>OY728133.1:727819199-737819199 GCA_963277665.1 Viscum album
TTTGAATTGGTTTTAAAGTGAAATTAGAATACATTTTTACCATTTAATCCAATAGTGGTCATTGTAATTAATTTAACTTTGAAATTGGACTTAAACTAGTGTCAATCTTTTGATACTTAATGTTTCATAAAAATACGCTATTTGCCATGACAGCGGGAATTAATTATTAAATTAATTAATGTAACTTATATTATTTGAATTTTGTAAAATAGACATCATTTTTGAATTCAGAATATCAAATATAGATTAGGGTGAAGTTTTGGTATTTTTCTGAAAAACTTCAATTTTTGATGAATAGTGAAACACTAAGTGGTAGTTAAAGAAACTGATTTTTCGTTTAAATGAATCTTTGCCACTTCTGTGATTTTATTTTCAAAAATCTGACATACATGGTTGTCCTTAATATGTAAAATGTGGTTCAATGAGATTAAAATAATTTTTTGGTGAATAGTAACTTATTAAGTTCTTAATCGTGATTAGAGGTAATTAGTGTAGATTAAGGTAAAAATAATGATTTAATAATATGAGATGAGCTTGAAACATGTCCTACCATCAATGGATGTGTCATGGCCGACCAATAAAATCCATGGGTCAACTTGGGGATCCCATGGAGCAAAATTGGTTGGGAAATGACATAAATAACTTTTTATTTAATGTAAAAGTAAAAATGACACAAACATGAGTTATTTTACTAAACCAATTTTTACATGGGGTTATACAAGTACGATATTTAACTATAAATATTCATTAGAAAGATAAAAAGATTTCATACATCATGATATATTTTTTAGAATTTTTAGACATTAAATAAATTAAATTATTTATGACATCATGATGATGCAGCGATTACCTCATTAATAAAGGATTTAAATAAAATGAAAAGATAATGTAAAATATATGACCTACACATGTCCAAAACCTATTTTATGGGTGGATTTCTAACCCTTATCACCTTATCCTAGAATTATATCAATGTTGGACCTCTTAAATCTGAAACACATTTTAAAATAATGTAACATTTCTTTACTTTCCAAGAGTGCCCCTCCTCTCCTCTTATAAAAGGCCCCCACATCTACCTCCTTACCCACACTTCCAAAGCCTTTGGCTCAGACAACCCCTGACCATTTTGTCTCTACACATCCCTATATTACTCCTTTAAGCCTCACTTTGGGAAGAAGTCTTCCCAAGGAAGCCTTTGAGCTCAAACCAAAGGGAGTTACCCGATTTTAAGGTAATGTCTTCACTTGAGTCCTTTTGTTTTATTTTACTTCTCCAACCCTCTAAACTCTTTCTATTCATTTCTTGTGTAACAAATTAAGTATCTAAAATATACTAGGATGTTGTTATAAGGAGGATTATAGCTACACTTACACACACCTACATCTAATGGTTAATGAACATACTGTTTTCGTGGATGGCGAATTTCAGCCTCCCGAAACGATGATTGTTCAACATTCTTTTAACACCTTCAAAGGTGGCCATTAAGATGAAACTATATTTATATATAATATGTTTATGTTTTCCTTAATCTTCTGTATTTTTCATTTTGGGCATACCTTTATGGTTTCCATTATGGGTAAACGCGATATCTTCATTTAAGGAAGTGCGGACTACCGCCCCCTCAAAGTGATTTGATTCGTTAAATACCATATGTGGGATGTATAAAGGATGGAGTTATGATATTATATATGATATTACACTGGAATTATAATATACCTTTTTATAATTATGATTACATTATATAAAATACAAAATAGAAATGAAAGTAACGTTCATGCGTACGTACGACTTACCCTCTCCATGAACGGTGCATTTCATTTCATACCTCTAAATGATTATGTAATATTATAAATTCATGTGTATCATAGATATATATGATATATATGATATATACATCATGATTATAATTTTGGATATAATGGATACATGAACAACTTGTAATTATAAAGGATTTATTTTTGTCTCAAGTACAAATGATCATTAAAACGACCGTTATTAACTTAAATAATTACATAGTGTTCATGACATTGCAATAAGTGATATAAAAGGAATAATGAACTTGAAAAAGGTTCTTAAACAAGTAGAAATTAACTCAAATTTATTATTTAGGAGATTAAAGAATGACCAAGTAAAGTCGGACCCAAGGTATGGGACTTCATCTCAATCTCCTTTCATTGAGGCATATTTTGTTTTATACACAACCTTCTTTTATTAGGTGTATAAACCCCTTTGACTTTTACGTTTATCCAAAAGAAATATTTTTTTATATGATGCATTTACTAAAAGACAAAAGGGAATATTTTTGTCATACGTGTGCGGCGACAACGGCTTCTCCACCGCCATGACCATTATTTGAGTTTCGGCATCCTCTACAAGCCATACCTTCTTTTTAAAAGAAAAATAAATACCATGTTTTACTTTTCTTTTCTTTTGTTATTGAAAATGGTTTTCATAATGTTTTTATTTGTTATATTGATATCTTGTGATTGAAAGGTGGAAATGTTATGTTTCCTTTATGCATGCTTTATGTGATACGATTATGTTGAGGTTCTTGGGCATTATTATGAAGACGGGTGGTTCCGTGATAAACTAAGGGCGGGTGAGCCCAATATAGCTCTCCAATGCATTGGGTAACGTGAAGGAGTGAAACGTTAAGGTTTCTCTGAAGAGATTTAGGGAATATACTGTGATGGGTATTCCAAATGTAACCAAGAGGGTTACTCCCTACGTAAGAATGTTATAAATGCCTCAAGTTACCTTTATGCCTTATGATTTCTATGATTTATTCATGATTTTATGAGGTATATTAAATTGATTATGTTTTATGGGTAATGTATGATTTCTTTCTTATGTATATATGTACCCATGTTTCCTTTCCATATTTTTATATCCCTTACTGAGCTTTTTATTCTCATCCCAAGTTTTTGAAATGTTTTTCACAAGTCAAGGGAAAGGTACATGATATGATGATATTGTTGAGGAAGTGTCAAGAAAGAATCCATGTTTTATTTTAAATATGTTTCCATTGATGGGAAAAATGAATACTATCTTTTATGTAACCACTTTGTTTAAATGTGGAATGTAATGCATGTTTTATGATCTAATTCTCTAAAACACTAAACCTGAAAAGATCCTCAAGGTGTAATCTTTTAATAACTCAATATTAAGTAATGTTTAAGGCTGGGGCCTTATAATATTATATGTATTTGATAGAAAAAATATCATTTTTTGAATTCATCATGTGAAAACTATCATAAAATTTAATTTTTTAATTTTATGAAAAGATTTAGTAAGGAATAGTGAAAATACTAATATTATTGATAATTATATTTTTGTTTAAAGATATGACAATGTAAAATTACTTTTTTATTTAGGTTTTAATAATTTTTATTTAATAAAAATTTCAATTAATAAAATTATTTTTCTATAAAAAGATTTTATAACAAAATTTATTATTAATGAATTTTATGATTTAAAAGAACATTTTCAGAAAAACTATTATTTCCAAGGAGTTTAAATGATTTTATTTTAAATTAAATTCAAAAAATTATATGTTTTGAATTTGGAAAAACGTATATGAAATTTTAATTCAGAAGTTCCAAATTTAGTGAATTGTTCCCATTTTTTCCATTACAATTTTAAACCATGGTAAATTTTGGTACAAATGTAATGCCTAAATTGGGAAATTTAAGATAAAAATAAAATGAAAAATTCAATAAAATGAATCGAATGCATGAAAAAACATTATTTGATAAAGATAAATTGAACCTTGAAACAAAATGATCTAAAATTTGTTTTTTAATGAACAGTTTTCCAAGATAATTTCCCATTTAATATTTTAATCAAATAATGAAACAAAATATTTCATTATTTATCTTAAATATCACTTAAGTGTCCACATAGGAATAATGGTATGTTATGGAAGAATAATAATTTAAAATTTTAACTTAATAAACTTATATTCGTGATATAAATTTATTTTTGACTTTTTGGGCCACATAGATGATATTATTATGTTTATAATATTTTATTTAATGAAAATTTAAAGACGTAACATTCATGTTTTAAATAAAATATCATTTTCAATATAGGCTTACCCAAAATATATATTTGACTATAAGTATTAATCATAAATCAGGAATTGTTTCTTTATAATGTTATTTTATTTTTACATTTTAGTGAAGAAACAAGTATACTAATTAATTACATAATATTGATTCTGTAAGAATTTTATTAAATAATATATCAAATAAATTTTACTAAAAATATAAAAATAAATATAATTTTAAATAAATAATTTCATCATGGAATGTTTTCTATGAAATTTACCTCTTCATGATAAAATATATTATAATTTTTAATTAAACTTGTAATAATGATATTATTAATATTCCAAATAATGAATAATGTCAAAATTAAAACTATTGATATTTTATGAGAGTAATATTTTATTAAATTATTTAAAATTATAAAATATATTTAAAAATAAAAAATAACAATAATATGGTCTAAAATATTATAAATTATTCATTTATGGTCAAATTTTCATCACATAAGTATATATTAAAATCCTTTAATTTTAAGAGAGTTGTTACATTAGTTATAATAAAAATAGGTTAACAAAGTGTTAATCAAAATGACGTGGTTAAAAATAATTAGGAAAACAGTATAAAATATTTTCTCGGATGAGAATAAAAACTTATATCATATTATATTTTTATACTTTTAATTTTTATGATGTTTTTATTGATATTGAATTTATTATAAATATATTTTTTTGAAATTCCAAAAGTGACCCTCACCACAATTATAAAAGGGAACATCTTCCATCACCTTTTAACATAATGTTGAACCTTTTAAATTTTAAAAAATCAAAACAATCATCTTCTATAATTTTATATGATCATTATATAGGTTCTCTTATTCCCAAAATAGAAACGGTAGAGTTTCTTAGAGGAGATTGGAAGGAACTGTTTCGAAGAAGAGGTAACCCCACTAACCAATCACTCTCTTTTTCTACACTTCTATACCTCCTCTAAATATATGATATTTATCATAAAATAAGAAACTAAACAGCCTAAATATTATTTATTATTATTATTATTATGAAACAATCACTATACAACCCTTTCTCATCAAACAAGAAATGAAAGCACCCCATGTGAATACGTACCACTTACCATCTCCATGTTGCAATACTACTAATTATACATGACCATATTTTTATTATTGGTAATTTTGGTGGGTAAAATATTTATATGTTATATTTATTAAATAATTATAAAAATTTAACGATAATATAATATTATCCTTTTTACCATCTAATCATTTGGGAAATGATAACATTTCTGAAGCGTATGTATGAATTACTAACTCTACAGTGTGATGTGATTAATTTTTCATCTATATTTCACATGTAGGATAATAAGGATGAATTTTGGGAATATAAATGATATATATAACATAAATATTTTTTCTTAATGATAATATATATATATATATATATATAATCAATCTTTTAGTATGAAAATAAAACGAAGACAATAATCATGCATACGTACGACATACCATCTCTAGGAATGGTGTATATTATTTTTTCTATCCAACTTTTATGAATAACACTGAATAAATATAAAATAAATATATATGATAATTATATAATGTATATAATTAATTATATTACAAACACATGATATATTTAATGGGATCATGGATAACAAGTGAAAACATAAATGAAAAACAATAAATTGTTACCCGAAACATAACATTAATATAGTATTGTTAATAAGCATGTAATATAAGGGAATGATTAAATAATATATGATATTAAATATATGAATATGTTTCTATGGTTGATTTTTAATAAAATTAAATTTATTATACAAGAAGATATAGTGTATATGAAGGATGTAAATACGTAAGGTAAGATATTTTTTACTAACTTTTATTTATGTGGGAAACATGCATTATACAGAAATTATTTATTTTTCAGGAGGTATATACTAACTATTAGTTTATTTTGTGATTATTACACATAAGATTATGATATTCTAAAATCCATATAATTTTGTTTCATTCATGGGACATTCCATTCAATTTATTATAATGTTTTAAGGGTTAATTTTACAATCTCATTAATATCTAGGATTGTTTATACGTAAGTATGTACTGGGGAAAAGACATCTCCAATTCCCATGTTTCTTAAATCTTCTTTAAATTTTTTTTAATAAACATTCAGTCATTTTTCATTTAATTTTTTCCTATATGGGAATTTTTACTAAATTATTTGGATGGAATCTGTTTGTTTTTTTCATAATGAGGATGTTTTTGTTTTTCACAGAAAAACTACAAGGGGAATTTTTTTTATATTATATGAAATGAATGGATTTCTATGATTTCATGATTCATTAATGACATTAATATTCCATTATAAATATAAATATATATTTTTAATAAAAAAATTTATTATTAAAATAAGGATTAATTTTAAGGAAATAAAACATTTTCAAATTATAATGGATATTTTACTTAAGTTCTATTTTAATGTGGTGTTACATAATTATATTCCATATAAGATAACTTTATTTTATGTTAATTATTATTTATTTGCAGTAACGATTCATCGATAAAATCCTTATTATTTTTATGTTTGGTTTATGTTTATGATGAATTGATATTTTTGGAACCCATTTCTTTTACATGGGTTTTGTTATGGAAGAGTGATTTTTATGAAATTTTTTTTTTATTTTGGGTTATAAAATGGTGAATGATATATATATTTTTGTCCCAAATATATATTGTTTTCATTATGTGATAGGTGTGACCTATATTTCCCTTGAATGCATTGGGTAATGATTTATATATCATGAGATAGATAATACTAGAATGGGAAATGATATCACTTCAATAATAGAGGGCAGGAATTGGAAGTATACATAGTTTAATAACATATTGATAAAATAGGGAGTGAAATAGGTTTATTAAAGGACTTTTTCGGGTACAATGATCATTGAAATATGCCTTTACTCATATGAAAATGATATTCAATGACTATATGTATTCCATAACATTAGTTCTTATTTTATTCTCACATGGAATATGTTCTTTGATTATTTATTAAAATCTATGATTTATTCTATGAACTGATGTAATGATATTTGATATATAAGATATGATTTTGAAGTGTTATGTTAATGTAATTATTCTTTATTATTATGATATGATGGATATCTCTTTCGTTTACCTTTACTGAGCATTTGAGATCACCCTTTTTATATTATTATTTTCCCATATTTATAAAGAAATGTTATGTATAGGATTGATAAAAGAGAATATCTTTATGGGACATGTTTATGTTATTTCACCAAATTTCATGAATGTGTTACATGTTTCCAAAGGCACTAAACAATTACAGTCATAAGGCATGTGTTTGAGTAATGCAATGAATAATAAACTAAAAAAATGTGATATAAATATACATTAAGACTGGTTATTTATAATCATTACATGAAAATAATTAAGCATTTCAGTTGGATATGTACGAACATAATGAAAAATTAAAATCAAGGAATTAAAATCTATATTCAAAAGGGGTTCATGAATAAAATTTTTGCTTGAAAATTCACATGATAATTTCAATAGAAAAAACGAAGGTAAATAATGAATCATTGGAGGTATTAATGAGAGTAAAAGATGAATATAATTACATGGAAATAATAAGGTCAATAATAGAGATGTGGAAAAGAATATCCCAAAACATGGAATTGAAAGAAAAAATAAATTATATAAATAAGGTTCTTAAATATGGTGGAGAATGAGAGGATCCCTTACCATGGGAGGACCTTTCCAAAAGCATAGGAAGAGCTTCTTGAATATTTGTGGGAAGCATGGGAGGGGTATAGAATGTAATTGTAAGATTATAGACATTATAATTTTTTTTACTAAATATTAATATGATCTGTGAAAGGATTATATAGTAAATCATATATGAGTTTATTATTTTCCAGACATAGGTTTTGGACTTTATATAGTAAGGTACTAAAACTATCAAATCTGAATATGGGGTTTTACCCTGGTTTCTTACAAATAAAAGCGGATTTAATAATTTTATAAGTCTAGTATATGATAAAATTGAAATTATATCTTCATTATGTGAAAGTGATTCATGTTTACAAAGAATTATTTTTAAAACATTAAAATATAATGTAGGCATTGAAGGATTCATAAAGGGTTTATAAAATTAATAAAATAACCAAAAAACATATTATTTTTAAAGTAATTATATATTTTATTAGGGATACAATATAAGTTACATATTACATAAATCTTGGGTCACTACGATTCTATAATACATACAATGAATTTATACAAAATTTAATTTTTAGCCAAAAATTTGACTATCTCAGAAAATTATATAAAATTTACCATTAGATATATTTGATTTGATAATTAAAAAATAAATTTTATTTCATCCAAATAAGTCTCCATATTGTAACAATTACAATTTTAAAATAAAATTTCCATTTAATAAAAAATATTGGGTTTTTTTCAAATAAAAGTCATATGACACTTATAAAAAGGAAAATTCTATTTTTATATAATTATATAATTATATTATTTATATAAAATATTTAAAAATAATATTTTATGAAAATATAATTAATTTATAAAATTTTTTAATTCATTAGAAAGAATTTATTAATTAATATTTAATATAACCCAAAAATACAATTTGATTTTTTTAAATATTAAAATTAAATTTATATCAAACTCATTACTTATTTATTGAATAATTAAAAACAATAAAGAATAAATAAAATCAATAATTTATTATAAATAAAATATACATATTCATACTATTTGTATTGAGATACATCACTACTTATTACACCAACATACCCTTTAATGGGAAGTTGCATGATGGTGAGTTCCTCTTGGGTGGTTCACTGAATATTGTTGGAGTTGTGATCCCAATGATCTTGAATTTCTCTAATAAAGGGTTTTTATAGTGCCTTCATTGTTGTATATTGGATTGTGATTGATCAAGGGAAAATCCTATAGATATTGTCCCTATTTAAATATCTGATTAATGGGCCTTTTAGGGTATGATCCTATTAGTTGATAGGATATGACTTATAATCATATTATAAATATTCAGAAAACTATATTATATATGGTTTTTATTCATAATATTATTTTAATTATGATAGGATATGACTTATAATTATCCAATATAACAATGTAGTTCATTTTTTTCTATATTTACATTATCTAACTAAGGAACTTATTCATTTAAAAATGGATTTTTAATTATAAAAGTTCATGTCATTAAACTCAGGTAAATTTCTTTTATCGGAGTAGTTGTCACAGGTGTTGAATCTATCATTTTATGTTTTGTATAAACATAACATTAATTTTGAAATTGGATCCCATATTTGATGGATGTAGAAATATTATTTTGAATAATAGAATGAGACATCACCTATGATCTCTTTGATTTTTAGTTTTATCTTTTATTACACATGGGATAAAAGAAAATTTTATATGAAAACTATCAATAAAGTACCTATATGAGAAGCTTATTTAGGCTGATTAGAAGTCCCAAAATTCAGCATCCCGAGCTCTAACTGATCATATCTATATAAAAATGATGAGTTTTTAAAATACCAAGGCTATGTGGGATAAAATTGAAAACATATACGATTGCTATAGTAAAGTGAAGGAAGAAAAAATTCAAGTGATTTATAATATGTTTGATAATATAGATGCCCCTTATGCAAGATTTTGATACATTAATCATAAAAAATTATTTAAGTATCAGAAATATTTAAGGATTAAATTTAAAAATTAATGATAATAGTATTGTAAAGATTATTTTGTGATGAATTCCACCTGTGTATAATCCAAAATTATTGGTTCTTAGAGAAAGGGATTCATCCATTTTACTTCCCGATGATCTTCTAAGAAGTATAGTGTAAAATGAAATGATAGAAAAGATGGAATGATCAAAATGTAATTCAAAAAAGGAGATTCATTTTTAATATATAGAGATACTCTTCATATTTAATGGTGATGATGTTGAAGACGATATGGATAGTGAATTTAACTCTATTGTGATCACAAAAATAATTATAGGAATGTTGGTATTTGATAGAAAGATGTATTTATAGTGTTTTTAGTGTGGTAAAGTTATTCATATTATATAAATTATTCCAATAAGATTTAATTATTAATAAAGTGAAGATGAACTTATACAAAAAACATGAAAAATATTCCCCCATAGAGGGGACACTAAAACAGGGAGCTCATCTGGAGAAAATTTCATAATAAGAGATTTGCATCAAATAAATAAAATATTAATAATGACTATCTATAATAATATGTAATAGAATTAAAATTTCATATAGAAAATAATATGGCTGAAATTATTAAAAATAATGAACTTAGGAAAGAAAATGGTTATAAACTGAAGGATTATTAAATCTCAAGGTGGAATATAAGTGAAATGTTAGAGTGATCAATAAAAAAGGATGAAAAATAAAAAGATTAATGTACTATTAAAACCCTATAAATATTTCGACCATAATAAAGATTATATTAAACAATTTTACGCTGATGGAATCAATTTTTTTCCATTTAGGTGAATTTAGAAAATATTGTAACAATCAAACACAATATTTAATAAATTAATAATGTGATCTATGACTTTAATACCTATGTTAATGTGAAAAAAAGAAATAGCTATAGGAATTTTATATTTTTTCCTTAAGAAATACATTTTCATTCAATGTGAATCCAGTAATTCAATGAAAATCATTCATTTTAGAAGGTTATGATAGAAAATTGATATATAGGGTCAATTGAATATATGATCGGTTCAATAAAATTTTTAATGAATAAAGACTAGGATTTTTTGGTAAAAGTGTGATTAATTTTGATTTAGATACCTAAAAAGTAGCAAGAGTTGTAGATTTGAATAATTTAATGTGTAGGTTTGGTGATTCTAAACTAGAGAAAAAATCTAGATAGGTAAAAATAGTGATTTATCCAATCCAAGGAAATCATATAAAAGTAAAAATACACAGTCCTTAGAGAAATTTCAATAACCATGGAAATATACAATGGTCGGGGACATATAGGGGGATGAATGAGAGAATATATTTCCTCCTATGAAGTTTCAATTATATGGCTATATTGACCACACTATGTCAAACTATGAGGAGGATGGAATATATTTTAATGGGTAAGATCATATATGTTAGTAAAGGAAAATGAAGATATATCCGACATCATATTGAAGAAATAATTTCAACAGATATTTCCATTGTGGTTTTAATATTACGAATAAAGATTTTTACTATAAATAAATATGAAATAGAAACCACCAATATAGAATTTAGAAACAAATTATTGAATATAAACCAGACAAATTCCTTCTAAAAATAGATAATATCAACATAAATAATGAAATTAGTATGATTACACCACATACATTGAGGATAATGTGTAGAAGAAACCAAATGCCTTGACATAAATTTTTATCTTGATGAAGGAAATGAAGAATGTTGAGAACGAAAATAAATTATAAATTTATCTCATTGTAATCAATATTATAAACAACAAGATTCTTGATTGTAGGTGCTCATCCGATATTATTGGGAATATGAATCTTTTTAAAAATTTGAGGGGAATATTTTGAAGAATATTGTTTTTCTATAATTATTGTTCATTAATGATCAATGGAAGAGGTAATTCTATATTAGTATAATATGAGATAAAAATATATATGTGATCAATGTATATGGTGTATGAAAAAATCAATTATGTGTGCATCAAATCTGTGACATAGGCCTTGAGGTGGAATTTAACTAGAATTGTTCTTTAATAAAATTGATGGTTAAGAACTCAATGATTAAATGATAGTGGGAAAAAGGTAATCATTATCATTATGAAAAGATATAAAATACTCACACGTAACTATTAAATTGGAGAATAGATAATAACATTCAATATTTGGAAACATTTAATGATAGAGAATGTTGAAATTATCTAAACGAAAATCTATAGTGGATATCAAAAATTTCATATGAGGCCTTGAAAATACATATGTTACTTTAACTCAAAGAAAAATTGTATAATATATGTACCAAAAAAAGATGATAAAGGAATCAAATACCATTTAAATGATGTATACTAATGTTTGTGGTCCAATAACAATGTAATGAAACTACAAAAAAAATAAATTTAACTCTTTTTTGAAGAGTATATTAAAATTTCATGAGTTATATTCAAGAAGACTAAGAGGGATGTGATGGAATATATGAATAAGTACAAGAGAAGAGTGGATAATGAAACCAAATACACAATCAAGATATTATATATTGATAATGTACCCATTATAATAACTCCATATAAAAATTTATTTATAGAGAAACGAAAAAGAAATGTGAATAAAATAATAAAAACAATGCTCATTTAAGGTGGTCCCTCTCTCCATTTCTGGAATGAGGATGAACAAGTTATGGTGTATATCAAAATTGATATGTGGTGAGTCCCTGTGAAGGAATAACACCTTTTTAAATATGGAATGGTTGGGATACCTCCTTGAAAAGTTTATTTTTATAATTATATTTTATATTCTAAATAAATAATGAAAGAAAGGATGGTATGTTGATGTTGTATATGGATAGGTAATTTATGTTACTCAATAAAGTGTAAGACATAAATATAATTAAGAAATAATTAATAAAAAATTGTAATGTAATTATTTTAAATTCATTAATGAAAAATATCTTATTACTATCAAAATATCTTGTTGTATATAATTATCTAAATTAGAGGATGTAATAGAATGTACTATTTTGGATTCCCAAAAATTATTAAATGATGAAAATTTTATGGATTAATTATAAAAATAAGAAATTACCAAAGAATGTTAGTCACACCTTAGTGGATAAATAGAAGAAAAAATTTGATGTAAAAAAAATAATATGATATAAAAATACCCAAAAATAGAATCGAATAGCATGAAATGTAGAGCATGATGCTCTTTTTTCAACAGTGTATGCGATATCATTCGAAGAAAAAATGAAGGATGAATCATAACTATGATATATAAATGAGAAATTGTATAAAATATATAAGAATAAAAAACTGGGATATATGAATATTCATATACATCAAAATTTTATTTAGGTGAAGTTATTATTTAAAAATTAATTTTATAAACATGAAAATATGTTCCAAAATCAGGAATTTCATGTTTCATATATCTATGATCAGTGGAATGGGGTTTATATTGATGATGATTTTGATCTAATTCCACAACTGGAGTCAATTAGTATTTTATAGTTATATTGATTGAGTGAGGGTTCATGATTTACCAAATTCTTGTTAAAATAATACTTTTAAATGGTGTTCTCCAAAAAGACGAATATGATGAATTTCTAGTGAGATTATTGATTGGAAATGGTTAATCTAATTTGTGCAGGTTAAAGAAGAAGTTGTATGGATTAAATAAATAACCACGAGTATGGTATGTTTGACTGGACTCATAATTGGAGAAGAATTGGTTGAAAATTAGATTTTCGAACCATAAAATATATGTGAAAAGATCCACAGAAGAACAATTCATTGTGTTGGTCAATGTGAATAACATCATATTCAATGCGATAATACATTTTTTAATGAGAACTAATTTTTAAATCTCAATAGTTGGTGAGCATAAATTTCTTGGGGCTCTATGATATTCAGAATGATGTATATGGATTTATCTAGAAGGTGAATTATTTGGGAGAATTGCTAATCATATTCAATATGTATGGATCTAAACCAATTTTTATTATAATTTTTCTTGGAACAAAGCCTGTATATCATATGGATACAAAATTGGGGGATCCCACCATGTTTAGCTGGATATTTGAAAATTAATTATATTTGACTACAACAAAGTTTAATATTTTCCTTCCAAAATGTTTAAAATAACTGTTATAGGGTCATATAAATCAAAACCTTATCTTATCAGTTGAATGTATTATGACATAAATCCATGGTACTCTTAGTAACGTATATCTATTCGATAGAATAAATGATCATGATGTATCTTTATTAATTGAGGTGGATTTGGGTGGATATGTCATGGACCAAAAGTCCACAAGGGGTGGTTAATTATTTATTGGAATAAAATGTGTATTATGTGTGAGTAAGAGATGGAAACCACTTAAATTGTTGTGATATATGAAAAATACATATCAATAACAATGTCATACATTCATACTTTATGTAAGAATAAACAGTTAGATGGTATTGGTGAGGAGGATAAGCAGTCTATGGAAATATTATATGATGATAATAATGTGTTTTATATAATGAAAAATGAAAAACATCAATCTCCATCCACAAATATTAAGATCTGGTATCAATTTATTAATTAAAATTTATATCATGGAATTATTAAAGAAAAGTATGTTATAACCAATGAACATGTGGAAAACATCATGACATATTCATTATACACTATAATTTTTTAGAATCATGAGTATAAACTAGGTGTTAAACCACCTCCATATTCATGAGGATGTTCAGATAAATTCCCTATCCCCATTTGTGTCTAATAATTAGTCAATGGGTTTCATGTTTGTAAAGTAAATATGGGTTTATATTAAAATGGGTATAAATTACTAAGAAATTTTATCAAGAACACCTAACATTTTAATGTTATTTCATTGATAGAAAATCCAATTCTAGGTGTATATATGGTAGTATCTCCCATTTAAGGGAAGTTAAAATCCATGTGGAATATATTATTTATTTTTTATCATGTCAGGGAATTAAAGGAGAGTTTCTGAATAAAGAGTGTCGTAAGGTGAAATATCTTTTTTTCTACATAGATATTTTGATATATAGACCTAGTGTGAAAGATGAGTTATTTCACTACTTTATAATAGAAGAAATATGTTTTTGTTGAATTGAATTTCGTTTTGAATTGAGAAATACAATAGGGGGAGAATGTTCGAACCATGCTGATCTATGGTGGAGGTTTTTTATCAATTTATTTCATGGTTGAAGATGTTTCTAGTCCACTAATGGATACATTTTATATTGGATATGTTTTTCTAGTACATGTGATATTTTTGAGTAAAATGGTAGGAAAATAATATTTTATTATTCAGAAATGGAATATGTTTTTGAATGAAATAAAAATTTCACACTATCTTTTCACTATAATAATACATATTATAGAAGTTGTGCACTAACCCAAGAGTCTATCTTGAACTAATATAAGAACTACACAATGGATGGAGATATCTTGTATGATGAGTTGTAATAATGTGATGACCTACGTAATGGATAATATGGATGCATTTTTTGTGTGTTTTTTACGAAAAATACCATGATAATACCCCAATATGAGATTATTCACATTTAGGGAAACTATTAAGAGGTTTTATTATTAAAAAAAGATTACTTTATTAAAATGGACCTAAGTAAAGAATATAGTATATAGGGATAATAGGGATATGGGAGATAAAGATTTTCATCGGGGAGGATTAATATGTACTAGGATTAAAAAACATGGTGGAATGATGGATGTAGGGTAGATGTGCATATTATAACTCACCCCAATTAAGAGGGTTAAATAATGATAACATGAGAGTATTAAGAAGAATATACCGAATCTATGTAAATAGACTTTGTTAAAGGTAACATGGTTAATGGATTTGGGTGAATCCATATCTACGTAATGCCAATAATGGGTTAATTCATACTTGGGTAAAGATAAGGACTTGGACAAAGTATACCTTGGTAATGCTATGGAATTGGGAGGAATAATTGATTTATTTATTTTAAAATTTTGAGGAATTATTTTTATTATAATACTTAGAAAATAATGATTCAATTATCAATCCAGGTTCATACCAATTTAGAGGGAACATTAAAGTCATTATGCCAAGGGAGACATCATCCAGATTGGTGATAATTTAGTAGTCAATGAAGATGATCTATGGGAGTTAATGTGCTATTGATTAATTCCTTGTAAAGGTAGTACATCATCTATGAAGTGACCACTAATGAATATTATAATCTATTAATATAATTGAATCATAATGGATTATGGTAAAACTCTCGTGTCGTTGATGTATTCTTCTTGTATTATCCCTTAGTTGTGTATTAATAATTTTTTAACCTATTTTAATTTTGGAAATTGTGATTTTGGGGAATGTGGGTACAAATTTGAAAGGTTAAATGAGTTCCTGCAAACATAGTGACAATATCAAATGAATTAAAAAAACTATGAAACCATGATTCACCCCAAACCTTTCAGACTATATTGACTTGTAATATAATGATTATGAAGACATTCATGTATCACAACTTTGGATATTATATTCATGATCCATATTATATATTTTATTCCATAAATCTCATTATTTTTTAAGATAAAATACTTATATATAAATAAATATTATCAGTATTTTTAAGGGGTTTTTTCAGAAAAAAAAAGACACACCATTTTTTGATTCAAATTGAGTCATGTAAGATTCGTGGAGTGTATCTAGGAGTGATTATTCTATAAAAAATAATATTTAGAATTTTTGGTTTATCTGTCTTGAAATGTTTAGGATTTGACAATTTAATTACAAAGTAATGAATGTTTTTCTTTTTTTATTTGTAAAATTACTGGTGGATATAGTTTAAATATTTTGGGGAAATTTTTTTAGGGGTATGTGTTGAAGAGGCATGAAAATTAGTATCCATGATATGTTTTAAATAACAAAATGTATTTCGGTTATTTAACATTCAAAATGGATGTATTCTAGAATCCTAAAAATAATATTAAATTGAAATTTCATTTTTGGTTGATTCAAGGTTGAAAATGGAGGTTATGAGCGATTTTTTTATATATCAATGACATAGATACATATTATTTTAATAATATAGTAATAATATAAATATAAAAAATCACAAGGGTGAAAGGGAAAAAATATTGATATATATCTAAATAATCATTAAGTATACCCAAGTATTTTTTATTTATAGGTTAGTGGATATTGTATGGTTTAGTCAATAGTTTAATAACCATGTATGCTGGTAATTTAGGAAGATTCTATGCAATATTAATGTTCATGATTAAATAACCATGTATGATAACATTTTAAATGAATTAAGGTAATTCATTCTAAATTAAAAACATCATTTATCACCTTTAAACGCCCATTAAACTCTATATAATGTCTCCCTCACCACTTAGGGGATATTTTAAATGAATTTATAACCTTAAAATCATGGTTTAGTAATTTTATCTGATTGATTTGGCTGATAAAATAGAAATTAATTATGGAAAATCATTAAATTATCTTATTCATATAAGGCTCAATGTTTATCCTATGTCTAGCTTAGAAACTATGTTATGATGATTTCAGTCAAAATATGGAGATATCTTGAATTATTTAGGGATGTAATATTTTTTATTTAAAAATTATTATCGGTAATCATCATTTAGACTCTAGATATGTTAAATTATAGAGATTTCAATCATATTTAGCAACTCTATATAAAGAAAAAACTGATAGAATGTTGTAAAAACATACTAAACTGTAATGGGATTGTATCCATACCTACCAATATTCAAGATGTTTTCATGTCATGAATTAGATTGGGGCATCTCTAAACCATACATTTAAACAATTCCATGACCTGGAATGAGGCATGATCCCGGTTTCCTTGAGATAATGGTAAGATCTTGGTTATAAATAGAGAAAAAATGGAAATGATTTTTCCATTGATATATATGAAATCACATATAATCAGAGTGTACAATATGACCAAAATAATACAACCTAGTAAAAATTACAATGAATGATTAATAGAATTGCCTACATAAAATAAACTAAATAGATTTTCAATGCCAAAGAGGAGATATAAGGATTTCTAAATGAATATAAAAGATGAACCAAAAAATAATCTCAATATGACACTCATTATCCCTTCAAATCACAAGCCAACCATCACCCCCAATAAAAATAACTAAAAGAAAAAAAGATCCACTGAAATTGAAAATAAACAGTAATATTTTAATATTCTAAAAGGTGTTTGTAGGGTGTGAATGAAATCAAGCATAGTCATACTTCACTAATGTGTTAGTTTTTTCATACAAATGGAATTCCATTTTATGATATTATGGAATATAATTCTAAAATAGGGTTTTGATTCATATGTATATTTATTCCTAATATCACACTAATAAACAATTTTGTTATATTATATTTGATTCATTTGAATTAAATGGAACAATCACTTAAAACATTCCTATGATCAATGTCTATTTTATTTTAAATCCATTTTGAAAATCCATTTTTTATATAATCTATATATAAACTATATTAAATATCATTGGATCTATTTTTAATAAAACAATAATGTATAAATGATTGATTAAGAACCTAGGAACCACATCACTGAGAGAATAAATAAGAAAAATATAATACATGGTGTTATACATGTCAATCGATCTAGGGGAAACAAACAAAATTACCCGATAAAGAAAATTATTATAATTGGTATCAATCTAGATCATAATGTGAGAATGTACCATAGATTACAAAATTTGGATCAACATATTAACCTATGTTTCATCCAAACAAAAATAATATGAATTTCTACAACTAGCCTATAATCGATATCACTCCCCACAAGTCCGATCATATAATCAGGGGGACACTAGTAATGTGAGACTAACTAGTGTAAAATAAATATTAACCTCTCACATAGTTCCTTGTGTTCCTATGAATGGAATAAATAGTCGGTGAGAAACCATAAAAGAATCATTACAAGAAGCAATAGCATGAACTATAAATATCACTCAACTATATCTCCCTGGCAATAAATATATTCAATATTATTATTTATATCCAACATAAAATATATCAATCCACTTTGGTCCATGATCTATATCAAACACAATTAATAAGGTAATAAGAGGGACTCACACACCCATATAATTTGAATCCCATTTAATGTTTCTAACATCCCTTCACTAAAATGGAATTGGAATGTATATAAATTTTGTTATTGGTCTAAACTTCCATTTCATACAATTCTTATAAAATAACATCATTAAAAACCATTTTTATAAAATTTTCAAAACATAAAACTATTTATATACACAATTAAAAAATGAAACCTTAATTTTATCCATTTCATCACCCAAATGGGGCCTAATATCATTTAAGAATTCAATTTCTTTTATATTAACTGAATTAAACATTTTTAAAAACCAATTATGTGAAGAGATGACATTTTTAAATTAAAAAACACAAAAAAACCATATATTCCATGAGAAAATTCATGAAGAATCCATTTATTAAGGATATTAATTATTTCACATATAATTATTATTTGAGGAATAATGAATCTAATTACATCTATCATAAATGGAATTTATTATAAAGTAATAACATTTAATCAACTACCTCAGTTTAACAATGACCGATATGAATGTAGTCTCCTCATATAGATAATATAGGAAAAGCATCAAGAAGTTTTAAGAAATAATTAGACATAGAACCTCGTAATTTATAACAATATTAAACCCTATTTATTAAAATAGAAACACCATTATGTTTTGATAATGAAGTAAACTCGAAGGAAAAGGAATAATAAATAAGAGAAAGGTGATAGAAGGTGAATAGTAAGGTATAACTTAATAATACCACTTGAAAATAATGAAGAAATTCCATGTAATTAAGGAGGGAGGTAGCGGTCTCTCTAAAATTTGGGAGGTCCATAAAAACCAATTCAATTTTAGAGAAGGGGAATATTGGGAAAATAAAGGGTCAGAATAAGAAAAATATAATTTATTAATACTGGATAGGTGAAATAGTTTGTCAAACACTGCAACAATTGTGTTGTTTCTATTCAATAAGTACAAAATTCATGGATAGTTTTTCCCTAAAATATAATAGAAAACATTAACCAACCATTCATGATTCTATAAAGTGCTATAATGTTTTTCATAGTATACTCAAACAGTTTTCCTAACCATGTGTTGGAACATTGAAACACCAAAACCCTTTAAAAATTTCATATTACGTACTTGAAACTCTTGAAAAACATCACAATGAAAATTTAATAATAATAATCAAATAATAAAGAAAATTAATGAATATAGTATTATATATCTCCCCTAAATGAAACCCTTTGCATTTGAAATTAGTGAATAAGACTTTAAGATTAAGGAAAAATATAGATGGAAACCTCAATAAGTTGGGTTAGTGGGAGGGGAAATGCCTAAAAGAGATCCTATAAAAACTCATGAAAATAAAACAACCTCTTCAAATGAATAAATAATATAGGAGTTCTATGAAACATCCCAGAATGAAACTCATCTATCATCTAGAGACATAATATCCAAAGAGTGTAGATAGATCTTTGGTGTCTCCTCACCATTTAAAATTTCTCAAAATGGTGAGCAAAGGAAGAACATGACACTGGAAAATATTGACCATGAGAAAAAATTTATATAATTACTTAAGAAGAAAAAATTTGAAGAGCCATGAGCATCACCCTGAAATTAAAATTTTCTCCCAAATTTAATACAACTGAAATAAAACGTAACCTTCTTTTAAAAAATAATCAGTAACGATAACAATAAACCTCAACATCAAAACCCATGATGGTTGATTGAAAATCATTTTAGAAAACTAATAAACATGGTATCTAGACCATGGTCACCATACATAATGGGTATCCTAGTAGAATAAGTTGAAACATAATCCCATGGAAAATCAAACAAGAAAAAATCAACACTAGAAACTGTTTAACCACTATAAGGATAGAATTGTGATAATTACCAAAGAATGAACAAAATATTCTCCCATGTTCAAACAATTAAAATATCAATTTCAAATATCTAAAAAACAACCACACATAATAATAAATAACCACCCAAGAAGAAAATCCTGAAAAACCCAACAGTTCACTATTATACATAAGAAAATAATAATGAACTCCTAAATACATACTAGTTTGAATCTCTAAAACAACCAGTCCCTCAAAACCTACCTACACCTAAGACATACCATTCTAAAGAACAGAACATTAAAAAAAATTAAAAATGTCCCTATAAGACACATCTATTACAATATTTCATTCAATTCACATAAATGGACCTATACTGTCCAGGAATTCCATAGTAAAAATGCATCATATGTCACTACTTCTTCATATCATAGTTTCACTTAGTTACCTTATCCTGTAGCTTGAGCTCAACCAACTAAAAATTCTTAAAAAACGTGACAATTTCACTCCCTCAATCCAATATAGAATCAACATATGAAAAAATGACACTCTAATTAAAGAATTTATGGTTAACATAAGAGGTCCAAGAAATAGTTAGCTCCACCATGATATCTTGAGTCTAGGTATAGTCAACTTGAAAAGAAGTTACATATAGATGATGTGATGATTTATCTAGGTGATTATATTAATTAAAGTAATTTCCAATTTACATTGAAGATGGTATTGTAGTATATCTATAAATAATATGAAACCCAATTCCATCACCCAATATTTACAAAATTTTAATCACACAACACCGAAAAAAACCAAAACAACACTAAAATGTAAATTTCTAAAACCAAACATATATAAAACCCATCATTGAAATTTTAACTCACCATACATATTTCAAAAATACCCATTAGAACATCTTATTCAATTTAATATTTCCAAAATCTCAGTCTTTTAAAATAAAATAAAATATAAATCTTATTATAAAACAAAAATATATATATAATGCTTGTACTCATGTTAAAACACAACCAAAAATTTAATTCAAACATAATCATATTTTTCCACTCAATATATAATAGACGTTTTAGTCTAAAATTAGATATATTTTAAAATATTTTAAATAAAAAATTTAAAACATCTATATTTCATAACTCTATCTTTCAAAAATTCCTTGACTATATTTTGAACGACGTATGCATGAATTTTTTATCAAAATTTTTAATAATTTAACTCAAAAAAATCAAAACCATTTTTGGAAATATAGAAATAAAAATAATAAAATTAAATGAATCATAAAAACATAATTTCAAATAAAAACACACTCAATCACCTCAATTCGCCATAAAAACTACCTTAATAGACATCGCACTAATGGTATACATCATTGTTGTCGTATTAGATTGAAAGGGAGGCGAAATTTTTTTACATAAGAAATTACAATATGCATGATTTGGTTGCATGGGATTATAAACCATATGAAAACTATACAGTTTGCTCTATCTGGATTAAAAAACCATCACACAAATGTTTATATAGATTATCATACAATTGTTCTAACCATGAAATGCTAGTCTGTTCACCAACTTCACCTCTAAAACTCATCTCAACCACCTACATACTCCTCAAGGATATAAATTCCATCACAACGTTTCAAAATCTATAAAAATATACAAAAAATGAGTTTAAAATCAAGTATCAAATCCAAAAAAAAACATTTAAACTCATGGTTTGGTGTGATGAAGAGCTGGACATGAACTTTCTAACATATTCTATATGAGTCTCAATGATGATCCTTGTATACTAACTACCAAAACTCACCCCAAACAGTATGAGGGTACTTTGATACCTTTTTATCATTATCCAAAATGGGACTTACCAAATCTGAATTCCTAGTCAAGCCTGTGACATAGCCTAAGGTGTATTCATGTTAACCCCAATGTGGCAACAAGTGGTAGTGTGTCGATAATGAAAACAAATTGGAATGGTTTCACACTTGATATGTAAATAAACACATACAATCAGTGTGAAAGACATGAATAAATAAAAAAGATAAATAAAATAAATAATAAAAAATAATAATTATATCATAGAAAGAAATTAAAAATCCAATACATGGGGAAGATATGAAGATTACAAAATGAAATGAATAAAAGTTAACCATAACCCACATCATATGTGTGACCCTCAGACACTATCTAAATACAAAGCAATGAATGACCATGAAAAACCCAACCAAATGAATATTTTAGTGAGGGAACCATAAAATAAACCTTAAGATCTATATAAATAGAATGTTATATGCAGCATCTGATCAAAACCGAGACATGTTTAATTTAACCAAAGTTTTTATTTAAGTCATTTTTTATGGAATTTCATTTCATTCTTGTTTGGGATATGATTATAAAATACATTTTTTATTCATATTCTTCTGAAATAATAATATCACACCTATTACCATTTTTAAAGACTTCCATTTCATTTAACAAAATTTAATTGAAATAATAACATTGAATTAATTCCTTCATATGAAGCCTATTATATTTGTAGAAACTTTTTTAAATCCATTTTCAAATTAATCAATAGTTGCACCATTTTAGAGAAATTTGGGATTCATAAAAAATGGTAAAGGAATTAATGATAAATCAATCACTATTTAACTAATTCACTAATGGAATAAGTCATATATATAAAAAAAATGTTTCTATAGATGTAAATTATGCTATGAAACACAAAAAAATGTTCCCTATGGAGTTATATATTATTTTAGGATGAAAACTAGTACTTATGGTTATATGGTATGAGACATTACCAAACATATATGAACTTTCCATCTTATGTTTCATTCTAACACAATAAACCTGACTAGCCTATACAAATCCTATTATTGATGGCATGTCCCATTATCCCAACACATAACATGGGGGAACGAGTAGTGTGAGTCAAACTATTGCTGAATAAAACTCAACATCACACCCATGGCCTACTGATCCCATGAGTGAAATTAATTTCAGGTAATAATTCAAATAATAATAATTATATTCATCATGGGATTCAATAATAAATCTCCCCCACCTCTAACTCTCTCATGATAAAAATCCCCAATCATATTGTGTATATCTAACATAAAATATTGAATACCCCTTAGGTAAATCATATCAATGAACCACAATAAATTATGTTTTATTAGAATAACACAAACCCACATAATTATAGATCTATTTTAAATTTCCAAATAATAATTAACTAAAATAAACTCATAATTTCCAATAGCTTTCGAAATGGTTTAAAAACCAATTTTAAACTATTAATTTTTAAAAAAATCATTACGAAATTTTTTAGAACCAATTAAAAATATATAACCCATTATTTAAGAAAAATTAATAAAATAAAACTCTATTTTATCTATGTAATTACACAAATTTGATCAAATATCATTTAAAAATTCAATTTATTTTAATGAAAATTTTATATGAATATTTATAAACAAATATAATGAAATCACCCCATTTCAAATTATAAACCAGTAAAACACCATTTATGTCATATGTTATTTCATCCCAAAAATTTATAGAAGTAATAAATACTATAAAATAAAATTATACATTGATAAAAAGTCATTTTAAATTATCAATCGTAAATAAAAATGTTATATATAATAAGAACACAAAAGTTTCTACCTTGGGTTAATAGAAATCGTGATGAATGTCATCTCTTGTAATAAATAATGGTCATAAAATCAATAAGAAGTATCAATAAAGAAAAATTCATTAAAAAAATAATTTATAATCATGATTAATTCTATTTTTTTCCATTCCATTCACTTATGGTTTTGGGTAGAAATTAAAACAAAAGTTGAAGGGAGAAGGAAAAAGAATAAGGAAGGACATAAATAATAGAAGAGATTAGCTTCATGTAAATGCTCTAAAAAAGGGTTACAATGTCTTTGATATAAGTAGGGATGGAGTGAGATATAACTCTCATGTGTGGGAAGTTAAGATGAACAAAATGAAGAATGGAGGATGGAAAATCATGTAAAAATGTGTAGGGATGAAATAAGAAATTAAATTTTTTTTGAAAATTGGACGTATTTCATTATTAAGTGAGAAGGATCAGTAAAATATGTGGAAACCATATATTTTACAATATAATAAAAAATCACGCCTTCAATATTTTTTTTCACACAATTATGATAAACCATGCACCAACCGTGAGAGGCTCTGAGAAGTGCTACAACACAGTGCACAAGCTACCTACATAGTTTTTCAAACAACTCTCTAGAATCATGTGACCCAAAAAAATCAATTAAGATTACTGATTATGAACCCAAAACTCTAGAAAATGTTACACATGAATATATAAACATCATTGATAAATAAAAAAATAAAAAAAATAAGGTTGTGTTATTCCATCTAATGGTGAGGACCTAAAGCACTGTGGAGAGACTATGCCCTGAATAATTTAAATACAAAAAATAAAAAAAAATGTAAAAATATCTTATATAAATTTAGTTAAATAAATTTCACATTTATACCCATATAAAATATATATAATATTTATATAAAAAAATATAAGTTTATGCTAATGAAGTACACATCATGACTCAACCTCTGGCTAACTAATATAATGAATAAAAAATTAAATAAATAAGTTATCAGTGAACTTACAGGATAAAAGAGATCATATAATTAAAATATCATTTATTATATTTAGAGAAAAAATATATATACCTTACCCAAATATATCAATGTAATAAACATGAAACTTTTATTAAAATGGAAATGTTGAATATTGAAAATGATCAAACCATACATCAAATATAATATTGTAAAATCTTCCAAAACACTTTTGAATGACATTGATGGAAATAAAAAAGAGAGAAAAAATATATTCCAACCTCTAGAATAATATATAGGTCAACCAAAATCTTTCATCTCATAAGGGATATTTTTCTTCAGCCACGATGTTCTAGTAACTCAGTGTGAAAAGGAATAAGAAGTTGAGAGCGTATATTGTCAAGTAGGATTAACTATGAATCTTCTATTTTACTATAGATTATATGGATGTGGTTTATAAATCCACATGGACACTACCTAGGAAATCAAGTTTACTATAGTTATTATAACACATAATTAAATTCCATGACCACTTAATGCATTCATTAACTGAATTCTTCTCCTCCCACATTTTTATTTTCATGAAATAGTTCTTTAATTTCATTCAATGTGATATAATGGACCACCTGGTATCACTAATATAATCATATCATTCATGGAATACAAGAAAATATAATTCATGCCAACCAAAATTTTTAAGGAAGATGAAATACATCTAATATGTATAACACACTAATATATATAATTATTTAGGGGATATATCCATCAATCTATCACTTTTACTAAATATAAAAATACTCTGTAACATTTTACCTTATATTTAACCATATAAAAAACATATAAAACCATATCTCAAAATCAATTATATCATTATAACAAAAAAACAGACAATAAATCACTAACATCAGCATGTATTTCATCATATATAGTATCTTATTATTACCCACCCAAAACAATATTAAATTAAATAGAATTTTTTTGGAATATATTTTTAATTCATGCTACATAACCATTTATTCAACCAAAAATTTTAGACCCTTCATCCATTATATCATTAACAAATATATGAACCTCCAGATCCAAAATTGTTGGAAAAAAGTACCCGCTATAAAAAAATCAGTGTTACTCAAGATATAATGGTATCTAGTGTGATATTTATCAAACACACATATCCCTATACTTGAGTCATCCATTATACATCATTTGAAAACATGAATTCTCATATTTTACCTCTATACAAATCATTAATTGAATTTTGGAAATGGGGTATATCGATCCCATATAGACAACTCAACTTTTATTAATTCTCAAAGTATAGATTGAACATATTAGTGAATACATCGCCTGTCATTCACCCTTATTGATAAGAAAATATAATGTACCTTATCATTATATAAATACAATATCTAGAATTGGTCTCACACTCCCATAGAATACCTTAATCAATGGACGATATATCATACAAATCATATGATAGGAAAAACTATATGGTCTATGCTCCAACAAATGACATGATCATAAACATTACCAACCACCCCCATGTTAGCTGAATAATTATATAGACTATTATAAGATATGTATGAAATAACGAATGCCATATTATATTATATCCCACAATCCTAAGGATGTGGGGACTAAAAAATGATTCATGATATCCTAGTATTACAAATTCGTCTCAATGATACTTCATGGAGTATACATATTGGTTCTTCCAAGGAACTAAAAAATTATTAATATTTTTTTGGTGGTTCATGAGTATATTATGTATTTTGATACAAGGATCATTCTTATAATAACATTAAAATTTTATCATAACATATAATACTCCATAATGAACATCACTTATGGATAGGACACATTTTTACTCTATGAAATAAATTAACATAAAACATTTTGGAATTTAAATCCATATAAACATTTATGATTCCAACATGAAAAATTTATAATGTTTATATTTCTTCTAATATAATAAATTTAATATATTTTAAAATCATCCAAGAATTTTTAAAAAAAATAATATAATAATGTATCTATGATATCATAAATGACAAACTTATATTTTGACTTTATATATGATTCAATTTAATGTGGGTTGTTAACTCATTACATCATATGTAATTCCAGAAATATATCTATTTCACCATCTAATAAAATACCATCACTACATCTTTAGAGAGAAAAATCTGATAAGTCTGACAATTTGAACAATGGTGGAATTTTGGAATAAAATTCCCATCCTTTCAATGATATGAATATATTAAAACTCTATAATATCATTAAATTAATTATTATGATGTAATCTTTTGTTGTATACGTAGAACTATTTTTAAGTGAATCATCATCATCCGTGGAGAAAAGTATGTCAAAAAATATCATTGATAATTTTTCACTTAATTTAACTATTTTATTATTAATTTAACTTCATATCATAAAAAAATTTAGATAATTTTTCCTTTAATATCTTATAGTAACTATTGTAGCTCCTTAAATTTATCTATACTATGAATCCATAAAATATTTTAGGATGTTAAGAGTAAATGAATTTTTTATTAGACAGGTACCACCCTACAAGAATTTGGGATGTTCACTTATTAACAGTAGCTAAATATGACCTCCTTGCATTTTTTAGTATCATCACATATCCTATACATTTTACGATATTTGGTAAAAAATTGTAATCTTAGACTTGTAAAATATATTATTTTTAAAATTTTAACTTCTATACTAAAAATATACTCCTAATAACTTCTAAGACACTATATTATTTTTAGAATATGATTCTATTATATTAATACTAATTTTTATTTATAAAAAATAATTTCCTTATTGTGGGAATATAAATATATAAAATATTTTATCCAATATTATATAGTATTTTATGTGTTTAGAAAAGTTTCATATAAAAAATATTTTATTCCTTAAAATACACCACTAATTGATAAAATTGAACTTTTTCCATATTATAATAGTAGATTAAAATACTCATTTTCCTATATAATCAATTTTATACCAATATTATTTTCAAAAAAAATTTAGGATCCTAATGAATCATAAACAATGTGTATAAAAGTAATGATCTTATATTTTTAATAAAAGCAATATGTTAACTAATAACATAAATTATTATTTAAAATAAATGAGAAAAAGTTAAAAAAAATATCTATAGATTCATCTGATATTAAAAAATTACTTTAATATTAATTTATTTATAGAGAATTTTTGTCATCATAAATGTAAAATATAAGCTCAATCAATTATTATTTTGATTTTTGAACAATGTTATATTTTCAATTCTTCTATAATAATCTTGTGGTATCTTATACCTATCAATAATTATGAATTATATTCTATAACATTCCTATTTGACATAAACATTAATGGTATTTTCATATACATTAGTAGATATTTTTATTATACATCTTATAGAATTATTATTTATTCTTCTTAAAAACCATATATTTCAATGCCATTGGTTGTCTTCTTAATGAAACATCCTTAAACCATTCAACTATGTTTTATTTTTCTGGGTTTTAACAATTAACCATTAGAAAAATCCACACATTATTAAATCATAGATATAATTTTATTAGTTTATTTATGATCAAAAAATTTACCATATCTGAAAATATTTTATTAATTCCAATATTACTGTTAGAACATTACAATAAATTATAGTAGGATAAATTCTTTTACAATAACAAGCCATAATAATATTCATTGAAGTACTTTATAGAATAAAAAAATCATAAAGTATGTGTATTATAAACCTTATATAACTACCAGTAAGAAACCATTTTTTAAATTATGTACTCTAGAGAAAAAACCAGAAAAAACCCATATTATTCCATATTCAACTAAACATGAAGTATCAAAGTCTATAATGAAAAAAATCATTTAATACATTACTTAGGAATCATCTTTAATCTTTTAAATCCATTAATTAATTTTTTAATTTAATTTTACACATCTATTTATATCAATTTTAAAATATATATTTGTTATTACATACTATTCAGTGGAAAAAATAAATTCTATAACATTTATAGCCTTTGTGTACCTTTCACTAGGCTTCCTGTAATTTTATAGGTATTCAATTTTTTTCTGATAGAATAATTTTCCACAATGAAAAAAATATCCTTAATTTTTATTTCTTATCAATAATATTGTAGTTTACTCTCTATAACCTTCTTCCATCCCATTTTTTCTATAACTTTTACTTTTATCATATTGAACCATTAATATCATATTTGATCCTAGACCACCTAGTTCATTCTCTACAACCCATAATATATTTAGGATTTATTTATAATATTTAGAGAGTTATTCCATATAAAAATATACATAAAACTACTGAATACTTTCTAATATTGATTCCAAAATGAAGTTCATGGGAAATTTGAGCTTAGAGGGTGAATATAGCCTATCTAAATTGTTTAATTACACAATTAAAAATAGTACATGGGTTGATAGTGAATTTCTTTTTTGAATCCTTAATTGAAAATGAAATTTATACACATCATAATATTAATTACATTATTTATCATGATTGTGACTTTTATAGTTATCTACCATTTTAAATAAACATAGTTTATCACGTTTCTTTTCATGTTAGACTCCATGGAAACTCGCCTACGTATGGTGAATTAATTTTCATCATTTATATTATATTAATAGTATTAAAATTATTTTTTTAACATAAACACTAATTGGTTTATTTTAAAGGGGTTATTAAAAAACAAATAATTTTTCATCTTGTTCATGAACTACTCTCAAATAAGAATATCTATTGAGGACATTGTTACCGTTTAGTTTTTCCTTGTCATGGATTGATCAAAGGGTCACATTTTATAATCATAGAATTATCTACAATATAATACTTTAGACAAATATAATGAATCATAGTAACCATTATTAATACTTTTATACATTAGTATCCCTCTAAATAACTAACCTTTAAATAGATCATCATACCTAATAGTGGTACATGATCTATATTTCACTATGTAGTGAGTCTGGTATGATCTTCCAAACAAACCCTAGTTATTTATATAAATAATCATCCCAATTATATCATATATTATTCTTGTATAGTAAAGAATAAACATATATTCCCAATTAAATATATGCATAAACTCTACTCATATTATTTTTTTATCATAAATGTACGATTCTTAGGTATAAGTAACCCCAAATAACTATAAAAGGATAAAAATGCAATCCATGGGGACCGTAATATGAAAGAATCTTCATTAGGATGATGTTGTGTCACCCATTACTTTCTACCCTTGCACAAGAAAATTCCTAAGAAACTAGTTATAGAATAACATACCCATTTGGATGGTCAAGGACTTGAAAAGAATATCTTTGGAGAGAACCTAACCGTTAATATTTCATTCAGATATAATCTCACCATAATATCTCATGTTATTCCATTTTATGTGTACATGAATCTGTTAATTTATTTTATAATCCTATTATAACCTCTAACTCAAGTAATCAAGATCCAGTATTAATTTTAATACATTAGCACTAGATATAGGGGATGAAATCCTAATGTTTTTAATAGTTTAGTATTTTGGGAAGATAGATACATATGTTATTCACACATTACATATTAAAAAATGAATAAAATTTTTTATTCTAGTGATATATTTATTATATATTATATAAAATCTATGTAATCATTCATGAACCCCTTATTGGTAACTAGAAGAATAGAAAATAAAATAATAGGAGATCCTTTTTTCCCAGAAAGGAAAATTTTTCAACATAATATATCATAGGATAAATAAATAATGAAAATTATGTTATAGGTAAACAATAATAAAACATTTCATATTACTAATACCATAAAATTGGGACTAAATCCATAGATTATATTCAAATTTAATAAATACATTTATAATAAAACCTATTTTTATAGTAATAAAATGCATAATATAGGACATCATAATCATACCATAAAGGCCTTGTTCTGTGATATCATATATCAGTAGGTAAGAATTTTTGCAAATACCCAAAGTATATTATCTAATGATACCTACTGATATATAAAGGGTCTATAACAGGCCTTCCCGACAATGTACTTTGTTAAATTTACCCATTATATTAATGAAATTAATAAAAATTAAATACATAATAAACATTACCATTCATATAGAAAAAATATCCAACAAAAAAGTTAATATTATACCCATTCAATAAATATTATAAAATAATCATATTTCAACTATAATAATGTAACTCCCCAAGTAAATAAATAATAGTACATCTTTATATTTATCCATATTTGTGAATAAAATATTAATATTACTTTAAAGGGGATGCTATGCTCGATGGAGTACCCAATACCCATTCAATAAATATTATGTCATTTCTGTTAAAGCTCATCTTTCTTGTTATTTGGATATTCTTATATATTACTCTTTCTGTAATTTTTATGTTCATATGAAGAGATACCATATTCTCTCTCATAAATCCATTTTGGAAGTTTTGAGTGGTGCTGTTAGGCTGCCGAATTTTCGTAAGAGATCCAACCTCTCTCGTTCTTTTTAAGTACTCTCCTTTATGTCACTTCTTTTAAGATCCACTTTGTAATGTTGGGGGATGTTATTTTATATTACTCTTTCTGTAAACTTTATATTGATATGATGAGAGACCCTATTTCCTCTCATCAATCCATTTTGGAAGTTTTAAGTGGCGCCGTTGGGCTGCCGAGTTTTTGTATGGGATTTTTCATCTCACTTTTATTCCTGTGATATTTCTGCTACATTTGACACAATTTCGTTTGAGTGGTGTATTTAATGCCCATTATTATACACTTTGTGTAGTATAATTTCATTTATGGTTGTTTACATCTTCATTTTATGACCCCTCTTTCATGGGGTGTACGTTTCGAAAGTTACCCAACTCGGTAAGGGGACCTTTCACCCTCCACTTTTTAAAAGACTTCTTTTGTTATGTCTTTTAATTCATATACTATTATGTTGGGATATATTCTTTAATATCCTTATTGATGTAAATTTTATGTCCAAGTGATGAGATGCCCTTTTTATCTCTCATCAACTCATTTTCTGAATTTTGAAGTGATGCCGTTAGGCTGTCGAATTTTACGAAGGGAACTTTTTAACCCAATTTCGATTTATTTGGGTTCAACATGAAGTTATTGAATATGTCATCCTTTGAATATGTGTGAATTACCTTTTATTATTTTACAATTAATATCCACTTATATTGGGTGTATTTATATTTGTCACATATAATTTTGAGATTGATTTATCCTTAATTTAAGGATACCTTCTTTATAAGGGATTTCATCACATTTGACATGTCTATTGAGACTTCATTGTTGTTATGAACCAATTCACTCTTATATGGTGTATATACTGTCCTTTGGAATATTATATCATGAATCCATTTATTCTCATGATATTATAAAGTTCTGACTAAATGCTATTCCTCAATTATTGTATTCAAGTGTCTCAAATTTTGGTACAACCCCTTTAACCAAAATATCGCTTTAAATGTTTTAGTTATTTGTTATTATTAATATCCATGTTTTAAAAGTGGTTTTAAGGATTTATTTATATGGATATTAATGGTTTAAAATTTTAAAATCATCAAGGTGGTATGGGACACTTCGATTAAAAAATCTCTTTATTAAATATTTTAAATGGTTTTGGAAATGGTTTCTTTTTGAATGGATTCATTACTTCAATATACTAAAATTTTATATTGTGATTGAAATGTGAAAATGTTATGCTTCCTTTATGCATGTTTTATGTGATACGTTTATGTTATGGTTCTTGGGCATTGTTATGAAAACAGGTGGTTCCATGATAAACTTAGGGCGGGTGAGCCCGATATAGCTCTCCAATGCAATGGGTAACGCGAATGAGTGAAACGTTAAGGTTTCTCCGAAGAGATTTAGGGAATATACTGTGGTAGGTATTCCAAACGTAACCAAGAGGGTTACTCCCTACGTAAGAATTTTATGAATGCCTCATGTTACCTTTTATGTCTTATGATTTCTACGATTTATTCATGATTTGATGAGGTATGTTAAAGTGCCTATGTTTTATGGGTAAATTATGATGTCATTCTTATGTATATATGAACTCATGTTTCCTTTTCATATTTTTATAACCCTTACTGAGATTTTTATGCTCATCCCAAGTTTTTTTGAAATTTTTTTCACAGGTCAAGGGAAAGATACATGGTATGATGATAGTGACAAGGATGTTTCAAGAAAGAATCCATGTTTTATTTTAAATATGTTTCCGTTGATGGGAAAAAATCAATACTATATTTATGTAACCACTTTGTTTAAATGTGGAATGTAATGCAATTTTTATGATCTAATTCTCTAAAACTCTAAACCTGAAAAGATCCTCAATGTGTAATCTTGTAATAACTCAAGATTAAGTAAGGTTTAAGGCTGGGGCCTTATAGTTGGTATGAAAGGTCGGTTTAGATAACTTTAGAGGTTAGGGTATTCTTTAAGCATAAGTGAAATTACCATAATGGTTAGGATTTCCGAAAGAGTCCTAGTTTTAGATAAAGTGACTGAGTAAGTATATCTTAGTGTTTATCTTCCTCATTGGTACATGATGGTTTTGTTGATATTCTCACACTGACCTTTTTGTTTTTAGTGAATGGATGGATCTAGCAGGCACCAAAGAGACAACAGGTTTGATGGAAAATGTGGTGGTTCTCTGTTTAAGATACTAGATAAAATGGGTGATTCGATGAGGAAACTTGTGGTTGTTCTAAACCAACAATCAAGGAGTCATGATCAACCTCTTGAACCTTGGTATGTTCTGTAATGTATCATGTACGAGATTACCAATTGATGTGGATGTTCAGGTAATAATTATAAAGGTAACCATTAGAGTTTATATGATCCTTACTTTTGAGGTAATTATGGGTTATTATATGATATGCTGGAAAATGAAAGGCATGAGATAAACCTAAGGTTAAAATATGTTATGATCGTTTTTGAAGATTTTATCTCGTTTTGGGGAATGTTTTAAAATTATATAGTTTTGGAAAAAGGACGACACACAGACCGTGAGACAACCCGTCGCGTCGGACAAAGCTGCGGGAATCAAACCCACAACCAAAGTGTGACTGGTATTTATTGCCTACCACTGGACTACGTGAAGTCCCTGGTTATTTTGTCTAATTATTTTCAGTTAGATGATTTTAGGAATTAAGAGTAAGTTGATTTTGTGATACCTATGGAAATTTATTAACCTATCATGGAGGATATGTGATTAGGTTAATTAATTTTCAATACAAGACTTTAAGAGCAACTGATGTTGTTTGGAGATAAATGTTACGATTTAACTTGGAAGACTATGAGACTAAATCCTTCAAATATTTGGGTTTCAATCTTAGTTTGGTTTACTTTGAAGAATTTTATGGACAAATTGTTTATCGAATGGTCCTTGTTGAACTTTGGGTTTTGTTGGACAAATTTTGAAGATTAAGAATAGATTTTCTTTTTATAAAGGGTTATCCTTTTCTGGATTATCTGATATTGTACTAACCTTTTTGGTTTTGGTTTTGGTTAAAGTCTAAAGACATGGGATGTATATAGTTCTCTTTTGTGGATTAGTTTATTCTCTAGAAGTTGATTATAGTACTCTTAATGAGAACAAGTCTTCCTAAATACTCGTCTTTTGGAGAAAATATGAGTTTGTGTAAGGAATATAATAAAAGTTGAAAGTCAACATGATAAGTGATTATGTTTCCCTATGAATAAATTCATCAATAAAAAGTAACTTAAAAAAATGTTGTCCATTATCTTTTCCTACTGGGGAATCGAATACCGTTTAACCCATCACAAGTTTGTGATTTTCTTGTGGTTAACTTTCACCTAAACATGTTTTCTATCACTCTCCATCAGAACATGACCCTTTGTTTTTTTCCTCCATGTCCATATTTTCATACTTGGAATCCTAGTATGGGTTAACTTGGGTGACCTTTGTACTTATCATTCTTTATTTTAAAGTGATTGTTTTACCGACTCTTGTTCCGATGTGGGACTTTCAAGGATGTTTGCAAGCCCAATTTTAAAATTGCGAGGACGCAATTCCAAAAAGGGAGGAAGGATGTAACACTCCAGGTAAATAAAGAATATGAAATCTTTATCTTTATCCATATTTGTGAATAAAATATTAATATTACTTTAATGGGGATTCTATGCTCGATGGAGTACCCAATACACAACAATGAGTTTCTTGGGAATCTTATGTTGCACTCTAATAATAAAATAATATTATTTTAAATGGTAGTTAACGCCTAGCTGTTGTAATGGCGGGAATGAAAATAAATAACTACAAAATTATTATATATGATTGTCAAATATTTTTAATCTTTACAATAAATGTTAGAGGATTTAAAATGCAAATGAATCCAGTTTTAAGCATAAACATTCTAATATTCTTTAAAAGGTTGATTAACCGCCTTTTGATGGCGAACCCCTTTTAAATCCACTTTTTGAAAATTTTATAAGAGATATTTTTCAAAATAAACATATTATTTAATATTGGGACATTGAAATTTACCTTGGGTTAATTTTTGGTATTTTTCTGACAATGTTCATTTTTCAATGAATAGTGAAAAATACTGCATTTTACATCAAAACTGCTTTTTCATATAATTTAATTATATGGTTTTATTATCTTTTTAATTTGTTTTAAATTTTAATTAGAATATATTTTTACCATGTAATTCAATGATGGTCATTGGGATAAATTTTACTTTGGAATTAAGTATAAACAAGTGCCAAACTTTTCGTAAATATTGTTTCTTAAAAACCCGCTATTTGTTTTGACAACGGGAGGTTTTTTTAAATTAATTATTTCAATTTATGTGTTTGTAATTTGGTAAAATTAATTACATATTTGGAATCATAAGGTCCAAATTATTTAATTAGGACTCTTTTGTAGTTGGACATTATGAATAGTAATGACGGTAATTATCTTTAATTATCTTGATTAATGAGTAATCGGGTAGTTAATGATAACAATATAATATCATAATATTAAAAAACTGACCACAAAATGTGTCCTAAGGCTTATGGCTTTCTCATGGAATCACTCTTGTGAGAAAGTGACTTTTTATCTTTTTATTTTTAAAGAATGTTAATTGTAACAAAGAATGTATCACCTAAGTAAAATATTTCTACTTTTGTCTACATAAATGATCAGTTGGACTATAAATATTATTTGGAAATCTATAAAGATTTCCTACATCATAGTATTTTGTTTATAATTTTTAGACATTAAATAAATTAAATTATTTATGACATCATGATGATGCAGCGATGAGCTCATTATTTAACGATTTAAATAAAATGGAAAGATAATGTAAAATCTAAGACCTACACATGTCCAAAACCTATTGGATGGGTGTATTTCGAACCCTTATCACCTTATCCTCGAAAAACATCAATGTGGGACCAATAAAATCCGAAACTCATTCTAAAATAATGTATCATTTTCTTACTTTCCAAGAGTGCCCCTCCTCTCCTCTTATAAAAGGCCCCCACCTCTACCTCCTTACCCACACTTCCAAAGCCTTTGGATCGGACAACCCCTGCACATTTTGTCTCTCCAAAACCCTCTATAACTCCTTGAAGCCTCACATTGGGCATAAGTCTTCCCAAGGATTCCTTTGAGCTCAAACCAAAGGGAGTTACCCGATTTTAAGGTAATGTCTTCACTTCTGTCCTTTTGTTTTATCTTACTTCTCAAACCCCCTAAACTCTTTTTATTCATTTATTTTGTAAAAAATACAGTATATTAAATATACTAGCATGTTTTTATATGAAGTATTCGAGCTAAACTTACACAAACCTACATCTAATGGTTAAAGAACATACTATTTCTGTGGATGACGAATTTCTGCCTCAAGAAACGATTATTGTTCAACATTCTTCTAACACCTTCAAAGGTGGCCATTAAGATGACACTATATTTATATATGATATATTATATGTTTATGTTTTATTTAAGCTTCTGTATTTTTCATTTATGGCATACCTTTATGGTTTCCATTATGGGTAAATGTGATATCTTCATTTAAGGAAGTGCGGACTACCGCCCCCTCAAAGTGATTTGATTCGTTAATACCATATGTGGAACATATAAAGGATATATTTCATGATATTATATATGATACCATACTGTAATTAAAATAATATTATATATAATTATTTTTTAATTCCATTAAATATGAAATAGAAATGGAAGTAGCGTTCATGCGTACGTACGGCTTACCGTCTCCATGAACGGTACGTTTCATTTCTTATCTCAAAATGTTATGTACTATTATAAGTACATATATATAATGGATATATATGTAATATATTACATCTAAATTATGGATATCATTCTGTAATTATAACATATATATATATATATATATCTCATTTTGAATTAATTCCATTAATATGAAAAAAATGAAAGTAGCGTTCATGTGTACGTACGGCCTACCGTCTCCATGAATGGTGCTTTTAATTTTTATCTCCAAATGCTATGGAATAGTGTAAAATAAATATATAATGGATATATATGATATTTAAAACATCAATACTATTCTATATATGATGTACCTATAACTACATGGAAAACTATTTTCCAACAAGTTCAATTTTTGACTCATGTACCAAACATCGACAAAAACGTCTGATATGAACTCATATTATTAACCAATTATTATAACATTAAAATATGTGACATAAACTGAATAATAATCTTTATAGGAGGTCCTTAATAAATTATAAATTGACCAATGTTTATTATTCAGGAATATAAAGAAAAGAACAAGACAAGTTGGACTTGAGGTAAGGGATCTGACTCCTCTCTTTCTTTTAAAGTACACTCTTTTATGTCATTCCTATTAAAGCTAATATTTATTATTATTTGGATATTCTTTTATATTAATCTTACTGTAATTTTTATGTTCATATGATGAGAGACCCTATTCTCTCTCATCAATCCATTTTGGAAGTTTTGAGTGGCACCATTATGTTGCCAAATTTTCTAAAGAGATCCAACCTCTCTTTTTTTAAGTACTCTCCTTTATGTCACTTCTTTTAAGCTCCTCTTTGTCATGTTGGGGGATGTTATTTTATATTCCTATTTCTTTAAACTTTATGTTTATATGATAATAGACCTTATTTCCTCTCATCAATCCATTTTGGAAGTTTTAAGTGGCGTTGTTACGCTGCCGAGTTTTCCTAAGGTATTTTCCATCTCACTTTTATTCTCGTGATATTTATGCTACATTTGCCACAATTTCCTTTGAGTGGTGTATGTAATTCCCATTATTTCACACTTTGTGTAGTATAATTTCATTTACGGGTGTTCACATCTTCATTGTATGACCCTTCTTCCATGGGGTGTACGTTTCGAAAGTTACCCAACTCTATAAGGGGACCTTTCACCCTCCACTTTTTAAAAGACTTATTTTGTTATGTCTTTTAATTCGCATACTATTATGTAGGGATATGTTCTTTAATATCCTTATTGATGTAAATTTTATGTCCAAGTGATGAGATGCCATTTTTATCTCTCATCAACTCATTTTCTAAATTTTTAAGTGATGCCGTTAAGCTGACGGATTTTACCAAGGGAACTTTTTTACCCAATTTCGATTTCTTTGGGTTCAACATGTAGTTATTGAATATGTAATCCTTTGAATATATGTGAATGACCTTTTATTGTTTTACACTTAATATCCACTTATATTGGGTGTATTTATATTTGTCACACATAATTCTTAAATTGATTTATCCTTAATTTAAGGATACCTTCTTTATAAGGGATTTCATCACATTTGAAATTTCTATTGAGACTTCATTGTTGTTATGAACCAATTCACTCTAATATGGTGTATATACTGTCCTTTGGAATATTATATCATGAATTCATTTATTCTCATGATATTATATTGTTCTGACTAAAAGTTATTCCTAAATTATTGTATTGAAGTGTCTCTAATTTTGATAAAACCCCTTTAACCAAAATATCACATTAAATGTTTTAGTTATTTGTTCATATTAATATCCATGTTTTAAAATTGGTTTTAAGGATTTATTTATATGGATATTAATGGTTTAAAATTTTAAAATCTTCAAGGTGGTATGGGACACTTTGATTCAAAAATCTCTTTATTAATTGTTTTAAATGGTTTTGGAAATGGTTTCTTTTTGAATGGATTCATTACTTCAATATACTAAAATGTTATATTGTGATTGAAATGTGGTAATGTTATGCTTCCTTTATGCATGTTTTATGTGATACAATTATGTTATGGTTCTTGTGAATTTTTATGAAAACGGGCGGTTCCGTGATAAACTAAGGGTGGGTGAGCCCGATATAGCTCTCCAATGCATTGGGTAACGCGAAGGAGAGAAACGTTAAGGTTTCTCAGAAGAGATTTAGGGAATATACTATGTTGGGTATTCCAAATGTAACCAAGTGGGTTACTCCCTACGTAAGAATTTTATGAATACCTCAAGGTACCTTTTATGTCTTATGATTTCTACAATTTATTCATGATTTGATGAGGTATGTTAAATAGCATGTGTTTTATGGGTAAATTATGATTTCATTCTTATGTGTATATGAACTCATGTTTCCTTTCCATATTTTTATAACCCTTACTAAGCTTTTTATGCTCATCCCATGTTTTTTTTTGAAATGTTTTTCATAGGACAAGGGAAAGGTACATGATATGATGATAGTGACAAGGAAGTGTCAAGAAAGAATCCATGTTTTATTTTAAATATGTTTCCGTTGATGGGAAAAAATGAATTCTATCTTTATGTAACCACTTTGTTTAAATGTGGAAGGTAATGCAAGTTTTATGATCTAATTCTCTAAAACTCTAAACCTGAAAGGATCCTCAATGTGTAATCCTGTAATAACTCAAGATTAAGTAAGGTTTAAGGCTGGGGCCTTATAATTAATATGGTTGATGGTATCATTATAGTATATCTACAATTAAGAATAAGATTTATTAATGTATGTTGATATAGATTAAAATAATTATAAATTATCATTGGAAAATTCTATAAGAAAAATACACTTTTCATTAATAAATCACTTATTTAAAATATATAAATTTTAAAATATAATGGAAAATATTTTATATCAAAATGAATATAGAAACATGTAAAGGAAAAATCAAGTGATAACATATTCATGGTGATGAGAAAATTCATTCATATGGTTCGAGTTAAAATTAGATTCTATTCACAGCTTTGAAAAAAGTGACTCATTTGGAAACTAAAAACAATTTAAATTTAAATTTTTTTATATAAATTAAAAAATAAAATTAATTTGATAAATAATTTTATAATCATAAAATAATTTATGGTAAAATTTTAATGAATATATATATAATTAAAAATAATATTCCCAACCAAATAGAAAAACCAACCCATTTTTCCTTAAAAATACCATTCATATATTGGAGTACATAGATAGAGTAAAATTAATGGAAAATGTTTAATTTTGATAAATAACCTGAGGATGAAAAAATATGTGGTATTTAAGATAAAAGTATCATGTAACTCCCCAATGGAAACAAAAACATTAAGAATACTAAATGGGGATGAGATTGTGAAAGAATACCTTGCCACAGGTTCAAATTTATTAATAAGTTATTCTAAAATCCATTATAATAAATATAATTTTATTATAATTTTATTCTAGATTAATATTCATAGTTGAAATACAATAAATTATTTTCATATAAAATCTTATCACTCTTTTATTTACAATCTTTCATTATCATTATCAATTCATGTAATTATCACATAATTTTCTTAATGTGTTTTGATTATGTAGTTATGGTACAGGAATGTTAATGACACTTTCTAATTATAAAAAATGATTATCATGATATAAAGATTATATATATTCATTATATACATATATATTATAATTCATGAAAATCATACATGAAAAATGAATCACACCGCTTCATGGAGGTGGTAGTCCACACATACACATGAGTGACATTATTCATTTTAATGGATGGAAGGGTAAGAAGGTAAATGAAATATTATATTTAAATATTCATAATTACATAAAAATTATATTTTATATTCATTTTTTTCAATTAAAACCCATCCTATTAATTTGGGGATGAAAAATTAATTACACCTCGATGTGGAGAAGGATGGTCATACATATGCAAAAGAGATGTTTTCATTTTCCGTTGGGTAAAAATGAAGTGGAAAATAATTTTATCATATTCATAAAAACACCTAAATATATTTTTTATATATTATTCATTATGTTAGGATGTGTAGAAAATATTTATTTGGAGTTTAAGAACATGTAAACTTTGAATCTTATTAAAGATGATTACATCATCATTCTGGGACCTCCTTTGACTTACGCCGTAATTTTGATAGCTTGATATCTTGAGGATAAAAAAGACACTACTTCATGATGAATAATATTGGTAATGTTTTTAGGGGGTTTTCATGGTAAGTATCTCAATAGGTGTGAATATTAGAGGATAATTTGTTCCCTTTTATAAGTGAGGGAAGTATTACTCATTAAATTATTTAGAGTTTTAATATATTTAATGGTCATATTCATGATGATGTGGAACAAAGGAAGACATAATTCATAGATATGAGGTTTTATTGTCCAAAAAAAGTCAATAAATAACATTTATTATGTTTTGGTAAATATTTTAAGACTTACCTCCTAGTTAATCAACTTTAAACCCCATTTATTCTTTGACTCTCATGACTTAACTTGATATCATTATAACATATTTATATAACCAAAACTATACTGGTTATTGTAATTTTTTTTGGGAAGGATGATTCCAAATAATGAATCCATTTCTTGATATTAATATTAATTTGGAGATATAAAATACTTTTAACATAATGAAAAAACCATGAAAAATAGTATTTAAGAAAATAACCAATTTAATAAAAAAATTCACATTTAAATGACGTAAAAAATATGGTTTCTATTAACTTTCTGTGTTATTTAATAAAAATATATATTATTAGGATTTAGTATCTAGACAAAAATGAATGGAAACATCTAACAATACAATTAAATAAAAAATCCAAAAATTTGTTTTTAATTTGATTAAAATATTTCTTATTTTCATAAAAGTAAAATTTGGCTTCTTGAATTGAAAATAATTTTTTAAATTACATTATCAAAATCATTAAACACATATTATGTTGATTGAAATAATTTAAACTCTATTACTTCATTCTTAAATCATAATAAATTTTTTAAACTGATAGTATTTTGAAATATCTATATTTTCATTATTCATAAAAAACATCTATTTCTGAAAATAATTAATATTTCAACCTTATTTAATATGACATGTTTAATTAAAATATAGAATTTATTTCAGAAAATTATGTTTATAAAAGTCTGGAATTTACATTTAAATCACATTATTGAATAAAACTATATTCATGTGGAGATAATTTCACTAGAAGGAAAGAATTACTGTAATTTATGATTAGATGTTACACCTTTTATATGCACAAAAAAATTTCAAAGCATATCATTGTGTCACTCTTTAGACAACCAAAATGTTTTTACTCACCCATAAATTAGAGTCATGTATATTCATACACATCTAAATGAATCATAGGTAAAACCATGATATTTGGATAAATATATAATTTTCAAAATAATTAAATCATTTAGATCTTATTATTTACATGAAATGATATTTTTATGTTGAGTCATACTCAAAATTGAGTTTTTATGGTGTTACATTCAACACTAAGTTTAGCTTTATTTACATGTAACTTTGACTTCAAATAAAACATGATATATTTTTAAAATATTATTTGTTAATATGGGAGTTTTCACACAGCCGTTGAAATGGTATTTATGAATAAGAATAACTAAATTGTGAAAATATGGTTTAAAATGTATATGAAATTAAATATTTGGTTATTAATTAAAATTAATGAATATTAAACCCTTTTAAAAATAATTGGAAATATTTTTTTGAAAATATGTTCAAGAAATAATGTTTGTTTTATATCAATAAATATAAAAAAATTAATGAATTATATTAATAATTATTATATATTATATATTAAATATTTTTTTTAAAATTAACTTAATCAATTTTATTTGAAATGTAATATTAATAAATCCAATTTTACATATAAAACTATATTTGTTTCAAATAGTATTATTCAATCCTTTTTATACTGCACTTATTTTAAATTTATTTTTACCACATTTATAATATTTACTTGAAAAAAACATAATTTTTAAAATATTTATATAGAAATTATCTTTGGATGATTTTATATGATATTTTGGTAATGTTTCAATTTTTGATGAATAGTGAAAAAACTGAAATTTAATTGAAAAATGTTTTTCATTTAATATAATTATTAAGATAAATTTTATTAGAAATTGACTTTGAAGTATAAATACATTATTTATATATATAATAACAAAATTTTGGTCATTTTAATCAATTTTATATTGATGGTGGATATAAAAACATTGTAAAATTTAATAAATTTTTATTTAAAGAACCCCACATTCTAGTTGTGTCTACATGATTAATTTCAAATTAAATTCATCAATTTATATAAATTGAACTTGAAAAAAATCCATATTTTAAATTATAATAATTCATAATATATAATATATCAAATATAAATTTTTCATTAATAATTATTAAAAATATTTCAAATTAATTATCAGGATTAAGGTTAATATAGGATTTTGTGAATTACATACCCTTGTGTTAAAATTAATTTTACAGAAACATAATATTTTAATTTAATGAAATGGACATAAAATTTATAATAATTTGTTAAATATTATATGATAATGATTTTTTATAATAGTATCAAAGGATAAATTACCTAGGTAAATAAAACATACCAGTTACCTCGGAAAAAACTATAAACATAAAATTCAGTAAACATAATAAAAAAACAATAAAATAGTAATTTTTTTTATTTTGATGTATACATATATTTATCCACATATTCATCTATAAAATAAATTATTGTTCAATTTTTGAGGAACATGAGGTAATATATATGTCGTAACAGTGAGTTATTTTAGGTATTTTGAAGAATGATATAACTCCTCCATTATAAAAGGGTACTAAAATTAACAAATTATTCAGAAAACTTAGGAAATTTGGCTAGAAAAACATTAAAAACCAGTTCCAAGATTCTTTTAACTCATCTTATAAGACATATGTTTGTACATAATGCATCACAGTAAGGAATCAGTCCAAACCTAAAGAGGATACTCGAAGAAGTGGTAATATTTTTCACTGAGGATCATTATATTATTTATTTCTCCAACTCCTTAAATTATTATTATACATTGATTATATAAAAAATAATTATATTCCATATATTAATGTATTTTTATGTTATATTTACCGCGTACAACCACATTCACCTCCATCAAATGGGTTCCAAAATCTACATTTGTGTTTATTGAAAACTATTGCCTCACGAATCGATGTTATCTATTTTTCAATTAGACAATTCATGTTAGATAATATTGAATTATATATTATTTAAATATTATATTGTTGGAACTTAAATTTGGGAAGAGGATAAGAAAACGCAGGGCCCTTGTGGCTACCTCATGAGGCATGTCTGCGGAGCCCCACAACACTGGGACCAGCACGAAGCTCCCATTATGCAAAGCCTCCATGGATCAAGGAGGCAACAGGCAGCAAAAACTAGTTTGATGTTTTCAAAGAAGCCACAGAGCAAGGAGGGAGGAGGCTTCATGAACTAGTTTGACTTTTGCAATGCTGCCGCAGAGCAAAGAGGCACAAGGCTCCATGAACCAGTTCGACATTTTCGAAGGCTCCACAGAGCAAGTAGGCGAGAGGCATTATGATTACGATGAAATTCCACGTGTATTCACTCCCAGTAGTTTCTGATCATCTACGTTTCCTTCATATAAATATTGGGCTCCCCTCATTCCCAAAGGATGGATCCTCCGACCTTTCTTCTTCTTAGCTCTCAAATCGCAACGAAATTTATGCTCTTCGAAGCATTAGATTTTCAAGGTACTTTAGCATCGCGAAGTGCCTCTCCCATTTCTTGAATTCAACCCCTCTTCAAATAGGGATTACCTTTAAGGATCCCACAGCCTTGGGGAAGAAAAATATCCCAAGGGGACTTGATTCTTCACAGATCACTTATGCTTCATGAAATACCCTCCATACACACATGACCCACATGCTAAGGCATGTTCATTGTGCTTCGTGAAGAATATTGCTTCACGATGATACGCTTCATAGGGAATCCTTGATTCAAGAATCCCTACACCATAAATGAATTTCCACTTCACAAAGAACAATCTATATACACCTATGCCCTATTCGTAGGCTAGGATACTTCACTCCGCATATCATACCTCTTCGCAAAGCCCATCCACTACGTGGAACACTAGAGCTTCACGAGGCGTCTACCTATGAACCCCTTTGCTCCACAACTCATTTTCTTGTGTGACCCTCCATGTTTGCATGACTTGATTTCAATGTCACTTGGGCAGTACATCCTATTGCGCTGCTTGAACTCATGCTTCTTGCCATGGGCATGCTAATGGCTATTGCTTCTTCGCATTTCCACACTAACATAGACCCCTCAATGGATCACTACATAAAACCCCCTCACCATGACGTTGTTGATGCATTCCCTTCCATAATGGTGGGTGGGTATTATTTATGTATGTCCTAGGGGTGCAGAGTGAACCCACCATTATGAGCCGCATGACGTTAAACTGAAAAGTACCATTGTCCTCAGCCCATGACGTTAAATTTGTCCATGCCACGTGCATCATACACAGGGATCCCTATCTTAGACATTCTATACACCTTCTCATCTCCATGAGAGTGTGATCTTCTCTACAAGGGATGAGATCCTCTTTGTTGGAGTAGTGTCTATCTGCAGGGACAGGTTAACCATCTTGGTGTAATCCCCTAGCCTTTCATGCAATAGGCATCATCCCTACCCCTCCTATACTCTTCACGACCAAAGACCGGAGAGGGGTGTATTGGCACCGAATCTGTCATCTCTTCCTTACCAAGTCCCTCCCCCTTTGGAGTTTTTCATCACCGAGTGACAACCCAGTAGTAAGTCTTAATCTACATATTTTTGGGCTTCTAACCATGCGTAAGAACCTGTTTCCTCATTGGGATGCTAACTAAGCATAATCCCCTATTTCCTCTTTGGGTTTCTAACCATGCGTAAGACACTATTTTTATTTTGGGCGGTTAACCATGTGTATGCCCCATTCCATGTCCACAGACAGACCTTTCAGGACATGATCGTCAGGTCCATGATACCTCTTGTTTCTCACACCGACCATGAACCACGTGAGCATAGAGAAAGAATCGACCATGGAATCCTCATTTGGTTAACCTAGCATGTAAGCCCTAAAACACTATCTAATCTATGGGGACTTTGACCCTTGACAGGGTAATGTACGTAGGAATCCTCCCTGAGGTTCAATCCCAACAACCATTAGTCCCAAACCACTTCAATTTGGTTCACCAAACAACATAAAAAATATGTGGACCTTGATCATTTCCAAGGAAAGGTACATAAGAAGCCCCCCAGAGGTTCAAGCCTAACATACATTGGTCCAAACCACACCAAGTTGGTCCACCCTTGTCCCGTATGACAATAAATTGTCCCCAATCTAGTGGGATACCCTTGTAAACCCCAATCAACAGTAAGCCATTATAATACCCATCCAGTGGTAAGTCATTGTGATTCCCTACCCAACGGTATGCCGTTGTGAATATCATGTAGTGGTAAGCCATTGTGATCACCATTTAGTTGTAAGATTCTGTCAACCCAATCCCAGTGGTAAGACATTGTCGTCACATCCATTGGGACCCAAATCTCTGGTCCATACCAGTGGTTCCAGACCAACTTCGGGCTGTTAACCATGCGTAAGCACCAATATATCATCAGACCGCTATCCTCTGCACACGCACCATTAATAAACCCCATATTGAAATAAATGGTCTTTGATTCCCTACCATGAGGATATATAGGAGGTATCTTTAAGGCTCAAGACCAACATCAGTGTCACCCTCGAGTCGAATCCAACTCATTCTCCATCCACATTACCTAACCATCCATTATTCATATTGATTCTAAATCGGGCCACCGTATCCCAAGGAGATCACTCCAATTCACCTCCTATCTTCAGTATTCCCTCCAGGTGTGGCACCCATCCGATCCAATCTTGTCAGTGTTTTGACCAGACTGATCCATCTCCGATGGACGTTAAACTCATGGAATACCATGTGTTAAACATGGGAAGCTACGGAAAACCTTAGAGACATGCCTATTACATATAATTCCCTGCATTCGACCTGGGATTCATCGGGCTACTTCACCCTTCAGAATCTATATAATATGGGAAAAAAACTCATACACACTATTGTTCTAGCTTCTAGACATGCCAGTGATGTTCAACATGACTAATTCCCTGACTGAAGGTTGCTGCCCTGGCCAGACCCCTTGGATTGTTTTGACAGAAACAATCTAATTAACTAGCGTCCAAGAAGATATTGAACGAGGAAGAGTTTCAATAACAACATCTTAATCTATAAAGGTGACACGTACTAGGTGACAAATTCTGAGGAGGAATCCATGGAAGGAAGAAGGGACAACCAATTATCCCATTTTTATCAAGGAGAAAATGTCCCTGAATAAGAAATGGATGTCACCCGCCTTTGGGATGCGAGAATGTAGGGCAACAATCAGAGCATCCTCATCCTCCTCAAACAGATGGATGCACGCACCTCGACAAAAGAATAAGAAAAAAAAATTGTAAACTCTACGGGAATCCCTTCTCCTCAATGGGGGGATTAGTAGTGTTTAAGGAATCAGTACACTAGTGTGTCACTATATCCAGTTATCTGGTGGTGGGTCCTACCTTGGAATAGTGTGTCGGGTGTGAAAGATACCAAAAGTTGGGGCTGTTAAACTTTGGACATCCCGATCGGTGGTGTTCTTAGTGTGGATCCATTCTTACCATCCATGGAAGACGTAATGTCATTGCGGAACTATACATTGATTTCTTTGTGTCCGCAATAATGATTCAATATCCCTGCTTTCAAAGACCCAATCTACCACAACATAAAATCGATCACCCCCCTCCCCCGATGTGGGGGCAGGGGAAATGCTAATGCAGAAACTCCATGTGGCTCCATAATTTCTATGATAATGTCCATAACCACAACTGATGGGAACCCACGCCCCATATCCCCTTCAGAATTTGTTCAAAAAAGGGTGATAAAACTCCTCATCCACTGATACGAGGCGGAGGGGATTATATCCACTCAAGAATAGCCTGCCAATATATAGATGCATCTGCTCCTCATTTCCGCGGCATCCCCAAAGGTCTGCGTAGGAATATACTACTCCCCACTCTTACGTACAACCGTTTTGGGAGCCTCTCCCTAGAACGCTTCAATGAATCCCTACCCTATGCCTATGAGGATGGGGATGTCTAAAACAACCTGGCCAGGATCTCGTTCAGGGGCCCCCAAAGAGGGCCCCCACTCGACCGCATCAGTGCTGCCACCCGGTCCTATGAGTCAAGGAGAATGTAAGCTATACGCCTGCCCCCCAGCCCCAGTCCGGCTGTCCTGACACTAGCGATCTGTGCAGGCTGAGGAGCACACCCCCTAATGGTCATCAATGTTAGAAACTACCATGTTTTGGGACACCGCAAACATATATCATCATCCCCTTGTATATGATGAGAAAGGGACCTCATACACATAGCCCGTATTGAGGCCCAAACTAACCCATGGGCTGGCTGTGTTGACTCTCCTGGTTGCCGGAACAGGGAGTGCCCACCGCGGGTCGATCCGTGGCAACAACAACTAGTACATAGGTCCAACACGTACCAACACTATAGAGATTGAGGGTCCTCCCAGTTTCCAATCTCGACATGGAGGTCTACACCATGACACCTTTAATCCAAACAATGGCCCCATTGGTAGTGGAACTCAGTACGAAATCCAATCCCACGCTAATAACACCAGGTATGGAGTTGTTCCTCCTGCCACAGACTGCTTGTGTGGGGACGTTACACATACAGTCAATTTTTAGTGTGGGGGCCCTCCCTATGTCCTCAAAACAACTAGCTAAGGCCCTCCTTGCCTCAAAAATTAGAGGAGTGATTGTCAAATTTGCTTTATTGGCACCCAGCACAGAGGTCCTACCCGTGTTCAGCTTGACCAGTATGAGGACCATCCTCGCATTGATGATGCTAGGGGAAACAAGCATGGAGGTCTCACCCATACATCTATCAGCTTCGGCGGAGGTCCTACCCACTCCATAATTCTGACGGAGATCCACTACACACATCGTATCATGGATACAGAGGTCCTCCCGATGTTCCTTTTGATTTTTTTCCAGGTGCTCCTCACACCCCAACTCACTTAGGAGGAAATACTCTCCACCCTAGAACCATTATGACAAAAGGTCCTCATCACACCAAAAATCTACCTTATCTTGAAGAACCATCATTTGGAATGAGGGAGGGTCCTCACCACCCTAAAAAGAATACATCAAAGATTCAGACCGTGATTAAGCCAGTCTGCTTCTCAGATTCAGAGGCGGAATACGAATCAGTGATGGAACCTTCACCTAGATCCCTTGTGTTAAGGGTCGGGGCAAAAACAAGGCACATAATACTCATACATCCAAAATGTGAGGTCCATCAGATTCCCTCCTCCCTTCACATGTTATTCCAGGAGGACGAAAAATTGGAAACTCTACATGTTCTAGCTGTGCAATCGCCACCATCATCAATAGAAGCACTCTCTACCTCGACCAGAGACCACAAAGAGCTATTTTGGGGACTAATGGTGGATGATTAGTAGCTTGGTACATCTCTAGCAGTCATAATCCCTACACTAGAAACTGCTATTTCCAGCCAATCTTACTGCGACGTGGTGTATTAGTAATTTCACTCTTTGGAGGATAGCCCAATATGCGGTGGTTTGTCAGCTCTCTCACTGTATTCTCCACCATCCAGCCCACCATCTCAGAGGTATGCTTCAGTGCTGCTACCGATTCACCAACCACGTCTGGTTAATGAGTGGGGTAATGAAGGTCAAGACCTTGAATCTGGACCAAGGCGCTTGTGGGATATTCTCACAGTGGGTGATTTCACTAAAATGTTTTTTCCAATTGCAGCGCCAAATTTCAGGACGCCAGAAGCACTCATCCATAAAGAGATTGGATCCTTTTTGTAGACCCTCTAAGACACTCATTTCAGTCTTAGTCATCGACAAGTGGTCTACCCCAATAGTCAGGTGCACTTTGAAGACATCGACCAACAATTTCATTTGGTTTATTTGGATTTACTTCTAATGGATCAGTGCCCTGAGTCACCAAGTCGCCATAGGACCCTCCAACGACGATGCATCTAGAGATCTAAAATGCCCCGTAGGTTAAGAAAGGAGGCTTCTCCCCACATGAAAATTTGTGGTAAGGGGGGGTGAGTATGTGGCCCCCCATTTTAGTTCCATTCAGTGCCAGCCCGATCACCCAGGCCATATAGAAGAAATGACTCCAGGAAGGGCTGCGGTTAACCTGACCAACCTGCTGGGGGGTGAGAATGATCATGATATTCTTGTAGAGGACCCCCTCCCTCGCAAGGGTGTTTCAGACCTATTGGACTCATTGGGAAGGATTAATCCTCAAAAAAGAAATCTACAGGGTCTTCTGGTGCCCACCGATGCTTTGGTCCTCAGTCGAAATCACAACAATGGTAATAAGCACATCGGAGTTGTCAAACTGTCTGACCCATCTGTATTAGTGCTGAAGATGGAATATGATCCTAAAAAAGCCACGTTGGGTCAGTAACATTACGAAAAAATAATATGGTTGATGAACTCATTGCTGAACACATTATAGAGAGATCACCAGACTATGGTGATCCTCGGTTGCGGTAGTAGGGGAAGGTACAACTTCCCCTTGGTGAACTACCTCCAAGTGACGCACACCATCCAGCCCACGCAGACAGGTTTGAGGCTAGATCTTATGGAAATATGGCATGTTATGTGTCTTTAAATCATCTGGAATGACATGAAAATCATTGGGACGCAGCTCAGCTTCCCCCACTTGCTTCACAGGTCATTCCACTAGCCTATCCATGAGTCACTAGGCCTGTTTATCATCTGAAATAACATCCCAATGTGCTGGTGGTCAGGGATTCCTATCAAGATAGTAACTCCCACCCGAATGATCCAATGGCTGCACTCATTTCCCATCTCAAGGCATTAGAGACGTGACATGTGGAAATTTCCTCTGATGGAAAGCCTTATGTGGCATGGGTGGATGATATGCCAGCACCCCCAGGTTTCATAAATCCCACCTTTCCCCCCTTCAATGGGACATGGGACCCACCGTAGCACTAGGCCCATTTTAACTCATGGTGTGGGCCCATGTTGGGAACTCCAGTGTAGTAGGAGCCCACCAAACTCCAATGCTTCTTACAAACACTTGAGGGGAACATGTTCATCTAGTACAGCCAGCTCCACATTGGATCAGTAGCCAACTGAGAATTCCTCATTTTGAAATTTATCTACCATTTCAGTTCTACAACTCATAAGTTGAGTATCACATACCTCTTCATGTGCAAGCATAGGCTTGATTAGTGCATTGTAGACTTTGTAACCTGGTGGAAAGGGCTCAAATACTCCTTTGACATTCCGCTGACTAAGGAGAATATGCTGATGATGTGCGTAGGGAATTTCAAGACCAAACCGGTCACCTATTTGATCACCTAGAACTATCCTAGGGGATTTTGAGACTTCTCTAATAAAGATCAACACCTATATGAATCCTTGAAATAAGCTAGTCAGGCATGTCCATTGCCTCCTGCAATCCCCGCGAGAAGGGCTTCCAGGGCCGAGCCTGCCGTAGTGGCTCAATTAGAGGCCCTCGGGCAACTAGAGTTATTAATAGTGGTGACACAAATAATGTATCACAGAGGACCTCCATCGTAGGCATTGCCTCTGGCCCATCATCTCCCACCTCCTAACTGGTAGGTTCCCCTGTGCAATGCACCACCACCACCTAGGCGAGATAACCAGGCTCCAACTCCTCAATAGGATCGTCCATCCCCTCATCAGGGTCAATCTCAAAGGTCCCCCATACTGGATAGAAGGAACCATACCTACTCGTTCAATGAGGCTCTGGTCCCCTATTACTTACATAGTGCTTTGGAGGAGGGGACTGTATGTTTCCCTTAGTACAGGAGGCCAGAAGAGGCAAAACTCACTGATCACCCTAATTACTACACCTATCACCAGATCGTGGGAAAACCCTCAAACAGTGCTATGTATTTAAAGAATGGATTCAAGATTAGGTTCATAACAACATAGTCTGGTTAGGAACAACTCTGGCACTAGTGGCATGTATCTTCATGAGGCTAGAGAGTAGCATTGACATCGAAGGGAGGTGGCATCAAGTTTCTATCCTTGAGACCCAGATGTATGATGACTAGATGGCTCGTAAAATAGTCTCTTAGGCCCATGGTTTTATCAGTGCATGCCTAAATCGACCAGAGCCTTCAGAAGCCTCATATACTACTTTTGCATCATCATCTTAGTATATCCCTTCTCAGATGAGAAATAATTGGTGACATAAGGGAAAACAATGTCCCCCACCGATGCAATTGTTATCCTATACTCTTGATAATTTCATTCCCCTGAAGATGGAAATTTCCCCTAGAATCCTCCCAGTAGTTGATGAATCTTCAAATTACGGTCATGGGTAGATCTCAGTTAATTCTATAGAGATGGTAAACCCCAAAATAATTCCTAACGATGAGGATCACCTGGAAGATCCTCCTGACGTCTCTATCCATCGTTAGAGTCGAGGAATCCATGGAAATATAGATCGTTGGAGTGCCCCAGTCAGTATTTCCAACTATGTTGTGCATGCTACTGAAACTAGGAAGTAGGCACAGTGTAGGGCTCAGCAAGTGCAGCATTATCATCTGGTGTGATCAGGTCTGCCTTCTCCCTCAATCTTGTTGTTGGATCAGGTAGATCCACCTAGACCACATCGTTATTAGACAAAATTTTCCACAAACTACTCTTAGTCTTTGGGACCTCATCCGATAGTCACACCACATGCTTCAACTAGTGAGCAACAAGATATTCCTATAGAACCAGTCAGTCATAGGTCTATTCAGCATGGCACACCATACCTACAGTCATGGAGAGACCTCATGTAATTAGAATTTCATGTCTGGAACAGAAGTATTATGTCTTGATGTATCATGCAAAAATTATATCCAATATATCTATCATTTAGGCCCTTCACCTATCATCATATATGCTTAAGTCCCTCACCGGGGCCTTAAAAATCCCCCTCTATTTTAAGGAGGTAGGAGCCGCAGAATCTTTCCATTCTAAGGTGGTCGAGCATGCTGAATGCCAAGACATCATCTCATTCTATAGAAAATATGAAGGCTCCCCCATACAGGGGAACATTAGCCAACAATAAATCCCTGGCTAGTTTAATGGCATAGAGGTTCATAGTAGTCTTGTCGACATAGGCTTCGGGATCAACCTAATCTCGACTCGGACACTGCAAAAACTGAAGTTGTATGACAATGATCTAAGTCTCTCTGACCTAATAATCCAAGGTTATGACATGATAGAATATACAAAAGTCATCAAGATCCTCTTGAAGACCCAGTTCAGTGGCCTAGTTTCCAGCACTGAGTTTATGGTAGTCTCCTAGGACATAGCCTACAATGCGTTGATGGGAAGGCAATGGGTCCACATGTATGTGGAAGTTCCTTCATCATATCACCAATTCCTCAAGTACTCCATTAAATTTTGAGTGGGAATGCTTCAAGGTGATGCATCTCCCTTTGCCTATAGTGAATCCCACTATCTGAATGATAACTATTACAAAAACAATGAAAAGAAGATTTAGGCTAACAAGGTTGAGCATGTTATGGTTGTGACCGACCCATTGATAGATCTAGATGATTCCTGCATCATTCTAATCCACCGATTGGAGGCTACAACTCTATACATGGGAAAATGATACATATTTTCTAAAATGAGGTGGAACCCATTCCCATTTCTAAGAAATTCAAAAACATAACCTCATAATCCTACCATAATCAGGCTCCGGTGATCTTAGAGCCTCCTACTCCCATAAAGAATTAGGATGTCCATCCCATAGCAATGAAAATATATCATAATATTTTGTTTCACTGGGCTACTATTAACCGGATCAAGCTGAGGCACCACTATTGCTTCTATATCATCATGTGTGGCCCCTTGGGCTGAAGACCCGATGGGATCATATACACATACATCATCTCTATGGATTCATCAACACATGGGTCTTTGGATGCGTTGTCCACTGCCGCTTAGGCTGGTACCAGCCTCTCATCGGGATCTGTCAACTCAGAGGAAACTCATCCCACTGAGGATCCCTCCTTTATAAGTGATGAAGAGGATTTAAAGGATTCACCCCCACCATTAAAGTGGCCATCTCTACCATGATTGATGAATTGGTGCATGAGAAACATAATAGCGAGGTGGACCAAAAAACCACATTGATCAGTGCCTCAATTCCCCTCGAGGGGAAACAACAGTGCATAGACAACTTTAAACAACACCGTGATGTATTCTCCTAGAGTTATGAAAAGATTCCCAGACTAGACATTCATGTATCCATCCACCACCTCGGTCTCCCAGCAAATCATCGTGGGTTCAAGCAGCCTCCCAGAATGATGTACCTTTTTCACGGTACCATAGTTGAGGCAGAAGTTGATAATCACATCAAATCCAATTTCATTAAGGAGGTCCAGTACCCCAAATGGCTACCTAGCATTGTTATAGTTAGGAAGAAGAACAGGAAGATTAGAATCTTCATTAACATCTAGGATCTCAACTATCAGTGTCTGAATGACCAATTTCCCCTTACTATGACATAATTGTTGATCAATGCAACAGCTGGGTTCCAAGCCCTCTCTTTCATGAATGGGTACTCTGGGTATAACTAGATCTAAATGGCCCTCGAGGATGAGGAGTTTACAGACATCAAGGAAATACAACTTACATTCTGTTACCAAGTCATGCACTTCAGTTTAAAGAATGCCGGTGCAACCTATCGGTGGTCTATGCATCACATATATAAGGAAATCTTCAAAACATTGGTGGAATGTTACGTGGATAATCCGATGGTAAAATCTCACCATCATCAGGGCTATCTAAAAAACCTTGAAAATTTGATAGGCTTCCTCCGTTCCATCCTCTTAAAGATTAATTCATTGATGTTCACCTACGGGTTCACCTTTGGAAAGCTTCTCAGGTTCACTGTCAGATACAGGGGCATCTAGATCGAACTAGAAAAGATCAAGGTCATCAATCAAATGTCGTCCCCAAGAAACCTCTGGGAGCATCGAGGATTCCAAGGCCCCTTGGACTATATACGGTGATTCATCATGAATCTCCATGGAAAGTGTATTCTCTTTCTTTGGGTTATGAAGAAAGGCTTGGTCTACAAGTGAGATAGGGATGGTCAGACTGATTTAAAAGGAATCAAGTAGTACCTTCTCCATCCTCTGGTCTTAATGCCATTATTCTTCGGAATGCCACTAGTATAGTATGTGACCACCCTGGAATGGTCTCTCTGTGACCTTATGGCATATATGAACAATGATGATACATAGAATAGTCTTTACTAACTCAGTCGCAAGCTCCTAGATACAGAGACTAGATATTCCCTTATCAAGAAGAGCTTCCTTGCCCTTGTATTCACTGTACAGAAATTTCCGCATTACCTCTGTAATGATGACGTACACCTGGTGTCCTGGTTATATCCATTTATGTACAACCTGAACCACCCCATGTTGATAGGACCACTTACTTGGAGGGTGGTAATCCCTCAGTAGTTCAACATCATGTTTGTTCCTCAGAAGGATATTAAGGGGAAAGCATTGGCAGACATCCATGTCACCCATGAAGATTTTATGGATCAATCCCTGGATCATGATTTTCCTAATGAAGCGATTCTATAGGTAGACCAAGACTTTCCATTATGGATAATGAAATTTTATGGTGCTTCCCAGAGCCCCACCAGCAGAAGGCTCAATTACCATAGGATTAATAGAGTCAGGTTGTGTATTGTCTTCATTATCCCATCACAAGCCATTTTTCTATATTCATTTATATTGTTTAATGGTTGCATCAACTATGAGGGATGAAATCAGGCTTTCATTACTGGCCTTGAGCTGGTCCTCGAGATTGATGTTCCCCATTTTCACATGAAAGGGGATTTCGAACAAGTCATCATGAATATTAATGGTGACTATGTCGTTAGGAAGCTGGAGCTCATAAAATTATTGGAATAAAATGTATTGCTAATGGCCCAGTTCCCATCTCAGGTAGAGGTTACTCATGTCCCATGATCTCATTACGGTCGAGATGACACCCTGGCCAGCCAAACTGCATCACTTTTAGAGCCTGAACAAGATGATCTGATTATCCCCATGGCACACGAGAGATTCATTGTTCCTGTCACTCCATATGACAGTGACAGAACACAGGTAAGCCACCTTACATCTAGTTCCTCCATTTATAGACCCTTAGGTCACATAGATGTAGTGATTGAAGTCACTCTTGATTGGAGAACCTCCTTTGTCGAGTACCTCCAAAATAGAAATATCCTAGAAGATCAGGTCAAACATGAGTAGATTCGATGTTGCGCATTACACATTACCCACCAAGACGGTCCCGGTCATGAGGATATCCCCTACAAGTGAGGGTTTGATGGGGTTTTCCTCTATTTAATTCAATGATTCAAGATTTCCCATGTCATACCAAAGGATCATGTCGGTTCCTGCATAGCCCATCAGACCAGGACGAAACTATCTAACCAGATCCGGAGACTGGGGTATTTTTGGACCTCTAAGATCCATGAATGCTTTGACTTCGCCAAATGGTACCATACATACCAAATTCATGACAACTATTTTCATTGTCTTCTAGAGCCTCTCCACACTACCATATACTCTTGGCCATTAGCAGTATGTGGACTCGATGTCATGGGACTATATAAATCAGTAAAAGCTTGCTAGTGCACCTTCATCCTGACCGCTATGGATTTCTTCTACAGGTGTGCAAAGGCAGTTCTGCTCACAGAGTTCAAGGCCCGTTCCATCTTTGAATTTATGACCTTCAATATCATCCATAGATTTGGAATCCCTAAATCCATCCTCAATGAAAATTACATGAACATCTGAGCAACTGAGTTAAAGATACAATACACTATATACAACATCCATTATAACCAACCCTCCTGTTATCATGCACAAGAAAATGGATAGATATAGGAATTCAAAAAAACCCTCTCTAACATTTGGAAAAAAAATGGCTGGTCAGGATAAGAATAGTTGGCTAGAAAAGCTCCCCAACGACCTCTGGGATTATAATAAGTCAACTCATAATTCCACATAGGTGACCCCATATTCCCTGGTGTACATTACAGAAGTCGTCCACCCTATCGACATTCAGTTACCCTCAATGCACACAACATTATATGATCAGAAAAAAACAAATAATGTAGCTGAAATCTATCTGGTTGTGTTGAAAGCGCTCGACAAGAAAATGCATCATGCTCTACACAATTTGGAAGGGAATCATGACAAATTATATAGAATATTCAACAAGATGGTTCACCTCCGCTCCTTATTACAACGCCACTTGGTATTGGCCCTGAGGACACCAATGATACCTGGTAGGAAACAACCCATGATGGAACCCAATGGGAAGGAACATACATCATTCACAAGGTTTACTAAAATGACGCATACTCCCTAGTTACCATGGATAGTGAGCGTATAACTCCTCCCAAAAATGAAAATTTCCTCAAGAAATACTTTTCTTGAGTACCTCGGTCTCACATGACCATAAACTGTCTGGTTATACATGTCCTTAAACTATCATGTAATACATGACCTTAAACTATTTGGTCCTACATGAACTTAAACAATACGGTCCTATATGACCTTAAACTATCTAGTGTAACATGAACATAAACTATCTAGTCCTACGTGACCATAAACTGTCCAGTCATTCATGACCTTAAACTATCTTGTCCTACATGAACTTAAACTATCTGGTCAAACATGACCTTAAACTGTTCTATCCTACATTACCTTCAACTATCCAGTCCTACATAACCATAATCGGTCTGGTCCTACATGAGCTTAAACTATCATATCCTACATGACCTTAAACTATCTGGTCCTACAAAACCATAAACTATCTGGTCCTACATGAACCTAAACTGTAAAATTTGCCACATGAAATTAAACTGTATATCATCCTGCATGAATTTAAACTTAATTTCATCCAGTACGATGTTAAAATTTATGTCATCCTGCAAGATGTTAACCTTTATGTCTTCCTTCAAGACGTTAATCTTTATGTCATTCCACATGACGTTAAACTACATGTCGTCCTTCAAGATGATAAACTGTGTGTCATCTTGCACGACGTTAAACTGTATGTCACCCTGCATGATGTTAAACTATATGTCATCCTACAAGACATTAAACTGTGTGTCATCCTGCAAGATGTTAAACTGAATGAACTATGTATGGCTTGATTACCATCCTCATGGGATACATAGGAATTCTCAGATGCTTCGTCTTGAGTCCAGCCCCATGTATCCTCATTGACTACCCCCTGGGAATAGTTTTCTTTGAGGATTATACCTGGTGTCCTGTAGGATTATTTTGTCCCCACTCATGTCAGGATTGCGATGATTTCACCATGTGCCCTCCCTTATTATTCTTTCCTACCACGTCCTTACCACATGAAACTAATCTTCATGCCCTTCAGAACTATGTATGGCTTGATTCCAATGCTTATGGGATACATAGGAACGCCTGTACATTTTATTTGTAGGTCGAGCCCCAATCTTCTGGACCTCCCATCAGATCAAAACACATGGTTTGGTGAATTATTCTACATTCATTCACATCGAGTTCATCATGACCATACCATGTATCACTTCCCCCTGAAGAACTCCACCTCTTTTGTTGTCCAGCTTGACTTCAAATTGCACGAGCAAATTTATGCTTCACTCACTCCCTATATATGGGACTCCATTATCTTTCTCATAATAAGGGACCCCAAAATGTCATTGATGATAGGACCAAGGGATCTCCTACCATTACATGCCAACATCCTCGATGGTTTTGAAATGAAAATTTATACAAGCCCCGCATTGTGAATATGGTCAGTGGTTGACGCTCATTTTTGTTCCCATTTCAGGTCACATGATATAGATGTTGTGTTTTGAATATGGTCAAAGGTATCCTTTTTCAGTGTAACCACCCCCATATGTCCCAAACATTGAATTTATTGGTTCATTCGGCCCCATTGTCTCATCATGCTTCGGTCAGCCTCAGGCAAGAGTGTGATTCCAGCTGTCAGACCCTTATATGATGGGGAGAGCCTAGTCCGACTCCTTTTTCCCCACACCGAGCATTTCTTACATGGGATTAAGAGAGGAGTTAAGAAAATACCCGCATGGTAGGTCATATGGATATAGTTGGCTTGGATGCCCAACCTTAGGTCACTCGACCCTTTCGTCCCCTAGCTCGAGTTCTTATTTAGGATTGTGCGCTGTTGTATGGACTCACGTCCTTATTAACATCGGGAATTTTTTCCAAGCCACACATATCCCTTTGAGGCATCCCTCCTTCACTCATCATCCTTTCCACGAGCACATGCCACACCATGCTTTTTGGGCCCCACCACTTGGTTTTTCATCATCGTTTATATATGAAAGGACCCACGAACAATGTAGATGCTTAAACCATGGTATCCTACCATTTCTGACCAATGTCCTGGATGATTTGGATAAAAAAATTGATATGTGTCCAATGTTGAGAATATTTTCTATGGTCAATGATCAGTTATTTTCCCCCGATCTCCTATCACATAAATTTGGATACTATGTTGCGAACATGGTCAACATTTATCCTCTATCGTTGTTTCTGTTTCTGGGTCTTCCATAGTAATGATGTTTTGTCCATTGTACTCTGTTTTCCCATGAATATGACACTAAACGAGGAATTTACAGTCTGATCCATATGACCTTAATCAATGAGCACCACTATCCTTACTGCATGACGATAAGCATCACAACAACCTTCTTTAGAACTATGTGTGGCTTGACTCTCATCTTTATGGGATACATAAGACCACCCAAACATCTAAATCATTGGACATAGTCCCATATATTAGAAACATCCCTACCATTTTGGCCTCCTGGACTGAGTCCTTCCAAGGGAGTGTTAGGCGGGGTGGTATGGGTTTATGTCCCCATTCATGTCGGGTTTGACACAACCAAGCCACATACCTCTCTCTCCTGAGTGCCATTCGCTCCGTTGACTTACACTCATCTTTCTGAATCAGCTTCCCTAAATTCAGGTCCCATGACCCTCTATGGTGATTCACCAATGTTCTTAAGAGTACTCTGGTTCAGAACCTGGAGGGTCGGATACTACATGGACATGCTTTCACCCATTTTGCAGGCTTCGTGTTCCCCTTAATTCAGCATTTCAATATCTTTTACATTCAAATGGACACCTAAATGGAATGGATTCTCAGCCAAAGGGCTCTCCTACCATTACTAGCCAATAACCTCAAAGGTTTTTGAACAACAAATTGATACAAGTCCCATGTTTAGAACATCGTCAGCGGTCGATGCTCATTTGTTGTTCCCATTTTAGGTCACACAATATGTATTTTATGTCTCAAACAGATTCAATGGTAATCCTCCATTGTCACACCAACCCGATCATGCCTTAAATTCTTGTTACATGATTCATGTCACGACCCGTCCTCGGGGCCCGTGTCGTGACTACCCCAAGCCTGCCTTCCATAGGCCAGGGGCTGGAGACTAGCACCAAAGGAGTAAATCCCGATAACTGGGAAGGCATTACCTTTATAAAAGTAAACAAACACCACAGAGTACAAGCGGAAGTAAACACTAAGTACAAAGAGAAGTGCTGAAAGGAAAATGGGCCAGAATACAAACCCAAAAGAAAGTACAACTACAACTGAACAAAGTACAACAGAAAAATACAATAGCTGGAGGGACGGAAGCAGCTCCTGGGTGGTCCTCCTCGGATCCTACCTGAAGGGTAGGTACAGATGGCGCAGCTCCTGGATCATCCACCACGGATCCTACCTGAAGGGTAGGTACAGATAGGCTCCACAACGCTCTCGCCCGTCAACCTCCTCCAAGTGTCGTCTCGCCGTGAAGTCCACCTCCGGATACTGACTCATCGTGTATTCCACATCTGGGTACTGTCCAGTCCTTGAACACTCGACCTCCGTCAGCACTTCCCATCGTCTGCAACCAACACAACAAGGTGCGGGCATAGCCCGTGCAGGGGTGAGTATAACGATACTCAGTACGGACCCCTAGACCCTCACGGTCTCACTAAAACCAACAAGGATAACCACAAAGAAGATATCAACAAATAACCTCTACTTAGGTATATGCCCATACATATACCTAAGTTATCAAGTAACCCATCTCAATAATGAGGAAACACAAGGATCATGAAATCAACAGATAACCACTACCCAGGTATATGCCCATACATATACCTAAGTTATCAAGTAACCCATCTCAATCATGAGGTAAACACAAAGGTCAAAAGTCTCAGCTCAAACAAGGATTTTCATTATTGAAACTGTAACTGCTGAAGAGCCCCGTCTCTAGAGTGTACAGTGGTCCTGTGACATCTCCAAGGTACTGCTCACTAACCTAAGACTGCGGAGGTACTCCTCCTATCGAGTAACACAGGTCAGCCACCCAGACACAGTAGTGCTTCCCGCTGAGGTATGTCACCCAAACATAGTAGTGCACACCCCCTAGTAGCTTGCTGAGGTACTTTCCGGATGAGTACCGCGGGTCTGCACTGTCACACAGGTAGTGCTCCATCTACCATGGTTCTGTACCTTAGAAAGTAGTGCTCTGTCCACTGGGCTAGTCGACTCACTCCAAGTCGAGTCGGTCAGGCAGTCGTCAGGTCTCAGTCGGCTACACGGTCTCCATACTCCGCACGCTCGACTCTAGGAGAGTCCGCTCCACAAGCTACAGGTCGATACTTCAAGTATCGCAAAGTCCCACAAAGAAGTATTTCAAAGGACCGCCTCGTCATAGGGGTCTCAATGCAATAGACGGCGCGTCAATCGGACGCCCGGTCTATGAGTTACTAGCCCTTTCGTCCCAGGGGCTCGGTTGGTTTCCTGAGCGAACCAACCCGGTCGTATCTCAACTGTACCCCGAAATATCATAGGGTATACTCATAGGTACCGTTTCTCAATGTGATCAACAACACCGCTTACGGTTCGTCAAACGGACGTCCTGTCTAAAAGATACCGGCTTTTCCGTTCCAGGGGCCTGGTTGGATTTCGAGAGCGATCCAACCCGGCCACTATCCAACTATATCCAAAACTCAGGCAATTTATGCCAAAAGTTCCGTATCATAAAGAGTAATTCATCAAAATAGACGATGTGTCAATCGGACGCCCGGTCTGTGAGTTATTGGCTTTCTCGTTCCAGGGGCCGGGTTGGTTTCGTGAGCGAACCAACCCAACCGCACTCCAACGGCATCGAAACCTCATGTGGCATAAGAAAAATGATCCGCCTCACTTAGAGGAATCCATCAAAGTTGAAGGCACGTCAATCGGACGTCCGGAGCTCAAGATATAAGCATTTCCGCTCCGAGGGCCCAGTTGGTTTCGTATCCGAACCAACCCGGCCGAACACAAAGTAATCTGAAACCTTGGGTGCGATATACTGAAACGACCATCTCGATCCAAGGATCGCATTTCCACTGACGGCGAGTTGTTTGGAGGCGCGTATCCCAAGTTACGGGCATTTGACCGAAAGTAGTCCGAAAACGGGGGCCCGAACCCCCCCCCCCCCCTGGGTCAGTCGAACCTGGTCAACCCGACCCGGGTCCGATCCGGCGGGGCCTGGCCCGGCCTGGCCCGGCTCGTTCCGGCTTGGTCCGGCCCGACCGGCCGGCCGCAGCTCGGCCCGTGCAGCTGAGCGGACACCACGGGCGGGGTGCGCGGCTCCCCCGCCCTTCGCCGCTAATTGAGGCCGGCGGAGAACCGTCGGCCGCCTCCCTTCCGCCGGTCACCAGCGCCGCCGCGCCGGCGTGGCGCGCCGCCGCTCCCTTCCACAGACCACCGGACGCACTCCGGTGGTCCGTTACTCCTTCCGTCTTCGCTATGTTCCCTCCGGGACCCCACCTTTACTGCGAAGGGATTCAAACGCCCAAACGGCCTGCTTCGTCATCGCCCATCAATCCGCATTTCAAAACGAAACGCGTCATCTTCTTGGTTCTCCGGCGCGGCGTGCAGGCACCGCGCCCCTTCGTCGTGGCCCAACTTCGTCTGCGGATGTCTTTGGTTTCTCCGACGCGGCGTGACTGCGGCGCGTCCTTGTTCTTTCTTTTCATGGCACGGTGCAACGGCGTCCCGTAATACTTGCTGTGTGATTCTCGCGTGGTGCGACGACACCACGCCATTCCGTTCCATCCACAAGAATCAACCATGAACATATGAGGGGGGTTCAGCCGTGTTTGTGCGGTCCGGCCCCCCTCTCGTTAAACGATAATATCTAGTCGAAAAATCCATGAAGATAGATAAACTAGAATCATGAACGGAATTAATTAAATAAAATAACAATAATCCCCTACCTCGATTCAGGAACGGTGTTCGTCAACGACCCGCGGAAGATGGGCGTCGCGGAGGTCGGGCATCGCAGGGAAAGAACATCGACGTCGCGAAACGAGGATTCTATGTCGTTGACGGTGATTTCTTCGCGGATAACCATCGCGGAAGAAGAACGTCGCGTCGTGGATACGGCGTCGTGGAAGAACCGTGTTCTTCGGCGGAGAAGTTCTTCATTGAAGAATGGTGTTCTTCGCGTTCTTCATCGAGGAAGAAGGTGTTCCATAGCTTTTTCTCCAAAAATCTCTCAAACAACCCAACACCAACCCCTAAAGAAATAAGTTCTAAACTTATCTTATTAACACAACAAAGCATTTGAAATTCAATTGATTGAATTTCAAAAACTTGCATGTGACTCACCAAATTAATTACAACAAGTTTTCAAATAATAAAGAAGGTGAGTTAATGGGGAGTTAGGAATGTGAGGGGTTAAGAGGGGTTAGGGAGTTAGGGAAAAATTGAAAAGGTGGGGGGTTCATGTGGGACCCTCCCTTTTTAATTATCCACACATGGGAAATTGGGTAGATGTGGGCCCCACCACCAAATTCCCATGGAAGAAACTAACCACCTTGAAAAAGAAATAAAATTGATTTAACAATTTTATTTACTTTTTAATTAAACCCCATTAATCAACTTCATCTCTTACACAAACGCAACTATGGTAAAGGTTCCCTTAAGCGATTACCGGCATTGCGAGTTCATCGGTGCCATCAGATTTCAATTCCGAGCACCGGTTCAAAAGATAGAAATTCTCGCTCACTCATTCACTGAACGTACCTGAGCCAAACTTTGGAAATTAATTCCGGGCACACCGGGCCTCGGAATCAGGCACTATCAGAAACTGCGTTCTTGTAATCTTCCAAAGAAAATTAAGAAAACATTTTCCTTGAAATTTCTAGGTCTTTACATTACTCCCATCTCAGGGCTTTACGTCCCCGTAAAGTTTGAATGCATACTAGGGTCACAAAAGCGGTACAGAGCACGCATCGGAGCCTTCCACTCCTAAGTGCTTAATTGAAGGTTCCCGTACTGCCAGAGAAAGTGCACCCAAGGAATCGATCATCCTCATAGAATTTGATCATGTTGATCCTCGATCCCCACTGGAACCTCCGTGAAAGACACTCCATTGCCATCGTCCAGCTCCTCATGGTCGATGATATGCGAAGGGTCGAGCACGTATCTCCTCAGTTGAGATACGTGGAAGTCATCATGCACCTGGTGCTACTGCAGTGAATGGGTCAAGCGGTAAGCCACCCCACCTACCCAGCTGAGGACTTAGGAAGGTATGTTGAACCTCAGAGATAACTTGCCGCCTTGGCCACATCTCCATAAACCTAATCGTGGTGAGTCCCGTATAAGGACGTGATCATCATGCTCGAACTCCAGAGGTCTCCATTTTCTATTAGAAATGGAACTCGAAATGACTTCCGCTACGTGGGTAAGTTTGAACGACTCAAGAGTGATCAGTCGCACCCTCCTGTGAAAGAGTTTATCCTGTGCTGCCTGGGGTTTCCTTTTTGCCGACCAAGGAAAACCGATTCTGATGTTTGCCTCAAACCATCAATTTGAGTATGAACAGTTATTGCTCATTCCATAATCAAACTAACGTCGTAAGGCCTCGACGCTGCCACCAAGAGATTCCAACCGGAACTCTCACCTCGAGGGTCTGACCACACCGTCGGCGTAAGTGTTATTATTGAGTCTCCTCCCAAGGTATCTCCAGACGTGAGGGTCAATTCCACGGCTTACCGGAATGTCTAGACCTGGAACAAGATTTTTGAAAGCAAGGAATGATTCATATCGACTTCCGTTACTAAAGCAGCTAGTAGTGGACACAGACTATCCCTTGAATCATTTCTAGAGCCATTGGGTCACACTCCTTGACCACATGCAGCTGCACTCTTCCTCCGCCATCCAGCTCCATGAGCCTGGCGGGAATAACTAAGGCGGGTTGTTCTACCATGATAGGATGTACACCACCTCATGCTGCTCTAATAGATCTTCCTCCACGTCTGCTGCTTCGTAGACTCATCTCTCCTTAAAACATCCTCATCTTGAAACATTTAACATGCCTGAGTCTCTAAGACTGGCGCCAGTTTCTTGTTTCTTACTGCATTGTGCAGTCTTCATCCGCTCCTGGATGATCTGCACCTTCTTTGCCTACGATCTAAAAGAGCATCTAAAATTTCTCCTTTGCCGAAAAGAGAAACTCGGTCTCATCCCCTGGATGAATGACGCTCATTGCCTAATACAGTCAATCCTAACATGAATGATGCATTCATACCATGGATGACGTCATAAGGCCTCGACGTAACTACTAAGAGATTCAACTGTCACTCTCACCTCCAAGGGTCGAGTCACACTGTCGGCATCAGTGTGAGGTCACTGGGTCTCTTCAAGTAGAAATATCAAAAGTGAGGGTCAAGTCAACAGTCTTGACCAGGACCACTCAGTATCAACCAAACAAAAAGGACAGGAAAGCAAACATCACAAGATAAGTGTCTTTTTATTATTGTAGCTCATATTACAAGACACAAATACAAAATCAACATGGAACTTGAAGTACAAGGGATGTATCCACTAGTTCCTCTCCTGTCCACCTGCTCTCGGAGCTCTACTACCTTTTCCGCTGCTCAGCTGTTGCTCAAGCACCAGCCGCTGCTTCTGTCTCAGGGGCTCCTCCAACACCCTCTGATCAACCGTACGAGGATTTGGACAGTCACGTGCCAGGTGAACCTTTCCGCCGCATGAGTAACACAACCTGCTTCTGGCACGCCTAGCTCTGTTCCCACCCCGGGTGCCCCGCACCACCAGTCCTAAAACCCGAGATCGTCCAACTACTAGACTGGTCCTCCTGGACCTCCGCATCATCTGTCTACTGCCCACAAATGACTTAGCTACTGATCGAAAAACACATGGCAAAGGCAGAAGCTTCTGTACACGCTCGGGGTGTAGAGCTACTGGCACAAACTCCACCCTGAAGAAGGTCTTGAAGTCTTCCCATGCGAAGGTCATCCCGTCGCAAAACTGAAACAAGTGGCTCCACCACCTGCCTGTTGCTGCCTGAAGGAGGCTAGTAGCAAAGATCACCATGAAGTCTTCATGCGTCCCCACTAGCCGGTAGACTCTCACCACAGCCTCCATCCAATCCTCCGCCGCCTGCGGGTCCGTCCCTCCCTGGAAACTGGGTGGCCTCTGGCGCTGGAACTCGTGCAGTACGCTCAGGCGTCGTGCATCGCCTACTGCTGGGGCTGGTGGTATCAGTGGCCCAACGTATGGTAGTACCGCTGGTGCTTCTGCTGGTGCCTCAACTGCAAGAGGGCCCTGTACCGAAGCCTCGTCGCTCGACAGGCTGTCAGCACGCACATCCCTCTGGGCTTTAGCTGGTCGTCTGAGAAAAGGCATCCTGAATGAAACAACGTCACATGGTCAAATGATTATACCTGGTGAGCTGACCTGGTTTGAGATGATATTTAAATAAAACTTATGGAAAACACAGATGCAATCAGTGTTTTTGTGCAAAATTCGGAATTCAGTAGTCAGGGTCCTGGTGTTTGGATACGTCGGCCGCCCGCACCAACACTGGACCCCCAGAACTGAAGACCACACTCGGTACCCTTAACAATATTGCTTCACAGAAAGAAAAAATATCAGAGTTATAAGTTCTGCGGTAGAACTGACTCCTCTGATACCAATTTTTCATGACCCGTCCTCGGGGCCCGTGCCGTCACTACCCCAAGCCCGCCTTCCATAGGACAGGGGCTGGCGACTAGTACCAAAGGCGTAAATCCCGATAACTGGGAAGACATTGCCTTTATAAAAGTAAACAAACACCACAGAGTACAAGAGGAAGTAAACACTAAGTATGAAGAGAAGTGCTGAAAGAAAAATGGGCCAGAATACAAACCCAATAGAAAGTAAAACTACAACTGAACAAAGTACAACATAAAAAGACAACAGCTGGAGGGACAAAAGCGGCTCCTGGGTCGTCCTCCTCGGATCGTACATGAAGGGTAGGTACAGATGGCGTAGCTCCTGGATCGTCCACCACGGATCCTACCTGAAGGGTATGTACAGATAGGCTCCACAACGCTCTCGCCCTTCAACCTCCTCCGAGTGTCATCTCGCCGTGAAGTCCACCTCTGGATACTGACTCGTCGTGTAGTCCCCCTCCGGGTACCGTCCAGTCCTCGAACACTCGGCCTCCGCTAGCACTGCCTGTCGTCTGCAACCAACACAGCGAGGTGCAGGCATAGCCCGTGCAGGGGTGAGTATAAAGATACTCAGTAGGGACCCCGGGACCCTCACGGTCTCACTAAAACCAACAAGGATAACCACAAAGAAGATCTCAATAGATAACCTCTAATTAGGTATATGCCCATACATATACCTAAGTTATCAAGTAACCCATCTCAATCATGAGGAAACACAAGGATCATGAAATCAACGGATAACCACTACCTAGGTATATTCCCATACATATACCTAAGTTATCAAATAACCCATCTCAATCATGAGGTAAACACAAAGGTCAAAATTCTCAGCTCAAACCAGGATTTTCATTATCGAAACTGTAACTGCTGAAGAGCCCCATCTCTGGAGTGTATAGTGGTCCTGTCACGACTCCGAGGTACTGCTCACTAACCTAAGACTTCTGAGGTACTCCTCCTGTCGAGTACTGCGGGTCAGCCACCCAGACACAGTAGTGCTTCCCGCCGAGGTATGTCACCCAAACACAGTAGTGCACACCCCCTAGTAGCCTGCTGAGGTACTCTCCGGACGAGTACCATGGGTCTGCACTATCACACAGGTAGTTCTCCATCTGCCATGGGTCTGCACCTCAGAAAGTAGTGCTCCGTCCACTAGGCTAGTCAACTCACTCCATGTCGAGTCGGTCAAGCAGTCGTCAGGTCTCAGTCGGCTACACGGTCTCCGTACTCCGCACCCTCGTCTCTGGGAGGGTCCGCTCCATGAGGTACAGGTCGATACTCCAAGTATCTCAAAGTCCCACGAAGAAGTATCTCAAAGGACTGCCTCGTCATAGGGGTCTCAACGCAACAGACGACACGTCAATCAGACGTCCGGTCTATGAGTTACTAGCCCTTTCGTCTTAGGGGCCCGGTTGGTTTCGTGAGCGAACCAACCCGGCCGTATCTCAACTGTACCCCAAACTCTCATAGGGTATACTCATAGAGACCGTTTTTCAACGTGATCAACAACTCCGCTAACGGTTTATCAAACGGACGTCCTGTCTGAAAGATACCAGCTTTTCCGTTCTAGGGGCCCGGTTGAATTTCGGGTGCGATCCAACCTGTCCACTATCCAACTGTATCCAAAACTCGGGCGAAGTATGCCAAAAGTTCCGTCTCATCAAGAGAAATTCAATGAAACAGACGGTGCGTCAATCAGACGCCCGATCTGTGAGTTATTGGCTTTCTCATTCCAGGGGCCCGGTTGGTTTCGTGAGCGAACCAACCTGACCGCACTCCGACGACATCCAAACCTCGTGCGGAGTAAGCCAAAAGATCCATCTCACTTAGAGGAATCCATCAAAGTCAACGGCACGTCTATCGGACGTCCGGAGCTCAAGATATAAGCGTTTCCGCTCCGAGGGCCCGATTGGTTTCGTATCCGAACCAACTCAGCCGAACCCAAAGTAATCCGAAACCCTGAGTGCGATATACCGAAACAACTGTCTCGATACAAGGATCGCGTTTCCGCTGACGGCGAGACGTTTGGAGTCCCGTAGCCCAGGTTATTGGCATTTGACCTAAAGTGGTCCGAAAACGGGGGTCTGGGCCCGGGCCGACCCGGCCCGACCCCCCCCCCCCCTAAGTCGGTCGAACCGGGTCGACCCGACCTTGGTCCGACCCGACTGGGCCCGGCCCGGCCCGGTCCAGCTCGGTCTGGCCCGACCGGCCAGCCGCGGCTCGGTCAGCGCGGCCGAGCAGACACCGCGGGCTGGGTGCGCGGCTCCCCCGCCCTTCGCCGCTAATTGAGGCCGGCGACGAACCACCGACCGCCTCCCTTCCGGCGGCGCGCCGCCGCCACCTTCTGTGGACCACCAGACGCGCTCCGATGGTAAATTCCTTCTGCTGTCTTCGCCTATGGTCCCCCCGGGACTCCACCTTCACTGCGAAGGGATTCAAATGCCCAAACCGCCTACTTCGTCGTCACCCATCAATCCGCATGTCAAAACGAAACGCGTCGTCTTCGTGGTTCTCCGGCGCGGCGTGCTGGCGCCGCGCGCCTTCGCCGTGGCCCGACTCCGTTCGAGGATGTCTTCGGTTTCTCCGACACGGCGGGACGGCGTCGCGTCCTTGTTCTTTATTTTCATGGCGTGGAGCGACGGCGTCGCGTAATACTTGCCGTGTGATTCTCGTGTGGTGCGACGGCACCACGCCATTCCGTTCCATCCACAAGAATCAACCATGAACATAGGAGGGGGGTTCGGCCGTGTTTGTGTGGTCCGGACCCCCTCTCATTAAATGATAACATCTACTCGAAAAATCCACGAAGATCGATAAACTAGAATCATGAAAAAAATTAATTGAATAAAATAACAATAATCCCATACCTCGATTCAGGAATGGTGTTTGTCAACGACCCACAGAAGATGAGCATCGCGGAGGTCAGGCGTCGCGGGGAAAGAACGTCGACGTCGCGAAGCGAGGATTCGAAGTCGTTGTTGGCGATTTCATCGCGGAAAACCGTCGCGGAAGAGACGACGCGGAACAAGAATGTCGCGTCGCGGATACAGAGTCACGGAAGAACCGTGTTCTTCGGCGGAGAAGTTCTTCGTTGAAGAATGGTGTTCATCGCGTTCTTTGTCGAGGAATAAGGTGTTTCTTAGCTTTTTCTCCAAAAAGCTCTCAAACAACCCAACACCAACCCCTAAGGAAATAAGTTCTAAAATTATTTTATTAACACAACAAAGCATTTGAAATTTAATTGATTGAATTTCAAAAACTTGCATGTAACTCACCAAATTAATTACAACAAGTTGTCAAATAAAAAAGAAGGTGAGTTAATGGGGAGTTAGGAATGTGAGGGGTTAAGAGGGGTTAGGGAGTTAAGGAAAAATTGAAAAGGTGGGGGGTTCGTGTGGGCCCCACCCTTTTTAATTATCCACACATGGGAAGTTGGGTAGATATGGGCCCCACCACCAACATGCCATGGGAGAAACTAACCACCTTGAAAAAGAAATAAAATTGATTTAACGATTTTATTTACTTTTTAATTAAACCCCATTAATTAACTTCTTCTCCCACACAAACGCAACTATGGCAATGGTTCCCTTAAGAGATTACTGACGTTGCGAGTTCATCGGTGCCATCAGATTTCAATTCCGAGAACTAGTTCAAAAGATAGAAATTCTCGCTCGCTCGTTCACTAAACGTACCCGAGCCAAACTTCAGAAATTAATTCTGGGCACACCAGGCCTCGAAATCAGGCGCCATCATAAACTGCGTTCTTGTAAAATTCCAAAGAAAATTAAGAAAAAATATTCCTTGAAGTTTCCGGGTCTTTACAATTCGCATCATTTTCCGCCCTATTATTCCCCTGTGTAATTTCGACACTCTTGATATTTTCCCTCAGTGCACATTTGCATGTTAGGAGGACAATTTGGCGGTAAAGTGTCATTCTGGGCTCAGTATTGACTCCCCCATTACATTTATCCCTTGTGATGTAAATACCTCTTCCTCCCTTGTTTCCCAAACCAAGTTTGACTCACATGGGCTTAGGGACCAGATCGAGGCCTACACTCGCTTGGAAGAGTGTTGCTTCTTCATGGTCTGAGCTCTAAGACCATAAACTAAAATCTTGTTATAAATTATCTTCTAGAATTGTGTATGGATTATTTCCCATCCTTATGGGATACGTAGGAATTCCTAGACATCTCATCTTTCGGTCTATCTCAAATTTCACTAATTATCACTTTTGTTCAGCATTTTAGGCCCTAGACTATATAAGATTGTGTAGTGTGGTGTATGTGAGCTTATGTCATCATTCACGTAAGGAATGAAATTGTTGCACCACAAACTTCCCTTATGAGTGCATTATCTCATAACCCATATTATATATCCTTTTCTAGACTTTAAGACTAAGGATTCATTCTTGGAATCACACACCGTATGATGTGGACATCGTCCTCATACACGCCGGGATAGCTTTATTACGCCGTGAACATCCCCTCTTGAACCTCATTTCTCTTACATATGTCTTACCCATATGAATTTAAACTATGTTTCTTTATCCCACATGACATTAAAATATTCCTTCTATACTTAATGACATTAAAATTCAAGGTTTATCCCATCACATGACCCTAAACTATGATATTATTTTCAAAGACGCATGACGAAAAACAGAACTACATCGTCGTGTCCTCACTCAATGTGTTATCATGTTTAGTATCAGTCACCCACCATACCATTTGTCAATGCCTATATACGTCTTGATTATTATGGTGATTCCTGGACTCTTCATCTTAGGTCCGTTACTTCAAAAAAACACGCACATTCATCCTAATGAACAAATATGATCTATGAAATGTCTCTTCATTTGGTGTGAGGGCTAGACTCGTACAACCTTATTATCTCTGGATCTGGTATCTTACCATGCCACCTTAATAACTACATAATTATTGAATCCTATCTTCATGGGGTATGTAGGAATGCCTAGTCACTTTGCCTCAGGCCCAGCCTAACTTTCACTTTTGGTCCACTAACCCAGTAGATTCTAAGGGAGCCATTGCGGTGAAACAGACTCCTACTTTCCTCATTCACATCGGGTTTTATTAATTACCTCACCATGTGTCTCCATCTTCTACTTCATCATGGGTCGATCTCTATGACCATAAACTAAGACCACTCCACATCTTTGCCGTAAGAAGTTAAAATGCACAACATCTTCCAAAAATATGTACAACTTGATTCCCATGTTCACGAGATACGTAGGAACGTCCATGAATCTTGTCTTCGGGTCCAACCCCAAGAATCTTAAATCATTCCCACCATATTTAGACCCTTGGCCCAAACTATTTTGGAATCATGTGGTCTAGTGAGTACCACTTGGGTTCTCATTCATGTTGGGTTTTTCAATAGACGCACCATGTTCCTCCCATGGATTTTTCCAAACTAGTCCAAGTCATATGACCATAAACCAAGATCTCTCTATGGTAGTTATGCGTCGGGTTTGGATAGTTTCGTACCCTATGCACAGTCCATTAAATCAATACCCCATTAATGGACCATCATACGACCATTAAGTTGGAAGCATGCAACCCCAGGACCCTTGTCCTTGGAAAGGGGCCTGACTTCCTATATCTGATACGTATTATTCTCACACTACAATACATTATTCCAAGATCTCGAAGTATGGAAATTTCATAGGCACTTTCCCTCATTCTGTATGAAAGCTTCATGAGCCTGTTATTCGGATCCTCACCCTCTTCCATGTCAAAGAGAACCCCCTTTACAACCTGGTCTCATGCCACATTGGCTTACCTACCAGCATGGGACAACATCCATGAAGACCTCAGATGACTAATTGATACATGTCCTATGTTTTGAACATGGTTAGAGGTCTAACCTCATTTGATTCTCTCTATTATAGGATAAAGTGATATGGATGTTGTGTTACATACACAGTCAAAAGTTCTCCACTATCGTCATGAAACCATCATTGTGGTCTAGGTCTCGAGAATCTTGATTCATATTTTTTCACTTCATTATATTCAAGAGGAATTCAAACACATTCAGCTTTACCCTTTCGTGCATCTAGGCATGTTAAGTTGGCGGGTCAACACTATTGGGACAACCTTCACCTAGCACCCCATTTCCCCAAACCTATTCCCCCTGTTCTAGGAAAGTCCCATCACTACTCTTTATTTCCCACATCATGCAAGACTCATGTGGGATTAGTAGTTTCGATAGGACGTGTACTGGCACAGCCATGCCACACATGACTTTTATCATCCCTCATGACACTAAAATATGCTCTCAGAACTACGTTTTGCTTGATTCTCGTTCTTATGGGATACATATAGACACCCAGACATTTCTCCATGGGCCTAGTCCCAGGGCCATTGACCCTTCATTCCCCTTGGGTCTGATCCATGTCCATGCAGTATGAACTTTAAATAATATGAGTCGTCCTCACCACACGACATTTAAGCTACGCATCTATCATCCTCATTGGTATGACATAAATCTATAGAGCATTCCAGGTTCTTGTAATAGAGGATATATTCAGAATTTTTTTGATCACTGGTCAGGAAGATATTCCCACCTAAGGTTCTTCCACCAAGGTGGCGTGATTTCAATAGTGTTATACTCCATTCTAAAAAACCATCACTCCATACTCCTCACATTTTGTGCCCTTTATTCAGAACCTCATCCTCTTTACTGTCTAAAAAGACCCACTAATAGTATGGATGCTCAGCCTATGGCTTGCCTACTATCCTGGGTGAACGTTTTGGAGGACTAATAGGGAGAATTTTGAGTCAGGCCCCATGTTTCGGAAATGGTCAATGGTCAGGCCTAGATTGTTATCTCCATTTCTGGATAACACAATAAGGATATTGTTTAATGAACATGTTCAATGATTATCCTTCATTGTCACGCCACCCATATAGTGTTCTGAATCTGGGGTATCGTGATTCACACTTTCAACTCCCTTATGTCTAGATTAATTACAAACTCCCATGGCATTGTCCCTTTCGTGCATGAAAGCACAATGGAAAGATGACACATTGATTGTTTTGAGGTCTTCATCCTCCAGTTGGGTCTCTCCCTTTATTCATAGATATCTGGATTGGTTGTTCAAGCCCTAGAAGCCTGAACCGTGTGTTTCACTCTTATATTCGGATGGAATGACAAGGTTGTCATCCCTTAATTATCGCATTGGACCCAACCCATGAGAGATTAAGGATTCATCACTGGCTGTTCCATGAATGATACAGAAATTTAATATACCAAAAAATGAATAATAGGATTCATGCATTTATCTGACATTAATAATCAAAACATGAAGGAACATTCAAAAATTACATGAATCACAATACCCAAAGATCGACCCCTCCCACAAATGTGTTGACCCTGTCAAAAGAGAATTGCAGCCCCACCACCCTCTAGCTTGTGGCATCCCTAATTTGTTGTTGTATGTTCAGTTCCCTCTTTGTCTAGGAGGTAATGTGGCATAGTTAGTCCACCACGACCGAGCCCACTTTTCATTGGTTTGGATGACAATAATCTCCTCATTGTCTTGACTCATGCACTCTTCGCCTCCGCATGTTGGGCTTTCAGCCATGATATAGTCTCTAATTGTGCATTGAGGAAAGAAAAATGCTCATCTGCCTAGACATGCAGTGGAGGAATCTCATTTTAAGCCTTATGAAGCTTCTTGATGTTCACAGATTTTCTATGCTGGTAACCCACAACAAGTCCACCATCATATTCCCAAATATTCTCCACCATGTTGTCTTGGATGACAATGTGGGGACACCAGTCATCCACTCCCCCAGTTCACAGTTCACGAATTAGCGAATGCAGTCTCTCCATCTGGTCTATCCATTGTGCTTTAGGGGTGTCATCGATAAATACCTTGATCATCTTCCATGATTGGTGATAGACTATATTTCTATCCTCTTCATTAGAGGCCCTCTTGTCCTAGTCTTCGGGGTTGGTAGGCTCATACACAGGGAACACCTCCAAGAACACATTAGTAGAGTCCAGATCTAGTGTTTGATCTGTTATGGAAGGACCTGTGTTGTCCGATCAATTTTCATCATCGGATCCTACCACAATAATCATAGGCTCTACACTCCTAACGGTCCCACTGGTGATTGGGAGTGCTATAACCTGGTCAGTGTGGGTGTCTGCTTCCAAGACCATTGATATTCCCCTGAGAAAGGTACAGCCAGGAGTACCAAACAAACATGCCAACGCATCCCACACCATTTGAAGAATTGTGCATGCCAAGAAGTGCACATATGTTAGTTAACGTGATCAATGGGTGGTAGACATGAATTCTTTAATGGGGACATAAGTATATCAAATTATCGGTCACTTTCCTGGGTTTTTTCCATTGATATCCTGAGGCATGACCCTCTGTATATTGTTGGTAATTCATAAATATCTATAGGAACCACCTCAGTTGTCCTTTCCCCACTGAACATGGTAATTTCCATATCCGCTGGCATAGATCATGAAGGCCCCACATTTGCATCTATTGAGGGGCGAGAATGGATTATGCGTATGAGTCCCTTTTGCAAATTTCAAATGTTAGTGAGTGGTCCAGAGTAACCTGGAAGTGGATCCCAAGGAAGTGAATCCGAGTTTTACCTTGAGATGATTTGAAAAAAATTCCCTTTATAGATATAAATCACCTACTTTAACCTCATCTAATGAGATCCATCTACCGACGTCCTCCCCCCATGAAGATTACTCTGATTCTTCAAGAAAAGGGAAGCAGTACCTCAATTCAGCAGCAGAAAAATGTGGAGGGGTCGTACAATCCAACAACACCTTTAACTAATCTATCATTGGAAACTGACGACCTGGAGAGTGCACAATGTCCTCCAAATCCACCAGGTAATACTCCATCTCTGCCTGGGGTACTGCAAATCTAGACCTAATAGGGATGATTCTTTGGAAATATATCCCGAGATGGACTAGGTGATGCCACATCTCAGATGGGTTGAGGAATTGCTGGTTGACACCCCTGATGTCCCAAGATTTTGGAGATATGGAATTCTCTGACATGTCTATATGGTGCAACTGCTTCCCTGAAGTCTGGGTGGATATCCTATAGAATCCCCTTAGTGGTCTCCACTCATGATGACTCAGCTCCTCTGGGACCGCCGAGTTCGCTGCTGCCGCTTAATCCACTAATACCTACCTTTTGACTCCTGTGGGCCTCACCGTCACTGTGGCCCCACCACCAAGAGATGTACTCACCACCTTCTGAACATGGCCTCAAGGGTGGGGAGGCACACCATCACTAGCCCGAACGGTTGGTTGCTTCAACATATCCCTAGGGCAGGACACCTCCCAGATTTTTGAGTACTCTTTCACCCATCCGAAGATGGTCGTGGGTGGGGGTAGCTCATTCTGAATCTTCATGACTTCTTGTGTGAACATTAGACACATATACCTTATCACGCATGGGTGGTCCTCATAGCACACCCAAAAATAGACCTGTGGGGTTAGTCACTGCATGCACTAAAATTTTATTTCAAATCAGTGCGGGGTTTATAGCTCACATAGGTATTCATGGTCCACCCGTACCACCAGGACTCCGCCTCAAATGGCCAGGAGGTTGGACTGATGCTCTTCTATTCCCCGACTATCATCAGTGAACATCCATGTTTGTTATGGGAACAGGTGGAAATTGAACTCTTCTACCTTCCATACTCGGTTTAGTAATGTCTGCTTGGTTAGCTTGGTTGGAAACCTCCCTAAAACATTCAGAATGGATGGGCGAAAGATCGATCTTGGAGGAAAGATGGGGTTTAGATATTTATAGTTCCCCTTGATGTGTTCCTTTATTGGTGGAATGAACCACATATTATCTATGTCTTTAAACCCTTGCTGATATGTGACAACATCTTATACAACATGGCAAGAATCAAGATCCTGAGGTAGAACCGTACTCTTGTCTCCAACATGGATTCTATGATAAATGTGCTCGATCGCACACCCATGTTCATGTCTCTCTCCTACAGGATCTAACAAAATATGAGAACTGCAAATAATGTGGCCAACCTGAATACCATTTGATGCTCGGTACTGATGTCGAATCCCCTCATCTTTTATTGTTTATCCTCCAAAATCTTCCTGTACAAGTTCTCCTTGCCTCGTTGAGCCCCCTTTGGGAAATTCCAAGGCCTCAAAGGGAACTACCTATTTTCAAGGAAATTAAAGAACTACATAAATCACCATTTGAAGAGGAAATCCCTCACCAAATACTTATACTCTTTTGGCACTAGCTTCATCAATGCCATATGCAGTGGTGGAATTTTCTCTGGATCCTCCCGCACACCCAGAACAGGGAGAAACTCATCATACATCACCCCTAGTATTTGGACCCCCGATATTTTATGTAGGTCCCATAAACAGATGATGACCTCTCTATGGTGCAAATGGAAGATATTTATCCTTGATGACCATCTACTCAAAAACTCTGGCAGCATCTTCTTAGGTTGATAGATATGGAATTGGGAGGCCCAAGCCGCCTCATACATGCCCACTCTTCTTAGATCTACCCCAAATTCCTCGCACAAGGCACATATCCAGTAGGCCCAGGCTCAGTCATCTATGAAGTTACTTCCCTGGCGCAGATCCCGCTTGTCAGACCACCCATTTTTAGGGTTCCTCAGGGCTACCTTCAACATTGTATGGTACAAAGGGGGAGATGACTCTATCTATAGTTCCTTATCATCCACATCGTTCAGATGATTATACAGATAGTCTGTGTTAAAAACTTTGAAGTTCTCCCGGGCATGGCCGCCAGCTACCCTGAACCACTGGCACTGACATAGTGTCATCATAAACACATAATCTAGTTTATCCCTACCTTCTATAGGGATGAAGATTATATCCCTCAGGCCGAAGCCATATAATGGCTGCCTCCTGCACAATGGATATTCCTTCTGGCTTTCCAGTAGCAGTGTTTCCAGTGAGTTATAATCATAATGGATTCACAAAAACTCCCCAATACCCAATATATCTGGTATCTACTACCACCAGGAAAAATCATCAAGGACCCCCTGGTAGAATCATGGTGAGAAATTCCATTTTTGAGTTTGGTCGTTTTTTGGTTTTGGTTTGTGAATCTCTTTCGCGGAGCACTTTCGCAGAGTTCGTTTATGATGAATATTCCCAAATACCTTCCCTGAACATCAGACGCAAGCCTCAGAGTGAACCATTGTAAAATCAAAGGCTCACTATGCCCCATGAAGCAGAAGGGATGATTCACAGAGAGTAATCACAGAGTACGCAGAGCTTCATGAATCAAGAGCACTAAATTCCAAAACACAGGGGTGATTAAGGACATAAAAGAGGTCAACCTCCCCTATTTATAGGCGAGGACCCCTTGTTCTTTGTGGTGCATCTGACCAAGGCTAGGTTTTTGGTGTTCGCATCCGGCACGTTGCCTCCCAACATCATGAGACTCCTTCGTGAGTCATCTTTGTGATTGACCAAGGAATTTTAGTGATTGACCCTCAGACATTGACCGTCACTTTCTCCTTAGCTCCTAATCTGTGGGGGGGGGAGGGATTTTTGGTGCCAAAATATGGGAAGAGGAGAAACAAACACGAGGCCCTAGGGGATACCTCATGAAGCCTACCCACAGATCCCTGCAGCACCGCGGCGACAAGAAGATCCAATTTTGTGAAGAATCCACGGAGTAATGTGGTGGGTGGAACTGCGAACTAGTTTGACATTTGTGAAGCCACCGTGGAGAAAGGAGACAGGAGGCTCTGCGAACAAGTTTGACTTTTCAAAGAATCAATAGAGTAAGGATGTGGGAGGCTCCTCAAACTAGTTTGACGTTTTTGAAGCCTTCACGGACCAAGATGGTGGGAGGCTTCATGATTATGAAGAAATTACATGTGTCTTCATGCTCAACAAGTTCTACTTTGAGGCGCCTCATTCCTATAAATATAAGGCTCCCCTTGATGCCAAAGGATGGATCCTCCAACTTTTAGCCTTTTTATATCTAAAATCATGAAGCAATTTCTACTCTGTGAACCATGATCTTTTGAAAGTACTTTAGCATCCTAGAGAGCCTCCCCCATTTCTTGAATTAAACCCCTCTACACAGAGGGATTTCCTTCATGAATCCCACAGGTCTTGGTGAAGGAAGGGGATCCCCAAGGGGACTCTTTTCCTCATAGAGAAATTATGCTTCATGAAATACCCTCCATGCACACGTGACCCACATGCTAAGGCAGTGTCACTATGATTCGTGAAACACATTGCTTCACGATGCTAAACTTCAAAGGGAATCCTTGCTTCGCAAAGACCTACTCCATGAATGCCTTTCCACTTCACAAAGAACATTCCAAATGTACTTATTCCCTATGCCTAGGAATTCCTATTTCACATCGTATAACATACCCCTTCATGAAGCCCCTCCACTACATGGAGCACTAGAGTTTCATGATGCTTCTACCTACGATCCCACTTTCTCCGCAACTCCTTTTCTCATGCGACCCTATATGTTTGCACGAAGTGATTTAAATATCCCTTGGGTAGTACTTCCTGTAGTGCCGCTTCGCCTCATGCTTCTTATCATAGGCACCCTAATAGATATTGCTTCATCACATAGCCACACTAACATGGACCCCTCAATGGATCACTCCATAACACCCCCTCACCACGACATAGCCGATTCATTCCCTTTTCAAAGGGTGGGTGGGTATTAGTTATATAAGTCCTAGGGGTGCAGAGTGTACTCACCATATCTGAGCTGCATGACATTAAACTGCCAAACACCATCGTCCTCATCACATGACGTTAAATTATATCACTACCCCATGCATCAAACGAGGGGTGCCCCATCTCGGACATTATCTACACCTTATTTTCTCCACGAGAGTGTGATATTATCCACAAGGGATGGGTCCTCTTTGTCGGAGAGGCGTCTATCCATAGGAAAATGGTAACCATATTGGTGTAAGCCACTAGCCTTTCTTGTAAGTGGTATCATCCCTACTCTTCATATCCACTTCCTGACCAAAGAGAAAAGAGGGGTGGATGGGAACCATAGCCCTCCTCTCTTCCATTCCAAATATCTCTCCCTTTGGAGTTTGTCACCATTGAGCCTCCACCCTGGAGTATGTACTAATATACATCGCTTTGGTATTCTAACCACGCATAAGCCCCTATTTCCTATTTGGGATGATAACCACACATAGGCCCCTATTTGATCTTTGATTTGAAAACCATGTGTACGCCCCTATTTTCATTTTGTGCGGCTAAACACATATAAACCCCATTCCACTTCCACGAATGCACCTTTCACAATGTGACTGTCAGGTATTTACTGCCTCTTGTTTCTCACACCGAGCATGACCCATGTGGTCCTAGAGTAAGCATCGACCATGGAATCCTCTTTGGTCTGACCAAGCTTGTAATCCCCAAAACACCATCTAATCTATGTGTAATTTGATCCATTCCAAGTAAAGGTACATAGGAAGTCTCCCTGAGGTTCAATCCCAACAAACATTGGTCTGGACCCACATCACGTCGGTTCACAAAACACCATCTAAACTATGTGGAGCTTGATCCTTCCCAAGGAAAGGTACATAGGAAGCCTCCTAGAGGTTCAAGACCAACAACCATTGGTCCTGAACACTCCACGTTGGTCCACCGTTGTCCTGCTTTACACAGAAATGTCCCCTATCCAGCCGTAAGCTATTATGAACCCAATCCTGCGGTAAGACATTATAAACAACATCTAGTAGTAATCCGTTGTGATTTTCGACCCCTATGTATGCTGTTATGAACCTCACGTAGCGGTAAGCCGTTGGGATCCCCATTCAGCAGTAAGCTATTCTTAACCCAAACCCAGCGGCAAGCTATTGTCGTCCCTTCTGTTGGGACCCATATCTTTGGTCTATCCTAGTGGCATCAGACTAACTTTGGGCTACTAACCACCAGTAATCCCTAGTATATAATTTGGTCGATTTCCTCTGCACATAACCTGATCCTATACCCTATCTTGAACTACATGGACGTTGATTACCTGCCACAAGGACATGTAGAAGGTCTCTTTGAGGCTCAATCCCAACATAATTGTCACCCTTGAGTTGACTCTATCTAATTCTCTATCCACATCACATAACAATCCATTATCCATCTTGATTCTTAGTCCGGCAGCCAAATCCCGGTGAGATCATGTCAACTCACCTCCTAGAATCAGTGTTCACTCCAGGGCTTGTACCCATCTGATCCACTCGTGCTAGTGTTCTTATCAGTATGATCTCTCTCATATAGATGCTAAACTCTCACCAAACCCCGTGTTAAACATGGGAAGCTGAAGAAAACCTCAGATACATGCCTATGGCATATAATTACATGAATTTGATGTTGGATTCCTTGGGCTTCCACACCATTTAGAAGCTCTATAATAAGAGAAATAAACCCAGATAAGCTATTGTTCCAGTGTCCTGACACGCCAATTATTTCCAATGTGACTACTACCCCAACATAATGATACTACCCTAGTCGAACCCCCTAGAATGTACCGACATATGTAGAGTAATTAATCAGCATCCATGAACATATGGCTCTGGGAAGAGTTTCATGAACAATATATTAATCTATAAGGTAGACTCGTACCGGGTGAAAAATTCCGAGGAGGAATCCACATAAGGATGAACTGACATCCCATCATCCTGTTTTGATCAAGGAGAAATGGTCCATAAAGAAGAGATGGAGGCTGCTTGCCTTTTGATGGCAGAAATGCGGGGCAATAGTCAGTGCATCCTCTTCCTCCTCCATCAGACATATGCACGCACCCTGACAAAAGTGTCATAAATAGATAGATATGATAGATATTATTTTATTATAATTATATAATTTTAATACACCACACACCTTATTTTATTCCTTTTTTTTGGGAATGTGAAAACGTCGTTCGTGTGTACGGAAGGATACCACCTTGAGAAGCGACATGATTTATTCATATTTAACACAAGATATATTAAGGATTGTTTCAATAAAAATAATTGATATATAAGTCCCCAAAATTATTCTATAATGATAATATATATATATATATATATATATTATTTTATTTTCATTCATTAAATATAAAAGAATTTAAATATTATTCATGCATATGTACGGCCAACCATATCCATGAATAGTATGTCTAATATTCTATCGCTAAATATTATGGTTTAATATAATTACATATATACTCAATATATTTTATATTAAAATAATGTTTTACATTATGGATATTACGAAACTATGATAGAAGTATGATTGCTAAAAATAATATATAACAACCATGCACTCTATTAAACACATAAACATGATTTATTATATAATCATGAACTTAATACAATCTGGATGATTGAGAGGTCTAGTGTATTTGGTGATTAAGATCATTACATAAAAGCTGTGAACACAATACACAACATTTTATTGAAAACTTCTTTTTCATGACCATGACATTCCTTCGTACTTAGCATTGCATAGGATAACCTGTGGACATGCATAAGAAAAGGGAGAGCTATAGAGCCTAGTAAGGGAGTAAACAAGGAAACCAATGATGAATACAATGTGTGTAAGGAAAAAGGAATATTAATGGATCATAATAAAAAATTTAACATAATGGAATGACATATCATGATTAACATAACATTAAAATGTGGAATCAACATTTCACATGATCATAGCATGATCCAAGGCTCAATGAACTTAGAGCCTAAGAAAACCCTCATTTAACTTGACCTATCATGATACTAATCTTTAACCATTGCATTGGAGATCTATTAGAGTGCACCCTTCATCATTTAATTTCATGCATAAGTGTGCCACATGGATCATATAACATATATTAGTTAATCATCATTATTTATTCCATGATTATGGAATATGGAATTAATAAATGAAACTACATAATAAATAAGTAAATTTGAATATACGTGAATAACCTTGATAGAGAAATGGTCATGGTATTCACTATAGAAAGACATTGGATTGGAAAAATGTGGTGCAATTTCGGAAGCATAATTGCGAGACATAAGAATTCAAAAAAATGGTTGATGAGAGATAAAGGGGTGTATCATCATAATTACATTAAATGGAAAGCATGGGGTCATAAATATACATTTACCATAATATTTAATGGAATTTATATTTATAATACAAAATAATTTCTTGAATGTAAATGAGGAGAGAAAAATTCATTACAGACTTTTGGCATGGTAACAGGTGTACATGGGAGAAATTAATCAGAGATAATGGGGTATATAATCATTCAAAAATGAGTAGGGAATTATAGGGGATGTGTGAAATTATTACCCAATATTTGAAATATAAAAAAATGTTATTACAACATAATTAAAATTGGACAAAAATGAGAAAGGGAGAAATTCCTTATGAAATTTCAGCATTGTAACAAGAGTACACGAGTGGTATTAATGAGGAAGAAATAGTTATATCATCATTAAATCATAAGTAGGGATGTATAGGAAAGCATAGAAATCATACCCCAACATTTTTAATTAAAAATATAATGGTATAACTACAAGAATTAATTTGGACAAAAATGAATAAAGAAGAAATCCCTTACTTTGAAGTGGGATCCCAACAGCTTGGGAGAGGCTTGGGAGTGGAATCATGGGATTAGAGGTACTATAAAAGGATTTTAGAGATAGGAAGGAATATGTTGGTGGAGCTCTAGTGGGTTTGAGTGAAGAGGAAGTGGGTGATTGGTGGGTTTATTTAGGAAAAGAGAGGGAATTCTTTATTATTAAGGTTTTTGATGCCACACATTAAACTAATCAAAACCACAAAAAACCCAATGGTTTTTGCCAATGATTTTTTCCAAATGGTAGAATAAAACATTATTTTATATCACCAATGGACTAAAATATTAAAATATTAATCTTTATTAGGTATAGGTGAGTCACACTCTCAAGGAAATCATTTTAACATGTTAAAATGTTTTAAAAGTTTTGGAGGGTCCACTAAAGCATTGTAAAATCAGTCAAAAAAACATACAATCACATTATGTTAATTATAAAACATATATTTACAAAAAATTATCATTTATATTATTTTATTACATCACAATTGTGTTATTATGATGTCATAAAACACATTATATAATTAAACGGTATTTCATTTTTACCCAAAAATTTGACTCTCTCAGAAAATATGAAAAATTAACCATTGGAAAATTTCAAAATACTGATCACAAAAAATAATATTCATTTTATATAAATGATTCTGTATATAAGTGAATTTTTTCTTATTAAATAATAACCGACATTTATCAAAAAATCATTGGTTTTGACAAAAATAGCTTTCAAACCACAATAAAAATAACAATTGTATTCATAAAAATTATACAATAATTTATATTCAATAAAAATTAAATTATTAATAATATTTTAGAAAATATTATTTTATTCAAAAATCCATTAATTCATCAAAATATATTTCATATTTGAATATTAACTAAAATATTATTTCTTCTTTAAAAACTACTTACAATGTAACAATAATAGAAATTAATGTATATTATTTATTCTATAAAAAAAATAATGCACATAATCAGTGTGACATGATCATTTTACATAACCCCTTAAAACACCCACATAAGACCTAAGGGTAGGGTGCAAGATGGTGGCAAACTCTTGAGGTGGGTCGAATAACATTGAACGTGTGGTAATCTCTGTTAACCTCCACTTCCCCCATTGGTGGTTTCATTCAAGATTATCTTGTTGAAGCATGGATTTGGATTTTTCAAGAGTGAATCCTAATGATTCCACCTCTTTCCAGGCTCTAAAAAATGGTCTTCATATGGAGAAATTCTTTTGGATGAGGCCATCAGTTCCTTTGTCTGAGTAAATTGGATTGGTTAAAGTCATATTATTATACTGATCATGTGATCATTGTTTAATAGCTATATTACTAATGAAAACATTTCATAACTACAATTTAAATTTAAAAAACATATAACCAAAGAAGTGAATATGTTTTAAAAAACCCATTATACATAATAGGACATTTAAATAGATTAACAGAAATTTTCATTGATAAATGTTAGGGTCATTATAATCTTCCCCTATTAAGAAATTTTTCCCTCAAAATTTACTTTTCACACACTAAAATAGATGTAGGTAATTCTTATTAATTAACTCCTCTGATACCCACATTGCTTCTTCAAACATGTTGTTGTTCCAAAACACATTGACAAGGGGCATTGTCTTATTCCGTAGAACTTTTTCCATATGATCTAAGATCATCACCAGCTTCTCTTCACAAAAGAGTTCATTCTACAATGGTACCGCCTATCGATTGTGTACATGTGATGGGTCTTTTATGTACTTCCTCCAGAGTGATACATTCAATACATCATGTACTTGAGAAATGTTCAGTCAGAGTGCTAGTCAATATACCACTGTTCCAATGCGACTGAGGATCTAAAAAGGACTGATGTACCATGGAATAATATTTCCCTTCTTCCCAAATTCCATAAATCTATTCCATGGTTATATGTTGAAGAATACCATGTCTCCGACATCGAACTCTAAGCATCATTAACGATTATCAACATATCTCTTTTGTCGACTTTGATTAGCTTAAATGTGCTGATGGATGGTCTTAACCTCCTCCACCATTTTTCAACCATTTCTATACTTAGCAGTTTTCTCACCCCAACATCATTCCAGAATGTCAGTGTTCCGCACCACTTCCCATATAAGGCTTCATGAAGTGAAATTTGAATTCCTGAGTGGAAAATTCTGTTATAAGAGAACTTAACCAATGGAATATGTGGATCCCATCCTCCTTTTAATTCCACTGATCACTCTCTCAACATATCCTCATGTGTTTGGATGGTCCACTCACACTGGACATCAGATTGAGAATGATAAAACATACTGATGTTCAACTCAGTTTCCAGAGCATGTTGAAGACTCTTTCAAAACATAGAGGTGAATCTTGGATCTAAATCAAATACAATCCATAGTTGTACTCCATGCTGCCTTAAAACTTCTCTGATATTTATATTTTCTAGTTGATCCAACGAGAAATCATATTTAATTAAAATGAAGTGTACAGTCTTTATAAAATGATCCACAACAAGCTAGATTGAATTGTTTCCTTTGGATGTCTTCAGATGTCTGGTGACAAAGTCCATAGTGATATTTTCCCATTTCCAAGATGTTTTGGGTAATGGTTGAATCATAAAATTTGACAACAAACTCTCATCCATCACTTGCTGACATAATATTCACTTTGAGGTATACTCATCAGTCTCCTTATTCATGTTATCCCACCAATACATCTCTCGATGATCCTGATACATCATTTTGTTTCCTTTGTGAATGATGAAATTTGAACTATGTGATTCATCCAAATGTTCATTATTTTACTCTGGATTAGATGGAAAACTTAGTCTTGACTCGAATCTCATAATTTCATCTTCATTAATATTGAACTTAGAGGATTTTCCTTTTCTGATAGTTTCCACTTTCTACTAAATTCCTCCTTAATCCTTTTGAGTGTCCATTAACCTTTCCCAAAGAGACTATTGAGTAATCATTTGTGAAAGGATCGATGTTGTTCTATTATTTATTATTCCCATGTCCATATTCATCGAATATTAGACGATTTTATGCTTTTAAATTATCATAAATGATAGAATTACTGGATCCTTTTGGTTTAGAGGAGCTGCCACCTTGTTCTCTTTTCCAGGGTGGTAATGGATTGACCAGTCACAGTCTTTGATCAGATTTAACAATACTCATTAGAAAATATTCAACAATTTCGTTGTGAATATATACTTGAGGATTTTGTGATCCATGTATATTTCACTCTTCTCCCCAAGGATGTAATGCCGTGAAATTTTCAAATTGGAGATTACTACATCCAACTATTTATCAAGTCGAGGATAGTTTTTCTTATGAAATTTCAATTTCCTTAAAGTATAAACAATGACTTTGTCATTTTACATCAACGCACAACTCAGACCCTTCTTGGAATCATCACTAAATAACACAAAAAGTTATCCACCTATGGCTAATGTGATCACGAGAGCAGTGATAAGCCTTATTTTCAACTCCCTGAATCTCTCTTCACATTCAATTCTCCAAGAAAACTATACTCCCCTTAGAGACAGCTTGGTAATAGGGTTTGAGAATTGTGATAAATTTCTCACAAATAGGTGATAATACCAAGCTAACCCAAGGAAGATACAGATATCTGTTACCGATGTTAGCCTCGACCATCCCTAGATTGCAGTAGTCTTGGATGGATGAAAAAATATTCCATCTCTTATGATGATATAACCTAATAATGATAAATCCTTCAACCAGAACTCACATTTATGGTATATTTCATAGAGATTATCCTTAAGTAAGGTCTCTAGTATAGTTCTTAGATGTTCACCAGGATTCTCCTAGATTTTTTATAATATTAGAATATATTCTATAAAAGCTTCAAAAAAATTGTCTAGGTAGTCTCTAAAGACTATATTCATGAAGTCAATGAAAATTGATGGAGCATTAGTGAGTCCAAAAGGCATTAATATGAATTCATAGTACCTGTATCTTGTACGAAAAATAGTCTGGGGTATATCCCCCTTCCTCACCATTATTTGGTAATATCCCAATCCTAAATTTATCTTGGAGAAGTATTGTGCTCCACAAAGCTGATAAAAAAAGTCATCAATTTGGGGAAGATGATACTTTTTCTTTATCGTGATTTTCTTGAGCTCACAATAATCAATTCAATGGTGCATTGACCCATCATTCTTCTTGATAAAAAGGACTGGTGCACCACATGGTGAAGTAATTGGGTGTATAATCCCTTTACCCATATTATCCTATAGTTATTTCTTCAACTCCTCAAGATCTACAAAATCCATTCTATATGGAGTATTGGATATTGGAAACACCCAAGGTATAATATTAATTGTGAATTCAATATCTTCCCTAGGATTAAAACCATCTAATTCATCAGGAAACACTTCAAAGAATTACCTCACAATAGGCATGTCTTCAACGATGGTTTAGTCCTTTGACACAATAATCTGAGAAATATATGAATGCTCATAGGGAAGTAATATCCATGCTTTAGATGAAATTTCTAAATAAGATTAATCCCCCTCCATTCACTTGTATAAAATCGGGGGTCGATTCACTATATAGAGAGTGATTTCCATGTCATGGTAATTTTTGTTGGATCCATATAAAGAAAGCCAATACTGGTAAGAATTTAATAAAATTACACTAGAGGGAGTATGAAAAGGTTCTCTAGGAAGTTTTATACAATAAGTGTGACAATCTAGGAGTTATTTGAATAAGTTTCAATGATTTCCCTATTTTTTGTTCTCAATGAAACTTTTACTTCCAGGTTTTGTGGGCGTGTTGGGATTGTTCTACTAAACATTTGGGATATAAAATAATGCATAGAACTAGAATCAAAAAATACATTTGGTATTCTTGAATGACATACTAGGGTACCAGTCAGAACTTCATTATCGAAGTTCACTTTGGTGGTAGTGATGGAAAAACCTCTCCCTATTTACCTTCGTGGTTGTTGGTTTCCTCTTAAAACCATTTATTTAGGGCATTGGTTTCCAATGTTCTCAGGTTCATTTTAGTTTAAGAAATAAATAATGCGTTGAGGGTCAAACATGGAGTTCATCTCCTCTATCACATTCGTGAGTTTCTCTTATTGGCAGCTAATAGAATGATTCCATTATCTTCCAAAGCTAAACGTTTTCCTTGTCCCCTATAAGAAATTTTTGGGGTTCTTCTTTCCACACCTTTGGTATGTGGGGTTCTAGATATTCATTTCACCGATGAATTTACCCATCAGACAACCATAATTAAATTCCTCCTTACCCTTATAATATCTATTATACCACTGAGATTCACTGATCCCCCTTTCGACTTTGATGGAACATCAGAAAATTTCCTCATATCTATCATAGCCACGTATCTCTATGTCATTCCATAGGCTATGTTTTATCCCACCAAAGAATCGGTAATCCTTACATTTTTGTATAACGACATATCTGGAAGCGTATCGTGAATGCCTTGTGAAGTTTTCGTCATACACTCTAATGGATTCATCATTTTTTTCATAAGTTCATTGAAGTCCCTTTCCATATTAAGTCAGAGGGTGAATGTAAAAATATTTGTTGAAAAACATTTTTCAGAAATCCTTCAATTACAATTCCCCGGTCTCATCCTCAAGCATTATATATTTTATCAATTTCCACCATTGATCAGATTCACCCTCCATATGATAAGAAGCCAAATTTACATTCTCTTATTCAGAACATTGATGTATGGAGAGAATCTTCTCAATGGATTTGATCCATTATTTGGAAATTGAAGGATTAGATGATCTATTAAAAGTATGAGGCCTTTGTCTCATAAAACTATCGATTGTGACTTGTTATTTCATAGGTGTGCTGTAGAGACCCTAGATTGACATACATGGAAATTCCATTACTTTTGATAAATACTGAATACATGACAAAAACAGACACCCATAGACTGTATTATATTTTTGTATTTAGAAACTCGAAAAAAAAATATTCTAATCGTGGTGAATGATCTTCAACATATCCCACAATGATCTTACCATTATGTTTTTCTACCTATAACCATTATTTATATCTTGGGGAAAGGAAAAAATTGTAAGGGTGATCTCAAATGCTTAGTAAGGGGAAGCATAAAGAAAATAAAACACACCATATATATTTTAATGTAAAAACATGAACATAATGATTAAACATCAAAATATCAAGTAATGAAATAAATCTTGGTAGTACGTAAGGCATGAATCATAACTGAACATTAATCATGATAAAATATCATGGAAATAAAATATGGAATTAAAGGAAACCATTAATCCCATAATATTATTTACATAGTAGCCAGAACATTGTTTCCAAGACCATCATGTTGGAAAAATTCCATTACTGAACCAGGTTAACATGATGTTCCAGCCATATATTACTGAAACATATTTACCTAATGTACCAGTAATGTCTATCACATGAAATATAATTATTTACCCAATGAATTGGAGGGAGATATAGGTCCCAAACATCTCATAACAAAATCATTCTTACATGTTCCCCAAAACCTAAATCATTCAACATAGCATAACCCAATAAATAAAATGGATTTTTTAATATCATTCTATCATATCGTAATCCATAAAAAGATAATTCTATTCTTAAAACCATAAAATCATATTAATAATAGGGATAGAATCATAAACCTATATAAAATAGTCATTTTAGATGGAAAATAATTTTGATAAAACTCTTAAACATTGTTCATGAGAAAAATATCCTTTCTTCTTCAATAAAATTTTCTTCTTTCAGAACTCAAAAAAAATTAAAAGAAGAGAATTTAGATGAAAATAAAAAATAAATAGTGTAGTGTAAGCCTCATGGAAATATGGCTTCATGAATCTTTAAAATTCCATTCATGTCGTAAAATATAGAAAAAAACATTCTTCTCTTACTTCTTCCATAAAAGCAAAAAAAGTAACTTCTACGGTAAACGTAAGAAATATTTCATCCAAACTATGTAGTAAAAGATAAAATGGGTAAAAAACATTAAACATGCATAGAATAATAGTATACATTTTATGAGAAAATATTTAGATAACTGGACATGGATGATAAATATATCCCCATTAGATAATTACGAATAAACAATATCTGATAAAACGAGATTGGAAATGTTATCCCTTACCTTAGGTCCAATTTCTTCTTTATGTGTCCAAAACTACTGTATTATGGGTTTAAAAATATTATTAACATGTAAAATAATCAAAATAATATATATGATATCATATTTTATTCGTATATGACTTTATATTACACGTTAATTTGTCAATTCCATGTTAAACCAATTTTTGGGTAACAATCATTTCATTTATCGTAAGTGTTTTGACCTTTTAATTTTCACAAGATTATATAGATCGAGATTGAAATATTTATCAGATTTAAAAAATAATATATATATATATATATATATATTATTCATTATATAAATATATTTAAAAGATAGATAAATGGAATGGAATACATCGTTCATGGGGATGGTAGGCTGTACGTACGCATGAATGGTGTTTTTGTTTCCTTGTTATATTGAATGGATGTAAGTAAATGAAATATATATATACATAAATCCAGTAGAGTTTTTATGTAATATATTTTATGATTATTCATTATATATACTTTATAATCATTCTTCAATGGTTTTCAGGGATAATGAATCTCATTGTGTCATGGAGAAGGTAAGTCGTACGTATGCACGAGCGATAATATTGTTCTCATAGTTTTTTAATAGTATTAAAGTGGTTGGTGTATAAATTCTTAGAATTAGTATAAAGTTATAATAAGGATATATAGTTTTTATTTCCACCATTATACCCATCCATGTAATGTGGTGGTGAGAAAACATATCACACTACAACGTGGAGACAATAATATGTACATACACACGCGTGGTGATTTCGTGTTTCCTAGGATGGATAGAAGGTGAAATAGGGTTTATTAATATTTATAATAACATATCATTATAATGAAACAACTAAATAAGAGGATGTAGAATAAGAAATAAATATGAAATAGTAGGTAGAAGAGATTACCTCTTCCTCAACGTGCCTCCTTTAAATTTTCTCTTAGGGTATTATAGTTGGTCTTTTGAGAATACCATAACCTCGAGAATGTTACTTAGAAATTTGAGAAGATAAATGGGCAGGTTTTGGCTGAGATTAAAGGATAAAAATGGAGCCAAGTGGAGAGGGATGAGGTGCCCTTTTATAAGAGAGGAGAGAGGCACTTTTGTAAACATCCAAAATATTAATTTATAATAAATTCAATTATGATTTAAAATAATCAAAAACTTTTTTAATTCTATGATACGATGATTTTGGTTCTAATACCTACCAACTAATAATTTTTTGAAATGTTTTGAATATTTTTTTATCCTTAACTACTTGGTTATACCCTTATTTTACCCTTTTTAATCTTACAGTGATATCATGTTATTTAAACATTTTGTGTTAATTTAATTACCCTATCATGTCAAGTGGCCTAAAGAAAATTATTTATGACATATTTGGACTTATATTAACCATTTAAAAAAATTATAATTTTAAAAATTTAATATCATTTAATAAACTATTTTATGTTATTAGTTATGAATTGTGTCAATTTTGGAAACTATTCAAACTTGACTTTTTTACAAATTAATAACAACCTGATTCATTCGAAAATAAGGCATTAACTCAAAGATAATACTTCAATATCATCCTTAAAATTCATGGATGACATAAAAATAACCAAATTACATTTGTTTTTATATTTATAAATTCATTTATTTTTACCTTACATTAATGAGGTAATCACAATATCATAATTGTGTTATAAATAAATATATTTATCTAATGTCTAAAAATTATAAATAAAATACCCTGATGTAGGAAATATTACTATTTTTCTAATTAATATATATATATATATACATAGAGATCTATTATATAACCCCATATTAAAATTGATTTAATACAAGATATATGTTTAGATTATAATTATCATTACATCAAATTAATTATTATAAAATTTCATTTTCACATCCAACTGATTCCATGGGGTCCCTAAATCGACCCAAGGATTCCCATGGTCAGAAATATCTCATCCAATAGGATTAGGGTAAGTGTTAGGATAGTTTAATATTATTATAATATTATTTTTTACCCTTATTTACCAGATTTACCCATTAACCATGATAAATAAAATTATTTCTAAAGATACTATTCATATTGTCCAAAAATAAAAATACCTATTTACCCAATTTGAACATTATGATTCCAAAAATGGAATATATTTTTCCAAATTTATAACACAAATGTTGCAGTAATTAATTCTATTGTAAAAAATTGGTTTTTTTAAACATTGCAAAAGAATAAAATTCTTTTACGTATGAATTCAATTTCAAATTAATTAAAATGAATTAAATTCACTTAAACTATAAAAATATATTCTAATTATATAATAAGACCATTAAATAATATTTTTTAACCGTATAAATTATTTTGATGATTTATTTAAATTTTTCATATTTTAATTATTTATCAAAATATGAAAGTTTTCAAAAAAATATCAAAAATTTATCAAAAGTAATATTTTATATCCCAAAACCAAATAAGAAGTTATTTTTCTCAAATTGAGCTTATAAATATGTGAAAAAAGTTATTTAAAATGGGTACGCCATCAAAAGGTTGTAAAACTGCATTTTTTGAAAAATAATTCTTTTATCCAAAAAATTGATTATTTTATCATATCATGTTTAAGAAGAATTATAATGTTATATAAAATTAAAAATGTAATTATTAAAATTCATAATAGCTAGTTTATATTGTATTTTAACAATACACCATTGTTTAATAAAACTCGGTATTACATGCCACACACGCTATTGAGGATGGTTGATCTTGGGTGTAACGCACGCCAAGTCAGTGTTGTGTGTAGTAAAAGATTTATTTGTTGTTGTGTAAAACTTAATTAAAACATATTTCGTTTATAAATTGAACAAAATCTGTACTCAGTGGGGTGTCAAATCAATTCTATCAAAGGAACATGAAATTATGTTCAAATTAAGACAAATATATTGTTGTGTATACTTCAACCAAATATAGTGTTGTTTTTAGTGCAAACTAATCTTGGTGTAGCGTACAACACAAAACAAGAATGATATTAAAAATAATACATCTCACAAAATCATGGGGTGTTACATGGGGGGTTTAATGTTATCCTTGACCCACACATCTATTCAAAACTTGATTTTACTATGAGTGTATCATGACAAAGTTCACAATTCCCGCTCTTATCGGTATGTGCATCTCATTAGAAAATTCATCACATTGATATTCACATCGGTTGTTATCTTATTTCCTCTTTTTACCATCCACTGGCTAGAATAAAAGGAATTTTATGGGTAACACATAAAGGGGAATCCAATGATAAAAGGTATTACTTATAAATTACATTTATTTCCATAACTTATGAACATATAGAGTTCAATATATGTTATCCATGATCTACATCCCAACATATATTATTGGGGTATTTTTTTATTCCCCTAATAATGTTTCATACTAAGCTTATGAATATACCAAAAAATATCCCTCAGGAGGGTCGTAACCAAGGGTGCAGCAATGCCCGTTGTCATGCACCAGTTCCTGTTTGAGTCCAGCTCAAAGCAGTGTTTTCGGGGTTTCTGTCCTGACCCACCTTCACCAAAATAAGGGAAGGGTCAGCAGATTTCCATGCCCTTCCTTCTATAATTTGAAAGAGAGATAATGACCACTGAAACCCGCCTTCTAGTGGTCCTGGAGTGGCGACTAGCACCAAGGGTATGGAAATTACACACAAATGGAAGGCATTAACCCCTTTTTTTTGTTTTATAGGTTTGGAAGACAGGATGATGAAACTCAACAACACCAAAAGTAAAAGAAAAGTAAAGCCAAAAGTAAACCATTCCCATATGCATGTTCCAAAAGTAAAAACCACAAAGTACAAAAGTGACTACAAGGGTAAGTACCAAGGAAAGAAAAACAAAAGCTTCAACTGCCTCAAAGGTCCGATCTAGTATGGTCTCGCACGATCCCCGAAGTCCTTCTAGAAACCTGAAAGCAGTTTTATATACGTAGGGTGAGCATACATGTACACTCAGTAGGGAAAACTAAAGACTCTCATGCACAACTTGGGGAACGTACTAAAGTCCCGTGAGAAGCAGACAACCAACACTATCAAGGAGTTCATCCATCCCACTCACCGGATACACTCACCAAATAACACAAGTCAATTAATATATATAATAAGAGCACATTGATTTTTGGGTACCCCATGCCACTTTACCACTGGTTATTGATGACATCCTACACATCAGACCAATCCCTCCATTCTCACCGCAGTCCCACTACCACACCCACCCGCACACACCTGGGCCACAACCGTACGCAGTCCTACTGCTGAATCCTTCCCGCAAACACCTGGGCCACAACTGTCACACGTAACCACGCCTGCAACACCTAGGCCAGAACAACCACCGCCACGCCCGAGGACACCTTGGATAGAAGATCCACTGCCATGCCTGAAGACACATGGGCCTCATCCCGAAGACACTTGGGAAACCACCTTCTGCAAAAACCTAGGCCAACCACCACACTACCCTGCCCGAAGATTCTTGGGCTAATAATGGACCTCAGGCCATCACAGCCTGCCCGAAGATACATGGGCTATCTGGGAAAGGGAGAAGAAAAGGAGCTAATAACCAACCACTAATAATAGTGTTGGGAAAAACAACCTCTCCAATGAAATGGGGGTGTTCGGCACTATGTTCTCAACTTGGGTGGGGTGCGAATAAGAAAAACAAAACTACAAGTATATACATAGGTGACGAGCACTTTCCCATGTTTTGGATTTTCTTCGGCTAACCTAAAGAACAAAGACAACAATCAAGTCTGAGTCACAACTCTCGCCAACATAACCCATTTGTCCCATTCGTTTTCATGTTCAGTAATTATATTTAATTATGTTCTGCACCTACTTGGGAAATTAACACCATAAGAACAAACTAAACAAAATAATCCCGCCAAACATCAATTTAAGCATCCACACCTGGTTCTCTTGTAATGTCACAACAAAAAAGGGGTAAGTGAGATCCCTCGAAGTACTAAAACAAAAGAAAACCCCCCGAGAAACTACCCTATGTCCCCCAAAATGGTCTCTCATCAACAAAGGATCCCACCCCAATTCGTGATATAAACAAGGTAACCACCCGGTCTTAAGACTCGCAACCAATGAATCCTTAACAACCGGGGATCCCATCCTCAATTTCACAATCACCGAGAGTATAAAAACAAAGGATCCCATTTCCTCCCACATCTCCAGAAATCAACCCATAAAAGAAAAAAACCAAACCACTACCACTAACACAAAGCAGGGCCATAACGGTACTTTCAGATTTATAAGATTTAACACACTCCATGATTTCAATTTCCATGTGCTTTTACCGAGGGTTAGCACAGAAGGGTTGATCCTGGTGATTTCAACTTATTTAGCCGGATGTACATGATTAACCAATTTCCTTTTAATATAAGGAGTTCACAACCACAAACAAGCCATTTAAAACATCACCAGGGGTTCATTAGTGCATAGAGAAAGACCACCAACGGCCATGATTTTGAGTAGGCATAATCCCGCACAATTCAGAAAGATGATCATAACATAAAACAACATCAACGATCACAACCCCCCTTCTTTCTTTATAGAATCCGTTCATTATCTTTATTTCAGTCTGGTCTATCCAATTCTCCAGAAACAAAAGCACGACCACCCCACATGATACACAAAAAAGAAGAGGCGATGGAGAAATTCCCTACATGTTGATCAACGATCGACGCTAAGGCCAGGAGCGGAACTTCACGGATAGCGATGCAGCTCACCTAAACGAAAATCGTCTCATCTAAACAAAGGGTACTCCTCAATGAGGGTGATCGAGAAAAGAAGAAACCCATGGTGCACAACTCAGTTTTATGGGTCGCGGACGTTTGAGATAAGAACGCGAAACCACATAAGGAGCGGGGGTCGTGGGTTAACAACACGGCCCACACGTTATTAAAGGGGTCTAAACACCAGGTTAATTTATTAAATATTTAATTAAAACATTTATGGGCATTAACGGGTTTTAAAACAATCTTAATGGGGTCAAAAAAGGGTTTAATCGCGCGCTACTGGAAAGACCCGTGGGGGTAGGTGAGAGCCACTGGTAGCTGAGAGCTACCAGTAGACAGAGCTACCGGTAGCTCCAGTAGATAGAGCTAAAGGTAGGCTATGGCTACCGGTAGACCGAGCTACCGGTAGGCCTTCTACAGGTAGGCTAAGGCTACCGATAGGCCTACCGTTAGGCCAAACTTCACTGAGATCCCTAGACCATAAAACCCAACATGATATTTTCACAAAGTAATGGACCCCAAAAACCTAGGACATTACACCAGATACCTCTTAAACGATTCTCATCCTCGAGAATAAAGACAACCCATAAAGAAAGAGAGGGTCCGAACAACCACATTGAAAGATACCTCTTAGGAGTGAACCTCATTATTAACTAAAAATGCATGCAACACACCATGTCAAACTGCCTAGGCATGTGGGTTGGGGAGTCTTGTTCTCCATGTCAACATATTATCTGCTTTGGGCGGCACTGACTTGCCCGCACGGGTTTAATCACATCCACCTTAATGCATCTTGATTAGGGGTCGGGTTCTCTGCTCCCCGTAGCCAGGGCTTTTCGCACACATTCAGAAGAAAGAAAACCAGTATATTTCATAGCGAAAAAGACAAAATGTTCTAATACAATAGGTACAACAAAAAAACAAAACTCAAAACAACTCTAGGTACAGGGTATGCATCTATGCTTCTATCTCCCATGTACTCTCCTCAATCCCACCATGTCTGCACAACACACGAACCAAGGGAATGGTTCGCCCATGAAGAACCTTCTCCTTGAGATCCTCGATCATCACTGGTCTCTCCACAAAAGTCATGTCGTCCTCGATGTCCATCTCTCCCCATCTGAGGATGTGTGAATCATCATGCGGATACCGACGGAGCTGGGACACATGGGAGACGTCATGTATCCTCAGTAGTGACGGTAGTAACGCTAGCTGATAGGCCACTTCGCAGACCCGCCCAACACTTCGAAGGGCCTGATGAACCTGGGAGAAAGCTTACTCCCCTTGTCGAACCTCTGTTGTCCGCGCCGAGGGGAGACCTTTAAGAACACGTGGTCTCCAACCTCAAACTCCAAGGGCCTCCTCCTAGTATCAGCATAAGACTTCTGTCGGTCCTGGGCCGCCTTCATCCTTTCCCGTATAAGCTAAACTTTCTCTATTGTGCTATGCACCACCTCTAGGCCAAGGATGCATGCCTCTTCAACTTCAGTCCAACACACAAGTGAGCGACATGGACTCTCATACAAGGATTTAAACGGGGCCATCCCAATGGTATATTAATAACTGTTATTGTAGTAAAACTCTACTAGAGGCAGGTATCACACCCATGATCCTCCTCAGTCTAGAACACATGACCGCAGCATATCCTCCATGGTCTGGATGGTGCACTCATTCTGTCCATCTGTCTAGGGATGGAAAGCAAATCTAAGATGCAGCTAGGTGCCAAAAGCATGCTACAATCATTTCCAGACTCGCGAGGTAAACCATACATCCCTATTCGAGACTATAGACCTCGGAACTCCATGCAACCGCACCACCTCATCGATGTACCTTCATGCCAAAGCATTTACTATACTCTACTCCCTGATCGCCAGAAAGTGAGCCGATTTCATCAACCCCTCCACTACCACCCAGATGGCGTCGTATCCCACTTTGACCTTGGGTAGTCCCATGAATAAATCCATTGAGATTTTATCCCACATCCACTCAGGGACATCTAGAGACTGCAGTAGGCCTCCTGGAACTCAGTGTTCAGCCTTCACTTGCTGACACACTAAGCACTTGGCCACAAACTCTGCCACAGCTCGCTTAACTCAGGTCCACCGAAACTGTCTCTTCAGTCCCTGGTACATCGTGGAAACTTTAGGGTGTAATGCTAGGGGTGATCTGTGGAACTCACTGAGAACCTTGTCATACATAACTTCTGGAACAAAAAACCTTGCCTGGAAAAGCATCTAGTTCTGACCATCCTCCGTCCATCCTTCCGAAGCATTGCCCTGGTCAACTCGTTCACGCATCACATTGCACTCTCGGTCTCCCAACTGAGACTCCTCCACTTACTGCAATAGAGAAGACGACACTGTCATCTGATACATGCATCCTCTACTGCTATCCATCCTCGCTTCCAGGTGTAAGGCAACCAACTCCTCCATTGCCTTCTAGGTGTCCGCCGACTCTCGGACCACATCCTTCCGCATCCTCCTACTCAAGGCATCGACCACTACATTCCCCTTACCTAAAGTGTAGAAAACCTCTTTGTCTTAATCCTGGAGGAACTCCATCAACCTTCACTGCCGCAAGTTTGGGTCCCGGTGGGAGAAGATATAACTCAAGCTTTTGTGATTTGTGATGACCACAAAGCATTCTATGATGAGGTAGTGCCGCGATAACTTCAGTTCTAAAATGACCGCTGAAAACTATAGGTCGTGGGTGGCATAATTACACTCGTGAGGGTGTAACTGCCTACACCCATAAGAGATCACCCCTTGTCGCTGCATCAACACACATCCCAGGCCCGGTCCTAAAGCATCACAGAACACCTCATACGCCGCCCCTTCTTCTGGTAATCTCAGCACTGGGGCACTAACCAACTTATCCTTCAGATAGCTGAAGGATGACTCGCACTGGTCACTCCATATGAAAACCTGGTCTTTCTTGGTCAGGGTTGTAAAAGGGGCTGCTACTCGGGAGAAGTTGGGTACGAACCTCCAATAGTATCCTACCATCCCGAGAAAACTATAGACCTCTACCACATTCTTGGGTGCTTCCCAAGAAACAACTGCCTCAACCTTTGATGGGTCCACTGCTACCCCCTGCTCGGACACCACGTTCCCGAGGAAGTGCACTTCTCATGTCCAGAACATGCATTTTGACAACATCCCATAGAGCTGATGTTGTCAGAGGACCTCCAAAACCATCCCCAGGTGCTCCGCCTAGTCCTCTTCCAACCATGAATAGATCAGGATATCGTCGATGAACACAACCATGAATCGATCCATGTACTCTCGAAATATGGAGTTCACAATCCCCATGAACACAGTCGGGGCGTTCGTAACACCGAAGGGCATGACCACGAACTCGAAGTGTCTATATCTGCACCTGAACGTGGTCTTCGAGATATCACATTCCTTTAATCTCAGCTGGTGATAACCAGACCACAAGTCGATCTTCGAGAACCACCCAGCCCCTTCCAGCTGGTCGAAAAGATCGTCTATCCTCGGAAGAGGGTAGCGATTCTTGATCGTCACCTGATTCAGACTCCTGTAGTCTATGCACAACCTGATACCACCATCTTCCTTCTTTACGAACAAGACTGGATCACCCCACAATGATGCACTCGGCCGAACATAACCCCTCTTCATCAGATCTTCAATCTGGATTCGCAACTCCCATAGCTCTGAAGGTCCCATCCGGTAAGGAGCCATCGAGATCAGACGAGCGTCGGGCTGCAGGTCTATCCTGAACTCGATATCACATCAAGGGGGTAGAGTCATCACCTCCTCAGGGAAGACGTAAATAAACTCACGGATGATATATGGCACTTCCACCATTTCATTATCTACTGACTCTACTGATAGCTCAGCTAATAAGGAGAGGAGGGGTTCCTCTCGCCTTCTTCCCTTCTAACTGTTCCACTCACCAGTGAAGGTAACACGCTAGCCACCCAAGTCCAAGAACACAACCCTTCCTTGGAAATAGTCAATGATGGAGCACATAGAGAATAGCCAGTCGATGCCTAGGAGGACATTGTATGGTTGTATCTGTAGGATAAGAAGATCCCTAACCAACTGATGTGGCCCTATCATCAGTCTGCATCCCCGAAAAACAAACAACAAGTCGGTCTGACCTCCAACTGGTGTGATCAACACCAGGGGAACTGGAAGTCTCTCGGCATCTATCCCCAATGCACGGGCTAGACTGGGTTCAACGAAGGAGTGAAAAGCTCTGGTATCGAACAAGGCATAAGAATGGGTACTGAACAAACTGATCGTACCTCAAACAACCTCCAGACCTGCTGGAACTACTGCCTCCACGACGTGTAACTGTCCACGCCCAGCTATTCTGCCCCTCGGCTGTTGGCCACCTCACTGACCATGCCCTGATCGAGGTCCTTGAGGAGCGCCCTGAGGTCGGCCTCCTCCTCCTACGTCTGCCCTCTGAGGAGCGGGAGCTCGCTGTCCTTGCTTCTGCTGCTGGAAAGGCCTGGACGGAAGCTACTGCTGGGGCGGGTGGTGGGGATGTCTGCCACCGCCGTACTATACTTGATATGGGAACTGACTCCGGAGATGTCCAGGGCTCCCACAGACGAAGCACCGTGGCACTGGTCCCGATGAAAAAGGGCGAAGACCAGGGGATCGAAACTGAAACTGTTGCGGCCTGCTCTTTGGTGGTTGGAACCTGGAGGGTCGTGACACTGGAGTCCTGGTGCTGACGGCCTTCCCCTTCGATGGTCCCAGCTGGATCCCCTCTCGTGAAACTCCTCCTAGATCGTGAATCCTCTCCACCACTTCGGTCTTCTTCTGGACTTCCAAGTACGTTAGCAGGGTAATGGGGGTAAAAACATACTGGGGGGATGGTCGAAGCGCCTCTTCTAAACACATTTCCCAAGACTCGTCGTCAGGAAACAGGTCCGGAGCGAAACGTAGGAGGTCCTTGACCTTGATTCCTATCTCTCTCACTAACATAATCCCCTGTTGGAGGGAGAGTAGCTCCTGTCTCTTTTCCACCTTCATCGTCGAGGAGAGGAATTCTGCCCGGAACTCCGAATCAAAATCAGACCATGCCACCTCAGCCTCTCTCCTCTCCACCGGGTAAAGATTCCACCACTGACACGCCGCTCCCCACATCTAGCTAACCGCCAGAGGAACCCAGTACTTGTTCGGGGCCTGAATCAGGCCAAAAGCTATCACTAGCTCCTCTAGCCAGCCTTCCGTCTTCATGTTAGAGGTGATGCCCTCATACTTCTAGAGGGTCTGTCGCTGGAAGACCCGAAGAGTCTTCTGCCACTGGTCATCCTCCTCCTCTCGATCAGCTCTCTGCTGATCAACCAAAGTAGTCTTCGGGGCCTCGATCGCCTGTACCACACGTGGTCGCCTTCCAGGTGCCATAGCTGCAAGGTAAACAAGGAATGCCTAAGCCCAAGTAGTGTAGAATGTTGTTCTTAAAACTTCTTAAACTTTTCATTTATTCTTAATTCCCAATACATCCCAGAAACATGAGAACACAAGTCATTATGATGCATGTACCTTTCCTAGAGCCTCTAACCTTCAATCAGCGTGGCCTCATTTGGTCGTTCAGTAGGTCCAGAGTCCTTTTATCGGATCACGGGGGGGGGGGGGCTAAAATCCCATGTCCTAGCCAGTCTTCCCTGGCCTAATTCACTCATCAAGTTCACCCAACACTGTTGCCCTACTATCCCATGCAATCCTCACTATTCCTAACTCCAGACTCCATCCTATCTCTCAACCACCATTGATACCATTCTGTCACGACCCGCCTTCACCAAAAGGAGGGAAGGGTCAGCAGATTGCCAAGCCCTCCCTTCTTTATGTTGAAGGAGAGATAATGACCCCTGAAACCCGCCTTCTATAGGTCTCGGAGTGGCGACTAGCACCAATGTTATGGAAATTACACACAAATGGAAGGCATTACCCCCCTTTTTTGTTTTATAGGATCGAGAGTTATGATGATGAAACTCAACAACACCAAAACTGAAAGAAAAATAAATCGAAAAGTAAACCATTCCCATATTCATGTTCCAAAAGTAAAAACCACAAAGTACAAAAGTGACTACAAGGGTAAGTACAAAAGAAAAAAAAATAGCAACTGCAAATACCCCAAAGGTCCGAGCTAGTATGATCCTGCACGATCCCCGAAGTCCTTTTAGAAACCTGAAATCAATTTTATAAAAGTAGGGTGAGCATACAAGTACACTCAGTAGGGAAAACCAAAGATTCTCATGCACAAGTGGGAAAACATACTAAAGTCCCATGAGAAGAAGACAACCAACACTATCAAGGGGTTCATCCATCCCACTCACCGGCTACACTCACCAAATAACGCAAGTCAAGTAATATATATAATAAGAGCACATCGATGTTTGGGTACCCCGTGCCACTTTTCCCCTGGTTATTGAAGAAATCCTATGCATCAGACCAATCCCTCCATTCTCACTGTTGTCCCACTGCCACACCCGCTCAGACACACCTGGGCCACAACCGCGCACAGTCTCACTTCCAATCCCACCCGCAAACACCTGGGGCACAACTGTCACACGTAACCACCCCTGCAAACAACTAGGCCAGAACAACCACAGCCACGCCTGAAGACACCTGGGATAGAAGATCCATGGCCATGCCCGAAGACACCTGGGCCTCATCCAGAAGACACATTGGAAACCACCTGCCACACACACCTGGGCCAACCACCACATTACCCTTCCTGAAGATTCTTGGGCAAATAATGGAACTCAGGCCATCAAATCCTGCCCGAAGATACTTGGGATATCCGGGAAAGGGAGCATAAAAGGAGCTAATAACCATCCACTAATAATAGTGTTGGGAAAACACCCTCCCCTGTGAAATGGGGATGTTCGGTACTAAGTGCTCAAATTGGGTGGGGCACTAATAAAAAACACGAAACTAAAAGTATATATATAGGTAACAAGCACTTTCCCGAGATTAGGTTTTTCTTCAGCCAACCTAAAGAACACATACATCACTCAAGTTTGAGTCACAACTCTCGCCAACAAAACCCATTTGTCCCATTCATAGTCAGGTTTAGTAATGATGTTTAATTAAGTTCTACACCTACATGGGCAACTAAAACCATAAGCACAAACCAAGGAAAATAATCCCACCAAACGTAAATTCAAACATCCACACCCGGTTCTCTTGTAAAGTCACAACAACAAAGGGGTAAGTGAGATCCCTCGAAGTACTGGAACCAAAGAAACCCCCCAAGACACTTCCCTGTGTCCCCCAAAAATGGTATCTCATCAATAGAGGATCCCACCTTAATTCGTGGTATAAACAAGGTAACAACCCGGTCTTAAGACTCGCAACCACTGAATCCTTAACAATAGGGGATCCCATCCCCAATTTCACAATCACCAAGAGTATAAAAATAGGGGATCCCATCCCCTCCCACATCTCCAACAATCGGCCCGTAAAAGAAAACAACTAAACCACTACCACCAACACAATGCAAGGCCATGCCGGAACTATCAGATTTATATGATTTAACACACTCCATGATTTCAATTTTCGTGTGATTTAACCAGGGGTTATCACAGAAGGGTTGATCCTGGTGCTTTCAATTTATTTAGCCGGGTGTATGTGATTAACCAATTTCCATGTAACAGCAAGAGTTCACAACTACAAACAAGGAATTTAAAACATCACTAGGGGTTCAATAGTGCATAGAGAAAGACCACCAACAACCATGATTTTCAGTAGGCATAAGCCTTCACAATTCAGAAAGATGATTATAACATAAAACAACATCAACAATCACACCCCCCTTCATTATTTATAGAATCTGTTCATTATCTTTATTTAGGTCTGGTATATCCAATTCTACAGAAACAAAAGCATGAACACCCCACATGATACTCAAAAATAAGAGGCGATGGAGAAATTCTCTACTTTTTGATCAATGATCGATGCTAAGGCCGGGCGCGGAACTTCACGGATATCGATGTGGCTCGCCTGAATGAAAATCCCCTCATTTGAATGAAGGGTACTCCTCGTAGAGGTTGATCGAGAAAAGATGAATCCCACAATGAACCCCTCAGTTAGAAGGGCCGCAGATGGTTGAGATAAGAATGTGAAACCGCATAAGGAGCGGGGGTCATGGGTTGACCATGTGGCCCACACATTATTAAAGGGTTCTAAACACCAGGTTAATTTATTAAATATTTAATTAAAACATTTATGGGCATTACCGGGTTTTAAAACATGCTTAAAGAGGTAAAAATAGTGTTTAATCGCGCACTACTGGAAAGACCTGTGGGGGTAGGCGAGAGCCACCGGTAGCTGAGAGCTACCAGTGGCTGACAGGGACCTGTATTCGAGCAACTGGTAGGCTGCTGCGACCGTTAGAACGAGCTACCGGTAGATAGAGCTACCTGTAGGATACGGCAACCGGTAGACCAAGCTACCACTAGGCCAGCTACCGGTAGGCTAAGGCTACCGGTAGGCTAAGGCTACCGGTAGGCCTACCGTTAGGCCAAACTTTACCGAGATCCCTAGACTAGAAAACTCAACATGAGATTTTCACAAAGTAATGGACCCCAAAAACCCGGGCCATTACAGTTTCCTCCAAGATACATCTGTTCCAAAAGTGAATTTTCCTTCTCATATCTAGAAAGGGATGTATTTGACTGAAAACCAATTAATAAATACTCTAAAATATTTATGTTTGTTTTTACTAAGTTTTATCGTTAAGGCTCTGACTATCCTAATCCAAAAAATAACTAAACCTATCCTCTAGTACAAACTAAAACCACCTTTTTCTATATTACACACTAAAAAATGATTTATTACATATATTTTCACATGATAAAACCCAAAATATCAAGAATTCTATTGTCTTTGGGTCTTATGAACATTAAATAACAACATAGAACACAAAACACAACATCTTTATTGAAAACTTATTTTATATGACCACAACAATCCTTCGTACTTATCATTGATTATGATAACTTAATGAAATGCATAAGAAAAGGGTGAGGTATAAAGGCTAGTAAGGGAGTAAACAAGGAAAACCAAGAAGAATATAGTACATGTTAGGAAATAGGCATATCAATGGAGAATAAGAAAAACATGAACATAAGGGCATGATATAACATGATTATCATAACATGGAAATGTGACATCAACATTTAACATGAACTTAGCATGAGACATAGATCATTGAACATGTATAATGAGTAAACCATCATTGAAATTGAATTATAAAAACTAAACCCTAATTTCATTTGATGTATCATGATACTAATCTTTACCCATTTCGTTGGAGCACTATCTGGGCACACCCTTCTCAATCATTTCATTTCATGAATTAGTGTGTCACAAGGATCATATAAAATGGATTCATTAAATATCATCATTTATTACATGATAATTGACTATTTAATTTATACTTGAAAAATTATAAGGAATAAGTAAATTTCCATAAAGGTGAAGAACCTTGATGGAGAAATGGGCATGGAATTCACAGCGCAATGACATTATCTTGGAAAATCGTGGTGCTATTTTAGCAGCATAACTGTGTGACATATGAATTCATAAAAAGGGTTGAAGAGATATAAAGGGGTGTATAATCATATATACATGAAATGGATAGTAATGGGGTCATATTGATACATGTCCCAATATATTTATTAGAATTTATATTCATAATAAAAAATAATTTCTTGAATGAAAATGCTGAAAGTGAAATTCTTTACGGAATTTCGACTTGGAGACTGGTGTACATGGGAAGAATTAATGAGAGATAAAGGGGTATCGCATCAGTAAAACATAAGGAGTAAAGTATGGTGTATGTGTGAAATCATACCCCAACATTTTAATTGAAATCAGATGGCTATAACAATATAATAAAAATTTGACAAAATGGGAATGAGTGAAATCCTTTACGAAATTTCGCCATGGTAACATGCATACACATGAGGCATTAATGAGATAAAAAGGGGTATATCACCTTTAAAACATAAGTAGGAAATAATAAAGAAGGTCCTGAATCAGACCCCAACACATTGTATTGAAAATAAAAGGATATAACTATATAAAGAAATTTGTAAAACAAATGTGGAAAGAAGAAATCCCTTACTTGGAAATGTTATCCCAAAGGCTTGGGAGAGGCTAGAGAGAGGCTTCATGGGAGCCTGGGGTGCCTTTAGAGAATTATATAGAGAGAAGGGAAAAGTTTGGTCAAGATAAAAAAGTTTTTTAGTGAAGAGGGAGTGGGATCATGGGTGGGGTTATTTAGGAAAAGAGAGGGAATTATTTATTATTTAGGTTTTGGACACCACACATTAATCTAATAAAAACCACAAACCAACCCATGGTTTTTTTCCAATGGTTTTTGAAAAAGGGGAGGGGGAAAATTATTTTATAAATCCAATGGCCTAAATTCATATAATATTACTCTTATTTATGTAGAGGTGAGTCACACTCTCAAGGAAATCATTTTATAATGATAAAATGTTTTATATGTATTGAAGGGTCTACTAAAGCTTTGTAAAATTTGTAAAAACAAACCTAAAATCACATTATGTTTATGTTAAAATACATATTGGGCTAAAACCTCACTTACAGTATTTTATTACATCAATATTGGGTCATTTTGATGTCATAAAACACATTATATAATTATACTGTATTTAATTTTTACCCAAAAATTCAACTATTTCAGAAAATTATGAAAAATTAATCGTTCGATAATTTTGACTTCATGATTCCCAAAATAATATTCATTTTATATAAATAATTTTATAAATATGTGAATTTTTACTTTTAAATTAAAAACAATCTTTTATGGAAAATTTATTGTTTTTGACCAAAATAACTTCCAGAACTTAATAAAAATCACAATTATATTCATAAAAATAATATGATAATTTATATTTAATAAAATTTAAGTTAGTAATAATATTATTCTAAAATATTATTTAATTAAAAATTCCATTAATTCATAAATGAATAATATTAACAAAAATACTATTTGTTCTTTAAAAACTATTTACAATGTAACAATAATAGAAATGAGTGTGTATTATTTATTCTATACCAAAAATAATGCACGTAATCACAGTTCTAGGGCCATGTCACATAAACCCTTAAAAACCCCTTTATAAGACCCAAGGTTAAGGTGCATGATCGTGATAGACTCTTTTGGTGGTGTAGATATCATTTTGCATGTGGTAATCTCTATTAACTTCCACTTCCCCTATAGGCAGTTCCGTTCGAGCTTAACATGTTGAAGCTCGGCCTGGGCTGGGTCAAGAGAGAATATGAATAGTGCCAACTCTTTTCCGAGCTCTGACAAATGGGATTTTTACGTAAAAAATTAAACTGGATGAGACAATCACTTCCTTTTTCTGAGTAAATTAGATTTGTTAAAGCCCTATATTTATGCTGATCATTTGATCATTGTTCAACGACTATATTAGCAATGATAAAATTTCGTAATAGTATTTTAAAATAAAAAATTTTAAAACCAAGTAAGAGAATATGTTTTACATAAAAATTTTACATAGTAAGACATTTAAATAGATCAATAGGAATTTTCATTTATAAAAGTTTGGGTTGTTACATAAAAAGTCAAAAACATATATAATAAACAAAGCAGTTATTACCCGAAACACAACATTATTATAAAATTGTAAATAAAAGGGTTGTAAAATGGCCTAGGAAAATATATATGGTGTTATATATATGTATACATATTATTATATTTTATTCACATTAAAAAAATATTTATTATACAGGAGGGTTAAATAAGTACAACAGAAGTAAACACTTATGGTTACATGATTTTAAGTCTCACGTTTATTTCTGAGAAACTTATTCCATATTTAGCACTCTTTTTTTGGGAACATAATTCTTTATTAAATTTTATATTTATTATATTAATAATTTCATGATAATTAATTTTTCTCTTTACGTTATTATTTTATGGGTATTAAAATTCATAAGTCACTCAAGCAGTAAAATATGTCTATATTACTTTTAATATTCATGAGATACATTATATATTAACCACATCTTTCTTTATTGTGAAATATATAATTCTAATGAATGTAAATTATGATGTTTACAGTTAAAATTATTTTTTATTTACATATTCATTTTAGTTTCTATATTTCATGGTGTTTATGGATAATTTTTTACCCAATCGGTAAGAAATTTTTGTTTCAATTCTCATTCCTTGACACACACATTATTTTATGCACCTATATTATTTAATGATCTATATATAAGACCAATTTGATATTAAATATCTAATATTTATTTATCCTCATAATAATTTATATTCAATTATATATTACTTTTTTGTGTGGATTTTGATTCAGTGTCACAAAAGTGTTAAAAAGTGTTTATCATATAATCAGATCATTTATCAGGATTATTTATAATTATGTTTCAAATTTGAATATATCATGATAAAACTCTAAAAAAATATAATGAAATTTAATCATATTTTTTTCTTAATTATATATTCATGTAATGGTACTATTTTTCCACTCATTGTTAATTAAGATATTTCAGAAAATGTTTTTAAGAGAATATCGCTTTATTTCTCTCTTCGGTCAAAAATATTTTTTCTTTCAAAAAAATATTTTCTATAAAAAATTTCACAATTTTTAAATTATAATTTAATAAAATTTTAAAGTAAAAATGTTCTGAATATTATTTTTGATTTAGTATGTTTTTTAATGGAATTTCAATTCTTTCTAGATATGTTCTAAAAGAAATATGTTTTAAAAATGTTTTCTTCTTTAAAAAGTGTTTTTGAATTTTTAAACAATATTTTCCTCAAGAAATGTTTTAAATTTTCATTTTGAAATTATACTCCATCTACGATGACTTCTGTTGGTGTTACCTATGAGTTATGGGAATATGATGTAATGATAAAATTTGTATTATTTCTATGATTGTTTAATGTTTTGATGACATGATGTTAATGGAACCCATTTCGTTTCCATGGGTAAATTATGTTCTAAAAATTTGTGATGAGACCCAATTTTTTACCATGAGTTAATCCTGTTTCAAAGAGATTGATATGAAAACCATTAATTTCCATAGGATAACCTTTTTATTAAATTATAATAATTGGTTTTATGAGTTTTCATAGTGATATAAAACCTATTTTTTACTTTATTCATGTTGTGGTTTTTGGAAAAATATTATAGGATGTATTATTATAGATAGAATGAGGTAGTATTGTTATATATTATTTGATAGGGTATCATAGATATAACTAGGTAAGCCTATTGTAGATTAAGCGACGATGTGTCCTAGAGAGTTCTTGGTAAGCTCGTTATAGCTAACATGATTTTTTCACCCAGATTGATATATAATGGATTGGTAATGATAAGTTATATATGATAGGGTATAAGGGTGTTTATCCCATTTACAATGATGATGGTACATGCATGTTTATACCAAGCCAAAATAGGAGGTTACATGTGTATTTATCTCATACCCAAAGAAGAGTGTACATTGGTATTTAGACCAAACCCAAAAAGGAGGATACATTATTGTTTATACCAAGCCAAAAAATGAGGGAACATGTGTTGTAAACCCAGGATTAAAAAGTATCGGTACATGGGTGGTCATACCAAGTACAAATTAGGTATATAGGTATTTATCCCAAGTCTAACATGTTATGAATGTCTTGGTGGGTATTCGCGATATAAGATTTTATATGCTTATTTTTATTCCACAAATTTGTGTCCTATGACAATGTTATTCTCTATTGGTTCATGTTATTTGATTCCATTATGATTGAAGACTTATGAACTACATATATTTATTCCACGACTCATGATTTTGATAAAATAGAGGTTGTCCATGAATGACATAAGTTATATTCATTATCATATTCTTGTATATGATTATAGATACATATATTTTCGTTTTTCTTTATTAGTCATATAATATCACCATTTATTATGTTAATTTTCCCAAGGTTATGAATATTATTTTCATGTTAGGTATTCCTATGAATATTTATAAATGGGAATATCTTTAAGAGAAATATATAATATATTTCACAAGATTATAATATTTTCTTCTATGTTTCCAAACAAACTATACTATAATATTCCTCATGCATGTACTCTTAAAACTTATAGAATATTCTTTTAAATTATGAAATATCTATGTTTGAAATGTTGGGGATTATATAATTGGTATCAATGGAATGTTTTAGTAATACTTTGAATACTAGGATGGGAAAACATAACAGAAATCCCTAGGAACATTTCTATGGATATAACTAGGGATGTCTATTTGAATAATACTAAGTTTGAGTCAAATTTTAAGAAAATTTCCTAGAATTTTTCTAATGGTTATATAAAGTGGTTTCTTTGAAATGACATCCCTACCTAGACTCTAAAAGTGTATTTGGCTTTAGATGATATGTATATAGTGGTAACAACCCTGAAGACACCATATTAAGATAGATTCTATCAGTAATTAGCTTATGAAAATAGTATTTACTACAAAAATAGTCTGACACACCAAGGGAATATATTTTTTGAGATTATTAAACTACATAAAAACCATAACGAATGATTTAAATAGAATATGACTATGAATTAATTAAGATAAACCTAAGGTGTCATATATTTTATATGGTTTCATGATTTAGATATCCTATAAGTGATAATCATATTAATATGGTTTCCAATAAGAATTATTGTTACTAACACTATGATTTTGGGTTTTAGTCAGTAGTGTGAACTAGAAGGAACTCAGTTAACATTTATTTTGACAAAAAAATTTATTGACTTATCAAATGGAATGATGACTAAACTGAAGGAAATTCTGATTATGCCTAATTTTGTGTCATGAAATATGATTAAAAATGTTTAGCAGAGCCAAATATTATACTCACCAAAGAAGATAAGAAAATATTTTGATGAATTTTTGGGTAGTGGAGACCATATAAGAAATAATATTTAGTTTCATACATGTCGAGAATGTGGAATGGAACACTAAAGTTGATTTATTAGAGGAATAATAAAAATCCTACTGTGGAAAATATGGATATAATTTAAGTAAATAACAAGGGAAAATTGAAAAGTCCGGATGATTCAATGGATGAGAATATTGGTATCTCTAAGGTATTTTCAATGGTTAAATTATATAAATGCTGAATGTATGGAATTTAAGAAAATTGATGTCTTGGGAGGACAGCTTGTGAACTGAGTCAGCATGGTGATACGATAATTGTTTATATGGATGATTATGAAGAGGCTAAGAAATGGAATATGAAAGGAAAGATGAATTAAGGAATTTTATGACGAATCCTAGTTGATTGATTAAGGATGAGGGGGAATAATTCATGTTTATATGTACTGTAATTCACTAATTAAGAAATATATAAGGATTTTTTTGTTGATTTTTAGAATTATGGATTTTCAATAATGTATTAAATGGTACTAATGGACTATAAAAGTCATGTTTTTATTATGTAAATATAACCATTAATATGATTCTGAAGTTGAGATAATGATGTTATGATAATGAGAAGTTCGGTATGAAAAATGTAAATTGGATAATACTTTTTAACTAAGAAAAAATTAATTATTTTTTGAAAAATGTGTTTATGTAATCATGAATAGTGTTTAAGTATTTTTTAGACTTAAAAAATATATCGAATAATATAAGTTTTTATTTAAGGGATGAGGAAATGATTATTTTATCAATATGGTTTTAGGGAAATTCAGGTTATTACCTTGTTTTCATATAATTCATAGTGAATGTATTCAAATTTTTCATATGTGACAATCAAGAGCTACTTTATGATATATGGGGGATCAATGTTAAACTAATTTTGACAAATTTAGTGACCTTATTTCTAATGTCTTGGTTTTTTATCATTTAAAAGGGTAAATAGGATAACCATTTATAAAATGGGTTTTAACTTCAAATTATCTTAACGATATTAATGTATCACTTCACCATATGAATATTTATGCATATTGGAAAAACATTTGCTAACCATTTTATTTTGATGACAATTGATGATAGAATAAATGAAATATAGTTATATTTATAAATCATATTATATGTTATTGATTTATCCATAAAAAATTAATCGTCATTTATTAGATTAATTGAAGAAGTGGAAACATTCCAAGGAACAAACATAGGGTGAGATTGTGCATAAGAAATGGAATTAAATCAAGTACATATATATTCCTATAAAAATGAATCCACTGTAAGAAAAGGGCCGAGACATTAAATATTGTCCCCTTATCATAATTTTTAATGATATCAATGGACCTTTTCAGGCCTCTTTAGTTTAATCATTTTTAATCATTATAATTTTTCATACCATATTCTTTATCACTCTCTATAAGTATTTGGGTGCTAGTTTTTTCTTTTATGTCCATGTTTTCACTTCCCACCCAAGTTCTCAAATATGAAAACTGATTATGAGTTATTATTGAAATTTTTTTCACATTTCTTTATATTTTTATATAGTATTTTATTAAACATTTATACAATTTTGGTTTCTATGAAGTAATTTTCCAATGTTATACCATTGATGTCGAAAAAGAATTTCGAGGGGGATATTAATTTTAAAAGGTGTAGAATGTTACACCCCAAAATTTTGTGAAATATTTGTTAAAAAATTAATATTATTGATATTTTTTAAACTAAAAACTATATTTATCTTTTGTTACACACATCATTGATTTTGGATTGTGTTACACACAGTACCGAGCTTTGTTTTCTTGACACAAAACATTGAGTTTAAATGAAATGTAACATCCTATTAGAATATTATTATTTAAAATGATTGTTATAACCTATAAATTAGAATTAAAGTTATGAATATTATTATAAAAAAATATAAATATATGTTTTACACATATATATAAATTTAATTATCTATTTACCAATTAATTATATATGGATATTAATCCCTTCTGAAAATAAAAGGAAATCATTGTTGAAGAAATTTTGTTTATGCACACAAGTGTGTTTAATTCAATAAATTAAAAAGATAAATATAATTAATTATATTAATCATATTTATATATTATATATTTAATATAATTTCTAATATTCATATAATGCATTTTTTGGAAACGATGTAAGAATAAAACCAAAATTACGTTTAAAATAGAATTTCTTAGAAAAACAGTATTGTCCCCTTTTTGTGGAGATGTTATTTTAATATTAATTTTTATCAATTATATATGATTTTTTAGAAAAAAATAGGCTAATATTATAATTTTTAAAATAATTTTTATATTAGGATGATTTTGTTTTAATTTATAAAAGTGTCATTTTTGATTAATAGTGAAAAATACCGAATTTTAATTGAAAAAATGTATTTTCACATTAATTATTGATAAATTTAAATTATATTTAAAATTTACTTTATAGTATAATTAGTACATTTATATAGATATTATTCCAAAATAGTTCATTGTGTTCAATTTTATTTTGAAATTGAATATTAGAACATTGTATGCTTTTATCATTTTAGCATAAAATCCCTTGCTTTCTTGTTGCGTATGTGGGATTATTTTTAAATTAAACTATGAAACTTGTGGGAATATATTTTTTTTCAATGAATTCCATATTGGGAATAATAAAATTTATATTATTTTATAATATTAAAATAAATTTTTCCCATAACTATTAGTTAAAATAGTTTAAATTAATTAATGTGATTAAGGTTAAAAATGGGTTTTCACATCACATGAGTATGTATTAAACATAATTTTTCAAACACTTAGGATTTTTATATAATGAATTATAAATGAAATATATAATTATTGGATAAAAATTATCTAATAAATATATTTGTCTTTTTAGTATTAATGGATATATTACCTTCGTAAATAGAATATACAAATTACCTTGGTAAAATCTACAAATAAAAAATAGAGTAAACATAATGAATAAAGAATAACATGTTAAAAAATTTCATTAATTTGTGTGGTGGTCGTAAGAACCTAACAGGTAACCCCTTAACTCCATTATTTTTCAATTTTGGAGGCACATGAGTTAAGGGATCCCCCCAAATACTGAATACTTTTGGTTACTTTCAATAATGACACTCCTCCTTCAAATAAAAATGGCATTCAATCTACTAACATTATCAACCTCTAAATCCATTTAGATTGAAAACAACCAACCCAAATCACTTAAGAAATATTCCCCCTAATTATATAATCCTTATTTTTGATATGAATGAAGCAAATAGATGATATAGTGAAAACCTAAGGTGGATACCTGAAGAATAGGTAGTGTTATTCAATGAGCGTCTTTAATTTATTTCACTTTGAAACTACATAATATACTGTTATAACATGATTATATAATATCCATAGTATCTTCCATATATTTAAATTAATATTATATTATTTTTATGACCTACAACAACACACACTTCCATAAAATTTGTTTCTCAACCATCATCCATGTGTACGACTTACTACAACCACACGAACCGATGTTGTTTGTTTTTCCATTGCCACCATTCATGATCAGTAATAATTATAGATTTGTTTTTTTATATATTATATATACGATATATATTATTTTATTTTGATTATTTAATTTTTATATCACATACACCATAATTATTACAATTTTGGGGGAATATAAAGACGTCGATCGTGTGCACGGTGGGGTACAACATTGCAAAGAGATGTTTTTCATTCACACATTACATTGATTGTATTAAGGATGTTTTTACTAATTATATGTCATATATATTAAATAAAAATTGATACATTATTTAATATATATTTATTTATATATATACAATTTTTTTCCATTCATTAAATATTATTAAAAGTGTAAACAATATTATTGTGTACGAAAGACCTATATTCTTAATGAATAGTATATTTAATTTCATATAAATAAATAATATGGATTAATTTTAAAAATATATAATGAATATATTTTAATTGAATATCATTTTTTACATCTTTTATATGAACCAACCATGTTCTAATTAATATTTATAAAAATAAAAATTCAAAACAGATATGAAAACAAAGCTGTTGTTAGCTGAAACGTAAAATTAACAAGGAATTATTAATAAAGGGATAATTAATGGTCATAAAAAAATAATTCATGGAGTTATATACATAATTATGATTCCATGATAGATTTATAATAAACCTATATTTATTATAGTTGAGGTTTAAATGAGTACGATTGATGTTAACACAAAATGTAAGGGGACTTCTAATATCACTTTTATTTGTGATATAATTCTACGATATTCACCACTAGTTTAATTTTTTTGGTGCAAATAAATTAGTATGAAATTAAATAACACAAATAAACATCAATTTATGATAATTATTTTTTCCATTTATGTTATTATTTCATGGGTTTTATAGTTCAATAGTTACTCAGGAATTATTGGATTTCTGTCTCCCTTTTTACATTTATGTGACACATGCTATATTCACAAACTCATTATTATATGTGGTGTATATAATGACCATGAATATAAATTATGATGTTTATAAGTAGATTTATTAGTATATATAAATCCATTTTATGATATCTCTTTCATGGGGTTTATGGTAAAAAAGTTACCAAATTGCTATGATATTTCCGTATCAATTTTTCTTATTTGAGAAGCACATTATGTTATAAAACATTATTCTGTCATGATGTGTATATAAATCCCCTTTAAAAGTTAATATATTGATTTTATTAATACTGATTTAATTTTAAATTTCATTTTATGTTATTCCTTTCTAGTTCTTATGATTCAATGCCATCAGTGTGGTAAAGATTTTAGTTCACAATATAATAATTTGTTAGGATTATATATAATTATGTCAGAAATGTTGAAATATCATTATCTAAATATCTTCAATTATGATTAGATTTAATATAAATTTTTTATTAAATACATATAAAACAATTGAACCATTTTTATTATCATTGGTACTTATTGTAATTAAGAAATTTCCTTAATGAAATTCTTAACTTATTTCCCTCTTCTGCCCAAAATCATTTTTTAAATGGTTTATAAAAATATATTGAAAAATGTTTTAAATAAATTTTTTTGATCGTTTTCAGGGAATGTAATTTTGAAAATGATTTAATTTTTAAATAGTATTTTAAATTATTTTCAAATCTTAGTTTATATGTTTTTAATTTATTTTCAAAGAAATTGGTTTTCCAATTGTTTCATGTTTTAAAAAGTGTTTTTCAAATAAAAAAGGTTATTTACCTCTAGAAATTTATTAGATGACAATTTCAAAATTATTTTCCATATAAGATAAAATCCATTATTGTCACCTACGTATTATAGATGATATGGTCTAAGGATTCCATATATATTATTTCTCTAAATAGATTATGTTTTTATGGAACGATGTTTTTGGTACCCATTTCTTTTCATTGGGTCAATCATTTTAGAAATAAATTATTATGAAACCCATTTCATTTACATCAGTTAGTCATGTTTTTAATAGAGTGACATGAAACACATTTCTTTTCTATTAGTTAATCATTTTATAAATTAATAAGTATTATTTTAATGTGTTTTTTGTTGATATACAAACTAATTGTACATTATTCATGTTGTAGTTATTTAACATAACATATATGATGGGGTGGACCCATTATCATCGTGGAAGCCCATTACATATTATAATATGGAAAAATATATATAGCATGAGGTAATCCTGTTGCAGCTTTAATGATGGGGATAAATAGAAAAAACCAGGTTATCCGTTTATGACTTACATGATTGGTACACCCAGATAGCTATCCGAAGAATTGACTAATGCAAAATGCTATATGATCACAGATGGTAAATGGGTGTTTATCCCAAGCCCACAGGTGAGCATACATAGGTTTCTAGACTAGGACCAAAAATTACGGTACAAATGTATTTATCCCAATCTCAAAGAAGAGGGTTCACCTATATTTATCTTAAGCCCAAAAAGAATAGTACACATAAATTTATCACATGACCAAAGATGAGGGTACATTAGTGGTTATCCTATGCCCAAAAGGGGGGTACACGAGTGGTTAGCCTAAGGCCAAAGTAGGTACACGTGTGGTTATCCCAAGGAAGAGATGTTATGAACATCTTGGTGGGTATCCTTGACATAAGATTTTATGTACTTATATTTTTGAAAAAATCCATGTCTTCTACCAACATTAGGGTCTCATGGATAATAATTTTTTATTCCCATATGATTCAAGTCTTATGAATTGCCTATTTGTATTCCATGAATCATGTTAATTATTTATGACATGTTGGGTATTAATTTTTTGTGTTATGTCTATTTAAAAATACCTATATTATTATCTTACGATTTTTATATGATTATATATTGATATCTCTTATGTTTACTATTACATAGCATCTGAGCTCCCCCTTTCTGATGTTTCTTTTTCCCACATTGTGATGAAAGGTTTTATGTAGAGTGTGTTCATGGAGAGTTGTAAATGGGATGACCATTGTGGAAAAAATTAATAATATTTGACCATATTAGAATATTGTGTTCCATATTTCCAATGAAACTAAACTATAAAGGTATTTGGTATTTTAATTTTGAAATGTATTGAATATTCATCTAAAAAGATGAAATATATAGTCTGAAAATCCTAAGTCACTATATCATATGTATAAGTTACATTAAAAACTCATGTAAAGGTTTATAATAATATGAGATTGATATTCTTTAACAAATTATAATCAGCGTGACATATATCTGAGCACATTAACCTTTACCTAAAATACATAAGATGCCATGTTGTTAGGTGGTCTACAACCATGTTCCTCTACCTGATGATACTTCACTAAATAGAGAATTACATTCAATATATCATTATAAACTAATATGAATAAACTATATTCAGTAGTTAAATTCATGTTTATAACTTCAATTACAAACTGAGTTCATATTAGATGAAAAACAAAACTTATTTTCATACATAACATGTATTTCAATTCCCAATTTCACAGAGGTAGTATAAAATTTAAAATTTATAATACATTCTTCATAAAATAAATATTTTATAACTACTAAAAAATAGTGACAAAACTATTAAATTAATTAATAATTAAAATAAGAATATATGAGAAAGTAATTTATGAACAAATAAAAAATATAACTATAAAAATATTTATATTTATAAAATAGAAAATACATACTTTTTTTACCTAAAAATTTTATATTCATTCTAATAGTAATTATTTCATATGCGTCAGTATAAAAAATTTTATTTTATTCATACGATATTTTATAAATGGTAAACAATGATACAATCCAATTAATATTATCTGAACATTTTAGATAATGTAAATATCTTATATATAATTTTGTATAAAATTGATCAAATCAATCATTGACACTATTTTAATGTAGTTCAAATAATATCACAATAATGACTTCATATTTCAAAAAATTGAAAATTATTTATTTTAAAAATTCATAATATGAAATAGAAATTTTTATATTTAAGCCTTATTTTTTATTTTTTAAACCATTTATCAATTGATATTGTTATTTTAAAATAAAAAATTTTACTTATAAATGATGATACATTCCATATACTTTCAATAAATGTTATTTCCAATAACAACACTTAATATTTATAGAATATTTGATAAGAACAAATTAAAAAATAAATTAAAATTTAATTATAACCATGTTATAAATTAATATATAAATAATTAACTTCTTTTTTAAATTAGATATTAAAAAAATACATCTTTATCATGATTTATAAATTTTTTATAAATAAATTTAAATTTAAAAAAATTGAACTATTTTTTATGGTTATCTTTATGTTGGGGGACAACATGAAGGTAACATGTTCTTAAAATTGTGTAGACCCTTCAAAATAAGGGCCACCAAAGATTACCCTTACATAGACAAATCTACATAAGGGTAAAACTGAATGGTCCTTATGTACGTCGCTCTATGTAAGGGTAATTCTGGGTAATCTTAATGTTTACCACTCTAAATAATGGTTAGTGTAAATTAATGTTACATATACTGATCCTCATAATGGTAAACAAAGTAGAACAGTAATTAGTCAACCCTTTACATGGGTAATCTAGGATGAAACATACATAGAACATTTCTTCATAAGGGTAATATTAATAAAAATAAATTTTCAGAAAATACATCTTTCCACTTAATGTTGAATTTATATAATACCATTCAAAAGGTTAAAATAATTTCAATCACATTAAATATACAGAGGGGAAATATTCAAATTACATAACAATGAATCTTAATTAGTGAGACATATTTTTTATGATAAAATAGAAATGATAATTGTAACACCCTGAGCTTCCACGATACGCTTCTCATTCAATAATGCAATAGTTTGCATTGTACGCAACTTCGAGTTCTAAAACACCGAGACTTATCAAAGTAGCCGTTATGAATAGTAATAACCACTTTTTAAAATTATAGAAATTTTATATTTTAAAATGGACTTCATTTTTGTATTCGTAATATCGAAATTATCCAAAGTTGAATTTTTTGTAATTTTCTGAGAACTTCCAATTTTTTATGAATAGTGAGAAATACTTAAAAACTACTTTTTTAATCAAAATAATTAATAGTGAAAAATTATACTATTTAGTGGTTTTAAAGTATAATTAGAATATATTTTAACCATTTTATCCAATGGTGGACATTAGAATTAATTTAACATTGAAAGTGGACATAAACAATTGCCAATCTTTTGATATAAATTGTTTCTTAAAAACACGCTATTTGTTGTAACAGCGGGAATTAATTATAAAATTAATTAATGCAACTTATATGTTTGGAATTTTGTAAAATAGACATCATTTTTGAATTCGGAATATCAATTATAGCTTAGGGTGAAATTTTGGCCTTATTCTGAAAAACTTCAATTTTTGATGAATAGTGAAACCACTAAGTGGTTGTTAAAAACTGATTTTTTCGTTTAAATGAAATATTACCACCTCTGTGATTTGATTTTCAAAAATCCGACATACATGGTTGTCATTAAGAAGTAAAATGTGGTTCAATGAGATTAAAATAAATTTTTGGTGAATAGTAACTTTTAAGTTCTTAATCGCGATTAGAGGTAATTAGTGTAGTTTAAGGTAAAAATTATGTTTTAATAATATGAGATGAGCTTGACACTTGTCCTACTCCTATTGGATGAGTCATGGCCGACCAATAAAACCCATGGGTCAACTTGGGGACCCCATGGAGCCACTTTAGTTGGAAAATGACATTAATATATATTTATTTAATGTTAAAATTAAATTGACAAAAACATGAGTTGTTTTACTAAAACAGTTTTTAAGTAGGGTTACACAAGTCCAAATTTTGACTATAAATATTCATTAGAAAGATAAAAAGATTTCCTACATCATAGTATTTTTTTTTATAATTTTTAGACATTAAATAAATTAAATTATTTATGACATCATTATGATGCAGCGATGACCTCATTATTTAACGATTTAAATAAAATGAGAAGATAATGCAACCTCCAAGGCTTACACTTGTCCAAAGACTATTGGATAAGGATATTTCGAACCCTTATCACCTTATCCACGAATTATATAAGTGTGGGACCTTTATAATCCGAAAATAATTGTGTAATAATGTAACATTTCATTACTTTCCAAAAGTGCCCCTCCTCTCCACTTATAAAAGGCCCCCACCTCTCCCACCTTATTCACACCTTCAAGCCATTTGGCTCGGCCAACATATACCCAAATACTCTCCCAACTTCCCTCTCTTACTCCTAGAAGCCTCACGTTGGGCAGAACACTTCCCAAGGAAGCCTTTGGCTCAAATCAAAAAGAGTTACCCGATTTTGAGGTAATGTCTTCTCTAATGTTGTTTTGTTTTATTTTTCTTCTCCAACCCCTAAACTATTTTTATTCATTTCTCTTGTAACAAAAAAAGTATCCTAAATATACTAGGATGTTGTTATAAGAAGGATTCGAGCTACACTTACACACACCTATATCTAATGGTTAAAGAGCATACGGTTTCTGTGGATGGCGAATTTCTGCCTCACGAAACGATGATTGTTCAACACTCATATAACACCTTCAAAGGTGGCCATTAAGATGTCAATATTTTTATATATGATATATAATATGTTTATGTTTTGCTTATGCTTCTGTATTTCTCATTTATGGCATACTTTATGATTTCCATTATTGGTAAAACGCGATAATTTCATTTTAGGAAGTGCGGACTACCGCCCCCTCAAAGTGATTTGAATCGTTAATGCCATATGTGGGATGTATAAAGGATGGAGTAAATGGTATTATACACTATATTATACTGGAATTATATTATACATTTATATAATTATGATTTCGTTCCATTAAATATGAAATTGAAATGAAATTAGCATTCATGCGTACGTACGGCTTACCGTCTCCATGAACGGTGCATTTCATTTCTTACCTCTAAATGTTATGTAATATTATAAATGAATGTATATACTGGATATATAAGATATATATGACATATAAATCATTAATATAATTCTGGAGATAATGGATATTCTACCACATAAACAACTTGTAATTATAAGAAGTTTATTGTTGACTCAAGTACCAAAGATCGACAAAACGACCGTTATTAACTTAAATAATTTCATAATGTTCATAACATTGTAATACGTGATATAAAAAGGATAATGAAATATAAAATGGTTCTTAATAAGGTATATATATTAACTCTAGTTTATTATTCAGGAGGTTAAAGAACGGTTGAGTCAAGTCAAACATGAGGTAAGGGAATTTCTTAACCCAACTTCCATTCTTTGGGTTAATCTCATACTTTCAAATTATGTCAGGATATTATAATGTTTTATTTTGTATTTTTACGTTCTTTATGTGTACCTATAGTGAATAAACATAATAGATATATTTTATTTTAAAAAATTTCTCAATATCCTTTCATTGAGGCATATTTGGTTTTATACACAATTTTCTTTTATACAGTGTATAAACCCCTTTGACTTTTACGTTTATTCAAAAGGAATATTTTTATACAAAGTGTTTTGCTAAATGACAAAAGGGAATGTTTTTCTTTCCGTACTTATGCAGCAACAATGACTTCTCCACCGCCGTGACCATTATTTGAGTTTCGGCTTCCTTTACAAGCCATCATTTTTTTAAATGAAAAATAAATACAAAGTTTTAACTTTCTTTTATTTTGGTATTGAAAATGGTTTTGAAAGAGTTTTTATTATAACAATGTGTTGTATTGATATCTTGTGATTGAAATGTGGAAATGTTATGTTTCCTTTATGCATGTTTTATGTGATACGATTATGTTATGGTTTATGATATGTTTAAACCTATTCATATGAGGAATGTATTGGACATAATAAGTGACGGGTGGAGCCCGCTATAGCTCCTCGATGCATCGGTAGGTCTCATGAGACAACTAGACGTGGAATTGGTCGATGCCCTTTCCCAACTTGATTTATGGTTTTGGCCGAGGCCTTAATCATTTTAGACGTCTTGGCTGAGGCCTTGACAAAATGTTTCAGAATGTCTGGCATTATACATTCCCTCATTATGAAAGTGGTTATTGATATTGCATGTGATTATTCGACTAGTAGAATATCCATGTGAGTAAGTAAATGGAATTATTTAATTTTATTTTTGCCATATTATTCTGAATTTCAAGTTTAAAAAGTCTTTTGTTTTAGTTATACATTGCCTTAAATGTTAATGTTTATTTATGAAAGCTTCCGCAATATTGTTATCCTTACAGAGCATCTGATCTCACCCCGTTCAATGTTTTAATATTTTCCAGGATGTGAAGAAGTATTTTATGAATGACCTGGAGGGATTGTCAGAAGAGGATATGAGTGTGGACTATGGAGAATTTGTTATTGTAGTTTTTCACTTTATGATGTAATGTAACGTTTACGAATGTATCTAGTGTTTCCAAGGATACTAAACTAATTGGTCTTTCGAGACTTGATCTTTTGTGATCATGCCAATGTTACGAAGTAATGCACCGACTCTGTGTAGCTGGGGTCGGGGAGTTACAGTTGGTATTAGAGGTAGTTGAGTACTAACCTTGGAAGCTAGATTTAGATAAACTCTGATTAGAGCACATATCCCGAAGATAGACTTTGAGGATTAGTATAGAAGAACTTCCTTGAATTTTGGTATTGTAGAGATGTTGTGAGTTTTCCGAGAAATACATCCCTGTCTGGATACGAGCAGGTAGAGGCGGCTCTGACACAGATGTACCTAGGGGTAAAACCCGAAAACACCGCTTTGAGCTAGACTCGAACGGGAACTGGTGCACGACAACGGGCCTTGCTGCACTCTTGGTTACGACACTCCCGGGGGATATGCTTTGGATAATTTCCATTTTCTTTACAAACCACTATGAAGGGTTAGAGTATATACTTCCTCAAAGAAAACATTTTTATAATTATGGATTATATCCATAATTAGTTCAATTTATGTTAAGTGTTTTACAAGTATGGAATTATGTATTTTGATTCATTAACTAATCTAGTTTATGCCATTATTTAGAAATGGCGCCTATTGGAAGGAATGGAAACCGTATCAATGCACGCACTCCGTGTAGGGATTTCCCTCTTGCTCAGGATAATTATGGTGGAGCTAGTGATACAACTGGTGATGATCAACTTCTCACCGTACTGGGACAACTCACGCAGGTTATGAATAATAATCTTACTCGTATGGAGCACCCTGATCCGCAACGTGGAGGATCAATGCTAGACCGTTTCATGAGGCAAAAACCCCCAAACTTCAATGGGAGTACAAATCCTATAGTAGCTGAGCAATGGATAAATTCCGTAGAGAAAATATTCCATGCCTTGGGGAGTAGTGAAAGGGAGAAGGTTATCATGGCAGTCTACCGCCTCACTGGAGATGTCGATCAGTGGTGGTCGCTGATTCAAAACACAAAGGAAGATGATGAATTAACAAACATGGAATGGCAGGAGTTCAAAGAGCGGTTCTTATAAAAATACTTTCCTCGTGACCATCGACCAGATATGGAAAGGAAATTTCTGAGTCTGAGGCAGAAGGAGGATGAGAATGTCGCAAAGTATGAGGCCAACTTTACAAGGTTAGCAAGGTATGCTACAGATTATAAACGTAACCCAAGGAGTAAGATTGATCGTTTCTTTGATGGGTTAAAACCACTTCTCCGTCGAGCTTTAGTATAACAATCCTTCTCATCATACGAAGATATTGTCTCGTGTGCTATCAAGACAGAAAAGGAATTCTCTAAGTCTTATGACAACAAAGTAAAGCAAGAGAAGAAGAGAACGGTGGAACAAGAGACAGATAAAGGGAAAAAGGGAAAGAAGGATTTTCCATTATGTGATAATTGTGGGAAGAATCACCCTGGTACGTGCCTAAAAGCAATGAGAGTTTGTTATAAATGTGGAGAAAAGGGTTACCAGTCTCGTGATTGCAAGGGAAAGAAAGAGGCTGTCAAAGTTGAATGCTACAATTTTAGGGAAATGGGGCATTATGCAAATGAATGTCCTAAGCGTCAAGGAAAATTACCTCAGAAAAGGCCAAGGGATCAAGGCCAATCTTATGTTGTGACTACAGTTGAAGTGGAATAATAATGTATTGGTGCTTTTGGACTCGTGAATTATATTATGGTTATTAGAATAATGTGATATATATATAAGGATTGTACTGCAATACTTGTTGATTTCATTAAGGTTTTAATATGTTGAAGGTAATTATATTTTAGTATGTGACAATAAGAGAAACTTTACTTTGTTTGGGGAATCTGATAAATTGATTTTGGAATTAAGAGACCTTTTAGAGAAAGTCTGGACAGAGGTATTTTGGATAACTATAATGGTTGGAGTGGATTAAGTTGATCTTTGGATAGTATTGTTTAAGGTTAAAAAATTTATGAAGATTATTTTTGAAATATTATGATACTATAGTTTTAGGAAAAGGACAACCTGCAGGGTGGGGTATAACCCGTCGCGTCAGACAAAGCTGCAGGAATCGAACCCACAACCATAGTGCGACAGACCTTTATTTCCTACCACTAGCCTACAAGAAGTCCCTAGTCATTACAAAATAATTTTACTAATTTAATAGTATGTGTTAACATTTGGAACCTTATACAATTAGGATAAGTATAATATTTTTGAGTTCTATTATCTTTTTTAGTGAAAGACGAGTTGAAGGTTGAAACTCTAATTGTCAAGCATAAATATATATATACTTATCTCTTATTCAATGAATAAATTAATTCTTAAACTTTAGTAAAGGTATATTAAAAAAAATGTGTTATCCTAATACCTTATGTCTTGTTGAACTGATGATATTTTAAATCAACATAGACTGAAGGCTTTGAGGCCCTAAATTTGACAGTTGATTGTGATTGATGACCTCAATCACTCCCTATAAATATTTACTTTTTTCCTCCAATTATATGTCTCTAATTGCCACCAATGTTCTCCTAATCGAGATCATAATTGGGTGGTGACTTTTTTCATTTCCCCTTCCCTCTTATTTAGGATAAATTTTATTAATCATATTTCCGATGTGGGTTTTCCTCAAAGGTATTTTCTCTTTTCAACCTTTTATTTTCAAAGAAAATTTTCAAATTGCGAGGACGCAATTTATTGAAGGAGGGGAGAATGTAACACCCCGAGCTTCCACGATACGCTTCTCATTCAATAATGCAATAGCTTGCATTGTACGCAACTTCGAGTTCTAAAACACCGCGACTAATCAAAGTAGCCGTTATGAATAGTAATAACCACTTTTTAAAATTATAGAAATTTTATATTTTAAAATGGACTTCATTTTTGTATTCGTAATATCGAAATTATCCAAAGTTGAATTTTTTGTAATTTTCTGAGAACTTCCATTTTTTTATGAATAGTGAAAAATACTTAAAAACAACTTTTTTAATCAAAATAATTTATAGTGATAAATTATTCTATTTAGTTGTTTTAAAGTATAATTAGAATATATTTTTACCATTTTATCCAATGGTGGTCATTAGAATTAATTTAACATTGAAAGTGGACATAAACAATTGCCAATCTTTTGATATAAATTGTTTCTTAAAAACACGCTATTTGTTGTAACAGCAGGAATTAATTATAAAATTAATTAATGCAACTTATATGTTTGGAATTTTGTAAAATAGACATCATTTTTGAATTCAGAATATCAATTATAGCTTAGGGTGAAATTTTGGCCTTATTCTGAAAAACTTCAATTTTTTATGAATAGTGAAACCACTAAGTGGTTGTTAAAAACTGATTTTTTCGTTTAAATGAAATATTACCACCTCTGTGATTTGATTTTCAAAAATCCGACATACATGGTTGTCATTAAGAGGTAAAATGTGGTTCAATGAGATTAAAATAAATTTTTGGTGAATAGTAACTTTTAAGTTCTTAATCGCGATTAGAGGTAATTAGTGTAGTTTAAGGTAAAAATGATGTTTTAATAATATGAGATGCGCTTGACACTTGTCCTACTCTTATTGGATGAGTCATGGCCGACCAAGACAACCCATGGGTCAACTTGGGGACCCCATGGAGCCACTTTAGTTGGAAAATGACATTAATATATATTTATTTAATGTTAAAATTAAATTGACAAAAACATGAGTTGTTTTACTAAAACAGTTTTTAAGTAGGGTTACACAAGTCCAAATTTTGACTATAAATATTCATTAGAAAGATAAAAAGATTTCCTACATCATAGTATTTTTTTTTATAATTTTTAGACATTAAATAAATTAAATTATTTATGACATCATTATGATGCAGCGATGACCTCATTATTTAACGATTTAAATAAAATGAGAAGATAATGCAACCTCCAAGGCTTACACTTGTCCAAAGCCTATTGGATAAGGATATTTCGAACCCTTATCACCTTATCCACGAATTATATAAGTGTGGGACCTTTATAATCCGAAAATAATTGTGTAATAATGTAACATTTCATTACTTTCCAAAAGTGCCCCTCCTCTCCACTTATAAAAGGCCCCCACCTCTCCCACCTTATTCACACCTTCAAGCCATTTGGCTCGGCCAACATATACCCAAATACTCTCCCAACTTCCCTCTCTTACTCCTAGAAGCCTCACGTTGGGCAGAACTCTTCCCAAGGAAGCCTTTGGCTCAAATCAAAAAGAGTTACCCGATTTTGAGGTAATGTCTTCTCTAATGTTGTTTTGTTTTATTTTTCTTCTCCAACCCCTAAACTATTTTTATTCATTTCTCTTGTAACAAAAAAAGTATCCTAAATATACTAGGATGTTGTTATAAGAAGGATTCGAGCTACACTTACACACACCTATATCTAATGGTTAAAGAGCATACGGTTTCTGTGGATGGCGAATTTCTGCCTCACGAAACGATGATTGTTCAACACTCATATAACACCTTCAAAGGTGGCCATTAAGATGTCAATATTTTTATATATGATATATAATATGTTTATGTTTTGCTTATGCTTCTGTATTTCTCATTTATGGCATACTTTATGATTTCCATTATTGGTAAAACGCGATAATTTCATTTTAGGAAGTGCGGACTACCGCCCCCTCAAAGTGATTTGAATCGTTAATGCCATATGTGGGATGTATAAAGGATGGAGTAAATGGTATTATACACTATATTATACTGGAATTATATTATACATTTATATAATTATGATTTCGTTCCATTAAATATGAAATTGAAATGAAATTAGCATTCATGCGTACGTACGGCTTACCGTCTCCATGAACGGTGCATTTCATTTCTTACCTCTAAATGTTATGTAATATTATAAATGAATGTATATACTGGATATATAAGATATATATGACATATAAATCATTAATATAATTCTGGAGATAATGGATATTCTACCACATAAACAACTTGTAATTATAAGAAGTTTATTGTTGACTCAAGTACCAAAGATCGACAAAACGACCGTTATTAACTTAAATAATTTCATAATGTTCATAACATTGTAATACGTGATATAAAAAGGATAATGAAATATAAAATGGTTCTTAATAAGGTATATATATTAACTCTAGTTTATTATTCAGGAGGTTAAAGAACGGTTGAGTCAAGTCAAACATGAGGTAAGGGAATTTCTTAACCCAACTTCCATTCTTTGGGTTAATCTCATACTTTCAAATTATGTCAGGATATTATAATGTTTTATTTTGTATTTTTACGTTCTTTATGTGTACCTATAGTGAATAAACATAATAGATATATTTTATTTTAAAAAATTTCTCAATATCCTTTCATTGAGGCATATTTGGTTTTATACACAATTTTCTTTTATACAGTGTATAAACCCCTTTGACTTTTACGTTTATTCAAAAGGAATATTTTTATACAAAGTGTTTTGCTAAATGACAAAAGGGAATGTTTTTCTTTCCGTACTTATGCAGCAACAATGACTTCTCCACCGCCGTGACCATTATTTGAGTTTCGGCTTCCTTTACAAGCCATCATTTTTTTAAATGAAAAATAAATACAAAGTTTTAACTTTCTTTTATTTTGGTATTGAAAATGGTTTTGAAAGAGTTTTTATTATAACAATGTGTTGTATTGATATCTTGTGATTGAAATGTGGAAATGTTATGTTTCCTTTATGCATGTTTTATGTGATACGATTATGTTATGGTTTATGATATGTTTAAACCTATTCATATGAGGAATGTATTGGACATAATAAGTGACGGGTGGAGCCCGCTATAGATCCTCGATGCATCGGTAGGTCTCATGAGACAACTAGACGTGGAATTGGTCGATGCCCTTTCCCAACTTGATTTATGGTTTTGGCCGAGGCCTTAATCATTTTAGACGTCTTGGCTGAGGCCTTGACAAAATGTTTCAGAATGTCTGGCATTATACATTCCCTCATTATGAAAGTGGTTATTGATATTGCATGTGATTATTCGACTAGTAGAATATCCATGTGAGTAAGTAAATGGAATTATTTAATTTTATTTTTGCCATATTATTCTGAATTTCAAGTTTAAAAAGTCTTTTGTTTTAGTTATACATTGCCTTAAATGTTAATGTTTATTTATGAAAGCTTCCGCAATATTGTTATCCTTACAGAGCATCTGATCTCACCCCGTTCAATGTTTTAATATTTTCCAGGATGTGAAGAAGTATTTTATGAATGACCTGGAGGGATTGTCAGAAGAGGATATGAGTGTGGACTATGGAGAATTTGTTATTGTAGTTTTTCACTTTATGATGTAATGTAACGTTTACGAATGTATCTAGTGTTTCCAAGGATACTAAACTAATTGGTCTTTCGAGACTTGATCTTTTGTGATCATGCCAATGTTACGAAGTAATGCACCGACTCTGGGTAGCTGGGGTCGGGGAGTTACAGTTGGTATTAGAGGTAGTTGAGTACTAACCTTGGAAGCTAGATTTAGATAAACTCTGATTAGAGCACATATCCCGAAGATAGACTTTGAGGATTAGTATAGAAGAACTTCCTTGAATTTTGGTATTGTAGAGATGTTGTGAGTTTTCCGAGAAATACATCCCTGTCTGGATACGAGCAGGTAGAGGCGGCTCTGACACAGATGTACCTAGGGGTAAAACCCGAAAACACCGCTTTGAGCTAGACTCGAACGGGAACTGGTGCACGACAACGGGCCTTGCTGCACTCTTGGTTACGACACTCCCGGGGGATATGCTTTGGATAATTTCCATTTTCTTTACAAACCACTATGAAGGGTTAGAGTATATACTTCCTCAAAGAAAACATTTTTATAATTATGGATTATATCCATAATTAGTTCAATTTATGTTAAGTGTTTTACAAGTATGGAATTATGTATTTTGATTCATTAACTAATCTAGTTTATGCCATTATTTAGAAATGGCGCCTATTGGAAGGAATGGAAACCGTATCAATGCACGCACTCCGTGTAGGGATTTCCCTCTTGATCAGGATAATTATGGTGGAGCTAGTGATACAACTGGTGATGATCAACTTCTCACCGTACTGGGACAACTCACGCAGGTTATGAATAATAATCTTACTCGTATGGAGCACCCTGATCCGCAACGTGGAGGATCAATGCTAGACCGTTTCATGAGGCAAAAACCCCCAAACTTCAATGGGAGTACAAATCCTATAGTAGCTGAGCAATGGATAAATTCCGTAGAGAAAATATTCCATGCCTTGGGGAGTAGTGAAAGGGAGAAGGTTATCATGGCAGTCTACCGCCTCACTGGAGATGTCGATCAGTGGTGGTCGCTGATTCAAAACACAAAGGAAGATGATGAATTAACAAACATGGAATGGCAGGAGTTCAAAGAGCGGTTCTTATAAAAATACTTTCCTCGTGACCATCGACCAGATATGGAAAGGAAATTTCTGAGTCTGAGGCAGAAGGAGGATGAGAATGTCGCAAAGTATGAGGCCAACTTTACAAGGTTAGCAAGGTATGCTACAGATTATAAACGTAACCCAAGGAGTAAGATTGATCGTTTCTTTGATGGGTTAAAACCACTTCTCCGTCGAGCTTTAGTATAACAATCCTTCTCATCATACGAAGATATTGTCTCGTGTGCTATCAAGACAGAAAAGGAATTCTCTAAGTCTTATGACAACAAAGTAAAGCAAGAGAAGAAGAGAACGGTGGAACAAGAGACAGATAAAGGGAAAAAGGGAAAGAAGGATTTTCCATTATGTGATAATTGTGGGAAGAATCACCCTGGTACGTGCCTAAAAGCAATGAGAGTTTGTTATAAATGTGGAGAAAAGGGTTACCAGTCTCGTGATTGCAAGGGAAAGAAAGAGGCTGTCAAAGTTGAATGCTACAATTTTAGGGAAATGGGGCATTATGCAAATGAATGTCCTAAGCGTCAAGGAAAATTACCTCAGAAAAGGCCAAGGGATCAAGGCCAATCTTATGTTGTGACTACAGTTGAAGTGGAATAATAATGTATTGGTGCTTTTGGACTCGTGAATTATATTATGGTTATTAGAATAATGTGATATATATATAAGGATTGTACTGCAATACTTGTTGATTTCATTAAGGTTTTAATATGTTGAAGGTAATTATATTTTAGTATGTGACAATAAGAGAAACTTTACTTTGTTTGGGGAATCTGATAAATTGATTTTGGAATTAAGAGACCTTTTAGAGAAAGTCTGGACAGAGGTATTTTGGATAACTATAATGGTTGGAGTGGATTAAGTTGATCTTTGGATAGTATTGTTTAAGGTTAAAAAATTTATGAAGATTATTTTTGAAATATTATGATACTATAGTTTTAGGAAAAGGACAACCTGCAGGGTGGGGTATAACCCGTCGCGTCAGACAAAGCTGCAGGAATCGAACCCACAACCATAGTGCGACAGACCTTTATTTCCTACCACTAGCCTACAAGAAGTCCCTAGTCATTACAAAGTAATTTTACTAATTTAATAGTATGTGTTAACATTTGGAACCTTATACAATTAGGATAAGTATAATATTTTTGAGTTCTATTATCTTTTTTAGTGAAAGACGAGTTGAAGGTTGAAACTCTAATTGTCAAGCATAAATATATATATACCTATCTCTTATTCAATGAATAAATTAATTCTTAAACTTTAGTAAAGGTATATTAAAAAAAATGTGTTATCCTAATACCTTATGTCTTGTTGAACTGATGATATTTTAAATCAACATAGACTGAAGGCTTTGAGGCCCTAAATTTGACAGTTGATTGTGATTGATGACCTCAATCACTCCCTATAAATATTTACTTTTTTCCTCCAATTATATGTCTCTAATTGCCACCAATGTTCTCCTAATCGAGATCATAATTGGGTGGTGACTTTTTTCATTTCCCCTTCCCTCTTATTTAGGATAAATTTTATTAATCATATTTCCGATGTGGGTTTTCCTCAAAGGTATTTTCTCTTTTCAACCTTTTATTTTCAAAGAAAATTTTCAAATTGCGAGGACGCAATTTATTGAAGGAGGGGAGAATGTAACACCCCGAGCTTCCACGATACGCTTCTCATTCAATAATGCAATAGCTTGCATTGTACGCAACTTCGAGTTCTAAAACACCGCGACTAATCAAAGTAGCCGTTATGAATAGTAATAACCACTTTTTAAAATTATAGAAATTTTATATTTTAAAATGGACTTCATTTTTGTATTCGTAATATCGAAATTATCCAAAGTTTAATTTTTTGTAATTTTCTGAGAACTTCCATTTTTTTATGAATAGTGAAAAATACTTAAAAACAACTTTTTTAATCAAAATAATTTATAGTGATAAATTATTCTATTTAGTGGTTTTAAAGTATAATTAGAATATATTTTTACCATTTTATCCAATGGTGGTCATTAGAATTAATTTAACATTGAAAGTGGACATAAACAATTGCCAATCTTTTGATATAAATTGTTTCTTAAAAACACGCTATTTGTTGTAACAGCAGGAATTAATTATAAAATTAATTAATGCAACTTATATGTTTGGAATTTTGTAAAATAGACATCATTTTTGAATTCAGAATATCAATTATAGCTTAGGGTGAAATTTTGGCCTTATTCTGAAAAACTTCAATTTTTTATGAATAGTGAAACCACTAAGTGGTTGTTAAAAACTGATTTTTTCGTTTAAATGAAATATTACCACCTCTGTGATTTGATTTTCAAAAATCCGACATACATGGTTGTCATTAAGAGGTAAAATGTGGTTCAATGAGATTAAAATAAATTTTTGGTGAATAGTAACTTTTAAGTTCTTAATCGCGATTAGAGGTAATTAGTGTAGTTTAAGGTAAAAATGATGTTTTAATAATATGAGATGCGCTTGACACTTGTCCTACTCCTATTGGATGAGTCATGGCCGACCAAGACAACCCATGGGTCAACTTGGGGACCCCATGGAGCCACTTTAGTTGGAAAATGACATTAATATATATTTATTTAATGTTAAAATTAAATTGACAAAAACATGAGTTGTTTTACTAAAACAGTTTTTAAGTAGGGTTACACAAGTCCAAATTTTGACTATAAATATTCATTAGAAAGATAAAAAAATTTCCTACATCATAGTATTTTTTTTATAATTTTTAGACATTAAATAAATTAAATTATTTATGACATCATTATGATGCAGCGATGACCTCATTATTTAACGATTTAAATAAAATGAGAAGATAATGCAACCTCCAAGGCTTACACTTGTCCAAAGCCTATTGGATAAGGATATTTCGAACCCTTATCACCTTATCCACGAATTATATAAGTGTGGGACCTTTATAATCCGAAAATAATTGTGTAATAATGTAACATTTCATTACTTTCCAAAAGTGCCCCTCCTCTCCACTTATAAAAGGCCCCCACCTCTCCCACCTTATTCACACCTTCAAGCCATTTGGCTCGGCCAACATATACCCAAATACTCTCCCAACTTCCCTCTCTTACTCCTAGAAGCCTCACGTTGGGCAGAACTCTTCCCAAGGAAGCCTTTGGCTCAAATCAAAAAGAGTTACCCGATTTTGAGGTAATGTCTTCTCTAATGTTGTTTTGTTTTATTTTTCTTCTCCAACCCCTAAACTATTTTTATTCATTTCTCTTGTAACAAAAAAAGTATCCTAAATATACTAGGATGTTGTTATAAGAAGGATTCGAGCTACACTTACACACACCTATATCTAATGGTTAAAGAGCATACGGTTTCTGTGGATGGCGAATTTCTGCCTCACGAAACGATGATTGTTCAACACTCATATAACACCTTCAAAGGTGGCCATTAAGATGTCACTATTTTTATATACGATATATAATATGTTTATGTTTTGCTTATGCTTCTGTATTTCTCATTTATGGCATACTTTATGATTTATATTATGGGTAAAACGCGATAATTTCATTTTAGGAAGTGCGGACTACCGCCCCCTCAAAGTGATTTGAATCATTAATGCCATTTGTGGGATGTATAAAGGATGGAGTAAATGGTATTATACACTATATTATACTGGAATTATATTATACATTTATATCATTATGATTTCGTTCCATTAAATATGAAATTGAAATGAAAGTAGCGTTCATGCGTACGTATGGCTTACCGTCTCCATGAACGGTGCATTTCATTTCTTACCTCTAAATGTTATGTAATATTATAAATGAATGTATATACTGGATATATAAGATATATATGACATTTAAATCATTAATATAATTCTGGAGATAATGGATATTCTACCACATAAACAACTTGTAATTATAAGAAGTTTATTGTTGACTCAAGTACCAAAGATCGACAAAACGACCGTTATTAACTTAAATAATTACATAATGTTAATAACATTGTAATAAGTGATATAAAAAGGATAATGAAATATAAAATGGTTCTTAAAAAGGTATGTATATTAACTCTAGTTTATTATTCAGGAGGTTAAAGAACGGTTGAGTCCAGTCAGACACGAGGTAAGGGAATTTCTTAACCCAACATCCATTCTTTGGGTTAATCTCATACTTTCAAATTATGTCAGGATATTATTATGTCCTATTTTGTATTTTTATGTTCTTTATGTGTACCTATAGTGAATACACATAATAGATATATTTTATTTTAAAAATTGTCTCAATCTCCTTTCATTGAGGCATATTTGGTTTTATACACAATTTTCTTTTATACGGTGTATAAACCCCTTTGACTTTTACGTTTATTCAAAAGGAATCTTTTTATACGAAGTGTTTTGCTAAAAGACAAAAGGGAATGTTTTTCTTTCCGTACTTATGCGGCGACAATGACTTCTCCGCCGCCGTGACCATTATTTGAGTTTCGGCTTCCTTTACAAGCCATAATTTTTTTAAATGAAAAATAAATACAAAGTTTTAACTTTCTTTTATTTTGGTATTGAAAATGGTTTTGAAAGAGTTTTTATTATAACAATGTGTTGTATTGATATCTTGTGATCGATATGTGGAAATTTTATGTTTCCTTTATGTATGTTTTATGTGATACGATTATGTTATGGTTTATGATATGTTTAAACCTATTCATATGAGGAATGTATTGGACTTAATAAGTGACGGGTGGAGCCCGCTATAGCTCCTCGATGCATCGGTAGGTCTCATGAGACAACTAGACGTGGAATTGGCCGAGGCCCTTTCCCAACTTGATTTATGGTTTTGGCCGAGGCCTTAATCATTTTAGACGTCTTGGCCGAGGCCTTGACAAAATGTTTCAGAATGTCTGGCATTATACATTCCCTCATTATGAAAGTGGTTATTGATATTGCATGTGATTATTCGACTAGTAGAATATCCATGTGAGTAAGTAAATGGCATTATTTAACTTTATTTTTGCCATATTATTCTTAAGTTCAAGTTTAAAAAGGCTTTTGTTTTAGTTATACATTGCCTTAAATGTTAATGTTTATTTATGGAAGCTTCCGCAATATTGTTATCCTTACAGAGCATCTGAGCTCACCCCTTTCAATGTTTTAATAATTTCTAGGATGTGAAGAAGTATTTTATGAATGACCTGCAGGGATTGTCAGAAGAGGATATGAGTGTGGACTATGGAGACTTTGTTATTGTAGTTTTTCACTTTATGATGTAATGTAACGTTTACGAATGTATCTAGTGTTTCCAAGCTACTAAACTAATCGGTCTTTCGAGACATGATCTTTTGTGATCATGCCAATGTTACGAAGTAACGAACCGACTCTGGGTAGCTGGGGTCGGGGCGTTACAATAATTGTTGTAAATGATCATTTAATATGCTGATGAAATTAATGAAAAGTCATCAAAAAATAATTCGAATTATTTTGATGAATATAATAAAGTATAAAACTGGATATTTTTACATATAAAGGTACCAATGGATTCAGAAGAATCTGTCATCATATGATAGGGCTTCTTTTTCACCAACAATGTACTATATCCTCGGTGTGAGATGAAATAAGAGGAGGAGAGCATTTAGTTTCAAGAAGGTTTGGTCACAAATTATAAATTACCACTAAAATTTCAAGGAAGTTTTTTTTATATCAATAATTATTTTATTATATCATCATATTTAATATTTAATAGATAATTCATGAGTGAATTCCAAGGTCAGTTCAGGTATTCATCGTATGAATGTTTCTCCCCCCCAAACATTTCATTTCATGAAACAGTTCTTTAATGAAAACCTATGTGAGAGGATAGCCAGACATGGATCACAACTACAGTCACAACATACATAGAATAATATATAAAATAATCCATAAAAATAATAATATTCATGAATATAAAAATATATATTTTATGTACCCTTTATATATATATATATAAATATTTAGGCCATATACCCATCTCTAACATTCATAAGAAATAACATGCCACCAAACCTACTATGTACCCATAGACCATCCATACATCTATTATCCCATCTTAGAACACCTCTATGATAATTGTAACAAAAAAATGGATTTTTTGCATCGATGGGTACATTTAATGTCTGAGTAAAATAAATTTTAGACACTACTAAATTTTCTAATAATAAGATATGATGTTCATGTATATGAATGTGAATTAGTTATTAGAATACATCAACTAAAATACTAATAAAACTAAATAAAAAATATAAATAAGCTAATGAATAATAATAATAAAAAAATATATTTTATTTAAGAAAAAATATAGATTATATGGACCTTTCTATATGAGATTCAACCACTACTATATCAAACCCACTAAATTAAATTAATCCAATAATGCTTTACTGAATCTTGTGTCTAATTGACTGTTAACTCATCATTAATTCCTTAATGTTTATTTTTTTCATGTAATAAGATATCATACGGGAAGATTTTTTTATCCCATAAATAAGGACTATATATTTACAATTTATTAAGAAATTCCATGTAATAAAATGAAATCATAAAATAGGTGGTGGAGAATATTAAAAAATTAATGAAATTGTGGGAGATGTAAAATAAATTATAGAACTAATTTTAATCATTAATCAACAAAAATAGTCGATATAGAATATGATAATATAGGAAATATACCAAAAATAAAACTGAGTGGATGTATGAATGAGGTATATCATTAAAATGAATGATGTTTTTGAAAAATTCATCATTATTACACAAAGATCGATAAAAAACTATTTATAATATTTTATGAGAATTATTAATTACTACTTCTTCAAAACTCTTTATTTTTCGGAGAGATATTTTTTTCGTGAAAATGAATGTGAAAAGGGAGTCACTCATTAAATAAACCATCATTTTTTATAAACATTTATTACATATTTGGCTTAATAAATCAATATTTTGTAGAGGAAAGATAATTTTATTATAAGGTATCTCGATTATGAATTATCATATGATGATTCATAAAATAATTCCAAATTAAATTTATAGAATGAAAATCAAAGAGGAAAAATTAAAATCATAAAGGGAAAAAATGGACTAAAAATTTACAAAAAACATAAAACCCATAATACATAGCCTCAAATTTGTTTACTGTAATAATAATTTCACATGATGAAAACATGATAGAAACAGTGAATACAAATAAGAATGAATAATTGATTCCCAGTGACACCAATCATGACAATATAATGCTAGATTTTATAATATTTTATGATGTTGATTATAGAGACCCGAAGCTTGACGTACATGGGAATTACATTAATTTTGCGGAATACTTAATACATAACAAAAACATACACACAAGGACCATAATAGTTTAGTGTCTTTGAAAACATGGAATGTAATCTTCTAATTGTGGTGAAAGATCTTCAACATCTCCCATAAAGATCTTCACCCTTTTTTTCTTACCTAAAACCTTTATTTATATCCTGGGGAAAAGAAAACATAAAAAGGGTGAGCTCAAATTCTCAGTAAGGGTAATCATGGATAATATAAAACATACCATATACATTTGAACTTAAAACATGAACATAATGTTTAAACATCAAAATCGTGAACAACGACTTGAAACATGGAAGTACATAAGGCATAGATCATAATGGAACATAAATCATGATAACATAGCATGAGAATAAAACATGTAATTGTGGAATCCATTAAGAATATGTTATGATTTCCATAGTAGCCAAGGCATTGCTTCCAAGACCATCTTAGTTGACAAAGTCCCTTTCTGAATCAAGTTCACTCCTCGTTTCAGTCCTGTAATACTGAACCGGATTAACTTACCGTACCAGCCATGTCTATGTCATGAGATATAAATGTTTACCCAATTCATTGGAGGGCGATATAGGTCCCACCCATCTCATAATGAAATCATTCTTACTTGTGCCACAAAATAAACATACATCATTCATAATAACCCAACGAATAAAATGGGTTTCATAAACATCATACCATCATTAAATAATTCATATAAAATAAGTGGATATAATTTAATAATAAGAAAATTGAATCCATGTAAATAATAGAGACATGATACTTGAAACATACACATGTGAAATAATATCATCTTATATGAAAATGGTTTTGATAAAACACTTGAAATGAATTCATGAGAAAAATATCATTTTTTCTTCAAAATCATTTTCTTTTAACAAAATGTCATGCAATTTTAAAAGAAAAGGATTTTGTTGAAAATAGTAATGAAATATTTTGTAGGAATCTTCATTAAAATAAGGCTTTATAAAACTGTAAAAATCCTTTCATGCCATATACGTTAAAAAACATTTTTCTCGTACTTTTTTCGGTAAAGTCAAAAAGTACCTTGTAGGGTAAATAAAATAAAGATTCCTTCCATACCATGGGGTAAAAGTCAAAATGGGTAAAAAAGACTTTAAACATACATGAAAACACTTTTATAAAACATGGACATGGATGATAGCAATAACCCCGGTAAATACTTACGAATAAGCAATCTCGGATAAAAATGAGATTTGAAAAATTATCCCTTACCTTAGGTCCGATATGCTTCGTACGTATCCAAAAATCCTGTATAATGATTTAAATAATGTCATTGACTTATTACAGAATCATATTCATTGTTATTATATCATATATGCTTCACTTATGACTTTATATTACCCGTTCTTTTGTAAATTCCATGTTAAAGAGTGTTTTCGGTAAAATCGTTTCATTTATCGTCCGTGTTTTGACTTGAAATTATTAATATGATTACTTAATTCCATAATATAAAACATGATTTATATATAATATATATTCATAATATACATATATATAATAGATCGATAAATGGAAGGAAATACACCATTCATGGAGATGGTAGGTCGTACGTACGCATGAACACTATTTTTGTTCCCTTATTTAATTGAATGGAATTAAGTAGATGATATAAATATATATATACATAAATCAAGTAGCATTATTGTTTCATATATTTTATTATTACTTATTATATATACTTTATAATCATTCTTGAATGGTTATCATGGAGAGTGAATCTCATCGCGTTGTGGAGACGGTATTTCGTACATACGCACGAGCGATAATATCATTCCCATGATCATCGAATTGTATTAAAGTGTATGTATAATATTAAAGAATCAATATCACTTTACAATAATCATATATATTCATTAATTTCACCATTATACCCATCCATGTAAGGTGGTGGTGGAAAATAGATTACACCACGGTGTGGAGACGGTATTTCGTACGTATGCACGCGCGGTGATTTCATTTTCCATAGGATGGATAGATTGTGAAATATGGTTGTTTCATACTTATAATAACATATCAGTATATTAGTGATACTTATGTTATTACTTCATAATGAAACAAATAAAGAAGAAGAAGTTGAAGAAGAATGAAAATTGAAAGAATCGGTAACGGATATTACCTCTCCTTTGACACGCCTCTTTGAATCCTCCTCTTAGGGTACTAAAATTGGTCTTTGAAGAATAAAAGGACCTCTAGGATGTTTATAGAGAAGTTGATAAGGTAAATGTTCAGGTATTGGCCGAGCCGGAAGGCTCAAATTGGTGTGAGGAGGAGAGGGATGAGGTTCCCTTTTATAAGGGAGGAGAGGGGTACCTTTGGAAATCTGAAAAATATTAATTTATAATAAATCTAACCCCACTTAAAAACCTCCAAAAATGACTCATATTCGAATATAAGATGATATAGGGTTGTAATAGCATCAAAAAATAAAATTTAGACATGTTAGGAAATTATTTTAAACATTATCAACTTGATTTATCCTTACTTAATAAATTTAATTTTATTTGTGGTTATAACATTATAAATTTTAAATTATAACAAAAAATTATTTATTTGTTTTGAATTGTCCATAATTGGATAATTTATAACATTTTAGACCATATAAATTTAAATTTATATTTTTTAAATATTTTTGTGATTTTTAAACAATTTTATAATATGTTATTTTTATAAAATAACAATAGTGTCAATTATGACACTATTCATTTAGATGAATTTAAATAAAATATATACAGAATATATGTTCGAACTAAAAGATTTAATAGATTCATAAAAGGCCATATGTATATAAAAAATTAGTGGAGCACATTAAATAGTTCATATATTATTTATTTTATTGTTTTAAAAACCATTTTTTTGGTTTATCTCTTAATAAAATAATTACTACAACATTTTGGTATAATTATTTAATATACCTATTTTTTGCATAAAAATTAAAATTAAAATCCCATGATGAATATAAATCTATGACCTTTCAGAATAATACTTTTATCTAATTTATCATATTGAAATCACAATATTTAAATTGTTATATTTATTAAATTATGAACGTGACAACTTTGGCATCATTTAAAATAAAATAATATAAGTGTCATAATCACTTTTATAAGACTCAAAACGGTTATATATGAGGTAATTAGAAGATAATGGTATATATATACACTAAAAATAAGTTTTGGTCAGGTTTTTGGGCCTTTTAATGGGTATTATTATTTCAATAAAAACTATATTACTGATTTTTCACTTAATAAATAATTTCTGCATCATTAATGTATCATCATTAATGATAATTATTTAATCCCTAAAAAATAAAACTAAATTTTCATGATGTATATAATTTTATTAGGTTTCTGGAGACTATTCATGTTTGATGTTTCATGATGTTTATCACTAAATTAAAATTATTATAATTATAAGATTTAAGAGAGTGACATGTTGTCACTTTCTTTGGTTTTAATAATAATTAAATTATTTTCATGGTCAAAAGTCCATAAAATGAATCTAATATGACCCTTAGGTGATATGGGTCGACTTTTAGTCATCAAATAGAATTTTGGAAAGTGTTAGAGTAATTTTATAATATTATATTCACCCATAATTACCCGATTTACCATTAACTATGGTAAATAAAATTTACCGTAGTTACTATTCATAATTCCCAAAAATAGAAAGTAGCCTATTAACATAATTTGGACCCACTAATTACAAATATGGAATCCATTTTTTCAAATTCAATACACAGAAGTTTCAGAAATTAAATTAAAATTAATCCCGTTGTCGAATGAAAACGGGTTTTTGTTTAAAACACTGCAAAAGATTCAATTGATTTAACCCACGAATTCATTTTAAAATCAATGCTAATGACATTAATTATATTAAATGGTAAAAATATATTCTATTTATACTTTAAAAACCATTATATATTAGAATTTAACCACATAAGTTATTACGATGAAAAAAGTTGTTTTTAATTAAAATATTGTGTGTTTTTACAATTCATTAAAATATGAAAGTTATCAGAATAATATGAAAAATTTATCCAAGGTAAAATTTTATATCCTCATTACAAATAATAATTATATTTTGTAAAATTGAACTTATAAACATGTCAAAAACTAGATTTAAAGTGGGTGCGCCAACAAAAGGCGGCAAAACTGCATTTTTCTGTAAAATACTTATTTTACCCGAAAAAATTATTTTGTTCTTATACCATGTTCTAGAAAATGTGTAAGATGAAGAATAATGTTATAAAATTAAAAATTTAGTTAATAATATTCATAAAGGCTAGTTTATAATAATATTATAACCATATATCGTTGTTTAGTGAAACCCGGTATTGCGTACTACACACGCTACCGAGGAAGGTTGCGATTATGTATAATGAAAGCCAAGTTAGGGTTGCGTGTTGTGAAAGAATTATTTTTTGCTTCGTATAACAAAATCCAACCATATTTTATTTATACAATGAACATATATATATATATACACTCAATGTTGTGTAGAATAACTATTATCAAACGAACTCGAAATTGTGTATAACACGATCCAAGAATTGTGTTGCGTATACAGAAAGCTAATACGGTGTTGCCTATAGCACAAGATAATGATGGTGTAGCATAAAACACATGAAATCAAATAAATTAAAAAGAATAAAATCTCGGGGTGTAACATTCTATCCCCCCTTAAAATGAATTTTGCCCTCGAAATTCGTCGGGGTTATATATGGTTTACTAGTCGAAAGTTTCTTTAATAGAACCCCACATCGTAAAAAGGAATGCCAAAACTTATCTTTAAAAACTAAAGTATGAAATGTAACGGTTACCCAAATTAACTAATCACTGGGTTTCCATGTAGGTGAAAATAGGAGAAAATATGGATATGGAAGAGAAATATAATCATCATGTTCTGATGGAGAGTGGTAGAGAACATGGCTATGAAATAGCCAACAATCACAAAGCCATAGATTTGCGATGATCTAAGGTACCATCTGATGCATCGGATATAAGAGCACCAGGACAACATTTTTGGTTTTCGAGATCATTTCTCTAAAGTTGAAGAAGTTTAATTAGATGAAATACTTACTTTATTTCGATATAATATCACCGTTGTTTATGCCTTGAACAATTTCCACTTCATCTATTAAAGAAAGGAAGTTGAATTTGTTATTTGTGAAGTGTTAGCAGATCATGTGATAGAATGATGGGTCATTCCATCTGTCTTAATCAAAAGGTTATCAATAGTTATATACATAAGTCCATCTATTTTATATCGCACAAAAATGGACTTATACTTCATCTATCATACCATTTAATAAAATAAAACTAGTTTATACTAACCAGGGACTTCCTGTAGGCTAGTGGTAGGCGGTAAAAGCCATTCACACTTCGGTTGTGGGTTCGATTCACACAGCCTTGTCCGACGTTATGGGCTGTCGCCCATCCTACTGGTTGTCCTTTTTCTATTACTATAACATCCCATCAATAATATCGAAAAAAGGTCAATCCTTAAACAATACTAACTTATGTCCAACATAATCCATTCCAATCTTTAGGCTTATCCAAAATACTTCTTTCTAAACTCATAGTATAAAGAGAATGATTACTAAAAAGGTCATATAACCGGCATGTTAATACCATCATTGATCCCCATATATCATGAGATATGTCATGTTGGTCACATTAGAAACATTCGAAGGCCTTAATCATGTCTTCTCATGAAAAATGAAAACCCATTGAATCTTAGTAAAAACATGAGTGCTGTAAAAAGTTAACTCTTCTCAAAAACCAAAACCTCAAAATTTCTATATAATAAAACCATAATATCACTTAGTCCTTATATCAGTCATGAGCTCATGAATACAATCAAACATCTCATTATCTTCTTATACCTTCATTATGCGCAATCATCTTCTTTCAAAAAATATCTGAATAACCTTCCATGGGTACCGGTACCATTCAACATATACTTTCATATACTTTAGGAAAAACAATAGTGTAACAATCCTTAGATGATTCTTTATTCCATAGTACCATACATTATTCTTTATAAACATACAATCATTCCACTAACATCTCAAACAACTAGCTATGCTTCATCATTTATTTCATCTCATATTTAATTTGTAGTCTCTTCATCATCATCCACATAAATACTACCTGTATGACCATGCTGATTCTCTTCATGAGATTTTACCTTAGCGCATTGGTTTGCATAATGCCCATACATTCCACATTTAAAACATCTAATCATTGTTGATGTCGTAGCAATACCATTATCCTTATCAAAGGTGTTAATTGAACCTTTTCCTTTGCACTTACAGGCGTTGTGTCCTTCTTTTCCAAACCCAAAGCATCTTCCAGTTCCTTTGAAACAATCTCCCTCATGCCTCTTCCCACATGATTTACATGAGGGAAATTGAACTATCTTTCCTATATGATCATTATGAAACTCCATCTTTCTCTTATTATCTGAGTTGGGAAACTTACCAAAGTTGAGATTATTGATCATAATATGAGATTTATGATTAGGCATAATAATGATGTTTGGACTTCCAAATCCCATTTTATTTGTTTTCTCATGAAGAATATCATTCCATTGTCCGTCATATCCTCTATTATCATGAATCTTTCTGTTTCCAACCATTTTCTAAAACTCAAAAAGAATAGTGTGAGAGGAAAAAATCATGCTAGGGAAAACAACATAGTAAAGAGGAAGTACCCTCAATATCTAACATCATAGGTTGAATTCTATGATCGTTACAGTAGTTCTAGGACTATATCCTATACGTATACTTATCCTTAGGGATGTCCCTAGATATACCTTAGAAATATCTCTAGGTATTTCACTAACGTTTTAACATCCTAGTTTCCAAAGGTTGACTAAACCTTTCCTCTGATATCAAATGTAGAGACCTGAAGCTTGACGTACATGGACATCACATTACTTTTGCATAATATGTAATACATAACAAAAACACACACACAAGGACTGTAATAGTTTAGTGTCTTTGGAAACTTGGAACATAATCTTCTAATCGTGGTGAAAGATCTTCAACATCTCCCATAAAGATCTTCCCCTTTATTCTTACCTAAAATCATTCTTTATATCCTGGGGAAAAGAAAACATAAAAAGGGTGAGCTAAAATGCTCGGTAAGGGTAATAATGGATAAAATAAAACATACCATATACATTTGAACTTAAAAACATGAACATAATGTTTAAACATCAAAATCTTGAGCAACGACTTAAAACATGGAAGTAATAAGGCATATATCGTAATGAAACATAAATCATGATAACATATCATGGGAATAAAACATGTAATTGTGGAATCCATTAAGCACATGTTATGATTTCTATAGTAGCTAAGGCATTGCTGCCAAGACCATCTTAGTGGACAAAGTCCCTTTCTGAATCGAGTTAACTCCTCGTTTCAATCCTGTAATACTGAACCAGATTAACTTACCGTTCCATCCATGTCTATCTCATGAGATATAAATATTTACCCAATGCATTGGAGGGATATATAGGTCCCACCCATCTCAAATGAAATCATTCTTACTTGTGCCATAAAATAAACATACATCATTCATAATAACCCAACAAATAAAATGGGTTTCATAAACATCATCCCATCATCACATAATTCATATAAAAGAAATGGATATCATTTAATAATAAGAAAAGTGAAACCATGTAAATAATAGAGACAATATAATTGAAACATACACATGTGAAATAATGTCATCTTAGATGAAAATGGTTTTGATGAAACACTTGAAATGAATTCTTGAGAAAAATATCCTTTTTTCTTCAAAATCATTTTCTTTTAAAAAATTGTCATGCAATTTTAAAAGAAAACGATTTTGTTGAAAATAGTCATGAAATATTTTGTTGGAGGCTTCATGAAAGTACGGCTTTATAAAACTGTAAAAATCCTTTCATGCCGTATACGTTAAAAAAACATGTTTCTCGTACTTTTGTCGGAAAAGTCAAAAAGTACCTTGTAGGGTAAATAAAAGAAAGATTACTTCCATAACATGGGGTAAAAGTCAAAATGGGTAAAAGGACATTAAACATACATGAATACAATTTTATATAACATGTAAATGGATTATAGCAATAAACCTAGTAAATACTTACGAATAAGCAATCTCGGATAAAAATGAGATTTGCAAAATTATCCCTTACCTTAGGTCCGATATGCTTCGTACGTATCCAAAATTCCTGTATAATGATTTAAATAATGTCATTGAATTATTATAGAATCATATTAATTGTTATTATATCATATATGGTTCACTTATGACTTTATATTACCCTTTCTTTTGTAAATTCCATGTTAAAGAGTGTTTTGGGTAAAGTCATTTCATTTGTCGTCCGTGTTTTGACTTGAAATTATTAATATGATTACTTAGATCATGATTACTTAATTAAAGAATATAAAACATGATTTATATATAATATACATATATATAATAGATCAACAAATGGAAAGAAATACACCGTTCATGGAGACGGTATGTCGTACGTATGCATGAACGCTGTTTTCATTCCCTTATTGAATTGAATGGAATTAAGTAGATGACATAAATATATATATACATAAATCCAGTATCATTATTATATTATATATTTTATGATTACTTATTATATATAGTTTATAATCATTCTTGAATGGTTTTCATGGAGAGTGAATCTCATCGCGTCGTGGAGACGGTATTCCGTACGTAAGCACGAGCGATGATATCATTCCCATGATCGTTGAATTGTATTAAAGTGTATGTTTAATATTAAATAATAAATATCACTTTAAAATAATCATATATATTCATTACATTCACCATTATACCCATCCAAGTAAGATGGTGGTGGAAAATAGATTACACCACGGCGTGGAGACGGTATTCCGTACGTACGCACGCGCGGTGATTTCATTTTCCAAAGGATGGATAGATGGTGAAATATGGTTGTTTCATAATTATAATAACATATCAGTATATGATTGATACTGATGTTATTACTTCATAATGAAACAACAAAATAAGAAGAAGTTGAAGAAGAAAGAAAATTGAAAGAATCGGTAACAGATATTACCACTTCTTTGACACGCCTCTTTGAATCCTCCTCTTAGGGTACTAAAATTGGTCTTTGAAGAAGACCAGAACTTCTATGATGTTTATAGGGAAGTTGATAAGGTAAATGGTCAGGTATTTTCCGAGCTTGAAGGCTCAAATTGGTGTGAGGAGGAGAGGGAGGAGGTTCCCTTTTATAAGGTAGGAGAGGGGTACCTTTGGAAATCTTAAAAATATTAAATTATAATAAATCTAAACCCACTTAAAAACCTCCAAAAATGACTCATATTCGAATATAAGATAATATAGGGTTGTAATATCATCAACCAATATAATTTAGACATGTTAGGAAATTATTTTAAACATTATCAACTTGATTTATCTTTACTTAATAAATTTAATTTTATTTGTGGTTATAACATTCTAAATTTTAAATTATAACAAAAAATTATATATTTGTTCTGAATTGTCCATAAATGGATACTTTATAAAATTTTAGACCATATATTTTTAAATTTATAATTTCTAAATATTTTATGTGATTTTTAAACATTTTTATAATATGTTATTTTTATAAAATAACAATAGTGTCAATTTTGACATTATTCATTTATATGAATTTAAATAACATATATACAGAGGAAATGTCCTAACTAAAAGCTTTAATAGATTAAAAAAAGGAAATATGTATCTATAAAATTAGTGGATCACATTAAATAGTCCATATAATATTTATTTTATTATTTTTAGAACCATTTATTTGGTTTATCTCTTAATAAAATAATTACTACAACATTTTTGTGAAATTATTTAATATACTTATTTGTTGCATAAAAATTAAAAATAAAATCCTATGATGAAGATAAATATATTAAATTTCACAATAATACATTTACTCAAATTTATCATCTTAAAATTACAATATTTAAATTTTTATATTTATTAAATTATGAAGGTGACAACTTTGGCATCATTTAAAATAAAATAATTTATGCATCATAATCACTTTTATAAGACTCCAAACGGTTATATATTAAGTTATTAGACGATAATGGTATATATATACACTAAAAATAAGTTTTGGTCAGGATTTTGTTCCTTTTAATGGGAATTATTATATCAATAAAAACTATATTATTGATTTTTCACTTAATAAATAATTTCTGCATCATTAATGTATCACCACTAATGATTATTATTTAATCCCTAAAAAGACTAAATAAATTATCATGATGTAGATAATTGTATTAGCTTTCTGGAGACTATTCATGTTTGATGTTTTATGATGTTTATCACTAAATTAAAATTATTATACTTATAAGATTTGAGAGAGTGACATGTTGTCACTTTCTTTGGTTTTAATAATAATTAAATTATTTTCATGGTCAAAAGTCCATAAAATGAATCTAATCCGACCCTTAGGTGATATGGGTCAACTTTTAGTCATCCAATTGAATTTTGGCATGTGTTAGGGTAATTTTATAATATTATATTCACCCTTAATTACCTGATTTACCTTTAACTATAGTAAATAAAATATACCGTAGTTACTATTCATAATTCCCAAAAATAAAAAGTAGCCTATTAACATAATTTGGAACCACTGATTCCAAATATGGAATCCATTTTTTCAAATTCAATACATAGAAGTTTCAGAAATTAAATTAAAATTAATCCCGTTGTCAAATGAAAATGGGTTTTTGTTTAAAACATTGCAAAAGATTGAATTAATTTAACCTACAAATTCATTGTAAAATCAATGCTAAGGACATTCATTATATTAAATGGTAAAAATATATTCTATTTATACTTTAAAACTATTCAATATTATAATTTAACCACATAGGTTATTATGATGAAAAAAGTTGTTTTTAATTAAAATATAGCGTGTTTTTATTATTCATTAAAATATGAACGTTATCAGAATAATATGAAAATTTTATCCAAGGTAAAATTTTATATCCTGATTGAAAAGAATAATTTAATTTTGTAAAATTGATCTTATAAACATGTCAAAAACTATATTTAAAGTGGGTGCGCCATCAAAACGCGGCAAAACTGCATTTTTTGAAAAATACTTATTTTACCCGAAACATTTAGTTTGTTCTTATACCATGTTCTAGAAAATGTGTAAGATGAATAATAATGTTATAAAATTCAAAATTTAGTTAATACTATTCATAAAGGCTAATTTATAATAATATTATAACCATATATCATTTTTTAGTGAAACCCGGTATTGCGTACTCCACACGCTACCGAGGAAGGTCGCGATTGCATATAATGAAATCCAAGTTAGGGTTTCGTGTTGTGCAAGACTCTTTTTTTGCTGTGTATAACAAAATCCAACCATATTTCATTTATACAATGAACATATATATATATACACTCAATGTTGTGTAGAATTACTATTATCAAATGAACTCAAAATTGTGTATAACACGATCCAAGAATTGTGTTGCGTATACTGCAAGCTAATACGGTGTTGCGTATAGTACAAGATAATCATGGTGTACCATAAAACACATGACATAAAATAAATTAAAAAGAATAAAATCTAGAGGTGTTACATTCTACCCCCCTTAATATGAATTACGCCCTCGACATTCGCCAGGGTTATACATGGTTTACTATTCGAAAGTTTCTTTAATAGATACCCACATCATAAAAAGGAATACCAAAACATATCATTAAAAACTAAAGTATGAAACGTAACGGTTACCCAAATAAACTAATCACTGGGTTTCCACGTAGGAGAACATAGGTGAAAATATGGATATGGAAGAGAAATCTAACCATCATGTTCTAATGGAGATTGGTAGAGAACATGGCTATGAAATATCCAACAATCACAAAGCCATAGATTTGAGATGATCTAAGGTACCATCTGATTCATCGGATATAAGATCACTAGGACAACATTTTTGTTTTTCGAGATCATTTCTCTAAAGTTGAAGAATTTTAATTAGATGAAATACTTACTTTATTTTGATATAATCTCACCGTTTTTTGTGCCTTGAACAATTTCCACTTCATCTCATAAATAAATGAAGTTAAATTTGTCATTTGTGAAGTGTTAGCAGATCATGTGATAGAATGATGGGTCATTCCATCTTTCTTAATCAAAAGGTTATAAATAGTTATATACAAAAGTCCATATATTTTATATCGTTCAAAAATGGACTTATACTTAATCTATCATACCATTTAATAAAATAAAACTAGTTTATACTAACCAGGGACTTCTTGTAGGATAGTGGTAGGTGATAAAGGTCAGTCGCACTTCAGTTGTGGGTTCGATTCCCACAGCCTTGTCCGATGCGATGGGCTGTCACCCATCCTGCAGGTTTTCCTTTTTCTATTACTATAACATCCCATCAATAATATTGAAAAAAGGTTTATCCTTAAACAATACTAACTTCTGTCCAACATAATCCATTCCAATCATTAGGATTATCCAAAAATACTTCTTTCTAAACTCATAGTAAAAAGAGAACTATTACCAAAAAGGTCATATAACAAGCATTCTAATACCATCGTTGATCCCCATATATCATGAGATATTTCATGTTGGTCACATTTTAAACATTCGAAGGCCTTAATCATGTATTATCTTGAAAAATGAATACCAATTGAATCTTAGTGAAAACATGAGTGCTGAAAAGTGTTAACTCTTCTCACATACCAAAACCTCAAAATTTCTATATAATCAAACCATAATATCACATAGTCCTTATATCAGTCATGACCTCATTAATAAAATCAAACATCTCATTATCTTCTTATCCCTTCATTATGCGCAATCATCTTCTTTCAAAAAATATCTCAATAACCTTCCATGGTTACCAGTACCATTCAACATATACTTTCATATACATTAGGAAAAACAATAGTGTAACAATCCTTAGATGATTCTTTATTCCATAGTACCATACATTATTCTTTATAAACATACAATCATTCAACTAACTTCTTAAACCACTAGCTAAGCTTCATCATTTATTTCATCTCATATTTCATTTGTAGTCTCTTCATCATCATCCACATAAATACTACCCGTATAACCATGCTGATTCTCTTCATGAGATTTTCCCTTTGGTCATTGGTTTGCATAATGCCCATACATTCCACATTTAAAACATCAGATCATTGTTGATGTCATAGAAATACCATTATCCTTGTCCATGGTGTTAATTGAACCTTTTCCATTGCACTTACTGGCTTTCTGTCCTTCTTTTCCACACCCAAAGCATCTTCCAGTTCCTTTGAAACAATATTCTTGATGCCTCTTCCCACATGATTTACATGAGGGAAATTGAACTTTGTTTCCTCTATGGTCATCATGAAACTCCATCTTTCTCTTATTATCTGAGTCGGGAAACTTACCAAAGTTGAGATTATTGATCATATTATGAGATTTCTGATTATGCATAATAATGATGTTTGGACTTCAAAATCCCATTTTATTTGGTTGATTATGAAGAATATCATTCCATTGTCCGTTATATCCTCCATTATCATGAATCTTCCTGTTTCTATCCATTTTCTAAAACCCAAAAAGAATAGTGTGAGAAGAAAAAATCATGCTAGGGAAAACAACATAGTAAAGTGGAATTACCCTCAATATCTAACATCTTCGGTTAAATTCTATGATCATTACTGTAGTTCTAGGACTATATCCTATACGTAAACTTATCCTTAGGGATATCCCTAGATATACCTTAGAAATATCTCTAGGGTTCTCACTAACGTTTTCGCATCCTAGTTTCCAAAGGTTGACTAAACCTTTCCTCTGATACCAAATGTAGAGACCCGAAGCTTGATGTACATGGACATTACATTACTTTTGAGGAATACTTAATACTTAAAAAAACACACACACAAGGACCATAATAGTTTAGTGTCTTTGGAAACTTGGAACGTAGTCTTCTAATCGTGGTGAAAGATCTTCAACATATCCCATAAAGATCTTCCCCCTTTTTTCTTACCTAAATCCTTTCTTTATATCCTGGGGAAAATAAAACATAAATAGGGTGAGCTCAAATGCTCAGTAAGGGTATGCATGGACAAAATAAAACATACCATATACATTTGAGCTTAAAAACATGAACATAATGTTTAAACATCAAAATCCTGAGCAACGACTTAAAACATGGAAGTACATAAGGCATAGATCATAATGAAACATAAATCATGATAACATAGCATGGGAATAAAACATGTAATTGTGGAATCCATTAAGCACATGTTATGATTTCCATATTCGCCAAGGCATTGCTGCAAAGACCATCTTAGTGGACAAAGTCCCTTTCTGAATTGAGTTCACTCCTGGTTTCTGTACTATAATACTGAACCGGATTAACTTATCGTTCCAACAATGTCTATCTCATGAGATATAAATCTTTACCCAATGCATCGGAGGGATATATAGGTCCCACCCATCTCATAATGAATTCATTCTTACTCGTGCCACAAAATAAATATACATCATTCATAATAACCCAACGAATAAAATGGGTTTCATAAACATCATCCCATAATCACATAATTCTTCTAAAAGAAATGGATATCATTTAAAAATAATAAAAGTGAAACCATGTAAATAATAGATACATGATACTTAAAACATACACATGTGAAATAATTTCATCTTAGATGAAAATGGTTTTGACAAAACACTTGAAATGAATTTTTGAGAAAAATATCATTTTTTCTTCAAAACATATTCTTTTAACAAAATGTCATGCAATTTTAAAAGAAAAGTATTTTTTTGAAAATAGTCACGAAATATTTTGTATGAATCTTCATGAAAATAAGGATTTATAAAACCGTAAAAATCCTTTCATTCCATATACGTTAAAAAAAACATTTTTCTCGTACTTCTGTCGGAGAAGTCAAAAAGTCCCTTGTAGGGTAAATAAAAGAATGATTACTTCCATACCCTGGGGTAAAAGTCAAAATGGGTAAAAAGGAATTTAAACATACATGAATACACTTTTATAAAACATGGACAATGATGATAGCAATAACCCCAGTAAATACTTTCGAATAAGCAATCTTGGATAAAAATGAGATTTGCAAAATTATCCCTTACCTTAGGTCCGATATGCTTCATACGTATCCAAACTTCCTGTATAATGATTTAAATAATGTCATTGACTTATTACAGAATCATATTCATTGTTATTATATCATATACGGTTCACCTATGACTTTATATTACCCGTTCTTTTGTAAATTCCACGTTAAAGAGTGTTTTGGGTAAAATCGTTCCATTTGTCGTTCGTGTTTTGACTTGAAATTATTTATATGATTACTTAGATCATGATTTCATAACTCCAGAATATATAACATTATTTATATATAATATATATTCATAATATAGATATATATAATAGATCGATAAATGGAATGAAATACACTGTTCATGGAGATGGTAGGCCGTACGTACAAATGAACGCTGTTTTCGTTCCCTTATTGAATTGAATGGAATTAAGTAGATGACATAAATATATATATACATAAATCCAGTAGCATTATTATGTCATATATTTTATGATTACTTATTATATATACTTTATAATCATTCTTGAATGGTTATCGTGGAGAGTGAATCTCGTCACGTCGTGGAGACAGTATTCCGTACGTATGCACGAGCGATGATATCATTCCCATGATCGTTGAATTGTAATAAAGTGTATGTATAATATTACTGAATCAATATCACTATACAATAATCATATATATTCATTACTTTCACCATTATACCCATCCAAGTTATGTGGTGGTGGAAAATAGATTACACCACGGCGTGGAGACGGTATTCCGTACGTACACACGCGCGGTGATTTCATTTTCAATAGGATGGATAGATGGTGAAATATGGTTGTTTCATACTTATAATAACATATCATTATATGATTTATACTTATGTTAATACTTCATAGATAAAAAACAAAAGAAGAAGAAGTTGAAGAAGAAAGAAATTTGAAAGAATCAGTAACAGATATTACCTCTTCTTTGACACGTCTCTTTGAATCCTTCTCTTAGGGTACTAAAATTGGTCTTTGAAGAATACCAGGACCTCTAGTATGTTTCTAGGGAATTTGATAAGGGAAATGGTCAGGGATTGGCCAATATTGAAGGCTCAAATTGTTTTGAGGAGTAGAGGGAGGAGGTGCACTTTTATAAGGGAGGAGAGGGGTACCTTTCGAAATCTCAAAAATATTAATTTATTATAAATCTAAACCCACTTAAAAACATCCAAAAATGACTAATCTTCGAATATATGATGATATTGGGTTGTAATATCATCAAAAAATAAAATTTATACATGTTAGGAAATTATTTCAAACATTATCAACTTGATTTATCCTTACTTAATCAATTTAATTTTATTTGTGGTTATAACATTCTAAGTATTAAATTATAACAAAAAATTATTTATTTGTTGTGAATTGTCCATAATTGGATAATTTATAACATTTTAGACCATATAAATTTTAATTTATAATTTTTAAATATTTTTGTGATTTTTAAACAATTTTATGCTATGTTATTTTTATAAAATAACAATAGTGTCAATTTTGACACTATTAATTTATATGAATTTAAATAAAATATATACAGAAGATATGTTCGAAATAAAAGCATTAATAGATTCATAAAAGTCCATATGTATCTATAAAATTAGTGTATAACATTAAATAGTTCATATAATATTTATTTTATTATTTTTAAAACCATTTCTTTGGTTTCTATCTTAATAAAATAATTACTACAACATTTTTGCATAATTATTTAATATACATATTTGTTTCATAAAAATTAAAAATAAAATCCTATGATGAATATAAATCTATTAAATTTCATAATAATACTTTTAATCGAATTTATCATCTTAAAATAACAATATTTAAATTGTTATATTTATTACATTATGAAGGTGACAACTTTGGCATCATTTAAAATTAAATAATATAAGTGTCATAATAACTTTTATAAGCCTCCAAACGGTTATATATTAGGTAATTAGATTCTAATGGTATAGATATACACTAAAAATATGATTTGGTCAGGTTTGGGGGCATTTTAATGGGTATTATTATTTCAATAAAAACTATATTACTGATTTTTCACTTAAAAAATAATTTCTGCATCATTAATGTATCAGCATTAATGATAATTATTTAATACCTAAAAAATATAAATAAATTATCATGAAGTAAATAATTTTATTATATTTTTTGAGACTATTCATGTTCTAAGTTTTATGATGTTTATCACAAAATTAAAATTATTATACTTATAAGATTTAAAAGAGTAACATGTTGTCACTTTCTTTGGTTTTAATAATCATTAAATTATTTTCATGGTCAAAAGTCCATAAAATGAATCTAATCCGACCCTTAGGTTATATGGGTCTACTTTTAGTCATCCAATAGAATTTTGGCATGTGTTAGGGTAATTTTATAATATTATATTCACCCTTAATTACCCGATTTACCTTTAACTATGATAAATAAAATTTACAATAGTTACTATTCATAATTCCCAAAAACAAAAAGTAGCCTATTAACATGATTTGGACTCACTAGTTCCAAATATGGAATCCATTTTTTCAAATTCAATACACAGAAGTTGGAGAAATTAAATTAAAATTAATCCTGTTGTCGAATGAAAATGGTTATTTGTTTAAAACATTACAAAAGATTGAATTGATTTAACCTACAAATTCAATGTAAAATCAATGATAATGACATTAATTATATTAAATGGTAAAAATATATTCTATTTTTACTTTAAAACCATTAAATATTATAATTTATCCACATAAGTGATTACGATGAAAAAAGTTGTTTTTAATTAAAATATAGCGTGTTTTTACTATTCAATAAAATCTGAAAGTTATCAGAATAATACGAAAAATTTAACCAAGGTAAAATTTTATATCCTGATTCCAAAGAATAATTTTATTTTGTAAAATTGAACTTATAAACATGTCAAAACTCGATTTTAAGTGGGTGCTCCATCAAAAGGGGGCAAAACTGCATTTTTTTAAAAATACTTATTTTACCCGAAAATTTTATTTTGTTCTTATACCATGTTCTAGAAAATGTGTAAGATGAATAATAATGTTATAAAATTTAAAATGTAGTTAATAATATTCATAACGGCTAGTTTATATTAATATTATAACCATATATCGTCGTTTAGTGAAACCCGGTATTGCGTACTAAACATGCTACCGAGGAAGGTCGTGATTGCGTATAATGAAAGCCAAGTTAGGGTTGTGGGTTATGCAAGACTCCTTTGTTACTGCATATAAAAAAATCCAACCATATTTCATTTGTACAATGAACATATATATATATATAAACTCCATGTTTTTTAGAATGACTATTATCAAACGAACTCGAAATTGTGTATAACACGATCCAAGAATTGTGTGGTGTATACTACAAGCTAATATGATGTTGCGTATAGCACAAGATAATCATGGTATAGCATAAAACACATGACATCAAATAAATTAAAAAGATTAAAATCTCGGGGTGTTACATTGATTATCATTAATTTTCCATGAATATTTTCATAAAAAACTATAAATTTATGGAGAAATTTTGTTGTGAACAATTAACATGCACGGTTTAGCAAAAATTGTTTAATTCCTAGGAGAAATCATAAATTTCCCCTTTCTAGAAAAAAATATAGTGAAAAACATGTGAATAATTAACCAACCCATGTGACAAGTTTTTGAATCACCAATATAATTTTATTTTTTCGATTGGAATGGTTGGATCATAGATTTTATGATAGTACAAGGGCCTAGGACATGTTGTGTGGGGGTGATTTTGGATAGATAGTGACTTTCACATTCTTGGATCATGGTTAGGTAAACCATTCAGCCTAAATATTTGGTTTACCCATGTTTTTAAAATTAGCATTTTTGTTTTTATATTTTAATTCTTTTATTTTTTAAACACTTAAAAATAAATCACTAAACTCACCCCCTCCTCCCTATTGCGCGACACAACCTCGTACAATCCATTACCACTTAGAATAAGATTCTCCTATCATACCACATCCCACTTTTGATTTAATATGATTTCCCTTAAAATATTCATGCGGTAGGCCTATCCATCTCTCCCATACTTCTCCCTTATTTTCCCACCATATTTTTCTTCTCCGTATCACACATATTTCTCAGAATAACCCTATATAAAAGAGCATAAAAAAATTTCCCTATTCTTTCATTTTAGTGTGTGTAATGGATATCTTAGGTCTATTTTTACATTTTATAATATACACTTATAAAAATGATACCTTTTAATCCATTTCAGTATACCTACAATATATTTGAAGTGGGTCTTTCCTTTTCACCACATTATATTACTTTCCAATGATTTTTTAATGTTTCAAATTCATTGTCATTAAATTATTACAATATGTTTGATTCATGAGGTGCCTGACTAATTTAAATTTTAAATTTAAACAACAATATGAGATGTGAATCTGTGCAATGGGTTTGTGAAATTTTCCATATGGATTTTGAAGAATTAATTTGGTTCTTAATGTGGTGGTGAGAACCAAAATGATGTTTCAAAACGTTTTATTGATTCTAAATGAAATTAAAACCACAAATAAGTGTTTTGAATGTGTTTCACATGGTTTGGGTGATTTAAAATCGGTGAGTATTTCCACATGGATTTTAGATTGGAAACACATCATGGAATTTAAAATATTCAATGGTGTTTTTAAAAAATTATGTGTAAGATCTTATTTGAGATAGAAAAGTTTTCATGAATTTTATTTTCATTCAAACAATGATTTTAAAGACATGGTCCATTATTAGTTTTTATAAAAAAATTACTTTTCATAAATTAAGTGAATCCCACTTGAGTGCCTTTTTAAATCGTATATTCTATAATTCCATGTGATCACAAATAGGGATGTTTATCTTTGATAAACATTTCAATATTCTTTTGTTTGATTACGGGGATGAATTATTTAGTGTTAGGGAGGTTTTTATTGAATTATTTTCAAATTGATCCTTGAAATTATTTATGTAAATGGATGTTCCTTCATGATATAATTTTATTAAACTCGTAATTCTTGTTTATTAAAGAATATTGTGAAATGTATTTTGTAAAATTAAACCTCTAATGTAATTAGGATTGAAATTGTGTAGAAAATGGGATAACTAGGGTGTGATAATGTTTTGACAAAGTGTTTGTGATATCCTTTGGTTGAAAGAATGATATAGCCTATTTTTTTCCCAAATAGACAATGAGAGCCTTTAGTAGTAATAAAAATATACCTTCAATTATTGTTCGTGGGACTGTGAGAGCCATTGGTAAGATGGTTGAGAGAGGTTCCACATATCTATGGTGATAAAAAGTTAGCTACTAGAGTTTTGTTTGGGAAGACTATGAAAAAATCTACTTTTATTTTCTAGATATCAAAAATTGTTTAGACTCAATCTTATTAGATCTTTATGGTTGGATCCATAAGTGTACCATACCCCTTATTCTTCAATTTACATGCCTAAAAGTTTTTATTAGTTCTTGTTTCATGTGATATGTTATGCTATTCACATTCCATTTAATTTTATTTATGAAGATTATATCTATTCTTACCCTTGTTATGATTGTTTTTGTTTATTGAGCATGTGGTGTCTAATCGTGTTCCTTCTGCTTACTTTTCAGTGTTTTCGATACCTGTTCTTTGAAAAATGGGATTTAAAATATTTATAATTAATGAAAAAGGGTATCTTGAATTTAATGTGTTTTAAATTTGTTTTCTAAATGTTGTTGAAAACTGTTCTATTATGATAAAAGTGGGAAAATGGTTTCATTTGAAATTCAATGTTTGTGTGAGAATTGAAATGGGTTTTTATGCCATTGGGCCAAGAATTATGATTTTTTAGATTTCAAGTTTTTTTGAAAACTACATGATATTTTGGAACACATTTGAATTTTGATATGTTTAATTATAGAAGAGGTGTTTATAAAATGTTTTTAAATGTGATACCTTAAAATATAATTATCCAATTGTTTTGGATGGGGAAAATTTATTTCCAATCAACTATTTCATTAAATAAAATTTTTGGAAACAGTGTGTTAACACATATAAGATGTGTCATCCATTATTTTAAATACATATGAAAAATGTATATTTTTTAATTGTATTTCAAAAAATTATGCGTAGGATATAATTTAAATGTTCCATCATAGTTCTAGTGAGGTTTGGTAGTATATTAAGTGCCTAAATGCTTAACCCTATTTTATCATTACTACATGTTTTTAGAGCTGCTTTGGAATCTCATTTTAGTGTTGTCTCATCAAAGGATTATTTTATATTTTATAGAATTCAACCAGTTTTCCTACTAAATAATTTTTGTAAGACCTAGTGTAATATTCATAAAATTCATTTAAACGTTCCAATTAAATAAATTAATTTTTCCAATTAAATAATTTAATTTTTCCAATTAGGTTTTTAGTTATTTCTTTGGTTATAGGTAATGTAATTTAGTGTTGGATGAGGATAAAAATTTTGTGGTTGTCTTTTCTTTATAGGAGAGTGAGATTGGAGTGGTGAGGGAAGATTTTAATTCTTGTGATATTTATTCCTTTTATATCATGTTGTTTATTTACTCTTTCATGATGTTTATTTTTTATAGTCATCTGATTATAACACTATCATCACATTTACAGAGATTATTAGGTGAAACCGTTACCATGTGGGCCCCTATGATTTTGAGTAACATGTTTCTATTATGTAGGGACCAATAATTCCCTTCAATCTAGTGGTGGGATATTTTATATATCCAATAGATGGAAGATTCAGGGCGGTTCATTAAAATTTATATACGTGGATTTGGTACTTCTTTTCTAGTTCATAATAAGAAATTGTAACTCCATATATTTATTTTTGGTGTTGGTATCTTATTGATAATGTTTTTGGGGCCTGATAGGTAGGTGAATGAAGTGTTCCACAAACTCTTTATCTCCCTAGGACCCATGTTTTGATGGGTTGTTGGTATTTTCCTTGATTTTGGTTTATCATTTGATTTAATTGTTGGATTGTGCTTCATTCCTATAGAAATTTTGTTTTGACCATAATTAATATGTCTTGATTTTCCAAGGGGTCAAATGTGATGTTTCAGGATGGATAAAATGATGGAAGTCAAGATAGAAGGATGGTTTGTAGGGTTTGAAAAAACCATGCGATAACCAAAAATGTAATTATTGAAAAGATATAGGAAACATTGGATGATTGGAATGTTTTCATCCACTATGTTTCTAAGATGGGAATGATTCTACATCCCAATTGTTTGGTTATTTTGACCGCATGACCCTTGGATTTATTACGTCATGTTAGGGCTAAGGGATACAATTCATGATTAGTATTGTAATATTTTGGCATATTTGAATATATATTTGATTTATGATTTTTTTGTGTCTTCATTATTCATGTGAGAATGTGATGAGATATACATTTTGGTGGGTGAAGAAAATGTATTGTAGAAGAAAAAAATTTTCTTTAAAAAGAGTCCCTAGGAATAATTTAAAATGTGATAATAATTTTCTAAAAATCCTTAAAATGTTTAATTTTAGTTTTATATTTGATTTTTTTAATTTTTTATTAATTTAATTCAAATAAACACAGTGTATTAAATTGTGGGTTTCCTATTTTTTGGTAAATTTTTGTTTTCAAAATTAATCATTTACCCTTGGTGGTGTACTTTATAAGGGTATTTTATTTGATGTTTTTTTAGAAAATTAGATTTTTTAATTTCTTTGAAATCCCAAAATGGTTTTTTGTTCGACATAAAAGTGGTGTTTGTTTAGAAATATGTTATATAAATGTTTTTAAATTATCAATGTCATGTAAGGGATTGTGGTTTGATTTTTTAAAATGATTTAAATTTATTCTGAATGAAACAAGTTCAAATTTAAATGGATCCATGGATTTCAAAACATGATTTTGGAAAATAGGAATTGCATATTTTAATGAATCTTATGCTTTTTTTCTTGTCCATTTTGGGATAACATGTTGTGATTTTGGGGACATGACTCTATGAGAATTTATCTCTCAGGTAGATTTATTTATGTACCTCATAAAAAAGGTCTATTGGTATAGTATTAAATTTGTTTTAATGGTCTTGGGGATCCTTCGCACTTCTGTTTAACATTGAACATGCTCTAATTGGAGTAGACAGTGTAGTTTTCTTCTTAGAGTTTTGTTATTTGGATTGATCTATTGTTGTGTTTCATTAATGGTTCCTTTTGAAATTATTGGGTCCATTGGATTATGCACATGTGTTATGGTTAATGGAATGATTAGTGTGGATCAAATTTATTTTGTAATCTCTATTACGAGATATAGTTTGGGAGAATTTTTTTGGGATTGGTGATGTTTTTTATAGATGAGTGGTTATCATCTGGTGTATCCTTTTGGTTCCTGGTTCTCTTCATTACGTTTGATAAACCATTTTGGGATTAATTCTCATGGATTCTAGATTATTTTTGGATGAAAAAGGAATTAGATAGTGTTTTATTTGGTATTAATTTTGTTCACATATTTGGGGTTCATTTGGGGAATTGTTATTCCTCAATAAATGATTCTTGTTGTATCCCATGTGTTGTGTGGGACATGTATTGTATATTATTCACTAGATTGGACATGGTTAGAACATATGGTGCACTAATGGATACATTGGGTTTCATTTTTCTATTTGGACGTGGATAAAACTATGCTGTGTTTTCTTTGAGAGTTACAATGGGATAATGTTCTGGGGAGTTTGATATAAACACCCTCGTATGCCAGTTGTGATCCTTAGGTTAGAACTATTTCATTTTTTATTAAATAAGGTTTTCTTTTGTGATTTTATTGTATAGATGAAATGTTTTTAGGGATCTAATTTTTTTTTAATTATTTAGGATATTTCTATATATAGTTCTATTCTTGTGGTTTTGAACCAGCTAATTATGGTTTATTTTGGAATGTAAATTTTTCTGATTTCTATTGGAAATTTATGGAATCTGGTTTCATGGGTATGTTCTCTTATTGTGTGATATTAGTTTTTAAAATTTTCTACCATTTTAATTAATTTATAAATTATGGAGAGAGTAATTCGTAGTCTCTATTCTGTATAGATCATCTTAGGTTATTTATTGAAAAGTTTGTAATCTGCTTTTATTTCAAGATTCTTTTTTTTCGTGATGCTTTTTTTAACAAATTAACTTTTTTAATAATAATTATATATGACACTTTATATTGGTAGAAAGTGGTATGGTGGAGAGTCATTGACACCCACCATATAATAATGGTGTTAGTTGGTTTTATTATTTCATTATGTTGAGGATCATTATCATTTTCTATGGATATATGGCTTGAAACATGAATTTTTTTGATCTTTTTTGTTCAGTATATTAATGGTTAATCAATTAGACCAAAAAATGATATTCATAAGATAATTTTTCAGAGGAAATTTGTGAGTCTGGGTTGTAGTGCATGACTTGTGCATGGTTATGTAAATTTTGAAAGAATTGTGTGAATCAAATATGTAATTTTGTTGTGACGTTTGAAACAGGTTTTTAATCATGAAACACCTAGAAGATACCATATATGTTAGTTTTTTTATAGATAGTTCCTCATATAAGGCTGGTTATGATTAGGTAAATCATATGACCAAACAACGATGTTTACTTGATTTTTTTTGATGTTTTTGGTATTATTTTTTATTTTTTAATTCATTTCAATTTAAAACCCTCAAAACAAAATCTCTCAGCTTGCCCCTCTCCTTATTATTATGCCACACCACCAGGGAGAATCCTTCCTCAAATGGCTCCACCTTTTCCTTATGAACATCCAACCTCTTTTTATTGTGATTGATTTTATACTGAATGAGGCTTAACATACTAGCATTTTAAATCAATTTATTTAAATATTCATCCCCATTAAATATTATATTCCTGGGGACCATAATATTTTAGAACATTTGAAAATTTGAAAAAAAAATCATCTATCTTGGTGTAAAATCTTAAATATTTCCCACAAATATCTTCCCCTATAGTAAATCTACATAAAAACCAATATTCAGAACCTATGGAAAGGAAAAATAACAATAGGGGATATTTTATTCTCAACAAGGGTATGTAAAGAAGATAAATAAGCATAAAATGAGTACAAAGATATGAGAACATGATAATTACATTTTTAAGATCATACCCAACATACAAAAGATCATATAGCTAAGCCATGGAATAATGTTTGGATATTCATATAAAATTAATCATAACAGAATAATGTTCAAATGTAATGAGTGAATATCATATGAACAAGACATATTTTTTTAATATGCATATGTGTATAAATAATTCACTATAATTTATGTTTTATTGGAAAAAACCACTAGGCACTTCATCAGCAATTCTACTACTAGACATGACACAACACCACCCCAATCGTAGTCCTTTACTAAATGTGAATTGATTTTCCTCTTATTCCAATAGTGGATCATGTTTCAATTTATAAATATATTGGATCATGGTTTCCCTTCTTCCCATAGTGAAATGCGTCTCCCCTTCCTACCATAATGTATCAATGCCATTGATGTTCTTTCCATTATTTTCTCATGAGATATGAATCATAACCCAATTAATTTGGGGGAGATATAGGTCTCAACCATCACATATTGAAATCATACATAAATGTTGCACAAGATAATAACAAATTTATATATCATGACCCATAAGAAGATATATTTTTTATAAACATCATAACATTATCTATGAAATTAAATTGGTATCCCAAATAGTTCATCATATCATACCCTTTGGAAAATATTATGGTCTTATAATCATTTCACCCAAAATTAATTTATAAAAAGGACATGGAATAATAATAATATAACTCATGGAATAGATGTTTGTGTTATAGGAATAATTCTATCCAATCATAAAAAATTTATTCAAGGAATAGGAATTGTATCCTTATATCATATCCCCATTAAGTCTTAAACTATAATAAATAAGACTCTATATATGGAATGAATTTTGAAATATCACATTGAGTATTTTTTAATAAAAAAATATTTCTTTGAAATTAAATTTTTAAAAAATGAAAAAATTTCAAAATATTTTTTCATTGAAAACCACTTTTCAATAATTATAATTTAATCTTTTAAAAATTCATAAATAAATATTTTTAGGAAAATAAATTTTCTTCCTTGAGAAAATATATTCCAAACATAAAACCTTTTGAAGACTATTTACTTTAAAAATTAATATTCAAAAAATATAAATGAAGACATGAGACCATGTTAAAAACATTTTAAAACATAAATTAAGCTAAAAATAAATATAATTAAAAAAATTTTAAATGATTTTTAGAAAATATTGGTCTTGAATAAAAAATATTTCCAACCGATGAAAAAAAATTTGTCGAGATTTAAAAAATAAATTTTATTGATCATCTTAAGTACGAAAGAGGTGAAAAATGGTACCATTACATTAGGATAACATTAATAACCATAGGGAAAGAAAATTGATTTGAGTTATTTAGTTTTGGATCACCATATTTCATCAATGGAAGAAAAATTGTAAATTATCCTAATAAATGATGAGATTGTAGAAATAAACTCTTCCCAACTTGGAAACTTCGAATCCTAATTCCCATGGAAGAATAAAATGATAAAAAGACTAAAAAATCCTTTTATTAGGTACATTAATAATATAACTTGTCATTTGGAAGTATATTAACTTCATAAAATATACAGGTTCATAACAAATATGTTTCTCAATGACAAAAAATTGATAGAAAATTACCTTACCGATTTATAATCTTTTGAACCATAAAACACCACGAATTAGTTATAATAAAATGGATATTTTAAAACCTATAAATTTAAGGATAATAATCATAGAATAAATTTATGGTTATTATATACACCACACAAAATAAACGTGTGATGAATTAAGAAATATTCTCACAGTACAAAAGTAAGACTGGAAATCCGCGTACTACTTGACTAATATGTGAATCATGATCCCCATGAAAGAATAAATTAAATTGAAAATTTTAATATAATTAAATAAATTTAATTCCTGATATAACATTCAATATGTTAGTATATACATTAGGTAATAAGAATAATTGGTGAATATAAAATATATCTCACAAAAATAAAAGTGACATGAGAGAACCCTTACATTAAGTCTTGGTGTTATTTATACCAATTAAAAATGATTTATAATAAATATAAGTTTGTTATAATAATCATAAAAAACTATATTATTATATATAATTCCATATATGATTTAATTATGCATTTATATTACCTGTTTATTAAGAATTATATTTTAATGATACGTTTTTGTGTAATATCTATTATTTGTTTGTATATGTTTTGGCATGTTATTCTTGGTATTATTATTTAGATCATGATTTAATTATTTCAGGTATGTAAAAAAGGTATAAATATAATATATATTAATTTTAAAAAAATTTATAACAATTTAAAAAATATATATATTAGAAATAGAATACACTATTCAGGGAAATAGTAGCTCATACGTATGCATGAACATTATTTCTTTTTTCATATCGTATTGGAAGAAATAATGTTAATCGAACATATGAATATATATATACATCATTATTACAATATAGTTATTATGTCCTAAATATAAAATAAATTTACTAAAAACATCCTTAATACATTCCATCTAATGTGTGAAAATCACATCGCGTTAAGGAGGCAGTAATCAACACCTCTAAAACCAAAGTCATCATATTCCAAAAAAAGGAAATCATGAAGTATGTTTTATAATATATTTAAAAAAGAATAAATACATAATAAATATTTTTATATATCATATAAAAATTTTATTTCCATCATAATTTCCAATCGTGAGAGGTGGTAAATGAAAAGAAGAACAACATTGTTTCATGAGGTGATAGACTACCGTACACATGAATAGTAATTTTGTTACCCATTTGATGAATGTGTGTGTAGGATTAGGTAAAACCATTATAATGACAATGTATATGAATATATGGGACACTAAAGACAATATATAATCAAGGAGTTAGAATAATTGAGGTTATTTAGAAATAAAATAAAACAAAAGTACTCTTTGAAGGATATAACCTCTTCTTTGGGTAAATCCTTCTGGTTTACACTAAAGGGATTCCATGAATGGAATTATGCTGAAAATGTGTCATCTAAGAGTAAGGGAGATAAGTTTTTTTATTATCTTGGTTGGTTTTGGATGAACCAATGTTGTATAAGTGGTGTGAAGAAGGGGAAAATGAATTCCTTTTTATAAAGAAGGAGGAGTGGATTATTTATAAATACCAAATAATTAACGTAATTAGGAGGTATATGTTATCTTATGTGATAAAAAATGAAAAAAAATTTATTTAAAGGGTAATTATGGTCTATATAAACCTACACCACTCAACAATATGTGAAATTTTATAATTTTCTTCCTCAACATCTATGTTTCACCACTTTTATCATTTTGGGTTTTATTAAGGAAACTAGTTTTAAATAAAATGTAATTTAACCATTGAGACTAAATGAATGTGTTATTTTTTTGAAAATATAGAATAAATAAATAAATAATAATATATCAAATTGAATAAAATAATTCCCATGTGTATTGTATATTTATTTTATAACAAGCACATGTGATGCACAAAAACACATATTTAACCAAAACAATGAAAATAACGATTTTTTATTTAGGTGTCAATATGTTCATTATAAAAGATAAATTGTTATATTAAATTTAAAAAAAATTATATTTATTAACATTTTTGAATAATCGGGAAGAAAATATTAGTTGGACTCTTCAAGTGTTAATCACTTTTTAATGATCACAAATCATATTCATTCTTTAAAAACTTGTTAATCATGTGTAATCTGTCTCAAATGATGTGTAAAAGTGATTAGTCTATTTATGATTTAAATACACATATCCACATTCTTAATTGATATACATTAAGATTAATTATTGTATACTATATTTACTTCATAATGATCTTTTGATGAATGATTAAGTCCATACAATGAATATCACTACTTAAGTCTGAATAAAGATATTTGACTATGTCTGATATACCATGAGTATACCACCAGTTGTGTTTTTTTGGAAAAGGAACCAGAAACTGTGACCATCCAGACACCATGACCATCCAAACACTATGACCAACGAGACTCCATGACCATCTAGACAGTGTGACCATCAAGACACTGTGACCATCCAGACACCGTTATCATCTAGTCACCATAACTAGATATTGTGATCAGACACCAAATCTATGCTATTGATTCCTGATCCTTATATAACAGTTCCATCAAGACTATCACATCGCTCAATGGCAAGGAAGGATACACCATTTCGAGGAGACATTATTTCCAGAAGATACCCTTTCATGGAGACACCATTTTTAGACAGACTATGACACCGTTTATTAATCTATTTTGTTGTGTTTCAACTTAATCTGTAACTGTCATATTTGAATATTTTCACATGCACTGACATAAATATTGTTTCCTTATAGATATGTCACCTGACTGTATAAGGTACGAGGTGCAGAATATATGCATCATGTTGGCTCTGACACATTCACTCTAGAATAAAAGAAATGTGTGGCCTAGAAAAAATAACATGTGAATTAAGGGTGTGTTCATGATAACAAAGAATCACTTATAGAGTTTTTGAGAAGAGAACAGATACATGAAACTAGAAACTACTGAAGATCACACAAATAATTTTAGAATCCCATTGTCGAGGATATATTTTCACTATCCACTTCACGAAGAACACTAGCCAGATCTAGCTGACTTGAGATACTCTGCTTTCCACGCAAGGACTTGATTTCTCCATTTGCTTCATCCCAGAAGTACAGTGTTGCGTGAACTAACACTCAAAGAATATCTAACCTTATCTCTATACATCAGATATGTTGTGCACTATTTTTTTTATCGTCCGAGCTGTGTGTGTGTGTGTCTCTATAAAAACACGCACTCTCTCCTGGATCCAACTGAAGGATACAAGATATCATTTTTATTACTTCTTTTTACAACTGTGTATTCCCTAATTTAAGCATGGAAGAAGTTCTAATGTTACTTGAAAGTGTTTTCCAACAAAAAACTATGGAAGAGGTTGTGTGACATTGACATTCTTGTGTATTGTTGTTAACCCCAATCCAGGGTGTAAATCTAGTTTCATTATATAAACTGCTTGGTGGCAGGTGATCACCAAGTGGAGTGGATTAGATCTTGGATTGAGACTGAACCACTTGTTTTATATTTGCAATGATGTATACTTTCATTTTCTCATCTTTGTTTTTTAATCCCAAAATCACTAAATTTACTTTGATAGTTAATCATGGAAAGAATTTATAATTTTGTTGCCTTATTAGAATAACTTGAAAAGTAATGTTAATAAAAATTATTAATATTACTGAGAATTAATCAATCTTATAAGAATTTATTTTAAAATTCAAACTATCAAAATATTACAACCTTGATTATGTAGGTTGTATTTATCTTTATTGGGGATCATTTTGGAGAATACTTTTTAAAACATAATTTTCTATAGATACACAATTTACCCCCCTGCTTGAGTACTCTACTCTGACAGACATTTTCTATCAAAGGGTTGTTTATTAAAACTATGGTTTAACCCTATTGAACTATAGTTTTAGTTATACTTCAATGATCTATTAATTTCTTTCAATTCTAAATTTCATGATCTTTTATGTTATTTCATTATCATGGATAATAGATTGGACGGTGCTGCAACAAAAAAACCACCATTCTTTAATGGAACCAATTATGCTCAAAGGAAAATTAAAATGAAAGAGAATTTAGAATGTATGAGATTTGAAATATGGTCTTCAATTATAGATGAATATAAGATTAATGTTACTGATTAAAACACATTGGAAGAACATTCCAAAACTGCCTACAATATCAATTGTAATTCTATGAATTCTTTATACTACTCTTTAAGACATGAGAAATTTAATAGAATTTCTGCTTATAAAACATCTCATGAAATTTGGGATACCTTGTCTATTTCACATGAAGGAACCTCTAGTGTGAATGAAAAGAGACTTAATACCTATAATATTAAATATGATAGCATTAAAATGAAACCCAATGAGCCTATTGCTGATATGTATCTCAGGATCAACAAAATTTTCAACACAATGATTTCTCTTGTAAGATAAGTCACTACCAAAGAACAGATCTTGAGGATTCTAACATGTATACCTGACAGATGAAGAGGAACCTCTGTCTCTATTAGAGGAAAATGTGATATCAGTCAGATAGCCGTAAAAGAACTCATTGGGAAACTGATGATGTATGAAGAGGAGCTTAATGTAAACAAGGAAGAGAGGATACACCCAAAATAAAATTTGTTTTTTTCAGGACCAACACCTCTAAACACAATGAGAAAGGGAAATATGATGTTTCGGTAGAAATTTCTTATAGTGAACAATAATCACCTGATAGTGATGAAAATATGTCTTAGTTAGCCAGAAGGATTGATATATTCTACAAGAAGAAGAACTTTTTTAGAAACCCTAACATCAAGGGAAGATATGATAAAAAATGATGTTGGATGAAAGACTGGAAAAGAAGTGACAAGTCTGATGAGGTTGTCTGCTATGAATGTAAGAGAAAGGGACATATCAAGGCTATCTGCCCAAAGATCATGTACAAAAAGAGATTTGATGACAATGATGGAATGAATAAAAAGGAAATGAAAGAAACCTGGAGTGCTTCTGAGGATAATTCAAGTGACTCAAGAACATAACATGATGAACATGCTAACAAATTCAATATGGGTTTTATGACAAAAACATCTGAGGTAACACTGAAATCTCTTGTATAGAATTCATACTATTCTGGAGCTGAGTGAGACTATGAAAATATGTCTACTGAAGAAATTTATAAATACTATAATATTCTAGAAGATACATGCAATGAACTAAAAGATAAATACAATTCTTTTAAAAAATAGACTGATCTTACCTCAAATGTTAAAACTGAACTCACTATAGAATTGGAGAAAAATGCTCAATTACTCAAAGAGAACAATGTACTGAAACTATCTAATGAAATATTGAATAAAGACATAGAAAGGTTTACCAATGGAACAAATAACCTTACTCAAATACAAGGTAAAGAAATTGGTCCTAAATATACTAATGGAATTGGCATTCAACCCGGGAAAGGAAATTTTAGAAGAACTAATTTTCTTTCTAAATCTAGTACATACAACTTTACTCCCAGTTCTGAAAAACATTCAACTAATTCAAGTTATGACACACTATCTACTATTTTTATCTTTTCTTGAACAAATAGATTTTATTTTTCAAATATTTAAAATAATTCTTATAGGAAACCTATGAGGAAGATATGGGTTCTTAAAACACATAACACTAATATTACAGGACCCAAACAAGTGTGGGTAACCAAATCTATTTTTATTTGATTATTTTGTATGAAATCTACTTAAAGAGTTCTTGTAAGAGCATATGGTACTTGGAAAGTGGGTTTTCAAGACACATGATAGGAGACTACTCATGCCTCAATAATTTAACAAAAATTAATGGAGGACATGTCCCCTCTGGTGACATTACCATAGGAAGGATTACTATCCATGGCCAAATCAGTAACTCTTACTCATTTTTGATTTCCAAAGTACTTTTTGTTCATGGATTGAAATATAATCTACATATTATCTCTCAATTATGTGATGATGGGTTTCATGTTAAATTCGAAAATGATGCTTGTAATGTTTTTAATTAAAAAAATGAGTTAGTGTTTTTTTCATTAATAAATGAATTTTTTTTATGTTATCATATATTCTTTAGTTTGTTTAATTGCTTCATGTTTAAGTGTGTTTCATAAAGTGTCTTGGCATTGGAATAAAATACTAGGACACTGTAACACTCACTCCACTAGACAGTTGACTAGAAAATGAAAAGTCAAAGACCAAGCTAAACATTATTTTCCAAATGATAATGTGTGTAATCCTTTTCAAAAGAGAAAGAGACAGAAAATTTCATTTAAAATAAATAATGAAGTGTCAACTTCTCAACCTCTCGAATTGGATTACATGGATTTGTTTTGAACTTCTAGGGTTTCTAGTATAAATGGGAATCACTATCTTTATGTTATTGTAGATTATTTGTCTAGATATACATGGACATTATTTCTGGATAAAAAAAGTGAAGCCTGATCTAATTTTACCAAATATACCAAAACTATAGAAAATAATAGTTGGCATAAAATTAAATCCTTAATAAGTGATCATGGATGTGAGTTTGAAAATCAAGAATTTGAATCCTTTTTCTCAAAAAATTCATATAATCAGAATTTATATTCCCTTAGAACACCACAACATAATAGAGTTGTAGAAAGAAGAAATAGAAACATGCAATATATTTCTAGAACCATGCTTAAGGAGTATGACCTACCTATTTATTTTTGGGATAAATCTATAAATATAACATGCTACATAATCCATAGAGAATTGATTCGACCTATTCTTAAAATAACTATATATGAGTTATGGAACAACAAAATACCCAATGTCAGCTACATTAATGTTTTTTTTTGAAAGTCTATATCCTTAATACTAATGACAATCTTGGAAAATTTTCATCCAAGAGTGATGAAGGAATCTTCTTAGGATGTTCAATTTCTAGTGAATATTCTAGAGTGTTTAATAAATAAACTAAATTAGTGGAAGAATATGTCCATATCAAATTTGATTAAATGCATCTAAGTGAGCCTATGACCACTTTAGATAACCTATAAAATGATCTATCAAATCTGAACATTAATACAAAATCCCTTAACTATCCTATAAAGGAAGATGTGAAAACATCCAGTTCTGGAAATTCTTTAAATTATGGTCACAATGAATGAGATCTTGTTGAAGAACCTAAAATCACTAGTCCTTATTTTTCTAGAGCCATTAGAGCTCTTAAGAACCATCCCTTATATACTATTTTAGGAGACTTAGACAATGGAACTCAAACTAGATCTTCTCTTAGAAATCATGTTGAACATCATGTATTCTTGTCAAAGCTTGTACCTAAAAACATTAGTGGTGATATCAATGATGAATTTTGGGTGATGGATATGCAAGATGAACTTAATCAGTTTGAAAGGAATAATGTTTGGAGACATGTTGAAATACCCAATTACACATTAACCATAGGTACTATGTGGGTGTATAGAAATAAGGTAGATGAAGCTAGTAACATAGTTATAAACAATGATATATTGGTTCCACAAGGCTATAGTACAAAATAAGGAATTGTCGATGAAATGACCTTGGCACCAGTAGTTAGACATGAAGCCATCAAAATTATTATTTCCTATGATTCACTTTTTAATTTCAAACTATTTCAAATGGATATTAAGTGTGCTTTACTAAATGGGTATATAGCTGATGATGTCTTTGTTGATCAACCCTCTGCTTTTACAAATCCTCATTTTCCAAATCATATTTATAAATTTTCAAAAGCATTTATGGTTTAAAACATGCTTCAAGAGATTTTTATGATAGATTATGTACTTTTCTTATTTACAATGTTTTTAAAAGGAATAGTTGATCATACCCTTTTTATAAAAAGAATTTCCAATGATGTTTTAGTAATTCAAATTTATGTATATGATATTATATTTGGATCTCCAAGAAATTATTTGTGTATTGACTTTTCTAAAATAATGCAAAAATAATTTCAAATGAGTCTAATGAGAGAAATAAAATTCATTCTTGGATATCAAATCTTTTAAATGATGATGATATTATTTAAAATCAAAGATAATATAATAGAGATCTTCTAAAACGTTTTGGTTTGGAAAGCAGTAAAAGTGGTGACACTCCAATGAGTACAAATTGTAAGTTGGATCTTGATGAAGATGGAAAATATGTTAATCAAACGACATATAGAAGAATGATTGGTATTTTACTCTACTTGACTACTAGCAGACCAGAAATTATGTTTAGTGTGTGTGTATGTGTGCTTGGTTTCAAGAAATTCCTATGGAGTCTCAATTAAATGTTGTTAATAGAATTTTCAAATACCTCAAACATACGCCTAATTTAGTATTGTTCTATCTTAGAGGAAAATCATTTTGAGTTAATGAGTTATTATGATAGTGACTTCAGTGGATGTATGTTAGATATAAAAAATAACCTCTAGAACATGCCACATTTTTGGAAAGTCACAAGTATCATGGTGAAGTAATAAACAAAAATTGGTTGCATTATCTACTACAAAAGTCGAATATAGAGCTGTTAGTAGTTTTTTTGCACAAAATTTTGTGGATAAAACACACATTACTAGATTATGGATATCAATCTAGGAATGTACCTATAAATTGTGACAATAAAAGTGAAATTATCATCTCAAAAAATAATGTTTCACACTCTAGGACTATCCATATTGATGTAAGACATCAATTTTTGAGAGATCATTACCAAAAAGGTGACATCAAATTGGAATTCATTAGAACTGAATATCAGCTTGCTGAAATATTCACCAAATAAACCCAATTTTGAATGAATAGATTACATCATACATTAATTGGGTATGATAAATCATAAGTAGTTACCTTAATGTTTTAAATCATACTGTTTCATATCTTTTTGTTTCATATCATAATGTTTCATATCTTACAGTTTTATATCTTATTGTTTCATATCTTACAACTTCATATCTTCTTGTTTTGAATCTTTCTATTTCACACTCTATAGTTTCACAAATCACTATCTTGAGATTACTATTTAAGTCAAAAAGTTCTATAATTTTACTTTCTGAAGACCTGATGTTTCATGTTTAATATGAAAAATAGTTACAATCACTTTATTACTATTTGACACTTAGTGTCTCAAACCATAAGGTTGCACAGTTTAGAAATCACACTATTATTGTCTCACTGTAAGATTCAGTTACCATATCACCGCAAAGATACTTCATTATTTCATTTATAAATTAGAACCCGTGTCATAGTAATTACTTATTTTACTCTTTATTTTCCCGTGCTTTTGTTTTTGCGACGATTGGTATTCCTAAATGACGAAAACTAAAGAATTTTCAATTTTCGTCACTTGATCTCTCTTCTCTTAGACTGTAACCATTCTTCGAGTCCTTCTTTATTCTTTCTCTCTCTCTCTCTCTAGAACCATCGATGAATGCACAAGATAGAAACCCCCTTCATCATCAACTCCTGAGAAATTCCATTCAAAGAAGAAGAGGAAAATATAACTAAATTTATCAGCTGAAGGCCCTCTGAATCTGAATCTAGTAAACATAATAGTAATACCTGAAATGGAGATATGGCCTAAGTGGATTCTGACAATTAAGTCTGTGGTATTGATATTATTAAAAGGCCAAGTTGGCTAGATTGGTTTACAAAGGAGGATAGACCTATTTATGTGAAATTAGTTGGATAGTTTTACCATTATGATCAGTTTTCTTTTGATAAAGAAGATGGATATATTGTGAGAATCTAGATAAATGGCTAGAGATGCAATTTTTCTTAGAGGTTATGGGTTTCATGCCTTATGATAACTCATAAGGGTATCTGTGAGGACTATTAGAGAGGTCATCCACCTCTAAGTGAGATTTTTTTGTTTAAGAAGATGATTTGGGAAGCTTATCAGGAAAAAAATCAAATAGGAGAGCTATAGTTGATGAGATGGATGGAGAAACCTGACTTGTATTTAAATTTGTTCAGAATCTAATTAGCCTTAGAAAAGGTGATTTCACAATAGATATGTATTAGGATGTATTTTTTATACATATAATAAAAAATGAACCTAAGATTAATCAATTCAATTATTTCATACTTCATATGTGTGAATTGATCAAGAACACTTCCATATCAACCTCCATGTACTATTCGATGATTATTTCAGCTATGCTTAATGCCCATGTTTTGGTTTAATTGAATGAAGAAGTTATCAAGGATTATGTGTTTTGTCTTTTTAAATATACAGCAATGAAAATGAAAATCAATTGGAATCCATGGAAAATTCATGGGTGGAAGACAATGATAAGATTTATGATATGTTCAATATAGTGGAACACTCATCAAGACATAAAAATATTGCTGATCCAGGTTTAGAACCAGATGAATTTGTTGAGTACCATAAAAAAGAATAAAAAGAAGAGGTTATTACATCTACAATAGAAATTGTCATGAATGAGGAGGACAATGAACATATTCTTCAAGACTTAGCTGAGAAAGAAGTTCCTTTTCCTGACAAGGTTGTTGATTTGGAATAACAACCATCATCAAAATAATATTCTCTAGCTATTGAAAGTGAAATGGAAGTTGTAGAAGACCATATAGAAGAAGATCTGTCTCTTGTGAAAGATGTTTCTGGTGAGGAACTTATAGAGGAACAAGCTTCTCCTGAAGTTATTCCTCCCATTGAAGAGAGAATTGAGCGATACTTTCAGGTCTATAGATAGGAAATGGATATGGTAATCATTCATGAAATCATGGAAATCAATCAACAACCTAATCCTATCAGTTCAAAAATAGATTATCATACTAAGGGGGAGTATCCCCCTAGTCTGGAAAGTGTTGAAGCACCAAATCTAGTTGATCCGAGATCAGTGGATACATTGTATAAATTTCCCAGTAATTGAGATGTGAATGATTATTAGGAAGTCATAGTCAAAGGTTTCGTTCTATCTACTACGTTTCCGCCGAAAATGTAATCTTCTCTTGAAGCTCTATCTTCCAAAGAACCCATGCTTAACTCAGCTTCTATCTCTGAGCCTTCATAAGAACCTTCATACATGGTAAATAAAGATGACCTGAATGAATTTGGAGCTACCCTATTTTATGTGGTTGATATACTCATGAATAATCAACCTGCTTATGTAATAAATTTGAGTGAAAGAGATGTTGTACTGCCCTTGGAAAATATTATATGGTAGATTAATCCAAGAATTCTCCATGATATTGATGAAACCAGAATTGAGAATAAATAACTTAGTGATGAAGTAAGGACTCTTAGAGGTATGGTTGATGATATGAAGAAAGTGATGAACTCGAAACCAGAACCTACTTCTCATCCTAATGAAGATCTTGGTAGTCAAGATTCAATAAAAAGTAGCCTCCACGATTTAACATAACTTGACATCTTTAGTTAACAAGGTGGATGAATGAAACAATGAAATTTTTCAATAGATTCGTGATATTGTTGACGGTCTTAACAAGTTAACTAATGAGTATAAAGGCTATCTTCAGAAAGTGAAAAATCAACTAAATTATCTTACCTTGGCTGTCACCGAATATCATACCTCGGGACAATCATCTCTACCTACTTTTTATAGTGATCTGATCAGAACAGTTTTCAAAGAAGAACTTCAGGCTGTGCTCAGTGGCTTTGATAAAGAATCTCTATCTAATGTTATTAAGAATTGTGACATAGTACTTGATTTGGTGAGAATCCAATCCAAGATTCTCAATGATTCTCAACAAGAAATAAATAAAATGGAGCATTTATACATCAATCAGATCTTCTATAAAATGACATGACCAACCACTCCAAGTAACTCATAGAAAATTTGAGGATTCTTCCTGTTACTGAAGCCTTCAAAAAACAAGTCCAAAAGCTATAAGATTTCACTACTATATTGGAAAAGTTTATGGATATCAATGATGACTTTGAAATATCCATGCAATATGATAGAGAGATCATTTCTAACTTAATTTTTCTTTTACGGACTTATATTCATGTTTAGAGTACTGCCATTGTGGCTCTTATAGCAGCACCCTTGAGATCTGGTTTCCCAACAATTTCTTCTACTACCCTTGCCTCTTCATCTATGTATGTCTCTCAAGATCTGAGTCAGATCAGTCCAGTAATACTTGATCTATAGTTACATTGGTCATATACTACACCTACCTTATCTACTTTTGAATTTTAAGGTCTTCCTTTACCTTCTCTGTCAACCCGGTCACTCCATTCTTCTACTTCTACCTCTTCTCTAATGGATTTTACTTCTGGTGCTGCAGCTAAGGGAAAGATAAGACAAGCCAGTGCTAAACAACAGTGACTACTATCTTTTGATAGGGATCTTTTTGCAATTGTGTTGATATATACTCATTGTAATGGCACTCTTCTTTATCTAATGCATTATGCACTTTTATTATCTATTACTTATTCACTCTTTTTGATAATCCCAAAAGGGGGAGAACTATGCACATGAAAGAAATAATAGAGAAACATGTATTTTATTAGTACATTGGAGACATATAAAATCTAAATACATACTAATGAAGAGAAACATTCCCTATGAATATATCTCCCACTCACATGATTTGTGATCATCAAAAAGGGGTAGATTGTTCAACTCCTCATGTGTTAATCATGTTTTCATGAACACAAATCATATTCATTCTGTAAAAACATGTTAATCCTGTGTAATATGTCTCAAATGATGTGTACATATGATTAGTACTATTATGATTTAAATACAAATATCCATGTTCTTAATTTCTATATATTAAATTTAATTATTGTATACTATATTTACTTGATAATGATTTAGTTTATGAATGATTAAGTTTAATCCAATATATGAATATCACTGCTTAAGTCCGAATACAGATATTTTGATAAGTCTGATACACCATGAATCTGCCACCGGTTGTGTTTTTTTGGCAATGGAACCGGACATCATGAACATCCAGTCACCATGACCATCTAGTCATCATGACCATCCAGACACTGTGACCTACCAGACACTATGACCATCCAGTCACCATGACCATCCTCACACTTTGACCATCTTGACACCGTTATCATACAGAAACCATAACTAGACACTATGATCAAACACCACATCTATACCACCAGTTCTTAATCCCTATATAATTGTTCCATCATGATTGTCTCATCTCTTAAAGGAAAATAAAGAGACACTATTCCAATAAGATATCATTTCGAAAAGACACCGTTTCATGGAGACACCATTTCTAGACAGACAGTGTCACCGTTTCTTAATCTGTTTTTTGATTTTTCAATTTTATCTATAACGGTCATATTTGGAGCTTTTAAAATGCACTGACATAATTAATGTTTCAATGTAGACATGTCACCTAACAGTATGAGGTATGAGGTTCAGAATACATTCATCCTCATGGATTCAATACAAGCACTCTATAATAAAAGAAAAGTGCAGCCTAGAAACAAGAACATGTGAAGCAAAGGAATGAGTGCAAAAAAAAGAAACACATAGAGAGTTTTTGAGAAGAGAACTGATACATGAAACTCGACACTGTAGAAGAACACACTAAGAATATTCGAATCCTAGAGTCGATGACATCTTCTCACTATCAACTTCACAAAGAACACGAGCCAAATATTACTGACTTTTGATACTCTATTTTTCATGTGTGGACTCAATTTCTGCATCTTCTTCTACCCATAAGTCCAAAGCTATATGGTTTAACACTCAGATCACATCTAACCATATCTCTATACTTATCCTGTATTGTGAACAATTTTTTTTAGATTTTGAGTAGTGTGTGTGTGTCGGTATAAAAACACAAATTATCTCTTGTATCAAATTTAATATAACAAGATATCATTTCTCTTAAATAATTTTACACCTATTTACTCCCATAGATATGTTTGGAAGATTTCCTTGTATGACATGCTAGTGTTTGCCCATGAAAAACTGCGGAAGAGGTCGTGTTACCTGGACAGTCTTGTGTGCTATTGATAATGCTGATCTAGTGTGTAGATCAATTGTATTTATATAAACTTCTTGGTGGTAGCTGATCACCATGTGGAGTGGATTATGTATCATCTTAAGACTGAAACACTTGTTTTATATCCACTGTAGTGTTTACTTTAGTTTTCTCTATCTTGCTGTTTAATCCATAAATTACTAAATTTACATTGATAGTTAATCTTGGAGATAAATTATAATTACTTTTCCTTATTATAATAACTTAAAAAGTAATGTTAATAACTAATATTTAGATTAATAAGAATTAATCTATCTTATTAAGAAGTTAATTTAATTATTAAACCGTCATAACTGTTTAACCTTGATTAATTAGGCTGTATTTTAAATTATTGGGGAACCGTTTTAAGAATACTTTTTAAAATAGAAGTTTTTATAGATACTCAATTCACCTCCCTTGTTGAGTACTATACTCTAACCAAAAATAATTTTTTTAATAAATTTTAATTCTTTTTAAGAAATTTAATTATTATAAAATAAATGTAATTTTAATTTTGATATTATTTACTCATTTTATATGTAAAAATATCAAGATATATGTTAAATTCGAATATATTAATTTCACACCTATGTAACATGATATATTCATATACAGAATGAAATATAATAATTCAATCAATTTAATTATTTTTTAATATTTTTAGTATTATTTATTTAAATTAATTATTAATTAAATAATTACTCCATTCGGAATTCTGTAAGAAGTTAATATAAATATTTATTCTATTATAAATAAATAAAAATTAATATGATAAAAAACTCTATTACATTTCAAAATAATGTATACATTGGAACTAATGTGTTTTTTGTTCATATCTGAACACATTATAAATGTTAAAGGTAATGAATATTCATTTTCTGTCCTTTTTCTTACTTAAGTTATTATATTATGAACATTAATTTAATAATATACCAATAAATCATAAAAATCTTGCATAATGTGTTGTGGGTTAGAATATGTGCATAAATTGGGTTTTGGATTGGTGTTGGGCAAAACACACAGACACACACACACCATATAATCTATGTTTATTCATTTTGTAAGCATGTTCATACCTCAATCACTATAATTATTTTTAACTGTATTCATCAATAAGTTTGGTCAAAAAATATGTTGAATATATTAGAAAATAAAAATTATATTTATTGAAAATAAATATAGTTATTTTTCAGAATATAATTAACATAAGTGAATAAAATTAATTTAAAGGTAATCTCGTCTATGTGATGAGAAAGAGAGGGTTTTTAATGTTAAAATGACTTTATGTTAATTAATTATATATATATATTAATTAAATAAAAAAATTATGTTAGTGACCTATATTCGATTAGTAGATTTAAGGTTGAAGTAAATATAGTTTAAGTCAAATTATATATCTAAATAATGAATATTAATAATTTATACGAAAAAAATAATTTTCAATTAAAATTCAATATTTTTAACAATTCATCAAAAAATGATAATTCATAGAAAAATAATAAAAAAACACACAATGTAAATCTTCAAATTAGGATTTCAAAAATGTATTTTATTTTTTTATATAAAATTTATAAAATATTCAAAAAATATATTTTTAAAATTGGCTCACCATTAAAAGACTATAAAATTACTTTTTGAAATTGACATCTTTTATTCATAAAATTAGATTTATTCAAATCCAATGACTGTCAAATATATTTAGATGAGTTTCAAAAACATTGATTGAATATATAATATATAATTAAAAAAACAATTTTCAAAATTTGTTTGTTTAATTTAGTTAAATAAAACGGTGTTTATAGTTAGAGAAATAGTTTTATTAGAAAATGAATATCTTTATTCAAAAAAAAATTATTATTTTTATTACTATTTGATAACTAAAAGAGACATTTTTCATATATTTGTAAACCATATCATCAAAATCTATAAAATATCATTCATATATTTCATTCTAATGGCTAGGTGATAATTATAATAATATTTTATTAATAATATTAGTATTAGATTATAGTTCAGCAAAATGTGGTGTTGCCTTTAATTAACATTATCAAATGGAATCAATATTATTTGTAACACAAGACAAGCACACTGTTGTGTGTACCAAAAACTAATCTTAGTGTTACACGTAGTTCAAGAGTAACATGGTGTTGTGTAAAACACATTCCAAACATAGTGCATTTATAAGACATAATCTGTATACAGGGTTGCATGAAATAAAAAATATTAAAAAAGGTTTTTTATTTCGTTATTATTTTTTAAAATGGGAATAGAGATTCATGTATTAGTAAAAAAATCATCTCAAGATGTGTGACTCGGGTTCACAGATCACTCCTCACCAGGATACGCGAACAGGGTTCACGCATACTATGTGATTTATATAAAGGAAGAATGAATCTAATTCATGCTTCCTTTATAAATTTTAATTAAAATATCTGTAATAATTATTGATACTAATTAAATATAAAAAAATATTAATTTAATAACCATCAATATTTATGTAATATCATTAAATATAAATACATATTAATTTAAAAATTTACAATATGTATAATATATCAATAAGTATTAATAAATGATAATATATTTTAATTAAATAACTGAAAATATTAATAATTGTGTTCATTACCTTTTTGATCAACTGGTCTAATTCTTCGTGAACTACTTGATCAAAAATAGTGTGTATTCATTATTTGTTGCAGTAGAGCTACATATCCATATTTCATTCGATGTAAATATGTCAATATGTTAATTTATCAATGTTACGTTACCAAACATTCATTCTACTTCCTCTCATGTATATTATCATGAATTAAAAAATATTAATTGAAAAGTGTATCAGTTCATACCTAAGAAATCTGTCATACATTATTTCATTCTAAATCTACACGAGTCATACTCGGTCTAGAAAATAATAGGATTGGATTTTGGAAACAATGTTTCCCCTTACAAATTGAACATGATACCACATGAGATTAAAAATCATGAACTTATAATCATGGGTAATGTCACGACCCGCCCTCGGGGTCCGAGCCGTGACTACCCCAAGCCCGCCTTCCATAGGCCAGGGGCTGGCGACTAGCACCAAGGCGTAAATCCCGGTAAAAAGGGAAGGCATTGCCTTTAAAAAGTAAACAAACACCACAGAGTAAGCAAGCGGAAAGTAAACACTAAACAAAAGCAGAGTACTACTGAAAGTGCGGAAAGGTAAATGGGCCAGAATACAAACCCAAACTGAAAGTAAAGTACAACTCGAAAAGGGAAAAACAGCAACTGAAAAGTAAAAGCCGCTACTCCGAGCTGTCCACTGGAAATCCCACCTGAAGGGTGGGTACAGATAGCTCCTCTGCTCCACGGGTCCCGCCGTCCGCTCCGAGCACGTCCCGCCCAGTGGTCCACCTCCGGGTACCGTCCCGCTGTGCAAGCCTCAGCTAAGGTCAACGTTGTCCGTCGTCTGCAACCAACACAACGTAGTGCGGGCAAAGCCCGTGCAGGGGTGAGTATAAGCTACTCAGTAGGGACCCCGAGACCCCTGAAGGTCTCTCAAATCCACAAAGGATAAACCACGAAGAAAGTACAATCACGAAGTAACAACCGACACTGCTTAGGTATATGCCCATACATATACCTAAGTCATCAATTCAAATACGCTCCAACCTCCGAGCCCAAGTACAACTCAGTCCACGCAGGAAAGTATACGTATTCCACAAAGGAAAGCAAAACATAATCCACACAGGATTGCACAATACAATCCACACAGGAAAGCAACAGGATTCAGCTCACACAGGTATACTTCTTCAAGGACGATAAAGATGATCACTGATCCATCTAAGTCGTCGGACCCACGAAGGATCGATAGGTAACTAACCCCCGAAAAGACCCACACAGGATCAGGCTCACACAGAACCTGTAGGCGCTGGCTCACACAGAACCGCTGAGCGCAAGGACCCACACAGGATCGGGCCCACACAGGACCTGTAGCACTGATCCACGTAGGATCCCTGAGTGCTGAAGTCGTCGTCGTCGAATCCACATAGGATCTCTGTACTGTCGTCGTCGAATCCACACAGGATCTCTGTACTGTCGTCGTCGCAGTCACAATAGCAGTCGTAGCAGTAGAACAGTCGCAGCCAGCACTAGGGTTCCCGCACACAGCAAGCTCGTACGGAGGGTCCGCTCCACGAGCCGAGAGGCTGATACATCAACTGTCACGAAGACCAGAGTTGATGTATCCAAAAGTTCCGTATCGTCAACAGGAACTCAACGCAACAGACGGCGCGTCGATCGGACGCCCGGTCTGAGAGTTATTGGCATTTTCGTCTCCGGGGCCCGGTTGGTTTTTAAGGCAAAACCAACCCGACCGTACTCCACCTGCGTCCAAACCTCGGGCGGAGTATGCCAAAAGATCCGTCTCACTAAGAGGAACACTACGCGACTGACGGCACGTCAATCGGACGTCCGTAGCTCAAGATATGAGCGTTTCTGCTCCGAAGGCCCGGTTGGTTTCGTGAACGAACCAACCCGGCCGAACTCAAAGTAAACCGAAACCTTGAGTGCAATATACCGAAACGCCCGTCTCGATCCAAGGATCGCGTTGCCGTTGACGGTTCGTCGATCGGATGTCCGAGGCTCAAGTTATGGGCCAAAAACCAAATCTGGTTCGAAACGGGGGGGTCCGGGTCCGGGCCGACCCGGCCCGACCCCCCCCCCCCCCCCCCTGGGCGGCGCGGTGGCCGGCGGCGGCGGCGCGGCGGCCGGCGGCGGTGCGGCGGCCTGGCGGTGCGGCGGCGCGGCGGCGCGGCAACGCGGTGGCGGCGGCGGCGGGCCTCGGTGGCGGCGGCGGCGGGCCGCGGTGGCGGCGGCGGCGGGCCGCGGCGGCGGCGCTTGGCGCCGCACGTGGGTGGCACGCGGGGCTAAGCCCCGCGTTTTCTTGAGGGTCGGCGCGGCACAAAGGGGACGCGCCCCAATTTTTTTTAAAGATGCCCCCCCCCCCTCACGTGGGGGGGCCTGTTGGTGCGGAACTGAGGGGGCAGCCGGCCCCCTCCCTTTAAAATAAAACCGCCCCCCTCTTTAAGAGGGGGGTTTTGCCAGCTGGCCGGGGAATTAATTCCCCGGTTTAACGGCATCCGGCCGGCCAGCCGGCCGGCCGGTTTTCTCCAACGGTACCGGAATTTCCGGTCCCCTCTTCGGCTTCCGTCGCCGGCGGCCCGGCCGCAGGTCTTCTCTTCCGCCGCGGCCCGGAACCGGCCGCGGTCTCCTCGCCCCGCCGCGGCCCGGAACCGGCCGCGATGTTCGTCGTCCGGCGCGGTGCGACGGCACCGCGCCCCTTCGCCGTACCATGATTCCTTCCAACGCGGCGCGACGGCGTCGCGTTCTTGAAGATTCTCCTCGGCGTAGCGCGACGGCGTTGCGTAAATTATAAGCACGATCATCCGCGTGGTGCGACGGCACCACGCCACTTGCTTCCACCCGCATGAATAAAACAAGAACGATGGAGGGGGGTTCGGCCGTGTTCGTGCGGTCCGGCCCCCCTCACGTTAAAATAAAATCTCAACTTAAAATAAATCAAGTCACACGTTAGTCTTGATAAAATCACGATCAAGAATAAAGTACGGAAACCAAAAGAAAACGACAACCCCTACCTCGGGTTTAAGATTCGAAGAATCGTCTACGTCCCGCGGAAGACGGCGTCGCGGAGGTCGGGCGTCGCGGTCGTCATTCGTCAAATCCGTTGACGAAGTGTTATGCCCGAAGAGACACGACGTTGGCGGATCTTCGTTTGCCGACGAAGAAGGTCCGAGGAGGAAGAAGAGGTCCGAAGATACCGGGTCTCCGAGTCGATGATCATTGACGAAGTGTTGTCGTTCTTCGTTGAGGATGAAGATGTTCTTCGCCGGAGAAGATGAAGAGAAACTCTCAAAAAGACAATCAAAGAACTCAAAATAAAATAAGACTAGCTCTTATTTTATTAACACAACACAAAAGAATTTCAAAGTTTGAAATTCAAAAAGACTTAACCCCCACAATTAATTAAGAGTAACCAATTAATTAGGGGTTAAGTATGTTGAGAGAATTTGAAAAGGTTAGGGGTTCGTGTGGGCCCCACCACACTTAATCCTCCCAAGGGAGGTTAAGTGGGTGTGGGTCCCACTTCCAACCTCCTTTGATAGGTTTTAACTTGTTGTAAAAAAAATTGTTCTTCACAATTTATTTAACTAAAACTAAAAACCCCAAAACGTAACTTTCAACCCGCAACAAACGCAACTCCCGAAAAGGTCTCATTAAGCGAATATCGGCGCTGCGAGTTCATCGGTGCCCTCGGATTTCAATTCCGAGCACCGGATCAAAAGTTAGAAATTCCCGCTCGTTCGTTCACTGAACGTACCCGAGCCAAACTTCGGAAATTAATTCCGGGCACTCCGGGCCTCGGAATCAGGTGCCGTCTGAAACCACGCTCTTGTAAAATTCTAAAGAAAATTAAGAAAAAATTTCCCTTGAATTTTACGGGTCTTTACATTACTCCCACCTCAGGGATTTACGTCCCCGTAAAGATACAACAAAAACTAGGGAAACAAATGAGGGTACTGAGCACGCATCTGAGCCTCCCGCTCCCATGTGCTCTCCTGGAGATTCCCGTGCTGCCATCTGATACGCACAAGAGGAATCGATCGCCCACGAAGGACCCGCTCCTGTCGATCCTCTATCTCCACCGGGACCTCCGTAAAAGTCGCCCCATCGTCAACGTCAAGCTCCCCATGGTCAATGATGTGCGTCGGGTCGTGCACGTATTTCCTCAGCTGGGATACGTGGAAGACGTCGTGCACCCGGTGCAACTGAGGTGGTAGAGCCAGGAGATAAGCCACCTCGCCAATCCTGCTGAGAATCTGGAAGGGTCTGATGAAGCGCGGAGATAACTTGCCGCCTCGGCCAAATCTCCGAATACCACGTCGAGGTGAGACCCGTAAGAAGACGTGGTCGCCATCCTCGAACTCCAGTGGCCTCCGCCTCCTGTCAGCATATGACTTCTGCCGGCTCTGAGCTGTCCTCATTCGCTCCTGGATGACCTGGACCTTCTCTGTCGTGGCCTGGACCATCTCCGGTCCCACCAGTGCTGACTCCCCAGGGTCTGTCCAGCACAAAGGAGATCTACATGGTCGGTCGTACAACGCCTCGTACGGTGCCATCCCGATGGTGGAGTGGTAGCTGTTGTTGTACGCGAACTCCACCAAGGGTAGGTGGTCCTCCCAGCTACGACCAAAGTCGAGGACACATGCGCGGAGCATGTCCTCGAGAGTCTGAATGGTCCTCTCCGTCTGACCATCTGTCTGAGGGTGAAAAGCTGTGCTAAGACGTAGCTGCGTACCGAACGCCTCCTGTAACCCCTTCCAAAGCCGGGAAGTAAAGCGGGCATCTCGATCGGAGACGATAGATGATGGCACGCCGTGGAGCCGCACAATCTCCTGAATGTAGAGACGTCCCAAGCTCTCCACTGAGCCCTGCTCTCTGATGGGTAAGAAGTGTGCCGACTTGGTGAGTCGGTCAACAATCACCCAGATGGAGTCGTGACCTCTGGAAGTGCGTGGAAGTCCAGTCACGAAGTCCATCGATATGTCGTCCCACTTCCACTCCGGAACCTCCAAGGGTTGTACCAAGCCTGCTGGTACCTGATGCTCTGCCTTTACCTGCTGACAGGTGAGGCATCGAGAAACGAACTCTGCTACAGCTTTCTTCATGCCCGGCCACCAATGCTGTCGTCTGAGGTCCTGGTACATCTTCGCCACTCCAGGATGTACCGCCAAAGGAGAAGTGTGAAACTCTATCAGCACTTCCTCTCGCAAAGCTACTGGTACCATGGTACGTCCTCTGAAAAGGATGTCGTGCTCTGCTCCAAGGGAGAAACCATCAGGTGCATGTCCCGAGGATATCTGTGCACGCCGTGTCTCACAGTCAGCGTCCCCATGCTGTGCCTCCCTGACTCGCTGCAGTAGTGGAGGAGTGACTGTGAGAGACTGAAGAAAGGCTGCTCCATCTCTATCCACGAAGGATATCTGCAAAGAGGCTAGCTGTTCTGTTGCCTCCTCAAGTAGCTGAATGCCCGTCCTCCTGCTGAGGGCATCGGCTACTACGTTCCCCTTCCCAGGAGTATAGACTATCTCAAAGTCATAGTCCTGGAGGAACTCGAGCCATCGTCGCTGTCTCAGGTTCAGGTCCTTCTGCGAGAAGATATACCTGAGACTCTGATGATCGGAAAAGACTGTAAAACGCTCACCCATCAGATAGTGTCGCCATGTCTTCAGAGCGAAGACCACTGCTGCTAACTCCAGGTCATGGGTAGCGTAGTTCTGCTCATGCGGCCTCAACTGTCGTGATCCATAGGCGATCACTGCCCGCTCTTGCATCAGAACACATCTGAGTCCGGTCCCTGATGCATCGCAGTAGACTACGTACCCTACTCCCTCCTCAGGCAACCTCAAGATAGGTGCGCTAGTCAATCTCTATCTCAGCTCCTGGAAGCTCTGCTGACATCTGTCAGTCCATACGAAGGGTTTCCCTTTCTTCGTCAAAGCTGTGAGTGATGCTGCAACTCTGGAGAAATTCGGCACAAATCTCTGATAGTATCCAGCTAGTCCCAAGAAACTCCGAACCTCAGTCACGCTCCTGGGTGGCTCCCATGCTAACACAGCCTCAATCTTCGCGGGATCCACTGCAACTCCCGCCTCAGAGATAACGTGTCCCAAAAAGTGGACCTCACGTATCCAGAACTGGCACTTCGAGAGCTTACCATAAATCTGGTGCTCTCGGAGTGTGTCAAGAACAACTCTCAAGTGATAGGCGTGCTCCTCCTCTGTCGTAGAGTAAATCAGAATGTCGTCGATGAAGACCACGACAAACCGATCGAGGTATGGCTGAAAGATCCTGTTCATGAGATCCATGAACACTGCTGGAGCATTGGTTACACCGAAAGGCATAACCAAGAACTCATAGTGGCCATACCGACATCTGAAGGCCGTCTTCTGCACATCCTCGTCTCTGACTCTGAGCTGATGATAGCCTGACCTGAGGTCTATCTTCGAGAACCACCGTGCTCCTTTGAGCTGATCAAAGAGGTCATCAATCCTCGGTAGCGGATACTTGTTCCTCACTGTCACCTGGTTCAGGCGACGATAGTCAACACAAAGTCGCAAGCTTCCTTCCGCCTTCTTGGCGAACAATATCGGTGAAGCCCAGGGTGAAACACTGGGTCGGATGAACCCCTTTCCCTGCAAGTCCTCCAACTGTACCCGTAGCTCTCGACGCTCGGCGGGGGCCATCCGATATGCTGGAGTGGATATCGGGGCTGTCCCGGGGTACAAGTCAATATAAAAGTCTACCTCTCTGCGAGGAGGTAGCCTTGGAACATCGTCGGGAAAAACGTCCGTAAACTGATCCACCACTGCAGGAAAACCAGGACTCTGCACGTCAACTGCTCCAAGGATAAGGCTAGCCAACTGATGAGTGATGGGCTGTCCTCTCCTCCGTGGAAGTCCATCCTGTGCTGCTAAGGCTCCCTTCTCGCCGGTGAAGGTGAACCTGCTCCCGTCGGTGCGTACACATCGCACCTTGCGCCTAAAACAGTCAATCTGTGCATGGACCGTAGACAGCCAATCCATGCCCAAGATGACGTCGTAAGGCCTCGACGCTGCTACAAGAAGATCCCAGCCGAAGCTCTCGCCTCCTAGAGTAAGCTCACACTACCGGCACCAGTGCGTAATCGTCGAGTCTGCTCCCGTAGGAGTCTCTAGCCGTAAGGATCGAGCCAACGGCTCTGTCGGAATCTCCGAGCTCCGAACAAGGGTAGCGGCTATGAAAGAATGACTCGCTCCTGTGTCTATAAGAACTGCAGCAAGGGTGGAGTAGACACAGATAGTACCTCGAATCATCTCGGGTGCGCCGTGGTCGTAGGCCTCTGCTGCCTGGAGCTGTGCCTGTCGCTGCCCGCCAGCTCCCTGTGGTCGGGGTGGACCTCCTGGTGGTGGTGGTGGTAGAGCCTCAAAGCGTCGGCCACCACCAGCTTCTCGTCCAGCTCCTCTGCCTCGTCCGCCTCCTCCCTGCGGACCGCCACGGTCGACCCTCTGCCTCTGCCTCGGTGGTCCATCAACTGACTGCTGCTCCTCGGCACGACGGGTCGGGCAGTCACGAGCCATGTGGCCCTGCCCGCTGCACGAGTAGCACTGTCTGCCTCTCGTAAGACTGGCTCCGCGCTGTGTGCCCCGCACTGCTGAGCCAGTGCCCTGAGATCGTCGGCCTGAAGGTCTGGTCTGTCTGGACCCCTGAGTCATCCGTCGACTGCCTGCTGCAGATGACTCTGCCACGTGCCGCCCTGCGGTGGGTCGCTGTGCTGGTGTAGACTCAGCAAGGAAGCTCTCGATCAGAAGAGCCCGCTCCAGTACTCCTGTCTGAGTCGGTATGCTGAGGGAGATCAGCGATGCCCTGATCTCGTGTCTCAAACCCTGCTCGAAGGTCCGAGCCCGGAAGAATGGGTCCCGTACCATGTCGGTCGAGTAGCGCGAGAGATCGGTAAATCTCGCCGAGTACTGAGCGACCGTCATGCTGCCCTGCCGCAGCTGTAGAAGCTCCTGGATACGCACCGCACGAAGGGTGGCTGGGACGAACTCCGAGCGGAAAAGGCTCTCAAAGTCCGTCCAAAGTAGAGATGCCTCATCGTGCACCTGGAGCATCAAGCTCCACCATCGTCCTGCTGCTGCGTGTAGTAGGCTCGCAGCGAGGATCACCATGATGTCTGCTGGTGTCCTCACTAGCCTAAACACTCGAACCACTGCCTCCAGCCAGTCCTCTGCTGCCTGGGGATCCGTCTCCCCGCGAAACCTGGGCGGTCGCTGGCGCTGAAACTCATGCAGTGCGCTGAGGCGACGTGCATCGTCAGCGGCTGCTGCTGGAAGCATCGGGGGATCGGCGGGTAAAGCTACCGCCGGTGCCACTACTGGAAAAGGGCCCTGCACCGAAGCATCGTCGCTCGGTGGGCTGTCGTCATACTCGACTCTCGGAACCCTAGCTGGCTGCCGTCGTGGGGCCATCCTGAAAAGGAAACAGGTGCGCCACGGTTAGAACAGTATACCTGGTGAGCTGATACAAGTAATCACAAAGAAAACATTGAAACACACACGCAATCAATGTTTTCGTGCATTAAGTCGGAAATCAGAAGTCAGGGTCCTGGTGTACGGATACGTCGGCCGCCGCACCAACACTAGACTCCCTGGACTGATAACCACACTCAATACGCTAAACATTATTGCTTCACATAGAAAATATCAGAGTTCGCGGTAGAACCGAACTCCTCTGATACCAATTTGTCACGACCCGCCCTCGGGGTCCGAGCCGTGACTCCCCCAAGCCCGCCTTCCATAGGCCAGGGGCTGGCGACTAGCACCAAGGCGTAAATCCCGGTAAAAAGGGAAGGCATTGCCTTTAAAAAGTAAACAAACACCACAGAGTAAGCAAGCGGAAAGTAAACACTAAACAAAAGCAGAGTACTACTGAAAGTGCGGAAAGGTAAATGGGCCATAATACAAACCCAAACTGAAAGTAAAGTACAACTCGAAAAGGGAAAAACAGCAACTGAAAAGTAAAAGCCGCCACTCCAAGCTGTCCACTGGAAATCTCACCTGAAGGGTGGGTACAGATAGCTCCTCTGCTCCACGGGTCCCGCCGTCCGCTCCGAGCACGTCCCGCCCAGTGGTCCACCTCCGGGTACCGTCCCGCTGTGCAAGCCTCAGCTAAGGTCAACGATGTCCGTCGTCTGCAACCAACACAACGTAGTGCGGGCAAAGCCCGTGCAGGGGTGAGTATAAGCTACTCAGTAGGGACCCCGAGACCCCTGAAGGTCTCTCAAATCCACAAAGGATAAACAACGAAGAAAAGTACAATCACGAAGTAACAACCGACACTGCTTAGGTATATGCCCATACATATACCTAAGTCATCAATTCAAATACGCTCCAACCTCCGAGCCCAAGTACAACTCAGTCCACGCAGAAAAGTATATGTATTCCACAAAGGAAAGTAAAACATAATCCACACAGGATTGCACAATACAATCCACACAGGAAAGCAACAGGATTCAGCTCACACAGGTATACTTCTTCAAGGACGATAAAGATGATCACTGATCCATCTAAGTCGTCGGACCCACGAAGGATTGATAGGTAACTAACCCCCGCAAAGACCCACACAGGATCGGGCTCACACAGAACCTGTAGGCGCTGGCTCACACAGAACCGCTGAGCGCAAGGACCCACACAGGATCGGGCCCATACAGGACCTGTAGCACTGATCCACGTAGGATCGCTGAGTGCTGAAGTCGTCGTCGTCCAATCCACATAGGATCTCTGTACTGTCGTCGTCGAATCCACACAGGATCTCTGTACTGTCGTCGTCGCAGTCACAGTAGCAGTCGTAGCAGTAGAACAGTCGCAGCCAGCACTAGGGTTCCCGCACACAGCAAGCTCGTACGGAGGGTCCGCTCCACGAGCCGAGAGGCTGATACATCAACTGTCACGAAGACCAGAGTTGATGTATCCAAAAGTTCCGTATCGTCAACAGGAACTCAACGCAACAGACGGCGCGTCGATCGGACGCCCGGTCTGAGAGTTATTGGCATTTTCGTCTCCGGGGCCCTGTTGGTTTTTAAGGCAAAACCAACCCGACCGTACTCCACCTGCGTCCAAACCTCGGGCGGAGTATGCCAAATGATCCGTCTCACTAAGAGGAACACTACGCGACTGACGGCACGTCAATCGGACGTCCGTAGCTCAAGATATGAGCGTTTCTGCTCCGAAGGCCCGGTTGGTTTTGTGAACGAACCAACCCGGCCGAACTCAAAGTAAACCGAAACCTTGAGTGCAATATACCGAAACGACCGTCTCGATCCAAGGATCGCGTTGCCGCTGACGGTTCGTCGATCGGAGGTCCGAGGCTCAAGTTATGGGCCAAAAACCAAATCTGGTTCGAAACGGGGGGGTCCGGGTCCGGGCCGACCCGGCCCGACCCCCCCCCCCCCCCTGGGCGGCGCGGCGGCCGGCGACGGCGGCCGGAGGCGGCGGACGGCGGACGGCGCGGCGGCCGGCGGCGGCGCGGCGGCCGGGCGGTGCGGCGGCGCGGCGGCGCGGCGGCGCGGCAGCGCGGTGGCGGCGGCGGCGGGCCGCGGTGGCGGCGGCGGCGGGCCGCGGTGGCGGCGGCGGCGGGCCGCGGCGGCGGCGCTTGGCGCCGCACGTGGGTGGCACGCGGGGCTAAGCCCCGCGTTTTCTTGAGGGTCGGCGCGGCACAAAGGGTCCGCGCCCCAATTTTTTTTAAAGAAGCCCCCCCCTCACGTGGGGGGGCCTGTTGCTGCGGAACCGAGGGGGCAGCCGGCCCCCTCCCTTTAAAATAAAATCGCCCCCCTCTTTAAGAGGGGGGTTTTGCCAGCTGGCCGGGGAATTAATTCCCCGGTTTAACGGTATCCGGCCGGCCAGCCGGCCCGCCGGTTTTCTCCAACGGGACCGGAATTTCCGGTCCCCTCTTCGGCTTCCATCGCCGGCGGCCCGGCCGCCGGTCTTCTCTTCCGCCGCGGCCCGGAACCGGCCGCGGTCTCCTCGCCCCGCCGCGGCCCGGAACCGGCCGCGGTGTTCGTCGTCCGGCGCGGTGTGACGGCACCGCGCCCCTTCGCCGTACCATGATTCCTTCCAACGCGGCGTGACGGCGTCGCGTTCTTGAAGATTCTCCTCGGCGTAGCGCGACGGCGTTGCGTAAATTATAAGCACGATCATCCGCGTGGTGCGACGGCACCACGCCACTTGCTTCCACCCGCATGAATAAAACAAGAACGATGGAGGGGGGTTCGGCCGTGTTCGTGCGGTCCGGCCCCCCTCACGTTAAAATAAAATCGCAACTTAAAATAAATCAAGTCACACGTTAGTCTTGATAAAATCACGATCAAGAATAAAATAAGGAAACCAAAAGAAAACGACAACCCCTACCTCGGGTTTAAGATTCGAAGAATCGTCTACGTCCCGCGGAAGACGGCGTCGCGGAGGTCGGGCGTCGCGGTCGTCGTTCGTCAAATCCGTTGACGAAGTGTTATGCCCGAAGAGACACGACGTTGGCGGATCTTCGTTTGCCGACGAAGAAGGTCCGAGGAGGAAGAAGAGGTCCGAAGATACCGGGTCGCCGAATCGATGATCCTTGACGAAGTGTTGTCGTTCTTCGTTGAGGATGAAGACGTTCTTCGCCGGAGAAGATGAAGAGAAACTCTCAAAAATACAAACAAAGAACTCAAAATAAAATAAGACTACCTCTTATTTTATTAACACAACACAAAAGAATTTCAAAGTTTGAAATTCAAAAAGACTTAACCCCCACAATTAATTAAGAGTAACCAATTAATTAGGGGTTAAGTATGTTGAGAGAATTTGAAAAGGTTAGGGGTTCGTGTGGGCCCCACCACACTTAATCCTCCTAAGGGAGGTTAAGTGGGTGTGGGTCCCACTTCCAACCTCCTTTGATAGGTTTTAACTTGTTGTAAAAAAAATTGTTCTTCACAATTTATTTAACTCAAACTAAAAACCCCAAAACGTAACTTTCAACCCGCAACAAACACAACTCCCGAAAAGGTCTCATTAAGCGAATATCGGCGCTGCGAGTTCATCGGTGCCCTCAGATTTCAATTCCGAGCACCGGATCAAAAGTTAGAAATTCCCGCTCGTTCGTTCACTGAACGTACCCGAGCCAAACTTCGGAAATTAATTCCGGGCACTCCGGGCCTCGGAATCAGGTGCCGTCTGAAACCGCGCTCTTGTAAAATTCTAAAGAAAATTAAGAAAAAATTTCCCTTGAATTTTACGGGTCTTTACAGGTAATCCAATTTTATTTCCATATTAAGATATTAAATGAGATATGAATCTTTTAGTTGAAATATAACCCTAAAACTCATGAACTCACATAAACAAATAGATCAAAACATTTAATTAAAATAAAAAGGATAAGCGACATTTGAGGGAATCCATACTTAATGTTTTCTTATTTCATGGATTAATTCAATTAGAAACCAATTCTATTAAGATTAATTTTTTTAACAAAGGATAACAGATATATAAACATATACATCTTTCAATAAAATTATCACACTCAACATTAAATGGTAATTATATTTGATTCAAATTGATATAGTAATATTTTATGGAAATTCATATTTCTTCAGTTACCTCCCCCTCAAGGGAAACAATTATAAACATCTTTATAATGGTGGATCTCCTCAAAAATGGTTTTCAATATCTTCCAATATAGATAATATAGTAGAATTATTCTTTATCTTATGCTAGTCTATATTTGAAAAAATATATAAATTCACCATGAATGTTCTTATTTTCAAAACATATTCTTCTAGAAACCAAAAATATGATCAAAAATGATTATATCTTCTATATATTTATTTTTCTTGGATATGGTAAGTCATTATGAAAATTTATCTATAATGACTCTCTTTTGTTATTTGTATATGAAAACAAAATGATGAATTATTAAAAGATGATAACTTGTTAATATTTGTGATCATGAATTTATTTCACTCATTTTATCTCATTTTATCACTTGAGAACATGGTTCACCATCAATTACATAAGCCATAATAATATATAACATATATAACAATTTAAGAAAAATATTTGTTCTTCCTTAGTTTTTAATGTAAATAATAAGGTAGAGTTTTTTTCTCAATGATGTTGGTCCAATTGCACTATTATTAATGATTTCATATATGAACATATGTTTTGATTTATATTGACTTTAAAGTGATCTCATCACATTACATTCTGATTTTTGTGGAGATTTTTTTCCTTATTATCCAACATGGATGGTGCAATGTTAACCCTCCAAATGAATGTTTCTTATCCTTGAATAATATCAAATCAGTTTTTTTATAATGTCCATAATTTTATCACCTCATAGAGGTATTTTAACCATAAATTCATCTAGTGAATATTGTGAATTAGTTGAAACTATGTCATTTTATAAAGTGTGAATTTATTTTTTCGCAAAGTTGGCCAAATGAACTTTTGATTTCATACATCTCATATTGTGGGTTTTTTCTAATCTTAAATCATAACCATGTAATCATTAAAAAACACATTATTCATTAATTTTCTTAGTCATGCCACATTTTTTAACAAATATTTACATTCCATGATATTTTAGGATTCTAAAACCTATTTCAAATCATTGTGATCAATTATATTTTTCATGATATCTTCATATACATAAATCTTTTCATAAAAAGTCATTTTGAATTCAAAATAATAAATATAATTAATATTTATTATTGAATTTAAGAATATTATTTATTATACATATATATATTAATACTACATATTATTATGAATATAAAAATAGTAATTAATAAATTTGGTAGATAATATAATTATATTAATCCCTTATTATAAAACAGAAATAAATAAATTAGAATATATGTCACATACAATATTTTTCATAAATATAATATCAACCAAATCTATACCTCTGGCATGGACGATCCTATGTCCCACATTCATGCGTATAATGGATCCATCTATGTCATGTGTATCTATGTCTCTGCTATGGTATACGCTTCTCCTATATATCATCATCATCATCCACCTCCACATCCTTCTATGTTACAGGCGGTGGATGTACAATCTCCACGCATGTACCCTGTCCCGTATCTAAGGATAGTGGATGCTGGATAGAACCCTTACAAACATGTGAAGAATATAGATGGTGTGATTTGGATGTCTACATAGTATGGAGTAATAAAGAATCATTCTCAGTCTAGTCAACATCTATATTTTCCTCTAGTATTGATTGAGAAGCTGGAGGACCATCTTTCTGATCATGATGAACACCCTACTCCTGTGGAACAGTTTCATACAGGAGATCATGATGAATACCCTTCTCATTAGGAACATCTGAATACATAATAGGGTTATCACCCTCATAGATATCTATATCATGCTCAGTAGGCCCCGCATCCTGACCGTCATGTGGTGGATCAATAATATTCCATGATAACTACCGTTCATCAAAGGATGAAACTATGCCAAAGAGATAGGAAAATATGCATGGAAAATTATACTCTCCTTACTAAATAAAACATGTGAAGTAGATAACTATTATGAGCATCCTGTGAAAAAAATTTCACTGTTAATTATTTTCAATAAAAAATATAGAATAGTGGAAGTAAGAATGTATACCAACTCAGGAAATCATCATCCATGTTGTGTCATAAATTTTACTGGGGACCTACAATAGCAGGACTCATTATCGCGTTGATCCAAAAAATGAAAACATGTTGTCCCAACCCCTCATAACCTAAAATCCTATCGTCTATCCCATAGATAAATATGTGTGGCATAGTGTTATCTCAAGTCAATGTATTTCTTCCCTAACATATTCGGGGAATGTCGTTAATACAATTGACTAGGCGGGTTAGGATCATGCTGAAAAAATATGAACTGCCTCATAACTCTATCGATCTGATGCCACTCTACTAAATGAAAATGAATCCATGGAACCATGTAGGATCCCATAGGAATAATCATCGTATTTTATGCAGGAAGGATCTGGATGATATCATATATATATTTAATCTATGTAATCTAAAAGAGAAAACGAATAACCAATTAACAATTGAAGAGACTCATCATAAAGAATAAGTATTTAACAATACAAATAATAATCACTTACATCATCTTGTTGAAGGCTATACAACATGATTATGTAGGCATGGATGTCATGTTTGGAGGTACCTGAATAGTTATTTAATTGAATACACTTGCAGAGAACATTTTTATAGTTACATTTCTTAACAGAAAGACGTAAAATTAAGTTAGAAATTATAATGAAGGAATAACATACCATCGTCCATGTGGAACCTATGCTATAATATCTACTGGCTATGTTGCATCGGCTGGTGAGCTAAACAAGGTATGTGCTCTTATACCCACATTTGTAGAAGAACAACACATCTGGTGATTTGCATCTTATTGATGAGACATGTGATGCATAACACCCTGTACGTATATTCTAGACGAGTGAACCCCCAGCTATACTGGCATGCATGGTCCAAATCCCCTAGAAATAGAAAATACATCAGATGTACACAAGTAGTGGTGTGATAGAGGAAATTTTTTCCTATGATCTGCCTCAAAATATATACATGTTAAAATTACAGCACAGTGATTTCATCATCATCCTATACTAGATATGATAAGTGATGGTCAATCCATAGAATCCGTAATCTACTGCTAATGATGGACCTGAAATCATCATTAACCAATGTAACACCCTAGGTTTTTTCAAAAAATAAATTGAAGGGCCCGGAACATTATTTTAAGAAAATATTTATAACTATCCTTTAAACATAATTTTGGAACTTCTATGTAATTAATTTCAGATAATGGTCATCTATGGTTGTGATCAGTATGTTATTTGGATTCTAATAGAACCTACTTGTTTTTTTGGTGAATAGTAAAATACCCTTGTGAATAGTAATATGAATAGTTGTATGACCCTTATAAATAGTAAATCATATTATTATTTTATTTTCCTAAGGATATAATACAATGTGATGTTGATTAATTTTTTGGGGCATTAAAAAAAGTGTTCTAGATTTAATTTCTTTTATTGTTTAATAAATTATGATTTTATATAAAATTTAAATTAATAGTGTTTAGAAAATTAAATTAAAAAATGGAGTTCATTTTTTAATTCCACATGTCGAAAATGTTTTAGGGTGATTTTTTGGGATTTTTACGAAATTCTAGAATTTATGAGGAATAGTAAAATATGATAAAATACAATAAATACTACATAATTGTTTACTTAAATAATATATGATGAAGGGATATTTTAAGACCACTTGGTAAGAACCCACATGCAATTATTAATATTTGGGGTCACCTAAATGAAGACTAGTCTTGAGAAAAATTATTAAAACAATGAATAAAATAATGTAAAATCTCTACTCTTCTCCACAATAAACACCACCTTCATTTCCATCATCCTCCCACACCTCTAAATCCTTGAGACTTTCCTATTTTTAGACCAATAGTACTCCCAATACCCTTACTAATGTCTAATACCTTATGTTCTCACCAAAAGGAAAAAACCAAGGGCCTTAAGACGGATCTCAATGAGAAGATATCAAGAAGTAAACATCCTCTTTTGTTTTATTTCTTTTCTTTTGATTTTCTTTTCTATTATTTTTATCTCATAACCTATCCTTATCCAAGAAGAATTAATGATCTAGTATCATAAATATTATTTATTTTATCATTCTTAAAGAAGAATCACCATTATTATTATTATCCTCCTATTCCATTATTTCAATAAAATAAAACATCATCTGTGATGTGTCAATTTACTAACATCGTGGACAATGTGAGTTCAATTTATCTTACCTCCTTAAATACTAGTCGTGAAACCATTTTCATGGTTGAACCAGATTATAATTTATGTATTATACCTTATATATTGTTCTATAATCATTTTATACGCTTGTTATTAATATATAAATTAAAATGAGTTCAATACGATCAAATAATTGAAAAAATGATCTAAAAATTTTCAATAATGATTTATCTTATGAATCATCATAATGTTAGAATAAAAAATTATAAATTTTAAAATTTTAGGTTCTGGAAATATTTAAATACCATTTAATTTTAGTTCTGGAGGTTCACTTCCAATCAAAAAGGATATCCAACATGAACTGATTAGGGAAATCATGTGAAGAACGCATCCAAAACAATTGAAGGAACAAAATAATAACAATTAAAGGTAGAAATGATGTAATTAAATGATCTAATAAGTTATTATAAACAATAAATATGGTTATATAACCATTATATAGGAGTTTTAAATGATTTTTATGTAAGACTATCATGAGGTAAGGGAATTCATTACCCCATTTCCATTCATTGGGTTAACATTAAAACTCATTATTTATGTGGTATTAATGTTTTTTGGGATATTAATTTTGCCTATACTGTGTATAATTATATTTATTTATATTTTTTATACATATTCCGTCCACTCTATTAAATATCCCTTCAGTTATATGATATTTATAATGGATTGTCTTTTCAAAAACCCCTTTTAAAATTCTATTTTATAAAATTAAAAAGAAAAGTTTTTATGCAATTATTAATGATGTATGCTTGTATTTTGGTTCTTGATAATTATTTATGATGAATGGTGGGACCTATAACTCCCTCCAAGGCATTGGTTATTTTTAGTTTGGAGGTCTTCTATATGGTAAATCTATGTGTAACTACAATGGTTACAAAAATTGTATGGTAGCCGTGATGGTTACAAATTATAAGGTAGCCAAGAGGGTTACAATATTATGTAAGTAATGAACCAATATTCCTTTATGGTTTTATTTATTTTCTATACGTTATTTTGCAAATCTCATGGAAATATCATGTTTCACTATTTATGTTTATATGGGTACATGTATGTCTTTTTTTGAAAATGATTTCGAACATTACAAGTATTCAGGGACAAATGTTTTCTTTCCCTGTTTTAATATCCATTAATACTATTTTTTTTATCATTCCATGTTTTAAAATGTTTTCACAGGATATATGGATGTGTAAGACTAATAAGGAAGAGAAGTATAAATTTTATGAAGAGTTTTCATAGAAAACTTAATTTATTTAATATATTTTGTATTTTGGAATTTATGGATACTTTTTGTGGTATATGTTGTATATGAATGTTGAATGTTATTTTTGTATTATATAAAAATTATATAAAACTATAAACCTAAAATGATCTTATATTTTAAAAGAAATGATTTCTTGACTAAAATTCATGATTATATAATGTAATAAGGTAGTGTCCTTATAGTTGATATCAATGTATGGTTTAGATAACATTAGTGGTTAAGATGATGTTAATAGAATACCATGAATTATTTTTATTCTATGGTTAATTTGAAATGATATAGAATTTATAGATTACCAAGATTATTTTACTAATATATGTTTTTTAGAATGGTTATTTGCATAAGAAATATTGAAACTGAAGAGGAGAAGCATTGATAGAATGATATCCTTCTAAATCTGTATCTTGGAATTGTAGGGACTGGAATCGATAAATTTGTGATAGTAACGGATCAAATAACATAGAAAATAAATGGAGTTGGAATCCATGAAAGAGGAAAACACAAGGTACCATAAAGGAACATGACGATATAGGAACATTTTATAAGACAACACCCTTCTTCTTTCAATCGATATTTTGACCCATTAGTGGCTGAAAGAGGGATTAAAGACCTTGAAATTATATTCAATTATATGGGATGTTCAGATTATCCAATGTTATGTCTATAATTTTATCAATTTTAATGTAAAGTTGATCAATGGTGGTCAATAGTCAAAAATTTCAGTGATAGAGAGGATATTGGTGCCTTATAGTGGGATGAATCTAAAATTCTATTCTCTGAAAAATATTTTCATAAGGTGGTGTCACTTATGATGCAGAATAAATTCCTTGAATTGAAGAAAAATTAGGACGAATCAGTGGCCATGTATGAAGAAAACATCACCCGACTATCAAGGTATGCTCTAAATCTTCTTCTAGATAATCATAGAAAAGTAAAAAGCTTTTACTCATGATTAAATCCAAGGTATCAAATGTTGTTGGCCTCCCATGAATTAAAAAGATATGAGAAATTTTCTTGATGTGTTGAGAGGGTATAGATAGAATTTTATAATGATCATGTGAAATTTGAAAATAATGAGAAGAAGAGGTCAATATGGAAAATTATGGGTAAGGATAAATCAATGAAACATGACTCTATGAATTCTCTGTTTCCAGTTTGTGAAATATGTGGAAAAAATCACCCTGGGGAATTCCTTACCAAAATTGGTAAGTGTTTTTGACATGGTATATTTTGACATATGGCTTGATATTGTAAATCAAAATGAAACTAAGAATAATCCTGATAAGAAAACTATTTTTTAAATGTGGTGATATGTTCCTTTATGAAAATGTCCACCCAAAGAAAGATCCAAATGATGGTAAGAAGACATAATTTAAGCAGAAAGGTGTAGTGGGATCATTTGAGAATACTTCAGTAAATTTTGGTCCATCCAATGAAGTTGTATCATGTACTTTTTTTAAATAAAATTTTGTAATTTTTTTTCGATACAAGGTCTACACATTCCTTTATTTATGAAAAATTTCCTGGTAAATTGGAAATATCACCTCAATAAAATGATACCATAACATTTTGTTAAAACACAAGGGGGAAATATAATAGAAAAGATGAATTATAAGAATATTTATATTATGGTATGTATAATGACATTACCTTACAATATTGTTGTATTTTTTCTTTAGTAGAGTTGGAAGTCATTCTGGGAATGGATTGGCTTTCAGTTTATCATGCTAAGATTTACTGTAGATATAATGAAGTTGTTTTTCGGATAGATTTTCAGTTTGAATACAAGAATGAACCCATACAATTGACAACATATTAGGATGGTGAGAAACAATTGAAATATTTAAATGAAAGTTATCATGATCATTTTTTTTAAAATAAGGGAACTATTGTGATTAATGATGTGATAGTGGTGAATGAATACCTTGATATTTTTCCTAATGAGATACCCAGTTCATACCTGATCAAGAAGATGAATTCACAATTGAATTAGTTCCTGATTCTATGAAAATTTTAAAATCCCCTTATAGAAGTTATCAAATGGAAATTTTAGAGTTGAAAGATCAATTGCATGATTTTCTTGATAAAGGATTCATTCATAATTATACTTCACTATAAGGTGATCCTATTTTGTTCGTTAACAATAAAGATCGTTCCCTGAGACTTTTCATTGATTATAGAACCTTGAATAACATCACTATTAAAAACAAGTTTCATTTTTGTCACATCGATGAATTTTTAGATCAGCTCTAGGAAGCTCATTACTTTTCCAAGATTGACTTGATATCCAGATTATATCAGCTAATGATTAAGGGGGTTGAAATACCAATAATAGATTTTTTTACTAGATATGGGAATTAAGAATTTTTCGTTGTGTTGTTTGGGTTAAATAATGCAATTTCTGTGTTCATGGATCATATGAATAGAATATTTCATGATTTCCTAGAAGAGTTTGTGGTTGGGATTATTAATGAAATTATTGTGTTTTCTAAATGTAAAAAGGATCATAAAAAACATCTAAGGGTTTTTTTTGAAAACATTAACAGAAAATAAATTTCATGGAAAATTCAACAAGTGATATTTTTGATGAAATAGATTTCTTTTCATGGGAACATTGTAAATAATTATTTAATAATAGTATATCCTACCAAAAAAAGTGGCTGATGAAGGACTAAGAACTATAAATGTAACAAAGATTCATAGTTTAATTGTATTAGTAGGTTTTTACCGATGGTTTGTAAAAAACATTGCACAGTTATCTTTCTTGATAACTAAGTTAACACAAAAAGGGGTTAAATTCATATGGGTTGAAGATTGTGATGTTATTTCAGGAATTAATGAAGAGATTGGTGAATGCCCTTATTTTGTCCATGCCTTCCCGAAATGGTGAGTTTGTTATCTATAATGATGCTTCATTTAAGGGACTAGGTTGTGTTTTCTTTGCATAATGATTAGGTAATTGATTATAATTCAAGATAACTAAAACCTCACGAGTTATATTATCCCACACATGATTTGTATTTAGATTCTATGAATTTTTCATTAAAATTTTTGAGGCATAATTTATATAGAGACAAATTTAAAGTATATACTAACAATAAAAGTCTGATGTATATATTCACTCAGAAGAAATAAAACCTAAGGTAGGGAAGATAGAATGAACTGATAAAGGATTATAACTTCACGATCAATTGCCATCCTAGAAAAGGAATAAAGGAGGTAGATGTGTTGAGTCGAAAAAATCATGTATCATTAACCATGTTACATTTGGGACATGATCCCTTGATTAATGATTTGATGAATTTTTTCTTAGAAGTTCTTGGTGCCGGAAATACCTCTATTTTGTTTCCAGTTTCAGTGAAGTTATCATTATTAGACAGATTTAAGCAACCACAAAAGGAATACTGTGAGCTACAAAAAAGGTATAATTGGTTAAAATATGTATGTTTCTAGAATTTAACCTTGCTAAATATTGTGTTTTTTGATTTTTTAAAAGGTTGTGTGTTCCTTGTGATCCCAGTTAAAGAAACAATTATAGTGTGAAGCTCATAGTTTTCTATATTTAGTTTAACCTAGCAATAATATGATGTATATAGGAAATTAGATGAATTACTGGTGGGATGGAGTGAGAAGGAAAATTGATGATTTTACCATGAAATGTTTGATATGTCAATAGGTTAAAGAAAAGATGCAGTATCTAGAGTGGATTCTTCACTATTTTCTTATGCCAGATTGTAAATGGGAGAATGTATCCAAGGACTTTTTGGTGGTACTACCAAGGAAATCTCATGTTAACAATGTGATTTAGGTTATTGTTGATCGGCTTACTAAATCATCACATTTTCTTTCTAATCAAGATACATTGTCTTTGGAGTCGATTTCTCGACTATACCTCAAAGAGACTGTCAGGTTACATTTAGTTCCTCTTTATATTGTATATGAATGGGATCCCATGTTCACTTATAACTTCAGGAAGGGCCTTCTGATGTCTTTGGACACAAAAATGATTTTTTTTACAAATTTTCATCCTCTATAAAATATGTATTCAGAATGAACGATTCAAAATTTGGAGGATATTATTCTAGCTTGTTCAATAGACATACATGGCTGTTGGAATTAACATATTTCTTCTGTTTAGTTTTATTATAATAATATTTTTTATTATAGTATACAGATGGAACCTTGATGGGCATTGTATGTGATGTGGTATAGAATAATAGCTTTGGGGGATCGATTCATAGAAATAAAGTTAATGAGACAATAGTTAGTAGAGGAAGTGGATGAGAAAGCGAAGATGATCTAGAAACACATGAGGATATCTCAGATTATACAGAATAGTTTTTCAAGGACCAAGTGGAATGACTTTTATTTTGAGGTATGAGATCTTTTTTTTCTAGAATCTCACCACAGAAAAGTGTTATGCATTTTGGTAGGAAATTAAAGATGATTCAAAAGTTCATTGGACCTTATGAAATCCTAGAGAAAGATGGAACAGTTTCTTACCAAGTAGCTTTGCATCTAAGATTATCTCAGGTACACAATATTTTTCATGTTTTGATGTTGAGAAAGTATCTTCCAGATTCCTCTCAGGTTTTGGGCCCTGAAGAAGTTTAGCTAGGAAGTAACCTTTCTTATGAAGAGAAACCTATTTATATTATTGATCAAAGTGGACAAGTATTGTGGAACAAGGTAATCCACCAGGTAATTATTTATGGAGAAAGCACATTGTTGAGGAATGAAAAATGGGAATATGAAAAAGCTATGAGGGAAATGAACCTTCACTTGTATAGAAAGTAAATAAAATTACAAGGACATAATTTCGAGAATGTGGGGATAATGTTACAACCCATTATTTTTAAAAAATAATTTGAAATTCATAAAACATTATTTTAATATGATATAATAACTATCCTATCAACATAATTTTTCCAATTATATGTTTTTTATATAAAATAATGGTCATATATGGTTGTGACCAGTATGTTATTTTGGAGTCTAATAGAACCGGACTCGTTTTTTGGTGAATATAAATATAACCTTATGAAAAGTTAAAAGGTTAGTAATATGACACTTATGAATAGTAAATCATATTATTATTTTATTTTCTTATGTATATATGTAAATTAGATGTTGATTAATTTTTCAAGGCGGTAAAAAATAGGTTATACATTTAAAATTGTTATTTTTGAATAAATTACAATTTTTTTGACAAACTAAATTATTAATTTTTATAAAATTATTTTGAAAAAATGGAGTTCATTTTCTGATTCTAAAAGTTGATAAAAAAATTTGGGTGAATTTTTGGGAATGTTATAAAATTCATGAATTTATTATGAATAGTAAAATATAATAAAATACAATAAATACTAAATAATTGTTTAACTGCATCCTATGTGATGCAAGGAAGTTGTATGTGAATGGTTCTAGGGCATGCATCAGAATCTGGTGGGCCGAAGATTTTATAAATTTTCATCGACGGGTCAACAGAACTAGTCAACACAGACGATCCGAGCCCTAGTAAGGTTCGAGGATCTTGTATAAATTGTAAAGAGCACAAAACACATAAACCAAATACATACATGTAGTTATATAAATCCATGGTAGAATGAAACTTGTCGACAAAGATCGTTACTCAAAGGATCCAAAGTAAGAACCCCCTATATCATCTACACGTTCTTAAAAAATCTGAGGGAGTGTTGATCGTCAGAATTCTATGTTTAGCAAGGTGATTTGACATCTCTTTCAATGTACCGAAAGTTTCTATATTGAAATTCCTTCGATGCTTGAGAGATATCTTGATCTGAGCTACTTGGATTGAGATATTCTCTCTCTAGAGAGTGGGAGGAGAGGGAAGCTCCCATTCTCATTCCAATAAAATGAGTGAATAGTATGAAAGGCCACTTGAGTGAGAGATCCTCCTCTTTATTTATTGTGGAGTTGATAAATACCATGTTGGGTTTCCCGACCCCTTTTTATTTCAACATCCACTAAATAAATAATTTTAGCGAACTAAACAATGTCAATCTTATTATTTATTTTATCTCATATTTTTAATATATATAAAATATATTATGTGATAAAATCCAATCCATTTAACTCGTCACCCTATCCCACTTGTTATTAAACAATCATTTAATGTTAAAATAATATGAGTTCTATTAATATTATCTAATATTTAATAAACTTGTAAACATATCAAATAAATTCAAACCAAGATATTTATAACATTAATATTAAGGAGTCTATTTAAATCTTTTGGTGACTGATAACTTGTAAAATAGTTGGACCTTATGGGGGGGCCCACTATGTCTGTATTCCTATTCAACTGAATTGGGAGGATTTGTGAATACACTATTTTGTTTGACCCTCTAGGATCTTATCACTATAGTAGTGAATAAAATCTATATATCATGAGAGTAGTCTAGCAACCCATCATGGCCCCTAAAGATATACAGATTTTCCTAGAAATGAAAACCAACCTACGAACACAGACTATGTTCTGTAATATTTTTGGCATCAAATATCTCATAAAGAAGGATGCAAGCTTGTGTCATCGTCCATTTCTTTCTTTTTTATTTGTTGATATTTCTGGATGGATTTACCTCTGTACTTCTTTATAAAAGATTTATGCAAGATGCACCATCCTGATCAACCAGGCCTGAGATAAAAAACATCCTAAACATGGAAGTGAAAATTCCATTCTTGACCATTGAACTAATGTCATACCACCGAGATGCACCCAACACAATATACATTGTCACAATATCAATAAAACAGATTTTCTTGCATGAAAGCATGCAATCAAATGGTTGAAATTTGTAATAGTCTCAAGTCTGGAGAGCAATAAACATGTTCGTAAATAGGAACAACCAATGACACCCAAAACATGTGGTGTTCATATTAGAGGGTTTGTCCTCATGATATCAATAATAGAGTTCACCAAGTGTGAATTTCTTGGGAAAAGGTCTCAATGATTATGATTTCCCAGCACCTGTTTTTAAAACATCTACTGTGTCCGGTCAATAAGATGTGTCTAGAATATATAAAAAATATTTATGGTAAATGTCATACTATCTCTAGGTTCTCATTATAGCCTGAGATCAGCTATAATATCTCTACAAGAAACTTAATATTTGGAAATTACCAGTATATAATGGGTGCATAAATATCTACACTATAAAGGTAATATGAAATCATGAAAAACTAACTGTATACATGATAATGAAATAAAACGTATGACATATCTGGGTCTAGGACCCCCATTATTTCAACAATCTCACTTCCACTAGAGACATCATTATAACCAAACATGTTAGCTAATCACATGATAAATATCATCTATCTATTGAGTTAAGTCTTTTACTGGGGAGCCTGCCATGTTTTTGGTGTGTGGCATAACTACTATATGTGGCCTCATATCCTTGAGTAAAACTTCTCATGATAAGGTATTCCTGAGTATATCACCTTTTTCCATTTCATAACATGACAACTTGGATGGTAAGTATATCATAATTTACATTATGATAATACTTTTCTCACTAGTTGAGAATCCTAGAACAGTGGTAAATATTTGGAATAAATAACTTCTTCTTAGCTTCCTTCAAAGCTATAATGCACTCGGTATTTGTAGATATGGCTGCCATTGTCTTTTAGGAGTGTGACTCACTCATTTCCTAAGCTTAACTGAGATAATAGATCAAATTTATCAAAGGATTACTATTTTGTGTCCCAAAAAAAACATGTATACCTTCCTCTCAATATTCTAGGTACATATCATTTGTACTCACCAAAGTACAAGAAGATAGTTCTGACATCATAACTTACAGTGCTCCTAGATATAATTGATATATACCTACAATAAATTATATCATATTAGTTTGAATTTTTGTACATATAATGGCCGACATGATTGATACATCACTGAATCATATGTAACTCAACTCCCAACATTAATCCCTTCCCATGTTCTAAACATGTCAACCTAGAGAGATCAAGCCATGTGACATTGACAACAATTGTGAAGATGAAATGTTTTGAATTGTATTTTTCAATAAAATTTCTCTTTATGTACGATTGACTAGGACCAAGAAACCTATAGATCAACCTTAGTAGAGCTTGTTCCCTAGAACTTATTTTGTTAATTTAAGTCAATCACTAGAGAAATACTTTTATCCTGGTCATATCTACCGGTGATACTAATATCTATTTTCCATACATTTCCAAACATATTTTTCTTAGAAAACATTGGAGCTCCCACAAACCCTTAGTATTCACAAGGAAAATATTCATTCGAAATGAATTCTCTAAGATATTTTTTCTTAAATTAAATCAGAATAGCATTTTTGTAACTTGCAACATTCATTGGAATTTGATGGTGTCATCATTTCTTATTGGTTTCATCATATAAACACCTTCCATGAAAGTTGATAATGACATACAATGAACAATTTAATGATATTAGAAGTTTATATGTGACAAGTAAAATTTCTAATAGATTTAGGCATACCAAAATACTATAACCAACCAATCCTTTTTTGTACCATGCTTGTTCCATCCATGAATCTTCTCCTTTGAATACCCAATGTAGTATTCAATTTATAATCCACTTTCCAATTTAGTTCATGCAATCCATTATTGAGTTTTAATAGATCTTGAAAATATTAAATAATCTCCTTATACATCATACTTGTTGGATTTATTATTCATAATAAATAAAATATCTTTGGTCGCGGTGAATATAAAACCATCATCGTGGTTTCATCCTTCATACGCAGTATGTTTCGTTGGAACATACCTCTTTTACATGTACTTGTAATACTTGTTCCTATGCCAACCATTTCTGCATCCCGAGTATTGATTAAGTCCATGTCAATCCATATTCTACAATCTCTAATAGATATGTTCACCCTTTATAGAAATTTATTCTAATACATTACTATATCTTTCTTATCTTGGGGATTTATGTAATATCCTAAGAAACTTTTAGGATGTTTTCTTAGATTCACTATGTGTTTAACTTGATGAATGTATGTTTAAATCATAACAAATTTGGTGCGTTTATAACACATTTCCTATGACTTAATGGATTTAAATAATACTATTACTTGTATTATATACATTTTTCAATTTAGTTGGAATATTGGGTATGGGTTTACAATATTTTTTTCAACGCACATCATGAAATAATATGGATGTTGCTACAATTTGAAACATTTATACTCCCTAAATCATAACTCTGATGTACAAAATGTGCATTTAAGAATTTCTTCATACTAAATTTTTTTATCAATGTTAACATGTATGACTCTATCATCAATCCTACTTATGAACATCAATACCGTGATGTAGATAAGGTAACATGAATTTAGGAATTACTCGACGCTACATTATCCTGATCGATGAATGCTTGGTCAAGATATTATTCATCATATCGTTCTGGAAAACACATATCTTATGACCATGAATATAAATAACAATTACATTCCTTAATGACTTAAGATTTTATGAAGTATCTTTACCTCTAGCATTCCTTTGGAATAGTTCCCACTCACATTTTTAAGTAACCCCAAAATCATTTTGGCATACCTTTATTCACAATGGTTTCTTTTTCTAAACTATAAATGTTAATTATATCATAGGTGTTTAGCTGTGTCAAGCCTAAATACCAAACTGATTATATCATTGACTTCCACTATTAGTTTTACATGACAAATAATCATATTCTCACAACTGGGTAAGTCTTACATTTTTAATATTTATCATCTATTTCTTTTGATTCAAGTATGTCTGAACTATTTGTTGAGTATGATACACCAAAAACAACATTCCTTAAAAAAAATGTAATGAGGTATCATTATGTCCAAAGGGAATTTGAGATAAATATTTTGGTTATACTTAACAACATGTTCAGTTTGAGTCAATCCCGTGGCAATTTGAAGCTATGTGTTTCTCACCACAGACATAATAATCACCCTTTCTCAGCTGGTTGGAGAAGACACCTTACTCTTAGTGATGTTTCTCTACTTACTTGATTACTGTATTTCAATACATATATGTGAAATGCATTTTTTATATATACCCAATAAGAATGTGAGAAACAATACTTTTATACGATGAATATTAACTGAATGAGAAGGGGAAACTTTCTTATAGTATTTTAGTACATTTTATTTTTAAACTTCCATAAATTTATATCAATATGTGATGAAAATAACGTCCAATTAAATAACCAATCACTTTTCATTAAAGGACATGATGATGGTTCCACTGGCGTAACATGCCATAGGATTTTTCTAATTGTATTTCAATTTATTTTCCATAAGAACAAAAGATGGTGTTATCTTTAATTTTATTATTACATAGAGAATGTTACATTAAAGGTAATAAAGTGCTTACTCTACACTATTCATTTTTATCCTTAAACAAAACTAAAGTAATTGGGTGTAAAAGGTATGACAATGGGATTCCATGAATGATTATGAAAATTTTCACTTTATACAATGTGAGTGTAATCATCACATTCATATGTTGCCTAGATTTTTCTATGGAAACTTCTTTGAGATGAGACTTCATGTAACATCGTCCATGTCATGAGGTATTGACCACCACTAACATCAAATGTCGATGATATCATTATGACAGAAATAAAATTTTTTAATTCATGTGTATCCTATAAGAAATTTTACACTTTGAATTCCTATGGTGGCTTAACTGATTGGACATAATCACCTTGAATTTCTATTATAGTAATAATGTGCACAGGTTCCTATAAAACAAATATAATTTCATGCTTGTTTGGATATTAATTTTTTCCAATATTTATCACAGTCTTATTGTGCTATTACATGCCATTTTTTTAAAAAAATAAATTTTTTTATATTTTTAAATCATGTGATTACTGAATGAGACATTACTAATTAATTTAATCATTGATTGTCTCCCACTAATTTAGAAAATTCTAAGAACCATTTTTACTAGATTAAGATTACTCTATATTTTGAGTATTTTAGTGTAAAGGATCCCTAAACCTGCATCATAGTCTATAACATATGGAAATTCCACTACATGGAGGGTCTAATGTAGGATTTTGGATGGCCAACCACATTAACACTCAGTTCCTTAATATGTTGAGTGAAGTACCAACTTTAAAAATTATAACCTTTTTTACACAACACTTGCCTCTAAAATTTAAAAAAACTATCTAAGGCTATCTATTTTCTAAAATTGTAGTTATGTAAACCCACCATTCTTATAAGAAGTCCCCGTTAGTAAGAGGAACCCTTATCTATAGCATCAAAAACACTCCAAAATCTTGGTTTTGATCAAACATGAATGATGGAAAGTTGTGGTGAGTTAATATTTATTTATGGGTCTTGTGTTTTTCTCTCTTGATGAATGTTATCCATTTATATTAAAATTGTTCATTTATGTTGTCATGCTCAAAACCAAAAATTAATAGAAAAACATATTCCTCTTATTTATGAATTTAATTATCTATTATTTTATGTATTTATTTCACTATTTTTAAATGAAGAAAATAACAAATAAATGCATATAGGTAAACTACTACTTGACTGGTCTTGAGCATCTAGACGACCTAGGGGTAACATACCTCAGTAGATTCTTGACTCGTAATACAGCTTTCCCCCATCTTTCTGTTCGCTTCTCTTATGAAATATCACCCCGTATAGGCGATGTGCACGTCATGTCTTGGAGTAATGCCTCATCTTGGCGGGTTCCATGTGACGTCATGTATCTTCATGATCAACGTACACCACCTTATATTTGAGGGGTCCTCTTCGTTCACCTTCTTTGTCTAATGTACAAAGGTACTCGCACGTTGGCGAGGGGGACTAGGGATATAAATGTACAATGGGTAGAAATTAGGTATGGATGCCCTTGTACATTTTAACAAAAAATAAGATGATATGAGGACTGTCTATATAATTAATTGCAATCATCACACAAAGTGAAATAATTAATTAAACAAAAGAAACATACACAGGTCGATGCTTAAAACCCGAATTCGGGTAAATAATTCGTGATTAAATTAAAATGTATTAATTATGTATGAGTGTTGCAAATTAATTAAATGAATTAAATAATTATAATAATTTAATTAATCATTGTTACTTTAATTAATTTAATTTTAATACCTAAAATTAAATTAACTAAACAAATATATTAAATTAAATTAAATTTATTTAATTGGACTCAATTATCAAAAATTATTTAACCTTAAATTAATATTTCAATAAATTTAATTTAATTGTAAAATTTAATTAATTATAAATAAAAATTTAAATAGCTTGGGCTTCGAGAACCTAATACAGGGAGTGTGGACATCATCCTAAACCCTAGATGGTCCATACCAAGCCATGCAGGGCCATTCATGGTCATGAGGACCTGCCTAGACTAGTTTCGAGTCAGGAAGATCTTCTTAGGCCATTTTGACGACAATTTGGTCCAACAAAGAACAAACATTGGCAAGGATGTGTACCTCATGGTCTAGAGTGACCACGACTCAGCTCACAATGTTGCATTGAACTATCAGTAGCCATATCTTGGGTAGTCTAGCTGTGCAGTAAAGCTCGACAGTGCCGGTGCGGCATGCTGAAGGCGGCCGGAGCGGCCAACGGTGGACATGTGCTTTCCAGCGCAGAGGCTAGGTGGAGCTGCGGCGGCTGGATCTGACCGGAATAAAGATGGTCCGGAAAAGGGGAGTGGCGGCCCGGGCTGAAGGTGCAGTGGGTCACACATGGTGGCCCAGAGCTGATGGAGTCTGGGAACTAGCATAAGTAGCAGCTGGGGTTGGTGGAGGCTGGTGCGGCAGTAGGTAGATTCCAGGACTAGGGCGAAGCCTGGGTGTGGAGGAGGATGATGATGAGGGATCTCAGCCACTGGATTGGAAGGAGGGAGCTTGGCTAAATGAGAGGGAGACATCTCTAGATTTTTGTGGTGGCTCCGGGGAATGTGTGATGGCAGCCGCAACTCGCTTGGATAGAGGTATAGTGGCAAAAATTGGGTTAATGACAAGGATGACTGCTATGAGTGTGGAGTAGAATAAGGTGGGTGGTGACCTGGGACCAGCCCGCTTAAACTCGGCTGGCTGCGCGTAGAAGGTCAAGAGGAGGAGGATGAGGGTGACTTCTCTAGAATGCGTCCTGGTGCATGGCATGTGGAGGAAGATGGACCGATAGGGGGTCCACCGCGGCCCCCATTTCCAATTATTTTTTTCCATTTTTCCTTTAATGTGCCACCCCTTTAATAGTTTTTATTATTAATACTTTTTATTCATTATGACTTTTTTTGAATTCTTCCTCCCCCACTTTTTTTAAAAGCCTTGTATCCCCCCCCCCCTTTAATTCTTTAAAGGATAAATATAATCCTTTAATAATAATAATAATAATAATAATACTAATAATAATATTATTATTATTATAATTATAAAACAATTATTATTTTTACTAACTTATGATGATAATTATTATCATTAAATAATAATAATTATCATCCTTGTTTGGGTTTTTGAAAAAACAAAAACAATACCGATGATTGGAAATGATTTTAAAAATTAATATCAGGGATCAAACAGAAATTTGATCCAATCCAAAAATTTAAAATGGTCATAACTTGGTCGTTCAAGATCAGATCAATGTACGGTTTTAATGGTTGGGACCATTTTTGAAACCTCTACTTTATTTTTTAAAAATTAATTTTATTTAGATCAAAAATATGTGTGATACATCTGATGCCACAAAATTTTTTTGGGGCCCGCATCAGAAGCCGGTGGGCCGAGAATTTCATGATTTTTCATCAACGGGTCGACAGAACTTTTCGATGCTGATGATCCGAGCCCCGATAAGGTTTGAGGTCTCACATAAATTGTAAAGAGCATAATAAAATTAAACAGAATACATAGGTGTTCAGATCAGATGCCACGATCAACATCTTCTCATCACTGGTGATCATTTCTCAAAGGATTAAAATCAAGAACCCTCTAGATTTTCCATACATGTTCAAAAAACTTGCGGGAGCATCGACCGTCAAATTTATGGTGCTAGAACATGGATTCAAGAATTATTTCGATGTCCTGATGATCACTGCATCAAGATGCATTTGAAGCTTTAGAGATATCATGATCTGAACAACTTGGATCGAGAGATTCACTCTCTAGTGAGTGGTAGACGAGAGAGGCTCTCATATTAATTCCATGAAAATAAGTGAATAGTTTGAATGGTCGCATGAGTGAGAGAGCCTCTTCTTTATTTATAGTGGAGTTGGTAAATACCCGGTTGGGTTCTCCAACCACTGTTTATTTCATCATCCACTAGAAAAATAATTTTAATGAACAAAACTGCATCAATATTATTTATTATTTTATCACATTCTTGTAATATAAAAAAATTATGTGATAAAATATGATCCATTTAACTCGACGCGATGTCCCGCTTAATATTGAATGATCCTTGAATATTAATGTAATATTCATTCAATTAATATAATCTTGTATTTACTAATCCTGTAAATATATCAAATAAATTCAAACCCAAATATTCAAGACATGAATATTGATGAATATAATTAATTTTTTTCATGATCGATAGCTTGGACCACACTCAGACCCCATGGTGGACCCCACTATATCCATATACATATTCAAATGAATATGGTAGACTAATGAATACACTATTGTGTGTGATCCTCTAGGCCCTTATCATGATAGTAGTGAATAAAATCCACATAACAAGAGCAGAGTCTAGTAACCCATCATGGCCCCTAAAGAGATAAGGATTGTCATAGTAATAACAACTAACCTACGAACACTGACTGTGTACTATAATATCTTTTTCTTTTAATATCTCATAAAGTAGGATGCACACTTGTGTTATCAAAATTTTCTTTCATTATTTTTTGTTGATATTTATGGATGGATTTTTCTTTATACTGCTTTTTCCAAAGTCATATGAAGGCAGAACCATCCTGATGAACTAGGAATGAGATATAGAACTTCCTAAACATAGAAGAAAAAAATTCTTTCATTACCATTCAACCAATGTTATACAACCAACGACGTACCCAACACTAGCTAACTCACCACTATTTCGAAGACATGGTTTTTTCCTTGCAGAAAAGTATGCAATCAAATGTTAAGCCTTGGATATGGTCTCATGTCAGGAGACCAATACACATGTCTATAGATAGGAACAACCAATGACACCCAAAACATGCGGTGTTCCAATTGGAAGGTCTATCCTCATGATCTCACTATTAGAGATCACCAAGTGTGAACATCATGAGAAGAAGTCTCAATCCTTACGATCCCCCAACACATGATATACAAACTACTACTATGTCCAGTGAGTAAGATGTATCTAGACTATAGAACATATATTTAATATTAATGTCATAGTATATCGAGGTTCTCATTATATCATGGGATCCTCTATAACCTCTCGACTTTACAATTAATCTTTGGAAATTACAATTATATAGTGGACGCCGAAATATCTATATTGTAATGGTAATAGGACATCATGTATAACAAAATGTATACATGATATGGTAATCAAAAGTATGACATAGTTTGGTCTGGGCACCCAGTATTTCAAAATTAAGCCCACTTGGTTCGAACAGAGATGCACTTATTACTATATGGGATCACATGAATCAAGACTATTATATAGTCTTGAGAAAAAAATATTAAACTAATGATTAAAATAATTAAAAATCCCTCCTCTCCTCCACTATAAATACCACCCTTATTTCCCTCTAAATCCCTTACCTATAAAGCCATAAAAATTTCCATTTTTCTAACCAATAATCCTCCCAAGACCCTTCCCCACGTCTAGTACCTGCTAGTATCACCAAAATCCCAATACCAAGGGCCTTTAATAGTATCTCAAGGAGAAGAGATCAAGAGGTAAACATCCTATTTTGTTTTCTTTCTTTTGTTTTCATTTTATTTTATATTATTCTTCTTTACTCAACTCCCATTATCCATGGGGAATGAATGATCTAGTATCTTACATATTCTTGATTACACCATGTTTATGGATGACTCACCATTATAATATTTCTCTTCTCCCACTTATTTAGGAAATTAAAACACTATCTGTAATGTGTCGATTTACCGACATCGTGGAGGATGTGATTTAAATTTAATTTACTTTCTTCAAGACTGGTCATGAATACATTTTTTGGTTAAAACACATTATAAATTATATATTATACATTATATAAGGTTCAGTAATAATTTTTACATATTTTATTAATTTAAAAAATAAAATTATTGCAATACGATCAAAGAATTTACAAAATGACCTAAAGAAATATCAATATTGTTTTAACTTATGAATCATCATCATTTAATAATTAAAAACGAAAAATAGTATAATTTATGGAGCCAAAAATATGAAAATGCCATTCCATTACAAGTATGGTGTTTCACTTCAAATAAATAAGAATATCAATCATGATCCGATCATGTAAATCATGTTAAGAACGCACCCAAAACAACGTCATAAACAAAATACATACAATTAAAAGGATAAATTGTCTAATGAAATGATAATATTAGGTATTATAAAAATCAATATGCTTCTATAAGTTACTGATAACACTCAATTAAACATTATATAGGAGTTTTAAATGAGTTTGAAGTAATACAAATCAGAGGTAATGGAATTCATAACCACATTTATGTTCCTTGGGAAAACATTCTACCTCATTATTAATGTGGTATTAAAATATTTTGTGAGATTATTTTTTTATATTATGTGTATTTATGTGTATTTACAGTGTATATACATATTTTATTCACTATATAAAGCCTCACTTATATTTTATTATATTTATATGTGACATTATTTTTAAAATTTTTTTTTAAAATATTGTTTCATGAAATTAAAAAGAGATATTTTTATGCATGTATTCATGTTGTATGATTATGTTCTGGTTCTTGGATTTTTTTTATGATGGGGGTTAAGACCTATACCTCTGTCCTATTCATTGAGTATATGTATGCTGGAGGTTAGACGTTTCGTTACTCAATGTGTAACTGTGGTGGTTACACAAATTTTAAGGTAGTTGTGAGGGTTACAAATTATAAGGTAGCCAAGTGGGTTAAAATATTATGTAAGTAATTCCCCAAGATAAATTTATGGTTCAATTTATGTTATATTTTTTTTGTGGAAATATAATGGAAGCCACAAGATTCACAATGTATTTTTTATTGGTACACACACATATTTTTTTGAAAATGATTTCATACGTTACAAGTATTCATGGACTAATGCTTTCATTCCTTTTTTTATATCCATTATAGACATTTTTGTGCTCATACCATGTTTTTAAATGATTTTAAATGTTATAAGGATGTGTAAGACAAATTAGGAAGAAAATCTAAATGTAATGATGATTTTTCAAATATAACTTTTTTTTTAAAATGTTTTATGTTTTTGAAGATATGGATACTGTTTTTGTGGTATATAATCTATATAAATTTGAAATGTTATGTATGAATTATATCCAAATTATTTAAATCTCTACACTTGAAATGATCCATGTCTTGAAAGTAAATCACTTCTTGAAAAAAATTTAATATCATGTAATGTATTATGGTCGGGACCTTATATCTTCTATACCCAATAATATATAAATAAGGTTGAACCAATCTTCCTCTACTCAGCCTGTTAGAGCAGCACTGTTGATGTGGAGGACCAACATAGTGAACCCATCCTACAGGGTAATAGTCATATCCCCCCCCCCCTTCTAAAATGGATCGTATGTGTCTCTTTTCTCCATCTCTCTATAAGTGCAGCAATGAGCTCATGATCGATAAAGGTAAAAGCATACAGTTCTATGCCACAGAATCCAGCACAATGAAGATGGGAGATGATAGAGGGAGGTTTTGTGACATGATAGAAATGATGAAATCTACGTACACTAAAATGAGGCACATGACATCTCACTAAAATGATCAATGATACATGATTAGCATGGGATGTGAGCAATAGAAAATCTATCATCTGCGTTAATGATATCATAATTACATTTTTATAGTTAATTAAATAAATATAGTAAACTTTTATTTAAAAAATAACAACAAGAATATTATGTAGAAAATATATGTGGGATGTTTTTTGGTATAGGTTATAAAAATCTAATTTTATTGATATAAAATGATATTTAGTTTATACTTATTTCTGTAATACAATGTAGCAGTGATATAAAATTAGAATTCAACATGTGTATCTATGATATATTCTATTTTTTGAATGTTCATGTTTTTAATAGTTATAGTATTAAAAAACTCTTTATGATAGAATCAAGAAATTAGACAGACCAAAATTGAAACGTGACAGAAACAGATAAAGTTAGAAATAAAAGGATTCATTACTAAAATGTCCACATGCAAATAAATATATACACATTCATGATAGAATACATAGACTCAATCAAGGGTGATGGGATGTGAAGTTATGTCATGACACATAGGGACATTTCTTATATGTATGTCCTTTTGCGTGAAAAATACTCCATCGTAGTCTCCCTCCTCATTGCTGAGGAAAATCCATCTCATTTCTAATTAGATTTGAGTTTGGTCTTCCTTAGGGACACATCCTACTAGTATAAAGACAATAATTTAAAAAATTAATGAATTTGAAAATAAAACATAAATTAAAACAAAACCAATACACTAAAAATGGAAATATCAGGGATGCTGGTCTGTTGATCAACATGCAATGAGATTGAATGATAGTCATCAACAGGCATCCATGCTTCACTATAAAAATTAACCAAAGTGCTCATGTGATACACTATTTCAACATAAGGATCCAATGATATAATTACTGATTCAAAATATGAAATAACATATTCACATGGTTATCTTAGAGCATGAATGTTTCCACAATCATAATACTCATTATCCAACTTCACCACAAGAACTCAACCACTGGTGCATATAACCCAGTTTTAGTAATCTCTAACATGAATGCTCTAATTTTCTCGGTCAATGGCTAGATAACATTATCTTTAGAAATCATTCAAAATATGATCAATATCAATTTAAAAATATTGAGTTAAATGAATATTACATTCCATCATCTGGTAGGCCATTTAGGACCGATCAACAATGTAGTGAACATATCTATAAAATTTCTATTTCACTAAATATATGATCAATAGTTTTCACCCACCCTTGAGGACCATATTTATTTACTTCACAATATTAGTGGTCATATAGACATATCTCCTTCAACCATCAAATGATAATGACTTATTTTCCTTTGAAATATGCATCATATATTCATACACATCATTATTAACACTTCAAATCTCTACCAAACATTGATAAAACAATTTTTTATTAGGGATTATATCCTAAAACATAATATAATAATGTATTAAAAATTATATTAAATTATATTTTATAAAAATTATGTTTAGAATAACATTCCCAACTTGAGGATCTTTTTATTTATTACCTCATATATAAAATGATTATTCACATTACTTGAAATATTTTTAATGTAATTTTGATGATAAGCATTTAGATCTGTCTGTGAAACCCCATAACAATTTAATGCTTTTATAATCACTTTATGGTGATCAAATAAAAGACAAATGCCTTGGTTTACTGCAACATGAATGTATACACATGCCATAATCCAGCTCCAACATTAAAAATTATCTTTTTCAACAATATTGAATGAAAGGGGTAGATGAGCATGATTACCATATTGTGTGGAAGAAATGAGTAAAAGTCCTACACACAATCAATACTTGAATGTGTCATCAACGTGAATGAATTGTTTAAAATAGGGAAAGGCAGAAATGTATGGCATGAATGCCCAAAAAACAGTTGAACATCAACTTTGAATGATAAACATGGTGATTAGGGGACACATTCTCATCAATGTCCAAAATAAAAAAAAAATATTATTACTAAGAGAAAACAAGTATATATTTTGTGGAAAAATTTTATAAGATTCATTAGAATCACCATTCACTTCTAAAATTTCATTTGGTTTTTCATTCCAAGCATTGTAGTAGGATATATTATAGTTATAAACTATTGAATTATTTCTTCAACAAGGGAAATTAGAACATTTCAACATGTTCGTATCATCTCAACAAAACAATTGATATAAAATATGCATCAAGTGAAGAGTGATCCAGTAACATATTTGGATGCACACATGTGTGTGGACCTCTTAATTTTTAAATATTCCAACATGAAAAAAAATATCATATATTTCCCTTAATCAAAATATACATTATGCCCCATAAATTTGACAATGACTGTGATAATTTTTATCCTGTGACTCATAAAACCCAAATGTAAAATTTCACTCTTTATGGTATTTCATTGTCACATTTTTCAAGGAATGTTTACTTTCAAACTCATCCTAGATATAGATGGTGTTATCATTTGATATAGATCTGTTCCCTTTAATTCTAGGAAATTCAGAAGCTGATGTAATGGCATACGAATCAAAATGATGTTCACATGACATTAATTTAACTAAGGAACTCAATACTAATGGATGATTACCACTAATTGGTGGATGTCGTGGATGCTTGCCTCTTATTAGATCCTCAGAACGTTCATTCCCCACATCAACCTTTTAGGGAAGCCTGCCTTTCAATGGAACCTCAGAAGGTTCATTCCACACATCACCCTCACCCAAATCATCTTTAGACGCCTCATCAAATTCTCCTCCCTCGGATAAACATTCATTCACTATATCAGCCACATACAAATGAATTTCATCTACGTTTATTTCTAAATTTTGATCATCTTATTCATAATATTGTTTAATCACATGATTCACATGAGAAGGAGGAACTGAATAACACTATTATTAAGGATCAACTTCTATAGATCTCAGAAAACATTTTTCTTTATAATCAGTTACACCACATCAATATCACAAATCAACACATACAATTCCATCAGACCATTAACACAATGTTGGATCAATAAAAAAGATTCATTCATCCAGACCTTATCATTAACGAGATGGTACTCGATGTACCATAATTATTTAGGATGTTGAATATTTTTGGTAGGTTATTTATGTGATGGATTGATCAACCATTAGTTTCAACCGAATATGAATCTTATTGTGGACTTCTTCAAATATTGGACAACCATTTATATTTTCCACTATTGTAGGTGGAAAACTATATCTAAAACCATACTCAGTATAAATTACATTATTGTTGTAATATATTTTCATAGACAAGATTACCTAGAAAATAATAATTAATAAGATATTATATTCTACTTCAATATTATATATTATTTAAATTTATAATGAATAAATAATATAAATGATATTTATAATTTTTTATGTACTAGTTTAACATTATTAAAGAATAGTTATGTTGATATTATTACCAATGAAAAATTAATATAACTTTATATATTTTAATTACACTTATCAAATGTTTCATAAATCTTAATTACTTATGAATAAATAACCAGGATTTGATATTAGGACTTACTATGTATTATTTTATAATTATTTGATAAACTACCCAAAATCAATGGGCAGGATCCTCGAGTCTCTAATATTAATTTTTTTAGCAACTTCTAGTCTCCTGTCAAAAAACTCTTCTTGTTAAATGTATGTTCTCGAATGCCTCTTTAGGGAAGCCGCATTGGCGACACTTAAATTATTATGTGTATATATTTTTTAATGATAAAATAAAATAAATTTAATTAAAAATAATATAATTTACACTTATATAACAACCATTATAATACTGAACACTGATGTTATATTCCATATTATAAAATTACACACACACATATATATATATATATTGTTTTTTCTATTATATAAATTTCTAAAATATATGTAAATATATTTTATAATTTATAAATTGAATGAATAATAATTCAAACTCAATATAATTAAAATTTATTGAATAGAATTATTATCATTTAGAAATAAAAGTAATATAATTTACACTGACATTAAAACTATTGGAATTATATAAACTTATGTTATTATTAATTTATTAAAATTACATATATATATATATATAAGGATTTTTAATTTTACAATATGAAAATATTTAATTAATAATATTTTATACATTATTAATTAAAATAATATTTTTTTATACTTCATAAAATTAGAGTTTTTTTAGAAAACTGTTTTATACCATTATAAAAAATAATATTTCATATATTATTTTAATAAATTTAAATATGATAATTAATATAACTAGTATATTTTTAGTATATTATATATCTAGTGTATATAATAATATAATTTAAATTAATATCAATTCCTAAATAACGTATTTTGAATACATACATATATGCCAAATATACAATTTAAATTAAAAATAAATATATTTTAAAAATAATTTTATTTCCCTCTATGTAAATTTTATTTTAGACATACAGTATTTAAATTTACAAAAAATTCAATATGAATTCATAAAATAAATGAAAAATCATTTAAAACATAAATTATACAAAAGAATATAATTTAAAAAATCATACATGTAACAATACATAATAAACAAATAAATTATACAAAAAAAACCAATTTATACACATCAAAAATTAAATAAATAAACAATACAAATAAAATAAATATATAATATTATACCATTCATATTATAAATTTAAATTTTACCTTATTAAAAGTAGCTTATATTGGATGAGAAATAAATTTATCAGGGCTTTGCAACAAATTATAGAGGAGAAAAAGGATATTTGAGGGGGTGTCCTTTTATAGAACACAGTGGTAATTTGTGTGAAACTTGTTTATGCATCCTTCGGCGAGTTCACAAAGGATGTGTGAACGGAGTTCACGCATCATCCTCCATGCCTAGGATTCAGAAATTCTATTTATGTATCTCTATAAGTAGATAGAAATATGTGAACACCATTCATGCATATTCCTCAGATTAGTGAACTGTGAATAGAGTTCAGGCATCTTAGGTCCCCTTTTTTAAAAAAAAATTGGCACGCTATCCCATTTAAAAAAATAAAAAAATTAAAAAAAAATAAAAAACCCATTTAAAAAAAGTATCCTCAAAATGACTAAATTAATAAAAAATTTCAAAAAAATCATAATGTTACATTCTACCGCTTAAAATTAATTTCACTCCCAAAATTCATCTCAGTTACCATTAGTTTAACAATTTAATGTTTCATTATTTGAAACCCACTTCATAAAAATTAATAATAAAACAAATTTTAAAAAGGGAATATGAGAACTATAACTGTTTCAAAAAGTAATGCATAACTAGGTTTTCCCATGGGAGAACATAGTTTGCAAGTGAAAAAATGGACATGGATGAGAAATATAACTATCATGTTCTAATGGAGAGTGATAGAGAACATGGTCAAGAGGAAGATAATTATCGTAAAGCCATAAATATGTGATAATATAAGGGGATATTTGATTCATTATAAATCAACATTCATGTAATTTTTTTATTTTAATATCCTTTTCCTAAAGTTGAAAGACTTTCACAAGATAGTATACTAACAAGATTTCAGCAGAATATGACCCTCTGGTTGTGCCATGACCAATTTCCCATTCATCTCTTAATCTAAAAAATAATTTTTATTTTTTGTTCATGTTTAACTGAGATGTCATAAGATGCACATGTAGAATGATAATTAATTCCATATGTTTTTAGATATCATTACTACAAAAAGGGTAACATTGTTTATCGAATATACATAAATCCTCATATGGTGAGATAACACATTAATCACTAAAAACTCAATAGAAATTTAAATTACACAATTCCATAAATTTTCAACATAGTAACTATTTCAATAGATGGAAATACAAAACATTAAAAATTAGATCACTAAATCATCTTAACAGTGAACACCCATATATCATACGGTTTCTCTTGGTTGTTATATTCTAAACATGAAAATACCTATATCATGTTCTCATGTAAAATAAGTTAATAACATGAATTAATAGAAAATTGTATTGAAAACATTCATAATTGGTTATTATAAATATAATTGAATGTATTAACTAAATAAAAATAGTTTTATGCATCAACCATGATAATGTAGAACAATTAGTGAATAAATACTTAATAAGTTCTATCATAATCGATACCGCTTAATTTACTAATTGATGCCCAATATATATTGGTTCAAATATCGTTATCTCATTAATAGAAAAACATTAAGGGTTATATTTCCCTTTATATTGTGTTTTCCATGAATATCTCATTTCCATTAAATTTCTTTTCTAGTCCATACATACCATTCAATATATTCTAATAAATCCTTAATAAAAATAGTAATGTAAAGAATCAGTATATATATCACAATTCATATAGCATAATTTCTGAATCCAAATACATAAAAACTTGATCATTCCAACACATCCTTATGACATTAACTAAGATACCCCATCCTCATACTTAATACATTTTTATATTACATTTCATATGTAGTATCATCATCTTTAAAAATATAACCATTACTCATATCACCTTGTTGATTCTAATCAAGAGCATTCCACTTAGGACATTGACTTGCAAAATAAGGATTCATTCCACTTTTAAAATTTTTTACCACTGATGATACCGTAGATATTCCATAATTTTCATTCATTGAATTAATCAAAACATTAATTTACCCTTTGTATTTACTTTTCTTGTTTCAATTTCCATAGGTAAAAATTCTTGTTTTTTATATAATAAATTCACTTGGGTTCTTTTTTCTACATTATCGACACCTAGAAAACTGATTATATTTTCCTCGATGTTCTCCAATAAATAAACTCTTAGTGATATCTTTCCTTCTCTACTTTGGCGTGAATTGGAGTTGATTAATGTACAAATTGTTAATCACATTTTGTGAAAACTAATTGCAGATGGTCAAAATATCATTAAATCCCATTATCCCACCTTTGGATTCCCATAAAAAATTCCATCATAATCAACACAAAAGCAGTTCCTTCTAGTTTTTTCTACTAACTGAATCTAGAAATTATTGTATGAGTACCATTTATCATAGTAGAAAACATCATAATCATGAAACAACACTAATATTATGTCAAAATCATGAAACATACTTCTTTAATCTATAAGAACATAACATTATACTAGATTAATCATATTTATATTCTATAATAATTAATTTTTATGATTTTTAATGATATTGGTAGTTCCCGAATCATATCCTTTGGGAGTGTCAACCCTGGTGTGTAGTATGACCCATGGTTGTGTTGTAGTTCTTAATTGAGTTTAGCTCAATATAGTGTTTTCAGTGTTATTACCCCTGTGTACATCTGTACTAGATCCAAATCCACTTATGGTATCCGAATAGTGATTTATTTATAGATAACCACTCCCTCAATCAATTTCATAAATTTCATGAAATTTTCCTATACTTTTATTCAACCTTAGATTTATTCTTATATACCTCCATATACATATCCTAAAAAATATTCCTAAAGATATTACTAAATCTCCCTCATCCTATTTTTCAATGGACGACTAAAAATATCTTTTAGTACCAACTATATAGATGATGTATTAACATATATTTATATTAAATAATTTTTTATGAATATTCATCACAATATAAAAGTACATAACCAAGGAATATAATATTTTAGTGTCTTTGGAAACATGTAACAAAATATTCAAACATTATGAACAATCATCAATGTCTCCAACAAAGATACTCTCCTTTATTACATCTACTTAAAACATTTATTAATAACATAGGTAATGAAATCATATAAAATTTTGAGCTCATATTCTCAGTAAGGGTTAATAAAAGAGATACAAAAGAAAAGTAATATCATAAGTATATAAGAAGAATAGAATAACATTTAAAGATCATAACAAACATATTGAAGATCATATACTTATGTCTGGTTTAATGATTAGTATTTAGTAATAAATGAATCATAAAGAAACTGAGATCATAATACATGGGATCATAATATAATAATAAGACATAAAATATTTCACACACACATATTATTATAAAATAATTCACTATATGTCATGGTTTATTGCCAAAACCTTCTAGGGAAATTCGTGATAACAACACCTAATGCATGGGACACACCAAAATCCCATGTCAAAATATTTTCCACATTCTTGGGCGAATTTCCCCTTACTCCCATAGTGGATCATGAATCCCCTTCTTCCCATACTAGATTTAGTATCACCTTCTTCTCATAGTGGATCGTGTTTCCCCTTCTTCCCATAGTGTATCGGGATCATCGACTTGTCTCCCATCATTATCTCATGATATATAAATATTTACCCAATAAATTGGAAGAATTTATATCTCCCATCCATCACATAATTAAATAATAAAAATATGTTCCCCGAAGTAATAAAACATTCATCATATTATAAACTATAAAAAAGATATTTTTTCCATTAAAATCACAACATAACCCTTTAAAGGAAATGGGTTTCATAAAAATTTCATCAGATCATAACCAATTGAAAAGAGACAGGTTCTTTAATAATTTTATCAAAGCATAAATAGTGAAAATAAATGGGTTTCATAATCATATATCCTACGGAGGAGAATATGTGTCATTGAAATCATTCCATCAAAACATAAACCATTTGGATAAATAATATGAATGGAACATAGTGATGACATCCCTAATAGGTCATTAAATATAACAAAGGATGGCCCCTTAGATGTACACGTATTTTAAATGACCACCTGGAACACTTCTTAAGAAAAATAATATTTCATTAAAAATAAATTTTGAAAACATGAATCATTTTAAAAATAATATTCATTTTTAAATCAAATTGAATAAATTACAATGGAATATTTTTAAGATCCTTCAAAAAATTTAGAGTGGAAAATATAATTTAATATTTGTAAAATTATTTTTGAAACTTAAAAACTTTTGAAAGCCAATTTTTTTTAAAAAAATTAATGTAATAAAAAGTACGCTCTGAATCCAATTTAAAAATCACGTTAAAAATAAAAAACATTTAAAATAATTTTACATGAGAAAAAAAATTTAAAACATATTTAAAAAACATGGTTTTTCAATAAAATATTTTTTCATCCGATGAGGGAAATATGGTTGTGTTTTCATAAAATCATTTACTTATTAATATTAAGTAAAAAAGAGTGAAAATGAGGCACCATTAGATGAGGAAATAATGGATTCTCATAGGATGATAAATTTCATGATATTTCATGAAATATTTATCATAATATTTTATCAATGGACTTATAATTGCAATTAATCTCGATAAAAGATGAGATAATATAAATACACTCTAACCACCTTGAAATCATTGAATCATTATACCAATGTATAATAAAATTAAATGATGATTGAAATATCCTTAAAATAATTATATTCATGATATAACATTTCAGATGGAAGTATATACACCTCATAAAAGAATGTCAGAGAAATATGAAACATTTGTCTGAAATATGGAAAATTGAGGCAAAATTAACTTATTGATTTGGTAATTTTGGAACAAAATAACACCCTGAAGTAATGATCATAAAATAGATATGTAAATACCATAATTTTAAGTATATTAAGCTTAAAATAAATTCATGGTTAGTATATACACCACAAAATATAAATGAGTGTTGAATAAGGTATAAGTCTCTCAAAACAAAACTATGACTAGAAATCCCCTTTCTACTTGAGTAAATTTTGAATAGGGATCCTCATGAAAGAAATAAATAATTTCATACATTTAATTTATTTATATAAACTAAATTCAGAATATAAAATTTCATAAGGAATAATTTACAACACACTACTTTAATATGGGGATGATATAACACATATGTCACTGAAATAAAAGTGAGACAATAAAACCATTACCATAAGTATTAAATTTCATTGAATACATTCAAAAATATATTATAAATAATTAATGTTTATTATAAATCTACAAATAAATTATTATTATATATAATTCCATCTATAATTTTATTATGCCTTTATATTACCCATTTATCAACAATTCCATGTAAATGTTATGTTTCTAGTAATATCTAATTTGTTTTTTTATATTATTTGATTTGTAATTCTTGATACTCTAACATAAATCAAGAATTTATTATCTAAAAAATTTTAAAACAATAAATAAATATCATATATATTCAGGGTATATATATTTATAAAAATCTATAAAAGATATAAATATGAAATAGTATACACCATTAATGGTGACGGTAGGATGTACAAATACATAAATATTGTTTTGTTTTCTTTTCATATTTAAAGAAAGAATGTAAATGACACACACAAACACACACACACACACACATATATATATATATATATATTATAATTTTTAATCTATACATATAGGATTAATTTATTAAAACCATCCTTAATATACTCCATGTAATGTGTGAATGAATCACATCACTTTGAGGAGGCCATAGTCTACAAGTCAAAAAAAATAATGTTATTGTTTTCCCAAAAGATGTAAATAATGTGGGATTAATTTATATATTAATTATATAGGAATTAATTAGTCATATAGATAACATATAAATAGTATTTACATCATAATTTCTAACCATGAGAGGTGGTAAATGAAAATGGAATGACAACGTTTCGTGAAGCAGCAGTCTGCCATACACACGAACAAACAATTTGTGACACATTTTATTGAAGTGTGTATAGGTGTTTGTATAACCCTAAAAATAATAAAATATCAATATTTTGACTATAATGTTTTTTATTAAATCATTTACTAGTAATAATTGAGGTGGTGAAGAAACAAATAAAACAAAAATTCGTGTTGAAGTATGTTACCTCTTATTTGGGTAACTCTATTTTTTGAGAAAAATGGGATTCATTAGTTGTATTTGTTCTATTTTTTCTATCTTGGATTAAAGAATAAATTTATATATCTTATTTAGTACTATTTTTTATGAGATAAAGTGTATTTAAAGGTGAGAATAATGGGAAGAGTGAATGCCATTATATAGAGGAGGAGTGGTATCTTGTAAATACCAAATTATAAACACTATAGAGAGGTCTCCCTTACCTCATGGGCTTCCAATGTAGATGAATAATGTAGATAGTGTGAATTATGTTCAAGGAAAACCTCTACCACTCAAAAAATTTTAATTATTGTTATTTTGTCTGGTAACTTCTATGTTTCAACAGTTTTACATTTTTTATTAAGGTAACTAGTTTTCTAACTTATGTAATTTAACCGTTAAGACTAATTTAATGTGAGGTTTATTAATAAATATAGAACCACTAAATTATATAAATTATAACTAATTTTCAAAAAGTAAATCTCATTTTGGATTTAAAATAATTTCAAAACTAGATCACAAAGGGTGTAAAAACACTGCATTAACATGAACCACGTTAATAATGTTTATCTATTTAAAGGAAAATATAGTCATTATAAAAGATTAATTAGTCCATTAATATATAATATGTAATATTTATTAATATTTAAAAATAATTTTTAAGAATATATTTTTTAGTAAATTTTATGTCTTTTAATAAAATATTATTTATTATGAATTAAAGAATAATGTTAATTTTGAAATTATTTAAATATTTTAAATTTAAAAATATTGTAAAAATTATATAACTTTAATATATTAATTTAAAACGTATATAAAAAGATATATTAATCTATAAAAATTTAAATAAAATTATCCAATCAATTTAATTCACTTTTAAAATTTTAGTATCATTTATTTTAATTAATTATTAAAAAAATAATTACCACATTACAAATTCCTTAAGAAGTTAATATAAAGAATTTATCTCCAAAATTATTCATAAATTATTATGTTGAAATTAAATCCATTAAAATTCAACACAATCTTTAAAACTTAACTAATATTGTTTTTTGTCTATATCTCAAGGAATTATAAATGTTAATGTTATGGAATTTTTTTTTACTTACTTAACATATTATATGAGTCACATTCAAGGAATAATATCCTAGTAACTCGTAATAATATAGAATAAGGTGGTGAAGTTAACGATATTTCTTCCAAATGGGTGTTGGAGAAGTTTTCAGTCATTTAAACAACATATATTTTAGGTTTAGTCATTAAGTAGGATCATTCATACCATAATCACTATAATTAATTTTAACAAAATTCACTAATATATATAGTGATAAATTAATTCAATATTATTATAATATAAATATAATAATTATTAATATAAATTTATAACTATTGTTCCAAATTTACTTAACATAATTGGTTAAAATAAATTTAAATATAATCACATAGAGGTGGTGAGAAAGCATGGTTTTTAAATGAAAATTTCCAAAAGATTACTATGTTTTATAATTAAAATTCAATATAAAATTAATTCATTGTCATAAATTAGATTAATAGATGTAAAATTGATATTAATCTACTTTAAAATCAATATTAAATATAATTTAACTATATAAATAAATTATATGAAAAATTAGTTTTCAATTGAAATTCATTGTTTTTATGTTTTCATCAAAAATATAAACTTCTCAGTGAAATGAAAATATAACCCAAAGAAATTTTGGTTGTTAAAATTTCAAAAATAATGTTTATTTTTTCAAATAAATGTTATAAACGTATCATATATTATATTTCAATTTTTTTCACCATTAAATGGTGATAAAATTACATTTTGGGAAAATAAAACATTTATTAGTAAAATTAGATTTATTTATATCATATGCATATCATATCTATTATATGAGTATCAGAAAATTTGATTGAATATATAATACAATTATTCTTTTAAAAACACTTGATAAATTGGATTGCTTAATTTATGGAAATAAAATGGTGTTTGTATGTAGCAAGGTTGTTTTCTTAGAAAACAATTTTAATTATTCTCAAATATTCTATGCATTAATTTATAACTAATTAATAACCAATGTATTCAATTTATATATATGTATAAAACATATTTTCATAATTTAGTCATTGTCATTCAAATATTACATTCTAATGAAAAGATGATAATTATAATAATTATTAGTAATAATATGAACAATATATTATAATTTGATAGAAATTTGTCTTTCATGTAACACAAGTTATCCAAGGGATTCATTATAGCGTTTTACATAATCCAAAAATAGTTTTTTATTTACCAAAATATAATATAATTTTTTTTAATAGTGAACTATTTACTTGGTGTTTCTTATACCTAAATCCAAAAAAAAATTCCATATAACACAAGCTATATTTAGTGATGCATGAAATACATAATATCAAAAAGATTAAAATAATTCTATTTTTTTCACAAAATATCACTATGTTATATATTTCACTTGAGATATTTTATTGTTATTCATCTTCTTCCCTCATCTATTTTCTTCCTTACATACCCCATTTTTTTCTTCTACTCATCTCCTCTCCTAGTGAGAAAAAGCACAAGTCAAAGGGTTTGACCTGATTTTTTTTGGTTCTTTAATTTTGAGATTTTTGATCACTTAGGTCACCTTATTTCATGATTCAACATATAACAGTGAATGCAATGAATTTAATAACATTTCATTTCTCCCTCTAATGATTTGATATATGTATTTATTTCTATTTCTTTCCTTTCCATGCCAATAATTGATTGAGGTTTGAAAATTATTTTTCATTTAAATTATTCGTTTTTGTATGACCCATGTGGGGCCTAACAAATTTAAATTGTAATTTTAATCCTTTTAATGGGATTTTAATCTGTGCAAGGTGTTTTTTAAATTTCATTGTTGGTTTTTTAAAAAAGTTTTCTGTTATTAATGGGGTAAAGCATCAACTTAATTAATGTTTGAAATATTCTTTGAATTTTAATTATATTCAAATAATATTTAGATGTTTTGAATTTTTTTATCATCTGTTGGGTTATTTCGAAGTGCTTAGTGAACCCACATTGATTTTCTATATTCTACTTAGTTTGGTATTGTATGTTTTAAATTTTTATTTTAATAAAGGAATATTGAGTTCTCATTTGAGCTTCAAAAGTGATTGGTGAAATATATTACCATCAAAATAATTTTTCTAAAGAAGTGAATTTTTGGGATTTACATTTAAAATGGGTTTTCATAAATTAATTGTTACCCTCTTTATCCCCTTGTGAAATATTTTGTGTCATAGAAGCTTATTATCCATTGTGTGTATTTTTATTATTAATGCATTGTTTGTGATTCTTGTATTTGATTATATGGATTATTTTTCGAGAGTGTGGGAGGATTTTCATGAGTTATCTGTAAATGGGTTTTAGAGTGGTTTGATAATGGGTTTTAGCATGAGAAATAATTCTTATTTATATCAGCATGAATTTTTATTAAATAGTCTTGAGAAATGTATTTTATTTTCAATGGAACTTTTGATTTGATTATGACTAGAATTGAGGAGCACGTGGTATAACCATAGTGTGAGTCATGTTGTTTAGTACACCATGTGATACTATGGTATGAATATATAGTGATACTCGTTTATAGGGTAATGAACCATGATATCAATTTGTAAGAAGAGAAAGAGACATTTTGATTTTGTCCATTTTAGCCTCGGAGTGTTTTGTAGGAATAATATGAGAGGTTCCACCTATTTAATTAGTGATTAAGAGAGATCATGGAGTTAAACCAGGGAGTTTTGTGAGAGGTTCAACTTTTCTTTGTCACTTAGAAATTTTTTATACCCACTTAGATTATACAATTATGGTTTGATGCCGAGAAGGATGTTACTCATGCTGGTTTTATTAATGTTCTTTGTGTATTTTATATGTTAATTTTTATGGGATAACAAATATGATTCCATTTTCTATTCATTTATTTATATGATTATGGTGATTCTTATTGTATTCTTTATTCATGTTTGGGTATATTGAGAATGTGGTGCATGGTTTTGTTCTTTCATACTTCATTAGAGGGTTTCGTTTTCATGTGCATTTAAAATGGGTTATGAAATATTTTAAACTAAGGCAATAGGGAATGATTTAATTTAATTGGTTTTAAAACTATTTTTATAACTGATTTTGAAAAGTGTTCTCTTGTTATAAAAGTGAAAAAATTGATTATTTGGAAACTCCAAGTGTGTTAGTTTTTTGGAATGGGATTTAGTATATGGTTCCTAGTTTTATAAATGGTTGGTTTTAAAACATTTTTCAGAAAACATTGTGATTATTTGGAACCACATTGAGTTTTGATGTGAAAATTTTTTCATAGGTGTTTATGAAATAGTATTTAAAGTGATTATTTGAAAAGGTTTTTCGGATAAGTTTTATAGGTTGGGAAAAATGATTTATATGTGATTTTTTTCATTTAATACTAACATCTAAGAGGGGGTTGTAACACACATGTGATGTGATATTTTTTATTATTAATTCATATGATTTTTTATTATATTTCAATTTATAATTCATAGGATTTAATATTGAAGTGATATCTTGGTTTTTGTGCATTGTGGTGGCCAACTGAGTGTTCATGTACTCATTTTTTTATATAAGTTATAGGTTCTTTTCTCTCCATCATACCACTCTTTGATCATTAATAGATCTAAGAGTTTTTGTTGTCATTCTCCAAGTTTTCTCCTTACCAACTTTTTATAAGGAAATCCATTACATTCCAATAATTCTTGAAAAATTTCACATTAAATGATTCTATATGGAAAATATAGATTTTATTAGTTTTTATGATTTGAGGTTTAGTAAAATTATTGTTGTTGAGGAATGGGAGACCATATTGATGATGGATGTTTTTTGTGGTTATTTTTTTCACTTCTTATATATCATAATGTTTGTTTAATTCTCCCAGCTTTTTCATTAAGTATAGACATCTGACATATTAATGGGTCATGTTGGATTAATTAATAATTTATTGATTTCATATTTAATATACTTATTAGGTTAAACCATTCAAAAGCGTGTCAATATGTTTCCCAAAAACTAGTTTCTAACCTATGGGGAAAGAGAATTCCCTTGGTGTTAGTGGTGGGCTGATTCGGGCATCCATCAAATGGTTGAAACTGATTGGTTCATTACATTATTATCTTTTGATAACCTCTATATCTCCTCAAATATAACATTAGATTTATTACTCTAAGAATATTGAAAGCACGTCATTCTATAATCTTATTTTTATGCACAAATTAGTCTTTAAATATGAATGTGAAAATTCTGCAAATGTATCACTTATATATCCCCTAAGAACTAACTCAATACCATCAACTAAAAGTTTTTTAAAATGATTCTTGGTATTCCTCCATCATTTTGTAATTTTAAACAACCAAAAAATTTTAAAACTATTTCTAGATAATTAAAAAACCCCCAACTACTAATCCAATCCACTCAATAATCTATCATAAAATCCAATAAAGTTATTATTAATTATTTTATTTTTTTGTAAAGACTCAAATAGGTTACTTTGGATCATTATTTTATTTCTACCCTAATTCCCTTTTACTCTCACTAGATATTATTTATCCATGTACTGTTCAATATTAATCAACATCTAATATTTTTTTAGACCATCATCCCACAATCTAGGATTTTTTTAATCCAAACATTAAAAAGACCCCTGAAATCTATACTTTGATGAATGGATTTTTCATAAATATAGTAGACACTAAGAACATAATAAATTTACCAAGACCCCCCAGGAACATTCATCAATTAGTTTATATGTATACTGATTTAGTTTTGATCTTGAAATACAAGATACATTGATCAAAATATAATTTTAAAAATAAAATAATCTATCAAAAATTTTTGATCATAATTTTTAATAAAGGAATCCTTTTCATATAAAAGATATTTTTTCAGAAAACCAATAATTAAATGATATATTATAAGGGTTATTATATTTTATATTTCCTTGATCTTTTTGGTTTAATGTTTTTTGAGAATTAAAAAAAAATTCATAGAAATATAAAAAGTATAACCCAATGTAATTTTTTTCAAAAATAAGATTCTAAAATATAAATTATTATTTCATTCAAATTACATTATTTTTTTTAAATAATACATATAGTATAAGAAAAGAACATTATATGTACTTTATTCATCTTTAAGCCCTGTGAGAAACATGTAAAAAACTTATGATCACCAAATTCTAGGTAAGGGACACAATGATATAGAGTCTAATTAGTATATTTTGAAAATATTGAAATCCATTAGAATTTTTTTATTTTATATAAATAAACTTGAGCTAAAAATAATCCTATATATAATGTAGAAATTAACTTCACCTCCTGATGTGTTTTAGAAATCTTACAATAATAAAATATAATGGAAAAATCAAAATAATGAGGGTTTCATAAAAAAAGAGAACATTCCATTGAAAACAAACCATTATCCTTTAGAAAATCAAAAACCATTCTTTAAATCATAATCTCATTTTTTTAAGTTTTGAAATTAAAATATTTATATAATAACTCGGGTATATATATCTACCTTGGTATATAATCTTTATATTACTCTTATAATAACTCTGTTAAAGGAATACCTACTTGGTTAATTCCAATGAGATAATTGGATAGACTTATAAATAACTAAATACATCCACTTAAAAGGAGTAACTCATAAATAGTTTAATTTATATTTTTTATAGGAGTAATATATAATTAGCTTAATCATTCACCTTTATAGGAGTAACTTATAATTAATAAACATCATCCTTATTACCCAATAGATTATAGAGCTATACTAGGAAAACTTTTTATCAAGAATAGGGTAAATGGATAATGAAACACATAAAACTCAAATAATATCGAATTTAAAAAATAAAACTTCATAAAATTTTATGTTTACCACATATTGAGAAGAAATTTCGGGCTTTGCCAAAATATAACTATAAAATCATTTTTTACTTTGAAAAATATTTGAAAACAATTTCTATGATGAATTTGAAAGAATATATTATTTGAAAAAACAGGAAATATTTTAGACAAATATACTTCGGTATTAGTGTTGCTGATGGAGTAAATAGTCAATTTAGGCAATTTTATTAAAAACATTCTTTTCATGTTGGAAAAAGAGTAAAAATTAAGCCAAGAAGAATGTATTGAAAATATTACATTTTGAAAATATTATTTAAAAAGTCAAGGATAATAGAAAATAACTCTATATACTTATTTTATTATATATAATATTACTATTGAAATAATTCAGTAGACATGGATATGGGGGAAAAGATATTCAAAACATATAAAATAATGTTTTAAAGAAACACCCCATACGAAATTAGTAAATTTTGAAAGAAAAGTAAAATAAAGTGGATAACTTGATGCTTTTTAAACCAATTGATTATTAGAAAATTATGGTTAAATAAAATCAATATTTGAATTTATAAACAAAAAAACATGTAATGAAAACGAAACAAGTTATAGAAAAAGGTAATAGAGATAAGAAATCTCTAAGCTCATGTGCCAACTCTCCACATACATATTTTTCTATCCTAAATAAGAAAATTTTATTAATTTTATAATTTCTTTATACCATTTATCAATTTAATTTCATAACTATTATTATATTTATTTTATTTAATACCATTTTTTAGTTACTAAATTAGCTATGTTTACATTGAATGGTTTCAAGTCGTTCAGTCCTAAAAATTTATAATAAATTCAGTGTGTTGATCATGAACAAGGGGTCATTGTTAAATAATATCTATAATATTAAAAATTATATGATTGTATGTTTTATAAATTTAAATAAATTATAATAAAATACATGATAGGTGGTCATGAAAAATGAATCACGTTATTTCAAGGAGATGATAGTATGTATGTACACATAAATGGATTTTTTTTATTTTCATTAAATAAATAGATTATATAATACTTTAAATTATATAATCATAATTATGGTAAAAAGTTCATATTTTTTTTAAATAATTTATATCCTTATTCCCATAAATCTGTGCTGATAATGAAAAACCAATCAGACTACCTCATAAAAGTGGAAGTCCACATTTATCCATGAGAGATGTTATAATTTTCCAACTGATGGAAGGTTGAGATGGTATGTAATAAATTACAATACTATAATTATAACTATTTATTAAATATCATTTATATTCTTGTTATATGAAATTTTAACCATATGAAAGAGATAGTGATTAAATGTAAATGACATTACTTCTTGGAGGTGGTTGTCCACACATACACACATGTTCTCCTATTCGTAATTATAAATTCAATAGTTAGGTTATAATGATTATATTTAAATAAAAACATATTGTAAATTATTTATAGCTCAGTATTTTGTGTGGTACATGAAATTTAACACAATTTTTATTTTAATTGAATATAAAAAAAATTTGGGGGTTAAATTCTACCCCATAATGAAATTGTGCCCCCCACATTTACCTCATGTCCAATAAAAAAGGGTATAAAATAATTTTAGAAAAAATTACAAGGGGTGGAAGATAAATATACATAAGTGGTATGAAATAACTTTTTGATACTCATTGATGTCATTTATCATTTAAAATAACATTAATGTTTATATTAATGTTATGAATAATATTTCTTAAACAATAACTTTACCATTGTGAGACTCGTACATGTGATAATGATTCAAAAATCCTACCTAGATAATTGTGTATTATTTCCCACATCATACATGATAGATTTATCTTTATCTTTCTTGAGTTGATGAATTATTTTTCTATAATGAGTGATTATATGGGAAAATATACATAGATAATTTATTTTTCTTACATAAACACAGTTTTATCATTTGGTTGTGTTTCAGGCATTTTTATCTCAACATCATCTCATATTTTAAATGATAAGTATTCATGATGATTTTTTTCAAACATTAATCACTAAAATTATATTGTGATGAATTTTAAGATCAATGAAAATAATTATATATCATAACTCCTGTATCCAGAATTTTACTAAAATAGATAATGAATTCCATAATAAAAGATAATTACTAAAATTAAACATAAATAATTACATAAATAAATCACTTTATAACTCATCAGTGTAGGGCATAATTTTTTTTTACCCAATATGAGTATTATTTCGTCACATATTCTGCCAAAGTCAACATAACAATTATTCACAAGAAGAATCAACCACTTAAAATTTACATAACAAAACTATGTTTTTAATAATCATATAATATCTAAGATATTCTAATCTATTCGACATATTACATAAATAATTATAAATTAAAAATAAAATTACATATGCTTCTATAAATTAAGACACTCTCCATTCCTGTTTTTTTAATAATGACAAAATTTTCAAAATATGGAAATATTTTAAAAAAATAGAATTAATCACTTAGTCACTAAAGAAATTTTAAATCCCACAGTTATCTATTTGGTATAACATGTGTTTCTGTAATGTAGAAACATTTTATCTCAGTTGACCATAATTAAATCAACATAATATATCCCAATAGACATAATAGTTAACTATATATCCACATAATAATAGGAATATTGAAAAAACCACCGTACTAAGTCACATAACAAACTTAAGGGTTATATATACCACTATCTTGAATTAAAACCAAATAAAGGTCTCATATAGTATCAATTTTCATCTTAATCTCTATAACAGAAATCCTCAAGAGGATTTTGAGGCCTCTAAACTTATGAACATTCAAAAATTAATAAAAAATTAAATAAACCACCCCTAAATCATAACTTTGGAAACCCTATTTATAGTAACTGAAATAATTTTAATTCAATCATAAACATACAACAATATTTTCACTCATATTCCATAATAGTTTTTTCTTACAATAAAAATGATGAATTTTTTTTACGATTTACCAATCTCAGAATAATTAAATTTTAAAAACTATTAAAATAATTAATAATTTTTTATTCCCTTCATAGTTTACTTATATTTAATTTTAATATAATATTACATTGTTAAACCTTATTAAATATAGTTTTCATGCTTTTCACCCTTTATACTTATATTCAGACATTTATTAATGAAATGTCACATCCCATTATAATTAAAATATTTCACTAAATTGTAATCATTTCTAGATAAAAAATTACCATTTCTCATTTATTTATAGTCATGTTCCATATATTCAATCTTATCATACATGTAAAACATCCCTGATCCCATTATACACTCCCACATTCCTTCATACAACAATTTGGGTATTGAATTAATTTTACTTCAAATTTATTTATTTTAATTTTTCCCCATATCATTCCATCTTTTCCGAATCTAATTCTTCATGATATGGGAAACAAAAGACTAAATAATCATTATCTCAATTTTATTTACCACAATGAAAAATTTCTTAAAAACATCCAAATTCACAAGTAATTGAGGTCCTTCAAAAACATGGGTTAATCCTATTTAAAATATATTAGTTAGAATTTCAATGATTAGATCAAAATTTTGTGATTAAACATGAAAATGTAGTAAAATTGTTTTAATAAATAGCCACTAAGACTGCATCTATTTTCATTAAAACAAAAACTTATATCTCCTCTATATGCCTTATAAATTTCAGAAAAAAATTATCAAGGAAAATATCATTAAATACCTTCAACGATTTTGAATCAATCCCTTTCGTGTCATTGGGATTATTAATAAATGATGACCACTGGTCAACTTCACCATCATGATGATAAATAGCCAGAGTAACTATTTGATGTTATTAATAACCCAAAATATAAAATATTTTATAAAAATAATTGACCTATACTTAAGCTACCACAAGGTCTGAGGTTCCATATAAAAATAGAGTATTTTTTTAAATAAAATGATTTACTATTGACTTGTTACTTTATATATAATTTCGTTTTTCTCCTAAAAGGGTTTCATTTATTTCATTTGATAATTGATTATACATATCTAAAAATTTCTCAACTCTTACTATAACCATTTATGTTTTTTTCGCAGAAGGAAACTATCCTCTGGTTATCTTCCAACCTCATTCGCCTTATTTTTTATTTATAAAATCACCACAATGAATTAACAGATTAAATACAACAACATTATATCTCTCAATTATTATATCATGATAATATAACTATATATTAGAATACATAACGTGTATTTTTTTAATAATATATAAACTTATAAGTTATCTAAACCTTTTCACAAATATAAACTATTAAATATTTATTTATTAAACTACCCATAATTAAATGATTTAAAATAAAGGATATTATTTCTTTAATTTCAGTATATTTTAGGTTTATAGTTTGTAAAAATTTGGAAAACCATTACATAAAAGGTTATACAGTTGTACTCAATTTCCATTTTTTCCAAAAAAATAGATTCTTAAATTTGAAGTCTAGTTTTATTGAAAATGTCTTTTTATAAATAAAAATATACATATCATAATGATAAATGTTTATATAGTATGAAATAAACCTTAATCCATGTGAATTTCTTTGGATACATTAAATTATCACAAAAATCTCAGTTAGTGATACAAAAAGTAAGTAACATGATAGTCCATTTTGAAAATCGTGAAATCCAATTGAACATTTTTGTTTTATCTAACTAACACTATTGTAAAAATAATAATTTAGTGACTCAATAAATCATCATAATTTCCAAATAAAATCATAACTCATAGAATAAGAAAAATTAAAGGAATATTTTTTATCATGAGGATTTCTTATAAAAACATGAAAACAAGTCCATGTAAAAAAGGTTCACATTTCAAAAATAACAAAGCATCAATTAAATAATAAACACATTTTATTAGATTTTGAAATAAAAATATTTCTTTTGAAGACCATGAGTATATACCTAATATGGTACATTATATTTACATTAATATAGAAATCACTATTACAATTGAATAACCTACATGGTTAATACCTATTAATTTATTAGATTAACTTATAAATAGGTAACACAATATTCATCATTGGAGTTACACATAAATAGTCATGTCTTTCAATTTCATTGGAATAAAAAATAATTATTTTACTCCATGCCCTTCATAAGAGTAACATATAATCAGTTATCATTTTCCACATTACCCAGTAGATTGGAAAGAAATACATGGGTCACCTATTAGGTTGAAAATGTTTATGGAACATAACATACATAAAACATATATAAACAATAATTTACAACATAATATATTATTATTAACACATATAAAAATAAAAATTTTAATTGTATTAAACATAAGGATAAAAATAGTTTTTCCCATAAAAAACTAATAAAATAAATGTATATACAATAAAGATGAATATAACATTATTTTCATACCCATGGAAATATTTAGAGGAATTGTAATATCCCATCTTTTATTATAAGGTATGGATCCTTTAATTTTTAGTTTATATAACTTTTTTAGTTATAATGGAAGTTCTTAATGGGTTAAGGAAGGATACATGAGTGTAAAGGGTTACTTTGTAGCCCAGAGCTCTGAGTTTTAGAGGAGATAAACTAGTTTCATATTTTTTTTAAAATGTTCTCATATGGATTCATAGTTTATTGAAACCAAGTAGGGTGATTAAATGAATTACATCTGACCACACTACTTAATTAAACCATCCACAGCTGGTTGTTTGGTCATGTGGGAAATAGAGTGGGTATGTATGGGACCACATAGGCTAGGCAGGGTTTTCAAAAACAATGCGCCTAACCTGAATGACCAATTTCACTTATATAGTCAATCTACATGGTAGTCACATATTTTTATCAAACTAAAACCCTATATAAAGTATTGTAAGTTATAGTATTACACCTTGGGTCTTTAAAAATTCCTCGCAATTATTTTTCCATGGACACACAGTAAACTCTCCACCTTCCCGAGATCTCCCTTTGCTACCCAAGCTAGGATTTGAGCTAGATTCTCTATACATAATCACTTTCACAGACTATTTTTTCATTAGATAACTACTAGTATAATATTTAATAAACTTCTTCCTTTTTCTAACTTATTTCTTGATATGTATTTTTAAATAAATGAAAGCTGATATTACTAATTTTTAGGGGGTTAATATAATTCCCTAATTGATTCTATTCTAGCCCATGTTGAAAGTCAACAATGGACTATGAGAGTATTACATGTCTATGGTTGGTGGTATAATGATTTTACTTAAAATTATAGTTATTTATATAATGGGTCATTGTACCACATGACATACCTCCCAATTATTTCCTCAAATATGAATTTTATATCAAATAAAATGTGCATGCCAATGTTATAAGGCATGAAATAATCAATTAGGGTTAAGAACCTCATTTGGAGCCACAAAATGTTGTGTGATGCAATAATAGTTTAAATAATATATCATTATTACTAATTTGGTTCTCTTATAAAGGTATGTTCTTAACCTTATGATGGGTATTTAATAATTATTCAAACGATATGGATTAATTAATTGTATTAGTTAGGTTTATACCATTATAGTCCTTCTAATTATAGGATATGTATTTTAACAAACATTAGAGAAGTGTTTTTTTATTAATTAAAATAAACATTATGAAATAAATGTATTGTAAAATTTTATGGTAATAAAATGATACCATGAAAATTTATTAGGATATGAAGAGGGTGATAAATGGGTTCCCAATCAGAACTACATCAATGGAATCAACTAAAAAGTTGAGTAGAAATTAATTAACAACCAAACGATATCACACAATGGGTGTTAAGTGGGTTCTAATATGGATTCAATGGATGGGAACGCATAGAAGGTGTATTTTATTATTCCATCATTAACCCATGGGTTCTGCAATTCCATAAATCTACTTCATTATTTAGATCATTGAAATATATAAAAGGAATCACATACCAAAGGACTAAATAGTTAGTAGTCTTGGGAAACGAGATGAATATTTAAAATTAATATAAAACTTTAATCCTATAAGGAAAAATAATTTCTTAGAACACCATTATATCCCTTAGCGCAAACCTTTATATCAATCATAATAAAATTATTAAATACATGTGGAAATAAAACAATAGAAAGGGTTGAGCACAAATTATCAGTAAGGGTTATTTATAGTGCCAACAATCACAAGTAAGTAATAAAAATTATTGATAGGATAATTACTACAACACATTCTATTTTCTCAATAAATTCAATATTACATTGATGAAATATAAGATTAAAAAATAATTCCACAAAAATAATCAAATCATTTAGAAAATATAACTATATATATTATAATAAAATATTAACAACATTTAAGTCCATAAATAATATCATTTTTAATGAATTCATAATTTTTGACATATAAATCTCACATGCAAGAATTTTTCCAAGACACCATACATAAACGGAAAGTCCATAAGGAAATACCCAAACTAGTTTGTTTCATGAGATGTATAAATGCATCAAGGCACTATATCGAGACCCACCAATCAGGTAATAAGTACAATACAGTCCTCATATGAATGTGGTGAGAGATATTCCAAATATACATTTGTGATGAAAATAAAATACAAAATAAAAATAAATGTTCATATTATGTAACATAATAAAAAACATCATGAGTAATATGTTGAATGGTATCAAAGTAATTCATCCACAGCCAAACTAATCAATAATAATTTAATGAAATATTGTAGATGGTATCTTAATATATCAACCCATATGAGGCACAATATTCAACAATTTATGTTGACATATATGAAAATACATTAAATGACATCATTGAATAATTATTTATGAAAATACCCTTTTTCACATTGAAGATATCTTATGATTAAAATGATGTTAAATTATAAAAGAAATTTTTTTATTTTTTTATAACCATTAAAAATTATAAGGGGATCATTAAAATGTTAAGGCATCATGATTGTAGGGAAAACCACTTCTACTGTATAATTTTAAAATAATTCTTTCTATATTTTTTTGGAAAGTCTCAAAGATCCTTTTTTAGAAACCAAAAAATACCATTAAAACAATTTTCTAAAAAGAAAAAATGAGAAACATTTACTTTTAAAAAAATCAAAGACAATGAGAAATAAATTTATAATATTTTTACAAAACAGGATCATCGATGAAAAATATAGATTTATGGAAGTCTTTAGAAATATAAATTTTTTTAATGTATGTCTCTAAACAATATCATATATTTTATGTGAGATTTGAAAAAATTATTTGATTATGTGTATCCACAATAAATCCATAAAAAATAATGGTAAATAAAGAATAATGTAATAAAATTCATTTAACATAGAATATTATCATCACCAAATCAGTTAAGTATAATTTTCACCCAATGAATTGAAGTCATGTTAATAAATCCCATTAAACATTACAATCAGTCGAATCATATGAACCATAATTTTAAAAATTAAAAAATAAAACATTTAATACCTTGAAGATTATAATATTCATGATAAAACATATCAAAAGGAAATATATATACTCCGCACATAAAAAAAGAAGTGGTGAATAAGGGGTATATCTCATATAAGTAAAATCTATAAGAGAAACCCCTTACCTCACAATTACATTTAGTGTATCATTCCTAAATGACTTATATAGTTGTATAAAAAATGTTATTATTTATATAAAGAACTATATTAATATTTACACTACCTTATATTCTATATTAATAACATTTTATGAACCTTCAACTAATTATATTTCATGATTTTCATTGTTTTGGGTGTATTTATTTCACAGTTTCATGATCGGTTCTCTTGAGTATAAATATTGATGTTCTTGTAAAATGGAGATAAAACTCCAATAGTGTTACAAAATAGTTTTATTGAACATATATACATTTAAAAAACTTCCCATATATCATTTATATTTCTTCTAAATTGGATGATTCATTTAAAAAAATTAATGATAAATGTTTAGTTTATTTTTGCGGCTTATTCAGAATGCCAAGAAATAGTTTCATTTTATATATTATTATGATTATATGTTAGTTATGGAACATGAAATAGGTTATTATATACATAATAGAATATTATTTATTCATAATAATATCCTTATGTCCAACTATGAATATGGTAATGGAGAATGAACTAAAGCATTATTCACGGTCGTGATTATCCAGAATAACATAGACAATAGTTTTGCTTCTTTGAATAATAGGAGGTAATAAAATGGATGGATATAAGATATTATAGTAAAAACATAATAATTAATTATAAACAAGATTATTGATTTATAACTCAATGTTGGATGATGAAGATGGGGAGAAAGTATATTTTTAAATGAAAATAACAGAAGAGTTTTGAGAAAATTACCTCTTGAAAATCACCTCCTTAAAAGACCCTAGTAAGGACCTTGTATTCTCAATTTTGGTGAGAATATAAGTAAATGAATTTTAGGAGAGTGTGGAAGATATATTTTTTCACATATTTTAGGAATTTCAATTCATGTGGGTCAAAATTATTTGATGAGAAGTGGTATTTATATTCGAGGAGAGGTGGATTTATGTGATTAAATAATGATTATATTATGTTTAAATACAACCACATTGAGGTAGAATAAATCATCATGAATTAAGATGACTATTAAGGATGTAATTTCTTTTTAGGTTATATAAATTCTAGAAAATAACTATTTTTATTTATGTATCTTAATCCATTGACTTTTAACATTTACATTTTTTCATTATTTTACATATACCATGGTAAATAGTTTTCTTCCATTGGTAAAATTTTTTGATCTAAAAATAGAAATAGACAATAAAAACTAATTTTTAACTTATAATTAAACATATAGAATAATATTTACCAAATTAGATTCACATAATTCGAAAATTTTTACTTAAAATTAATCCCACCGATTCAATAAGAATATTAGTTTTGAATATGTCAATTATCAAAAGCTCGAAATGTTTTTATATCCATTATCAATGTGAAATTGATTACAATGTCCTAAATTGGAATTATTTATGTATTATTATAATAATTATAATTTAAAACAACTATTATAATATAATTTAATATTAAAATTTATTTATATTAAAATTTAATTTTCAATTAAAATGTAGTATTTTTCACTTATCATCAAAAAATTAAATATATCATAAAAATACAAGAAATTCACCCTTACATTATATTGATAAAAGTATAAGAAAAATAAATTTTATTTTTTAGAATAAAACTTTTTAATGTTTTTAAATTTATCATTGAAACATGTGTGCCATTAAAAGGTGGAAAATTATCCTTTTAGAGAAAAATAGTTTTTTATCATTAAAATTGTATATATTCTTATCATAAGCATAAAAAACATATTAAATGAATTTAAAAACATTTATCTTAATTAATAATACATAAATTTCATTAATATATTTACAATTTTTTTTCATTTAATCCATTATATAAGCCACCATTAAGTGCATAAAAATTGGTTTTTATAAAAAACATTATTCATGTCCAATTAGATTATATTTTCATTTAAATTTAATTGTTAACAAATGAATTAAAATTATAAAAATAGGTAAAATATATTTTTATATTTTTGTTAATATCATTTATTCCCTCCAATCCAATGTGTAGGTGGTAACTATTATAATTAATTTTACAGATTAGTCGTTTGTTTATGCTCGATGTTATGTGTAACATAAGCTATAAAATAGAGTAGATTTAAAAAGATAGAGACCATGAAAAATTGGGATGTTACATTCTATTATCCTTTAATAAATTTTATCCTCAAAATTTTATATTTTAGTAAAAAAAATAATTATTGATACATGAATATTTATTTAAGGTAAACCCATACCGTATATAGGATTAATAAAATATTCGTTTATATGAGGGAAAGTGAATTTTGAAGTTCATGACCTAATTAGGTATTCAAATAAGATTAATTTAGAGATAAGTGAAAACTAGGGCATGGATGTGAAATCAAATAATCACGTTCTGATGGGGAGTTGTAGAGAACGTGGTGATAAAAAATTCCAACAAAAAAATCTTAAATACATTATGGGATAAATGTGACATTGATTTCCCAATAATGAAAATTTAAAATAATTTATTTTTTACTCATAAATAAATTTCTTATAGGTGACGAATTATGTTACCACATATTGTGATAAAAATCAAAATATTATAACTTGTGAAGTGTATTTTCATCATCTAATAAATTTACACCATAAAATCATATTTTTATCCATAATATGAGTATAATTATTAATTTTTTTCCTGATGCACTAGAGTCAGCATCTATGGATAATAAAATCCCTAAAATAAAAACATTATATTCTTACTATATATATTTAATAATCAAATCCATAATTGTTAGGAAATGATAAGATAATTTCCAAAAAGAACAAACCATTTTATGAAAAAAGACACTTTAATATCTAAAAAATCAAACAGTAATACCAAAAATTCTATATAGACCTTCTAGAAAATTAGTATCCTTAAATATCCATAAATATATTCTAACATTATATTGAAACCAAAAGAAAAATGTATTTTATTACATAGTATTCCTAGATAAATTTAATATTTATCATGAAAAATGTTCATTCCCTAAAAATGTAATTTCCCTAATATTCTAACTATTTTCTTAAATTACCAGAATAATAATAAATGCAAAATAAATTCATATATTCCAAAAAAATAATTCATTCTTTACTCCTAAAATAAAATTCCACAATAGTATATTTATAGTAATCATATTGTGTTCCAGAAAGTAATTTATCTTTTATCCATAATATTGTTTAACTAAAAAAGAAAATTTCACACATAATAAAACTTATTGTGGTCTAGTGGTGTGCACTACACTCTTATCGACCAACAGTTGTGAGTTGAAGCCTTTTGGGCTTTCCAGATGCAGTGGGTTATCACCTAACCCATGGTTTTTCAAATTTTTAAAACTCTATTTATATTATTCATACACAATTCCTAGAAAAATGTGATATTTTTAAAAAAAATATCCTTTATATATTAATATTTAATGAAATGTTTTAACCTCAAAGTATATCTAAAACATTTAATATATAATTCCCAAAATAAATCATAATTACCTTGAAATAAAATTCCATATAAAACCAAAAGGAAATCACTACCTTTAAAATAATTTCTTTAACCTATAAAATATTTATTTCTTTGGTAACTTCTTTACACATAGTAAACCAATGGTTTGTATTTAAAAAATGTCTCCAAAAATTTCCACAATCTGCATTAACTCCTATATTATAATATCTCAAAATTGTGTTAAATAATTTAAATATATGTTTAAAATTAAACTCAAAACCCCATGATGGTGTCTATAAATGTTTTGTTACTGAAAACATTTATTATTCCAAAATAAAAACAATTCCATTAACATTTCATGAATCTTCAAACAGTATTACCATTTTTTAAATATTTATTCATTAAAATTTCTAGAAGACTCATTTTTAAACCACTTATTTCTACTTTTTCTCTGTTAAATAATACCAAAATTAAATGTGTAGAAATTAAACTACATGAATTAAATTGGGCTATCAAATTGTCGAGATATATTAGTCAAAGGATGTCTAAATTGTGACACACTCTTACCAATCAACATGTCTGTTGGTTTAAACTAGGTTATCCAAAAATATAACTACAAATGTTTGATATTTTCCAATTTGATTAATTATCCTAAAAACTAATTCATAAGTTTATCTTCCATAGTTTATGTTTTTCTAAATCAAGTTCCCAAAGTTTCTACTAAACTTCTTCTGATACAAACTGCAATTCCATAAAGTTGGTTCGTTTGGTCATTACATTGGTATAGATATAAGTAATCACATCTTAATATAATTAATAACATAGTATTAAACATAAAAGAGGTTCATATTTGAATTTCAAATTACATTTTATTCATAAAATATGATTTTTTTGAGAACATAATTATCCCCTTAGTATAAACCAGCATATCAATCATAATACTATTATTGTAATCCTAGTGAAATAAAAATTAATAACCCAATGATCTCATATGATCATTAAGGTTTATGTACATTAGAATAAGTCATAAACAGGTAATAATATTTTTTTTCACGGTAAAAAAATGAAACACACTCAATTTAATGGATATCACAATCATAATATGGACATAATGAAAGATGATCAAATAATTCCACATAAATAATCACATGTACTAGAAAAAAAATCATGGATATTATACTAATTGAAGAATCACATTGATATAAATATATAATCTCATAATGAGGTAATGCATAATTCTAGACATCTAAAACTCATTTTCCAGGCTTTGTCTAAGACAACATACACAAATAGGTAAGACAAAAGCCAATAGAAAAACAAGTTTGTCTTATTATACCCATCGATTCATTGGAATTATATAGTTGTCCCACCACATCAAATTAAAATTATAATAAATTCCTCATATGAATGTGGTGAAACACAATGATCATATATACTTTTATATAAAATAACATACAAAATGGAAATAATGTTATCCATTATGTAAACATAATCACAAACCATCCAGAGTAATATGGTGGATGATATCAATAAAGTATATCACCATTCAAATTAACATATAACCATTTAATAGAATATGTAATTTCTTATCATAATAGGTAAACTTCAATGGATAAAAAGATTAAATCAAGGATGTTGACATAGATGAAAATATATTAATTGAGATTATTGAAAAATTATTGATGAAAAAAAACCTTTTTTATAATGAAAATATCTTTTGATTAAAAGTTATTGTAATTATAGAAGAAAAATATTTATCTTAAGAAATTATAAAAACCTAAAATTATGCTTCAAATCATTAAGGAATAATGTTTGCAAGAAGATACTCTCATACTATATATGTTCAAAAAAACCTTCTTTATTTTTTAGATTGTCCCAAAGAACCTTTTTTTATAAAATTTAAAAATTTACCCTTCATACAAATTAAAAAAAGTCAAACCAGATTAAAGATGAAATTAATAAATATTGGGATAATAATAGATACATTTTTTGGGATAATTAATGAAATCATAGATATGGATGTAATGAAAATATTAAGGAAAACATTATATATAGAATATTTTTAAAAGAAATACTCTCAAAAAACATCATATCATTGAAGTCAGCATTGACCAAATTAATTTATTATATTTATGTTATGTAAATGCACCTAAAAAATGAGTTAATGAAACACAAGGAAATAAAATTCATTTCACATGGAATCTTATCAAGAAAAAATAAATGAAGTATAAGTTTATCCCAATGAATTCTAATCAAGTAAAGAAATCCCTTAACACTTTATAACCAGTCGAATCAAATGACCCATAAAATCAATAATTATAAAATTAACAATCTAATACCAAGAATATAATGATGTTAATTATAATATATATTAAATGGAATTATATATAAACCACACACAATAAATAATAGGTGAATAATGTATATATCTTATTGAAGTAAAAGTTAGACGAGAAACCCCTTACCTCAATCTTTTATTTAAAAAAGAATTATTTAATAACCAACATAATGTTTTAAATAGTTTTTAAAATTAATTACTTAAATATATTAAAATATATATTAACTTATATTTTTATAACATCTTATGACCATTTAATTAATAAATTTCATTATTTTTATTGTTTTGGGTGCATTCGTTTCATAGTTTCATGATCGGTTATCTTGAGAATGATTTTGAATGTTCTTATAAAAAGGGAATGAAACAAAAATATTGAAATTAAATAATATTAATTACCTTAAATATTTATAAATATTTCTATATATCATTTTTATTTCTTTTGTGAGGTTGACTCATTTAATAAAATGTTAATGATAAATGTTTAGTTTATTTTCGATATTTTTGTTTGAAATTCCACAAACAAGATTAATTTAATTTAATAATATTTGTATATATTTGTTCCATAACATGAAATAAATTAATATATGGAAATAAAAATATTATTCAACTAGAATAATAGTCTTATTAAAATCCATGATGGTAGAAATGGAAAATGAATTAGAACATTATTCACAGAGTCGATTAACCGGAATGACTCGAACACTAGTTTTGTTTCATTAAATAAGAGGAGGTAATACATTGGACTGATATGATATATTATTTTAGAAAAAAATAACGTATATAAATAATTATATATTTATCATTCCTAGATCTATTAAGGATATGAGTATCAATTTGAAGAAGAAATGAAAATAAGAGAGTTTTTAAAAAATTACATATTGAATATCACCTTCTTAGAGAAACCCTTTGGGGACATAGATCAGGTGTATTGGTGAGAAAAAAATCAATTTTACATGGGGACATTAAGTAGGGGTGTTGTTTTTAGATATTTTAGAATATTCAAGGTTGTGGGTCTATATGGGGTTGTGAGTTGTGGTTTTTATACATGAGGAGAGGAGGGTTTAAGTGATTTATTAATGATAATTTTATGTTTAAAGAAATCCACAATGAGGAGACAATTATTTTCATGAATTTGGATTATAAATGCTGTATTAATGTCTAGTTAGGGTCTATAAATACCACAAAAACCCATTTTTTGATGTATAATTTTTTTCGTATTTTAATCCTTTACCTTTTAACATTGACCCATTTCGTTATTTCAGGCATACAAGGACAAATAATTTTTTTTACCATGGGATATTTTTAAAGTCTAAAAATGAAAATGAACATAAAAGAGAATATATATATTTTGATTCAAAATATAAATTTTTATCAAATTCAATTCAAAAAATTGATAATATTATATTTAAAAAGAAAGCCCATATACACTGTGGGAAAAGATATTTTTATAGTGTAGATGTTCAAACGGTTGGAATCTTTTTATATCCAATTTCAATGTGGAATTGACTTCAAAGAAATAAATTGGTTTTATTAATTTATTATATAACTAATTTTAATTTAAAAAAATATACAATAATATCTAACCACATAAATGTTTTATATGGAATATAAATTTTCAACTAAATTTCAGTATTCTCCACTCTTAATCAAAAAATAAAATATATCAGAAAAATATCAAAAATTCACCCTAATATAATTATGATATAATTATTTTAAAAATTAATTTTATAATATCAAAAAAAAATTACAAAAGTTTCAGAATTTAGTTCTAAATCAGGCGCACCAATAAAATGAGTAAAATTATCATTTAAAATAAATATTGTTTTTATGCTTAAAATTGGATTTATTGTTATATTAATCCTATAAAAATTATTGGATGAATTTTAAAAAAATATTTAATATATAACATATAAATTTCATTAATATATTTTATCAATAGTTATTAATTTAATTTATTAAGATATAATCCCATTTTGGGCATAAAAATTGTATTTTAAAACACATCATTTATCTGCAATTAATATTTAATTACATTTTTTATTAATTGGAAAGAAACTAATTCATTTTATAAACATTTATAAAAAAATTCATATAATTTAGTTAATACAATTCATTCCCTCCCTTGAAACTACTAAGTGATAAATATCACAATTAAATAATATTGTTTAATCGTTTGTTTAAGCTTGGCATTTTGTGTAATGTAGGTTATTGAAGAGATTAAATTTAAAAGGATACATACAATTAAATATTATGGTGTTAAAAGTTCTCTATATAAAATTTTTAGGATTGAATTAGAGGGATGTTTATTATATTACACTATGAGTGATACTTGGGTATCATACATGGAGTTCCATGGATAGACTCATAAGGTGGTGCATTCTCACCACACATAAAGAGATATATGTATTCCATTGATGATTTATATAGGAAGTATTTTTTAAGGAAAACGATTTTTTCTATTTCTTCAATATGATAAATATATTAAATTATGTATTTTATAAATAAATATAAATGGTAGAGTGGTTTTTTGGAGAAAAATTGCATAGACCGATTTTCATACATAGATTTACCGACACATAAGATCATACATTGGTTCATATAATTTTTTATCTGATCTTGATTTTATATTATTTCTTGTTCCATAAATATCATTAAATGTTCATGATAAAAGATGATGTTTATGGATAAATGATAAGTTAATATTTTTAAAGAATCTAAAAATTAAGTCTTATGGATGTATATGATCAGATGTAGAAGTGGAAGAATGTTTTATTTTATGTATTTTTGATAGATAGAATTTGTTTTTGATCAGATGTACCACCAGATTCATTATTGTAAAATCCATCAATCTCAAAGATACAAATTTTTTTGATGATGAAGAATGATAGAAATCAATGTTTTTAATTTCTAATGCACAAATAAAATATCAGAATCATAGGTTTCTTAGATCCAGATCATAGGAATTCTAAAAGTTTCTTAGGTTGGCCAATAAATATTATTGTAAACGTGAATAGTTAGTGACACCGACTGATCTGAATATTTTATAACACTAATTCATTGGACAATGTTTTGGTAAAAAAATTGAAGACTTCTATTATACACAAACAATCTATTTGAGAATCTGTATGACTATTTGATCATATTCAGAATGTTGTTAAATTGTACTATCATATTGAAAAATTTAATGAATATGTGATACATGTAAAGGTTTCTTCTATAGTGGATTCATGATACTAAATTATTTTGAATTTCAAGACTGTAGTAAACAATTTTAAATTGTCTTGACACATCATATAGAGAATTTATGTTGTATTTTATTTATTTGTTAAAGAGAAAAATTTATGAATTCATTCAAAATGGTCATGATCTATCAAATGAATTTTTAGCATTGATCCATCAGATGTAAAAAATACATCAGACACATTTTGATGCAGAATGTGAATTGATGATTGAGTATGCTTCAAGATGGTCAAGAAGAATTTATATATGATTATTTTTATGAAACATAATTTAAAGAGTATTTTTTATAATTCAAGGATAATTTTGAAGATTTAAGAAGTTTCATGAAGTCATAAGAATAATTGAGAATTGTTAAAATGGTAAAAAATAAATCTCAAATTAATGTGAAACTCTATATTTTTGAATTTTAGTAAGAGGTAAAAGAAATTAGTTTCTTACTAAATTCACTTCTTGAGCACCTATAAATATAAGTATATTGTAAATTCATAATATGTAATTGTTCACATGTGTGGAAATATGACACAATAATTCTTTTTTTCACATGTTGATCTAAAACAAATAATTTTTCTTATTGATCTTAAGAAGACCTGGGTGAGATTCATGGAATAGAGAGACATTCATAAAGGTCTTATCAAACATTTTTCCATCATAAAATGATCGATTAGGTATTGAATATGTGATATACAAATTGGGTTTCTAATTAGTTTAATATGGAAGAGATGAAGAAGAATTGAATGGAGAAAAATCAGATGGAGACTATTAGAAAGAGTTTAATAGATTGTGGTTTAACGAACTTAAATTTTCTATATATTTATTCTATATAATAATTATACAATGTTTGTATTGAGGATATTCATATTTGACAATGATCTGAAGGATATTTCAGGTTCATAAAAATTGAATTTTTTTCCCAATTTCTGGAAGATTATTTATTGGTGATGTTTTCAAGATTATATACGAAAGAAGTGAAGAACATTATAAAGCGGATAAGAAAAGAATAAAAAATAAACATGTATCTTGTGGGTATAACCAGATAATATAGAGTATTTTTTAGCTAGGGTTTATAAATCGATGTGAATAAAAGGATATGAGAATAATAGTTGAGAAGGTATAACCATCAATATAAGATATATTGTCAATTGGGTTATAGATCTGGTTGCTTCTTCTACATTTGTATTCATTAAAGATTGTTTTTAAGAGAATCAATTTTCTAGAGATATCTAACATTGAAAGGATGTGGTATTTATATAAAACATTTTAAATATTAGGTGAATGACATTATTTAATTTTTTTGGAAACCATATTTGAGGTTGAGATTTATTCTTGAGTGGATCATAGCTTTAACATGTTTCATAGGTTATGAATGTTTTCTAAAAGGTTAAAAACTATCATATAAAATTAAGTATGATCAGTAATTCACACCATCTCAATGTGTAATGATCCAATGTTTTAAATTGAATTTTTCTTCTTATAATTATCACTTTTGAAATCAAAAAATAATGAACTACTAAGTACTATGTGACCTATAAACATATGTTTGTCACATCTTTGTTTAAAATTTTGAAAATATGACATACATAGTTATGAAAAGTAAGTTATTAGGAGTCTGATAAGAAAAACATTCTTTTTTGGTGAATAGTAACCTACCCTTATGAATAGTAACATATACTTATGAATAGTGATATACGCTAATGAATAGTAAACATACCTATGATAATATATAAATAATATTCCACTTGAAAGTACGATATACCTATATTTTCGAATACATAAATCAATGCTTTAAAATAGGGTTTAATAATAAATTATGATTTTAATTAAATTTTAAATTAATTATATTTAGAATGTTAATTCTGGAAAATTTATTCCATTTTTGAATTCTACACATTGAAAAATTGTTAGGTTGAATTTTTGGAATTTTTGTAAAATACATGAATTTTTTATGAATAGTGAAATAAGATAAATTACTATAAATGATAAATACAAGAATTATGTTGTCATCAACTAATGTACGGCTGTTTTAAATCCATTCTCTCTAACCCACATACACAAAGTAATGTTTTTTTCATGTAATCATCACTATTTTTGGTCTTGATGGAAATTAATAAACTACTCATTAAAAATTATGAAAACCCTCCTCTCCTCCACTATAACCCCCTAACTCCCTCTTCTCTTTACTCCTCTCAAGGTGCCTTGCCAATATTTTTACCAAATCACTTCACAAGCTCCTCCCCCACGTCCCTAGTCCCCTCGAATCTTCAAAATACCAAAACCTATCCCCTAAATTTGTTCTCAAAGGATGTAGACTCAAGAGGCAAATTTCTCTTTCCAGCCCTTTCATTTCTTTTAAGTTCTTTTCTTTTTCATGTTTAATTACTCAACTCCCTTAACACAAATGGTATGATAACTCCAGTAACATAATTTTACTAGGATTCTATTATGATAATGGGATAATTCATTATATTCCCTCTTTTCCCCACCTTTTATTTGAAAGAAATGAAAAAACTATTTGAGATGTGTTAATTTAGCACATTCAAGGAAACTAGTTTATAAGTTTCTATTATCATAGTTAATTATGGTCATGAAACCATTTGTGTTATGGTTGAACCAGATTATTAGATATTTAACATATACTATTTAAGGTTTTTTAATCCTTTTTAACAAATGGTAATAACCTATAAAAAACATGTTCACTGTAACAAAACCCCCCGATTAACCAAAACTTTTATCACTAAGATTTTATATAATGATTCATCTCCAATCAAAATAACTGAATGAAGTTTTTTAACCACATAACCATATGGATGTTCAATAATAAAATATAACTTCAATTATGGTCATCCACGTTTATTATACAAGTTTATCTGAACATGAATGGATCATTAAAACTGAAGAAGCCAACAGACCTAAACTGTGAAATTAAACCTTATAACCAATCCAGAAGGTCTTAAATGAACTAAAAGCGTAACAATAAATAAATTAATTATAGAAGATGTTCTGTGATTTTTAATTTATAATACTAAATTTGTTATTGAGGTCAATAATTACAAGTGGATAACACAACTAGACTTAAGGTAAGGGATCCTCTCTATTTCACTCTTAATGAAGATTTCCCTCTATGATATGCCTTTTTATTTGGAATCACAAATTATGGTGTATGTTTTATAACCTCCCCATAATTTCCTAAGGATTTATAAGTGATTAGAAACCACGTTTATCTCTCATCAGTAACTCTTAGGTAAACATAACACCATTCCAATAAACCGTTACAAATTCTACATGAGACTTCTTTGTTCTTTTGGGTTGCGTAATCATTGTTTACATGAAAGTAGAGTTATCTAATATATTTATTTACATATTATAGTTTTTATTATTTTTACCAAATTTATATATGAATACCTTTTCATCACTCCATTCCAAGGATATACATGTTTTTACAAGATTCCCTCCTTAGAACATTTTTATAAGAAAACCTATTTTAGGGGAACTTCCCAAATGTTTAAGCGATTTCATGTGCTCTCTATCCTACGTTTTAAGACAGAATGATCTTAGAAGATAAGTATTTTTATTTTCAAAACCTCCTTGGTTCAATTCTTGTTTTATATAAAGTATTTTCGTCTCTTCTATTTTAATTACCTTATTGTATTTTCCTTAAAGTTGCACAAAAATTTTTTAATTATAATTTTTCTAATATAAATTTCTTATATATTGTGAATTATGTTTCACACCCCATACCATTTTATATTCCTATTTTACCTTATTAATGTCCATGTGTTTTATAATCCCTTTATTTCACAAACACTTTCAAGAAACAACCATTGATTATGCTTTATTTCATGATTGAGGTACCCAATTATTTCCATGGGTACCCTTATGTTTTTGTATGGTTGATTATGTATGATTATTTATTTGGAAGGAATATTCTTGATAATGTTGAGATGGTTGCACCCAGATAGTGATCCAATTCATTGGGTAATGTTTTGTCTCATGAGATGCGATGTGAAATGATATTGGAGGTTATCTTTTACCTATAATAAAATAGCAATTAGGATTGGCTGTTAGCCACAACCCATACTAAAATGGGATAGTGGACTGGCAGTTAGCCACCCATAATAAAGAAATGTTTTATTATTCTACCACATTTTTATTATTCCATGTTTATATGATCACATGCTTATATGATATGATTTCATATGTTCCAGGATTTAGATATCATTATGTCATTCCTCCTAACTCATTTTCTAAAGATGTATCCTTATGTTCTTTCCTTTACTGATATTTTTAGCTCATCACTTTGCTCATGTGTTCCTCTGGGAACCCAATGCAGATGTAAGGGCTCAATGAAAGTTAGGAGACTATCTATGGAAATTAAATAAAGAAGTTTGTTAGCCCTAAGTTTTATTTTTTATGTACCTAGGATTCAAAGACACTAGACTTTGTGATCCTTGGATTTTACTCTATTTTATAGTTATGCTAAAAATCATGTAATGATATGTGAAAAAGTATAGGGTTGATACAGTTTGAATCATAGGATGGTCTAGTTATTTTTGGACATTAGGAATAGAGAACCTTAGTGAGAAACGTAAGGATGATATGAAATATTGGAAAACATCCCTAAATTTTGATATTAGTAGAGTAAGTGGTTTCTCAAAAAAAATGAATCCCTATCTTGATACAAAAAGGTAGAGGTGGCTCTTGCATAGAATTATCTATGATTGAAAACTCCGACAAGGAGTTTCGGGCATGACCCGGGGTATCCTGATAAACGACAATGAGCTTTGCTACACCCTTGGTTAGAAACTCCCATGGGATACACTTTTATAAATTCATAATCTTAGTATAAACCATTATGAAGGGATCAAAAAGGATGACATTAGAATATATGTTAGGATATATATCATGAATAACATAGAATAATTCCTAAAAACACATAAGTTTGGGAAATAAGTGTAATCTCTATGTTATCCATTTAATTTCATTGGTTTCCCCCTTATGTCATACTCATCCCAAAATTTTCATTTTATTCGATCCAAAAGATGGTAATCGGATAAATTAGATTACCAACTGATGTAAAGGATAATGTGATGACTACCAAAACGAGATCCCTGATAAGTTGGAAGCTCAAGAAGGTCCTATCATGATTATGCCAAACCAACTATCAAAAAGTACAATTGAAAATTATTACTTGGTTGAATTCCCAATGGAGTCAATGAAGAGGAAGATGAAATTGAATGAAGGTTCATCTGAAAAAGTTTAAAAGGGAAAAAATACCCATTTTTCTTTGTGCAATAAGTGTGGATAGGGGAACCAAGGGGAATGTCAAAAACGGAATAGGACATGTTTTATGTGTGGAAATATTGGGCACAAAGTGTCCAATTTTCATGAAAAATCGAATAATGCGATGAATGGAAAAAAATTCCATATAACGCATCATACATAGTTATATTTCATAAATGTTTAGAAGTTGGACATTATCCTACACAATTCTCAATTTCAAAGGCTGACAAACATGACGAGATTCAATAATCTCAATGATCAAGGGAGCACTGAAGGTCTCACGTTAAGGTGGATGATTATGAATAAATTACATGTAACCACTAATTAAAAGTACTATATGTCATAATGTATTTTAATTCACGTTATTTTAGTATATTGTTGGCGCCAAAAATGTGGCCCGAAACAAAGGAACGAAGAAGGCCGGCGCGCTGCCTCATGAAGCTCCATCGCGAAGCCCCATCGCGAAGCCCCATTGCGAAGCCCCATCGCGATGACCCGTCGCGTGGCCGCGCCGCGAAGCGCCCCCTCCATGGCGGCGCCGCGAATCTCCGGAGGCGGTAATCCTCCGCGAACCCGTTTGACGTTCGCGAGCCGCCGCGAAGCACAGGAGGCGGTAATCCTCCGTGAACCCGTTTGACGTTCGCGAGCCGCCGCGAAGCACAGGAGGCGGTAATCCTCCGCGAACCCGTTTGACGTTCGCGAGCCGCCGTGAAGCACCGCAGGCGGCGCGCGAGCCCTGCATCGCGGCGCCCCTTCCTTATAAATATCGGGCTCCCCTGAGTCCCAAAAACGGATAATCCGACCTTTCGGCTTCTCCTCTCCCGAATCACGAAGCACACTTTGCCCCGGGAATCATGAGCTCCGCGAGGTATTTCTACTTCGCGAGACGACTCTGCTTTGTCTCGTTTTGAGACCCTCTTCCGAGAGGGATGCCCTTCACGAAGCCCAAGGGCGTTCGCGGAGGAAGGGGATTCCCAAGGGAACTCGGGCAGCCGCGGAGCACTTATGCTTCGCGAAACACCCAACCCATGCGAGTGATCCCTATGCTAAGGCAGGATCGCTCTACTTCGCGAAGCACATTGCTTTGCAGGACCCTGCTTCGCGAGGCACCCCTTCTTTGCGAGGCAGTGCTCCGCGAACACTGTTCCACTTCGCGAAGCACCTCCCATTCACACCTATGCCCCATGCTAAGGCCAAGGCACTCCACTTCGCAAAGCACACTCCTATGCTTAGCGATTCCTCTTCCCGTGCGACCCTCCAGGTTTGCACGATGTGATTTCAAAGTCCCATGGACAATGCCACCCGTAGCGTTGCTTCGCCTAATGCTTCTTCGCATAGGCACGCTAATGGCTATTGCTTCTTCGCATAGCCACGCTAACGTGGACCCCTCGATGGTTCGCCCCACTACCCCCCATGATCATGGCCTTACCGACACCTTCCCTTCACCAAGGACCAGAGGGTACCGGTTATGTAAGCCCTAGGGGTGTGGAGTGAACCCACCTCGTCCAAGCTGCAGGACGTTAAACTGCCAAGCACCACGTCCTCAACACATGACGTTAAACTGTGACCCAACCTCATCTCCCTCACGAAGGGGCCCCCCAGCTCGAACATTCTTTACACCACTCGTCTCCACGGGAATGGAACTCTTCCGCACATGGAATGAGATCCTCCTTGTCGGAGTAGTGTATGTTCGCAGGGGAAGGGCTGCCTCAGAGCGTAAGCCCCTAACCTTTGGTACGGATGATTGCACCCGTGCATCTCTGTACTTCCCCACTACCAAGGTCAGTGGAGGACGTGATAGGGAACGAGGCACCCCCTCTGGGCCTCCATCCTGGAGTAAGTCCCAACACTATGGGCCGCTCAACGCGTAAGCCCCTCTTCGCTTCTCACGGACGCACCCATCGCGACGTGATCGTCAGGTCCTTGCAACCTCTTGTTTCTCACACCGAGCATGACTCACGTGGGCTTAGAGTTGGCATTGGCCATGACAATACCACGTCCAGCATGACGTTAAACTGCACCCACGTCCAGCATGACGTTAAACTGTATGCCCCGTCCAGCAAGATGTTAAACTACACACCCGAACTACGAGGACTTTGATCCATGTCAAGGCATGGTACGTAGGAAGCCTCCACGAGGTTCAAGCCCACCATCAGTGGACCAAGGTCTACTTTCACGTCGGTTCACCGGCGAAACCCCAACCTGAACTACGAGGTCTTTGATCCATGTCAAGGCATGGTACGTAGGAAGCCTCCACGAGGTTCAAGCCCACCCGTCGCTCATTCACGTCGGGTCCCATTCCAGTCCAGTGGTAAGCCATTGCGACCCACCCACCTGAACTATGAGGTCTTTGATCCATGTCAAGGCATGGTACGTAGGAAGCCTCCACGAGGTTCAAGCCCACCAATAGTGGACCAAGGTCTACTTTCACGTCGTTTCGCCGACAAATCCCAACCCAAACTACGAGGACTTTGATCCATGTCAAGGCATGGTACGTAGGAAGCCTCCACGAGGTTCAAGCCCACCATCAGTGGGCCAAGGTCTACTTTCACGTCAGTTCGCCGACAACACCACTTTGAACTACGAGGTCTATGATCCATGTCAAGGCGTGGTACGTAGGAAGCCTCCACGAGGTTCAAGCCCACCCATCATCCAATTCACGTCGAGTTCTACCTACGTCCAGCACGACGTTAAACTGCAATTCCAGTCCGATGGCAAGCCGTTGTGACCAGTCCGAACTACGAGGACTTTGATCCATGTTAAGGCATGGTATGTAGGAAGCCTCCACGAGGTTCAAGCCCACCAACAGTGGACCAAGGTTTACCTTCACGTCGGTTCGCCGACAACCCATTGAGAACTACGAGGTATTTGATCCTTGTCAAGGCATGGTATGTAGGAAGCCTTCTCAAGGTCCAAGCCCATCTCCCATCGGACCAAGGTCCACCTTTACGTCGGTTCACCGACAAAACATCTTACCCGAACTACGCAGACTTTGAATCCCTGCCACGGGGATACGTAGGAAGCCATCTCAAGGCTCAAGCCCAACTTCACCGTCGCCCCTGCGATGGTCCCATTTCATTCTCCTCCACTTCACTCATCCATCCATCACCCATCCTGATTCTCACCCGGGCCGCCACATCCCGGTGGAATCATGCCATCCACCTCCTCGCTGCTCCTGGCGGCGCATGGGCCGCTTTCCGTGTGTAAGCCCCATCATATCTCCGGGTCGTTGTCCTCTGTGTACACCCCGTTTCATCACCCTTTTCCCCTATAGGGAGTGTACCACCCCAGATCCGTCCTCATTGGGCGTTCTGATCTGTCTCTATGGGACGTTCTGATCACCCTCATTCTGTCTCCGTAAGGCGTTAAACTCACGGCCTACCTTGTGATAAACATGAGATGCCTGAGGAAAACCTCAGATGGAACGCCTTTGGTGTAACCGTCTCCGCCGGACGTTAAACTTGCGGCATACCCTGTGTTGAACACGGGAAGCTGAGGAAAACCTCAGATATGTGTCTGTGACATATAATTCCCCGCGCTCAATGTGGGATGCCTCGGGCTTCCACGCCTTCGAGAAGCCTTGGGGTCAAGGATAACAGACAGACATGCCAGGTACCCCAGTATCCGGACACGCTACTGACGCCTCAATGTGACTACTCCCCTGACTGAAGGTTGCTACCCTGACTGGACCCTTTGTAATGTCCCGACAGAAGCAGTGTAATTAACCGGCGTCCATGGAAACATGGCACTGGGAAGAGTTTCACGAACTACGTATTAAATCTATAAGGGAGACCCGGACTAGGTGATGAGTTCTGAGGAGGAATCCGCAGGAGGAAGAACCGACATCCCATCATCCCGTTTCGATCAAGGAGCAGACGTCCCTGAACAAGGAACGAATGCCGCCCGCCTTTGGAAAGCGGGAATGCGGGGCAACACAGGCCGCGCGTCCCCCCTGACGGACGGATGCGCGCGCGCCCCGGCAAAAGCGTCGGAAACAGAAATGGTGAACCCGACGTGAAATTCTTCTCCTCAGCATGGAGATTAGTAGCGTTCGAGACGCCAATAGATTGACGTGTCACCAGATTCAGATATCCGGTGCCTGGTCCCGCCATGAAAACAGCGGACCTGCCGTGAAATTCACCGGAAGTCGGGGTAGTAGACCGTGGGGCACTCCGCTCTGTAGTGTGTTGGCGTGGATCCTTCTCACAGACATGGAGAATGGAAGAATACTGGGGCACTGGCAGTCAATCCTTTTCCTCTCAGTACTGATGAGTTGATCCCTTCGTTTTCCAGGAACCAGGTTGCTATTTCGGAGATGCGGTCGCCATCCGCTCCTCGCCCACGCAGGGGCAGGGGCAACACCATGATGACCACCCCACATGGCGCCACTGCCGCCACGACGGCTGCCACGCCGCGGAATACGGGACGCCCACGTCCCTTTTCCCCATCAGAGGTCATCCAACGAAGGGTGATCAACAGCCTCGTGCGCAGGTACGAGGAGGAAGGGGTCATCCCCACCAGGGATATGGCCCGCTTGGACCTGGAAGCCTCTAGGCCTCGCCGTCAACGCCGCCCTAACAGGCCGCGCAGGGAGCCCCTGCTACCCACCCCGATATTCAACCGTTTCGGGAGTCTATCCCCAGAACGCCTTGACAACTCCTCGCCTTACGCTGAAGAGGCAGGTGCTGTCCGGCTCAGTCCGCTCAGGGCCCCGAACCGGGGGCCCCCGGCGAGAGCTCCTGTCCGGCCGCGTCAGCACCGCCGTCCGGCCCCGCAGGAAGAGCAGACAGACTATGTCCCTGCACCACCTGCACCGGCCTGCCTGACCCGACGTCAGCGTCGGGCCCGGGCTGAGGACGCTCGCCTAGGCGCGTCCACGTCAACAGCTACAGTGTCCCGAGCCACCGCCAACGTGCATCGTGAAGGCCCCGCGTACATTGAGCAGGGGCACCCTTTCACCCAACCAGGATCGAGGCCCCAACCGCCCCACGAGCAGGCCGGGTTGACTCTCCGGGTTGCAGGCCCAAGCGGTGATCGCCGTGAGCTAACTAGTGGTAATGCCACCCCGTACGGAGGTCCTCCCCGTACCGTTATTCCACAGAGCGTGGGCCTTCCCCGCTCCGAGGTTCGTCATGAAGGCATGCCTCGTGCTACCCCCATCCAGCAGGAAGACCTGCCCCGCGGCAGTAACGTGCAGCGCGGGAACGTTTCCCGCGCCCTCTGTACAGGGCACGGAGTGCATCCGGTCCTTCTTCAACGTGGGGGTCCCCCCTACGTCCTCTCTGCGACTGGCGAAGGTCCTCCTCACCCCAGCAACTCAAGGAGTGAAGGCCAGCCTCGCTCCGCTCGCATTGATCATGGAGGTCCTCCCCATGCTCCTGCTAATCCCAACAGAGGCTCCGCCCACATGGGTGTTCGTGGAGGCCTTCCCCACGTGCCCTTCGACATTTTCCCTGGTGCCCCTCGCACCCCGGCTATCTCGAGTGGGGACCCTCTCCGCCACGGCGCCAGCGCCGCCCCGAGGCTGCCTGATAGGGGTCAACCCTGTCCCGAAGAGCCACCCCGGGGCAGGAAAGCGGGTCGTCGCCGCCACAAGAAGAATCCTGGGAAAGCCAGGGTGGAGATCAAACCCGCTCGTTTCTCCGACTCTGAAGCGGAATACGATTCAGCGATGGAACCATCTCCAAGTTCCTCCGTATCAAGGACCGGGGCGGAAACCAGACGCGTTTGCCTCGTTCTCCCAGAACATGAGGTCCACTGGATCCCCATCTCCCTCCGCAGATACATCCATGAGGAAGCGATTCTGGAAACTTCGCAGGTTTCGACCGCGCAGTCACCGCCATCGTCACCCGAAGCACCCTCTACCTCTACTCGAGATCACAGAGAGCTGTTTTGGGGGACGGCGGTGGTGGAGCAACGACATGACCTGGCACCGGTAACGGCGATTACCGTACCCGAAGCAGTGGCCGTTAGCCCATCCTATCGTGACATTGTGGTCAGGTCACCTCGCTCTTCAGAGGAAGGCCCAGAATTTGGTGGCCAGTCCGCTCGCTCGCCGTATTCTCCACCGCCGAGTTTGCTATCCCAGAGGTTCGCTTCGGTACGGTTACCAGTCCCTCAGCCGCCCCCGGTTGATGAGTGGGGTAATGCAGGGCCAAACCCCGAGGATGAACCCAGGAGCTTCTGGAGTATTCTTGCAGCGGACTATTTTCCAGAGAAGTTCTGGCCCACGGCGGCGCTGAATTTCCACGTACCCGAGTCGCTTACCCCTGAAGAAGTGGGATGCTTTTCTCGAACCTTGTGGGCGACACACTTCTGCCTCCGCTGTGAACGAGTATTATACCCCAAGAGTCGAGAGCACTTCGAGGAGATTGGCAAACAGTGCCGCCTGATCAATGCGGCCGCGCTCCTTGTGGCCCAGCACCCCGAGTCGCCAGGTCACCAGAGTGCCCTCCAACGAAAATGCGTCCAAAGTTTCAAAGCACTCCGCAAGATCGTCAGGGAAGCCACCCCCCATGTGCAAGTCTGTGGTTGGGGACACTATGCTGCCCTTCTTTTTGATCCTATTCGACGGCAACCCGATTCACTGTGCGACATCAAGGACATGCCCTCGAGAGGAATCGCGGTCCACATGGCCGACATTGTGGACAGGGAAGACGAACTGGATCTCCTTGATGGAGACTTCCCCCCAGAGGGCGCACCACCACTGCTCGACCCATCAGGGAGAGTCACCCGTCAGCAGAGGAACCTGCTAGGCCTGCCCGCACCCACAGAGTCGTTGGTACTCAGTCGAAACACTAGCAAGGGTAAGGAGCACGCCGGGGTGGTCAAGCACTCCGACCCGTCCGCTTCTGTGCAAAAAAATGACGAGGATCCTGAGAAGGCCGCATTACGCCAGCAGTTTGCTGAGCAAAAGAGGCTGGTTGACGAACTCTTGGCTGAGCGGACCGCAGAGCGGTGACCCGACTATGGTAATCCCAGGCCGGGGCAACAGGGGCAGGAACAATTCCCCCCCGGTGAGATGCCTCCGGGCAACCCTGATCATGTTACTGCCGCAGACAGGGCGGAAGCTGGAACGTATGTCAAGAGGGCGCGATAGGTTTCGCCAAACCCCCCCCCCCCCCCCCCGAGCGACGGGGCAATCCGAAGAGCCCAGTCCGGGTTCCCCCAGTCGCCCCGCACGCCGTTCCGCCAGTTGATCCACGAGCGGCCGAGGCAGTCTACCGTGTTGAAGAACCTGGTAACGCACTTGTGGTTAGGGATCCCCGTCAAGACAGGGACCCCCATCGGGATGACCTTATTGCGGCACTTACAACCCGTCTTGAAGCGTTGGAGACGCGGCAGGTGGCGATCCCACCGGATGGAAAGCCTTATCCCGCTTGGGTCGATGATATGCCCGCCCCTCCGGGTTTTGGGAATCCCACTTTCTCACCCTTCAACGGGACAGGGGACCCGCCACAGCACTTGGCCCATTTCTCTTCCAGGTGTGGCCCCATGCTGGGTACCCCGGCTCAGCAAGAAGCCGCCAAGCTCCGATGCATTGTACAGACATTGGAAGGTCCGGCATTCATCTGGTACAGCCAACTCCCCACCGGATCGGTGACCGGATGGGAGGATCTCCGTCGGCAGTTCCTGTACCAGTTCAGCTCTACCACGTGGAAGACCAGTATTGCAGACCTCTTCAAATGCAAACAGAGGCCTGATGAGCGGGTTGCAGATTTCATCGCCCGGTTGAAGGGACTTACGTATTCCCTCGATATGCCACTGACTCAGGAGCAATTACTGACGATGTGCATGGGGAACGTCAAGACAGAGATGGTACCCTCCCTAATTACCCAGAACTACCCTGGAGGGTTCAGGGATTTTTCAGATAAGGCTCAGCGTCTCGAGGAAGCCCTGCAACAGGCTAGCCAGGCACGTTTGTTACCCCCTATGATCCCAGCCAGGAGGACCGCCAGGGCTGAACCCGCCGTAGTGGCTCAAATAGAAGCCCCGAGGCCGCTGGAATTGCTGCCGGCAGCGCCACCCCCGCAACCCCGCAGAGTTCCACCACCTCAAGCACAGGCTCCCGCCCAGCAGCGACCGCCTCAGAACCGACAGGTTCCCCCGCGCAACGCGCCACCGCCACCTAGGCAAAACAACCAGGCGCCGCCTCCTCGGCAGGCCCCTCCGGTCCCTCGACAGGACCAGGCCCCCAGGCCCCCCTATCCGGAAAAAAGGTACCAGACCTATTCGTTCAACGAAGATCAGGTCCCTGGCTACTTCCGAAGTGTGCTAGAGCAAGGGATTGTGCGTCTGCCTGAGTGCAGAAGGCCTGCAGAGGCGCATCTCACAGATCACCCCAACTACTGCCCTTATCACCGGATCCTGGGGCACACCCTCAAGCGATGCTATGTGTTTAAAGACTGGCTTCAGGACCAAGTCAACAATAACATAGTCAAGTTGGGCCCAGCACCAATCCAAGTGGCGGGTATCTTTGCAGGATCAGAAATCGGCAGCGACAGCGAAGGTGAGTGGCAGCAGGTCCCTAGTCGCGGATCCCGGAAATATGACGACTGGATGGCTCGAAGAACTGTCGCCCGTGCCCAGGGCATCATCCGGGCACGCCTGAAGCATTCGGAACCCTCATAAGAAGTCGCCAGTGCCTCCGCATCGTCTTCACAGTCGACCTCTGCCGAAAAGGGCAAGCAGCGGCGACGCAAGAAGAAGCAACGTGCACCGCCAGTGCCGTCGTTGTCCCGCACTCTCGGCGACTTTATGCCTCCCGAAATGGGGATTCCTCCCAGAATCCGTCCAGCGGTGGATGACTCTTCGAGTGACAGCCAAGGGTACGATTCGGTTAACACCGTGGAGCTGGTAAAGCCCTATATGACCCCTGACGAGGGGGAACCCCAGGCAGACCGCCCCAACGTTTCCAGCCGACGTCAACGTCAGCGGAATCGTAATCGCGCCGGTCGTCGAGGCACGTCAGCAGGCACTTATAGCCAAGCCGTGCACGCTACCGAGACCAGGCAGCAGGCTCAGCGCAGATCTCAGCATGCGCAAACCCATCTGACACCCTCGGCCCTGCCGCCACCGCCGTTTGTGCTACTGGATCAGGGAGAGCCGCCTCGTCCGTATCATAGTCAGTCTTTCCCGACTACATGCCAGCCTTGGCTGCCCGATCCTAGCCCGGCAACCACTCTCCAGGCTTCTACTAGCAGGCAGCAGGATGTACCCAGTGCTAGCCGACCGCCAGTTCAACCGGCAGGACCTGCTATGCCTCCAAATGCCGAAAAACCCCCTGTAAGCAGAGGTTCGCATTTGGCATGCAAGTATGATGTCCTAAAGCATCTGTCCGGCATCCCAGCAAGGCTCTCCGTCCTTTAGGCTTTGCGCTTGTCACCTGAAATGCGCGACGCGCTCGCTGAAGCCCTGAAGAGCCCCCTCCAGTTTGAGACGGAGATTGCGGCGGCAGAGGCCTTTCACGCCGAAGCGATTGAGGACGCCGAATGTCAGGCGGTTATCTCGTTCTCCGGTGAAGATGAGGACCCTCCCATACGGGGGTACATTCGCCCGCTGTATATCACTGGCCACTTTAACGGTATGGAAGTCTGTCGCTGCCTCGTTGACACAGGTTCTGGAATCAACCTAATTCCAACCCGGACGCTGCGAAAGCTGGGTCTGTCCGAATGTGATTTGACTCCCTCTGACCTCAGGATCCAGGGGTACGACAGGACAGAGCAAACTCCAATCGGCAAGATCCGTCTGAAGACTAAGTTAGGTGGCCTGATTGCCAGCACTGAGTTCATGGTTGTTTCGCAGGACACCGCCTACAACGCATTGATGGGTAGGCCATGGCTCCATCTGCATGTGGCGGTCCCCTCGTCGTATCACCAGTGCCTCAAGTACTCGCTCAACGGCCGAGTGGGCGTGCTCCAAGGAGATGCGTCCCCTTTCTCTTCTTGTGAGGCCCGCTATCTAGATGCGGGTTATTACAAAAGTAAGGATAAGAAAATCCTGGTAAGCAAGGATGAGCCCACCCCGATCACAAGTGATCCCTGGGCAAGCATGGATGACGCCTACATCCTCCCGATCCACCGGTTGGAGGCCACGACCCACGACATGGGGCAATGTTTTGTTGTTTCAGGTACGCAAGGAAGGCATGTTCCCGCATCCAAGCGACGGCGGAAAATCACCTCGTACTCCTACAGCAACCAGGCTCAGGTGATCCCAGAACCTCCTACCCCTATACGGTACCGGGACGTCAAGCTCATGACGACGGCGGTACGCCATACGTGCCTCTTCCGTCGGGCTGGAATCCACCGACTCAGGTCGACACGTCACCACTACTTTGATATTATCAAGCGTGGCCCCATAGGTCGAAGGCCAGATGGGATAGGATCAAATGCATTCATTGCTATGGTCTCAACGACAAGTGAGTCTCCTGATGTGATGACCACTGCTGCCCGAGCCAGCACCAGCTGCCCCGTGGATCTTGTTATCCCAGAAGTATCCTCCATCACAAGAAGTCCCCCCACGGCCAGGGAGGAAGACTTGGAGGATGCTCCCCCAACCTTTGAGGAAGGCGTCTCTACCACGGTTGATGAACTGGTACAGGTGAACCTTGGTAGTAAGGCAGATCCGAGACCCACATTGATCAGTGCGGCCATGTCCCTCAAGGAGCGGCAGCAGTACGTAGACTTCCTCAAACGGCATTGTGATGTGTTTTCCTGGAGTTACGATGAGATGCCAGGGCTGGATCCCCAGGTAGCCGTCCACCACCTTGGTCTCCCTGCGAACCATCGCGGGTTCAAGCAGCCTCCCAGGAAAATGCACCCTTCTCATGGTGCTATGGTTGAGGCCGAAGTTGATAAGCTTATCAAATCCAACTTCGTGAGGGAAGTTCAATACCCCAAATGGCTGGCCAACATTGTGCCGGTCAGGAAGAAGAACGGGCAGATCAGAGTCTGTATCGACTTCCGCGATCTCAACCGCCAATGTCCGAAGGATGATTTTCCCCTTCCGGTAATAGAGCTGTTGATTGACGCCACGGCAGGGTTCCAAGCCCTCTCCTTCATGGATGGATACTCCGGATACAACCAAATCCGAATGGCCCCTGAGGATGAGGAGTTCACTGCCTTCAGGGCCCCCCAAGGTATCTTTTGTTACCAGGTCATGCCCTTCGGCCTGAAGAATGCAAGTGACACTTATCAACGGGCGATGCACCGCATATTCAAGCCAATCCTCGGCACACTGGTGGAATGCTACGTCGACGACTTGGTGGTCAAATCGCGCCAGCGTCAAGACCATCTCCAAGATCTTGAGAAAGTGTTCGGTTTCCTCCGGACTCGCTGTCTGAAGATGAACCCGTCGAAGTGTGCCTTCGGGGTCACCTCCGGGAAGTTTCTTGGCTTTGTGGTAAGATACCGGGGTATTGAGATCGACCCAGAGAAGATCAGGGCGATTAGCCGGATGCCTCCCCCAGGTAACATCCGGGAACTGCAAGGGTTCCAAGGCCACTTAGCCTATATACGCCGATTCATTGCGAATCTGGCCGGCAAGTGTAAGCCTTTTTCCCGGCTCATGAAGAAAGGCGCTACCTACGAATGGGATGAAGAGTGTCGGACCGCCTTCGAGGAAATCAAGCAGTATCTGCTCCAACCTCCGGTCTTGATGCCACCCGTCTCCGGAAAGCCGCTGGTCCTTTACGTGACCGCCCTGGAGAGATCCCTTGGCGCGCTACTTGCCCAGAAGAATAACGAGGGCACTGAGAACAGTCTCTACTATCTCAGTCGCATGCTTCTCGATACGGAGGTCAGATACTCCCCTATCGAAAAGAGCTGTCTTGCGCTCGTCTTCGCCGGGCAGAAGTTGCGACACTACCTGCAACACCACGAAGTGCAATTGATCTCTCGGGTAGATCCGCTGAAGCACATCCTGAACCGCCCCATGCTGACTGGCCGACTAGCACGGTGGGCGGTGATTCTCCAGCAGTTTGACATTAGTTTTGTGCCTCAGAAGGCCGTTAAGGGACAGGCGTTGGCAGACTTTCTAGCTGCCCATCCAACCCCCGCGGATCAATCCCCGGACCTGGACTTCCCTGATGAGACGATCCTCTCAGTCGATCATGTTGTCCCGTGTTGGCAAATGCATTTCGACGGCGCCTCCCGGAGCCCCACCGGTAGAAGGCTCAACGACCCCAAGCTCAACAGAGTGGGTCTGGGTATTGTTTTCATTACCCCGACACGAGCCGTCCTGCCGTACTCGTTCCTGTTGTCAGAAGGCTGTACGAACAATGAGGCAGAGTACCAGGCTCTCATCACCGGCCTCGAGTTGGCCCTTGAGATCCATGTGCCCCATCTACATGTGAAGGGAGATTCCGAGCTGGTGATCAAACAAGTGAATGGCGACTATGTCGTCAGGAAGCCAGAGCTCGCACCGTTGTTGGAGTACACCCTCCTCCTAATGGCCCAATTCTCTTCTCGGCCAGAGGTTACCCATGTCCCGCGGTCGCAGAACGACCAAGCAGACGCCCTGGCTGGCTTAGCCGCGTCGCTCGCAGAACCCGAGCAAGATGATTTGGTCATACACGTGGCCCACCGGAGAGTCATTGCTCCCGTCACCCAAGAGGACCGGGATAGCCTGCGGGTAAGCCACCTCACTGCCGGACCCTCCATATCAGGAGTCCCGGGTTCGTCAGACATAGTGGTTGAAACCACCCCCGACTGGAGAGCACCTTTTGTCGAGTATCTCCAAAATTGTCAGCTCCCGGACGACCGGGCCGAGCGCGAGCGAATCCGACGCCGCGCACTTCAATTCACCCTCCAGAGCGGACCCAATCTTGAGAAGATCCTCTATAAGCAGAGTTTCGATGGTGTCCTCCTCCGTTGCATTCAAGGAGTAGAGATACCTCAAGTTATGCAAGAGGTTCATGCCGGTTCCTGTGGCGCCCATCAAGCTGGGCCGAAACTGTCTCATCAAATCCAGAGGATAGGGTACTTCTGGCCCTCCATGATCCACGATTGCATAGGATATGCCAAGAGATGCCACGCGTGCCAAGTACACGCCAACTTCTTGCATCGGCCGCCAGAACCCCTCCACCCCACCAAGTACTCTTGGCCATTCGCGGTATGGGGACTTGATGTAGTGGGACCGTATCCACCGGCAACAGCCCGCCAGTGTAGGTTCATCCTGACTGCTACTGATTTCTTCTCCAAGTGGGAAGAAGCAGTTCCGCTCAAAGAAGTCAAGGCCCGTTCCATCGTTGACTTTGTGAGCTCCAACATTATCCACCGGTTTGGAGTCCCTCACGCCGTCCTCACCGACAACGGCACCAACTTCAGAGCAGCTGAATTGAAAAAATTGTACGCTAAGTACGACATCCGGTCAAACCATACCTCCCGCTACCACGCACAGGCGAATGGACAGATCGAGGCGTTTAACAAAACCCTCTCTAACATTCTGCAGAAGATGGTTGGTCAGAACAAGAAGAGTTGGCCGGACAAGCTCCCCAACGCCCTCTGGGCTTACCGGACGACGACTCGCAACTCTACCCAGGTGACCCCATATTCCCTGGTGTATGGAGCTGAGGCCGTCCTACCCATTGAGATCCAACTGCCGTCGCTACGCACTGCGGTTTATGATCACCAGACACCAGATGAGGTGGCCGAGATCCGTCTAGCTGAATTAGAGGCATTGGACGAGAACCGGCTTCGTGCCCTGCATAATCTGGAAAGGCATCAGGAAAAGATAGTGAGATCCTTTGACAAGAAGGTTCGTCTCCACTCTTTTCTACAGGGTGACCTGGTACTGGCCCTTCGAGCGCCAATGATTCCCGGTAGGAAACCGCCCAAGTTAGAACCCAAATGGGAAGGGCCTTATATCATCCACAAGGTTTACCCCAATGGAGCATACTCCTTGGTGACCACAGATGGAGAGCGTATAACCCCTCCCACCAATGCCAAATTCCTCAAGCGGTACTTTGCCTTGGGCAAAAGTGGTCCTGCACGACCCTAAACTGCGAGAGGGTCCTACACGACCCTAAACTGCGACCTGGTCCCGCATGACCTTAAACCGCATCTTCGTCCTCGTTGCAAGACGTTAAACTGCAAGCCGGTCAGGCCTTCCTGACCGAGGCCCAGCCTCAGGTCCCTTGGCCTCCTTGGGTCCCTCACCCCTCATCCCGCATGACGTTAAACTGCATCTCAAGAACTACGTGTGGCTTGATTCCCATCTCCATGGGATACGTAGGAACGCTCGGACGCCTCGTCCTGAGCCCAGCCCCAAGCTTTTCTCTTCCGCTATTCCCCCTGGGGATAGTCTCCTTGGAGGATCTTTGTGTAGCAGGGCTTTCATGGCCCCGCTCATGCAACCCCACTCGCGCAAAGATTGTAAAGGTCGCACCATGCGCCCACTCCCGTTCTTCTATCCTACCACGTCCTCACCGCATGACGCTAAACTGCATGGCCTTCAAGAACTACGTAAGGCTTGATTCTCATACTTATGAGATACGTAAGAACGCCCGGAAATTTCGTCTGTTGGCCCAGCCCAAAAGCCAAAATCTTCCCCTCGGGTCAAGACACGGCAGGGTGCATATTTTTGCCCCAACTCACCTCGATCAAGCCTCGACCTGGCTGCACATTTCCCCCTGGAGGTGTTTGCCCCTTTCTTGGATGGATACAGTTATGCTTCACCCACTCCTTGACTGGGATTCCATCATTTTTCATACCCAGAGGGACCCCCAAGAACGGCCTGGATACTATGCCCAAGGGCTCTCCTACCGATACGGGCCAACGCCCCCGAGGGTTTTCCTAAGCAACAAGTCGATATAAGTCCCGCGTTGCGAATTTGGTCAACGGTCGACACACATTTGTTTCCCCCATATGGGTCACCATGGGAACGCTGTGTTTCGAACATGGTCAACAGTGTCCTGGATCTGCGGGTCCACCCCGAGAGGTCCCGAGCATTGAGTACAGCGATTCATTCTGCCCCATCACGAGATGGCAAACTTTCCCCAGGGAGGTGCTAGCAATCGGGACCACGGCTCAGTTTCCCCATAGGAGCGTACGGTGTGATAAGGGACTACGTCCTCATTCATGTCGGGATCATGTGCCATACCGTACGGCTCCCCTTACGAGGCCCGACCTCAGGCCCTTTGGCCTCCTTGGGCCTCTGGCCCCCCGTCCTCATGTAAGACGTTAAACTACAAACCGGTCAGGCCTTCCTGACTGATGCCTGATCTTAGGCCCCCTGGGCCGTCTCCCCAATTTCTCACCTGGAGTGTATGGTCTGATAAGGGCTACGTCCTCATTCACGTCGGGATCATGTACAATACCGTACGACTCCCCTTACGAGGCCCGGCCTCAGGCCCTTTGGCCTCCTTGGGCCCCTGTTCCCCCGTCCTCATGTAAGACATTAAACTACAAGCCAGCCAAGCCTCCCTGACCAAGGCTCAACCCCAGGCCCCTTGGCCTTTCCGGGCCGCGGCCCATGACCTATCTTATAGGATCGTATGGTGTGACGTAGGACTACGTCTTTATTCATGACGGCTCCTTTACCATGCCATACACCTCCCTTGTTTAGGGGTATATTACTCCCCACATCGTCCAGTATGACGTTAAACTACATTTCAAGAACTATGTGTGTCTTGACTCCCATCCTAATGGGATACGTAGGACCACCTGGATGTCCAAGATCCGGGTCCATCCCCATCTCTCAGGAGTCCTCATCCCATCTTGGCCCCTTGGCCCATCCTTCCTCCATGAGGGGATCATATGGTGCGGTGTAGGATTATGTCCTCATTCACGACGGTCTCGTGATGACCACGCCATGCTCCCACCCCCTACTGAGTTGTTTCGTCGATCCCTCTTTTTCGGCGGTTCTCTAATGTGCTTAAGAGTACTCTGGTTTATTACCTGGAATTCCAAGCTTTACTCGGACACGTCCGCACCCGCTTTCCAGGCTTTGCGTATCCCCGCATCAGGGCTCCCATCATCTTTCACACCTGAAGGGACCCCCGAGAACGGCCTGGACACAATGCCCAAGGGCTCTCCTACCGATACGGGCCAACGCCCCCTAGGGTTTTGGAAAACAAATCGATAAAATCCCACGTTGCGAATATGGTCAGCGGTCGATGCTCGTTTGTTGTTCCCACCTCAGGCTAACGCGATACAGACGCTGTGTTTCCATCATGGATAACAGTTTTCCTCTATCGCCATGCCAACCCATTAAGCCCAAATGCCGGGTACATGATTCATACCCTTCGTCATTTCACCATGTCCGAGTAGAATCTCAGAACCCCCGGTACTTTTCCTCTGTGCACGTCTGCGCATTGGGAGAACAAGCTACATCAAAGGTGTCCTTCGAAACTCTCCGCCGACTCCCCTTTGATGGACGCCCCAAGTATTGCAACGAGGATACCCCCCTTGTTTCCCACACCGAGTTTATCTCACGTGGGCTTAGGGATTGGGTTGACATCTGTGCTTACTCGAGAGTAGTCACCACCCATGGTCCGAGATCTAAGACCCTAAACTAAGATTCTCATTTGGAACTATGCATGACTCCCATCCTAATGGAATGCGTAGGGGTGCCCAGACCCCCTGTCTTTGGGTCCAGATCGAGTCCAGCTAATCCGCCTTTCTAGTCCTATCTTCAGGACCTCGACTTCAGGACTGCGTGGTGTGATAAGGGACTACGTCCTCATTCACATTGGGTTTGCAATAGCTGCACCACGCATGCCCCATTCTTAGGATCAGTCCTCCTGTTCCCTGTCCTGCATGACATTAAAAGGCACCCTTCAGAACTACGTGTGGCTTGATTCCCAGTCTCATGGGATACGTAGGACCACCTGGATGTCCAAGATTCGGGTCCAGCCCCATCCCTCGATTACCCTCAAAGTTGAGTCCCTTGACTCCTTGCAGTGGTTCACCCATGTATTAAGAGCACTCTAGTCTAGGGCCAAGAGTGTCGGTTTCAACTTGATCAAGTTCCTTCCACTTTTCAAGCTTCGTGTTCCCCTCCATTCGGATTTCCATCACCTTCCACACCCGGAGGGACCCCCGATAACGGCCTGGATACAATGCCCAAGGGCTCTCCTACCGATACGGGCCAACGCCCCCGAGGGTTTTTGGACAAAAAATCGATAAAATCCCGCGTTGCGAATATGGTCAGCGGTCGATGCTCGTTTGTTGGTCCTCATTTCAGGCAAACGCGGCAGGATGCTGTGTTGCGAACATGGTCAGCAGTAATCCTCTGTCGTCACGCCAGCCCCTTCAATCCTTGAATGTAGGTCGCATGATTCACATCATTTTCCACCCCATCATGTTCAGGTGGAATCTTGACACTTTTGGCGCTATCCCTCAGTGCACCTTTGCATGCTAGGGGGACGAAGCTGCAATCTGGTGTCCTTTGGGGCTCCCGTGGTCCGAGCTCTAAGACCATAAACTAAGATCCATTCGGGACTACGTGTGGCTTGATTCCCATCCTCATGGGATACGTAGGACCGCCCAGACGCCCTGTCTCTGGGTACGACCCATTCAGGAAGCCAGTCTTTCTCCCCGTTTCACCTCTGTATAGGCCCCTCGGCCTATGGTTTCCCTCTCCGGATGGCGTACAATTTGATGAGGGATCAGGTATCTTTCAATTGTGTTTTATAACACTACGCACATTTCCCTCCTAGAATCGTCTCTGCTACGTCCATGCTGCATGATGATAAAATGCATGCTTGGTCCTATCATACGACCCTAAACTGTGACATTATCGTCCTGGTCGCACGACGAAAAACGGCGCCGCATTGTGGTGACCTCGCTGTAGAGGACATCACGTTGGGTATTGGTCATGTGCCATGCCATTTGTCAACGCCCATCACGGCTTGATTCTTGTGGCGACATCACGACCTATTGTTCTAGGCCTGTCACTTCACAAAAAAAAACCATTCACTTTAAAAAAACAAACAAGATACATCAAATTACGCTTCTTTTAGTGCAAGGGCCACGTCCGCACTCTCCTTTCCCCTGGCACTGGTATCCTACCATGTCACTTCCAGAACTACGTATGGCTTGATTCTCATCCTTATGAGATACGTAGGAGCGCCCGGGTATTTCCCCGCGGGCCTAGCCTAACCCCGGTGTTCGGTCCCTCGACTCGAGCATTTCCTCGGAGAACGCATAGTAAGCAGGACTATGTCCTCATTCACGTCAGGTTTTGATGTCATGCATCCCCTGATCCCTTTTTCCAATCCATGGTCTGAGTTCTATGACCCTAAACTAAGATCTCCCCAAGGGAAAGGAATCTGCTCCCTCTCTCTAATACGTTTCGTGGCCGTATTCAGGTGTGTTCTGACAAAGATCCCGAAGCGTGGGATTTTCACAGGGACATTCTCCTCATCTCATGACCAAGCTTCGTGAGCTCTCCATTTGGATACTCATCCTCTCCCACATCCAAAAGGACCCTCGGACGATGTGGATACTAAGCTTAAGGGATCTCCATGAATGCTGGACCTAAGGGCCCTTCAGTCGTTTCGGGCCAACGTCCCTAAGGATATTTGACAACATTTGTGACATGGTCCCGTGTTTCGAACATGGTCAATGGTCGACCCTCATTTGTCTGTCCCCATTCTAGGCTAACGCGATATGGATTCTGGGTTTCCGCCACGGTCAACAGTTATCCTCCATCGCCACGCCGCCATCATCGTGATCTGAATCTTGAGTGCCATGATTCACACATTTCCACTTCTTCATGTTCAAGTGGAATTCCATCATACTTGGCTCTTTCTCTCTGTGCATCTAGGTGCGCTAAATTATCGTATTAGTGTCATTGGGCCGGTATTCACCAAGCGTCCCTTTTCCCTAACCTGCCCCCTTTGTGCCAGGAAATTCCCGCCACTACTGCTTGTTTCCCGCACCGAGCACGACTCACGCGGGCTTAGTAGTTTTGGTAGGATGTGTGCCAATACAGTCGGGTTGTTCCTCGTCCCGCATGACGTTAAACTGCGCTTCTAGAACTATGCACGGCTTGATTCCCATCATCATGGGATACATAGAGACACCCAGGCATTTCACCTAGGGTCCAGCCCCTGGAATCGCAAAATCTTGTTCCTCCTCATTTCCAGCCCTCTGGCCTAACCCCTTGGGTAGAACTATGTAATTGCGATTCTACCCTGAACAAGCTCAGGATGCCCCAAGATCCCATTGGGAAGTGACAAATCCCCTCGCCAGAGAGGCCCTATCTGGAAGAAAGAATGATCCATGATCAGACCGATGCGCCCATCTGGCGTACTCCCACCACGGTTGTGTAACTACCTATGTGTTGGATTCTGTTTGAACAAACCATCACTCCATATTTCACGCTTTGCGTGCCCCTTATTCGGACCCTCGTCCTATTTCATGTCTGAAGGAACCCCCTAGCGGCCTGGTCTCATGCCGCATCGGCTCACCTACCGTCCTGGGTCAACGTTCCGGAAGACTGGTCATGTTTGGAGGGACCCCCAATAACGGCCTGGATACTACGCCCAAGGGCTCTCCTACCGTTACGGGCCAATGTCCCGAAGGATTGATCGACAACAAATTGATAAAATCCCGTGTTTCGAACATGGTCAGCGGTTGATGCTCATTTGTTGTCCCCATTTCAGGCTAACGCAGTAAGGATACCGTTTGTCCGCCACGGTTAACGGTTGTCCTTTATTGTCACGCCATCCCCACAGTGTTCCGAATTTGGGTATCGTAATTCACACTTCCCATTTTCATCTGTTTGGACCGAGTCCAGCGCCCCTGGCATTGCCTCGTTCGTACATAAGAGCACGTTGAAGAAACGGTAATTCGGCTATCCTGGAAGTTCCTCCTCTGATCAAGCCTTCCCCATTTTTCGGGAATCTGGACTGGCTCGGGGAATTGTCGTCGAACGTCTCGCAAACATTGTAGGGATGTGACAAGGCAATTCAACAGTGGAAATCGTGCGTGCTACGGCATTCAAAACAAAGGTAAAATTTGGAAGCACGAAAGTATCAATAAAAGGGTTTTTGATTCGTTACAATACTCGGGGGTTGACTTCCCCCATGGACGGGTTGACCCCGTCAAAAGAGCGTTGCAGCTCCGCTACCCGCTGATTTGCGGCATCCAAAGCTTGTTGCCGCTGATTCAACTCCCGCTCTTCTTCAGCAGCGGCGGGGCGTAATTCGTCAACCCTGGCCCTGGCCCTTTCTACCTCGGCCTGGGCGGCAACCATCCTTCCAGAGGTCTACCCTATATGCTCCTCAGCCTCTGCCAGCTGGGCCTTCAATCGTGAGACAAGCTCAGACTGCGCATCGAGAGCGGCTGGAAGCTCGTTGTCCCGGATCTACATCTGTTGGACCTCGCCTTCAGCCTCCTGGAGCTTCCTAATGTTGGTCTCCTTCCTCCGCTGCCATCCCACGCTCAGCCCACGATCATGCTCCCGGATCTTCTCAGCCATGAGATCTCGGATGAGTGCTTGATGGCGTTGGGCATCCACTCCCCCGGCACACAGTTCGCGCAACCGCGAGTGGAGCCTATCCATTTCGGCCAGCCATTGCGCTTGTGGAGTGTCCCTGATAAAGCGTGCGATCAGCTTCCACGACCGGCGACAGACTATGCTGCTGTCCTCCTCATCGGAGGCCGTTTCGTCCCAATCCGCGCGGTTGGCAGGCTCGTACGCAGGGTATGCCTGCAGGAATTCCTCAGCAGGATCTGCATCTGGTGTTGAATCTGGTACGACACCTGACGCCGACGCAGGCATGACAGGACTGGGACCGACCGGTTGATCCTCTTCCTCAGAGTCCACCTCGATGACTTCAGGTATGGCCCTACTGGTGGTCCCGCCAGTGATGATGTGCGCCGCAGCTTGAGGAGGTGAAGGGACTATCGTCACCATCACCGGCATGCCCCTGGGAGGGACGCCGCCAGACATCCCGACAAGCCTCGCTGCAGCAGCCCACGCCAGTAGGAGAACTGTATGACAGAAAGAGACATAAGCGTTAGTTGGCATGGCCTACATGTGACAACGAGGAGACTGGTGGAGGAGACTTACAAATATTGACCTCCGAGCGCTGCTCCTGGGCCGGTACTGATGGGACCCCGAGACGAGGCCCCCCATATACTTTTGGGAGGTCTAGAGATTCCGGAGGAGCCGCCTCAGACCCCCTGGTCCCACCAGACGCAGGACTGGACGCAGCCATAGGCGCGGGTTCTGAAGGTCCCGCGTCATCACCCGTCAAGGAGCGAGAACGAGGCCTGCGAATAAGTTCCTCCTGCATGACCTAAACATTGGTGAGAAGTCCAAGGTGACCTGAGCTGCCTCGTAAGGAGAGAAGTTCGGAGTGCTACCTCGAGGGCCTCCGCGAAGTCATCGGATTCTGAGCTTCGGTCTCCGACCTCGCCCTCCTCCAATGGGCTCCCTCCTTCATCCCCATCCCCCCGAGAAGAGTCCTCTGATTCCTCCGGCAAGGGGAAGCGCTCCCTCAGATCAGCAGCCGATAACTGCGGGGGCACCGTTTGATTCAACAGTACCCTCACCCGATCTGTCATTGGGCGAGGAACACCGCTGGAGTGGACGTAATCTTCCAGCTCGTTCAGGTATTGCTCCGCCTCTGCCGGAGAAACCATGAATCCAGCCCGAACTGGGCCTATGCCCGGCAATTCCATCCCGAGGCGATTCAGGTGGGCCCACATCTCAGGTGGGCTGAGGAATTGCCGGTTGACATCCCAAATGTCCCAAGCTTCCGGAAAGATGGCATCTTCTGCCATGTCGATGTGACGCAGCCGCTTCCCCAGAGCCTGGGTGGATATCCTACGGAACCCCCTTGGTGGCCGCCCCTTCGGATGACCCTGCTCTCCCGGAACCACCGGATCCGCCGCTGCTGCCATACCCTCGGCCGGTGCGGGTCTCGCCGCCATGGCAGCCCCGCTATCGCGAGCGGCCCTAGCTGCCCTCCGACCCCGACCTCGAGATAGAGGAGGCCCACCGTCACCAACCCGGATCGTTGGCTGCTTCAGCATCTCCCCCGGATAAGCAGCATCCCAACTGATGGCATACTCCTTCACTAATCCGAAGGCGGCGGTGGATGGAGGCAATGCAATCCGCATCCTTCCATCTTCGCGTGTGAACATGAGCCACAACTGCCTCATCACACACAGGTGCTCCTCGTGGCGCACCTCCCAGTAGACCTGCGGGGTCAGCCGCTGGAGGCACCGGAACTGCCTCGCAAACCGATGCGGAGTGTACGGTTCGCAGATTGGCTCGCGATCTATCCGAGCCACCAGAACTCCACCCCGGAAGGCCAGAAGGTAAGCCTGGTGTTCTTCTGTTCCTCGCCCATCGTTAGCAAGTATTCCCGTCGGCAACGGTAAGGGATGGAAATTGAACTCATCTGCCCTCCACACCCGATTCAGCACCATTGGAACGGCCAGTTTGAACGGGAAGCTCCTGACCGCGTTCAGGATGGAGGGGCGAAAGATTGATCCCGGCGGCGAAATGGGGTTCAGATACTCGTAAATCCCCCTGATGTGCGCTGCGACCCACCCATACAGGAGGTGGAAGGGCCCGCATATTCTTGGCGGCTTCTTGCCCTCGCTGATATGCCACAGCATTCTGTACAGTTTGGCGAGCATCGGGATCCCCAGGTTGATCCGCTGCCCCATGGCCAACATCGATGCCATGATGAACGAGCTGGGCCGTACCCCCATGCTTGTATCTCTCACCGGTAGAATCCAACCACAGATGAGAGCCGCGATGAACGCCGCCAGCCTGACTATCGGCTGTTGTTCAGTGCTGACACTGAAACCCCAAGTCTTCCATTGGCTGTCCTCCAAGACTCACCAATACGAGTGCCCCTTGCCCCGATGGGTCGCCCTTGGACAAGTTCGAGGCTTCGGCGGGAACTCTCGATTCTCTGGGTAGTTCAGGAAGAATTTGAACCATCTCTTGAAGTGGACGTCCCTCACTGCCTCCTTGTCCTCTCTAGGGACAAGTGCCATCAGCGCCGACGCCAATCGCGGCATTTGCTCAGCGTCTCCCCACACGCTAGCAACGGGGAGGAACTCGTCATACATGGCCCCCAAGATCGGGACCCCAGAAACCTGGTGGACATCCCACAGGCTGATGCCCACCTCCTCGTGATGCAGGTGAAAAGTGTTGGTTCTGGACGACCATCTACTCAATAGTTCCGGCATCAGCTTCTTTGGTTGGTAAATGTGGAATTGGGAGGCCCACGCCGCCTCATACAATTCCACTCTCCTCAGCACGACCTCGAATTCCTCGCATGAGGCGCCTACCCAGTAGGCCCAGGCCCAGTCATCGGTAAAGTTGCCGCCCTGGCGCAGGTCCCACTCATCAGACCACCCCTTCCTCGAATCCTACAAAGCCGCCTTCAGCATGGTGCGGTAGAGAGGAGGGGACGTTTCCGGTTGCAGTGGCCTCCCGTCGATATCGTTCACATGATTGTAGAGGCAATCGACGGTGACGGGTGTGAAATCCTCCCGCGCATGACCATCGGCCGCCCTGAACCATTGGTGCTGGCACGGTGTGCTCCGGAACCAGCAAGCCGGTTCATCCCTTCTCACCTCGGGGATGAAGACGTCATCCCTCAGCCCGAAGCCGTATAACGACAGTTTCTTGCACTGCGGGTAATCCTTCTGACCTTACGATAGCAGGTCTGTCAAAGAAGTGTGGTCCGAGTGGCTCCGAACCATTTCCCCCAAGCCCGGACGGTTGTCCATCTCATCTCGACGAGCAGCATCTGCGAGGACCCCCAAGACAGCTTCTTGATGGGCCATTTTAACTCTGGCCCTCAGAAAAGGATTTTTTCAGATGGATCGCGAAGCTCGATCCCAAAGCTCGATCGCGAACCTCTATCGCAAAGCCGTATCGCGAAGATCGGTCGCGAGTTCAAGCCGCGAAGTGAGGCCAAGGCGGACAAGCGCAGGTTCACTTGGCGCAGACGCGGAGTCGGGGACCCGCGGTTCTCCGCGAAGCTCGACTCGCGAAGGGCGATCGCGGAGTACGCGGAGCCTCGCGAAGTCGAGAGCGCAAAATGACAAGGAAGGCACGTGAAGACAAAAGAGGTCGGACCCCCTATTTATAGGCGCCGACCTCGGAGCATCGCGGCACGCCTCATCCACGCGCAGCATCGCGGCGCGTCCGGATCCGCGGCCCCGACGAGCATTGCGGGCCCCCTTCGCGAGGCTGCATCGCGAACCGCAGACAATTTTGGCGATTTTCCCTCAGACTTCGACCCTTCGCCCTCCGCGGCTCCAAGTCTGAGGGGGGGCATTTGTTGGCGCCAAAAATGTGGTCCGAAACAAAGGAACGAAGAAGGCCGGCGCGCTGCCTCGCGAAGCTCCATCGCGAAGCTCCATCGTGAAGCCCCAGCGCGAAGCCCCATTGCGAAGACCCGTCGCGTGGCTGCGCTGCGAAGCGCCCCCTCCATAGCGGCGCCGCGAAGCTCCGGAGGCGGTAATCCTCCGCGAACCCGTTTGACGTTCGCGAGCTGCCGCGAAGCACAGTAGGCAGTAATCCTCCGCGAACTCGTTTGACGTTCGCGAGCCACCGCGAAGCACAGGAGGCGGTAATCCTCCGCGAACCCGTTTGACGTTTGCGAGCCGCCGCGAAGCACCGCAGGCGGCGCGCGAGCCCTGCATCGCGGCGCCCCTTCCTTATAAATACCGGGCTCCCCCTGAGTCCCAAAAACGGATAATCCGACCTTTCGGCTTCCCCTCTCCCGAATCGCAAAGCACACTTTGCCCCGGGAATCATGAGCTCCGCGAGGTATTTCTACTTCGCGAGACGACTCTGCTTTTTCTCGTTTTGAGCCCCTCTTCCGAGAGGGATGCCCTTCGCGAAGCCCAAGGGCGTTCGCGGAGGAAGGGGATTCCCAAGGGAACTTGGGCAGCTGCGGAGCACTTCTGCTTCGCGAAACACCCAACCCATGCGAGTGATCCCTATGCTAAGGCAGGATCGCTCCACTTCGCGAAGCACATTGCTTTGCAGGACCCTGCTTCGTGAGACACCCCTTCTTTGCGAGGCAGTGCTCCGCGAACACTGTTCCACTTCGCGAAGCACCTCCCATTCACACCTATGCCCCATGCTAAGGCCAAGGCACTCCACTTCGCAAAGCACACTCCTCTGCTTAACGATTCCTCTTCCCGTGCGACCCTCCAGGTTTGCACGATGTGATTTCAAAGTCCCATGGACAATGCCACCCGTAGCGTTGCTTCGCCTAATGCTTCTTCGCATAGGCACGCTAACGGCTATTGCTTCTTTGCATAGCCACGCTAACGTGGACCCCTCGATGGTTCGCCCCACCACCCCCCATGATCATGGCCTTACCGACACCTTCCCTTCCCCAAGGACCAGAGGGTACCGGTTTTGTAAGCCCTAGGGGTGTGGAGTGAACCCACCTCGTCCGAGCTGCAGGACGTTAAACTGCCAAGCACCACGTCCTCAACACATGACGTTAAACTGTGACCCAACCTCGTCTCCCTCACGAAGGGTCCCCCCAGCTCGAACATTCTTTACACCACTCGTCTCCACGGGAATGGAACTCTTCCGCACATGGAATGAGATCCTCCTTGTCGGAGTAGTGTATGTTTGCAGGGGAAGGGCTGCCTCAGAGCGTAAGCCCCTAACCTTTGGTACGGATGATTGCACCCGTGCATCTCTTTACTTCCCCACTACCAAGGTCAGTGGAGGACGTGATAGGGAACGAGGCACCCCCTCTGGGCCTCCATCCTGGAGTAAGTCCCAACACCATGGGCCGCTCAACGCGTAAGCCCCTCTTCGCTTCTCACGGACGCACCCTTCGCGACGTGATCATCAGGTCCTTGCAACCTCTTGTTTCTCACACCGAGCATGACTCACGTGGGCTTAGAGTTGGCATTGGACATGACAATACCACGTCCAGCATGACGTTAAACTGCACCCACGTCCAGCATGACGTTAAACTGTATGCCCCGTCCAGCAAGACGTTAAACTACACAACCGAACTACGAGGACTTTGATCCATGTCAAGGCATGGTACGTAGGAAGCCTCCACGAGGTTCAAGCCCACCATCAGTAGACCATGGTCTACTTTCACGTCGGTTCACTGGCGAAACCTCAACCTGAACTACGAGGTCTTTGATCCATGTCAAGGCATGGTACGTAGGAAGCCTCCACGAGGTTCAAGCCCACCCGTCGCTCATTCACGTCGGGTCCCATTCCAGTCCAGTGGTAAGCCATTGCGACCCACCCACCTGAACTACGAGGTCTTTGATCCATGTCAAGGCATGGTACGTAGGAAGCCTCCACGAGGTTCAATCCCACCAATAGTGGACCAAGGTCTACTTTCACGTCGGTTCGCCGACAAATCCCAACCCGAACTACGAGGACTTTGATCCATGTCAAGGCATGGTACGTAGGAAGCCTCCACGAGGTTCAAGACCACCATCAGTGGGCCAAGGTCTACTTCCACGTCGGTTCGCCGACAACACCACTTTGAACTACGAGGTCTTTGATCCATGTCACGTTGTGGTACGTAGGAAGCCTCCACGAGGTTCAAGCCCACCCATCATCCAATTCACGTCGAGTTCTACCTACGTCCAGCACGACGTTAAACTGCAATTCCAGTCCGACGACAAGCCGTTGTGACCAGTCCGAACTACGAGGACTTTGATCCATGTTAAGGCATGGTACGTAGGAAGCCTCCACGAGGTTCAAGCCCACCAACAGTGGACCAAGGTTTACCTTCACGTCGGTTCGCCGACAACCCATTGTGAACTACGAGGTCTTTGATCCATGTCAAGGCATGGTACGTAGGAATCCTTCTCAAGGTCCAAGCCCATCTCCCATCGGACCAAGGTCCACCTTTACGTCGGTTCACCGACAAAACATCTTACCCGAACTACGCGGACTTTGATTCCCTGCCATGGGGATACGTAGGAAGCCATCTCAAGGCTCAAGCCCAACTTCACCGTCGCCCTTGCGATGGTCCCATTTCATTATCCTCCACTTCACTCATCCATCCATCACCCATCCTGATTCTCACCTGGGCCGCCACATCCCGGTGGAATCATGCCATCCACCTCCTCGCTGCTCCTGGCGGCGCATGGGCCGCTTTCCGTGTGTAAGCCCCAACATATCTCCGGGTCGCTGTCCTCTGTGTACACCCCGATTCATCACCCTTTTCCCCTATAGGGAGTGTACCACCCCAGATCCGTCCTCATTGGGCGTTCTGATCCGTCTCTATGGGACGTTCTGATCACCCTCATTCCATCTCCGTAAGACGTTAAACTCACGGCCTACCTTGTGATAAACATGAGATGCCTGAGGAAAACCTCAGATGGAACGCCTTTGGTGTAACCGTGTCCGCCGGACGTTAAACTTGCGGCATACCCTGTGTTGAACACGGGAAGCTGAGGAAAACCTCAGATATGTGTCTGTGACATATAATTCCCCGCGCTCGATGTGGGATGCCTCGGGCTTCCACGCCTTCGAGAAGCCTTGTGGTCAAGGATAACAGACAGACATGCCAGGTACCCCAGTATCCAGACACGCTACTGACGCCTCAACGTGACTACTCCCCTGACTGAAGGTTTCTGCCCTGACTGGACCCTTTGGAATGTCCCGACAGAAGCAGTGTAATTAACCGGCGTCCATGGAAACATGGCACTGGGAAGAGTTTCACGAACTACGTATTAAATCTATAAGGGAGACCCGGACTAGGTGATGAGTTCTGAGGAGGAATCCGCAGGAGGAAGAACCGACATCCCATCATCCCATTTCGATCAAGGAGCAGACGTCCCTGAACAAGGAACGAATGCCGCCCGCCTTTGGAAAGCGGGAATGCGGGGCAACACAGGCCGCGCGTCCCCCCTGACGGACGGATGCGCGCGCGCCCCGACGAAAGCGTCGGAAACATATATCGTTCATGTTTTATATTAACTTCTAGTCCCCACCTAAAAGGGTATTATACCATTTGGAATACTTGTTTGAGTACTATATTGAATGTTAATGTTTATGGGAATGTTGTTTTTGAAAATATTATATGTCTACCTTTGGTGTTATATGAGGAAAATTGAAAAATTTATGGCATACACCTCAATGTAGCTGAAAATCCCAGAGCAAAAGTATCCAACGCATGATCTGGAGTTGGCGGTAGTGATCTTTACATTAAAAAAATTTGCCAGCATTATCTATATGGGGAGAAGTGTGATATATATACTAACTGAAAGAGTCTCAAATATATATTCACATGTAAAGAGATTAATAGGCTCCATTAAATTTGGATAAATCACATCAAGGATTAGGACTACCCAATTCACTACCATCCTGGTAAGGCTAACAAGGTGGTCGATGATCTAAGTATAAAGGATCTAGAATCTTTATCAACAATGAGAATTGAAAAGGATCAAATAATCTTAGATTTGAAGATGATGGACATGGGAATCAGTAAGGAAGGAACAAAATCAATCCATTCTCAAATTATTGATCAACCATACCTTATGGAAGAAATAAAGGATGCTCAAAGAAAAGATGTGGAATTCTGAAAAGGGTGGATGATATATGAAATGGGTAATCCTAGAGTTCATGATTAATGAGGATAGAGTAGTATGATGTGGGTCACGATTGTTTGTACCATATGATCCAGAGATAAAAAAGGATCTTCAGAATGATGCACAAATCTCATCCTTCTCTATCCACCCAAGGAGCACAATGATGTATTGATATCTCCGAGAAAACATTTGGTATGACAATATGAAAAGGGAGATTGTTGAATATACATCAAATTGCCTAGTATGTCATCATGTGAATGATGAGTGGAAAAAGTCTAAGGGGTTGGTGAAACCACTACCCATACCAACATGGAAGTTGGAGAACGTTATAATGGACTTTTTAACTATACATCCAAGGAAATATAGAGGAAACAATTCTATATGGGTCATTGTGGACTGTCTTACAAATCTAGCTCACTTTATCACAATTCGAGAGGACATATCATGGGGTCAACTTGCACAGATATATATCAAAGAAGTATTAATGTTACACAGAGTACCACTATCTATTGTATCATATATAGATCCAAGATTCCCCTGAATGATCAAGAAAAGTCACCAAAAAGCTCTAAGAACTAATCTGAACTTCATCATGGCCTATCGTCCTCAAACGGATGGCCAATCTGAGCGAAATATTCACACATTAGAAGATTTGTTGACACCTTGTTACATGGAAATCAATGTTGGATGTGACCAACATCATCTACTAGTTGAATTCTCCTACATTAATAGTTTCCACGCATGCTTCCAAATGGAACCATATGAAGCCCTTTATGGGAAAAGGTGTAGAACACCGGTGTGTTGGATGAAGTCAGTGAGCATAATCTAGTAGGACCAGAAATGATCAAAGTAATAATGGAGAAGGTGAAAACCATTCAGAAGCATATATAGGTAGCCCAAAGTTGATAGAAGAATTATGAATACAATCGTTGATAGGACCTGGTGTTTAATGTTGTATACTTGGTATTTCTACACATATCTCCATGGAATAGGGTCATGAGGTATGGGGAAAAAGGAATGCTATGTCCCTGGTATATCATCCCATTCAAGATCGTTGGTTGAGTTAGATCTGTGGAATATCGATTGAAACTTCCACCTATTATGTCCAATGTACTTGATGTATTTCTTGTATCTTTCTTAAAGAAGTGCATACCAAACCCTTCACATGTACTCTCTTCAGAGGTGGTACAATTGGAGGATGATCATTCTTACGAGGAGCATCCAATAAAAATCTTGGATCGTAGATATAAATTCCAATGTAACATGACTACTCACCTTGTCAATATACTATGGTAGAACCACAAGTATGAATAGGCAACATGAGAACTAGAGGAAGCAAGGAAGGAAAAGTACCAGCACCTATTTATGGCCTATCATATAAAACGAAATTTCAAGTGTGGAATTTTATATGGGGGAATGAATGTAACGACCCAATGTTTTCAATGGAATTTTACTTCTTATAATTATTTAATATTAAATCACAACATAATGAACTACTATGTTCTATGTGACCCTTAGACTTATGTCTGTCACTTCTGTGTTTGGAATTTTGAAAATTTGGCATACACAGTTGTGACCAGAATGTTTTTTGGAGTCTGATAAAAAAATATAGTTTTCCACTAATAGTAACCAACACTTATGAATAGTAACATAAACTTATGTATAGTTAAATACCATAATGAATAGAAACCTTACCTATGATAATATATAAATAATATTCAAGATGAAATTATGATATACCTATATTTTAGAATAAGTAAATGAATGTTTTAAAACTGGTTAAAAAAAATATGATTTCAATTAAATATTAAATTTATAATATTTAAAAAATTATTTCAGAAAAATGGATTTTATTTTTGGATTCTACACGTCGAAAAATTGTTATGGTGAATTTTTTGAATTTTTCTAAAATACATCATTTTTTATGAATGGTAGAATATGATAATTTACGATAAATGATAAATACATAAATTATGATGTCATTAGCTAATGTATTGCTGATGTAAGGCCATTATCTCGTACTCACATGCACACATTACAGTTCTTGTGCAAATAATCATCACAATTGATAATCCTTATGGAAATTAATAAACTAATGAATACAAAATTTTGAAAACCCTCCTCTCCACCACTATAAAACCCCCTCACTCCCTCCTCTCTTCACTCTACTCAAGCACAGTGCCTTGCATATATTCTTCCAAAATATCCCCCAAGATCCTCCCCCACATCCAAAGGCCCCTATTCTTTTCAAAATACAAAAACATGTCCCATTAAGAGGTTCTCAACGGAGGTAGACTCAAGGGGTAAATTCCTCTTTCCAACTCTTTCATTTCTTTTAGGTTCTTTTCATTTATTATTTCTTTCTTCACCTAACATCACCCAAAAGATATGATAACTATAGTAACATACATGTACTGGGATTCTAAAATTATAATGGGATAAATCTTTATCATCCCTCCTTCTACACCTTTTATTTTAATGAAATGAAAACACTATTTGATATGTGTTAATTTAGCACATTCATGGGAAACAATTTATAAGTTTCTATTATCATCTATAATTATTATCATGAAACCATTTGTGTAATGGTTGAACCAAATTATTATATATATAATATATATGAGATATGGTTATTTATTAATTTTCTACAAATGGTATTATGTTATTAAAAAACATGTTCATTGAAATCAAACCCACCGATTAACCAAAACTGTAATCACTAAGATTTTATATAATAATTCATCTTCAATCTCAATAACTGAATGAATTTATATTAAAATGTAACCTTTTGGATATTAAATTATAAAATATAGCTTCAATTATGGTCATTAACCTTCATTATTCCTTTTTATCCGAACTTGAACTGATCATTAAAACCAAAGAAGAAAACATAACTAAACAATGAAATTGAGGTTTATAACCAATCAAAAAGGCCATGAATAAACTAAAAATGTTTAAAATAAATAAATTATATACATAATAGGTTATTTAATTATTAATTAACAAACATAATTTTATTATTCATGACATTAAAGACAAGCGGAGAACACCACTAGACTTAAGGTAAGGGACTCAATCCATTTCTCTCTTAATCAAGATTGTCCTCTATGATATGCCTTTTTATGTGTAAACCCAAATGATAGGGTATGTTTTTGTACCACCCCCATACTACCATCATGATGTATATGTTATTATAAACCACTTTTATCTCTCATAAATTCCTATTAGGTAAACCCAACACCATTCCAATAAACCGAGGATAATTCTACCCGAACCTTATTTGTTCTTTCGAGTAAATGCATCTTTCTTTACATCAAAATGGAGTTATCGTATCTATTTATGTACATATTCTAGATAATTATTTGTTTTATAAAATTTATTTATGAATACCCTTTAATCTCTCTCTTTCAAAGATATACATGTTTTTAAAATATTCCCTCCATAGAACTTTCCTATAAACAAATATATTTTAAGGGAACCTCCCAAATTTTTACCCAATTTCAAGTGCACTCTATCCTATGTTTTAAGCCACCATTATCTTTATAAAATCACAATTACTATTATGAAAACTGTTTTTGTTCAATTATGGTTTTATATAAATGATTTTTCACTTTTATATTTTAAAATCATTAAAGTATTTTTATTAAAACTACACAAAAATGTTTTGATGCTAATATTTCTCGAATACATTACTTATATGTTGTCACTTAATGTATGAAATGACATACCATTTTATACTCATATTTTATGGTATAAAACTAAATTACTGTTATAACCCATTTCATTCATGGAAAATTTCATGATACAGCTATTGGTTATGATTTATTTCATGATTGTGGAACCCAATTCATTCCATGGATACCCTTATGTTTATGTATGGTTGATTATGTATGATTATTTATGTGGAAAGAATTTTCCTGAAAATGTTGAGATGGGTGCGCCCATATAGAGCTCAAATTAATTGGGTAATGTATGTCTCATGATATGAAATGTGAAATGGGATTGTCGGTTAGCCTTGACCCATACTAAAATGGGAATCGTTATTGGCAGTTAGCCTTGACCCATACTGAAATGGGAAACATGATTGGAGGTTATACTTAACCCATAATAAAGATGTGTTTTATGATTCTTCCACATTTTTATTATTCAATGTTGATATGATCTAATGCTTATATGATATGATTTAATATGTTCCATGATTTGGGTGTCATTATGTCATGCTTTCTAACTCCTATTCTTAAGCTATATCATTCGGTTCATTCCCATATTGGGCTTTTTAGCTCATCAATTGGTTCATGTGTTCCCTAGGGAACCCTATGCAGATGTAAGTGCTCAAATGAAGTTAAGATCATTTTTATTTAAATTAAATGAAGATGTTTTTTATCCCCTTGTTTTATGTTCTATGTACTCAGTCTTCAAATACACAAGACATCACGATCCTTGGCTTTTACTCTATTGTATAATTATTTATAAAATCATTTAATGTTTTGTGAAAAAGGCTATGGTTGTTAAACAGTGAACCAAATAAGTTTGAGAAAATATATTTCTGTAAGAGTGATGTTCCCATTATAATATAAATATTTATGAATGGAGAATGTTTAATCAGTGAACAATAGTGGTGTTATTTATTTTTAATGAAGAAAAATCTCATAGTTGGAAGAATGGGAAGTTTCCCTACCTTATATCTCTATTCCATGAATCTATAGATGGAAAAATAAAGATACTTCTTCCCGTTAATGAATTTTCAATGATAGATTCTGATAATAGATGTTTAGAAGCTAATGAAAATCCTATAGAATACATTATTGATGGTTCTTAATGAAATTGATTATAAGAATAATAATCAGATTGTCATAAATAGTGAAAAGTTCTGATAAGTTGAGAAGTATCCATAAAGGGAACGATAATGTTAAATAATAAATGATAAAAATCTAGATACGTTGATTTGAATATATAAATATGTCTGATAAATAATGTATTTATGATTACAATATGAGAGTAAATGAGGTTATAAGAAACAAAAAAGGTTTTTCAAAAAATTTGGAATACTATACTGTTATTGATAAAATGATAAGAATCATTCCAAATATATTTGATTTAATTATTTTTTCATTAAAATTTCATTAATATTTATCCTTGAATGAACATTAAAATATTCTTGTGGAATATAAATGAAAAAATATCTCATTTTTAGGAAAATATATGAGAAATAAATTTCCTTGAATGGGTTTTTAAATGGAAATAATAAATTAGAATATGTTATAGTATAATTGAGTAATCCTGAAGAAGAGGAAGAGCCTGAATATTTCAACACAATTGGTTTTATCCTTTCTATGAGATTAAACATGGGAAATTAGAAGGGAATGTGTTTAATTTCGATAAAAATTCAAGAATTGTGAATGTAATGGAAATTTTTCAAAAAAAACATCCGAGGATGAAAATAAAATAATATTTTCCTTATGAGGATGATAATAAGTCTCAAAAATAAAAGAGGAAAGAATATGAGGATTAATGTCCTCATGAAAATAATAAGAGATGTTATCTATGATGAAATAATATGGTTCATTCCTCTTCTAATGAGGAATTTTATCATCAAATGAACTTTTTTTCTCAAGTTAGAAATATAATTATATTATCCAGAATCCAAGATGATTATGTTGAAATAAATGAACATTAGTGGATTCTAGAAGTGAATTTGGATGAAAATCTTAGTAGAATACTCAAATCAATAATGAAAAGAAGCATTTTGAGGGAATATATTAAGGTTATAACTATTGATAATAGTAATTGGATTGATAAATAAGATTTAATGCTCAATTTTATTATAGCTCAAAAAAGTGATGATTGGTGAGACTGAAATAAAATAAAAATGTTATGAAGAGAAATTAGTTGTTGGTTAGAATTTTAGCATTATTGAAAATACAATTATTTAAGAAATTAAATATAAAATGATGATGATAGATAAATTATATAAGGCATAAAATATCATAAAATTTAGTGGTTGAGAAAGAAGAAGATTTTTTATAAACACAATCAGTGATTCATACACTACAAAGTGAGGCATGAATGATGAAAGAAGTCTTCAACAAGGCAATTTATGTTAAACGTAAAACTTCTAAAAATCAAGAAAAGGATGGTTTATAAAAGTAGGATAATTTTTACCCATTAAAAAATAAATTACATTCATTTTTATAAAAAAAGAAGGTTAAAAAGGGATAATTAGGATAACACATCATGTGATGTCCCAAACTAACAGCCACTAAATGGTTACCTGAGTGGGTGGGCCCCTTGTCCCCATGAATACCTCCTCATATACAAGAGGCTCACCACTAGTAGTGAGGGTATATTGTGGTATAGTGGTATACTATAACATTATTATCAAATTAGTACAATGGTATACCAAAAAAATAATAGCAGAATAATAATAAATAAATCACATAAGAATGTAAATAATACAAATATAATAAATAATTAACATCAATTATATATAGAATTATATAAAATGATGTAATGTCAAGTGTCTATGAAAAGTAAATAGGTATACATAACATCATATTTGCAACATAATACACGTATTAACAGAAAAAAAGGGAAACCAATTATTTTTCTAATTGTATCGAGACCCATAGCTCTCCCTCTCTCCCATGCTATAATCAAATCAGAAATTAGTAACTTAGTGATTTACTTTCTACCTTATTATATAAACATAATATTCTTGGTTACCATCGGTGGTTTAGATAGGGTGTGATATAAATTCTGTAGAACACCACCAACCATATCTATAAATATCTATTATGTTCATATAATATTATCAGTGTAAAGATATAATTGTAACCTGTAATAAAAGATGTAAGGGGTCAGTTACGGTGTTGTAAGGATAGTAGGATGACAATACCTTCTTTGGAATAATCCATGAAACCTACGAACATGTGACCATATGTATACATATATATGGCTGGTATACATAGTAATGACTTTGACCATATATATGAATACTACTAATACCCTAGACCTAACGTTTATCTCAAGCATACATGGGGTTTAGGATGAGTAACTCAAGTGTCAATGGATTCCATTAACATCCATAATAAATGGGAGGGACAAAATTCCTGAGTATCATAATCCATAAGTGTTTTGAAGCCATTCAATAATATTTCATATGTGTCACCATGCCCATGTGTCACAATATAGGGACACAATCACCATATCGCAATGTTGGCATTTTAGGCATGTATCTCCAAAGTATAGGGTCATCATGTCCATAAATCATTGGTGTATTGGATTCCATGATCATATCCTAATAATAGGGTCATTTTTTTCAAATGAAAATAATTGGTTTTTAGTGCCTAAATCATAACATAGTAAGAGAAATCATTCCCCTATAGTATATGAGAGTAATGGGAATCATGAATATATATCATAACTATATAGGGACTTTAAACCAATATTTCATAATAGTGTAAGGGGAGTCATTCCTGAATAAAAAAAGTACAATTTCATCTTGTCCGTATATTATAAATGTGTAAGGGATTTATCATGTCCCGGTACATAATTTATAGTTCATTAAAGATCTTCGTTGACAAGGGTGTTATCATTGTTCTAATAAAATATATGATATGTTCTTACAAACCAGCATCCATTTAATTTTTTTTATTTGATATGTTTGTTTTCCATGATACATCACAACAACTATCCATTATTATTTATATTATAAAATTTTAGAAGTAAAACCTAACACACATATGAGCTTTTAGTTATATGATCATGAATGTCAAATGGAATATAGAGGGGTACACTAAAAGGAGTGGAAAAAATAGTGGTTTGTGACCTGAGACATCTATTTAGGATTAAAATATGTCATTAGGTTACAAAAAAAAGGAATTTTTTTGACAAATTCATTTTTTTAGGAAATGAATGGTGAAACTAGTGTGCGGAATATTGAAACATAATATAAAACATCACAAAATTAAGGGATAATTACCGGGCTACATAACAAATTAATGTGGAGAAGCATTCATTCTGTTTCATCCATTGGTTTGGTGAATATTGAATTAAAATGACATAATAGTGGAACACCCTAAAAAGATGTTATAAGAGCCTATAAAAAAATAACACAATTGAGGAAATGAAAATGGGTGATGTGAGCCTAAAAAGTGGATTAGTTACTCATGGTTGTCTAATAAGATTACATTATGATAAAAAGGATCCTGTATTGATTATTTATCAATAAACATAGCTTGATAGGATGAGGCTCTCTAAAGGGAACGTGGTTGTCAATTGGAATGAAGGGAAGAAAAGATGGGGTTAATATATTAGGATTTTTAGGGAAAATTGTAATTATTCCCAAAATTAAAAGGATCACCTAGTTTGGACACAAAGGTTTTCAAACCATGTACCAAAACTATTCCTTTCACTTCCTCAATACCCCCCATACACAGTTCTGGTACCCTAGATTGGAAACCATGCTCAAACCTCACTATTTACCTCTGTTAAAAACTGTAGAGACCCCACATGGAAATGCGGCCTACGTTCTACAGTTTTATATAACATTGTGTCTTATTTTTTCCCACAGATAATCTATCATTGTAGGGGAAACCATATGCACCTGGCGGCATGATGTCTAATAATAATATGGCTAGGTAATTTCATCAATCGGCTGAGGTTCCAAGATATGAACAAGCCCCTATCATCATAATCATTTCTTTTTTTCATCACGATCAGTTCAAATTAGTTCAAAACCAATGAATTATAATAATAATGGATGGATCCATACGACATAAAAACCCATGTTCTTACTGTCTTCACCCAAAATTTAAATAGTCCTTTAGTTTCTCTTCACTACTGGAAAAGGGACCTTTCCCAACAGTTGTGTACCAACGGTTCAATGAACCGTTGGTATATCTTGTTTTTCCCAACGGTTGCTATAAACCGTTGGGAAAAACCCCTCAATGCATAGTTTTCCCAACGGTTTCATACAACCGTTGGGAAAGATAGGTTTTTCCCAACGGTTCCTAAGAACCGTTGGGAAAAGTGGTGAAGGACCCTTGTTTTCCCAACGGTTTATATGGAACCGTTGGGAAAGATAGCTTTGTCCCAACGGTTCTAAGAACCGTTGGGAAAAGTGGTGAAGTTTGGTCATTCCCAACGGTTTTTAATAACCGTTGGGAAAAAAAGCCCCAAATACCAAATCGAGCCAGCGGCCTCCCCACATTCCAGAAGCATTCAGTTCGTGTCCTCCTGGAGCGATTCCTTGCGGAAGGACCTCCCAATCCCCACATCTTCCATCATATCAGCACCTACCAGGTTAGACTCCTATATTTTATCAACGATATAGTTCCAGCTCTTATAAATCATATACTTCTATTCTTGATTTCGTTATTCCCAATTATTAGGGTTTTTGTAAAAATTTATGATTGTTTCATGGTGGTCATGTGCGCCACTATAGGTACATTGATTCACTAATTTATTTTGGTATTTCCATAAAATTCGAATACAATTTATTAATTAATCAATGTTGAGTGTTAACATGACATTCATGTTCTTTATTTTTGTTGAAAACCTTATTTATGGTATGGGGTCATATTATTTAAAGTGTAAACAAATACTTATATAGAATTTCCTTGTAAAACCTGATGGTTTAATTCTAGTTAAATGGACTCATAATTTTTTATGTTATTACTATTTAGTAATTGGTGAGGTGAATCATATATGTATATGAAAAATGGATCAAGATCATTTAGTATTGGATAGAATTATTCCCTAGTAATGTGAGACCCTTATGTTATGGGGTGAGTATGGAGTAGTGAGATATATTGATTGTTACTTACTTTTTTCAATTCTATGAGGTAATCATGGAATGCACTAATTTTTTGAGATCTGTCAATGTTTTTATGGTTTTGATAGTGATCCATGATGTGTATCCTAGTATGTAGATCCTGTTGGGTATTGGACCCTGGATTGGGTGAATTTGTATGCAGTAGGGTGCTTTCTAGGATGGGTTGTACTGATGTGATGGTAACTTATGAGAGGGGTGGGTCTTACTAATGTGGATTCATTCTATATCATGAGCATGTAAATATAATTTGTATTATGATAACTAAATGCGAATGATGTGTGATCAAATATTGTCTTATCCTAGAGAATTCCTTGTGATATATTGATATGGTGGCAAGAGTGATGATGCATGTGGTGACATGACCAACATACATGTGTTTCATGGTTAGTGATCAATTAGGTTAGTGATCCTATGATCATTGGGATGTGACTCTAAATGATTCAAGAAGAGTTATTAATATGATAACATGAGGGTGTGTTCTTATTTGGTTTTATCTAGAATCGTAGTATAATATTGGAGTTGAGTTATTTTTATATATTATCTGTTTTTATGGATGTTGTCTTTTAGTGGTTGTGTGTTTGGGAACCCCCCTCCTTCCTAGACCCTGGACAACCCCCCACCCTCCTCCCTGGACCCTGGACAACCCCCCGAACACCCCCCGCACAGCCCCCCGCACAGCCCCCCACCCTCCTCCCTCGACCCCAGACAACTGTTGTAACCCTCTCTCTTGGATTTTAATGATCACAATCACTCTCATCGTGTTCTAACTTGTTTTCAAGTGTTTTGATGCTAGGAAAAAGGTTGCCCAGGAGTTGGCCCAAGAAAACTGAAAAGGACTCTCTGAGTCCACCGGCCAACCGGTGGATTCCCACCGGCCGGCCGGTGGTCTCTGGCAGAAGCATTGCTTTCTGCCAGAGCCACCGGTCAGCCGGTGTTAGCTCACCGGCCAGCCGGTATAGGCACCGGCCAACCAGTTCTTGCCCACCGGCCAGCCGGAGGTTCCAGGCAGTAGGCTTGCCCACTGCCTGGTGCCACCGGCCAACCGGTGGATGACCACCGGCTGGCCGGTGGAACCCAGACAGAAAGCCTGCTGTCTGGACCACCGGCCAGCCGGGAGCTCAGCACCGGCCAGCCGGTGGACCACCGGCCAGTTGGTGAGCCACCACCGGCCAGCCGGTGTGACCGGTCAAACTAGCCGTTGGGCTTTGACCAGACTTGTACTTTTGACCCCCAACGGCTCCGGAAGCTCTCCAACGGCCATATTGAAGTGTTTATGGGTATTTCTCCTATAAATAAGAAACCATGGATGCCGGGAACATAATGGAATGATATTTTGTTTAAAATGGGCATAATTTTAAGTGAAAACAACTGACATATGCCAAACCAACCAAAATTCTTCTGATTCTGTTGAAACTTTAGAAAAATGATCCATGGGTCATATGTGACGTGTATGAGTCAACCCTGGCTCAATCCAAGACACGATGTGACTGAGACCATTGAAACTGTCTCCCTTTTGTTCAAAATGGACTAAATTGTAAGTGAAATCAACAACTATCATATGGGAAACCAACCAAACGCCTTAGGATTATATTGAAACTTTAGGAAAACGATACATGGGTCATATGTGATGTGTACGAGTCAGACTTGACTCAATCCGAGGCGCGGTGTGGCCTACACCACCAAAACTATCTCTCTTATGTTAAAAATGAACAATATTTTACGTTCATAAGCCAAACCGATCAAACGGATTCTGATTGTGCTGAAACATTATGAAAACGATCCATGGATGATATGTGATGTGCACGAGTAAACCCTGCCTCAATCTGAGGCCCAGAGTGGCGGACACCACCCAAAGTGGCTATCTTTTGTTTAAAATGGACTTAATTTTAAGTGAAAACAACAACTGACATACGCCAAACCAACCAAACGCCTTCTGATTCTATTTAAACATTATGAAAACGATCCATGGGTCATATGTGACATGTACGAGTCAATCCCTCATAAATCCGAGCTGTGGTGTGGCCGAAACCACTCAAACTATCTCTCTTTTATTTAAAATGGACATAATTTTAAGTGAAAACAACAACTGACATACGCCAATCCAACCAAACAACTTATGATTCTATTGAAACGTTAGTAAAACGATCCATGGGTCATATGTGATGTGTACGAGTCAACCCCACCTCAATCCAAGCCATGGTGTGACCGGGACCACTCAAACTGTCTCTCTTTTGTTCAAAATGGACTAAATTGTAAGTGAAATCAACAACTGACATACGGGAAACTGACCAAACACCTTCGGATTCTATTGACACTTTAGGAAAATGATCCATGGGTCATATGTGACATGTACGAGTCAACCCCACCGCAATCCGAGCCGCGGTATGGCTGGGACCACTAAAATTGTCTCTCTTTTGTTGAAAATGGACAAAATTGTAAGTGAAATCAATGACTGTCATACGGGAAACTGACCAAATGCCTTCATATTCTATTGAAACTTTAGGAAAACTATCCATGGGTCATATGTGATGTGTAAGAGTCAATACCGCCTCAATCCGAGGTGTGGTGATGCCGACACCACCCAAACTGTCTCTCTTATGTTAAAAATGGACAATATTTTAAATACATACACCAAACTGATCAAACGGATTCTGATTGTGTTGAAACATTAGGAAAACGATCTATGGATCATATGTGACGTGTACGAGTCAACCTTGCCTCAATCCGAGGCCCGGTGTGGCTGACACCACTCAAAGTGTCTCTCTTTTGTTTAAAATGAACTTAATTTTAAGTGAAAACAATAGTTGACATACGCCAAACTAACCAAACGACTTCAAATGATATTGAAACTTTAGGAAAACGATCCATGGGTCATATTTGACATGTAAGAGTCATTCCCGCCTCAATCCGAGCCACGGTGTGTCTAGGACCACTCAAACTATCTCTTTTTTCTTTAAAATGGACTAAATTATAAGTGATATCAACAACTGACATACGGGAAATAGACCAAATGCCTTCGGATTCTATTGAAACTTTATGAAAATGATTCATGGGTCATATGTGACATGTACGAGTCAACCCTGCCTCAATCCAATTCACCGTGGGGCGGGGAACACCCAAACTTCATCTCTTTTGTTCGAAATGGATAATATTTTATGTACATATGCCAAACAAATCAAACGGATTATGATTGTGTTGAAATTTAGGACAATGATCCATGGATCATAAGTGATGTGTACCAGTCAACCCAGCCTCAATTCGAGGCCCGGTGTGTCACTTATGGAGTCACAAGTGATGAGACTCCTATGAAAATACCTTTTCACCATATATTATTAAAGTGGTTGTCATGTGAAGATTGAAATGGGTGTAAATAATATTTGATTTATTGAAACCCTGATTCAACTATACTGGATGATTGTTGTCATATGAAAATTCAAATGGGGAATTATTCACCATGCCTCTAATCAAATAGGTGGTGTTCTTTTTAGTTGTTTTAATTCTGTTAGTGTTTTTAGTGGTGTGTTTTATGCAGGTCTATGCACTGGAGGGGCTACTGCAGGGGCATCTGTGCAACATTTCTGGAAATACACAATACCAACGGTTGTAAACCGTTGGTAAACTTTGAGAAAGAATTATACCAACGGTTCAATAAACCGTTGGTAAAAAACTGGTTTCAATGAAACCGTTGGGAAAATGATATACCAACGGTTGTAAACCGTTGGTATAACATCAAAATCATAGAATTCCCAACGGTTTCAATGAAACCATTGGGGAAAAAACTATACCAACGGTTGGGAACCGTTGGTATAAGTTGAGAATTATAGAATTCCCAACGGTTCTAAACCGTTGGGTAAACCTATACCAATACATAGAGTGGGCTATCCCAACGGTTTACTTAAAACCGTTGGTATATATCTTTCCCCACGCCTTACTTCCCTACGGTTTGGAGAACCGTTGGTATAGAAAATACCAACGGTTTTCCAGCCTATACCAACGGTTGTAAACCGTTGGTATATCCTCTATTTCCAGTAGTGCTTCCAAGTGTGGTAGAGTCTTGTCTAATAACAACTTAGGTGACTGATCATGTACTTCAACCACCCACTCTGATGGCATGTCCTATACACATCCATGCTTCAATAACACTCATAATAAAAGGAAATACTAGGCTCAGAGGGCCTTTGTGCTTCAGTCAATGATATGAATTGGACAATCCTCAAAAGAAGCATCATCATTTGAATCTATATCCTCAGGATCAATAATATTGAGGTGGGTCAGCATGATAACAGAAAAGATGTGAAATAATAAAAAAATCGGCCAAAAAATGATTCCTATGATGTAATTATTATGAATAAGATACTATGATGACTCTATCCATGATCTCAAAAGGATATAAACAATAAGTTCATTGGTTACCTTGCCTTCATATCCTTATATACCCATGTCCCAGTGATGCCCACATAAGAAAATGACATCTGAACCCAAAATCTATTGTTCATTGGCCAGGATCAACACATTATTTATATCTATACTATTTGTTGGACATAGTCTTTGTGATATTATGAACTAGCTCTGATTCTTCATGAATGAAATGATGGCCTAGTAGTGCAGCCTATTCTATTTATGTGATAACTGACCCATGAAGTGAACCGTATTGATACAAATTGGCATTTACTAATGATTTATTATTGATAATTCTATCCTAGTGTATTTAAAATTATCTCCATATTCATGTCATGGTCACTTCAATTATGATAATACCCAAAGATTCCATCTATGAGGACCATAATGAATGAATCCAAAAATGGGTGGAAAACATGATTCACCAGTTCCATGAAAACAGGAAGAGTGTTAATGAGATCGAATGAAAAAACTATATAAAAATAGAAAACATAAATACTACCAAAATCCATACATGGTTTTTTATAAGTATATCATGCACATGGTGACAACAGAATATAAAATTGATCTTTGATAAAAGCCTCTATCCTATGAGTTTTTTATTAGGTAATGGATATTGATTCATCAAATTATGTTGAATCAACTTCAAATAATCGTCACATATCATAATGGTTCCATACTACATCTTGTTAAAAAGGACCAATGAAATTTAGGGATATGTATAGGGCCATACTAACATTTGATTCCCTAAATCCTATAGCTACTTCTTGATCTTATAGAATTCAATCATTTCCATCCTATAAGGAGGATTGGATAATTATGTATCTATAGATAATTTTTCAATAGTAAATTCTTCATCTCCCTCTATCTCTCTCAGGAGGTAGTGAAAATAAGTCATTGAAGAAATATTCCAAAAAATGATTGAATGTATGGAGAAATTAAACATAATGTAATCCTTTATCATCTATATAATTTCTATGAATATGGGTAGTGATCCACCATTCCCGAGAATATTTGGTCAATCTCTACTTTCCTATACGTCCAATAAAACCTTGTAAGTATAAGTATCACCCTCTTCTTATGTGGAAAAAACACTTAGATGATCACAATACACATAGGGATGATAGGGAACCAACCATTAGTCTTGCAAATGAAATCAATGATCATCATCATGAGGATGAAGAGGTCCTATTGAAATGATGAATTCTTACCAATGTGGATAATTCCATACACTGGCGTAAACTCTATGATAATAATCACTATGGAGTATCAACATTCATCATGCGAAAAGTGTACATAATATAAAGACCATGAATTTCCAAAATATCTATATTTATAAAGGATTTTGAAACACTCTTGTGAAATGAAGTACAAAAAAAGTATTGGATATTTAAATAATAACCCAGATAGCAGATCTCTAGACAACCTATTCATTTTATAACTTTACTACCATAGTTAGGTCCTCTCTACTAGAGATGTACATATGAATCCCAGATACCTTAACAATGACCTCCACCATTTCTCGTATGGCCAGTAGTAAAATACCACCCACCTAGAGAGGTCATCCATATCCTATTATTGAAGGATAAGCTAATGTAGATCTTCTCCCACTATTAATAGATGAAAAGGTCATAAAACACCATGTATTCACTAATATATAGAACCCTTATTACTAAAGGGGTTCTTAAGGCCAATAGGTATTCTCATCTCTTATATTCCCACACAGGTGAAAAACCAAAAAACTGTTAGTGGGTGTCACCTTATACTGTTTCTCCTGCATGTTATCTCAAATTGTCTCTTTTGACTGCTAGTCGAATCACTATCCTTCATCGATTTTTAACTACCTTGGCCCACACCATCTAATTCCCCTTGGTTCTTCTAATTTATGAGAGTCAGGTTTAGTATATAAGACATGGTAGTAAACCATAACATGTTGACATGAGAAAAAATATGATTCTTTTGTCTATCCTCAAATTATCTCTCTTTTTATGGAAAATCAATAGTGTGGGTAAGTGAAAATTTCCAATTCACTATAAAATGAGATTCATAGTCCATAATAGACATAGAACCCTAATATTAGTAAAATAACCCCCAATAATGACTGGGTTTCTGGGTCTTAGGGAGGTAGTATTAAAATATAGAATGAAGATTCACCAAATGAACATCCAAATACTAACTATTAGGGTTCAGAATATCCCACCAAAAAGTAGATGATCCCCATATAATATAAGTAGAAATATTCACTCTCCTTTTATGAGGTGTCTTAAGGTTCACCAAAAATATATATTACTAACTCAATCCATTAATTTGTAGACTAGGGACCCATCCTTGGAGAACTTTCGGTGGATTTTGTTCCTAAAACTCCATTGTCAACTCTCTATAAGATGGTGGAGGTTACAGTGCTCCCTATGTAGTCAACATAATCTGAAAAAATCCCCATAAAAATTTACAGCATTTACCACATCATAGATAATAGGTGGTCCTATATATATCACAACTAGAGGTATCATTGATAGATTATTTTCCACCACATCTGGAACAAGTCCTTCACCACCCTCCTAGTGCACAACTAGAGGTTGTTGTGGTGGAATATCTTTACAAATTCCAAATGCATTCATCATATATGGGAATCAATTTAAATATCATAGATATTCAAATAGTATAGATAAAAGACTTCCCTTTTAAGAAACATATCCCTATGCTTATCCTTAGAGACATATCAAGGTGAGAAGTAAAATTATATAGAACAAAGGTGATGCTTCATACTTCCCACTACAAAGGTCTAGTCTGGTTCATGCTCTATGTTTCCCTATTTGGTTCTATGTATATAGTGTGTAAATTAAGAATTATTGATTAGAAACCCCTTAAATTGAAACTATAATCTCTATTGGATGGTGAAAATTTTATTTTAGGATTTCATTCCATTTAATATCAGTGAATATCATTTTCATTTGTATAGAGAAACTCTTTAAATAGTTAAACCATATAAATCTCCATATCCAATTTATAAGGTAACATCAACCAAGAAATTTTTTTTTTGGAATACAATTAATAACACATGATAACTTATCAAGTCTCTATATGATATTTTAGAACCATTCATAGCTATAGGAATAAGGCAAAAATTCATACTACTGGAAAGACATGGAGTAAGTAAACATGGAATTGCATACTTCACGGCATTTTGAATCTTGTATGGTTTCAAAGATGATCCAGGATCTATTTATTTGACCCATTTTAATCCATGGATTAAAAAAAATCCTAAATAAAAAAAATAAGCATCACACATTATGTGCATCACCCAATGGAGGAATTAAATCAAATATATCAGGCATAAACTTGACCAACATGTCCCATCCCCAAAAAAATTAAGCTATATCCTATACATGGGATAGATACTATAAGAAAAAAATCATTACCAAATTCTAAAACATCTTGAATATCCTAGATAATATTACCAAATAATAAGGAAAAGAAAAGAAATTCTTTTGATACAATGTTGTTAAGTCCTGATATGAGAGCCACTGAAGGTTTCCCCCATTCGGTGGGTAGCATTACCTCAAACAAGCCTCCCAGTATGCTATAGGCTAAATACTAGATATGAGGTTCTAAGGTAGTTCAGTGGGGAACGTATACTATCTTGGTAATAATATCATTGTGTAATAATTCAGATAATACTAGTAAAAGAATAACAAAGAACTCATAGTGGAAGGTAAAGAATCCATATGTAATAAATATTCTACATCAAAAATATCTGGTATCATGAGTTTAAATATGTAATGCCATGTGTCTGTAATAATTAAAAACTAAGACATGGAAACAATCATGAAATATTATACAAGTATTCAATATACAAAAATAAAAAAATCCATGTTTCAAAGAATAATGAGCCACAGCTCGGTCCAATTCATCCCCACTCCCATGGTATAACAAATCAAGAATCTAGAATATGGTGTTTTCCCCTTTCCCAACATGAATCAACATAATATTCCTAGGTACCATCATCATCCGAGATAGGGTGCAAGATAAAAAAATTAATCTACCACCAAATGTGTCTATTAATATCAAGTTATTTTATATAATATGATTAATGAGAAGATATAATGGTATGTTTTTATAAAAGATGTAAATTGGAAGCTCTAGTTCTTTATAGAAACTAGGAAAAAAATTCCTTCTACAGTATATACTATATAACCTCTGAACAAGTAACCATATTTATACCAATATATTTTCTGTATAAATAGTGACATCAATGAACATATTTATCAATACTATTACTATCCTAGACCTGGGTCAAAACTTCAGCCTCCATGGGAAGTATCATGAGTAACTCAAGAATCATGGAATTCAATTACAAATAATCACAAATAGGGTTGAAAACATTCATGATTATCATAATTTATTAGGGTCTCTATGCCCAATCATTATTCTTCATAAGGGTAATTGTTCCCAAGTCCCACAATATAGGGATGCCATGTCCATACCACAGTATTGGGAATCTATGTCTGTATCACATAAAGGTGGGGTAATCATTCCACCATATTACTGATGTATGGGATTTAATGTTCATATAATAAAAAGAGGGCCTCTAGGCCCGAATCATAAAAATAGGGTCTCCAAGCCTGAATGATAACATATTGAGGGATTTAATGCATGTATATCATAATAATGTAAGGAAACTAATGAATGTATATCATAACGGTATAAGGACATCATTCCCATATACCATAGTCGTGTATGGGATGTCATGAATGAATCATAACTGTATAGGGGCATCATGATCATATATGATAACAATATAGGGACGGCCAACCCATATCATAACAGAGTAAGTAAAATCCTTCATTTCTTATAACAGTTTATGGATTCCATTCCTGAATTATTAGAGTAATAAAAATAAAGGTATTTAGTAAGAGCCAACAAATAATTCATAGTCAATTAACTATCATTTTTAGCATGGTTTTAACAATTGTTATATTAAAACATACAATGTGACCATACCTTCTAATTTCCATTTAATTAATTATTATTTGATAAGTGTGTTAGTCATGCTACAACACATCATTTATCCTATACCATTTATGGTGTCACATAATATATTTCCAACCAATCACACAGATGACAGTGCAAGCTAAATGGAATATAAAGGGGCACACCCCAAAGGGTGTCACATATTGAGGTTGATGAACTCAAACATCACTTCTGATATAAATAAGTCGTTTGGTTATAGAATAGGGAATCTAATTTATGTAGTATTTATTTTATGGGATACAGATGGTGAAACAGGCATACAACACAACCACACATAATATAAAACATTATGACCCATTAGAATAATTACAAGACCATCATCATTAGGCATGTAGATTATAACTCATTTAGTATCAGCAAATGGTTTAGTCTAGATCAAAATAACACTTGATAACAAAATAACTCCTTAAAAATAGTGCATAAGATCCTTCTCGAAAATAACTCCATCAAGGAGAAGAGAAGTCGTGAAATGAACCTAAGATGTAGAGTACAAACCAAAGGTTACCAGCAAGATGACAAAAATTTGAAATGAATTCTCATTGGATGATTTATCAATAATCCTAGATTTATTAGAAGAGGATCTCAATAGTGATGTAGAAGGTTGATGTCCACTTGAATGATGAAAATAACAAAAGGGTTTAGGTTATTAGAATTTAATGGGAAAATGGTAATTTTTACTAACCTTTATGGCTCACATGATTTTTTGAAATATATTTTATCCAAGAATCATGCACCACCTCAATACCGAACTCACAAAGTTCATGTTCACGGTCTATAATATCATTGTCAATCCCTAAAATTTCCCAATGTTATAATTTGAAGATCCCTCTAATGCATGTGCGACATGAAATTCATAGTTGAATTAAACCGTATAGACCATTTCCTCCCACTGAACACCCCATACGGTTAATATATATAATGAATATTTGGTTTTATGGACTCTAATGACCATTCAACCCATTTATTTCATTTATAGGATGAGTTTCATGGCTTCAAAAAATATCAAAACATCATCGTTTTATCTTTAACTTCACTAGAAGTTCATATTTGGTCGAAATAAAGGAATTAAACGCAAATTTAAAGGACCCATACATCATAAAAAAACAAGGTTCTTAAATATCATCCACTATGAATGATTGGAATAATGCAGGAATGTATCCCCTCTGAGAAATTTAGTCCATGAATTATTTGGAAATAATGAAAAAATGATTTGAGTTGTTTTATTATCAGTATGAAAGAATTATATTTAGTGGTTATTTTATGTGTTCTGGAATATTTGGAAAGAAACCCTATTTAAGTAGGTATACAATGTCTCTACCAAGAAAATAGTTATGAAAAAGGGTTATTTTGATGAGCAAATAATGTCCACTTTTTCAAAAAAAAATCTTGAACAGGAAAATAAAATTTAGATTTTGAAAAAATTTGAAGACTCAATAATGAAAAAAAAATAAGGTTGAATACTTTAATAATATTCAGATAAGTAAAAATTATGATCATGAAAATAAATAATGCTTGGTTATTTTTTTATATTTAGTGTCCATAGAACGAATTTTAGAGAAATTGATAACATAGCTGAAGAAAAAGGGAATAAAAAAGGTTCTTAATATAGGAACAAATATGATAAAAATAAATTAAATTATTGTTATTTTATGATTCATAAAATATGAAAGTGATCTAAGATTTACATGAATATTACTAAATGTTTTATTACTATCTTTCCATCCCAAAATGAAATCATTAAAAAGTCTTTACAATGAAATTGTAATAATTATGTTACCAAAGATATAGAAGAGTTTACAACATCATATATATATTCTCTAGTTGAGAAGTAATATATAAATAAATTTAAAAAGGATAAAAATAAGGAAAAAAATAAATCCAAAAAAACGTAAAAAGATGAAAATGTAAAGACTAATAGAAGATTATTAGTCTTAATATTTCATATATGAAACATTCGAGGTTTCTCCTTATTACCAATATACATGTATATTGATTTTGATTTATAGGGATTTGAAGGATTGGAAGTTATGAAGTTGGGTGAGTGTTTTATATGTTTTACATTGATAATAATTTTCATTAAAAAACTGATAAAACATTATCAGAAACGGAGTTATACACTTAAGGGGGCCCAATTATGATGTTAAGGAACAATTCTCTTTATTTTTATAAAAAACAATGTAATAGTCTATGAAATAATATATAATAATATTTTTTTCTCTACTATAGAACATTTTTATAAGTTTATTAATACATGTTCAAGCTATTTTAGCTTAAAATTTCGTCCCATATATCTCTAGAGAGATTTTTTTTGAAAGAATAATGAAAAATTAATACATAAAAATTGTGTGGAGGAAAATAATGACCACATTGACTATGCACATCCTTTTTATGATCAGTTCATAGAGGTAGACAAAGATATTTTCATTTAGAGTATCTTTTTAAAAAAAATCATGTGATTATTTTAATTGTGGGAAGAAAATTTTCAAGATTAAAAATATCCCCATGATATTTGATTCTCAATTAGAATAAGAAGAAATGAGGAACAAGAAAATGAAAACAAAATATTTGACCAAAAGAAGACTATACATATTGATTATGTATATGACTAAAGGTGTCATGTGGTTATTGAAAAAAACAAAAAAATTACATGAAATTATGGACATATTCTTTTCTTTATTATATTATTTTTCAATAATATCAATATGTAAAATGAAACAAGTTTTAAATAAGGAGAAATGGTAAAAGAGTTTTTTTCAATACAATCTAGGAAATGATTTCCAGATATAGAATATCAAACATAAGTATATGATAAAATTAAAAATAATGATATATTTATGTTATATCATGTTCCTAAAAACTAATTAAGATGGCCTGACCTGTGACAAATTGTGACAGATAAATGTGTATTGAAATGTTTTGATGTCTATAAAAAAAGTTTTTGGATATAGATCATCATATGCTGAATTGGATGTAATATTCTATTTGTGAACGTTTTATGTGTAGCATGACTTTTTGATTTGATGCACCATCATTGAAATCATCAGACAATCCATCAGTTTCAGGCAGAAATCATTATCTAATGATGAATAATGTGATAAATTAAAGTAGTTCATTTTGTCCATGCCGATAAAAATTGTAATAAATGATTAATATGATGTTGAAAAACATAATACCAAATCATACCATTTTGAAAAGATTATTTTATTGTGAAAGTGATGAGTATGTGAATCCAACCCATCAAATTACATGATGACAGTGAATCATTAGACATCTATTTGGTATGAAAAAAATGAAGAGTGATATCATACTCAAATAATTGACCTAAGAAACTTTATAAATATTCAATTAGCTTGAGAATGATGTTGAATATTTCTATCATATTTAGAATGTATTTGAAAATGTTAGATATATTGATGTATTAATAAAACTGGTAGCGAGACACTGAATTATTTAGAAGTTGCAACAATATAGTCAACTATTTTCAATTAGTTTGAAGCATCAGAGTGAGAATTCTGGTTTTTTTCATTCAATCACTTAAGAGAAAAATTATTAAAATATTTCAATGGCTCACAATCCATTGGATGAACTATTAAACCCAATATAATTGATTATTTTTTTACATTGATCCATTATATATAAAAAATATGTCAAAAAACAATTTGTTTACTTAATGTGAATTGATGATTGAGTATGTTTCATGTGGTTCATGTGGATTTGACAGATGATGGATTTCAAATATTATCAATTTTGGACTGATTTTTTTGAATTGGAGAATAATTTTGAATATCAAGAAGTTTTGGGAATTCATCAGATGAATTTAGAAGAGTTGAAATGTTAAATATTGAAAATTAAATGAATCTGAAATTTAGGATTTTAGAAAAGTTTCTAGTTATAAAGAAATTGATTTCCCATAAAATTCACATCTAGATCACCTATAAATATAATTACATAATAAATTAATACAATTTACCTATCACCATGTGTGGAAAGATAAATATTTGATATTTTTTTTTATTGTTTTAGACACCATACATAAATTTATTTCAGGTTGATGTTGAGAAGATAAGAGTCAGATTCAAAGAACACACGGAATTTTATAAAATTATTATTAGATAGAGTTTAAATTGATAGGGGTCCATCATATAAATCTATATAAATCAAAAAATGAGTTTTGATTTTTTTCTACTCAGATGAAGTTGGAAGATCAGAAGCATAACTAGTTGATGAACCAATTTATGGAAACTATTTAACATAGGTTACTAGAATGAGGATAACCAAACCAACTTTTACTTAATATTTTTTCAAAATAGAACTTATTTAATGTTGTTATTTAGAATATTAATATTTGATAATGATCTAGAAGATGTTTTAAGAAAAGAAAACTCTTCAAATAATTATTTAACTTCTTGAAGAAATTACATGGGTGGTGTTGATCCAAATTTCGTATGGAATATGTGATAAACTTTTTGGTCATGATCCGTTTCTCGGTGCCCATGACATGACATCCACCACGCCCACCTCTCGAAGGCCAGGGGGATGGTGACTAGAAAAGAAGGCATCAAATTTCAACTAGGAGGCATTTTACTAAGAACCTATACACAATAATAGACAAACACATCCCAAAACTGGAAAGGTAAACATGCATGCCCCAAAAGAACCACAGAACAATTGTAAAACTGTTGGTAAAATATGCCATAATACAATCCACACATAAGATGAACTAAAAATATGTATGTTAAAGAAAACTCTGAATGTCATCAGGTCAAAACCCCACCTCAAGGGTAAGTGTAGAGTAGGTTTTGGTCACCGTATAAGTACTCCCAATGTTTCTTGTCTCACCGGGTACCATTGGGTCATGGGCCACCATGTCCTATATCAATACGACGGTCATCAGCACTAGACACAACACGTGCAGGTGAAACCCATTAATGGTTGATTAATAATATATTTAGTTGGGCACAAACCAACATACAAAGACCAACAAGTAATCCACAATGAAAACAACAAAGAAATATATCTTACTCCATGTATAATACAGAGTAGGAAAGTAATACTATTAGTAATTTCGCAAAACACCATGTGTTGCATGAGAAATCCTTCTCAATGAGTATAGTGGGACCACTAGGTCACACTGAGTCACTTCCAACAAACCTTAGACTGTTCTGCTACTCATCACTAATAAGTACAATGAGTAAGCTATGTCACACAGAGCTACTCCCCACAGTGGTTATGCCATGTAAAACATAGGTGCTTATTACCTTGACCATACCGAGTTCCTCCTCCTGTTGAGTACCATGGGTATACTGGGTCACCAAAATCGACTCCCCACAATGGTCCTTCTAGGTCACACAGAGCCGCTTCCCACTAGGGAATCATTTCAGATCCATGTGAGGGTCTATTTTTAGTAGTCTTCTGGTCTCATCCAACCAAAGGTCTTCCACACATTGTGTGCTTGATTCTATTAGAACCAATTATCACTTGATTTGTCATATTTCTTATTATATAAAATTATCCATAGAGGATTCCAAAAATATCCTCTTTATCGTGACAGTTCCATCACCACAAATGGCTCATCAATAGGATGCTCGAGTTTAATGATATTGGTGTTTTCTTGAAAAGGGGATGGTTGGGTTAGAGTCTACTCAGACCTGGTCAAACCAAACCGACCCGACACGGCCTAAGGTCCTCTAACCCAGCCCGGGGTCCTCTGACCCGACCTGGGTCCACTGACGCGACCCGAGTCTGCTGACCTAACCCTACCAGGATCCAGCCTACCTAGGTTCCGACCACTAGGCTGGCCCATGCCCAGCCTGGTCGCTTTTATGTGGACCAACTCATACCTAGCTGGGACGCAGATGGAGGCCACATCCGGCCTCTTCCCCATGGGTCTTTTGTAGGGCCCCTCTTCTGATGTGGTCAGTTGATCACAGATTTTCAAGGTGCAATGTGGTGTGGTGCCGCATCCCTGGTGCACCAATGCAGCCGAGTTTCCATGTCTGCTTGCCGACAACCACTACCACACCACCATGGCTAGAGTCAGCTACAGTGCTTCTTCCAATTTTCCATCATGGATTACTGGTGTGTTCTTCTGCAGACCACCGGGTCTGTAGCGGTGGTCTTTTCTTCAGGCTACGTGTTTCTATTGCCTTCGGGGTATGCCATCTTTCCAGCTATGTCCTCAGATCCTCCTTTCCACCACTTCGAATATACAGTCATCAAGAACGCAAAAAACACACAAGGAATAGGGGATCGAGCATTGTTTGTCTTGGCCTTTACCCTTCGCGTTAGAGGTTTAGAATCATGGTACATTGAATTGATGTTCTATCAAATTAATCATATAATCTCGGTGTAAACCCCCATGAAGATTTCCTTCTTGTAAGTATGATTGATCCACATATCAACCTTTTCGTGGGTTGATCCGCATTCATCACTTAGAATAATGATGGGGGATAATTAAAATAGGAACAAACCCCTACCTCAAATTTGTTCATCATTGATGTGGTCCTTCTGTGGGAGTTCAATTTCTATTTGTGTTCATCACTTTCTAATTCTGTTCTTCATGGAGCATCGAAGTTACTGACAATTCATGGGTGTTCATCATTTGACGTTGGAGAGAATTCTTGTTGTAGTTTCATCAGAGGAATTCCACCAATTGATCATACTTTATCCAATGCGTTATCCCATTAAAAGAAAATATGCCACGTCATTTTCATTATATTGTTTTGTCACGTCGTTACGATACATATAATTCATCGTTATGTTGCACGTTTATGATCCATTAATGGGATTCATTTAAGGCAACTCATAACTGCTTTTTCACTGCACCGCAATGCCGCCGTGAAACCGCCTAATGGTTGGGAAAAACCAATCGAATCATATTTTATGCTATTTTATTTTTTTTCCAACATGTTCAAAAATTAACTTTTTCAGACAACCATATCTAGTCGAAGTTAGGTCCATTCAAGGTGAATCCAGACAATCGGCATTCAATGGTGCCCTCTAATTTTGGATCCGAGCACCGATTTAAAATATAGAAAAACATTCCTGCATAATTATTTAAATGAATAAATAAAATTCAGAATTATATTCAAGGATCATCATGCATCAGTATCAGGTTCCTTCCAAGCTTCTCGTCTCCAAATATTTCCATGTAATTATTTAAAAAAAATTACACTGAATTTCGATTACATTACATTACTCCCCACTTTTTGGGCTTCATGTCCCCGTATTCCAAAACAAGGCAAAACAAAAACATGGGGGAACTGAAAACAAATATACGCCTCCCATTTCTTTGTGCTCTCCTGGATATTCTCGTGCTGCCAACAAACACACACTAAAGGAATCCACTATCCATGAAGGACATACTTCTGTGGATCCTCTATCTTCACCGGTAACTCTTAAAACATCACCCAATCATCAATATCCAGCTCGCCCTAGTCGATGATGTGTGATGGATCATTCACATATCTCCTCAGTAGTGACAGGTGATGTTGGGTCGTAGAGGATGGCAAGAAGGGGGGTGAATTGCCTTTTCAAAAATAATTAACAATTTAAAACAATTATCAATGCAGCGGAAATAAAAAAGGCAAGACACAATTTGATAACGATGTTCGGCTTAATTCCCAAGCCTACGTCTTTTCTCCCAACAAGAACCGTTGAGAGATTAATACGTCAGCTTTCTTTTTAATGGTTGTATCAAGAAACCCACTAGCCGTTTTAAGGTAGGATAGAACACCTTTGTACTGCTTGTTTTTTTATTATGGTTGTAGTAAGAAACCCACTAGTCATTTTAAGGTAGGCTAGAACACCTTCGTACAACTTGTTTTTTTATTATGGTTGTAGCACGAAACCCAATTGAAAGAAAGAATGGAAATGAGAGGTTTGTTTTAATCCAAACCCAATGAAGAACTAAACAAATAAAATAATACAAACACACGGAAGTGTTGAGCGCCAAAAGTGTGAGAGCAGCTGATGGAGAGGGAGCTCAAGCTTCAAGGATGGAAATGGATCACAAGAGGCCTTGGAGATTTGTCGTTAGAGCGTCAAGACATCAAAATTTAATTCGGTTGTGTTCCCGGCATCCATGGTTTCTTATTTATAGGAGAAATACCCATAAACACTTCAATATGGACGTTGGAGGGCTTCCGGAGCCGTTGGGGGTCAAAAGTACAAGTCTGGTCAAAGCCCAACGGCTAGTTTGACTGGGCACACCGGCTGGCCGGTGGTGTCTCACCAGCTGGCTGGTGGTCCACCGGCTGGCCGGTGCTGAGCTCCCGGCTGGCCGGTGGTCCAGACAGAGCAGGCTTTCTGTCTGGGTTCCATCGGCTGGCCGGTGGTCATCCACCGGTTGGCCGGTGTCACCAGGCAGTGGGCAAGCCTACTGCCTGGGTCCTCCGGCTGGCCGGTGGGAAAGAATTGGTTGGCCGGTGCACATACCGGCTGGCCGGTGCGCTAACACCGGCTGACCGGTGGGAATCCACCGGTTGGCCGGTGGACTCAGAGAGTCCACTATCAGCCTTCTTAGGGCCAACTCCTGGGCAACCTTTTTCCTAGCATCAAAACACTTGAAAACAAGTTAGAACACGATGAGAGTGATTGTGATCATTAAAATCCAAGAGAGAGGGGTACAACAATCTCCCCCTATTTTGATGATCACAATCACAAAAGAGAAAGCTTTAAAAAGGATATGCCTATTGAAAACTTAAATAAACAATTTTGGACATGAAAATATATTAGAGATCATTTCAAAAAGAATAAATTGAAGAGATGTACCATGTATTGAAAATGATCTTAATCTAAAGAGAATGAGTCATTTTGTAATTGTAACCATAGGTCATTTTTTTTAAAAGGAACAAAATCAATAACTTACCGGTTTTAAAAAAAAATTGAACTTTTAAAAAGATCACTTTAATCAATTGAAATATGAAACTAGTAAATAGAGAAATTTCTCCCCCTTTGGGATTATCAAAATAGGAGGGAAAAAGAAAAATAATGAGAAGAAATTAGATAAACAAAAAAACAAGAAGTTAAGAAATGACAATAAAAAAAATATGATAGATAAGATAGCTTGAAATTTATAAAAGATGAAACGTTACATACAAAGACAAGTCAAAAACAGGAAATGCTCTATTCACTCCTAGAGGGCCGAGAGTGACGAATGGGAGGGGAAGGGTTTAATTTTAATTTTAACCCTTCCTCCGGCCGGCCTAAAAAAGAAAGGCATGACACCACCGGTTAACCGGTGATGTACCACCGGTTGACCGGTGGTAAAAAAATTGAATTAAAATAAAAAAGAGTTAAATATTTAATAGTGCTCATTGACGAATCATTGCTAACTCCCCCTTAATAAAATCAAAACGTTCAACCGGGAGTGGTTTGGTAAAAATATCAGCTAATTGGAAGTCAGTAGAAATGATGTCCAAAGTGATATCCCCTTTTTGAAAATGGTCACGAAGGAAATGATGCCTTAAATCTATATGCTTTTTTCTAGAGTGTTGTATTGGATTCCTAGAAATACTAATGGCACTAGTGTTGCCACACCGAATAGGGACATGATCGTAGGAAAGGCCATAATCCAAGAGAGTGTGCTGCATCCAAATAATTTGGGCACAACAATTCCCAGCGGCTACGTACTCGGCCTCGGCAGTAGATAGAGCAACACAGTTTTGCTTCTTGCTACTCCACGATACAAGGGACTTTCCTAGCAGATGACAGGTTTCACTAGTACTCTTTTGATCTAATTGACATCCGCCAAAATCAGCATTCAAATATGAAGAAAGTTCGAAAGAAGTATTAGAAGGATAAAATAAACCAATGTTTCTGGATCCTCTTAAATACCTGAAAATCCTTTTGACCGATTTAAAATGAGATTCTTTGGGATTGGATTGAAAACGAGCACAAAGGCAAACACTGAACATGATGTCAGTACGGGTCACAGTTAGGTAAAGTAGACTCCCGATCATACTCCTATAAAGCTTGTTATCAAACGGTTTCCCGACTTCATCTAACGTAAGCTTACAGGAATTACTCATGGGGGTACTAATTTCCTTTACTTGATCCATACCAAAATGACTTAAGAGATCATTTGTGTATTTGCCTTGGATTAAAAAAATACCTTTTGAATTTTGAAAGATTTGAAAACCGAGAAAAAATTTCAATTCCCCCATAAAGCTCATTTTAAATTCTTTTCTCATTAAATCTGAAAAATCAGTACAAAGTGATTCTTTGGTAGAACCAAAGATAACGTCATCGACGTAGATTTGGACGATTAAAAGATCTTTTGAAGTGTGTTTTAAAAAGAGGGTACAATCAGCTTGACCCATTTTAAAATCATTTTCTAAAAGGAATTTTGTTAACCGCTCATACCAAGCCTGAGGGGCTTGCTTTAATCCATATAGAGCCTTGGTTAATTTAAAAACATGATTTGGAAATTTTGGATCTTCAAAACCGGGAGGTTGTTCCACAAAGATTTTTTCTGAAATAAAACCATTTAAAAAGGCGCTTTTAACATCCATTTGAAAAAGTTTGAAATTTAAGTGGGCGGCGAAAGCCAACAAGATCCTAATGGATTCCAATCTAGCAACGGGCGCAAAGGTTTCACAATAATCAATTCCTTCTTCTTGATTATAGCCCTTAGCTACTAGGCGAGCCTTGTTCCGGGTTATATTTCCTTGATCATCAAGTTTGTTCCTAAAAACCCATTTAGTGCCAATAATTGGATGATCATTGGGTCTTTCAACAAGAGTCCAAACATCATTTCTAGAGAATTGATTTAGTTCATCTTGCATTGCAAGAACCCAATTCTCATCATTAATGGTTTGAGGCTCTAGGTGAGAAATGAAGGCTTGATGTTCAACCTCGTTGAGGATTGATCTTCTAGTTTGAGTACCGGCTTAAAGATCACCTATAACATTTTCTAAAGGATGGTCTCTAGAAGGTTTCCAAACCTTAGACAAGGTGGAAGGCAAAGAAGGTGAAGAAGGTTCATGATCATCATCCTCCTTGAGAGGAGAAGAGGAATCATTTAATTCAAGTTTATCAAGCTTATCTTCAACATCTTCAATGACCGGATGGGGTTTTGGAAGATTTTCATCAAACTTGACATGAGACGATTCTTTGATGGTTTTTGAATGTTTGTTGAAGACACGATAGGCTTTTCTTGAGTTGGAGTACCCATGGAAAATACCTTCATCGGATTTGACATCAAATTTCCCTAGGTTATCTTTTGTGTTAAGGATAAAGCATTTACAACCAAACACTTTAAAATAACCAACTTTGGGCAATTTGCCTTTCCAAAGTTCATAGGGGGTTTTCTTAAGAAGGGGTCTTACAAGGACTCTATTGATAGTATAACAAGCAGTGTTAACTGCCTCGGCCCAGAAAAAATGAGAGAGGTTGAATTCACTAAGGAGGGTTCGAGCAATTTCTTGGAGAGTTCGGTTTCTCCTTTCAACCACTCCATTTTGTTGTGGAGTCCTGGGAGTAGAGAAGGTGTGATTGTATCCTTGAGAGGAACACAATTCATCGAATTCTTTGTTCTCGAATTCACCTCCATGGTCACTGCGGAGCGATATAATTTTATATCCTTTTTTGTTTTCTACATTCCTAGAGAATTTCAAAAAGGTTCTACATGCATCATTTTTATGAGCTAAAAAGAAAACCCAAGTGAAACGATAAAAGTCATCTACTAGGAAAAAGTTATAGGATTTTCCACCTAGACTTGCTACAGGGGTAGGACCAAAAAGATCAAGATGTAGGAGCTCAAGAGATTTTGAAGTGGACACTTCCTTATTAGATTTGAAAGAAGACTTGTGTTGCTTGCCAAGTTGGCATGGCTCACAAATCAAATATTTCTTAAACTTAAGTTTAGGAAGGTCACAGATGAGCTTGTTCTTATTAAGCTTTAGAAGTGAATGAGAGCTACAATGCCCCAACCTTCTATGCCAAAGCCAAGACTCATTGTCAAGAGCACTTAAACATTTAACATTTTGGCTAGCTAAAGACTTTAAATCAATAATGTAAACATTTTGAAAACGGGAAGCAGAAAATATCAATTTGTTTTGAAAATCAAACACATTGCATAAATCATTTTGAAAATTCACCGAAAAACCACTATCACAAAGTTGACTAATGCTAATTAGATTATGTTTTAAACCTTTAACAAATAAAACATCTTTAATTAAAGAGGTGCTACAAATCCAATGGTACCTATTCCGACGATCTTGATTTTTGAAGTGTCACCGAAGGTGACGTATCCTCCATCGAATTCTTCAAGGGAGTTGAACTCGGAGGGATCTCCACACATGTGCCTCGAGCATCCGCTGTCGAGATACCACGAGCCTTTCGAAGTCCTACTTCTTTGGCTTTTATCATACAAAATCAAGAGAGAATAGATTTTGGTACCCATATAATTTTGGGTCCGGAAAGATTAGCTAAAAGAGACTTTTGAACCCATATTTTTCTAGAGGGTTGCCATCTAAAATACTCATCCGAGTAGGTAATGGTTTTGGGGCTTCCATACCTTGCATTTTTACAATCACATTCATAAATCATGTGCCCGGTCTTTTTACAATAATTACAAAATTTATATTGAGAGATCCCCCTTACAAAAGTAGTGGGTGCTCTAGAAGAAGTGGCTTGTTTGTTAAAGCCAAGTCCATGTGTTGTTCTAGCCGAACGCTGAGACCCTAGTAATTTGGTCAAATTTTGTTCACCTTGGGTGAACTTGGCAAGAGACTCCCTTAGATCTTTAATGGCTGAATTCAAAGAATCAACATTTGGAATATCTTGGATCTTAAGGGTAAGTTCCTCATTCTTTTTGAGAAGTTGTTCTTTTTCAGAAATGAGAATTTTATTTTTCTTTTTCAAATCCATAAATTTAGAGGTAAGTTCGTGAAAACCTTCCTCTAATTGATCTCTCGCATTTTGGAGATCTTCATAGGACATGTCATTATTGAAAGAGGAAGATGAGGAAGAGGAGTCGGAAGAAGATACCTCATCAAATGCCATTAGGCATTGTTCACCTTCATCGCTTGAGTCGCTTGAAGACATGGAGTCATCCCTTGCACTCCATGTGGATGCTTTGAAAGCCTTCTTGTTTTTCTTTTCTTTTACCCTTTTCTTGAAAATGGAGCACTCCGGTTTGATGTGGCCTTTCTTTCCACATTCAAAGCATGTAACTTCATTCTCCACTTTGGGCTCTTCCTTTCGTGCCCTTTGAAAGTTCTTCTTTTTCTTCATGAATTTGCTCATTTTTCTAACTAGTTGAGCAATCTCCGATTCTCTATCAGTGGAGGAGCTTTCTTCCTTTTCTTTGAAAGCAATGTTCTTTTTCTCCTTGAAGGTTTTACCTTCTTTATCGGCTTGCCTCTTCATGGTGATCTCGTAGGTCATGAGTGATCCAATGATCTCTTCAACCGGCATTTTCTTGACATCTTTTGCTTCTTTAATTGCGGTCACCTTTGGTGCCCATGAGCTTGGTAGGACCCAAAGAATATTCTTGACCATCATTTCTGCAGAAACATCCTCACCAAGAGATTTTCTTCCATTTCAAACGTCAGTAAAATGAGTAAACATTTCAGTAATTGATTCGTGTGGGTGCATGTTGAAACTTTCAAAATCTTGGCGATACATGTCTAATCTAGTGTCTTTGACTTTGTTAGTGCCCTCATGGGTTACTTCTAAAAGTTTCCAAATTTCATAAGAAGAGGAGAATGTAGAAACACGGTTGAATTCATTACGGTCTAGCCCACAATGAAGAGCATTCATGGCTTTGCCATCAAGATCAAAATTGGAAATGTATTCGAGGGTCCATTTGGACTCATCCTTGTTAGATAAAGTATAGCCTTGCATTACAATCCTATAGATAGGATAACCAATGCTTCTAAGAAAAGTAATCATGCGAGTTTTCCAATAAGTGTAATCGGTTCCATCAAAGAATGGAGCCCGAGTCATAGAATACCCTTCGGGAGCATGCGAGGAATTAGCCATCACTAAGGATCTTAAGTTTGTAACCGGTTAAGGTATTACACAAACTCTCCCTCTGATACCAAATGTTGGGTCGTAGATGATGGCAAGAGGGGGGGGGTGAATTGCCTTTTCAAAAATAATTAACAATTTAAAACAATTATCAATGCAGCGGAAATAAAAAATGCAAGACACAATTTGATAACGAAGTTCGGCTTAATTCCCAAGCCTACGTCTCCGCTCCCAACAAGAACCGTTGAGAGATTAATACGTCAGCTTGCTTTTTAATGGTTGTATAAAGAAACCCACTAGCCGTTTTAAGGTAGTCTAGAACACCTTCGTATAGCTTGTTTTTTTATTATGGTTGTAGCAAGAAACCCACTAGCTGTTTTAAGGTAGGCTAGAACACCTTCGTACAACTTGTTTTTTTATTATGGTTGTAGCAAGAAACCCAATTGAAAGAAAGAATGGAAATGATAGGTTTGTTTTAATCCAAACCCAATGAAGAACTAAACAAATAAAATAATACAAACACACAGAATCCTTGAGCGCCAAAAGTGTGAGAGCAGCTGATGGAGAGGGAGGTCAAGCATCAAGGATGGCAATGGTTCATAAGAGGCCTTGGAGATTTGTCGTTAGAGAGTCAAGACATCAAAATATAATTCGGTTGTGTTCCAGGCATCCATGGTTTCTTATGTATAGGATAAATACCCATAAACACTTAAATATGGTCGTTGGAGGGCTTCCGGAGCCGTTGGGGGTCAAAAGTACAAGTCTGGTCAAAGCCCAACGGCTAGTTTGACTGGGCACACCGGCTGGCCGGTGGTGTCTCACCAGCTGGCTGGTGGTCCACCGGCTGGCCGGTGCTGAGCTCCCGGCTGGCCGGTGGTCCAGACAGAGCAGGCTTTCTGTCTGGGTTCCACCGGCTGGCCGATGGTCATCCACCGGTTGGCCGGTGTCACCAGGCAGTGGGCAAGCCTACTGCCTGGGTCTTCCGGCTGGCCAATGGGCAAGAACCGGTTGGCCGGTGCACATACCGGCTGGCCGGTGCGCTAACACCGGCTGACCAGTGGCTCTGGCAGAAAGCAATGCTTCTACCAGAGACCAACGGCTGGCCGGTGGGAATCCACCGGTTGGCCGGTGGACTCAGAGAGTCCACTATCAGCCTTCTTGGTCCAACTCCTGGGCAACCTTTTTCCTAGCATCAAAACACTTTAAAACAAGTTAGAACATGATGAGAGTGATTGTGATCAATAAAATCCAAGAGAGAGGGGTACAACACGTGAAACACATCGGGAACCCAGTGCATTTGTGTGGGAAGATCTAGGAGGTATGCCAACTAACCAACTCTGCATAGAATCTATAATTGTCCGATATAACATAGAGAAAATTTTTCACCCCTCCCAAATCATTAAAATCCACGTCAGGGTGACAGACAATGGAAAACATTGTCTCCCTCACTGGACTCTAAGGGCCTCAGTCTCCTACAAGCATACAATTTTTTATGACTCTGTATAGTCCTCATCCACTCCTGGATGATTTGTACGTTCTTGGTGGTAGCTCATACTATCTGTGGACCTATGAGTGATGACTCCCCTAGAACTCTATATTGTAGAGGTGATCTAAATGGACACCCATACATGGCCTCAAATAGTTCCATGATAATATTGAAGTGATGGATGTTGTTGTATGAAAAATCCACTGATGGTAGGTGGTGCTCCCAACTGCGACAAAAATCAAGGATGCAAGAAAGAAGCATTTCTTTCATGGTTTGTGTGGTCCAATTCATCTCACTATATGTATGAGAGTGAAAGGTAGTTCTCAAGAGATTTTGAGTCCCAAATTCCACCTAAAATAACTTCCACAATAGTTATGTACAACATACATTATGGTCTAAGACAATTGTTTAAGTCACCACGTGAATCCGCACTATCTTATAGACTTAGAGGCTTCCGAAGACCTCTACAGATACCTTCTCCCGAATGGGTAGGAAGTGAGCCGACATGGTGAGTCGGTCAATGATCACCCTGATAGAATCGTGGACCATGGATGTGTGTAGTAACCCTATCATGAAGTCTATAAAGATACCATCCCATTTCCTCTCTCGTACCCCATGTGGTTGGGCCAATCTTACTGGAACCTGATGCTCAAGGTTCACTTACTGACAAGTGAGGCATCGTGAAATGAACTCTACCATGGCTTTCTTCATCCCTAGAAACCATAACTAACATCTTAGATTTTAATGACCCAGATTTTTCAATGTAATATTTTTTAATTATATGGAATTATTATGAGTCTTTGAAAATTGACGGTTAGGGATTCTGAGGCCTGGTGTGCCCAGAATGAATTTATGATGTTTTTTTAATGTACATTCAGTAAACGCATGGGCACCATTTTCTATCATTTGAACCAATTCTCAGATTAAAAATCGGAGGGCACCATTGAATCCACTGCATTGTGAATCTCTTAAGGGAGGATTCCCTTTGATAATAGTAGGTGAAGTGAAAATGAAAATTTTGTGGAATTTAAAAAAATAAAAATAAAATAACATGCTATGATAGTTTATTTTTCTTTTTATTTTTCCTCCAATGGACAAGTGGTGTGGTAAGACCAACAATGTGTTAGGCCATTAAATGACATCACTCTTTAATTCTTTGTAACGACACCATTGGAATTACAAAGGTTCCTTAATTAATTGGACCCCATTAATCCATGGGTGTTACTTACCCTCCTCCTCTCATATTTATATGGATCATGGGGAGGAATATTAAAATTACTTCACCAAGTGACGAAGCTCTAGAAATATACCGTTATGAGAATCACTTGGAGGATAGAACCAGTTCCAGCGGGCGGTGACGAGTGCCACCGAACGATGAACTCTGATTCTTCCTCAAATGAGATGCTCTCCAATGATTTTGAGTTAGGGATTTATCTGGTGTTAATTTCAATAGATTGTTGAATCCTATTCTACCCTCTTTCTATCAAGTTGACATGGAGGGCGCGAGACAAACAAACAAGGCCCGAACCCTTTGATACTTGTTTCACCAACATGTTCTTCATGGTATTTTGTTCGGATTGGACTAATTTCAGAACAGAGACACAAAGGGATAAAGGGGGTCCTAAGAGGTATGTTGGAACCTTCATATGGAAAGATGGCCACTTGATCTCTCTCCATGACCTGTAGAAGACTACTAGCATAGCACCGACATGACAACACTGGCGATCGGCACCGGCAGGTGATGTTAGTGGTCGGTACCGGTTGATCAAGGAGGAGGAGACATGCTGTTGTGCACCGCACAATGAGGAGGTGGAAGCTTTACAGCCATGGTGGTTGAGTAGGGTGGAAAACACGAGCCGATTATGGAGGCAGTGCACCTTTCCATTGGAAGAGGCCACGACTAGAAGCCGCGGCGGTGGAGGGACCTGCCCTGATGCGGGTCCCGCAACAACCAGTCAACCCCACATGGTTCTACCACTTCACAAACTGAATGGTTAATGCTGTTCGGGAAAACCCAGGGGAGGCACTCCTCTCGCACTAGCTGGGACGGACCCCAACTAGTGTGCTAGACACTCTACGGGTCCGGCCTCATGAGTCGAGAGAACTGCGCCCTGCCACGAGCCTAGCTGTGTAAGCCCAGCAAGCCATTCCCGTCGGACGTTGGGCCATGCAATCATAGTGGAACGTACCACTCTGTTTTCTAGGTTGGGTCATGCCCCTCTTATAGTCTAGGCCACACCCCCTACAGGTTGGTCCGGACCACAACCCAGTAGGGAGAGACCCAACCAGGCCCAGTTTCACATAAAGGGTTTTAACTTGTGAACCAGATGACCATTTGATGAACTATCAGCATAGATGGGATTTTAGGGGGTGACATACCATTTTTTTATAATCTACATTATCTTTGGATAATGTTGGTGTATGGCCTGGTAGGATTGAAGCTGAATCCAACTAGGCCCTCTACATTAAAATTCCAATAACTGACTGACTGAGTGTCCTATTGACACACTGTCTATCGTGTTGGAACCCTTAGGACATGGAGGTTCTTTTGGAAACTACTTCATGGACTTTCTGGGGTTGTGGTACAACCTATTTCATGATAATAAGATCCTTCTAGAATCAAGAATGCTATGTGAGGGAATCTCTTGGTTGGTTGTAACATGAAGAGAGAACAACGATCCTATGTGGGTCAGCATCTATCAATCAAGTGTGTGTCGGAGCCTAGAGTTCATATATGCGTCAGTATCTACTAATACTATGTGTTTAAGATCCTATTTGGGTCAGCAATCTGTGATCCTATGTGGGTCAGCACATTTACCAATCCTGTGTGGGTCATCAGTAAAGGCTCTCAATAGAATAAGATGATTCGATGATACATCTAATAATTTGTACCTTTGTACTTATGTTATAGTAGGTGTGAGATAATTCCTTTACCTTCATGGTGTTACATTTTTAGTACATAAAACTTCGTGGTGTTTTCTTTGTTCTACTATTACCTTCGTGGAGTTACCATGGTGGTACTCTCACAATGATGGTGTTACTGTCACTGTGTTACCATTATCGTATTATTCCTTCATGGATAGGTTGTGAAAATGAATTAAATGTTAGAGCCATATGTTTTCTCAGGAATGAGTAGAATATATTCTAATTACATTGGTGTATGTATGGGTATATACCTAAATAGATTTGATGATTGCTTCATGCTTTGTGATTGAAGTATTGCTTTGTGGTATTTTTCTTTGTGGGATATTGGGAGACATATGGGGGCCTTGAGATCCTTATTGAGTTTTATTATACTCACCCCTATATGGGATACAACCGCACCTAGATGTGTCTTGTGTAGATGACAGACATCGTTGAGCAAGGCTGAGGGAGTTAGGACTGGACGATGCTCAGAGGTGGACCATTTGACGTGACATGATGAAGTGAATACTGATCATGAGTTGTAACTATCCTTCAAGTAGGATCCTCAGTGGATGATACAAGAGATCTTTTCCTTTTATCAATAGTACTTGTACCTTTCATTTGGGCTTGTATTCTATCCCCTTTACATTCAGTACACTTTTTACTATAGTAGTTTACCATGTGGATATTTCTTGTTGTGTTCTTGGATAGTGTGTTTATACAGGATTATAGGGAATGTCTTCCCGTTATAGGGATATTCCTTTTCGGTGCAAGTATCCATCCCCCGGCCTATGGAAGGTGGTATTGGTGTAGTCACGACACGGGCCCTAGGGGATGGGTCGTGAAAATGTGTTATCAGAGTAGTCGGTTCTACTGATGAACTAGGACTCTGATCTTTTCTATGTGGAAATAATGTTATGTTTTGTGTGTGTGGTTTTCAGTTTGGGGAATCCAGTATTGGTGTAGCAGACGTTGTATCCATACACCAGGACCCTAAATTCTGATTTTCGACTCAATGCATGAAAACACAAATTGCATGTGTATTTAAAAAGTTTTTCATTGGTCTCTTTGAGTCAACTCACCACGTATAACCTTTGACCATGGCATGCCAGTTTTCTTTCTAGATGCTACCACTGTGATAGTCGGCCAAGATTTCCGTGAGAGTACACAATGACGGCCCACCGAGCAATAAGGCTTCAGTGTAGGGCCCTCTTACGGAGATAGTACTATCAGGTGGTGCACCAGTAGCACCACCACCTGTTGGGCAGCAGATGCCACCAGCCCCACCAGCAAAGGGTGCTTGCTGACTAAGCACTTTTCCTGAGTTCCAGTGGCAGGGGGCTCTAAGGTTCTGAGGCGAGGTAGATCTGTCAGCAGCTAAGGACTGGATGGAGGTTATGGCCAGAGTTTTTCGCTTAGTTGGGACACCAGCTGATTTAATGGTGATCCTAGCTGCCTGTATCTTATAGGGAGAAACTGAGAGATGGTGGAGTCTAACACTCCAGTTGTACGAAGAGATGAACCTCACTTTGGAGGACTTCAAAGGCCTTTTCAGGGAAGAGTTTGTCCCATCGACCCTATTCTTAGTGCGTATAGAGGAGCTGCTACACATATAGTAGGGAAACATGACCATGGATCAGTACATGGAGAGGTTCACTAATCTCTCCCGTTACTCTACTGACATTCTACGAGACCCTTTATTCAGGGCCTAGACCTTTTAGTAGGGTCTTATATGGGAGATCAGAGCATCAATGATATCAATCAGCATTCTGACTTAGGTTGGGGTGTGAGAGTGAACACTTTTGGTGGAGATCTTCCTAGCTGAGCAGGCATCAACATCGAGAGCCACCACCAGACATCAGGTAGTAGTGTCATCCACAGTAGGTTGTAGATGGATGATGTAGGGGCCCATGTGAGCCAAAACTTCGGTTGGATGCCCTCAGGATACATTATCGGTGGTGAGGGGATAACGGGACATTGGATGATAGATGAGGAGGAGGCAATGCTACTCGTGTTGTGGGCATGACCACATGGATCATGACTTGGCCCTCCATACAAATGACAAAAATTTGGTTGAGGGACCACTGAAGAAAAGGCATAGGTTCGAGCAAGGAGGTCCACAGGGTGGTGGATGTGGTAGAAAAGATTTTTGTGCAGCAATGGTGGGCTGTGATTCGATGTTCTACCACCACCACATGTAGGTGGTCCACCACGAACACAGGGTGTAGGTGGACAGGGATGAATACATCTCCATGCAGTTGAGTCCTACGACGACAGAGCTCTGGAGAAGATAAGAGGTAAAATAAATGTCTAATCCACCCTAGTTTTAGTACTTATAGACACACGGTCTAGTCACTAATTTTTTTCCATGACCCTTGTTTGGAGATTGGGGATTTTGATGGAACCGTTGGCTCGATCCTTACAATTATAGACTCCAATGGGAGAAGATTTGATGATTACACATGGATTTAGGTAGTGTGACCCTACACTATGAAGAAAGAGATTTAGATGAGATCTTATAGTAGCGATGTCAAGGCCTTACGGAATCATCTGGGATATTGATTGGTTATCCACAGACCTTGATCAGATCAACTATATTAGTTGCAAAGTGTAGTGTGTCCATGAGGATGGAACTAGGTTTTCCTTCTCCGGTGAGAAGGGAACCTCCGAATCACATGATATACTTCCCCAGAGGAGGGTTCGACAGATCACTCATTAGTTGGCTAGCCTTACCATCAGAGTAGTTGATATTAAGAGTCCGAGCTATCCTATAGTGGTGGACTGGTATGCCGATATCTTTCCTGATGTTGTTCCAGGACGATGTCAATGCAGAGAAGTCAACTTATACATTGACCTGTATTGCGGGATGAAAACAATTTCTACACCATCATATCAGATGGCTCTCATGGAGCTTTGTGAGTTTTGGTTACAGTTACAAGAATTGCTGAAGAACTATTTTATATGGCCTGGTGTTTCTCAATGGGTAACCCCAATTTTGTTAGCAAAAAAGGAAGATGGGAGTTTGAGACTCTTTGTGGATTATTGACACCTGAAATAGGTGACCTTGAAAAAAATGTATCCACTTCCAAGGATAGATGAACTATTTGATATATATAAGGGAACTCTATTTTTTTCAAAGAGATAACTCAGATTAGGAAACCATCCGCTCAGGGTATGAGATGAGAATGTGTAGAAGTCGGCCTTTAAATGTTGGTATACCATTATGAGTTCTTGGTTATTCCATTCAGTGTGACCAACTCTCAAACTGTGTTTATGGGACTCATGAATAGGATATTTCATCCATACCTTGATCACATTGTGGTGTTCTTTATCAATGACATATTGATATACTCGGTGTCGGAGGAGGAGCATGCCTATCATCTGCAGATAGTTCTAGATACACTCTGTGAGCTCTAGATTTATGGTAAGCTCTCGAAGTGCTAGTTCTAGATATGGGAGGTCCAGTTTCGGGGACATGTTATCTCTTAGACAAGAGTTGTAGTGGATCCGGAAAAGATAAAGGCAATGCAAGTTTGGGAGCCACCCATGAGTGTGACTAATGTGCAGAGTTTCCTTTGGTTGGTTGGGTACTTTCGAAGAATCATACCTGAATTTTCAAGAGTTGCGGCACCCTTGTTAGCATTGACGAAGAAGGGAAAGTCCTTCATATGGGTGGAGAGATGCTAGCATAGTTTTCTGGAGTGGAGGCAGAGTCTGACGAGTGCCCCCATATTGAGGCTACCAAAAGAGGGAATTGGGCATGTTGTCTTAGGCGACATATCTAGGAAAAGAGATGGATGTGTCCTGATTCAGGAGCAAGCAGTGATCACGTATGTTTCTCGAAAGCTTATACAACATGAGCATAAATAGTCTACCTAGGACTAGGAGTTAGCTACAGAGGTCTTCGCCTTGATGATGTGGTGACATTACTTGATGAGAGAATGTTTTATAGTCTACCCTGATCAGAAAAGTCTCAGGTATATATTCTCATAAAAGGACCTGAACCTGAGACAGTGATGTTGGCTAGAGTCCCTCCAGGACAATGAAATTGAGATAGTCTACACTATTGGGAAGTGAAACATAGTGGAAGACGCACTCAGTAAGAGGTCTGGTTTACAGCTGTTGTGTGAGGTGACAGAGTAGCTAGACGCGTTGCAGATACCTATTGTGGATAGAGATGGAGTAGGATTCATCTAGTTTATGAGTGTCACTCCCCCACTGTTTCAGCAAATTTGGGAGGCACAGCCCGGGGACATTGACTATGAGGCTCGACTTTCCCATATATCCTCTGGACAAGAACCTGATAGATTTTATGAATGTGGGGATCACGTCATCCTCTTTAGAGGACGCACCATGAAACTAGTTACATTACGGGAGGTGGTGTTGAGGTAGTTCCATACATCCCCTATGTAGGTACATCCTGGTGTGGTGATGATGTACCAGGACATCTAGAGTCATCACTGGTTGCCGGGGATAATGAAGGTAGTGGCAGTGCTTGTTTCAGGATGCCTCACTTGTCAGCAAGTGAATAGAGATCATATGTTTATATCAGGCTTAGTGCAACCATTAGAGGATCCTGAGTGGAAGTGGGATCGTATATCGATGGAAATTGTGATAGGGATTCCATCTATGTACAAGTTACAAGATTCCATTTGGGTGATTATTGACTGACTCACCTTGTTGGCCCACTTCCTACCCCTCTGAGTGCGGGGATCAGTTGAGGTCTTGGGATGCCTCTAAGTACAAGTGATTATGAGAATTTATGAGGTGCCATTGATGATCATCTCTGACCGTGATGCAGGTTTTACATCCTGTTTGTGGAAGGGATTACTGAAGGTGTTCAGGACTCAGCTACATTTGAGAACCACCTTTCATCCACTGATGGATGGTAAGATGGAGTGGACCATTCAGACAATAGAGGACATGCTACATGCTTCCATCCTAGATTTTGTCTATAGTTGGGAGGATCACTTACCCTTGGTGGAATTCGCATAAAACAATATCTATAACTCCACCATCAGTATGGAACCATTTGAGGCATTGTAAAATTGACAATGAAGATAAAATCTATGCTAAATTGACCCATGTGAGTCAGCACTTATGGTCAAGGAGTTGTTACGGGTTACCACTGAAAAGGTGCAGATCATCCAGGAGAAGACGAAGACTACAGAGAGATGGAAAAATCCTTATGCTGATAAGAGAAGAATACCTTTGGAGTTCGAGGAGGGAGGCAATGTCTTCAAACAGGGGTCACCTTGATGAGTTTATCAGTGATTTGGCCAAGGTGTCTAGTTATCACCATGGATTATCAGACCTTTTCAGGTTCTTAGTAGAGTGGTCAAGGTGGCATATCGCCTGGCTCTGCCCCCACAGATGCACCAGGTGCATGACGTTTTCCATGTGTCACAGCTGAAGAGGTACGTGCATGATCCATCACATTTCATCAATTGGGGTGAGATGTAAATTGATGATGAGGTGAATTTTACATAGGTTTTGGTGGATATTGAGGATCGACATGAGTGGGTACATCGTGGAATATCGATAACTCTAGTGCATATTCGTTGTCCACACGAGAGCCTTCAGGAGAGTACATTGGTGGGGGAGGCTCATATTCATGTTCAGTACCACCATATGTTTCTTTAGTCTATGTTGTGGATTTTGAGGATTAAAATCCCTAAGGTGGGGAGAATGTAAAGACCAGGATTTTTTCATGTGTGTTTTTTAATAATTTGGAATTATTACGAGTATGTGAAAATTAACGACGCCTGATTCTGAGGCCCGGTGAGCTTGTTATGAATTTTTGAACTTTTTTTAAGGTACGCTCAGTAAACGTGTGGGCAGCATTTTCTATCTTTTGAACCGGGGCTCAGACTAAAAATATGACGGTACCATTGAATCTGTAGTGCCCTAATTCCCCTATGGGAGGCTTCACATCGACCATAGTAGGTTGGATGAAAAAGTTAATTTTGAGCACTTTTGAAAAAAATTAATAAAATAACATGTTATGTTATGCTATTTTTCTTTTTCTTTTTCCAACAATGGACTAAAGACATGGCAGGACCAACGACATGTCAATCCATTAAATGGATTGAATCCTCAATTCATTGTAACAACACATTTTCAATTAAGAAGGTTTCTTAATTTATTGAACCTCATTATTTCCATGGGCATTACTCACCCTTCATATATATTATTTATATGGATCCTGGGTTGGAGTATTGGAACAACTTCACCAGGAGAAAAAGATTTGGAAAAGTACGGAGACACCAATCATTTGGAGGACATAATCAGTTCTTGTGGGCGTTGAAGAGTGCCACTGAATGATTAACACCAAATCATCCTCAAATGTGATTCTCTGAAATCATCATGAGGTTGGGATTTGTCTTTTTTTATTTTCAAGAGTTTGTTGAATCCTATTCCACATGCTTACTATCAAGCTAACGCGGTGGGTACGGGACAAACAAAAAAGGAATGAACACTCTGCTACTCATTTTTACAACATGTTATTTGAAGGATTTTGTTCAGATTGGATGGATTCTGGAATGAAGAGACAAGCACCGAAGGGGGTGTCCAAAGAGGTCTGTTTGAACCATTGGATGGAAAGAAGGGCCACCAGAGCTCCCCTGGTGACTCATAGAAGACCACTGGTGTGACACAAGCATGGAGGCACCAGGTGGTGAATGAGTATTCCAATATTGGCCAGAGGCGGAGCTGGAAGTGCGTTGTTGCACGCTGCAGGAGTAGGAGACCATGGCTTTATAGTCGTGGCGGTTGAGCAGGGTGACCGTCTCCGTTTGGCCACAAAGGCGGTGTGGAGGTGGTGCGGTGCGCCACCGCACACCGCTTGAGGAGGCTGCGACTCGAATCCATGGTGGTGGAGGGACCCTCCATCATGTGGGACCTGCGATGATTGGCGGCTCCATGTGGTTCCATCGCTTCACAAAATGAAAAACTATAACCATTTGGGACAACCGGGGGGAGCCCCCCCCCCCCTGCACCAACTTGGGAGGACCCTAGCCAAAGGGCCATTCCATCCACAGGCCAGGCCGCGAGATCCCAGCAGACCGCACCCCACCATAGGCATTTCTGAATGAGCCCGTCGGGCCGGTCCCATCAGGGGACGGGCCGCACAAGCCCAGCGGGCGGCGCCCACCACGGGCCAGGCCGGGAGGGCCCAACGGGCCGCGCCCCCATCACGGGCAAAGCCACACCCCCTAAGGGTCTGGACGAACCATAAACCAATGGACCGAGTCCACTGTGGCCCAGCCCATCTTAGCCATCCCTAGACCGGGTTGGTCCGGTTTGGTCTGACTGGGTAGTAACGGACCCAGACCCATCCAGTCCCAGTTTCGTTGAAAGGGTCATAACTTGTGAACTGGACGTCTGTTAAATGAACCATTAGTGGCACTGTGATCCTCGGGGTGAGAATGAAATTTTTTATACTCCACATGAGTTTTATAGAATTTTGGAGTATGATCGGGTTGGATCAATCCTGAATCCAACCAGGACCTCGGAATTAAAATGTGGATAACTAATAGAGAGGGCATCTGATTGACCCGCATCTGTCACATTGGATCCTTTATGACATGGCAGTCCTTTGGGATAAATCATCATAGAACTTTGTCCAGGATGTGGTAGTACATATGGATTGAGGAGAGGATCCTACTAGAATCCAACATGCTTAGTGTGCGAATCTCGTGGCTGGCTGTAACGTGAAGAAAGAGAATCGATCCTATGTGGGATAGCATCAATAAATCTTGTGTGGGTATGTGCCTAGAGATCCTATATGTGTCAGCATCTACCAATATTGTGTGGGTCAGATCCTATGTGGGTCAGGGCTTAGTGATCATGTGTGGGTCATTGTATTTACCGATCCTATGTGCGTTAGCAGTAGAGGCTCTCTATAGAATAATGTGATTCAGTGATACGTATAATAATTTTTACTTTTGTAGATAACTTATACATAGTGTGAGATGATTCCTTTATCTTCGTGATGTTAATTTTGTTGTACTTTTACCTTCATGGTGTTACCTTCAACATGTTACCATTGTGGCACTTTTACCTTCATGGTGTCACATTTGTTGTTCTTTTACTCTCGTGGTGTTGCCTTTATGATACTCTTAACTTATGGGAGTTACCTTTATGGTGTTACCTGTTCCTCTCAACATCGTTGTGCTACTTTTCTGGTTTTACCTTTGTTGTATTCTTATTTAATGGATAATTTGTGCAAATGGATTAAAAGTTGGATCCTTGAGATTCATCATGAATGATAAGAGTATCTTTTCATAACATAGGTATATGTATATTCATATACCTATGTAGAGTTGATGACTGCTTCATGCCTTGTGATAGAAGTCTTGCATTATGGTATTTTTCATTGTGGAACTATGGGAGACTTACGAGGGTCTCAAAGTCCCTATTGAGTTTTGTTATACTCACCCCTGTATGGGCTATTTCTACACATTGATGTGTCTTGGGTAGACAACAGACCTCATTGAGTGAGGATGAGGGATCCTGGACTGGACGGTGCTCATAGGTGGACCATTTGATGTAAAGTTTCACTGTTACAACTGATCATGAGTTGTGCATACCCTTCATGTAGGATCCTTAGTGGATGATCTAAGAGCTATTTTTCTCTTTTCAGTTGTACATGTACCTTTCAACTGGTCTTGTATTCTAGCCCCTTTACATTAAAACACTTTTTATAATAGAATTTTACAAAGAGGTTTCTTCTTGTCGTGTTCTTGGATTGTGTGTTTGTACATATTTAATGGAAATTCCTTCCAGTTATATTGAAACACCTTTCTGGTTCTAGTCACCAGCCCCTTGACTATGGAAGGCAGGATTAGTGTAGTCATGACATGGGCCTCGGGGTACATGTTGTGAAAAATATCCTCGTACATCTTCTCCCCACCATGATGTAACTTTAAAGGGGATGTATGGAACTCCCTCAACTCCTAGTTATGCAAAGTCAATGGTACTAATATTCACCCTTTTAAAATGATGACTTGCTCCTAACCTATCAAAAAATCATTAGGTGCCTGTCATGAGGATAACATACCATGTTTTTCCTCGTAGTCAACATCCACAAGTTGTGCATTCCAAACACACTATAAGAGTTGGGGAGTGATAGTCGTGGACTAAAGGTAAGATACTCTATCATCATCATTGAAGGATATCCTCATCGTGGATAAGTGTCACATTACTTCACTCAGCTACTGTAGATCAGACCTCCTCCTAAGTGTGTCTATAATGACATTCCCCTTTAATGAGTATACAATATCTCAAATTCATAGTCCTAGAGGAACTCCATTCATCACCTCTATATCATGTTCAGTTCCTTTTATGAGAAGATATAACTGAGACTCTTTTGGGAAAAGTAGATGGTAAATTGTTCACCCATTAAGTAGTGTCACCACATATTCAAGGAAATTACCATTACTGCTAACTCCAGGTCATCTGTCACTTAGTTCTTCTCATGCTACCTAAATTTCCACGAGACCTAGGCAATCACATCTTGCTCCTGCATCAGGAAAAAACCTATCCATGTCCCTAATGTGTCTCAGTATACAACATAACCAATGACCTCTTCTAGTAGTCTCAAAATAGGGGCACTCATCAATATCTTGCATAGATCTTTGAGACATTTATGGAACTTCTAAATCCACATGATGGGATATCCCTTCTATTTCAAGCATGAAAAATGTGATTATACCCTATAAATATTGGTGATGAAACTCCGGTAGTATCCATCCTTCCCCATGAATGTCCACACATTAGTCACACTCGTGGGAGGCTTCCATTCTAGCACTACCTCTAAATTTTTTGGATCCACTACAATGTTATCCTTCTAGATGAATTGTCAAAGAATGTGGATGTCCCGAATACATAACCTTCAATTTGAGAGAATACCCTATAAGCAGGTTCTCTTGAATTTTATTGTGTACTATCCGCGTGTGTGTAGTGTGCTCCACTTCTGACACCGAGTACACCATGATGTCATCAATGAAGTCTACAGTGAACCAGTAATGGTAAGGCTACAATATATTGTTCATGAGTACCATGAACACTATTGGGTAATTGGTCATGCCAAAAGGCTTCGCCATAAACTCACAGTGTGTATACCGGCATCTAATGCATGTCTTCGTTATGTACTCATCTCGTACCCGAAGCCGATGATTGCCCGATTTGAAGTATATATTTGAGAACCACCTCTCTCAAATTAGTTGGTTTAAGAGGTCGTAAATCCTTTGAAGTGGATACCTATTCTTCATGGTCACCTCGTTCAGGTTCCAGAAGTCCATTCATATCACCAAGATCACATCAACCTAAATCGAAAACCACATTGGGATTCCCATGGCAAAAAGATGGGCCTCATGAAGCCATTATCCTTCAAGTCCTCAAACAGTATCCTTAATTTAAAAATCCTAATGGGATCTATCTGATATGCTGTTGTGGATATCAGTGTAGTCCCTGGGTAAAAATCGATAAAAAAGTATACCTCCATGTGAGCAGGTAGTCCCGCAACATCCTCAGGAAATACGTCATCATACTCATCCACCACTACAAAAATGCTTGGACTCCTCTCATCCAATGCATTGAGAATGAGGAAATCCAACTAGTGAGTGATTGGATACACCCTCCATGAGAATGTACATCCTATGCTGAAAATATTATCTTCTCTCCGGTGTAGGAAAACATGGTCCCATCCTCACTGACACACCACATATTATGCCAAATACAGTTAATCTGAGAAAGGACTGTAGATAAACACTCTTTGCCCTTGATTCCATTGTAAGGCCACGACACCACAACTAGGAGATCCCAGTTGAAGATCCCACCACCTAGAGTAAGTTCACACTACTTGTACTAGTCTGTTATCATCTCATCCCCTCTTGTTGGAGTCATTAAATATAAGGATTGATCGAATGGATCCTCCAGAATCTTCGAGTTCCAAACATTGATCATGGAAAGGAATGAGTGATTAGAACTTATTTCCATAATAACTGCAGATAAGGTAGATAAGACATAAATTTTACCTCTAATAATGTCTAGAGAACTGTGTTCGTAGGTATCCATTAGCTGAAGCTAGACTTGAACCTGTCCGCCAGCATCCTGAGCCTGTGGTGGACCACCTGGGGGTGGTGGTGGTATCACCTCAAACTATCATCTAGTGCCTACCACTCAGCCAGATCCCCTACCACGTCCTCTTCATGGTGGACCTCCACAATCTAACCTCTTCCTCTTCCATGGTGGTCCATCGACCATTTACTGATCATCTATGAGGTGGGTCAGGAAGTCACGAGCCATGTGTCCCTTCCCACTGCATATAAAGAACGCCATATTTCCCTACTGACTCCCTCTTCAATAGGAGCCCCACAATACTGACACCAAGTCATGGAGTTATCCCATTAATGATCTGACCAACTTGGGACCTCAGGTCTACTGCCTATTACTCACTATTTAAGACTTTCTGCCCGATGTCTGCTGGTGGGTCTGGTTATCTCTGCCTTCTCTTATAGGAAGCTCTCCACAATAATTGATTGCTCCAGCACCCCATCATGAGTGGGGATGCTGAGTGACGCCATGTATGCCATCATCTCCCATCTGGGTCCCTGATCAAAGGTCCAGGTCCTAAAGAAAGGGTCCAGAACTATGTTTGTGGAAAAGGGAGAGAGGTCTATAAACTTCACAGAGTACTCATCCAATGACATGCTGACCAGCTTTTGGTGTATCAGCTCTTATATGAACACCGAGCGCATGGTCAGAGGGATGAAATCCTATTAGAAAAGCTACTTGATGTCTCCCAAGATAGGGACACCTCATCATGAGCCTAAATCATCAAGACCCACCATCACATTGTCGAGCCCTAATGAAGGCCCACTACAATTAACTCTTTCTGGTCGAATATGATACTCACTAAGTGGAAGAACCATGTCACCACCTCCTACCAGTCCTTAGAAACCTATGGATATGTCTCCCCCCTTAACCTAGGAGGTCTCTATCTCTGGAACTCATTCAAGGCACTGAGCCTGCTTGCGTCTTCTATTGGTAACACCAGTAGTGACTTTTGATCAACAAGTGGTGGTAGCACTAGGGCACCACCCATTGGGTCAATCACTAGCACATGTCCCTGAACCGACACCTTATCCATAGAAAGTCTGTCCTCATAGTCACACATTAGCAGGCTTTCTGTGTGGAGACATCATGAAATAGATCAAGATGTACCAAATTTCATAGATTATACCAAGTGAACTGACTCTAATTCACGAATAACATGAGAAAAAAATCAATTCCTTTAAGATTCATACAACTAGTGATTTTATGTAGAGAGATGAAAAATAGAATTCAAGGTCTTGGTGTATGGATAGGATGGCTGCTGCACCAATAATGGACTCTCTAAATCAGAAAGTCGAACACTAAATATTTAACATAGTTTTCCATAATCAAAACAATAGACTCCGAATATTTTATGTAGAATTGAACACTTTTGATACAACTTTTTCATGACCCATCCCTAGGGTATCATGCTGTGACATCCATCAAATCCCACCTCCCGAAGGCCAGGAGTGGGAGAAAATCACTGAAGGCATAAACCTGCAAGTGGGATCCATTTTCTTGAGTACCTGTATGCATGCACACACAACAACATATGAAATTTCAAAAGGTTAGCATTCATTCCACTAAACAACCACTGATTAAAAGTAAAAAATCTAGGTTATATGGGATAGAAATGAACCCAAAAATGATGAACTAAAAACAGGAAAGTACACAAAAACTCTAAAATACATCCAATAAAAACACCACCTTATGTTTAGGTTTATAGTAGCCACTGATATTTGTTGATGAATTCCCCGCCTACCTGGTCTTACTCTGCACCACTAAGTCTTGGGACATCATGTCCTCCGTCAAGGCAGTCGTCATCTGCACCAGACACAACACATGGAAGTGATTCCTATGCAGGGTTGAGTAACAATATACTCACTAGGAACCCCAAACATCAACATAATGACCAAAATGAAATCCTCAAATAAAAATATGAAGCAAGAAAACTCAAACAAGGTATAATATAGAGTTGGAAAGTAATATAATCAGTCATTTCATTGAACACATTAGGATGCTAGATAAATCCTCCTCCATGAGTACAGTGGGAATGTCGGGTCACACAGATCCACTTCCCACTAACACTGGACTCCTATGGTACTCATCCATGAGGAGTACTGTTGGTATGCGAGGTCACATAGAGCCTCTCTCCACCGTGCTAATTCCAGGTCACATAGAGCTGATTCACACCTAGGCCACACTATTGTACTCCTCCTATTGAGTATTGTGGGTATGTCGGGTAACACAAATTCAGTCCCCACTGTGGGCCTAATGGGTCCCATATAACAATATCACATTGTGCCATTTTTGCTGATCCACACATGGTCGCTTGTCAGCAGTCATTATGTCTCAGTAAACCACAGGGTTTCTGCATGTAGTGCACTTGATTCTGGGATAACCACCTCTCAATCCATTTATCATGTTTCAAAAACAATTAAATCTTCCATTGTGTATTTATATATACCCAAATAGTGACAAGGGTTTGAAATCTACAAACAAATCGTCAATCGGACACCCGATTTGAATGATATTGCGGTTTTTATGAAAAGGGGTTGGTGGTGTCCGGGTGCGGACCAACACGATCTGACCTAGCCTGGTGTCCACTCACCCAACTGGGGTCTGCCAAACTAACCCGGATATAGACGAGCATGGGTCCATCCTAGGCCACCATAGGTGGACCAGCTCTTACCTAGCTAGGATGTGGCTAGAAGCCGCATCTTCCCACTCCCAACAGGTCATCTGTGGGGATACATCCAACACTGTGTGTGACGCGATGCGTTGAAACATTTGTGGTGTACCAATGTAGCCAGGTGGCTGAGTCTACCTATTTTTATCCTATGACACATAGGCCATTGGCCCCTGCCACACTACCGCAGCCCGAGTATCCCATGACACTTCTTCTAGCACACCGTTGTGGGGAGTTTTCTTCTTCCTTTGGGTGCCGCCGGCAACTACTGGCACCACTGCCAGCGCCGCTGCACCAAAGGATTTATCTTTGGACCACCAGGTCAGCTTTGGTGGTTAGTTATTTGAACCACTTATTCTAATGGCCTTCAAGGAATTCCATATTCTTTATGATGGCCTCGAGTCCTCATTGTCGCCACTTTGAAGACGCAATCATAAAGAATGCACAAAATTTCCAACAAAGAGGGTCTCATGCCCTATTCATGTCATCTTGAACCCTTTGTGTTAGAGTTTTAGAAACATTGGACATAGAATTGATGTTCTATCACAAATAATCAAATAATCCTGGTGTAAAACCCCATGAAAAGTGACCTCCCTCAAGAATGAGAGATCCTCAGATCAATCTATTCATGGGTTAATCTGTGTTCATCATTTAGAATAAAGAATGAGGAAACATAAGACAAAACAAACACCTACCAAAAAGGTGTTCATCTTTTAAGTGGTCCATCATTGAGGGTTCATGTTCCATTGGCGTTCCTCACTTTCTGGTTCCATTATTTGGAGTATGTCGAAGTCACTGGTGAATATCCGACTTTCAACATTCGTTGTTGTAGAGATATCTCACCATAGGTTTATCTGATTAATTCCACTAATTTAGCCTCATTTCTCTAACACATTTACCCATTAAAAGAAAACATGTCACAAAATTTCTATTACGCAACATCATCATGTCATTACGTTGTTTCATTTGTTAAAGAACATATCTAGTACACTACATTTAATGAATCGTTATCATGCATGTTTATGAGCCATTAATGGGATTCATTTAGTGTGATGCATCTCCACTTTTTCACTACAATGCAGATCCACCATGATACCAACCAACAGTTGGGGAAAAAATAAAATTAATATTTTATGTTATTTTAATTTTTTCAAAAAAGTCAAAAAATTAACTCTTCTGATCGACCCATTCTGGTCGATGTTATATCCATTCTAGGTGAATACTAACGTTCTGAATTCAACAGTCCATCATATTTTTAATTTGAGAAATGGATTGAAATTTAGAAAAACCTTCTAAAATGTTTATTTAGATGAACTAAAAAAGGCTAAAATTCTATTCTGGGATCATCAGGCCTTGAAATTAGGTATCGTAAAAGCAACTGGTTTCGAAATAATTCTAAACAATTTAAAAAATATATTTATTAAAAAATTACAAGGCATTACATTTCTACTGTGTATCAGAATAGAATAACAATGAATCATGTATTTGGGAAGTATTGCCAGCTACTATAGAAGCTTGTTAGCTGGTGAATATAACATTATATGATGAAAAGTTTATGAAAAGGGTAATTTGTTGGTATAACTAACTATAGATGGAAATTTGTCTACTGGGTTATATAGCTAATTTCTTATTAGGACTTTTTTCCTAAAAGAATGTTAGTATATGAATACATGTTGGAATTGATATCCATCATTGGAAAGTGTACGTCTTTGTATAAATCCATGTAAATATCATGTGTATATCCTTATTTATATTTCTCTCATATGAATGGTGAGTTTGAGATTTATGAATAAATTATTCATATCTATATGATATTTTATAGGATAAGAATGTTTTAGAAAAAGGTTACGAAACATACATATAAAAAGAAAACAAATCCCGGATTCAACCCTCTCTTAGTTATCTTAATTCATTTGGGAACATTACTTATATGGTGACAGGTTCATATTATGCATGGAGTGATTCCGAGGATCATCATGTGGAATGAATCAGAAGGGATCATGTTTCAAATTAATTATTGGATTAATTATTATAAAGTACATGTCTTCCATGTTATAGAACATACATATATTTATTTAGTTCTTACCTACATGGAGTCCTTATTTTATTTCCTATCAATTCAAAAATATAGTGTGTTGGACTCACCTGTTTTGATAATCCCAAATCAGGTTTTAATAATTTGAAATCATGTTTTAATCATGTTTTAATTATATTTTAATTATGTTTAATTAATGTTTATTGTTTCTATAAGAGTAATATTCATATATTCTAAATCTCACTACTTGATTGGTTAAGCTTACTATGCAGAACTTATCTACTTACAAGGTCACCATTACAAGGTCACCATTCCAAGGACACTGATACAAGGTCACTGATATAAGGTCTCCGTTACAAGGTCACCATTATAAGGTCAACTATACAAGGTCATCATTACAAGGTCTCTTATACAAGGTCACCATTACATGGTCACCATTGTAAGGTCACCTATACAAGCCTACTGTTGTAGGTTACCGCTGAAGGTTTTCAGTGAAAGGTTATAGTTTGAGTCGGCTGATGTGCACCTGTTGATTAAGGCTTACTAATGTGAAGGCTACCGTTACCAATCTACCATACTCTTCTACTCCATAAATTTTCAAACTCTTATGATTATTTTAACGGTCATATTTTTCTAGCATTAATGATTCTGACTTAATTAATTCTTGTTGTAGTCTTATCAGGAGACCATATCTTAACAGTACGAGGTACGTGAAAGATTTCACATGATGTACTTACTCCTATTGTTAGACAAAAAATATGATATAAGATGACTGAGAAAGAAAGATATATATATATATATATATATATATATAAGCACATATAAAAACATGAGTTTAAGCATATCCATAAGTTTAATGCAATAGAAATAAATTACTGATGAACAAGGAAGAACCATTTGAGCTCTTTCACTGTGTACCCCAAGACCTTCAAGAAGATATTTTTTGGGAAAACAACTTGAGGCTTCCTTATGTGTCTCATAAACATTCAATAAATTCAAGAAGAAGAATACTCAATTCTTGAAAGATAGTACCTGGAGTTGCGACACTCTATTTTAGAGACAAATTCCATAGAAAGACTCAAACATCAAATTCCTAACTTCAAGGAGTCAAAAGATGAAATGATAACACATAGAGCCTTCTAAACTCTATCTAATCCTAATTGCTCAATTGTGTTTCTTTCATTTTTACATTTCTGAGAAGTGTGTGTGTGTCTCTCCCACACAGAGTCTCCTGTGCTTGAACTGGAGGACACTGAATATCCTCACATCAAACATCATCAACATTTTTTTCCCGTGTATAACTATGGAAGATACCATGTGTGGTATGTACTATTTGTTTTCCCATAATAAATAGTTGAAGAGGGTGTGAACCCTAGACAGTTTGAGAAAACTGTTCTAAAGCCTGATATAGGCAGTGTATCATGTTTATTGCTAATATAAACTGTTTGGTGGGAGGTGATCACCAAGTGGAGAAGATTAAGTCTCATCTTGAGACTGAACCTCTTATTTTACTTCACAGTGAACTATATTGTGTTACTCTATTTTATCCACTTTCCACTGCTTAAATTAGTTAAAACATAAAACAGTTTTTATTTCACTTTGATAGTTAGTTTTTGTTATTGTGTATATTTATTTAATTCAGTAAACTTGTTTCAAAAGTTGAAGAAGTGTTTCTCACTAATTCCACTGAGGACTAATCACCCTTTGAGAAACATGTTGACCAATTATATATCTATATCTCTACCGCATAAATTAACTGACCTATTTTTAATATTTGGGGGATATTTATAATAAAGTATTTAACAGAAATATTAAGAATGAACTCAATTCACCACCTCTTGATATTCCAATCCGACCAAAATTTTGTATTAGAGGCATTATTATACAGTTTTCAAATTCTTTTCAACTTTTATTTTAGTTTTATTATAATGATCATAAAATTTCTATCATATCTAAATTTTCTGTTCTATAAATTCTAAGTAACTATGGAAAATATAGTTGAGGGTGCTGCTACAAACAGACCACCATTCATTAATAGAAATAACTATGCTCAGTGGAAATTTAAAATTAAAAAGTATATAGAGAGCATGAGACCTGAAATCTAGGACACAATTGAAGAACAACATGTGTTGCCTACTATAGCTAGGGACCCATGGTCTCAGTTGACTAAAGCTACATATAATAATAACCGTAAAGCAATGAATGAATTGTACTGTTCCCTAAGTGATGAAGAATTAAATAGAATATCTTCCTGTAAAAATTCATATGTTATTTGGGATACTATAGCTATTTCTCATGAGGGAACAAACAATGTTAAAGATATGAAATTAAATACATACAGTATTAAATATAATAATTTTAAAATGAAACCTGATGAAATTATTTCTAAAATGTATCATAGGTTTAATGAAATAGAAAATACTATGAGTCTTATTGGAAAACCAGTTGACATCATGGACTAGATTATGAGATTTCTTCTATTCCAACCTGACAAATGGAGAGGAAATTTTGTTTCTATCTGAGAATCTTGTGACATAGGCAAACTACTAGTGAAAGAAGTAATTAGAATGCTTATGATGTATGAAGAAGAATATAATATGAATCAAGAAGTATATAAAGAACCAAGGAATAAATTTGTAGCATTCAAGATTGCTACCATAAAAATAAAAGATAAAGAAAATGATCATGTTCATGTAGACAGTTCCACTAGTGAAGAGTCAGATTCAGACAGTGATAAGGAGATGGCTCATCTTTCTAGAAGGTTCAAAAAGCTCAATCAAAAGAAGAAATTATTTAAGAATTCAAACTAAAAAGGAAAGTATGATAGGAAAAGATAATAGATGAAAGACAAAAAATGGAATGACAACTCAAATGAAGTAATATGCTATGACTAAAAATGAAAAGGTCATGTTAAGGAAGACCGCCCCAAGCTGAAATTTATGAAGAAATATGATGATAAGGGTAAGGGTTATAAAAAGGCTATGAAAGCAATGTGGAGTGCTTCAGAAGACAGCTCCATTGGATCAGATGCTTCTGATAGTCAATAGAACGATCATTCCAACTTACGATTCATGACAGAAACATATGATGTAATACTTAATTCTCCTATACATAACGCATATTATTCTGGGAATAATAATGAGTAACATGATGATAATGATATGAATATGGATAAATTATTTGAATACTGTGGAATTCTTGAGGATACCATTAATGAAATCAAATATAAACATAGATTATTGAAAAGGAAACATGCTCTAAATGCCAATTATAAGTCTGATCTGGATATTGAGAAAAAAAATGTGCTCATTAGTTAAAAGAAAATACTGAACTAAAATTATCAAATGTGAAATTAAAGAGAGAACATGAGAAGATTAATGTAGGTAGAGATACCCTGATTCAGTTTCTCAGAAAATATATTGCTCCAAAATATACAACTGGATTAGGGTATCAACCAGGACAGAGAAGGATCATTAATACTAAATTTATTCCAAAATTTGAACAGTTCACAACCTGTTCATGTTCTGGACCATCTTTTGAAAAAAAATTATCTAAAGGACCAAACAAAGTGTTAATGTCTCAAAATATATATGTTGAATATAGAAAAACTTTAAGACGAGTATGGGTTCCCAAATATTTACTTGTTAACCTCTCTAGTCCCAATAAAATCTGGTTAGCAATGTTACCCCTAACTTAATATATTTTGCATGAAAATTGTCTGAAGAGCTCCTATAAAACTCTATGGTACTTTGAAATTAGATTTTCAAGACATATGATATGATACTATTGATGTTTCATATTCCTAATAAATGTTGATAGAGGATATGTCACATTTGGTTGTAATGCTAAAGGGAAGATCGTCGACTTAGGCCAAATTGGTAACCCTAATATTGTATTAATTTGAAAAGTACTTTTTGTTTATGAGTTCAAATACTATCTTCTTAGTATGTCTCAGTTGTGGGATGATGGATTAAATGTTAAATTTTAAAATAATGCATCTATGGTTTTTAATTCTAAAAATTATTTAATAATTACTAATCTTAGAAATGAGAATATATATGCTGTTAGTTTAGATTCGTTGGCAATGAAAATTGATTCTTGTTTAAATGAATTTCCTAAGGAATCTTTGTTATGGAACAAATTATTTGGACATTGGAATGTCCACTCACTTAGGAAACAGACTAGGAAATTTTTAGTGAGAGACTTACCAAAATTGGAATTCCCATATAACGTAGTTTGTAATCCCTGAAAAAATGGAAAAAAACATAATGTTTCTTTCAAACCAAAGAAAGAAGTTTCTACTTCTTAACCACTTGAGTATGTTCACATGGAATTGTTTGGACCATCATTATTTTGAAGTTTAAATTGGATGCACTATGATTAAGTTCTTGTAGATGATTTATCTTGGTAGAATTGGCTATACATTCTATCTCACAAAAAATTAAGCTTGTTCTTATTTTATGAAATACTAAACATATGTAGAAAATCATAGTGGAATTATGAATTAAGACCATGAGAAGTGATCGTGGACATGATTTCGAGAATCAAGACCTTTAATATTTTTTTCTCACAAAATTTCAATACTCACAATTTCTCTTCTCCTAGAACACCTCAACAAAATGGAGTTGTTGACAGAAGAAATAGGAAACTTCAAGATATTTCCTGGACTATACTCCATTAGTATAATCTAACTATTTATTTTTGGGAAGAAGCTATTAACACAACTTGTTACAGTATAAATAGAGTCTTAATTAGACATGTTCTTATGAAGTACCCTTATGAGCTCTGAAATATTAAGAATCCCATGGTTAATTAATTTTGAGTTTTTGGTTTCAAATAATTTATCTTTAACACAAAGTAAAATCTTTACTAGTGTGCCTCCAAAAGTGATAAATGAATTTTCATAGGTTACTCAGTCTATAGTAAGGCCTATAGAGTATTTAATAAGATAACAAAATGTGTGGAAGAATCAGTTCCTGTAAACTTATATGAGACTGATCCACTAGAACCCAAAACCATTCTTGAACATCTTGAGGAAGATATATCAATTCTAGACCTTAATGATAATGATAGTGAACCCCTATAAAAGTAACCAGTTTTGGGAGTCTTCCAGAATCTACACCAGTTGATTCTGAACTTGTAGAAAACCTTGAGGAGTCTAGTTCAGCACTTTCTAGAGGTATAAGAACTCCTAGAAATCATCCCTTAGATGCCGTAGTAGGTGATCTAAATAGAGGGACACAAACCAGGTCTTCTCTGAGAAACCTGGTTGAACATCATGATTTTCTTTCACATCTTGAACATAAATAAATCAATGATGCAATTAGTGATAAATTTTGTGTGATAGCTATTCAAGAAGAATTGAATCAGTTAGAAAGAAACAATGTCTGGGAACTAGTTGAATGTCCTAAGGAAACTTTGAAAATAGGCACTAAATGGGTGTTTAGAAATAAAGTTTATGAATCTTGAATCATAGTTAGAAACAAAGATAGATTTGTTCCACAAGGATATAGTCATGAATAAGGGATAGACTATGATGAAAAACTTTTCTCTTATAGCTAGAATAGAAGCCATTAAGATACTACTTTCTTATGCAGCTCATCTAAATTTCAAACATTATCAAATGGATGTCAAAAGTTCATTTTTTTAATGGGTACATAGTTGAAGATGTATTTGTTTAACAACCTGCATAGTTTTAGAAATCCCAATTTTCAAAATCTTGTTTTTATACTATCAGAAGCCTTATATGGTCTGAAATAAGCTTCAAGGGCTTGGTATGATAGACATAGTTTTTTCCTTATATCAAAAGGTTTTACAAAAGGGATAGCCGATCCTACTTTGTTTATTTAATGTATTTACAAATATGTTTTAATAGTACAAATTTATGTAGATGATATAAATTTTGGATCTTCTAAACATTCTTTATGTACTTATTTTTCAACAACAATGCATGATTAATTTGAATTGAGTTTAAGGGGGGAACATAACTTTTTTATTGGATTTTATAATTTTCAAAATAAAAGTGGTATTATTTTAAATCAAAGTAATTATACTAAGAATATTTTGAAAAGTTTTGGTTTGGATAGTAGTAAAGGTAGTGATACACCTATGAGTATTACTTGAAAGTTGGATTCTGATGATACTAAAAATTCCGTGGATCATACCAATTACCAAGGTATGATTAAGAGTCTTCTCTATCTTACAACTATCAGACCTGACATTTTGTTCAGTGAATGCATGTGTGATCATTTTCAAGCCAATCCCAAATATTCTAAATTGAATTATGTGAATTGTTTTAAACATCTAATGTTTAATATAAATCTTGGACAGTTTTATCCAAGAGGACAACCATTTGATTTAATATGTTCTTCTGATGCGGACTTTTTTGGTTGTAAGTATGATCGAAAAAGAACCTCTAGAACATGTCAGATGATAGGAAAGTCACTAGTATCAGGGTGTAGTATGAAATAAAATTCTATTGCATTATTTATTACTGAAGATGAATATATAGCTGTGGGTAGTTGTTGTGCTAATATTCAATGGATGAAACACACTTTACTAGAATATGGATATCAATTCAAACATGTCTCTATAAACTATGAAAACACAAGTTCTATCAATATATCTAAAAATATAGTATCTCATGCCAGGACAAAGAATATTGATGTATGATATCAATTCTTGAGAGATCATTATCAAATATGTGATATCACTCTTGAATTCATTGGTACTAAACACCAATTGGAGGTAATATTCACAAAGCCTTCGAATTCTATGAGGTTAAATTACATCAAACATGAGTTAGGTATGATAAACTATTGACAATATGACCTTTCTGTTATACATTACTAAAAGGAAATTGTTGATAGCACCTCACCATTAGACCATACTGATAGGACCTTGTCGTTAGACCTTACCGATAGAACCTCCACATTAGACCTTACTGATATGACCTCACCATTAGACCTTACTGATAGGAACTCACCATTGGAACATAAAGATTGAAACCTCGCTATTAGAGACCTCAACGTTTGACCTTACCATTAAAAACCTCACCTTTAGAGACCATACCGTTAGAGACCATACTGATACCTCTTTACCGATGGATGGCTTGAGTCTGGGACTTTGCATTTTTGTTCTTAGCCAGAATTTGAAACTTTTTCTATATATTGCTTTTTTATCTAATCTGTTTTTTTCTATCCCTAAAGGATAAAAATAAAACATAGATCACATCTCGATCGACATCAGACCCTCTCCTGGACCTTTTTCTCCCCAATATCAGAATCTAAATCTCTGTTGAAACCTTAATCCACTCTAGATCGAAGGAAAGAGTCAAAAGGTCATTGGTTTGATAATGAAGGAGACTCACTTCATCATAAGAGACCTAGAGCCAAGTCGATTAGTGGAAGCCAAATAGTGGAAATGGTTCTTAACCCACATTTATCGAAGAGTGTAATAGTGGTTGAGAAGGAATTATGTTCAAAATGGTTGTTGTCAAGCTAGTCTTTAGTTCCAAAGGCACATGAAGCTCAGGGCTAGGTTGAGTGTTTTGAAAACAATAATAGACCTTATTACCCAATTTTAGTGAATGAATTTTATGAGTATCTAAAATTTGAGCAGTCTGATAATGAGAACCGGATGACTTTTAAAGTGAAGGGAATAAATGTGAGTTTTTCTTCTACTGAGTAGGTTGAATGTCTGAGGCTCCACATGATGGAATTTATGATTATTTCTCAAAATTGGTGCCTCCCACTAGTGAGTTATTCTACTATGAAGAAGCATTTTCTGAATTAAAACAGAATATAATTTATAGGAAAGTCATAGCTACTGAAATGGTAAGAGAAGATAAGCTTAATTTCAAGTTTATCCAGCATGTTTTTAATCCCAGAAGAGGGGAATTTTCATCATTAAAGTATCAAGATATTGTTATCATGTATCTGTTAAAGCATGCATAGAAGATCAAATTATGTAGCTATTAATGATTCACCTAGAAGATATTACCAAGACCAGTTCCAAATACAATACCTTATTTCATGCTACATTGATATCCATTATGTTGTAAGTGAATGGAGTTGCTGGAGCTAAAGAAGACACTGTTGGTTTGAAAGATATCCATTGCATCACCAAAGTGATCTTCAATTTTATCAAGATCAACAGGAATCTATGGATGAGGAGATGGGTGAATGATAAGGCTAAGGTATATGAAGAGTTTATCCTTGTGACTCATTCCACTAGGACAATGAATAAAAGAGACCCAGGTCTTAAGCCTGATGAAGTTGAGATTTCCTATTCAGATAAAGTAGAAGAGTTTTCTGTTCTACTAGATTGATATGATTATTCTATAGATTATGGGTGTGATCTTGAACTTCCCTAAATTTCTCATTCAAATGCTATATCCTTTGGTAAACCTTGCCCACCAAAGAGATTTCCTATAAAAGAGACTGTCCTAAGGGATGATGATGAGGAAACTAGTGAAGAAGAAGAAGGGGCTGAAAAACTCTTAAGATAAATTAGAGATACCTCATATAAGGATGAGGACATTGATTCAAGTAAAGATGAATTTGAGATAGATTCTGTTGAAAGTGAAGAGGAATATTGAAGTCTTAATCCTCTAATAAGACATACAGAAAGGGTAGAAAGTGGAGAAGAAGAAGTTGCTGATTCAGTTGAAGATGGACTTATTTTGGATGTCGTTGAAGATTATGTAGAGGACGTGGCATTGGACCCTAATATTAATAAATTTTATCATGGTGGTCTGGTGGAGATGGATATGGTTGTTCAAGAGAATGCTCAAATTGAGGGGAGGAACCAATTGCTACAGGGTCATTTTTTGTTGCTCATGAGATAGAGGAGTAGAAAGATGCTCCTGGCCTTGTGGTATTAGGATTAGATTATGGAGATTTTGAAGATAACATGCCTGTCAGATTTACTCCAATTCCTACTATCTCAGAAAGTACCGTTGTATAGCCAGTTGTTCTGTTACCTCAAGATTATGTAAAAAGAGATTAATTGGATTCTCTAAAATTCATCCTAAAGAGGCATATTAATGAGAAAGACACTGAGATAGCAAGCATAATATCTCAAAATCATGGAATCATGACATCTACAGTGGAATGGATAGTTTCTACCTCTCACTCATCTATGTTACATGAGGTCATGGAATGTCACAATTAGGTAAGAACTTTGTCATTTTCTATGGAATTAGTGAAACATGCTTTTTCCAGCTTAAATGCTTATATGGTTTCAAGGTAACAGGTGGACAGAGACCTTGCGTATGTTAAAAGTGTGGTCTATAAAATGTTTAAAGTGTTGAGGATTTTACGAAATCCATGAAAACACATGTGAAAGGCCAAGATGATGATGTTAAAAGGATGATCAGTAGGCTAACCAAATTATTTAAAGAGACCGCGACTTTCACTCTGGCACCTATGGGTGCATCTGCATCTTTTTCCACCTATCCTTCAATTGATATTGAAGAATTCAAGACGTTGTTATCGAATAAGTGAAAAATATATCTGTTACAAGTACCTCAGACTCTTAGGTCATTTCCATTAACAGTGAAATTCATAAGATTGTGGGAGATTATTTAAAAGAAGTTTCTCAAGATCAGAAGGTCATCAAGGATCAAGTTGACTACTATTACAAAATGGTATACACTAAGCATCAGATGGATGGCCACTTCAAGTTTCAGTTAGCGAACATGAGTATTCCACCTTTCACTCATTAATTTAAGGATAAAGTGAGCATGCTTCGAGAGCTAACTCCTTATTTTGAGAATTATTTTGAGAATAAGGATGATTTCATTTCAGCTATAGAAAACAGAGGTAGTATCATTATTGATTTTAGGAATCTTTTATTACCCTTTCTCTAGGTGGATTGCACTCCCATAATTATTCATTCAGCCTTGCCATCTACCTTAGGTGCCTCTGGATCTGCCAGTGCAACACCTATGATGACTTCTACCTAGGTCGTCTGAAGCATGACCCCCCATTCCCCAGAGATCTACTCACTACAAGTCTAATGTCGCTTCTTCTGTTTCTCCTATAACACTGTTAACTACCATCCCTCAACCTATCTCTCCACCATCCGAACCTTCATCCTCAGCTTCGAAGGGAAAATCTTCAATGGACATCTCTGATGTGGATTGAGTGTGGACTTTCATAGCTAATAGGGATTCACGTCTTTCTTTTTGTATATTTTACTAATTTTTTATTAATACAAACACTCTCTTTCCTATATTTTTGTTATCTACTATTTTTTATAATCAAAAAGGGGGAGAAAATATTTCACCTTGAACACTCTCAGTTACCCCAAGCTGGAGAAGTGTTAATATGAGTTTATATAAGTTATATATGTTTAGGCCTAAATATAGTGTTCACCATAAAATTTGTGTACGATCACATCACTGATAAAATTAGAAGATGTGTTTAACCATGATTAAATACTCTTAAACTTAAAGATTCAATGACATAATTTGTGATTATCAAAAAGGGGGAGATTGTTGGACTCACCAGTTTTGATAATCCCAAATCATGTTTTAATCTTGTTTTAATTTTATTTTAATCATGTTTCATTAATGATTATTGTTTCTATAAGAGTAATATTAATATACTCTCAATCTCACTTCTTTATTTTTTAAGCTTATATTGTAGAATTTATCTAATTACAAGGTCACTGTTAGAAGATCACTATTACTAGGTCACCAATACAAGGTCATCGTTACAAGGTCACCGATACAAGGTAACTGTTACAAGGTCACCGTTATAAGGTCATCGATACAAGGTCATTGTTACAAGGTCGCCTATACAAGGTCACTGTTACAAGGTCCCCATTACAAGTTCACCAATACAAGCCTACTGATGTAGGTTACCGTTGAAGGTTACCGATTAAAGGTTATAGTTGGAGGGTGCCGATGTGCACCTGCTGAATGAAGCCTACTGATGTGAAGGCTACCGTTACCATTCTACTTCACTCTTCTACTCCATACTTTTTCAAACTTGTATGATTATATTAAAAGTCATATTTTTCTAACTTTAATGCTTGTGACTTAATTAATTCTTATTCTATACATTTCTGGAGACCGTATCTTGATAGTTCAAGGTATGAGAAAGATTGCATGTGATGTACTTACTCCAATTGTCAGACCTAAAATATGAAAGTAGAAGACCGAGGAAGAATAATATATATATATATATATATATATATAATCACAAAAAATGATTTTAAGCATATCCTGATGTTAAATGCATGAGAAAGAAATTACTAAAGAACCAGGAAGAACCATTTGAGAACCTTCACTGCGTACACCAAGAACATCAAGAAGACCTTTTTTTTTGGTAAAAAAACTTGTGGCTAAATTCTTTGTCTCATAAACATTCAATAAAATCAAGAATTATAATACTAGATTCTTAAAATCTAGTACTTGGAGTTATGACACTCTATTTTGGAGACAACATCCAGAGAAAGACTCAAACATCAAATTCATCACTTCAAGGAGTAAGAATTTCAACTGCAAACACATAGAGCCTTCTAAATTATATCTCATCTTAATTTCTCTATTGTGTTTCTATAATTTTAACTTTCTGATAAGTGTGTCTGTCTGTTTGTCTCACACATTGTCTCATGTGCTTAAAATGGAGGACACTAATATCCTCATATAAAACTTCATCTACATTTGTTTCCAATGTATATCTGTGTAAGTGGTTGTGTGTGGTCTGTACTTTTTTTTCCAAAGAAGTACTTTGAAAGACTGTGTCAACCCTAGAAAGTTTTTGAAAACTATTGTAAATCCCGATACAAGCTATGTATCATGTTTATTACTAATATAAACTGCTTGGTGGTAGGTGATCACCATGTGGAGAGAATTATGTCTTGGCTTGAGACTGATCCACTTTTTTTAATTCACTGTGCAGTATATTGTGTTACCATGTTTTATCTACATTCCACTGCCTACATTAGCTCAAACATAAAACTATTTTGCTTCCACTTTGATAGTTAGTTTTGGTTAGTGTGTATATTTTATTAATTCAGTAATCTTGTTTCCAAAGTTGAAGAAGTGTTTATTACAAATTCAACTGAGGATTAATCACTCGTTGAGAAACCTGTTGACCAATTGAAATCTATATCACTACTTCCTGAACTAACTGGTCCGTTTTCAAAATTTGGGGGGATATTTATAATAATTTTTTTAAGAGAAATTTTACATTGAAACTCATTTGACTCCCCTTTTGAGATTCCACTCCAACCAACACAATGTGTCATGTTAATCCTATATATTGGTATGATCTATAGGGTACCCCTAGTCTATGAGTCATGTCATGGGACCTTTTTATAAATTTAATGATAATTTGAAATCATATAGTGATATTCCAGCATAGTCTAAAGAAAGTGGTATCAGATAGGTGTCATGTTCAAAACCTAGTCTAACATGTTGTAAATGTATTCATTCCTAATTTTTTTATTACATTAACATTGATTATTTATATATTCACATGAAGAGATTTCCTTTGGAAAAATTGGTGGTGTCCTACTGAGTATATATCACACCCTATTTAGTTATATCCTTGGTACATTCATATATTTCACAGATGAAGGTAGATATAAGGTAAAGTGGAATACTAAAGGTGCTTTCTTCTATATTAGGATTGAGTATGGGAGATGAGGACTGAGATTCTACTTATGATGTTACTAGAGAGTGATTTTGATTTTTATTCATTATTACATCATGTTGTATATTCACGTTACACTTTATACCATGTATTTTGAATTTTTGTGTAGTAGATAAACATGAAATCATTTTGAATATGAAATTATATGTGGATATGTTTATTTATTATACCACTATAGATTGATTGATTTATTCATTCTTACATCGATATTTACACCCAATTAAAAATAATTATATATCTCCACTACAAGATGTTATTTAATAAAATGTTTAACTCTAACCATGAGTGCATAGTCTCCCCATTATACCACTGTAGACCCTCACTACTAGTCAATAACATTTAGGTTAAGGGGAGGCAATATTAAATCCACATTTCCAACTGGGTTAAGTAACATTAGAGTGAATTGACTCCCAGATGTTACAAATTGATATTAGAGGTTTGTTTTCCTTTTGGTCCAACTATTTGGGTTGGTTGAGGGAAGAATTGAAATTTGATAAAATTTTGAAATGATCCTATTCTTGTGAGTACCTATCCATTGTAGAGGGAAAAGAAAAGTAACTTGGGAATTCTTTTTTATTGAATTATACATGACTCAATTCTATTTATTTCACCACTAGGTGACAAACAAGAGTTGTAATGTTTGTTATCATTATGAAATTTCTTCAACCTAGGATTAATGAGGAAAGGATGTATCATATCATGAATTATTATAGGGATTTGGGGATTGACATGTCATGAAGATTCCAAGCCATATCTGTTTTATTGTGTGCCATGCTTGAAGCATGTTGGGGAATCTTGTCTATTATATAAGTTATATAAATAATGTTTCATCACAATAAATAAAAAAAATAATTTGTTAATTAATGTGTTTTCATAAACCTAAATGATGTATTCCCATATGGATTTATGAGGTCATCTTAGTTATCTAATTACATAACATTTTATCCATATAATTAAAATTTACATTTGATGAAGCGTTGGTTCTTTCTATGAAATGGATTTCACATGAAATTTAAATAGGGTTAAGTCCTCTATATATTAATAATGATGATATATATAACTGAGCCATCATAATGGATTATATTTAGTTACATGTAGTACCAAATGTAACTTATATATTATTGGAATGTATATCTTTGTAATGGAAAATACATCTATCTAAACAATGTTATATATTGATTCATGAATACAAGAACAATAAAATTATAACTCTAAAATTAAATGGTTGTTATTAAATGAGAATTAAAATTGTCAACTAATGGGTGTTTTCATATATAACAAGTATTTGAAACTCTATATTCCATATCCTCTAATGTATAATAGGGAAATTTCACATGAACTGACCATGGTTGTGGGTATTTGGGTGAATATATCATGTCCTTTTAAAACTTCTTATATCATATATACCTAAAATGAGGAGATGAAATAGAGGAGTATATCATTAGATAGTAATACTCATAAGTATGTTATTTATTATTTATTATTTCTTGATTCATCAAATCCTATTTTGAGGAATGTATTTTGAATTCTTATAGATATACCACAATGACGAACTTGAGGCATGCGCAAGGAAAGTGGTAATAACTATGTTCACGAGGTGGTGTGAATTCAGAAACTTGTAACACCTCCTACAGTGCAACATGAATAACAACATTTTAGATCTTATCTAGTCATCGATGCTCAGTTTCAATAGCGATTATTATGACTCATTTAGACTATATAGGGAGCCATATGACCTACCCCTAGATTAGAATTATATATGCATGAGTTTTAGACATAGTTGCCATCTATGTTTTACAGGGATGACATTTCTATGGATTATTATTCTTAGATGGAGGACATTCAATCAATTTTCAATCACCTATATACACCTCTTTAGATGAGAGTTAAACTTACTATGTAAATTCATTTTGATTCTTCTATTAGATTGTGGGAATCTATAAACCATGTATACAATCATCGAGATATGGGTGTGAGGTATTTATAAATCAAATTATATAATTATTTTTATCTAGATACATTGAATAATGACAAATCCATATATTTTATAAACCTACTGCTGGGAAATTCAACAATTATGTACTACTATTCTTGTTTTATAGGGCTTCATTAACTAACAACAATTCATATGGGTGATGCGCTAACTATAGGTATGTGATTTCATGATGTTATATTAAAGGACATATGATCATAAGAGAATGAATTTTTATAGACAATCCTATCTGGAATAGTTAATGGTGAAATCATTGTTGAGAATAATTTTTGAGAGGAAGATGTTGTGAGATAGAATATCTATGTATAAAGACCTTTGAGTGATTTTACTTGTGGTAGGAAACACCCTTTTTAATATTATTATGGGAGAAAAACCTATAGTGTTTATCTAGGTACAATTGTTTCATCCCTTCTATGTTTTTCCCATGAAACATAAAGAATCCATGTATTAATGATCTGTCTAATTTCTAGGATTATAGCAAGATGGCTCATATTTAGTTTGTTTTCAGTACTTTCCCTCTTATATGTAGTGAGAGATGATATACAATAACTCCACATACATGAGTAGGGTTAGTATCTCTATATCAAGTAGGGAAATGGAGTACAATAGATCATTCAGGATAGGGGTGGTCATTTCTATGAGAGATAGACACTATACATATAGTGACTATACAGTTATCCTTCCTTGTGTGGCCTTGTGGTATCTTATGGCCATAGATAGGGACATATGTATGTATTATATCCAAAACCAAAGGATATGATTGATGTTCCATATATGGTTAGAGGAATTAATTTTTATCCTCTACATTAGTGAATGTATTGATTGACATGGGTGATTCCAACTACAATATATCCTGAAAAAATGTTTATAGACTTGTTCTTGAGACTCAGTATTTTCATGTCATAATAACACTCAAAACACCATTGGGGATTTGATCATAGAGTGTATTCAATTTCATTGAGTTTCCCCTTGAGATAGGTGTGCATCATTTCTTTTGAGACCTCTTTTTCATTGAGAAGAAAGGTTTTGACATCATTATTATGATGGACAATTTAGTTACTTAGTATGATCATGTCAATTTTTATAACCATAGTGTGTCTTTTACATCACTATATGGTAAAATTATATTGATAAGGGTGAGTGAAATGTCTATGTGAGTCAATATAGACCGAAGCATCATGGGATATATGTAGTGAGAGACCAATTTGGTATCCTTTATATAGATGATCAGGGAATATGTCACGAATATCTATTTCCTATAGTAGATTGTTTCAGGGATGTTTTAACTGAAGTATATTTTAGGCCACCTCATAATATAGATGTAAAATTTAGGATTTATCTATTTATAAGATAAAAAACAATAACCATTACTTCTTATAGGATGGTTACTACTGAGTTTAAAAAACTAAATAGAAAGCAACGAATCTTGGAAGCTAAGTGTTTCATATGACCCAATACATTACCTTGGAGTTTTATAGAGATTTTCACCAATAAAGAAGATGAAAAACATATATTACATGTCAATGGATATATATTTAATTATCTTACCACAAAGAACTGATACCACTTACTTCATATAGATGACCTCTTCAACTAGTTCCGGGGTGATCGAGATTTCTTAAAGAATGTATTAAGGTAATGATTCCATTACACATGAGTAAGAAAACATGATATAACTCATAAAAAATTCCCCAGTAGATATATATTGTATAAATTTTTGTTCATGGAATTCAGACTCATGAATGTGATGATAGTTTTCATGAACCTAATCAAATGAGTTTCCACCAATATTTTGATTCATCTGTTGTCATCTTCATGGATTATAGATTTGTTTATTATCACACTAAATCAGTCCCTAACATACTTCATCAGCTAATTATAAATACATTGAATGATACTCATCTATATTCTATGATAAAAAAATGAATCTTATGGATTGGAATAATTCACATCCTTGGTCACAACATATCAGTACAAGGAGTATCTATGGACCCATAGAAGGTGAAATCCACAATTTCCTAGAAGTAAACAATGAATGTCCTCATAATACAGTGTGTAGTATAGATTTCTAGATATTAAAGGAACATTATATCGGATTTATCATGTCCTATAGAACCACTCATAGGATTTACCAAGAATGGAGGAATGTTTATATGGGATAAAGCATAAAGGAGATCCCTTTAGGATCTAAATTCATGATTTAATTCAGTGACAATCTTGACTTTATCTTATCCTAGAGGTGGATATATAGTACATTGTTCAGCATAAAACATCATGATGGAATCCATTCTAATACATGGTGATCATGTTGTGGCATACAGGCCTTGCATGTTAAGAGAACCTAAGAGTAATTATTTAACACATGATCTTCAGAAAGAATCTATGATTCCTTCCCTGAATTATTAGTTCGATTACATTTATGGAGGTAATTTTTTGATGTATAAGGAAAAAAGACTCAAAAATATATCAACATTGTATTAATTGTACCACATATATAGAATGTTGGTTGAATACCTGCACTATTTTGACATTAAAAATTCTTACATGTCAGGTAATTTCAATGCTTTTACTGATGCTGTGTGAGGGGAAATATGATACATGCAGTCTGGGAGATCAAACATGAATGGTAGTTTATGGAATTGTTTTATGATATGAAATTTGAGGTATGGGAACATCAGGGATAGCCAGTACATGAATATTTATTAGTAACCCCTTTATATCTAGATAGAGTGAATATGAGACATATTATTGATCATTAGGGGTTGGTTCTATGAGAGAGAATTTATGGTGAGGAACCAGTAATTTGATTGATTGTTGACAAGGATGAGATCATGTGAATTCATGATATTTTCTATGTCCCAAAATACGAATAAGATGTATTTATGTGAGAGTCTCATGCCCCTTTTTGGGAAGTACATCCCAGTTTTACCAAGATATAATGTGTCTTACACCACTAGTACTGGTGGTTAGTGATTATTGGAGAAATTTCAATTTATATTAATCAGTTTTCATCTTATTATAATGTGAAGGAATAAAACTAGTGACATGTTGGAATTTTTTAAATATTTACCACTTTGTTATGGAAATGGTATGATGCCACAAAATATTTTAGGATGGTTTAACAAAGTATTTATTATGTTTGTGATTCAATATATGTGATTATATACTGGTTGAAAAATGCACTCACATATTTTCTTATTAAAGAACAATTTTCATTAATGATCTTGGATGTATATATGTTAAGGAGATCATGTTACTTCATGGAGTTCCGGGTACTATTGTATCAGATAAAGATGGTTAGCTATCATCAATATTTTATCTAGGGTTTTATTTTATTACATTACACCATTAGTTAAACTTGGGTTTCCTATATGGAATTACAGATATGGATTCAGTGGGAAATGACATTATACCATTCCTAGAGTGACTTCAAGAATCCATTGAATAATTTCATGGACGTGCTTGTATGGTAATGATTTGATTGTACTATTGGGGAGATACCTATGGTCATCTTATGGAACATCATGGATAAGATCGAGTTTCCAATACAATACTAGATTAATTAGTTTAGGTGATGTGTCACTCAAGTTGATGATCATACTTCGATTTTGTTAGTGCTTGACTACAAAATGAATTTCTTTTATTCTTATTCATGTTATTTATATTATGGTAAATGTTCATCTCAAAAGATTATATGATCCACTAAGGACACCTAGTAAATGTTATAGGTAACAAGAAAATTTATAAATTAACATAGAATTTATGATCATTATGAGATATTCCAGATGAGGATAAAATATGCAGTATTAGAGGATTTCCCTTTTTGGAACCCACATTGTCATGTGATTTATATATTAAATCACAATTTATATTTTTACTTGAATAAATATTCCCTAAATTTTTGATGGTCTCATTATTGGTTGTGTCTTACTGAGTACGTATCACCCCCTATTCATGCCACCCATTGGTACCCAGAAACACATCATGGATGTTAGTTGAGATAGGGGAAAGAAGAAATCAATGAATTCTTGATTTTTATTTAATAAGATTGATTATATGAGGAGAGGACCAATATTATTCTCATAATTCAATTAGAGTTAACATATTAGTTTTTCTTCATTTTTTTCATCATTTTGTAAGTTATTGTTTCTAAAAATATATCATTTATTTTCCATTTTTATATAATATAGTTATAAAATAATTTTTTTATATGGAATTAGATCGGGATATATTTACGTTTTATTCCAATTATGATGGTTATGGTTATTTATTATTATTATTATTATTAATTATTCTAATTATTATATTTTTCTACATACAAATATTATTTAAAATGTGGTTTAATCTAATCATTTGGGTATATTATCTCCACTATACAACCATAGAACCTCGCTATTAGTCTGTAGCTTCTAGAATATAGGGAAGAGTGTTTGAGGAAATGTGGACAATCGATTTCCGTTACATTTGAGGGAACCATATTGAGGATGTGAAAAGAGGATTCTTATTTAATAGATATGATTATGGTAAAAATATATAGAAAATGGTATATATTTAAAAAATCACATACTCATTGATAAAAATAGACAGAAGTAACCCTTACCGAAAATGTTAAAAAGATTAACATTTTAAAACAATTTTAAAAATTAATTTATAGATTAAAATAAATTAAAATAATTTTTAAAGTATATATAATTCCATTGTAGATTTTTTAAGAACATGGATATAGAGGAACATGAGTTTAAAACATTTCAGAAAACATGTTAAAGAAAACCCCCTTATTGAATTAGTAAATTATAAATCAAAATAAAAATTTAAGAGGGAAGATGAAATATTTTTCTTAAACAAATTTATATTAATAAATTAGTTTCAAAATATATAAATATAATAGTTTATTAAACAAAAAATGAAAACATTTGGTTGAAATGGTGGAAGTATCAATGAAATGATATTGAGACATAATAATTCTTACACAGTGTCTGGAATTGACACATATGTATTTTAAATCCCTAAAAAATAAAATGTTATTAATTCAAAAGATTCTTCAAACCCATGATATAGTTCATTAAATTACTATTATTATTTTGACATTTATTACCAACATTAATTTGTTACTAAATTAGTCAATTTTTTGTCAGATGTTTTGATCCCGTTATTTCATTTACCATTAAAAAAATTTTATGATCTAAACTTTCTCAAACTATTCATTATTAAATAGTCTGGAAATTCTTAAACATTTTAGAATTTCATTTTTTAAAATTTTAATAAAATTTATAAACTATCCATGAATTGAATTGATGAAAAACTAAGCACATTGTTTCATGGAGATAGTAGTCCACACATACACATGAACGACATTTTAATCATTGGACTTGGTATAAATTAAAGAATGTAGATAATATTTAACATTATTTGATTCATAAATATATTATAAATTCCATATATATTATTTAATTCATCATTTTACCAAAAAATTTGTGCGATAAATAAAATTAAATAACATCACTAAGTGAAGGTTGTAGTCCACATATACACACATGTAACATTACCATTTCCAATGGATTGAAGGGTAATATAGTAAGTAATACGATATCATCATATATTCATAATTATTTCATAATTAGCATATATATTCATTTTATAATTCTTTTTAACCATAAATATGATCCCGTGATGAGAAAACAACTAAACAATTTGTGGTGGTTGTAGTCGACACACACACTTGAGCAATGTTTTCACTTCTCATTAGATGAAAGTTGAGATAAAAAAGGTTATTAGATAAAAATAAAAATATTTTAATATTTTGAAGATACTTAATTTATTATATAACCATTGATATATAATATTTTTATATGGGGAATGATGAAATTAACCCGAACACATTATGTTAAGGGTTATGCCTCTTCTTTGGAAATCCTCAATCAAATTACACCTTAAGAGTACTATGATGATATTTTGATAAGACCATGAAATATAAAACATTGTGAGGGATACTTCGAGGTTATTTTAGTAGGTATTTATTTTGATAAAATTATGTATGTGAATAATAGGGGAGGGTATATTCTATTTTATATGTGAGGAGAGTGGCACTACTAATTTTTTAAAAGTTTTAGAAAAATATAAATTCTTAATCCAAGAAAAGTGGAACTAAATCTATCTGATATACAGAAAAGATGATAAGGTTTGATATAACCTCTTCTAATATGACTTGATGTTATATATTCTTTCCTTATCACTATGTTATAACCTTAAATAACTGGTCTAAGCCTTTACTATGGTGTTGAAAATTTACCGTGGTTTCTATTCATGACAACCAAAATGAATTTAACCTCATTACTAAATTTATAACACCTAATAAAAATACAACAATTCATTATTCAAGATTGAATTTTTATAATTAGAGGAAAATAATTTTAATATATGTTCACAAAACACAATGGAAACCCATTTTTATAAAAATACGTATTTTAAGAATAAAAATTATTTTACTCCAATATCATGTATAATTATTATATTTATATATTTAACTGGTTTATATTTAAAAAAATAAGTCTTATTTTAATTTAAAACCAATATAAAAAATATTATTTTATAAATTTTGGATATTAAATTTCATTTTTTATAAAAATATACATCTTTAACTAATCCCCCCCCAAAATAAACAATTTATGAAAAATATGAAAAAATCACAATAAGATTATTTTAATATATTGATTTAAAATATTATAAAAATTTCATAAAATTATATCTACAAATTTCCTGGAAATTAATCATAATATCCGTTCACAAAAGGAAATGACCATTTTTCAAAAAAATTAAATTATAAAATAAATTTATACCCATTCTATTTCTAGTAACCATAATTTGTTGAAATTGAAATTATATAATTAAGTAAATTATATATAAATTTTATAAATATAATTAATTTATTATTATTGATATAATTTATATTAATAAAATTATATTCCACACTCAAATATAATCTTTGAAGGAAACAATTTTCACCTTTAACATATTTTGTCTTCATTTATTACCCAAAAAAATTAATTAATGATTCAAAATTACTTTTAATTAACCAAAAAGTTCTAAAAGTATTTCACAATGTGGAAACTATTTTTCAAAACTTCCAATTAAATGGATACTTTATAATAAAATATTTAAATAATAGTACACCATAATTCATTTTAGGCATGGTATTGTGCGTGGTAAATACAATCGAACAAAATGTTTTTTAATAGAATATATGTATAATCCTAGGAATTTTCCATGACATTTATTTTACCAAATATTAGATAGCCATCCATCCCACACACATTATATGATATCATCAATGTTAGATTCTATGAGAAGTCTCATTTTTTCTGATAACAATGCATAATTTCACACAACTCTATGTAGATGTTCTTTTATCATCTTATGTGAAGATATATCTTTGAGTAAAGGTATAGATTCATAAATATTAAATCTAATGAGTGGATAAATTGTAAATTTTGATTTCAGTTTCTCATGATTCTCCTCAATACACTAGCCTCACGCCCCTTTTTAGAGGGCCTGAAATATTACAAAGAACATTAAGAATATAATGAATTATTCTAAAAAATAAACCCTTTTCTAAATATTTATTATAAAATATAAAATTTTAAATGTAGTTTAATGTTATTTTAGAGAAAAATAATTTTTGAAACAATTAATAACTCTTAAAGAATGTTATAATTTTAATTTATAAATACATCAAACTATAAAAGTGACTTAATGTATGCCAACTAAAATTAGTTCAAAAACTTAAAAATAATAAATCATCATTTTCATTAAAAAATTATAAAAAAATTGATTTAATATGATTTATAACATTAAAAAACATTCAATATTATTTTCACTAACTAATTTAAACAGTTTTGAACAATTTTATCTAAAATAATGCTCAATTACTTCTGAAAAGTATACAATTTACCAAATTATTATAACTATTAAGATTTCATCTTATAATCACGAGAAAAAAAATCTTTTTTAAAATTCATATAAATATTAAAAAATAGAAAAAATGCAAAATTTAACATCCATAATTCTTATTTATATTAAATATGTCCACCAATGTCATTTTTATGAAATAATTGTAAATTATAATTAATTTTTTCTTTAAAACACATTCAATGAATAAAAAATATAGGAAATTTATTGAAATGTTAACGAAAGAATGTATAAAATAATTCCTTACAATTTTTCTACACCTTCTTTATTGAATTTACTTAAGAAACAAATTCAACAAACTGATTGAATTGAATTAATAATAAAAATGTGTTAATATAATTCTATTAAGGAAAAAAATTTGTAAAGGAATTTATTCTTCAATGCAATTATTCTTATACAAATTAATCAACAATAAATGAAAGTAATGTGAATTATAAAAAATATGTTTTATAATTTTTAAAAAATGTAATAAAATTTAATGTTTATGAGGGGATATAAACTAAATCCATTTTTATATTAAAGTCTCCATTCAAATTCCATTTTTCTAAAATGTTCAAACACATAAACTCAATAATTAACACATTATTATGTATTTAAATAATTAATTATATGACATAAAAAATAATAATAGACTAGTAAGATAGATACATAAATTGAAGGTTATCTTAATGAATACAAACTCAATTGTTAACTTTAACATAATAGTATTTAATTTTTTATTAGGTGGTCATTTGTAGAAAACCTGAGTGAAGAATTTATATATTTTTTATTCTAATCAATAATTTCAAATTCAATTTAAAAAGTCAAATAAAAATTCTATGTTTCATAAAAAAATTATTCCTTAAAAGTGAAATAAAAAATATAATATGAGATTAAATCCATTGGGACTTAAAAGTGTTTAACTATATAAAAAAATCATTGAACAAATAAATTTTTAGAAATAAATTTCAATAATTGAGCATGAACACTAACACATAATAATTGATAAAATTTTAAAAAAAATAACTTAATTTCCAAAGACTCCATGAAATAATGTTTATCAGAAATAAAGTTTACCATCATGATATTTTGGAATATACATTTCAATGTTAATAAATGTGTGATAAATTATTCCTATGACAACATAGAACCCCATCATTCTATGATATATTAGTTTAAATTTATTAACAATATTATATAAATAATTAATGTTCTAGTAAATTAAAATATATTACTCAATAAAAATTTAATAATTTTAGAGGATAAAAAAATAATATGATTTGATATTAAAAATTAATTTTCATTATAAAATAATATTTTTTAAAGAATTATAAATTTTATAATAATAAAATATATTTTGAAATTTTATATTATATAAAAACAAACATATTATAATTTTTTTATTATAAACTAATATTAAATGATATTATGAACAGATAAAAATATCAATTTTTAGAAAAATAGTTCACTTAATATATTTTATTTTATTCATTTTACACATTACATGAGATAATGTTAAAAATAACCTCCCTCACATTTATGAATAATATTTAAAAATTAATATTAAAATTATACATTAGAATATTTATAGTTATTATTAAATATAATATTAACTTTCTCCATAAAACTAATTAAAAAGGGTAAAAATGTGTTAATTTGGAGATATTTAATATAGGTAAATGTTAAATGTATAAGGGATATCCTAAAAACAATCAAACGTTGTCACTAAAAAATGTTGATTTTATACATAAATTCCAAGGGCCATAAGGAAAAATATATATGTAGGCGAAGAAAATAAAGAACAAATATAATGAGTAGAAGATGATCATGAGACATAATGTTCTACATTGTTCATGAAATGATATTTATATACATAGAGAGGCAAAAATTTCATTATGAATGGGATGATAATTCTAGTAAAATTTTACAGTTTCAAACACACATAGAAACAATGACTTGAGTGAGCACAAAATTATGCTAAAACAACTGTGCCACCAAATGCTTAGTATGTCCATTTTTATATAATGACTTGTGGCAAGATTTCCATGAATATTTAGTAATTATTTCTCTAATTCCCGAGATTCTAGAGTAAAATTTCAATGTCTGCACTAATATAGTAACTTTTCAGTCTATAACCATGAGAGGTGTTGTCTGGTGTGTAATCTGGGTCGCTAGCATTCAGACTAACATTATCCAAGATGATTGGGCTACACCACGAAATAATACCCAACTTGGATTCGAATCCACAATATTGAACTACATCAATGATACTGACATAAAAATCAGATATAATATCAACAGATTCTATTCTTGACTCTTCAGTGAATGATTCTGTTATAGGATTCAATTCCAAACTGATAATTCATGAAAGACAAACTGTATTCTGTTCCCTTTCTTCCAATGTGTTAATCCATATTATTCTATTCATCTCTTATTAATAAATGGTTACAAACAGATGAAAAACAGTTACTGAACATCTCTGTCACCATTTAAATTGTCAATATTTCATACAGATTATTGGTTCTATGAATCATTCTTCTTTTCATCAACCTAATTTTTATTAAGCCTCAGATAAAATGGTCCTTCAAATTTATGTGTTTTATGAATTCATAAAATACTATGTTCTTTCAAAGATGAAAAGATGTTTATCATGGTGAAATAAATTATCCTCTAACTTTATATTGTGGTCCTTCAACAAGTTATTTAATCAAATTATCATGTTTCAAGACACTGTTACATCAATTTGTTCTTCTTATATGGTAGATCAATCCACAAGTTTAAACAACTATCATATATCTATTTCCAAAATTCCCCTAGAGGATAATACATTACAAGTTGCAATCCTCATTATTTCAACATATATTCCAATATCAACATCCACATGACCCTTTAATGAAATTCCATTCCAAAAGAACATATAAATTTCCTTGCATCCCTTTAGGTGTCCCAATATCCAATTCAATGCTTCCAAATTATTCATTCTAGGTTTATCCTTGTACCTTCTCACAACTCCAACCACATGATGAATATCAAGACAGGTACACACCATGACGTACATCAACATTGCAAAAGCTAGTGCATATGCAACATTTCACACACACTAAGTATATTTGGTTATCAAAAATCCTTGCTATATTTATAGTTTGAAATAGATTTCCATGGTAGAATTAACAAAATATTCATTAAAAACATTATTCTTTCAAAAATAAATCTAATGTATTTATCCTATGATTGCATTAATGTTACTTTTTGGGGTCTCTCTTAATATCCACCCCAAAAAAATTCACATCACTCCTTCTTTATTCATCTTCAAATCCTCACCAATCTTTTCGTTCATCTCATCAATCCTTTACATAAATGATCATGTAATGATTAATTCAACCACATAAAAATGTAATATAATTTATCATTAACCAAATTATTAAATTGGAATCATTAATCCATGACACACAGTTTTTATCCATTTTTGGAATTCATCAAACAATGTTTTCTATTGCCTAGGTGTCAGATTAAACCCATATAAGATCTTATGGAGTTTTTACACCAAGTATTCCTTAAATGAATCAAAATATACCTTTAGATGTTTCATATAAATACCATCATCTAGATAACTATTAAAGATGGTTTTCTACACATTTATGTTCTCTAGATTAAATTCCCAAAATAAAATAGTACTGGAAAACATACAGATAGTGTTATGCTTCACTATAGGTGAGAATATTTTAATTAAGTCCACACATTAATTATAATGAAATACTTTCACCACCATAAATTCATTATATATCCTCTGACTATCATTTTTTATCCTTCTATTAGGAACCCCATTTATTTTACTAAGATAAATTCTCTAGTGGAAAATGTGTTAACTCAAAGGTATTGTTATAGTGAAATTAAACAATATCCTCCTCCATAGCCATATAACAATTGTTTGACTACTTCAAATTCATTTCATCATAAAAAAAGTATTTTTCTCCACCTCCAGTCGATAAAAGATAATTTACAGTTGATGAGTACCACTTAAAATGCCTTCTCACCATTGTTGATCTCCAAAAATCAACATGGTGAGTGGGCACTATTGGTTTTTCAATCACATTCTTCGAAAGAAATTTAATCTCCACTTTCTCATATAATTTTTTGTTTGTAAGAGTAGAGTAGTCAAGATTCGGGGGGGGGGGGGGTTAATTGAGTATCTATAAATATTTCTGTTTAAAAATTTATTCATAAATTGTTTCCCCAATAAAGTTAAATACACCCTAGTTAATCGATGTTAAATTGTTATGATAGTATGACTATTTAAATAACTTCTTATAAGATTTATTAATTTTCAGTAATCCTTATCATAGTTATTAACAATTATTTTGAATATGTTATAATATAAAAAAACATTTATAACTTTTTTCCAAGATTAACTATCAATGTAAATTTAGTGATTTTTGGATTAATTAGAAAAACATATAAAAAAATTAAACAACACAATGGATATAAAACAAGTGGTTCATTCTCAAGCCTAGACCTAATACACTACACTTGAGGATAACATGACACCGAGAAGTTTATATATAAAAACTTCATCCACACACAGGATCGGGGATAACAACAGCACACAAGACTTTCCAGGTCACACGACCACTTCCACAGTTTTTCGTGGGAAAACACTAGCAAGTAACACAGGGAGTTATTCTACACGTATATGTGGGAATACAAAGGTTTAAAAATATTTAAGAGAAAGGATTTATTGTATCCTTCAGTTTGATGTAGGAGACAATGTGTGTTATCATACATACACACAAACACTGCTTGAAAGATAAAATATTACACAATAGAGCAGAAGTATAGAGATAAGGTTAGAAGTGCTCTGAGTGTTAGTCCATGCAGATATGAACATCTGGGATGAAGAAGATGCCAAAATTGATTCCTTGCATTCAAAACAGAGTATCTAAAGTCAGATAGATCTATCTCATGTTCTTCATGAAGTTGATAGTGTAAAGATGTACTTGACTCTGGTATTCAAATATGGTCCATGTGTTCTTCAGCAGTATCGAGTTTCTGGAATCAGTTCTATTCTCAATAATTTTCTAAGTGTTTTTTTATTATCATGCTCACACCCTTACTTAACTCATTCATGTTTATGGGTTGTACTATTTTTTTTATTCTATACTGTTTGTGTTTGAGCAGAAGGGATGCATGTATTCTACACATCAGACCTCTTACTATCAAGTGACATGTCTACAATGAAATATTAATTATGTCATTGAATTTTAAAAGCTTCAAATTTTTCCATTAGAGATTAAATTGAATCACACTAAAACAGATTAAGAAACAGAGTCATAATTAGAATGGAAATAGTGTCTCCTTGAAATAGCATCTTCTTGAAACAGTGTCTTCTTGAAACAGTGTCTCTTTGAAACAACGTCTCCTAGAAACAATGTCTTAATGAAATGGTGTCTCCTTGAAACAATGTCTCATTCTTTTCCTTTGAGAGATGAGACATTCATGATGGCATTTTTATATAGGGATCAAGAACATGTAGCATAGATGTGGTGTCTGATCACAATGTCTAGTTACAGTGTCTGGATGATCACGGTGTCTGGATGGTCACAGTTTCTAGATGGTCATCGTGTCTGGATGGTCACAGTGTCCGGATGGTCACAGTGTCTGGAGGGTCACGGTGTCTCGTATCTTTTCCTGAAATACACAATGGGTGGCAGACTCATAGTGTATCAAACTTAGCCAAATATCTTTATTCAGACTTAAGTAGTGAAATTCATAGAATGGATTAGACATAATCATTCATCAAAGAAATAATTATAAACAAAATTAAAAATAGTGAACAAGTTTTATTTATAACATAAATATACTAATCATATGTACACATGATTTAAGATAAATTACATAGGATTAACATGTTTTTACAGAATGAATAGTATTTCTGATCATTAAAACAAGATCAACACATGAGGAGTCCAACAATTATTTATTCCCACTATCAACTTCAACTGCATGAAGGTCGTTGTATTTTGAACCTTATTTAAATATATAATTTAATATTATTAGGATGATGATATTATTACTATATCAAAAGTGATAATAAAATTTCTCTACACCATATCCAAAAATGAAACAATATTTGGATTTAGTATCAATATTTTCCATTACATAAAAATAAATATTTAAAATTTTTAAACAACATGTCACATATAAATTTGAGAGGTGTACATATTTTAATGAAAAGGTATCCATGGGAAAACATTATCCCATTAGTATAGATAGACTCGTATTAATAAGATATACACTCATATTTACTGCCTCTTCTCGAAAATTCTATGGTATCCCAGACCAAATCCCTATTCTCATGGAATAATAATTTAGTTTTATACATATGTCGATTTATTATTTAAAAATAAGGTAAGAAAGAATGTGTACTTCTAGAGAGAGATACCTATGGGGGTCAGAATTAATGGAGACTGAGGGCATACTCTCTAATAATATTAACCCCTATCGGATTCAACTGGTTAATGTTATAGAAACAGGATGTACCCATCCCATTCACCATAATATTCTCCATATGATCAACCACCTTGATTCCCTCACGACATGTTGGACTCAGCTAGGATCTGTTTTAGAGAAGAGAATGACACATCTTGATGGGATAAATGATCGAATAAGGAACTTGTCCATTGCCCAAAAATTCATTGTAAAGAATCTGAGAGTCAGTTTTTAATTCGACTATATCAATGCCTCCTTGACTGGAGAGAGTAAGGCCTTCCAGAAAGGTAAGGGCCTCCACTTGCAGAGATAATCCACTTCAAAGATACACTGAGAACACAAAGACGAAGGTTCCACTAGGGTTGCAGATCCCCCCCTCCCTGCATGACACCCACAAAATAGGAACCGTCAGTATTCAGTTTCACATAAGAGCATAACAGTTTCTATCTGATCCATTAGCCACTGAAATAGGGGAGAATGATTCGCTTGGGTCACCGATTAAAATATCTAGATGGAGGGGGAAACCCACCAATTATAAAAAAGCCTGGTTAGATTGAGTAGCAGTCTTTAGGTTTGAGAAATAATGGCTCTACCAGTAGAAACAATTCCCTTAAAAATCGCTATGTTCAACGCCTCCCACAAACTTCAAAAACCCATACGAAAAATGATCACTCTAGCCAAATGTTCAACCACTATACTTTCTGAACCACTAAACCAGTGCTCGAAGAATGGGAGATCCGACATAGGGTTCACTTGGATAGAATTAATACCACCCAAGGAGATCCATACCTCCCAGGCCTATTCACCCTCTATGAAAAGGTGATCACTACTCTCCTATTTATGAATAGTACAAGACAAGTAGTGAGAGGCCATTTAGATTCCACATTTATGGAATTTTTCATCCATGGCCACTGCCCCATTCCGAAGCCTCCAAGTGATAATGTTCATCTTGGTTGGGATAATCTTGGTCCAGAGGGTTCCATTCCATTGGGCACCTAACAGATGAGTAGCCAAGATAAGGCGACATTACCTAGAATAAAAGGCGCTCGAGGCTGAGGGAGAAAACACACCTATTGGGTTCCTCATTGGGGGTGATAAGGTGAATGGAGTCTTGTTGTTTCTTGTAAAGAATATCATTGATGATTGCAAGAAACCTGCTAGCCTCTGCATACATAATTTTATTGGATGGGCACCCTAGAAATCCAAGAATGCATCCTTCCCAATTATCATTCCAGAGTTTAACTTTTCCCTCTACAATGACCCACAGAATATGAGTATGGATAGCCCCGAATATGGGGAGAAGCATGGCCATGAAGGGAGGCATGTGTTCATTAACCATCAATGATCCATCCATCGAAATGATGACCATAATCATTCCCCAAATAGTCTAATTTTCATGAAGTACCCAATCTATTTTCACCTGCATGTTTAGAAGAGTATCATCAATATAACAAATATTGATCACAACTTTTGGAATGGGCCTCACCATGTTCCCCTATGCATCCCAGGAACATTTTCCCTCAGCCCAGGCATCCCAAATGTAGTGGGCAAAGATATTTTCAGTCATATAGATCACCTCCTTTAAAACCTTCACAAATGAAACCATGTTGATAGGTGTGGCCATACGTATACTATTAATAAGGGCAATCTGGCCCCCAAACGAAAGGTACATGTTCTTCCAATTGAGGAATCTATCATTGATTTAGTTGAAAATATGATCAAAATCCCAAATTCAATGAAGACCAGAAGAAAGTGGAGCTCCCAAATAATTCATAAGTAGGATACCACTTTGAATATCTAGACAGTAACAAATCTGTATAGCCCGAATTAGGGCACACTTTTTTTATATGAATAAGTTACTTTTACACTTATTAATGACATTCCCACTCCAACAAGAATAATCCTCCAAAATCTTGATGGGGCCATAAATGGATCTCTTTGAAGAATTCAGAAATATAACGGTGTAGTCAGCGAACATTAGAGGGGAGATAGGGGGGACATTATATTTTCATCAGTAAGGGAGGATCCTTGATGGTGCCCATAATTTGATGAAGTGGGTTACTGAGGATATCTTTAGATAGGAGAAAAGGGATCAGGGAGATGGATTCTCCCTATACTAAACCCCTATAAGCATTGAGTAAACCATGATATTTTCTCATAATGTGAACAACCATCCATGAAGAATTGAAGCAACAAAAAATTAGATCAGACAACTTCGGGGAGAAACCCATACATAAGTGTACCATTTTGAGGAAGCCCCATTCAACGTGGTCGTAATATTTATTCATGTCCAATTTAATTACTATATTTGAGCAATGTGATTTAATGTTAACATCATAGATCATTTCTGGAGCTAGGGAAATCACCCCCTAAATTGAATGACCCGTCACAAAGCCATGCTGCCTTAGGGAAATCCATTGTGGAAGAAACTCCACAAGTCTAGAATTGAAGATGTATTCATGGAACTTGTATGGGAAATTTCACATGATGACAGGGCGATAATTCAAGATGGAAGAGGGGTTCTTCAGTTTAGGAATAAGAACCAAGGCCATGACCCAAGGCACTCTTGGATGGCTTCCGCATAAGAAATAGTCTTGAATGGCCTCAATAACATCATGGTTGACCACTTCCTATGAATATCTATAAAAATAGCCTGGGAAAGCCTCTGGGCCTTGAGAATTATCACCTTTAAGGTGAAAAACTATTTGTGGATTTATGTTTCCTTCAGAATAGCTTCCATATGATCATTTTCTTGAGCAGAATCTTGGTTGGCAATGGAATCCATCAAGACAACCTCTCCATATGGGTAACCATCAACCATATGAGGGATCAGTCTTTCCAACAGATACGTGAAGTATTAATAGGTAGGGCCACCCACTTTATCTTTGTCATTCGAGAAAGACCCATCATAAAATTGAATGTTTGGTTGAACCATTCATTCTATTTATTTGATGCATTCATGGAAGAATAAGGTATTTTTCTCCCCTTTAACAATCCACCAAATCTGTGATCTATCCCTCACTATGTGGTCCTTTTTCATAATCCTTTCAGAAAAAAGTCTCATTTTAGAGAGAGCTTTTCAAAAAAACTCTCTTCCAAGTTGCTCTCGAGACTAGGCTTCAACCGATCAATATCAAGCCCAACATTTTCCATCACTCTATCACCTGAGGAAATGGATTTCACCCAGTCTTGAAACCTACTTTGGGCCTTCTGATCTTTTTATGGATAGAGATCCATGACCTACCCTGGTTGGGAGCATGCCAAAATTCATTAACAAATTCAGGAAAATGAGGGAGTTTTACCCAATGTTGATGATTTCGAAAAGAGTTGGGAGTGGATTTCTTCAAGGAAAGAGTAATCAGAAGAAGGGAATGGTCTAGGACACCACGCGTCATGTTCCTGACAATAATTTGATTTCATATTCATCTATTTGACTACAGTATTCTGTTTTGGTGTTCTAAGATGATTTTTCCCATAGAATTCCATTATAAGAAAACAATTCACTGAAAAATTGACTACTATAATGTAAATAACCCAAATTTAGTATCCTAGAGATAGGGTCTTACATCATTACATTAGAAATATATACAAGCAAACTCACTCTAAATGTTCAAATATTTTAATATTCCTGGTAAACTAAATGAAAAATCGATATTCACATTTCATTTCACACAGAAAATAGAAAAATTATTTTCACCGAGAACCCCGTTATTACGCTTAGAGTAACCCTACATATCAGTTATAAAACCCTTCCATAAATCCTGGGGTAAATAAAACATAGGAAATAGAGGATCTCAAATGATCAGTAAGGGTTACATAAAGTGGATTCTATCTTCAATGAGTAAGTATAATCCACAAGTAATGGTAAATAAATGATTACACATTCCATTTAAACAAGTTTTTTTTAATATTATATGATAAGGATTAACTAATATGGATTATTATATAACAAAAAAATCAATTAAATCAATAACATGACCATAATATGAAAATAATAAATGATGATCAATTATTTTTAAGAAAATAATAATATAATCATGAAAAATAACCACATATATTCTTAATAATCAAGTAAACTCAGTGTATATCGATAAATAAATATTTATTGATGGAATTCATAATATCTGATATCTAAAATATATCCTCTATTCATCGTGATAATAGATCTTTTATCATTGATGCATCATGTCAACAACTAATACTATCGAGGCTCCATGCTGACATCAATTATTGTTGAGGAATAAATCCAACATATAATAAATTGGTATGGACTCCACAAAATCTATATATAGTTTCTTAATGATACCCACCAATTCATTGAGTGGAAATATTGGTCCATTACCATCACTTAAAAATTCTAATTAATTCCTTATTTGAATAAATTATACAACTGAATAATCATGCCTTAAAAAACAATAATAGTCTGTATTGGAAGAACTAGTCATACAAATTATCAATAAATTCCTATGTAAAATTTTTCATAATACATCCAAATAAATATTATTAATGGTACATTAGAGTACCTCAATATGATTAAATATTTATATTGACACATATGAAAAAAATTAAAGATAATATTGTGATATTTGATGTCAAAAATACTTGTTTTTCTATGAAAATAATTTTCAAAACATAAAAAATGTTCATGGAATAAAGAAGTATTTTTTTATTGAAAGTATCCTTGTAAACATTTAATGTATGCATCAATGAATTGAGGCCCCTTGATAGTGGGACATAACATTCTTGTCATATAAGTTAAAAAAATACTTTTGTATTTTTGTTGATAAAGCCACAAAGTACCTCATTCGGAAAATGATAGGAATATTCTATTTAAGACAACAAGTAGAAAATTCCAACATTGGAAAAAATAATAGTTAAAATTAATAGGATATTATTAAAAAAATTTATTTTTTTATAAAATATATACCATGAAGAGAAATATTCCCGAGTAGATACGTAAACATATACAATCCTAAAAAACGATGAAATTCATAAATAAACACTCTCCATGATATAAATTTTTTTAATCATATGCCACAGGAAAGAAATAACTTTTAATGAATCTTCAAATACCATGATGACAAGATTATTCAAGGTATAACATATCAATGGGGCAGTATGCAGACCACACAAATGAAAAAAGCCTTAAATGTGGAATATGTCCTAAAGATGTATAGGTGAGATGATAAACACATACCACATTATAATCAATTGAATTGTATGATCCATGGATGAATGAAATGTAACAAAATAGTAAATATAATTACAATAAAAAAAATTCATGATATAATATAAAATTGGGTCATTATATACAACTTATAAAATAATATTGCTTCTTAACATAGAAACATGCCTCAATGAAGGTAAATTGAGATGGTGTCCCTGACCATCTGTAAATTATATCATATATATCCATTAGTTCCATATTTATATTTATATATGTAAAATGGTGATGAAAAATTAATTACATTGTTATATGGAGATGATAAGATGTACATAATCACGAACATTGTTTTCCTTTTTCATAAGAAGGTTAAAAGGTGGAATAGAGTTGTATCATAATCATAATAACATATTACATTATATATTTTATTGGGGTTATTTTTTATTGGTATACTATATTAAGAGGAGGTAGAAGAGGAAATAAATTTGAATGTTTATGTAAAGACAATTATCTCTTCTTCGTCATTCTTCTTTTAGATATCCTCTTAAGGGATCTCAGGTCTAATATTTTGAAAGACCGAAACCTATATAACATGAATAATTATCTTTATAATAGAAATGAATATATTTTTGTCATTATATATGTATTGATTTATAAATATGGTTAATAAGGGGTTCCCTATTCTAATTGAGGCGAGGAGGTCTTCTGGAATTTCTCAAACAAATAAAATATATTAATATTACCGTAGTGGCAAATACTTCAATATTTTTTACAAATTAATAGGGTATTACTTTTAAATATAGATCATAACATCATTTTTTTAATTTAATATTTTTATCATATTTAAATAATTTAATAAAATATTATATTGATAAAATAACATTATTTCAAAATTGGATACAATTTATTAATTGGGAATTAATTATTATAATTAAACAAGTTAACCTTGAACCTACTATATTAATAAATCACAAATATTTCATATTAATTAATAAAATATTATAAATAAATAAATAAATTCTAATCATATGACTTATAATATTTTTAATATCATTTATTTTATTTTTCACTTAATTGAATTATTACTCCAACATCATTGTGTATTCATTTATGGTAATTATTTTGTCAACTAAAATAAAAATAAATTCATAAAATGTAGATAAATTTTTAGATTTGAAAATATTATTTATAGTCGAATATATTCCCTTTATAAAACAATTATATAAATATTACACGCATTAAAAAACATTGTAACATACCTAACTTATCATTAATTAAAATAATATAAATATAAAAATATTATCCAAGTGGACAAGAAAAAATAAATGAGATATTTTCATTATTATTATTAATAGAAAAATATAAAATAAGATTCATGTATATTTTTTAGGTCATTTAATGGTATTTAGTTATTTTAACATTATATACCTAAATTTCCCATTACCTTGGTATCATAATTACTAAGGTTATGATTCATATTTTCAAAAAATATAAGATATATTTTTAATAAAACATTAATATAGTGATAAAAATATTGATTACATTTTTCAATATTTAAAATATAGAAGTTGCATAATTTCATTTAAAATTATTCCAAAAAAACAAAATATATATTTTTTCATAAATATGTAGTTTTTTGAATAAAAAAGTTTTTAAGAAAAATTAAACAATAAAATTTATTCCAACAGACACGATTTGATTATTAATAAAATAAGAAAAATTACTTTGAAACCATATTTATATAAAATGTAACTTTTCAATGGTTGAATTAAAAATACAGTTTTCAATAAAATATTTAATAGTAGAAAATATATATTTTTAAGAAAAATTAAAAATTATAACCATAAGATAAAATTTATATGATGATTTAAATAATGAATTTCATTTTATGAAACAAATTCTAAAAATGTGATGAAAAGTAATTATAATATTTTCTCATAAAAAGAAAAAAACAGTTTTGAAGAAAAACTATAAAATAACATTACTAAAAGTTGAGTTTTTATTTCCTAAGAATAAAAAAATAAATTTATTTTGATTATAAACATAATATATGTTCCATAATATGGTTAATACAATTCACACTCAACAATTTAACTACTAATTGACAATAGTCATATTTAAATAATATACTTTTATTGTTTGTTTAAATATGGTGCGGCTTGTTGTTTATTCTATTAGACATATGGTTTTATTGAATTGTTTTTGGTAAATTATCCTCTAATTATATTTATCAAGTCCTCCAAATTTTAACTTGACATAAGTAATCAGGTGTTTGATATTTTCGAATTCTTTTAGGAAAATCCCACCTTATAAAAAGGGTTAGTAAAACTTCCTCCTGATAATATAGAATGAGTTTTGAGGTTTAACACTTACTATGTTTCCATATATTTGAACATATTTGGGATGTGAAAAAAGGATAAGGAAGAGAATAAAAATCTCATGTACTTATGGAGAGTGATACATTATGTTGTAATTAGATAGTCAACAATTAAAGAATCATAAGATTATAATCAATTAAAAGGACATTGATTTCAAGATAATAAAAGTAAACAAATAATTTTTTCCCTAATTCATTTTCTAGATTTGAGGATTTTATTATCTAAAAATGGAAATAACATAATGAAATATACATAATTTAAAATTATACTTTCATCCACTAATGAATTCCCACCACAAAATAATATTTTTCTCCAGATAATGGGAATGATTTGTCTTCAAACATAATACACTAGAATCAACCTCTAAAGATCATGAAATCCACATAATAATAAATATATATTCCACATGACATTAAGAATTATCCAAATCCAAGATTTTCAGAACATTATAAGCTATTTCCCAAAATGATCAAAACCTCAAATGAATAAGGCTACTTTAATCTCCCAAAATTCGATAATATTTACTAAAATTCAACTTAGATCATTTAATAAATAAGTATAATTAACCTTACACAAAAAAATTTCTTTCCTAATATTGGAACTCTCATGTTAGATGGATTCGATAACATTGTATTCCATGAAAAATTTATTCCTTAAATCCTAAAATGTTCTTGTATTAAATATATATTCTTTATAATATTCTAACCATTTCCATAAAAAACATTAATCAGCACTATTCTATGAGAAAATAATATCTTCTTCAATAAATTAATTATTTATTCCTAAAATGTTGTGTAATCATATAGGGTTCACAAAATGGTGATCATGTTCCAACATAAATCATTTAATACCACCTCAATTTCTAATAATATAGTAATATTTACAATTAAACATATATTCACAAAATGAACTTATCCATTATCTTTAGTATCATATAAAAAATGATAAACTATTCCATACTAACCAAGATATCATGTTGGAATGTGGTAGGTGATGCACCCAGGTTTCGTTTTAGTCATCGGTTCAAGGATTATGGACTTGTTGGATGCGATGGATTTTTGCCTGACCAGGGGGTTATAATTTTTCTATAATTGTATCAATATAATCCATAATGATTTCAAGAAATGTGAAAAGGATCATCTAAAATAACTTTAACAGATTCAACATTAATGTCATTTTTGTGATCGAATATTACCTCATACATTTCATTTTGAATTACCAATAATATAATATCCCATAATTACCATAAAATAAATGATGATATAAATTATAAAGTTTATAAATACCTTTATAATTAGGTCTAAATTTTTTAAAGGAAATAATCCATAAATATAATTTTCATTGCAACATATTCTAAACCATTGGGTTTTATTTCCATAAATGTCTCCCAAAATATAATTATTCTTGATAAACTCCAATAAAAACAAACCTCAAAAGGATGTTTATGAATTGAAACTCATGATAAAAATTTAACCGATAAAATCATAACAGTGTATATAATTCATAACTAAATGAAAACATATATGATTCCAAATTCTAGACAATTCATTAGACATTTAATTATTCTTATGAACATAATATCATTTTTGAAATACATAATCAATATAATATCTGTCACATACAATTTTAAAAAACTTATATCTGGTTACAACTATTAACTATAACCAAAATGAAATATGTAAGCATAATAAAAAGATAATTAGAGTGGGATATAAAATTATCACAAATTAAAATTCAATTTATGTATTAATCATTACAGCTTTTTATTTCTATACAAGTCCATTGGTTTATCCTAGGTTATATTGGGTCATTAAAATATCTATATGATGTTATTCATTTCCTAGAATTATATTCAATTTCATTCATAAGGTAATATTCCATGACCAATGGTTTCCAAAATCTAGTTCCCAATGTCTGAACAAAACCCTTATCTGATTCTGATTTTAATGAACCCAACTGCACTATCCTGATGATAGTGTCTTACATAGTTACATTGTCACTAGATAGAAGGAATCACATCCCAAAGGTCTATATATTTGAGTTTTCGTCGTAAAAAATCATAATTGAGATTCACATTTTATTTCAAACATAAAATAAACAAAAAATATCATTATGAATGCCATTATTTCCATTATGATATATAAAACAACGAACCCACGCATCTATATTTGGTTCTTATAACATGTTTTGTATTTTATTTATAAATGAGAATGGAAAAATAAATTGTAATTTATACAATACATGGGAATTTTATCGGTCTAGGTTTTTTAGCATTATAAAACACCTTACATTTATGAGGATGAATTGGTCATATATTATGAGGATGAATCATTAGATGCTATATTTAGTGATAATCATTTAGAATATTATGGCAGTTACTGATCATAATGAACTTATTTTTCCATATTACTTGGTATTATTTAAATATGTTACATAGAAAACATAATAAGGTAGTAATATTCTTATTAAAATATTTTTATACCATTATAATGGATTAATTAACATCCATTAAGGAAAAATTGAAGAAAAAACATCGTTATCCATTAAGGTTGTATATCGACACTTCTCAGGTGATGATTTTGTTTTTAAAATAAGAGAGACAGTGTGTGTGTAAGAATATTGATGACAATTATTCCATTAAAATGAAATATTTCTATTATATAGATGATAAAAGATTTATAAAGATTATTTGGACAGAGGAGGTGAAGGTAGAATAATAAAATAGAATAAATTGAAATGAAATTAATAAAAAAGGAAGAGGATTTACCTCTTGAATCAACCTCCTTGAGATCCTTATTAAGGGATGGGGATTTTGTCTTTTGGTAAGACCAAGAGCCCCAGAACATGGATAGATACTAGTTAATATTATTTTTCCAAACTTTGACTTTCAACTAAGCTTAGATGAGTAAAGATAAGAGGGAGTGAGGGGTAGATTTATTGTGGTGGATGGGGGGTGATTTTTGAATATCTAATTCATTTTTTTAATATTTTTCTCAAGACATTCAATAGTGTTGATTATTTAGACCAAAATAGTAATAAGTAAATGTGAACACGATCTAAGTGTTCTTACATCATAGATACACCCCCTATGACTCAATAATTCTTGTATTTACTATTTATCGTATTTTACTATTCACTAAAAATTTAGGTATTTTTGAGAAATTCAAATTATTAACCATAACCATTTTTTGATGTGAAGAATTAAAAAATGTACTCCATTTTATGAAAATAATTTTATTAAGATGTGAATTTTAATTTAAATTAATATAATTTTTTATATTAAAAGTACAGATTTTAAATTTAAAAATATCTTTATAATACAAGTAAAAATTAACTGAGAAGTGATAAAATTATCCTAGAATCATAGTAAAATAGATAACTTATTTAATAATACCTTATAAGAAAATTAATTTTGTTCTAAATATATTAATAAATTTAATATTGTAACTAAATATTTATTACTCATAAATATATCAACATATAATTATTAATTTTTAAAATATTCACTTGCATTTATATGGTGCCTAAATATTATTTCAACTTAAATTTGTGAGGTTACTCCCCTTAAATGTTATATAACTATTCATAAGGGTAATGTTACTATTCCCCAAAAATTTCAGTTGATCATATCAGACTCTAAATATCATACAGATCACAACCGAGTATGCCTATTTTTTTAAATTCAAATCATAGGAGGGGAAAAATTATGTGAAACTGCTACGTTATTAATATCATCTATAATAAAAATGATTTTTAATATATACAAGGTGTTTCATGAATTCTATATTAAATTTAATTGAAATTAATTATGGTTTTACAATATGGGAAGTAAAACCTAGTCTTTCAAAGATACTTCATGACGTAAATCTCAAATAATTGTGGTTGGAGATGAAAAGTAAGATAAATTGGTTTTTGTATCGGTGTTCCACCTATCAATAAGTGAAGTAGAACATAGAAACCAATGAGGGTTATATATCTGTTATTGATTCCAATTTTGAAATCAAATGAAATAACCAATGATTTTCGGAAAGGATTTCCCATATCACATCATGGATGTGACGCGGTATGGGTGATCATAAAATTATTGACAATATTAACCAGTTTTTAGCAAATTTAGAAGACTCTTTCATTTTATGAGATTGGGAGGCTCTAAATTTATGATATAATAAGCCCCCTTGGGGATATATAATTTATTATATTAGATAGAGATGATTGGTAAACATCACCTATTTGTTATGGGTTTCAGAAGGTACAATGTACATTAGTACTATTAAGTACAACCTATCCACCACATACAGATGGTAAGTCTAATAATACGATACTAGTTTTTGAGGGCTTTCTCTGTGCATTAATTCTTGATTTTTTAGGTTTCTGGTAGAAATAATTACTTATTTGTGAGTTCTTATATAATAAATATTCCCATGAGACTATACAGACATATCCATATGAGGCCCTATACGGTGGGTCATGTGGTTTACCCCGTGTGCTGGATAGAGGCTGGAGATGAAATGATTTGGGGTCTTCATCTAATTTATGTGACTATGGGGTAGGTTTATCATATTAGGAAGTGGATTTCTATAGATTATTCTTATCATAAATCATACGCAGATCACCGCCATTGAACACTAGAGTTTTAGGTGGAGATTCAAGTTTTCTCACATGTTTCTCTATGTCTAACGAAATAGACATATTCAGAATCAATATAATCTACCACAACATTACATAATCCTCTATTATATTCTATATATATTTGGGATGGTAGGATATTGGTTGTGGTTACCTCAGAGGTATTGGGCCATTCATGAAATATTCCACATATCTCTGCTTAACCTATATTATTCTGATCCATCACATATTCTTAAACTACATGAGGTTATTTTATAGGTAGATGAGTCCATTGAAGAGAGTCCAATCTATATTATTGATTAATGAATTAAGGTTATTCAAGGCGAGTAGTTTTCACTAGCATAGGTGTTATGGAAGAATAATCATTTATAATATGAGGCATGAGAGTGGGAGGCTGATGTATGTTCTCAATGGATGGATTTATTCTCATACAATGCTTGATCACCCTTCAATGGAAAATTTAGGGATGAATTGATTTATGGGGGAATATTATATGATCCCAAATATTCCATGTGGTATGATAAATTTTAGTTTCTATTTATATCACTTCTTTTATCCTAATGGGAGTTCATAATGTGGTCATAGAAGAAATGAGTGTGTTTGGATCTTATATGAAGCCTGGATCCTGATATTTTGTAGGACCCAACGAGGCATCACGATTATTAGAAATTATTCCTCATATTCTGCATAGTTAGATCAAACCATATGGGGTGTTTTGGAGGAATGTCCATTGCCACCTAGTTTAATTTAAAAGTGAAACCCATGATGCATGACCCTACATTGTTATAGAATTTTTAAAAAATTTAAAGTGAATGGTTGGTGCATGTTTCTTCTATCCATGCACAATAATCCCGTGAGGGGATAATGATTTAGTGTTGGGTGCATGGTTGGTGCACCGTTTGGGAAAACAAGTAGCCAAACTCTGATCCTCCTTAAATGATTGGTAAATAAAAAATTTCCCCTTACGAACCATATAACATCAACATACTTTCATTCCTCATTGAAATCATAATAGCCCTAAATATAGAGATATTTCTCTTATTCCTAGAGATAGGCCTAACGGTATCTCATCGGTCTGATCCCTGATCAATCCACCTGTATTCTCATTGTATTTCCCTCAATGAGTTACTTATTGATATTAAAATTTTCATTATTCTCATGCTATTGATTGAATTATTTTGATGAGAAATCATATTCCTTATTTTTAGGTATATTTTTTTATATAGAAATCTTACCTTCTTTCTCCATTAGAGACCAACAACAGACTTGAATTTGACAGTATTATTTTATAATTTTTCTCATTATTTACCCCAAAAGATGGGGTGTATGTATATAGTAATATTGTTCCAAACACCGGTTTGTATGATGAAAATATATAAACATAAATTCTAATTAAATTAAATGGATTATATTTTCCTATCCCACTCATTAGATCACTTATATAATTTTTATGGTTAAGATCCATGAATTTGAATAACTACATTGGGTGTCTCAATAAAAAGATAAAACCACCATGGGCGACCACTGTGTTTATTAAAAATTTGAGGTGTGTTCTTCACCCCAATCATTGTGTTGTTAAATTACAATATTAAGATAAAATTTAATTTAACAATTAATGAATGGAAGACCATGTCCCTAGAACCAAGCCCGTTGTTCTTTCTCTCTTATGATTTATACATTTTTATATCTAAATGAGCAATTAGAATAAAATTTAGGATTTAAATAAATCTAGTCCTTATAATGAAGTGATTTCAATTAATATTCCTTATAAGGTGAGTAATTGTTTTTTATAAATTTAATGGTAAGTTGATATAAGGAAACATAAAATGTATGGTTACTCTTTGGGAATATGACCATTCTTATCTCTATGGTTAGAGTGAGAGGAGGGTTCCAACATAGGATCTCCGTAGACATAATATTTAGTATTTAATAATGAAATGATTATAATGATTTTTTATGTTCAGTTGTTGACCCATGTGTTCTCATATAAACTCTATCTATATAATCATTTAGTAGATGTTTTTTATTCACATGTGATAGTTAGAATCCTTTATGGGATTCAAAATATTGACTTAGAGGATAAATATTATTATTCCGTGAGTGATACTTAGAATACATTGTATACATACAAGGGTGGAATCATAGGGAGTATTATTATATTCACCATGAGGGCTCTTGGATTCCATATGTGGGCATCTAAGGAATTACTCATAGGGAGATGATGTCATACCACACCTAGAGTTATATAATTAATTTTAAGAGAGATTCTGGGGATAGTCTTGTAAGGTGATTGGTGAATGATATGTTTGAATCAATACAGAGTTTCAACATTTGGACCACAATAAAAGTGATAAAAAACATTTTAATTGCCAAATAAAATGATTATATGACACGTCTTCCAAGTCAAGGAACATTATTGAATTCAGTCGATGCCTTTTACCTTTATTATTAATTCATTATACATTTTATTTTTATAATTTATTCATAGTGGATACATGGTCGATGATATAGGTCCCATGACTATATTAGGAATTAAAACATGATTGTATTATTTCTCAGATATAGTCTGTCTTAGGCCGAAGTTGGTAGCATAGATAGGTGTTCCATGAGAACCCACACTTATGTGGGTTACAATTATTCCACTTAATTTGTAGATTTACTTTTACATGAACATTTCTTATTATATAATTTTAAATTGGATGTTATTATAAACCATTGGTTATGGCCTACTGATTTTATCTCATAGCCTAATTAGGACACATTCTGGTACCTAGGTAGACATCATGGATGCATGTAGGGACATGAGAAAGAACCTGGTTGTCGATGTTTGATTTATAGTAGAATGGGAGAATGGGAGAACAAGAGTAATCTATGGAACATGATTCAATATGTAGATATACATTATGCATTTATTTTATTATTTTATTATACATGTATATACATGAACCAACTACCATGTCTACAAGTATTCATTTTCATATAGAATACAATGATCATCAATGTGTATATAACATTGATGGTTGTGATTAAATGAAAATTATATGATGTATTTTTCTTCTTCATATCTTAAGTAATATTTAATCTTCCTTAATTGTTTGATATTATTATATCGTTGTTCTAAACAATCCTGAAAAGTGTGTAGTCTTCCCATTATTCCATCATGAACCCTAATTACGATCTGACCGCCTCTAGCATAAGGGTAGTTGTGCTTAGGGTCATACTTCCAAACAGGTTTAGTTATTATTGTGGGAACTAGGTCTAGGATTTCACATAAATGTTTTCAATAAATAATAATTCACGATTCCCACATTGTTTTCAATTTAAATAAAAACATTTTTCGGGGATTTTATTAATAATAAAATTTCATTACTTTTCTGTAATATTATTATTCTTACATCTTGGTTAGATCTGTATAATATGTGATGATTCATTAAATGATTTTTTGGGTTACCTATTATTTGTATTAAATATTTTTTATCAGTTAATTGAATTTCAATTCTATTTTAAATATTTTTCCTATTTATTGTCCTTTTTTCGGTTTAAAAATGGTTATAATGTATTTTTCCTTAGTTTAATTCTTTAATAACAAACTGTAAAAGCATTTAAATGATTCCCTGAATTAAATTACCAATAAAATATAAAATGAATGGTTGGAAGTTCATGAAAATGGTTTCATTTTGAGACACTTGTTTAATATTTTATTTCATTCTTGATGGTTATGTGAAATATGTTTTTTCATTAATAATATATTTTTCCCGTATAAAATTGTGTTATATTTGTGAATGCTTTTTATATTGAATATGATATATGTTTTTATATGTCATTTATAATTTATTTGATTTATTTCATGATTTAGATTACTCCTCACAAATATATTGTTCATGGTAACCATGTGTATTTATGTAGTGAATTATTGGGAGAACAGAAAATGATGTTACACCCATTCATATGAATGTAAGGTTTTCAACTCCTTCAGATTTCAACTCAGAATTAGATGAAATTTAACCCCAAAATCCAATAGATTTGATCATCAAATATAATTTAAAATAGATTATGTAATTAGGTAACCAAATCATTTTGAAATTATTTCTCCATTAATGGATCAGTTGAACTCTCTGTACTATACCATCATTGTGATAGAGGACCAAATAGTAGAATACCTATTGTGGCGATCCACACGTGTACCAAAAACCTATGTAGATCACCATAGGAATAATAACCTGTTATTGTAAAATATTATTAAACATGTGAGTTTCATCATTGGTTTCTAATACATAGTTATTATCAGGTCTATAAATTAAAATTATTTATATTCCTGGCCTATCATAGAGGGTAAAAATGATCATCTCACTTGAAGAGATTTTATAGTTTAAGCACTCATTATTCCTAATTCAATTGTAATATTTTCAGGGGGTATTTTTCAATATTTTATGGATTAAAGTAAGAAAGGGTATTTGAGATTTTTTAATTAAATATAATTTACAATGATCCCAATTTAATCAAAATAAAATGTTTTTATAAATAAAGGAGAGATTCTTAGAAGAATATCTCATAGTGGATGTTCATCGCCTTAAAATTAGTTTCATATTTACATAATGAACATACTACATAATATGTGTGAAAATTCACTACTTCATAGGTTGGGACTATGTGGTGCACTCAATGATCATCATGAACCCCTAACATCAACGTCCTATATCAAAGAATAATAATAGGGAACAAAAATGAAATCCTCAGGTGGAACGTGGTGGTATAATTGTATCCTCCCTCCTATGATCCCCACCGGCCCAAATCTAAAAAATATAAATAATTGATTTATTTGTATCTATTGGGTTTGGAACTAGATTAATCACCTGGTAGAGTCCTCAATTTATCTACTCAACATACGGGGTATAGGAGATCCAAATTAGATGAATGTTGTAAGTAAAGAGAATATCAATACTTCATTTTGAAAGTGAGATACCGAATAAAAGAAAACAAAATATAGATGAAAAAAATTTATAGAAGAACACTAGTTGATATAATTATGTTAATTACATCACCTCTTTATACTCTCCCATATTTATTGAGTGAACAATTTTCTTGGTTCAAAGATTAAATCAAGTAATGATTGAAAATTATGTCAAAAATAATCCCTGATTTTAATGCATTCTTTATCTATAAATTTATCAAATGAAAATTTTATGTTGTTTAAAAAATCTATAATGTGTAAAATTCACCCCAATTCAAGCATATATGAGACTTTTATGGCCGAAACATTGATGAAATGAACCTATTGAAGAATTATATCTATCATTGAATTTTGGGCCCATTATCCCAATGATGAACTTTGATCCTACAGAATCTCTTAAAATAAAATGTATATATTTATGTGTTTACATCATGGTTTTTTTTTCAAATTATATCTTATTACATAGAAAATATTATAAAAAAAATACTAAACTGAAGTTCAAAGGGAATGTCTATAATTTCCCTGATGTTTCAAAATTCATTATCCAATAAAAAATTTAATATTAATAATCATTTAATAAAATATATATTTACCATTAATATGATAGGTAGATAAAAATACTTGAAAATAAATTATTAATCAATTTTATCTATACAAAGAATATTATGATTTTAATATAAAATTGTAATGATCATCCATAAATTAATTAATTGGTGGGATAAATAATAATAAATTTCAATGTAAAATAATATGAAATATTTGCTCTATCAATTACCCCACATGTAATAATTACACCCCTAGGAAATATAATGAATTATACTAAAAAAAATATAATAATTTCACACATGTATAAACACATAAACCCAAAAAGTATAGAATGAATGATTTATTCACTATCAAAATTATCATACCTCATATTAATTTAATATCCATCATATAACATCAATTATTACTAAAATTTAGGATTTATATGTATAAAAATATTGGGATTTAGTGGAATTAATATTTTAACAAGTGGGACAAAAAAATTTCCCTCTATGAAGTATTTTTTATAAAAGATTCAATTCCCACATCCTTGATAAAAACTAATTACTCTATTACTAGTAAATATCAACATGTTTCATCTGGTGTTCACTATTCCCTCTAATATGAATCCATCCATTTTTGATAATTTGGAACTACTTGTTTTTCATTCTCTATTTTAATAATTTTTTCATTTATTTTATTTTTATTCTTTTATATGGGCCTAATACATCATAATGTCATGAGGGTTCATAATTTCACATTTTTCACAAGTTTCAAATGAATTTTATGAATTTATTTTTTGATGACTCTCTGATGTGATATTTTTTGCAATGGGAATTTTACCAAACATAGAGTTTAAAAATTCAGTTTCATTATCATATAAATCGAATTCCACTTAATTATTTTCAATTAAAATCCATTTCAAGTTATAAAATAAAAAATTTATATTATTGAATTAAAAATAAATTAAGAATAAAATATATTCTACTTATTCATAATTATTAATATCATTAAATCTTTAATGGAATTATTTAATAGGAATGATGAAATTCTACACACAAAATTCATAACATAAAACACTCAAAAATTAAAAACAGAGAAAATAAAACATAAACATATGACATATAATCATAGAATGAATAGTGACTGAGTATTTACATACATATATACTACATTTTAAAATATGAATATATATTTCATTATAAATAACATACCAGAGGATCATTATAGTTTTGGGTATTTTGAAACATGGAAACATAAGTAGATGATTCACAAGTGAACTCTGTCATCTCTTACTAGGTTCTACATAACTGTATCCCTTGTTATACATATCATACATAACACCATTATTCATATATTGGGGAAATAAAAAAAGGAATAAGTAAACTAGTATTCTCAATAAGGGTAAATCAGGGATATATCAACATACCATGATTATAAGAGAATGAGATCATGAGAATAACATTTGAAAATAAAACTGTATATATAATAGATTATAAGCATGAGACATAGATAAAAATTTGGTAGTTTGTAAGAAATTAATCATAACGTAAAAAAATAATGTAATACCTCAGAGAATTTCATTAGTATATGGAGTATATTAATGCCACACATATAAGCATAGAAAATAATTTATTGATGATACCCACCAAGACATTCTTATCATATTAGTCATTAGATGACCACTCATGTAGCAACTTTGATCTTGGGATAACCCACAGTGCACCCTATATTTGTATTGATATAACCTATTATGTACTCAATTGTTTAGGGATTGGGATAACCTCATGTGTACCATGTTTTTTTAGTCCTCAGATAACCTCCCATGTACCCTATTTTATCAGTCTTGGGATAACCTCTTGTGTTCCTATTGAGATCATAGAACAATAATCATTATCCAATTCATTGGAGGGAGTCATAGTTTCCACCCATACTTTGATATAACCTAACAACTATACATAGTAATAAATAACCACCTTACACTGTTATAACAAATCCACCATCACATAATTAAATCCAAAAAAATGTCTTTCAAAAGACCACTGAAAATAAATCATATAATAAAACATGGAAAATGGATTTCATTATCATTTTGTTATAGAATAATATAGGGAAATGAAATGGGTTTCAGAAATATTTTATCATTTTATTGTGGTTAAAATATTGAAATAGAAAAATTTACCGAAACATAATTTAATAATATCCATAAATAAAATGTACAATAATATGGATAATTTAATGTGATAATACCATTAAAAATATTAATAATCTTTGAGGGTTGTCATATAATATGGAAATTTATTTAAAAACATCGCATGTATACATTTTTGATGAAAATATCATTTCCACATTGAAAAATATTCTTCAAATATAAATATGTCATTACTGTTAATGAAAAATATTTATTTTAAATATTTTTTGAAAAAATTAAATATAATACATAAACCATTTGTTTTTAACTATTATAGTAAATATCATTCATTTAATACACATTAATCAAATATTTGTGTCACATTTTTTGTAAAATCCAAAAATTCATTTTATAGGAAAAAAGAAGAAGATTGCGTTATAATTTATTTTAAAAAAATTCAACAAGGTTCACACTTTTAGTTAAACTATCCTTGGTAAATCTTGAAAATTTTATTTAAATCATTTTTAGACAACATGCATACTGAAGAAATTGAGTTCAACTCAAGAGAAAAATAAATTTGGGTTACCATAAGAAATATAATTTTTATATATTGAGAACAAAAATAGTTGAAAATAAAAGAAAAATTCAATTTCATGAAATAAAAGATGGTTAATAATTCTCACATGATTCTTGATAATTGGAAAATAATATCATAGTATTGGATGTTTAAACATAAACAATCCTGAAAAACATTGAGATTGTAACATATAAATTTTAACAAATTGGTAAATTTTAAATCATAAGACCCATGTAATAAATGAAATAAAATTTATGTCCCATAAATATCATTATTATACTCATAAAATATACTCTTGGAATGTATATACATGATAAAAAATTAACTCATTGTGAATATGTATGTGTCCTACTGAAATCAAATAGAGATTAAATTCCTTTACTTTAAATCTTGACATCTTTTATATGTATAGGAACCTCTAATATTTTAAATATATGTTTTTTATAATAATATTATATAACCAGAATTATATTTCCATAATATATATTACTTAATTTCTACAATTTTTATAGGTTTATTAACAATTCCCTGTTATATTCATGTTTCAGGTAATTAGTGCTTCATTTTCATGTATTTTTTAGTTTGGTATTTTTGGTCCTTTGCTATTACCTCAGTTAAATAATAAAAATAAGGTTAGAAATGAAATAAATACCAAATATAGTCATTATATCATTATATAAATAAATCTATTAAATTTAGAAATAGATAATGAATTACATTGTTTATGGACAAGGTATGTTGTATGTACTCATGAATGTTATTTACATTTTCTCGAAAAATGGAATGAAAGGGTATTTCATAATATATATCCATTAAAATTTCATTATTATTTAATATATATTACATATATTTGTAATATTTATCCTTATTACCTCCCATGTAAAGCATAGTTGAAAAATTAATCACATCGCTTCGAGGGGCGATAGTCCGCTGTACAAAAAAGTGTCATTATCATATTCCTGCCGAATGAAATATATGAAATTGTACATCATATTATAATAATATATTTATATATATATTATTAAAATAATATATATAATTTATATATATAATTATATTTACCTTTTATAGGTGGTTATGGAAAACAAATTACATCGGCTCGCTAGGCGGTAGTCCACCGTACACAAAATTGACGGTTTCATTTCCCATTTAATGGATGAGGAAATATATATACTCCCTTCAATTGAATAATAAAATATAAGTTTATTCAAGATATTTATATTATAATATAATCGCATATTAAGAATATTTTATGTGGATATATGAATATATATAGTGAAAACACATGGTTAAGGGTTGAACCTCTTGTTCTGAGAAATCCTTTAGGTTTACACATAATGGCTTATTCGGAGGTTTTAATAATAAAACTAAGGACTATAAGACATGGTGGGGGATGTAATTAATATATTTATATATAGTTATTGTATGATATAAATGACTTTGGATGTGTGAATAGAGAAGGAGATGATATATCCTACTAAATGTGGGGAAAGGAACCCACATGGAAACAAATTGAAAATTTCCCAAATGAATCCAAAATGATAAATTAATTCACAAGAAAAAAGTTTCAAAATCACCCTATACTAGATATTGATATATTATATGGTTCTAATAATCCCATTAAAATATTTTTATAAAATTTTGATTTCAAATCATACCCTTATATTTTATCTATAACTACCCAGTTAACCATTTTAAAGATAACCATCTTAATTAATTTTTAGTTTTTTACAATTCATTATAAACCAAAATAAATTTTAACATATTATATAATTTTATTTAATTTTATCAAAAACATGGAATCAATTTTTCCATATTCTATTCACCTATGTGTAAATATTTTATTTAAAAGTAAACTCATAAACACAACAAAAACTATTTTTCCAAAGAGAAAATTTCCATAAAAATAGCTTAATTTAATACAAAAAATAAACATAAATATGATTATAATTTATTAAACATGATCAATTATAAAAATTCATCAAACGGTACTTTTTAAATAATATTAATCACGATTTAACTTTTTAAATTAGTTAAAAAAATTGATAGTTGTAAATAAAAAATCTGTAACGTTTTTCCATTCACCAAATTATTAATCATTTCATAAAATTATCATAAATGTACTCAATGAAAATTATGAAATTTATATTTATAAAATGAAAATGAAATTTTATATATTTTTTAAATTTTTTTAAATATATAATTTTATTATTTTTTTACAAAAATTAGAATTTTTTTTGAAAAAATAGGTTTTTCGAAACATATAATATTTTTCGTATAAATTAAGAACATTTTTATAAATATGATTTATCTATATAAAATCATTGTAATTAAATTTTCTTTTATTTTTTATTTCTATTCATACAACCAATTTGTATATATTGGTTATAAAGATCATTTATAAATAATAATCTTTATAGTATATTGGGGTTCTCTAAAACAAGATATTAAGTGTTTATCCAACTACCAAATAATTTAAATTTCACAATAATATAATTTATTTCATAAAATCTATTGGTGTTACAAAATAAAAAAATAAAAAAACCTTGAAATTTATCACTCTGATATAACGAAATGGGGTTATTATTTCCTCATCATATCCTCATGTTCCCATTATGCTTCTTTAGATAAGTGGTTTCACAAAAAAAACATTCACTATGCATGTGGCCTTATTTGGTAAAAAATTCTCTATATGATCCATAATTTTGAGTAGTTTTTCATAATAATAATGGATTTTCACTAGTTTTATAACCTATGATTTTAGTAAATTTGATGGGACAGATATATATACATCCCATGTAAAGATTCATAGAAAACATCATGGACATTAGAGATATTTTGTAGAAGAAATAAATGATTTGAAAAAGTCCTTAGTAGACCATGAATATAAAAAGGTAAAATATACATAACACTAGGATTTCAGTTATTCTTCCACCACTTTCCTTTCATCTATAAATAAATTCATATAAACTCCTTATCACCACCTTCAAAATTCTAATCACATATATGATTTTAAGCAAAATTTTTAATTTATAATGAGATTCCAGGATGTGGTATTTAATGGATTTAAATTTATAATCCATTTCCTGGTATAGATTAATTACAAAAATCATTCATTCATTTTCCATATTTGAATTCATTTGATTTCTGGACTTATTTTCATAGAGGAATTCATAAGGAGTTCACTGAATTATAAAGTGAAATCTATTATTTTTTAGAGAACTCAGCTAGAGTAAAGTGTTGATCCCAACACACATTGAAATCCCTAGACAAAATATAAGGATACCATCTTGGGTTTTAATTATTCTAAAAGACTGAGCATCTATATATGGATGATACATTGTGATGAAACCTAGCACTATATCGAGGGCCTAAAAAATAATTCACTAGAATATTAAGAAAAATAACATATCTTGATCATAAAAAATTTAATTTGGTACTCCATGCATCCTTAAAACTTAATTAATGTATATCTTAAATACTGGTATAGATATAAATATTCTCTAACTATGATAATGTTTGGTTACTGTGTATGAAAATTAAATACAAACCATATAACATTATTCATTTTATATGTTTTGGGGTGTCTGATGAAAAAAACCATGGAGATGTTTTCTTATTTCCATATTGGTGAGGGTAATAGTTGTAAAATAAGTTTTAATATTTTCTCTCAGCCTTAACATTCAAATATACCAAGAAACAAAAAAACAATTCTATAATATCTCTCTTCATTCTATCCCACAAAAAATACTCATTGAAATCTATATATATCATTTCACTTCTATGATAAATAGAGAATAAAGAACCATGAGAATCCTATAACATCCATTTCTTCAAATCATGTTTGGATAGAACACATACATGGTTCATGAACCTTATTATTCTACTATTATCAAGTTTAAACTCAAGAAAATTTCATAAAATATTTTATAGCTCTAAATCTTCATTATGTACCTTTTTATTAATCATATTGGTTAATGTTTGAACAATCATTCGGTAGAGATTATATTTACCGCCTTCCTTAATTATTTCCAAATCAATCCTTTGTAAATCCATAAATATTTTATCATTTTGGAACATTATCAATGATATGAATGAATTGCAACACCACTGAACTATGAGATAGTAATTTGATTCCCTGATCCGAGTCGTCACATGACCTCAAGCTTTCCTTCTTATATTCAAGATGTTTTCAACTAGAGGCGAAGGTCAAATATTTCATGAATGGATATTAAACAATCAAAAAATTAGTCAGAAAAATATCATAACAATGAAATGGAATAAACTTAATGTAATAGACAATGATAATGAAAAAAACCATTTCCAAAATAAGTTACATGTCAAAAAGAACATTAAAATATGTATTTCTATGCTAAGGTGTTCTAAAATAAATAAAAAACCTAAGAAAATACAATATAGTAGAACCCCTAAACAAGCCCTAAATCCATGTTTAGATCTAAAATCATGATTTTCTGAAGGCCAAATCAAGTACCTAAAATATGGACTTGTCCCTTATACTAACATTAAACCATGAGATCTACTTAGGTTCCCAATGACACCCCATGAAGTGTGTGAGTGCAACTCAATAGGCCACCACCAACATTGTCTACAAAATATCCATTATTTAAAAATAGTTCATGCAATTACTAATTAAATGAAAAGAATACAAGAAACACATCATTAGTTAACTACATTTACATAAACCCTTTCAATTGTTTTTATAATTTCTTCCATTTATTACATATTCATTTCAAGATCCATCTTTATCACATGTTCCCTTGGTTAAGTATATACATCATCTAAACATGGGTTTATGAAAATAAATCACTACTCACAAGGTAATAAGTAAATTAACTATCTCACAAGGGATATACACATCACATAAACACATTATCCTCACCTCAAATCCTTGATTCGGGTTGAATGAAACCGTTAGAGGTAATAGATCCTCTATCGCCATCCCTAACCCATGAATTTTCGGGTGGAGTTCAAATCCATTGTCTATCTTGACCTGGTGGAATATAACCCCATGTCAATACCCCACTATACCAACCCATGTACACATGCTTATTTATCTTTTTGATACATTCATTCCATATCATAACCAAACGCAACCAATACAAATAGAAATCAAATCCAATAACCTTAAAAATTGGAATTAATACTATGATATACCCTATTAACATATTTCCATTTAAATTTAATTATAATTTATTTGAGTTCTCATTCTCAATCCTTAACCCATTGGGTATATGAAAAAACTTCTATATATTATCGAAAATTATTCCACTACCTTATATAAGCCCATATATCCCATTTATCATTTATCATGAAAAATTATTATATCATATAGCACAAACACTTTATTACCTTTATCCTATTCATTATACCCCATGATTCGCATGTATTAACCAATTCAAAATTTTTCTCAATTACCATATGAAAACCCATTTACACGTTCTTCAATTTTGATGACATAATCAATTTCACATGTTCATCATTCCATATAATTTAATTCTTTATTGAATTTCTACATAATTTATAATGAATTACAATCTATTTCAATTAGCTTATTTAACTCATTTATCATTCATAAGAATATGAACATGAACTCATTACACCATTTTCATTTCATAGTTCATATAACACATTGTTATTCAACCTAACGACCCCTTATGAAATTAATAACCCTCTGAACATGTTTAATTAGTCTATTTCAACTCAAAAAGCCATATTAACATCTTATTAATGGGATATATTTTATCACACATCAAACCTAGGATTAACATTAACAACTTCTATGTTTAGGAATGCAGGAACTCCCCACGAGTGGCCCTAAATCATTCTGATCATCCTCAATGCATCCTAGGGGGATCGTGATGGGTCTAAATAATTATTTAGTGAACCATTTTTACCGACTCATACTCAAGGTGTAAAATTAACCCCAAGAGGGAATCAATATCGAAACACACATGCATAGATTAATAACAAAACTATGGGTCATAACTTGTAGGACACCAACAACAAATCTAATGACAAACACACACTTAATCATAGACTTATATCTATATAAAATTATCCTTAGAAGAAAAAATCTAGTTTTCACTGGGAAAAGAGGTTTTTATGGAATCATATGAACATGGGAAAAACTACAAAACATAATCTATAAAAAATAAGAAATGGGAGAATTAGAGATACTCACGACGTTGATCCACAACCAATAGTGCTCCAAACTGCCAAACATAGATGGAGAACCGCCCTTGGGATGATTTGGTCAATTTGGTTCATCATTATGTTTTATAGGGGTAAATCAGAGAGATATAATCTGGGGATCTAAATATCTCAATGTAGAAAAAATAAAAATTTTAATCTTTTTTGGGGAACATGAATGCCTACAATGTGTAGGATACATTCTAAAGAGAATAGATGAAACGACTACTTGGGAAGCATCACATAGTTTCACTAACTATGATCCCACCATGCATAATTCCACATTCCATGGTTACATAGACATCATTGGAAGGACACACGGTTTACATATCCTTGCACCGAATTTGTGCGTTGCATAAGTGGGCCTTGTTTTTTTTTTCATGTCCCAAACCCCTCAAACACCCCCTAGTTTCACCATAATCACATGAAGAATCTCATTAACAAGAAAAGATTAATTAAAAAAATATCTAAACAAGGTTATAAATTTATGAAGACCAGGATCATACAACCTACAAACCTTTTAAAGAACCATCCTTGGGCATCATTTTTAAGAATAACTGAGCTTCATTAGTAAAATGATTAGGCAACCAGGTCTTCCTATATAATACAATTTCCCAAGATTCTCATTAAATATTAAAATTCTACCATATAATTAAAAACAAATGTAAAGCAATACCCCGAATCAGTTCTTCACCATAACCCATTACATGAACCTGATCATCTGGAAAGGATAAATTAAGTTCAACCATACATCATTCTTTTGAAATTCATAGGTAAAACATTGGAAACAATGCCTAATTCACCTCACACAGACACATCCAAAACACCATAATATCATAATTGAGGAACCAATAAACACCCAATTAGTATTATCCTCTTCAAAAAAATGACCTAAAATAATTGTAATTATTTAACTCTATTTTCAAAACTCTAACGGTGAACAAAAATAGATATAACCCAAATGAAAACACACGTTCATTAAAACCATATATATTAAATTATGTAAATCCCAAACTTGTGTCCCAACTCTCCCATTCCATTACTATAAATCCAAACTTGACTAAAACAATTATAGATTTCATTAGATTAAACTTGTTTCAATGCTCTCTAATAGGTCCATTTTACCAGAATGATGATCACTTGAGTACCTCTAACCTGAATCTCATATCACATCATCAACCAAAGACTTATCTGTGATGGTTCTATGCACTATCATTCATTATTTGGAATCCACACAATTAATGAAATACCACGAAAATCATAACTCTACTTTCACATCATACCTAACATGTTTTCATATCACCACACCTGAACATCCATATGGACCATCCCCTCCACTGGCCTATAATCATACCATTGAAACTGCCCATGAGGAAATTTAATCTATATCCATTCAAGGAAGATGATCAACATGACTTCAATCAATTATGAATTCATATCTCACTATAAAATTCCCCTAAAAATGTATACTGGAGGTTGGTAACTCTCACCACACACATTCTTATTTACGAATTCAGGTCAGACTGCCCCGACTAGCTTGTCCCACAAAAACCATTTTCCACTGAGGGAACACATCCTATTTTTAATTTACTATGGAACTTATTGACTTGAAGCCTATTAGTATCATCCAATTCACCAACTGATGTTGTTCCTTGACATCTAGAGGAATTAATTCATTATGACATAGCAATCCTCTATGCCATCATCCGACACTAACTAAACAAGGGTATATTCACACTCAATCCCACCACAAAATTTGAATCACAACTCTTAATCCAAAACATCATCCAATGGTGATATACCACTCTCGAAATTCTTGTATTTCTCCATGATGGGTTTAGATGACCCTAGTTGACTCCTCATGAAACTCGTAGCTTCACCATTGGCAAGGACTACATCACATGGTCATGGAGCCTTAAAACATCATGAAATACCAATACAAGCCAAAGTCACTTCCCTGTGTCCAATTATGATTTTTATTATAGTTATATAACCCAACCTCTATTTTCACAAACCATAATTATGTCCCACCACACTGTTTGATGACTAGTCATAAGAATTTCAAATTTCATTCAGAACTACCATAATCCCAAAGACAATGCTTGGATCAATAAAACTCCATAATCGACGCCATCATGGTCTCTCTGAGAGACCCAATTCATACCCCAATGGTTTTTATTGGAATCCTAATTTCACTACATTAACTAATAATTCTTTTATACACACCCAGTACTAAAATATTACTCCCCACAGTAAGAGTTTCATAAATATTTTTCCCCAATGGTATTACAACCATGATATATTACACTCAAACATAGGCCGACACACAAAACATTATTCATGGTTTTCTATATTTTATGGGATAAATAAAACAAACATAACCCAGATCTCATTCTTGGATTCTATGAATTACACCCACAATGTTCTCTGCCCATGTTCTATCCCAATTATGTCACCCAAAAACCATATTTGGAATACTTCCCACCATCCAGTTTCACATATACCACCCCCATATGATTATAATCCATGTTTTCCCTCATCCAACTAAAAAACAATAAATTTTCTAGGCATAATGATAGATCATCTCAACGTAACTAGGATAATTTCAAGACATTGGGATGGATTATCACTAATTGAGGTACCCTAAGAATGTGACAAATAACACCACCACCAACTTATCCATTATTGATGTCATCTCCCCCAATATGACACCATTAACTATCAAAGATCTCAGGATTCCATGACACACACATATCATCAGCACCTAACCACCCCCTCTCAAATGTGATTTCCAAACATGAATCACCATCACCCCAGGAACCTTATCCAATAAACTGTGAACAAACGTTTCATGTGTCTCTACATTTTCCACACTCTCGAGTTATTTTTGGTATTCCTCTAATAGTTAACAACCAAAACACAAAGGTCCACCACACCAATCAAACCATGAATATGTCACATAACCACACATCCATCCTTGTTTTCATAGTTAATGACATAATATTATCCCAATAGAAATTACTCCTATCTCGAGTGTACCCACATCATGACATCATTCGAGCCCCCAAAGTATCACATTTTACTATGACCAATCCTACATCGACATTAGTTCACACAATCCCACCATCACAAATGAATTTTGCAATACCCTCTTACACATCTATATGTGCTTCTTGGTCCATAATTCTCATTGGACCCATAAAATTACCAATATCTCACCCAAAAACAAAACCATTTATACAAAGAAGCATCTTAATGTGGTCACCTTCACATAGAGTGGAACCTTCAAACTAAAATCATCTAACTGTGCGTCAAACACACCTATCTCTTCCACATGAAATCAAGAATGATTAATCTATTAACCATTATCAAAACAGGTAGGTTGGGAATCCATGCAATATGAACCATAAGAAAAAATAATACATCCAATTACAAGCTATTATAAAGTATTATTAATGAATAATGGCATACCTATAACATTTTCCAAAATTTGTTAGTATTCATTATGAATCAATTCCACCTCTAATGTTTCTCCCATTCCTCATATTCCAAGGAACATGCATCACTGGGCTAGCCTCATAGGAGGACATCCTTGATTTCTCCAAAAATGTTAACTTGTAACAAAAAAATCAAGTCACATATTCAAACTATAAACCTTACCACTAATACCCCTAGGAAAAACCTATGGTAACACTATCCATATACCATTGATGAAGTCCAAAACATCCACCTTTGTGAAAGACTCACAAAGGAAATATGATCTCTTATAGACCTCTCTTATAGGTCATCTTGATGGTAAAATAACACCAACCACCTAAAATAGAGTCCTGAAAAGTAATGTACATTGGTTATCTTTCTAAAGCATCCACCTCAATCCAAGAAAAAATTAATTTTCATGTATGGAACTCGCACCCATATTCTAACACAGCTTGCGCATTGTAAATAAAGAGACCATTTAATCTATTATATATACCAATGGTATCCATTCACAAGCCTCTTGGAAAATAGTCAAACACCCATATATGGTCCAAAACACAACTCAAAATATCCCTACTCATAAGGTCACCAAAATCTAAGTGATATTCTTAAGGTCCAACATCGACTATGTATAGTCATGACCAATGAGGGTTTCCACACAATAATTACCGAACAAACCCTCATAACCCAAAGGCCACAACCCAAATGAGGGTGAACTAAACACATCATGTATGTTAAATCATAAAAAATAAGGCCTATAAACTCAAATCAATTTTCTAAAAATAAGGAACTTTAACTACCCCAAACAATCCATTAAAAAGGGCTAAATCAAAAACATAAGGATTACCCACTACCTGGTTCTTATAATGTTCCACCATTACACATCCTTTTATAAATAATTTCACCATTTTTTAGATCATACATGCACATTTAAAAGTACCACTTTCCCAACTAATTACATTCATCATTTTAACCCTTTTACACCTTCCATTAAGAAAAATTAATTAACAATTTTATCATATCATTTAAAATTCTTCTCTTTTAGACATCATTGAATATTCATAATTTATGGGAACCCAGAATTGTAATCGATTCATATTTTTATTTATAAAGAACATTACTTAACTATTAATTCTTATTATTTTTATTTACCCTCTTGAATTATCATAATTAGACACCATTTTTTCAAAGTTTCCCTGAGAATAATATTAATTCTATTATCTATTCATCACAAACCCATCCCGTATAAGCCTATCATGATTTATTCCACCAATATATTTAGGTTCTTAAATGATGCATAAATACAAAGACTCATTTCATTCACACCATGATAAAAATATTAAAATAATAGTCACATAAAATGACATGCACATCACCAACTGTTGAAATATCATACATCTATAACAACACACATTAAGAATAACAATTCTGACCCTAGGTGACATGGGTTTATCTCATACATGGGTTAGATTATCCCAAGAACGTGTAGATTGTGAAGGCCAGACACATATTAACCTCCTATATAACACCCCTAATTATAAGTCCATAGAATATTATACAACCTTAAAATGTCCTCCACTAGGGAGAGACTAAATTGATTCCCTGAGATGAGTATTAACATGACTCAAGAGAACCTTCCCATATACCAGATGTTCCTGGCTAGTTAATAGTGTCAAATAATTCATGTGGGGAGATAATACACTCTTTACCACTATAAGACACAATATATAAAAATAAAATAATAGAAACAAAATATAATGACCAATGAACATGCATAACAAACAATTTCATAAATTAATTAAAATTCCACAATCAAATAGTTAAATATGCACTATTATGCTATAAAGTTCCAAATTGAAATAAAAAAGAAAATTAAAGACAAAAAATGGAAAACCAAAATAGGGCATATCTCTATGTCTAGATCCCCAGTCATGCATGTACCAGGCCCAAACCAACTCCCTAGAATGGGGCCCTTTCCCATGTCCTAACCTGTAACCATGATATCTACCCAGATACCCAATGATGGCCCAAGAAGGGTATGAGTACAACTTAGTATGCCACCACCAATGGTATTTAATAAATATTAAGTCTAAACAAATAGTCCAAGAATTTACTAATTAATTGTTATGAAAATAATGGAAACTCAAATTAAACTAGTTAACAATATATACATAAACCCTTTAAATAATTTTTACCCTTTCCATCATTTATCCCAACATCATTACATTATTTTTTTCATTATATGTTCCATGGGTTTGGAATATACATCATCGAAAAATGTTTCTAAGGAAATTAATCACTATAAATAAGTGAAAAAATCATGCCTCTATCTCACTAGAGATATACACATCACATCAACACATTATCATCATATTGAATCCTCAGTCCATGTGGATTGAAACCATTAGTGGAGTAGATCCTACACCTCCTTCCCTAACCCATGAATTTTTTGGTCGATTTTAGAGCCTCATCGTTACTCAATATGTGGGCATAGAACCTTAGGTTAATACCAGAATCTACCAAGCCATGTGCACATTATTACTTTTCCATTCACCATACACATAACATATCACAAGAAAACACAACCAATACAAATAAAAATCACATAACATTACCATCAAAATGGGAATTAATACTATTCCATAACCCATTAACACATTTCCATTTCTATCTCATATCCCTTTATCCCAGTAACCATTTTCATGCCTTAACCCATTATGTATATTCACTATCTACCAAAAACTATCCAATATTTATCCATTTCCATACATTAGCACACATAATCCATTTATTATTTCACAAGTACAATTATTATTTAAGATAGCATAACAACATTATTGCATTTAATATAATAGGTATACCCCATAATTCTCATGTATTGACCCATTAAACATATTTATCAATACCCTTACACAAACATGTCTACATGTTCTTCAATTCATAATAATTTTTCAATTTAAAAAATTAATTATTAAATAAAAACTAATAATTTTTAAAATTTTAACATATTTAATAACATGTTAAACGTCATCTCAATTAAGTCATTTAAACTACTTATCATTTATAAGCCTTATATTGTCTACCATTTATGCTATTTAATTTCATTTTTTATATAACTAGTTGGTATTAAACCCCACTACCACATATTCCATTACTATCCCTAGGAATGACAATAATTATTCAATTTAATCTTGACTAACCACATTAACATGTTCATCATGGGATATACATTACCACACATCAACTCTACCATTAACCTTAGAAATATATAGGTTCAATAATGAGGGAACACCCTTTGAGTGGCCCTAAACCATTATAATCTTCTTCAAGGACTTCCAGATAGATCTATTGGGATCTAAATAATAATACATATAGTAATTTTACAAAATTTTACTCATGGTGACAAACAAAAAATAACAGGGAATCAATATATCAACATACATTCCCAAATCTATAAAAAAAACTATGGGATATAACTTGTAGACAACATAACATTAATCTGATTATGAATGGAATGTTAATCATAGAATTTTTTATAGATCCAATAAACCATGAATATAAAAAGAAAATTACACCAAAAATTATGTTTTTAGGCCTTAGAAGAATATGAGAGAAAATACAAATTGTAGTCTAGAATAGAGAACCAAGAGGAGAAGTAGACTTACCTGAGGCTTTGAACTGCAATCCAAAAGTGCTCTAAACATCCAATAATCGAAGGAGAACTTCCATTAGTATAATTGGATTGATTTGGATAATTTATAGGGTTTATATGGGTAATTGAAGTTGAAATGGATTGGGATATAAAGATTCCATAATGGAAAAAATGTACATTTTTAATTTTTATTGGGGCTCAAGATTTGTCCAAACAGTTTTCCAAACCATGCGCTAATCGTGCCTCTACTACTATCTAAGGGGATATTATAAAATGGTTACCTAGAAATCTATAAATGTTTTAACTATCTATATAAAAACCATGGGTAAAGACACTAACCAAGGTTTCTTGGTTTTCATGGGTAGACCATACAATTTACTAAAACATGCACCGATAGTGCACCATGCAAAGGTTGAACATGTTTTCCTTCTCATGTATTGAACTCCTAGAACACCCAAGAGTCTCCAAATACTCTTGGGAATCGTCTCATTAACTAGAAAAAATAGGCGAAAACAAAAATTTAAACAATGTAATATCTCTATAAAGACTAGGATTTTACATTCATGTTCTTTTTTACTCAAATAACTATCCACCTTTTTCACATTCATACGGGGGCAATGTATTGACCAACCATAATATTTAACCAGCTCAAACCATATTCTTATGAACATGATAAACTCATTTTGTGTGAATATATAAATTAAAATTTTTCTATCAGAATATATAACACATATTTCTCATAATGAATATGCCTCTATATCATTATTAGCAAAAAATTACTATAACTAACTACAAATAATGATTTGGGTAATTTTTCTAAATATCCTTTAACTATTGTAATACATAAGCTATAAATAACTAATTATACATGATAACACATCCAAATATAGATTGGAATGCATCAATATAGATTACAAACCCTTATCTACTACAAGGTAATGTATTTACAATTTGAATGAATGAGATTCTCTTTGGTTCGATGACATTTTTCTTACACTCATCTATCCATTGGAACATGAATCCATTTAGAGTTTTCATGGTGGGTGGAGTATATATTTAGGATAAATTCTTCCTAAAACATCATCAATATCCATCCAAATAAAGACCAATTAATATAATGTTCACTGTGGTTGGTCATGTCAAATCATTAATAACTTTTTCATTGATGGACCTACAGATATATAATATCATGAGATTAGATTACCTAGAAATTAAACCTTTTGTTGAAAAAAATTCACACTTGGGAAATTGTCCTCCCTCATAGTCTTTATTAAAATTATTAATTGAAATTCACCCACTTCCTTACACATTGAACATATTTTAATATCATCTATAAAAACCACTATAAATAGATCAAGGTAATATATAAAGAATCTATTCATAAAATCCATGAACATGGATGGGGAATTACAAAAACCATTTTCTATAAATATATACTCATAGTCTCTATGCATAGTACAAAATTTTTCCTTGGATATATTATCCTTTTTAATTTTCATTTGATGAAATACTAGACACAACTAAATCAAGGAAATATATTGTGATCCACAATGTTAATCAAACAAGATATCGATATGGGATTGAAGACACATGTTATTTATTTTTATATTGTTTAGTTCCCTGTAATAAATTAACAGTCACATAAATCCATTTTAATTCTTATAAAAATGTTTTACTATACCCCATGAAGATACAATTGGATAAATATTTCCTTTTTTGTGATTCTCTTTTTATTTTTTATTCCCTTAGAGAAACATAATTGAGGCAATTATATTGGGATTATTTGAAAGAGGAGCAGTTTGAGGTGTGAGTTCTGTTGAAAAATTGACAACATATTATGGAATAAGACTAGGAAACTCTTCCAAAAGTATATAATCAATACATTAAACAATAGACATATAACATATGTGGAGTTTATCCACAACCATATAAGATAAACCCCATATTTAATTAAAATCGCGACCCATATAGTAGCTAAAAATTCAAAATGATTTTGTTTGGAATATCAAATGTGAATTCTCTTCCATGGAAATTAATGTATAATTTTTGTAGATAAATTTGATCAATTCCTAAGATAACATAATATTAAAAAAAAGTAGAATAACATGATTGGAATAAATTACACTACAACAATATTCCATAAAATATGAATCATTGACTTGAAAATTTTTCAACATACCATTAGTGGTTTTCACATCTATGATAACATATAATCATTTGGGTGGTATTTTGATACCCTTATAGAATTATTTAGGTATAAATGAGTGAGTAAATCAATAAACCAATAAGATATTGGGTTTTATCGAGTTTATGTGAAGCTTAAATTTAATCATGTAATTATCATATCCCTCATGAGAAATAATGATTGCATGATATTTCCTTTTTTATATTTTATTAATAGGTTACTAAACATTTATAATCATCATTAACCATTGGATTTGATAATTTGTTACAATAATGACCATAATTCTTTCATTTGATGAAATGGAGTGTTGGAGGATTATTTCCTAGATCATTCTCAATATTTTTATCATTAGTTAACTTCTTCCCATTTCTATATAATTCATCTAATCAGTGACCATATTTCCTACATATAATAGATTTATTTTTTCCACTATGATTATTTCATCCATGTTTTCTTTCACATGTCAAGAATAATGGATGGGTCATATATTATCCTCTATGGTTTTTGTAATATTCACTGAATTGTATCTTTCTTTTCTTATTAAAACAATAAAATTTTTGGGTAACTTTAATATGAATTTCCACCATGATATCATAAAAAATATGTGTTCATATCTATCTATGGCTGCTATATCTGACCCCTTTTAAAGGAATAGTATTAATTTACAATTTAATTGATCAAACATACATTCAAGTTGCAATATACTACCAAATGTGTACCTAATAGGTCGATCACATTTTCCTCATAAGTACTGATAGCTTCACTATCCTTCTCTTTTAATATAAGGAATTCCTTCTCCATTATTTACAAATAATATGTGGAATGTAATTATTGAAAATTATACTCTTTAACTCATCCCACTCTATGGAGTTAATTTCTTAATGTTTACTTGTATTCTTGATAATATTCCTCCATTAATCTTTATTTATTTCATAATTATTGACATACAAAATGAAATTTTCATGATCAAAACACTAGAAAACAAATAATATATTTTAAATGGTACTAATCCATTGATATAAAACTAGGGGATCGGTATAAACACTATAATAAGGTGGATGTTTCCTTATAAATGTATCAATAGAATGTTTTTACTTCATTTCCTAGTTTGGAAGTTCAACATGATATACATCTTGATAAAATTATGCGATTAATGAAATTATATTTTTCATTCTCTCTAATAATATATCTGGTTTTATATGATTACATTCTCTTCAGTTTCCATCACATTCGGAATAAACATGATACATTTGGCTTCCATCTATCATGTAAAACCAAAAATCATATTTTAATAAGAATAATACTAGTGAGAGACCATATAATTATGAAAAATTTATTATAGGATGTTTAAATTAGGATTCCTACATTTCAATATTTGAAACATTAAGATTAACCTAGGTTATTCATGGTCATTGTTAAAATTCTTCATGATTGTTTGTAAATTTTTTGTGATTTCTCAATGTATATCCACCAAGATTGTCAAACTAGTTCTACTGAAAGTCCCATGTCAAACACCATGTTATAATTGTGTCTATCTCAATGCAACCCTTTTTGAGTTATTATCTCATGGTTAAACTGTGAAATATCTACATCCGCTTTTTGTATCAATATTGGGATTTAATCTCTTAAGAATTACTCACTTTATCATTCTAAAAAATTATACGTTATTTTCTTAAATGTCTGATTTTCTTTAAAAATATCTTATGGGATATCAAAAAGTATGTATCATTCTATTTTCTAAAGGAAAAAAACCTATATTCTGATACCTTTTATAGAATCACATATATTACATAAATATATATTTCCATTAAATTTTAATATTCATTTTATTATATAAAAATATTCATTGGGATCCTAACAGTTTAGTGTCTTCGGAAACATGGATATAGAAATAGTTTGGACTCGACCATAAAAATAACATAATCTATTGTTTTTGAAATATAATTAACATTCATGAATCTTTTTATTTTATATTTTTAGAGAATTAAGACAACGTACAACATTGTAAACCCTTAAATTATATCTGGAAATTTTTAAATAGTATAAATTATTTCCCCCCCAAATAAATCAATCTAAAAAATAGGGAATCATTCCATTATATGACATCAAAACATTAAATTTTTCTTCATAATTGTCCTTAATCATACATTATTGAAATAAAAACATTTTAAAACATAGGATGGTCACAAAAAAGAAGCATAGTAATGGAAATAATATGAAAGAACACAATCATTCCAGTAAATATTATGAAAAACCATGTAATGTTCATAAATAAAAAGAAACCAAATGTTTCCACATGAAAACCAAATACTTGTTTCACTGAAATAAATCCATTAAAACCTCTATAAAATCATTAAATGTATTTTAGGTGTCTTAGAGAGTTATATTAGTAAATTTGATTAAAAAAATATTAATTGGAATGACCATATGACCGAATTCAAATATTATTATTAATAAATTCATTTAATATATATAAGTGGGATCACTATATTTATAAGTTGTATTAGTCTCACCTATTAGCTATAATGGGGCTTGTCCCTTCTTATATGCTATATCAGCCTCGCCAGTGAGCTATAATAATAGTAAACCCTTCATATTTGCCACAATGGGCAAACACATGAGCTATAATTGGGTTGAAACATTCATATAATATGTATCGGGCTCACCCATTTTATATAATTCTCAAGTACCATTTGATTGATAAAAAAATTTCTTCACAAAACCCTTCAAAAAAATATTTTAATCCTATATGAAAAACAAATCTGTATAATACTATAATTTTCTATTAAAAACACATTTTAAATTCTATAATTCAAAGTAAAGAAAATTATGATTTTATTTTAGGATAACATGCGTTCTTTCAAATTAATATAGAAATTAAATAATAGTCACCATGGTTGTAAATTCATTGTTTCTATGTATGTTAAGAATATATCATTCCTTCTCAAATTTTCAAAAATATTCGGTATTAAACACATACAAATATTACAATTGGAAACTATAAAATTAATTTAAAAATATATTTTTTTCAATTCCCTTTATATCCATATAAATAAATTTGAAAAATAATATCAAGAACATTTCCATGTAGAAAAAATTGATAATTAAATCATCAAATGCTAAAGGTGTCCCATACAACATTAAAAATATAAATTATTATCCCCATGGAAGAATAAATATTTATAAAAAATAAAACAGATTATAATATATAATTTAATTATATTGTATGTAAAAGGGGGGATTTATATAAAGAACATAAAATAAAGTGGTTGTATAACATTAAAATATTCATTAATGAAAGAAGATTGAGAGGAAGTCCCATACGATGAGTCATACTAGTCTCAAAAAATCTTCATATTCCTGGATAAAAAAATAGGTTAATTATTAAATTTGTTTAGACAACGTTTATTTTTTATTATAACATTTATATAAATTATTTCCATTTTATAAAAATTACATGATTATTTATGTTAATGTTAAACTTTTTGATGATATTTAGTACATCAGTACAAAATGAAATTGGTGTTTTGAAAAAGGTTAATGTGGTAATTATTCCATCACCCCCAAAATAATATTCATTAAAAAAATTTATCTTTAGTACAAAAAATATACTTTTGAATCCATCCATTAAATATGGATAATAAAAATGAACTAAATTACAATCAGAGAGAGGGAATGTCTTACGTATGGATGAATATTGTTTACATTTTTTATTTATAATTTTGGAAATAAGATACATATCAATTTAATATACCATACTGATGAAAAGATAATTAATATAATATTAATAAATGATATATTTTTATATATATCATCCATGCGATCTGGTGATTAAAAAATAATCACATCGCTTCACGGGGGTTATAGTTCACACGTAGGAATGAATGATTTTTTCATTTTTAGGTGAATGGAAATGTATGAAATTAAATTATACATTTATATTTAATAATGATAAATATGTCATGAATATAATATATAAAAATTAATTCAATAATTAAAAACATTCATAGAATATGGTTATGGAAAAAAAACATATATCGGTTCGTGAGGCGGTAGTTTGTCGTACACATTTATGATTTATTCTATTCTCACTTGATGGAAGGAGAGATGAATTTAGGTGATGATACTAACACAATGAAATCTCATTATATTTAGGATACTATATCTATTATTTATTCATAGTTTAATTATAATTTAAGGAAGTGGAAGAAGAAATAAAATAAAAACACTTAATTAAAAAAGATGCATTATCTTCAAATAATCCCCTTTTCCTTGTATCTTAAGAGAAATAAGGGTGGTTTAATGCCTAAAAAGAGTCCTATAATGAGGGTAGGGATTATAGTAAAATATTTTAGAAGTTATTAGCTCAAAAAAAATTGTTTTCATGTATAAATTATATAGAACATGAGGTACCCTTTTTAAGAGAGTGGATGGGTAGTCTAAAATTTTAGAAAATTTTAAATTAATATATATTAATTTTATATTCTAAATGGCTTAAAAATTATTGGTTTTGAATATATGATAATTTTAGGTCTAAATAAATCTATTAAAATAAAGTTTTTATAATTTTTTAATATTTTTTATTTAATATATTTCAGATTTAACCATTATATAATATTTTTAACTCTTACTATGATAATTTTATTTTTTTTTAAATTATTTATGGGCTAATATTGTTACGATAAAATGTCAAAGATAAAATAAATGGGTTTTTATGAAATTTTATACCATATCCTATTATGTTTTCAAAAATAAATATTTTTATAATCTTTATATCATTTAATAAAATGTTATTTATTTCAAAATACCATTAATGTCAATCTTGACACTATTCATTACATAACATTATAATGAATTTCATAAAAATATATAAATTAGAAGTAGTTCTCATAAAAAATTAATAAAATTTCAAATTCCAAAATAAAATTCATATTTTAAATTAACTATTTATAATTATATTAATATTGATATTTTTAGTAATAATTATTTAATATTTTGATGAATTAAATGATTTCTAAATCCTTGTTGTGTAATCCCTTAAAGTAATTATTTTATTCCAAAAAATTAAAAACAATTTTACATTATGAATATAATAAATATTTTTTCAAAATACTACTTTAAGTTGAAGATTTCTTCAAAAATCCCAATATTAAAAATGTTATAGTTATTAAAACATAAGTATGCCACCGTTGACTTTTTGTTAAAATAAAATACTATAAAGAGCTTAAAAACTACCAAGTGGCTCAAAAAGTTCAAAAAAAATTCCCAAGGAAGATTTTTTTCCATAATCACTCTATCAATAAAATTATTACATGTTATTGGTTAATTTTAAAACATTTAAAAAGTTATTTTCACTTTTGTTTACTCGATTTACCCTTAACGGTGGTAATAGAAATTTCCAACTATAATATTCATATTGTCAAAAAGTAAAAGGAAACTATTTACATAACATTAACCCACATATTTAAAATATGGAATTAAATTTTCAAAACTAAAAACTCATAATTGGATGAAATTTATTTTAAAAGTAATTTTTTTGAATGGGTGTGAAAACTTGTTATTAAATTGAAAACATTCAAAATATTGAAATTCCATTAAATAAAAATTCAATGTGAAATTTATTCTAATGAAATAAATAAAATTAATTGATATAAAATTGAGATATTTTTTAATTAAAAAAAATTAACACAATAAATTAATGACACAAAAAAGTATTTTTAGATAAAATAAAGCATTTTTAACTATTTAACCAAACATGAAACCTATCAAAAAGAGACAAAATAATAAATTAATGTAAATTATGATATTATAATTTCAAATATGATGATTATTTTATTAAATAATATTTATTATACTGTCAAAACTAAATATAAAATATTTCCTCCATCAAAAGGTGGCAAAATTCTCTTTTTAGAAAAATACATTTTATATGCATAAATTGGGTTTATTTTTATATAATGTCTAGAAAAAAACATAAAATAAATGTAAAAACTTATATTTAAAATATTATATATAAATTTGATAAATATAATCCAACAAGTGTAATTTGACTATTTATTGTTATAAAAGACACTTATTGACATATAAATTGTTTTTCAGAATACAATTTTTTTTTAAAAAGGGTTTTATTTTTCATTTATAATTAATTAAACATGAAATAAATAATTATATATACTTGTTTAAAAAATATTTTAATAATTCATTTCTTCTTTTTCATACTCTCCTTTCTGATGGATATACAATAATTGACATATTAAATAATAATAATTGGTTGTTCGTTTAAGCTTTATGTGGCATATCATGTACTCTATCTAACATTTTGTTTCCTTTTAAAAATATGATATGTTTCATTATACCAATTTAAAAAAAATTCCTTGAAATTTTACCTCATGGTCACCTAAGATAACACACAACAAGGTTCTTTGTAGTAAAACATAGACATGGAAGATGAACATGACTATCATGTTCTCATAAATGTTGTTAGAGAATATGGTTTTTATAATTTTATCTATAAAAACCCATAAACCTATGATAGGTTAAAAGGTAATTTATTTCATAGTAATTAAAGTAAATGAATAAAATATTTCATTAATAATGCTTTTCCTTGGGTAGAGGAATTTTTTTTACTATCAAAGAACATAAGAAAATACAGTTCCTTGGTATATTTGAATTTTATAAGTCCAATTTCACCCTCATTAGATTATGAAAATAATGAGGTACATTCCTATAAATGAAATTAATATTCAAATATTTTTTAATCCTAAAATGATATCTATACCTTAAAACTCATTTTCAAAAGTAAATGCATTGTTTTCATTAAAAACAATCCTTACATAAACATAAAACCCATAAATAATCTCTAAAAATTACTTAATCATTATTGATCAAATCACCTAAAACCTCAGAAATATGTTTTTAAACCTTAAACATATGGTTAATCATTGAAAAATATTGATCTATTTAAATATTCCATCACCTCACTAGATGTACCAACATCAACTGTAAAAGAAATATATTTTTTCACACCTATTTTATTTTTATCATAAGGATTTCCACCCTGAGTAACATTCTTTAGAATCATATTAGAAAAACCTTTCAAATTATTGAAGATATACAACCTTAATATTGATGGATTATTTGTTATGTTATTGTTGAAATTTTGGAAGACTTACATATAGTAAAAAACCTTGTGACGAAACATACCAAACCATAAATACTTTCAAGACCCAACAATACATTCCCAATAATATATTTACCACTCATGGAACATGTTTTAGTCTTACCAACAAAATTATTTGTCTGTTTCTTATCCATTTACTTCCACGTTGTATACTTATTACTCTTATCATCTTATGATATTTATCTGTCTGAAAACTCCATCACAAATTTCTCAATACAATGGAACACTTTATCATAACTTTTCAATTCTTATATGGCCAATTATCTTTATAATCATAATTTTAATACTGTGTAAAATATATTAATTTTTATATCAATATGTGAATAATGTATGGAACATACTAGGATAATATTTCTATGTTTTATTCATATTCATAAAAATAATTATATTCTTTTTTCTTTAATTTGTGTAATTTCTTATATATTATATACTAGAAAACCATAGGGAATTAATTTTAAATGAAAATATTCATAAATGTGTCTAATTCCATAGAATCAATTTCATCATTTCCTCTTTTATTCTGAACTATAGACCATGATTAATTAGTTTTAAATTCTGAATGATTTATTGAAATAGTTATCTTTTTTTACATTCATAATATCGCTTGATTTCAAGTATCATCCCCACTGCATTGATTTATCCTTCAACTACCACTATGTTAAATGATCCACTGAATGGCGGGGGATGTTGTGTCATTTATTTTTCCACTAAAAACATATTCCATTGTAGTTTCCCTACTAGATCTCATGAATGGATTTCACATCCATTTATAGACCATTTCAATTGACCCATAATAGAAAAAACTATTTAGTTTTTTTCACCATCTTTGGATGCTGATTTGGAATGATGTTTTCCTAAAGATTCCTTCCCACTACATCTTCCATGATTCCTATATAGAAAACCAATCTATACAAAAATATGTTCAATTAATAAAAATTGCAATCTTTTAATTATATATCATTTTAAATTAACTATAATGAAAAACTCATTTATGGGTATTCTATTTGAAAATATCCCAACCCTTAATGTTATCTATACTAACCATTCATACCAACTATATAAACCAGACCTTATACATTAAATATTCTATTTTATTTGAACTAGAATTCACATTAGTGTATCTTTTTAGATTCGAATTTTAATGAATTAGGACATACTACCACAATGTAAAACCATGCATTAGAAGTGTAAACTTCTAAACAATATCCATTTTTAACACAAAAAATTCTAAAAATGGTTTCTTTCTAAGATATAACATCAGAATATTCATATTGCACCCATCCCTTCTCTTAATCATCCATTAACCATTTGTAACAAATTATAGAACGTGGGATGAGCATAATAAATCTTAGTAAGTGACATACAAAAGTAATATAATTATTCCACGGAAAAACAAGAAAACCTACTTAATATTCATTAAGAAAATGAACCAAAAATGTTCACATAAAAACACACATACATTTTGGTCAAATAAAATCATCAAAACCAATAGAATTAAATTAATTCAATTTTAGGTGACATATATAATATTTTTAAGTACACCCTTACCAAAATATTTCAATTGGAAAAAATATACAACAAACATCATATATTATTATGTACTAATTAATTAGTGATTTTCCATCATGATCACCTATAATATGAGATAAATAAGGATCACACAAGATCTATAATGAGGATAATCACTTTGTATAAACTATATTGGGCTCACCAATGAGCTATAATGGGGATAAAACCTTAAAATAATTTGTATCAGGCTCACCCGTGAGCTATAATAGGGATCAAACCTTCATATAAGTTGTATCTAGATCACCCATATCATATAATATCGAATTACAATTTCATGAATAAAACACTTTCCTCACAATACCATTTTGAAATCTATTTTTATCCAAAATTATAAACACTTTATTATAAATTTTTTCATTAAAACCCCATTTTCAATTCTAGAGTTACCAAAAAAGAAAATGAAGATTTTTATTAAGATAACATGTATTATTTTAAATTAATATATAAATTAAATAATAGTCATGATGGAATAAAATTCATTTTCACTGTGTATGTTCAGAATAGAACATTCATTTTGTCATTTTTCAAAAAACTCTATATAAAACACAAAAAATATTCCTTTTGAGATGCTTTGAATGAAATTTAAAATAGAAATTAATTTTATTATATATTCCATTTATATCTATATAAATATACATGTAAAATAATATCAATAATATATCCATGATGAAAAAAATGATAATTAAATATTTAAACTTTTAATGGTTCATATTCCACATCAAATATTTAAATCATAAGCCCCAAAATATAATAACATTTTAAAATTAATTAATATAAGTTATAATAACTAAATTAATGATATTTAATTCAATATGGGGCTATATATGCACCACATTAACTAATGTGGGTGTATAACCTCCAAATATGACTCAATGAAAGTAGTTTGAGATGAATCTGCATACACTGTGTCTGACATGTCACATAAAATATTTAAATTCATCGATTGTAAGGACAAAAACATTTATTAATGAGAATTCCTCTTGATATAATTAAATTTCTTATTATGTGAAATGGTTATACAACATATGAAAATATTTGGTTTTATGATTTTGGATATCAAAATACCGTTAATAATTATGACCATTGATAATATAATTGTAGAACAGTGATCACATGTTTGGTATAAATATAGGGCTTTCTCAATTCCAATTTCCACAGATAAATGAAGCAATGGACTAATGAAGTATAATATCTCCATATGAAACCCATTTTTCAGAGTTCGTGATGGAGGTCACACCACTGGGCTTTTCACTTGACCGTGAACAAGCCGAGCTTCCACACCTTAAGCTTGAACAGAACTGCCTATGGGAGAGGTGGATGTTAATAAAGATTACCACCCGAGCAATGTTATCCGAGCCACCCCAAGAGTTTTTCAAAATCTCCCACCTTACTCGTAGGTCATATTAGGGTGTTATAAGGGGTTATGTAACATGACCATATCACTATGATTATGTGAATTATTTTTGTATAGAAATATGAATATAAATTAATTATATTATTTTTACTGTGTAAATATTTTTTAGAGCACAAATACTATTTTTATTTAATATTAAATTAACAAATATATTTTGATGAATTATTGGATTTTTGAATTAAATAATATTTTAAAATAATATTTTTATTAACTTAATTTTTATTAAATATAAATGATCATGTAAATTTTATGAATACAATTGTAATTTTTATTAAGGTTTGGAAACTATTTTTTTCAAAACCCTTGACTTTTTTATAAATATTGGTTTTTATTTCAAAAGAAAAAATTCACATATTGAGAAAATTATTTCAATAAAATGAATATTATTTTTAGAATTAGGATGTTTAAATTATCTAAGGGTGAGTTTTTCATAATTGTATTAAATAGTCCAATTTTATGGTAAAAAATACATTCCATTTAATTATATAATGTGTTTTATGACATCATAATGACCCAATAGTTATGTAATAAAATACTATAAATGGGATTTCCAAAAAATATATTTTTTAATATTAAATAAGTGTGATATTTTATTGGTTTGATTAATTTTATGGTTCCCTAGTGGACATTCGATGACTTATAAAACATTTTAACATTTAAAATGATTTCCTTAAGAGTGTGAGTCACCTCCACATAAGAAAGCCTAATATTTTAAGAAGTTAGACCATTGTCCTTATAAAAAAATGTTTTCCACTCTCTTTTGGTCAAAACAATGGGCAAAAATAATTTTTTGGTTGGTGATTTTGATTATTTCAATGTGTGGTGTCTAAAACCAAAATAATAAAAAATTCCCGCTCATTTCCTATATAAACCCACCCAGGATCTCACTTCCTCATCACTCAAAGCCTTTGGATCTCAACAGACCTCTACCCTAATCTCTCTATCCAAGGTGACTTAATCACCCAAAAATACTTTCTCAAGCCTCTCCCAAGCCTTTGGGATCACACTTCAAAGTAAGGGATTTCTTCCCCTCTCATTATTTTCCAATTGTCTTTGTGTTTTTATGCCCTTTTATTTTCAATTACAAATGATGGGGTATGATTTTTAACCACACTTATACTGAAATAATTATTTTTTAATTAATATAGACTTATTTATATATCATTAATTCTTCTTATGTACACCTATTACAATACCAAAATTCAGTTAGGAATTTCTCTATTTTCATTTACATTCAAGATATTATTTTTTATTATGAATATAAATTCATTTACATATTTTAGGACATGTATCTATCTCACCCCCTTACTGTCTATTTATTGTAAATATTATGAGACACCCCTTTTCTATCTCATTGACCATTTTTATTAATTCTTATGTCACACCATTATGCTGCCAAAATTGCACTGTGATTTTCCATGTCAATGTCATTATCTAGTGAATACCATGCCCATTTCTCTATCAAGGGCATTCACCTTTATGCACATTTACTTATTGATTATATATTTTCATGTATGAATTCCAAATTCCGTTATCATTCAATAAGTGATGATGTTTAATGAATAAATGTTATATGATCCATGTGGAACAATTATTCATGAAATGAAATGATTAATAAAGGTGCACCTTGATAGCACTCCAATGAATTGGGTAATGATTAGTATCATGATGCATTAAGTGCAATGAGGGTTTACTCATTTTAAATCAAGTGCAATGAGGTTTTTATCATGTTCCATGTGAAATTAGCCTTATGTCAATCTAATATCATGTTAAATATTGATGCCACATTTCCATGATATGATAATCATGTTATATCATGAAATTATGTTCATGTATCTCTTATGATACATTGATATTCCTACAGCCTAAAATGTATTGTATTCATCATGTTTTGCTTTCTTACTCCCTTACTGGGCATTATAGATCAAACTTTTCTTATGCATGTCCTGAGGATGTCCTATGCAATTCTATGTATGAAGTAATATGTGTGGTAATGTATGAGAAGTTTTAATTAAAGATGTGTATTTAATGTTGTATGTTGTTATGTAATGATCATATTCCCCTAAAACTAGACCACTCGATCATCTATGTTATATCATGTGAAGGTTCAATGTAATAAATTATGTTTATGTGCTAAATAAGGAGCAGGGTTATTATATCTGGTATCAAAGGATATGTTTAGTTTTTTTGGGATTTGGATTAGAAAACCATTTTGAAAACCTTAAGGATAAGACAAAGGATAATAAAAACAATCCTAAATGTTTTTGAGTAACGAGTATGTGGTCTATCAATAAAATACATACCTGTATGGATGCAAGAAGGTAGATCCAGCTCTGAAACAAATGTATCTAGTGTTCAAACCAAAAAACAATGATTTGAGCTAGACTTCAACGGAAACAATTTCACAACAATAAGCCTTGATGCACTCTTTTTTACGAAATACCTGAGAGATATGCATTGAAAAATTCATGAACTTAGAATAAACCATTATTAAGGGAACAAATTCCCCTAAGACTATATCTTTCTAAGTAGACCATGGATGACATATATTGAAGCCTATAAGGTAATAAGTTAAAGAAATAGAATTAATTCATAAGTCATCTATTTTTTATTCTAGATTAACCTTTATGTGTTACCCCTAACATTCGTTTTTTCCAGCTAATGGCCAGTAATAGGAGGACTCAGGCTAACAACTAATGTGATGATCATTGTGAATATAGTTATAAAGATATTCCCAATTTGATGGGATTGAGAATCACAATATTTGATCTGATACTCTCTCATTTAACTCATGTTTTTAATAAAAACATTTTTCAAGAGGAACATTCATCCCCCCTAAGAAAGAACAATTTGAAATCAATATGTTTTTGAGATAATGGCATCATAATTTTAATGGATCTTATAATCCCTCAACTGCTGAACAATGGATCAAATAAATTGAAAAGATCATCTCAATACTTCAATTTTCTAAACAAGATATTGTTCTTCTGGAAACATATCATATAGATGGTGAAGCTAATCAATGGTGGAATTTGATTAAAAATACAAAGCCTTAGGAGGATATTAAGGTGTTGTAATTGAATGATTTCTGGAAAATATTTATCGATAAATATTTTCCTCACACCCTCTGACTTAAGATGGAAGGATAATTCCTTTACCTCATGAAAAAACATGGCGAATCCATCGGAGCATACAAGTCAAACATTAGTAGGTTTGCACGATGGGCCTATAGCTTTGTCCTTACTCTCAAATGAATGATTTATCGCTTATTTTGTTCTTTAAAATCTAGCATACACAAATCCCAAGTGATCCATGTCTTAGAGAGTTATGTTGAAATTCTGTTATGAGCCCTTAAAGTCGAAATGAAGATTGATGAATCTTAAGGGAATCATGGGGATAGGATGTGTAAGTTGGACTTCAATATGGGTGGTCTGATTGATAAATACCATAGTGTAATAAAAATCCACCACCCCACATGAAAAAGGTGTGGAATGAAGAACCCTTGAAGTTTCTTGAAGGGGATGAGGAAACACTTTAGGTGGGTAAGAGAAGGTTACATATCCATTAAATACTGACAACAAAAACCCGCAGTTAGGGAAAAGGAGAAGAATACTTTTTTAAACTATCAAGACAATGTTAATTGTTTCAACTGAATAAACCAGGTCACCTTGTAAACCAGTTCCCTAAGACAAGGGTTTTCAGAGTCATCCAACATCCTTCATGGTATCAATGGAAAGATATTTACATCAATACCACTAATGTGAACCCTGACAACGATGTGATAACATATATTCTAGTTACTTATTAAATAACAAAAAATTCAATTTTTGATTCTGGTTTAATGAATTATTTTATATCCCAAATGTTTAGTAGAATAATCCCAACACCACAATAAATCATGGAAGTAAAGATGTATGTGGGAACAACAAATGGGGAAATCATTACATCACAAGAATATAACTACTCCCCTGACATAATTTGTGAATTGAACTTCCTGGTGAAGCTCGTCATACTCCCTTTGGTGAAATTTGATGCAATTCTTATCATGGATTAACTATCCTTATATAGAGCCAACATAAATTTCTGTGAGTGGGAAATCACTCCTCATATGGAAAATCGGCCCACCCGATTTTGTACAAGTGCATTGAGTAGGATGAATATTCTTAGAACCATCATCTCAAGCATTGATATTACTACCCTATAAGTATGTGTATCTTACGTAAATTATTATGTCTAATGAAACAATCATCCTTGAGTACATTCTTATAGTTAAGAAATTCGATGAAGTGTTTACTGAGGAATTACATTGTCTTTCTCCAAGAATAGATATTGAATTCTCAATTGATCTTATACCTAGGACATTGAAAATATCCAAGACTCCGTATAGAATTTTTTTTGTGAAGAATAAGGAGTTGAAGAAACAACTATAGGAGAACCTGGATAAAGGATTTCTATGCCCAATTGATTCACCATGGGGTGCACCAGTCCTCTTCATCAAGATGAATGATTGGTCAATGAGCCTTTGCATTGATTATCGTAAACTCAACAAAATCAAGGTAAAGAAAAATTATCCTCTAGAAAAAATTGATTGACTGTTCGATTAGATTTGTGGAGCACAATAATTCTACAATGTGGGCATGGGGTCAGGATTTTACCATGTAAGGTTAAAGAAAGAGGATATACCCAATACTGCTTTTCGTATAAGGTACGAGAACAATGAATTCCTAGTAATTCTTTCTAGAATCAGTAATACTCCAATAGTATTCATGTAATAAATTAATAGAGTCATTAGAGACTACCTCGAAAAATTTTATGTAGTCTTTAGAGACGTTATTCTAACATACTCCAAAACAAAGTATGAACACATGGAGCATCTAAGTATAGTACTAGAGACCATGCGAAAGGAAAATCTCTTTGAAATGAAGATAAAGTGTGAGTTTTGGTTGATGGAGGCCTCATTCAAAGGTATTATCATCACAAAAAATGAGATATACGTGGATCCATCCATGAAAGCTGCAATTGAGGGATGGCTGAGGAAAAATTCTTGTGATAGATATCAATAGCATCTTTGGGTAAGCTGGTTATTATCGCTGATTTTTGAGAACTTTATAATGATTCTCAAGCCCTCTTACCTAGTTAACTCAGAAGGGAGTAAATTATTCTTGGAGTTATGAATTCTAAGAGACTTCAAACAGATAAAAAGAGGCTTATCACTACGCCCATACACACATTACCCACAGGTGGAGAATGTTTTGTGGTATTAATTGATGCTTTGATGATTGGAATAGACTATGTGTTGATGAAAAATCACAATTTCATTGCATATTCTTCAAAGAAATTTATGTTCATGAGAAAAACAATCCAACACATGATATAGAGTTGGTTTTTGTAATCTTCACATAAAAAATCTTTTTGTAGTACCTATTTGGGGATAAGTGTGAAATATATGCGGAACACAAAATCCTCAAATATATATTCACATATAAAATGTTAATCATGAACAAAAAAATATGGTTAGAGTTAATCAATGTCTAAGATTTCTCAATAAATTACCACCCTAGGAAAACCAACAAGGAGGCATAAGCTCTATGTAGAAAGGACCCTGAAATTCTACCATTAATGATAATTGGAAAGGATTCAATCTTCAAAGATTTGATGAATATGGTCAGGGGAATTATAAATAAGGGAACGCCATCAATCCTTTGACAAATGATTTATCAACCATATATTTTGAAAAGGATAATGGATCACTACAATAAAAATATGATATGACCACATGCCTATTGCCAATATTTTAAAACCATGGCTATATGTCATTTTTTTCATGGGGTATAGCCAAGGTTTTCAAATCTGTGTCTATAGACAACACTAATAGCCATAGTTATGTGTCTTATAGCCACCTTTTTAAAAAACGTGGCTATATGAGTTTTTTTCAAAGGGCTATAGCCAGGGTTTTCAAAGCCTAGGCTATGGGTCTTCCACCCTTACTCAGAAAAAACAATTTACCTTAAAAAAAATTACAGGAAGAACTATTTCTATGTTTCCTAGGATATTTCCATAGTTTCTAATAATATATACAACATATTATATATATTTACACAAAATAATTGGTGGTGTAGTGGTTAAGGCACCGAAATGTGAAGGTAAGGTGCATGGATCAAATCCAGCAAGGTAAACAATATTTTTAGCTTCTTTCCACATGTTTTTAGGGCAATATCTATGGTTAAAACATTTGAAATAGGCCACCTATTTCCATAGTTAAAATAGTTTACATAAATCAACTATTATAGTTGAAAACGGAGCCACCAATTTCCACATTTAAAACCATGGCCATAGGTCAGACCCTACAGCCATGATGATAGCACCGATGATTGGGCAAAACTGTGGCCAAAGCCTATGGGCATAGTTTCGGGCCCTGTTTCCATAGTTTAAAACCCTAGAAATAACCCATTTGTATAATTTTTGATGCTAAAATAGATGATGTGGGAATTTAAAATAAATTGGAAACTATCAGAAAAGGAAATTATCAGAGTTCAATGATAATGTAGAAGGAATTGTGAGATTTGGGACAATACTATGCGTTCCATCAAGTCCATAATTAAAGAAATATCTTTTGGATGATGCACATAGATTGAATTTTTCCATTCTCCCTGGATATACAATGATGTATCGAGTTCTCTGAAGGCATTATTGTTGTGATAACATGAAGTAGGAGATCGGTAAGTATACATCAAAGTGTCTGGTATGTCAGAAAGTGAAGGATAAGAGGAATATGTCTATATTGATGATGAAACCATTACCCATACTAGCATGGAAATGAGAGAAAATCACCATGGTCTTTTTCACCAGATTTTTGAAGGTATCAAAAGGAAATAATCCCATTTAGTTTTTTTGGACCGTATTATAAAGACAACACACTTCATTGAAATTATTAAGGATTTATCATTGGAACAACTGGCTTGCAAAATCATATAAGTGGTAAGGATCCATGGAGTACCACTATCTATTGTATCCGATCGAGATTTATGATTCACCTCTATGTTTAGGAGGATAATACAACATGATTTGGATAATTTGATGAACTTTTGTATGGCTTATCATCCTCATTCGGATAGCCAATATGAGCGGACTATCCAAACAATCTAGGACATGTTGATATCATGCTCAATGGATATAAAAGGAAGATGGGATCAATATCTCCATCTAGATGAGATATATTACAAAAATAGTTTCTAATCAAGCATACAAATGGATCATAATAAATCCCTTTATGGGATGTGGTGAAGAACACTAGAATGTTGGGATGTTGTTGGGGAGTGAAAACTTATAGTTCCAGAAATTGTTAATGAAATTTTAAAGAAGGTTAAGACCATCCAGAAGCACATTAAAGGTGCTCAGTGTTTACCAAATAGCAATGCTTATAATTGTCAATGAGACCTAGAGTTTGATGGTGGATACATGGTATTCCTCTACATATCACAGTGGAAGAGAGTTATGTGACTTGGGATAAAAGGATTGCATAATTCAAGGTACATCAGACCTTTTGAGATATTTGATCACATTGGAGTTGTGGCATATCGACTAGAAATCCCACTGAACATATCTCAAGTACATGAGGTATTCCATATATCACTTTTGAGGAAGTACATACTGGACCCATCGCATGTACTAAATCTAAAGGAGGTTCCATTGGTGAATTACCTCTCCTATAAAGAGAAGCTGGTGAGGATCTTAGATAACGGAAAAAATGTTATACAAAAAAAGACAATGCCCCTTATCTTGGTGTTGTGGTGCAACCGCAAGTTTGAAGAAGAAAGGTCGGAATCAGATTTATTGATGAATCAATGTTACCCTAACCATTGTATTATGGGAAAAGGAAATTTTGAGGGCATAATTTCTTAAGGGGGGTAAGATAGTAATGACCCATACTTTTATTAATGAAATTTCCTCTTGATAAGATTAAATGACAAATTATTTAAAATGTTTATATAACATAAGCACTTCATTTGTTTTATGAATTTGGTTTTTAAAATAACGTTAATAATTCTAACTATTGCTAATATAGTCATTGAACAAGTATCAAATTATTAGTATAAATATAGGTATTTAAAAACCCAATTTATTCAGAAAAAGGATGTGATGGCCTCATCTAGTAGAATTGATCTTTATGAAGCCCATTTGTTAGATCCTAGAATGGATTTGGCATCACTAGGATTCACTCTTGACCAATACCATGCTGAGATTCAACATGTTACGGTTGAGTGGACCCGCCTATGGGAAGTGTTATAAGGGGTTATGTAACAAGAACCCAACACTATTACTAGGTCCATTATTTTTTTATAGAACAAGGAATATTAAATCATTTTATTATTATTACATTATAAATTGCTTTTAAAGCTCAATTAGAATTTCCACTAAATATGAAATTAAGAAATCGATTTCGATAAATTAATGGATATATGACATAAATAATATTTTAATAAATTATTATTACTAAATTAGTTTTTTTAAATATTAATGATCGCAAAATTTTTGTGAATACAATTGTGTTTTTTATTAATGTTTGAAAGCCGTTTTTGTCAAAACCCGTGATTTTCTGAAAAATGTAAGTTTTTATTTTAAAAATAAAAATTCAAATAATTAAAATTTATTTAGATAAAATAAATATTATTTTTGTAATCAGGATGTCAGCATTATTCAATGGTGAATTTTTTATAATTTTTTGAGACAGTCAAATTTATGGGTGAGAATTAGATACCGTTTAATTATATAGTGTTAGTTATAAAATAATATGGACCCAATAGTGATGTTATAAAATAAAATAATTTTTTTAGTCCAATATATGTTCTAACATTAAAATAATTTGATTTTAGATATGTTTGATTAATTTTCTGGTGTCTTAGTTGACCCTCCAAGGCATATAAACAATTTTATCTTTTAAAATGATTTCTTTGAGAGTGTGACTCATCTCCACATAAGAAAGCCTAATATTTTAATATTTTCGGCCATGGGGATTATAAAATAATTTTTTATAATCCTATTTGGAAAATAACATGGTAAAAAACCATGGGTTTGTTTGTGGTTTGGAATTTTTTAATGTGTGTTGTAAAAAACATAAATAATAAACAATTTCCTCTATTTTCCTATATAAACTCACCCAATCTCCCACTTCCTCTTCACTGAAAGCTTTTGAGGCTCGACCAACCTATTCCTTACTCTCTATATAATCCTCCCAAGGTTCCCAAATCTCTAAATAATCCTCTATCAGCCTCTTCGAATCCATTGAGATCACACTTCAACTAGGAGATTTCTTACTTTCTCATTTTTGTCCAAATTTCATTATATTGTTATGTCATTTTATTTTCAATTTCAAATTTTGGGGTATTATTTCTCACCTCACCCTTACATCCCTCCTTATTTTTGAATGATGAGTGTTTTATTTTTATGTCATTAATGTCTCCCATGTACACCAATTACTATGCTGAAATTCTGTAAGTAATTTCTCTCTTCTCATTTACATTCATGAAATTCTTTTTTATTATGAATCTAAATTCCATTAAATATGTAGGAAAATGTATCTATATGAACCCCGTAGTGTTCATTTTAGGTAAATAATATGAGACACCGATTTTCTCTCTCATCTAACATTTTTATGAATTCTTATGTCATGCTGTTATGCTACCAAAATTGCACCGTGATTTTCCAATCCAAAGTCATTGTGTAGTGAATACCATGCTCATTCATCTATCAAGGATATTCACCTTTATTCACATTTAAATATTGATTATATAGTTTCAGGTAGGAATTCCAAATTTCATTATCGTGGAATAAGTGATGATGTTTAATGAATCCATGTAATATGATCAATGTGCCACACTTATGCATGAAATTAAATGATAAAGGGTGCACCCTAATAGAAAAACAATGGATTGGGTAAAGACTAGTATCATGATACATAATGTGTAATAAGGGTTTACTCTAGATAATTCTTGTTCAATGTGGTTTTAATCATTCTTCCATGTGCAATGAGCCTTTGATCATGCTAATATCATGTTAAATGTTGATGCCACATTTACATGTTATGATTACAATGTTGTATCATTCCTTTATGTTCATATATCTTTTATACGTCATTAAAATGCATATTTCTAAAATGTAATGTATTCTTTATGTTATTACTTATTACTCCCTTACTGGGCTTTATAGCTCACCCTTTTCTGATGCATGTCCTTAGGTTATCCCATGCAATGCTAAGTATGAAGGAATATGTGTGGTCAGGTAAATTAAATCTTAAATAAAGATAAAAATTTCATGTTTTATTTTGTTATGTAATGTTTTTAATCCTCAAATACACTATACCTCTCGATTATCTACGTTGTATCAAGTGATGGTTTCATGTAATAAAATCTATATAAGTGTGAAATAAGGACCTGGGTAGTTATACAGATAATAATATTAGGAAAATTACTTAGTTTCTTGATAATAATTTCATTTTTATTATTCATTTTATATCACTTATTAACATGTTATTATAATTATTTATCATTTAATTTCACATCATACTTTTCGATGATAATCATTACTTGAGTTTAAATGACTTTAGTGTAATGTCTATATTCAAATAGATAATTATAACATCATCTGTAGAATAATATTATTTAATTACCATATATATTATATACATATTAAACTTTTTATTCCATCGAATAAATATGGAAGATAAAAAGAACTAGGTTTCAATCATAGAGACGGCAAACCATCTTTATAAGTGTGAAATGTTACCAATTTTCAATGATCAATATGGAAAGAAGATAAGTATCATTTTATCATCTCAGAATGATAATAATATCAATAATATCATATTTATCAATTTAATACACTTATATATATATAATCTTTGTGATGTGGTGAGGAAAAACGAATCACATCGATTCATAGAGTTGATAGTTCACTTGTACACACGAAAGACATTATCATTTCTATGTGCATAGAAATTAAACAACATAAATTACATATTATTATTTATAATGATAAATATGTAATTAATATCATATATAAACATTACTTCCGTCATTATAACCTTTCATGGATGGTGGTGATGGAAATCATATTATACCCTTTTGAGAGACTGTAGTCCACCATACATAAGAATGATTAATTTTTTCCTATTTGATAGAAGTGGAGATGTATTATGTTGATGTTATTATTGTAATATAATCCATGTGTATGGAGGATATTTTATTTATGACTAAATAATTTTTTAAGAACATATTATGGATGTGGAAGAAGAAATAAAATAGAAACACTTTATTAAAAATGTTACCTTTTCTTTAGACAATCTATTATTCTTAACACCCTAAGACCATTAATGGTAATTTAATACATAAAATAATAGACTTTGAATGTGGGGAGGGATTATAGGAAGGTAATGGGGTATATATTGGTTGTAACAAATAGGTTTTTAATTTTAAATGATAGAGAAGAAGAGGTGACATTTTTTAATTGGGTGGAGGGGAACTCTTTGAATTTCTCAAAATAATAAATTAATATAAATTAATTTTACATTACATTTCACTCTAGAGTAATATATTTCTATTATAGGATGATTATTTTCCAAAATATCTATATGTAATAAAAATTAAATAATTATTTATTATTTTTAATCCATATATTTTCGCTTTAACCCTTTTTTAATAAACATATCTCTTACTAGAATTTCATGGTTTTTTAAGATTTAAGGGTTCATATAGTTACAATAAAATGCCAAAAAAACCATAAAAGGATAATAAATGAAAATTTAAACCATAACCTAGTCTATTATAGGAATTATATATTATTAGAAATTTTATTTGATTTTGTAAAATATAATTTATAATATCATTAAGGTAAATTTTAAACTATTCATTACTTGACATTTTTTTAAAATATAATAATATAAAAATATATAATAAGAAATTATTCTGAAACATCACTATCCAGAATTATTAATATATAATATTCATGTATTAAATTGGTGATATCAAATAATATTTATTTTTTTTATTTTTTTTATCAATTATTTGATATTTCTATAAATTAAATAATTTATCCATCATCATCAGGTTATCAATTATAATAAATAATTACATAAAAAAATTAAAAATAAATTTTGATATTGAATATAAAAATTTGATGTTTAAAAATAATATTTATATTCAAATATATCTTCCAAATAATAGTATACAAAAAAATTCATAATTACTAGGACACAAGTTTGATATAATTGGATTTTCATTAAAAAATACAATAAATGGCTTAAAGACATCAATGTGGCTAAAAAAGTTCATAAAATCAGCCATAGATTATATCTGTCAAAAATAGCTCATCTTTTAAATATAGGACACATTTTAGGGAATTTTTTAATATTTATAATTTTATTTTTACAGTTAATTACCCAATTTATCCTTGGCCATGGCATGAAAATTTAACAAAGTTACTAGTCATTTTTTCCAAATAGAGAGAGGACATATTTAAATATTTTAAAAACAATTATTCAAAATATTGGAACAAAATTTTAAAATTCATAAAACATAATTTGATAACTTTTATTTTTAACATAGTGTCATTGATGGGGGGAGAAAACGATTTATTAACATGTAATAGTTCAAATGATTGAAATTTTTTAATATTATATTTAAATGCTAAACTAAATCAAATGACCTTAATTATATTAACTGATATAAATTTGATCAAATTATGAATGAATAACATTTGAAAAAATAATTTGTAACTATAAATTATTTATACAAAAAAACAATATTCAATTAAAATACATTTTTTCTATTATTCATCAAAATAACACACAAATCAAAAAAATTGTAAAAAAATAAATCAAAGTAAATTTTGATATAATATAATAAAATAAAAATTTTATATTGTAAAATATAAATTATAAAAGTGTCAAAAATTAAATTTGAATCATGTGCGCCTTCAAAGGAGGAAAAACTTCCTTTCTAGAAATATATATCTTTTATATTTAAAATTGTATTTAATCTAATATCATGTCTTGATAAAACAGATAATGAATGTTAAATATTTTCATTTATATTTAATTTTTCCCAAATTAATTTGTTTTATATTTTTATGTAAACCATATTTTAATAATATAGTTAATTCTTATAATACTCTCTATTCTCAATTATTTTCAATAATAAACATATTTAATAACAATATTTAATTGTTCAAATAAGATCGACGTGGCATATCATGTTTCTATTTACAATAGTGATTCTTTTAAAAAAACTCGGGATGTTACATAATGAATTGTTTAATTAGTAACCTACCTCAACCCCCACTCAGTACTTAATAACTATAAATATTTTAAGGGATATTATACATCATAACATTCTTTATAACATAGAGAATAGATACATAAGAATGGGTTATCTCTGATGATCAGTATGGGTAAAAATGGGGATATCTACATAACATGAAAAAAATAGTCTGAGAACATTTGAATAACATTTGAATATCATACCCTTTATACCATAGATCCTAAACCTGAGTCATGGAATAAATATCTATAGGTAAAAACACATGAATCATAAAGGAAACATTTAACATATTCCATGAGAGAAAAACTACAATACCCTAATATATTTATGAAATATTTCTCTTTAGATAATTTTATTTATTTGAAATCCTTTGTTTTACAGAACAACATGTTTAATCTAACTGTGTAGCAACATTAATATATTATGTGAACATTACCCCCTAACCATTAAATTGGTGGGTATAAGAATATTTAACTAAATTATGATATATATATATATATCAAGTAACTACTCAGTATAAATTTACTGAATAATTATTATGGAATATGTAGTTAATTGGCAGTAGTTTTATATTGTTCTTTTGAAATACAGTTTTTTGATAAATTATTTTTATTGGAAAAATGTTATAAATAAATTATAAAAGGTAAATAAACTTTAATTTATAAAAATAATATAGTTTTTGAAATAATCATACAAAAATTATCATAGGGTACATTTTCATATTTTTCTAAAAATATTTATTTTTCAGTGAATAGGGGAAATTATTGATTCCCATCAAAAATTTTGTTTTTATTAAAACTATGAAAAAGATAAATTTCTATTTCAAAATGGTTTCAATGTAAAATTTAGTTACATTATATTATTAAAAACCACATTTAATTTATTGGAATTAAATTCATAGTGGAATTCGTTATAAGATTTTTTTATCTAAAAATGAATATTTCTGGAAAATGTGTTTCACTGTATATTTTAGTTTTAATCTCAAATTAAATTATGAAAATTAATTTTTTAATAAAAAATGGGTTTAATATTTGGAGTTATATGGTACATATTTATTTAGTAATTTGTTATGTCCGGTCAATATGAATAGATACCTATGTATTTTATATTATATTAGTAAAAGTTAAATCAGGTTAATATTTGTCAAAACTAAGTGATAATGCCATAATTATTCATCTTAATTATTTATTGATGAAAAAAATTAGATACCTAACAACCAAATATGTAAATTATTTATTTAATGGAAAATTATCATAGAAAAAACTTATATATTATTAAAAGTATTGGAATTGAAAAAATGTCGGTCTTGTGGTTCTAAATATCATTTTTGTGTTCTTAAAGGGTAAAAAAGTAGTAATGAATGAACCTAAAATATTATATTCAGCCTAAATAATTTATATTTATGATAATAATTTTTTAAATTTTTTAACTATTACCTTTATGGAATTTTCAACAATAATATAGTGCTTGTGGAAGTAGAAGATGAAATCGTTAAAATGATTTTTAAAAAACATTACCTTTAAGTTAATATAAACTATAAAAATATAGACATTTTTTAGATATTATTTTATATGTATAAATTGACCATAATAATTCATGTGTTTAATTAAATATATATTGGAACTACTTGGATAAAATTATTTTCATTATAATATTTTATTTAATGAAAATTCCACCATATGAAAATTTTATTTATAAGATGTATAATTTTTCCAATATATCATTATACAGAGGTTATGTTCCTGTATAAATATTATTTTGAATTATAATTAATTTATATTTATCATGTAAATATATTTTTATATTTTATTGAATAAATAAAAACCATAATTTTTTTCACAACACTTATACAATAATTATTTAATTGGTGAAAAATAAATAAATGATAATAAAATAATAAAAACTAATATAATTTTTAATAATTAAGGCCATAAAAAATTTAAAAAAGAAAAATAATTATTTGGGATGTCATAAAATATAAATTTTTTATTTTATTTTTTCTATTCATATTATTAAAATCAAGGTAATGAATAGTTGAAAATTTGAAAGAAATTATATTTCACAAAAATAATATATTATTAAATTATATAAAAATTATAAAACTTTTAAATATGGAAAATAAGGATAATTTATTAAAAACAATTTAATTTTTAATTAATTTAATGTCTAATTGATCCTTATATTTAAAAATTAAAACTTTATAATTGAAATAATTGTTAGCATTGTTAAAAATAAAATTGGTCCACTACGGTTTAATCAAAATGATAATGTTTAAAATTACACGAAAAAAATCTAAAATAAATTAGATTATTAGATTAAAACTCTATACATCCTTATATTTGAATAAATATCCATTTCTAGGTATTTAGGACAATATTTAATTTATAATAATTTATCATTTTCAGAAATTCCATTGGTACCCCTCACCTCAATTATAAAATTATACCTTCTCCTTGCCTCCATTTCACCATTTTGAGCCATATATCTCAACCATCCTATAAAAATTATATTTTCCACTTCCCTGTTAACATTTTATAGGTGTTTTAATTCCTAAAATTCCAACCCTAGATCCTTTTGGCAGGGATTTAAAGGAGTCTTCCTGAAAAGGAGGTCATCGCTGAAATCAATCACAATATTTTTATACTCTTTTAAAACTTCCCTAATTCATTTATATATGTCATAAACTAAATAATTCTGTATTGTAAAAATAATTAAATTCAATTATTTATATTGAATCCCCATCATACAACCTCATTCCCATCGAATATGAGGTAAATGTATCTCTCGTGTAAACGTATAGATTACCGTCTCCACATAGAAAAACAATTCATTTTTCATTTCCATACATTTCATATTGGTATTATGATGGGTTTAAAATATTTATATGATATAATTTTAATTACTTAATTATAATATAATTTAAACTTTATTACTGTATAAAATTTTGGAAAACTATTACATCGCTCGTGCATATATGTGGACTACCAACTCTACAAAGAAATGTGATTGATTTTTCACTTATCTCTTACATGTATAGAAAGGATAATGAATTTGATAAATATATATTATATATATGATATAATAAGAATTATTTAATGGTAAATTTTTATTTACCATATGATTCATTACATTAATCAAAAAAATAAAAACAATATTAATCTCTACGTATGTCCTTCCATCTCCATGAACGATGTAATTCATTTTTATGTATCAATATTTTATGGATTATTATAAATATGCATATATTGAATATATATGTTCTTAATACCATGAATAAAATTATAGAAATTATAGAACTATTATCCAAATATATGTATCGGGAATGTTAAATTGAAACATGCATGGGAAATGAAAAATTTATCACCTAGAATAGTTGTTTTAAAAATACATTTTTAATAAAAACGGGATAAGATGATATAAATATTTTATAAATTGTATTACTGATATATTATTATGTAATAAATCTATAATAAATACATAATTATAGTACATATGGTTATAATTTCAACAAGAATGGAAAAACTTGAGGTCGGGGATTTTCATCTCACATTTATTTCTATTGGACAGATGCAATAATCACCACTAGTTTGTTAATTTTAGTGTATATACAAACAATGAATTTTTATTTATCATGATTAAAAATATATTTATAATGATTTAAGTAAGCTTATGTGGTTTTTTATTTCATTTTTATTATTATTCAAATGTTTCTAGAGTGGTAAATTTATATTTCTCAACCTCATCATTATTTGGGATAGTTTAAATTTAAGACTATGTTGAGAAAATTTATCATCCATGATCATGTATTCTAAATAATTTTTCAAAAAGGTTTTATTATTATTCTATAGTTGTTGAAAATAATTTTTACCAATTTATTACTTTTTTATAAAATAGATTGAAGTAAAATTTTAATTTCATTTTCTAAATGAGGCGCTTTGTGAGTTTTTCGACTAAAATATGGAAAGAATATTTTTAACTTATAAGATATGATTTGATTTACCACCATAATTATTATTTAATTATATGAATATTTCATCACATGTATACATGTTTATTTTCAGAAAAACATCATCCTTTATAATTTCGCTAACAAAAAAGTGATTTCAAAATAGAAAGGATATTCACCTCAATAATTTTTTTGATTGATATTTAGAAATTATTTTATATCAAAGATAACATTAATTGTTGTTACCTATGATTTATTGGGGATACTATCTGAGGATATCATAATTATTATTCCTCTAGTTAGTTTATTTTTATGATATTGTGATTTTTATGAAACATATTTCTATTCAAGTGTAAAGATATTATGATATGTTTATGAAACCCATTTATTATCATGGGATTTGTTACAATTTCTGTTATTATGGAACACATATGTATTGTTTTCATTATCTTATTGGTGGGACCTATATATCCCTTTAAATAATTGGTTAACTCTTAATATCTCATGAGATAAAAAAGTTAAAAAACATGATAGAATTAATCCTTTATGGTAAGTAGGTGAATCTCTATCATATATAGGAAATAGGTGAATCTTGATATATTATTGGAAATAGGTGTTTCAAGATATATTATAGGAAAATGGTATATCCCAATCACCTATTGGAAATAGGAGTATCAAGATCTATAGTTAGAAACATGTTATAAGTACTAATAATGTATTTTGATAGTCTAGGTTGTTAACAATGAAATATTAAATGTATTTCTATATTTATGATGGTGCCACATTTTTATAAATTTAGATTATGGTTTATGATTGATTTATTATGGTTTATCAATCTTATGTATCATGTATTCAGAAATGATACTATTTTTTCCATGACCCCTGATTATGATTTATAACAAGTTGGGAATAAAATTTTTCTGTTATTTTTAGGAAAAAATACCATTATGTGTATCTCATTATATTATATGTTTATTAATCGATAGATCATATGTTTACCGTTATTGATAATTTAATCTTTACATTCCTATTTATTATGTTCCCTTAGTTATATGGAATGATATAAAATTAATTATTTCTTGGAGGATATAACATTAATGATTTAGATAACCTGATGTGAAATAATAAAATATTGGTATAGTGGGAGATATTTTTGATCACTATATGCTATTTTTTATGTAATTTTGCATTCTCCTTTGGGAAATCATGGTTTTAATGGATTCATTAAGTATTTTTCATAAATATATAATACTATATACTTATAAGGACTAATGGTATGATAGTGATCTATTATTTCATTTTCACATTGAATTATTATGATTGCAAAAAAAATTGTGTTACATTTATCTATATCAAATCCCAAAATGCAAAAAAAAAATTATCATCAATTCTAGATGTGTGGGTTTCAGGGCAGTTACATTTGGTATCTAATCAGTGATTAGATAAAATTGAAATGTAGTTTTCTAGAGAATATATCTTAAGAGTTATGGATAATATGGGTATGTAAGACCATATATTCAGATTCCTAGATGCCCCTTTTTAGGTTTTATGTTATAAAACATTTAGGTGACAAATGATATTTTTGGAGACATTTTTTGTTGAGGTTATTACATTTTGGGAAGCAAAATGAAAGGTTTGAGACAATGTTTTAGGATTGAAACATTACATAGTTTTGAATATTTTAGAGTTAATTTTTTGGATGTTTAATAAATTTTTTGGAATGTAATTATAATTATATTAATACTATCTCAGGAAAAAAAGACAAAGCACGAGATGGTTGACAACCCATAACATCTGGCATGGTCATCAAGATAGATATAAAGACCCTACCTTAAAAATTATATAATATATTTAATTAAATAATAATTTATTAATTAAACTTCCAATGATATTTTCAGTTTAGAGTTTTAGGGAATTAGTTCATAAAACATATTTTGAAATCCACCGGTATTCAATGTGGAGACTACTAAAATAGTATCCAATTCTTTTAAAATTAAAATGTTTTTAATAAAACATGAATTCTTTAGAACATTCATCTTTGTTTCTTATTTTATATTACCTAAACACAAAGAATAAAAAAATAGTCTAAGAAATTTGATGAGAAAAAAATGATCTGTGAATAACATAAAAAGAAAGAGACAAACCATTAGACCGTGAATATTTATAAGAATATAAATCCATTTTTCACAAAGATATGTTTCTCACCCATATGTATCATATAACTACATTGTGAAAACATTTTATTTATATAAAACATAATAAAACATATAGAAAACCATATATGTAATTTAGGGATTAATTTCATAATATTGTAACCATTATATATATCATATTTTTTTAATCCTCATGTATACCTTATAATGTAACCCTCATGGATACCTTAGGCTATAAACATCACAGTTACACTTATATTGACTATTATTTTCATATTCCGAGATAAAAAACCCAATGAATTGGAGGGAGTAATATGACCCACAGATAATCATAAATAATGCCTAATAATAAAATAATAATAATAATAAAACCTGAATACTCTCATCATAACATCATTCCATTTGAAATTTGTAAAAATAAATACATAAAACATAGTTTTATAAAAATGTTCATTACATTGAGTAAATATAACATAAAATGAGTTCAAAACTCATGTATGATGGTATAAATAGTGAGATAAATTTATTAAAAAAATATATTCATATTTATTATTCCTTAAATATTTTTTTATAACATATTTCCATCCATTTATTGATAATATTTTTTTTTGATTATTTATGTGCGTTATTTTTTGGTTTTTCATGGTTAGTTTACTATATACTTTCTCATTGAATGGATTAAAAAAACTAAAAGTGGAAAGATAAGGTATTCAAATGTTTACATAATTTTAAAATATTTCATATATAACATTTTTCTGATATTAGGATGGTCCATTATATAAAACATTAATGAAAATGGTTTAATTTATTTTAGTGGTTATTAAGACCATCACAAACATATATTATTTTATTTAATATCATGATTATATATTGGTTCCATTAAAATAAGTAACATATAACATTCTTAATAAAATTTTATTTAAATATAATAATGGTATTATGGACAAATTTGAAGGTGGAAAAACAAAATTAAAAAATAATCATCAATGAAGGTGGTGAGTCGACACGTTATAATAGATGTTTTAATTTTCTAGAGGAAGTGGATAAGAGGAGAGGTTTGATGATGGATATTCAATTATTAGAAATAAATAGTATATTTATTATATTAGATATATCATGTCACATTAGACAGGGGTCGTGAGAACATAACAATAAAATAGAAGAAATTGGAAAGAAATAAAAAAATTTAAAAAGGATTATACCTCTTCCACTCTTATCCTTGAGAACCTCCATAACGCACTAAGATTTGGCCTTTTTGTGAGATGATAAGGTCATCAATGTGGAAAATAGTATTTGGAATGGAATCAGAAATATATTGAACAATTTCCAAGTCAATCAATTTTGTGGAGAAGAGGTGTTGATGGGTGGTATTTATAGTGGGGGATATGAGTTTTTTTTTAATATTTTATAAATTATATTATTATTTTAGTTAAGAACTATGAATAGTTTTAGAATTATCACTAAATATGTGAATATAATGAATTTTAGTTTGATATATTGGGCTTATCTAATCCATAAATCTTCAATGGATTAACAATTCATTAATTTGTTAAATCCTGTAAATTATCATCCTTCAATATTTACCAAAAATTAATCTATTTTATAAATATATCAAAACATAAAAATGATAACCATTTATCAACATGTATAAAGTAAAGATTAATTCTATTTTATGAAAATAATTTCATAAATTAGAAAAAAAATTAATTAAAAATAATAATTTTTTAAAAAAATACATATTTTAAAATTGTAACATATTTTATAACACTTTGAAAAATTAATTACGTTTTCATAATGTTATATTATAGTTGTAAGTAAAATAAATATTTATTTATGAGTCTATTTTATAAAGATGTTTTTCTTTTAAATAATTAAATTAATTATAAAATTATAAATAAACATTTATGTTTCACATTAATAACAATAATAAATTAATTTTTTCCTAAACATTTAGTTATATATACCATTATATAAATATAACATATTTTTATCCATAAGATGCCAAAATTTTATTTAAAATTTCTTTTGTGAGGTCAATATTCTATTGTCCAGGTTACTCTTACCAGTGGTCATATAACTCTTCATTCATTATAAATTCCATATTTCTATTGCTACTAGTTATTTCACTATATATTTACAATAATTTTGACTCCATTATTCTAGAATGAAAAAAAAATTAATGTACCTGGGCTGTTAAATTATTCCCCAATTTTAGAAATTTTATCCTCCAATTTTCTTATCTACTTATTAAACAAGAGGTGATTCATTTACGTCATAAAATTTTCATATTTCTATCTTGATTCATCACCCAAGTGATTTCCCCAAAAAAACCTATTGAATTATCTTAATCCATAATACATTATCTCTATAATAAAAAACTTGAATAGGATTTTCTTTATAAGAAAGCTTCTCTTGTAGTAAAACTACTTCTCGTCTTAGAAAATAATATAAATTGGGTACATACAATTTCAACAGCAAAACATGAAAAATATTATGTAACTAAGATTAACATGGAGGCAAGTCTATTCAGTAGGAAAAGGTTCCTGCTTTCTTTAGTACATCAAAATGTCTAATGATATATGTACTTATCATTATTTCCTTCCAAAAATACATAACAATTTTCCAAGGAGTGATTTTTTGGATATCATGATCACCTTATTCAAAAGAAAGGTCCATCCTCTTAGTACCAATATTACTTTTCTTCTTTTTCTAAGACCTCCACATGTGTCGCTAGATCATCTTATCTTTATTGGATACTTCCTCCAATAATTTTGGTCCCATAACCTTTATTTCCCTGACATTATCCTAAAATTCTATAGTTCGAACCCATATCTTGTATAATACCTCAAAAGGTTCAATATGTATATCGAAATGAAAACTATAATTTTAAGAAAACTCATGTAAAGAATGATGCAGTTTCCAACTACCATGGTAGAAAATTGAAAAATCACATAATATGTCTTCAAATATCTAAATTGTTCACTCAATTTTTCATCACATTGATGATGAATGGATGTGTGGAAATATTATTCAGTTCCCAATGACATCTGATGGAATTTACAAAATTTTAAAGTGAAACTTTTATCATGGTAATATTAAATAAATGGAGGAATACTATTTTAACTAAAACTTTCATTGAGGTTCAATCGAGAAAGCTGATATAGAGAAAGAGTATTACAATTTTGAAGAAAATTTTAAAATTTTGAAAGCAGGTCAATAATAAACAAAATTACATTATTACCTCGATATGTATTTTTATTTCCCAACATGATGTCCGTATATAGATTTTTCCACTTCCACTATTGCATTATAAAAGGCTAAATAATCAACTTTTGTAGTTATCTTTCTACTGTAACATATTGACATGTCTAAAAATTTCATGGTATAATTAGAAATATAGATTTTCATTCAATATGACATGTAAAAACCCCTAAGGCCTATGTACATCTTATTGCTATATAAATAAACAAAAAACATAGAGAAATTTTATTTACATAAATATTAATTCCACAATTAAGAATCATAATGAAAATATAATATATTTCCAAATCACAAGACACAATCTTTAACAACATTTAATTCAGGAAACATAAATTTCTTTTGAAAATTATATGTTTTTTTGTAACTCATAGTCTTCCTTTTATGCATTCATAATTCTATCTAAAACATATGACTGTACTAACATATATACCAAAATAGATGAAATTTTCCCATTGAAAATATCCAATACAAAATTCATGAAACCTATAACAAAAGGATCATGTTACAAACATAACATGGTTAATGTAGCATGATGTTTCTAACTCAAGGCATGCATAAATTTTTTTGAGTATCTAGGATGAGAACTATTTATGCAATTATAATCCTTTATCAGTTCCAGCCAGCTTATTTACCTCATGCTTAATACATTATGAGTAAATCTATATATAAAAATATTATTCTTAGTATATAGTTCACCTTAATATCCATTAAAATGTTGCCCCAAAATTTTTAATCTAAAAACAAGAATTTCTAATTTCAAATCATGTGTAGGATAATTTATCTTTATAGAAGTCAGTTGCCCTGAATAATAAAAAATTACATGATCCTTATACATCAGAACAGAACAATGACCCTTGAAGTAAGCATCCCTACAGATTAAAAAATCACCCTTTTTGTTTGTTAGGGACAAACCATGATAATTAAACAATATATTATTCATATACTGAATATAAAAATCACATTATTGAGTCTATATAAATTTAAACCATTTTCATGTTAACATAGTTAGCGGTCTTGATAGCAATGATTTTTTTCACAAGTTGTGGCTAATGTCATGTTAACCAGGAAAACTATGAATATTTGTATCATTTTTAGGTATTGGACATTTATAAAGAACTTTTTTTTCAAGGATCAAATTTTATGCCATCCTTAATTACAATGATCAGAAAAAAAAATAAACCTATTGCAAAAAAAGATTACATTTTCTAAATTTTAAATATAATTTATTTTCATGGAGAGGTTTTAATAAAATATAAAAATGATATTTATGATCCACATAACATTTTAAATAACTAAAATTTCATCAATAAGAAAAGAAAAATCCAAATACTCATGAAAATTTTTATTCATAATATTTATATATACTATAAGAGTATTTTTTTAAACCAATGGGAATAATGAAAAACTTATATTGTCCCTATCAAATACTAAATGTAATTTCTGGAATTTCATCCTTCTACACCTTCAGATAATGGGACCTAGATCTCATGTAAGTATTAAAAAATACGGATCTCTATGGAGCTAATGAAAAAAGTCATCAGTATGAGGTAATATATATTTATTCTTTACAACAATATCCATTTCATCCATAATACATAATTAGTAATAAAACAAAAATTCATCACAAAATCTATATTTACATCTTATTTTCTCTTACCCATCCTTAAATCCTTTGAAAAACTATTTAAAACATGGAAGGAGAAAAAAACCTCAATAAAGGGAAGTAAAATAAAGATATAAACCATTTTTCAATTAATACATCTAAATATATAAAATCGTTTTCAAAAATACATTCTTCTCACCCATAAGTATCATATAGTGACATTTTGAAAACATTATATTTCTATAAAACATAGGAAATATAAAAATTAGAATATAGGTATTGTTGTAATTAATGACGTACTTTTATAACCCTCAGGACTACCATATGATTTGTAAGCCTCATGGAAACATTACAATGTTACCCTTACAACTACCTAATTATGTTACCATTATAGTTACCCCTAGAATAACCATTAAATTTGACATCCAACAAAACCAAACACAATGAATTGTAGTGAGATACATGTCCCAAACATCATCATAAAAAATTAACATGAAATATATATTAATCATAATACAAAAATACTTTCATCATAAAAACATTCCTTCTCAATTGTTTTAAAATAAGAAATTTAAATTAGGTTTTTAATGAAATATTCCTTATCTTGGGTTTGTCTTACATAAAATGATTTAAAATGTAAATTATAATGGTTCAAAGAGTGCTTTTAATTAATTTATGGACAATATTAAAATTTATAATACTATATATAATCTTTTTATATCATCTTTGAACCCATATGTTGATTATATTTTTTATTTTTATAATTTTTTATGCGTTTCGTTCATGGTTTCCACGGTTGGTTTATAAAGATTATTATAACAAATGAATGAAAATATCAAGAATTTGGAAGAAATGATATTAATATAATTTAATAATTTTAAATGATACCATGTATGTTTTTTTAATATTAGGATAATTCATTAGACAAAATATTTATGAAAATAATTTATCTTATTTTGGCGAGTTTTATGACCATAACAAACTTTTATCACTTTCATTAATATCATGAATATATACTGGATAGAAAAAATTATATAGCTTATAATATGTATAATAATGAAATTATTAAACTATAATAATGGATTTATGAAAATCCTTGAATTTTGTAAAAAAATGAAAAATTCGATATCCACAAAGGAGGTGAATCGACACGTAACATGTAATGCTTTTATATTCCAGAATAATGTATGAATATGAGAGGGTTGATGATTTATATTAAATTAACATAATAAAATTTTAGTCTATATAACATAATGTATTTATCATTTCACATTGGATAGGGTAAAATGGGAGAGAATAAGAAAATAAAATAAATTGAAAATAAAATAAAAGAAAATGGAAAAGGATTTTACCTCTCGAATTCTGCATCTTTATAACAAAATTAAGGAACATAAATTTGGATTTTTTGTGAGAGAAAAATGTAGTAGACGTGGGTAAGAGGCTTTGAAAGGGAATTGGGAATAAATTAACAACCTATTAGGCTTTGATATTTTAGGAGAAGATGTGGTGAAGGATAATATTTATAGTAGTTGAGCGGGGTGTTTTTTGAATATTTGACTCATTAGTTTATTATTTTGGTTCAGAGATATGAATTATTCCATCATTTTCACTAAATATGTTAAAATAAATAATTATGTTTCATGGTTTTGGGTGTATACCATCCATACATAATCTATAACTCAATAATATTGAATGTTTTATATAAAATAAAGTATAATATTTAACTACTAATTTTTTTTAACTAATTTTGAAAGATCCCAAAAATTCACCCTATCAATTTTTCTAATGAGTAGAATTATAAAAGTTTCTCCATATTATAAAAATAATTTTATACACATGAGAACTGTAATTTTTAATGAAAATAATAATTTATTCAAAAAATACTGATTTTAATATTATAAATGATTATAAAACATTGAAAAAGTAATTAAGATAAAAAATATATCTTATAACCATACAACAACAAAAATTTAATTTAGGAATATATTCAATAAATATAAATTTTCATTTAAATAATTAATTAAACTATAAAATTATATTTATAAATTTATGTATTACAAAAACAACAACACTAAATTTATAATTATTAAATCATTTATTTACTTATACCATGATATAAATATGTCATAATTTCATTAAAAATATACATAAATTTTATTCCTTATTTCATAGTCAAGGATGATATTGTATTGGAAAGATTTATATTCCCTATAATAATGTATCCATTGCATCAGTATAAATACCTTAATTTCTATAAATTCAAGTTATTTTATTATACATTTATAATTAATCTAACTACACATTTTTAGAATGAAAAGAAATTATTTTATTAGTACTAGGGTCATTTGAATGGAAACCACAACCGATGGGTGAAAAGGTTTAATTTCCCACTAATATCCTATGTGATATATAAGTAAGTATTAATGTGATTTAATTTTTTTAAATGATTAGATAGATAAAGTTTATATACATTTTGGGAACATATATGTAAGGTTATTTTGGAATATGTTCTCTTTTTCAAGAACCCTATATGACTAAGGTAAATAGAGTATTATAAAATTTTATTTTTGGAATAAATGACTAATTTTCCATTGATACATGTTGGATAATATAATTATGTTAATCATGGTTACTTATGAAAACTGTTATCCTATCATGTAGATTATATGTTTAGGGTCTGTTCGTTTTGGGTGATAAATTATATTTTTTGGAAGAGTATGTAATCAAATCCTTCATATTTTTTTCAATCCTAATATTATATATTTTGATGATTTTTATAGATTTTTATTTATTAAATGATCTATGAAGAATTTTGGGTATTACTTTTGAATATTGGTGACTTAATTATTTTTCTTTATATAAAGTTTTAGTCTTCTAGAATCAACTTATCATGGGATAACAATTTTGTATATTATTAATTCCTAAAGACAAGATTAATATATGGTTGTTATTTTTTGGAATATGAGATCCATTAGTGGTAAATTTTATCACTTCAAACATGATAAAATTCATCTTCAATACTCATTGTTCGGAGAAAAAAATGTGATTGTGGTGGGAATTGATTAAAAGATGAAACTTTAATTCTCAGGAAATTATATTTATTTATGTTCATTAACTAAGTAGTAAATTAATTCCTCAAATATAATAAATTTATCCTAATAAAAATTAATATAATTATAAGCTATATTTGATATGAATTAATGTTGGTTTCCCATTTTATATCTTATGGTTTTGTGATTACTAACTTCATCATGACCATTCACTTCCTTTTTTTCAATTATTTATGGATATTAGTTCATATACCCCAAATTTTATCATATTTGGAAACCTAGTATGTGTAATTATTGATGAATTTTATACTTATATTTCTTAATTTTCAAGAATATGTTTTATTAGCCTTTATTATGATGTGGGCTTCCACAAAGAAAAATACAAATTTAAAAATCCATTGATAACCCTAAAAAAATGTACAGAAAAATTTTATAGTGGGGAATGTATAACCAAATGATTTTTATGTAATATAAATCTTTAAATAAAATTATTTCATTTATATCTTTCATTTTATGCGACAATGAGTTTAAATTAACCACATTGCATTATTAAATTATTATGTTACCGTTATAACCAAGCCACTAAATTGGAAGGTATGAATACTATTCACCAAATAGGATATATATATATATGTATATAGAAATTAACTACTCATAAAAAATTATTGATCAATACTTATGAAATAAGTACTCAATTTTTAATAATGTTATTTTACACTTTAGAAATAAGTTTTCCTTAAAAATGATTTTATTGAAAATTATTATAATTAAAATTAAAAATTTATAAAAAAAATTACAATAAAATATAATTTTTAAATTGAACATATATAAATTATCATTGAGTTTAATTTCAAATTTTTTAAAAGTTTTAAGATGTACTGAATAGTGAAAAATGTAAAAAAAATTGAAAAGTGTATTTTTGTGGAAACTATTTGAAAAGATTATTTTTATTTAAAAAAAATTGTATGGAAAATTGATTATATTATATTATTAATAACCTAGTTATGTTAATTGGAATCAATTTAATAATATAATTGGATATGAAAATATTTTTATACTTAAGAGATATTTTTTCTTAAAAATAGTTTTTCATTTAATTTTCTATTACAATATTAAATTATATTACACAATATCTTTGTTTTTTATTTTAAAAAATTGATTTCATATTTTTTATTTAGGAGGTTCAAATTTAGTAATTATTACCCTTTTATTTTTTCCCTATATAAATTGTAACCATTATATATTTGACAACATCAATAAGAGTTAAATTAAGTTAATCTATGATAAAACTATGTTTTAAGTGCATAATTAATCATAATAATTCTTATTATATGAATTAAATAATATAGATAAAACCTAATGTTCACAAATTATTCATTTAATGGACTCTTTTCCATGAAAATGACTTATATACTATTTAAACTAAAAGAAGTGATGAAATTTTACTCCCATAGTTTTAAATATCATTTATTAATTCAGATAGGGAAATGAATTAGTAACGGATAAATATATAAGATGTTATTATGCTCAAATAATTTATTTTTATGATAGTAATTTTGATTTAATTTTTATAAAATAAATAATTTAATTAATATCTTATACTACATTGAGGCGGTGCATCAGAAAATAAAAAAAAAATTAAAATAATTTTAAAAAACATTACACATAAAAAGGTAAGAACAATTAAATGGCCAATAAACATACCTAAATAATATTATGTAAATATATATCAACCATAATCACCCTTGCGGAGTATTTATAAGATTTGGATGTAATTTTGAAAAAATTAGGACCTTTAAAATATTTTATTTAATGAAATATTGTACATCTGTCACTATTATTTTAATATGTATAAAATTTATAATATGTGGTTATACATTGGTTGTGTTATTATATAAATATTATTTTTAATATAAAATATTTAGTTTCAAAATTGTAGTTTTTTTAATTTTTTAGTTAATAAATAAATATCTTAAATGCATTCACCATGCTGATTTAGTAATAATTTAACTAAAGAAATTATTAAATAAATGATAATAAAAGAAAAAAAAGGTATTTTAATTTGAGATTATTAAGGACATAAAAGAATTTTATATATCCCCATGACAATTTGGATATGTGTTAAAATATTTTTTCTAATTCAATGTATTTTATAAATTTTATTACATTCAGTATAATGAATAATGTCAAAATTGACACTAAGGATATTATACAAAAATAATAATTTTTAAATTATATAAAAATAATAAATATTTCAAATGGGGAAAGGGGTATATTTCATAGTCTAAAATGACATAAATTTTCCATTTATCATCCAATTGAATCCTTATATGTAAAAATTATGACCTATTAATATTGAAAATGTTTTTATCATAATTAATATTAAACGAGGATTACTAAAGTTTAACCCAAATTATGAGGTTTAAAAATCCCCCAAAAAAGGTCTAAAATATTTTTTTTGAGGGAATTGAAACCCTTACCACATTATATTTTAATTAATATCAATTTTGAGTAATTTTTATTGAGATTTAAATTATTATAAATTTATATTTTGAAAAATTTCAAAGGTACCCAATCATATCAATTACAGAAGGACACATCTTCCCTTATTTTATTTCAGCGCATTAAGCCATGGATATCAACCATTATCTTAAAAATTATCCCTAACATATTCCTAGTCAAATTATATAATATTTTTATTACCTAATTACAAACTCCAAATTCTTTTTACGAGATTTAATAGAGTCATTTCAAATAAGAGTTAATAACACTAACCAATCAAATTAGTTTTTTTAATTTTCATTAAATAATAGAAATATATTATTACTATCATTAAATAATATATTTTTTATACTAAATATTATTAAATTTTATTATTATTAAAAAACATTATAAAACATATTTAACAATAAATAATTAGTAGAAGTTCCACTCGTGGATACATATAACATACAGTATCCAGGTAATAATACAATTAATTTTTAATTACAATCTTTTATAGATTATTATTTTTATGAGATGAAAAAAAATATATTTTTTAAATTATTCTTATGGAATAATAATATCATATATAACTTGTTATATTTTATACCATTAGGGAAAATATAACATTGGTCATTTGTATTTTAGGAATACCACCTCAACGAAGATATGTGATTCATTCTTCAATCCAGCATGACATAGATGGTAAGAATGATTGATTTGAAAAATATATATGAAATATATTATATAATAATAAATATATCTGGGCTAATTATTATTTATCTTTTTTAATTCAATCAGTTAAAAATTAGAAATAATGCTTATGTATATATTTGACCAACCGTCTTTATGAACGGTGTAATTTACATTTCATTTTCTACTTTTCATTAATGATTTTAAATATGAATATAATAAATATAAATTTTTTTTTAACATGAAATAAATTAGAAATATGATGGGAATATTATCAAAATATAAGGATCATGAATTTCAAATCGAAACATGCTTGGAAAATGAAGTAGTTGTCACCCAGAACATGGATTGTAATAAAAAATTATTAATAAATGGTTGATAAGATGATATAAATAAAAAATTTAATTGTATGATATATATATTTTTACCTAGTAAATTAATAATTAATCATTATTTATTATAAATGTTGTTTACACATGAAAAAATAATGAAGTGTCATGAGGTAATAGATTTTTGTGTCAGTTTTGTTTTTTGGGGGTGCATTCCATTATCACCACTTGTTTCATTGTGTAGAGTATGTAGTACCAATGAATATTATTTTAAAATTATTATTATGAATTTTACAGGGATTTACATATCTATATATAGGTATTTATTTTATTCATATTATGATTATGATGTTTCATGAACTCTAAAGGTTTATTTTAAAAAGTCATTATTATTCAGCATTGTTAGTGTTTAGGTCTCAATTGTAGAATATTTATCTTCTATATTCTTGTTTTATAATAAAAATTAAAACTGGGTTTATTAGTTTATTAAAAATAATTATAAAAAATTTTACAAATTTTATACATTTTACAAAATTATTTGAAAGGATTCTTTTTCATTATCAAGACGAGGTGCATTGTGACTTTTCTAACAAATATAATGTAATAATTTTTTTCAACTTGTATGAAATGAGATGATTATCCCACCATAATGACATAGTAATTCATTTAATAATACTTTAAAATTTTGTAAGGTTATCTAAAAATTAAATTCCTTCCTTTATAGTTTATTATATATTAAAAATTGTTTTCAAAATATAAAGAACATTCTCCTAAATAATTATATGAAGAGATATTTAAAATTCATACCCAATCTAAGATAAAATTATTTTATGCTAATTATGATTTATTTGGATATGATCCAAGGATGTAATCCTTCTTCTTCATTTTTTATGTTTATGTTTATAATGGAATGTTGTTTATGAAACCCATTTCATTTACATGGGTTATAATATGATGAAATATTTAATAAAAAAATTTCCTTTCCACGGTTCTATTATGATTTATATTCATATGGATCATAGATATATAGTTTTAATTATCTGATGGGTGGTTCCTATATCTCCCTCCAATTTAATTGGTAATTATTAATAACACATGATATAACAATGGGAAAGAAGACAATGAGATTGATAACCTATGGGAATCATGTGTTTCGTGGTATATTATGTGAAATATGTGTGTCCATATCTACTATGGTAAACTTGTGCATTTTGGTCTAGTATGAAAAATAGGTGATTCATGATCTACTATAGATTATGGATGTGACTAGAAAAATAATGTTAAATGGGTTATAATTCATGGTCTATTATGTTGATATTATTTGGTATTAACCATGAAATATGAAATGGTTTTATATATTTATGATGGTTCCACACATTAATAACATAATCTTATGGGTCATAATTTAATTATGATGATTTATCATTAATAGATCATTTTCTCTAAAATGTTAGTGTTTTGTGATGTGAATGATGTTGATGATATACGAATTGTTGGATATGAACATTTTAAGGTGTGTTCATGATCACATACAATTATTTGTATCTTATTCTTTTATATAATCATAGATAATTATTCCATATGTTGACACATAGAGAGGAATTGATCTCACCCTTCTTATGTTTTCATTTCCCTAGGTTATGACGAAATATGTTAAACGAATTATGTCATGAATGATTTTACATGGATGATGTTTATGATCTATCTTTAAATAGGAAAACCTTGGTTTTGTAGGTTATAATGTTGATCATTGTGAGCCATTTTTATTAATCCAATTCATTAAGTGTTTATCCTAATTAAATCAAAAAACATAAAATAAAATTTCATATGGTATTTGAGTTAACTAATATTTACGTTTTCCATTGTGATATTTTTATGTCATGAAATGTTTTCACTTATATCATTATCAAATCTAGAAATATAATTTTTTAGCACAAAATATGGATGTCTGGGGTTCGGGGCTATTACTAAAACAATTGAATAATACATAAAATTTTGGAATAAATATATGTATAGAAAAAATTATCTCAAGGATATAAACTAATGCATTAATAAAATATTAATCTTTGGATAATGACCCATGTACCTATATTGGGCTTTGAATAACCTCTCGTGTACCCTATTTTGGGATTGGTTTATCCCCTAGTGTACCCTCTGGTTATCGGCTTAGGATAAAGTCTTATGCACTTTATTTTGTTGAGGTTGGGATAACCACTAATTTAACATCTTTTTTATTTGCTAGGAAAATCTATTTGGTACACTTTGTGAATATAGAACATTAATCATTACCAAATGTATTTTACCGAGATGTTGGTCCACCAATCCCAAGGTATAACATAGCCACCATTAATGGATATAATATAACTAGCATATATGTTTAAATTATAATCACTATAACATAATAAAAATCATTAATAATTTATCTAAACATTCATAAAAAAAGTCATCATATCTGATCCTATTAAATGAAAGTGGTTTTTAAATATTTAATCCAAGCATATCTTATAGAAAATGAATTGGATTCATAAACATTTCATCATTTCATCATAAAAAAAACAAATAAAATAAGAATAAATTTTATAAACCTAATTTAATCGTAAAAATAACTATCTAGATAATGAATAAGGAAGATATAATTATTTAATATCCTGACAAAATCATATGTCACAAAAAATCATTCAAACTAATATAGAAACTAAATTTGAATAATAAATTGGAACATTTCTTGATAAAAATTTATTTCCGGCTTTTAATTCAATTATTTAAAATAATAATATTTCCCATATATTAAATAAATTAATTAATTTTAAAATCATCTGGAGAAAATTGAAAAAAAGTTAAATCATATGTTTGTAATGTGGATTGTAAATATCATATATTTCATACACATTAAAAAATATTCCATTCAAATTTTTCTATAATTGTGATAAATTCCTTTCCTGGAAAATGAAAATAAGATTAACTTAAATATATTTAATAGTAAAAACAAGATGAAAATTATTTTAATAAATAATTGGGTGATAGTAGATATTTTTTTAGAAAAAATGTACACTGAATAAAAACTTTTTTTAGCTGAATAGAGAAATAAATTTGGTTTTTACGTAATTATTTAGACTATTTTGTACATAAAGGGAGGAAAATTAATTTAGAAAACTTATTGTGATGATATAACCATAGGATAAGAAAATTCATGTGTATAATGAGATGTGGATGAAAAGATCTCATCATTTTAAGCATGCTCGTGAACAATCCTAATAATTAAGGTGACTGCAACATAAAATTTTAAAATTGTTAGTAATGATTTAATCTTAAGCCCCATAAAATAATGAATAATTGATAGATATATATATCACATGAGTATGATGATAATAATATTAAAATAATTGGAATTATATGCACCGAACAAAAAGTGGTGGATATGGAATTTTTCCAATAAAAATAAATTTGAGATGAACAATCCCCTACCTTAAGTCTTGATATCCTCCAAACATGTTCAAACCTATTGTATAATAAATATAAATTTATTATAAAAATATGTTTAAAAAATATTAATCATATCATATGATATATTATTTATTTTTTACCTTTTATTAACTATTTATTAAAAATTCCTTATTTAAATTCATGTTTTGGGTAATAACTATTTCATTTTTCATATATGTTTTGGGTTGGTACTTTTTTAATTTTTCATTGATCATGGTTACATAATCATAAATATGATAAATATGATATAAATGATATAAATATATTTTATATAATATATATGTGTGTATTTATAGTATTCCATTAATGTTGGAAATAGAGAAATAATTTCATTGTTCATTAAGACGTTACTCTATACATACGCATGTATGTTATTTACATTTTATTGATGGATAGATAAAAAATATGTTAAGTAATATAAAAACATTATAAAATATTTATTATTTAATATATATTACACATATTCATTAAATTTATCCATATAACTATTCTTATAAAAAACAAGTCAAAAATAAATTACATCTCTTCGCTAGGTGGTAGTCTATGATAATAATGAGTGACATTATCATATTACCAAAGAGTGGAAAGTAAAGAGGTATACGTGATATTATATTTAAAAAATTATAATTATTTCATTAATATCATAATATATATATAATTAAAATATATCAATGTACCCACCCATTATAGAATGTGATGTAAAATGATTTACATCACCTCGCATGGTGTTAGTCCACCATACACACAATTGATGATTTCAATTCCCATTTTATGGAATATGAGATATATAAAGGTTATAAAATTAAATAAATAATATATAATTATATTTTAGATACATTATTTTATAATATCATGATTGAATATGATTTAATGGAGTTATAAGATGAAATATAATGAAAATTCATGATTAAGGACAATACCTCTTCTTCAGAGAACTCCTTTAGGTTTACACCTAAAACATTCTTATGATGGTTTCATAATCAATATAAGGTATCTAAAATATGGGTTGGGAATTAAAGAAGATATTAATTAAATTAGTTTTTAAATAAAAGGTATTTAGATGTGTAAAGAAGAGAGGAGAGGATATTTCCATTTATATGTGAGGAAGGAAACCCGCATGGAAAGTACATGGAAATTACCCAAAAGAATAAAAAATTATAAATTAATTAATATGAAAAAACATCAAAATAGAAATATATTCAACATTTAGAAACTATAAAATTGTTCAATATAAATAAAATTCTATTTAAAAAATTTCTACTTGGAGACTCATCTTTAACTTTTTAATTTAACCAACCTGTAGGACAATTTAAAAATTAACTACAATGATTAATTTTTACTAGATTTAATATTTATTTTTACAATAATGAATTTGAAATTTTTTGTAAAATTAATTATTCTTACTCAAAATATAGAATCTATTTTTTGAAGTCTTATTTTATTAACTTTAAAAATTAAATTTAAATTAGAATACAAATATATTATGTGAATGTGGTTTCCCAATGATAAAATCATTTAAATTTAAGAACATTTACATATAAAAATACATTATTTTGATTACAATGAAATAAATTGTATTAATAAAAATATAAGTGAACTAATTTTACAATTATTAAATTCTTATACAAGATTTAGAATTGTAAGTATTTTTTGGAAGGCATGTTTTTTATAAAAACAATAATTTTTACTGTTTATAAAAAAATCATTTAAAAAATTATAAAAAATTAACACAACGATAATCTCAAACAATATATTTAAAAATTGAGAATATTTTGAAATATATTTTATACACATAAAAAATGTTTCATTTTTTTTGTTAACAATAGAAAATAAATTATTTTTATGAAGATAATATTTTTAAAACATATATTTACTTTACTAATAAATAATAACATTTTTATCAATATGATTTATTTATACAAAATAATTGTACATAGTTTTTTAAATGTGTATATCCAATTTAATACCAAACAAATTTAACGAGGAAGTTATAATTATCATGTTTACATAATATTATTAATAGTATATAACAATCAATTGATACATAGTGTTTCATGTATCAAAATTTATCGAATAAATTAAATTTATTGAAAATGTACGTTTACTAATATAAATGGTTATTATGCTAATTTAATACACATAAAATTTACAACCCCATATTGATTCCATAATTATTTCCTAAAATTTTCCATGTATTTAATTTCGCACAAATAAGTATAGTATGAAATAATAATACACCCTAACATATTGGCCCCACATCCTTGAGTTAGTCTCTTATATGTATCCCACAAAAGTCCTATAAATAACATCCGAAAATAAGATGAATGAAATTTAATAAAATAAAAATAATGATAAAGATAAAGATAAATGTAAATAAAATAATATAGCATTTCTTGGTTTTCCTCTAAGTATGACCTATTTTGTGGCATACCTTAGATGGCATGTACCAGTTGTTCATTGAAATCAAATGGTTGGTGGATATTTTGTGATTTTAACCACTAAATTCTTTTTTGGAACATATATTCACTTTAAATTATTTGAAGAGATTCCCATCAATAGATTACAATTATTTCATTCACATGGAAATCAGGCATATCTTTTAATGTGTTCAGTGGGATGAATAATGGATCCTCATCCTTTTCTTTATCTAATACTTCTATTTTCTTTTCATATTCTTTAACCAGGGATTACTCAAAATTTGGCACACTATTTTTTTAGATGGTTATTTAGTGATTGATTATATTATAAATAAAGAAAAAAATAGAAAATTTATATCCAAATATTACCCTTATATATTTACAACTTATTATTAATGTTATTTAATAAATTCCACTATGATTTATTTAGTTCTCCTCTATAATATTTTTTCAATTGGATTGTTGAGCTCCATGAGTTCCTCATCAGGTGAAATGATTAATTATTAATAATCCTCTAAACTAGTTTAGTTTTTGGATGAATATAAAAAATATAAACTATAAGAGTAATTTTTCAATTCAGTTTCAATGAATTTAAAAGAATTTGGGTGCATAAAAGGATCACATCCCATAGTTGGTTTTTTTACCAATTAATCTCCACATTTCATACACTATTTTAGTTTGGATCCTATTGATGGATATAGGCTATTAATATCCTCTATTATTTCTTCAAATTCAACCACTTGGGTTTTTTTTCTTTAAAATATAGTGAGAGTTATAATGGTCCTATTTATTATTCATCAAATATGGGAAGATCATGTTTTACATAAATTAATATAACATAATTTCAAATCCATAAAAACATTATAATCTCATAGATATGCATAAATAGACATATTTTTTTTGAATGACCTATATCCATTCATGGGGGTCCTAGTTGTGGTTTTGAGATGGTTGGATTGTAGTTTGTCATTAAGAACGACCACAAACTATGGAATTTATTAAAAAAATAATCATCAATAAAGGGAGAATATTTTTATTCTTTTATAAATTCTCAATGGGACATTGGGATGTAAAAACAAAGATTAGATAATTATTGGTACAATTATTTCAAGACTGGGTACTTGAGATCTTAATTATAGTCATAGATATCCTATTTGAATATATCCTATATGACAACTCATCATTGGGATTCCCTCATTGGTCTAGTAAATAATGTAATAGTATATTTCTTTTCTAAGTGTATGTTAGATTTTTTTTATTTTGAAATTTATATTGAATGAAATAAAAAAAATAAATTTTGTGTTAATGGGCACTTAGATCCTGGGGGAACGATTCCATGTGATTATGTAAACAAGTCATATGGTCTTAAAAAATTATTTATTTTAATGTTCTATCACATTATCCGACCAAGGTCATCTTAATTTAAATTATTTCATAGTTCAAGAAATCACTTCTCTTAATTATTTTTTTTATTTTAAGTATTTTATGAATTGAAGTAAACATTATAGTTTTATATTTTCAAATGAAAACTAAATCATACCTATCAGGTGTAGTGAAAATATAATGAAGTTATAAATAATGTAAACTCATGTAGAAGAATCACCTAGAGTTAACCTCAAGCTCCATAAAATTAATATCATATTTACTTAATGAACACGCCCTATCACATCTATGAACACGCTATACTCTTAAGGCCTGCATTTTATAATGAGATCAATTATCTTCATGTTTGTTTCACATCCAACTATTCAATAAATATTTCATAATGGAGATGAAAATTTTAATCCTTGGGAGTCATGTGGAGGAACAAAGGTTCTCTTCACACTAAGACACCAAATCCAAATTCTATGAAAATATAAAACATTGAGCATGAATGTGTATTTCAAAGGGTTTGGTACATAATCTATCCCATGGGGGAGTCTTCTAGCTATCTATTCATTATCATGAGTATAAGAGATCAAAATGATAATAATATGGGAAGGAATGTGAGATGTTAAATAAAAGTATTAATGTTTCATTATAGACTAAATTTAAAATAAAATTAATGATATAAAAAACATAAAAATATTGAAAGACTATAATTGACCTCCCATAGAACCTCCATTCACATCCTAACACTATCCCCTATTAATCAATATAAGTAGATGCTCAGGTAAAATATCACAACATGGAAAGCTTGAATATAGATTCAAAAGTTAGCCATATATTTTATCCTTAGGCATGTTCCATAAAATGACTAAATAAAATCATGATCTAGTGGAAGTAAATATTATATTTTGAGTCATTTATATTATATGAACACATCATCCAAATCTTATTAAAGATAAAAATGTATCATTCTATAATTTAATTAACCTCCATATTGAAATATCTAGTCCAAATTTTAATTTCAGGATAATTATCACTATAAAATATTACCATCCTTCTCTATATATTTAAAGAAATCATTTATTACCATATATGTACTTTATTGAGAAAAAAAATTAAAATTATAATTCAACCAATATAAAATTTCCAAATAAAAACACTAAATTGTAGTTCAAATAGAATGATTTAAATATCCATAAAGTGTCTATATTCATGATCTAATTACTTTTTTTATTATAAAATAATTTAAATAATATGGCCTTTCCTATTAATATAACGTTTGAATAATAAATTTTTAAAATAAAAAAGAAACCCAATTTTTTAATTAAAAAAAATATTCATTTAATCTAAAATTTAATAATCACCCATAAAATTAAATATGTGTTAGATTTTAAAATTTTAAATTTAATGTAAAATTATTGGAAATATTGGGTTTGAAATTTACTCACACATAAACATTTCTTTTATATGAAATACAATAAATTATACTAACATAACTATTTATCAAATCTAGGTATAAAAAGAAGAAATAAAAATAATTAAAGATTTTTTCATTATAGAAAATATCATGGCTCCTCTAATAGACATATCCACCATCCCTAATAAATTTAAGTAGAAGTTCATGTTAATAGTTTTACAATTGATGTGATTTAGTGAAATTAATAGTTTTACATGTGGAATTGTCATAAATTCCTATTTATCAGGTGTCTTATATCAATGATCCATTTCCCACTTCCTTCGAACAATCAAGATGATTATTTAATATAATTCAATGTCCCTATTTTCATATAGTTTTCACTATTCTTTTTTCCAAAATCGATTATTTTTTTAATTACTAAATGTATTATTTTATCTCTTAATTTTTTTGTTATTTGTTATTTTGTTTAATTTTTTATATTTATCATAGTTCCTAAAATCTAATAACTTTATTGGGGTTCCCAATTTTCTTTTTTATACCATTTTTAAAATATTTATATTAATTTCATTTTAGTAGTCTTAATTATATGTTATTTTTCACAATAGAAATGTAACTGAGGTTTGATTTTGAAAATAATGTTCCTCATGTTGTAATTCATAATCTACTAAATTCATTTCATTCTCAATCCATTCCCAACTCAAAAGAAAATTTTTCTATTAAGGTAATGAAAAAAATTAAAAATAATCTAATTAATTCAACTTATTTGAATTAGTGAAATCCTATAAAATATAATGCTAATTTAAATTTGGTAGGATGAAAATTATATTCCAAATTACTAACTAAAAAACCCTCAGATATCCAAATATAGAATAAAATTTGAATCCCTAATATAATCATACCACTACCCCAAACTGAGGCTTTTACTACCCCTTTTGATTCAAAATTAATTTCCTCAACATTATATAAAATTTATTTGGGAATATAATGTAAAATGTAAATGAGAAATGAGACCTAACATATTGGAGGGGGAGACAAGAGTTAGTCACATATATTCCAACCACTAGGACCATATATATAATAGGATAAAATAAAAATACGAAATTTATTGAATGGTAATTAAATTTAAATATAATGTGAATGAAAAGAAAAGGATAATTTTCTATTTTACCCTATGTGGGCCCACGGTTTTATCTTCCCTTGAATGGTACTACCAAATATTATCTGAAATCAAATGGGGGTGGATTTTTTGTTATTTGAACCCCTATATGTTTTTTCATAAGATTTTTATCACTTCACATTTGTTATAGAGAGTCTCATATATTTATGAAATCAATTCAATTTGAATATAAAATATTTACATGTTAAAAGGTGGGGGTGGGATGTATAATGGTTACTCATCCTTTTTATTCAAAACTATATTTATTACATCCTATTATTCTTTATAAATTAATTAATATTAATGTGTCTCACTAAAAAAATTTAAAAGGGAAAGTCCTATATTGATTTTATTTGAATGAAATTAAAACATGAAAAAATTATAGAAAAAATAACACATCAATGATCATAGTTTTTTTTAATTTTTTGGAAAATCAATTGGGGTTTATTCTTTTATTACCTCCACTAATTGGTCATCTATTTCAGGGAGATCCATGTGTTCCTCATATGGTGAAATTTTTTGGTATTATTCATTTAATAGGGAAGTTTTATTATTGGATGAATGTAAAAAATATAATTTTTATCAATTAATTATCAATTTAATTTCAATAATATTAAATAACATTTTTTTACAAAAGATAATTTCCCTTAGTTGGGATTATAGTTTTTATTTAGTTTTTAATGATTATTGTTGTAGGGTTATAATGTATGGAAGTAGATTGTCGGTATTTTCTATTAAATCATTAAATTCTATTTCTTGGGTGGTTTCATATTTCATATATAGATAGTTATTCAATTGTTTTTATTCTTATTCTTTAATGATGGAAATATCATATAATTTGTTATTTCTTAAAAATTCATTCCAATAATCATAAAAATATTATTGATATCATATATGATTACCGAAAAAAAATATTTTCCTGAGGAATCTAATAAATATATTAAAGAAGGCTCAATATAGTTTTCTTTACATGGATGGCCTAGGTATGGTCTTCATGCATAGACTCAACTGCTAGAATATATTCAGAAAAATTAGGATGGAACAAGAATAAATCCTTTTGTGCATAAAATTATTCTAAATGGATATCTAAGAATTACTCATAGATATTATTTAATTCATACACCAATAATACTAATATTGGGTACTAAAATGCTTCACATATGGACTTAAATATTATCCTTGAATAAATCCTTAGAGGGAATTCATATATGAGAATTCATCAACTATATTGTAAATAATGAAATAGTATATTCTCAACAACAAAATTTCATATTAAGAGCATTTTAAACCTTAATAAACTATTTTTTGTGACGGTTTTCAAAAAACACTTCTAAATTTGGCATCATTATCCAAATAATGTTAGTTCCTTTCATTTAGTGACTGTTTATGGGAACCATAGCTGAACATTTTTTTAGCTGTGTTTTTTTATTTTTGGCGGTGGGTTTCTCTCCCAAAAAAGGTTTAGAAAATTTATATATTTTATACTATCTATATATTTTTAGGATCTTTGGTGGGTGGGAGGTACTATCCTTAAAAAAAATAACCACCAATAAAAACATTCAACATTAAGTAGCAGTAGTTGAGACTACCACAAAAAAATGGAAGATTTAGAGATGGTTTGATCTTTACATAAATATTGATTAAAAAAATGCATCTTCAAAATTTATATCCCCAGAATAGACAATGAAAAATAAAAATGAATATATGATAAAAACATTTATCCATCCCACCTGCAACACCATTAACAAAGATCCCGTTTCAGGTAAAAAAGAATAAATCAATATTCTAATAATATTAAAATACACTTGATCAAGAATAAATATAACTATGAGGCTCAATATGGTTGTAACCATTATCATTATAATAATTACACATAATTACAATATATTTAGTTGTACATGATCTATGAATCGAATGTGAACTATAATCAAGACCTGATAAAATTTTCTTGACATCCCCTCCCTCTCCATCTACACTTATTGGGAGCATCACATACATGAAAATTGAATACATTTTTATATTTAAATTAAAACATAGTAAACTAATAACCTTTCTATTAAATGATGTTTAATTTTTGTGATTTAAATATTCACTACCATCCATCAATGCACTATCACTAAGAGAAAGATATAGTATTATTTTAATATAATTCAACCAATGCTTTCCACATAGTGACAACATTTTCCTATTGAATCTTTATATGATCCCCCTATTTATGAATTATTATTTCATTTAAAAGGACTCCCTATGGACAAATAATCCAATAATATCATATTTTAGGACCCTATAATAGTTAAATGGTACAAATATCATCAGTTAGTTCAAATTCAATACATATGAAATATTCAAATTTCTATCCATAGTAACATTATATTACTATTTGATAAAAAAAATATACCAGTATAAAAAAGGTAAACAAAATTATTCATATTAAAATTTATTCATATAAATATAAATCTCTATTATCCCTGTGAAAAAAACATGAGTGACGGCTTGCTCCCTCACTACTAAGCCTACTGAATGGGGATGCAATGTCTTAGCAGTTGATGGGATGCTGATGAAGGGTGTCCCTGAAGCTAAAAAATAGGGGAAATGAGAAAATATGATGGGGGAATGTAGATGGTGTATCAAATATTATAAGGAGGAGTCCAATGGATCATCATATATCAGTTCATTCAAGAGATTATCGACTACGAATTGACATGGTTGAGTAAAATGCACCCTCATTGGAATTTATATCATTTAATATAAAAAAAAATCAGAACATATATTTAAAAAAATCATGCATAATAAAAAAAGAAATCATAACAGTTGTATAGTATTAAAAAAATATACATAGCTAGGATAATTATTGATTGCACATATAATATAAGTGGTTGATAAATTAATGGATTATTTCACATACAATAATTTGTTCCTTCATTTTTTTCATTTTATTGTTACATTATTACTTCACCTAATTCATCCAGCTTTATAATAATAATATTTTCAATATCTTAATGGAAATACATTTTCTCTTCCTATTTTTGAGGGGATTCAATGAATGATGTCGAATCCTTCACTTACTCATCCATATCATAGAATTATGCTTGTTTTACAAGAAAAACATCAACCCACTATTCAACATGACATATACCACATAATATAACATTTTATCTAACAATAATAACATATAAAAATCTTATAATTTGAGTTTATCTACCTTTATTAAGTGTGGGATGTTCATAGAAGTAAATTTTAGGGGAATCTCTTTTAACACCCCAAATAATATCAAACAAATTTAATTTGACAAAAACACATGAAAAATTCACATGTTAGATTAATATGATAATATATGTAAACAGTCCACAGTATACCACATCAAAAAAACATAAATATATAACTATTCTATTTTTTCAAACACTCTTATTGATCGAATGTATGAAATTTAAATCTACTCATATTCTATGTTTCGAACAATATAGCCTATTTGAAAGGACCACAAGCCAGAAAAATTAAATATTCTGATAGCACTACTTGAGTATAAGTTTTCATTATCTAAAAAATGTAATATATGTTATTATATTTAAAAAATATCTAGGAAAACCTAATATCTATATTGATTGTAATATTTATGAACTTATAAGAAACGTAAACCATTCTTCAGGCTCTTTATGAACAAATTTTTTTATATTCGTATAATTTTGTGTTTGAATTCTAATATATCTATCTGTTTGAATCTATATTTCTCTATTAAATGGATTTAAAATTTCCATATTCTGTAGCTCATAACTATTTTCCAGTAATAATTCAATTTCTTTCAGTTTAATATTTGATCTCCTTCAAACTAATCGACCAATAGTAGGAAGAATTGTTGATTTCATATGATGATTTGATTGAGTCAATGTGTCATCAACATGTCCAACATGATTGAATCATATCTCAATATCATCAATGTAACTAGAAAAAATGGTGAGACACTCCTCTTCCAAATATAATTTAGGAATACAGTATTTATGTTGACCTTTAATTTCCAGATATAATTTCAAATTCCCAAGTTATTTGTGATATAAAATAAATAAAACATAATTGAATATCTAATCAAGATCCATTAATTCCTTACTTAAAATTAAAAACACATAAATAATGTACTTCTAAATTAGATACATCATTTAATAATGTATAATGCCTCTTAATTTAGCTTCCTAAACAAAATTGATATATAAATGCATCATGATAGTAATAAAAGAAGAAGAAAGGGTCATATAAATTGGATAGTGTGTCAATAATAATATCCCTTGAATGTTTTTAATCTAAAAGGATTGTTTGGTTTTCTCACATATTTTTTTGATTAATGCTAAAAATTATATTATAATAGATATAACATTTTTTGGTAATAATATATACAACTCCAATCGTAGTAACTACAATAGAAAAATATTTGAATCGTGACTTTTCAATCAATGTATCCTATGATTAATAATGTCAACAAACCTTGACATTTCACTTGTCTACCAATTAGATACCTTCACAAGTTTTAAAATTTGATAGAATGTATCTTTATCCATAATTTTCATTTTGAATTCTTTCAGAGCATTCTATCCATTATCATCTGTCTAGAGATTATAATATATGTTCATTATTTTTATGTCCATACAAGAATTATGATGATCCTTCAATTTTCTTTGTTCATTAAAAAATTTGAAGATAAAAAAATTTTCGCAATATTCAACACAAAAAAAATATTCTATAAAATATTAAATTCCCAATAATAATGTATTCCAAAAATTATTTTTTCTCTCCAATATTTCATTCTGATTTCACTCGATGATACACTTCAAACTCATTTCCCACTATCATAAAAATAATACACCTTCCCAAATTATATTTCAGAATTTCCAAGTAATGATAATATTTTACAACCTATAATCAAATTTGGAGTTCATATTCAATCAATAAAACCAAAGAATTTTATCTTGTTCAACCGAAATCGATGAGATTCATTAGGAAAAAATTTAACACAAATGAAGGGCCTTTTCTAATTATGTTGTAGATGTTGGGGATTAAAATAAGTTTTAAATAATTGAAAATACAAGCCGGTGTATATATTCCAAGAAGGTTATTCTATAGTCTAGGGATATCTTTAATGGTCTACATTAGAGTAGCATTCATTTTGAGCATTGTTCTAGTAGATTAATCATATGTCCAAACACCATTTCTCAATATCCACAAAAATTATTTAATTAGAATTTTCATGTGTACATAAAAATCAAATCAAAGATTTGTTTCCTAGGAATATTTATGTAAATAATAAAAACATGTTTGTTTCATACCATTATAAGAAGGTAGGTTGTAAGAGATCAAATCAACCAGCCAAATACTATAACTGGTGTTCAACGTTCCAAATTGTTTATATCCATCAGCAACAAATCCCAATACTATATTCCTAGGATCAGAAGAGAAATATGGATGTAATGAATCAAATGTATTCTAAAATGTGAATCTCATAGATGTCACATTAACCAATTTTTTTATAAAGTGAATGCCACATCATGTGGTCATCGGTTTTTGATGACATGAATAACATTTCTAATCGAGTCTTTGATGGTATGTAGCTCAAAACATTTTCAAGTGTGTTTGTTTTCTTATTATTCATTGTAGTATGTCGATTCAAACATACAACATCGCCAATTGACTGCCATTTAGTAGAAGAACATTTTTTCCAATCCGGTCTACTTGAATCCATTCGTCAATAATGCATACAATCATTAGAACATGCATATTTTTTTATAATTTATACAAATCTTGTTACTTTTTTTATCATATGATAAAATGTCCTAGGGATCATATATTCAAGAAAAAAATTAATAAAAAAATTCTAATATCATTGACATTTTATTATTTTAAATTACATATATGCATTTGATATGGTTAAACATAAGCAGAAATGTTTGTTTTAATTATTAAAAACCATTTTACATACAAATCTTCACTTCCATCATCAAAGAAACTATGAAATAAATTTCTCTACTCATTTAATTCCTCTATTAAATTAGTCTCTACAATGTCAATAGGATGATTTATTGATATGTTACCATCTTCAACTTGTTTTCCTAGTCTAAAAAACATAACTTATCATGTTTCTATTTATAGGACCCTGAAATATTTGTTCTATTGTGCTTATATGTTTATGTTGTTGTCCTTCAATGACAATTTCATCATTTATACGGTTTTTTATTACATTTTCCATTTTTGATGATGTTGGGAGCTCATTCTATCGATTGAAATTAGTGAGTAAACATTATATAATGTTCCATTCCTCATTCCAAATCCATCATTAATATTGAGCATGAAATCTCCTAAATATCATGTTATTTTAAATGTCACATCTCTTCAACGATATTAAAATTTTACATTTAAGACATGGAAATATTACTATCCCATCAATAGATCGATTGGAAATGGAAAAAACTTGCAAGTTATCCAAACCCTTAGTATACTATGGTTTTTTTCTCTGTAATTTGATCATTCATTTATCCAAATATATCAAAATTTTAAAACACATTATTAAAAAAAATTTAAACACATAAGTAATACTATGCAGGATAAAAGATAAACTGATATGAAAAAAAACAACACATTTAGTTATAATAAGATTCATATAAGTACTAAAAAGTAAAAATTAAAAATAGAAATCAATCATGTATAGTATTATGTAAAAAAATAATGGTAAAATAATATAATCATTAATAAACTGACACTTTTTCCCCAATTAAAATCATCCCCTCTTGGGATCACAGGTCTCCTTGAAAGTAGTTATTTTCACATGAGGCTCATGAAGGTATCAATAATTTATAAAAATTTTTCCCTAAAAGAGTCAATAATAATTTCATAATGGGATTCAGAAGAAAATCCATTTTCACACTATTTGAGAACTACATTTTAAATGACATTTAAAAATAATTTTTTTAAAAATCACATTGGTAACCAATTCATAAATATAAATTTATTCATCAAATCAATTTTAATGCAATGTGGCCCCTCTTTAAAGGAATGATGTTGCTATCAAGAACCCATTTTTAGGAACAATCATTCACATTTTTATGAAATTTGAAGCCACCATGAGATATATGGTCTCCAAACCATTTAAACAAATATTAATGTCTAAATACCATAAATTCCTAAAACATGCCTCTAAAAGAATATACCATCATTTGAATGATAAAACTATTATAGAACAACCCTATAAATAATTAATTACTATTAGAAAATCCACCCTGAATTTTAACTACTTGTTGGAATGTGATAATTAAATATTAATGATCATACTTTTAAGAAATCCACTAACCAATGAGGTTATATTATGTTTTTATCTAATATTTACTCATATATTTATATATTATGTCTTGGTAAACCCATTTTGACCTTAATAATAGTAAATAATTATTAATTCAATGAATACTAATTATAAAAAAGATTAGGTTTAAAATATTACACAAAAATAATTATTCTAAGTCATAATATGTAATCCCTTTTATCAAATTTGATTCATGTAACCAGTATAATTTCATTTAAAAAAGTACTGGAGAAATATGTCGGAAAACTGGTCTTTCATGTAATAAAATTTTCAAGCATATGTTGATATTAAATTAACTATATAAATTTTTAAAAAATTAAAATGGATTTAAATTCATATATATATATATATATATATAATCTATAAATTTCATTTAAATCATTCATTATTCAATACTATTTAAAGTAATTTAAATTTAATGATAGTATACTTTTAAAAATAGTTTTCTAATAAAATTTCCTTTTACAACCAATTTATCTTATATTTATTTCTATAAAATTTAAAAATACATACATGGTTAATTATTCACATTATTACACATTTTATAATTCAAATTAAGAATATTTAAATAAAACATTTTCAATTATTCATAAATCTTATTTGTAATAGAAATTTTATATCCTCACTTTATGTTTATTTTTGTTGAGTAAATTCAAAATGATATCCATCATATAAAATTTCAATTTTTTCACTAAAATATTGAAATATTAATTTTATTATAGTTTTTCAAATATAATGTTCACTTTCTATAATTAATGCTCACATGTTCAATCATCCCTTATAAAAATCATTTCAACAAAATTTTCATAGATATAACATTTTGAACAAATGATGGTGGTTAATATTCATAATACTATTTGCTTCCCACATTCATTCCTAATTTCTATTATTTATGAAAATTACAATTAAAATTTTATCCACCCAATTCCATAACACTTAATCTATAGTTTCGGTAATCTAAATAGTATATTAACAATAAGATTGTATAGGTTGAAAATCTATTTTTTCAGATCTGAGCACATGTGTTAGGTCTGGATGTTATTTCCTTAACAAATATATATAGAATACATAATGTTATAATGTGAGGCATGGCTAAATTTATAATTTTTAATCCATAGATCCATTTTATTCTATAATTTAAAAAGGTACTATGTACCTGGAACTCAGTTTCCATTTATTACCAAACCTTATAACACCCTTCCACAGAGATACTTTCCTGAATATGTGATCTACCACATGTAATTCCAAATCCATTATTTTTTTATAAGGATAAATATTTTTTCAATATTTTCATTCTTTAATATGAGTGTTAATATAATTCAATATTATCATAACTTACTCTAAATGTCATAAGACTATATGTTTCCTTTCACAAACTTCATTCCAATAAGATGGAGTATGACATCTCTTTCCATATAATTCTTTATATGGTGTCATTTGAATACTTTAATTATATCTATTCTTATAATAAAACTCTACCAAAGGAAAAAAATAATCCCAAGATCCTACAGAATTATGTCACTCTGATCCAAATATTTCCTCAAATTTTGGAATAATTCTTTATAATTTCTATTAGATAATATACTATGGGTGTTTCTACAATGATTCATTGTATCGACATATTTATGAACAATTATCAGTAATTTCAATTTATATTAGGTTCTATTATTAGAAAAAATTAAATAGGATCACTATGAAGTATTATAAGTTCATTTATTTATATTGATTCGGAGAGTTCAATAGATAAATATTCTATTATTGATTGTAAATGTATAGAATTGGTTAATCAATCAACAATAATCCATATCAAATCATTATTTCATGGTTTCATTGGTAATCTACATCGAATTACATAGTAATCTCACCCGATTACAACATTGGAATAGGTAGAGGTCTTATCATCTAACACACTACATATCTTAATTTACGTATAAAAAAGTTAACCATTGTGATACATAATCAATAATTTCCCACTTCATGTTATCCCACCAAAAATTTTCCCCAAAATCTAAATACATCTTATAATAATTGGGGTATATAAATAAATTTGGTCTATGGGAATCATAAAAATAATTCCATTTTTATATAATGTATAAATGAAACACATAACCACCTTCCAATTTTCAAAAGTCCATCATCATATATTATGTTTTTCCAATTTCTCATCATTCACATAATTAATTTTCTTTTTAAAATTAATATTACCGTATTGATTGATTTTTATCTCATTCAATAAACATGGTTTCAAAATACTCTGAAAAAGGAGTGATGTCTCCCTTTCATTACAAATTTCAATATCTATATTTACTAGATCCATGTACATAGAATCCCTATAAGTCCCTATTTTAGTGATAATTATTTTATCATTACTTATCAAATCATATTCTACCCTATTTAAATTCATTGGGAGGTACTATATTAAGAAATCATAATCATTGAGTACCTTGAGCCATTTAAATTAAATAACATTATTTATTTCTATTAAAATATATATATGAGGATCGTATGGTCTGTTTATATCTCACATATTTTTTCCTAGAAAAAATGCTTCTATTTCATCAATGTAGAGATTAAAATTTCAAAATAAAAATAACGAGTTGGATTGTTGTGTTCATGGGTCTTTAATTGCATTTATTTAAAGGAAATAACATTATCATTCTCTATTAGGAAATAATTGTGGCCCTTTATAACACATTATTTTAATTAAAAAATATATCATTCCATGAAAGATGATTGAAAATAATAGAATTAATCAATATTATCTTCAATTCTATAAAACATTCCTCACATCATTTTCCATGTGAACATAACCCCTTAACATGTAATATTACCCAATGGGTTATACAATTATTATTTGGTTAAACAATTAACTGATAATAACCTATGTTTCTAATGAATATTCTTACCCAAATTTTGTTTATCAAAGTACGCCAATATTTGATCGCCTCTTTCATCATTGGATCAATTGGGATTCCATACATTGTGATAATATGACAAAGAAAAGAAAAATTTGAAATCTAAAAATCATACTTATAAATTTCTGATACAAATAATTTCTTATATAAGTGTCAAGAATAGTTCATATGTTATTCTCAAGGTCCTCTATATTTTAGAATAAACCAATATATCATCAATAGATTCAACAAAAAATCATCATGGTATTTCTAGAATACCTTGTTCATTAGATCTATAAAAATAGAGGGTTCATTATTTAATTCAAATGGAATCATTATATAATATTAATATACATACCTTGATTTAATTTTTCTCATCAAAAGATATTAAATATTTAATCACAATTGATAATACCAATAAAGAAGGTAAATCATTGAAAAATATTTAACTCTATAATGATCATCTAATAATCTATCAATGTATGTATAATGATACTTTTTATTTATCATATTATAATTGGTTTCCATATAATCAAATAAAAATATCATGGATCCAACTTTATTATTCATGAATAGAATAAGGGCTTCTTATGTTGAAACACGATGGTGTATAAATCCACTTTCACATAACTCCTCTAGTTGTTTATTTTACTCTACAAATTCCACTATTTATATTGCTAAATGATTTTTGGATATTTATATTACATTTTTGACTAAATCCATGCAAAAAACAACATTAATCTACAATTTATTTAAATTTTATTATTTTAGAAATACTAAAATAAATTCTTGTAAAGTAGGCATATCATCAATTTAAATAATACCTTCTCAATATGTAGGTTGTGTTTTCACATCATCACTAAGAATCTCATTCATATTATATAATAGAGGTGGACATTTAAATATCCAAGATGATGATTTCTACCCTCTAATTATAAGGATTTCAACATATTATTCACTAATTTTAATTTACATGTCTATGAAATATATTTTTATGTCATTTTTGGATATATAGTAAAAATAAAAGATTATTTCCAATACAATAAAATGTTTAATAATAAATTTATAAAATTGATCATTTCTGTGTGTCATAATGGGAACATCTTAAGATATCCTTGTAACAGTGAGATTTCCACTATGATAATTTACTAACGAATCCCTTCTTTGGGTTCTATGGATATATCTAATTTTCATTCATACTATCAGATATAACAAAGTGAATGGGGATACAAAATCAAGTAAATAATTATCTATCTTTGATCATATGATTAAATTACCTCAAACCATAACTTTACTAACATAGAAATTAGCTACATTGATCACATAATCTTGGAATTATCCACTTATTTTATTCAATTGTTAGATTCATTTAAACTTTGTAAATTGGTTTGAATGATACCCCATTACATAAAGTTATAAAATTTGTTAGTAGTGATCCCATTATTTCCCGTATATTTATTATCTCTATTAACATTATCTTCAAACATTAAAGTAAAACACTACCCTTCATGAATATTTATGGATTTTTTCTTACAAAATTTTTACATAATGGAAATAGCTTCATCATCATATTATTCTTGGATTCAATACCTTTTCCCATTTCTAAGGATTTATTTTTTTCTTTTAGACATTTAACAAACTCAATTATCCTTCTAAATTTTTTGTAAAAAAATTATAATTTACATGGATTTTATTATAAAAACCTCTGTGATTGATTCATGTTTAAAAAAGATTAAAAATTGGAATAAAATATGGAAAATCCATAACTATCTATATTATAAAAAATATAAATATTTTGTGAAGAATATATTATAATACACCTTCAATGAAAAATAAGGAAATCCCCTAAAACAACTATTGTGAAATAAATCATTACAAATTAAGTAACATTTAAATTATAACGCATTGAAATAAAATACATTAAATGAAAAATTAATCATCATTAATAAATATTTATTCATTTTAAATATATTATATGGGAAATATAAAAAAAATAAAAAAATAATATGGGAATACTAAAAAATATGTCTCAATAGAGTTCAAATGAAGACGACATACCGTACTTCACACATCAACTAGTTTAATGTGATTTAAAAACCAATATAATGGTTTGAAACACATTTTTAATTTATTACATAACCATATTACTATTTATAATACCATATATGATCCTCTTATAATATCTTCTCACATGTTCGTCAACAATATTTCAATATTACCACAACTTCAGTTGTTAACTACCTCGTTTTCTCATACATGTTTTGTCTTGGAACTTATGATTATTTTTTCAAAATATATAGTTTCCTAATATATATAATGATATTTATGTTCAAAATATCACATTAATTCATTCTATCCATGTATAAAGAAATTCATTAAACTTGAAAATGGAAAATGAATCACATCGCTTTGTAGAGATGGTATGTAGTACGCATGCACCAACAATGTTATACTATATATAATGGAAACAAGGATAAGGAATTATATGATATATTAATCTTATAAAAATAATATTATGTCATTATTATCATAAATATTAATTATCTCCATCATTATGACATTCCATGTGAGTCTATCATGGAACAAAAAATATATCTATTCACAATGAAGTAGTCTTCTGTACACACGAGTCATGGTTTTTTCCCATTTAATAGAGAATTATATGGATAAATATTATTCCTTAAACAAAATAAAATTTTATTATATGATATAAAATATTGGTTAATATTTTTTTATTAATATATAATTTATTTTGGTAAAAAATAAGTGAAATGAAATAGCCTGGTGAAGACAATTTACTTCACTAAGAAATACCCATTTGGATTTCCAATTAATAAATATAAGGTTTCTATTTTGGGAAAAGAATTATCGATATAAAAAGGATAAATATTTTGGGGTGATATTTTTATAGGGTTTATTTATGATTAATATATTAATAGGTGTGTAAAAGTAAGGGGTTGAGGTTCATTTTATAAAGGATTTTGGTGGAAAATAGTAAATTGAAAATGTTTTAATATAATTCCAAGTAACGTTTATTGAAACATTGCTCCAATATAGTTCATATTATAAGATGATAAGGTAAGAGTATAAATCTATCCAACCGATAAGATTTAATTAAGTTTTTATCTATGGAATATGTCTTTCCCTAATAATAATTTTGAATTACATAGGGAATATTTTTAAAGCTAGTTGTAGTATAAGCACAAAATTCCAAGGAACGGGGTTTCCCATTATTGATATATTAAAAATAATAAATATATCATATAAAATGAAAAATATTAATTTAAATTTAATAAATCCATAACTGAGGCTCAAATAAAATATTTGATATGGCCATTAAACCAGAAATATGGGTTTTATAATCATAATGAAATAAATTTTATCAGCATCATAAATTAGGATAAAATTTTTCATTAGCGAAATGGTAAATAAATTAATTATTATTTTTATTTATTGTTCCATGACCTAAAAATCCTATATTTAAAACCAAATATCGTAAAATCAAATCTTAATCATTATTACCCTTGGTATTTATGGGATTGTGTAGAGAATAATTAGATAATGTAGATATTGTGGATCAATAATATTTGTACAGGAGGGATTTCCAACACCACTATAGTTCATGGATATCACTAATAAAGAAAATGGAGAATGTTTCTTCATCAATGATGGATCAATCCGTTATATAAGTGATTTTTTTTGGATCTGACTGTCATTTTTTATCCCTTTTCTATAATGATTAAATATTTTGAACAACATTGATTCGTGGATCGATGGTTCATATGATGGTATTGTCTTATCTTCCTATGACTATAAAATGGTGAAGTATGATTTTTCTTCTTCATTTATCATTCCAACATAAAAAAATCATCTCCATACTAAATAATGGTTGTTGTTATTACCTCATGTTCATTTTTGTTGATTTTCTATAATCATTATTCATTTGTTCATCATCGACATTTTCTTTGAACATCTATTCGATGAATACCTAGAAACCTTTCATTGGTAAGATAGTATTTATAGTGATATTTTCCTTTTATGTGTATATATTCATGATTATGTTTTTTGTGGTTAATTTTTATTCCATGGGTGATATTTTTAATGAATCAAAGGAGGACTCACATCGGTTTTGATATTCGGTGGAAAGGCGCAATAGGATTTGTCCATTGGATAATCAGATGGCCAGTATCTAAACAATGCTAAAAACATGGAAGTATATTAACAATTCATTAACTCTCCATTATGGTTGATAATGGATATAGATGTGACAGTGAAACAAACAGATTTCATCTTATGATTCTAGATTTCTGGATAAATCCCAACAACACAACAAATTATTTAAGAAGACATTCAATGTAGTCCCCTTTGGGAAACATCTACGGTTTACAAAAAGATACTAATATCACAGGCCATGTGAACCTTAGTTTTCCATATTGGTTTGTATAAGGATTACACGAACACAATGGCCATGTTATCACACATCCCATGTGGTTGGATCAAATGATATATACAAATTTTTTTAAACGATTGGTGTGTACAGAGAGACCACTCCCAAGAATCCATGTGGCACGTAGACACCATTTACGGATAGTCACACATCATGTTTTTTTTTAGGAAAAATGACTTCTATATTGAAAACATATTGAGTGGCAGGACAACCTCTACAGATTATGTATCTCTAGTGGATATTCTATGTATCTAGATGAAATAATTTCAAGTGAACACAAGACATGTGAATTTCTAGTCAAAGGGATACACATACTTTACACCATGAGACAAACTATGTATTCAATTCATGTAATGATGGATTCCTTGATATAAATATTTATATATCATCCCCTTCAGGGAATTTACTTGGCCCTGTGATTATTCATTTACTAGTAGTTTTCCACATAAAATTCAATGGTGTAATTCATCTTCTAATTAAATATACTACATGAGGTGGTATGGGCATGATGCTTCATTCAAATTTTATTGGCTGATGGTAGTGATTAGACTTTGATTTTTAGAGAGATTACGTTGTTGGTAACTCCCATTTAATAGAAGTTAATGCATTCCCCATAATCTTATCCAATGTATCATGGATCGGGTCTGATCATATGAGGTTTAATGGGGTTAGTACACCCCTATCACAACTTGGAATGGGTCTACATACTCTTAATATAAGTAGAGGTAGTACCCCCACACTATATCAGGGTTTATGTCCTCTATCTTCATAGGAGTACTTTAGTATATTTTGTCTTTATAAGGGATCGGGTTCTACATTAGATGATATGATCCATGGACTATAAATTATAGTGGTGAGGTGTTTGCCCCTCCACATAGATTGTTGTGATGTTACATGTAATACTGGGATTCCAAAATATAACTCTAGAGCTATAGGTTGTGTAAACATTGTTTGTTGGTCAATGAAGATATTGATCCAATTTATCTCTGATTTTAGATTTTGGTTGACAATAATAGAGTAATGGATGTTATGATTATGGTTTTTGTCTCATATAATGATTGACACTCCATTATGGTGATGAGATGACTACTCTATCTTGATGTTTCACATTTGGAGATCTTGGATATTCCCATTAGGTATGTATATAATCGCCCATGAATGGTATTTTCCTAAATGGTTTAGGCCTTATATCGAAAAAAATAAGATTAACAACGACTATGGTGGACTTGGTATTAGTGGAGAATATATGTATTGGGTGATATTGGCCATGTTTTGTGGTTAAACCATAGGTCCCAAAGTCAGTATCTCACCCACTATAGTATTTACAGTTTATTTAATTTTGGGTTACCCCTTATAATTCTCAATAGCCAATTATTTTACCATTTTATGATTTTTATTATATTATTTTACTTAAATATTATGAATTCCCAAGTGGTATTAATATGTTTGTCCATGATCTAGATTTTATAGTCTCCTATTAATCCCTCCAATTTTCCATGGAGATGGTCGTGTACATGTTCATATGTTTATTATTATAAGGCCTATAATTATAGTTTATCCCTACTCTACAAAAGTTTTTTGGCCTTGTCATATTGCATGTTGGATTAGTTTTGTCACACACCACTTACCATAAGCCAAAAGAGCCCTGGTTAGTAGGGTGTGATAGTGTGATATCATAGAAGGTATTACTAAGACCAATTTTTTGAGATGATCAAGATAAAATACATGGATTTTAAAATATAAAAATTGTGTTAAATTTTACCAATTTTGGATCTTAGTCTGGGGAACACAGTTCATGTGGGACAGTAGGCATATCCATTCACCAAGACCCTGATAACCATATTTCTAACTCATCACATGTAAATACGATTTAGAAGAAAATATTGGTACATTAATCATATTAGAATATAGTGTGGGCTCTATTCCCTTATTTATGTAACTCCCTATATATTCTCGTTTATTGCATCATGTTTCAATAACATTCAAGATACATCCATGATGAAATCATACATTGATTTCAAGGAAGTGTTGTGATGATGAGTAGTAGAGAGACGGTCCTCATCTCAGGAACCAAATAATTAAGTGCTTACTCAAATAAGGCATAGATTAGTGATTATACCTATTGATAATTCCATGGAACCTTCTATTATGTCAATTAAAAATGATCATCTGTATGTTTTTATGTGTATGGATCCAGAAAAATAGGATGATAATGAGAAAAATCATAGATGGGTGAATGGATTTTATTGATAGAAACTAATCTTATTTTTCAATGAAGAATAACCAAATATAGTGAGTATTGGATTAAGGATCTGGGACAAATTTTATAGGTTGTGGGGACCATGAATGACCCAACGGTCACACAGGTGTCTATATTTCTTTATAGAGAATCCGTTGATTCTTATGGTACTAAAATATGAAACACTTATATTTAATTTTTTTCAACAGGTTAGGGGGATAGATACCACAATGGATTTTGGGTGAGACAGGTTCCTTCATTGGGCGATAGAGGTCTGGTATGAGCCTCTGGTGTGATTATACCACTTAAATCGGGCCCATTATGGTGGGGGTCCTAGAGACAATATTTATATAACGAGACACAAGGTGATGGTATAACCATATGTTGGTGATTCTTGAACAATATTTGGAAAGAAAATAAATAGGAACACATTCCCATATTAGAAAAAATTTTATAAATTAATCGATAACATGGTGGGTGTTTCAATTCAGTGCTATATGGATAGTATTGAGGTGTGGTGGATGAGTTACATTGAATATTATGTTTGAGGTTATTTTTATTTCTTGGGGTTTTGGATTATTCCATTTCTATAATGAACATGAAGGGATGGGAATGTATTCTTGCATCTAGTATGGTCTGCTGTCATCAAATATTTGGGTGTGATTAAAGAATGAACTATGTTTCCTCTTCAAAAGTTTCATTTCTCTTATTTTATCAAAATAAACATTCACATTAATATAAAACATGTTCATGGACTAGAGATATTGGTGGAGCCTTTTAGATTAACAATTTTTTTAGATGTTCCATTTGAGAGGATCAATGATCACACACTTTTATAAAATGTGTGTAATGACATAGTGGGGTGACAAATCATTCTTTGGAATATTTACATAGTAGGTCAGGAGGCCCTATGATGATTGACTAGAAATAGAGTAGATGCCTAATTTCATTTAATAGTTGACTACAACCAATGAGGTTTATGGTGTATCCATGTCCTATAACTTGGTTTTCCTCCATTGGAAATATCTTGGTCTAATCATAACAGGATGAACCCATATACAAGAGGGTATTGTGAATTCATTATCTGTTGTCTATTATAACCCTTCGACTAATATATTCTTTGAGAATTAATATTCTTCTGATGTTTTAGATTCATGGACATGGATTCCCAGATGGTTCTTCTGGCATAAATCCATATCTGAATATTGTTTTCATCATAGACCTTCACCAGGTATTTCTTGATAACTATTCTAAAATATAAGAGGATTCATGTATTTGTGAGATATGGTGATGATTTTAGGTAGTATTTAAAGTAGGTTCATGTTATACATAGTGTTCCAATATTGGAAGCATGGTTTTGTTCACCGAAGAGGTTGAGGAGATCTTAAGATTAGGTGTGTATATATCACTAGGTCATTTTTTGATTGAAGTATGTGTCGAAGGTGACTTCTTAAAGCTTCAATTGTTGCATTTGGTATATATTTATAACTAAAATAATTATGGAAATCAGTATAGTGTATATATGGTTATGAACATGATCCTACACCCCTCATACACTAGTTAAGGGTAGCCCCATTTAGTGAAATTCTGGTGTACATGGCATCAATGTTGAATAACACGAGACACAATTGGATGGTTCTAGAATGATATGGGAGTACCATCATTATGGGAATCTACCATGGAAAAATTTATGTATTCCGAAAGAAAAAATCCATGGGAAATTTATTCTAATACTACAGTATAACAGTGGACCCTGAAATAGATGCTGTTAATCTAGCTGGATAGAAACCTAATGGTAAGGTCATGGTAGTAGATACTCATAATGTTGTTTCTTTCATTGTTTTTCAGTGAGGTTGAAAATATGTTGAGCTATTTAATGTAGTCCCTCAATAATGATAATTAGGAAATAATACTCTATTCAATTTTTATGACTCCATATAATTTATAACATTTTAGGGAGGATCAACTTAGAGATAACTATGATGAGAAATAGCATGATCATACTCTCATAGAATGTGATCCAAATTGATTGTATGACATTGTGTAGTACATAATTATTGTTTTATGATGGATGATCGAATAATTCATATCATTAGAGGATATTATAAGGGGTTTATTTCAATTATTTGTGCATTCAAGAGTGGGTTTGATGATCCACTAACCTTTTGAATCATATTGGGTAGCCATGAATGTTGTAGCATGTTCCTGAGTCTCTCTCTTGATGCCTCAACATTCAGTAGGTTAGGGATGAGGTTCTTGAAATTAAATGGAATGTTGTAGGTTAAAATGTTTTTAATGATGGATATTAGATGAAGATTGAGTGGTAATGATGCTATCCGAGTGATCATAGACCAGATAAATAAGTTTATCCAATTTATAACAATTAAATATTAGATCATATGAGGGATTTTGGGATGCCTATTCATACAGTAGGTTGTTTGAATTCATGAATATCCCTAGAAAATTATTTTATCCCATGATAATCTCTTCAAGTCATGAATATATTGAATATTTGAGAGGTATTTTTTCTTAGTTATGGTTGTTAATAATGTTTGTACACCAAACATATGGCAAGGTAAATAAGACTATTCATCCCTTGGAGAACATGCTTCAAGATTTCATGTTATATTCATATCATGACTAGGAGGATCACATATAATTCATGGAGTTCTCATATGCCATTTTTTCCAACTCTAAAATTTTTGTATCTACATTTAAGGTCCTTTTTGGGTACCATATATCCCACAAAATTGATGGTATGATCCAACAAGAGATAGCTCTTATTGGCCAATTGTTGGTTCTAGTGACAGTTTTGAATGGTGAAATTCATCCAAGGTAAAATTAGAACATCACAGATACATCAAGAATCCTTTGTGGAAAAAATAAGATGGAAAATGGATTTCGATGCACGAATCATTTGTTTATAGTGATCCCACTACTTTGAGGATCAAAAAAATTTGGAAGTGGTGGCATGATATCTCTAAATCTCTTATTCCCTTTTCCTAGATACTGAGTTGGGATAATGAGGTGTTATACCACATTACATTAAAAAAAATAGTTAGACAAGATAGTTCTGTTGTTCCACATGTCATAATTGTTGAGATATGTGTCTGACTGATTACATGATATCATCTATGATAAACTTGACCTTGAGGGTGGAGCTACCATTTTTAGGTAGTTGATGACATGTGAGATTCGGAATTAGTAGAAAATTTATTAGTAAAAATACCCCTGGGTTCTTGATTTTTTTTATAATGGAAACCATCAAGAAAATGTGTGGTAGCATGGGAACCCAATGTGATATTGGTATCATCACCTTTCTGAGACAGATTTGTTGTTTATGTCTTTATTGTGATGAAAACCCTTAAATATGGGGAGAATTTACATACTCTATTTTATCCTTATGAGACATTGAAATATTTTGACAAATTATTTTGGTTCCAGATGCTGCTTCGACATTAATTTTCCAGACTTGAGAGGCATCATATTCAAATAATAAATATAATAAATATTTTATACCATGCACCAATATTTTTCAATGATAATGGAATAAATATTTAATTGATTATTATATGAAAAAATATGAGTCTATAATTAAATATATAATATGGGTTTTAAACTAAGTTCCACATAACATTTATTTGTATCATGTATTTGGATAAAAAAGTGGTTATGGAAAAACGGTTAAATAAATTATTATATAATAAAAATATTCTTCCATGTACTGAAACTCCACTATTTTAACCCAATTATGTAAAAATATAAGGACAATTTTCATAACCATATGGATTTGAAATGAGATAATAAAGGATGGTTGTTGGAAATCAGGATTTTATATTGATGTTCAGAGTTCCCTAAGGAAAGAAAATTCACCAAAAATTTTATGGATATCACTGATGCAAATAATGATGAAATGTTCTTTATAAGTGATTTATCCAACCATGAGTTTAGGAGTTTTGTTTTCTGGATGTTACCCTAGTTTATTTATCATAGGTTGAATGTGATTATATCCTTCTTAAAATATTAACCTTTGAATTTATGGTAGATCTATGGATATCTTTTTACGTTCCCATATCTAGTTTTTATGATATTTGATTGTTTCTCTTCCATCATCATTCTAGATACAATTTACCAAATCAAACCCAATTAATGGTCAAGGTTTGTTCCTCATGTTTGTGTTTTTGGATTTTCACCCATCATTCATCACACATTCATCATTGATATTTCATTTTTCAAAATGGATTAACTAATACCTAGAAACCAATAATTGTGTAGACAATTTCTTTCATTATTGTTTGTTTTTATGGGTATTTATTTGGAATCAATATCATGATCGAAAAGTTTTGCAGTGTGATTGGTGATTCAGATGATTAATTGGAGGAGGCTTCCTGTGGGTTTTAGTTTTTTTAGGTGTGGCCAATTGAGGATCTCCATATTCAGTTAATGTGGAATAAATATGGGAACTAATGATTGTTTTGGAAAAGTTGATGCTAAATCTTCAAAACCCCAATATGATTCATGGAAGATCCAGTGGTGGTAGCGTGGGCACAAAAACAGTTTAAACTTATAGATTTCATGATAAATCAGTACTATACACTGTGTAGTTCAAGAAAACACCCCATGTAGTCCCTTATGTGATGAAACTAGAATTTAAATGTATAAATAAATATAATATTCCATGTGGTAGGACTATTCACATTATGTACATTAACTAGACATCTCCGAAAGTACATGGAGTGAATGCCCATTATGGCCATGGGATCCCACATGCCATGCAGTTGGAGCACAAAAAAAATATACCACTTTTTTACGATGGATCAACATGATCATAGAGAAAACACATAATAAATCATGTATCCCACACATGCCATGTCTGATTTTCCACTGGCCATGTACATTGGAAGGTATATTGTCATGAGAAGACAACACAGACTGAGTGTCATGTTAACCTCTACACAACATGTATCACTAGTGGAAACACAATGTATTTAGAGGAATACAAGGAGTGGGGGAAAAATAAATGTGTTTTGATACAAAAAAGTGTTATACATAGAGTACCCATAATAAAAATCATGTAATCCTATTATGAAATGTTGGATTCCTTGATATTCTACCATGTATATCTTCCTCTTTAATACTCAAATTTTGGACCATGCGTTGTAACATCCCAGGAAAATAAATATTATGACATTCTCATAATTATTAATATTTTTGAATTATATTTTAATATTACTTTAATGATAATGTTCTGTTCGATGACATACCCAATACGCAACAACGAGTTTCGCAGAAATCTGACATTGCACACTAATAATATAATAATATTTTTTTAAATGGTTGTCAACGCCTAGCCATTTTAATGGAGGTAATGAATAGAACTAACTAAAAAATTATTATATATGATTTTTAAATATTTTTACTTTTATCCAATAAAATTTAGAGGCTAAAAATAAGAAAAAAATTATTTTAAGCATAAATATTCAAATATTCTTTTAAAAGGTTGATTAACCACCTTTTGATGGAAATACCTTTATAAAACAATTTCTTTTTCAATTTTATATGTTATATATGACAAAATAAAATCCTTCTTTAGAATCAGGACGTCAAAATGTACGTTGTGTAAATTTTTGTTATTTTTCCAATAAAGTTCATTTTTAATGAATAGTGAAAAATTGTGTATTTTAATTCAAAACCTTTTTTAATCTAATTTATTTATATAGATAGATTAGCTATTTAATTGTGTTTAAAGAGAAGTTAAAATATATTTTTACCATTTAATCAAATTGTGTCCACTAGAACTAATTTCACTTTGAAATTTGACATAAACAAGTTTCAATCTTTTGATATATATTGTTTTTTAAAAATAGGATATTTGTTTTGACAGCGAGAATTAATTATAAAATTAATTAATGTAACTTCTAGGATTTGAATTTTTTAAAAAGGAAATAATTTTTTAATTTGGAATATCAAATTTAATTCGGATAACTGTTTGGTATTTTTCTGACAAATGTTCATTTTTAATGAATAGTGAAAAATACTGTATTTTACATCAAAACTGCTTCTTCATCTAATTTAATTATATATATAGATTGTCTTTTTAATTGTTTTCAAAGTTTAATTGAATTAATTTTTTATCACTTAATACAATTTTTATCATTGGATGTAATTTAACTTTTCATTGGATGTAAAAAACAAGTCAATCTTTTGATAAATTTTACTTCTTAAAACCCCGTCTTTGGTTTTGACAACGAGAATTATTTTAAATTAATTACTGAAATATATGTGTTTTTAATTTGGTAAAATGGATTCCATATTTGTAATCATAAGGTTTAAGTTATGTAATTAAGACTCTTTTGTTTTTTAGACATTATAAATAGTAACGACGATAATTATCTTTAATTATCATGACTAATTAGTAATCAGGTAGTTATGGGTAATAAAATAATATAATAATAATATATAATTACCACAAAATGTGTCCAAATCCTCTTTTTTGAGCCATTTCCGACCATGGGAAAATTTTTACCAAACTTGAGGGCCCATGGAGTCACATGGGTGTGATAGTGACATTTATGACAATATTTTTTTAAAGAAGAGATATATAACAAAGGTTTGTATATCCTATGTAAAACAATTTTAATTTTGTTTACATAAATTATCTCTTAGACTATAAATATTAATTGGAATTATAAAAATAGTTCCTATATTATGGTATTTTTTTATAATTTTTAGACATTAAATAAATAAATTTATTTATGACACCAAGATAATGCAGTGATTACCTCATTAATGAAAGATTTAAATAAAATAAAAAGATAAGGTAAAATATTAGAAATAAAATTTTTGAAAACGTATTGGATGGGTGGATTTAGACCCATTATCACCTTATTCTCTAAATATATCTCTTTGGGACCTTTAAATTCCGAAAATCACTTTATAATAAAGTAACATTTCAAGACTTTCCAAAAGTGACCCTCCTCCCTCTTATAAAAGGCCCCCACCTCTACCCCCTTACCCCCACCTCTCAAACCCTTGGATCATCCATCCTCTGAACATATTATCCCTCCAAATCCCTCTATCACTCCTAGAAGCCTCAAATGTGGCATAAGTCTTTCCAAGGAAGCATTTGGCTCAAATCAAAAAAGAGATACCCGATTTAGAGCTAATGTCTTCACTCGAGTTTCTTTATTTAATTTTCCTTATCCACTCACCACTATATTATTATTATTATTTTATACCATAATAACACCAATATCCTCAATATACTAGGATTTTTTATGATAATTATTTTACCTACACTCACACACACCTCTGTCTAATGGTTAAAAAACATACTATTAATGTGGGTGGCAAATTACTACCTCACGAAACGATGATTGTTCAATATCCTTTTAAAACCTTTCATGGAGGCCATTATGATGGAACTATATTTATATTTGATATATATTATATTTATTTCCACTCTATGATTATTTATTTTATATTTAAAACATACATTTATATGCTTTGCATGTTGTGCAAATGCGATAATTTCATATGAGGAAGTGTGGACTACCGCCACCTCAAGTGATGTGACTCATTCATGCCAAAAATGGAATTTATAAAAAATTTAATTAATGAAATTATGTTACCTATATATTATATATATTAAATTATAATTATAATATATATGTGTCTAATTTAGTTTTAAATTCCATTAAAATGACAAAAAATGAAAGTAGCGTTCATGCGAACGTATGACCTACCATCTCCATGAATGGTACATTTAATTTATTTTCTCCAAAAATTATGGAATATTTTTGAATACATATATACTGGATATATATGATATTTAAATCAATAACACCATTCCTGAGATGATGTACTTATAACTACATGGACAATTCTCTTCAAACAAGTTCAATGTTAGCTCATGTACCGAACATCGACAAAACGTATGAGATGAACTCCCATAATTAACTAATTATTATTACATGATAATATGTGATATTAATTTAATGATAAAATTTAATTTATTTCCTTAAGAAATTATAAATTGAAAAAAGTTTATTATTCAAGAATATAAGGAAATAACAAAACAAGTCAGACCTAATGTAAAGGGATTTCTTATCTCACTTTTAATTACGTGAGATTTCCATTGTTCGAAAATTATTTATTCAATGTGGTGTATTGTGTACTTAAAATTGATATATATTATCAATATTATATTTATATTCATTTTATTATGTGATTCATTTGGTTCTTATTATCTTTTGGTCATACAACTCGATTCATTACAATGAGGTAAGGGGTTTTTATCTCACTTTTTATTCTCGTGAGATTCATGCTATATTTGTCACTATCTCCTTTGAGTGGTGTATGTACTGCCAATTATTCTAATCATTATGTAATATACTTTTATTTATGGGTATTTACATCAACGTTGTATAGTTATTCTTTCATGGGGTGCATATTTCAAAAGTAAACCAAATCGGTAAGGGAACCTTTCACCTTCCTCTATTTAAAAGACTTCTATCTGTTAGGTCGTTTAATTTACATCTTTATAATTTTGGGATATGTTCTTAATATCATTATTGCTATAAATTTTATGTCCAAGTGATGAGATACCATTTTTCTCTCTTATCAACTAATTTTCTGAATTTTAAAGTGACGTTGTTAGGCTGTCAAATTTTTGTAAGGGAACTTCATAACCTAATTTCAATACTTTGGGTTAAACCTCTTCTTATTGATTATGTCATACTATGAATATGTGTGGATGAAATCAGATTTTTTTACACTTAATATCCACTTATATTTGGTGTATTTATATTTGTCACACATAATTATGTAATTGATTTATCATTAATCAAAGGATAGTGTCTTTGTACGGGACTTTGTCTCAATCTCTTTTCGTTGAGGCATACTTCAATTTATATATGACCTTATTTTATTAGTTGTATAATAAACCCTTTTGAAATTTAATTTCATTCAAAAGGATTCTTTATACACGAGGCATTTTACTAAATGACAAAAGGAATTTTTTTGTCTTACATATGCGGTAACAACGACTTCTCTTCCGTCGTGACCATTATTTGAGTTTCAGCTTCCTCTACAAGACATAAATTTCTTTGAAAGAAAAATAAAAACCATGTTTTACTTTTCATTTATTTTGGTATTGAAAATAGTTTTGATAATTTTTTTATTATATCAATGTGTTGTATTGATATCTTGTGATTGAAATATGGAAATGTTATGTTTCCTTTATGCATGTTTTATGTGATACGGTTATGTTATGTTTCCTAGTAATTGTTTATGATGTCGGGTGGTTCCATGATAAACTAAGGGTGGGTGAGCCCAAGATAGCTCAACAATTCATTGGGTAACATGAAGGAGTTAAATTCTAAGGATTCTATGAAGATATTTATGGAATATACTGTGATGGGTATTCTAAACGTAACCATGAGGGTTACTCCCTAGGTAAGAATGTTATGAATGCCTCAAGTTACCTTTATGTTTTATGATTTCTATGTGTATTTCACAAATCATATGTATACATGGGATATGTTGAAAAGATTATGTTATGTATATATTGATGATCTAATTTTTTCTTTCTTTTTGTATCCCTTACTGATCTTTTTATGCTCATCCCAAGTTATTGAAATGTTTTTCACAGGACAAAAAGTGAAATAGGGTCAAGGATGGGATCAAGGAAATGTCATGCTCTCAAAAACATGGAACTAGTCATGACTCTTTTGTTCAAGAGTTTTTATTTTTTTTAAAAATGGAAACTGAGTAGATGTGTCTACTTTATAATCATTTAGATATAATAGTTATGTCATCATTCTCTAAAACACTAAACCTGAAAAGATATTAATTGGGAATTATTCATTTAATTCAAGATTATGTAATGTTTTACGGTCGGGTCCTAATAGTTGGTATCAGAGGACGGTTTAGATAAATTTAGAGGTTAGGTTATTCTTTAAGCACAAGTGACACTATCATAATGGTTAGGATTTTAGAAAGATTAATAGTTATTTTAATAAAGATAATGAGTTTAAGATAACATGAATAGTTATATCTTAGTATATACCCTCCTCATAAGATAATATATGATGATTTTACAAATATACTCACACTGACCTTTTTGGTTTTAGAAAATGGATGGATCTAGAAGGCACCAAAGTAATGGTGGATGTGAAGAAAACTGTGATGATTTTTGAATAAGCTATTGAATGGCATGGGAGTTTCAATGAGAACTCTTGTGGTTATTCTCAACCAACAATCTGGATTCATGATTGACCACCTGAACCTTAGTGATTTTTATAAGGCATAATATATGCGAGAAACAAGTCCCTATAAGAGATAAGGTAATAATCATAAAGGTAATAATGTTCAAAAAGCTATGTGTCAAAGATGTGGAAAGAAACACATTGGAAAATGTTTCAAAGGGATAGAAAGATGTTATAGATGTGGATATAAAGGTCATAAATCAAGAAACTACCATGGAAAAATGAAGCATCTCATTGACTCTAGGAAAGGGAATGAAGTTATTTCTGAAGGATCAATTGAATGTTTTAAATGTGGTTTGTATGCTCGTTATGCAAACACATTTCCTACGAAGAAGTTTCGGGAATGGGTTCACTGGTATTTTACATATATTCATTTACCAATACCTAATTCCATTCCGATTGAGGATAAAGAAAATTTCAATGACCAAAGAAATGTATCGATTATTTCTTAACATATGTTTTCCTATTATTGAATCATAGGATATGATTCATGATTTTTTTGTAAGAAATAATTATTTCAGAATAAGTTAGAAAGGAATGGTTAATGGATCATGAATATTGTTGAATGAGTAAGAAGTAAAAATATAAAGGATTCATGAGATATGGTAGATTTTAGGATAAAGAAATTCTTAAAAGTATTAAGGCTCTTTTGATTATGAGATTACATTAGAAGGATTTTTATAGTATGTGTAACCCTGATGTTTGATATATGAAAATTTTATCCAAGGAATAATTATCTTTTCTTTTGTAGATATAGTTATAAAGAACCATTTTGGTTTATATGATCCTTGAATTTGAGGTAATTTCTGGTTAATACATTTTTGGATTCAAAACGAAAGTTATTAGATAACCTTTGTGGTTAAAATATGTTATGGTTATTTTTGATGAATTTATCTCTTTTTTAGAATGTTATAAAATTATGTAGTTTTTGAAAAGGGACAACATGCAAACCTTGTGACAACCTGTCGCGTCAGACGAAGCTGCGGGAATCGAACCAACAACCAAAGTGTGCCTGGTATTTATTGCCTAACACTGGACTACGTGACGTTCCTGGTTAATATGACTAATTATATTTAGTTAGATGATTTTATGAATCAATTATAAGTTCATTTGGGGTTATCTATAGAAATTATAAACCTATCATAGAGGATATGTGATTAGGTTAATTACTTTTCAATATGAAACTTTAAGAGTAAGTGATGTTATTTAGAGATAAATGTTAAGATTTACATTGGAAGACTCTTTGATTAGATCTTTTAGAGATTTGGGATTCTATCTTAGATTGGATTACTTTGAATAATTTTATGGATAGCTTTTTATTTAATGCTCATTCCTGAACCATGGGATCTTTTTGTTGAATTTTGGAGATTATGAGTTGTAATTATTTTTATAAAGGATTATCCTTTTGTGGATTATCTAATCCTGTACTAACAATTATTATTTTGGTTAAGGTCTAAATACATGGGAAATATATAGTTCATATTTTTTGGATTAGGTGATTCTCAAGAAGTTGATTATAGTGCTCTTAATCTGAAAAAGTCATCCTAAATACTCACCTTTTGGAGAAAATATGAGGTTGTGTAAGATATCTAGTAAGAGATGAATGTATAAATGAAAAGTATGTATGTTTACATATGATTTAGTTATGCTCATAAAGAAATTCCTCGATGAAAACTAACATAAAAAAAATACATTTTCTGTTATCTTTTCCTACTGGGGAATCAAATACCATTTAACCAATCACAAGTTTGTGAATTTCTGGTGGTTAACATTCTCTTAGACATTTTTTCTATCACTCTACTTCAGAACATGACCATTTGTTTTCTTTTCCATATCCATGTTTTCATGGAATCCTAGTATCTTTTGTCTCGAGTGAACTTTGTACTTTTCATTCTTTCTTTTAAAGTTATAGTTTAATTTACATTTTTTTCATATGTGGGGATTTCAATGAAGTTTCCGAGCCCAATTTTAAAAATTGGAGGATGAAATTCCCAAAAGGGGGGAATGATGTAACATCCCAGGTAAATAAAGAATATGAAATTTTCATATTTATTAATATTTGTGAATAAAATGTTAATATTAATTTAAAGGTAGTGCTATATTCGATGGCGTACCCAATACAATACAACGAGTTTCTTTGAAATCTTACATTGCACACTAATAATATAATAATATTATTTTAAATGGTAGTTAACACCAAGCCATTGTAATGGAGGGAATGAACAGAAATAATGAAAAAATGATTATATATGTTTGTTAAATATTTTTACATTTATCCAATAAAATTTAGAGGCTTAAAATAAGAAAATAATTCGATTTTAGGCATAAATATTCTAATATTCTTTAAAAGGTTGATAACCCCCTTTTGATGGTGCACGCTATTTAAAACTACTTTCTTTAAATTTAATATGTTATATATGACAAAATAAAATCTTTCTGTATAATCGTGACATCAAAATGTACTTTGTGTAAATTTTGGTTATTTTTCTGATAATGTTCATTTTTAATAAATAGTGAAAATTCTGTAATTTAATTAAAAACCTCATTTTAATCTAATTTATTAATATGGTTAGATTATATTTTTAATTGGGTTTAAAGTGTATTTAAAATATATTTTTACCATTTAATATAATGGTGGTCATTGAAATTAATTTCTCTTTGAAATTGGACATAAAAAAGTGTCTATCTTTTGATAGATATTGTTTCTTAAAAACACACTATTTGTTTTGACAGTGAGAATTAATTATAAAATTAATTAATTAAACTTAAATTTTTTTAATTTCGTAAAATGGACATAATTTTTGAATTTTTAATATCAAATTTACTTTGGTTAAATTTGTGGTATTTTTTTGACAAATGGTCATTCTTCATGAATAGTGAAAAATACTGAATTTTACTTCAAAACTATTTTTTAATCTAATTTAATTATATAGTTATATTGTCTCTATAATTGGTTTTAAAGTGTAATTGAATTATGTTTTTATCTGTTAATACAATGTTGTTCATTGGAAGTAATTTCACATTTCAATTGGATGTAAAAAACAAGGCAATTTTTTATAAATTTTACTTCTTAAAAACCCATGTTTGGTTCTGACAACGAGAATTATTTTTAATTTAATTACTGAAATTTATGTGTCTAGAATTTAGTAAAATGGATTCCATATTTTGAATCATAAGTTACAAATTTTATAATTAATACTCTTTTGTATTTGGACATTATGAATAGTAATGACGGTAATTATCTTTAGTTATCATGATTAATTACTAATCGGGTAGTTAAGGGTAATAAAATGACATCATAATAATATAAAATGACCCCAAAATGTGTCCAAATCCTATTTTTTGAGTCATGTATTACCATGGAAAACGTTTTACCAAACTTGAGGGCCCATTGAGTCACATTGGTGTGATAGTGACATTTATGACATTATTTTTTAATAGAATATTGATATAACAATGGTTTGTATATCCTAAGTAAAAAAAATTAATTTTTTTACATAAATTATCACTTATACTATAAATAGTAATTGGAATGATAAAACTATTTCCTACATCATGGTATTTTTTTATAATTTTTAGACATTAAATAAATTAATTTATTTATGACACCATGATGATGCAGTGATTACATCAATAATGAACGATTTAAATAAAAATAAAAGATAAGGTAAAATATAAGACATAAAATTGTTTAAACCCTATTGGATGGGTGTATTTAGAACCCTAATCTCTATATCCTCAAAATATATCATCGTGGGACCTTTGAAATCTGAAAATCACTTTATAGTAAATGTACACTTCAAGACTTTCCAAAAGTGACCCTTCTCCCTCTTATAAAAGGCCCCCACCTCCTCCCCCTTACCCACACCTCTCAAGCACTTTGATCATCCAAACTCTATTCATATTATCTTTCCACATTCCTCTATAACTCCGAGAAGCCTCACATTGGTCAGATGATTTTCGAAGTAAGACTTTGGCTCAAATCAAAAAGAGTTACCCGATTTAGAGGTAATGTCTTATCTCCAGTTTCTTTCTTTTATTTTCAATCTTCACTAACCACTATCTTATTATTATTAGATTCCATAATAAAAATACTATCCAAAATATTCTTAGATGTTTTTATGATAAGGATTCTACCTACACTCACACACAACTTCGTCTAATGGTTAATGAACATACTGTTTCTATGGGTGATGAATTACTACCTCACAAAATGATGATTGTTCAATCTCATTTTAACATCTTTCATGGTAGCCATTATGATGTAACTATATTTATATAAGATATATATTATATATATGTTTTCTCTAGGCTTCTGTATTTAATATTTTAATCATTCCTTTATGCTTTTCATGTTGTACAGATGTGATAATTTTATATGAGGAAGTGTGGACTACCTCCCCCTCAAGTGATGTGACTCATTCATGAAAAACATGGAATTTATAAATAATGTAATTAATGAAATTATTTTAACTATATAACATATATATTATACTCTAATTATAATATATATATATTTATAATTTCATTTTAAAGTCTATTAATATGACAAAAAATTAAAGTAGATATAAGGCCCCGACCTTATACATTACTTAATCATGAATTAAATGAATAATTCACATAGAGGATCTTTTCAGGTTTAGAGTTTTAGATAATTAGGTCATAACTATTACATCTCAAAATATTACATAGTAGACACTTCTACTAAGTTTCCATAAAATAAAAAACTTAAAAAGAAACATGTCTATTTCTATGTTTTAGATAGAATGTCTTTCCTTGATCCCATCCTTGACCCTATTCATCTTTAAGTCTTGTGGAAAACATTTAAAAAACTTTGGATGAGCATAAAAATCCTAGTAAAGGATACAAAAAGAAGTAAAACTGTTAGTTTTTCAAAACAACAAGTAAACCATGAGTACTTTACCAAAGTAATACTTTTCACCTTTATGAAGTAGTAAAAAATCTTCACTGAATAAAAGACCATTACTTACCCTTTTGTAACCAAAATATTACCATAAAACCCATAAAAAGTACACATAACATATAGAGGTCACTTGTGACATAAACATACTAAAATGGAATAACCATACGGTCGACTTCCACACATACTTAATGGAATAGCCATACGACTGACTTCCATACCCAATGCATTGGAGGTTATAATGTAACCTCCCGTCCAGGTATTCCCGGCACCACCCATCATATGGTTTATCACGTAACCACCCGTAAAATGTCCAAGTACCATCATTACACATAAAATATTGAAAATATAATCATTTCAATAACAACATTTCATTTTCAATCACAATAAGTAATTCCAAGATATTGAATTAATCAATCCATTTTCAAAAAATCATATAAAAGTGATTTTTGAATCAGTGAGTCACATACCACTTTGAAGCTTTTAATGGAATTATAATTTTAAAATACTAATGTCCATATAAATAAATACTGAAAACCATTTTGAAAACATGTACATTAAAGATAAAGATTTAGAATAATGAATCTTTAAAACATTTAAAACTATATTTCTGATAAAACTTTTTTAGCAAAATGAGAGACTCTTGAATGCAAACAATTGCAGAATAACATTTAATTTGAACTTTATAATATCATGATAATAAAGGGATTCATGATATAATATGTCAAATGATTGTATACACACCATATAAGAGTGAATTGGTTCATAACAACAATGACGTCTAAATGGAAATGTAAATTGAGATAAAATCCATTATAAAGATGGTATCCTTAAATTAAGGATAAATCTATCACATAATTATGTCTGATAAATATAAATACACCCAATATAAGTGTATATTAAGTGTGAAACAATAAGAGGTCATTCACACATAATCTTGTAAAAACAAAACCAATGACATAGATATTTAACTCAATGAAATGAGATTGAGTTATGATTTCCCATACAAGTTCGTAAGAATTTATCAATGAGATGATTATGTGTAGAAATAGTATATCCACACAAATGTTTGTGGAAATTAAAACATAGATATTCCACACATAATCTTGGCATAATAAAATCAATAAGTAGAGTTTTAACCTAAAGAATTGAAAGTGGGTTAGGAAGTTCCCTTACAGAAATCTGACAGCCTAACGGTGTCACTTTAAAACTCATAAGATGAGTTGATGAGAGAGAAAATGGTATCTCATCACTTGGACATAAAATTTAAATAAATAAGGATATATAAGAACATATCCCAAAATAATATTATGTGAATTAAAAGACATAACAAAAGAAGTATTTTAAAAAGAAGAGGGTGAAAGGTCCCCTTACCGAGTTGGGTAACTTTCGAAATGTACACCCCAAGGAAGAAGGGTCATACAATCAAGATGTAAATACCCATAAATAAAATTGTACTACAAAAAGTATATAATAATGGGTAGTGAATACACCACTCAAAGGAAATAGTGGCAAATGTAGAATAAATTTCACGAGAATAAAAGTGAGATGAAAAATCCCTTACGAAAACTCGGCAGCCTAACGACGCCACTTAAAACTTCCAAAAATGGATTTATGAGATCAAATAGGGTCTCTGATAATATGAACATAAAAATTACATTATGAGGAATATAAAATAACATCCCCAAACATATGAAATATGATCTTAAAATAAATTACATAAGAGAGAGTACTTAAAAATAAAGAGAGAGGTTGGATCCCTTACGAAAATCCGGCAGCCTAACGGCGCCACATAAAAATTATTAAAATGAAATGATGAGAGTAAGATGGGGTAACTCATCATATGAAAATAAAAATTTCAGTATGGTGAATATTAAAGAACATCCTCCAACATAAGAACATGGATCATAAATGAAATGACATAAAAGAGGGTACTTGAAAAGAAAGAGAGAGGTCGGATCCTTTACGAAAATTCGGAAGCCTAACGGCGCCAATCAAAACTTCCAAAATGAATTTATGAGAGAAAATAGGGTCTCTCATCATATGAACATAAAAATTATAGTAAGGGTAATATAAAATAACATACCAATCATAAGAAATATGAGCTTTAAAGGAATTACAAAAAAGAGTGTACTTAAAAAGAAAGGGAGAGGTAGGTTCCCTTACCTCAAGTCTGACTTGTCTTGTTCGTTTCTTTATATTCCTGAATAATAAAATTTTTTCAATTTATAATTTCATAAGGATATCTTTTAAATATTATTATTCAGTTCATATCACATATTATAATGTTATAATAATTCATTAATAATGTGAGTTCATATCAGACGTTTTTGTCGATGTTTGGTACATGAGTCAAAAATGAATTTGGTTGAAAATGATTGTCCATGTAGTTATAAGTAAATCATATCCAGAATAGTATTAATTATTCAAATATCATATATTCAGTACATATTCATTATATACTACTCCATAACATTTGGAGCTAAAAAGAAATGAAATGTACCGTTCATGGAGACGGTAGGTCGTACGTACGCAAGAACGCTACTTTCATTTCTTTTTCATATTAATGGATTTAAAAATAATTGAGATATATATATATTATAATTAAGTATATTATATATGTCATATAGGTCAGATATTTTCATTAATTTCATTCTTTATACATTCCATGTATTGCATGAACGAGTCACATAACTTGAGGGGGCGGTAGTCCACACTTCCTCATATGAAATTATCGCATTTTCACAACATGAAAAGCATAAAGGCATGTTTTAAATATAAAATTCAGAAGCATATAGAAAATATAAATACCATATATATCATATATAAAATATAGTGACATCATAATGGCCAAAATGAAAGGTGTTAAGAGAAGATTGAACAATTATCATTTCGTGAGGCAGAAATTCGCCATCCACAGAAACAGTATGTTCTTTAACCATTAGACGAAGGTGTGTGTAAGTGTAGCTCGAATCCTTCACATAAAAGCATCCTAGTATATTGAATATACAGGTTTTGTTACAAAATAAAGGAATAAAAATAGTTTAGAGTGTTAGAGAAGCAAAATAAAACAAAAGAACACAAGGGAAGACATTACCTTTAAACCGGGTAACTTTTTTTGATTTGATCTCAAAGGCTTCCATGGAAATGATTATACCCAAAGGTGAGGCTTAAATGATGAATATAAGGATGTTTAGAGATGAAATGGGAAGGGTTTTTCAGAGCAAAAGGCTTGATAGGAGTGGGTAAGGTTGTAGAGGTGGGGGCCTTTTATAAGAGGAGAGGAGGGTCACTCTTGGAATGTTATAAACTTTTACTTTATTATAAAATGCTTTTCGGATTTAAAAGGTACCAAAATTATATATTTAGATTATAATGTGATAATTGTTCTAAATCAACCCATCCAATAGGTTTTTGACAAGTGTATGTCTTAGATTTATCATTATCTTTTCATTTTATTTAAATCATTAAATAATGAGGTAATCGCTGCATCATCATGGTGTCATAAATAATTTAATTTATTTAATGACTAAAAATAAAAAAAAATATCATGATGTAAGAAATCTTATTAGCTTTCTAATTAATATTTATAGTCAAAAATATGACTTTTATAACCCCATATAAAAATTTATTTTGTAAAACAACTCATATTTGTGACATTTTTATTTTAACTTTAAATAAAAAGTTATTTTTGTCATTTTCCTACCAAAGTGGCTCCATGGGGTCCCCAAGTTGACCGATGGATTTTTGTGGTCGGCCATGACATATCCAATGAGGTTAGGACATGTGTCTAGGTCATTTCATATTATTAAAGCATTATTTTTACCTTAAATTACACTAATTACCTTTAATCGCGATTAATAAAACTTAACAGTTACTATTCACCAAAAATTATTTTAATCTCATTGAACCACATTTTACTTCATAATGGAAACCATTTATGTCGGATTTTTGAAAATAAAATCACAGAAGTGGAAACGTTTCATTTAAACGATAAATTAGTTTCTTTAACTACCACTTAGTGGTTTCACTATTCATCAAAAATTGACGTTTTTCAGAAAAATACCAGAAATTCACCCTAAGATATATTTGATATTCCGAATTCAAAAATGATGTATATTTTACAAAATTCAAAACATATAAGTTTCATTAATTAATTTAATAATTAATTCCCGCTGTCAAAACAAATAGCGTGTTTTTAAGAAACAATATCTATTAAAAGATTGACACCAGTTTAAGTCCAATTTCAAAGATAAATTAATTATAATGACCACCATTGGATTAAATGGTAAAAGTATATTCTAAATACACTTTAATCTCAATTAAAAATATAATCTATCCATATAAATAAGTCAGATTAAAAGGAGGTTTTGAATTAAAATGCAACATTTTCAATAAAAATGATCTTTATCGAAAAAATAACAAAAATTTACACAAAGTAAATTTTGATGTCAAGATTCTAAAGAATGATTTTATTTTGTCAAATAAAACATATAAAATTGTCAAAAGTATATTTAAAAAGGGTTCTCTATCAAAAGGCAGTTAATCGATCTTTTAAAGAATATTAGAAGATTTATGCTTAAAATTGGATTCATTTTCATTTTAAGCCTCTAACATTTATTAGATAAAAGTAAAAATATTTGAAAAACATATATAATCATTTTTTAGTTAGATCCATTCATTCCCAGCATTACAACAGTTAGGATTTAACTACCATTTAAAATAATATTATTTTATTATTAGAGTGCAACGCAAGACTTCAAAGAAACTCGTTGTTACTTATTGGGTACGCCATCGAGCATAGCGTTCCCTTTAAAGTAATATTAATACTTTATTCACAAATATGGATAAATATCAATATTTCATATTCTTTATTTACCTAGGGTGTTACATCCTTCCCCTTTTGGGAATTGCGTCCTCGCAATTTTAAAATTGGGCTTGGAAACTTCATTGAAAATCCCAAATCGGAACAAGAGTCAGTAAAACTATCACTTTAAAAGAATGGGAGAGAAGTACAAAGGTCACCCGAGTTAACCCATACTAGGATTACAAGTATGAAAATATGGATATAGAGGAAAAAACAAAGGGTCATGTTTTGATGGAGAGTGATAGTAAACATGTCTAGGAGAAAGTTAGCCACAATAAAATCACAAACTTGTGATGGGTTAAACGGTATTCGATTCCCTAGTAAAAAAAGTTAACAGAAAACATTTTTGTTTTAAGTTACTCTTAATTGAGGAATTTCTTTTTGGGATTAACTAAATCATAATGAAACATACTTACTTGTCACACAGACTTTCAACTTTACTAGATTCCTTAATCAAAATCATATTTTCTCCAAAACATGAGTTTTTAGGAAGACTTGTTCGCATTAAGAGTACTATAATAAACTTCCTGAGAATCACCTAATCCCCAAAAGAGAACAATATATTTCCCATGTCTTTAGATATCAACCAAATTCAAACCAAAAGGTTTAGTACGAGATCAGATAATACACAAAAAGGATAATCCTTTATAAAAAATCTATTCTTAATCTCCAAAATTTGTCAAACAATACCCAAAGTTCAACAAAGATCATTCAATAAACATCTATCCATAAAATTATTCAAAGTAATCAAAACTAAGACTGAAACCCAAATATTTTAAGGATTTAATCACGTAGTCTTCCAAGGTACAAATTAACAGTTATCTCCAAATAACATCAGTTGCTCTAAAAGTCTCATATTGAAAAGTAATTGACCTAATCACATATCCTCCATGATAGGTTAATAATTTCCATAGATAATCCAAAATCAAGTTAATATTAATTTATAAAATCATATAACTAAAAAGAATAAGTCATACTAAATACGGACTTCACGTAGTCCAGTGGTAGGTGATAAATACCAGTCGCACTTTGGATGTGGGTTCGATTCCCGTAGCTTTTTCCAATGCGACGGGTTGTCACACGGTCCGTGTGTTGTCCTTTTTCCAAAACTATATAATTCTTAAAACATTCCCCAAAATGAGATAAAATATTCAAAAATAACCATAACATAATTTAACCTCAAGTTTATCTCATGTCGTTCATATTCCATCATAAATTATAGTAACCCATAATTACTTCAAAACTAAGGATCATATAAACCCTAATGGTTACCATTATAATTATTACCTGAACTTCCATGTTGAGCTGGTTCTCTCCTACATGATGCATTAGAGAACTCACAAAGGTTCAAGTGGTTGATTATGAATCCTCATAGTTGGTTTAGAATAACCATGGTATTTCTCATTGAATTCCCCATTTCATCCAGTCTCTTAATCAGAGAACCACCATAGTTTCGTTCAAACCCTTTGTCACTTTGGTGCCTACTAGATCCATCCATTTACTAAATCCAGAATGGTCAGTGTGAGTATATCAACAAAACCATCATGTACTAATGAAGAAGATAAACACTAAGATACACTTACTCATTCACTTTATCTAAAACTAGGACACTTTCTGAAATCCTAACCATTATGGTAATGTCACTTATGCTTAGAGAATATCCTAACCTCCATAGTTATCTAAACTGACTTCTGATACCAACTATAAGGCGCTGAACTTATATATTACTTAATAGTGAATTAAATGAATAATTCACATAGAGGATCTTTTCAGGTTTAGAGTTTTAGATAATTAGGTCATAACTATTACATCTCAAAAGATTACATAGTAGACACTTCTACTAAGTTTCCATAAAATAAAAAACACTTAAAAAGAAACATGTCTACTTCCATGTTTTAGATAGAATGTCTTTCCTTTATCCCGTACTTGACCCTATTTATCTTTAAGTCCTGTGGAAAACATTTCAAAAACTTGGGATGAGCATAAAAAGCTCAGTAAAGGATACACAAAGAAGGAAAACTGTTAGTTTTTCAAAACAACAAGTAAACCATGAGTACTTTACCAAAGTAATACTTTTCACCTTTATGAAGTAGTAAAAACTCTTCACTGAGTAAAAGACCATTACTTACCCTTTTGTAACCAAAATATTACCATAAAACCCATATAAAGTACACATAACATATAGAGGTAACTTGGGACATAAACATACTAAAATGGAATAACCATATGGTTGACTTCCACGCATACTTAATGTAATAGCCATACGGCTGACTTCCATACACAATGCATTGGAGGTTATAACGTAACCACCTGTCCTGGTATTCATAGCACCACCCGTCATATGGTTTATCACGTAACCACCCATAAAATGTCCAAGTACCATCATTACACATAAAATATTGAAAATATAAACATTTCAATAACAACATTTCATTTGCAATCACAATAATTAAATCCAAGATATTGAATTAATCAATCCATTTTCAAAAAATCATTTAAAAGAGATTTTTGAATCAAAGTGTCCCATACCACTTTGAAGCTTTTAATGGAATTATAATTTTAAAACATTAATGTCCATATAAATAAATACTAAAAACAATTTTGAAATCGTGGGCATTAAAGATAAAGATTTAGAATAATGAATCATTAAAACATTTAAAACTATATTTTTGTTAAAGAGTTTTAAGCAAAATGAGAGACTCTTTAATACAAAAAATTGTGGAATAACATATAATACGAACTTTATAATATCATTAGAATAAAGGGATTCATGATATAATATGTTAAAGGACAATATACACACCATATATGAGTGAATTGGTGCATAACAACAATGAAGTCTCAATGGAAATGTAAATTGGGATGAAATTCATTATAAAGATGGTATCCTTAAATTAAGGATAAATCTATCACATAATTATGTGTGATAAATATAAATACTCCCAACATAAGTGGATATTAAGTGTGAAAAAATAAGAGGTCATTCACACATAATCTTGGAAAAACAAAACCAATGACATAGATATTTAACTCAACGAAATGAGATTGAGTTATGATTTCCCATACAAGTTCGTAAGAATTTATCAATGAGATGTTTATGTGTAGAAATAGTATATCCACACAATGTATTGTGGAAATTACAACATAGATATTACACACATAATCTTGGCATAATAAAATCAAGATGTAGAGGTTTAACCCAAAGAATTGAACGTGGGTTAAGAAGTTCCCTTACAGAAATCTGATAGCCTAACGGCGTCACATTAAAACACATAAAATGAGTTGATGAGAGAGAAAATGGTAACTCATCACTTGGACATAAAATTTACATAAATAAGGATATAAAATAACATATCCCAACATAATAGTATGTGAATTAAAAGACATAAAAAAAGAAGTCTTTTAAAAAGAAGAGGGTGAAAGGTCCCCTTACCGAGTTGGGTAACATTCGAAATGTACACCCCATGGAAGAAGGGTCATACAATGAAGATGTAAATACCCATAAATGAAATTTTACTACACAAAGTGTATAATAATGGGAAGTGCATACACAAATCAAAGAAAATAGTGGAAAACATAGCATAAATGTCACGGGAATAAAAGTGAGATGAAAAATCCCTTACGAAAACTCGGCAGCCTAACGGCGCCACTTAAAACTTCCAAAAATGGATTTATGAGATCAAATAGGGTCTCACATAATATGAACATAAAAATTACAGTATGAGGAATATTAAATAACATCCCCAAACATAAGAAATATGAGCTTAAAAGAAATGACATAAAATAGAGTACTTAAAAAGAAAGAGAGAGGTTGGATCCCTTACGAAAATCTGGCAGCCTAACAGCGCCACATAAAAATTATTAAAATGAAATGATGAGAGTAAGAGGGGGTAACTCATCATATGAAAATACAGATTTCTGTATGGTGAGTATTAAAAAACATCCTCTAACATAATAACATGGATCAGAAATTAAATGACATAAAATCAAGTTATTGAAAAGAAAGAGATAGGTCAGATCCCTTACGAAAATTTGACAGCATAACGGTGCCAATCAAAACTTCCAAAATGGATTTATGAGAGAAAATAGGGTCTCTCATCATATGAACATAAAAATTACAGTAAGATTAATATAAAATAACATCCCAATCATAAGAAATATGAGCTTTAAAGTAATGACACAAAAGAGAGTACATAAAAAGAAAGGGTGGGGTAGGTTCCCTTACCTCAAGTCTGACTTGTCTTGTTCGTTTCTTTATATTCCTGAATAATAAACTTTGGTCAATTTATAATTTATTAATGATATCTTTTAAAGATTATTATTCATTTCATATCACATATTATAATTTTATAATAATTGGTTAATAATGTGAGTTCATATCAGACGTTTTTGTCGATGTTTGGTACATGAGTCAAAAATGAATTTGTTTGAAAATGATTGTCCATGTAGTTATAAATAAATCATCTCCAGAATAGTATTAATGATTTAAATATCATATATATCCAATACATATTCATTATATACTACTCCAGAACATTTGGAGATAAAAAGAAATGAAATTCACTGTTCATGGAGACGGTAGGTCGTACGTACGCATGAACGCTACTTTCATTTCTTTGTCATATTAATGGAATTAAAAATAATTGAGATATATATATATATTATAATTCCAGTATAATATATTTGTTATATATGTCAAATATTTTCATTAATTTAATTCTTTATACATTCCATGTATTGCATGAACGAGTCACATCACTTGAGGGGGCGGTAGTCCACACTTCCTCGTATGAAATTATCGCAATTGCACAACATGAAAAGCCTAAAGGCATGATTTAAATATAAAATTCAGAAGCATATAGAAAGCATAAATACCATATATATCATATATAAAATATAGTGACATCATAATGGCCACCATGAAAGGTGTTAAGAGAATATTGAACAATCATCGTTTCGTGAGGCAGAAATTCGCCATCCACAGAAACAGTATGTTCTTTAACCATTAGACGAAGGTGTGTGTAAGTGTAGCTCGAATCCTTCACATAAAAAAATTCTAGTATATTGAAGATACTGGTTTTGTTACAAAATAAAGGAATAAAAAATGTTTAGAGTGTTGGATAAGCAAAATAAAATAAAAGAACACAAATGAAGACATTACCTTTAAATCGGGTAACTATTTTTGATTTGAGCTCAAAGGCTTCCTTGGAAATGATTCTGCCCAAGGGTGAGGATTCAATGATGAATAGAGGGATGTGGAGAGATGAAATGGTCAGGGATTGTCTGAGCCAAATGCATGAGAGGTGTGGGTAAGGTGGTAGAGTTGGGGGCCTTTTATAAGAGGATAGGAGGGGCACTCTTGGAAAGTTATAAACGTTTACTTTATTATAAAAGGATTTTCTGATTTTAAAGGTCCCAAAATTACATATTTCTAAGATAAGGTGATAATAGTTCTAAATCAACCCATACAATAGTTTTTTGACAAGTTTAGGTCTTAGATTTTACATTATCTTTTCATTTTATTTAAATAGTTAAATAATGAGGTAATCGTTGTATCATCATGGTGTCGTAAATAATTTAATTTATTTAATGTCTAAAAATTATAAAAAAATATCATGATGTAGGAAATATTTATAGATTTATAATGAATATTTATTGTCAAAAATATGACTTGTATAACCCTATATAAAAATTGTCTTAGTAAAACAACTCATGTTTGTGACATTTTTATTTTAATGTTAAATAAAAAGTTATTTATGTCATTTTCCTACCAAAGTGGCTCCATGGGGTCCCCATGTTGACCCATGGATTGTTTTGGTCGTCCATGACACATCAAATGAGGGTAGGACATGTTTCTAGGTCATTTAATATTATTAAAACATTATTTTTACCTTAAATTACACTAATTACCTTTAATCGCGATTAATAAAACTTATAAGTTACTATTCACCAAAAATTATTTTAATCTCATTGATCCACATTTTACTTTTTATGACAACCATGTATATAGGATTTTTGAAAATCAAATCATAGAAGTGGCAATGTTTCATTTAATCGAAAAATTAGTTTCTTTAACTACCACTTAGTGGTTTCACTGTTCATCAAAAATTGAAGTTTTTCAGAAAAATACCAAAAATTCACCCTAAGCTATATTTGATATTCCGAATTCAAAAAAGATGACTATTTTAAAAAATTAAAAACATATAAGTTGCATTAATTAATTTAATATTTAATTCCCGCTGTCAAAACAAATAGCGTGTTTTTAAGAAACAATATCTATTAAAATATTGACACTAGTTTAAGTCCAACATCAAAGTGATATTAATTCCAATAAACACCATTGGATTAAATGGTAAAAATATATTCTAAATACACTTTAATATCAATTAAAAATATAATCTATCCATATAAATAAATCAGATTAAATGGTTGTTTTGAATTAAAATGCAACATTTTCAATAAAAATGTTCTCTTTTGGAAAAATAACAAAATTTTACACAAAGTAAATTTTGATGTCAAGATTCTAAAGAAGGATTTTATTTTGTCAAATGAAAAATATAAAATTGTAAAAATTATATTTAAAAAGTGTTCTCCATTAAAAGGTGGTTAATCGACCTTTTAAAGAATATTAGATGATTTATGCTTAAAATTGGATTCATTTGAATTTTAAGCCTCTAACATTTATTGGATAGAAGTAAAAATATTTGAAAAACATATATAATCATTTTGTAGTTATTTCCGTTCATTCCCACCATTACAATAGCTTGGCGTTAACTAAAATTTAAAATAATATTATTTTATTATTAGAGTGCAACGTAAGATTTCAAAGAAACTCGTTGTTACTTATTGGGTACGCCATCGAGCATAGCGTTTCCTTTAATGTAATATTAATACGTTATTCCCAAATATGTATAAATATGAAAATTTCATATTCTTTATTTACCTGGGGTGTTATAGCAGCGTTCATGCGTATGTACGGCCAACTGTCTCCATTAACAGTACATTTCATTTACTTTCTCCAAAAATTATGGAATATTGTTAAATACATATATAATGGATATATATGATATTTTAATCATGAACACCATTCCGAAGATGATGTACTTATAACTACATGGACAATTCTCTTCAAACAAGTTCATTGTTGACTCATGTACCGATCATCAACAAAACATATGATATGAACTCCCATAATTAAATAATTATTATAACATGATAATATGTTATATGAATTGAATAATAAACTTTAAAGAATGTCCTTAAGAAATTATAAATTGGACAAAGTTTATTATTCAAGAATATAATGAAACGTATAATGAAAGTCGGACCTGAGGTAAGGGGATTTCTTATCTCACTTTTAATTCCATGAGATTTTAATTGTTCGCCAATTATTTATTTCATGTGGGGTATTGTGTACTTCCATTTGATATATATTATCATGATTATCATTATATTCATGGTATTATGTGATTTATTTGGTTCTTATTATCTTTTGGTCATACGGCTCGATTTATTACAATGAGGTAAGGGGTTTTTATCTCACTATTTATTCCCTTGAGATTCATGTTATATTTGACACTATCTCTTTTGAGTGGTGTATGTACTGCCCATTATTCAACAAATTTTTTAATATAATTTCATTTATTGGTGTTTACATCAACTTTTTATAGTCTTTATTTCATGGGGTGTATGTTTCGAAAGTTACCCAAATCGGTAAGGGAACCTTTCACCCTCCTCTTTTTTAAAGACTTCTTTTTGTTAGGTCGTTTAATTTACATCTTCTTAATGTTGGGATATGTTCTTATATATCCTTATTGCTATAAATATTATGTCCAAGTGATCAGATACCCTTTTTATCCCTCATCAACTCATTTTTTGAATTTTAAGGTGATGTCGTTAGGCTATCAAATTTCTGTAAGGGAACTTCTTAACCCAATTTCAATTCTTTGGGTTAAACCTCTACTCCCTGATTATGTCGTACTATGAATATGTGTGGACGAACTATGATGTTTTACACTTAATATCCACTTATATTTGGTCTATTTATATTTTTCACACATAAATATGTAATTGATTTATCCTTAATCCAAGGATACTATATTTGTATGGGACTTCGTCTCAATCTCCTTTCGTTAAGACATACTTCAATTTATATATGACCTTAATTTATTAGTTGTATAATATACCCTTTTTACTTTTAATTTCATTCAAAAGGAATCTTTTTACATAAATAATTTTTCTAAATGACAAAATGAATGTTTTTCTATGATGTATGCGTCGACAAAGACTTCTCCACCACCGTGACCATTATTTGAGTTTCGACATCCTCTACAATCCATAACTTTTTTTAAAGAGAAAAAATAACATGTTTTACTTTTATTTTATTTTGGTATTGAAAATGGTTTTGATAATGTTTTGATTATATCAATGTGTTTTATTGATCTCTTGTGATTGAATTGTGAAAATGATATATTTCCTTTATGCATGTTTTATGTGATATGATTATGTCATGGTTCTTGGGCATTGTATATGAAGTTCTTAGTTCCTTGATAAACTAAGGGTGTGTGAGACAGAGATAGATCTATAATTCATTGGGTAACACGAATGAGTTTAACGTTATGGTTTCTTCAAAGAGATTTAAGGAATATACTATGATGGGTATTCCAAACGTAACCCTGAGGGTAACTCCCTACGTAAGAATGTTTTGAATGCCTCAAGTTACATTTATGTTTTACGATTTCTATGTGTATTTCACAAATCATATGTTTTCATGGGATATGTTAAAAATATTATGTTATGTATATATTGATGAACTAATGTTTTCTTTCTTTGTGTATCCCTTACTGGGCATTTTATGCTCTTACCATGTTTTTGAAATATTTTTCATAGGACATAAAGTAGAATAGGGTAAAGGATGGGATCAAGGAAATGCCATGCTGTCTAAAACGTGGAACTAGAAATGACTCTTCGGCTTAAGTGTTTTTATTTTGTGAAAAAAATTGAAAATAAGTAGATGTGTCTACTTTTTAATCATTGAGACGTAATATTTATGTTATAATTCTATAAAAATTTAAGCCTAAAAGGATCCTCAATGAGAATTATTCATTTAATTCAAGATTATGTAATCTTTTAAGGTCGGGTCCTTATATGAATAGCCTATCCTAAATTGTTTTCCATTAATAATTAGATAGTGGCCTCAGATTTTACTTTGTTTACATGTCAAGAGGTGGTTAGAGTTTGAGTCTCCATTTAGCATCACATGGCTGATGACATTGTTCCGGTTTTGATTCGTAGGGATATGTTTGTTGTTGGTAACTACCTTGCCATACCAGGAATGAGTTCCCCATCATCCATACCTTATTTGAATTGATCATATGTGATAATATGAGTTTTTATATAGTCTTTACTCCTATAATGCATAAACTTTTGGTTCTCCCATACACTTTACACTTATAGAATCACTAACCCCCTACACTAAAATACGGTGCTAGTTCTCTATATACATAGGGGGCACCCCCCCTACTCGAGATCCGATGATGTGTGAGTAAATCACTATAGCTGCGGCTTCCTTAATTGTGTATAAAAAATTTGAGGCATAGGCCCCTCCACACTAATTATTCCGAGGTTACATTTGATTTTAGTAATTGGATATGGTACTTTGTAGCTATAAGAAGACTCGTCATTTGTAACATGGCTATGGATAGGGTGATCACATTTCCCTCTCATTTTGGAATCATGTTATGAATATATGGGATATGAATGTTAGGTTTATGTTAAGTGTCTCGTATTATGATTGAAATTCCCTTATGGTGATGATATGACTACCCTATCTAGATGGTTCACATTTGGTAATTTTTGGGTTTCCTACTGGGGATGTTTATATAGACCCATACTTTGTATTTTTCTATAGGTTTCATATCTTATATATAGGATAAGAAGATTAATAGTAACTATGTTTAACCCAAGATAAGTGTATATTTGTAGTAAAAAGTGGTGCTAACCAGGTTAGATGGATAGATTATGGCATTTGATTTCAGACTCTACCCCTACTATAAACATTACAGTTGGTGTAAGTTGGGGTTCCCCTCTGCATTTAAGGGTGGGAATTTATTTTTAGATTTTATGATTTTTATTAAATTTATATACTTTAATTTATATAATAACAAGAGGATTTCACATGAATGTTTATTCTATTTATGATGGGGTATTTTATTATTCCTCCAAAAAATTTCTTTGAGGTGGTCGTGTGCTTTCATATAGGTACACTATTCTAATACCATTTATTTTAGTTTATGATTACATGACACTAGTTTCCAACCCTAGGCCTGTTAGAGCTAAGAATGGTGTTGTAAAACATTTCATACCATCAAATAGGAAGGCCTAAAAGGGTTTTTCCTCTATAGTTTTAGGCATTTGGCATTAAATTTTATTGATTAACCCCAAGTAAACTCCTTCGGACCATAATAGTTGTATTTAATTTTTTTCCATTAACAAATTTTTAATGCATAATGTTATCTTAATATAACTATATCACCAAAAAATTTCATTATTGGGATTTAAATTCAAATATATATATATATATATATATATTCTATAAATTACATTCAAATAATTATTAATTAAATATTATATTAATTCATTTAAATTGAAATACACTATGCATTTAAATAAATTGTTTAAAAAATATATCATTTTAAATCAAACGATATTGTCTATATTTTTGTAATTTTCTTAATAAATAATTGGTGAATTGTAAATATTTTAAAATTATTATAAAAAATATGTCTTAGCTATATACTATATTTCAAGTCCTCAATAAATCTAATTTCAATTGGAAACTTTTAGAAAATCACTTTAGTTTTAATTTGACCTTATAGATTGAAAATAAATATCCATCCTATCAAATTATCTTTTTATTCTATAAAATATTATTATTTTTAGTGTATAAAATTATTATTAATATATAATTGTAAATTAATATAATTGTAACATGGGTTTTATAGAATAAATTCTTTGAACTCTATTTTCAACAAAAAAATATATCTGCATTTATTCTTCATATGAACTACTGCTTTAATCCCCAGTAAAATTTTAATTATTCTGTTTTTCAGTAAGACTATTTTCTTAATATTTTTAAATATTGTTTTAGACTTGTTATTGTCTAATTTTATCTTTTTAATCTCTAGGAAAAATTATTATACTTTTTGTTTATTGAACTTTTTATATTTTATTTGAAAATGTTATTTAATTGTTTTCATTATATTAAATGATTTTAAATTTTTTCTATCATCATTAGCACTTTATTATTATTTCTTTCATGAAGGTAAATTTTCATTGGACTTCCCAATATCTCCACAAACAAAAAATATCCTAAGTAACATTTATTTTTTACCTTCTTGTGTGCCTTTTAAATTTTCCAAAAATAATGGAAAAAATTCTCCATGTTTTTTACTCATGTCATCATTGGTGTTAGAGTAACAAACTTCAGCATCTTTTATAAAATTCTTAGATTATCCTTGACTTAAATATTTGAATTAAACATCACAATAATTTTTTTATTACTCCTCCAAACATTCCCTTTTCTCATTGTATACATGATTAGAGTGCATTATAGATCATCCAAAGATAGAGTATTAGGATCTATATATTCCAATGATGAAAATTTAGTGTCAAACACATGGAAAAAATTCATATGATTTTCAAAATAATTGATGGATATTATAACCACCAAATAAGACATCATGTGGTGAATACATTTTCATTTACCCATGAAATGATGTCACCAATTGATTCCTAATCACCAATCATAGAATATTTATACTTCAGCCTCTAAATTTTTTATATTAAATTCTTAACATTCTTAGTTTCTTAAATGATTTTCCTGATATTACTCTAGATCCCATTAGTCATTCAAACAAAATTAACAATAATTAAATTAATTTTAGACATATGTGAATTAATTCATTTCTGGATCACCAATAATTTTCAAAATACTTCAAATCTAGGGTTATATGGGTAATATTCTCAATGTGAAGAGAAAATCCACCTGTAGAAACATTTACAACTTAAATTGAAAGAGATATAACATATGTTAACATTTTATCATTCCAAATATTATGGTTCATTCCATTAAAAATATGAATACCCTTATAATTTATTAAATTCTGAAAATTGATGGAAACTTCTCTATTCATAAAAATGTAGAAAAATATTTAATGATGGAAAAATTATTTTGATACTAGTTGGAAGAAAAAAAATGATTACTATGAGGGGGATGGTAAAATACATGATCAATTTTTATTTTATGTTTTATTTCTCATGATATAACATACAACTTATATTAAATAAATAATATATTTTTGAAAATAACTCAATCGAACCACCCCTAGAACATAAATATTATCAACATTTACTACAAAATTAGAGAATATAATCCTTTAAATGGTTTGGAAATTATAAAATAACACAAAATAAACTATGAACAATCATTTTTATGTTGTTACAAAAATAATTTAATATACTAAAAAAATAATTTCACTATGAAATTGAAAAATTTTCATTTATTCTCCATACAGATATTATTCTAATAGTGATTTCCATAACATCTATTGAATCCTTCAACAACAGGATCCATATTTTATCATTGTGCTTCTTGTAAAAATTTAATCTTTTCTCTTCATAAAAAAATTATTCATCAATATCTTACAATGTTATAGGTGGGAACTTATCCAGTCAATTTATTGTCTGTATGATTTGTTTGTTTGGAATGATTTTTGAAAAAGTTCATCTGTAATGCTTTTACAATGAATTCTAAAAAACACTTCATCTTTATTGTATGAAATTCACGTATTTCAATATTATACATCAATTATGATATTAATTTTAGGGAAAATATTCTATTCAAACCTTATTATTTTAGATATTTTTCTTGTAATTCCACTCAATTCATTCGTCCAGAACTATTTCTTCACCACATCATGTTATTAACACGTGAATAATCCACAATCATTATAAAAAATTTATTCCAATTTAAAAATTAATTTATGAAACAATTTTAGTTTCTTATATTGTCGATTCCCACTGAATGAAAAAAAGAAATTCAAAACAAAAACTCAATATAATTCTCGAAATCTTATTAAAAATCATGAATATTCTTGGAAACAATGGGGAATATTTTACAGTTGTAACCTTTTTTTATTTTCTATATAACTCGATGATTATAATAGTTTTATTAAATGATATTTGGAACCTCAAAAGACAATATTAACATAGTAAATTATATTATATCTATAGAAACATAGTATATAACATCAAATCACAATGAATATTAAACCATTGAATGTATATCTAGTAATAGTACAATGTAAAAATGTTTTGTCTGGAGAATTTCTGTAAAAGTTATCCTTCAAAAAATTTATAATAATAAAGTAAATCTTTCTTAAATTTATGAAATAAATATAACGTTCATTTAAAGAAATCTATTTGATGATAATTATAATAAAATGTTCATATTTTCATCATATATAAAAGATTAAAATCTCAACTTCCTAAAATTTTATATGTTAGGCATTATTAAAAATTTTCCCCAGATGGTCTTCATCAAAAGACATTATCGGAGAGAGTATGAATAGAAATAATTTATGAAGGACTTCATCTAATGATATTGTCCAATCTCATTCTTAAATTTTATAAAAGCATCAGAAACATTCCTCTTCATTCCCAAGATCACAAATATAAAAATCAATCATTTTAAATACCCAACTTACCAACATAGTATACATTGAATTTTACCATATTCAACATTTGTAAAATTTTATTAAGAAATAATTTCATCAACTATTTCTTAACTGGATGAATAGTAGTTTCCATCCATTCCTTTTCCTTACATTATTAGTTTACTGAATTCCACTAAACATCTTAATATGAGCATTGTAAACTCAAAAATGTATCTCCACTTTTTACATAGAAAACACTTATATAATGAGGTATTGATAAATCATTATGTAGGAATATTTTAAAATAAAATATTTATTTATATTTATGGCCCTGATATAATTGGTCTCAAGTGACATTTTATGATTCATGTACTTAGTACACTATATATTCAATCCAAATTATTTTTCCATTCACCTAACTTCATCTTATCATATTTTAATTTATACTTTCATTTTCTCATCGTAATTATTCTTATAGAAAGAAAATATTGGTAATTTAAATTCTAAACAAATATTACTCTGTAAAAGTATATCAATAAATACAACTCCTTATCCAATTTTATTATGAACAGTAATCGATGTTTTTAATATAATAAATTCAACCAAACATCTTCATATAATCTTCATGAAACTTAGTGAACCCAATTTTTTCAAAATGGTCAATTCAAAATCTCGTGAAGATTCCATTTTAAAGAATTTGAACACACTTTCATTTTGATTATTTGGTAGAAACACTGCATCAACCTATTTGGTAACATATTCTACACCCAAAAATATATAACCATTCTGATAAGAGGATATAAATGGTCTCATAAAGTCTAAACCCTAATAATAAAAAACTAGAACATGAAAAATAATTTTCTATAGTAGATGTTTCTTTCTCCCAAAATTTTCCAAAATGTGACACACATCACAATAAAAATAAATCAATGTACCATTTTATAAAATAGTAGGGAAAAAATTAAATCTTGATGGATTTTTTTGGATGTCAATTTTCCCCCAAGATAAGCACCACAAGGTACAAAATGATAAATTTAAATTATTAGCAAAAATATCTTCCATATAAAGAAACCTATTATAAATACCATGTTATCACCTATTAATAATATATTCATCCCATAAATATTATTTTAACTCTGTAATAAATTTACTTCATTTGTTATGGGTTAAATATTTATGAATAACAACTATACTTAATTCCTTAGTGAAAACAACTATATAGTTTATGATATCTAATATTAATTGATTTCTATATTAATAAATTCTTTAATACACCCTAATTATTTTTCATAACAAGGAATATGATAATTTCCAAATAGTATCCATCACACTGAATGGTTAAAATAGTTAACCAATATGATCAGAACAGAAAAGTAGCATGAGAGTACCCTTAAATAAATGTTGAATATATGGAAAAAAATCATTTTAAGGGAAAATGATTTTATATATCATGTGTGGGGACTAATAGAACCTTTTATAACCTCTCATTATTTATAACCTTAGTAATATCTAGTGTAGTATATTATAATAACAAAACCTTTGAGTAATAAATACAAATTTATATGTTTCATTAGATATTCCTATTTGTAGATATTTTTATTGATCCTTATACATTAATAATATTATTGATTACTGTTACTAGTTTCATACATTGATTTATTGTTCAAAACTATTATAGAATATGTTGACCGATCGGTGGGATACATTAGGTACGACACAATTAATGAAAAATAGGAGAACGTATTTCTATGTTTTATTCATTAAAGAATATTGATATCATGGGAACATTGGTGGAAAGTATATATCATAAGTTTATCCATGTCTATATTATTAGATAGGTAATCTAAATTTCTATAAATTCATAGAAAGAGATATCTAGCACATTGGTTGATGGAACCAATATGAAACCTCTTTAATTTGTTATATCATGATAAATGGAATACATTACATAGTAAGTGTATATATGTGGTCCTATGTCATTATAAAATTTAATTCATTCTATCTTGGTGACATGGTGTGATGTTTGATGCTAACCCTGTATTTTGGATGCTTCACCTAATTCCACCGAGAAACAAGTTTATAAGGTCACACACTATGTGTATCAATAATTTAAGTTAAAAAATGTATTATTATTTCTTTTTTGACAGGTTGAAAAATACGATTCCATAATGTATTTTAGTAATTTTTAATGTTTTACTATTCACATATATTCTATCAATAGTTATTAAAAAGAATATTATTTGGGTAAAATATTTAATAATTATTTATTTTCTCTTTAATTGATATGATATTTACTTATCTGTTGGTGAATAATGTGGTGAGATTTATTTATTAAATATATAGTCATTTTCCATTCCTTGATAAATATTGTCGGGGAATAGCATACCTAGATTAATGGACACGTGAGTAAATATATATCTTGAATATTTTTTGAATACATAATATTTAATTTAAGTCACGAGTTTAGTGTATGTTACAAAATAATAATAATAATAATAATAATAATAATAATATAAACATGTCGTAATGTGGAGAGTAAATAAATAATAATGGTCACTTTTTAAATTTTCATTCTTACCATAGTGGTATATAATATAAATTATATTATTATAATAATAGAGCTAATTCATTTTGGGTTGTTTGCAACATGATCTGGAGAGAATGCTCTCAAGAACTAGTAAGATCACTATCCAAAAATGATCCGAAGAACAGAGAGAGATCATTCTACACCTTCCCCTATCAATTATAGAGATATCATATAGAATCATTTGTATTGTATTATCAAGGTAATCAATGGAAGGTGATTAAAGCGATATAATTGGACATGATATAACCTGCAGATTCTTATGGTGATGTCTGATGATTCATCAAACATGTTTGGATCACTAATAGAGTGATCTTATTCATGATTCCAACATTGAATTAATTGTACCACTTAGATCTATTATATATCCATTAATGATGAAATTATTTCACAAAAGGTGATTATTTAATCACTTAAATGAATTATGATTAATATGTGGATATCCTGCTCTTTGTTTTTGATGTTTTTCCATTATCTTTATCGATTCATTCAATTTTGTAGATAAAGAGTTTATCATCTTGTAAATTTCATATTTATCATCAATCTTGACAAAAATATATTTTCAACAAGACCCAACAGATATTTACGCTATTCCAAGAACCTGAAAGTGGTATCATAGGGGTCACATAAGTATTTATAACTACTTAAATATCATTGATTGTTATATTTATTTTTAATTAATTGTTACTTAAATTTTAATCATTGATTAATCTTAATTTAGGGATCTTATTTTTTCCTCTTTATTTCATATAATTATAAATAAATAAATTACTCTTATGAATGAAATAAATTCAATGATCTCATCTATAGGTGTTGAGGATCCTAAAAGGATAACACAAGAGTACACATCTTTTTACCTAGAGGTACACTCCATGTACTAGTGTTTAATGTATAAAAAAATATTTCATAATTAATACAAGTCATTATAATTTATAATTGTAGATGAATTTATTTACATTTCTCGTGTAGAATAGGCTAGCATGGACTATGTTTTTCTATAGTACATGATCTATATATTTAGTAATAAACATATAGACCCTTAATCATAGATGAGTTGGGTATTCTCTTACACAGACTACCAGACTGGTGGCTATGCCACATGAAGACCATACACTACGTATTTCAAAAAACACTATGTAATCCAATATTTTCCATGGGCTGGTTACATGTTGAGTCCTTAGCCATGTTTTTTAGATAGGTAGTTATTAAAAATACACACTATGTTGCTCTAATGTACATGGAATGAATTTCAACCAAATTAAATACAATTGAATATTATTATTATATATTTGTAAAACATTATAGATCAATTATTCATATGGTCATTATGTTCAGAGTGCATTCCATGTGAGGGGACATATATATAAATAGAAAATCAATTTCATTATAACATTTAGAGATATATATCTTTTATAAATCGTATTATAATTATTAATCTATAATAACTGATGAATAACATTATATATTAATACCATGTGTTCAATGTATTTATTTCATTGATAGTACACACCATGAAATTATGTGTCAAGACTTGTATTCCACATGTTCTATGAGCAAACATAGTATTAGCATAATAGAAAATCGGTAGATCAAATGGATACTCAACTTTTTTCCTTCAAGGTACATTTTATACATATTTACATGTAATAAAATATACATAATTTCATTAAAAAATTTTATGGATTCTAATATCATGAAATATTTCGGTGAGATTTAAGTTAAAATAATTTATTAATAAATTAATATAAATAATTAATTTGAGAGCTATTTTTCATAATTAATAATTCATAGAATTGAATTCCAATTTTTTAAAATGATAAATTAGGTACATGAATATCGATAATCATGAGCATAGAATAGATAAATTTACATGATTTATTTCATTAAATTTATTATTAATTTTTTTTGGTCCATGTGTTATCTCCCATCTTTGTTAAACAAGCTCTTCTATTTCCATCGTAAAATTTAAGTAAACCCCTTAACAAATACTTTTGTTTCCTCACCCTCTAGTGAGTATAATCATATGTAATGTATGGATAAACCATATTAGTAGAGGAATTTCATGTTTGGATCCTATGAGAAACAAATCCCTTGATGATAGATATGTGGACAAGAGAAAGGCTACAAAATAGACTATAAATTATTCAAGGTGGTTTTCGCATAGGATGATTGATATTTTATCAACCACTAGATAAACTAACAATTATAAAGTTCCCACGGTCATTCCGATTTATTATTTTATTTCTATCATGCATCATTGTTTATTTATTTTTGATGTTTTCTCCTACTCACATGAATGAATGAATTAACAAGCATAAAATATATTAAAAAATGGATTATATGTAAATATTATCTAAGACATGGTTAATAACCTGTGTTGATCTTGTTAAAAGTAAAAATAATATAATAACGATAATAATTTATAATTTAATTGTAAATATATAACACCTCAATTATATATATATATATTAGGTAAAGGCTTCCACTACTTCTGTTAAAATTAAATGACAGTTCAATGTTCTTGATGAGCCCATGTTGGTGTGATATCAATTATCGAGGAATTCTATCTTGATATTTTAGGTTGAAATATGTTTTTTCAAAAAAAAAAGATTGATTAATAAGTAGAACATGTTGCAATAAAGAATAAATTTTTATGTAAATAGAATTTAAGGATTTTAGGATATGGGAGTCCACTTAATAGATGTAATGAGTCAAGGTAGTTTTCATTTAGAATTCCAAAAAAAACCTTAAAATTTCATGACCATCTAAATTTGAGGTTATGAGAATGGGAAAATATTTCATTTCTAGTATAATTTCCTTGAAACATGATATTCTAAATATAATGTTGAGGGATATTGGATTTGAATAAAATAGTGGGACATTATTAAATATAACATTTATTTATTTATCTAAAATTTATCAGATAAAGTACAAAACTATTATCACTTTTATTGATGAAGCATTAATAAAAAATACTTCATGAATATCACTAAAATCCATACATGGTAATGATAACCTTCTCACTATTATAATACATTAAGATTAAAAAAAGTACTCTGAAATTATCTTAAACAATTAAAACCTTTTTAATATTATAGAAAAACCTATTCATAATTCACCTTGTAATTAGGATTGTAATAATGAAACAAATCTAAATTAGATAAAATTTCATTATGAAACATATGTTTTGTTTTTCATTTTATCATCCATGACCAATGATCTTCTAATGCAACATGATGTAATGGATAGAAAAATCATGATGTATAACCTTCAGGATATTAATTATGATAACATTATACAAGATAGTTATGAGATGTCTAATAATATATTTGGAACTAATATTAGATATTCATTGCTAGATGGACCTCATTTAGTATATCTTATTGGATATAATGAACTCTTAGACATTTTTGGGATTACATTTTCAAATAAGTTGTGCATTGATCTCATAATCTCAACACTACACAAAACATTTTCATGTTTTATTGTTTAATTTAACTTGATCAATAATTATAAGAGCTTTTGGAGCATCATACTCTGATTCACTATATGTAAAAGGACATGAGAATGGTAAATCCCATAATAATTATGGTGAATTATAAAATTAGGAACACGGTGAAGGCTCCCATTACTAATATAATATCTAAATATCCCAAACACTATCCATAAAAAAAGAAGAATTTCAAGAGGCATGATAAATTAATAGAGGCATTACGCATTGAAAATGTTAAGAAATGACACTAAAAGAATAATATCACCCAGAATCAAGTGGAATAAAATGGAGAGTTTTTTAATTAGTTTATTAATTCAATTTTATAAAAATTGAGTTATAGATATAACTTTTGGTTGTTAAATTTGATTCCAAATCATGGAACCAAGTATATTTCTAAACATTTTTAGAGGAGAGGTGGAGTTGAGTGATACAAATGGGGAATTTATAGATTCCCTATCCATTAGAAACCACAAATTTTTATTTATAAAATAGATGACATTGGTTATAAGAAATTTTTATTTTGTACAAAATGTTACCATGAACATAATTTTTTTTATCATCCCTGGAATCAGATTACTTTATATTAATATTTTGCGATTAAGTGTTGTTTCTTTTATAGTGATAATAGATGTAACGTCATAGATCATTTAAATAATATTATTAATATATTATATTTTTGAAAACAATGTATTTTAAGTAGATAATGAATCATATTCACACAAATCATTTAACACCTAGCAATTGAATACCTATTTAGGTCATATTAATGAGAAGAGTTTGAAAAATATCAGTCAGGATAGTTATTTAAACTCATATAATCTAAATAAACTGGATATATTTCATTCTTTTTTACAAGGAAAAATTAACAAACCACCATTTGCTGGATATGATGATAGGGGCGTAGAGCATCTCGGACTAGTAAACACTTATATGTGTTGACCATTTCTAGTAGAATATATAGGTTTGTATTCTTACTTCATAAAATGTACAAATGAATTTATTAGATATGTACATGTCTACTAGATGAGGTATAAGCTCGAGTCCTATGAGAAATTCAAAGAATTGATTAATTAAATAAAATGTAATCATGGAAATATGATAAAGAAGACGAAATTAGATTGAGGTGGTGAATATCATAAAGAATAGTTCATCAACTTTCTACTGGAATTTGGGATTCTATTTCAGCTCATTACACCTTAAATATTATATTTTAATGTTGTTTGGGAAAGGTGGAACAATACCTTTTTATACATTTAAGGTCGATGATTATTAATTAATATGTTCAACAATCCTACTGAGGATATGAAATACAAATTGTAGCATACACACTAAACTGTGTACCAACTAAACCATCAAAAGATATCCATTTGATTTATAGAGTGGATTGAAAACCATTTTATCATATACATGTGTATTTGGTTAAAAGGAATTTTATATTACCTTATTATGAAACAAAATAGAACCCCAGGTTGAAGGGTATCATTATAGGGTATTATAAAGAACCAAATGGGTACTAACATTACAAAAACATAGACAAGAAATTTACTTTCACCAAACAACCGATATTTCATAAGTGGGAAAAATCCTAAAAATTGTTTGTGGGAAAGATATTGACTTTGATATTATTTATGATCAAGACACTTGAGTTTTTATAAAAAAAATAATCTAAAGATCACAATTGAAGATGTAGTTCCACAGTCACATGTACTGCATTGGATCTCTAGAGCAGTATGGACACTAAATATATACAGTTTTCTAGTCATCAAAATTAGTGAGTCATTATTAGTTAACAACGATGAATTTATCACCTACAGAAAGGTAGTGGAAATATCAAAACATTAAGTTGACAAGAATCCATGAATTTTGAAATGCATTCCATATATCAGGACCAACTTTTGGTTCTTCTCGATTCACCAATGGATGTAATTCCTATAGTGTGAAAATAGTTATTCAAGAGAAAACAAAAAATGGAAGGTAATATAAATACCTATAAAAATGATAATGTATAATGGGTTTAAACATCATTAATTAATTGAATATGATTAACCATTTTTACGAGTTTTGATGTTTTAATCTAGTATTATTATAATTTTAATAACAACATACTGTGACAATGAAATTAGGTTTATCGATGTCAACAAGGATTTATTTAAAGGTAAAATTCATGTATATGTATACATGAATCAACTATAAGGGTTTGTGACTTTAGGTGATTTCATAAGGATTTTTATGTTGCATAGGTCCACTAATGGATTAAAAAATATTTTAGTTTATGGAACATTTGATTCAAAGAAACTATAAATGAATATGGTTTCATTAAGAGTGAATAAGTTCAATGTTTTTAAAAGTCCATTAGTGAGACTGTAGTAGTTATCCTAGTAGTGTATGTTTATGACATATTACTCATTTTTAGTTACATACTAGTATTATAGTCTAAGAAGGATGGGTTTAACATGTGTCTCTCTATGAACGAATTATATGGAGAATACTATATTCTAGGGATCATGATCACAAGGGATTGTTAAAAGGGGATTATTGGACTATGTCAAAGTAATTAAACTAACTAAATACAAAAAAAATATGTATGGAAAAATATATTATGGGATCAGTGCCAGTGTCTCATGTTATATATCAATCTATAAAAATATTTCATCCAAAAAAAACAGAAATATAGGATGAGTAATATTTTATACACATCAGTAAGAAGATTAATCATATATTCCATGTTAAGTACTGTTGTTGATGCTTCATATGCATTGAAAATGACGGTAGATATCATGATGATACAATATAACAACATATGGATTCTTTTAAGTACATCCATAAATATTTATGAATAACTAAGGATAGGTTCCTAGTGAATGGTGGAGATGAGAATCTGTTCAAAAAGATTAATACTGATTTTAGTTTTCATATAGTACATAATGATATTAATTAACATTCAAGATATGCATCATATGCCAACAGAAGAGATTTGAGCTGGAATAGGTCAAAGAAACAGTTTAATGGTTATTATCTAGTGCATTTTAAGTATATATAAGTTTATTAGGTATCCACAGATACCATTTGTGTGTCAAAAAAAATTTAGGATCTTGATGTAGTACCTATAAGTAGAGAATCTATCACATTGTATTGTATATTACAACAATGATGGATGCTGAAAAATATTTGTGGTCACCTCAAAGAACAAAGCACATACTCAAAAAGTACCACCTATGGACAGTTTTTATTAGATGGGTGACATTGTAGTAAGAAGAGTTCCCAAAAAAGAAATTGTGGAAGGCCCCATGACTAAAGTATCTATTTGTAGAAGCATTACTATCAAGTGAGATATAGTAAGATAAAGGTTATTTGTTGTTGACTATAGTGAAAGCAGTATTCTGTTAGAGATGGTTCCCTATAATCAAAATCAATGTCTTTTTTGATAAAAAAATATTCATTATTTTTAATATTAAATAAATATTTATTACATTATCATTAATATTTTTAATAACATAGTATGTGATAATTTCCTAAGCATATTTGTAGAACTATATATTCATACCAATTACCCACAATTATAAGAAACCATATGTTCCAAAATATTATTCTTAAATATATTTTCTAGAGAAATATGAAAAATATTTAGTACACAAATGATTTTGGATATCAGTGGTTTGGTATCATAGAATTTCAAGGAACATTATGATGTTGTATTCCCTTGTTTATATCCAGTGTAGTATTTTATGTTATGGAAACCAGATAGTATTATATCCACATTAATATGTATCCTTTGATGTTTATTTCTTTAGACCTATGAATTGTTACTTAGAATTTATTTTTATTTCTTATTAGTTTTATAAGTTCCACACATAAATTTATGGATGAATATTGTGATGAAATATGTTTGGGGTAACGTAGGATGCATTGATTTAATAATAAGAAATATTTCTTTAATGAATAATGAAAGAAAGGATTTTTCCCTTCTATTTTTAATAGATGTTAATATTTTATAACCTTTCATGAAATGATATAGCCTAAATATATCAACTATAATTTTATTCAATATTAATTATTGATTTTTATATTGTTAATTAATGATTGAATGAGAACATTGGTTTATGGAACCAGAATGAAACGTTCTTGATTGGAGATATCATGATAAAATAATTAAATTACACTTTAAGAATATATAAAATGTTATATTCCATTGTGGCATTAACATCTTTCTCTATGGGTATATTTTTGTATTAGTATATGATAACCTTTGAATTTAGGACACATTACATAATGCAATACATAAAGAGGCCTGAAGGGTCACACAATATGTGTATCTAGAGTCTCAGGTAAATAATATATCATTATTTTATTATTTAACATGTTGAATAAATATTATTCCCAAACATGGTTTAATAATAATTCCTCATTTTTGTGAGCACATATATTTTTTCCTGAGTTATTTGATAGAATTATATGTTATTTTAATATTTAATATATATCATTTTATACAAAGTGGATCTAATATTTTTTTATTTGTGGGTTAATAATGTAGTTATATTTATTAATTAAAATAATCTTTATTTAAAAGCTCGATGAATATTATGAAGTTATAAAAAAACATCTTTAATGGTCTTGTGAGAAATAATATATATCCATTATAAATTGAATAAATAATATATAATTTCATTCACAATTTTATAACATGTCAACAAATTATAATATAGTTATGATAAACATTGGGTTCATTGATAATTAAAAAAATAATAAAGATAAATTGTAAAATTAGTTATTATAACCCTAGAAGTATATAAACCCAATAATATTATAATATATCCAATTTTGATTATTTTTTTACAATAAAATTTGGGTAGAATACTCTTAGGCCCTAGAGGGACCCTTATCCTAGAACACTACACAAAATGGAGAGCGATCTTCATCCAGATTCAACTCTTGAGTCTAGAGAGATCATGTATTGTACATTGTAAGTGATTCCCTAGGAGATCAAAGGAGATCAATTACTGTGGTTGGATTTACCATGATCTCACCAATAGATTAATATGGTGACGTTCATTGATTCATGTAACATGTGTGGACTACCTCTAGGTGGAATCTATTTTGGATTACTACAATTCAAGTATTGTATGATGTAAATCAATTTTTAGATCCATAAATGATCAATAAATTTCTCCAAATTTCGATTTATATATAATTAAATTAATAACAAATAATATGTGGTGATTCTAAGCTTCATTTATGAAATATACCCATTGTCTATATTCATTGATGCATTTCCATTTATCATGGTGATTATCTTCATGTAAATCATATATTAATTTTCCATCATAACAAATATTTGAGTTGGGACTGATCCATCGAACACTTTTAATCTTCCCAAAACCTAAAATTAATTTATTCAAAGAAAATATTACAAAATTCACATACCAATATTAATGTTTCAGGGAAATTAGTATCCCTTTTTTATCAAGAATTTTAGAATTTATGTCGAATGGATTATAAATTTTATTTCTATAAAACCTTGTAAAATGATCATATATTACATTTTTTCATTATTAATATCATTGATTTATAAATAAAATTAATATATACAAATTATATGTATAATGAACATGATATTTTCTTGTTTTCTGATTACACATTTTTCATAGAAGAATGGTCTGTGAAAACTATCACTTTGGAACTTATTTGTTATTACTTATATTTTTTAAGAGAAAAAATTATATTCAATAACTCATTCTTAGAAAAGCTGTAATTAAATTTATTAATATCTAGACACTAGAACAAATAGTATAATACCAAAAATATTTGTCCCTTTTGTTGGAAAAAAATTGTTCAAATAACAATGCCACTAACATCACACATATACTAAAATATAAAATTCCAATTAGGTGTAGTGAATATGGTTGATGAAGGGAGTTTTTTTAATATATAAGAATAAAGAATTAAAGACATTATTCATAAAATAATATGTATGTATCATTCTCTATTAAGAGAAAAGATGCATAATTATTTTATACTGATATTTTGTTTTAATCAAATAAAATCTGATATTTTCTAGAATGATTTTGACACCATTCACATTCATAGGATATATATTTTAATGGCCTCCATCAAAGTATAATTAAAATTTATTCTCCTTGTATACCCCTTCTATGAATAAAAAATTTCATCATTATAAATTGACTAACAATAATTCCAATTAGAAACAATGATAGTCTATGGGAATAATTCTATAACCATTTTTATATTTTTGAAACAATACACATATGTGTTAACAATAATTGAATAATAACTCCTGAAAACCTCAATGATACTTCCAATCATATCTAAAAATATTTCCTCCATACCCCCATTAAATTTTCTTTTTACACCACACAAGCCAAAAGATAGTTTTCAGTAATAATAAGTCCCAAATGAGCATGTGAAACTGGTTTTATTTTGATCTTTTTGGGATAAACGAATATATTTTTTAACAAGAATAAAAATCCATATAATAGATATAATATTCTTTACCTAGGATCTGAATTATATTATCTAAACATATAAATGGGCAATGTTATTTAAATTTATAGAAATCATGCACCAGTATTCTATACAGACCTTACATGTGGTGGATTTTTGGACATGAATTTGTTCTTTCTTCTCATTCACAACAAATAGTGAAAACTTTTTTGGAACTACATGGACTTGAATAATCCATTAATTATCATAAATGGGGTATATAATTCAATCATCAAACATATTGATAACCTCCACTCTCATAACTACTTTCGGGATTGTATTTTTTCATCTTTACCATCAAATTTCGGTATATGTTTTGGTCCCATAATGTGCCAATGCGTAAAAACTAATAGAATAATTTTTTTATTTCTAAAATATTTTAACCAGTGGTGGTTTTATAATCCATGAAGACCAAAAAATGATTTTTTGGTATTTTTCTAATAAAAATGAAATGATGAATAGTAAGGAAGGGTTATCACAAATAAATGAATATTTAAAGTGGTTTTTAGTATGACTAAGATCATGTTTTGGTGCACCATAACTTAATGTAAATTTTTTTGGTGTAATTGGTTTATAATATTCATCATGATTATTTAATTCAATGTGAATATTTGAAAAATTCAAAATTTTATGTTTAGAAAAAATATTTTCTTCACTACATAACAAAGTGGGAATCACACTATATATTGTGATGAATTTTAATTTTAAGATGTTCTATATATAGTATTTTTTATGGTGTTACAATATCTCTCTCTAACACATGCATAATATTATTCATAAAAATTATTTATTGTATGAAAGTCATCCTTAAAATCTCATAGAAATTTTTTATGTACTAGAATAAAAATTTCATCCTATTGATAGCTCTACAAGGGTTGAATAACAATTCTATATATATCCGAAAGATTTCCCTATTTATTATTTTTGACAACACCAAATTTTGAAAAAATTATTCACATCATCCAACAATGTATCTTTATATATATACTATTAAATTATTTATTATTAATTATTTAATGAGTCATCAAGTTTTATAATCATAATTTCTGAATAATTCTAACCAAATGTTTACTCCTTCACATTTATAGACACATGACACTCTTATTACTCTTTACCAATGTCAAATTCTGAAAACCCCTTCCCATGTTGATAACAACTTCTCAAAGGGAAAGAGGTCCCTACCAAAAAACTTATAGGTACTTATTTTTCACACTCTATATCTTTGACAATAAATTATATATATAAGAAAATAATAATAACTCTAAAAATTAGGATATGAAATCTTCTTATGGGATGTGTAAATGATCCATCAACCAGTAGTAAGACCCCAATGGCATGCCGTAATTCTCTTAAACCTTACTATTGAAACTTTGAGAAATGGATAAAATTTATTTTCTCAGTATGACCAAAAAAATAGTTCAACAGACCATTATTCCCCAAAGTATAGGGATTGAAATAATTATTTGTATCATTATTATTTGTTGGGATATTTTTTCTATAGGTTAGATCTTCACTCTTCAGTGGGTCATTGAGTAGAAAATTGTTCCCGTGATTTATTATTTTTATTAATTTTATTATGTTATTTACTATATAAATTAATAAAAATCAAAGCATGGATAAATGGAATACTCATATAGTTCATTTTAAAAATCCCAAGGTATTAAATAAAATTGGTTTTGTAATTTTTGGATTTCAACTATTAAGGTAAACATATATATAGAGAAATATACATAAGAATGTAAGGCATTTCAAAAATGTAATCTACAATATTTTCTTCAACGTTATTATTTTTCATAATAGAGACTTTTTATTCATGATTTTGAGGTTGATCAATTAGATTTATTTCAGATTAAATAGTGATATATACTTTTCTAGATTCAATGTTTCCCTAATTTTGGTGTCAATATTATAATAGATTATTAGTGGCAATAATTATACCGTAAACTCATACATCCTTTTGTGGGTTTAGACAATTATTATTGACTAAATATGTTATAAAATACCTAGGATTCATTTTTATTATTCATTGGAGATTAAATTTTTTACATACCACCTAACTCTATATCCATTTTAATGAACTGATTTTGAATATTTTTTATTTCATTTTTATTTTTCTCTTCATTAGTGTCCACCCTACAGATAATTATATCAACCATAAACATAATTTTCCCCTAAATAATCCATCAAAAATTAGAAGGTATATCCCTTTGTTGGATTTGAAATTTTTTTGGGATATTAAAATAAACTAAGAGGTGGTTGTCTTATCATTAATTTGTCTATCCATGAGAGTTTCGGTTGATTATTATAAACATAATTGTAGTTTCTTGATGATGCATCATCCATATCAAGAAACCTAGGACATTATGCCGAAAATTTTGAATCTTCATTTGTTTTCATAGGCATATAGATGTTTGGAGAACACTTATATGTGTGTCTAAATATCCCATATAAAGCACATTGATCTCAAAAATATTAGTATTTTCTATGCCACTTGTATTGCAATTTCATTTTCATTTTGGTTCATTATAGTATCAATTGTTTTCTTTGGTTCATAAATTTTAGAATTCATTTATAAAAAAAAATATATTGTTTTTCCTCTCTTATTAACTATTTTCCTCATAGATTTTTATTGTTTTGAACTTAATAAATTATTTTTCAATAATTTATATCAACTCTTCATCAGTTCTATAATTATAATTTTCCATGTATATTGAAAAATGGAATTATATTATATGATGATAAAAAAATTTAAGAAAAATATATAAGAGGAGATTATATGGGAGTTGGTGATGATGAAACTTTTTAAGAAAGTCCTTAAATATATTTTGAGATTCAGAGAAGGATTTTTTATCCTATTGATAAAATATTTTTATTTATTTCATTGATTTAAATTTAATTTTTTAGGATTTAATTTCATGAATAAATTCTAAACATGATCATAGTTTTAAAAAAATGTTCCCATATATACCGGAAAACAAATATCAATAATTCAATTATAGAAGAAAAGATAAAAGGCTCATGCTCAATTAATATTTAATGATTCCATGAAGAGGAAATTATGTTATAGTGTAATAAATGTATCTAGTGAATTTTATAGAGACTTCTTTATATTTTCTATTAAATTCTTGAAACATTGAAATATGTGATTGTCTATGAAAATAGTTATATTAACTAAGGGTAAATTTAATGGAAGAAGGATTAATAAAAACATATGGGAGTTGAAAATTCCCCAACCCTGTCCATTCATGACTATCTCAGATGATTAGAGATTGACTAGTCTATTTATTTTTATAATGATTATTTTTATTCAGACATTGCATGTAATTTTCTTTAGTACATCCTTTGAGCTCTAATAATTTTTTTTTCTATTTCAGGTTGTATAGAATTTTGATATTTTGATAATAATCATGTTTGCATATATGGAAAAATATTATAATCACCCATGAGTTTTTTTTCCTTTAAATATAATATCTACTTCATTTTTTTAGAAATAATATATTTAAATATATATTTTGTGTTTTTATTTTTATTTATTTTTCAGACAGAAAATAATTCCTTAGAAATAGTGGATAATATTATATGGATAAGTCGTTGATTGTCAATATTTTCAAAAATACCACTAAAAAAGTGGCTTTTACTATCAAGAAATTAATGACAAATAATATTTGTTTTAGTGAAAATGATTAATTTCAACAGGTATTTGGTTTTTTCAGTATTAATTTTAATTACCAAATTTTTTATCACTGATAGGTGTATTTGTTAATATTAACAGTTCAATACCAAAACATATTTTACTAATAATTAAATCTACCATCTTTTACTTTCAATTATAAAATATTTTTACAAACACATGAACATGTTATAAATAGATATTATTACCAACAAATATTTTATCAAAAGAAAAATTTATTCCCATAATGTTATTATAACTATATGTTATATAAAAAAACTAATATTTAAATTTTTAACAACAAATAATTTTTAATACAGATATTTATTTATAAATCTAATTAAGATAACCATTAAGTGAAAAATATTTGTTGGAAGGAATACTTACATACATAAAAAAACACCGCCACACACACCCACGATATATACATATATATCATATATATATCGTGTCTCTGTGTGTATTAACATGTTACCTATGCTTTTTGGTCATCACACTTGATTAACTCTCAAATTACTAACTGTGGAAAAAATCAATGGTATTATTGCTAATACAAAGGAACCACTATAAATATATTATAAATAGTATCATCAATCATAAAAAAAATAAATATGAGCTAATTTCGAATCAATTCTAAATAACATTTCATAAATGTTTTGAAAATATATTTGAAACAAATAAATATAATAAATTTTAAATAAATTTTTATTTAAAATGAATTAAAAAAAATATTTTCAATAATAATTAAAATAGTAAAAAAATTAAAATATGGTATTATGATAACTGATTTTCCTGAATCCCTATCCCACTATAATTATGACTCTCCAACTCTGCCTCCCTACCACCCCTTCACTGCATACCTAAATCCTCCCCACTGCCATCCTAAATCTTCCCCTACCACAATCACTTGACGACTTCACTCCCCTGTGGATCACTGGCTCCCCATGCACTAAATATCTTACTAGCTTATGTGGATTCAATTCTCAATGCCACAAAATTATTTCAAGAACTATAAAAATTATGGATCATGATGATTATGTCTAGAGGATGGTTTGAATCATCACACCATCAATTATTTTTATTTAATGATATTGTCTTATTTGGGGCATAGAAATGTAATTTTATATTGATATAAGGGGATGTCACATCCTCTATTATCCTATAATTATACTTCATCTATTATATATTTTTAAATCAATAACTTGAAGATAATTGTTTTTTATGATTTATTAGGTTTTCTTTAAAAGAACATATTATTTTTGATGTATTGGGTTTTATGTACACAAACAGGTGATTCGTCATAAATGGGTTGCCTACTGGGTCATATTTACACAAACAATTAGGACACACAGATAATTATAAAATGGGGTTTTGGTACAATTCATTGTGTCTACTAGTTCCACTAATGTGTTGTCTATAAAAAAATGGGACTAACGTGTAATTTATCATAGTTATTAAATTATTCATCTCTAATAGAACAAAATTATATTTCCTTAATGTGATTCAAAATTTATGAGATCCTTTGATATGTCACTAATCTATTTAAGGGTCCTTCTTCTATGAAGATAATTATTATTGTTGAGATGAAACCAAACTAGGTAAATTTGTTGAATAATCTTTAATTTCTTCAATTTTGGGTATATCAAAGAATCACTGAAGTCTTGGATTGTTTTTATTGTTTTAATATAATTTTACCTCATTTATGAATCAATATTATCAACATATAGATATTCAAGAGATCTTGAGTTTTTCTATGTAGATTGAATCTAGGTATCCTTCTATTCAAAATAATATTTTTGTAGATGGGATTCAAAACAAAACACCCACATAACATCTATTTTTCGTGATTGAACTCTGTTACATTCCTTATGATAAAAAATTTATTTGATAGTGTCAAACCATTATCCCCCAAAATATGTCCATGATATATTTATTAAATTTCAATAGTTATTTTAAGACTAACGTTGAAACAATTCACTAAATGCCTAAGGTTCTGATTGCATTAAAAGGATTGTTTAAAGTATCTTGGGTTTCAATTATTTGTTTGTTACATCATGATTTTTCTATTTGAAATGTGTATATTGAATATTTATTTGGAATGTAAATCATGAAATTATTCATGAGTTTTTTGTGTATTGTTTTATTATAATTTGGTAAAGTACTATATTTTTGTAGATTTTTGACATTATTGATTAATGAAGAAGGTTGATGTTGGAAGATCATGGATGGAGGCTACAGGCTTATGAGATGCAACATCGGTTTAATGTTTTTAATAGGTTGAGTTTCTATTTTGAATGTACATCTTCTAGTACTTTTTTTAGTTTTCATTTTGTTTCTGTTCTTTTGATTATCAGATTGTGAAGTACTAATTTTCTTATTATTTTTTATTGTACTGGGTTGATTTTGCAAGACCATGGATGGATTCTATGTAAGTATGAGAAGAATATTTCATATTCCAATATTGGTTTGGATCAGGATGTGCTTGAGACTATACCAAAATATATTATGTTTCCAATCATTGTTAATCCAGCTTCTATCTGGAGAGGGTCACTAGAGTTAGAGCTAACTAGATGGCATGGATGGGTCACTAGAGTGGGAGATAAATATATGGAATGGATGGGTCTCTTAGGGGGATCCTATTGGGGGAATCCATAATTTTTTATGAAATTATATTATTTATATAATTAATTTTTTATAATATTAATGATGTTTTAATAGGATATTCAGTTTGATAATTAAAACTTATGTATTTTATAAGAATAAATTATAATTATAATATAAACTGATAATTGAAATAAAATTTTATATGTTTTATTAAAATGTAATTTATGAACAAATATGTTATGTTTGTGGAATTAATACAAATAGATATTTTTTTCATCTGAACCAGTTAAAAAATAATTTAACCAACATATATATTATCTATTGGTATAATTATAATTGTCACTTAACTATTTAAAATGTTAAAAAAATATTGAGATAAAACGATTTTTATAAAATTTTAGTGACAAGTACATATATGTTGGTAAAACATTTTACCACAAATTTCACTTTTACCAAGAAATTATGCCCCTCATAGGAAAAAGTGAAAAAAATTCAGCTATAAATACAACTTTATAAAATCAAGAATTGTATAAAATCCTTAGGGAAGATAGATTGAGGGCACAGTCCAACAAATAAAACTATATACAAAATAAGAAAACACAATCATATGAAAACATCAAGAATGAATTTTTTTTTGAATTAATATTTATGAGAAGAATATATTGATTTTAAAGTGCTGAAGTGAGATGAGTTTAATGATATAATATGTTTAGGAGAATAAGATGAATGAAATGAATGGGGAATTTCAACAACATGGTTTAAAATTATTTTTCTACTTATTCATAATGATAATTTCACACACAAACACAAAATTGATTAACAAAATCCTTCCCCAAGGGATTAACCTATTGATTTATTAATATAGTATCTTTATATATAAGATATATATCCAATAATAATAGTTTAATGAATTTTTAATCCAACACAACACAAAAAATAATATTTTTTTTCAAAAAAATCGCATGACGAGAAGAAATGTTTTTAATCCCAATTGAGCTCGCAGAAATCACATGATATAATGGAAATTAATTTGAAATATACAAATGAATAAGTGAAAATATGAATCCACAACAATAAATTACCCAATAAATAATTTTAGGAAAAAGTTATTATGATGTTGAGAAATATAATATTATAATTTATTAACAAAGAAAGAAGAATAACAAATGTCTCCCCTTGATATTTCACCTCTAAATAATATAATGTACAACCTATAGCTCCTTATATAACTATGCTCAAGAAGCCTCTAGTGAATTTAAATATCAAAATCATGTAATAATGAAAGAATTAAATCCAAATTGTTTCATGTATTCTGCTACTATTAATAATTATCATACAAAAATATTTTTTCATGGGTCACCTCGCAATCATCAATGTGGGAACATTTTAGAATTTCTATCTACCACATCCCCATTATGTTATTATTTCCTTAAAAATTTACAAAACGAAAACATTAAATGAATAATTATATTTATTATATAAAATTATTCCATGTGACATCATAAAATTTTGACCTCAACATTCTTCTTCAGTTCATCATAAACAATCAGATAATTATACATTAATCATTAATTAGTTGAAAATGTTGGGTACAAAATTCATTAATGAAACAACTAAAAAATAGGGGAAATCAATTCTCCACTATCATTGTTTGATATAAAAAATCATTAATAAATGAAAATAAAATTATTCAATCATAAAAAAGAACTTCAAATACTTAGAAAACTCAAGCTTCACTGAGTCCATCCTCTTTGATAATTAAAATGATCAGTTCAATTTGTAGTTAAAAAATTTAAATCTCATAGTTAATCATATTCACAATTATCTTAATCCTAATACATTTAGAATTATCATGATCATATCATAGAGGTTTTCCCTTTATAATTGTAGGTTAATGCTAAATAATTAATCAAGATTCACCATATATGGACTGGAATTTTCTTCCTCATATATGAACCTATTTTATGTTTTCATAACATTTAAAAATTAAAATAAAATGGTAAAATGAATCTTGGAACCATTATATAGAATTAATATTTATGACCATAGTTGGATTCATTTTTTGAAATCCCCTATTTTTTTCTCATTTTATATCTCTTCTCTATAATGGATCAACATATATATGCCCTCTAGTCCGATCAACCTCAAAATTATCACCCTCAATATAAAAATTTTCATTATAAAAAATTTATTTGATAACCATCTATTTTTTATGTTTATTGTTGTGTGATTTCATCTCATTTTAATGTCTATAATTCAAACATAAATTTTCTTATCAGAATTCCTTAGTTTCACCCATTGGTTCTCCACAATGGTTCTACATTGAAGGTCATCGTTTTTTCTTCAGTCTCCTTCTTTGATGTTCAAATGTTCAACATCATTCTATATATTGAGTGATGTAGTGTTAAAATTAGGAAACTCAAAAAGAAATTTAATGGATTTTCATGGACGATTCCCAAATCAATACTTCAGAAGCCATAATCCAGTTACCTATCAGAACCAATAGAGAACACATATGAGTAGATAAACTTAATTCTAATAGTACATTAGAATGTAATCATATTAATGTGATTTTATTGTACGCACCCTCTATTATTAATATATTATGATGTTGAAAAGGTGAAAATTACTCCAATATAGAGATTATAATTTAACTACCAGGTTCATCCAAAATGTCATCTTACACCAAACTATCTTTTGGTAACGATTATTCAATTTATTTAATATAATAATAACTCCACTACAACTTCCAATAAAAATAAAAAAATTACGAAGAAAATAAAATTTAGGTATAATTTAGAATTTTTAAATAATTAAAGATAACATAAAAATAAATAAAGTTAGTAAATTTAATTTTCTGCAAGAAAAACAATATGATAAATTAAATAAAAACAAAAAAATATATATATAATGTAATTGTTTATATAAATTAATTAAATAAATAATAAAATAAAATAACAAAATATTCAAATTACCAAAATTAAATTAATATTTCAAGTTAGATATAAAACTGAAACCAACAAATAAAAATAAACAATTCACATTATTGCATTATTCTAATATTAAATTAATTATTTTTAAAACTACAGTATGTATTTAGTAAGTGTCAAGAAATTAAATCTGAAAAATATAATTATCAACAAAAATATAGATTTATTCATTAAAAATATATTTTGAAACTCCAAATGTTGTGTTGAAAAATTCATCAAATCACAGCTACATCACATAATGATCCACCCTATATTTAGAATGTTTTCATTTATAGTGTAAAATCCATGTACACTTGCGACATGGTGGGTAATCTTTATGTTTCCAGAATATCAGTCCTACATATCCACTATTAATACACAAAAATTATTTTACCCTGATGATTTTGTGATAATCAAAATGAAAAAACATATACTAAACAATCTGTACACCAGTTACACTCAATAAATTCTAAAATACATTTTTGTAATACAGTTGGTTGTAAAATTGTTTGTAATTACACAATTTAGGATGAATTATTTATTGAACAATTTATCATGTATCTCATCCAAATGTGGAATACCATAGTACACGACATGTATTTTTTTCATTACATGGTATGTAACCAGGTTAACTATGCAGAACCTTGATAAAATTTTGATAAAATCTATGATTTTCATTCACCTATTCATAACTTGTTATGATCATAAAAAAATAAATAAATCATGTATAATTTTAAAAATTTGTTAATTGAATTTTATATTATGGAACAAATAATAAAAAAATGAGAAAATAACAATAAATCAATATAATGGATCAGTAAAATAGTGAATAATTTTCAATTATTATGTGACTTCTTGAATAAAAAATAATGGTCTTGAGGAACAATGTTTGTGGTTAGACCCATCCCCAATAATGGAAATTCAACAACATATTAAAATGTCTCCTCAAAAGTAGATAAATTTCATCATTTAAATAAATGGGACGAGATCCTCCCATATAATTTATAACTAATTTATCTAAATTAAAATTTCATCATATTGAGATTATTTATTTATTGAGTTATTCATTGACATCTTTTTCCTGTAATATCAATTCATCAAATGATTTTAAGGGGGGTAATACCATTATCAAGTAGTCATGTACCACAAACCATTTTAATGTTTCTATATAAATTCTAAGCAACTGACATAGATAATTAAAATGCTCACATTTATCATCATGGATCTCTATGGAAATATATAATTGGTGAAATGAATATTATACTTTTATCTAAAATCAAGAAAAGTTGAAGGGAATAATTTTCCTATTTCCATGATATAATTCTATAGGAATTTCAATCTATTTCATGGTATAATTCCATCAAAAATACATTGTATGATCCCATGGTTTTCATGAGATACATGTAATTTTATTTTAGGTAGAACTCTTCCTTAAAATTTTTTTGTTAAGATCCTATGTTGATATGTTTTCTAGTTGGGTTGTTATTTGAAAGGATGAGGTTGGTGGGATGTATAATGGTTTTAGTCCAATTACATGAAATTTAATTTAAAAACATGACATGTAGTTAGTTACATGACGTGTAATGACATGGGGAAAACCATTTACCCAGTGTAAAGGGTTATCCCATGGGTAAAGATCCCATGATTAATATGAACTATATGGTATTTACATGTGATGTTATTGACCATATTTTTTGTAAAAAAATAGGTAGGTCCTCCTATCTATTTGGAAAGAACCCCTCTCCCTTTATTGTCATGCACATGAGCTCCCATGAAATTCTAGATGTAGGATTTGCACCCATTTTTAAATAGTCTCTATTTAATTTTTCAATTAGTCTCATTATATCAGCACTGGTAATATATCATTTCATTTTTAGACATTATTCATTTTTGTTGTTATCTAATTTCATATTTAGGTGAAATATTTTTTACCCAATTTTTTGGATCTTCTTCTATTATTAAATGATCTCCAAATATATGTCAATTCAGAAGTTGATACTAGAATATCATTCTACTACCGAGTTATGGTAGGTGTTACATACATTTTGTCATGTGTTTAGTGCATTGTTAGGATTTCTGTAATTGTGCCTCTATCAAAACATTCTAGCACGACCCAAAAATTGAAATGGTTAGTTGAATAAAATGGAATGTTACTTTTAGGGATTCCCTTATCTTACATTGAGATATATTGACAGGGTTTTCCTAACACAATTCCACCCAAGGGGTGTACTGTATGAATCCTCTATATTTATATCTTGTAGAGCTACCCAAGGGGTGAGTTAATGATTTCATTTTAGGGTAATATTATAAATAAATGTTTTAAATTTAATTGGATGAATAGGGTATGTGTAACCTTCTTATCTAGATGTTTATTTTGATTACATGGTATATATAGAACTTATATTACCTAAATTTACTTCTTGTATATTTTATAAATGAGATGGTATAATCATTGGTTTCCATGGAATGTGATTACAATTATATGAGTGGGTAGTGTCATATGGTATATAATGTACTATGGTATGATATAATAAACATTAGGGAATTTTAAATGAATGTATAAATTACATGGATATTAGTTGTTGATATTGACATTGTAATAGATGAATTAGATAGATTTTCGTCCTCGGGTGTTGATTTTGTGGGTTGACTTAGGCACGGGTACACCATGGACATGGATTTCATGATATTTCTTAGGAAATAAATGGAATTTCATGATCCTAAGACTCTAACCAATTTCTAACAGAGTTTCCATCAAGATTCTCCTAGGAATCTAAGAGGATTACTTAGTCTTAAACACCTTGGATCTGGCACTTCATGGTATGAAAAATTTATTATATGGATATACCATAAAAAATATCATATGTCTTGTTTAATAGATCGATCATGGTAGCATTGAAATAGAAAGGTGTACGAAAATGTCAGGCATGATATGGTTCTATAGTTATACTACATGGTTGTGGTATTTAATTTATTTTACATTTATCTACCTTAGTATAAGAGATTTCTATTGTTGAATTGACTCACTTCAAGATGTGTGGTATCACATGTAGTAGTCATATTCCATGATATTCATTAATTTTCATTATTGCATACATGTTTACCTCCATAATTTTTATCTTGTAATATTTCACAGACTGGTTTGTATAGACCTTTTCATGGTTATCCATAGGAAAAGTATCTAAAATTAAGTTAGAGATACCATGGGTAACCCAAATTGGCTATTTTAATGTAGGTAGAGACATGGGTCACACAATTCAAGTGTTGATTTGGTACCCTTCTTAGGAGCAGGGGGAAGGGACTGAGTTGTGTCTCATGATGTGATTCAGAGATAACATAGTTTGGTGTTTTGGTATTTTGGATACTATTATTTTACTTTACTTATTTATACTTGTGTTCAATAGATACGTGTATCATCATAATTGTATATGAGACACATTTTTCATTTCTAAGAATTCATATATTGTCTATTTATCAAATTTTTTCTTTCCATATCAGCTTCAATTATTCCATATTTATTAATATTTTTTCTATGATACACACTTGAAATGAGTTCATAATCATCACAATAACACACCTTAGTCCCCCATTCCTTGTCAGTAGCCTCTGGAATTTAGGTAGATGCACTTGAGTGCATGATACTCCTAGGATAAGGAACCTTTTAGTAGCATCCATGTTTGAGACATTAAAAATGAGTCTCAAAGGGTTCTTTTCTACATTAATTTACTATTTTTTGGCTTTATAAAGGTATATGATGGAAATTGTGTTTGGTAATGAGTTTTTTTTCGGTGATTTTAACCCACATAAAATAAAAAATTGAAATTTAATCAAATGAATTTTTTTTAGGATTTTTACTATTACAATTGATTTGATTTCACTGTTGGGTTACAAACCTACAGTGTGAAGTTAATGTCGTTATGATTGTCGGTTCAATTGTGTTTTAAACCAATCATATGAGGGTATTCCATCTTATTCATCATACAATAACTTGTTTAAAATCACGTTCCATGTATTATTCTATTCCATCATTGATGCATTACCTATATTCATGACTTTTTTATAATTGTGTTGATATATGTGCATACTATTTTGATAGAATTTCTATATTTGAGAGAGAAATTAGTTTTATTAGTTAGTTCATAATTAGTATGGGCTTTTATGTATAATAATGTGGTTCACCTTTTTATTCAAATATTTTATGTGAATTATAAGTGATGTGAATTTTATGGGCACCAAAATTTTGGTTCAAGATGTCTTATGGTCCCTCATGGATTAGAACCTATAAAACCATTTGGAGTAATTTTTAATTGAAATTATAATATAATGGGAATAAATATTAAATAGAATCTAAATTAAAAATTAATCATAATAATAGAGACTTGACTGAGACCCAACATATGAGTGGGAAAGAGGTACTGTCTCTCTTTACTTTTTTAACTTTTTCTCAATATTGTATTTAGGAGTAGGTAGTGTGGTGTGAACTATTTTTTAACAGTTTTTGAAATATACAACTCTTTTTATTATTGATATTTGATATTTTTCTATTTGGATACATGTGTTTGACATTGTAGAGAAATTAAACAATGACTAACTATAGTAAAACATTAGGATGGCAAATACTATCATGCTCTCGAGGTGTTTTGAAATGGGCTAACAGTAGATAATTTTTGAGTTCCAACTACAACACCATATTTTGTTATGGGAAAAGGTGTAGAGGAATTGTTCAATGAGGTTATTTTTTCATTTATGCATAATTTTTAGGGAGAATGACAACCTACCTAGTATATGGTTGAGTTGGCACATGTGTCCGAATAAAATCATCCCCCAACATTTTCGAGTGATGTCAGTCCTTAGGTTGTTGATATATGGAAATAGACCATGTATTTAACCTTTAATCACCATGATACACCTACTGATATGAGATAGAATATCATTACTTACATTATTTATGGAGAATAATTTTTCTAGTGGGACTTTATAAACTAAGATGACATGTTGCGAGAAATGGTTTGGACTGATTTCCAAACATTGTTCTGTGATTAATTCTATCCCGAGGCTATGTGGGTGGAGCGGGCTACTAAATTCATGCATTTGGAGTTGGGATCAATGAATTTCATGGATTACATATCACATATTACATTGTTGTAGTTTTTTTCACAGATGTAACTTACTCATGAGCTATCGGGGGAAAGACACATCGAGGAAGGAATCTAACATTATATTAAATAACCATTCAAAATGTTCAGATTATCCACTATTATTGAAATGGTAAATCCCAAGATGATTATAGTGTAGAACCTGAGTGATTTTGTGTTTGTAGAAAAGTACAGTGCAGTATCTTGACCTGGTAGTTAAGCATATACATGCACGAAGTGCTACTTTAAGGATTATCGAGATATGAGTCCCAATTAGATTATGAGTACATGTTGCTTAGTGTTTTCTCAATGGTGTGACAGAAATATTATCAGGAATAATCAGTTCAACCATAAACTTGTCATGTGTGGAGCTTTTGGTAGGATAGTCCACATGCAATGTTTTTGCAAGACCTTTCCTCCGGTTGTGAGTGGAAGAATGTTATACTTGAAACTATGTTCCGGAATATTTTTCTCATTACTATGTTAGGCATAATGTTGGAGTATTACTGGTCAATCAAGTCAGGGCAGTGGTGGTCATGGATGAGGAATCCATGCACAGGTTGCACTAATACATTAGAGAGGGAATACATCAAACATTGATGTTGTTTTAGAGGATATTGGTTTAGTCTAGATCATTTTTATGAATCATACCACCATATAGAAAGGTTTTAGATGATATATGGTGAGATATATGGTCTTTGTAGACTATAGTATTGCATATTCTCTTTTTTATAGAATTTCATCACATAGTTTCTTATTAGAACCTAGGGTAAAAATTCTTGGGATTATTTAACAATCATCTATGTGCATTATGATTCTATAGAATATATTGGGAATTAAAATGGATGGTGTATTCTAGTGAAGGGTGATCCCCCTTGAGGATGTTGTGGGGAACTAAATATAGGATGTTTATTTCCTCAAGATTATGGGTTTTGATGTTATAATATGGATGTACTAGCTAGTATCATATCAATATTACATGGGATGCTATTACCATTGGGTGACTCTAACATAACTAGAGGGTTAATTCCATACTCATAAGGGTGAAAGGGATGTCCAGGTAAGCTGAGATAGACCACAACATTTTGGTTTGGGTAGGATGATAACCCAAGTTTCTAGTTTCTATTTGGATGATCATGGAGCACATCAAATGAATATCCCTCTAGTGTCTGATAATTTCACCGATGAGTTACTTGAAAAATTTTCTAGTTTACCAGTTATGATAGACGTGTATTTCTCTATCTATATAGTTCCAAGATCTACCTCGATATCCTTCCCATCATTCAAGATGGCTATGATAGAGTTGTTGGATTTAATTAGGTAGCTAATGTATTTGGAGGAAAATTGGATTATTTGACAAATTACATCATCATGGGGTTCTTCAGTTTTTATATAAAAAATCGAAGATGGTACCCTTAGGCTATTCACAGATTACCTAAAAAACCAACTGAAGGTAAAAATAGTATCCCTTTTCATGGATAGATGAGCTATTTTATCATCTCGAAGGAGTATTGGTATTATTGGAAATTTATTTGAGATTTTGAAATCACCAGGTATGTGTTCTATATGTATACATACGTTGTTCAAAAAATTGTAGTAATTAGGGTCGATATATGTATCTTGTTATGATTTTCGGTATCACAAATGCACTAACGATTTTCAGTAAGCTGATAAACTGAGTGTTATACCATTATCTGGTTTCATTTATGGTGGCTTAGGGGGATGATGTGTTGGTGTATTCTCACAATCCACATGACCGTAAACAACATCCTAATATTATTTTGGATAAACTATAAGGAAATTAGTTATGTGATATTAACAAAAAATGACACCAATGAATGATTTAGATTCATTTTCTAGGCATATTTATCTTAAATACAAGATTGTCATTAGTTGTAGAGATGATGAGAGTTGTAGTTTTCTAGGATCATCTACAAAACGTTTTTTACATGCCATGTTTCATAGGGATATCTAGATATTATTGGGTTTTCATAGAGAACATATCAATATTAGTATCTATATTCATAAGATTCAATAACATATGTGTGATTTTTTTTAGTCATATTATTATGAGATAGACTTTCTATACCTAAAAGGGAGAGTGAATTTAGCAGTAGTTTGGATACTTCTAGACCAGGGAATGAGCAACACTGTGTATTATGACACATCAGGTACTAGTATTAGAGTAGTGATAATGTAGTGAGATTGAGTGATGGTGTTTGTGTCTCGATATATGTGGACCAATAAGTTAAACTACCCAATACACGATCATGAGTTCTATAAATTCATTCATTCATTGAAATATTGGAGACATTACATTCTAGGATATCATTTTATAGTTTTTGAAGACCATTAAATACTCACGTAAAAATATACACAACGATATATGAATTTGAGGTAGATATGGTAGGTAGATTACAAATAGTGTTTTTCTATAGATAATTCCTACATGACTGAAAAACGAAATGTAGTGGATGATGTACTAAGATAGAGGACTCAAAGATAGGCATTTTTATAGGACAATAATGAGTGGTAGATAATATTTTATTTTTGTAGATGCACTTGGCGGAAAATGATAGTCCATGGTAGACATATAATTCACCCTTAGGTGTCACCTCAACCCTACTAGATCGAGTGAGGATGATGAATCAATCCAACATAGAAAGCCTAGTCATGTAAGGGTGTGTAACAACATATGTTCCCCCTAATTGTTTGACCTTAGTTGAGAATGAGAACTAGTGAATCCATGGTTTTTATTGGGTTCCAATGGACACATTCAATGAGCTACAATGGTAATTTCATGCCTCGTTATTGAAAGTGTATTCCAGATTCACCATAATGTACCAGGACATTCTCTGTCAGTATTGGTGGTCGGGTATTAAGCATGAGGTGGATAGTTTTTTAAGAGATGTTCCACCTGTCATTAGGAGAATGTGGAACATCAGCAACCATATAGGCTTTTACAATAGTTCTCTATTCCGAGGTGGAAATGGGATTTCATCATGATGGATTCCGTGACCTATTTACCAAGGAATCCTTGTGGTAATGATTTAGTATTGGTTGATGTTGATATACTCAGTATGATTTAACATTTTCTGCCAATCGAGGATACCTTCGGTGCAGATGAGTTTGGGTGTTTTTATATCCGTGATATATTTTTACTTCACGAGGTTCCACACACTATGATTAATGATATGGATGTCCTCATTAAATAAAATTTATAGCTTATTTTTTAGAGGGAACTGGGTAAACATGTATTATTTATCACAAAAAAACAACTCCATATTGATGTCTAGTCAAATTGTAAGATACCAAAATTAGAGGAAATTTAGAGTTAAAACATCCTATATTTTGGGACCTCTTGGGAGAGGAATATTCTCTTGGATATGTTTTCCTACATTAATATCTATTGGGATACTATATTTTTGAAACCATATGTAGATTTTTACCATTTTCCATGATGATCACACATGTGATAGTTTGATTTAGGTGGGGTAGCTTTATGGGCACCACATCTCATGCTAGAGATTTCTAAGAAGGTGGAGTTGATTCATATGTGGATGGATACTATACAGCCTCAACTGAAATCCTACATTGATCTCAATAGAAATCCACTAGAGTTTTATGTTGGGGATATACTATTATTATATATCTCATGGAGTCTAGGATACAAATAGTTAGAGGGACCTGATATGATTTAGCTAAGACATGTACGGACGTTCATAATATTTGGTAGATTCAATATGGTAGCCTATCAGTTGTCATTAAATTAGAGATACTCATCTATGAATGAAATCTTTTATGTATCTCTGCTATGATGTTATCACTCAGAACCATATCATGCTTTTAATCCCATTGAGGATGAGAAAAAAGATAATGATTCATTTTATGAACAATAGATTCATATCACTGATAGAAGAATTATGGTTTTTTGAGGATGGTTAGTTCCACTAGAACAGGTTATATGAAATCATAGTCACTTACATGATAAAACATGAGAGTGGGATGATGGTGTATGTACTCAGTTTCTTGAGTTTCACTTAAATGAATCAGGAGCCCTCTCTAGAGGGAAATTCAGGCATCAATTTCTTTAAAGGGGGATAATGGTAAGATCTCAGGTTTTTTATGAGGTGTTGATTATTTTATTTCTAATTGAAATATTCCAAACATTCGTTTTGGCATAGAACCTATGTTTGGTCATGGGATAATTGGGTAATTCTTGGATAAGAATAGGATGGTGGGATTTATATCGGCTTCGGGACAATTAGACATAGTGTAATTGGGAAACAAGATGTGTATTAAATTACACTATATGTGATGGTTTCACCAGAACCATTCACACTTTGAGAAGTTATTGCCCAAGGGGAATGGTCCTATTATTTAAATGACATGTAAGGTATTTACACATTTTTTAAATGCCCTTGTTGTTTATAAAATATTCAGGGCCTTTTATCTTTTTTTAAATAATCCTTCATCTTCCTTTTTTAGACACAATAGAACCCAAGAATTCCTAGAGGAATGTTATGCTCCCATTTATAGATACAAACTCTATTTATTTAACGGTTGGTCTAGTAAGATCCATGACAGTATAATCTCATTTTATTTTTATAAATTATTCATTTTTATGTGTATCAACTGTGCTATTTAGTTGAATTATATTTTACCTATTTTCTAAATCATCATCTATTATTTATCTTACTCTTGACCCAAGAAAAATAAGAAGTTGATACTAGATGATAAATATACTACTGAGTAATGATACATGGTCTCGATGTTTTACCATTAGATTAGTGCTTTATTGGGTAGGATACAATTCTGCCTCCTACCAGACATTTCTTCATGACCCCTAAATTGAAATGATTAATTGAAATAAATGGAATAAGACCTATTAAATATTGAATTGTGTTAATTTGAGATGGGATAGTTTTATTCTGAATAAAGGTTCACTCATGGTGTGTTTCATATGTTCTTTTCTTATTTATACCTTATAGATCCACCCCTGGGGTGAGTCAATGATTTCATTTTTAAAGGAAGCGTATTCATAAATGAATTGAATCTAAATAGTTGAATATAGAGTGGGTTTCGTACATTGCATATTGATAGAGTATAATAAATGATTTATATAGAACATATAGTGAAAAAATGTACTTGTTAGAAATTTGATAAAGTAGTGGGTATACTCATTAGTTTCCTTTGATTGTTATTATGGTTATTAGAGCGGGTAGTCTCATTTCGTATAAAGAGGCTTATAGTTAGAAATGATAAATGGTATGATATGGTGAAAAATAAATATATTCTTTAAGTTGTGATCATTGGATCATGATGTCTTAATGGATGACTTGGATTGAATTTTCTCGAGTCATGAGTCCATGGGATTCCTCATGACATACTACCCATTTGACCCAAATTGCATTAATTCACATAGCACATTATTAGTGTTACACGACCCTAGGACTCTAACCAGTTCGCATCCATGTTTCTATCAAGATTCTCCAGGGAATCATCATGGAATCAATTGTCTTCCACACATGGGATCTAGCCCTTCATGGTCCAACACATTGATTATATGACACAATCCTAATAAATATGATATGATTGGCTGAACAAGTCATCAATGGTTTCATTAAAACTTCAGGTTGTACGAAAAAGACATTATTTATATGATTCTATGGTTGTATGGTGTTGTCATGTAATTTACATTATTTTAGTTTTTTCTACCTCAGTACTGTTGCCATCACTTGTTACAGAGATCCTCTTGATTCTTTGTGGTATATATTGTATTATTAACATTCCATGCAAATAATTAAATTTCATTACTACATATGTATTTACCTGCACACTATTTATATTGTTATATTGATCAAAATAGATTTTATAGACCTTTGGATGGTAACTTGTTGAGATTATATCTCATAACCTATTTGGGTGGCAGTTGGCTACTAGAACAAACTATTTGGATGCAGTTAGAGTCTAGGGTAAGAGACCAAAATTGAAGATTATATTTTGAATCCGGATTAAAAACATGGTAGCATGGGATCGAGCTATGGATTGTGATTCTATTTAGAGATAACATATATTGTTCACTTTTCTATTTATGATACTTCTATAATACTGTACAAATTTGTACCTTTTTAGGATTCTTTTTAGATACTTGTATCATCATCATGGTATATGAGACACATCTGAATTTATTATGCAATTCTAAATTGTTTATTTCTAAATTTTATTATTATTGTATCTTCATCCTAAATTTAACATTATTACTATTCTGTTGTGTTACATTTTGGAAATGAGGGCATTATCTATCAAAACACACACCATAAGACCTCACTGCTAATCGACAACCTTGGTCATTCAGAGAGATACACATGAGGACAAGTGAGCCACCATGATTTGGGATCCTTTTAGTGGCATAATGGTATGTGACGATACATACAATGTAAATAATGATGATTCTAGTTGAGAATTATATAATCATGTTTATATGAAGCTAGGGTTAGGTAATAATAATTTCTCATGGGAACTTACAATTCTCATAATCCTTGATGAAACACATGTATAAATAATAATAACAATAATAATAATAATAATAATTTCTATACATGTGATATGATTATATAAAAATATATATTATCTATTGAATAAAAAATTAAATAATACCTACATAATATTTATAATATCATTTTCAACTGACAACAAACTCTAATCATCATTCCTCTTTTTTATTTATCAAACTCTAAGTGTTGACTATTTATTGGAATAAATAAATATCATTTCACTATTCATTGTAAAAAAAATAAATTTTAAGTTCACATAAATAGTGTTTAAATAATTATTAAATATTCAGAACATAGATATTTTCTCAAATAACTGGTGTCTGATTATTTTCTAGCAAACATATATAAATAATTATTAAAACAATGGTTGGAATAATATTTATTGAACATTAGAAATTCATATTGAATTTATCTATGGTTATGTATATATGTAGTGTTTGACCATCCATGCCCCTTCCTAAGTGACATTTGGTAGAACCATTGAAACTCCAATGTTAACATCTAGTGACATATCAAGGAATCAATTAAGAAATAATTTAGTGTATCAATAACATATAATGTCTTACAAAATGTAAACTATAAATTATAATCCCTTTTGACAATTTATAACCATGTATGTTGTGTATTTGTTTAATCAGCCTATGCACTAGATGTATCATTATTTTACATTCTAGAAAATAACATTCCAAAATAATGTTATGTCCTGGGAGTTAATCATGTAATTTTATTTGAAAAAAAAATCCGGATATATCAATATCTATTAAATAATATAAGTGAAAATTATTTCCTTTTATTATACATAAATACAATATCTATCGTGATCCACCTAATGTATCTATAATTACCATGAGAAAATATCATTACTATATTGATTAATTCATAAAATTATATGACACTTTTTTGGTTATCTATAATCATAATGTTTAAAGACCATTACACATATTAATAAATATAAATATACAATTAAATATATAATTTCTTATTTCTTATTAGAAGGTCAAGATAGCATATCTTCATTCTATTAAATATTACTATGGGATAGATTCATGATAAGTTGAATCAATTTCTTATAATCCCATATAACTGATAGCATTTATCATATATATCCCATTAGAAGATTTCATTCAGCTGTAAAACATGTTTTTAGAAATAATATAACAACAAATCATGGTTATCAACATAGAAAGGGACTGTTATGAAATGTCAGTATGAAATGTACACTTAATACATTATCATATATAATGTCACACAGAAGAACAAATAATTTGATTACATTACTTCACTCACTATGAATTGATTTGTGTTCCCTATAGTATAATTACCATTATACAATCACAAGGAATTTATATGTTCTCCATATATTGGGATTACAATGGTAAAATATAAATTTTGTTATGTAATATTGTTAGTAATGGATATCATTAAATTAGTTTATTTACATTTCTCTCCCCAAGTGCAGGTTCATGGTTGGATATTATTAGGTTTTCACATATAAAAGTATATGAGTATTACTATATCTTCACTATAGTTTCCTATGGATACTCACATGAAAATTTTTTTTCCATTATTTAATTATGTGGATTATATTGTTTTATTTATTTTCATTTTAATATGTTTCTTATTCTCATGTGATATGGTTTACATATATATTATCCATGAGAAATATTATATATATACACATTTTGACTTTTGTATCATTCATTATACTATTGGATTGATATAAAATAAAAAAAATATGTTTTGAAATTAATTTGGATTGTATGGATTTGAACTAAATTATTAATATTTTATGGTATTAAAGAAATTTATATATTTTGTTTAGAATGTGTAATTTAAAAATTCCTAAAAACTTGTTGATCTTATTTCTAAAAACGTGGTTGGGATTAGAATGTTAAAATTTATTTTTTATTATGTTTTTTATTTTATTCAAATTCAATGTTTTATAATTTTTATAAAATGTATTTAAAATTAGAATTTAAGTAATTAATTATGAAATTAATCACATAGAAACATTTATTAGTAACATCCTACAAGGATTTTGTTGTGTCCCAGACCTCTCCAGCCCTTTCCTTTGTCGAAAAGAAGGTCATGAAGTGTTCTAGAGGGTATAATGGACATTTACCACACTTTTCAGAATTTTGTAACTACGCGCCGTGTAGTGAGAGTGCACACCGTGTACCACCTTTCTGATTATACCCTGTTTTAAAGTCGTGTCCTTGCCGTGTGAAATAAATAAGTACACGCCATGTAGCCCATCTTACAGGTTGTGTAGTTTCTCCCTATGTATGTGTTACCCTCAAACCATGTGTTGAACAGTCAATAGTCATGTGTTGTGTTGAAGTCGTGTCTTTTCCGCGTGAAATAAATAAGTACACGCCATGTAGCCCATCATACACACCGTGTAGTTTCTCCCCGCATACGCGTTACCCTCAAACCCTGTGTTGACCAGTCAACTGTCGTGTGCCGCATTGAATTCCATGTTGGAAGCCGCATGGCCACCGTGTTGAATGACTGAGGAAGTAAACGTCATGTACTTTAGTTTTTCTTGCCTATAAAAGGAGGGGGCATATCCTCCTTTTCAGATCATTCCTCTCCTCCCCTTTCCTTCTATCAGAGCCCTCACGAGAGACTCCTAAGCTCTTTTCTTCCATAACTTCTTCGTCTGAGCTCTGATTTATGATATGTCAGTAGCCACGAGATCGTAACGATGATGTGGAACATATAATCTTGGATATGTTGTTTTCTCTTCAGAATTTCCTTCCCAACTTCCACCCGAGGAGGTTTTTTCCTGGTTTTTATAGAAGCGACGGACGTCGATGGACATCTTCTAAAGTTGATATGGGAGAGCGTTGTGATCATAACCTGTTGAGTTTGTGATTTTACCTTCGTCTCTCTAATTTTTGCATCATGCGGGATGGGTGTCCTCTTTCTTTCACGAGACATAGTTGAACCAGTTTAATGAACATAATAACTGGATTAAAGAACAGGGATGGGGAAATTTGTTGTGTTTATCTTTTTTTATCCTATTGTGATGTTGTGAATTGAATAGGCTTATGCCTACTGAAAATCATGGTCATTGGGGGCCTTTTCTTGCACAATTGAATGTTTCCATATCTTTCTAGACTGTTTTTTGGGTGGAGACTTTGTGGAATACGGAAATTGGTTAATCATGTAAAGTTGGATGATTAAATGAACATCTGGAACCCATTGTGATCACCCCGGCTGATCAAAATGGAATAATGAACATGTGGGTGTTGGTTTGGTTATGTGGTGTGTGATAGGGGGTGAATAATGAGTTATTACGAATTGGATGGGCAGCGGGGATGAGGTAAATGATATTAAAGGGGAAATGATGTGGCACGACCCTAGTTTTGTGATATAGTTGTGGAGATACGGTTGTAGTGGCAGCATGGTTGTAGTAATGGGCTGTTTTTTTATTAAAAGAAGGTGGGAAGATGATAAATGAACTGTGGGGAATGATAATGAATTAAATGCAGGAAGAATAAATGGGGATTGATTGATGATAAAAAGGTTGGTTTTTTCTTGCTTTTGTTCTATCTAACTTGATATGTGGTTGGTAGGGTTTTGTTCTACGAAACTCTTGATCTGGTTTGATAATTACCTAGTAGTTAAGGAATTATTGAACTAATATTGGTGAAACATGAAAACCTAAATGGGGTTGGGATTTTTTGTTGTGTGCATTCTTTGTAGTAGTAGTACCAAGGCACGTGCTCAGTTTCTCTAGTTAGAAGCCATAGGTTGGGCTATGTGTTTGGTATACATATATGTATCTATAACTTTATGTTTTGTTGCACCCCACCCATGTTGAGAACTTAGTGTCGAACACTCCCATTTCATGGGAGAGGGTTTTTCCCATTAGTTAATAGCTCTTTACTACTCCTTCTTCCATGGGTTGTGATGGCTTAAAGTGACCTTACAACCAAGACTCTTCGGGTAGGTTTCGATTGGTGTGATTTTTTCCCAAGACTCTTTGGGTAGGTTAACTATTCCCAAGAACCTTCGGGAGGTGGCCCAGGTGTGTTCGGGCGGGGATGTGATTGTGGTTTGTGAGGCCTAGGTGTGTGTGGGCGGGATATGTGGTTGTGAGGCCCAGGTGTGTGCAGGTGGGATATGTGGTTTGTGAGGCCCAGGTGTGTGCAGGCAGGAAGAGTGTGGTATCATTAATACGTTCTCTATTAGGCAGAGCAGCTAGCTAGTGGGGGAAATGGTGTGGGGTACCCAATATTCTTGTTATAATATACTACTACCCATTTTTTTGTGTTTTTGGTGAGCGTGGCTACTGAGGTTGGGTATATAGAATTCCTTGCTAGGTTTTGGTTTCTTCTGTTGTTCTCATAGGACATTAGGATGTCTCCCCACCTGTGCACGAGAGATTTAGGATTCCCTACTGAGTGTACTTGTATTCTCACCCTATGTTTACTTTCATGTTCCTAGAAGGACTACCAGGGCCTTGTGAGACACTATTAGTCGGGACAGTTGGAGTTTTTGTAGTTTTTTGTACTATTGTTTCTTTTGGAATTGTACTATTCAGTTTCCTTGTACTTATATTTTGTTTCAGAATTGTTTAAACATGCATATGGGATTGGTTTTGGTTCTTTTTAATTTACATGTTCCTTTTTCTTTTGGTGTTTGACTCATCTTATATCCCGATCTTAAATAATAACAAGGGTAATGCCTCCTATATTGGTGAAAACTCTTACCCTTGGTGTTAGTCACCACTCCGGGGCCTACTGGAGGCGGGACTCAGGGGTCATTATCTCCCTTTAACCATTGCCAGCTCAGAAGGGGAATCTTTGGTGGAAAAGTGTCGTGACAGAATGGTATCAGAGCTGATGGTTGAGATATAGGATGGATTCTAGAGTTAGGCACAGTGAGGATTGCATGGGATGGTCGGGAAATAGTGTTGGCTGATCCTGGTGCGTGACATAGTCCAAGTAAGGCCAGCTAGGAAACGGGATTTTAGGGCCCCCCGTGATCCGATGCAAGAACTCTAAGCCTACCGAACGTCCAAGTGAGACTACATTGATTGCCGGGTAGAGACTCTAGAGAAGGTACATGCATCATCATGTTTGTGTTTTACTTGATTTGGGTGTTTTGGGAAAGAAATTGAAATAAAGTGATAAAATGAAACCTTGAAAATTTTCCTTTCTACTTGGGCTTAGGAGATCTTTGTTTACCGTATAGCTATGGCACCTGGACTTCATCCCCAGGTGACTTAGATAGTCGAGGACCAGCAGATTTAGGTGTTCGATCAGTTGATGATTGACCGAGAGGAGGAATGTGGTCAGTGGCAGAAGACTCTCCGTTATTTCCAGTGACAAACCCTTAAGAAGTATGAGGGTAGTACATCAGATATGGATATGAAGGGGTGGGTTAAGGAGCTAGGGATTGCTTTTACTTTGATCCGTGCTCCAAGGGAGTACTGGGTTACCCTATAAGTCAGTCAGTAGAGAGGTGTGGCGCATTAGTGGTGGACGCTCTACCTCAGGGAGAGGATAGAGGTAGAGGTTCTGTAGGCTGACTTTTGAGAAGGAGTTCCGAGAGGAATTCCTTTCTTCCATGATCAAGGCAGAGAAGTGGCAGGAGTTACTCTCCCTTCAGCAGGGGAGTATCTCTGTACGATAATTGTGGATCAAGTTCAAGGATCTCATACGCTTTTCTCCAGATCTTTTTCCAGATGAGGAGTCTCGGGCGAGACATTTGGAGTAGGCGCTTCGTCCTTCGCTCCAGCATACTGTCACCCCCTCACCCTTTCCATGTACTTAGAAGTACAGAAGAAGGAAGAGGTTTTAGAGAGGATGCACTCATAGGGAGGTGCACCACGAGATGGGATCCAACCGGGTTTGTCGAAGGGGAAAGCAGTCAGCAGCAGGTCTCCTGCGACAGGACCTTCCAGATTCAGGCCATTAGGGAGCATGTGCCAACAATTATACTTCAGATCTTCAGGTCCTGATCCCTTTTTCACGAGCCTAGGACCGAAGTGTTTTTCTAGTGGAGTTTTCAGGCACATTCAGAGTCAGTGCCCAACCCGAGCTCAGTACGGTGTAGGTGGGAAGGTTTAGAGCCCGCCTCAGCAGCACCAGTTTCCGGCATGGCCCTTCCAGCAGCAACATGACCCTGCTCTTCTGAGGGTAGAACTTGTAGGAGGAGGCTGACCTCAGGGTTCTCTTTAAAGACCTCAATCAGTGCGTGGTCGGGGAGTGGTCGACATCAGGGAGGCAGAGGAGCTAGGTGTGTACAGTTGCACGCAGCGGAGTTGGAAGCTCCGGCAGGACCAGAGGTGGTGCGAGTTATGATTTGTTTGTTCAGCACTCTCATTTCTGCTTTGTTCGATTCAGGAGCTTCACACTCCTTTTTTTCACCCGGTATATCCCATGATTTGCGTCTAGACATAGAGAGAATTTTTGTACCCCTGGTGTTGAGTACACTAGTTGGAGGTCAAACCAGCATATCTTGTGTTTGTTGGGGATGTGGGCTGACGTTGGGACCCCATCGATCTACTGGGGATATTCTTTTTCTATAGATGTAGCCATACGATGTCATCATAGGCATCGAATGGATGTTTTCTATTAGTGTCGTCATCGACTGCTTTTGAAGAAGAGTTATATTATCCGACGTGGATGGACAACATGTAGCTTTTGTTAGCGAGAGGAGTTATTAGGTGGGAAGTTGGAATGTGAAGCCTCTCTTTTCCTTGTTAGGAAGGTTATTAGTGGTTTCAGCTGATACAGAGATGATGGATGTTCCAGAGGTTGTTGGGGAGTTCCTTGATGTTTTTCCCAAGGAGGTTGTGACTCTACCCCCCAACGTGACGTTGAGTTTGGGATATACTTACAGTCTAGTGCCCGTCTGATTTCGATGTCCCCTTATCGAATGGCACCATCATAGTTGCAGGAGTTACGGATTCAGATTGACGATCTGATGGAGAAGGGTTTTGTTCGACAAAGCATGTCAGCATGGGGTCCTCCAGTTTTGTTCGAGAAGAAGGCAGATGGTGGTCTCAAGATATTCATAGACTACCGAAGGTTGAATCAGGTAATGGTCAAGAACTGTTACCCCCTTACAAGGATAGATGATCTCTTCGACCATCAGAGGGGAGCAGGATGGTTTTCTATGATTGATCTATGATCTGGATATCATCAGCTGAGGTTAAAGGACAGTGACATCTCAAAGACGGATTTTAGGTGTAGGTATGGGTACTTCGAGTTTGCAATGATGTCGTTTGGAGATACGAATGCACCAGCTATGTTCATGGGACTTATGAACATTTTCTTCCGAGAGTTTCTGGACCGGTTCTTCGTTGTGTTTATCGATGACATCCTAATCTACTCAAGATTAGAGGAGGAACAAGTTGAGCATCTCAGGGCAGTCTTGGAAGTCCTTCGACACCAACAACTTTATGGGAAATTGTTGAAGTGTTAGTTCTTGATGCAAGAATTACACTTCCTTTGGCACGTGGTGTCTAAGCATGGAGTGTCAGTGGACCTATCGAAGGTGGAGGCATTTTTTTCTTGGGCGGCACCCAAGAGCGTGGCAGATTTTTGTAGTTTCCTGGGGTTGGCAGGTTATTATCGGTTGTTTGTTTCAGACATCTCTCGAGTTTCTTCTCCATTAACGGCTTTGGCTAGGAAAAACCAGGTCTTATTATGGAGCGAGCAGTGCCAGAATGATTTCAACTACCTGAAGGAGAAGTTGGTCACTGCTCTAATACTCAGGTTTCCAGAGGAAGGGTTGTTGTATGAGGTGTTTTGTGATGCTTCTATCCTTGGTTTGGGGTGCGTACTGATGCATAAGAAGGGTGTGATCTGTTATGGGTCTAGGCAGTTGCGCCCTCACAAGCGTAACTATGCCACCCATGACCTAGAGCTTGCAATAGTAGTGTTATCACTGAATTTTTGGCGACATTACCTCTTTGGAGAGTGCTTTGTGGTTTTATCAGATCACAAGAGCTTACGCTACATCTTCTCCCAACGTGACCTGAACTTACGGCAGTAGAGATGGGTTTAGTTTCTCCAAGACTATGACTTTGAGATCTCTTACACGAAAGGTAAGGAAGATGTTGTGGCTGATTCCCTGAGCAGGAAGTCGCATAAGGAAGTGGTTCAGGAATCAACTGATGCTTGGAAAGCGATGGGGGAGTTGCATGCCTTGCATTTGGATGCAAGGGTAGAGGGTGTTAGAGGCTATTTGTTTCAGATGACGGGGTAGTCCTCCTTGTTACAGCAGGTGGAAGAGTCTCAGTGGGGAGACTCGAAGGCGGATGTAATGCGGGATCGTATCGATCAGGGAAACACACTAAAAGGATGGTCAGAGGACAACCAACATCAGATGCTTTTTCCGGGAAGGTTGTATGTTCTGGAGGTGATGTGTGAGGGAGTTCTCCATGAGTTCCATAGCTCAGCCTTGGTGGTACATCTGGGAGTTTCAAAAATGTACCTAGGCATAAAGGAATAGTTTTGGTTACCCGGGGTGAAAAGGGAAGTGGCAGAGTTAGTGGCTAAGTGCCTAGTGTGTCAGCAAAGTAAAGGTTAAAAACCGTGTTCATAGTGGTTTGTTGAATCCTTTATATGTCCCCGAGTGGAAGTGGGATGAAATCTCAATGGACTTCATCACAGGACTAGCCAGAGGTCAGGTTGGTTATGATGCTATCTGGGTAGTGGTGGATCGACTGGCAAAATCAGATCACTTCTTATAAATTAAGAAGTTGGGCCCAGTGAGTACCATAACATAGAAGTACGTATAAGAGGTGGTGCGTTTTCATGGAGTTCCGAATTCTATCGTCTCAGATCGGGATACTCGGTTTACCTCATGAGTTTGGAGGGGGTTACAACATGCGTTTGGAACCCAGCTACGCCTTAGCGCTACTTTCCACCCCCAGACTGATGGGTAGACAGAGTGGACTATCCAGATGTTGGAGGAAATGCTACGAGCATGCGTTCTGCATTTTGGAGGATCATGTTTGTGACACTTGCCTTTAGTAGAGTTTTACTACAACAATAGCTTCTACTCTACTATTCGCATGGCACCGTTTGAGGCTTTGTATAAGAGACCAGTTTGTTCACCCATATGCTAGGCATAGGTTGGTGAGACAGGTGCTCTTAGTCCATATGTAGTACCGAGCACCACAGAGAAAGTTCAGCTTGTGCTTGAGAGGATGAAAGTGGCTCATGACCGACAGAAGTCTTATTTTGATCATCGGAGGAGGCCCTTGGAGTTCGAGGTGGGAGATCATGTGTTCTTGAAGGTTTCCCCTCGACGGGGGAAACAGAGTTTTGGGAAGGGGAGTAAGCTCTCACCTAGATTCAGTGGACCTCTAGAGGTACATAGGGGAGTCGGTGAGGTGGTATATCAGCTGTCCATGCCACCTCAGTTGGAGAAGGTTCGTAACATCTTCCACATTTCCCAGCTTTGTCGGTACTTACACGACGACTCTCGCATTATCGACTTGGGAGAGCTAGATATGGGAGACGACGCGACCTTCGAGGAACGACCGGTCAGAATCGAGGACTGTAAAGAGAAGGTGCTCCATGGACGAACCATAGCCTTGGTTCTTGTGTTGTGGAGGCATGGCAGCCTCGAGGAGAGCACTTGGGAGTGGGAGCCTCAGATGCACGCTCGGTACCCAGAGTTGTTTTGACTTTGGTTTTCCTTTGTTCTTCTGAGATTTGTTTTGATGTTATACTTTTTACATTTGATATATGGAATACTTGGCTTGTCGGTTGTGAGAAATTTGGTTTCCTTGTTCTCCGGAAGTATGTAACATGTCCGAATGTGTGGGGAAATGGAAAAAAACCTGATCCTTAATCGAGACACATTATTGTGGATGCGATTGAACCCATGTGGGTGAGTCAGTGCTGCCTAAAATGGATAATATCTCGACATGGGAGAAGAAATTCCCCAAGCCAGGTGTTTGGGCAGTATATTGGTTGTACAGTGTTGGGGGCAGTTCAAGTTAAAAAAAATCCTATATATGGGAGTGGGAAGACCCAATTCTTAGTCAAGATGCATTAATGCGGATGCGATTAAACCCGTGCAGGTGAGTCAGTGCCGCCTAAAGCGGATAATATCTCGACATAGGAGAAGGAATTCCTAACACATATGATTAGGGTTGTTGATTGGGTTCCTTTTTTAATGAGAACCCTAATAGTTATCTTGTTGGGTTCCTCTGGGTTGGTTTTTGAATTCTCGGGGACGAGAATGTTTTAAGAGGTATCTGATGTAATGGCCCGAACCTCTCCAGCCCTTTCCTTTGTTGAAAAGAAATTCATGAAGTTTTCTATAGGGTAGAGTGGAAATTTATCACACTTTTCAGAATTTTGTAACTACAGGCCGTGTAGTATGATTACACGTCATGTACCACCTTGCCGAGTATACCCTGTGTTGAAGTTGTTTCCTTTCCACGTGAAATAAATAAGTACATTCCGTGTATCCCATCTTACACACTGTATAGTTTCTCCCCGCATACACGTTACCCTCAAACCGTGTGTTGACCTGTCAACGGCCGTGTGCTGTGTTGAAGCCATGTCCTTTCCGCATGAAATAAATAAGTACATGTCATGTATCCCATCTTACACGGCATGTAATTTCTCCACGCGCATGCGTTACCCTCAAACTGTGTGTTGACCAGTCAACGGCCATGTGCCGCGTTGAATGTTGTGTTGGAAGCCCCGTGGCGACCATGTGGAATGACTAAGTACACGCCATGTAGTAGGAAGTACATGTCGTGTACTTTAGTTTTTATCATCTATAAAAGGAGGGGGCCTCTCTTATTTTTCAAATCATTCCTCTCCTGCCCTTTCCTTCGAGCAGAGCCCTCTCGAGAGACTCCTAAGCTCTTTTCTTCCATATCTTCTTCATCTGAGCTTTAATTTACGATCCGTCAGCGGCCACGAGATCATAACAATGAGGCCGAACTTCTGATCTTTGATATGTCATTTTCCCTTTGGCCTTTCCTTCCCAGCTTTCACCCGAGGAGGTTTTTTCTAGGTTTTGGCAGAAGCGACGAACTCCAACGAACGACTTCTAAAGTTGATCCGGGTGAGCGTTGTGATCAGAACCTATTGAGGCAGGGGTTTTACCTTCGTCTCTCTAATTTGTGCATCCTATGGGATGGGTGTCCTCTTGCTTTCACGAGACATAGTTGAACCAGTTTAATAAAGATAATAACTGGATTAAAGAATGGGGATGGGGAAAGTTGTTATGTTTATCATTGTTTATCTTATTGTTATGTTGTGAATTGAATAGGCTTATGTCTACTGAAAGTCACAGTCATTGGGGGCCTTTTCTTGCGCAATTAAATGTTTCTCTATCTTTCCAGAAAGTTTTGTGGGTGGAAACATTGTGGAATATGGAAATTAGTTAATCACGTAAAGTTGTCTGATTAAATGAATATCCAGAACCCTTGTGTGATCACCCTGGCTGAACAAAATGGAATAATGAACATCTGGGAATTGGTTTGGTTACATGGTGTGTGAGAAGGGGGGTGAATCCTGGGTTATTAGTAATAGGATGGGCAGCGTGGCTACAATAAATGATATTAAAGGGGCAATGATGTGGCATGAGCCCGGTTTTGTGATACGGTTGTGGAGATGTGGTTGTAGTGGCAGCAGGGCTGTAGTAATTTGTTTTTTTTATTAAATGAAAGTGGGAAGTTGATAAATGAAATTTGGGGAATGATAATGAATTAAACATGGGAACAATCAATGGGGATTGATTGATGATAAAAAAGTTTGGTTTTTTTGTTGCTTGTGTTCTATCTAACTTGTTTTGTGGTTGGCAGGGTTTTCTTTAACAAAACAGTTGATCTGGTTTGATAATTGCCTAGTAGTTAAAGAATTATTGAACTAATACTCTTGAAACCTGAAAACCTAAATCTGGTTGGGATTTGTTGTTGTATGCATGCTTCTTAGTAGCAGTGCTGAGGCACGTGCTCAGTTACTCTGTTTAGAAGCCATAGGTTGGGCTGTGTGTTAGGTATACATATATGTATCTTTATCTTTATGTTTTGTTGCACCCCACCCATGTTGATCACTTAGTGTCGAACACACCCATTTCATGGGAGAGGGTGTTTTCCCCTTAGTTACTAGCTCTATCCTACTCCTTCATTCATAGGCTGTGATGGATTGAGGCGACCTTACACCAAAGACTCTTCAAGTAGGTTTAAATTGGTTTGATTTTAGCCCAAGACTCTTTGGTAAGGTTAAATGTTCCCAAAAACCTTCGGGATGAGGCCCAGTTATGTACTGGTAGGGATGTGATTGTGGTTTGTGAGGCCCAGGTGTGTGCGGGTGGGATATGTGATGGTGAGGTCCTGGTGTGTGCGGGCGGGATATGTGTATTTTGAGGCCCAGGTGTGTTCGGGCAGGAAGAGTGTGGTATCATCAATGTTCATTGTTCGAAAGAGCAGCTAGCTAGTGGGGGGAAATGGTGTGGGGTACCCAATATTCTTGTTCTTAAATACTACTACCTTTTTTTTGTGTTTTTGGTCAGTGTAGCTGGTGAGCTTGGGTGGATAGAATTGTTTGCTAGGTTTTGGTTTCTTCTGTTGTTCTCAAGGGACATTAGGATGTCTCCACACCTATGCATTAGAGATTTAGGTTTCCCTACTGAGTATACTTGTATGCTCACCATACGTTTACATTTAGGTTTCCAAGAGGACAACTAAGGCCGTGCGGGACCTTACTAGTCAGGATAGTTGGAGTTTTTTTGCAGTTTGATGTACTCTTGTTTCTTTTGGTATTGTACTTTTGAGTTTTCATGTACTTGTAAACTGTTTCAGAATTGTTTAAACATGCATATGGGATTGGTTTGGGTTATTTTTCATTTACATGTTCCTTTTTCTTTTGTTGTTTGACTTATCCTATTTCCCGATCTTAAATAATAAAAATAGTAATGCCTCCCATATTTGTGAAAACTCATACCCTTGGTGCTAGTCACCACTCCGGGGCCTACTGGAGGCAGGACTCGGGGGTCGTTATCTCCATTTCACCATTTCCATCTCATAAGGGGTATCTTTGGTGGAATGGGTTCATGACATATTTTTTCTCATAACCCACTTATACAATGTAGTGTATATAGACTGAATAGAATTTTCATTTTCAGGATTCGGTTCTTATGAAGTTCCACTTCACAGACATATTTCCTAATTTTCTCATCCATAAAGTCAAATGATTGTGATGGATAAAATATTTGAGAGAAAATATATATCAATGTTTTGGTATTTTTGTTTTATATTGTCCTTTTTATTCTCATGTGAGTCGGTCACATCATTCAGTATGTATTTTGAGAACACTATTTGTTTTTGTTTTTTCTTTATTTTGTTGTATTAGAACATGATTTCGATATCTATTTTTAGTTGTTCCATATTTGAGTTTTTATATTTATAACCCTATATTCCACATTTCATTAGAGTCGAATTTTGGGAGGAATAATATCAAATTCTTAGTGAGAATTCCACTAAAAATGAATATTATAAATTGGAATTAACAATTCCCATGGGTGAATCCTTGAATTCCAAAAAATAACATTCTGCCCGTCAGGATTCGTAATGACCTTTGGGCCTTTCCAAAATCTATCTAGTGTGTCAGATCATGATATCTCAGGTTGGTTCATTATAAACTTATATGAAAGAATCATAAAGTTATTTAGTGATTAATAATAGATTTTAGATTTGAATGTTATAACATTAGTCTTAGGTATATGGAGAGCAAAGATAGTTCTTTCTCAATCAGTGTCTCAAGTTACTATGGGTGTACAGGTTGTGAGTCATGAATCTAGGATTTATTCATTTGCATTCTTTAGGTGTATATTGATATATATTAATTTTTATTTTAAATATTGTAATGATATGTGATATGTTTAATAGTTTTATAGAGATTAGGGTAAAATAGAATAAGAACTAGAGGTGTCTAATTATCTCATAATTTCTTTAAAACTATGTGCATCCCATGTGCATGGTTTTTGATAAGATTTAGTAGAATTTGTAGTATTATCCCATGGTCTACCAAAGAATGTCGCCAAACCATCCATAGGCCCTAAACTTTTTATCAACATTGCATTCATCAACATTATTAAAGGTTTATTATAGACATCTTAGTTTTTTTATTTAGGATGATTTAAATTTATTTTTAGGATGTTTTGATATTATTAGGATTTAATTGAATAATATTATTTTAGTGAATATTTTAATTTTGATGGTAATAGTGAACTTTTTAAAATTATAAAGAGGTCATATAAAATGAAATGAAATGAATTGAAAATTTTGGGAATTAATTTTTTTTCAATGAAAAATTTTTATATCTTAGAAATAATTTTCAGTTTGAACATTTAATTTTGAAGCCTATTTATGTGATTTTTAACATCACAATAATATGATATAGAAGAAAATTTATAACATTACGTAGTGTTATGATTTTATATGTTGTTATTTTGTTTAAATACTATGGGTTTTTATTTTTTTAATTGGGCTTTATTTGATTATTGTGAGTTGATTTTCTACCCCTTATAATATTTTCAATCCTTTCTTTTATTACATTGAGTATTCCTCCTAAAAAATTCTCAATGAATTATAGGAAGGTTATATAAAAGAACTTTCCCCAGATTAGTGTCATAGAGGGATCATATGTATTCCTTCAAGTTGTTTACAATAACCAAACTGTATATAGGGTAGTAGAGTCAAACCATTCCCAATTAATAGACTATATCGTTGAAATCTTCAATAATCAACTATTTAAATTTCATTAATATTTTCCCTTTTCTTGAGATTTCTATTAAGGAACAATTGAATTCTATATTAGTTGAATGATCACATTGTTCAATTTTTTTTAATTATTCATATATGTTATAGAATTATTTGGGGATGTATTAAATGATTCTATTATGGTGGATTAATTTATTAGGGATATCCCATTTTGGGTATTGTCACAATTTCTTTGGTATTAGGGTATGATCATTGTTTTTGTAAGAAGGAATAGTGAAATGAGCTAGAGAATGATATTTGGGGTCATTTAAGAGGTTATTCTCATTTTATTATTTTCCCCCAATGGGGAGATATATTTTTTATAATTTTAGTTGGGCTAGATAAAAAATTATAATCCCTCTTATTGAAAATTTATAAAGAACTATCATCATTGTGGTCCATTGAGTAACTTTATAAGTTCATTGAATTGATATATCCTCAATAGAAGGACTAAAAATGGTAGTTTAGATGTGGGTTGTAATTTAATGTATCCTAATTAGATTTTTATTATTTTTTTCTTTCATTTTATTCATATAATCTATTCCCCTACAATACTATTAGACTTAGAGTCTATGCGGTCAAATTTTAAGACAATTCAAAATCTATTTTCTTCAATGATATCATTTTTTTCTGGGGCCTTTTAATGTGTTACTTGAGTGGTAATAATTTATACATTTTTTTTCAAAGTTGATAAATCTTCATAGTGATCATCTAAGAGATATTTTGACTTTTTTACATCATGACATTTATTTTCCTTATTATATTTTTTTTAATGTTTCTTGACATTTTATTTGTGTTTTGCAATAAATCCCTTGTAATAATAAATTTTTTTTGTTTTATTGAAGGTAACATAGTTTGGATATGATTAGTAGAAACCATGAGGAAACTATTAATATATAGTTTTATTTTAATATAGGTGTCTCACAAGTTTGGAAAATCATTTGGAATATTTTGGCAAAAAATATGCACTTCCTAGGTCCATCTAGTTAGGATCATAGAGTTTTTTCATGGTTTTCTTAACTATGTAGACAAATTTTGAATCATTTATATAAAATCTAAAATAAGATATTACAACACTCCAATCATTGGTGTTTTGAAAAATGATCACCCCTCCTCTCTTAGTAAACTAGAACAACATATAGTGCTCTCACCCTTGGTTCCCAATTCCTCCCATGTGATTCCTTGGATTTTCATCAAGGAATATGGAATATTTTTTATGGTAACTTCTTTTAATACCTATTTTATCAAGATTTTATTCAATTTCATCATATCCTATTTCAATAATGTGGTCTCGACGACTTAGGGATATATCTGGAATTATTTTAATTGGGTGTTTTTTTTTGGGTTTTTTGTGTTACTATTGTCTAGATTTTCTTATTTTGACTCTATAGTTGTGGATTAATTATTCACTTCAGAAAAGAGACTGGTTTTAGGTAGTAGTGATCAATTATATAGTTATTTATAAATATAAACTATGAATTAAAAACATTTTATCCATGTTAGTGTTATTATTGATTATATTATATGATGTAATGAATTTTTTTAAAAGTAAAATATGTTTAATTTGGTCTATATTGAAAGTGATGGGTTTTTTCCTATAAACATGGGTTTTTGAAATATATTTTTCAACTTCTAATAGTAAAAAACCTTTGACAAATTTTTTATATTTTCATTCTTATTATGTTTTTTTGTTTTGAAATAGTAATTCATCTTTAAACAAGTCTTCAAGCACGTCTCTTAAATTCTAAGGGTGTGCTTGGATTTCAAGAAATCAGATTATATTTTTTTACATTGATAATTTAATGTGGATATATGATTTAAAATTAGTTTCTATATTTAATGTTTCATTTCTAATATTTTATTAAAATGATCGGTTTGTTATTTTGAAAATGGTTTTTATGTTTACTCTAAAATAATTCTATAAATACCCCAACTCTAGTATCATAGGTATAGTGGCTCACATTATTACATTAGAGTTGATATAAATATTAATCCAAAAGGAATGATTAGTATAGATTATTTGAAAACTAAAATATATACATGAATCATACATTACAGTTTAAAATATGTAATATAACATAGACCATCCTTTTAGAACCCCATTATTCTACTAGCTTAACCCCACATGTCAATTATATCTTACTTAGTTAAATCCTGTTAAAAATAAATCATATGAAATGGGTGATCTCAGATACTATGTAAGGGGAATCCTAGAAGGAAAATATCATAAATAAACACAAATTTTAAGGTAAAGTTATTAATGAACAACACATTATAATAAAACAAAATCTTGAGAATAATATTGGATAATCGAATGAGGATCAAGTGATCTTATATAAATAATAAAATTAGAATTATACTTAACCATTAATATTATACATGTTTAACAATTTCATGGAATATTAGTAACTAATCAAGTAAATTTGGAATTCATAATGAGGGACACCACAAACATACCATCATGACTTTGGCTAAGAAACCTTATATAATAAGTTAAGATATTAGTAAAAATTAAATTAGTTTCTCTAATGAGACCTAACGATGCATCGAGAGGATACAGAAACCACCAAGTGAGACTTACTAAGTCTAATGAATTTTTATTATGATAGGTGTGAAACATAATGAACATAAATATTCATATTAAAATATATAATACCAAACCATAATAATTTTACAATAAAATATGAATTGTATCAAAATAGAACATCCACATTAGAACTAAATCATAATAAATTCAATAAAATATGGTAAATTTAATCATAAGAGGTCAATATAAATTTATGATAATACTCAATAGATTATTTTGACATAGATGAAAATATTGTAATAAAATCATTGAATTGTTTTGAGTGAAATAACATTTTTTTAAATAATTTATTAGAAATTAAACAAAACTAAAAATGATAATATTTTATTTGAAAATAAACTCATAAAATTGAAATGGATGTGTAAAGAATTATGGAATTAAGACTGTGGAAAATGCTGCTCACACCACATAATTGAAAAAAAGTCATTCCATTGTTAATGTTTTAAAATGCCTCATTTTAAAAATGAAAAAAATATATTCCGTTAAAATCATATTTTAAAAAGTAAAACATGGGTTAAATTAAATTTATAATTTATTGGATAATAGTAAAAATAATTATGAATTTATTTTAGAAAACATGGGTTTATAAGAAAAATGTTACCAATGGAGGAATAAATTCAAACAATCCCAAATAATAATGTGATTATGAAATAATCCCTTATAGTGCATGTTCTATTATTTGAACATGATTTATCATCGTGTATAATGGTTTACATTGTGTTACAAATTTATAATACAACCATAAACATATTTATGATTTCATATATGATCATGGTATATTTTTAAAAAAAATATTTCATTATCACCCATGTTTTGGGTGTTAACTGATTCATTTTTCTTATCATGTTTTTCCATTTATGTATAATTAATTTTAAATATGATAAATTTATTACTATAAATGACTATATTATTTTCATATATACAATATTTATTCATTATATACATTTTTAATCATTATTTAATTGTTATCATGGAAAAATGAAACACATCACATCATGGAGATGGTCGGTCGTATGTATACACGAGCAACGATATAATTCCCTTTATTTTGAAAGGGAAAATAAATAAAGGGTATATAAATTATAAATAATCAATAGCATGTAATAAGAACTATATAAATCCATTATTTCCATCATCATAACCATTAATGTATTAGGGTGATGGAAAAATAACTACACCATGATGTGGAGATGGCAAGTCATACGTAAGCATGTGTGGTCCTTTCGTTTATATAAGATGGATAATTCCAGGAATATAGTTGTACCATAATAATAATAAAATATCATCTTATATATGATATTGTAGTTATTAATTTGTCATGAAAAAACTCATGAAGTGTAAATATAACAAGAAATGAACATGGATGAGTTATTAAAAACAATTAACACATATTAAGAGAACTATCATTAGACCTCTTCATCAGGGATATAGGTTTTGGACTTTTGGAAGACCCTTGAATTAGTTTCATGGAAATTAATTTTTGGATGATAAATGTTCAGGGTTTGGTTAAGTTATAAGACTTAATGTGGTGTGAGGAAGTGAGAGAAAAATAGCCCTTTTATAATTGATGTGAGTGACACATTTAAAAACCCTCATATTAATAATTTAATAAAATCAAATTATTAATTAAAAATTTATCAAAAGATAGTTATTTTGAATATAATATGATTATGGTTAAATATAATTTCATAAAAATATTTATTCATTTTTAGGTCTGATTCATACCCTTATCCGTTGGATTTAACTTTTATTTATACTCATTAAATCTTATCGTGAGAACATTTTTTTTACTCTTTGAAGATTAAAATAGTTACAATAAATGAAAAAACTATAAACGGAAAGTTTTTGACATTTATAACCTTATTTAAATTAGTTTGGTGAATATTTTATTTTTATGAATTTTATAACATTTAATAAAATTTTATTTATTTTAAAATATCATTAATGTCCATTTTGATGCTATTCATTACATGAAAATTTTAAAATATCATAACAAAATGCGTATTCAAACCCAAACCATTAATAAATCAATAATATGTATACCTCGTCTTGAAAAATCATGGATAAATTATTTATCTCAATTTATATGTATTCTATTTTTTTATTTCATTTATTTGATAATTCAATTATTTAAAAAATCATTACATCATCATCTTGTAATCCATAAAGGTAATTATATGTTCTATTTTTTTAGCAAAAACCATTATATTGATAGATGTTTTAGATTTAAAAGGATTACTTTTATTCAATAATAGGTTTAGAAAAACATCATATTAAAAATTGATACTTTTTGAGAACACGAGTATTCCATTTTTTGATTATATTAGAATAAAATAATATATAAGTATTAACATCATTCAAGTGGCTCCAAGTGAATATAAAATAGTATAAGAAATTATTTATATCTAAAAGAAGTCATAAAATAAAATTAGTACAAGTGTTAGGGTTATTTATTAATTTTTATAATATTATTCTTACCCAAAACTAATTGATTTAACTTTAACTATCTAAAAAATATATTACAATATTACTATTCATAATTTTCAAAAATAAAGTGAAAAAATATAAATAATTATTACCAATTTATTAAAAAAATTTAATCAATTTTCAAAATTCAAAAAACTAAAGTTGCAGTTATAAATTAAAAATCAATCTTATCGATTGAATGAGAAAAATGTGTTTTAATTAGAAAATGTCCAAAATGATTGAAATTTTTAGACATCCAAATCCAATCTAGAATTTCTTACATTTATCTAAATTTGTATAAATGATAAAAAATTGATATTATAATTTAAAATTAATGAAAAATCAAATTTATAACTATAAATTATTTACATAAAAAATATGTTTTAAATTATAATTAAGTATTTTTCAATAATCATCAAACATTAAATATAGCAGAAAAATTACCAAAATAAAAAAATATGAATTTTAAAAATTCAAATTTAATTTAATATATCCATTTTTTCAAATATAATTTTGAAATGTTTTAGAAACTATATTTAAAACAACTCCTCCACTAAAAGGAAACAAAACTACCATTTTAAAAATATGACTTTTATGAGTTAAAATACCATTTATTTTTCTATTATGTTAAGAAAACACATAAGATAATATTAAAAATTATATTTAATATATTAAATATAACTTTATTTATGATCATTCACTGATAGTAATTAATTTATTTTTGGGGATAAAACACATTGGTCGAATAATAACATATTTTATAAAAAAATTATTTATATTTTATCAATTTTTATATTTATGTTGCATTTTTTGATAACAATGGAATTCAATAAAATATTTTCATAATGTAGTTAATCTTATTAATAACCACAAATTTAATAACTAGGAGAAAATTTCATTTCATGTAATATTAATAATAATAGTATATAATGGTTTTGATTACACTGAGGATTGCCTACAATGTAAGCTATATTAAATGTTTACCAATATGAAATAAGACATTCCATAGAATTTCTGGGTGTTAAATTATCCCCACCATTAATTAATTTCTTCCTCGCCACTTGAAATTTACCTTCAAAAATCAAATTTTGATGCATGAAATTTACTCCGTGGGAAATACATATCGGAAATTGGGTTAATGAGACTTCCTCTTTAAAATAATGAAATGGAAGTACAAAGATAACACGAGATAACACATACTAGGGTTTTGGAATAAAATGGTTATCATAGGATAACAAACATGATATATTATACATTAACATTAAATGATAATATCTAGTATTCAACTTAATTCCTTCCAACATTCAGACTCACCAAAAACACATATTTACAAATTAACAGTAAAACAATTATATGTATGGTTACTAAATATCCAAAATAAAAAAACTGTTTTACCCAAAAAAATTAATGAAGATAATTTGTTCAAATAACAAATATATGAATACTTTGATCTCCTTAAAACCCTAATGAAATCATGGATGACTCCAAATACATAATGAATATCTAATACAATACAATCCTTATATTTCTGATGATTCTTATAATCATAATATCATAACACAACTCATGAATCCAAAAAACAAAAATACATTAATTATTCTACTTTAATACATTTCTAGCGAAATAATTACATTTATTCTTTTTGTTTTTTGAGCTATATTTTCTTGATTATTGGAACATTATTGTGCATGGTGTCTCAACTCCTTACAACTGATTAATTTCATATTACTAGATTCTTTCTTTCCGATGGAATCATAGGCCTGGTGGTATTTTCTCCACGCATGTAACAAGAACTCATTCCTAATAGCCAGGTTCAATGATATTTCTTTTCACAACTATTTCATGTGGGAAAATACTTCATCCCCTTTCCCCTTAATATGTATCAATCTCCAACATTATATTTTTCACTTTAATTTCAATTAAATCATATGAATAATTGAATTATTTCTTTATCATCAAAGTAAATTATATCATATCTTTGTTTGATGATAATGTTTGGGAGATGAATAACATTTAAAGAAAATACTTTAACCAATAAAATTAATGACCACTCATTGTCCTTGTGTTATATATGTAGTACACAAAATTCCATTATAACCGTGTAACGTTGGCTTTATATATATCAAAAATATTTTTTTCCTTTTTTATCTGATTCTTGAATTATATCCTTATATTATCTCTCTATTCATAGGAGAAATAATTTTCCAAAATAAATTACTTAAAATTATTCCATTCTATGTTTTCAATTTCTTCAACCTATTTAGTGTTTTGAATTAAGTTACACTGTTAATCCTCAACTCATGATATATGATAAACTTCCACAAAAACATTCTCCATTTCCTTTATCAATAAAGTGAGGAATATAATCTCTATTGAAATTATCCATTTCTCTAATATAAATGGATTTGGAGAACCATTGAATGATTGAGGTTTTTCTGTCATAATGTTGTCCAACATCGTTCTTCGACATTGTAGGTTAAGATACTATATACATGTATGTTTATTATTCTTAACATTGGTTAATTGTCCTCGTATAGTTATAAGTTGTTCAACACCAGTTTCAGCTCCCACTCAAACATCATTATCATACATAGGAGTGAAATACCTCAATGGATTATATGTGTTCCTACAGTTCCATTCCTTCTAATACATTCAATTTCTAAAAAATAGAACACACAATATTAGATCATAACATTATGAAACATAATATGTAATCTTAAAACTATTGAATCACATGACCTGAATTTTACATATAGGTATAACTAATATCTAAATCAAAATTCATGTTGTTTTTTATATATCTCTAAATTCTGTCTATGGTTTTCACTACCTAATATATGTTTAACAGTTTATATTTCTCATGGTTTACACTAAACATGACCAAATAAAAACTATAAAGACCTCTACCCTAGTATCCTGTAGCTGGTGCCCCACATTATTAAATTTTCATTAATACATGATTAAAATCCCAATGGAATGATGAGTTGTCCATTTTTAGAAACTATAATATTTAAATCAATCATATATTACAACTAAAAATATAAAAAAACATGTTTAACTCTTTTGGAAACCATTATTCTCACAGTGTAACCCTAAATAACAGTCATAATAAACTTATTTTAATCCCTAGAAAAAATAATGTATAAGAAAGGGGTGATCTCAAATGCTTAGTAATGGTAATAATACATCATATTATATCATAAATAAACATAAATAATAAATCAATGTAAATAACTAACAACACATGATATTAAAACAAATTATTGATCATAATATGGTAGAAATAAAATATGATCGAAAAACTCTATACAAATTATCACATGAGAACTAAAATTAATCATGAACATACTAATAGATTAAAAATAAAATAAACTATTAATAAATAATATCATAATTAGGGGATACATAGTGCATGACATCATAAACATATATTCAAGGCTTTGACCTAGAGGCCATAGAAAATTAGGCAAGTCATTAACCAAATCCCAAACTAGTTTGTCTCATGAGAGATATAGATGCATCGAGAAGATATAGTAGGCCCCGCATAACACATAGTAATTCCAATGAATTCCTCTTATAAAATTGATGAATCATAATCAATATAAACATTATTATTAATAACAAGAATAGAAAATTTTAATGCACTAACGATAAACTATAAACGGTGTTAAAATGTAAAATATAATATCTAGTTGAATCATAAAAAATTCAATAAAATATGGTAAATGATATCAAAAGAGATCAAAATCAAATAATCAAAATATTTAACAGGGGATGTTGAATTAATTTTCAATACTCTTAAAATAGAATTGAATTTTTTTTAGAGAATTATACATTTCATATCAAAATCAATTATTTAAAAAAACATAACTATAAATTAAAACATTTTTTTCAAAAATAACCATATAAACATGAAATTTATTCGTACAAACATTAACACATCATGACTGTGTAAATATCCATTTAGGCCATATAAGTTAACAAAACACTCCCTCCCTCATATAAATCATAAAGTATATCGTTTGAAAATTGAAAATAAAAATCATTCAAAATGTATTATAACATATCAAACATGGATAAAAATACATGAATAATTTGTAGGATAGTATAATATTTGTTTTTGAAAACATTTTTAGAATACATAGATATGGATGAAAAATGATTCCTAGAGGATAATTAAATTTTAACAATCCTGAATAACAATGATATTGTGAAATAAAACCATTACATTAACTTTTCATTTGATGTTTGTGATTTAACCACCTATATAATGGTTTAATTAATATTATTAATTTATACCATAACCATTTCCATATTTATGATATCATATATGATCATCTTATATCATTTTGTTAAAAATATTATGTGATCACCCTTGTTTATGGTGTAAACGTCTTCATTTTCCTATGTTTGTTTTATCACGTAAGACAAATTACTTTTGCGTAGTATATACTTGATTCTTAAATATAATGGTATCATGTTCATATGTATCATATTTATTCATTATGTAATTTTTTAATCATTCTTAAATGGTTAACACGGAAAAATAATCACCTCACATCGTGGAGACTGTAGGCCATACAAACACAAAAATAATGATATCATTCCCATAATGGTGAAAGGGTAAGAAAATAGATGATATATTTATTATAAAGAATCAAGATCATTTTTAAATAATATATATATCCATTATTTCAAGCATAACACCCATCCTTATAATGTAGTAATGAAAAAAATTACAACATGCAATGGAGACGGTATGTCGTGAGTACGTACGTGCAATGATTTTTCTTTTCATAGGATACATAAATCCTTGAATATGGTTGTGGCATAATAATAATAAAATATCAGAATATATATGATATTGGAATTTCTACATTATTATGTAATCAACTCATTAAAAGGGAGTATTAGATAAAATTAACATGGATGTGTCGGTAAAAACAATTACCTCTTCTTCACTATACTCCCTTTAGATCTCTTCTTAAGCAATACAGGTTTTGTCTTTTTGAAATATCAAAACTCCAAAACATGGTATGTATGTTGGTAAGAAAATTTTAAAGGGGTTTTTTTTGAGATAAAAGGCGCAATTTTTGTGAGGAAGTGATGGATGAGGATCTATTTTTATAATTGAGGTGATGGGGAAATTCAGAAACCATCAAAATATCAAATTAATATAATTTAATTATCAATTAAGAGTAAACCAAAAATGAGTAATTTTAAATAAAGATGAGTATTGGTAAAAATACTCTCATATAATTATTATTATTTTGATAATTTTAGGTTTCATTTTTACCCATATTATTTGGTGTTAAAATTTATATAAACTCTTTAACACTTATTGTGAAATCATGTGTTTTTACTCATTGAAGGGAAATATAGTAATTATAAATGCTAAAAACCCATGAATGGATCACTGATGAAATATTTAACCTTATACATATTATTTGGAATAATTTTAAATTTTTATAAGTATTATATCATTTTATTAAATTTTATTTATTTTAAAATATTTTTAATGTCAAATTTGATATTATTAATTACATTATTTTTTTAAATATTATAAAATCATGACACCATTTAATAATAAAATTAATAAAAAAAATACATCCAGGATATCTAAATTTTTTTCTGGAAATCATTCATCTCAATGTATATTTATATTAATATTTTTAATATTATTTATTTGATATTTCAATTAGTTAATAATTTTCTACATCATCATTGTGTAAGCATATAAGGTAATTAATTTTTCTCTAAAAAGTAAGAAATAAATTAACATGATGAAGATAAAAAATTATATAATTAAAATTATTATCTACAGTCAATGATATGTTTTCAATAATCACATATTAAAAATTTAAAACTTATTAAGAACCTCAGTGTGAAATATTTGGATTTTCTTAAATAAAATACTATATACAGATTAAAGTCATCCAAGAGTGTATAATAGGCCATAAAATCAATAAAATAATGATCATGATATAAAATAAATCATAAAATAATATTAGGTAATTTTTATGATAATTTTATAATATTTTCAATATTATTCTTACCCCCAATTACTAAATTTTCCTTTAATCTGTAAATAAAAAATACAAAAAATAGTATTCATAATGTAAAAAAATTAAAGGAATATATATTAATAATTTTGAAACACTAATTCCAAATATTTAATAATTTTTTTAAAATTTATAATAAATAAATTTTAGCAATAAATTTAGAATTAGTCATTTTGAATGAATGAGAAAACTTGTTTTTAATGTGAAAATGTTCAAAACATTGAATTTTTTTATATATTTAAATTCAATGTGAAATTTTTTATGAGGATATAAATTGGATTAAATGATAAATAATTGATCTAATTATAACATAAAACAAATTAATAAATATAACTTATCACTATAAATTATTTTGAGGAAAAAAGGATTAAAATTAAAATTTAGTATTTTTCACTATTTATCAAAATAAGAAACATACCAGAAAATTACTAAAAATTAATCCAATGTAAATTTTAATATTGATATTATATATTAGAAGTTTATTTTGTCAAATATAAATAATTAAAGTGTCCAAAACAAGATTTAAAACAAGTGCTCTATCAAAAAGCGTCAAAGCATCCTTTAAGAAATATGGCTTTTATGCATAAAAAATGTATTCATTTCTCTATCTTGAGTTGAAAACACATTAGATGAATGTTAAATATTATATTTAATTAATTTAATATAAATTTAATTTATATCATTTCTAGATACTTATTAATTGAATTTATGGGGATATATCACAAATACAAAATAATAATAGTTTCTGTAAATACATTTTATTTATATTAAGTAGGGTTTTATATTTATTTTTAAATATTTGTAATAAAATGAAATCAATAATATATTTTTATACAATATTTTATCTAAATCATGACAACCAATTTAGTGGATATGATATAATTTCATTTTAAATAAAAATATAAGTAGTATATCATGTTTTCGTTTTAGCTCGGTGTTGGGTGCAATGTATGAAATTGAAATTATTAGCTATAAAAAATAATAACTAACATAAAGTGAATGGGTGTTACAAATTTCCATAGTAGTATTATGGATAAGGAATAATTATTAGTTATATGATATTTTTTTAAAGGTTGAATGATGATATTTATTATTATTATCGATAATAGAGAAAGGGTTTTTTTGTGAATATTATTATAATGTTACAACGATATTATTTATTGAATGTTTGTTTATTTTCTTATTAGATAATTTATGTGCTCTCTTATTTTTGTATTTTATTAATATTAATGGGTATCTAAGAATTAAATATAAGTACACATTTTCCACTACTATGGTATAATAAATCAACTAGTTGTTTTGAGATAAATTTAAATCGTTATATGGGATTGTGTCCCTCAGTAAGTATAGTAAGGGTAATACCAAGCGTTAGTGAAGGATATTATTAATTTGGTATTGTTTTTTCATTAACATAGTTTAAAAATATTTTTAATAGCCTATCCTCATGATCTCTTAGGATAATATTCCAATATATATTGTAATTTTTAATTCTATGATGTATTCAGTTTGATCATCTGGTTTTACGGGGAATTGTGATCCTTTAAAATAGTATTGAATGATGATTTATAATTTTTTTTAACAAAATATGTGTCATATGAGTAATTTTTTTTGAATAGATTGATTAATTTTAAATAAAAATAAGAGGAAATTTTATAGAATAATTTATATGTGTTATATGATTTTCATATTATTCCTTACTAAATAACTCTTTCAAAATTTATTTCAAACTACAATGGAATTATTTTCCATTGTAATGATTATTCATGGGGTGTTTTTTTGGAATAAATGCATGGAATTAATTCTATTTTATATTAATTTATTATATTCAATTATCATTCTTATATTGATCATGATGGAACAATAGTGGTTTTTAGGATAAACAATGACCTCGAGTTCATACAGAGTCTAGTTTAGTTAGTTTTTTAAATTGTATATATAATGTTTCTACCAGTTTGAAATTCCTTTTTTGTTTTTCATGGGCCTTTATTCTTGTTTTTATTTGATAAGTTATTTTTTATGTATATTATGGTTTGGATCATTCAGTTTATTTAAATATTAATTCTATTTCATTTATTGGCATGGTGTTTTTAAACATTGACACGTATTGTCAAAATTTTGGTAAAATTTTTCTTCTTAGTAATTACTGTTTTTTGGAAAAACATTCCCATGAGCTCATATCCAATTCCACACAATTTTTCTCTCATCTAGGGATCTTGGTAATATACCTCAGATTTTTCATAGACTTAATCGCTTTCATGAATCATTTGTGGCCTATATTATGTTTGTTAATTTTTTTCCGTCAATGATACCATAAATGTTAAATTATCAGGAGACCCATCAAACGTATTATTTTTCAGATCATATTGTTTTTATTTTTTGATTCTCTCATTTCGGTTTTTTTATGTATTATGATAATTTGTTTTCATTTGATTATTTTGGGAGGTTTTCTAAAGTGTCAGTTTTATCAATTTTTAGAAAATTTGAAAACTATATCATCTAGTTTTCATCATTCACATTTGAATATTTATAATTTATTTATCCTAAAAAAATTTATATATTATTTTTATCGAAATTTATATCTAAAGAAGAATTCCATCACCTTAATATCACTTTTGATTATTATAATTTTTAAATACATAATTTAATTGAATTAGATAAGTTCTAGTTGATTTTTTTAAATAGGGTTTACGTAACTTCATTCTTAGACACAATTTTTTAAACAACGTGAAAAGATTGTGTAGATTTTCATTGTTGATTCAATACCCCTCGCACAGTTAGATCACAATTGGGTAAACTGTGAATATTCTAGTAGAAACTATATGAACTTACCCTTATATGTGGAACCTTTACATTTAATTTCCACGCCATTAGGAAAAATATATATATAATCCATTTGGTATCTGTCATGCATGTTCTATATTGTTTTGGAAATTAGCATGTGATTTGTTAAACTATGCCACCAAACCATGTGTCCTTCCAATATTCATAAAATATTGAATTTCTTATTATACCATCTTTTAACTAAACCCAGATACACTTTCTTCTCCATTAATTCACATGCCTCAGCCATTAAAAGATCTCTATGAAATTTTCCGTAGAACTCTTATGGATTTTAAACTTCTTATCCATTGTAATAAGAAGATTGATTAGGTTTTTACATATTTATATTTATTTCATTATCCATATTTCTCTCATTCTCAGTCATATCCATTTCTTCTTATTTATTTGGGGGCATGGTGTTCAAACTCTAGGAATAGGTTTTTCTGAATATTACGATTCATTTCTTCTTTGTTGTGTATAAATATTAATTGGTCATATCCTTCCAATTTCTATTGGTTTTGGATCACCCCTTATTTATTGAGGTAGGTGTTTTAAGTGAATATATTTTATTGATATGGCTTGGGTTATTGATCAATAAAAAAATTATTCATTTAAAATCTATAGGATTATGATAATTTTAATAATTATATACATTTTATCTTTATATTTTTGATTTTTATGTATTACATAAATTCATTATCAGTGGATTAAAATTATTTTTTATTTACAATATAATAGATGAGTTTGTATAAATGGATGATACATTTTTTATGAAACTAATGTTCTAATGTGATGTTAAATTTATTTAATAAAAATTAAATGTTTTCTACTATTAATAATTTATTATCCATTATTTTTTCTTTATTAAATGAATCCATTTTTAGATATTTTATTTTTATTGAGTTTTGATGTCATTTTTCTATCATATAATGATTATTTTAACATGGTTTGATTTCATTAGTATTTGATGATATCTTAAGTTATTTAGTAAGTTTAATTTTACATTTGTTTAGTTTTTTATAATAAAATTTAATTTTCATTAAACATTAAAGAGTTAATTTATAAATATTAAATAATGAATAGTCTTGAAATTATTTTCTTATGTAATGAACCATTAGTTAAAGATTTAATGAATATTTATTGAATCAATTAAATGGATTTCATGAATTTAGTTATCAATACTGTATTAAATCATCAATAATGATTTTATGAATGGGGTTTTTTATTGATCCCCTAGCTTTATATTTTTTTTCAATCTGTTATTACATATTAAATAAGATTTTAAATTTGGTATATATTGTTAGTGGTTAATAATGGGAGGTTTTAATGATTAGTGTTGAGAGGTAACATGAGGTTTTTTTATATATAATTGATATTTAATAGAATTTAGTTCAATACAAAAATAATCAACCCATGTTGGTTTATCTAGGGACCTTTTGGTAATTAGGAAGGTACCAAAGATGATAACCAGCTAAGAATTGATCCTATATTCATTGCATTAGATTATATCACTATACATTTAAGGAATTGATACTTTATCACTAACTTGTTTTTTCAAAATGCTATAATTTATATTAATTGATATGATTTCCTAATATTAAGTTCATAATTCGGCACTTTATATGTATTTATATCATCTCCCAATTGTTGGATTACATTACACATAAGAATTATTTATTCTCATTTAATTGAATTATGCAAAATTGGATTTGATTATATTAGAACAAAAGAATGTATAAGGACCTTAGTGAACCGTATCCTTTGTTGTCTAGGTATATGTCCATATAATTATATTGGAAATATTGTGTATTCCAAGAGTGGGGTGAATTGAAACACAATTAAAATTTATATCTTACATAGAATGTATAAATAATAAACCCAAGTTAATAAAAATAGAAGATTTATATAAGTTATTATCTTTTAAATGACTTCTCAATGATTTATTAAGTCACAGTTAAAACATTTATAAAAAATACATTACCTTTTGATATCAAATTTTTTTATCAAAACCATATATAAATACAAATTAAAAATATATATATAGTGTCTTTGTTTACTGTTTAAAATAGATTCAATTTAATTCATCGTAATAAAAAAACAAAAGAGAATAAATAAAAGAGGTCCAGTCACAAGGAGAGAATTAACACTCTCCAATTTTAACACATAATCTTCCATGAAGATTATATAAATTATCTATGATCCAAGAGCTGGATTGATTAAAAAATAGAAGAAAAAACCCTATCACACAATGACCTCTTCCACAATGATCGTAGAAATTAAAAAAAAACCCATGACATAGTTCTACCACTTCCACAACTCGTGGAGTGATTGGTGTAAAAATGAGTATAAAAGATATTGTGTATCTTCCCATTAATTTTAATGAGACTGTGTGAGTTTAAAATATTTATTAAGTAAACAATTACAATGATATAATCATTATAATGAGAGAGATAAAATAAATATTCAAAGAAGGTATTGTTTCTTGGTCTATTATTCATGGAAACTTAGGAATCCTTAAAAGTATCTTGACCAGAATCTTCAGTTAGAGTTTAAAAAATCATAATATAATAGAGTGTCATGTATACTATTTGTTTTGAATGTGGAATGGAACATAATTTTTAATGAGTTTTAATATTTCATTGTTGAGTATCTGAAATATTATTTATGAAATTCCTCAACAGTTAAAATTCATCATGTTCATTCAATATGGATTTTTCTCACTTCTTGTGTTTGTGTATCTCTCCATTACTTTTATCAACTACCATATACATGAGGGATTATAATAATAATTATACATTATCATGCATTGAGAATCATCCAATTCCCAAGCTCCTTTTACCAGAGGACTAAAACAGACTTTTATGAAATTATGAAATTATTTACTAATAATCCTTAAGATAGATATAAACACTAATTTCATTAAAATAGATTTTATAAACATATGATTATAAATAAAAAATAGTGTTTTTGACTCATTTGAATGTTTACATACATTATTTTGGTGACATGAGCTAACAATGAGTCAGGATAACATTGTGTCACATCGATGGTAGGTTATTCCAAAGACATTATTGAATTTCTATTCTAATAGAATATCATCTTCAATGATGAATCAGGTCATGTGGTGAATATTTTATACACATATACAAATTATCACATGGAGGTGAATCATCTCTATCAATAGGAGTTTCAAAAAAAATTCAAATTTAAATGGCTCAATCTTTGATGGTTAGTGTTTTTAAAACTATTATAATTTTCATGGTATAATGTCATGTTATCTCTAAGGGGTGATTATTTCTCATACTTTTACAGAAATCCATTATAATGGTTAATTTCCTCTAGTGTGGTTCATTATCATACATATCCATATTTTTATCTTGATGGTGTGTTTTCCCTGATGATGAGTCTTGTTAGTGGGGACATAACCTCAATAACCTTTCATGTCTGGTTGTGAGTGTTTTTATAACATCACATGATTTATCTCCATTCTTCCTTATATGATAATGTGATACCATAAAACATAAACCACACTAAAAACATAATAAATATTTATACCTTTTAAATAAGGGTGCCAATACATTCATTTTTCATTCCGTTAACATAATATCTGTTAATGTTATTTACATTTTATATGTGGTAGTAATTTTATTATTTATGGTTTCAATATTTCTTCTCACTGGGATTTCTTATATGTGTTCACAATATTTATTTAGTATCAATATTTTTTTTATTATATTAAATGTTATTAAATTTATTGGTATTTTAAGGATTTCATCTCAATTATTAAACTTATATAGTTTTAATGTAAATTTTTCTCTTCAATTAAAATGAATGTTTATGTTAATATATTGGAACTAATTGACATTCTTAAATTAATAAAATTTGGTTTTGAAAAGCGAAATTTGAGTTTTTATTTGGTGATTTGAGTTATTAAAATATTAATGAAGCATTATTTTCATAAAAAATATTTCAAACATTCATAACTATAATGGATTGGGAAAACAATTACATGGAGAATTTTATTAGTGACATCCTTCTAGGATTTTTTCTCAAAACATATTTATAACACATGATTCATGAAGAGTGAATGGATTTTATAGGATCATGTTTAGGATCATAATAAGCTGTTATATATTGAATTATTTCCTTAGGTCCCTCATATAGTGAGTTTTTTGATAATGTAAGATTGAGACTGTATATCGCGAAGAGTTATTCAATTTATTATTTTCAGATTCATTAGATAATTTTTCTCTATGTGTTAGCTAGCCACAATATCCTTAATGTATTTTTGGATACTTATTTGGTTTTTATATATCTATTTTAAATTATATTATATTGTTATTAGTAATTCTATTTTTTAGTTATGGTGTTTTTTGTTTTCAATAGTTAAAATATATTATTCTATTTTTCACGAGGGAAAAATATATCGATTCACTATTTTTTTCTAATGAAAAATTCACAGAATGGCCATCACTATTTATTATGTAAAATTAACCGAAAATTATTATTATTTAATTCCACATATTATTTTATATCCCATTGGGATTAGGAAAACCCTTTGGGCCATTCCACAGACCAGTGTGAGCATCATTTCATGATAGACAATGATGATTTGTGAAAAATAGTATCAATTCCCATCATGTTATGTGGGGAGTAGTGATATAACAGGGATATGAATTCTGTACCTCAATATATTAGTTCAATAAGAGTATATAAAGATATTTATAATTAGAATACTTGATTTTCTAGGGACGGTGGAGTTGGGAATCCCAAATCATGGATTTATTCATTTAATTTCATCAGGTATATATTTTTCAGGATTAATGTGTTTTTGAATTATTTTAGTGTTATGTGATATATATAAGAGATTTTGGTATTCTGAAATTAAATAGGAGAATTATTAGTTGTGAAAAATTATCTAAAAATTTCTGTAAAACCATGTCTATTTCGTGTGTATAAATTGAGAAGGTCTCATGGGTAGTTTAATAGTTAGAACACAGGCATCTAAAAATTGAGAACCACTAACCCTCTTATATATTTTTTCAAATAATCTGTTATACATTAACTGTATTTATATTTATATATTATTCAAGATAAATTCATGATATTTTTATGTTTTTATCCATAGTTTGTTGATATTTAGTGGTAAATGATTTGTTTTGTTGGTAAAATTGTTCTTTTAAAATTAATAAAATGGTATTCTAAAATGAATTAAAATTAAATATATTTTTTTTGGTTTATAAAAACATAAATTAAAAATTATTGGGGTAATTAAATAAATTTCAATTGGGGCATTTTAATTTGAAACTCATGCATGCAGCTTTGAATAACATGATTTTTTTCAAAAAAAATATTACATGATTAGTTTGTGTTATGATATTCTAATTTGTAATTATAATTGTAACCTAATGATTATTTCATTTGAATTGCGTTTTATCATTTGGATTGAATTTAATTTAATTTTTTTCAGATTGAGTCTCATATTTCATTTAATATTTGGATTATACCCCCTAGAAAAGCCTTCAAGGATCGTTGAAAGTATATATCATGGAATTATCTTGAGATCATTGTCTCTTTATGATTATACATAGTGTTTACTATTGTATGACCTACCCATACTCCAAATATTTTTATTGAGAGAAATCTTTATAAACACATATATCATTTATAAAAAACATTCACCTCATATTCATTCACCCTTCATTGATATGGTTTTGTTTCCCATGTTAGTTATTACGTACTTGATAAATGATCAATTATTCCAATGTGTCATTTTTTCCAACCATATATTAGAACTATTTTTATCTATCTGAGTCTTGTTTGGGGATCTAGTTATTAGTGACATAATAGTGAAATTAATTTCTATATGAGAATCCCAGGTGGGTGGTGTTGTGTTCCTTTATGTATTCATGGAGGTTCACTATCCTATGAGATGTGGAAGTAGGATGAGCTTAAGAGGAATACTGGGTATGATTTGTGACGATCTCATCATTCAATTACTCATCTCCCTATAATGAATTGAAATTTTGTACACTTCTAATGTGGTCACCGTGGGAATTTCTAAAACAAATATTTGAATAAACTCATGACCTATTATCATTGTGGTCGAATGAGTCATATTTGATAGTTCAGTGAATTGAGAAATCAGAAATAGAAATAATCACTACAGTTGTCTAGAACTGAATAATAATCTAAAAAAGAATATTTGGGATGTTTCTCTTCATTTTTATTCCTTTTCATATTCATCCCGAAATTCCTTAAATATTGTTAGTTGTTAGTCTTTGTTATTATCAATTTGGATTTTTATAATTTTTAGTTCATTAGATGAATTCATATTTATTTTTAATTAACATTAGATGTTTCTAATTTTTATTTCATTAGAAGAATACATATTTTTTTTTATAACATTGGATGAGTCACTCCAGAGGTTATGTTATCACATATTTATAACATATTGGGGAGTTGAATGTGAATATGGTTAATATTCCATGGGGTATTTATTATTTTTTGTCCCACTATTTCATTATAATACTTATGTGGTACCGGGACCAATCATGAGTCTTTTATTATTGATCATGTAATTGGGGTTTTTTCTCTCGAATTATTATTTTTTTCTGACTAGGATAATTAAGCATTATTTTTGTATTTAGAGTGGGTTTTTATGTGTTTGTTTCCCAGATTTGTTTGATGATTTGGATTATTTTGATATTTATCACTCCATATTGAATTCAAAGGGATAGGAAAGTTATATGGTGGATTGAATTTATTTACCATTATGTCACATTTTATTATCATTATTATTTGTTACTAAATTTACATTATTTGGTGATCTTTAGGAGGAATTTTTTAAAAATTTCATAGTTTTTTACATATGTAGACATGTAAAATAGTTTATCAAACTATATAGAAAAACTATGTGGAAACTACCTAATGTTTTAGTGGTCCTTATTTGGTTTGTTCACATATTGGTATCCCACTATATTTCATGTAGAAATCATCCACACTAACCCTTATACACAGAATATTTACACAATATTGGTGAATAGTATGGGAAAACATTTGAATAATTGATTTGGTGTCTCCCTGGATTATCTTTTTAGGGTTGTATAGTTGGAACATAGTTTTTTAAATCATGTATTCAAATCCAATTATTTTCCTAGGTTCTTAAAATTGTTAATTTATTATTCTACCCACTTTTGAATAATTCCCCCTAAGCTTCCTTCTTCCATAATTCACATGCCTCTTATAGACGAAGATAAATAGTTGATTTTCATTTTCATTCCTACATATTTTATGTTCCTCCTCTTTCATTATATGTGGATTCAAAACGTTAGGCCTCTATTAATTTTATCCATATATTCTTTTCGTTTTTAATCAAACATTTAATTATATTATTATTTCTATAAGGCCATTAAATCCAAAAACAAGGTCTATATTCTATTAAAATATTCTTGTATTATTATCTATTCGGTGTGGAATCCTTATTTAGTTTTCTCAGTACTATATTTGTAGGATTCACACAATGTGTTCTTCCATGATGTTAGTGATTCTAAATTATTTTATTCTATTTGAATACCTAGAGTGATTGATCTTTATAATGCATTTTATTTATTTAAACCATATGGAACTACGATTTTATTGATTGTCATATAATTTTTCTCTTCACATTGGATATTTAATTGCCTTACATACATTGGTTCTAAATGATATAATATTATATCCTTTTTCTAGTGAACTCTAGGGGGGTCTCAAATTTTTATTATGACCTGTTCATGCCATTGAAATTTTAATGTGATTTTTATGTTAATTAATTTACTAGAAATTATTTATAGGAATTATTTTTAACAATTCCTTTTTCTATAAAATTTAACCCCAATTTTAGGTTTTTATTGTCATTTAATTTTTTCTTTTACTATCATATTATGATTCATACATATTAGGATAATTTTATAGTTTTTTTTATATATTAAATAATATTTTGGGTTCCAAATTACATGTTTCTTATAATTTTATCATAGAAGTGAATTTAATTTTTATTTGATGTGTTTTTTATATGTATTTATCCATGTTTTTATTTTAAATGGGAATATTTTAATTGAAACATGGTTAAAATAAATAAGTCCAATTTTGAAAAAAAAAAATTAATTTCATGAATTAAACAAATTTAAATATTTTATATATTTTTTTATGAAATGATTTGTTGATAGAGTTAGTTGATTTATATAATGTTTTTAGATTCATGGTTATGTGAAATAGGATGTTTTCATTTGGAATATTTTTTTGATAGAAAAAAGTTTTTTCTTAGTAAATGTTTTTAAGATGCAATGTAATATATGTTTTTATATGTCATTGATATTTTATGCGTTCGGCTTCTTGATTTTTGTTACACTTCAATTATTGTCTAATCATGGGATCATGTATTAATTTTTTAGGGGACATGGATTAGTATCTGCTAATAATTGATATAGTCTCTCCATATTTGAGTATAATCATAAATGTCAACAATAATTTATCTAATCTCTATAAACATTGATTATAATTATAAATTAACTAGTTATTGATATTATTTTCCTAGATTCATATTACAATTTTAAAGACCCATATATTTCAAGGAAATATTTTTCTTAAATTATTTGGGATTTTACGAGTACGTAGTTTCTGATAGCACCTGGTTCCGAGGCACAGTGTGCTCAGAATCAATTTCCGAAGTTTAGCTCAGGTACATTCAGTGAATGAACGAGCGTGGTTTTTCTAAGTTTTGAACCGGTGATCGGAATCGAAATACGAGGGCACAGATGAAATCGTAGCACCGGTAATTGTATAGGAAGCCCTTTTATGAAGTTGTGTTGCTCCGGGGGAGTTGTTAAATAATTGGGTTAACTAAATAGTGAAATAAAATTTGCGCTACAATTTTATTTCTATTCTAAGTAATTATAACCTATGTGTGAATGTTGGGGTGAGACCCACTACATCCTAACTCCACTTGGTAGGATATTAGTGAGGTGGGGCCCACACGATCCCTACCCCTTCTTTTCCCTAAAACCCCCCTCTTAATTTTGGCATCCCCCCTTAAATTTGTAGCTCTTCCACATTAATTCATGCCAATTGAACACCTAATTAATTTGACAACGCAAGTTTAATTAATTAGGTGAATTCAAGTTTTGAATTTGGAAAAAATTTGGCATGGGTAATAAAATAAGGCAAAAGCCTTTTTTTATTATTGTTGTATCGTTGTGTGGAGTTTTTGGGAGGAAATACTCTATGTTTGGAGAATGAGAAGAACGCCAAGACTCTGATGAAGAACGACATCACCGCAAGGAGTGATCTACGTGCCGTCTCTTCTCCTCTCCGTAGCCGATGTGTGATGCCTTCCCTGAAGAATGATGATGCGCCTTCCTTCATTCTTCTTCTCGCATCAAAGGAAGGAAGACGCTGCTCCTCCCCGGATGTTCACCGTCAACATATACGGAGCTTCACCTCGCGACACCGTTTTTCCGTGACAATCATCGTTCTACAACTTCTTCGAGGTAGGGGTGTTATTTTACGTTCGTGGTTATTTATAGTGTCCATCGTTAAATAGTCGCTTGTTATCAAATTAACAGGAAGAGGCCAGACTGCACAAACATGGTCGACCCTCCTCCCCCTTTTTGTTATACTTCGTATGGATTGGAATGGAGGCGACGCGGTGCGGTCGCACCACGTAGAAACGATGGAACCACGGCCGGTGCGGGCCGCGGAGAAGGAGCGCGGAGCCGTCGCGCCATGCCATTGAGACCGAAAGAGGCCGCAGCCGGAGTCAGGCCACGGCGGAAGGGCGCGGCACCGTCGCGCCGCACTGGACGACCAAGAGCCGCGACCCATGGCCGCGACGGTTTGGGAAGGTGGCCGGCTGATCCGGCTGGCGGCACACCAAGGAGGCGGGACCCCCCACGGGTCCCGCATGAAACGAACGGCCGACCATAAAGGCCGGTCGCTTCCCTGGAAAACTGGGGGTTGAAACCCCCGGTCAATGGCAGGGCGGACCCCATGGGGTCTACTGTTCGGTTCGAAGGGGGCGTAGGCCTCCCTCCCTTCTGCGTCCGCTTGAGCGGACGCCCACACAGGACTAGACTGGCTCCACTGGGCGGGATCGCCCGCGTCGGGTCGGGCCGCCCGCGCTGGGCCGGGACACCCGGGCCAGGCCGGGCCACCTGGGCCAGGCCGGGCCACCAGGGCCAGGCCGGGCCACCCGGGCCAGGCCGGGCCACCCGGGCCAGGCCGGATCCCCGCGCCGGGCCGGGCCGGGCCGGGCCATGCCCAACTGGGCCGGACCTAGACCCGGGTCTGGTCGACCCGGATCGGGCCTCCCTAGTGGGTATTGGGCAGGGTCGGACCGGGCCCAAACCCCCTATTTTCGGACAGTTTTGTTCAAACACCCATATCTTGGGCTACAGACCTCTGATCGATGCACCGTCAGATACGTAGCGATCCTTGGATCGAAATGGTCGTTTTGGTATATTAAACTCATGGTTTTGGATAAATTTGGGTACTGCCGAGTTGGTTCGAACACGAAACCAACCGGGCTTCGAAATGGTAACGCTTATAACTAGAGCTCCGGACGTCCGATTGACATGCCGCCAACTTTTTTGGATTAATATTAGTGATAAAATTATATTGGATTACTCCACTCGAGGTTTTTACACATTTGGAGTATGGTAAGTTTGGTTTTGACTTAAAAACCAACCGGGCATCTAGGACGAAAAAAGCCAAGAACTCTTAGATCGGGAGTCTGATTGACGCGCCGTCTGTCATGTTGAGTTCCTTTTGACGAGACGGAACTTTGGGATACATAAACTCTGGACTTCATGTCAGTTGATTTATCGGCCCCACTGATCTCGTGGAGCGGACCTTCCCGAAATCAATCATGTTGTGTGTGGGAACCCTAGAGCTAACTGTGACTACGACGATGACGACGACTAGACTGGGATCCTCCGTGGGTTCGGCAGCGATGACAACAGTACTGAAATCCTCAGTGGGTTCGACGGTGATGACTATTTTTCTTGTATCCTATGTGGGTCCGGCAGTACGTGACTACTGTTCTTGTATCCTATGTGGGTCCGACAGAGTAGCTGGTCTTGTATCCTTTTTGGGTCCGACAGCTTAGCTAGTCTTGTATCCTGTGTGGGTCCAACATCTTAGATGAATCAGTGGCTACGTCTGATCATCTCTATCATCTTATGAGAAGCATACCTGTTTGAGCTGAGTCTTGACTTTCAATCATTATCTTTGATATGATTTTTTGCTATCCTATGTGGATTGGTTTGTGTTATCCTGTGTGGATTGGATTGTACTATCCTGTGTGGACTAGATCGAACTTGGGCTCGGATGTTGGAGTTGAACTAGAATTACTGACTTAGTTATATGTATGGTAATATACCTAATTAGTGTTGGTTTTTACTTCGTGATTGCAATATTTCATTTGTGGTTTATACTTCGTGGATTCTGGGAGACCTTCGGGGGTCTCGGGGTCCCTGCTGAGTAGCGTACACTCACCCCTGCACGGGCTATGCTCGCACTACGTTGTGTTGGATACAGATGACTGACAGTGATGACCGAGGTAGGAGCTTGTGGAGTTGGACGGTACCTGGAGGTGGAGCACTGGATGAGACGTACACGGAGCAGACGGCTGGAGCCGAGGATCAGAGGAGATCATCTGTAACCACCCTTCAGGTGGGATTTCCAGAGGATGGCTTGGTGTTGCTGCTTTACTTTTCTGCCGCTATACTCTCTTTTCAGTTGTACTTTACTTTTAATTGGGTTTATATTCTGGCCCATTTTCTTTCCAGCGCTTACTTTTGTATTTAGTTTACTTAATGTTTACTCAGCTTGCATACTCTGTGGTGTTTGTTTATTTTATAAACGCAATGCCTTCCCCTATTTTCCGGAATTATTCCTTTGGTGCTAGTCACCAACCCCTGTCCTATGGAAGGCGGGTTTGGGGTAGTCACGGCATGGGTCCCAAGGACGGGTCGTGAAAAATTGGTATCAGAGGAGTTCGGTTCTACCGAAGAACTCAGGACTCTGATATTTCTTCTTTATGAAGAAATAATGTTAAAGGTATTGAGTGTGGTTATTAGTCCAGGGAGTCTAGTGTTGGTGTCGCGGCTGACGTATCCATACACCAGGACCCTGACTTCTGATTTCCGAATCAGTGAATGAAAACATTGATTGAATGTGGGTTTCAAAAGTTTTCTTTTTGATTAATTTTTGTCAGCTCACCAGGTATACTATATTGACTGTGGCACACCTGTCTCTTTTTAGGATGGCCCCACGATGATAGCGATCTAGGGTTCTGAGCTTTGTGTGAGACGACAGCCCACCAAGCGATGAGGCCTTGGTACAGGGCACTATTACAGTGGAGGCACCAGCAGTACCTCTACCCGCCGAGCCACAGATTCCACCAGCCCTAGCCGCTGAGAGTGCACGTTGCCTTAGTGAAATGCACAAGTTTCAGTGTCAGAGACCGCCCAGGTTCCGTGGGGAGATGGACCCTCAGGCATCCGAGGATTGGATGGAGCCTATTGTTCGAGTTTTTAGGTTAGTAGGGACACCAGCTGACTTCATGGTGATCCTTGCAGCGAGTCTTCAGCACGTGGCAGCAGGTAGACGGGGCAGCCTGATGTTCCAGGTGCACGATAGGTCATCTCTCCTTTGGTCGGACTTCGAGAGCCTCTTTCGCTCGGAGTTCGTCCTAGACACCCTCTGTGCGGTGTGCATTCAGGAGCTACTATAGTTGTGGCAGGGAAGCATGACGGTATCCTATTACTCTGTGAGATTTACCGATCTCTCACGTTATTCCACAAACATGGTACAAGACCCGTTATTCTAGTCCTGGACCTTCGAGCAGGGAATGAGGCATGAGATCAGGGCTTCGATGATCTCCCTTAGTATTCCGACGTAGGCAGGAGTACTGGAGCGAGCCCTTCTTGTAGAGGGCTTTCTTACTGAGCCTACACCAGCAGCAAGACCTACCACAGGGTGGCACGTAGCAGAGTATTCTACAGGTTGCAGTCGATGGATGTCACAGGGGTCCAAGCGGACCAGACCATCAAGCGGACGACCACAGGATACTAGCTCAGAGGTGTGGGGTGCACGCAGTAGAGCCAACCTTTTGAGTATCCAATAGTGTTATGCTTGTGTCGGGATGGGCTAGATGGCTCGTGACTACCCGACCTGCCAGGCAGAGGAGCAGCAGACGGTTGAAGAACCACTTAGGTAGAGGCAGAGGTTCGACCATGGTGGTCTGCTGGGAGAAGGCAGACGTGGCCGAGGAGCTGGCCGAGTAGCACGTGGTGGTCGACGCTTTGAGGCTCCACCACCACCACCAATAGGAGGTCTACCCCGACCACAGAGAGCTGGCGGGCAGAGGCAGACTCAGCTTCAGGAAGCGGAGGCCTACAACCATGGCGCACAAGAGATGATTCTAGGTACTATCTATGTCTACACCACCCTTACTGCAGTTCTTATAGACACGGGAGCTAGTAAGTCTTTCATTTTCACTGCCCCTGTTCGAAGCTCGGAGATTCTGATAGATCCATTGGCTCGATCCTTATGGCTAGAGACTCCTATGGGAACAGACTCAATGATTACGCACTGGTGCCGGTAGTGTGAGCTTACTCTAGGAGGTGAGAACTTCGGCCGGGATCTTCTTGTAGCGGCGTTGAGGCCTTACGATGTCATCTTAAGCATGGATTGGTTATCTAGGGTCCATGATCAGATCGACTATATATGGTGGAAAGTGCAGTGTGTCCGCACAGATGGGAGCAGGTTCACCGTCACCGGCGAGAAGGGAGCCTTTGCAGTGCAAGATGCACTCACACAGAGGAGAGTGCAGCCGATCACTCATCAGTTGGCTAGCCTCATCGTAGGAGAAGTTCACGTGCGGAGTCTGAGTTTTCCTATAGTGGTGGATCAGTATGCAGACGTCTTTCCAGACGATGTTCCAAGACTCCCTCCTCACCATGAAGTAGACTACTATATTTACCTATACCCTAGGAAATCCCTGATATCCATTCCAGCATATTTGATGGCTCCCGTTGAGCTTCGAGAGTTTCGGGTACAACTGGAGGACTTGGAGGGAAAGATATTCATCTAACCCAGTGTTTCACCCTGGGCTTCCCTGATTTTGTTCGCCAAGAAGGCGGATGGGATCTTGTGACTGTGTGTCGATTACCGTCTCCTGAACCAGGTGACCGTGAGGAACAAGTATCTGCTATCGAGGATTGACGATCTCTTCGATCAGCTCAATGGAGCATGGTGGTTCTTGAAGATAGACCTTAGGTCAGGCTATCATCAGCTCATAGTTTGGGACAAGGATTTGTAGAATATGTCCTTCAGATGTTAGAATGGCCACTTTGAGTTCTTGGTTATGATTTTTTGTGTAACCAATGCTCTAACAGTGTTCATGAGTCTCATGAACAGGATCTTCCAGGAGCTGAGAGAGAGACTGACCAGTGCACCCATTTTGAGTCTACCAGAGGAGGTAGTAGGGTACGTAGTCTACTACGATGCATCAGGGACCAGACTCGGGTGTGTCCTGATGAAGGAGTGGGCAGTGATCGCCTAGTGATCACGACAGTTAAGGACACACGAGCAGAACTATGCTACCCATGACTTGGAGTTAGCAGCAATGGTCTTCGCTCTGAAGATGTGGTGGCACTATCTGATGGGCGAGCACTTTATAGTCTATTTTGACCACCAGAGTCTCAGGTACATCTTCTCATAGAAGGACTTGAACCTAAGATAGCGGTGATGGATCGAGTTCTTCCAGGACTATTTCTTTGAGATGGTCAATACTCCTGGAATGGGGAACGTAGTAAGCGATGCTATCAAGAGGAGGATGGGAATTCATCTACTTGGAGAGGTGATAGAGTAGCTAGCCCCTTTACAGATATCCTTCGTGGATAGAGATGGGGCAGGCTTCCTTCAGTCGATCATAGTCACACCTCCACTTTTTCAGCGGGTTAGAGAGGCACAGCATGGGGATGTTGACTGTGAGACGCGGCGTGCACAGATTTCCACAGGACATGCACCTGATGGATTCTATGTAGGAGAAGAGCACGTCAACCTTTTCAGAGGATGTACCAGGTACCAGTAGGCTTGGTACAACCCTTGGAGGTCCTGGAGTGTATGTGGGATGGGATATCTATGGATTTCTTGACTAGACTTCTACGTACTTCCAGAGGTCACGACTCCATTTGGGTGATTGTCGACTGACTTACTATGTCGGCCCACTTTTTACCCATCAGAGGGTAGGGATCAGTGGAGAGCTTGGGACACCTCTACATTCAATAGATTTTATATCTTCATGGTGTTCCATCATCTATCATCTCTGATCTATATGCTTTCTTTACTTCCCAGCTTTGGAAGGGGTTGCAAGAGGCATTCGGGATGTAGCTATGTCTGAGCACCGCCTTTCACCCTCAGACGGATGGTCAGACTGAAAGGACCATTCAGACTCATGATGACATGCTCTTTGCATGTGTCCTTGACTTTGGTCGCAGCTGGAAGGATCACCTACCCTTGATGGAGTTTGCGTACAACAACAGCTACAACTCAACCATAGGGATGGCACCATACAAGGCATTGTACGGCCGACCATGCAGATCACCTATATGTTGGACAGACCCTGGGGAGTTAGCACTTGTGGGACCAAAGATGGTCAAGGCCACAACAGAGAAGGTCCAGGTAATCCAAGAGCAGATTAGGATAGCTCAGAGCCGACAGAAGTCTTTTGCTGACAGGAGGTGGAGACCACTATAGTTCGAGGATGGCGACCACGTTTTCTTGCGGGTCTCACCACAGCATGGATTACAGATATTTGGTCGGGGCGGCATGTTATCTCCACGCTTCATCGGACTATTCTAGGTTCTCAGCAGGATAGGCGAGGTGGCATATCTCCTGGCTCTACCACCTCAGTTGCACTGGGTGCACGACGTCTTCCACGTATATCAGCTGAGGAGATACGTGCAGGACCGGACACATATCATCGACCATGGGGAGCTGGACATTGATGACAGGGATACTTTTTCATAGGTCCCGATGGAGATTGAGGATCGATAGGAGAGAGTCCTAAATGGGTGGTCGATTCCTCTAGTGTGCATCAGGTGGCAGCACGGGAACCTCCATGAGAGCACTTGGGAGTGGGAGGCTCAGATGCATGCTCAGTAACCCCATTTGTTCCCCTAGTTTGTGATATATCTTTACGGGGACGTAAAGCCCTGAGGGTGGAGTAATGTAAAGACCTGTAAATTTCTAGGAAATTTTTTTCTTAAATTAATAGGTATTTTACCAGTACGCAGTTTCTGACGGCACCTGATTCTGAGGCCTGGTGTGCCCAAAATCAATTTCCAAAGTTTAGCTCGGGTAGGTTCATTGAACGAACGGGCGGATTTTTCTAACTTTTGAACCAGTGCTCGGAATCGATATCTGAGGGAACCGATGAAATTGTAGCGCTGGTAATTTCTTAGGAAGACCTTTTCTAGAGTTGCTTTTCTTAGGAGAAGTTCTTAAATAATTGGGTTAACTGAAGATTGAAATAAAATTTACGCTACAATTTTATTTCTATTCTAAGTAATTATAACCTATATGTGGAAGTTGGGGTGGGACCCACTACATCCTAACTCCACTTGGTAGGATATTAGTTATGTGAGGCCCGCATGAGCACCATCCTTTCTTTTCCCTTAAACCCCCTCTTAATTTTGGCAACCCCCCTTAAATTTGTAACTCTTCCACAATAATGCATGCCAATTAAACACCTAATTAATTTGACAACGCAAGTTTAATTAATTGGGTGAATTCAAGTTTTCAATTTTGAAAAAAGTTATCATGAGTAATAAAATATGGCAAAATCCTTATTTTAGTATTGTTGTATCATTGTGTGGAATCTTTGGGAGAGAATACTCGAAGTTTGGAGAACTCGAAGAACGCCAAGACTTAGACGAAGAATGTCGTCACCGGAAGGGGAGATCGACGTGCCGTCTCTTCTCCTCTCTGCATCCGGTGTGTGATGCCTTCCTCGAAGAACGACGACATGCCTTCCTTAGTTCTTCTTCTCATGTCAAAGGAAGGGAGATGATGATCCTCCTCGGACGTTCTCCATCATTATATATGGAGCTTCACCTCGCGATGCAGTTTTTTTGCGACAATCATGGTTAGAAAACTTCATCGAGGTAGGGGTTTGATTTTACGTTCGTGGTTATTTCTGGCATTTATCATTAAATAGACTCTTGTTATCAAATTAATGGGAGGAGTTCGGACCGCACAAACATGACCGGCCCTCCTCCCCCTTGTTATTATACTTAGTATGGATTCGAACAGAGGTGACACGGTGTCGTCAAACCATGCAGAAATGAAGGAACTGCGGTCAGTGCGGGTCATAGAGAAGGAGCGCGGCGCCGGCGCGCCGCACCGTTGAGACCGAAAAAGGCTGTGGCCGGAGTCACTTCGTGGCGGAGGGGCGCGGTGCCATTGTGTCGTGCCGAAGCATCAAGGAGGTTCGCGGATGAGGCGGGTCGTGGCGGAGGGGCACGGTGCCGTCACGACAAGCCAGACGGCCAAGAGCCGCGGCCCATGGCCACGGCAGTTTGGGAAAGCGGCTGGCTGATCCAGCCGCCGACACACCCTAGAGGCAGGACCCTCTGTGGGTCCCGTATGAACCGAACGGCCTACCATAAAGGTCAGGATCTTCCCTGGGATACTGGGGGTTGAAACCCCTGGTCAATGGCAGGGCGGACCCCATGGGGTCCACTGTTCGGTTCAAAGGTGGCGGGGGCCTCCCCCCTTCCATGTCCGCTTGAGCGGATGCCCGCACGGGACCAGATCGGCCGCACTAGGCCGAACCACCCGTGCCGAGACAGACCGCCCGCGTAGGGCCGAGCCGCCAACGCCGGGCCAGGCTGCCTGCGCCGGGGCGGATTCTGATCCGGGCCGGGCTACACCGGCTGGGCCGGGCCGCACCAGCCGGGCTGGGACGACTAGGGGGTATTGGGCTGGGTCGGACCGGGCCCAAACCCCCTGTTTTTGGATAGTTTCACTCAAATGCCCATATCATGGGATACAGACTTCCAATCGATGAACCGTCAGATGCGTAGAGATACTTGGATCGAGACAGTTATTTAGGTATATTGCACTCAAGTTTTAGAATAACATTGGGTATGGTTGGGTTGGTTCGAACACGAAACCAAATGGGCCTCCAGAGTGGAAACACTTATAACATGAGCTCCAGACATCCGATTAACATGTCGTCAACTTTGTTGGATCCCTCTTAGTGAGATGGTTCTTTTGACATACTCTGCGTGAGGTTTGGATGCAGTTGGAGTATGGTCGGGTTGGTTTTAACTTAAACACCAACCGGGTCTCTGGGAAAAAAAGCCAATAACTATCAGACCGGGCGTTAGATTGATGTGTCATTTGTCACGTTGAGTTCATTTTGACAAGACGGAACATTGGGATACATCAACTCCGGTCTCCGTGTCAGTTGATGTATCGAACCCCCTTGGATTGTGGAGCAGACCTTTCCAGAATCGAGCATTATGTGTGCGGGAACCCTAGAGCTGGCTGTGACTGCGATGATGACGACGACTATACTGGGATCCCCCATGGGTTCGGTAGCGACGAAGATCATACTGAAATCCTATGTGGGTTTGACGGCGATGACTACTATTCTTGTATCATGTGTGGGTTTGGCAGTACATGACTACTTTTCTTGTATCCTATGTGGGTCCGGCAGTATTTGACTCTATACTTGTATCCTATGTTGGTCCGGCAGAGTAGCTATTATTCTATCCTTTGTGGGTCTGACTGTTTAGCTGGTCTTGTATCCTGTGTGGGTCTTCCAGCTTAGATGAATCAATGGCTACATCTGATCATCTCTATCATCTTATGAGAAGTATACCCGTGTGAGCTAAGTCTTGACTCTCAATCATTATATTCGATACGAATTGTTTTTTATCCTGTGTGGATTGGGTTGTGTTATCATGTGTGGATTGGATTGTATTATCCTGTGTGGACTAGATCTAAATTGGTCTCAGAATAATCTCTATTATCTTATGAGAAGTATACCTATGTGAGCTGAGTCTTGACATTCAATCATTATATTCGATATGATTGTTTTGTTATCCTGTGTGGATTGGGTTGTGTAATCATGTGTGGATTGGATTGTACTATCCGATGTGGACTAGATAGAATATAGGCTCTGATGTTGGAGCTAAAATAGAATTGATGACTTAGGGATATGTATGGTCATATACCTAAGTATAGTTGGTTGTTACTTCGTGATTGTAATATTTCCTTTTTGGTTTATCCTTCGTGGATTCTGGGAGACCTTCGGGGGTCTCGGGGTCCCTACTGAGTAGCATATACTCACCCCTGCATGAGCTATGCCTTCACCAGGTTGTGTTGGATGTAGACGACGGACATCGCTGTCCAAGGTAGGAGCTCGTGGAGCTGGACGGTACCTGGAGGTGGATCACTGGACGGGACGTACACTGAACGGACAGCTGAAGCTGAGGATCAGAGGATACCATTTGTACCCACCCTTCTGGTGGGATTTCCAGAGGATGGCTTGGTGTTGCTTCTTTACTTTTCTGCCGCTGTACTCTATTTTCAGTTGTACTTTTCTTTCAGTTGGGTTTTTATCCCGGTCCATTTACTTTCCAGCACTTAATTTTGTATTTAGTTTACTTAGTGTTTACTTAGCTTGCATACTCTGTGGTGTTTGTTTATTTTATAAAAGAAATTCCTTCCCCTATTTTTGGGATTTACACCTTTGGTGCTAGTCGCCAGCCCCTGGCCTATGGATGGAGGGCTTGGGGTAGTCACGGCACAGGTCCCGAGGATGGGTCGTGACAACAATGATACACTTTCTAGGAATTGATACAGTCACTATAGAATTTTATAACATTCACATTATTCATTGATATTTCATGCCATTCAAGTAGTCCCATGGTTGGATATGATTGGTTTCAACAAAAGAATGTAATGGGATATTAGTATGTATTATTCTTAGTTCCAAACGGAATCTCCAAGGAAACACTCTCTTCCTTCTATTAGTTAAGTGGAATATATTTTTGTTTACCATATTCCGAGTTGTTTGTTATTTTCATGTTGTGCAGTTTATATATTTATTATTTATGGGATATATTATTACTAGAATTCATAAGGATATAAAAACATATATTTTAGGTTCTTGAAATTATTAAGTGAATTAAAATTCAAGATATATATGCTCGATTAAATGAAATGCATGAATATATTAAATTAAGAAACATTGAATCTAGTGAATACATTAAACCAACGTAGCCACTATATCATCTATTGAATATATGCATGAGGATGATCACTAAATAAAGATCATATAATTGTCCCATATTTTTTATATCCATGTGTTTTAAGTAAACAACTTGTAATTTAATTAGCGAACCTCTTCTCACTATTATGTGATATCACCTTATAGTTCAAGGATGTATGAGGTAGATTATCTTTGGTTTCGAAGCACATTTTTTTATTTGATTGTCCACATTCACTGTCATCAAATATAATTGGGTTTTTAAATCAATAAATATGATTATTGATGGATCATGAATTTTCTCATGTGTTTATTTTTCTCAAATATACATGAATGGGAAACATTAGTAGTGGTTAATTGTAGTTTAAAATCCAACTATAAACTTTACAACCACATCAACTAAAAAATATAACATATGTTATCAACTTTTGATAAACCAATAATAAAAAAGAGTAAAAAAATATAGGATGAAAAATAATAATTTCTGAAAATAAATAATTACAAAATGAAAATTGTAAATTAGAAAATAAAATAAAATAAACATGTAATCATAATAATAATTAACAAAACATAATGTATTGATCTATATATTAGATACCACAAAATATATATTTTAATTCACACCACTACCCAATCTGAAAAGGGAATATTTATACTAAATTAATGGTATCCTCGACTTTCATCTATCAAAGGATATATATTTTAATTTCCTTGAATTCCTTTAAAAAATAAATTGAATGAATTAGTTTCCAAGCCAAGGCATCGTATCATCCACTTCAGAATCATTCGATCAACACTATCTATAAAGGATCTTCTTTAAAAACCTGAAAGATCTTGGTCACAATGGATAAGATACAACTTTATATTCCTCCTCAAATCAAATTCATTTCAGTGTTCCAAAAATAGTATGAAAAAAAATTAATTATAGGAGACTTATAAAAAAATACTACAAAAATAAGCTATTTGAAAAAAATTATATAAAATAAAAAATAATTATAAGTGAACTCGAGAAAAAAAACATTATAGTTTTTAAGAGATTGTAAGATCAATGATCATATATATATCCTATTAGAACTCAAAATATTGGTAGGATTTATAAGAAATACTATAATAGAAGGAATCTTTATTCTTAGATATGTGTTGTAATGATATCAAAAGCTATGTTTTCATCTCCAAATGAACACATTATACCTACACTTTTTTTGAAAAAAAAAATAGAAACACATCATTCAATGAAGTTGGTTTTCTACTACTATAATGATCTTAAATATAAAGATATCAATATTGAATGAAGACTCACTCCTATTTATATTCATGGTAAATTAATCACGGATTAAGGTTATTGAAATTTTTTATATGTAGACCAAGAAAACATAAAACATGATGTTGAAGATAAATAAAAATAACATAATGTGTGGTTCGATTTTAAAATAAATTGAATTATATGTGAAATTTTATCGATAATATAGTCATTTTGAAAATCCAAGACTTGATAACCCATAATAAATAATTGAGATACAATACCTCTCTTGTAAAATAAAAAATATATTTTAAGAATAAAAAATATATCCACATTTTAAAAATAATTATTTTCTGAATTATTATCCTTTATAAACTATCAAAACTCTCCCCCTTAGTGATGAAATACCATTTTATGGACAAGTTTTGAAACCATTTTATGAAATATGTTTTCAATTAATTTTTTTAACAATTTTTTCTACTTTTTTATTTTAAAAAATGAAAAAAAATAAAAATTATGAATTCATAAAATATAAACTATATTTGAAAGATAATTTCCATTAAGGTAATAATAAAAAAAACTTTTTTTATGAAAATATTTTTCCTTTTGAAATTTAAATGTCAGATCCTTAAATGGAATTCAAAACCACACATTTATTTTAGGTTATAAGAACCTGTTACCGAAAAAGATGCGAGCATGAGTTGGTTTCCCAACCCATGCCCCAAAAGTTTATTAAAAATAAAAATCCAACAGCAAGGTGAATACATGAGGTGCAATGTTTTTGCACCAACTGGAATTCGGATGATTACAAAATAAATGATAAACAAGAGAATGCACCTGCCATCCATTTTGGGTTTGTTTTAACCAGCATCGTCCAAAAAAATCTCCAAATGAAGCCGCTAACCAGATCTGCATTACAACTGCCAAGTACCCAATCCCTTCAGAGAGGCGTGCCTTAGTCTCCTTCCACCGCCGATGTTACAGCAGCTGCTTCACCAGAGAAATTCAGATCTGAAATTTATGCACAATAAACAGGTATTGTATCGCATGAAACTCAAAATGCTATAATGAGTAGTCCCCTTCATTCTTGGAATTCCAATCTGAAAATTCTGCACAAAAACCAGGTATTTGTATCTCATGAAACTAACAATGCTGCTCTGCTAGTCCAGTGGGACTATAGGCATTCAAATCTAAAAATTCTGCACAAAAACTAGGTATTCATATCTCATGAAACTTCAGCAGCACAATAAAATGCTGCTCTGCACTAGATCGGCAGGTGCATCCGCAACGATCCAAACATAATGAGACAGCGCTATTCCCACCGAAGCTGAGAATAATCAAATTCGGGGTTCCGATCGAGCTCAAATTCCACCCTATCAAACATACGCTCCCTCATAATGAGATAATCATCGACAGATATTTCTTTATTACAATATTTTCTATAAGATAACCTTGCTTGCTCCTCAATCCATGTGTAGAAATCCTCCCTGTATCCTTCCTTAATAACCCGAGTGCAATTTATAAGCTTAACTCTATCCGCGCGATCCTCAATCCAAGAGTAGGAGTCCTCTTCTTCTGTGGAGGAGTCCCCTTCATTATGGGATTCTGGTGCAGAGGTACTCTTGCTGACAACCAGCTGTGCAGGAATGTTAATTTCCTCCACTCGAGGCCCTGACGATCTAGTAACAATGGTCCTCTCCAACTTGGAATAATCAATTCGCTTTCGAGTCTTCTTAGGGTGCTGAGTGATAAAACCATCAGGATCAACAATAGCTTTCTTACCTTTTTTGGCACTTGAGCGCAGGTATTCCTCCTCAATTTTATCCGCTTGCTCACTATCATCATGATTGGACTCACCAGAAACAGAATGCATCTCTTGTGCTTGCTCATTTGAGGTTGGAACAACTCCTGGGGTGCCAGTGCACATCTTAACTTTATTGACAATGTCCACAAAACCAGAAGGAGCAGAATTTTTGTCGCAAACCGGCTGTGCTGAACAGGATGCCGGAGGGTCCTTAGAATTAGAAGGCTCAGTCTGTTCAGCATGAGGCCTATCCTTCTCAATCCAGACTGAATTCCCTTCATTCGGAAAGTGTTTCCCAAGTTTCTAACTATTCATGGGATCCTTCCCAGAACCACACTCGCTAAGAGAGTGGCCAATCTGCATACAATTGGAGCAGTAGCTCGGTAAAGATTCATAAACCACTTCCTGAAAAAAAACCTACATCCCCATTCTGTATCCAAATAGCGGAGGGCAATTTCTGCGAAATATCAACCTCCACACACACGCGGGCAACCGAAGTCCTTGAGAGCTTCTGAGTCACGGAATCCATCTTAATGGGATTACCGATAAGCTTAGCAATCGGGAATAAAGCAATTTGCTTGAAAAGATGCATCGGCAAACCAGGAAATCCTATCCAAACAGGTGCAAGCGGTGACTCAGAGAAGCAATCAAAAGAAGGAGACCACTTGAAGACCTTCATCGTGCAGCCGCCAAAACTCCAAGATCCCCTAGACCAAAGCCGATAGAAATCGTTTGCAGAGGAAAGCCGAATAGCAATATGCATCGAGTTGAGCAGGCCGATTTCAAAATCAACAAATCCAATGGATTCGAATGATTTCCGTACATAGATCAGAGAGGGACGACGCTTAAAAAATTTACCAACAAGAACAAATTGAAAATCAGAAGCAAGGAAATGGACCTCCGCCTGCGAGAAAGAGATGGCCGCGTGACCCCTATGCCGGAAGTGCTTCGGATGAAAGGAGTCTGCACGAGGCGGAGATTCATCCGAAGATCGAATCTGCTCAGCTCCTGCAACCACATCTGCGAAGCTTCGCGTATCTCGTCTGCTTGCGTCGCCCTCGGTTCGCGTTCGGTGCCCTCGTTCGTCGCCCTCTCTCTGCCGCTCCATCACCAAAACCTGTTATAATTAAATATTATCACAAAAAAAAATTATCAAAAAATTATAAGGAAAAAAGAATTAATTTTCCCATTCAATATATCTTTATGTATTATGAAACTCATTAAATATAAGTTATAAATTAATCAAGAAGTAGTTACCTAGTAAATAGAATAAAAAAATTAATTCTAATGGAAAGAACTATTCAAACATCATATGTTATAATGATAAACTAAGTAAAAGTTACTTTTACGAATAAAAATCTTATTATTTTCCAAATTAACACCATATTAAAAATATTTTCAATAATGTGATAAATATTTTGGATTTTTTGGGTAGTTCATCTAAATTCTTTTCTTGATCTGTAATATTTGGATTAAAATCCACAAAACCTGTTCCTGCGTAGATATCATTTGATCCTACTCAATAAAATTATCTTTATAAACATAAAACATCCTATTATGCTCCTCTAATTAGATATTCTATGAAATCACTAGCTACAATAACTCATTATATATCATAAAATACCCTTCAACCATCTATACAAAATTATATGTGAATATTTCATGCATGTATGATATATCACACAGAGTATCTAAAATATTATAACTAGAATCACTTTTCATATATATAATGTTGATAAATTTTTTTTACAATATAATATTTTTGGAAATATATATCATATTTTGACGATGAAACTCTTATTTTGTAAACTCCATTTTATTTCATTGAAATTTTATACCATTTTCTCCTTTCACTTTTTAATTTCGACATGTATTATCTGAAAATGAATTTAATTAAATCTATTTTATATTATAATTTTTTGGAAAAAATACCAATTTAATTATTCAAATTATATTTAGAATCTATGTACTTTTAAATTCATTATTATATATAACTAGATGCATATTCTAAAAACCTATCATACATTTCAATCTCATAATATTTTTCTACAAATATATCTATATCTTCTATATGTTTTTTACTCATGTAAAATGACATATGATGTTGTTATCCTAAACAAATTTGAATACATAAAATTAATTTTGATCATTTTTTCTAATGATCATTCATTTTATTCTCTTTCAACTAATCTAAATGATCTAGAACATGATCTAAAACTATTATCAATTTCAAAGGAAATTTTATAAGAATATGAAAATGAATTACATTCATTATAAGTATGAATCAATGGTTCATTTGGTAAAGGGACACTATTGGAAGCCTATTTCTTAAACCTCATCATCTTCCCCCATCAATTTCTTCTATTTTAATATATTGTCTTTCATTATAAAATTGATCTATAGAAAACACTTTTGAGTAATTTTATGCATATTTTTATCCATTGGAATAACTTCTAATTAAATTTTTTAATATATTCTTTATATCTTCAAGAGTTCATTATGGGGATAAGAGAAGGATAAAAAAATTTCAAAAACATTTTTAATAAAAAATTTCCTTTCCATAAAATCAATATATTTGTAAATACATGAATTTTCAAGAACATACTCTTGAATAATAATGGAATGTGTGATATCCCATTCTCTAGGAGAAGCTCAAACCATTTGAGAAAATTTCTTCATTGTCACCTCATTAAATAATTTCAAATATGATTCTTCTATTATGGCCATCAAAATTTCATTTTTCATGAAAACATATGGATTCATCAAATTATTTTCTTCTTTATTATTTATAATTTTGTCATCATTTCACTTTCAACCTCTATACAATTTTTAACTATCTTCCAAAAATCCACATTCGAAGAAGTAACTCTACTTTTCAAAAAGGGTACCTTTTCTGAACCACTCATTTTCTATCTATCTTCTTCTTATATATTAGTGTATTAGTAAAATATATGTTAGGAAGATTAATATTATCCTTTAATATCATCATACTCTTCTAAATAACTTTATTTTTAACATATATTTGGTAATCCAATATTATATCTTTTAATGAATTTTCAATAATTTTTTAACATTGAAGGAATACATTAACATAGTATAATATATGGTTTGATATTTGATTATGTTTTCCATAACCTATTTAGGATTTGTATCATTTATAAAATCCAATATCTCTTTAAAAAAGTAAAAAAATTCAGCACCACCATTTGGGATAAATAATATTCTTAATTATTATTCTAATGGGAATATCCTTTATATTATTCTATATAAATTTAGAAATATTCTATTTTGACATATTTATAAGAAAAATCAATACATTTACATATTTTTTCTTCACTGTTCCCTTTTAACCTTCCCTCAATATTAAAAATTACTGAAAAAAATAGAAACATCTACAAAAACTTGGTTTATTTTATAAACCATTTAAATGATCAATAAATATAAATTACTTAGACATAGACTTATCATACGATCCTGATACTTTTATAATCTTATGATAGTTGGAAAAATACTCACCTTCCATTGGTTGTTTACTCAGATCAATAAGATTTTCCATCATAAAAGTTAGGGGTTTCTCATATCGAATAAATAATTCACTATGATCATATCTAAAAAAACACCTGGTTTTATAGAAATCATGAATAATAGGAGGATAGAATAAATCCATTTCTTCATTATAAATTTAAATAACTTCCCATCCCTGAAATTTTATTTAATTCTATAGAAAAATTGAATGTTTTGAATACAAGTATTGGGTGATTATCTTTTCAAGGATAATCTCGCTTATAGAAATATGTCAGAATGAATCCACATCACAGTCATAAAATGAAGTGTGAAAATGGGAAAAAAATATATAAATCTCCATATTAATACATCCAATTATGTGGTATATAAAATTACATTTTCACGACCCCCTCCCACCAAAGATGCCCCTCTTGAGCTAGCAATGGTGAAAGGGAGATAATGACCCTCAAGTCCTGCCTCCAGTAGGTCCTGGGGTGGCAAATAGCACCAAGGGTATGAGTTTTTACAAATATGGGAGGCATTACCCTTTTTGTTTTTTATGATCGGGAAATAGGACAAGTCAACCACCAAAAGGGAAAAGAACAAGTGTATAGAAATAGACCCAAACCAAGCCCTAATGCATGTTTAAAAAATTTCATAACAAGGTACAAGTACAATAAAGCTCAAAAGTAAAATACCAAAAGAAAACAAGAGTACATCAACTGTAACAACTCCAACTGTCCGACTAGTAGGGTCCCGCATGGTCCTGATAGTCCTCCTAGAAACCTGAAAGTAAACAGATGGTGAGTATACAAGTATACTCAGTAGGGAAACCTAAATCTCTCGTGCACAAGTGGGGGAGACATCCTAATGTCCCGTGAGAACAATAGAAGAAACCTATCAAGGAATTCTATCCACCCAACCTCACCAGCCACACTCACCAAAAACAAAATCACAACAGGTAGTAGTATATAAGAAACAAGAGTATTGGGTACCCCTCACCATTTCCCAGTAGTTAACTGGTCTTCCTAATGGTGAACGTCCTGATGCTGCCACACTCTCCCCGCCCGCACACACCTGGGCCTCGCAAACCACATATCCCACCTGCACACACCTAGGCCTCCCAACCACATATCCTTCCCCCACACACCTGGGCCTCACAACCACATATCTCGCCCGCACACACCTGGGCCTCAAAACCATGTATCCCTCCCGCACACACCTGGGCCTCATCCCGAAGAGTCTTGGGAAACAATAGAACCTGCCCGAAGAGTCTTGGGCTAAAACCACCCCAATCAAAACCTACCCGAATAGTCTTAGATGTAAGGTTTCCTCAAGCCATCACAGCCTAGGGGAGAAGGAGCCTGAAGGAGCTAGTAACTAAGGGAAAAACACCCTCTCCCATGAAATGGGAGTGTTCGGCAGTAAGTGGTCAACATGGGTGGGGTGAGATAAAACACAAAGATACAGACATATGTATATATATATATATGTATAACAAACACACATCCCAACCTATGGTTTCTAAATAGATAAACTAAGCACGTTCCTCGGCACTGCTACTACGAAGCATGCATATAACTAACAATCTCAAAACCCAATTTAAGTTTTCACGTTTCAGCAGAATTAGTTTATTTAGTTCCTTAACTACTTGGCATCTATCCACAACCAGCCATATCAAACGTCCGTAAAACACATCCCTGCCAACCAAAAATCAAGTTATATAAGTCACAAGCAACACAAAACCAACCTTTTTATCATAAATCAAACCCCATTTATTGTTCCTGTTTCATTACCATGCCCCACCATTCATTAACTCTCCCACTTTCATTTACTATTCACAAGTTATAGATCGTTCACACTCAACCCCATCCCTGCAGCCCTGCTTCCAACCACCATAACAACAAACATATCATACATCAAAAACCCTTTAATACCATTTATTGTAGCCCATCACTAACATAACATTCACACCAACCCACAAACAAGTCAACCGCAGCCCCACTGCTCACTCGATCCACAACAACCCACAAAACACCCCCATCACATGCCATGTATCAAGCCAATACCCACATGTTCATTATTCCATTTTATTCAACCGGGGTGACCACACAAGGGTTCCAGATTTTAAAATAGCCAGCTTTATGTGATTAACCAAATTCCATATTCCACAAGGATCCATTAAAAAAACGGTCTAGAAGATAGGGAAAATTTTAATTGCGCAAGAAAAGGCCCCCAACGACTATGATTTTTAGTAGGTATAAGCCTATTCAATTCACAACATAACAGTAGGATAAACAAAGATAAACAAAACAACTTTTACATTCTCGTTCTTTAACCTGTTATTATCTTTATTTAATGGTTCAACTGTTTCTCATGAAAACAAGAGGATACCCACCCCGCATGATGTATAATTTAGAGAGACGAAGGTAAGATCCCTACCTCAATAGATTCTGATAACAACGCTCCTCCCCGGATCAACATTAGAAGACGTCCGTCGGTGTCCGTCACTTCTGTCGTGTCCTGGAAAAACCCCCTCAGGTGGAAGTCAGAAAGGAAAAGCCAAAGGAAAGACAACAGATCCAATCTCGGAAGTTTCGTCTCGTCGTTATGATCCTGTGGCCACTGACGGATCGTAAATCGAAGCTCAAACGAAGAAGTTATGGAAGGAAGAGCCTTCGAGTCTCTTAGGAGAACTCTGCTCAGAGGAAAGGGGAGGAGAGGGTGTGTTGAAAAAGAAGAGGTGACCCCTCCTTTTATAGGAGAGAAAATCAAAAGTACTCGATGTGTACTTTATGGTACATGACGTGTACTCGGTTATTTCACATGGTCTCCATGCAGCTTCCAACATGGCTCTGCGACCGTTGACTGGTCAACACACAGTTTGAGGGTAATACATACACAGGGAAGGACTACACGGCGTGTAGTTTGGACACACGGCATGTACCCATTTATTTCACATGGTAAAGACATGGCTTCAACATGGCACACAGCTATTGACTGGTAACGCGTACGCGGGGAGGTACTACACGGCATGTAGTTTAGGGTACACGACGTGTACCCATTTACTTCACATGGCAAAGACACGACCTTCCACACGGGGTATACCCGACGAGGGGGTACACGGCGTGTACTCACACTACACGGCGTGTAGTTTCAAAATTTTGAAAATGTGGGAAAATTCCATTTTACCCTTCATAACACTTCGTGGGCTTCTTTTTTACAAAGTAATGGGCTGGAGAGGTCCATGCCATTGAATCAGATACCTCTTAAAACATTCTCGTCCCCATGAATTCAGAAACCAACCCAAAGGAACCCAACAAGATACCTCTTAGGGTTCTCGTTATAACAGGAACCCAACCAACAACCCTAATCATATGTGTTAGGAATCCTTCCCCCATGTCAAGATATTATCCTATTTAGGCAGCACTGACTCGCCTGCACGGGTTTAATCACATCCTCATTAATGCGTCTCGATTAAGAATTGGGTCTTCACACTTTCATATATTAGGATTTTCCAACTTGCACTTCCCCCAACACCGCACAACCCACACACTGCCCGAACATGTGGTTTGGGGAAAATTCCTTTTCCTATGTCGAGATATAATCTACTTTAGGCGGCACTGACTCGCCCGCATGGGTTCAATCGCATCTGCATTAATGCGTTTTGATTAAGGGTCAGGTTTTTCCCTTTCCCCGCACATCCAGACATGTTACACATTACTAGGGAATAATGAAACAAAAGGTCTCACATCTGACATGCCAAGCATTCCATATATCAAAGGTACATAGTATAACATCAAAAAAACACTCTGAAGAATAAAGAAAACACAAGTCAAAACAACTCCGGGTACTGAGCGTGCATCTGGGTCTCCAGCTCCCAAGTGCTCTCCTCGAGGCCGCCATGCCTCCACAACACACAAACCAACGGAATGGTTCATCCACGGAGCACCTTCTCTTTATGATCCTCAATTATAACTGGTCGTTCCTCGAAGGTCGCATCATCTCCCATATCTAACTCTCCCCAGTCGATAACATGGGAGTCGTCGTGTAAGTACCGACGAAGTTGGGAGACGTGGAAGATGTCATGAACCTTCTCCAACTGAGGTGGCAGGGCCAGCTGATATGCCACCTCACCGACTCGCCTCAGCACCTCAAAAGGTCTGATGAACCTAGGGGAGAGCTTACTCCCCTTATCGAACCGCTGCTGGCCCCGTCAAGGGGAAACCTTCAAGAACATAAGATCACCCACCTCGAACTCCAAGGTCCTACTCTGACGATCAGCATAAGACTTATGTCGGTCCTGAGCCGCTTTCATCCTCTCACGTACAAGCTGGACTTTCTCTGTGGTTCTCTATACTACCTCTGGCACAAGAGCGCCTGTCTCACCAACCTCTGCCTAGAAAATGGGTGAACGACATGGTCTCCCATACAAAGCCTCAAATGGTGCCATGCCAATAGTAGAGTGGAAGCTGTTGTTGTAGTCAAACTCTACTAAAGGCAAGTGTCATACCCATGATCTTCTGAAATCCAGAACGCATGCTCACAGGATGTCCTCCAGCATCTGGATAGTCTGCTATGTCTGCCCATCGGACTGGGGGTGGAAAGCAGTGCTAAGGCGTAGATGGGTGCCGAAAGAATGTTATAACCCCCTCAAGACTCGTGAGGTAAACCGAGTATCCCATTCGGAGACGATAGTATTCAGGACTCCATGTAAGTTCACAACCTCGTCTATGTACCTCTATGATAAAGTACTCACCAGGCCTGACTCCTTAATTTCTAAGAAGTGAGCTGATTTCGTCAGACAATCCACCACTACCCAGATAGCATCATAACCACCCTGAGCTCTGGGTAGTCCTGTGACGAAGTCCATTAAGATGTCATCCCACTTCCACTCGGGGACATCTAAAGGATGCATCAAACCACTGGGAACACGGTGTTCAGCCTTCACTTGCTGGAACACTAGGCATTTAGCCACAAACTCCGCCACTGCCTGTTTCACCCTGGCCCACCAAAACTGTTCCCTCAAGACTCAGTACATTTTTGAAAATACTGGATGTACCGCCAAGGATGATCTATGGAACTCACGGAGAACTCCCTCATGCATCGCCTCCAGAACAAACAACCTTCTGTGGAAAAGCATCTGATATCGGCTGTCCTCTGACCATCCCTCTGAATCGTTTCCCTGATCGACACGATCCCGCTTCACTTCCGACTCATAGTCCCCCCACTGAGACTCTTCCACCGACTGCAAAAAGGAGGACTGCACCGTCATCTGAAACAAACAGCCTCTACCACCTTCTTCCCTTGTATCCAAGTGCAAGGCAGCCAACTCTCCCATCGCTTTCCAAGCATCATTGGATTCCCGAACCACTTTCTTATGTGACTTCTTGCTTAGGGCATCAGCCACAATGTTTCCCTTACCTTCAGTTTAAGAGATCTCGAAGTCATAGTCTTGGAGAAACGTGACCCATCTCTACTTCTGCATGTTCATGTCACGCTGGGAGAAGATATAACGCGGGCTCTTATGATCTGAGAATACCACAAAGTGCTCCCCAAAGAGGTAATGTCTCCACAACTTCAATGCGAACACTACTTCTACAAGCTCCAGGTCATGGGTGGCATAGTTAAGCTCGTGAGGGCGTAACTGACTAGACCCATTACAGATCACTCCCTTCTTATGTATCATCACGCACCCTAGACCAAGGCCAAAAGCATCACAAAACACCTCATACAACAACCCTTCCTTTGGAAACCTGAGTACGGGAGCACTGGCCAACTTCTCCTTCAGGTATTCGAAAGCCTTCTAGCACTGCTCGCTCTATAGGAAGACCTGGTTCTTCCTAGTCAAAGCTGTCAATGGAGAAGCAACTCGAGAAAAGTATGAAATGAACCTCTGATATTAACCTACTAACCCTATGAAACTACGAACTTCTACCATGCTCTTGGGTGCTACCCACGAAAAAAACGCCTCCACCTTCAACGGGTCCACTGACACTCCATGCTGAGAAAACACGTGCCCAAGGAAGTGTACTTCTTGTGTCACGAACTTACACTGCGATAATTTTCCATAAAGATGGTGGTGTCGAAGGACTTCCAAGACTGCCTGGAGATGCTCAACGTGCTCCTCTTCTGATCTTGAGTAGATCAGGATGTCATTGATAAACACAACGACGAACCGGTCCAGAAACTCTCAGAAGACAAAGTTCATAAGTCCCATGAACACAGCTGGTGCATTCGTAACTCCAAACGGCATCACTTTAAACTCGAAGTGCCCATACCTGCACCTGAAATCCGTCTTCGAGATGTCACTATCCTTCACCCTCATCTGATGATATCCTGATCGCAGATCAATCTTAGAGAACCAACCTTCTCCCCTCAGCTGGTCGAAGAGATCATCTATCCTTGGAAGGGGGTAGCGGTTCTTGACCGTTACCTGGTTCAACCTCCGGTAGTCTATACATAGCCTGAGACCACCATCTTACTTCTTCATGAACAAAATTGGAGCACCCCATGGCGATACGCTGGGTTGAACAAAACCTTTCTCCATCAGATCATCAATCTGAATCTGCAAATCCCGCAACTCTGAAGGTGCCATCCGATAAGGGTCCATCGAAATGGGATTGGCACCAGGCTGTAATTCTATCCCGAACTCAACATTATTTGGGGGGGGGGGGTAGAGTCACAACCTCCTCGGGAAAAAAATTGAGGAACTCCCCAACAACCTCCGAGACATCCAGCATCTCTGTATTAGCTGCAACCACTGATAACCCGCCTAAAAAGGAAAGGAGAGGTTCCACACGCCGGCTTCCCACCTGATAGATCCTCTCGCTAACAAAAGATATGTGCTTCCCATCCACAAAGGAGAACACGACTCCTCTCTGGAAGCAGTCGATAACGAAACTAATAGAAAACAACTAGTCGATGCTTAGGATGACAACGTATGGCTGCATCTGTAACAGAAGAAGCTCCCCACTAGATCGATGTGGTCTCAACGTCAGCCCACATCCTCGACAAAGACAATATACGCTGGTCTAGCCTCCAACTGGTGTACTCAGCACCAGTGGTATGGAAAGTCTCTCTACATCTAGTACCAAAGCATGGGCTAGACCAGGTGAAACAAAGGAGTGCGAAGCACCCGAATCGAAAAAAGAAGAAACAAGAGTGCTGGACAAACAAATCGTACCTCGCACCACCTCTGGTCCTCCTGGAGCTGCCAACTCTACTGCGTGCAACTGTCCACGCCCAGATCCTCTGCCTCTCTGATGTCGTCCACCTCCCCAACCACGCCCTAATCGAGGTCCATAAAGAGCATCCTGAGGACGTCCTCCTCCCGCAAAGTCTTCCCTCGAAGGAGCATGGTCCTGCTACTGCGGGAAGGGCCTCGCCGGCAACTGGTGCTGCTGAGGCGGGGGCTGAACCTGCCCACCTCCACCATACTGAGCTCGGGTCGGGCACCGACTCTGAATGTGCCCAAAACCTCCTCAAGAAAAACAATTAGGTTCTGGGCTCGTGAAAAAGGGACGACGACCTGAAGATCTGAACTAGAACTGCTGGGGCCTTCTCCCTACTGGCCTAAAATTGGAAGGTCCTGTCGCAGGAGACCTGCTGCTAATTGCCTTCCCCTTTGACGAGCCCAGCTGGATCCCCTCTTGTGGTGCACCTCCCAGTGAGTACATCCTCTCTAAAACCTCTGCATTCTTATGTACCGCCAAGTACGTTGGAAGGGTGAAGGGGGTGACAGCATACTGAAGCAAAGGGTGAAGCGCCTCCTCCAAACGTCTCGCCCGAGACTCCTCATCCGGAAAGAGATCCGGAGAAAAGCACAAGAGATCCTTGAACTTGATCCCCAACTCTCGTACTGACATAATCCCCTATTGAAGGGAGAGTAACTCCTACCGCTTCTCCACCTTGATCATGGAAGAAAGGAATTCCTCTTGGAATTCCTTCTCAAAGTCAGCCCACGGAACCTCTACCTCTATCCTTTCTCCAAGGTAGAGCGTCCACCATTGTCGCACCGCACCTCTCAGCTGGATGACTGCTAGGGGAACTCAGTACTCCATCGGAGCACAGATCAAGGTAAAAGCGATCCCTAGCTCCTCAATCCACCCCTCCTTCTCTGTATCCGAAGTACTACCCTCGTACTTCTTGAGGGTCTGCCGCTGGAAATAACGGAGAGTCTTCTGCCACTGGCTATATTCCTCCTCTCGGTCAATCCTTAACTGATCGACCGCCTGAATCTGTTGGGCCTTGGTCGTCTGAGCCACATGGGGACGACGTCCATGTGCCATAGATGTACGGTAAACAAGGATCGCCTAAGCCCATGTAGTAAGGAAATTTCTCAATGTTTTTATTTTATCATTTTTATTACAATTTCATTCCCAGAACACCCAAATCAAGTAAAACACAGTCATGATGATGCATGTACCTTCCCTAGGGTCTCTACCTTGTAATAAATGTGGTCTCACTTGGTCATTCGGTAGGCTCAAAGTCCTTGCATCGGATCACAGGGGCCCTAAAATCACGTGTCTCATCTGGTCTTTCTTGGCCTATGTCACGCACTAAGATTTACGGACACTATTGCCCTACCATCCCATGAAATCTTCACTATTCCTAACTCCAGAATCCATACTATCTCTCAACCTTCATGCCTCTGATACCATTCTATCACGACCCCCTCCCACCAATGATGCCCCACCTGAACTGGCAATGTTGAAAGGGAGATAATGACCCCCCGAGTCCCGCCTCTAGTAGGCCCCGGGGTAGCGACTAGCACCAAGGGTATGAGTTTTTACAAATATGGGAGGCATTACCCTTTTTGTTATTTAAGATTGGGAAATAGTACAAGTCAACCACCAAAAATGGAAAAGAACAAGTGTATAGAAATAAACACAAACCAAGACCACATGCATGTTTAAACAATTTTATAACAAGGTACATGTTCAGGAAAGCTTAAAAGTACAATACCAAAAGAAAACAAGAGTACAACAACTCCAACTGTCCGACTAGTAAGGTCCCGCACGGCCCTGGTAGTCCTCATAGAAACCTAAAAGTAAACGTAGGGTGAGCATACAAGTATACTCAGTAGGGAAACCTAAAGCTCTCATGCACAAGTGGGGGAGACATCCTATTGTCCTATGAGAACAACAGAAGTAACCTAGCAAGGATTTCTATCCACCCAACCTCACCAGCCACACTCACCAAAAACACAATCACAACAGGTATTAGTATATAAGAAACAACAGTATTGGGTACCCCACACCATTTCCCAGTAGTTAGCTGCTCTTCCTAATGGAGAACATCCTAACGCTGCCACACTCTCCCCATCCGCACACACCTGGGCCTCGCAAACCACATATCCCACCCGCACACACCTGGGCCTCACAACCACGTATCCCGCCCACACAAACCTGGGCCTCAGAACCACGTATCCCACCCTCACACACCTGGGCCTCACAGCCACGTATCCCACCCGCACACACCTGGGCCTCATCCCGAAGAGTCTTAGGAAATAGTAGAACCTGCCCGAAGAGTCTTGGGATAAAACCACCCTAATCGAAACCTACCTGAAGAGTCTTAAGTGTAAGGTCACCTCAAGACATCGCAGCCTAGGGGATAAGGAGCAGGAAGGAGCTAGTAACTAAGGGAAAACACCCTCTCTAATGAAATGGGAGTGTTCGGCACTAAGTTCTCAACATGGGTGGGGTGCGATAAAACAAAAAGATACAGACATATATATATATGTATAACAAACACACAGCCCAACCTATGGCTTCTAAACAAGGAAACTGAGCATGTGCCTCGGCACTGCTACTACGAAGCATGAAAACAACAAACAATCCCAAAACCCCATATAAGTTTTCACGTTTCATCAGAATTAGTTTATTTAGTTCCTTAACTGATGGGAAACTATCCAAAACCAACCATATAAAATTTCTGTAAAACACATCCCTGGCAACCACAAATCAAGTTAGATAAGTCACTGGCAACACAAAACCAACCTTTTTATCATCAATCAAACCCCGTTTATTGTTCCCGTTTCATTACCATGCCCCACCATTCATTAACTTGCCCACTTTCATTTATTATTCACAACTCATAGACCGTTCACACCCAACCCCATCCCTACAGCCCCGCTACCAACCACTATATCCACAAACATACCATACATAAAAACCGCTTTAATACCATTTATTGCAGCCCCACATCCCATCACTATCATAACATTCACACCAACCCACAACCAAGTCAACCGCAGCCCCGCTGCTCACCCGATCCACAATAACCCACAAAACACCCCCATCACATACCATATATCAAGCCAACACCCACATGTTCATTATTCCATTTTGTACAACCGGGGTGATCACACAAGGGTTCCAGAGTTTAAAACATCCAACTTTATGTGATTAACCAAATTCCATATTCCACAAGGCTCCATTCACAATAACTGTTTTGAAGATAGGGAAACATTTAATTGTGCAATCAAAGGCCCCCAACGACCATGATTTTCAGTAGGTATAATCCTATTCTATTAAAAACATAACAATAGGATAAACAAAGATAAACAAAACAACTTACCCATCCCCATTCACTAACCAGTTATTATATTTATTTAATAGTTCAACTGTTTCTCATGAAAAAAAAAGGATACCTACCCCGCATGATGCACAATTTAGAGAGAAGAAGGTAAGATCCTTACCTCAATAGGTTCTGATAACAACACTCCTCCCCAGATCAACTTTAGAAGGCATCTGTTGGCGTCCGTCACTTATTTCGGGTCCCGGAAAAACCCCCTTGGGTGGAAGTAGGAATGTAAAAGCTGAAGTAAAGACAACGGATCCAATCTCGGAAGTTCCGCCTCATTGTTATGATCCCATGGACGCTAATGGATCCTAAATCGGAGCTCAGACGAAGAAGTTATGGAAGGAAGAGCCTTCGAGTCTCTTGGGAGAACTCTGCTCAGAGGAAAGGGGAGGAGAGGGGTGTGTTGAAAAGGAGGAGTGGACCCCTCCTTTTATAGGCGAGAAAAGAAAAAGTACACGGCGTTTACTTTATGGTACATGGCGTGTACTTTATGGTACACGGCGTGTACTCGGTTATTTCACATGGTCTCCACGCGGCTTCCAATATGGCTCCGCGACCATTGACTGGTCAAAACACGGTTTCAGGGTAATGCATACGTGGGGAAGGACTACACGGCGTGTAGTTTGGACACACGGCGTATACCCATTTATTTCACATGGCAAATACACGGCTTCAACAACGCACACGGTCGTTGACTGGTAACGCCTACGCGGGGAGGGACTACACAGCGTGTAGTTTAGGGTACACGGCCTATACCCATTTACTTCACACGACAAAGACACGGCCTTCCACACGGGGTATACCCGGAGAGGGGGTACACGGCGTGTAGTTTCAAAATTCTGAAAATGTGGGAAAAGTCCATTTTACCCTTCAGAACACTTCGTGGCCTTATTTTTGACAAAAGAAAGGGCCGGAGAGGTCGAGGCCATTACATACATATATTTTATAATTTCTCAAAAATATAATTATTTTAAGATTAAACAATCCAGATAAATCCTTACATATCATATAATTATATAATATTATTTAAAAATATAGTTATTTAGAATCATTAAACATATAATTTTAAAAATATGTTATCTTATATTAAATGACAATAAAATAGTCCTTCCAAAAAAATTATATATAAAAAATAATAATATTTATTGACAACTATCTACCAATATGATAACATGGGGTTCATCCATATAATATAGCTCTACAAAATTAAATCTCACATATAACTCTCTAGAAATTAAAATCGACTGATTGAAATGTTAAATAAAAATAGAAATCTAAATCTCATTTAACAAACTGAATAAAAGTTTGATATAATTATAATATTTATAATTAAAAGCTTAAAAAATGTAACAAAAAAATTACATTAGTTTTAATAATATTAAATGTTAGTTACCAGGTACAAGATATTATATTTCAACTGATAGTAAATAATGAACTCAATTTTTTAGTAATAAGATATTATAATGATGATCATTTTTGTGCTAATCAGAATTTATAAAGATAATATTTCAAACTCTTAATTTCTTGGACTTCTATTTCTCGTGATCATATAATTCTATTGAGATAACGTAATTTTTCTTCTAAAATATTGAACTCTATTTGGTGAAAAATCCATCCTCTAATATCCCATACTGGAAAAATATAATTTAATGGTGAAATGATATATAAAAAATAAGATGATTAACATGATGGTCATATATTGGATTTATTTCCATGTTTAGAAGTACATATTTTAGAAATTAATTGGTTATAAATTTTCTCAAAATACTCAAACCAAATAGTAATGTTTTTCAATAAATTATTCATACTTATAATTTTATATAAAATCCTTATTTTCTCATGAATATCATTATAAAATTTATCTTTCATCATTAAAATTCATAAATTCTAGTTATCATACATAGAATTATATTATATTTACTTAGTACTATTCTTATCCTTCAATATAGAAATAAAATCATTTAACTTTTAAAACTACAAAATAAGTATTGAGTTATCGTTGTCTAAATTAACTAGTTCATCTTAAAATTTGACCAAACCATAAATTTGATTAGAATATATATTTTGAAAATATTAATTTCTTATAGTGGGTTTAGAAAACATATCCTTGAAATTCTTAGATTCATCCTTCATCATTAATCATTTTCTGATGTTTATATAGACTAATAGAATAAAAATAAATTTTTTCAATAGTTGGTACATAAGAGATATCATCATTATCATTATCATTTTTCAAATGAGAATAATTTTCTTATTGTGTTATATATATAAGAGAATCAACATTCATATAACCCATAAATAAAAATTTGAGATTTTAAATATTAGAGTTTAATCTTTTTATTTTTTGTTTATCATCACTATTATCCAAAGAATAGTGCAAAATAGTATCCACGCCACTAGAACAACATGTTTTTATAAATTTAAAACATTAATTTTATCTCCTATTAAGATTTTTTATTATTATATATTTTCATTCTCTTCAACTAATGATTATCTCTTTGTATTTGTTATGGAATTCTATATTAATTGAAGATATGTTCCGTTTAGTTTTTACTCTCATACCAATTAAGTGTTTCCTCCTTGTTATATCTTTGGAAACCACATATACCTATATATTGATCTATAATTATAAAAAATTAAAAAATATCCTTATTTCTCAACTGAACACGTTTATAAATGTTAAATATAATTAACATATATTTAAATGATATTAACATTAAATCTGGATGTACATTAAAATGTAACACTACTCTTCTTTCTGTACAAAACATCATTTATTTTTAACCAACTATCAAATTATATAATTGTGATGATGAGATAATCTAAAATTATATTAGTTGTGTTTTTTCATAACATCAATAGATTTTATATTATTCACCCACTCTTTTATAATCATTTCAATCACTTTATCAACAAATTGTTCATTAATATATTCTTAATCTATAAGTGATTAAAAAATGTAAAAACATTCATCACTATCTAATACATTTTTGAATTATACTAACCTAATAAGAAAATAAAAAATATTAATTATATCATGGGAGCATCATTTAAATTTTAAAAACATTCTATGTTCAGTAGTTTTTGACATCAAATATATTCCAAGTGTATCATAAATTTACAATAAAATTCTTTGTTGTATACATTCTTTTTAATTTAATATAATAGGGTATTATGATCATGAAAATTCATCTAAAAATAATTCTCTTCATTTATAGAAAAATAAACAAACATAATATGATATCTTTTAACTCTCTATCAATATAAAAAAATTAAAATCAATTATTAATACAAATTGTTTTCATTCTATCTAACTTGTACTCATATTCAACACTATAAAAATGTGTATTTCAATTATGATTTAAAATTTAAATAGAACTATTATGTATACATTCAAAAAAATAACAAAAACAAATAATTTCTCTACAACAAATGTTTATTTGAAAACTAAAATGGATAATTTTTATATGATAATATATATGATAATAATAATAACAAGATTAATCTAAAACATATAGAAAATATCTTATAAAATGTGTTTTCACAGATATATATAGAATTAAAACCACATGAGTGGGGTCAATTGTATTTTATAAATCTACTAGAAATATTCCAAACACCTCAATTTAAAAAATAATGGATTTTTGAATAGTAAAAATCTCATAATAATTAGAGTATGATTGATTACACATAATATAACATAAAAAATGGAACATAATGTAATTATGACAAATGAAAAATGAAAAATGAAAATATAAACCTGTATGAAATCTTATAAGCATAAGGAAAATTGAGAAAATGTGGAATCTATATTTATGATTCATGTAACCCTAATAATTGATTATAAAAAAACAGTTTATCCCAATGCTCAAGTGGAATATTTAGACTAGATTAATGGAATCCTCAAATATATACTATTAAAGGTTATGTCTTCCAATATCATATAATTACTCAAGTAAAACATATCATAATGTATTATTATCCAAATAAAAATATTTTGAATTCCACCTCGATGATCTTGATCAACCAAACTAGTAGCAGCTCGTGATCCACAACTCATAAGCTCTTGATTATAAATTATTAGATATATCTTTATATTCCTCCTTAGAATCGTTTAATATAAAAGGATTAGAATCATTCTGAACAAAAAAAGTTCTAATAGATTTATAGTGAAAATCACACAAAATAAACTATTAGAATAAAAAATCATAATGTAGAAATAATTGAAATTCATCTCACAAAAATAAACTATTGTAGGTTTCATGTTCATTTATGATTAAAAAGAATATAGTAATCCCTATGGGAATAAATTTATTGGTCTTCATTATAAGAGACCTTGTAAATTGTAGAATCAATTTAGTATGGGATCATTTTTAATTTCACCTGAATTATCATCGTTATCTTTTCAGAAATTAAAATATCTCCACATATTATGATTATGAATTTGTAGGAAAATATATATTGACTATGTTAGTCCCACACCACTATATTGCTAATGATTCTTTCGGAATCAATAATGAATAAAACTTCAGTCCTCCATATTTTCATGATAAATTCCTTAAGAATTATAGTTACCAAAATAACATATATACATATCACAAATAATTGAAATTTTTAGGCTAAATCAAAGTCTCATTATGTGTATTCTGATTTATCAAAATTAAACGATTTATAAATTCATAATTTATAATTCATGAATAAATTCAATTCTTTGTTCATACATCTCATGCATGAATAAAAGTATTCAAATACCATATTTTAAATGTTTGGAAATGTTTATTTGATTATAAATCGCATGGATGAAACCGTTGAATGATTAAATTTATTATATTTCCTCCAAATGTATCGAAGGTAGTTGCATCAAAATTATATTGGTATGAAAACAATATAAACAATTAGTAAAGTATAAAACCCAAAAATATAATATATCAATTCATACCATTTGTATCCAATGTTATTTAAATGTGTACATTCCTTTGGTTATATACTCCACCATACATTATGATATGTTGTAGGTAGTATCATAGAATTATATTCCATGCATTATGATTTCCAAAATATCATATAATATGATACACAGAATACGAATGTACAAAACTACTTTTTACTATATATGTCATAATCTATGATCAGTTATATTATACCATATGATATACCTAATATATAACATATATATATATATGATTTAGCGAATAATGTTTTAAATCTACAACATTAATTAAAACCTCAAAGACATTCCTTTCCATTGTATATCATATCATATATGATAAATTGTGGAATCATTTCCAAAACTCGATAAAATATCTTACAAAAAACTATTGTAAATCTTTCACTAACTTCACTATGTATCTTATATTTTCATCCCAAGACACCCTTATTGAGTATTGTTGAATCAAGGTGTTTAATTTTTTATAATTTGATATCTTTTTCCCTCATTGGTTGGGACACATTAATCTAGATACAATTATTTCCAAAACTACCCAAATTTTTTTAAAAATCCTAGCATAATGGTTTTACTAGTTTCACCACTAAGGGCTACTCTAACGAGAATGAACATGTTGTTGTGTTGGTGTTACATAATCCAATAATCTTTAATATTTTTGTGGATATAGTTTCAAAAATGTTCAGTACAGTCTTAGATCACTACCATTACAAAAATATTCAGGGGTACTCACACTCCATCACTTAGTTCAGTTCTACCAACTCATCATTTCTCAATAAATTAGATGAATTATACCACAGTTTGATAAATTTAATTTCACATCCATATCTTTATAAATGTTTTGGTTGTCTTGAATCATCAATCCCTAAGGATAATTCATTAACGAGTTGTAAAATTTTCCCTTAGAATCATCTTTCATTCAAAAAAAATTTCTCATGTCCCTTTACTAAGGCATGATTATTTTTTAGGTCTCTTTATCACTTGCGTTTCCTTTCAACTGCGTAATTGTCAAAAAACTACCTATATTATATTTTCATCACCCTGTTTTGTTTTCCTAGATGATTTCTATTTAGTTCACTCGCATAAGTCATGTTAATGTAACTACCATTTCTATGGTTAATTTTCCTAGTAATTTTTAATATATTCAATTCACATATTAGATTGGTTGAAGAATATATTATTTCACCACTTTTTCATGATTTATCTTGTTATTTTATATTCATGAACCTATCTTTCATGAAACATTATTCATCATGATGTTCTTATCATGTATAGTTTTTACAGGTACCACTTACTCAAAGACAGATCCACTAATCCTCCTAGATTTATTTAGTTTTAAATGTTAGGTGTTTACTCGTATTTATCAGAAAACCCAACCTTTATGAATAATTGAATTGTCAAATATATATTTTCTTAACTCTGCATCTATAGAACCTCCACTAACATAAACCAAACACAATTACACTTCTGTATTATATCCATATAACTCAAACTTCAATGAGATAATATCAACCATAGAATAATTCATAACATCATACACTATCAAAAAATCAATTTGACTAGAATAAATTATATGCATTATTTTGGCATAATCATTTTGTACCGTAGTATGTTTCACATGAAAATGTTAGGGAAACTAGAAAACAATTAAATTTCATATATTCAACATCACATGGTATTCAAAATCTTATAAAAACCTATAAATGATTACAAAAAAATGTAAAAAACATTAATCTCCCTTGTGGAACTCTTGTGTTATAGAATTATGTCAATTTTTTTCCAATACAAAGTGAAATTTAATACCAGAAACATTCTCAAAATCCTAAATATGAATACATAAAAACATATATTTTACTATAAGTATATGTTATAATTTCTCAATATAGAAAAAAATAGTTAAGGATATAATTATATATTTTATTTCATTACTCATTCATGAAACTCCCAATTGATGAGAAATTATTATAACTAAAACAACTATATTTCATTGAATTTTATAACTATTTCTAACCAATTGGAAATAAAATAAATTAGATATGAATATATAATTTTAGATCATTAAGATGATTTCACTCCATGGCCTCAATCTCCCTGGATTTTATCAGTCAATTAATTATGCATCACTTCAAAAAAATGATAGAAAATTTAAATAAATTGGATGAATGGGTATATAAAAAAATCCACAAGATGAGGGATGTGATGAAACACTAAACTTAAAAAAAATTCTCTTATACTTTTGTGGACTATAAATTATTCATGATGTTTTTCTCTTGTTCATCAAAACCAAAAAATATATATTAATACCATTACATTATACACATTTACATTAATAAAGTGACACATGATCTTAATAAATTTGGTATAATAGTGTTGCCCTCCGTTTTTCCTAAGATCAATCACAGATTTGTTAGTATAGAAGAAAAAAACATTTTTTACATGTTCAAAAATCTCTAATAATTGTGTATTCATCCATATAAGGTTTGTGTATACTTTGGTTTCACAACATATTTATAATCCATCTTCCTCAATAAAGTATAGTTTTTCATTTTACTTAATATTCCTAAAAACATATTTCAGAAAAATAATTCTTCGCAATATGTTGAAATTTTGTACAAAATATCAATATCCAAGTCTACAACATAAAATTTTGGTAAGTAAATATCTTTTTTAACATAAAAAACAATCCAATAGTGAGAGTACCTCTGGTGTACATCATGAATTTTTTAACGACTATCATATGAACATCATTCATTTTACTATAGAAATGGAATTCCAAACATGTTTAAAAAAGTATCGAGTAATATAGTAGTATAATATAGTAATCATCCAATTATTTTACAATAAAATATTAGATCAACTGAGTTCCCAACATCCGGATTTCGATGCTTTACGCCAATCCAAATCAAGATATATATAGGTTTGTAATTATTCAGATCAAACATCTTCATTTGTTCCCTCATATATTTCACCAAAGAGATAATGGTATATTTGTACTTATCAATCACATATATCCATATAAAGTAAATTAGTTCACGTGTCATGGGAAATTTCAATTAAAACTCATCCAAGATGAAAATTAATCTACTTATATTTTCATACATTTACTAGATATGATGTCGTTGACATATGAAAACACCATGAACATTATTCATTGTATTTTGGTACATAATTTTAAATGAATAAAACCTTTTAAAAATATATATTCTTTATCATTTACTCATGCACAATATACCATACATGTGTACATAGATTTAAACAGTATAGTTCTTTAATCGTCTTGTGTATTTTAAATTCATCATTACAAATAAAAAATACCATTGAACATTTAATAGTGACTTTTTCTTTAAGATTACAATTAGAAAATATTGTTTTTACATTCATTTGTTAAATAATTAAATAAATTTGAATTTCCATCACTTAGAACTATTTTATCAACTCTTATCTATCTAAGTATAGATATTTTTCTTCAATATCAACCCCTTGAATTTATTTATACCCTTTATAAATTAAACCATCATTTTAGATAATTTGTTTTATTCTCATAAAATTTATTCTTTGAAGATCCAACTATTTCTAATCACATTTTTTTATGTTTGATCTTATTTTATATTTCCCAAGTTTTATTTTTATTATGTTGATCCAATTCATCACTCTTGGAACTATAAGATGAATCATCATTCAATAGTAATTTCAAAGATGTGTTCTCTACAATAGAAAATAAAACAATTTGATCAACATGTATCATCCATCATTTATATACAAGAGTAGTAATCACTTTAATTAAGTTATATGGATTAACCTAAATTATCATGTTTATCCTCTGGGGAAAAAGCTTAAATTCTTTTTACATCACCCCCTTTTCTAATTCTTCCTCGCAGTATTCATTATTTATGGATCTATGTGAAACCCTAGCATTTTTGTCAACTTATTTCAAATCATCAAAGATGATTATAAAATTCAAACATAATATATTCTACTCATACTTCTCATTATTGAGATTAACCTCATTACTCTCCACAATTTTATTTAGAAAGTTATCGAAACATATTTAGGCCTCAATCATTGTTGAGTAACCTACAAACATTATTTATTCTATTGTATCAACATAATTTCCTTCATTTCAGGATTTCTTTCAAATATTTTATATAATCTTGAAGACCCAAAAAAAATTTAGGATGATATTTTTTTTCTTTCACATTTAATATGGTTTCTACTATTCCCTAGTCTTATTCAATGTCTAGTTTTTAGTGTACTCATAATCATTCACTACTTAATATCAATATTGTTAAGAGGAACCACATTTTATGATAAATTAATTGGAAACATTATTCACAAATAATGTTTTCCATTAAAAACCTCAATTATATTATAATGTTGTATCCAATAAAAAGTAAAGAATTATGAAATTTTTTCCATGTTAATTATCAAAGTAAATATAAATATAATCTTTTACATTATCAAATTGTAATATCTTGATTTTCTAGCTAGTTTCAATACCCACCATTCACATGTACCACTTCATGTTGTCCATAACATACCCCATTTTTCACGAATATAATAAAATTTATTATACATTAATAATCAATAAAAATATTGAAATGTCATTACCAATTTATGAACATTATATTAATTAGGCCTAGACATAAATATGAGCTAACTCAATGAGAATTGGTAACTATTTATTCACTAATTAATACATATTTCAAACAATCTTTAATAATAAAAAAGTTTTGGAAAAAAATTCCAGATCACATATTATATTGGTAATTTCCACTAAAACGTTCAACTTGTATAAATTTTATATAATTCACTGGTTAATATGAACCAATATATAACTCTATAAGATATTATCTTTTTAATCTATTAAAATTGAATAACTTAAATTATTATTCACATTATAATGATTTATAGTTATTCTTTATCAATCCATGATAGAGTTTCTATATTTTCCATTGATAAAAAACCCATATGGATTACAAAACCTGAAGTCTTGAAACATATAATTGACTCAAATTTTGGAGATTGTGTTGTTTTATATCAACATATAGAAACACCTCATCTTTTATCTCATTTTTTATAATACAAGTATTTCCAGACCCTCGAATCATTATTTGTAATTCATTAATAAAATTCATAGTTATATTACACTTCAATTAATGTTTTTAAATGTTTCCTAATTTTTTGTCATGTGGAATGAGCACCCACTATCAAGTATCAATGTGTTACTATATTTCAATTATATGAGATCAATTTATGAAAATTTGGACCACTCTATCACTCTCATTCTTCTTCCATAAAATATTTGTTTTAATTGAGTTCGAAGATGTCGTTTCCGCTTTCTCCTCATCATATGTGGTTCCATCATACCCATATTTATCTTATTATAATAGATATTATCTATTATTCATTTACATATTTAATGTTATAATTTTATTTATTTTTATTTAAATTCTAGAGTTAATTTTTTCACATCCTCATTTCATATAGTTAGTGGATATGTTCCCAAAATTGTAACAATTAAATAAATTTCCACTAATACGATTTCATCAATGTGGTGATAGATATCATATCATTATCCTTTACTAAATTCCATGTTCTTCCTTATTCACATAGATTATTTCCATATCACAATAATACATAGAATCTCTCAGATATCCATAGAAGTAACACTTAATAAGAGGAAACAACTCCCTTCTAATATTTCTCCTCTTGTTTAGAGACATTGAAGAGAATATTCAATTTTCATATTTTATTTAAGGTTGTGTATTTTTTCATGCCTATCGATATCATTTGAAAGGATTACTCATTTTCTATGTAACTGGTGTCTTAGTGTTGAAATAAAAACTATCATATTTTTATTTTATATAATTCTTTATTTATCATTATATTAATATCTTATAATAATGGATTATTTTATTTCTATATAAGGATTTGTGTATTTATTCACTATAAATTTTTTTGACTCCATTAGTGCTTCGTTTATCCCATTCAAAGAAATCATCATTTGAGAATATCATAAAATAGAGTCTCCTCTTAAGATTACTATTAAATTTATTTTATTTTAGATTAAATCGAATTGTAACTATTTATTTATCAATATATTATTAATTATTTTTTTACTTATTTACATAAAAATTCAGGAAACCAATCACATTCGTCTGTTATTCAGTTTTTAGCATGATGTTCACAAAATATTATGGATTAACCTAACTGATTGATTAATCTTCTAGTTCTTTATAAATTGAATAAATAATATCATAAATCTTATCTTTATAATAGATAAAATAATTAAATTATATACACTACTGAAAAATGATCCTATACCCACGGTTCAAAACCATGGGTATAGACCCCAAAACCGTGGGTATAGGCTATACCCACGGTTTAGGTAACCGTGGTAATTGGCTATACCCACGGTTTGGGGAACCGTGGGAATTGGCTATACCCACGGTTTGGGGAACCGTGGTCGTTGGTTGCATCAGTATAGGTCCATGACCTATACCCATGGTTTGGAAAAACCGTGGGTACATGTTTTTCCACCATGTCATAAATCTATACCCACAGTTTGGAAACTATGGGTATAACACATTTTACAAAATAGCGGCCCGCCGGATTCGATATCGTGACCACATCTTCATTCACGAGCATCCATACCACAACCCCAACACCGCATATATGTATGTAGATATATATATATATATATATATATTATTAAATAAATTTATTTAAATCGTGGGTATAGAGGAATAAACCATGTGTATAGAACTCCCGCCAAATTTTATTTTTGTTCACATGTGGAAAACCTATACCCAAGTTTTGCCAAAACCGTGGGAATAGGTTTTTTTTCTGATGACTATACCCACGGTTTTGGGTAAAACCATGGGTATAGGTCACTGTATCCCCACATTTTTGGGAAAACTGTGGTTATAGGCATTTTTTGATAGCCAATACCCAGGGTTTGGATAAAACCATGGGTATAGGGTAGCCTATGCCCACGGTATGGGGAAACCGTGGGAATATGCTATCAAACAATGATTATACCCATGGTTTTCCCAAAACCGTGGGGATATAGTGACATATACCTATGGTTTTTCAATAAAACCATGTGTATAAGTCCATTTTACAGAAGTGATATTAATCTAGTTATTTTTATTTTTTAGAAAATTCACCTCTTCAAGACCCCCATCAATATTTTTCTAAAGATCAAAAATTATATCAATTTTATTATCTTTCTCTATTATAAATTATTCCACTATAAAGTTTTCCATCAAATATTATTTAGTACCTAATTTAGATTCTATATCCAAATCATTTTGATAGTTTTCATTATAATCATATTTCTTTCTATTAAATATCTATTTATGAAACATCTCTTGAGATGAATTTCCTAGATAGAAATATATTTTATGCTGGAATTTTAAATGTGGATTCTCTGTGATTTATTATTCACATGCATAACGATAAAATATATTTAGACACCATGAATAAATTTTTCTTTCCATTACACATCATACATATGACACGAAAATATTGAATTTAAATCTATATCATCCACCTTTTAATTTTCTATCCTCTAGAAAAAGAAGTTCATTATCAACCAATTCATCTTTATTGCCACCTTCATTGATATTTATTTTTTTCTAAGTATTTGTATTCCATTATCTCAAATTCATGATATGATGTTAGATTTGGAATAATATAAATTTCATTAGACACAAAAGTACTTATCAAATCTTCCAAATTTGACTTGGTCCAATACCTATATTCAATGAATGATTTTTTTTATATTTTGTAGAGGGAGAAACAATCATATGATATTCCAAATGATATAAATATCCTTTATTTCACCACCACGTCCACAAATAACTTCAAAATACTTAGTAATTTGGTAATAGAATATATTAATATTTACATTAGAAAGAATCTTCAAGTCATCATTATTTTTTATACATTTTAATCAAAGCCTAATTCACCTTATAATCATCTTTATTTATGTTATCCAATTTTCCCAAATGTCGTCGACCCTCGTATAGATTATAAACATCATATTAATTTTATTTTACCTAAAACTAGATATATTTTTTTACTATTTTATATTAGCATCAGGTATATTATTATCAACTTTCATCATGGATAGTAATGATGTATCACTAATTTGTACCTTGTAGAATGTTGAAGAGAAAACATGAAGACCAAGAGATCATAAGTGTTCTAAAATTATTTTATTCAAAATATAATAATTAATTCCATTAAAAATAAACATCCCTTTAAGAGAATTATGTTATACATACTGAGTGTCAATTGAATGATTGACTATTTAAAACTATTTCACTGATTCAATATTTTATAAGCTGAGAAACATTGAGAGGGGATTGAAAAATCAATGTGTGTTTTTTTATATTTTGGTCCATGTACTGAATGTTTTAATAACACATTGAAATTGATATAATTAGTTATAGGACCACGCACAAATAGATAAATATTTAATTTAATGCGTCAAAATTTAACTTGATTCACTTATAATTTCTAGTACAATAATCATGAACATAATGTTGTTTTAGTGTAATAATATTGACTCATATTTCCTTGTATAGTGGATGTAGTTTAAATCATAGTGACTTGGGTGTAAGAATAATACATTTAGAGAATTAATCCAGGAAAATCGCAGTACCTCAAATAAATTTTTATCATTAACTCTTCATTCTTCACTACTTCAGGTGAGTTATTCCATTGTTTAGTAGGTCAATGTTGATTGAATATTGTAATAAATGTGTTGGATATTTTCTATAATGATTTCAGGAATATGATTATTCATTGTGGTCCACAACTTCTCCCAAATATTTTATCTCTCAAAAAAATTTTCCGTATCCCTTAACATCGGTATGACCCATCAGTCAGGTCTATATTTCACTATTTTAACCTTTAACACATCTATTAAGAATTAAAATACTTTATTGTAATTTATTTTTCCCATGTATGTTCTCCCATATGGGTTAAGAAAATTCCACTTTCTTAATCCATGTTTGAGAAAATACCTTCACTAAAGTAAATTATCAGTATTATATGATATCTACTCTATTAATAGAAATGAGTTTATGAGTATTAATTCATGTAACCCGCTTTCACAACGATATTTTATAGTTAAAATAATAACATAAATTCTTTTTTTAAAATATATTCACATATATATTCCACTAAAGAATAGTTAGTTAATGTACTACTTACCTGAAGAGGGGCCCACTAATCATATTATTCTTTAGTAGATTCAAATGGAAGGGATAAATTATTATTTATATGAATCCCCAAAAAATTTTATATATTATAATGAAAACACATATATTAATTCCACTATACTCATTAGAATTTTCCATTACTATAATTTATGTGTGCATCCAATAGTGCATTATTTTGACATAATTACCAATTATAGAAGATTTTATCTTACTAATGGAAATGAATAGATTTAGTGAGGATCACTCCCAGAATAATTTGAAACAACCTCTACTATAATTAATGGGACTATAAAGGGTTATATCCATTATTTTTTTCTTTAATAAACTGTAAACATCCTCCAATGTTTTGGATAACATAAGAAAAATTTACAGTTTTTTGTAATCCAACTCCCATAGCCATCAAACTCATAGAAAAACCTAGGAAAATATTAGAAGGAAATAAAACACATTGTTTATTACAATAATATATTACCTTGGTTCCAAAAATTATAATATTTAATAACTTATGAGTCCACATCCAAGAATATTTTAATTTAGATATGAAAAACATTTAGAGAAGATCACTGAGTCAAATTTAATCCCCATTATGTTAACTATAATGTGTTCATTCATAGTCCATTATAGTGTTCATAGTAAATATGAATCATTGAATCAATAAATATATATATATCCTATAGAAAATAACCAATGATAATCTTTTTAAAAATGGATTTGGAATGATCTCCATTAATGTCATGTATTTCAATATCGTTGTTTACCCACCTCACTATAAGACAACACACATTATCATACATATCATTTTTCAAAAAAGAATATATTGTCATTGGGACTCCGATTATGCCAATACGATATAGACAACTCATTTGTTCTCGACTCTTGAAGTTTATACTAAAATTTTAAATGAATTCATTCCATGTCATGCACTTTTATGGATGATAACATTATATTCCCCTAATCATAACAAAAAATAACACCATATGTACTACCTAGTTTTTGTCACAGATTCTTTAGTCCATCGGAACTAAGGACCCATAGTCCATAATTGTCATATGAGGTAGAAAATTCAATGCCAATTATGCTCTATCCAATCACATGATCAGTACTATACTCAACCACTTCAAGATTAGATATGCCACAAGGATTATATTATAAAGGTATCAATCATTGAATATTTAAATTCTAGATATCTCTGCATCCTAAAATAAAGGGTCTATTCCATCCATGCACACCCAATATACCAAAGAAATAATATTTTCCACTACATGTTGTATACTTAATGGGTTATCCATCAAATAAAAACAATTTTTTTCCACATGAGTGTATTTCGAATATCATATAAGAATCCTACTCAATAAAAAATTTACCTTTAATAAAAACATGTAATACTCCCTCATGAACATCATTTGATGATAATAAATTTCCTTAATGGAGTGCTAAATAAAAATTACATTTCATAATATGCACTTTAAATTATAAATTTAATATTCTTATAATCATTGTTGAAATATTAATGAAACTCTACATATGAAAAAATATAATATATCATATATGACTTATAGGACCCCGTCAAACCCTAAGAGTGGGGATGAGTTCGGGTGATGTCAATTTAAATAATTTTATATCCCTTTTACTTATTTTTCTTAATGGTTCTTTTTATTATGTTGGTTTGAAATGTGATCATCTAAATTATTTACTATTAAAGTAAATTAATTATAAAGTAGATATAGGAATGAAAATGACACTAGGGATTTTTTTTACTTGGATGACCCACACTATGCTACTGAAATGACCATAAAATAAATAGTGTGTTGACACAGTAATTGATAACTATTATCATTATTGTTTAGTGGATACAGAATGATTTTGATCACTCCACTCTTAGGATCACAACCTATACAATTGTTTTTGGTCAAGATCACATATCTCATATTTTTTACTATTATTCATCTAACTTCCATATTAATATAGGTATTATCACTCCTAGTTTATATAATTATAGATATACTTTTGTTTAAGGACATATAGGTTTGTCATCAAATTTACTTTATTATATTTCATTGTATATGGATGGTGCCTTTGAGATCTAGTATTCTACATCATATATTTCCTATGAATTCATCTATTAAAAAACCAAAAAATCCTTTAGAAGTGTTGTAAAATATTTTACATAAAAATAGATATACAATTCCTACTTCCAAAATGGTGATTGAAGAAAAATATTTAACAATGAAATCCTCTCCAATTCCTTTAGAAAATATGTTATATAATATCATGTAATTTATTTCTCCTCTCTTTGTTTAATATAAATATTATTCATCAAATAAAATAGTGAATATATATTTTATTTATACATTAAAGTATTTAATGAGTTGATTAGAGTTTCAATTATTTCCTCTTCTTCCCTTTTTAATTATTTATATAAGGGAAAACACTTTTGTGAAATAAAATTAAATATTTTGAAAATTATGAAACTATATTAATCTAAGATTCAAGACTTCTCCTACATCCATATTACCTTATTTATAATTATACATGTATGAAAATTAAATTATTAAAATTTTACATAATATATTATTGAATATTTTACATAATATGTTTTGAAAACTTCTCAAGAATAACTTAAACATTTTTTTACTCTATTTAATTACCATAAAAACATGATCTAGAAATATTTTGTTTCCCTCCATGCATGTAACTACTTTAATCCACATATAAAAAAATTCACGATATTTAATATTTAATTCAGGAATATATCACTGCAAATTATCCCATTAATCAAACATGAATTATATTTTAAATTTTTTGGATCTCTGATTTGGAACCATTTAAGACTCTTCTACACATCTTCTAAATTATTAACGTTAATTACCCTCTCATACTCAATTATAATCCATAAAAACACCAAATGGAATTATTTGAACAATGTTTCCAAAAAATAGTTCCTTTTTTTAATGGGAAAACTTTAGAAATCATTAATTACACAACCACTGACCTTTTAATCATAATCATAGAAAAAACAAAATAGTCACCATGCCATGTAAAATTCCATTTATCTTGACTCTATTTAATATTGGTCTTTCAACATCATTTGTTAACATTATATCTGTGATTTTTACATTGAAATATCAAAACCCATGGTTGGATTCCCCTTTAATATCAGTGGAATTGCATTACATCATGTTTAGCCACATTTTGTGGAAACCTAAATCCCCACAAAAGTTAATAATGTGGATTCATAGAATATTATCCATGAATCAACATGAAATGTGTATTTTATCCTTAATGATAATATTTTGTTACCAAATTAAATAAGTTTTTTTGTTGCATACATATAATGTGATGGGTTCTCTATGGATGATAGTAATTTGATTCAATTGATTTCCATGATATAAAACCAAGGAACTTTTTTGTGAAATCCTTTATCATTCGTCATTATAGAAATGTGGATATTCAGAAGCATACCCTATAAGTGTGTCTCGCTATGTATCTAGTCATAGGAACACTCAACATGAATTCGGGAGATGATTTATTCAATTATCAATAAAAAAATTATAGGCCCATTACCTTTTGGTGAATATTTTATAGAACAACATCAACCAGAATGTATCAAGGCATGGATGTATTTACTATGAAATTATAATATATTTTTTCCCAAAACACAAAATGGTTTTCCACAATGTAAAAACTATATCATTAAACAAATGAATATATAAGAGAAATAAAAATACAATTTTTAAATCCCATTTATTTCAAAATTAACATACCAAAAGATATTCTAGGTTAATTTATGCACCACAAATTAGAAAATAGTTGTTGATTATAATATGTATCCCAATGAATGTAAATATAGATAGAATAAAATGAATTTTGTTATAGTTATAAAAAAAACAAACCACATAAAATATAGGATAAAAACTAATCTTAATATAACATGAATAATTATATTTTTAGATATATCATATTTTATTTCAATTATCTAGAACATATAACCCAAATGAGGTGTGTAATACAAAATATATCATAGAGAGAGTAAATTTTTATAGAAATACTTTCAACTTGTTATGACATCCCTTAACATAAATTTACCTATTTTTTAACAAACATAACTCTATTAATCACTTAATTTAGAACCTCATCCCATATATATTCATTTATAATCTTCTTAAATATTCATTCTCTATGTGAATTGTATCAATTTTCCATGTTAGCGGTTTATAGATTTAAACAATTTTACTAGTTCATAATAGATATATTAAAATTATATATTCATTCAAAGTTTATTATTAAAATTAATATAATGTTATTTTGAGGGATTACTTATAATGAAAAATATTATTTAAATACCATTCATAAATTTTTCAGTCATTAATATTGATGATAAACTAGTATAGAAAAGATTTCGATGATTCCGGATGATGAGATTGTTTTTTAATTAATAATGACTCAAATATTATTATTAACATAACATAAAAAAATATTTGAAAATTAATAAAATATTATACTATTAATTAGTTTCTTATAATTATTGATGATGAAAAATCATTGTATGGTTCAAGTACGTGTTAAAATAGACTATAAAATGAACATTCCCTTATTTAACGAATGATTACAATGTGGTTTTATTGTAATATCATTATACAATGGGATTTATTATATATATTTTTTATTTTGATAAATTATAAAAACAATTAAATAAATGAATAGTTAATTGATATAAAAATATTACACAATTCGATTAAATGATGATCTTCTTGGATGCATATTTTTATCTAATAAATATTTTATGATCAATTTTTGATCATATTATTAACCGTATCAATAATTTTTTATATTTTAACCATAATTATATCATAAAAATGATATATATATTTTGATTCCATCCATGTTGACATATTTTTATTGTAGTTAAGGGAAATGAAAGACATTACCTCGTGGATTTGGTAATATGCACAACACATATACAATGATTTTATTTTGATTAATGGTTTGTATACATCGAAAAATATATATATAAAAATTAATATATTATTATTAAAGTATTTAATTTATAAAAATTTAAATATTTAACTATAAATATTATTAATTTTAGAGAAGATAATTAAGAAGATAACAAATTAATTGATAATACTCTTGTCAATGAGTATAACATTTCTATAATGTCTCATTAATGATTAATGGAAGATATTATTCTTGAGTGACCATGGGATTATTTTAATGGATTAGAGTTATAGGGTGCGTAAAATGGTAGTGTAGAGATAGGTGATTTGAAGTATTTGTGAGTCCATAAATGGTGATGTTTTTACTATTAAATAGGTGAATAAAAGGATTGTTTTGAAGGTGAACCCAATATAATTTTAATTAAACGTTACTAATCTTGTTTCAATGGAATTAAAATGGGAAGGGAATAGTGGAAATGTTATATGGGTCAAAACGATCCTAAACCAGTCATTTTTGGGAGGTAAAACTGATAGATTTCGTAGTTGTTAATTTATCTTATGACAGTTACAATAATTTAATTTTCCATGGTAATTAATCTATAACTTTAGTTTTTAGTTTTAATTAAAAGGATTAATATTGAAAATTTTCCTAATTTGATGATTATAATTTAACATTTCTCAATGAATATTTTAGTTCAAATTCATAAGGGTGTAAAAAAATTATAATAAAAAAAATTATATAGTAATAATATTTTATTAATAAATAATATTTTTATGCATTAAATTTATATGAATAATTTATTATTATTATTATTATTAAAAATTATTTTATTGAACTAATGTGATTTTTATATACTAAATAAGTGGTGTGTTATTTTAATGTAAATACCTTACCGAGTCTCCCTCAATACTATTTGACTCAAATAATTTATTAAAAATAGTTTCCTATATAGAAGTAAAATTTTTATTGATTCTTAATATGATTATTATAATATTTAAATATATAATTAATATCATTAATTTTTAATTTTTATTCTACATAAGTTTATTTTATTACATAAAAAGATTCCTAAAATTCTATATCATTCTTAGATAACTACAAATCCTTTCTTATTATTGAATTCATGAGTACCATATGCTTTAACTAAAAACATATATTTGTAAAATATTATTAATTAAATAATATTCTAGTCTTGAGATTTTAAAAAAATGATGTTATTTTGGTAAAAAAATTATTGAATTAATATATTAATTAATATTATGAATATATGGTCTCTAAAATGTACATATTATGATATTTTGAGATAGAACACTAACATCTTATAGTAGAGTCTCATGTTTTACATATTAGAACTGATTAAATTTGAACATCAATTCCTTCCTTGTAGTAATATTTGTATTATCATTATTTTTTATATACATTCTCATCCTATTATCAATAATTTGGGGAAAAACCCTCACTCATTCTTACATGTGTACTACCAACTCCATAAATAGTTGTTTTTCATTTTTAATAACAATATTAAAAGGCTGGATACAATAATTCATTTAATTAGTACATATGATATTCATGCAATATTTATGATTATGGAAAGTTAATATACTACAAAACTTATAAAACATCATTTTAATGAAAGATGTTAACATCGTGTGTAATATCAGAACCATGAAGGGATGTAATTCATTTTTCTTTTATTCCATTCCTAACTCATTAAAATTGAATTTTGATAATTACCATAATAATTATTTCTTGAACAATATTCCAGATATGGTTAAATAAATTTTCCATTTTCTAGGGTGAACCTATAATTTTGTGTGGATTACGAATCGAACATCTTTAAATGAAGTGATGTAAATTTATGTAATTTTCAACTAAATAATACTTGTTAAAAAAACAGTTTAAAAGAATAATTATAATGTAATAAACATGAAAATTATTAATAATTAAGTATAAATCTAATATAATTTTATTTTTCATTAGTTGGATAACATGAATACTCATTTAGGACATAATTTGTCAATTTTCCATTAAAACAATGTTTTAATGTGTTTTTATTAAAATAATTCTCCTTATTTTAAATATTCATGAACTTATTAAAGATTAATCTTAATTTTGATTTTATGAATGTGAATTTTAATTTTAGACTATTTTTTAGTTTCTATATAGCAGTTTAAAAATAATTTTTCAAATGTCTTGCATACAACTCACTTGTGTCAATTTAAAAAAATTATAAATGGTTATATTATTTAAAAATTTAGAAATAAATTTATTTACACTACATAATGACCATTAATAACATATATTCCTGATTTGTTTGTGTAAATTTATATTATTATTTAATTAATTATCTCAGTATTCTCAAATTTATTATTTAAAATATTATCATATGAAAATGATTGTTTTATCACAATGATAATTTATGACTTAAATATCTATTAAAATAAAATTAATTTTTTGATGGTCGACAGATGATTCATATTGTTTATAGGCGATACTATCTATGGATTCCATCTAAAATCTTAATATTGATATATTTTGTTAATATGTTTTTATTTATTCTACAGGGATTACACTAACAATTTGAATGCTAATTTATAAATACTAATATTTTTGATAACATTTTATTTAGATCATGTTAAAAAATCTTATGATTTAGTGGGTAAAAGGTGGAACCAATTATATACTACTAAATAATTAATAGGATTCATTAGAAAAACAATATTTTTCATTTGGTGTAAGCCTTATAGATTATTTATGATGTCTTGGCATGAGGCATTGATGTTTATTTATGATATCATAGTTTAAGGCCTTACTAAAAATATTATAATTCATGTATTATCTATTACATAATTATAAAACTTTTTATTGTCAACCCTGTGGTGATTTATATTTATTATCATTGGATATAATTCAAGTTTTAGTTGTTTTTGGTTATGATGGAAATATTTTGTTTCATAAAATAAGAATATTATATTAATTTAGAATAATGTATTTGACCTTATTATGGGATGTTTTATTCTTGAAGGTTAATATTTTATGTGTTTTTAGAAAACCCCATGAATTATTATTCATCAGTTATTTATTATAATGAATATTTTAAATAAATAATATATGAAAAAATGTTCTCTTAAGAGTAATTATGTTATTATTGTAATGAAATTTTATATTATTAGGTTAGTAAAATAACCATATGGGATTTCATAAAATATAAATGCACTAATCAGCTTAATGTAGTAGTATATCTCTTTAAATTAATTATTTTTTTCCATACATTTTAATATATTTTTCATGGTTCTGAAAGAATATTATATTATATTCTATGAAAATCGATCAAATATAAGGATTAGTTAAAAAAGGATCAACTATATTTAGAAAATAATTTTTTAAATATAATATTATTATATATGTAGAATAAATGTGAATTAAGTATATTATTAAAATTTATATTATAAGGGTTAGAAATGATTGAGTCTTTCCTAATCCCATATAACATTAATTTGAAGTGACCAATTATAGCACTCCATTCCCACAATGTTTACCCTCCAAGGATGGCAATGTGAGAAGAGATATAATGACCCCCGATTCCTAACTCCAGTATGCCCTAGGTTGGTTAATAGCACCAACGGTATAACAACACACAGATGAGAGGCATTACCCGCTACATGTACACATGAGAAAGAGAGGGATAAGAAAAACACCCACCTACTTCCAGTCAAAATGCAATAGAAAAGAAAAATGAAGTGCACATATATGTAATGTCATTCCAGAACTAATATAACTAAAATGAAAAAAACAGAAATTACCAAAAGAAAGAAAAAAGGCAGCGACCAAGATGCCCAAATAGCTCCTGCAAAACCCCACAGCTGGTAGTAACTATCCTGATCTCCAACCTTCTCCATGTGTCCTGAAAAATAATTTATATATCATAGGGTGTGTATAATAGTATACCAAGTAAGATCCTCCCTGATGCCTCTCATCTAAAAGTAGATAAATCATGATAAAGATCAGTGAACAAAAAGTAAAACTAACTTGTCACTGAAATAGGTACACTATGATCATCACCTCAAACTAGATACTCTCTCTATGTATCACATATAAGATTTTATAATATAATAAATAATATACAGGGTAATCCTCTAACACTTCCACGCAAGTTTTAGTTTATTCCAAATATGGCACTTCCTAAAGCATCTCTCACAAAAAATCTTAACACGAAGAAATCTGGGCAGAACTAACACATGAATCATTCAATACAATGCATGAAGGTAGAATCCTGGGAAAATTAACCACAACATCATCACAACCAAAAGTAACCAACTCATTTTGGGGAGCCACCACTACTCGCATAACTTGTATCATACATCAAGAATTATGCTTCATGTCATTACATCCCATACATCGAGTAAGGATCCTCAAGCCACTACAACATATACATGTTATACCTATAACAGCACAAATGAAACTAAATCTATAATATATGTGTGTGAAATAACAACAAGAAATTACAGCACTATACCCATATATATATATGGAAAACTAACTACCTTGCATACCACCACAAGTAACTACCAAGTGAAGAGAGTGGGGGAAATGGGAAAATCATCCTTCCATCCTCCCACAAGGATGTTGGGGAAAATAACCCCCCAAGGATATGAACCCCCATTGTGTGAGTCACCTAACTGACATGGTAGGGTAGTGTATAGAAACACATATGTACATGATATAATAAATCTCACAACCACACTATGGAAATAACTTTTCTTAGAATCAACTACAACAAAATTATCTCGGTCTCCGGTCTGCCACTTCTAAGACTAGGAATCCTATAATAACACAACCATTTAATAGCATTATTAAAACATCACAACCATTTTAATAAGTTTCACATTACATTAATTAATCCATTAACCATTAAATAACCAATTTATTTTTCTCATTACATTCATTAGCATCTGAAAAAAGTCACATTCCCTCCTGGCATACCCAAAACTAATTCCATGGTTCCTCCTTGAAAAACTACAACATTGCATCCCAGTTTTCTCCTACCCCATGCATTGAACATTATTTAGTCAAACATTAATTAATATAATTATTACATTCCATAATTCTAGGCATTCTAGAAAATTAACACTAATATACTAAACAGATGGGTCTCAAAATGGTGATTAGATGGACTACCCATTGAGTCTTTTCCTTTAATAGCAAGAGCATAGAACCAAACATCCATAAGAATACAAACACAATAATCTTGTGGCACACCCCATGTGTATGCCCCTATTTTCGATGGAGGTTAACACATATTAGCTACCTCGAGAAGTGGTTAATGTAATAAATATAAACAAAAAATAGATTCAATAAGGAACCACATTAATAGATGCAAGTAATCCCAGCTTCTACCCGTTTAATCGCCTCTGGGTTCCTCCCCGACACCCACATGCATTAACTGACACACCTTGACACTCTAGGCATCAACAACTACCACAAACATTGGGTCTCCCTACCACCACATCTCTCAACAGTCATCCAGGCTCACAACACATCACAAGAAAAAGGAATTATCAGAAAAATTGGGCTCTTGGCCCTAAACATGGAATTCTTCCTTCACCAGTAATGAGCTCTCATAGTTCCATGCATATGGCTCTTGGCCTTTACAAGAATGAGGTTATCACATAACTCCACTTGACATTATCTTTTATCAAACAAATTTTTCATTCAGCCATAATGAATTAAATTATTTATTATTAATAGGTTCCAAGTATGGGAAACCAAAACTGCAAACTATCATAGCTAACACAAATTAGTTAAACAATTAATTTGACCTAACTTTATACAACATGAACCAACATTCTTCATGTTTAACAACAAACTAGATTAAACATTCACATATTCATCGATTTTATCAACATAATATTACAAAAAACAACAACCGTATTCATTTACATGCCTCATAACCCTAATAAAATTAATTATCAATTGATTTTGGATTTAAATTCTTTTCCATTTTCATCAATAACAACCTACTAATAATAAAATCATAGATATCACACTATCTATAAAATGAAGTGGAAAACTGTAAGCATGGTGAAAAGAAACAACATGTGATCAAATCAATTATTTTAATAGAGTTTATGTATTTAATTTGTTAAATTCCAATATGATCCAAAGGGATAAAACATGATAACTCTATGATTTCATGTAAATAAATAGATAATAAATTAATGGCATGATTCAAAAGTTTTATGATGTTCATCACTCGAGAAAGAATCAATGAATCTTATCACAATCACCTTCCCCGAAACAACTTCATCTACCAGAGGATGTCATGGAACAACCGCATCATCAAAACCCAAAAATCTCCATTAGATCCATTGATATCAAATTACATATCATGGAAAAGTGAAAAGAGAGAATTACTATTGAAGAAAATCCATGAATGGAGGTAGCTCTTACCTCTGATTTAATATAGATTGAAGAAGGAACTGAGGAATAGATCAATGATTAAGGAATATCAAAACCTTGAAGAGGGAGGCATCTGTGTGGTCTATTGTTGAGAAGGGGTTCACTGAAGTCATGGGGTTTGAAAAGAACGAGTAACTTGGTTTCGTTAAAACACCATGCAGTGGAGGATTACATGACGTTTACCAACCCATCATGTCATGTACCACCTCAAGGACAACTTAATTCAAAAAATGTGTCAAATATATGCTTTGATTTATTTTTCTGTAACACAAATGGTGCACGTTCTGTACCCCATGGTCACATCTTATAGCCCCCTATTTTCATCTTCTCTTGACCGAAATCACCCAGACTTACTCTCATCCTTCTTTGAGCACCTTTATCTTTGAAAACATGCAATGGGTTGACCTACACAAAACTTGGCCAATACCTCAGATACCACTCCAAACATTCTCATTCTCATGAATACAAAACAAACCCGAGGAGAAAACTAAAAAAGGATATAATGGCATCATTCAAGAAGTTACCTCGTGAGATACCTCTCAATGCTCTCTCCACCACATAATCTCACACTTTTTAGAATAGGACAATGTGAATCAATATGACCAGCACAAAATTCCCCCAAAGACTCTCCTAGGGAAGATACATCTGAAAATAGATATAAACACAACAAACAACAAGAGGAATCCATATCTTAATGTGGAAAGGTACACAACATCAAAATTAATATCATTACAAGGAACAAGATAAAAATCAAAATGGTTAGGATACGGATCACATATGTGCAACTCATGTTCCTAGGTACTCTCCTCCACGACACTATGTCGCCACATTACACGAACAATGGTGATAGAATGCCCATGAAACTCCATCTCATTGTGGTTCTAGATCACTAAAGGATGCTCCTTGAAGGCTATATAATGATCAACATCGATATCTCCCCAATATATTACTTAAGAGTCGTCATTAAGATAACGACCGAGATGTGAAAAATTAAAAAAATTATGTATCCTAATAATCTCTAGGAGACATGATACCTGATACGCCATAGCTCTGATATGAGACAACACCTCCAAAGGCCCAACAAACTATGTAAAATTCTTACTCTCATTAACAAACATTATCTACCAATGAAGGGGAGTAACCTTTAAAAACGTGTGATCCCCAATGTCAAACTCTTGAGGTATACTCCTATGCTAAACATAAGACTTATGATGTTCCTACGCTTCTATCAATATCTCATCAATCACCTAACACATCTCTATCATATTTTGTACCAGTTCGGGCCTAATAATTGCTTAATCTCCGAACATAGTCCAACACAATAGAGAACAGAAAGGTTGTCCATACAAGGCTTTAAACTGTGCCATACTAATGGTGGAGTGAAAACTATATTTTTAAGATAAATATACCATGGTTAAGTGACTTATCCAAAAAACATCAAAATCAAGGACCCAATATAGAAACATGTATTCAAGAGTCTTTATGGTATGTTATGTCTAAGTATCTATCTATAGTTGAAAAAAAATGCTAAGGAAATACGAAGAACCGAAAGCATGATGTATACATCTCTCCACCCTAGAGGTAAAACCTGGATCTTGATTAGAAATGATCATCCATGGGACACCATGGATTTTCAACGCCACCTCCAGATACTGTCTCGACAAAACATCCACTAAGATCAACTCCTTGGATTCTATAATGTGGGATGATTTCATCAAACGATAGACTACCACCCCTATAGCCTCATAGCCTCCCTAATCTCGAGGTATGACAACGAAAATGTCTATTGAGTTTTTCTACGACCTCCATTGAGGAATGTATAACGTCTAGAGAAAACAATTTGGAACATGGTGTTTAGCCTTTACCTTCTGGAACATAATAAATAGAGACACAAACTCTGAAATGGAATGTTTCAGGACAGGTGACAAAAATAGATTCATCAAGGTTAAATACATCTTCATCAAACCCAGACGCACCACTACGGTAGAACTATGAAACTCCATGAGAACCATCTACCACATCACTAGAGGATCAAAATTCCTTCCCTAGAACAACACTTGATGTTTTTCATCCTTAGACAAACCATTAGGGGCCTCACTACCAACAACTCATTCTCTCCAAAAATCTACCTTAAGATCATCCCACTAAGACTGTTCTACCTACTACACCAGAGATTTTTGCACTGTCATATTTAAAAGACAGCCTCTACCCAACTAATTCCATATCCAGATATAATGATGAATCTTATTCCATCACCCTTCTAGAATCAAATGATTCATTCACTACATCACTACGTGACTTCTTAAACAGTGCCTCAGCTACAACATTCCCCTTTCCAGGTGTATATGAAATTTTGATGTCATAATCCTATAAATAGTCCATCCACCAATGCTGCCACAAATTCAATTCATGGTGAGAGAAAACATACCTCAGGATTTTATGATTTGTGAATACAACAAAGAGTTATCTGATGAGGTCATTTCTCTACAACATTAGAGAATAAACCACTGAATCCAACTCAAGATCATGGGTGGAATTGTTAAATTAATGGGGAAGAAACTACTGAGACCCATATGAAATGACTGATCTCAACTACATTAGAATGAAACATAACCCCAGACGTGAATAATCACATGAAACATGAAACTGAAGTCCCTCTATAGGAGGACAATGAACCACAACACTAACCAACTTCTCTTATAAATAATTGAATTCTTACTAACACTTATAATTACAAATGAACGCCTAATCCTTCCTGGTCAACACTGTCTGAGGATACCCAATCTGAGTGAAATTGGATATAAACCTCTTGTAAAATCATGCGAGACCACAAAAACATCGCACCTCTTCCACTGTCTTGGGGGCCTCCCTACATATAGCTACAGCTATCTTTGACAGATCCACAGATACTCCCTAATGGGATACGACATTCCCCAAGAAATAAAAATCATGAGCCTAAATCATTAACTTTGAAAACATTGAAAATAGTTTTTGTTGATGAATAACTCCCAAAATTGCACGCAGATGCTCTACCTGCTCCTCCTCATATGTGGAGTATACAAGGATGTAGTTATTCAAAACCACCAAGATCTTACCCAATAACTCACAAATACATGTCTTCATCAACCCCATGAACACTACTAGAGAATTTTACATGCCAAACGACATCAGCAAAACCCAATAATAATCATAATGAAAAAGGAATGTGGTGTTTGGAATATCCTCATCCGTCAATCACATATAATGATACCTAGACCACTAATCTAACTTCTAGAACCAACATGCACCCTTCATTTGGTCAAATATATATTCAATCTATGTAATAGGATAGAGATTATTCACTATCACTTTGTTTAAGTAATGATAATAGATACACAACCACAAACTACCATCATTCTTCTTGAGGAAGAAAACTGGTTCGCCCCATAGTGACACACTCAGTCATACAAACTACATTGTAATAGTTTTTCACGTTATATGTGCATCTATTAAAACTAAAAAGGTTCTACCCTATATTGAGATATCAAGATAAGATACGTGCCCGATTTTTGCACGATCCCAAAAATGATCTCCCATCGAGGAGGTAACACTATATGCTCTTCTAAGAAAACATCATCATTATCATACACATCCCTAAGAATTTATGACTTTTAAATCTCCGAATAACTCAAAATTAGCTCATCCATCAATGATGATAGATAAGGAACATCCCTTCGACCCATCTGAGGGTCTCTCTCACTGAAAAACACTGATGGATCTCTATCAGAATTGATGAACCCCACCTTCTTCTGGAAACAATCTGCGATATCCTGTAACAAATAAATCCAATCCATGATAAAAATATAATTGTATGGTTGTACCCATAAATATTGAAAATCTCCCCTCGAGTGGTACTGCCCCAACACTATCTCAAAATCCTTATATACTTCAAAAAACTCAACTCGGCCTCCAACATGTGTAGTCAAATCCTAGGGCACTAAAAGCCTCTCTACATCAATTACAAAAGCATGGAGAAGGGTATGTGATATAAAGGATTGAATCACTCCTGAGTAAAACAAGGAAGACACACAAGTAGAAACCAAGCAAAGGGATACTCGAACGACATGTGGATTTCCTGACACTAGCAACGCTAAAGCATGAAGCTAACCATGACTTACCCCACAGACATTATGACATAGATGATAATCACCATCACATCCACAATCTACTATTAGAGGACATGGAGTGTCATGGGGCTTTCCTCTGCTTGACCCAACTACTCTTTGCTGATCCAAATTTGGTGCAACATGTTGCTACTGCCTTGGTTGGAAACGCCTCAATGGAGGAACATAGAGGAGAACACAATGTGCACATTGGCCGCTCTGAATGTATTGGAACTCTTAGTACTGATGACCTCGGCCTCCGTATAAAAATAAATCATGTGATCCCTTTTATAGGCCTAAAATCCACCTCCCCTAGAGAAATAATATGTTGAGGGCTTGAACCTACCCTCAGCCAAAAGGAAACACTTCTTCACTAAAAACCAGAAACCTTGGTCCACAACTCTACATCATTAAAAATGTTGATGAATCCCATATTATGATGATATCGTTTTGTCCAATGTTATCTCAATGACCCCTTCCCTAGAAATCACCTCATGATGTGTATTAAGTATAAACAGGATGACCTATCACCGGTTATCTAGATGCAAAGTCGCCTATAAATGCCTCACCCTAGATTCCACATCTTGAAACACATCTGAAGCATATAAAAGGATGATTCTGAAATGGATCATTAACTCTCACACATTGAAGCATCATTGATGAAGGGTATGAAGCTCCTAGCAACTGGCCGCCCTTACAATTAATGAAAGTGACTCATCTCTGAACTGCTACTGGAACTTCTTGTAAGAGATTGCCGACTACATACCATCTCTGGTGAATAAGAACCAGCACCGCCTCAATGCTCTATGTAACATCATCCCAACCAATAGAATCCAATTCTCCTTCCAAGCATGGATCAAACTGGTGTATATATCAACCTCTTCTAATCATTCCTCTGTATCTAAATCTAAAACAGATTGTTAATACTTCTACTAACATTGGTGCTGAAACTCTTGGATTGTCATCCTTCATGTTTCAACGTCATCAATGTCTAATATCTAACAATCTATTGGAAAAAAACCACCAGACATTATTTAAATGAACCTGACGAGGATGTCTACCTAGATCCATACATGAAAAAGAACAAACAATTAGATCTCCTAAACCTTGAATATGGAAGACATAACCATTAATAAAATAATTTTTTTCTTTTACTAATTTAGGTTTACATATCCCATGGTCAAACCATTCAAACATAGGAGCATGGAAGATTGATGCATGATATTTTCCTTGTTCTCTACCCTGAAACCATTTTCGCCTCACATTAGTATCCACAGTGAACATAAAGATATGTGCATCAGATCACTGGTGAACCAAAATACCTAGGTCTCAACTGATATCAACTGTTAGGACTCATCACACAAATTGTTCCCCTTCTGGGCCGACAATGTTATAAGAGGTAAAACGAGCCCTGATTTTGGCCTCTAGTAGGACACGGTTTAATGACTAGCACCTGAGGTTATATCAACTCCCAACTAGGAGGCATTAACCGTAAAGAGTACACATATGAAAGAGAGGGATATGATAGATACCAACCAACTCTGACTTAGACTTCAATATAAAAGAGATCCCAAGTATACATATATGAAATTTTATATAGAATAAAAAAATCTGAAAGGAAAAAATAATAAGTGCCAAAAAACGTAATAATACAGAAACCGAGAAGCCTGAACATCTCTTACAAAATCCCGTAGCTGGTAGTAACCATATTGATCTCCAACCTACATAATTTGACCTTAAAAATTGTTTATATAACATAGGTTGAGTATAAAAGTATATTCAGTAGGATTCCCTATGAAGCCTCACGTGAAAAAGTAGTGAAAGAATGGTAAAGGGCAACGAACAACAAGTGAAACTTACTCATCACCTAAACAAGTACACTAAGTTCTGAGAATTATCATAGATACTCTCACCATGTATCACATACAAAAGTATATAATAAAATAAAAATATAAAGGGAACATCACTGCCAATTCCTTACTAGTTTTCTGGTTTTCCACAACATTGTACACCCTAGGATATCTCTCTCCAAAAAGGCTGGACCGAATACACCAGGGCGAGCACTACCACATGCACCTGGTGTGACACAAAGCATTCCCATAGAGACATAAGCATATAACACCACCTTCTACCAAAAAAAATGAAAATAGGTAGTTTTGGAATCCACCACAGCCTGCATAACGTGTATCATACATCAGATATTATACCTCAAGCCATTAAATCCCATACACCGAGTAAGGATCCTCAAGCCACCACAACCTATACACATTATACCTATTGTAGAAAATGGAAACTATATCTAGAATTGTTTTTTTAAGTAACCACGATCCGTTAAAAGCCTTTATAAATATATTTTTGGAAAACTAAATATTTTGCAATACAGTACATGTAATAACCAAGAGAAGATAGTAGGTACAATGGGGGAAGTCAACCATCTATCCTCCCACTAGTATGTTGGGGAAAACACCCCCAGGGCCCAGAATCCTTGGGGTGTTAGTCACCCAAGTATATTGGGTGGGGGTAGCATATAGAAAAACAAAATCACACGATATAATATAATTCACAACAATATTATGGGAAAATCACAGTATAAGACTCAACTAAATCTAACGTCTATCGGAATCATAGCTTCCACTGGTAAGACCAGGTATCCTATAACTACATAAACATTTAAAGAGTGTTATAAAAACACATTAATCCTTTTTATCAGATTCAATTTACATTAATTAATTCTTTAATCATAAATAAGAAATTTCATTTTCACATTACATTCATTAGTATATCAACAATGATAAATTCCCTCTTTGAATACCCAAAACCAATCCCACTATTCTTCTAGACATATCCTCACCAGTGCATCCCAGCAAGATCCATCTCCATGGGTTCAACATCATTTAGTAAAAAAATTATTAACATCATAACTAGAATCCATAATTCCGAAAATTCGAGAAAATAAACACTAATTTACCAAACACAAGGGTCTCAACATGGTGAGTAGATAGACTACCTATCGAGTATTTGACACATATACCAGGAGCATAGACCCATCCATATTTGACAATCTAAACACAAAATACATGGGACATACGACCCACGCCTTCACCTCTTTGAAAAGGAGGGGAACTAAAACTAGATGCCTCATGTAGTGGGGAATGTAATGAATATAAAAAAAATAAGAGATTCAACAATAAACAAAATTCATAACAGTGGGTAAGAATAGTTTCAACCTCTTTCATTACCTATGATGTCCTCCCTGACACACGCATGCATATAATGATGCATCTCGCCACTCTTGGGATCAACTTTTACCAAAAAAAATTGGGCCTCCCTATGCCCATATCACAAATAATCCAATCAGGATCACAACACATCAAAAGAAGTAAGAAACAATAAGCCAACATGGATCTGGGCACTAAAAAACTCATTATTACATCACAATAAATGAGATCTCACAGCACCAAGCATAAGGCTATGGTCCTTTACTAGTAAGTCGTTATCTCTAAACCCTACTAAGAATTATCTTTTATCAAACATCTAGTTCTTTAATTCAAATTGAATTATTTGATTAATTATTAGGAGGTTCCAACTATGGGAAACCTAAATTGAAAGCTATCATAGCTACCAAAAATTAATTAAACTATTTATTTTGAATTCTTTTAAACAACAAGAACCATAAAGCTTCAAGTTTAACAACCAACTTAATTTAACAAGCACATCTATATCAATTTCATTTACATCAAATTACAATAACCACAATCATATTCATTTAGATCCCTATTTATCTTTATCCAATTAATTATCAATTAATTCTAGATTTAGGTTCTTTAACAATTGCATCACGAAACACAATATTACAAGATAATCATAGATATCACACAATCTAGAAACTCATGAGGTAAACTGTTATCTTGATTCAAAGAAAAGACATGTGATCAAAAAAATTGTTTTAATATGGATCAAGTATTTAAATAGGTCAATTAAATTTCTATCTAAAGGGATAAAACATGATAACTCTATGATTTCACATAAATAATTATAGAAAAAACAAATCACCATATTCAAATAGTTTCTTATATTCATTGCATAAGAACTGATCAATGAAATCAATCAAAATTTCCTTCCCCACAACAACTTCACCAACATGAGGATGTCGCAGAACAACTACATCAAAAAACCCTACATAAAATCAATTAGATCCATGAAGTTCAAATGCTATGTCATAGAAAAGAGAAACACGAGATGGTAGATCATTGAAAACCAAATAAAATGCGTTGATCTATCTTCGGATTATAGACAGTTTGAAAAGGAAGTGGGGAACCAATACAAAATGATTTAATCCTCAAATGATAAATATGGAAACGTCTAGGTCATATGGGGTCCATAGGGGGTTCACTCAAGTCATAAGGTTTGAAAATCTTAAATTGATGGATTCTATTAAAACACCCAACAGTAGGGTAGTAGATGATGTGTACCTCCCCATCATGTCGTGTACCGCCTTGAATCCAATTTATGTAAAATAAAACGTCTCCTCATCACTCTGTTTTATTTTTCTAATACATGAATGGTACACATCGTGTTCTCCTTGGTCACATCGTGGATCCCTCTATTTCTATATTTTCCTAAAAAAATTCCTCTAGACATTCTCTATGACTTATCCAAGAACCTCTATCTTTGAAAACTCACAATGGGTCGATCAATGTGAATTCATGACTATAAAATAAATGGTATTTACAAATATTAGTCCCTTATTATATATCTAGTTATTATGTGTTTTTATGATTTTTGGAGTTATAATTTGAATAAAATATTTATTTTAACTATTTCTGTGGTTGGAATTATTTAGATGTGAATATTTTGAAAAATATAGACATCATCATGTTATTATAACTCTACATTTGATCATAATTATGTATATATATATACATGCATTTTGTGATTCAGTTTGGTAAAAGAATAAGATGATTATGGTTGTTTTGAGAGGCATTTACGAGATGTCATCCCAGGGGTTTAGTGTTTCATTTTCTGAAAATGAAAATTTAATAATAATGCCCTAATTTTTTACATATATGAATAAATTAATAAATATCCATATCAATTAATATGATATTTGATGACATTGTAATTACGGTTAATTATATCAAATAGTAATAAGATCTTGGGAACATTTGTGGTATCACATAATAAATTGGGGGAATGATATTTTATTTGAGATATATGTAATTCCCTTAAATTTTAGAAAATATATCCCTTTACCCAAAAAAATTCATTTAAATTCAAAGAAATTAATATGAAATATATAAAGATCCTCGATATATAAAAACCAAATTGTTTAATTATAGGTACGAATAATAATAACTAAATTATGAGAAATATATATCAAGGTAATATATAATGAAATTTTATCGATATATAATGAATATATTACGACTTAATATCAGAAATTACATTTTATTTCTCAAAAATTTAATTTTTCTTCAAAACAAATAGTTAATTTTTTTGTGAAAATTTCAACTAATTTTGTAATGAAAAAATGTTTTACGAAATAAATTCACTTTTTGAAATAATCATTTAAATATGATCTCAATGTGAATTTATATGATTTATCATAAAGAATTATTATATAGTGAATGGTGGAAATCGTGTTTTTTGAATAACTAAAATATCATTTCATTAAATAAAAAAATTAAATTCTCTTTATTTTTTAATTTAATCATAATCTAACATAGATCCAATTTAATTATATATAATATAATTAGTTATATATTAATAACCATTATAAATTATTCTGTTTTTAGTTCATTTTTTTGTTCAGTAACATATATATATATATAAACTATTATTTGTTACCGAAATTGTATAAAAATTTATTTATAATATCCTAATAAATTGAATCGTCGGAATGTTTTCGATATTGGATATTTTAGTTATTATATTTTTTAAATTGTTTCATTTTTTCATTTACTAATTATAAACAAGGTACACATTTATTACACTAGTAAAGGTAGAATTGGTATAAAATGGTTAAAAATTTGAAAAAAAATTAAATTCTCTCTAACAATTTTCTTTCCCTTGTTGGATGACAAAAATTTAAAACATTATCATCAATGTCTAGAAAATATTAAAACTCGATGGAAATTTTTTATTATGCACATAACAATATTTTATATGGAGGATAATCACAAATTTTCACTTTATTAATTTCAATATAATTTTTATGTTTTCATAGGCATTAAGAAAATGATATAATAAGACATGTTATTTGTAAAATAAATATTTATAATATTATTTTATTTTATTCTTATTTTATGTTAGGATATAATTACATTAATTATTATCCAACAATGTTATGGTTGTTGTATAGGAAAACAAATAAGGGAAATTCTTTCAAAAACATTAAAATCTATATATTTTGGATTTATTTTGGTATTCCATGGATTTCATTGAAAATTTGCATGTATTAGTTATTTTTAATCTGGTAATATTATAATTAAATATTATTATTGTTGTATTTTTTGTAAAATTAAATTAATAGTCCCACAAATGGATTTAATGGTATTTTATGTTATCTAGTATGTTATTAAAATAATTAGAGATCCAAAATTATTATAAGCAGAAAAATGTGTCAAAAAATTGTTTAAAATTTAATAAATAGATCATTTTCTATGGATTTTTTACCATAAAAGTAAATTGAGGACCCGTGGTGGAAAACAATATCTTAACATGGATTGGGATAAAAATGGCTAATGAAAGAGTTAAAACATAAGATATGTATTAATATAAAACCTATATTTGTCAATATTTTATTATTTGAATGTATTTAGAGATTATATTATTCAAGCACTGAAATTATATCTATTTGGGTTCACATAAAGAGGATATGATATATTTTATATTTAAAAATTTATAATAATCCCAATTTGTCCTTTCAGTTATTTATAAAAGGGAACTTACTAATTTATTATATTCACAATTTTGGACCCTTATAACATGGAAATCCCATAAATTAGCACAATCTTATCTTCTATCATGATATCTATAATCTTATGGAGTTTCAAAAATAAAATCCATTTAATGAATAATATTTAATCTATAGGTGGTTTCTCAAAGAGGAAGTATAACACTAAACCACATACATTCATTTTTATTTTATATTATATAACATATATAAATTTAAAATCCAATATAATATTATTAATTTGGTATATTTTTTATATTTAGTTGTGGTTATGATTACAGAACAACCATTATAAATCAGATTTATCTCAAAAAAAAGAATAAATTGTCGCTCATGTGTGCTTATGAACTACCACATCCATGAAAAAATATATTTTATTTTTTCATCCCCTCTTCACATTTACGGTAATAAAAATATATTTAGTCAATATATATGATATTTAATATGTTTAAATTTTTATGTAATGTTTATTTAGTATTTAATTTTCATTCATTGTATCCATCATAATTTGGAGACATCACTCATGTGTACATATAATGTACCATATCTACAATGTGCTATTATATATTTTTCATCACCACTTTATATGCATGGTTATAAATTGATATAAAATTATTAATTATGAAACACATGAAATGATTAAAATTATAGTTATTATAGATGAATTATTAATGTATAGGGAATGAGACTGATTAATAGAATCATTCATGATAACTAAATTATGTATCACCCGAAACAGTGGCTTTAAAAATAAACTGTCAATAAGCAAATGATATCATGGTATATGTATATAATACATAGTTATATATATGTATATAATATTAGTGTTGCAAAATTTATTTAAAATAAATTTTTATTCATTATATTTGATGTTTCAATGTTTTTGAAAAAATGGGACTTGAAGTCAGGGTTTCTCATCCTTTTCTTTTCATAGATACGTATGTCATTTAGACCACATGATATACTAATATGTTGCATATAAAAACATTTGACATGAAATATCATGAATATATTGATATTAAATTTAATTTAATGTTTCACTGGTCTTTTTTAATATTTGTTTTTTTTGATTGAAAGTTTTCCAAAGATGTAATAGTTTAGGTGATAATCAAGTTTTTTTTTGTGATTTATATTTGAAAAATGTCCATTGAGGGAAATTTAATCTATTTTATTATATAACCCAAATATAATCTATTTTACTCTATGTATTAATGTAATATTTGTGTATTTATTTTATTTTTATCTCTTTGGAAGTTAATATGACCGAGAAAATGTTTTTAAACAATAAAACATCTTATTTCATATTTGGTCAGTGAACATTTTCTTTTACATCCGATACATTAAAAAATTGTGAAATAAAATTTAAAAAATTAATATTTTTGACTATAAAATTAATTTTTTTACATAATATTTCAATATTTAAAAATTATTAAAATGGATTCATTATAATTTTTTCATCATTAGTGGATTTTGACTTTTAAAAAATGTGAAATAAATGTTTTCTATTAATAAATAAATCATTATCATATTTGTATGTAATCATGAATGACTTTTTATTTGATTTATTTTTATATGTTTTGAACTATTTTTTCATTGAAATTAATTTTGTAACGATAATGGTAATTTTCATTACAATTTTATCGAATTAAAATGATAATTTCTCATTTTTCATAGAAATTATAAAATAAACTATTCAAGAATATATTCATCATTGTAATGAAATTTTAATGATTGTTGTTATTCATTTTTTCTATGTCATTCTAATATAATCTTAATTAATAATATTTATTAGGATGATGATTATTCTATCAAACCCATAACATGACCCTTGGTTGATTATGATATGCCAATATCATTATGAAACTAATTTGTTTCCCAATGATTAATTACATAATGAAGAGTTCATTGTGAAACAGACTTATTTTCCATTGGTTATGTTATAATTAAGTGATTAATGGTATTTTATCTTGAAGAACAAAAAAAAATTTGTAAGGTGATGGGGTCGGTAGGATAAATCCATCTTATGCAATTAGAAGAGCTTTATATCTCATTTGTTAATTTTTGGGAATGGAGTTGATGTGATCAATCCACTATTAAAATTAGTTGGGATTCATGATCTACTATCATATGGGAAACAAATATTTTTTATTAATTAACTATGATAAGTGAAATTTTTTCTATTTCAATATCAACTATGATATGATTCCATTATTGGTCATCAATGACATTTGATATGGTTTCCATATCAATGATGGTGTCATAAATTTATGATCAATATATATATTAATTATTCTATTACTCTTGATTATGATATATGTATTTTTTGTATTATTTTCTATTTATTATAATATTTTCGTATTCCCTTGTTCATAAGAAATGAATACAAATGATCTTGAATTGATATTTCAATTGTATTACCTTATATTTTTTCAAGTATACCGTTTATTATTTCATAATTTTCTCTTTTTTAAGAAGAATGTTGGAATTTATATTTAGTATATTTGTATAATTTATGTAAATAAATTTCATTACTTGTCCCTCGGGGCCCATGTTGTGACTACACAAAGCCCGCCTTCCATAAGCCAGGGGCTGGAGACTAGCACCGAAAGGCATATTCCCTAAAACCGGGAAGGCATTTCCTTCATATCCTGTAAACACACAAAACCAAGAAAACATCACGATACAATCACAGGTAAACTATATATTAAAAATATTGTGTAAAGTAAGAAAAACGGGCTAGAATACAAGCCCAACTGAAAAGTACAAGAAAATTGAAAATTACAGGTAAAGTAAAACAACTTATGTAAACTCATGCCAAGGATCCTACCTGATGGGTAGGTACAACTCTCTAATGGCCATCTATGTGGTACGCCTCTTCTAATGTCCACCTCTGATCTACTTCCAGTCCTGTTACTCTCATCCTTGGTCAGCATTGTCTGTCATCTGTACCAGACACAACAACGTGTGGGCATTTCCCGTGTAGGGGTGAGTATAACAATACTCAGTAGCGACCCCAAAACCCTGGAAGGTATCACAAAATCCACAAATTATAAACCATAAAGCATGGAAACAATAGCCATCCCTACTTAATTATATTCCCATACATATACCTAAGTGATCAAGTATACCCATATCATTCATGAGGAAACACGAGGCCCAACTGTTAGAAAAAGTACAACCGTTCCATGAAGGAAAGAATACCATGAAGGTTACACCACAAGGGTACGTACCACAAATTCCACACAGAAGAATTCAACAAAGGTATCACCTCGATGTTATGTACCAAAAATGTACTCCACTTAGAATAATACCACTAAGATATCACCACAATGGTTTCACCAAAAAGGTAACTACCACAAAGATATGCCACACATAATAATACCACAATGGTATCACCAAGATGGTAAGTACCACAAAGGTACACCACACAGAAGATTACCACAAAGCTAATGACTCAGCTCAAACTAGGTATAACCTAGGTACGGTAGAAAATATGATTAGATATAACTACTATATCAACTTACCCCATTAAGAGGAAGACCCACATAGGATCCTAAATCATTATACCCATGTAGGATCCTAGTACTACAGACCCACTTAGGATCCAAGTATAGCACACCCACATATAATTTTAGGGTAGTCCACGTGGATTCCTATAGTGGATCCAAGTGGAACTCTTGAGCACAAACCCACATAGGATCCCAAAGAATATACCCACATAAGATCCCAAATCACAGACACACATAGGATCCATTTCTCATCATATAGCCAGCTACAGGGTTCCCACACAGTGCTCGTTTGATTCTTGGTGGTTCCTCTCCTCAAGCCACGTCTATAAACCAACCACCACAAATTCTCATAAAGAATTTTCCCAATCGACCGCCACATAATATGGGTCTCAAAATAACAGATTGTGCATCAGTCAGACGCTTAGTTTGAATGTAATTATCCTTTTAGTCCTAAGGGCCTGGTTGGATTTGTGTTCAATCCATCCAGACCGTACCCCAAACTTATCCAAAAATCATATGGGGTATAAAAAAGGACCTTCTCGATCCAGGTTTTTTGTTTCCATAGACAATTCTTCAAATATAAACCCATAGATCATGATATGGCCGAAAGAGTGGAAAGGGCGGAAACTGGTTTGGGTCCAGTCTGACCCGGTCGGACCGACCCATCACACTAGTTCTGGTCGGGCCCGCCGGCGCTGCCTGGCATGCTTGGTCCAGCTGGGCCGGTCGGTGCAGCCTGACCCGCTAGGCGGCCCGCTTGGCTCCCCGGCTCGTCGGATGGAGGGCCTCCTCGGTGCAGCGCGGTCCCGCGCTACGCCATCACCGGCGACTGGTAGCGAGCCAGCTGCCCTGATTTTATTTCGGTGGCCTTCTGTCGTTGCTCCCACAAGCCCGACAGTGCGGACACATGCCTCTGCCTCCCATTCACATGGATGGCAGTGTGCCAGCCACCACCTTTACTTTTCCACGACATACGGGCCACAACCCTTCTCCGACATTGCGGTTGCTCCGTAATCGTGGTTGCGGATGGCTGGAATGACAACCACAATTCCCGAGCCCCACCGGTGTCGGTTGCCGACATAGTTTCCGGCAATGTTTTTTGGGTCACCAGATGCGCCCCGGTGGCTCGTTCTTCATCCATTGGACATTTTAACTCATTTTGGATGTCTCCATTTATTTAAAACCATCACAATCTATAAATGTTTCAGAGTGGTCGGGCCATGTTCGATTGGCCTGAACCCTCCGTGTTAGAACAGTAGGAAGCTACTTATTTGATCTTGAATGATGAAGAACATCAAGGACGAGTAAGGGGTATTGAAAACCACAATAAAACCTACCTTTTCATTCCTTGTAGGTTTCTATGATTAAAGATGAAGTCGTTGAAGAATGTTGGCATTGGTGGCCTCCGCAAGGTGCTTCCAATTCGGGCTCAGGGTTGGTTCATCGTTCTTTGTTGGAGAAAGTTCTTCATTGGAGTGGAATTCTTCATTAGAGAAGCATTATTCATTAGAGAAGAAGAGTTCCTCCAATGTTCTCCCAAAATTCCACTTTTTCAACCAATCCACTCAAAGGTGGAGGGGGCCAATATAAAATAAAATAAGCTTAACAAATTAATTTACATTGGCAAAAATAAATATGGCATAATTAATTTTATTGTGATGGCATAATTAAATGGGAGGATTCCAAGGGTCTTCCCAAAATTAAAGAGGTTTTCGGTGTTCCACATCATTAGAATCCATAATGGGGGTTTTCTTGTTCGGGTGGTCCCTACATTCATAAGTCAAATAGATAGATTTTATTAAAAATAAAATAAAACTAGTTCTTTATTTTATTTGTATTTCCATGAAAAACACAATAGCTATCTTTTACCCTGGACCTACTGCGGTCGAGATGAAGGTCTCCTTAAGCGAATATAGGTGTTGTGAGTTCAACAATGTCCTCAGATTTCAATTCAAAGCACCGGTTAAAAATATAAAAAAACTCACTCGCATGTTTACTGAACGTACATAAAAAACATTCAGAAATACATTCAGGGTACCCCGGGCCTCAGAATCGCATGCCGTCAATTTTCGTGGGCTCCTAAAATTCCCATATAATTAAAAACAATACATAGAAAATTTCATGTCTTTACATTCTCCCCACCTTAGGGATTTGTGTCCCCAAAAGCCACATCACAAAAAAAAACTAGTTAAACAATTGGGGGTACTAAGCACAAATCAGAGCCTCTCACTCCCATGTGCTCTCTTAGATGTTCCCGTGCAACCAATGTACACGCACTAAAGGTATCAACCACCCACAATGGAATCTCTCCTATCGATCCTCAATCTCCACTGGAACCTCTGTAAATGTTTCCCCATCGTCGATGTCCAGGTCTCCATGGTTGATGACGTGATATGGGTCATACACATTTATCCTCTACTCAGATACGTGGAAAATGTCATGCACCCGATGCAACTAAGGTGGATGAGCTAAGCGGTAAGTCACCTTGCCCACTATATTAAGGAGATGAAAGGGTTTGTTGAACCTTAGAGATAACTTGCTACCTTGGAAAAATTTCCACAAACCTCATCTGGGTGAGACCCATAGAAAGACGTGGTCGCCCTTCTCAAACTCCAGAGGTCTCCACCTCTTATCAGCATAAGACTTCTGCCTGCTCTGTGAAGTCTTCATCAGCTCCTGAATGATCTGCATCTTCTCTGTGGTATCACATACCAAATCTAGTCCCATGAGTAATGACTCCCCTGGGTCGGTCCAGCACAAAGGCAATTTCCAAGGTCATACGTTAAAATCATCAAAATGTGACATCCCAATGGTGTAGTGATAGAGGTTGTTGTATGAAAACTCTTCAAAAGGCAAGTGATCCTCCCAGGTACGATCAAAGTCAAGGACGGTAGCACACAGCATGTCCTCGAGGGTCTGAATTGTCCGCTCAGTCTAGCCATCCATCTAAGGATGGAAGGTGCTGCTCAAACGAAGTTGCATCCCCAAAGCCTCCTAAAACCACTTCCACAACAGAAATGTGAAACGTGAATCACGATTAGAGATAATCATTGAGGTCACTCCATGTAGCCTCACAATATTTTCCACAGAGAGGTGTCCCGAGATCTCTACTAAACCCTGCTCTCTGATTGGTATGAAGTGGGACTACTTGGTGACTCGGTCGACGATAACCCAGATAGAATCATGACCACTAGATGAACATGGAATTCTGGTCATGAATTCCATGGAAATTCCATCCCACTTCCACTCGAGGACCTCTAAAGGCTGAACTAAACCTGTTGGTACCTAATGCTCTACCTTCACTTGGTGACAAGTGAGGCATTGAGAGACAATATCAGCTACTTATTTCTTTATTCCTGGCCACCAGTGTTATCGTCAGAGGTCTTGGTACATCTTCACCGCTCCTGGCTGTACCAGTAGAGTGGATGTGTGGAACGCCCTCAATACTTCCTCCATAAAAGACATAGGTACCATACTACATCCTATAAAGAGGATAAAATGATCCAAACCATTTAGAAAATCCATCAAGTGCTTGTCCTATGGATATTTGAGAACATCAAGCCTCGTAGTCAATGTCCCCACGCTGTGCCTCCCTGACTCGCTGAAGAAGTGGGGTAGTGACTATAAGATATTAAAGAAAAGAGGATCCATCTCAATCCAAAATTGATATATGCAATGTGTCCAACTGCTCTGTCGCCTCACCTAGAAGTTGTATTCCAGATCTCCTCCTGAGTGCATCTGATACAACATTCCCTTCCTAGGAGTATAGAATATCTCAAAGTCATAGTCTTGGAATAACTCAATCCAACATCATTGTCTCCGGTTCAGGTCTTCCTGTGGGAAGATATAACGAATACTATTGTAATCAGTGTAGACTATAACACATTCTCCCATCAAGTAATGTCACCATATCTTCAAAGTGAAGACCACTGCCACTAACTCCAGGTCCTGGGTAGCGTTTTTTTGCTCATATTATCTCAGCTGTCAAGAACCATACGCGATCATTGCTCTCTCCTTCATCAAAACACATCTGAGTCTGGTCCCTGATGCGTCACAGTAGACAACATACCCAATGACCTCCTCGGGAAGCCAAAATATGGGGGAACTAGTCAGCCTCTACATCATCTCATGAAAATTCAGCTTCTATATCTCCAAACACCCGAAGGGTTGCCCATTCTTCACTAACACTGATAATGTTTCTGCAACTCTGGAGGAATCTATCATAATCCTCTGGTAGTATCCATCCAAACCCAAGAAACTTTTTACTTCCATAAAACTCCTGGGTGCCTTCCAAGTAAGTTCTGCGTCAATCATTATTGGATCCACCACAACTCCAGCCTCCGAGATGACATGTCACAGAAAGTGAACCTCTCAAATAAAAAACTGGCATTTAAATAGTTTACCATAAAGCTGGTTCTCTCTGATTGTGTCCAAAAATATCTTCAAATGATAGGAATGCTCCTCCTCTATAGAAAAGTAGATCAGAATTTCATTGATGAAGACTACTAAAAAGAAAACAATGTATGGTGGAAAGGTCATGTTCATGAGTCCCATGAACACTGCTAGAGCGTTGGTCACGCTGAATGGCATAACCAAGAACTTGTAGTGTCCATATCGACATCTGAAAGCCTTCGTCTTAATGTCCTCATCTTATACTCTGAGTTGGTGATAGCCTGATCTGAGGTATATCTTCAAGAACCACTGTGCTCCCTTCAGCTGATCAAAGAAGTTGTAAATCCTGAGGAGTTGGTACTTGTTCTTCACGGTCACTTGGTTCTAGTGCTGATAGTCAACATAAAGTCGCAATCTCCCATTCATATTATTGGTGAACAAAATTGGGGCTTCCCAAGGAGAAACACTAGGATAGATGAATCATTTCCCCTGCAAGTCCTTCAGTTGTACTCGCATCTCATGAAGCTCTGTGAGAGCCATCCGATATGCTGGTGTAGATATCGGTGTTGTCCCGGGGTACAAGTTAATGTAAAAGTCTACCTCTCTGTGAGGAGTTAGACCCGGAGCATCATCAGGGAAGACATCCGTGTACTGGTCCACCACAACAGGATAGATCTGACTCTCCACATAAACCACTATGAGGGTATGGCTAGCCAAATGATGAGTGATCGCCTACACTCTCCTCCATGTAAGTCCATCCTATGCTACAGAGGCACCATTCATGCTGGTGAAGGTAATCCTATTCCCATCCATACGGACACACCACAATTTTCACCTAATACAGTTAATCAGAGCAGGGAATGTAGATAACCTTCCCACACCAATGATGACGTCGTATGGCCTCGATTCCACTTCTATCAGTTCCCAGTTGAAGCTCTCACTTCTTAGAGTAAGCTCACATTGCCAAAACTAGTGTGTCATCACTGAATCCTCTCCCATAGGAGACTCTTTCCATAAGAATCGAGCCAACTGCTCCACCGGAATATCCAATATCTTAACTATGGCAATGGAAATAAAAGGATGGATGACACCTGTTTCTAATAGTACTACAGCTAAAGTAGAGTAGACACAGATCGTACCTCATATCATCACTGGAGCGCTGTGATCATAGGCCTCAAATTCCTGGAGCTAAGCTCTCCCATGTCCACCTACTTCTAGCAGTCGGGTTGGACCACCTGGTGGTGGTAGCAACAACACCTCGAATCGTCTCCCACCACCAGTTGCACGACCAGCTCCTCTGCTACGTCTGCCTACTCCCTGCGAACCTCCTTGGTCAAACCTCTATCTCTGCTAGGGAGGTCCTTCGATCAACTTTTGATCATCAGTATAGCGGGTCGGGTAGTCACGAGCCATGTAACCCTTCCCACCGCATGCCTAACACTGGTTTTTCCTTGCATGACTAGCTCTGTATCTTGAACCCCACACAACTGACCCTGAATCCTGCAGTCGTCCTCCAGTATGTCTGGTCTTCTTGGACCTCTGTGACATCTATTTGCTGCCAGCTGAAGAAGACTCCGCTATGTGACGCCCGATGGTGGGTCTCACTGTTGGTGACTGATCAGAAAGAAAACTCTCTAATATGAAGGCTCCCTCTATCACCCCTCCTACGTCGAGATGGTGAGGGAAATCATCGAAGCCCTGATCTCCCGCCTGAGTCCGTGATCGAAATTCTGGACCCTAAAGAAAGAGTCTCACACCATATAAGTGGAGTAGAGTGAGTGTTCTATGAACCTCACTTAGTACTAAGCCACAATCACGTTGCCCTGCTGCAGATGAAGAAGCTCCTATATGCGCACTGCGTGAAGGGTTGTTGGGACAAACTCTGCCGAAAACAGGCTCTCAATTTCTACCCCAGAGAAGTGTCACCTCCTCATCAACCTGGAGCATAAAGTTCAACCATCTTGTTGTTGCTACCTGTAAAAGACTGGCAGCAATGATCTCCATGAGATCAGCTAGTGTCCCTACTAGTCAGAAGACTCTCACCACAGCCTCCAACCAATCCTCACCTGCATGTGGGTCTTTATCACCCCTGAACATGGGTGGCCTCTAGTGATGGAACTCATGCAACATGATCAAGCGGCATGATCTCTCTATTGTTGGGTCTGGTGGCATCAGTGACCCAATGGGTAATGGTACCATTGGTGCCTCTACTAATATAGGGCCCTACACTGAGGTCTCATCGCTCTTTGGCTTATCGTCACGTACTATACCTGGAACCCTAGCTGGCTGTTTTCATGGAGGCATCCTGAAAATAAATAGGTGTACCACTGATAATAAGTTTAACCCGATGACCTAACTCAAAAATATCACAAAGAAAACATTTCAACACACACTCGCAATAAGTTTTTTCGTGCACTGAGTCAGTAATCAGAGGCCAGTACGTCAGCCATTATAATAACACTAGATTCCATAAACTAGTAACCATACTAACTACACTTAACACTATTTTCTTTAAAAAATAATAGATTACACTATTCTATGGTAGAAATGACTCCTCTGATACCAATTTTCCAATACCCGTCCCTCGTGGCCCAAGCCGTGAATACCCCAATCCTGCCTTCAATAGGCCAGGGGTGGAAACTAGCACCTAAAAGTGTATTCCTTAAAACTAGGAAGATTTTTCATTTATATACTATAAAAACACACAACCAAGAACACAACCAGATACAAACACAAGTAATCTGTATAGTAAAAAGAGTGTGTATAGTAAGAAAAAGGTTCCAGAATACAATCCCAACTGGAAAGTAAAAGAAACCAGGAATGTACACTTTAACTAAAACAGCTCATGTGAACTCTCACCAAGAATCATACCTGAAGGGTTTGTACAACTCTCAAATGGTGGTCTATGAGGTACGCCTTTTCTAATGTCCACCTCTGAGCTACCTCCAGTCTTGGTACTCTCGTCCACTGTCAGCATTGTCCGTCGTCTACACCAGAAAGAACAATGTGCTGGAATAACCTGTGTAGGGGTGAGTATAACGACACTCAGTAGGGACCCAAATACCCTTGAAGGTCTCACTAAATCCAAAAAGGATAAACCACAAAGCATGGAAACAACACCCAACCCTAGTTAGGTATATTTTTATACATATACCTAAGTGATCATGTAAACCCATCTCATTCATGAGGAAACACAAGGCCCAACTCTTAGCCAAAGTACAACTGTTCCACGAAGGAAAAAATACAATGAAGGTAGCACCACAAGGGTAAGCACAACAATGGAAATTCCACACAGAAGAATACAATGAAGGTAAGTACTGTAAAGTTACTCCACTCAGAATAATACCACTAAGGTATCACCACAATGGTTTTTCCATGAAGTTATGTACCACAAAGGAATGCCACATAAGAAGAATACCACCAATGTATCACCATGATGGTAAGTACCACAAAGGAATACCACATACAAGATTACCACAAAGGTAATGACTCAGATCACACCAGGTATAACTTAGGTATGGTAGAAAAGATGATTAGATGTAACTACTGAATCATCTTACTCTTTTATGAGGTAGACCCACATATGATCCTAAATCATCAGACCCACGTAGGATCATAGTACAGTAGAGCCACGTAGGATCCTAGTATAGCTGACCCACATGGTACCCTAGAGTAGTCTACATGGATTCCTAGAGAAGATCCATGTGGAAATCTCAAAAATAGACCCATGTAGGATCCAAAAGCACAAACCCAAATCCGATCCCAAAGCACAGACCCACAAAGGATCCCTTTCTCACGACACAGCCAGCTACATGGTTCCTGCACTAAGCTCACTTGATTCTGGGAGTGTCCACTTATCAAGCCACATGTCAATACACCATCTTCCAAAAAGTACCATGATGATGTATCATAATGTATTGAAATTTAATAGGGGTATCAAAGAAATAGATAGTGCATTAGTCGGACTCTTGGTCTATATGTTATTGGCCTTTTAGTCCTGAGGGCCCAGTTTGATTCGTGTTCGATCCAAACCGGCCATACCCCAATATTATCCAAAACTCATGTGGGGTATAAAAAAAGGACTATCCAGATCCAAGTTTTTTGGCACCGCATACAGTTCATCAAATGGACACACGTTGCTCAAGATATGGCCAAATGTGTGGAAAGGGTCAAAACTGCTCTGGGTCCATGCCGACCCGACCTAGTTCAGGTCGACCCCGCACGACCTGGGTCCGACCTGGCCTGATGGGTCCATCCCAGCCAACTGGGTCTGGCCCGGCCCGCCAAGGTATCTTGGATTGCTGGCACGGCCCATATCAGGTGACCTAATCAGCACCCCGACTGGTTGGACGACCAGCCTCCTCCGCGTGGCGCGGTCGCACGCCGCTCCTTCTCCGGCAGTCGGCAGTGAGTCGGCCGCCTTGCCTTCGCCACCTCGGCCTTCTATAATGGCTTCAGCAAGCCTGGCAGCGCAGACACATGGCACCGCCTACCCTTCTCACGACCGATCGTGCCTTGACCGCCGCCTCTGCTTTTCCATGGATGATGGGCCACAACCCTTATCTGGAGGTGCGGTCATACCGCTGCCATCATTGTAGCCGACCAAAGTGTCAGCCGCCATTCCAGAGCCCCGCCATTGTCAGTCGCGAGCACGATCGTCGAAGAAGTTCTTCGGATACCGATCATGCCCTGGTGGCACATTCTTGATCTTGTGGACATCCACACTCATCTTAGTATGTCTCCATTGATTAAAATCCCCCACAATCCAGAAAGGTTGTAGAGAGGTCATGTCGTGTTTGTTTGGCCCAAACCCTCCGCATTAGAATGTTAACAAGAAGCTTATTGGTTCTTGAATCATAAAGAACGTCCAGGATGGGTTAGTGGTATTCAAAACAACAATAAACCCTACTTTGTCATTCGTTGGAGATTTCGAGAGATAGAAGATGAATTTGTTGAAGAACTTTGTTGTTCGTTGCCTCCGCAAGGTGCTTTTGATGCAGGTTCAGGGTCGGTTCATCGTTATTCGTTGGAGAAAGTTCTTCGTTGGAGAGGCATTCTTCGTTGGAGAAGCGTACTTTGTTGGAGAAGAAGAGTTCCTCCAATGTTCTCCCCCAATTTCCCTTTTCCGTACAATCCTCTCAAAGGTGATGGGGAGCCAATATAAATTAAATTAAGTTTAACAAATTAATTTACATTGGAAAATATAAATTTGGAACAATTAATTGTATTTCACTGTAATAGTTGAATGGTAGGATTCCAATGGTCTTCCCCAAATTAAAGAGGGTTAGAGTGGTCCCAACCAATAGAATTCAAAATGGGGTTTTCTAGTTCAGGTGGTCCCCACCTCCATAACTCATATAGAGAGGTTTCATTAAAAAAAATAAAACGTTTTCTTTAATTTATTTTTATTTCCTCAAAAAACAAGAAAACTATCGTCCACCCTCTACCTACTACGGTCAAGGTGAAGGTATCCTTAAGAGAATATTGGCACTTTGAGTTCAACGTTGTCCTCAGATTTTAATTTCAAGAACCGGTTCAAAAGTTACAAAAACCCATTCACGGGTTTACTGAACGTACTTAAAAAAAGTTCAGAAATTCATTTCGGGCACATCAGGTCTCGAAATCATGCGTCGTCAATTATCACTAACTCGTAAAATTCAAATATAATTAAAAAAATTACATGGGAATTTTCGGGTCTTTACATTAAATATATTATAGAGGATTCATATTGTAATTAAATAATTTGTGTATCTTTATAATATCCGTGTACACTTAGCCTTCATGGTTCTCAAAAATGTTTAATTGGGATTTATATTGAATATTCATTGATATTATTGAATATCAATTTCTATTTATCTATATCTTCTATAGTTGGTAACCTAACAGGGTATAGTTATTTTTTTGGATATTAGGAAGAGTGAATATTAATGAAATTCATGAGATATGATTAATTATAAGATAACATCCTGATGATTTTTTATATTAAAAATTTAGTGTTTTTTTGAGAAATTAAATCCTTTTATGGAAGATAGAAAATGGTTCTGGATAACAAATCAATATTCCAAGGTGTATCAACTATGAATATGTAGGAACGAGTATTAAATTAATCATTACTAGGGTAGGATGTGTAATCCAAATATTGAACACTTTGATAGACACTCTGAGATTATATTCATCAATTAATTTAAATTTTAGATACTAACCAATATGAAGGATTTGAAAATATAATGACCACGGGTGACCTAGGATAACCATCTGTTTTCTTATATTAAAAATATGGTGCATTGTTTATAATGTATTATAAACTATTTCCATGATTATTTGATTTCTCAAAATAAATCTTCTTTCTTACGCTATTTTTTTGTTTTTAGTGAGTATATGGAACCTAGATGATTCTCCATAAATTTGAATGTGAGGGAAAATAGAATGACTATATTCATAAAAACCCAAATTAAATGGTATCTGGAATGGAAATCATGGTTTTTATACCTATTAATATATCTATTTATATTACTGACAAACTCATCATAGAAGATCCTCCTATACCACATAATTATCGAAAAATGATGTTTCATAGATTTTTAATTGAGTAATACCATTTAGGGATGATGATTAAAAATACTAAATGTCATGTAATGTGGTGAGCCACCCTATAAATTTCTCAAATGTACATCATGAAGTTTTGGGTGTGAAAAATAAGTGCATCGAATTACTAATTACATAATAAATATTACGATATCATTAGAGGAAGATGGTTTTCATCATATAGAACCATTTATATTTCAATGTTTTATTTTTCGATCTGTTTCACATTATGATAGTCAATTCCTAACACCATGTATAAAATATAATACCATAGAAGTTATTATGTTATGATTACTGTTAATGTTGATTGATTAATTTTTTTTAAGAACATGTATTAGAGAAATATTTTTTAGTATTGATTTATTCTTGATATTTTTTTATAGAAATTATGAAACATATATTTAAATTGTTAGTAGTTATGAATTATTATTTTTCCAAGATATAGTAAATTATACTAATAACTCAATAATATATTTTTTGGTAAGGTTACAATTTTTGAAAACACAAGATTGAGGTATATATAAAAATTAATATGTGTGTAATTCTATGATAACAATGTTTATTTGGGATACATATGTTATTATAATAGATAAAAAGTTTTTTATTTTTTCTATAGTGTTAATTTTTATGTGAATTTATTATTTTTTGTGGTTTTATTTTGTGTCATTATATTTTTGTAAGAAATTAAAATATTTTGTGTATTATATCACATGATAATATAAATTTTAGCTATATGAACTTATGGGAGACTGATATTTTTTTCAAGATAATTATAATGTTGATCATGGAAGAATATTTGATTGAATAATTCTAGTCTTGTGTTGAGATTCTTGTATCTTTTACACATGTGAGGAACATTTTAGTGCCCTATGCAGGTAAATTATGTGACCTTAAGAACATCACCCCATAAACCAAATGATGTTGAATAGTAGGGAGGGTTAAATATATATCTTTGTAAGACTATATGCTCTATATCAAAGCTGAAAATAATGAAAAACAATAAATGATATCTACATAATTATAATAAATAACTAGGATCATTCCATAGTCAACAAGACTAACATCTCATGATAACTTGAAATCATAGATAAATGATCATAAAATAAAAAAAGAGATATGTAATGTATTATATGTGACCTGTGTAAAATGAAAATTGAAAATAAATAAACTATGAACACACTACATACTGGTCTGGATATCATGAATATTTACATCATCTCTGATCAAACTTGTGGCACAAATCTTCCTTTAAACATTTGGGCACCTACACTAATCGTGTGCTGAAAACGTGTAATATATTCAGGTAACTATTAGGTATACAATGTAGGGTGTGAGTATATCTCAATATTCCACCACAAATAGTATCTAAAATAGTAACCAATATATTATAGTCTATGAAGTTTTATAGTGAATAAATAAAAAAATAAAATGTAACTATATTTCACATTACTTTATTTATTAATTAACCAAATAGGTCCCTTGGATGATGATGAAAGAAATACAAAAAAATAAATTCTTTGTCCCATACTAGATTCAAAACCATCCACCAATGGGATATCACATTTCCTTATATCATGGGATTAATTAATCATTTAACATTAAATACACATTCTTAAAATGGGTTCTTAGAACAATATTCATGCACCCCAAGGGTATTTAGGGAAGTAATACTTTTACCAAAACTAATTGATCACATGAAATACATAAATACATATATATACAAATATTTAGTTGTGGTATAGAGAGAATGTTTAGAACCCCGTGGATATTTGGAGTAGTAGTCTCAATCAAATACCTCACTCTTAAATGGTATATTTCAAGGTTCTACATTCACAACCAATTTATAAAAAAACTTATATAATTCATTATTCAAACCATTTCATAAATTCATTAATCAAATTCATAATTTATATATCATCATTCAATCATATCGGCATAATCTATGAGATATCCATAATTTTATAACCTCATATATCAATAATTTTCATAATCCCAGTAATCTATTAACTATACAATACCATTAAACAACAAATTAATTAAATCAATTAAAAATTATTTTTACCATTGGGGAAATGTAAATTAATTAAATAAATACACACAATTAAAATTAATATAATGTGAATTAAAAATTATACCTCATAACTCAATATTGTTGATGAATTCTCACTAACCTGAAATCTTAAATATTAGGTGTAATGATCGATATCACAATGGTGTGGATGATTAGGGAACTATACATACTATCAATATCCAATTTAACAAGATCCATTAAAACTAAGATTTAAAAAACATCCAAAAGAGAAAAAAACATCCCTCATCATTAGGAATGAGGGATGATAGATAGAGGAAACGAAAAGTGGAAGAATAGAATTTCTAAAGAGGAGATGAACCTTAATCTAGCTTATCAATTTTCCTTGATATAGGGTTTTGAAGGCATGTAATACTATATAGGACATCAAAAAAAGTAACATATAATACGTGGGTTGATTGGGTGAAAATTAGGGATAAAATATGGGGGTTTTTTATATAGTTATAAAATTTTCATGGGGTTTGAAACCCATATGAATGGTTTACTAGGAAGAGTCCTAAGGATTTCCAAACCATGCGACATAATTGTGAACCTCTATTTTGAGGATGCCTGGTTTATCTTATTTGGTCAATCAGTTGAATAAATATGTGCTGACTATGAAAATTGCCCGTATTTTAGGCGAATGATTTTGGGTGGGATGCTACATGTTTTGTTCAAACCATCCACCACAAGTGGGCCTCATCCAGTTTCTATATACCTGGGAACAAGTTTTCATGTGAAAAAACAATACATCATTCCATAACTATACACCAACCGTTCAGAGCATCATAGGATTCCATGTTTCTCTAATTTTTTCAAAAACACCCCCAAATAAAAACAAAAACAAGGTATAAGAAAAAATGGTAATAGAGTACCCAACAACGATCATGAAGAATCTCATGTGTGGTTTGGATCATATAATCTAACCACATTATAATCGTTTGTCTTCGAGTTTTACTCCTAAAATATCTTTGATTCTGAGGTAATAATTTATTGCCACAAAGCATACATATATTCTTCCATCTCCCATGTTTCCCTCAAACCACATCCATTCATCCACCGTAATCATACTATAGAAATGGTATGTCCCTATAAAATTGTTTCACTACAATCCATAATAGGATTTCAAAGCATATCAAAGTACACATCATCCCCATGCTCAACAACATCAATATCTATAACATGAGATGGGTTGGGGTAAAACTGATGAAGCTATGAAGCATGAAAAAAGCCTCGAATAATACTATATATCTTTTAAAGATCCAATCAAAATTTCACTTATATAATTATATTTACAATCTCAAATGTTCCTATAATCCTAGGTTCCATCATTATCTACTTATGAATCATATAGAGACTCAATTTAGGAGGATCATAAATGAATACATGATCACCCACTATAAACACATCAGGTCACTGACATCGATTAGTATATAAAATATATGTAATCGAAGCTGTATCCATTTGTTTCCTAATAAACTGGACCTGCACTGATGTCCCCTACAAGATACATGGCACCAATAACTCTGAGTCACCTACCTCCATCTAGAAAAGAGGTGATCATCATGACATACCATAATGTTCCACATATGATCGATTTAAAAAGTTTTATGATAACAATTGTAATAGGATAAATCAAAGAGTTATAATTTTTCCTACAATGACATACCAATGTTCAAGATGCACTCCCCATACATATCCCCGATATATCAGTATAGTACTTCCTAAAAAATCTTCAGTCTATAGGTCGACATCTTTACTTGGAAAGACATAGTTAACCATAAAATTCTACAAGACATTGTATAAGAAATTAAAATATTGTGATATATAACAATAATCCATGGTATTCCATGAAAATATATTCTTTTTCTAATTGTACATGTTACCTAACAGATCCACATTGAATGCCACCCAGATATGAAAGAAATCTGTTTTTTTCATTAGTATGTCAACACTATCTCATATATTGTTATTAATATGAGTCACCCATAAAATACCCACCCTGATGTCCATGGTAACATCATCCCACATCCATTCAAGAATGGGTAAAGGATACATAAATCTATTAGGTTGTTTATGGTCATCCCTCACCTATTGATGAGTGTAATAGCATGTCACAAACCCTATAATCTAACTTTTCATTCCTATACAAAAATATTGTTGATGATGATCAACATATTTTTTTCAAGCTATGATGCACCATCCACATAAAGGAATGAACCCAATGAATAATCTCTTCTTACATACCCCACAGAACCACAACACCATTTCACACATATATAATCACATCCCTATCTATAGTATATTAGGAAGGTAAATCCATCCTATCTTTGATTTCCCTCACATATAAGAACACTAGATCCTCATATAGTATCTCCCTTGTTAGGATTATATGTTTGGAATCAACATATTAAGATACAATAGACTTTTAATTATGTCCCTATTTAATATCAATATACATATCATCTACCATGTTTATAATAATTTAATGAGAAGTGAGATTCTAAACTTCTTCATTCTATGACTTCCTTCTCAGAGCATTAGAAATTTTTTTACATTAATGGTGTATATGGTAGATCCAAATAAAATTCCTGAATATACTCAACACATATTTATAGCAATATATTCACATCTAGATTAAAAAATATATAATTTAATAATTTTTTTGGTATGCATTGTAAAATATTCACACAACAAATCAATCAAGCAACACTACTAGGGATAAACTAAATAAATATTTTAGTAGTAATCATAAGAAAATTACATTCATGTTTCATTAAATTCCATGATGAATACATTTAAAACTGAGGACCCTGAATCAATATTTCCCAACGTAATATGAATGATGCATTCAAAAACATTTATACTCCTCAACCAGATTGATTATGATCAAAATTGGTTTAGTATTCAAACAATTCTTTGAATCATATAATTCATTCTCACATCATCCATAAATTTTAAACATGATCCCTTTCTTTGTTAAGCCATAATGTGGTTCTTTCAAGTGGATAAAGTCTTTCTTAATCCTATAATAATAACCGTCTTACACTATAAAGGATTATATATCATGAAAATTTATGGGATGTTCCCAATTAACTGCTAACTAAATATTAAATGGGTCCACTAAGATACCTTTATCTTAGATGTGTTAATTTAAGAAATATATGTTATTAACAAAAGAATTGAAACCTAAAAAATTTGATTATATCCAATAATATATAATAATTATAAAGATTATATAATGATTTTTAGAATTATAATCTTGTTTCATTGAGTACATATATATTTCATCAAAAAAACAAAAAACTATTCTAGTTACTTGTCAAATATTTGGTTCATCAAGGCCATAAACACAGTTCGAACATTATATAGCCAAGAAAGAATCATTATGAACTTATATAGAACATTCAAGATTCTAAAAAAATTCATTGGTATATATGATGTTCTACGTCTCAATTAATGTTACACTAGCCTCATTTGAATCATAGTGATCACAAATTATCTTCTTAACAAATAAAATATATCATCGATATGATAAAGAGGATACTGGTTCTTCTCTATCATTTGGTTCATTTTCTAGTAATCAAGACATAAAAATGATGTTATGACATACTTATTTTAATCCAAAACAGAGGAACCCAAAGGTGATATACTTGTTTAGATGAAAACCTTATCGATCAAATATTACAACTGATTCATAAGTTCCTGAAACTCTATTGGTGACATTTTATAAGGTGAAATAGAAATTGGTTTTTCTCAATGAATGATCTCATTTATAAACTCAACATCCCTTTTAGGTGGAAGCCTTGAGAAGTATTTAGGATACAATTCCATTAAAATGCTCACTATAGGTGGAAATGTATCATAATTTACACCACATTCACTCAATAAACATCATGTGACTTGAATGGCATGATCCCCTAGATTACAATGAACTGGAATGGTGTATCTATTTTGGATACCCCACTCCCCATGAAGAATATAATTATTATCCTTATGTGAGGAAAAGTTAACTTTCTGAAATTAATTATCAGTATGAGAATGTTATGATACAAGACGGTCCATACACAAAAATCATGATAAAAAATGACATTTCATGTATGGAATAAAGCTAATTGAAATGATATTCCCATACCTCAATTGAACACCTCTTATGTAAATAAATGTCACGTGAATAAACTCATAATTTTGTTTCAATCTTCATAATGCCGCCCAAAACTCATTAGTTAGACTAAAACCATATTAAAATTGGGAATAAATAAATAAATAATAGGCCCCTCGATCAAGTAAATAAAATAAAACCATAGAAGCTATAAGTATAGTACCTCTAATAGTTGATTGACTAGCCTCACTATCAACATGTGTAAGATGATTTTCTTATAGATTTACGTCCCCTATAACCAGTGATTTATTTTGAGTCCCCTGATATACCCCACTCTTCAAATATGGCCACTCTTTACCCAACCTCCCATTTCCAATTCCTATACTGCCACATCCATAATAACATGGACATCGTGACTGATATGGGGTTGAAGACCCACTTCTATTAAATTGATTTAGTCTTGTTCCTCTATCAAAAGCCATCAGTAGAGGGTTCATTCAATATATTTATGAATTACACACCTTTAAACATGCTTGACACTATATTAAAGGTTGGTTCCACTTGCTATAAAGGTGACATGACCTACCACACTGGTCCAAATATATACAGTTACTTCTATCAGTAACTAATCCTTCAATATGGGAACTCTATTATCCAATTAACTACATGAAATTCTCATTGAGATTATTCATAATCTATAAAGAAAAACCATATAGTCATCCATTATAATCCACATGAATTTCACAGGAAGACATCTTCAGGATCACATCATAAATGAGAGTCTAATTGACCACATTATATAAGTTTTTCAGCCGAAAGGATTCAACCATATAAATATTATCACTTTTACTCACATCCTAGAAAAATTTTTATGTGTAATATCCATCTCCATGAACTACTACAAAAATGTTTTAAAAACTATTAAAGGAACCGGTATAGTTCATCACATTCATACTCACCTTGACATCCAGATAAACTCTATGGTTTCTTCTACCTGAGAATCATTGGATAAAATTTCTCATTAATCATATCCTATAATTTCGTTAATACAATTTTTTCAAGACAACATTACATATTCTGAATATCCCAATATTGATTCATTGATCCTCACTAAATATAAGTATCAAAATTAACAATCCTATTTGTAAGATTCTTTAGATGGTCAAGGATATTATGGATGGACTCAATACAGAACTCACCTACCTCATGTACACCCTCAATATTTACTGTTTGTGGGTGATGAAATTGGAATTATATTGTTAGATAAGAAATATTTCAATGAAAACAACATTGGTATAAATCTATAAACTACATAAATAGATAAATTTTTTCAAATAACTACTCTCTAAAATCTTCACCCAAAATATTCAGCAAATCTCACACCACTATTTCAGGTACATTTATAGACATTCCCTCATCCATATTATCAAAAAAATTTACAATAGTGGAGTATCTACACAATTCCAAATACAAATTTTATGAAAAATAACACATCATTAATAAATTTAAAGAATATGGATTCACATAAATCTAAAAAAAATCATCACCATATCCTGCAACATGGTCATTGCTGAGCCACTATCACTAACATCAACCATACCTCATCACTGTCATAGATAACATAGGATTGATAGTTCCAAATTTAATATATATCATTAGAAATCTATCTAAACATTTCAATTACATAATTTAAAATGATTTACAGTGGTCAATTTTTTAAGGATAATTTTTTAAGAAAATTACTGAAACAAATAAAATATTTTCAATTTAAAAACTCACCCAAAACACACATTTCCATGAATTAATAAATGATTCTTATCACAAAAATTCTATGTTTCTGTAATGATTCAGGTATTATCATCTTTCATGTCATCCCTAGAAATGAGAAAAAATAAATGAAATTTATAACATCAAATGAAAATTACTTAAATATTTTTGATATGACTATCAAATATAATAAAAAAATCAAGAACATCAATCCCAACCTACAAATCTGGGTTTCCCCTGTACATGGGTCAGCTACTACAATTTATGAGATCATGAACGAGGCCTAAATCATCATAGTATCATTTGTTCCATTTTGAATTATTAATACCACTAAAAAGAATAGTAAACTAATTTGATACCACATTGCAATGTCATGACCTGTGTGAAACATGATTGTTCCTCAAGAAGGTTAGTTAATTATTTTAGAATTATAAATATTTATCTTGGATATTAAATATATGGTATAGGTGGAAATAAATTGAAACAAAAATCTATTGATTCCCTTGAGAAGAATGTTTGAAAGTGAAGTAGTAATTATTCCAAAATGTAAAATTTATCAATATTATCAAAAGGGGTGTACTGATGGGAGAGAACACTGTATTCCGAAATTACATGGAATATTTATAGTAATGTTATTAATTTTCATGATCAATAAATATCCAATACATCCTATAATTCACATGGGGATACATGATCACATAAACACAACCATTTCTTGTGGCCCACATTGGGGGATTGTTTTTAATGATGGTACCTTCTCATGATCAATCATTATCATAAAATACCCTAGATATATGTGAAAATTTGACCCTAGATTCAGAACATTATTTTCCACAGAGGAGGATTTTATATAAATAATTCATTTCCAACCCCTGATTATCTTGTGGCACATTGGAGGAAATAATTTATGTCATGCGACTGCAGTAAGATGATGAATAAAAGAAAAAAATGTATATAAAAGTCTGTAACCACATCAAACACAAAAATGTAGACCACCTACCTAATATAGTGATTTAAATATTGAAATCATATACAAATAAAAACCTATTAGCACATAATCTTAGGGGGGAGGATAGTAAATGAAATTAAGAAACTATAACAACAGTAGAAGGAACATGGATAGAAATAAAAATATGATGAAAAGATAAGTAATTAGATTCATGCATCATAAATATCTCAAATTTGAATATTTATGAGTATCCTTGAACAATGGGAACCTATAAAGGGGATAAATATTTCTCAACCACATAAATATTAATGCATGATTTGGTTGTCTAGCCACTAGAGGAATTTTTTATCACATCATGACCTCTTGGACACATGATCATGTCACATGATTTCAAAACATAATATATATTATGAAATAACAAGAAACCCTTAAATATACACAACCTCATAACACCTACTATTTTATGTGATTTATTTACCGATACTCATTCATGAAATCTCGTGAACCCTCATACATAATATAAAATCACTACACCATGATGTTCATAAAATATCTAATTCTCAATATAAACAAAACTGAACCTCCTAAAAAAAAGTGACACCTGAAACTATTATGTATTTGTTTACTACTTTTCCATAGAGGATACATCACCAACTGGCATCCACTTTAATGTTAGTATATATCCTTTATAACATTAAAAGTATTATTCAGCCTGAGTATAATTACACTTTCATACTGATAAGTGGTCTGTGGTAATATTATATTGGGTTAAATTGGTTTAATACAAAGTTAATATCATCATATGTGTCATATAGACTCTAATTCTTATTCATAGAAAGGTAAAATTGAAGAAAAATGCAGTGTTTGATCTCTAAATCCAATATAAATTCATATGCTTTCTTGACACACTGCCATATTCTGTTTGGAGACCAAATTTACCACAAGATGATAACATTAAATTACCCCATAAATATATCACAATAAAATATTCTATGTGACATTAAAAACCATGTAGCAAGTAACATGAATTTATTGGGTTCATTAATAATAAATTCCATAGAACACACAATTATAAAAATTCTGAATCCATCGAGATGTAAGATCAACATTGTATTAGCTTTTTTTATATCAAAGATTGTTACTCATGTGGTATTGAATATCATTGTTAGTTGTTTTAGTTCATACTAATTAGATCATTCATTCTCACCATATGAACATAGACATATTGGTTAATTTCATTTTCACAAAACCTTAAAATTGAAAATATCAAAACCTTACGTACTACAATTCATTTATTACATGATACATAAGAAAATTATTTGATGGTTGTGTTAATAAAAAGTCTAATAATCTTTTCTCATCTATTTGTGGATAATGAATGCATCTGTACCATGAGATTTCACCTTTGGTATAATTATTAATAAATATTGTCCTCTTATATGGTTTTTATGATCTTATATATATCTAGGTTCCCAAACCGAACAAGGATCACCTATGTTAATGATCAATGTTTATTATTAAATTATTATATATGAAAATACTTTATTTTGGGAAACCTTTTTATGTATAATAATCTATGATATTTTCATCTTCTCAATATATCATATTCTCCATGATATATCCCTTAAAATTTTGTATATTCTATATAAATCATCTTATAGAATACTGTATATGATTAGGATAAAAATATATATATATTTTGCTCCTTTGGTGAATTAATTATCATTAATTCATGAGTCTAAAATGTTTGTTATATTCACATCACATGACTATAAAAAATATAACTCCAATGATGTGTGATTTTATTGTTTTATTGATGAGATAAATTGAATTCCTCCCTAAGGAAAATAAACAACACTAGTTCCTTCCCATTTAAATCATCATTAAGACATATTCCTCTCATTCATCCATATTACATTCATGGTCAAACAAAATTATCCTCTCACACGTATAAACCACACCAATCATCACTAAGAATCATTCAAAATGAATTAATTAATGTTTGATGTTAAAATAATTGGATAATTCCATGTCCCATGACTCTAAAAATTGTTACATTTTCTTTGTGTTGGAATAGAACTAAGTGTTTTATGATTCTATAAATAATGGTACATATTAATCCATATCATGGGACCAATCCTAACAACCACAAACTGTATTTCCTCCCAACTAAATGTTAAATTCTAGAGAAAAAACATTTAATTCTTTAAAAAAAATAACAGTACCTAAAATAAAATTGGTAACATCCATGGAATAGTGAGATAAAAATGATCAAATGATACTAACCATGTCATAAAGTGAAACTTTCATTCCACGATCCTATTTGATTATAAATCTATAGGAAATATTTGTTTTCTTACAGTAGTGGTTAGGATTGGTTACCTAATATGATATTTATTTGGGTCTATGTGAGTGATTAGAAACAAAACTGAACGAACAAGTGTTTTCATATGGGAAAAAACATTAGACATATAAGTGACCCTGTTTGGTAATAACATGAGGTGCTTAGTGAAGGTAACCATGGTAATATATGAGAATAACATGATTAGATAAATAAATCCACAGACAGTGGATGGATTGGTCATGAAAAAAGTTATCAGATTCAATACCAAGCCCAATGTGCTTAGGAACTACCTTGGATTGATATTGGGAGACCATAACATGGGTGTTTTTCATTAATGGGGTGGATGGTGTAACATCCATATAAAACATATAAAAACAAATAATTGCTACTACCAATTTTTAATTAGGTATAAGTTCATTTTATATAGCCTAACTGATATGTAATCCATATTCAGGTTTTCATGTCTTTGAGTATTTGTCAGAATGGGTGACCTCCATAGACGTTTCTCATGGCCTATGTTAGTATAGGAAAAAGTAAACTAATAATACATGTGTTATACTATTGGGGAATCATTATTTAGATATGATACCCTGGTGTTTAATATAATTTGGTATTCTTGGAAGGTAACCATGGAATTACTGGAGACCCACAGGGTACGATAATGAGGTTTATATCTAGTAGATGGTTGGTTAATGAAAGAATAACCAATAGATAATATGTAACTAGTTTAATAACCTCATATTAATATATTTGTAATCATTTATGTAGAAAATATGATATAAATAAATTTTCAAATTAATTGTTGCCACAAATAATTACGAATATTCATATTTGTAAAAAAAATTAACTAGGTAATAATGATTTGTTAATCTTTATACAAACAAAATTTGGGAACATCAATATCATTTTACTGTTATCAGTTATTCCCAAACATCTTTTTATTATTAATTTTTTTGATTTTATTTGGGAGTGTTTGTTTTTCAATGTTTAATGATTGGATGTTTCTCGGCTAGAGCACATTTGGTGAATGAAAATCCCAAATTGTGTTCCCTCTTAAGCCTAACCGTGAAAACTCAGATAGTGGGTTTTGTCACATATGGTGTACAAATTTTCATATATTGTTCCATCATAGATGAATTTATGTTTCCCTTTTTGATTATGTGCATGTTTAGTCCACATTGTTTTTTCAAACAACATATCTCTTCCAAATAAATCATGGGTATGGGTAATTAATTAATATGAATTTTGATTAAATTCATTCAAACTGACCTTTAATGTCCCCATAGAATCGAAATAGAACATAATTAATTTCACCCTTCCTTGGATCTACCAAGAAGAGTTCTTCACCTCTTAGCCATATCCCATAAGTGAATCAAAGATTTAGGAAATCCCTTTAATCTTATCCTAATTAGTCTCATCTTTTCGTTCTAATTCTACCATGATTTTTTTCTCCTCAATAGGTTTTCATGAATCCCTTTGTTAATTTTTAAATATTATATCAATTTTTTTGATCAAATCCCTGGTTTGACTCATATATCCTTGTTGACAACATTCTCTGTTCGAGTTTCTTGTGTATGGCTTTGTGATTTGAGATCCTATGATCCTCTGGTAGGTGGTTCCATTACGATTCATAATTATTGATAACCCTGAATTTCGTTATTTAATTTAAAGTGATTGAATTAAATTAAGTAAAATTAGTTTGATTAAATGTTTTTCCAATGGTTTCATATAAACTGCCAATTACATTGAATTGTGTTTATACAAATAAGGAATTGGCGTGAAATTGTAAAACCCCTGATTCAATTAAATTTGGGAGTGATTGTGGAATGTTGTGAAATCTAAATAGATTAATTTAATATTTTCATTTGTTTGAATCTATTTCAATTAATTTTTTTGAATTTAATTATGGAAATGTATTTAATGAAATTTTTTTAAAAAACTAAATTGCATTAAATTGGGGGCTTATTGTGAAATTGAAGAAATCTAGGGGAATATTAATGTCATGAACATAATTTGTGATAGTGACTTGTGAAATTTTATTGTGAATTGATAGAAAATTATTATAATGTAAAAATGAATTAAGTTGGGTCTGATAAGAAACTTTTTTTATATTTTTGAAAATAAATGTTTTTGATTAAAACCCAATGTTATTGTTTTTAAATGGAAATTGACATATTTGATCTCTAGAATGGGATTAATTTTATTTTAAGGTTTCTTGAAATAAATTTCCTATAATTATTTTTTACTAGATCACAAGTAAGAATAATGTAGATAGTGAGTTATTTAGATGAAATATTACTACTTAAAGAATTATAAATAATTTATGTCGCACATAAAATTCCTTAGGTGATGGTGATGAGTCCTCTTTGGATCAATTTCAAAGGGATGTATGTACGTATTTCATATGTCACCTTGAGTGTGGAGTCCCTATTATCTGAAACAATCTTAAATTTATACAAATATGACCTTGTTTCTCACATGTTTGTATATCGAATTAATATATTCCAATAATTTAAACTGATTTATATTCCTTTTTATTAACATAAAGTTTTTTATAAAATATATTTTTTATAATAAATTTTTGAAAAAATTCATTATTTTAGAAATATTCCCTCAATTGAAAAGTAAATATTATTCTTAATGAATATCAATATTTGGAAATGGAAAACATTTATTGTTTTAATTATTATTATTATTAAATACCAAGCCTATTTGTTTTACATTTACATCTATATTTTTCTAATTTATTAATGGAATCTATTATGGAATCCATTGTTATAACCTGCTAGTATTTTTGTCCACACCCTACAAAAACCTTTAAGTGATTGTATATTACCCATTCTATGTTCGATCAGGGTTAAAGAACCACTTAGAGGTTGTTCTAGGTATTGATATGTGCTTCTGTAGAGTCACATATTTGGGACTTGTGTTGGTTTTCTTATTTAATAGTACATGGTAGTAGTACTTGCTGATGTGTTTACTATTGGATGTCTGGTATAGTTATCTCGGTGGATATTCCTTTGTATGCATTACTGACTTGTCTTTTTTACTAATGCATTTCCAGTGGAAAAACATTCACACATTCATTTTTTATATTGATAGGTGTTTGTTATTGGAAGATAAGGATTGGGAGCTCCCATCAGGTTATTACATGCCCAAAATAGTTAAGGAGTTAACATGGATGTTAGAATCATTTGTGAAAATGCGGTACCATAGGGTGGTTCTTTTTGTCTTTAAGTGAGTATGCATTTCTGTAATCATTTAGGGTATTAAGAGGTAGAGTTGATTGAGTTATTGGAATATCTAACCGTAGTGAATGATAAATAACCCATGGTTTATAGGGAAAGTTATCATGATGATTTGTTGTAGTCTTTTGAGAACTTGTTATTTTTATATATTAGAATAAAAAACATTATTGTTTATATTTTGGGTTTAGTTTCACTTGTAGATCTTTTTTCATTTTAATATGATGAATTATTTTTTTATACTGATGTTGTGTGGAATCATGCGTTTGAGAGTATGTGTGAATCAGATTTATGAGGAATATGCTTCTGATCTAGTTTGATTAAATCATCATATGGATCTGATTCTTGAAAGAGTTATTGTACATACTGCCCAAGCTGTAGAACATGCCCCATCTCCAGTTCCAACATAGGTTCTTATTGTGGAACCGTAGGAGGACATTCTCAATATTTTTTATCAAGAATTCCTTCACTAGAATCTTCTACCATTCAAGGAATAAATTGATCTTCAAGAGGATGATGAATGGTTGGGTAGGATATAGAATTTGTTTGGGTTCTTCAACACACCCGACAAAATCAAAGTGACATTTTCCAACATTTTGATTTAAGTATTAACATTGAGATGGTAAGACATGATGGTGATGGTGTTTAAACTTGAAACAATAGAGTGGAAATACATCCAGGTTATTTTCACCGACATGTTTTATTTAGAGTAAATGTTGTTATCCATGGCCACTAGGTTTTCTAAACACGAGTTGGATGACCAGACTATAAGAGATTGTGAAAAATAATACTGAGAATGTGTATTTATCACTTGAGAAGGTAATAAATGTAATTATTAAGGCATGATAGTTTGAGGTGGGGCTTCAAAAAGATATTCATACTTAGGTTTTCTTTCTAGAGATACACTCTAATACATAGGTTCTAGATAGAGCCCAAACGGTCAAGATGAACATAACTAGAAATCCAGTGTTATTATGAGTTTCTATTTAACCCAATTTCAGAGTTCATTCCTATAATATAAAGATGAATAATGAAGATTCTCAAGGTGGTTTTCAATAAAAAGGTCATTCTAGCCATCAGTTAGTTCCTGGAAGTGATCCTTTGGTTTTTTCTTAGTGTGTAAATCCGAGGAATTAAAAGAGGGTTTACAATGAGGAACTAAATGATGGTTTCTTCTATAAACACATGGGTAACATTAAGCAATTATTCCATGTTTAATATAGTATGTATAGTGGAAAAATATCATCATCAACTTCTAAAACTACAATGAAATTTGATGTTTATGGTTAAAAAATGTTATATCCATTGACCTCTGGAACAAATATTTTTCATGTTGTGGAAAAGTTTCGAGAGGAAGCAGATATGAGTCCATCGACCGTGATATGTACCCTCACTATTGATTCTTCAATACTGACTACTTTATTTGATATTGGTACATCTTATTCATTAATTTCAAAACATTTTGTTATTCATATAAATCTTCTGATGTATATTTTATATTATACAATGGATATTACTACACCCCTTAGTATGAAAATAGAGTAGGTTCTCTTTAGTCATTATTGTGTTTTCATTCTATCAGATGTTAATATTTCATATAGTTTCCTAATTATCGATATGATACCTATTGACATCTTTTTCGAAATGGATTTTCTCATTTCCAAAAAATACTATATCGACTATTAATTTTGACAGGTATCCTTCACTATACATTATGGTGTGTTCCATATCTTTCATGAAGAATAGTACTCATGGTTGAGTAGATACAAATCATTTTATTCAGATTTGGGGAATGCGATATCAGTATTTTTCTTTGATATAGAGAAAGAATAGTTGAGTAGTAATCTTACTATATTTGTCATCCTGTTTCCCAACAATAATCATTCTAAGTTCTCTGGTCTACCCTGGTAAGGGATTTTGAGTTTTCTATTAACATAAAGTCTGGTACTCAACTAGTTTCTATTCCCTTTTACTCTATGGTACCAAATGACATGAAATTTTTGATGTCTTAGTTGTTTGATCTTCTTGGAAAATGCTCCATATGCCAGAGTGTGTCTCCTTGGGTAGCACGGATTCAATTTGCGAATAAGGCTGATGGTTCCATTCACCTATGGGGTGATTACCGAAGACTAAATTGATTTATAGTACAGAACAAGTATTTATTTCCTTGTATTAATGATCTATTTGATAAGTTAAATGAGGAAAAGTGTTACATGAAGATTGATTTTGGTTCTGAATGCCATTAGTTGAGGATAAAATAATAAGTAAATTAGATTGATTTCATTTTGAAAAGGTATAACTACTCTGAGTACCTTGTAATTCCATTTTGATTAACCAATGCTCTTGGTGTTTTTATGACATTAATGATCATGATTATCCTTTATTATATCAATATATTCAAGGATGTATTTGTGGAAAAAATCCTGGTTTACTCTATCTATGGGGAGGATTATGTGCATTATCTGATATCAGTAAAATGTCTTTTAAGAAATCGCAGACATTATGATATACTTTCAAAGAGTGAAATATGGATTGAGGAAGTGACATTCATAGGACAAGTGGTTTTAGAACATGGAATTTTAGTTGATCCTTAAACCATGAAAGTTATTACAACATGGGAATAAATATTGGATGTTTTCAAGAATCATATCACATAGGGTCTAGTTATGTATTATCACTAGTTTTTTAAGGTATTCATGAATTTGGTTTTGTAGTGACTCCACTAACTCAAAACAGAGTAAAGTATGTATATAGTGATAAATGTATGAATTTTTTTTAGATTAAACTTCTATTTTATAATATGCCAGTGTTTTCTTTTGTAGAGGACGGGCTGGGATATGTTGAATTTTGTGATGTATCTACTTTAGGCTTGGGTAGTGTCCTCATTTAGTATGATCATGTAGTTATTTATGTTTCTCATCATCTTAGGCCAATAAATAATATTTATATGACATATGCTGTTAATCATGACCCTGTGATCCCTGCACTTAAGAGCAGGTGGAATTACCTTTACTGAGAATGATTTACCTTGTATTTAGACCACATGAGTTTGAGATATATCTTATCTCAAAATATTTATATATTTCACTAGTGGAATTGGGTGGAATACATATATCATTTTGATTTTGACATTTCCTTTACCTTAAGGGAATGAAATGTCACTGTAGAAAATATTAGTAAGAAAATTCTAAACAAATCATTACAATAATCATTGGAAGATCAAAACATGATGGATCTACTTGCATAGATTCATATATGAGAATGGTAAACTAGGTTTTTGGTTTCCTTATGAAATGAAATGATGATATTTTCTCTTATCAAATTGATTTTTTAGTAATAGGATCTTGGGAATGAGTTTTGTATCCGTATGGACTCTTTAAATGGTGGGGAAACTGTTCTAGATTGATAATTCGACAAATATGAAATAAAATTATTTTAGAAATATATTGAAATAATTTCATCAGTATGGAAATATCTAATACGCTATTTCCATAGATCCCAGTGGTCAGTTCATACATGATCCATGTATATGCTCTATGACATGTAGTGGATGTATTGGTGTATAGGTTTGAGAGGGGAATTTCTAGGTTTGTTTCATCTTTTTATGAATTCCAAATGGTAAGTGATGTTCACAATAAACCTTTGAAATTTAATCATCCACTTTATATATTTACATGGTTAGTGTAAGAAATTATCTATTTAGACTTCGGTTGGGTTTCGACATGCCCAAAGATAGAAGAATGTGATATGGTTCATGTTAGATAACCTTACAAAATTAGAACAAATTATACCCATTTATGATAAAACCAAAGGTGTGGAGTTGGTAATTAAATATGTTTAATATATTATTCATTTTAATGGAGTTCCATATGTAATAATTTCTTATAGGGATCAATGGATAACTTATTTCTTTTAGAGAGGACTTCAAATGGCATAGGGATATCATTTCTGTTTGATCATGACATACCATATAAAATTTGTTGACCTAAAAATGATATATATATATATATATATTCTTTAGGGTATGTTTCCTTAATGTGTTCTTGACTTTGGTGGTGTTTGAGACGACCACATGTGCTTGGTTGAGTTTTATTATAACAAAAGATACCATTACATGATTAAAAAATGATACTTTTGAGGATATTTTGGATCATCCTAGTACATCCCATTTTGAGTTGGTTAGATATTGGTGAATTTTTATTAGTTGGACCAATCATGGTATAGGATATGGGTGAAAAGATCATGTTGATTCATGAGATAATGGTGACACCACATAAATGAGATAATTGTTATATTTATCATCATCATTGACCTTGAGAATACATATTTGGTGACCAAGTGTTCTTAATAGTTTCACCTCAGTTAGTTCATATATGTCGTGGGAAGCAATTGATACATTATAATCATTTTTTTGGACCGATGAGTTTTTTTGAATTGTTAGGAAATGTTATTTACTATTTAGAACATCCACCATAGATGGCATCGAAACATAATGTGTTCCACTTATCTCATATTCGAAAGTATCAATCTAACCCATCTCATGTTCTATGATAGAGTGATCTTCAGGTTGAACATGATATAATTTCATCGAATGACCAGTCAGGATAGTAGATTCTGAAACCAAGATACATTATGTGGTATAATACATTTTTTTCTTCTACTATTTTATCAGAGTTAATATTCTCTCAGGGCATGGTGGGGTGCGCACTAATGAGGGATACGTGGCCCCAAATTTTTTGAATCAATGTTTTTTCGTAGGATTTATGGGGACATAATGTTTATTTGGTGGAGAGGATGAAACAAACTATTTTTATTATCAGGTATTCCTAAACCCATACTTTGATTATTCATTAGTTGGGTATCATTTGGTAGTGTTTTTTTTTGATATTTTGAATGTATTGTGTGTTACTAGGATAGTGTACGGTTGGCGCTTAGTTATCCCAAACCATGAACCCACTATTGACAATACAAAAAAACATAGGTAGTGGGGTTTTGAATGATTTATCATATCGTTTAACCTCCTTTGAGAAACATTTCATCCCATTTAATATAGGTTAATGTTTATACTTTATGATATTTCAAATAGTGTAGATCTTCCAAGGAAACCACGTGTATGAGATTTTAATTAATCTGAATTTTGATTAAAAATTCCAACCCCCCCCCCCCCATTGAAGGTCCTTGAAGAAATTAAACAAATCCTGAGTGATTGATACCTTTATTAAAGATCTGATGAAGAGTACTCCCCCCCAATCCCTGCCAAAAGTAATTTTAATCTTGAGTAATACACTTCTAGCTTCCCTCAATTATTTTCCCTTCCCATTCACATTCCCCCACGATCACTTTTCTCCTACCTAGAATTCCATGTATCCCACTTTTGATGTTTTGTTCTAATAGCCACTATTTTGATCTAAACAAAGTTTTGATTCATTGATCCTTATTTCCATATTTCTATGTTGGACTTTTTAATATACACATTTGTGATTCGAGAACCCGTGATCCCGATGTAGGTTGTTAAATTATGATGCCTGATTTATGTTAATCCTAAATTATTATTATTTAATTTCAATTGATTTAATTTAAAGAAATTTATTTATTTTAATTAAATGGATTCGATTATTTTGTTTCTAAAAATCCAATTCCATTTAATAGGGATTTTAAAAACTGTGTTTTGTCATGAAATTTAAAAAATACCCAATTTTATTGAATTGGAGTGTATTTATACAAATTTATAAAATTTAAATTATTTACATTAAAATATGGATTTGATGGATATTATTTCAGTTAAATTATTGAATTTAATTATAGAAATATATTTAATGGAATATTGTGAGAACACATAATTCCATTTAATTTGGGGTTTATTTTGAAAATGATGGAATCTTATGAAAAATATGTTATTTAATATAATTTATGAATGTGAACTGTGAAATTAAATTGTGTATTCATTAAAAATTAATATATTGTGAAAATGGTATAAAATGGTTTTGATATGAACCGTTGGGGTTCAGTTTTGGAAAATGAATGTTTTTATTTAAAACCGATGTTATTTTTTTTAAATGAAATTTGGAGTTTTTGGAAGGAAGAGTGGGATTAATTTTATTTTTAGGTTTTGTGAAATAAATCTACTATAACTTGAATATATGCTAGACTTATGTATTTAATGAGTAATTTAGATAAAATATTGTGTTTTACATCAATCCAAAAAAATCCACATGTCATATCCCTAAGTCGATGTGGACGAGTCCACATTGGTCTAAGATCAATGGGATGTATGTAAATATTGTCATGTCACATTGAGTGTGGATTCCCTATAGCATACAACTATCATACCTTGATAGACATGTGGCCATGTTTCTCAATTTTTTGTATTTAAAAGGAATATATGCCATTATTTTGAACTATTGTACATGACTTCTAATTTATTAAAATGTTTTATATAAACATTTTTATTTAATTTTTTTGTGAAAAGTTACATTGTTTTAAAAACATTCCATCAATTGAAATGTATGTTTTTTTTATTAATGTATTCTATCATTTGAAATGTAATGAATGGAATATAATAATTCTTCTTATGAAATTTCAAACTTATTTTTTGGAATTGGATGATCTATTTGATTATTTTAATACTACTATCTATTATGGAATCATTGGTGTGACCCTGTTGAGATTTTTAGCTCACACCCTACCTGTGCATTTGGGTGTTTTACTATTACCTCCTTCCTAATTCAAGTAGGGTTAAAGCACCATATAGAGGTGTGACTAGCTATTGAACCATAGAATTGGTGATTAGAGACCTACGGGTCTAGGAAATATATTCATTTTTTGAGTAATTAGTTATAGTATATTGGGCAGTTTTCATTGTTTGACATCCGGCATAGTTCTCCATGTGGAGTTTCATTAGTACAAATTACTGACTTATTTTTTTTACATCCACATTTTTAATGGAGAAATAATTACCAATTTAATTTTGAATGATGTCATAGGATACTCACCAAACAGTTGGGATCAATAATTCTCTTTGGACTAAGTATGAACCAACATCGTTATCATGTTACCAGGCTACCAAGGCTGGTTCGCGACAAGAATGATTAAGGAACATTACTAAAATTTAAATGTGAGTCATATATTAGGGGATGTACCCCATACCCTGAATTGGATTTGATTCCATAAAACACCCATCTTAAACATAATTCAAGGATCTATATTTCATTGATACGAAATGATAGTAACCACCACACATTAGAAATAAAGCTCACAAATCATCGCATATGTAGGAAATGTAAGGATTTTTTTTTACAAGAATAAACTCTATTTGAAAAATAATATATGGTAATAGTAACATGACATGAGTATTGTTAATTAATGCTCTTCCCCACACAAAATTAATCACTAAACCACGTCATCCTGTGTTATAACCAAAATATGGAAACAAATGTGAGTAAATATAATGTAATAATGTTAAGCTAATAAAAGTTATTTTCGTGGGATGATACATAAATTGGATATTTATGTTTTGTTGTCTTTTCACTATATATACACTTATCTAGAGACAAATTTATCCTAATGAAATGAAATACTTATAAAACAAGCATTTGGTGGATTCTACTCTAGTGACAGTCACAACCCCAACATGGAGAATGAAGTTATCATATTTCTAGAATTATTATCACTAGGTTGATATTGTGACTATGAGGTAACACTATCAGTACATGACCATCCCAATATGGAAGACTAGTTTCATGGGTCATGATGAATTAAAACTTGTAGTCACGTATCATATAAAGAGGCCTATGATGATTCTAGTGAAACAAATTCACCACCAACATCCACTTTGGGAGCCTATCCCTGAAACATGAAAATTGGTTACATTATTACGGACATTCTATAATATAGTAATAAAGAACTCAACCTAGGTGTATGAGTCACCTATGAAGAATCATTATAACTGGAAACTCCCTCATCAAGAATTTATCACCCCTTAACATATTTTTGAGTAAACTACCCAATAGATTGATCCAAGATCATTATACTCTATGTGTCTAGTAGATCATTCCAAGAATGGAATGATGTTGAAAATTGGGACTAAGATAATATCATTTCTTCTATTGAATTATCGTACTATAATACAATAGTAGTTACCAGTAATTAAACTCATATTTATTTATTCATCAAGAATATCTACCAACAAATTTATATAGAATGAATGCGGTAAAATTATATTCTCACCTCTCCATTTAAAGATCATTAATATATCTTGATTTAAATTAAAGTAATATAATCGATCCATTTTCTCAGTTTAATTAGAAATGTCTACCAGAATACCCTAGTGACTTGAATGGGTGACCGCATACTCTTAGTCAAACCCTTTAGATCTATAATAATATTATAGCATAAATAGAGAGGATTCATTGTAATATTTATGTAATCTTTAAAAAATATACATATACTCTTTTTCCAACCACTATAAAATCATATTATACTTACCAACATGATCGGAAATCTACTCTATCAAATGTGAATAATCATTATTTATATCTAAAAAGGATTATCAAATTATTTCATAGAGTGTTAAAGAATTGGATCAAGATTATATCCATACTCTGAATGGTGTTTCGGAAAAAAAAATACTTTAACATTTTGAATTGTTCATTTACCTTAAATAAAAGATTTAATCATTCTGAAAATTAAAACAATTTCTTCACACATATGAACATCCCAATATAGGTTCATCCACATAACCCACAATTCACATAAGGTAAATTTTGTATAGTTTTTATAAATTCATAAGCTTCCCATATACTTTAAAAGATAAATGGATCTATGTGTACATAAAAACACTCCAAATTGGAGGAATACATAAATATCGGAAAATTTCAATAAATTATATAGAATAAATCATTTTCCGATTCTAATGATCTATTGGAATACCTCTGTGGGGACTAAATATTTGAATAAGTAACATATTATTTCTTCATTAATGGTTAGGCCTAATTTTATAACAAAACCCCAAATCTAAGATCAAATTAATTCCATTAAAAAGATGTATGGTGTAAAACCCCATTCCAAATAGTGATCGCATATCAATAAAATAGATAAAAAAAATAATCATACGCAAGTACCAGTGACATAGTACGCTCATATAACCACTCAACCACAAATTGAGGGTCAATAAATTTTTTATTATAAATATTGAGAAATAACATATTCATACATAAATTAATTTCAATATCTATAAGGCCATAAATTACATATATAATATCATAGGGATCCACTAACTCTTTACATGATGTAGAGGAAAATAGATACCATTATTTTCAAACTCATAGTAGCACATAGATATGTTATAGTGATTTCCCCCATCACATCTTTTGTTGAAAGCCTCGGTATGGTTATATCATATCTAATAAAAGATATTCTCCACTTTTCAAGGACGGAACATATAGATTGTTACTCAAAACATTATAGTAAAATACATATTTATCTTCATTAATTTCATGGTACACCTTACCCTTTTCAAAATGCGATCTGGCATATTTACCAATATCCCTAACATATAATTTCCATGGTTCACCATTTATGAAAATGAACCAACTTTGTTTTGAACATGTGGAAGAACATTCCTTTGATATATTAAAGGATTTAACACATATATGGATATATTTTCCTGAGATAAACCTTATGAATATGTTTAATCCAATCACTACTAACAACTATGATGTCCCAATTGAGCTAATGAAAGAGTGAATAAATAATTCATACCAAAATATATGGGCAAATATTCTTTAGCTAATGGATAATAATCGTACCATGAATATAAAATTACCTTTTACAATGTAAATTTTTTAGATAGAACATTTTAGTTTCTCCATAGATTTAGACCATAGGTTAGAAAAGTTTTGTGAGTGTAGGCGGCATGGTTATACAAACAAACTAGATTATATCAAGAAAATAATAACTAAATCCATATAAAAAATACTTATATGGGATGGTTTGGGAATAGATAATTGAATTTAAATTCATTCTGTGGGGTATAGAGTCCCAATAAAGATGTATTAATGAAATTTGAAAACATCCATAATAGTAATACATCTGAATAATTATTCTTCTGGTTGTTTAATATAAAAAATATATAAAAAACTATTACCCACACTCCCCTATACTATTTTAAAATCCATAACAATATATTGCCAAATTTTACGACAATAAATTGACCCAAATTTTTTCCATCAAACCATACAACACCAGAAAAAGAATATGGGTCAATTATATTCTAGGGGGACCATTTATGTTTGGAGTTTTAGACAATCAGAAAAAATCATAACAAAAAAATTACAATATATTAAATGATAATATCTCCCATATTTCCATTATTTTACTTTTCAAATTAATATATCACCATAAACCATAAAAAATACTTTATATACATAACTCATTCAAGATCAATCTTTAAAACATGGGGAAATGGAAATATAATAAGTATGAGCTATAAAAGTAAATATATTAAAATATAAGAATGAACAGATGAATTCCATCCATAGGTATAAGAGTTCAAAAATGTATGATAACATAATTGATGTTCATGAGCAAATCATAAAATAACTCAAACCCATTCATACTTTCATCATCAAATTTGTAATAATGGAAAATGGATATTTCATTAAAATTGAAAAAATATATGTAATATAAATTATTATAATTATTAAAATTATAAACTCATAAAAATAAATTAAAACTATTTTTGGTATGATGGAAGTTAAATTTCATAAATCCCTTTCAATATCATTTCAAAACCATTTAAAACCCCATTTAATTAAAATAATTATATGAATTACATGAAATATTATCATTTCCCAATGAATTGGTTATATATAACGTGGATCGCCAATCATATAATCGATATCTGGATCAAGAATTAGATAAAATTATGAGGTACCATGAATAAAACACATTCCTCATAAAACTCATTAGAAAAATAACTATTCATATATAACCAGATAACCCCATGGAAAAGAAATTGCTTTAATATCAATCACATTGAATCATGATTAGCTAATGAAAAATAAATGGGTTCCATAAAAATCTCATTGAATCATCATTATCACATAGACAACCTATTTTCTTTGAAAAAAATATATTTAAAATCTGAGTATCCTATTGAAACCAAATGGGTTCAATAACAATAATTTTGAATCATGATTAACCATTAGAAAATAAATGGGGTCATAAAAATCTCTTTGAATCATGATTATCCTCCCGAAATTAAATTGGGTCAATAAAAATATCATTGAAAAACTATAAAATAATAAAAATTATATGGATTACCTAATAATATATTAATATAATGATTAACCTATGTAAAATAAATTGGTTCATTGAAAATATCATTGAATATGATTAACCCATGAAAAATAAATGTGTTCCATAACAATCTATTTGAATCATGGTTATGATGTTGAAAATAAATGGGTTCTATAACAATATCATTGAATTGTGATTATCCCATTCAAAAACATTTGTTAAATAACAATATATTTGAATCATGATTAACCCATGGAATGAACCGTGGTCTATAAGAAACAAATTGAAACATGATTAACCCATTGGAACAAAATGTGTTCCATAAAAACATCTTTGAAAAATTTTAATAAATACTAATAAATAAAGATTATGGGATCAATAAAAAATATCCCCTTTATAGTATATGTACAAATATGGGGTTTTGAAATAGATTTATTAAAATTCCATTTAACGTTCATTAAATCATTCTTGGTGAAAATAAATTTAAACACTTAGAGATCCACAAACAATATTGAAACATTTGAATCATAATCCTACTGATGGAATAAAATTTAACAAGACATTAGAAAAAATATCAACAAATAAATTAATGATATGATAGTTCAATAGACCTATATATACACCCTTTAAATGAATATAGGTTTATAATATAACAAACACCAAAAGTATAGAAAATTGATACAAAAAGTAATTAACATATTGGTAACATAGATAAAATATACCCTATTAAAAAGAGATATTAAAATTGATATGTAAAACACCATAAATTTATAGATAATAGTAATAATATATATTCATGGGTAATATATACAGTAAATAAACAATGATTGATGGATATGGATAATTTTGATAGAAACAAAACATGTGACTATAAATATATTTACAACTTTAGTAACAACTGAATTGAAACCCATAAAAGTAATAATAATATAATGAAACAATTAAATTAAATTAAAATAAATAATTATTTTTATAATATATCAAATTTTATGAATATACATCACAAAAATTTTATTTATTTGTCAGTATGAAATTTTTCACACAGATATAAAAATTGCGATGAATATCCCTTACAAATTTCATACCATTGGAGTGCTAATAAATCAATGAAATAATTATGCGTGACAAATGTAAATTTACAAAATACAATATTAAATAACTTGTAATACAATAATATGTCATTTCAGACATATTATTGGAATTACATAAACAATGTAGTATAAGTTTATCCCATGGAATGGAAATTCAGTTAAGAAACCCCTTACAATGATTATATCATTAGAGTGAGAAAATAAAATAAATAATTACTTGGAAAAAATTTAAATGAATCCAATAAAATATGATATATATTATGAAACATTTAAGAGGTAATTTAACATATATTCATGGAATAACATTACCAATTACATTTAAGTTTATCCGAATGAATGTAAATTGAGTTAAGAAACCCCATACAAGAATTGTATCATATGAATTGAAAACCAAAAAAGTATTAATAATCATATGAAAAATTTAAATAGAATTAAATTAATGTAATTATTTATATAATATATCAAAATGGAATTATATACATGATAAAAAATAATTAAGTGTGGAATAAGACATTTCCCACAAACATGTGAAATGAGAGATGAAAATAACTTACAATTATGGAATCATTGGATTGATAATAAATTAATTAAATAATTATTTTTGTCAAATGAAAAAACAAAATTGAAAATTGAAAATTAATTATAACAAAATAAGTAGTCATTTCATGCACATTATATTAAAAACATAACCAATGACGTATAAGTTTAAACTAATGAATGGAAATTGACTTAAGAAACCTGTTACCTTCAGTCTGATTTTTCATGTTTGTCCTCAATAATCTATATTAATAAAATTATTTTATTTATTACATTAAGCTAAATTGGATTAACATATATCCAATTTTACTTTTTATACAATAGAAATTTTAAAAATATAATTAAACAAAATTGATTATTTAGATGAAAAATCAGTTTTCAATTAAAAGTGGCTAAAATTTATTGTTCATCAAAATATGGATGCTATTAGACAAATATCAAAAATTCACCCAATATACATTTTTATATACCATTTTATAAAATTATGTTTATTTTTTCAATTAAAAAAATATAATATTCTAATAAATTATTTTTAATTCAATTCTTCTGTTAAAATTTAGTAAATCTGCCTTTCAAAAAAATACATCATTTCATGTTTAAAATTGGATTTTTTTTCTTATTTTAAACATATGAAACTTATTGAATGGGTGTGAATTCTTTTCTAATTTATAATATATATTTTTAATTAAGATACCTCACTAATATTAATTAATCTAATTTATTAATATAAAACTCGAATTTGGTCATAAAAATAGTTTTCACAAAAATATCATTTTCATTCAATTGTAATTTATTTTAATTTACAATTAACTGGTCAAAAAAGATTTTATTTTATAAGCATGATTTTACTATGTTTTTACAAATTATTTATTCTCATTCATTCCCTATATTCCAATTACTAGGTGACAACAATCATAAAAATATATATATTATAATTTTTTCTATAGGTCTCAGGATCGAGTGTAACATTTTCCATTAAAGGATCCCAATGTTCCATGAAAAAATATAATATTAGTGTTTTTTGTGATGCGATATAAACAATATATTACATATAATAAATTATGTACGATAATATAAATTAATTTGAATTAATATATTTTATAGAATTTTGGGATGTTACATCCTACACTCATAAAATAAATTTCACCCTCAAAACTTATCCTTGTTATCAAATGATTGTGTTTGTTAGAATTACTTTATTTAAACCCACATTATACAAATGGAAGAAATAAAAAACCATTAAAAAGGGATAATTGGAAACATAAAAAAAACTAAAAGATATGAATATCTAATATTACATATAGGGAGAGAATTTATGTGATATTTAAATAATTTATTTGAAAGGTTAAACTAATTACCATATAATGGTAGAGAGTTATAGAAAACATGGTTAAGAGGATGTGAATTATAAAAAAACGACAAACCAAATAGGTGTTAAAACAGTAATTGATATAATCAATTAATATTGTAATGGGATAATATTTTTATTCAACATATTTTTCATAAGGCTCATGTAATTTTTTTCACCATCTATACTTAGTAAAATTAAACGTAATTTATTTTAATAAATTAATATGTTAACAAATTTCTACCATAATAACGTCATTTTTTTAAATGATGAGTATTCAATATGATTTATAATTTATTGAACCAAAAAAATTAATATTTTGAACAAAAGTAAACAATTAAATTGATAAAATTTTATTCCTTATATTTTTAAACATTTACTATAAAATAGTGGCCACATGTTATCGTAATTCAACAAATGTGTAAACCTGCATTGATAAATTAATCTTAAAAATTAAATAATAATACCTAATGATGAAAAACTAGCATTTCATAATCAAACATCTTAAATAACATTAATAAACTAAAAATTAAATAGTGTCTCAATATTAAACGTTATCTCATTCCTTTCAGACTTGAAACCAAAAATTATTGTGATCTTCATTTCAAGTAACATTAATCACTTAATCCTTTAATCTTTTTTCAATCTCATGTTTATCTATATAAAAATACACACCTCCCCATAATTAACTCAATGTATAACAAAATATAAACTATAAAATTTATAATTAACATAAACATTATTTATGTAAAATGTAAAGGAATACATCACATTAGAATGATGATTTACATATACATTATCCCAAATAAAAGTTCTCCTATAATTTTTTTAATAATCTCAAACAAAATAACTATATAAAAACCCAAAATAAGGTGACTACGAAATAGAATAGTGATCAATATTATCGTTATATTCCTATTATAGTATCCACAAATATTATGATATCCTGACATAAAAATATTAAAATCTATAATTTTATCTAAACAATCCCTTGATAGAAACTATAATACCCCAGAACAGACACTCCTAGATCCTGTGTTGGAATCCAAAACCTTACATTCATAAATCTGATCTTGATAACTTGACATAAAATTAAAATCAAACCTTACAACATGAAAAGGAAAACAGGGATAATATTCATTTTGATGATATTTTAGGATTTGTGTTTGGTAGAATTATGTCAAAATCATACATAATCAATTTACATGACTATAAAGTATAATTTCTTCAACCTAATATGTGTTTTATATTTTTCACATTTATTCATACACATAATCTATATGAGATCCCATAAGAAATTATTTTAAAAGTAATTAATTAAATGTTTCAGAAAAGAAAATATAATAAGGGTGAGATCAATTGGTCATTATAGGAAAAAGTAATAATTAAAAATTAAAATCATCAATTTTTGTAAGTGCGGATAATGGTTTGATGACATACTAAATTTTCATGATAGATTCATAAAATAAATAAAACATATTAAAACATGGGTCATAAAATATTAAAATAAAGAAATATAAGGAATAATAAAAATAAATAATAAAAATACATGTCATATTAATCTAGATAATTTGAAACATTATAAACTCATTAAAATCAATTAAATCACTTTTTTGTAACATGTAGCCTCACATTTATAAAACCCTTTAAAAACAATTTCAATTAGAAAGACCATATAGTAGATTCATAATATTACTATTACCCAAAGCGTTTGAGATATATAATAGTGTTTACCCTTCACATAACCTATATAAAGATATCCCTTTTCATAAAATACCTTTTTACCATGAATAAAATATTTTCATCATAAAACTCATATAAACAATAATTATTCATATTTAACACAATAAGAACATGGGAAAAAATAATTTTATTTTCAATTTCATTGAAACGCGATTAATAAGTGTAAAACAAATGGGTTCCATAATAATATGTTTTAAACAGGATTAACCCAGGTAAAAGAACTGTGTTCTATACTAATCTCTTAAAAACATGAGTAACCCATAGAAAAGAAATGTGTTCCATAACAATATCTATAAAACATGATTAAAACATTTAAAATAAAAGGATTCCCTAAAAATATATTTGAAACATTATTAACACTTGGAAAATAAATGGCCTCTATAAGAGTCTATTTAAAACATGATTTAACCATATAAATGAAACAGGTTCCATAATAATGACATTGAATCAGGATTAATACATGGAAAATAAATGTGTTCCATTATAGTCTATTTGAAATATTGTATTCCCATTGAAAAAAGGGATCCATAACAACATCATTGATACATGGTTAACCTATTAAAAAAATGGGTTCCAAAAAAATCTGTTTGATACCTGATTAACCAAAGAAAAAGAAAAAGGTTTCATAACAATATTTCTAAAGTATTATTAAAATATGGGAAACATTGTTTAAATAATAATGTCTATGAAGTAATCATAATCCATCTAAATAAATAAATAGGATGGTGTCGGTAGAAAATATCCCATGTGTAAGATAATTAACAATAAGTAATTTGGATATTAATGTATTTAAATTCCCTTAAGGGATCATAACAAAATTCCCGAGGAAAGTAATATTTAAAATTGAATAGTGTCTCATACCAATTTGAAATATTTTTATCATAATTACCATGAAGGAGTAAATTTTAACAAAAAATTTAATATCATTATACAAAAAAATCATATGATATATTAAACGGATTATATATACACCTTGTAAATGAAATAGTGGTGTATAACATAACAAACATCATATGGATTATTATTTTTGAAAAAAAAACCTTTTAAAATATTGTAACATTGGTACAATAAACCCCAGTAAATATAAATAAAAAAATGTATATTTAAATTCAATAAATTTACGGATAATATTCATCAAATAAATAAATGGTAAGAATATATATAACAAAAATAATGATTATTGAATATGAAACAATTTTAGAAGAAATAAAATGTGAGAATAAAAATAACCTTATAATTATGGTAACCTCAAAATTATAAACCCCAAAATTAATAATCATGAAATGAATCATTTCAATTCCATGAAAATTAAATAATTCATGATATGATATATCAAAATGGGAGTATATACACAACACAAAATAAGTAAGTGGTGAATATGGCCATTATCTAATATATGTAAATAGTGATATGAAAATACCATTCAAAGATCATAACATTATAGTGAGAATAAATGAATAAAATAATGATATGTGAAAAATTTTAATTCGACCTATAAACATATAAATATAGTATAAAAAATAAGAGATAATATCACACATATTCATGGAATACTATAACTAATTACATAGAAGTTTAATTTAGTGAATGAAAATTGAGTTAAGACAACCCTTATAACTCTGACTACATCTAAATATAAAACAAAAAAATATTCATCATCAAATGAGACATTTAATATCAATAAATATAACATAATACATGATATAATAAATCAATATAGTACTAAATAAACCACACCAAATGGGAAATTGGGGAATATTACATTTATCTCACAGATGTAAAAAGTGATATGAAAATCCATTATAAAGATCATATCATTTGGTGTAAAAATAAGTAAATGAAAAAATTATTTATGCCCAATGTAAATTGTAGGATCGATATTTCGATGGATATGTATAATCAATTGAACAATACAAGAGGGGGTGAATTGTAGGTTTAAAAACATTGTGTTTAAACAGTTATTAAATTAATTTAAATGATCATAAAGTAATACAATTCACAACAAATACAAATAATCAAAATTTACTTGGATATAAAAGATATGATATGATGTAATACTATAAGAAAATTAAAACAATTGTATTCAAATGAATATAATAATCAGAGTAATACAATAGTGGAAGATTCTACCATAAAGAGTATATAATCTATTGATATAATATGTAATTGTATAATTTTAATTGAAACAATTAAAAATTAATACAGAATGAAGAAAGAAAATAAAAAAATTTCCCCTTTTAATACAAACAGCAGTGGAAATGTAATAATATTACAATTCTTTTATCCCAAAGAGAAGGGTACCGTTTCACCTAGGTTAATAGGTATGTCTTACCACCACCTTGGTAAGCCCTTGATATGATGATTGTTACATCAGTCTTGTTATCCACGCAAGCCATCGATATGATGATCAGAATGTCTGTCTTGATATCCCCACAATCCCTAGATACGATGATCAGTACATCTATCTTGCTATCCCCGAAAGCAGTTGATTTTCCAGGTAATCGACACTTTTATCTTTCAAACACTTGAAATCCCTCGATATGATGATAGGTATCACCATCTACCTATCCTCAGCAGGCCTCGATCGTTATCCCTTGATCAGTCACACAAAAAAAATCACTTAATGAAATATAAAAACTATGAACAAGTCGTTCACATTTTGTAATATCAAGGATTTCGCATGAAACAAGAGAGAATTCATGACATATCTCTCTAGAACATGATAGAAGAAAAGAATGATCAAAGTCTCTCAGTTGTTCTTCTTAGCTTCAAATGACCTCTTATTTATAGGCCTCAGGTTCCAACGGTCATATTTCCTCCAACGGTCATATTTCTCTGGAAAACTTAGAGGGACTTGGACACCTAGTGTTATAACAATCATATTGAAACAGAAAACACGACATCATTTTTTTTATTTTATAACTAAATACACAACATAGATTTGGTTAAAACAAATGATATATGAATAATATAATCATGAGTATGATTGATATAAAACATGTGTTTCGATAAAGGATAAAAACAAGCATGTGATAAAAGTAAAATTTGATTACTATTAGTATTAATTAGTGCAATAAATTGATATGATGAAATGTGAGTACGATGCATAGAAGTCAGTACGATTGACAGAGTCAGTACGATTGATACGGTCAGTATGATTGACAGCGTCAGTACGATTGATAGGGTCAGTACAATTGACAGAGTCAGTACGATAAACATAGTCAGTACAATAAACATATTCAGTATGATAAACATAGTCAGTATGATAAGCATAGTCAGTATGATAAACATAGTCAGAATGATAAACATAGTCAATACGATAAGCATAGACATCACGATAATCAGATTCATTATGATAAACATAGTCAGTATGATAAGCACAGTCAGTATGATAAACATAGTCAATACGATAAATGTAGATGAATAGATTTGTGATTTCCAAAACAAGATATAAAATTCAAAACAGATCTTTTGACTCAACAATATCCCCCTTTTTTGAAATCACAAAAGATAACATAAAAACAAAAAGAAATACTTATCCCCCCCTGAGTTATTAACTACTCTTCTGAATATAAAATCGAATACAACTAAATCCCCCTTAGTTATGTACCTTATTAAGGATCGTATTCATAAATTTTCCGTGATTTAGAATTATTTGGTTAATACATTATTCACCTTATAAAACATTCTCCCCCTTTGTGATTTAAAAAAAGAACGGGGTAATCTTGAGTTGCTTAAAAAATTTAGAGAGAGAAAAATGCAAGGCAATGGGAAATAGAACATAAATCTCATTGAGATAACAAAAGTCCATCGAATTATAAAAGTTAATAAAGAAAGAAATATAAAACAAAATAGTCATTTGTTTTCTCTTTCTTTTTATTTATTGATTATCTCAGGATGAACTGCTTTCATATTATTGATTTCTTTCTTTTCATCGGTAATAGAATCACCCTTTTGTTTGAGAAGAGCCTATTGATCGGAAAAAAGATGATCCTCATTCTTGATAGTCTCTTATTGTACTATGATTACTTCTTCTAGAGTATCAATTATGTCTTGAAAATTATTATTGTCTTTAGATAACATGGAAGATTTCTTCTTTAAAAGAACTATTTAATCTTTGATAGAAGAATCCTTTGATAACTCTGTCTAGAAATCATTCATTCTCTCTTTCATCTCTTTTATTGAAGGAATATCATCTCCATGAGTTTTTGACACCTGATTCATCTTTTTAATAGTTTCTTCATCATGTTTAATGAAACTAATATAAAGATCATTTTAAAGCCTTCTCAAGTCCCCAATAGATATTTCATGATCATTTAATGAGGTTTTTATTTTGTATGACCACTTATTCATCCTATTGCAAGCCTTCTTATGGGCAAGAGAACTTTCAGAAAGTACTTTTAAATCATCTTCTATTGACAAAACTTTTTTTCTGACTTCCCTTATAGAACCAAACTTCTTCCTTTGATTTTCAGTGATGAAGTCCATTTTCCATTCATGTCTAGGAAAATAAGGAATATTTTTCTCAATTATCTTTAATAAATGAACAATGTAATCACATTTCTTGAGAGAAATTGTGCATTCTGAATCAGTATCCTCATTGTATGATTCAAGTTCATTTGATCGGATTGAGTCTTAAAATGGAAGTTTTCCTATTTTTTTTTCTTTTTTCCTTTCTTTCATCTTCCACTTTATCACTAATAACAATTAATTTTTCGATCTAAGAAGATTTAGCACCTTGGTTCACTTGAGAACGAAATATTTTTGAAGGGGTTTCAAGTGATTCAGCTGGTGCTTGATCTCCATGAGGAGTTTGTTGAATGATTTCATTTTTCTTTTAAAAAGATTAATCTTTAGACTTTTTTGAACTCTGAATAAATTCTAAAAGAAAATATCATTCCTCTTCTTCAACTTCCTGAACATCTTACAAAACCTATTTCCCTTTCTCTTTTTCTAGAATACTTTGTACGATAGGTTATTCGTGCACTAATTCTGTTAGTTGAGCACTAGCCACCACAACCAATTTCATGATTTTAGAAACATGAAAGTCATGATCATTCCTTTTTAATAGAGTCTTCTTTTTATTTTTATCCTGAAGAGTATCCTCTACCCTTATCCTCTCTGCTAAATCTTCTGTTAGATCAAGACTGAACTTTGGATCACCTTCTTTTCTTTGTTCTTTGTATTTCCTCCACTTGGCCACAAAATCCTTGCTATACTTTATTTTCTTCTTTAACATAATTCTAGTTTTTGGATCTAACATTTGAGGATAAACAACATTTTGATTATCTTTGATTGGCATAGGTTCTTATTGATTTGTTACCGATTGGTTTGGTGCTGATTCATCTTCCACATCTCTAACAAAAATCATTGAATTTTCATTGAAAAAAACTTACCAATTCTTTAATGTATTCTTACATATCCAAGAAGGCTTTAATTCTTTGAATTTTTCTTTCAGAGGATTATTATAGATCATCAGACTCTCAATAATGAACATTGTAATAATAGAAGGATGCATGATCAAATGATACTTGATTGCTCCTAACTTGACATTCTTGATTGTTTCAAAGATTTACCCCATGAGATTTACCTTTCTCATGTATACAAGATAATCCAGCAAAAAGATATCAGAAACTTTAAGATTCTCTCAATACACTTTCCTTGGGATATGAAAACCTTGTATCCAGAGCACTATGAATCTATTATCTGAATATAAATAAGCTACTTTTTACTTCTTTTCATTTAAAATAATTAACTATTTTTCACCACTTTCTATATTAAATGTACAAACTTCCTCTGGTAGATTATGATATGGAAAAAAGTAGTCACCTTCTATTGAGACATTGAGAAAGTGAGATGCTTGTTTCACATACATTGAGATTTTTCTATCGTACACATCAAATTTGATCATCATTTTTAAGTCAAAAGACACCATTCTGTATAATTGACAAACTTCTTCAATAATAATTGGATATTGAGATACGGGTTTTTCAACACAAAGATTTTCCCAGCCATGATACAAAATAATCGTCTTGATTGTTGAGTCATATGTGTCAAAGAAGTCCCGAGAAACTAACCTTTCTATAAATAAGTCTTCCTCTAAACACTTTTTTGAAGACATTTTGACAGGAGTGTTTGTAGAGGACTGAGACATAAAGATTAGGCAAAGGGAAGATCGTATGAAGTATTAAAATAGAGGGGCAAATCTTCCCCAATATTTCTAAAAAATTGGTGTGAGTTTGGGGAGGGGGGATCTTTTTATAGGTGAAAAAATTATTGTTGATCTTCTACGGTTGAGATTAGAATAAATATAAATCAACAGATAGTATTTAAAGGGATAAAAAATGAGAAACAAAAAAACGTAAGAAAAAAAAATAATGTACCTATCAGTGGTTCTAAGGCAATCATTAGTTTAATAGTATTAACATAATATAATACAATAACAAAAAGAAAATACAAGCATACATGGAAAAAAATGATCGATTGTGAGACCAATGGAAAACAAAGCCATTACCATTGGTTTTCATACTGATGGAAAACAATGTCATTTCCATTGGTTGTCATGCCGATGGAAATCAAAGTCATTACCATAGGTTGACGTGCCAATGGAAAACAAAGTCATTACCATAGGTTGACGTGCCAATGGAAAGCAAAGTCATTTCCATTGGTTGCCATGCTGATGGAAAACAAAGTCGTTACCATTGGTTGTCAAGTCGATAGTAAACAATGTCATTACCATAGGTTGATGTGCCGATGGAAAACAAAGTTATTACTATAGGTTGTTGTGTTGATGGAAAAAAAATTCATTGCAATAGGTTGTCATTCCTATGGAAAAAAAATTCATTACCATAGGTTTTCATACTGATGGAAAACAAATTCATTACCATAGGTTGTCATACCGATGGAAAACAAAGTCATTACCATAGTTTGACATGCCGATGGACAGAAAATCAATACGGTAACCATGAAGACAATATGAAAAACATAAGGTAAAAATGAAAACTAGACAGTCAAGATGATAATCAGAAAGACTAAAAATCAAATTAAAAGAATAAATAGATAATGATTATAAAAAATTTATGAAACACATTACGTAAAATGTTCTACCCATTTTAAGAGGAGTTTTTAAATGTATGTATAAGTGTAAAACATTAAGTAGATATTAATGATTATTTTAATTTAATAATTCCTAGCTTATGTTTTATAAACTCAAATCTATCAGAGGGTAATGGTTTTGTAAAAAGGTCAGCAAGTTGTTCCTACGTTCCGATGAATTGTAAAATAATATCTCCTTTTACTGCGTGATCCCTAAGAAAGTGATGCTTAATATCTATGTGTTTTGCATGAGAGTGATGTGATGGGTTTTTACTAAGAGCTATGGAACTATTATTATCACAAAGAATTTGAGTTTTGGAAAAGCACAACCCATAGTCAGTGAGTGTGTGTTGCATCCAAAAAACATGAGCACAACAACTTCCAGCTGCTACATATTCATCTTCAGCAATGGAAAGTGCTACTGGGTGTTGTTTTTGGAAAGACCAAGAACCAAGGAATCTCTTAATAAATGACATGTTCAAGAAGTATTCTTTCTATCCATTCTACAACCACCAAAGTCAGCATCTGAAAAACGTTTTAAAATAAAATCATTTCCAGAAGAATAAAAAAGTCCTAAATCCAAATTCCATTTTAAATACTGAATGATTCTTTTCACAGCTTCTAAATGAGACTCTTTTGGATTTTATTGGTATCTTGCACATAAGCATATATAAAACATTATGTCTGGTCGACTAGCCATCAATTATAACAAGCTGCCTATCATACCTCTAAAAGTTGTTTGATCTATTTGTTTCCGAGTTTTAATCAAGATCAAGTGTATTTGAGGTACTAATTGAAGTAATAATACTTTTATCATTGTTATAACCATACATTTTGAGAAAGTATTTGATATACTTATGTTGAGATATATAATTTCCTTCTGTTTATTGTGAAAATTGAAAACCTAAAAAAGAAGGTTAACTCACCCATCATACTAATTTCAAACTCATATTTCATTAAATTTGAAAAATAATTAGTTAAAGGCTACTGAGTTGATCAAAATATGATGTCATCAACATAAATTTGAACAATCAAAACATTTTTATTTTCTATTTTTATAAAAAGGGTTGGATATTCTTTACCTTTTGCATAATTGTTTTGTAAAATAAATCAAGTAGGTCTATCATACCATGCTCTAGGGGATTTTTTAAGGAGATATAAATCCTTGGTAAGTTTAAAAACATGATTAGGATATTTTCAATCTATAAAACCAAGAGGTTGTTCAACAAAAAATTCATCTTGATCAAAACCATTTAGAAAAAGACATTTAACTTCCATTTGAAATAATTTAAAATTAAAGTATGCTGCAAAGGCTAATAGAATACGAATAGATTCAATTCTAGCTACTTGAGCCTATGTTTCTTCATAATCTATTACCTCGTGTTGATTATAGCCTTTAGCCACAATTATTTCTTTATTTCTTACAATGATTCCATTTTCATCACATTTATTTCTAAAAACCCATTATACACCAATTATCGTTGTTTCATTAGGTTATTAAACTAAAGTCTATAATTGATTCTTTTCAAATTCATTTAGTTCATCTTTCATTTCTCTATTCCAATCATCATAACCTAAGGCCTCACTTGTAATTTTAGGTTTGAATTGGGAATTAAATGCAACGAGTTCTATTTCATCTCTCAAGGAATTTTTGGTTCTTACATGTTGATTTACATCTCCAATGATATTATCACTGGGATGATTACAAAGAAGCAATTGATTTGTGTTTTGTAAAACATTTTCATCAACATATGGTAGGAACTATTCTAGGGTAAATGCTTTAGAAACATTTTCATGAAAATTTTCCTTATCAGAAATATTTTCTAATAAAGGTTGATAATTAGTTTTTGAAAACACATCTGAATATGTAGGTTGGGGTTGATTGAAAACAAAAGAATTAGTTTCATCAAATTTAACATGCATTGTTTCTTCAACTGTACCAGTATTTTTATTCAAAACTCTATAAGACTTAGAAGTTGTAGAATATCTTAGAAAGATTCCTTAATTAGATTTTGGTGAGAATTTGTGTAGATTCTCTTTATTATTCAGAATGAATACTTTGCATCCAAAAATGTTGAAATATAAAACTTTAGGTTTTCAGCCAGTCGACAATTCATAAGGTGTTTCATTAAGAAATGGTCTGAATAAACACAATTTATTGTATAATAGGCAGTTCTAACAGCTTCAGACCAAAAGTGATTAGCAATTGAGAATTCACTCAACATGGTTCTTCTCATTTCCTAAAGAATGCAATTTCTTCTCTCAATAACACCATTTTCTGATGAGTTCTTAATGCTGAAAAATTGTGAGTAATACCTTTCTTACTACAAATAGTTTCAAATCGGAATTTTGAAATTCACCACCATGATCAATATGGACAGTTACCAATGGTAGGTTTTCTCATTTTTAACTTATTCTCTTAAAATTTTGAAATAGAAAAAGGCTTCAGATTTCTTTGTTAGAAAATAGACCCATGTAAATTTAGTAATGTCATCAACTAAAACAAATACATAGTATTTTCCTCTGATGCTTCCATTTTTGTGAGGGAACAAATATATCCATGTGAAATAGATGTAATGAATTGGATGTTGAAACATCATTGATTGATTTAAAGCTTGTTTTATGTTGCTTGCCAAATTGACAAAGGTCACAGACCTTTGAAGAATCAAATTTAAGATCTGGTTGATCCATTACAAGTCTTTTCTTTTAATGTTTACAAAGGATTCTTAGGTTGCAGTGTACTAGTACTCTATGCCATAGCCAAGATTGGTCTTCTATTTCACTTAAGCAAGGTAAATATTGGTTCCTAAGGTCTTCTAAGTTAATAGTGAATACATTATCTTGCCTAAGGGCGGATAGAATGAATTCGCCCTTGGAATTGTGAAATAAACACTTATCATATCTGAAATTCATATGGTATCTTTTATCACATAATTGACTTATGATGATGAGATTGTTCTTAAGATCTTTGATAAACAAAACCTTTAAAATATGAAATTTTCCAAGAAAAACAATATTACCTACTCCAACAATCTTCCCTTGATCATTATCTCCAAAATTAACTTTTCCACCATTTGTTTTGATAATCTTTTCAATGAAATATTTGTTTCTGGTCATATGTTGGGAACAACCACTATCCATGTACGAAATTTTATTTTTGTTGGTACATTTCTTATTTTCCTCAAAAATAAACAATTAGTTTTTCAGAATCCAAACTTGTTTGGATCTAGAGTGGTTAGATAAAATAATTTTAGGAATCAACATTTGTTTTGAAAAATGAGCTTTATAAAATCCTAAAGACAGAGTTCTATTAAGAGAATGATTTCTTTTCCAGTGTCCACCACATTGACACATAGTACAAAAAGGGGTACATTGAGGAATAAAATAGTTATTACTACGAACCAGTTTCGAATGAGTATAACCAATACCAGAATGATTCCTCAAAGGTCAAATTTGAGAATAGATTATATAAATGTTTCCTTATTACAGGTAAAGTTTGAAAAACATTTTTTCAAGGAAAACATCTCTGACATTATTTTTGAAACTACGTTTTTATCCTCAAAAACATTATTTTTAGAACTAGAGTTAGTCACTAAAACATTATTCTTAGAAATTAAATTTTCATGATCCTTAGAAAGTTTATCCTTATCCGAATTGACTTTCAAAAGAGTTTTTTAAATACTCTCAAAATCAGAAGTTTTCATATAAATTTCATTTGAATGATATGATACTTCTTTAGTTAAAATAGAAATTCTAGAATTTTCCTTATCAAGCATTTTCTTTAGTTTAGAATTTTCATTCTCAAGTAGTTTAGCAAACCTAGACACTTCTTTATAATAAGGTAATGTATTATCTTCTGATGATGAAGAATCATCATTCGAAGATTCATAATATTTATTATCAATATAATTTTCATTCAAGGATACATTTATAATAGCTTCTACACTGTCTACCTAACCCATGAAAGAATGATCTTCAATTGGTAGTCTGGATATAAGTCCAATATTATTTTTTCTTCAAGATTCATATTTTGAAGAATCATCTGATGAATCGCCACCACTTGCACTCCAAGTATCATTTTCCTTCAATAATTTCTTTGTCTTGTAATAATTTTTCTTATTTATTTTAGAATGTTTCTCTTTTCAATGTTTTCCCTTCAATAAAGGACAATAAATACTTATATAACCTACTTTTTGCATTCATAACATGTTACCTCTGAATCATTCTTATCCTTTCTATATTTATTTTTGATTCTGTATTGGAAGTATTTCTTTCCCACAATCTTGTTCATCCTTCGAGCAAGATTGGCTAACTCATTATCTAAATGATCACAATCACTTGATTCTGACATAACAACGTTCATAGCTTTGGATCTTGTTATCCTTTAAGGTGTTTTATCTTTAGATGTAGTAATAACATCTACACATCCATTTCCATTTTTCTTCTTATTGAAATCATCATCTCTCTTCATTCTTGTCTCGTGCTTTATAATAGTTCCAAAGTGTTGATCATGAGTAATCTGAGAGACTTTTATGTTTTCATCAATATCTTTCCTTTTTGACTCCCATTTGTTTGGAATTATATCAATAATTTTGTCTACAAGAGCTTCATCATCAAGACATTTTTCTCCCATAGATTTTAAACTGTTGACAATTTTCATAAATCTTTGTTTCACTTTACAAATTGGTTCTCCATAACGAAATATAAATCCATGATATTCTTCTCAGAGCATTGCTCTCCTTGTTTCTATAACATTAGATGTACCAAAATGTGTGACTTCCAATTTCTTCAAAATACAACTGGATTCTTCACAAGATGATATCGGGATGTATATATTCCTGGTCATAAAATATAACAATGTATTGCGTACCTTGTAATTCAGTTGATATTATTTCTCTTATTTATTGGTGAATGTACTGAATTCTTTATCATGAATTTTGTAACCTCCCGTAAGCATAATAAAATTGTCTACGCCAGTATTGATAAAAAATGTCTTCATTATATATCTCCAATACTCATAATCATTGCCATCAAATATTAGTGGTCTAGTTGGATTTAGATTGTCAATTAATCCAATGTTCATTCCAGCCATCTAATAAAACAAAATATTTTCCACTACACATGTTAGTGCAGTCATTAGTTGAGAAAAAATTAAAAGGAAAATATATCAAGTAAAAAAAATTAGTTGAAACCTCCTCTCATACCAATTTTTGGATTTATATATAGATGGATATTTTTATATGATTGAAAAATACAAGAGGGGGGGTGAATTGTAGGTTTAAAAACATTATGTATAAACACTTAAGAAATAAGTTTAAATGATCTTAAACTAATACAATTCACAAAAAATACAAATAACCACAATTGACTTGGATATAAAAGATATTATATGATTTAATACTATAATAAATGTAAAAGAATTATATTCAAATGAATTCAATAATCCGAGTAATAAAATAGTGAAATATTCTACTATAAAGTGTACAGAATCTATCGATAGAATATGTAACAGTATAATTGTAATTGAAACAATTACAAATAAATATTGAATGAAGCAAGGAAACAAAACAATTCTCTTTCTAATACAAACAACATCAGAAATGTAACAATATTACAATTATTTTATCCCAAAGGGAAGGTTATCCTTTCACCTAGGATAAGAGGTCTGTTTTACCACCATATTGGTAATCCCTCGATATGATGATCTGTACATATGTCTTGCTATCCATGCATGCCCTCATAAAGATTATTAGAATGTCTGTCTTTCTATCCCCACAAGCCCTTGATATGATGATTGGTACGTCTGTCTTGATATCCCCGCATGCCATCGATTTTGAAGGTAATCAGCACCTCCGTCTTTCAAACACTAGAAAGCCCTCGATATGAAGATCAGTATCACTGTCTGCCTATCCTAAGTAGCCCTCAATCACTATCACCTGATCGGTTGCACAAAGAAAAACAAATCACTTAATGAAATACAGAAATGAAGAACAATCCATTCACATTTTGTAATCTCAAGGCTTTTGCAGAAAGCAAGAGGGAAGTCACAGTGTCTCTATATAGAACTTGATAGAAGAAAAGAATAATAAAAGTCTCTCAGTTGTTATTATCAGCTTCAAATAACCTTCTATTTATAGGCCTTAGGTTCCAATGGTCATAATTCCTACAACAGTCATATTTCTCTGGAGAACTCGGAGGGACTTGGACACCTGGAATCATAATGGTCATATTGAAATAGAAAACACGACATTGTTTTTATTAGTTTATAACTAACTCCATGACATCATTTTGGTTAAAACCAAAGATATATGAAAAATATAATCATGAGTTTGATTGATATAAAACATGTGTTTCGATAACGGATAAAAATAATCATGTGATAAAAGTAAAATATGAGTACTATTATTATTACTTAGTGAAATGAATTGATATGATGCAAAATGGGAATGATGCACAGAAGTTAGTACGATTGACAGAGTCAGTACAATTTATAGAGTCAATAGGATTGATAGGGTCAGTACGATTGATAGATTCAGTAAGATTGACAGAGTTAGTATGATTGACAGAGTCAATATGATAAACATATTCAGTATGATAAACATAGCCAGTATGATAAACATAGTCAGTATGATAAACATAGTCAGTACGCTAAGCATTTTCAGTACGATAAACAGATTCCATACGATATCCATAGTCAGAACGATAAGAATAGTCAGTATGATAAACATAGTCAGTACGATAATCATAGTCAGTATGATAAGCATAGTCAGTACGATAAACATATTAAATATGATAAACAAAGATGAATAGATTTGTGATTTCCAAAACAAGACATAAATGTCAAAAGAGAACTTTTGACTCAACATAAATCCACATAATAAAATTGGAAATAAATTTTCACAAAATAAGAGGTAATTTAAAATATATTATTTGTATAACCTAACAATTCATATGTATGATTAACCAAATAAATTTAAATTGTGTTCTATGAACCCTTACAATTGTGGTAACATTTCACTTTAAAACAAAAATATTAATAATAATCAAACGAAACATTTAAATTCTAGGAATAATAAATAATTAATTATATCATATATTAAATTTATAGTAAATACAAAATAGTAAATAATTAAGATGTAAAAAAGACATTTATCACACAAATGTAGAAAGTGAGATGAAAATACCTTAAATATGTGATTTCATTATAGTGAGAAAAAATCCATGAAATAATTTTGCATGAAAATTTTAATTCCAAATAATAAATGTCTATATATCTAATGACAAAATGATATTTGTTTCAGAAATATTCATGGGATAACATAACAAATGATAGAGTATATTTACCCAATGAATGTGAATTGAGTTAAGAAACCCCATACATTGAGTATGATTTTCCATTAATCTCCTCTATCTTCATGAACAATAAAACACATGTTAATTATTTACATCCTATATTATATTTTACAATTTTATTATTAAATTTATATTATTATAAAAAAAATTATATATAATTTCATAATATATAATTTTTATCTAAGATATTTTGAATATATTTGTCTTATGTGAAACAAATGAATTCGATTTGTTGTTCAAGGTCAATTATAACATTATTCCAAAAACTCTAGAATAATTATAATCAATTAATTATCTTATTTTTACAACAATTATTCTTTTTAAACCAGCACATAAATATGGTTATTAATAGTGAATTAATTTTACAAGCATGGAGATAATAGGTCGTATCTATACTAGTGTATCATTACCATTTGTCAATAATATTTATAGAAAAAAGGTAAGTAATGTTATTCATTATAGAAAGAATATTATATCATAAATACTATATGATTTAATAATTTGTAATTATGTATATATATATATATCATTCATGTTATTTAGTGAGGAATAATGAAAAATCACATCGCTTTAAGATGGTTCTAGTCTACACATCAAAAAATCATGTTATAACTTTTTTCATGTGTGAAATTGGAAGATGAAAATGATATGTTTTATATATGGATATGTAATTAAATTTATTATATGATGAATATTTTATTTTTTTAATTTGTTTTTTTAAGCCCATTCTTAATAAATTCTTTGTAACGTATGAATGTATCACATTTCAATGATGATGTGATAGTCCACACTTCCATAGTCAATGTTACCTTATTCCCACAAAATGAAAATCATGAAAGAATATGATGTATTTTTAATACAAAAGACTAAATTAATCATATATATCATATATATCACATAAAAATATTTCCTTCATAATTAGAATCCATGGTATATTGTAATAGAAAAACAAGAAACATCATTTTTCCAGGTGGTAGACCATTAAACACTATAACAATGGTTTGGAAACTCATTTGATGGAATTTTGAGTAGGTTTAGATTGAAAAATTAACATATAAATATCTAATAATATTTATTTTACTTATAAAAATATATAATCGTGTATTAATAATAATATAATTCATTGGAAAATAAATAAAACAATAGTGATTGTTAAAGAATGTTGTAAATTTTTTTGGTATGTACTTTTTTACCCCCAAAAGACATACTAGAGTTGATTTATTCAAAACTTTATTCTTAAAATATGATATAATGGATGTTGGGAACATATGTAGGTATTGTTTTGATAATAATATGTTGTTGAGAGGTGTGAATAAGTGGGTAGTGTGAGTGCCTTTTTATAATGGATTGGGAGGGTAATTCCTGTAAATATAAAATGTTAAATGATATTGGGATACAGAACGTACGTAATTTGCCTCAAATAACTAATGAAGTTATAAAAAGTATGAATATGGACAAAGTATTCACATTACATAGGTTTTGTACAATTTTTTATGTTTGTTGTCTATATAATAATAATGTTTAACCACCATGTAAAATTATTTTTACCTTAATTATTGTGGAAATATTTAATTAAATTCAGTAATATTTATGGTAAAACATTTATTTAACATAAAAATAAATTATATATTATTACTATTATAAATATTTAATAAAATTATCAAAATAATAATCAAATATTTGGTCGAATTTAATTTAAAATTATTCCCAATGGTGGACAAATATTTTGGGTTTTTAATGTAAAAATATCAAATTTTTGAAATGTTTTTATATCGAAATAATATGTGGAATTGAATTTAATGGAAAAAATTGGAAAAAATGATATAAAAAGTGTTTAATTATAATTTTATCCAAATTAAAAATATATTTTAAACCTATAAATTGTTTATATTAAAATGAGTATTAAATTAAAATTGATTATTATTTACTATTCGTCAAATTATGATGGTGATTAAAAAAATAACAAACAATAACCCATTGTAAGTCTTACTAACCCACATTAATGAAATAAGTTTCTTTTTAAAAATAAAAATTATAAAGGTTTCAAAAAAATTCTTTAAAAAAAGTCTATCACTAATAGAATGTAAAACAACATTTTATTAAAATAGATCCTTTGATGTATAAAAATTTATTGGTTCGTGTTTTATTCCTATCATTATTTATTAGATGAGTCTAATAACATTTTTTAAAATATATAATATATAAATTTCAAATTTTAATCTCACTAATAGTGAATAATTTAACTTATTAAGAAAAATAATATTCTATTCATAAAAATAGTTTTTCATAAAACCCATCCTTTATATTCAACTGGAATTTATTTTCATTTATAATTAATTGGTCACCAAATAATTAATTTAATATACATTTTAATAAATTACTTTCATAATTTAATTAACCTCATTTATTTTCACTATTAAAATATCTATTGGATAACTATAATAAAAATATTAATAGTTTATTCGTTTTTGGTAGGTCTTAGACTTGTGGGTAACAAATTCATCAATAGAATTATTATTGTATAAAATATTAGATAATATTTCTGTTTTTAAGGATGAAAGAAAAACTATGTATTGAGTTTAATGATATATATTAAATAATTTAATTTAATTAGGAATATATAATTGAAAATATGTCAGACTATTACAATTTCCTTCATTTTCTATGTCACACTAACACCATGATATGTAGGATCTGGACAATTGTGGGATCCAATTCTAGGATTACCAAATAGATATGATAATTCCTCACATAATATATTTGAAACCACTAACTACATTGTATATTGTTATGTCATGGGTTTCTCATTCTTAGTAGGTAGTGAACCTAAATCATGATTGAGTTAAAATGTGAAAAATTAAGAAAAATACATTCGCATCTACTATAATAACTATTTGAGAGAAATAATTTCCCAACAAGAAGGTGAATTGTTTTTACCCCCTCTCTAAATATGGTCAAATGAACATAGTGGGCATAGAATATATTTATATTGGCTCCAATTAAACTTCATAAAATTATGAAGGGGAATTTTACCAAATCTACAACATCCCAAACCATTAAATACACAACATGTTTAGGAAGCATCATTGATAGGCCCAAAATATATTATACCCATATGAATGGGAAATTTATTAGAATTTCACATAACAAAATTATTTTAATATTAATTGGGATGTGGTTACCAGCTGTTGGATCCCAAATAGTTCATAATTCCACATGAAATTACTCAATAATATAGGAAATGTTCGTCTAGTATAGTCATAGGTTACCAAATTTTCACTATTATTGTACAAATGTAAATTTTTTACCTGATCAAGAAATAATAACCAATCCAAAACTGTAAGATGAAATGTACCATTGAGAATGGGGGATATGGGGAATACTAAGGCCTAACTCTCAAAGGATATACAGGTAGTGATAAGACATTCTATTTCACAATTTATGAAGACGGGATCTGTGCTACCCAAAATTCATCATTGAACAACTTCACTATCAATTATGTGGGTGATATAGATCAAGAAATAATTATTTAGGTATATAATGTTGTACGTATACTTCAATATGTGGGAAATATTGAATAATAGGTTGATGGAGAGCATACATGGAATTTTGTAAGGATCATGAATAGGGTTCCCCCAAATGAGGTGTTTCTATTTCGATGATGTAATTATGTTAGTTATTAATGGGATAAAATGGTTACATAATAATCACCACCAATAGATCCCAATATCATCCTGAAGAAGGATATTGTTTCTTTGAATGAGATGGAGATGTTAAATCATAGAAAACTCACAAAGGATGAATGTAGATATAATATTATCACTGGTTGTCACCACTATAATAAAGAGACTACCTATCCTCACACTCACAGTGAGGGGGTTAATATACCCATATGAATAGAATCTATACATTAGGTTAGATTAAATTCTTTATAGAGACATAATTTTATTATAAGAATTTAGGAAGAAAATAATTTTCATTTATTTTTAATGAAAATTACATCATCTTATAATAGTCATCTGGTCTATGAATGAAAAAATAGTAATCAAATAGATGATTTAATATGACTAATTAAATCCTCACTAATTACTCATACTCATGGTATGACTAAGACCACATTTCACATTGAAACCCTCCACACATTTTTGTCTCTTTTTACTTGAATGGAATCCATGGAATTGTGGTGTTACCTATTGTATCTCAAATAGAATTCATATCCAAAATGGGAGGATGACAGACCTTGTCTGCACTATTTTTGACATCATGTTTTACCATCCTTTGATGGAATGGGTGGCCTATAGAGGAATCACTTTTACATAAGGTCACAATGCAGTCTCATGATGGGTCATTGAGATCTGTATAAAATTTTATTACTGGAATTCTTCGTGTATATATTATTGGGTCCATAATTTATCTAGTAAAATTTCTTACCATTTGGGTCTATCATAGTCTAGTTGGATCACCATTTATAATTATTTTATAATTTTATCTATAGAGTGATGAAAGTTGTTTATTCCTAAGGAATAATAAAAACCATTAATATGAAATGTTTTTTGGATTTACCTATAAAATGAATGTGATGAACTAATATATATAAATTATACAACAACATGATCTATACTTAAAAAGTATTATAAAAAAAGAATAATAATTGATTTATTGTTGATCCTATTGAAATATATACGATTATTATATGAGTTCACAATCCTGACACAATATCTCGAGGACTCTATTTAGTGAGTTAGGAATAAATAATATCCTATAAGTATAAAATTATTAAAATGTTATTCGAATGTATAAACTTCATTATATACACTCAAACCAGTGTTATTTACTACTATAACACCTTGTAAATTTACCCATTTTCCATAACCTCCCCTATAGAACAAATAAATAAAATAATACACCTATTTAGTGACAATGACAGATCTAGGTCACGTAGGTTTTGAGGAATGGATAAAAAAATATATTAATTTATAAACTTTTAGGTTCTAGGTTACATTTATAAATCCAGAAAAATAAAATAATTATCCATCATAACCGTATGAAATTAAATATCGGTATTCACAGTGATCATATTTACTATTATTCATTTCCCCAGAGGATAGGTCACAGAATGGAAGTCATATTTTTTTCAACTAAATCCATTGGAGAATAATTAATTATAGATATATGTAATTAGGTAAATATACTTTACAAGATTCCCTTTCCTTTATTTCCCAATATGTAGAGGAAGTTAACTCATATTATGTTCCATCCAATCAAGAATATAATCGTCAAACCTGTTTTTTTATTCAATTTATTTATTTTACTTCTCTTGGCGTCAGGTGATGTTGCGTAAGTGTGGGTGAGTCCCAAATTAAAATTTTAATGTTGGGATGAGTTTATGGTTTGGGATAGTGCGCGAACACCATACGTTTAAGACGCGCTGTCCGCTTGGGCACGTGCTTTCCGCTTGGGTACATGCAGCCCACTTGCAGTCCGCTTTGGTACCGTACTGTGCGCGAATACCGCACGGTCCTCCAGTTTTAATGTTATTAAATTAGAAGGTTGAGCAGATATATAAATAAATATATATTTGTATATATGTTTTTATATATTTATGTTTTAATGTTATGTGTATATATATATGTTTATATGTGTATATATGTTTAAATGTGTATATATGTTTATATGTGTATAGATATATATATGTTTATATATGTTTATATATAGGTATATATGTCTATATATGTATACATATATATATGTGTGTTTATATTTTTTAAAATGGATTTATTATTATAAATTTTTTGATAATAATAATTATTATTATTATTAAAATTAACTAATTTTTATTTTTATTTTTATTTGATTAGAATTATTATTATTATTATTATTTGTTATTTGGGTATAATAATTTTTATTATTAAATTTTGTTAAATTATTATTAGTATTAATTATATTATTATTATTATAAGAAAGAAAAAAAATATGAAACCCTAGACTACCCGGCCCCCTCCCCCTTTTCTCCCTCACTGTGCACCCCCGCACCGGCCCTCCCCGTCGCCCTCGCCCAGTGCCGCCCTTCCTCGTCGCCCAGTGCTAGTCCTCCCCTTCGCCCTCGCCTAGTGCCACCCTTCCCTGTCGCCCTCGCCCAGCACCGACTTTCCCCGTCGCCTAGCACTCGCCCTCAGCTCCCTGTCCAGCCCGCCTTTCCGCTTCGTCCAACATGTCCTCTTCCCGGTGCGGTCTCCCCCTCCTGGTCTGGCCCTCGCCTCCCGTCCGTCCAACATTCGCGCCAGCACCTGCATCTGACCCCTTCCAGCTCACAGCCATCTTTCCTTCTTCGGTGCGAACCCCCTGCCTTCGACCCCCCATGTTCCTGTCTGTTTTCTTCATTTCTTTTTTGGGTGTTTTCATCAAATTAGCCAAATTATAATGCTTCTGGTCATGTTGGATACATTTTGTTTGGTGTCTAAGGTATGAAATTGGTCCGGTGAGTGTTTTTCTTCCATCCTTCAAGGTGACGTTACGTTCGCACGGGTTGAGGTAGGTGTTTCATACCTTTAGTTTCAATTTCAATCCATTTGATGCTTGGATTTTTATTAATTAGTATTTAAAATATGTTTCACACTTTTATTATATACTTAGTTATTTGGAGCATGAATTTCATTTTGGTTGAATTGATCACAATTAGTTTTTTCTTGATGACATTATTTCATGCGCATGTAAATGCCTTACCTTTTGGACTTGAATAGTTGTCACTTTCTTTTAAAATGGTATGGTTGGTTACATCATGGTGTGTTTCAGATATAAATCCTTTTGGGCGGCGTTTGGTTGTGTGCTATGACGTGTGCACTTGTTTTATATGATTCCTTGGTACTTTTGGTCATTCGTTGGTCCTTGCCACCATATTTTTGGGTATCTTTTGTTCTTATAGTGAATTTGTTGTCAACAACTTAGGACGTGCATGCATACACCTGAGGTATGTATATATATAATATATGTATGTCCTCAAGTATGTATTCCCTCATGGAACAGGGAATATGTTCATTGGATTATTGATATATGTATATATATATAGGTATGTGTGTGCGAGCGCGGACTGATTTCGAGTGGTCGGCGCCCATTCTGTCAAGTTCCAGAGTGTTCGACATGACCCGGTTCTTCCATGAGGTAGGCATTTCCATCCCTTCTCTTTTTTTTTTGAAGTTTTCCATTGGAACTTACATGGTTTCATTAAGCTTATAAATTTTATTTTAACCCTTATAATCCTGATAGTTTATTTATTTCAGTGTTTCTTTGATGGTTAAAAGTGTTAAAAACAGCTTTGAAATAGTTCCTTGATGATGTTTAGGTGCTCCCATGCCCCGTTGCTCCCAATTTTAAATAGTTTAATGCTTTAATTTTCTTAATTAAATTTTAGATTATGTTTTTCACCTCTAGTATGTTTATAGTTAGCTTATGGTAGTGTTTTACTGTTGAAATATTTGATTAAAAATGGGATTTTGGATGCTCTTCTATTTACGCACATGTTTATGCCTTGCCAACTTGGTTGGAACTAACGACCATTATCTGCAAATGGTACTGTTGGACATTTTTAGTGGTGTTTGTTGGTAGATACATTTTTATGAAACTTGTTTATCCTGTGTTGGTTGGTTTCATGGAACTTAATGATTTTGAAGAAATGATTTTGCGACTCTTTGAATTGGTAATTTTCTCAAATCCTTAGTTTATAAGCGGTTCTTGTTTTCTAAATGATGTGGGTCTCTTTTTGTGGACCTTTGAATTGGTTTGAAAATAAATCCATGTGTCTATGCCAGTTTGGCTTTTGGTGTATAGATTCTTTTGAGTGTGTGGTGTAAGGCAACGCTTGGGTTTGTTTTTACAAATTGAATATGGTATCATTAAAGACTTTTATTGCAATGCCTTGAATCATGGAACCTAAAGGCCCGTTTGGCTCTTTAAATACAAAAGTGGTGTTTAGGGTTGTTTTGGATGATCTTTTGCAATGTTTTCATAAAGGCATTGATTATGTGAAACTAGAGCCCCGGTTTATAACTCCAAGTATTTAATAAAGTGGTTTTGATAACCGAAGGATGTGACAGCCCGGTTGGCACTTTGTATGCTTGACTTGTATTATTATATATAAATATATGGGGCGCTCGTATCTTGGGTAACCCATTATGGGAGAATGCATAGGACGTGTCCGTGTTTGGGGTAGGCAAGTGCAGTGAGATGAGTCACGTGTGTGAGGGCCTTCCTACTTACACAGTATTATTATAACCTCCATGGGTTCCTGGGAATCTTTTAGATGATCGAGTGACGGTTGCTGATCAACCCCGATTAGATGGGTTGGTACCCCCTAGATTCATTGTTAGGCCATGTGTGCTTTGCCACTGGATTGGTCAGTTAGGGCGGCTAGTTGGTTATAGACTTAGGAGCTTCACCATACGCCGACAGGTGGTTCTGAAACCGAGTATGTCCAGGGGTATTCTAGGGATTTTTAGGATCACCCATGGTTACTGGATTACTTACATTGATTTTTTACTTTTCATTTCCCTGGTTTATTTTTGTTTGCACTTTTACTTATTTTACTCTAGTCCAACTTTTGTATTTTCTGTCCTGGTTTTCATTTATAAAATGGAAAAATGTTTTTGGAAATGGGGTGTAGCGTGTGTTGGGTTTTTAAATCGGAACAACGTGTTGCATATTTTAAAATGTGAAAACATACTTTTATATCTGTATCTCAAACTTCTGTTAGTGGACTACATTGGAAAAGAGAATCATTGGATTCCGTGGTTTATTCTTGGTATCCCTACTGAGCATCTTGGTGCTCACGCCTATTATATCTTTCCAGTTGCAGGTTCAGTTTCTTGTACAGGTTCCCAGTTCAGTTTCCCAATGTTGGAGTAGCGTGGTTTTGAGTTTGGTGGTGACCTAGGGGCCCCAAAAAGGTATGTACATTTTATGTTCTTTCCACTGCTAGTTTATTTTTGTTAGAATTAGTTTTTTTATCGATTTATCTTTTTCACCTAGGAAAAATCATTCCCAACAGTTAAACTTTGATGCCCGACAATAGTTGCCATCCCGGGGGGATCGGTAACGCCCCTCGGGACTTTCCGCGAGCCAGCTTGGGTGACCAGTTCAGGTTCACCCCGGGCTGGTTCATGAAAAATTGGTATCAGAGGGGGACCTTAATATTTGTGATGTTTGGTAGAAGGAGATTAGGATTGTCGGGACTCGAGAGGTAGGTTATGGGTTTGTGCTTGATCACCACCGCCCATGACAAGACCTGAGTTACCAGGGGTAGTCTGGGTTTTGAGTCTTTTGACCTTGGTTGTTTTGGTTTAAGAGATGTTAATGAAGGCGAACTAGTTCTTATTGTGGCCCCACATAGGGTGGTGACCCATGTGGACTCCAAGTGTCCAGTTCAAGGTCCTGTTAGTGTAATGCCTTACTTGGGTCATGACTCACCACCATGTCTCCATGTTAGGTATATGCACTAGTCTCTCATTCCAGTGGTTTGTTGTTGATTGTGTATCATTTTGATCTCAGTTGATGTTAGGGTGTTTTAAAAATGAAAGAGATTTTAAAATGGAAAATTTTTTCTTTTAAATTTTTTTGAAATTGGTAAATAGAATTTTTAAAGTGGGTGTGTTTATATTTGGAAAATTTTATTGCTTGTTTGGATTTGATAAGGAAAAGAAGTGTTAGATCCTTGGTATTCCTTATGGAGGATAACATGTGAATCGATGTGTGTATAGAGTGCATGGGAGCACTTGTCCACGAGCGATGTATCAGGGATTTAGTGAACACACATGTGATAATCCATAAGGGGCCATAGGCGAGTTTTAAAATTTAAAAGAAATGTCGATTTTTGGGAAAACAAATTTTTACTTATGTTTGTATATGTATAGCTTATGAGTTTGTTTCCCTTGTAAAGGGTTGTTTCTTTGATTAATTTTTGGCTAGATGCCGATTTCGGTTGTTTTTTTTTTTTGTGTTGTTCCGAGTATGCCGCCCAAAAAGGTCGCTAAGGTTTCTAATGATTTAGGCCTAGTTCTCAGTTTATTTTGGTGTTGCCTTTTTATCGAGGTAGTAGAAGTCTGTTAGAAGCAATTTTGTAGTTCGGAAAGATAGTGTCTTTGGGTTGTTGGGAACTCCCAGGGTAGTTAAGGTTTGTACCATCCCAGAGTTACTTGAGGGTTCAGTTCTGGACTAGTTACAGTGAAATGTCTCGCCATCATTGAAGTTTGGGGTGTATTTGATGGTAATTGTCTCTAGTGAGGGTTCCCCATATGGAAAGGATTTCATGCTGGAGGAACCTATCGCTGAGACAACATCTTCGTTGGTGCCGACTTCCAGGTTGTCTAACTATTTTCTTTTGTGCCACTAGTGTAGCCTCTTTGGCCATTCTAAGCCATTATCTTTTGTTCCTTTGAAAAAAACATGTCACTGTTGTGGTCGATTGAATCATCGAGAAGAAGAAGAAGTTGGGGACTAGAGAATTCAAATGTCTGACTGTGAGGTAGAGGATGCTTCAGCCATCAGTGCCCAAACCACAGGTCTTAGGATGAAGCTCACGCACATTCAGGAATTGCCGAGAGTGTGTGAAACCATGGTTCGGTCCATGTTTTCAGTGTTCTAAAGGGAAATATCCAAAGTTTTCTTGTTCAATTCTTGTCTTCGTTGTAAGCTCATCATTGTTGTGGTTGCACGATGAGCTCATTCTACTTCAATCCAATTTGCCTCATTTTCTCTTGGTGTAGTTTCTAAATCGTTCAGATTCTTTGAAAGAAATCAGGTCCATGACTAAACAAACCCATTTTGATCTTGAGGATGGTCTCAGTTGTGTACGTTACAGGGATGTTTTGTTTTGAAAAATTAATGGGTGTTTTTTTTGGGCACTTTATTAGGTCGGACGCCTCTCCGTGGATTTTCATTTATTGTGTTTGAGTTTTGTAGGGAATTCCTCCTTCCCGATGTCTCAGTGTGCCATTTTTTCCCAGAATATTTTTAATCCTAGTGGTGGAGTTATTCTGTTAGCATTGAGAAGTTGGGGTGTTCCCACGTGGCCCCCCCTGGGGTGGTGTGTTCGAGTTTCAAGGTCTTCGTGTTAGTAAATCTCTGTGGTGGGGAGAACTGTCACATGCTCTCCCCTCAACCTCAGACAATGATTGTACTCGAGTTGGTCGGGTGTGACTTGTGTTGGTAATGGTCACCCTGAGCATCTAAGTTTCTTCTGGTTTTTCCTGGGAATGGACTCGAGTTATGATAATTGTTGGCTTGGTGACTTTCTAGGGGCAGAAAGTTTTTGTGGTGGGGAGAATTGTCACACCCCTTTTTTAGTCATTTTATTTATTTTACTTCTCTTGGCGTCGGGTGATTTTTCGTAAGTGTGGGTGAGTCCAGGTTTAAAATTTTAATGTTGGGATGAGTTTATGGTTTGGGATAGTGCGCAAAAACCATATGTTTAAGATGCGTAGTCCGCTTGGGCATGTTCTTTCCGCTTGGGTACGTGCAGCCCGCTTGCAGTCTGCTTGGGTACTATACGGTGCGCGAATACCACACGGTCATCCAGTTTTAACGTTATTAAATTACTAGGTTGAGCAGATAAATAAATAAATAAATATGTGTATATATGTTTATATATGTTTATGTTTTAACGTTATGTATATATATATATATATATATATGTTTATATGTGTATATATGTTTATATGTGTATATATGTTTATATGTGTATATATGTTTATATGTGTATTGATATATATGTGTTTATATATGTTTATATATAGATATATATGTCTATATGTGCATATATATATATAGATATGTGTTTATATTTTTTTAAATGGTTTTATTATAATAAATGTTTTGATTATAATAATAATTATTATTATTATTATTAACTATTTTTTATTTTTATTTTTATTTGATTAGAATTATTATTATTATAATTATTTGTTATTTATGTATAATAATTATAATTATTAAAGTTTGTTAAATTATTATTACTATTAATTATATTATTATTATTATGAGAAAGAAAAAATATACATGAAACCCAAGACTACCCGGCTCCCTCCCCCTTTTCTCCCTCACTGCGCACCCCCGTACCAGCCCTCCCCGTCGCCTTGGCCCAGCGTCGCCCTTCCCCGTCGCCTGGCGCCGGTCCTCCCCGTCACCCTTGCATAGCGCCGCGCTTCCCCATCGCCCATCCCTGGTCCTCCCCATCGCCCTCGCCCATCGCCGAATTTCCCCGTCACCCAGCACTCGCCCTCGGCTCCCTGTCTAGCCTGCCTTTCTGCTTCGTCCGACATGTCCTCCGCCCGGCGCGGTCTCCCCCTCCTGGTCCGACCCTCACCTCCTGTGCTTCCATCATTCGTGCTAGCACCTGAATTCGACCCCTTCCAGCTCGCAGCCAGCTTTCCTTCTTCGGCGTGAACCCCCAGCCTTCGACCCCCTTGTTCCGGTCTGTTTTCTTCATTTCTTTTTTGGGCGTTTTCTTCAAATTACAAAAATTATAATACATCTGGTCATGTTGGTTACGTTTAGTTTGGTGCCTATGGTATGCAATTGGTCCGTAGAGTGTTTTTCTTCCTTCCGTCAAGGTGCCTTTACGTTCGCACGGGTTGAGGTAGGTGTTTCATGCCTTTATTTTCAAGTCCAATCCATTTGATGCTTGGATTTTTATTAATTAGTATTTAAAATATGCTTCACACTTTTATTATATACTTAGTTATTTGTAGCATGGATTTCATTTTGGTTGAATTGATCACAATTGGTTTTTTTTGATGTCGTTCTTTTATGCGCATGTAAATGCCTTACCTTTCGGTCTTGAATAGTTGTCACTTTATATTAAAATGGTATGGTTGGTTACATCAGGGTGTGTTTCAGATATACAACCTTTTTGGTGGCGTTTGGTTGTGTGTTATGGTGTGTGCACTTGGTTTATGTGAGTCCTTGATACTTTTGGTCATATGTTGGTCCTTGAAACCTTATTTTTGGGTATCTTCTGTTCTTATAGTGAATTTGTGGTCAATGACTGAGGACGCGCACGCATACACCTAAGGTATGTATATATTTAATATATATATGTCCTCCAAGTACATATTCCCTCATGGAATAGTTAATACGTGCATTGGATTATGGATATATGTATATATGTATATAGGAATGTGCGTGCGAGTGCGTACCAATTTTGAGTGGTCGCCGCCCTTTCGGTCAAGTTCTAGAGTGTTCGACATGACCCAGTTCTTCTTTGAGGTATCCGTTCCATCCCTTCTCTTTTTCCAAAGTTTTCCATTGGCAGTTTCATGGTTTCATTTAGTTTATAATTTTTATTTGAACCCCTATAATCCTGATAGTTTATTTATATCAGTGTTTCTTTGATGGTTAAAAGTGTTAAAATTATATTTGAAATAGTTCCTTGATGATGTTTAGGTGCTCCCATGCCCCTTTGCTCCCAATTTTAACCAATTTAATGCTTGTGTTTTCTTGATTAAATTTTAGATTATGTTTCGCACCTCTAGTATGTTTATAGTTAGCTTATGGTAGTGTTTTACTGTTGAAATATTTGATTAAAAATGGGTTTTTGGATTCTCCTCTATTTACGCACATGTTTATGCCTTTTCAACATGGTTGGAACTAACGGCCTTTATCTGCAAATGGTATTGTTGGACATTTTTAGTGGTGTTTTCTGGTAGAAACATTTTTATGAAACTGGTTTGTCCTGTGTTGGTTGGTTTCATGGTACTAAATGATTTTGAAGAAACGATTTCGCTTCTCTTTGAATTGGTAATTTTCTCAAATCCTTAGTTTATAATCGGTTCTTGATTTATAAATGATGTGGGTCTCTTTTTGGGGTCCTTTAATGTGATTTGAAAATACATACATGCGTTTATGCCCGTTTGGCTTTTGGTGTATATATTCTGTTGAGTGCATGGAGTAAGGCAATACTTGGGTTTGTTTTTACAAATTGCATATGGTATCATTAATGAATTTTATTGAAATTCCTTGAAACATGGAACCTAAAGGCCCGTTTGGATCATTAAATACAAAAGTGGTGTTTAGGGTTGTTTTGGATGAGCTTTTTCAATGTTTTCATAAAGGCATTGATTATGTGAAACTAGAGGCCCGGTTTACAACTCCAAGTATTTAATAATGTGGTTTTGATAACCAAATGATGTGATGTTCTGGTTGGCACTTTGTATGCTTGACATTTATTCTTATATATAAATATATGTGGTGCTCTTATCTAGGGTAACCCTTTATGGGAGAACGCATAGGAAGTGTCCGTGTTTGGGGTAGGCAAGTGTGGTGAGATGAGTCACGGGTGTGAGGGCCTTCCTACTTACACAATATTATTATAACAACCATGGGTTCCTATGCGTCTTTTAGATGATCGAGTGATGGTTGCTGATCAACCCCGATTAGACAGGTTGGTACCCCCTGGATTCATTGTTAGGCCAGGTGGGATTTTCCACTGGATTGGTCAGTTAGGGCGGCCAGTTGGTTATAGAGTTAGGAGCTTCACCATACACCAGCAGGTGGTTCCGAAACCGAGTACATCCATGGGTATTCTAGGGATGTATAGGATCACCCATGGTTACTGGATTACTTACATTTCTTGTTTACTTTTCATTTCCCTGGTTTATTTTTGTATGCTCTTTTACTTGTTTTACTCTAGTCCATATTTGGTATTTTCTGTCCTAGTTTTCATTTATAAAATGGAAAAATGTTTTTGGAAATGGGTTGTAGCGTGTGTTGGGTTTTTAAATGAGAAAAACGTGTTGCATATTTTAAAATGTGAAAACCCAACTTTTATATCTGTATCTCAAACTTGTGTTAGTGGAATACTTGGGAAAAGAGAATCGTTAGATTCAGTGGTTTATTCTTGGCATCCCTACTCAGCATCTCGGTGCTCATGCCTATTATATCTTTCCATTTGTAGGTTCAGTTTCTCGTGCAGGTTCTTGGTTCAGTTTCTCAATGTTGGAGTAGCGTGGTTTTGAGTTGGGTGGTGACATAGGGGTCACAAGGAGGTATGTACATTTTATGTTATTTCCACTACTAGTTTCTTTTGGTTATCGTCATTTTGTTTATCTGTTTATATTTTTCTTCAGGGCCAAATCGTTCCCAACAGTTAAATTTTGTTGTCGGCACTAGTTTCCATCCCGGGGGGATCGGGAACACCCCTCAGGACTTGCCGCGAGCCGTCTCGGGTGACCGGTTCAGGTTCACCCTGGGCTGGTTCGTGACAATAATATTAAGGATTGGAGGTTGTAAAATAATATTAAATGGGATAAAAATATTCTCATGACACATTTACATCAATTTATTGGGGTCCAAATAACAATAGTTTTAAATAAATGTATACATTCCAACCATCCTCAAGAGTTATACACTATCCATAGAAGTGGAAAGTACTAGTAAAATATGTATCTTCCCTATCACTAAAATATGTCCAATATATTATGGACTTAATTCCATTATCGTCTCTATAATAGGAAACACCCCTTTCAATGGAATCCCGATTGAATGAAGAGATACAATTATATTAAATTAACATATTTCAAAAAGAATATGTATTTTCTAATGATGAATATATATATATATATGAACTCGAGCATGTCATACCTTTTTGGGGAGAAAAGGGAAGAGTTCACAGTTGTTGATGGAGTAAGGGGAAACCCAATCATTGAAATGAATAATATCCTTTCCACATCCCCACTTAGGAGAAGAAAAGTCCAATACATTTGGAAAACAACATCATCCATATTAGTATAATCCAGAGGATAGCTAGAATCTGTCAATAATCATGTAAACACAATTATTTTGGAAGATAAATTTGTGGGTGTCTTCATATTTCAATATCCTATACTAGTGGGTATGACATATCATCTCCTCTAATTAGTGACATGTTTACAATAAATTTTGTCCAATATTATATCTATTTACTTCAAAAGTTTGTACTTTTTTCCTAAACTCAAAGTGGAGACCCCATATTTGTTATGTGTAGATCTATTGTCTAGAATTTTGACATTATGAAATTGGTAGTTTCTATCAAAGTTAATATATTGATCTTGTAAAACCATCATATTTTGAATTTACATGGGGAGACAAATACTAATTCACTTAATATCCCCAGGAGTATAAAATAAATGTCACTACTGTTGAAATTTATCAAGTTGAAATTGTTTTAGTATATTTTCATATAATTAACACTGTTATAGAGAATCTATAATATAAATCAATTTAATGGAATATCATACCCTCTTATATTTCAATAAATATCAATAGTGTTGAAATTCAATATCCTCTAATTGGTAAGATATGCATGTTTTATCATATCCTTCTTAAAACCTGATTATACTTGTGATAATGTGAGGAAAAATAAATACCCAATCAAACTAACCACTCTAGGGTTTGAAATAAATAATTAAAAATAAATATTGGATGATAGAAGTCAAAGACCAGTTGAGGAAATCAGTTTTAAATTCAATGTTTTTGGATACCTAGTTAGACTCAACAAATAATACTCAATTGGGATGTCCTTGGATTGAAATACATATAATGGTTCCATCCTTATACCATCAATTCATTGTGTAAACATTTATGGAAGAAGTGGAATTATATACAGCGATATATCACCCTATGAATATTTTCTAATCATTTATAATCAGGTGGTGTTTTATAAGAAAAACAAATAAATTGAAATGATAGTGGGTTACATGTGTGGCATTACTAACAATGTCTAGGGGAATCCTCATGTAAGACATGGCATCATTATAAATAACTATCATGTAAAAAACATAAACTATAAGTATGATGATAATATTGATATTGTGAGCTAATTTGGATTCACAAGTTCAATGTTCAAGGAAAATATTACAGTTTCCATGTCAGCTAATATAGGACCATCAAGTGAAAATCATATAAAATCTATTTATAATGGTCACTTATTCCATAACCATCTATCTTAAAATATCCCCATTTACCCTTTTTCGGAATTGAACATTCCCCTATGATGCATTTTCCAATTGTGGAAATTGGTGTCCCTTCCCACATCAATGAGTAATGAGAAGAAAGTGATCATCTTTATGGTTCTCTCAATTTTGATATAGATTAGTTGGTACTTTTGGTGATCATGAATGATTTCTTTTAATTAAAATATGGAATAGATTTTATCATGTTATTTAGTAGTCCTATGGACATATCTAATAATAATTAGGTTTAAGATAATAATGATGAACTAGGAGAGCCCCACACATTTTTTGACAAAAGAAACTCTACAACTATCAGTGAGTTGTGACTTGTAAATTGGGGAACAAAATTGGATCCATGTACCATAGTGATTATTATTTCCATTCCACATGAAATCATATTGATGAATAATAACTATTTAAATAATCGTCATCATGTTTCCACCTATTCGTGCCCTCAAACTTCTAATCATTATCCGAATGAAGCCACCCATTAAGTAGACCCAATTGATAATCACTGAGGATCAAGAAGGAATATAGAAGAATGCAACCTTATTAGAATACAAATTTACAGTTTTATGTAGATAATATTATCATTTATATATTCATTTTAGAGAAAAATTTCATAATATTTCATGACAATATTTCCCCCAATTTGAAAAGAAATTGAAATATCAGGGTCTATGTCATTTTAATGTTTCTCAATTGACATTAAAAAATGGTTTATTTCACAGTTCTATTTATAGAACACATGATGTAAAAAACAGTAGGCATAATAACCCCTTATTTTTAATATAAGTATCTAGTGTAAAACAGATAATAAATTCCCATAATGACGAGGAATTCCCCAATATATGATTTTATTATATTTTATTTCCCTCCTAGATAAAATCCTTATGTTTGATGAATAATGGATCTCATCCCAGTTTTAACCTTTTAGAATGAATAAAAAAAGTATATTAATGAACCAGTTGTTATGTATTAGTAAAAAAAATAAACCTCTCATCGAACATCATTCAATAATAATCACATCTCTATATATAACATGAAGATAATCACTTTGAAATTAAATTTTGGTGTATTGTAATGAAAATTAATTGGAATTGTGTTATTCCACCAGGACATCATGTTATTTCATGAAAAGTCATGTTAAATAATACCAATTTCACCACCTCGGTACCTTAATGAGTTATGAGGGATTATGGGATGCATCACATACCTCTCCTTTTTCCATTCCAACCATAGAAGAAAATATTTACCCATAACATTGTTAATTCTGAATTGATTTTTTTATCGATCAGATTGTAACTATAAAGAAACCATCTAGAAAATCCAATAATATCTATTACCCCAACTTGCCCTAAATCCTTCTATAGTTGGAAACCCACCCAAACTATATAGGAAATCATTGTAGAAATCAAAATATTCCCATTACTAAATGGGAATAATATAGTAAATTAAAATATTATATATTTTACTATAATAATGTTTCATGAAATTACAAACGAATATTAAAATGTTGAGAAAAATATCATCACACTAATATTAATGCTAAAAAATCTAATAAATTATTTAAATCACCAAGAGTTATTGTTAGTATATAAAAATTACCTAATTGTGTACATTATCCATCACCTTTTTCTAATAAGGTTTATATCCTGTTGAGATTTTTTCTTGAAATAATACAATATTTTTTATTAATCATAAATTTAAATTAATTGTACAGCATTATGATATTTTGGCATTGAATATCATAGCATAGAAATCATTAATGTAGATACTGGATTATAGGATTAATATGATTTCTATGAATATGAAACACCCCAAAAATTGAAAATATATTTTGAGTTATCCTCATGAAGTATAACCTTGAAAATAACAGAGATCCAAAATATCAACCAGGTTGGCATATATATTTTTTTCCTTGGGAATGGTAATTTTTTTATAATCCTTCATCTAATATGAGTCCTAACATGAAAATAAAGAGGAATTAGATCTCATATAATAGGGTTGTATCTCTCCTATAACCTATATATATCTCATTTTAATGCCAATGGCAATTCATAATTAGAGATTAAGGATATCAACTTTGAATTTGCAGTCCTAAAGGGATTATTAATCCATCTCATCGGTAAAGTGAGGGGACATGTGGATGATTTCCACATAAAAAGTTTAATCATATCCACACTCATAATATATTTTTTATATTCTTTTGTAAAATACAACCATGGAAACGGCTGACCTTGACCAGGATGAGATAGACTAATGAACTACACAAGATGATGTACACTCCCCATCCATCACCTATTACATAAAATAAATCAATCTGATTTGTGAATACTTTATGTATGATGATTAGATATATATTATTGGACACATTATCTCTATAATTAAAAAACCTCAAATATGGGACCCCACTATCATAATGATCAACAACGGAACATCTTTATCATTAAAAAGAAAATTTCAACATTAGTAATTGGAAAGATGATTATAAATTCTTATATAAATGAGGTTTCAGTGGAGTCTGCCTTGGGTGATTTGAGGACAGGTAGACCATAAAATTCATATATAAAGTTAATTTAAGAATTTTTAGTTCTCATCAGTCATGAACGAGGAATTATAACAAAATTTGGATTCAAGTTTTGTTGTCCCATAATGTTATATTCCTTAAAGGATATCCACATAAATACAATTCATAACAAATATAATAAATTTTTATTCATCACAAATAATAGTTATTGAATGCGTCCAAATAATCCTAACCATTTTTTATATGGGGAATAGAATTCAGGGGGTCATATAACATATCACTTTACATACAGTTAATAATATTCTTATTATTATCAACAACATTTCCAAATCATCAAATAAAATACCCATAATGGATGTCAAAATGAATAACACATTCCACATCCTAATGTATACCATGAACATCACATTTTTAGTCCCACATTAAATATTAATAGAAAATGAAAAAAAAATCAGTCCTTTTGATTTGGTATCCAGATTAAAACATCAAGTACAAACTTTTATCTAACAACCATACAATCAAAAATAGAAATATAAAGCAATTAAATAGGGATATTAAAATTTTAATCAATAATTGCGGAAAAATATTTTTATTTTCTAGAAAAACTATTTATTTATCTTATAACATGTCACACCACAAGATGCAGTACCATATAGCACCACAATAATTACATTTCTAAGTAAAAGAGGTAATAAATCCCATTGAAGTTTATTTTCCCACAAAATAAAGTGTATTTGACGTTTTCCCTCAGAATATGTATAAAATAGAAGTGTCTTATTTATTTATAATTACACAATTATAAGATATTGCATATATTTCATAATCCAGATGTCTATCAGAATAATATTATTATTTATTCAATATGACTGTACGTTATTACTAATTCCTTCATGGGGAGTTGGTATTTTATCTCTAGACCCCAATGATTCTAAATAAGAATCATAATATTCTTGATCTAATGTGGGAATGAACATAAATTATACATAAGTTCAATTACATTGGATCATATTTCATGGAAACAATGGAAAGGAAAAAACATAACTTTACATAAATTAATGGTTTCTGATGAAATAATATTCATGATTCTCAGTGTCCATTTCTATATGTTATGATTCATAACTATTAAACATATATGTTCAACTAAATTTATATTAAACTAAAATCATCAAATTCATCATCATATGACATTAAACTACATGGTCACTATTACTATTGTATAATAAAAACCCGGTGGTGGAAGACCATCTTACAAAACTCTAAAATGATAGGATTTTCCCCATACTTATCTACACATTCCCCCATACTAGAGATCTTCATCCTTATATATATCTTTATAAAAAATAACACTTTCTCCGAGAATTAATGACCCCTCATGTATGTGATCTATAAATTTATTATGGATCATTTTCATCAACAAATACATTGGGAATGATTTTTTATTCCCAATGATATATAAGAATTATACTATATATTTATATACGACTATATATAATCATAAATTATTCATAAAAATTATTTATGATTATTTTAAATAAATTTTACTAATCCCTATTTAGATACATGATTTTTAATATTGTAGCATAAATGATAGCTTCCCCAGATACGAAATCCCATCATAATCCCAATATAATAAATAAAAAATGACCATGTAACAGATCCAAATCATGAGATAAATATATTAATATATCACCAATTATATTATGATATTTATATAGGCATGTATTTTTATCTCTGATCCAAAAAAATTTATCCCAATATGCATCACCATTGTGGAAGACTTCTCTTTTTAGTAATTAATTACCCATTTCCCAATGAATGATTTAGAAAAACTAATGGGACCTTGTTATATAAAAAAAAAATTTGATTCACACATTTTATTATGGTATATAGTTTGAAATATATATCCTCTATCATAGGACAAGGAATAATGTATAAAAACTACACCTTCCCCCTGTGTGAGAAATATCCTTTCCAAATAAGTTTTTTAAAGAATTACAAGAAGATTTATTACTTTTATTTATAGATACAGAGTGATGCATTGATCGCTTATTAGTTCCCTTATAAAATGGTCATCATAATAAATAATATTTTATTTCAACTTCTCTTATTAACTTTGGGTGGATTCCTCTTCCCAGTCACTAAATGGCCATGTGCTAAGGTGAAATAAATTTTCTATTATTTTTCACTTGGGAACAATTTCTCTAAAAAATAATCATTTATTGAACTATATATATCATTATTTATTTCATATTAGGATACATAGTGATTATAAAAAATCATATCCTAGTCTACGAAAAATATTTTCCAAAAAATATTATTATTATTTTGACAAATCTAGAAATAATTTATTTTTTTCAGATAGCACAACACTATAGATGGTATCAAGTTTCATTATTTTCACTCTAACCAAATATATGTATAAGAGGCCTAAAAACTATTTATTCCTTGATAAAATACGTATTATTATATATAATATGATCCATATAGGATTCTTCATCATGGGGTACTATATCTATGAAAACATTATTTAAATATTTTAAAATTTTGGTCTTCATGATCCACATGGAGGGAATATGATTTTGAAAAATATTTGATACTTGATTTTTAGTATCATAGGATATGTAGTGACACTCTAATCATTATCCCCGGACTAACAACATATTCGAAAATAATTCAACCCAAATCCCCCTTTATTTTAGCCATATTTCTATAGGGGGCCTCAAATAAATTAAATATATGTTTCAGGATTCCTATCATTATAGTAAACATTATGATGTCTATAATTTTTATTGTGTATACTATTCAGATTCTTAATAATTAAAAATTTTCATATACTCTATGGATGGGTCAAGTGTAGATAGGCATTTTTTATAAATAGTGTGTCGTTGTAATCATATTCCTATATGATATGTTGTGATGCCAAGACTACTTCTCAAAGTACTAGAATATTTTTTTAAAAGAAAACAATCATAATTCCTTTGTTTTATATCCACTAGAGGTACTTATATTTTTGGAATTGAGAGATATTATACAGAAAAATAGAATTCATCCTATAAAAACTAAACTCGCCCTACCGAACCAGTCATCCATGTCAGTCCATTAAAAGGTGGTGTAAAACACATATGATAAAACCATTATTCTATATAATGAAAACAAGAGTAAAGATAAAGAGAGATTCAACTCATCCAAACTAACTTAACCAGATGTTATGATAATTATTGAAAAAAATTCTCTATGTGACCTCTAGTCACCTCCAAACTATCCCAAACTAAATATAAATATAATATTAAGCCTCTATGGTATATAAATATCTTCTCCATAGTTATATCCTATAAAAATGGTCAAAATTTAACCATAAGAAATGTTATGGTATGAGAAACATACCCTAGTTAATTATGACCAATTAATCAATAAAATTTATAATATAAATAATAAACAATTTTATTCTTTAAATAATAAAAATTTTATGAGAATTTTTATAAATAAATAAATTTGATAACTTTTTTCACAAAATCCATGATTTTTCACAAATTTCATGTCATATCATCGAAGTCATGATAAAAATAAGGTAATAATATCAAATATAAATAGACATGTCAGATAACATACATTAAATAGTCCATATTTTAATAAACTACAATAGATAACAAGAATCGTCAATACACCTTCAAGTCAGGAACTAGCCTGTGGGAAAAAACATACTATACAACCATGGTCCTAATAATGAATAATTTGGATCAATCTAAATTCTTGGCCTTACATAAAAATTATCATATAGGAGGTTACATCTTAGTGGTGTCTCACACAATATGGATACTTGTGTATCTTTCTTGACTAACCTAAGGATCCTGTTGTTCAATGTTTTTCCATTTTAATTTTAAAAACCATGATCAAATTATTAAAAAACTAATTAAAAATCCATGGAAATGTTCTTTAGGGTTTGAAATACATTATTAATATCAAATAATGGCAATTTAATTTCTAGGTAAGTTTCCCTTTTAAACCATAAACACATTCACTTTTAAATGAAACACATGAAATCCCATTTAAAATATCATGGTATCAATATTACCAATAATAAAGTCAATAAAATAAGATAATTGAAGAGATACACACACCTTAGGGTAATAGAAAACACAATTACCTTTAACAAAAGGGATTTCAAACCACAACATTTCCTTTGGAAGACAATGTCCAAAATGAGACTACAAAATAATGACTGAAATTACAATCCAGTTACCAATACTTAGAAAAAAATTATGACAACTACAAAAAAGAAAAAATCAATGAGTAAAGGCTTACCCAAAGAGAAAAATAATTTATCCCTACTAATAAATCACTAAAATATAAATTTCTATAGAATGGAGTAACCAAAAATTTACAAGGTATTTTTCTAGGTTGAGAGAGGAGGGGTTTATAAGGAATTAATGAAACATATCAAATATAAAGAACCATAAAAACCCAACACTGTGACATTTACATTTGTGTACTCTAGTTTCTTGTGATATATTCCTCGATGTATGTATATTCTATTAAACTAATAGAAAATTTAATTAAAATCAATATATTAGACGTACATATTATGTAAACCAAAGACACCATACACCCAATTCACATATTCTTCCTAGAATCCATTACATGGTTTGTACTCCACTTACACAGTGCTTAAGTTCCTAGAGTATAGAAAAATTTCCATGATTTATTTTCAATGTTTCAAAAAATATCTATCATAAGCATTTAAGGATTCCTTCCACTTATACGGTAAAAAATTATCTGTCATTGAATATAAGAAACCAATAAAATGGCAAAAACATACTTCTAATAAATATAATGAGGTATTGAAATTTCTCCACAATATAATATTTCACTACCTATAATTTGAACAATATATTGGATCCAAAAAAGAATAGTGAATTGTTTTCATGGTAATTAATCCCACTACATTTTATCATAGAGATCTTTTGTGGACTTCCACTATACCTAGACCAGGGGGATCATATTACCTTGTTATACCTTATCATCATGACCCATGAAATGAACTTCCTACACCACCAATGTCATATCAATATAAAGATAAATATCGTCTAATATACACAATGGTAAGGGTATTGTATATTCCTCTACATCTAGGAAAAATGATAAAATTCCTATTTTTATGTCAATACAAATGGTTAAATAAAATGATATGACACCCACCAAATCGTTCAATGATCTCAAGAAGTCCCACATAACTCAGTGCCAACATACAGTTCTTACCCAACCGATGATGTCCAAGGAGATAGGAAACATTATTAATGAACTGATTAGCAACTAAAAACTTTAGTGGATGCAGCCAATAGTCTGTATAATAATTTGTATGAATCATTACTATGCTAAAATTTCTCAAGATCAATGGAACCATCATTATCATATTCTGGAAAATATTCACCCAACCAAGCCCCACATTCCAAGGTGTACCAAGCATAATTGATATCTACATGGCATCATATAAAATTCATCAAATATATCCATCTTGATTTATTAATTATAACATTTTTTATTTTAAAATTCAACCAATGGGGATTTAATATCCCAAGAACCACTGAAACCAAGAAGAAAAGACAAAATCATATCTTTAATAAACAAAATAGTCATCTTTGTCTACACATCCCTATTTGGATGATAACCTATGTCAACTTCAATTGGGAAAAAATATCAACATTCATAAATTTCCAGAATCTATATGTGAGCCACAATTATTTGTTAGATATAATTACAGATAGAACCCCATGAAGTCTCATAATCTCTTTGACCACAAATCCCTAAGTAGTTTCACAAAAATAATTTCCTTTATAGGTATTAAGTGAGATGATTTAGTTAGTCATTAAATAATAAAATAAATAACATCCATAAAACCATGATTATGTGGTAAACATATGAATAAATACATTAATATATCATCCACATTCTCGACCAAAATAAGTAAATGTTGTAAAACCCCAACAGGGCTATGTTGTTATTCCTTAAATCATCGACAAATGAGACACTACAATTCAAAATCTGGAACTGACTGCCTCATCTTTAACCACCATTATAGTAAATTTAAATCATGGTTGTTCTTTGTATCCCTATGGTTAATGAACACACATGACTTGTGTCCAATTTCTATAAAATCAAATATTATGTAAAAGATAAGAACCAATATTATATGGAATCTCAAAGCATCACTAAGAGACTTAGAAAACTCCCTGAGGTCTCCCACATTTTCATATTTATCCTAATTCTCAGCATGTGGTATCTATCATCTTCTCATGTTGAATATTCTCATAAATAGATGATTTATAATTTACCAATGTGAAGGACACCTATCCACCAACATCATTTAATCTGAATTTCATATATATAAAAAATCATCAGATACAACTGCTCACCTGATTCCTTCATGAATTATGTCATAAATTTTCTACTAAATGAATTGGAAACCACATTCCATTTTATAGGGGGATACATGATTTCAAAATCAAACGAAATAGGAAATTCAACCTCAAATCTATTTCACAAGTTCAAATCCCACTAATTAAAAATATAAATCAAGATTTTGTGATCAAAATATATTATAAAGAGATCCCCAAAGATATAGTTGCACCATGTATCAATTGAATGGATAAAATCTACAAACTCTTTCTCATGGGTAGGGTAATTCCACTCAAGATAGAGTAACATGAATGATCCATATTCCACAACCAATTTCCCATGAATCAACAAATATTTAATCCCACTAGAAGAATCATAGAAACATTATAAACTAAAATTGGATCTAGATGAATAAAAACTAGTGATGAATTCAACCATGTTTTATGCCACTAAAATATCTCTTCTACTTATCATTCTATCCAAATATGAAAACCTTATGTGTAAATTTTTTTATTGATGATTTTATCTAAGAGATGTATCGAACAATCATTATATAGTAACATAACAATGCCAAGAAGATATGGATCTCAAACACATTTCGGGGATTCTCATTAGACATTACTAGATGTACCAATTCGGTATATAATAAGAAACCCCGCTCAAATATCACATGAACATAGAAAATTCACATATTAGAACTAAAACTCATGCTTAAAATATTATCATATAAATGATATTCTCTTTTTGTTAAAAGAATGATATCTAAAACTTATTTGTGCATATTATATAATGTGATGCACACCAAGATATCATCTATATGTAACCATACTTTACATACATAAATATTAAATCAAAATTGAATAATATTAAGTAATAATTATAAAAAATCATTAAAGGATCGTATAGGTTTAGTGTCTTTATAAACGTTGAAACATAAAAAATTGATTTATAAGACATATACATTATCTCCATATTATTCTATGCTAACTAAAAAACAATTGACATGCTTTACTTAATACTATTCTTTATGACCTAGTGAAAAGAAACAAAAAAATGGAAATATCAAATTCACAAAAAGGGTAAATAAGGATATATGAATCATATCATAATAATTAAACATACGAACATAACATTTGAAAATATAATACTGCATTTGAATGATGGTGATATCATACCATGGGATAAATAAAAAATGTTTATAATAATCAATGAACATAATCCCAAAAGTAAAAACATATGAAATGAAATTTTGTTACATATAGATTTATGAAAAAAAATATTTTGTATTAGTCCAGGATCATTTCAAAACCATTATAGTGGATAAAATCCATTACTAAACCAAGCTCACTCCTTGTTCCATACCTACAGTACTGAACCAAGATCATTTCCCATTCGCAACCTATTTTTATCATGCGATATAAATATTTAGCCAATTCATTAGAGGAATATATTTATCTCACATATCTCATAATCAAAGAATTTTTATTTTTTCCAAAAAAATAAAAATCATTCCTCATAGCATAACTGAATGAATAAAATGGGTTTCTTAATCATCATTCCATCATAACATTATCTATGAAAGACATATGGATTTCATAAATAAAATTCCATCACAGAAATAATAAAACAATATTAATAATAACGATAGTAAACATGAAACATATGATTATTAAATTATGAAATATTATATGGAATATATTTTTGATAAAACAACAGAAATTAATTATTAAAGAAAATATCATTTCTTCATCAAAATGTTTTCGTTTCCTAAAACACATCATGGTTTTAAATGAAAAATTTTATTTTAAAATAACCATGAAATATTTTATGCGATGATTCAAGTAAATAAGGAATTATGAATGAGTAAAAATATATTCATGCCGTATATGTTAAAAAACATTCTTCTCATGCTTTTTCTAGAAAAGTTAAAACAACTACCTCTTAATGAAAACAATAAAAAGAAAACATTCACAACATTAAAAAAATCATTAATGAGGAAAAATTAAATTAAAAATACATAGAATTTTATAAATAATATTTTATAATACATATTTAGAAAAAGTGGAAATGGATGATAAGTATATTAAATTAAATAATTACATATATACAATCTTTGATAATAATTTGATTGTGAAATTATCCCTTACCGAATATATGATATCATTTTTATATATATGATACTACAGTATAATGATTTAAAAAATTTCATTTTCTTATTCAAGAATCATAATCATTTTTATGATATCATATATGATAATATAATCATTTGTTTGTTAGTAACATTATTACTCACCCATCTGTTATTAACTTTTTCTTTTGCATGTTTTGTTGGATATGTTCTGGTTACACATATTAGTTTATAGTTATGTCATTTAAAAAATTATATTAGTATAATATATATCATATTTATTCATTAATTTTACTTATATAATAAATATCTAATGAATATCTTGTATAATTACCACTTCACACCATGAAGATGGTAGGCCATACGCACGCACAAGAGACGATGTCATTAAAATTATTTTTGAATCGTATTGATGTGGATGGTGTATTATATTTTCGAATAAATATCATGTCATAACAATAATATATATTTATTATTTACATCATTATACCCTTAAAATTAAGGTGGTGTTGAATAACCTATTACAAGGCATGGAGATGGTAAGCAATACGTACACACGCGTACTGATTTCATTTTTCATTAGATGGATAAAATATAGAATATGTCTATTTAATCATTATAATAACATATTAATTTATAATTGATACTGTATTTATTACTTTATAATGAAATAACTCATGAATATGATGTATAAGAAGAAAGAAGTTTGAAATAATCACTTGAAGAGGTTACCTTTTCTTCGATGTGCTCCCTCCAAATCTCCTCGAAATGAACTACAGTCGGTATTGGTGGAAGAAACAAAACCTCTATAATATTACTAGAAATTTATAAAATGGAAAATTTAAGGATATATTTGAGAATTAAGGATCATTAATTTTTGAAAAAAAATGGGGGAGTAGGTGCTATTTTATAATTGAGATGAGGAGAACATTTTGGATCTTAGAAAATATTAATTTATAATAAAATATATTATCATCAAAAAAATTCCAAAATTTCCTAATTTAGATCACAATATAATTTCAAAAAATATATATTATTATATTTGGAAGAGTTTATGGACATCTATAAAATTCATTGAATATAGTCATTAGTCAAAATTATATTTATTTTATTATTTTTCATAATTGTTATTACATATTTCCCTTAATATTATAATTACTTCAACAATTTTGTGTAATTATAAAATATGATTATTTTATAAATAAAATTTAGGAATAAAATAATATGAATAAGGTAAATCCACTAGTTTTCATAATAATACTTATAATAAAATAGATATTTTGTAAAATACATCATAAAAAATGTTATAGTTATTAAAACATGAATGTGATAAGTTTATCATCACATTAAATAAAAATAATAAAACTGTAATAATATCTTCTATAAGGTCCAAATGGTCAATAACATGACCCTTGTGTATTAATGGTTGAGATATAATAGACCAACTAGTTCCAATCATGTTTCTGTGTTATTTCATAGTTATTATCATTTTAATAAAATTAAGTTTATTGTTTTTTCATCAATTAAATACTATATATATCATCAATATAAAAACAGATAAAAAATTATTAACATTTTGAAAAATAAAAATAAATTAACATGGTAAAAAAATATTTTATATTTCAAAGGATTATTTATAATTGAATTTATATTCTATAATACAATATATTAAAAATGATTTTTTATTTGAAATTGTGTGATACATATTAATCTTTTTTTTAAATTATATGTATTAATAACATTCAGGTGCCTTCCAAATTATATTCCATTCTACCATAGTATGATGTAGTTCAAAACATAAAAATCCAATGATATTAGGACAAGTGTTAATGAAATTTTATCACATTAGTTTTACCCTTAATTACACGATTTACCCTTTTGCCTTGTTAATAAATATTACCAAAGATACTATTCAAAATGGCCAAAAATAAAAGATAGTTATTTACATAATATAGAAATACTAATTCCAATTAGGTAATATATTTTTCATAATCCATAACACATATTTTTCTATAATTAATTTTAAATTAATTCTTTTGTTGGAAGGGGGGAATGGGTTTTAAAAGTTAAAACATTGCAAAACATAAGAATTTTTTTACAGCTAAATTCAATGTAATATTAAGGTAAATGAACAAAGTTATATTAAATGATGAAAATATAATATATTTATACATTAAAACCTACCAATAATATAATTTAACCAAATAAATTATTTTTATGAAAAAAATATGTTTTCAATTAAAATTTAGTGTATCTTTACTATTCATCAAAAAGATGACGTTCTCCGAAAAATAACAATAATTCATCCAAATTAAAAAAAATTATCTATCCTATAAATAATATTTATATGTTTTTATATACTAATTTTTAACTTGAAAAAAATACTTTAAAAATGGTTCACCATTAATGGCGGTAAAATTACCCATTTAAAAAATATAGGTTTTTATACATAAAATAGTGGTTGTTCATTCCCAATTACAAAAATATGTGTTATATGAATATCAAAATTATTTTACCAAGTATATAAAATATAAATTTTATTAATTATATTTAATAGTATAAATTTAGTGGATTTATTCATACAATAATAGAGATATATAATTGATTAACATTTTTCATAAATAATTGGTAGCCAATAAATTGTCAAAATATTTTTATAATATAGTTAACTTTATTCCTACTAACCTAATGAATAGGTTATATTGGAATTTTATAATAAGGGTGTCTTTTTGGTGAATTTAAAATCATAATTCCATGCAACGAAATCTATTAAAGAGTTAATATTATTTAAAGAAAATGTTTCATAAAAACATTCAACTGTTACATTATAACCCCTTAAACTAAATTTCACCCTTGAAATTCAGCTCTTGGATACAAATAGAAGAGGGTGACATTTCCTCATCATATCCTCAAGTTACTATATAGCTTCCTCAAATTGGTGGTTCATCCATAAAACAATAACCATGTGAGTGGACTTATTGTACGAAACTTTTTCTCTATAATCCATAATCTTTATATTCTATTCTTCAAAAGAAATATCATACCCAAGTGGTATGACTTATGAGTTCCATACATTTTAAGGATCAGGTATATACTTTCTCATTAGAGATACATGGAACACATCATGAACCTGTGAGGGATTCTGGGGAAGCACCAACTAGTAAGCTACCTTTCTAACACAATCCATATTTCTAAAAGAACCGATTTATATAGGGATCATCTTTTCAATCATTCCAAATATCATTACTCTTTTTCAGGGAGATATTGGAAGAAAAAACTCTTCAACTACTTAAATCTATAGGTGTTTTGGTTGATTTTCATCATATCTTTTTTTGTTGACTTTGATATGGTCTATTATATTGTTGAATATATCTGACAGTTTCTATCATTTAATCAACAAGATCAGGTCCTAATAGCTTGCCTTACCCTACTTCATCCCAAAGAGTTGGATTTCTGAACGTCATTCCATAGTGGACTTCATAATGATCCATCTAAAAAATAGAAATAAAAATATTATTGTAAGAAAAATCAACCAAAGATATGTGTTTATCCCAATATCCTTTGAAATCCAATGATCACTTCTCAAAATGTCTTCTAGAGTTTTAATTGTCTTCTCAGACTGACCATTTTTCTGAGGATGATAAGTAGTGATGAAACCAAGCATTATATCCAAATCCTGTTGATGTCTACTTCATAACATCAAAGTAAAACTTAGTTCTTGATCAGATATAATTTATATTTATACTCCATTCCATCATACCCATTCCTAAACATAAATCTAAGTAATATATTCAATATATAAATCTTATCTTATTTAAATGAAGTGTTCCAACATGTTATGGTGATAAAAAATAACCCATATAGAATTATGTCCATTAGATGTCTTGGGAAGGCTGATGAAAAACTCAATTGTGGAGTTTTCTAATTGTTATTTAGCTATGGTTAATGGTTGTAAGGTCCCCTTAGACTTCTGTTTGTCAACCATAACATGATTCAAAACCATGAACCATGATATATATTCAGCTACATCTCTGTTCATGCCATCCCACTAGAAATACTAATTTATTTCCCTTTACATTATTGTGCTTCCATTATTAATATTCAATGAAGAACTATAAGAGAAATACAATAGATCCATTATTAAATCTCATAGGCAAGGAATAAAAAACATGTTCCTGGAAATTATTATTCCTTAATAATAAAAATATAATTGAGGAACATATCACACTTTTTTTAGCTCTAAATATTCTTTATGTAGCACCTAAACATCTCCTATATATATGGTAGAACATTCATTTTATTGAGATAATATTTATCAACTTCCTTTAAAATTTCATGATCCATACTTCAAAAATTCATTAACATTCGATCTTTTATTATCCTCATCATAGATATGCTAGCATGATCCTTTGGAATCAATGAATCTTCAATCATGTTCACTTTCCTATGGTGAAAATGTATTGAGAAGTCATAATATTTAAGAAAATAATAAAATATTTATGGATTCATATACAAATAATTTTTTGTAAAAATATACTTTTAAAATTTATAATCAGTATATATATCACACCTTTCAGTATAATGATAATGCCTCTATATCTTTAGTACAATGATTATGGCATCATACTCCAAATCGTGATTCGGGTATTCTTCCCATGGATTTTTAATTATTATGAGTCATATACTATCACTATACCATTTTTAATTAGAACAAAAAAACCCTTTATAGGATATATCACTATAGGTCACAAACCATTCTCTATACAAGGCAGTGTGAGCACAGGTGCACAGGTTAACCATTTTCTAGAACTTTGAAATTTTATTCACATTCCTCCAAAAACAAGAATTTATTTCTATTTATTTCCACTTGGTAATTGTATTAGATAGTTGTGAAAAATATTTCACTAATTGTCAATAATATTCATCCATCCCAATAAAACTTCAGATCTCAATTAGAATTTTTATTCACGACCCATGTTCAATACTACTATTTTTTTCAGGATCAACAGATATCCCCTCTCTTGAGTTGATGAGACCCAAAAATGAAGCATCAAGAAGCCAAAAATAACACTTTGTAAATTTTTCATATGATTTTACCTTCATCAGGTCTTTAGTAAAATTTTCAAGTGATATTCATGATTTTTCTTTGTCTTCAAATATACAAGAATATCGTATATAATAACTACAAAAAACTGATCCAAATAGTTTCTAAATACTTTTTTCATTATATACATGAATATATCAGGGGAATTTTTAAGACCAAAAGGCATAACTATAAATTCATTGCGTCCTTGCCTCAAACAGAATGTCATCTTTGGTATATCCTCCTTCTTGACTCTTATGTAATGATTTCATAAATGATGAACAATCGTGTAAAAGTATTGATATATTCATAGTTGTCTGAATAAGTCATCAGTGATGGGAAGAGGATATTGGTTCTTGATAGTGTTATTGTTATGTTCTCCAATATCCATGAGAAGTATCATTGACCGATATATATTGTCAATAAACTAAAAATGTGCTCCCCGTAGTGACATGCTAGGGAAAATGAATCAGTTATCAATATTTCCTTGGAGTTTCTTCTTTTATTCCTAAAACTCAATTATGTCCATTCTGTAAGGTGTCACTGAAGTCGGAATAGCACCCTGTAAGATTTATATTAGAAGCTTAACATTATTTATTGGTGTGAGACAAGGAAAATCTTCTTAAAAAATATCATCAAACTCATGTATTAATGGTGTTTTCATAATAGTCAGTTTTCTCCAATAATTTCAGATAGATAACATCATTTATAAGAGGGTAGGCCCATATGATGGAGAAAATTTATATAAGAATGTCATATTCATAATTGTATCGATAGATGACCGTAGATTGATCTAGAATGTTAAATGTGACTTCTATTCCTTGGAAATTGATATGTGATCCTCATAGAGAAATCCAATCCATGCAAAGAATCTCATAAAATTCCACTATAGAAGGATTATAGGATTTTTAGGAAGTGCTTTCCCATAAACATCAACCAGAGAATAATTATAAACATTTGAGGTAACCTTTGTGAAATTAGGAGTTGTAATAGATTACTCAACATCTAATTTTTGAGGTAATATGGGGATACCCTTAGAAAAGACTTTAGAAATAAAAGATTGGGTGGATCCAGAATCAAATATAACAATTTTTAGTTTAGATTAGATGATAATTATAACATTCACCACATCATTATCATACTCCACATCACTGATATTGTTCACATGTGAGTTTCCTTTGTCATTGGACTTAAGAGTTTACTGACGTTGATCATCATCAATAACCCTTGAATTAGGATATTGATTTCTATAATTCCTGATTTCCATACACTAGTAACATAGCTGTATATGAGGTTCATTCTATGTATCATTTACATTATTTAGATACATATACAATTTTTTCCCATAAAGTTGGAATTTAATTTCCTAAGGACCTTATTTTCCAAACATAACACAATTTATATTCCCTCTAAGAAAATTTTTCAATGTCTATTTATACACAATGAGTATAAGGGAAATTTAATATTTATTTTAGTGTGGGATTTATATTTTCACTTCAAATACACATTTACCTTATTATCAAACCCATAGGACTGAGGAGTTACTCAATTCACAATTTCATCCTTTATATCACATAAAATGATTTACTCATAGATATTGAAGTACCTTATGGATAATTCCATTGATATAATTTGTCTTTTTCCACTAATGAATTGAACAATTTTATACTCAGGTTGGATAAAAATTCTAGAAGAGTAATTTCCATGTATTGAAAATTTGCTTCGTAGGAACCATAAAATATGTCATCTTTTTTTAAAGTTTCATGGAACTCTATATTTAGCATTATCAAAAAATACAAGGATTGTAATTTTTGAAAAATAAGATCAGTAACTCATTCCATTCCACGGATTCAGTTCCATCTCTTTGCCACGTATTCCTGGTAATATTTCACTATTGATCAACAACACCATCCGGCAGATAGACTACCAAGATGTCTTTATCATGTAATGAACATTAGATAACTAAAAAATTATTTCAATAGTACTAATATATTATTCATGCATCAGTGGATCAGAAGACCCACTAAAAGAAGATGGAATCTACCTCATAAAGGAATGAACTGGATATTGTTACCTCTTACGTTCATTTGGATGTCATGCATGATTCATATTATGAAAAAGATGTGTGAGCATAAAAACATGGGGTTTCATTCAAACTCCCATAAAATTCGATTTCATAAGAGGACAATAATTGTATTTATCATCCCATTCAACTTTAAAATGGTCTCCCTTTGTTCCTACCAATGACTAAAATAAAGAATTATAGTATGAGGAACACAAACCATAATGGGAAAACACATAATAACAAATATAATTTCAATTCATGGTATTTTATGTTTTACCCAAGTTAATTAATGATCATTTCAAAAACTCTAGTATTGTAACATATACTTCGTCAAATCCATAGAGTTCTTTATATGGATTCCAAATCATAAATTCCAATGGTTGACTATAACTTTACTCTGATTCCAACTTTAGAAATATATAATTTACCTACATATATATTACTTCAATATTGAATAATATTAATTACCAAATATAAAAAATTCAAAGAATGATCGTATAGGTATAGTTTCATTTGAAATTAGGAAACATAAACTACTAGTTTATAAGAAATCTAAATAGTCTCCCACTGATTCCTTCATAACTAGACCCCTTTTTGACATATCATACATAATAACCTTCTTTAGGACATAGGATAAAAACATAAAATAGGGAAATATGAGATTCTTAGTAATGGTAAAATAGTATATTTCAATCATATAATAATCATAACACATATTAAAATAACATTTGAAAATATTATCTTGTATATGAAAGATCGTGATATAATGCCATGGGATAAATCACTGAAGTATATAAGAATAAATGAACGTAATCCCGAATCTAATAAAATAAGAAATTAAATTAAATGATATACACATAACAATATAATTCATTTCATATTACTAAATCCTCATTTCCGAGGTCATCATAGAAGGCAATGACCATTTCTGAATGTAGTTCACTACTTATTCTAGCCATGTTTTACTAAACTGAGATCATTTATTATTCTAGAACTATCTATATCATGAGATATAAATAATTACCCAATTCATTGGAGGGAGAAATAGGTCCCACCCATCTCATAATGAAATCATACTTCTTTGTGAAACAAAAATATAAATAATTCTTTATAGCATAACCCCTGAAATAAAATGGGTTTCATAAACATCATTTCATCAAAACATATTCCATAAAAAGAAAATTGATTTCATAAATAAAATTCCATTATAAAAATTATCAAACCATAATAATAATAGGGATAATATACTTGAACCACATCCTTATTAAATAATTTAATCATATGTTGAATATAATATTGATAAAACTCTTGAAATTAATTCTAGAAAAAAACATGCTTTCATTTTTAAAATGGATTCATTTCATCAAATGCCGTGAAATATTAAATAAATATAATTTCATTGATATAAAACTAGAACAATTTTTTGTAATAATAATTTAAATAAATAATTATAAATGTGTAAAAATCTAATCAATCTGTATAAGTTAAAAAACATTCTTCTCTTTCTTTTCCAGAAAAGTAAAAAAAGTACCAGGTAAAGAAAATGAAAAAAAGAATCATTTTATACAATTTACTAACATCTCACCAATGGGTAAAATTGACATTAAACAATTGTATTAAAAGATAAATAAAATTTTATAATTCGTATTTAGGAAACATTGATATGGAGGATAAATTTACCCGAGTAAGTACTTACGTATAAACAATCTCAGATAATAATGAGATTGAGAAATTGCCCCTTACCTTAGGTCCAATATCCATTTTATGTATATAAACACACTATATAATGATTTAAAATATTTCATTAACTTATTCTATAATCAAATCCATTTTCATTATATCATATATGACCATATTAGCATCTTTTTGTTAGTAACATTATTACTCATCCAGTGGTTATTGACTTTTTATTTTCATTCTCATGTTTTGTAAAATATGTTATTGTTCCTATTATTAGGTTATATATTTATCATTAAAAAATTATATTAGAATAATATATATCATATTTATTAATTCAGGTAATTTATATAGCCATCATTTAATTATGATCATGTAGAATGAATCACATCGCATCGTGGAGATGGTAGGTCGTAAGCACAAATGTCAAAAAATATCATTCTCATAATTATTGAATGGTATTGAAGTGTATTGTTCATAATATTTCAGAATAAATATCCATTTATAATAATCATATATAGTTATTATTTCCAACATTATACCCATACAAGGAAGGTGGTGGTGAAAAAATGATTACAGAATGGTGTGGAGATGGTAAGTCGTATGAACACACACATGGTGATTTTGTTCTTAAAAGGATGAATAAAAGATGAAATATAGTTTTTTAATAAATATAAAAACTTTTAAATATATAATTGATACATGTTTTATTAATTTTTAATTAATAACACATGATGAAGAAGTAAAAATGAAATATTTTTGAATGAATCTTTTGAGGACATTATCTCTTCTTCAACATGCTCCTTTAAATATCTTCTTAAAGAACTATAGTTGTTCTTTGATGATGAATAGAAACCATAAAATATTACTAGAAAAGTAGATAATGGAAGAGATCAGGGGATACCTGAGCTTAAAGGATCAATTAGTTATGAGGAAATGAGGTAAAAGGTTTCCTTTTATAATTGAGGTGAGGGGAACTTTTTGTATCTCACAAAATATAAATGTATAATAAAATCAAACCCCATCAAAAAACATTAAATATAACCCAATTTAGAAGATTATATTAGACAAGGTAGTAATATAATTGCAAAATAAATCATAGACATGTATTTATTTTAATTTAAACCTTATCATTTTAATTAACACATAGTTATTCATTTTAATTTTTAGTAAGGGTAAACAATTTTTCAAAATTAAAAGGGTATAATATTAAATTATTTGATATAAATTAAAATATTAATAAATAATTTGTAATGTTTTATAAAATATTAGAATTAATCTAAATTTTTAAAAATGTTTTTTGATTCTGAAAAATTAAAAAAACATTATTTTGATAAATATGAATAATGCCAATTTTGATACTATTCAATTGATTTATTTAAAAAAATATTAAGATATCAGAGAACATCAAAAAATATATTTTAGTTTATTTACTATAGGTATATGTCATCTAAAAATTTAATTTATTATGTTAATTGGTCAAAATTATATTTATTTTACTAATATTAATAATATTTATTATATATTTCCCTTTACAAAATAATTACTACACCAGTTTTGTGTAATTATATAACATGATTTTATTCTAAATAAAAATTAAAAAAAAAGACTATCATAGATAAAACCCATCTTGATTTGATGAGAATAATTATAAAAAAAATATATTCTACTGAATCCATCATAAAAAATTATATACTTTTTGAAATATGATTATAAATAGTTTATCATAACATTAAATAAAATAATAAATGTTTCATAATATATTCTATAAGGACCCAAATGGTAAATAACAAAACCCACAGATGGTTATGGTAAATATATTCTTGAACAATAAAATTTGGTCACGTTTTGGGTCTTTTAATGGTTACTATCATTTAATAAAAATTAGTTTATTGTTTTTTCATCAATTAAATAATTTATGCATCATGAATATATAAACATATAAGGTAATTATTTACCCCCTAAAAATTAAATATAAAATATCATGATAACTAAAAACATATTATCATTAAAATTATTATTTATAATATAACTTAACTATTATGTATCTTTATTTTAGAATTTATTTTTTATTAAAATTTCAATGATACATATTTATATTTTCATTGAATAAAAGAATTAAATATCCTAATCGCTTGAATGTGGCCTCCCAATGATACAATTTCTACCCAAGGATTATTTATGCCTAAAATAACTCATCTAGTGATATTAGGACATGTTTTAGGGGAATTTAACATTATTTAACAATTAATTACTCAATTTACACTTTTATTATATTAATTTTGTTTTACCAAAGTTATTATTCAAGATTCCCAAAAATAAATTAAAAATAATCTGAACATAAGGATTCCAAATATAAAATCCAATATTAAAATTATAAAACTAATTTTTTTTGTAATGAGTTTAAAATTAACCCCATTATCAGATAGAGATAATGTCTTCTAAATTATAAGACGTTGAAAAATATTGAAATGATAATACATCTAAATTTAGTGTAAAATTAATTCTAATGGCCTACATTATATTTCTGGTTAAGAAGTTATTATTTTTATAAATTAAAAAAAATAAAAAAATATTATTTAACAATATAAATTATTTTTATGAAATTTTTTTTCATTTAAATATTTGAGTATTTTTAATTTTCATCAAAACATGAATGTTATGTGAAAATTTACAAAAATTCACCAAAAAAAATTTTTTATATACATCATACAAATAAGTGTTGTGATTTTTAGTAATTTTTTTATTCTTTTAAAATTTTAGATTAAAAATGTTTCTCCATTAAAAGGTGATAAATTAACCATTTGAAAAATATATTTTTTTATAGATAAAATATGAATTACTCATACCCAAGGAAAAAAATTTATTGGGTGAATATAAAAATATTTAATAAGCATATTAATTATATATTATATTTAATTCATTTACTAATAGTAATTCACTCAATTTATTAATTCAAAAATAAAAATATATAATAGAATTACATTTTTCATAAATAATTGGAATTCAATGAATTCACCATACATTTTCTGAAGTTAGTTATATTTATTCCCACTAAAATAAAGACAATGTAATAATGGTAATTTTATAATAAGGGTATCTCCTAGTTCTTTTAAACTCATGATGGCATGCATCATATGCAGTTGAAAAATGAAATTATATAAAGAATATATTTCCTAAAAAAATATGAGTGTTACAAAAACTGTTAACAAAACAACAAAATATTCCATGATCCAATGAATTATTTTAGTCATCAAAGCCATATAAACCAAATTATAATCAGTGAGTCTAAATTACAAAACCATATACTAGAAATGGGCATATTGACTCTGAAATATACACTTGTGTATATCCCCCTCTCATGCTTTCAACTAGTGGTACCCCAACCTCCAGTCAACCATAGAAAAAAAATCATCCCTTTTAATTTGATCAATGAAATAATAAATATTGGGTAAAGGATATATTTTCTTCATAGTCACCCAATTCAACAATCAGTAGTCTATAAAAATTCCAATGCACAAGTCAGCCTTCTTAAAAAATAGGAAATGAGATGCTCAAGGTGAACCCCAAGGTTGAATAATTCCTTTCACCTTCATTTCATCAAGATTTAATTTTTATTCAACTAAATCAGTAGGTACCATTAAATATGATGTAATATAAATTCTCATATTTCTAGGTAACAATTAAATATTAAAATTACCTATCAAAATGGTGGAATCCTAGAAAATTACATCTAAAAGACCATAGGGTATGGAAAAAATCAACATGTAGTAGACCTATGAAGAAAATTTCAACTACTTCAAGAAACACATATTACAACTGCAATGAGATCAAACTAGAATATGTATAAAAATGCCCATCCATTCCCAATCAATAGTCCCACTAACCTTGGAATATAGAAGTGACTTCATCAGTATATAATAACTATACATGATGATGATAACTGTAACACCCGAGACATTTATGAGAAATATTTTGTTTTTATGTTATATAAATCATGAAAGGAATCTTTCACTACACACAACACTAGCTTGGCTTTCTTTACACGCAATCGTGGCCTTCCTCTATAGCTTGCATTGTACGCAATACCGAGTTTCACTAAACAACGATATGATATTAAGACATTATTAAAACTAGCCGTTATGAATAGTAATACCCACTTTTTGAAATTTTTTAAATTTTATTTTTTAAAATGGACTTCATTTTTGGATTCGGAATGTCGAAATTAGCCTAGGGTGAAATTTTGGCATTTTTCTGAAAACATTCAATTTTTGATGAATAGTGAAAACCCTGGGTTACTATTTAATAACTGAATTATTATTTAAATAATTATTTATTTTATTTAAACTTATTTTAGGTCAAAATTGATACATAATACCTATATAAGTTCAATTCAATTCATTGGAGTCATTTTATAATAACTTTAGATATATAAAAAATTGAACTTTTCACCGTCTTTTACCCACCACCTAAGAGAATTTCCGAATTCACATAAAACCTAATGTTACCGCTTCTGTGAGTGTAATTTCAAAAATCCGAGAGACATGGTTAATATCAAGGACTAAAATGTGGTTCAATGAGATGAAAATAATTTCTTGTAAATAGTAACTTTTTACTTTTTTACCACGGTTAAAAGTAAATAGGGTAATTAAGGGTAAAAATGTTAATATTATTACCCTAACACATGTCCTAATTATATTGGATAAGTGTAATTTGACCAAAAACAACCTTAGGAATAAAGTATGACCATTTAGGCTCACTTGGATTAGATTAGGATATTTAATATTAATTTATTTAAAGAAGGGTTAAAATAGTTAAAATCAAAGTTTAATAAGTAAATCATTTTTAATATAGGTTTATACATAAGATAAATTCGACTATAAATATTCATTAGAAAGATAAAAAATATTTCCTACATAATGGTATTTTATTTTATTTATTTATGACACAATGATGATACGGTAATTATCTTATTAATGAAATATTAACATAATTGATGTTATAAATACCCAAATAAATGAAATTTGAGACTTTTTATGAATGACACTAATTTTATATGTTAATATGACATTTTAGTATTTTTTTAATTAACTTTGTTTGAACTAATATTTCTGTTATGATTTTCAAAAAATCAATTACCAAATAGTGTCAAAATTTACATAAAATTTCTTTTAAAACAAATATTATATTATTAATTGTTATTTTATTCCTAAAAATCTAACGTTAGGCCAAATTACTTAGATAAGTTTATATATATTAATAATAAACAACTTGGGGTTCTTTTTCCATGTTATAGTAAGTTTATTAACCTTATAGTGTAAGAAAACAAGAAGACACGGTAAAAGTTATATTATCTAACTTAAAGTTAAATCTAAATGATAGGGTTAAAATAGATACCTAAACATGTCTAAATTATATTGTATGGGATGATTTCTACCCATATCTACCTTAGATTATAAATAAATCAATTTGGAGCTATTAAAAACCGAATATGACTTTATAATAAAATAATATTTTTAGTTTTTCCTAAGGTGCCCCTCTCCTCCCTTATAAAAGGGCACCTCCTCTCTCTCTTCATCACACCACTTTGAGCCTTAATGCTAGTCCAAAACCTACCAAATTCTATTCTCCACTTCCCTAGAAACATCCTAGAGGTCCTGGTATTCTTCAAAGACCAATTTTAGTGCCCTAAGAGGAGGTCTCAAAGAGGCGCTTCAAAGAAGAGGAAATGTCTGTTACCGATTCTTTCAACTTTATTTCTTCTTCCACTTATTCTTCTTTATTTGTTTCATTATAAAGTAATAACGTTAGTATCACTCATATACTGGTATGTTATTATAAGTATTAAACAACCCTATTTCACCATCTATCCATCCTACTAAAAATGAAATCACCGCGCTTGCGTACGTACGGAATACCGTCTCCACGCCGTGGTGTAATCTATTTTCCACCACCACATTATTTGGATGGGTATAATGGTGTAAATAATAACTATATATGATTATTGTAAAGTGATATTGATTCTGAAATAGTATACATACACTCCAATTCAATTCCATGATCATGGGAACGATATCATTGCTCGTGCGTACATACGGAATACCGTCTCCACGATGTGATGCGACTCGTTCTACATGATATTCATTGCATATTGATTATATAAATGAATTGAATGAATGAATATGATATATATTACACTAATACCATTCTGGAAATGAGGTATCTATAACCTAAAGAGAAGAATAAGAATTTATTCGCCAAAACACGCATAAGAACAAAAAGTAATAAACACCCGAATAACAAGTAGCAATGAAATATTACTAATAAGAATCTAAGAATATGGCCATATATGATATCATAACATTGAGTATGATTATGGAATAAGTCAATGACATTATTTAAATCATTATATAGGAGTTTCGGACACTTACGAAGCAAACCGGACCTAAGGTAAGGGAAAATCTCACAATCTCATTTTTATCCGAGATTGTTTATACATCAGAATTTATTGGGGAATAATTATCATCCACATCCATGTTTCCTAAATATGTCATATTATTTCCATCCACCTACAATTGTTTAAATCAAATTTAACCCTTCAGTGAGTTTTTAGTTAAATATATGAAAGGAATCTTTTGTCATTTTTCGTATGAGGTACTTTTTTACTTTTCTGACACAAGTACGAGAATAATGTTTTTTTAACTTATAAGACATGAATGGATTTTTAAATCAATATTTACAAGAAGCTTCCTTTACAAGTTTTCAAGTTTATTTTTAATCAACTTCTTTTAGTTTAAAATTTGATGACATGTTAAGAAAGGAAAATTGTTTTTGAAGTAGAAAGGATATTTTTTTCAAGATTGGAGTTCAAGTGTTATATCAAAAAAAATTCCATATAAGATAATATAGGGTTCTGTTTCTATCCCTATTATTACATTGATTTGATTAGGTTGTGATGGAAATATTTTTATGAATTCATTTATCTTTTATGAAATTTTTTATGATGTCATGATGTTTAAGAATCCCATTTTTATTACATGGGTTATGCAATAATGTATGATGTATGATTTTTGTGGCACACATAAGAATGGTTTCATTATGAGATGGGTGGGACCTATATCTCCCTCTAATGCATTGGGTAAAGGTTTATATCTCATGAGATCGACATGGCTGGAATGGCAGGTTAAACCGGTTCAGTGAAACAGGACTAAAACGAGTAGTGAACTCGGTTCTGAAATAGACTTTGTCTACTAAGATAGTCTTGGCTATGAGTCTTGACTACTAAGAAATTATTCTCTATGATTATGTGTGTATGCCACAAAGTTTCATGTTTTAAGTTATGATTATTGGGATTACATTTCACTACTATGATTTATCCCATGTTATGAAATTATGATCTCTTTTGCAGGTTATGATTTCCCAAAATGTTATGTTCTTATGAATATGATGTGATTGATATTTCTTTTGTATAACCTTACTGAGAATTTGAGCTCACCCTTTTGTATGTTTTCTTTCCCCAGTCAGGAAGAAGGTTATTAAGTATGATATGCCAAAAGGGACTCTATATATGATGAAATAAATGAGAGACAATTTAGATGCTTTATGAACCAGTTGTTTATGTTTCCCAGTTTCTAAAGACACTATACCTATACGGTCCTTTCTTGGTTTTGTTATATGTTGTAATAAGTGTGCTTCAATTTTGAATTATTAACAATGTATGTAAAGTATGGGTCGTTATAGTTGGTATCGGAGGAAAGGTATAGTCAACCTTTGGAAACTAGGATGTGAAAGACTTAGTAAGAATCCTAAGGATAAGTATAAGCATAGAACACAATCTTGTTGTTTTTGAAATGGCCATGAATAACCTATGATAAGACCTTAAGTGTAAAATTTTATTCTTGATTATGTGGTTTTCCAATTATAATTAGTGTTGCTCACACTATTCTTCTTGGTTTTAGTCAATGGCTGTAACCTGAAGGAACCGTGTTAATGCGGAATGCTACGGGAAATGTAATGATTGTCCCCCTGAGCAACCAAATGTTATGGGAGATGGAAGGAAAAATCTTGTAGCCATGCTCACACAACTTTCTCAAGCTATGAATCATGCAGGACTTCTAAATGAGCAAAGGAAGGAGCAAGATTCTGTTGAATCCTTCATGAGGCAGCATCCACCTTCATTTAGTGGGTCTTCTGATCCATTAGTGGCTGAACAATGGATCAGTACCACTGAAAAGATATTTTCAGTTCTTCAATGTTCTGAACATGATAAATTCATCTTAGCAGTGTATCATTTGGAAGGAGATGCTAATCAATGGTGGAATCTTATCAAGAATATGAGGCAAGGAGATTAAATTGAGTCCATGGAATGAGACGAGTTCAAGAACTTATTTTTCAATAAGTACTTCCCTCGTATTCTTCGAACAAAGATAGAGAAGGAGTTTATTGAAATAAAGCAATAGGTTGATGAATCTGTTGGTACCTATGGAGCAAATTTTCAAGACTTGCAAGGTACGCTTCTGGTATTATTATCCAACCTGAGAGTAAGATCGATCGATTCTTTAGTGGCTTAAAACCAAGTCTTCGATGGGTGTTAGCTATAAGGGACTTAAATAGCTACGAGGAAATCGTTTGATGTGCTCTCAAAGTTGAGATGGAAATTGGAGTAACCCGTCAGCCATATGGGATTGATAAGAAGAGGAAAATGGAATTCAAAGGAAAATCTAAAGAGCACACTAAAAATAAGATGAGTTTTCCCTTATTCTCAAAGTGTGGAAAGAAACATGGAGGAAATTGTCTTAATGGGACAAGAAAATGTTGTTGGTCGGAAGAAAACAAGGAAAGATGGCAAGAGGGGGGGTGAATTGCCTTTTAAAAAAAATGATTAACAAATTAAAATCAAAGTTAAAGTGCAGCGGAAAATAAAGAGGCAAGACACACGAAATTGATAACGGAGTTCGGCCAAAACCCGGCCTACGTCTCCGCTCCCAACTCAACCGTTGAGAGATTCCTACCGCTTGCTTTTCAATGGTTTTAGCAAGAAACCCACTAGGCTTTGAGGTAGCACTAGGACCTATTACAGCTTGCTTTTATTGGTTTAGCAAGAACCCACTTGCTTTCAATGGAATAGCAAGAACCCACTATCCTTTTTAACGGGTGAAGGCTAGCTCACCGAAAACTCAAGCCTTTTAAAAGGAAAGGCTTGACTAACCTCTTCACACCTTAATGGTGGTGTGAGAACCCAAAAGAAAGGGGGATGAGAAAAGGGTTTGGGGTTTGTAGGCACAAACCCAATTTTAAAGCTCAAAATGAATATAAAATAAAAACCGTATTGGAGGAAGACTTGGGCGCCAATTGGATGATGGAGCTGATGTAGCGTGCTCTCCCAAGCTTCTTGAGGGTGCTCTTGAATGTGGAATTGGATGGAGCACTTGGGGTTCCCTTGGAGGAATGCACCGGAGGTACGCCAAATGATCAACAAGGTGTCCGTGGGCTTCCGTATCGTTCTGGTTGGTGTTCGGGACTTCCTTGGCCTTTATTTATAGGCATGGAACCCTTGGGGAGGCTTCGGAGCCGTTGGAGAGGTCTTCGGAGCCGTTGGAGGCCAAAAGAGGGTTGACTGGTCAAACCCAACGGCTAGTTTAACTGGGCTACCGGCTGTCCGGTACAGCTCCACCGGCTGGCCGGTGCCTTGGCAGAGAAGAAGAGTCTTGGTCCAGGCTCCACCGGTCGACCGGTGGAGGAGCCACCGGCTGGTCGGTGGCAAGACAGTAGCAAACACTATTTGGGCTGGATGCCACAGGTCGACCGGTGACAGAGCCACCGGTCGACCGGTGGAACCTGGCAGTGGGCAATCCCTCTGCCAGTTCCACCAGCTGGCCGGTGCTATCACACCGGTTGGCCGGTGGACTGAATTTCAGTCCATTTCTTGTCCATTCTTGGGCCAATCCTTTGGCAATCTTTTGCCTATCATCCACAACACTTAAAAACAAAGTTAAACACATATGAAAGTGATTGTGATCATGAAAATCAAAGAGTGTGGGGTACAAAAATCTCCCCCTATTTTGATGATCACAATCACTTATCTAAGCAATGTAAAACCTTAAATGAAAGGCATGCTTTAAAAGATAAATTGAAAATAAATACTAAGCATGAGAGAAAAGATTCTCCCCCAATCAATCAAGAAATTTCTCCCCCTTTGTGATTATCAAAATAGCGTGGGGCATAAAACTTGATTGAGGGAATATTGAAAATCAAGAACAATTGGAATTTTTGAAAATAGAATTGAAAAATTTGAATAACAGTTTGAATTGAAAGTTTTGAATCTAAAACCAATTGAAATTTTAAATTTGAATTGAAAGTTTTGAATCAAAAGTTTGAACTGAAAGTTTTGAATGAAAAATTCGAATTGAATATTTTGAAATGAAAATTTTGATACCAAGTGTTGAAATTGAAGGTTGGAATCGAAAATTTTGAAATTGAAATAAAAAGGGCTTAATTTGAAATTGAAAGTTTTGAATTGAAACAAAAAGCTTAAACAAACCTAACTCCCCCTAAATAAAAACAAAAAGTCATCGGGGAGAGGGATTTTGAAAAGAGATGATTTTAGGCCCGGAGAGACTCGCCAAAAGGGATTTTTCAATCCACACTTGTCTCATGGCGGGTCTTCTCCTATAAAACTCATCGGAAAAGAAAAAAGACTTGGGTTGGCCGTACCGGGCGTTTTTACAATTACATTCATAAATGAGGTGCCCGGGTTTTTTGCAATAATTACAAAATTTAAAACTAGAGCTCCCCCTTACAAAAACAGTGGGTGCATGGGAGGAGGAGGCTTTATTGGTATAGCCAAGTCCATGAGTGGTCCTAGAAACCCTTTGAGAACCCAGCAAATTTGAAAGATTTTGTTCCCCTTGGGTGAACTTAGCTAGGGTCTCCCTTAGGTCTTTGATGGTTGATTCCATAGAATCAACATTTGGAAAATTTTGGATTTTAAGGGTGAGTTCCTCCTTCTCTTTGAGAAGTTGGTCTTTTTCGGAGGAAAGTTTTTTGAAAGACTTTTTTAAAGCGACAAATTTTGAAGAGAGTTCATGAAAACCATTTTCAAGTTGGTCTCTAGCATGTGAGAGTTCTTCATAAGATAAATGATTTAAAGAATTGGAATTTGAAGAACAAGAGGAGGAGTCGGAAGATGTTACCTCATGGAATGCCATTAGGCATTTGTTACCGTTGTTGCTTGAGGAGGAGGAGGAGGAGGATGAGGAGGTGTCACTCCATGTCGCCTTGAGGACCTTTTTCTTTCCTTTCTCCTTTTGCGTGGCCCGTTTCTTGTTGAGTGAGCAATCGGGCTTGTAATGGCCCTTTTCGCCGCACCCGTAGCATTTTACCTTGGGCTCGGATCTTGCGGTGGGTTCTTGCTTTCGCGCCTTGCGAGATTTCTTCTTCTTCTTGTGCTTCTTCATGAATTTGTGCATTTGGCGGGCGAGATTCTCCATTTCCGAGTCGCCGCTTGAAGATGAAGAGGATGAGGAGGAAGATGAGGAGGAGGAGGAGCTTACTTCTTTTTGTACCTTGAGGGAAATGTTCTTTGGTGTCTTGAAAGGGGTGCCCTCCTTTTGAGCTTGCCTCCTCATCGTGATCTCATAAGTCATGAGAGATCCGATGAGCTCCTCTACCGGCATATTTTTGACGTCCTTAGCTTCTTGGATCGCCGTCACCTTTGGTGCCCATGTGCTCGGTAGGACCCATAGAATCTTTTTGACCATCGTCTCGGCTGAAACATCATCACCAAGAGATTTCCTTCCATTGCACACGTCAGTAAAGCGAGTAAACATATCGGAAATAGACTCATTTGGATGCATTGAAAATGACTCAAAATCTTGCCTATACATATCCAATCTAGTGTCTTTGACTTTGTTAGTGCCCTCATGAGTTACTTCTAAAAGTTTCCAAATTTCATGTGAGGAGGTGCAAGTAGACACTCGATTGAATTCATTTCGGTCTAGGCCGCAATGGAGAGCATTCATGGCTTTGCCATCAAGCTCAAAATTCTTTATATCGGTGGGGGTCCATTTGGATTCATCGGGGGTAGACAAAGTATAACCTTGCATGACAATTTCGTAAATGGGGTATCATATGCTTCTAAGAAAAGTGGTCATGCGGGTTTTCCAATAATTATAGTCGGTCCCATCAAAAAATGGAGCCCGACCCAAAGAGTAGCCCTCGGGGGCGAAAGAGGTAGATGCCATCTTAATGGATCTTAAAATTTGTAACCGGTTAGGGTATTACACAAACCTCCCTCTGATACCAATTGTTGGTCGGAAGAAAACAAGGAAAGATGGCAAGAGGGGGGGTGAATTGCCTTTTAAAAAAAATGATTAACAAATTAAAATCAAAGTTAAAGTGCAGCGGAAAATAAAGAGGCAAGACACACGAAATTGATAACGGAGTTCGGCCAAAACCCGGCCTACGTCTCCGCTCCCAACTCAACCGTTGAGAGATTCCTACCGCTTGCTTTTCAATGGTTTTAGCAAGAAACCCACTAGGCTTTGAGGTAGCACTAGGACCTATTACAGCTTGCTTTTATTGGTTTAGCAAGAACCCACTTGCTTTCAATGGAATAGCAAGAACCCACTAGCCTTTTTAACGGGTGAAGGCTAGCTCACCGAAAACTCAAGCCTTTTAAAAGGAAAGGCTTGACTAACCTCTTCACACCTTAATGGTGGTGTGAGAACCCAAAAGAAAGGGGGATGAGAAAAGGGTTTGGGGTTTGTAGGCACAAACCCAATTTTAAAGCTCAAAATGAATATAAAATAAAAACCGTATTGGAGGAAGACTTGGGCGCCAATTGGATGATGGAGCTGATGTAGCGTGCTCTCCCAAGCTTCTTGAGGGTGCTCTTGAATGTGGAATTGGATGGAGCACTTGGGGTTCCCTTGGAGGAATGCACCGGAGGTACGCCAAATGATCAACAAGGTGTCCGTGGGCTTCCGTATCGTTCCGGTTGGTGTCCGGGACTTCCTTGGCCTTTATTTATAGGCATGGAACCCTTGGGGAGGCTTCGGAGCCGTTGGAGAGGTCTTCGGAGCCGTTGGAGGCCAAAAGAGGGTTGACTGGTCAAACCCAACGGCTAGTTTGACTGGGCTACCGGCTGGCCGGTACAGCTCCACCGGCTGGCCGGTGCCTTGGCAGAGAAGAAGAGTCTTGGTCCAGGCTCCACCGGTCGACCGGTGGAGGAGCCACCGGCTGGCCGGTGGCAAGACAGTAGCAAACACTATTTGGGCTGGATGCCACAGGTCGACCGGTGATAGAGCCACCGGTCGACCGGTGGAACCTGGCAGTGGGCAATCCCTCTGCCAGTTCCACCAGCTGGCCGGTGCTATCACACCGGTTGGCCGGTGGACTGAATTTCAGTCCATTTCTTGTCCATTCTTGGGCCAATCCTTTGGCAATCTTTTGCCTATCATCCACAACACTTAAAAACAAAGTTAAACACATATGAAAGTGATTGTGATCATGAAAATCAAAGAGTGTGGGGTACAACAAATGTTATAAGTGTGGAAAAGAAGGTCATCGGGCAATTGAATGTCGAAATAATGGGAAGAAAATGTCTAATGATGCAAACAAAGGAAGGGATACACAGAATGAACCTACTACACATCAATGTTTCATGTGCAAGGAGATGAGGCATTATGCCAATAAATGCCCTAATCCAAGGGTTCTTGATGATGATCAACGTCAACAAACTCTTAAGGCTAAAGACAATGGAAAGTCACATGCAATTTCTATCAGCGATGTGGAGTACGATAATGAAGTGGTTAAAGGTAAACTTACGATCCACTCTAAAGTAGAAAATATTTTATTAAATTCTGGATCCACCCACTCTTTTATTTCTGAAGAATTTTCTAAGGGTATTGCTATATTACCTCAACAATTAGATGTTGAGTTGGCTGTGACAACTCCTAATGGCACAACGGTTGCATCAAAAGTTTATAATTCTTCTCTAATTGATATTTGTGGGAAAGTGCTTCCTGCAAATCATGTGATCCTTCATATAGTGGAATTTGATGTGATTCTTGGCATGGATTGGATTTCTCTATATGGAGCTCATATCAATTTCCAAAGAAGTGAAGTCACATTTCATATTCTAGATCAATTTATGATCGTCTATCAATGCAAGGATGAACATAACCTTTCAGTGGAAATTTCTTCCATCTTATGGGTCTTGATTCCACTAAATGAAGGTTATTTATTTCAAATGGTTGGAGAGAAACTCATGATTATGAATATACCCATTATATGGGAGTTTGATGATGTATTTTCGGAGGAATTTCCGGGTCTTCCACCAAATCTTGAAGTTGGGTTTTCAATAGAACTCGTACCGGGTGCTTTGCCTATTTCAAAGACACCTTATAGAATGGCCCCAATTGAGTTTCAGGAATTGAAAAAGAAACTCCAAGAGAATCTTAATAAGGTATTCATACACCCTAGTGCATCACCTTGGGGAGCACCTGTTCTGTTTGTTAAGAAGAATGATGGATCAATGAGACTCTGCATTGATTATCGAGAACTTAACAAGATCACTATAATGAACAAATATCCTCTCCCGCACATTGATGACTTATTTGACCAACTACATGGAGCTCAATACTTTTCCAAGATTGATCTTCATTCAGGGTATCATCAATTAAGGTTCAAAAGGGAGGATATACCAAAGACGGCTTTCCGTACAAGGTATGGACACTATGAATTTTTAGTGATGCCATTTGGTCTTACTAATGCCCCTACTATCTTCATGGATCTGATGAATAGAGTCTTTAGAGACTATCTTGATTAGTTTGTGGTAGTCTTTATAGACGATATTCTTGTCTATTCAAAGAGCAAGGAAGAACATGAAGATCACTTGAGAATTGTATTGAAAACCATGAGAAAGTAGAATCTTTATGCCAAATTTACCAAGTGTGAATTTTGGATTCAAAAAGTTGCATTTTTGGGTCACATAATCTCAAAAGAGGGGATATTTGTGGATCCAGCAAAAATAAAGGTTATTGAAAGATGGTCAAGACCGACAATAGTAACCGAGATCCGAAGTTTTCTTGGATTGGCTGGATATTACTGACGTTTTGTGAAATATTTTTCACTATTATCTAATCCAATCACCAGGTTGACTAGAAAAGGAGTTAAGTTCATGTTGACGGAGGAATGTGAAGATAATTTCAAGGAGTTGAAAAGAAGGTTATCCAGTGCACCTGTACTCACACTTCCTTGTAGTGGAGAAAGGTTTGTGATCTACAGTGATGCATCCAAGAAGGGGTTGGGGTGTGTTCTTATGCAAAATGATATGGTGATAGGTTATGCCTCAAGACAGTTGAGAATCCATGAGAAAAATTACCCAACTCATGATTTGGAGTTAGCTGCGGTAATCTTTGTATTAAAGATTTGGAGGCATTATATTTATGAAGAAAGTTGTGATATTTATAATGATCATAAAAGTTTAAAGTATATTTCCACACAAAAGGAGTTGAATATGCGCCAAAGAAAATGGTTGGAGCTGATTAAGGATTACGACTGCTCAATTCATTACCACCCTGGGAAAGAAAACAAGGTGGCAGATGCATTAAGTCTACAAGACCATACCAGTTTATCCATGACGAGGATCACAAAAGATCCAATATTTGTGGATTTAAAAAGGATGGATCTTGGAATTATAATGGAAGGGGAAAATAATATCTTTCTCAAATGAATGTTCAACCATCTATACATGTGAAAAGTAAAGAGGCACAGAAAAAAGATGTAGAGTTACAAAAGAAGGTGAGAATATTCCTGAATTCAACCTTGATTGTGATGGGATAATAAAGTTCATGAATCGGGTTTGTGTTCCTCCCATCCCAGAATTAAATAAGGAGCTGTTGGATAAGGCTCATAGTTCTTCATTATCTATTCATCCTGGAAGCCCGAAGATGTATAGGGACCTGAAAGAGTACTTATGGTGGGATTGCATGAAAAGATATGTTGATGAATATGTCTCTCGATGATTGGTTTGTCAGCAAGTTAAAGCTGAGAGACAGAAGTCTAAGGGGATGTTACAACCATTACCCATACCAGAATGGAAATGGGAAAACATCACTATGGACTTTGTCACTGGACTTCCTAAAACATCCAAAGGCAATAATGATATCTGGGTCATAGTTGATCATCCTACAAAGTCGGCACACTTCATCACTATTAGAGAGGATTTCTCTCTGGATCAGCTTGCCAGGATATATGTAAAGGAAGTGGTAAGATTTCATGGAGTAACACTTTCTATTATATCTGATCGGGATCCGAGATTTACCTCGAAGTTCTGGAGAATTCTTCAGCATACTCTGGATATAGTTGAGTTTCAGCACTGCTTATCATCCTCAGACAGACAGTCAGTCTGAGAGGACAATTCAAACTCTATTAGATATGTTGAGAGCTTGCTCTATGGATTTCAAAGATGGTTGGGATCAACACCTACCTTTGATGGAATTTTCATATAATAATATCTTTCACTCCAGTATTCAGTTGGCTCCTTATGAAGCTCTCTATTAAATGAAATGCAGGACTCCAACTTGCTGGGATGAAGTTGGGGAAAGAAAGCTATTAGGACCTGATCATGTTGATGAGATGTCAGAAAAGGTCAGATCTATTCAACAACACATAAGATCATCTCAGAGTCTACAAAAAAGTTATGTTGATAACCGAAGAAAAGACCTAGAGTTTCAAGTGGGTGATAAAGTGTTCTTATGAATATATCCTTGGAAGAGAGTAATGAGATTTGGAAAGAAGGGAAAGTTGAGCCCTAGGTATATTAGTCCTTTCAAAATACTGGATCGTGTTGGGAAGGTATCTTACCGATTGGCACTTCCACCGAATCTCTCTCAAGTTCATGATGTGTTCCATGTATCTATCTTGATAAAGTACATACCTGATCCTTCACATGTACTCAGCTCAGAAGTTGTACCGCTGGAGCAAGATCTTTCTTATGAAGAACAGCCGATAGAGATTCTAGATCGTAGCGAAAAATTCCTACGGAACAAGACCACTCGCTTGGTGAAAGTTTTATGGAGGAACCACCAATTAGAAGAAGCTACATGGGAGCTTGAGGATATGATGAGGGAGAGGTATCCTTAACAGTTTGTTACAAAGTGACGAATTTCGAGGGCGAAATTCATTTTAAGGGGGTAGAATGTAACACCGGAGACTTTTATTTGAAATATTTTTTTTTATGTTATATAAATCATCAAAGGAATCTTTCACTACACACAACACTAGCTTGGCTTGCTTTACACGCAACCTCGGCCTTCCTCGATAGCTTGCGTTGTACGCAATACCGAGTTTCACTAAACAATGATATGCTATTAAAATATTATTAAAACTAGCCGTTATGAATAGTAATACCCACTTTTTGAAATTTTGTAAATTTTATTTTTCAAAATGGAAATCATTTTTGGATTCAGAATATCGAAAATATCCTAGGGTGAAATTTTGGTATTTTTCTTAAAACATTCAAGTTTTGATGAATAGTGAAAACACAGGGTTACTATTTAAAAACCGACTTATTATTTAAATAATTATTTATTTTATTTAAATTTATTTTAGGTAAAAAGTGATACATAATATCTATATAATTTTAATGCAATTCATTGGAGTCATTTTATAATAATTTTAGACATATAAAAAATTTTATTAAACTTTTCACCGTCTTTTACCCACATCCTAGGAAAATTTTCAAATTCACATAAAACCTAATTTTACCACTTCTGTGAGTAGAATTTCGAAAATCCGAGAGACACGGTTAATATCAAGGACTAAAATTTGGTTCAATGAGATGAAAATAATTTTTGGTGAATAGTAACTTCTTACTTTTTTTTACCACGGTTAAAAGTAAATAGGGTAATTAAGGGTAAAAATGTTATTATTATTACCCTAAAACATGTCTTAATTCTATTGGATAACTGTAATTCGACCAAAAACAATCTTAGGAATAAAATATGACCATTTAGGCCCACTTGTAATAGATTAGGACATTTAATATTAATTTATTTAAAGAAGGGTTAAAATAGTTAAAATCAAAGTTTAATAAGTAAATAATTTTTAATATAGGTTTATAGATAAGATAAATTCGACTATAAATATTCATTAGAAAGATAAAAATATTTCCTACATAATGGTATTTTATTTAATTTATTTACGACACAACGATGATGCAGTAATTATCTTATTAATGAAATATTAACATAACTGATGTTATAAATACCCAAATAAATGAAATTTGAGACATTTTATGAATTACACTAATTTTATATGTTAATATGACTTGTTAGTATTGATTTAATTAACTTTGTTTGAACTAATCTTTCTTTTATGATTTTCACAAAAAGCAATTACCAAATAGTGTCAAAATTGACATAAAATTGTTTTTAGAACAAATATTATATTATTAATTGTTATTTTATTCCTAAAAATCTAAGGTTCGGCCAAATTTCTTAGATAAGGTTATATATATTAATAATAAACAACTTGGGGTTCGTTTGTCTTGTTATAGTAAGTTTATTAACCTTATAGTGTAAGAAAACAAGAAGACACGGTGAAAGTTAAATTATCTAACTTAAAGTTAAATCTAAATGATAAGGTTAAAATAGATACCTAAACATGTCTAAATTCTATTGGATGAGATTAATTCTACCCATCCCCACCTTATATTCTAAATAAATCAATTTGGAGCTATTAGAAACCGAATATGACTTTATAATAAAATAATATTTTTAGTTTTTCCTGAGGTGCCCCTCCCCTCCCTTATAAAAGGGCACCTCCTCCCTCTCTTCCTCACACCACATTGAGACTTCAAACTCGGCCAACCCCTGACAAATTCTCTTCTACACTTCCCTAGAAACATCCTAGAGTTCCTGGTCTTCTTCAAAGGCCAATTTTAGTTCCCTAAGAGGAGGTCTCAAAGAGGCGCTTCAAAGAAGAGGTAATGTCCGTTACCGATTCTTTCAACTTTATTTCTTCTTCCACTTCTTCTTCTTGAGTTTTTTCATTATGAAGTAATAACATCAGTAGCACTCATATACTGGTATGTTATTATAAGTATTAAACAAACCTATTTCACCATCTATCCATCCTATGGAAAACGAAATCACCGCGCGTGCGTACGTACGGAATACCGTCTCCACGCCGTGGTGTAATCTATTTTCCACCACCACCTTACTTGGATGGGTATAATGGAGTAAATAATAACTATATATGATTATTTTAAAGTGATATTGATTTTTAAATAATATACATACACTCCAATACAATTTCATGATCATGGGAATGATATCATTGCTCGTGCGTACGTACAGAATACCGTCTCCACGATGTGATGCGACTCATTATACATGATCTTCATTTCGTAATGATTATATAAATGAATTGAGTGAATGAATATGATATATATTACACTAATACCATTATATAAATGGGGTATCTATAACCTAATGAGAATAATACGAATTTATTTGACAAAACACGCATAAGAACAAAAAGTAATAAACACCGGAATAACAAGTAGCAATGAAATATTACTAATAAGAAGCTAAGAATATGGACATATATGATATCATAACAATAATTATGATTCTAGAATAAGTCAATGACATTATTTAAATCATTATAAAGTAGGTTCGGACACTCACGAAGAAAATCAGACCTAAGGTAAGAGAAAATCTCACAATCTAATTTTTAACCGAGATTGTTTATACATCAGAATTTTTTGGGGAATATTTATCATCCACATCCATGTTTCCTCAATATGTAATATTATTTCCATCCACCTACAATTTTTTAAATCCAATTTAACCCTTCGGTGAGTTTTTAGTAAATTATATAAAAGGAATCTTTTGTCGTTTTTCGTACGGGGTACTTTTTGACTTTTCTGACATAAGTACGAGAAGAATGTTTTTTTAACTTATACGGCATGAATGGATTTTTAAAACATTATTTACAAGAAGATTCCTTTATAAGTTTTCAAGTTTATTTTTAATCAACTTCTTTTAGTTTAAAATTGTATGACATGTTAAGAAAGGAAAAAATGTTTTTGAAGTAGAAAGAATATTTTCCTCAAGATTGGAGTTCAAGTGTTTTATCAAAATTATTTTCCATCCAAGATAATATAGTGTTCTGTTTCTATCCCTATTATTACATTTATTTGATTATGTTGTGATGGAATTATTTTTATTAATTCCTTTATCTTATATGAATTGTTTTATGATGTCATGATGTTTAATAATCCCATTTTATTTACATGGGTTATGCAATGATGTATGATTTATGATTTTTGTGGCACACATAAGAATGATTTCATTATGAGAGGGTGGGACCTATATCTCCTTCCAATGCATTGGGTAAAGGTTTATATCTCATGAGATAGACATGGCTGGAAAGATAGGTTAAACCGGTTCAGTGAAATAGGACTGAAATGAGGAGTGAACTCGGTTCAGAAATGGACTTCGTCAGCTAAGATAGTCTTGGCTATGAGTCTTGACTACTAAGAAATTATTCTCTATGATTATGTGTGTATGACACAAAGTTTCATGTTTTAAGTTATGATTATTGGGATTACAGTTCACTACTATGATTTATCCCATGTTATGAAGTTAAGATCTGTTTTGCAGGTTAAGATTTTCCAAAATGTTATGTTCTTATGAATATGATGTGATTGATATTTCATTTTTATACCCTTACTGAGCATTTGAGATCACCCTTTTGTATTTTTTCTTTCCCCAGGTCAGGAAGAAGGTTATTAAGTAAGATATGCCAAAAGGGACTCTAGATATGATGAAATAAATGGGGGAAAATATAGATTCTTTATGAACTAGTTGTTTATGTTTCCCAGTTTCTAAAGACACTATACCTATACGGTCCTTTCCTGGTTTTGTTAAATGTTGTAATAAGTGTGCTTAAATTTTGAAGTATGAACAATGTATGTAAAGTATGGGTCATTATAATAACATTTTATCTCATCTATACCACTAATCATCCAATCCATGATGATGATGAATTCAAATATTTAAAAATAAAGAACCAATAAGTCACATACCATCTCAATATCGACAATAACCAGCCGACATGCGGTGTACTTAAACCTTTTTTGCAACTTTTTTCTAAAATAGTGATAAGACCCAAAATGAATGAAATATGATAAAAAACCAAATATTTAAACCATATTTAATGACATAAAATAATGATTAACATATATATAAAACAAATATTGAACCATAGATGATGAAATAAACTTCTCTAACTCTAACAATAGTTAGACTAGCTTTAGAATCATATGGAAGAGTCTCTCCAGCATAGATAAATTTTGGCATAGTAACCTAGAAATCCAATTTGGCCAAAGAATGATACCCAACAACTTTGAATCATTAACCTAATCATGAGACCAATGATTTCAATTTGATCCCACCATACTGTATTGGGACATATTATCACAGGAACTATCTATATGGAGAGATCACTAACAAAGATAAAAATTCCTAGGAGCCTCATACAATGAGTCATGAAAAAACCACACCTTCGGTAATGGTAGAAATATCTTGTTACTACCTCGAATAATCCCCTAAAACTTATCCTTCTGAAAAATAACATTTATTGCACTTCTGTTTTGACTAGAGGTATCACTATTCCAAACCACTACCCCCATTCACTCCCTAACCACACCTATCCTTACAGATATGTATGTCTCATCCAAAACTGCTTTATCTACATCCTCTGCATATTTTTTAAGGCACAAAATAACTAGAAAAAATAATATATTGTCCCTCAACCCCAAATCCATCCTCCAATCCTGTAGGTAATAATTGCTGACAAGATCATGTCCAAGATGAACAAACTGTAAGAAACTAGCGGAATACTCCTAGGTAGTACATTCGTATTACCCCAAGTATAGAAATTCAAGGATTTTAACTACGCATAAAGTCTCAAGAAAAAAATTCTTGTTAAATATGTTTTTGAAAGAAACACATGTATGAAAATCATGAATAATATATTGAATTATAGAATTTGATCATCTCTTCCATACCTAATCATGAATATAAGTAGAAATATCCACAGGGTATCATTCTAAATTCATAAAAATTTAAATATCCATTAAATATGTTCAAGCAACTTAAATTATTATTGAGTCCCTTTATTAGCATGGAAGACATGTGGATGATTCTTTGTACACTATATTCCATAAAATACTGCAGACCCCATGTTCACTTTGGTCACTAAACTGAGTGTCTTAATGGAATGGATAAATGATTCAACAATAGTAGAGACAACAGATAAATCAACATACCAAACCTGCCTCATTCATTCTCCTCTCATTTTTGGAAGCAATCTTCTGGAAGGAATTTTTTGTTTAATAGAAAGTGATAAAAAATTAGTTGTGATAAACTCTTGAACCACTAAACCCAATACAATAAGAAAAAACCATTGTTTAAATAGTAATAATTTAATGAAGTCGTGAATTTTAACACGAAAGGAAAATACCATATGAAATGAACACATCCATCTAAATAAACTCCCCTCATACTTTATTCAAATGATCATATACACACCCAGTCCCCAAACACTACAGATAGGTAAATTTTAAAAAAATTCACATAAAATTCATTTATGTAAACTTATGTACGAATTCTTGGGCAAAGATAATAATTTATGACCACCCATTGAAACTACAGTTTCATCATGAGAGATCGATTTCCAGGACCCTTTTCCACACATACTATCCAAATTCAAATGATCATAATCCTCTTTACCCAATACACATAACCAAATTAGGCATCACTAACATACATCATGTTGAGTAACCTCTAAAATAAAAAATTGAAAAAGAGAATCATGATCTAATCAAACTAGTCATAGTAGCCAATCTATTACATTGTGATGTAAAAAAATATAACAAAATAAATATTGTATATAAGAAAAAGATACATATAATAATATTATGAATTGTAATAAAAGAGAGATATAACCAACATAAACCAATTACACTAGATGATACTCCATGTCAAAAAAAACTGGATTCAATGTAACAACACATCACCTCTAAACTATCCCAATCCAATCAACAGTATAAAAATAAGTCCATGTTATAGAATTATCTTCACTATACTTGGATCATAGAAAAAATTGTCTACTTCCAATCATAGGATGGAGTTGGGTGTGAGAAAAATATCCCCTTAGGATACAACCAAAAAATTTATACAAGTTATAATAAAATGGTTTCATATATTCAAAAATTAAAAAATATTTTTAAAGGAAATTTTTAAAATTAAATAATTTGAAATGAAATTTCAAATAATCCTTGGAATTTCACAAATTTCATGTCATATTTTTAAAATAATTAAAAAAAGATGGTAAATATACTTTATATAAATATACATGTGATCTAACATCAATGAAATATTATATAATTCCAGAAATAACAATAAAAAACAATGCACCTGAATTCCTAGTTTTTGCCTATGGGAAAGTACATACTAGACATTCGGAATAAAAACAATGCATATGGTTTGATTCAAGATACATTGAGGCCTTTTATATACCATCTACTTTCAATATGTTAACACCTAGTAGTGTCTCACACAATAAAGAAACTTGTGTCTCATTCCAAACCTGACCAAGGTTCCCCTATGCAATGTTGGTTAATTTCAACTTTAAAAACCATCCTAAAATTTTTATTAAAACCATTTTAAATCCATTAAAATATTATTTTCATGTATAAATCCATTTTATATTTAATTTCAATCTAATTATTTATCCAAGGAACCCCCCCCCCCCTCTAAACCACAAACCCATTCTTTTTTCAATTTCAACACATTAAATACCATATGAAATATCATTGAATCAATATGAACAACAATAAATTAAAGAATAAAAATCAATAGATTAGATCCACCAACCTCAAGGATATAGAAAACCTAACTAAATTTTTTAAATAGAATTTAATACCACAATATTTTACTTTAGTAGGTACAGAACAACAATATAATCCAAGGGATTGATAAAAATAAAATTCCTATTAACAACACCAACCTCAAATGGTGACAAAACTTCAAATGAGAGAGAGTCTAATTTAAAAGGATAAACCAAAGAGATGAAGAACCTAACCATACTAAAAAATTTAAAAATGAGTTGAACTATCTAGAAAAAAGTATCACAAAATCACTTAGGGATATTTCTAAAAAGAGTGATGAGAGTTGTACAAGGAATGAATGAAACTGTCATTCAAAAGGATCCCTAATAAAACAAATTTGTGACATTTAAACAACATATAATCGATATTCACATTGTATAAATATATGTGTATGTATACACCAAAAAATGATTCATATTTATAATTGAGAAATATATTTTAAACATACACTTCATGTAACTATTATACATATTGAAAAAAGATTATTCCATGAACAATTTTCATTGTTTATTCCCATCACATATTACATGTCTTGTACTTCACAAACACCACATGTAAGATCCCTATGAGTAGTATATGGTCAAGGTTTTATGTTAAAAATTCAAAAAAAATATATATTAATTAACTATTACCTATATCCTCCAAATTATAGGCTAAAAAATATTCATTCATCGGAAAAGTGAAACCAAAAAATGGTAAAGGCATACCTGAAATAAATGCAATGGAGCATCACACTTACCTCATTTATTAAATTGATTTTTGATAAAAAATCTATATAATGTAACAATTGAATGACGTATGAATCTATTATACATGGGATTATCCACCATTTTTATCTTACTGAACATATTGCAAAAATTATCCCAACCCGAGGTAGGATCCCGAACTGCATAGGTAATTATATAAAAGTGTGATGTGTTTCTTGAATCATATTATTACAGGATATGTTGTGAAACATAGATTGGTCATACAACATAACTATAAAGTCTTTCACTTCATCCTTGTGATTGGTAAGAATGATCTCCATAAATGACATTTTATTTAATTTTTTACCATCAGGATGTGTTAATCTTACCTCATTTAGAAATACAACACATTCAATAGTCCATCTCACTCTTACATATGTGTTAGACCTATATAGGATTCTTCTACAGGGGTTCCCTCATTAATAAACATATCATTATAATAACTCTCATTACTATGAATTTGAATATATACTATATGAAAACCTGTTTTGGAAAACATATTTTAATAACTATAACATATGAATATTGCATAAATATTCATTAATGTTCTATATGCATATTTTGTTAAATAAAAATCAATCCTCTCTTGAAAATAAGAGATTTTTGGAGATTGTACATTCATTATCCCACTCCAAGAAAGAGACAAAAAATAAATTACCCATCATACCATTCATCATATTCTTATTTCCCTATGTTTTGATTATGTTACCCATGTATTACATGTCCCTCTTTTATATTGAAGCCCTATAAATTTTTTGGGTAATTCACTAATCAACTATTTTTACCACACTATGCTTGAAAAACATTATCTTAAAGTTCATTTATCATCAATATATTTAAAGTAGAAAATGCAATATTCATTAGTGTTGGTATGAAAACTTGTCTATCATGTTAGAACATAAACTAATCATGTAAATTAAAATGCTAGGGATTAAATTGAATCTTATATGTGATAGATCTATGTATGATCTAGAACCCATATATTGTCTATATATACATAATAATATGTAAGGATAAAGTTCCCAAAAACTCATCCAATCTATATGATGTTAATATTCATTGAATAAGGTAAACATCAAATGACCCTAAAAACGAATATCACTTGTTGCTTTGTCACATTACACTAAGATGGATGAAAACTGCGTTTTTGATGCATGAAACAAAAATAAATTCTAGTTTCATCCTTTTTACATGTCAATTAATTGTACATAGCATCATGAAATATAACTATTTATATGAGGAAGGCATTGGAATGCTAATAATTATAATAGGATGATGATAAAACTAACACCTTTCATAAAAAACTTAGTCCATGTAATGTCCTGGACCATCTTGGTCCATAACATTTCCAATTGTGGGGTTTAGGATGTCCTAGAACTCATAAGTATGTTTGGAGGGTGGTGTGTCAGAGGCAGGATGTCACTATGATGTCACCCATTAGTGATATCGATCTGTGTGTCCCCGATTGGTAGGTCACATATCGGTGAGTCACAGATAGGTGTGTCACTGACGAGTCTCACCGATCAGTGTCTCCTCGATCAGTGATTCAATGATCGCTACCACAAGAGGTGTGGGGGTCGGCGATTCCCTTCCCTACTTCTCCTGAAACACCACTTTCAAGGCGTTAAACCTTTTTAATGTAGTTTAAGGTCATTTTTTCCCATAAAAATTTTTTTAAATCCTTTAAGAGTGGGGAAACCCTCAATGGACCTGTTTTCCTCTCTTAAAATGAAATCCATTATCAAACAACTATTATGGACACCTCTACAGTGGGAATTATTAAATTAAATTTAATTTTATCATGTATAACCGTCCAATCGCGTGGTGAAACTGCAATCTGTATTTAATGCCATTCCAAATCCATATCCCATAACTCCAAGATCTCAGCTTTTATCACACGATAATTCTTTAATCTCCTTGGCTGGGTAATTTTTATTTCCTTCATGCGTTTAAATTCCCCTTTTACAAGGATAGGGGGCGCCTATGAAAGAGCCTTTTCTACTCACTCATGGAGTCCCTAGAGTTCCTCTTCTATAAGTCCTGCATCCCTAGTTATTGGTGTGAGGATAAAAACATCGATCATTGACCATCCAGGTAGGGTTTTTTCCTTCGTCTCTCTTTACTATGTGTCATGAAAGGTGGTAATAGTGATGTTCCTTTAGGGATGGATGTATAAACCTTAAAAAATATATAATTGGTTTTCAATGAAATATGTGGAATGTTTGAGGATGCTGGTATATTCTTTTTTCTTTGTTTGTATGTGGTAAATGGAATGGGCTTATGCCCACTGAAAATTTTGGTTGTTGGTGGTCCTTTCCTTCAAACTAATGAACCTCTATTTTCTGGATATTTATGTAATTGAATGTTTGTAACATGCAAACTGGTTAATTAGATAATCACTATTTATTTAAATAGATTCCTAATGAATAAGTATCCTTGTGTGGTCACCTCGGTTTACCAAACTGAAAGACGAAACTAAATGAATGGAATATTTAAATATGAAAACTCTATTTCTCTTTCAGGTGATATTTATGTTGGTTTTACTTGATGCTTGTGAGGTGACATATATTGGGATTTGATCCCCTATTGTGTAGTTGTTGGTTTGAGTATCTAAGGTAGTGTGGGGCTATATGTTGAAGCTTTATTTGGTTCCAGTACGTTGAGGGATCTCAAGGATCCCTTTTATTGTTGTGACTTTACAAGAGAACTGGGTGTGAATGTATAAATTACTGCTTGGCTATTTTTCCTTCCATGTTTTCAAAGAGGATTTTTTTCTGTGAATGAGATGTGTTGGGAAAAAATCCCTCTAGGTAACATTGTATCATTTTTTTGTTGATTTTTTTTGTTGAAAAAGCCAGTTTCCAAGGGAATTGATGAGTTCCAGAGAGTTTGTGGACAATCCATGTTAACAAAGAACCGCGAAAAAGGAATGGATGATCTGGAGGAGCTATAGAAAGAGCAGATACATGTTGGTATGAGTTTTGTGATGACATGGTTCACTGTTTGGATTTTGTGAAGACCAAAAGAATATTGACATTGATTATTCATGATTACAACGAGATTTATGAATAGAAGTATTGAAGAGCATTGCAGCAGTGAAGGGAATTGTGAGTGGAGATTCGTGAAGATGGGGTGAAGGAATTGATTGGATTATCTGCAATTATTATTAGCTCTCTGATCGGAAAAATTCTGTGGTGCTTCGCAATTTTGAGATTATTTCGGCGGGAACTTCAGAGCCTCACAATTTTGGCCGACGTGGTGTTGAATTCGCACAGAAGGATTTAGGGTCAGTGGAATTGCCTATAAATATACCTATACCCCCTTGAGATAAATAGATAGTGTTTTCAAAGGGATTTTTTTTTGCTCTCAAAGGTGGTTTGGGAAGGCAGTGAGCATCACGAAGGATATAGCATCACGTCGGCTAATCTTGCTCCGTGAATGTTGGGTGCTCCGTATTGGCTCAGTGAGCTTTCTAAAGTAAGTTTCTCAGCGACAACTTGATCTCCATGACAGCCTATGATTTTCTAAGTATTTAGCTTTGCAACGGTCTGAGCTCCATGAAATCAGTGTGCTATGCGAGGCAGGAGCTCTGCAAGGGTGTGTGCTTCGTGAAAAGGCAGGGACTTCATGATGGCTTGTTTGAGCTTCATGAAATTGTAAGCCTCAATAAGTATGGGGCTTAGTGAAGGTATTGTGCAATTTAATTTCCCAGTGTTCATGGGAAATGGTGTTTTTATATGTGGATGAATGTTGGACTTTAACTGAGAATCTATCAATTGTTGAGAATGCATGTATTCTTGAAAGTGAAGAAAACTACATGTCTATAAACTGTGAGTGGATTTCTTCCAAGTGCAGTGAGCAAAGGAAGAGGAAAAAGGTTATCCTTTCTACCAGTAGTGTGCCAGAGAGAGAGTGAAAGGGAGTGACCCTTGGGAAGTAGTGAGATAACCCTAAACATTGTAAAGGCAGTGAGCCTGGGCATATAAGTGATCTAGCCTGAACAATATTGGTAGTGAGATTTAGTGGATTTGGTACAGCGACACATCACAGTTGTATGCTCATGGATGCTTCCCAGTGAGGGTGAAACAAGTAAAAATCTATGTGTCTACATTATTACATCCCTGCATCGAATTTAAACCATCCTCATAAGATAAATACAAAAAGAAGTGATCATCATAAACACACAAATTCTAACAAAGTGACCCTAATAATAAAGAGTTCAATATCTAGTGGGGCAGAGATAATTTTGAAAAATAATATCCATACCCTGATTCACACCCCCCCTCTCAGGGTATCTAGGCCCCTTTTGGTCTTAACAATTTGTGGCATGGTTGTGGTTGTGGTGATTTTTTATGAATGAATAGTAATGAGAGTGTTTGTTTATGGGCTGGTTCTGGAACCCCTAGGTTGGGATTCGTGATTGTTTACCTATATGTATATATTAGTTCTTATGTTTTTTATCATCGCCCCACCTATGTTGAGCATTTCATGTCGAACACCCCCATTTCATGGGTGATGGTGTTTTTCCAAACACTCTTATGAGTGGCTAGTTATTAGCTCCATTTTCTCCATTTCTCGATTATTCTAAGACACTTCAGGTTGGATGTGATGTCCTAAGGTCCATTATATCCCAATATTATTTGGGAAGGGTATGTTGTGGTGGTTGGCCCAGGTGTGTGTAGGCAGGTTGTTTCCCATGTGTCTCCTAAATGAGGCCCAAGTGTTTTCGGGTGTGGAAGTTGTTGTTTGGACCCATATATATGTGTTCATGGTTACATATGGTTTTGGTGGCCCAGGTGTTTTTGGGTATATCGGTGGTTGTGGTGGCCCAAAAATCTGTTGTTGGGGCTGTAGTGGTACTGCGGTGAGAATGGTGGTGGAGGTCGGACACGTAGGACGTCATCAATAACAAGTGGGAAATTGGTGCGGGGTACCCAAACATCAATGTGTTATAAATATTACTTTACTTGAGTTGCATTATTTGGGGAGTGTTACTTGGTGAGGTTTGGGTGGATAGTTTTCTTACTAGGTGCTTTGGTTATCTCCTTTTCTCACAGGGCATTAGAATGCATCCCCACATGTGCATTAGAGATTTTGGTTATCCTACCTGAATATACCTATATAATCACCGTAAGTATATAAAACAACATTTCTGTTTCTAAAATAATTTCATGGAACATTCTGGACCCTATTAGACTAGACGTCGGGACCGTTGAAGTTTATTGTCTTTAATTTTTGTACTTCCCTTAAATGTTTTTTGGTTTTTTTAGAACTTATTATTAGAACATGCATATGGGAATGGATTGTTTTTGGTTTACTTTTACTTACATTTTTTGTTTTGTTTGGGATTTGATAATTTATCTCTTGATCCTACAAAATAAAAAGGGTAATGCCTTCCATATTACGTGAGATTCTATTCCCTTAGTACTATTCGCCACTCTAGGCCTATTAAAGCAGGGACTCGGGGGTCATTATATCTCCTTCAACTTCTGGAAGGAAGGGTTTGGAAATCTGATGTCCCTTACCTCATCTTTCTGAAGGCATGTTGTGACATAATGGTATCAGAGGTGAGGGTATGGATGAGATATATGATGGATTCCTAGGACATTCATAGTGATGATTTCATGGGATGGTAGGGAATTTTTGTTATGAAATCATGGTGAATGAAATATGACATGGAATATCGGCAAGGAAATGGGATTTTTGGGGCCCCATTATCGGATGCAAGGACTCTGGACATACCGAATGACCAGGTGAAGATACATTGATTTCATGGTAGAGATCCTAGGAAAGATACATGATTAATAATGACTTGTGTTCTTATATATCATGGGTATTTTAGGGATATAAAATAAATAAAAAGTCTGAGAAGTTTTTTGAAGAAATATTCTACACTACTCAGGAATAATCATTCATTGTTTACTTTGCAGATATTGCACCCATAAGGTGAACAAAGTTTGTGCAAGATATCGAGGCCTAGAGGGATGAATTGGCTGATTAGTAGAGGTTTGATCGATAGTATGAGGATGAATCGTGGCAGAGGACACTTCATGCCTTTTAGCAGAAGACCCTTGGGAATTATGAGGTATGTATCATAGACATGGAGACAAAGAGATGGCTCGAGCAACTTGTGATAGCATTCAGCTTGATCTAGGCTCTGACAGTGAACTGTGTTACTTTGTCTATAAGCCAGATTCAAGGAGTGGCTCATCAGTGAGGGACTATCTATCATGGGGAGAAGAGGGAGGCATATCTTTAGTCGACTGTATTCAAGAAGAAATTCTAAGTAGAATTCATCTTTTCCACGATGAATGCCGAGAAGATACATGAGCTACTCTCCCTTACGCAGGTGAGCATCTAAGTGGGGGAGTTGGGGTTCAATTTGAAGGATCTCTTTTTCTTTGGTCTGAACCACTTTTCAGAAGAGGAGTATTGGGAGAGATGTTTAGAGGAAGCACATAGACCTTAACTTCATTTTGTAGTCACTCCCTTTTCTCAACCAAAATTCTTGGTGGTACATAAGAAGGCTGAAGTGGTGGAGAGGATGTACATGCTTAGAGGTGTGCCGCAAGATGTAATCCAGTTGGGCCCATCAAATTGGACGGCCAATAGTAGTAGGACTCCTCGGTTAGGGCCTTCTAGGTTTATGCCTATGTGGAGAAGGACCCAAAAGATTCAGTTTCTATCTCCTAGTCCTCGCCCCTACCATGTAGGCCCAGGACCAGGATGCATCATCTGTGGCAGTCATGGGAACCTTAAAAATCAGTTATCGGACTGATTGCAATATGGTGAGGGTGGGTAGGTTTACCACCCACCTCAGTAGAAGCAGTTTCCATCCATGACCTTTCATGAACAACATCAGGAAAAGTGATATCCCACTCCTCTAAGAGGAGATGTTGCGGGAGGAGGCCCTCCTCAGTGTGATTCTCAGGGAACCTGACCATGTCATGGTCATGGTGGCGGATGACATTCGAGGGGAAGAGGATCATGGAATTTGTATTTTAATGACATAGAGACTGTATTTTCAGTGGGGAAAGAGGTCGTTCAAGGTACGATCAACATGTTTAAAACTATTTCATTCGCCCTGTTTGATCCAGGAGCTTCATATTCATTTGATGCACCCAGTCTAGCCCATGCTTTGGGTATAAACGTGGAGGGACTTCCATGCCCCGGGTTTTGAGTACTCCATTCAGAGGCCAAACCAGTTGTCTCATGATTGCTGAAAATGTAGACTGATGTTGGGACCATATCAGTCCATTGGGGACCTTCTTTTGTTATATATTCATCCCTATGATGTCATTTTAGGCATATAAAAGTTGTTCCTTGTATGGGAATTTATCGACTACCTCCAATGAAGGATCGTGTTTTCAAATATGGGTGGACAGTTTGTAGGATTCTTTGCCGAGTGGGGTTTCTAGGATGGCAGATAGCTAGCGGAGCCCCTTCTTTCTTTTTCTGCTGAGCTCTCAGTGGATTCAACAGACACATAGATGGTGGAAGTTTCAGTAATTTTTATTGAGTTCATGGAAATCTTCCCTAATGAGTTGTAGAATCAACCCCCTCGACATGATATTGATTTCAAGATATAATTGAAACCTGGTGCCCATCCAATTTCGAAGGCTCCCTATCAGATGGCGCCTTCTGAGTTGTGGGAGTTATAGAATTAGATTGATGATCTGATGAAGAAGGGTTTTTAACTACCAATCCCGACACTATAGGGTGCTCCAGTCATGATCACGATGAAGATAGATAGTGGCCTCAGTCTATGCATAGACTACCAGAGACTGAATTCGGTAATGTTCAAGAACCATTAACCTCTCCCTAGGATATACGATTTTTTTTCAATCAGTTGAAGGGGGTAGGATAGTTCTTCGAGATCAACCTATATTCAGGATATCACCATTTGAGGGTGAAAGAGGGTGAAATATCGAAGAATTCCTTCAGGTTCAGATATGGGCAAATTGAGCTCGTGGTCATGTCTTTCGGCATTACAAACACACGGGTTGTGTTCATGGGACTCATGAACTTCATCTTTCGAGAATATCTGGACCGGTTCATAGTCGTGTTTAATGATGACATCCTATTCTACTCAAGATCAGAGGAGGCCCATGATGATCATCTAAGAACGGTTTTAGTTGTCATCCGACAACACCAGTTCTACGGGATGTTGTCCATGTGAATGTTCTGGACACGAGAGGTGTGCTTCCTTGGACACAAGGTGACTGTGAAAGGAATAGTAGTTGATCTGTCAAAGGTTGAAGCAATTTTTTCTTCGGAATCTCCCATGAATGTGACAACAGTTTGATGTTTCTTGGGTCTGGTAGGCTATTATAGGTGGTTCATGCCCAACTTCTCTCGAGTTGTATCTCCTATGACATCTTTGACCATAAAAGACCAAAGCATCGTATGGAGTGAGCAGTGAAGGGTAGCCTTCATTTATTTGAGGTGAAGTTGGATAGTTCCCTAATGCCATGGTTTCTAGAAGTAGGGGTGATGTTTCTGGTGATATGTGATGTTTTAGGCCATGGATTGTGGTGTGTGTTGTTGCATCAGTAGGTTTGACCTCTTATGGGTCTAGGTAGTTATGTCCCTGTCAGTATAACTATGCCACCCATGACTTGGATCTCATAGCGGTTGTGTTCTCACTAAAGTTGTGGTGAAACAACCTCATCAGAGAGTGCTTTGTATTGTTCACGGATCACAAGAGCTTGAGGTTTATCTTCTATCAACAAGACCTAATCATTTAGCAGTTGAGGTAGATTCAGTTTTTTTAGGACTACGACTTAGAAATTTTCTACACCTCAGGAAATGGGATTATGGGGGATGATTCCTTGAGTAGGAAGTCACAGAAGGATTTAGTTCGAGAATTGGAAGATGCTTGGAAGGAAATGTAGGAATTTGTTTCCCTACACCTAGATGCAAGGGTGTAGGATGGTATAGGATATCTATTCTAGATGACAGTGTAGTTATATCATTTTTGAAAGCTACAAGAGTCTTAGTGGGGGGACTTTGAGGCTGAAGTAATGTGTGATCATGTTATCCAGAGTGATTCTCCAGATGGATGGTCGGAAGATGGGCAGAATCAGATGTTGTTTTATGTAATGTTGTTCGTCCACAAGGGAATGTGCGAGAGTGTTCTTGGTGTGTTCCAAAACTCACCCTTGGCAGTTCATCAATGAGTTTCCATGATGTAACAAGGCTTGAGGGTCAGTTTTGGTGGCACAGGGTGAAGCAGTTTGTGGGAGTGTTTTTGGAAAAGTTTCTCATGCGTAAGAATGTGAAGGCTGAACATCATGTCACAGGAGGTCTGTTAGAACCTTTGGATGTCCCTGAGTGGAATTGGGAAGACATGTTGATTGATTTCATCACAATACTACCTAGAGTTAAAGGGGGTTTAAATGCTACATGGATATTGGTAGACAGGATGATGAATTCATCTCACTTCTAGGAAATGAAGGTGTTGAGTGTGATGTATGACCTAGCACAGAGGTACGCGGACGAGGTGGTATGGTTGCATTGATTTATTAGGTCCATAGTATCCAATCAGGATACCTCATTTACCCAATGTATCTAGAAAAGATTTCAACATGATTTTGGAACATAGTAATGCCTCATCACCACTTTCCACCCCCCGGCAGATTGGTAGACAGAGTGCACCATCTAGGAATTGGAGGCTATGCTCCTGGTATGTGTTTTTGACTTTGGAAGATCATGGGTACAACTCTTGCCTATGGTAGATATTTCCCACAACATTAGATATCACTCTACCATTGTCATGGATCCTTTTGATACTTTGTATTGGAGGCCATGTCGCTCACCCATGTGCTGGGAAGAGGTTGAGGAAGCAGGTGTTCTTGGACACTAGGTAGCGTAGAGCACGATGGAGATTTTTCAGGTTACACATGAGGGGATGAAGGCGATTCAAGAATGGAAGAAGTTGTATGCCGATCATATCAGGTGACCTTTGGAGTTCGAGGTCGGGGACCACATGTTCTTAAGGTCTCCCCATAGCATGGTAAATTGAGGTTCATCATGGGGTGTAATGTTTCCCTTAGGTTCATTGGACCCATCAAGGTGTTGTGGTGGGTCGGTGATGTATCTTATCAGCTAGTGATACCACCTCCGCTACTGGGGGTGTATGACGTCTTCCACGTGTCTCATGTCCGTTATTGTCTACAAGATAATTCACACGTACTCGACATGGAAAATATGGATATAAAGGATGACACAACATTGGTAGTGTGACCATTGATAATCGAAGATCTTGAGGAGAAGGTTCTTCATGGATTCACAATTTCATTGGTTCATGTGTTATGGAGGCATGGATGCCTTGAAGAGAGTACCAGGGAATGAGAGGCACATTGGTGTGCCCAGTACTAAGGGCTATTTTGACATTTTTTTCTATTTTGTGTCTTACTTGTTTGTGATGTATTGGTTGACCTTGTTAACAATGAAATGTGTTCTTTTCCTTGTTCAAAGATTGTGTGTGAAGAGTCCTAACTGTGGAAAGGAGAGGACCTGATCCCTTATCATGATGCATTAAAGTGGATGTGATTTAACTTGTGGCAGTGAGTCGGTGTCTCCCAAAGAAGATAGTGTCATGGTAAGGAGGAAGGGACTTTCTAATCTATATTACTCGATGGTGTGAAACTTATATGATCTGTGGTCAATTGAAGGATATGTGTTTCCAGTTGTCTAGGGGGTTTGGCCATGATAGGTGTCTTTTGAGGTGGTTGATCAGACCCCTCTCTATAGAACCAGGTTACGTTATAATTCTCGATGATGAGAATAATTAGATAGGTATCAAATGTAATGGCACCGACCCTATTGGTTTATTACAATGCCAATTCTTGTATTTGGGATACCCTGGACTCCATCAACAAGTCTATAGGGTGGCGTGTTGGATGCAGGATGTCACCTTGGTGTCACCCATCCATGTCATCGATCAGTGTGTTAGTGATCAGTGTGTCACCCAATACCGTGTCACCCATCGGTGTGTCACCCATCGGTGATTCTCTGATCAGCGAGTCACCATTCGGTGCCACACCCAATCGGTGCTCCGAGGGGGGGGGGGGCAGGTGTTGTCGGGGTTTTCCTTCCCTAGTGCTCCCAAAATACCACTTCTATGTTTTTAATCCTTATTTAGTGTCGTTTAAGGCGTTTTTTATCCCCATAAACATTATTTTAAATCCCCTATGAGTTGGGCGACCCTCAACGGGCCCATTTTCCTCTCATTAAATGAAATATTTTAATTCACATCTATTATGCCAATCTCTACAATGAGAATTATTAAATAACAATTCCTTACATTGTGTGTAACCATCCAACAGCATGGTGAAACCACGATCCGCCTTTAAAGACGTTCAAAATTCATATCCCATAACACTACGATCGCACCTTTTAACACAAATGAATTATTTCTTCTTCATGGCCAGTCTCTTTTCCATTCCATGGTGTGTTTTGAGCCCCCCTTCCCAAAGCTAGTGGTGTGCATGTGCTGGAGACTTTCCTTATCACTCTTGGAGTCCCTATAGTTCCTCCCCTACAATTTGTGCATCCCTAGTTTTTGGTACGAGGAAAGCAACATCAATCATTGATCATCTAGGTAAGGTTTTTCCTTCATCTCTCTTTACTTTTTATCATACGGGGTTTGTATGATGATGTTCCTTCGGGAATGGATGAAATTAAACCTTACCAAAGATAAAAATAGTTTTAAATGAATGATGGGGTTTGTTTGTTGATGTTGATTCAAACTTTTATCATTGCTTATATGTTTTGAATTGCATGAACTTATGCCCACTCAAAATAGTGGCCATTTCTGGTTCTTTAGTGCGCACTAATAAACATATTTTTTATGAATATTTTTCTGATTGAATGGTTATAACATAGAACCTACTTAATCACATAAATTCGGTTTAATTAAATGGATTCTCAATGAATATGTATCTATGTTTGGTCACCTTGGTTAACCAAACAGAAATAATTATCTATATTAATGGCATATTTAAATAGGAAAACTCTGTTGCTCTTTCCTGGTGATGTTTACAGTGGTTCGGCTGGATTCTTATGAGGTGACATGGGTGGGGATGGGATCCCCTATTGTGGATTTTTTAGTTTGTGGATTTGAGGCCGTGTGGGGATTTTTGTTCGAGCATTTTTTGGTTCCATTTCTTCGATGGATCTAACAGATCCCTTTTATTATTGTGACATTACAAGAGAACCAGGTGTGAATGATTAAATTAATACTTGGATGTTTTTCCTTCCATGGAATGTGGATATGCCTATTCTTTTCCCAATAGTCAAGATGTATTTAAATTAATTCGCTTGAATATTATAACAAGAATGGGTTCAAAGAGGATTTTTTTTTTGGGAAAGAGTTGTGACTTGGTTGTGGTTGTTGCGCTTTTTATGAATGAATAGTAATGAGGGTATTTTTGTATGGTCTAGTTCTAGAACCCCTATGTTGTTATGAGTTCTTGTTTTCCTATATGTATAAATTAGTTATTTTGATTCTTATCCATACCCCACCAATGTTGAGAACATCGTGATGAACACCTCCATTTCATGGGGAGGGTGTTTTTCCAAAAACTCCTATGAGCAGATGGTTACTAGATCCTTTTTTGTTCCCTTTCTCTGGTATCCCAAGACTCTTAGGGCATGCTTTTATGGCCTGATGTTCATTATAGCACTCATTTTTGGCCTGGGGTTGTTTTGGCAGTTGGCGCATGTCTTAACAGGTTGGTTATTTCCCAATTGTCTTTGGGTTGCAGTCGAAGTGTCTTCGTGTGTGAAAACATTTGTTCGGGACAAAGTGTCTATGGGCATAGTTATATGTGGTTGAGGTGGCCGAGGTGTTTATGGGAATAATTGTTTTTGTGGTGGCCCAAAATGTTGTTGTTGGGGGCAGAAGTGGGACTGCGGTGAGAATGGAAGGGGACGTCTGACACGTAAGATGTCTTCAATAACCCATTGGAAATTGGTGCGGGGTACCCAGACATCCATGTGTTATTACTATTACATTACATGACTTGTGCGATTTGGTGAGTGTTACAAGGTGAGGATTGGGTAGATATTTTCTTTAGTGGGTTCTTTGGTTATCTCATTTTCTCATGAGGAATTAGAATGTATCCCCACTTGTTCACAAGAGATTTTGGTTTTCCCCAATGGGTATAACTATATACTAACCAAATGAATATAAATCTTCTTTTAGGTTTCCAAGTGGATTTAGAGTACCGTGACAGACCCTATTAGATCATACTCTAGGATCGTTAACGTTGAATTCATTTTATTTTTCTACACCCCTTTGGAGGTTTTTGTGTTTTTGTAGCACTTATTATTGGAACATGTATATGGGAATTGATTGTTTTTTCTTTACTTTTACTTGTAGATTTGGTGTTGTTTGGGATTCACTATCTTATCTCTCTATCCTAGAAAATAAAAAGGTTAATGCCTTCCATATTACATAAGATTCTATACCCAAGGTGCTAGTCTCCACTATGGGGCCTATTGAAGACTGGTATAGAGGGTAATTATCTCCCTGTCAACTTGAGGAAGGAAGGGTTTGGAAATCTGATTTCTCTTCCCTCATCTTGCTGAAGGTGGGTCATAAAACTCTATAAATCTCTTATTAGCTAATGAATTTCATTGGTTTCTAGAAACCACTCATAGCTTTTGAGATTGACTATATCATGTTACATGGGGAACTCTACATTACTATGCGTGTACACCGCTTGGTTTATCAAACATATGTGCTCCTAGATTCACCTTTCAATCAATACAATTTCCACACTCTAAATATTTCTTTATACCCCATGTAACCTAAAAATATTGAATAGATATTTTCTCCCTATGTGATTCACAATCATCCCTGTCATGTCTTCCCCAAACCATTACTCGTGATCCTAAAACCTTAATCCCTGATTTAAGTATCATTATTCCTCATTAAATATGTAATTGGAGTATTATCAGTCATAGGAAATAAAATTGGGTTTTTGAGTCACAATTATCTCTTTTCCTTCATCCTTACATATTGTCCAATAACTATATAAACATTGTCCAAACATTCATAACCTGAAATTTTTTTCCTTGGAATGTCCAAATCACAACACCCTAATAATTTAATGAATCATAAAACATGTCATCCAAAAATATTATATGGGTGGTCAATGAATAAGTCATGTTTCTACATGATATGTTCACTATTCGAGAGCATAGGTAAAATTTTGTGTGCATCATATAAAGTCAGAATGTTCATAGGAATAATATTTTGACCATATAAATAGATGATATATTATTGATGAGACACTAATCTAATAAAAAGATATAGAAATTATTTATCATATCCCATTTACATAATAATGTGATTAGTATATGGAAGAACTATTTTTACTCTTCCAAAACCCTCATTTGATACACATTTCCCAATAAAAAATTTTATTATCCAATAATTTCAATATATAATAATCATTCAAATCCATTGGTAGTGGTATTATTTGGAATCAGGGGACTCAAATGATTTAATATTTATACAAATCCAATTTTTTTATAGAATATGTTATCTAGTTTTACTTATTTTGTAGTGGAGTATTTTCATTTTATTAATGTTCCACATAGCCCTGTGAATTATGAAAATATTATTATAAAACTCATTAGCTTATTCTGATATTTAATTATCCCAGAAATGTGGTTCGGATCTCATCATCATTAGAGAAGATTAAATAAAATGTTATTTACATAAAACATAAAAAATATTCATGTGGAATAAATATCATTGATGTTGTACCTGTAAAATACAAAGTTTTTTAAAATAGATTGAAATGGAACTTTGTTTTTTTAGATATTTATCACCAACCTCTAAACATAATTTTTCCACTTCTATGTTTTGAATTTCAAAAAAACGGCCATCTACAATTATGATCAGTAAGATATTTGGAGTCTAATGGAACCAACATGGTTTTTGGGGAATAGTAACTTACCCTTATGTATATTAATATTACTCGTAATATGACACTAAAGAATTGTAAATTGTATTATTATTTTTTTCTTAAGGCTTTAATAAAATGAAGATTTGATTAATTTTTAAAGGAGTTAAAAAACACGTTATAGATTTGAAATCGTTTTTTTATAAATTATGACTTTATTTAAAAATTAAATTAATAATATTTAGAAAATTAGATTCAAAAAATGGAGATCATTTTTTAATTATATATGTTGATAAATTTTTGGGGATAATTTTTTGTAATCTTTTGAAATACACAAATTTTTTTATGAATAGAAAAATATGAAAAATTTCAACAAATGGTAAATATATGTTTTAATGTATCATAAGAGATTCAAGACTAATTTAATACCACATTGTTCAAACTAACACAAACTTATTAATATTTTTGGTCACATTAATGATGGCTATTCATTGTCTTGGGAAATTATTAAACTAAAGATTTAAATAATGGTAAACCTCTACTCTCCCCCACTATAAATACCACCCAATCACCCCTCTTCACCTCAAACCACACAAGCCTTGTTATTTGGCTATGTTCTCCCCGATAATCATCCCAATTCCATACACCACGTCCAATACCTACTGGTCTCATAAAATGTCCAAAACCGAAGGCCTTAATGAGGATCTATTGGGGAAAACATCTAGAGGTAAACAAACTCTTTTTTTTTCTTTCTTTTTTTGTTCATTTTCATTCTTATTCGTCTTCTTTCCTCAACTCCACTTATCCAAGAGGTGAGAATGACCCAGTATCTTTAATATATTGGATTTAATCATATTTATGGAATAATAACCATTCTTCTTCTTCTCCCCTTTCACTTATTCAAGAAATTAAAACACTGTTTGTGATGTGTTGATTTACTAACACTGTGGAAGATGTGGTTTAAATTTCATTTATATACTTCAAGAGTTTTTATTAAACCATTTTTAGGATTTAACCAGATCATTTTTTGAGTATTATATCTTATATGATGTTTTGGAATCATTTTATACACATGTTATTTATTTATAAAAATAAATGAGTTCATTACGATCGATGAATCCCTAAAATGACCAAAACAGGTATCAATAATTTTTTGATATATAAATAATCCTCAAGTTAGAATTAAAACTAAAAAATTGTATAATATATGATATTTTAAATATTTAAGAACCATTCTATTCATGTTATAGCATTTTACTTCTAATCGACAAGAATATCCATCATGAATCAATTTGGAAAATCATGTAAAAAATGCTCCCAAAACAGTGAAAGAAACAAAATACTAACAATTAAAAGGTGAAATGATGTAATGAAATGATAATATGTGGTATTATTAAGAGGTATATTTTTCTTTAAGATACCATAAACACTATTTTTATCATTATACAAGAGGTTTAATTGAGTTTGATGTAAGAAAAACCTGAGGTAATGGAATTCCTAACCCGAATTCAATTCTTTGGGTGAACCTTCAACTTCATTATTTATGTAGTATTAAATTTTTTTATTTTATGAGTTTTGTGTATATCGTGTTTAATTATGTATATTTATAGTTTATATACATATTATATTCACTCTATTAAATATCACATGAATTATATGATATTTGTAAGGGGGTTTTCTTTTAAAATCCACTTTTAAAATTATCTTTTTACAAAAATTCAAATGTAATGTTTTTATGTAATTATTCATTCTATATGATTGTGTTAGATTTTATGGAGGTTTATTATGATGATTTTTGTAACCTATATATCATTATAATTCATTGGGATTGTGTAATTTTGAGGTTGGACATTTGGTTACTTCAAAGTGTAACTGTGATGGTTACCCAACATGTAAGGTAACCGTGAGGGTTACAAATTATAACTTAGCTAAGAGGGTTACATGATTATGTATGTAATGACCCATGATACCTTTATGGTTCAATTTATGTTCTTTAGTTTTTGTGGTAATCTTTTGGAAACAACATTTTTCACAAATTAAGTATATTTGGGTGATAAGTATGTCTTTTTAAAATTGATTTAATACTATAAAATTATTCATGGACTAAAATGTTATTTTATTCTTTTTAAATCCCATTAATGAGCTTTTTGTTCTCCTCACATGTTTTTAAATGGTTTTGAAAGGTTATAAGGATGTGTAAGACAATGAATTATTCCATGATAAATGTTTTACTAATTGTCAAAGAAATTATATATTATTTAAAATGTTTTATATTTTTTCAAAGAAATGAATTCTGTATTTATGGTATCCACTCTGTATTAATTTTTAATGTTACGAATGTATTATGTCCCAATTCTCTAATCTCTAAAAAAGAAAAAATCCTTAATGTGAAAGGAATATTATTCTAGAATAAATTTAATATTATGTAATGTAATTAGTTCAGGTCCTTATAGCACCACCATTTACCAAACACATTATCGAGGAAATAATGTATTACCAAATTACTGAGTTATTCTAGGGTCCCCATAATGTGACACAAAACACATGAAAATTTGTTATTGAATTCTTACCCAGAAATTAATTCATACAATTACTAGGGTATTCTATACTGAAAACCAAATCTCTTTTAAAGAAAGGATTCACATATAGTATACTAAATAATATATAACTATTGATCAGGAATCCTTCTTGAAATTTCATCACCCATTGAAAACACATGTATTGGGAATTTTAATCATAAAAAATAATCAATGTGTACCAGAAAGAAGTGTTTTCAACTCCATGTGACACTAGATATCAACTATGGAATTATAAACCATATTAAATTCTTCATATGGTCCCCTAGAATTCTCTATAGTATTCAGTAATTAGAAGAATTAAAATATGTTCCTTTAATATTGGTATTCCATGTAGATGTTGTATTTTTTTAGTCATGCTTGTGTGATTCACTATCATCCTTGAAACATGTAAACCATTTCTATACTATGATTGATGGTCTCTATGATAAAATTAACATTTACCAGTATTCCATAATTCAATATGTCCTTCATTGTTAATTAAAAAATGGTCAAATATATATTAACATAAACTATTATAACATATGGTAAAATCTAGGAAATCATGAAATGAAAAAAAAAATCTCAACCAAATCTATATATCCTAAAACATCAAATATTATACATCAAAGCATCATGATATTAAACTGTAGATACTTTCAATCAATATTACTATTTACAGCAGAAAACATATCCCCAAAATTTCTTAAATTCACCCCTAAATGATCTAAGATCGTAGCCCATTTCGCAAGCTTCGATTCAGTAGGTCATAGGGCCCGAACAAGAATTACAGATTTGGAGTTATGGGCATTTGAAGTTGGTCTGGAAAACTGGTTCGTGAAGCCCCATCACGATGCCCCCTCCGTGACCGCAGAGCTCCACCGCGAATCAAAGAGGATGGATGGCTCTGTGAACCCCTTGACGTTCGTGACCCGCCATTAAGCAAGGAGTCAGGACAGCTCCGTGAACCCCTTGATGTTCGCGCCCCACCGCGAAGCAATGAGGTGGGACTGCTCCTTGAAACTCTCGGACGTTCCCGAACCCACCGTGGAGCAAGATCCATATTTACTCTGAGAGATCTATGCTTTGCAGAGTCCCTTTCCTATAAATACCCAAATCACCCCCCCCCCCCTTGAGGGAGGTGACACCACCCCTTGGGTGGAGAATCTCCCATTTTGTGGAGCTCTCCATTCATTCACGAAGCTGCTCCGCGAGCCCATGCTCTGCGAGCAGATTCCTTCGCGATGCTACTCCATGAGTCCATGCTCCGTGAGAAGCTTCCTTCGTGATGTTGCTACACGAGTCTGTGCTCCTCGAGTATCTTCATTCGCAATAAAGCTTCGTGAGTGCATTCTCCGTGAGCACCCTTTGCTCCGTGAGAGCCCTTTGCTCCGCAAAAGACCTTTGCTCTGTGAGCATCCCTTGATATGTGAGAGCCCTTTATTTCATGAGACCTTTTCTCCATGAGTCTATGCTTAACGAGTGTGTGCTCCGTGAAGCTACTTCACAAAGACCTATCCTTTGTGAACTCCTAGCATCGCGTTCACCGCTACATACCGCGGGGGTTGTGCCCCCGCACCCCTCCCTCGGGGGTCAGTGTAGGACTGCGGTCCCGGACCTCTTGGTTGTTCCCTTCGCTACCGTCACTAACCCCCATGAAAATTGGAGAGTCTCACCGCAATCTTTTCATCCCAGGATTTCGGTATTTCCCATTGCGCCACAATGCCCACCCACCTTCCACCTTTGGAATACCATTATTTGAGATACTCCTCCGCACACCATTAAACACCTTGAGTCGACGTATTCCTCTTGGTTTGTTTCCCATGTTGTGAGTTGATATTCTACTCATCAATTCCCCGAGTACCTCGAGTCTAACCCTTCCTCAGGCAACTGCTCCAAACCCTATCACTTGGCACCTATGCCAGGTTGAACCAGAAAGGGTCGCCCTTACGTATGTCACAACACCAACCATTGCTAGGTTCTTTATTCAAAATAGTCATATATATATGACTTTAAACTGTAGTAATCCCTATATGACAAAAATAGGATGCCTCTTACTCAATACAAGTGATGTCTTATGTGCCAAGCATAAGATGCCAACAGTCCTTTCTACATGACTCTAAACTGTAGAACACCCTATGTGCCAAACATAGGATTCCTCATTCTCTATACGAGATATGCCTTATGAGCCAAACATAAGATGCCAATAGTCCTATCTATATGACTATAAACTATAGTACAACCTATGTTCCAATCATAGGAGGCATATGGCTCTATACAAGAGATGCCTTATGCTCCAAGCATAAGAGGCGAAAAATCCTCTCTACATGACTATAAACCATATAACACCCTATGTTCTAAATAAGGGATGCCTCTTTCTCCAAACAAGAGATTCCTTTTTCTCCAAGCATGATATGAAAATATTCTTCTGTAAATGACTATAAATTACAGTAATCCCTAAGTGACAATTATTGGATGCCTCTTGTTCCAAACAATAGATGCCTTATGCTTCATGCATAAGATGCCTATTTCCATGATTACAGTGGCCTAATTTCAAGAGCCTTGGAATCTGTTCAAACATTCCATCCCTCCACCTCACACATTTTGTGTCCTTAATTCGGATCATTACCCACTTACATGAATGAATGGACCCCCTAACAACCTGGTCCCATGCCACATCAGCTCACCTACCATCCTGGGCCAATGCCCCGGAAGACATTGGACAATGCATTGAGTCAGGTCATGTGTTTCGAACACGGTTAGTAGTCAACCCTCATTTGTTTGTCCCCATTTCAGGTTAACACGATATAGATGATGTGTTTAGAACATGGTCAAGAGTTATCCTCTATCATCATGCCACCCTTATTGAATATCAAATTTCTTGCATGTGATTCACACTTTTCAACTCCCTTTGTTCGGACTGATTCCAACGCCCTTGGAATTATCCCTATTGTACACTATCACAAAGGCCAAGGCCTCAACCCACTAGTATGTTGGGATGCCCTCATGGAAATACATGAAGAAGACATTACAGGCAGCTTCCTTGCGTAAGCCCCATCCACCGTTGCAGCTCCACAGTGGCACCCAGGCAGCTTCCTTGCGTATGCTCCATCCTCCATTGCCACTCTATAGCGGCACCCAGGAATCTTCTTGGAATAATCCCCATTCACCATTACCGCTCCATAGCGGCACCTAGGCAGCTTCCTTGTGTAAGCCCTATTCACCACATTTCATGGGTGCACTGTTGCACTGTGTTCATCAGGTCCTTGCTACATCATGTTTCTCACTCCGAGCATGACTCACATGGGTTTAGAGTAGTAAGCATCGTCCATGAAATCATCTCCAAGCAGCCTAGAATGTAATGCCCACACACCCTCCGAACTACAAGGACTTTGATCCAAGCCAAGGCATGGTACGTTGGAAGCCTCCACGAGGTTCAAACCCAACACCCATTGGTCCCGACCACTTTCACATTGGTGCACCAATTCCCCCATTCCGAACTACGAGGACTTTGATCTTTTACAAGACAGAGTGCGTAGGAAGCCCCCACGAGGTACAAGCCCAGCACCCATGGGACCCTAGGTCCTCCGTCACGATAGTTCACTGATCCCTCCTAAACAATGTGGTCTTTGATCCATGTCAAGGCAAGGTACATAGGAAGCCTCCACGAGGTTCAAGCCCACCACCTCACTCATTTTGACCATCTTCACATCGGTTCAACAACACTTAGGGAAGCCTAGAGTATAATCCCCACACCCCCATTCAGAACTATGTGGTCTTTGATATTTTTATGGAAAGGTACATAGGAAGCCTCCCTAACGTTCAATCCCACTATCTATCTAGCCCCAGGTCCTCTTTCATGTCAGTTCAACCTCGTCCTACATGACGTTAAAATATGTACCTCAATCTGTGGTAAGGCATTGTTCCCCCATTTAGCAGTAAGCCGTTGTCAACCTCATTTGGCAGTAAGACTTTGATGTCCCCAATTGACGGTAAGTCATCGCCAGATGAACTATGTGGACTTTGATTCCCTGCCATAGGGATACGTAGGAAGCCTCCATTGGTTTAAATCCAAGCAACCATGTCTCATCCTGCCTTATCCCTTGATCCCATGCATTTTTAAAATATCATACCCTAACCCAGAGGTTCTAATTCCTCCAGGTCCCATCCAACCGTCCATTCTCACAGGCCTCCCCCTCAGGTGCCCCATCGTCCCACCGAACTATGCGGACTTTGATTCCCTACCACGAGGATACGTAGTAAGTCCCTTAAAGTAACTATCCCAACATAATGGTCATCCTCTCGTCGGTTCCATCTCATTACACCTCCAATTCATTCAATTATCCATCATTCATCCTGATTTTTACCTGAGCTACCACATCCTGGTGGGATCATGTTATCCCTTTATTCACTGCTCCTAGTAGTACCTGGGATACTATCCACGCGTAAGTCCCAACATGTATTCGGGTTATTGTCTTCTCTGTAAACCATGTTTCATCACCCCTTCAAACTACATGGTTTTTTATCCATATTGTCTGCATATGGTAAGTAGGAAACCTCCTTGAGGTTTAATCACATCCAATGGTAAAACATGGTGTTCCCTCATTATGGGGTGCACACTCCCTAATCCACCCTCAGTGGTGTCCAGATCAGCTTTCACGGTGTGACATCTCTCCTCTATGGGACACACCACCTCTGATCCGTCTCCATGGGACATTCTGATCAGCCTTATTCTGTCACTACAAGATGTTAAGCTCATGGTTTACCTCGTGTTAAAAATGATATGCCTGAGGAAAACCTCGGATGACACGCCTTGAGGGTAACCATATCTACTGGACGTTAAACTTCCGGCATACCCTGTGTTACACATGGGAAGCTGAGAAAAACCTCAGATACATGCCTATGGCATATTATTCATCGCATTCAATGTGGGATGCCTCGATTTCTGCACCCTTGAGATACCCTCTTATGAGGAAGCATACAGGTTCCCCAATGTCAACGCGTGTCAAGACGCCTTCACCAAAAGAAGGGAAGGGTCAGCAGATTCTCAAGACCTTCCTTCATTATGATGAAGGAGAGATATTGACCCCCAAACCCTGCCTTCTATATGTCTCAGAGTGGCAACCAGCACCAATGGTATAGAATCTCACACAAAATGGAAGGCATTGCCCTTTTTATTTTTTTTAGGATCGAGAGATAAGACATCAACCCCAAAAATACTGAAGCTGAATGTAAAGGTAAATCCAATGGTAAAGCATTCCCATATGCATGTTCAAAAGTATAAGATACAAGACAAAAAACTCCAAAGGTAAGGTACCAAGAAAAAAAGAAAACGACAACAGCAATTTCCCCAAAGTTTGCGCTAGTATGGTTCTGCGCGATCCCTGAAGTCCTCCTGGAAACCTGAAAATAGTTTTATATATGTTGGGTGAGAATACAAGTACACTCAGTAGGGAAAACCAAAGACTCTCGTGAAGAAGTGAGGAGACATTCTAATGCCCCATGGAAAAAGAGATAACCAAACACCTAACAAGGTAAACTATCGACCCAAGCCACAACAAGTCACACTCCCCAAATAACGTATGTCAAGTAAAGTATAGTAATAACACATCGATGTTTGGGTACCCTACACCACTTTCCCACTGGTTATTGAAGACATCCTACGCATCGAATCAATCCCGCCATTCTCACTACAGTCCCACTGCCACACCCGCCCGCACACACCTGGTCCACAACCACACATCCTGCCCGCAAACACCTGGGCCACAACCACTATCCCGCCCACAGACACCTGGGCCACAAGAACCACATGTAACCATGCCCAAAAACACCTAGGCCAGAACAACCACTGCCATGCACGAAGACACCTGGGTCATAAAGCTACTGTCATACCCGCAGACACCAAGGCCTCATTCTGAAGATACTTGGGAAACAACCTTCCCATAAACACCTGGGCCAACCACCACAACTACCCCACCCAAAGATTCTTGGGCTAATAATGGACCTCAGGCCATCACAAACTTTTTGAAGAGCCTTGGGCAATCCGAGAAAGGGAGCAGAAAAGGAGCTAATAACCAGCCACTCATAGGAGTGTTTGGAAAAACAACCTCCCCATAAAATGAGGTGTTCGGCACCAAGTGCTCATCTTGGGTGTGGAGCGAATAAGAAACATAAAATATAAAGTTATATTTTTAGGTAACAGACACTCATCCCAACCTAGTGGTTCCAAAACCTAAGCACAACAACCCTGTTAATATTTATTCACAAAAGAAGTCACGACACTCGTGGTCGAGTGACAACTCATTCCTAAACTAATTCCCCACTTAACCCTTCTTGTTTTCATGTTCAAGTGATCCCATTAGGGTGAATTCTCCACTACCAGGAAACTAACAGGCATAACCACAAGACAAAAGGAAAGAAACATCCAAACAACAATTTAAGCATCCACACCCAGTTCTCTTGAAAAGTCACAACAACAAAGGGATAAGTGAGATCCCTCGAAGTACTGGAACCAATGAAAACCCCGAGATATAGCCCCATGTTCCCAAAATACAGGAGCCAACAGTTTCTCAGCAACATATGATTCCACCCCAATTCGTGATATAAGCAGAGTAACCACACGACCTCAAATTCACAACAAGAAATAGTACAACAACAGGTGATCCCATCCCCACCCGTATCACCCCAAAAATCAGCCCGTGATGAAACAACCAAACCACTACCACCAACACAAGTCAGGCCCATGCAGGTATTTTCATATTTAAAAGATTTAACACACTGCATGGTTTCAATTCCAATGTGCTTTAACCGGGGTTATCACAGAAAAGGGTTGATCCTGGTGCTTTCAATTTATTTAAACGAGTATATGTAATTAACCAATTCCATTTTATGGTTATTTAAACATCCAAGATAACCAAGGTCCAATAGTGCACAGAGAAAGACCACCAACGACCATGATTTTCAGTGAGCATAGGCCCGTACAATTCACAACACATAACAACATATAGAGTACAGCAGAACATCAATAACACCCCCTTTCATTCTTTAAAGGTCCGTTCATTATCTCCGTTAAGTTTGATTTCATCAATTTCCACAGAGCAAAAAGCATTCCCACCCCGCATGATAAACAGAAAGGAGAGACGATGGAGAAAATCCCTACTTGGTTGATCAAAGATCGATGTTTTTATCCACGCGCCAAAATAGGGGAAGTGCCACTCGCAGGGCTCCCTCAAAGGTTCACCACTTGCCTTGGGAAAGAAAGGACATCAAAGGCACAATGGAAAAGAGGATACTAGCCAAGATTAAGGAGAATAAAATCCATCTTGATAAAAAGATGAGATCCCAAAGTTACGGGATAAGAAGTTTGAATGCCTTGGAAGTCAGATCGTGGTTCTACCACAAGGTTGGGTGGTTATACACGACTGAATTAATTTTTATTTAATAGGGAGGTTTCTCCAGATTTTTAGATATTAATTATGGGTTAAAACGGCATTGAAATGCCTTAAAAGGTCAAAAAGGGCCTAAAAGAGGTGTTATGGGAAAACCCGTAGAAGGAAAACCCAACAAGGCTGGATAACACAGATCGGTCAGACGCACTGATCGGTTGCACCCACAGGGTGCGACCCCTTAAGATCCTAGAATTTGGAAAAGGGGTGGACCATGAGGGTCTGGTCCATTACATCTGATACCTCTCAAACTATTCTCGCCCTCGAGAATCCAAAACCAGACCCGAAGGAAAGGGGGGTGTCCGAACAACCACCACAGAAGATACCTCTCAGGAGTGAGCCTCTCTGACACAAGAACACCTTATCTTCTGAAAAATTAGGGACGTCCTACCACTCCTTTCCCCATGAAACCACGCAGAACAAAAGATTAAACCATCCAATCATGTGGGAGAGGGGTTTCCCTTCCTCCGTGTTAAGATACTATCCACTTTGGGCGGTAGTGACTCGCCCGCATGGGTTTAGGCACATCCAAATTAATGCATCCTAACTAGGAATCAGGTCCTCCCTCCCCATCCTTTAATAAATTTAACACACATTCATAGAAAAAGGAAACTGCACATCCCATAGTCAACAAGGTAATGAATTACATATCTATCATGTACTGACAAAACAGGATAAAACTCAAAACAACTCTGGGTAATGGGCACGCATCTGTGCTTCCCTCTCCTAGGTACTCTCATCAAGACCATCATGCCTCCATAACACGTGAACCAACAGGATGGTTCATCCACAAAGAACCTTCTCCTCACAACCCTCAATCATCACTTGTTGTTCCACAAAGGTTGCATCATCTTTGATATATAGCTCTCCCCAGTCGAGGATGTGCAAATCATCGTGCAGATACCGATGAAGCTGGAAACATGGAAGACATCGTGAACCCTTTATAGTTGTGGTTACAATTCCAGCTGATAAGCCACCTCGCCGACCCGGTGCAACACCTCGAAGGGTCCAACAAACCTAGGAGAGAGCTTACTTCCCCTACCAAACCTCTACTGCCCACACCGAGGGGAGACCTTCAAGAACACCTGGTCCCTGACCTCGAACTCCAAGTCCCTTCTCCTATCATCCTTATATGACTTTTTCCGGTCTTGTGTCGCCTTCATCCTCTCTCGTATAAGCTTCACCTTCTCCGTTGTGCTCTATACAACCTCCGGGCCAAGAACACCCGCCTCCCCAACTTCTGTCTAGCACACGGGTGAGCGACACGACCTCCCATTCAAATCTTCTAATGGATCCATGCCAATGGTAGATTGGTAGCTATTGGAGTAGGAAAATTATACCAGAGGAAAGTGTAGAACCCATGGTCCTCCGATGTCCATGACACATGCTCGCAGCATATCCTCCATGGTATGGATGGTGCGCTCTGTCTGTCCATCTTTCAGGGGTGGAAAGTAGTGCTAAGATGCAGTTGGGTTCCAAAAGCATTTTGCAAACCCCTCCAGACTCGTGAGGTAAATCGAGAATTCCTATTTGAGACTATGGACCTTGAAACTCCATGCAACTGCACCACCTCATCCACAAACCTCCGTGATAGAGCATCCACCACACTCGACTCCCTGATCGCCAGAATGTGAGCCGATTTCATCAACCGGTCTACTACTACCCATATGGCATTATAGCCTCCTTGAACCTTGGGTAGCCCCATGATGAAATCCATCAATATTTCATCCCACTTCCACTCGGGGACATCTAAGGGTTGCAACAAACCACCTGGAACACATTGCTCAGCCTTCACCTGCTGACACAGTAGGCACTTGGTCACAAACTCTGCCACTGCCCAATTTACCCTGAGCCACCAAAACCTTCCCCTCAGACCCTGGTACATCATGGAAACTTCGGGATTCACCGATAGGGGTGAGCTGTGGAACTCGCCAAGGACCCTCTCATGCATCTCCTTCGAAACGAACATTCTCCCATGTAAAAGCATCTGGTTCTGAACATCCTCTGTCCACTCTTCTGGAGCATCGCCTTGGCTAACCCAGTCATGCATCACTTCACTCTCTGGGTATCCCCACTAAGACTCTTCCACCTGACGTAACAGAGAAGATTGTACTATCATCTGATACTGGAAACCCCTTCCACTATCCATCCTCACATCTAGGTGTAGGACAGCCAACTCCTCCATCCCCCTCCAAGCGTCTGCCGACTCTCAAACCGCATCCCTCTCTGACCTTCTGCTCAAGGTATCAGCCACCACGTTTCCTTTCCCTGAGGTGTAGGAAATCTCGAAATTGTAATCCTGGAAGAACTCCATCCACCTTCGTTGTCGTAGGTTCAGGTCTCACTAGGAGAAGATATACTTCAAGCTTTTGTGGTCCGTGAAGACCACAAAGTTCTCTTCAATTAGGTAATGCCACCACAAAATTAGTTCAAAAATGACCTCTGAAAGCTCTAGATTGTGGGTGGAAAATTTATGCTCGTGGGGGCATAACTGCCAAGACCCATAAGAGACCACTCCTTGTCATTGCATCAGCACACACTCAAGGCCTTTTCCTAAATCTTCACAGTACACATCATATGCCGCCCCTTCTTCTGGAAACCTTAGCACTGGGGCACTCACTAACATCTCCTTCAAATAGATGAAGGATGCCTCACACTACTCATCCCATATGAAAGCCCGGTACTTCTTCGTCAGGGATTTCAAAGGTGATACAACACGAGAAAAGTTGGGTACGAACCTCCGGTAGTAACCAGCCATCCCATGGAAGCTACGAACCTCTGCCATGTTCTTAGGTGCTTCCCAAGAAGCAACTGCCTCGAACTTTGACCAGTCCACTACTATCCTCCACTCGGACACCACGTGTCCAAGGAAGTGCACTTTTCACCTCCAGAACGTGCACTTGGACAACATCCCATAGAGCTGCTGTTATTGGAGGACCTCTAAAAATGTACTCAGGTGCTCAGCATGATCCTCTTCTGATCTTGATCAGATCAGGATGTCATTGATGAACATGACTACAAACCGATCCCAGTAATCCAGGAAGATGGAGTTCATAAGCCCCGTGAACATAGCTGGAGCGTTCGTAACATCGAACAGCATGACCACAAACTCGAAGTGCCCATATCAACACCTGAAGGCCATCTTTGGGATGTCTCCCTATTTCACCCCCAACTGGTGATATCCTGACCGTAGGTCAATTTTCAAGAACCAGCATGCCCCTTTCAACTGGTCAAAGAGATCATCTATCCTTGGAAGAGGGTATTGATTCTTGACTGTTACCTGATTCAGTCTCATGTAGTCTATGCACAGCCTTAGACCACCATCCACCTTCTTCGCAAACAACACTAGAGCACCCCATGGTGACACACTTGGTCGAAAAAAATCCTTCTTTATCAGATCGTCAATCTGAATCCGCAACTCTCGTAGCTCCGAAGGTTCCATCAGGTATGGAGCCATCGAAATCGGACTAGCATCAGGCTGCAAGTCTATCCCAAACTCGACATCACATCGAGGGGGTAGAGTCCTAACCTCCTTAGGTAATACTTACATAAACTCATTGATGATCCCTGGTACCTCCACCATCTCTGCATCCACTGACTCCACAGATAGCTTGGCTAACAAAGAGAGGAGGGGTTCCTCTCACCTGCTGCCCTTCTGGCCACCCCGCTCGCCAGTGAAAGTAACTTTTCGTCCACCTAAGTCTGAAAACATGACCCTTCCTTAGAAGCAGTCGATGACAGAACATACATATAACAACCATTAAATGCCTAGAATGATATAGTATGTTGTATCTGCAATAGTAGGAGGTACTTGACTGACTGATGTGGCCATATCGTCATTCTACATCCTTGACAAACATATATCAAGTCGGTCTGACCTCTGACTGATGTGCTCAGCACAAGGGGAACTGGAAGTCTCTCGGCAACTATACCTAAAGCACGGGCTAGACTGGGTGTAACAAAGTAGTGCGAAGTTCATTTATCGAACAAGACGTAAGCAATGGTTCTGAACAAACTGATCGTACCTCGAAAGACCTCTGGTCCTGTTGGAAGTACTGCCACTACGGCGTGAAACTACCCATGCCCGGCTCCTCTGCCCCTCGTATGTCGGCCACCTCCCTGACCATGCCCTCGTCGAGGACCCTGGGGAGCACCCTAAGGTCGTCCTTCCCCTGCAACATCTTCCCTCGGACGAGTGGGAGCTCGCTGACCCTGCTACTGCTACTGGAATGGCCTCACTAGATACTGCTACTACTAAGGTGGGTGCTGAACCTGCCCGCCACCATCGTACTACACTATATCCAGGCACTGATTTTGGAGGTTCCCATGGCTCCCACGGATGTAGCATCTTGGCCCTGAGCCCGAAGATAAAGGTAGAGGGTCGGGAGATCGAAACATGAACTCATGGGGCCTGCTCCCTACCGGTCGAAACCTATAGGGCTCTGATGCTGGAGGCACGGTGCTGACGGCCTTCCCCTTTGATGATCCCAGCTGGATCCCCTCTCGTGACACACCTCCCAGTGTGTGCATCCTCTCCACCACCTCTCCCTTCTTCTGGACCTCCATGTATATTGGCAAGGTGAAGGGGGTAACAACATACCAGAGGGTAGGTTGGAACACCTCCTCTAAACGTCTCTCTTGAGACTCTTCATCCGGAAAGAGGTATGGATCAATGAAGAGGAGATACTTGAACTTGATCCCCAACTCCCTTACTGACATACTCCCATGCCGGAGGGAGAGTAGCTCCTGCCTCTTCTCATCTTTCATCGTTGAAGAGAGGAATTCCACCCAGAACTCCTTCTCAAAATCAGCCCATGCCACCTCAACCTCTCTCTATTCCCCCAGATAGAGAGTCCACCACTGACACGCTGCTCCCCGCATCTGGCTCACGACCATAAGAACCTAGAACTCCTTCAGAGCCCGGATCAAGCCGAAATCTATCACTAGCTCCTCTAGCCAACTCTCCGTCTTCATGTCAGAGGTGATTCCCTCATACTATTCGAGGTTCTGTCGCTAGAATGCTCGAAGCGTATTCTTCCACTGGTCATCCTCCTCCTCTCAATCAGCCCTCTGCATATCAGCCACTTCAATCTCCTGGGCCTTGATCGCCCACACCACTCGTGGTCGTCTCCCGGGTGCTATAGTTGCAAGGTAAACAAGGAATTCCTAAGCCCAAGTAGTGCAAAATATTGTTCTTAAATTTCCTTAAACTTCTTATTTATTTCAATCCCAAAACACCCTAGAAACATGAGAACACAAGTCATTATAATGAATGTACCTTTCCTAGGGTCTCTACCCTAAAATCAGTGTATCCTCAGTTGGTCGTTTGGTAGGTCTAGAGTCCTTGCATCGGATCACAGGGGGCCCTAAAATCCCATTTCCTAGCTGGTCTTCCCTGACCTAGTTCATGCACTAAGGTCCCCCAACACTGTTGCCCTACCATCTCATGCAATCCTCATTATGCCTAACTCCAAGCTCCATCCTATCTCTCAACCAACCAGTCCTCTGATACCATTCTATCATGACCCGCCTTCACTAAAGGGAGGGAAGGAAAAACAGTTTTCCAATTCCTTACATCTTTATGTTGATGGAGAGATAATGACCCCCGAATCCCGCCTGTAATAGGTCTCGGAGTGGCGAACAGTGCCAAGGGTATAGAATCTCACACAAAATGGAAGGAATTACCCTTTTTATTTTTATAGGATCGAGAGATAAGATAGAAACCCCAACAATACCGAAGCTGAAAGTAAAGTTAAATCCAAAGGTAAACCATTCCCATTTGCATGTTCAAAAGTATAAGATACAAGCCAAAAAACATCAAAGGTAAGGTACCAAGAAAAAAAGACAATGACAACAGCAACTGCCCCAAAGTTTGCGCTAGTACGGTCCCACGAAATTCTTGAAGTAATCCTGGAAACCTGAAAACAGTTTTATATACGTAGGGTGAGCATACAAGTACACTCAGTAAGGAAAACCAAATAATCTCGTGCACAAATGAGGAGAAATTCTAATGCCCCATGGAAAAAAGAGATAACCAAACACCTAACAAGGTAAACTATCCACCCAAGCCTCCCCAAGGCACAATCGCCAAATAACGCAGGTCATGTAAAGTATAGTAACAGAACATCGATGCTTGGGTACCCCGCACCACTTTCCCACTAGTTATTAAAGTTATCCTACGCATCGAACCAATCTCGCCATTCTCACCGCATTCCCAATGCCACACCTTCCTGCACACACCAGGGCCACAACCACACATCTCGCCCACAAACACCTGGGCCACAACCGCCATCCCTCCTGTAGACACCTGGGCCACAACAACCTCATGTAACCATGCCCACAAAAACCTAGTCTAGAAAAACCAATGCCACGCCCGAAGACACCTGGGCTAGAAAGCTTCCATCACACCCTAAGACACCTGGGCCTCATCCCAAAGATAATTGGGAAACAACCTGCCCGTAAACACCTGGGCCAACCACCACAACTACCCTGCCCGAAGATTCATAGGCAAATAATGGACCTCATGCCATCACATCTTACCCGAAGAGTCTTGGGCTATCCAAGAAAGGGAGAATAAAAGGAGCTAATAACCAGCCACTCATAGGAGTGTTGGGAAAAACTCCCTCCCCATAAAATGTGGTGTTCGGCACGAAGTGATCAACTTGGGTGGGGCGTGAATAAGAAACATAAAATATACAATTATATGTATAGGTAACAAACACTCATCCCAACCTAGGGGTTCCAAAAACTAAGCACAACACCCTTGTTACTATTCATTCACAAAAGAAGTCACGACACTGGCGATCGAGTCACAACTCATTCCCAAACTAATTCCCCACTCAACCATTCTTGTTTTCATGTTCAAGTGATCCCATTAGGGTGAATTCTCCACTACCGGGAAACTAACAGGCATAACCAAAAGCCAAAAGGAAAGAAACAGCCAACCAGCAATTTAAGCATTCACACCCAGTTCTCTTGCAAAGGCACAATAACAAAGGGATAAGTGAGATCCCTCGAAGTACTGGAACCAAAAAAACCTCAAGATACATCCCCATGTTCCCAAAATCCAGGAGCCAACGGTTTCTCAACAACAGAGGATTCCACCCCAATTCGTGATATAAGAAGAGTAACCATGCAACCTCAAATTCACAACCAGTAAAAGTATAACAATAGGGGATCCCATCCCCACACGTATCACCCAAGAAATCGTCCCATGAAGAAACAACCAAACCGCTACCACCAAAACAAGGCAGACCCATACAGGTATTTTCAGATTTAAATGATTTAACACACTCCATGGTATCAATTCCACTATGCTTTAACCGGGGTTATCATAGAAAAGGGTTGATCCTAGTGCTTTTAATTTTTTTAACCGAGTATAAGTAATTAACCAATTCCATGTTACGGTTATTTAAACATCCAGGAGCACCGATGTCCAATAGTGCAAAGAGAAAGACCACCAACATCCATGATTTTCAATGAGCATAGTCTCGTACAATTCACAACACATAACAACAGAAAGAGTACAAAAGAACATCGATCACACCCCCCCTTTCATTCTTTAAGGGTCTGTTCATTATCTTTGTTATGTTAGGTTTCATCGATTTCCACAGAGGAAAAAGCATGCCCACCCCGCCTAATACACAGAAAGGAGAAACGATGGAGAAAATCCCTACTTGTTTGATCAAAGATTGATGTTTTTCTCCATGCACCAAAACAGGGGAATCCTGACTCGCAGGGCTCTCGCACAGGTGCACCACTTGCCTCGGGAAATAAAGGACTTCGAACGCACAAGGAAAAGGAGGAGACTAGATAAGAGGAAGGAGAAGAAAATCCAGCGTGATAAAAAGATGATATCCCAAAGTTATGGGATAAGAAATTTGAACGCCTTGGATGTCCAGTCATGGTTCTACCACACAGTTGGGTGGTTACACATGACTGAATTAATTGTTATTTAATAGGGATTTTTCTCGGTATTTTTAGATATTAATTATGGGAAAATAGACTCGAAACGCCTTAAAAGGTAAAAAAGGGCCTAAAAGAGGCGTTATGGTAAAACCTGTAGAAGGAAAACATGACAAGGCTGGATAACACCGATATGTCGCACTGATCAGTCCCGCCGATCAGCTGCGCAGATCGGTCACTACTGGAAATTAGACCTTTCTCAACGCTTCTATACCAACGGTTTTCAAAAACCATTGGTATAGGCCCCCTTTCCCAATAGTTTGGCCAAACCATTGGGAAAGGCCCCCAAATTGGCCACTTTTCCCAACGGTTTGGCCAAACCGTTGGGAAAGGCCCCCAAATTGGACACTTTTCCCAACGGTTTGGACAAACCGTTGGGAAAGGTGGACCTATCCCAACGGTTTGGCCAAACCGTTGGGGAAGGTCCCCAAATATACCACTTTTCCCAACGGTTTGACCAAACCATTGGGAAAGGTCCCCAAATATGCCACTTTTCCCAACGATTTGGCCAAACCATTGGGATAGGTCTACCTTTCCCAATGGTTTGGCCAAACCGTTGGGAAAAGTGGCCCAAAATTCAACATCCTCCACAGAATGAAAATCACAACCAAAGACCTATACCAACGGTTGTTAAAACCGTTGGTATAGGTACTTTCATTTTTTATCGGACCTTCGTACCGAGAACATTATATAAATCAAAATTTAAAATATTTATGAGAATACATATATATATTTATGTAATTATGATCACAAAAGTCATGTTAGTTTAGTGGTTGAGTCGTTCAATGATAAACGAGGGGTCGTGGGATCAAATCCCAGCGGATGTTTTATTTTTGGAATTTATATACCAATGGTTCCATTACCGTTGGTATAGATTTCATATTACCTATACCAACGGTTTCCAAAACCGTTGGTATAGACCTATCCCAATGGATTACTTGGCTACGGTTATCCAAACCATTGGTATAGGCTATACCAACGGTTTGGAGGCCTATACCAACGGTTCCAAACCATTGGTAAAGGTTAGTTTTCCAGTAGTGGGTCCCACAGACGGGGTGCGACCCCTTAGGTTCCTAGAATTTGGAAATGGGGTGGATCATGACGGTCTGGGCCATTACAACACATCCAGATATGCCCTAAAATTCCTAATGTTACCATCTACTCCGACCGAAGGTTTCTACCATGTATGGACACCATGGAATGTCCTGATGGAAGTAGTGTAATTAACCATCTTCCACAAAGATAGGCATCAGGAACGAGATTCACGAATCACGACTTAATCTATAAGGGAGACCCAGAATAGGTAATGACTTCTGTGGAGGAATCCACAGAAGGAAGAAAAAACATCCCATCAAACTGTATCAATCACGGAGCAAATTTCCTTAAAAAATTGATGGATGCCTCTCTCCTATGGAAAGCTGGAATGCGGGGAAACAGCTGTGCGTCCTTCGCAGAAGGATGATTGCTCCCTGAGGAAAGCATTGGAAACAATTATACATATTTAATAAATATAAATATATAGTCAATTATATACAAAATTATACTACATTTATACTAAATCAACGATATATTATAGTAAAGAGATGTAATATATTGTTAATTCTTTATATATTAAAACTATAAGAGAGTTGATTTAATTCTGTCCAATTAAATATTTTATAAATACATGGTTGACACTCATTAAAGTAATAATCAGAAAAATTAGTTTATATTTAAATACCAAGAATAAAATATTTAAATATACATTTTAATTTTCATGAATAAAATCCATAATGGGTGTAATAGGAAAAAGGTTAGTCCTCGATCACTAGACATGAAACATATATAGTCTATGAAAAAATTGTTAATTTTGAATAATAGATAAAAAAATTATAAATAATGTTTGGTTTTAATGTATTACAGGGAATTCTAAGTGAAATCCAAATATATAACCCTTAATCATTCCACAAATTAATAAAATAAATTTCAAGGGGAATAAAATAATGTGACACACATTTTTGGGTCCCATTATTTTTTCTTATTACTAGTCATGTTATTCCCCCTGGGACACTTTCATAGATAATTTTCAAATCACTCATCTTCTATAACAAGCATATCCAAATCACAAAATTGATCTAAATAATTCATCACTACACTAAATAGAACAAATATGGTTCTTCATTGATAGTGATTATACAAATATATTTCAATAAAGCATTCCAAGGAGGAACTATTTTTTATTCTAATTGGAGTTTCTCTTTTTCCCAAGTGAATTTTCTTATCTTGATATGCATACATTAGACACACCCATGATGAATTCATCATTATTCATAATTTTCAAGATATATTCAATTAATTATATTGGATACCCTAATATCAATCAATCATCGACACCCTAGAGTAATTTTTCAATACTTTTAATTGAGATGCTATAGTGAATACACATTAAGGTTTATTTTAATATCATTATTTGAATCATATGCAGTATAAATTCAATGTATATCATGTACTTATGTCCAAATTTTAGATGGATTAACACCATGGAGTTGAATTTCATGGTTCAATGATTTATAATAAATTAGGCCATAATGATATTTTTCATCAAAAAACACTACCACAATATATAAAATTCAAATTAATTATATTATTAATGGCCCAGATAGATAATGGAATATGACCATATTGATATCTCTCTAATTATACTAAAATAATGTGGACACTAGAATTATATACTCTGAAGCATTTTCATTGAAGAATTATTGTACTCTATCATTTTCTATCCCACATTCGTCATTTATTGATGAAATGGGTCTACAATATTATTTTCCACTATTTTATTCAATCAAAATGCCGCCACCCTATAAATAATATTAATTTTGGCATTTTTTTATATGTTAATGGTAATAAAATATTTTTTCACTATCATAATGGAGTCATTAAATATGTAACAGTAGTTTTAAATCATATGTTAAGGCCTATAAATTTCATTTCTACCTATATTAACCATGTTTCTGTATGTCACCATTTCTATGGAATGATGAATCTATTCATTATTGTCCTCACTTTAGTATTATACGACTAAAGATATGGCCTATTTCATTTACACACTTTATTCAAGGGCCATCCTCTCACCCCTAATATTAAACATATCATTCAACATAAGCATGATAGAATTTTTTTTGAATCCATCATAGTAGAGGATCTTCAAAATTAATCATAGAGATATTAACCACTCCTTGATCTTTTCAAAATGGTTCCATTTATTTAAGCTCGAGATAACTACCCATTCTTATCATAATTGTTTTTTGCTAAAATTATAAGTAATAAATCCTTTAATCTAAAAAATACAAAATTGTTTTAGTATTTATGAACAATTTAATTGAGATAGAGGTGCATACTCTCATATAATATATTTATTTGTTTACAAACAAGATTTTAAATCATATATTTACATTAGGAGATATCGTGAAGTAATAGTATATATGTTCTATGACTAATTTCTAAATATACTTCAATTAAGAACCCTTGTATTTATAAATATACATATATATAATAGCATTGATCAATAAAAAAATGTGTTAACAACTGAGAATTTACATTCTTCGGCCACTAGAGTTACCAATATTATCACCTCAACCTCAACAAGAGGATAAATAGAGACACACTATAATGGTAAGAGGCCTTATGATACTAATGATGTCCCATCCACCAATGTAGAACTATTTGGTAGAATAATGGGATAATCAACATAATGAGATACAATTATATATTTGTTATAGAATACAATATTTCATTAATGGTATACCCAATTTCAGTGGATACACATAACCTCACATAGTGATTCCAATAATATAGAAATAATTATTGGAGAATAACCTGATGAGTTACGAGATAATCCAATCACAATCAATCAGGAAAGATAAATTTGAATGAGGTTGAAATTGTTTGAATTATGCATTGAGACTATTTTATCAACACCTCATCCATTTTTACAATGACATGGAACCCATCTTGATCTAAAGAAGATTCTGAAGGGTTGGATATTGTTTGTTCCCCAGCCACTGAAATTAGTATCCTCTAATGGACCTGAATATAATATATATAATTAAAAAATTTACTACAACCAACTAGGGTAATCCCATATCAAATTACAAAAATACAATAGATATTTTTTTCACATTGAACATGAGAACTTCATAAAATACATCACATGGAATATCTTCCTAGTAATTTTATAGGGAAGAATTTTATAGATAATATGTTTATGATGTCATGATGTTGGAAATTGATGAGACCCTACTAAAACTACTTTTTGATAAGAAATTGTTTCCTCCATATTCTCCACGATTACGACAGGACATTCATCATCAGTCTCATGATAATGTTGAGAGCCATCCTGAACTATCATCAAACCAGTGATAATATAGTAGGGAAACGTGATGTAAACTATTCATTCAAACATCATACATTTTACTAATAAATGACACTAAATGATTCAATAATAAGGAGTTTATAAGTGAGTGAAAATTAAAAAAAAATCAAATATTCCTAAAGAGCTAATCAAGTCTCACATCCCATTATAACCTACCATTATACTAAGAGTTAACTTTTTCAATTTTTGGGGTGAGTAAATAACCCAGATGTTATTATATTATATCAAAACTCCAAGATCATGAATAAGTTATCCATTATTAAAATGGTTTTGATCATATGATATTCACTCATGAAAAGGTAAACACTGGAATCCCTCTTGATCTATTATTTCATGGAAATGGTTTTTCATCTAAATCAATACAAACAAATTATATCAAATTAAATCATTCATTATCTCCTAATTCTTCAATGCAATGAGACTAAACCTACTGATTTTTAATAATAATGACCTGAACTAGGATCTTGGAATGGTATAGGTGTCCCTAAACTATATCCACCAAAGTGATTATAGGTTTACTGAATATTATACCAGACCTTATTTGATAAATGTGGAAATGTATGTGGTGCAACAATTACAGTATATGATTTTCTAAGATGATGTTTCTTCCACCCTCCATTTATACCTCAATGAAAAAGGTGGTTAAATATACTATTCCTTTCTATCAAACCTGGAATACATATACACTTATGAATATCTCTAGGATATTGGAAAAATAATAAATGTATGCATAATAGGAAATGACTATACAATGCATCTAATAAATTTCCCTACATAAATAATTATAAAATATATTAAATTATCCACATTATAATCACATGATGTGTAATACTATATCATATTGTTCACATAGGGTCTTCTTGAAAAATAACATCATCTAGTTATCAAATGTTATATCATCAATAAATTATTAATCCAATCCAATGAATACATTATTCAAGATGAAGAGTTACACTGAAATCAAATAAGTTCATTCATCATCATCTTATGTGAAATAATTTCGGGGGATTTCTGGGGTTTACCATATATGTTTCCAAGTATTGGTGAATCATTTATCCTCTCAACAACCAACTGTATTATACAGACATTGTCTTATATCTGAGAGAATATTTCAATATTCGAGATGCATCCACTGACCTGAATCCCCATAAATCCATAATTGTAGTCAAAAAATATCTATCAAATATAAATAATCCCATATAATTATCTACCATTAAATTCAATGTGAATGCCTATGTTGATGGAATAAACCTATAATTGCCAACTCCAATATATTAAGAAGATAATGACTATGAATATATCCTAAATAGATGAAAACCCAAATTTTTAATTTAATATATACTACCAAATTTTAATTCTGTAAATATGGGTTTCAATATCAAAATCATTGTTGTGAATTTTAAATACAGTATAATAGTCTATAATATATTTTATTCAAATTTTAAATCTTTATGAATCATATGACCAACAGATGAAATATTTTCTTAGAATGTGTTGTGAGTTATGATGACCTAAAGAAGAAGGTGATATTCTTAAAAAAGGTGGTGAGATAATAGAATCAATCAAAATAAAATATATATAATGTGGTATATATATACAAAATGGATTTTCTAAAAAAAATCCACCCAAAATTTAAGATATTTAATTATATTATTTGATACAATCACATTGGTCAGCTTATACATTATTACTGATGGCCATCTAATGAACCATAACCTATGTAGCATCATTCCATGACAATATCTCTATTAAAAAAGATAATTGGTTATCATATTTAACAAAAATATAGTATATCATATTAAAACATACAAGAATAAAAAATTGAACAAGACCCATTAATATTCATGAGATTGTATAAATTATATAAAATAACATTTTCATGTGAACCTAAAAATCTAAGGTGATCCCCTGATCCTTATAAAATATGGGTAACTTTTATAAATTTTTGGGTGACATTATCACATAAAAATTTGATGGATATACATAACTATAAAATATATAATTGAAAAAAAAAATCTTCGGTCATTTAATGCTGGTTATCAAATTTTTTTACACAATAATAGATACATTAAAAGGTCAAATGATATTATGTGAAGTAATAAATAAATATAACATAATTAATTATATATAATGATGAAATAAATTTAATGGAAGACTCATACACTATTATTTACTGTTATGGACTCATGGAATACCAAAAATTATTCCTGAAAACCTTGCATCATACAAAAAACCAATGGAACTTAGAAACATACAATAATCAACTTTCTCAAAAATATTTCAACCCATATTATTTTATAATTCATTTCCATAATATTGAATTTGTTAACATTCTCTATAAAATAATTTTCTATAATAATTTCTTTAAATATATAAAATTCAATGCAAAACTATGTTATAATATATCATAGAGTATATAATAAAAAAAATTCCAAATTCCTTGATATGTTGATAGTCATTCAATTGGGTTACAAAATTCCATAGTCGTAATTGATTCATATGAATCCCTCAATGAGACCTGATTATTTACCACTAGATATTAATGTGTTATTCTTTGGAATATTGTATCCACATTGGAAACATCTCTTGTTAAATCATTAGTTTAAAATGTTACATAATTATGTGATTTCTAACCTCAGTGTATTCAAGTGATTGATCTAAGAGGGGATCTCTATTATAAAATTATTTTTTATCACACATTTTGATTCAAGAAACTGTAGGACATCATTGATGTCATTTGACATTAAAAACAACAGGAAGTCCTGATAATGTAGAAATATGATAGATTCTCAATCTTCCTCAATCCAATTGATATGGCCCACCTATCATACGTATTGACACTAATAAAATATGTGAATTCATAAAAACATCCCTAGACTCTATTCAAATGTGAGGAGTTGAAAATGTAATAAATGATGTGAATAAGAAATCGATAAACAGAAAATTAAAAAAATGATACAAAATGATATCTATTGAGTGTCGTGTTACTTAAAAATCAATCATTAGAATAATTTATCAAAATGATCTAAGTACAAGATCATAGAAAAAGGGGTTATAGTTTTTCAATAGAATAATTATTTTATTAATGTCATGAAGATATGAAATCATGTATTAATTATTATTATATAAGGACCACTATGACCTGAGACAATTTTAAGAAATGTCCATAACTAATAACGGTTATATAATCGCATTCTCTATTGATTTATGTGTCCGTGTAACCCCTGCTCCATTACGTGATTATGTGAACCTAACAATTTTATGTGATCGTATTACACCACATCATATATGTGTCTGTATGACAATGTGATATTTATGTGATCTCACTACCCCCATCTAAATATATTGGGTATTTATTCAAGGGAAGTGTAACTGGGACATCTCTATTTTTTATTAAATACTTCACCTATTTGTTTATATCACTCAGGGGAATCAAATACCTTTTATAGAACAAGATTTTATATATCAATGGAAAATACCACAATGAGTTAAATTACCCTAAATTTCAGAATTGTGGTCCTAGAGAAAAAAATATAGCAATGTTAATACATAAGAAAAATATAATCTATATTTATGATGTACATGAACTATGATCCCTATTATAAATAATATTCATGTGTTTGTTTCATGTGGATAGAGGTCCATATAAAATATATTTTGGCTTCAATTATTTTCAAAACACAAAATTCATATTCAGAACTAGAATTACATAATTATGATATCAATAAATTACACTAAATATCATTCACATTATTATATTCTATACGAAGGCCCACAAAAAGTTTCAAGAGGTGTATAATTTTTTGGATTCAAATTATTTTCCTATTTGAGACCATTTTATTAATTAAATAACCGATCCGTCTGAAGATATGACAAGATAAATTTTTTATCTATGTTTTTGGATAATGAATCATGTGAGAATAGAGGTAGTGGTTAGTCATTTCAATGATAATTTACAACATCATTCATAATCCATGTATGATGTCTTACTAATGGTTTAATGTCCTTATCACATGTTCCAAAATGCATGATATTTGAATATGATGAACATGATAACTAATTTTAATGGAAATATTGGATTCCACATTAGGGATTAATCCTAATAGAATGTACAATCACCATTTTATTGCTAACAAAAAAGGTAGAATACACTCATGAAATGGGGTTTCTTACATAGTATAATATCCAATACATAATCTAATACCATTTAATTTTTATTATATTCTTTTATATTGTTTTTCTTAAAACAAATAATGATCATAAAGGCACAATGATTTGAAATAATTTTTCAAACATCATATGGGATGTGCCTCCATTATTGGCCACCCTTTTTAGTGAAGTCCAAGACCATTTTACCTTATACTCAAAGAGTTATTTTCCATGTGATATAGTCCTTCCAAAGTAAATATTACTAATTAAATAACTCATTGAATCCCCTATATGAATAACCCCTAAAAAATAATTGTTTTTTCGCCATTCATTATATAAATATCCTTATCTGATAATGCAACACTATATGGTATGATCCAAACCTAATACTTTATAATTTTTATCATAAATTACATGGGATTTGATTCATGGAACCCATAAATTTTTATATTCATCCTCATTAGGTTATATTACAATGAGATCATTTTTGTCCTTATAATTCATAGATATAATCCCATGAGTCCATATCTCCCATTATATTAGTCTTTATTCACTACATATCATACTTACATCATACCAAGTATTCAATAATTTCATTCCTCCACTCGAAGGGATATATTTATTTTGGGTCATTTCATATCATCCTCACAAGGCCATTTTTCTGAGGGGAAAATCCACTTACGACCTTACACATTATGAAATTCACCCATCCTCATTGGTCCATATTCACATCATGGTCATCAGAATAACCTAACGATATATAATTCCTACACCAACCATCAAAAGGAATTTCTAACCTAGAAATACTTACCATATGGCATTAAAAAAGATGGATAAATCCTCGTTACATTACCCTAAATGGTATGACATGTCCCACTACATAGAAAAAGAGGATATGGGTTCCAATTCAATTCATTATGAAATATTCTAATCCCCATTGATGGCATGATCTTGTTAAAAAAACACATACCACCTCTCATGACAATGATAATATCTATATATCCCAATTGTATTTCCTAATAATATATAATCCCAAAACTAGAAACTCCTAAAAATATTATGTAATAATATATTGACCATATTATAAATATTTTTATATTGTTTTCAATAAGAAACATCTTATTCATACATGTTTTCACATCAATAGGATGCATATGAAATTTATTTTCATTCTCATAGACATGATATAATAACTTTTTAATTGTGTTTTGGTAACTGGTCACACAAAATGATTAAATAATAATTTAGAAATAATGATACAAAATTATAAAATGGTCAAAATGTATGAAATATCCCCCACTTCATTATGGTTGAATTATTCAACCCTACATCATCTCAAACAATAATTGTTCAAATGTGACTCTCAAAATAAATTCAAAGGATGATATACCATTAGAATATAGGAACACATCACACAATGAAATTTGTAAAAATAAAATTTTTACTATTCCAAAAGTTAAACCTATCTGAAACCATATTGTATAGATTTTTGTTCCAATATGAGGATTATGAAATCCTTTTCATCTCTACACAAAACTATACATCACGACATCCTATCATAGACCATAATAAATACCAAATGATGAAATTTAACATATTTATTTAATGAAACAATGAAATTATATTTTCTACTATTATATTTATTATTGGAAAATGAATCAGACATATTTTTTAGAAAAATCATTAAATTAATAATTTTTTCATTTCATTTATGGTTTCCCCTGATCAAATTTATAGTTTTATAGTCATTATCTTTCTCACTGTAATATTCCATATATATCTTTATCCTTAATTGGACATTTTATTATCATAAGAATCGATATTTCTAATTAAAACTAATGATCACAATATTTGGGGAACTGATAATGGTATATTTTCTGTATCTTTAAATTTTCCATTTTCACAATTTTAACATGAATTTTCATTATCCCTTTTTAAATTATGTTTATCAAAGAAGATATATTCAATAATTAAAAAATTATTTATATATGAAATTTAATATCTTGAGGGAAATTAATATTTAAGTGGGGGATAATGTGACACCCAATGTAATTATTTTAATAGAACACTATTTTTATAACAAACGTAATATACAATAACGATCATAAATAAATATGGGATTTACGAAAAAATATATTATATTTCAAATGTAATAATTATAACATCAACATTTCATTGGATTTAGTAATTGAGGTAACAAAAATAAAACATATATATATTGGTTTTTCATAATTAAAAATATTATTTAATGACTATTAAGTATGAATTAATTTTCTAGTACAATTATTTTATTCTAAAAAAATGAAAATTCCAAAAAAATGATTTTTATTATATTTTATGTGTGGAAAGTCAAATGATTTTTTGTGGAATTTTAATATTAAATTTATAAAATTGATATAATTTTTTAAACCATAAAAGAAATTATATTAGTGTAATATTATTTTATTTTTCTAAAATGAATTATTTTTTTGTGATATTGAAAAATAATTATTTCATCCAAGACAATAATTTTTTAAAAACAATTTAATTTAAAAGTAGATTAATGATCTGGATATATTAGCAATGTAATAATTATCTAATTTAAAAATATATATTATAATTAATCAAATAAGAAAAAATATTTTTTTTATAAGATCATTTTAATTCATAAAATTATATTTTCCTGAAAAAATATTTTTCATTTTTTTGGAATAATTCTATGAAAATTATTTTTTTTCAATTATATAAATATAATATTTAAAAATAGATTAAAATTTTGATATTTTGAGGGTAATTTCTTAATATATTAATTTGTTTATGGTCAATAAGAATAGAAAAAATATAAAATATTTTCACTATGGTAATGGTAAAACAAGTAAAACATGTTTACAAAAAAAAAAAAATACAAAAAACATATCAATAAAACAAGCCATTATATAATTTTTTGAATTTAATTTTAATATTTACATATGATATCTTAAATTGTGTACATTTAATCCCCCTATCATTTTATTATAACTTCAATACTACTATTTGAAATGAATATGTAAAAATTACCTATCTCATAATTTTATAATTTTTAATATATCTAATTTTATTTAATAATATACATTTGGTTATAAATAGTTATTTATAAAATTAATATATTATTTTTATTATTTAATTAAAATTTTAGTATTTAGTTATTGTATAATTTGATTAAAAACTTATCCGACACATATAAAGAGCATGATCATGGAGTAGAAAAATGAAAATAATTGGTTTTATAAATAATAAAAAAATTGGAATTAAATGAATTGCGGTATTACAAGAATTTAATAGGTAGTAATAATTTACAATTATTGGTAAAAGAGTTTATTTTTGAATTGTAATTTTATTTTCATTTTTTTATGACATATTAAATGAATTTTCCCAAAAATGGATTTATCGATATTTTTGTGTAAACAATATTTTATCTACTGATTTACAAATCAAAAATTTAAAAATTGGAAAGGGGGAATGAGAAATTGGAAAAAAACATCAGTTTAAGATTTTTATGTCACATCAAATTTGTAATTAAATTTGAAACCCATATATTATGATAAAAGTGTTATAATAGTTATTGATACAAAGGATTATTGAAGATATTAAAATGATAAAAAAGGTATGAAATACAATATAAATATGGAAAAATATTATTATTTGATGTTAACATGAACATATCATGTCAAATTTTTTTAAATATTTTCATTTTCTTCCACATGACATAATTATGTAATTTATTATATTATCAAGTCATTGATATTTATAATTATGCCACTCACTTCACTTATAACAGGGTATCTATATGCTCTATTCCACACAATATTTGATGGATTTATCTTAACATATATCTACCCAAATATGTAAAATAAATAATTTTTATTGACCAAATATTAATGGACTAATCAAAATTCATACCTAATAATGGTTCAGGTGTAATTTCAGGGTTCTTATATAAATAATAAATTTAATTATTAATTTCATGTTTAATGTTTATTTCTCCATATACTTACATTAAATATTGTTTTACCTTAATTAATTAAATAATAAATATCATCTATTAAATAAATAATAATTATTATTACTAAATATCAATTTTATTGTCATTTTATAGCTCATTGGAAATTAAATCCTCACTCTGGCGTATATGTGGACCACCACGTCCACCAAGAGATGTGTTTAGATATTCATCACCTGAATAATTTTTTCTTCAACATGATGAATTTAATGCATATATAACATATTCAATAAATAATTATAATTTATTAATGATCCTATATATTACTTATATTCATACACTACTTTTCCTCAAACATTATAATGTCTATCTTAGATACATAGTGACTACCACAACTATAACGTGATGTGATTAATTTTTTTGTAATATTTTAAGAAAAGTTATAAAATTATATTTAACGTAATAAAATGATAATTCTGTAATTATATTGATTCTAACAATTATGTCACTATTTACTACATCTTTTATGTTCACCCAACTGATGTTGTTTTCAGATTATGAACTGAATATCCTCAAAATTACTGATCTAAATTTATCTATACAAGTAAATAAATATGTCACCTTTATAAATACGAGAAATTTAATAATGTTAATATAAATAACCAAGATGTTGTGGACAAATTTATTAAAATAATTTAATTTTTTATTCAATATTTATATATCATAAAAACGATTGAGGACATGAGGAAAATGGTTTTACATTTAAAATAAGTTCTAATGTATTCTTTTCTTAATCAGTATAATCTTATACATTTTAATATTAAGTTTCAGAAATTTTTTTTATGTTTTAAAATATGTTAAATTTTATTTTCAATGATTTATTCATTTGAATAATTTTTAAAAAAACTAATATACTCAAATGATTTTTATAGAGATTAATTTTGATGTTGTATTAACTACTGAGAAGAATATATATTTTGTATTATATGACATAGAATAAATTTCATATAATAATGAGTATCATTTCATTTACCTATTCCATCATAATTTATAAATTTACTTTCAAGAAAATTCAATTCAAAATTATTTTTATAATTTTTAATTTAGAATATTATCACGGGAAAATTATTTCCTTATCACATATTCTAGGAGAAGTTTGAATGACAAATTAAAATTATTTTAGCTAGATTAACATTCTATGATTAAAATAAGCCTTTTATGATGATATAAATAAACTATACAGTCATCCATATTTCTTTGGATTCTATAAGATCTTATTTTAATTATTTATTTACATGGAATATTTTAAATATTTTTTATCAAAGATTATCTATATAAATTTTTATACTGGTTATACCTTTCATTGATATGATGATTGTATTGCACATGTAATGTAAAAGTAGTGGCCTATTATAGCCTCTCAATTCATTGGTATATCTCATGAGAAAAATATAAAAATCATTTTTTCTATGATTATAATTTTTTTTGATGTCTTGGTGTGAGGCATGGAAAATTTGTATATGATATCTTTACAATGGTCTTAATATTAATTTTGACATTACGCATTAAAATCTTATGAAATTACTTATTTTTATCAATGATAATTTTTTAAATCCTAAGATATATTTCAGATTTGAGATATTTTTTTAATTATCAAAAATATTTGGTTTCTGAATACAGGTAAATCAACATGGAATTAGTGGACTCTTATCAAAGACAACAACTAATTTTTTTTCATGAAACCCTAATATTTTATAATTATTAATGTATACTTTATTATAAAATTTCTAAAAATAATTTTCGAAAAATGTGATCTCTTCATTATGGATTTTTTTTATTTTAAAATAAATAATTGTCATGGGAAATGTAGATTTTTTTACTGGTTATCCAAAATTTCAAATAGATTAATGCGTTTTTATTATTTTTTAATACCTCAAAAAAAATTATCATATGATAATTTTAATTATTTTAAAACAATATCAAGGAGTGTAAATAATATAATGGGAAATATAACTTTTATAGGGATATATATCCAAATATGAATATATATTTTTAAATAAACCTTTCTTTTAATATAATATTCGGGTTTATGTGGAAATATCTACATGGAGTGGAATATTATATCCTATATGGTATGTTTATGACATGTTAGCATTCTTTCAGATTCATTAACTATATAATTTTGAAATATAATCAAAATGTATGAAAGGTAAACCCTTTTGATAAATTAATTACTTATTGGATGTTTAATTTACATTGTGTTATTTGTTGTTAATAATCTTATTATTTAGATAACATTAATGGTTATGATGATTCAAATTAATATATTTTAAATATTTTAGTCACAATCATGGTTTATTAACTATATAGTTGAGAATATGTAAAATTACTTATGTTCCCATTTTTAGGTTTTATGTGGTGACAATATAAGATGATTAATTATATTTTGGTAGTCATTTATGACAATTCAAACTTCATTATTAGTATGGGTTTTACTAAAAAAATTATTTAAGTTTTAATTTTTATATATTTAGTAGAAATTTGTTTTCAGGGATTCAGAACCATTTTGATCAATATGATATAATCTACAATAGATATTATGGATAATTTTATAAAATAATTATAAATGTTTTTAAACATATTTTTATCCTATAGATATCCATGGTATTTAAAATTTATTTGGTGGCTACAAGATTAATTTTATTTTATCATTCACTAATTTAGCAAAATTAAATGAATTTGGTAAATAGAAATATTTAGGGACAGAATGTGACTTAATATGAATTAAATTTTTTATTGATATTTAGGAAACTTATAATGTAACAAATACGTAACTTGTAAAATAGTTTCATTTTATTCTATAATTAAAATGTCAAAATTTTTACTACTGTTCAATAAATTAAGTGGTATTTATAGAAATTAATGAATTTTAAATAATGGAATTTTAATCCAGCCAATAAAATAGTAAACTCCCCTAATAATTAATAAATAAAACATATCAATCCTATAATATAAAATATAATATAATAATATAACATAAAAATTAAATAAATTATGAAAATTAGAAACTAAGTGTTGTAGTATTTTTGTGCCATATGTATGTAATTAAATTAGTAACTAGTATAATGATTTCAAAGAATTTTTTTTCATAAAATATATTAAAAAATTATTATTTTGTATTATTATTGTAATAAGATAATTTTTTGAGAATATAATTATTTTTTCTATGTGATATGAAATCAGTTATAGTTTTAAAATATATATTTTTCGAATAAATGGTGATTATATTTAAAATTTTAATTTCTCAAATTGATAAAATTATTTTGATTAAATGGATATCATTTTTGAATTATAAATTTTAAAAAATGGTTGGGTGAACATTTAGGATTTTTCAGAAATACATTAAATTTTTATGAAGAGTGAAATATGATATTTTATAATATAAGGTAAATGTAGGATTTGTTGAGTAATATATTATGTAAGGTGGATGTAATCCCAAAATATCGAACCCAATTTTAATATATTAATATATTTTATTATAATGATCAATATATTCATATACTTTATTCAAAATAATTATCTAATGAATAAAATAATAAAAAACCACGCCTTTCCTCCGATATAAATACCACCCCACACAACCTATTATCAAAACAACTAAAAGAATTATAGATTGCTTAATATATGACCAAATCTAATCCCAACCTTCTTCTCCATGTCCACGACCTACTGGCCTCAAAAAAAATTCAAAAAGTAATTGACTTAAGGATGTTCTAAAGGAAAAGAAATCAAGAGGTCAAAATTATCTTTCATTTTTTTCTTTTCATTCAATGTTCTTTTTCTTTTCATATACTCTCTTCACTTACACTTATACAGGAGGAATGAAAACTCAATTATATTATATATATTGTAATATTATGATTTTTATGGAAAATTCATTATCATTTTTTTATCTTGTACCTTTTACTCTAAAAGTAAAAACATTGTCTATGATGTGTTGATTTACTGTCATTATGGGTGATGTGTTTTTAATTTCCACTAACACCTTCATATCAAGACATTAAACCATATAAATTGATAGAAAATATTTTAATGTGTATTAAAAATATATTTTAGGTTATTTAATACAAATAAATTCATAATATTGAAGTATATGATGAAACTAGTTTGTTACTATCGAAGAACCGCAAAAATGATCAAAATGAAATGTATTAATTGTATATCTAATAATTGATCATAATATCTGAAAACTAAAAAAAATATGGTATCATTTCATATTATGTAAATATTTTAATTCCATTTTAATCATCTTATTTAGTCTCTATTCCCTTAAACATGAAAATCCATTACAAACCAACCATGGAAACCATGTAAAGAATGCACCAAAACAGTGGAATTAATAAAATATTATAAATAAATGGGTGTCATAATGTTATAAAATGATCATATAATGTTTAAAAAAATAATATGATCCTATAAAATATTAATAACACCAATTTTACAATTATAGAAGATGTTTAATCACATTTAATATAATACGAACCTGAGGTAATAATTCGTAACCAAATTTCCATTCTTTGGGTTAACCATTCACTTCATTGAAAATGTGGTATTATGATTATTTGTGAAAAAAAATTTAGGTTATTTATTTATAGTGTATAAATATATTCCATTCTATTTATAAATTATCATTGAAAATATATGTTATATTTATGGGAATTTTATTTTAAAATACACTTTTAGATTTCTATTTTTACAAAATTCCAATGAAATGTTTTTATGAACCAGTCCATGTTTTATGATTATGATATGGATATTGGGAATTTTTTTAATGAATTTTTGGACATATATATTCCTCCAATGAATTGTTTTTGTTTTTTTTTTTGAGGTTTATTATATTGTTACTCAATGTGTAACGGTGATCGTTACATCATATGGTATCCATGAGGGTTGCATTGTAATGTAACTACAAGGGTTACAAATTATAAGGTTGGTATGAGGGTTAACATATTAAGTAAGTAAGGCCTCATGTAACCTATATAGTTTATTTATATTTTTTAGTCAATTTAATTATCTTGTTTCCAAATGTATGTACATGATACACACTGGGTGATAAGTATGTCTTTGTAAAAATGATTTCATATATTTATAAGTATTCTTGTATAAACATGATAACTCTTTTATATCATTTACTGAATTTTTTTTACTTATCCCATATTTTAAAATGTTGTTTCACAAGGTTTATGGATTTGTAAGAGAAAAGTAAAATCCAAGATGAATATTGTGAATACTTATCCTAAATATATTTCATGTTTTTTAAAAACCCTTATATTTAGAAAAAAATGGATATTTTTTAATAGTATCAACCTTTTAGGATTATGTGTTGATATTAAAGAAATATTTCCCAAAGATAAATTTCTATAAATAAAAAATATCTTTGAAAATGTTATAAGTGAATTATAAATGAAGTTACTAGATTATGTAATATTTAAGGGAGGGTCCTTATAGTCCATACTAGGGAACAGTTTAGATAACTTTGGGGGCTAAAAAATGTTAATAGAATTACATAATTATTCACAACATATTTTTTCTGAAATGGAAGATCATTTGAATATTACCATGTTGCTTCATCCAAAAAATGTATGGTTATAATGGTTTCCTTTTGAAGAAATAGGGAATCTAATTTTGGAAGGCACTAAGAAGATGATATCTTTCCAAATATATATGGTGGAATGGTATGGATTGGAACCGATTAGTGGGTGACATTAATGGTTCAAGTGATATAGGAAAAAATGGTGGTGGAATTAATACAAGAGAACAACTATATCAATTGTAATAGATCATAATGATAGTGGAAAATTTAATGAGGCAACCCAATCCTCTTTTTAGTGGATCTTCTAACCTATTGATGGATTAATGGAGCATTAATACCCTTGAAAAGAAAATTAATTTCATGTTGTGTTCATATATTCAAAAAAAATCTTGTAATTTACCTTTTTATAGGTGAACCTGATAAGTGGTGTTCAATAGTTATAAATACCAAGGATAACGATGATATTAATGCCTTGGAATGCCATAAATTTAAAAATAGTTTCGTTAATAAATATTTTTAAAAAAAAATTGACATAGTATGGAGATGAAATTCATGGAATTGAAATAAATGAAGAAGATATAGTGGTTGTGTGTGACGAATACAGGACCCAATTGGAAATGTATTATCCAAAATATTAAATGGGATATTATTAGTAAAATAATCCATTTTTACTCAGTATTTAATCCACAACACCTAATGGAATTGTCCCCATGAGAATCAAAATGTTATGAAAAACTCTCCTAATGTGGTTAGAAGTTAGAAATATAATTTTCTAATGATAATGTTCACTTTGAAAATAAGTAGATTAAAATGTACTGAGGGAATAAAATGGTTAATAATTAACCTAATAAATACAAATATAATAAAGTTAATCTTTTGAATTGTGGGAAGGGTGGTAAAAAGAAAACTAGGGAATTCCATAATAATTCTAGGAATTGTTTTATATGTGGTATGTTTGGACATATGGTCTGAGACTGAAATGAAAATGATCATAATATTAATTCTAATAATAATACTATAAATTTTTTTATATGTTTTGATGAGGAACATTATGAAAATTCTTTCCCAATGAAAGACTCAAATGGGGGAAAGTATCCATATTATAAGCATAAAGAGTAAGTGAGATCCTTTGTGTCAATGTCAGCAGATGTTGGGTCATCCAATGAAGTTGTATTAGTTACATTGTTTGTTTACAAATATTTTTTGGATGTCTTGTTTGATATGAGGTCTACACATTATTTTATATCTTAGAATTTATCCTGTATATTGGAAGTTTCAACTCTTGAAATGAGAACAGAACATATGGTTTAAAGAACAGGGGGAAATATATGCCCAAAAAAGGCATTATAGTAATCCTATAGTTTTTTCAATGGAAAATAATTACCTAAAAACCTTGGTATGTTTCCCTTAGTTGTGTTTGATGTTATTATGCATGTTGGTTGGATTCCTATTCACCATTTTATGACTAAATATTGAAGTAAAAATGTTTTCATTCAGAAAGAGTTTTAGTTTTTATATGAGAATGAACCCAGAAAATTCATAAAATATCAATGTGATGAGAAACTATTAAAAGATGGAAATGAATCTAATCTTTCTCATATTATTGAAAATAATGGAATTATTCAGATTAATTATGTTCAAGTGGTAAATGAGTACATATACAGTTTTCCAGTTTAGTTTTCAAGTGTCATACCTAATCAAAAATTTGAATTAACTATAGAGTCAATTCATGATTGAATGCCATTTTCAAAACACTCTTACCTAATAGAACATGTTTAACTTCTTGAATTGAATAAATAAGTTGTAGATGTGACATAGATAATGATTCATTAACACTAGAACATGACCATGGGGTTCTATTATTTTGTTTATTAAATCAAAATATGGTTACTTGAGGATTTTCATTGATTATAATTATTTGAATAAAATTACTATTTATAATAATTATACCTTATTCTCATATCAATGACTTGTTTGATCAGATCAAAGGAGATCAGTTTTTTACCAATATTAAATTTAGATTCGAGTATAATCATCTGAAGGTGAAGGAGGATGCAATGTCAAAAACCACATTTTATTATAGATATATGAATTATGAGTTTTTTATTCCTTTTGGTTTAAAAAATTACCATGTCTTATTCATGAATCATATAAATTGAATATTATCTAAAAATCTGGATATGATTTTTATTATTTTATTAATGATAGTTTAGTCTTTTAAAAAATCTATGAGGTAAAAAAACATTCAAGGATTTCTTTACAAATTATCAAAGGTATTAAGTTATACCGAATATTTTGAAAATGTGATTTTTGGTTTCAATATATTTCTTTTCATGGGAATATTTTATATTAGGATGGAATAGCAGGTGATACCACCAAAAACAAATTGATTGATTAATTTACAAGCCATAAAACAGAAGATATTTTTGTATTTTCCATGGAATTGAAGGTTATTCCTAATGGTTTTTTAAAAACAATTCACTGTTATCTACCATCTATTTATGTTAATAAGAAAAGGGGTAAAATTTATTTGGAAAAAATAATGTGATGTATGCTTTCAAGAACTGATGTAGAGATTCATGAATGCTCTAATTTTGCTCCCACCTTTTAGAAATGGTGAATGTTAAATCTATTATGATGCTTCATGGAAAAGACTTCATTTTGATCTGATGCAGAATGGCCAGGTAATTGGTTATTCTTTATTAAAAATGAAGCCTCATTAATTACACTATACCACAAATGATTTATAATTATTAGAGGTGGTTTTTTCTTTGAAAATTTGGAGGTATCATTTATACTGATCCAAAAATGAAATATATAATGAACATAAATCTACAAAGTAGATATTCACTAAGAACTAATTTGACATGAGGTAGAAAATATGTATTGAACTGATAAATGATTATGATTTTATAATTGACTATAGACCTAGAAAAAAATACAGAATAATCATTCAGATAAAGAGATAATGTTATATCAACCATGTTTACATTTATAATGTGACCACTTGTTTGTTGATTTGATTAAATTTTTCATGATAGATGTTGGTGAATGAAATTCCTATATATTGTTTAATGTTTCAGTGCAATAATCACTATCAGGAAAAATTCACTAAGCACCGAAGGAAGACCATGAGTGTCAGAAAAATGTTGAATTGCATAAAATAGGAATTTTTCATGTATTTCACACTGATAATGATTGTGTATTATGATTTTTTAGAGATACTATGTGTCATGTGTTTCATAGTTGATGAAATTGTTGTTAAGTGAAGATCATAGATCTTAATTTTCAGTTCATCCATGTAGTACTAAGATACACAAAGACATTCAAGAGTATTAATGGTTGGATGGGATAAAAAAAGACATTGCATATTTTAGTATGAAACATATGACTTGTCAATAAGATAAATCAGAGTGAAATTTAATAAAATAAATGATTCCTTCTTTTTTCAGTGCCATAGTGGAAATGGTAAAAAAATCCACGGACTTCATGGTGGGACTACTAAAAACCATTTGAGATAACAATGTGATTTGGGTTATTATTTACCAGATAACTAAATATACACATTTCAATCCTATTTGAGATACTATGTATTTGGATCCTCATTTTTTTAGTGTACCTCAAATGATATTTCTATGTTAAATTGACTTCCTCTTTCCATTATATTTTACCGTGATCCCAGGTTTACATAAATATTTTGGGAAGTCATTAAGAATTTAATAGGAACAAAATTAAATATCAGTAAGGCATTTTATCATCAATCGAATAGAAAAACTGAGTGAAAAAATGAGAAATTTGAATACGTGATTTGAGCTTGTTCAATGAATTACCAGGGATGTTGTGGTCAATATATTTATTTAGTTGATTTCTTTTATAATAACAATTTGTACTCCAATATTCATATAGAACCTTTTAAGACATTATATATAAAGTAGTGTTGAAATTCATATTATTGAAATGATATAATGAAAATTAAGTCTATGATACTATAATTAGTAGAGGATGTGGCTCGGAATGTGAATATAATTCATTAACACATGAGGACTACTCGCGGTATGATGAAATGTTATTCAAATGACATGAGGAAAGACTATTCTTTTGAGGTAGCTGATGCTGTTTTTCAAAGAATAACACTTGGGAAATGAGTTATGAGATTTGGTAAAAAAGGAAACCTATTTCCATGGTTCATTAGACCTATTTAAATCCTATGGAATGTTGGTCTAGTTTCCTACTGAGTAGCTTTTCCTCTATTTTTATCTCTTGTGTATTTTTTTCATGATTCAATATTGGGAAAGTATGTTCCTAATATATGTTATGTTTTTATCATAGACTTATTTTAATTGGAATAGAAGATTTATTATGTATATAATTCTATTTATATTCTTGATCATATAGAGAAATTATTGGGGAATAAGGTAATTCACCAGGTTATGGTTTTTAGAGAAACCACAAGGTTGAAAATGAAACATGGGAATCTAAAAATGATATGAGAGAAGGGTATCATCATTTATTTAATATGTGAATTAAAATTTTTGGGGATGAAATTTAAAGAAGGTGGGGAGAATTTAACAAACTAGGTACTTATAAAATATATTCTTTTCACTCTAGAATTAAAAAAATCATTTTCATTTGAAATGTATAAGGAAATATGTGGTATTTATAGAAATTATGGAATTCAAAATGATGGATTAATAATTTGTAGAATCGAACATAACCTCACATAATAATTTATAATAATCTTAATCCAAAATATAAGTGATAATATTTTATACTTATATAAATAAACAAGTACATAATTTTTGAAAATTATAAATTATGTGTTGGAATTTTTTTGAGTCCTAAATATTTAATTACAATTTTATAATTAATATAACTATTTAAAAGAAAATATATATTCATAAAAGTTATCCATAAATTATTATTTGTTTTTCATATTATTATAATATAATATTTTTCAAATTTATTTAAAAATTTGATGTGTTATAAAATCAGTTATTGTTTTAAAATTGTTATTTTTTAATAAATAATGATTTTATATAAAAATTAAATTTATCATATTTGGAAATATATTTTGATAAAATGGAGTTAATTTTTAAAATTTAGACATCAAAAAATGGTTGGGTTGATTTTTTTATTTTTTTAAATTAAATGGATTTTTTAGGAAGAGTGAAATACGATAATTTACGATATAAGCTAAAACATTATGTTTTTAGTAATCAATGATGTAAGGCTGATGTAATAACAGAATTTATTAAATATAATAAAATAATTTAGTATATTTTATTATAACTATCAAAATATTCATTGTGTTGAGAAAATATAATACACTAATTAATAAAATTATCAAACACCTCTCTTCTCTTACACTATAAATACCTCCCCTCACAACCTATTATTCTCAAAACCAAAAGCCTTTCATTAATATTAATTAATTAACAAATCCCATACCAAGAATATTACCCATATCCAATAAATTTTCATTTCATTAAAAGACCAAAACCAAGGTCCTTAACATGGTTTCTAGGGGAGATAATTAAATAGATATAAATCCTCTTTCATATTCATTTATTTTATTTTCAATTATTTTTTTCTTATACTCTATTAACCTACCCATATAAAATTGACATTAAAACTAAAATACCATATATAAAATATAATTTTTTCTTGTTTATGTGAAAATTAATCATCATACTAATTCTTCTCTCCCTTATAATATAAAAATAAAAATATTTCCCGTAATGTGTTGATTTACCGACATCGTGGACGACGTGTTTTCAATTTCCATTTTCTCTTTCATGGATGGTCATAAAACCATTTTAATGGTTGAAATATAATCAAATGTATATGATATAACATCTTTTTTAATAAATAAAATACATTTAGAATATTAAATTATGTAATGAAAAAGTTCATAACAATCATATAAGCCAAAAAATGATCAAAATGAATATCATTAATGTTTTATCTAATTAGTGTTCAAAATATCTAAAAATGAAACGATTTATTGTATAATTTAATGTTCTAGATTCGTATTAAAAAAAATTAGTCCAATTCTATTCTATTTAATCTATTCAACAAAAATATCCATTATGAACTAACCATGGAAACCATGTAATGAACGCACTTAAAAAATGTAAATTAAAAAATATTATCAATAGAAGGGAGGAATAATGATATAAAATTATCATATAAGGGATTTTAGAAAATAATATTTTTCCTTAAAAAAATAATAACACTATTTTAAATATTATAAATGATATTTAAACACATTTGAATTAATAATAACTCAAGATAAGGGTCTTCTTAACCCAATTTCCTTTGGGTTAACCTTCACCTTTTTTGATTACATGATTAGTACCCCCAGTTTCTTATAAGTAACAGTTTCTAGAATCTTTTAGTGTTTATAAATTTAAGAGTGACGAATGGGAGAATCGGGAGAACTTGGAATGAGTTTTGGGGTAAAAAGGGAACCCGCACGGGCAGCGCACGGTTTGTCTAAAGCGTGCTGGAAAACCATGCGTCATTTGTCTTAGAGGCAGTGGCTTCCGCATGGGCGGCACATGGTTTGTCTAACCGTGTGGACAAACCATTCGAGAAGTGTGACCGAGGCAGTATCTAACACACGGTTAGCGCACGGTTTGTCAAACCATGCAAACTAACCGTGTGGACACTTAAACGAGATCCTATAAAGGTGGATCTTGCGTGTTTTTTCCTCGAAGTGGCTCTTTTTCCTCCTAAACTACCCTAACTCAGGATTTTTGTTCTCCTAAGGACAATTATGGTTCTCCTATCATTCCATGGGATATTTGGAGGCTTCTCTTGATGAATCGAAGCCGGATTCTTGAGGTATGTGATCGCTCTTGTTTGGTTTCATATATCTACTTTGATATACTTCTCCTCTTATCTTGGTTTCATAGATCTGTGCCCGTTAAGAGTATATCTATGTGTGTGGATGCCAAAAATGATGATATTTGGTCTTGGTTCTATTAGGAGAATAGATCTAAGGAGGATCTTTGGGGAATCGGCATTGGTTTCTTGTGTGTTCTCCGGTTGTTAGGGTTTTCGTCAAAACCTTTGAGGTAGGAGGCTTCACTCTCGACTCCTCTTGTTAGAATTGATTATCTTAGTTTCAAATTTGGTTATTTGAATGAAATTTATTCTGCAAGGCATGTAATAAATCTTCTTTAGTGATTATTTATGGTTTTGATGAAACTGTGAAATCTTGGTGAATTGTTGTGTAATGTGATTTGGCTTCTTGAATTTAAAATGTGGATTTTAAATTATGGATTTGATGGAATGGTAAACGGTTTGATGAAAGATGGATTTTTAATAAAAATGTGTGTTTTATTGAAATGGTTTCATATTGAACTGTCTTGAAGAAATTGGTTCAATCTTTGGTTTTCAATAAAATTATGGTTTTATTGAAATGGTTTAAATTTGTTGAACACACTTGGTTTTGATGGAAATGGTTTTCAATAAAAGATTTTTTATTGAAAGGATGGCTTTGGTATGATTGATGTGAATGTGTGGTGTGTGTTCATGTTTCATATATGAGGCTTGGTTGAAATAAGACCATGTTCTCGGTGCCAAACGTTTAATGGCGCATGTGACTTTTAAGTACGAGGCATGGTTGAAATATGACCCTGTGCTTAGTGACAATGGTGTAATGGAACATGGGGAACAATTACCTTGTGATGACTTCATAGATTGGAAAGAAACCGCTAATGAGTATGGAACTATCATAATGAAGAATGCATGGTTGATTTCACAGGTTGTGAAATGGTTGGGTTTGCCAAAAAAGGGATTTTGTGATATAGTTATAAAGCTTGATTGGTTATTTTTCAGGAAAAAATGACTTGTTGTAAAACTGGTTTCAATTACTCTTGGATGCTTTTGGTAACGAATGGATTTGGAATCTTGTTTATATTTAGTTATAAACTGCTTTTGAGAAAATGTTTTATATAAAATGTTTTTATATAATTATTTCTAACTCTTCTATCATAGTTGTGTGAGTAGGGAAGTCAATGGGGAAAAACTACTGATCTTTATACTCACCTCCGCTTTGGAACATTGGTTCTTTTGTGGATTTCGTGTTTCGGGACATAGGTAAAGGTGAATCATCTTGTTGCTAGAGGCTCATGGTGATGCTTGGGAGATGATGTGGTGCTTGGTGCTTGTGCATCACGGATTCTTAGTGTCTTTTGAGAGCCTTGAGTTGTTTATCTGTTGTATAGTCTGAAATGTGGATTGGTCTTCTGTTGTTGTGTACTCTGATGTGGGTTGACATAAATGAAGTTTGTTTAGTTGCCTCTTATTTGTTCATGCATCATATAGTGGATGTTTGGGTATGGTTAGTCGGTTTACTGGATTATTTATTAAAGGGTAAAATCATCCCCCACTTGTATTTGATACACTTCATCATTGTTTTCCAGGCTTTGGCATCTTGGGGATGTTGCTTAAGGACTACTAATGACTCGTTGAGCTCTCAAGACAATGGGAATTGGAGGATCATTACAAATGGTATCATCTTGTTCAGTCCTTGTCTAACAAGTGTTCATCTATGTTCTTGGTCTTGGAGTTGAAATTTATTCTTTTCTATTCCTTGGGATGAAATCTTATATAAGAGTGTGATTGTCAGAATTTGAAATGTATAGCACAAAAGGACATAGCAAACCCGTTTATTCTGAATGTCAAGTTACCAGGGTGTTGGGTATACACAAGTTTTGGATACATTTCTAGAATGTTGGAAATCTCATTATCCTGGGTTTAGCCAATGAGATGAGAATGACATGCATTGTAGATGAATGTCTTCCCACTAGGATTACATATCTCATTGTGAGGAATGAGTAAGGATTTTTCACAAGGTGTTAATTTTTGAAAAACGAAGAAATTGTTTTCATGTTAATGATTATTAAAACAGTGTAGTTGGTGTATTTTGAAAATGGGTTGATTTTCAAAAATTCATGTTGAGTGTTTTCAAAAATGGTTAAACATGGAAGAAGGGTTTTTTTGGAAAAAAATTTGTGATAGATAATGTGATATAATTTGAATGCTATGGCATCTGTTTCTAGAAGTTGTGATTGACAGAGTTTGTTGTTGGTTTTGAAAATGGCACCTTGTAGGCGTCGTCAGAACCAAACCGAAGAGGCTGCAGAGAATGTGGTTGCACCTGAACCACGGGTGAACCAAGAGTTGGTTTAGATTATTTTCCAAGATTTTCAAGCTGTGGATATGGGTAACCAGGGGAATGAGCCACGACATATGGATCATACCATCCAGTTCATAAAGCATAATATACCAAACATTTGGGGGGATGCTGAACCCAAAAAGGAGGAGGTGTGACTGAGTAGGATAAATTGTATCTTTGATTTCATCGACACTTTATCAAGGCTCAAGGTCATGTTGGTGACGTATATGCTCGAGGATCTTGCACGTCTGTGGTGTAATTTAGCGGTGCTTGCTAAATTGGATGAAGCCCTTACATGGGAGGATTTTGAAGAATTGTTCAACAAATAATTCTATCCTCACTGGTTCAAGATCCAAAAAACAACAGACTTATTCTGCCTGAAACAAGAGAGTCACTCTGTCATAGAGTATGAGGCTAAATTCATGAACTGAGTCTGTTTTTCACCAGAGGTTGCGGAAAGTACGTCGTTGAAGGCATGCATCTTTAAATCGGGGATAAGGTAGGAGGTTCGATTGAAGATTGTGGTGCTCTGTATTACAAATTATACAGAGATATCGAACAGAGCGACTGTTGCTGAAGGTGATATCTCAGGATCGATGGGAGGAGGAATGATGAAACCTATGTGAAACGGTGGGAACTCAAACGATGGGAACAACAAGAAAATGGATGCCTATTTTTATGGTGCGAGTGCACATCAGAACCATAAGTCAGGATAAGTGAACCTTCCTCCATGACCCTAGAGCAAAGTAGGTTTCTTTCAATGTGGTTTGACTGACCCCATAAAGCGAGAGTTACGGTGCAACCTAGAGCATGTCATAATTGCAACAATATGGGACATCTTCAGCACTATTGTCACAGTGCTCCTAGGTCGGGTGCTCATGAAACTTCTTAGGCGTTACAAGAATCATATGCTTTGACATGAAGAGGATAGAAGAGTTAGTCTCATCAGCAAAATAGAACTAGCCATGGTGATTCTCAAAAACCATGACTCCTCATCCAGGCCAATTTCAAGAAGGCAACAAGGAAAGTAGTGCAGCAACGAAGCAATTGTATGGAGCTGAGCAGATGACGGTTGATGATTAGGATGGACTATTTACGATGATAGGTACGATTATTTTGAATTATACCCTTATGCAAGTGCTCTTTGATATTAGTGCATCACATTCCATCATTGATTCTAGTTTTGTTTACTTTCTATGTTTAAATCTAGAAATGATGCCTTCTGTTTTGAAACTGAAAACACCTCTTGGTGAAAGAGAATGTCAAGCCTTTGTGTGTAGAGAATGTTCTATAACTATTGATGGAGCTGAGTTAAAATGGGACTTCTTGATGTTGTACATGGATGTCTATAATGTAATCATGGGTATCAATTGGTTGACAATGATTAAGGCTCACATTGACTGTTATAGGAGAACCATTAGTTTCATGACTGAGGAAGACATCGACCATCTCATCAGATGAGGGAGGATGGTAAAGAAAGGTGCAAAGAGCTTGTTGGCACTAATGGTTGGAACGATCTCTTACCAACTGGAAGCATTGAGTTTTGAATCAATGGAAGAGATTGTGGGAAATATTTTTCCATCCGTTGTGTATCAATTTCCATATGTCCTTCCCAATAACTTCACAGCGTTACCTCCTCTAAGGGAAGTGGAGTTTATGATTGATCTCCTTCCAGGACCAGTCCTATTTCCCTTCCATCTTATATGATGGCATCAACGGAGTTAAAGGAATTGAAAGTGCTGTTAGAGGAGTTGGAATTCAAGGGTTTCATTCAACCAAGTACTTCTCCATGGGTATCACTATTGTTGTTTGTGAAAAGGCCTATAGAATGCTTCGGTTTTGTGTTGATTATCATAAGCCTAACAAAGTTAAAATAAAGAATAGATATCCACTTCCATTAATTGATGATCTGTTCGATCAATTAAGGAGAGCTCAGTGGTTCTCCAAGATTTACTTGCGATCAAGAACTCACCAATTGCGTGTTCAGAAGGAGGATATTCCATAGAAAGCATTAAGAAGCAGATATGGCCACTTCAAATATGTAGTTATTCCTTTCGGTCTAACGAGTGCACCAGTGGTCTTCATGGATTTGATGAATCAGATATTTCTTGGATATCTGGATTCATTTGTTGTGGTGTTTATGGATGATATCTTGGTGTATTCGAAGACAAGGACTGATCATGAGGTTTACCTATAAACAGTGTTACAAATCTTGAGAGATCATCGTTTGTATGCCAAATTATCAAAGTGTGATTTTTCGATACAAGAAGTATGTTTCCTTGGCCATGTCATTTTTGAGAAAGACGTTTCTTTTAATCCTGAAAAGATAGAATCCGTTATCTCTTGGCAACCACCGAAGAATTTATTCAAGATATGCAGTTTTCTTGGTCTAGCTGGTTACTACCGACAATTTGTGCTTGATCTCTGATGACTAGCATCACCAATGACAGCTCTGACAATGAAGAATGCTCCATTCCAATGGACAGAATAATTTCAGAAGTGTATCGAGGAACTGAAGGTTTGTCTTACATCTGCACCCATATTGATCTTTCCTGAATTTGGAAAATGGTATGTGGTATATTGTGATGATTTAGGAATAGGGTTGGGTTGTGTTCTCATGCAAGGAGACCGTGTGGTTACTTATGGCTCAAGTTAATTGAGGGTGCATGAGAAAAATTACCCAACACATGATTTGGAGTTGGTTGTAGATCTCCATGATTTGAAAACCTGGAGACATTATCTCTTTGGTGAGAAATTTATTGTGTTTACAAAACACAAAGGATTGAAACTCATTTTCTCATAGTGAGATTTTAACATGAGGCAATAGAGGTGGATGGAGTATCTACAAATGTTTGACTTTGACATTATGTACACACCATGAAAATGGAATTCAGTGGTGAATTCATTGAGTATAAAGTCATATGCTTAGTTGGCAAAACTAGCTTTAGATTAATGGTAGTTGATGTCGGTCTTAGCTGACATGCATTTGGTATATGAAAACTGAGTTGATGTTGCTATTTTCTTTTCATCTGTTCTTGTTCCTGATTTGGTAAGGATGGTCATAGAAGAACAAACATATGATGCATAATATCTAGTTGTAAGTTCAAAACACAATGGTGGGGAGACCATTGATGGTTGAAAAATTGATGCGGGTTCAGTTTTGTGTTTCAGAGATCGGATGGTTGTACCTATGGTTAGTTAGGAACAACTCATTCATGCTTACCACCATTCAAGATGTGTCATATACCCAGGTACACAGAAGATTTAAAAGGCATTGAAGGCACAGTTTTGGTAAAGCGGCATGAAAAAGAAAGGTGGTCGAGTTCATCTCGCGGTGCTTAACATATCAATGGGTTAATGTTGAGCATCAAATACCAGCTGGTATGTTACAATCATTACCTATCCCAGTGTGGAAATGGGATCAGATAACAATGTATTTTGTTACAGGTCTTCCAAGAATAGTCTGGAAACACGATGGCATTTGGGGGATAGTGGATCGTCTAACCAAGTCGGCCCATTTCATCCCTATTCGTGAAAATCATACGGTGGATGATATTTCAAAAATAAATATCTGAGAAGTGTTAAAGAGGCATGGTGTACTAGTGTATATAGTCTCAGATAGAGCTCTGAGGTTCACATCTCATTTTCGGAAGTCATTAAAGCAAGCCCTTGGGACTCAATTGACTATGAGCACGGCCTATCATCCTCAAAAAAATGGGTAATCTGAGCATTCAATACAAATGACGGAAGACATGTTTTGTGCTTATGTAATGTATTTTGGTGGTTCTTAGGAGGAGAATATACCCTTAGTGGAGTTCTCATACAATAATAGCTATCAATCCTCTATATGCATGGATCCGTTTGAATCATTGTATGGGTGTCCTTGTCGTTCTCCACTATGCTGGGTGGAAATGGGTGAAACATCACTAGTCCGGCCAAGACATGTCCAAGATACAATAAAGAAGATCCAGTTGAATAGAAAGAGGATGGAGACGGCTCAGAGTTTTCAGATATCTTTTGCAGATCACCGTTGAAGACCATTGTCATTCATTGTGGATGATCATGTCTTCATGAGGATCTCTCCAAGACTTGGACATCATCATTTCAGGAAGCAGGGACTATTATATCCTAGATACATTGCCCATTTTGAGATACTGGAATGGTTTGGAGAGGTCATATATCGGTTGGAATTACCACCATAGTTCAGTTTGGTGCATAATGTGTTCCGTGTATCTCAATTGATAAAGTATCAGCCTGATCCTGACCATGTGATCAGATGGTATCACGTTGACATAGAGCCGGATGCTTCGTTGATACATATCGAAATACATATTTTTAATAAACAAGAGAAAGTCTTTCATGGAAAAAGAATAGGTCTAGTGTGGTTTTTATGGCAGTATGGTCAGATTCTGGAAGAGATGTGGGAACGTGAAAAGGAAATGAAAGAGCAGTGGCCGGAACTCTTGAAGCCAGGTGAAGGTTTTCTACATTCCGTGGATGGAAAGGCCAATTGTGGGGAGAATTTAATACCTCCATTTTCTGTTATGTAACCCTTTTTGATACTTTTAGTGGTTTTAATGTTAAGGGTGATGAATGGGAGAGTCGGGAGAACTTGAAATGAGTTTTGGGGGAAAAGGGAAGTCGCATAGGCGGCACATGGTTTTTCTAAACCATGTAGCCAAACCATACATAGTTGGTCTTGGAGGCAGGGTAATCCGCATGGGCGGAACACGTTTTGTCTAACCGTGCAGCCAAACCATGTGAGAAGGGTGACCGAGGCAGTAGCTAATGCACGATTAGTGCACGGTTTGTCAAAATGTGCGACCACTTAAACGAGATCCTATGAAGGTGGATCTCAGACGTTTTTGCCTCTAAGTGGATTTTTTTCCTCCTAAGTGGCCCTAACTCGGGATTTTGGTTCTCCTAAGGTCAAAAAGTGTTCTCCCATCATTCCGAAGGCGATCTGAAGGCTTCTCATGACAAATCGAAGACAAATTCTGGAGGTATGTGATCGTTCTTGTTTGGTTTCATAAATCTACATAGATATAATTCTCCTTTTCTCTTGGTTTCTTAGATCTACACCTGTTATGTGTATATATAAGTGTGTGGATGCCAAATATGACAACATTTGGTCTTGGTTGTGTAAGGAGAAGAGATCTAAGGATGATCCTTGGTGAATTGGCCTGGTTTTCTTTTGTGTTCTCCGGTTTTTGGGTTTTCTTCAAAACGTTTGAGGTAGGAGGCTTCACTATTAAATCCTCTTATTAGAATTGATTGGCTTAGTTTAAATTTAGGTAATTTGAATGAAATTGATTGTGAAATGCATTGAATAAATTTTCTTCAGTGATGGTTTATGGTTTTGATGAAATTGTGAAATCGTGGTGAATTGTTGTGCAATGTGATTTGGCTTCTTGAATTTAAAATGTTGATTTTAAATTATCGATTTTCTGGAATGGTAAATTGTTTGATTAAAGATAGGTTTTCAATAAAAAGGGGTGTTTTATTGAAATGGTTTGGTTCTGAAATGGCTTGATGAAATTGGTTCATTCTTTGGTTTTCAATAAAAGTATGGTTTTATTGAAATGGATTGAATTGGTTGAACACTCTTGGTTTTAACAGAAATGGTTTTAAATAAAAGATGTTTTATTGAAAGAAAGGTTTTGTAATGATGGTTTTTAATGTGTGGTGTGTGTTCATGTTACATATACGAGTCTTGGTTGAAATAGGACCTTGTGCTCGATGCCAAACGTTTATTGGCACATGGGACTTTTAAATACGAGGCTTGGTTGAAATATGACATTGTGCTCGGTGCCAAAGGTGTAATGGAACATGGGGAACAATTAAATTGTAACAACCTGGTATATTGATGATAAACCGCTCATGAGTATGGTACTGTCATAATGAATCATGCATAGATGGTTTCATGAGTTGTGAAATGGCTGGGTATGCCAAAAAAGAGATTTTGTGACATGGTTCTAAAGATTGATTGGTTATTTTTCTGGAAAAAATGACTTGTTGGAAAACCAGTTTCAATTACTCTTGGATAAGTTTTGTTACTAATGGTTTTGGAAACTTGTTTATATTTAGTTATAAACTGCTTTTGAGAAAATGTTTTATATAAAATGTTTTTATATAATTATTGCTAACTCTTCTATCCTAGTGGCATGAGTAGGTAAGTCATTGGGGAAAACCTACTGACTTTGACACTCACCACTACTTTGGCACTTTGGTGCTTTTATAGATGTCGTGTTCTGGGACATAGGTAAAGGTAAAGAATCTTATTGCTAGTGGCTCGTGGTGATGCTTGGGAGATGTTATGGAGCTTGGATCTTGTGGAGCATGGAGTCTTACTATCTTTTGAGAGTCTTGAGTTGTTTATCTGTGTTGCAATTTGATACCTGGTTTGGTCTTCCACTTTTGTGTACTCTAATGTGGTTTGACATAAATTAATTTTTGTTAGTTGTCTCTTAGTTTTTCATGCATCAAATAGTGAATGTTTGGTTATGGTTGGTTGGTTTACTGGTTTATTTCTTAAAAGGTAAATTTGTCCCCCACTTGTATTCAAAACCCTTCGGCCTTTATTCCCAGCCTTTAGCATCTTGAGGATGTCACTTAAGGCCTAGTAATGACTCTTTCATCTCTCAAGCCAATGGTAATTTCAGGGTCATTACAATGTGTTACCACATTTATTTGTGAAAGTAGTATTTTTTTAATGTATATATGATATATATAAAAAGATTCTATTAGTTTTATCAATTTTCAATTCATCTACATGATATTTCTACGGGACAATTCTTAAATACTATGTTTTAAATTTATTGTTTTACCAAATACAAAATGAATGTTTTTTTTTAAAAAATTATTCACATTTTATAATAATGTTATTGTTATTCAACCTTTTTTATAATTACGTGTGTGACTTATATCTCCCTCGAACGCATTAGGAATTTTTATGTGGGAGGTCGACTATATGGATACTCCAAGTGTATCTACGATGGTTACACCATAAGGTAGTTGGGGGATAACATTGTTAGGTAGCCATGACAGTGAAACATCATAACATCTCTGCATGTTTTAATGTATTAAATAAGTTATTTCCTATGAAACCTATATGGAATATTTAGGTTTTCACGATTTGGCGGTAATCTATTGTTTAAAAAAGTAAGCATATTATATTTTATGGGTAATATGTATGTCATTGTGAAAATGATTTCATATATTTATAAGTATTCACATGCAAATGGTTGCTCCATTTTCTTATATCTCTTACTGGTATTTTTGTTCTCATCTCATGTTTTATAATGTTTTTCAATGATTTTAAGGATGGTTTAGAGAAAAGTTGAATCCAAGATGAATGTTGTGAAGAAGTATCATAATTTTTTAAAAAACATTTGTATTATGTAAAAGGGATATTATTTTCATAGTATATAATTTTTATGATTATATGTTGATATGTATAAAATATTTTCTATCATTATAAAAATCAAAACAAAAAAATATCTTTTGGAATGTAATATGTGATTTGTATTGGAATTTACTAGACTATGTAATCATTAAGGGTAAATCCTTATATATTATATTATATTACATCTTTATGGTGATTATGGAAGTTTATTGAAAATATTAGAATATTTTAAATATTATATTATTAGGTAATATTCATTTTCTATATGTGAATTTATGATCGGTAAATGTATTTTGATGATAAATTATAAACTGATCATAGCATAATAATTGACCAAATATTATTATTTTTGGGGTATCATCTTGGTTATGAATAATTTGATGTGTTTTATAGTAATATATTTATATAATGATTTGTATTTTAATTTTGGGTGTTATTAGTATATATTCTGAGATTATTATAAAATTTCTTTACTTTGATAGTTTATTCATATCTCATATTATCCTAACATATTCTAATGAGTTATCATTTTTTTAATATATATAAACATTATAAATAATAATTCATCCTTTTATGGATCCCATCACCTATAATTTGTTCATTTTAATCCATTTTTTATGAGAAATATTAATCTTTGATATTGATTATTTGGAAGAGGATGAAAATGATTGAAAAAAGATAAATAATTATGAAAATGTGTTCATGGATTTGAAAATTAAATTAAGTCTATATTCTCATATTTTCAATATTTATAATAATATATATAATCATGTATAGGAAAATTATCCTGAAAATTAATTTTTTCCATTCAGTTATATTATATCTCACCCCTAATAGATTTCTGGTTTTATAGTAATTTAAATTTAATTATCATTTGTTCTATCATTATAGATATTTATCTGGACAATATGATTGTACATTGTGACCATATTTTATGAATTTATATTTCAATATTTATTTCGAAATAATTTTTTTTCATTCTTCTAATTATATTTCTAATTTCATTTTTTATCTATTCAATAAGAGTTTTGTATATAAATTTTTTGGATATGAGATTTCATCAAAGATTTTTTCAAATATTAAACTCATGAATACTATGGTATAGAATATTTTTTAATGATAAAATTTATTTATGTCGAGTATAATATAACAACTTACTAATTTAGTTTAAAATAATGCTATTAATCATATATTTCATTTCAATCAACACTAAAACGAAATAGAAACATGATATACTATTCAAATACTATTATATAAATGTGACTATTATGACCAAGACATTGTATTGGCATGAATGAATATTGATAACTAAATTTTCAAATGTATGTATAAATAATTTCATTAATTAAAATTTAATAACCATCTACATGGAAATAAAAAATAATTTTTCTAGTAATGTTTTGATATTCTTATAAAAATTACTTTTATTCACAAATGGTTTAATTGAATTTAATCCATTAAAATTATACATAAAATTTTTCCCTTGTGAAATTATATTTTATTACATTAATGAAATTTTTTATATCATCTTATCAAAATAATCATATAATAATATTTGTAAATTTTTTGAAAAATAATTAAATTTCAGTGAATAGTAAAAAATTAATAATTTTCAAATGATTTCATTTATTTTCATATATTCATTATATTTAAATATACCAAAACAATATAGATTTGGACCTATAGTTACATAATTTCTATTTAATTATATATAATAATATCATTCAATTCATAACCAATATTATATTAAATTTCGGGTCTTCAAATTTTTTAATCATAAAAAATATTTTATTAAAAATAATTCTTCCCCAATTTTTTTTTAGTTTTTAATAAAATTAATTTCATCCAATAAAAAATTGTATATTAAAAATTGGATTATGTATTTGGAATCAATATTAAATTAAAAATGTTGGATTACCTAAAGATATATATCGCAATCCATTCGTAATAATGGATGAGGGGATTCCCACACCGCATGAGATGTAAACAAGAAATTTGGGAATCAGGAACAACTATTAGAATTATTTTTCACAAAAAATATGATACTAGGATATGGTAAAATATAATTTTATGGTACCTAAAAATTGATTTTCTAAAATATAAAACATTAAGAAAAAACATTCCATGTTCCATAAAATAACCAATGTATCAAAAAAACTACTCAATATAAATTTGTTGTGACATAATTTCACCTCAAAATATGTAGAACCCATTTTCAAACAAACCATAAACCAACTTAAAGTGCCTTTCTCATTATTAAATTATATTAAATAATATTTAATGACACTAATTATTTTTAACTATTGGTGATCAAATGAACCCAGTAGGATCCCACTATGCGTTTCTAATGAAAAATATATAAAATACACCAATAATGATCATATAAATAATGGAAAAAATTATAAAAAATATCTACAGAGTTTGATAAAAATAATTGATAAATTTCAATAATTACAATTTAGTAAAGCATGAAAATAAATAAAACATACTCAAAGTTTTTCATTATTCAATGTACATAATTATCCTTATAAAATTATCATGAGAGTTTTTCCACCAGGTGTGTACATTACTATAGATGAATATGTCTAAGATATGTGATTGTTTTACTAAGAGTTTCTCCTGGTGACATCTAAGGTATCCTAGAAGACATAGTACCATATAATAAACTATTCTAGTTGGAATGTAATGATCATAAATTATTTATCCCTACCCTAAAATCAATTGAATTTTGTAATACTATGTTAGATTTATTTAATGTTAATTTCATTATTGAAACCATAAAAATCATGGTTTGAAAACCATTTATTAACCCAATTTAGAAATCCATTGAAAAAAGTGACAAAACATACTAAATAAATTATCTTTTCATTTCAAAAATATTTTATAACCATTTTATGATAAGGTCATAAATGTATATTTTCCCTCACTTTAGAAATGACATTCTTAGTGAAAAAAATTATGTTTTGTAGAATAAATCTGAATCATGAACACACCATCCTTGAAACAATTATAATAACAAATACCATTAGTATATAGTAGGAAAATTATGATCCAAGGTAATTAGAATACTAGAATATATACAAAATCTTGTATTTTCATTAAAAAATATCCTAATTTACAATTTACTTGAATATTAAATAAAACCGAAAATATAATAAAAAAAATTACCAAGTTATGTTCCAAAAGGATTGAGGATATGTATAAAACACAAAAAAAATGAAAAAAAGAATATATTTTTAATAAATTTAAAAAAACTAAAATCATTGAAAATGTTATCCTATATAGAGAGAAAAAGTGATATTTATTTAAAAATGTGATATAATTCATAAACAATGATCACTATTCCCTGAGAGCACAAGAGCTTTTACAAACACTTTATCAAGCACTAAATTATAATGAATGATATAATAATGCCCCCATCAATGTATCTATGTTTAAATGGGTCATATTAGGGATATCATATGTGGAATAATAATTAAAATGTGGGTTTTTGTAAATTATTGGGAAGGCATAGAAACAACACATCATGATGAAATCCCTACACAAAAATGCAAATTGTACTGGTAAAAAACAAAAAAAATCATCATGAGTGGGAAGTAAACCACAATAGGTCTTAATCAGTATATATCGAAGAATCCAAATCTTGGTAAATTGAGAAATCCTATAAAAAAAATTTGGGAGCATTCTATAAGGTAAAATCCAAAATACATAATTATGGAACTAAGAGAAAGCTTATAAAAAACCAATTTCTATAGAGTAGTGACCCGATAAATGTACAACAACCACCATCCAACTACCTAGACACTTTTTAACCACAAAAACAATATTTCATATCTATTTCAAAATTGGAATAACCAAAAACTCTATCTACAATGTTATACTGCCTAAAAAAACTACAACCACACCTTGAGTGAAACCAAAGAAGCACTAAATCATATAATTTTATTACACTACACTAACAAAGAAAAAAACAAATTACCAAAAGTGTAAATCAAAAAACAAATATGAATAAATAAATCTTAAATATTGTTATATTTGAAAATATATGGATGTTACTATTTCCCCACCCATAATGATATTTTCCCTAATAAATCTATGTTTAAGAATTTTGGTCCATAAATATATAATTCCATAGGACCCTCATCCTAGACTCATTTTCCAACATAAATTGAGAGTCCGAACTATGGTTCCATGTATTTCAATCCAATGGAAATAATGAATCTTTTGGTTTTCTAGAAATATATTCAACATTATAGTAACAAATTATTAGTTTTAAAAATTTTCCCATGTAATTTATTAAATTATTAATTTATTGGTGATTATAATTGCATGAGTAAATTTAATGAAAAATATATCATGAAGGGAGTTTTAATGTTTTTTATTACCCTAACATGTGGTTTAGGGCCAATATATGTTTAAAATATTTTATACCTTTGTGAACAAAAAATTACATGTAATGTTAAAGGCCGTTCCATTTTATTCATACACCACATAACGATAGCTTTAATTATTCTAGAGAAGTGTATTGGTGTGAAAGGTTTCATAAGGTTTTGGTAGATTCTATATAAAGGTAATCCTCAACTATTCAAATATAGTGTAATGGTTGTTGGTCCACCACTATTATTTCTATTCCACAATTAATACATCCCTTGATCACTATGCCCTATATTAAAATAATGAAAGATTAAATAAATAAAAATAGAAAAGGAGATAAATCCCCACATTTCATTGACACATTTAGTAGATACAATCTCAAGATGATACCATCAACCTACTTCTAACAGTACATCATTTGTCAGCCTTCTTCCCTAAAACCATTTGTTGTTAAGGCCAACTCATACCACTAACTACTATCGCTAATTTTCTTCTTCAACATTCTAATTTTATAAAAAATAATTTTTTATTCCATGAATCTAATTTTTTTAAAACTAATTCAAACCTATTCAAATTATATTATTATTATTTCTAACCACTAGTGAGTGTCACTCCCCCTTAGGTGATTCTACAACTACCATTACCAATTCCATTTTACAGTAATCCCATTAAATCTTATATAGAAGTCTAACATGGCTAGTGTGAGGGATCATTAAAATATAATTTTTCATGTAAAATTTTGAAATATTAAAATTGGATTATTGTATTAACTAGTATATTCATATTTCTATACATCATGTTGAGTGTGATAATTGAGTAAATAGTTTTTTTGGAAACAAAAAAGGATTAACATGGTCTACTCATAACCATCAAGGCAATTTTTGATATCATAATAAAAATCCATAGTGTATTTTAAATCCTGAACAAGGAGGATAATGAAATTTTTACCAACATGGGGGGTTCATTATGTGTGTATTATAGTAGATATAAGTGTTATAAATAGGAATGAAAACAAATTGTCTTAAATATAATGTTTAATTTTAATGGAAATATTTGATATGAGTTTACGCAATAAGTATTGGAGTTATTTTAGAGACAACCAACCATATGTACATGTGTTGAAAGTATATTGATGTGTTTAATTAAACCAAGAGAATAGATATTTTCGAAATGGGATGATTATGGAAAATTTAATCTATAATAAAACTGAAGATGGAATTACAAAATTATGGATATGCCAATTTCATGTAATATATCACTTGTAAAGGTAATTTATAATTTAAAGTATATGTATATGTGGATGTATAAGAGGAAATATTTACTGAATTCAAACACAAGAAATGATTGGGTAACTAAGTAATAACTTTGGATATTCAAATACTTGAAAATTGGATGTTTATGCCTATAAATACAATAATTATGATGTTATGAGGGTATCCATATCTATATAGAAAAATTATACTTTTTTTCTAAAGAATAAATATTTGCGGTAGTTTATAGATTTAATTATTCCACATGTTAAATAATATGCATATTTTAATAAATTTTACTTTTATTTTAATATTTATCTCACTCCCCCAATTTTTATACACAATGAATATTTTACTCTCAATTATGAGTAAAAAAACTGAGTAATATACAAGAGGAGTAATCTGGTGGGGAACTAGACTCCATGATTAATTTATTACATTTTATTAATTAACAGATGATCTATAGTGGGTGTGATTCCCATTGTTCTTATCTAAGGGTTTTCTTCTTTATTAAATAATCATTCTACCACAATTCAATATGTGGATGTATAGGATGATAATAGAATTATATATAGTGTGTATTAAAAATATGGCCTGAAGAAGGTGTTCCAACATTTGATGATTTTTTTTGGATTAAGTGATAATTACTAAAAATGGAGGTTATCCGTTGAAAACTATTTTTAGTGAATAAAAATTTTCTTCATAACTGAATTTATTATTATTTTCATTTGATATGTGTGGTAAGGAATAGTTTTTTATTTCATTAAAATTTTCAGTACCATATTTCATTGTGTTCAAATTTTAAATTTAAAAAAAATTAATTCTAATTTATGTGTGATTGAATTTGAAAATATTCATGTTTGATGGCCTGGTTTAGACTCTTTCCCAAAGTAGTAAAATTATAAAATATTTTATAACAACATAGTACATTAATCAAAATAACATGGGTTTATCGTTTCATAACGAAATCTAAAGAGCATCACCCCTAAAAATAATATTACTCTCATTCCGAAGAGAACACATATAGAAATACGGAATGATTGGAACATTTTAATCTTATTTGACCACAAATCAGTCCACTGTAATGTTTACCTCTCTCCATTGGTGATGAACCTCCACACCTTGATATTACACAATCTACCCTTTCTTAAGGAATTATGTTTACTCCCATGGAGTAATCATTTTTTCCTTAAGAAACCCCACACGAACCTCCAAGTCATTTTCCACCTTCTTCATATAAAAAATTTAATGTATACACATGGAAAGTCCAAAAATAAATTCCCTCACCTTGGCCCTGATGTATTATCTTATTCTAAAAATGCACTGAACTAAAAAATTACATTACTTTTGCCATCCTAAAAAATTCCCCTACCTTTCATGATCCATGATACACATGATCCATCAACATTTAGTTTCACGCCATTATGGGGGGGTTCATCCAACCCACACCCCCGTATTTTAACTATAATTAGAATATAAGATCATTGATTCTCTTGGAAATAAATTCCCAATAAAATTTGAGCCATTGTATCATGGGTAGAGCACACCTAGATCCCCCCCACATAAACCACATAAACTAGTATAACAATACAATAATATATTTTTTCCTTCCCTCACCTTAGTTTGTTTCCTCTTTTTTAGATACATAATTGTCCATGTGTAATCTAACTCATAACTATCATTTGATCCCATGTCAACGAGGAATTTTGCCCTATATTATACTTGAGTATTTAGGGGGAATAATTTAAAATCATATTTCCCTTTTAAATGGTCATATAGTTTATTCGATGATGTAATATTATCCATTTCAAGTACATGAATCAACATTCATCCACACTTCCCAAACCACGAAATAAGAATATATGTAATTCTACACCATTTTTAGGCAATCAAATCAAGTATATATTTACAACATAAATTTGGACTAGTCTTCCAAGGTGATCAATATCCCATATTATCACTATTTTTTATTTTATATCACTCTATACCATATGATAATTCTCAACATAACATTTCTAATTCAATATTTCAAATTCAACATAATATTATAATTGGAATTATAAGATAATTTAGTTGTGAAAGGATGTTTATAATGTTATATCACATAATACTTTGTGGGATTATATAGTTTATGGTTTTTAATAAATGGCATGTGGTGTGGAGAATAGTAGTTGTTACATATCCTGAATAGTATAGAAACTCTCAATTGGTTGGATGTCAAGGTAGTAGAATCATATTAATATGGATATAGAAAATATAATATATTTTATAATTTAATAGTGATAGTATCTTGTAGTGAAAGAACAAAGTGGATGAATGCTAGCTATATCATATGGTGATATGAGATGACAGTCGCAATGACTATTAGTAGAGAAAAAATAAAATGGTAGTAGTTCTTGTGGATGAAGGTGATTTTAGTTGATAGATTTAGAATAAAATTAATGATATAAAATAATGATTCAATTCATGTCATTCGATTTTATTCACATTGAAATATCATGAGATTATAGTTGCCGCCATAGAGACCCTATGACATATTAATGGGTGTTAGGTTGTAATTGTGGTTGTATGGAATCACATATATAGCCTTAGAAAACTATAAGTTACACAAACATTTAGGATATGAGAATCATACAATGAATGTTCTTAAGGTTATGTATCCCTATAAAGAACATTGTTACCCATACATAGTACATAAAAATCTAAGGGTAAACATTACAATGCAACAACCTAACCCCCATATGACTTTTCTTTCCAATGCGTACTGCCTAAAAAATAATTCCACATTTAAATGGTGCATGAACACAGTGGGTTACCCTTATTATGTTCAATAAATCATTCATTATAATGAATAAATCATTTTTCCTTATTTTATTACCTATTTCATGCTTAAAGATAATAACCAAATACAAAATTTTCATTTTAATAACTATTACACTAATTTTAATCCTAAAATGAGAAGCATGAAAATTATAATAAATCAAATAATCAGAAGGGAAAAAATTTAAATACATTATAATTAATTATGATATCGGAAAAAATAAATTCATTAAAATAATGGGCATTAAATAAACCCATATTAACTGTACATATAGTCATCCGAAGTATCTCAACAAAGAATCTCAAAGGCTCTAACTAAAAAAATAATTAAATTTAAAATTAATTAGATTTTATAATTATCATTGTAAAAATAATACTTATCTTGCATAGAAAATAATAATTTAAATTCATATATTTAATGAAAATATAGTCTCATTTATTATGTGTTTTCCCATTATAAAAATGGTTGGTGTTCATCTTACATCTATTAATGACACTAAATTTATTATTATGAAACATTAAATGCTGTGATTTATTAAACTATGATTAATTTTCTCGGACAATCGAATTAATGGATTAGGTAGAGTTGTAATAATTCAATTTTTACAAAATCTATTCAATAAGCTTTAAAAAGAAAATATTTTCTGTATATTTCCAACACAAAAATCACATAATATCATGAGGACTTTGTGAATAATGTTATCATTACTCTGTGTCTTTTGGTTAATGGGTAATGAAATACAAATCCTTATGGTTCTAATAGAGGTTTGTCTGTGGTTAATAAATTATGATATCAATTGGAAAAAATTTAAAATAGTCTCATTTCTTATAAGAAAAACACCCCATTCCCAAAATCTAAAAGTATAATTCACAAGAAATAAATTTTAATAATGTAGTAAATTAGATTGATTTTCCACTATATTATCGTTTATTTTAAAAAAATCAATTTTGTCATTGATCGATATACTAGTAATGATAGTAACATCCACAACATTAAAAAAATGATAAAACTAGTAGTCTTGTAATAGTGACTATTGATTTACCGAGTAAAAACCCTATATTTTCTCATCAGATTTTCATAATAGTATCATGAAGGGAATTAGTGAAATATGGTGAATAATATGAACCATTAATAACACACAATATGTAACCCCCACACTTTTTCTATATAATTTTGTTCATCGGATCTAACATGTATTCTTTAATCCACACAAATAAATGATTAAATATTTATCATACCACCAAAAGGATGGTAGGAAATGATTTTATTTTAATGTAATGTGGGTCATTACGAAAAAGGTTATTTATGGATCATATGGGCTATAAATTGAAACATTATATGTTTTTATTAAGGATTAGGGATAAATTTAATAAAAATCCATCAATCATATTAAATGCGACTCTGCATGGTCATACTATTGAGAAGTTCCCATCCATGTTCTATTACGTGGCATGCCCCCACAATATCTACAGAAATATGCTAAAAAAATAATTGGAATATATTAATTCAATAAGTACTCTCTATAATGTAATATAAAATAATAAAATCACATATTTAGTTAAATATAAATACAAAAAAAAGTCAGTAGGAATTTTATAAATTCAATGTATTAAAACTGTTAGGGAAATTCCATTTACAGTGTTAATAGATTTACTAAAATTTCGATTCATCAAAATAAATTATATAAATCACCATATAAATTTATTTTCTCAACTTACTAAATATATGTAAGTATATTTATAAATCAATAACATGGAATAACAAGATTAGAATGAATATTATGTGTCTAGGATAATTCAAGTAATGGAAAAAGCTTATGTGTGGGTGTGAATTATATTTTAATTTGTGAAAAAAGATTTTAAAAGAATAATAGGTAAAATTTAAAGGTAAACCCCAGCTATTAGTGTTAAAGGTTTCATAAGGTTTTGGTAGATTCTATAAAAAGGTAAACCTCAGTTATTCAAATAAATTGTATTCCACAATTAATACATCCCACGATCAATATGCCCTATATTAAAATAATGGCAGATTACATCAAAAATAATATAAATGAGATAAATCTCCACATTTCATTGACACATTTATTAGATACAATTTCAAGATGATACCATCAACCTACTTCAACCAGTACATCATTTGTTAGCATTGTTCCTTAAAATCATTTGTTGTTAATGCCAAATCATACCACAAACTACTATGACTAATTTGATACTTCCACATTATACTTCTTTGAAAAATAGTTTATTATTCCATGAATCTAATTTTGTTAAAAGTAATTTAAACCTATTCAAATTGTAATATTATAATTTCTGACCACCAGTGAGTTCCACTCTTTGTTAGGTGATTCTACAACTACCATTACGTCTTCCATTTTAAAGTAATCCCATTAAATCCTATATAGAAGTCTAACATGGCCAGGGTTAGGGCTCATTATAAAAAATCATTTTTCAAATAAAATTTTAAAAAATTAAAATTGGATTATTTTATTGACTAGTATATTCCTATTTCTCTACATCATGTTGAGTGTGATCGTTGAGTAAATAGTTATTTTGGAGCCAAAAAAGTATTAACATGGTTTATTCATAACCATGAAGGCACAGTCTAATATCATAATGATAATCCATAGTGTATTTTAAATCCGGAACAAGGAGGATAATGAAATTTTTACCAACATGGGGGGTTCATTATGTGTGTAATATAGTGGATATAAGTTTTACAAATAGGCATCAAAACAAATTGTATTAAATATAATGTTTAACTTTAATGGAAACATTTGTTATGAGTTTACGCAATAAGTATTGGAGTTATTTTAGATACAACCAACCTTATGTACATGTGTTAAAAGAATATTGATGTGTTTAATGAAACCAAGAAAATAGATATGTTCGAAATGGGATGATTATGGTAAATTTAATCTAGAATACTGCTGAATTTGGAATTATAAAATTATGGATATTCCAATTCCATGTAATGTAACACTTGGAATGGTTATTGATAATTTAAAGTATATGGTTATTTGGATGTATAAGACGAAATATTTACTAAATTCAAATACAAGAAATTATTGGGTAACTGTAGAATAACTTTGGATATTCAAATACCAGAACATTAGATGTTTATTCCAATTAATACAATAATTATGATATTGTGAGGGTATCTATTGCTACATAAAAAAATTATTCTTTTTCGGCTAAAGTTTAAATACATGCTGTGTTTTATTGATTTAATTATTCCACATGTTAAATCATATGAATATTCTAATAAATTTTACCTTTATTCTAATATTTATCTCACTCTCCCAATTTATATACACCACGAATATTTTACTCACAATGATGAGTAAAAAAACAATGTAATATACAAGGGGTGTAATCTAGTGGGGAACCAAACTCTATAATTAATTTATTACATTTTATTAATTAAAAGATGACCTATAATGGGTCTGATTCCCATTGTGCTTACCCAAGGGTTCTCTTCTTATTAAATAACCATTCTCTATCAATTCAAGATGTGGATGTATGGAATGATATGAGAGTTTTATACAGTTTGTATTCAAAATATTCCCTAAAGAAGTTTTTCCAACATTAGATGAAGTTTGTGAATTACGTGAATATATATAAAAAATGGAAGTTATCTATAGAAAACTCTTCTTTGTGAATAAAATTTCTCTTCATAACTGAATTCATTATTCTTTTCATTTGATATGTGTGGTAAAGAATAGTATTTCATTATAATTTTTAGTAAAATATTTCAATGTTTTCATATTATAAATAAAATAAAATGAATTCTAATTTATGTGTGATTGAATTTGAAACTATTCATGTTTAATGGCCTGGTTTAGAATAATTCCCAATGTAGTAAAATTATATAATATTTTATAAAACCTGCTACATTAAACAAAATAACACGCGCTTGTGGTTTTAGAGATATGAAATCAATCATTTATTTCATATTTTTAACTAGTCGTAATATTTTCTATAATATTATGTAAAAACTATTTTCAATAATCTATTAGTATTATTATTATTTATGGACTCGTAACTGATAGGTCGATCAACAAAAAAAATAAAGATGTCATAAATTATAAAAATTACTAGTGGAATGAAAATTGAATAATAATATAAAAAACAGAGTGACAAGAAGAAATGTTATATAGATTTGTTCCTGCATTTCTAAGAAACCACCAAACTATTTTTGTTTTTTTTAAACCACTTTTTGGGTAAGTGAAAACCAAAGGAGCCACCAGTACATGCATATCCCACCTCCACAAAATCCACTACACACCACATTCAATGTTTAAAAATTCATACATTCAAATTTCAAAAGATCAAATACAAAAGAACCACCACATCCACCTCGAACCACGAGTAAACCCATCTAGATCCACAAATGACCAGCCATCACAAGGAGACCTCGATCCTAGAGAGCAGTCATGCTACTGCCTTTTACTTTTCCATCGTCAGAGTCATGGTCATCGCCGTCCTTACCGCCGGAGAAACTCACCACCATCGCCAACCAGACTGCTGTCGTCGAAACCCAGCATCACACCGGTCGCCGGAAGGACCTTCGTGACCACCGTAAAACAACAACATGCCATCGTAAACCAGGAACATCCAAAACACCAGTACATTTCGAACTCACTTCATCAAAACGTGAAGAGAAATGATTGTTAACCATAAACATCACCACCATGAACCACCGACGGTGTCCGCCATAACCAAAATAGAGCAAAACCAATCCAGAAAACGCCATCGGGAACTTCGTCAAGATGGTATCGATTAGATCGACCGCCAAATAAAATGAATCAAACAAATCTTCACCAAAAACCAAAACAGACCGCATGGGGGGAACCGTAGGGAAAAAACCCAAAAAAGGGGGGTTGGGATTGAAACCCTAGGAAGGACCAACTCCGGAGCGCCTAGAAATACATCGTCCCTAATACTGCAAGCCCAAAACCACAGCAAAACCCGTGCTCCAAAACCGACCAGGAGAGAGCAGAGGAACGCAAGATCATAGTGTAGGTAGGCAAACAAGAAGAAAACTGGAGCGTGTCACAAAGAAGAGAAATGCAAGCAACAGATAAGGAAAACCGAGAGGAAGCACAACCACAAGCGAGTGAAAGTCGTCGCCCGGAGAAAGATGAAATCGGGATAAAACCGAAGAAGGAATGGGACTGAAACCCTAGGCTGAAGGCCCAAATCTGGTAGCGCTTGGAAATCTTTCGTCCACCAAACCGCTCGCCCAAAACCTCAGCGAATCCCCTGCCCCGAATCTTACCAGGAGAGAAGATGATGATCGCAAGGTCATAGCAAGAAGGGGCGGAAATGGAGAAAAACGGAGCAATAGCACAATGAGGGGAAATACGAGAGAGAGAGAGAGACAAAACCGAGAAAGAGCGCATCCTAGAGCAAATGAGAGCCGCTGCCGGGAGGAGCTGAAACCCTAGTAGAGGGGGGCCAGGCCGAGAGCTCCGGAACAACCAGGCGAGTGAGGCACATCTCCTGCTCATTTCGACGAAACCAAACCTGATCTAGAGAGAGAATTATGGTTGGTAGGAGAGAATATTTTCCCATTTTTAATTTTTATAGACGATACTAAGGGGACATGAATGAAAACTATGAGGATATATTCCAATATACTCAACCAATAGTTGAGGGTATTATGGATGAATATTTTCCTACTAATGTATGTTTTGAAAATCATCATGAGTTTGGTTAAATCTAGATTTCACAAGATGTGAAATATTATCTCACCATCATTAATAATATATAAGATTGTACATATCCCTAACATTTTATGATGAAGAAACCTCTGATGTGGTGGAATTTGAAAAATCTATAAGTGATCCTTGCTACTAGAATCCACCTACTACTATTGAAATATATTTGACAAATTCAACTGTATATATAATTGATTGAGAACTAATATAGATATATGTTTTTATCATGATATTTTTGTTGTCTATATTCAATGAAATTGATTTTAGTAACAACAATCACTATTTTTTAATTTTTATAACAATCCAACACTTGAATTAACTTATAGAAATATAATATGAAGGAACATTCACTTTATAAGATATAGATAGATCTTCCTGAACATGATGAAGAATTATTAGAGGGGGAATATGATGAGTTCCATATTTATATTCAAGTGGAAAATAACAATGATGCAACATACATTCAAGGGATAAATTTTAATAATAATTTTTCATGTAATAATTTTGAAGAAATAAAATTTTATTATATGTTTCCATTGATTATTTAATGATGAATACTATACCAATCATACAATAGATAATGAAGTTGTGGTTCATATAGTAGAAAATGAAAAGAAGTTGGACCCATTTTTTATCCTTCGTCCACAATGAACATTTCATCTTATTGATAATATGATAGATGTGGTGTAATTTATTCATGCATTACTAAACAAAAATTATGTTCTGGATGGAAGGAATAAGTGTTGGTTGTTAAAATAAATTAAACTCCAACTATAAGAAATTTTTTGAGAATAGAACTTACATCAATTCTAGTGGTTTAAAAAAACCAGGGCCCACATGGGTTGTCAAAAAATGATATAATTATTATTATACTGATATGAATAATTTTCTATATTTAATTATTAGTAATTCGATTTTGGGGACTAATAGTATGCACCCTAATCCACATAATATATTCTATGGTTTAACAATATGGTTTGGGAAATTTATTGAGTACTTATATTTTATTGTTCAATGATGATGATCGAACATGAATCCCACTGCTAAGGATAGCATGTTGTTCGAGGACGAACTGTCTATTGAGAAAGGTATATAACACCTAAAATATTTAACTTTTAACATCTTATTTTTTCATTAATTATTTTGAATTAGAAATGAATTTGTACGCTGAAACATAGATATTTTTATTTACATGATGTATATAGGAGATATGATTTGAAATGGAATCCCAAGAATCCATGTTTATTACTTCTAAAGATATATAGTTATTTGGAGTATGATAAAAAAGTGAAATATTAAGTCAAATCATATATGTTAGGTTAATGAATCATGATTTGAGGGAGTATATTCAATCATATAAATTAAATTTCACTACATGTTTTAATGCATTAAATTTTTGAATTTCATTCCAATTTATTTTTTATTATTACAAAATTCCATTAATAATAGGACATTTAAAATACACAATTTTAATTTAATTATTTATCATGTACCTGTAGTGTTATTGTACTATGAAATATTTTATAAATTTCACAGAAACATGTCAACCAAATGACTATAAATAGTCATATATTATATGATTGAGTTATTTTTATTTTACATTCCACATATCCTTGAGACAACCTTATAAATAAATCATTTTTAATCCCATAGAATCAATGGGGGGAAATGTTTGGAATGATCCAAATTAAATAAATAATATAATTAATTAATACCATTCACATGGTATTATACATGATATTTAAATATTGAAGTGTAGGGGTGAGGTGTGGCATGGTGCATGTTATGAAATTAATTGTAAGTAAGTTGTGGGGGGAAACAAATCGGGTATTCAAGAAAATTCATCCCCATTCACATTATTTAAATGAAATTCCACATGAAAAAGTGAAAATAAAATTAATGAAAATAAAAGAATGGGTTTTAAATTGGTAGTATAAAAAATCTCCACTCTTAGAGATGTTATTTTTTTCCATTGACGTATGTTTGTGAATGTGTGATTCATTCGATTAAAAATTTTATATAATGAATCAAAAATATGAAAAAATATTAGTTGAAGAATAATGGATGGTTGTGTCTAAATATTTTACAATGTTTTTTATTCCTTTCATTGGTCGGTACATAATCAAATATAATTTTTCTATGTTATAAGAGTAGGTGACATGGGTCATCTTACATCAATATCTTCAAATATGAAAAGAAAATAATTGTAATTAATTTATTATATTTTTCGATATTATATTATTTTATGAAAAAAAATAATGATGGGTATGATAATGTGAATGAAATTTAAATATATTCTTAGATTTTTAAATAACCTGAAAAATGGAATTAATATTGTTTTGAGTGGAATAAAATTTAACTAAATAGGGCTTTTGAGGGTGAACCATCACTATTTTATTCAATATTTAGTTAATGCACACACTGTATCAAAATGGTGATCTTCTTATTACACTGTATTAATGGATATTCAATGTGTTAAATAATATGAAGGAACACTATAGATCCACATCCTAAACAAAGGGAGAATGGTTATTGCATTAGAGAATAACGATTAGATAACCACTATATGTTTTAAAAATAATTATATATTATCCTTTTATTTACCTAAAGTAAAAAATTAAACATGAAAAATGGTTCAACTGTAAATTTCTCACCAACATTATTCCAAGAGTTAGTTGGTATTCATTATTAGTGCAAGATACCAAGATAGAGAAAGTGATAGGTAGGTAGAGAAATAGTTATATTGGAAGGAGTAATTAATAAAATATTCATGTGAGGTAAAAGGTGATATATATGTGACTAAGAATTATTAAAAATGTAAATAAAAGAATCAAAACTATAATTTTTAGTGAAGTGGGTGATCCTATCATTGGAGCATGGTTATGGTACTTGTTTGAATTAATATCCAATGTTATGGTTGATGAATCTAAAGAACATAACTTTTCTTTCCCAAACATTAATTCTTTTTATTTATGTTTACTGCATAATAGATTAAATCCAAGATTTCATCCCCATTATACTATAAATTTTTATTCCCATAGTGAGAAAAACATTCTTTGACATTATCATAAATTTATATATTATATATTGAAAATTATACACACTACTACTAATATTAATATTTTCATTGATTTTATGGATGAAAGCATTATAATCAAGGCTTTTAGAAATACTTAATCTCAAGAGCATCACCCCTAAAAATAATATTACTCTCATTTAGAAGAGAAAACATATCCAAATACAGATTTATTGGATCATTTTAATCTTAGTTGACCAGAAATCTGTCCACTATAATGTTTATCTCTCTCCATGGGTGAATAACCTCCACACCTCGATATTACATAATACACCCTTTCTTATGGATTTATGTTTATTCCCATAGAGTAATCATCTTTTTCTTTAATAAACCCCACACGAACCGTAAATTCATTTTCCACTTTATTCATATAAAAATATAAATTATACACATGGAAAGTCCACAAAAAAATTCCCCCACCTCTCCCCTAGTGTACTATCCTATTTTAAAAATGCACTGAACTAAAAAAGTACATAACTTATCTGATCCAAAATATGACCGCTGCATTTAATGATCCATGATACACATGATCTGTCAACATTCAGTTTCACGCCATTATTGGGGGGGGGGTGATTCATCTAACCTACACCCCCATATTTTAACTATCCTTAGAACCTAGGATCATTGATACTCCTGGAATTAACTTCCAAATAGAATATGATCCATTATCGCATTGGTGGAGAACACCAAGATCCCCCCATGGAAACCACCTCAACCAGTATAACAATATGGGAATATATTTTTCCTTCCCTCGCCTTAGTTTGATTCCTCCCGTTTAGATACATCATTTTCCATGTGGAATCTAACTCATAGCTATCATTCGATACCTTGTGAATGAGGAATTCTGTCTCATATTACACTTGAGTCTTCAGGGGGAATACTTTTAAATCATATTTCCCTTTTAAACGGTCATATCATTTTTTTGATGATGTAATATTATCCATTTCGAGTACATGCATCAACTTCCAACCATAATTCCCAAACCACGATATAAGAATATATTTAATTCTATGCCATTTTCAGGCAATCAAATCAAGTATGTATTTACAACACAGATTTGGACTAGTCTTCTATGGTGATCAATATCCCATATTATCTCCATTTTTTATTTGATATCACTCTATACCATATGATAATTCTCAACATAACATTTATAATTCAATATTTGAAATTCAAAATATAATTATAATTGGAATTACACAATAATTTTTTGGAGAAAGGAAGTTTAGAATGGTATATCACATAAGTCTTTGTGCGATTATATAGTTTATGGTATTTCATAAATGGCATGTGGCATGGAGCATAGTAGTTGTAACTTATCCCGAATAGTATTGAAACTCTCAATTAATTGGATGTCAAGGTAGTATAATCATATTAATATGGATATAGAAAATATAATCTATTTTAGAATTTATTAGTGATTGTATCATGTAGTGAAAGCACAAAGTGGATGAAGGCTAGAAATATCATATGGTGATATGAGCTGATGGTAGCAATGAATATTAGTAGAGAAAAAAGATAATGGTAGTAGTGATGGTGGATGAAGGTGGTTGTAGTTGATAGATGTAGAATAAAATTAATGATATAAAATAATGTATCAATTCATGTCATTAAATTTTATTCACATAGGAATATCATGAGATTATAGTTGCCTCTATAGTGATCTTATGACATATTAATGGGGGTTAGGTTGTAATTGCGGTTGTGTGGAATCACTTATATAGCCATGGAAAACTGTAAGTTTCACATACATATAGGATATGATAATCATACGATGAATGTATCTTAATGTTATGTATCACTATAAAGAAAATTTTTACCCATACATAGTACATAAAAATCTAAGGGTAACAATTATAATGCAACTACCTGACCCCCACACGACTTTTATTTCCATTATGTACTGCCTTAAAAATAAGTCCACCTTTAAATGGGGCATGAATATAGTGGGATACCCAAATTATGTTCAATAAATCATTCATTATAATGGAATAAATCATTTTCCCATTTTTTATTAACTATTATATGTTTAAGGATAATAAATAATTTTAAAATTTTCATTTTAATAACTTTTACACTACTTTAAATTCTAAAATGAAAAGAAAGAGCTTTATAATAAATCAAATAATCAGAAGGGAAAAAATTTAAATACATTATAATTGATTACGATATTGGTAAAAATAATTTCATTAAAATTATGGGCATTAAATAAACCTATATGAATTAAACATATAGTCATCTGAAGAATCTCAACAATGAATCTCGAAGGCTCTAATTAAAAAAATAATTAAATTTCAAATTAATTAGATTTTATAATTATCATTGCTAAAATAATACTTATCTTTCATAGAAAATAATAATTTAAATTCATATATTTAATGAAAATATAGTCTCAATTATTATGTGTTTTCCCATTATAAAAATGGTTGGTGTTCATCTAACATCCATTAGTGACACTCGATTTATTATTATTAATCATTACATGTTGTGATTTATTTAACTATGATTAATTTTTTCTCACAATCATATTAATGGATCAGGTATAGTTATAAATATTCAGTTTTTACATAATCTACTCAATAATAATTAAAAGGAAATATATCTTGTATATTTCCAACACAAAAATGACATAATATCATAAGGACTTTGTTTCCAATGTTTTGATTACTCTGAGTCTTTTGGTTAATGGGTAATGAAATAAAAATCATTATGGATCAAATAGAGGTATGTATCTATTTAATAATTTATGATATCAATTGGATAAAATTTAAAATAGTCTCATTTCAAATAAAAACAACACCTCATTCCCAATATCTAAAATTAGAATTCACAAAAAATAAATATAAATAATGTAGTAAATCAGATTGATTTTCCACTATATTATAGTTTAATTTTTATAAAAAACAATATTATCATTTAATGTTATAATTTGAATGATAGTAACATCTATAACCTTACAAATAATGATAAAACCATTAGTCTTGTAATAGTGACTATTGATCTCCCGTATCAAAACCCTCTATTTTCTCATCAATTTTTGATAATATATTATCATGAAGGGAATTAGTGAAATACGATGAATAATATGAACCATTAATAACACAAAATAGGAAACCACCACACAGTTTCCATATAATTTAGTGCATTTTTTATAACATTATTTTCTTTATCCACACACGTAAATGATAAAATAATTATCATAACACCAAAAGTTTGGTAGGAAAAAGTTTTATTTGAATGCAATGTGGGTCATTACTAACAAAGTTATTTATGGATTATATGGGATATAAATTAAAACATTATAAGTTTTTATCAAGGAATAGGTATAAATTTAATAAAAATTCATCAATCATATTATATGCAGCTCTGTATGGTCATACTATTGAGTAGTTCCCATCCATGTTCTATTACGCGACATGCCCCCACAATATCTAAAGAAATATGCTAAAAAAACAATTTGAATGTATTAACTCAATAAGTACTCTCTATAATGTAATATAAAATAATAAAATCACATATTTAATTAAATATAAATAGAAAAAAGTCAACAATAATTTTATAATTTAAATGTATTAAAACTGTTTGGGAAATTCCATTTACAGTATAAAAAGATTTACTAAAATTTTCATTCATCAAAATAAATTATATTCATCACCATATAAACATATTTTCTCAACTTACTAAAGATATGAAATTATATTTATAAATCAATAACATGGAATACAATGATTACAATGAAAATTATGTGTCTAGGATAATTCATGTAATGTAAAAACCCTATGTGTGGGTGTGAATTATATTTTAATGTGCGAAAATAGATTTTAAAAGAATAAGAAGTAAAATTTAAATTCCTGTTGATGTTAATATCCTTTCTCATGGAATCTATAGTCATATACCCCTTAAAAATCATTGTTACTGTTGAACTTGTTACATCATCATCATCATGGGACTATAAGAGAAAAAAATCTGATTATAGTAAAAGGACTATGTCAATAAATTTAATATAGGACTAATTTTATAGTGATGTATCCCAAAATTGTACTATTACTAATTAACAATTATTAACTTGATAAATTATGTCATATAAATAAAATAATAATGATAATTCATTGTTTATCCCCCAAGTGGGACCCTATTTATCAATTACTATAGAATAACAGTACAAGTTATTTTCCAAAAATATGAAGGTAGGTAGTGTATCCTTGACATCATCCAACAAAAATTATTCCATAAAACTAATACATATTATTATTTTTCTTCATGAAACATTAATTAGAGTATGCCACATCAATTTCATTAATAATATGTTAAAATTATCATGATGTGGGATCAATGATGGGCCCTCCTAAATCTTAGTTTCAACTTGAACAACCTCTTATTCACACTATATATCTTTTACATGATATATTTCAACAATTTAAAAACAAAAATACTGATATAATTTTATTTTATTTGAAAAAAATTAAATCCTAAGGAACTCATAACAAAATCGTACCCATTAATATATGTAACTTGTGTCTTCATTTATGTAGTTGAGAAAGTATTTATATAACAACATAATGATTCCATTCAGATTTTGAATAGTTGTGGAAGGAAAACACTATCATTCATAACATTATTTAAGGGTAAGAAAAGTGTTTTATAATGGTTACCTAGAATGTGTGTAAGGGTTAATCAAGGATTCTAATAGCCACATTGGTCTATATAGACAACCAATTCTATGTAATTTCTATAACAATTACACAATTGGTTATCCAAGAACACAATAATCACACGAAATGAATCTTGGAATAAAAAAAATTATTTGGAGACCCATTTCACATCATACTCTTTAGGTATTTCTTGTAACATCATTATTCATTACCCACAAATTATTTCTTCTTTCATATCTATTGTCACTCATTTACATTGCCAGTAAATAGTACTAAATTCTACATTAGAACATCTTCAAAATTGTGTTACTATCATGAGAAACTATCATTACTACATGCTCCCACTAACTGTTTTTTATTTAATAAAAATCACTAACTTTTAGAACCTTCGCATCCAACATGCAATGATTTATGATACAATTTCAGTGATTTTAAGGCAACCCGTTCGTTTTACACTTGCACAACAACATAAATGCCACTATAATGGTCTTCTACTAGTATTGAGAGATCTGGTTCTATACATATTTTTAAAAAAACATTGAAAACATATTGGATGATTTCAGAGAAGATAAGATATAGACTTGGCTATAAAAATTCTAGAATCCTCATGGTTTATATAGTGATTTCATATATAAAATAGGTGTATCTATGGTTGGGTGATCACATATCAAGATTATTATGAATCTTAATTGTATTTTGTACTTTATATTCAGGCATGGACATGTAAAACAATTAAAATATACCTGTGTTAGGGTTTTATAAGAGTGTAAAGTAGTTGATGTATGTACAAAAAACGAAATCTAATCCATAGTCAGACATGAACAATATTTTGGATGTAATAATTAGTTATGGTATTTCACAATGAGGACCCAATTAGGGGCCAAGACACCTAACCTTATGCACATGTGATCAAATTATAGAGATATGTGTGATTCCATGTAGAAAATATTTTTTATCTGAAAGGGAGTATTATGTAAACATGAATGAAGATTAAATACAATAATGAAAATATAAAACTATGGTCATGTAAATGTAGAATTATCTATCTTATTCATAATTTGATGAAAATTTAATGGAGATATTAATATTGAACTAATAGACCGAAAAATGACTCAATTGAAATAGGTTAAAAGATTATGTACTTGAAATAAATATTTACAGATTCAATGAATGGAATATTGGCTTTTGATATATAGAAATTATTGAACCATGATACTATGAAGGGATCAAACACTTCAAAAAATAAGGGATCATCATATTATTTTTACTTCTGTTTATAGTTTTCAGTTAAAATAATAAAGGGTTATTACATTATATTATCTTATATATATATTTCATGATTTTTTCTATTATACACAAAATGATGTGAAGATGAAGTAGGGATAATATCAGGGGAGTAATAGGTTATTGAACCAGAGGACATGTTTATCATATAAATTAGGATAATTTCATTACTATCTAATTTGGGTGTAATCCTCTATATGGTTAAGTTAGGGTTACTATAATATTATAGAACAATCCACCCCCACCCCTAATGTGGATGTGGATGTATGGTGTGCTATGCGATTTTGGGTACACTATACATTCATAATTGTGGTAGAAGATGGTGTTCACACATAAGATGTAGTGTGTTCATTAAGATTATATAAATATTGAAAATGAATATTCTCCTTTGAAAAATATCTCTAGAGAATATCATATATTTCCATTTCTATATACAATTTGTTTTCATGTCATACTAATGATTAAAAATAGTTTATAATACATTCAAATGTTCATTACCATGTATTAATTTACATTATTAAAATTTAAAATTATGATCTAATATAATAATTGAATTATAATTATTGAATAATTGATTAACAATCTCCTTAATTGAGAAGACCCTAATCTGTTACAATGTTTCATAAAAAAAAATTAATTTTATATTTTTTAATTCCCTATGATAGGTGTGAAAATTTACTATCCAAAGAGATAATTTTTTTCAGAATAAAAAAATCCATGCGGTTTCACCATCACATGCATATCAGGACCTATATCGATGTACTCCCTTTTAGGAACCTGAAATAAGTCCGATAGATATATCATAAGATGATGAACAAGGAAGAATTAATGGATTAATTAAAATGGTGGTAGTAAATCTAAGATATATTCAACCATTCATTATTATATAATGAACCTAAATGGTCACATATATCAATGTGAATATTCCATCATATTCATAGAATCCAATGACACAGATAGGGCGATACATTCATGATGTCCTAATTTATAATATAAAACTCATAAGTATGGAACCATATATTTGAAAGAAAACATGAAATATCCAAGATCCATCAACAAAAAATAAAAAATCATATTGATCATCATTAATGTATCTTAATTCAAACTCATTATTACCAAAAAATCGTCTCCAACCTCAGAACAAAAGATAATAAATATACATATAAGATAATACAAAACATTGAAGTGTTTCATTAAAATTCATTATTTTTACATTTATTTATAATAATATTTGATTTTTTAAAGATGTTTATCACAAAATCCTATGATGTCCGAGACACAATCATGATTAATATCTAAATGAATTTGATTATCCCTTTGTATCAATTTGTTCATAAGAGGATGATATGCACATATAAACCTAGCACGAGTTCCCATTATCTCTAGGAGACCCTTCCCAAACCATGAGGATATTAGAGGGTTATTTTCTAGGAAAATTAATATATTTTTTCAATTTAAACTTAAAACATATATCTTATAATACATTCCTATTTATTAAAAATTAGTTGCCTCACAAATCAATATGAAGTGAGAAGATATCATGAAAATATTGATCAACATCAAAATATATTTTTTACATTTAACAGTTCATGGATTGAATAAAAATATCGAATTATCAGTTCATATCCATGTTGGCATGTAAAGAGTCGAATATAAATTTAAATGCTTCTGGTTCTCACCATTAATGTATTTTCTTGTATAACTGTGATATACCATAAAAAAATATATCACATTCCATATCAAGACACCAAATGTATTGTTTTAGTACATAAATACCATTCTGGTTCCATGAAGGAATGAACCAAAACAATGATTATTATTTCCCTACACGGGTAATCCCATTGAGAAAGGAACAATGTAATGATTTCTTAATCCATTAATACCATCCTAGAAGAGAAACCACTCACTGATCCACTCTACACCATAAAAAATCATTGGTATTCTATGAATCACATTGCTACTAATGGTACAATAAAATCATCCCAATAATGGATTATTTTAGAAGAACCATAGATGTAAAAAACCAATATACTAATCTATTTGTCATAAGAGAATATGATAAATGAGTCAAATCATGTTATGTTTATCGATCGCATATTTTCCAATATAAGAGGGTAACATCGATCTATTATTTTTATTAACTAAATTATATCTTATCGATTTTAGAGAAATGAAAATGATGAATTACTATAGGTATTTCATCCATCATCTCAGTTTGAGATTTATATCTTATTGAGAAATGACATGACTAAAAATCTTGGAATTAGATTTGAAATCAATCTTCATCATGAAATGACATCGATGAAAACATTTATGGGAATTCACAATAGTAACATTTTCTGAATTTAGCATTAGATTATATCTATTTCGAGGTAACAATTTATGATATCATTAATCCACATCATGATATCCTTCTATAATAAAACAACATACAAATGAACCATAATAGTCACTTTAAGAAAAATCTCCCTAGACAGTCTATGGTGGAGTCAAAATCATTTTTAGGTAACATTCTACATTAGACAATCAATATATTTATATCATTTTTAATCACTCAAAAACATAACCCCTGATTAGAGAATTTATTCCTAGGTGGTTTATGACTCATAAAATTATTAATCATGAATCGATAATATCTAGATAACCGCTAAAAATTTTGAATCTAAAAAGAATTACATGGTTTGTCCCATGACATTACATCCAACACCACTTATAGAACATTAAATATACCTTAATATGAATTCACATGTACTATAAAGGTAACCACGGATCCAGAATTTTAATACTATAAATTTCACATAAAGGGGTTGATCCCATAGGATTTCTATAACATGTCCATGTGATGAACATAATATTATTAAACTAGTAACTACACATTGATTAAATACAGATACACCTTGTAAAAGTTCAACATGTTTTTTGGAAAAAATGGTTCTTCTATATAATGATCATATTATGTTAATTAGTTAGAAAAAGTAGAATAAAAATTATTGTAATTTGATATGATTAATTTTGAATGATCTCTTTATAATACTTGACTTCATGATTTTGATCATGTTATAACTGATTGATTTTTTTTGAAAAACAAATTATCCTATTAAAAATTTGTAAATATAATATATATAGTGAAATATATATAATAATTATTGACTATTACATGACTAATATTTCGATAACTAATGAGTATAGAAATATTCAATTTATTTTCTTGGAAACATTCATATGGGATTCCCAATGTGACACACATTAGCATATAAATTTCATGGATATCAGAATATCCAACGCATTTTTCATCTCATTCAAAAAATCTGTATCCATATGGTATGTTGGAATCAATATCAGTTGAGTCCTCAGAATCATATGCACATGTAACACTTCATCTTACATAAGAGGAAACCTAGTAGGGTTATAATGGGAATAATCCAGAAACAATATGATTATTGAAGAAATATTATAAATTTTTTTTCTACTACAATCACAGTGATATAAAAAAACATATTTGTATTTTCTCTAGAATGTGTGTCCACACCTAGATGGACCTTGAATTCCACTATTTCTAATCCATACTATAGATCACTTAAAAACTAACATGGATCACATACCAATGATAAAAATTGATCTATTACTTATTATTAAAATAATAATCTATCTTGATAATAATTTCTATGTGATCAATGTTATGAACCAGTAACTCTCATGGCACCCCTACATTTATCATAATTGAAAATAATAATGGTCATTAAAACCCAACAATATAATATTTTAATAAGGCATCGCCAATTTTAATAAATTTAACATGATCTATTGGATGTTTTATAGGATCCACCATATGATTCAATAAAAATTTCTCAAAGGTTCTTATATTATACTAAGAATCCTCCATGATAGAAATAATAGAACATCTTCCTCTCAATATCATATAATGCAAATCATATTTCTTTGGAGACTCAACTATTTCATTTAATTACTTTTTTTGGAGTCCTTAAGATGGAGTTATGTAGTTCCTACCACACCAAACTACATTATAGGCTCTTTGATATACATATTTGTTTTTACAATACATAAGAATATATAGATCTTAAAAAAATATTTATATTACTTAGTTTCCAATAGGTGTTGACAATTTCTAGATTCATAAGATTAATTATGCTCCCATGTCCTTATTGAAATAACATGAAGTAGTTTAATCCACAAAAAGCTGATGATGGTGAAAAATATACATTTTTTATAGAACCCTAATGTTTCCCATATAAATCCACCATGCATCATCCTTTCCTTATAAAAACAATTAGTGTACACTATAGTTTAGAGAAACTTTGGTCAACCCTAACATACCCATCGGGTTAATATCTATCTTTATTTCCCAATAAATCTACCAGAACATAGGTTTTCAGGTTTAATGGTATGATATATTATAATGACCCATACTTTAAATACATGGTTATTACTTCAAAATTGAATCATACTTATTACAACTTATAAAAAAACCATGGTATAACCATATAGGTATAGTGTCTTTAGAAAATGGGAAACATAAACAACTGGTTCATAAATCATCTACATTGTATCGTGCTTATTTCATCCTATTTAGAGTCCCTTATGGCATATCATACTTAATACCCTTTTTCCTGACCTGGGGAAAAGAAAACATACAAAAGGGTGAGCTCAAATGCTCAGTAAGGGTAAACAAAATAAATATCAATCATATCATATTCATAAGAACATAATATTTTGAAAATACTAACCTGCAAAAGAGATCATGATATCATAACATGTGATAAATAATAGTAGTGAAATATAATCCCAATAATCCTAACTTAAAACATGAAACTTTGTGGCGCACACACATAATCATAGAAAATAATTTCTTATTAGTTAAGGCTATTTTCCAAGACCATCATAGCGAACAAAGTCCATTACTGAACAGAGTTCACTCCTCGTTCCAGTCCTGTATCACTAAACCGGATTACTTGCCTTTCCATCCATGTCTATATCATGAGATATAAACCTTTACCAAATTCATTGGAGGGAGATATAGGTCCCACCCATTTCATAATGAAACCATTCTTATGTGTGCCACAAAATCATTAATCATACATCATAGCATAACCCATGTAATAAAAATTGGATTCCTAAACTTAATTCCATCATAACATAATCCATGTAAGATAAAAGGACATCATAAAAATAATTCCATAATAACACAATCAAATCAATTTCAAAATAGGGATAGAAGTAGAACCCTATATTATCTTAGATGGAAAATAATTTTGATAAAACGCATGAACTCCATTCTTGAGGAAAATATCCTTTATACTTCAAAAACATTTTTATTTCCTTAACATGTAATACAATTTTAAACTAATAGAAGTTCATTAAAAAAATTGAAAACTTGTAAAGGAATATTCATGGAAATAATTCTCTATGAAATCATAAAAATACATTCCTGCCGTATAATTTTAAAAAATATTCTTCTCGTACTTTGGCCGAAAAATTCAAAAGGTACCTCGTACTAAAAACAACAAAAGATTCCTTTCATATCGTTTACTAAAAACTCTCCAATGGGTAAAAGAAGATTTAAACAATTGTCGAAGGATAGAAATAATATTACATATTTACGAAACATGGATGTGGAAGATAAATATGGCCTAGTAATTACCGAAGTATAAACAATCTCGGATAAAAATTGAGATTGCGAGATTTTCCCTTAACATAGGGCCGATTTGCTTTGTACGTATCCGAACCTCCTGTATAATGATTCAAATAATGCCATTGAATAATTACAGAATAATATTAATTGTTATGATATCATATATGGTCATATTATTATCTTGTTATTAGTAATATTTTATTTCTACTTGTTATTCGGGTGTTCACTACTTTATGTCTTTATGCATGTTTTGTCGAATAAATTTATATTATTATTTTTAGGTTATAGATACCTTATTTACATACTGTTATTAGTGTAATATATATCATATTTATTCATTAAATTCATTTAATGAATCATTATTCACCGAATATCATGTAGAACGAGTCGCATCATATCGTGGAGACGTTAGGCAGTACGTACGCATGAGCGATGATATCGTTCCCATGATTGTGGAATTGTATTGAAGTGTATGTATACTATTTAAGAATCAATATCAATTTAAAATAATCATATATATGTATTATTTACACCATTATACCCATCCAAGTAAGGTGGTGGTGGAAAATAGATTACACCACGACGTGGAGATGGTATTCCATACGTATGCACGCGCAGTGATTTCGTTTTCCGTATGATGGATAAAAGATGAAACAGGGTTGTTTAATATTTATAATAACATATCAGTATATTATTGATACTGATGTTATTACTTCGTAATGAAACAACTAAATAAGAGGAAGTAGAAAAAGAAATAAATTTGAAGGATTCAGTAACAGATATTATCTCTTCTTTGACATGCCTCTTTGAAACCTCCTCTTAGTGCACTAAAATTGGTCTTTGAAGAAGAAAAGGACCTCTAGTATGTTTATAGGGAAGTTTATAAGGGAATTTTTCAGGGTTTGGCTGAGATTCAAGGCTCAAAATTGTGTGAGGAGGTGAGGGAGGAGGTGCCTTTTTATAAGGGAGGAGAGGGACACCTTTGGGAAAACTTAAAATTTTATTTCATAATAAAGTCATATTAGGTTTTTAATAGATCAAAATTGAGTTTATTTCGAATCTAAGATGGGTATGGGTATAAATCCTCTCAAATAATATGTTTTATACAAGTTTATGTTACTATTTTAACCTTATCACTTAGATTTAACACTAAGTTAAATAATTTAACTTTTACTGTGTCTTCTTGTTTTCTTATACTATATGGTTAATAAACTTACTATAACAAGACAAACTAACCACAAGTGGTTCATTATTAATATATATAACCTTATATAAGTCATTTTGATGAACCATATATTTTTAGGAATAAAATAAAAATTAATAATATATTATTTGTTTTAAAAACTATTTTATGTCTATTTTGACACTATTTGGTAATTGATTTTTTGTGAAAATCATAACATCATGATTAGATAAAACAATGTTAAATAAATCTATAATAGCATGTCATATTAACATATATAATTAGTGTAATTAATAAAAAGTCTCAAATTACATTAATTTGGGTATTTATAATATCAATTATTTTAATATTTCATTTATTAGGTAATTACTTCATCACCATTGTGTCATAAATAAATTATATTATTTATTTTCTAAAAATTATAAATAAAATAGAATTAGGTATGAAATATTTTTATATTTCTAATTAATATTTATAGTTGAATTTATCTTATGTATAACCCTATATTAAAAATGTTTTAGTTATTAAACTTTGATTTTAACTATTTTAACTCTTCTTTCAATAAAATAATAATAAGTTTCTTAATCTAATACATGTTGACCTAAATGGTCATATTTTATTCCTAAGGTTATTTTTGGTTGGCTTAATCTTATCTAATAGAAATAGGACATCTGTTAGGGTAATAATAATATCATTTTTACCCTTAATTACCCTATTTACTTTTAACTTTGGTAAAAAAGTAAAAACTTACTATTCACCAAAAATTATTTTTATCTTATTGAAGCAAATTTTACCCCTTGATATTAAACTTGTCTCTCGAATTTTTGAAATTCCATTCACAGAAGCGGTAAAAGTACGTTTTATGTACATTTTCAAATTCTCCCACGAGCTGGGTAAAATACGGTGAAAAGTTCACTAAAATTTTAATATATCTAAAATTATTATAAAATGACTCCAATGAATTACATTGAACATATATAGGTATATGTATAAATTTTGAAATAAAATAAATTTAAATAAAATAAATAATTATTTAAATAAAAATTCCGTTTTTAAATAGTAACCTAGTGTTTTCACTATTCATCATAAATTGAAAGTTTTCAGAAAAATACCAAAATTTCACCTTAGGATAATTTTGATATTCCGAATCCAAAAATGAAGTCCATTTTGAATGATAAAATTTATAAAATTTCAAAACTGGGTATAACTATATTTTAATAACATATCGTTGTTTAGTGAAACTCGATATTGCGTACAACACACGCTATTGAGGAAGGTTTCTCTTGCGTATAACGCAAGCCAAGATTGTGTTGTGTGTAACGAAATATTACTTTAATGTTGCATATAACATACGACATAAAAAAATATACCTCTTATAAAATATCACGGTGTTACATTCTACCCCCCTTAAAATGAATTTCGCCCTCGAAATTCGTCACTTCTTAACAAACAGATGAGGATACCTCTCTCCCATCATATCGTCAAGCTCCCATGTAGCTTCTTCTAATTTGTGGTTCCTCCATAAAACTTTCACCAAGCGAGTGGTCTTGTTCCATAGAATGTTTTCGCTATGATCAAAAATCTCTATCGGCTGTTCTTCATAAGAAAGATCTTGCTCCAACGGTACAACTTCTGAGCTTAGTACATGTGAAGGATCGGGTATATACTTTCTCAGGGGAGATACATAGAACACATCGTGAACTTGAGAGTGATTCGATGGAAGCACCAATCAGTAATATACCTTCCCAACATGATCCAGTGTTTCTAAATGACCGATATACCTAGGGATCAACTTTCCCTTCTTTCCAAATCTCATTACTCTCTTCCAAGGAGATATTCGTAAGAAAACTTTGTCACCCACTTCAAACATTCAATCTTTTCATTGGTTGTCGGAATAACTTTTTTGTCAAATCTGAGCTGCTCTTATGTGTTTTTGAATAGATAAGACCTTTTCTGCCATCTCATCAAAAAGATCTGGTCCTAATAGCTTTCTTTCCCCAAATTCATCCCAACAAGTTGGAGTTATGCATTTCATTATATAGAGAGTTTCATAAAGAGCCATCTGAATACTAGAATGAAAGCTATTATTATTATAAAATTCTACCAAAGGTAGGTGTTGATCACAACCACCTTTGAAATCCATATAGAAAGCTCTCAACATGTCTTCTAATGTTTTAATTGTCCTCTCAGACTGACTGTCTGTCTGAGGATGATAAGCAATGCAGAAACTCAACTCTTTATCTAGAGTATGCTGAAGACTTCGCCAAAACTTCAAGGTAAACCTCAGATCCCGATCAGATATAAAGGAAATTGGTACTCCATGCAATATTACCACTTCCTTTACATATATCCTGGCAAGCGGATCAAGAGAAAAATCTTCTCTAATAGCAATGATGTGTGCCAACTTTGTAAGACAATCAACTATAACCCAGATAACATTATTGTCTTTGGATGTTTTAGGAAGTCCATTGTAAAAGTCCATAGTGATGTTTTCCCATTTCCATTCGGGAATGGGTAATGATTTTAACATCACCTTAGACTTCTGTATCTCAGTTTTAACTTGCTGACAGACCAAGCATCGAGAGACATATTCAGCAACATCTCATTTCATGCCATCCCACCAGAAGTACTATTTCAGGTCCCTATACATCTTCGTGCTTCTGGGATGAATAGAGAATGAAGAACTATGATCCTCATCTAGCATCTCCTTCATTAATTCTGGAATGGGAGGAACACAAACCCAATTCCCGAACCTTATTATCCCATCACAATCAAGGTTGAATTCAGGAACATTTCTCACCATCTTTTGTAACTCTACATCTTCTTTATGTGCCTCTTTAATCTTCACATGTATATATGGTTGAATATTCATTTGAGAAAGATAATATTTTCCCCTTACATTATAATTCCAAGATCCATCCTTTGTAAATCCGTAAATATTGGATCTTTTGTGATCCTCATCATGGATATGCTAGCATGGTCTTTTCGACTTAATGCAACTTCCACCTTGTTTTCCTTCCCAGGGTGATAATGAATTGAGCATTCATAGTCCTTAATCAACTCCATCCAACTTATTTGGAGCATATTCAGCTCCTTTTGTGTTAAAATATATTTTAAACTTTTATGATCAATATAAATATCACACATTTCACCATAAAGATAATGCCTCCATATTTTTAATGCAAAGATTACCATGGCTAACTCAAAATCATGAGTTGGGTAATCTTGCTCATGGATTTTCAACTGTTGTGAGGCATAAGCTATCACCATATCATTTTTCATGAGAACACACCCCAACCCCATCATGGATGCATCACTATAGATCACAAACCTTTCTCCACTACACGGTAGTGTGAGCACAGGTGCACTAGATAACCTTCTTTTTAACTCTTTGAAATTTTATTTACACTCCTCCGTCCAAACAAACTTAACTCATTTTCGAGTCAACCTGTTGAGTGGATTAGATAATCGTGAAAAATCTTTCACAAAATGTCGATAATATCCAACCAAACCAAGAAAACTTCGGATCTCAGTTATTGTTGTTGGTCTTGACCATCTTTCGATAACCTCTGTTTTTGTTGGATCCACAGATATCCCCTCTTTTGAGTTTATGTGACCAAAAAATGAAACTTTTTGAAGACAAAATTCACACTTGGTAAATTTTTCATAAAGCTTATCCTTTATTAGGGTCTTTAAAACAATTCTCAATTTATCTTCATGTTCTTCATTGCTCTTTCATTAGACAAGAATATATTCTATAAAGATTACCACAAACTGACCAAGATAGTCTCTAAAGACTCTATTCATTAGATCCATGAAGATACCAGGGGCATTAGTAATACCAAATGGCATTACTATAAATTCATAGTGTCCATACCTTGTATGGAAAGCCGTATTTGGTATATCCTCCTTTTTGACCCTTAATTGATGATACCCTGAATGAATATCAAACTTCGAAAAGTACTGAGCTCCGCGTATTTGGTCGAATAATTCATCAATGCATGGGAGAGGATATTTGTTATTGATAGTGATCTTGTTAAGTTCTCGATAATAAATGCAGAGTCTCATTGATCCATCGTTCTTTTTAACGAACAAAACAGGTGCTCCCCAAGGTGACGCACTAGGGTATATGAATCCCTTATCAAGATTCTCATGGATTTGCTTCTTCAATTCTTGCAACTCAATTGGGGCCATTCTATAAGGTGTCTTTGAAATGGGCATATCACCCAGTATGAGTTATATTGAAAACTCAACTTCACGATTTGGTGGAAGACCTGAAATACATCATCAAACTCCCATACAATGGGTGTATTCTTAATCGTGAGTTTCTCTCCAACCCTTTGAGATAAATAACCATAATTTATTGGAATCAAGACCCATAATATGGAATGAATTTCCACTAGAAGGTTATATACATCCTTGCATTGGTAGATGAGAGTAGATTGATCGAGAATATTAAATGTGATTTCCCTTATTTGGAAATTGATAGGAGATCTATATAAAGAAATCTAATCCATGCCAAGAATCACATCAAATTCCACTATAAGAAGCATCATAAGATTTGCAGGAAGCACTTTCCCACAAACTTCAATCGGGGAAGAATTGTAAACTTTTGATGCGATTGTTGTGCCATTAGGGGTTGTCAAAGCTAACTCAATATCTAACTGCTAAGGTAATATGGTGATAACCTTAGAAAATTCTTCATAATTAAAAGAGTGGGTGGATCTAGAATCAAATAAAACAATTGCTACTTTAGAGTGGATGGTAAGTGTACCTTTCACCACTTCGTTATCATACTCCACATCACTGATAGAAAATGCATGTGACTTTCCATTTCCTTTGGCCTTAAGATTTTTTTGACATTGATCATCATGAACAACCCTTGGATTAGGGCATTGATTGGCATAATGCACCATTTCATTTCACTTGAAACATTGAAGTGTAGGAGGTGCATTCTGTGTATCCCTTTCTTTGTTCGCATCATTAGACATCTTCTTCCAATTATTTCGACATTCAACTGACTGATGACCTTCTTTTCCACACTTAAAACATGTACTTGTCCCTTTAAGACAATTCCCTCCATGTTTTTTTCCACACTTTGAGCATAAGGGAAAACTCATCTTCTTTTCAGTGTGGTCTTTAGATTTTCCTTTGAATTCCATTTTCCTCTTCTTATCAAACCCATATGATTGATGGGTTACTCCAATCTCCATATCAATCTTGAGAGCACATTGAACAATTTCCTCGTAGCTATTGAAGTCCCTTATGGATAACGCCCTTCGAAGACTTGGTTTTAAGTCACTAAAAAATCGATCGATCTTACACTCAGGTTGGATAATAATTTTAGAAGCATACCTTGCAAGTCTTGTAAAATTCACTTTGTAGGTACCAACAGATCCATCATCCTTTTTCTTCAATTCAAGAAACTCCTTCTCCATCATTGCTCGAAGAATACGAGGAATGTACTTATTGAAAAATAAGTTCTTGAACTCGTCCCATTTCATGGACTCAATTTCATCCCTTTGCCTCATATTCTTAATAAGATTCCACCATTAATTAGATTCACCTTCCAAACGATATACCGTTAGGATGAATTTATCATGTTCAGAACATTGTCGAACTAAAAATATCTTTTCAGTGGTACTATTCCATTGTTCATCCACTAATGGATCAGAAGACCCGCTGAATGAAGGTGGATGCTGCCTCTTGAAGGATTCAATAGAATCTTGCTTCTTCCTTTGCTTGTGTGGAAGTCCTGCATGATTCATAGCTTGAGAAATTTGTGTGAGCATGGATACAAGATTTTTCATTCTAGTTCCCATAATGTTTGGTTGCTCAGGGGGGCAATCATTGCATTTCCCATCGTATTCAGCATTAACACAGTTCCTTTAGGTTCCAGCTATTGACTAAAACCAAGAAGCATAGTGTGAGAAACACTAATCATAATATGAAAATCACATAATCATGAATAAAATTTTAGGTCTTATCATAGGCTGTTCATGGCCATTTCTAAAACACTAACATTGTGTACTATGTTTATACATATCCTTAGAGTTCTTACTAAGGATTTCACATCCTAGTTTCCAAAGGTTGACTATACCATTCCTCTGATACTAAATATAACGACCCATACATTACATAAATGGTTATTACTTCAGAATTGATGCATAATTATTACAACATATAACAAAACCATGGTAGGAACGTATAGGTATAGTGACTTTAGAAATTGGGAAACATAAACAACTGGTTCATAAATCATCTACATAGACGCCCACTTATTTCGTCATATTTAGAGTCCGTTTTGGCATATCCTACTTAATACCCTTCTTCCTGACCTGGGGAAAAGAAAACATACAAAAGGGTGAGCTCAAATGCTCAGTAAGGGTAAAAAAAATAAATATCAATCCAATCATATTCATAAGAACATAATATTTTGAAAATCTTAACATGCAAAAGAGATCATAATAACATAACATGGGATAAATCATAGTACTAAAATGTAATCCCAATAATCATAACGTAAAACATGAAACTTCATGACATACACACATAATAATAGAAAATCATTTCATATTAGTCAAGGCTCATTTCCAAGACCATCAAAGCGGACAATGTCCATTACTGAACCGAGTTCACTCCTCGTTCTAGTCCAGTATCACTGAACTAGATTACTTGCCTTCCATCCATGTCTATCTCATTAGATATAAATATTTACCCAATGAATTAGAGGTAGATATAGGTCCCACCCATCTCATAATGAAACCATTCTTATGGGTTCCACAAAATCATTAGTCATACATCATATCATAACCCATGTAATAAAAATGGGATTCTTAAACTTCATGCCATCATAACATAATCCATGTAAGATAAAAGGACTTCATAAAAATAATTCCATCATAACATAATCAAATCAATGTAAAAATAGGGATATAAACAGAACCCTATATTATCTTTGATGGATAATAATTTTGATAAAATGCTTGAACTCTGTTCTTGAGGAAAATATCCTTTCTACTTTAATTTTTTTTTCCTTTATTAACATTTCATACAATTTTAAACTAAAAGAAGTTGATTAAAAATAAACTTGAAAACTTGTAAAGGAAGATTCACGGAAATAATTTTCTATGAAATCATAAAAATCCATTCCTACCAGATAAGTTAAAAAAACATTATTCTTGTACTTTGGCTGAAAAGGTCAAAAAGTACCTCGTACTAAAAATGACAAAAGATTCCTTCTATATCTTTTACTAAAAAATCACCAATGGGTAAAATTAGATTTGAAAATTTGTAGGAGGATAGAAATTATATTACATATTTATGAAACATGGATGTGGATGATAAATATTCCCCAGTAATTACCGAAGTATAAACAATCTTGGATAAAAATTGAGATTGCGAGATTTTCCCTTACCTTAGGTCTGATTTGCTTCGTACATATCCGAACCTCCTGTATAATGATTTAAATAATTTCATTGAATTATTAAATAATAATATTAATTGTTATGATAATATATATGGTCATATTATTATCTTCTTATTAGTAATATTTCATTGCTACTTGTTATTCGGGTGTTCATTGCTTTATGTCCTTATGCATGTTTTGTCGAATAAATTCTTATTATTATTTTTAGGTTATAGATACCACATTTAAAGAATGTAATTAGTGTAATATATATCATATTTATGCATTCAAATAATTTATAAAATCATTATTAAATGAAGATCAGGTAGAACGAGTCGCATCACATCGTGGAGACGGTAGGTCGTACGTACGCACGAGTGATTATATCTCTCCCATGATCATGGAATTGAATTGAAGTGTATGTATACTATTTTAGAATCAATATAACTTTTAAATATTCATATATAGTTATTCTTTACACCATTATACCCATCCAAGTAAGGTGGTGGTGGAAAACATATCACACCATGGCATGGAGACGGTATTCCGTACGTACGCACATGCGGTGATTTCGTTTTCCGTAGGATGGATAGAAGGTGAAATAGGGTTGTTTCATATTTATAATAAGATATCAGTATCTGAGTGATATTGATGTTATTACTTCATATGGAAACAACTAAAGAAGAGGAAGTAGAAGAAGAAATAAATTTGAAGGAATCAGTAACGGATATTACCTCTTCTTTGACACGCCTCATTGAAACCTCCTCTTAGGGCACTAAAATTTGACTTTGAAGAAGAACAGGACCTCTAGTATGTTTCTAGGGATGTTGATAATGGAAATGGGCAGGGTTTTGCCTAGCTTTAAGGCTCAAAATTTTTTTATGAGGAGAGGGAGGAGGTGCCCTTTTATAAGGGAGGAGAGGGGCACCTTTGGAAAAACTTAAAATATTATTTTATAATAAAGTCATATTCGGTTTTTAATAGATCCAAATTAATTTATTTCTAAGATAAGGTGGGTATGGGTCGAAATACTCTCAACCAATAGGTTTTATAAAAGTTTATGTTACTATTTTAACCTTATCCCTTATATTTGACTCTAAGTTAAATAATTTATCTTTTACTATGTCTTCTTGTTTTCTTACAATATATGGTTAATAAACTTACTATAACAAGTAAAACGAACCCCAAGTGGTTCATTATTAATATATATAACCTTATATAAGTCATTTGGATATACATTAGATTTTTAGGAATAAAATAACAATTAATAATATAATATTTGTTTTAAAAACTATTTTATGTCAATTTTGACACTATTTGGTAATTGATTTTTGTGAAAATCATAACAGCTTGATTAGTTCGAAAAAAGGTTATTAAATCTATAATAACATGTAATATTAACCTATAAAATTAGTTTAATTCATAAAAAGTGTAAATTACATTTATTTGGGTATTTATAATATCAATTATTTTAATATTTCACTAATTAGGTAATTACTGCATCACCATTGTGTCATAAATAAATTAAATTATTTAATGTCTAAAAATTATAAATAAAATACCATTAGGTATTTAATATTTTTATATTTTTAATGAATATTTATAGTCGAATTTATCTTATGTATAATCCTATATTAAAAATGTTTCAGTTATTAAACTTTGATTTTAACTATCTTAACTCTTTTTAAAATAAAATAACAATAAGTGACTTAATCTAATCCAAGTTGACCTAAATGGTCATATTTTATTCCAAAGGTTATTTTTGGTCGAGTTAAATGTATACAATAGAATTAGAACATGTGTTAGGGTAATAATAATATCATTTTTACCCTTAATGACCCTATTTACATTTAACCGTGGTAAAGAAAAGTAAAAAGTTACTATTCACCAAAAATTATTTTTATCTTATTGATCCCCATTTTACTCCTTGATATTAACCGTGTCTCTCGAATTTTTGAAATTCTACTCACAGAAGCGGTAAAATTACGTTTTATGTACATTTGAAAATTCTCCTAGGAGGTGGGTAAAAGATGGTGAAAAGTTCAATAAAATTTTTATATATCTAAAATTATTATAAAATTACTCCAAAGAATTACATTGAACTTATATAGGTATTATGTATCAATTTTGACATAAAATAAATTTAAATAAAATAAATAATTATTTAAATAAAAATTCAGTTTTTAAATAGTAACCTGGTGTTTTCAATATTCATCAAAAATTGAATGTTTTCAGAAAAATACCAAAATTTCACCCTAGGATAATTTTGATATTCTGAATCGAAAAACGAAGTCAATTTTGAAAGATAATTTTATAAAATTTCAAAAAAGTGGGTATTACTATATTTTAATAACATATCGTTGTTTAGTGAAACTCGATATTGCGTACAACACACGCTATCAAGGAAGGTTGCTCTTGCATATAACGCAAGCCAATCTAGTGTAGTGTGTAATGAAAGATTCCTTTGATGTTACGTATAACATAAGAAATAAAAAAAATGTACTTCTCATAAAATATCAGGGTGTTACATATACTGTCTAATAAAAGGTTTATAACCCTAATGAATCCTTTGAAAATTTATCTTCATATTTGGTGTGACTTCTATAAAAAATAGAGTGATCTTCGAAAAATGTTTAGTGTACGTCAACCATGAATAACTCTATTTTTCATGTTTATGAAGCTATATTTATTAAATAATGATCACACATTCGTGGTGAAATTTTCCTCACAACATTCCATTATAATACCTCAAGTTTAATAGAAAAGAACACTGATTTCTACTACCTTCAACATAGATCCTTCACACAATAATGCAACAAAACGTACATTGCCTAAATCTAGGCCTCTAGGAGAACAATTATTCTATATATATTTCCCAACATTTCATTTACCCCATAATGATACTTTATCCCATGTAAATATTTAGGTGTGTGGAAATGAAATTTCAATACATTATTTTTATCCACATCAATTTTAGAATCTAAATCCATAGGAGGAACAACAACATGTGAATTTTTGTAATATATAGATGATACTATGATCTATACTACATCAATAATTACTTTAGATAATGAATTGTTTCCTTGTAATGTTTCATTGGTAGAACACAACCATGGTATATTTGGAATTTGTATAGGGTTTCTGATACTACACATCAACAAATAGAATGAATCTAGATCATCATATTCATGTAAAAATTCATTTTTTTGTATAAAATATATTAGATGGAATTACAAATTGAGATACAATAATAAAGTCTCTGATTAAAAATCAATAAATCACAAACTAAAAATTTCACAACAACCGTTGTAACTTAAAAATGATAATGATGAAATATTCTCATATACTAAATTGAAATCTACAAATTAAATCCACACATACAAATTTCATTTATAAAAAATCATCCCAAAATTTATACCAACATCAAAAAAACCTTTTTTATTAACAAATAAATATTAATCAAACATTTCTATCCTCATCTAATTATTACATATGTTGAAGAAGAATCCCAATCTCTATGGGCTATAGAGATGAACCAAAACACAAATAATTACCTTTTATAATGATTTATTCAAAATTAACATGGAAGAAGTTGATCAAAATAATGAATTTGTTGGAATTGAAAAACCAGAAATGGTAAAATGTTTTCATCACCATCGAAAATAGTATACATAATCTATATAGTAACCAAAATCAATGAAAATAGCATTATTAAAACTGTATTTCAGTTCATTTCACTTATAAACTCATGCACAATTCTACAAAAAATCCCACCTCTATATAGTGAAACAAACCCTTTCATTAATTAGATAAAAACAATACAAAAAATCCAAAATTATTACTCAGGGTTTTATAGAATGATTTGGGAAGGATCTCACCTTGTGTTTCATATGTATAAATTAAAAAATACACCAATTATTTTCAAGAGAAAAATAATAATATATGAGATAATTCTCTTTTAAAAGTGATAAAAAAATTCAATAACAAATAACCCATTTTCCTAATTTAGATAATTAATCTAAATAATATATCAATTCATTATGTTTTTATAGTCTAAGATAGTGAGGATTCATTTCACACAATCATGATCAATGGGAACCTTGTGTCAACGTTAACATAGAAGAACATGTCTAGGGTTAAGTGTACACCACTCAAAGTAGTTTTGTGTGACTAATATGGAAACTTGGCACCCAAATTAGCCATTTCTAGTTATAATTGGGGTATATTTTTTTTCAACATCGATTGATCACTACCAAATCATCTGTCAGATTTTTTTACAATATTAGAATCATTAAACAATAATTAAGTAAATTTATCTATATTATCATACTTTAAAATAATATATATTAAAAAACTATGGAAGAAATAAATTTCATATATGATACATAGAAAAAAATCATAATAAGAAATAATTTACCATTCCATTTTAAAACAATTTCAAAACTATTTCAATTACAAGACATTATAACATGATTAATATAGATTTTAGATAGAAAATTAAATGAGCAATTGAGAATGTGTTTTTAAAACAAAATATCAATCATAAAATAATATACATATAAAAACATAGACTAACATATCCCTTTATAATAAAAAATTCAGGATGTAATGAGGGTAAAATAAATCATGAATTGTTTATAAATCAGTAATTACAAATTATAAATATGTAAATTTAAATGTTCCTAATCAGTGAATTCAATTTAGAAAACATAACAACATAATTCTTGAGATTCTCAGCGTAAGGATTAAAAATATAACAAGAAATAAATAAATTTAAAAACATACCTATAAAGAATAAAATTATAAGTGAAGATCACAAAATTCACATCATTGACAATGTTGATTAATATATAGAACTGTGAGGAGTTCTGCAAAGTCCAATGATATTACTGATGGGGAAATTCTTTATAAATATTAATTTTTTCATTCAGATGACAATGAGGTGTAAAATGTGCATTTTCACTAGTAAAATAAATTAGAAATTTTTTATTCTCATACCGTTGTTCCAAAAAAATGTTTTTTAACCATGGACAAAAGAATGGTGGATATCATAGTTTCTATAATTATCCTAGAATAAATAATAAATAATATATTATTAATATAACCATGATTGTTTTTATATATTGTTTTAAGAGATTATTTTTGGGATTATTTAATATTCATTGAATCTATCATGTGGGGGGGTTTCATTATATAAACACATGTCAGGCACTAGGTCTCGGTTTGTTTATTCCACTTTTTTGTTTCTTTGTTTTCTGATTTCTTTTTTTCTCATTTCATTCTTATCCTACCATTATAGTTTCATATATAACACATGTGGAATTATTTTTTATATGTACAATTCAGAAATGAGTTATGTAGAGCAAGATAGAGGATCACGTAGAATTAGGGATGTGCTTCCCTTGATTTTATGAGGTGATGGATCATCATATAGTAACTCCATAGCTAAAATACAGATGAAGATTTTGAAATAGTAAGACGTTTTTATTTTGATGTCATAAATGAAGATAAATTTACAATATTTTACTTTTATTTTCTATAATGTTGTTTTAGGAAACCTATTGGTTTATCTAATCATAAAAATGGATAAACATGTTTCCCAGAATGATTATAGGGCATCACATTTGGGAAATTCCTATAAATAGATATTTTTATTTTAAAAGACATTGTGATTAGTTCATGTTCATAGAAAAGTAATTTATGGATGTACACATTATGTAATTAGAGTGAAATATGTGTACGAGTACTTGGAAATATAGTCGGGTATGTGTTTAGATGGAATTCTCAAGACTAAAAACATTTAACCTCGATACACGCCATGTATTCATACCCAATCATGTACCCAAGTATATTTCACAATATTCTGAGTAAGATATATTTTTCAAGTCAGGTACACAATTATTCCATGTGTGAGTTACAATATATGTTAATGCACACTTCTTTGAAATAACACATGGTCATGCCATGTGAAGTACATATGAATATACTCTGTGTATGGTAAATTCCACGTACGATATTTACTCACCTTTAAAGTTGGTTTTACATGTTAAGTATGGATAAATTAAAAATTGATTGGAATACTTGAGTTAATTCACTATGTATTTGTATAAACATGTTCTGTAATTATCCATTCTTACCTTTCAAGGGTTTTTCATGTATTGGTGACCAAAAGATAGAACCAGACACATGACTAGTGCTTTTTATGAACTGTTTCACATAGATCATGATGGTGGATCACATTGAGTATTTTTAGGACCATTAAGAGGTGTTTTTGTGTGATATAATAAATGGGGGGGGGGTTATCATATATGAAATTAAAAAAATCAATTTCTTATATGTGATTAATATATTGAGATCCAATTTAATATAGAGATAATTTTATGATGAGATTAGAATGGGGGATCGAATGCCCACATTCAGTGACCTTCATGGTATAGTCATTGGTTAGTGGGTCTAAGACATGTATTTGTGTATACATATTTTTTGGGTGATTATACAAACATAGAAATATACCTGAATATGATATGATTCATGAGTTATCTCTTTTATTATATTTGTTCATAGACTATCCCATAAAGACACTTCTTAAATGATGTGGACCCTTTTTTAATGTGGTGGTGAGTTGTAAGGAAAGGTGTTCTGGTTGGTTATTACCAAAAGAGATGGGAATTATACCTTGAAACCAATATGAAACTAGTGATACCAAGAGGGATGAATCCATATATGATCAATCCTAGTGGATCCCATACGGGTTTCATATTCTTATTTTCTGAACTGGAGAATCTCATTTAATAATCCTTCCACTAAATAATATTTCTATGGATATTTAGTAGAATTACTCTCATGTGTCTGATTTTAGGGGAACATGAAAGATCATTAGCAGTTTTGCAACCCTACTAATGTACATAATTGGTGTGGGTAGAGTTGGTAGAATGTTTCACTTTAGAACCAATGTCCCCCATGAAATCCTGAGGGGATGTTTTAATAGTTATTAGTTTTAATGTTCATCCACCATCACTTTTTAGTCAATTATTTAATATGATATTACAGATTCAACATTTATTATATATGTATTTCCTAGAACCAAACCCATACGCCCTAATATGATGTGATTCTATGATGGGGATTCCTAATGGTACATCCTCATATATGTGTTTTTATCCTTATATGTAGAATTTTTTCATATAAGGATAATGGAAATAGTTATCCTCATTATTGTTATATCTGTTGGAAACTTATTACCACACTACATATGAGGATCCAAAATAATGATTTTTATTAGTCAATATGACATTCAACAGTTATGATTATGATTAGATGACATTATGTTCAAATGATATGATTGAGATCAGTTTTTGTGATGTCCCATGGTTATGATTGAGATTAGTGGATATGAAATTACATAATAATAATTTATATTTTTGTACATGGAGTGCCATGGTTATGATTTAGATCAGTAATCATGGAATTCCACAAATGATATTTCATTATAGACTCACATCTAATGATATTTAGATATTATGATATTCCATATGATTTATTTATATCTCCCTAAGTGATGTATGAAATAAATCTCATAGTTAGGGTGGATTCACCATTAATACACTCTACAGACATTCCTACTAATTGGCCTATTGATACATTAAATGAATTTATCACCCTTGTTTTGACCATTAATAAATATTTCCTTATTCAAAACACGGGTTTCTAATAGAAATGGATTGGATGGGTTCTAAAAAAATGTTAGTATTTGTAATCTTATTTATCCTTATAAATGGATTCCTTGTATACATACCTCTGATATCGAAACTATATATATAGTAAAAATTTATTATATACTCTATGGAACTTCCCAAAATAGTTATTGTGTATCTCAATCAAAAACTAGTGGGTGGAATTGAGATTTATTTTATTTGTTTTTTAGATTCATATTGATTAAGATAATATTTTTTTATGAGTTCACCATTGTGGGTTCCTACTAATATATAATCCCCCACCACACATCTGAACATCAGTGTGTGTGTGTGTTTAGAGCATGTCTTACTCTTATATTGACAAGGGATTTTTTATGGATAAGGTTGACGCCTATGGTTGTATAACCAGAAAGAGATTCTCATGTAGACTCTAATGATCAGGATGGGGCTACTGATAACATTCATAAAGACCAAGTATGTGGTTTATCTTAGTGATTAAAGTAGATCCATGTATTATAATTTCAATTTAATTTTTTTACTCTTATATTTATGATAAGACCTGTAGAAAATTAGAGTTTCTTGTATGAAATATATATTTGAGAACATACATCATTCTACTATTTTAGTCCATCCTTGTTCATATTTATTTCATCGACACAATATTTATTTACTACTATTGTTTTTTTCATTTTTTTCTTACTATTATATAGATTCATAATATCCCCAAATACATACACAAAATGATTGCTTCAAGAGGATATCCTATAATGTATAGTGAGGTGTACTTGAGGTCTTGTCACCAATAAATCCAGTTATATATTATAGTGTGATAGTGTTCAGAAAATAACAAAATGGTATCATATGTCTTTCCTTATTATTGCATTACTGTTTGAGATATAGTATATAGGTGTACTAGAAATTTGCAAAAACTAATAATGGATACATGAAACGTTGGTTGATAACTCCAGTTCTAGTATGAAATTATATTTTCTAAGGATATGGGATTACATCTTTTAACATGTTATGTTTTTTTGTATATGATTTTCAATTTTAAATATGCACATGCGATGTAGATTTTATGATTTATGATTTATTTTAAGATGATTCCCCATTATCTAGAGGGTATTGACTGATTTATGATTAGTTCAGAAGAGAAATGGGTTTTTAAAGAATTATATTTGTGGCACAAATTACGCATGTTATAAGACATATGGTGTGTGATTTTAGTAATGATGAAATAACATAGATTAAAAATGTGTCAAGTATAACATAAAATTTGTTTCCCATATAGGATCATTGTGCCTTTATACTCTGTTAGTTTGGAATATACATTTATTTATTTCCAATGTTACGTCATACAGATCTATGGTGATAATTTAATTATAAGAGTGATGAGTCATTCCTCATGCACTAGAGGTTCATTTACAATTGTGTTTTGATAGAGAATATGTCTCTCACGTTTTATAACCCATGTAGGGCATTGTTACATAGATAAATTATTTAATGTTTTACAAAAAAACACTTCGTTGTTTTTTTGGCATAACACAGAATTAAATTCTATGTAATGAATCATGTGACTGTTTGATAAGAAATTTCTTTGGGATGATGTTGTATTTGTACTATTCACCCACATAGTTTAGAATTAGACAGTCAATCAATTTTAATAGACTATTGTTGGGTTTATTCATTGTTGGTGTGGTAAAATAAATATTCATAATAAATCATTTGGTGTTCTCCCATCATGGTTATAATTTTATTTTACATAACCAACCTTCTTTTATAGTTATCTTGTTTTATCCTCGAGTGTGATGTCGAATGGTAACAAAATGTTTACAGTGAAGTACAATATAGTTGAGGTATTACTGTAATAAGATGCACATTGATTGTCAGTTTACTATCACATAATCATTTTTATTGAGGATGTATAGGGATAAGTTCCATATGAGGATTCTTGAAGATGAATAATTACTTAGAGGTCGATTATTAGAAGGTTCCCCTATAATATTTATCTCAAAATTTATTACCAACTAATGGGTTTAACTAAAATTGGATAATAATTAAAAGTTATTGGGAGGTTTCCTCTATAATATTGGAATTTAAAACCTCTCTAACTGAAACTATTTCAATATTTTTGGACCCATGTAAGTCGATGTTTTCCTTACCTCCAATAGATATGGTTTGAATTTACATTATATGCTTTATGTTAATATGGGTGACTACATTAAGACCACGAGATACGATCTTGTATAGAGGAATTTCCTTTTTGGGATACGTTTATGATCATAGTTCCCCTATTTTGAAACATTGTTAGAAGGGATAGGTGGAGACGTAGCAGCCCTTAGATGGAACATATATCCTTATTAGAACATTTTTAGTTGGAAATAGAGGATCCTATGAGAGGTGTTGGAATGTGGTTACACATACAATTTTTGGAAATGAGCTTAGTTGTAACCTCATATATAGACCAAGGCATGGGTGGTTCGTAGGTTCTATGATTTATCTACCTAAGGATGAATTTTCATTCTGAGGATGATCTTATGGTTTCGATGTGTCAATACTTTCTTAGAAGGGCATAACTATGTGGGTTCCTAGACTCACTAACTGGGGAATGTGTGGTTCACTCATTATTATCTAAAAATGATATAGTTTTATAGATATTCATCTATTAATTTTTTACAAAAGTGTGGTTCCAAATTTTTAATTGGTGTTCTAGGGGATATTTTAGAATAATAATATTGAATTTTTATAAAGTAAAATATTCTTGGAATTATGATATATGAATCGTGGGGGTATATATTAGGTCATCTATTTGTTTTTTTAAGACTATATGCCTTTTTTGTACATTGTGTTGTGTAAATGTAACTTTTTAAAGGTTACTAGATGATATAAGATTTTGTGATATTCTCAGTTTGGTACAATGATTGATTTTTTCAAATATGAAATGTATTGGAATGGATATCTATAGCATTATGTAAATTATAAAGGAGTGCATGTGATAAGGTCTATCATGGAAAAGACCTATGTGTTGTATGGTGGTTGAGATATGGTTGGACCTCAACCGACATTGTTTAGAGACGTGGTGTTAGGGGTTGGTTAAGGTTAGTACAAACTATTTTCATATGATAATGGTTTGAAGAGTGAGATACACACATATCAATGGCTTACTTGTAAGAGGATCGGGAAATTATAGTTGGGAACATGGGAATGTGTGTGTTTTTTCATGTTTTGCATCATGTTAGATGCTGGATAGAGTGTGGGACTTTAACCGTAGATTTAGGTTTTATAGAGAAAATAAGGATATTATTATGGTGGGGATAATCAGATTAGTAATGGTTATAAAACATCTAATATGGGATATTTGTTCATGTATTGAGACTAGTTATTCAGTATTCAAACTAAAATTCCCTATTTAATTCTCATGATGAAATCATGGATGAATTTTGCCCAGCAAGACTTCTTCGGGAAGGAATGGATTATAGTGTGGTGGTTATAAAGACCCATGTTTTTCTAATTTCAATATTAAGTATAAATTTTAGTTTCTCATTCGGATTCTTCATAGGGGTAAATGATTCTTTTCTCTATTAATATCAAATCATAAATTTTTTCAGACCACTACTTTTGATAATGAATAAGGAGTTTCAACTATTACATGAGTTTATAAGAAATATGTAGAATTGTGTTTTTTGGGTATAATTAATAAATAATATTAAGATAATTTATTAATAATTTATTCATAGATGTCCATTCATCTATATAAAATAAAATGTGTATAACATTGGGAATACAACTTCACCATTGTTTCTATAATAAGGTGTTTTCCTCATCGAGGTATAAAGTAATGTTGGACATCAGGGTTGGGCACATGTGCCTTATCCATTTTTTTCTTTTACATTTTTTATTTTATTTTTTCTCAGACTCCTAGATTCTCATGTAAACACCAATTTGTTTTTTCAGGTTTCCAAATATATTGAAAATGGAGAGAGGGATACATAGAGTGGAATAATTGTGGTGATGCCTCATAGATTTTGATGATCTATATCATTTTTTAGAACCTGTAGAACCTAGTTACATTTAATGTATTTGAAAAATGTTCCCAAAGATAGTACATTTTTATGATTATTTCATAAATCCACATATATTTATCATAATATCATTTTTTGGAACCTAAAATTATTTCGAATGACATCCATGTGGTATATCAATTCCTAAAATGGTATAATGAGTGTTCCAAGATAATTTTAGAGTATCCTAATTTTTAAATGTTTATTCAATTAAGAGTGGTAAAATAAATATACATCATGAAATCATCTATTTAAGGGAAGATGAATTTATTGAATTACACACAATGTATTTTTAGTACATGTTATGTACAAGTATATGGCCATGCATCCAAGTATATGGGAAGTTGTAATGTTCAAAACTACACATCATGTACCCTGGGTATGCAATATCTATTAGCACTAATCCCAGAATTTGAATACATGTCATTATTGGCAGTATTGGGGAACATGGTTGTTAATGGTATATAGAAATTCCATTTGTGGGTTGCACACATTATTGTAGTATGTAGCTAGACCATGTGAGGTACACATATAAGTACCACATATAGTTTACACACTATATACATGATTTATAAACCATGTGCTTGGGTTTCAAGATCCAAAACTAGAAAAGGTTCACACCCAAGAGGTGATTTGAGAGTACACACTATGTACTGGGTTATACATGTCATATACTTATCCCCTTCTACAATTTTAATGTTTTTTGTTTTAGTTACATAAAGTCATTATTAGAAAAAAAATTAATTTCAATTAATTTCTCCATTGACCATGATGGGGGAACATTTTTTATTTTCTAGTAAATTTTAATGGCATTCTCTAAATAATATAATAAATATAGTTGTTAATCCACCAAAAAATGATTACATATATCTTTTGAAATTGATAATGGAATCTGAACTAGTTTAATTTCAACATAAATGATTTTTCTAAATAGTATAAGGATACAATGCTTAATTTTTTATGAGCTTATTTTAAAAAAAATCATTTAGATGATGTGGGATGCACTTTTGAGGAGGTGAAGTGGTTTTGTGTTTAGATTGACCTTGAGAGTGACATCAATATGAGATGTGATATGAGCTCTATCCACTGACCAATATATACATAACATATAACTTAATTAAACAACCCATATGATGTGTTCACTTGTTTTACTAAGAGGACATGATATTTTAGAGATGGGAATTGGTGATGTGTTTACCCCATGCAATGATCTTTAAATAGAATGAATTGTTTGAATTTGGGGAACCCTTGAATGATACTTCTACTTATGATCCATCCTAGAAGATCCCCTATGGTGTGCCTCATATTATTTTCTATCCATGATGATTATATATATGGGTCATCAATTAATAAATATATTATGAAGATCTTATGTATGAATCATTTCATTTGAATGTTTATAGGGGACACAACTGGTTCACCAATGTCATAACAATCATGAGCATTTGAATTATGGGTTTGTTTAGATATAGTTGTGGGTGTCATATTATAACTCATATCAAACATATAATCATTAGGTGTTATGGAAGTGGTGGTCATATTAGTCATTTGGCCTCCATTACTCATTTATTCTTATATATAATCAGTTATGTTTTACATAGTAATGATTCTAGATTTACTTTCATGAATTCATCTAATGGGGAATGATTAAATTTGATAATATGATATTGATTCCCAAAAAGTCTTCTTCGGATCTGGATTATGATCTTTACTTTTTGAATAATATCATATTAAAATGATGAACATTCCAATCCTCATCATTATAGAAATATGTGTACATGGAATTCAATAGTGTACATGAATTTCCACAACTATGATTGAGATTAGTTGGAATTATGTTCTACGATTATGATTTTGATTAGTGGACATGATGTTCGATAGTTATGATTGATATTAGTGGACATGATATTCTATAGTTACTAATATGACTAGTGGACATGACATTCTACAGTTATGATTCATATAAGGGTACATTTAATTCCATGATTATGATCGCGACTTGTTGAAATAGTGTACGTCATATGATATTGTCTAATGGACACATTTCAAATGACCTTTATATATTAAGATAATTCAAAGGATTGATGATGATCTCCTCGAGTGATGCCTAAGACAGTGCTCATGGATAGGTTGGATTCACGATTATTACATTCTCTCGACATGTCTTCCCAGGAAGATATTGAGTATATTGGTGAATTCCAAACTATGATATCTAATAACAATATTCTACTCCATTAGTGACACTTTTTTTATCTCATAATTCCATTTATAAGACCATATAATAAATAGAATTATTTTTATGTATACTTATCATTACAAATATACACCATGTCTATTTACCTCAGGACATGATTTTACTTATATAATATACTATTGGAAGAGATATTATGATGGTGGTTGAAGCATGAAATATTTATCAGGATCACAAACCCAAATATTTATAGTGGATTTATTTTATTTCTTTATTTAGTTTTTTGTCATACATGATGAGCATATTCCATGAGAAAGAACATATAAAAGTAGATTATATGATCACCAGTGGGGGAAACCTACTAAACTATATTTATTACCCCATATACATTAAATTTAGTGTACATGAAAATATTAAATATAATTTTAGATTGAGAATATATGTAATAAGGATATGAATAAGGCATATGATACATTGATCGACTAGAGTCCCTTGTGTGGATTCTTATGATGAATTTGGAAGAACCAAAAAAATTCTTAAAGGCTTTTGTGTGGTCTCGCATTGATTTATAATTTGATCGTTATACTATTATTTTGGAATCATTTTTTGACTATTATACATGTGATCATCCCAGTGGACAGTTAGTGTTGCTTATATGATATAACTATTCGAGAACATATTTCACCCCATTCATTTATTAAAACTTTTTAATACAATTATTACTTCTGTATAATTATTACATAATATTGTGGATGTATATTGGTCATTTCTTCTACTGAATGCTCAAATATGAGGTTATTTTCTCCCCAATAACACACCCTAGGAACTCACTTCTAGATGGAAGCATCTGGTGTATGATGATGTGTTCTTAAAGACCTATTTCCAACTCATCATGTTATTATTTATGATGTAATATTTGATGATATGTGGCATATTATAATAATAAGGATGTCCATAAAAAATGGATATAAAGTTACAAAGATAAGATCGTATATTTTATTGGTTCTTTGAACCTCTATTTAATTAGTTTGGGAGATATAATGATGTCTTAAAGATTGAATGTGTCGTATTATGGTCAAATGAGGTGGATTATGAATTTAATTGAATATTTTTAAATTTTAAATGGATGATTAAAAAATATAACATTATGAACAATTTCTTAAACCAAGGGGAAAACCATCTACAATGGAAAAAAGTAAATTATTAAGAAAAGAAAACTATGATACATGATAGGGGACTCCATAGTAATAAAGCCTAATTAAAAAAATCATTGGAATACAAGATGTTATCAATGATAAAATACTATAGACTAGGAATGTGGGAACATGATACATGGTAAGAACCACATCTTATAATTCTAAATTATAAAAATATGGGTGAACTATATTTTTTATTACAAATGTAGAGCCCTTGAAATAGGTAGAGACACCATGTTCCAACATACAATACTCTATGTTGTAGAAAATGATTCATCAAACAATTATTATAAAATTGGAACAACCATGAAATTTATCTTTTATTATATATTACCCAAACCATTCCATACCTATATCATCTATGGAGAAAATAATCCTCACATCATTGAATTCGAAACCACTTAGAAATGTTTCAATACAAACACCATAAATAATAACATATTCATAAAATAATTTAGTCATCAAATAATGAATACCATTGTACATAAAAAATATTGGGACGATACATAGGAAGAACAAATTCTATAATTAGTAATGATATATTTTTGGTTATTATGTTTTGTAATCATAGTAAATAATTATTACCTCAATGGAAAAAGTTTGAAACTATTGGTTAACCGATCAAAATTTACCTAGCACAGGCCTTTATTTTTTTGTATGAGTTGATATAACAAAAAAAAAATACTATATTAAAAAATGTTTAAACATCATTGAAAATTAAATTTATAATATCATAAATATTATTTTTGAAAATGAATATTTTCACATTTCCCATATTTTAATATTTATATCGATAATGTATTTAAAATGGGATAAAAAGATGTTAGGATCAGTTAGAAATGGTTATCATTATGGTGATAAAATTATATTTATGATAGTAATTTATTTATATATTGAATTATTTATATAATTAAATTATACATTTACTCAATAGTGATATAGTGATAGTACATTGATAATAAAAAACAATATAATTAATTTTAAAATTAATAAAATTAATATGTTTTTGAACAATAATATAATATCATTAAATTAATAGATACATATGATGTGTAATAAATGGTATAACTGTTTATATTAGAATCTAATTACTCTTTCTAGGTTATTGAAGTCAATATTTGGGAGTATTATATAAAATTCCATTAATTATATTTATTGTTAATAAATATTTTATTAAATTATTTATTTATTTTTTGATAAAAACTAGTTTTTATAATGTCCATGGAACATTTCTAAACCACATTCACACTTAAAATCATAATTATATATAATAAAAATAGAAAAATTTATAACATTGATAGTGATAAAAAGTGTAAAAGAGGTTGTCATACCTGTTTCTATAGATTAACATGACACTTAAAAATTTCTAAATATTATTATATTGATTTATTTTGACATTATCTTGTCCAAATATATAATTTATCTCAATTCAGTCCCACATTTTTTATTATGATTGTCATTATATTTTATTTTTTTAATATTTTTAATTATTTTACTCCCCACTCATATAAAAGGGAATCCAATTTCCTATATTCATTTCATTTTTTAATCAATTTATCTTGAATATGAATTTAAAAAATATATACTACCAAACTAACCACATTTAAAATCTCTCATTGTCTGACAAAAATACCATCTAATTTTGGAATAATGTGTAATCTAATATATTATATATAAATATGGTGTATTATTATTTTATGATTGCTGAATATTAATTTATTCTTATACCTATAATAAATACTCAACAAAAAATATAAAAATAGTAATATATTGTTCATAATGTGTAATTAAATGATACTATATTTATGGTAAAAATTCATTTTCAAATAATTTTCTAGTATATGTGTTTTGAATACATCCCTTGTGCGGACATGTGGACAAACACCTCCATGAAGTGTTTTTTTTGTTATTTTCTCACCACCACACATGTAATCATATAATAATGAATTTTAAATTTATATAGGATATTTAAGAAATGTTAATGTTCAATAATGTTATTATATTACTTAAATTCTTACCGTTTTTTATATTTAAAAATGAAAACATTTCTTATGCATACATGTGGACTATCAGCTCAATGATGGGATGTGATAAATTTTTCAAGTCTTTATACCATGAATCGTTATAAAAATTAATTAATATTATAAAAATAAAAATATATAATGTTAATATTTTCTATATGATGTAAAATCTTTTCATTTTACTAGGATCAGCCTTCTGAATATGTTTGATATTATTATCTAAAAATCATCATTATGATTGATGTAAAATAATATGATTAAGTGAACAAACAAGTCATTATAATAAAATAATTATAAGGAGTAATTTTAACACCTCTTGATTTTAATGATTAATTCATTTAAATAAATTTAATTCCATAGATATAATGCAGTACATAGAATCTTGAGATTTTGAAGGAGAAAAATTGTGATTTTTTCATATATGACACACAATACCAATCCTAAATGTCCCATGAGATACTATGTAAATTTTTCTGTTACAACCTCGAAATTTAACGTGTGATTTTTAATATAGATAACCAAATCAAGATATATATATATATATATTTCATAATGAGAAAATATTTATTGATAAATGATTAATAAATAAATATGGTTGTTTTTAGAAATGTCATTTAATGCCTCAAAATTCATTTTACTTATAAATGTTTTCATGTTACATTTTGTTCTTTAAAATTATAATTAATTAATAAAACTATATAAATATTATTTTATAAAATGATTATAAATTTTTAACTCCTCACTTCAAATTTATATTGGGGATAAATATTTTTATTTTCCATAAATTGTGAGTTTCATTGAAATGTGAAAAATAATGTTTTTATAATGTTTTTATGTCATCTAAGTAGAATATGTAATTTTAAATTACAATTATGAATTGAATTTTATTTCAATGGAACACATGTTTTATTTAATTACATTTAAATATATTAATTACATGACGGTCATATTTATACCTGATTATGATATTTATGTTTTTATGTTTAAAAAAAAATTCTAAAAACTGTATTAAAATGCAATGTGTTCTTAGATATTAATTGAATAATGTAATATTTAATGACTAATTGTTTATATTAAATTAATAATTTTTATTTCTAAAAATAATTATTTAAATCCATCACTTTATCATTACTATTCATATAGTTAATATTAGATAATTTTACTCTTTAAAAATAAATATATGGGAAACCTATATTGTGACATGATTTGTGGGGTTATTTTTGAATTAGTTTTTACAACCCATTTAAATAGAATTGAAAAAAAATCACTATTTGGGATCACACTACGGGATAAATGGGTATTTGCGACGGGATATTTGCGACGGGGGTATTTGCCCGTCGCAAATAAGTAGCCTTTTGCGATGGGGAAGGCTATCCCGTCGCAAAAGGACTGGCGCCCTTTGCGCGCCAAATTACGGGAAACCTATTTGCGACGGGAATATTCCCCCGTCGCAAATAACCGACAGTAGTAAAAGGTATTTGCGACGGGTCCCGTCGCAAATTACTATTTAACCGTTGACCGTAATAAATGCTGGCTAAGGTATTTGCGACGGTTCCCGTCGCAAATGGGCCCATCGCAACTAATCTAACCTATAAATACCCCCATCCGTTTTTTTCAAATCATTATCAAATTCCATCTTCTTCTTCTCTCAAGATTTTATTTCTACAGTTCAGTTTTTCTCAAGTTTAATTTTTTTTCTCCGGAGTTGGTATTGAAGTTTTGAAGAACGATCAGAGATCAACCTCAGATCAATTTTCAAGGTATTTATATTTATTTTAATTTCATATTTATTTTTACCATGATTAATAAAAATGTTGTTTTGTGCATTTAATACTCTTCTGTAAAAAATATTTTTTAAAAAATATTTATTTATTAATAAATATAAATTATTATTAATTATCTATTAGTCCAAAATATCTAATATGGCACATTTTATTTTTTTCATTATGGATAAATTACTTAGGTTAAAAAATACTCTTGTGAAAACTAAAATGGTAAAATTATGTAAAAATAGAGGAAAAATGAATAACATGTTTAAATGTATTTTATTTTTATGTTTGGGTGGTGAGTAAAAAAATAAATTACCACCTATTTATTATTTAAAAATTTTGATGGACCTTGGGGTGAGAGTGGCTTCCTATTATTTAATAGTTTTAGGGATTTTAAAAAATTAAACACCACAAAAATTATGAAAGGGAACTAACTCCTCTCACATATTCACATCTCTTAACACATTTTTCATCACAATATTAAGAAAGAATATATAATAAAAAATTATTATACAAATTGTATTGGTATTTTTATTCCAAAATTTATCATATTATACATAATTAGAGTTGTTAAGGAGTTTATTTTAAGGGAAGTTATTTTTATCCCCTAAGCCCCTTCATTTTAAATATTAATTTTCATCATTCATTTTTATTTCGGTAGTTATATTATAATAACAACGGTTTCTATTATATACATTTACATTTTTAGTTAGTTTATTAATATTTTTTCCATCTACTCCACCATGAAATTGTAAATAATGTTATCTCTCATGTGATCGGTGGACTACAACTTAACAGACCAATATAATTTTTTTAACATTATATACTCACATGTGTAGTCATAATATATGGAATACATAATATATATAATAAATAAGTCATGACATTAATTCAATAAATGTAATATATCATATAATTCTTTACCCTTTAATCCATTTTTGGTAATGATGTCATCACTCCTGTGTATGAATGGCCTACCATATCAATAAAGAGATGTGAGTCATTTACATTGTAAAATATCAAAAAAGTTTTTAAAAAATATTCCAATATTTAAATAGTATATTTATAGAAATTATTTCATTATGAAGATTATGAATCTATTACTTATACATAAGTTCTATAACATACATGTAAAAACACACAGGAGAAAACAAGATAATTAACACCATAAATATGAATAATAATAAGAATACCTAATTGTTTACTAATGAAATAAAAAATTCATTAAGAGGATCATATATGATATTATAGAGATGAATATATTTCTTTTATAAATTAATAACATTCATAAAATAATTATACTATAAGTTTGAGAGTTTCCAACAAACATTAATAATTAGGTATGTGATTTTTCTCTCAATATCCTTTAATTTTGTAGTATTGTAATGTTATGAAATTAATTGCAATATATGTTGTACATACTCCAACATTTACAAATATTTCCATGAATATTTATATTAAATGGTATTGTAGAGACCCCTCCCAACAAAAGTTCACCACTATTGAGTTGTAAAAGTGAGAAAATAGATTGTGACCCCTTACTCATACCTCTAGTAGGCCCCATGTTAGCAACTAACACTGAGGGTCTAATAAACATGCAGATAAAAGGTACTACTATATAAGAGAACAGATGTATAATAGTGTGATAATATAGAGACCTACAAAAAACTAATCAGAAGACAAAGTAAAAGAATCCTAATTTCACGTATGTAATCTCATGAATGAACTACTACAACAAAAATGGAAAACTGCGGGTGTCAAAAGAAAGTAAAATGGTAGTGAAAAAAATCCTGAAACACTCATACAAACCTGTAAGCTAGTAGTAACAGGATAAATCTCAAACCTACTTCAACATACATGAAATATAAATTTATATAAACATAGGGGGATTATAATAGAATACTCTGTAGCATCCTCCCAGATCATTTTGTGTAAAACTACAGAAATAATTTTAAATCATAGTGATCAATAAGTGAAACAAACATCTCACCTTAATAGGAATAATAACATCATAGCCTCACCATGTATACCATTACCATGTATCTCATACATGAGTATATAATATATTAAAAAATATCAAGGGTACCCTGGTACCACTTCCCCACTAGTTTTCCACCTTTCTCCAATGTCTCATGTCATGAGCATCACTCTCTAAAAAGTATTTCCTGCAGACACCTGGGTGAATCACCACAGCATGAACCTCATGAAATACACCACCGCAACAACGCAACCAAATGCTACTAGGTACTTTCTTGGAGACACCACAACTCACATATTTTTTATCATACATTACGTATTATACCTCAAGCCATTATATCCCAAACATTATCTAAGGATCCCTAAGCCATCACAGTATATACATGTTACACATATAGTAGACCATATAAAACTATATCTAGAATATATGTGTGTGAAATAACCACTATTCTTTACAACCCTCTATAATCATATATGGGGAAGAACAAGTATCATGCATCCCATCATAAGAAATTACAAATAGAATATATTAGGGAAGAAAGGGGTAGTCAGCCTACCAACCTCCCATTGGTATGTGGGAGAAAACACCACCAAGGCTTAGGACCCCCGGGTGTTAGTTTCCATAAACGACAAGGTGGATTAGTGTATAGAAAACCCAAAATTAATGGATAAAATATATCTCACAAGAACACTATTGGCATAACCTAGTATTAGAAGCAACTACATATAACATCTCTCAGACTCTCAACTACCACTCCTAAGACAAGATATCCTATAATCCCACAACCATTTATAGATATTCATTAAGTTAATTGTCCTTTTTAATCGTTGAACTTTACGTTAATTAATTCTTTAACCATTAATTATCCATTTTATATTGTACATTACATTTCATTAGAATCAAATCCAAGTTCCATTACCTCAATGATTAACCAACACGAGTCCATGGAATCTCGAAAACATAACCTCAGCACTACATGCCAGCAACCTCCAACCCCATGGGTTAAACATATCTTCATTTATTAATAGAATTATTGCATTCCATATATCCATATTTACAATAATACTAGAAAAAATTTCTACACTACCAAACACAATGGTCTCGATAAAGTGATTAGATGAGCTACCATTTGTGTCATTTCCACATATTGTAGGATCGTAGATCCATATATCATTAAGAATCTAAACACATAAAGAATGTCAGATACCCATCATGTCATTGCCACTTTTGGAATAAGGGTAAGCAATATCATCTTCATCAATTAGTGGGTAATGTAATGTAGATAAATAGCCAATATATGAAACAAGAATCAACATTCATATCAATTTGAAATAACAAAATTACCTCATTCAAACACTATTGTGGTCCTTCCCAACATCCAATTTCATAAACCGATGCATCTATCATTTCTAGGCATCAACTTCTACCACAACCACTAGGACACCCTACAATATGTACCAAAAAACACTTCAGTCTCAACAATCCTAGGATCAAAACATATCCAAGCTTCCCTTCCCCCCATAACCGAAACCCTCATATCCAAACCACATCACAAGAAGAAGAAACAAACATATAAATAAGCTCTCATCACTAAAACAAGGAAACTAGCCTTCACACACAATGTGATCTCAGTGATCCAACGATTAAGGTACTCATCCTTATCAAAAAAATATGATACTTAGGCCTAATAATGGGATAATATTAATCACACTATCAGTTCTTATTTCATTATTAATTAGTCGATTCATTATTCACAGGTTCCATCTATGGGAATCATAAACAAATATATATTACAAACATTCGAAAAAATAATTATAAAATTATTTTATCAGGCATTTAATCCTTTATCAAAAAAAATAATCACGCTTCAAGTTCATTAAAAAAATCCATTAAAAATTATTACTTGAATAAATTTGATTATCATTAAATTATAACAACAAAAATATGATTATTAGTTACACAACATTAACCATATAGCCTATAAATTAAAAAGAATAATGTCGTTATGTTCCATAGAAATTTGCATCAATAATGGAAATCTATATCATTAATGTCATATATATCCCAATATATAAAAAATAAAAATACAAGTTGTTACCACAGTACAATGTAACATCATTGATACATGTTCGATCCCAATTCTTTAATCTGTTTTATGTATTAAATTAGGTCAATTTCAATATGACCCATGGGGATAAATCATCCTAAATCAACAATTTCAAATAAATAATTAGAGAAACATAAAATCTCCTACCTCAAAAGTTCATTTAAGTTCTTCACCTTGTAATGAATCAAATCAATGGATCACAATCACATCTCCAGCAACAACTTCATCCACATGAGGATGCTACGACACAACCACACCAACCAACAACAAAATAAAACACTATTAGAACTATGGAGATCTTAAACCAAAGCATGGAAAAGAGAAACATGAGGAAACATATTGAATAGACCATAATAACAGAGGTTTATTAAAAATTATATTTAAGAAGGATCACTACATATCAAAGGTGGGGGATAGAGATCATCCCTATATGAAGGAGTCCCCAAAATGCTAAAGAGGGGGTCATCAGGTCACCTGGGGTGAAGGGAGAGGCATTGTAGCCAATGGTTTTGACAAAAAACATGCGATGGGAAAACACATTAAACATACATCATAAGGGAATTACATGAAATGTAATCCCCATTAACATCACATAATTATTCAAGGTCGAGTTTTTCTAAAAACACATTACCTTAATTCATTATTATATTTTTCTAGATGATGATGTATTTCACGCCACCCCGTCTTATTTCCCACTGTGAAACTAACCAAAAAATAGGATATTGTATCATTTAATTTAGTAAAATGATATGTAATCACCTAATTATAGATTTTAGTTAACATAACATTCCAATGTTATTCTGATCCACCTCTGTGCACTTTGATCGTCGAAACCCACAAAGGGTCGATCCATCTAGATCATAGACCTAACATCAGATATATATGAAAATATTATCATCCTCTATAAAAAAACCAAAGAAGATAGGAAACAAAAATAGATTATTTTAATATCCATCCCACGAGATACCTCTTTAAGAATTAACCCCCACAAGTGCTCACCACCACACTAGAGGAACAATTGGAAAACCATGAAACCACCACAACCATCTCCTAAACACTCTCCCAGGGGGGGATACCTCTCATAAGAGATAGAAGTCACAAAGAGAAACAAGATAAATCCATCTCATAAAAAAGGTTCAATAACCACCAATCGAACAATATTATAAGAGAAGATCTAAACATCAATAAGTGCAGGATATTGAACATGTATATACAAATCACATTCCCATGACCTCCCATCTACACCACAAAACATCCACATGACATGAACCATAGGGATATCATTTACACACAACACATTTTCCAAGCATCTTTGTGTCTCTACATGCCACTCATCGAAGGTCGCATCATCATCAACATCAATATTCCCCCAATATATGACATAAGAGTATTCATGAAGATAATGATAGATCCACTAAACATGAAAAATAATGTGTATTTGAATCATCTATAGGGTGGAAATATTGTGTACGCTACGACTCTAACATGTTCTAATACCTTGGAAGCCCCAACAAGATGCAGATAATGCGTACTCCCATAACCCAACCTTCATTTCCCATCACCAAGAGTCACCTTCAAAAACACATGATCCTCAATTCTAAATTTCACATGTATCCTCCTATGATAAACAAAATACTTATGATGATCCTGCACTGCCTTTATCCTATCGTGAATCACCTGAACCTTCTCTTTCGTACTCTGTACCAGTTCTGGCTAGAGATTTGGTGACTCTTTGACCCTTGTCCAACATCATGGAGAATGATATGGTTAGCCATATAAGGCTTAAAATGGAACCATATCGATGGTGGGGTGGAAATTATTGTTTAAAGATAACTCTACCAAAGGTCTTTTCTTCATCCAAAAACCTCCAAAATCCAATACAAAAGAGTGAAAAATGTATTCAAGACTCTATATGGTCAGCTTTGTCTAACTGTCTATCTGTGATTAAAATGTACTAAGGGATAGATGATAACAAAGTAATATTGGAGACCTCTCCACACAGTGGATGTAAAATGTGTATGTTTATTGAAATGATCTTCCTCATGGATTCATGGAGTCTCACCACCTCCTACAGATATTACCTCGACATAACACCCCACTGATAGTAACTCCATGATAGATATGAAGTGAGTAGATTCCATAAAAAAATCTATTACCACCCATATTGCATCATATAATCCATGAGATTGAGGTATTTTAGTAAAAAATTCCATTGAGATATCATCCCATGCTGACTGAGGAACATCTAAAAGCTAGAGACAATCACTAGGAACATGGTACTTAGCATACACCTTTTGGAAGACCAAACATGAAGACAAAAACTCTGCAAATTTATGCTTCCACCCAGGCCACCAAAACTAAGCTCTCAACGCCTGATATATCATTTTAATGTCATGATGTACCATTTAGGTATAACTAAGGTTATAACTAAGAACCATCTCTTGCGATTCCAAAGGAATGAAAAGACCATCCTAAAACAACACTGAGTGTTGTTCATACTCAGACCAATCATTAGGGGCCTTGCCATAAATAAATATATCTTTCCATACCTTCACCTCAAGATCACATAATTAGGACTCTTTCAACTACTACAATAGGTATGACTAAACCAACATCTAAAAATCACATTCTCTAATCACAGACTCTCCCATGTCCAGATTTAATGCCAAGAGTTCTTTAATCAACCAAAAAAAATCACTAGATTCAAGCACTACATCACTGTGTGACTTTTAAATCAATGCTTCGACCAAATAATTTCCCTTTCTAGGTCTATATATAATATTTATGTCATAATACTATAATAAATCCTTCAACTGAAGTTGATGCAAGTTCATGTCATGCTAGGAGAAAATTTTCCTCAGGATTTTATGATCTCTGAAAACCATAAAAAATTTCAATTAATGTAATGTCTCCTGAACATGAGGGAAAAAAAATGCCACAAAATAGAGATCATGGGAGGAATAATAACTTTATTATGGGGAAAAATAATGAGACCCATAAGAAATTAGAGATATATACTACATCAGAACCCATCCAAACACCAGAGGTGGAGCATCACCTTAAACCTCAAACTGAACTCCTTGTGCAGGAAGTCAAAGATAGATGGTACTGAACGACATCCCCTTCAGATACGTGAAAGATGCCTAACACTTTTCAGTGTTGAAAAATGACTAATCCTTTCCGGTCAACACTTTAATAAGAGTCACATACTGATATAAATTAGATACGAACCTCTGGTAATAGGCTACATGGCCATGCAAACTATACTATTATGCCACTGTATTATGGGATCTTCAAGACACAACTACTTCTATCATCGATGTATCCACAACTACTCACTAATAACAGACAACATTACCTAAGAAACAGACTTCTTGAGACCAAAACTCACACATAAAATTTTTCTTAAATAGTTATTGTTGATGAAGAACTCCCAACATTGCACACAGATTGTATACATGATCCTCCTTGGATGCAGAGTATTCAAGGCTTCTATTGATGAATACCACCACAAAAATTTCTAAAAACTCACAGAACACAATAATGATGAACCTCATGAACATATCTGGATAATTTTTCATACTAAATGACACCAAAATGAAATTTTAATTCCCAAGACCACAACAAAAAGTAGTCTTTCGGTATCCTCATTGGTCACACGCATATGATGATATCCTGGATGAAAATTGATATTTGAGAACCAACTTTTACCCTTCAGTTGATCGACTGAATAATCAATATGTGGAAGAGTATAGTAATTATTTTTTCCCTCGGTTCATGCAGTAATAATCTATACACATCTGTAAATTATCATCATCCTTTTTTATGAACAATACTATTTCACCCCATAGTGACACATTTGGCAGAAAAAACCACCCAAAAACTTACCAAAGAATTGTATAAATAGGCTATCTCATCTCATAAATAACTATCCTATATGAAGACATCGAGATAGTATACATGAATTACTATATCTATATCTCAAACATGATCTCTCTTTGAGGGGGTAACAGTACAACCACTTTTGGAAAGACAATAAGGTACACTTCCATAACCATAGGAGACAAATAATGATGAACCTCCAACAAGTTCAACATCAACTTAGACATCAGGGATAGAAAGGATGAAACATTCCTTTTACCCATCTGATGGTCTCACTCACCAAAACACAAGGCTGGTTCTCTATTAACATCAATGAAAACCACTTCGCTCCGAATGAAACCCATGATAACCTGAACTGTATACAACCAATCCATACTAAGGAATAAATAATATGGTTGAATCCATAAACATTGTAAATCTACCAAAGACCAGTTCTTCCCTAGAACAAGCTCATAGTCTATACATAGTTCAAGCAAGTCGGATCGACCTCCAACCAAAGCAGTGAATTCTAAGGGAACTGGAATCCTCTATATCTCATGTCCTATGGAATGGAAAATTATAGGTTATATGAAGGTGTTCATTGCTCATAAATCAAGCATGCCATGGATAGATGTATAAAATAGGAAAAGGGTACCTCAAATGATGATCAGATCACTTAGAGCTAGCAATGTTGACACATAAATCAATCCATGACCTTCTCCATTCCCTCTTTAATCCTACTTACAAACTCCTCCATGACCTCCCTATTCTCTATGAGGGAAGGGAGCATAGCAGGTCCATCCTATTCATGCCCCATCTTCCCTTTGTTGATCCAAATATGGTGAAACCTATTTCTGCTACCTCATCGTGAACTATCACTACGATGGAACCTGGAGAGGAACACCTTGAAAACATTGACTCCCCATAAAGGTTAGGCACTCTCTCTACAGTTGAACATGGACTCCAAAATAAAAAGTAGTCGATCCTTTGACATTGTTTGGATATCTACTACCCTAATATAATCATGACATTGAGGGTTGGGACCTTCCCCTTGCTAAATAGAAACTCTTCTTCCCTAAAAAACAAGAAGCACATACCATAGTTTTCTTCATTAGTATTCCTAGCGACTCCCCTCTCATGAAGAAATTGTTCTAGCTAATATCCTTTGAAATACCTCTGACCCCACTAACTCATTGAGAGACATCTCCATCCTAAATGGGGTGACTAGAAAATAGATATATTAATGAAAATACGCCTCTAAATTCTTCACCCTTTGCTCCCTATATATAAATAGTTGCAAATATTATCACATAAGTTTCCTGAAACATATCTCAAACTCTCACATAATAGATATTCTGTGATAAAGGGTAAACATATCCTAAGGATTTTACTCCTTCATGGAAAATGAAGGAATCTCGACCCTCATCTTCTATTATACCTTCTCCCATGAGATTACTGACTCCTCTAAATCCATGTTTAATAAGAACCACAATGACCTCAATATCCCATGAAAAATCGTCCAAACCATCAATACATAGTGATCCTTCTAAGTACATATCTAACTGAAAGCTATCTAAACCTACTCCAAGATATCTTCCATGACTGCATAAAAAATGGTTGCTTCATTCTTCATTAGAATCTGGTACTGAAACACTCAACGTGTCTTCCTTCTATTGTCTTCGTCATCATCATATACTCTTTGGTTATCAGCTAGTATGTCTTGCTGAACATATTCTATGAAGACATGATTGGGTCATGGACATGGAGCCATAATTGTAAAAGGAATAATATTTAGGCCTCTTAATCCTGGAATATTTATTACATTAACTTTAATTAATTGTTATAATTAATTCATTATAGGTCAACGTATCCCATGGTCTACGCATTGAAACACATTCCCAAAGAAGAATGATGCATGAAACTTTACTAGGTCTATACAATGAAACACGTATCAATTAGTTTTTTTATCCATTGTAAGCTTGAATGTCCTTGAATAGGATCATAGGGGGAGTAAATACTCTTGTCTCAACCGATATCATGTTTTACAGTGCTTACTAAATTTTACTGACACTATTTTTTTACCGACTCATGAAACCTCACCTGTGCCAATATCCAAACTCCATCCTATATATATACTAGACCTCTGATACCAAACTTTCAGAAACCCCTCCCCATAATGTATACCTCTCATGTTTTAAAAATTGGAGAAGAGAAATAGTTACAACATAGTCATCCCTCGAGTGAGCCCTGGTTAGGAGACTAGCACGAAGGGTATAATAAACCTGTAGATGGGAGGCATTACCCTCTAAGAGAAAAAATGTGGAAGAGAGAGAAAAATAGACACCAACCAACTCCTACTCAAATAATAACAAAAAATAATCCATTTTGAAGATATGAAATTTCATCAAAGAACTACTAAAATGGAATATGAAAACTGCATGAACCAAACTAAAATAAAATGACCATGATCATGAAGCCCAAAAAACTCATAGAAACCCACAATATAATAGTAAACAACCTAATATCCAACATGATCTAACTAACCATAAAAATAGTTTATATAAATTTATGGTGATTATAAAAGTATACTCAGTAGTATCTTCAATGGGGCCTCTCATGAAAAAGTAATGAAAAAATTCTAGGCATAGTGAACAAGATGTTAAACTAACATATCACATTATTGTGAATATTGAACTTTGAAAAATCTCCTTGGATAATCTCACCTAGTATTTCATTAAATATTTTATAATATAATAAATAATATCAAGAGTACCCAACTACTAATTCCCCAATAGTTTACCTCTTTTCCCCAATGTCGTACATCCTGAGTATCTCTCTTCAAAAAGTCTTCCCCGCAGACACTTGGGTGAGGCACCAAAAAATGCACCAAGTGAGACTCAACACCACCACCATGGAAAAAATGTATCCTTGTAGTTTCTAAGATCCACCTGAACTCACATAGAATGAATTTTTCATCAGGTATTATACCTCAATCCATTACAACCCATAAACAGAGTATGGATCTTCATTTCATCACATCCAATACATGTTACACTAATAATAGTCTATATTAAAATATATCTTGAATATATGTTTATTAGATAAGAACAGGCCATTACATACCTCTACACACATATATTGGGAAACAAACAACCATGTATACAATAACATATAGCTTCCAATAGAAGTGTGCAAGACCAATTGGGGTAGTCGTCCATCCATCCTCTAATTTGGATGTTGGGGAAAATAGCCCACAGGGATAAAATACCCCGGGGTGTCTGTGACCCAAACCAATAAGGTAGAGTAGATTATAGAGACAAAAAATGTAAAGGATATAATATAGCTCACAAATACACTTTGTAAATCACCTTTTCATAGACTCAGCTACATCTAACATGTCTCAAACTCCCATCGGCCAATCCTAATACTATATATCTTATAAGAACACATCCATTTAAATAGAGAAATTAAGATAATTATCCATTTTTATGAGTATCAATTAATGTAAATTAAATCTTGAACTGTTAATTAATCATTAACAATTTCAAATTAAATTTAATTACCACGAAAACCATGTTTTATGTCCTCCATTCATTACTAAACTGAGTCCATGACATCTCTCGGAAGCCTAACCTCAACACTGCATCACCAAAAGCTCCCTCCCCATGGGTTAAAATTTTCTTCATTTATTAACATTATTATCACTTCCCATATTTCTATATTTCCTATAATTATTGAATATAATTATATCCTACCAAACACAATAGAAAGTACTCGGTGAGTAGACGAGATACACATTGAGTCTTTTCTACATAGGGCCTAAGCATAGACTGGTCCATCCTAGAGAAGATAAACATAGAAATAACGTGGAAAACATTAGGTATCATTGCCTCTTTTGGAAGGAGGGTAAGAAAGACCATTTACCTCAAGATGTTTGGAATGTAATGAATATAAACGTCTAATAGATTCTACAAGAATCCTCTTTTATATCAATGGGTAAGCATAGGTTCAACCCCTCCCAACACCTTTAATGTCCTCACTAAACCCCACATGCATAATCTGATACAATTCACCACTATTAGCATCAAATAAAAACACAAACATTGGGCCTCCCTACAAAAAAATACCACGACAACCCTCCAGGATCAGCCATCCTAGGCTTACATCATATCCAAACCTCCCTTCACTCACAACCATAAGTTTCATATGTAGAGCACATCACAATCCGCAAGAGAAAACATAGAAACGATCTCTTGTCCATAAAACTAGGAATATTTCCTTAACAAAAAATGAGATATCATTTGCACTAATGCAAAAGGAACTCAACTATTTTATGAAAGCAGAAATCATAGGCACAATAATGAAATTATCTTTTTTTCCACACAACTAGTTATTATTATATCATGAATTAAATGATTCGTAATTCATAGTTTCAAACTATAAGAAACCTAAATAACAAATTATCACAATCCACAACCAAATTAATTGAATAAATTAATTTAACATTAAATAAATCATTTATCAACAAGAATAAATATGTTTTAGGTTTAGTAACCAATTCTATTAGACATACATACTTGCATAAATTTTATTATCATCAAATTATAAAAACAACAATGGGATTATTAAACATCCCTCTAAAACTAATTAGACAATAAATTAAAAAATTAATCCTATATTTACATTATTTTCCAATTTCCATCATGATTGGAAAATGAGTCAATCATTTCATATATATCATCTATATAGAAAATCAAGAGACAAACTATTATCGTGATAAAAAGAAACAACATGACTACATGATTAATAGAAATTCATTAATCATGTTCAAGTATTTAATTAGGTAAATTTCATTATTATCTAAGGTTATAAATCATGATAAATCTACAGTTACACATAAATAACTATAGAAGCATCAAATCTCTTACCTAAAAAGGCCATTTAAGTTCTTCTCATGAGAATATATCGAAGAAACAGATCCCAATCACCTCTCCAACAATAACTTCATCCCCCCAAGGAAACTGTGACACAACCACACCCACAAATAACAATGGAAACCCTGTTAGAACCATGGGGAACACATTCTATCACATGGAAAATAATAATTGTAGGAAATAGATCCAAAAAAACACAAGAACAAGGATAGATAATACCTTATATCGAAGACGAATTACAATGGATTGAATGAGCTATATGGGGGTAGTTCTATAATGAAGAAGTCCCCAAAAAATGAAGAGATGGTTATTAGGTCTACTTGATTTGAGGGAGAGATTTTGTAGCCATAGGTTTTGACAAAATCTGATCAGTTAGAAAACACTAGAAACATACTGTGTTAGTGCATTACATGACGTGTAAACTCTTTTCACGTCATGTAATTCCTCGAGGTCATGTTCTACCGAAATTTGCAACCCCTCAATGATTTATTTTTATTCTTAGACCCTAATGTATTTCCAGCTATTAACCCATATATAATGTTGTGTAGTAACCCACAAAATAGGATGTCATTATGTGCAATGTAGTTACACAATGTGTAATCCCTTCTTTCCAACATGTACTAAACTAATCTTATCTAAAAGTCATCTTAGCCACCTATGAGCACATCGATCTTTAAAAGATGAAAAGGGTTGATCCACATGGATCTAGGCCCTTAGAAGTATTTTTATTTTTATTTTTAATTATTTCATCTAATGGAATTCGAACTATATATTACCAACTAGAAAAAAATTTCTAACAGAATTTATTTTCATTATTATTGATTACTTCTATATCAACTAATATTATATAATATTACCTTTTCAGTTAATTTTAAATATATTATTTCCATTTTCCATTTTTTATGAGGATTTACATTTTGTAAAAGAAATCAATTCATTTAGTAAATCTAACGTCAACACTATGGTCATGATAAGGGATTCTCAACTTAAATTTTATTCTTTAGGAAATTTTTCATATTGTATGCCTATCTTCTTTATGAGGTGTATCTTTTACCCATTTTTTATGAAAAATAATGAATATATATATATATATATATTTAATTTATGAACATTTTTATTTTTTTTCCTTTTGTGGGTGTTATAATTAAAAAGATACCATATTGGTATGATATTTATTATTCAACCTCATTCTAATCATGTTTATTTGTTCTTGAATTTATTTTTAAAGGTATTAAAAATAAATTGTCTAATAAAACCCATTTATTATATGATACAAATTTATTTCATGATTTTTTCATGCAATAGTTAAATTTTTATTATCTTTATTATTAACTTGATTGATATAATTCTTTTATTAAAATATGATTTAATTTATCTCATTATTTGAGGTTTTTTATTCCCAATAAATATTACAAAAAATGTTTTCAAAAATGATTTAATACGATAATTTACTATCATTTTTTCATTAACTAGATATACAAAAATATCAATTAATAAGAATCTTTAAATTTCTTCCCAAATAAGGAACTATTAAATATTCTAAAAAATGTTAATAGAATAATTATTCAAATATATTTAGCATAAAATAAACACTCCCACCAAATACGCCTTTACTATATTAAATTTGTATTTAAATAAGTAGTATTTTTGAAATATTAAAGATATTAATGTATTTTTAACTTATTTTATATTTTAAAAGGATATAATAATTATAATTTTTTTTATTGATCTTATTTATTGTGTTCGTATTCATCAAAAATAGCACCTCTTTATTTTACAAATATTACAATATAGATATATTTTAATTCAATGAATCTTATTTTTTATCCCAATGGCTTATGATAATTTTCGATAGGGAAATTATTTTCATTGTCTATTTTGATTATATATTGTAATCAATAACATCTGTATTAAAAATTAAATTTATTAAAATCATTTTACATTAATTTTGCTGATAGATATCCATATTATTTTGTAGGGATATGTTTATTAAATAAAACATATATCAAATCTATATATTTTTATTAACATTTAATTCTATATTTTGAATAGGGAAGTATTGATATTCCATTTTCACAATTAAATTCGTTCATTTATTTATATGGAATATTGTTCATGAAATAATTGATCAATAGATACATGAGTAATTCATTGGAAATTATGTGATGAGTGGGGCATGAAATTATATATCCCCTCAAGGAATATATATTCTCACAAGGTGAATTAGTCAGACATAATTAAATGGGGTTTTTACCGATACCGTTATATCATCTTGTGAACTTTCTTGTTATTATTAATATATTCATGTATGATATCAAGCCATCAAATATTATGAATCTCATTCATTAATAATTTAATTATAATTATCCTTTAGAATATTGCATTTAAATAATCCATGTATTTATTGTGTGATCAATTTATTAATTGAATGAAATGTATGTTTATTTATTTACGTTTTCATATTGACTATGAATTATCTTGTCAAAATAGTAACATTATTGGTTAAACGGATTCTTTTTATATATTTTCCTTTTTATATACATTATTCCTTATTTATTTTGATTACTTTTATTCATGGTAGCTTCATATTTACATAACTCTTACTTAGAATATAGGTTTTCCCGTATGTTTATTAATTCCACAAATATATAAAGAAGTAATAACTGAATGATTCCATGGATGAATAAATTTTTTACTTTAACTATGATGAATTTTTTATATTCATATTTAATATAATAAAGGAGTATGTATCATGTTTTCCTACAAAAAAAGTTATTCGGTACATTGGTATAAGATCCTATGTATTTAGAACAAATGTAAAAATGTAACAACTAATTCTAGGGTATTAGGGTTCGAGTAATTAAAATATTTATAATTTAATTAACATGAAAAATTTTGTTATAAAATTAAAAATAAAATATAAATTAAATTATCAACTTTCTCATCAATTATTTACAAATGTTTAAAATGAATCAATTCAAATATTTTATGAATGATCAACCTTTTCATATTTACATAAATGATAAAAGAAATTTTCCTTTTATCACATAGGACATGCATTAATTTTCCCACCTTTATAACCATTGCATTCATTGACTATTCTATTAAATGTTTCAATTGATATATTTATAGTAAGTCGTTATATGAATAGTCCTAACAATATTCTTTAAAATATTATAAAAAGAAAATGTTAATTTTTCACTTTCTTTCAAAGAACAGATCCAATAATACTTTAATATTGATTTTATCTATGTCAAAAAAAACTCATGAATCTCATGTTTTAGTTAGGATATTATATATTATGTAGATACATATTGCTTTTGATGGATTACTATTAATTTTTTATTTTTTAACTATGAAAGTAATAATATTGGAAATTAGAGTTTCTTAATATGATTTTTTTGTTGATTATGTATTTACTTCATTTTAAGAATGATTTAGACATACTAAATGATGAGTGAATACATTTTTATCCCCTTGATACGTTATCTAGTATTAGGGAACAAAATATTTTATGTATTTTTGGTATACCATCCCAATTATTTATGATGTATGGGCTTGAGGACTTGTTGGTATGATTATAATAATAAATTAAAAGTCCAAAAATATATTATTATGATGTCAAATATTATATATTACATCATTATGAAATAATATATATTTATCATTATTATTGTTTGAGAATTTATCATCAGATATATTTTGTTTAGTTTTCTTGTGGATGACACTTAGTGATGCATGAGGCAGACAGACACATGACCTAAAACATGCCTCTTTAATCTAGTGGATGTAAAATACAAGATAGGTCTTTGGGTGTGTCCATAGGGATTCCATATCCTCATTCATAATAGTGTCACACATATATACTTAAAAAATGTATGTAGTGAAAATATAATAAATATGAAGTAGTGAATAAGAAATAAAATAACCTGACAAAAAAACAAATGTGGTTGCTGAATAATATGTATATACAAAATTATGATGACGATCAAATAGCTATAAAAAATTACAATATGGGAAAATAGGGTATCCATGAATATACCACATGTGAAACAAAAATAAAAAAGTCAAAAAACAGAAAAAATATCATCATGGTAATAGGATCTCTCTCTTGATCAAGTACTCCACATAATACTGGTAATCAAGCATCAAAATCCAGACACATCCATTTATTTGTAGATACAGTCCTAAAGTATTTTGTTGGTTACAATGGCGGCCCATATATTGTGTGAGATATAATATATTGGCCACCACCACCAATGCATATATCAATATTGTTAATTCATAATAAATGAGTATTGTGCCAATAATAATAAATGAAGTGAACTAAATAAATAATATATATATAACTATGTTCTTTATGGGATACCCTTCCAATCATAATTAGTTAGTGTTAGGATGGTTGTGTGAACAAATTTAAACATGTACATGTATATGATAAATCATCATAAATGAAGTGTTAATGTGGACTAACAAAAAACATGTAATTTGGGTTTCCAGAAGCTTCATGAGAATATCACATATACTTGTCAATATTTTCTCAAAAGGATACATTTTACTTATTTATGTGGAAACCCTATCTTATCCATGTTAATCCATATCTTGAATCCCATATACCACACTAGGTGAACTGTGTGTATATATATATATATGCAATTTCAATGGAGTATATCCATGGTGAGCCATGAATGGAATAAAATATATAACTATTGGCATGGTGTTAAACCAACAAAGAACTCTGAGTCTATCCTTAGTATCTCACATAAGGGTCCAAGTCTCACCTATGGTATGGTAAAACACCTACACCACTAATCCCATCCCCATGGTCTCCCCAAGGGAACCAGTAACACTCTTCTTGAGGTAGACGAAACAAATAGTGATCCTAACAAAGGAATACTTCATATCCCCAAGGCATATTTACAATTCAAGAGAATGTTCAATATATAAATCTCAAATATCCAATACACAATGTCCATAAATTGGGATGTAAGTATCTTCCCTAGCTCGAAATATTGGACAGATTACTAAAGAACACATTCTATCTCAAAATAATAATTTATATAACTTATGTAATCAAAATTATTGAATTAGAATATAGAATATTGAAATAGAATTAAAAAATACTAATGTCAAATCAAATCCCATATTTTTACTCAACCCATTTATTTTATCAAACTATTGTTAGAAAAAAGGTTTGTTTAAATCATTATGGGGAGTGGAAATTAGGCCATCGAAGAAGGGATCAATAAAATGGATGGTTCCCACCATGTAGAAGAAATAATAGTGTTGATTTTCTAGTATTTAATATAATTAAGGGAGTAGGGATAAATTTAATTAGAATAATATAACATTTAAGTGGAATCACTGAAATGTTTGGTGTAAAAAAAATGACACACATAATTGAATAAATAAAAACACGGGGAAAGAATCTTGACCACCTAACATATTTTTGTAGTTTTCTCATCATCCTGTGTCTCCCATTGAATCTAGATTGAACAATATGTATTAGATAAATATTCAAATTCCCTAGATATAGGGAGAATTATGTCATAAGAAAAATAGCACAATATATAGGAAGAAAAAATAGGAAAATAAGTATATGTAGCAGAGAGATTACTGAGATGAGTCCAATTCACCATTGTGGTGATGATAACAGATTGTAAATAGAGGATATCCTAAAAATCATAGATTATATATTGAGGGATACTAGTTTTCTAATCCCCTTATATGTGGAAGATGAAATGAAAAATCTGTTAGAAAAATAGGGGGTCCATTTTTTAAAAAATGGACTAGAAATTTACACGGGGTTTAAATTACTTAAACATATGGTAATTATCAAGGTTACATACCCCATGAAATCCTATCTCAACATGTGAATAGAGATCATGAAAATCCTTTATTATTTTTTACTCAGTACATATATTGTTTTCTAATTACACACAATTATTATATAAATGTTGTGTACTTGTCCTCCAACGAGTCTCAAACCCCCATCAACATTTTCTTCAAAATAAATATGGTCCTGAATTGAGCCATGGTTTATAGGATTATACAAATTATAAATAAATATACCTCACTACAAATTTGGGATGTTACAACCATACCTTCTTAATAAAACACGTACCCTAGTTTCCTTTCAAAGGGTGGTAAGAAGTAATATGAGATAATTTTTTCCACCACAAAGGTAAATCACCCTTTTTATACAACATCACTTCCTATCCACGTCTATGATTCCACATAAAAAGACTATCATGATTTTATTTTGTTGGAGAGCCTTTGTGCTTCGATCAATGGTACATATTAGTTAATCATCAAAGGATTCATCTTCACACATCTCAACATCACCATGTTCAATGTAATGCCCTGACCTTAATTACATAGAGTTGGTGCATTATTACATAACATTGGAATGATCACAAGAGATCATGTCTCCAATGACCTAATATATTAGTATCCTTTTATGCACTAGATATATACATAAGTATTACATTACATTATGAAATAAGAAAAACAACAACATTGTGTACCCTTTGAACACACCCATATCCCTTAGCCTATCCCTATAGGTCAAACATAAAATACATCTACACATCCAAGGAAAAATAAAACATAAGAAAGTGGTGAGATCAGATGTTAGTAAGGATAAAAATATAGGGGAAACTTTCATAAACAAGAATAAAAATTTAAGGCAACGTATAAAACTGAAACACAAGCCTTTTAAAATTAAACTCCAGAATAATATGTATATGATAAATAAAATAATTCCATTTAATTATTCACATGGATATTATACTATTTGAATAATCACATGTAATATTAATAACTAATATTATAATGATAGAATACATAATGCCATAAATCATAACCACATAGTCAAGGACCTGTGCGATAATAAAAATAATATTTGGTCAAGGCCTTGTGCCAAGAGAATAGTTTGTCTCATTAGTCATACAGATGCATCGTGGAGCTATTATGGGATCCACCCTCACTTACTAAGTCCAATTCATTACTCAAATGAAAATTTTGGAACATAATCTAAACATTCATATTACAACTAGCATATGAAAGGTCAATATTTTAACCACAAACCATGAATTGTATAAAAATAGGACATCCATATTCCATCATAACTTATTTAATACAATAAAGAAAAATTTATTATAAAAACTCAACCTCAATTAAAAATATTTATGGATACTGACATAAATAAAAATAATTAGTTAAACTATTTGATAGATACAATCTTTTTTTAAAACATTTAAAGGTCTCACAATTTATTAAGAACCCTTTGAGAATTTTGTTTTCAATAAAAGTGTCCCATAACTCAATGAATCATTTAAAAAGAGATTTACTTGTTAAACATTTTGGTACATATTTATAAATAATTAAAACCATTTATATTAAATGGAAATAATGAAAAAGATTTAGAATAATAAATATTTAAAACATTTAAAATGATATTTTAGTTAGAGTTCATATCCAACTGAGAGACTCTTGATTACAAATAATTTTTTTTAGATTTGTTGTTATGCACCAGTTTTATTTTAAAGGTCTCACAATTTATTAAGAACCCGTTGAGAATTTTTTTTCAATAAAAGTGTCCCATAACATATTTAATCATTTAAAAATATATTTACTTGTTAAACATTCAGGTACATATTAATAAATAATTAAAACCATTTATATTACATGGACATAATAAAAAATATTTAGAAGAATAAATCATTAAAACATTTTAAATGACATTTTAGTTAGAGTTCATAGCCAACTGAGAGACACTTGAATACATATAATTTAGGCAATCCAATATTTTTAATATAATGAGAATAAATGGATCCATTATATAGTATGTCAACGTATAGTATATACACCATATAAAAGTAAACAGGAGCATAACAACAAAGATGTCTCAATGGAATGTAAATTTGTATGAAAACCCTTATGAACACCTAATCCTTAGGTTAAAGATAAATCAATGACCTAATTATCTATCACAAAGATAAATACACTATATAATATAGGATATTCAGTGTAAATAAATCAGAGTTCATTCACATATATTCTTGCACACTAATGACTTGGCGGTTTTACTCAATGAATAAAAATAGAGATATGATTACTCTTATCAAGTTTATATCGATGACTTGAGAATTTATAAATGGAGTGATTATGTGTATAAAAAGTATATCCACACAAAGTTTATTAAAAATTACAAAAAAAATAAACAAACGGTTATTTCACACTTAATCATGGAGTAAAATAATTAATAATGTTTTGGTAAATCCCAATGAGTTGAAATTGAAATTATAAATTTATTTACTGATTTGGTAACTTACGAAACTCACACCCCATGAAAAAAGGATCATAGAAATATTTTTTAAATACCCAAAAATTAATTTACATTACACAAATAATAAACTCATGGGAAATATATACAACACACAAAAGGAAATAGTGGAAAATATAACATTAATCTCACATGAATAAAAATTGAGATGGAAACCCCTTACCTTGTACTTTTCCTTAGTAGAGGATAGGTTAAAAATAATTATAATGGTTAAATAATTGTTATTAAATTATAAAATAACAACACACATAAATATTATATCATATATGAAACTGTAAAATTGTTTTGTTAAAGATATTTCAGTGGTATCATTGTTTTGGGTGTTAACTGATTTTTTTTCCTTTATATAATTTGTTAAGTAATTATTGTTATGGATAATATGTATTTGATTCATATCCATAATAATATTATGTTCTTAAAAAATATTATTAATCATAAAATAATTGTTATTCTTGAATGGTTAAGGTGGGGAATGAAATCTCATCGCGTCATGGAAACTGTAAGCCGTGTGCACACACGAGCAACAATATCATTCTATTAGTGGTGAAATTGAATATAATTGGATATTATATTATATATAGGGAATAATTAACATGTTATAATTTTTATTTAAATCATTTATACTCATTATAATACCCATCTAAATATTGATTTGTGGAATAACAAACTACACTATGATGTGGAGACGACAAGCCGTACATACATACGTATTGTGACTTTGTCATTCAAAGGATGGATAGAATAATAAATATGGTTGTACCATATTTATAAAAACATAAAATTATATTGAACATAATGGAGTTAATATTTTGGTATGGTAACAACAATGAAAGGGTAAGTGGAAGAAGAAAATAACTTTGGAAGACACGATGAAATAATCACCTCTTTTTTAGGTGTTTCAATTTGATTTGATCAAAAGGGATCATTAGGTTTCCATTATTATAAAAGTGGGGCATCTAGGCTGAATTAAGGGTAGTTGGGAAGATATTTGAGTAGTGATTGGCCAGACCAAATGGCTCTGGAGGTGTGATTCTAAGATAAGGGTAAGTACCCTTTTATAAGAGAGGTGACAGTCACTTTAGTAAAAGATTGAAATATTAATTTATTAATAAATAAAATTAATTTTATAATGGCCCCAAAAGGATTTATTTCTTGGATAAGGTGATTATGGGTCAAAAAACTCTCAAAAAATTGGATTTAGATAGTTTTAGGTCTCCATATTAAATTTATATTTTAGATTTTACTCTTAGTGAAATAGTTTAACTTTTACGATGTATTATTGTAATATTATAATAAATTGTTAATATACATACTATAAAAACACAATAAAACCCCATGTGATTCATTATTTACATATCTATCATAATCTATCTCCTTTGGTTGAACCATTAATTTTTAGGAATATTACCTCAATTAATAATATAGTATTGTTTTGAAAAACTTATTTATGTCAATTTTTACACCTTTCAGTATTTGGTTTTTGTGAAAGTAAAAAAAAACAAGAGTAGTTTGATGAAAAAAATTAAATCAATACAAACATGTCATATTAAAATTAAAAATTAGGGAAATTCATCAAAAATATCAATTTACATTTATTAGGATATTTATAATATCATTATTTTAATCATTCATTAATAAGATAATTTCAACATCATCATTGTGTCATAAAAAAATTAATTATTTAAGTTCTAAAAATTACAATTAAAATACCATTATATATGAATTCTACATAGCTTTTTAAGTAAGATTTATAGTTGAATTTATCTTATGTTTAACACTATATTAAAAATAGTATAGTTATTATTATTTTAATTTAACACTTTTTACTCTTCTTTAAATAAAATAATAATAAATGTCCTAATCTAATCCAAGTATATCATAGAGGAACATATTTTATTCCTACTATTGATTTTGGTCAAAATACACTTATCTAATAGAATTAGACCATGTGTTGGGGTTATTATAATATCCTATTTTCCTTTAATTACTATATTTCCTGTTAATCGTGGTAAATAAATTTCAAAAGTTACTATTCAGAAAAAATTATTTTCATCCTGTTGAACCTCATTATACTTACGGATATGAACAATGTCTCTCAGATTTTTAAAATTCAATTCACATAAGCAGTAAAATTACGTTTTATGCCAAATAGGAATGGTGCTAAAAGGTGGGTAAAGGGAATTAAAAAGTTCAATAAAAATTTATACGTCTATTCTTATTATAAAATGGAAACAATGAATTAAATTGGAATAATATAATAATTATATATTTATTTTGACTTAAAAATAAATTTAAATTAAAAAAATATATTTAAATAAAAAGTCGACTTTAAATAATAACGTAGTTTTTTTTATAATTTAAAAAATGTTGAATGTTTTTAGAAAATACTAAAAATTCAACCAAAGATATTTTTGATATTTCAAATGAAAAAATGATTTCTATTTTACCATATTAAAACTATAGAATTTGTATTAATTATTTTAAAAAATATTTCCGTTCTCAAAACTAGAAAGCGAGTTTTTAAAAGTAAAATCAGTAAAATGATTGTTATGTGTTTATATCCAATTTAAAAATAAAATAAATACTAATGACCAAAATTGTATTAATTGATAAAAATATAATCTAATTATAATTCAAAACCATTAAAATGTATATCATAATACTTTATATTATTTTGATTAAAAGGGTATTTTTAATAAAAATTTAATATTTTTCACTGTTTATGAAATCATAAAAGTTATCCAAAAAGAATAATAATTTTATTTAAATTAAAATTTAATGTCCCTCTTATAAATACAATGTTTTTTTATTCAATTTGAATGTATAAGTGTGTAAAATATTGGATTTAAAAAATTTCTCCTTTATAATGCGGTAAAATTTCAATTTCTAAAAAATAATTGTTTTATCTAAAAAATTTATTTTGTTCTTATATTATGTCTAATAAACACATATTATATATTTTTAAATTATATGGAGTATATAAAATTCATAATTCAGTTAATACTATTCATAACTATTTTTTGAACGGCGATATTTGTAAGTCATGTTTTAATCGAACTCGGTTTTGTGTGTAGCATAATCTTTTGAATTACTATAAAGGAAATAACATACTATGAAATCTTAGGGGGTTATACTTTTTCCCTTTTAGGAAATTGCATCCTAAAAATTTTAAAATTGGGCTTGAAAACTTCATTGAAAGTCCCACATCAGAAAAATAGATAATAAAACTATCACTTTAAAAGAAAGAAAGAGAAGTACAAAGGTAACCCAAGATAACCAATACTAGGATTCCATGTAAGAAAACATGAATATTGAAGATACACTATGTGTCATGTTCTTATGGATAGTGATAGAAAACATGATCCGGAAAAAGATTAAAAAAACCTCACACTTACAACGGGATAAACGGTCATTAGATTCCCAATAGGAAAAAAAAGAGACAATGTTTTTTTTGTATTATGATCCATTTCATAAAGATGATGAATTTATTTATGAGATTGAATATTAACATAAAGATATATACATACTTTTTATGTAGAGTTTCATACTTTAATAAAATTTTACTACTAACTCATCTTTTTTCCAAACGATGAGTGTTGAAGATGACTTGGTCTCACCTGAAGTGACAGAATCAACTTTCATAGAATCACATAATCCACAAAGGATGAAACATAAATTTCCATTATCTTTAGATATTTACCAAAAACAAATGGTTATAAAAATATCATATGATCCCAAAAATGGATAACAGAAATAAATACTAGTCATAATTTCCAAAATTATACAAACAATACCCAAAGTACAATAAAAAACATTCAAGAAACAAATTTACTTAAAATCTTTAAATATAAATCAAACTAAGATTAAAACCCAAAACTCATAAGAATTTAATAACATAGTCTTTCATAGTAAATATTAACATTTATCTCCAAATAACATCAACTACTCTTAACGTCTCATACAGAAGTGTAATTTACCAAATCACGTATTTTCTATGATAGGTTAATCATTTCCATTAATAACTTCTATCTCTATATAAAAAAATACATATTCTTCCAAAATAAAAAAAATCCCCCATTACACGCCAAATGAAATCCCATAATATTCTATTTTTCTTAGGCATATAGTGTTCCCAACAGAGTGAACGTCTTTAAAAATAACATTTATCACATAATCACCAAATCATTTTCTTATACTAGGGATATAGATTTGATAAAACATAACATTCCAAATCAAAAATATCTTATTTCATAATAACTACCTTTGTATGAGGTTCCAGTTAAGGATAATATTTCCATCAATCCTGTATTTTCCAAAAATTATAACATGTTTTTGAACCACTTTTCTTAGTACCATAAAATCTCAATTACTCAATGAAATAGTACTTCAGTAGAATCCTTATTTATTTCCATAATTTATATAACTAGTACATCATTGTTATAATTCTCAAATGACCTGATTCATTAATAACAACATAATAACAATAATCGTTCATCTTCATTTGCGGTAGTATCATTACATGATGATTATCAAATAGAATCATTTGGGGTGTACAATGGTGATTGAGACATTGATTCTATTAGTGAGAGAACTCCTGGAAGATGAAGCATTATACATTTGAAACCTTTTATTTACCCTTACAATCACAAAAATGGTGACCTTTTTCTCTACACTTATAACAAATTACCATTTTCTTTAGGCATTTACCAAGGTGATTCTTTCCACAGTTATCAGATGTGGGAAAATCCACTTTTCCCTTCTTCCCTTTGTCCATCTTTTTTTATACCATCCAATTCTTATCTTGTTTCCCATCAAATCCATGGGACATAGAGAATTCATTACATATCTTGATAACACATGATACTATATCTTCATATGATGAGAATACGTGTCAAAATATTTCCCTTATAAATGAGGGCTTAAGACCATGAAAGATCTGATCTTCTTGAATCTTTGAGTCATGTATATTCCTAGAGTTATCATTCCTTCTATTGAGCTCCATTTATAAATGATGAAATAAAATAGGTTAGATCATATCATATTTTATAATCACAAACTACAAAAATTATCTACATTAATTAAATATTTTCACACATCTAGTATCATAACAATAATATTGGTTTCCTATCTAGCATATTTACTCATAATATTTTCATACTAGTTTTTAAATAAAATATGAATTATCCTTAGTATATCCCCTGGTAGTGTCATAACCATAAGTGTAGTAAGGACCGTTTTCATGTACCAAGATAACTTGGGTCAAGAATGAAACTCCTTTTTGGAGTTTTCACACCTAGGTATATCTGCGCAAGATCCACCTTTATCTGCTCGTATCAAGACAGAGATGAAATTTCTTGGAATTCCCATATAATATTTACAGTACTAAAATTTTGGAATGTTCTTCTATACTAATATTTAATTTTTATCTTACTGTAATTTTCTCTAATCATAGTTTTTATAAATTTAGATTCTATGTTCTGTATTGAACATCCTCTAATATCAACTGTAGTGCCCCGACCCCTTTTACCTAGAGTTGATGCACTATTACGTAACATATGAATGATCACAAGAGATAATGTATCGAAAGGCCGATTAGATTAGTATCCTTTAATGTACTAGATACAAACATATGTTTTACATCACATCATGATATAAAAAAAACAATAACATTTTGTCCCCTTTGAAAACACTCGTATCCCTTAGCCTATTATTGCATCTCAAACAAAAAAATACATCTTCACATCTATGGAAAAAGAAAACATAAGAAAGTGGTAAGATCAGTTGCTCAGTAAGGATAACAATATTGCAAAAATGTGCATAAATAAGAATAAACAATTAAGGAAATGTATATGACTAAAATAAGCATTTTAAAATTAAACATAAGAAAAATTTGGTAAAGATAAATCAGACAAGGCCATTTACATATTCATATGGTTATTATAATATTCTAAAAATCACATATAATATCAATAGATAATTTCATAATGATAGAATTTATAATGTTGGACATCATAACCACATAGTCAAGGTTTCATGCTAAGACTATAAATAAGATTTTGTGAACGCCTTGTTCCAAGACACTAGTTTGTCTAATGAAAACTACTGATTCATTGAGAAGCTATAGTGGGCTCCACCTACAACTTACTAAGTCCAATGCATTACTCGTAAGAAAATATTGGAACATAATCTAAAAATTCGTATTAAAACTAGCATACGAAATGTCAATATTTTGACCACAAACCATGAATTGTATAAAAATAGTACATCCACATTAAAACATAACTCATTCAATAAAATAAATAATATTTTATTATAATAATTCCACTTCAATCAAGAATAATTAAGGATATTTACATAGATGAAAATAATCAGAAAAACTATTTGAGAGAAGTATCCTTTTCTTTAAAACATTTAAGGGTCTAACTATTTATCAAGAAGCCGTTTAAATGAGATTTTTGAATAAAATTATCCCATACCACTTTGGAACCTTTAAAATGAATTTTAATTTTAATCCATTTATGTACATATAAAAAAATCCATAATTTTTTTTTAAAACATGGGCATTAATGAGAAATATTTAGAAGAATAAATCATTAAAATATTTAAAATGAAATTTTTGCTAGAGTTCATAACCAAAAGAGAGATGCTTGAATAAAAATAATTGAGATTAAAAAACATTATAATACTGTGAGAATAAAGGGATCTATGATATAGTATGTCAACATACAGTATATACACCATATAAAAGTGAATTGGTGCATAACAAAAAATAAGTCTCAATGGAATTTAAATTGAGATTAAATATTTTTTGAAGACTGCATCCTTAGGTTAAGGATAAATCAATGACATAATTATTTGTGAAAAATATAAATACACTATATTTGATTTGATATTCAGTGTAAATCAAACAGATTCCAATCACAAATATTCTTGTAAGAACAACACCAATGAATTGGATGTTTAACTCAATGAATAGAAATTGAGTTTAGCTCACTCTTATCAAGTTCATATTGATGAATTGAGAATTTATCAATGTAGTGATTGTGTTTATAAAAATTATCTCCACAAAATGGGGAGAGAAAATTACTACATAAATAAAAAAACTGATTTCATACATAATTTTGGAGTAAAATAATCAATAAAGATTGCGTAAAACCCAAAGAGTGGAAATTAAAATTTGAAATTCCCATACTGATTTGGTAATAAACAAAACATACACCCCATGAAATAAGGATAATACAAATAATTTTTAAATTCCCTTATATTAAAATATATTACATAATGAATACAATCGGGGACAATAGATACACCACACAAAAGTAAATAAATGCTAATATATCATGAATCTCAAAGAAATAAAAAGTGAGATAAAAACCCCTTACCTTGTACTTATCCTTAGTAGAGGGTAGGTTAAACCTCTATGTAATGGTGAAATAATTTTTATTAAATTATAAAATAACCACATTCATAAATATGATATCATGTATGATCTTCTAATATAGTTTTGTTAATGATATTTAAGTAGTATCATTGTTTTTGGTGTTTACTGATTTATTTTACTTTATATTATTTGATAAGCAAGTCATGTTTATTAAGATTAGAATGTGTTTGAGTCATATCCATAATGATATTAAGTTCATAAAAAATATTTTTAATAAAAATTATAATATTATTCTTGAATAGTTATGATGGGGAAAAAATCTTATCTCGTCGTGGAGGGGGTAAGCCGTACGTACACACGAGGGAAAATATCATTCTATTAGTGGTGAAATCATATGTAATTGCATGGTATATTATTTATAAAGATTTATAAACATGTTATATTTATTATTTATAATAGTTATAATCATTATTATACCCATAAAAATAAATAAGTGTTGAATAACAAACTACACCACGATGTGGGGACGGTAAGTCGTACATTTGCATATATGGTGTCTTTGTCATTCATAGGATGGATAGAATAATTAATATTCATATACCATATCTATAATAACATCATAGTATATATAAGGTACTTGGGTTATTATTTTTGAATGGGAACAAGAATGAATGAGGAAGTGGATGAAGTAAAGAACTTTGAAAGAGGTTATGAAATTATTAACTCTTCTTCAGGTGATTCTTTTTGATTTGATCAAAAGGGCTCCTTAGGACAGATTTCTGATCAATGTAAGGCCTCTTGGTTTATGTGAGTGTATTTGGGAAGTTATTAGAGCAAGTTATGGCTGAGAAAAAGGGATTTAGAGGTGTGATATTGAGATATGGTGCAATACCCATTTATAAGAGAGGTGATGGTCACATTAGGAAAAGTTTGAAATATTAATTAATTATTAAATCATATTGGGATTATAATTTCTCCACAAATAAATTATTTTAAAGACAAGGTGGGGTTGGGTTGAAAAAATCTTAACAAATATGTTTTATACCAGTTTAGGCCACCATATTAACATTATCATTTAGATTTAACACCTAGTTAAATAGTTTAACTTTTACCATGTGTTCTAGTATTATTCTAATAAATAGTTAATAAACATAATATAAAAAGCCAAAAGAACCCCAAGTGGAACATTATTAACATATCTAAAATAAAATAAGTCCTTTGACTAATCCTTTTATTTTTTTGGAATATTATATCAATTAATAATATAATATTAAAAAAACTCATTTATGTCAATTTTGACACTATTTAGTATTTGGTTTTTGTGAAATTCAAAATGACCTGATTACTTTGATAAAAATATATTAAATCAATCCTAAAATTTCATGAACAAAATAAATTAGTTTATTGCATCAAAAGTCTCAATTTACATTTATTTGGAATTTATGATATTAATTATTTTAATCCTTCATTAATAAGGTAATTTCAACATCATCATTGTGTTATAATTAAATTTAACCCTATATTAAAAGTGGTTTATATTTTAAAGATTGAATTTCACTCTTTTAACAGTTCTTTAATTAAAATAATAATAAATATCCTAATCTAATTTAAGTAGATAAAAAAGGATCATATTTTATCAATATGGTTGATTTTGGTCAAAATATACTTATTCAATAGAATTAAGAAATGTGTTGGGGTAATTATATATCATTTTTACCTTTTATTTCCCTATTAACTTTTAACTGCGATACATAAATTCCAAAAGTTATTATTCATAAATTTTTTTTTTCACATACTTGAACCATATTTTACTTATCTATATGAACCTGTCTCTTGGATTTTTAAATTCAATTCATAGAAGAGGTAAAATTACGTTTTTTGCAAATTTGAAAATGTTCCTATAAGGTGGGTAAAATGTATTAAATAGTTCAATAAAATTTTACCTATCTAATATTATTATAAAATGACTCCAACAATTTAAATTAGACTAATATAGGTATAATTTAACTATTTTGGATTGAAAATAAATTTATAATAAAAATAATTATTTAAATAAAAATTCATCTTTAAACAATAATGTAATGTTTTTACAATTCATAAATAATTGAATGTTTTTAGAAAATAAAAAATTTCACCCAAATATAATTTTGATACTACAAATTCAAAAATGATGCCTATTTATACAAAACTATAAATATATAAGTTATATTAATTAATTTAAAAAAAGACCCGTTGTTAAAACCAGAAAGCGGGTTTTTGATAAGTAAAATCTATCAAATGATTGATATGTGTTTATGTCCAATTTAAATGTAAAATTAATTACAATGACCCAAATGGGATTAAATTATAAAAACATAATCTAATTATACTTCAAAACCATTATAATTTATAATTTTAAACTATATATTATTGTGATTAAAAAAATTTTCAATTATAATTTAGTATTTTCACTATTCATAAAATTCTAAAAGTGATAAAAAAAGAACCAAAATTTTATCCAAATTAAAATTTTATGTCCTATTTCTAATGAAGATGTTTACTTTTTCAATTTGAATATATAAACGTGTCAAATATTAGATTTAAATAATGTACTCCCTGAAAAGACTGTAAAATTGCTTTTTTTAAAATACTTATTTTATTAGAAAAATTGAATTTGTTCTTACATTATGTCTAATAAAAACATAATTTGAATTTTTAAATTATATGGAGTATATAAAATTCAAAATGCAGTTAATACTATTCATAATTTTTTTTGAACAACTAGTTTTTTAAGTCGTGGTGTACTCGAACTCATTGTTGCGTGTAGCACAAGAAACTGAATTACATTAACGAAAGTAACATACTATGAAATATTGGGGTGTTATATTCTTCCACCATTTTTGAATCTACATCCTCGCAATTTTAAAATGGGATTGGGGACATCATTGAATGTCCCACATCAGAAAAAGAGTTAATAAAACTATCACATTAAAAGAAAGAAAGAGAAGTACAACGGTCACCCGAGATTACCCATACTAGGATTCCATGTAAGAAAACATGGATCTGGAAGATAAAATAAGTGTCATATTCTGATATATTGTGATAGAAAACATGATCTTGAAAATTTTAACAACAATAAAATAATAAACTTGTGATAGGTTAAACGGTCATTAGATTCCAAATAGTAAAAGTGAAAGGACACTGTTTTTTTTGTTTTATGTTCCATTTCATAATGATGATGAATTTATTTATGAGATTGACTAAAAAATAAATATATATACTTATTTTTATTTAGTGTTTCATTCTTTAATAAATTTCTACCACTAACTCATCTTTTCCACAAATGATGAGTATTCAAGAAGACTTGGTCACACCTAAATTGCTAGAATCAACTTCGAGAGAATCACATAATCAGAAAAGGATGAACTATATATTTCCCTAGACTTTAGAGATTAACTAAATAAAAATGGTTAGTGAAAGATTATATGATCACCAAAATAGATAATAGATTGAAATAATAGTCTTAATTTCAGAAATTAAACAAAAAATACACAATGTTCCATAAAGACCATTAAATAATCAATTGGCCTTAAAATCCTTCAATATAAACCAAACTAAGATTGAAATGCAAAACTCATAAAAATTTAATCAGATTTTCCTTCATAGTAAATATTAGCATTTATCTCCAAATAATATCAACTGCTCTTAATGTCTCATACAGAAGTGTAATTAACTGAATCATGTATTCTCTATGAAAATTTAATCATTTCCATTAATACCCTGAATCTTTATATATAAAAACATAGAATCTTACAAAATAAAAAAAATCCACAATTACTCCCCAAATAAAATCCAACGGTATTGTATTTTTCTAAGGAATATAATGATTCCAAAAGAAAGAACGTCTTCCAAAATAACATTTATAACTTAATCACCAAATTATTTTACAATACTACGATTATCCATTTGATAAAATATAAGATCCAAAATCAACCCTCTATTATTTCAAAATCAATTACTCAGCATGAGGTCGATATTATGGTTTATCATTCCTTCAACTATGTATTTTCCAAAAAATTATAACTTTTTGTTGACTCATTTTTCTTAGTACCATATAATCTCAAATCATCAATGAAATTGTAATGTATTACAATACTTATTTATTTAAATAATTCATATATCCACTACATAATTGATACAACATTCAAATGACATAATTTGTTAATAAAAACATAAGAACAGTAATCATTCCTCTTCATCTGTGGTAGTAGAATAACTTGATAATTATCAAATAGCATTATTATGAGTGTATGCTGATGATTGGGACATTGATTCACGTAGTGACCCAACTCCTTGATAATGAAGAATTATACATTAGAACAATTTTCATACCCTTGCTATCAAGAACATGGTGTACATTTTCTCTACACTTATAAAAAACACTTATTCTTTTTAGGCATTTACCTAGGTGATTCTATCCATATGTATCACATGTGGGAAAATCATTATTTCACTTCTTCCCTTTATAAAACATTTTCTCTACCATCATCTTCATCTCGTGTCTCCCTTCAAATACATAAGATTCAAATAATTCATTACTTATCTTATTAACAAATGATTATATTTATTTATATGATGAGAATATGTTGGAAACTATTTCCCTTCTAAATGATGGCATAATACGATGAAAGATATGATACTCTTGACTCTTTGGATCATGCGTATTATTGGATTTGTTATTCCTTCTATGGGGCGCCATTTATAAATGATGACACACAATAGGTTAGATCAAATCACATTGTATAATAAAAAAACTAGAAAAATTATCAATAATAATTGAATATTTTCACAAATCTAGTATCAAATTCATAAAAATGGTTTATTTGGTGGAATATTTACTCATAAATAATTCATAATGGTTTGTAAATAAAATATGAATTATCCTAATAATATCCTGTGGATGTTTTATAACCAAGAGTGCATCAAGTCCCATTGTTGTGTACCAGGATAACATCGGCCTTGCCCCAAACTCCTTGTCGTAGTTTTCACTCTTATGTATATCTACGCCAGAGCCACCTCTACCTGCTTCTATCCATACAGGTATGTATTTGCTTCGAAAACCCACATAATATTTACACTACCAATTTTTTTGATCTTATTCTATAAAAATTCTTAATGTTTATATTAATTTAATTTTCTCTAATAAGAGTTTTTCAAAATCTAATTTCCAAGGTTTTTACTCATCTTACTCTAATACCAACTGTAACACCCTTCCCATAGATTCCTAGTGTCGATGCATTATTGCATAAAAATGAAATAATTACAAGAGATCAAGTCTTGAAAGACCAATTATATTAGTATCCTTGGATGTACTAGATATATACATATGTTTTACATTACATCATGAAATAATAAAAAGAACAAAATTGTGCCCCCATTGAACACACTCATATCTCATAGCCTATCCCTATTGGTAAAACATGAAATAGATCATCAATATTGGGAAAAATAAAACCTAAGAAAGCGGTGAACAAAAATGGCCACTAAGGATAAAAATATTTGGAAACTTTCATAAAAAGTGATAAACATTTAAGGATATATATAAGACTAAAACACAAACCTTTTAAAATTAATCATTAAAATAATGTGGAAATGATAAATAAAATAATTCCATTTACTTATTTACATGGATATATACCAGCTGAATAATCACATGTGATATCAATAGTTAATTTCATAATGATGGAATGCATAATGTTGTACATCATTACCACATAGTGAAGGCCTTGTGCCAAGACTACAAATAATATTTTGTCAAGGCCTTGTGCCAAGACAATAGTTTGTGTCATTAGAACTACCAATTCATAGAAGATCCATTGAGGGCTCCACTCGTCACAAACTATGTCCAATAAATTCCTCATACCAAAAAGTTGGAACAAAATCTAAAAATTCGTATTAAAACTAGCATACGAAATGTCAATATTTTAACCCCAACCCATGAATTGTATAAAAATAGCACATCCACCATCAAACATAACTCATTCAATAAAATATGGAAGATTGTATTATAATAAATAAACCATAATCAATAATACATAAGTATATTTACATAGATTAAAATAATTATAAAAACTAGTTTAGAGAAATACCCCCTTCTTTAAAAACATTTAAAGGTATCATAATTTTTTAAGAGGCTTTTTAAATTTATTTTTGAATAAAATTGTCCCTTACCACTTTGAAAAATTTAAAAGAAATTTTAGTTTTAAAACATTCTTGTACATATAAATAAATTCTTAAAATCATTTTTAAAAAATGGTTATTAATGAGAATGATTTAGAATTATAAATCATTAAGACATTTAAAAAGATATTTTAGTTAGAGTTCATATCCAAATGAGAGATGCATGATATAAAATAATTTATGTAATCAAAACATTATAATATCATGAGAATAAAGTGACCCATGATATAATATATCAATTTATAGTATGTAAACCATTTAAAAGTGAATTGGTGTATAACAACAAATAAGTCTCAATGAAATTTAAATTGAGTAGAAATCCCCTATGAAGACCATATCCTTAGATAAGGATAAATAAATAACATAATTATGTGTAAAAAATATAAATACTTTATATATGATTTTATATTTATTGTAAATCAATCAGATTACATTCACACATATTATATTAAAAACAACACCATTGTCTTGGATGTTTAACTCAATGAATGGAAATTGAGTTAAGATTACTCTTTTCACGTTTATATCGATGACTTGAGAATTTATAAATGGATTGATTATTTGTATAAAAAGTATATCCACACAAATGTGAGTGGAAATTTCTAGATAAATAAACAAATAGTGATTTCACACATAGTCTTGGTGTAAAATAATCAATAATGTTTGCGTAAAACCCAATGAGTAGAAATTGAAATTAGAAATTCCAATACCGATTTGGTAACATACGAAAAATACAACCCATAAAAGAAGGATCATAAAAAAAGTTATAAATATCCATAAATTATATTATATTACCCAAATAATACAATAATGAGTAGTACATACACCCCACAAAAGTAAATAGTGGAAAATATAACATGAATCTCACAGGAATAAAAAATGAGATAATACAACTTACCATGTACATTTCCTTAGTAGAGGGTAGGTGAACCATCTGTATAACGGTTAAATTTTTATTGTAAAATTATACAAGAACCACATACATAAATATGATATCATATATGATCTTTTAATATTTTTTTGTTAATTATATTTCAGTAGTATCATTGTTTTGGGTGTTAACTGATTAGTTTTCCATTAGATGTTTTGTTAAATATATCTTAATAATTATGGATAAAATTTATTTGAATCATATCCAGAACGATATTATGTTCTTAAAAAAATTTAATCATCAAATGAAAATTATTCTTGAATGGTTATGATGGGGAATGAAATCTCATCGTGTCGTGGTGACAGTATGCTGTATGTACACACGAGTGACAATATCATTCTAATAGTTGTGAAATCATATTTAATTAATTAGTATATTATATATAAACAATGATTAACAGTTTATATTTATTATTAAATCAGTTATACTCATTATATACTCATCCAAATAGTGAATTGTTGAAATAAAAACTCCACCACGACGTGATGATGGTAACCTATGTATACGCACGTATGGTGACTTTGTCATTCAATGGATGGATAGAATAAAGTATATGGTTGTAAAATATTTATAATAAAATCATAGTATGTAGAATGTACTAGATTTATTATTTTGTTATATGAACAACAATGAAAGAGGAAGTGGAAGAAGAAATGAACTTTAAATGAAGTGATGAAATTATTACCTCTTCTTCAGGTGCTTCCTTTTGATTTGACCAAAAGAACTCCATAGGTTGGATTTATGATCAATGTTAGGCCTCTAGGCTTATTTTAGGGTAGAGAGAAAGATATTTGGGAATGGGTTGGCCAAGACGAATGTCTTTGGAGGTGTGATTTTGAGATAAGGGGAATTACCCTTTTATAAGAGAGGTGAGGGTCATTTTTGGAAAAGTAGGAAATATTAATTATTTATCAAATCATAATCTGCTTATAATGGCTCCAAAAAGATTTATTTATAGTATAATGTGGGTCTATAATGGAAACATCTAATCCAATAGGTTTTAGACAGGTTTAGGTCACTATATCAACCTTATCTTTTAGTTTTAACTCTTTGTTAAGTAGTATACCTTTTACTATGTATTCTTGTATTATTATAATAAATTTTTAATAAACGTACTATAAAAAGACAACGGAACCCAATGTTGTACATTATTGACTCATCTAACATTATATATGTCCTTTTGATGGTACAACTATATTTAGGAATATTATATAAATTAATAATATAGTATTTTTTATAAAAACTCATTTATGTCAATTTTGAAACTATTTAGTATTTAGTTTTTGTAAAAGTCAAAAAAACATGATTACTTAGAAAAATATAAATTTAATCGATATTAACATGTAATTTTAACCTAAAAAATTATTGTAATGCATAAAAAGTCTCAATTTTCACTTATTTGGATATTTATAATAAACATTATTTTAATCATTCATTAATAAGGTAATTTCGACATCTCCATTGTGTCATAAAAAATTTAATTATTTAAGGTCTAAAGATTATAAATAAAATAACATTATGTATGAAATATATTTATCTTTTTAATTAGTATTTATAGTTTAATTTATCTTATGTATAACCCTGTATTAAAAATGGTTTAGTTGTTAAAATTTTAATTTAACACTTTTAACCAATATTTAAATAAAATAATAATAAATGTCCAAATCTAATCCAAGTGGATCAAATAAGATCATATTTTATAAATAAGGTTTATTTTGTTCAAAATACACTTATCCAATAGAATTAAGACATTTTTGGTGTAATTATAATATCATTTTTACCTTTAATTACCCTATTTACTTTTAATCATTATTAGTAAATTTCAAAAGTTACTATTCACAAAAAATTATTTTAATCCTCTTGAACCAAATTTTACTTACTGATATCAACCATGTATCTCAGATTTTTAAAATTCAATTCAAAAAATCCATAATATTACTTTTTATGCAAAATTTGCAAGTGTGCCTAGAAGGTGTGTAAAAGCCATTAAAAAGAACAATAATTTTTGTATATCTAATCCTATTATAAAATGGACCCAATAAATTAAATTCGACAAATATAAGTATTATGTATTAATTTTTACTTTAAAATAATTTTAAATTAAAAATATTTATTTAAATAAAATAATGACTTTAAATAATAACATAGTGTTTTTTACAATTCATCAAAAGTTGAATGTTTTTAGAAAATACCAAAAATTTACCCAAATAAAATTTTGATATTCCATATTAAAAATTGATATCTGTTTTACCAAATTAAAAATATAAATTTTATATTAATTAATTTAAAAAATATTCCCATTTTCAAAACCAGAAAGCATGTTTTTGATAAGTAAAATCTATTAAAATATTGTTAAGTGTTTATGTCCAATTAAAATGTAAAATTAATTCCAAAAACCAAAAATGGATTAAATGATAAAAATATAATATAATTATACTAAAAAACCACTAAAATTTATAATGTAAAACTATAAATTATTTTGATTAAAAAGGATGTTTTCAATAAAAATTTATTATTTATCAATATTTATCAATGTTTGAAAGTTATCAGAAATGAACTAAAATTTTATCTAAATTAAAATTTTATGTCCCGATTCTAAATAAGATGTTTATTTTGTCAAATTGAATATAAAAAGTGTCAATATTGGATTTCAAAAAGCTCTCCATTAAAAGGCAGTAAGATTTCATTTTTTTGAAAAATATTTCTTTTATCTAAAAAATTGAATTTGATATTATATTATGTCTAAGAAACACATAATATGGATGTTAAAATTTTATGGAGTATATAAAATTCAAAATTCAATTAACACTATTCATAATTGTTTTTAACAGCTGTTTGGTAAGTCGTGGTGTGCTCAAACTTGGTGTTGCATGTAGAAAAAGCTATTGAATTACATTAAATAAAACCACATAATATGAATTCATGGTGTGTTACATTATTCCCTCAATTAGAAAATTGCATCCTCGCAATTTTAAAATTGGGATTGGGAACTTAATTGAATGTCTCACATCAAAAAAATAGTTAATAAAATATCACTTTAACAGAAAAAGTGAAGTAAAAAAGTTCACTCGAGATAACACATTCTAGGATTACATGTACGAAAACATGGATATATAAGATAAATTAAGTGTCAATTTCTAATGGAGAGTGATTAAAAAACATGATCAGGAGAAATTTAACAATCAAGAAAACCACAAACATGTAATGGGTTAAATAGTCATTAGTTTTCCAAAAGGAAATGTAATCGGACAACATTTTTTTGTTTTATGTTTTATTAAATAAATATGAGGTACTTATTTATGAGATTGAATAAGAACATAAAGAGATATAATTTATTTTAATGTATAGTTTCATCCTTTAATAAATTTCTACCACTAACTCTTCTTTTCTCAAAAACGATGAGTATTCAATATAATTTAGTCACACCTGAAGTGCTAAAATCATTTATTAGAGAATTGCATAATCTAGAGTGGATGAACTATATAATCACTTTTTCATTAGAGATTATCAAAAACCGAATGGTTAGTAAAAGATAATATGATCACCAAAATGGATAATATAAATAATTAATATACTTAATTTAGAAAATAGAACAAATTTTTTCCAAAGTATAATAAATACCATTCAATAAACAATTGTCTTTAAAACCCTTCAATATAATCCAAACTAAGATTAAAACCCAAATCTTATAAGAATTTAATCAAATAGTCTTTCAATGTATGTATTAACATTTATCTCCAAATAACATCATTTACTATTAATGTCTCATACAGATGTATAATTAACAAAATCATTTATTCTATATAATAATATAATCATTTACATTAATAACCTGAATCTTTATATAAAAAACATAGATTCTTATAAAAAAATCCACCATTACTCCTTAAATGAAATCCCATAGATTTCTATTTTCCTTAGGCATATAGGTCTTTAAATAGAGAAAACATCTTCCAAAATAAAATTTATCACTTAATCACCAAATCATTTTCCAAGACTAAGGATATACAGTTGATAAAACATAAGATCCCAAATCACCCATCACTTTTTTCAAAATCACTACCTCATTATCAGGTCAATTTTAAGGTTTATCTTTCCTTCAACCATTTATTTTCCAAAAATTATAACTTGTTATTGAATCTCATTTCATAGTAATATATAATCTCAAATCCTCAATTAAATAGTACTACAATACATTCCATATTTATTTCCAAAATTCATATAACCAGTACATCATAGATACAATTCTGAAATGTCATAATTCATTAATAACATCATAAGAAAAATAATTGTTCCTCTTCATGTGTGGTAGTATAATAACCTTATTATTATCAATTAGGATCATTTGGGGTGTACTATGATGATTAAGTCATTGACTCGTGTAGTGACAGAAGTCCTTGCAGATGAAGCAATATACATTTGAAACATTTTTCATACCCTTATAATCATGAACATGGTGACCTTTTTATCTACACTTATAACAAACTCACATTAACTTCAAGAATTTACCAAGGTGATTCTTTACATAGTTATCCCATGTGGTAAAATCATTATTTCCCTTCTTCCCTTTATCCATATTTTTATCTTCCATCCTCTTATTCTCTTGTTTCCATTCAAAGACATATGACTCAGATAATACATTAATTTTCTTATTAAAAAATGATATGATTTATTCATATGATTAGAATACAAGGGAAAATATTTCCCTTTTACATGATAGCTTAAAACCATGAAATATATGATCCTTCTGACTCTTTGGATCATGCGTATTGCTGAAGTTCTCATTCCTTCTTTTGAGCACCCTTTCTAAATGATGACATACACTACATTAGAACATATAATATTTTATAATCCAAAAACTAAAAAAAATATCAACATTAATTGATTATTTTCACACATATTTTATTGTAATCATAAAAATTGTTTTTTTGTTGGAATATATACTCATAACTCCTTCATAATGGGTTCTAAATAAAATGTTAATTATACTAAACATATCCCCCAGGTATGTCATAACCAAGAGTGCAGAAAAGCCTAATATCATGTACTAGGATACCCTGGGTGATGCTCGAAACTCCTTGTTCGAGTTTCCACTCCTAGATACATCTGAGCCCGAGCTGCCTCTACCTAGTTGTATCCAGACATGGATGGTTTTTCTTGTAAAATATAAATAATATTTACACTACCAATTTTTTTTCGATTTTCTTATATACTAATTCTAAAAGATTATCTTAGTGTAACATTCTCTAATAATAGTTTCTCTAAATCTATTTTACATAGTTTTTAAAAAACATCATCTAATACCAATTTTAATGACTTGTCAGTAGTTAACCAGATTCGGTGCATTATTACATAAATTTGGAATGATCAAAATAGATCAAGTATCTAAAGACCAATTAGTTTATTATCCTTAGAATTAAAAGATACATAGATAAGTTTTACATTACATATTTTAAAAAACCAAAACATTATGTCCCCTTTTAACACACTCATATCCCTTAGCATATTCGTGTAGGTCAATCATAAAATACATCTTCACATCCTAGGAAAAAGAAAAGATAAAAAAGTGGTGATCTCAGATGCTCAGTAATGATAACAATAGAGAGTAGAAATTTATAAATAAGTATAATCATTTAAGGCAATGTATAAGAATAAAAAAAATCCTTTTAAAATTAAACATCATCATAATATGGAAAAGGTAAATCAAATAATTCCATTTTCTTATTCACATTGATATTTTAATAGTAGAATAATCACATGTAATTCCAATAACTAATTTCATAATGATGGAATGCATAATGTCGGACATCATAACCACATAGTCAAGGCCTCATGACATGAATAAAAATAATATTTTCTCAAGGCCTTGGATAAGACAGTAGTTTGTCTCATGAGACCTACCGATGCATCGATGAGCTATAGTAAGCTCCACCCTTCACTTAATGAGTCCAATGAAATCCACATATGAAAAGGTTGGAACAGAATATAAACATTTGTTTTAAAACTGGCATACAAAATGTCCATATTTAAACCACAAACCCAGAATGGTATAAAAATATCACATCCACTGTATAAAAAAAACTCATTCAATACAAAATGGAAGATTGTATTACAATATATCAACATGAATCAAGAATAATGAAGGATATTAACATAGATGAAAATAATCAGTAAAACTATTTTAGAGAAATATCCCCCTTTTTTAAAACATTTAAAAGACTCAAAAATTTTCAAGAACCCATTTAATAGAGAATTTTGAATCAAAGTGACCCATACCACTTTGAAATATTTATAATAAATTTTAATTTTAAAACATTCATGTATATATAAATAAATCCTTAAAACCATTTTTTAAAACATGGAAATTTATGAGAAAGATTTAGAAGAATAGATCGTTAAAACTTTTAAATTGATATTCTATTTAGAGTTCTCAACCAAATGAGAGAAGATTGAATATAAATATTTGAGGTAATAAAAAAATTATAATATCATGAGAATAAAGGGATTCATGATATACTATGTCAATGTACAATATATAAACCATATAAAAATGATATTTTTCAGAACAACAAAGAAGTATTAATTGAATGTTAATTGAGATGAAATCCCTTATGAAGACTGTATCCATAGGTTAAGGATAAATCAATGAAATAATTATGTGTGAAATAAACAAATACACTATATATGATTAGATATTCAGTGTAAATCAATCAGATTACATTCACACATATTCTTTTGAATAAAATACCCATGAATTGGATGTTTAACACAATTAATGGAAATTGAGTCAAGATTACTCTTATCATGTTCATATCGATGACATGAGAATATATAAATGGAGTGATTATGTGTATCAGAATTATATCAACACAATGTAGAGTGGTAATTACTATATAAAAAATAGTGATTTCACACATAATCTTGGAGTAAAATAATCAATAATGTTTGTGTAAAACATAATGAGTGGAAATTTAAATTAGAAATTCTCATTCCGATTTGGTAACTTATAAAACATACACCCCATGAAAGAAGGATCATAAAAAGAAGTTTTATATACCCATATATTAAAGTATATTACTCAAAGAATACAATCATGTGTAGTACATACACCACACAAAAGGAAATGGTAGCAAATATATGATGAATCTCACAGGAATAAAAAGTGAGATGAAAACCCATTAACTTTTACATTTCCATAGTAAAGGGTATGTAAAAAACATTTATAATAATGAAATAATTGTTATTAAATTATTAAATAACCACATATATAAATATGATATCATATATGATCTTATAATATTATTTTGTTAATGATATTTCTGTAGTATCATTGTTTTGGGTGTTAACTAATTCATTTTGCTTTATATGTTTTGTTATGTAAGTCATTTTTGTTATGGATAAGATGTATTTGATTCATATCTATAATGATATTATGTTACTTAAAATTATTTTTAATCATCAAATGAAAATTATTCTTGAATGGATATGATGGGGAACAAAATCGCATCTCGTCATGGAGACATTAAGCTAGACGTACGCATGAGCGACAATATCATTCTATTAGTTGTGAAATAGTATGTAATTGGGTGATATATTATATATAAAAATAATTAACATGTTATATTCACTATTTACACCAGTTTTTCTAATGATTGTACCCATCCAAATAATGAAGTGTGGAATAACAAACTACACCGCAACGTGGATATGGTAAGTCGTACATACGCATGTATGATGACATTTTCATTCATAGGATGGATAGAATAATGAATATGGTTGTACCATATTTATAATAAAATAAAAAAATGTAAAAGGTACTGGATTTATTATTTTGGTATGGGAATAAAAATGAAATGGAAGTGGAAGATGAAAAAAACTTTAAAAGAGGTGATGAAAATATTACATCTTCTTCGGGTGCTTTCTTCTGATTTGATCAAAAGGGCTCTATAGGTGAGATTTATATTCAATGTAAGGACTCTAGGTTGATATGAGGGTAGTTGGGAAGATATTTGATCAGGTTTTGGTCTATCCAAATGGATTTAGAGGTGTGATTTTGAGATAAGGGGAAGTAACCTTTTATAAGAGAGGTGAGGGTCACTTTAGGAAAAGCTAGAAATATTAATTTATTTTACAATATTATTTGGTTTATAATGGCTCCAAAAGGATTTATTTAGAGGCTAATTTGGGGATAGGTCGGAAACCTCTCAACTAAAAGGTTTTAGATATGTTTAGTTCACCATATCAACATTATCATTTAGATTTAACTCTAAGTCAAATCGTTTAACTTTTACCATATATTCTTGTATTTTTATAATAAATACTTAAAAAAATTATACAAAATTATAAGTGAACCCTAAGTGGTTTATTATTAACATATATAACCTTATTAATATCTTTTGGAGAAACCATATATTTTTAGGAATATTATATCAATTATTAATATAGTATTTGTTTTAAAAACTCATTTATGTCAATTTTGACACTATTTAGTATTTGTTTTTTTGAAAGTCAACAAAACATGATTACTAAAAATAATTAAATCAATAATAACATGTCATTTTAATTTTAAAAATTAGTGGAATGAATCAAAAGTCTCAATCTAAATTTAAATTTAAATTTATAATATCAATTACTTTAATCATTGATAAATAAGGTAATTTTAAGATCATCATTGTGTAATAAAAAAATGTAATTGTTTAATGTCTAAAAATTATAAATAAAATACATTTATTTAAGAAATATTCTTAGATTTATAAAGAATATTTATAGTCCAATTTGTCTTATGTATATTTTAATATTAAAAATGATTTAGTTATTAAAATATTAATTTAACACTTTTTTCTCATCTTTCAATAAAATATTAAAAAATGTCTTTATCAAATTTAGTTAGATCTAAGTGGATAATATTTTATTCCTCAGGATTATTTTGGCCTATATACACATATCCAATATAATTATGACATTTTTTGGGGTGATTATAATTTCATTTTAAACTTTAATTTCCCAATTTACTTTTAACCGTGGTAAATAAATTTCAAAAGATACTATTTAGCAGAAATTATTTTCATCCTATTGAACCACATATTACATACCGATATCATCTAAGTCACACATATTTATGAAATTCAATTCATAGAAGATGTAAAATTATGTTTTATCTAAATTTGCAAATGTGCATAGAAGGTCTGTAAAAGGCGTTAAATAGTTCAACAAAATTTTATATATCAAATAATATTATAAAATGACTCAAATTAATTACTTTGGACTAATATAGGTTCTATGTATCAATTTTGACTTTAAAATATATTAAAATTTAAATTAATTATTTAAACAAAAAGTCAGGTTTAAATAATAACGTAGTGTTTTTCACTATTAATCAAAAATTAAATATTTTTTGAAAAATACAAAAAATACACCCCAAGATAATTTTGATATTCAAAATTTAGTAATGATTTATATTTTACCATATTAAAAATATAGAAGTTTTATTAAGTATTTTTAAAAAATATTCCCATTTTTAAAACCATAAAGCAGGTTTTTGAGAAGTAAAATATATCAAAAGATTAATATGTGATTTTGTATAATTTACATGTAATATTACTTCCAATGACCGAAATTGGTTTTAAGGATAAAAATATAATCTACATATACATAAAAACATTTCAAATCTATAATTTAACAATATAAATTATTTTGATTAAAAAAGTTGTTTTCAATTAGAATTTTGTATTTTTTTACTATTCATCAAAATATGAAAGTTATTAGAAAATCACCGAAATTTTATCCAAATTAAATTTTTATGTCCTTATTTTAATGAATAAGTTTAATTTTTGAAATTGGAAATATAAATGAATCAAATATTGTATTTAAAAAAAGTACTCCATTAAAAGGCCGTAAAATGGCATTTCATGAAAAATACTTCTTTTATCTGAAAAATTGAATTTGTTTTTATATTATGTCGAATAAACACATTATATGGATTTTAAAATTATATGGAGTATATAAAATTAAAAATTTTGTTAATACTACTCATAACAGGTTTTTGAACGGCTAGTTTGGTATGTCGTGGTGTCCTCTAACTTGGTGTTGCGTGTAGTGAAAGCTATTGAATTATTTTAAAGAAAATAACTTACTATGAAATCATGGGGTGTTAAATTAAATTGCATAAGATGAGTATGAATTATTTTGAAAAATATGTGATATATGGAAGATGTCATACATGACATGATGTGGTGGATTAATGCTGGTGCGATCACACCAAACATGGAATGATACCTCTGAGGTAAACACCACCAATATGCTATAGGCTCGAGTCACTACTGTATCTCGAAAGTTCCAACACATAAATATGATGACATTACAAGACACTTAATTCTTATATATAACAATCTATGTGATACTCACAAGAATACATAATATCCCACCAAAAACTATAGAGGTCAACGATGACTATGGGTATATTATTTATTTACGGGATAAGCTGCAGCCATATAATTCCAAATCTGCTATATTTTCATTGATGATTTCTAAATGAGATTACGACATAGTATAGATTAATCCCTATCATATGTATATCATATATGTAACTAAAATTTCCTATCATAAATTTCTTAATAGGGAGTCTTCTATGTCATTTCTAGGAAATGACTATAATATGAAAACTCTACCGGATGAATATGATTCTCCCAAAAACCACTAAATTAAAGGATTCATTCCCAAAGAGTGTAATATAACTCCCATATATTCTTATTATACTACATATCTATTTGGGGGTAATACACTAAACTAATGGGGACCAGTGATCCCATTGATTTTGGGATCTCTTTCCAGAAAAGTGATTTAACAGGGGCATCTCAATCTGATACGATATAATGGTGAAGACTACAATGGTGAACAATATACCATATGTATATTATCACAAGATAATTGGTAGATATGTTCTACCAGATTGATAATATGTGTGTGACATTGTACATCTTATAAGCTATCACCTATATAGTGTCACTTCCGGAAGGGGATCTCATAAAATTCATAAAAAATTAATGGTGATTTCATTACATTTATACTTAGGAATGTATAGTTTTTGTAAAAGTCTAGGAGGTCACTGGTGCTCAGTCTTCACCTTCTAAGAGGTAGAGTACTGATAATGTATGTCTCGATGGATATTGGATATTCCATGGTGGAATTCCCAACTAGTGGAATGATATTCCAACATAATCTCCTCCTATATGTCAAATGGAAACAAGATAAGTTATTGTAAGAGGATGGAATCATTCACATCAATAACCCAACATGGTGTAGGGTTATTTTATGTGATGCCCTACCCCAAAATAAGGACCTCAAAATCATATTGTATTCATATAGATACCCACTCCATAAAGGAGCACATCACTATTAGAGCTTCTAAATTAGTATTCATGAATAGTTTCTGAACATCCATGTGTATATCATAAAAATAATCCCTAAAATGAAATAATCTACTATAATACTAGAAAATATGTGTATTGATCCTTTGGATCAAGTTTTCTTCCATTTCACTACCCTTAGAAGGTGTCTAAGAAAACTTAGAATCGAAAGGATGAATATAATATATGAACATGTTCTTTATCAAATTCATTTCCTAAGATGTGGTGTTGTATTTGAGACTTTTTGATCTGTTTTATAATGAGCCACTCAACACAAATATAATTTATCTAATTGAATAGAGCATGAACTTTGAATTCTAGCTCGAGGTTGTGAGTAGGGTAGTACTTCTCAGGATACCTCAGCTAGTGGGACTCCTACAAGACAACTCGATCACCCTGCATCATAATTGACCTAGATAAATTATTCAATCATCAATGAAATAATTATAGTTTATTCTTGACTATAGTATAATCAATATTTACACTAAACATAATATAACATTCAATACCTAAAAGGTAGTCTTAAAATAGTCTGACAAAATGACCATCACACTATATTTAACCTATCCCATTAGAAGAAATTATAGGAAAAAAATAATGTATAAATGTTCTATAATATCCATTTATAAGAAATAAATTGTGTATATCAAATACATTCTTTGGCTGCTCCTCAAAAACTACATCGGTCACAGTCTCTGGTTGAACTAATATTTATACCTCTAAAATGATATACCCAAGATGGGAACCTTTTTTATCCTAATGATTCAAATATATATGGTTATATGTATGTAAATATCGTACAATATGAAGAAGGTTGAAATGGCTGTATATAGTGTGAGAATACACTATGAATTCATCTACGAATAATACAAAAAATGTGTCATTGTAAGGGTGGAAAACCATATTCATTAAAGACACAAACTCCATATATTCATTCATATGGGAGAATGACTGAACTAGATACTCACACAAGTTGAACCTACTTCTAAATGGTGAGCATTGTATGTATGATGGTTTCACATGCACCTTATGGTAGCCAAACTCAAATAAATATTAATGAAAAATTTCCCTCTTTGATGCTAGTGGAATATGACATCTATATAAGGAAGTAGATAAATTTTATTCCCCTGAGCTTTTAAAACCATCTATAATCCCCTAACAATAGGAAGGCACCATCCAACTTATTGGGGAAGAGGATAGGTGAACTCCATTGGGAGGTGATGGGTCAGATAAAACAAATTTCCCCTAGATCATCCAATAGAATATTTTCATTGAAAATAATTGTATGTTCTATATTATAAGGAGGTATGAACACTCTTTACATATATATAACTATCTAAATAGTGAACTCGGCCTCTCTCTCATGAGTTAATCTATGGTTGTATTTTGGGAAAACATGACTTCAAGGATCTACAATATGAGGGAATTCCACAAGATGAATTTCCCCATCACTAATAAATATAATAATCAATTAGGATGTTACCTTACCAAGAACATTATGCTCAGATCTAGCTCGAATTTCCTGCATATCCCACTAACCCTTGTGAATATACATTTTCCCTTATATGTGTAAAAAACCATTCATCCATAGAAATAACCATGGTAATGATAAGTATGTATACAATTGATATCAATATTGACTTAAAATATTTTCATCTCAAGGAAAATTAAATTACATTAGAAATGGTAGTCACATTTCTCAAGGGGAACTCTTCTCACTGGAATATTCCCTTTAACCAGACACATAACAGTGTATCAAGATCCATCAAAAGAATCAAGTATTTTATCTCTTGGTCTAAACATTGCATAATTCTAATATATACAAAACAACGTGATTTAACAATATCATTTAGGGAATACACATAAGTATATGATACCAGAATAATACCATGTATAGTAGAAGGAATTGGACACATTTCCTCATGTGTATAATGAATATCGTAGATATGGAATGTACCATGGCCCTAGGATGAATCCGATATAGCTTGATAAGGTAAAATCTAATAAAGTTGAGACTTAGAGGCCTTACATCATCTTCCACAACAACCCCATCTTCCTTATTGCTTGGTAGAAGAATAAATCACATCCTTAGATCAAGTTATTGATCATATACTGGAATATGGTATCAGTATAAATCCCCTTTAATTGGGTAATGGAGGAAAATATTGGCAGAAACAATGGTGTTGACCCATACATCCACAAGCTCGATACTCGATCAATATCATCGAGCACTTGGTATTTTATAGCCTAATATGACACCTCGATGACACACCATAGGGATTTCAGTGGATGTTATATTTTGGGAACTTCCCCCATGTGGACCATCAAAAATAATGTTTCCTATCACTAGATAAAACATATCCTTTCATAGAATCTAAACATCCTTGTTTCACATTATTGGATTTCATCATGTTCTACTATGTGGTGATACTTTGAATTACTATCTATTAAATGTTGGTCAACCAGAAGAGGTTTAAATGTGACCAGATAGCATTTGTAAGACCAACCTAATATTTTCTTCCATTTATCATCTTATCACAAGTCATGGTCAGTATAAAATGAATAATTCGAGGAAGTGACATTAATAATAAATCATTGACAGGTCACCTTACTAGATTCTATTAAAATCATGGATGCATTTTAATCTAAATGTAAGTGGAATTAAATAATCGAAATATGTTTTTTGGAAGTCTTCATATAACATAAAATGATATCGATGATCCTAAGAGAGGGGGTCCCAACAATGCATGGGATTCATGTAACATGTAGGTATCATGAATGAACCTATGCTCTAAGGGTGTCTCTATAAGCTCAATGATAGACAACCTGGCCTCTATTATGACTCAAAATCATAATTTAAACTATCCCATGTAATGGTATGATGAGGATCATACTAAAATATTTCTGTTATATTTTCTATTGTATGGTATTTTTAGGTAGTTTGATATAATAATTTCAAGATGTAATGAAAATTTTATCATTACTAATAATTATTACATGATGGATGGTCAACTTGGGGTTGCACATGAAAAACTATAAGAAGTATCACTAGTGTATCAGGGCCAAATACCATCAGATAATTCTCATCATGAAATTCTAGGTGTATGATGTGAGAATTATGTGGTAGAATAATTATAATATTTTGAGGAGTATTGCATATAATTTTTTCAATAGAATAAGATAATAATTTATGAAAATAAGAAATGATAGGCACATATCCATATTGAAATGTGGGGAAATCCTTTTCAGTATTTAAGAGCTATGTCCCAGTGATAAGAAAGGATAGAGAAGCCTCAAGAGGAAATTCCTACTACCTACTACTATGGTTGGGTATGGTGTATAATTTAATATAAAATAACTTAAGTCCAAATATATTTCATGTCAATTTCAAGGTATTGGGGAAAACATATTTAACATTGAAATTGACATACCAATTAATGGTAACCATTTTATTTTAAAATATTATTTTTTTATGTTTTTATTTATTTATTTGGTTATATATGTCCCAATATATTTATTCACATCACCAATTTAAAATTTATAATGGTCCATAATCTTAATAAATTGAATTCGTACATCATGTTACTAGGACATGGTCAATACATTTGTTATTAGGATGTAACATGTCTATCATGTTTATTTCATTGAGTGACTAAAATACCCATATAATATATGCAATGGTATCTTAAATTAAAAATTGAATTCATTGATCTAATCATCTAATATATCTTCCAAAAAAACATAGGTCTCATGGTTCAAATGTCATATAATTGGTTAACTAAGTTGAAATCACTATCTTATGCTGGGAAACATAATCTTGATTGATGTTGGAACTATAATTAATCAGTTTTTGTTACTCATGTAAATTTTATTAAACATTTATATATATAAAAATCAAGGCACACACAAAAAACACGTGAAACAATGGAAATGCACAAATGAATGTAGATATGGCATAGCATAACGTGCGTTATTCAAGTAGTACATTGTCTAGTAAGAAATATTAATTGATATACCCTCATATCATCATGAAAAGGATTGGAAACCCATTTCATAAAATAGTACTAATAATAATGTCCCAATACATGTGTGTCACATTATGGTGATATCATGTTAGATATAACATGAATTATCTAATAATAGAAATAAACCATCCAATGTTATTCTTCTTTCCCCTTTATGTGTGTAAGGTACACCTAGGGTCATGCTCATTACCAAATTACATTACATCCTTGTCTCCAATATAATTATAAAAATGTAATAAAAAACCAAAAATTCCTTTGATACTACTTAATAGTGTCTCACACAGCTTGCCACTTAGCAATTCCCTGATTCGGTAGGCCACATGACCTCAAGTGTGCCTCCCCATATGCTATAGGCTACCGTATAGTAGTGATTTCCATGTGTGTTTAAATGGGGAGACAATTCATTCAATGATCATATTTTCACACATCTATATATAATAGTGGAATGTAGTGGAAATATATTTATTTATCAGTCATAGAAAGGAAATGGAACATCATCAATAATAATAATTGGAGGAAATAAATAATAAGTAGATACAAAATGAATATGATGATCATGATGCTAAAAAAATTATTATATGGTAAAATATGGGATATAATAATATAAAAAATTATATATAGAAAAACTAAAAATAATATAATCATCACCATATGATTGGTTTTTTTCTCCTTTACTCAATCATAGTACTTATAATCTAGAATAGTAATACAAACTCCTTTATTTATCTACACCTATAATTATGATACTTATTTGTGTATGAATTGTCCCCAAAATAGGTTCTAAGATATACTCAGTAGGACACCTCCAACAGTGTGTATATCAATCAAGTCTTTACATTTGAAATGAGTATTTTATTGATAATATCAAATGAAATGTAATAAATAGTGATAATATATAAGACCTTGTTTCTCTTGGGACAATAGTAAAATTAAATCTACATTATCCTAAAAAAATGTATGAGTAAGGGAAACATATACAAGCATAAGATTTGTATTCATAAATCAACATTCAATAGTGGTCCAACACCAAGAGTGTGATTTGTCTTAGAAGATGTATCTTGAGAATAGAATATATACATTTAAATCCATAGTATTGAGGAAGAATTTGAGTTTTGTGTAAGGAAACTTGAGACCATCCAAATAGATCCAATCAATACTCCCAAGTATCTATCTAGGTGCACTTTATATATATATGTATCCCATTTTGAGGGAGTTCACCCAAGGAGACCTAAAAATGGAATTTCAAGTATCATTCATGAAATAGTTTGAAAACGAAAAATTCCATTGAGTTTGACCCTTGTATCTCAGGTTGGGGTCTATAATGTCCCAAACTAGTATACCATCAAAGATGTAGTTGGACCGGTGGGTAACAGGGCCTCAAGCGCATCTTACTATATAAAAAAGGATACCAACTAATAGAAAGGGTCTTATAAGGTGATAGAGGGTAACAATACCCCTTCATTAGATCCCAACAATAGTATAAAAAATATAAATAGAAGACAACAGTATAAAAATAATATAGATGAAAGACAGTAGTATATGAAAAATAATATTCAGTTGAATAAAAGTGGCATGAACCCATTTATACAATTCATGGATGATAGATTATATATAATATAATGCTATAAATAGATAGAATGCATTAATATAAATTCAAAATATAAGGAAATGATATCAAATCCCTATGGTAGATATCTATGATGAGCCTAATCTCCAGCTTAGTCCTTTTCTCCAACCTCCAAGGTACAATAAATATAGAAAAAAACAATATCCTTCCAATATAATGCATACATAGGTACCAAGGGTACCCATGTATGGAGTGGGATTTAAATATTAGTAGGCTAGAACCCACAGTGTCTAGTGAAATATTGGATGTGTGATATTAATTAAGTAGTGTGGAGGTATAGAGAAATAATAACAAAATTGCATGAATAAATAGATAGTAGTCCAGGTTCCTATGGGATACCTGACGATGATACATGCATCATCTAATGGTTGGTATTTCTGATCATATCAAGCATATATATATTTATATTTATATATTACAATTATATGTATATATAGATAGATAATTTTTGGGGAGGATTAGGACATACCATAAACATCAAATTCCAGGTGAGCTCTCATGGTCTACCACTTATGAAATTCCATGATCCATCACCATCTATTGTATTTCACATATTAGATATCTGTTGGGGTGTATTGTGATGTCCCACCAACTTCCAATTCTAGTGGATCTCCCATGGTGTAGCCCTAACCCAAGTTAGAGAGTTCTCACCATCTATTGTCATTCATGCATTAGATATATGTTGTGGTGGATGGAGAAATTCCACCCCTATCCAATTACTAGGGATCTGACAAGGTCTACCCCAATCCCAAGTTCATGCTCCCTCACCATATCTTAGACTACATGCATTAGATAAATGTTTTGGTGTATTGGGATGTTCCCCCACCATCCAATTCTAGGGGAGCTCATACAATCTACCCAAAAACCTAAATCCTACTTCCCTCACAGTCTCTTTGATTGCATATATATATATACATCGTAAGTGGTGGGGGTAAACTACATCCCTCCCATGCACATATAATAGATCATAACTGGGGTGGGGTAAAACTACATCCCACCCACACACACATATATTATTGGCATGGGGTATTAATGACTCCAATACATAAACATATATAAATTATATCTTGTGAAAAAATTTATGTTGAGAAGAATGTATTCCCTCTTATGTTATATCAAAAAGCATTTCAAAAAGACAAATTCATGGTGAAGAAAATAACATGACACATGAGGCCAAACCTATTATGTGTTTCTTTAACTGGGTTTAATTCAATTTAAACATTACATTTCAAAAGATGCATTTCAAAACGAATTAGTTAAAGGTCATGTTATTACCATCTGAAGGACCATTTTACTAAAAACGAATCAACCTTCATGCATTATACATTTAATACAATTCAATGGAAAATTTCAACTAAGTATAATTGATTTTATTAAAGGTCATTACACTAAATTTTTAAAAACATGGAAATTTGATTTAAGGTACATGATTCATGATCATTTCAATTAATGGATGCATCTATTATAAGGGAAATCACATTTAATGGGCATGTTAGAACTTATTAGGTGTTCAGAGAAACATGCATTTGAACATTAAAGGGAAACCCATTTAGAAACATTCGTAAAGGTGATGTTCTAAACATGATTCATACCATAAAAAATATCAGGTTATAAAAAAACCAAGATAAGTACAATATGCAAGAATTATGGTTAACTCACTATGTTTTTAGCTTTATGGTAGATAACATCCATTTATGGAGTTTTATTATAAAATCATGACATTCTTATCACACAATACCTCATCATATTTAATATTTTTTTAATGTTAACAAATAATTAATTTTTCCAAAAATTCAACCATTAACTAAAATTAAAAATGATGTTATAATAAAATAATCAATTCATTAATAAAATTAAAGGGAATAGAAATGGACCCTAACTTGAGAGGGAATCCATACAGACACTCGACACTTGTCACATTTGGCAGTGACCACTCAAAACTGCATTTTACACATGTATACATACAATAATATATATATATATATATATATATATATATATATATATATTTGTGTGTGTGTGTATGTGAGAATGAACCACAATGGAGTCACTAAACACTATTGGATTGTGGAGGTTAACCAAATCGACCCAGATCACTTCAACATCTATTTTGGTTAAAAAGCCTACCCGAATAGGTGTTGGGAGACCCTTTAGAAAACCTAAAATCAAAAGTAAATTAGAAATAGACATTACACCTAATTCCTAAATTTGGATTGGTGGAAAATAGGGTGACATTAGACAAAAAATGGCTGAAGAGAAGGGGGAGAAGGAGGGAGAAGGACATAACTCGCAACATCAAGTGATAACCATGAAGGAATTGGGAAAAAACAGAAACCAGTGAGGGATCTGGTAGAGGGGGTTGTCCCATGTTGAAGGGGAGACCATGGTGGGTGGGGGGACACATATAAGTATGAGGGGAGAAGGGAGAGGGTCAGGTTTTGTTTTAATTTTATTTTAATTTAATTTAATAAAATTCAATATTATATACAAGTTATCTTGCCTACTTTTGGATGAACGATTTAGAAAATCATACACTTTCAATGCACACTGCGCATTGTTTGACCCACACATTTATCTGAATATGACCTAACTGTGAACTGAATGGAGTCAATTTTTTTCCTCATACAACTAACTGTGTAGTCTAGACCCACATTTTGGAAAACTATGCATAGCTCATGTGACTTCCTCTATACAACTACAATATGTAGCATGGCTTCCAGCAATGTGTCGCATGATTTCAGACAATCTATTCTCCATATAAAGGTCCTTAAAAAACATTGATGCGTTGGGATAAGTTCTCTTGAAACTCACCAAATCCTTCTGAAAACTCATTGAGCCTTTTCCAAGTTCATGAACATCACATTATGATATTCTATCTCTCTAAATTCCATTTAGAGGTTTAGTTTTAAAATGAACCATTCTGTAAAACAAAAAGCACAATTTTTGGGGGTTTTGATCCAGTTCAACATGAGGATCATTACAACCATCCAACTATAAAACATATCATCCCAAATAATCCTTTATAAATGATGTAAAAATCTCCCTACTTATAAGGGTTGTGTTTCCTTTTTCAAGTGGACATGTTGTATTCCCAACCACCGAACCCCCCTCCGAGAATTTAGTTCGGCACACGACACAAATGCCATAAAAACATGATCCAATGATTGTTTTACAACTGAAATATAGAGACATATTTTAACAAATCCTTTTTTGATAGAGACATGATCACATAATATGATGATCAAAATTATAGGAAATGGGACATCCCACATCAGAAATAAACATTAATTGGATAATTTTAATCCATGAGTCAACCCACCCTTGGAATTCCCTTACAAGAACACTTCTAAGTGTTATAATGATTCATCTCTCATGATTTCTATAATAGTAAAAATGATAGGTCCCTATTGAACTCAAAGACCATTTATAGATGGATATTTGTGAAAAATAACCTTCCACTATAATGTGATCTCATCTCCACTGGACAACATGAAATAGATTCCCATTCACTGACCATACACATTCAAAGTAGGGGTAATGTTTTGAGCCACTCCATCTAACCAATCATGAAGATGATCAACATAGATAGTTGGCATCTTACAAATGGAATGTTGATGCTTTCACCCATGTAATCTCACACTCACCACAAACACATCTAATGATGTCCATACATGAATTTTTATATCATTACTTACCAAACCATGATGAAAACCAAACATATATCTTGAAACACTAAAAGATTACAACCCAAAAATCCCATTATCTTATATATAATTTGTGTGGAATAAAACTAACACACTATTAGTGTATCTAGGTTGAAATCATGATAGTGGACATGATCATCACTTATCAGAATAAAATAAAAGGATTAAGAATTTTTCTCATATGAAACACCCAAAAATCTAAATGAGATCAGTCTAACCACAACTATCTTAATTCATTTGAATGAAGATCAGATTCACCTACCAACACACCATTAATTAAACAAACTCCTTTTCCCCTACAAAATCACATGATCATTCAAGATTTTACACTTAATTTTCCCATGAAAAATGTTGTTTATCAATGGTTTCATATAAATCCAAACACAATGATGTCGTGCTTCTGAGAAAGAACTGACACGTATATAAAACACATAAGGGTCAATAGGATTCAATGAAAACTGACCATTTCAAAAGGACATAATTGATCATGTTACCTCTACATGGACGTAAACACAAAATATACCTGACACTATGCTCCCCACCATAGTAGTGTCTTAGTCAGAAGGAAAAGAATCTACCTACTAATAAGCACACTCAAACCATATTCAGTATAAGGGAATGTTTTATGCTCCTCCAATCCATGTTTACTACGTCAATGAATACATGAAAAGCAAACCAGACCAGTAACATGTCAAAAATCCTTAGGTATTAAAACATTATCATGATCATTGGAAGAAACTGATTCATTAAATCTCAAATCACTCTATATGGTGATGACTTGAGACTATACTCAACAACAATAGGGATTTATTCTATAGTTGTACATCTATATACAAACATTCTATTAGCCAACAACAGACCATGTAATCCTATAATAATGAAATGAATGGTTCAACTAATCTAAAAAAGGGTTGATCATTCCATAGGCATGTCTAAGCTACTAAAAAAGTGAATTACCATATGCTGAATCCCATAAAAAGGTCATAAAAAATTGTGATCACCCATCTGAACAAGGGTGTCATTAGAAGTTTAAATTCACACAAGGGACAATAAAATAAGAATGAAACCAAAAATAGAAAAGATCATAGAATTTGGTAGGTAACTAAAACACTAATGGTGTTACCTACCATATGCTATCTCATTATTAAGTAGAATCATCGACCAAAAAAGAGGTCACCCAAATAGATGTCAGCTGAATCCAAACCTGATCACAATGACATTTATAATGAAAAAAACCCTACTTAAAATGGTCACATTTCCCCTCCAAGGAAACTCAATAGATGAACTCAAACATCCCGTAGATGAGGTTTTTAAATAGAGGAAACTACTATAGGTTCCATTTAGAATCCCTTCACATTTAACTATATATAATATTTAAACCTATATATTATTTAATTCAAAACATCAAGTACCATATTAAAAAAAAACTCAAGGTACATTATTTTAAACATTTACCTTTGTGAAAATTGTATTGTATCATAAAACTTCTTTACAAAACATTAATTTTCATTTTAATCATGTGTTTATTTAAAAATGTATCAGAAAATTCCATTTCAACAAAAATGATGAGATATAATGGTACTATTTTAACTAACCCGAGCTCATCAAAATGAATCCCAATAGATGTTGTTAAATTCATTTCAGATCAAAATTTAATATCATATTACACATAGTAATTTTAATATACATCATGCCTTACATTTAATAGGGGTTTCCATTTAACAAATAATAAATAATCCATTCACATCCTAGATTGAAAATTGGTTCCAATTACTTAATACTAATTCCTTTTCATAATATAACATGATCGTAAACAAAGGTCCAATTTTTTTGGGTGTCTAATTACCTTCTTATAAAGCACCCATATCATTTAGAGTTATTCATTTGGATCCCTTTAATCAGATATACTTTTTCTTTTTTCATTTTATTTTTTCACATTCTTTTACAATGGTTTGAATACACTAGTTAAAAATTTCCTTATATAAGGTTCCTATACACTTTAATACTATAAACTGGCTCACGTCATAATCACAACAATTTAATTTAGAAAAAGAAACCAATAATACATGAAAAGAATACAGTATGTCACTATAAGTAACTAACATAAAGGCACAAGATGAAATCAAATAAGTGCAGCATAGTATCACTTAATCATGTTAAAAATGATAAAATTAAACATTGAAGCCTGGAATCCCTATATTCATACAAAATAATGTTGTATAATTTCATGAAAACACTAAGAATGATGTAAAGGAAAGGTAAATTTCAACTACATGGCATGAAATATGGATGGTGTGTGAAATTAAATGTGCGTATAATGATACAGGAAATGTAGCATTGTTATTGTACTAGGACAAGGGATAAGTTGAAATTTTTTTAAACCATATATAGCTAAAATATACACCAATCACTCAAGGAGAAATCATATGAACTATTATAGAAAATAGTATGAAAAACAATTCCAATCCTTTTAAATTTTTCATTTCCCATATGTGTTATGTTCAGTCCCAATAATGACTATTAACCAATAACTAAAAAATGTCTTACCATAAAATCCCTAGCTAGACTAGTGGGTCACATAGCCACATGTTCATCTCACTATATTTTATAGGATTAAAACTACTAGCGGGTGACCTAAGAGGTGATAAAGGTGAAACTGTACCCTCTTATCAGAGATGATCATTGGTATAATTTATCATATATAGAATAAAGTAGTGGATGTGGAACATATATGAACCAATGTAGAAGAAGAAAATCACTATTCAAATGAATAAATGTGGGTAACACTGGTCTAGAAAATGCTTGGATGATGGATGATACATACATTAAATCAATTAACCAATGACATTATATAAAATATATTAAAATGAAAATGAAATTACAAAAAATTCCCAACAGCAATCTCTATGAGCATCCTGATGTAACACCCCGAGCTTCCACGATACGCTTCTCATTCAATAATGCAATAGCTTGCATTGTACGCAACTTCGAGTTCTAAAACACTGCGACTAATCAAAGTAGCCATTATGAATAGTAATAACCACTTTTTAAAATTATAGAAATTTTATATTTCAAAATGGACTTCATTTTTGGATTCAGAATATCGAAATTAGCCTATGTTGAATTTTTGGTATTTTTCTGAGAACTTCTAATTTTTATGAATAGTGAAAAATACTTTAAAATAACTTTTTTAATCAAAATAATTTATTGTGATAAATTATACTATTTAGTGGTTTTAAGGTATAATTAGAATATATTTTTACCATTTTATCCAATGGTGGTCATTAGAATTAATTTAACATTGAAATTGGACATAAACAATTGGCAATCTTTTGATATAAATTGTTTCTTAAAACACGCTATTTGTCGTAACAGCGGAAATTAATTATAAAATTAATTAATGCAAATTATATGTTTGGAATTTTTTAAAATAGACATCATTTTTGAATTCGGAATATCAATTATAGCTTAGGGTGAAATTTTGGCCTTGTTCTGAAAAACTTCAATTTTTGATGAATAGTGAAACCACTAAGTGGTAGTTAAATAACTGATTTTTCGTTTAAATGAAATATTACCACTTCTGTGATTTGATTTTCAAAAATCCGACATACATGGTTGTCATTAAGAAGTAAAATGTGGTTCAATGAGATTAAAATAATTTTTTGGTGAATAGTAACTTTTAAGTTCTTAATCGCGATTAGAGGTAATTAGTGTGGTTCAAGGTACAAATAATGTTTTAATAATATGAGATGAGCATGAAACTTGTCCTACTCCTATTGGATTAGTCATGGCCTACCAAGACAACCCATGGGTCAACATGGGGACCCCATGGAGCCACTTTAGTTGGAAAATGACATTAATATATATTTATTTAATGTTAAAATTAAATTGACACAAACATGAGTTATTTTACTAAAACAGTTTTTAAGTGGGGTTACACAAGTCCAAATTTTGACTATAATTATTCATTAGAAATATAAAAAGATTTACTACTTCATAGTATTTTTTTTATAATTTTTAGACATTAAATAAATTAAATTATTTATGACATCAGTATGATACAGCGATGACCTCATTATTTAATGATTTAAATAAAATGAGAAGATAATGCAAAATCCAAGGCTTAAACTTGTCCAAGCCTATTGGATGAAGATATTTCGAACCCTTATCACCTTAGCCACAAATTATATAAGTGTGGGACCTTTAGAATCCGAAAAACATGGTATAATAATGTAACATTTCAATCTTTCCAAAAGAGCCCCTCCTCTCCTCTTATAAAAGGCCCCCACCTCTATCAACTTATTTACACTTTCAAGCAATTTGGATCGGACAAACTCTGCCTAAATACTCTACCAACTTCCCCCTCTTACTCCTAGAAGCCTTACTTTGGGCAGAACTCTTCCCAAGGAAGCCTTTGGCTCAAATCAAAAAGAGTTACCCGATTTTGAGGTAATGTCTTCTCTAATGTTGTTTTGTTTTATTTTTCTTCTCCAACCCCCTAAAATCTTTTTATTCATTTCTTTTGTAACAACACCAGTATCCTCAATATACTAGGATGTTGTTATAAGAAGTATTCTAGCTACACTTACACACACCTACATCTAATGGTTAAAGAACATACGGTTTCTGTGGATGGTGAATTTCTGCCTCACGAAACGATGATTGTTCAACACTCATATAACACCTTCAAAGGTGGCCATTAAGATGTCACTATTTTTATATATGATATATAATATGTTTATGTTTTACTTATGCTTCTGTATTTCTCATTTATGGAATACTTTATGATTTCCATTATGGGTAAAACGCGATAATTTCATTTTAGGAAGTGCGGACTACCGCCCCCTCAAAGTGATTTGAATCGTTAATGCCATATGTGGGATGTATAAAGGATGGAGTAAATGGTATTATACACTATATTATACTGTAATTATATTATACATATATATCATTATGATTTAGTTCCATTAAATATGAAATTGAAATGAAAGTAGCGTTCATGCGTACGTACGGCTTACCGTCTCCATGAACGGTGCATTTCATTTCTTACCTCTAAATGTTACGTAATATTATAAATGATTGTATATACTGGATATATAAGATATATATGAAATCTAAATCATGAATACAATTCTGGATATAATGGATATTCTACCACATGAACAACTTGTAATTATAAGAAGTTTATTGTTGACTCAAGTTACCAAAGATCGACAAAACGATCGTTATTAACTTGAATAATTACATAATATTCATAACATTGTAATAAGTGATATAAAAAAGACAATGAAATTGAAAATGGTTCTTAATAAGGTAGATATTAACTCTAGTTTATTATTCAGGAGGTTAAAGAACGGTTGAGTCAAGTCGGACACAAGGTAAGGGAATTTCTTAACCCAACTTCCATTCTTTGGGTTAATCTCCTACCTTCAAATTATGTCATGATATTATTATGTCCTATATTGTATTTGTACATTATTTATGTGTACTTATAGTGAATACACATTATAGATGTACTTTATTTAAAAAAATGATCTTTTTAAGGACTTCGTCTCAATCCCCTTTCATTGAGGCATATTTGGTTTTATAAAAAACTTTCTTTTATACGGTGTATAAACCCCTTTGACTTTTACGTTTATTCAAAAGGAATCTTTTTTATACGATGCGTTTTACTAGATGACAAAAGGGAATGTTTTTATTTCCGTACTTATGCGGCGACAACGACTTCTCCACCGCCGTGACCATTATTTGAGTTTCGGCTTCCTCTACAAGCCATCACTTTTTTAATGAAAAATAAATACAAAGTTTTAACTTTCTTTTATTTTGGTTTTGAGAATGGTTTTGAAAACGTTTTTATTATATCAATGAGTTGTATTGATATCTTGTGATTTAAATGTGGAAATGTTATGTTTCCTTTATGCATGTTTTATGTGATACGATTATGTTATGGTTTATGATATGTTTAAACCTATTCATATGAGGAATGCATTGGACTTAATAAGTGACGGGTGGAGCCCGCTATAGCTCCTCGATGCATCAGCAGGTCTCATGAGACAAACTAGTGTCTTGGCACGAGGCCTTGACAAAATCTTATTTGTGGTCTTGGCACGAGGCCTTGACTACGTGGTTATGATAGTCTGGCATTATGCATTCCATCATTATGAAAGTGGTTATTGATATTGCATGTGAATATTCGACCAGTAGAATATCCATGTGAAGAAGTAAATGGCATTATCTCATTTTACTTTTGCCATATTATGTTGAATTTCAAGTTTAAAAGGCTTTTGTTTTAGTTATACATTGCCTTAAATGTTAATGTTTATTTATGAAATCTTTCGCTATATTGTTAACCTTACTGAGCATCTGAGCTCACCCCTTTAAATGTTTTAATATTTTTTCCAGGATGTGATGAAGTATTTTATGAATGACCTACAGGGGTATTCAGAAAGGGATATGATTGTGGACTATGAAGACCATGTTATTGTAGTTTGTTTACTTTTTGATGTAATGAAAGACTTATGAATGTATCTAGTGTTTCCAAGGCTACTAAACTAATCGGTCTTTCAAGACTTGATCTTTTGTGATCATTCCAATGTTACGAAGTAATGCACCAGCTCTGGGCAGCTGGGGTCGGGGCGTTACTGTTGGTATCAGAGGCAGTTTAGTACTAACCTTGGAATCTAGATTTAGATAAACTCTGATTAGAGCACATAGCCCAAAGATAGACTTTGAGGATTAGTATAGAAGAACTTCCTAGAATTTTGTTATTGTTTTTGTGAGTTTTCCGAGCAATACATCTTTGTCTGGATACGAGCAGGTAGAGGCGGCTCTGACACAGATGTACCTAGGGGTAAAACCCGAAAACACCGCTTTGAGCTAGACTCGAACGGGAACTAGTGCACGACAACGGGCCTTGCTGTACTCTTGGTTACGACACTCCCGGGGGATATGCTTAAGATAATTCTCATTTTCTTTACAAACCACTATGAAGGGTTATGAGTATATACTTCCTCAAAGGAAACATTTCTTTGTATGATTATGGATTATATCCATAAATAGTTCAATTTATGTAAAGTATTTTACAAATATGGAATTATGTATTTTATTTCATAAACTAATCTAGTTTATGCAATTGTTTAGAAATGGCGCCTAGTGGAAGAAATGGAAACCGTATCAATGCACGCACTCCATGTAGGGATTGCCCTCCTGCGCAAGATAATTATAGTGGGGCTGGTGATGCAACTGGTGCCGATCAACTTATTACCATACTGGGACAACTCACTCAGGTTATGAATAATAACCTTACTCGTATGGAGCACCCTGATCCGCAACGTGGAGGATCAATGCTAGAACGTTTCATGAGGCAACAACCACCAACCTTAAATGGGAGTACAAATCCTATAGTAGCTGAGCAATGGATAATTTTTTTAGAGAAAATATTCCATGCCTTGGGGAGTAGTGAAAGGGAGAAGGTTGTCATGGCAGTTTACCGCCTCACTGGAGATGCCGATCAATGGTGGTCACTAATTCAAAACACAAAGGAAGATGATTAATTAACAAACATGGAATGGAAGGAGTTCAAAGAGCTGTTCTTAGAAAAATACTTTCCTCGAGACCATCGAGCGGATATGGAAAGGCAATTTCTGAGTCTGAGGCAGAAGGAGGATGAGAATGTCGCAAAGTATGAGGCTAACTTTACAAGGTTAGCAAGGTATGCTGCCGATTATATACATAACCCAAGGAGTAAGATTGATCGTTTCTTTGATGAGTTAAAACCATTTCTCCGTTGAGATTTAGTATCACAATCCTTCTCATCATACGAAGATATTGTCTCGTGTGCTATCAAGACAGAAAAGGAATTCTCTAAGTCTTATGACAACAAAGTAAAGCAAGAGAAGAAGAGAACGGTGGAACAAGAGACAGATAAATGGAAAAAGGGAAAGAAGGATTTTCCATTATGTGATAATTGTGGGAAGAATCACCCTGGTACTTGCCTAAAAGGAATGGGAGTTTGTTATAAATGTGGAGAAAAGGGTCACCAGGCTCGTGATTGCAAGGGAAAGAAAGAGGCTGTCAAAGTTGAATGATACAATTGTAGGGAAACAGGGCATTATGAAAATGAATGTCCTAAGCGTCAGGGAAACTTACCTCAGAAAAGGCCAAGGTATCAAGGCCAATCTTATGCTGTGACTACAGTTGAAGCGGAATAATTAATGTATTGGTGCTTTTGGACTCAAGGATTATATTCTGGTTATAAGAATAATGTGATATATATATATGGATTGTACTGCAGTACTTGTTGATTTCAGTAAGGTTTTAATATGATTAAGGTAATCATATTTTTAGTATGTGACAATAAGAGAAACTTTTCTTTGTTTGGGGAATCTGATGTTACAATTGATTTCGGAATTTAGAGACCTTTTAGAGAAAGTCTGGACGGAGGTATTTTGGATAACTATTAAGGTTGGAATGGATTAAGTTGAACCATGGATAGTATTGTTTAAGGTTAAAGAATTTCTGAAGATTATTTTTGGAATATTATAATACTATAGTTTTAGGAAAAGGATAACCTGTAGGGTGGGGAATAACCCGTCGCGTCGGACAAAGCTGCAGGAATCGAACCCACAACCATAGTGCGACAAGCCTTTATTTCCTACCACTAGCCTACAGGAAGTCCCTGGTTATTACAAAATAGTTTTACTAATCTAAATGGTATGTGTTAACATTTTGAACCTTATACAATTAGGATAAATAGAATATTTTTGAGTTCCGTTACCATTTGGAGTAAAAGTTGGGTTTGTGGTAAAAATTTATTAACGAATGAAAGTATACATAACAAGTATGTATATTCCCTTACGTTCTTAGTAAATCTCCTAAATAAATTCCTCAATATTATAAAAGGTAACTTAATACAAAAATGTTGTCGGTTAACTTTTCCAACTGGGGATTCAATGACCGTTTAACCAATCACAAGTTTGTGATTTTCTTGTGGTTAAACATTCTCCTAATCCTGTTTTCTATAACTCTCCATCAGACCTTGATGGTTTGTTTCTCCTCCATATCCATATTTTCATATAATCCTAGAATGGGCTATATCGGGTGACCTTTTTACTTATCCTGCTTTCTTTTAATGTTATATATTTATTAACCTTATTTCCGATGTGGGTTTTCCTCAAAGGTATTTTCTATTTTCAACCTTTTATTTTCAAAGAAAAATTTCAAATTGCGAGGACGCAATTTAATGAAGGAGGGGAGAATGTAACACCCCGAGCTTCCACGATACGCTTCTCATTCAATAATGCAATAGCTTGCATTGTACGCAACTTCGAGTTCTAAAAAACCGCGACTAATCAAAGTAGCCGTTATGAATAGTAATAACCACTTTTTAAAATTATAGAAATTTTATATTTCAAAATGGACTTCATTTTTGGATTCGGAATATCGAAATTGGCCTATGTTGAATTTTTGGTATTTTTCTGAGAACTTCTAATTTTTATGAATAGTGAAAAATACTTTAAAACAAATTTTTTAATCAAAATAATTTATTGTGATAAATTATACTATTTAGTGGTTTTAAGGTATAATTAGAATATATTTTTACCATTTTATCCAATGGTGGTCATTAGAATTAATTTAACATTGAAATTGGACATAAACAATTGCCAATCTTTTGATATAAATTGTTTCTTAAAACACGCTATTTGTCGTAACAGCGGGAATTAATTATAAAATTAATTAATGCAACTTATATGTTTGGAATTTTGTAAAATAGACATCATTTTTGAATTCGGAATATCAATTATATCTTAGGGTGAAATTTTGGCCTTGTTCTGAAAAACATCAATTTTTGATGAATAGTGAAACCACTAAGTGGTAGTTAAATAACTGATTTTTAATTTAAATGAAATATTACCACTTATGTGATTTGATTTTCAAAAATCCGACATACATGGTTGTCATTAAGAAGTAAAATGTGGTTCAATGAGATTAAAATAATTTTTTGGTGAATAGTAACTTTTAAGTTCTTAATCGCGATTAGAGGTAATTAGTGTAGTTCAAGGTACAAATAATGTTTTAGTAATATGAGATGAGTATGAAACTTGTCCTAATCCTATTGGATGAGTCATGGAAGACCAATACAACCCATGGGTCAACTTGGGGACCCCATGGATCCACTTTAGTTGGAAAATGACATTAATATATATTTATTTAATGTTAAAATTAAATTGACACAAACATGAGTTATTTTACTAAAACCGTTTTTAAGTGGAGTTACACAAGTCCAAATTTTGACTATAAATATTCATTAGAAAGATAAAAAGATTTCCTACATCATAGTAGTTTTTTTATAATTTTTAGACATTAAATAAATTAAATTATTTGATGACATAATTATGATGCAGCGATGACCTCATTATTTAACGATTTAAATAAAATGAAAAGATAATGAAAAATCCAAGGCTTACACTTGTCCAAAGCCTATTGGATGAAGCGATTTAGAACCCTTACCACCTTAGCCACGAATTATATAAGTGTGGGACCTTTAGAATCCGAAAAACATGGTATAATAATGTAACATTTCAATCTTTACAAAAGAGCCCCTCCTCTCCTCTTATAAAAGGCCCCCACCTCTATCACCTTATTTACACTTTCAAGCCATTTTTCCCGGCCAACCTCTGCCCAAATACTCTCCCAACTTCCCCCTCTTACTCCTAGTAGCCTTACTTTGGGCATAAATCTTCCCAAGGAAGCCTTTGGCTCAAATCAAAAAGAGTTACCCGATTTTGAGGTAATGTCTTCTCTAATGTTGTTTTGTTTTATTTTTCTTCTCCAACCCCCTAAACTCTTTTTATTCATTTCTTTTGTAACAACACCAGTATCCTCAATATACTAGGATGTTGTTATAATAAGTATTAGAGCTACACTTACACACAACTACATCTAATGGTTAAAGAACATACGGTTTCTGTGGATGGCGAATTTCTGCCTCACGAAACGATGACTGTTCAACACTCATATAACACCTTCAAAGGTGGCCATTAAGATGTCACTATTTTTATATATGATATATAATATGTTTATGTTTTACTTATGCTTCTGTATTTCTCATTTATGGCATACTTTATGATTTCCATTATGGGTAAAACGCGATAATTTCATTTTAGGAAGTGCGGACTACCGCCCCCTCAAAGTGATTTGAATCGTTAATGCCATATGTGGGATGTATAAAGGATGGAGTAAATGGTATTATACACTATATTATACTGGAATTATATTATACATTTATATTATTATGATTTAGTTCCATTAAATATGAAATTGAAATGAAAGTAGCATTCATGCGTACGTACGGCTTACCGTCTCAATGAACGGTGCATTTCATTTCTTACCTCTAAATGTTACGTAATATTATAAATGAATGTATATAATGGATATATAAGATATATATGAAATCTAAATCATGAATATAATTCTGGATATAATGGATATTCTACCACATGAACAACTTGTAATTATAATAAGTTTATTGTTGACTCAAGTTACCAAAGATCGACAAAACGATCATTATTAACTTGAATAATTACATAATATTCATAACATTGTAATAAGTGATATAAAAAGGATAATGAAATTGAAAATGGTTCTTAATAAGGTAGATATTAACTCTAGTTTATTATTCAAGAGGTTAAAGAACGGTTGAGTCAAGTCGGACACAAGGTAAGGGAATTTCTTAACCCAACTTCCATTCTTTGGGTTAATCTCCTACCTTCAAATTATGTCATGATATTATTATGTCCTATATTGTATTTGTACATTATTTATGTGTACTTATAGTGAATACACATTATAGATGTACTTTATTTAAAAAAAATGATCTTTTTAAGGACTTCGTCTCAATCTCCTTTCATTGAGGCATATTTGGTTTTATAAAAAACTTTCTTTTATACGGTGTATAAACCCCTTTGACTTTTACGTTTATTCAAAAGGAATCTTTTTTATACGAAGCGTTTTACTAAACGACAAAAGGGAATGTTTTTATTTCCGTACTTATGCGGCGACAACGACTTCTCCGCCGCCGTGACCATTATTTGAGTTTCGGCTTCCTCTACAAGCCATCACTTTTTTAATGAAAAATAAATACAAAGTTTTAACTTTATTTTATTTTGGTTTTGAAAATGGTTTTGAAAAAGTTTTTATTATATCAATGAGTTGTATTGATATCTTGTGATTGAAATTTGGAAATGTTATGTTTCCTTTATGCATGTTTTATGTGATAAGATTATGTTATGGTTTATGATATGTTTAAACCTATTCATATGAGGAATGCATTGGACTTAATAAGTGACGGGTGGAGCCCACTATAGCTCCTCGATGCATCGGCAGGTCTCATGAGACAAACTAGTGTCTTGGCACGAGGCCTTGACAAAATCTTATTTTTGGTCTTGGCACGAGGCCTTGACTACGTGGTTATGATAGTCTGGCATTATGCATTCCATCATTATGAAAGTGGTTATTGATATTGCATGTGATTATTCGACTAGTAGAATATAAATGTGAAGAATTAAATGGAATTATCTCATTTTACTTTTGCCATATTATGTTGAAGTTCAAGTTTAAAAGGATTTTGTTTTAGTTATACATTGCCTTAAATGTTAATGTTTATTTATGAAAGCTTCCGCTATATTGTTAACCTTACTGAGCATCTGAGCTCACCCCTTTCAATGTTTTAATATTTTTTCCAGGATGTGAAGAAGTATTTTATGAATGACCTACAGGGGTAGTCAGAAAGGGATATGATTGTGGACTATGAAGACCATTTTATTGTAGTTTGTTTACTTTTTGATGTAATGAAAGACTTATGAATGTATCTAGTGTTTCCAAGGCTACTAAACTAATCAGTCTTTCGAGACTTGATCTTTTGTGATCATGCCAATGTTACGAAGTAATGCACCGGCTCTGGGTAGCTGGGGTCGGGGCGTTACACCTAAGCTCCAGCTCAGTCATATTCTCCTAACTCCTAAGTATTTGTGATACAACAAACAAACTAGATCCTTCAAATATAAGGTATACTTAGTTACCAAGGGAACATATGTAGGGTGTGATTTATAAATCCTATTTGGCCGACACCCATGATGTATAGCCCAATCCAGATGGTTTAATATTAATTAAATAGTGTGTAGGTATATAGAAATGACAATAGTCTAAAATGAATAAAAAATACAAATCCTGGTTCTTAGGGGACAACAAACGATGATACCTGCTTCATCCCATGGATAATATGTTTGATCATGTAATACATATATATATATATATATATTATAATTATATAAATATACAAATATATGTTGTGGTGAATCAGGATGTACCATCGCCATACATTTTTAGGGATATCTAATTACCTGTGCCTAACCGAAGTCCAGTATCCCTCACCGTATCATGGCTTTATCATATTAGATATCTATTATTGGTGACTCATAATGTATGACCTCCATTTAATTCTAGGGTAGGTCATATGGTCTACCAGTAATACAAGTCGAAAATCCCCCATCGTATCATGCCCTTTATTTATTAGATATATGTTGGTGTGGAATCGGATGTGAAGCTGTCATCCAATTCTAAGGGAGATCACACAGTCTACCCCTATTCCCAGACCATGTTCCCTCAAAACCTGTTGGAATTCAAGAATTATATAAATGTTTGGGGGATTGAGATGTTTCACTACCATCCAACTCTAGAGGATCCCACACAGACTCCCCTTACCCAATTCCAAGAGCCCTCATAATCTCTAGTATTTCATGTATATATATATATATATATCCTAAATGAAATTGGGTAAACTAACTCCCACCAATACACATATCTATAGATCATATATCGCATGCCGTAAAATACCCCCCCATTCATGTATATATCTATGGAATGGGTTATGAATGACTCCCATCCACAAACTCTTATATATAATAAAACATCCACAATTTATTTGTTGTGAATAATTCATTACCCTATATGTCATATCATCAAGCCTTTAAAAAATCCCAGTCAAGGTCAAGAAAATAACATGAATCAATAGGTAGAACCTCTCTTGTGTTTTTAACCATTTTTATTCCTTTTAAAAATTATATTTGAAAATATTCAATTCATAAGGCATGAATAGAAGGGAATCGTCCTACCATCCACATGATCATTTCACTAAAAAGGAAAAAACCATTATGATTTATGCATTTAATACATTTCAATGGAAACATTCTTTTTAGTATAAGTCATATTATTCAATGTCAACCCACTGAATTTTTCTAAACATGTAAAATTTATTTAAGGAATAAGTTTCATGATAATTTCAATTAAAGGATTAATATATCTCCTGGTAAATAGCTTTTAAAGGCTATTAAAGAATAAATTAGCATTCAGGGAACAAAGTGTTTGACTATTAAAGAGAAACTCATTTAGGAACATTCATAAAGATCATGTTATAAACAAGGTAAATATCAAACATAAGATCAAGGTATAAACAAATCACCAAGATATGTAAAATAGGAATGCATGGAAGCCTAGTCACTGCATTTTTATCTTGAAGTCAATGAACCACCATTAGAGTGGTTTAATTATAAAATCATTTTGTTATTATAATTAAATTTGACTTCATATTTAACATTTCAATAACATTAAAAAAGGAATAATTTCGTCCAAACATACTAAATTAATTGAAAACTAAGTACAATGTAATAATCAATTAATTAATGCATTAATAAGAATTTATGAGCATCGAATGCAACCCAACCTCAATAAGTAGACCAAGTGAAACTCAGAAAATAAAAAATATAGTGGTGACCTCTAGAAACCTCCATGTAATCAAACACACATACATCTATAAGTATATAAATACCTATGTATGTGTGCACATACCTTCATAGAGTCACCTAAAACACTCAAATGAGAGATATGAACTTAATCGCCCCAAACCACTTCACCTTTATTGGATGATATTAAAACCCACATGAATGGTTCAAGAGAGTCACTTCGCCCAACCTAAAACCAAAAGTAAACCATAAATTTCATTTCCCCTAAATGAGACTCGACCATCCAAGGATAGCTCTCCCAAACTATGACTAATAAAAGGGTAAAATGAATGGCCACCCAAAAAATCTACAAGGGGAACCATCCTAATAGAGGCATGAGAACTATTTTTTGTTGAAAAAAATACACCATAAGAAAATTATTATACCATGATCCAGCAAAATCAATCACACATAGGCCTATCATATCCTAAAGTACCTGGATAACCCTCCCTTACTATCCATATATCTGCTAATGATATGGTGTACTTTATGTAATTTGGGAACCTATCTCTTCCTATAAATGTTTACAAAACCTAGATGTAAACCTTGGGTCCTTTTTAGAAAGATCCAATGAAGGAACCTCGTGATGTCTCAAAATATCATGAAAAAATATGTCCCCAAGTTATCCATCATTTTTATCTACATGAAATGGAGTAAATTCACTAATTATGTGAGTTTCCCAACGTTTTGAAAAATTTCATCCTCCCTACTTGGATTACGTTGAAATGTATTGATGAAATCCATAAAAATAACAACCCATGTCTATATCACAATGGTTAAAGTCCCAAAAAACCCATAATTCATTGGTATTACTCTATTGGTTTCTAAAAATTAATACATCTCAATACAAAATATGGAACCATCTGCCAAATCCCCTTTTACATAAACTAATGTCTCATGTCATGATACATCTTGTTATCCCAAGGGTCCAAAGACAAACATTAATGGTGTTATCTATTAATAAAATCCTTTATAAAAACAAAAAAACCATATAATCACAATGCATCCTTTGGATATGGAGTCCACTAACCAGAGGTCCACCACCATAATGGATTCCACCATAGCAATTTCAATATGAATCAGTCACTTACTCGATACAAAATTGAACATAGAATATTGATTCAAGTCTAAATGGAGACATGAACACATGTACATCATCATTATTCACTAAAAATAATATATTAGAAATGAAAATAACCATATACCATTGGTCTAATGATTCAGTCACATCATACAACGACCATTTTCATTTCAATGCATTGAGAACCACATTTCCACTGACACAACTACATGAAATATCAAAATAAAAAATATTAAGAAACTATACCCATCGCCTATATAGTAGTTCTATATTATTATAAGTAAAAAAATATATTTTAGGTTCTTATAATGTAAATATAAAATAAAAAAGTCCCTAATGAGATAGTCACAACATAATTTGAGAACATTCTTGACTATTTCCACCTTTTGATCACGGTTGGGGTAGTTTTTCTTATGGGGGAGGAACCAGTGTGATCTATATGACACTATATGATTATCCTTCATCAATACACATCCCAAAACAATACCAGAAGCATAGAAAAAAAAATGTTGAACCAAAACCTAGTTTTGTAAGATTAATGAATGACGCTAATTTGATCATCATCATCATCTCCTCCAAATACATGTAACAGTTTTTAATACATTCAGTTTTTACAAACTTATATGTTAATGAATTTATCAGATATGTGATCATAGTGAAATTATAATAAAATAATATATTAACTATCCAATCCCAACAAACATTTGATCATAATTTTTTTTAGAATACTCGAATGATATATCTTCATGGATCCTTTCAAGACCCATTGTAAATCCCCACAAAGATTTCACATGCCCTATAAATTCCACTTTTGGTATCAATAATTCAAAATTTAAATGTATTGAATATATATGATGTTCCTTCATTGTGTGAAGCATTATATCCAAATGGTCCATGTTCTCCTCCTTTTAATTATTGTAAACCAATATATCATACGAACTGAGGAAAAATCATATTCCTCAAATATTGAAACACTATAAGAGATTATGTCATACAAAATGAAATATTATGAAACCCAAAAATGGTCATAATATCTTATAAACATTGTTATAGGTATATCTTTTTCTCACTCACTCAATTGGTGGTACGTAGAGCACATTTCAATCATTGAAAACCATAAATCCCCACTAATATTTTCAAAATTATAATCAATCATATAAAAATGATACGTATTCTTAATGGTAACTGGATTTAAATTCTAATCAAGAATACAAATTACAAGACCCCTTCTACATTATTATCAGAGATGATAGGAGAAACAGTTGGTTTATAGGATAAAAAAACCATTTATCTCCAATGTCCTCTAGGTGTACCTTATGTTCCCCAAACTATAAAGGATACATTAAATTAGATGGAATATAAAAGGGTCACATTTTGGTGAGAATGTGAATAGTAATCTCAATCTATCTGTGGAGATGCAAACATGAAAAATAATATATAAGGACCATGGCATAGGGACTCAGCAATACAATATATAAACAACCCAAACATATTTAAATTATATCAAAAAAATAATTAAAAACAGACATGATATTACTGTTTCATAAGATAAATGGGCAATTCATTTAATGATATGAAGTTCTAATAACCATTAAACACATGAGTGACCAGATCGATAGATAAGAAATGTACCAAATAGTGATTATAGACTATTTGGTATTTAACATTGATTATCCAATTCATTTCAACATTCATGCTGAATAAGTTAATATCAAGAACTATGAAGTCCCATTCTAACTCAATGTTATCTATCACCACCTTTTGTTTAAGATACATTAACTATTATGAAGAACACATTTCAAATGGAATGGAAAGATACTAAATAGTATTTCATGAGTTCTTATTTCAATACCAACAAGTCAACTAGCTTGGTAGATATAAATTAATTAGTAGAACCTGTATCAAAAAAAAGATACCACCATAGAGGACAAATTATACACCAAACCTCTAACACTACATAGCCCCAATTCAGATTCCTATTAAAAATAATTTGTAGAATAAATATATCTAGTCATAACCCTAATTACTTCACTCACAACCCAATGATTTAAACAAATTCCTTTGGAATAATCGATATGAACTTGCTAACCCATGGTGAGTGTGGATCATTCCTTACTGCCTAGGACATCTTCTCACAAAAACACATTTGGGGGCCCGATAGTCCACAATTATGAAAAGTCCTAGGAATATCTGTATAGATAATCAATATATGAAAATTTAACCAAAATTGATTAAAAATAAATGTTTACATTCTATTGAAGCCCCTAAAATTTGTCTTTAAAAATGATGATAACTGTTATAGTTCCTCTTCTGACTAGAAGATGCACCACAACCAACAATTGAAAAAACTGTATCTCCACCAAAACATGTATTCCCAGTGAGGTATGTTTTAGATAAATATACATTGTGAACTACCTCCACAATGTTAATAACGCATGTAGGAGTCAAAATCAACCTTATATCCTGACCTAGTATCAACTAAAATCTTTGATCCTTAATATACTAATCATTATTGTTCTCCAATTCCAAATTCAACAACTTTGAAAAAAGGGTAGAATACTACTAAAATATATGATCCCCTATTATAATGTAAAAAAATAATTATAGTTTTTCATAAATAACATATTAAGGATAAATTAGTTTTTAAATATTTTATTAAATGAATCCATGGTACAGTCATCCTCCAACTCAGATGTCAAATCAGATCCCACAAATTCCTTCATGAACCCTCAATCACATATGTAAAAAAACACACCTTTGAAGTATCAATAGACCTCATAATATTTAAAAACTCTCAACAAATTCACGAAACTAATCATATTCTTGTGGTACTTTTTATCCATGGATGATAGACCAATTGTTTTTAGTAAACTCAATCCCATGACCCACCACCAATCCTTAGTTCCCAGCACCCATTTGACAGAGTGTAAATTGCGTGGATAACAACTTCTCCCAACAAAGGATCCACTAGATAATTCAATAGTATAATTTATCTCATAGATTCCTATATAGGGTTATAAAGTGATAATATTAAAGTAATTTTTTAATAACCATAATAAATTAAACAACTAGTTTATAAGGACCATATATAAATTATAATACCACTTATAATGTCAAAATTAATGATTTAAAAAAAATTAAATTAAGGTAATTTAAGAATTATGTCAACAAAAATAATTTCTATATAGAAGGTTTAATTTTGAATAAAATTCCCATACATTTAATTAAAGTAAATAAAAAGCCCAAGTCTCAAAATTATTAGTCCCTGAACACCAAAGGATACATGAGTTCAATCACAGAAGTGAGGTAGAAAAAACCCTTTTCTGTAACTACAATCTGATGTCTGATGGTCAAAACTCCTATTTACCCATGACAAAGAACCAAAATCATGTAGTTATAACACACATTAGGCTAATAATCCCCTTTGATACTAATTTTTAATACATAAACACTAATAAATAAAACCATACACCATAACCTACAATCACATGGTGAGGCGAAGAAAGAAAATATAACAATTATTGTATATATTAAAAGAAGATATAAAACCAGATAACAATATAAAGAAATGATACAACTAGATCTATATAATACAATAAAAACTTTGTATACCTGAAATAATGAATAATTACATACCTAGAAGGATCTATGTTAAATATTATCACCTATGAACTAACCCGAACGGAAGTAAAATACTAATGTATAATCTAACATTCTATAATAATCCCTTCCCTTTACCTGTATCATTCAATACATTATGTATGTCTCCATAATTAAAAAAGAAGGTTTTGACCATAAATCCCATTAGGTCAACAACACAATGTCTATACAATGTATTATAACAAAAAGAAAAATGATCTTTCTCCTAAAAATAAATTTTTACAATGTATTTTCATTATTCAAATTCAGTTATAAATAAGTTTCCATTTTGTTATTATTAAAGTGTTTCATTTTATTAAACCAGAAATACGACATGTAGATGAGATACAAAAAGGGCATCATTTCCATGAACCATGATATAATCATGTAAAATTATATTTTAAAAAAATCATGCAAATATATGAGATAAAATATTATATAAAACCAATGGGAAATAATCCATGAAAAAATCAGTTATCCGATAAAGAATCATAAATGATACTAATAATGATATTGGTAACTCATATATTATGAAATACAAACCAGGAACCCATGATAAAATACAATGATAATGTTGGATCCTAAAAATATCGAGTCATTCAATAGTCCATTGATATCCAAAAAACATACCTTTTAGTGGTGGAACACACACTAAGGTTACCCGTGTATATTTCTGAATGTATAAAAGTTCAATGATATACAAATTATCAAAATAGATGTTCAGAACCATGGTCACAATTTGATGAAGCTTATATATTCATATATTATATACTGTAAATCATTGTTTATAATCCCACAATTGTGTTATTTAATGTGTAATTTTCACGTTTTTAGGTTTTAGTGTTATTTTGAGCATAAATGTGAAAAATGACTAATTCTGGATTTTTGACATATTTTTACGTCTAGGGTATTTTGGTCATTAACTGAAAAATATTATTCCATATTTTCTGATTCAAATTTTTTTAGAATACTTATTTTAGTTCAATCATTTTTGTATTCTGGGCTAGGAGCTAATTCGACCATCTAGAGGGTCTAAAAATTCATTGAAGTTGGACATTTTTCCGAGCAGACATCGTGGACACTACCAATGTAACGGAACCCAAACACGGCCTAAACACATCCAAATGAGGTGTTTCCACCTGGGATGGGACTAGGACATCTAAGAAAAACCATATAAGAAATTTTGGGATGTTTTAAAGTCATTAAGGCAGCAATTAAACGACGTTCTTTTGGAGGATCCATCCTGGAAGCTTCATCCATAAACAGAAACCGAGAATTAAAAATTAATAACTCCTTCACCCGGTTTCAAAATTGGCTGAAATTTGGAGGAGAGACGACCAAGATATTTATGGAAAACATTAATTAAGGGTGGAACACATGAAGAGGTCATTTATAGGGTCTACAACACGCAATCCTTTGGGGGTCGAATTCTGCCTATAAAAGGAGGCCCTCACCTCCTTCCCAAAGCATCCCATTCCCCATTCCATTATTTCAAGGAACCAAGGAGGAGATATCCACCGAGAGGGGCCAGCCACAAATCTACCCCATTTCATTTTTATTAATTTTTATTTATATTTTTTAGTTTTCAATTTTAATTTATATTTCTAATAAAATTCATGCATTGTTTTTATTTTTGTGTCCACCCATTCACCCTCTTTTCTTCCTCTCATCTTCTCATCGTGAACTATAATACTCATGATCATTAGTAACTAATCCAAATAATATCCCAAGGGAGTAATTAGGTTCTTGAATCTAAGACCATGTTTTTAATATTCTTTGAGTTAATTCTATATATAATTTATAGTGGGTGTAATCCTCACTGTGGTTGTCTAAAGATTGACTTCTTAATCTACAACCATTTTCCCTCGATTGAGAAGGTGGATGGAGGGTGTCTTGGCGATCGCTAAGTATAATTTTCATTCATAACTGGGGTAGACTAAGGTGTTCACACATATGATGGAGTGTGTTCACTAAGAATATTTAAATCTTCTCAATGAAGGTGTTCCCTGAAAATTCTCTCGGGGGAACTTCCTTTCTTCACTAATTCCATTCTGTTTAGCATTTCAAGGTAATTTATAATTAAATTTTAGTTTCTTCTAAATTATGAATTTCATTTATTTTATTAAATTCCATTTATTTTGTAAAATATAATAGAACAAAAAGAAGTAATTTTGGTGAATTATATTAAGTGAGTGAACCAACTGAAAATGCTCTTCAAGTGAGAAGACCCTAGTCGGCCTCTATGCTGCACTAGGAAAATTAAATTGCTTTTGCCACGCCCTACGACAGGTGTGCGTCAAAACTGGATTCGTTTTCGGGGATCTAATCGGGTTTTTACTTTACTTTTTCTATTTTCAAAATTTCAGATAGTTTTCATTATTTTTTTTAAAAAAAATCCCAAAAAAATTATTTTTCCATGATGTATTCACATTCAAACGATTATGCATGGAATAATTACTCACAGGTGTAGGATGAAGAAAACGACTACACTAAGGAGGCCCTAAAATGAAGGGATGATCCTCTAATGATAAGGTTCATACATAAGGACAGAGTACTTGCAACATAGATCTCACTTGAAGATTTGACGGCCATGGTTGATGAACTCAAAACTGATATTCAAAGATTCACGGCTAAGAATAAATTGTCACAGGTCTTCCCAAATTTTACTAAAGAAATCTATGAAGTTGAATCCAAAATCGAGGTGGAGGAGCCTTACTACCTTCCTTCACCTTCCATCATCATACTCTAAGAGGCACTTACCACTGAGGTAGATATTAAAGCTGAACTAAATCTGGGAGTGGAACCATTCATTGACCCCATCTCTTCTGATTTTATTGAAACAGATTTGTACATCACTACCTCTTGTTTTGATTATACATAATTAGACATTCTTTTCCATGCCTTAGAGGAAGATGAAGAATACAGTGGACATGCACATGTTGAGGAACACATGGAGCTCCCTGATTTCAATGAACATGCATTGGAGGAGCCCCATAAAGAGATCGAGGTAGCTGAGCCTAAGAAAATAAGACAAGAGGCTTCTCTTCATACACCCCCCATAAAGACAGAACTGGAAGATAAGAAGGTTGCACAAGTAGCAATCAAGGAAGAGGATGGTCCATACTTCATCCTACCCCCACCATGCAAGCTATACCTCATTGAGAAGGGGGAGGATATGGTGTACTCTATCTATTGATCATCCCTCATGAACAAGGATGAAGCACAAGCTGGGAAAAGCCACATGTGTTGGTTCAAATCAAATAAGTTTTATCGACCAACAGATTACAAATAAAAGCTGGTACTGCCCTCTAGAGGCAGTAAAAGATTCTAGGGCCCACTAGGGGTATCATACCATGATTTATCTTTACATGCTTTCTAGTAATTTAAATTTCAAATTCAGTATTAGGAAATAATCTAGCATGTGGCCCCCTCCCTCATTTTATTTTGAGCTTAAATGAAATGATCCTTGTGATTAATTGAGTAATTTCTCTTTTGCAGGATCATGAAGGTAGAAGGAAGCCCTGAAAATTAGAGGAATATGACCTAATCATTATTTCAAAAGGGAGTTAACTTTTTATGATTATTATTTAAACTCATTTCATTTTTTTGGTCCAAAACATTTTTCGAGCTTTAATGAATATTCTTATCACTTTTCACACATCAATTATTTTTTGAAGAGTTGAAATGATTTTTGAAATAATGGATTTTAAATGATTGTTGATATGAATTATTTTCCCTTGAAATGGATTTTCAAGCATTTTAATGAGTTTGACTAATATTTGAAATCCATGCCCATGAAACACTGACTCAAAATATTTTTTCGAATCATATGAGGTATTCTGAACCACTTTTTCATATTCTTCCTAATACCCACACTTTATTGAGGGAAACTTGAATTTTGTGTGAGAAACAGAATTTGTGAATATTCTCTTTAGAAGCCTTGGATTTCATGGAATGTATTTGAAATGATTGAGGCATCTCTTTGGCTAGACACATTTTATATTCAGACCCAAATTTATATTTATCCTTCGTAATCCCTTATATGCCAGGAATTGCCTTATAGGATTAAGCCACATTACAAGTAACTTTTTCCTTACCTACCCGCACTTTTAGTATTTTTGCATGGATATTTCATGTTTTAGTGTGGGGGAAGGGCCTTTCATGTGCGTTCATTGGGATTTTTATCATTTATTGGTGATGAGAGGTGTGTGTCAATTCATTGGGTAGTGGATAATAAGAGAATTGGGCATGTGTCATCATTTCATTGTGCTTTATTTGTTTCATCCATTTCTCCTTCAAAAAAGAAAAAGAAAAAAATGGAGATTAGTTTGAATTCCTCATTGTAAATTCTTTTATGACTCATGTCCCTCTCAAAAATAAAGGGCATGAATTTTCATTCATTCATTGTATTCAATTTTCAGCTTATCCTCCATGAAAAAAAGAAAAAGAAAATAAAATTGTGCCTTTCTGGAGCTTTGAAAAAAAGGAGAACTTAGATGATATCATTCATTATAATAACTTCTTGGCTCATGTAGCATATCATTAAAATGTGGGTGGTGTTGTGTTTCAAATTTTCATGTGGTATTGAGTGAATAATTTCCTTTGTTTTCACTTGATTTAATCATGCATTGTACTTAAAAGTCCAACCTCTTCTTTTTAGCCAGATAATTTTTTTTCAATCATTTTCCCATCAACCCTAAGCCACAGAATCATTTGAACCTTTAATTAAAGTCCTCATGATTGAATTCAATTTCATGTTTCACGCTATGTAGAAATGAGGATTTTCACAAACCTATGGCGATACATGTGATTTCCAAGTATGAGCATAACTTTAGAATCAATTTATCCTGAGTGAAGAGTGACATAAAATTCAATGTGTGGTAGGTTTTGATTGGGACATGGATTGATTTATGAGGTTGAAAAAATTTGAATCATTGAAATGAAAATAATATAGAATTATTATTCATATATGATACATGATAGAATTCTATTTTAGATAAATTCATTGATATTTTCTCATTTTTGATTGTTGTGTGGAAATTGATTTGGATGTATGATGATTGCCCAGGAGTGCAATGTTTAAGTGTGGGGGATTGATGAAGCTTACATTTTCCAATATTTTATACTGTAAATCATTGTTTATAATCCCACCATAGTGTTATTTAATGGGTAATTGTCACATTTTTATGTTTTAGTTTTATTTTGAGCATAAATGTGAAAAATGTCTAATTTTGGATTTTGACAGATTTTTACGTCAAGGGTATTTTAGTCATTTACCAAAAAATATAATTCCAAATTTCAGATTAAAATATTTTTAGAATATTTATTTTATTTCATTCATTTTTTTCTTCTGGACCGGGAGCTGATTCAGTCATCTAGAGGGTCTAAAAATTCATTGAAGTTGGACATTTTTCCGGGCTGACAGCGTGGACACCCCCAATGTAACGGAACCCAAAAGCGGCCTAAACACATCCAAATGATGTGTTTCCACCTGGGATGGGACTATTACATCTAGGAACTACCTTAACCGAAATTTGGGGAAGTTTGGAAGTCATTAAGGCGGAAATTAAACAACATTTTTTTTGGAGGAACCATCCTGGAAGCTTCGTCCAGAAACCGAAACTGAGAATTAAAAATTTATAACTCCTTCATCCAGTTTCCAAATTTGGTGAAATTTGGAGGAGAGACACCCAAGATATTTATTAACAACATTAATTAAGGGTGGAATGCATGAAGAGGTTATTTATGGGGTCTACAACACTCAATCGTTCGACGGTCTAATTCTGCCTATAAACGGAGGCCCTCACCTCCTTCCCAAAGAATCTCATTCTCCATTCCATTCATTCAAGGCACCAATGAGGAGTTCTCCACCGAGGTAGGCCGGCAAAAAATCTTCCCCATTTCATTTTTATTTATTTATTTTCTTTATTTTGTTTTAGTTTTCAATTTTAATTTATATTTCTAATAAAAATCATTCATTATTTATATTTTTGTGTCCCCCCATTCACCCTCTTTTATTCCTCTCATCTTATCATCGTGAACTATAATACTCATGATCATGAGTAACTAATCCGAGAAATATCCCAAGGGAGTAATTAGGTTCTTGAACCCAAGACCATGTTTTTAATATTCTTTGAGTTAATTCTATGTATAATTTATATTGGGTGTAATCCTCACTGTGGTTGTCTAAAGATTGACTTCTTAATCTACAACCATTTTCCCTCGATTGTGGAGGTGGATGAAGGGTGTGCTTGGAGATCACTAAGTATAATTTTCATTCATAACTGGGGTAGAATATGGTTTGAACACATACGATGGATTCTGTTCACTAAGAATATTTAAAGCTGGTCAATGAAGGTGCTCCCTGAATATTCTCTCGAGAGAACATCATTTCTTCACTAATTCCATTCTGTTTAGCATTTCATGGTAATTTAGAATTAAATTTTAGATTCTTCTAAATTATGAATTTAATTTATTTTATTAAATTCCATTATTTAGTAAAATATAAAAGAACAAAAAGTAGTAATTTTGGTGAATTTGATTGAGTGAGTAAACCAACTGAAAACGCTCCTCAAGTGAGAAGACCCTGGTCAGCCTTTATGATGCACTAAGAAAATTAAATTGCTTTTGCCATGCCCTATGATAGGCGTGCGTCACAATTTTACTAAATATTTTTTATTTCCATTTTAATGTGGTTATTTGATTCAAAACCCTTTTTGAAAATCAACCAATTTTTTTTCAAAGGAAACACCTTTTTGAAATCAATTTTCTATAAAATCAACATTTTTAAAATTAAAATATCACATAAAAACAACTAACAATCCAACAGAATGAAATATTAATAAAAATAAATTCATTTTATTATCCTATTTTTTAGAAACAATACCTTATTCCTGAATAATCCATGCTAACTTCGATGATGGTTATTTGATACCACATGAACACCATAGATAAAAAAATCACCCCAATAAACTGAAATGAATAGATATAAAAAACTATCTAATCAAAAATATAAAATCAACTGTAACAACAAAAAAATTGGATATATATGTAGAAACCATTTCCCATAAAAAATCACATCATCTATAATAATGATCAATCAAATAATGAAACAATACATAATGGTTAATGGTCTCCAAAATCACCCCTGGTGGATTCTTGGTAGAATGGGAGAAATGATGCAAATAAATTAAATGAAAATCATACCTATACCACCGTACACCCCAAATCATGACTATTATATGAGGTGTAAATTTTTATCTTGTCATGATTTCGAAAAATCTCAAGTATACTGAAATTAATGTAACAATTATATTAAAAACCATATTTTCACACTACCCGACATTAACCTATTAAACTATGTGTAAAATCATCATACATGGAACATGTTTCACACCATCTATCTTGAAGTAATTACATGAAATTTAATACATTTACATGGTGTGCAATCTCCCAAGAGATAAAGGAAAAAGAGGTGTTAGTGATAATTACCCAAATAACACACTTTGGACACTCTAAAAACATGGGAAGAACCTTGACAAGTATTAATGAAACAAGTAGATATAGTTACATAATTAAAACATGCATACATCCCATAAAATTAGGTAATTTTACTCCATTAAAGTTTATCTATACCATAGAAACCCACAGACACACTCCAACATGGATGATAAACAATGTACAAATAAGGGAGTACATAAAAATTATAATGGTGACTTACATATCTAATGATTTTATTTCTATTGAATTGTTTTTTGAATGAATATAATTTTAAATGATCATATATAGTACGCTGTTAGGGTTATTTAATTTTATTTTTCATCCATTTACATGATTAAGGTCATGTTTTTTGACACTATCTTGATGTTTTTTGAATCTCATTTTTAAGTTACATTTTTTAGTTACGATTTGATGAATGACACCCACTATCATTCCTTTGGGGTTTCATGATGTTTTGAATGTTTTTTTTCATATGAAAATATTATATATTGATGGTGAATGGAGGGGTCAAATTTTACCCACCAATACAGTAGTTATATTTCTCTCTCTTAAAAGGTAATGATATTTTGTGTTTACATTATGTGGATTGGATTCATTAACAATATTATGCGTAAACATGATGCATAATAGCTACTCACACACATTTTTAACACTGATAAAATGTTATATTATCTATGGTCATAAGAGAAACACGAACACAATATTGATTAGATGCATATAAATTATGATGTTGAACTAGATGCGGTTATTGATGTTCATATTTTTTTGAATACCTATGATTATTTATACTCTATAATTCTATGTTATATTATTATGTCATTCTCCATGGAACATGTTCATTATATCTTCTTCTATAGATGTTTGGCATGGAATATAGTGTTTGTAGTATATTAAATTTCCATCCATTATAAGATATATTTAACTATTATTATTCAATGTTATTTTTAATAATATAGTTATCCTTTATTAGTGTCATCACATGCACTTATGATCGGACCCTTGATTACATGATGATAGGATTTACCTCCCTCATTATTTGAGCTCACCCATTTGTTATGATTACCTTCCCAGGGTTATGAGGATGGAAATATCAAATGATAGGTTTAGATGAGTATAGTATGTTTTTATTATGTAGAAACATTTCTTGGGGGTTTTAAATACAATATTCTTTTATAAATTATCCTTAAAGATACTAAACCATTCATTAATTATATTGTGATATAATTATGTGATATGTGATATTAATCATATTGAAATTATTTTACATAATGTTTTGTTTTAGTTTTGGATACTACATAGGTCCCATCTATCCCCCTTGCTGCCTACCACTCTATGACTCACAAGAACAGTTTCCTAAACATTTCTATGTTGAACTCACCAGTTTCAAACTATAAATGTTATCATGTCCCTAAAACTCACTATGATAAATGTATATCATGATCCCCATATACTAGTACACTTATTGAACATATACTAAAATGATTTATTGGATTAATTAGTTCCACATCTCTTATACCTCAGCTTTATGACTAGAACCTATGTTGTAAAACACAAAAATTGATATAATTAACTGTTAAAATATAAAATGGATAGATAAATAAATTAAATAACTTGTAAAAACATTATAATGTATTATAGAATAATTTAAATCATACAAAAATTTAAATCATGGAATAAAACACATGTCTATACTGTAAAACCAAAAAAGAAAACCCATATAAGCAACTGCATATCAGCTGCAATGCGCAAACTAGAAACTACAATCTCAGAACCCAAAAAATTCATAATAACTGAAAAAGTCTATATATATATAGAGTGGATAAAGAGTAAACATTGTATTCCCATATATAAGGTACCCCCATTAAAATGTGACAAGAGAATAAAAATTACATAATGAAAAATTGATCCAATAACACCTAAAACGTTCAACTATCTATCCTGACCTCACAAAGACACACCCCATAATAATTACTACAGTAGTAAAATAATATCAATAGAAATTATATATAGGGAATTAATGTCTACTTCATATATTTATTTTCTCACGAAAATAAACAATTTAATACATCTCAAGATCCCATAATTTACAATTTATTTTTATTCAACATATAATATTAAAAATAAGATGTTCTCCGAGTTGTAATCATATCGACCAAATCCTATATAAAGAAAAATTGCTAGAACTAGCCATAATTATAATTAAAATATATCAATTTTCACCATATCACAATCCATATAATCAGTCATATAATCATAACTAAATAATTATGGAGGTATGGTATCGTGAACATGAAACACATTAATAGAATTACCTACTTCTAATATGCATGAACCTAACTGCATAGAACATCCTCTAATCATCAAGAATTTCAACAAAATACATCATCATTGATAAGTGATCAACACCACTAAGTACCACCACCATATTTTTTTAACAAATGATGAGAGTAGAATAGGTGCAATCATCTATACATTCCTTCCACATCATTGATTGTTGAAAATTCCCTCCAGAACACATATATGTCTATATGACATTTTTAATACTTGTGGTGTACATTTAAAATTATGATGAATAGATAAGAATATATAATTATACTAAGTAAATGATAAAAAAATAGTCTAATAGTGTCACTTCGACCCGAAACTATAATTTTTAAACCCCTGACACAATTCCAAGTTATTATAATATATCATCAAATACAATCGCAATGAAAATTATCTCACCATATTTCACATGCACAAAAAACCCCCAAATGACCTCTATTAATTATCATAAATTTCAATTTTATTGAATAATAGATTTAAAACAACAATATATTTATTAATCCATTTAATACTGTTTTTGATATATTAACACTATCCATCATAGACAATGTTATCATCTTACTTACATACCATTAATTATTATTCAGAAATTTATTCTAAAAGTAAATATTATTTTATAATCCAAATTATTTATCATTTATCTGCACATTCTGTGATTTTCATCAATTAATATTGAAAATTACATTGCTTCTAGGATACTACATCAATTATTCTAATAAAAACCCATCCACAACACCACAATGACTACAAAACAACTATAATGTATTCAAACTCAAACATTTCTCACCTAAACATGTCACTATACAAACCATCCAAAACCACAAAAGAACCATAGGACAACATGTAAGAATTAATAATTAGTTTTACAAATCAATATTCTATTAAAAATCAATTAATATGTCCATAAAATTAACTCACCATCTTATAAAATAATATTTTCAAACTAAATTAAGGACCTCCCAATGATGGATAATTATATATATAAATGATCTTATCCTTTTAAGAGTGGCATTCTAAATTATTACAATATGGGTTGTTTATCAAAAAATAATTTATATAAATTAATAGTCACAAAATTCACATAAGAATATATTTCATTCATGTTTATGAATAATAACAACAAATCAGATTGAAAACTATGGAAAAATATACGAAAACATATCATCCCCATAAATATTATTTAATATTATTTCCATATCTCTATTAAAAAATAATTTTATCTATATGATGGAAGAATAAAACATACTTATGTTAATGAAAGAAAAAAATTATATAACAAGGATATGATTCTAGGAAACAAGCATCAAATCATTATACATAAAAATTGATTGAAAATGATTATGGTGTCACTATGGGAATATTAATATGTACATGCCATATTAGAGAATAAACTATTGTGGAAGATGATGTAATAAGATTGATTGAAAATCATCGACCTCAAATACAACACGATTCTGTATAAATCATATAATTATAGGGGATATGAAATCACATTGAAAAATGAGCAAGAATGATCTGGTTGAATGGAGATGACTCCCATGGATCAGAAAAATAAAATACGAACACATATTAAATTAGAATGATTCTAATAAAAAAACACAATAATTTAGAATGTACGAAACAAATAATTAAATATACATAATATGTTGAGGTAGATAATTTTAATTGTAATATATATTATATTTGGATTCATAAAAAATACAATAATTACCTATTTAAAATTGTTTGACTAAATGGAATAATAAATATGATTTAATACCTAAAGAACATATTAAAAAATTATTTTTCCATTATATTCAACTTCTATGGTAAAATGATTTAATTATATAAATGTAGGAAAAATAGGTATGATTATAATTTTAAGATTTTATAATTATTTGAATCTACAACTAAAAGGGATTAACCCGAGGGATAAATTAACCACCCTAAAAACTTCATGAAGAAACAATTTGAAATGACAACCAAACAGAACAATATCAGGACATGGAATATTTTCCATAATATGGAACTGATTATGTAACATCCCAAGTAAGTAATGAATAATATATATTTTTATCTATGTCTATTAATGAATTATATAGTGTTTTAGATGATTAAAATGAAAATAAATCCAATCTTAAGCATGGAATACACTAATATTTTTAAAAGATTGTTTTACTGCCTTTTAATGGAAAACCATTTTTAAATATATATTTTGACAATTTTAATAATATTTTTTCAAAATAAACTTATTATTTATGATAGGGACATCAAAATTTACTTTGTGTGAATTTTTGGTATTTTTCCGATAAAGTTCATTTTTTTAATGAATAGTGAAAATGTTGTATTTTTATTCAAACCACTTTTTAATATAATTTATTTATATGATTATATTATCTTTTGAATTGGTTTTAAAGTGGAATTATAATATATTTTTACCATTTAATCTAATGGTGGTCATTGGAATCAATTTCACTTTGAAATTGGACTTAAACTGGTGTCAATCTTTTGATACTTATTGTTTCATAAAAACACACTATTTATCATGACAACGGGAATTAATTATTAAATTAATTAATGTAACTTATATGATTTGAATTTTGTAAAATATACATCATTTTTTAATTCAGAATATCAAATATAGCCTAGGGTGAAGTTTTGGAATTTTTCTGAAAAACTTCAATTTTTGATGAATAGTGAAACCACTAAGTGGTAGTTAAAGAAACTGATTTTTCGTTTAAATGAAACTTTTCCACTTCTGTGATTTGATTTTAAAAAATCCGACATACATGGTTGTCATTAATAAGTAAAATGTGGTTCAATGAGATTAAAATAATTTTTTTGGTGAATAGTAACTTTTATGTTTTTAATCGCGATTAGTGGTAATTAGTGTAGTTTAAGGTAAAAATAATGTTTTAATAATATGAAATGACCTAGAAACATGTCATAACCTTATTGGATGTGTCATGTCCGACCAAGAAAATCCATGGGTGAACTTGGGGACCCCATGGAGCCACTTTGGTAGGAAAATGACATTAATATCTTTTTATTTAATGTTAAAGTAAAAATGACACAAACATGAGTTATTTTAGTAAAACAATTTTTACATGGGGATATACAAGTCAGTTTTTTGACTATAAATATTAATTAGAAATATAAATGGATTTAATATATCATGATATTTTTTTTATAATTTTTATATATTAAATATGTTAAATTATGTATGACATCATGATGATGCATCGATTACCTCATTAATAAAGGATTTAAATAAAATGAAAAGATAATGTAAAATCTATGACCTAAACATGTCCAAAACCTATTGTATGGGTATATTTAGAACCCTTATCACCTTATCCTCGAATTATATCAATGTGGGACCTTTTGAATCCGAAAATAATTTTAAAATAAAGTAACATTTCTTTACTTTCCAAGAGTGCCCCTCCTCTCCTCTTATAAAAGGCCCCCACCTATACCTCCTTACCCACACTTCCAAAGACTTTGGCTCGGCCAAAACCTACCCATGTTGTCTCTACACTTCCCTCTCTTACTCCTTGAATCCTCACTTTTGGAAAAAGTCTTCCCAAGGAAGCCTTTGAGCTCAAACCAAAGGGAGTTACCCGATTTTAAGGTAATGTCTTCACTTCAGTCCTTTTGTTTTATTTTACTTCTCCAACCCCCTAAACTCTTTTTATTCATTTCTTTTGTAACAAATCCAGTATCTTCAATATACTAGGATGTTTTTATAATAAGTATTAGATCTACACTTACACACACCTATATCTAATGGTTAAAGAACATACTGTTTCCGTGGATGGCGAATTTCGGCCTCCCGAAATGATGATTGTTCAACATTCTTTTAACACATTAAAAGGTGGACATTAAGATGAAACTATATTTATATATGATATATAATATGTTTATGTTTTCTTTAAGCTTCTGTATTTTTCGTTTTGGGCATACCTCTATGGTTTCCATTATGGGTAAACACGATATCTTCATTTAAGGAAGTGCGGACCACCGCCCCCTCAAAGTGATTTGATTCGTTAAATACCATATTTGGGACGTATAAAGGATGGAGTTATGATATTATATATGATATTATACTGGAATTATAATATACCTTTATATAATTATGATTCCATTCTATAAAATATGAAATAGAAATGAAAGTAGTGTTCATGCGTACGTACAACTTACCGTCTCCATGAACGGTGCATTTCATTTCTTACCTCTAAATGATTATGTAATATTATAAATGCATGTATATACTGGATATATATGATATATATTATATATATGATATATATCATGATTATAATTTTGGATATAATGGATACATGAACAACTTGTAATTATAAAGGGTTTATTTTTGACTCAAGTACCAATGATCGTTAAATTGACCGTTATTAACTTAAATAATTACAAAGTGTTCATGACATGGAAATAAGTGATATAAAAGGAATAATGAACTTGAAAAAGGTTCTTAAACAAGTACAAATTAACTCAAGATTATTATTCAGGAAATTCAAGTCGGACATGAGGTATGGGACTTCGTCTCATTCTCCTTTCATTGAGGCATATTTTGTTTTATACACAACCTTCTTTTATATAGTGTATAAACCCCTGTGACTTTTACGTTTATCCAAAAGTAATATTTTTTATACGAAGCGTTTTACTAAACGACAAAAGGGAATGTTTTTGTCGTACATATGCGGTGACAACGACCTCTCTGCCGCCGTGACCATTATTTGAGTTTCGGCTTCCTCTACAAGCCATACCTTTTTTTAAAAGAAAAATAAATACCATGTTTTACCTTTCTTTTATTTTGGTATTGAAAATGGTTTTCATAATGTTTTTATATCAATGTGTTGTATTGATATCTTGTGATTGAAAGGTGGAAATGTTTTGTTTCCTTTATGCATGTTTTATGTGATATGATTATGTTGAGGTTTTGGGCATTATTATGAAGACGGGTAGTTTTGTGATAAACTAAGGGCGGGTGAGCCCGATATAGCTCTCCAATGCATTGGGTAACACGAATGAGTGAAACGTTAAGGTTTCTCCGAAGAGATTTAGGGAATATACAGTGATGGGTATTCCAAACGCAACCAAGAGGGTTACTCCCTACATAAGAATGTTATGAATGCATCAAGTTTCCTTTATGTCTTATGATTTCTATGATTTATTCATGATTTGATGAGGTATGTTAAAGTGCTTATGTTTTATGGTTAAAGTATGATTTCATTCTTATGTATATATGATCTCATGTTTCCTTTACATATTTTTATAACCCATAATGAGCTTTTTATGCTCATCCCATGTTTTTTTTAAATGTTTTTCACAGGTCAAGGGAATGGTACATGATATGATGATAGTGTCAAGGAAATGTCAAGAAAGAATCCATGTTTTATTTTAAATATGTTACGTTGATGGGAAAAAATGAATACTATCTTTATGTAACCACTTTGTTTAAATGTGGAATGTAATGCATGTTTTATGATCTAATTCTCTAAAACTCTAAACCCAAAAAGATCCTCAATGTGTAATCTTGTAATAACTCAAGATTAAGTAAGGTTTAAGGTCGGGGACTTATAGTTGGTATCAGAGGTCAGTTTATATAACTTTAGGAGTTAGAATTATATTAAATGATTGTCCAAAAATATTTTTTTATGGTAAAATTTAAATGATATAGCATTTGAAGATTACCATGTTCCTTCATCTTAGACATGTTTTTTCAGAAGGGTTTTCCATAGAGGAAACATGGAAGAAGTGCTAGGAAGGCATACAGAAGGAAATAACCTTCCAAATCAGCATCCTGAGATGGTTGGAATTGGAACTGAACAGTTTGTTGCAGTAATGGAACAATTGACTCAAGCGATAAATGGTGGTGGTATCCATGCACGAGATCAGCCAGATCAACCGCAGAGGAACATGTCAGTGGTGGAACATTTCATGAGGCAACATCCCCCATCATTCAGAGGATCATCTGACCCTGTGCTAGCTGAAAGGTGGATTAAAGCACTAGAGAAGATTTTCGATCTCATGGGGTTTTCAGACAATCAAAAGGTTAGTCTTGCTATTTACCATTTGGAGGGTGAAGCAGATCAGTAGTGGTCGATGGTTAAAAATATCAGGGACGCTAATGAGATTGATGCTCTCGACTGGGATGAATTCAAAGGTATGTTTCTTGAAAAGTATTTTCCTAAGGCTGTTTGACTTAGGATGGAAAACAAATTCTTGGAATTGAGGCAAGAGGAAGACTCAGTGGCTTCCTATGAAGAAAGGTTCACTCGATTGGCAAGGTATGCTCCAAATTTTATCCGAGACCTTGATAGTAAAATCAATCGTTTTTACTCAGGATTAAAGCCCAAATATCTAAGGGAATTAGCTTCTCGTGAGTTTAAAAGTTATGAAAAGCTTGTTCGATGTGCTGAGAAGGTGGAAATAGAGTTTTTCGATGATCACGTGTTCTATAAAAACCAACAGAAGAAGAGACCGAGGTGGCAGGAGAAAGGGAAGAATTCTTCAAAAAAGTATGATGGTAAGAAATCTATGTTTCTAGTTTGTGATAAATGTGGTAAAAGGCATGCTGGGGAATGTCTTCTGAATTTTGGAAAGTGCTACCGATGTGGTAAGATGGGACATAAGGCTCGTTATTGCACTGAAAAAGATCAAGGTGATGGTAAGTTTAAATTTGATTTAAAATTAGTGAAATGTTTTAAGTACAATGAGATGGGTTACTATGCAAACGAGTGTCCGAAAAAGAGCTTGAGTGATGGGAAGCAGTTAGACTAAAAGCAGAAAGGGGTGGTGAAATCCTTTGCAACTACTTCAGCAGATGTTAGGCCATCAAATGAAGTTGTATTAGGTAATTTGTTTGTTTTTTCAGATTATGCCAGTGTGTTGTTTGATTCGGGGTCTACACATTCTTTCATCTCTGAAAACTTTTCTAGTAAAACGGGAATACCATCTCAAGAAATGACTCCTGAACTTTTGGTAAAAACACCTGGGGGAAATGTTGAGGCAAAAAGAATTTATAAGAATCTTCCTATCCTTATCTGTGGAAATAACCTACTTACAAACCTTATTTTTCTACCTCTAGTAGAGTTTGATGTTATCCTGGGTATGGATTGGCTCTCTATTTACCATGCTAAGATTGACTATAGAGCTAAAGAAATTTATTTTCAGAAAGACTTTCAGTTTTTGTACAAGAATGAACCCTTACTTTTGATAACATATCAAGAGGTCGAGAAACTTATAAAAGATGGAAATGAATGTTACCTTGCACACATCGTTGAAAATAAAGGAACTGTTTAGATTAATGATATGCCAGTGGTAAATGAGTATCCTGATGTTTTTTCTGATGAGTTTCCTGGAATAATACCAGATCGGGAAGTTGAGTTTACTGTTGACTTAGTTCCTCATGCTAAGCCAATTTCAAAACCCCCTTATCGAATGGCTCAAATTGAACTTTTAGACTTGAAGGAGCAATTGCAAGATTTATTAGAGAATGGTTTCATTCGACCTAGAACATCACCATGGGGTGATCCTGTTTTATTTGTTAAAAATAAAGATGGTTCTATGAGACATTGAATTGATTATAGAGCCTTGAATAACATCACTATTAAGAACAAATATCTTTTGCCTCATATCGATGATTTGTTTGATCAGCTCTAGGGAGCTCAGTATTTTTCAAAGATTAACCTGAGATCGGGGTACCATCAGCTGAAGGTAAAGGAAGAAGATGTTCTGAATACTGCGTTTCGTACAAGATATAGCCATTATGAATTTGTATTAATGCCTTTTGGGCAAACCAATACACCTACTTTATTCATGGACTTAATGAATAGAATTTTTCATGAGTTCTTGGATAAGTTTGTGGTGGTTTTCATTGATGATATTTTGGTGTTTTCTAAAAGTAATGAGGAGCATGAAAGACATTTAAGGGTTATTTTTAAAACCTTAAAAGAAAATAAATTGTATGGGAAATTCAGCAAGTGTGAGTTTTGGTTGCAAGAAATTTCTTTCCTTGGTCACATTGTTTCAAAAGATAAGATAACTGTTGATCCTGCAAAAACAAAGGTTGTTGAAGAATGGCCATGACCCACAAATGTAACAGAGATTCATAGTTTCCTCGGTTTGGAAGGCTATTACCGAAGGTTTGTTAGAAATTTTTCACGATTATCTATTCCAATGACTAAGCTAACTCGGAAGGGTGTTAAGTTTATCTGGACAAAAGAATGTGATGATTGTATTCAGGAGTTGAAAAGAAGATTGGTGAATGCTCCAGTTTTTGCACTACCTTCCAGGAATGGTGAGTTTGTTATCTACAGTGATGCTTCATTGAAAGGACTTGGTTGTGTCCTAATTCATAATGATCAGGTAATTGCTTATGCTTCATGACAGTTGAAAACTCATGAGGTAAATTACCCAACACATGATTTGGAATTAGCTGCTGTTTTTTTCGCTTTAAAAATTTGGAGGCATCATTTGTATGGAGTAAAGTGTGAAATATATACCGATCACAAAAGTTTAATGTATATATTCACTCAGAAATAATTGAACATGAGACAAAAGATATGGCTAGAATTAATCAAGGATTATGATTGTACAATTCATTACCATCCGGGAAAAGCAAATAAAGTGGAAAATGATTTGAGTCGAAAAAGTAATGCTTCATTAACAATGTTGCGTTTGGAACGTGATCCTTTGGTTAAGTATTTGATGAACTTTGGCATAGAAGTTGTTGGTGCAGGATGTTCTTCTGTTTTGTTTCAGGTATCAGTGAAATCTTCTCTATCAAACAGAATCAAGCAAGCACAGAAGCAAGACAGTGAGTTGTAGAAAAAGGTAGAGCTGGTTCAGAAAGGTAAGTTGCCTGAATTCAACATTGATAATGATTGTGTTTTGAGATTTGGGAAGAGATTGTGTGTGCCTTGTGATTAAAAGTTGAAGAGAGAGTTGTTATGTGAAGCTCATAGTTCTCTGTTTTCAGTTCATCCTGGCAATACTAAGATGTACAGAGATCTGCGGGAGTATTACTGGTGGGATGGAATGAAAAGAGATATTGCTGATTTTACTGTGAAGTGTTTGACATGTCAACAGGTTAAAGTAGAGCGGCAGTTACTGAAAGGGATGCTTCAGTCTTTACCAGTGCCAGAGTGGAAATGAGAGAATATATCCATGGACATCGTTGTGGGATTGCCGAAGACCCCTCGAGGTAATAATGAAATCTGGGTTATTATTGATCACTTCACTAAATCTGCTCATTTCATTGCTATACGAGATACTTTTTCCCTAGATCAACTTTCCCGTTTGTATCTTAAAGAGATAGTCAGGTTACATGGAGTTCCCCTCCCCATTGTATCTGACCGTGATCCCAGGTTTACTTCTAACTTTTGGAAAGGCCTTCAGAAGTCGTTGGGTACTGAATTAAATTTTAGTACATATTTTAATCCGCAATCAGATGGGAAGTCAGAACTAACAATTCAGACTTTGGATGATATGCTACGTGCTTGTTCGATGGATTATCATGGAAGTTTGGACATACATCTTTCTTTGGTTGAGTATTCTTATAATAACATTTTTCATTCCAGTATACAGATGGCACCATTTGAGGCGTTATATGGTAAGCGGTGTCAAACTCCAGCTTTTTGGGATGAAGTGGGTGAAAGGAAGCTGATGGGACCAGAATTGGTAGAAGAGATGGCAGAAAAAGTTCAGCTGATACAGAAACACACGAGAACAGCTTAGAGCAGGCAGAAGAGTTATGCCGACAACAGGAGGAAGGATCTCTTTTTTTGAGTTAGGTGATCATGTTTTTCTCAAGGTTTCTCCATGGAAAAGTGTGATGCGATTTGGTAAGAAAGGAAAGCTGAGTCCAAGGTTCATTGGACCATATGAAATTCTGGAGAGAGTTGGATCAGTTTCTTACCGAGTGGCTTTACCTCCGAGTTTATCTCAGGTACACAATGTTTTTCATGTTTCGATGTTGAGAATGTATATGCCAGATCCATCTCATGTTTTGAGTCCAGAGGTAGTTCAGCTGGAAGAGAACCTATCTTATGAGGAACAACCGGTCTATATTCTTGACCACAGGGGGAAAGTGTTACGGAATAAGGTAATTAATCAGGTAAAGGTTTTGTGGAAAAACCAAATGATGGAAGAGGCAACATGGGAATCTGAAAATGAAATGAGGCATAAGTACCCTCATTTATTCGATATGTAAATAAATTACGGGGACACAATTTTCTAAAGGGGGGAAGGATGTAACATCCCAAGTAAGTAATGAATAATATATATTTTTATCTATTTCTATTAATGAATTAGATATTGTTTTAGAGGATTAAAATGAAAATAAATCCAATCTTAAGCATGGAATACACTAATATTTTTAAAAGATTGTTTTACTACCTTTTAATGGCAAACCATTTTTAAATATATATTTTGACAATTTTATAATCTATGTTTGTCAAAATAAACTTATTCTTTATGATAGGGACATCAAAATTTACTTTGTGTGAATTTTTGGTATTTTTCTGATAAAGTTCATTTTTTAATGAATAATGAAAATGTTGTATTTTAATTCAAAACCTCTTTTTAATCTAATTTATTTATATGATTAGATTATCTTTTGAATTGGTTTTGAAGTGGAATTAAAATATATTTTTACCATTTAATCCAATGGTGGTCATTGGAATCAATTTCACTTTGAAATTGGACTTAAACTGGTGTCAATCTTTTGATACTTATTATTTCATAAAAACACGCTATTTGTCATGACATCGGGAATTAATTATTAAATTAATTAATGTAAATTATATGATTTGAATTTTGTAAAATAGACATCATTTTTGAATTCAGAATATCAAACATATCTTAAGGTGAAGTTTTGTTATTTTTCAGAAAAACTTCAATTTTTGATGAATAGTGAAACCACTAAGTGGTAGTTAAAGAAACTGATTTTTCGTTTAAATGAAAATTTTCCACTTCTGTGATTTGATTTTCAAAAATACGACATACATGGTTGTCATTAAGAAGTAAAATTTGGTTCAATGATATTAAAATAATTTTTTGGTGAATAGTAACTTTTATGTTTTTAATCGCGATTAGTGGTAATTAGTGTAGTTTAAGGTAAAAATAATGTTTTAATAATATGAAATGACCTAGACACATGTCCTACCCTTATTTTATGTTTCATGGTCTACAAATAAAATCCATGGGTCAACTTGGGGACCCCATGGATCCACTTTGGTAGGAAAATGACATTAATATCTTTTTATTTAATGTTAAAGTAAAAATGACACAAACATGAGTTATTTTACTAAAACAATTTTTACATGGGGTTATACAAGTAATATTTTTGACTATAAATATTCATTAGAAAGATAAAAAAATTTAATACATCATGATATTTTTTTTATAATTTTCAGACATTTAATATATTAAATTATTTTTGACATCTTGATGATGTAGTGATTACCTCATTAATAAAGGATCTAAATAAAATGAAAAGATAATGTAAAATATATGACCTAAACATGTAAAAAACCTATTGGATGGGTATATTTCGAACCCTTATCACCTTAGCCTTGAATTATATCAATGTGGGACCTTTTGAATCCGAAACTCATTTTAAAATAAAGTAACATTTCTTTACTTTCCAAGAGTGCCCCTCCTCTCCTCTTATAAAAGGCCCCCACATCTACCTCCTTACCCACACTTCCAAAGCCCTTGGCTGGGACAAAACCTGCCCATTTTGTCTCTCCACTTCCCACTATTACTCCTTGAAGCCTAACTTTGGGCAAAAGTCTTCTCAAGGAAGCCTTTGAGCTCAAACCGAAGGGAGTTACCTGATTTTAAGGTAATGTCTTCACTTGAGTCCTTTTGTTTTATTTTACTTCTCCAACCCCCTAAACTCTTTTTATTCATTTATTTTGTAACAAATCCAGTATCTTCAATATACTATGATGTTTTTATAAGAAGTATTCAGGCTACACTTACACACACCTACATCTAATGGTTAAAGAACATACTGTTTCCGTGGATGGCGAATTTCGGCCTCCCGAAACGATGATTGTTCAACATTCTTTTAACACCTTTAAAGGTGGCCATTAAGATGACACTATGTTTATATATGATATATAATATGTTTATGTTTTCTTTAAGATTCTGTATTTTTAATTTTGGTCATACCTTTATGGTTTCCATTATGGGTAAACGCGATATCTTCATTTAAGGAAGTGCGGACACCGCCCCCTCAAAGTGATTTGATTCGTTAAATACCATATGTGGGACGTATAAAGGATGGAGTTATGATATTATATATGATATTACACTGGAATTATAATATAATTTTATATCATTATTATTACATTCTATAAAATATGAAATAGAAATGAAAGTAGCGTTCATGAGTACGTACGGCATACCGTCTCCATGAACGGTGCATTTCATTTCTTACCTCTAAATGATTATGTAATATTATAAAATCATGTATATACTGGATATATATGATATATATGATATATAAATCATGATTATAACTCTGGATATAATGGATACATGAACAACTTGTAATTATAAAGGGTTTATTTTTGACTCAAGTACCAATGATCGTTAAAACAACCGTTATTAACTTAAATAATTAAATAGTGTTCATGACATGGCAATAAGTGATATAAAAGGAATAATGAACTTGAAAAAGGTACTTAAACAAGTAGAAATTAACTCAAGTTTATTATTCAGGAGAGTCAAGTCAGACCCGAGGTATGGGACTTCGTCTCAATCTCCTTTCATTGAGGCATATTTTGTTTTATACACAACCTTCTTTTATACGGTGTATAAACCCCTTTGACTTTTACATTTATCCAAAAGGAATCTTTTTTATATGAAGCGTTTTACTAAATGAAAAAAGGGAATGTTTTTGTCGTACGTATGTGGCGACAACGACTTCTCCGCCGCCGTGACCATTATTTGAGTTTTGACTTCCTCTACAAGCCATACCTTTTTTTTAAAAGAAAAATAAATACCATGTTTGAATTTTCTTTTATTTTGGTATTGAAAATGGTTTTCATAATGTTTTTATATCAATGTGTTGTATTGATATCTTGTGATTGAAAGGTGGAAATGTTATGTTTCCTTTATGCATGTTTTATGTGATATTATTATGTTGAGGTTCTTGGGCATTATTATGAAGACGGGTGGTTCTGTGATAAACTAAGGGCGGGTGAGCTTGATATAGCTCTCCAATGCATTGGGTAACGTGAAGGAGTGAAAAGTTAAGGTTTCTCCAAAGAGATTTAGGGAATATACTGTGATGGGTATTCCAAACATAACCAAGAGGGTTGCTCCCTACGTAAGAATGTTATGAATGCCTCGAGTTACCTTTATGTCTTATGATTTCTATGATTTATTCATGATTTGATGAGGTATGTTAAAGTGATTATGTTTTATGGGTAAAGTATGATTTCATTCTTATGTATATATGATCTCATGTTTCCTTTCTGTATTTTTATAACCCATACTGATCTTTTTATGCTCATCCCAAGTTTTTTTGAAATGTTTTTCACAAGTCAAGGGAAAGGTACATGATATGATGATAGTGTCAAGGAAGTGTCAATAAAGAATCCATGTTTTATTTTAAATATGTCCCATTGATGGGAAAAAATGAATACTATCTTTCTGTAACCACTTTGTTTAAATGTGGAATGTAATGCAAGTTTTATGATCTAATTCTCTAAAACTATAAACCCGAAAAGATCCTCAGTGTGTAATCTTGTAATAACTCAAGATTAAGTAAGGTTTAATGTCGAGGCCTTATAGATTAACTGCAGAAAAAACTAACAAACTATAACACAAAATAAAATAGATCTCAAGAATAACTCAATAAAGGACCTGAATAGATTTACTAACTACACATCAAAAAAATTAACCCAAAAAAAACTCTTATAAATCCATATTGATGGAAAAAATAAAAGTCCAAAGTGATAAATATTAGAAAACAACATCATCCTTTCTCTAGTACTTGGGTAGATTTAATAAAAGGTTTCAGAGATATAGTGGATTACATTATATGAATGGTTTTAAATATTTGGTTGTTTTTTAATTATGGGACATCAATTCAAAGACATTACATTAAAACATTATTTACATAACATAAAATAGTTAATAATAATAGACAAAGGATCATTGTGAGTTTATATTCCTCTTATTGATTATATAAAAGAATTTACTTATAATATAAATCCCAACAACATGTAACTTTTCATATCTGTCTATCAATTTAAAATTTATTTTTGAAAACAAAAACATTAGTTCATTAATAAATGGATTTAATATATGTTAATATTATTATATATCATGCTCTTATATCATAAAAAGGATATTTTATAAATCATATATTAATATTCATTTAAATTAATCAATTTTAATTAATCATAGTCAATAGTTGTAAATAAATATATTTTATATTAGGGATTTCATGAATGTAAATTTAATATATAATAGGGTGATTTATTAATAAAAATAATCTCCATTATGGGATACACAAAAAACTTCTCAAAATATTTTTGATTGAATAATCATTACACATCCGAAATGGGAAATAGATTATTAACACTTCAAAATAAATAAAACTTGTAACATTTTATATATGATAGCAAAAATAGAAGAAAAATTATAATTATATAAATATCAGTAATCATTTATTTAGGTTTAGGTAAAAAATTAAAACAACTGACTTTATTAAAAATCATATATTAAATAATCTTATTTTATGTAATGATTTGTTATATTGTCATGGATTAATTTTATAGACTTTTAACGTCTACAAATTATATAAAAACTAGAAGAAGAAATATATAAATATATATGTATTATTTATAAACATAAAATATTAATTTTATAATTATAATACAAGTAACTTTGTTGTCTATGATTATTAATGTCACGAACTTGATGTATTATTATGATACGATTTTTCTGAATATTTCTATTATTTCATTGTATATTAACTACACATTTATGTTAAAATTAAATTTATTGTTTTCCTAGTAAATTATTGAAATATATATCAAAAATTTAGGATATGAATTATGTATATATAGATTATATTATTATTTTTTCATTTATTGGAATATGTTTTTTAGAAATTTTCAAATTTCATATAGGAATGTAATTGAGTTCTTATATGACTTATTATGAGATTTTTAATAAAAATTTAAAAAATATACATCCCATATAGTAGTTAATAAAGTTTTCTCAATCCAAAAATAATATATATGTTATATATATATATAAGTTATCATGGAATGTAACCTATTTTTATAACTAATTTTAGAAAAAATAGTTCATAATATCTATATAAAGTATATAATAATTTTATAGTAGTTTTATTTTATTTTAATTTTATTAATGCGGGATACTCATAAAAGATTATTTGTGTCACATATATACTAATTAATGTTTCCCAATAAGCATTAAAAGTGTTGATTTTTCTTAGCTCTTCATGTGTAACCATTAACCATGATATATAAGTTTTTGGAGAAGACATATACTTATTTATATTATTTTATAAATATTGTATAATAGTTCTGATAGAACTAGAAATTAATCGTAAGTGTATGATATTGATATTTAATGTCATATGTATAGTTTATTTCATTTAAATCAAGGTCATAAATTTGAAAATAACATTTATTTTCGTGAAGATCTCAACTTGTGAACACTATTGGGAATATTGAATACTATAAACTGATAAAACATAATTTTATTTTTCCACCAATCATTTTATTATATATTTTACTAGGAAGAAGGAAATTTTTATACTTCATATTAAGGGTAATATATCCAATATAAATTCAATTAGTTATATTATATTCATATTAATTACAAATAGATATATTTTACAGTATATATTACAGTATAAAATATTATATAAAATAATGAAAGCTAATTTAATTCTATTAAAATGGAATATTTGCACTAAATAATAATCAATAACATTTTCTGTGAATTGAATTATATAATGAGTGTTTAAAAATCTAGGGGAGAAGATCATATAATTTTAAGATAAGTTAGAAACATTATTAATTAACCTAATGAGGGTGAGAGATATAGAAAATAAGAGAATATTTCTTTTTTTCCATAATCACGTTTTTTGAGAGAAAACATGTGTTTATCAAGGAAATACATTACTAATATCAATAGTTGGTAAATAGGAATATTTTAATTGATTTTTATAGAATTAAAATTTTTCAAATAAATTAAATACTATAAATTCATTCCATGTCATATTTTCTAATTTCAATCTTTTGATGATTTTTTACATTTTGAGATTGATAGTTTATTCTAAGTTAACATTTCATAATTTAAGGAAATATAACAAACAAAAAACCCCTCCCCACAACAACCATTATTGGTTTATCTAATCAAGTAATCACTTTACCACAATAGGTGTAGGGTGTCTCTGCTACCATACGGGATTTTCAGGTTGTCTTCATAAATAGATTCATCAATATCATAGACTAATAAGTTATTATTCAATTCACAAGAATGATATACTTCATTAAGGTCTAAATAAATTAATATAGTTATATTACACTAAAAATACATCATTTTGAAATCATATAAATCTCATTCAGCCATGGGATAACTCATTTTACAATTTTAGAAATCACATACGTTTCATATATGATGTTTATTTTCTTTTTAAATGTTGTAAGGGTAATGTAAAATTTCATAGTGTTAGATCTCCTAGAAACTCATCATATACATCAATAATTCTCATATAAGGATAAAAAAACATTCATGCATTATTCAACACCATATTTTGAGTAAAATCATTCATTTTTTATTTGATGTAATTGGAATTTTAGTTTGAAACGATATTTTACCTGAAATCACCATTTATATAGATATTCAAGGGAGATTAAAGTGTTTATTTCCAATTACCTTATATTATTTTAATGATTGTAATCCTTGTAGGTCATATATATTACAAGAACTATAGAACAATATATGTATTTCACTTCACAAAATTACTTATATGTATCTTTATATAGATTCTAAATACATATTTTCTTATCTCTGTTGAAATAGTAGGATATTTTCATTAAAATAATGATATATATATATACACAGTTAATCATTGTATAATTTAAGCTCTAACTGAAATTTTTTAGCCCACCATGGTCTGTTCCACTGAAGATATATCAATGATAAATAATTTTTTCATCTCATAGATTATGAACTAAATTTTTTTAGGGTAGACATAAATGTATTTTTATGATTTTGGAAAAGGTTCTATAATATGGAATCATAAAATCTTATGTTTATGTAATGAATCTAATTTTAAAGTCGAAAATATATGTATTTTATATGTAATATAGTTGAAACACATGGGAAGTTAGAATTGGGGCTATTATATAATAATTAGTCATCCATCTTATTATAGATTATATTATTTTATGGATAATTACCATTTATGTTATGAATGTGTTTTCAGTTCGTAATATATTTTCCATGTTCTTTATCATCAAGTATCTCGGGTTGATATAGATGAAATTTCAGTAGTTTATTTACTTATACAAAATTGGTGAATTAGTTTCAAATATAGTGAGACTATAGAATTATATAACATTAGAATAAGTTGTGAAATTTTAGATTATCAGGAATGAAGAAAAATATTCTTTATTATTCTATACTTTATTTTATTCATACATAAAAAAATTTCCAATGGTTAGAATTTTGGTTATAAGGATTTTGGGTAGATTTCATATGCAATCACACATTTGTTTGAAATAGGAAAATATATGAGTAATGGACAAATACAATTCCAATACTACTAAAAAATTATTGGAAGAAATGGAAATTTATGACACAATTCCATGTAATTATTCAATGAGTATTAATGTAGAGTCATCGATTTTGAAGCCCGAGGTAAATGTTTTAATAGCTTAGCCACTTTGTTTTAATGGAAAAATTAAAATGTATATAATGTACACTTATAGGATATATAGGTTTTATAGTCATCCGTTGAAAAATCTATGGTATCTGATGTTTATGAAATATCTCAAACAATAGGGTATATCAAAATATACTCAATCATTATTGGTGATGAATCTGAATAATAAATTATTTTTAAATTTACATTTCCCCCTTAATACATGAAATTAATGATAAGATAATATTATAAATTTTTTAATAAAACTATGAATGACTATAATGGGGAAAATTACCAAAATACAGGTTACTAACTAGATAATCTAGAATTAGTTAAAATTATGTAACATCTGTTTCACCTCTATAAGGAAATGGTCTTTATTATAATAATAAAATTATTTCTAAACAATTATTACTTTTTATTATGTCCTTAATACCATTTCAGTTGTATATATTTGTAGAATTCGGTTATTTAATTTATCTAATGATCTAAAATATTACTACTTTTTCATATAATCTTATTAGATATTTCTTCTACAAGACAATACTTTTAAAATAAAACACATTTTGATTTCATTGAAAATAAAAAAATAAACATAACACCATAGTGTTTTAATTAATCATCATGACCTATGATAAATATTTGAAAAAGATGTATGAGAATAAAATGTATATTATTTTATATTTGAAAAGAAAATTAGGTAACCATTTACTTCATTTTTATCCAATTATATCATGAATTATTGTTTTCTTTAAATATTATAAACATTTAATTCTAATAATAAATTACATAAAAATTAATTCAGATATACTAGTAAATTTTTTTAATAAAAAATTATTAAATGGTAATTGAAAAGACAACATCATTTTGGTTTCATAAAAACATGATGTCCATTGAAAATAATCTTCAAAAAAACATTCCATCTTTACACAATAATGTTGTATAAAAACATTTTAAATATATGATCATCAACTGAAATTTTGGGATTTAATAATTTAACATGATCAATTATTAATTTTTTTTAAAAAATAATTTAGGTATCATATGACATATTTTTACAAAAAATCCTTTCATAAAACATTAATGAACTATTATATGTGGAATAAACATTATAATCTATATAAATCATAATTCTACAAAAAAACAAATTCATTAACTTATACATGAGAAAACTATATCATTAACATGAAACCATAAATAATGTACATGGAATATAACATAATTAAAACCCATTAAATTCTATATTTCATTCCCCAAACTAATTAAAATATACTCTTGAACTAAGAGGTGAATCATATTATGATATATTTTTTACTTTTTCTTAAAATTAGAAGTCTCATAGATAAAATAATAAAAATATTGGGGATGTTGATATTTTATTGATTACATTATTGGATATTTTAATGTATTGAAAAAAATAATGGTTTTGTGGGTATGAAAATTCATTTTTTTATTATGTTTAAAAATATAAAATTCCTTATGTATTTTGTAAACAATGTCAACAAATTTTGTGTAAAATTTACAAAAACTATTTTTTTTAAAAAAATTACCATAAAAATTGAAAAAAAAATTATAATTATATTTCAAACATAAATATATAATAAAATATATAAATTAATTTGTTTAATATGGACATGGAAAAAATATATATTGAAAATAAATCAATAAAACATATTGAATATGGTTTTTATTATAATGAGTCACATACATTGTGTTCAACATGATATATATAGTCAATATTATCCTAGTTAATAATAATAACATAATTATTTAATTTACTATGAAAAAAATAATTTTAACTCCATTATCAATATCCATTTTATAACATTTATCAATATTTTTTAGTTAGATCATTCTAATATTAGGTTATGTCAGAGTTCTGGATGATGTTTGGTTCAAAATCCCAAAATGGCTTCAGATATATAGTCTTGGTCCAAGAAGTCATTATTCCATAATCTAAATAATAATAATAATGTCTTTATTAATCATTTTAGAATAATTATGAGAGATCAATATTGAAATGAATAATTTTATAATCATGGGTACGGTATGTCATACGTATTCATGAGTAATGATTGAATTTTTCAATGAACATTATGAGAGTAAATTGATTATTATTTTATAATTTCACAATTATTTATATATCATAAATAAAATATTATATATTAATCTAAACATCTATATACTAGTAATTTGATGAATTGATGAATAATGAGTCACAACGCTTCTTGGAGGGGGTTTTCCACATGTACACAAAAATATATTATATTTTTAGATAGATTTACTAGTATAAAAATATGATATATATATATATATATACATATTGAATCTATCAAAATAAACAACAATGTTATGTACTGATGAAAAATTATTTATATTGGTTCATGGGGATGTAGGCCATCATACATAAAAATGATTGTTTCATTTATAATTTGATGGAAGTGGGGATATAAATTCTTTATCGCATTAATGATATATATTCTTATTATATATTATATAATGATGTTATTATATCAAATTTGTTAATATATTTTATGGAGATAGAAGAATAAATACAACTAAAATAATTGGCTTAACACTATTCATGTATTTCAAACTACATACATTATATTACACTATAATCTTATTATGGTTCGTATTCATAAAAATGAAATAACTATAATAAAATGAAAATAATGTTAGTATGTCAATTGTTAATTTTACTTATGAAATAAAAGTGTCATAATGTGGGTAGAGTAGATTATAGGGGAAGTCTCTTTATATGTGGGGCACATGAAACACATGGAATATTTAAAAATATTACATTAACATCATGTCCTACACACTAAATAGGATGTAAAAATAGATAATTTCAAAATATTTATTGTTATTAGTTTTAAATAATTTCATATATTATTATTTAGTAATGTGGTTATGTAATTTTAACACTTATATAATTATTTTTAACACATATAAAACTGTATTAACTACATTGTGGTAATAATGTTTCCATGTTCCTACTATTGATTATGAACAAAACTATAGTATCCATATTTGTTAGTTTTAAGTAGACCATTACCAAATAAGAAATATATTTTATAGGAATCAATTCAATTGTGTGTTATTAATTAATTAAAAATTAAAAAAATGTGTTAAAAAGTTGTTTTCCAAAAAAAGACTCTATTATAAAATATTATTTAATAACAAAATATTTAATGAATTGTATTAAAAATAAAATAAATGTATTATTAATAATTTTAATCAAATAATTATACAAAAACAATTTAAAACTATATTAATCATTTAAATTTTAAAATAGAATATGCAGTTTTAAATAAAAATTATTATTTTCAGTATTTATTCAAAAAAATACATTTCGAAATAATCCAAGAGAATTTGTATAAAAAATTTAGAAATTATAAATTAAATAAATTTATAAATTTATAAAAATTATAAGTCTAATATTTATAAATTATATTTTGAAAAAACAAAAAATAAATGATTTTTTTTTTGTTTGAAATAAATAATATTTCAGTTTTACTGAAAATTTAATATTTATTATAATTAATATATTTATATAATATATAATTAATTAAACTAATAATAATTTAAATTGATATAATTTTAAATTTAGTTTTATTTCACATTCCACCCCATTTATAAATTGCATCATTGAAATTTTATTTAGTATTTTAATAAGTGGGGAAATCATTCTATATAGCATTTTCCAATTACAATGATTCTTAATCAATAATTTATATTTCCAAAACTAACATAACCTAGTGAATCAATTTATTATAAAACAATTGATACATATGGTAATAAATATATATTTGTTTTTTTATAATAAATGTTTTCATCCAACTAAACTCTTTCATAGATCAAAAAATTTGTAACATATTTCATATATAATCATGAAAATGAAACATGAAATACAACATTTAGATGAGATGAAATTATAGGAAATGTAACTCAATAAGAAATATAATAATATTTCACAAGGATTTCATATGGTCTGGTGAACCTTGGGGTTAACATTCCATTTTTTCAAAAACAAAAACACCTTTACCTGAATATATTTTAAGAAAAAATAATCCCCAAACTCAAATAAATGATCCTTAGATTTGTTATTAGTTTATGTTTTCCCTAATCTTAGCTATCCAAATATACTACTAATTCAAATTAACATTGTCATTAATTTTAAATGTACATTTTTTTATAAAATATTTTCTTTTACGTACATTAAACCAATTAGCTGTAGTCTAGAAATTAGATCCATATTAGGCCACTATCAATATATATGAATGAAAACTACTATTATACCAAAAATAATCAAATGATTTTTTTAAAATCATTTTTAATAAATTAAAAAACATTATGTATGTCTTCCAATTCATGATTCATTCTTTTTTACTATCGATCATATTGGGGATGAAAGGATATTCTAAATTTTTTCCCGTGAAACTACATGGGATTTCCATTAAAAAAATAACTTGAAAAACTACATTCAAGGAAAAATATAGAAGATATATGGACACAATTTAAACGAATCATATCATTTACAACTTCTCTAGAATTATGATCCATAAATATTTATTATGAATGATAAGATGATGCTCATATTTAGTTACATGATCAATAATAACCCATGATGCATTAAAAAATTGACAAATCATTATCCACCCAACTATTTAAAATCTCCACCATGGAATTATAAAAGGATAAATCACACACATCCGAAATTTTTCATTTTTACTTAATAATTCTCTCATCTACATGGAATATTATAGAACATAGAATCACATCCAAATATCCTAATAACTTATTCATTAATATTTATCTCTAAAAAAATATAATTCATTACTCATTCTAAATTTTCATTTACAAAATTATCTACCTTCTATGAATTCATATTTCTATTTGATAATTTCTAGTACATGTACAGTAAACAAAAAAACATGGGTTTTCAAATATATTAAAATTATTGACCAATATTTTATTAATCAATTAACAAAGGATCATGTTCCTAACATAGCATGGTAATTGAATAATTATTAATCTTTATTTAATCATCCCCGACTATAATTTTGTTTCATAGAAGGAAATAAATCATATAGTCATATTCCCGTTTTAGTTTTATCCATCTTCTCATATTCATTTTCAAATCTTTCTTTGCTAATTCACCATGCAATCTTTTTTTATCTGTATATATTTTTCACATTACTCCATAAAAATGATATCACCATATTTTAAATGAAAACTATATGACTTCCATATAAATTTTATATTTATTATTATTTATCTAAATATTTTTAATTATTAATAATAATCAATTAAATTACTATTATATATAAAAAACATATTACTTTCATTGAATCATCAATTTTGATAAAAATATATACAATTTAAAATTGAAATGTAAAAAATATGGGCATTAACTAATTATATTTTAAGTTCCCTGAATCATTTAACGTATTATTTTTTAAAAATAAATTTATATTTTTACCGAGTTAAGAAAATTTTCTAGGTATCTTATAAATATTTTCAAAAATAATTTGATATTATCTCCGTAATCTATGAAAAACTATTAATTTATGTTTCATTTTTTGTCTGGTACACTCTTCAATAAATCTATTTATAGTCTTATCAATAGTAATTCCATTATTATTTTTTATATATCGAATAAAATAAATCACTCACAACACGATTTCAAATTTAATAAATATTCTATATAATATATATTCAATCATAGTTTTTAGATAAATTCTCAAATGTTATTCATGATCAACATTAAATTTTAAATAAATCAGAATGTTTTCAATAATCACAAAAAAAATTTCTTCATCCACATAGAATTATCTTTGTTAAAGTTCTATAAATACAGATAGGTAATTCATCCACCCAAAGTGAAAAACCAAAAAAACAACAAATGATCATTTCTATTAAGAATTTATATATAGGTAATTTAATTCCTGGAATCCTTTGACTAATGGTACAAGAGCCTGATGTATACCTTTGAATATAAATGTCCTTATGATAGATTATAAAAAACTCATCTATAATAATTATGTAATAAAGATCCTTAATATTTATGTTAATATATGAATTATAATCAAGTATAATACTGATGGAAAAATTATTCATCAAGAAAAAATAAATTACGATATCCAAAATTCGAATATTTTAGTATGAATTAATCATGTATCATGTAAATCAAGAAACTACTTATTCAGTACTAGAAAACATTACATGATTCATTTGAAAATAATGATTTAATATTAGAGTAGAATAATAAACTATGTCAATAGTAAATTCAATATCCGGATCATGTATAATAAACTACAATTCATTATGAAATACATTTTGAAATTAATTTATTGAATCGAAATATCAAATTTTATCAATATCTTTCATCATAGAAATATTTTGAGGCAAACGTTTAGTCCCATAATTAATCAATTTTTCATCATATTTATAATTTAATAGTGGTTCAAATTGATTCTTGTATACAAAACAAAAAATAATAAAAAAACAACATTATCTCTACAATATATATTTTCAATAAAAAAGAACTACACTACCTACCAATATTAACATCCCTCTCAATAAGTGGAAAGAGAAAAATATTTTTATCTCATGACATTAATCCAAAATTCATAATATTAATAGTTATTTTTTACTTAGAGAATCAGTAATGTTTTAACTAAAATTTATAATCTTTTACTATGGTAAAATTATTTATTTTTCATCTAATTTATGAAAAATAGAAGGATGTGTTGATGCTAAATCAAAAAATACATTAAAATAAAATGAATAACCATAAAACATCTCTATACCACATTATTATATGGAATAATATCTACCGATGTTTTCCCAAATGATTTATCCACACATCTCTCTTTAGTATATTTATGAAGTCAATTAGTTATATCTATCAATAGAAAAGAACTATTATAATTATGAATTTCACTATAATTCAAATATTCTACTCTTGGAAGTTCTTTATTTTTCTAATCAGTATTGACATCATTTTCCATATATCCCTAAACGAAATGTATAAACAAAAAATATTATTAACACGTTCTATACATTATAATAAATGCTTTAGGGTTCTCTTAAATTAAAAAATATATAAAAATTATTGTATATCCTACACATTTAATCGATAGAGTTGTCTCATTTTCAAACCTCATTGATTAATTTTTCTTCTTATTAATTTAAGGCACATGATCATGAAAATAATCAAATAATGTATTCTTGGAATATCAAAAAAGTTTTCGATTAATTTTAATTTCATGATAAACAACTTAACTATGATATATTGGATTCAATACTCAGAACAAAATGATAAATTTCACTATCAATATCAAATATTCAGTTTTTTTGTACAATTCTAGATGTGTTTTGTTTTTTTACACTTTGACAGTAAATTTTCTTCCTTATTTCTCAATTCCATGTATTTTTTTTTTCAATCCTATGTCTAATAGCGAAAAGATCATATTTCTAAAATAAAATATTATCAAATAAATCACATTAAAAAGATTCAATATCTTATCATTCTTATATATTCATAACCATTGGATGCTACAAATCCACTTAAACTTTATTATTTTAAATTAAAATGGTCACATTTTGATGTATTAAAAAACCCAGAACATTAAATACCATCCCTAATGATTTCAGCCATCTATAAGCTATAAAATTCTATGTTGATCCATAATATACATATGTCACTATATTGTACTCGGTTTCCCTATTATATAGCCACATCAACCATTTATGTGTTGTTACAACTAACCCATAACTAAAAATACATAATTTCAATTGAATACATTCAATGTATCTTATCTTGGAATTATAGTTTCCTGTTGGAGGCTTCCTACATTATCGTCCCTATTAACTCTATATAAACAATTCTAAACAGAGATAGTTTATATGATACAACATGGTGATATTGACATTCTGTATCATGATAACCATAAATTAAAATATAGTGATGGTTTATATATAAATTTATTTATATTACTATAATATCACAATCATTATCCAATACCATCTATATAAACAATATAATTATAATACAAAAAACTTCATTTTCAAAAAATAATTTACTTTCTTGTAGTATTTTTTTTACTTTTTAGGTTTATAATTATGTAGAATATTTTTCTTTAAAATTATCATAAAAAAACCATTCATAAAAATTTGAAAAATTCATCTATGTATAAATTTTAACCATAATACTAATGTAATAAAAGGAAACTAATTTCTTTTCAATGAAAAGTTGTGATGATTTTTAACATGACATCATATATATTCATATTCATCCATAAATAATGTATAAAAAATATGAAAATATATGATGAGAAAAAAATTTAATTAAGGGACATAGAACATTAATTTGGATAAACTATATATTCCGTTTTAAAACCATGTGATAATAAATTGATTTTCCCATTAACATAAGAAACATTTAGATCCAAATACTACATCCAATCACATAAAAATATATATTATGAAATTCTTTTAATAAAAAAAATAATATTTAAACATTAATGAAATACCTTATTAATGTGGACTTCATAGACAACCTGATATCCCTTGAAAAATATTTTCATTAAATTTTTCCATCCATAACGTTAAAGGTAAAAATTTATCTCTTATATTAATAGATCATTATCATACATTTTGAAAAAACAATTATTCACATTAAAAATATAAATTAAGAATATAAAACTCATGTAGGTTAATTGGGAAATCATCTTCATAGAACCTATGAAACAATACAAGTAAAAAACCATTATTAGTGGAATAAATAATATGGCCAACTTCACACATAATTCTCCGGAATACATAATAATTTGAAACTTATGCTGTGATATATACATTGATAACAAAATCATAAAAATTATAAATGTACCATAAAATTTAGATGGAATATATAATCTAGAATTATTATCATCAAACTCAATAGAATATACATTTGAACCCATATGTTAGACAATTTCAGATATTGGTTTATCCAATTTCCTTAAAACCAAATTTTCAATGATAAAATACAAACAACATAACTAAAGAGGGATTATAATTGATGAATATATAATATATAATAATGAAATAAAAAAATAATATAAATTTTTATTATGGTAAAATTATCCAATATTGTATATTTAAAAAAGAATATTCATTTTTTGTTATATAAAAAGTCAAAAAATTATGTATAAAATATGTACAATGATTCCATTTTAATAAAATTGAGAAAAAGAGATATAAAATTTAATTTATAATTCATTTAAAATAATTTTAACAAATCTCTGAATTATTTAAATATTATACACTAGGATGAAAAATGATTCTTAAAAGTAATCATTAAAAAACAAAAATGATTTTTTCTAGGAAATGTGTCTGTTAACTTGATTATAACATGTTTCATATGGTCCCTATCATCCTGAATAACAAAAAAAATTTAATTACTTAAATTATTAATAACATTATTCATTTTAATTACATTACAATTTTAAATTTTATATTAATCATTATCATGTTTTATTTGTTTACATTATTTTTTAAGTTTATTGAAAACATTCTAAGGATGTTAATTTTATAATAGAAAAACAACTTCAATAAGATGAATGTGACCTAATATTTCATTTACTAATCATTATAACATTATTCAATGATCATGAGGGAAAAATATATCTATTATTTTATCCTTGCATAATAAATATTAAATCCTGGATGTAATAATACACACACAGACACACACACACATATACAATCAATGTGATTCGTTGATAAAAAATCACATTGCTTTATAGAAGTTGTAATATATATGTATTTAAAAATGAAATTATTATTTTAAATGGATTTAATTTTAAGAAATACATAAAATCTTAACATATGAAATTTATAAATATTTCATTAATATCATATATGTAAAATAAATCTATAATTATTACCTTCTATGAGATGTGCTGATGAAAACCAAGTTACATTGATTAATATAGAGATATTTTCATGTATACATAAATGATGGTTTAATTTTTATTTTATGGAATAGGTGGTAGATATTGGTTATTAAATAAAAATAATAAAGTATTAGTATTTTTCTATTTTTTCAATTTTGTTATATCAAAATTTTTTGAATATTTTTTCATTTATTTAAGAGAATAAATAATACTAAAACATTCAGTTAAAAGATATAACACCACCTCAAACAACCTCCATAAAATTTCTCCATAATAAATGTAGGGATAGTATTGGCAAAAATATATGAAATCTAGGAAATGGGAATTCTATTTTGAAATATATTTCTAGGGGGATTGGATAACCCAATGTTGTAATTATTGGAGTATTTTATGGGATATTGGGAGTCCTTTTTTAAATTACAAGGAGGAAACACTTGAAATTTTGTATAAGAATAAAATATATTAATTTATCACTCAATAGTTGTTTCTGGAAAAAAGAAAATTTCCAATTTTTATATGATATTGTTTATAAATATGTCTATTAATGAATTTTTAAACATGTTTTAGGTAATTTTTACAATTATGGCATTAGTTTAACTCATCATTAGGCCTATGTTAACTTTAACAGTTATAACATATCTGTAATTTTTTCACAATTTATTAAGAAAAAAATTTATATGAAATCATAACCTAATATTGATTATTATCATTAAAAATATGGAATCCATTTTATCAAATTTATTTACTTTTTTTATAATTTAAATTAATATTAATATCCAAAAAAACAACATGATGCTTTCTTGAAATAAATTATACATAACTATAAACAGAAACAATTCAAAAATTATTTTTATAATTAATATGTTAATTGTTATCATGATAAAATTTTTCAAGTGGTATTTTTCTAAAATTGAGAGAATATATATTTCTTTATTTATATAAAAAAAATTCATTATATAGTCTATAAAATTTTACTAAACTATATTAGGAAATAGGTTTACACTATCAAATGATGCATTATTATTCAACATGTTCTCAATATCATGATGTTTATCGTGATTCTTTTTGAGTTTATAAAAATTTTAAATTTATGTCAGAATGTATATGTAAATTTAAATAAATGGGTGGTGTGGATGTTTGGGTAACTAATACATTTTATAGTTGATCATAAGTAGAATAACATGATAATGTGATCTAATGGTGAAGTATATTCATATAAAAATGACAGTTTTGGAGAAATAATTGTATGAATATATATCCATCCTTATATATACAAAGATTGAGTAAAAATGTTTTAATCCAAAATTATTACACATTGAATAAATAGAATATATGATTGGTCCAAGAAATTATTTAAACATGAATGAAGAGGAGAATGAGAGAGTATATATTTTATTGGATAGAGTATTGGGTTTATATTTTATTCGTTAAAGGCATGATAATCTATGTACAAATGTGATTAATATGTGATTGTGAACATTTTGTTGAAGGATCATCATATAAAAACTTGAATGATCTAATGGTCAATACTTTAAAAGCTTATCAAATTAATAATATTCTAGGTTCTCCAAGAGTTTAATGGAATATAATTAATTTAATTATATTAATTTGAATTTTATGGATGTAAACTTGCATAAGATAGATGATTTTATCAGAAAGAAGATCATTATTCAATGGTTTTGTATGAGGGGGATTGGTCAAATTCTAGTATGAAGATCCACAAAAAAGAAATGTGATATTTAACCTGACAAAAATATGCTAACTAAATCATAAAAAATATTCCTAACAATGGTAAATGGATCAGAGGTTATTTTAATGGAGGAATATAGATTTATTTTTTACAAAACATAAAATCTATGTAACTTTACATATGATTTATAATTTCCATAACAATGTGATTCCAATCCAGTCGTTCAATTATTTTTATATTACTGATACTAAGGAAATATGAATAATTTCATATAGAATAATATTAAGGATGACTTCTGAAAGGGAGATATTTAAAATACATTATATTAGTTTTAGAAAGTTTCAAAATAGTTGAGAGTCACCCTATGACATTTAATTGAGTAGATAAAATAAAATATGAGTTTATATTGATAAGGAAAATATTTTATAGTTAATACATATTCATTAAATTAGAACCAATACAAGGATGTGTTAGTGTTATAAAATTATTGGAACACTTTTCATACTCCTGGATAAGTGGATGTTTTTAATTAATTAAGAATAGTGTTTCCATAAACGCATCTACTTGGTTGAAGAAGTATTATAGAACTGAATATTTTTGGATGAATTAAAAAATTTAAATGGAACATTATCATAAAAAAGAGGAAGTAGTGTCTAAGTTTTAAATGTTATTTCGAACTTGATTTAATCAGTGATGTACTGTGATGAGTTTCATTAGTATATGAAACAACACATTTGACTGAACATGCATTATTGGAAAGGGAATCATCAGATTTAGTCATCATATGATGGATCATTGAATAAATCACTCTAGAATAATGCATAGTGAGTTAATTATCATCAAATGCAAATTCATTGAAAGGACCCCCATTATATGAAAACCCATCATATGAAGTGCACAACATATGATGTTTTTTTGAATGTTTTTTACATTTTCTCAAAACGTTGTTGTTGAGAATATGTAGGTCTTCCCCTGATCATGATGATTATTCTAGGAAAATTTACTCTTCATGTTGTTTTTAAATATATTGATGATTGTTCATTGTTGAAGGTGATAAATAACTCTTCTATAAAAAATATTAAATGAATACAAAGTATTATGAAATAAAATGTAATATATAATAGATTGAATGTATTAAACGTAACTAAACACATGAGTGGTCGGGTAGTATGACCAGTTGAAAATATAGTGATAATTAATAGGATTTTTTATGTATATAACGATCAATGGAAGAAGATCTGATTTATACAGGTATTTATGGGGTTAATTGTAGGTTTTATTAAAACATGGCCTTTCGGATTTGGTTTTTAGAGGGTATGGAATTAGCCATCAGATTAGGCTTGTGCTTTGACACAAGACAATTTCTTGATGAATTTCCATGAAAAGGTAAAGGGCCTCAACATGATCAATTGTTAGGGTAGGGATGGTCCATGTCGTTCGTCTAGTTTTTATCTCTTGGACCATTTGGTTGTTGATTTTTCTATGTTCATGAAGTATGTGTTACCCTTATTCCATTAAAATACTTTTTATATATAATAAATAATTTGAAGGCCTTCGGTACATTGGATGGATCATAAAATTGCAGAACTAGTTACTTAATGTCCCTTTATATCCCTGAATAATGTGTGAAAATGATTCAATGTTGGGAGGAGTGACCAACTAACCAAGGAATATATCATTGAACTAAACATTGTAAATATCATGTGATGATCTATCAATATTTTTTTAATATTAATATTGGGATTTATCATTATATTTTATTGAATATGTACTCTAACCAATTTTAGTTGTTGGAAAAAACAACCGAAAAAATTTAAGAATCATTATTTAAGAAAAAAGTGTTCCCTGATTCACCCATACCCCTATTAGTGATACTATACTGATCCATAAAACATTAATTGTTATCCTAGGGATGTTCCATCTAAATTATATATGTTAAAATAGTTGATATTTTTCCTTTGAAAAAAATAAAGGTTTATATAGTATATTATGACAATAACTATCATAGTTGGATGAATAGAATATCACCTCCCAAATTATATTTTTACCAAAATGTTACAGATTATACTACCATGTTATTTACTTTCATTTATGATGTTATTATAAAAAATTAGTGAATTATAAATTTAGAAGTTTACGGAAGATGATATCATACCATGTTGATGGATCTCATAGGTAATGACTATAACAATATATTCGCATTGTAGATGATAATGTTAAGGAATATTTGATATAAACATGGATAATTTAATTATTGGATTCTAATATAGATGAAAATTTATGTCATTATAATTACATTATAGGATTTAATGTGATTTTTATAAACATTAAAGGATTTATTGAGATATTGGATGAATCTAAAATTTCAAATAAACAGAAAAAAAAACATTCCACATAGAATTGATAATAAATTATCAGTGTTATAAGATCGAGAATACTAATCTCAATAAGTGAATCCTAAACTTTTCCAGGACATTTTCATTTATAAATGTTACAGTTTTTATGAATATGAATCAGAATGAAATAAATTGTAATGATTTGTTTTCATACAATTTCAATGATTAGGCAGCTAAAGAATAATAAATAGAATTATAGATAGAGGAAGAATAAGGGAACTTCATGGAAATATTTTTTCTTCATTATAAAATATAGAATAATGGAATATGGATTTTAAAATGTAAAAATTCTATAAAAAATTGGAATTGAATGATACAATCCTCTTTGAAATAGATTTTACCTTGAATAAATATGATGCTTTAAAGTAATAAGATGATGTAAAGATGTCTAAAAATCCAAAATGGAAGAAAATGAATTTAATATATCACCTGGTAATATAGGACATTTTTATTTATAAAAAAGATAAGGTTTTTTTATAAATTAAAGTTTTTTGTCTTCATTGTAAATTCTGAATTTCTATTAGAATAGGAAGACCATCAGATGACATCTATAGTAATGGATAATTGAAAAATTAAAATAAATATATTTTAAATTAAAATTTTGATGATTATATTAAGAAATTGTTAAATCTGATGAAAGAAAATTTTATAATGAATAAATATCATATGGAAATAAATTTTTATAACGGTGATAGAATCAAAAAGGGATATAAAAAACATAATTTTTTAAGATCATAAAATATTAAAGTATGTTATTGTGAAATAAAATTGAAAAGGCATGAAAAATCGTATGCTAAGATGTATAATTTTAAAATTCTATAAATGACCCTTTTTTAGAAATGCAACAAGAAGATTTTTTTTGGATGAATTTTAAAAGTTGGGAAATTTTCTAAAATAAATTTTAGCATGGAAAGAATAAGTGTTACTATAAAATTAATCAAATTCAACCGTAAAAAATAACGTGACATTAGGAAAGTCATAGATCTCATGAATAAATATGTTCAGGTTAATAGTGAATCTTCTCATGTTAGATAAAATAATGTTCAACATAAATAGTTTCATCATTAACCAAAAAAACATTAATGTACATATTTTTTTAGTAACAATGATATTCCTAAAGATATATTAAATGAGACACTATCTACCAATAAAAAATAGAGGAAATCATCGTGATAGTAATTCCCTGAAAAAACTATCATATATTTTTTAAATAATGAACATGAAAAAACATAATATTAATACAATACTCAACATGAAATAACAATATTTAGAGTCCACTACCTATATTGTAGAGTTTTTGGAGAAATTGAAAATTACTACAAGTACAACATGTCTCTACCTGAAAAAGGGACCAAACCCAGGGTTGATTTATTTATTATTGTACAATAATATTTTATAGAAGTCATTATACTATATAAAATATTTATGTTGTAAATAATTTCAATTTAATAAGAAAAAAATAATACTGATATCCACACAAAAAATGTTTACAAATAATTTTTTTCGAAATCATATTTTCAAAGAATATTATGAATAATTATCCTTGATTTCCCAATATAAATCATTTTAATATTGTCAATTTGTAAATTGGAATATAAAATAAATAATTTTCATCTCAGATAACTATAATTAGAAATAATATTAATTCATTAAGATCTAAATAAATTGCACAACAAGAAAATTGTTTTCTTAAAAACAACACTTTTACCCCTAAATGATTTCATAATAATTTAAAAAAATTATAACCAATATAGGAATGATTACTCTTTATAATAAATTAATAAACAATAAATATCAAAATAAATGAGAATATATAAAAACTGAACGTATATTTAATAAAATTAAAATATTTAATGAATACATTACTTTCTAAATGATTGAATTTATTATCAACGAATACTTATATATTCTTATTTTTATAAATAAATATTTGAATTTATTAAATATGTTTTTTTATTTTATTATAATATATTTAATTTAAAATATAATTAATATGTTTTCATTTAATTTTAGTTTAATATTCATAAAAAGATATATGACATGTAAAATTTATTAAAGACATATATATTTTAAATTATCAACATTTTTACATTCTAAACCAAAAAATTTAATTACACCCTCATAATTATAATTCTTAATTACTTATAAAAATATATAATGGTATCACTATGATTATAAACACACAATATGAGATATAAACATTTATATCATTAGTAAAAAATGGGAAACAAATATTTTTTTTAAATAAATAATAGACATATCCCTCATATTATGTTTCTCTAAAATTATATCAAATAAATTTTCTAGTCATGCTGCCTAAAGAAACATATAATGGATGTAATTTCCATTGGGCATAAGTATTCATATTATAATAGTTATGTGATTTCTAGAAGATTTGGAATATTAGATAAAAAATCCTCAATATGGTAAGATATGTGGTATTAATTTAGAAAAATCAAAATAAATTTCAGGAGAGAGAATAAAAATAATATTTCAATTAATCATATTGACAAAAAACACAATTCTAATGGGGTTAATATAATGTGAAATAATATTAATACCACATAAAACCTTATTATATAAATATATATACTCATTTGTTTGAAAAGTTGACTTTTATCGAAATCATTCTTAATATAAATGATGGGGTTTATCCAAAATGAAATATGAAATAAATAGTTTCTAAGGGTATAATGATTGTTTTATAGAAAAAATAATTTTAATTACCAACTTCACCAATTATGATCTCCTTGGAATTCTATTTTACCATTACATGAGTTTTTTCTGATATATATAATTTCCATTACTCTTTAGTATGTCACTATTTTTGGAATAATGTCAAATACCATGACTATTGAATCATTTTGGTGTGGTTGGTTCATTATGTGAATAAATTTATCAATTAATTTCATTAGTTCTCTGGATAAAATCACTTCTCATTCATGTTCTCAATGAAATTACCATCTACACATGAATCATTATCATGGATATAGTTTCCCTCATAAAATTTCTAGATTTCTATAAATAAGGATTGTTATTTTTAATTCAACCATGGGTTCTTATATTTGAATATCCTTAAAAATTATTCTAACTATTCTATTACACAAAATTATGAGAATATGGGTGTCCCCACTCTATAAGTCTAATATAATCCCACTATATGTAATTGCTTAAAAGTTTTCAATCATTCAGACAGGCAATGCCTTTTGTAGACTTATCCTTATGCCACTAAAAAATCAATAAAATTTTCATTCATTTATTTATTACAAAACCTGATGTGTATCATTGAAGATCTATATAATTTTTATTATATGTACTAATTGATTCATCATCAATTTGTTTCACATAAGAAAATTCCAAATCCATTTTTGTTTGATGGGTCCCAAAAAAATCTTATTGAAAAATATGAATAAATATACCTCTATTTCATTTAGACGCATTCTTATTATTTCATAGTATTCTATATTAAAATTCCACTATTTATTAACTTATCCTTCATTATGGTAAACATAAAAAACCTTGTCGTTTTTAGTAGACTTAAAAATGAAATATATATGCCCTATTGAATTTATAAATTACACAACATAATGTTTATCATGTATCCCACTAATAGAAGTAAGATGTTTCCATATTATAATTAAATGGATTGATTTTCCATCGATTGGATGTTTGGAAATTTCTCTTTATTTCTGATAATATACCTAGTAATGTAGAGTTAGTTGAGAAGATATGAATACTTCTTCATCCCAAATCCCATTTTATTTAGTTAAAATGGATTTCATTGATTTTATTTTTCATAAAAATCATTATTAAAATAATAAATTATATAGTTCAATAAATTAACTAAAACTTAAAACAATAATAAATTAATAAGTCCCCAAATAATTGGAGTATGGAATAATATAATCCATAAAATAATTCATATTATTTCATAAATTTTGAATGATTCTTATTTTCATATATCACATTTAATATTTCATAGGATATCTTAGGAATTTTCATCTCAATAACTAAAATTGAGTGTAATGTGAATGAGAATAAAGAAAATAATGCCCCCAGGGAGTGTAAATATCCTTGTGGTGTTGTTTTACTTATTCAAATAGTAAGTGATGCTTAACTGGATGAACAATTAATCTATCCAACATTACTTCCAACATGTGTATATATTATTGTTCCTACATCAATAATTTTCTAATCCTGAGACGGAATAAATTTATAAGAACCAACAAAATATAAACTTTAATTTTATTTTAGGTTGTTATCATATTCATAGACATACCTATATGTTTATCACCATGGTATTCTACACCTAATCTCTATAAATAAAGAATCCCTAATCTGACACTATCTTAGGTGAACAAAAAATCTCTTATATAAACATTACATAAATTTATATAAATATTAAATATAGTTTTCAGTAAAATAAACCCAATAACTCAAAATTAATAGTAATTTTTTATAAATGATACAAAATTTGTTTATAAAAATATTGATATATAGTATCCTACAAATTTTCACCTCACATAATAACCTTTATTTACTTCTCCAAATTAATACAATTCATAATAATATATTGAAATTATAACATAATATGTGATAAGATCATAATATTAGTAATGGTAATAATTGGATATATCTATCAATTATCATTACTAAAAAATTGAATTAATGGTTTATAACATTTTCATAGCATAAACAAACATAACTTCCATGTCATGAACCATAAATCATGACCCATTGAATAAGTCTTCATCAATGAAAATGACAGGAGTCCTATGTTTGTAGAATATCCTACAATCATCAATAATGAGAGTAAATCATTGGTTATGTATATAAAATATGAGTTTTTCATTATCATAAGATATATATTATATTCCCTAGCTACCTGAAAAGGAAAAAATTCAAAAAAAAGGCTTCGTATGTCCACCAACTTACCTTATTTTACTTGGGATTACTAGATGTTTATGCACATAAGCATAGGTTAAACAACTGTTTACTAGTAGGTTAATGAGATTCAAAATATAATCCAATGAATTGGAGGGATATAAGTAATTAACTCACCAAAAAACAATAAATATACAATCATATTCAAAATAAACATTATATCATTAATTGATTATTTAATATATAATTTTCCAATTAAATTGAAATATATTTCATTATAACTTCATTAAAATATTTTAAATCTCGACTATAAAATTACATCTAGGAAAATAATTGGATTGGTGAATACACAATAAAAAATAATCATAATTGATTATGTGAATGTGGGTATATTATTTAACAAGATCATATTCTTGTAAATTGTAATAGGCCATGATAATTTATAACATTAAAAAAACCCATTTATAAAATCCTTAAAATATTCATTGAAAAAATTATAATGTATCATTATAATTTTATAACCATTTAAAAATAAAAATTAATGATAGATACAACTATTTTGAAGACTAATATTTAAAAAAATAGTACCAAGATTTTTAAATAATCTATCATGTATATCATATAGAAATGTTTTGCAATGAGTCATATTAATTTATTACTATGAATGTAGAATAATTATAATATAACAGTATAAATAATTAGTGACAATAAAATACAGCATAAAACAATGTTGAAAAATATATACATTGAGGTAGATGATTCATGATCATCCAAAATATAAAACGTTGGTTTTTAATATATTAATTATTATTCCCTTTTCACTACAAACATGAGGGAAAATGATAATCTATTTATAACAATATAAATTTTTAGATGAAATTAAAATGGTTGGATTTTATTAAATAAATAGAATATAATTTCCATATTCAACATCTAAGAAAATATAATCATGGTTATATGTTATATTGAAACATAAAATCTTAACTTATATCTCCATATTATTCCAATGTTCTCCAATTTCCTTTATAATAAATATATATTTATTATCAACCTTTTAAATATTGATATGCGTACATTTCATATAAAATATGAATCATTTAATGTCTCTAACTACCATGGTATTAATAATTATTAAATCAAATCTATATTCATCATGTTAACTGTTATATAAACCACATATGTTTAGATTTTGTTATTCCTCTCCATGAAACACATAATTTTTCTTCAATCTTCACCTTTTTAAAAATTGAAAATTTTCTATTTTCATTGAGTTGATGAAATAGAGAATACATTTGTATATGGATATGGTTGTCATTATCTATTCATTGATATTATATTAATTTTCCTATGAATATATGGTTTGGAAGTTAGAATATAAATTTCCCTTATAGACTCATAATTATATAAAATATGATCTCAATTTATTTAATTCATTATTATCACCATCAATTTATTGTGTACTTGAAAATATAATCACATATTTTCATGGATGTGGTAGTCAATATTTACAAAAAATAACATTATTAATTTCAAAAGGATTATAGTGTGAGAAGGTACATAATATTTTCTAATAATAGATTAATAATTATTCCACGAAAATAATATATGTATCTATTATATCATTCCTTATAACCACCAGGATATGGAGGTTACAAAAAAATGGGACACATCACTTCATGGAGATAATATTTTTCATGTAATCTAGTGGAATAATTTCCCATATCATATTATGGAAAAGAGGAAGAAAATAACTATACCATTAATATACAATAATATTATTGTAATGAATATAAATATTTAATTATTTTAAAATATTATTAATTACCTAGATGTGGTTTAATAATCATTACTATTTAAAGATCATAATTAAGATTATTATATCTTTCATAGGAATAATCATTTGTGTTATAGTTTATAACTTATTGGGAGGGTATAAATTGATAAAATATCCAGAAGGATTTGGGGAGGTTTATTAGGAATTTATTATGGTATATCATGGTCACTCAAAGTAGATAAAGTTGTTTTGACCTGTGATAAGACAACGATACCTTTTACAAGGTAGGGGATTGAAAGTCATGTAAACATATAAAACATTTAAATATAAAAAATGTATTTTGTCGATAGTGGATCAAATTTATAATTGTTTGAATAAAATGTTGGGGAGATCTAAATAATCTCAAACAATTTGACAATAATAATGATATTTGTATATTACAAGCTACATCCCTCTGCTAAATCCTATATTTACTATTTTAACATTTACCATGGTAGAATGGTTTTTTCTATGGTAACTATTAACTATAGAAAAAATATCCATTACTAAAAATTTATGTATTATAATTCCAAATATACAGAAGAGGATTTGAGAGACTTTATATTAATGATGAAGAAGAAGAATAAGATTATAAAATGTCTATCATGATCCTATTTTATGGATTTGAAATATAATAACAAATATAATTTTATCAAGTTATAATATAATTATAACATTATACTCTAATTAATTATAAATTAGTTTTTCAACATTGAGGGATATTTATAAAATTATTATATATATAAATATTTAATATAAAATCTTTGATCCAATGTTGTTTTAGGGAGGTGAATAAAAAGGAATAAATATTGATAAATCATCTTTTACAGAACATCGAAGTCCACCATTGATAATGATGGAAACCATGAAGGACTTAAAAATACAAATAATGTTATTTATAAATACCAAGAAAAATTCGTAGAAGTATTAAAATATGTAAATTTTGGTTTTATAAAATAATTAATAATAAAATGTTGATATAATTTTTAATTGTTAAAATAAGTTTTTTAAATTAATCAAAATCATGGTATTTATTCCTTAATAAAAATAATACACTATCAAAATTATCATTATATGAAATAAAAATATCATTTTTTCAACTATTGATTTGGGTATATTTTGATGGAATATAAATTAGGATTCATTTATTTTTTTTGGCCTTTTATAGGTCATATAGTTCATGTTTAGATATTTTTAACCCCATGACCGAAACAATTATAATGTAATGATTTTATTCCCTTATTAGTGAATGGATGGAGTATAGTTTAGGGAACATTGTATAATCACAATTTTAGAAATAGTGTTTTTTATAAAATATGATTTATTGGTCGACCTTTTAGTAAACATTGTCACTAAATAGTTTGGGTTATCATTTTATTTATTTTTTAAAATTTACACTACCATTTTAATTCCAAATTCATCATTCCACAACCTAAAATTTTATTATGGTTACCTAAGAACCCTAGAACCATCCAATTATCCTTTGTTTTGGATTTAAAAACATCTTCTTTTGAATCATTTTAGATTCCTCATAGTTATCACCATATGTCTATTCTCATATTCCCTTTATTGATGTCACACCCTTTTTTCATTATTCATCATCGGTCACGTGGCCATGATGATTATACCCGTATATATTGGTTTTTCAAAATTATAATGTCATTGATGTTTATGTGGTGATGATTTGAAATTTTCTACTCTACTTCACTTCTTCCAATGATTCATATTATTTCACATAGCAACAGGAAGTTTCGTTTATGAATGTTTATTAATATTTTTGATAATTTAGTTATTTCTATTTATAAGCACATATTACCCATTGATTATCTAGTTTTTATTTCATTTAGGTGACTAATATATAAATATAACAATTAGTTTTTGTTTTTTTAATATAATTATTGTTTTGATATTTTTTTATTATTTTAACTATAAATATTTATAAATTTTAAAAAATTATATAAAAAATATCAAAATAGTTTTTCAATATGATTATATAGTTATTTATTATAATATTGTTCTAAAATTGTGTATTTATTCTTTTATTTAATTTATTTATTAATTAAATTAAGTTGAAAAATAATTATAGTGATATTTTCATTATATTTTAATAATTATTTAGTGTTATTATAAGAAAAATTTAAATGATATGTATATAATTTCATAAAAATGATAAATTCATCCAATTGAGATATGTTTTTTTTTTATTTTCAAAGTTATGTGTTTTATGTTGAAAACCATTAAATTTTTCTAAATATATTGAATGATATTATTTCCTTTACAAATATGTGAAGGATAGAAATGAGGTATTGGTTTTTGTTTTTTCATAATTTTTTGATTCATTATTTCATATCATGCATTGATTATTTATTATCACATAAGGGTATCTAGGTGTCAAATTATGAAATGATAGATATTATAGACATGATTCTGAACTATATACCAGGAAGGCTCAGCCAGGGACAAAGTCCCTGGCCATTTATTAAATAAAGGAAAAAAGTACAGAAAACAAGCAGTAAAAAGAAAACAAGCTAGGAACCATACCCACCATCATACCCATCACCATCTCCATAATCAAACGCCTCATCTGTAGTTGCCGACTCCCATTCCGAACTTTCATATTTCTTCATCATCTTCACATACTTCCGTCTGAGATTCATCTTCTCCAATTGCACAACAGCATCAGAAGAATTCATTACATTACCATTGCTCAAAGAAGCTCTGGTGGACATCGGCCTTGGCAAAGAAGAATAATCTTTCCATTGTATTCTTTTTGGAGGGGCGGTAGAGTTACCCACACACTCTGCCATCACCTTCTTCCCATGTTGGAAAACATCACTAAAAGAGGTACGAACATTACCATCAACCTCCTTCTCAATATCAAAAATATCCCCCCATTTCTCAGGTAAGCACATCATCCGAGGACAAAAGTTCACACCTTGCTCCGGCTCCACATGACTGTTAGGACCAACCAGTGTTAAACACTGAGATTGAGCCACTTTCTCAAGCTCTCCAGACGTCCCAATCTGCATACTATCCCCAGCCTGCAGATTACAGCTTTTCATCCTTGGAGAACTGCCATGCAACTCAAGAGCTGCAGCAGGCACCTGGCCAAAACCCAAACCAGGCGCCATTTGAACCTGATCCACCTCAGTTTCAGCATCCACGAGACCAGAAAAGCAGTTGCTCACAGCAATGCCATCATCCTTTTGCACATGGTGAGATTTCAGCCCATGATAGGTCCTAACCCATCCTTCAGCAACCTCCACAGGATCCTCAGCCTGCACAGGCACTGTAAGCCTATCCACTGCCTCCTTGCCTCCCGCTATTCCCAACATCTGGCCATTAACCACTCCAACCGACTATTCATTGAAAATATCACTGCCCAAAGAGCCATCCATGGGCTGGGTCTCCTTATTTCTTTCAGATTCAGTCTGAGCCTCCACCCGCTGAACATCTGTAAGTCAAGACTGAACTTGCTCAGCCTCTGCAATGCCAATGGGCCCAGAACCAGGACACTTCCCCCCATTGAGATCACCTAACAACCTACTGAAAACATCATGAACTTTCGGATTATCGGGACTGAGCAGCAAGTTGTCCTGCCTCCCCTGTATATCACCGCAAGAGAAACCCAAGCCAGCAGCAAATGAGACAGCCCCTCTGTTGCCTTTGTCCAGACCCTCACTCCGGGCCACCATAACAGCACTCGATGGACCACTGGCCTCCTCTGGAGCATTGTATTCGACCTTGGATGTTCCATCAACCTGCACACCCTTTACTGCACATCCATTGGGAGATCCCCAATTATCATTTCGCCCAACCTCCCTTGGAAGAACGGTGTCTCTCCAACTCGCCCTCGAAGAAGACCCCTGCCGGCACTGCTCCGAGACATGTCCAAGTCTCCTACATTTAGATCAGAAGTCCATCCACTCCTCGTAGATAAATTTCTGTTTACATCTGTACTGATCGCCGATCATAATCCAGACATACTCAAACGGGGCCTTCGACACGTCCATCTCCACACAAACCCTCGGATTCACAGGGTGACACACCGCACGTGTACGATTATCAGAACAAAGATACTTCCCAACGATATTACCAAGCATCTTAATGATAGCGGGATTTTGAAAAGGTAATGGTAAATTAGGAAAACTCACCCAAAGCGCTGCGGAAGGCGGGTCACGGTTCATGTGGAAGTCAAAAGACCAGCGGAACAAGATGAAGCGGCATACATTGCAACTCCGGGGCGCCCTAGACCAGGCGAGGATGAGATCCTCCTCAGAAGCAAAGCGAATCATGATATGCTGATTGCCAATAAAGCCAACTATAGCCCGCTCCTGGAGATCCCAAGTGTCGAAGATGAGTCTGTCGAATGAATCCACTGAGGGCCTTCGCTGTTAGAGTATCATATAGTTATTTTCCTTTGAATGGATTAATGAACATACAAAGGATTCATTCAATGTTTCTCTAGTAATGGATCGTTATAACCTATAGGAATTACGAAGATAGAGAATATATTGATCAGTAATTTGTTATATCATATACTATATTACCAATTTTTGAATTATTTATTTTTTTGTTTAACATTCATCACAGTTTATTATGTACATTTCATAACATTATTAGTGTATAATAAATGTTTTTATTGACATATACTAACGATTAAAATTATTTATATTGGAAAATTTTATATGTTTTCATAAAAAATAATGATATTTTATATAATTCGTAATAATGATCCCCTATATTAATACATATTATTTATTATTGGTTACTTTCCATCCATTCATGTTTTAAATAATGTCATAAGGTACAAAATTGTCAAAAAAAATTATCCTTTAATATAATTGCCTAATTAAATGAATTTTTTTATAAAATAATCATCGAATATATGAAATGGATTTCATGGATATAGTCACTATTAACTTATCTGAGTTGGTTTTTCATTTAATAGTAATATGATATATGATATATTGATTTTTTTAATAATTGGAAGGAAATTATTATTGTTTCAAAAAAAGGAAACAATATTTGATAAAATATCATTTATATGGGATTTCCTAGAATCTATTATTGAAAAAATATAGAGAAATTATATACTACTTAATAATAATCCTCGTAGTGATTGTATGATTTGAAACTCCTATACCAGTTCATATATATTAAAAAATTATATTTTTTAGGTTTCTCGATTTATCTTGGTTTTTGTATTTTAAATGATTAATTGGATAATAATATGGGTTAAGTGGAGATAGTTCTTATATGATTTCAATGACATTCATTTTTTTCAATTTTTTTATTACCAACACTCTCTAATACCTTTTAAAAATACATCATTAATCATTCAATTTCATGTTTGATATATACATATCATAGTTAAATTTATTTTTTCTTATATCATTTATTATAAATTGGGTTCAATAAATATTTAAAAAAAATTATTTTGTTACATGGTAGATAAATTAGTAGTTGAAAAATTCTTTATTTTCATTATGAACACATTCGTTGGTAAATATAATTTTCAAATAGAAGTTTCCTCTATGCGGTTATGGGAATCTATCTTTGCCTATGAGGTGAACAAAGACTTACAATATGTCAGGTTAACCTGTGTGTGTTTCTAGTGAATTAGTATAATAGATATCTTATGATATTATGTAATGTATTATATAAATAAAAAATAATTGTATCAAAAGTGGTAGTTTATGAGTAAGAGCACATATACACATTTAATAGTGAGACTACAGTTAATAGGGGGTTTTATTATTCATATTATGTTTCAATTTAATTTTTATATAAATTTTATATATTATTTTTTCAATTTACTAAATATAAATTGATTTCTATAATTTTTTTAATTGATAATTTTATTATTTAATTTAATATATTAGATTTTTTATTATTGTAATGGAATGAGAAATGGGTATTCAATTTTATTTCATAGATTTAATTAGAGATTTTATTTTTTGTACATGGATATGGATACCCTCTTGAGAATGTTCATGTGTATATTAAGTCTGAAAACATTATGACAAAATTTTATATATTAATAGGGATATTTAGATATTTTTTATAGATACTTTTTTATAAATTACTTCTCAAAAAAACCTATTGTATATGATTTTAATAAAGGAAATATTATAATGTGAAAATGTTATTTTTTTATACTATAGAAGATTATATATATGATATATATTTTTATGATAGAAATTGTTTTATCTATAATTATATATTCAAGTGTTGAATTTTAAAAAAAATCATAAATGTTCATTCCATGAATTTCTTTTAAAAAAATTAATTTAATTTGGAAAGAAATTCTCAAGGGTTAATTTTATTGTTTTTGTGAACATCAAAAATTGTTTTAAAATGAGATTATATTTTAAAACCATTAATTTTTTTTTCCTAAACTCAACATGTTCATTTATTTATTATGCTTATATAATATGAAAATTATTATTAAATAAAAATATTTTTATTCAAAAACTGTGGATTTTATTTTTTTTGTCAACATTATTCAATTTTGGGTGTTGTTCTTTCAATTTATATTTTTTTAGATATTTAGTATGATATATAAATTAATTAATTTTTTTAAATTATTAAATATTTTAAAATGTCATTATATTTACAATTAACATGGTAGGGTCATATATCTGTTGAAAATTTTATATCATAGCTACAATAGGAGAGGGATAACTACTTTTTGGGAGGTATAAGAAAGATAAATCGAAGAAGGATATTAGCTTGATCTATCATGGCCTTCAAATTTTCTTGGTACTCAATGAAAAAAAATATCACTGGTCATATATTAATTTGGTAAAATAATTTATTTTATGACATAACTCTAAATTTATTTCATGAAAAATCATTGATGTTGTCGTATGATTGAGTTTATAAATAAAAATAAACTAAATTATTAGTGAATTGAATGTCCTTTGATATATAATGTCTCTATGAATCAATGTTTGATTTATTTTTTACTCTATAATGATGTTTTATTTCAATTAATATTAAGTGTTCACTTCTCTATACCTATAATATTTGAACTCGTTATTTGATTTTGTAAACAAATATTTCAATGGTAGTAAAACATTTGAGAGGATTTTTGGTTGTTGATTCTAAATTGCAATTTCTGGGTAATACTTATTTTAGAAATCACTATTATAATTATATGTTGTCTATATAATATATTTTTTATTTATTTTCATAACTATATTCCCGAAAATATTTTTTGGCATACCAATTCGAACATAAATGTTTTTTTAAATTTAAATTAAAAATTTATTTATGGTATTATCTCTAGATGTATTCATCTAATAATATGTTTTTCCATGGAATAGATATTTATGAATTTATATGAATTGTTTTGAGATCAATAGTGTAACAATATGAAAATTTATTCCAAATGAATTGAAATGGGTTAGGATAATATTATAATATTTATAATATTATTTTTACAATTAATTACCCAATTTTCCTTTTAACCGATGTAATAAAAAAATAACTAAAGTTACTATTACTGATTTTCCCCAAAATAAAAGGGAAATATTTAATAAATTAGAAAAATATTATTAAATATATGGTATCTATTTTTAAAAAGCGAAAATATATAAAATTCATAAATTAATATCAATTTAATCTTATCCATGTAATGAGAAAACATGGTTTTAAAGTAAAAATATTCAAAACTCAGATTTTTTTTTCAAATTTCAATGTTAAATTGATTTAAATGGGAAAAATTAAATTAAATAATAATATATTTATATAAATATTATTTAAAACTAGTAATAAAAATATTATCTATCTATATGAATAAATATTCAGGAAATGATTTATTAAATTAAAATACAATATATTTTTCCATATTCATCAAAAAATGAATTTTAATAGAAAAATAAACAAAATCCGAAAAATGTATTTTTTTATATTTTATGTAGGAAAAATAAGTTTATTTTTTAAAATAGGCTATATAAAAGTGTCAATGCTATTTTTAAAATTGGTTCACCATCAACAGATGACAAAACTGTCTTTTTTGAAAAATACTTCTTTTATGCGTGTAATTGGATTTGTTCTTATAAAATTTATAAAAAAAACATAATATTAATTTTTATTTTAATATTTAATATATTATATATGTATAAATAAAAATTAAGTAATCCAATAAGTGTGATTTATTGTATTTTTTGTATAAATCATAGTTGTGCACATTTATTCACTTTTTCAAAGAAATTACTTTTATTTATAATTAATCTGTCAAAAAGAAATAATTAGAGACAAATTATTAAACCATATTTTAAAAATTAACTTAATAATGTTTATTCCTACCACCCTATTTTAATTTTGATAGCTTCAATATTGAAAAATATTATTTTGTTGTTTTTTTAAGATCGATATGTTGTATCATGTAAGATATCAAACACATCGATTCATTTTAAAAACTAAGGGTGTTACATACCCCCTTTAATAAATTATGCCAACTAAATTTAAACAAGTATCGTAAAACAATTTTATTAAATTTCAAAATATTTTTTTTAGAAATATCAGATCACAAAATGGATAAATAACATTTCTACCTAAAAATAATGAACCCGAAGTACAAAAGCCCCGTGAGATATCACATACATAGTTTTATTTTTGGAAAACATGGATATTGAATAGAAAAATTAATATTTATTTATGATTTTGAGTGACATATAACATTTCAATGAGAAATTTCACAATAAAAAAATTAATATGTTATTGGTTAAAAATACATTGTTTTATTAGTATTAAATGAATATTGAAACAGTTTTCTTAAAATTCTATTCTAATAAATACGGAAATAATTTACATAATAAAATATGTTCTAAAGGAAGGTTTTTTAAATGAAATGTTTATTTTCATCCATTAGTTTAATTTTTTTACAAACAAGTTTATCTTATACGTCTCATTTGAATCCAACACCATAATTAAATAAATTAGTAATTCATGAATTATTTTATATATTCAAATCTGAAATTCTATCTCCCTATAATTTAATAAATCAATAACAAGAGTAAATAACGGTTTACTACTTTCATGTTGTCCAAATAATATCTTTTTAATTTTTTCGACATAGATAAAAGGTCAACAAAATTAAACAATTCTATAGAGCTTTATCGAAGTCCCTTGATTCCATTGTAAAAATACACATTGTACAACATGGGTTCTATCAGTGTTCGATGGGAAATAGTTTTGGAAAAAATATTTTTTATTTTTCAATTAATTTCAGAACACTCACACCATGATTGATTCAAAACAATCAATAAAGGGTCTTTTAAAATACAATAATTATGTACCAAAATATTTTATTAAAAAAAAATATAAGCAATTTTGTTAAGGGTATCATTCTTCACCATCAATATTTAAATCATCAAATTCTCTAAAATATTATGATAATGTAAAATAAGTTGAAATTCGAGGATATTTCAGAACATTTATTAAAGTATAAGAAAATTGGTAGAAAATTATTTGATTAAAAAAAACACATGAACTGTATTGGTATAATGGTATATAAGAGGTGTTTTATATTTCATACAAATTATATCAATATTGTTTTATGTTATAAAATGATTTAGATTCAATAGAACATGGCATTCTAATAATTATCAAAATTAGTTCATCATGTTGATATTGGAATGATGTTTAAGATTGACGAACATCCAATTTTATCTAATATACCTTGATTATAATAAGTTATTGAACAAGGATTTATATCAGTGAATATACTTTGAGTCTTACCTTATGTATAATCAAAATTCATAATCCATAATGTTTTATAAACCATTCCATTGCTAATAAATATAACCACCCTACCATTAAAAATTACATAATCCTTAGGTAAGTTATGAATTTTAAATTCTATCATATTCATGATATTTTTAGTTATAGATCATTAGAGAAATTTTCTATAACTCATACTTAAAAAATTAACAATACAATGTAGGAACTTCCAAAACAGATCCATTTTTACCAAAATCTATGATATTTGAAATAAATCATCCTCAATTTTAAAAAAACACGTCATGAAATTTAACATTACATCTCCAAATCCTTATGTGTCATTATGTCCTGTAAAAAACATTTCAAACATGATATGGGAATAAAAAGCTCAATAATGGATATAAAAAAGGAAACAATTAGTCCATTTATAAACATTGAAACCCATGAATATATTATTATAAATAAATTCTTTTCACCATTAATATGTAGTAAATATTTTACCTATAAGGAAGATTATTTCATACTTTTTTTAATCATGAGATTACCATGAAACAAATAAGATGACTAAAAAAGGGTTCTTCGGGAAAAAATTATACATTTCACTCTTATTAATAGAATAATTATGTGGTTGAATTCCAAACATGTAACTCTTACAAATAGAGTAGCCATATAGACTTCTTCTATACCCAATGAATTGAATGTTATAATGTATCCTTCCATCCTTGGATTGTAAATAAACCACCCATCGTTTGTTTCTTATGTAACTAGACATAAATGATATAAGTTATATTATATAATCATTACACATAAAAGAATTCGATTTTCAATTACTCAGTCTTAAAATTTAATTTACCCTAATAATGAAGCATTTCATGTCATATAAATAATTAATCAATTTTAAATTCTGATTTTCCTTAAAAAACCCATAAAAGGAGAAGATGAAATTATTTAAAAACATTAAGGCTTCTAAAAGTCTCCAAATATCAAAATAGACATCAAATTTCATTTATAATCATTTAATATCAATATATATAAATATTAATAATAATATCATTAATATTTACATAGAGTAAATTTATGAAAATTAAATCTCTAAACCTAAAAAGAATCCAATCAACATTTAAAATTTATATCATAAGAAACATGAATGCATAATATTTAACAAAAAATTAAATAACATTAAAAAATAAAATATATGAATATCGAATTTCAACAGTTGTTTATATAAACTTAGTAAAATAATAGAGGTGTATATCATAAAAATTATCTTAATTAAAGGATATTGAGATGAAGTCTTTTAATTTTAGTCCGATTCATCTTATATGATCTCCATTATCCTGAATAACTAACATATGTTAATTATTATAATTATTATAATTTTTTTATATTTTATTATTCCCTATACATCACGTATTATCTGGTTATAACAACTACCTGATTATATATGTTCATGTTAGATGTTTTAATGATATTTGGTATACGAGTCCGAAAAGACATTAGTTTTATGTCAATAGTAAAATGGTAATATTCAATCATGTATAGCATAATGATATAATAGTTACTACTATTAAACAATTATAATTTATAATCTACCCATTTACGTATTGTTTTGGAAAATGAGAAACATTATCATTATGGATATGATTGGTCGTACATACACAAGCATAATGTTTTCATTTCTCCATGATCTTTACGAAAAGAGATTAATTATTAATTTTTATCCATATAATCATAATTATATCCTAAATATCATATTTATAAATTATATGTACTTATATATATCATCCATACGATGTGGTGATGGGAACAGAATCACATGACATCGTAGAGGTGATAGTTTACATGTACATAAGAATGACATTATCATTTTAATATTCCTGGATAGGTAAGAACATAAATTATATAATATTAATTAATAATGTTAAATATTTAATGAATATAAAATATATACTTTAATTCCATCATTATTAACATCTTTTATTGAACATAATGGAAAAATAAATATTTGTTCTTGAGGCAATAGTTTGTCGTTGTAACACCCCAGGTAAATAAAGAATTTGACATTTTCATATTTATCCATATTTTTGAATAAAATATTAATATTACCTTAAAGGTAATGCTATGCTCGAGGATGTACCCAATACGCAACAATGAGTTTTTTTGAAATCTTACGTTGCATTATAATAATAAAATAATATTATTTCAAAAGGTGGTTAATGCCTAGCCGTTGTAATGGTGGGAATGAAGGGATCTAACTACAAAATGATTATATATGTTTGTCAAATATTTTTACTTTTATCCAATAAATGTTGGAGGCATAAAATGAAAATGAATCCAATTTTAAGCATAAATCTTCTAATATTCTTTAAAAGGTCGATTAACTGACTTTTAATGGAGAACCCTTTTTAAATATACTTTTGACAATTTTATATGTTGTATTTGACAAAATAAAATCCTTCTTTAGAATCTGGACATCAAAATTTACTTTGTGTATTTTTTTTTATTTTTCCGATAAAGATCATTTTTATTGAAAATGTTGCATTTTAATTCAAAACCTCCTTTTAATATGACTTATTTATATGGATAGATTATATTTTTAATTTATATTATAGTGCATTTAGAATATATTTTTACCATTTAATCTAATGGTGGTCAATGGAATTAATTTCACATTGAAATTGGACTTAAACTAGTGTCAATATTTTAATAGATATTGTTTCTTAAAAACACGCTATTTGTTTTGACAGTGGGAATTAATTATAAAATTAATTAATGCAACATATATGTTTTTAATTTTTAAAAATAGACATCATTTTTTAATTTGTAATATCAAAGATTGCTTAGGGTGAATTTTTGGTATTTTTCTGAAAAACTTCAATTGTTGATAGTGAAACCACTAAGTGGTAGTTTAAAAACAGATTTTTCATTTAAATGAAACTTTACCATTTATGTGATTTGAATTTCAAAAATCTGACATAAATAGTTTTCATTAGGATGTAAAATTTGGTTCAATGGGATTAAAATAATTTTTTTGAATAGTAATTTTATGTTTTTAATCGCGATTAGAGGTAATTAATGTAATTTAAGGTAAAAATAATGTTTTAATAATATGAAATAACCTAGAAACATGTCCTACCATCATTTTATGTGTCATGACTGACCAAGAAAATCCATGGTTCAACTTGGGGACCCCATGAAGCCACATTTGTTGGAAAATGACATAAATAACTTTTTATTTAAAGATAAAATAAAAATGTCATAAGCATGAGTTGTTTTAATAAAACAATTTTTAAATGGGGTTATAAAAGTCATATTTTTTACTATAAATATTCATTAAAAATTTAAAAATATTTCCTACATCAGGATATTTTTTTTATAATTTTTAGACATTAAATAAATTAAATTATTTATGACATCATGATGATGCAGCGATTACCAAATTAATAAAGGATTTAAATAAAATGAAAAATAATGTTAAAAATATAACTTACACTTGTCAAAGACCTATTGGATGAGTATATTTCGAACTCTTACCACCTTATCCTAGAAATACATCAATTTGGGACCTTTAAAATCTGAAACTCATTTGAAAATAAAGTAACATTTTTTAACTTTCCAAGAGTGCCCCTCCTCTCCTCTTATAAAAGACCCCCACCTCTACCACCATACCCACACCTCTCAAGACTTTAGCTCAGCCAAACCCTGCTCATTTTGTCTCTCCACAACTCTATCTTACTCCTAGAATCCTCAATTTGCGCATAAGTCTTTCCAAGGAAGCCTTTCATCTCAAATCAAAGAGAGATACCCGATTTTAAGGTAATGTCTTAACTTCTGTTATTTTGTTTTATTTTGATTCTCCAACCCCCTAAACTCTTTTTATTCATTTATTTTGTAACAAATATAGTATCTTAAATATACTAGGATTTTTTTATAAGAAGTATTCGAGCTACACTTATACACACCTACATCTAGTGGTTAAAAAACATACTGTTTCTGTGGATGGTGAATTTCTTCCTCATGAAACGATGATTGTTCAATATTCATTTAACACACTCAAATGTGGACATTAAGATGTCACTATATTTATATATGATATATAATATGTTTATTTTTTACTTAATCTTCGGTATTTTTCATTTACGGCATACCTTTATGGTTTCCATCATGGTTAAACGCGATATCTTCATTTTAGGAAGTGCGGACTACCGCCCCCTCAAAGTGATTTGATTCGTTAATACCATATGTGGTACATATAAAGGATAGATTTAATGATATTATATATGATACCATACTGGAATTATAATACTATTATGTATCATTATGTTTTAATTCCATTAAATAAGAAATAGAAATGGAAGTAGCGTTCATGCGTCCGTACGGCTTACTGTCTCCATGAACCGTGCATTTCATTTCTTACCTCTAAATGTTATGTAATATTATAAATGAATGTATATAATGGATATATATGATATATATTATATCTACATAATGAATATAATTCTGTATATAATATATATTTTACCACATGAACATCTTGTAATTATAATGAGTTAATTTTTTACTCAAGTAGCAATGATCTACAAAACGACCATTATTAACTTAAATAATTACATAGTGTTCATAGCATGGTAGTAAGTGATAGAAAAGGAATAATGAACTTGAAAAAGGTTCTTAAGCAAGTAGAAATTAACTCAAGTTTATTATTCAGGAGGTTAAAGAATGAGCGAGTCAAGTCGGACCTGAGGTAAGGGATCCTACACCTCTCTTTCTTTTTAAGCACACTCTTTTATGTCATTCCTTTTAAGCTCATATTTCTTATTATTGGGATGTTCTTTTATATTAATATTACTGTAATTTTTATGTTCATATGATTAGAGACCCTATTTTCTCTCATCAATCCATTTTGGAAGTCTTAATTGGCGCCGTTAGGCTCCCGAAATTTCGTAAGGGGCTTTTTATCTCACTTTGTGTTTTCTTGAGATTCATGCTAAATTTTATAATATTTCCTTTTGAGTGGTGTATGTACTATCCATTATTCTACAATTTTTATAACATAAATTCCTTTATGAGTATTTACATCAATGTTTTATAGTACTTTTTTCATGGGGTGTACGTTTCGAAAGTTACCCAAATCGGTAAGGGAACCTTTCACCCTCCTCTTTTTAAAAGACTTATTTTGTTATGTCTTTTAATTTTCAACTTATTATGTGGGGATATGTTCTTATATATCCTTATTTCCTTAAATTGTTTGTCCAAGTGATGAGATACCCTTTATCTCTCTCATCAACTCTTTTTCTAAAATTTGATGTGACGCCGTTAGGCTGTCAAGGGAACCTCTTAAACCAATTTCGATTTCTTTGGGTTCAACATGTAGTTATTGAATATGTCATCCTTTGAATATGTGTTAATGACATTTTATTATTTTACACTTAATATCCACTTATATTGGGTGTATTTATATTTTTCTCACATAATTATGAGATTGATTTATCCTTAATTTATGGATACCATCTTTATAATGGATTTCATCTCAATTTACATTTCCATTGAGACTTCATTGTTGTTATGCACCAATTCACTCTTATATGGTGTATATACTATGATTTGGAATATTATATCATGAATCCCTTTATTCTAATTATATTATAACATTTTGATTAAATGTTATTCCTCAATTATTGTATTCAAGTGTCTCTCATTTTGTTAAAAACCCTTTAACTAAAATATCATTTTAAATGTTTTAATGATTTAATCATATAAATATTTCTCATTAATATCCATGTTTTTTAAATGTTTTTAAGGATTTATTTATATGGATATTAATGGTTTAAAATTTTAAAAGCTTCAATGTGGTATGAGACACTTTGATTTAAAAATATCTTTATTAAATGTTTTAAATGGTTTTAAAAATTAATGGATTCATTATTTCAATATCTTAAAATGTTATATTGTTATTGAAATATGGTAATGTTATCTTTCATTTATGTTTAAGTTATGTTCTATGATTATGTTATGGTTCTTGGGCATTGATATGAAGACGGGTGGTTCTGTGATAAACTAATGGCACGTGAGCCCGATATAGCTCTCCAATGCATTGGGTAACATGAAAGAGTTAAAAGTTAAGGTTTCTCCAAAGAGATTTAGGGAATATACTATGATGGGTATTCCAAACGTAACCAAGATGGTTACTCCCTACGTAAGATTGTTATGAATGCCTCAAGTTACCTTTATGTCTTATGATTTCTATGATTTATTCATGATTTTATGAGGTATGTTAAAGTTATTATGTTTTATGGGTAAAGTATGATTTCATTCTTATGTATATATGTACTCATGTTTCTTTTGCATACTATTTATAACCCTTACTGAGCTTTTTATGCTCATCCCAAGTTTTTGAAATGTTTTTCACAGGTCAAGGGAATGGTACATGATATAATGACAGTGTCAAGGAAGTGTCAAGAAAGAATCCATGTTTTATTTTAAATATGTTTCCGTTGATGGGAAAAATGAATACTATCTTTTATGTAACCACTTTGTTTAAATGTGTAATGTAATGCATGTTTTATCATCTAATTATCTAAAACTCTAAACTTGAAAATATCCTCAATGTGTAATCCTGTAATAACTCAAGATTAAGTAAGTTTTAAGGCTGTGGCCTTATAGTTGGTATCACAGGTTGGTTTAGATAACTTTAGAGGTTAGAGTGTTGTTTAATAAAAAGTGACAAGTTGTGTATAACCATAAGAGTTAGTATATTAGATGGAGTCATCGTTTTTTTGAAAGGTAGAATGAGTTTGAGATAACTTGGATAAGTATATCTTGGTGTTTATATTCATCTTTTTTATTTGATGATTTTACTGATATACTCACACTGACCATTTTGGTTTTAGTAAATGGCTCGATCTAGTAGTAACCAAAGTAACAGTGGATTTGAAGAAAACTGTGACGGTTTAATGAAAGAACAACTGAATGCTATGGGAGCTGCAATTAGAACTCTTGTGGTTATCCTCAACCAACTATCTGGAGTCATGATTGACCACCTGAAACATAGTGATTTTTAAAAGCATCGTGTATGTGAAAAACAAATCCCTACGGAAGTTCAGGTAATAATCAGAAAGGAAAGTATGTTCAAAAACCTATGTGTCAAATATGTGGAAAGAAACACATAAGAAAATGTTCCAAAGGGACAAAAAGATGCTATAGATGTGGAAATGAAGGTCATAAAGCAAGAACCTGCCATGTAAAAAGGAAGCATCTAGTTAACTCTAGGAAAGGGAAAGAAGTTATTTCTGAAGGATCAATTGAATGTTTTAAATGTGGTGTGCACGGTCATTATGAAAACACATGTCCTACAAAGAAGTTTTGGGAATGGGGTCACCAAGATCGTACAAATATTCATTTACCAATACCTAATTCCATTCCAATTGAGGATGAAGAAACTGAAAATGAAGAATGAAAGGTATGGATTATTTCATAACATATGTTTTCCTATTATTTGAATCTTATGATATGATTTATGATTTTGTATGTAGGAAATAAGTATTTCAGAATAAGTTAAAAAGTAATGGCTAATGGATCATGAAGAATGTTGAATGAGTAAGAAGTCATCATATAAGGGATTCAAGGGTTATTGTAGATTTCAGGATATTGAAATTATTAGATGTATTAAGTATCTTTTGATGATGGGGTTACATTATAATACTTTTTATAGTAACCCTGATGTTTGATATATGAAAATTTTATTCAAGGAATAATTATCCTCTATTTTGTGGATATAGTTATAAAGAACCCTTTGGGTTTATATGATCTTTGCATTTGAGGCAATGACTGGTTAATACATTTTGGGTTTCAAAATAGAAGTTATCAGATAACCTTTATGGATAAAAAATGTTGTGGTTATTTTTGATGAATTTATCTCTTTTTGAGGAATGTTATAAAATTATATAGTTTTTGAAAAGTGAAAACACACAGACCGTGTGAAAACCCATCGCGTTGGATGAAGCTGTGCGAATCGAACCCACAACCAAAGTGCAACTGGTATTTATCACCTACCACTGGACTATGTGAAGTCCCTGGTTAATTTGAATGATTCTTTTTAGTTAGATGATTTTATGAATTAAGAGTAAGTTTAATTTTTTTTGGTAATCAATGGAAAGGATTAGCCTATCATGGAGGATATGTGATTAGGTTAATTACTTTTCAGTATGAGACTATAAGGGTAACTGATGTTATTTTGGAGAAAAATGTTAAAATTTATGTCAGGAGACTATGTGATTAAATCCTTCATAGAATTGGGTTTCAATATTTGTTTGGTTTACTTTGTATAATTTTATGGATAAATGTTTATTTAATGGTCTTTATTGAACTTTGGGATTTAGTTTTGGTTAAGGTCTAAAGACATGGGAAGTATATAGTTCTCTTTTATGGATTAGGTGATTCTCTAGAAGTCGATTATAGCTCTCTTAATGTGAACAAGTCATCCTAAATACTCATCTTTTGTAGAAAATATGAGTTCATGTAAGAAATATAGTAAAAGTTGAAAGTCAACATGACAATTATGTATGATTCCTTATGTTTTAGTTAATCTCATTAATAAATTCCACAATGAAAAGTAACTTAAAACAAAAATGTTGTCTGTTAATTTTTCCTACTGGGGAATCAAATACCTTTTAACCCATTACATGTTTGTGATTTTCTTGTTGTTAACTTTCTCCTATACATGTTTACTATCAATCTCCATCAGAACATGACCCTTTGTTTTTTCCTCCATATCCATATTTTCATTCTTGGAATCCTAGTATGGGTTAACTCAGGTGACATTTGTACTTCTCTCCCATTCTTTTAAAGTGACAGTTTTACTGACTCTTGTTCCGATGTGAGATTTTCAATGAAGCTTTCAAGCCAAATTTTAAAAATTGAGAGGACACAATTCCTAAAAGGGGGGAAGGATGTAACACCCCAGGTAAATAAAGAATATGACATTTTCATATTTATCCATATTTTTTAATAAAATATTAATATTACCTTAAATGGAATGCTATGCTCGAGGACGTACCCAATACGCAACAACAAGTTTCTTTGAAATCTTACGTTGCACTCTAATAATAAAATAATATTATTTTAAAAGATGGTTAACGCCTATAAATTGAAATGGAGGGAATGAACGGAACTAACTAAAAAATGATTATATATGTTTGTCAAATATTTTTACTTTTATCAAATAAATGTTGGAGGCTTAATATGCAAATGAATCCAATTTTAAGCATAAATCTTCTAATATTATTTAAAAGGTGGATTAACCGCCTTTTGATGGAGAACCCTTTTTAAATATACTTTTGACAATTTTATATGTTTTATTTGACAAAATAAAATCCTTCTTTAGAATCTGCACATCAAAATTTACTTTGTGTAAAATTTTGTTATTTTTCCGATAAAGATCATTTTTATTGAAAATGTTGCATTTTAATTCAAAAACTTCTTTTAATCTGATTTATTTATAAGGATAGATTATATTTTTAATTTAGATTAGAGTGTATTTAGAATATATTTTTAACATTTAATCTAATGGTGGTCATTGGAATTAATTTCACTTTGAAATTGGACTTAAACTAGTGTCAATCTTTTAATAGATATTGTTTATTAAAAACACATTATTTGTTTTGACAGTGGGAATTAATTATTAAATTAATTAATGAAACATATATGTTTTTAATTTAGTAAAATAGACATCATTTTTTGAATTCTAAATATCAAATATAGCTTAGGGTTAATTTTTGGTATTTTTCTGAAAAACTTCAATTTTTGATAGTGAAACCACTAAGTGGCAGTTTAAAAACTGATTTTTCGTTTAAATGAAAATTTAACACTTCTGTGATTTGAATTTAAACAATCCGACATACATGGTTTTCATTAGGATGTAAAATGTAATTCAAAGGGATTAAAATAATTTTTTCGTGAATAGTAACTTCTAAGTTTTTAATCACGATTAGATGTAATTAGTGTAATTTAAGGTCAAAATAATGTTTTAATAATATGAAATGACCTAGAAACATGTCCTACCATTATTGGATGTGTCATGGCCGACCACGACAATCCATGGGTCAACTTGGGGACCGCATGGAGCCACTTTGGTTGGAAAATGACATAAATAACTTTTTATTTAAAGTTAAAATAAAAATGTCACAAGCATGAGTTGTTTTAATAAAACAATTTTTAAATGGGGTTATACAAGTCATATTTTTGACTATAAATATTCATTAGAAAACTAAAATGATTTCCTATATCAGGATAGTTTTTTTTATAATTTTTAGTCATTAAATTAATTAAGTTATTTATTACATCATGATGATGCAGCGATTACCTCATTAATAAAGGATTTAAATAAAATGAAAAGATAATGATAAAACTATAACTTACACATTTAAATGGCCTATTGGATGAGTATATTTAGAACCCTTACCACATTATACTTGAAATACATCAATGTGGGACCTTTAAAATCCGAAACTCATTTGAAAATAAAGTATCATTTTGTATCTTTCCAAGAGTGCCCCTCCTCTCCTCTTATAAAAGGCCCCCACCTCTACCACCTTACCCACACCTCTCATGCCTTTGGATCAGCCAAACCCTGCTCATTTTTTCTCTCTAAATCCCTATCTTACTCCTAGAATCCTCACTTTGGAAAGAAGTCTTCCCAAGGAAGCCTTTGATCTCAAATCAAAGAGAGATACTCAATTTTAAGATAATGTCTTCACTTGTGTTCTTTTGTTTTATTTTGCTTCTCCAAACCCCTAAACTTTTTTTATTCATTTATTTTGTAACAAATACAGTATATTAAATATACTAGGATTTTGTTATAAGAATTATTTGAGGTACACTTACACACACCAACATGTAATGGTTAAAGAACATACTGTTTTTTTGGATGGTGAATTTCTGCCTCACGAAACGATGATTGTTCAATATTCTTTTAACACCCTCAAAGGTGGCCATTAAGAAGTAACTATATTTATATATGATAAATAATATGTTTATGTTTTACTAAATATTATTTATTTTTAATTTATGGCATTCCTTTATGGTTTCCATTATGGTTAAACACGATATCTTCATTTTAGGAAGTGCGGACTACTGCCCCCTCAAAGTGATTTGATTCGTTAATACCATATGTGGTACGTATAAAGGATAGATTTAATGAAATTATATATGATACCACACTGGAATTATAATAATATTATGTATCATTATTTTTTAATTCCATTAAATAAGAAATATAAATGGAAGTAGCTTTCATGCGTACGTACGGCTTACCGTCTCCATGAACGGTGCATTTCATTTCTTACCTCTAAATGTTATGTAATATTATAAATGCATGTATATAATGGATATATATGATATATATGATATCTAAATAATTAATATAACTCTGGATATAATATAAATTTTACCACATGAACAACTTGTAATTATAAAGAGTTTATTTTTTTACTTAAGTAGCAATGATCTACAAAACGACCATTATTAACATAAATAATTACATAGTGTTCATAGAATGGTAGTAAGTGATATAAAAAGAATAATTAACTCGAAAAAGGTTCTTATGAAATTAGAAATTAACTCAAGTTTATTATTCAAGAGGTTAAAGAACGATCGAGTTAAGTCGGACCCGAGATAAGGGATCCTACCCCTCTTTCTTTTTAAGTACAGTATTTTATGTCGTTGCTTTTAAGCTCATCTTTCTTATGATTGGGATTTTATTTTATATTACTCTTACTGTAATTTTTATGTTCATATGATGAGAGACCCTATTTTATATCAACAATCCATTTTGGAAGTTTTAATTGGCGTTGTTAGGCTGTCGAAATTTCGTAAGGGGCTTTTTATCTCAATTTGTGTTTTCGTGAGATTCATGCTACATTTTCCAATATTTCCTTTTGAGTGGTGTATGTACTATCAATTATTCTACTCTTTTTGTAACATACTTTCGTTTATGAGTATTTACATCAATGTTTTATAGTCCTTCTTTCATGGGGTGTATGTTTCGAAAGTTACCCAAATCGGTAAGGGAACCTTTCACCCTCGTCTTTTTAAAAGACTTCTTTTGTTATGTCTTTTAATTTTCATTTTATTATGTGGGGAAATTTTCTTATATATCCTTATTGCCTTAAATTTTATGTCCAAGTGATGAGATACCCTTTATCTCTCTCATAAACTCTTTTTATAAAATTTTATGTTACGCCGTTAGGCTGTCAAGGGAACTTCTTAACCCAATTTTGATTTCTTTGGGTTCAACATGTAGTTATTGAATATGTCATCTTTTGAATATGTGTGAATGAACTTTGATTATTTTAAACTTAATATCCACTTATATTGGGTGTATTTATATTTTTCTCACATAATTATGAGATTTATTTATCCTTAATTTAAGGATACCATCTTTATAATGGATTTCGTCTCAATTTACATTTCCATTGAGACTTCATTGTTGTTATGCACCAATTCACTATTATATGGTTTATATACTATCATTTGGAATATTATATCATGAATACCTTTATTCTCATGATATTATAAAGTTTTTATTAAATGTTATTCCTCAATTATTGTATTCAAATGTCTCTCATTTTGTTAAAAACCCTTTAACTAAAATATCGTTTTAAATGTTTTAATGATTTAATCTTATAAATATTTCTCATTAATATCCATGTTTTAAAAATGGTTTTAAGGATTTATTTATATATATATTAATGGTTTAAAATTTTTAAATCATCAATGTGGTATGGGACACTTTGATTTAAAAATCTCTTTATTAAATGTTTTAAATGGTTTTGAAAATGAATGGATTCGTTATTTCAAAATCTTAAAATGTTATATGGTTATTGAAATGTGGGAATGTTATCTTTCCTTTATTCTTAAGTTATGTTCTATGATTATGTTATGGTTCTTGGGCATTGTTATGAATACTGGTGGTTCCGTGATAAACTAAGGGCGGGTGAGCCCGATAGAGCTCTCCAATGAATTGGGAAACACGAAGGAGTTAAACGTTAAGGTTTCTCCGAAGAGATTAAGGGAATATACTGTGATGGGTATTCCAAACGTAACCAAGAGGGTTAATCCTTTTGTAATAATGTTATGAATGCCTGAAGTTACCTTTATGTCTTATGATTTCTATGATTTATTCATGATTTTTTGAGGTATGTTAAAGTGCTTATGTTTTATGGGTAAAGTATGATTTCATTCTTATGTATATATGTACTCATGTTTCTTGTCCATACTTTTTATAACCCTTACTAATATTTTTATGCTCATCCCAAGTTTTTGAAATTTTTTCACAGGTCAAGGGAATGGTTCATGATACGATGATAATGTCAAGTAAGTGTCAAGAAAGAATCCATGTTTTATTTTAAATATGTTTCTGTTGATAGGAAAAATGAATAATATCTTTTATGTAACCACTTTGTTTAAATGTGGAATGAAATGCATGTTTTATGATCTAATTATCTAAAACTATAAACCTGAAAATATCCTCATTGTGTAATCTTGTAATAACTCAAGATTATGTAAGGTTTAAGGCTGGGGCCTTATAGTCATACACACGAATGATAATTCGTTTCCAATTTGATGGATGTTAGGATTGATTTAGTTGATAATATTATAATAATAAAATATAATTATATTTTGGGAATTTTATATATTATTTCATCATATTTGAGAAATATTTTCTGTAAGTGTAAAAATAAATGAAAAAGAAATATCTAATTAAAAATGAAACCTCTTCTTTACACAATATCCTATGATTTACACAATAAAACATCTATGGAGGGATTTATTCCTAAAATAATACCACAATATAGTAAATAATGATTTTAATAAGTTAGTTATTTTTATATTTAAATGATAAAATAGGTATTTGTGTCTGTTGAATAGATGATAGGGGGTTCCTTTTTGTAATTGGAGGCATATACACTCGTGGAATTCAAAATGATATTAAATTAATATAAATTAATGTTATTTTCAATTTGGAAAGAAAATATTTATTTCTAAGATATAGTTATTTAAGATTGAACTAAATTCATTGAATAAAAATGAGGAAATTTTTTAATTTTTTTATATCATTATCTTTACATTAAACCCTAATTTAATAGTGTTAACTCTTACCAAGATATCCTAAAACATACACTTTATGTGTTAATATATTTACTATAAAATGATAAATGAACTATAAATGTGTCCTTAATAATTATTTAAGACATATTCAAATGGTTTTTAAAAATAAATATTTTTATGTATTTAATTTTTTTATATAATATTATTTATTCTAAAATATTAGTAATGTCAAATTTATAACTTTTTATTACAAAAAAAATTAGAAATATCATAAAAAATTGAAACATTCAAATCATTATTATAAAAAATATATAACATTTTCATGTCATCTAAAATTATTGGAATGACATTAATCGTCTCAAATTATATTTATCTTTGTGTTTTTATTTACATTTGTTCAATATTTACATTAATTAAAAAATCACTTCATAATCATTGTGTCTCTATTTTATGAGATTATTTTATAACAAAAAATTATAAATATATAACCATTATGTAGATGAATATTTTATATTTCCAAATAATATCTATAGTCAACACTATAACTTATATAAACACATATTATAAATATTTTACATGTTAAAAACTAGAGTGAGAAAAGGTAGACATTCCTTTGAATATCATATTATAAAAGTTATATTTTCATACAAAAGTCCATAAATTGTCTAATAACCGATCCTATAATTATTATATTATAAATATAATCATCTAATTAAATTAATAAATGTTTGGGGGTTATTTTGTATTATTTTTAATATTATTTTACCCTTAATTATCATATTTACCATTAAGTGTGGGGAAAAAAATAATTACTAATTATACTATTCTTATTGTCACCAAAAATAAAAGGGCCCTATTTAATAATATAATAACATATTATTCCAAATATTTAATCCATTTTATAAAATTATAAACATTGAAATAGAATAGATTAATTAAAAATTAATCTAATTGATTAAATGAGAAAACGAGTTTTAAATAAATAATGGTCAAAAGTTCACAATGTTTTTATATCAAATTTTGATGTGAAATATATTCCATTTAATTTATTTGGACTAAATATTAAAATAAATGTCTTAATACACTTTAAAACTAGTCTTAATTATAATTCATCAACATAGAAAAGCATATGGAAAAACTTTTTTTCAATTACAATACAATACATTTTCACTATTCATCAAATAATTAATCTTATATGAAAAATAAAAAAAATAGAAAATAGAGAAAATATTTTTTCAAATAAATATATATTTTTTAAAATAGGATATTTAAAAATATCCAAAATAGTATTTAAAACATATTGTCCACCAAAATTTAGAAAATATTTTATTTTTTGAAAAATAATTCCTTTATGCGTAAAATTAGATTTATTCATATATAATGTCTAGAAACCATATAAGATGAAATTTAAACATTATTTTTATTATATATATATTTATAAATTTCATTAATATAATCCAAAACTATTTTATTGTTCATTGTTTGGTATTAAATACATTTGTGCACATTTTAACAGTTTTTTCAAAAAAAACTATTTCCCATTATTTATAATTTATTAGTCACAAGAGAATTAATTTTATATAAATTAATAAACCACATTATCATAGTATTATTAATTAAGTTCATTTATTCCATTATAATGGCCATAATATAACTACCATAATAAATAATAATATTTAGATGTTTGTTTATGTACAATGTGGAATATCATGTACATATGTAACACAATTTTTTCTTTTAAAAAAATAGGATATTACATGGAAAGGGTGTCAAATACATAATTATTATAGGCATCTCATTTAAATATAATCTTATACACCTAGTTTTTATGATATTTCGTATGTATGTGTATTCCATGAGATTTTGAATAAGACATATGGTCTGGGGTGCCTTACACAATAAAAGTAATATGTTATTCATCGAAATATGATTTTTTAAAGATCAATTTAGAAAGTGGGATGACTAGGATCTCCTAAAAAAAATATTACCATGGGTAATGAGTTATATTGAAATAGAGTGAGACCATTAGAAGGCCTTAAGGGTTTTGTTGTGACGTGAGTAGACTATGATGAGTTTTATGGGGGATAACTGACTTGGTTGATAGTGATTATACCATATGATGGTGAATGAGAAATTAAAAAAATCATAAGTGATAGTAAAAATTTATTTAATATTATGAATTCAATTAGAGTGGTATTCATGTAGGATAAGTTATCATGGATAAGATGTGACATTATGAGATTTTTTCCAAAATGTGAAAGTTCAAAAAAAAAATATAATGTGACATGAGATATGTATTCCGAGAATGTGTAGTTGAAATATACAACATAAATAAAATGTGGTTTTTGTGGAGTCTTCAAGTGGGTTGTCATGGAATCACCCCTATTTCAATACCAGGTGTGATTTAGGGTTTTAACACAGACAATCCTTACCATGGAGTCCTTATTCGAGGAAAATATAGGTTGTGGAGTCACCATTTGAGAAATGATCATGAGATGGTATTGGTGAGGGGATATTATGATGAGTCTTAAGGACCCATCAGATTCCATTAGATTAAATGTTTGATATGTCTGAGATTTGGGGCTAGGTATAGAGAATCTTGTACCATGGGATCATTTTTTAAGTTAATATGAAGTTTCATTTATTTAGGTAATGTCATTGGTGTTGATTGAAATTTCCTTGGTTGATAGGGTCATGTATACTAATTAATCATTCATGGAGGAGGCATTTGTTTTTTCATAATTCACCACACTAATGTCTTCATGGATGCATCAATGTGATTATTGTGTCCTATTTATTCATTTATAGGGATGATAAACATGATTTATTGGGTATGGGATAATGTGATTATATTTCTTTTTTATCCATAATTTAAAGAGTTTATGGATGATTGTTCCCTTGTCGCCTAGAATCGAGTTTGGGACTTTTTAGATATGTCTGGGGTCAGTGTGCAAGTGTTACACTATTCCATGTGTGGCATAGGTAAAGGAAGACCATGATTTTTGGGTAATGGTATATTTTGAGATGCGTCCAGTGGATATACATTGAGTTATAATGGATGGGTCACGACCTTTTTACATATTACCATGACAAATGTATATGGTTTTTAGGTTGAGGTAGGCAACGCTTACCTAAACTGAGTCATTAATTGAATTTCATGATTTGGTTGAATTCTACAATATGTGATAATAGGATGATTATTTAATGGAACTAAATTTGGTTTGATCATTTTATTTGTATTGGATTATTTAGAACATAGTGACTATAAACATATGGATCGATGGTTTCATGGTTAAATGATGGTGTCCAAATTTATTCTATGAAATTTATTTTTTATTTATTTTTTATTCACTTAAATAATGTAATATTCTATAAAATTGTTATGTGAACTTATATAGATGTATTTCTAAAACTCTACCTAGGTACGATTATGTATGTTCAATACTTATTATCAATATTATGTATCATCATATGTTGTTTTTTGGATCACACATGCAATGCATATTAGGAATTTCAATTGTGATGTGTCATGAGTAATAATGTAAGTATTGACATTGTGTCTAAATTTGGATTTTTTTCATCTTTTTTATTTCGAATATGCCCACATGGTGACAAGTATAAGTCTTACTATTTTTCCACAAGATACATTTCAATTTAGTTTTTCTTGTATATTTTGAATATGTGTGCAATAATTCTATGTTAATGATTCAATTATTTTTACAATATTTTATAATTTTGATATTAGATGATAGTCTCCAACCAATTTACATTTTTCTCTCTCTACTAGTTGTAAGAAACTAGTGTGTGGGGAGACATTCTTTATCCTATGAGAGAATACTGGATAGTGGAACTATTGATGCCACCCAAGGGAGGGTTATTAATATGTTTTATCAAAACATATAGTTGGTTGTATCAATATTTTTGGACATGTTAGATAAGTGGTGAATGGTTTTTTTAGAGGATTTGAAGGACCTTATACTAGTGAGTCAATAACACCATCATTATAGTAATTCATAGAATACCAGATCATTATTAATTATTTATTCTTTTATAGATCATATTTTTATTGAAATTTATTATTTATAGAAATAATTTTTTTGGATTACATTCTTAGGCCATTATAACTTTTCATAGTATATAAATCATTCTAGTAATGTTGGAATTATAACAATTTTTTAAACTTGTATAGGATTGTATTTCTAAAAAACAATTTATTGGTTAATGTTCGAGTAACAAATCATATGTTGTTTTACCGAATTAAAATTATAGATATTTATAATGAATTTATTATGCACACATAAATATTACATCATTATAAAAATATAAAACATAGCAATGTTACAAAAATAGGTCCCTAGGTTTTAGTATATTGAGAAAATTAGGACCGTACAACACATAAGCATAAAAAAAATAAAATCTTATTTAAAATCATATTTTTAATCATTTCAAATATCAATATCTTTCTAGTACATGTAGTCACCTATGGATATATATAAATGAATAGGGTAAGCTAAATTCCATGTAATATGATTGATAAAGACATAAATCAATATAACATCAATGAGAATAATAATCATCAGCATTAAATAACCATAGGCACATCATCAAAATCATATGGGGTAGCATTAGAAAATGGATAAGAATGTGACCGTGCATAAAAATGAATCATCATGTCATAGTGTTCATTTAAGACACATAGTATTGAACAAATCTAGAATCATTTCTATGCATAACATAAGTGCATAATCATACCAACATCATTCCCAAAAAATATTATAGCATAATTTTCATGTAAATTTCACATAATCTCATGATAAATATCACATTACCAGATTCTTTGGAGAGCTATATAATTACATACACACCCACTAAATCATAACATTTACACAATCAAGCGTGAAAAATAGAAATCATATCAATATAAGACAGAAAATATCACATGGAAATGAATGGGTTTAATTATAAAAACCAAAAATTCATGAAAAAATTTAATTCTCAATATATAAAAGGAAAATCACATTTTTAATAAGAACAATTACACATTAGTATTGATGAACTAGTCTCAAGAATACTAAAAATGTGTTTTGGAAAGAATTTTTCATATATAAATTCATTGAATTTTTCATAAAATCATATTAGGAAAATGTATATTAAGAAAATAGAATGGCAAGAAAATGAAATTATGTTTGATTAGTATTACAAGATCAACCATAATGAAATTTGGAATGAAAGAGGTGTAACACAAATAATATTAATTACATTTGATAATCTCCTGACCTTATTTTCCAATGATTTGTTCAATTTAATATCTACGATAATAAAATTAGATTCATAATTAATAAATTCATAACATCTTATACAAATATTTTATTCTTTATAATTTTCATAATTTAGTTTTATTGATTTTTTTATGTAGTGTAGATTTCAATCTCAATGTTCTATGAGTGTTCATTTTTCCAGGGTTTAATTATTAGTTTACCTCTATACACGTACGTAAGTTCATGTAAAATTGGAATAATTGTACATAATAGAAATTATATGTGATTAATGAACATACAAATGATTATATATTCTTTAATATATCATTCGTTTATATGGCATGATTATTATTCATTATATATAATGATAATAAAAATAATTTAATTTATTTTTGTGGGGTTTTTATGAAAATCATAAACTAATATAATTTTACTTAATATCATCCATATATATATTGGTTCCAAACCATTATATAATTTATAAAATCTATAATAAACTATTATTTGATCATAATAATGGATTTATGACTAGACCTGAATGCAGTAATGGAAAATAAAAATGCATCATCCATGATGGAATAAAATTCAAACTTTACAGATGATGTTTTCATTTAATGAATAAAATTAAGATAAGAAGTGGTGGGATTGTGGATATTACATTTAAATAATAAAATTATTGTCTATATAAAATATTTGTGTTGTAATTTATTTTTTAATTTATTATGTAAGGAGGGGATAATAATGAAAAATAAATTAAAACCAATTAAATGAAAACTAAATTGGAATTTACCAATTGGTATTCTTCTCCTTGAGAACCTCATTTTGAAAATTACAATTGGGAATTTATTGTGACCAAAGGTTCTTTAACATGGGGGAGAGAAATGGAAGGAGTAATATAACGACATTAGACATGCTTGTAGGATTTTTAGGGGTGATGAGAAGAGGTGGGGATTGGTGGAATTTATTGTGGATGATAGAGGTTATTTTTTAATATATTCAGTATTTAGTAGATTTGGATCATGATTATGAATAGTTTCAATTAAAATAACTTAATATTTTAAATAGAGAATGATATATCTGGATAAGGGTGATTATATCACCCACACATCAACATTGAATCTAATATCTATGTATTTAGTTTATATTGTAAATTATCATATTTCACTATTCACCAAAATTGATATATTTTAGATAAATCAAACAAATTTACCCTAACCAATTTTTAAAGTATAGAATTATAATTTGGATTCTATTATATGTAAATAATTTTCAAAATATGAGAAAATTAATTTTTATATAAAATCATCCTTAATTTGAGAAAATACCAATTTAATTATTTCAATCGATTTTGCAACAATTTGAAAAATTAATAAAGGTCTAATAAAAATATATTATCATAAAAAGAAGAAAATATTATTTTATGAATAAATTTTATAAAAGTTAACTACCATTTAAATATTTTTATTAATTATAAAATTTTAAATAAGGAATAATATTTTAAAATATACATACTAACACTTAATTTATCATTTTTATTGAAATTATTTACTTATACTATAATATAATTTTACCATATTTTAATCTTTAAGATGTTTATGTTTTATTTATACATTCATAAGAATGGTTACTACTATATTTCCTATATTTGTATTTCTAATATGGATGATACTATTCTAAGGGTTATGTTACCATTCCATTAGAATATGTTCTTTAATTACTCTGATTATCATATATTAAATTCAACATCTATTAAAATAATGTTTTTATTGGGATTTATATTGTTTTTATGTGTTTCATACTATATAAAATAATTATAATAATTGAAAAACTATATTTATTTAATTTTTTTTCATTCCATTCTTCCCACTATTTTAAATTTATCAATCGAAATTCCATTTTACATAAACAGGTGACGATATTTTTTTCTTCATTGATTCTTATAGAAACCATGTCAGTTATTTATAATAATGGTTCCCCGATACATGTAAAAAATGAGATTTGTCTTATTATGTAAGACTTAATATATATGGTCTATGATCTGTACCGATTTCCCTTCGTACGAGATGACATTGTCTAATTGTACCTCCATCATATTTATAACAATAAAGGGGTTAGGATTATAATTTATCAAGACTTATATGTAGAATATGTCAGGAACATGAGCCATACTTGGTGGAATAGCATGATGATAGGTCATTTCTACTATTCAAACAAGGATATCAACCTTCCCAATGTAAGTGGGGATATGCTCCCCTTTACAGAAAAACAATATGACCCTATTTCATAGTGATATTCAAATTAAGTATTCTTATATAACATTGAATTTTCATCACCTTAATTGGTTGTCTACATGTATCTTTTTCTGATCTAAGAATCTTTAAAAGGTTTCTATATATATATTTAACCATTTATGTCATATCATTTGTATGATTAGGTACATGTATCTTTTCTTCATGATCATAATCCCAACTGGTTTGATTTCAACATCACTTCCTATACGGGGCTTCATATGGATCCATATAAATACCCATGTGGAAGATATTTCTTTATGATAACTTATCCAATGTCAGAGCCTAATTTTGTCCTCAATTTAAATTCATTTATAAGTTTCTTATCATGTGTTTGAATGTATGAGTAGTCCATTTAGATTGGACATCAATTTGTGGGTTATTGACCATGATAAAATTCATTTTAGTATTTAAAACATGTTGAATACTTCTCCTGAATTTAATATGAAACATGGGTCTCGATCAGATTTGATCAAAAGTGGATCCCTAGGTAGCCTCCCCAAATCGTTCACATATAGAATTGAATTTTTTTAAACTCTAAAATCTTCCCAAATAACAATATAGTGGGAATTCTTGGTGAGTTGATCTACCACAACACATATTGTATTTTTTTTTATTTTTGATGTTTTTGGGAGACCATTGATCAAGTATACAGTGACATCCTCCCATTTAAAAATGGTTATAAGAAATGTTTTAATCATCCCTTTAGTCTTTTTTATTTCCTCTTCAACATTCTATCTTATTAATAACCTAGAGATATACTCCTGAATATAATTCTCATACTAACCCACAAGAAGTGTTCTCGAAGATTATGTTACATTTTGGAACATCTATTATGGATGGATAAATGTTTTCTATGTGAATTGGAAAATATTTCCTTCTTTAACTTATGTGATGAAGGGAAACATAGCCTCATTCCAGACAATGTCACACCTTCATCATCAATATGAACCTCTTTCAATTTTGCTTCCTTTATATCATTCAACTTATTTCAATAATCTAGATTGACCATTTGTGCCTCATTTATCTTGTCTTTGAGTGATTTTTGGGCAATCATTTGGTAAACAAAGGATATATTTCCTACAATTATGATTTCCAAACCCATCCATTACATATATATGAATATAAGAGATTTTTTAATCAACAACATAGATAAATTAGTAGATTCTTTTCGGATAATACCATCATTTTCCTAGTTTTCATTTCCACTATGATTGTGAATAGTGAAATCATAGTCATTGATTATCACTAACCATATACTTTGATGAATCATGAGATTATTTTGCGTGAATATATAATTTGGGATCTTATTATTTGTATATATGTCACACTTTTCACCTAGCGATATATTCACTTTATTTTCAAAGAAAAAACTAAAAACTCCTCGCTATAGATCATGTGCCAGGTAGTTCTCCTCATGTATTATCAATATCTTGACATGTAGGCTCTCACATTATCATTCGACATGAGTACACACACAAATAATTTCTTTGAATAATCACTGTATATTACAAAACATTCTCCACATGTAGGTAATGTGAGTACAAGTGCATTTATTTGGATCATAATTAACTCTTTTATCTATCCCAAAATACATTAACCCATTCCCTGTTAACATATTTTGTTGGATTTTCATGCATGAGAAATTTCCCACAAAACAACAGTAATACCCTGCTAATTCAAGAGAACTATTGATTTTCATGACACTAGTGGGTCTGGTCCATTCCTCAATTTCCATTAATTTAGATGGGTCTATAGATATTTCCTCACATGGTATCACGTGTCCCAAGAACATTACCATTTGAAGATAAATGTCACACATTCGGATTTTGGAATTAAATTTATCCGTTATTTTTATCCTCACAAAATATTTACATGCTCTTCATGTTAAACCGTTCCCTTTTAGTAGATGTGAGTATCATTGAAAAATATAACCAAACAATTTTCAAGGAAGTTTTTATAGTCACAATTAATCAAATCATTGAATATTGCAGAGGTATTAGTAAATTAAAAAAGATTTAGTTTAAATTCATAGTGTTGTACCTTGTGTAGAAGGAAGGCTTCTTAAAGTTGTTATTCATCATCTTCAGTTGATGATATCCAGAATGAAGATCCACATTTGAGAAGCACCGAGATCTTTATACATGATCAAACACATCATCAGTCTTTATAAGAGGATAATTATTTTATACAGATCTTATTTTGTTCCCAATAATTGATTAAAAACCTCATTGATCCATCATTATTCATTATAAAGACCACTTTCATGAGTCAATGCGATGCACTAGGACATGTGAACCCTTTTTCAAACTTCTCTTTTATATTATTATTTAACTCCTCCAGTTCTAAAGAGTCTATGATATTAGTTCAATTTGATAAAAGAGTATCTATGTGTATGAGTTCTATTTTGAACTCTATTTCATGATATGAGAGGATGTTTGGGAAACTCTTCAAGAAATAAATCATTATATTCCCTCATAATAGAGATTTCATCAAGGTTGGTACCTTCCATTGAACAAACCAATTTATGGAGGAATTATTTTTCCAGGGGAATCGACACTAACACCATTGATTGATTTTAAAATAGAGATTTTTGGTCTTTATTAAAATTATAGATGATATTGGGATTGATCAGAAATTAAAAATATATTTTCTTTTCTTGAGTTTTTATGACTGATCTATATAAATAGATTCAACCCATTTCCAATATATTATTTAATTCTTCCATGGGATTCATAATGTAAATATCTAGATAAATCATATAATATATTCTAATAAGATAATATTACAAGACATTGGTTGAAACAATCTCACCACTATGTGTTTTCATTGATATCTATACTACATGTTTCGTGGGTATCAATTCAACATTTATAGAAAAAAGAAAAGATATTGCATAGGAGAATAATCAAATAATTCATTTTTAATTATTGAATAAACATGAAGTGTACTTTGTATGAATTCTTTCTCCCAATCCAAATTAGTATTATTGATGGCATAATCATTCCATTTCTCCTTTTCCATTGGTGGAAACTAACACTAATTACCCTTGAGGATTACTGGACTAGTGCACTGGATTACATTATTCCCTTTTTAAATAGAGTTAAATCATTAAACCATAGGAGGTGCTCTCCTTTACTCCATTATATTGGCTAGATTCCATATGTATCTATGATGTTCATGATCTTGGTGGATGTATCTACCACCCTAGAATCATTTCCCCATCACATTATGGAAATTCAAATTATTCCTCCTCCCACTTTTTTGACTTGTGAGTATGTAATTTTTTTAACCTTTTTAATTAGATCATCCATTTTGAAACTCCCTCATTAGTTTACTACCATTATAGCCACAATACTAACCCCAAAATCAATATACACTTTGAGGTCCCATCAAACAACCTCTTTATGACTCTGAAAGTGTCAAATAGCTAGTGATTTTTGAAGTTGTGGATTTACAGCAAAATATAATCTATATATTTTTCTAACACAGTTAAAAAAAAGAGTAATACCATGAAATCTTTATGATGTTTCCTTCATAAACCTTAATGGATTAAACATTCCTTTTCTCAGCTATATGAAATATATCTTCATTATTATATGAATTGATCAAGATAAATACATAATTTGAAATATTTTCATAATGTATTCCCACTCCAATTCAAAATCTTCCTTCACATTAGGGTTCTAAATAAATTTATTCCATTGATAGACCTCTCCATATAAATGAAAAATATTAGGAGTCACCTTATCCTTCTTGATATTGTGATGAACAAAAAATATCTTCTACATTGATTTAACTGAATGTTCAAAAATATGTGTATTTGATGATCCACTAAATTTCAGCAGCCATTTTTTCATAAATTAATTGATATCTAGTTTATCATTTTTAGTATAGGTTTTATGTCAAATATTATTAAGGTAATTCATTATACCCTAAGACATCATGATAAGAATCTCTAGTAAATTTTATTCTCCACTACCCATCAAATTCTGGATGTTGCATGGCATTCGTTGCATTGTCCCCCACATAGGTTGATGTCCTGGTTTCTTCTGGTTCACAAAATATTTAAAAAATAAAAATTTTGGAAAAAAAATTGAATCATAAATTCATGAATCAATAAATTATCACATTGTACAATTGACCCAAAAGGCATATCTTTTGGTGTCTTATGTTTTCATTTTAATAATACAATTTTCTAGGGGATTATGTATTCAAATTCTCAAAATAATGGTTTGCACTAATGTTCTATAATAATAATTCCAAAATTTACTAAACCATTTTCCATTACAAACCAGAATGTCCCAATATTTCTTACATAACTATTAAAACATTTAAAAGTTAAAAACATAATTACGTTACAGAACCTGGAACTAATGGTTTAGTATCTTGTGAATATTAGGAGTATACACCTATTATAAATAATAAGACATAATAATTTATTTAAACTCTACTTCTTAATCATTATTAATCTCATGATATTCTTATAATATGTAGTCACTACATGATATACATCAATAAAATGGGAGATCTAAAATCCCAGATCGGGGATAGATAAGGACATGAATTATATTAACATGGGTGAGCATAATAATCACCATCATAACATAATCATAGGGAAATAATCATAATCATGATAAGAATCATTATATAAAGTCATGAAATATGGAAATTCATAAAAATGAATTATCATACACATAGTTTTGAATAAGGATAACATTATTTTCATAAATAAGTTAAGTGTATAATAAAAAAATAGTAATTTTTAACAGAAATAGCATCGTGTTCAAACATATTACACATAATTTAATGAGATACGTCACACTAAACAATGAATTAAGAAACTATAAAATTCTAGGTGCAAATATCAAATAATAACATTTAGAAAATCTTTAAGTATATATAAAATGTATAACGATGTTAGGGAAAAAATAAAACATTTAAAGGAATATGTTTTATTTTATAAATATAATTTTCATGAATAAAATATTTGATACAAAAATAAAAACGGAAAATAATATTTGGTATAAGAATCATCAAACATGACTGAAGAAGATTATTCACAATAGAAGTAATGAAAAATAAGTTTTTTGGTTTTGATTAATAAATAACTTTAAGAACAAGTGAGTCCCAACAAACTCAATGTGCCTTATAAGGATGTATTGGTGGGTTGTTAAAAAAACCTATCCCTGACATAATCCTCCCAAAAGAAATATAACAATCCCCCCAAGAAATGAAACCCAAAAACCTAATATCCTTCGTCTAAGGAACACTACACAGGTCCGACTCACCCAAAACAACCAAAAGACATCATGTCATAAAATCACTCAACTCCCTACACTATGACCACATAAAAACCATCAAAAATTTCATCCTTCATCTGGATTCATCACCTTTTCCACACTAGTGACAAACCACCCATGATCGATGTACCATCATTTACTGGGAGAAAGGAAGAATCGTCATAGTATAAGGGAAACCACTAAGGGAACTTCCACCACTAGGACTGTCACGACCTGTCCTCGGGGCCCGTGCCATGACTACCCCAAGCCCTCCTTCCATAGGCCAGGGGCTGGTGACTAGCACCATGGCGTAAATATCGGTAAAAAGGGAAGGCATTTCTTTTGTAAAGTAAACAAGCACCACAGAGTAAGCAAGCGGAAAAGTAAACACTAAGTAAAATCTGGTACAACAGTAAGTGCGGAAAAGTAAAGGGGGCCAGAAATACAAGCCCAATGGTAAAATACAACTGAAAGGGGAAAAAAGCAACTGAAAAGTTAAGCCGCAACGTCGAGCCATCCACTGGAAGTCCCACTTGAAGGGTGGGTACAGATATCCTCCACTGCTCCTCGGGTCCAGCGGACCGCTCCGAGTACGTCCCACCCAGTGGACCACCTCCAGGTACCGTCCTGCTCCGCAAGCCTCAACCACGATCAACGTTGTCTGTCGTCTGCAACCAACACAACGTAGTGCGGTCATAGCCCATGCAGGGGTGAGTATAAGCTACTCAGTAGGGACCCCGAGACCCCCAAAGGTCTCCCAGAATCCACAAAGGACAAACCAAAAAGGAAAGATACAATCACGAAGTAACATCCGACATGGCTTAGGTATATGCCCATACATATACCTAAGTCATCAATTCTCGCTCGACTCCAACATCTGAGCTCAAGTACAACCCAATCCACACAGGAAAGCAAAACGTAAATCCACACAGGATAGAACAACACAATCCACAAAGGAAAGTAAACAGTAAATCCACACAGGATAGCACAACATAGTCCACACAGGAAAGTAAAACAGGATTCAACTCACACAGGTATACTTCTTCGAATGACGATAGAGATGATCACTGATCAATCTAAGTTGTGGGACCCACAAAGGATAGATAGGTACTAACCCCTGCAATGACCCACAAAGGATCTGACCCACAAAGGATCGATAGGTAACTAACCCCCGAAAAGACCCACACAGTATCGGGCCCACACAGGACCTGTAGGCGCTGGCCCACACAGGACCGCTGAGCGCTGACCCACCCAGGATCGGACCCACACAGGATCGGTAGCACTAACCCATAAAGGATCACTGAGTGCTGTAGTCATCGCCATCGAATCCACTGAGGATCTCTGCACAGTCGTCGTCGTCGTCACAGTAGCAGTCGCAGCCAGCTCTAGGGTTCCCGCACACAACAAGCTCGTTTGGGAGGGTCCGCTCCACGAGCCGAGAGGCTGATAAATCAACTGACACATAGTACAGAGTTGTTGTATCCAAAATTTCTGTATCGTCAACAGGAAGTCGACGTCGGAGACGACACGTCAATCGGACGCCCGGTCTGAGAGTTATTGGCTTTTTTGTCCCAGGGGCCCGTTTGGTTTCTAAGGAAAAACCAACCCAACCATACTCCACCTGCATCCAAACCTCGGACGGAATATTCCAAAAGATCCATCTCAGTTAGAGTAATCCATCAAAGTCGACGGCACGTCAATCGGACGTCCGAAGCTCAAGATATGAGTGTTTCCGCTCTGAGGGCCCGGTTGGTTTCGTGTACGAACCAACCCGGCCGAACCTAAAGTATTCCTAAACCTTGAGTGTGATATACCAAAATGACTACCTCGATTCAAGGATTGCATAGAAACTGAAGTTGCATCGATCGGAGGTACGTATCCCATGTTATGGGCAAAAGACCGAAGACGGTCCGAAAATGGGGGTTTCTGGCCCGGACCGACCCGGCCCGAGACCCCCCGGTCGGCCCGAACCGGGACGACCCGCCCCGGGTCTGGGTCGGCCCGGCCCAGAATGGCCCGGCCCGGCTGGGCGCGGCCCATCCCGGTGCGGCGCGACCCGGCCTGGCGACCCGACTGGGCACAACGCGCCCAGCGCGGTGGCCAGGTCGGCCAGGGGCCGAGCCGTTTCAGCAAGGGGGGGGGGGGCGCCTGCCCCCCTGGTGAAACCGCGACCCCCAATTAAGGGGGCCGTTTTGCAAAGCCGGCCGGGGGAATTAATTCCCCCGGCTCCCCTTTGTCCGGCCGGCCCGCACCGGCCGGCCGGTGCTGCCGACAAGGACCGGCGACGGTCGGTCCTTCCTCCATCGCCGACACCGGTGGCCCGGAACTAGACGCCGGTCACCCTACTCCTCCGCGGCCCGGAACCGGCCACAGCTTGATTCTTCTGATGCGGTGAGACGACATCGCGCCCCTCCACCGTGGCCCCGCTCCGGCCGCGGCGTCTTCAGTTTTCTTCGACGCGACGTGACGGCGTCGCGTCCTTATTCAACTTCACGGCGTGGCGTGACGGCGCCGCGAAGTACTTGTCGTGTGATTTCTGTGTGGTGCGATGGCATCACACCATTCCATCCAAACCAAAAAGTATCAACAAGGATAAAGAGGAGGGTCTTCCATGTTTGTGCGGTCCGACCCCGTCTCATTAAACGATAACATTTAGTCGAATATCCACTAAAATAGACAAACTAGAATCATGAACGGAATTAATTAAATAAAATAAATCCCCTACCTTGACAAAAGAGAAGACGAACGTCGACGTCACGAAGCGAGGATTTGAAGAATTTGACGGAGATTTTGTCACGGAAAATCGTTGCAGAAGAGACATCGCGGACGAAGAACGTCGTGGAAGAAGACGTCGCATCACGGGTCGGTGTCGCAGAAGACGGTCTCTGAGGGCTCGGCGCTCCACGTCGGAGATCGTTCGTTCTTCGCGTTTTTAGTCAAAGAGAATGAAGAACTCAATACTTCCTTATGTTTTTCTCCAAAAGATCTCAAACAACTAAACACCAACCCAAATAAAATAAGTTCTCAACTTATTTTATTAACACAACAAGGCTTTTGAAATTCAAGAGTTTGAATTTCAAAAACTTACATTTAACTCACCACATTAAAACCATAAGTTAGTAATCTTAAGTTATCAAAATTTAAATGGGAGTTGAGGGGGGTTTAGAGGATATGAAGGGGTGGGGTTCGTGTGGGCCCCACCACCCTCATAACCTCTCAAGGTAGGTTGGGTAGTTACCCAACTTCCATCCAAAGGATTAATCACTTAGAGTAAAATAAAAATTGTAGAATAATTATGAAATAAACATCCAAAATTTTTATCATCAACTCTCGTGAAAACGCAACTCCGGAACAGGTGTTCCTAAGCAATTACCAGCGCTACGGTTACATCGGTGCCCTCAGAATTTGATTCCAAGCACCGGTTCAAAAGTTAGAAATTCATGCTCGTTCGTTCACTAAATGTACCTGAGCTAAACTTCGGTTAGATATTCCGGGCACACCGGGCCTCGGAATCAGGTGCCGTCTGAAACTGTGTTGTTGTAAAATCCAAAAGAAAATTAAGAAAAAATTTCCATTGAATTTTACAGGTCTTTACAGTACTCCCACCTCAGGGTTTTACGTCCCCGTAAAGATACATCGAAAACTAGGGAAACAAATGAGGGTACTGAGCACGCATCTGAGCCTCCCGCTCCCAAGTGCTCTCCTGGAGGTTCCCGTGCTGCCATCTGATGCGCACTAGAGGAATTGACCGTACACATAGGACCTGATCCTGTCGATCCTATATCTCCACTGGGACCTCCGCAAAAGTCGCCCCATCATCAACGTCAAGCTCCCAATGGTCAATGATATGCGTCAGGTCGTGCACGTATCTCCTCAGCTGAGATACGTGGAAGACATCATGCACTCGGTGCAACTGAGGTGATAGATCCAGACGATAAGCCACCCCGCCAATCCTGCTGAGGACTTGGAATGGTCCGATGAAGCGTGGAGACAACTTTCCGCCTCAGCCAAATCTCTGTAATCCACGTCGAGGTGAGACATGCAAGAAGACGTGGTTGCCATCCTCGAACTCTAGTGGCCTCCGCCTCCTGTCAACATATGACTTCTTACGGCTCTGAGCTGTCCTCTTCCACTCCTGGATGACCTGGACCTTATCTATCGTGGCCTCGACCATCTCTGGTCCCACAACTGCTGACTCCCCAGGGTCTGTCCAGCACAAAGGAGATCTACAAGGTCAGCAGTGCAACGCCTCGTATGGTGCCATCCCAATGGTGGAGTGGTAGCAGTTGTTGTACGCGAACTCCACCAAGGGTAGGTGGTCCTCCCAACTACGACCAAAGTCGAGGACACATGCGCGGAGCATGTCCTCGAGAGTCTGAATGGTCCTCTCCGTCTGACCACCCTTCTGAGGGTGAAAGGCTATGCTCAGACGTAGCTGCGTTCTGAACGCCTCCGGCAACCCCTTCCAAAGTCGGAAAGTAAAGTGAGCATCTCGATCGGAGACGATAGATGATGGCACACCGTGAAGCCATACAATCTCTTGAACGTAAATTCGTCCCAATAACTCCACTGAGCCCTGCTCTCTGATGGGTAAGAAGTGAGCCGACTTGGTGAGTCGGTCGAAAATCACCCAAATGGAGTCGTGACATCTGGAAGTGCGTGGAAGTCCAGTCACGAAGTCCATAGATATCCCGTCCCACTTCCACTCCGGGACCTCCAAGGGTTGTACCAAGCCTGCACTGGTGCTCAGCCTTCAGCTGCTGGAAGGTGAGGCATCGAGAAATGAATTCCGCCACAACCTTCTTCATGCCCGGCCACCAGTGCTGTCGTTTGAGATCCTGGTACATCTTCGCCACTCCAGGATGTACCGCCAAAGGAGAAGTGTGAAACTCTATCAGCACCTCCTCCCGTAATACAACTGGAACCAAGGTACGTCCTCAGAAAATGATGTCGTACTCTACTCCAAAGGAGAAACCATCAGGTGCCTGTCCTGAGGATATCTGTGCATGTCGCTTCTCACAGTCAGTGTCCCCACGCTGTGCCTCTCTGACCCGTTGCAGTAGTGGAGGAGTGACTGTGAGAGACTAAAGGAAGGATGCTCCATCTCTATCCATGAAGGATATCTGAAAAGAGGCTAGATGCTCTGTCGCCTCCTCAAGTAGTTGAATGCCCGTCCTCCTACTGAGAGCATCAGCTACCACGTTCCCCTTCCCAGGAGTATAGATTATCTCAAAGTCATAGTCCTGGAGGAACTTGAGCCATAACCGCTATCTCAGATTCAGATCTTTCTGAGAGAAGATGTATTTGAGACTCCGATGGTCAGAAAAGACTGTAAAGCGCTCGCCCATCAGATAGTGTCTCCATGTCTTTAGAGAGAAGACCACTGCTGCTAACTCCAGGTCATGGGTAGCGTAGTTTTGCTCATGTGGCCTCAACTGACGTGATCCATAGGCGATCACTGACCGCTCCTGCATCAGGACACATCTGAGTCCAGTCCCTGATGCATCGCAGTAGACTACATACCCTACTCCCTCCTCAGGAAACCTTAAGATAGGTGCACTGGTCAATATCTGTCTCAGCTTTTGGAAGCTCTTCTGACATCTATCTGACCACACGAAGGGTTTTACCTTCTTCTTCAAAGCTGAGAGTGGTGCCGCAACTCTGGAGAAGTCTGGCACAAATCTCCGGTAGTATCCATCTAGACCCAAGAAACTCCGCACCTCCGTCACGCTCCTGGGTGGCTCCCAAGCTAGCACTGCCTCGATCTTTGTAGGATCCACTGTAACTCCCACCTCAGAGATGACATGCCCCAAGAAGTAGACCTCGCGTATCTAGAACTGAAACTTCGAGAGCTTACCATAAATCTGGTGCTCTCAATGTGTGTCTAGTACAACCTGTAAGTGGTAGGCGTGCTCCTCCTCAATCGTTGAGTAAATCAAAATGTCATCGATGAAGACGACAAAAAATCGATCGAGATATGGCTGAAAGATCCTGTTCATGAAGGACATGAACACTTGTGGAGCATTGGTTATGCCGAAAGGCATAACCAAGAACTCATAGTGGCCATACCGACATCTAAAGGCCGTCTTCTACACGTCCTCGTCTCGAACTCTGAGCTGATGATAGCCTGACCTGAGGTCTATCTTCGAGAACCACCATGCTCCCATGAGCTGATCGAAGAGGTCATCAATCCTCGATAGTGGATACTTGTTCCTCACTGTCACCTGGTTCAGGTGACGATATTCGACACAAAGTCGCAAGCTCACATCCGCCTTCTTGGCGAACAATATCGGGGAAGCCCAGGGTGAAACACTGGGTCAGATGAACCCCTTGCCCTGCAAGTCCTCCAACTGTACCCGTTGCTCTTGAAGCTCGGTGGGGGCCATCCGATATGCTGGAGTCGATATCGGAGCTGTCCCGGGGTACAGGTCAATATAAAAGTCTTCCTCTCTGTGAGGAGGTATCCCTGGAACGTCGTCGGGGAAAACGTCCGCCTACTGATCCACCACTGTAGGAAAACCAGGACTCCGCACGTCAACTGCTCCTAGGATGAGGCTAGCCAACTGATGAGTGATGGTCTGTCCTCTCCTCTGCCAAAGTCCATCCTGTGCTGCGAAGGCTCCCTTCTCCCCGGTGAAGGTGAACCTGCTCCCGTCGGTGCGTACACATCACACCTTGAGCCTAATACAGTCAATCTGTGCATGGACCGTAGACAACCAATCCATGCCCAAGATGACGTCGTAAGGCCTAGACGCTGCTACAAGAAGATCCCAGCCGATGATCTCACCTCCTAGAGTAAGCTCACACTGCCGGCACTAGTGCTTAATCGTCGAGTCTGCTCCCGTAGGAGTCTCTAGCCGTAAGGATTGAGCCAATGACTTTGTCGGAATCTCTGAGCTCTGAACAAGGGCAGTGGCTATGAAAGAGTGACTCACTCCGGTGTTTATAAGTACTGCACCAAAGGTGGAATAGACACAGATAGTACCTCAAATCATCTCGGGCATGCCGTGGTCATAGGCCACTGCTGCCTAGAGTTGTGCCTGTCTCTGCCCACCAACTCCCTGTGGTCGGGGTGGTCCTCCTGGTGGTGGTGGTGGTAGAGCCTGAAAGTGTCACCCACCACCTGCTGCTTAGCCACCTCCTCTGCCTCGTCCGCCTTCTCCCTACGGACCGCCATAGTCGACCCTCTGCCTCTGCCTCGGGGCCCCTCAACCGTCTGCTGCTCCTCAGCACGGCGGGTCGGGCAGTCACGAGCCATGTGGCCCTGCCTGCCGCATGAGTAGCGCTGCCTGCCTCTCGAAAGACTCGCTCCACACTGTGTGCCCCGAACTGCTGATCCAGTGTCCTGAGGCCGTCTACGTGAGGGTCTGGTCTGCCAGGACCCCCGAGTCATCCGTCGACTGCCTTCTGTGGAAGACTCTGCTACGTGCCGCCCCGCGGTAGGTCTCGCCGCTGGAGAAGTCTCAGCAAGAAAGCTCTCGATCAAACGAGCTCGCTCCAGTACTTCTGCCTAAGTCGGAATAATGAGGGAGATCAGCGATGCCCGGATCTCATGTCTCAATCTCTGCTCAAAGGTCCGAGCCCGGAAGAATGGGTCCTGTACCATGTCTGTCGAGTAGCACGAGAGATCGGTAAATCTCGCCGAGTACTGGGCGACCGTCATGATGCCCTGCTGCAGCTGAAGAATCTCCTGGATGCACACCACACAGAGGGTGGCCAGGACGAACTCTGAGTGGAAGAGTCCCTCAAAGTATATCCATAGGAGAGATGCCTCATCGTGCACCTGGAGTATCAAGCTCCACCATTGGCCCGCTGCTGCGTGCAGTAGGCTCACTGCGAGGATCACCATGAGGTCTGCTGGTGTCCTCACTAGCTTGAAAACTCGTACCACTGCCTCCAACCAGTCCTCGGATGCCTAGGGGTCTATCTCCCCGTGGAACCTGGGTGGTCGCTGGTGCTGTAACTCACACATTGCACTAAGGCGACGTGCATCATCAGCGGCTGGTGCTGGAAGCATCGGTGGCTCGGCGGGTAGAGCTACCACCGGTGCCACTGCTGACAAAGGGCCCTGCACCGAGGCCTCATCGCTCAGTGGGCTATCGTCACGCTCGACTCTCAGAACCCTAGCTGGCTGCCGTCGTGGGGCCATCCTGAAAAGGAAACAAGTGCGCCATGGTCAAAACATTATACCCGGTGAGCTGATATAAAGTAATCACAAAGAAAACACGAAACACACATGCAACCAATGTTTTCGTGCATTAAGTCGGAAATCAGAAGTCAGGGTCCTGGTGTACGGATACGTCGGCCGCTGCACCAACACTGGACTCCCTGGAATGATAAACACACCCAATACGCTAAACACTATTGCTTCACATAGAAAAGATCAGATTTCGCGGTAGAACCGAACTCCTCTGATACCAATTTGTCATGACCCGTCCTCGGGGCCCGTGCCGTGACAACCCCAATCCCGCCTTCCATAAGCCAGGGGCTAGTGACTAGCACCAAGGCATAAATCCCGGTAAAAAGGGAAGGCATTGCCTTTGTAAAGTAAAAAAGCACCACAGAGTAAGCAAGCGGAAAAGTAAACACTAAGTAAAATCTGGTACAACAGTAAGTGCGGAAAAGTAAAGGGGGCCGGAAATACAAGCCCAACTGTAAAGTACAACTGAAAGGGGAAAAACAACAACTGAAAAGTAAAGCTGCAACGTCGAGCTATCCACTAGATGTCCCACCTGAAGGGTGGGTACAGATAGCCTCCACTGTTCCTCGGGTCCAGCCGACCGCTCCGAGTACGTCCCACCCAGTGGTCCACCTCCAGGTACCGTCCTACTCTGCAAGCCTCCACCACGATCAGCACTGTCCGTCGTCTACAACCAACACAACGTAGTACGGGCATAGCCCGTGTAGGGGTGAGTATAAGCTACTCAGTAGGGACCCCGAGACCCCCGAAGGTCTCCCAGAATCCACAAAGGACAAACCACAAAGGAAAGATACAATCATGAAGTAACATCCGATAGGGCTTAGGTATATTCCAATACATATACCTAAGTCATCAATTCTCGCTCGGCTCCAAAATCCGAGATCAAGTACAACCTAGTCCACACAGGAAAGCAAAACGTAAATCCACACAGGATAGCACAACACAATCCACAAAGGAAAGCAAACAGTAAATCCACACAGGATAGCACAACACAGTCCACACAGGAAAGTAAAATAGGATTCAGCTCACAGAGGTATACTTCTTCAAATGACGATAGAGATGATCACTGATCCATCTAAGTCCTCGGACCCACAAAGGATCGATAGGTACTGACCCCCGCAATGACCCACAAAGGATCTGACCTACAAAGGATCGATAGGTAACTAACCCCCGCAAAGACCCACACAGGATCGGGCCCACATAGGACCTGTAGGCACTGGCCCACACAGGACCGCTGAGCGCTGACCCACACAGGATCGGAACCACACAGGATCGGTAGCACTGACCCACAAAGGATCGCTGAGTGTTGTAGTCGTCGCCGTCGAATCCACTGAGGATCTCTGCACAGTCGTCATCGTCAAAGTAGCTGTCGCAGCCAGCTCTAGGGTTCCCGCACACAGCAAGATCGTTCAGGAGGGTCCACTCCACGAGCCGAGAGGCTGATACATCAAGTGACACATAGTCCAGAGTTGATGTATCCAAAAGTTCTGTATCGTCAACAGGAACTCGACGTCGCATATGGCGCGTCAATCGGATGCCCGGTTTGAGAGTTATTGGCGTTTTCTTCCCAGGGTCCTGGTTGGTTTCTAAGGAAAAACCAACCCGACCGTGCTCCACCTGCATCCAAACCTCGGGCAGAGTATGCCAAAAGATCCGTCTCAGTTAGAGGAATCAATTAAAGTCGACGACACGTCAATCGGACGTCCGAAGCTCAAGATATGAGCGTCTCCGCTCCGAGGGCCCGGTTGGTTTCGTGTATGAACGAACCTGTCCGAATCCAAATTATTCCGAAACCTTGAGTGTGATATACTGAAACGACCGTCTCGATTCAAGGATCACATCGCAACTGACGGTGCGTCGATCGAAGGTCCGTAGCCCATGTTATGGGCAAAAGACCGAAGCCGGTGTGAAAACGAGGGTTTCGGGCCCGGACCGACCCGGCCCGAGACCCCCCCGGTCGGCCCGAACCGGGTCGACCCGCCCCGGGTCTGGGTCGGCCAGGCCCGGCGCGACGTGGCCCGTCCAGCACGGCCCGACGTGGCCCGGTGCGGCCCGACCTAGCGAACCGGCCAGGCGGCCGGCCCGGCTGGGCACAGCGCGCCCAGCACGCTGGCCAGCTCGGCCAGTGGCCGAGCCATTTTAGCAAGGGGGGGGGGGGGGGAAGCCCCCCTGGTGAAACAGCGGCCCCCCAATTAAGGGGGCCGTTTTGCATAGCCGGCCGGGGGAATTAATTCCCTCGGCTCCCCTTTGTCCGGCCGGCCCACATCGGCCGGCCTGTGCTACCGACAAGGACCGGCGACGGCCGGTCCTTCCTCCATCGCCGACACTGGCGGCCCGGAACCGGCCGCCGGTCACCCTGCTCCGCCGCGGCCCAGAACCGGCCACAACTTGATTCGTCCGGCACGGTGCGACGGCACCGAGCCCCTCCGCCGCGGCCCCGCTCTGGCCGCGACATCTTCGGTTTTCTTCGACACTGCGCGACGACGTCGCGTCCTTGTTCAACTTCACGGCGTGGCGCGACGACACCACAAAGTACTTGCCGTGCGATTTCCGCGTGGTGCGATGGAACCACGCCATTCCGTCCAAACCACAAAGTATCAACAAGGATAAAGAGGAGGGTCGGCCGTGTTTGTGCGGTCTGGCCCCCTCTCGTTAAACGATAACATTTAGTCGAATATCCACGAAGATCGACAAACTAGAATTATGAATGGAATTAATTAAATAAAATAAATCCCCTACCTTGAGAAAATAGAAGACGAACGTTGGCGTCGTGAAGCGAGGATTCGAAGACTTTGACAGAGATTTCATCGCGGAAAACCGTCGCGAAAGAGACGTTGCGAAATAAGAACGTCATGGAAGAAGACGCCGCGTCGTGGGCCGGTGTCGCGGAAGACGGTCTCCGAGGGCTCGACGCTCCACGTCGGAGATCGTTCGTTCTTCGTGTTCTTCGTCAAAGGGAATGAAGAACTCAAGACTTCCTTAGATTTTTCTCCAAAATCTCTCAAACAACTAAACACCAACCCAAATAAAATAAGTTCTCAACTTATTTTATTAACAAAACAAGGCTTTTGAAATTCAAGAGTTTGAATTTCAAAAACTTACATTTAACTCACCACATTAAAACCAAAAGTTAATAATCTTAAATTATCAACATTTAAATGGGAGTTGAGGGGGGTTTAGAGGATATGAAGGGGTGGGGTTTGTGTGGCCCCCACCACCCTCATAACCTCCCAAGGGATTTTGGGTAGTTACCCAACTTCCATCCAAAGGATTAATCAATTAGAGTAAAATAAAAATTGTAGAATAATTATGAAATAAAATTCCACAATTTTTATCATCAACTCTTGTGAAAACGCAACTTCGGAATAGGTTTTCCTAAGAAATTACCGGCGCTACGGTTCCATCGGTGCCCTCAGAATTCGATTCTGAGCAACGGTTCAAAAGTTAGAAATTCACGCTCGTTCGTTCAATGAACGTACCCAAGCTAAACTTCGGTTAGAAATTCCGGGCACACCGGGCCTCGGAATCAGGTGCTGTCTGAAACTGCGTTCTTGTAAAATCCCAAAGAAAATTAAGAAAAAATTTCCATTGAATTTTACGGGTCTTCACAAGGACTTCCAGTACCATTCAAAGTCACACAAGATACCCTCGAATAGGAAAAACGAGGGGTCATGTGTACATGGATAGATAAATAAGAGCATAGGAGGATCAAAAAAATAAATCAAACACCAAAGATCACCATATCCATAATAGTGGTTGAACAATAGGGAAATATTTAACTGAAGAACTCTCTAACCTAAGATCATCCGAGAAAACATAAAACTGCTCCAGATCAAGACAAAAAAACATGGGATCTAAGGATATGAGAATCCACTCAGCTCTATGTTTTCTTAAGGACACCTCATATGGCTTCGTAATAACCCAGAAAGAAGATGTAGACCCTTCTAAGTCCGACCCTGAGGTAAACAGTCACCACATATAGGAAAAAGAAATGACACAAGAAAAGATGCACAATCAGTGAATATGGGAAAGGAAATCATTGGAGTAGGAGTAAATACCAGAAACTAGATTCATCATATGAGGTTGAATGAAATTTAACATTGACTGGTTTCTAGGGAACATGAAATCCTGAGAACCATGGAGCGGTTGACACCACATCATTCAACCACCGCACGACCCACCCCTAACTGTGCTTTGCCCGATGGAGTGAGATGAGGGGGAAGGAAAGGAATAGAATAAAGAAACCCTAAACCACATAGTGTGGAGCAAGAAAATCCTTGGTCAATGTAGGGATAACTCCCATGAAAGGCCCCTTACAGGCTCATACAACCACCTCCTAGGAATGCCAAAATGTGTTTTAGAAAGAATATTTTTATGTTAAATAATTTTATTTCTCATAAAAATATATTAGGAACATGTATAACATTAAAATTAAAGGAATGAAAAATGTAATTATTTTTTTAGGAATATTACATGATTTTCTATAGAGAAGTTTGGCATAGAAGATGATTAATTCAAAGAAAATGAGATGGGTTTGAGAATCCCAACAACTTACGTCTGAATTCTTTCATCACATTAATATAATGGAAAGTCAAATTATATTTAATAATTAATAAATAAAAAACACTAATAAATTTATTTGATATCTTATAATTTTATTATGTTTGTTTATGTAAATTTTTATGAGTTATAGAATTCAATCTCATCATTCTGTGAGTGTTTGTTTTCTTTTCTCATTATTTGTATGCAGGTATACAATTATTGATATTCATCTAAAATAGGTATAATTATAAAAATTGTTATTATATTTTATTAATGAACATAGGTAATTTTTAATTTTCCCTAAAAATATAATTTTTTTATCTATTATGGGGATGAATAATTAGATAAAACATTAATGAAAATGATTTAATTTATTTTAGCTGTTTATTTAGAACCACCATGAAGTCATATCTTTTTTATAATATCATGATTATATATATTTGTTCCATAATATTATATGACATAAAATATTTATAATAAAAATTTATTTAATGTTTATAATGGTTTCATGACCAATCATGAAGGTGGTAATTGAAAATCAAAATACATCATCCAAAATGTCGGTAAATAGATAAATAGAGTATATTGTTTTCTTATTTAGAATAAAAGGTGGAAGAGAATGGGTTTGATGATTGATTTTCTATGAAAATAATAAAAATATAGTATATATATGATGCTAAGTATATCATGATGTTTTTGATGTATGAGTTAAATATAATACAAGATAATAAAAAAACTGAAAGTAATTAAAGGAAAATGAAAGTGTATTTTACCTCTAGAACATATCCTTCTTGAGAATCTCATTAGGGAAAATAGGGATGGACTTTAGTTGAGATAAAAGTATCATACACATTAGGGTGATACATGGGATAATATTTGGGTTTAATTTTAATGTAATTCATGTAATATAAGGTTTGAGGATAATAGGTGGTGAGGGTGGTATTTATAGTGGATGAGAGGGGTGATTTTTTATTATTATATTCAATATTTTTTTATTTCTCCTCAAGAAAATGTATTTTTGATTCGCAATCATAAATAAATTAAATATATAAGTAGTAACTAAAATAATTGTTATTACATCACATATACATCAACAATGACAAAAATATTAATTTATATAACTTATATCGTTAATTATCATATTTAACAACTAGATTAAATTTAATCAGTTTTACAAAAATTCAATAAAATAACAGAAATATTTTTGAACATGAAGAATTAAAAAATGGACTAAATTTTATTAATTTGTTTTTATATATAGTATAAATTTATGTTTATTTAAAAAAAAATTCTATTAAAAAAATACTGATTTTAATATTATAATCTATTTTATAACACATTCAAAATTTACAAAAGGTCTCATAAAATAATATTATATACGAAGACAAAAAATAATAATTTATGAATCTATTTTATGAATGTAAATTTTATTTTAAATCAATATAACCATTATAAAACTGTAAATAAAAATTAATGGTTTACAAAAATACTAATAGTTAATTTATCATATTTAAATCATTTATTTATTAATAGTATGATATAATTATATCATATTTTAATTTATAAGATAGATACATTATATTAATAAATTCATATGATAAGATATTATTATATTATTATTGTTTATATTTATAATGGTTATGTAAATATTCCAAGGGTCATGTTATAATTAAATTTGTATAGATTTATTAATTCATATGATTTTAAAATATTTCACTATTCATTTTTAAAATAATTTTTTATTGGGATATATATTATATGTATTTTTTATTACTATATAACATATTTATAATTATTTAAAAGGACAATTGATAAAAGTTTGGTTACATAAAATATTTCAATGAACTTGAAATTATGAATTATATTTATTGGAAGTTCATATGGATCATGGTGAATGATGTTCTTTAGTGGGTATGATATTGTACCCTCAACATCAGATTCTTGGAGTCCCTTATATGGTGTAGGTAGTCATTTTATTACATTGAAATTAATACCTGATTGGTTTGGTAATGAAATTTGACATCTATGGAGTAATATTATTATGTGAAAAAGTTATCATGAGGATTTAGAAAACTAGAGGAGATGTCGATCAAACCATGATTACATTTTTTAAACCATGGTGTGAAATGCAATGAGGTTTTTAGATATTGATGTGTTGTGATTTGGTAGGTTTTAATGGATTATTAGAATTATTGGTTCTTAGGATCTACATATAATAGTGTGTTTAGAGCATGGTTAGATGGTATTGGTACTTGATAAAGTGTATGCGTAGAAGATACTGCTATTTTAAAAATGGAATTTGACATTCAATGGGAAGTGAGGTGAGTATTATGTGTATATAGAGAATGGTCATCATGTGTGAAACATTAGCCTTTGTAAAATGGGAGGTGACTCATTATATCATGATTTTAATTACATGAGCATCTTGAGAGGGAGAATTTATATACTTGATTCATGTGAACTTGAGAAGGATTAATGGTGAGGGCCATTGAGAAGTTTCTTGATAAGGAACTCTATCATTCATAGAGAGTGGGAAATTGTGGGACTTTTGTGGAAAATTCATAGTTTTTGGTATCTTGTGTATGAAATCTATGTATAATTTTAGTTTGAGTATTAGATCTATGAACAGGTCAATAGTAGGTGTCTTGTTGATTTTTATAGTTTTTGGATTATACATAGGGCCGATAAGGTGGTTGTGTAATGGTATTTTTGTGATTGTTTCTCTCTAAAGGTAGGTTCCAAAAACTATTTGATGATATTCTCTCATGATCTGATATAAAACATATCAATAATTGCATATGTTCATATAGTAATAGGATACGTCGGCGATGTATTTACATAAAAAGGAAAAGTTTTTTAGATTTGATCATTGATATGATTTTCCAAGGAGGCAGCAAGTCATGGTTTTTGTCAACAAATGGGTGTATCGATTGTTTATAGTTGTATGAATTTGGTTTTGGGATCTGTTTCGTGTAGAAAATAATGGATTAGTTTTAGGGAGGATATATAATTGAGGACTTCATCATTTCTCTCTATGATGGGGTATCTTTCATCTCGTATAAATGTTAATGATTTGGATGATTATTTTTTAGTGGTCTAGCTGTTTCAAGTGATAGGTGCTCAGATTCAATTCATGGGTATGAATGAGATGGAATGGTCATGTTCATGCACATGGGAATGGAAAACAACACACGTGGGGATAATTGTACCATTTTTTGGATGATGATAATGACACTCCTATTGTGCATAACACTATATCCGTCATGAATAGAAAAATATTATAACATAATGGTCATTGAGGTTGTGAATGACTGGTCAACTGATGGTTTTTCTAATATAAGTATTCCATTCTTAGGTAATATCTAAGGGGATATTATTCCTTGATAAATAAAAAAATCATATTATGAGTCATATTTGGTGGAGTTTCGATATCAGAATCATACATGAGGTGAATTGAGGATATTCAAGAGAATGATGGCTTGATGGTGCATTAGTCTTCAGAGTGAGACAACAAAGTATGGGTTAAATGGTATGTTATTTTACCATTGAAATATAGAGGTTTTTAGTCCCATTAATTATTTTAAATGATTGGATGATTCAATAATGAATCCCTTTATTATAGAACTGTGATTAGGAGACACTTTTTGAGATATTCAAATCACTGGAGAAGTGTATCTTTTTTATATTCTTCCCTACCAGGTCTGACTGGTTATTTTACATGAGAACATATACATAATGATGAATGTCAAAAAATGGATTCATTAGAGGTAGAATTTTTTTGTTATTGGAATACATAAGGTGTGTTATAATTATGTCATTCCATGTCATGGGTATCACAATTGCATAGAATTAGACATTGATAGTGGATGATTATTTTTGGAAGAAACACAAAAATTTAGGAGGAACTAGAAACAGTCACTCAGGTGATTTGTGAGGGACAAGATTGGTTGGATTTTATAGTATTCTTATTATTAGTGAACATCTGGCTCAATATCTAATGAATATTTTGTTGATGTTTAGAGACACTTGATAGAAGTGTCGTTTGATTTTGATAAATTGACATAGTGATATCCCATTGAATTGATGAATGTTATTTCTTGGGAGAAATTATTTTGAATTCAATCATACCTTCTCAAGGATGATAATAATTATGTTAAGAAATCATTTATTACATTGTAATTATTTATTTATTACATTTTTATGTTGATTTAAATTTTGAATTTTTACATGGGATGAAATTAGATCTATTACTTATATTCAAATTCTAAATTTTGACACTACTCAAAATAGATTGTTTTGGGATGAGGAATGAGGCCCATGATCTAACCTTTGGGCTATGAAAAGACACTGATAGAGCTGGTTGGATGTTAAATCCATGGATATTGAAAACCATTAGGCACCCATCATAAAACTCCATTCGAGTGGTGGATACATAAATCCATTACTATTGAATCTTCCAACCATCAAATTCAAGATACAAACTATTCTGTTATTGATGATGGATGAGTTGTAATATTTTTAACAACCTGCTATAGGGTGGCTCTATATGGTCTAGTTTTTGGATCCTCCAACTATGTACTGTATAAGTTATCATGACTTGACCCAATTGGGCTCAAGCCATGACACCCCAAGAATAACTATATAGGTCAGGTTATAACTTCTAGATTCATATAGGCATGTCATACACATGGGATCCCTTAGCCTATTTCACATATATACCTGATCCCACTCACATAAACATCTTATAATGATGGTATATATAAACTGAAATGAAATTAATGCATACATATATCAAAAACCAAAGTATAGAAGAAGTAAAAATGGGAAAATAAATTCACCCAACAAGAAAACAATAAAATATTCCATTAAATTAATAAAAAGTGGATCACATTCAAGTGCACCCACATGAAATATCATCATCCATCCTATTATATACACCCTGGTCCGTCTTTCTCAATATACTCCTCCTACCGTGGGTCCCCCTAGGAATCTATTGAAATGAGAATTTTCTTCATAAGATACATAATGTATTTTAAAATATCATTCAATGGTGATTTAAACAATGCATTGTAGTTTCCCCAAATAATCAAATGATTAAAGGATCAATAGAAATTTAATAGTCCACCCCACTCAGCCAAAGGGAGCCCAAATGAGTGAGAAACTCCATCTTGAAACCATCCTCATCTAAACAAAACTAGTCATCTGATACCACATGGATTTCTACTAATTATGTGATAAAACCCTATAGAGTGTGATAAATACCCCCAAATATACACATCATAGACACCAAGTCTCATGAGGTTTAGACCATATAGCCAGTGACCTTTTTATTATTGAGGCATGATAGGTAACACTCATTTTGGGGGGCAAACTCTATGACATGCCAATACATTACAAAATATTAATTTTAGAATACTTTTTCTCATTATTTTCATATAATAATAACTAGGTTAATATTTCTCTAAACACAATAAAAATGAGTTAACAAGTGTTACAGACATGTCTGATTATTTCCTCCATTTAGTGAAACACATATTTTGAAACTAATATTTGACACATTTATAATATATTTTTGTAAAAATAAAATTCAGTTTGGAAATATTAATTTCAAATTTAACTTAGTTTGTATTATTTGAATTTTTTTGGGATGATTATTTTTTTAAGAATCTTAAAAAATACTTCTTTTTTTAAAACATTTCATTCATTTATATAATTAATAATTTTAAATAACGTATAAAATTAGTTTTAATGTCTAAATTGATCAATTAAATATCAATTAATATATCATTTAATGTCTATTATGATCAAGATTGTTTTTTATAAAAAATATTTGTAAATGTAATTGAAACAAATTACAATAGTTAATGTAAAATTCTGCACTTTAAGGGACTACATCGTAATCATATGGTAAAAATGACCTAAAAACGTACCTAAAATCCATTTCATGCTAATATGACAACCATAAACCATCTCCTTTCTTATATTATGACAAATTGGAATTGAATTTCTAGAAATTGTTCCAAATAATTTTTTAATCACGAAAATAAGTAAAAAAGTAACATTCATTACCATTAGTATTTAAAAATCATTATACTATGGAAGAAGCCACATAGTACATCTTATAAAAATTGTTTTGAAAGGTAAAAGTTTTTTTTATTATGGTCATATAAATTTAATTTTTAATATGTGATATAATTAAAATAAATTTTTAACAAATGTGATATCATCAACCTTTTAATTTATTACTAAATAAGATAAATGATGAAAAATAAATTAAAAGTATAGAAAATTTAATAAATTATTTTTAATATTATTTTTGTAGATAAATACCTCATGTTACATAGTATGTGAAGTAAATATATTTTAATTTCAATAATTTTTTGATATTATAAAATTAAAACTAAATAAGTAATTTCAAAAATGATATTAATCTCATTTTACAAAAAATGATATTTTATTAAATCATATAAAATTAAAAAAAACACTATGAAAATTTAATTTAATTTTAAGAGATAATAAATATAAAATATTTTACATTTATGTAAAAATTTATTTTTTATAATTATATTATTTACTCGTAGATAGTAAAAACTCTCTTAGCATGGTCCAAATTAAAGTAGTGTATTTACATGTTACATGTTCTTGTATTAAATTTAATTTCCAACACACATGATATTTCCTTTAATTATGTTTATATAATATTTTGATTCTAAATTTTCAGTATTTTATAACAATTCATACACTAATTTTTTGTCAATGGTTGAATTATACGGGTTAGAAATCTAGTTGCCTGATTTAAAAACCGAAATGAAAAATATAAGGAAACATAATGATTAAGGAAAAGATTTATAAAAATTCATGTATTATTGTCTGGGGGAGGATTTTATAGACTATAATTACCATTTAATACAATATTTTCTAATTTTGTATGAACATTAGGTACGAGAGACCTCCAAATAATTTATAATTTTTGGAATTTACAAGAATTTCACTCCCCACTATAATAAAAACGTATTCAATTTTTCCCTTCCTCACAAATCGATATCCTCTATTAATCACCAAAATGTTTTCCAAATAGGATCCATAAATCCATCCCCTATATATAGAATCCTGATTTTTTTCAAAAATCCAACCATGTAATCTTATGGTGAAAACCAAAAGGAGTTACCCGAAAAGAGGTTACATTTTTCAAATGTTCATTTATATTTTTTTTCTTCTCCGTCCATTAAAGTGTTCTTACTAAATTACTATTTAATAACATCATTATCCTAAATATTCTGAAATTAGTTTATGTTCAAGTTTTGACCCATACATACAAAAACATTCACAATAATGGGTAATGAATACCATTTCTGTTTGAAGAACTACCACTTCATGAAAGGATTCCATTGATTGTTTATTTACCACCATTAATGGATGGTGACTTTTATGTGGACAATGATTCTATATGATATATATGTTCTATTTTTAACTATTTAATATTTATTAATTTTTATGAAAAACAAACTTTCATGTGTTCCATTTGGTGGAAATATGATAAAATTGTTGTGGATGTGTGTACTGCCATCTCCTCAAAGTGATGTGATACATTCAAATATTACATGGAATGTATGAAGGATTGTTATAATTAATAATATGGGACTTATATAAAATATATATATTATTAATTACTTTATTATCCTTCTAGAAATATAATATATATTTTTTATTTCCCTTTTTACAAAGATTAAAAAATTGATAATATAGTTTGTGGACTTGTGGACTGCCGCCTCCTCGATGAGATATCATTAATTTTACATAAAAATAACTATATATATAAGTATATAGGATTAAATAACATGATATTAATTATATAATTATAATTATGTAATTATATAATGTTACCTTATATCAATAATGATAATTTAAAATTGGAACGTTACAAACGCATATGCATGACCTACTGTCTCCAGGAATGTAATGTTGGTTCATTTTTCACAACCATAATTCATGACTTTTTTAAATGTATAATTTATGTATATGTATGATAATTATTTTATGATTATAAATCTGGAAATGTTTATATAATGAACCCTTTGACCATAGTTGACCATCCAATGCCATTTTTAAACATGAATATAATTTGGTCAAAACAACCAGTGTAAACATAAATGATTATGTAGTTATATAAAAAATTGTAATAAGTGATGAAAAACTAATAATAAAGATTTAAAATTTTCTTAAGATATTAAATAATTAATATATATTTGTTATTTTGTAATATAAAGTCACACATGACATGCCAATCTCTAGGTAAAAGATTTCGTCTCAATTTACATTCGATGGAGACATATTTGTTGTTATAAACCAATTCTCGTATATATGGTTTATATACAACTCTTAAACATGTTAGGTAATGAATTTATTTATTCTAATGATATTATTAGTTTAATTTTATCTTACGCCTTCATGGGGATTATAATACATAAGTTTTAAAGATGTATGCGACACATTAGAGTTTTTTGATATTATTATCCTTAATATTGTATTAATGAACATCCAATGGTATATCCATTAATTAATATAAAAACCCCTTATTGATACATATCATACTCTAATAAATTATTTATAAATTAGAATTATTTATTTAATAATCATAATTGGATGAATATTGTTTATTAATTAAATTAATTAATTGATATGACGATTTCATTAGATAGAATGTGATAGGTGGGGCTAGGACTTTATAGACCCCCTTAATTCATTTAAAGGTTCTTATGTGATAAATATTTTTTCCAAATTAGATGGGGTTTGACTTATATTTTTTACCATCTTTTGGAAGTACATGGAAATATCGGTTTTTATGTGCCTATGTCATGACTTCCAATAATTAATCATTTCCTTAAAATATATTTTAGTTATCATTGTTATTATCCATGAGGGTTTCTTATTATAAATTGTATGGATTCATTTTCTTCCTATATAATTTATTGAATTGAATATGTTTCCATCCAATTTACTTTCATGATTAAATATTTTTATAAAAAAATTATATGTAATGTGTTCTTAGTTATTTACCCTTCAATGATTACTATAATAATAGATTTATTATTTATTTTGTTGTACTTACCCTTACAGGGCATTTGAGATCACCGTTGTTATGTGTCAATTACCATTTTAATGAAGACGAATCCTTTGAATTAGTTTCAAGGATACTCATATTTTAATTCTATTATGCTTTATTTTATTTTCTCAATGTAATATGTCTTTAATGTATGAAATCAACTTATCCAAAACTGATAATAATTCTCACCAACTAGATTTGATTACATGTAATCATGACAATGTAATAAAATAATTCCCTAGTTCTATGATTCATGGGCTGCGGAATTACATTTGGTATTGGAGGATGTTAATAAGGAATATTTGATAATAGAAATAGATAAGTTATATTTTAGATCATAATCCTATTATAGAAATTGAGGATAATTATAGAAGATAATCCAAAAGAAATAAAATCTTATAATAATGCGATTTGATACAGATATTTTTATTTTAAATTTTTGTTAAGTGTTTTTATAGTTCTAGGATAATAAATTATGTTTTATAATGATATGATATATCCTACTGTATGATGCCATTTTGAAATGGTACCTAGAATAAGGAATGCAATCATCACCAATTCACATGATCAAAAGATTAACAAGGATCATTTCTTTTACAGTATAAAGTTAATCATTCAAAGGGAACATGTCTCCCAATAATTCCCATCATATGAGAAAATAGTATCATATGATAATGAGATAGAAAAAATTTTATCTATGTATAATTTTTTCTGAGGTAAGTACTAGAATAAAATAGTTATATAACAAAAATTATGTATAAAATAAGGCAGAGAAAGTGGTATTTTACACTATGTAATAATTTTGGAAATAATAACCATGGTCCATTATTAAGGGAATGTGAGTTTGATAAAAGTTTGTATAGAAATTCCATCGTGATTATGATTTAAAGGATAAAAAATTACTTCCAATATAAATTTCCACTAATATAAGGAAGACTGAAACTATTAAAATCAATATCTCAAGTGTCAAAGGAATATACCCTAAAATATTCTAAGGGATTATTGTAATGCATTTTCTTCTAAAATATATATATAGAAATAATTATTGTGATTATGTATGTATTCAAGAATTATGTTATTTTATTATTTCATCAAGGAAATATGGGTTATAAGAATTATAGACTTTGTGAATATTGTAGTATAGTATTTAATCATTGTGGATTTGAGATCAAAATTAAATAGAACTAAAAAATTATTGATTCGGTTAGAGGTTAAAATTTCTTGAAAACACGTGATTATGAGAATGAAAACACTTAATATATTCATGATACATATATAATGATGCTGTAAGAAATATATTTTTGGTTTTGATAAAGTAAATTGGATAGTGCTGACTACCTAGGAAATGATTAATTATTTGTTGAAAATATGCTATATTCCATCATTTATGGAGATTACAACACTCTTGAATTTCATGAATGCACAAAATAACATGTTTAATACATAAAAAAATTAAATAATGCATGTTTCCATAATGGTTTTAATTAATTTATTGATATTTAAATATTTCAAGAGAATACATGATGAGGGTGTTCACATGTTTAATATGTCATGATTAGAGAGCTATTCATTGTTAATTTGGATAATAGAATATTTTTTTTATAAATTAAACAACGTTCTTTCTAAAACTGTTGTATTAAAAACATATGTGAAATTTATCCATTTAATAAATGTTTTGTATTGATTATTGAATGTGGTTTTAGATAATTATGCATTACATCACTATATGGGCCATATTGTTATTATATATGAAGTTGAAAAAGTTCATTTCATAATAAAATTAAAATATTATAGAAATTTATATCTTTAAATATTTACAGGGTGTTAATGAATTTATCAATTATAAAAGAAGTTACATGAAATATTATTTCCCAATTATCATATTTTTTTATGATATCGATGAAATTTTAATGACTATGTATTATGACTTTGTGGTCATAAACATTCCATGGAACATTCTCTATATCCTCTCTATTAGAATAAGATATTTTGGTTTTTCTACCATGTCAATGTTTTCACATATGATTTTCTATTATAAAACCTAGTATTGTGATGATCATATCAATTTAAATTTCCTTGTTACTAAGAAGATGTTTTATTAAACCTATTTAATATGTTTTTTCCAATAATAATATTTTCAAATACCAAACCCTAGATTACCAATATCATGTTTAAATTGTGATAATTTTTTTTATTATGTTGGGGAGAATGTGACACCCCAATAAATTAAAATAAATTCATTTGACAATAAATTTTAATTTTTTTAAAGATATCATTATATAAAACAACATGTTAATCATATACAACACAAAACATTTAGTTTTCATTCATTCTACGCTTGATTGAGTTTTATCCCTATTTAGTGGTCCTCCTATTTGAGAACAAAACATTGAAAACATTTATAATTTTTTTTCTATAAATTAACTATAATTAATAATTAATAATTTCAAAATTATATTTTGGTTAGTTTTATAAATTTTCATTGAAGATTCATTTTTTGGTGAGTAGTGAAAATAATTCATTTTAGATTAAAACTACATTTTATTATAAAAAGTAATTAAGGTTAAATTATATTTTTAATTATTTAATTTAAAAAATTAATCATTTAAATATCTATTAATATAATTTAATTAATAGGAATCATTTTTAATATTTTTAGATTTAAATCCATAATGAACTTTAGAATATATCAATCATAAAAACATTCATTCTCGGAACATCTATGGAATTAGATTTATCATTAATTTTATCACTTTTGTTAATTGATTTTGAAAATTGAAATAAATTTTTGTTAGATGATTAATATTTATATTCTAATAATGTATACATAGATTTAAAAAAATGATTAGTAAAAGTATTTAATATTTATTTAAGTGAATAAGGCAAAAATAAGCTTACCAATTGAGTAATTCATAAATTTAAAGGTGAAATTACATTGACCCATTTCCAATATACTTTGGATTCTAAAATTTAGACCATATACAATATTGCATATAATTTTATGAGTTATTTGGACACTATTTATTTAACGAAACTGATATAATATGTTATGTATAGAAAACTACAAAAAAGATCCTTCCTTGCCATTAATATTTATATACGTTTAAAATATTAAAGATGTTACATAGTTTCAGTTATACAAATTATTTTTAAAGGTAAATTATTTTAATTTATCATGTTAATTGAAAAATTATTTTTTATAGATTACATAATTATAGTAAATTCATTGCATACAATAACACATGAATTATTTTGTTAACAATTAAATAACATAAATGATACTAAAAATATATAATGTAATGAAAACATAATGATTTATTTTTTTAATCATTTTTATAGATACATATTTTATGTTTAACAGATTTTAACTTAATATATTTTAATTCCAATATTGTTTTTATATTTTTAATTAAAATATAATAAATAATGTATAAAATGTTGTTTATGTCATTTTAAAATAATGGGATTTTATTAAATTATTTAAAATTAATAAAAATATTATGTTATTAAAATTTAATTCTAAAGGTTAATAGATATAAAATATATTACATTCATTGACTAATTATCTATTATATATAAAATATTAACACATTTATAGTTACAAATTTGTTAGTGTAGTCCGCGTCAAAGTATTTTTATTGCATGTTATTTGTGCTTCTTTAAAAATTACTTTCCAACACCCATGATATTCATATTTTTAAATTAGATATAGTATTTTTTAATTTAGTTTTTATATATTCTACAATAATTCTATATTTAGATTTATATTAATGGATTAATGGTATAGGTTAGAAAACTAGTTACCTAAATGAAAAAACAATCTGCAAATTGCAAGGAAACGTAATAATAATGAACATAATTGTAAATCTACACCTATTTTTGTGTGTTGTAGGTTTCAATAAACCAAAATAACACTTTATTACATTATGTTTCCATTTTGGAGGCACATTTTGTATGGGATACCTCCCATTAATGTATACCTTATAGTATTTACTAGAATACCACACGACATAAATTATAAAAAGACATTTACTATTACCCTAACTAACCCCTATAAATCGACATTAGATCCAATAAAATGTAACAAAATAAGCTCCCAAAATACCTCTCCTAACCATAGAGTAATTAAATTGGGATGAAATAAAACTATTAAGCCTTTTTTAAACCAAATGGAGTTACCAGAAAAGAGGAAAATTAGTTCAAATGTGCATTGATGTTTTATTTCTTTCTCTACCCATTAAATTATTCATAAAACATGATAATATTATAATATAAGTATAAAAAATATAGTTACATTTATTTATGTTAAATGTTTTATCTACACCTGCAGACACTGCAGTCAAATCGGTAACAAACATATATTCTCTTTACGGTAAACTATCACCTCACGAAAGTATGTCATTTATTTTTTCTGTAAAACATTTCATGGTAAAAAATTATGTTGGAAAAAGTGTTCGTATATGATATATATGATATTTATTTTGTATTAAAGCATTGATAGTTTTATATAACACATTCCTTTTTATTTTCTATTTGGTGTAAATATGGTTACTTCCTTTGTGGACCTGCGGACTACCAGATCCCCATAATGATGTGATACGTTCATACATTACATGGAATGTATTAAGGATGGATTTAAGTATAAATATGTGAAATTAATAAAATATATACGATATTAATTAAATAATAAAATTTCAATAAATATAATATATCATTTTTGTGGTTACCTTTACCACACACTTAAAAAATTGATAACGTCATTCGTGGGTAGGTGGACTATTGCCTCCTTAATGAAATGTGATTCATTTTACAATAAAATTATTATATATATAATTATATAGGATAAAATAAAATTTTAATTATGATATAATGATCATCCCGGAAATAAATAATGTTACTTACCTACATTTCATAACGATCATTGAAAAGTGTTAACATTACTCATACGTACGTACGACATACCATCTCCATGATTGTAATGTTGGTTCTTTTTTCATTAAAATAATTTAAAATTGGTTTCAAAATTATCTTTTATGAATAATTACTGTAAATATTTCATGTTTAATAATCTGGTTATGAGTTTATATTGAACCATTTTACCATTTTCGACCTACAAATTTCATTTTTAAAAATTTAACCAAATTTGGTCAAAAAATATATATATATAAATAATTATTTATGTAGTTGTATAAAACATTGTTATAAGTGAATTTAATGTAATAATTTTTTTTAAAAAGATTCCCTAATAAATTAAATAATTAACATTAGTTTATTATTCAGCAATATAATGATAGACAATTCACAATGGACTCAAGGTATGGTATTTTGTGTCAATTTATATTCTATTAAGAATTGTTAGTTCTTACAGACCAATTATATTTTATTTTGATTATATACTCCCTTTAAAACTTTATATCATGAATAGACCTATTGAAAAGAAATTTTATGTTTCATTTAATGGTATTCATTCATGGAGATTATGATTCAATTGTATCAAAGATATATGGGACACATTGGAGTTTATATTGATTATTTTCTTAAAGAATGATAAATTCTTGTGAAATTGTACTTATTTTCATAAATGTCATCAATTATTTCATTTTTTTATAATACATTGAAGAAATATTAATAGATCTATAGAAATTATATGATATTGATATTGTTAAGGAATGTAGTTAATTAATAGAATTTATTATTCAATATGAGGAATATTTTGGACAAGAAGTGATGGGTGGGGCCTTCAGATTTTATAGTCCCTTGATGCATTGATAGGTTATCATGAGAAAAAACATTGGAAAAATTAATTTGGTTTATATATTTAGTTTTAATATATTTAGTGAAAGTTAAAAATGGTATATGTTTTCATGTAACTCAATCATGTAGTTCAATAATTAATAATTTACCTTATAGATATTATATCTATCATTTTTATTATCCTTGAGGTTTTCATAAGATAATATCTATGACTTTATTTGATTTTATTTTTATTGATTTAATGGATGGTTATTTAGGTTGTTATGTTTCTATATTTGTTATTCCTTATAAATATATTTATATAAAATGTTTTTTCATTGATTAACATTTCCATGATGATTGTTTTATTTGATTAATTATTTCTTACATTGAAGATACCTTAATAATAATTTGAGTTGAATATTATTATATTTCCATTCCATTGGTATTGAAGATGAATCCTTTTAATGATTTTCATGTATGGAGAACACTTACTAATATTATGCTTTATTTTATTTTCCTAATGAAATATGGGTTTCATGTATGTAATATGAATTTCAAAAACTACTAAACCATTAATTTCAATATGATTTGACTCCTTGTGAACATTCTGATGTAATAAAATAATGCATTGTCTTTGGGCTTCTTGGACTGTGGTGTTACATTCTTGATGAACTCTTTCATTATAGATAACAATAATACGTGAGATACAATCCACCAGGAAAATATTATTATCAATGATGTAACATAGAAGAGATAGTACTCTATCTTGTACCAGAAAACCTATTTTTCAACACCGATATCCCATGGTGTATACATATAAGATAAAACACATTTATATATTTACAAAATTACGGTTATGCTGGAATTCAGTGGATTAGGCTACTCAGGTAGGGTATCTCAGGGATCCATGATAGGGGATGCTAACAAACCTACAAGAACCCAAAACTATCATATTCAAAATAAAAGGGATAACTCCCATGATTCTTTGGGGGACACTAAAAACCCAGACCCAAAATCAATAAACCACATCTCTTATGATAAGTGATCACTCCTAGGTTCTTATAGTATACAAAACCAACCCAATCTTATAACCCAAATGTATCACTCATATGTGGGATCACATCATGGAAGGACATGTGGTCACTATAACCTAATATAACATCCTACAAATCATATAAATCTTGTTTAAGATTAAGGTTGGTGTAGGTTTGGTTAGAAAATAACAAAATTCCCATATTTTACAACTCATGTGGTAGGGGATCGTAAATCCGATGATGCCACAAACACATGTAAAACCTAATCATATATAAGAGATAAAATACCCATATATTAATTATACAATACTTAATCAACACATCTCATAGGGGATAGCACCAAAAATGATTCTAGAACCTTACATGTATATCATGTTAGAGTGTAGAAACTCTACTTATAAATTATCAAACATGTAGATTTTAAAAACATGATCCTGGGAAAAAATATTCTAGAGGAACCCTCCTAGACCTCTCTAGATAGAGTAAACAAGTATAACAATATGATTATGGAATTCATGTCGACCACTCCAGGGAGATGCTAAAACATTATCCAATAACATCCAAATTTTGGGATCAAAATCTTGTACAAGGACATAATCCCATATTATGCCCTCATAGTAAAATTCTTAGAGAAATCACTAAAAAGTTTTTGTCCCAAACATAATTAACCCTAGTGACCAAATAAAATCACTACAACTCATATGTACACTACCAAAAATATAGCCACAACTGTGTTCTATAAAGAAAAATTCTTAGTATAGGGTACTCATTGATGTAAATCTAAGTCTTGATGAAGGAGATATGGAAGGAAGATGGTTCTACCAAAATGTCTATATGGAATATCACCCTTCTTGAACAATAATACATTTCCCATTCTATATTTCTTGTCTTACCATGTCAGATTACATGGAATGTACTGACAGCAAAGAAAATGTATCACCTCACCTCGATCCCTTGTTGTGTCTTCCCTTCACAAGACTCGGCCAACCATGTCTCACACATGGCTAATACCTCTTGGTATACACTATGTTATAGCAAAATAGTCCCATTTACATTGAATCATTCAATTTCTGTGTTCATCACCTCATTACCAAGTACGTAAGCTATGTGATTTCACACAGTCATGTACATTCACAAGGATTCCATGTCGATGTCTGAAGGCTACAAGACTTGGGGTCAGTACACGATGTGTAACCTTGATACATGTAATTTTATCCCAATATTTAATCATCTATAAAAAATAATAATAAATATCATTATCCACATCACTATATTCTATATTGATAAAAATTCCTTTAGAAATTTCCCTACGATCAACCTGAATAGCTCTAGTTTTCCTCGAAACACTTAGTTTGACCCTCATGTTGTCTCTAGAAAACATCTCAGTGATAAAATATCTTAGAAAACACATAAACTTATAATGTTTACTATAATAATAAAATAATCCTACCTCTTGTTGATAAAATGAAGCATCGAGGTAGAATTTGTTCTTAGGAGCTTCTGTTGAATGATCTGAGGGTGACAACCGTTAAGATCAGTGATCAATGAAACCTCATTTCATCGATTCTATCCTTAGGTTGTCTATTGTAAAAAGTGGAAGAGGGTATCAATTTCTTATGTAGTGTAAAACTAGGGGTGGGATTTGGTAATTGGTATTTTTTATTATTTCATTGAAACAATATATTCCATTTAACACCCCAATATAAACTAACCATGACCCAACACCTTGAACTGACAATGTTTACATCATTCCTTAGTTAAACAAGATATTATAATCTCAATGTAGGTTTAAAATCATGATCTGAGACTCCACTCTATATTTAATCCAATATTCCATAAAAACTATGAATGTGGGATAAAATATATTTCAATTTTTTAATATCATAGTTCTAATTCTCACCTAGCCCTAGAACCCCACACCGACCCAATCATTCTCTTCCAAAAAATTATTAAATATATTTCAATGTATCATAGGTCAAAACATGAGTCTCTACATCCCCCTCTCCATAAATATTTTCATCCTTTATAATAGAAATATTAGGAACATGGAAAAGGAACTAAGCTCTCAAATGGTTCTCCCACACTAGTGAGCTCACCAAGAACACCACCCAGGCCCCCATAGGTTATCGTTCTTCCTACAAGCATTAATGAAGGGGAACCTCATGGATATACTACACATTACATCTAGTTCACTGAGGTAAACCACATATAAATAATCACATTCATGTGTCCTTAGTTGTAGTTTGTGGAAAGAACCATGCACCTAATCTATCTATGATGATGGGGTCTAGTGATACACCACCTCACTGACATTTCATAGAGGCCAAAGAAACCCAACTATAATGAAACAAGTAAATGGAACTCCTCCACCTCACATCATTACAATATGAATTGGCAGTCAATGATTCCAATGTGTTGTTTTTTATGGAATCATAAGAATGTGTCTTAATAGGGAATGTGTCTCAAATTCTTTTGAATTTTAAGCCACAACACACCAATCTACATCCTCATTGAGAATATCACATGAAAACCTTAAACTGAAAATGCGTGTGTACCAATTGAAAGAAAAGGACGATCCAAGTGTACAAAATATGTATTACTCATACATACACCCAAATCTGTCACAAACAACCCTTCCCCAAACACACAAATCAAAGTGAATAGTTATGAAAACATTAAAACTATTTGAAATTGGTGGCACTAAATCGACCTCATAGTTTTAATCGCATTGAAAAAAATAATCTCAGTGGGGGAAGATCCCTATTCTTCATTAATTCAATGATATTTATAAAAACAAGAGTACAAATATACATTAATGCCCAGAATCACCCTAAATAAACATCTATAATGAATTGAAATGAAAATAGTACCTAAAAATATTTTCTACCAATAATAATTTATTTAGTATAAAGGAAACATAGTGTAATGTGATCCATCCTCAAATAATCTAGTTCAGAGGACTGTGTATCGTACTTCTATCTTCTCCCCCATTCTACTGCCCCCTGATCTAGGCATAAACCATGTGAGGGTGGTGGTGGAAACTCTTATTGACCTCCACCTCCTACTACTCAATCTGCTCCTCTACCACATCATTCACCCTATGGAATTCTATTCTCCGAATTATGACTATTATATGGTAGTAGGTTGGCTAGGTCAATATAAATAGTATAATAAGTTTGAAAATACCTATTAAGATGTAATAATCCAATGAAATTATAACACAACCTCTCATGAAGTAAAACTTAACTAGCATAGAATAATTTATCCTTAGAAAATGCATTAGGGGATTTCCACATAACAATTATCATACAATCAGATCACCATACCAATCATCAACCACCATATTTTAAGGTCTGATATCCTATTTTCCCAACACAAATTGATAGAGTTTGCTCATCCAGAAATATCACCATTACCAGTTCCTACTCATGTAATCTAGCATAGGTGGGAATGAATAGTGGGACCCTTAGTGACATGATATCCTTCTATAATGATAGCGTGAAGGTCTCTTATCTGAATAGAAAATCTCAAAACCTATCTATTTAGTAACATGTCTAGTCTTTGAACTGGGATAATAAATCTTCCACCATCAGGAAGATGTATATACTCTTGGATACACACTAATCTCAATGTTTCAGGATAGAACGACTCTTGAATGAGTATCTAGATCTTTTCCCATTAGTGTTGCACCTCTTCATGGCTATGCATAAAAGGAATACAACATTACTCAGAAAAACCCTATAGAACGATCATCGGTGGGACAACAATCTAATCAGGTGGTTTCCACACAAGGTGGTAAACACACGTTACTTTATCAACCTCATCATCAATATCCTAGGGATCTATATTTCTATGAAACCTCATAGCTCACTACCTCTAGAACTCGTGTAGTGAAATCATGTTACACATATCATTGTCCACCACTATGGGCACAACACGTTGTTCAATGAGTGGTGGATTAACTGTCAGACCCGTTGTAGGTTTGGCCTCATAACTAGTTCCATGTAATAAAGACTCAATTTTGGAAAATTCATCACCACAATGCCAATACATAACCCTATCATTCATACATTGTGGATGCATCCTAAAATAGAATCCATATCCATCATAGTAATATAGTATATTTGGGGATCTAACTCAAGGACATGAAAAGAACCTAGTACTATATGATACATGTACCAAATTTTCCCTAATAGCATTTTCTTAAAGCACTAATTGGAATAGATGGTTATCAGGGTTATGTTTAATGGATACGTTAGCTGCCACAAAAATAACAGAGTCTCTATACTAACATTTGAAATCAAAACACTTTGAGTTGTCACTATTAAAAAAAAATCTTACAACACTATGGTCTCAATGTAGAACCATCTCTGATACAACTCAATCATTACCCGATTTAATGGGAACTGAGCTGCTACTCCCCATTCCAAACACCATAGGACATGGGCTAGAACCTAGCATTGAGTATGCATATAACACCCCTAGTTTCCTTTCGATATCTTACAATGAACACATAGACAACCACATACACTTCCATGTAATTTCTTAGATATTCATAAATTAAGAAGAAATTCAAGCATACGTCTATCACAAACCACAGTATTCCAACTGTAAAATATTGGAAAATTAGCCCCCCCCCCAAAAAAAATTGTAAAATAATCCAACCAGATATTTTGGAAGAGATATTTTTTAGGTGATCATTCTAGAAATATACTCAACCATACTCAAAAAAACACTCTATTCGGTCAAGATATCAATTCATTTACTATAATGGGTCCTCCTCAGACTTCGTTGAAAAGAGGATGTTCTTCCCAAGAGAGAATATGTGTGGAAAAATCTTGTTCATGTGTGAGTATACCAATAATCAATAGGATTCCTAAATACCCAAAATTATAGGAATAAATGGGATGGAAATTGTCTTTTCAACCTAGTCACTTGAAAGCAAGACGAGAGAAAAACACCATCTGAAATCCATCCACAGATAAAACGGCCAATCCACTCATACTACATAGTGTTTCATATAATATTTGATAACACTATAATGTCTCCTAGAAATAAACCCAGATATAATTTCTCAGACATCGTGTTTGATGAGGTTCCAGCGTCATATCTAGTGAAGTTTTTTTACGTGATGCTTGATTGTTAACACTCATTAAAAATCACACACTCCATGAACTCTTTAATTCTATATAAAACTCATCCAATAGATACAAACTATTTGGAACTAAACTCGCATCATATTTGGAACCTATGAGATATAAAACCCAACAAGGTAACACAAAATCGATGGAATAATACCACCATCCAATGAACCATAATTTTGATTAAACATGGGCATCATATCATTCTCAAATGAATGTCATAGTAGAAGTCAGCAGATCACACTACTATGATATGAGATCTCACCCATCTATGATGGGGTATTCCACCAAACATAGTGGAACCATAGAATACTTCATTCTATTTAGTGGATATCAAACAAAAGATCCATTAGGTGAAACTATTTATCATGTCTGGAAAACAATAAAATTCATCTCCTCGGATTATGGATCACTCTTTGAATGCAACTATGGACATGAAAACCCCATTACGATTTCCCAAATATCACAATCAGCTAGGGGATCCCTCTATGGATCCTATAGGGGACACCAAATCCCAATATGTCATCATTAATATCATATAATATATATATAATAATACCACCTTGTTTTGATGGACATGATGATTCCCCAAACACCATCTGGTATAACTAACGAGGTAGTGAATCATATACCTAATGGTGCAATAAATAATTTGGAAAATAACTACTGATTAGGGGAAAATATTACCAATGATTCCACAATCCCTACTGAAACCACCATCCATATAGGAGATAAAATCACAAAAAATTCAATAACTTTATAGGGATTTCAAACAAGATAGGGTTTTACTACTCATATAGTGTTGGTCATGGATATTTTGAGAACCTGATCTAGGGAAATAACATGCTATAGGATCTCACACCACCCATTCTAGAGGGATACAATAACTCCAATAATATGTAAGAGTATCCCACCTCAACCTCCCTATAGGAATTCAACATCTCTATCCAAGCACATCCTATTATGGGGACCAAAATCTTGTACGACAGACATAATTACACACTGTTAACTCTTGTGAAATTACCTATGGATGTTACTCAACCTCTATTAGTACAAAAAAATCTAACCAATGACAACCCAACCTAAGATCATATCATATCTTGACAGCCAAAAATATGGCCCCATCATTTTATACAGAGAAAAAATACATGATTAGTGAATAATAAGCCTAAATTTGATCCCTGATGAAGAAGATATGAAAGTTGGAAGGTTTTACCAAAAGTACTACACAACATTTGATGGGGTATAAATAAGGTGTGACAATGCATGGAATCCTAGAGGTGCCCCACTAATGCATGGATTGGATTGACATGTGGGCTCACATGGAATGTACCCATGGTACATTATGAGTCTTACCTCACCCGGGACCATGTCTGTGTCTTCCCTTAATATAGCTTGACCAATAGTGTCTCACACATGGTGTGAACCCCTTGGTACATGGTGTGTCCTAACTAAATAACCAACTGGTCAAGCCATCCATCCATGTCTATTTCTGGAATCCTATTCATAGGTACTCAATATGGGTACTTCCTCAATGACATGTATGTTAACATGGCTTCCCTAGTCATGTACTCATGCTACACGACATAATGTAACAATATGGTGTGAAACCCTGGTATAAGGTGTGTAGATACAAAAATACATATTCCATAAATGGGAATAACACAAAATGGAATCCACCACACTACACACCGTGTATATGGGAATTACATTGGGAAATTCCCTATGAAAAACCTGAATCACCATCATTTCCCCAAAAAACATAGGTCATCACACATGGGGTCCCTAGAAATTTTGTGTGGGATCTCTAACCACAAAAAATGAATCGATCATAAATAGGGACATAAAAAATCAAATCACTATATGTCATGGTGAAACTCCTAAGCTTCAACATTTAATCGGTTCATCAGAGTAGTTATCACATGATCCAAGATACATTTCCATCATGATCATATATCGATGATGCCACATTTCCTTGATTCAATCCTTGGTTCATCCATCATCCAAATGGGAATAGGTTCTTAGCTCAAACAATTTTTAACACCATGGGGTGGGTGAATGTAAGGGATATTGTATGAATTTTATTAAAAAAACATCCCCTATTTAACACCACACTTCCAACATTCCTCTTTACGAAACTCGACACCGACAAAGTTTCCATCACACCTAATATAAATAAAATATATGAACTCATTTGTGGTCTCAGAATTATGATCTGAGACTCCAATAATTAGTTATTAAATCATTATAAATAAAAATTTCCTAATTGTTAAATGATATATAATATTTTAATATCACTACAATGAGGATTTCCATGCACTGAAATCCTATACCGACTCAGCACCTGGATTATAAAATATTAATATAAACCTTAAAATATATTACTTTAAAAAACCTAAGTATTTATATAATGAATAAATATATTTATATTGATATGTATCACATATATTTAGATTAATATTAATTACATTAAAAAAATATACCACCATGTATAATAATTGATTAATTTATTAGGAGACTAGATGCACAATCATATTATTTCATGAAATATCATTAATATCTCATATTAAGGTACAATATGTAAAATTGAGGGGGACGGGATGAGGGATACTGGGCGGGCGATGACTTTCGGCATGGAAGATGGAAACTAGGGTTTCCTTATGGTGATTCCTCACTTCTTCGGGTTCGATCTCCTTCCTCCCGGTGGAAGCTCGACTAATCTCTCTAACTCGCGGTGTCTAGACGGAGACAAGGAATGCTCTACCTCGTGGTGCCATAACGGTTCGGCCTTGGCACCGACAGACCCTGGTTTCTCCTCGGCCTCAACTGTTCACGGATCTGGTGTCACGGAGAGATCTCATTCCACTACAGATCATATGCCAATTGTTGGATCGGTTGTTTCAGCAACTCAACATCTTTCAGCTCCTGCATTTCCAGTGAGATCGGGTGTTGCGGGATCTGGAAAAATCAGATCTTTATCCCTCGGTGGCTCTCGTTTTTTTGGACAGAATATGTTGCCTAGAGGAGATTTAGCTTCACCTGGGGGTAAGGTTGTGCCTTCGCGGTCTTATGCTACTGCTTTAAAGCATTCAAATTTGGGTTCGCTGCTTGGTGGAACTCAGTCTTTGGCTCGGTTCAAGGATCCATGTCCTGGTAGAATCATTCGGAAAGGTACATGTGCGCAAGTTGAATCCAATCATGCAGTCCTTACAGAGAGAATGATTCTTGGTAAAAATTCTCTGATTGCACGTATTGTTCTCCCGAAGGGAGAGAATCCATTGAAGCTTAATGATTTGTTTCACAAAACCTCAATGTTATGGGGTTTTTCTAACCGAAAATGTGTCTCACTTGGTCGTGGATTATTTCATTGTTTTTCCCCTCTGAGGAGTTGAAGATGCAAGCTTGGAGTAGTGGAACCCTGCTTTTGAAACCTGGCTGGCTTCACCTTCATGAATGGTCTATGGACTTTAATGTTTCACGTGCAAGAATTTTTTTTTCTCAGGTCTGGGTCCGCCTTCATGAACTCAATTGGGTCCTTTGGCATCTGAAGATATTGCTTGACATCAGAACTGCTATTAGAATTCCCATCCGCCTTGATAAGGAGAATGAAGATGTCTATTATGGTCACTTTTCCAGAATATTGGTAGAGATAGATCACAGCTCTATGTTGATTGACAAGGTAATCCTATCTACACCTTATGACAATATTCAAATTGATGTTGAATATGAAAAAGGCCACTTTTCTGTAATCATTGTATGGCTATTGGGCATTCTTTGAACTTATGTCGGAGGAACACCCCCTGTGATGAATGTGGGAGGATGGGCCACCCATCAAATCTATGTCGAAGGAAAAAAAATTAAAGATACTTCTTTCGCAAAGGCCACCATTCATGATGGTGACTCAAGTAAAGAGTCACCTCCTGCTACTTCTGATGTTTTGATTACTGGGAAGTCTGGTTACCAGTCTACTGAGGGTGGTGCTGCTCCCAGAGAGTCATCTCTGGTTGATTCATAGAAATCTATCATGCAATTGACTCTTAAACAAAATGAAAAGATAGTGGATGTGTCCCCCACAAGAGACCTTAGTGGTCCTTCTTGTGTAAATTTGACCCAAGTACAGTTAACTTAGATTTGATTACCCATGCTGTTTGTGGGGAAACAGGTTGATGATCGACAAGTACCCCTTACTCGTAAATGGGGGGATGTTTCAAATGTTGAGGGAGATAAGGCTAGATTAACTACTCTGAATAGTGGTGTATCACTCTCTTTCAAGGATATGGTCATTTCTGGGGAGGCAAGGATGACTGATGGTGAGGATTTTACTTTTGTGCCTACAAAGAGAAGACAACACAAGGATTACTCTAAAATTCCTAAGACGGTGTCGACTAGATCAGCTTCAAAGGTCTCAAAAAAATTTGATGACAATTATTGGAAGGCCTTTAACCAAGATAAGTATCAATCTGAATGGGAGCCTACTGGAGACTCTGATTATGGGAATGGCATGTCGTATTATGATTTTTAGTGTTTGAGAATGAGGGCATTACTGAATGTGTGACCCCTTTCACCTCCTACATGTTTTCTCTTTTATTTATTGAATAAAGGGTCAGAAGCTTTTGCTTCTGACTTGACCTTTAAAAAAAATTAATATCTCATATTAATATATTTTTCTTTATACATACAATAATTATAATGTTTCTTCCAAACCAAGGGAAATAAATCATAAGTAGGGGTTGGCTCAGATGGTCAATAAGTGTAAAAATAGATATATCAACATAACATGTCTATAAGGTTATATGAACATGATATTGATGTTTATATACACATGCCCTATATATATTTTTTTATCATATTCTTAAGTCATGTAATTAATATGAACTATTAATAGAATGTGAATCATAATGAAATCATCGAACATGATTCACGATATCTTAAAATAAAAATATGAAATAAATTGAAGTCATACACATACTGATAAAAATTCATATCAATAGTTCCTAAGGCCTATGTCATATATTATCATTATTTATTAGGTTCCCCCCAACACACAAATTATTAATGGTCCACTACAATTTTGATCAAATAAGAACAATACCATTTATGAACAATGTATACACCCAGTTATGTTCTTTACTAACTAATGAGATATCAATCATTTCCCAATGCATTTGAGGGATATATAAAACTTGTCCCATCCTTCCAAAATTATAATGAAACAACACATTATTAGTTTTAACGTAACCACCATACTTGTATATAATATTACTTTTATCCTTGTATATAATGTAACCACCATCCATTATGTGTAATTAATATACCCATCACACACTAGATACCATTTATAAGTGTTCTAAATGATAAAAATTAATTCATTGTTTCATTTCATATGAAATATAAATGTCTTTGATAAATATTTAAATATATGATAACTTGTGGAATATAAATGTGTATCATAAGCAATACATCATTTGATTATGGAATACACTATGGAAAAAAATCGGGTTTCATAAAAATATTTTCATAAAAATATTAAACTCTATAAATAAAGGAAAATATGGAACCATTAGAGAATATACCTAGTAAAACAAATGCTACCCAAAATGTTTTTTATTTTGATTATCATAAATTCCTTAAAAATGCTATAAATATATTTTTGTAGAATATATACTTTCCATTTTGAAATCAAATTATTAAAATATTAAAATTTCCCAACCATTATCGAAATAAATTTATTTCTATTTTACCGTGAAAACATGTTTGATGTTTGAAATATTTTATTTTTGATAATGGAAGAAAATAATATTCATGCATAAATGAAACATTTCCCATTTTCAGTAAACAATTACTCATTTTAGAAATGAGAAGAACATTCATAATTATTTTTTAAAAAACAATTAAATATCAGGTAAAAATATATTAAAATAATATTTTTAAAATGGTAAAAAAACATTAAAATATCATAAGGAAATATTATCATTGAAGAGAGGGTATATTCAACAGAGGTGAGAGTTGAAGTAGGTTATCGTTAAAAATGTTATTTTTTAAATATTAGTTAGTAAAAAAGGAAAATAAAATTAATATAAGTATTATCCAAAAATAAACATAGGAAAATATATTTATAGACATTATTAAATTATATATCATAATATTTTATCATTGGAATAAAAATCTTAACATTCCAAATAAATAAAGAGATTGTAACACAAAATAATTACAACATTTGTAACTTTTGTATAATCCAATTAAAATAAATAAATACATATGGTCATGTAAATACAAAAAATCATTAATGAAAATTATGGAATTCATTCATGGGATGTATATACACAATATAAATTAATCAAGTGGTAAAGATGTCAAATGCATCAGGGAGATAAAAGGGTGATTGAAATCCCTCACCCCGTGTCTCAATTTATATTCATAAAAATTTTCTTTTCCTAAAAATAAATATATATTTATCTTGAATATATTCAGTAACCATATTTATATATATCACACCATAAATGATATAAATATAGCCTTGTATAAACCCATTCAATAACAATTTAGTATTGAAATCACCATTCCTGATGATAGCTACTATATTTCTAATGTATGTTCTAGTTTTGAAGTTATTATCCTTGTAATTTTATCATAAACCCACCACCATAAATATTTTAAAAAATATTTAATTATTATATATATATATATATATATTTTTATTTATAATTACACATAACAGTTAGTGATTAAAAATGTGTTATATCACTCATGGAAATGGTAGAGCATAACTAGATATGAACGTTGTTTAAATTTAATAGATTAAAAAATTAATGAAAGGTAAATAATAATATAAAAGTTATGAATAATAATTATATCATGTATATAACATATCTTCTATAAATACATCTTTATTACCATTAATATAACACATAAATGAAAAAACACCACACATTTATTCATGAAACGGTAGTCCCCTATACACACAGACATTATTATTGTTTTCCAATAGGTAGGAACGAAATATATCAAAGGTCATATTATAATTATATATATTTTTTAATATCAGAAATAATAAAATTCTACATTAAATAAATAATTAAATATATTTCTTATTGTAATTGATGGAAGATTAACTGCATCGTTTCATGAGGATATAATCCATCATACGCATGACTGTTTGTTTCATTTACCATTTGATGGTAGTGAACATATATATAGGATATTATAGAGTAATAAATAATATATATATATATATATATATATTTAAGATATAATTAATTTTTATATAATCATATTAGAATAATATTTGAATGATTTTGATTAACAAATAAGATATAAACACTAGTTTATGAATGATACCTTTTCATCAGAGAAGCTCTATGGGTTTGCACCAAAAACCATTAGAGGATAAATTTCGTACTAGTACAGAGCCTCTTAGACAAGGTGAGGAACGTGGGGATTGAATACCGATAAGAAATTTCATATCCAATAGGATTAGAAGTTTGGGATAGGAGAGGCTAGGGGATACCATTATATATGTTTGGAGATTCCACAATTAGAATTTTTTAAATGTAAAAAGTTATTGCAAACATTTTAAAAATTAAAAAATAATTCATAATTTTTCATTATAAAATAGTATATAAGTTTAGATATATATAATTTTATAAAAATTAAATTGGACATGTTTTTAATTCATTTTATTCATTAAATGTTTTTAACATTGACGCTCTTATAAACTCATTTAAACAATAACTGTGGTAATTAACATTAATTGTTTTTACTATTAATCATGAAAAAATATTATGATGACTTTATTATATAATAATAATTATGATTATAAAAAAATATTGAATAATTTTTTCACATTAAATTTATATAACTGGATCTATATAATTTTAAATTAATCTAGTAGATGCGAAGAAAAAGCATTTTTCCAAATAAAACATTTTCATATGTATATGATGTTATTATCTCCAAATCAACATGAAATTGATTACAATGACCTATGTTGGATAAATTATAAAACAATTTAACTAATCTAAAATTTAAGTCATTTTAAAACTAATATAAAATATTATATGATTTAGAATGAATTGTATTTTTTTAAGAAAAAAAAGCTTCTAAATAATTTTTAATAAAATTAACGTTTTCATATGTATCCCAAACATTCCACTTGAACAAATTTTAACATGATTCAAAAAAAATGAATTTAATTTTTATAAAAATTCTTTATTTTTTGGGATATTTAATTTATTATCATATCAAAAAACCACTAAAAATACTTTTCTTAATGACATGTGTTTTTCAAGAATATAATGAATTAAAAAAATATTAATTATTTACAAATATATTTTATTTATGTAAAAAATTTATAATAAATTTTAAAAAAATGTATATTCCTATTCATACCTCCTTATTTAATGGAAATGTAAAAATTCTCCGGTTGAAATAATAATATTTAATTTATATTGTTGTTCATTAACACATAGGGTTGTACATAACATTAGTTATGGAAAAAAATAAATTTATTTGAAAAAGTATTTCATTAAATATAAAGGTTTTATATTATACCATATTTAAATGAATTGTGAAATTTAAATTCCATAACATGGATACTAATAACTATGTATATTCATACCTAATCATATCGTCATCATCCCTCATATCCCCCTCCTAGTTTTTTTCTAAACTCAAAGCATTTACTCAGGGATTTGTCTTTTTCACATAATATTCCCTATATGATAAAAAAAATCTAAAATTAGGTTTTTAATCATAAATGAAATTATCTTATGGTATATACATTGAGATTAGTACATGTGAAGATTAATGTATGTACTACTTCATTATTAAAACGTGGAAAACATTATGGACTTGAGATAGGTTCTATGGATGTGAAAATAGAGAATACAACTTCCCAATGCGATAAAAAATATCTAAAGGACCATTATACCTTTTTAAAATCATTCTTTTATTCCTAAATATCATAAACATATTCCATGTTTAAATTCACTAAAAAACTTCTCACCATCTTCAAAATCCAAATCACGATGATTATTATCAACATAAATTTTTTTACCACTATATTAATATGACATTATGTGTTTCTAAATAGATCTAATAGTTTCCACCATTTTATCTCATATATCATCATCCAATAAATTTATTTCATGAACATAATCCTATAACATTTTTATTCTATGAATATTTTCCTTGAGGGCTTCATAAGGTTCCACCTAATTTCTCTAGAGAAATATTAGTTTTTATGAAAACTCTACAAGAGGATGGTGTTTATCCGAAACACCATATAAATACATAAAAATTGATTTCAGCATATCCAAAAAGATGTGACCATATCTCTAATACGTAAAACATTTTGAGGATGAAAAACTATATTGAACCTCATCTCTATATCAAGGTATTACTGAAGAATATTTAATAATATTGAGGCAGTCCTTGGATCTAGTATAAATAAAATAGAATTCGGTACTCTATGAACTCTTACCTCTTCCCAAATTTTTATTTTAGAAATATGATTAAGAGAAAAATTATATATGATAGAAATCATGAATACTAACATTGTATGTATATTGATTTCAACCCATATATCATTATAACCATTTGATGTTTTGGGATGTCATATGAAAAATTTAATGGTTACAGTTTCCAGTTTACATAACTATATTGGTAATTAGTGTGAAATATCCTTAGAATTTTTTCTCTCAGATAAACTTTTTAATATAACCAGAATTTCTATAAGTACTCAGATGTATCTCTCTTCATTTTTTCCCTTACGAAATACTATTTCAATACATTATACATATTTTTATTTTAAATATGAATATATAATATAGATATACAAGGCTACTATAATAGATCATTCTTCAAATGTTGTATATATTGAATACTTACATAGTCTTTAATCACTAATATTGAATCATAATTTAGTTTATAAAAAAGAACATTATTAACCTTATTCTATAAGTATTAATCATTTTCTAGGGTTATTTACTATTTATATGGAATGATATTTGAATACTCATTTTAGAATTATATTATTTCACCCATTCCATTATGATTTCAATATCCATCCATTGGAAATCCACAAATATTGGTTCCTTTTTGTACATCATAGTTGATTCTCTGGAATAATATGTTTTTCATAATGAATCAACAACCTTTTTTTAATTCCTAGGGTTGTGATGCATTGAGTAGTGATAACCTTTAATTATCACTAGCCATCTTCTCTAGTGCATTTTAAACATGTAATATTTGAATAAATAAATTGAAAACTTATGATTAGTTTTTAAATATATATCACAACATTATTCATTAATATAATTCCTCTAAATATTTAATGAAAAAAAATAATTCCTAATGCTAAATCTTGATTTGGGTAATTTTTGTTATGAAAATTATTTTACCATGTTGTAAACAAAAAACCATGACATTATTCAGGATAATTACCCCAAAACATTATTAAATGCATCACTATATATATCACACCCATATCTACTAAAGGGTTATGTAAGAACATGTTCCCTAAATAACCTTCTATTTATTTTTATGATAATATCCTTACATTCATATATCTAACTAATATTTTATCCATTTTAAGATAACATTAAAAAATATTGTGACAGTCATTTGAAATTATCCTCAAACTATTTATAATATTTATCCAAACCAAGAATCATCAGATCTCAATCATAGTTGTTTCTCTAGGACAACAATCAACATAATTTTTCTATTATGGGTAAAAATATATACAATATTTAGGGATTATATTACCCATAATTGAATACATTTGTACCTAGAATTAAATAAAAAATGAATCTTACAATATATCCTTCCTCAGGGTCATAATAAAAATAATCATGTGAACTATATGATCTTCTTTACTCTTTGAATATATAAGAATATCGGCTATAAATGGTAACACACACTAACCACAGTAATATCTAAAGAATATTTTCACTGAATCTGTAAAAATATTGGTGGAGTTAGTATGAACTAATTACGTAGCTATATATACATGTTGTCCACACCTTTTAAATAATCCTATATTGGGGATGTCATCACTATTAACCCACAACTAATGATACCTAGAATGAAATTCAATCTTGCAAAATTATTGGGCATCACATAGTGGATTCCCTAATAGGGTGGATGAATTCTCATTACCATCGATTGTTTAGTGTTCCTTGTGGTTACATAATTTATTCATATGAAAAACTAATTTTCCCTAAACCAAATACCAAAGGTTTCTATATCTATAAAAGTGTATAAAAAATATTTTAAAAGGAAGGTAGTAATTTGTGGTTTGAAACCCAATGAATCATAGGAATTCACATTTGTTTAGAGGATGGGAATACAGAATCATCACACCATTTTTTGGGAAATATTTTTTACAGTATAAATACCTTATAGATTTAAGATATATTAGTGAATCCATACAAAATATTCAAATGGTAATTAGTTCCCCTTGTTCCAATGATTGTATAAAGACAATGTATTGATATGAATAGTTATACATATCAAAAATTATATGTCATTCTTTTATTAATTGATGATTCACTTATTTAAATCCACATTTAGGATCTCTAGTGTTTATCAATGTGAAGGTAGACACTTGGTTTAATAGATATGGGATTGAACATCTATTTTATTTCTTATGTATCATATTATAACAAGAATATAAACCCACATAGTTTATTTGACATATTTTTGTGTTCTATAATAGGACTATAAAATTTTGTTTAAATTAAAGAAGAAAGGACAACAGTTTAGGGACTGATCATTGATTGGGTATCATGCGCATCATGTTAAGGAAATAATTAAAGACTATATAGTTCATTAATGGGTGATTTTCATTACATATTATCAGATATAGAGTCTATTTGATGAGGACATTCATTTAAATATACTATAAACTGACTAATTGGAAATATAACCCTCTTACTATAAACGAAATGTAATCGACCATACATCCCATTGAAGGGCACAAATTTTGGGAATATTTATCATGATTTTTGTATAACCATAATCATTACCTAAAACCAAATGAGTCATGTTGGGTTTGAGAATTAAGAGATAAGATAATATTAGATACATCACATGATAGAAAATATTTAGAGGGATTTCAAGTTAAGGATTCCCTTTAATAAGTGTGATTAGTTGTCTAATAAAGAATATATTATAAAATTCATTCCTTAGAAAATAATTATATATATTTCCTTTTTGACATGATTTAGTATTATCCTTGTCCATTTCATCCCTAACTCACTATTTTTTTACAATTTTTGTGGGAGAAGTTGGGGATTTCCACTTGAAGTGCACTGTGTTGCATTTGTTGTCAATGAGGCATGATGTAGTCATGGAATGAATGGATGTCAAGGAATGTCAAGATGTGAATGAAAAAGGATGTGATGGTGATGGTGATGAAGGATAATGGCCATGGTACTTAGAGGCATGTCACTTAGGAGATTCACTAAGTGACATAGGATGTTGTGGTTGAAACATTCTCAATGTACATCAGACGATTGAAGAACTGATCTTAATGTTTCAATACTTGTATCAAGATGACACTAAGTTACACATTTTGAAGAATGGATGATGATGGAGTATCATCATTACATATGACGATTGTTGAGCTGATCATTAAGTTCCAAGAACTTGTATCAACTGGATACAAAGTCACAACAATGATAGAAGACCATGCATTGTTAAGACAATGCATGAGGAGATGAAGATGATCCATCCACACCTCCTAAGTGGATGAAGTGAGATGAAGAAGTCCATGCACTATCACTTAGTGCATGAGAATTAGAAGAAGATCCAATTGATCTCTGATTAGATCAATGAAGCACATTGAAGAATTTAAGTGATTCGGGAGTTCGGTTGAAGAAGAAGAACCTTCGGGAATTCCATTCCTAAGTAATGATTAAATGTTGAGGACATTTGTGGAATTATTAAGAAGAATAGAAGAGAAGAAATGAATAAGGGAGAAGTGGAATTTGGCATATTACACTTGGTACTTTGTTTTTATACAAAGTTACTTAGTGTTTTACACTAGCAAAAAATTGGCCAGCCAAGGACACCTTGAGGGTTCAACCCCAAGGCATGGGCGCTAGGCACCACACACATGGGGGAACCCGTGGGGCGATCCCAGGGCGGCAGGACGCACCCAAGACACCGCATAGGCGTTTGGGGCACGCCCGGAGGAGCGCGGTAGGGGCGCATGAGCGCACCCGCGAGTGTCAAGCAGTGCATACTGGGCGCCAGTGGCATGCCCGAAGGGAGAAGAGGTGGGCGCATAGCGCGCCCTCAAGGAGAACTTGGCGCGGGGTGACACCGAGAGGGGAGGAGATTCAATTGCTGAGCTGATGGAAGCGCGAGGTTGATAAGCCGCGGAAAAACCGCGCTTCGTTTCGATGTGGGACGCGGGATTTTGCCGCGGAGCGAATCCTGGCCGTCCGTCTCATCGCGTGCCAGATCTCGGCCGCACATCTCATCGCGCCGCTCCCGTTCAGATCCAGGCCGTCCAAAGTTTTCTAAATGCCTGATCCAATGGCTCCCCGTCCGTCTTCAACCATGAGCTCGCCCGAGGCCTCCCGCGAGTCCACCTTCGAACCAGGCGCCTCCCGACGACAGAATTTGAGTTCCCGGCCAGCGTTGATCGAGCCGAAGTGTCTTTCGTGATCATCTGGCCACACTGAACACAACCATTCCATAAAATATGCATGCACACGTTGAATGGAGAAAATTGGAGTTCTGCCGAGGCAAACAACGTTGCCGAGGCTATGAGGTTTATTCGTTGCATGGAGTACCCTTAACCGAAGGTCATGCATGCATTCTAAGTCGCATTCACGTAGAGGAAATTAAAAATGAGTTAAGCCGCGTGAAACAGAGGAGAAACAAGATTTTGGAAATCTTGAAAACCCGAGATATTTGGGAGTTTGAATTGATATCCACGCGGATTGAACGAGATGCCTCTGCCTATATAAAGAGAGGCCTTGCTCTTGAATTTGCTTGCTGATCTGTTGAAAACTCGAAATCCCGTGAGTGCCGTATGTTCCTCGTGATGTTTTGAAGCCACCGCGCAAATACCAATTGCGCGGCTGAAGTTCCAGAGCCACCCGAAGCTCTGAAGGAGGTCCCTACCCGCGTACTCGCGCGGCAGAAGGAGCCCTCACTGCCCGCAAACTTGCGCGGCAGGAGGATCCTGCGCGGCCCTTGTGGCCTTGTGCACTTGCGCAGCCAGTGACACCCACACCCAACGTGGTTTTTAAAGTGAGGAGAAGGCCTCACCACTTGCGCGCCTTCATTTGATGTTTGGGTGTGTGCAAGAGAAGGCCGAGACCACACTATCTGTGTGTGAGCTAAATGCAAATTGAAGAACACCCTACGGGCAGTGGGTGTGCAAAGAGGAGGAAGGCAAGGCTTGCACTTTGTGTGTGCATTTGAAGAAGAAGGCCGTAGCCCTTATGTGAGTGCACACCTACGGGTTGTGTGCAAGAAGGAGTGGAAGGCCACCACATTTGTGTGTGTGCAAAATGAGGAACGCTTGCACCTTGTGTATGCAATTTGAAGAACACCCTTAAGAAGAGGAGAATAGGCCAAGTCTCAAGAGTGAGCAAAGTGAAACAAGTGTGCACAAAAAGACAACAAGGCCGAACCTTAGTGTGTGTGAAAACTAAAGTGTACACACTAAGAAGAAAGAGAAGAGGACACTCACACTATTGTAGAACACACAATCTATGTGTGTAGACAAATTGAATAAAGTGTGTGAAGTTTGAGAAGTTGGTGTGTGCTTAAAGTGTTACACCCTTTGTGGGTCTACTGCACCAAGAAGAGGAAAGGGGAAGTGCATGCATGCATGCATGCACATGCGCACGTAATCAAAGTTCAAATTAGTGAGTGTGCATTTGAGTTGACCAAGACCAGAGGATCTTGAAGAAATTAAGAAGGCCATGTAGTCAGTGCATGAGGATTCAGAGTTGCCATGCATTCAGTGCATGAAGTTGTTTTGAAGTGAGACTGGACCAGACTGAAGTTAAAGATATCAGTTGTCTGAGTATTCAGTAGTTGGAGAGAAGCCAGGTCATCCTCAGAAGAAGGAGATAAAGCATGAGCAAGACGAGAAGACCTGATCAACTCAAGTGATCAGAGGTACAGAGAAAGGCCAGCAGTCTTTATCCCAGACTGCTGAAGATACTTGAAGAAGCTAAAGTGAAGAAGAGCTACTCGTGTGACTCGAGGAGCCAGGAGAAGCCCCCTGTGAGACTCAGGGTGGAAGAAGTCTTCAGTGGGATTCTGGAGAAGGCCAGTGGGACTCTGGTAACACTGTGGGACGCAGTATAAAGACCCTCCTGTGGGACTCAGGAGAGATACAGTGGGACTCTGTATCGACCATTGTAATACTAACAGATTATAATGGAAGAAACCATGTTGGGGTGTATAACCAACATGGCAAGGACGTAGGCCTTTGGTGACGAACCTTGTAAATCCTTGTGTCCAGTGCCTTTATATTTACTGCATGATTCGAAGAAAGGTGAGAGATACAAGAAGAGTGGATCGAGGCTTTAACCAGCCATAGAGGTTTAATTGATTAAGAATCAATTAGTAAAAAGTTTTAAAGGATCACTGATTCACCCCCTCCCCCTCTCAGTGATTTACATTGATCTGGGCACTTCAATTGGTATCAGAGGGAGGTTACCTCTAAAAGATCCAAGGGAGTCTTTATGAAGTGCAGATTTGAGGAAATGAGTGACCGACCTCAAATGGAGATATCTGCCAAGACTCAGAAAAATAGAAAGAAGAAACAGGCCAAGAAGATGAAGAAAGCCTATCCTAGCTGTGATGAAGTTGGAACAATGAAAGATCTTCAAAGTGAAATCGAATATCTTCAGAAGACAGTCCCCAAGGAAGTGGCAATGTGTATAGCTACAGGCATCCTTGATCTTCAAGAAGAAAAATCACAGTTAGAAGAAGAAGCCAATGCAATGGAAGATCAATTGGCAAAAAGGGTTGGCATAACCAACACTCTCAGAAAGCTGGTGAAGGCTAAAGATGAAACCGTTTCTCTTTGCAATGAAAGATATGAAGACACTGCTGAAGAATTGCAAAGAAGCCTTTCTGAGAAAGAAATCTTTATGATAATGATCAAAGAAGTTTTCCATGCACTGGAGAAGTTGCACAAAGTGTCAATGAATGTCAGAGATGCTCAAATTGAAGACAAAGTCAAAATGGTGAAGGAGCTTGACAACTCATTGCATGAAATAAAGAAGGTGAATGATGACCAGATGGAATAGCTGAAACAGAATTGGGAAGGTAGGCTAAGATTGGTTGAGGATGAGAAGAACTCCCTCAACATGAAATTCATTGAACTGGAGGTGATATTGAAAAATCTGCAATCACCCAAAGCTGAAGCCTCCCAGTCAGCTGAAAGAAGAAATGTTGCTACTCAAGTGAGCCTTGAGAAGGATGATTCTAAAAGAAATACATCCTCTAATGAAAGGGCAACAACTTCTAAAATGAAGGTACCATCCATACCATCTTGTACTCATGCTTCTAAAAGTGTGTCTACTAAAAGTGCAGGATGGAATAATGAATCGAAAAAAGTATGGATGAAGACAGTGAAGAAAGAATGCTCTCCTGAAACAACACAACAGCTCCAGAAAAGTACCCCAAAATTAGAAGGACTGAAGAAGTCAAGATTTGTGGGTCAATTTTGGTATTGTAACAAGTATGGGCATTGTGCAAAGGATTGTTGGTACAATCCACTGAATGCCAAAGCACAGAGGAAGCCCATGCCTAGGGGGAGCAAGCCAGAAGAAAAGAAGCAGCATCCACAGGTCCAGAGACATCTGTTTACTGCAAATAGATTTGGATTACTTGACAACATCTGGGATGTTTGCAAAAGTGGTCAAAAGAATGATACATGTCAATCTCCAACTGTATCCAAATCTGGAAAGAAGAAAAGATCACAGAACCTGGCTCAGAAAGAATCCTTGGGATGCAAGCATAAGAAATTGGAAGATTCTCCCAAGAAGATTATGAAAAAGGAAGAGAAGTCCTTGGAATTCAAATCCAAGAAGGGTGATGCATCAAGAAGAGCCACCAAGAAGACATGCTTCTACTGTGGAAAGAAAGGTCATACCATGGATCTTTGCAAACAAGCCATGGAAATCAATAGAAGCCAACTGAACTCAAACAGACAATCAATCCAAAAGAAGCAGAAGGGATTGATTGAAAACAAGTTGCCTAAGAGAGGTAGCTTGACAGCATCAAAGGAACCATGTGAAACTTCCAGAACTGAGGCCATACTTACAAACGATCTGTTAGTCATATGGCCAAATCAGTTGCAACTTGCCAAAGATCTACAAAGAGCTGAAGATGAAGTTCTGGCAATTGCCAAGGCAAAAGGGAAGAAGAAGATTTCACATGAAGATGTATTGAGATCCACACCAGCACAAACATCATTGAAGATCAAATGTGCAAGTGTGAAGAATGGTGAAAATGGGACATCTCGGTTGAGAGAATCTTCTCAACCTTGTTGTTCACATTAATGAACCAAGGAGGTTCCATCTTATTCCCTTATACTTCTGGTATTTACATGTGCTAACATTGCAGGGAATTGAAGAAGATGATCATTCTCATCTGGAGAGTGGTTTGGACAGAATGGAGTGCACCCCTTGAGGGGGAGCAAATCTGAAGAAGATGGGATTCTGAGATTAATACCATCTTGAGAAAAGTGAAGGATTTAGCAAATTCATTGTTATAACTGGAAAATTTCAAACCCCTAAGAATGATCTCACATGTGTAGAGAATTATGGACAGCTTTAAATTCCTTGGTCACATCACTCTTGTTTTCTACACCGGGTTAGCCCAAGTAGACTTAGAGTTGATTTACTAAAGGTTCTTTGCTAAAGAGAACATGTGACATCATCCCTCTCTTAGTGCTTTTCAAGAAGATGCTATTTGAAGGGAGGAAGAAATATTTTGAACATAACCACACCACACCTTTGCATTTGATTTCCAATAAGGGGGAGAAAATATTGGGACACATATTGACCCATTCATATGTGCTGATGAAGTGTATTGACAATAAATACAAAGGGGGAGATTGAAGTGCACTATGTTGCATTTGTTGTCAATGAGGCATGATGTTGTCATGGAATGAATGGATGTCAAGGAATGTCAAGATGTGAATGACAAAGGATGTGATGGTGATGGTGATGAAGGAGAATGACCATGGTACTTAGAGGCATGTCACTTAGGAGATTCACTAAGTGACATAGGATGTTGTGGTTGAAACATTCTCTATGTACATAAGACGATTGAAGAACTGATCTTAATGTTTCAATACTTGTATCAAGATGATACTAAGTTACACCACTTGAAGAATGGATGATGATGGAGTATCATCATTACATCTGACGATTGTTGAGCTGATCATTAAGTTCCAAGAACTTGAATCAACTGGATACAAAGTCACAACAATGATAGAAGACCATACATTGTTAAGACAATGCATGAGGAGATGAAGATGATCCATCCACACCTCCTAAGTGGATGAAGTGAGCTGAAGAAGTCCATGCACTATCACTTAGTGCATGAGAATTAGAAGATGATCCAATTGATCTCTGATTAGATCAATGAAGCACATTGAAGAATTTAAGTGATTCAGGAGTTCGGTTGAAGAAGAAGAACCTTCGGGAATTCCATTCCTAAGTAATGATTAAATGTTGAGGACATTTGTGGAATTATTAAGAAGAAGAGACGAGAAGAAATGAAGAAGGGAGAAGTGGCATTTGGCATATTACACTTGGTACTTTGTTTTTATACAAAGTTACTTAGTGTTTTACACTAGAAAAAAATTGGCCAGCCAAGGACACCTTGAGGGTTCAACCCCAAGGCATGGGCGCTAGGCACCACACACATGGGGGAACCCGTGGGGCGAGCCCAGGGCGGCAGGATGCACCCAAGACACCACATTGGCGTCTGGGGCATGCCCGGAGGAGCGCGGTAGGGGCGCATGGGCGCACCCGCGAGTGTCAAGTAGTGCATAGTGGGCGCCAGTGGCGCGCCCGAAGGGAGCAGAGGTGGGCGCAGAGCACGCCCACAGGGAGAACTCGGCACGGGGCGACACCGAGAGGGGAGGAGATTCAATTGCTGAGCTGATGGAAGCGCGAGGTTGATAAGCCGTGGAAAAACCGCGCTTCGTTTCGATGTGGGACGCGGGATTTTGCCGCGGAGCGAATCCTGACCGTCTGTCTCATCGCGCACCAGATCTCGGCCACACATCTCATCGTGCCGCTCCCATTTAGATACAGGTCGTCCAAAGTTTTCTAAATGCCTGATCCAACGGCTCCCCGTCCGTCTTCAACCATGAGCTCGCCCGAGGCCTCCCGCGAGTCCACCTTCGAACCAGGCGCCTCCCGACGACAGAATTTGAGTTCCCGGCCACCGTTGATCGAGCCGAAGTGTCTTTCGTGATCTTCTGGCCACACTGAACACAATCATGCCATAAAATATGCATGCACACGTTGAATGGAGAAAATTGGAGTTCTGCCGAGGCAAACAACGTTGCCGAGGCTATGAGGTTTATTCGTTGCATGGAGTATCCTTAACCGAAGGTCGTGCATGTGTTCTAAGTCGCATGCATGTAGAGGAAATTAAAAATGAGTTAAGCCGCGTGAAACAGAGGAGAAACAAGATTTTGGAAATCTTGAAAACCCGAGATATTCGGGAGTTTGAATTTATATCCACGCGGATTGAACGAGATGCCTCTGCCTATATAAAGAGAGGCCTTTCTCTTGAATTTGCTTGCTGATCTGTTGAAAACTCGAAATCCCGTGAGTGTCGTATGTTCCTCGCGAAGTTTTGAAGCCACCGCGCAACTACCACTTGCGCGGCTGAAGTTCCAGAGCCACCCGAAGCTCTGAAGGAGGTCCCTGCCCGCGTACTCGCGCGGTAGAAGGAGCCCTCACTGCCCGCAAACTTGCGCGGTAGGAGGAGCCTGCGCGGCCCTTGTGGCCTTGTGCACTTGCGCGGCCAGTGACACCCACACCCAACGTGGTGTTTAAAGTGAGGAGAAGGCCGCACCACTTGTGCGCCTTCATTTGATGTTCGGGTGTGTGCAAGAGAAGGCCGAGACCACACTATTTGTGTGTGAGCTAAATGCAAATTGAAGAACACCCTACGGGCAGTGGGTGTGCAAAGAGGAGGAAGGAAAGGCTTGCACTTTGTGTGTGCATTTGAAGAAGAAGTCCGTAGCACTTATGTGAGTGCACACCTACGGGTTGTGTGCAAGAAGGAGTGGAAGGCCACCACATTTGTGTCTGTGAAAAATGAGGAAGGATTGCACCTTGTGTATGCAATTTGAAGAACACCCTTAAGAATAGGAGAATAGGCCAAGTCTCAAGAGTGAGAAAAGTGAAACAAGTGTGTGCAAAAAGACAACAAGGCTGAACCTTAGTGTGTGTGCAAACTAAAGTGTACACACTAAGAAGAAAGAGAAGAGGGCACTCACACTATTGTAGAACACACAATCTATGTGTGTAGACAAATTGAATAAAGTGTGTGAAGTTTGAGAAGTTGGTGTGTGCTTAATGTGTTACACCCTTTGTGGGTCTACTGCACCAAGAAGAGGAAAGGGGAAGTGCATGCATGCATTCATGCACATGCGCACGTAATCAAAGTTCAAATCAGTGAGTGTGCATTTGAGTTGACCAAGACCAGAGGATCTTGAAGAAATTGAGAAGGCCATGCAGTCAGTGCATGAGGATTTAGAGTTGCCATGCATTCAGTGCATGAAGTTGTTTTGAAGTGAGACTGGACCAGACTGAAGTTAAAGATATCAATTGTCTGAGTATTCAGTAGTTGGAGAGAAGCCAGGTCATCCTTAGAAGAAGGAGATAAAGCCTGAGCAAGACGAGAAGACCTGATAAAATCAAGTGATCAGAGGTACAGAGCAAGGCCAGCAGTCTTTATCCCAGACTGCTGAAGATACTTGAAGAAGCTAAAGTGAAGAAGAGCTACTCGTGTGACTCGAGGAGCCAGGAGAAGCCCCCTGTGAGACTCAGGGTGGAAGAAGTCTTCAGTGGGATTCTGGAGCAGGCCAGTGGGACTCTGGTAACACTGTGGGATGCAGTATAAAGACCCTCCTGTGGGACTCAGGAGAGATACAGTGGGACTCTGTATCGACCATTGTAATACTAACAGATTATAATGGAAGAAACCATGTTGGGGTGTATAACCAACATGGCAAGGACGTAGGCCTTTGGTGCCGAACCTTGTAAATCCTTGTGTCTAGTGACTTTATATTTACTGCATGATTCGAGGAAAGGTGAGAGATATAAGAAGAGTGGATCGAGGCTTTAACCAGCCATAGAGGTTTAATTGATTAAGAATCAATTAGTAAAAAGTTTTAAAGGATCACTGATTCAACCCCTCCCCCTCTCAGTGATTCACACTGATCTGGGCACTTCACCACTAATAACATTTCATTTTATATTCACAATTCTTATCTGATTATAGAAAAATAAGGGTTATTGACTCATATGGTAGATCATGTCTCAAAAGATAGATTACATTTTGATATAGAGGGACATACAACATGGTAGATTCCCATTGGAGTTTGGGACAATATTAGGGACCACATATATCATACATGTTATAGGAATTAACGTTGTAGTACCCTCGCATTGAAGTACATATCCTTTATTTATGCCTTTTTATGTGTTTCATGTGCATGTAATGAGTTGGGAAAAGGTTGGGAGAGTTTTGAACGGCTTTGAATGAGTTTGGAGGCTTTTAAAGGGGAACACGGTTTGAGCACGGTTAGTGTAAACCATGTGGATGTTCCAGGAACCGTGAAAAGGGAGGCAGTGGGCTTCGCATGGCCAGTGCATGGTTTGCCAAAACTATGCGAGTAAACAATGTGGGCACTTTCTATCGAGGAAGTGGCGTGCACACGGTTAGTGCATGGTTTGCTAAACCGTACGGGCTAAACCGTGAGGCCACTTAAAGTTGGGGTTTTTATGTCCGGGCTCCCTCGGGCTTGACCTAAAACACTCCCCTCTTCCTCCCACTCGAGCCTCACTTGGGATTTTCGGTTCTAAGGGTCTAGAAGGGCTCTCCCAATCATTTTGGAAGGGTTTTAAAGAGGATTCAAGAGGGTTTGAAGGCGATTTCTCCAGGGTAAGTCTTCTCCCATGGTTCCTTTGTGTTTCCCTCTAGATCTGCTCTTCCCTCCTTCTTGGTTTTCTAGATTTATACTTGTTGTGTGTAGATCTAGGGGTTTTTTGGCCTACGATGCTAATGTTTTGGATCCTTGATGTTAGGCAAGGGTTTTTAAGGGAGTTTCGAGGAGGCGTTCTACCAGATTGAGGTGCATTTGGGAGAAAGGTCGATTTCGCCAATCCCTAAGAGGAAGGTGGCTTCTCTCTCGACTCCACTTGGTAGAATTGTGTGGTGCATTTACAATTTAATTTTTTGTATGAAATTTAATTGGTAAATCATGTGGAAAATTGTTGGAAAATGTATGAGTGAAGAAATTGGGATGAAATTGGGGTTTTTTGGGAAAAATATGGGTCTTGTTGTGAATGGGATCAATTAGATGATTTTAAAATGTTGATTTTAAAATGGAATTGAACTTGATCATGATAATGGCATGTGATGGTGTTTTCAATAATTTGTAATCTTGTGTGGCTTGTGCTTGTGTGGAAATTGATGGGATGTTGTATTGGAACGGGTTGTGTTGTTGTAGAGTGCTAGAGAAAGTGCCACTATAATTTGGGAGATGGATGGATAATGGTCGGAAGGGCCACTATCAAGGCAAGTGGCTGAGAAAGTACCACTTTTCAGGTTGTGAATAGGTTGGTCGAGAAATTACTCCCGTTTTTGGTTGATTTCTTGACTATGTGATGTTTTTAGATGGGGATTGTGAGTGAAATATGAACATGGTAACCTGCGTGTGGCTTTGTTGTGGTGGCTTTCCCTTATGTGGCATGTTTGGATTTTGTAATAAGTTTTCAAATGGGATTGTTTTATATAAAATGTTTTATATAAATGTGCTCACGGTTTATCCTAGTGGTGTGTGTAGGGAAGTCATTTGGGGAAATCCTACTATGTTTTAGTAATCACCCTCTAATTTGGCACGTTGGTGTCTTTGTAGATGTTGTGTACCGTGATGTGGGAAACAGTAAGGCATAAACCTACTTTATTGGGGAATTGTGTTGTCTTGGTGGAACTTGGTGCTTGGATCTTGGTGTGGAGCTGTGGTGGTGTCATGCCTCATGGTGTTCTTGTTGAGTATTCTGCATTGTACTCTGATGTTGTATTGGGTTTTGTTGACATGTATGATTATAGATTATCTGGTTGTCTTGGGTAATGTATGAGTTTGGTTTTGTTGACATGCATCATATAATTAATGTTGTTTGGTTGGTTTTGTCTTAAGGGAAAATCATTACCTAATTGTTCTTGGAGCCCTCGACATTTATTTCCAACCTTTGGCACCTTGGGTACATCACCTATAGCCTAGTAACCCTCATCGCCTCCTCAAGCCAATGAGGTAGGGGCGGGGTGTTACAAGTGGTATCTGCTTGTTCAGTACTTTGGAGTCGATTCTCGGATTTGGATTTGACATTCGTTCTTGATTATTTCTTGAGTTGGGATGGTAGCAAGGCGTAGGACTGTCGGAACATGGAACGTATAGCATTAAAGGACATAGCTAACCCTTTTGTTCGGAACTTCATGTTACCAGGGAGTTGGGCACATAAGTGTTTTGGAGACACTTATAGGCATTGGAAATCTCATTGTCGTGGGTGTAGCCAATGAAATGAGCATGAAAGGTATGATAGAAATGACTTCCCTATAGGATGTATATTTCATTGGGTTTAAGGATTTATGGGTTGAATTGAAAAAACGGGTTTTCAAATGTGTGAACCTGAAATGTGAATAAACATTGTATTTTGAAAATGGTTGATTTTCAAAAATGCTGCAACATGGGAAGTGTGCAAGAATGGAAATCCTGGTTGTGATTAATTGTTATGAAATGGTATTTGACGTGATTGATTCATGATGTCTACAGTAGCGTGGCTCATGCTTGTTTTTTATGTTTATAGAAATGGCATTGGGTAGGCGTTGTAGAGACCAACCAGAAGCGGCTGATGAGAATCTGGTTGCACCTGAGCCCAAGGTGAACCAACAGCTTGTGAAAAGTATAGTCCATGCTTGCCAAGCGGTGGGAATTATAAATAGAATGGAAGAGCCCAAGCATGTCAACTATGTGGCTCAGTTTCAAAAGCAGAACCCACCCATTTTTAGGGGTGATGCAGACCCAGAAAGGGAAGAGGCATGGATATCCCGAATAAATAGAATTTTTTAATTCTTGGGAACCCCGGCCAAGCTAAAGGTCAAGCTAGCAACGTAGATTCTGGAGGATCTTTCCCTTCAATGGTGGTATATGGTAGTCCAAGAAGGGACGGACCATGGTATGACATGGGAAACCATTGAGGAATTGTTTAACAAACAATTCTACCCACATACATTTACGATTCAGTGTACAACTGACTTTTTCAATTTGAATCTAGAACAGATTTCATTAATGGAGTATGCGGCTATGTTTATGAGCTTAGTGTGGTTTCCACCAGAGGTCGAGGGTAGGACGTCGCTGAAAGCAATGATTTTTTAGGCGGTCTTGAGATAGGAAATACGTTCTAAAATAGCGGTGTTGTGTATCGGGGACTACACAGAAATGGTAAATTGAGCCTCGGTAGCTGAGCGAGATCTATTGGGAACTCCATGCGGAGAAAGCGTGGTGATACCCATAGGGACTAGTGGGAACTCTAATGCTAGGTTCAAGCGAAAGAGGGACACATATTCCCAGAGTGGGAGCACGAGAAAAAATTCGACGACGGGATTGGTGAACCTTCCTCCGAATCCCTAGAGAAAATTGGGCTATTTTCAGTGTGGCTCCTCGACGCATATCAAGTGGGATTTCATGGCACAACCCAGAGCATGTTATAGTTGTAAGAAGATGGGGGATATCCAGTGCTACTATAGGAATGCTCTGAGGACGGGTGTGCGTGACACTCCACAAGGATCATAGCTGTCCTATGCTTCGACGGGACGAGGGTAGCAACATACCCCTCGTCAGTAGGGTAAGGTTAGTCATGGTGATTCTCAGAATACCATGACACCTCAGTAGGGCAATAAAGAACAGAGTGTGACAATGAAGGCGTTGTTCGAAGATGAGTAGGTTGTTATAGATGATCAGTCGGGACCATTCACGGTCGACACGAATCATAAGAGTTTGAAGCGCATTTTCTCACAAATGGATCAGAAATTGAGGCAATGTAAATGGATGGAATATCTCCAGATGTTTGACTTTTACTTAATGTACACACCAGGAAAGGGATATTCAGTGGCGGATGCATTAAGTAGGAAATCATATGCTCAGGTTGTGAAACAGGAATCAGACCAGTGGCAGTTGATGTCATTTATAGCCGATATGCAGTTGGAATGTGTGGACTAGGTTGATAGAGCGGTCTTCTTTCCATTTACATTGATTCCTGACTTGTTTGTCCTGGTTAGAGAGGCATAAATATCCGATCATGAATGTGTGACCCTGGGGTCGAGACTCAATAGTGGGGAGACCATTGATGGTTGGAAATTGAATAAGGAACCAGTTTTGTGTTTCCAGAATCAGATAGTTGTACTGGTGGCTTATCAGGAGGATATTCTCCAGGTGTACCATCATTTCAGGTGGGTTGTCCACCCTAGAATTCAGAATATGTATAAGGCGATAAAAGCGTAGTTATGGTGGGATGGAATGAAAAGAAGAGTGGCTGAGTTCGTTTCACGATGCTTAACTTGCCAGTAGGTCAAGGTAGATAACTAGAGGCCAGCTGGAATGTTGCAGTCTTTACCTATCCCTATTTGGAAGTGGGAGTAGATAATGATGGAATTTGTCACAGGTCTCCCAAGAACGGTCAGAAAACACGATGCCATTTGGGTTATAGTGGACCGGATAACAAAGTCAGCCCATTTCATCCCAATTCATAAATCTCATACAGTAGAGGATCTGTCCAAGATCTATATCCGAGAGGTGGTAAAGAGGCATGGAATTCCAATTTCGATCGTATCAGATAGAGATCCGAGGTTTACATATCTATTTTTTAAATCATTGCAGCAATCCCTTGGAACAAAGTTGACCATGAGTACAGAATATCACCCTAAGACGGATGGCCAATCCGAGAGGATGATACAAACATTGGAAGACATTTTTCGAGCTTGTGTGATGGATTTTGGTGGCTCATGGGAGGAACACCTATCCTTGGTTGTATTCTCATATAATAACAGTTATCAATCATCCATAAAGATGGCTCTGTTTGAAGCATTGTTTTGGTGGTCGTGTCGTTCTCCACTATGTTGGGTGGAAACGGGTGAGTCTTCGATTGTTGGACCGAGTCTTGTCCAGAAGACTTCAGAAAATATCAAGTTGATCAGGAAAAGGATAGATACAGCTCAGAGTCATCAAAAATCGTATGAGGATCATCGTTGATGACCATTGTCGTTCGAGGTAAGTGGTCATGTTTTCTTGAGGATTTCTCCTCTGTTGGGACATCGTCGGTTTGAGAAACAAGGGAAGTTATCTCCGAGGTACACTGGACCTTTTGAGATTGAAGAGCAGGTTGGTGAGGTGGCTTATCATCTGGATTTTCCACCTAGGTTCAGTGCGGTTCACAATGTATTCCATGTGTTGCAGCTGAAAAAGTACCAGCCGGATCTGAGTCATGTTATCCGATGGGATCAGGTTGAGCTAGAGTTGGATGCTTCGTTGGTGTACGTGCCAGTGCTGGTTGTGGATAGACAACAGAAAGTCTTGCATTGTAAAAGCATCAGTCAAGTTTAGGTTTTGTTGAAACATGGCCAGATCTAGGAAGAAACTTGGGAACGAGAGAAAGAAATGGCTGAGCAGTGGCCCGAGCTCTTTCGGCAAAGGGCGGGTGCACTACTTTCTGAGGACGGAAGTCCAATGGTGGGGAGAATGTAGTACCCCTAGTTTGAGGTACATATCCTTTCTTTATGAATTTTATGTGTTTAATGTGCATGAAATGAGTTGGGAAAAGGTTGGGAGAGTTTTTAACGATTTTGAATGAGTTTGGAGGCTTTTAAAGGGGCACACAGTTTGAGCACGGTTAGTGGAAACCGTGCAGATGTTCCAGGAACCGTGCAAAGGGAGGCAGTGGGATTCACACAGCATGCACACTTTTTTCCAAACCGTGCGAGTAAACCGTGCAGGCACTTGATCTCGAGGCAGTGGAGTGCACACGATTAGCGCACAATTTGCTAAACTGCATGGGCTAAACCATGTGGCCACTTAAAGTTGGGGTTTTTAAGTCTGGGCTCCCTCAATCTTGACCTAAAACACTCCTCTCTTCCTCCCACTTGATACTCACTTGATATTTTCGGTTCTCAGGGCTAGAAGGGCTCTCCCACTCATATGGAAGGGTTTTGAAGAGGATTCAAGAGGGTTTGAAGGCGATTTCTCTTGGGCAAGTCTTCTCCCATGATTCCATTGTGTTTCCATATAGATCTGCTCTTACCTCCTTCTTGGTTTTCAAGATCTATACTTGTTGTGTGTAGATATAGGGCTTTTTTGGCCTACGATGCTAACATTTGGGCCGGTTTATGTTAGGAACGAGGTTTTAAGGGAGTTTCGAGGAGGCGTTCTACCATATTGAGGTGTGTTTTGGAAAAAGGTCGATTTTGACAAACCCTAAGAGGTAAGTAGCTTCTCTCTCAAATCCAGTTGGTGGAATTGTGTGGTGCATTTACAATTTAATTGTTTTTTTGAAATTTAATTGGTAAATCATGTGGAAAATTGTTGGAAAATGTATGGGTGAAGAAATTGGGGGTTTTGGCATGAAATTGGTGTTTTTTGGAAAAAATATGGGTTTTGTATGGAATGGGTTCAATTAGATGATTTTAAAATGTTGATTTTAAAATGGAATTGAACTTGAGAATGATAATGACATGTGATGGTGTTTTCAATAATGTGCGATCTTGTGTGGCTTGTGCGTTTTTGGATATGGATGGGATGTTGTATTGGAACGGGTTGTGCTGTTGTAGTGTGGTCAGGAAAGTGCCACTATAATCAGGGATTTGGATGGATAATGGTTAGAAGGGCCACCATTAAGGAAAGTGGCTGAGAATGTACCACTTGTAGGGTTGTGAACGGGTTGGCCGAGAAAGTACCCCCGTTGTTGGTTTATTTCTTGACTATGTGATGTTTGTAGATGGTTCTTGTGGGTGAAATATGAATACGGTAACCGGGGTGTGGCTTGGTTGTGGTGGATTTCCCTTGTGTGGCATGTTTGGATTTTGTAATCAGTTTGAAAATGGGTTTATTTTATATAAAATGTTTTATATAAATGTGCTAACGGTTTATCCTAGTGGTATGTGTAGGGAAGTAATTTTTGGAAATCCTACTGAGTTTTAGTACTCACCCCTTGCTTTGGCATGGTGGTGTCTTTGTAGATGTTGTGTGCCGTGACGTGGGCAAAGGTAAGGCATAAACCTCCTTTAGTGGGGCGTTGTGATGTCTTGGTGGAACTTGGAGCTTGGAACTTGGTGTGGAGTTATGGTGGTGTCATGGCTCGTGGTGTTCTTGTTGAGTCTTCCGCATTGTACTCTGATGTTGTATTGGGTTTTGATGACATGTATGATTACGGATTATCAGTGTCACGACCCGTCCTTGGGGCCCGTACTGTGACTACCCCAAGCCCACCTTCCATAGGCCAGGGGCTGGAGACTAGCACCAAAGGCGTAAATCCCGTTAACTGGGAAGGCATTGCCTTTATAAAAGCAAACAAACACCACAGAGTACAAGCGGAAGTAAAAAACTAAGTACAAAAGAAAGTGCTGAAAAGTAAATGGGCCAGAATACAAACCCAAATGAAAATATAGCTACAACTGAACAAAAGTACAACAACTGGAAGAACGGAAGCGGCACCTGGGTCGTCCTCCTCGGATCCTACCTGAAGGGTAGGTACAGATAGTGCAGCTCCTGGATCGTTCACCACAGATCCTACCTGAAGGGTAGGTACAGATAGCCTCCACAATGCTCTCGCCCATCAACCTCCTCCGTGTGTCGTCTCGTCGTGAAGTCCACCTCCAGATACTGACTCGTCATTTGGTCCACCTCTGGATATTGACTTGTCGTGTGGTCCACCTCCGGGTACCGTCCAGTCCTCGAACACTCAGCCTCTGTCTGCACTGCCCGTTGTCTGCAACCAACACAACGAGGTGCGGGCATAGCGCATGCATGGGTGAGTATAAGGATACTCAGTAAGGACCCCGAGACCCTCAAGGTCTCACTAAAACCAACAAGGATAACCACAAGAAGATCTCAACAGATAACCTCTACTTAGGTATATTCCCATACATATACCTAAGGTATCAAGTAACCCATCTCAATCATGAGGAAACACAAAGATTATGAAATCAACGGATAACCACTACCCATGTATATGCCCATACATATACCTAAGCTATCAAGTGACCCATCTCAATCAAGAGGTAAACACAAAGGACATGGAATCAGCTCAAACCAGGATTTTCATTATCGAAACCGTAACTGCTGATGAGCCCCGTCTCTAGAGTGTACGGTGGTCCTATCACAACTCCGAGGTACTACTCACTAACCTAAGACTGCTGAGGTACTCCTCCTGTTGAGTACCATGGGTCAGCCACCCAAACACAGTAGTGCTTCCCACCGGGGTATGCCACCCAAACACAGTAGTGCACACCCCCTAGTAGCCTGAAGAGGTACTCTCCGGACGAGTATCGCGGGTCTGCACTGTCACACAGGTAGTGCTCCGTCCGCCATGGGTCTGCACCCAAACAAAGTAGTGCTCTGTCCACTGGGCTAGTCAACTCACTCCAAGTCGAGTCGGTCAAGCAGTCGTCAGGTCTCAGTCGGCTACACGGTCTCCGTACTCCGTACGCTCGTCTCTGGGAGGGTCCGCTCCACGAGCTATAGGTCGATACTCGAAGTATCTCAAGGTCCCACGAAGAAGTATCTCAAAGGACCGCCTCGTCATAGGGGTCTCAACGCAACAGACGGCGCGTCAATCGGACGCCCGGTCTGTGAGTTATTAGCCTTTTCGTCCTAGGGGTCCGGTTGGTTTTGTGAGCGAACCAACCTGGCCGTATCTCAACTATACCCCGAACTCTCGTAGGGTATACTCAAAGGGACCGTTTCTCAACGTGATCACCAACGCCGCTGACGGTTCGTCAAATGGACGTTCGGTCTGAAAGATATCAGCTTTTCCGTTCCAGGGGCCCGGTTGGATTTCAGGTGCAATCCAACCCGGCCACTATCCAACTGAATCCAGATCTCTGGCGAAGTATGCCCAAAATTCCGTCTCATCAAAAGGAAATCAACGAGATAGACGACGCATCAATCGGACGCCCGGTCTGTGGGTTATTGGCTTTTTCGTTCCAGGGGCCCGGTTGCTTTTTAAGGCAAAACCAACCCGACCGTACTCCACCTGCGTCCAAACCTCGGGCGGAGCAAGCCAAAAGATCCGTCTCATTTAGAGGAATCCAACAAAGTCGACGGCACGTCAATCGGACGTCCGGAGCTCAAGTTAAGAGATTTTCCACTCTGAGGGCCCGGTTGGTTTCGTGTACGAACCATCCCGGCCGAACCCAAAGTATTCCGAAACATTGAGTGCGATATGTCGAAACGACCGTCTCGATCCAAGGATCACATCTCCGCTAACGGTGCATCGATCAGAGGTCCGTAGCCCAAGATATGGGCAAAAGACTGAAAGAGGTCCGGAAATGGGGGTTTCGGGCCCAGACCGACCCAGCCCGAGACCCCCTGGGTCGGCCCGAACCGAGTCGACCTGACCCGGGTGCAGGTCCGACCCGGTCGGCGCGGCCCGGACCGGTCTGCCCAAGCCGGCCCGGCTCAGCCGGGGTTCGGCCGAACAGCCGAACCGTGCAGGGGGGGGGGGGGGGGCGCTGCCCCCACGTGAAGAGTCGCGACCCCAAGTGGGGCCGCCATTGCCAGCGGACGCGGCAGCCGGCCGCGTCCCGCCTCCCTCCGGTCCCGCGCGGCCGCAAGACCGCATGCTGCCGGCGCGGATTAAGCCACGACGGCTCCTTCCGGCGGCGCGCCGGGCGCCGCCGTGCCGGCGGGGCGCGCCGGCGGGCTGCTCCGTGGACCACCAGACGAGTTCTGGTGGTCGGAACTTCATGCCATCTACACCAATGGTCCTCCCGGGACCCGACCTTCACTGCGGAAGCCTCAAAATTACCTTGCGTCCTCGTTTGTCATCGCCCGCCAATCTGCACTCAACGATCAAGTAAACAAACTACGGCCTCTTCGTGGTTTTCCAACGCGGCGCGATGCCGCCGTGGCTTGTTCAACTTCATCGGCGCAGCGCGACGGCGTCCCGCTTCTTATACCTTCCTCATAATTCCCGCGCGGTGTAATGGCATCGCGCCACCTTTCACGTGCCGCAACAAAATTCAAAAAACAAGGGAGAGGAGGGTCAGTCGTCTTCGTGCAGTCCGACCTCCTCCCGTTATAATGATAGCAAGAAGCCATCAAATAGAAGTCGACGTACGACAAAGAAATATTTCACAGCAAAAACAATAATCCTCAACATCAATCCGCATGAACGAACGATCCGGGGATCAATCTGAAAATGGTTGGTCCGCGCTCGTCGTTCTTTTCTCAAAAGATAAGAGAACACCAAATAAATTCCTCTACCTCGAGCGTAGCTTGAACGGAGGTTCATCAAACGAGGATTCTTCACGGAAAGAGACGTCACGAAAGAAGACTTCATCGGCGTCGCGGTAAGAGGGGTCGCAGAAGGAGACATTGCGGAAGAAGACGTCGCGGAAGGAGACGTCGACCTCCGAGGAATCCGGCGTTCTTCACGTTCTTTGTGTTCTTCGTGTTCTTCGACGAAGAGGATGAAGAAACTCAAGTCTCCCTTAGATTTTCTCCCAAAGCTCTCAAGCAACAAGCCCCCAACCCAAAATAAAATAAGTCCCTTACTTATTTTATTAACCTAACTTAAGGTTTGAAATTCAAGAGTTTGAAATTCAAACACTCCCATTAAATACACTTCATTAATATCATAAGTTATCAAAAACTTATGTTATCAAATTTAATTGTTATTTGAGGGAGTTATGGAATGTGAAGGGGTGGGGTTCGTGTGGGCCCCACCACTCTCATAACCTTCCATGGGATGTTCGGTAGTTACCCAACTTGCACCCAAATCTTAAATCCACTAAGAGAAAATAAAAATTGTAGTTAAATTTTTATTCTATCTTCCACAAGTTTTTATCATCCTCTCTTGTGAAAATGCAACTCTGGAAAAGGTGTTTCTAAGAAATTACTGGCGCTGCGGTTTCATCGGTGCCCTCAGAATTCGATTCTGAGCACCGGTTCAAAAGTTAGAAATTCACGCTCGTTCATTCACTGAACGTACCCGATCTAAACTTCGGAAATTAATTTCGGGCACACTGGGCCTCGGAATCAGGCACCGTCAGAAACTACGTTCTTGTAAAATTCCAAATAAAATTAAGAAAAAAATTTCCTATAAATTTATGGGTATTTACATTACTCCCACCTCAGGGATTTACGTCCCCGTATAGCTTCAACACAAACTTGGGTTACAAAAGCGGTATTGAGCACGCATCTGAGCCTTCCGATCCCATGTGATTACCTGGAGGCTCCCGTACTGCCGAAGAAAGCACACCCAAGGAATCAAACATCCTTGTAGGATCAGCTTTTATCGATCCTCGATCCCCACGGGAACCTCCGTGTAAGTAACCCCATCGCCATCGTCCTGCTCCTCATGGTCGATGATATGCGAAGGGTCGAGCACGTATCTTCTCAGTTGAGATACTTGGAAAACATCGTGCACCTGGTGCAACTGAGGTGGATGGGTGAAGCGGTAAACCACCTCACCTACCCAGCTGAGGACCTAGAAAGGTCCGTTGAACCTCAGAGATAACTTGACGCCTTGGCCACATCTCTGTGAACCTCGTCGAGGAGAGACCCGTATAAGGACATGATCGTCATTATCGAACTCTAGAGGTATCCAATTCCTGTTAGAAATGAAACTCAAAATGACTGCTGCCACGAGGGTAAGGTTGAACGACTCAAGAGTGATCGGTCGCACCCTCTTGTGCATGAGATTATCCTGTACTGCCTGGGGTTTCCTTTTCGCCGACCAAGGAAAACCCATCCCAACATTAGCCTAATACCGTCAATTTGAGTATGAACAGTTATTGCCCATTCCATACTCAAACTAACGTCGTAAGGCCTCGACGCTGCCACCAAGAGATTCCAACCGAAACTCTCACCTCGTGGGTCAGACCACACTATCGGCGTAAGTGTAATTATCGAGTCTCCTCCCAAGGTATCTCCATACGCGAGGGTCAAGTCTACGGCTTCCCGGAAACTCTAGGTCTGGGACAAGATTCGTGAAAGCAAGGAATGATTCATCTCGACGTCTATTACTACAACAGCTAGTAGTGGACACAGACTGTCCCTTGAATCATTTTTAGAGCCATTGGGTCACACTACTTGACCGCATGCAGCCGCACTCTTCTTCTGCCCTCCAACTCCCTGAGCCTGGCGGGGATAACTAAGGCAGGTGGTTGTAGCATGTTAAGATGTACACCACCTCATAATTCTCTCCTAGCTCTGCCTCCACGTCTACTGCTTCGCAGACTCATCTCTCCTTAAATCTTCCACTTCTTGAAACATTTAACACGCTTGAGTCTATATGACTGGCGCCGGTTTCCTGTTTCTTACTGCACTGTGCAGTCTTCATCCGCTCCTGGATGATCTTCACTTTCTTTGCCTATGATCTGGAATAGCTGCTAAAATTTCTCTTTTGCCGAAAAGAGAAACTCGGTCTCATCCCCTAGATGAACCACGCCCATTGCCTAATATAGTCAATCCTGACATGAATGATGTATTCATGCCATGGATGATGTCGTAAGGCCTCGACGTAACTGCCAAGAGATCTAACTGTCACTCTCGCCTCCAAGGGTCGAGTCACACTGTCGACATCAGTATGAGGTCACTGGGTCTCCTACAGTAGAAATCTCGAAAGTGAGGGTCAAGTCAACAGTTTTAACCGGGACCACTCAGTATCAACCAATAAAAGGGACAGGAAAGAAAACATCACAAAGATAAGTGTCTTTTTTATTATTGCAGCTAATAGTACAAAGACACGAATACAATAGAAATATGGAACTAGAAGTACAAGGGACGTATCCACTAGTTCTGCTCCTGTCCACCTGCTCCCGGAGCTCTACTGCCTCAGTGGATCCTCCAACGCCTACGGATCGACAGTGCGGGGGGTCGGACAGTCATGTGCCAGGTGACCCTTCCTGCCGCATTCATAACACTTCTTGCTCTTCGTACGGCTGGCTCTGACCCCACCCTGGGTTCCCTGCACCACCGGTCCTAAAACACGAGATCGCCCAACTGCTGGTCTGGTCCTCCTGGACCTCTGCATCATCTGTCTACTACCCACAGATGACTCAGCTACCGATCGAAAAACACGCGGCAAAGGCAGAAGCTCCTGAACACACTCGGGGTGTAGAGCTACTGACACAAACTCCACCCTGAAGAAGGTCTCGAAGTCTTCCCATGTGAAGGTCATCCCATCGAAAAACTGGAACAAGTGGCTCCACCACCTGTCTGCTGCTGCCTGAAGAAGGCTGGCAGCAAAGATCACCATGAAGTCTGCAGGTGTCCCCACTATCCTGAAGACTCTCACCACTTCCTCCAGCCAATCCTCAGCCACCTGCGGGTCTGTCTCTCCCTGGAACCTAGGTGGCCTTTGGCGCTGGAACTCATGCAGTGCGCTCAAGTGGCGTGCATCGCCTACTACTGTGGAGAGTGGCATCGGTGGCCCAACGTATCGTAATACCTCTGGTGCCTCTGCTGGTGCCTCGACTACAAGAGGGCCTTGTACCGAAGCCTCGTCGCTTGACAGTCTGTCATTACGCACATCCCTCTGGGATCTAGCTGGTCGTCCGTGAAAAGGCATCCTAAAAGAAACAATGTGACATGGTCAAATGATTATACCTGGTGAGCTGACATGGTTTGAGCTATTTTAAGGGAAAACCTTTGAAAACACACACGCAATCAGTGTTTTTGTGCACAAAGTCGGAAATCAGTTGTCAGGGTCCTGGTGTATGGATACATCGGCCGCCCGCACCAACACTGGACTCCCTGAACTGAAGACCACACTTGGTACCCTTAACACTGTTGCTCCATAGAAAGAAAATATCAGAGTTATAAGTTATGCGGTAGAAACGAACTCCTCGGATACCAATTTGTCACGACCCGTCCTCGGGGCCCGTGCCGTGACTAGCCCAAGCACGCCTTCCATAGGCCAGGGGCTGGCGACTAGCACCAAAGGCATAAATACCGTTAACTAGGAAGGCATTTCCTTTATAAAAGCAAACAAACACCACAGAGTACAAGCGGAAGTAAAACACTAAGTAGAAAATAATGTGCTGAAAAGAAAATGGGCCAGAATAAAAACCCAACTGAAAATACAGCTACAACTGAACAAAAGTACAACAGAAAAAGACAACAGCTGGAAGAACGGAAGTGGCTCCTGGGTCATCCTCCTCAGATCCTACCTGAAGGGTAGGTACAGATAGCGCAGCTCCTGGATCGTTCACCACGGATCCTACCTGAAGGGTAGGTACATATAGCCTTTACAATGCTCTCGCCCGTCAACCTCCTTCGTGTGTCGTCTCGTCGTGAAGTCCACCTCTAGATACTGACTCATCGTGTGGTCCACCTCCGGGTACTGACTCGTCGTGTGGTCCACCTCTGGGTACCATCCAGTCCTCAAACACTCAGCCTCCGTCAGCACTGCCCGTCGTCTGCAACCAACACAACGAGGTTCGGGCATAACCCGTGCAGGGGTGAGTATAACGATACTCATTAGGGACCCCGAGACCCTCAAGGTCTCACTAAAACCAACAAGGATAACCATAAGAAGATCTCAATAGATAATCTCTACTTAGGTATATGCCCATACATATACCTAAGGTATCAAGTAACCCATCTCAATCATGAGGAATCAAAAAGATTATGAAATCAACGGATAACCACTACCCAGGTATATGCCCATACATATACCTAAGTTATCAAGTGACCCATATCAATCAAGAGGTAAACACAAAGGTCATAGACTCAACTCAAACCAGGATTTTCATTATCGAAACCATAACTGCTGAAGAGCCCCGTCTCTGGAGTGTACAATGGTCCTGTCACGACTCCAAGGTACTACTCACTAACCTAAGACTACTGAGGTACTCCTCCTGTCGAGTACCGCGGGTCAGCCACCCAAACACAGTAGTGCTTCCCGCCTGGGTATGCCACCTAAACACAGTAGTGCACACCCCCTAGTAGCCAGCAGAGGTACTCTCCGGACGAGTACCGCGAGTCTGCACTGACACACAGGTAGTGCTCCGTCCGCCATGAGTCTGCACCCAAACAAAGTAGTGCTCCGTCCACTGGGCTAGTCAACTCACTCCAAGTCGAGTCAGTCAAGCAGTCGTCAGGTCTCAGTCGGCTACACGGTCTCCGTACTCCATACACTCGTCTCCGGGAGGGTCCGCTCCACGAGATATAGGTCGATACTCCAAGTATCTCAAAGTCTCACGAAGAAGTATCTCAAAGGACCGCCTCGTCATAGGGGTCTCAACGCAATAGACGACGCATCAATCAGACGCCCGATCTGTGAGTTATTAGCCTTTTCGTCCCAGGGGCCCGGTTGGTTTCATGAGTGAACCAACCTGGCCGTATCTCAACTGTACCCCGAACTCTCGTAGGGTATACTCAAAGGGACCGTTTCTCAACGTGATCACCAACGCCGCTGACGGTTCATCAAACGGACGTCCGGTCTGAAAGATATCAGCTTTTCCGTTCCGGGGGCCCGGTTGGATTTCGGGTGCAATCCAACCCGGCCAATATCCAACTGAATCCAAATATCTGGCTAAATATGCCCAAAATTCCGTCTCATCAAGAGTAAATCAACGAGACAGACGATGCATCAATCAGACGCCCGGTCTGTGAGTTATTGGCTTTTCGTTCCAGGGGCCCGGTTGGTTTTTAAGTCAAAACCAACCCGACCGTACTCCACCAGCATCCAAACCTCAGGTGGAGTAAGCCTAAAGATCCGTATCACATAGAGGAATCCAAAAAAGTTGACGACACGTCAATCGGACGTCCGGAGCTCAAGTTAAGAGCATTTCCGCTCCGAGGGCCCGGTTGGTTTCGTGTACGAACCAACCCGGCCGAACCCAAATTATTCCAAAACCTTGAGTGCGATATGTCGAAACGACCGTCTCGATCCAAGGATCACATTGACGCCGACGATGCGTCGATCGGAGGTCTGTAGCCCAAGATATGGGTAAAAGACCGAAAGAGTTCTGAAAACGGGGGTTTCGGGCCCGGACCGACCCGGCCAGCGCGACCCGGCCCGGTCTGCCCAAGCTAGCCCGGCTCGGCCGAGGGATCGGCCGAACCGTGTGGGGGGGTGCTGCCCCCGCGTGAAGAGTCGCGACCCCGCGTGGGGCCGCCCTTGCCAGCGGACGCGGCAGCTGGCCACGTCCCGCCTCCCTCCGGTCCCGCGCGCCCGTGGGACCGCATGCTGCCGCCGCAGCTTCAGCCGCGACGGCTCCTTCCGGCGGCGCGCCGGGCACCGCCGCCACCTGCAACCAGCGAGGCGCGCCGGCGGGCTGCTCTGCGGACCACCGGATGAGTTCCGGTGGTCGGAACTTCGTGTCGTCTTCACCAATGGTCCTCCTGGGACCCGACCTTCACTTTGGAAGCCTCAAAATTACCTTGTGGCCTCGTTTGTCATCGCCCGAAAATCTGTGCTCAATGATCAAGTAAACAAACTACGACCTCTTCGTGGTTTTCCGGCATGGGGCGACGGCTCCGTGGCTTGTTCAACTTCATCGGCGCGGCGCGACGGCGCCACGCTTCTTAGCCCTTCCTCATAATTCCCACGCGGTGTAACAACACCGCACCACCTTTCACGTGCCGCAACAAAATTCAAACAACAAGGGGGAGGATGGTCGGCCATGTTCTTGCGGTCCGACCTCCTCCCGTTTTAATGATAGCAAGCGGACATCAAATAGAAGTTGATGTACGACAAAATAATATTTCACAGCAAAAACAATAATCCTCAACATCAATCCGCATGAACAAACGATCCGCGGATCAATCTGAAAATGGTTGGTTCGTGCTCGTCGTTCTTTTCTCAAAAGATAAGAGAACACCAAATAAATTCCCCTACCTCGAGCGTAGCTTGAACGGAGGTTCGTCGAATGAGGATTCGTTTCGGAAAGAGACGCCGTGAAAGAAGACATTGTCGGCATCTTGGTAAGAGGCGTCGCGGAAGGAGACGTTGCAGAAGAAGACGTCGCGGAAAGAGACGTCGGCCTACGAGGAATCCGGCATTCTTCACGTTCTTCGTTTTCCTCGACGAAGAGGATGAAGAAACTCAAGTCACCCTTAGCTTTTCTCCCAAAGTTCTCAAGCAACAAGCCTCCAACCCAAAATAAAATAAGTCCCTTACTTATTTTGTTAACCCAACTTAAGGTTTGAAATTCAAGAGTTTGAAATTCAAACACTCACATTAAACACACTTCATTAATATCATAAGTTATCAAAAACTTAAGTTATCAAATTTAATTGTGATTTGAGGGAGTTAAGGAATGTGAAGGGGTGGGGTTAGTGTGGGCCCCACCACTCTCATAACCTTCCATGGGAAGTTGGGTAGTTACCCAACTTCCACCCAAAGCTTAAATCCACTAAGAGAAAATAAATATTTTTGTTAAATTTTTATTCTATCTTCCACAATTTTTATCAACCTCTCTCGTGAAAATGCAACTCCGAAAAAGGTGTTTCTAAGAAATTACCGGCGTTGCGGTTTCATCGGTGCCCTCAGAATTCGATTCCAAGCACCGGTTCAAAAGTTAGAAATTCCCGCTCGTTCGTTCACTGAACGTACCCGATCTAAACTTCGGAAATTAATTCTGGGCACACCGGGCCTCAGAATTAGGCACCGTCAGAAACTGCGTTCTTGTAAAATTCAAAATAAAATTAAGAAAAAAATTTCCTTGAAATTTACGGGTCTTTACAATCAGGTTGTCTTGGGTAATTTATGAGTTTTTTTTTGTTGACATGCATCATATAGTTGTTGTTGTTTGGTTGGTTTTGTCTCAAGGGAAAATAGTTCCCCAATTGTTCTTGGATCCCTCGCCATTTATTGCCAGCCTTTGGCACCTTGGGAACGTCACCTAAGGACAAGTAACCCTCACCGCCTCCTCAAGTCAATGAGGTAGGGGCGTAGTGTTTCAAGAGTCCTCCTTGATCAATCAACTCTTGAATAGATAATGTGTTGGTATAAGTGATTACAATCAAAGGGAATATTGTTTTCCATATATATTATGAATATTAGGGAATTGTTATATGATGGATCCAATATGATATTCAAATTTCCCGGGTACATATTTCATGGATTTTTTCATAAAACATCATTTAGTTGAGTATTGGATCATCGTTGAACTATGGTGGTGGAGATTTCATCATGAATTTATATGTGTTTAAATAAATATAGTCATGTGTTTCGATGAAATTTGATAACACCATATAGGACCTACTCGAAGAGACATTACATTGTAAAATAACTTAATTTCTCGGTATGTATATTTTTTATTAATGTCGCCCACTTGTAACATGGTCAAAATTTACCATCAGTTCATGGTATTTTGAGAATCCTAAAAGGGGGTTTGAGACTTTTAAAAGGATAAAAGTATAAAAAACATTTGTAGATTATTTTACAGACATTGTAAATTCATTACGCATTCTATATTGTTTAGGAGAATGTAATTTTAATCCAATGTGATGGTTTTTTTGATTTATACCTCTATAAATATTTAAATGACATGTAACTACATTACACATCATGTAATTCATAGAAATGATATTATAATGTGTTCTATACAATTCATTTTATTTCCATATCACATGAATCTTATTCCTCTCATACATAGGGATCATTCCCATAAATTTTGGAGGGCTTTACATGATTTCAGATAACCCAATCATGCATATGATCCCTACAAAGTGGTTTTAGTTTGATCTAATATTATATTCTTCTGTTCAGTAACTATTATAGTGTAATCTCATGAATGTTTAAATTGATGTTTTTGAACTTGATAGATTTTTATATAGTATCCATCATATGATCAAACAAAACCTTCTTCTTAATGGGAATATTATATTGGATGCATTAATTTTTTAATGTTTTAATGGTATGGGGTTTAACCATTATCCATATGGTTTATGAATAAATTAATTGAAGAATTTTATTATTCATTTGAGTATCTTGGGATACAATTTTCTTTTGAACTATCTTGTGGCCACCATCCTAGTGAGAAAACCATTGTTTATAATGATTATAATAACTTTTTAATGTGTATTTTTATGACATGGGTTTCTGGATGATTTTTTGATATAGAATATCCTGGTATTGTCTTGTTTATTGATAATATAATCATGTTCTTGGTCATTAGAAATTGATAATTGAAATGTGAATATTAACGATAAATGGAAATTTTTGTAATTAACCATTGAGCCTTGTCGTCTGATAATGTTTATATCCATGATTTTATAATATGTATAGTATTTTTTATGATGTAATGATTATATACTATTATTGTTCACAACACTTATTAAAATGTTGCTAAACTAGGCATATCCTTGATTGGATCCTAAAATTCTGATATTACATACATGTATTTGATTGGATTTTGAAATGATGAAGTATGAGGTTTATCCTTGATTGATATTTTATATTCATATAGAGCATTCTAAACACTGATTATTTGTAGTTAACATACCTTGGTTATAATGTTATGATTTTCATGGATATAAGACATGGTCTAATATATTTTGTTATGAATAGAGGAAGGTTACATTGTACCATGGTTATATGTTTATGGTTTTCATGGATGTCATACATGCTCAAATATATTCTTGATTTGGTGGAAAAGAGGTTTGATTTTGTATTAAGTTATTTGTTGAATTAATTAAAACAGTAGTTTATTTTACTATTTGATGAACTTATTATTTTACCGGGTTTTTATACAAGGTGGTTTCGATATAATAATTTATATTCACATGTTATCCAAGTATCCAATTGGTACCTGAGTATATAATATAGATGTTTGTTTAGATAAGGGAAAATAAAAATTGTGTTGATTTTTTTGTACTCGATGTGTTGGAGTTTGAATATGGGACTTAGTTAGGCATTATGACTGAGGAAATTTGAGTCATTATTTTATTCATATATTCATCTAAGTTTGTTACATATATCATGGAATTTAGTTATATTCTATTACATAATTTTATTATTTTATTATTAATTATTTTGTTATTTAGTAAGATTTATTAAGGATTTTCATTGTATTTTGTTGTTTTATTCAATTCTTGATATTGATATTTATTTATTTTTTATATTCATTTTTCTTAAGGAATGTAACACATGAATCAAGGTTGTGTAGTCTCTCCTCAATTCTTATCATATCCTTATTTGTACTTGGAAGCATTTGGAATATAGAAAGGCGAACCTGAGGTCTCACAACCAACATGTTTAGGCCATGTGAGAGTGTTACAAACAAGGGGATGTTACAAAGTGGTATTAGAGAACACCAATAAGGTTTTTTTGTTTATTTAAAATTTTTTAATGCTATAAATTAGAGTATAATATGTTAGGATAGGGTAATGAGATTATGTGTAGGAGTAGTTAACCCATGTATGTGGGAAGACTCGAGTTCCCAAGGATGTGACCACTGTTTGTTTTGTTCACTTATTATAGTTGATGTTATTTCACACTTATTGATTCACATGTTGTGTGGTGTTATCATGTTATGAGATAATTGATTATTCAGACATATATTCATAGTCTGGTGTGGAATGGGATTTGTATGCATGCTTCATAATAGGCACATGGGGATATTTATTGACATGAATTGTTCATGGTAAGTAAATATATTTCTTTCAATTTATATATGCATTATTATTAAAAAATGATATATTATATATTTTATATGTGAAAGGAAATGAAAAAAATGAATTGTTATGTAATTATAAAACATTTATAATTCACACTTAATGAGACAAGTAGTCATTGGTTCTCTGTTTTTGTTACCTATCATGGTTCACCATGTTGATAATAACTATTCTAAAGAATGTGTTTTTTCAGGTAGATAAAAATCATCCTCATAAAAATCAATTATAGAAAATGATATTTTAAATAAGAATTCTCTTATCATATTTGAATCATATCATCATGTAGTTACTGATAAACGGTTTTATGTTCATCTTTGGCACATCTTACTGATGATCATGAAATTAGTTTAGAGAGATATTTTTTAAACCAAGCCATTGATATCTGAGATGGAATGATATTTCTAGTTTTAGAATCCACCAAATTTTACAGGGAACGGAGGATCCCAGGATGTTGAGTTATGGATCGAGTCAGTCAAGATGATATTCATGTATCATTAGATACTCTCAGATATGAGGGTGAAGCCTACTGCAAATATGTGTTGTCGACCATCCAAGCATTGTTGTGACAATCTAGAGAAGGTTTTTCAAAGAGATAAATATTATTTGAAGGGATTTTCTGAATAATATTTAATTCCAATTATATCCTTGTACATTTAGTAATGAGAAGTCTCATGAGTTCGCACACCTAACAATAGAGGGAATACAAGTGCTAGAGTCCCCAGAGTGTTTCAATGACATGCAACACTTTGTACCATATTTTAATGATGATGGTATCTGTATGAAATTAATTTTTAGGATTATATTAATTAAATTTTTTATCATAGGGGAACATGTTCTAAGTGAGTAGTTTGTAGCTGTAAAAAAAATTTACTCATCACAAGTGAGCATCTGAGATAGGCCCTTATCAGTGTCCTAATTATTTTTTTAGGGAAAACTATGAACTCCAATTATTTTGGTACGAACCACCATTATGGTAGTTTTTTTTAAAGGAAATAGATTTAAAATATATTAGTGTAGTGGTAATTTATCTTAAATAAATGTTTTATTGTAGTGATATCATTGAAGAAAGATGGCCCCTCACCAGATTTATTGTCCGCACCCCATTTTGGAGTGTCCTGCTTGGGGTAGGATGGTCCATCTACAAATAAAAATATGTTAGGGAAAGCAATTTTAGTGTAGTGGCATATGAACATGATGAAAACATGAGTCTTGGAATAACAAAGTTACTCCTCATTAGATATGTTGTTGGAGTTCCACTATAAATTCTATTCATGGTTGGGGATGTGGTATACATATACAATAATGGTTGTACCAATCAGGGGTTATGGCTTATGGGATTCAAGCCAGAGCCAAGGGCAGAAGAGATGTGATGATGAATGTTTTAAATAATACTCTTGATATTATACATGTTGGACTGTGTACCATAAGAGGTAAAATTATTATATCATATACACATTGTATTTTTATATATGAGAATCATATTCATTTTTAACCACATATTACAGAAATGGGTTAGTCTTGTATGTGAAGATTTGGAATACTATATTTACCATCAACACACTATTGGTACTATTGAAATAGAATACCAAATGGGGCATCAAATGTTCTCTATTGAGTGGTGGTCACCATTTAATAAGGGGATTACTCATGCTAGAGATGATATAAATTGATTTGATTCTTATTATAAATAGTTTATTTTCATACCTAGATCATATCGACTATTACCAGAGTAGTGTTACATTAATATCTCTAGAAGGTGGAATCAATATTCACTAGGGATATTGGTATCTTCAGGGTTTTCATACATGAACAATTATGTTTATATTCATTTGTATCATTGATTATATATCCTGTACTTTGCAATGATTATAGTGAAATTGTGAAGTATTATTTTACTATAATTTACAACCATTTTAATATTTCATTCCTGAAGACTTATATGGTTTGTTTCCTATGAGAGTGTTATTGAGATTACCATTGAGATTGTACTGGGAGTAGACCAAATTTTTATCATACTATATATAATGAATCTAGTAAATAATTGGAAGTTGAAATTCTATTTGGATGATCTATAATATAAAGGATTCATATGAAATAGTTCATCTCCTAGGGGTTCTCCATTTCTCTCCACCTAGAAAGTTTATGGGACTTTTCAAATTTGTCTGTACTATTAGATATAGATCCCTATAAAGATAATGAACTGGTATGCTAATTTTGGAATTGCTGATATCTTTGATGAGTTGATTGGTTATATGATCATATCTATGATTGATTTGATACCAGGATACAATCAACTTATGGTTTTGTCATCTGACATACATTATACATATATTAAGAGTATCTATGTCTTGTATGAGTTGGTATTGATTCTGTTTGGTTTTACTAATTCAATTTTATTAATTATTACCATGATTATTTTAATGATTCATTGTTTTATGGATCAGTTTGTGGGTGTTTTTTAGATAATTTATTTCTGAACATCTATTCATCATATGATTATTCCAAACATTATGGTGTTGTCCTGAGTACCTCAAACTAGAATTTAATTTATTCTATGAAAACCAAATAAAATTTATAGATTGGTAAAGATCTCTTTATGGGAAAAAAATATCAGATGAAGGTGTTTAAATGGGTACAAATAATGTTATAGTGATATTATCATGGGCGAATCCTAGGAATGTCATCATTATTCAGAGAATTCTTGTTTTAGAAGGTTATTATTGGAAAATTATCCAGGAATTTACCTATTTGGAAGTACCAATTTCATGTTTGGCCAAGAATGTTTTGATGTTTATATCTTCATATTCTTGAATGATATCATTTAATCAGATGAAAATAAGTCTAAACATATCAAATATCCTTAATTTACCTCTATCAGGTAAATTATATACCATTTAATGTGATGCATGTGAAGTTGGACTCAAATTAGTTATACTGTAGAAGGATCAAGTGGATTATTATGGTTATAGGTGGTTGAGAACACATGAGAGGAATTACCCTAATCATGATTTGATTTTAGTCATAGTGGATGACTCAATGTGATACCTTAAGATTTTCTCATGTTTGAGAGTTTTGTGGTAAAACAGAATATATGAGACAAGGTACATCGATAATCAAGGATACATTATCCTTCAATGGATTATTTGGGTCGAATATCTATAGCAAATCTAATTATATATGGAATATAAACATGGTATGGGAAAATTAATTGTTGAATCATTGATTTATAAGAAGAAGACACTGGGTGTATGTGAGACTTGCGATGTGTGGGGTTAATGACCCTCTTTACAGACATGCATCCAAATGTTCATGATTTTGAGGGTGGTGTATATCTGACTTGGATATATTTTATAACTATTGTATTGTATCATATAAATACCAGGAAGTTATTTTATCCATGTGGATTATTTCTGAGAGGAAACATATATTGGATGGATACACTATCATGATGGTCTATTGGTAGTGACAATTCACTTTTTTCGGTGTCTGAGTATGGGATCCAAAAGTATTGCATATGGCGATAATGATTGAGTTTCATGATTATAAGTGGGTACAATATCATGGGTTGATAAATATATTTTTTTTCTCTATATAAAATAATGATGTTCTTTAATGAAGAAGGAGGTAGTGTTTTTTTGGTGAGACATTTTTGTTTTTAGCAGGTGAAGGCATAGGATTAAAATGCAGATTATATTTTGAATCCTTTTCCCACTCTATAATGGAAATATGATGACTCCAAAAAGGAAATTATAGTATTATTTCCTAATAAAAGATGTAAAAACTAGGGTTTATGGGTCATTTTTATCGACTAATGAAGGAAACAAATTATTTCCTATTAGGAAGAACATTACAGTTAATGAACTGGGTGTTCATTATGTGAATGAGATAGTTGGTTTGTAGTAATTTCTAAAGTATATCATTTTATATTTATATATTTGTTCCAAATCATTGATATGGTAGGGATTTTAGAATTATTTAGGATTAGAGGTAAATTTGAGTACTACATATCATCCCCTGAGTAATGACTAATATGATATGATTATTCATCTTATTGTGGATATGTTACAAACATGTGTACTATATTTATTTTTTTTGATGATAGAAGCATATTAAAATAATTGTTTTCTATTATAATATCATATTCTATACATTTGTTCAAATGTATCCTATATGAGGCCTTGTTTGGAATGTCGTTCTTCTAGCCTCTTTTTGGATGGAGGCTGGTGAGTCATATATTGTCCGGAATAGTATCATACAAGAGACTTATTAATTGTTTTAGTTGATCAGATAGTGGTTGGTGATCACACATAGCACAGAGAAATCACCGATAAAAATCATATATGACCTTGGATTTTTATTTTTGGTCAAGGTTCATACCTTCGGGTGGATCTAAGGTTAGAGAAATGTTGTATCCCAAAACAATTCTATCTTATTTTTAGTGTTATTAGGATTTTCAATATATTTGAAAGGGTATATAATGTTTCATTCCATTTAGAACATCAATGGTGCTACAATTATATTAATGACATGTTCTATGTGTCATTTGATCAGACATATTTTCAAAACCTTATCTCTTAATTCATATATAACACATTGAGATTATTGAAGATGTTGTTGTTTATTAGATTATGATAAAGGTTGTGGATGCAGTGATAAATATTTCTGAAGTAGGGGAATTCCATTGGGTTGAGTGTAGTGGGATAATGGGTGAGTTTACGTGTCATGGGATATGGCTTCTAATATGTGAGCACAATGGCCAGAAATGTTCATCGAGACACCACATTGATTCATACATTAACTCAGGGACAATATGTTATATGGTATTGAGGTTGTAGGAATGTATCTTTTTTGGTATATATCCCTAAATTTGGATTCATAATCATACTTAAATTTAGTTTTGGATCTTCCTTAAACAATAGTGGTTTATATTTCATCTTTAATGTCTATGTGACTGAATAAATAAAGTATTGTTTTGTTATGAAAATTGAGGAGATATAAGGGGACCCATGAAAAAATAATTTGTTTAGGAATGTGACTTAATGACATGTGATATATGTTTGTTCTAATTAATGGAGTCTTGTTCTAATTGGTTCATATTTTTCATGGGTTCTTGGAATTTTGGGATCCCTAAAAGTTTGTTTGGGTCAATTATAAGGAGAAAATGATGAAAACAATCTGCAAAACTTTTTACAAGGCATGTAAATCTGTTAAACATCATCTAATGTTTGGGTGAATTAAATTTCAATCAACGGTGACCTTCATTTCAGTGTATCCCTCTAAAAATAATGACACATTGTCTATCTATATGAATCGCTCTTTAATTCAATGAACTGTTGTTTTATTGTTTTATATACTGTTGGTTTTATTTTCTACTCACATTAATATTATTTCTCTCAATCATAAGTCTCCATCCGGGCATTTTTATATCACCACTCTTATTTAAAAACATCCCAATCGCACATCCAATCCATGATAAGTGGTTTTGGATAGGTTTCCCCTTGTCTTCAACCATTTTGTAACCTCTCTTGTATAATATCAGGACCATTTTCTTTTTATTTTTTTTCTGGATCAAATTTTCTATAATATCCATTTTGAAAAAATTTGAATATTCTTTTTCATGGGTTTTCCATTAGATGTGATGTGTTACTTGATAGTTAATGGTTGGGTGTCAAATCCTTAACCATATAGTTTGATAATTTTTAGTATGTGAAACATTCCAATCACACTAACATATCAATTTCCTAATAAATGAATTGATAAATAATATTATTATGTGGAGTAAATTTGGATAAAATTGTATTTTTACATTGTTTTTTGAAACCTTTATGGTGAGATAAGCATTTTCTATAAATTAATTTATTAATGAATTAAAATGCATTTAATAAGACATCAATTTTTGGTGATTAATTGGTATAGATTAAAGATGGTATTTCTTGTTTTTGAGATAAGTGGAATGTTATTGGTGATTTCCTATTGATAAATGAAATTAGATATTTAATTATAAATGTAAATATAGGAAATTAAACATTGTTCTTTATGAAGTTATATTGTTGTTATCCTTGTTTCTCTGATATGAGTTTTTATTCCTATGATGTAATGATTATATACTGGGATAACCCATAACAAATATTGAAATGATGAAATAATGGGCTTGTACAAGATTAAATGTTGAAATTATGATATATCGGGCATGACTGTGATTAGCTGTTAAAATTAGGATAAATCTAACATTGATTTTATTGGATAATGAAATGTTGATATACTAGGATGGGGACTTCTTGATTGTTGAAATTCATATATATTAGGTTGAACATGTTTTTTATAGTTTATATACATTTTGTATAAAGTCATGGTTGAAATGGTTGTAAGATATTCTCATAGACATTCTTACATGGGATCAATGAAGTTTATGTTATCCCATTTTAATATGGTTATGGTTGACATAGTTTTTATCCATTCCCAGAGATATTTTGGGATGGTTCTCTCTCAGGTAGATGTTGTAATAATTTTATTTTTAATTAATTAATATAGGTTTACATTTCATTTTTGGAAATACATAATATAATATTGGTTATTTTTAGACATGGTGGTGTCGACCTTCTGAATTTTACCCAGACATAATTCGGGATGATGTCTGGTAACATAGTAGATTATATGGATGATGGTTTAAAAAAGTGAAAAAAACATTGTTGTTTTTTGTTTTCTTACTGGATGGGTTGGAGTTTGAGATGGGACCAACATGGTGTTTGGGATCAGGGAATTTTCATTCTAAAATATATAATGATAGTTTTTTACCTGTAATAAATATATGAATGAATATCTTTTTATTCAAGCTCATCATAAATTTTTTTATTTTGGTATATTTAGTTGGCTCTCTAATTGTATTTCCACTATATCATATGGTTTCATTTATTTCTACAATATAATATTCATTATTTGATTTATATTTATTTTCCCACTATGTTGTGACCTTTTATTTGAGGGGGTATAGTCTCTCTACTTTACTTATCACACCCCCTACTAGTCTGAATCTTATGGGGTACGGGGAGGCATGCTTAATGACTCATAACGTACTTTTTTGGGCTATGTGAGAGAGTTTTATAATGGCGGATGTTATTGAAACCCATGATACATATTCATTATATTGGGACCCTATCCTTTTACATAATAAAATTATATGATTTTAGGCTTAATTATACATCCGAGTACAAGAAAAGGATCATAATGTTTAGTGTCTTGGTAGACTATGTACATAAAAATGAAAATAAGGAACTAAATAAGACATTTAATTATTTGATCATAAAATTGAGATCCTAACTTCCATTTCAATCATGAATCATCCTAGGGTACCCTAGAGAACACATAAACAAAGGGATGGACTAAATAGACGAGTAAAAGAATAACATTTAGAAAAAAGAATTAGCACATGGGATAGAAGACCTGACATGATGATATAAAAAATCATGTAACATATGGGATAATAATATATAAACATAGAATCATATAAACATGGAGTCATATTAATGTGGAACCAATATAAAACAAGTATTTATCACAAGTCAAGGCTAGACTCCAAGTCCGTTTCCCATGGTAGGAAACCCCAAGGCTAACTACCAAAAACATCACACATGGTAGCACAAGGTAAGACTAACTGCCAAGACCGTCACACATAACATCGCATGAGACTCATCTTTACCCAATTAATTGGAGTAATATCTGGGATAACCCTTCTTAATATGTCATGAATATGTATTCCATATCAATAACCATACAAAATCAATCATATATAAACATAAGGGTTACCAATGGAAATAATTGGGTACCACAGTCATGTCATAAAGCATAACAAATGGACATATCATAAAAGTGTCAATGACAGAAATAATTTTAAATATAAATTGAAATTCATAATGGAAAATAGGCATGTATCATGGTATGAGATATCATGTATATGTGACCACAAGTAAAAAATTATTTAAGAAATATTAGCATCAAAACCGTTTTTCAATTTTAAAGAAAATACTATAGATCATTTAAAATAGAAATGGTAAAGCTCATATATATAAATCTAGAAGTGAATAAAAAATTATATCATGATAAAAGGATTGATTTTATTAATATAATGTTTCATTAAATATTAAATTGAGAGCACTTGAAATCAGTTAGGAATTAGATAATTTCCATCAAAAGTGGATTTCTTTTCAGGAAGTATTGAGAAGGGAATAACTAAAAAACATGTATATCCCATAAATGTAATGATGGGAAAATCCTGATAAATTAATTTTTTGCCTTTAAACTTCATTTATATGATTCAAATAAAAAAAAATATAACTTCATTATTGTAAAATTAAGATAAGCAACCCGGAGGAAGAAAGGAGGTTCGGGTAAAATCCCTTACGGATTTATTGACATGTTATCAGTTGTACATAAAAAGGAATAATGAGCGAAAATGGGGTTTCTAATCATATAAAAAAATGATGGATTCATAGGGTCGATGTTAAATCATACCTTATAAACAGGTATTACACATAATAATCCATAACATAGAGGTCATTCTTGAATAAAAGTGAAAAAAATATGATCCCTTAACTTATGTCTGATTGTGTTCTCCACTTTATATTAATGACTTGAATAAAAAATTTGGTTACTTATGTAACTATTAAAGAACCTATTCTATATAAAAAATATTTATTATAACCTGTTTAGGTTCATTAATGACATTATGAAGGGGTTATGTGGTTCAATTACATTGTTCAGGTCTGTTTGTTTTATGTGTTTTTATGACCTGTTTACTTATTTTCATGAACAACGAATCTTGAAAAATGGGATGGTTTTCTAAAATAGAAGTTATATTAAAATAATGATCATACATAAGGGTTCATGGTTATAAATTTCATTTGTATTCTTAGATTTAATATGAATCATTATGTAAACCTTTAGTGATAACCTTTTGGGTTAGTTGGCAGTTTTTAGATACAATGAACATGTTTTCTTTTATAAATTAGAACCATACGATTAAAAGGATTAAAAAACCATATATGAGAGAAAATAAGAATATTATGGTATGTTTAATCAATGAAAACCACTTCATGAAAAGAATTTATGATGGTAACTGAAATTGAAAACCCATTATCCTTGAATTTGGTAATTTAACACAACTCAGATGGGGTCTTTACTACTGAAATAAAAGAATTGTTAATGATAGATGATAATAAAAGATTCCTTTATCAAAAAAATTAAAATACATGTATGTTAAATAATTTATCAGAACATTTTTCTAAGGATAAGTATGTATAAAAAAGTAAACAAGTGAATATTGAAAGAATTTAAATAAATCGAAAAGAGAAATTTTCATCTTCAATCAATCATCATTGTGATCCTCTTAAGGGGAGATAATTTGGTATTTTTAAGAGACTAAGGGGTGTTTTATGTGTTGTAAGATCATGGGAGAGATATTTGGGTGGAATTTAGGGAAGGCACAAGGCTTGAGAAGAGTGAATAGAATAGGGGAGTGTGGGTGGTTTTTATAGTGGAGGGGAGGAGGGTTTTCTTAATATTTTAATCATTTGTTTGTTATTATTAATATGTCAAGAAATAGTGATGATTAAATGAAAATATATAATAATAAAAACATGTTATCTTGATTTTATTGGGCTTACGTCAGCCTAAAATCATCCAAGACTCATGAAATAATGTATTTAGCTTAATTTGAAAATTATTGTATTTTACAATTCATAATAAATTCATGTGTTTTAGAAAAATCCCAAAAATTAAACTTAACCATTTTCTGATGTATAGATTCCAATATAAAACTCCATTTTTTCGAAAAGAATCCATATATAATAAATTTAATATTTTATTAATATCAAAATTTACCTGAAAAATACAGATTTTAAAATTATAACTGATTTTATAATGTCTTCAAAAATTACATAAGGTCATATAAAAAAACCTTAAAACCTAAAGAAAATAAATGTAATTTATGAAACTATTTTTGGAAAATAATTTTTCTTTTAAATTAAATAACTAATTAAAATAAATTATTTATGACTTACAAAAATACCAATACTTTCTTTATGACTATATTATCACTTATAAAATGCCAAAATTATATGTCTTCACTTATTGGTGAGGTTATGATTCATTTAAAATTATTTAATATTCATAATGGTTATATTACTATTCATGAAGGTAGGTTAGTATTCCTAAGGGTAGGTTACTATTCACCAAAAAATAATCCTATCGGACTCCAAACATCTTACTAATCGAAACTGCGAATGTCAGTTTTTCAAATTTCAAATCACTAACGTGTCAAAATTATGTTTAAAGCTCACATATAACTTAGTAGGTCATTGTGTTGTAATTTCATGTTATTATATGACATATTTATAAGAAGTGAATTCTATTGATAAAATATTGATTCATTACATTATTCCCCCCGTATGAATTTTTTCCCTTAAAATTCCGTTTTACATTTTAATCTATAAATAGGAGACGTTACATTTCCTTAACTCACTCCTCCAGTTCACAAGTTTATTTTTTGTACTTATGGTTCTACTGCAATACTTTGGCCAGGTGATTAGTCTTGTTAGGTATAACTTTATCTCTAGGATCCAAGATCTTCACCAGCTAATCCTCATAAGAAAGATAATCCTCTAAACTGTACCACCTATGAAGAGATTTCATGTGATGGACTTGGCATGCACAACCTTAAGTGGGATACATGGAAGACATCATGTACATTGAACATGGTATGTGGATGTTGCAATCTATAGGCTAGAGCTCCAACTCGATCACATAAATGGACGTTTATGATGTACCTAGGACATAACATTTCTTTCTTCCCAAATCACATGACCTACTTCCATGTATATATACATAAAAATACCATGTCTCTGACTTTGAACTGATTGTCTCTTCGACAATTGTCTGCATAATTCTTTTATTGACTTTGGGATTCCTTGATGTTCCGCTGAATGTTTTTCTCCATCACTTCCATTTCATCATCCATTTTAGGTGCTAATAGCTTATGCTCACTGACTTCATCCCAACACACTGGTGTTATTCCCCTTTTCCCAAAAAGGGAATCTTATGGTTCCATTCAGATGCTCGAGTGAAACTATGGTTATAGGACAATTATACCAGTGGAAGATGTTGGTGACATCCTCCTTTGGATTCCACAGAACAAACTCTCAACATATCATCACATGTCCGAATTGTCCGCTCAGATTGGCCATCAGTTTGGGGATGAGAGGCCATACTGATGTTCTGTCTGTTGGTTAGAGAAAATTGGTGACTTTCCAGATCATTTTGGTGAATCTCATATCTATATCAGATACTATAAATAGTGGTACTCCATACAGCCTCAAAACATATTATTTATATAACCATTCATGTTGATCCAATTAGATGTCCTCTAACTTTGGGATAAAATGAGCTGCAATTATAAAACGATCCACAATGACCCATGTAGAATTCTTACCTCTACATGTCATTTGATGTCCAGTGAAAAAGTCCAGGGTGATGTTCTCCAAATTCCATGTTGGTATGGCTAGTGGTTTCATCATTCCAATAGACTTGTACCATTCATCCTTCACTTGTTGGCACACCACACACTTTGATTTATATTCATCAATATCCTTCTTCATATTTTCCCACCAAAAGTTCTCTTGGAGATATTGATACATCTTTTTTCTCCCTGGGTGAATAGAGAAGGTGGAGCTATGTGGGTCATTCAAAAGTTCATTATTTATCTATTGTTCAAATTGCCACCTAATTTGACCCAAATCTTATAACTCCATCCTCATCATTCATGAACTCATAGGATTACTTATTTTCAATGGATTCAACCCTTATCTTAATATCTACATCATTTCAGAAAATATTGATGATATTTCTCCCTTAATTTTTCCCATGTCCATCCTATGATACTCTAAGAATATCTGATCGTTTTCAATTATCATCATTGATAAAGATGCATGATCATTTCATCTTAGAGAATCTACCACATTGTTTTTCATACTAGGATTGTATTTGATTGAGAATTCATAATTCTAGATGAGCTTTATCTTTTTTTGTTGGTGTATATTAAGCTCATTTTGTTGGAATATATATATTTGAGACATTTGTGATCAGTATATATCTCAAATTGTTCCCCATAGATACAATGCTTCTAGATTATTAATGGAAAGATCACATCCGCCAACTCAAGATCATGTGTAACATAGTTTTTCTCATCATTTTTCAACTTCCTTGAGTAATAAGCTACCAAATTATAATTTTTCAACCTTACACAACCAATGCCCTTATTTGAAGAATCATTGAACACCATAAATAGTTCTCCACTTTATGGGTGTGTGAGTACTGGCACAGTGACAATACATTTTTTTCAACTCCTTAATGTAGTCTTCACATTCATGAGTACAGAAAAACATTACTCCCTTCCCTGTCAGCATGGTCATTGAGTTTGAATATTGAGAAAATTTCATCACAAATTGTCAATAACACAACGTAAGACCCAAAATGTTGGGTATATCCATTTTAAATGTTGTCCTAGGACACTCTTTAATCGACTTTATCTTGTAAGTGTCCATATATATCCCTTTGTTGTTTATGACATGCCCCAACAATGATTCTTCCTTCATCCATAACTCACATTTACCATACTTTTCATACTTATCCCCCCATCATAATGTCTTTAACATATTATTAAAATGTCCCTCAACTTCCTCCTTACTCTTAGAGTATATCAGAATCAGTTGAAAATAACTACCAAAAATTTTCCATTGTAATCTATAAAGACTATATTCATTAAATCCACGAAAATTACTGGATCGTTGATGAGTCTGAAGGGAATAACTATGAAATCATAGTGTCTATACATCATTATAAAGGAAGTATAGTAAATATCACCCTTATTCACATTTAATTAGTTACATATTGGCTGAAGGTCAAGCTTAGAGAAATAACAGGCCCCACGAAGCTGATCGAACAAGTTATCTAGCAGTGGAAGCAGATACTTGTTCTTTATTGTGATTTTTTTGAGATCATGATAATCAATGGAGAGGTTCATTTATCCATCCATCTTCATGAAAAAGAGGACTGCCACACTCCGTGGTGAAGCACTCGGGTGTATAAATCCTTTCTTCAGACTCTCCTGTAACTTCATCATATACTCTTCTAGCTTTAAAGTGGCCAGTATATAAGTTGTATATGATATAGGAAATGATCCTTGAATAATTTAAATTGAGAACTCAAACTCTCAATTATGAGGATGACTAGGAAACTCTCTAGGGAATACCATAGCATAATCCCTCAAGATTGGAATATCTTTGAGTGATATTATATCTTTTTTCTCAAATATTTGAGCTAGAAATGCATGATCATATGGAATTAATATCCAAAATTGAGACAATGATTGTAAACATGATACATCTTTCTCCTTAGACATTTATATAATTAGAGGATGATTTGGGATGTGAAGAGTGATATCCCTTTCCCAACAATTTTGTTGGATTTGTATAAATGTTGTAAATCTATGCCCATGACAACATAAATATCCACTAAAGGAAGTTTTAAAACATTTATTGGGATGTTCCATCAACAATAATTAATGAGGGAGGATTTATAATCTATGTATGAAATAATTTTACTATTCGTTGTCCACACAGATATATTAATAGCCAAATTTTGAGGTGGCATTTGAATAGTTCTACAAAATATTCAAGATGTAAAATAATTTGTAGAACTAGTATCATATACTACATTCTCTATATTTGAATGAATCACTATTGTACATATCACCACATCGTTTTCTGGCTCTACCCTAGTATTAGTGATATCATAATAAATTCCTTGTTTCCTAGGAATATGTTTTTGAATTCCTCTAAAATATTTTGGCTTAGGAAAATTGTTCGCATAATTCTCATGTTCCTCCCATTTGTAACACAACCCCACTAGCTATGAATTTATATAAACCTTCTTTTCTTCTTCAACATTAGTGTTATTTTTCATATCTCTATGGTTGTTTTTAGATAGACGTAATAATGTTCCACATTTGATGAAATTTATGGTTCCCTTATTACTATTTCCAAGATGCATTTTCCAAAAAATTTCACACGTGGGATGATCAAGATTCATTCCATCATGGAATTAACTTTTGGAACCACCCAAATTAGATTCCATTTTACCCTTTTTTCATTGGTCCCGTAATTCCAATAAGAATATCTAGTCTCTATTTCAATATTAAGGGAACAATCGACTATCTCCTCACAGTTATCGAAGTATCAAATCACCACATCATTTCGAAGACTAAACTTTAGTCTGCTAATGAAGCAATCCACCTTACATTCAATGTTCATGGAAAATCCAGAGGTGTACCATGCATTTCATGTATTGTTATATTCATTTGCCTCTATGGACTCATTTTCCTTCTACATGAGTCCCAGGAACTCTGTTTCCATTTTGAGATGGAGGGTTCAGGTAAAATATTTATTGAAAAAAATTATCTTGAATTACCCTTGAATCAATAGAATCAGTTTCCCAATCAGGATTTGTATTCTTGATCAGTTTCCACCACTGATCAACTTCCCCATAAAAAAGATAGACCACCAGTATGACTTTCTCTTATTCTAATCACTAGAGGATATAGAATATCTTTTCAATGGAGTGAATCCACTATTCTGCGAGGAGGGGATTAGAGGATCCAATATACATGGGAGGCTTTTATTGTATGAAGGATTCAATGGAAAACTTATATCTCATTATAATAGGAAGGTGTTCCACATGATTCAAGTTATTATTCATAACTTGAACCCACTATGATAGTGTGGTCCTGATGTTTTAAGCACCAATTACCATCATATAATTCATATCATTAGGGATATCTTCACATTCCATATCACATTTATTATTGGGACATTTTCTTCTATTTTCTGCCATCAACTATGAAAAAGAGCGTACATTTAGAGGGTATGAATACTTAGTTATTGATAATAAAAAAACAATAAATATAAATTTATAAATATGTATAGGATAAGTATATCATAATTTGTGAATCATTAGGTTTAAATCTATGATATTATTTATATATTTAATAGATTATATTCATATGGGATCTCTTTTTTATTCCCATAATAATGACTTGTAATAAGATCATTAATTTACAAAATCATATCTCCTTGGAGTGTCAACGAAATGGTGCATCATGTCCCATTGTTGTGCAGAAGGTCCCATTCGAGACAATGTCAAAGTAGTGTTTTTGGGTTATACCATTAGACACATATATACCAAAGCCACCGTAACCTGTATGTATCCATACATGGATTTATTTTCATGATAATCCGCATACACTATTTTTACCAACATTTATGGGGGTATTCTTATACTTAGTCTCATCCTTAAGGTTATTTCTAATGTGATCAATTCATAATCTCCAAAAATAACAAAACTATCCTTTGATACCAACTATGGTGACCCTAGCCTTTTGTATAAAACATTTCATGATTTGAAGATTTATTGTATATAATAGTACATGAAAAGGATTATAAATTCTAGTGTCCTGGAAGACAAGGTAGAAAAGATTGAAAAAAAGGGACTAAAAAAACATTTCATTATTTAATAAAAAAATTGAGATCATAACTCCCATTGTGATCATCATATGCATTGGTTACCCAGGGGAACACATAATCAAAGTGATGATCTAAATATCCCAGTAATGGAATAACCATAAGATCAAATCATTATCATATGGGATAGAAGGCATAATATGATGATAAAAAAGGCATGTAACTTATAGAATCATAACATATACATCTGGAATCATATAAAAATGTAGTCATAGTAATGTGGAAGAAACATATAACATGTATTTATAATGATTTAGAGCTAACATCAAAGATCATTGCACATTGTAGAATATGCCATGGCTAACCTCTATGACTGTCACACATGGTATCACATGCCAAGGCTAACCACCATGAATATCACACCTAATGTCTCATGAGGCTCATCATTACCCAATGCATTGGAGTCCTATCTCGGTAGACCCATATTAAATTTTCATGAATATTTTTTCCATATAAATAATCATACATAATCAATCATATATAAACATAGTGGTTACCCATGGAAACAAATGGGTACAACTGTCATTTCATAAAGCTTAAAAAATGGTTGTATCATAAAAGTGTCCATGAATGAAAGGAAATAAAATATAAATGTAAATTTATAAGAGATAAAATGAATGTATCATGGTAAGGATTTCATGTAGAAGTTACAACATGTAATAAATTATTTATGAAATTTTAGCATTAACACATTTTTATGATGTTTTAAGGAAAATACTACAGAGCCTACAAAATTGAAAAGGGAACAATTCATTGTATAAAACCAGAATTTAATCAAAAAAATTTTAATACTAAAAAGTATTATTTTATAAATAAAATGGTGGATTAAAAAATAAGATATAGTGAAATTGATTTTGGGTAAGTATTCAAGAAGTTCCCTCAAAACAGGTTTGCTTATCAGGAAGTATTTAAGAGGGAATCACATAAAAACATGAATATCCTCAACAGAGAATGAAAAAATGGTCTTGATCAATGAATTTGGTACATTTATACATCTTCTATATAATTCAAATAAAAATATAAGAGATGTTAATTTAAATAAATGGAAGACAAAGAAAACCTGAAGGAACAAAGGGGGTTCAGGTGGAATCCCATACAAATTATCGGCATGGTATCAAGTGTACTTAAGAGGGATTAATGAGAGAGGAAAGGGTTTATCATCATTTATAAAAAATGAGGGATGTATTGTAGAGGTTAAAAATCATAACCCATAATTATTTATTACACATAAATGGGAATAACATAATGATTATTCTGGAATAAAAGTGAAATAGAGATGATCCCTTTCCTAAATTCTGATGGTGTTTCCCTATTGATTTAAATGATCAGAATAAAAAAATTAGGACCATTATTAAATAATTATATAACATATTATATATTTAAAATATTTATTATAACCTTATTTATTTTATTATTGTTGTTTTTGATGGGTTATGTGCATTAATTTCGTTGTTTGGGTCTGTTGGATTTATTGGTATTTATGATCGGTTTACTTATTTTCATGAACAGAGAATCAGGTAAAATAGATATGGTTTTTAATAATTAAAGATATATACTGTTATTGAACATCCATAAGGTTACATGGTTTAAAATTACATTTTTTTAGTTTGAATGAAGATTAATCATTATGTAAAATGTTAGTGATTACCTTTTGGGTTAATAAGCAGTTTTTTCTACAGTGATCATGTTTTGTTTTATAAATGAATACCATGTGTACAAAAGGATTGTAGAACCATATATGATATATAATAAATATTTTATGATATGTTTCTACCATCAAAATTATTTAAAGACCTGAATAAAAGATAATAATGGAAATTGAATACCCATCGTCGCTGAATGTGGTAAACTAACACAACTCGGATGATGTCTTTAGTATTAAAATAAAATAAGGGTAAATGAGTGATGATATTACCTTTAGAAATTATAACAAAAAAATATAGTAAATGTATGTTACAATATTTATCATAACATTTTATATGGAGATGTATTGATGAGAGGTAAAAAAATAAACTTGAAAAAAAGTAAAATAATAGAAAAGATGAATTTACCACTTAAATCAGTCTTTCTTAATAGCCTATTATAGGGAGGGGATTTGGTATTTTGAAAATAATAAGGGAATTTATACATGGGGGAGGATCTTGGGGAGATATTTGGGTATAATTTATGGAGGTAACATGGGTTTAGATAAGTGAAGAGAAAAGGGGGTGTGGGTGGCTTTTATAGTGGAGGGGGAGGGTTTTCTAAATATTTTAATCATTATTTTATTATTTTTCTAGAAGAAAAGAAATAGTGATGATTAAATGAATACTAATAGTAATAATTTATTATTATTTCGAACCAATTGGTATAATAACATAATCCAAGACTGTAAATCATTTTTAGCTTAATTTGCAAATTATTGTATTTTACTATTCCTCAAAAATTTATATATTTTAGAAAAATACTAAAAATTCACCACAACCATATTTATATGTGTATAATCCAAAAATTAACTCCATTTTTAACAAATAATTTTATAAATAAACAATTTTTTTTCTAATTAGAATCATATTTTATTTAAAAAATACACATTTTAGAAATATAACTAATTTTTAAATGTTTTAAAAAATTTCATAAGTTCTTATAAAATTATAATAAAACCAGCAGACATATTTTTTTTAATTTATTAAAACATTTTACAAAAATATATTTTCTTTTAAATTAAATAATTAAATGTAATTAATTACTTACGACTAAAGAAATATATTAATACATTTACTATAATATTATTATCACTTATAAGATTCCTAAATTATTTATATACAGTAATGGGAGAGGTTACAATTCATTTGGATAGTTTACTATTTGAAATGGTCATATTATTATTCATGAGGTTAGGTTACTATTAAAAAATGTAGATTACTATTCACCAACAATTATGTTTCTCTTATCAGATTCCAAACATCTTACTAACCACAACCCTGTGTGTCAATTTTTTTTAATTCGAATCACATAAGTGTCATAATTATGTTTCATAGTCACATAGTACTCAGTAGTTCATCGTGTTGTAATTTCATGTGATTATATGACCTAATTATAACATGGGGATTCCAGTGACAAAATAATGGGTAATGACACATTATATATACTTTTATTGGTAATGTGATATAATTACCATGAATGGTTAGTGGAATATGATTTGTACGATCCTCAAATGATTATGTGATCTTCAAATAAATTTAGGTTCAAAATAATGTTTCCCTAATGAATTGAGTAAACACCCCTTTTAAAAAAAGTTACCATAAAAATGCTCATGGATGATGATTTACATGTTGTTTTTTCAAAAGTTCCAAATATATATGGATGACATGTCTTGAGGTGTATATTGGGAAGGTCTCATGTTTTATCATAATATTTCCATAGTGATAACCTGATATATATTAGGTGTTCCCCTAAAATTCCATGCATATACTCCTAAAATTTCCTTGGTGTGTTCTAGAAAGGTATTAGGTGTCTTCCGTACATGTCCAGGTGCTTCTTATGTTTGAATTTGGAATTTGCGAAGTGTTTCTCAAGATAAATGATGTGATTCCTAGGCTTTTACTCATGATCAAAGAAGATGTTTTAATTTCATATCATGTGAACAAGGATGAATTTTATATCATAATATTAATGATCAATGAGGATATGTCTAAGGCCTTTCATGTGATCAAGGATGACATGTTGAGTGTGTTTCAAGTTGTCAAAGTAGACATGTCTGATTCCTATAATGTTATAAATTAAAAAATTACCATGTTTCAAAATCAAATCCTACTAGAAATGTATTGGTCCATTCATACAGTAATTGTCTCTATGTATTAGTTAATTTTAATTATCACATCATATATTTTTATAGACTTTTTGAATGGTCATGTTCATCATAATTAGAGAATTTACCATGACTGAAGATGAAATGTAAAAGGACTTTCAGTTGATCCTGGTTACATATCCAAGATGTTTCACATGATCAAATAAGACACGTATATGGACTCTAAAAAAATTCCCATGATGTACATGGATTTTCTTATGATCAATACTAAAATGTTTATGAAAATTCTTTTTTTAAGGAGGACATGTACAAGGACACATGATGGAATCACCAGACTACCTTGGATTCTCATGATTTTGTTCTATTTAAAAAATTAACATGAATGTGTCTCACGAACATATCTCTGGTAATGAACATGAAAATGGTTAAAACAAAATTATTGAGGTTTCTTGTTCATGATTTTTATTCCATAGTCACATGGGAAACTAATTTTATATCAAGAGTAAATAATGGTAATTAGTATTAGAAGGGTGAACCTTCATGTGTATGCATGGAAAATGGAGTCCATGTCATTAGATGTTCCCATTACGTGGATGATGTCCCACAAGGGATTTTCATGTCACGTTATACAAGTACAGGGTCCCAAGTATAAATCATGATACAAATAAGTTTTCATTCAAAAATCTCATTAATTGGAATCATATATAAATTATTCATGAATGATAATTAGAAATTAGGCATAAAGAGATCATAATTCTATCACGAAATCACATTATCGTAATGAGTTAATGTGATGGTGTCTCACAAAGTTATACTATCGTGGGTTTTGATAATGGGAGTGCAATGACTAACTAGTGAAATTTTATTATGGTATCTACCTATTCCTCCTATACCCCGAACATACATATATCCTTTTCTCACTCCACATCTCATCATGTAAATCTTATTTTAATGGGAATACGGGTTTATATAGTAACTGTTCAGCTATATATGGTGCAATTTTTCTTTTGGAAGGTTCAAATTGCAGCTAATTTAGGGGGTGGGAATCATCCGTGGATCAACATCACATGATTTCATGATTGGCATCATGTGATCGCATAAAAAATTTATGTCATGGGAAGCATGAAAAATTTCAATGATATACATGAAATAATCAATCAATTCACAAGATAACAATTTATTCCTAAAATTTTTGATAGCAACACATGATGATCACCAGGTTATAATGTGATATTATATTGGAAAACATGTTAGGTATTCGTGTTATTTTTTTAGAGGTATCACATGGTCATGTGTAATATCAGTGTATAAATGATTAACAATCCTCAAAGGATCCAGGTGAAAAAAACATTTAATATTCTGAATGTTCTTATGAGTAAGAATAATTATTTTTTAGGAACATGATGTGACTATATTAACATTTCACATGATATATTTCATTCAAGGAATTCATAAAACTCATAATATATTAGTGAACACCATATTATCACCACATACTCACATGATTGATTAAAAAATGATTTTTTGTTAAACTGTCACTTAGTCCATAGAATATCTCATTGTGAAAACACATGATGGCATCCATCAATCATTTTCAAGAAAAACCCTCAGATCATTAATAACACATGCATGAAAATTATAGTTTCATTCATGTAATAATGACTTAAATCATGTAGTCTTCATATCATTATGATTCTCATATGTATGGTATTAGGAAACTAAGTTCCATGGATGAGTATTGTGTCTAACATTTTGGAACAAGTGGATTTGAGGAGTATGATTGAAGTGATGAGGTTGAATAAGACTTAGGCGAATGATCAGACAACAGAGAATTTGTTGATTAGGTAGTTCTTATATTTTATATTTTTTTTATTATGTAAATATTCTAATATATTATGAGTACCTCCTAGAATAATTGTTGGTATGCACGAAACATAAAATGTGTCTCTATTTCTATGTGTTCGAGATAACACTGGGGTTCAACACTCGACACACTACTCAAAGCCCTCATAGTTCATTCCAGGAATTTTTTCCCTTCCTCAAAAACAACCTATATTCACCTAGAAAGTTCAAAGTGATTTATATTATTTTTCACTCTTTAGAAAATGGTTGGAAAGCTATTATTCTTCCCTTTTTTGGTTGAGGTTACCATTGAATCTTCCCCAGTTGTGCTATCTAGTGGGTTTGTATAATAAGAAAATTTATTGGGTAATGAAATACATAATTATTGGAATAATAATCTATGATTTAAATTGTTAATATAGTATATAATAAGGTTATCTTATGAAATATATAATAATACCATGTCTTCATGAAAAATATATCAGGTTTTTTCATAAGCTACATACTTCTCAAATATTTGATAGTGATGTTCTTGGTAAAAAATATGGGTTCCAAAAAAATTCCCCCTAGAATGGGATTCATATAGAGTGAAATGAATTTTATTATAATGTATACATGGATAAATTTTCCATATACATGAAATATTATGGGCCCTAATATTGATCCCTTTGAGAGGATTTTTCCGGAGGGTTTCGACTGATGTATTTTAGGGGCTATAAATAAGAGACTCTTCATCGTGAGTTATTTGATAAATGAATGATAAATGTTTTACTTGGATTGGGAAAAATATATATTCAAATTAGAAGATTCATATTGTCTAGTATTAAAATACATTTTTGTGAAATGGAATTTGTGTCTATATAAAAAATATGGAAGTTGGATGTCTCTACATAACCCAAAAGAAAGTAATTCAAGTAATATTGAGTTCTTGTAATTAATAATAAAACTTAGATCAAGATCATGAATGTGAAATATAGATTCATCAATAAATTAATATTTATTTAATGATACTTAATCTGTATATATCAAACATGGAAAAAGTTATTCCATCAAATAGTGAAATAAACATTGGGGGGACCATGTTATAGTGAGTATGATTCATAGATATGGATCCTATGAAACATTCTAGGACACTTATTGTACCATACTCTAATAATTATAAAATATTGATATATTTACCAATTATCAATTAGGTTTATGAAATATGGGATCTATGTATCCTCATACAAGTCAGATGGAATAAAAATGCTATCTAATTTTATCGTATGTTATTAGACCCAGTGAGTAATGCTTTTTTTCAAGGGATACATAACGTTTTCAATAATGTTTTTTAACTTAATTTTTAACTCCAAAAATTTTAAATTATCTTTATATGATGAAATGCTAGTCTGTTTAGATTTAACCATTTATTATGATTCCCATTATATTTTTTCATTGTGAAATGTTTTGTTAGTTTCCGTTTTATGGGTGCCTAATATTTCCAGAATCAGAGTAAGTTTATGTCCATCATGCAGATAAATGTCTTTTTCCAATGGTTCTATTTTTTTTTGATCAACTATTAATGTACTGTATCTCATTATATATATATTTTTAAAGTCTTTTAATGTATTCCATTTCTTTATATTTGTCTTTTCTATCTTGGATTATATGATGTTTTAGTTTATGGTCTTTTTTCATGGATCATCTAATGAACTAGATTGTGGACTTCTATCATTGACCATATGTAGAAGAAGCTTAGGGTCTCTTATTTTGGAACATAATTCAACACCACATTCATAGTTCAATTTTATTTATATAAACATATATCCTTACACCATTTATGTTTTGGATCACGTGATAAAGGACATCAAGAGTTTCTAGAATGATATATTTCATTCCTTCTCTAAGAATGGGTACAAGACATGGTTATGTAGGATGAAGGATATTGAATCAACATGAAAAATATTTTTATGGGAATTTTAAATCATTATATTCAAATACAAAATTAAATTAAAAATAAAAGCTATTTGGTATAAGGCATCCCTTTGAAATGGTAAAAATGAGTATGACACATAGTATTGGAAATAGCTCGGGGGGTTAAGGGGGAAATTTTCCCAAGAACAAAACATCATCTAAGAAAAAGATATAGAGAATTTTTTTGTTAAAAATCATAGACAATGGGGATCATTTTAGATCATCAACTCCCTGTTACCAATTTATTTTATTTATAAACCATGATGAATGGATAGACACTAAGGGGTTTTTAGAGAAGTGTATCAACTCATGGAATTGGTTTTATCACTTCCGAATAAAATTACATGAATGTGTTTTATGGAAAAAATAATACATAGAGAGGGTTTACAAAAAATAAAATATGTTTCACAAAATATTTATCACATTATAGTAGTGAGTGGATATTATAAATCATGTCACGACCCGTCTTCGGGGCCCATGTCATGACTACCCCAAGCCCGCCTTCCATAGGCCATGGGCTAGTTATTAGCTCCAAAGGCATAAATCCTGATAAAAAGGGAAGGAATTGCCTTTATAAAAGTAAACAAATATAATATAGTATGCAACAGAAGAATGAACTAAGTAATATTGAATACAAAAGTATGTTCTGAAAGGAAAGGGGCTGGAAATACACGCCCAATAGTAAGTACAATACAACAGAAAAGCTAGTACAACTGCAGTAAAGTAAAATAGCAACCACTGAGTCATCCTCCAGAAATCCCACCTGAAGGGTGGGTACAGATGGCCTCCCCAACACCTGAGGTCCGGCCGTCCGCTCCGTGTACGTCTCGCCAAGTGGTCCACCTCAGGGTACCGTCCAGCTCCACAAGCCTTCACCTCGATCAGTGTTGTCTGTCGTCTACATCCAACACAACATATTGCGGACATAACCACTACAGGGGTGAGTATACGATACTTAGTAAGGACATCGAGACCCCTGAATGTCTCCCGGAATTAATGAAGGATAAACCACATAAGAAAGATACAATCAAGAAGTATCGACCAACTCTATTTCGGTATATGCCCATACATATACCTATGTTATCAATAACAGTTCGGCTCCAACTCTCGAGCCCAAGCACAAACCAATCCACACACAAAAGAAAGTCAATCACATCAATGATAATGATTGAAAGTCAAGACACAACTCACATAGGTATACATATTTCATATAATGATAGAGATGATCTGATATAGTCACGGATTCATCTAAGCAGTAAGACCCACGTAGGATACTAGACCAGCTATGCTGTCGGACCCACATAGGATACTAGAACAGCTACTATGTCAGACCCACTCAGGATACTAGTACAGATGTCAAACTATCAGACCCACTTAGGATACATGTACAATATTCATCACTGTCGAACCCACGGAGGATTCCTGTACAGTTGTCATCTTCAAACCCACAGAGGATTCTAGTACGGTACTCATCGTAGTCGCAGCCAACTCTAGGGTTCCCACACACAACACACTCGATTCCAAGTGGGTCCGATCCTCGAGCCAAGGGGTTGATACATAAACTATCACAAAGTCCATAGTTGACGTATCCTGAAGTTCCGTCTTGTCAAAAAGAACCCAACGTGACAGACAACATGTCAATCGGATGCCCGGTCGGAGAGATATTGGCCTTTTCTATTCCAGGGGCCCGGTTGGAATTACGCTCGTTTCAAACCAGGCAGTTTTCCAAAGACATCCAAAACTCACATAGAGTATCGAAAAAGGACCATCTCGTCACGAGGATCCCAGTGCTGGAGAAGGTGCATCGATCGGACATGAGATCTTAATGTTTTTCACGTTTATGTGAAACGGACCCCGGCCCATCAAGCCCAGTTGGCTGGCAGGTCGGACCGACCAGGTTCGGTGGTTCTGACCCGATAGGGGGTTGGCCTGACCTGGTAGATCGCGGCCCGTCCCAGTGGGGCACGGCCTGGCCTGGTCTAGGCCAGCTGGCGCGGCCCCTGGTCTTCCGAAACAGCGGCGCCACCCTCTTGTTCTGTCAGCCGAAGCCGGCCATTCTTCCCGACACGAGTGGTCCACTCAGGCGGGCCATTGTCCTCTGCACGCGGCGCCAGGTGGCGGCTTGTCCTTCAAAATAGCCGGTAGGAAGCTAGCTGGTTCTCCGCCAAACTGGCCCACGGAGCGCAGGTCGCGGTCATCCACATCGCATCGCACTCATGGCGCCGCGGATCCTACGGCCCGACCAGCTTTAGCCGACCAGTTCTTCTTTGGCTGAGCGACATGCGGATGCATGTCGCAGTTATTCTCTATGCGGCCGGCACACGACTGCCGCTTCCTCCGATCACCATCGCCTCTGGTTTCTGCTGTCAAATTAGTTATGAACTAGTGGAGGGTCGTCAGGCCGTGTTTGGCATGCGCCCTCCGCGTTAGGCAATAACATAAGCCTAAAGACAACCATGAAATTAAACAATGAAAGGGGTACAAATTATTTACATAAAATTGTACAAATCTCTACTCAATTTCCTGTATGTTGCACATCGATGATCTATGAAATATGATCATCGCAGAGGCTGGGTGTCGTAGAATGCGGATGTCGATTTCGTTGACGTCGGGGTGCGTATGAAGAGGATGTGTTTTCGGTGAAGTTCTTCGCGTTCTTCACCAGTGATGTTCTTCATCGAGAGAAGATCACTATTCTTCTATTTTTCTAGAGCTTTCCCAATGTTCTTCCAACACAACGAGTGCCAAAAAAATAATATATAATGCAATTATTTTATTCACACGTGAATTTCAAAATTCAAACAAATTAATTAATTAATTGTAGAGTTCATTTCACTAATTAAGAAGTGTTGGGAAAAATTTATGGGAGTGAGAAGGAAATGGAAAGTCACAATTAAAGAGGGGAGTTTTCAAAATAAATAAAGGGTAGTTAATGGGGTGTTGAAGGGTTAGGGCTTGTGTGGGCCCCACCTCAAAAAATATCGTCTCATGGTTGGTTATGAGGGTGTGGGCCCCACCCCAACTTACATTTTGTGGAAATAACCACCTCTTAAATAAAACTGTACAATAAAACAATTTTATTTATTTTTCTATAAATCCCAAAATATTAACTTCTCCTCCCGAGAAAACACAAATGCAGTAAAGGTCCCCTTAAGGGAATACCTGTACTGAGAGTTAATTAGTTCCCTCAAATTTCTATTCTGATCATCGGTTCAAAATATAGGAAAACCCTCATGTACATTTAAAAAACGTACCCGAACAAAACATCAGAAATTGATTATGGGCACACCGGGCCTCAGAATCAGGTGCCGTCAGAAACCACATACTCATAAAAATACAAAGTATTTAAGAAAAAAAAATTTCTTTAAATATTCGGGTCTTTACATTACCCCCAAATAAAGTCATTACATCCCCATAAATCTACAACACACACTAGGAAACCAAATGGGGGTACTGAGCATGCATCTGAGCCTCCAGCACCCATGTGCTCTCCTGGAGGTTCCCGTGCTGCCAGCGAATGCGCACCAAAGGAATAAATCGTCCTCTTAGGACCCGATTCATATCGATCCTCGATCTCCACCAGGACCTCCATTAATGTAGCCCCATCATCGATGTCTAGAACCCTGTGGTTGATGAAGTGTGACGGGTCATGCACGTATCTCCTCAGCTGAGATACGTGGAAGACATCGTGCACCTGGTGCAGCTGAGGTGGAAGGGCCAGGTTGTAAGCCACCTCACCTACTCTGTTGAGAACCTGTAATGGTCCAATGAAGCTCAGATATAACTTTCCGCCCAGCCAAATCTACAAAGACCTCGTCGAGGTGAGACCCATAGGAAAACTTGGTCTCCACCCTCGAACTCAAGTGGTATCCGTCTCCTATCCGCATAGGACTTTTTTCTGCTATGTGTAGTCTTCATCCACTCATGGATGATTTTAACCTTCTCTGTCATAGCTTGAACCATCTCTGGTCCTACAAGTGCAGAATCCCCTGGGTCTGTCCAGCACAGATGTGATCTGCATAGTCGGCCGTACAGTTCCTTGTAAGGTGTCATCCCGATGGTGGAGTGGTAAGTGTTGTTGTACGCAAACTCCACCAAGGGTAAGTGATCCTCCCAACTATGACCAAATTCAAGGAAACATGCACAGAGCATGTCCTCGAGAGTCTAAATGGTCCTCTCTGTCTGGCCGTCCGTTTGAGGATGGAAGGTGGTGCTCAGACGTAGCTGCCTCCCAAAAGCCTCCTATAACCCCTTCCATATCCGGGAAGTGAATCTAGCATCTCAATTGGAAATGATAAATGATGTCACACCATGAAGTTATACGATCTCTTGGATGTAGAGGCATCCCCAGCACTCTACTTATCCTTGCGATCTAATCGTTAGGAAGTGGGCCGACATGGGGAGTCGGTCTACAATCACCCAGATATAGTCATGTACTATGGGTGTATGTGGAATACCTATCACGAAATCTATGAATATCCCATCCCACTTCTACTCTGGGACCTCCAAGGGTTTTACCAAGCGTGATGGTACCTGGTGCTCTACCTTCACTTGCTGACAAGTGGGGCATCGTGATACAAACTCTTCTACAACCATCATCATACCAGGTCACCAGTGCTGTCGTCTAAGGTCCCGATACATCTTCTCCACTCCTGGATGTACCACTAAAGGGGAATTGTGAAACTCCATCATCACTTCCTCCGGTAGTGAAACTGGAACCATAGTTCATCCCCTGAAGGGGATGACATGCTCCCCTCCATAAAATCCATGAAGCGCCCACCATGTCAATATCTGAGAACGTCACATATCACACTCAACATCCCCATGTTGTACCTCGAAAACTCGCTGAAGAAGTGGAGGAGTGACTATGAGAGACTGAAGAAAGGCTGCTCTATCTATATCTAGAAAGGATATCTACAATGCGGCTAGCTTCTCTTTCGCCTCTCCTAGAAACTGAATGCTCAATCTATTGCTGAGAGCATCAACTACAACGTTCCCCTTTCCAGGAGTATATAAAATCTAAAAGTCATAGTCCTATAGGAACTCGAGCCATCCCCACTGTCTCGGGTTAAGGTCCTTCTGTGAGAAGATGTACATGAGACTCTGGTGGTCAGAATATACTGTAAAGCCCTCGCCCATCAGATACTGTCGCCACATCATCAAGGTGAAGAACACTACTACTAACTGCAGGTCATGGGTAGCATACTTCTGCTCGTTCTGTATCAACTGTTGTGAACCATACACGATCACTGCTCGCTCTTGTATCAGGACACACACGAGTTCGGTCCCTACTGCGTCGCAGTAAACTACATACCCAATGCCTTTCTCTGGTAGTCTCAAGATGGGTGCACTGGTCAATCTATGCCTCATCTCCTAAAATCTCTACTGGCATCTCTTTTACCACATGAAGGGTTTCCCCTTCTTCATCATATAAGAAAGCGGTGCTGCAACTCTGGAGTAGTCTGGCACAAATCTCCGATAATACCCAGCCCGACCTAGAAAACTCTGATCCTCTGTCATACTGCTGGGTGGCTCCCAAGCAAGCACTGCCTCGATCTTCGCCGGATCCACTACTACCCCAACCTCCGAGATGACGTTTCCTATGAAGTTAACCTCTCGAATCTAGAACTGGCACTTCGAGAGCTTACCATGAAGCTAAATCTCTCAGAGCATATCCAGTACAACCCGCAAGTGGTAGGCTTTCTCCTCGTTAGTAGTCGAGTAAATCAGTATGTCATTGATGTAAACCATGACAAATCGATCGAGGTAAGGCTGGAATATCTTGTTCATGGGACTCTTGAACACTAATGGAGCATTGGTTATCCCGAAATTCATATCTGAGAACTCGTAGTGTCCATACCAACACCTGAAGGTCATCTTCTACACATCCTCGTCTTGAACTCTGAGCTAGTGATAGCCTGACCTGAGATCTATCTTCGAGAACCATCGTGCTCCCTTGAGCTGATCAAAGTGTTCGTAAATCCTCGGGATTGGGTACTTGTTCTTCACGGTCACCTGATTCAGGCGACGGTAGTCAAAATATAGTATCATGCTCCCATCAACCTTCTTGGTGAACAAAATCGAAGAATCCCCGAGTGAAACACTAGGTCGGATAAATCCCTTTCCCTACATGTCCTCCAGCTGTACCCGCAACTCACAAAGCTCAACGGGAGCCATCTGATATGCTGAAGTAGATATCGGTGATGTCCCGGGGTACATGTATATGTAGATGTCTACCTCTCTATGGGGAGTTAGTCTTGGAATATCATTAGGAAAAATTTCCACATACTGATCCACCACAATATGAAAACTCGGACTCCGCACATCAACCACTCCGATGATGAGACTAGCCAACAGATTTGTGATCGGCTGCCCTCTCCTCCACAAATATCCATCCTACTCTACAAAGGATCCCTTCTCGACGGTGAAGGTGAACCTGGTCCCATCTGTGTAGAAATAACACAATTTCCGCCTAATACAGTCGATCTGAGCATGTACTGTAGACAACCAATCCATAACCAAGATAACGTCGTAAGGCCTTGACGCAGCTACAAGAAGATCCCAGCCAATGCTCTCGCCTCCTAGAGTAATCTCACACAACTGGAACCAGTGCATAATCATTGAGTCTGCTCCTGTAGGAGTCTCTAGTAGTAAGGATTGAGCCAATGGCTCTGTTGGAATCTTCGAGCGCCAAACAAGGGTAGCGACAATAAAATAATGACTCGCACCTATGTCTATATGTAATGCAGCATGGGTGGTGTAGACACAAATAGTACCTCGAATCATCTCAGGTGATCAATGGTCGTAGGCCTCAAATTCCTGGAGCTGAGCCCGCCTCTGTCCGCCAGCACCCTGTGGTCGGGGTGGACCTCCTGGTGGTTGTGGTGGTAGAGCCTCAAAACGTCATCCACCACCCACTGCTCGGCCAGCTCCTCTGCCTCGTCCGCCAGCTCCCAGTAGACCACCACAGTCAAACCTCTTCCTTTTCCTGAGAGGTCCCTATATTTTCTACTGCTTGTCCTCATGGCAGGTCGGGTAGTCCCAAGCCATGTGAGCCTACCCGCAACATGCATAGCACTGCCTTGTCCTCGTATAGATGGCTCGGTTTAGTGTTCCCCACAAAACCGAACCTATATCCCGAGGTCTCCCACCTAATGTCCTGGTCCGCTTAGACCTCTGGGTAAACTGTCTACTACCAGCTATAGAAGACTCCACTATGTGTCATCCGGTGGTGGGTCTCGCAGCTGGTGTCATCTTAATAAGAAATATCTCCACAAGAAGGGCTCGCTCCAGTACTCCCGCCTGCGTCAGAATACTGAGGGAGATCATCGAAGCCCTGATCTCATGTCTGAGTCCCTACTCAAAGGTTCAGGCCCTGAAGAATGGGTCATGTACCATGTCTGCGGAGTAGCGTGAGAGGTCAGTGAACCTCGCTGATTACTCAACTGCTGTCATGCTTCCCTTCTACTGATGAAGTAACTCTTGAATCCGCACCGTATAAAGGGTGGATGGGTCAAACTCTGAGTGGAAGAGACTCTTGATGTCTGTCTAAAGTAGAGATGCCTCGGCATGCACCTATAGCATCAAGCTACACCATCTACCTACTACTAAATGTAAGAGACTCACGACAAGGATCACCCAATGGTCAGCTGGTGTCCCTACAAATATGAAAACTCTAATGATAGCCTCCAGCCAATCATCAGCTGCCTGTGGGTTTGTCTCTCCCCGGAACCTGGGTGGCCTCTGGCACTGGAACTCATGAAACGAACTAAGGCAGTGAGCACTCTCTGTTATTGGGGCTGGTGGTATCGATAGCCCAACGGGTAGTGGTACCGCTGGTTCCTCCGCTATGATGGGGCCCTACAGAGAGGCCTCATTTCTCGGTGGGCTTCCATCTCATACGTAACTCGAAACCCTATCTAATTGCCTTCGTGGGGCCATCCGGAAAGAAACAGTTGCACCACGGTTAAAATAGTTTACCTAGTGAGCAGACATAAAGTAATCACAAAGAAAACATTTCAAAGGAAACAGGCACGCAATCAGTTTTTTTGTGCACTGAGTTGGAAATCAGAGGTCAGGGTCCTGGTGTATGGATACGTCGGCAGCGGAACCAACACTGGACTCCCTAGACTAAAAACCACACTCAATACTCTTAACACTATTTCTTCACATAATGATAGATCAGAGTCTTATGTTATGCAGTAGAACCGACTCCTCTGATACAAATTTTTCACGACCCGTCCTCGGGGCCCGTACCATGAGTATCCCATGCTCGCCTTCCATAGGCCAGGGGCTGACGACTAGCACCAAAGGATAAAATCCCGATAAAAATGGAATGCATTTCCTTCATAAAAGTGAATAAACACAATAGAGTACACAATATAAGAAATCACTAAGTAATACTGAATAAAAAAGTTTGTGCTTAAAGGAAAGGGGAAGGAAATACAAGCCCAACAGTAAGTGCAGTAAAACATAAAAGCTTGTACAACTGTAGTAAAGTAAAACAGCTACCACTGAGTCATCCTCCAAGAATCCCACCTGAAGGGTGGGTACATATGGCCTCCTCAGCACCTTAGGTCTGGCCGTCTGATCCGTTTATGTCTCTCCATGTGGTGCACCTCCGGGTACCATCCAGCTCCACAAGCCTCCACCTCGATCAGTGTTATACGTCGTTTCCATCCAACACAACGTAGTGAAGGCATAACCCGTGCAGGGGTGAGTATACGATACTCAGTAGGGACCTCGAGACCCCCGATGGTCTCCCAGAATCAATGAAGGATACAAAACAGAAGAATGATATAGTCAAAAAGTATCAACCAACTCTACTTAGGTATATTCCCATTCATATACCTAAGTTATCAATCACAGTTCAGCTCCAACTATCGAGCCCAATCACAACCCAGTCCACACAGGAAAGCAAGTCAATCAAATCAATGATAATGATTAAAATTCAAGACTCATATCACATAGGTATAAATATTTTGTATAGCTATAGAGATGATCAGATGTAGTCATTGATTCATCTAAGCTGTCGGACCCAAATAGGATAATAGACCTGCTAAGTTATCGGACCCACATAGGATTCTAGGACAACTACTTTGTCAGACCCACTCAGGATACTAGTAAAGAAGTAAAACTATATGACCCACTTAGGATACAAGTACATTAGTCATCACGGTCGAACCCATTGATGATTCCAATACAATTGTCGTCGTCGAACCCACAGAGGATATTAGTACAGTAGTCGTTGCAGTCGCAACCAGCTCTAGGGTTCCCGCACATAGTACACAAGATTCTAGGAGGGTCCGCTACTCCAGCCAAGGGTTTGATAAATCAACTATCACAAAGTCTAGAGTTTATGTTTACCAAAGTTTTGACTCGCCAAAAGGAACCCAACGCGATAGACGACGCATCAATCGGACGCCCAGTCTGAGAGATATTGCCCTTTCCTTTCTAGGGGCCCGGTTGGAATTACGCTCCCTCCAAACCCGGCAATTTTCAAAATTCGTCGAAAACTCACATAGAGTATCACAAAATGAACATCTCGTCATTAGGATCCCAGTGCAGAAGACGACAAGTCGATCGAACATGCGGTATTAATGTTATTCATATTTAAGTGAAACATGCCTGGCCCGTCAAGACTAGTGGGCTGGTGGGTCGGCCCGACCTGGTTCACCGGGTCCTACCCGACATGGGGTCAACCCAGGCTGGTGGTGCATGGCCCGGACTAGCCCGGTGGGGTGATGCCCAGCCCGGTGGGGTGCGGCCCGCCCCTGGGTGGCGCGGCCCAGCCCTGCCCACGGTTGGCCGTGGACCGGCCCGACCCGACCCGTGGCTGGGTGTGGCCCAGCATAGCTGGCATGGACCGACCCATAGTTGGCCGAGAATATTGGGGGTGCGGCCCCTAGTGTTCCAAAACAGCGGCACCGAGCAGCGCTGCCCTCATGTCTGGCTGGCCGATGCCATCCGTTCTTCCCGGCGTGTGTGGCCCACTCTGCGGCACTACAACATTCAACCCGGCCGGCAGGCGCCCTGCAGGTTCGCCGCCAAAGCGGCCCGCGGAGCGCGGGCTGCTGTCCTCCATAGTGTGGTTCCCTCGTGGTGCCGCGGTTCCTTTGGACCTTCCAACTTTAGTCGGCTGTTACTTCTTTGGTCGAGCGGCCTGCGGATGCGGGCCTCAGTTCTTCTCTACGTGCCCGGCACACAGCCGCCGCTTCCTCCAGTCGCCATTGTTTCGGTGCGGATGTGCGTCGGGTTACGCTGTTCCGCCAGGACGCATTCGCGCGTGCACCCGTCGACCCGAGGGGATGGGCGCGCGGCTTGTGGCCCCGCAGTCCCGCTTTCCAAGGGCGGGCGACATTCGTCCCTTATTCAGGGGCGTCTGCTCCTTGATCGAAACCGGGATGATGGGACGTCGGCTCCTCCTTCCGTGGACGTCTCCTCGGAACTCGTCGCCTAATCCGGGTCTCCCTCATAGATTTAAGAATGTTCGTGAATCTCGTTCCCGGCGCCATGTCTCCATGGACACCGGTTAATTACGCTGCTTCCGCCCGGACGCTCCAAGGAGTCCGGTCGGGGCAGCAACCTGCGGTGAGGAGACCGGGTGGCTCTGGATGTCGGGGGCATGTCTTAACACTGCGCCTCTGCATGTCTGCCTTTCGTCCCTAATAGGGCTTCTCGAAGGCGTGATGGCCTGAGGCATCCAGCACTGGGTGCGGGGAACTGTGTTACCTGAGGTTTTACTCAGCTTCCCATGTTTAACACGGGGTATGCCGCGAGTTTAACATCCAGCGGGGACGGCATCAGACTGATCAACACGAGGAGTGGATCAGATGTCAGAACCCCTTGCGGGGAACCTCCGACGCTGGGGCCAACACATGGGCGGCTTCCCGAGTGAAGTGGAGTGGGATGAAATGGCATGACCCCACCGGGATGTGGCGTCCCGGGTAAGGATCAGGATGGATGATGGAGTGAAGAGCTTGGACCTCATAGGGGCTTCCTACGTACCGCGCGTTAGCGCGGATCAAAGTCAGCGTAGTTCGGATATACAGTTTAACGTCATGCTGGACGTCGGCAAGCCGACTCACGAAGAGGTCGAGGCCGCCGGGCGGAGGATTGAACCGAACCAACTCGCATAGAGGGGGATGGAACGACCGGGTGGATCACAGTTTTACGTCATGCTGGACGTTGTCAAGCCGACTCACGAAGAGATCGAGGCAGTGGGGAAGCACAATGGAGATACACACGTGCAGTCCCCCACAGAGGCGGATTCATAGGTGAATCAACGCAAGTGTGAACCCTGGAGGGGTCCACTGATGGACGAACCGACGTAAATACGACCGGGACGACCAGGTGGTGGGCTTGAACCTTGGAGAGGCTTCCTACGTACCCTGTTTAGAAGACAGGGATCAAAGTCCACATAGTTCGTTCTGTTTGTAACGCTCTACCCCCGTGGGCGAAGGCCACTCCAATCCCGACATCCCTGCAGAGACGAGCGGGTGGGGGCCACATCCAAACCGGGAGGACCCTGCATGCGAGGCATGGGATCGGGTGAAGCGGACGGTTTAACGTCTTGCCGGACGAAGTACAGTTTAACGTCATGTGTTGAGGACGAAGCGGACGGTTTAACGTCTTGCCGGACGAAGTACAGTTTAACGTCGTGTGTTGAGGACGAAGCGGACGGTTTAACGTCTTGCCGGACGAAGTACAGTTTAACGTCGTGTGTTGAGGACGAAGATGCTTGGCAGTTTAACATCTTGCAGCGCGGACGATGTGCAGTTTAACGTCGTGCGGGACGTATGCAGTTTAACGTCGTGCGGGACGTATGCAGTTTAACGTCGTGCAGGACGTATGCAGTTTAACGTCGTGCAGGACGTATGCAGTTTAACGTCGTGCAGGACGTATGCAGTTTAACGTCGTGCAGGACGTTGAAGCCGCCGATAGGTCCGTGTCACTTCGCGCAAGCCTAAGGGGGCCACACGGGAAGACGACGCACGGTGCGGGCACCCGGGATGAGGGTCATCGGGCGCCACGCAGGCGGGTACCCTCAGGGGGTCAAAGGGGGCGACCCTGGCGGTTTGCGCACAAAAGAGGAGCTTTGCGCGCAATACCGCGGGTCGGCGCGCAAATGGGCGGGCTGGCGCGCAATTGGGCCAGCACTTTGCGCGCGAATGATAGAGATTGCGCGAACCGGGCTTCGGATAGCACACGGGGGCAACGGCTCATTCTTTAATGAATGGCCACTTTGAAAAGGTGGGGGGGGGGGTGCGCGCAATCAGGCTGGATTGCGCGCACCCGGGGGCAATTGCACGCAAGAGGCTTCTTTTGCGCGCAAATGCCTTTGAGTGAAGGGTTATTCAAAGGAAAGGAGCCAAAGGGATTGCGCGCGAAGGCGAACCCCGAGGCTTTCTTGCGCGAAATAAAAGAGGTTACCTGAAGATCGGCATTGCGCGCGGAAGGGGTTGGATTGCGCGCACGAGAGACCTTTCGAATTCTGGCAACCTCCAAACCGTCGGGGGTCGCCTTATATTTATAGGCGACCCCGGGCGCAGAATCCAGCTCGCGGGCGCGGAATTCTCTTCGCTGGCGCGGAATTCTCTTCGCAGGTGCGGAATCGGGCCCGGCGCGCAAGGGAGTCGCGCGGGCCACTGGCGCGCGAAATTGCGCGCCAGCCCGGCGCATTGCGCGCATCCCGGGAGGTTTGCGCGCGACTCATCAACTTTGCGCGCGTGTCTCCAAAATTCCGCGCAAGGCCTCCGGGCCCGCCCAAATGTGCTTCTGACTCCAAATATGACCTCGCTTTCCGCATCCGGAGCTTTGTTTGGGAAAAACGGACTTTTCCGGCGTCTACAAAAGCCCCCCCTCGGAATCTGATCGGCGAGAGGTCGCAACGATCGGGTTCCGAGGGAGACGCCGGAATGCCGAAGTCCTGGGTGGCGCGGGACTGTGGCGCGCAAAAAAGGGCGTTGGGCGCGAAATTCGCCGGTGCGGTCGCGCAAAGCGCTTTCCGCGCAGCGCCGACTCCCGGCTTTGCCTATATATAGGGGCCCTGGGTCCCCCGCACCGTACACTGGCCTTCCGTGCGATAAGCCTCTAAGCTCTCGTGCGTGAAATTGCCTTTTCCGGCGCGGAATTCGCCCGCTCGTCGCGCAAACCTATCCGGAATTCGGCCTTCTTTTGCGCGAACACCCGGGGTTTTACGCGACAGACTTCCCGATTGCACGCCGTCCACTAGGATTGCGTGCCAACTCTCAAACTTCTCTACCAACCTCGTCCGATCCCGCACGCTTCATCCCTTTACCCGCACGACTCCCGGAGCTTCTGAGATGGCCGCGAATCAAGGAAATGAGGGGAATGCCGCCACTCGCAGAGCTGAGATGGCGACGAACGAGGAGGTCTACGGAGCCAAGGAGATTGTTTCCAACAATCAATCCTTGTTCGACTTGCTGACACCGGCCCAGAAGACATATCCGCTGTCGGACAACCTGTCGTTCTGGAACTTCGGCATCCTGGATGAGGTTCTGGTGCCAGGGTTCGAGGTTGATGCGCCACGGACCTGTGTGACTCGGGAGGACGAGCTTCCCCGCTATAACATCACCAACAATGGGCATCCTGCCAGGGAGACCAGACATTTAGATGTCTATGTCTTGAACCTGAGTACGCGAACCATCGTCGGAAGTGAGCCTACTACGGAGAACTCTCCAGCCCTCTACTCGAGCATATATCGCCAGAGTGTCACTGACGACACCAAGGGCTGGCTGAAGGACTGGGACTTGCGGTCTGGGGGCAACTTCACCAGTGAGTGGTCCTGGGCGTTCTGGGTACGCCACACTTGCGATCACTTCGCAGAGGAGCTGCGGTACATCGGCCTGTTTGAGGCGGTGTGGACGTCGCAGTTCCACTTCTACCAGCAGTCCGAGCTCGGGCCGGAGCTGTTCACCCGCTGGTCCCCGGATACCAACACCTTCCATCTTCACCATGGGGAGGTCGGCATCGGTCTCTGGGACATCCACTGCATCAGAGGTATCCCGCTGGAGGGATACCAGTACGATGAGTTCCTGCCTCCGAAGAACACCTGGGAAGACAGGTCACAGACTCCCATTCTGACCTGGCATCTGCTTGACCTAGCTACGCAGCGGCTCGGGATCAAGGACTTCCAGAAGGACATAGCCTACAAGGAGTGGTTCGGCCAGTTCTTGGAGCATGACCCGGCAGTCAAGATGCCAGGCAGGGGGAAGCGGTGCCCGACCGCGGCTCAGAGGAGCCAGAACGGGTCGTACTGGCGGGTCCTGGAGACGGGCGACTACCGCTCATGGGGGTACCGCGTCATCGAGGCCCGAGACCCAAATGTCCGGTACGCGGCGTTCCTGGCCGCCTTTCTGAGTGGGTGGCTCCTACCAGTGCGGGACGCGAGAATGGGCGTTCGCCCGACGACACTGGCGATGGAGGGCGCTATGGCCGCCAACAAAAGATACAACCTCGGGGTCCCAGTGTTGCCTAAGCTGTACGCCATTCTGGGACGCATCTCACGAGGGGGGTCGCCACGAAGGATCTGTGGGCCATTCCAATTCTTCCACGGCTGGGTGGATGCTCACCTTGGTGGGTACACGTTTCCGAACGCCATCATTCCTCCGGGCAAAGGCCTGTGACCCTCCCTTCTGAACATTGCGGGGGTCGCTCCGATGACCCTAAGTGAGGAGGGCGTGAGGATTCGGATTGGCAATCATGCCAATTTCAACTTCAGCCCGTTCCCCACTCCCGTTGGCCAAATGATCGACAACGGGCAGGGTCCGCTGGAGCAGCACGAGTACTTCCTGAACATGCGGGGCGGGGTGCTCGTGGCTCGGATCGACGTGAAGGTGATCTGCGAGCCCTACGTGCCAACTCGGTTCGCCAGGCAGTTCGGGTGCCTTCAACGGATGCCGAAGAGGGTATTCACTGCTGTCCGGGAGGAGACGAACCCTGGCGTCCTTCGCCAGATGTGGCTGATGTTCGTTGCCTTTGGCTCTGGCGACGTCATCACTCTCCCTCCTACCGGGGTCGACGCAGGCTTGGCAACCGAGTACGCCGAACACTGGGCCATCGTGTACCCCGAGGGGCTTTTACGGAAGCCAGTTCGGTGGCTCGAAGTCACCCGTGCGGAGACCGGGCGTCAAGGAAGGAGGCGAGGCGCCGCCACACGGGGGAGAACGGAGGCGCGCCAAGCAGCGGAGCCGGCGCGGGCAGGGACTTCGGCGGCGGGCACATCGCAAGCTGCCGCCACGACTTCAGCGCCCAGAGAGGGGGCACATGCGGCGGTCGGGGAGCGGCCCGGGAAGCAGGTAAGGCGTCTGCTCGAACCCTCCCATGATGCAGTCTTCCCGGCGCTGTGGTCGGCCTGGATGACCCTGCGGCAGTCACTGGGGACCGACGCCATCTGGCGAAAGATACTTAGAGAAGGCATCCATCTGCCAGAGGTCGGGCGCCTCCATATCGCCGACAGGGTGGACTTCAACCGGCAGTATGCGTATCTGACGGCCATGGACGAGTACGCGCGCCAATGTGGTCAGTGTGCGGAGCCATACCTTCTAGTGAAGGTGATGCTCGGTCTAGAACCCGCTCCAGAACAGATGCCGCCGGCGGAAGATGACAGTAGCAACGACTCCGAGGAAGAGGAGGAGATGGGGGAGGATGAAGGCTCTGAGGGAAGATCCCATCAGGGGAGACCGCGGGAGAGCGGCGAGGTGGCCGGCTCTGACAATGTTGATGTCACTGAGCTCCTCGAGGTCCGCTTCCATCCCTACTCAACCTGCTTCATCCATTCTCTTATGCAGCTTCTAACCCATTTCTCCATCTTTCTCAGGAGCACACGGATGTTGGTCAGGCGTCCTCAGCGGGAGTAGGAGAGGCGCCAGCAGGACAAGGCGGGGGCCAGGCATCCATTATCGAATTGACAAGCGCGGAAGGGTCCCCTGCTGCAACTGTTCCTGCGGCGGCCGGGATAGCGGAAGATGACGCTCTGAACTCCCGTAAGTCTCCTTACTTTACTGCTGGTGCTTGCCGTTGACGATCCGTGACTAACCACGGCATGCCTTGCGCAGTGATCTCAGGACTGGAGGCCCGTCGGGCTACCGAACCCGGGCCATCTACGAGTGGACTAGTGGCAGACATGCCGCCTGCTCCGGAACAGACTTCCCACACCGAGCCGACCCCACCAACTGCTGATCAAGGGGCTACGGACGTCGGCGGTGCTGACATCGGAGAGAGGTCGGGGGCTGACGAGGGTGTCAACGCCGCTGGGGAGAGAGAAGAAGGTCTCCCAGATGTTGGGGAACCTATCCCCCATGAGGACATCCCAGGGGCGGACCCTGCAGCAGACCTGCTGGCTGCCTTCCCTGCCTACTGGCCTGCCGACCCCGAGGAGATGGACGACTCGGACGCGGAGGCGGTCGAGGAGAGCCGGATAGCGCGCCGAAGGGGGTGGAAGTGCATCCAGCGCTTCCTCAAGCGAGACCCATCGGAGTGGCTGGGGCGCATGGGATCACTCCAAACCTGGCTGCGCTTCCTGTGTGCCGGGGGAGCTGATGCTCAACACCTCCATCTGACGGTCCGTGATTTCATGGCCGAAAAGATGCGCGAGAGCCGCCAGCGTGCCGACGTCGCACAATGTCAGGACATGTCAGAGAGCACGCGGGCACTCCTCGTGGCGGAGCAGGAAGTCCGGCGTCTCGAAGGGCAGGAGGCAGAGAAGGAGGCCTTCGTCGTAGCGTGCACCGAGCTTGTGGAGCAACTTGTAGCCCAGCTGGTTGACGCCCAGGTACAGCTGACAGAGGCGGGCCAACAGATGGTCACAATTCATGTCGAGCGGGAGCGTGCACAGGCCAGAATCGACGAACTGCGTGCTACGACCGCCGACGAGGAGAGGGCACGCAAAGAGCGAGAAGCAGCTCTGGAGGCCGCCAGCCAAAGGGTAGCGGCGTTAGAAAGACTTATCCAGCACGCTAATCCCTAGGGTCTTTGTTTTTTCCACTCCCAGAACATTTGCCTCCGCTACTCAATATTTTGATCCATTTGTATGAATCACCATATTTATCTGCATCTTTTGGTTTAACATGCTCAACCACAATCCATTGTCTCGCGGGAGCATTAACCAAGTTTCAGGCATCCACAATCGGGCCTGGATTTCTAAAGAAGAGAGGGAGGTCATTCCTAGGAAAGGAGACCTCAGACCTAATCAATGTATCATCCCCCCAACTTGTTCCGACACACGAGCGGGACAATGCTAGGGGCGTTGAGATTTTATCCGAACATAGGGAAATGAGAAAGGGTGAATCGCGTGTCCCGAATTCAGAAATCCACAACGGTCGGCCTTCCAGGAAATGCCCAAGACGGCAAGCGGAAAATGGATCAATCGACCATACTACTGCGATAGACGGACCGAAGGTCATCATCCATATTGCAGGAGGCGGATCACATGTCATCATCAATGCCGCTTTGGGGGTTCCTTCAGGCACAAGGGTGGAAATCCAGATCAACAGGGCATGCAAAGCGTGGGGCGAAGTGACAATTTGTTCGGATAGAATCCAACGCTCTCAAAATTGTGCCACCGTGGGGAAAGCGTATTAGGCGGATGCACTAATCTGGCCGTGAATCACCCCAATTCTCAGACAAAACCTTTTTGACAAGGAAACTGTCGCTTCCCATCATTGCGATGGGGCATCCCGAGCTGAATCGGGGAGAATATCACAACTGCACCACTTTACCCGAAGTCAGGCCAGACGGCCGGCGACGAGGAGGGGCGGGACTTGGCGATCCCTGAGGCTGGACCCGAGTCGAAATGCTCGGGTGTTCTTACGTACTCCATCATGCTGAAGATCAAGCCACACGTAGTTCTGAAAGTGCAGTTTAACGTCATGCAGGACGTAGAATCCCATTTGGGGAGATCTTAGTTTTAGGGTCGTAGAGCTCGGACCATAGGGGCATATCTTAGTTTAAGGTCTTAAAGCTCGGACCATAAGGGTAGATCTTAGTTTAAGGTCTTAGAGCTCGGACCATAAGGGTAGATCTTAGTTTAAGGTCTTAGAGCTCGGACCATAAGGGTAGATCTTAGTTTAAGGTCTTAGAGCTCAGACCATAAGAACCTCAAAGTACGCCGCATCGTGGTCCTATCCCCTGGATATGCGAAGATGCACTGAGGGATAGTGTCAAGAGTGTCGAGATTTCACCTGGTCAGAATGGGAGGTGGAAAATGTGATGTGAATCGTGCGGCCATTCACTCAAGGACTGGGGGCACCAGCGTAACGATATGGGAGTACTGCCGACCGTGGCGGAAAATCAGCATCAATATCGCACTAACCGTTGATGGAATGAGGCAGCGAACGAGCATCGACCGCTCAATCGCAAGATTCATATCGATTTGCTGCCCGAGGCCATTGGGGGCACCGGCCCGAGTCGGTGGGAGAGCACTGAGGAATTGTGTCCAAACCGTTCACGGGGGCTCCACCCAGGGCGTAGGCGATGGGTCCGAATGAAAGGGAGCACGAAGCCTGAAAAATGGAAGGAACCTGACCAAGCTGAACTTGACCCTCCTGGCAATAAACCAGAGTACTCTTGACACCAGTGGACCACTGCAAGGGGTTGAGGGACACGCCTTGAGGGTGGCCTGAAGGCGGCGGATTCCCCAGAGAAGGGGGAGAATCTCTAAGAGGTGGGGGGATGGACCCGAAGTTTCAAACATCCGGGCGTTCCTACGTATCCCATGAGGATGGGAATCAAGCCACACGTAGTTCTTGAAGCGCGGCGCAACACAATCGGGCACCAACGCGGGGAAGGGTGCGGGTCTGACCCTCGCACACAGAAGAAGCAGTATTTGATATTTCTTGTTTGTCCTTAAAGATGGATGGTTTTTCGTGCAGCGACATGCCTGTGATTAAGGAATCCCTGGCGTCGCCACAATAATCAAGCCATGAAAGGCATTGATGAATGGCGTGGTTATTAACCAGCGCCCAACGTGAGTGTCCCCTGAGGAGAACATCACGATGCAGTGCCGTTTCTCGTCGGGTGGCCAAGACGATCACAGTTTACGGTCGTGTGGTAGGACCAGACAACACAGTTTAAGGTCGTGTGGTTCGGACCATGGAGGAATCCGCTTATCGCGATACGGCGGACTCAGCGGAGGTGGGAACATACCCAGCCCTGCGGTCACACACGATTCCAGGAGAAGGATCCTGGGATAGGGGCCTGCGTATGTCCATCACCCGAGGGGCAGAGATGCTAGCCTCCAGATATACTGGGCCCAAAACACGATTGTTCGGGTGACTCCTTCCTCCTTATGGGGACGAGGGTCCAGCTATACACGGCCCTTAGGGAGGACATCAACATATATCCTTGGTGCTCAGATCGTGGGAGCCTCGACAGACACCATTACCCTGGTTGGCCTGCCTAACGTGTAAAGGTGTACTGAAGGTCAGTATGAATAGAGTGTCGAGATTCCACTACAACGCACAAAGGCGGAGTGTGATGAGGACCGTGCAACCAATGCGCGGAGCCTAAAAGAGCCGACATGGCGATCAAGGATGTCGCTGACCATATTCGCAACACAACATCCGATCGCGTCAGCCTAGAACTGGGCAAGCAAATGAGCATAAACCGCTCAATCGCAGGATTCATATCGATTTGCGGCCCAGGACCCGCCGGTAAATCGACCCGGAGCGGTAGGAGAGCACTGAGGCATCGTACCCAAACCACTAACGAGGATCCCTTTGAGTGAAGGCTCGAACAAGAGGAAGCGCGCGGCCCGACAAGCAACACGGGACTTGCCGGGATTGCATCCGACACGATGGGTCATAGACCAAAGTACCCAAAACATGTTAACAGATCACCAGAAAGGGTCGGAGGACTCACCCTGAGAGCAACCAAAAGACGGTAGATCCCCGTGATCAACCAAGAAACGGGGCTGGACCTGAGACACAAGCGTCCAGGCGGTCCTACGTATCCCATAAGGATGGGAATCAATCCGCACGTAGTTCTTGAAGTGCAGTTTAACGTCATGCAGGACGAAAAGAGAGAAAAAAGGGGGGAGCAGAAGGCATCCCCAAACGTGGGGGGCGTACAGCGTGGCGAGCAAACCGACGTGAATGAGGGCATAGCCCCACGTTCACACCATACGCCACATACCCAGAGGCAACTGGGCCAAGGGCCCGAGGTGGGATGGAAATTCCCGAAGGATGGGGCTGGGCCTGAAACATGAATGTTCAGGCGGTCCTACGTATCCCATAAGGATGGGAATCAAGCCGCACGTAGTTCTTGAGAGGCAGTTTAACGTCATGAAGGACGAATGCTGAACAGTTTAACGTCTTGTAGCTCAGACGTAGTACAGTTTAACGTCGTGTTGGACGAATGCTAAACAGTTTAACGTCTTGTAGCTTGGACGAAGATGCTTGGCAGTTTAACGTCTTTCCGCGCGGACGATATGCTGGGCAGTTTAACGTCGTGCAGCTTGGACGTCGTACAGTTTAACGTCGTGTTGGATGAATGCTAAACAGTTTAACGTCTTGTATCTTGGACGAAGATGCTTGGCAGTTTAACGTCTTGCCGCGCGGACGATATGCTGGGCAGTTTAACGTCGTGCAGCTTGGACGTAGTACACTCAGAAAAAGTACTGCTTGAGGAACCTAGCGTTGGTGGGAGGAGTGACACGCTCACCATCCATAGTCGCTAGGGAGTACGCGCCATTGGGATAAACTTTGTGGAAGACAAGAGGTCCCTCCCACTTGGGCTCCAACTTGGGTGGCATCCTGCCGGGGATCATTGGCGCTCTTAGGGCTAGCACTAGGTCACCCTGCAGGAAGGAGCAGAGGCGAACCTTCTTATTGAAAGCTCGAGCCATTCTGCTTTGATGCCTCTCCAAGTTGTGCAAGGCGCGAAGTCTATTCTCATCCAGTGCTTCCAACTCGACTAGACGGGCTTCAGCAGCTCTATCCGGCGCTTGCTGGTCGTAGACCGCAGTGCGCAAGGACGGTAACTGGATCTCGATGGGTAGGACGGCCTCAGCTCCATACACCAGGGAATAAGGGGTCATCTGGGTGGAATTGCGAGTCGTCGTCCGATAAGCCCAGAGGGCGTTGGGGAGCTTGTCCGGCCAACTCTTCTTGTTCTGACCAACCATCTTTTGCAGAATGTTAGAGAGGGTTTTGTTAAACGCCTCGATCTGTCCATTCGCCTGCGCATGATAACGAGATGTATGGTTCGAGCGAATGTTTTACTTAGCGTACAACTTCTTCAACTCGGCTGCTCGGAAATTGGCTCCGTTATCCGTGAGGATAGCGTGAGGCACCCCAAATCGATGAATGATGTTGGAGGTCACGAAGTCAGCGATCGAACAGGATTTGACCTCTCTGAGCGGAATCGCCTCTGCCCATTTGGAGAAGAAGTCCGTGGCGGTCAGAATGAACCGGCACTGGCGAGCCGTCGACGGCGGGTAAGGTCCCACAACGTCCATCCCCCAGACTGCAAAGGGCCAAGAATACCTGGTGGTATGGAGAGGCTCCGGCGGCCGATGCACAAAGTTCGCATGAACCTGGCACGCATGGCACCTCCTGGCATACTCGATGCAGTCATGGATCATGGAGGGCCAGAAGTATCCCAACCTCCGAATCTGGTGGGACAGCTTCGGCCCAGTCTGATGGGCACCGCATGAACCAGCATGAACCTCTCGCATGACTCGTGGGATCTCAACTCCCTGAAGGCAACGAAGGAGAACACCATCAAATCCGCGTCTATAGAGGATCTGCTCCAGGCCGGGACTGCTCTGGAGGACAAACTGCGATGCGCGGCGTCGAACTCGCTCGCGCTCAACCCGATCCGGCGGGAGAATGCCATGTTGGAGGTAATCAACCAAAGGCGTCCTCCAATCAGGGGCTGGTTCGACTTCCATATCTGGGGTACTCGGGGCTCCGGGCACAGGGGCAACCGTGGTGAGATTACTTACCGACGGGTCGCGATCTCCCTCCGGGATAACGGGAGCGATGAGCCTGCGGTGCGTCACGCGGACGGTCAGGTTATCCTGTTCAGGCTCTGCAAGTGACGCAGCAAGGCTGGCCAAAGCATCTGCTCGACCGTTCTGCGACCGGGGAATATAGACAATCTCTGGCCGAGAAGGGAACCGGGCCATCAGAAGGAGGGTGCACTCCTGCAATGACACAAGTTCCGGCTTCCTGACAACATAGTCGCCATTGATCTGCTTAACAACCAACTCGGAGTCCCCTTTCATGCACAGATGGGGCACGTCGATCTCGAGAGCTAGCTCGAGGCCGGTGATGAGGGCATGGTATTCCGCCTCATTGTTGGTACAACCCTCTAACAATAGGAAAGAGTATGGCAGCACAGCTTGCTCCGGGGTAATGAAGACGATACCCAAGCCCACTCTGTTGAGCTTAGGATTATCAAGTCTTCTACCAGTGGGGCTCCGGGAGGCACCGTCAAAGTGCACCTGCCAGCATGGACCGACATGATCGACCGAGAGAATGGCCTCATCAGGAAAGCCTAGATCCAGCGGCTGATCCGCGGAGGTTGGGTGAGCAGCCAGAAAGTCTGCCAATGCTTGCCCTTTGATGGCCTTCTGAGACACATACCTGATGTCAAACTGCTAGAGAATCACAGCCCACCGCGCTAGACGGCCAGTCAACATAGGCCGGCTCAGGATATATTTAAATGGGTCTACCCGAGAAACCAGCTGTACCTCATGGTGCTGCAAGTAGTGCCGTAATTTCTGTACGGCAAATACGAGCGCCAGGCAGCTCTTCTCGACCGGGGAATACCTGACTTCTGCATCGAGGAGCATGCGACTGAGGTAATAGAGGCTATTCTCTGTTCCCTCGTTGTTCTTCTGGGCGAGAAGGGCACCCAGGGACCGTTCCAGGGCGGTCACATAGAGGACCAATAGCTTCCCGGATACAGGCGGCATCAGAACCGGAGGTTGCAGCAGGTACTGCTTGATTTCCTCGAAAGCGGTCTGACACTCTTTATCCCATACATAGGTGGCACATTTCTTCATGATCCGAGAAAAGGGCTTACACTTGCCAGCCAGATTCGCGATGAATCGGCGTATATAGGCTAAGTGGCCTTGGAACCCCTGCAGTTCCCGGATGTTACCTGGGGGAGGCATCTGGCTAATTGCCCTGATCTTCTCTGGGTCGATCTCAATACCCCGGTATCTTACCACAAATCCAAGGAACTTTCCGGAGGTGACCCTGAAGGCACACTTCAACGGGTTCATCTTCAGGCAGCGAGACCGGAGGAAGCCGAACACTTTCTCAAGATCTTTGAGATGGTCCTGACGCTGGCGCGATTTGACTACCAAGTCGTCGACGTAGCATTCCACCAGTGTGCCGAGGATTGGCTTGAATATGCGGTTCATCGCCCGTTGATAGGTGGCACCTGCATTCTTCAGGCCGAAAGGCATGACCCGGTAACAAAAGGTACCTTGGGGGGACCTGAAGGCAGTGAACTCCTCATCCTCAGGGGCCATCCGAATTTGGTTATATTCGGAGTATCCATCCATGAAGGAGAGGGCTTGGAACCCTGCCGTGGCGTCAATCAACAGCTCTGTCACTGGAAGGGGAAAATCATCCTTCGGACAGTGGCGGTTGAGATCGTGGAAGTCGATGCAGACTCTGATTTGCCCGTTCTTCTTCCGGACCGGCACAATGTTGGCCAGCCATTTGGGGTACTGGACTTCCCTCACGAAGTGGGCTTTGATAATCTTGTCAACTTCGGCCTCAACCATGGCACCGTGGAATGGGTGCATCTTCCTGGGAGGCTGCTTGAACCCGCGATGGTTCGTCGGGAGACCAAGGCGGTGGACGGCTACCTGAGGATCTAGCCCCGGCATCTCGTCATAGCCCCAAGCGAACACATCACGGTGCTGCCTGAGAAAGTCCACGTACTGCTGCCGCTCCTCAGAGGGCATGGCGACACTGACCAATGTGGGTCTCGGATCTGCTTCGGTTCCAAGGTTCACTTGTACTAACTCATCGACCGTGGCGGAGAAGCCCTCCTCAAAGGCCGGGGGTGCATCTTCCACGTCCTCTCCACTCGGGGAGGGATCGTCCACGGGAGAGACTGCGTTGGCAACTGCATTGGGGCTACCAGATCCTGCTGGGCCGCTGTTGCTGGCATGGGCGGTCGCGGTCATCTCATCAGGAGACTCACAAGCCGTCGAGACCATGGCTACGTCCAACCGTTGAATCGGGAGGACGTAAGCGTCATCCAAACTTGCCCAGGGATCACTTGCAACAGTGACAGGCTCGACCTCACCTGCCAGGATCTGCTTATCCTTTCTCTTGTAATAGTCCACGTCCAGATAATGGGCTTCACATGAGGCAAAAGGAGAGGCATCTCCCTGAAGCACGCCCACTCGACCATTAAGGGAGTATTTGAGGCATTGGTGGTATGACGAGGGAACCGCCGCATGAAGGTGGAGCCAGGGCCTGCCCATCAATGCGTTGTACGCAGTGTCTTGAGAGACTACCATGAATTCGGTGTTGGCAACCAAGTCACCGAACTGGGTCTTCAAACGTATCTTGCCGACCGGAGTTTGCTCGGTGCGGTCGTACCCCTGGATCCTGAGGTCGGAGGGAATCAAGTCATCCTTAGACAACCCCAATCTCCGGAGCGTCCGAGTGGGAATCAGGTTAATCCCGGACCCCGTGTCGACAAGACAGCGTCAGACTTCAAGGCCATTGAACTGGCCGGTAACATACAACGGACAAATGTGCCCCTATATAGGAGGGTCTTCATCCTTACCAGAGAACGAGATAACTGCCTGGCATTCGGCGTCCTCAATCGTTTCGGCGTAAAAGGCCTCTGCAGCCGCAACCTCTGTCTCAAACTGGAGGGGGATCTTCAGGGCTTCAGCGAGTGCCTCGCGCATCTCAGATGACATGCGCAGAGCCTCAAGGATGGAGAGTCTCGCTGGGATGTCGGCCAAGTGCTTCAGGACATCATACTTTTTGGCCAAGCGCGAACCCCTGGTTGCAGGATGTTGCTCTGCGGTTGGAAGCATGACGGGCCTTGCCGGTTGGGCCGGCGGCCGACTGGTGCTTGGCGCATCTCGCTGTTCATTGGTTGAAGCCCGGGAAATGGTCACCGTACTGGGGTCAAGAGGCCGGGATGGACTCGTGGCAGGGCGGAGCTGATCGCGACGCGGCTGAGGCGGTTCTGCCTGATCCCATACCACAAACAGTGGCGGAGGCGAATCCGTCATCCCCGGATGGGGGGGCTGCGCATGCTGAGCTCAGTCTTGAGCCTGCTGCCTAGTCTCAGTGGCGTGCACGGCGTGGCTAGAGGTACCAACTGCTGTGCCCCGATGACTCCTGTTGTTGCGGCTCCTCCGACGGTGGCGACGACCGGGGACACTAGGGAGGTCCACCTGGTGTTCTTCAACGTCGGGAACCGAAAAGGGATTTACTAGCTCGACGGTATTAACCGAAGTGTACCCAATACTGTCATCGGACGAATCATTCACCACTGGGCAGATCCGAGGAGGGATCCCCATCTCCGGGGGCATGAAATCGCCGAGAGTGCGGGATAGTGGCGGAACTGGCGGGGCGCGCTCTTCCTTCTTGCGCCGCCGCCGTTTGCTCTTCTTGGAAGAGGCAGGCTGGGACGACGATGCCGAAGCAGCACCCACAGATTCTGGGGGCTCAGGCTGATTCAAGCGCGCACGGATGATTCCATGGGCGCGAATGATCGTCTTGCGGGCCATCCAGTTTTTATACTTCTGGGATCCGCGGTTGGAGATCAGCTGCCATTCGTCCTCATTGCCTCTATCGTCATCTGATCCCACGAACACGCCCGCCACTTGTGCCGGAGCTGGGCCCAACCTGATTACATTGTTGTTAATCTGGTCTTGGAGCCAATCCTTAAACACATAGCACCGCTGGATGGTGTGCCCCAGGGCCCGATGGTAGGGGCAGTAGCGGGGGTTATCCGTGAGATGTGCCTCCTCCGGCCTCCAACACTCAGGCAGTCGCACAATCCTCTGCTCCAGGGCGCTCCGGAAATAACCGGGGACCTGATCCTCGTGAAATGAGTAGGTCAGGTATCGCGGGCCCCTGGGAGCGTGGTCTTGACGAGGGGCTGGAGGGGCCTGCCGAGGAGGTGGACCCTGATTATCTCGCCTGGGTTGTGGCGGTACATTACGCGGAGGGGCCGGCCGGTTCTGAGGCTGCCGCTGCTGGGCCGGGAACTGAGCCCGTGGAGGCAGATTCCTGTGAGGCTGTGGAGCTGGTCTCGCCGGCAGCAGCTCCAACGGCCTGGGGGCCTCTATCTGGGCAACAGCAGCGGGCTCAGCCCTGCTGACTCTCCTTGCAGGAATCATAGGAGGCAGCGGGTGTGCCTGGCTGGCCTGTTGCAGGGCTTCCTCAAGACGTTGAGCTTTGTCTGAGAAGTCCCTGAACCCTTCGGGGTAATTCTGAGTGATCAGGGAAGGGACCAGCTCGGTCTTGACGTTCCCGACGCACATTGTCAGCAACTGCTCTTGAGTCAATGGCATGTCAAGGGAATACGTGAGACCCTTCCATCGGGCGACGAAGTCCGCGACTCACTCGTCAGGCCTCTGCTTGCACTTGAAGAGGTCTGCGATACTCGTCTTCCGGGTCATGGAACTGAACTGGTAGAGGAATTGTCTACGAAGGTCCTCCCAGCTAGTTATCGACCCGACGGGGAGCTGGCTGTACCAGACAAATGCTGGCCCTTCCAGTGTCTGGACAAAGCAGCGAAGCTTAGCGGCCTCTTGCTGCGCCGGAGTCCCCAACATAGGCCCGCACCTCGAGTTGAAATGGGCCAAATGCTGTGGCAGATCTCCAGTCCCGTTGAAGGGGGCAAAAGTAGGATTCCCGAATCCCAGAGGCGCCGGCGTGTCATCCACCCATGCTGGGTATGGCTTGCCGTCCGGTGGGATTTCCACTTGCCGAGTCTCCAAGGCTTCCAAGCGGGTGATGAGTTCCGCCATCGGATCGTCCAGACATGGGTTCCAGTCCTGGCGAGGATCTCTAAACAAGAGCGCATTGCATGGCCCTTCAATCGGGTCGTCGACCGGGTCGTCGAACTCGGCAGCTCGTGGGATGGCGGGCGGAGCGGCCCTTGGGGCAGCGGGAGGAATCCGAGCGGGGTCTCTCAGGTAGTCACACCGCTCGGGAGGGTGTGGTGAAACATACCGCGCCCTCTTGCCATAGGCGATGGCCTCTCTCCTGTCGGCGAACACGACATAATCACGGTTGCCCGGGAGAGCCTCATCGAGGGGTGGTTGTTCCTGTCCCTGCTGTCCTGGCCTAGGATCACAGTAGTCAGGCCGCTGCTCTGCAACGCGCTCGGCGAGGAGCTGGTCAACCAGCTTCTTCTTCTCGGCGAGCTGTTGACGTAGCATAGCCTTCTCGGGATCCTCATCCACCCTCTGCGTGGAGGCAGATGGGTCGGCGGGCATTATAGCCTCGCCGTACTCTTTACCTTTACTGACGTTTCGGCTCAACGTCAGTGCTTCAGTGGGTGCGGGGAGACCCAGGAGGCTCCTCTGGTGACGAGTAACTCTCGCCGATAGATCCAACAATGGCTTGTCTTCGGGGGGAGAGCCCCCGTCGAGAAGTTCCAAACCGTTCCCCTTCCCCGACAGGTCAGCCATATTGACTGTTTCCGTCCCTGGGGATGTACCCTCAGGGCCACCCAGTGAATCGGGCTGTCGGCGAATCGCACTGAAGCGTAGGGCAGCGTACTGCCCCCATCCACGGATATACACGTGGGGAGTGGTTTCCTCGATAACCTTGCGGAGTACTTGAAAACACTCAACGCATCGTTGTTGGAGGGCCTCGTGATGCCCAAATGACCCGGGGTGCCGAACCGCGGGGAGCGTGGCCAGGTCAATTTGACGGCACTGCTCACCAATATCCTCCAGGTGTGCTTGACTCCCGGGATATGGCATTTGTAGGTAGTGAAGACAGGAGTGAGTCTCCCGGAGAGTTCGGCGGAAGCATTCGAACTCATCCGAGGTGAGCGATTCGGGTGCATCAAAGTACGGTCCTGCGACTGGCCAAAACTTCTCAGGGAAGTGGCCCTCTGCAAGGACGGTCCAGAAACTCCACGACTCAAACTCGGGACCCAGGTCTCCTTGGTCCTCTTCAACGACTGGGAATGGACGGGGAACCGGCAGTGGTGCCGAGGCGGGCCGCCGGGCCGACGGGCTGGCCGGCGGTGAATACGGCGAGCATGCCGATTGGCCTCCATATCCCGGGCCGCCCTCTGAGGGTGGCGGTGCCCTGGCTACCACATCACGATAGGACGGGCCGGCGAGCAAACATCGTGCCGTAGCGTCGGTGCTCGCCGAGGGTGCACTAAATCGTGGTTTGACCGTCGGTCCCCAGAAAAGGTCTCCGGCTTCTCCGATCGAGGCAGAAGGCGCTTCCAGAGGGGCCGGTACCAACCGCAAGCTTGATCCTTGGGGGTCTACCAGGCCCTCGCTACTCCGGATATACCTTCGGAGAGAAGCGGGGATCATATCGATCTCGCTCTCGGGAAGTACGAGGCTGACGTGCCGCATTCCTACCCCTGCCCCTGACAGGTGGGATTGGGGGGAGGGCTCTGTCGCCGAATCATACTCCGCCTCTGTATCAGAGAAACGAACCGGTCAGATCTCTGTCCGGAATTCCGTAACATTCTTCCCTCGGCGTCGACGCCTCGCCCTCCTGCCCCTGGGTGGTTCCTCGGGGCATGGATGATCTCTATCCTGGCGTCCTCCGGCCGCACTGGTGCTGGGGACAAGAGGACTGAAAACCAAGGTGCGAGGGGCACCGGGACAGATATCAAAGGGGACGCGGGGAGAGATGATTCCGGGCAGGCCTCCGGGCCGGGATTGGAAGGCGGGGTGACCCATGCCTCTTGGATCGGCCACACGGAGTAGACCCTGTTGGCGAATAGCGCTACCGCGAGGTGGTCCGCGGTGACCATTGTCTGTACCAGCAACCGGGAGAGTCAACCCAACCTACCTTTGGGGCGGTCGGGGCCTCGATCCGGGTCGGGCATAGAAGTGCCCCTGCTCAGGATGCGCAGGGGCCTGGTGACTGGAGCCAGCAGTGGCTTGAGCCAACGCGGCCGCTGTTGCTAGGGCCCCAAGGTGGGCATCCTCTTCCACTCGAGCCCGACGTTGGCGTCGGGACAAACGAGTCGGGATGAGCGGCGCGGGCAGGTGGAGAGCCCGTTCTTCGACTTGAGAGGCCTAGCGGCGATGTCGCCGTGGCCTAACAGGAGCCCTCATCGCGGATCCCTGGAGCGAATCCCGGATAGGGTGGTCCCGGGAATCTTCCACCTCATCCGCATAGGGGAAGGAGTTGTCGGAGCGCTCCGGGGATAAACTCCCAAAGCGGTTGGACGTCGAGGTAGGCAGCGGTGCCTCCCTGCGCGGCCCTCGGGGGCGGCATTGGTGGCGAGGTGCAGCTCTCTCGAGGTCTAGGCGAGCCATGTCCCCGGTGGGGATGACTCCCTCTTCCTCATATCTCCGCACCAAGTTGTTGATCACCCTTCTTTGGATGACCTCTGAGGGGGAGAGAGGGCGTGGTTGCCCCGCAGCTGCGGCTGCTGGCACAGCTGTGGAACGGGCGGGACCGCGCGGAGTAGCCGCGTCGGTGTTTCCCCTACCCCTGCGCCAGTGGGCGGGTGGCGATCGAGCACTGGATTGGGCGACCTGATTTCTGAAAGCAGGGAGAAGAACCCATTAACACTGACAGGAAAAGGAATTGACAACCAACCATTAGTGCCACGACGCCTTCTGTGGGGGGGACCCAGGCCCTCGACGTCGCGAGACGGAGTGCCCGAGTTCCCTTCCTCAGCCCCTGGCGGGTAAAACTGAATGCTCGGTCGAGCAGCATGCTGGTCTTCCAACACCTCTGAAAGCCATCGGTCTTCGTATTGAGGAGAAGAGATTCACGTCGGGTTCACCATTTTTCTGTTTCGGTGCGGATGTGCGTCGGGTTACGCTGTTCCGCCAGGACGCGTTCGCGCGTGCACCCGTCGACCCGAGGGGATGGGCGCGCGGCTTGTGTCCTCGCAGTCCCGCTTTCCAAGGGCGGGCGACATTCGTCCCTTATTCAGGGGCGTCTGCTCCTTGATCGAAACCGGGATGATGGGACGTCGGCTCCTCCTTCCGTGGACGTCTCCTCGGAACTCGTCGCCTAATCCGGGTCTCCCTCATAGATTTAAGAATGTTCGTGAATCTCGTTCCCGGCGCCATGTCTCCATGGACACCGGTAAATTACGCTGCTTCCGCCCGGACGCTCCAAGGAGTCTGGTCGGGGCAGCAACCTGCGGTGAGGAGACCGGGTGGCTCTAGATGTCGGGGGCGTGTCTTAACACTGCGCCTCTGCATGTCTGCCTTCCGTCCCTAATAGGGCTTCTCGAAGGCGTGATAGCCTGAGGCATCCCGCACTGGGTGCGGGGAACTGTGTTACCTGAGGTTTTCCTCAGCTTCCCATGTTTAACACGGGGTATGCCGCGAGTTTAACGTCCAGCGGGGACGACATCGGACTGATCAACACGAGGAGTGGATCAGATGTCAGAACCCCTTGCGGGGAACCTCCGACGCTGGGGCCAACACATGGGCGGCTTCCCGAATGAAGTGGAGTGGGATGAAATGGCATGACCCCACCGGGATGTGGCGGCCCGGGTAAGGATCAGGATGGATGATGGAGTGAAGAGCTTGGACCCCGTAGGGGCTTCCTACGTACCGCGCGTTAGCGCGGATCAAAGTCAGCGTAGTTCGGATATACAGTTTAACGTCATGCTGGACGTCGGCAAGCCGACTCACGAAGAGGTCGAGGCCGCCGGGCGGAGGATTGAACCGAACCACCTCGCACAGAGGGGGATGGAACGGCCGGGTGGATCACAGTTTAACGTCATGCTGGACGTTGGCAAGCCAACTCACGAAGAGATCAAGGCAGTGGGGAAGCACAATGGAGATACACACGTGCAGTCCCCCACAGAGGCGGATTCATAGGTGAATCAACGCAAGTGTGAACCCGGGAGGGGTCCACTGATGGACGAACCGACGCAAATACGACCGGGATGACCAGGTGGTGGGCTTGAACCTCGGAGAGGCTTCCTACGTACCCTGTTTAGAAGACAGGGATCAAAGTCCCTGTAGTTCGTTCTGTTTGTAACGCTCTACCCCCGTGGGCGAAGGCCACTCCAATCCCGACATCCCTGCAGAGACGAGCGGGTGGGGGCCACATCCAAACCGGGAGGACCCTGCATGCGAGGCACGGGATCGGGTGAAGCGGACGGTTTAACGTCTTGCCGGACGAAGTACAATTTAACGTCATGTGTTGAGGACGAAGAGGACGGTTTAACGTCTTGCCGGACGAAGTACAGTTTAACGTCGTGTGTTGAGGACGAAGCGGACGGTTTAACGTCTTGCCGGACGAAGTACAGTTTAACGTCGTGTGTTGAGGACGAAGATGCTTGGCAGTTTAACGTCTTGCAGCGCGGACGATGTGCAGTTTAACGTCTTGCGGGACGTATGCAGTTTAACGTCGTGCAGGACGTATGCAGTTTAACGTCGTGCCGGACGTATGCAGTTTAACGTCGTGCAGGACGTATGCAGTTTAACGTCGTGCAGGACGTATGCAGTTTAACGTCGTGCAGGACGTATGCAGTTTAACGTCGTGCAGGACGTTGAAGCCGCCGATAGGTCCGTGTCACTTCGCGCAAGCCTAAGGGGGCCGCACGGGAAGACGACGCAGAGTGCGGGCACCCGGGATGAGGGTCATCGGGCGCCACGCAGGCGGGTACTCTCAGGGGGTCAAAGGGGGTGACCCTGGCGGTTTGCGCGCAAAAGAGGAGCTTTGCGCGCAATACCGCGGGTCGGCGCGCAAATGGGCGGGCTGGCGCGCAATTGGGCCAGCACTTTGCGCACGAATGATAGAGATTGCGCGAACCGGGCTTCGGATAGCGCATGGGGGCAACGGCTCATTTTTTAATGAATGGCCACTTTGAAAAGGTGTGGGGGTGCGCGCAATCGGGCTGGATTGCGCGCACCCGGGGGCAATTGCGTGCAAGAGGCTTCTTTTGCGCGCAAATGCCTTTGAGTGAAGGGTTATTCAAAGGAAAGGAGCCAAAGGTATTGCGCGCGAAGGCGAACCCCGAGGCTTTCTTGCGCGAAAGAAAAGAGGTTACCTGAAGATCAGCATTGCGCGCGGAAGGGGTTGGATTGCGCGCACGAGAGACCTTTCGAATTCTGGCAACCTCCAAACCGTCGGGGGTCGCCTTATATTTATAGGCGACCCTGGGCGCGGAATCCAGCTCGCGGGCGCGAAATTCTCTTCGCGGGCGCGGAATTCTCTTCGCGGGCGCGGAATCGGGCCCGGCGCGCAAGGGAGTCGCGCGGGCCACTGGCGCGCAAAATTGCGCGCCGGCCCGGCGCATTGCGCGCATCCCGGGAGGTTTGCGCGCGGCTCATCAACTTTGCGCGCATGTCTCCAAAATTCCGCGCAAGGCCTCCGGGCCCGCCGAAACGTGCTTCCGACTCCAAATATGTCCTCGCTTTCCGCATCCGGAGCTTTGTTTGGGAACAACGGACTTTTCCGGCGTCTACAGCCATCGCCTCTGGTTTCTACCATCAAATTAGTCAAGAACCATCGGAGGGTCATCGGGCTGTGTTTGTTCGGCACATGCCCTCTATGTTAGGCAATAGCATAAGGCTGAAGACAACCATGAAATTCAATGAAGAACGGGGTACCAATTATTCACTTAAAATTATACAAACCCCTACATCAATTTCAAGTACATTGCACGTCGACGAGCTGTGAAAGACGAGTGTCATGGAGGTCGGGCGTCGCGGAATATAGATGACGATTCCGTTGACGTCGGGGTGCATCTGAAGAGGAAGCGTCGTCAGATAAGTTCTTCGAGTTCTTCACCGGTGATGTTCTTCTTCGAGAGAAGAACACTATTCTTCTATTTCTCTGGAGCATTCCCAAAGTTATCCCAACACAAAAAGTGCCAATAAAAAAATAATAGCTAAGCCTATTATTTTATTCACACATGAATTTCAAAATTAGAACACATTAATTAATTAATTATGGGGTTCAATTCATTAATTAACAAGTGTTCGCAATAATTTATGGTAGTGTGAAGGAGATGGAAAGCCACAATTAAAGAGGGGAGTTGTCAATATAAATAAAGGAGAGTTAATGGGGAGTTGAAGGGTTAGGGCTCGTGTGGGCCCCACCTCACAAATATTCTCTCACGGGTGGTTATGTGGGGTGTAGGTCCCACCCAAACATCTCTTTGGTGGAAATAACCACCTCTTAAATAAAATTGTACAATAAAACAATTTTATTTATATTTCTACGAATCCCCAAAAATTAACATCTCCTCCCCAACTAACGCAACTGTGGTAATGGTACCCTTAAGCGAATAACGATGTTGTGAGTTAATCAGTGCCCTCAGATTTCAATTCTGAGCACCAGTACAAAATATAGAAAAACTCACACGTATGTTTACTGAACGTACACAAACAAAACTTCTAAAATTGATTTCGGGCACACCAGGCCTCGAAATTAGGTTACATCAGAAACTGAAGACTCGTAAAATACCAAAGTATTTATGAAAAAATTCCTAGAAATTTGAAGGTCTTTAAAAATCATTTAATTATTTTTTAGTGGTCCATAGGGGTCCACCAACCATCAGTAGACTTATAATTGTTCTATAAAATGGGAAATATAAGCACTGTTCCTTTTTAATTTATTCTTTGAGTTTTTTCTAAAAAATGACGAATTCGAGTATAGCAAGTGGATACATGAATTAATATCAAACCTCATTTTTCATTTTTTTATATATGAATCATTTATGTCCCTTTCATTATTAGTTTAGAGAATTGAAATTTGGACCATCATAGTATAATTATTATGGTCATATAGATTGCACCAAAGTACATATGGATTATAGTCATGATGAATTTGGACCAATAATCAATGTATATTTTTCAAAAAATCCTAATTCGGATTCCCATAATCTATAACACTATATCATCCTTTCAAGAAAGATCTGATAATTTTTTAAAACATGGATCAGGGTTCTGTCACTATGAGTAATTGTATGTTAAAATCTTGTTGGGGATGATCATGAATGACACTAATGTGGTGATATCCCCTATTATGATTCAGTTACACAATAATTAATGGTAGTTTCTTATATGGAAAAGTGTATTCTAGCTGATTGATTATAATAAAAAATGTGTGATCCTATAGGGATTACATAAGTTGTGAAGGAATGGGGACCCCACACATCACCAATGTCCATGAAATGTTTCGAATAACCAAAAGCCTTGATGAAATGAAGTCTATTTTATGTATTAAGGTTCTCATAACGATGATAGAAGAACCATTATAATTTTTTGAACATTTTCAAGATGATGCAGTACTTTGATATTGAGTGATTATAGTTGATGATCTGTGTATTTTTATGTCATATAGTGGGGATGAATTTATCTTGCATTTTAACGGATTCATTCATGGAAATATTCCATGATTTTTTTTCATATTACAGAATTGATGTAGGAAAAAAATGAAATTGTAAAATATTTTCATAAAATCACTTTTCAAAATTTAGGGGAATTTAGATTTTGAAGGTACCATTTATACATTCATTGGATTTTCAAGGGGTATATATATATATATCGCATGTCTTCTTATTAATTTCTACCTCATGTAAATGAAATAAATATTTATATGTGATTTATATTTTGGATATGAGATCTTAATGATTCATCAAATCATATGAATTGGAAGTGGTGATTTTTACTATTGGGATTCTCGAGATGTCCCAAGGAATATTGTAAGGAATGAATCAAGACATATTATGAATTTTTTAGATCACTTAATGTTGAACCAACTCATATTCAAAGGATATGGGAATGTTTTTATTCCCTTAGATAATGTCAACATCATGGTCGGCAAAGGGGTCTGATAAATTTATCACGAATAATATATAAAAAAGGGAATTTCAATATATTAATCAATTATAGAGGTGATTTTTTCCCTTCACAATATCATGGATAGGATGTCCCACTCTATATATTGTTAAGACTTTAAGGATAGAATATATGCATTTTATTTTATTGTCATGTGATGATGAATATTTTTAGATTGATGTATTCTGACAAGGATGTTCTCATTCAGTATAAATTCATTTGACAAAGATATTTTCATTAATTATTACATTGTGAAATTAGTTGGTTCTTGTGAATTTTTATGTCATGCGACATTGATTTATTTCCTAGAGGAATGAAATACACATGGATCATTGATCATCATAGTATATGTATTCCCTGGGATCAAGAGGTAAATGAATATAATATTATAATAATTCTTTGAAAATGGGAATAACTCCCAATTGTGTATCATTTAGAGTATCTGAATATACATGAATAGCCTGGTTATGAAATTTTGAAATCATCACATGAGAATATCTGAGTTAACTGGTGTTCAAAACTGATTAGTACAAGTTAACCATTTCTAATGGGGGATTCCCATATTCCACGTAGTCATGAAAATAAATATTAATTTAAATGGGCCTATACTCTTGAAAAAATTACAAATTGGAATAACCACTAAATCATTTCTCTATTAACCATTAAATTATAGTAGTTCCCATTGTATTAACCAATCCTGGTTACTAGTTACCTATATGGGATAACCAATGGAATGGGAACCTCCCATGTGTGGGGTTTTACGTAGAGGATTTAAAATAAATATATTGGTTGTTATCAATATATTTTTTTATGATATGAAGTTTTACAATAGATAGTATGTCATTTAAGAATGGTTTTAGAACCATAAAATTTATTACAACATGTACGGAACTCATTTCATGTCAATGCAATAAAACATTCAATTATTTTGTAAACATTCATATGGGGTAAAATCCTATAAATGTGAAATCTTCTTATCATAATGTTTGATAATATGTGAGAAGGAATTTGTTTAGTTTAACATCAGGATGCAAGGATGTTGTTCCATATCGTTAAGTAGAACACACCACGAACACACTTGTTATAGTTGATTTCCAGGTTCCTTATTGTCACATGATTCATTCTAGGCATGAGAAACCTAGGAAAAAAAGATAGCCTATTTGAACAGAGAGGATTGAATGTTGAGGTATTTTTAGATGTATTCAAAATTTTAAATGAATGTCAATACTAAAAAAATTGGTTCTGACAATGTGGTATAACTCAGAGTGATGAGATTTCATGTATGGGAATATAATGGAAGATCCATGAATCAATATATATAAAATAGTATAGTAATAAATTCAAATTTAATTCTTTTATATAGAATCAATATCAATGGTTTTATCCATATTCATGGTAAGAGGAACTATTATCCTATGAATTATAGAGAGTCTTATATGTAGTTTTGATATTAATAGAATATAGTTTAGATTTCCTCTGCCATGATGTAGAATATAAAGGAGTGATCCAATATGTGATTACTAATTCCTCTGGGAAATGGATAACATGGCTGTAGAAAACCTTTTATTTATGTTACCATATCATATAAGATTGTTTGATTACTTAGGGTATTAACACCACACCATTAGAGAAAAAGATCATGGGATAAAGGGGTAACATTCTATTAGAATCAAAATATCCCATAGTCACATGTTCATTAGAGATGGGTTATTCACTAGTGTATCAGAGTGGGGTCTCTCTACTAACAAAAACACCCATAAGGAATAAGCACATTGTCATTTTGTAATTTACTAGTTAATCTATGTGGGTTACCTTTTGGATTAGTTAGTCTCAATTAAATATTTTACATGTAATTCAATTAGAATACTCTATCAATGTTCCATCTAATTTAGAAATGAGATATTAAAGAAAGGATATTAAATGATGGAAACAATGGGGGTGTCCAATGTGATTAAGAATATCAACAATGTTTGGTTTTCCTAGGAGATGTGTACCCTATAAGAGAAATGATACAATAATCATACATAGTAATAATTATTTGAAAGTGGGAATTATATGCAAATGAGTAACACTGATTGTATCAGAATTTTCTTAAAAATATGTGTTATTGAATGTGTAAATCCTAACAAAAAAATATTCAAGTACTGGTAGGTATTTGTAAAGCATTAGAAATGGCATAAGCCCATATTCCATTAAGTCAAGAAAATATTCATATATTTATGGATGGCCTCTCCCCTTGGACTAAAAAACCTAATTAGATAATGATCCGAGGAAATGTATTGTATAAAATAATAAAATAGTGGTGAAAATATTTATTAAGTAGTCCAAAGTACCAATTTTGTATAGTAGAGAATCATGTATACAGGATATCATGGGGTATAATTGTTCCAAGATAATAATATAAACTTGAAAATTTGGATTTCATTAAACAGATATAATGATATGAAGTTGGTTCAAGGGGGATTATGATTCAAGAAGGTTTTGAACACGTTAAATGTTATTCCAAAATGCATAGATCAAATTTTTAGGGAAAGGGATAACAAATGAAATTATTGAATAAAATTCCATTAGTGGGAAAATATATTTAGTAAGGAGAACTATTTTCATTCAATTTAAAACCATATGAGTAGGATAATGTCATGTAGTATAATTTAATGTGAAATTAACATTTCCATGAAGTAAAAATCACGAGACTCTAAAATACCTTGAAGTTTATCATCATGTGGCTATGACATTGTCAAGAATTTTTATATTATATGACTAGGTTGTTTTGGTGTAGTTCAATATCACATGTCTAGGGTGTTTATGTGATGTTTTATTCCATGAAACTAGGATTTTTTTGTGATATTTAATGTGATGTGACTGGTATGTAATTCCATATTTAGAACACAACATGATCACACATGTCATAGAAGCATTCTAGGTTCCATAAGATCACATGATTTGTTATCGGTATAAAAACAGAATAACGAGGCTGTTGATGACCTATGTAAGAGTGTGAGGCATGGTGTATGTGGGTTTTAAAAAATTAATATGCAATTTCCCATCAACAATAATTTTAATCTCATAGAGGGGTATAATTTTAAGTAATGGGAACTCATGGATGGTCATATAATATAGGGTCCAGGATTCATTATGTATCAACTGGAAATAGTAATCATGACAAAAAAATTACTAAAGAAGGCTCAGTTCACATGTCATAACCATATTTGGGGATATTGGAATTTCACTCTCATATAACCTTTTATATTGTAGATTTACCCAATATTAGAGAACATGGCATCAATATATATCATGGGGTATGCAAAATATATTCAATCATTTTTTTGGGAAATTTTATAACATAGGCTGGTCTATATGAAGGTAGTGGTTTTTTATATCCCTGTTGGGACCACTATTTTGGATATGGGTGTCACTACCAATTCTATCATTTTAAGAATCATATAACACAAAGTTTTTTAATTGAAAATTTCCAACACAAGTGTAACCCATACACATTGTGGTGTTTATTTATATTTTATATGTCATGGATAGACTAGTGTTTTGAGTTATAGTAATCACTATGTATCATTTTGAAATAAGAATCAAACTACAAAAAGATCTTGGATGGAATATTCCATGTGTATCTCTAACCCATACGTAGGGGAAAACATTTTTCTTAATTTATAATTTATCTAAACCCAAAATTTGAAAATAAGGTGTCACTATATATATCATGTGTAAACATGTGTAAATCAACATGATGTTGGTGAATAAAAATCCTATTTTCATGTATGACTTATTCACAAGGATGGGACACATTTTTATATTGTAGTGTTACTCAAGAATGTATATCAAGGAATAACTACATATCCAATGATAATATGAATGAAACCACACATAGATCATCAAATTTAAAAAGTTATACATAGTTCTTGGATAAAATAAAGGGAGGGTATTTTTTCCATTAATATTAATGTTATACATATATTTGGAGATCCATACATCACTACTTATCCAATTAAAATAGTAACCGATCAAATATATATTTTTTGTATGAAAATTCAATTTTCATATCTAAGCATTATGTAAAGGGGATATTTTCAAAATTTGTATAGCACATGGTCCCAAGATTTGAGATATGGTCATCACTACACATCATTTAAATGTGAGAATAAAGAAACATGATGTTCCCAAATAAAAAATTCCTATTACATGCCCAACACATCTGTATAAAGGGGATTATTTTCTATTTTCAATGTAGTTGTACCCAGGACATGAAATATAGGAATCACTATATATCCTTTATAAATGAAAATAAATACAGAAATAGTACTTGACTAAAAAATTTCATACATAAGAAATAACAATAGAAATTAATTGTGATTTTCTATATAGTATGTTGTTTCATTAACAAGGATTTATGATCTATGTATTACTATAAATAATAAAATAATAGGAATAAAATCCCACATAGTAAATTAAAATGGTTTCCATATGTGGATCAGACTCAGATAGAGGGTGTGGGATTTTAATTATTATTATTTTGAATATATCACATGTTATTAATTTATAATGATGTAACATTAATTATTTGGAAATAATGAGAACATTAATGAATGATATTATGTTTTTAGACTAAAATGGTACCAAAATTCCCTCAACATTGAGGTATATGGAAAATTTGAAGCCCTTATTAACCCTATTTGTTCTATTTTTTAATGATAAGATTATTATATGGGTTGTGACTATGTTGAAAAATACTATGACTCTGATATGGGGTTGGTTTAAAGAATAATATGATTTTAAAGTGGTGTTATTGGGGTATGCTGATCATTGGTGAGTTGGTGGTGTGAAAAATATCCCCTAACCCAATTGGATAGGTTTTATCTTGGAAAAAATTCATGGGAGATGTAATTATGACTCACCTAATTTGGAGAAATCATGTCCTCGCATACTCTAGGTGATATAACTAATAATATTAAAGTCTCTTTGTATGAGAACTTGTCAAGAAATCCAAAAAAATTGGCAACTTTGTTTTAGTTGTTCTCCCAAATTGTTTATAGGCCCGCATTTTGAATCTATGGGAATCCTCCTGCACCTATTCATGAAATAATTACATCCTAAAAGTGGATGTTCTTATTTTTATTCACCTAATTGACCCTGGATTATATGGTCCCCTGATCATTCTTTTGTCTATGATGTTATATAATGACATATCCATCAAACATCTCTACCCTAGGGATGGGGTAAATTGAAATCCACAATCAATTCCACAACATCTGATATGAATGTCTGGTGATGCTTTGGTAGTCATTCACTAGATAGTTTACACAATATAGTGGAAAACATGACTTATTCATATGTTATTAACTTATTATAGTGGGTCTCAGACTAAGGATAATTTGCCCATTTTTTTAATAATAGAATACATTTATGATCTGGGACCTACCTTAAAATCCATGATAAGATAAGTGCCTGTCATTAAATCACTGATGAGTATAATAAATATTCATGTGTATGTAAGACATTCCCACATTCTCAAACACATAAGGAATTTATTTCATAGAAGAGATGATGGTTTAATATAGTTTTGATAGTTTTTTCTTGATAAAACAATACATATATCCTTTATGGCCTCTTATATATGGTACCATTTTAAAATGAATCCCAATCCTAATATTTCATGTATTTTATTTATTTTTTCCCTAATCTTTACACTTATAAAATATCTATTGGAAATCTTCTTGTTACATAATTAATGGATGAATAAAATTTGTTAAATATTTTTATCAATATTTGGTAGAGTTTACTTTATTGGAATTTTTATATTTTTAGTTTATAATAATCAATATAAAGTATCATCAATTTAAATTTTTTCTATAAAATTAGAGGTCCAACCCAATGTGACACAATTAGTTTAATTAATCCAGTATCATGATTATATTAGATTTTAGTGAACAATTACTAAAACAAAATTGACGTTATCAAATATATAGTCATTGATATAGGAGTATCATAGAGTATGATTTATATTAAGAATTCAAAATCTTTATTTTGTGGGGGACTCATATATACATCTAGGAAGACATAATAAAACTCTTGAAAATGAGGCTTGTAATAAATGTTGAGTTTCTCCCCAACAATTTTATAAAAATGTACTTCTTTATAGGAATAAAAACACATATAATGGAGGAAATTTTTATTGGATGTCTATATAAATCCTCACACTAATAAATGGGAATGTGTTGATTTGGAATATGAAATATGAACGAACTCCCATTTAAGTTGTTATGTGAAAACTTTAAGATAATAAATTCAATTCCTAGGACAGAAAAAAATTATACTAGAGGTAGAATAAAATGATTTTACAGATGCACATGATAATAAACATTAATTGACGAGGAAGTATAAACATGATAATGACCGTCATGCCTCATTGATTGTTCAAAAATATCATAATTTCTATATTTTAGTTATTCATTCAATACCCTTTGAATATTACATTTACATTTATGAGTATATAGAGACAAAACATAATATAAAAATAACTATTATAGAATGGATTATAACTATACAATTTATTGCATCATTTTCTTATTCCAGATGTTCAGTTATGATCATATAATAATTCCATTGATTTTTATCTTAAGAGATTATTATTTCTAATCATGAAAAATAGTCATATTCGAGTGCTAGCTTTAATAAATCCCATAATCCACGATTTTTAAGAAATCAATCGAATATGGTTATTTTTTTGGCATTGTAAACTCCCTATTTTAATCATCTAGTATCATTATTTCCTTTGAACTCTCTCTGGATCTATGGAAATCCTTCCCATATTTAAATCCCTTCCCATTTTTGGTCAAAATATTTTGATCACGTTTTCCCAAATTTATATTATGTTGGTGTTTATCTAATATAACGGGGCATAGTAATTTAAATTCCATTTATTTATAGTCTAGTTCTTAACCATAGTTAATCTTCCAAATATTAGTGAAAAAACATTTCTCCATGTACATTGTTTTTAAAAATTGACTAAATTTAATTTTATGAAATTGAAATCTAGAAGTAGTAAAAATAATTTATTTTAAAATAGTTTATAATGTGTTATTAGGGATGGTTTTTTTAAAAAAATAAAAATTCTATCATGGATTTCAATAATTAAGAAATATTATTTTTAATGATGTTAAGAGCGGGATTTATCTTTTGATTACCAACTCTATCCCTTTTATATATTGTTTAATTGAGGATTTTCATTATTTAGTTCATATATTTTCATGGTTTTATATTGGGTCCTAATAAATAAATATATAAATCCATGATTAATATTTTTTGTTCCCCAATTATTAACAACCACAACATACAATTTCACACACATGTAGACAATCATTAATAATTCACCACAAATACATAATATATTCCATTGAATAAAAAAAAGAATTTGTTGTAGGGAGATAAGGATAATGGAACTTGTAAATTGAAATAATATATTTTATCCATAACATTAACACATTGTTAATTAAAATATTAAAATTAAGGATTTAAACAAGAAAGAATAAATGATAAATGATTTCTATTCAGTAAACTATATTAAGGGTTGAGCATAACAACATAGGTCCATCCACCAAATTTTCCTTTCACTAAATAGAATTACACCTCAATGGATGGGCAAAAATATTTGATTTAGATGTGGGTAAAGAACTTAATATTTAAATGAAATAATTAAAAATAAGGAAATTTTGAAAACCAGTGTAGTAGGTACCCTTTATGCATTGCATCCCCTATCGATTAGTCCTCTCTCAATTCCCCCAAAACCAATAATTTTATAGGATAAAAGTATCCATATAGAATCATATTTCCCCAAATAAATTATCTACTGTTAATAATAATATTTACATAATATATTTATTAATAAAATTAGATATTCTCTATTATTTACATTAAACTAAGTTGAATCATTGTTCATTGGGGAATTTCACATCATGAATAGTGTGTCTACAATTTGTAATGTATGAGGGTGAATATCTCACATAATTATTTTTAATCCTATATCTTGTTGGGTCACTTAGGGATATGTCGTGACATGACCTTAGGTTTTATCACCCCAGTTGCCTCTTTTTATTCATGCTTTGATTCATGTATTATATTAGATCATGATTTGTGTCATGAATTAAATTTGTGATGTGATGTAGTGTTTTCAATGTTATTTATATTTGTTTCATCCATTTATATTACTTTTGTTCTCTAATATTGGATAATGACTAATCTTTTTTATGTAGGACAACATTTTCATGATAAATTCAATAGATTTAGCTAGATTTTGGTATCTTCCTAGTATTTCGCTATAAAATAATAAAAAAATTTAGTATCCTAAAATTTAATTAACTAACATGTGTAAAAAATAAGTTTTAAAATAAAATATTCAAAAGAAATATATCACAATGAATACCTCTAGTGAAAGAACATTTTTTTCCTCAAGCATGTGTCCTCAACATTAATTAAAGAATAACAACATGTTACCAATATATAAATTCCAAAGAAATTAAAAATAATTATTTTCAATTGGGGATCAACTGTTCCAGTTTCAGATATAACTCAATTAAATGTACTCCTCAAATAAACTAATCATCCCAATTATTTAAAATTTTCTATATTAATCATAGTGGATCTTTTCCATTCAATTATCCATATATATTAATTCATGATTATCATGATTTCTAACTAACGATTTATATATTAATGAGTTCTTTTCTCTCTTCACTCAATACTCAAATTAAGTAGACTCACACACTTCACAAGATTACATGTTAATATTTCATAGAACTAAAAATGATATATATTCACCCCATTGTTAAGTAAAAATTAACATATAATCATTATGATTTTTTTAAAACAATTTTCTGATGAATATGATTCTTATGGGTGTTAGTGAATTGTGTTTATAACAATTAGGCTAAAAGAGGAGAGTAATCCTGAATCCTTAGTGCCTAATATAAAATGTAAAGTGCAATAATAATTTTGAATATAATATTGAAACGCTTACATCCTATAAATATTAGTAAGCTCGTAATCCATGTATATATAGTGTGTAATCTTCCTCTTCTTGAATTATATATTTTTTATTTTTTTTTGAAAATTATTCATAGAATAAATCTCACATATTCCACATCACTACATAGGATAAAATTATAATCGGTCCAGTAATGGTTATTTTCCATTTTCCCCAAGAAAAACCAATGATTTTTATATATATATATATCTATATCTTTATTGAGTGGAAAAAATAAGAACTATTAATTTAACACGATCATAGAACTATACACAATGTAGAAAAACCAAACTTTTCCCTAAAAAATAATACATCCCTACATTCTTGACTTTTGAATCCCCACAAATAAACACTAACATATCATGAAATATAAATATAGTAGGGTTGAAATAGATATAAATGTATTTTAATGTAGGAAATTCCATTTGACTTCATTCATGGATTGTTTAGTCTAAACTAGGTTGGATTTTGTGGTTGTTATAAGGATAAGTGCTAAAAAACCGATTTATCCTTTCTAAATTTGGTTTTCTGTAATCATAGATTCGAAAACATTTGATGAATATTATAATAGATATATTTTTCCACAAGCAATCATAATATATGACTCAGATAAAATTGACATTCATTGGCCTCTATATACTATTGGAAAGTAAATATGATTATTTGGTACAATAACTATTGGAATGAAATAATAATAAAAAATTAATCCATATAAATTTCTATGATTAAATGTATTTATATGGATGACAATTTTAATTTTAAAAAATAAATTAACTCTATTAAATAATTATTATTTAAAATTTTTATCTTAATATTCCTTCTAGTTATATATGTAATTATATTGGTCAATTAAACACATTAAATTTTTAATATGAAACATGAAATCCTGTGATTATAAATAAATTAATATCTCATAGACCATTCAACTAATGAATGAATAAAAATAGTGGGTATAGAATTATATTTTTCTAAAATTATGAAAAATATATTTTTTCAAAAAATAAGTAGGTAAATATAAAGTAAATATAATAAGAAATATCGACTATGGAATTATTCCTCAATTATGTTGATCATGACTTCCTAAATCTATTATATTCTATATCATTTTCATGGTGTGAATATATTTCATGGCATAAATTATAGTTTTAATGCTATATTCTATGTCATTTCATGTCATAAATACTTCTTTTAGACAAAATTAGTTCCATTTTGAGAACATTAATTAATGTTTTACAATGTAAACTTCTGTATGTTTTCCATATTTTTTATTCATGTATATCTTCATATTTAATATGGTCCTAAAAAATTAGAACAAAAAAATGAATTTTTGGGTTAGTTCAATTAGGCTTAAATGCTAGTCATTGGTTGTGTAAACTAATCATAAGAATCAAATTTTCCTCCTCAAAGTGTATTATATTTGACATCAATGAATTAATCAAAAAATCAAAAAATATTGAATCTTTTTGAAATCATATCTTCCATCCCAGCACATAATTTATAGTTATCCTAAATAAATATAACTTTTTTTAATGTAATTATAATTAAAATGAATATTACATTATTGTGTCAGAATAAATGTAAATTTATAAACTGGTGGGTCTTCATTGGATATCAGGTTGAATGATTTCAATCACCTCTAATGGTTCATTAATATTTCCCTTATATCTGGAAACTTATTTACATTTCTCATTTTTTTCCATTTTCAACTGATATATCCAAAAAACTAGAAACATTTTTTAATATTTTTTATATTTCCTTCATTTTGAAACATCATCCCTTTTAAGTCATTGGGAGCCTCTTATTACCTTTCTCTTTGAAAACCTCATCAAAACACACAATCGGTCCATTATTCTTTTAGGTTAAAGACATATTAAACCATGAATAACATGATTTGTGGACATGCTTAAACCATTACCAATAATACAGTAGAAATTTTTTACCTCTATATTAATTTCTGATTTGTAATACATGGTGTGGTTTCTATCCTATTAAAAAAATATTCTATTTTATTAATGGTTTTTGAAATCCTTTTTGTATTATTAACTAATAATATTGTAGAGGATTCCTCCCCAGTTTTATTATCCAATATAAAATTAATTTTTCTAATCTTATATACACTATGTAATAAAATATATGTATTATAAAATTGAATATATATATATTTAAATTATTCTGATGCCCCTTTCTTATAATCCATTTCATAATATCCTCTGCATTCCATGGTTTCTTTGATGTCAATTTAACAATATTTTTTCAATTCATATTATATATCGACACATATGGATGGAATCCTAACTAGTTCTTCTTCCTTCACAACTTGTTCCTTAATGAGACCAGTGGAAATATTTACATGTTAGATTCTTTGACCATGTACTATCTGATTCCATTATATTATTCTATATATTTTTCATCATTTTTTAAAAATCTATAATATATGGTTTTCTTTATCTCTTCATAAAACGTAAAATTATTATTTTTATATTTTTATATTTTCCTATTTTGTTGATTTTTTCTAAGAATATTATCTTTTAAGGATATGAATTTTCACTAAATACATGATTATTTTGTTATAATGATTTTTTATAGGTGGGATATTTAACTTAGTGAAATATTTGATAAAATAAAAATAATTTATCCAAGTATGTCAAAATGAACTCACCTATCTCCAAGATCAACTGAATGTGTTCCTTTAGGCTCATTTGTGATTATTTTTTCATTATTTAACATTAGTCACCCAATAATGATGGGTCACTATAATGAAATCATTTCATATTCCATATTAATTTTATAGAATTTTTTTATAAAAATTTTATCATTTAATATTAATAGTAGATATTAAAAAACTCCTTCTGTAAAAGCAGAAGATATATTTACGATATTGATAACCACTCTTGTGGGATTCAATTTTCCAATGTTGAAATATTTAAATAATAAGTGAGGAAAAATAATTAAGTCATGCATGCAAAATAAAAAGAATATTTAATACTTAAATATCTACTTGGTAAGGAAATAGATAACTTCCCATGATATTGATATGATAGTTGTATCAAAGGCTTGATCAGTGATGTGATGTTTTGTCTTATGCAGGTTCTCTCCTTTCCATCAAACTACCTTAATTTATTTAATATCTCCTTGAGAATATTTGTAAAAATTAGAATTTTTAATATTTACTCAATGAGAATATTTATTAATTCTGTTTTTTATAATTTCTCCAATAATTATTTTTGTTGCATCTCTTTTTCAAATAATATTAACTAAATTTACGTGTAATGGAAAATTAGAGAATGTTATTATTCTCACAGGTTTATCTTTTAGGGTTGTATCTAGTTATCATTTCTAATTTCATTCCTTACTTTTACCTTTGTATAATCTTCTACACTCATCTATTAGGTTTTATATTCATTATTAAACCTAGAATAATAATTATTTCTTTGTCTATCTAGTTAGAGTTATTTTTCACATCATGTGGTGATCACAATTACACCCTCTATAGTATGTTAGATTGATTATGATCAATGTTTTCTATGATTATTGGTAATAATGTTGATAAAAATATGATATGATTGTTCATCATATCTATATTATCTTTCCATCCTATTATTTTATTCCCTAGTTTGATGTTCCTCAGTGAATGGTTCAATGGATAATTAACACTAATATGTCTTTTAATTGAAATGAGATAGTAAAAAGAATTTCACCTCATATTGTGTATTATAGGATGGTTGAAATGGTTGTGGGTTTTAGTATCACAATGAATAGATTTTTTTTATTTCTGGTAATAATTTTTAAAGGTTGGTTTAGCCTTATTTGGTTAGAATTTTCATTTATATAATTTGAAGGAACAAAATTTATTCCCTTGAAAATTAGTATTTTTTTTTTGAGAAATGATAAATCAATGATCATAAAACCTAGACCTAGGGTTGATCATCCTTCTCATTTAATTGATTCATAAATTGTTTTCTCTATAAACATTTACTTTATTCTAATTGATTTAAACATTAATTATTTATATCAAATGTTCATACACCATGTGTTCCTTATTTACAAATATATATATAGAGCACAAAAACTATGAGTCCTGAGAAATTTTATTATTATTATTCAGGCTTATACTGATTATTTATCAGTCAATTGTATTCCAGTTTATTTGTCGAGGTGATTCTATTCATTGTCTTATAGTCCTTGGATGATTAAAATGATGATGGATTCTATATCAAAAATATTAAAAATAGAATTTTTTTAAACTTATTTATCATCCATAAATACTATTAGAGTATATATATATTATTGTTTTATATGTTAGAAATATTATGAAGTTGTGGATCATGAAGATATGGGACAAAAATTCATGAAATTTATTTTTAGATCCTCTTTGTAGGAAATTATGCTGTTTGGAGGCTATAATTCCATAACATTGAGTCTTATTCTAATGAAAAGATGAATTACATCCACTTAAATTTACATCTACAAATACTCATGTTGTGAATAAAGAGATGAAAAATGTAAATTAATATATGTTTGTATTATTTATTCACATTCTGGACCATGAAATTTTCATAGAAAATTAATCACATTTGGGTTTTATTCAAATTTATTTTAGGTTGTTGCGTCATAGAGTTGGATATTTTTATTAGATAATGATTTTTGTAAAAGACTTATTGTTTTGGTGTGGGATATTCAATAATTTCATCATATTCGTAATGAACACTAAATGGGTTACTTGAATCTATGTGGTATAATTATTCAAACCCTTGTTGAAATTTTTAACTCTATAGGGTCAGTGTTTATTCAATTTCATAATTTAATTAAATTAAGGTTTCCATTAAACTATGGGTAATTTAATTTATGATTAATTTTTTTTTGAAACTAAATCCCAAGAAACAAGGAGAATTTTAATTCATTTCTATTATGGGTCTTGGGTAAAATATTTGTTACCAAATTATAGTATACTGGAAAACATTATGAGGTATCAGAAAGTGTCTTGTGAAAAAAATAAACATTGGTTTATATGAAAAAATTAACATATTTATTTTATGGAAATTTAATGTAGGAAAATGTTTATAAGATTGTTTTTTAAAAAAAGTTGAGAAATAGTGATCAGAGAGGGTTCCACTATATTAAATTAAGCGATGTCATGTTTTTCAATTATTACATATTTTTTATCTTATTACTGGTCAGTATGATATTTTTTATCAATTCATCTCTCACCCTAATCTTGCAAGAGATGATTAAGATATTACATGTTTACATATCATGTTTTTCTACACTCCTTCCTATCTATGTGTAATTTCAATTGGTATTTTTGATTAATTTGTATAATCTCAATTCAAGTATTGTGCCTCTCTAATTAATAATATATCAATCATTAAATTTCACTTTTGTGCTGATGATAATCATGATATAACCAACCAAACCTTATTTCTTCAATCATATAAAAAGTATAATTGGGTGGATAGATAGATATATCCTTGGACAATGAAAGTTATTTTATGTATTTTTTCCTAACACAATATAAAATTGTAGTTAAATCTAATTGTTTTTTATTTAATCCAATAAAAGAAAAATAAATATGTATTTTCATTAAATTATCTAAATAAATTGATGAATAACTAAATAGGTATATCCTCTACCATTTTCAATCAATAATATTATTTAATCCAGTATTAATTTGATAATTGAGTTTATTTTGGTGTTGGGAGGCAACCAAAAAATACATGGGAAATTATTAAAAATGAAAAATTGGAAATTTGTGCAATAGGAGTCCTTCATAAAATGAAGTTTCCATGATCGATCCTCTTTAAATCCATCAAGAACATGATTTAGTGGGGAAAAAAGAAGAACATTGGAATCATATTTTTCCAAATAATTAATCACAGTCATTTCGAGGGTAATTCAGTGGTCCACTATCAATAAGGATGGATTCATCCATTATTTACATCATACATAGATGAATGTGGGTCCTATAAGTAATTTTTTATAATGAATTATTATTTCAAAATTATTAATCTATGGGGATGAACATATCATGGATTCATTGACATTATATATGTTGTTTAAGTAACTCTTTCCTTATTTTTCTTATCCCATCATGAGGCTTGATTTATACGTTATCGTGTGATATCTTTTTCATGATGAATTAATTACTTGTACCTCAATTTTGAAATGAAATGGCATCCTACCATAATATAATAAAATATTTAAATACAGAAATGAGTAACTATTTAACATGTGTAAACCATTTTATTTATATTTTATTAATCATGAAAAATATATCTATCTATATTTAGTTGAAATAGATTTATTTGTGTCATGTGATTTATTTGATTACTCATGAGACTCGATCTTCCTCTTCTTATGAAAACCAAGGGAATGTTGAAATCTCCAATTTCCATTTCTCTATTCACATCACATTGAATGATATCTTCCTAGATACTATTGTAAGAAAAGAAAACATTATAATATTATCAATTCAGAATTTATTTAATTTTTTTAGCGTACTTTATTTACAACACCATGTCAAGATTGTACAACACATAACATTGAGTTTTCTAAAATTACACAGAAGGATGATTTTTACTGAACAAATATATAATTTTAAATTATTATTATTTAATGTAATAATATATATCTTAGCCATTAACATAGAATTTATGAATAATATTTAAAATCGTATGAAAATATAGTGTTTATTTTATTTGTAAAAAATTAATTAGAAATTAATATAATAACCAATGGAACATAATTATAATGTTTTTGAAAAAATTATTTTTATTATATTAAAGTGATATTATCATCATAAATTAAATTACTTAATTTTGGAAGTTTATATTTTTGATATATATATTATATAAAATATATAAAATATTTTTAGAATTAATTGAACATATTTGATCGACATAAGACAAGAACAATCCAATTATTACGAGAAGAACTATATTTTTAAGGCAGTTTTACTGACTTTTCATGGTGAAAATATTTTAAATACAATTTTTGAAATATTTATATATCCAATTGAAAATAAATATTATTTTATATACACTTATTTATTTATTTTTTGAAATTTATCTATTTTTATTATAAGTATCATGTTTTGATGAATAGTGATGAAATATTTCATTTAAATTAAACACTGCATTTCAATTTATGTAAATTATATAGTCAAATTAAAATTTTAATTGATATTAAAAGTATCATTATATCATATTTTTATCAATTAATAAAATTTAGTTCTTTTAATATATTTTACATTGAAATATAATTTGAAAAAAATTCAATATTATGAACATTTTCACATTAAAAAAATGTTTTCTTAGCCCATCAATGAGATTAAATTTAAATTACGTATATAAAATTATGTGATTTCTAAAAATGAATTTCATATTTGGAATCAGTGGGTCCAAATTATTTGTTTTTTTATTATTTTATTTTGGGCATATGAATAGATTTTTTTTGTAAAATTTTAATTACCATTATATATGGTAAATAATGTAACTAATGGTATGAATAATATTATAGGTGTTATATAATTACCCTAAAAAGTGTCTTAATATTGTTGGATGAGTGATTTTAGAAAAAAATAATCCTTGTACTGATTTTATTCCATCATGGAGACACTTGGATAACTTTATGAATTGTATATTATTTTATTCTCTATGATGTCCAATATTTCAAATTCTTTTGTAAATAAGTTATAAATTATTTATATATGGTTATTCAGGATATATATTATCCTATATGTATTCATTTAAAATATAAAAGTTTTATCTTATTTTTAACATTATCTATAATTATTTTAAAAAAATTATTATGTGATGACACAGGGATGATGAAATAATTTCATTATTAATGGAAGAATCAAATAAATGATATTAAAAATATTAAAATAAATAACATTTTAGAGAGTTAATGCCATAAAAAATTTACTAATAAAATTTACATGTTTTTAATGTTTTTTAATTAATTTTATATTTTATATTTTTGTTAAGATATTTGTAATATTTCATGTAATTAATAGTGTCAAAATTGACAATAATTGTGTTTTAAAATTAATATTATTTTGTTAAATAATATAAAAGTTACCAAAATATAAATTTAGGCCAAATTTTTTGAATACTTATAAATGTATCATAAAATACTCATATAATTGTCCTCATGAATTTTATATTAACTATATTAACTTTTAATGAATAAAAGGCTAAATTGTCACTGTAAAAGTTAAAGGGCTTAACTAAGTGTTAAAGACAAAAAAATATTCTAATAACAAGACCTAAAAATGTATAAAATTTATTTTTTGATATTATTTATACCCATACTCAGATTATATTCAAAATAACTTTCTTTAGATCCATTTTAAGTATAAAATAGAATTATATAATTTTAATTGTTTTAGTGTCTGCCAAATTACACCTTACCTCAATAATAAAAGGGAACTACCATCCATACTCCCTCACACCACATTGATCCTTATATCATTAAAAAATACATGATAATATGTGATCCTTAATTTAATCTATTAATACTATAACACTTCCTTTATTAATTTATCCATCCAAGGAATCCTGTTTGTGAAAACCAAAAAGAGGTACCCAAATAATAGGTAAAATCTTTCATCAAGCTGTTTAATTTTATTTCCAGTCACCACCACCTCAACACACATTATTCCATTATTGTATAAAACAGCATCATAATAAATTTAGTGAGACATTGTTATGATAAGGGTTAAACCTACACTTAAACACAATTCAATCTAGTGGCTAACAAATAAACTAGAAATGTCTATGACAAACTACCTCCTCACATAGCATGGATTGTTCGTTTTATCCATAACCACCATTCATGGTTGGTAAATAAGATAGAATATATATTTACATTTTTTATTTATGATACTTATTATGTGTTTATGATTAATTTATTTTTTATAACACATACGCTTACCCTCTCCATTTTGTATAAAGATGATAACATCGTTTGTGGATGTCTAGAATACGGCCTCCCTAAAGCGGTGTTATTCATTCACACAACATGGGAAGTATTATGGATGAATTTAATATAAATATGAGATATATGTGAAATAAATATATTATTGGTATTATTATATAAATAAATATAATTTTGATTTCACTCATTTAAAAATCCTAAATAAATGGAAGTTGCAGTCATGCGTACATATGACACATCGTCTCCATGAATAGTGAATTTTATTTATTGTATAAAAATAATATATATTATTCTAAATACAAATATATAGGATATATAATATTTTTTACTCTGTTTTTAAATTATATACATACTGAAACAATTATAAAATTAATATGAAGAAAAAAACTCAAAACATAATTAGTATCTTGGAATTTTACTCACAAAATTGGGGAAAAAATAAATGATTACTGAGAAACAGGTAACACTATATTATAAGAGACTCATATGTAATATAATAAATATTAATATGGTTCTATAATATGTAAGTAACATTTTCAAACCATTATATTGAAGGATAATGTACGCTCACATAAATTGAAGCATAAGGTAATGGTAAGTTTGACAATATCATTATTATTTGTGATTTTTTATATTAATGTATATTCTAGGGAATATTTATATTCCTTGTCAATGTTATTTAAATATATTATCCAAATTATTTTTAAAACTTTCTTAAAAAAATTATTTCTTTAACCCGCATTAGAATTTTCATAATTTTTTTAAAATGAATCATAATCTCATTTTCAAAATGAGATACTATATGAATTTTTTGACATAAATTTAGAAAATGTTTTTTTCTTATTATATGATAAGAGAGTATTTTACAACCATCATGAAGTGTTTATTTTTTTTAAGATTTTTTATAGGATTATGATGTTATTTTAAAATAATTTTTTTTATATAAATTCAATATAATTATAAAAATCATTTTAAAATATAAAAGAATTTTCTCAAGAAATTTATAATTATTTTATGTGAGGTTTTTCATCTATGTAAAAATCCTTTTTTGAGCATTATGTTTTCTTGAGGTTGATCTCTTATGATACAATCTATCTTATTTATTTAAGGGTTTATAATTAGTTTGACTATGGAAGTACTATTTAGATACCATTCAAGGTTTATTGTTAAATTATTCACATTTCCTATGCTAGTTTTCAAATAAGAATTTTTAGGTTTTTTTTTCATATTATGAATATATTGAACATAGTATGTAAATGGTGGATCCCTCTATATACACTTGATGCATTGGTAGGTCTAATGAGGAAAAATCAATTGGAGGAAAACCATTCACATTTGTTTGTAATGAGATTCAAGTATTTAGCAAGATATATCTTAAAACAAATGTGATAGGTTTCTACCCACATAGATAAACATTAACAAAGATATGTATTAATAGTAAAAATCTTGAGTAAATATCTTGATATTGAAAAAATACAACATTATGCAATCCATAATTATTAATATTTGATGTGATTATTTGATTAGTTATAATATCCCCAGTAAATTTTCAAGCTCATCATTTTCTTAAAATGGAATTTGTATAAGTTACATACCTTTATATATTGTGTATGTCGTATTTTGTAATATTTTTATTTTTCCTATGTCCTTACTGAGAATTTTATCTCAACACTTTCATATGTTTCATTTTTCTTAAGATTGTGTGAAATATGTTATGACTAATATTCCGGGTTAAGATATGAGAATAATGACCTTCTCAATGATTTTAAATGATATATTTTATGTTTTAAATTTTAATTTATGTTTAATTTATGTAATATGGATTATATATCTTTAAAACATATCAATCCTTGGTGATTTTAGTATTGTGACAATTCCAATGTAATAAAGTAAAGAACCAAATTAAGGGTACTTGGATAATGGTTGTTATAGTTGTTATTAGATAATGTTTATTAGAACCTCGAAAACTGGATTTAGAAGACAATTATTTGGGAACACAACCATAAGATTGTAATTTAGGATAAGAATAAAAGAAAAACCTAAATTTTTTGTAGGATGGTGATTATGTGGGATGTTGTAGAAATATATCCCTAACGGTATACTACAAGTGGATGTAGTTCTGTAACATTTTTAATAGAGGTAACAACTCTAACATTATGTGTCATGCCTAACTCAGCATTTCCTGGTACATGAAAAATGACCTTTCATTGCACCAATTTTGACACTCTTAAGGGATACACGTAAAAAAATTCACATTTTCAATACAAACCAATAAAAATTATTTAAATGTATATATATCCCCAAATAATCATGATTTTGATTATGATATTAACTATGAATAAATTTTTTATTTTATGATTTGTGTTTCAATATTATTTGGATTATACATTATATTATTATTTAATCCTATATATTCCATATTTTTAAAAAGGAATATAGCTAAATAAATGTGAAATCATAAAATCCATGTGATTCAATGAGTATGAAAATTTTTATCTTTTACTATCTTACCACATGTTTTCAATGGAAAATATTCTCCCAAGTATTATTATTATATGAAAATATTGTATCATATGAAAATGAGATATGCAATGAATTAACAATGTACTATAGATTTTAAGAGAATCTACTGAATAATAGGATGGTAGGGAAGAATATGGATAATGAGAAGAAGGAATTATATTATTTCTCACATGTGATAATTTTGGAAAGAAACACCCCGATACTTGATTAAAAGGAATTGGAGTTTGATAAAAGTCTAGAAACAATGGAAACTATTCATGTGATTTCATGGCTCGGAAAATGGTTTCCAATATATAAATATTTAACTACAAGGAGATGTGATACTATGAAAATCAATTTTTTATTCATCTATGGAGTATACCAAAAAGTTGATCATTAATCAAGGTTATGATTATTCTACTACCACAGATAAAGTGGAATGATTAATGTGAATATTTGTGGATAAAAAAATTTATGTCACCTAAATATTTTACTAATGATGTACTAGTAATAATAATTGTGGAATATATGAGGATTGTATAACATTACTGTTTTTTAATGGATTTAAAATCTTATGTTTATTAGTATAGATAAAAAATATATGTGATTCATGAGAAAGTTAAACTATTTAGAAAACACATGGTTGAGGTAAACATAAGACTTAATATGTTTCAGAAGAAGAGGTACTAACTTTTAATAAATAGATTATTTATATAGATACATAAAATATGGTACTCTTAACTACCATTGAAATGATTCTCAAGTGTTTGATTCCAATATTATGAAATGGTTACCCATTTATAAAATGGGTTTTCTTTAGACATGTTTAAGGGGAAAATGTTTTAATTCAATGTATCACACATCTTATTATAATAGATGTAGTTAAAACAATTCAATTCCTAATGAACAAGAAAAGTTTTTGTTTATAGAGAATTATAGATACTTATATTATTAGAGAGTGAAAAAAATTTCTTGATCAAGGATATATGATATGAAACAATTTTTTTCAACTTCTATCCATTTATTATTATAACAATGACAATTATTCCCACAACTGGTTTATGGTTTTGTGGTCCAAAACACTCTTATAATCATGTTTTCTATCACTATGCCTCAATTTATTGTTAGATTTTACATCCATGTCTTTGTTTTTATTAATGTTTTAATATTTTAAATATTTTATTAGTGACCATGTAATTTTCTTTTCCTTATTATTATGATGATGTTTTATTAATCATATTTCTAATGTGTTTTTCCCACAAGAAAAATTTGATGTATCAAACATTGATTTATGAAGTGCCATTTCAAATTGTGATAAAGAAATTTATTGATGGAGGATAGAATTTAACACACCATGGAATTATAATATTTTCATTTTTGATTAAATTTAAATTTGTTTCTAGATTTATTTATAAAAAAACACATGTTAAACATAAACTAAACCCAACAATGTGTTGGCTCGCATTACATGTAAGTCCAAGTTCTACTAAAAAACAATATATTTTCAAATTATTATTATATAATATATTTGGATATATTCTAGCCATTAAGATTGAATTTATTAATTATTTTATGTTATTTATGAAAATAGATGATTGAATTTATTATTTTCAAATATGATATAAATGAATATAACTAATTGAATATTATGAGGTCTTTTTTATAAAAACTATTCTACGCTCTCAATTTTTTTTTTATCTAAATAAACCAAAATAGGTACTATCTTTAAATGATATTTATAGATTATATTTTATATATAAAATCATATATTTTGAATATTCATAAAATATATTTTTTATGCATAAGATAAGAACAAACACAATACTAAACAACATACTATATTTTTACAATAACTTGAACACCTCATAATTTTTTTCCACTTGTATATATTATATTTGAATAAAAAATTAAAATAAAGAATAAAAAATTATAGGTTTTTTTTATTTTTCGATAAGTTTTAAGTTTTGATGAATTGTGATAAAATATTTCATTTTAATTGAAAATAGTTTTTTAATATATATAATTTATAATGTTAAAATATATTTTTTAATGGAGTTTATGTATAAATTGATAAATTTTATCAATTAATTAAATTTATTTAAAGTTAACAAATTTTAAAAAAAACTGTAAATAAAAATATTCCTATCTTTTGAATGTCTTTACTTTAAAAACATGTTTTGACATTTCGTCAACATGATTAATTTTATATTAATAAAAACAATTTAATTGTTTGGAATATTTAAATATGTATTCCCCAATTATATTAAGTGGATCTAATTTATGTATATAGGTTTATTTTATTTATGGTCTTATGATTGGTATGTCTAGTAATAATTGTTACCACTATAAAGGAAAATGTAGTAATTATGAGTAAAAATAATATTATAAGTATTATAAATTTACCCTATAACTAGTTCTAATAATATTGGATAAGTGAGGATTGACCAAAATATCCCTTGTTCCTATTTTATGGCCTATTTAATCCACTTGGGTGACATTATGGATTTTATAGTGTTTATTCTAGGGGTTGTCCAATATGTCACACTCTTTTTTTTACTACTATTACATTATATATATTTGACTATATAGAGGATAACATCTTCAATAAATAGTCATATATAATTTAAAATGGTTATTTTCATTATGTAAATTTATTTATATATTTTCTTGAATGAAATAATAAAAATAAATTGTTACACAATAAAGATGTAGTAACTACTTAATTAATTTTAAAATCAAGTAAATGATATTAAAAATAATAAAATAAATAAAATTTAAGATTTTAAATATTATAAATGAATTTAATTGACGGATTTTACTTGATATAATTTTTTTAGAAGCCTTGTTAAAATATTGGATTGTTGATATGAAATTTTTAAAAATTGATGTAATAAATAGTGTCAAAATTGTAAGTAATGGTATTTTAAAATAAATATTATTATAAAAAATGAAATAAGAATTATAAATAACATATTTTCCACCAATTAATTATGATATGTCACAAAATTCATAAATAACACTTCTAGTGGTAATTTGGAATTTTATAGTAACTATATTATCCATTAAAAAGTTACTGTCCATGTGGTCATATTTAGAGTTAAAGAGTATAACAAATTGTTAAATCCAAATGTTAAGGGGAATAATTTGACCTAAACATATAACAAAACATTGGTTGATATGATTTAGACACATAGTAATCTTATATGATAAATAACTAACTTTTTAAACATTTCATATAGAGAATGAAATTTTATTTATTTAATAGTTTGAGAGTTTTTAAAGGTAAACCTCACCTAAATTACAAAGGAAAACCTCCTCCATCCTTTTATTACACAACACCAAGCCATCTAGATTAAAAATACCAGAAGATAATATCCTCAAAAAATTCCCTATATTTATCATAGATCCATAACATTGGTAGTAGTCCATTAAATTAATCCCTTCGGTTCCATCCGAAAGGAGTTACCCAATGAAGTGGTTACATCTTCCCTTAAGCTCTATAGTTTTGTTTCCATTCTCCCCCCCTCAACTATATTTATTACTGGCTTATATAAGAAAGTAATTATCCTAAATTCACTAATATGATTTTATTCTAATGGTTATACCTTGAATTATATTCAATTCCATCTAACGTGTAACAAACATAATGTTTATGTGCATGGTGAACTAGCGCATCACGAAACAATGATTGTTCATTTTTCATTTACCACCATCAATGGTTAAGAATTATAATTTAAATTCTATATATATTATGTATAAAAGATATATATTTTTTCTCTTTTCTTATTTAATTTTCTCATAACATATAACATAATGTTTTCTATTTTTATAAATATGATATCACCATTTGTGGAAGTGTGGACTACCGCTCCCCAATGTGATGTGATCCATTAACCCTATACATGGATCATATTAAGGGTAATTTTATTAATGATATCAGAAATATAGGAAATATATATTATACTAAGATTATAATATAAATATATTTCATTTAGTATTAATTATTTTAAAATGGAAAATAAGTGGAAGTAGTGTACATGCGTATGTACTTCCTACCCTCTGGATAATTGTTGAATTTCATTTCTTGTCTCAAAATATTATGGATTATTATAAATACATAAATTATAGATGTATATGATATTTAAATAATTTTTTAAAATTATAAGGTGAATAAACGAGGATCTAATTAATTGGAACAAAAAATAACAAGTTACATCATACTCACGAAACAAGGCAATTGATATATGCAATAGTGAAAATATTGAACGATTACTAATAAATGGGAAGCGATATACTATAATGGATTCATATATAATATAATAAATATTAATATTTCTTTTTTATGTGATTTTAACTTTATTTCAATCATTATATTGAATTTTAAATGATGTTCCCCAAAAATTAAATGCAATGTTATGGTTAATTTTGTAATATAATTACTAATTGGGATTGTTTATACGTATGTATATATTGGGGAATATTTACCATCCATGAACTTGTTTCTTAATAATACATTCCAAAATATTTTTACTATTATCCTACCAAACAATTTATTTATTTTAACCATGTTAATATATTTGTTAAATGTTTTAATTGGATTCTTTTTGTCATTTTCCAAATGAGTTTCTAAAAGAGTTTTTGAAAAGAAAATATGTTAAAATATTGTTTATTTTTAACTTATACATCATGTTATGGTTTTACTGCTACCATGATCCATTTTTTTAGTGTTACTTTATATAATTACAATGTTCTTTTTAAAAAATATGTTTTTTATAAATTCATGACTTTTAAATAAATTATTTCAGTAGAATAAGGGATTTTTCTCAGCACATTCCTAATGCTTTTATTTGTGTATTTTAATCTATGTAAAAAACATTTGTTGTATAAAATGGTTGATTGTGGTTGATCTCATATAATATAATATACCATATTTATTTAAATTTTTATGATTAGTTTTACTATGGATGTTCTATTTTGACACCATTAATGGTATATGGTTAAATTATTCACATTTAATATGCTATTTTATTAAATATTTTTTTTTTGTAGTTTACGATTTCATATAAGGAAGGAATTGGACATGTTATGTGATTGGTGGGTCTGATATAACCCCTTTATTAATCTATAGGACACATGATATTAAATTATTTTGTGATGCACAATTCATGTTTGTTTCCAATATGTTTTAAACTATATGGTGGTTAAACCATGACACAAATCAAATAGGTTTCTACACACATAATAAAATATCATGAGGGTAGATCTTGATAGTAACTATCTTGAGGAAATTTTTCGATAGTTTATACTTCCAAAATTAGTCATTCCACAATTGTTATTACTCCATGTGATTATTGGAATTATATGAATATACATGGTCATGTTTCCCTAATCATGTGATTATTTTAATATTATTTTAATCAGTTACCTACATTGATATATTTTTTATACCATATTTACTCATATAATCTGTTTTATTCTTACCCTTTCTGAGAATTTGAGCTCACCAAATTCATATGATTCATTTTACCTAGGTTTTTGAGATGTATTTCTTTTATGATATGCATGGATAAGCTTGAATAAAAATGATGATCTCACATTCTATCTATAATTTACTATATTTTAAAAATTGTAATGTACGGTTGTTCCATGAAATATGGATTATAACACTACTAAATAGATCAGTTATTTGGGAAATTAATATTGTATCTATCTCAATGTAACATTGAAAGGCACCGACTCCATGCTAATAGGGTCAGTCTCAAGACAATTAGATTATCATGACGCTAAAACTTTATATAAAATTTGTTTTTTGCCACTAATTAATTGTTATGTCTATATATATATGATGATAATTAAACCATAAGAATACATTCCATGTATAGTAAAATTATCTTTTCAGAAACAAATTGATAAATCATCCTTCTTCTAAATCTCATGATATTTTTTCTTCTTCATAGTAAATAAAATACTATGGAATTACTCTTGAAAAAAAAATCATCTTAGACACATAACATTGAATAGAGTCAACTTCATACTATTGACTCATATTAATCATAAATTTCTACACTTTTCATGATTCATTATTCACATAATAAATAACTAGGACGAATTATTCTTTTTTTGGGAACTGTAGAATATAAAATTTTTTCCTCAATTATACTGATCTTATTCCCAACCTCTAGTTCATTCCAATATCAAATAAAATAATGTTGATATTATATCATTAATGTATCAATTTTAAATTTTCCTCTCATTAGTCATTTGGAATCTTATTCTGATTCATTAATATAGATTTATTTGTGATCATTAATATATTTTTTTCATCACTACTCTAATAGTATTTACTTACTCATGTGGAAATTAATTTCAGTATCCATAACATTCAGAGGTTGCATCTGTTAATTCAGTTCTGTACATTCAATTAAACAACAAATCACATTTTAATTAAGAGATTTCATAATGAGAAAACACATAAACAATAAAATTCATATAATTGATTTCTAAATCAAGATAAATCCTTATTAATCTCTAATAATGTCGGTTTATCCTAGGTCAACCAAGATCATATTCTATTAATATTCATGATTATCATATCAATAATATTATTTGAATTATCAAATGAATAATCAATTAGAGTTTTAAACTAGTTATTAAATAACGATTTTTGGCACACAATAGGTGGAGACAATCCAATTACCAATTCATCATTTCAAAGTTATTACCCTGAGGTACAACTACTATAGAGACACCCCTACATTTAATTTCAAAATAATTACATCATTCCTAGAAGAACACATTACCTTATTTACCTTATCATAGTATGTTATCCTATACATAGGATTATGGAAAGGGTTCTAACTAACTTATTTGTATCTTTGTTTCAAAATGATAAATTAAACTTTATTATGATAGAAACTATAATGGACCTTGATTTTCATAATTAAATATTACATCATTTTAAATGTGTATTCAATAGATTACACTAATATAAGCCTAAAGACAAAAATTTATTTGTGTATTATTCTACGTGATACATAATCATCTTATTTAATGAAATATCAACAATATATCCCATAGTGATTATCTCCATAGACGTAGACTATATAGATATGTTTTCACAAATTATGGAATTGAAACAAAAAATTGTGCAAGATCTAAGGCCCATTAAGGGTAAAAATGTGAGTTATCAATATAACATGAGTATAATGGTATGATAATATGAGCATATCATTTGGAAACCTATAACCTATATACAGAATCTCATTTTAATTATTCGTGTAATGAATTGAAGTAGTTCATAATAAATAAATCAAAATGAATTCAATAAACTGACCTGTGAGAGAATATCATTGATGAAAAACATTTAATTTTGGAATAAAAATAATTATTGAAAATAGTTTAAAAACTATGTTCGCCATAATCAATATATGATAATAATATATTCGATTCACTCCCAAAATGACCAAATTATTTGGTGATCAAATGAAATACTATTATAGAAGATAAAGTCTCTTTCTTGATTGGGTTTAGTCAACAATCCAATCTAGTTAATATCTTGATATATCAATCATACCAATTAAATTTAGGGGTAATATAATTTTGGTCACACCCGCTTCTATTTATAACATATCCATTATTATATAATTATATCAAAACCAACATCCTTGGTTATAACATAACAACTATAAATGGATATACCATAACTTCCATCCTTGGGTTATAATTTAATAACTTCTAACATAATTAAAACCATACATATTGGTTCCACAATATAATAAAATATCTATTATTTCATAATTCATAAAAATAAAATAAGTTTTATAAATATTTAATTGTAACAAGACCCATGTAAATGAAATGGGATTGATAAACCTTTCATCAATTCATCATGACCTATAACATTGGAGAGAAATTGGTTTAAAAAAACATGTCATCACAGTAATAAAAAAATAAAGATATTATAGGTATAATAACATTATATCGTATCCATAGTAAAACATAATAAATACTAATTAGTGTTTTAATTGAGAATTTTATATTCCATAAAAATTTCATTAAAATATTATTAAGAATATTAAAATATTCATTTGAAAATAAAATAGTTATAATATAAAATATCTGAAATATAAAATAAGATATTTTCATTGAAAATAAATTTGGAAAAATTTATACGGTGTTTTAAATCATTTGAATTGTAGTGGTGACATAATATAACACTCATTATGTACACATTTAGATAAAAATTACTTTCACATTTTAAGTAAAAATAATATATACATCATTTTGGAAAAAGAAATGAAAATTACTTGAAGACCATTTTTTCCAATCTAAAAGACATGTAATAATTACATTATAAAATATTTTTATAATAGAAAAAATATTGTAAATATATTTCATGAGAACATAGTATTTTATGTGAACATATTTATAAAAAAAATGAGAGATAAATTATATTTCATATTGTTGATAATTTAGAATCCTTGGTTATTAATGATGAAAAATGAGTTGAAAACATGAATTCTGAATAGATAAAAAGAGTATAAATAATATACTGATTTTCATGAAATATACATTGTTTGATTTCCTCATCGGAATCATAATCATAACCAATATCAATAAAAATGGAGATGAGGCCAAAAATTTATTACCATTTTGGTATATTTTTTGTGATAAGAACCACAAAAAAATAATATTATATAGATACATAAATCAATTTTAAAATAAATAAAAATAATCATTTTATTATTTCATTGGATTTATATACACCATATGAATGAATCTAGTGTGGAATAAGAAATGTGACTCAAAGAGAAGAATTATAGATTGAAATATGTTTCCTTAAATATAGAAATTATTCATACATGATTGAATCTAATTAATATTTTTATTTATTTATTAAACATTTATTATAGGAATATAAAAAATATATAATTCCATATATTATTTAGTTATTACCTTATATCTCTCGTTCATTATTAATTATATAATAAAATCACAATTTTGGGTGATTTTTTCTTTGTTTTCCTTGTTTTATGATGTCCAGTAGTTTTATTCCTCATATTATTATACTATTCCCACAATATATAGTAATTAAAATCTATTTAAATATCAAGTATATGATTTATATATTTATTTATAATAATCTATCTCAGTTATAGATATGATATTAATTACACCGTTAATGGAAAACATGGACTATGCATATTCATAAACACAATTTCCATTTTCTTTAAAGATGAAATTAAGAAAATATAAATAATAATTCACCCTTCAAGAAAAACTATTATATAATTTATATAAAATATATTCTATTAATATTAATATAACTATTGATGTGAAATTTAAATAAAAAACAAATCAAAATTTTTCATGCGATGGTAGTCAGCCATACACATGAGAATCATTATTGTTTTCCATGGGGTTTAATGATTGAAAATTAGATAAATTTTACTATTATAATATTTATATTATTTTCATCAATAAAATATTTATAATTTATCTATATTTACATCAATACATGAGATGTGATGATAAACATTTATCTACATTAGAACATGATGCAGTAGTCCACTGAACACAACATCAATATTATTGTTTCCGATTAGATAAAAGAGGATATATTTATTTGTTATGATATTAAAAGAAAAACATTATCAGTATATGTTAGATTGAAATAATTTAATATCATAATAGTTTAATAATATTGTAATGAAGTGGATGAATAAATAATATTAAAATTTTTTGCTAGAAATTATACATCTTCTTTAAAGAAAGAATTTAGTTTTGTACATAATGACTTTTTATGAATGTTTCATAACAAATATTAGACCTATAAAATATTGGTTGTATTATAAGAAAGGATTTATGGGAGGTCTTTCTTGAAGCATAAGGCATTGGATTTGTGAAGTGGATAGGGGAGGGTGCTTCGTTATATAGCTAATGGAGAGGACACACATGTGATTTTGGAAATGTCAAATGTATAACAACATATTTTTTATGGAACGATACTCTAATATTATTTTTCTATATCCATATATGAGATTAGGTAGATATATGGATATATAATATAAAATTGATTTATTATATGTCTTTTTATTCCTTGATAATCTTATTTAATCTCCAGGTAAAATCATTTGAACATTTATTGAAATAATTAATTTTTATTTATTTTTTATATTCATTAAGTCCCAATATTTCCCAAATTTTTTTGTATAATTATAATTATTCTTTATCTAAATATGTAATTTAATTTTTAAATTTTAATTAAAATAATTGGTGGAGTTTAGTTTAAAATTTGTCATGAAAATGCAATGAAAAACTATTTTTCTCCAAAGAAAAGGAATTTTAAAATATAATTTTTATATAATATTAATTATGAGGTTGATTCCAATGATATAAATTTTATTAAAAAATAAATATTTTATTTTAAAATTATTTTAAATTACCTTATAAAGTTAAATATTTTTAAAATGTTTAAAATAAAAGTAAGTATTCAGTACAAAACTGATCTTTTAACTATTCAGAAAAAATATAACCCTTACATAAAAATATGCAAAGTTTCCTATAAGATAATTTTTTTATATTGATTCTAAATTATAAAGTATTTTTTTAAATATAACTTTTAAAAGTGGCATATATTAATATTATATTATTTCATTAAAATCAATAAAAATATTTTTATTTTTATAGAAATATATTTTTAAAGATTACAAAAAAAATTATAAAAATAAAGAAGTTGTTTTTAAATATATTTAATTTGTATAAATTTTCATTAATTAATTTTTAAAATAATTTTTTAATATTCATATTATCAAATTTAATATCTATGTTATAATTGATATGTTTATATGTGAATATTTATAATATATCATGGTTCACTAAAACTCAATGCTGTGTGAAACAAAAACTATCCATAAACAAATATTTATTGGAACAAATATTTAACAATATATAATTTTTTAGAAGTGGGATGATTTAGTGGAATTTAAAAAGGTGGAATTAGTGAATTTTCTATTTCAGCATGCCTTCAGTTTTAGATGATAAGGTGACATCAGAGTGAATTTTTAGAGGTCCTCTATCCCACCAATCTTGACATGATACCCCATGGGAGAGGGATAGAGGTTGTATATTTTTTTAAATGGTATTTTGTATGGATCTATTTAATTCATCGATTTTTTATCGGAAATATCATTCCATATTATTAGTTATATTTGGGAATTTTTTATGATTTCTCTAGGGAATGGTAATTCCATCAGGGATTGACTGGGATTTTCCATGGAAAAAGTATAGGACATCCAAAAAATCTATCTATTGAAAAAATATGCGCAATGTTTTTGGATTTATGTATCCCCTATAATATTATATAATATTATAATGATTTTTAATGAAACTAATGATTTATCTAGTGTCAAAAGATATTTCATTTGAGGGAAATGGTGTCAGGGGAATCATGAAAATCATATTGGAGGAGTTGGTCAATGAACATGGATCAATAAGATTCATGGTGAGCACTTATTACCATTTTAAAATACCTACCATGTAGAATAAGCTTTTATAATTTATTGCTGTTAATTTACGATGTTTATTATCAGGAGAAATGTGTTCAGTGGAGAGGGCGATTCATTGAAAGGATTAAAAGAGATTTATACTGTTATATGAAACCCTGAGATGTGTTTTAAGATATTGATAGGGATAGAAACTCCATGGTTGAGTTATTGTGTCTCCTTTGATAAAAGATTAAATTCCTATTCTGTTAAATTTATTTGCTTCATTCATGTTACATGGGTTACTATAAATTACGTGTGGTTGTGGTGTCTTGAGAAAAGGATATATGATGTTTTTCACACACGAATTCTTATTATGGGTGGTATTTAACACGTGGGGTGATCAAGATTTCCTGAATACTATATAACTAATAGGATAGATTGATGTTTTAATAATGTGGGATGTAGAATGTCTCAATGTTTATGATGTGAAATTAGTATCCTAAAATGGGATCCAAATATATTTTTGGATATCTTGAGTATTATTAAACCTTGTACTAGTAAACCAGATGGGGAAACATCTCATGTGATATTTGAAACAATCTTTAAAGTTTGTGTGAGAATTACAAAGTGATGAGTGTAAGAAGAGACATTAGCAACTGTAAAGGTAGTAATGATTGTTTTTCCACTTAGTGATAGCTAGGAAATCATTGATAAAAGATCTGAGATTGGGACCAAGAATGTTTCAAGTGAATGTTTCAAGGAATTTTCATGTGGTATCTATGGGGTCATAGATTTAGATTTATTTGTATATTTCCATGTAAATTGGACTCATAATAATTAAGATTTTAGATGAACATGGACATAATGTTAGGGCATGTATAAGAGAATTATTTTGGGATGTGAAATCACTATTTCAATATGAGTGGGATATGGTGTTGAAATCATATTTATATTTGTCTTGAGGATAAATTTTATTACCTAAATAACTATGTGATATAATTTGGATAATGGTCTAGAACACAAGAGTCTACATCATAGGTATCATTGGATGTTCTAGTTTGACAGGGTACAAACATATGTATATGTTGGGTTATGATGGGCCATCAAATTGAGTATTATATTAGGGTGATTGATGGAACATTCCATGTGGAGGCTTGGCCTATTGTTCTGGAGGTGATATCTATAGAGAAAATGTAACACCCCAAGATTTCATAGTACGTTATCATATTAAAGTAATTCAATAGCTTGTGCTACACGCTACACCGAGTTCAAGTGCATAATATATTACTAAAATAGTTGTTCAAAAAGTGTTTATGAATACTATTAACTTCATTTTGAATCTTAAATACTCAATATAATTTTAACATCCATATTATGTATTTCTTAGACATAATATGAGAACAGATTCATTTTTCAGATAAATGATTTCTTATTTTAAAATGTAATTTTGCTTCCTTTTAATGGAGAACCCTTTTAAAACCCAATATTTGAGGCTTTTATCTATTAAATTTAATGAAATTAAATTCCTCTTTATAATCGGGTCATGAAAATTTAGTTTGGATAAATTATTGATAAATTTCAGGTAAATTTCATATTTTGACGAATAGTGAAAAATGCTATCCTTTAATTGAAAATAATTTTTAAATTGAAATAATTTATAGTGTTAAATTATTCATTTATAAATTTTTAAGTATAATTAAATTATATTTTAATCATTTTATACAATTTATTTCATTATAATTAATTTCACATTTGAATTTGACATAAAAAAATGTTAATCTTATGATAATTTTTACTTTTTAAAAATATGTTTTTGGGTTTGACAACAAGAATTGATTTTAAAATAATAAATGAAACTTATATTTTTAGAATTTGGTAAATTAAACATAAATTTTTAATTCATAATATCAAAATTATATTTGGTGAATTTTCGGTATTTTTATAAAAACATTCAATTTTTGATGAATATTGAAACACACTGTGTTATTATTTAAAACTGACTTTTTATTTAAATAATTATTTATTTAATTAAAATTTATTTTAACTCAAAATATATATATAATACCTATATAATTTCTATATAATTTATTGGTGTCATTTTATAATAAAATTAAATTTATAAAATTTTATTGAACTTGTTGACCTCTTTTACCCACCTTTTAGAACAATTTCCAATTTTTCTTAAAAATTAATTTAACCCTTCTTTGAGTTGAATTTCAAAAATACGAGAGACATAGTTGATATTATTGAGTATAATTTTGTTCAATAAGATGAAAATAATTTTTGGTGAATAGTAACTTTTGAATTTTAATTACCACGGATAAATGTGAATAGGGTAATTAAAGGTCAAAATGATATTATAATTACCCTAACACATGTGAAAATTCAATTGGATAAATTTATATCAACCAAAAACAACCTTAGGAATAAAATATTATAATTTAGTTCCACTCGAATTATATTATGACATTTATTATTATTTTATTTAATGAATAGTTAAAAGTGTTAAATTCAAAGTTCAATAACTAAACCATTTTTAAAATAGGGTTACACACAATATAATTTTGACTATAAATATTCCTAAAAAAGATAAAAATAATTCATAAATAATGGTATTTTATTTTTAATTTTTATACATTATTTATATTAATTTATTTATGACACAGTGTTAATGTAGTAATTACCTTTTTAATGAATGAATCAAATAAATGCTATTATAAACATTAAAATAAATATAAATTTAGAGTTTTTATGACATCCAAAATTTTTCGAGGTGAATATTAAATTTTATTGTTGATTCAATGTATTTTTTTTGTAGTAATCATGTTGTGGTGACTTTCACCAAAACCAAAAACCAAACAATTTCAAAATTAACATAAATTAATTTTTTAAATAAATACTTTATTATTGGTTGATATAATATTCCTAAAAATATAAAGTTCAGACAAAGGGATTAATTAATATTATATATGTCATTAATGAACCACTTTATGTTCTCTTGTATGTTTATATTATGATTATTAACCATGTAGTGTAGGAATACAAGAAGACATGGCAAACGTAGAAATATTTAACTAAGAGTTAATTCTAAAAGATAAGGTTAATATGGTTAATAATCCTGTCTAAAACCTATCGGTTGATTTTTTTTCGACCCATACCAACCTTATCTAGAAATAAATCATTTTGGGGCCATTAGAAAAATAAAATGATTTTATTGTAGAATAACATTTCAAGCTTATTCGAAAGTGACCTTCAAATCTTTTATAAAAGGGCACTTCCCTGTCTATCAAAATCCAACCTCTGACCCCAATTGGCTCATCCAACATCCATGAAAATATCCTCCCAAATTCCCTCAAATAAACTTAGAGTCTTTATCTTGATCATAAATCCATCCTTAGAGCCATTTTTATCAACTCAAAAGGAAATACCCGAAGAAGAGGTAATAATTTCACCACCATCATTCAAGTTATTTTCATCTTCCACTACCTCTTTATTTATTGTTTCGATACCAAAATAATAACTCTTGTACCTCATAAATACATTGATGTTATTATAAATATGGTATTACCATATTCATTATTCCATCCAAACTCTAAATGACAATGTCACCATACGTGTGTACGTACGTCTAACCGTATCCACGTCGTGGTGTAGTTTATTATTCAAACACGTAATTATTTGGATGGGTATAATAATGAGTATGACTAATTTAAATAATAAATATAACATGTTAATTACTCTGTATATATTATATAACATCCAATTAAATATTGTTTCCCCTCCAATATAATGATATTGTCTCTCATGCGTACGTACAGATTAACGTCTCCACGATGCGATGAGATTCATTCCCATATTCACCATTCATTGATGATTATAAAAAATATATATTATTAATAAGTATGTAATATATGACATAATAATGATACTGGATATATATAAATATATATGTATGTACTTATATATATCATATTCACATACATCCATTCAATAAGATATGAAAACTGAAACATCGTTTTTTCTTATGTACGACCTACCATCTCCATAAACCGTGCCTTCCATTTCATATATCTATCTATTGTAAATATTTATAATCTAAATATATATGATATATAAATAAAGATTTATATTTTATAAGTATTTATTTCATGATCTAAATGATACGATCAATAATAGAAGTAAAAAGACGTATCATAAAGAAAGTTAATATTACCCAAAATGTTAATTTAACATGGAAATCACTATTAAATTTGTAGTATAAATTCATAAATGAATCATGTATGATATAATAAATATGTATATTCTTCTTCTTTAATTTAATAACATATTTTGGTCATTATACAATAGGTTAAACATGTCCTCAACCAAAGGAAAGTGCAAGGTAAGGGTTAATTTCACAATCTCTTTATTATCCGAGGTTGTATTTACGTATTTACCTATTGGGAAATATTTACTATCCATGTCCAAGTTTCATAAATATTTGTTCAAATGTAATATTTTTATGTGAATTTTACTAAAACATCATTTTAAATGTTTTAATGATTTCTTTTTCTAATCCTTTCTCATTAATATCTATGTTTTCAAAATGGGTTTAATGATTTATTTATATTGACATGAATGTTATAACTAAATAATTACTCTCAAAGGTTTTAATGTGGTACATGAATCATTGATTAAAAAATAACTTTTAAATGACATTATTTATATAACTTTTAAATGATTTCATGAAAAAAGGATATTTCTCTCAATGATTTTTACTGGTCATTTTCAACTATGTCAACATCCTTTATGGGATATGATTTTTAATCAAGGTTGATTTATTATGATACAAACATTTATTATTATATTTATTGTTTTGTGATATATTTGACTTTTGATGTGTTATTTTTATACCATTCATGGTTTATGGATAAATTATTGACATTTTGTATTCTATTTTTAATATGAATTTTTATGTTATATTTAATCCTTTTCATATGAGGAACACATTGGACTTAGTAAGTGGCATGTGGAGCCCGCTATAGCTCCTAGATGCATCTGTAGGTCTCATGTTACAACCTAGTGCCTTGGCACAAGGCCTTGGAAAATCTTATTTGTAGTCGTGGAACAAGGCCTTGAATATGTTTTTATGAATTATGGCATTATGCATTCCATCATTATGAAATTAGCTATTGATATGACATGTGATTATTCGACTAGTAGAATATCCATGTGAATAATTAAATGGAACTATTTGATTTATGTTTGCCATATTAAGCTCAATTTTATGTTTAAAAGGAGTTCTTTTTAGTTTTATAAATTATATTAAATATTTGTGCTTATTTATGAATGTTTTCTCTATATTGTTATCCTTATTGAACATCTGAGCTCACCCCTTTCTATATTTTGTTTTCCCAAAGATGCGAAAAATTATATTATGATATACCAACAGGGATGGTATAAGGGATATGAATGTGTTCAATGGATACAAGGTTTTTGTTGTTGTTAATTTTATAATGTAATCTTACATTCATGTATGTAATTTATTTTCCATGATTGATAAATTGATCATTCCTTCAGGACTTGATTCCTTGTAATCATGCCAATGTTTTAAAATAATGCATCGGCTCTTTTTAACTGGGTTCGGGGAATTACAGTCTGTATCAGAGAATGTTTAGAAACAACCATGGAAATAGTTTTAGATAAACTCTAATTATATAACATTACCCTAAGACAGACTTTGAGAATTAGTATAGAAGAAAATTCCTATAATTTTTGTAATGTAGAGATTTTGTGTATTATCCAAGGAATACATCTCTGTCTGGATACGACTGGGTAGAGGTGGCTCTGGTACATATGTTCATAGGGGTGATAACTCCAAAAAAGAGTTTTGGGCTTGAGCTATGGTATCCTAGTACACGACAACATGCCTCTCTGTACTCTTGGTTGCAACACTCCTGGGGTATATAATTTTGATAATTCACAGTTTCATTAAAATCCATTATGAATGATTTTGGAGTAAATAATTTCTCAAAGAAAACATTTTATGATTATAGATTACATGCATAATATTTTCAATTCATAGTAGATATTTTAAAATATTAGAATTATGCATTGCGATTCATAAACTAACCTAGTGTATGCCATTTTTTAGAAATGGATCCTAATAAATGTAATGAGAATTCCAGAAATACGCATGATCAAATGATTAATAAGGATCATATCATTCCTGGAATTAAGCCCACATTTAAAATGGAAATAGTCTCCAACGTATTCTCATCATATGAAGAAATAATATCATGTGCTAATAAGACAAGTAAATAATTCTCTGAGTCCTATGGATTTTAAGGGAATCAAGAGATGAAGTAGGATGTAGGACATAAAGATAGATAATTAGAAGTGTGGAAATAAGAATTTTCTTATATGTGATTACTATGGAAAGAATCACCTTGGTTAATCCTTGAAGGGAATGATAGTTTGTTATAATTTGGGAGAAAAATGGCACCATGTATATGAATTAAATGGAAAGAAAAAATGTTTCAAATGTATAATTCTTTATCCGTATGGAGTTGAGACACGACACGAAGTAATTTCCAAATCATCAGAGTATACCCCAAATGTTGCTATTGGATAATAATCCAGTTATGATACTACCAATGATGAAGGGGAATGATTTTTATTCTTATGATATTTTTAAAGTATTGTGTCATCTGAGTATTGTATTAATGATCTACATGTTATATAATTATATAGTGTAAAAGGATTATACTGCAGTACTATTTTATTAAGGACTTTAGATTATGCGGATCCAAGAAAAGTTACTCAATAACAAGTTATTTTTTTTGGAAAATATATGGTTGAGAGAAAGATAAACCATAATATGGTTCTGATACTAAGCTAGTAATTTTGGAATAATATTTGATTGATTTGGATAAATTGTATTGGATATTTTTTACTAAATTGAAACTAATTAATGATATTTATACTCCATAAATGTTGTAGTTTACAACATTTTTTTGATAGAAAGAGTATATCCAGTATTCTATAAGTAATAAGGGAGCACGAATGTCATCAATAAGGTTTTAGGGTAATTCATGGTGTTACAATGTTTTAAAGGAATACATGATGAATGTATTCTCATGTCATTACATGGAAAAAGGATCTTCATTGTGTTTACCTTATAAATTTTGGACTGTTAGTGTGGAAAGAAATGTTTTAGATATGTATAAAGGTTGGAATCGATTAATATTGGCATTAGATACTATTGTTAAGGTTAAATGATTTCTTGAAATTATTTTTGGATTGTTAGAAAAAGGAAAACCCAGAGGTCGGGTGACAACTCGTTGCATCCAGAAAGTTAGCGAGACTTGAACCCGCAACCAAAGGACGACAAGGGTGGATCACTTGCCAGTAAAATATGTGATTTCCTGGTTTTTATAATGTAGTTTTTTAAAATATTCTGACAAATAAATTATAAATTCAATATTTTTTGAACACTATATGATTAGGATAATTAGAATATTTTTGAATTCTTTTATAATTTGGAGTGAAATATGAGTTTGTGGTTGAAATTAGTTTAATGATGAAACTCTACGTGTCATGTATTTTCTCTACTCTTATTTGAAGAATAAAGAAATTATTAAACTTTATGGAAGGGATCGTAAAACAAAAAATGTGTTATCCTAATACCTTATGTTTTTTTAACTAATGATATTTTAAATCATCATATATTGATGGATTTGAGGCCCTCAATTTCACACTTGTTTCTAATTGATGACCACAATCACTCCCTATAAATATTTACGTTTTCTCTCCCATTATGTTTCTCTAATTTCCACCAATGTTCTCCGAATCGATGTCATAATTTGGTGGTAAATTTTTCATTTCCTTTCCCTATAATTAAGACTAAAATTTATTTACCCAATTTATGATGTGGGTTTTCCAAAAGGGCAATTTTCTATTATTAAAATTTTATTTGCAAAGAAAAACTTCAAATTTCAAGGACACAATTTATTGAAGTAGGGGAGAATGTAACACCCCATGATTTCATTGTATGTTATCTCATTAATATAATTTAATAGCTTATGCTACACACATCACCAAGTTCAATCGCACCAAAACGTAATAAACTGACCATTCAAAAAAGGGTTATGAATACTATTAACTTTATTTTTAATCTTATATACTCTATATAATTTTAAATTACATATTATGTGATTTGTAGACATTACATTAGAAAAAATTCATTTTTCATATAAAAGAAGTATTTTAAAAAATATCAATTTTACAGCCTTTTAATGAAGAACCATTTTTACAACCAATATTGGACACTTTTATATATTCAATTTAATAAAATAAAATTCTTCTTTTGAAATGGGATATAAAAATTTTGTTTGGATAAATTTTTGGATCTTTTCTGATAATTTTCATATTTTGAAGAATAGTGAAAAATACTATGTTTTAATTACAATTTTTTTTTTAATCTAAATAATTTATATTGTCAAATTATGCATATGAAATATTTTGATGTTTAATTAGATTATATTTTTATCTTTTAATACAATGTAGGTAGTTATAAGTAATTTTACATTTAAATTTGACATAAATACATTTCAATTTTTGAGTGTTTTTACATTTTAAAAACCTGATTTTTTTGTTTTGATAACGGGAATTAATTAACTTAAATGTTTTTAATTTTTAAAATAGAATTCATTTGTAAATTATTAATATCCAAATTTTCTATGGATTAATTATTGGTTTTTTTCTGAAAACATTCAATTATTGATGAATAGTAAGAAACACTGCGTTGTTTTTTAAAACCGACTATTTATTTAAATAAATATTTATTTTAAGTAAAAATAGACCTAAAATAACTATATAAGTTTAATTTAATTCAATGGATTCATTTTATAATAAAATTCGATGTATAAAATTTTATTGAACTTTTTAACCTCTTTAACCCACATTCTAGGAGCATTTGAAAATTTGCATAAAACATAATTTTACCACTTCTGTGTGTTGAATTTCAAAAATCATAGAGACACAGTTGATATTAGTAAGTAAAATTATGTTCAAGAAGATGAAAATAATATTAGGTGAATAGTATCTTTTGAATTTTATATACTATAGTTAAAATTAAATAGGGTAATTAACAGTAAATATGATATTATAATTACCCTAACACATGTCAAAATTCTATTTTATAAGTTTATTTCAACCAAAAACAACCATATGAATAAATTATTATCCTTTAGTTTCACATGGATTAGATTAGGACATTTATTATTATTTTATTTATTGAAGAGTTAAAAGTGTAAAATTCAATGTTTAATAACTAAACCATTTTTAATATAGTGTTACACACAATATAAATTCAAATATAAAAAATTATTTGAAAGATAAAATTATTTCCTACATAATTGTATTTTATTTATAATTTTTATACATTAAATAATTTAATTTATTTATGACACAATGATGATGGTGTAATTACATTTTTAATTAAAAGAATCAAATAAATGGTATTATAAATATTAGAATAAAAATAATTTCAATGTTTTTATGACATTCACGAATTTTATAATTAAATATGACATTTTAGGGATGATTTAATGTTTCCTTGTAGAAGTAATCAAGTTTTTATGACTTTTACAAAAACCAAATACCAAATAATGTCAAAATTGAAAAAAATTAATTTTTGAGACAAATAATATATTATTGTTAATATAATATTATTAAAAATATAAGGATTGGAAAAAAATCATAAATAATATTTTCTATGTCATTAATGAACCACTTTATGTTTTCTTGGTAGTTTAGAGTATACTTATTAACCGTATAGTGCAAGAATACAAGAAGACACGATAAAAGTTAAAATATTTAACAATGAGTAAAATCTAAAAGATAATGTTAATATGGTGACATAAACCAATCTAAAACCTATAATTTGAGTGGTTTTAGAACCATCCCCACATTATCCTATAAATAAATTATTTTGGAGCCATTAGAAACCGAAAATGATTTTATTATAAAATAATATTTCAAGCTTTTCCTAAAGTGACCCTCACCATTCTTATAAAAGTCTACTTCCACATATCTCAAAATCACACCTCCAAAGCCATTTGAATCATCCGAAACCTCCCCAAATATCATTCTAACTTACCTCACATCAAGATATAGTCATTTCAGGGATCATAAATCCATACTTCGAAGCCATTTTGATCAACTTAAAAGGAAACACCCGATGAAGAGGTAATAATTTCATCACACACTTTCAAGTTCTTTTAATATTCCACATCCTCTATATTTGTTGTTTAAAAACCAAAATAATTACTATAGTACCTCCTACATACTATGATTTTATTATAAATTTGGTACAACCATGTTCATTATTCTACCCATCCTCTAAATGACAATGTCAACATACATGCAAACGTACGACATAACTTCTCCTCATTGTGGTGTAGTTTGTTATTGAAAAACATCATTATTTGGATGGGTATAATATTGAGTATAAATGATTTAAATAATAAATATAACATGTTACTTATTCTTTATATTAGATATACCACCCAATTATATACAATTTCACAATCAATATAATTATATTGTCTCTCATGCGTACGTAGAGATTACCGTCTCCACAACGCAATGAGATTCATTCCCACATTCACCATTCAATGATGAATATAAAAATATATTTAATTAATAAGTATGTAATATAAGAAATAATAATTATACTAGATTTATATTTATATATATCTATTTATTTACTTAAATATATCATATTCACTTACTTCTTTTCAATATGATATGAAAACGGAAACATCGTTTATGCGTACGTACGGTCTACCGTCCCCATAAACGGTGCATTTAATTCCATATATCTATATATTAAAAATAATTATATTCTAAATATATATGATATATAAGTCAACTATTATATTCTGGATGTATTTAAATCATTATTTAAATGATACGATCAAGAATAAGTAGTTAAAACACATACGATAAAGAAGGAAATTATTAACCAAAATGTTAATTTACCATGGAAACAATTATTAAATGTGTAGTATAAGGACATAAATGAATCATGTATGATGTAATAAATATTAATATTATTCTTTTATAATTTAATAACTTACTATGGTCACTATACAAGAGGTTAAACGCACCCTTGACCAAAGGAAAGTCCAAAGTAAGGTTTAATTTCACAATCTCTTTATTATCTTACGGTATTTTTACGTAAGTATCTAGTATGAAATATTTATTATACAGGTCCATATTTCATAAAAGTGTGTTAAAAGGTATTCTTTTTATGGTAATTTTTACTAAAACATCAATTTAAATGTTTTAAATATTTATTCTTCTAAACCTTTATCATTAATTTCCAGTTTTCAAAATGATTTTAAGGATTTATTTATAAGGACATGAATGTTTTAAAATGTTAATTCAATTAAAAATTTTCAATGTTTTATGGGATAGTCTGATTCAAATCTATCTTTTAAATTTATTCCTTTATATGACTTCTAAATTCTTTCATGAAAAAGGGATATTTCTCTCAATTATTTTTACTGATCATTTTTCACTATGTAAACATCCTTTACGGGATATTATTCATGATTGAGACTGATTTATTATGATAAAAATATACCATATCATATTGATGTTTTGGTGATATTTTTGACTAGGTTTGTGTTATTGTTAAACCATTCATGGTTAATGGATAATGTATTCACATTTCTTATGATAGTTTTAATATAAATGCTTATGTTATGCTTAAACCTTTTTATATGAGGAATACATTGGATATAGTAAGTGAAGGGGTGAGCCTACTATAGCTCATTGATGCATAGGTAGATCTAATGAGACAATCTAGTGTTTTGGAAAAAATCCATGATGAAATATTATTTGTAGTCACGCACAAGGCCTTGACTATGTGGTCATGAAGTCTCTCATTATGAATTCTATCATTATGAAATTAGCTGTTGATACTACATGTGATTATTCAACAAGTAGAATATCCATGTGAATATGTAAATGGATTTATTTGATTTATATTTTCCATATTATGATAATTTTTACATTTAAACTTATTTTGTTTTAGTTTTATACATTACCATAATTATTTATTCTTATTTATGAATGTTTTCACTACATTGTTAACCATACTATGCATCTGAGCTCACCCATTTCTATGTTTTATTTTTCCCAAGATGTGAAGAAATATATTATGACTGACTTGTAGGGTTAATATAAGTGATATTAATATGTTCAATAGATACAATGTTGTTTTTTTTCATATTATAATATAATGTAACATTAATGTATGTAATATATTTTCCAAAACTGCTAAACAGATCAGTCCTTCGGGACATTATTCTTTCTAATCATGCCAATGTATTTAAATAATGCACCGACTCTGGGTAACTAGTGTCGAGGAACTACAGAAAATTAGGATGGGTTAATGTGATTACTCCACCATGTTCTTTTGGGTAGTGGGTCATCTACATTTATATGTGTGTCTTGGGATGTCTTGATGATGGTTCCTATTTTTCTAGGTGTTGTAATAGTGTAAGAATTCCCTCTAACACACTTGTATAATAATTTTGTCCCTTTCAAACATGTTTTGGGTTAGTATATAGTAGTTGGAAATTTAATTGAGTGGAATGGGTTGATGACTGCCCTGGGGGATGGGTCTTGGTGTGACCCAAGATGAGATTGATGGACCTCCCTTTAGTGTAAAGGGATATGATCTGGCCTTTTTTTTAATAACATAAGGTGGTGTTGAGAATTATTAGATCATGGATTTGAATATTTCCCAAAATGTGTCACCAGATATATGTCAATCCTCGTCATTATTTTATGTGGTGTGTGACAGGGTCCATTCTTCCTTGTAACTCATTAAAGATTGTTTGAGTAATATGGTTTCTTAGATAGAATATGTGGACCAAATGCATAGGTAACTATAGTTCCCTGGTGAGAATATGATATAAGATTCTATTTTTGTAAAATAACTATGTCATTACTAATAAATAATTATATATTATTGTTTATAAGTCGGAAAAATTTTGGTATTAAGATCAGATTAATTTTTCACACCCTATAAAATAACCTCAATATAGGTGTATCTCTCTATATTTTCCATAACATCAAACATATGATGTGTATAAAATTAAAATAGTATATATCTAATAATTTTGGATATGTTATGGGTGAGGGACAAGTATGATAATAGGGATAATTTTATAGTTATGTAATTTTTGGTTTATTTTGTGTATGGGATGTGTGAAAGGTGATTTCAATGTTGGTATGATTGAATGTTTCATCATAATCATTAATATATAGATTTTTTTGTTTTTATTATGTATAAATGGATAAAATGTGTATGTTATACCCATTTTAAGTAGTTTTTGTGAGTTTTTTGAGTTCATAAGCTTTCTAATATATGTATTACACCATTTTCACAATTTTTAAGCCTACGCACTTTAGAGAGGTGTACTTGTTTCCATGTGGTGACTTGAGATTTGGTAATTGTTGATTGTCCCTATAGTAAGGTGTTACATCTTCAATTATGAATACTATATTGAAAAAGTTATTGATAAATATTCTAAATATGAAATTATATTGGATGATATGATCAATTATTATGTTTATATTAATCTTGTATATAAGATAACATGGGATTTATTATATTATTATTCTATTATTAAATTCATACCATCTCTTTTTATTATCATAAAAAACCTTTAATCTTATTGATAATTAGATAAAACACCACTAAACTAGTACTAATTTATCCAATTATAAAAACAGAATCCTTAAATTTAGTGCATTAATACAAAAAACATGACCAAATTATAATTATACAGTACCAAAAACATCATAAAAAATAATTCGATCACATACACAAATACCTTTTAGGACAATAGTTTTTCATAAATTTTAAAAAATATTCCATAAAAATAACCACATCCCCAAGTGATCAATTTACCTATTGTATAATTTTTATTTATTCTACAGTATTTATTCTAATAACCCATACAATTCTTCCCAAATGATTCCATTATATGTATAATTCATTAAACATCATTTTTCATAACATTGAGTAGTTCAAATAAAAACAATTTTGATTTAAAAATCTAAAAAGGTAAATATAATAATTAATAATTAATTTACATCAATGAAAATTGGATAAATATAAGGCTAAAAACATCATTAATGTGTATGAGCATAAGAAAAGAGTTCCATACCCCTCCAAACCTAGATCATTAAATTTGTAACATTGGAATAATTATTTTTAAAATTAATGAATCAGTAGATTGAGTAATAATGAGATATGTGATCCCAATATTGATAATGGAATATTTTAATACTCATAATAATAATTAATCAAACATATTGGTATAATTTAACATCAAAAATTAATTATATAATATCTAAACCAAACAATTACAAACTCTCATTGTAGTATCCTATAACTAGTAAAATTCATCATAAACAAGGTGAACCATCAAATTATTTATCTCTATTTAATTACCCATTTTAATTGAGGTCTATAATGTAATTATTCTATATTGGTTTATATGATACCTACCCACCAATGGTTTATAATTTAACCACCCATCATGGTTTATAAGAAAAACACAAGATAATATTCCATTTATAATCCATTCTACCATAAAATTAGCAAAACAATAATAATAATTCAATGTTATATAGGGTCCCTTGAAAACAAACATCATTCATGTTCTAGTTGATTTATCGATGTAAAAGAAACAAGATCCAAGAAAAAATCATTCAAACATCATCATCATATATATAACATAATTTTATTTACATTCACATGTGTTATTTTTCCATGTAAGGTAGATTACTTATTAATGAATGTTGAAATAATTTAAAATAAAATTAGTTGTATGTTTTAAATATCTCATTTAAAATAAGTGAAAATACTATTTTATAATATTTTGTAAATACATTCATAATATTAGTAAATAAAACTCCCCTAAAATAATGTAAACATATTTAGATCACAATAAATAAATTAATTTTTTATTCAATTAAAAATGTTTTCATGTAGTTATCATTTAAAATAATCTTTCATTTCCTTCTTTTTTTAAGAGAGTAAAAAAAATTACCCTTACAATAAACATTAATAAATATTCATTTTATAAATTTAAAACGAAGTGATTTATCTTTGAAAATGAAATTATAAAATAAAATACTTTTGGAAATGAAAATTATTAATAAATGAAAAAGAGAACAGTGGAAGAGTTTGGATAAAACTCCTTAAAAACATTAAGACAATTTTTTTAATGAAATTGTAGTTTTTTCCTTTTAATATGAATTGATTAGGTCAATTTAAGATAAAATTGTGTAACATTAACTAACAAATATATTATTATATTATTGATATTAAATTTCATGATTCATTTTATAGACCATATTTATAAATTTTGGTAAATCAATAATACACTTCTCAATGAAGGATGTTTGAAATGATAAACCCCTTAATCATAAAAAATTCATGAATAAAAAATCTATTGAATTAATGAAAAAACAAAAATAAAAAAAACTATAACATATATTAATTATTATGGTAGTTCTCATTAATAAGAAAATATTCAAAATATATAAAATAAATCATGTTGTAAAACAAGAATTATCTCTCAAAGAATTAAATCCAATACAATTAGACCAATTGAAAAATATTATATCATTTGAATCAATGTACCATGAAATAGAGAACATAAATTAATCCTTATATATCATTTTCATAGATTCAATCATGATATAATATTAAATAGTATTTATAGACACCATATATAAGGATGTTTCTACTATATTACATGAATTGTATCAATAATACAATATTAAGTTGAATAATACATACACAAATAATATCATTGAAGAAATTATCAATAAATAATTTCATTATGTGTTAAAATAATATATGATAAATAAAAATATGTATATATATTATATATTACAATTAGAGGTCATTTCCAATATAATCTTGGCTTAACAAATCCAATGATGTATAATTACAAACTAATTTATGGAAATTGAGTTATGAAACACCTTACTATCAGTATATACATTATATGAATAAATTTTAACCCCTCAATAATTTAATAAAAAAATAATTAAATTTTCTATAATCTATTGTGGGTTTATTTTGTCAATATAAAACCATTTATTGTAATGGATTATTTTATATCATAATCATTTTAGCACACACTCTGTGTTTTGAGGAATATTAGTTAATAATGGAGAAATGACTTTTGTAGGTTAATTATTTTGAAGTAGGAACGTTTTCAATCATAAATATAAAAATAATGATGATATAATTATAATTTAATAATTTTTTATATTTAATTATGAAATAAAATTTTGGAAAACTAATACTAATAGCTCCTCATTCGATATACCACACATACCCATGAGTGATGTAATTACATTTCATTAGATGAAAAATAAACAATGAAAATAAATAATATATTACATGAATCATTATAATGTTATAAAATTAATATAACATTTGTATAATCATCATCATGACTATCCAAAAGTGTACATTTTTTTTCAATGTTGTACACTGATGTCTGGATATAATATTCCATTTTAAAAAATGTGTGGCGATTGTTTTTATTTATTTTAATTTTTGGTATATTGAATATAATAAACTATTTTCAAATCCAAATTCAATCATAAATATCATATATAATCATTAAATACTTCAAAACCACCATATGTTAATGGTAGTTATGAAAATTGAAATGCATCAGTTTTGTGATGTGGCAGTCCACACATATGAAGGAATAATGGTTTCATTTATTATTTTTTGAAAATGGATATTTATTAGAAAAATCCATTTGTATTAATATATATATATATATATATATATTTGAGATAATAATGTTATTATGTTTCTATATCTATGAAACAATTGATAGAGGTAGATGAATAAACAAAATTAAAACACATAGACAATAAAATTACCTCCCCTTTGATGAAGCTTTTTTAGATGTCTCTATGAAAATGATAGGGATTTGATATTATGAACAAATGAACAAATTCAATTCTATAAAAAAATTGAGAATAATTTTTTCATAATTTATATATTCCAGGAGACTATTGATGTGTGAAGAAGGGAATAGATGTGGAAATTTTTTATATGTTTGGGGATGGGAATTAGTGAAATAACATAATTTATTAAAAACACTTTTATTGAAATGTGGATTTAAATTAAAAAAAATCATTTATAGTATAAATATATTTCAAAAAATAGTCATATAATAAAATAGATAAATGTATATGTGAAGTTTTATTCCTAATGTATTTGTTTTAAAGCTCAATTAAAACTTTTTTCAATTACCATGATATCAATCATTTAACTTATTAGGTGTCCTGAATGTTACAATAATATGTATAGAGACCAATTATTATAAAATGATTGATATTTTTTACCATACCACATTAAATTATAAATTGAAATTATTTTTATAAATTTGACATTATTTCATAAAATATTATTTAACATAACAAAAAATTAAATTCATATTGAAAACAATTTGCGTGGATTGAATTTAAAGGCATATTAAAAGTAAAAGAAAAATATTTATAATTTTTAACATATCAAAAATAAAATAAATTTATATAAAAAATTTTGAAAAAAAAATCATTTAAATTATGTTAATTTATTTATTTCCCAATTATTTTACTTTATTTTTCTACTGCTCACCTATTATTTATGGTAGTACTATATAAATATTCAAGGTAATTATATGATTAAAAAATATTAGAAATAAAATAGTATTATAAAAAAATATTCAACTTAAAAGTAGACTTTTAGAATAGTTCCTTACTAGTTTCCATCCTTATACAAAATGTTATATTTATAAGAACAATGTGAGTGAAAACATGTATGTATTTATTACATAAAATAATTTAATTGTAATTTTCATAGAAAATGTACACCAAATTTCTTAAACGTCGAATATCATATGACTATTTATCAACTTTAAACATGCTATTTCATATTATTAATGCTTTATTATAGTATTTTACCTTAATTAGTTGATTTTCTTTTAATAAGGTGACAAACATATACCCGAGTTACTATTCATAACATCCAAAAATAAATAGTACTTATTTCACAAATTTGAAACATTAATTAAAAATATGGAATCAATTTATTCATATTCATTTATTATAAGTGGAAAAAATAAATTTAAATTAATTTTTTTTAAAATAAATAAATATTACATTCTAAAAAATACGTTTTTATACTAAAATTAATATACACAAAATTTAATTATTATTGGGATTCATTGGATATTGTTTAGGTTAGATAATATTAAATTTGACATATATTAAATTAATATAATATTAAGGACAAATTATAACATTAAAATTAATTGATGTAATGAAAATCATGGAATGTTTAAAATAATATTTATTTTAACTATTCAATGAATAGAAAATTTGAAAATAAAAATAAAATTATTAATAGTAAGCTAATTTTATTATTATAGTATCAAAAACTAAATTAAAACTATCAATCAATGTTTATAAAAGTGTAAGAAATTAATCATACAATTTAACCAAAAATTAAATAAATACCATTTTTTTTAAAAAAATATTTTTGAAAAACAAAACGAATGTAATATTAATGGAGACTATATTTCCTCATAATTAATAAATATATTTATATTATATTCGACCCTAATAAAAATAATTCAAAAAAAAATTTAATCCACTTCATGGCTTCAAATTTAATGTATTGGTTATAATGTCCATACTAGATGTAATGCCCCGACCCCAGTTACCCAGAGTCTGTGCATTATTACTGTTTCCCTCTGGAATCAGGGATGATCTCATCGATTTATGATTCAATCATTCCAAGTGGTTTCTAACGGGTTTGTTCGTAGAACCGGAAACATCCAATGATTTCATAACCATTTGAACCTACTTTCCAAAGGTAGGCACTCATTAGTTGTGGACTGATGAGGCTTAGAAATTTTCATTGGTCGAGTGGATGGGAGGTCGGACTCATCACACCTTTTTGAGGGGAATTATTGTCTACTCTGGGACTCTCTTTATAGATTTATGTTCTATTTGTGAATCCCTATTACATTACCAATTATAAACTGCATCTTCCATTAGATATGACAATCAATGATTGATATGTAGTAAATTTAGAGAATCTTTTATATGTATTTGAGGTTGTTCATCGATAGAGAATCATCTGTATTTGTTAGAGATTCTTGGTCAATGGTATCCTTCAACACATTTATATAAAAGTCTCTTGGTCATTATGATGACCATGCTGGTTTTAAAGCCACTTAGTGAGGTAATTGACGTTTATTGTCATTCAGAAGGACATGGATTATTTCAGAGTTAGGATCGAACCCGCAGATGGGCTACCTATGTATCCTTTGTTTAGAAAAGGAATCAGAACCCATGTAGTTCGAGTAAGGGAGTATAATGTTTATGATTGATGGCTCAAATAATGATGTCAGAATTAATTTTACACTCTAAGCTCATGTGAGTCATGATCGGTGTGAGAAACAAGAGGTATTGGTAAAAACCAGACAATTGAGCCATGAAAGATGCAATAATAAGAAATAATGGGGGGCTTATGTATGTATGACTGCCCAGATATATGAAGATTAGGATTTACATCATGGGAGAAATCCAGGAACAGGGTCCATAAAGGTATATGTGCTTCAGGGAGATTTGAATATTCTAACTTGGAGATTACTCCTGAAAAGGAGGCCCAAATTAGGAGAGGACTTATGATTGGGTTTTAATATTGAGAAGGAATCCCGGATCAAAGGTAAATTAGGACTGGTTAAGATAAATTATGACTGGGGCTTACTCCAGAGAAGAAGGCCAAGGTTAAGGGACTTGAACAATTAAGTTACTTGGGGATTACTCCTGAGGAGCATGCCCATATTTGAGACTAGGACTTACTCATGAAATGGAGGCCCAGGTTAAGAGAATTATGGTTGGGGCTTACTCCTGAGGAAGATGCCCAAATTCGGGGACTGGGGCTTACTCCTGAAAAGAAGGCCCAGTTTAAGAGAATTATGGTTGGGGATTACTCTTGAGGAGGATTCCCAAATTAAGGGACTGGGGTTTACTCCTGAAAAGGAGACCCATATTTAGGGAAATTATGATTGGGGCTTACTCCTGAAAAGGATGCCCAAATTAATTAGGGCTTGGGGAGTACTCCTAAGGAGGATGCCCATATTTGGAAATTATGACTCGGGCTTACTCCTGAAAAGAAGGCCTAGGTTAAAAGAGTTCTCTCATCTTAAATAATGAGGTTGAATGAATGAAATCTCAATCTTTAGTGACATAAAGATGTGTGAATCACTAGATTTTGAGAGATGTTCCACGGAGTTCCTTTTAGATAAGGAAGCCAAATCAAGAAATCATGCCATAATTGGCTTTGAAGAGTGTCTTGAAGACTGAATATTGAATAGGAGAGGTGGAATGGAATAAGAGGGGTTAAATGGGCAAGAAAACGCACCCAAAAAGGCAGGGGTGCGCAAGTCCTAGTAGGTGCGCAGGTACTGCGTGGGCGCGCAAGTCTTGGTCACACAGGTATACCTGCACGACACATGGGTACTTGCACGTTTGTAAACCAGTATGGTAATACATGGGCAATCCTTGACCAATGCCTTTAGAATTATCCTGAGGTACTTCCAGAATTGAGGCGCGCAAGTTTAGGTGAGGAAGTAGGGTGGCGTGCATGTATGTTCATTTCCCTTAAGGGAAAAAACACCTTAGGCATGCAAGTGCTCGTGAATTTTAACACTTAGACCTTACTCCTCTTGTTTAGACCTTCTATTCTAGTTAAAGAATTTCCTTAGAAGTGTTCGGAAGACCTGAAGAAGAGACTTGGGCATTCAGAGCTCTAAATCTGAAGTTTGTAAAAATTCCTCTCGAAATGGGGGGCCCACAGGGTCTATTTATCGACTGGAGAAGACCCTGGGCGGTTATCACTTAGGACGCGTAGGTCACTTGCGCGACCATCGAGCATCGTGCAAGTGTACTTGCGCGACAATGATGGAACTTGCGCGGAACATCTGCATTTGAAGCCTTGTTCATGCCTTTGTCTATTTTTGAGGTTTTCATCCAAGGATGAATCAATTTGTGCTAAGTCATTTCCCTTTCCATTATTTTAGACAATGTGACGAAAAGGATCGTCAACAAAAGCCCCCCCTCAGAGTTGGATTCGAAAGAATAAGGATGTGGCTCTGAGGAAAAGAAGAAAACCAAAGGGAAAGAGGCGCGCATGGCGTAATTCATCCAGAAGGCATATAAACGCTCCAACTGGTGAGACTAACCAGGATTCTGAAATATAATTGGATGAAATGATGAATTGTGGAATGTCTTTTGACGAATTTTATGATCATGCTAAGTTATCATGTGATTTAGAAAACCTTGGGCGTGAGTGATATCCTTCGCCCAGTAAATTTTCTTATAATTTACACCTCTAATCATGACTTAAAATAACATGCAGTTCCATCCATAGAAGCCGCTGAACTGCCAATGCCTGATGAGGGTGCGGACATTGATATCAAACATACCATTTTAGAAACATTAGCTCAAGTAGAGCTAAACCCAGTAAACCCTCATGAGACCCATCTTGAAGATTTTGTTGAGACTGGGAAAGATGGGGAGGAGTCTTCTTAGGTTTCTGATCTACCGGTGGGTATGGGATAATAATATTTGTGATTGTATTTAATTTTCAATACAATCTATTCTTTTGTTATCCTTTGAAACTAACCGATTCTTTCAATTAATTATGTAGGGCTATCAACTGCAGTGGCTAGATCTAGAGGTGAGGCCTCAGCCTCTGCCCCAACGGGAATTGAATGCGTATAAGCACAGGTCAGGGGGGAAGGAGCAGAATAGGGAACTTCCTTAAGTACAATAATCCCAGATTACATGCCCCCCTGTGATGATGATGTTGAATTATACCCTGAGGTGCTTAAGGCGCTTAGCTTTTCACGACACAAGGCATAGAAGAACATATGGAAAATCCTATCTGAGGTGCCTTTAGAAGTGATATCATCGAAGATCCCTCGATTGTTGTCCCAGTTCGTCATCCAAGGACTTGGTGGTTTTGGATACCAAGAGATCCATACCATGGTGAAACAAGTCATCTTTAGGAGGGAGCAGGAGCAAAAGTGTCGCGAAGATCTGACCAGGGTGAAACTGTCAGTCAACATCGGCGAATTTGAGGTTGCGGTATCCCGAGCAGAGGCTAACTATGCTGCCAAGATGAAGGAGTTGAAGCATAAGATCAATGAAAAAGTCGTCCAGAAGATGCACCTTTAGCAATAGTTAGATGCTGTTACTGGGGAACTTGACCAACTCAATAATTCACTGGAAGGAGTTCAAACGAACGGTATGAAGGCCATTGTGGATGCCAAGAAAGCACTCCATTAGGATGAAAAGAGTGAAGTTGGTCAAGTTCATGAGCTTCAAGTAGCTGCTGATGAATCTCGGTATGCGTATCATCAAGTAAAGACCTATGTCGACAACCTTTTGCAATTTCCTGAGAAAAAGGAGAAGAGACTCCAATCTATGGATGTCCTAATTCTTGTGCATCAATGGAGAGAATGCTTTCATCTTCAATCAATTTTGCACGTATTTCCCTGCTACCTACTTTAAATTTTACCTAATCCAATGGGACTAGTAAGCATAGTTTGATTTTTACTAGGATTATTATAAATAAACCTACAATCTTTGAATCTTTTAATTGCTCAATATTACTTAAATCATAAAAAATGTATGTTTAATGAGCTGAAACTTGACATTTATTTGGAGTTCCTTTGTCTTTTGTGGGCAGTTTATAGTCCTTCACATCAGAAATAAAGAGGCTAATGTTTAAGGTCGAAATAGCTTTGACTGAAATAGATTAAAATTGACTCAATTCCTTGACAATTTTTCTGAAAACATATTACCATACTCAAGTATGAGGGAAAATATGTAAACTATGACTTAAGAATATTTGAATATGTGGAATGATTTGAAAAAGAGATAAAAAGGAATTAGATGAAGTAGTTCCCAAGAATGAAGTTACCATTATTTAACAAACCCGTTAGGGGGTTGAATTATGTAGGGCCACCTAACGACATTGGATGCATAGTCAAATAAATTGCATCTTTTGGCTAATAGGACCGTTATGTAGACTACTTATGCAAGGCCACCTAAGGGCACATGCTACATAGTCAAGAAAAAGAAATCTCAGAATTTTACATTTATAGTGGTAAAAGACAGTGAAAATTTATGGAGATTCAAATTTTCCAAAGTATAGAGTTTTCTATATGGAAATAGGTACTTGAATATGGAGAAGATATTTCCAAACAAGATCATCGAAGAACTGGATGGATATCACTCCAACAAAGGTCTGAACCAAACGTAGGGAAGGAGAATATAAACCACAGACTTGAATACTTTCAGATCATGAAAAAGGATACGGGAAAAATATGTTAAGGATGGCTATTTTTGCGGATCCCTACATATATTCATTTAAGACAAATAAGGACAAAAGAGGCTTTCTTCACAAGAATTAAGTTACCAGTATCCGAAAATCCTGTTAGGGGGTTGAATTATTCAGGGCCACCTAAGGGCATTGGCTACATAGTCAAATAATAGTATCTTTTGGATGACAAATCTGTTATAGAGAATGTTTATGCAAGGCTACCTAAGGGCACGTACTGCATAGTCAGGCAAAAGAACTCTCATAAGTTTGACATTTTTGTGAGTAGAAGTCAAGAAGAGGGTTATGAAGATCTGAAAATATTTAAGGTTAGTATTATGACACATAAAGTTGGGTATTGTCCAATGTATGCAGAGATACACAGATCAATTCTAACCATAATCATGTTGTGAGTGGGCCCTGAATGGAAATGTTGGAGTTTACTACGTATCCCATAAGGATGAAAATCAAGCCATACATATTTCTTAAACTACAGTTTAACGTCATGTGGGATAAAAGGATTAGAGTTCTTAGTTTAGGGTCATAGAGCTTGGACCATTGTACGAAATACACAGTGTGTGTTTTCATGGGGACTTTTCAGCCAGGGGACTGAAAGAGGAATTTGGGGTTAGGCCCAAAAGACATGGGGATGGATTCGAGGGACACTCAAACGTTACTATGTATACCATAAGGATGGGAATCAAGCCCATGTAGTTCTATAAATACCGTCTGTACAAATTTGGTTCGTAAATGTGAAGGGTGAAAGGGGACTTTAGTGCAATGATGGTTTATTCCAAGATAAAATGTTTGGGCATTGCCATGTATGCACACAGTCATTGAAATGAAACATGATTGAAAAATCAATGTAAATAATGGTTCCCTCTTAGGTGAGTGTATCAACGAATATTGTAGTTTATTGTCATACTATACAAAAGTGTTGTATAGTTTAACGTCGTATAGCAAGGATGAAAGTGAACAAATGTAAAGATATTGATTCTGTGGATGGTTTCACGAAAGAACATCGTATAAGATGGAGGTGAACCGATGTGAAATGATTCGTTTTGGTCTTCAACCTTGGGAGGTTGCCTAAGTACATAGCCCGGAAGGCAAGGATCAAAGTCCGCGTAGTTCAATTAAAGAATGAATTAATGATCATGTTGTTCTTGGGGACAACGACCTAAAAAATGATGGTGTTTATACTTACACATTGTTAGTAGCCTAGAGAGAGTGTTATGGTTGAAGTTGGCTCTAAGATCACATGAGTTATACTCGGTGTGAGAAAAAATAGGTAGCAACAACTCTCAAAATGCACAGTTTAATGTCATGAAGGACATATGAAGGGGCTATTCAGTTTAAAGTCTTGCAGTTATGACTATAAATGCTACACAGTTTAGTGTCATGTAGCAGGGACAAAGTACAGTTTAATGTCATGTAGGACCTAAAGAAGGGCTTTCTGTACAATTTAGCGTCATGTAGTTAAGACGATGGGGACAACACAGTTTAATGTCATGTTGGAAAAAAAGAAGACTGTGCAGTTTAATATCATGCAGTAAAGAAAAAAGAGTACACTATTTAATGTCATGTTGGACGTATTAGGGACTTTTTCACAGTTTAACGTCATGTTGGACGAAAGTGTGAATAGTTTAAGGTCATATGAATGGACCGTGGATGATGCGGTTTAACGTCTTGCTGGACGGTGGTGCAGTTTAAGGTCATATCGGACCATGTATGATATATTTTGTGTTTATACAAAATACTTCTTAAAAAATATGGCATTGGTCGGAGTAGTGATGAGTTCTCCATCCATTGAGATTAAAAAATAAGCTCCATTGGGGTAGACCCTATGTTTTGAGTAAAGTCCTTCCCATTTTGGATCAATCTTGGGAGGTTTCTTTCCTAGTATCATTGGAGTTATAAGAACTAATACCAATTCTCCCTGAGTGATTGAATAAAGACGAACTTTTTTGTCAAAAGCTCTTGCTATTTGATTCTGATAGAAATCCAAGTGATGCAAAGTGCACAATCTTTTCTCATCTAACCGTTCCAATTCATTCAATCGCTTTTGAGATTGTTCATCTGTAGATGATTGATCACAAATGGAAACTATGAGTGAGGGTAGTTAAACTTCAATTGGCATGACTTCTTCCCTTCCATATACCAATGAATATGGAGTTGACTGCGTTGCAGTGCGGGTGGTAGTCCAATAAGCCCATAAAGCATGGAAGTGTTTATCAGGCCATGATTTATTATCTTTATCCACCATCTTTTGCATTATATTTGAAAGAGTCTTGTTGAAGGCTTCTATCTGGGTATTGGCCTCTACATGATACTGAGATGAATGGGTGGATTTGATGTTGTATTCTTGATACAACTTATTCACCTTGGATGAACAGAAGTTGGTGCCATTGTCCGTCAATATGGTATAAGGGACACCAATTATGGTACTGATGTTAGACTTGATGAAGCTAACAATGCATTTAGAACTGACTTCTTTAAGAGGTATTTCTTCTACCCATTTGGAAATGAAATTAGTAGTAGTAAGAATATACTTAAAATACTTGGACGTAGCTAAAGGGTAAGGCCCCACCACATCCATTCCTCATGTGGAAAATGGCCATGAGTATTTTGCTGTATGAATAAACTCTGGTGGTTGATTAATGAAGTTGGTATGTACTTGTCATGAATGACACTTCTTTGTGAAATCCACACAAGATTGTATCATTGAAGGCCAAAAGTAGCCAAGCCTTCGAATTTGATCATACATTCTATGTCCAAACTGGTGGGCACCATAGACTCCTGCATGCACTTCTTTCATGATAGCCATTGTATCTTCACCATCAATGAATCTGAAGAGAACTCCATCAAAAACACGATTGTAGAGAATTTTCTCTAGGTTATCTGGGCTATCATAAAGAGTAAAATTGACCACACGTCCCCGGATATCTTCTTTCTTGGCTCTATCAGGTGGGAGTGTTCCATTTTGAAGGTATTCCCCAATAGGTGACATACATCCTGTAGTATAACCATACGATTTAGGAATGGGACTAATTTCATTAATTTCCTCTGTTCTGATTCTAACATAAGGTGAAATTGCATGGAGGTGGGCAATACTGATGGTTGTATCATCTCAATTTGGATCTTCCAGATCTGTGGCTATATTAGCCAGTGTATCAGCTTGAGCATTTTGTGATCTTGGGACATAAGAAAATGTTGGTTTTGAAGGGAATTCCACCATTAATTATTTGACATAATCATACAAAGGGATTAGTTCTTGTTTTCTGATGGCATAATCCCATTGACTTGTTTGATTACCAGGTCTGAATCACCTTACACCTTTAAGTGATTCACTTGTGCTTGAAGCGCTAATTCCAAGCCTGCGATGAGAGCTTGGTATTCTGCTTCATTATTGGTACCACCTTCCCACAATAAGAAGGAATAAGGTAACACTGCCTTTTATGGAGAAATGAGCACAATACCTAAGCCATATTTGTTGAATTTAGGATTTTCCATTTTCCACCCTGTTGGACTTCTGGAAGCACCATCAAAATACATTTCCCATGCCTGAGGACTTTCTTGAATAGAGAAGACTTCCTCATCAGTGAGTTAAATATCTGAAGACGTGTCTTCCACTGAAGGGTGTTCAGCCAGGAAATCAGCCAGAGCTTGGCCCTTTATTGCCTTTTGAGACACATACTGAATGTCAAATTGCTGCAAAATAACTGCCCACCTTGCCAGACGTCCTGTAAGTATTGGACAACTAGGGATAAATTTGAGCGGGTTATTACGAGATACCAATTGTACCTCATGATGTTGCAGGTAGTGTCTCAACTTATGAACTACAAATATTAATGCCAGGAAACACTTCTTAATACATGAATACCGTGTTTCTACTTCTACCATAGTCCGAATGAGATAGTAGAGGTTGTTTTCATTCCCAACATCATTCTTTTGAGCAAGAAAGGCACCCAATGATCGCTCTAAAGCAGTCACATAGAGGAAAAGTGGCCTTCCTTCAACAGGTGGCATAAGTACCGGTGAACTCAAGAGATACTTCTTGGGAATATCGAACGATTCTTGAAATTATTCTGTCCACTGCTAAGTGACTTCCTTCTTCATCAATTTGTTGAACGATAAACTTTTTCCTGCCAAATTGGCGATGAAACGCCAATTATAGGCTATGTGTCCTCGAAGTCCTCTTAATTATTTCAAATTTAGAGGAGGTGACATACCAAGGATTGACATGGTCTTCTCAGGATCGACATAAATACCATGATGGTTTATAACAAAGCGGAGAAATTTTCCAGAGGTTACCCCAAAAGCACATTTTATGGTGTTCATCTTCAAATTATGTTGTCAAAGCTTTCGGAATATGAATTTCAAATCAGCCAAGTGATTAGAACGTTGTTTGGATTTAACCACCAAATCGTCTACATAGCATTCAAAAAGCTTCCCTAAAATGGGTTTGAAGATAGGATGCATGGAACACTGATATGTTGCACTTGTATTATTTAAGCCAAAGGGCATTACCCGGTAGAAAAACACACCCTAAGGGGCCCTGAAGGCTATGGATTCTTCATCTTCTGGAGCCATTCATATTTGATTATGTCCAGAATATGCATCCATAAAGGAAAGTGCTTCATAGACAGCTGTTGCATCAATTTATAGTTCTATAATCGGAACTGGAAAATCATCTTTAGGACAATGCTGATTAAGATATCTAAAATCAATGAAAACTCTAATTTGTCTGTTCTTCTTCTTTATAGGGACCATGTTATCCAACCACTTGGGATACTAAACATCTCTGAAAAAGTTATCTTTGATAAGCTTATCCACATCAGCTTCAATTTTGGAAGCATAAGTTCGGTGTGTTCTTCTTGCGGCTTGCTTAAATCCTCGATGTTCTTCTGGTCAACCCAAATGATGAGTAGCAACATCCGGATCAAGCCCGAGAATTTCTGTATAGTTCCAATCAAATATATATCTATTTCACTTTAGAAAGTAAATATACATCTCTTTCTCTTCAAGAGTCATGGCCACACTGATTAAAGTGGGGCGTGGATCTTCTTTTGTACCTAGAATTATTTCTCTGAGTTCATCCACAGTGGTATAGATACCCTCTTCAATTGCTGGAGGAGCATCTATGAAATCTTCCTCTTCTTCTTCATCATGTGTTATTTATTCCATTTCTACTTTCATAGTAGATGATAAAGAAGAATTTTCATGATCAGAAGGGATGTCAAAATTTTCATATCTTGAAGAAGAAGCTTCCATTTCCGACCCGATTGACGATGACGGGTCTTCTTTGGGAAATAAAGAGGAGATGATCGATTGAGAATCAACATCATTGTTCACCTCTGATGTTGCTATAACTTCTTCTGGCCTAATTTTCAATGTATAGACTTGCTGGATTTCAGCAGATGAAATAAAGATGTCACCATTTGTGCTTTCATCACTGCTTGGTGGGTTACTAATTTCTCCCATGTTTTCTGGCTCGATCGCCGTAATTGACGTTATGGATCTTTCCATAATAGTATATTGATTTGGTTCTATCTTGTAAATTTGACTGATAGGAAACACATAATCTATACTCACATGTGTAAATGGATTTACTGGAATCTTCTCCAAACCATATGGAGCATTAACTTTGGTAATCTCCTTTGTTGGGGATTTCTCCCTTCCCTTCATGTGATAGAATTCCACCTTAATGTATTGAGACTCACATGTCTTGAACGGGGCATTATCACCATACAATGTCCCAACTTTACCATAAAAACAATATTTTAGACATTTATGGTATGATGAAGAGATAACTGCATGTTGATGTAGCCAGGGTCTTCCAAGTAAGATGTTGAAAGCTGAGTCTTGATCAGAAACCATGAAATATGAATTGGATACAAGATCTCCAAAATGAGTTCTGAGTGTAACTTCGCCTAGTGGTTCTTGTTCATTTTTATCATATCCTTGTAACATCAAGGAAGAAGGAGATAAATCAGATTCCGGGAGGCCCAATTAATGAAGTGTATGAATGGGCATGAGGTTGTCTCCTGAACCATTTTCAACGAAAGCTCTTCGGACATCTATGCCATTGACTCTGTCAGATAAGTACAAAGGTCTAATATGACAATGAAAGTCATCATATTCATCTTCATCAGCAAAAGATATTATTTAATGGCATTCTAAAAGATTATTCTCTATGTGATAGACTTCAGCTGCAACAATTTCAGTTTCAAACTCTTGAGGACTTGACAAAGCCTCGATGAGTGCTTCCTGAAAACATTTTGACAGATTCAAAGCATCCAAAATTGATAACATGGCTGGTACTTGGTCCAAGTGTTTCAATACATCATACTTTTGATCCAGAGGTCTTCGTTTCCCAACAAGAATATGTGGTTTAGCAGGTGCCTTTGAAGCAGATGCTTTGGAAGTAGATGCATCTTGTATTGGGATAAGAGTTGGAAATATTATTGGATTTGGAATATTGGACCTATTATATCCATTTACATTCTGATAGGAAGAAGATGGGACCTTCAATCAATCTTCCAGAATAATTGTGCCAAGACTGAATTTGTTATTGGTAGAAGAACTTGCTTGTTCTTGATGAGCTCGCTGAAGGGCTCTACCATAAGTTTCTGTTGCGTACACAGTTCTAACAGGGGTAGAATTGGAATAGTGGCTTCGGAAAGATCCATGTCTTCCCCTGTATCCTGAGCCTTTGGAACTTCCTTTGATTCCTCTATTCGATACAGGGAATTCAGGCTCATGGAAATAAAAACTGCGACTAGCATATGGATCTGTTAATTGAATCATATTAACAGAACTGAAAATCAACTCTTCATCTGAGGAAGATTCTGCCTGATTATCTTGTTTAGGTTGTGCTGTTTGGTGGGACGGTGCCCGTTGATTTGAAGTAAATTTCATGAAGTCTACCAAGGTCAAAGACAACTTAGGCTTTGACATGTACCCATCTTCATCTGATTCTTTTTCATTCTTTGAATAGTGTTATTTCTTTGAGGATTTTCCCTCTGATGAAGAGGGTTTTGCTGCGGCATTCATAGCAGAAGGTACAATTGATTTCTTGAATTGCGTTCAAACAATAGAATGAGTTTGGTTGATCGTCTTTCTGACCATCCAATCATTATATTTTTGTGAATTTTTTCTTTTGACTTATTACTACTCACCTTCCTCCTCTGTAACTATAGCAGTAACACATGATACCTGAGCTGAAGAACCTTTCAGTTTGACTTTTCCCGAGTCGACCATCTTTTGCAGGAGGTCCTTGAAGACAAAACACTTTTGGATGGGATGTCCCAACATTTTATGAAATGTGCAATAATTGGGATGGTCATCATATCCTTCCTTGTTTGGCCTCTTGGTCCTTGGCAGCTGAACCAAATTATCTCCAGAGCCAAAATAAAGTAACCAGGAACTTGTTCATTTCGGAAAGAGTATGTTTTTCTCTTCAGATCCTCAAATTGTTTTTGTCTTTGATTTCTTTGATCTTCTGGATGAAATGGACTTTGTTGTTGGTGCTTAGGAGGTGGAGCCATTCGAGAAGATGATGGTTTTTAAGTAGAAGAAGGTACATGTGCTTGTTTAAGCATAACTATAGTAGTCTCTGCTTTACTCATTCTCTTTCCTGGAGCTGATGGAATTACACGAGATTTAGCCTTAGTCTTTATAAGAGAATCTTTAATCTGTTGAGAGATTGAGGTAAGGTCTCGAAACCCTCCTATGTATTTCACAGGGATCAACGGCGTGCGTAATTTGTCACGCAGATTTGCCACACAGATTGGCAACAGTCAATCTTGAGGGTGTGCTAAGCTCAGGGAATATGTTAACCCCTTACAGCGAGCAATGAAATCAGAGACTCTTTAATTCTCCCTTTGCTTTCATTTTGTAAGATAAAAAACTGTTGTCTTTGGAAAAGTTGAGATGAATTGAAGAAGAAATCCTTGACGGAGATCTTCCCATCCGGTAATTGAACGGGATTTCAAGCTTGTATAGCAGAAAAAAGCTGGTCCTTGCAAGGATCACACGAGCATCTGAGTTTCACCGCTACTTGGTGCTCCAGAGTTCCCATCATAGGATTGAAACAAGACACATAATGTGTCAAATATTGTTCAGGATCGCCTGATCCATTGAAAATAGGGAATACAGGGTACCCAAAATTTGATGGGGAGAGATTGAATCTACCCATTCAGGGTAAGCATTCTTTTCTGGTTGAACCTGCACACGCTTTCCCTCCATAGCTTCCAACCAAGCTATTAATGACTCAATAGTAGTTATTAACTTTTGAGAAACATCTGATTGAGCTTGAATCTGAACAGGTGCACTGACTTGACCATGGAAAGATGTGGTGGCTGGTACTGCAACTGATGGCAGTACTGCCAATTGTTGTTGCACTTGTTCAGTAGGATTAGACCTGTGAGGGTGTACTGATAAAGGATGATATTCTTTATCCATCTAAGTAGCTTCAAAAAAATCCCTTGCCTGACTAATTGAAGAACACTTAGGAGGAAGACTACCCCGAAGTAGTTCTGCGTTAAGCCTCCTCAATTCCTTCATTTCTTCCTCCTGTTGCGCAAATCATTGCTCTAGTGAGAGCGATTGGCCCTCTCCAGAGGGAGGATATGAAACCTGATTATTATCCTTTCCCTTGTTTGGTCCATCTCGGAGAGGGGGAAGTGGGTTATTTGAAGGAACACCCAAATTTTGGGTAAACCTTTGATTTCATGTATGCACACCTTCCTCATTTGTGTCTGTGCATACACATTTTAGAACATGAACCTCTTCATATGATCCCTCTGACTGAGAATCATCTGGTGGATCAGAAACAACGACATTAATGACATTGATTAAGGCATAATGCATCACATCCCTTCTATCAACATTTTGGTGATATTTTCTCCTTCTATGTCTTTGATGAGAAATTGCCTTTTGTTGATTCGATCCCTCAGGAACATCTTGACAAACCATAATTTGGATAGAATCTCTTGATAATTTGGATCTTTGTTCTTCTTGTGGCTTCTTCCACAATAGAGAAAAGACAGACATTCTCTGAGGATGGGGTTGATGATTTGAAAAAGTCCCCAGTCCGGTGGACTAGGGCTGTTCCTGCTGTCTTTGCTCAACTCCTCGAATCCTATTTGTTGATTATGAGGGTTGGATTAAAAGAGTCCCCTGTCTGGCGAGATGGGGTGGCTCTTGACATGCTATGTATGTGAATTTCTTAAAAGCTCTCTTGATCTTGCAGACCTTGGTCCGGAAGTTAGTTGGATGCATCAATCGACATCCACTTTTATCACCCGGTTCAAAAGACCGTTGGATGATTTCTGACACTTCTGTCACTTGGTGATGTGCTTGATCCAAACAAGAGGCCTGCTCAATATTCCCATTTTTTTGATGCAGGAGTAATTCAACAACTTGTTCTCTGTATTATTGATTTTGAGAGGAACTAGTTGAAGCCTGTTCTTGAGCAAGCTTTTGATTACAAACAAAGCCAGGTATCTGTGGCCAGCCATGGAGAATAACATTTCATGAGACCATTTTCGGCGGGCTTTGCTGACTGGAGAGCACCGTGAAATGAAGTGCTGCATGAACACCCCATCCTCTGACATGAATACTAAATGGGGCATTGGAAATTAACTGGCGCAACCTTCTTAGTGCGCCAAGGCATGAACACTACAGGGGTCTCTACTGCTTTTCATCCTTCGGATATCGTGATACTCATAGAGGTGACAAATCAATCTGACATTATAACCCTTATATTATCTTAAGATTATTTTCATATTCATCATAAGTTAATACTTTCTTTTTTAACTAACAAAGATTTTTCCATATATTGAGACAAATATCATGAATTCCATCTTCTGTCAACATCTCCGGAATGTCGTACTGAGAGTTAGCCAGAGGCCAAAACATGAATGACACTTCACCTTTCGCCAGGTGTTTTCTCATGTTCAGAATTTACTCTTTATCATTCAATGATGATTATTCTACCTGATTTGACTAGAGTTGGTGTTTCCTTGTTGCTTCATCAGATTCAACAAGATTGGTAGAGAAATAATTGATCAAACTAGAAGATGCATGATGTAGGGGTGGTTCGTAGAATGACCTAAACCCTGGGCTATCTTCTAATTGGGAATGTATTTCACCTGCCAGCGATGAAACATCAGACATGACTGGTTTCACATTTTCATGTGCCTCAAGATAAGAGGGATTTCTCGGCACTACATTGTCCACTGGAGCATTTTCCGAGAAATGTGCATCACTACTGCGGAGATGACTTTCGCAGCGAAATTCATCATCATGGGGAGGAACACCATGGTGGGTTACAGAAAGAGATGAGATCTCTTGATCCTTGGTCTTCTGTCCACACAGAGGGTTATTCTAGATCTCATCTGAATATGAAACATCGAGATCGACCGAATTTTCATGAAGCAATCCTTCATGAGGAAGTGTCTGTTAAAGACCTTCAGAATTAATGTTCCCACTATTGGGAAATGAGGGAGTAGAATCTTGTATTCCAATAGATAATTGTCTGAGGGCTTCAATAACTCTAGAATTGAGCAAGGCCTTGTTACAGATTGGCTCTTGATCTTTTGATTGTGATGGGTGAGTCTTATTCATAGAAGCATTCTTACTCTCCTTGGAAACCACTTGTTGACGAAAGTGGATACTCTAAGAAGGTGTATGTGCCATATCGGTAGAGATGGCTAGGTTAGGCTGAAGATATCCACTCAAATCAGGTGTATGTGACTGACTTGGTTGTCCGTATGATATGGGGGAGTACGCCCCACAAACCTCTTGGACTGGAACAGATGTGTGTGTATCTTCCTAAGTGAATTGTTGATGTGTTAATCCACTGGTAGGGATAGATTTATGTGTCTTTCCATGAGATGCTGCTGAAGTTGTTATAATAACCTAACAGGAATCCAGGATATGAGTAAGAATTTTCTTCTGCTCTGTCACCATTGATAGAATATGCTTGGTGACTTCAGTTGTCTGAACGGGGATATACGTCCATTCTGTGATTGGAGTAGGTGTTTGTGCCTACTCATGTAGTCCTTTTCCTATCAATGAATACTGATAGTATTCAAGTATAGGGAAGAGAGTGGAGTCTACCTCTTGTTTGTCGCTGGAGCTTTCTGATTGAATTCTCCGAAAGCTACCAAGATAGACTGTTGGTAGGCTTGATCAATACTAGCAGGTGTATGTTCCTACTGATTGCACTTCGCCGAATGTGGTTGAAGAGATCCATCATAGGGAGTCAAACGAGCCTGCTTACTAACTGATGACGTATAAACAGGTGTATCTTCCTTTCTATAATAATCCATTGGAATTGCCTGGTGGGATTAACATGATGCTGCCAGACGAGCCTGCTGGATAGTGGAATTAAAATGGGCCAGTGTGTGTGCCCGCTCGTTGCTTGCCACCAAGTTAGGTTGGTGGACTTCTCCAGAGATGGCAGAGATGAGAACCTTCTCACTATTTACTGGATTTCACCTCTGTAGATTCATCTTTCCTACTCAGATTTGAGGAAACTGAGCTGAATGCCTGGAGTCAACACCCTTATCATGTTGAGGGCGCACTGTCGCACGAGTCTGGCGGCGATTGTTGGTGGGAGCCCTCGGGAAGGACTCATGTCTGCTAGAATTAAGGCCCTGAGGGACCTACTCATTCACCTCTATAGAATAAGGGAGCGAATGTTGATTGCATTCTAGGGATAACGACCCGAAATGGTTGGAGACGGTGGTTAGCACTGCCTGCTTCTTGATCACTGGTCGTCATTTTCCAGACGACCAATGTGAGATGTTCACTTGGAGGGATTATGGGTAGCCTCCAGAGTTGGGATGGTACCATGTTCATGGTACTCCCTAACCAGTGCATTTGATACCCAGCGTTGAAGATGCTGAGTAGGATATGTCATCCTCAGAGCAGACGACGATCTAGTAGAAGTAGCAACAGTGGCATTCGTAGCAGCGTTATTCACAGGTGTGAACTTCAGAGCAGAAATTTCATAGAATGTAGAAAATCTTGGAAAAGAGTGTCTGTTTGATATAATAGACGTAATAAAGATAAATTCAGCCACTACATCTTTTGGATGAGCACATATGTCAATGATTGTTTTTGTTGGCCCTCTCATTGAGTTTTAAATAGGGTCCTAACAAATAGGTAATATATCATTTCAACTTGGTTAAGGATTCACGTCAGGTTCACCATTTTTTTCCCTCTGGAATACGGGATTATCTCATCGATTTAAGATTCAATCATTCCAAGCGGTTTCTAACGGGTTTGTTCATAGAACTGGAAACATCTAATGATTCCATATCCATTTGAACCTAATTTCCAAATACATGCCCTCATTAGTTGTGGACTGATGAGGCTTAAAAATTTGCATTGGTCGAGAGGATGGGAGGTCGGACTCATTAAACCTTTTTGAGGAGAATTATTGTCTACCCCAGGAATCACTTTATAGATTTAAGTTATGTTATTGAATCCTTATTACATTACCAAGTATAAAATGAGGTTTCCTTTAGATCTGACAATCCATGATTTATATGTAGGAAATTTAGAGAATATTTTATATGTATTATAGGTTCTTCATCGATAAAGAATCATTTATATTTTTTAGAGATTCTTGGTCAATGGTATCATTCGACACATTTATATAGAAGTATCTTGGTCAATATGATGACCATGCTGGTTTTAAAGCCACTCAGTGGGGCACTTAAAGTTTATTGTCATTTATAAGGACATGGATTATTTCAGTGTTGGGATCAAAGCCACAGATGGGCTACCTACGTATCCTTTGTTTTGTAAAGTAATCAGAACCCACATAGTTCGAGTAAGAGAGTATGATGTTTATGATTAATGGATCAAAGAAGGATGTCATAATTACTTTTACACTCTAAGCTCACGTGAGTCATGCTCAGTGTGAGAAACAAGTGGTATTGGTAAAAACCAGACAATTATTCCATGAAAGATTCAATCATAAGAATTAATGTGGGGATTATGTATATATTACTGCCCAGATATATGAAGATTAGGATTTAATTCAGGGAAGAAATCCAGGAACAGGGTCCATAAAGGTATATGTGCTTCATGGAGATTTTAATATTCTAACATGGGGATTACTCCTAAATAGGAGGCTCAAATTAGGATAGGACTTATGATTGGGTTTTACTCTTGAGAAGGAATCCCAGATCAAAGGAAAATTATGACTGGTTAAGAGAAATTAAGACTGGGGCTTACTCCTGAGAAGGAGGCCCAGGTTAAGGGAATTGAAAAATTAAGGGACTTGGGGCTTACTCCTGAGGAGGATGCCCATATTTGAGACTGGGGATTACTCCTAAAAAGGAGGCCCAAGTTAAGAGAATTATAGTTGGGGATTACTATTGAAGAGGATACCCAAATTAGAGGACTGGGGATTACTCTTGAAAAGGAGGCTCATTTTAAGAGAATTATTATTGGGGCTTACTCCTGAGGAGGATGCCCAAATTAAGGGACTAAGAAATATTCCTGAAAAAGAGGCCCATATTTAGGGAAATTATGATAGGGGCTTACTCCTGAAAAGGATGCCGAAATTAAGGAGGACTTGGGGCTTACTCTTAAGGAGTATGCCCATATTTGGAAATTATGACTGGGGCTTACTTCTAAAAAGGAGGCCCAGGTTAAAAGAGTTCTCTCATCTTAAATAATGAGGTTGAATGAAGGAAATATCAATTTTTAGTGACATAAATATATGTGAATCACTAGATTTTGAGAGATGTACCACAGAGTTGCTTTCAGATAAGGAAGAAAAATCAATAAATCATGCCATAAATGGCTTTGAAGAGTGTCTTGAAGACTGAATCTTGAATATGAGAGGTGGAATGTCATAAGAGGGGTTAAATGGGAAAGAAAAGGCACCCAAAAAGGCAGGGGAACGCAAGTCCTGGTAGGCACGCAAGTACTGCATGGGCGCGCAAGTCTTGGTCGCGTAGGTATACCTGCGCGACACATGAGTACTTGTGAGTTTGTAAACTAGCATGGTAATACTTGGGTGATTTTTGTCCAATGCCTTTAGAATTATCCTGAGGTACTTCTTGAATAGAGGCGCACAAGTTTTGGTGAGGAAGTAGGGCGGTGCGCAAGTATGTTCATTTACCTTAAGGAAAAAAACACCTTAGGCGTGAAAGTGTTAGTGAATTCTAACACTTAGACCTTACTCATCTTGTTTAGACCTTCCATTCTAGGCAAAGAATTACCTTAGAAGTGTTCGGAAGACCTGAAGAAGAGACTTGGGCCTTCAGAGCTCTAAATCTGAATTCTTAAATAATTCCTCTCGAAATGGGGGGCCCACAGGGTGTATTTATAGGATGGAGAAGACCTCGGGCGGTTATCACTTAGGGGGCACAAGTCACTTGCGCGACCATCAGGCGTCGCGCAAGTGTACTTGCGCGATAGTGAGGGAACTTGCGCGACACATGTACATTTAAAGCCTTGTTCATGCCATTTCTGATTTTTGATGTTTTCTTCCAAGGCTGAATCAATTTGTGCTAAGTCATTTCCCTTTCCATTCATTTAGACAATGTGACAAAAAGCAGCGTCAACAATTACATAACATTGGAATGATCACAAAAGATGATGTCTCGAAAGACCGATTAGTTTAGTATCTTTGGAATAACTAGATATATTCATAAGTGTATCATTACATCATAAAGTGAAACGAACTACAACACCATCTTGTCTTAATATCCCCTCATACATTCCCTACAGGTCATTAATAAATTACTTCTTCAAATCCTGGAAAAAATTTAAATCACTAAAAGGGGTGAGCTCATATTCTCAGTAAGGATAACAATATAGCAGAAACATTCATAAATAAACATAAAAATTTAAAGAAATGTATAACTAAAAAAATCCTTTTAAACATGAACTTCGACATAATATATAAAAGATAAAATTAAATAATTCCATTTACTTATTCACATGGATATTCTACAAGTCGAATAATCACATGCAATATCGATAACCACTTTCATAATGAAGGAATTCATAATGCTAGATTATCATTACCACATAGTCAAGGCCTCGTGCCAAGACTACAAATAAAATTTTGTCAATGCCTCATGCCAAGACACTAGTTTGTCTCATGAGACCTACCGATTCCTCGAGGAGCTATAGCGGGCTCCACCCATCACTTATTATGTCCAATGCATTCCTCATATGAATAGGTTTAAACATAACATAAAAATTCGTATTAAAACTAGCATATGAAATGTCAATATTTTTTCAAAAACCAAGAATTGTATAAAAATAACACATCCATAGTAAAAAAAATTGCCAAACTATCAATACAAAAGAAAGTTTTGTATAATAATAAATCTACTTCAAATAAGTTTAAAATCTATCAAAGGATGTTGACATAGACAAAATCAAAACTATTTGAGAGAAATACCTCTTTTTTGAAATCAATTAAAAGACACATAATTATAAAAGAAAGAATTTACTTTGAAAATATTCTTATAAGCTTTTAAGGGAAGCTTCGACGATTTTATAACAGCAGAAAACAGCCGCACCCGCCATATAAGTTAAAAAAAAAGACATTCCTACCTTAATTCTGTCGAAAAGGATAAAAAGGACCTTGTTTGGAAAATGACAGAAAGATTTCTTTATAAAATTCTTATAAAAAGACAAAAAAGGGTATAAATGACTTTAACGCATATTCTATAAAGTAGTAAGAATGTTTTGAAATACATTTTTAAGAAACATGGATGTGGATGTTAAAGAGGTCACAGTAGATAATTACGTATAAACAACCTCAGATAATGAAGAGATTGTGAAATAAACCCTTAAATTGTACTTGTCCTTGGTTGAGGGTACTTCAACCTCCTGTAAATGGTGAAATAATTGTTATAAAATTATACAAGAATCATATACATTAATATGATATCATATATGATCTTTTAACATTGCTTTGTTAATAATATCTTAGTATTATCGTCGTTTCGCGTGTTAACTTACTCATTTTCTTTTATATGTTTTGTTACATAAACTGTGTTTGTTATGGATATGTTTTATCTTATTCATGTCCAGAATTATATTAAGTCATTAAACATTATTTTTAATCATCAAATGAAATTTATTCTTGAATGGATACGATGGGGAATGAATCTCATCGTGTCCGTGGAGACGGTAGTCCGTACGTATGCACGAGCGACAATATCATTATTTTGATATTACAATAATATATAATTGGATTTTATATCATATATACAGAATCATTATCATGTTATATTTATTATTTACATGAATTACACATCATTATTATACCCATCCAAATAATAGTGTATTGAATAACAATTACACCATGACGTGGAGATGGTAGGACGTATGTAAGCACATACTATGACATGTCATTCAACAGATGGATAGAATATTGAATATGGTTGTACCATATTAATAATAACATCACAATATATATTATATACTAGAGTTATTATTTTATAATTTAAATAACAAAGAATGAAGAAGTTGAAGAAGAAAGGAACTTGAAACAGGGTAGTGAAAACATTACCTCTTCTTCGGGTTCTTCCTTTTGATTGGATGAAAAGGGCTCTTTAGTTTTAATTTATGATCAAAATAAGGCCTCTAGGTTGAATTGAGGGATGTTTAGAGAGTATTTGGGCAGGTCTTGGGCGAACCAAAAGGCTTTGAAGGTGTGAAGAATTGGTTATAAGTGTTGTCCTTTTATAAGGGGGAGGAGGGGCTCTTTAGAAAAAAACTTAAAGTATTATTTTATAATATATTCATTATCAGTTTCTAAGGTCCCCAAAGTGTATTATTCAAATTATAAGTTGTGTATGGGTTTAAATCCTTTTAGAAAATATATTTTAGATAGGTTTGGGTCATTATATTAACCTTATCTTTTAGTTTTAACTCTTAGTAAATTAGTTTGGCACTTACTATGTCACTTTGTATTTTTATAATATATAGTTAATAACCATACTATATACATCCAAGAGACCCCAAAGTGGTCCATTAATAATACACATACCATTATATAAGTCTCTTATCCAATCCTTAGATTTTTAAAAATTGAATATCAATTAATAATATAATACATGTTTTAAAAACTCCATTTTGTGAATTTTAACACTATTGGGTATTTTTTTTGATATATTTATTACAGCATTGTTACTTAGAAGAAATTCATATAAACAATGTTAATATGTCATATTAACCTAGAAAATCAATTTAGTTCATAAAAAGTCCCAAATTACATTTATTTTGATTTTTATAATATCAATTATTTTAATATTTCATTAATTATGTAATTACTGCATCACCATTGTGTCTTAAATATATTAAATTATTTAATGTCTAAAAATTATAAATACAATACAATTATGTAGGAAATCACTTTATCTTTCTAATGAATATTTATAATTGAATTTATCTTATGTATAACCATATATTAAAAATGTTTTAGTTATTAAAAATTGATTTTAACTCTTTTAACTCTTCTTTGAATTAAATAATAATAAATGTCCTAATCTAATCCAAGTGGACCTAAATGATAATATTTTATTCCTAAGGTTGTTTTTGGTCGAGATACACTTGTTCAATTGAAATAGGACAAGTTTTAGGGTAATATTAATAATATTTTTACCCTTAATTACCCTATTTACTTTTAAATGTGGTAAATAAAAGTAAAAAGTTACTATTCACCCACAATTATTTTCATCTTATTGAACCACATTTAATCCTTGATATTATCCATGTCTCTCAGATTTTTGAAATTCCAATCACAGAAGTGGTAAAATTATGTTTTACGTGAATATCCAAATTCTCCTAGGAGGTGGGTAAAAGAAGGTGAAAAGTTCAACAAGATTTTTATATATCTAAAATTATTCTAAACTAACTCCAATGAATTACATTGAACATATATAGGTAATATGTATCTATTTTGACCTTAATTAAATTTAAATAAAAAATAATTATTTAAAAAAAATTCTTTTTTAAACTATAACTCAATGTTTTTTCACTATTCATCAAAAATTGAATGTTTTCAGAAAAATAACAAAAATTCACCCTAGGCTAATTTCGATATTCCGAATCGAAATATGAAGTCCATTTTGAAAGAAGAAATTTATAAAATTTCAAAAAGTGGGTATTACTATCCATAATGGATAGTTTGATTGGTTATGGTGTGTGTTAGACCTTGATGTTGCGTACGATACACGCTACTGTATTATACAAAGGGAAGTGCACCATGGAAGCTTGGGGTGTTACATTATCCCATCCTTCAAATAATTTCGTCCTCGAAATTTCTAGATTACTACCAAATGAAAAGACTTGGGTGATTCTTCATCATAAGTTCCTCAGGTTCCCACGTTGCCTCTTCCATCTTATAGTTTCTCCATAGAACTTTTAAGAGACGAGTCGTCTGATTTCTCAGCACTTGTTCTCTTGTATAATGAATCCTGACGGGCTCCTCGTAATAAGACAGATCGGGTTCCATTTATAATTCCTCATAAGTGAATACATGTGTTGGGTCAGGCATGTATTTTATCAACAATGATATGTGGAACACATCATGAACTTTGGAGAGACTTGGTGGCATTTCCAACCAGTAAGCTACAACCCTAATTAGTTCTTGAATTTCGAATGGTATGATATACCTGGGACACAATTTACATTTCATACTGAAACATATAACTACCTTACATGGAGATACCTTTAAGAAAACATGATCTCCTTCCGTAAATTCCAAATCCTTCCATCGGTTATCGGCATAGCTCTTCTTCCTACTTTGAGCTGCTTTGATGTGGTTTTGGATTACCTTTACCTATTGTATCATTTACTCCACCAGTTCTGGGCCTATAAGTTTTCTTTCACCAACGTCATCCCAACAGGTTGTTGTGCGACATCTCTTTCCATATAGCGCTTCATATGTTGCCATCCGAATACTTGAATGGAAGCTATTATTATAGGAAAATTCCACAAGAGGTAAATATTGATCTCACATACCCTGAAAGTCTAGTGAGAAAGATCTCAACATGTCTTCTATGGTTTTAATAGTCCATTCTGATTGTCTATATGTTTGAGGGTGGTAGGCAGTGCTCAAACGAAATTTAGTATTCAAGGCTTTCTGAAGACTTTTCCAGAATCTTGAAGTAAAACATGGATCACGATCAGATACAATTGATAGGGGTACTCCATAAAGTCTCATAATTTCATTAATATATAGTCTTTCTAGAAATTCAAGTGGAAGATCCTCTCTTATAGAAATAAAATGTGCTGACTTGGTAAGATGATCAACAATTACCCATATTGCATCATTCTTTCTAGGAGTCTTTGGTAGTCCCATGAAAAAGTCCATCGTGATATTATCCCATTTCCACTCAAGTATGGGAAGAGGTTTCATGACTCATCCAGGATGATGCATTCCAACTTTCACTTGTTGAAAAACCATACATCTTGACAAAAAATCAGCAATCTCCCTCTTCATGTTGTCCCACCAAAAATGTTCCTTCAAATCTCTATACATTTTGGTGCTCCCATGGTGTTTAGAGAAATTGGAACTATGAGAATCATCTAATAATTCCCTTTTTAGATCAAGTATATCAAGAACACAAAGTCTCTTCCCAAATTTCAAAATTCCATCTTCATACAAAAAGTCACTCAATCTCCCATCATTCACAGCTTTAATCTTTATTTGAAATTCTTTATCATCAGTCTGAGAACTATTTATCCTTTCTAGTAAAGATGGTTTGGCAACCATTTGAAAAAGTATCGATGTTTCACCTTCCATGTTAATTACCATATCCATCATCACTAGATCCATGAAAATAGGATCCCTTTCAATTCGCATCATGTTCAAAACTCCATGATCTTTTCTTCTCAGAGAATCTTCCACCTTATTTTCCTTCCCCTTGAGGTTGTGTATCGTGAAATCATAATCTTTGAGTAGTTCAAGCCATCTCCTTTGCCTCATGTTGAGTTCTTTCTATGAGAAAATATACTTCAAACTCTTTTGATCGGTATGTATCTCAAATTTTTCACCATAGAGATAATGTCTCCATATCTTCAAAGCAATGATTACAGCAGCTAACTCAAGATCATGAGTAGGATAGTTTTTCTCATGAATTTTCATCTATTGAGATGAATAGGCAATAACCATATCATTCTACATAAGGACACAACCAAGTCCTTTCTTCGATGCATCACTATAAATAATGAACCCATCATTCCTGATGATAGAGTCAATATAAGAGCATTTACTAATCTTCTCTTCAGTTCTTCGAAACATTCATCAAACACTTTTGTCCAAACAAATTTAACCTGTTTACTTATGAGCTTCGTTAATGGGTTAGTCAACCGGGAAAAATTCTGGATGAAACGTAATAACCTGCTAAACCAATAAAACTACATACCTCAGTTATACTCGTTGGTGCTAGCCATTCTTGGATTGCCTTGGTATTAGAAGGATCAATAGAGATTCAATCCTTAGAGACAATATGGACAAAAAGGAGATCTCCTGAAGCGAGAATTCACACTTGCTAAACTTCCCATATAATTAATGTCTTATCAGAGTCTTTAATATAATGCACAAGTGATTTTTAGGATCTTCGTATATTTTGGAGTATACCATGATATTATAAATAAATAACACTACAAAGTAATCAAGATATTACTTGAAAACTCTGTTCATTAGATCTATGAAATTAGAGGGTGAATTAGTCTTCCCAAAAGGCATTACTGTAAACTCGTAATGACTGTACATGGTTCGAAATGATGTCTTCAGAATTTCTTCCTTCTTCACACACAACTGATGGTATTCAGATCGAAAGTCAATATTAGAAAAGTATTGTGCTCCATGAAGTTGGTCGAATAAATCATCAATGTGAGGTAGGGGATACTTGTTCTTTATTGTTATAGCTTTGATCTCCCTATAGTCGATACATAACCTCATGGATCTATCTTTCTTCTTAACAAAAAGGACAGAGGCTCTCCATGGAGAAACACTTGGGCAAATAAATCATTTATTACTCAACTCCTCTAGTTGTTTCTTTAGTTCCACCAATTCCACAGTGGCCATTCTATAAGGGGTCTTCAATATGGGCCTTGATCCAGGAATTAAATCAATGGAAAACTCAATTTCTCATTCTGGAGGATGTCCAGGTAAATTGTCCAAAAAACGCATCAACTTATTCTCTCACAATAGGTACATCCTCTATTTGAACATTACTTTCCTCTCCCATAGTTATTTCATTCTCTTCCTCCCCGATAATTGAATTTAGTTGAGCTATTGGGGGTGGATCTAGATAATAATTATATGGCGACGATTCTTATCTAAAGATAAGGTGTTCCTTTTCATCATCATCAAAATCATAACCTCCTTCTTCTTACAATAAATCTTCGCATCATGGTCTGAAAGCCATTACATACCATGGATTATATCAAACTCAATAATAGGAATGATGATGAGATCAACAGATAAATATATTTTATGTGCTCTAATGGGAAATGATTCACAGAACTTCGTAGCAATGATACTTCCCTTAAGTGTTTTGACTGACAACTCCATTGTTAAATACAATTGGAAATATCTATTTTTCATATCAATCTGGGAACATATGAAACAATTCGATGATCCAGAATCAAATAATTCATTTTCTAAACTTGTAAAAACCATTAAATTACCTACCACCACGTCTTTCGGAGATTCTACCTCAGTAGTAGTGATATCATAAGCATGACCTTGATCCCTTGGCCTTTTTTAAGGTATGTTCCCCTGACGCTTAAGAAATTATTTTTTATAATTTATAATCTCCCTGTAGTTGTTGCATTGAACACCGGTAGCTTCCTTCTTCCCCTTGCAATCACAAGAATGGTGGCCTTTTTCACCACACTTGTAACAGAATCCCATTCTTTTTAAACAAGTACCTCAGTGTTTCTTCCCACATTTACTGCAGGATGGATATTAAACTATTCCCTTCTTCCACTAATTTCTATTTCCATATTGATCAATAGATCAATTCTTCTCTTTATTTGCTTTAAATTCATAAGACATAGAGAATTCCTTTTCTATCTTGATAGCACATGAGACAATGACATTGTACGACGAGAAGGATTGTGAGACTAATGCTCGATGAAGAAATGGTTTTAAACCATTAAAGAAAATATCAATCTTACATCTTGGGTTAAATATATAATCTCTAGAATACCATGCTATCCTTTTAAAGTTAACCACATACTTTGCGACATTATCATTTTCCTTTTGTCTCAGACTCAGAAATTGCCTTTCCATATCTGCTCGATGGTCACGAGGAAACTATTTTTCTAAGAAAAGATCTGTTAACTCCCTCCATTTCATATTTGGCACTTCATCATCTTCCTTCGTGTTTTGAATCAATAACCACCATTGATCAACATCTTCACTGAGGTGGTAAACTGCCATGATTACATTTTCCCGTTGACTACTCTTCAAGGCATGGAATATTTTCTCTAGGGAACTTATCCATTGCTCAGCTACTAATGGATTTTAATCCATTTGAATGTTGGTGGTTGCGGCCTCATGAAGCGATCTAACATTGGTCCTCCATGCTGCGGATCGGGGTTCTTCATACGGGTAAGGTTATTATTCATAACCTGAGTGAGTTGTCTCAGTATGCTGATTAGCTGATAAGCACCAGTAGAATCACCAGCACCACTATAATTATCTTGAGCAGGAGGGAAATCCCTATATGGAGTGAGTACATGGATACAGTTTCCATTCCTTCCAGTAGGCTCCATTTCTAAACAATGGAATAAACTAGACCAGTTTATGAATCACAATACAAAAATCCAACTTGTAAAACACTTTACATAAATTGAACTATTTATGGATATAATCCATAATAATAAAAATAATTATTTTAGATATTATATACTCATAAACCCTTCATTATGGTTTGTAATGAGAATTAGAATTATCCTAATAATATTCCTCGGGAGTGTCGTAACCAAGAGTGCAGCAAGGCCCATTGTCGTGCACCAGTACTTGTTCGAGTATAGCTCAGAGCGGTGTTTTTGGGTTTTACCCCTAGGTAAATCTATGCCAGAGCTGCCTCTACCTACTCGTATCCAGACAAGGATTTATTTCTTAGAAAACTCACAAAATATATACAATACCAAAATTCTAGGATGTTCTTCTACACTAATCCTCAAAGCCCATCTCAGGTCTATGCGATCTAATCAATGATTATCTAAATCTAGCTTCCAAGGTTTGTACTAAACTTCCTCTGATACCAACTGTAACTCCCCGACCCTAGTTACCCAGATTCGATGCATTATTACATAACATTTTCATGATCACAAAAGAGCATGTCTCGAAAGACCGATTAGTTTACTAGCCTTGGAATCACTAGATATATTCATAAGTCTTTCATTAAATCATAAAGTGAAAATAAATACAACAACATATTGTCTTCATATCCCCTCATACATTCTCTATAGGTCATTCATAAATTACTTCTTCACATCCAAGGAAAAATTAAAAACATTGAAAGGGGTGAGCTCAGATGCTCATTAAGGATAACAATATAGCAGAACCATTCATAAATAAACATAATCATTTAAGGCAATGTATAACTAAAACAACAGCCTTTTAAACATGAATTTAGAAATAATATGGAAACGATAAAATGAAATAATTCCATTTACTTATTCACATAGATATACCACTAGTTGAATAATCACATGCAATATCAATAACCACTTTCATAATGATGGAATGCATAATGCCAGACTATCATAACCTCATAGTCAAGGCCTCGTGCGAAGACTACAAATAAAATATTGTCATTGACTCATGCCAAGACACTAGTTTGTCTCATGAGATGTACCGATGCATTGAGGAGCTATAGAGAGCTCCACCCATCACTGATTAAGTCCAATACATTCCTCATATGAATAGGTTTAAACATAACATAAACATTCATATTGAAACTACCATGCAAAATGTCAATACATTCTCCAAAAACCATTAATGGTATAAATATAACACATCCACAGTAAAACATATCACAAAACCTTCAATACAATATGTAAGTTTTTTATCATAATATATCAACTTCAAAAGAGTTTAAAATCCCTCAAAGGATGTTGACATAGATGAAATAAAAACTATATGAGAGCTATACCTATTTTTTTGAAATCATTTAAAAAAAATTATAAAAGAAAACATTTACTTTAAAAATATTCTTATAAGCTTGGATGTGAAGCTTCAACTATTTATAACAGCAGAAAATATCTGCATCCTCCATATAAGTTAAAAAAATATATTCTTACCTTAATTCTGTTGAAAAGGTTTAAACAGGCCTTGTTTGGAAAAAGATGAAAAGATTCCTTTAAAAACTTCTTATAAAATGTTAAAAAAGGGTATAAATGACTTTAACCCATATTCTATAAAATATTAAGAATGTTTAAAAATACATTTTTAAGATACATGGATGTTTATGATAAAGAGGGCTTAGTAGATAATTATGTATAAACAACCTCGCATAATGTAGAGATTGTAAAATAAACCCTTACCTTGTAATTTTCCTTGGTTGAGGGTAGGTTAAACTCTTGTATAATGGTCAAATAGTTGTTATTAAATCATAAAAGAATCATATACATTAATATGATATCATATATGATATTTTAACAATTCTTTGTTAATAATATCTTAGTATTATCGTCGTTTAGGTTGTTAACTTACTCATTTTCTTTTATATGTTTGGTTACAGAAGCCGTGTTTGTTATTGATAGGTTGTATATTATTCACTTATAGAATGATATTATGTCTTTAAACATTATTTTTAATCATCAAATTAAATTTAGTCTTGAATGGATACGATGGGGAATGAATCTCATCGCGTTCATGGAGACGGTTGTCCGTACGTACGCACGAGCGACAATATCATTCTTTTGATATTACAATAATACATAATCGGATGTTATATCATATATGAAAATTCATTATCATGTTATATTTATTATTTACATGAATTACACATCATTATTATACCCATCCAAATAATAGTGTATTGAATGACAATTACACCATGACGTGGAGACGTTAGGCCGTACGTACACACGAATGGTGACATTTCAATCAAAGGATTAATAGAATACTGAATATGGTTGTACCATATTTATAATAACATCACAGTATATAGGAGATACTGAAGTTATTATTTTATAATTGAAATAAAAAATAAAGAAGAAGTTGAAGAAGAAAGGAACTTGAAAGAGGGTAGTGAAAACATTACCTCTTCTTCGGGTTCTTCCTTTTGATTTGATAAAAAGGGCTCCATAGGTTGGCTTTATGATCAAACTAAGGCCTCTGGGTAGACGTGAGGGAATTTTAGAGAGTATTTGGGCAGGGTTTGGCCATACCAAAAGGATTTGAAGGTGTGAAGAATTGGTTATAAGTGGTGTCCTTTTATAAGTGGGAGGAGGGGCTCTTTAGGAAAAAACATAAAGTATTATTTTATAATAAATTCATATTTGGTTTCTAAAGGCTCAAAAGTGGATTATTTAAATTATAAGGTGTGTATGGGTCTAAATAATTTCAACCAATATATTTTAGATAGGTTTGTGTCATTATATTAGCTTTATCATTTAGTTTTAACTCATAGTTAATTAGTTTGACACTTACCATGTCACTTTGTATTTTTATATTATAGAGTTAATAAACATAATATATACATCCCAGCGACTCCCACGTGGTCCATTAATAATACACCTACCATTATATAAGTCTCTTGGACAAAAAATAGATTTTTAAGAATTGAATATCAAATAATAATATAATATTTGTTTTAAAAACTCTATTATGTCAATTATGACACTATTGGGTATTTTGTTTTTGATAAATTCATAACAGCATTGTTACTACAAAAACATTAATATAACCAATCTTAATATATCATATTAACCTATAAAATTAATTTAATTCATAAAAAGTCTCAAATTACATTTATTTTGATATTTATAATATCAATTATTTTAATATTTCATTAATTAGGTAATTACTGCATCACTATTGTGTCATAAATAAATTAAATTATTTAATGTCAAAAAAGTATAAAGAAAATACCATTATGTAGGAAATATATTTATATTTTCAATGAAAATTTATAATCGATTTTATCTTATGTATAACCCTATATTAAAATTTTTTTAGTTATTAAACTTTGATTTTAACTCTTATAACTCTTCTTTGAATTAAATAATAATAAATGTCCTAATCTAATCCAAGTGGACCTAAATGATAATATTTTATTCCTAAGGTTGTTTTTGGTCTAGATACACTTGTCCAATAGAATTAGGACATGTGTTAGGGTAATATTAATAATATTTTTACCCTTAATTACCGTATTTACTTTTAACCGTGGTAAATAAAAGAAAAAGTTACTATTCACCAAAAATTATTTTCATCTTATTGAACCGCATTTTACTCCTTGATATTAATCGTGTCTCTTGGATTTTCAAAATTACACTCACATAAGTAGTAAAATTATGTTTTACATGAATTTCTAAATTCTCCTAGGAGGTGGGTAAAAGACTGTGAAAAGTTCAATAAGATTTTAATATATCTAAAATTATTCTAAACTAACTCCAATAAATTACATTGAACTTATATTGGTATTATGTATCTATTTTAACCTTAATTAAATTTAAATAAAATTAATAATTATTTAAAAAAAATCGTTTTTAAACTATAACTCAGTGTCTTTTAACTATTCATCAAAAATTGAAATTTTTCAGAAAAATACCAAAAACTCACCCTAAGCTAATTTCGATATTCCAAATCCAAATATGAAGACCATTTTGAATGATAAAATTAATAAAATGTCAAAAAGTGGGTATTACTATTCATAACGGCTAGTTTGATTGGTTGTGGTGTATGTTAGAACTCGATGTTGCATACAACACACACTACTGTATTATTCAAAGGGAAGAGTACCATGGAAGCTTGTGGTGTTTCACTAGATAAAATTATTTATGTTTTTGTTAAAGCTCAAGGTTTCATTTATTTTATGTTATCTAAAAAATGATTATTTTAAAATGACTTTGTGTTAAATTATCCCCCATCGAATAATTTTTTACCCATGATTTAATATTTAGATTGTAAATTCCCAAGTTAAATATTTTAAATTACATTTATTTCAATTCCCTAATCATAAAATGGATATTAATTTCCTTTTTCAAAACATAGGTAAATACGGATAATGGTCATATAGAATAACAGTACATAACAAGGTTTCTGAAAGGAAAGATCATTAGTTGTTTATTAGTATATAGGCATAGGGGAAAAATTTAATTCATACATAATGGTTGATTGTGATAGTGAATATTGATAAAAAGAATGAGAATGAGAATGAGAATATCAGTGACCAAAAAAATTTAACCAATTTGGCGTTGAAAAGGCCATCAATTCACCATAAATCTTGTTTTCTGGATAAATATTTTATTTTTACATCCTATTATTAATGTTGTAGAATTATCATCCCATATAAACTAATAACTCAAGGAAACATACATATTTTTCTATAAATCCATAAGTATAATCTCATCAATTGGTTGAATTTTTATGTTGGTTTCCATCATCATCTCAACTTGTAATCTAGATGATTAGTTTTAATATTTAATGTTCAATACACTTTAATAATCATCTGATTGATAATGTTGAATATTAATGAATGAAAGGATTCATTTAATATCTTTAGTGAAAAAAATACAAAAACATGGTAATAATACACCCAGAATTAATGAAAATTAATTTGGAAAAATAATATATTTAACTCAAATGTTTCAACAATACGACCGAAGATTCAATATATAGTATTACATAAGTAATTAACATGATATCTTATTTAACCTCAATATTATTTAAATATTTTATCCTCAATGGTTTTCCCATAACATTCATCTTTCATCACAATTAATTTAATATAATTTGTCAAAAAAAAGATATTCATGATAATCATAAGTGTAATATATACTACATCATAAAAAATGAATCTTGAATTAACCTTAATCACCATTAATCCATCACATAAAATATAAAAAGTGTGGTCTATTTTTTTTATATTTTTGACCAGTCAAGAAACATATAAACCCATTATTATATCAATATCTCTTAATTTATAACCAACGAAATCATCTTAATCTCCAAAGATATCAAAATACAATTTTTAATACAAGACATTATAACCGTAAAACTACACTCCCAGATATTATTTTTAAAATTATAATCATTACACATCCATCATCGATAAAAAATTACCCAAATTTTTTACCAAATGAATTAAAAAAGTTTGGAATATATTGGGTCACATATGGACCCAAAGTCCCATTAGTATTATTGTTTGAGAATGTTAGGAAAATATCTAATGTAACAATATCTATATGCTAATGTGAATAATTTTATTACCATCCCCAAATTAATTATTTCATAATATTTCTTCAATTTCTCCCATAAAAGTTTTCAAAATGAAAAAAATTAAATCATAATTAACAAAAAAATGATTTCTTCGTACACTGGGGAAATGGAAAAATTAATTATGTTGAACTCAAATGCGATGTATGTGTAATAATTAGAATTTTTAATTTTATTCCATTAGTGAGTGTAAAATAATCAAATGGATATGATGGAATTATTAAATTAGTTGACTATAAAATAAGAAAATTCATCTACATAAAACTCTAATCATTATTATAAGGGATCTTCCTTAAACTTTACATTTTCTTGTAATTTCATTAAAATTTCTCAACATTAACTTCCAAAATACTTATTCTGTTTAGAATTTTTAAATTTTAGGAAATATCTCATACATATAAACCCATAATTATACAAAGTGGGTACCATCAAAACAATATCCATTTCTTATAAAACATAAAATTTTAAACATTATACAACAACATGATTTCTTTGAAAAATCATCATAACAATTAACATGGATTCATTCCATCTCTTATACACATTTATAACATGTGGAAGGAATTTATAAGTATGTGTTGTTCATAAAATGATCCGTAATGGATATAAAAATAATTAATTAAACCATTAGTCCATGAATACTAATAAACATATGAAATCATTTTCACATAGATATACTTCTATCCAATAATGAATCATATACTTTGTAAATAATGAGATTTATGTAAATCATAGAGAATGTAAATAGATCATAATGGTATCTTGGGGAATTAATTACTTAATTTTTTAACCTTCATGGATATATTATAATTTATAACCCTCACTGCAAACGTATAATGTAACCCACACGACTACCTTATGGTGTAACCATCATATTTACACATGGAGTAACCATACGACCTTACTCAAACATACACAAAAAAAATTAATTGGAGGGAGATATAGGTCCCACACATCATCATAATCAATGAACATGACCCAGATCATAATCATACTACATGAATAAATTCTAAAAAACATTTTTTTTAATTTTGTAAAATAGAATTTTAAAAAAGGATTTTGAAAGGAATGTCTCTTACATATATCGTAATGTGGAAGTGGGAATTAATGGAATGAATGAATTATGTTTATAAAGTATAAATCAAAATAATACTTCATATTATAAATGAAATTAATTACACAAATAATATTAGAAACACATAATTAATTAAGTAGAAGGTTATCTCTATAAATGGAAACTGGGTTATAAATTCTGTTTCTCTGGGGTTGTCTTAAATAAATCATATTTAAACCCCATTTATAATGGTTAAAAGTATTATATTATTATTTTAATGAAATATATTGATATGTATATGACCTTATAAGATCATTTTATAACATCCTTCCATGAATTAATTAATATTATTCTGTTCTTTATATTGTTTCAGGTGCGTTCTTTACCTGATTTCCAAGGTCTGTTCGTACAAGATTTCCTTATAGAATGGATGAGAAACTATAGAAGTGAATGTAAATGGTATTAATACTTTTCTAAAATATTAAATGATTCCATAAATCTTTTTGTTTATATGATATGTGGATGAATCCTTAGATTAATTGTTAGTGATATCTATTTATATAATTTTAGTGGTTCTTTGATAGTCACAGACAAGTTTCATTAAATAACATAATATTACATATATATGTAACCTTTAGAACATTAAATATGATAAATTAGACTCATTAAAATGTATTAATACACATAAATTTTATTTAAAATAGTTTTTATGGATGTAATGGAATTTTAAATCAAATCATCTATGATTCTGGAAAATCGCCACATGTCGAATGATATTTTTATTATTACAATAAATGGAATAGGAGAAGAAGATTGATGATTAATTTTTTCCATAATCATGATAAAATTATGAATATAATATATTTTGGAGATCTCATGCCTCTTGGTTAAGGGTAGGGTAAGAGAGTGCATGAAAAGAAAATGAATATAAAATAAAACATAAGAAATTGAAAGTGGATTCTTACTTCTTGATCTCTACTCCATTACACAATAATTAAGGATATTGGTTTTGGACTTTTGGTGAGATTGAAAGGTCTTGGACATTGGGAAGGTACGTGGGAAGGTGATTTGGAAGAATTTATACAACGATCATAGATTGAGATGATGGTGAGGAAGACTGGGTGAGGGTGGAATTTATACTGGAGGAGAGGAAGGGTTTTCCATTATTTTAATCATTAGTTTAATATTTTTTCTCAAGAATATTAATAGTCTTCATTAATGAGACCCTAAATTGTAATGATATCTTGTTATTTTGAACCAAGGGTGATTACATGATCCATAATTACATGGATAGTGTATTTAACTAACAATCTATACAAATTATTTATTATTGTATTTTATATTAATAAAAATTTTATGAATTTCAGAAACATCCAAAAAATCACCCTCTTTATTTATTATGTGTATAATTAAAAAATGAAGTCCATTTTTTAATTTTTTTTTTCTAAATTTAATTAATTTAATTTTTAATTTAAATCATATATTACTTAGTAAATAAAATTTTTAAATCAACAAATCATTTTATATCACATAGAATAATTAATGAAGGTCTTATTATCATATAACTATAATATAATAAAATAATAATATGACATATGATTCATATGGTTCATATTACTATTCATAAGGGTATGCTACTATTCAGTAAAAATCATATTTGTTCTGTTTGACTCTAAATTACATACTGATCACAATTGTATATATCTATTTAATGAAATTCAATTCATAGAAATGAAAAATTATGTTTAATGTCTAGTTTATATCAATCTCCATAAAAAAATGTTTCATCATGTAGAGATTTAGTATTTTATGAATTTCAATTTATTTTTATAACCTTGGGGTGTTACATTCCCCCCACCTTATGGAAATTATTCTCTCTTTATTTCATTTCTATTATTATTATAAAAATGATGATACATTTCACTCATAGCATTTTAAGATTCCCATGTTTATTCATCAACCATGTTTTTTCTTTTAAAATCTTGTACCTTGTTGATTACCTTATTCCACACTACTTCTTCTCTTTTATGAAAAATCTGAATAGGTTTCTCATCATAAGAAAGGTTTTTTCCTTTAGAAATGCTTATAGGATCAGAACATGAGATAAATCTAGCACAAACATTTTCAAACAATGAATCATGAAAAATATTGTCTACATGAGATAAAATCATAGGAAATAGTACTCAGTAGTTTATTTTTCCAACATTTTCTAGGATTTCATAGGGTCCAATGGACTATGAACATAACATTTTTTTCTAACCAATATGTATAGCACTTTTTAATGGTGAGATTATAAGAAAAACATGATATACTAACTTGAATAAAAATCATTTCCTCTTCTTATTTGCAGAACTATTTCTTCATTCTCTAAGATTTACTATTTTTTGATGGATAATTATAACTTTCTCATCTACTTCCTCAAAATGACACATTTTTATACAAGAATGAAAACTATTATCATATGAAAATTCAACTAAATAAATATGATGATCCAAATTTCGGAGTCAATCCATTGAAAAAGTTAGAAACAAATCCTTTACATTCTGAATCATTTATTTTGACTTACAATCTAATTGAGGATGAAGAGTAGTACTGAAATATAATTCTTTTCTCAATTATATGTGAATGACTTTACAAAATATAGAAGTGGACATGGGATCATGGTCATATACAATGTAAAGAGGAACTCCATATGACCTTAAAATCACATTGAGGTATAGTTGATAATGCTCATCCAAAGAAATGGTATCTCGAAGAGAAAGTAAATGATATGTTTTATTCAATCGATCAAAAAAACCCAGGTTTCATGTTACCTTGATTAGTCGTTGGCAGCCCCACCATGATTTCCATTAATATTCTTTCCCATTTCCACTTGAGCACTTTTATAATAAGAAAGATTCCCTTCGGTAACTACCATACTACTTTATCCTATAGAAAATTAAAACATTTCATGTTAAAATCTACAATATCTCATTTCATTTTATCTCACGAGTAATACTCTTGAATGTCTTTGTATATTATTTTGTTGCTATGATGATCTGAAAATGAAGAACTGTAAGCTTTTCACAACAACTATTTTTTCAGATGACAATCACAAGGCATGCACAATCTTTTTCCAAATCATAAAACTCAATCTCTATCAATGATAAAATCTATACAGATACCCATTTTTACCAACTCTACCATTTTCTGTAACTCCTTGTGTTAATTCTACACTAGATTATTTCCGTTTGACCAAGATGATGGAACTAAAAACTAAAAAATAGAGTAATTAACTACACCAAAAACATCCAAGACAAAATTCATCAAATCATTAATCAAAGGGTCATGTTCCAACAATATAATAGTTAATGATGCATGATGTTTTCAACTCATGGAATCTACCACTTTTTTTCTTTTCTAGAATGGTTATGGATCATGAAATAATAATTTTTAAATATATACAAGCATTCTTCTCTACCTCATGTTTAATTTATTTTTAGTGGATATACACTTCAGATATTTTTTCTATGTATATATTTCAAATTTGGATTGGTATAAATGATTCTTCAAAATATTCAAAGAAAAATACATAGCTGGAAATTCCAAATCGTATGTGGGATAATTTGACTGAGAAGGTTTTGGTTGACTTAAAGCATAAGAAATTACCTGATCATTCTGCATAAGAACACAACCAAGATACCCTCAGTGAAGAATCACTATAGATGAAAATATAACTATTTCTTGAAGGTAGGTCCTAAACATTAAGACTCACCAAGCTCTTCTTTAGTTCCAAAAAACAAATATCACATTCTTGTGTCCAATAAAATTTAACCCCTTTCATGTTAACATAGTTATCAAGTAAGATAACCATGAAATAGTTTTAAGTAACCATCATTAATAATCATCCATTCCAAGAAAACTATGAATCTTTATAATATTTATTTTTTTGGCCATTCATCAACAATTTTTTATTCGAGGATCAATTTTATTTCAATCTTATTTACAACACTCCCATGAAAAGAAATCTGTTTCAACTAACATTCACACTTGCTAAATTTTCCATACTGTTTCATTGATTTTATGGTTTTAGAAACAACACATAGATGTTTTAATGCCTCTATTTAATTTTAGATTGTATAGGAATGTCATCAATAAACACAACATCAAACTTATCCAATAACTGATGTAATATTCTTTTAATAAGATCCATGAATACAGTAGGATCAATAGTTAACCCAATTGAAAAGAAAATAAATTTTAATGCCCATATCTAGTAATTAATGTTGACATTGGTATGTATTATTCATTACTTTCATCTAAAGGTACCCTGAACACAGGTAAACCATCAAAAAAAATACTATGCTCCCTCGTGGTGATCAAAATTATCATCAATTTGTGGGGAAAAAATACTTTTATATGGTGATTTCATTCAAGGATCTATAATCATTATAATGTATCATTCAAGAGTCTTTCATATTAATAAACAATATTAGAGCTCCCTATGGTGAAGTTTAAGGATGAATGAATCCATTGTCGAGAAACTCATGATACTGATTTTTCAATTCCAAAAATTATATTTGAGCCATTTGATATGGGGGTTTGGAATTTGGATTAGCATCAGGAACTAATTCAATCTTGAATTCAACTTCTTGATCAGGTATATCGTAGGGTAAATCATCATGAAAAATATATGGGTATTCATGTACCACTATCACATCATTAATCTATATAGTTCCCTTGTTTTAAATATATCTTCAAGATAACATTAATTTCCATATCTCAATAGTTTATTATCTTTGTAAAATGGTACAAATTTTATGGGTACATTAATTTATAAAAACTGAAACTCTTTCAGAAAAAGAACATCATTATATATATATAAATATTAGAATGATAAATAGTAAACCAATCTATACCCAGAATAACATCAAACTCTACTAAGAGAAAGTAATAAGGTTTTCAGGTTACATATTTCTAAATACCACAATAGAAATATTCCTCTAATTCTATATTGTTGAAATATTTCACACTAGTGTATTTAAAATAAGTTTCAGCATCATTTTATGAGCTGATATTTCTAATTTACCGAATTATTTTTCAAAAATAAAGGAATGTGTTGACCCCATATCTAACAAAATGTTAGAAAAAATTATGTAAAAAAACAAGTTACCTGATACAACATCATTGGATAGCCTGAAGTCTATTGACATTGTCGCAAAATATCTCACTACATTATTATCCATATAGTCCGGAATTTTTTCATCATGAAGATATCTCTTTGGGAAGGGATTTAAATAATGACATATCTTACCACATTAAAATAATTTTATACTTTTTATATCATGATTATTTATAGGATCATTTTCATTACAATCTCAGGACATAAGTTGAAACATTACTACTTCCAAAACACTTACCTATTATGTTATGGCATTAACCAGGGGGATTTATACCACAATTTTAACAAACTGGAAACCAAAAATTTGTATCATAAGATTTATTTTGTTTTTTCTTATCCCTAAAATTCCATCTGGACCACTTCATTTATTTTTTTTAAATGTAAAAATGGTCATCAGAAAACTCCATTTATACCTTCTTTTCAAATCAGTAATGTTTTTCTTATCTTTTGAACTATTGAGAATAAAATGAACTTAAATATGTTGGCTTCAATTCTATGAAAAAATGGATGAGTTTTCTATGAAAATATAGAACAATATTTTGAGCATGCCTTACCATTCAAATGAAGTTATATCCATAGACGGCCACATAATATTCCACAATGTACAATAATTCAAGGAATTTCTTCTTCATTATATGTTGAACTACCTATTGATAATATTATTCAAGGAAAATACTTTTAAATTCATCACACTGTAAGGCATTAATCTCCTATTTATCCCTAATATTCATGACCATTGACCAAGGCTGATCACATAAACCTATAAAATGAAAAAAGTAAAGACATAATTTTTTTTATCTGAACATCTTTTTACATTTAATATCTTTTCCTGGGAATCAATCCATCCTTTAGCCACTTTTGGATTAGAGGATCCACTAAAAGAAAGAGTGTATTCCTCATAAATTGTTCCACTATCTTTATGTTCCATTGTGGAAGCTCTGGTTTTTCTCTTTCAAGGATTACACCACCATTTATTTTTGGGTTCAAGTGAGCCATTACTATGAAAAACTACCTGATTTCAATTAACACCATTATCAGTTGTTGATACAAGAATATATCAGCCTCTTGGATCCTTCAAACTTCAGCATCCCGGTTTCTTCTAGGATAAATGATTCTAAAAAAACATATTGTACGTAAGGAATCATTTTACTCATTAAATGATAAACCATTTCAACATAAGGATAAGGTAAAAATAATTTATGTTATTATATTAACATTATATTAACTCCTATTGTTATCTAAACTATGCTCTGAAACCATCAATAAGGAACATGCAATAAACATTTCATATTCTAGTTATTTCAACTAGATTTCACTTTTTTATATTACGAAATACCTTTCTGGATTAGAGTAATAGAGTTATAGTACCCAAATCATACATATAATCCCAAAAGCATACAAAGTGGGTATGTTAAAAACATTATCAATTTCTTCCAAAACATAATATTTTATACACAAAACAACAACATGATTCCTTTGAAAAATCATCATAACATTTAACATGACTTATTTCTTTATCTTTTACATACTTATAACCTATGGAATGAATTTAAAAACATGGTTTGAGAATAAAAAACAAAGTAAGGGTTATAAAATTAATAAATGAAACCATTGGTCAGTGAATACATAAAAACATATGAAATCAATTCTATAAAGACATAATTCTCACCAATAATGACTCATATACTTAGATTTTGAAACATTAGATTTATAGAAATTATAGAAAAAATAAATTGACTATAACAAAATATTGGGGCATTACATAAATTATTTTCTAACCCTCATAGATACATTATGATTTTTAACCATCAGAACAACCTTATTATGTATCCCTCATGACTACCTTATAGTGTAACCATCATAGTTAAACATAGAGTAACCATATCATTGATCTTCCAATTAAACATAAAAATGATTTTAGGGGAGATATAGGATCTGACCTTCTTCATAAATAATTCCCATGATCTTGAAAATCATCCTAATAAATTAATAACGATGTGAAAACATTTCATCTTAATTTTGAAAAATAGAATTTTGAAAGGGGATTTTGAAATGAATGATCATTCCAAATATCATATAATTGAAGTGATAATTAGTATAATGATAGTGTTATAGGTATAAATTCTAAATTATAAAATTAAATAAATTACAAAAAAAATCATAGTAATACATAATTAATTAAGTATAAGGTAAACCCAATGAAATGAAATTGGGTAAAGAATTCCCTTACCTCTGGTTTGTCTAACTTGAAACAAGTTTTAAAATGATATATAATGGATACAATAGTTTTATCAACATTTTGATGAATAAAATTTATATTTATAACATATAATATGATATTTTCATGACATAATTCCACCCATTAATTTATAATATTTTGGTGATTCAATTATTTCGGGTGAGTTCTTTAGGTGATTTCCAAGGCCAGATCGAAATGGATATCCTATAGAATAGAAGATAAACTCTAGAAGTAGAATGAAATTGTATTAATATGTTTCCCTTATATTAAAATATGTTATAAATAATTTTTTTATATGGTATGATGATGAATCATTAGATTAATCTTTAGTGATATCCATTTAGATCATTTCGGTAGTTCTTGGATAGTCATGTACTTGTTTCATTATATTACATAATATAATGTATATATATTTTAACTCTAGAACATTAAATTGGGTATAACATACACATTAAAATATATTTCATCCATTAAAATGGTATTATACCTTGTTTTGAAGTATGTAATTGATATTGAAAACACAACGTCCATCATTTTTGTAAATTGACACAACAGGGATGATGTTTTTATTTTTATAATAAGAGAGAGAGAGGAGATGAAGATTGATGATTATTTATTACCATATAGATGATAAAATCCACAGTACATATGATTATATAGCTTCCGTGACTCCTTGATAATAGTGGGGTAAGGGAGTATATGAAAATAAATAGAATTGAAAAGAAATCACAAGAACATGAATGAGGATTCTTAAAACTTGATCTCTTAACTTTGAGATCCTCTATAAATATTTTTTTCTCTTTCTGATGAGACCATAAGGTATTAGACCTAGGGAAGGTCCTTTGGTAGGCAATTTGGTATAATTTAGGAAATTCTAAACTCTTGATATGTTGGGCAGGAAGAGGGGGGTGGGGGTAGTATTTATATTGGAAGAGAAGAGGGGTTTTCTATTATTTTAATCATTTGTTTAATATTGTTTCTCATGACCATGAATTTATTAATTCATGTAAACCTAAATAGTAAAAAGAGAATATTATTTCTAACTGAGGGTTCTTAGATCAACCATGACACTAGGAATTGTTTATTTACCTGATAATGTATATATATGTTATAAAACAATATTTTACTATTCATCAGAAATCATGATTTTCAGAAAAATCACAAAAATTATCCCTAACCATTATTTGATGTTTATAATTAAAAAATAAACTACATTTTTCGATATTAATTATCTAAATATGATTAATTTAATTTTTAATTAAAAATATATTTTAATCAAAAATTAAATTTTTTAAAACTACACTGATTTTATATTACCATTAAAAATTAATCAAGATATCATTATCTTATAACCATAAAATATTAAAATAATATTATTATTTAAAATTCTAGAGGGTCAATTTACTATTCATATTACTATTCATAAGGGTCTATTACTATGTACATAAACAACATATTGGTTCCATCAGACTCTAAATAACATACTAATCACAGTCATAGATGTTTTTTTCTAAATTCAAATTATATAAGTGGAAAAATTATGTTTAAGAGTTAGTTTATATCTCTCTATAAAAAAGAGTCATAATGTAGAGATTCAGTATTTTGTATATTTCAATTAATTATTAAATCCTTGGGGTGTAAGAATTAAACAGGTGACATGGAATATAGATTATTAAAAGGTATGATTATTTATAATCAATGAGCCATGTAATGTCAATATTAATCAGAGGAACTGTTAAAAACAAATAAGAATAATAAATAAAATCTGTAGTATGTATGAACATCAAACATTAACCATGGTAAAATATATCAGGATAATTCCCACATCTCTTAATAGAAAAATATAATTAGAAAACTATATAACTTATTAATATTAACATAAAATCAGTTAACTCTATCTCTTTACCCAATGAATTTGAGTGTTGTATCATAGCTACCCTTACTTATATTATATTATAATCACCCATCCTTAGATTAAAATAGAACCACCCATATATGGTATTTATCTAAACAACCCCTAAAAAATCAATACATATATATAATTACCTTATAATGAAAAAATTAATTATAATCCAACACTATTCAACTTAACACCCAAGAAAACAACTATTATCACATGTTAACATGATTAAAACATGGGAAACAAAAAAGTTCCATGAAAATAACTTAAAAAAACATAACCAACCATCTTTGGAAAGAGGATTTATGTTTCCATATGATCATATTCAAAGAATAATGGTGGGATAAATATTATTAAACATATATTGAAATTGCTTCATTGAAAATTGTGGAAATTAATCATTTTTATAATAATATTTTATAAAAAAATGTATCTATAATTTGAATTATAATTTTTATTAAAAAATGGATATTTATAATGAAAATTCAAGGAAATGAATGGTAATTAAGGCTAAAAATGTTATTATATCAAAAATATTAAAATTCATCATGCTTTTTTCAACTATTATTATGATATTCAAATGTTAAACTTGTGGTAAATATTAAGAAATCAAAAATTATACAATTATATATTTTTTATAATATTTAATAAATAATCATAGTAAATATTTTATTTATATTTAATTAATTTTATTTTATCATGATAAATAATAGAGGAATATTTGGGATAAATGACTCTAGAAACACTAAAAACATTTTTAAAAAAATACTCCTATAGAATCATATTAAAAATTACACTTAAATGAATAAACATAACAAGGGCCATAAAATAAATTTATTATAAAATGTTACATGATATTACATGAGATGAGTTAGTGTTAGAACCATATAAATTAGTATTGGTGTCTTAATAAAACACCTTTCAAAAAGAATAACATTTGTGAGGGATAATACATTCAACATTGGTGATTCTAGAATAAAATTAAATATAATTAAAGAAGATAACATGATTAGTTAACAAAAAAATTATAATAACATGAAATTCCATATCCCATTCAAGGGGAAATAATAATTCAACAAAAATTAAATCATTGTGCCTACATTAATTATTTCTCAAATAATTTAAAATTTCACTAATAAATTTATGTAAAATTATATAACATTTGAATAAATATATCATTAAATATATAAAATAAGAATAATAATAGGTAATATGATAAAATCATGATTCATGATATTAAATTTCAATAGGGAGAATATAATCCTCGTATACATAATTTTTGGGAAGCTAAAAAACATGTCACAAGGGAAAATTATTTGGAAAAATAATTTTTGTAAATATCATATCATAAAAAATATAATTATTTAAGGATATGATTTTTCCAATAATTTTAATACTAAATAATAGGTTTAAATATTATTTATTCAAAATAGATTTCATTTCACATAGAACATTCTTATAACATATTCTCTAATATAGAAGTATAACCCAATAAATTGATATTTGGAAGATAAATCCCTTACATCAAGTGTCAAATTGATATGGATTTCTTTTAAATTTTATTTTGAAAACATATAATATTTATTAATATTGTTAGAGACCATACTTATGTTTATTTCATTATGATTAAACAATTAATGTCATTTTTTGGTGACATATTTAATTAAATGATGATTTATATCCATGTCGAGGATTTTTTGGGAGTTGAGTTGTAATGCCCTGACCCCAATGACCATGAGTTGATTAATTGGTACATAACATTGGCATGATCATACGAGATCAAGTCTCAAAAATCCCAATTAGTTTATTAGCCTTAGAATTACTATATACATTCATATATTTTACATTACATCATTAAAAACGTCAACAATGTATCACCTTTGAACACACTCATATCCCTTAACCTATCCCTACAGGTCTAGCATAATTTTCTTCTTCAACTCCTGTGAAAAAAAACATAAGAAATAGTTGAGCTCAGATGCTCATAAAAGATAACAATATAGAGGAACCTATCATAAATAATCATTAACATTTAAGGAAAATGTACAAGACTAAAACACATGCCTTTAAAATATAACCTTCATCATAATATCAAAAAGATTAATCAAATAGTGCCATTTACTTATTCACATTAATATTCTACTAGTTGAATAATCACATGTAATATCAATAGAAAATTTCATAATGATATAATGCATAATTTCAGACATCATAACTACATTGTCAATGCCTCGTACAAAGACTACAAATAAGATTTTTTCATGTCCTTGTCCGAAAAATTACTTTGTATTATAAGACATACCGATGCACCTACGAGCTATAGCGGGATCTACCCATCAATTACTATGTACAATGCATTACTCATATGAAATGTTTGAAACAAAATCTAAATATTCATATCTAAACTATCATATGAAAATGTCAATATTTTAACCACAAACTATGAATGGTATAAAAATAGAACATCTACAGTCAAACATAACACATTCAATACAATATTGAAGATTTTATTATAATAAATCAACCTCAGTCAAGAATAAGGAAATATATTGGCATAAATTAAAATAATAAGTAAAACTATTTGAGAGAAATATCCCCTTTTTCATTAAAAAATTTAAATGTCTCACTACTTATCAAGATGTAGTTAAAAATATATTTTTAAATCCAAGTGTCCCATAACAGTATGAAAATTTTAAATGTAATTTTAATTTTAATAAATTAATGTCAATATAAATAAATCATTTACACCATTTTTAAAAACAAGGATATTTATGAGAAATATTTAGATGAATAAATATTTAAGACATTTAAAATTATATTTTAGGTAGAGTTCTTAACCAAATGAGAGACACTTGAATGAAAATAATTGAGGTAATAAAAAAATTATAATATCATGAGAATTAGGGATTCGTGATATAATATTTCAATGTAATGTATGTAAATCATATAAAATCAAATTTTCATATAACAAAAATGAAGTCTAATTGGAATATAAATTGAGATGAAATACTTTATAAAGACTTTATCCGTAGGATATGGATAAATCAATCAAATAAAAATGTGTAAAAATATAAATAAAATAAATATTGTTGGATATTGGCGATAAATCAATTAAAGGAAATTCACACATATTCTTATAAAAACAATATTAATGACTTGGATGTTTAACACAATGAATGAAAATTGGGTTAAGATTAATCTTATCAGGTTCATATCGATGACTTGAGAATTTATCAATGGAGTGATTATGTTTATCAAAATTATATCCCAAAAAAGGGGAATGTAAATTACTAAATAAATAAATAAATATTGATTTCACATATAATCTTGGAGTAAAAGAAATAATGAAATTTGCGTAAAACTCAATGAGTGGAAATAAAAATTAGAAATTCTCATACTTATTCGGTAACTTGTGAAACATAAGCACCATGAAAGAAGGATCATATAATTAATATGGAAATACCAATAAATTAGTGTATATTAGACAAACAATACAATCATGGGTAGTACATACACCACACAAAATGAAATAGTGGAATATAACGCGAATCTCACAAGAATAAAATGTGAGATGATAATCAATTAACATGTAATTTTTATTACTAGTGGGTAGGTTAACCTCTTGTATAATGGTGAAATCAATGTTATTAAATTAGAAAAAAACCACATACATAAATATAATATCATATATAATCATTTAATACAGTTTTTTTTAATATTAGTATAATTGTTTTGGGTGTTAACTGATTCCTTTTCCTTTATATGTTTTGTTATGTAATTCATATTTGATAAGGATAAGATATAATTTATTCATATCCAGAATTATATTAAGTTCTAAAAAATTATTATTATTCATAAAATTAAAATTATTCTTCAATGGTTATGATTTGAAATAAATCTCATCACGTTCGTGGAGACGGTAATCCGTACGTACGCTCGAGCGATAATACCATTATATTGATGGTGAAATCATTTTTAATTGGATTGTATATCATATATAAATAATAATTAACATTTTATATTTATATTTACATCAATTATACTCATTATTATACCCATCCATGGGATGAAGTGTTGAATAACAAACTACACCACGAAGTGGAGATGGTAAACTGTACGTATGCAAGTATGGTGACTTTGTCTTTCATATGATGGATAGAATAATTAATATAGTTCTAACATATTTAAAATAATTTCACTATATGTAAATGGTACTGGAGTTATTATTTTGGTATGAAAAAAACAAAGATAAAGTGGAAGAAGAAAACATCTTTGAAAGAGGTGATGTAATTATTATATCTTCTTCGGGTGATTCCTCTTGATTTGATCAAAAGGGATCCTTAAGTTGACTTATTATCAAATAAATGACTCTATAATTAAGTGAGTGTAGTTGGGAGTATTTTTGACAGGGGTTTGGTTGAGAAAAATGGCTTTGGATGTGTGATTTTAAGAGAAGGGGAGGTACACTTTTATAAGAGTGGTGAGAGACTCTTTTGAAAAAGCATCAAATATTACTTTATAATACAATAATATTCAGTTTATAATAGACAAAAAAGTATTTATTTCAAGGATAACATGGGTATGGGTTTAAAAACTCTCACCCAATAGGATTATATAAGTTTAGATCACCATATTAACTTTATCTTTTAGATTTAAATCATAGTTTAATAGTTTATCTTTTATCATGTATTATTGTATTATTATAATAAATAGTTAACAAACATACTATAAAAATACCAGAGAACCCCAAGTGGTTAATTATTTATATATATAACCTTATCTAAGTCCTTTTCCCAAGAAATAGTTTTTTATAAATATTATATCAATTAATAATATATTATTTTTTAAAAAGTCATTTATGACAATTTGGAAACTATTTAGCATTTGGTTTTTGTAAAATTCTTAATAACATTATCACATCGAACACAATTTATTTAAAAAACCATAAAATTTCATGTTAACCTAGAAATTTTGTAGAATACATCAAAATTCCCAATTTATAATTATATTAATATTTATAATATCAATTATTTTAATCTCTCAATAATAAAGTAATTACATCATCATCATTGTATCATTAATATATATAATTATTTAATAACTAAAAATTATAAATAAACTAACATTATATAGGAAATCAGTTTAGGTGTCCAATAAATATTTATAGTTGAATTTATATTATTTATATTTTTATATTAAAAATTATTTAGTTATTAAACATTTAATTTAACACATTTAACTCTTCTTTAAATAAAATATTAATAAAAGTTATAATCTAATACAAGTGAAAACAATGGTTCATAATTAATTCCTAAGGTTGATTTTGGTTGAAATATACTTATCCAATAGTATTTGGACATGTGTTAGGGAAATTATTGTATCATTTTTACCTTTAATTACCCTATTTACTTTTAACCATTATAAATTAAATTCAAAAGATACTATTCAATAAAAATAATTTTTTTCCTATTAAACCACATTTTACATACTGATGTCAATAGTGTGTCTCAGAATTTTGAAATTAAATTCACAAAAATGGTAAAATTACGTTTTTTGAAAATTTACAAATGTGCCTTGAAGGTGAGTAAAAGATTGTAAAAAGTTCAATAAAATTTTATAATTCTAATATAATTATAAAATGAATTCAATCAATTAAATTGGATAAGTATAAGTATTATTTATCTATATTAACATTTGAATAAATTAAAATTAAAAATAAATATATAAAAAAAGCTGTCTTTAAACAATAACACAACGTTTTTCACTATTCATAAAAAATTGAATATTTCTAGATAAATAACAAAAATTCACCAAAAGATAATTTTAATATTCCAAATTAAAAAATAATGACTATTTTACCAAATTCAAAACATAGAAGTTTTAATAATTAAATTAAAAAATTATACATGTTGTCAAAAATGGAAAGCGAGTTTTTGAGAAGTTAAAACTATCATAAGATAATTATGTGTTTATGTCCAATTTAAATGTAAAATTACTTCAATGAAAAAAAATGGATTTAGTGATAAATATATAATCTAATTATACTTAAAAACCATTCAAATGTTTAATTTAACTCTATAAATTATTTTGATTAAAAAAATTTATTTTCAATTAATATTTAGGATTCTTCACTATTCATCAAAATATGAAAGTTATCAGAAAAGCACCAAAAATTTATCCAAACTAAATTTCTATGACATTATTCAATATAAGAAGTCTATTTTCTCAAATTTAATATATAATGGTTTCAAATATTGTATTTAAAAATGGTTCTCCATTAAAAGGTTGTAAAAATTCATTTTTTTAAAAATAATTATTTTATATGAAAAATTGAATTTGTTCTTATCTTATGACTATGAAACACATAATATGTATGTTGAAATCATATGTAGTATATAAAATTCAAATTTTGGTCATTAATATACACAACTGCTTTTTAAATGGCTAGTTTGATATGTCGTGGTGCGGTTGAACTCAGTATTGCATATTTGACATGCTATCATATTATTCAAAGAGAAACGTACTGTAGAATCATTTGGTGTCATATTATTCACTCCTTCAATAAATTTATTCCTCAAAATTTATAATTGTTCTTCAAAAATAAAATTTTATAAAATAGAAGTTATCATTGTGGAAAACCCACAGCAGAAATAGGTTTAATAAAATTTAGTCTTAATAAGAGGGAAATGGAAATGAAAAAGTCACCACCATATTAGGATTTAGAATAGGATAACATTAGTGGAAATTATAATTGGAAGAAAAACATAAATATTTATAGGTAGTGATTGAGTTCATTAATCACAAACAAGTGAATGGAAAATTGAGGGTCTCAAATCCATTAATCTACGATGAGATAAAATATTGTCAGTTCAACAAAACATAAGGTATTAGGATAACAAAATATTAGTACTAAGATACTTTCCCTAATGTTTAAGAATTATTTTATTCATCGAATAAGAAAAATAATACTATAAAAGTAGAGTTCCATCCTTTAACTTTTTTCTTCCACAATCACATCATTCACTCCAAACGATATGTATTGAAGATGACTTGGAGACACTTGAAGCGCTAAAATCCACTTCTAGATAATCACATAATCCACAAATTATGAACACATATTTCTCTTGTCTATAGAAATTAACCAAAACCAAAATGGTTAGTACAGGATCCCATGATCCTTAAAATGTATAATCATTTATAGAAAGAAATACTACTCGTAATCTCCAAAATTGAACAAAAAATACCCAATGATCAACAATGACCATTAAAAAAACAATTATCCATAAAGTTCATCTAAATAATCGAAACTATGTTTGAAACCCAAAATTCAGAAGGATTTGATCACATAGTCTTCAACGATAAATCTTAAAAGTTACCTCCAAATAACATCGACTACTCTCAAAGACCCATATATAAAATTAATTTAGCTAATCACATATTCTCTATGATAGGATAATCATTTTTTATAAAAAACCAAAATCTCTATAAGTCCACCAAAAAACCTACACTCTTAAAAAATAAAAATACACCATTACTTTTCAAATGAAATCCATTTGTATTCTATTTTCTTTTGACACATAGTGTTCCAAAAAAAAACTTATACTAAAATAACTTTTATCACTTAATCAGCAAATCATTTTCCAGTACTAAGGATAAATAATAAGATCCCAAAATCAAAATATTCCTGATACATAAAATCATTTAACTAAAATGCATTAGTCATACTAACGAGTGACTTCACATAGTCTAATGGTAGGTGATAAATCCCAGTCGAACGTTGGTTATGTGTTCAATTTATTTCATTTTGTCTGACATGATGGGTTGTCCCACGATCTACATGTTTTCCTTTTTCAAAAACTATATAGTTTTATAACATTACCCAAATTGAGAAAAATTCCTAAAAAATAACCATAACATATTTGAACCACAAATTTTATCTAATATATTGAATTTTCTTCCCAAAAAGTAATAAACTGTAATTGACACAAAGTCAAAGATCTTATAAATTAAATGGTACATCATAACAATATCCACAAACGAAAAAATAATTATACCTCAAATTGAATTTTAAAATTAAAAATAAGTGTTACACATGCAAGGGAAAATTCGTCCAAATTAATCCCATCAATAAAGAGAATTAATACTTTTAAACATTTCTCCCTCAATTTATTTCCACATACATTTTTCCTTTCTTTAGAGGTTATCTTATAGAATAGGACATTGACTCGGGATATTCCAATTTCCCCTAAATTTACAAACAAATGTCTGTAAATGGATTCTTAGGAAGAATTTAATTTTTTTCATAGTACTGTTCATTTTTCATCAGAATTTCATTATATTATGTCTTTATTTCCCAATCATAATGAATTTCTTTGTTCCATTGATAAACATTTCATGGTGTCTCCTTCTACATTTCCTGCATTATGGAAGATGAAATTTCTTTTCCCTATGGTCTCCACTTCTGGAGCTACTATCATTCTCCAACTTTATCTTCTTTTTTGAGTTTAGGCATTTGTTAATGCATATGTTGTTCATCATATTTTTGGAAAATTTATTTGTAATAAACACGATTTATTCTACACTTATCAACATTCCATTTAGTTTCTCATTTCCACCTCCTTTTCCACCTTGTACAACATGTTCAATGTTACAATGAATTCCTTGGAAATCATTCATTAACTAAAACCCGAAAGCAGAGTGTGAGTAATAAATAGTCATAATATCATTTATATAATATCATGACACCTTATTTTTTTTTCAAAAAACATTATATGTTTAATCAAAGTTCTTTATAATTATCTTATATTAAATTCCCAAAAATTGATTTGTAAATAAAACATGTATTATCAGAAGAATATCCCCAGAGAGTGTCGTAACCAAGAGTGCAAGAAGGCCCATTGTTGTGTTCTATGATACCCCGGGTCAATCCCAAAACTCCTTTTCAGAGTTTCCTCTCCTAGGTACATTTGTTTCAGAGTCTCCTCTACCTGCTTACACCCAGACCGGGATGTATTTTTCAGAAAATACACAAAATCTATTCATTACCATAATTATAAGATGTTATTCTATAAGAATCATCAATGTATATCTAAGGGTAATGTTACCTAATAAGAGTATTTATAAATCTTGCTTCTAAGGTTTGTACTAAAATCTCTGTCATACTAACTGTAAATCCACGACCCCCATTACCCAGAGTTGATGAATTATTATAAAACATTGGAATGATCACATGATATCAATTATTGGAAGACCAATTTGATTAGTAGCCTTGGAAGTACTAGATACATACATAAGTATTAAATTACATCCTAGAAAAACAACAACAATGTGTTACCTTAGAACACACTCATATCACTTAAATCATCCCTGAAGGAGAAGAATAATATATTTCTTTACATACTATGAAAAAGAAAACATAATAAAGTGGTGATCTCAGATGCTCAGTAAGGATAACAATAAAGAAGAAACTATCATAAATAACTATAAAAATTTTAAGCAATGTATAAGACTAAAATACTCCCCTTTTAAAAATAAACATCAGAATAATATGGAAAAGATAAATCAAATTGTGCCATTTACTTATTAACATGGATATTCTACTAGTTGAATAATCACAAGTAATATCAATATCTAATTTCATAATGATTTAATGCACATCATAACCACATAGTCAAGGTTTCTTACCAATTCTAAAGATTATATTTTGTCATGGACTTGTACCAAGATAGTAGTTTGTCTCATAAGACCTAAAGATGCATCAAAGAGTTATATCAGGCTCCACCCATCACATATTATGTCCAATTCATTTCTTCATATAAAAAAGATGAAACATAATATAAAAATTTGTATTAAATCTAGCATTAAATATGACAATATTTTAAACAAAAACCATGAATGGTATAAAAATAGAACATACACAGTCAAACATAACTCATTAAATAAAATATGGAATTTTGTATTATAATAAATCAACCTCAATCAACAATAATGAAGGATATTGATAGAGATGGAAATAATCAGAAAAACTATTTCTGAGAAATTTCCCTTTTTTTCTTTAAAACATTTAAAAGTCACATAATTTATCAAGAACCTGTTAAAAATATATTTGTGAATAAAATTTTCCCATACCACATTGAAAGTTTTAAAAGTAATTTTAATTTTAAAACATTAATTTCCATATAAATAACTCCTTAACACTATATTTAAAAACAAGGATGTTAATGAGAATGATTTCTAAGAATACATCTTTAAAACATTTAAAATAATATTTTAGTTAGAGTTCTAACCAAATGAGAGACACACGAATAAACATAATGGAGGTAATAAAAACATTATAATATCATGAGTATAATTGGATTCATGATATACTATGTCAAATCACAGTATCTACAACATATAAAATTGAATTGGCACATAACAACAAAGAAGACTCAATAGAATGTAAATTGAGATGAAATCCCTTATAAAAATGTATCCTTTGGATAAGGATAAATAAATGAGATAATTATGTTTCAAAAATATTAATACACTAAATATGATTGGGTATTCAGTGTAAACCAACTAGAGGACATTCACGCATATTTCTGTAAAAACAACACACATGACATGGATGTTTAACTTAGTGAATGGAAATTTAGTTAATATTACTCTAATTATGTTCATATCGATGACCGTTGAATTTATATATGAAGTGATAATGTGTATAAATAATATATATACACAAAGGGGAGTGTTAATTAATTAATAAATAAATATTTATTTTTTTCACACATAATCTTAGAGTAATATAGTCAATTAAGTTAGCATAAAACAAAATGAGTGGAAATAGAAATTAAATATTCTATTTACAATATGGTAAATTACGAAACATACACCCCATGAAAGAAGAATCATACAATGAATATGTATATCCAATTACATTAAAGTGTATTAAACAAATAATACAATCATGGGTAGTAATACACCACACAAAAGGAAATAATGGCAACATATCATGAATCTCATGGGAATAAGAAGTGAGATGAAAACCCATTAACTTATCCATTTAATTAGTTGATGGTAGGTTAACCTACATTATAATAGTGAAATCATTGTTATTAAATTATAAAATAACCACATAAATAAAAATGATATCATAAATGATCTTCTAATATTGCTTTGTTAATAGTAGTATCATTGTTTCGAGTGTTAACTAATTCATATTACTTTATATTTTTTTGTAAATCATGTTTGATATGAATATATATTATATGATTCATATAAAGAATCATATTAAGTTTTTAAATATTATTTTTAATCTCAAAATGAATATTATTGTTGAATGCTTATGAAGGAGAATAAATATCATCATGTTCCTGGGGACGGTTATCCATACATATGCACGAGCGACAATACCATTATATTCATGGTGAAATATATTATAAATTGATGTTATATCATATATACAGAACCATTAACATGATATATTTATTATTTACATCAATTATACTCATTATTATAACCATCCAAATGATGAAGTTTTGAATAACAAACTACACCACGACGTGGAGACGATAAGTCGTACGTGTGCACATATGGTGACTTGGTCATTCATAGGATGGATAGAATAATGACTATGTTTATACCATACTTATAATAACATCACATTATGTTAAAGGTAATAGGGGTTTTATTTTTTGTATAAAAAAACAAATAAAGAGGAAGTGGAATAAGAAATGAACATTGAATGATGTGAGGAAATTATTACCTATTATTCAGGTGCTTCCTTTTTATTTGATCTAGATGGGTCCATATGTTTGATTCAGATCAATGTAAGGCCCCTAAGTAGATTTTAGTGTTGTTGGGAGGATATTGGAGCAGGGTTTGGCCAAGTAAAATTGCTTTAGAGTTGTGATTTTTAGAGAAGGGGAAGTACCCTTTTATAATATAAGTGAGGGTCACTTTAAGAAAATCTTGAAATATTATCTTATTCATCATTCATATTTGGATTATAATGTCTTCAAAAGAATTTATTTCGAGGCCAATTTGGGGATGTGTTGAAAAATTCTTAACCAATAGGTTTTAGAAAGGTTTAGGCCATCATATTAAAAATATATTTTGAATTTAACTCTTAGTTGAACAACTTATTTTTTACAATGTATTCTTGTATTATTATAAAAAAATGGTTAATAAACATACATTAAAAATACAAGTGATCCCAAAGTGGTTCATTATTGATATAAATATCCTTATATATGTTCTTTGGCTGATCTATATATTTTTAGGAATATTGTATCTGTTAATTATATAATATTTTTTTAAAACTCATTTATGTCAATTTTGATACTATTTAATATTTTGTTTTTGTGAAACTCATAAAAACATTATCACTCCCAAAAAAATTATTTATCCAACAGTAACATTTCAAATTAACCTATAAAATTCTTGTAATACATCAAAAGAGTAAATTTACAATTATTTTAACATTTATATTATATATTATTTTAATCTTTCAAAAATAAAGTAATAACTGCATCATCATTGTGTCATAAAAAATTTAATTATTCAATGTCTAAAAATTATAAAAAAATACCATTTTGTAGGAAATAATTTTATATTTCTAATAAATATTTATAGTTGAATTTATATTTTGTATAACCCTGTATTAAAAATTGTATAGCTATTAAACATTGAATTTAACACTTTAAAATATTCTATAAATAAAATAATAATAAAAGACCTAAACTAATCCAAGAGGTCCAAAATGATCATATTTTATTCTTATAGTTAATTATAACCAAAATAAATTTATCCAATATAATTAAGACCTTTGTTTGGGTAATTAAAATATTATTTTTACCTTTTATAACCCAATTTATTATTAACAGTGGTAAATAAAATTCAATATTAAATATTCACAAAAATATTATTTTCATCCTATTCAACCAAATTTTACATACTGATGTAAACCACTTCTCTCTACTTTTTGATATTCAATTCACAGAGGAGGTAAATTTATGTTTTATGCCAATTTACAAATGTGCCTAGAAGGTGAGTAAAAGACAGTAAAAAGTTCAATAAAATTTTATATAAGTAATATCTTAAAAAATTCACATCGATGAATTACATTGGTCTAATATAGACATTATGTACATATTTTCCATTTAAAATAATTTTAAATTAAAAATAATTATTTAAATAAAAAGTCCTCTTTAAATAATAACGCATTGTTTTTCACTATTAATCAAAAATTGTATGTTTTTATAAAAAAACTAAAAATTCACCCAAATATAATTTTGATATTTTAAATATAAAAACGATGTATATTTTACCAAATTAAAAACCCAGATGTTATATTAATTAATTTTAAAAAATATTCTAGTTGTCAAAACCAGAAAACATGTTTTTGGGAAGTAAAAACTATCAAAATATTGATACATGTTTATGGCCAATTCAAATGTAAAATTACTTCCAATGAACAAAATTTGATGAAACGGAAAATATATTATCTATTTATACATCAAACCCATTAAAATGTATAATTTAACACTATACATTATTTTCATTGTAAAAGTTGTTTTCAATTAAAATTTATTATTTTTCACTATGGATGAAAATATAAATGTTATCATAAAATCACCAAAAAATTATACAAAATAAATTATTATTTCATATTTATAAAGAGGAATTTTTTTTCAAATAATGAATATAATATTTTGAAAAATTTTATTAGAAAAATTATTTCCATTAAAAAGCACTAAAATCGATTTTTTTAAAATACTTATTTTATCTGAAAAATTGAATGTGTTAATATATTACAAGTAAGACACAAATAATATCGATGTCGAAAATATATAGAGTATATAAAATTAAAATTTCAGTTATTATTATTCATAAAATATTTTTATACAGCTAGTTTGATTGCTTGTGGTGCACTTGAACTCAGTGTTGTGTACATCACATGCTATCGTATTAATCAAAGAAAAATGTATCCTGGAAGAATGGGGTGTTACATGAGTTCATTATTTAAAAACAACATCAGTTGTTTTATCATGGACTCGTGACACATTGTATAATCATAAAAATAATAATAATCAAGAAATAGTTTCCATTTATATAAATCTAATATCTTCTCATTGTTAACCATGAAATTTATTCTTGAAAAATTAAGTACATTAGCTCGTGAGGTGGTAGTCCAAACAAACACACAAGTGATGTTTTTTAAATTAAATTTGATAAAAATTAAATAAATAAAAATAAATATTATATACAGAAAATAAAATTACTGACACCATCCTAATGAATAAATGAGAGATACAATTTTTGAAAAATAATATATATCCTTAAATAGAATGTATAGTTTGTATATACCAAAATGTGATGATTATATTTTATAAAATGGGAATATTTAAAATATAAATGAGTTATTATATTGAATAAATAATTTTTATTCACTGAATATCACTTTTATACTCCAATATTATCATAATTACAATCCATATGCAGCAAGGATGAGAAAAGAATACATTATTTTCTTAAGGTGGTTGTTGGCACATTTGGACAAATAATGGTTATATTTACCATTTTATTGAATAAAAGAAGGATAATGTTATTCCAATATCATAATTGTGGAACAATATATTATTTTTATTAATGTTAATATATTTTATTATTTAAGAATTAATGGATAAATATAGAAGATGTAATTGAATAAAAAATATAGATTAATACAATTACGTCCTCTTTGAATAAATTTTGTTGGAATTCTCCTCATAAACAAATTTATGTTATTTAGTGAATAATAAATCCTATAAATTGTATATAATGATGTTTGAAATATATTATCATAGGGGGTTTCTATATAAGAGGATATTTATGTTTAAGGAAGAGAGGAGATGTGGTACCTTATTAAAAATGTGGGGAGGGATCCCAATAGAATTTCAGAATGTTTAAAAATTTTATAAATAATTTTTTTTGGATATGTTACAAAAATATATATATTCAATATTAGAGAATTATTAGTCAAAATAATTTAAAAAAATAATGTTTTTAACATGTTTATGTGATTTTTGAATAATCATCACTAAGATTTACCATACAATTTAGCCTTTTAACGATTACAAAGATATAAGTTTTTTTATACATTAATGGTAATGAACGTCAATATGAAATGTATTTTTACTAGTAAGATGGAAAATGATTGTATGATCTAATATAAGTCATTATTTAATGAATATATATAATTTCTTAATTTTTTATCCATTTAATAAATTTTAATATAACATAGGATACTATTAAAATCATTTCCATGACTATTTACAATGTTTCAATATAACTACATGAATATATTAACATATTTTGAAGATAAAAATTTAACAGATGAATAATATATATATATATATAATTCACCAAAAAATCATTATTATTTCATTAATCTTATTGACTTCAAACTAATTTACTGAATAATTAGGATTTCTACCTAAACACTATAACTGAATTATGAAATAATTTAAGATAATTATTTAATGAAAAATAATGATTTATATATAATTTTATGATAAATTATTCAAATTCTATATAATCTTTTAGTTCTATTTTTATCTTTTTTTACCCCATTCTGAAATGTTTTAGAAATTTCTAATAAAAATAGTTTTATTTAGTATTTATTCATTAAATAAAATAATATTAAGGACATTAATAATGAAAAATGGACCCAAGTTATCATAAAATTAAATATTATATGATTATTTTTTAACTAATCCTCTATTATAGAAATAAAATTTTTGTTCGATCGACATTTAAATATATATAAAATAATTTTTATATCTAATTACCATATTTTCCCTTACTATAGTGAAAAAATTTACCACCGATCATATTCATAATAATGAAATTTTATAGGTGGGTATTCACCAAATAATTAAATTTTGATTCAAATTATTAAATAAATTATATTAAATTTAATTTCTATAAGTGAGTGAAATATTTTTTAATACAAAATTATAATAATATTTGAAAAATTTTGATTTTTTTAATAATACAATTAATATACATAGAAATAAATTATGATGAAAATTCATATGTAGTTAGGTAGAGTAAATTAAATTATATTCTACCTCTTGTATTTTTAGATTAAAATTCATTACATAATGATACTTCTAAATTAAATTTTTTAATGAAACTAAATGACATTTTTATGAAATATGTATTCTTCACCATTCAATGAAAATTAATTTTTATATTAGAAATTATAAAAATTATGCTAATAATAATTTGTTTATGATAATTCATAAAATGATATTATATTTATCAAATGAAATTTTTTTATTTTTCATAAATTAATTATGAAATTATCTTATAAAATGAAATGAAATACATTTTTTCATAGAAATTTTTTTATACATAAAATGGATTTACTGAATATTTAATTCTTATTTTCTCAAGGATTATTGAATATATTATTAATGGGTATGACCTTTATATGAAAATATAATAATTTTTTCACTCATATTCATACAATAAAATTAAACAACTATGATACAACAGAAATATCCTATGATTTTAATATAAAGACTATGTTTGAGAGTATATAAAATACCTAATATCGAAAAATATAAACTGTTATAATTTAATTACGTTTTTTGTAAAAAATACTTTCAATTAGACATTATGAAATAGATTATCCAAATTTCAAAATTTATATAAAGAACAAAATAAATTAAAATGTATTTATTAATCATTATAATATAAGTATTAATATTTTATAAAGTCGTTTTATTATTCGAAATAATTTCTCTTGAGAAATGAGTTATATTATTTTTTATGAGAATGTATTATAATTATTGTCTCTGTATTTTAGAAATATTTTTTCATAAAAATAATTATATTGGTTAAATTGTCATTTTTATATTAGAATAAGTTGAAATTTTAATATTTTTTTTGAAAATTTTTCTTCTTCTTTCAGTTTTGGAGAATAAAAAAATTTCCTAATTATTTATATTAATTTAATTATATAAAATGTAAATATTTTTATGGGTTTAATAAAAAAAATTATTATATAAATTTGATATAAATAATTCAATTATATTACTTATATTGAATTTTAGTGTAACAACCTAAGGAATTATAGAATAATATTTTTTTATTTATTAGTATTCTAGAATTAAAAATTTAGATTCATTATATTCTGTAGTTATTAAATAAATAAATTATTATATTTTTATTTATTTAAATCATTATTTTTAAATTTATAGAATTATAATTTAAAAAAAAATTACACGTTTGTATTCTTCATTTTGAAATTATCTTAGCCTGAAATTTTTATAATTTTTTTTAAAAATTTATTCTTCGGTGAATATAAAAAAATAACGTTTTTTTAAATAAATTATTTTTCTAACACACTCCTAACTTAATTATTATTTAAAATTCATTTAAATTAAGTAATTATGAAATTTTTATATTATAATATATATATTTTTTAATAAATAATTCATAACATGTATGTTATAATTTATATCATGATAAAATTAAAAAAGATTGTCAGTGCCGACATAGTCTCTATACAGTGATGATGAAGTCAAATGAAGGTCCATATAAATATGAATTGAGTACTAAAATAATTTAATTTTTTTTAAATTTATAATAAAAAATATATTTTTTGGGATGATGGTATTTAATTTTATATTTATATAACATACATTTTATCAAAATGAATGTGCAATGCTAGTTCTAAGAAAGAAAATACCAAATTACATGTTTATTATGTTTTCTTGACATGTATAAGAGTGACTATACATAATAAACAAATATTGAATTTTAATTTTAAACTAAATAATTTATTTTGGGGATAGTAATTGATTTTTAATTTTTATATATGATATAAGTATCAATAATTCTTATGAAATTTGATTCAACGCCTCTGTAAGCAGAAAAAAACTAAATAAAATATTTTTAATTAAAATTATAAGAACAATTTGATTGACAAATAATATGTATAACTATTTTTAATGTGTTTTTTTGGTGAAATATATTGTGTATATTTGAATATGAGACCATTTTGGACGCCAATTAATCACATTGATAAATTTATAATATTTTATTTAAAATGAAGTCATGTTTTAACACTATAATTTATAATTTGGATAGTAACTTAACATATCATTTTATATAGGTGTTTTTATAAAAACAATACTATATTGAATTCAAATAAAATTTTATTTTTCATAGAATTTTCATTTATGTTTTTAAGGAATAAATAAACACTAAAATGGTGTAAATAATAATGATGTAGTAAATATTTTATTACTGAGTAAACAAAATTAATGATATTAATAAAGAAAATCATGTAAATTATGATTTATATGTAAATTGATAATTTACCTAGATTAATCTGATATTTTTATATTATAATAATAATATTTACTTTAATTTTGAAACATTTTTATGATGTGTTTAAATCTATGGCTATGAATATTGTTCAATTTGACAGAAATTATTATTCATTAATGAAATGCTTTTATAAATAATTTAAAATTAAGAAAACATTAATAAGGACAGATGGATAATAATTGGTTGAAGTTTAATAAATTTTTTTTACCTATTTTATTTTTTGATCCCTTTAATATATATATATATATATATATATTATTTTAAAAATTTGAATAATAACAATGTTACACCTCACCTCAATTATAAAAAAATATTCTATACTTCACAAACATTAACCACCATAATCCATATTGCATGAATATTTTATTACAAACTACCATATCTTGATACCTTTATACATTATAGATATAATTTTATCCCAAAGTTTCCACTTCAAAAATGTTTTAAGGGGGTTCTCAAGGATAAAAATTCAAGAGTTAAGATTCATTCTTCTTATATATTAAATTAATTTTCACTTCTACCTTATCACAGTCTTCTATCAAATAATTCGTGAAAAATAACCTATCACATATGTATATATATATTATAATTTGGTTTATTTTATGGTATATTCATCATTAAATCTTTCATCCTAATAATTTATTTTTAAATATTGAATTCTTCATATGTGGTGTGTCAATTAACCACCTTCTTGTATGATGAGTTTTTATTTCTCATTACCACAATCATGGATGTTTTATATTATCTTTTAATAATATAAAATGAGATAAACATATATATATTCATAGGTATAGCGTATTATTTATATTTGAAAAAAATCTCATAATAAACCCAAATTATAAACCATGAAAAGCACACAACCAAAATAATGGAAATAAACAAATATTGTTATTAAATGGGTGGAAATAGTATAAGAATATCATATAAGTTATAGTAAAAAAGTATATAGTTACATAATATAATCAAAAAACACTCATGCCATTATGAATTATGATTCAATGCTTTTGAATGAACTCAAATGAGAGGTTATGGAAATTCCTTTTAAAGTCATTTTAAATGTCTCTTATGATATTTCAATTGTTTTTTCTAAAAAATTTACATTTTATCCTACATTAATTACATATTATTATTATAATTTATATATATGTTTTTGAAGTTTTTTAATAATATTATTTCATTATTCTTTAAATATTTTTTTATGTTTAAAATGAATTTTATATTAAAATGGTATTTTGATTTCTAAATTTGTTTTTATCATGGTATTAAATGCGTTATCAATAGATTTATTCATGATATGTCATTTGAAAATGTTAAAGATGTATTTAGGACATTATGTTACAATTTATTTTTTTAGCCCCATTATTTCTCAATATATTGTGTATTTATCACCATTATAGCTCAATATTTGATGAGTGATCCCCACAATAGATCTTTAATGCATTGATTACTCCAGAGATGGAATTCAACCATGAGGTTATTCCATTTTTAAGTGTGAATGTAAGATTTATATTGAAATTATTTCCTAAGGCTACTGGATGACTTTTTTATTTTCATACAATTTTTTTTTCAATAAATGGTTTTTTATTGTATTATCTTGTTTTCATTGGACTAATGATTATCTTTATTCATGTTCCTAACATATATTTTTGTTATAATCCCATGTTTTAAAACTTTTTTCAAGGGTTATAAGGATTTTTAAGATAAATAAACAAATCATGTTAATTTTTTTATTATAATTAATAGAAACCATGTTTTTGTCAAAATGATTTATATTTCAGAATAAATGGATAATATTTTAGTGGTATCCATTTTGAAAAAAAGTGGCATTTTATATATTTATAATTTTATAAATATACTAATATTTAAATACAAATGGATTGTTATTTTGAATTAAAGTATATTTCATGAAATAATTAAAAAATTATTTAATGTTTTAAGGATAGTTACTTATAATTTGTATGAGAGGATGGTTTAGATAACTGTATGTGTAAGGATAATTTTAATAGAATATCTTAAATTATTTTTACATAATAGTAAATTTAAAATGATATATCATTTAAAATTACTATGTTTCCTAATCCTAAATTTGTATGTTTATAATGGGTTTCCAAATAAGAAATAGGGAAACACATGTAGAAATGCATTGATAGGATAATATCATTCTGAATTTGTAGGCTAAAATGGTGGGAATCAAAACTGATCAGATTTTGATAGTAATATATATTAGTTGACTTCATAGATAAATGGTGGTGGTATTGATTCTATATAAGATGTCAATATATAATGAAGAAACGTGTATTTTATAGAACATTTCAGAAGGAATGATCCCTCGTCATTCAGTGGATCATCAAACACAATGGTAGCTGAAAGATGGAATAATGCTCTAGAAAAGATATTTGATGTCATGGGATGATTTGAACATAATATTGTAACCCATATCATTTATCATTTTAAATGTGAAGATAATATTTTTGTGGTATTTTGTTAATAATACAAAGCATAAATAAGGCCTCGATTCTATGTAAATAGCAACACTCAAGGATATTTTTATTGATAAATATATCCCTATGTTTGTATGAATCTAAATGGAAAAAATTTGGATGTGGGGAAATAATATGATGATTGTTTAGTTTCATATGTAGAAAAAATTATGCAATTGTCCAGGTATGTGACTGACTATTTCATGACACTTATAGTAAAATTTATATGTTTTACTTCGGATTGAAACTATTTTTACTATGACATTTGGAAGGATGAAAATATCATAGCCATGAGAATTTTTGTTTACCATTATAAAAATAATTAAATAGAGGATTTTAACACATATGTTCCTTGTGATGATAAGAATGAGAAATTATCATTCTAGTAGTATTTGGGGAAGGGATCACCAATGAATCATGGAGGTAATAAAATCAAATTCTCTTATTTAGAAAAGTGTGGTAAAAAGAATCATAGAGATTGACTTGTAAATTTTGGGATATTAAACTTATGTATATGCTTTGGATACAAGGATCATTAGTATAATTAAAATAATCATAATAATGAATAAAGGTTCGTGGTATGGTTTTTAAAGGTTAAAGAGTTGTGTAATTTTTTAAATGTGTGTCCATAGATATTCGTTCATGTTGTAAATAAGAAATATTGGAAATATAAGGCTTGTGTAAAATACATTGCAACTTTATTTAAAGATATTTATTGGTGAAAGAAATTGTTATCAGGTACATTTCAGGTTTTAAAGAATATTCCAATATGTTTTTTGAAATTTTGTCTACAATTCATTGATTTTAGAGAAATAATTTAGTAAATTTTAAATTCCACCTCAAAAAATGAATAAAATAATATGTTAAAAACACCTAGAAAAAATATTAATGAAAAAATAATTTATAAGAATCATGTAGTGATTTTTTGAGGAATGAAATTATAGGGAAACCATATAGTTTTACCATCATTAGAGTTCTATATTATCTTGGGACAAGATTGGAAATCTGCATACCAAGTTATGATTTGTTGAAGAGTTAAAGAATTTTTTTCTCAGAATTTTTTTCAGTTTGTCTTCAAGAATAAAATAATATCATTTAAAAAATATGATGAATCTAAAGAACTATTTGAATATGAAGATTAACATTATCACTCACGTATTTTGAAAAAAATGCAACATTACATATTAATTATTTCCAGTTGTAAATGGGTATCTTAATGTTATTCATAATGATTTTCCTAATGTTGTTTTTGATCGAGATATTTATTTTACTATTGTCTTAGTTCCTGATGTCATTCTTATTTCTAAAGCCCAAATCAAATGGATCAACTATAACATATAGAATTTAAAAAGAATATTCATGAATTAATAGATAATGGCTTCATCTGACCATGAGCATCAATATTGGATGCTCTTATATTGTCTTTTATATAAAGATGGTTTGATGAAACTTGTTATTTGATTATTGATAATAGAATAAAATCAATATTAAGAAAAATTAACATTTTCCTCATATATATTATTAGTTTTATCAACCCCGAGGAGCATATTATTTTTCGATAGTTGACATGACGTTGGGGTACCATATGTTGAAATTAATGGAAGATGACAGTCTAAACATCATTTTTTGTTCTACATATGGGAATTATGAATGTGTAGTTAATGCATTAATGCTAACTCATAATCCTTTTTTTAGGTATTTTACAAAGAGTATATTTTATTACTTTTTGGATAAGTATATGATTGTGTTTATTGATTACATTTTGGTATATTATAAAATTATCAAGAAACATGAAACAAATAAGTGCATTTAATTTAAAAGTTCAAAATAAAATAAATCATATGGAAAATTTAGAAACTGTGAATTTTTTTTGAAATAAATTTTATTTACATAGTATCATTGTTTCTAAATATGGATTAATTTTTTCCCTTATAAAATTAATTTTTTTGAAGAATTCCTTATGACCAGAAATGTAATCAATTTTCATAGTTTCCATGGTTAAAATGTTACAACCTATCCCCCGGGGCCCATGTCGTGACTTTCACAAACCCGCCTTCCATAGGCCAGGGGCTGGCGACTAGCACCAAAGGAGTAAATCCCTAAAACTAGGAAGGCATTGCCTTTATAAAGTGTAAACTCAAACAAAAGTGTATGAGCTAGAAGTAAAACACTATGAAAAACTGTATACAAGGAGTTCTGAAAAGTAAAAGGGGCTGGAAATACCATCCCAACAGTAAAGTACAAGTACAACTGAAGAACAAGTACAACTGAAGAAATGTAAAGAAACTACTAGGCCATCCTCAAAAAATTCCTACCTGTAGGGTAGGTACAGATAGCCTCCTCAGCACTTCATGTCTGTTAGTCTCTTCCATGTACCGACTCATCGTAAGGTCTAACTCTAGGTACCGTCCAGTCCTACTAATCTGATCCTCAGTCAGCGTTGTCCTTCGTCTACAACCAACACAACGAGGTGTGGGCATAGCCCGTGCTGGGGTGAGTATAATGCTACTCAGTAGGGACCCCGAGACCCTCATGGTCTCAAAAAACTCAACAAGGATAAACCCAAAAGTATGAAATCAATAGATAACCTCACTTAGGTATATTCCCATACATTTACCTATGTTACCAAGTAATCCTTCTCAATTATAAGCTAAACACAAAAGTTACTAAATCAGCTCAACCAAGATTTTTATTCGCATTAACGATACCACGACTGTTGGAGAACACCTCCTCTATCGACTAAAGTGGTCATGCCGCCACACCAAGGTGCTTCCCACTAACCTTGGACTACTTAGGTACTTATCCTGTCAAGTACCGTGGGTCTACCACACTCACACAGAGGTGCTCCCCACTGTGGGACTGCCACCAACTACCAGGTGCTCCCTCAAATCGCCCATAGAGGTACTCCTCCTATACAGTACCACTGGCCTGCTACCAACTACCAGTCGCTCCTCCGACGTGGGTCTTCCGCTGCAACCAGGTGCTCCCCACTGAGCTAGTCGAATCAATCTGAGTCGAATCAGTCAAAAATTCATTAGGTCTCAGCCAGCTACTAGGTATACGTACTCCACTCAGTCATCTTTAAGAGGGTACGCTCCACATGCTAGAGGTCGATAGTCCAACTTTCACGAAGTCCCACATAGAATTATCTCAAATGTCTTCCTCGTCATAGAGGTCTCAACGTAACAGACAACGCGTCAATCAGATGCCCGGTCTGTGAGTTATAAGCATTTAACTCTCAGGGGGCCCGGATGGATTTGTGTATGATCCAACTTGATTGTATCTAAAAAATACCTCAAACTCTACTGTGGTATACTCAAGGGACCGTCGTGCTCCAAGAAAGTTAGTGCCTCTGACGGTTCATCAAATGGTTGTCTGGTGCCAATGATATTTCCAAAGGAAGTAAAAGTCATTAGTGGGACCGGGTCCGGTCCGACCCCATCAGACTGACCCGGCCCAAACCAATCTGGGCCGAACCAGTTTAACATGTTGGCTATAGCCCAACCCATTGGGTGGTACAACATGTATGGTTTCGACCGGTCCGCTGGCGCCTGACCCAGTGGACTACGAGGGTGGTTCGACCCACCATGTAGGCGGCTCTGTCCGGACACCAGGACCGGTTCGACAAGCTCCACGTGAGGCGCAGCTTAAATAGACTGGATCAGGAGACTGCAGGCAGGGCGTGTGGGGTGCGAGTAGGCCGACATGGCTCCAGGTAGGCCGTGGGGGCGTGGGGAGGCTGTGAACAGGTGGTTTGGCAGTAGAGAGGCGGCCGGGTAGGCCTATTCGGCACGACTCGGGCCAACAGTGTTTGGAAGGGAGCACTGGAGCACCATAGGGGTGGCACGATTCGCGAAGGACGTGGGAAGTGTAGCCTTGGTTGTTTCCTCCTTCGTCGCTTCATCGTTGTTATGTCGCCATGCCAAAGAACGCCTTAAGAAGGAAAATCTACGGTGGATTTTGGGCCATGTTTGGTTGGCCCGTATCCTATACATTTAAGGTGATAGATAACTGTTCAAGATAGCGAAACTAAACAACGTTTTTTTTTCTAGAGAAGGGAAGAACAAGACAAAAAGATGAATTTAACCTCTACCTTTAATCATTGGTTTTTGGCAGGGAATTCGTGGGTAGAAGATGAAGGAGAATCGTCATTCGTCACGTTCGCCACACACACTTCAAATCTCTTGTTGCGTCGGCTCATGGAAGACAATCCACATCTGTAGGTGTCTGAGGAAGTAGTCAGAGAAGGATCGACACTGGCATTCTTCATTTGGAAGAACGCGTTCTTTCTCCTTCGTTTGTAGAATTCTCTATTTTTCCAATCATACTCCTTCCCAACATCCACCCACAAATTCCAAGTGAAAATAATAGGAGAATTAAATTGTCTATTATTTTATTGGAACAAAAAATTGAAATTGGAGAATTAATTACATAGAGCCACATAATTAATCCACAAGAGTTGTCACAAATTAATTAGGGGAGGTCAAGATACTCTCCCTCATTAATGAGGGAGAGTTGGAAGGTTATACTCTCCTCCCATTAATAGGGTTCGGGTGGTCCCCATCCCTATTTTTCAAATGGGAGGTCAATGTCTTGGGTTGTCCGCACATCATAACCTTTCGTGGGAGGTTATGTAAGGGTGTTCCCCACCACCATAACCTCTCAGGGGAGGATATGGTGTGGTGGCCCCACCTCCAACATCCATGAAGAGGATTTAACCACCCATCACTCACTTGGAGGCTCATAATAAATTAATTTGAATCCCACATTATTTTATATTTTTTAAGAAAACCCAGAAACTAACATTTATTCTCAACCCACTGCTATCGAGGTGAAAGTCTCAATAAAATAATATCAGTGTTGCGAGTTTGATGGTGCCCTCAGATTTCAATTCCTAGCAACAGTTCAAGAGTTATAAAATCTCACTTGTACGTTTACTAAATGTACCCGAACAAAAATTTAGAAATTGATTTCGAGCACACCAGGCCTCGAAATCACATGCTGTCAGTTTTTGCAGACATGTAAAATTTCCATGTATTTCTGAAAACAAATTCCCACAGAAATCATGGTTCTTTACATTCTCCCCACCCCAGGGCTTCACATCCCCGTAAGTTAAAACTCGAAATATGCGAACAAATGGGGTTACTGAGCACGCATCTGAGCCTCCCTCTCTCATGTACTCTCCTAGTGGTTCCTGTGCCGCCAGCGAACATGCACAAGAGGTATCTAACGTGCACATATGACCCACTCCTATTGATCCTCAATATCCACTGGAACCTATGTGAATGTATCCCCAACATAGAAGTCCATCTATCATTGGTCGATGATGTGAGTAGGGTCGTTCATGTATCTCCACAACTGAGATATGTGGAAGACATCGGGCACCAGGTGCAACTGAGGTGGAAGAGCTAAGCGGTAACACACCTTTCAAACTCTGCCAAGGACCTCAAAAGGTCTGATTAGTCTTAGAGATAACATACCTCCTTGGCCAAATATTCATAGGCCTCATCGTGGTGAGACCCATCGAAAGACGGGGTTTCCATCCTTGAACTCCAGAGGCCTCTGTCTCCTATCAACATATGACTTCTTCCTACGATGTGCACTCTTCATCCTCTCTTGGATGATCTGCACCTTCTTTGTGGTAGCCCGTATCATCTCTGGTCCCACAAGTGCGGACTCCCCTGGGTCTGTCTAGGACAAGGGTGATCTCCAAGGTCGCCAGTACGACACCTCAAAAGAGGCCATCCCTATGGATGAGTGATAGTAGTTGTTGTAGGTAAACTCGACCAAAGGTAAGATATCCTCCCAGGTACAACCGAAGTCGAGGACACAAGCACAGAGCATTTCCTCAAGGGTCTGAATGTTCCTCTCATCCTAGTTATCCTCCTGAGGAAAGAAGGCGGTGCTCAGATGAAGCTGCGTCTCGAAAGCTTCCTACAACCCCTTTCTTTACTGGGAAGTAAGCATGTGTCACAATCAGAAACAATAGATGAAGGTACTCTATGTATCCACACAATCTCTTGTACAAATAGGTGTTCCAAGCTCTCTACCGAACCCTTCTCTCTGATCGGTAGGAAGTGGGACGAAATGGTGAGTCAGTCAACGATCACCCAAATCGAGTCGTGACCGCTGAATGTACGTGGAAGACCCATCACGATGTCCATAGATATCCCATCCCAATTCTAATCTGGGACCTATAAGGGCTGAACCTAGCCTACTGGTACCTAGTGCTCCACATTCATTTGTTGAAAAGTGAGTCATTGTTAGATAAACTCCACTACTTCCTTCTTCATACCAGGCGGACAGTGATGTCGTCGAAGGTCCTAGTACATCTTTGCCACACCTGTATGTACCGCTAGAGGAGATGTGTGGAACTCCCTCAACACTTCCTCCTAAACTGCCACTGGTACCAAGTAACGTTCTATGAAGAGGATGATGTGATCCACACCTTCAAAAAATCTATCAGGTGCCTAGACAATGGATATCTGAGCATGTCACGTATCGTAGTCAGCATCTGTACGATGCACCTCCCCGACTCATTGATGAAGTGGGGGAGTGACCGTAAGAGACTGTACAAAGTCTTCTCCATCTATATCCATAAATGATATATGTAAAGCAGCTAGCTACTCTGTCATCTCACATAGGAGCTGTATACCAGTTATTTTGATGAGTGTATCTAGAACAACGTTACCCTTCCTAGGAGTTTAGACTATCTCGATGTCATAGTCGGGGAGGAACTCAATCCAAAGTCGATGTCTCAGATTCATCTCCTTCTAAGAGAAGATATACCTCAGACTCTTGTTATCAGAGTACACAGTAAAACACTCCCCCATTAGACAGTGTCTCCACATCATCAAGGAGAGGACCACTACTACTAATCCAGGTCATGGGTAGCATTTTTCTACTCATGCTATCTCAGATGACGAGAACCATAAGGGATCACTGCTCGCTCCAACATCAGGACACACCCGAGTCTGGTCCCTGATTATATGGACCATGCCTTATTACACACATAAACTTGAATTTAGTCAAGAAAACACTTCCTTTTACATTGATTATCTTTTCAAGTTTATAGATTTAGATAAATAGGAAAATACATTCATAACATTACACATTATTACAGAGTGAATACCATAAAAACATTTCCCATTTTTTTTTTCAAAATATAAATCATTAAAACTTAAAACAATACTCCATGACAATTATACAACATTTAACATGTCTTAATTCCTTATATTGCACATCCATTAACCTATGAGAATCATTTTCAAACTTGGGATGAGCACAAAATCTCCGTAAGGGATGAAAAAGAAGGAATGTGAACATTAGTCCATTTTATACTTGTAATGTATGAAAACACACTAATAATACATGCTTGCAACTCATATATAATTACTTCATGTAACATGAGATTTACACAAGATCCACACAAACATGAGAAAATAAATATAATCATAAAGTAATTTTGGGGAATTACTTACATAATCTTGTAACCATTCTTGTCTACCTTATAATCTGTAACCCTCACGACTTCCTTACGTTGTGTAACCACCGTAGTTACACAAGGAGTAACCATATAGTCAACCTCTAACAAACACATACCCAATGAATTGGAGGGAAATATTGGCCCCAACCTTCATCATAAATAATTCTAGAAAAACATTACTTAGGAATTTCATAAAAACGATTTTAAAAGGAGGATTTTTAATGAAAATACCCTTATAAATATCATACAATTTAAGAGAGACTTAATAAAGTGGATGGAGTATGTATATATACTGTAAATAAACATAATAAAACATAATATAAATAGAAACCATAACACAAACAATTTAAATAGCACATAAATAATGAAGTAGAAGGTTAACCCAAACAATTGAGATCAGGACAAGAATTCCATTACCTCGGGTTTGTTTTAATTCAAGCTTATTTAAACATCCTGTATAATGGTTAAAAGAGTGTTATTAGTATTTTGAAGAAACATATTGTTGTTTATAACATCATATATTATCATTTTATATCCTCATTTCACACTTTAATTGTTATTATTTTTGTCCTTACACTGTTTTTGTGTGAGTTCCTTACATGATATCAATGATTGGTTCATGGTGGACATTCTTGTCGATTGGAAGTGAAAATCCAGAATTAAAATGGAGTAGTATTTACATATATCCAGTAACATAAATTATACAATTTTCATTTTAAATTCTTACAAGAGGATGATTCAAAAGATAGAACACTAATGATGTTCGTTTAGACCATTTTAGTGGTTCTTTGATAAAAACGACCACATTTCATTCTATAAATTAAAACTGTGAGTTCAAAAGAATTAGTGAACCAAAGGATGAGTCATAATACATATATTATAACCTGGTTCAATAATAAAAATGGTTTCATGACCATACTTGAAAGAGTTAATGAAAATTGAAATCACATTGTCCACGAATTCTGTAATTCGACACATCACAGACAATGTTTTAATTCCATGAATAAGCATGAGAAGAGGAGAACAATGATTATGAATTTTCCATGAACATGAGAACATCCTGAATATAAAATTTTCTAGAGATTTTATTCCTCTTGGTTAAGAGGGGGTGAGGAATGAAGAAAACAGAATGATGAAATAAATGAAAACTTGACAAAATTCTCATGGAAATTCGGCAGCCTAACAACATCTCTTAAAATTTCATAAAAAATAGATTGATGAGAGAAAGAGAATATATCATCACTCATACATAATTTGGACAGTATGGGGGGATAAGGAATGAAATATCCTAACATAATCCAAAGGAAAAAATATGAGAATAACATAAAATGAATGAAAATAAATAAAATAAAAGTGGATGTTTACCTCTTGATCTCATCTCCTTTAGATCCTTCTTAAGGGAATTGGTTTTAGTTTTTTGGTTAGACAAGAAGCTCTAAGATGTAGAGAAAAACTTTGGTAGGGGTATTAGGCAGAACTTGGGCATAGCTCAAGGCTTGAGAGGTGTCTAAAGTAGAGGGTAGTGAATGTGGTATTTATATTGCAGGAGAGGGGGTATTTTTCTTTATTTTAATCATTATTATAATATTTTTTACCAAGATTATGAATTGTATTAGTTAATGTGTCCTAAAATAGTAATAATTCCATGTGAGTTAGATCCAAGTGGCCTTTTATCACTTATTATTTCATAAATAGTGTATTTTATAGATAATTTGATTATATGGTATTTTATAGTATTTCACTATTCCCCGAAAATTAATGAATTTCAGAAAAATCCCGAAAATTTACCCAAACCATTTTTCGATGTGTAGAATTCAAAAATTATGTCCATTTTTGGAAAATAGATTTCATAACATTGATAATTTAATTTTAAATAAAACCATTCTTAATTCAAAAATTCACAACTCTAATTCTAAAACAACTTCTATATCACGATGAAACATTTACCCGGATGTTATTATCTAAAAGCATTATGAAAATAAAATAATAATAAAATTTACTTTTCATTATAGTCATATTACTATTCATATTACTATTCATAAGGAAATGTATTTTTTCACCAAAAAATAAGTTGGTTCCATTAGACTCCAGATAACAAACTGAACACAATTGTAGATGACAGTTTCTTGAAATTCAAAAAATAGAAGTGGAGAAATTATGTTTCAAAGGCTAGTTAAAAATTTCTACTTAAAACAAAGTTCCATGAATTTCTAATTATTTTTAGAAAAACATGGGGTGTTACATTATCCACACCTTCTTGAAATTGTGTCCTTTCAATTTTATTTACTTATTGAACAACTAAGGGTACTTTTATCTCATAACATTTTCAGACTCCCATATTGCTTCATCAAACATGTGGTTTCTCCACAAAACCTTTACCTGTTGGATTACCTTATTCCACAATACATGTTCCATTTTTGGAGAATTAGAACTGGTTTCTCTTCATAAGAAAGGTTCTCTTCCATCTGAACTGCTTCTGGGCTCAAGATATGTGATGAATCTGGCACATACATTCTAAACATCGAAACATGAAAGACATTGTGTACCTGAAACAAAATCGGAGTCAACACTACGTAGTATTCCATTGTTCTAACATTATCCAAGATTTCAAAAGTACCGATGAATCATGGGGTCAACTTCCCCATTCTTAATGAAACACATCACACTTTTCCAAGGAGAGATTTTAAGGAAAACATGGTCACCGACCTCAAAGGGGAAATATTTCCTTCTGTTATATGCATAAATTTTCTACCTACTCTGAGTTGTCCTCATGTGCTGCTAGATCATCCTGACTTTTTCCGCCACTTCTTCTACAAATTCTGGCCCCATAAACTTTCTTTCACCGAATTCATCCCAAAACACTAGATTCTGACACCGCTTCCCATACAAGGCCTCAAAAGGTGCCATCTAAATACTAGAATGAAAACTATTATTATATGAAAACTAAACTAAATAAATATGATGATCCTAACTTACATGATAGTCCATTGAAGAAAATCGAAGCATATCCTCCAATGTTTTAATCATTCGTTCTGACTGCCCTTCTGATTGAGGATGGAAAGCTGTACTGAAATTAAACTCTCCACCCAATGACTTCAGATGTCCCTTCCAAAATATAGAAGTGAACCTGAGAACACAGTCAGATAAAATTGAAAGAGGAACTCCATGTGACCTCACAATCCCCTTGAGGTACAATTGAGAAAGCTAATCCAAATTCATTTTATCTCGAATAGAATTAAAATGCACATACTTTATTTGCCGATCAACAATAACCCAAATCACATTGTTACCTCGACAGACCTTTGGTAGTCCCACCACAAATTCCAGGGATAAATTCTCCAATTTCCACTCTGGCACTGGAAAAGGAAGAAGCATCCCCTTCGATAACTTCTGATCTGCTTTAACCTATTGACACGTCAAAAATTTCATGGTAAAATCAACAATATCTCTTTTCATTCCATCCCACCAATAATACTCCCGATGGTCTCTATACATCATAGTTCTTCTAGGATGAATAGAAAACGGAGAACTATGAGCTTCTAGAAAAAATGTATCTTCATCTAAGAATCACTAGGCCCGCACAACATTTTTCCAAATCTTAAAACAAAATCTTTTTCAAGGTTAAATTATGGAAACTTACCTATTTTAACCAATTATACCTTTTTAAATAGCTCATGGTCTTCCTTCTGCGCTTTCTTAATTCTTTCTAACAACAATGAATACACTAAACCCTGAATCAAAATAGGGGTATTCCCCACACCAACAACATCTAATCCAAAATTCATCAAATGATTAATCAAATGATCATGTTCCAAACGTAATTTGGTAATTTATGCATGATGTTTCCGACTTAAATCATCCACCACTCTATTTTCTTTTCCAGGATGATAATTTATCATGTTGTCATAACCCTTTATTAGTTCTATCCATCTTCTCTACCTCATGTTTAAATCCTTTTGAGTGAATATATACGTTATACTTTTATGGTAAGTTTATATTTGAAATTTTGTTCCGTATAAATGATTCCTCTAAATTTTCAAACAAAAAACCACAGCTGCCAATTCCAAATCATGTGTGGGCTAATTTAGCTCATGAGGTTTATGTTGTCTCGATGCTTAGACAATTACCTGATCAATTTGCATTAAAACAAAACCAAGTACATTCAAAGAAGCATCACTGTAGATGACAAACTCACCATTTCAGGAAGGTAAGACCAAAACTGGAGCATTCACCATTCTCTTCTTCAGTTCTAGAAGACAAACATCACATTCATTTGTGCAAACAAACTTATCCCCTTTTTGTGTTAACTTAGTTATTGGGATAGATAAGCGTGTAATGTTCTTAACAAACCATCATTAATAACCTACTAACCCAAAAAAACTATGAATATTTGTAACATTTGTGGATATTGGCCATTCATCAAATACTTTTGTTTTGGTAGGATAAACTGTTATTCCATCCTTATTTACTATGTTCCCAGGAAAAGAAATCTGTTGCAACCAAAAATCACACTTACTGAATTTTCCATACATCTTCTTTTCTTTTAAAGATTTCAAAACAAACCTTAGATGTTTTTCATGCTCCTTTTGATTTTTACAAAATACCAGAATGTAATCAATAAATACAACCACAAAAATATTCCAAGAATTCATGAAATACTCTATTCATAAGATTCATGAATATAGAAAGTTCATTAGTTAATCAAAATGGCATATCAGCAAATTCATAATTCCCATATCTAGTACGAAAGGCAGTTTTCAGGATGTCATCCTCCTTCACCATCAGCTGAGGGTATCCAGATCTAGAGTCAATCATGGAAATGTACTGAGCTCCCTGGAGATGATCAAACAAGTCATCGATATGAGGAAAAGGATACTTGTTTTTTATAGTGATGTTATTCAATGCTCTATAATCAATGCAAAGTCTCATGGAACCATCTTTCTTTGTAATAATCAAAACATGGGCTCCCCATGGTGAAGTGCTAGGACAAATGGAGCCTTTGTCAAGAAAATCATGAAACTAATTTTTCAATTCAAGAAGTTATATTTGAGCCATATGCTAAGGGGGTTTTGAAATTGTCTTAGCATCAGGAACTAAGTAAATTGTGAATTCGACTACTTGATATGGTATGGCACTGGGTAACTCATCAGGAAAAACATCAAGGTATTCATTTAACACTGGAACATCATTAATTTGAATTGTTACCCTGTTTTCAACAATATGATCTAGATAACTTTAATTTCCATATTTCAATAGTTTCTCAGCATTCTGATATGTTATCAATTGTATGGGTTCATTCTTGTATACAAACTCAATCAAGTTCTGAAAAACAACTTCTTTAGCTCTACAATAAATCGTAGCATGATAATCTGAAATCCAGTCAATTCCCAGAATAACATCAAACTAAACTAAGGGTAAAAAAACAAGGTTTGCAGGTAAAGTCCTTCTACAGACCACAATAGAAAGATTCTTATAATTCCTCTTTGCTATAACATTTCCATAGGTGTTTTAACAAAAAGTTCAGGTCTCATTTTTTGAGGTGATATTTCCAATTTACCAGAAAATTTCTCAGAGATGAAGGAATGTGTAGACCCCATATCAAACAAAACTGTAACAAAATCTGAGTGAACAAACAATGTACCTGATAAAACTTCATTAGATGGCCCAACATCTACTGACGTAGTTGCAATGGATCTCACTACACCTTTCTTCTTGTAGTCTGGCTTGTTTGCATCATTCAAATCTCTCTTTGGACAGGAATTTTCATAATGACCTATTTCACTCCATTTAAAACACCTTATAGTCTGCTTATCATGATTACTCTTAGGATCCTTTTCATTGAAATCTCGAGCTATATGTCCAAACTTACCACAATTAAATAAGTTCCCAATTTTTCTAAGACATTCCCCAGGGTGTTTCTTGCCACACTTTTCACAAACTGGAAATTGGATTTTTTTTATCATCAGATTTCTTTGGTTGATTCTTACCCATTTATTGCCAACTAGACAACTTCTTATCATTGTTTCCCAAATGCATGTGATCATCAGTAAACTACATCTCTACCTTGTCAGCACATCAGACAAGTGTTTCATAACTTTTGAATTCACGGGATTCCAATTCCCTTCGATACCATGGCTTCAGTCCCGAGTAAAAGCGGTTGATTTTGCAATCAAGATACAAAATAAATATTTGGGGCATACGTCGCCAGTCGGGTGATGTTCGCTTCATTCAAAGACACTGAATCTTCCTCCTTCTGTTTTAATTCATGGAATTTCTTCTCTATTATATGTCGCACCACCTTAGGAAAATATTTTTCAAGGAAAAGACTTTTAAATTAATCCCACTCTAAGGCATCAAAATCCTCACTACCCCTAATATTCCTTACCATCGACCACCACTGATCAGTTTCCCCTTAAAAATGAAAAATGGAAAGACTTACTTTTTTATTTTTTGAACATTCCATAACATCGAATATCTTTTCAAGGGCATTGAACCATCCTTCAACTGCTACTAGGTCAAAAGATCCATTGAATACAGGAGGATAGTGTCTCATAAAATGTTCCACTACTGTCATGTTCCATTGTGGTACCTATATTGGTTCTCCTGCATGGATTCCACCACCATTTTTTGCCTACGTTAGCTGTGTCATTACTGTCACAAACTGCTCGGTTCCAATCCCTACCATTCCGTGCTCTAGTTCCGGAAGGATGTCATTCTGTCGGTGCCTCTCCTCTTCAGCATCCCTATTTCTTCTGCCTATAATCATTCTGAACAAATATATCATAGATGAAGAAACATTGTAATCATTAAATGCTAAAAGATTTTAAATTAACCATATAGTGAAAATAATTTATGGTATTCTATTAACATCACCCTAACCCATAAATTTATCTAAACCATCCTCTGATACAAACTATAAGGACCCTGCCTTATTACATACATAAACATGAATTTAGTCTAGAAAACACTTCCTTTTATATTGAGGATATTTTCAAGTTTATATATTTATAGAATTAGGAAAATATATTCATAACATTACACATTATTACAGAGTGAATACCATTAAAACACTTTCCATGTTTTTCAAAATATAAAACATTAAAACTTAAAACAAGACTCCATGACATTTCTTCAACATTTAACATGGATTCCTTTCTTGTCTTACACATCCATTAACATGTGAAAATCCTTCAAAAACTTGGGATGAAGAAAAAATCTCAGTATGGGATGAAAAATAAGGAGAGGGCATATTATTCCATGAATAATCATTACGTATGAAAAAATTATCAAAATACATGCTTGTAACACATATATACTTACTTTGTGTAACATGATATTTACACAAGATACACACAAAATTGAGAACATAAATATAATCATAAAGGTATTTTGGGGCATTACTTACATAATCATGTAACTATTCTTGGCTACCTTATAATCTGTAACCCTCATGACTACCTTTCTATGTGTAACCATCAGAGTTACACTTGAGTAACCATTCGACCGACCTCCAACATACACATAACCATTGTATTAGGGGGAAATATAGGTCCCTCCCTTCATCATAAATAATTCCCAAGAACCAAAAATTAAACATACAACATGAATAATTCCATAAAAACATCTATTTTGAAATTCGTAAAACCGAATTTAAAAAAAGGATTTTTATAGAAAATCCCCTTATAAATATCATACAATTGAAGAGAGACATAATAGAGCGGATGAAGTATGTATATATACTGTAAATACACATAATATAATATAATATAAAATGAACCCATCACACAAACAATTTAAATAACACTTAAATAATGAAGTAGAAGGTTAACCCAAAGAATAGAAATCGGGTTAAGAATTCCCTTACCTCGGGTTTGTATTACATAAATCTTGTTTAAACATCCTGTATAATGGTTAAAATAGTTTTATTAGTATTTTAAAGAAACATTTTCATGTTTATAACATCTTATATTATCATTTCTTATCATTTCTTATCATTATTTCACCCTTTAAGTGTTAGTATTTTTCTCCTTGCACTGTTTTTGGGTGAGTTCCTTACATGATTTCTATGATTGGTTCATGGTGGACATTCTTGTCGATTGGAAGTGAAAATATAGAATTAGAATGGAGTAGTATATATATATATATATCCAGTAACATATATTATAAAAATTTATCATTTTGAATTCTTACATGAGGATGATTCATAAGTTTGAACATTAATGATGTTTGTTTAGATCATTTTAGTGGTTCTTTGATAAAAACAACCTCATTTCATTTTATAAATTAAAAACATGAGTAACAAATAATTCCAAAACCAAGGAAAAGACTTAATACATATATTATAACCTGGTTAAACCATAAAAATGGTATGATGACCATAATTTAAAGATTTAATGAAAATTGAAATCACATCGTCCACGATGTTGGTAATTCGACATATCACCGACAATGTTTTAATTCCCTGAAAAAGTGGGAGAGGAAAATAAGAATGATGATGAATTTTACATGAACATGAAAACATATAGAATATACAGGATTCTAGGGATTTATTTTTTCTTGGACAATATTGGGTGAGGAAAGAAGAAAAAGGAATCATGTAATAAAAAAAACATGAGAAAATTCTCACGAAAATTCGGCAGCCTAACGGCGTCTCCTAAAATATAATAAAAAATAGTTTGATGAGAGAACGGAAATATATTATCACTAATACATAATTTGGAAAGGAAGGGGTATATGGACAGAAATATCCCAACATAATATAAAGTGGAAGGAAGAGAATAACATAAAATGAATGAAATTAATTAAAATAAAAGAGGATGTTTACCTCTTGATCTCTTCTCCTTGAGATCCTTCTTATGGGCTTTGGTGTTGGTCTTATGGTGAGACCAGTAGCTCTAAAACGTGGAGAAGAGCCTTGTTAGCAATATTGGGTAGAAATTATTCATGTATCAAGGCTTGAGAGATGTGGGAAGAAGAGGGGAGTGAGGGTGTTATTTATAATGGAGGAGATGGGGTATTTTCCATTATTTTAATCATTATTATAATATTTTTGCCCATGATTTTTAATAGTCTTAGTAAATGTGACATAAATAATAAAAATGGAATTTGAGTTTGAACCAAGTATCTTTTCATCACTTATGATGTCATAAATAGTGTATTTTACTGATAATTTGATTATACAGTATTTTATCGTATTTCACTATTCACCGAAAATTAAAGAATTTCAGGAAAATCCCAAAAATTTACCCCAACCGTTTTTCAATGTGTATGATTCAATAATGAATTCCATTTTTTTAAAATTAATTTCTAAATACTATTAATTTAATTTAAAAATAAAATCATTCTTAAATCAAAAATTAACAACTTTATTTCTAAAACAACTTCTATATCACGATGAAAAATTATCCCAGATGATATTATCTTAAATCCTTAAGAAAATAAAATAATAATAAAATTTTCTATTCTTTAGGATCATATTATTATTCATATTACTATTCATAAGGGTATGTTATTATTCACCATAAAAATAAGTTGGTTACAATAGACTCCAAATAACATACTGAAAAAATTATAGATGGCAGTTTTTTGAAATTAAAAACATAAAAGTGTAAAAAGATTGTTTTAAATGATTGTTAAAAATATCTACTTAAAACAAAGTTCAATGCAATTATTATTTATTTTTATAAAATCTTCGGGTGTTACACAGATGAGTCGTAGTAGACTACATACCCTACGCCTTCCTCTGGAAGCCTCGATATGGGGGCACTAGTCAACCTCTGCCTCAGCTCCTGAAAGCTCAGCTGGCATCTCTCTGACAACACGAAGGGTTTCCCATTCTTCGTCAAGGATGATAGTAGTGCTACAACTCTAGATAATTTTGGTACGAACCTACGTTAGTTTCTAGCCAATCCTAGGAAACTCTGTACCTCCATCACACTCCTGGGTGGATCCCAAGGAAGTACCACCTCAATCTTAGCTGGATCCACTGCACCTCCAGCCTCCAAGATTCCATGTCCCAAAAAGTGAACTTCTCAGATCCAGAACTGTCACTTCGAGAGATTATCATAAATCTGGTGCTCACATAGTGTGTTTAGTACTACCCTCAAATGGTAGGCATGCTCCTCTTTAGTAGTCGAGTAGATCAGAATGTCATCAATGAATACTACAACAAAGCGATCGTGGTATGCCTAGAAAATCTTGTTAGTGAGTCCCATGAACAATACTGAATAATTGGATATGCCGAAGAGCATAAAAAAAGAACTAGTAGTGGTCGCAACGACACCTGAATGTCGTCTTCTACACATCCTTGTCTCGAACTCTGAGCTGGTGATAACATGATCTGAGGATTATCTTTGAGAACCACAGTGCCCGATTCAGTTGATCAAAGAGGTAATCGATCCTCGAAAGTTGGTACTTGTTCTTCACAGTCACCAGATTCAGGTGACGGTAGTTGACACAAATCCTCAGGCTCCCATATGCCTTCTTGGAGAATAGAATCGAAGCTGCCTAGGGAGAAACACTGGGCCAGATGAATCCCTTCAGATATGATGGAGTAGATATTAGTTCTATCCTGGGGTATATGTTAATGTAGAAGTCCACCTCTCTATGATGAGGTAGACCTGGGACATCGTCAGGGAAAAAATGAGTGTACTGGTCCACTACTACAGGATAGGTAGGACTCTCCACATCTACCGCTCCGAGGCTAAGATAGGCCAACTAATGAGTGATCGGTTGCACCCTAATCCGAGTAAGTTCCTCCTATGATGCAAAGGAGAACTTATCACCAGTGAAGGTGAACCTGGTCCCATCCATATGGACACACCACACATTTCTCCTAATACAGTTGATATGAGAATGAACTGTAGATAACCATTCCATAACCATGATGACATCATAAGGCCTCGACACCGCAATGAGGATATCCTAGTTGAAGCTATCTCCTCCTAAAGTATGCTCATAATGCCAGCACAAGTGCATGATCATCGATTTTTCTCCCATAGAAGTCACTACCCGTAAAGATCGAGCCAATGAATTTTTCAGAATCTCTGAGCTCCAAATGAGGGAAGTTGAAATTAAAGAGTGATTATCACCTGTGTCTATAAGTACTATAGCTAAGGTGGAGTAGGCATAGAACATACCTCAAATAATCTCTAGAGCGACATGGATGTATGCTTTAGCTGCCTGAAGCTGAGCTCTCTCATTTCCACCTTCTCCCTCTGGTCGGGGTGGCCCTTATGGTGGTGGTAGTGGTAACACCTCGAATTGTCATCCACCACCAACTGCATGGCCAGCTCCTCTGCCACAACCTCCTTCTCCATGTGGTCTGCCTCAATTGAATCTTTGTCTCTTCTTGGGTGGTCCTTTCACTGTCTGCTGATCATCAGTACGGCGTGTCGGACAGTCATGAGCAGTGTGACCTTCCCCGCCGCCACTACTGGAAAAATTTCCTATACTGATGGTTCAAAACCGAGGGTATAGCCTCCAAAACTGTGGGTATAGCCTATACCCATGGTTTTGGGAACCATGGGATAGAATGGCATCAGTATAGGTCACCAGCCTATACCCAAGGTTCTCCAAAACCATGGTTATATGTGTTTTTCCAAAGGGTCTATGAAACATACCCAATTTCCATGGTGTCAAAGGCTTCTACCCACGGTTTTAAAACCATGGCTATATATCCTAAAATAATGCAAGCGGTTGGATTCGATCCCGCAACCTTTTCGCTGAAAACACAACGTCTAACCACTACCCTATAATCACCTATGTGTATACATATTTATATTTAGCTAAATATAGTTATATAAATGGTGGGTATAGAGGGAAGAACCGTGGGAATAGGACTCCTGCCAAAAAAATTTCCTTCCAGCAGAAAAAAAAATTTCACGTGCACAGACGAGAAACCTATACCTGTGGTTTTTCATCACCGTGGTTATATGTATTTTATCCCAGACCTATCCCCACATTTTTGGGAAAAAATGGGGATAGGTACCCATATACCCACAGTATTGTAAAATTGTTGGTATATATGACTTTTTAGGACCTATCCCCACGGTTTTGGAAAACCGTGCAGATAGACCTCCCCCCCTATACACACGGTTTTCCAAAACCATGGGTATATGTCTTGAAAATTTACTTATTCCCACTGTTTCAATAAACCGTGGGTATAAGGGTACCTATCTCCATGGTTTTGTTGAAAACCATGGGGATAGACCCATTTTACAGTAGTGCACATGAGTAACACTGTCCGTTCCTGGAATGTCTGGCTCTGTCTCCACTCTGAGTGCCTTACACAACCGATTCTAAGTCAGGTGGTCATACACCTGTCTGTTTGGTCCTCTTGGACCTTTGAGACATCTGTCTATTGCCAACTTCAGAAGACTCTACTTCATATGGACTAGTATTGGGTCTCACTGCTAGAGTATGCTCAATAAGAAAACTCTCCCCTAAGAGAGCTCTCTCCAACACCCCTTCCTATGTCCGGATGATGAGGGATATCATCGAATCCGTAATATCTCTCTTGAGTCCCTATTCGAAGGTCTAGGTCCAGAAAAAATGGGCCTTGTACCATATCAGTGGAGTAGCATGAGAGGTCGGTTAACCTCGCTGAGTACTGAGCTACAGTCATGCAACCCTGCTATGGATGCAGTAGCTCTTGTATCTACACCACTCGTAGGGTGGCTAGGACAATCACTACCCGAAACAGGCTCTCAAATTCTTCCCATAGTAGAATCATATCATCGTGTTCCAAGATCATTAGACTCCACCATCTGCCTGTTTATTCTTGTAGAAGGCCGACAACAAGGATCACCATGAAATAGGCTGGTGTCCCTACTAATCTGAAGACTCTCACCACATCCTCGAGTCAATCCTCAGATGCCTGTAGGTCCATATCACTCCTAAAACTTGCAAGCCTATGGCGTTGTAACTCCTGAAAAGCACTCAAGAAGTGTACATCATATTTTTCTAGGTATGGTGGCATCAGTGGCCCAACGGTAAGTGGTACAGCTGGTGCCTCCGTTGGAAAGGGGCCCTGCATCGAGGCCTCGTCGCTCAGTGGGATATCTATGTGTACGACTCTTTGGAGTCTAACTGGTCGTCCATAGGGAGGAATCCTGAAAGAAATAGATTTGACATGAGAAAATGATTAATACATTGTGAGATAACTTGGTTGAGCTGACTAAAAGAAAAAAATTTGATAACACACACGCAATCTGTGTTTCCATCCACTGAGTCAGAAGTCAGTAGTCAGGGTCCTTGTATATGGATATGTCAGCCGCAGTGCCAACACTGGACTCCTTGACCTAAAAACCACTAATTATACCCTTACCTCTATTGCTTCACAGAATAGAAAGACTAGAGTCCTACGTTCCGTGGTAGAACCGACTCTTCTGATACCAATTTATCATGACCCATCCCCCAAGGGATGTGCCCTGACTACCCCATTCCCGTCATCCATAGGCCTAGGTCTGTCGGCTATCACCAAAGGCGTAAATATCTAAAACTGTGAAAGAATTTCCTTTATACTGTGCAAACTCGCTCAATAGAGTACAATCTGGATGTAAGACACTATGAAAAACTATATAAAAGGAGTGATGAAAAGAAAAAGGGGCAGGAAATACAAGCCCTACAGGAAAGTATAAGTAAAACTGAAGAACAAGTACAACTGAAGTAAAGTAAAGCAGCTAATGGGTCGTTCTCCAGGAATTCATACCTATAGGGTAGGTACATATAGCCTCCTCATCACTCCAAGATTGTCAGTCTCCACCTTGTACCAACTCATTATAAGGTCCACCTTCATGTAGGGTCCAGTCCTGCTACTCTGATCCTCATTCAGTGTTGTCCGTCGTCTGCAACCAACACAACGAGGTGTGGGCATAGTCCGTGCATGGGTGAGTATAACGATACTCAGTAGGGATCCCGAGACCCTCAAGGTATCACAAAATCCAACAAGGATAAACCACATAGAATGAAATCAATAGATAACCTCACATAATTATATTCCCATACATATACCTATGTTACTATTTAATCCATCTCAATCATGAGGTAAACACAAAAGTTATCGACTCAGCTCAAACAGGAATTTTATTCACATTAATAAAGACACGAATACTAAAAAACTCCTTTTTCGAGTACAATGGGCCTAACACGACACCAAGTTCCTTCCCACTAACCTTGTACTGCTGAGGTACTCCTCCTGTCGAGTAACGTGGGTCTGTGCGCTCACACAGAGTCGCTCCCCAATGGGGGTCTACCACCAAATACTAGGCCTTCCCCATAATATCTTGTAGAGGTACTCCTCCTGTCGAGTACCATTGGTTTTCCGCCAACTACCATGTGCTCTTCTAACGTGGGTATTCCACCGAAAAAAGCGCTCTCCACTATGCTAGTCGAATCACTATGAGTCGAATCGGTCAAGTAGTCATCAGGTCTTAGCCAGCTACTAGGTCTTTATACTGCGGTCGATCGTCTCTGAGATGGTCCACTCCAAAAGATATAGGTCGATAGTCCAAATTTCATGAAGTCCCACATAGAAGTATCACAAAGCCCGCCTCATCATTGGGGCCTCAACGCAACAGATACTGCTTCAATCGAACGCCCAATTTGTGAGATATATGTTTTTTAGTCTCGGGGGCCCGGTCGGATTCATGTACAATCCAACCTGACCGTATCTCAACATTACTCCAAACTCTAGTGGGGTTTACTCAATGGACCATCGTGCTTCGTGAAAATCAAATCCACTGACGGTTTGTCAAATGGTCATCCGGTGCCAAAGATATAGCAAAAGGAAGTAACAGTCAGTAATGGGATCGTCTCTGGTCCGACCCAGTCAGACCTACTCGGCCCAACCCAGTCTGGGCCGACCTGGTCTGGGTTGACCCAATTTGACCTGTTGGGGTTAGCCCAACCCATTTGGAGGGATAGCCTATTAGAATTGGCCTAGTCTGCTAGGCCTGACCCAGCTTACTGCGAGGGCGGTTCGACCCAGAGGTTGCTGCATAGGCAGTCCGGTCCAGAGTTCGGGGCCTGTTCAGCCATCAACACGTGAGGAGAGGCTCAAGTGGCTTGGCCTGGGAGACAACGAGTAGATTATGCGGGGTGCGAGTAGGCCAGCGGGGTGTTGGGCAGGCCATGGGCAGGGAGAGCGGGGCGCGGGTAGGATGGTGGGGCGCAGGGCAGGCCGCAGGAAGGTCGCACTGGGCGCGGGTAGGCCAGAACGACGCTGGGCAAGGCTCGAGCTGGCCGTGCGTGTCCCAGGCAAGCCGCGAGGGTCACAGGTAGGCCTCGGGTAGGGTGCGAGGGCGGCCGTGGGTAGGCGGGCCAGTGGCCGAGGGGCGGCCAGGCAGGCCGATTCGGCGTGGGCCGACGGTGTTCGTCCAGGAGCATAGGAGTGTCGCGGGGGTGTGGGGGGGACGGGGATTCTCAGAGACTGCGGGAAGCGCATCCTTTTCCATTTTCTCCATTTCACATCATCTTTTTCACTTCACCATGTCGATGAACTCCATAAGAAAAAAAATGACCGAGGATGTCGGGCCACGTTAGGTTGGCTTGTATCCTCCGCATTTAATGTGATAGAAGATGGTTCAACAGAACAAAACTCAACAACCATCTTTATTCCAGATAAAGGAAGAAAAAGAAAAACAAATTAATTAAACCCCTACCTTTAATCGTCGGTCATTTTCAGTGATGTTAGAGGAAGAAGACGAAGTAGAATCGTCGTTCGTCGCATACACCACACACACTTCCAATCCTAGGTTGCGTCAGCTTGTGGAAGACACTCTACGTTGGTAAGTGTCTGGGAAGAAGCCATAGAAGGATCTTCATTGGCATTCATTGTTGGAAGAATGTGTTCTTCGTTCAACATTTGGAGAACTCTCCCTTCTCCCTATAATCCTCCATCTCAACTTCCACCCAAATGCCATGTAAAAATAATAGAAGATTGAGATTGTCTATTATATTGTTGGAACAAAAAATTCAAATTGAAAAATTAATTACGTGGCTTCCCTTTATTAATCCACAAGATTTGTCCCAAATTAATTATGGGAGGTCAAGAGGATCTCCCTCATTAATGAGGCAGAGTTGAGAGGTTATACTCTTCTCCCATTAATAGGGGTCAGGTGGTCCCCACCACTATTATTCAAAAGGGAGGTCAAGGTATCGGGTGGTCAATACGTCGTAACCTATCGCGGGAGGTTATGTTCCGGTGGGCCCCACCACTATAACCTCTCATGGGAGGTTCAGGTGTGGTGGCCCGAACTCCAACTTCCAACAGAAGGTTTTAACCACCCATCACTAACTTGGCGGCTCAAAAAAAGTGCAACTCACTTTATTTTAAATTTATTTAAGAAAACCTAAAAGCAATATTTTATTCTCGACCAACTACCGTCGAGGTGAAAGTATCCTTAAGAGAATACTGGCGCTGCGAGTTCAATAGTTCCCTCAAGTTTCAATTCCGAGCATCGGTTTAAAAGTTAGAAAATCTTGCTCGTACGTTTACTGAACGTACCCGAACAAAAATTCAGAAATTGATTCCCGAATCACTAGGCAGAGGAATGACGTGTCGTCATTTTTCGTGGACTCGTAAAACTCACATGTATTTAAGAAAAAAAATTCCACAGAAATCCCAGGTCTTTAAATAAAAATTCTATTATCAGAGGTTTTTTGAAAACATTTCATGGTTATATTTCCCATTATCTATATAAACATGATATGGTGTTATGTTTTTCTTGGTGAATGTATTTTATAATTGTATTCCTGAATTGAAATAATGGGGGGGGGGGTGAATACACTAGGTTCGAACCTACATTATAGAAATGGTGAATTCTAAATATATAGTAATGTGATGTTGAAATAATTTAATTGTTTCCTATTGAAAATTTATCAGGTAATTACTTATGCTTCATTTTAGTTGAAACCTTTTGATTTAAATTACAATACACATCATCTTAAAACTATTTTGTGTTATTTTCTCAATAAAAATTGGGAATAATCATTTTTAGGGACTATCATTTTAAAAATATATTTATCATAGAGGTAATAAGTTTTTATTCAGCCCAATAGAATAGAACATATGATGGAGAATTAGTTGGATCTAATTAAATATTTTAATTTCACGATTCATAATCAATCTTATAAAATAACATAGTGAAAATATATTTAGTTAGAAAATTAACACAAAATTAATTGTGATACATTTAAAAATTGATTTTTAGTTTAATAATTTGATGATTTTTGGCTTTAAAGTTGTTACTGTAGGAAATTAATATATTTTGTTTTTTGTTGTAAGTGTTTTTGTTCTCTCTCTAGAAGAATTAACAAAAGTGCAAAAAGAAGATCGTGAGTTCCATAAAAAAGGAATAATTGGTTTAAAAGTGTAAGATAAATGAATTTAATAATGAATAATATTATGATTTTATATTAGGATAGAAAATTTTTGTGAATTTTTATTCATAGTTAAAGAATGAATTGTTATGTGAAGCTCATAGTTCTCGATTTTCTATTCATCCTAACAACACAAAGATATACAAGGATATTCAAGAGTATTATTATTGAGGTTCAATGAAAAAAAAAATTATTATTTTACTGTGAAATTGATTAAAAGTCATTATATTAAAAAATATTGATAGTTACTGAAGTGGATGCTTCATACTTTTCTAGGGTAAATGTAAAAATTGGAAATTATATCCACGAACATCATGGTGGGACATTAAATTACTTCTCAAGAATATAATAAAATATTAGTTATTATAGATCAGTTGAATAAATTTATACATTTTCATCATATTATATTCAAAATATATCTAGATCACATTCATGATTATATATAAAGGGGTAGTAAATATACATGGAGTTCCTCTATACATTGTATCTGATTGTTATTCAATGATAATTTCTATCTTTTGGAAAGGCCTTCAAAAGTCATTGGGTAGAAAATTAAATTTCAAAAAATCATTTCATCCTCAATCTGATGGATTGTTAGAGTGATTAATTTAAATATTTTATGATATTATTTGAGATTTTTAAATGGATTACCATGGATGTTTGGATCAGTATCATTCATTAGTTGACATTTCTTATAATAATCATTTTCATTCTAGAATTCAGTTGTAACCTTTTGAATTATTATATAGAAAGAAGTGTAAAACCTTATGAATTTTTGATGATTTCAGGGAAACTAATTTAATGGGATCGTAATTTGAAAATAATTTGGTACCGAATGTTCTATTGCGTTAGTGACACATGAGGATTGGTAAGAGTAGAAATAAAATTTATGCACCTTACAAGAGGAAATACATTTCTTTAAAAGTAGGCGATTATGTTTACCTTAAAATATATTCATGGAAATGAGTTATTCAATTTGGTAAGAATGGAATGTAAATTCCATGGTTCGTTAGACCTTATGAAATCTTGGATAATGTAATACATGTTATCTACTAAGCATCCTTTCCCCTATGTTTATCTCAAGAACATAATGTTCTCCATGTTTTGACATTAATGACATATGTGTAATATCCATCTCATGTTTTGATCCTAAAAGTAGTTCAGCTGGAAGAAAAACATTCCTATGAAGAGAAACCAATTAATAATCTTGATCATAAAGACGATGTATTGAGGATCCTTGTAACTTAACATGTTATTGTTTTTGGAAGACACTACACGGTTTAAAAATAAACATGGGAATCTAAAAATGAAATAAGGGAAAATTTACACCAGTTATTTAATAAGTAAATATCACTTTGAAGATGTAATTTCAATAAGTTTGAGTGCAGGAGAATGTCAAAACCCATTTAATTATAGAATATTTTTTTATATTATTAATTTTATTGAAATAATGTTTCATATTTATTATTTAAGGTAATTAATTAAATAAAAAATTCTTTATATGGTTATTTATTTAAAACACGAATTTAAAAATTATAATATGTTAGTTAAAAAATTAATTTCTGAATTTATAATGTTGAAATTAATTTAGTATTTATTTTTAATAATTTATTCAAAATAGTTTATTTTTGGGAAATAGTAAAAAATATTGTTTTTTTAATATAGTTTTTTTTAAAATACATTATTTTTGTGACACGTCAATTCTTAATTATGGTAAAAAAATTATTAATAAAATTTGATGGCGAAATTATGATATATTAATATAAATATTTTAAAAAAAATTAGATCATGTATGTTATCATTTATTTTTTTATTACTATAAAAATCTTTTTCAGTGTCGATGTAATGCCTGTGTAGTGGTGATAAAATGAAATTATATTTATTATGAACAATTTTTTAAAACTACAAAACATATTCAATACTTTTTGTTCATTAATTATTATAATTTATGATTTTGGATGATATTTTGGACTTTTAGAATTAGATATCTGGAATTTTATCCAAATTATTGTACAATGCCTAAACAGTGTAAGAAAACATAAAATTACATGTTTATGAAGCTCTCTAGGTTTCTATATGTTTTAATATACATAATGAACGAATCTAGAATTTATTTTCACCCTGATTAATTTATTTTTATGATATTAATTTGATTTTAATTTTTATATATTAAATAATTTACATTAATTCTTATGAAATTTTGATGCAGTGTCTGTGCATGGTGATAAGTTAATAAATAAAATGATTTTATTTAAAATTAAAAAACCATTAATTGACCCGTAATCTATATAAATATTTTTTTGGATTATTTATTGTATAATATAAAGTGTGAAATATTTTTTTGAGACTATTTTGGACCCACAATATTCTTTTGAATCTACTTAAAATAATTTATTTTAAATATAGTCATGTTGTAAACACTATAATTTTTTTTGTTTATACTAATTTAATATGAGGTTTTTCAGAAGGTTTTTTTAAATAAAATATTCCATCGAATAATAATAATGTTATATTTTTCTTATTATTTTCTTTTTAAATATTAGGGATTGGGTAAAAACCTTAAAATAATGAATAATAATGAGACAACAAATATTTAATTAATGATGAAATCGAATAAAATATATTAAATGTAAGAAAATAAATGTAATTTGAGAATACAAGTTAATTAATGATTTATCTATATTAATATGATATATATAGAATATAATGATACATTTAATTCAAATTTGAATCTTTTTAGGTGTTTAATGTCATGCTTATGAATAGTGTTCAATTTGAAAATAATTAATTTTCATGAATAAAATATTTTTTTATATTGATTAAAAACCAAAACAAAAATCATATGGCCAAATGGGATAATATTGTATTGATAATGAAATAACCATTAGTTATAATGATTTTTTAGATTAATTAAACCTATAATAGAATAAATATATTTTAATAATATGAATGAATCTTATGTTACCCTATCCTCAATTTATAAAAGGGACTCTTTCCTTTACAATCATTCATCAACATATGTTGTCTTGCGGGAATATATTATAAAAATTTCCATTTATATCAACCAATTTCACATTATAGAACATCTGATCTCACAGAGAGAAAAATTTTAAGACCCTTTATGAGGTTCTAAAGGATAAACATTCATTAGGTAATATTTCTTCTTATTTTCATTAAAATAATTTTTAACATGTACCTCATCATCTCCCATAGCCAGTGATTCGTAAAAAATATCTTATAATATATATACTAGAATAATTTTGTTTTGATGGTATATTTATTATCAAATATCTCTTTTATAATTTTAGTCTTGAATAATGAAATTTTCAATTGTGGTGTGTCAATTTACCCTATTTATGGATGATGAGTTTTCATTTCCCATTATTACAATCATGGAATGTTTTAATTTTATTATAATTATTTAAAAAGACTGATATATATATATATGTTCTCACTTATGGGTTATTATTTCTATTTTACAATGATTCCTAAATTAAATTGACATTGGAAACCATGATTAGATAGCACATTTAATAATGGAAATAACGAAATATTGTTATTAAATAGGTATAAATGTTGTAAGAAGATCATGTATAGTTTTAAAAACATGAGTGTAGTTTGGTAAAATCAGTAAACTATAAAAAAAATTACAAATGGGGATTTAACACATTTTATGGAATTTGAATTGGAGGTGAAGGTCTTTCCTTTTATAATCTTTTCAGATTTCTCATTTACAAATTTTAAAAAGATTGTTTTTTATACGGAATGGGTTATTTTTCCCGATTTTATGAAAAATTATTACTATAATATTTCCTTTATCTATTTACATTTTTATTTTTTGAATATTATGATTTCATTATTAGGTTCACGAATTTATCATTTATATAGTGATTTTTGTGATAAAATGGAATTTTTTTATCTCCATTTTTTTGCTCTTTGGTTTTTTTGAGTTATCATGGGTTTCATTCATGATATGTTCTTTAGAAATATTTTATTATTGGTTTAAACCACTATAGCTAATTATGTGATGTTTTTATTCCCATTATTGATCATACTATGATTTTTTTTGCCCCATTATACCTAAATATATGACGGGAAAGCCCCATTACCACTCTCTAATGAATTGGGTAATCCTGTGATGGAATTTGAATGTAAGGTAATTAATTTTGTAAGTGTTAATGTATGAGTGATATTGTAATTATTTAACAAACAAAATTCAAGATTTTTTTTCTATTCATACAAAAATGTTTTTAGGAAAAGGGTTTATAGTGAATTTTTATGTTTTCATTAGAGTAAGGATTTTATTTCTTTATGTTCTTTAATGTGTTTTTTGTGTTCATCCAATATTTTAAAATGTTTATTATTGGTTATAAGGATAGTTAAATGAAAAAATAGAGTCATTATGAATTTTATGAATATTTCTTATTGGAATAATTTTTTGTTCTAAAATATTTATAGTTTTGAGGAAATGAGTATTTTTTTACTAATATTCACGTTGTATAAATATGGGATGTTGTGTATGTATTATGTCAATATTTAATTCTACAAACCCCAATTGATAATATATGTTAAATGAATTAAAATTGATGAATAAACTGAATATTATGTAATTATGTATTCATGGGTATATATATTTATTATTCATTTTCTTATAAAATCATATTTATATTAAAAATAATTTTTATTAAGTACTGTTTATCATCACATTTTGCACGATTAATTTTAAATTAAATTATTCAATTTATTATAATTGAACATATAAAAATGGATTCATTAATTTGAATCAATTCTTAAAAAAATTTAAAATATCCACTTTTTTATATTATGAATATAAACCCTAGTAATTTTGGTTACCTCATTAAAGGGTAAATTCAATAATTTTGAATAATAATAAAAATGGTATGGACTAAAAATTGATCTTAATAGTAGTATGCATTTTATTTCATGATTGTATCACAACCACAATCATCCAAAAGTAGAATATGTGGATTTTTCCATTTCTTCATAAATTTTTGGTTATATTATTTTATTTATTGCAATGTCAAAATTATCATTTTATTTGTTTTATTTTATATAAAATTTTAATATAAGGATAAATATTCAATATAAAGATAAATAATTTTTTCATCATGGTATTTGTTCATAATTTTTAATAATAAAATAATTACATTAAATTTTATGTGACAAAGTCACAATGTTTGCTCTATAAGTTGAAAAATAAGTGAAATTATTTATAAAACCTTAAAAAATATATTATTTTTGTTAGATATAGTGTCCCATGAATTTTTTAGTTAATATTAATATTATTTCTAAGTGCGAAATGATATAAACCGAATTATATTTTATTATATATGTTTTTAAGGAAGTATAAAATTAATTATATAATAAAATGTTATTAAATAAATTTTATGACAAATATTGTTTTATTAGATGACTTAAAATTCCTAAAAAAATTATCTTCATCTATGTGAATAAGTTTTGGTATATAAAATCAACCATAGACCATTTATGGTTCTTCTAGTCTTTTTTGGTAACTGTATTGACCCCTGTTGAGTAAAATAATTTTTTATTACGGTAATCCTAAAAAGGATAAACAAAGGGTCAATATAAAAAGATAAACCTAATACAACCACCTTAACATGTTAAAATATAATTTTGTGTAATTATTTATATTCATAAACATCTTACCATAAAAATAAATTAGTTCGGATCCACAAGGAAATTATAATTAATTTATATTTATATAATATTTTCATTATTTCATATAGTGTCCCTCTTGTATCTTATAAATGGTAACATACAGACATCTTATTAAAACATAAGAAACACTTTAGTTAGAATTATTCCTCCATAAATTTCATATATAAATTCTTGATCATAACTAATATTCATATTTGTGATCATAATGTGAAACTAAAATGGATTTTGATGTAATCCTTACAAAGATGTTTGAAAAATAGGCGTATTTCATAGTGAATTGTTTTTTAATTTAATAATACCTATATAATAAACAATTTTCAATCATTATGATATAATATAATAAATATATCATATATATTTATAAATTTATTGAAAATTGATATTTTCATTGATGCATATGTGTGTTTTCAACAACGTATTGATCCTTATAAGTTTTCAATTCTTGGTCCCATAATTTATTCCAACGGTGATAAACCCTGGTTTTAATTATGTCTAAAAAATATAATATCTCATTGTTGGGTTTTTTTCATCTCATTTTTTAATCAGGGAATGATTTTGATAGAGTTGAAGATTTTTGAATCCTATATCTCAAACATGGTTCTTTGAGATGATCCGAATAAGATGTTAATTTTAATCCCTTTAACCAAAAGAAAGAAAATTCCTAGATGTGGATCAAAAATCATGGGTTGAATTGGATGTATTGGAATCCTAAGATTTTTAATGACCTAGCCTAATGTATTGTAACTATTTTAAGAATGTATCAGAAAAAATTGGATGATATATTGGATATTTTTCTAGAATTCAGGTTGAGGTTAATTAGGAAACTAAAAGACATGATAATGACACTTTCACTGATAATGGTAATAAGGTTGATGTTAATGTATAATTCTAATGTGTTCGATAATTTTGAGAGGTTTGCATGGAAGTTGGTCATTCTGTGGTGAATTTTAGGATGCATAAAATAAATGAAAATGAGGTTCCCAAAGATAAGTATTGGAAGGAGGTTAACCAAAATAAAAAAATAAGGTCTTTGTGGATAAGGATGGTCATTCAAATGATATACATGGTCCTTTTTGAGTAATAGTTACATCTAAAAAATCTTGGGCACAAATCTCTGAAGATGTTGAACAAGGTAGGATTCCTGATCTTCCTAGGCCTCTTGCTAAGATTCGACGGGAAATTGGTAAATATGGAGGATACACATGTATAGAGGATCACATTTTGGATCATAATATCTCTTCTAGTATTTATAACCTAGTTTTTTTTCAGAAAAAAATATTGATGATGAGTTATTGAGGCATGATTTGAAGGATAATATTTGTGTTCTTGTGGACTCTTTTTATGTAACGCCCCGACCCCAGCTACCCAGAGTCGGTGCATTAATTACATAACATTGGCATGATCACAAGAAAGATCAAATCTCGAAAGACCGATTAGTTTAGTAGCTTTGGAAACACTAGATATATTCATAAGTTTTACATTACATCATAAAATGAAAAACTACTACAACAACATAATGTCTCCATAATCTACACTCATATCCCCACATAATATCCCTGCAGGTCATTCATAACTTACTTCTTCACATCCTGGGAAAAATAAAACATAGAAAATGGGTGAGCTCAAATGCCCAGTAAGGATAACAATAAGGTGGAAGCTTTCATAAATAAGAATAAACATTTAAGGCAATGTATAACTAAAACAAAATCCTTTTAAATACGAACTTTCAACATGGTATGGCATAAATAAAATGAAATAATGCCATTTACTTATTCACATGGATATTCTACTAAACGAATAATCAAATGCAAAAATCAATAACCACTTTCATAATGTTGGAATGCATAATGTCAAACGTTAATTTCATTGTCTAGGCCTCATCCCAAGACCTAGGGGTTACTTCTAACCGGAACCCAACCCGGAGTGCCTCTAATAACCGGACACCAACCCGGAGTACCTCTAATAACCGGAGACCAAACCGGAGGGCTTACTTTTACCAGTCCCTAACCTGGAGGGCTTACTTTAACCAGTCCCCAACCTGGAGGGCTTACTTTTACCGGTCCCCAACCCGGAACATACTTGTTTAGCACATTCATCTGAAGAAAAGTTTGAAATATAACATAAACATTCGGGTTAAAACTAGCATACGAAATTTCAATAGTTTCACCATAAACTATGAATGGTATAAAATAGCTTCTACGGTACGTTTCCCTTCGAATAATGTGATAGCGTGTGTTGTACGCAACCTCGAGTTCTAACACACACCACAACTAATTAAACTAGCCGTTGTGAATAGTAATACCTACTTTTTGAAATCATATATATTCTATATTTCAAAATGGACTTCATTTTTGGATTCGGAATATCAAAATTAGCCTAGGGTGAAATTTTGGTACATTTCGGATAACTTTCATATTTTGATGAATAGTGAAAATTTCTAAATTTTAATTAAAAACAACTTTTTTAATCAAATTAATTACTAGTGATAAATTATGAATTTGAGTGGTTTTAAAGTATATTTAGAATATATTTTTACCATTTAATATAATTTTGGTCATTGGACATAATTTTACAATTAAACCGAACATAAACAAGTGTCAATCTTTTGATAGTTATTATCTCTTAAAAACACGCTTTTTGTTTTAACAGCGGGAATTAATTTTAAATTAATTTCTGCCACTTCTGTGTTATGAATTTAGGAAAATGGATTCCATATTTGGAATCAGGATGTTCAAATTGTGTAAATAGGTAACTTTTATTTTTAGACATTTTGAATAGTTACTGTGGTAAATATTTTATTTACCATGGTTAAAGGGTAAATCCGGTAAATAAGGGTTAAAAAAATAATATTATAATAATAAAAAATTACCCTAAAACGTGTCCTAACCTTATTGGTGGACACATACCCGACCATGGGCATCCTTTGGTCAATTTGGGGACCCCTTGGAGCCACTTGTATGTGGTAGGGACACTTTATATTAATAAAGTTAAAATAAAAATAAAAATGGCATAAGCTTACATCTTTTAGAAGAACAATTTTTACATAGGGTTATACATGTTGGATTTTCGATTATAAATATTCATTAGAAATCTAAAAAGATTTCCTACATAATGATATTTTATTTATAATTTTTAGACATTATATAATTTATTTTATTTATGACACAATGATGATGCAGTAATTACTAAAATAGTGAAAAATAAAAATAATTGATCTTATAAATACCCAAATAATTATAATATGAACCTTTTAATGAATTAAACTAATTTTCTATGATAATATGATATATTAGGATTGATTTAATTGACTTTGTTCGAAGTAATCAATCTGTTAGGAGTTTCACAAAAATCAACTATTGAATAGTGTCAAAATTGACATAAAAGAGTTCTTAAAACAAATATTATATTATTAATTGATATTAAATTCCTAAAAATCTAAGGTTCGGCCAAGAGACTTATATTATGATAGGGTAATAATTAATGGACCACTTGGGGGTCGCTTGTATGTATATAGTAAGTTTATTAACCATAATATATAAAATACAAAGAGACATTGTAAAAGTGAAACTAATTAACTTAGAGTTAATACTTAAAGATAAGGTTAATATAAGTACCCAAACCTGTCTAAATTCTATTGGATGAGTTGTTTTCGACCTATCCCCACCTCATCCTTTGAATAGTCAACTTTGGAGCCTTTAGAAACCGAATATGAATTTATTATAAATTAATATTTATAGCTTTTCCAAAGGTGCCCCTCACCCCTCTTATAGAAGGGCACTCCTCCTTCTCATTTCTTCACACCTTCAAAGCCTTTTGGTTCGGCCAAACTCTGCCCAAATACTCTCCCAACATCTCTCAATACAACCTAGAGGCCTTAGTTTGATCAGAAAGCCAACCTAAGGAGCCCTTTTGATCAAATCAAAAGGAAGAACCCGAAGAAGAGGTAATGATTTCACCACCCTTTTCTAAGTTCATTTCTTCTTCCACTTATTCTTCCTTTGTTCTTACCATTCTGAAATAATAACTCCAGTATCTCACATATACTATGATGTTATTATAAGTATGGTACAACCATATTCAGTATTCTATCCACCCTTTGAATAACATGTCACCATACGTGCGTACATACGGCTTACCGTCTCCACGTCGTGGTGTAATTGTTATTCAATATAATATTATTTGGATGGGTATAATAATGATGTGTAACTCATGTAAATAATAAATATAACATGTTAATGATTCTTTATATATGATATACCATCCATTTATATATTATTTTAATATCAAAAGAATGATATTGTCGCTCGTGCGTACGTACGGACTACCGTCTCCACGAACGCGATGAGATTCATTCTCCATCGTATCCATTCAAGTATAATTATCATTTGATGATTTAAAAATGATGTTTAAGGACTGTATATCATTCTGGATATGAATAAGATACAACAACCATGGCTTATGTAACAAAACATATAAAAGAAAATGAGTAAGTTAACTCCCGAAACGACGATAATTCTAAGATATTATTAACAAATCAATGTTAAAAGATCATATATGATACCATATTAATATATATGATTCTTGTATAATTTAATAACAACTATTTCACCATTATACAGGAGGTTAACCTACCCCAACCAAGGAAAAGTACAAGGTAAGGGTTATTTCACAATCTCTTCATTATCCGAGGTTGTTTATACGTAATAATCTACTGGGATTTCTTTATCATCCACATCCATGTTTCTTCGAAATGTATTTCAAAACATATTTATTATTTACAAGAATATGGGTTAAAGTCATTTATACACTTGTTTGACTTTTTATAAGATGAATCTTTCCGTCGTTTTCAAAACAAGGTCCTTTTTAACATTTTCGACAGTATTATGGTAAGAATGATTTTTTAACTTATACGGCGGGTGCGGCTATTTTCGGCCGTTATAAAATATTCAAAGCATTCCTTACAAGCTTATAATAATATTTTCAAAGAAAAGGTTTCTTTTATATTTATTTGATTTTTAAATGATTTCAAAAGAGATATATTTCTCTCAAATATATGAAAATCCAGTGTAAATGTATACGTATTTAACGCAAGCTTAAAAATGTTTTCAGAAAACCTGACTCTCGAGTTTGGTAGACAGGAAGGGATTGGGAGTGGACCCATCATGGCCTGTAATTAATCGAGAAGTCTCAGAATTAGTTATTTTGTTTTCAGAAGCTTGCATATTGTTTTCAGAAAAACACTGGAGTATATTTTATCAATTTTAAACATAAGTATCTTCTAAAAAAATTGCATCGGTAGGTCTCATGAGACAAACTAGTGTCTTGGCACAAGGCCTTGACAAAATATTATTTGTAGTCTTGGCACGAGGCCTTGACTATGTGGTTATGATAGTCTGGCATTATGCATTCCAACATTATGAAAGTGGTTATTTATTTTTGCATGTGATTATTCGATTAGTGGAATATCCATGTGAATAAGTAAATGGCATTATTTCATTTTATTTATGCCATACCATGTTGAAAGTTCATGTTTAAAAGGCTTTTGTTTTAGTTATACATTGCCTTAAATGTTTATTCTTATTGATGAAAGTATCCGCTATATTGTTATCCTTACTGGGCATTTGAGCTCACCCCTTTTCTATGTTTTATTTTTCCCAGGAAGTGAAGATGTAAGTTATGAATGACCTGCAGGGATATTATGAGGGGATTGTAGTGTGGACTGTGGAAACATTATGTTGTTGTAGTAGTTTTTGATTTTATGATGTAATGTAAAACTTATGAATATATCTAGTGTTTCCAAGGCTACTAAACCAATCGGTCTTTCGAGATTTGATCTTTCTTGTGATCATGCCAATGTTATGTAATAATGCACCGACTCTAGGCAACTAGGGTCGGGGCGTTACAGTTGGTATCAAAGGAAGTTTAGTACAAACCTTGGAAACTAGATTTAGATAAACTCTGATTAGAGCACATAGACCTAAGATGAACTTTGAGGATTAGTATAGAAGAACTTCCTAGAATTTTGGTATTGTAGAGATTTTGGGAGTTTTCCGAGCAATACATCCCTGTCTGGATACGAGCAGGTAGAGGCGGCTCTGGCACAGATGTACCTAGGGGTAAAACCCGAAAACACCGCTTTGAGCTAGACTCGAACGGGAACTGGTGCACGACAACGGGCCTTGCTGCACTCTTGGTTACGACACTCCCGGGGGATATGCTTAGGATAACTCTCATTATCTTTACAAATCATTATGAAGGGTTTATGAGTATATACTTCCTCAAAGAAAACATTTTTATGATTATGGATTATATCCATAAATAGTTCAATTTATGTTAAGTGTTTTATAAGTATGGGATTATGTATTTTGATGCATAAACTGATCTAGTTTATGCCATTTTTTAGAAATGGCACCTAGTGGAAGAAATGGAAACCGTATCAATGCACGCACTCCATGTAGGGATTGCCCTCCTGCTCAAGATAATTATAGTGGGGCTGGTGATGCAACTGGTGCTGATCAGCTAATCACCGTACTGGGACAACTTACTCAGGTTATGAATAATAACCTTACCCGTATGGAGCACCCTGATCCGCAGCGTGGAGGATCAATGTTAGATCGATTCATGAGACAACAACCACCAACGTTCAATGGGAGTACAAATCCCTTAGTAGCTGAGCAATGGATATTTTCCCTAGAGAAAATATTTCAGGCTTTGGGGAGTAGTGAAAGGGAAAAAGTTACCATGGCAGTTTACCGCCTCACTGGAGATGCTGATCAATGGTGGTCATTGATTCAAAACATGAAGGAAGATGATGAAGTATCAAACATGGAATGGAGGGAGTTCAAAGATCTGTTTTTAGAAAAATACTTTCCTCGCGACCATCGAGCAGATATGGAAAGGCAATTTCTGAGTCTGAGACAAAAGGAGGATGAGAATGTCACAAAGTATGAGGCTAACTTTACAAGGTTAGCGAGGTACGCTGGTGATTATATTCGCAACCCAAGAAGTAAGATTGATCGTTTCTTTGATGGGTTAAAACCATTTCTCCGTCGAGCATTAGTCTCACAATCCTTTTCATCGTACGAAGACATTGTCTCATGTGCTATCAAGACCGAAAAGGAATTCTCTAAGTCTTATGACTTTAAAGCAAAGCAAGAGAAGAAGAGACCTGCTGATCAATCTGGGAATGGAAATAAGGGGAAGAAGGGAAAGGTTGAATATCCATCTTGTGGTAAGTGCGGGAAGAAACACCCCGGTGCTTGCCTGAAGGGAATGGGAGTCTGTTACAAGTGTGGTGAAAAAGGCCACCAAGCTCATGATTGCAAGGGGAAGAAGGAAGCTACCAACGTTCAGTGCTATAATTGCAGGGAGATGGGGCATTATGCAAATGCATGTCCTAAGCGTCAGGAGAACTTACCTCAGAAAAGGCCAAGGGATCAAGGCCAGGCTTATGCTATCACTACTGCTGAGGTAGAAGCTCCGAAAGACGTGGTGGCAGGTAATTTAATGGTTTCCTCAAGTTTAGCAAATGCATTATTTGATTCTGGATCATCGCATTGTTTCATATCTTCCCAGTTTGCTAAGAAAATTAGATATTTCCAATTTGATTTAATAAGGGAGTTGTCAGTTAAAACTCCTAAGGGAAGTATCGTTGCAACAAAGTTTTGTGAATCAGTCCCCATTAGAGCACATAAATTTTCTTTATCTGCTGATTTCATCGTCATACCTATGATTGAGTTTGATATAATCCTCGGTATGGACTGGCTTTCGGACTATGATGCGAAGATTTATTGTAAGAAGAAAGAGGTTACGATTCTTGATGATAATGATAAGGAACACCTTATTTTTAGAGCAGAATCGTCACCACCTAATTCTTATTTAGATCCACCCCCAGTAGCTCAACTTAATTCAATTATTGGGGAGGAAGAGAATGAAATAACTGTCGGTGAGGAAAGGAATGTTCAAATAGAGGATGTACCTGTTGTGAAAGAGTTTGTAGATGTATTTCCGGAAGATTTACCTGGACATCCTCCAGAACGAGAAGTAGAGTTTTCCATTGATTTGATTCCTGGATCAAGGCCTATATCGAAGACCCCTTATAGAATGGCCACTGTAGAGTTAGTCGAACTAAAGAAACAACTAGAGGAATTGAGTAATAAGGGATTTATTCGCCCTAGTGTTTCTCCATGGGGAGCCCCTGTTCTTTTTGTTAAAAAGAAAGATGGATCTATGAGGTTATGTATCGACTACAGGGAGATCAATGCTATAACGATAAAGAACAAGTATCCCCTACCTCGTATTGATGATTTATTTGACCAACTGCATGGAGCTCAATACTTTTCAAAGATTGACCTTCGATCTGGATACCATCAGTTGTGTGTAAAGAAGGAAGACATTCCGAAAACAGCATTTCGAACCAGGTACGGGCATTACGAGTTCACTGTAATGCCGTTTGGATTGACTAATGCACCCTCTGTATTCATGGATCTGATGAATAGAGTTTTCAAGGAGTATCTCGATGAATTTGTGGTGGTATTTATTGATGATATCTTGGTATACTCCAAAACCTACAAAGATCATGAAAATCACTTGCGCATTATCTTGAAGACTCTGAGGAGGCATGAATTATATGGAAAGTTTAGCAAGTGTGAATTCTGGCTTCAGGAGATTTCTTTTCTTGGCCATATTGTCTCTAAAGATGGAATCTCTGTTGATCCTTCTAAGACCAAGGCAATCCAAGAATGGCCAGCACCTACGAGTATAACTGAGGTACGTAGTTTTATTGGTTTGGCAGGTTATTATCGACGTTTCGTCCAGAATTTTGCCCGATTGGCTAACCCATTAACGAAGCTCACACGTAAAGGGGTTAAATTTGTTTGGACAAAAGAGTGTGAAGAATGTTTCGAAGAACTGAAGAGAAGATTAGTCAATGCTCCTATATTGACTCTACCATCGGGGAATGATGGGTTCGTTATTTATAGTGATGCATCAAAGAAAGGACTTGGCTGTGTCCTTATGCAGAATGATTGAGTTATTGCCTATGCATCACGAAAGTTGAAAATTCATGAACAAAACTATCCTACTCATGATCTTGAGTTAGCAGCTGTGATCTTTGCTTTGAAGATATGGAGGCACTACCTCTATGGTGAAAAATGTGAGATTTATACTGATCACAAGAGTTTGAAGTATATTTTCTCACAAAAAGAACTCAACATGAGGCAAAGGAGATGGCTTGAATTACTCAAGGATTATGATTGTACGATACACTACCACCCGGGGAAGGCAAACAAGGTGGCAGATGCTTTGAGTAGAAAAGACCATGGAGTTTTGAACAATATGAGAATTGAAAGGGATCCAATTTTCATGGATCTAGTGAAAATGGACATGGGAATAACCAGGGAAGGTGAAACATCAATGCTTTTTCAAATGGTTGCCAAACCATCTTTACTAGAAAGGATTAAGAGTTCTCAGACCGATGATGACGAATTCCAAAAGAAGATTAAAGCTGTGAATGATGGGAGATTGAGAGACTTTGTGTATGAAGATGGAATTTTGAAATTCGGGAAGAGACTTTGTTCCCAATATACCTGATCTAAAAAGGGAATTGCTGGATGATGCTCATAGTTCCAATTTCTCTATACACCCTGGGAGCACCAAAATGTATAGAGATTTGAAGGAACATTTTTGGTGGGACAACATGAAGAGGGAGATTGCTGATTTTGTGTCAAGATGTATGGTTTGTCAACAAGTGAAAGCTGGAAGGCAACAGCCTGGAGGAGTCATGCAACCTCTTCCCATACCGGAGTGGAAATGGGACAATATTACAATGGACTTTGTCATGGGGCTACCAAAGACTCCTAGAAGGAACGATGCAATATGGGTTATTGTTGATCGTCTTACCAAGTCAGCACATTTTCTTGCTATAAGAGAAGATCTACCCCTGGAACGTCTAGCAAGACTATATATTAATGAAGTTGTGAGACTTCATGGAGTACCCCTATCGATTGTTTCTGATCGTGATCCCCGTTTTACTTCAAGATTTTGGAAAAGTCTTCAGAAATACCTGGATACTGAACTTCATTTGAGCACTGCTTACCACCCTCAGACAGACGGACAATCAGAACGGACTATTCAAACCTTAGAAGACATGTTGAGATCTTGCTCACTTGACTTTCAGGGTATGTGGGATCAATATTTACCACTAGTAGAATTTTCCTATAACAATAGCTTCCATTCGAGTATTCAGATGGCACCATATGAAGCGTTATACGGAAAGAGATGTCGTACACCAACTTGTTGGGATGACGTCGGTGAAAGAAAACTTGTAGGTCTAGAACTGGTGGAGGAAACGATGGAAAAGGTAAAGGTAATCCAAAATCACATCAAAGCAGCTCAAAGTAGGCAGAAGAGCTATGCCGATAATCGAAGGAAGGATTTGGAATTTCAAGTCGGTGATCATGTTTTCCTAAAGGTATCTCCGTGGAAGGGAGTCATACGTTTTGGTAAGAAAGGTAAATTGAGTCCCAGGTACATCGGACCTTTCGAAATTCTAGAACGAATTGGGGCTGTAGCTTACCGATTGGCAATGCCGCCAAGTCTCTCCAAAGTTCACGATGTGTTCCACGTATCTCTGTTGAGAAAATACATGCCTGACCCAACGCATGTACTCACCTATGAGGAATTAGAACTGGAACCCGATCTGTCTTATTGCGAAGAGCCCGTCAGGATTCTTGATACAAGAGAACAAGTACTGAGAAACCGGACGACGCGTCTGGTAAAAGTTTTGTGGAGAAATCATAAGATGGAAGAGGCAACGTGGGAACCCGAGGAACTTATGATGAAGAACCACCCGAGTCTTTTTATGCAGTAATACTTTAGAAATTGCGAGGACACAATTATTTGAAGGAGGGTAGAATGTAACACCCCAAGCTTCTACGGTACGTTTCCCTTCGAATAATGTGATAGCGTGTGTTGTACGCAACCTCGAGTTCTAACACACACCACAACTAATTAAACTAGCCGTTGTGAATAGTAATACCTACTTTTTGAAATCATATATATTCTATATTTCAAAATGGACTTCATTTTTGGATTCGGAATATCAAAATTAGCCTAGGGTGAAATTTTGGTACATTTCGGATAACTTTCATATTTTGATGAATAGTGAAAATTTCTAAATTTTAATTAAAAACAACTTTTTTAATCAAATTAATTACTAGTGATAAATTATGAATTTGAGTGGTTTTAAAGTATATTTAGAATATATTTTTACCATTTAATATAATTTTGGTCATTGGACATAATTTTACAATTAAACCGAACATAAACAAGTGTCAATCTTTTGATAGTTATTATCTCTTAAAAACACGCTTTTTGTTTTAACAGCGGGAATTAATTTTAAATTAATTTCTGCCACTTCTGTGTTATGAATTTAGGAAAATGGATTCCATATTTGGAATCAGGATGTTCAAATTGTGTAAATAGGTAACTTTTATTTTTAGACATTTTGAATAGTTACTGTGGTAAATATTTTATTTACCATGGTTAAAGGGTAAATCCGGTAAATAAGGGTTAAAAAAATAATATTATAATAATAAAAAATTACCCTAAAACGTGTCCTAACCTTATTGGTGGACACATACCCGACCATGGGCATCCTTTGGTCAATTTGGGGACCCCTTGGAGCCACTTGTATGTGGTAGGGACACTTTATATTAATAAAGTTAAAATAAAAATAAAAATGGCATAAGCTTACATCTTTTAGAAGAACAATTTTTACATAGGGTTATACATGTTGGATTTTCGATTATAAATATTCATTAGAAATCTAAAAAGATTTCCTACATAATGATATTTTATTTATAATTTTTAGACATTATATAATTTATTTTATTTATGACACAATGATGATGCAGTAATTACTAAAATAGTGAAAAATAAAAATAATTGATCTTATAAATACCCAAATAATTATAATATGAACCTTTTAATGAATTAAACTAATTTTCTATGATAATATGATATATTAGGATTGATTTAATTGACTTTGTTCGAAGTAATCAATCTGTTAGGAGTTTCACAAAAATCAACTATTGAATAGTGTCAAAATTGACATAAAAGAGTTCTTAAAACAAATATTATATTATTAATTGATATTAAATTCCTAAAAATCTAAGGTTCGGCCAAGAGACTTATATTATGATAGGGTAATCATTAATGGACCACTTGGGGGTCGCTTGGATGTATATAGTAAGTTTATTAACCATAATATATAAAATACAAAGAGACATTGTAAAAGTGAAACTAATTAACTTAGAGTTAATACTTAAAGATAAGGTTAATATAAGTACCCAAACCTGTCTAAATTCTATTGGATGAGTTGTTTTCTACCTATCCCCACCTCATCCTTTGAATAGTCAACTTTGGAGCCTTTAGAAACCGAATATGAATTTATTATAAATTAATATTTATAGCTTTTCCAAAGGTGCCCCTCACCCCTCTTATAGAAGGGCACTCCTCCTTCTCATTTCTTCACACCTTCAAAGCCTTTTGGTTCGGCCAAACTCTGCCCAAAGACTCTCCCAACATCCCTCAATACAACCTAGAGGCCTTAGTTTGATCAGAAAGCCAACCTAAGGAGCCCTTTTGATCAAATCAAAAGGAAGAACCCGAAGAAGAGGTAATGATTTCACCACCCTTTTCTAAGTTCATTTCTTCTTCCACTTCTTCTTCCTTTGTTCTTACCATTCTGAAATAATAACTCCAGTATCTCACATATACTATGATGTTATTATAAGTATGGTACAACCATATTCAGTATTCTATCCACCCTTTGAATAACATGTCACCATACGTGCGTACATACGGCTTACCGTCTCCACGTCGTGGTGTAATTGTTATTCAATATAATATTATTTGGATGGGTATAATAATGATGTGTAACTCATGTAAATAATAAATATAACATGTTAATGATTCTTTATATATTATATACCATCCATTTATATATTATTTTAATATCAAAAGAATGATATTGTCGCTCGTGCGTACGTACGGACTACCGTCTCCACGAACGCGATGAGATTCATTATCCATCGTATCCATTCAAGTATAATTATCATTTGATGATTTAAAAATGATGTTTAAGGACTGTATATCATTCTTGATATGAATAAGATACAACAACCATGGCTTATGTAACAAAACATATAAAATAAAATGAGTAAGTTAACTCCCGAAACGACGATAATTCTAAGATATTATTAACAAATCAATGTTAAAAGATCATATATGATATCATATTAATATATATGATTCTTGTATAATTTAATAACAACTATTTCACCATTATACAGGAGGTTAACCTACCCCAACCAAGGAAAAGTACAAGGTAAGGGTTATTTCACAATCTCTTCATTATCCGAGGTTGTTTATACGTAATAATCTACTGGGATTTCTTTATCATCCACATCCATGTTTCTTCGAAATGTATTTCAAAACATATTTATTATTTACAAGAATATGGGTTAAAGTCATTTATACCCTTGTTTGACTTTTTATAAGATGAATCTTTCCGTCGTTTTCAAAACAAGGTCCTTTTTAACATTTTCGACAGTATTATGGTAAGAATGATTTTTTAACTTATACGGCGGGTGCGGCTATTTTCGGCCGTTATAAAATATTCAAAGCTTTCCTTACAAGCTTATAATAATATTTTCAAAGAAAAGGTTTCTTTTATATTTATTTGATTTTTAAATGATTTCAAAAGAGATATATTTCTCTCAAATATATGAAAATCCAGTGTAAATGTATACGTATTTAACGCAAGCTTAAAAATGTTTTCAGAAAACCTGACTCTCGAGTTTGGTAGACAGGAAGGGATTGGGAGTGGACCCATCATGGCCTGTAATTAATCGAGAAGTCTCAGAATTAGTTATTTTGTTTTCAGAAGCTTGCATATTGTTTTCAGAAAAACACTGGAGTATATTTTATCAATTTTAAACATAAGTATCTTCTAAAAAAATTGCATCGGTAGGTCTCATGAGACAAACTAGTGTCTTGGCACAAGGCCTTGACAAAATATTATTTGTAGTCTTGGCACGAGGCCTTGACTATGTGGTTATGATAGTCTGGCATTATGCATTCCAACATTATGAAAGTGGTTATTTATTTTTGCATGTGATTATTCGATTAGTGGAATATCCATGTGAATTAGTAAATGGCATTATTTCATTTTATTTATGCCATACCATGTTGAAAGTTCATGTTTAAAAGGCTTTTGTTTTAGTTATACATTGCCTTAAATGTTTATTCTTATTGATGAAAGTATCCGCTATATTGTTATCCTTACTGGGCATTTGAGCTCACCCCTTTTCTATGTTTTATTTTTCCCAGGAAGTGAAGATGTAAGTTATGAATGACCTGCAGGGATATTATGAGGGGATTGTAGTGTGGACTGTGGAAACATTATGTTGTTGTAGTAGTTTTTGATTTTATGATGTAATGTAAAACTTATGAATATATCTAGTGTTTCCAAGGCTACTAAACCAATCGGTCTTTCGAGATTTGATCTTTCTTGTGATCATGCCAATGTTATGTAATAATGCACCGACTCTAGGCAACTAGGGTCGGGGCGTTACCCCCACATAATATCCCTGCAGGTCATTCATAACTTACTTCTTCACATCCTGGGAAAAATAAAACATAGAAAAGGGGTGAGCTCAAATGCCCAGTAAGGATAACAATAAGGTGGAAACTTTCATAAATAAGAATAAACATTTAAGGCAATGTATAACTAAAACAAAAGCCTTTTAAATACGAACTTTCAACATGGTATGGCATAAATAAAATGAAATAATGCCATTTACTTATTCACATGGATATTCTACTAAACGAATAATCACATGCAAAAATAAATAACCACTTTCATAATGTTGGAATGCATAATGTCAAACGTTAATTTCATTGTCTAGGCCTCATCCCAAGACCTAGGGGTTACTTCTAACCGGAACCCAACCCGGAGTGCCTCTAATAACCGGACACCAACCCGGAGTACCTCTAATAACCGGAGACCAAACCGGAGGGCTTACTTTTACCAGTCCCTAACCTGGAGGGATTACTTTAACCAGTCCCCAACCTGGAGGGCTTACTTTAACCAGTCCCCAACCTGGAGGGCTTACTTTTACCGGTCCCCAACCCGGAACATACTTGTTTAGCACATTCATCTGAAGAAAAGTTTGAAATATAACATAAACATTCGGGTTAAAACTAGCATACGAAATGTCAATAGTTTCACCATAAACTATGAATGGTATAAAATAGCACATCCACATTCAAACATATCACAAAACCTTCAATACAATAAAGAAGTTTTGTATTATAATAAATCAACTTCAAATAATTTTAAAATCCATCAAAGGATGTTGACATAGATGAAATCAAAATACTTTTAAAAGAAGTATCTCCTTTTATTTTGAAATCATTTAAGATCCATATAAAATAAAACATTTTCTTTGAAAATATTCTTATAAGCTTGTAAGGATAGCTTCGACGGGTTTATAACGGCGGAAAATAACCGCACCCGCCGTATAAGTTAAAAAAAACATTCTTACCTCAATTTTGTCGAAAAGGTTAAAAAGGACCTTGTTTTGAAAACGATGGAAAGATTCCTTTATAAACCTCTTATAAAAAGTCAAACAAGGGTATAAATGACTTTAACCCATATTCTTGTAAATAGTAAAAATGTCTTGAAATACATTTCGAAGAAACATGGATGTGGATGATAAAGAGATCCCAGTAGATTATTACGTATAATACAACCTCGGATAATGAAGAGATTGTGAAATAACCCTTACCAATTCGGTAACTTATGAAATATACAACCCATGAAAGAGGTATCATACAATGAATATGTAAATACACATAAATTAGAGTGTATTACACAAAGAATATAATTATGGGTAGTACATATACCACACAAAAGGTGATGGTGGCAATATGACATGAATCTCACGGAAATAAGGAGTGAGATGAAAACCCCTTACCTTGTACTTTTCCTTGGTTGGGGTAGGTTAACCTCCTGTATAATGGTGAAATAATTGTTATTAAATTATACAAGAATAATATACATTAATATGATATCATATATGATCTTTTAATATTGATTTGATAATAATATCTTAGTATTATCGTTGTTTCGGGTGTGAACTTACTTGTTTGCTTTTGTATGTTTTGTTACGTAAGACATGTTTGTAAAGGATAAGTTGTATATTATTCAAATCCATAATGGTATCAAGTCCTTAAACATCATTTTTAAATCATCAAATGATAATTATACTTGAATGGATACGATGGAGAATGAATCTCATCGCGTTCGTGGAGACGGTAGTCCGTACGTACGCACGAACGCTACTTCCATTTAATTTTTATTTTAAAAGAATAGAATCCAAATGATACATAGGTATATTACTATTACAGTATAATATAATATTTTATATATGTTACTTAAGTTCCCTAACACCATCCTTTATACGTTCCATGTGTGGTATGAACGAGTCATATCATTTTAAGGGGGCGGTAGTCCGCACTTCCTCAAATGAAATTATCGTATGTATATACAACATGAAACGAATAATGGTATGAAATAAAATGGAATTACAGAAGCTTATATATAAAATATATATATCATTAATATCATATTTAATTACAGTGCCATCATAATGGCCACCATGAGAGGCGGTAAGATGTATTTGAACAATCATCGTTTCGTGAGGCGTTAATTTTCCATCCACAGAAACATTATGTTCATCATCCATTAGATGGAGTTGTGTGTATGTGTAGTTTGAATACTTCTTATAACAAAATCCTAGTATATTGAGGATACTGGTGTTGTTACAAAATAAGGGAAATAAAAAGAGTTTGGGGGTTGGAGAAGCAAAATAAATGAAAATAATTTAAGAGAAATCGTTACCTTTAATTTAGGTAACTCACTTTGGTTGGAACCAAAGGACTTCTTGAAATTCTTTCTGCCTAAGGGGAAGCTTCAAGGAGGAGGATAGGGATGTGGGGAGCTTAGTTGGGCAGAGTTTGGACGAGCCAAGTGGCTTGAGAGGTGTGAGGAATGAGTAGAAGTGGTCTCCTTTTATAAGGGAGAGGAGGGGCTCTTTAGGAAAGAGTGAAAGTATTACTTTATAATATAATTATATTCGGTTTATAATGGTCCAAAAATCATTGAGGTCGAAGATAAGATGACTCATATTCTAAATAACATCAACCAATAAGAATTGGACAGGTTTTAGATAATATTTTAATCATTATAATCTTATTTATTTAAATGATTTATTAATGAGGTAAACATTGCATCATTATTGTGTCATTAATAATTTAAATTATTTGATGTCTAAAAATTATAAATAAAATATCATTATGTAGGAAATATTTTTAGCTTTCTAATGAATATTTATAATCGAAAATACAACATGTATAACCCTATGTAAAAATTGTTCTTTTAAAAGATGTAAGCTTATACCATTTTTGTATTCATTTTAACTTAATTAAAATAAAGTGTCATTATCACTTACAAGTGGATCCATGGGGTCCCAAAATAGACCCAAAGATTCCCATGGTCGACCATTTATCAACCAATAGGGTTAAGACACGTTTTAGGGTAATTTAGTATTATTATAATATTATTTTTTAACCCTTATTTACCGGATTTACCCTTAACCATGGTAAATAAAATATTTACCGCAGTAATTATTCAAAATGTCTAAAAATAAAAGTTACCTATTTACACAATTTGAACATCCTGATTCCAAATATGGAATCCATTTTTCTAAATTCAAAACACAGAAGTGTCAGAAATTAATTTAAAATTAATTCCCGCTGTCAAAACAAAAAGCGTGTTTTTAAGAGATAATAACTATCAAAAGATTGACACTTGTTTATGTTCGGTTTAATTGTAAAATTTTGTCTAATGAACAACATTATATTAAATTGTAAAAATATATTCTAAATATACTTTAAAACCACTCAAATTCATAATTTATCACTATTAATTATTTTGATTAAAAAAGTTGTTTTTAATTAAAATTTACTAATTTTCACTATTCATCAAAATATGAAAGTTATCCGAAATGTACCAAAATTTCACCTTAGGCTAAATTCAATATTCCGAATCCAAAAATGAAGTCCATTTTGAAATATAAAATATATATAATTTCAAAAACTAGGTATTACTATTCATAACGGCTAGTTTGATCGATTGTGGTGTGTGTTAAAACTCGAAGTTGCGTACAACACACGCTACTGTATTATTCAAAGGAAAACGTACCGTGGAAGCTTGGGATGTTTCATTTTAAATTTTTTTGATGTCCCCATTTAGTCAAAAAGTTTAAAATATTGTATTTAAAAAGGTTTCACTATTAGAAGTTGATAAAAGTGCAATACTGAAAATGAATTTGTTCTTGCATTATATCTAAGAAACTCATAATATGGATTCTAAAATTATAAGGATTATATAAAGTTTAAAATTTAGATAATACTATTCATAACCTCTTTTGAATGGCTTTTTTTTGTAAGTCATGGTGTGATTGAACTCGGTGTTGCGTGTAGTGCAAGTTATTGAATTATTTTGAAGAAATAACACACTATGAAATCTTGGGGTGTTACATTCTCCCCTCCTTCAATAAATTGCGTCCTCGCAATTTTAAATTGTTCTTCGAAAATAAAAGGTTTAAAATAGAAAATATATTTGTGGGAAAACCCACATCGGAAATTGGGTTACTAAAATTTAGTCTTAATATGAGGAAAAGAGAAATTAAAGGGTCACCACCAAATTATGATCTCGATTAGGAGAACATTGGTGGCATTTAGAGACATATAATTGGAGGAAAAACGTAAATATTTATAGGTAGTGATTGAGGTCATCAATCACAAACAAGTATAAAATTGAGGTCCTTAAATTCATCAATCTATGATGATTTGAAATACCATCGGTTCAACAAAACATAGGGTATTAGGATAACACATTTTTGACGTTTCAAAATATCCTAGTTGAAATCCCACATCGAAAAATGAATTAATGAGGCCTCTATTTAAAATAAAGAGTCGAAAGTATGAAGATTACCGAAAATAACACATACTAGGGTTCCATGTAGGAAAATATGGATATGGAAGAAAAATCTAACCATCAATTATCTGATGGAGAGTGGTAGAGAACATGGCTATGAAAAGGCCAACAATCCCAAAGCCATAAATTTGTGATGATTTAAGGTACCATCTAGGACAACATTTTTGTTCTAAGTTCCTTTTCTTAACATTGTGGAATTTATTTATGAGATTGGCTAAGGAGGTATACATACTTTATAATTAGAGTTTTATCCATTAATAAATTTCTACCACAAACTCATCTTTCACTCTAAAACATAATAGAACGTAAAAAAAATTCTATTTACACTATTCGTATAGGGTTCCAAAATAATCGAATTTATAATTCATCTACAAGATCTTTTAATAAAAACTAAATTATTTAATCCAGGACATCTCGTGGGCCAGTGGTAGGTGATACACCCTTGTCGCCCTTCGGTTGCGGGTTCAAGTCTCGCAGCTTTTCCGGACGCGACGGGTTGCCGCCCGACCTCCGGGTTGTACTTTTATGGCAGTCCAAAATTAATATCAAACTTAGAATTTATCCAAAATACTTCTGTCCAAACTCACAGTCCAACATTTATAAGGAAGGTAAACATAATGTAGATCCTTTTTACCCTGTAATAGAATATTAATTTCTTCATCATGTATTCTTTTAAAACACTGAAACATCCTGATTTACCATAATCCTTATTGATTACATTCATGCTCCCTTATTCCATATAGAATGCTGGATATACTTCATCAATCCAAAAATGTTTTAAACCCCACAATGATGGAATATACAAATCATTAATCAGCTTCAAGGTAGTCAAGAATATCCAATATAATTTATCCAAATCAATCATGTATTATTCTAAAATCACTACTTCGGTATCAGAACCATATTATGGTTTATCTTTCTCTCAACCATATATTTTCCAAAAATTTAACCTTCTATTGCGTCACTTTTCTTTGTTCCACACAATCTCAAGTCCTTAATGAAATAGTACTGCAGTACAATCCTTATATACTCCATAATTATTATAACAAGTACATTGTTGATACAACACTCAATTGACATAATCAACATAAGAACACTAATCATTCCTCTTCATCTGTGGTAGTATCATAACTTGATTATTATCCAATAGCATCATTTGCGGCATAGTCTGATGACTGGGACATAGGTTCGCGTAGTGTCCAAACTCCTTGCAAATGAAGCATTGTACATTTGAAACCATTTTCTTACCCTTACAGTCACGTACTTTGTGCCCTTTTCCTCCACACTTATAACAAACTCCCATTCCTTTCAGGCAAGTTCCAGGGTGTTTCTTTCCACAGTTAACAAATATGGTAAAATTCTTCTTTTCCCTCTTCCCTTTATCCATCTTTCTCTCTGCTATCCTTTTCTTCTCTTGCTTCCCTTCAAATCCATAGGACTCAGTAAACTCTTTACTTATCTTATCAACACATGATATTATTTCTTCATATGTTGATAATACATGGGAGACTATTTCTCTTATAAATTCTAGCTTAAGACCATGAAAGATATGATCCTTCCTTCTCTTTGGATCATGTGCATTTCTGGAGTTCTCATTCCTTCTACTGGGCACCATTTCTAAACAAATGCATAAACTAGATCAGTTTATGAATCGAAATACTTAATACCATACTCATAAAACACTTAACATAAATTGAACTATTTATGGATATAATCCATAATCATAAAAATGTTTTCTTTGAATAAGTATATACTCATAAACCCTTCATAACGATTTGTAACGAAAATGAGAGTTATCCTAAGCATATCCCCCGGGAGTGTCGTAACCAAGAGTGCAGCAAGGCCCGTTGTCGTGCACCAGTTCCCGTTCGAGTCTAGCTCAAAGCGGTGTTTTCGGGTTTTACCCCTAGGTACATCTGTGCCAGAGCTGCCTCTACCTGCTCGTATCCAGACAGGGATGTATTGCTCGGAAAACTCACAAAATCGCTACAATACCAAAATTATAGGAAGTTCTTCTATACTAATCCTCAAAGTTCATCTTAGGTCTATGTGCTCTAATCAGAGTTTATCTAAATCTAGCTTCCAAGGTTTGTACTAAACTTCCTCTGATACCAACTGTAACGCCCCGACCCCAGCTACCCAGAGTCGGTGCATTAATTACATAACATTGGCATGATCACAAGAAAGATCAAATCTCGAAAGACCGATTAGTTTAGTAGCCTTGGAAACACTAGATATATTCATAAGTTTTACATTACATCATAAAATGAAAAACTACTACAACAACATAATGTCTCCATAATATACACTCATATCCCCACATAATATCCCTGCAGGTCATTCATAACTTACTTCTTCACATCCTGGGAAAAATAAAACATAGAAAAGGGGTGAGCTCAAATGCCCAGTAAGGATAACAATAAGGTGGAAACTTTCATAAATAAGAATAAACATTTAAGGCAATGTATAACTAAAACAAAAGCCTTTTAAATACGAACTTTCAACATGGTATGGCATAAATAAAATGAAATAATGCCATTTACTTATTCACATGGATATTCTACTAAACGAATAATCACATGCAAAAATCAATAACCACTTTCATAATGTTGGAATGCATAATGTCAAACGTTAATTTCATTGTCTAGGCCTCATCCCAAGACCTAGGGGTTACTTCTAACCGGAACCCAACCCGGAGTGCCTCTAATAACCGGACACCAACCCGGAGTACCTCTAATAACCGGAGACCAAACCGGAGGGCTTACTTTTACTAGTCCCTAACCTGGAGGGATTACTTTAACCAGTCCCCAACCTGGAGGGCTTACTTTAACCAGTCCCCAACCTGGAGGGCTTACTTTTACCGGTCCCCAACCCGGAACATACTTGTTTAGCACATTCATCTGAAGAAAAGTTTGAAATATAACATAAACATTCGGGTTAAAACTAGCATACGAAATGTCAATAGTTTCACCATAAACTATGAATGGTATAAAATAGCACATCCACATTCAAACATATCACAAAACCTTCAATACAATAAAGAAGTTTTGTATTATAATAAATCAACTTCAAATAATTTTAAAATCCATCAAAGGATGTTGACATAGATGAAATCAAAATACTTTTAAAAGAAGTATCTCCTTTTATTTTGAAATCATTTAAGATCCATATAAAATAAAACATTTTCTTTGAAAATATTCTTATAAGCTTGTAAGGAAAGCTTCGACGGGTTTATAACGGCGGAAAATAACCGCACCCGCCGTATAAGTTAAAAAAAACATTCTTACCTCAATTTTGTCGAAAAGGTTAAAAAGGACCTTGTTTTGAAAACGACGGAAAGATTCCTTTATAAACCTCTTATAAAAAGTCAAACAAGGGTATAAATGACTTTAACCCATATTCTTGTAAATAGTAAAAATGTCTTGAAATACATTTCGAAGAAACATGGATGTGGATGATAAAGAGATCCCAGTAGATTATTACGTATAATACAACCTCGGATAATGAAGAGATTGTGAAATAACCCTTACCAATTCGGTAACTTATGAAATATACAACCCATGAAAGAGGTATCATACAATGAATATGTAAATACACATAAATTAGAGTGTATTACACAAAGAATATAATTATGGGTAGTACATATACCACACAAAAGGTGATGGTGGCAATATGACATGAATCTCACGGAAATAAGGAGTGAGATGAAAACCCCTTACCTTGTACTTTTCCTTGGTTGGGGTAGGTTAACCTCCTGTATAATGGTGAAATAATTGTTATTAAATTATACAAGAATAATATACATTAATATGATATCATATATGATCTTTTAATATTGATTTGATAATAATATCTTAGTATTATCGTTGTTTCGGGTGTGAACTTACTTGTTTGCTTTTGTATGTTTTGTTACGTAAGACATGTTTGTAAAGGATAAGTTGTATATTATTCAAATCCATAATGGTATCAAGTCCTTAAACATCATTTTTAAATCATCAAATGATAATTATACTTGAATGGATACGATGGAGAATGAATCTCATCGCGTTCGTGGAGACGGTAGTCCGTACGTACGCACGAACGCTACTTCCATTTAATTTTTATTTTAAAAGAATCGAATCCAAATGATACATAGGTATATTACTATTACAGTATAATATAATATTTTATATATGTTACTTAAGTTCCCTAACACCATCCTTTATACGTTCCATGTGTGGTATGAACGAGTCATATCATTTTAAGGGGGCGGTAGTCCGCACTTCCTCAAATGAAATTATCGTATGTATATACAACATGAAACGAATAATGGTATGAAATAAAATGGAATTACAGAAGCTTATATATAAAATATATATATCATTAATATCATATTTAATTACAGTGCCATCATAATGGCCACCATGAGAGGCGGTAAGATGTATTTGAACAATCATCGTTTCGTGAGGCGTTAATTTGCCATCCACAGAAACATTATGTTCATCATCCATTAGATGGAGTTGTGTGTATGTGTAGTTTGAATACTTCTTATAACAAAATCCTAGTATATTGAGGATACTGGTGTTGTTACAAAATAAGGGAAATAAAAAGAGTTTGGGGGTTGGAGAAGCAAAATAAATGAAAATAATTTAAGAGAAATCGTTACCTTTAATTTAGGTAACTCACTTTGGTTGGAACCAAAGGACTTCTTGAAATTCTTTCTGCCTAAGGGGAAGCTTCAAGGAGGAGTAGAGGGATGTGGGGAGATTATTTGGGCAGAGTTTGGACGAGCCAAGTGGCTTGAGAGGTGTGAGGAATGAGTAGAAGTGGTCTCCTTTTATAAGGGAGAGGAGGGGCTCTTTAGGAAAGAGTGAAAGTATTACTTTATAATATAATTATATTCGGTTTATAATGGTCCAAAAATCATTGAGGTCTAAGATAAGATGACTCATATTCTAAATAACATCAACCAATAAGAATTGGACAGGTTTTAGATAATATTTTAATCATTATAATCTTATTTATTTAAATGATTTATTAATGAGGTAAACATTGCATCATTATTGTGTCATTAATAATTTAAATTATTTGATGTCTAAAAATTATAAATAAAATATCATTATGTAGGAAATCTTTTTAGCTTTCTAATGAATATTTATAATCGAAAATCCAACATGTATAACCCTATGTAAAAATTGTTCTTTTAAAAGATGTAAGCTTATACCATTTTTGTATTCATTTTAACTTAATTAAAATAAAGTGTCATTATCACTTACAAGTGGATCCATGGGGTCCCAAAATAGACCCAAAGATTCCCATGGTCGACCATTTATCAACCAATAGGGTTAAGACACGTTTTAGGGTAATTTAGTATTATTATAATATTATTTTTTAACCCTTATTTACCGGATTTACCCTTAACCATGGTAAATAAAATATTTACCGCAGTAATTATTCAAAATGTCTAAAAATAAAAGTTACCTATTTACACAATTTGAACATCCTGATTCCAAATATGGAATCCATTTTTCTAAATTCAAAACACAGAAGTGTCAGAAATTAATTTAAAATTAATTCCCGCTGTCAAAACAAAAAGCGTGTTTTTAAGAGATAATAACTATCAAAATATTGACACTTGTTTATGTTCGGTTTAATTGTAAAATTTTGTCTAATGAACAACATTATATTAAATTGTAAAAATATATTCTAAATATACTTTAAAACCACTCAAATTCATAATTTATCACTATTAATTATTTTGATTAAAAAAGTTGTTTTTAATTAAAATTTAGTAATTTTCACTATTCATCAAAATATGAAAGTTATCCGAAATGTACCAAAATTTCTCCTTAGGCTAAATTCAATATTCCGAATCCAAAAATGAAGTCCATTTTGAAATATAAAATATATATAATTTCAAAAACTAGGTATTACTATTCATAACGGCTAGTTTGATCGATTGTGGTGTGTGTTAAAACTCGAAGTTGCGTACAACACACGCTACTGTATTATTCAAAGGAAAACGTACCGTGGAAGCTTGGGATGTTTCATTTTAAATTTTTTTGATGTCCCCATTTAGTCAAAAAGTTTAAAATATTGTATTTAAAAAGGTTTCACTATTAGAAGTTGATAAAAGTGCAATACTGAAAATGAATTTGTTCTTGCATTATATCTAAGAAACTCATAATATGGATTCTAAAATTATAAGGATTATATAAAGTTTAAAATTTAGATAATACTATTCATAACCTCTTTTGAATGGCTTTTTTTTGTAAGTCATGGTGTGATTGAACTCGGTGTTGCGTGTAGTGCAAGTTATTGAATTATTTTGAAGAAATAACACACTATGAAATCTTGGGGTGTTACATTTTAGGATAGTGAGACCACTGGAATTTCCCATTTCCTTACTGATCCTCTTATGTCCTCCATTACACCTGTCACATACCCAGTTCAAGTTACAGGAGTTTCTTCCATGCATGATATATTGGGTTTGGATATCTTAATTGAGGATCATGCCTCTCTCAATAAAGATTCTGCTATAAAGGGAGTGTATCATGCTTCAATCAATCCATAGTATGCTTCTCTAGAAGGGGTGATTGGGGTTACTTTTTCAATTGGTGGTACCACTGCACTGTTTGCGGAAATCGAGGCTCCTGTTTCATCCAGTGGTGATGTGACATTGCAGGATATGGGTGTTCCAAATTCATCTAGATGTCTAGTTGAAATTCTCACTATTGGAGTTAAAAATGGAAAAGGAACCACTAGTTATTTGGATATGTCTAATCACTTACAAGGGGCCTCTAGTACTATGTGAAAGGTTGGAAGGTGTCCTATGTCTAACAAGTATGTAACTGTGGGGACCAAAAAAGGGGGAAGTCATCCCCATCATAGATTTAAATGAAGCTTCAGTTTTTTAATTTCCATGGATTGTCCAATCCTGATACCATGAGGGCCCTTATGCTCTTCATTAAAAATGATAGGCCCGATATAATTGGATTTTTTGAACCCAAAATAGATTTTTCCCCAATATTTATAATTTTGAAAGTATAGGTTTTCATTTTGTGGAATCTACCAGATATTCATTGGATATTAAATGATTATGGGACTTGGCTCATTGTTCATTATCTCATATTTAACTTATTGATAATACTGATCATCATGTCACATGCTCCTTTAATTTTAAAGGGATCCAACAGTTCTACTATTATATTTATATGTATAACTGTTACAAGGTTCTTAGGAATTTATGGATGGATATTGGATCTCATAACTCTTCCTTCATAGGTATGTGGTCTATCCTTGGTAATTTTAATGCCATCATGAATTCTGATGAGATGATTAGTGCCAAGACTAACGTCATTTTTCAAGAGATTTCAAATCTTGTGTTGATGATAAGTGGTTGATTGATGTTAATCTTGTTGGGGCTTTGATTACATGGTACATTAAAGTTTTGGATAGATTTTTTGGAAGTATAATTGATAGAAATTTTGTCAATTAGGCTTGTATTGATTTCTGTGTTTCTATTTCTTATATGACTCTCTCTAAAATTAACTCTGATCATCATCCTATTTTGGTTGACCTTGTGAGTAAGGATCCAAAAACTCCTTTGAATTTATATTTAATAAAGCCTGGGTTAATCATTTTGAGTGTATAAAAATTATTGAAAAAACCTGGATTTCTTTAAATTATAGGGTCAATGATTTTTATTTTTTCATCATGCTCAAACTTCTTTAATGAACATAAAATTTCTAGAGTAAATTTCATTTCAGTTCCCATGATTCTGAAATTTCCTCTCTTCATGAATCTCTTCAAATAATTATGGAGCAGAAATCATCAATTGACTTCTCTAGTGATGTTTTGGTGAGACTCAGAAAGTTTCCAAGATTAATAATTTGTTGAATCCCAAGGATGCCTTGCAAAGAGACAATTTTTAGGAAAATTGGTTGAGAGACAGTGATTTAAATTCAAAATTTTTTAACTCATTGCAGAGAATTAATAAAGTGTCAAGGCCTCTCTCTTTGGAAAGAAATGAGAATAATGTCTTTGACAATAGAAAGGATCTTTCTGAGCATTTTGTTATTTATTTTAAGGATCCCATTATAGGTCATGTCCCTCTTGCTGATCCAGTAGAGAGTATTATTCTGACCCTTGTCAATAAATAGGATAATTCCAACCTTACATCAATCCATTTTGGACTACGAAATCAAGGAAGTGGCCTTTAGTCTAATTTTAGACAGCTCCCCTAGTCTAGATGGTTTTTAGAATTTTTTCCTTCATACATATTTTGATGTCATTCATGAAGATGTTTGAATGTTGGTTACATTTATAAGGGGACTCTCTTAATCAGGGTTTGAATTTTCAATTTCTTTTCCCTCATTACAAAGGAGGAGAATGTAAACATGATTCATTTGTTCGGACCAATTTCCATGATCATAACAATTTTTAAAATTATTTCCAAAATCATGGCCATGAGTTTGATATCAATTACAAGTAAGGTTATTTATCCAAATTAGTTTGACTTTATTAAGGGTTAATCTATTAAATATTGTCTAATTACTTCATTGAAATGTGTTAACCTTCTTATGAAATTCTCAATCGATGGTAATATTGCTCTCAATTTGAAATCAATAATTCTTTTGATACTATAAATTGTAAATTCATTTATAAGGTTCTGCGTTTTTTTGGTTTTGATGATGTTTTTCATTAATTGGGTTAAAATTATTTTTGAGTCAGATCTTATCTCTGTCCTTGTTAATGGTTCCCTTAGGGGATATTTTGGCTTGTTCTAGAAGTTTCATACTAGCCGACCCTCTCTTGGCCATTATTTTTTTCATTATAGAGGATTATATAAGTAGATTACATTCTATTATGGATGGAAATGGGAAACTGAAGTCTATTAGTTATAGTTGAGGTTTTGGTGATCCCACTCAGTTGTGTATGCTGATGATATTATTCTATTAACTAAAGGTTATTAAAGAAATATTTAAAAAATTAATCCTGCACTTTTTCATTATGAAATATTCTCAGGGTAAGAGATTAATTGGAGTAAGTCCTTTGTTTACATTGGTAGGAATTTTTCTATTTATAGGAAAACGAGAATTATCATGGATTTGGGTATTCATGAAGTAGTTATTCCATTTACATATTGGGGTGTTCATATGTTTTGGGGGAGGCCTAAAGCATTTTATATTTTTTATATTCTTAGTAAAATCAAAATGCATCTTTCTATATGGAAGGGTGAGCCCCTCTCTATGGTAGTTTGTGTTTGTTTGGTTAAGGATGTGATTATTTCTATGTTTGTTTATTCATTCATGGTCTATAAGTGTTCGACCACACTCATCAATAGCATTATTGTTTCTATTAAAAATTGCATTTGGAATGTAATATTTTGGAGAGGAAATTTTCTAGGTTCTCATGGAATAGTTGTTTTAAAACCTATGATACAGGGGGTATTGGTATTTAAAATCTCGAGGTGTTTAGTGATTCATTACATCCTTATTTCATTTTGAGGCTTGTAAATAGTAATTCTGAATCTCTTGGAATTCTCTATAATAAATTCATGTATAGGATCAGGAATTGGGTTTTTAATAATATATTTTTTTGTTTGGCCTGCTTTTAATCCCATTTTGTCTTTCATTGACTCTCATTCCAGATGGCTTGTTTCAAGGAACTCATCTTCATCCATTATGAATCCCAATTAAACTGGCTGTCACCTAGTTTATGCCTTGATTAATGATGATTTTAATGTTGATCTGGATGCTATAATTAAATATCATCTTGATAATATGCATGCCTTTCTAATCATATTGTCAATATTATCAATAGTTACTGCTTCTCTAATAGATAATATTTTTGGTCTTGGAAGCTGCTGTATATGGCTTGCTGACCTCTAAATATTTTTAAAAAAATTCATTATCTTGAAAAATAGTTTATAAGTGGATGGGATATCTTTATATGAAAAATATTAGCCCTTCTCGAACAACATTTTCATGGACAGTGGCTCATGGGAATCTTCATACTGATTGTTTCCTTAAAAAATGTGGCATTTCCCACTATTCTTCATGTCTGTTTTTTCATAAACATAGGGAATATATTGATAATTTGTTTCTTAGTTGTGTTACTACCTCATCAATGTGGGAGGTTGTTTATGATATTTTTGAAATCCATATTCCTAATATGTCTTCAATTCATCATTTCCTTCATGTTTGGAATTCTACATCACTTTCTCCACAATTTATGGATCTTTTTATGGTCGATGCTACAGAACACCTTAATATTATTTGGTTTTCCCAGATTAAGGTGATTAATGATATTTTTTACTCTTCTATTAGTGGGGTTTTATTAGTTATTCTTGCTGCTATGTGTAATGTAGATATACACAGGAATCATTTTTTCTTCATCGTGGTTCATGATTTGTCTGTTCTGAACTAGATATGTTTTAAGGGAAACATCATTACACCACATGGAATATTTAAATTTCATTGGAGGGATACTCTTTTTGGAAGGTTATATGTTATTTCTGATAGTGCTTCTAGAGGTAATGTAGGGATTTCTAGTTATGGTGTTATTTTTAGAAACAAAACAGGGGTTGTACATGGTTGTTTTGATGGTCCTTGTGGCGTTTCTACTTCACTTGAGGCTGGAATACTTTGCATTATCATTGATGTGAAACAAGATGTGAACCGTGGTTGAAATAATTTATGGATAAAGAGTGATTCTCCTCGTGTCATTTCTTCCATAAGGATGGGTATTTCTCACTTGTCCTAGAATCTAACTAATCATTGGATTAATCGTTTTGATACTCTATTTTCCTTGAATCATATTATCACCCACACTTATAGGGAATCTGATTCTGTTGGTGATGGTCTTGCAAATAAAGGTGTTAATGGAGTTGATTTCTTTGTATAATCAAGATCCCGATGATCTTGTTTCTTTTCTTAAAATGGATTGTGATATGTCACCCATTTAAAGACTTGTGTAAGTTGTCTCTTATATCCATTTGAGGTTTATTTATGGTTTTTTACATTTTTGAGTTCTATTTTATTTACTTGGGGTCTATTTTTTTAGTTTAATTCATTATTCTCATTTAGAGTGGTCTGTTTTTTTGTTATTCAACAATAATGATGTGGAATATATAGTATTCCCTTTTAATTTCTACAGTATTTTTCAAGGTGTATCTAATTGATAGTATTTAGGTTTGTGTCTCGGATGGGGTCTCTTGTGGTGATATTCCGGCTTATTTCATGCTTCCTCTTTTCTAATGGGATTCATGATATCTGATTTCTTATGTAAACTATTTTTATCAATATTGTTCATCTCTATTTGATGTTGACTTGTATCTAGCATCCTGTTTATGACCTTCGATGTGAATTCTTGTAATTTGAATTCGACAATCATCTTCTTTAATGCTTTCATCTGATTGCATGGGATCTCTAGGCAGATTATAGGGGCACCTTTCATAGAGATCTGATCTCTCAACCTAGAGTGGACAATATCGTTGTTGTTTCTGGATTGTAGTGCTTGGAGCAGTCCTTCTGATTTGGAATCAAATTATGATCTTTTGTTTGACATCCAGAGATCAATTTATTTCTATTGGTCTTTCTTATTGCTTTGGATTTTGATCTCTTTCACCATAATCATACATTATGTTTGTTTAGTGTTACTTGTTTTTATTTATTCATATATATTTTTATTTAAAAAAATTCATTTAATATTTATGGATGGTTTTGAATGTATAATATAAATTTAAAAAAAATAATTATTTCATTATTTTCATTCTTGTGGTGATGAAATTATGACCTATTTTTTCACACTAAACCACTTATTGTCATTTTTGGGTATTTACGATGAATATCATCAAAACATATGGTGAAAATATAATTTCTAAAAAATTGAATGTAACAAGGTAATGAATATAAGAAAAAAAATGGAAATTTAAAAAAATATTATGAATTTTAATAACTATCATATGTTACTTATTCATTAATATAAAGCACATATGTTATGAGTTGGATTGGAGCTCAGGGACATTAATTTTAAAATCCCATTTCAAAGATTCTAGTTTATGATTTTATATCTATGTTTGTTTATAGTAGGCTATGATTTTCCTAGAAAAGAAAGAAATATTTATTGATAATAAAACATAATCAGGTTTGAATGTATGAAATTTACATTGATCCCTCCAAAGAATAAGAATATGATCACCCAACACATGATAAAACTAATGATAATCAGTATCATTCACTCCATTGTTATCAAGACCATCCGTCAAACATTAATTTTTAACCATATTTTACATTATATATAATTTTTTAATGACATGGAATATTTTTAGGTTTAATATAAGTGATACATTCTTTTAAATGCAACATTTTAAATTTTTAACAATTTATTTCAAAAATATTGTTATTCCATTTCCATATTCCTAAAAAAATATTATGAATATATTTTGATAGATATAAGTGAATAAAAAATTATACATTTCATTAGAATTTATTTTAGATTATTTTTTAAGAATGTTAAATGTGTTTTATAAATTATTTTTATTAAAAGATAAAATAAATTCTCTCTTTCATCATATAAAACAACAATGGATTTTCAATAACCGTATAAATTATTTTATTATGAGATTAACTTATAAGATTCAATTTCATTACAAAATTGTAAAATTTAATTTATTATATTCTAGTTATTTTCAAAAGGTATTTTTAAAATGTAATTGACATTTCAAAATTTATAATTTATTTATTTTGGATTCCAATAATATTTTTATGAGTGTAATATTAGAAATTGTATGATTTTGTGTTATAATAATTTTATGGTTGTGGATAATTTCTATAACGATGGTTGGTTATATTATAATCCAGGAAGATGTGGTTTTGTTATAAACCATTTATGGGTGGTGTCGTTAAAAACCAAGGATGTGTGGATCTGTGATATTTGAAAAATTAATTTGGAATGTATGTTTTCTATTTTGGTTATTCATTATCTAAGAGTTATATGGAAAATGATTTCCCAATTTTACTACATAATTTATCTATTATTTAAATAATTAATTAAGAGAGTAAAACTATTTGTCGATTGAATATGACTATTATATTTTTAATGGAAATTATATGAACATTCTTAAAGGTGTATATTATAAATTTTTAAAAAATGATTCATGAGATTTTTTATGACATAATAGAAACTATTGTGAGTTTATATTTAAAATGAGTATTAATTTTGACATTTTTTTTGAAATAATTGTGTTATATGTGATCAATTAAATGTTATGAAATTTTTTATTTTAAAGTCAAAAATTATTGTGAAAAATATAAAGTATATAAAGTATCAATGGACTAGCAATTTTTATTAATTATTTTTTATTTTATGGATAGTTTTTCCCTTATAACATGTATTCACATGTTATCAAATGTTTTTATTGATAATTAGGGAGAATTATACTGTAAGGAATAAAATGTTGAATATTTTTCAACAAAATATAATTTTTTATATCCAAAAATATTTTCTTTTTGGAAAATGGATACTAAGTTGATATTTCAACAATGTGGTGTAATTCATAATTTTTGTAAGGTTAATGAAATATTTATCAAAAAAAATATCCAAAAAGTTATGAATATTTTCAAAAAAAGTCTTATATATTGATAATTGGATATCAATAATTTATTATTGGAACCTTTTAGTTGGTATCATATCTAAGGTGGAAAAAATATTGATATTTTGATGTTTTCATGTGTGTTTAAAATATGAGTTAAGAATAACCTCATTAATTTATTTCATTAAGGATGATAGAAAGGTAAAAGGATTATAAAAACAAATTTAGGTTTTATGTTGTTGTATTTTATAGTGATTAATGAGACATTAGGTCAATTTTAATTAGTTTGATATGCATGTAGTAGTTATGGTCCACGTAAATATTATTTATAATAAATTTCACTATTTTTGGAATCATATATGATTATGTTAAATATAAAATAATGAGATTTTATTTTAGGAATAACATAAAAACTATATTTTGGAAATAATAAATGACTTTGATTTTTTATTTATGATAATTTAGGTTATTTATTTAAATGAGTAACATATTTCAGAGACTATAAAAATAGTTTATATACATTTCTTTAATCAGACGTAATGAATGACTAATATTTATTGGGGACAAATGATATGTAAACATAATAAGATTATATGATCAAATACATAATATTTTGGGGTTTTATTATTGATTTGGAATATTTTTATTAATATTCAGTACCAGTCAATGTGGAAAAATCAGTATTATTATTTTTTGGGTTTTATGATTAATGATTTAGTTCATTGGATTATGGTTTATTGTTTTGGTGAATTATCTTATTTCATTTAATGTTATTAATTTTTGTTAATATATGAAGATATGAGTAATATAATTTTATCCTTTTTGAGATTATGTGATATGTTTGAAGATCATATTTAGTGCATCAGGTATAAAATTATCATCTTAAACAATAATCATTTGGATTAAAAAATTATATTATTGTAAAAAAAATTAAAGGATGAATTCGTATTTATAATTATTTTTATCATTTAATACAATATATGTATATTTATTAATTTAATTACTCAACTCATAGGAATTTTATTTTTAAAAAATATATTTTATTACAATTATTTCAAATGAATCAATGATACCATTACCCATCAACAATTTTACATATTATGGTCATTATCTTTCTACATTGAATGTTCCAAATCACTCACAAGAAGCCTATGGGTGTTATTATTATCTTTCACTTTCTATATCTTCATTTCCAACTAATAATATCTAATTAAGATACTTTTTTGAGTTAATTTAGATGTAATTCATATTCCACTTTCCCTATTTTTTTAGGATGTTTCATTTATAGTTTTTATGATGTTGTTTTTTTCAATGGAATTTTCAAATATAAAACATTTGATTAAAATTAAAATTTTCAAATTTAACAAAATTTATTTAATATAGTTTGATAATATAATATATATATATATATATATATTAATATTAATTATATTTTTTATAGCTTACAATATATGAAAAGTTTAACCTAAACGAATCATGTAATATATTTATTTATATATGTCTATTATAGCCTAAAATTTTTATTCGTGTTTATAAATAACCAAAGACAATATATTAAAGAAAAATAATTTAAATACTGGACTAAATGTTTTCCTTATTTCTAAGGATATATGAATTTTATTTTATGAATATCCATATATTAATTGAATATTTATTTTCTAAAAAAAAATTATTTTTTTATGAAAAAATAATATAAATAAATTTTGAAACAATTAGAATTTTTACATTAAATATGGACTTGATATTGGACATTATCATTCCAAATTTATCATATATTGAATGAAATATAATTTAATGAAATTATTTTGTTTTTAATTAATACTAAAAAATAATTATTTTTATTAAAAAAATGTATTTCCTTTTAAATATATTCAGTATAAAAAAATATTATCGATTAGTTATTAAATTTATTAGTTTCCTTTTTATTAAAAAATACAATTACATTCAAGAATTTCGGTTTATAATAGGGTTTCGTATAAAAACACATTAATATTAAATTAAAATATTTCTTAATAACTATTTTCGATTGCATTCTATCGGTTTAATTAAAAATTATATTTTTACACATATATGAGTTGAAATTTAAATAATGAATTCCATATTTAGAATTAGTGATTATAAATTATTTCAATAGTACACATTTAATTTTGTGCATTATGAATAGTAAGCATAATAATTTATTTAGCACGATATAGGGTAAATTGGGTAATTATGTTAATAAATAAAACGACCACGACTAAAAAATGTCACTAGCTCATATATAAATTTTAATGGACCATTATATATCATCCATAATCAGCCAAATGACGATTATATGGAATTATGCAACCATTTTTCACGGATCATAACCATTATTTTATTTTATATTATGAAAAGTCAAAAAAGTAATTCTCCTTTAATTATTATATAGAAATATTTGATGTATATATAACTAGATGATGTGTTTAGTTTTAATTAATAATTTTAAAATTATATATATTTTTTATCTCAATATGTTTTATTAATAATGTAATTAAATTACATGCTAATGAAACACTGAAATAGATTTCCTTCTTGTTGTAGAGAAATCCATAAATTTATTTTTTAAAATAATAAATGATTGGGATATATTGTACCATGTATTTTCTTTATAATTATCATATATATTATGTTTTCGGGGATTATATATTCAAATTTCATCATTTTATTCATGTTATTAATGATAATTAAAATTAATATTATCACTGATAACATTAATGATATTTTATATTCGTAAAATTTAATTAAATAAACACTTCTTTATAAAATTATTATACCTATAAAATTTAATTTTATATGGATTTAAAATCATCCATTGTCTATTAATGGAATTTCTTTACATTTATTATTTCTATATTCACTCTTTAATATTGAACAACATAATTATCACTATAAACATTAAAACAGAAAATAGGGGTTTTAAAAAATATGAAAATAGAAAAACATTGATTAACATTCATTTTAATTGATTATAAATACAATGTGGATACCAAGTCAAATCATATGGAGGTTTTAAAGAAAATAAAAAGTGAAAAATTATTTCATACAATACATATATAAATACTTTAATTGGATACCAAGTCAAATCATATAACATTTTAATTGATTATAAATACATTATGGATGGATTTGGTGTAAACCATTAGAGGCTCTCAAAAGGATTGGTACATTTCATAACATATATCCTTCTTATTTATTCTTCCAAATCTATTAAATCATATGAAAAATTTATTATATTATAAAATATTTTTATCACATACACTGATATATTATTATTTTATTGGAATAAATTATATTAATCATTTATTATATCAAAATTAGAATATAAACATTCATTCATGTTTTTTTGGGCTACTTTCTCACGAGCCGATGTTATTCATTTTTGAACATTGACCCTAAATTGTATTTAAAATAAACGAATTAATATCTATATATATATATATATTTGATATTAATTATATTTTTTTCATTCTTTATATTTAATATAACTTATATAATATTTCTATTCCTGGTATTGATAAATGATGACACTATTTATGACTATATTTATACTAATGCCTCTATGATGTCATGTGATTGATTAATAATAAAAATATGACATGTATTTTCAAGATAAGTAGGTTTAAATTTATTTTATTTTATTTTTCAAATCATTTTCAATATGGTAGGATAAAATATTACTTAACCACATTATATAATTAATAATGAAAAATAAAAAGGTTACTTAGGCATACGTATGACCAACCACCATCATTACTATAACATAATTCATTTATCAAAACCATCATTAATTTTTTTAAATTATATTTTTTAAAAAATATATTTAATTATTATTATTGTATAGATAAAGAATCTATGATCTCTTTGACTTTAGTGAACCATTCGATGTTATTTTGGACATCTAAGAAGAACATCATCAAAATATTTTAATTTAATTGAATTTATTGATTAATTGATTAAACCATAAAAATTAATGATGTAAAAATAAAAATAAATATGAATAATTTTCATATGATATTAAATAGTTAGTATATATTTACTATTCCAGATAAAAAATAATGTACACTATGAATTATAGTCAAGGATTGTGAATTTTTTTTAAAACATTTCTTTTAATGGTTTCCATAAAACACATTTATATCCATATTATTCAAAGGGATTCAATAAATTTAATACCTAAAATTATATTTATGACAAAGCTAATTTTTTTAATAAATTTAACATTATATACAATTTTTTGTAAATAATATTTTTGAGGTTATAAATAAGGGATACCTTATATTATAAATGCCATTTTTAAAATTATAGGTTGTAAATATCTAATAATCTTAATACAATTCCATATTGTAGAAATTATTTGATGATTATATTTATATGGGAGTTACTAAATTTTAATTGAAAATTTATTTTTCATTTACGTTTGATTTAATGGTTTACAAGATAATCAGTTTCTGTTTCTCTAATGTATGTTTTTTCATTAAAGATAAAATTAATGATTAATTTTATTTTATATGGTGTCATCTACATTATTATAGCACCACCATTATTGAAAAGTTTTAAATATTTTAAATTAATATTTTTTTTTCAAATATATATAATCATTGCCTATAAACTCATTATATTCATAAACATGTTTTAGAATAGAATAAAAATTCAATATCCATTAATTTTTTCTTCTGGTAACAATGTTTTTTATTACTATAATATTATAAATTTCATGATTTTTTGTGTAGGGATTATCTTATTGTTCTTGGGATATTATGTGATGATTTGTGCTACCCTTTAATCCCCTCGATTGGTGGCTCTGTTATAGAAAATAATGGTCAGTTCTATTATAAATTAAAGATGGGTGATTCCATGATATTCCTTCATTGCATTGGGTATAGAGGTCGGCTTAATTTGTTTTTCCATTTCTAATAATGATATGGAATGTTATTTACTAGGATCAATAAATGATTTATGTTTTATATTATAAATTCTAAAGAAATATTAATAATTCCCAATTTAATATGATAATCCTTTGATTAATGTTTTGAATATGTTATTTCCCAATGATGTAAATCCTAACATTGTTAAAAAGTCTTAATGTTTTTTTATAACTTAAATGAGACATTTATGAGTTACATTTTCTATAAATTTTTCATTTTAATTATTTGAAAAAAATATATTTTGGAAGATAGGATAACCCCTTGAGTACAAAAATCAATATTATGATCCAAAAATATATTTTGAATATTTTTTATCTATGGACTAACTATTTAGTATATTTACAATATGTACCTTACTAGGATTTGTTTTTGCTTGATTTTTTAGAATGATTTTTTTGATTTAATTTTAATTAGTGATAAGTATTATTTGTTTGTTAAAATCGTGATGATGTGCATGAAAAGAAAACATTGAATATAGTAATAAAATTTAAGGTGGGAATAACATTAAATATCTAGATGTTTTCAATTTCTGATGTAATAAATAATAATTTACGTTAAATAAAATGATAACATAAAATAATATTCCTAAAAGATATTTTGGAAAAATTTAAATTGAATTTATTTGATAAGAAATTATAATATATATTCTCTATTTTTGGATCCAAAATATAATTTTAATATTTAAATAATAATATTTCACGGTTGTTAATAATGAGTATTCCATTTCCTTTATGAAATTGAAAAATATCTTGTTTCATAATATCATTTTAATAAATAAAATATAACTCTTTCTAATACCTTTTTACCCTAGGATATGATGAATGGTTCTTTTCATTGTATTTATAAGTTATATTCATGCTTTAAAGAATTATTTGAGAGATGACCCATATAATTTCTTCACCGATTTTTTATGTATCAATAATAATAATGACATTTAAATTTAATTTTTTGAAATGGAATATAATTATATATAATTAATATTCATATATGAAAATATAAAATTTGTTTATGAATTAGAAAAATAACAATATATTGTTTCATGACTCCAATTTATTATTTTTTGGAATATAATATTGGGAAACATTAGTTTAACCCATTATGAATGGAATATGTTTAGAATAAAAACATGTGTTGTTTTAATAGAAGCTGTATGGGTGTTTAGAAAAAAAATTCTTTTCTATTGACTGGATAATGTATATAGTTGTGGAACGGTTTCACTTCGGGGTTATAAATACGAATAAGGTGGTTTAGGAAAAATATAAATAATTTCTAATGCATGATGAGAGGGTATAATGTATCTAAATACGATATAAAATCATGGGGGGGTAGACATGCGGTAATACACATATTTCATAAAAACTATTATAAAGTATTTGAATAAAAAATAACAAATTGAATTTTTTATATTATGGTGTCATATATTGAAAATATGGTGTCATGATTTTGATATCCAATGATTCTTTTTATGATTAAATTTTTTTCAAAAATGATATTCTTTTTACATACACTATTATATTTCCTATTATTTATTTAATATAATAAATGGAATGGTGTTAATGTTGAGAATGATGAATATTTTAATGATTTTCCATGGAAGATACAAAATTACAATTGAGATGGAATATAAAATATTGGTACAATACCTAATTATCTATCTAGATATATGTTAAGAATTTTGATCATAAGTGAGTTTCCAAAAAGAACAAATATGAGGAAAATCAAAAACATTTAAGTCCATGGTGGAATATAGATTCATTATCCTTCATGTTGGTAATGTGTAATGAATCACCCTAGGAAATGGCTAAAATGAACTAGAAGATTACTTGGTAATGGAAAATAAAAAAAGAGAATGTTATATTTTTTGTGATATGAAGAGTTGAATGTTGGGAAATAATTTATATATTATGGTAAAATTTATAGTTGAATGTATTATATGTGAGGAGATAGGGAACTATCTTAGTAAATTTCATACCTAATGGATATCTCCAAGACACTGAAAGGGTTTGTGCTATTCCATACAATAATTTGGATTGATTGATGAATTTATATTTTTTGATTCATAAATTAACAGACATGTGTGTTTAATCAATGATATTATAGATATATGAACAATGAAACATAAAAGGATTATTCTAAAATAAATTTTCACTAATTATTTTCAACAATATGTTAAATTATATTGATAAATTCTAAACCCGAGTTACCGATAAAGTGATATTTTTGAAAAAAATGAAAAATAGATAGATAAATGTTAGTATGTTCATGATGTGGAGATAATAATTTTCAATTTGGATAATTATTCGATTTATATTGATAATGAAAACAGGAAATTTTCGTTGAAATATAAATTAACTAGTGAATTAATGACACAATTATTTATATTCGTGATGATTATATTTTTTATTTGTGGAATATATTTGATAGATTTGATAGATTTATATTTTTATGAATTTTTGTTTTAATATAGTCATTATAGTTTTTCATTTTATTATGTGAATGAGATAACCTTATTTAACAAGAATTTATGATCATAGTATTATTTTTTTGGTAGGTTACTTTATGAGCTATTTTATGAAGTTTTAGGATAAATGATTAAGTTAGTAATGAAAAATATTTATAATCAAATAATTAGATTTGTTTTTGTAGTTACTAATTTCATTAATATTCATTTTAAGGAGTATTTTAGTTACGTTTTTATGGATCGATATAATATAATCTATGGGTGTAATCAATGAGGTTCTACAGATTAATGAATTATTCCATCACAAAAAATCTTGTTCTATCAAATTTTGGATTTTTAAAAATCAAGTGAAAGTAGGATTTAAAAATCATTATATTTCAGATCATATTATCCATTATAATATAGTTTTAGATAATTATTAATTATTTTTTTCTAATTAATATTCATTTAATAGAGTATGATATGATATACAAGTGTAAATTATATTAAGCACAAAAAAATTGAAATAGGTCATATGAAACGGGATAAATTCAAGTATCTATACTATAAAATATTCTATATAATGATAGTAAATTAATACCTATATTATAATTAATGGAAATTTAATTAAAAAATTTATCATTTTATCGTCATTTATGATAATTTGATGGTAATATTTCTTTGATTTCTTATGTATGATTTTATGATAATTATAATTCTCATGATCATGTTATATATCACTGTTTTTTACTAATATGACATTATTTTTCTCCATATCCAAATTTTATTTTCACACTAATGTTTTCAATATCATGGAAATCAGCTATTTGAAATCATAGGTATCCTTTATGTTTTAAACATCCACTTTTCAAAGGAAGTTTCATTGACCCTCTGTTCTATGTTGGTATTCAAAAATGTTGTTTTAAAATATTAACCTATTTATTTTTCTGAATGTGATTGAAATAAAGATATTTATTTAATTTGGATGGATTTAATGGACTAAAAATTTATTTTTAAATTATAGAATTCACAATATAATTCTCAACACACAACACTAACAATTAGGATATATATGATATACTATATGAATGTATTATCTAAGTGTGATCCTAATATCCTAACTGTTAGACTAGGGGGTACTAACAACAATAAAAAAGTATGAATAATGTTAATATATTTTGTTAATGTAATTATTTTTTTATTCTATATTAAAAATAACTGTTCATTTTTAAATGAATTCATTTTAAGATTCATTTTTTTTATAAAATATTATATGTATCAATTTTTCTGTAAATATATTGTAATTGATATATATGTTTTTCTTAATTTTAATTAAGAAATTTCAATAATTATTTATATCATTTAGGCAATTTATTCAAATGGTTTGTTTTTAATTATTTAACAGTGAATACTATAATAAGAAAATTATATTGAAATCAGTACATATTTTCATTAAAAAATAATCAAATCACCTCATTATATTAAAAATGTTGTGTCATTTTATCCTTAGATATTTTTTGTAAAATATAATATAAATTATTCCATATGAATTGACATTATTTTTGAATTTTCAATTATTTTAATTTTATGTAATTATATTTAAATTGATATTCATTTTTTCAAATTTATATGAAAATAAATTTATATTACTTATCAGAGTATATTTTTTAAAATAAGTATTTCATATATGTAATTATAAGGTTAAAATTTAAAAAATAGATATGTCTTTATTTTCCATTATGAATAATAACCGTCGTAATAATTATCCCCTCGTTAAAGGATAAGATGTGATAAATATGGTGAAAATTTTATAATAATATTTGAAAATAATCAATAAACATGAATATAAATTAATTTATTACATAAATGAAACTAAAACTTTCACATATTAAATAATATGGAATCATTCTGTATCGTTTATTTGATAAAACATTTGTAATATTTTAATTAAATTTAAATCAAAAAAATTTACTCTTTTGCATCATGTTTCACAAATATGTTCTCAAATGGATTTTATTATATTATGAATGAATAAAAATTTTATTTTAGAAAAAAATCTATGGATTGTTATTTTTAATTTAATTATTAAAATAATTACTTTAAATTATTAAATAACACTAACATGGTGCTATTTCAGGCATTAAAAATTTCAAGTAAATGAATTTTAAAAAATTAATATTATTTTTTTATATTATCATTTGAAATGAATTACATACATAATAATATAGCAAAATTTATGGTTTATTAAGTTTTATTAGAATTCCATTCTTTTCATGATTCAATAAAAAAATATTTGACTATATCTTATAGAGTATATATAATAATTTATGTTAAATAATATTTCACTAAATGATTAATTAATCATAAAAATCCTAGAATAAGTTAATAGTGATGTTATATAGTTAAAAATACTATATAATGATAATATATAAGGGATTAAATATATACACAGTTATGAATGAAAATTTATTAACATGGTTAAGAAAAATAGTTTGATAACAAGGCGGTTAAACCAAGGGATAATGAATAAAATTACCTGTAAAACTAAACAAAATTCATTTTTATGGAAATTAAATGATTACCCTATATTAAATAAAAAATATTCTTGGTTCCCCTCCAAATGAATTATATTTTTTATATATAATTTTTTTTGAAATTCTAATTATCCCATTTATTTCACAGTAAAAGGGCACCACATATCCACTCTTCTCCACTGTTCAAGAGCCTATTAGATCAGAAAAGGGCTTCCCAAATCCTATTCTAAAATCTATAACCATTTAAAATATATCGATTTATGATTATAATATTATCAATTCATGGAATATTATTCATATCAAAGAATGCTTCTAAAAAAGAGTCATAACACTTATTTAAATACATTCAATTTTATTTCATCTTACAAATCAAATGTTCCTATCATATTTTTTGAAAAATAAATAATATTGTACTATAAGTTTACTGATAATTTTTAATGATGATTACATATGAATTTCCCACCAGTATTCCATGAAATGTGAAATTAATGTATCATGTGTACATACATGTGCACTAAGACCTCCATGAATCGTTATGATCGTTCCCCCATCACCGTCATTCATATTTGGTTATTATGATATGTTTAATATTTTTAATTATATTTAAGTTAAAATAAATCTTTTAAAATTAATATATTTTCTCAAATTTCTTACCTTCCCATATTTTTTACATGATGTGGTCACTTAAACATACGTCAGCACTGCCAACACCACTAGAATATGCTATTTGTTCAATATTTCTACATTACATGGATGGTAACAACTATATATATTAAATAAATAAAATTTTTTTGTTGTGATTTAATAATTATTATATAATGGTTAATTAATATTTATCTTTTTTTCTCAATACATTAATAAATAAAATCATCATTATTATGAACAGACATAATAATTTCATTACAATGTGATGTAATTCAATTTTCCCCACTAATTTGTAGGAATTGTAATAATAAAGTATATTATGGATATATTTTATACGTATTAATAATAAATATCTAATAGTTTATTAATCCATAATCAATGTCCATGTACCAGATCAATAGAGTTGTGACATGGATGGAAATATACTATTCTTCGCCCGAAATTCCATTTTATTAAAGAGTTGCTAACAATAGAAAAATAGAAAAATATTTAAAGCCCTATAAATTTCACAAGAAATTATTTATTTAAATATCATTGGAATTTTACGAGTCCGTAGTTTTAGACGACGCCTGATTCTGAGGCCCGGTGTGCCCAACATCAGTTTCTGAAGTTTTGTTCGGGTACGATCACTAAACTTACGTGTGGGTTTATCTATATTTTGAACCAGTGCTCAAAATTGAAATCTGAGGACACCGATGAACTCACATCACTGGTATTTTCCTAAGGAGACCTTTACCACAGTTTCGTTTTATACAGGATGGAAGTTATATTTTGGGGTTTCTACTTAAAAGTTGGAAATTTAATAAAAATGTGTAGTAAAACATTTTTTATTTAGTTGGTGGTTATTATCTCCAAAGGGAGGTTGGTGGTGGGGCCATCCTCCACATAAACTCCATTGGAAGGATAATGTGTGTGGGGCCCACAGGGATATCAACTCTTCAACTCCCCCTTGAAACCCTTGGAACGTCTAATTGATGAGGGTTAAACCTTCCACCTTCCTCTTTAATTGAATGTGCCAACAATACTAATTAATTAATTGAGCTAAAAAATTCTTTAATTATTTGTGGTGTCAGGAATTCTTATGAAATATTTTTAAATTCATGACAATATTATAATATTGGGGATGCTATTATTTTATTGGTTGGCAAATATTCTGTGGGAAGGCTTTTCGAGAATTCACCCCCTCCAACGAAGAACTCGAGGAACAATATTCTCTTGATGAAGATCACCGTTCTTCAATGAAGAACGCTCCACTTCTCGAAGAATGTGATGCAAAACCTTCATAAAACGGAGTAGTAAAGGACTCACCCTCACCAATGAAGTACACTGAAGACGTCGTCTTGACACGACGTTCTGAGCTCTACTTCCTACGACGTTGACGGAACGACGCCCGTCTTCCATGACACCCGTCCTTCATGACTCGTCAACATTCAATGCTTATTACGAGGTAGGAGGTTTTTGAATAATTTTATATATGTGAATTATACCCACGTAATTGGGTGATTATATGTTGGATAATTGTTTGAGCCTCTGACGCGGTGGATATGGGCTAACGAACAAGTCCGGAACCTCCGCCAATTTGTTTGTGATGTGATGTTTGTTGGGCGATATGATAATGGAAGGGAAACAACGTTTTGAGGTAGTCGCAGAGGAGAGAAATACCTGAGGAGGTTGTAGGCGCAGACGGGAGGCAAAACGGACCACCGAAACGACTCTGTTGTCCCGTAGAAGAGCACAGCGGCACCGGTGAGCAGATGCGGCAGCCAGCACAGGCCGACGGCCTGGGAGCAGCGGCGCCCCTCGCCGACCACTGGCGAAAGACCATCACGGAACCGGTGGCAGCGGAGGAGCGGAACCCACGTCCGCGGGTTCTGGGAGCCACGAGCGCTGCCAGATGGTGTCGCCATTACAGAACCCCCCCCCCCCCCCCCCCCCCGCTCCGCGCTCGGCCAACAGGCCGAGCCGCGGCCGGCCGCAAGGCCGGGCCGCCCACCGCGAAGGCTGGGCCACTTGCCGCATGGGCTTGTTCGCCTTCTGCGAGGACTGGGCCTCCCCCTTCCGGGCCAGACCTGGACTCGGGACGGGACGTCCTAGTTCGGGCCGACCAAGGGCGGGTTGGGTTGGGTCGAACCGGACCCAGACCCCCCTCTTCGGACCACTTTTGGTTTTTCGCCCATAACACGAGCTATGTACCTCTATTCGACACACTATTAGTTGTGTAGGATTCCATGGATTGAGACAGTCGTTTTGGAATATTACACTAATGGTTTTAGCGAAGTTTGGATATGGCCGTGTTGGTTTGAACTCGAAACCAACCGGTCCCGTTTCGCTTAAACGCAAATAACTTCTAGACCGTGCGTCCGATTGACGGCATGTCTGCTGCACTGGGATCCTCAAGACAATATAGTCCTTCTGTGATTATTTAATTGAGTTTTGAACAACCTTTTAAAATGGTCGGGTCTAGAATGAGCATAATTCCAACCGGGCCCCTGGAACGGAAAAGCCAATAACTCTCAGATCGGGCGTCATATTGACGTGTCATCTATCGCATTGGGTTCCTATTGATGAGACGTAACTTCAGGATACATCAACTCTGGACTTCATGATAGTAGATGTATCGAACCCATTTGCTCGAGAGGCGGACCCTCCCGGAATCGAGCGTACTGTGTGCGGGAACCCTAGAGCTGGCTGCGACTTCGACCACTACTGTACTAGGATCCTCCATGGGTTCAAGAGTTATGACTACTATACTGGGATCCTCTATGGGTTTGACAGTGATGAAAACTGTACTAGGATCCTCCGTGGGTTCGACAGAGATGACTATTTTTCCGTTATCCTATGTGGGTTTGACATTTTTGACTTCTGTACTTGTATCATGTGTGGGTCCGACAGAGTAGCTGTTCTTGTATCATGTGTGGGTCTGACAGCTTAGCTGGTCATGTATCCTGTGCGGGTCCGACATCTTAGATGAATCAGTGACTACATTTGATCATCTCTATCACTATACAAAAGATGTATTCTTGTTTGAGATGAGTCATGTCTTTCAACCATTATCATTTTGGTAATTGACTTTACTTCCTGTGTGGACTAGGTTGTGCTTAGGCACGTGAGTTGGAGATAGACATTGATTGATTTCTTAGGTATATGTATGGGAATATACCTATGTAGGTTTGTTTGATACTTAGTTTTTGTATCTTTCTTCTTTTGTTTATCCTTAGAGAATATTGTGAGATCTTGCGGGTCTTGGGGTCCCTACTAAGTGTCATTATACTCAACAATGAATGGGCTATGCCCGCACCTCGTTGTGTTGGATGTATAATATGGACAACGTTGACGAAGGCTGAGAGCACCACGACTGGATGGTACCTTGAGGTGGACCATGCGACGAGTTGACACATAGAGGAGACTGACAGGCGTGAGAACTGAGGTGGCCATCTGTACCTACCCTTCAGGTAGGGACCCTGGAGGACGATCCATGAGTTATTCTTTACTTCCAGCTACTTGTCCCTTTTTACTTGTACTCAATGTTCAGTTGGGTTTGTATACTGGACCATTTACTTTTCAGCACACTCTATTGTATTCAGTTTACTTAGTGTATACTACCTATTGCGTACTCTATTGTGTTTTTTTACTTTTATAATGGAAATGCCTTCCTAGCTTAGGGATTTTTGCCTTTGGTGCTAGTCGCCAGCCCCTGTCCTATGGAAGGCGACCTTGGGGTAGTCACGACATAGGCCCCAAGGACGGGTTGTGACTAATGGTATCAAAGGAGTCGATTTTACCACAAAAATCAGGACTCTGATCACACTTTACTGTGATGCAATAGTGTTAAGAGTATTGAGTGTGGTTTCAGTCTAGGGAGTCTAGTGTTGGTGCAGCCGCCGAAGTATCTATACACCAAGACTGTGAAATCTGATTTTGAAGTCAGTGCATGAAAACACTGTTTGCATGTGTGTTTCAAGAGGTTTATTTGTGTTTTCTTTGAGTCAGCTCACCAGGTATAACTTTTTGACCATGTCACACTTGTTCTTTATCAAGATGCCGCTACGAAGACAGCTGGCTAGGTTTCCCGAGAGAGTACACGATGACGGCCCACCGAGCAACGAGGCTCCGGTGTAGGGCCCTCTTTCTATGTTGGCACCGTCAGGTGGTGTACGAGCAGCAGCACCACCCGTTTGGAAGTAAATGCCCCCAACTGCACTAGTGGAAAGTGCACGTCGACTGAGCACATTGCACGCATTCCATCAGCACAGGTATACGATGTTTCGAGGAGAGACATATTTCCAGGCAGCAGCGGACTGGATGGAGGCGATTTCTAGAGTTTTCCGCCTAGTTGAGACACCAGTAGAGAAGATGGTGATCTTAGATACTGAAATTTTTCATTGAGTGACCATGAGGATGGTCCGCATAGTGATGAGGTTTCGGTACTTGAACCATTTATCGAGATGGTACCTTAAGGTAGTGTGCTTACTATATCACAACTCGTTGTTCAACAGAAAATACTGGCGATACTGGTAGAGAACACTTGTAGGATTAGTGCCTTACATGTGTTTCCGCACCAGATATCCCTCATGTTCCAAGGCGAGCCTGATCCACAGGTGGCTGAGGACTGGCTTTAGGAGGTTGCTATGAGTTTTCTGGAGATTATACAGCTTAGACAGAATGACATGTTGGTAGCTAACTATTCATCTAGGCATACCAATCTTTCCCGGTAGTCGATGAATATGATACGATCAATGTTTTAGAGGTCGTACCTCTGTGTGAGGTGTGTTTAAGGATATCCGAGCGAGAACTTTTTTCCTCTATGCATTCCTACTTATGTTAGGTTGATAGTGAGAAACTTTGTGGTTGAATGTTTATTTGCTGAGTAGATAAATCCAGTGAATGTTGTTAGTTGGAGCGCATGAAAGTTGTGCCATTCTCAGAGACATGGGCATGTAGAATGATTCGAGAAGAGGTAGTGTTATGGACAAATGAATATGAAGGGAAACAGACATGGAAGTAGAGCTAGGATAGCAGCATGAGATGGTCAAAATTTTGACATGTTACAACCACCCGCCTTTGTAGTCCCCGCTAGGATCAAGGAGCTGGAGGTCATGGGAAGAGAATAGCTGCATGCGGTCAAAGAGTGTGACCCAAGGGCTCTAGGAATGATTTGCGGTATGGTTTGTGTCTATTACTCGCTGATGTATCAATAGACATAGGAACCAATCATTCCTTCCTTCCACGAATCATGTCCCAGACCTAGAGTTTCCGGTTAAGACGTTTAATTGACCATCACGTTTGGAGATACCTTTGGGAGGAGACTTGATAATCACACTTACGCCGACAGTGTGATCCAACCCTTGAGTCGAGAGTTTCAGTTGTAACCTCTTGGTGGTAGCATCAAGGCCTTACAATGTTAGTTTTGATATGGACTGGGAAACCACAGTTCATACCTAGATTGACTGTATTAGGCAAAAAGGTTGTGGTTTATCTACAACATTGGGATAGGGGTTTCCGTGGTCGGCGAAAAGGAAAACCCAGGAAGCACAGAATGGAATCATGCATAAGAGGGTGTAGTTGAACACTCACGAGTCATCTGTATTTAACTTTGTGTCAGACTTCTACAGAGTTACAGCAGAACAATCATCTTTGGAAAATAAAGGGACACCCTTTTGTGGTCATAGAGATGCCTACAGAGCTTACAAGGGATCAGGCATTCAGCTGCAAGGAGAGGTGACAAAGCAGCTGGCCGCGTTGCATATAACCTTTGTGGATAGAGATGGAGCAGACTTTCTACAGTCTCTCACAATCACTCCTCTACTCCTTCAACTAGTCATGGAGGCACAGTGTAGGGACATTGACTATGAGATGCGACATGCTCAGATATCCTCAGGGTAGGAAACTGAGGGGTTTTTTGAAGGTGGGGAGCATGTAAAGACCCAGAAATTTTAGGGAATTTTTTTTCATAAATGCTTTGGTTTATTACGAGTTTGTGGCTTCTGTCGGCACTTGATTCTGAGGCCCAGTGTGACCAGAAACAATTTCTGAAGTTTAGCTCAGGTACGTTCAGTGAACAAATGAGCGAGTTTTTCTATTTATTGAACCTGTGCTCGGAATTGAAATCTGAGGGCATTGATGAACTCACTATGCCAGTATTCTCTTAAGGGAACCATTACCGAAGCTGCGTCTTAAGAGGGTTGAGATTTAATAATTGTGGGAATAGTTTAGATAAATAAAATTGTTAGTACAATTTTATTTAATAACTTTGGAAGTTAATCCCTCCAATGGGAAGTTGTTTGTGGGGCCCACAACCATCCAACTTCCCCTGTGTAGATAATTAAAAGGTGGGACCCACATGAGCCCCAACCTTTCACCTCCCCGTAAACTCCTCAACCCCCCTTCTTTAATTTGTAAACTCCAATTAAATGTGGACTCTTCCACTCCCTCACTCTACCTCTTTAATTCATGCCAACATATGATAATTATAGAATTCACCCTCCTCAATTAATTAATGGAGTGGTTTGAATTTTGAAATTATAATTGCATGTGTTAATAAAGTAATAGTTTAGCCTGTTATTTTATATTGGGCACACATTGGTTTTGGGAAGATTTGAGAGAACTCTTGTGTGAAGAAGAAGAGAATTCCTCTCTCGATGAAGAATGACATCTCTTCAAAGATGAACGACAGTTACACGAAGAACGACGACGCACACTAACATCGTATACAAAACCTCACCCCACGACGCCGTCTTCCGCAGTGCCCGAAGTACGACATCAATAATCGAGGTAGGGGATTAGGTTCAATTTTAATGGATAAAAATTGTGCCTCAGTTCGTCGTTGTATAACCTTATTTTTTTCCAGTATATTTCTATCGCTTAACGCGGAGGGTACGGGCCAAACAAACACGGCCCGGTGACCCTCCTTTTTATCTTGTTTAATTATATGGAATCGACGACAGGAGGAGGAACGTGAAAGAGACCAGCGACACAAGGGTCGATGTCGTGCACTCTAATAAAAGTCGTGGCCAAGAGGGTCACGACGGTAGAAGAACGGTGTCATCTCACTATGCCGAGGATGCGGAGCAGCAGCCAGCGTAGGCCCTGGCGGAGGAAGTCGGCGCTATCGGGCCGACTGTGGAGTGGGGACCGTGGCCCGCTTTGCGGGCTGCTTCGGCGGAAGGACCGGTCGGCCCGTCGGCCGGCCGGGCAGAGAAAGGCCGAGGCCCCAGGAGGGTGCCGCGCTGGAGAACCCGCGGCCCGGCCATGCTGGCCGATTGGACCAGAAGAGCCGGTTAGGGGGGGCGGTGCCGCTGGTTTGGGCATCCGGGGTTCGCGCCCCCGCCTTGGACCTCTCGGCCGGCTGGTCGAGCCAGCCGGGCCGCCCCCACCCGTGCCTCACCGGGTCAGGCTGCGCCCTCTTTGGGCCGGGTCCGGCCTCTCAGGCCGAGCCGGGCAAATCTTTGGGGTGGTCCGACCCCCTGCCGGGTCGGCCCCACCATCTCTGGGTTGACCCGACCCGTCAGCCCACTGTGCTTAATGGGCCAGGACCATTTTCACTAAACGTGAATAACATGAAGACCGCACGTCCGATCAACGTGCCGTCTATGGCACTATGACCCTCGCGATGAGGCAAACCTTTTGCGATACTCTAAGGGAGTTTTGGTTGACTTTTGAAAACGACTATGTTTGGAACGAGTGTCATTCCAACAGAGCACTCAGAGCGGGTACACTTATAACATAAGAACCAGACGTTTGATTGACATGTCGTCGAATATGTTGGATTCCTCTTGATGAGACGGTTCTTTTGGAATACTTCACCTAAGGTTTGGATGCAGTTGGAGTATGGTCGGGTTGGTTTGTACAGGAAAGCAACAGGGCCCCCCGAGACTAAAAGGATATTAACTCATAGACCAGGCATCCGATTGACGCGCTATCTCTTACATTGAGACCCCTATGACGAGGTGGTCCTTTGTGTTACTTCTATGTGAGACTTCATGACACTTTAAGTAATTACCAAAAGATCATAAAGCATACCCTCCCGGAGTCGAGCGTACGGAGTGAGGAGACCTAGTAGCTGTAGACTTGACGACTCCATGACCGATTCAACTCGGAGTGATTCGATTAGCTTAGTGGATGGAGTGGTCAGTATTTGGCAGCAGACCCACAGTAGACGGTGCACATGGTAGTTAGTAGTAGACCTGAGATACTCGACAGGAGGAGTACCTCTGTATCCTATTATGGGGAGTGCCCTGTATTTAGCGGCAGACCCACAGTGGACAGAGTGCCTGGTATTTGGCAGTAGACTCGCGGTACTCGACAGGAGGAGTACCTCAGCAATCTAAGGTTAGAAAGTAGCGCCTCAGAGTCATGACAGGGCCACTGTACTCGACAGAGGAGGAGTTCTCCAGTAGTTGTGGTTTCGATAATGAAAATTCTTATTGTGCTGAGTCAATGAACTTTGTGTTTTCCTCATGATTGGGATGGGTTACATGATAACTTAGGTATATGTATGGGAATATACCTAAGTAAAGGTTAGATGTTGAGATATTTCTTTGTGGTTTTTCCTTGTTAGATTTAGTGAGACCTTGAGGGTCTCGGGGTCCCTAATGAGTATTGTTATACTCAACCCTGCATGGGATACGCATGCACCTCATTGTGTTGGTTGCAGACGATGGACATCACTGGTCGTGGTTGAGGCTTGTACAACTGGACGGTACCCGGAGGAGGACTTCATGAGGAGATGGTACCCGAAGGTGATAGACAGACGTGGAGAGCTGAGGTGGCCATTTGTACCTACCCTACATGTAGGAACTCAGAATACGATACAGGAGGTGCTTCACCATTCAGTTATTGTATTTTTAGTTGTACTTTACATTCAATTATAGTTGTACCTTTCTGTTGGGCTTGTATTTCTGGCCTCTTTGTACTTTTAGTACGCCTGTTATACTAATTTAATTATTGTTTTCTTCTTCTTGTTCTTTGGTTGTGTGTGTTTACGTTTTATAAAGGCAATTCTTTCCCAGTTTTTAGGGAGTTACACCTCTAGTGATGCTCACTATCCCCTGGCCTACGGAAGGCATGCTTGAGGTAGTCACGATACGGGCCCCGGGGGACGGGTCATGGAAAATTGGTATCAAAGGAGTTGGTTCAACCACAAAACTTATGACTCTACTATTTTATTTTCTGTGAAGCAATAGTGCTAAGCGTACTAAGAGTGGTTTTCAGTTTAGGGAGTCCAGTGTTGTTGCAGTGGCCGACGTATCTGTACACCACGACCCTGACTTTTGATTTCAGACTCAGTGCATGAAAACACTGATTGCGTGTTTGTTTCCAAAGGTTTTCTTCAATTCTACTCAAACCAGTTCAGCTCACCAGGTATAGTCTTCTGACCATGTCACATACGTTTCATTTAGGATGCCTCCCTGTGGAAGACCAGCTAGAGACCCGAGTGTTGTACGTACTGACAGCCCGCCGAGCGACGAGGTCTTAGTACAAGGCCATATTCCTATTGAGGCACCAGAAGAGGCACCAGCGGTACTACCACCCGTTGGGCCACCGATGCCACCAGCCCCAGCAGTAGGAAATACGCACCACATGAGCGTGCTGTACGAGATCTAGCACCAGAGGCCAGCCAGGTTCCAGGGAGAAACAGACCCACATGCGGCTGAGGATTGGCTAGAGGCTGTGGTGGGAGTCTTTAGGCTAGTAGGTACACTAGAGGACTTCATGGTGATATTTGCTGCTGGACTCCTTCAGGAAGCAGCAGGTAGATGGTGGATCCTGATGCTCCAGATGCATGACAAGGAATCACTTCTATGGGCAGACTTTGAGAGCCTGTTCTGGGCGGAGATTTTACCATCCACCCTTCGAGCAGTGCGGATAAAGGAGCTTCTTCAACTATAGCATGGCAGCATTAGTGTAGCTCAGTACTCAACAAGGTTCAAAGACCTTTCGTGCTAATCCACTGATATGGTAAGACCCGTTCTTCCGGGCCTGTACCTTCAAGCAGGGACTCAGGTGAGAGATCAGAGCTTCAGTTATCCCCCACAACATTCTGACGCAGACGGGAGCGTTGGAGTGATCCCTTCTAGTGGAGAGTTTCCTTGCTGAGCAGTCTCCAGTAGTGGGACCCAACACTAGTCGACTTGCAGTGGAGTCTTCTGCAGCTGGCAGTAGATAGACGACACAGGGGTCCAAGAGGACCAGACCCACCAGTGGTTGACTACACGACTCAGGTTCAGTTGTGTGGGGGGAACTAGAGTGGAGACATAGCCAGTTGTTCCAGGAGCAGGAAGTGTTACTCCTATGGAGGGCTTGGTCACATGGAACGTGACTGCCCGACCCGCCATACAGGCGATCAGTAGATATATGAATGACCTCAGAGGCATAGGTAGAGGTTCAATCATGGCGGACCACAAGGAGTAGGTGACCGTGGTAGAGGATATGGCCATGCAGCTGGTGGTGGACGACGCTTCGAGGTGTTTCCACTACCACCACCAGGAGGACCACCCCGACTGTAAAGAATAGTGGGACATGGCAGAGCACTACTTCATGTAGCTGATGCATATGACTATGGAGCTCCGGAAGCATGTGGATAGGATGTGGTCTATTTCCAGGAATGTATTCCTTTGTTCTTGGTGATTCTAGTTTCCATGTTGTTGTTGTTTGTGATTTTTGTGTGTCTTTTCTATATGAGCTGCAGTAATGAAATACACTTGTCCTTGTGACGTTAGCATTCCTTCCTTTTGTGTGGTTGATACTATGAGGTTCCAGTTAAAAATGTTGACTTTACCCTCACTTTTGAGATTCCTACTGGAGGATACCCAGTGACCACACACTGATGCCGACAGTGTGACTCAACCCTTGGAGGAGAGAGTGACGATTGGATCTATTTATAGTAGCGTAGAGGCCTTACAACGTCGTACATGGAATGAATGTATCATTCATGTCAGGATTGACTATTTTAGGCAATGGGCGTGGTTCATCCAGGGGATGATACCGGGTTTCTCTTTTCAGAAAAGGAGAAATCATAGAAGCTCTTACAAATCATAGGCGAAGAAGGGTGATCGAAGACCGATTTACAATGTCGGCCAACTTCCTACCAACCAGAGATGGTACGAACTACGACAAAGAAGTTGAAAATCATCCAGGAGTGGATGATGACTGCACAGGGTAGGTATAAATCATATGCTGGTAGGAGACGGAGACCACTAGAGTTTGAGGATGGCGACCACATCTTTATACGGGTCTCACCTCGATGAAGTCTATGGAAATGTGGCCAAGGCAGAAAGTTATCACTGAGGTTCATCTGAAATTTCCATGTCCTCATCAGGGTAGGAAAGGTGGCTTACCGCTTGGCCCTTCCACCTCAGTTGAACCGGGTGCACGATGTCATCCATGTATCTCATCTGAGGAGATACGTGCACGACCTGTCTCACTTCATCGACCACGGGGAGCGAGATATCAATGACAGGGTGACATTTATGAAGTTCCCAATGGATATTGAGGATTGACAGGAGTGGGTCCTATGTGGATGGTCGATTCCTCTGGTGCTCATTCGCTGGCATCATGGGAACCTCCAAGAGTGCACATGGGAGCGGGAGGCTCAGATGCGTGCTTAGTACCCTCATTTGTTTCCCTAGTTTTTTTTGCATCCTTATGGGGACATAAATACCTGAGGTGGGTGTAATTTAAAGACCCAAAAATTTCAACGAATTTTTTTTATAAATAATTTGGTTTTTTACGAGTCTGTGGCTTCTGACGATACCTAATTTCAAAGCCCGGTGTGCCCGGAATCAATTTCCGAACTTTATCTCAGGTACGTTCAGTGAAAGAACAAGTGGGTTTTTCTATCTATTGAACTGGTGCTCTGAATTGAAATCTGAGGGCACCGATGAACTCATAGTGCCGGTATTCGCTTAAGAGAACATTTACAGAAGTTGCGTTTTACGCGGGTTGAGATTTAATAAATGGGGGGATAGTTTAAATAAATAAAATTGTTAGGACAATATTATTTAATAACATTGGAAGTTAATCCATCCCATTGGTAGTTGTTGGTGGGGCCCACAACCATTCAACATTCCATGTGTGAATAATTGAATGGTAGGGCCCACACGAGCCCCAACCTTTCTCCCACCACTTAACTCCTTAACCCCTTTATTTAATTTGTAAACTTAGATTAAATGTGGACTCTTCCTCTCCCTCAATCCCCCTCTTTAATTCATGCCAACACATGCTAATTAAAGAATTCACCCTCTTCAATTAATTAGTGGAGTGGTTTGAATTTTGAAATTATAATTTCTTGTGTTAATAAATTAATAGTTTAGCCTATTATTTTATTTTGGGTACACGTTGGTTTCTGGAAGATTTGAGAGAACTCTTGTGTGAATAAGAAGAGAACTCCTCTATCGACGAAGAATGCTGGTTCCACAAAGAACGACGATGCACACCAACGTCGTCTACAAAACCTCACCCCGCGACGCCGTCTTCTGCGATGCCTGACGTATGACATCAATTATCGAGGTAGGGGATTGGGTTCAATATTAATGGATTAAAATTGTACCTCATTTCTTCGTTGAATAGCCATGTTTTTTCTCGGCCTTTTTCTATCGTTTAATGAAGAGGGTGCTGGCCGAACGAACACGGACCGACGACCCTCCGTTTGATCTTGTTTAATTATATGGAATCGACGATCGTAGGAGGAACTCAGAAGACACCAGCGGCGCAGGGGTCACCGTCATGCACGCTAAGAAATGTCACGGAGGAGGAAGCAGGCGCCGTCGCGATGGTTGTGCAGTGGGAAATGTGGGCCGCTTTGCGGGCTGAATTGGAGGAAGGACCATCCGTCCCATCGGCCGGCCGGGTGGAGCAAGGCCGTAGTGCCAGGATTGCTCCGTGATGAAGAACATGCGGCCCACCCATGTGGGTCTCTTGCACCAGAAGTCCGGCTGGCCTAGCTGGATGGTTTAGGAGGGCGGCGCTGCTGGGAGCCGCCGGTTCGGGCTGTAGGGGGGCCGCACCCCTACCTCGGACCGCATGGCCTTTGGGCCGAGCCACTCGCCCGGCCGGGGGAGCCTGTCGGGCCGTGCCAAGCCGGGTCACGCCCCGTGGGGCCGGGCTGCACCCTGCTGGGTTGGGCCACGCAAATCATCGGGCCGGTCCGACCCCCTGCCGGGTCGGACCCGCCAACTCTGGGTTGACCGGACCCGTCAGCCCACCAGGCTTAACGGGTCGGGCCCGTGTTCACTTAAACATGAATAACAAAAATACCGCGTGTCTGATCAACGGGCTGTCTGTGGCACTAGGACCCCCGTGACGAGGAAGCCCTTTTTCGATACTCTAAGTGAGTTTTGGATGACTTTGGAAAACGAATGGGTTTGGAACGACTGTAATTCCAACCGGGCCCTCAGAGTAGAAACACTTATAACTTAAGTACCGGACGTCTGACTGATGTGTCGTTGACTATATTGGATTCCTTTTTATGATATGGTTATTTTGGAATACTTTACCTGAGGTTTGGATGTAGTTGGAGTATGGTTGGGTTAGTTCATACACGAAACCAACTGGGCCCCTGGGACTAAAAGGCTAATAACTCACAGACCGAGTACATTCAATGAACGAATGAGCAGGTTTTTCTATTTATTGAACCTATGCTCGGAATTGAAATATGAGGGCATTGATGAACTCGTTGTGCCGTTACTTGCTTAAGGGAACCTTTACCGCAATTGCGTCTTAAGTGGGATGAGATTTAATAATTGTGGGAACAGTTTAAATAAATAAAATTTTTAGGAAAATTTTATTTAATAACTTTGGAAGTTAATCCCTCCCATGAGAATTTTTTGTTGGGGCCCACAACCATCCAACTTTCCATGTGTAGATAATTGAATAGTGGGGCCCAAATGAGCCCCAACCTTTCACCTCCCCCTAAACTCCATAACCCCCCTTATTTAATTTTTAAACTCCTATTAAATATGGACTCTTCCTCTGCCTCACTATCCCTATTTAATTCATGCCATCGTATGATAATTAAAGAATTGACCCTCTTCAATTAATTAATGGAGTGGTTTTAATTTTGAAATTATAATTTCATGTGTTAATAAAGTAATAGTTTAGCCTATTATTTTATTTTGGGAACACATTGGTTTTGGGAAGATTTGAGAGAACTCTTGTGTGAAGAAGAAGAGAGTTCCTCTCTCGACGATGAATGACGTCTCTTCAATGAAGAACACCAGTTCCACAAAGAATGACAACACACACTATCATCGTCTACGAAACCTCACCATGCGACGCCGTCTTCCGTGGTGCTCGAAGCACGACATCAATTATCGAGGCAGGGGATTAGGTTCAATTTTAATGGATTAAAATTTAGCCTCGGTTCGTCGTTGTATAACTTGTTTTTTCCCATCCATCTACTATCACTTAACGTGGAGGGTGCGGACCAAACAAAAACGGCCCAACAATCCTCCTTTTGATCTTGTTTAATTATATGGAATCGACGATCAGAGGAGGAACACAGAAGAGACCAGTGGCGCAAGGGTCACCATCGTGCACTCTAAGAAAAGTTGTGGCCATGCGGGCCGCGATGGTGGAAGCACGGTGTCATCGCACCATGCCAGGGATGCGGAGCCGCGGCCAGCGTAGGCCTCGGCGGAGGAAGTCGGCACTGTCGGGCCGGCTGTGTAGTGGGAACGGCGGCCCGCTTTGCGGGCTGCTTCAGCAGAAGAACCGGCCAGCCCGTCGGCCGGCCCGACGGAGCAAGGTCGCGGCGCCCGTAGGGCGTCGCACTAGAGAACCTGCGGTCCTCCCATGTGGGCCGATTGCGCTAGAAGGCCGGTCTTCCTAGCCAACCGGTTTGGGAGGGCGGCGCCACTGGTTTGGGATACTGGGGGTCGCGCCCCCGCATTGGACTGCTCGGCCGGGTGGTCGGGCCAGCCGGGCCGCACGCAACCACGCTTCACCGGGCCAGGTTTCTCCCTCTTCGGGCTGGCCCGGGCCTCTCAGGTCGGGCCGTGCAAATCTTCAGGGTCGTCTGACCCTCAACCGGGTCGGACCCATGAACTCTGGGTTGACCCGAACCGTCTGCCCACCGGGCTTAACGGGCCGGACCCATTTTCACTTAAACGTGAATAACATGAAGACCGCACGTCCGATCGATGTGTCGTCTACAACACAAGGACCCTCAGGACGAGTCATACCTTTTGAAATACTCTAATGGAGTTCTGAATGTCTTTTGAAAATGGCTAGGTTTGGAATGGGTGTAATTCCAACAGGGCCCTCAGAGCGGATACACTTATAACTTAAGGAACATATGTTTGATTGACATTCCATAAACTATGTTGGATTCCTCTTGATGAGATGATTATTTTGGAATAATTCACCTGAGGATTGGATGCAGTTGGAGTATGGTCGGGTTGGTTTGTACATGAAACCTATATGGCCCCCACGACTAAAAAGCTATTAACTCACAGACCGGGCGTCCGATTGACGCGCCGTCTATTGCGTTATGACCCCTATGACGAGGAATTCCTTTATGTTACTTCTAAATGAGACTTTGTGACACATTAAAGTAATGACCAATAGCTCGTGGAGCGGACCCTCCCAGAGATGAGTGTACAGAGTGAGGAGACCTAGTAGCTGTAGACCTGACGACTGCTTGACCGATTCAACTCGGAGTGATTCGATTAGCCCAGTGGATGGAGAGGCCAGTATTTGGCAGCAGAACCATGGAAGACAGAGCACATAGTAGTTGGATGTAGACCTGTGGAACTCAACGGGAGGAGTACCTCTGTATGCTATTATGGGGAGCGTGCTGTATTTGGCAGCAGACCCATAGTGGACGGAGTGCCCGGTATTTGGCAACAGACTCGTGGTACTTGACAGGAGGAGTACCTTAGCAATATATTGTTAGCGAGTAGAGCCTCAGAGTCCTGATAGGGCCACTATACTCGATAGAGGAGGAGTTCTCCAGCAATTGTGGTGTTGATAATGAAAATTCTGGTTGTGTTGAGTCAATGACCATTGTGTTTTCCTCATGATTGAGATGGGTTACATAATGACATAGGTATATGTATGGGCATATAACTAAGTAAATTTTATATGTTGATATCATTCTTTTTGGTTTATCCTCATTGGATTTAGTGAGACCTTGAGGGTCTCGGGGTCCCTACTGAGTATTGTTATACTCACTCCTGCATGGGATACGCCTGCACCTCATTGTGTTGGTTGCAGTAGACCGACATCACTGGTCGTGGTTGAGGCTTGTAGAGATGGACGGTACCTGGAGGTGGAATTCATGAAGAGACGGTACCTGGAGGTGACAGACTGACGTGGAGAGGTGAGGTGGCCATCTGTACCTACCCTATAGTTAGGAAACCGAAAGACGATACATGAGCTGCTTCACCATTCAGTTATTGTCTTTTTAGTTGTACTTAACTTTCAATTATAGTTGTACCTTTATATTGGGCTTTTATTTCTGGCCTCTTTGTACTTTCATCACACCTGTTATACTACTTTTATTAATGTTTTCTTCCGTTTGTTCTTTGGTTGTGTGTGTTTACATTTTATAAAGGCAATTCCTTCCCAGTTTTTAGGGAGTTACGCCTTTGGAGCTAGTCACCAGCCCCTGGCCTATGGAAGGCGGGCTTGATGTAGTCACGATATGGGCCCCGGGGGACGGGTCATAGAAAATTTGTATCAAAGGAGTCGGTTCTACCGCAGAACTTAAGACTCTGATATTTTATTTTCTGTGATGCAATAGTGTTAAGAGTATTGAGTGTGGTTTTCAGTTTAGGGAGTCCGGTGTTGTTGCGGTGGCCAACGTATCTGTACACTAGGACCCTGCCTTTTGATTTCGGACTCAGTGCATGAAAACAATGATTTCGTGTTTGTTTCCAAAAGTTTTCTTCAATTCAGCTCAAACTAGTTCAGCTCACCAGGTATAGTATCTTGACCGTGTCACATCAGTTTCATTTAGGATGCCTCCCTATGGATGACCAGCTAGAGCCCCGAGTGTTATACGTACTGACAGCCCACCGACAAACGAGGCCTCAGTATAGGGCCATCTTCCTGTTGAGGCACCAGCGGTACTACCACCCGTTGGGCCACCGATGCCACCAGACCAAGTAGAAGGCGATGCACGCCGCTTGAGCGTGCTCCACGAGCTCCAGCGCCAGAGGACACCCAGGTTCCAGGGAGAGATGGACCCACAGGCGGCTGAGGATTGGATAGAGGCTGTGGTGAGAGTTTTCAGGCTAGTAGATACACGAGAGGACTTCATGGTGATCTTTTCTACCATTCTCTTTCAGGAAGCAGCAGGAAGATAGTGGATCCTAATGCTCCAGATGCATGACGAGGCATCACTTATATGGGCAGACATTGAGAGCCTATTCTGGGCGGAGTTTTTACAAGCCACCCTTCGAGTGGTGCGGATAAAGGAGCAACTTCAACTGTAGCAGGGCAGCATGAGTGTAGATTAGTACTCAGTGAGGTTCACAGACCTCTCATGCTACTCCACTGATATGGTATGAGACTTGTTCTTCAGGGATCGGACCATCAATCAGGGACTCAGGCGAGAGATCAGAGCTTCATTTATCACCCCACAACATTCCGACACAGACGGGAGCGTTGGAGAGAGCCCTTATAGTGGAGAGTTTCCTTGCTGAGCAGTCTCCAGTAGCGAAACCCACCACTAGTCGACTTTTAGCCGAGTCTTCTGCACCTGATAGTAGACAGATGACTCAGGGGTCCAACAGGACTAGACCCACCGATGGCTGACTACATGACTCAGGTTCAGTAGTGTGGGGCAACCGGAGTGGAGACATAGCCAGTTGTTCCAAGAGCGGGCAATGTTACTCCTATGGAGGGCTTGGTCACATGGAACGTGATTGACCGACCCGCCACACATGCGATCAGTAGATAGATGAAGGACCTCCCAGGCAGAGGTAGAGGTTCAATCAAGGAGGACTGCAAGGAGTATGTGACCGTGGAAGAGGATATGTCCATGCAATTGGTGGTGGATTCGAGGTGTTTCCACTACCACCACTAGGAGGACCACCCCGACCGTAAGGAATAGGTGGAAATGGGAGAGCACTGCTTCATGTAGCTGAAGCATATGACTATGGATCTCCAGAAGCGTGTGGATTAGAGGGTTTCTAGTTTTAGGAATGGAGTCCTTTGTTCTTGGTGCTTCTAGTTTCCATGTTGTTGTTGTTTGTGATTGTTGTGTGTCTTTGTACTTGAGATACAGTAATAAAAGAAACTTTCCCTTATGAAGATATATTTCCTTCCATTTTGTGTGGTTGATACTGTGAGGTTCTGGTTAAAACTATTGACTTGACCCTCACTTTCAAGATTTCTACTGGACGAGACCCAGTGACCACACACTGATGCTGACAGTTTGACTCAACCCTTGGAGGCGAGAGTGACGGTTGTATATCTTTGTAATAGCGTTGAGGCCTTACGACGTCATCCATGGAATGAATGTATCATTCTTGTTAGGATTGAATATTTTAGGCAATGGGCGTGGTTCATCTAGGGGATGATACCAGGTTTCTCTTTTCAGCAAAGGTGAAATCTTAGTATCTCTTACCGATCATAGGCGAAGAAGGGTGATCGACGACTGATTTACCAAGTCGGCCAACTTCCTACTAGCCAGAGATGGTACGGACTACGATAGAGAAGGTTCATATCATCCAGGAGAGGATGAAGACTGCACAGGGTAGGTAGAAATCCTATGCTGATAGGAGATGGAGACCACTGGAGTTCGAGGATGGCGACCACATAATTATATGGATCTCACCTTGATGAAGTCTATGGAGATGTGGTTGAGGCAGAAAGTTATCTCTGAGGTTCATCACACCTTTCCATGTCATCATCAGGGTAGGAAAGGTGGCTTACCACTTGGACCTTCCACCTCAGTTGCACTGGGTGCACGACGTCATCCACGTATCTCATCTGAGGAGATACGTGCACAACCTATCTCACTCCATCGACCACGGGGAGCTGGATATCAATCACGGGGCGACATATACGAAGGTCCAGATGGATATTGAGGATCGACAGGAGCGGGTCCTATGTGGACGGTCGATTCCTCTGGTTCTCATTCGCTGGCAGCATGGGAAACTCCAGGAGAGCACATGGGAGTGGAAGGCTTAGATGCATGCTCAATACCCTCATTTATTTCCCTAGTTTTTGTTGTAGCCTTATGGGGATGTAAATCCCTAAGGTGGGAGTAATGTAAAGATCCAGAAATTTCATGGAAAATTTTTTCATAAATAATTTGGTTTTTTTCGAGTTTGTGGCTTCTGATGACACTTGATTCAGAGGCCCGGTGTGCCCGGAATCAATTTCCATATTTTAGCTCGGGTACGTTCAGTGAATGAATGAGTGAGTTTTTCTATCTATTGAACCGGTGCTCTGAATTGAAATCTGAGGGCACCGATAAACTCGTTGCGCCGATATTCTCTTAAGGTAACCTTTACAGAAGTTACATTTTAAGCGGGTTGAGATTTAATAAATGGGGGAATAGTTTAAATAAATAAAATTGTTAGGAAAATTTTATTTAATAACTTTGGAAGTTAATCCCTCCCATCAGAAGTTGTTGGTGGGGCCCACAACCATCCAACTTACCATGTGTGGATTATTGAATGTTGGGTCCCACACGAGCCTCAACCTTTCACCAACCCCTAAACTCCTTAACCCCCTTCTTTAATTTTTAAACTCCTATTAAATGAGGACTCTTTGTCTGCCTCACTCCCCCTCTTTAATTCATGCCAAGACATGATAATTAAAGAATTCAACCACTTCAATTAATTAGTGGAGTGGTTTGAATTTTGAAATTATAATTTCTTGTATTAATAAAATAATAGTTTAGCCTATTATTTTATTTTGTGCACACATTGGTTTCGGGAAGATTTGAGAGAACTCTTGTGTGAAGAAGAAGAGAACTCCTCTTTCAACGAAGAACGCCGATTCCACAAAGAACGAAAATGCACACCGACTTCGTCTACAAAACCTCACCCCGCGACGCCGTCTTCTGGGGTGCCCGACGTATGACATCAATTATCGAGGTAGGGGATTAGGTTTAATTTAAATGGATTAAAATTGTTCCTCGTTTCTTCGTGGTATAACCATGTTTTTTCTCGTCCTATTGCTATCGTTTAACGCAGAGGGTGCAGGCCAAACGAACATGGCCCAACGACCCTCCATTTGATCTTGTTTAATTATATGGAATAAACGATCATAAGAGGAACATGGAAGAGACTGGCGTCGTAGGGGTCATCATCGTGCACGCTAAGAAAAGCCGCAGCGGAGGAAGCAGGTGCCATCGCGCCGACTGTGCAGCAGGAAATGCAGCCCGCTTTGCGGACCGATTTGGAGGAAGGACCGTCGGGCCCATCGGCCGGCCCGACAGAGCAAGGCCGCGAAGCCAGGAGGGCGCCACACTGGAGAACCCGTGGCCTGCCCATGAAGGTCGCTTGCACCAGAAGGCCGGCTGGCCTAGCCGGCCTGTTTGGGAGGGCGGAGCCGCCGGTTCGGGTAGCCAGGGGGCCGTTCCCCTGCCTTGGACCGCTCGACCAGCTGGCGGAGCCAAATGGGCCATGCCAAGCCGGGTCACGCCCAGGCGGGTCGGGCCATGCCGTGACACACCGGGTTGGGCCGTGCCCAGCCGGGGTGGGCCGCGCCCTCGTTGGGTCAGGCCATGCAAATCATCGGGCCGGTCCGACCCCCTGCCGGGTCGGACCCGCCAACTCTGGGTTGACCTGACCCGTCAGCCCACCGGGCATAACGGGCCGGGCCCGTTTTCACTTAAACGTGAATAACAAGAAGACCACACATTCGATCAACGCGCTGTCTATGAAACTAGGACCCCCATGATGTGGCAGCCCTTTTTTGTTACTCTAAGTGATTTTTTGATGACTTTGGAAAATGGCTGGGTTTGGAACGACTGTAATTCCAGCCGGGCCCTCAGAGGAGAATCACATATAACTTAAGTACTAAACATATGATTGATGTGTTGTCGAATATATTGGATTCCTCTTTATGAGATGATTATTTTTTAATACATTACATGAGGTTTAGATGTAGTTGGAATATGGTCGGGTTGGTTCATACACAAAACCAACTGGGCCCCCAGGACTAAAAGGCTAATAACTCACAGACCGGGTGTATGATTGACTCTACCTCTTTTCCGTTGTGACCCCTATGATGAGGAGGTCCTTTTTGTTACTTATATGTGAGAATTCGTGACACTTGGAAGTAATAACCAGTAGCTCGTGGTGCGGACCCTCCCGGAGATGAGTGTGTGGAGTGCAGAGACCTAGTTTCTGTAGACATGACGACTGCTTGACCGATTCGACTCGGAGTCATTCCATTAGCCCAGTGGACGGAGTGCCCAGCATTTGGTGGCAGACCCACGTCGGATGAAGCACCTGGTAGTTGGAATCTGACCTGTGGTACTCGACAGAAGGAGTACCTCTATAGGCTATTAGGGCGAGAGCCTGGTATTTGGCGGCAGACCCACAGCGGACAGAGCGCCTGGTATTTGTCAGTAGACCCGCGGTACTCGAAAGGAGGAGAACCTAAAAAATATATGGTTAGGGAGAAGCTCCTCAGAGTCGTGATAGAGCCACTGTACTCGACAGAGGAGGAGTTATCCAACAGTTGTCGTTTCGAAAATGAAAATCCTGGTTGAGATGAGGCAATGACTTTTGTGTTTTCCTCACCATTGAGATGAGTTATTTGATAACATAGGTATATGTATGGGCATATAAGTATGTAAAGTTTATCTGTTGAGATATTTCTTTGTGGTTTATCCTTATAGGATTTAGTGAGACCTTGAGGGTCTCGGGGTCCCTACTGAGTATTGTTATACTCACCCCTGCACGTTCTATGCCCTCACCTCATTGTGTTGGTTGTAGACGATGGACAACACTAGTCATGGTTGAGGCTTATAGAGCTGGATGGTACCTGGAGGTGGAATTCACGACGAGACGGTACCCGGAGGTGACAGACGGATGTGGAGAGTTGAGGTGGCCATCTGTACCTACCCTACATGTAGGAACCTGAAGGATGATCCAGGAGTTGCTTCACCATTGAGATGTTGTCTTTTAAGATGTACTTTACTTTCAGTTGTAGTTGTACCTTTCTGTTGGGCTTGTATTTCCGTCCCCATTGTACTTTCAACACACTTTTTATACTTCTTTACATAGTGTTTTCTTCTGCTTGTTCTCTGGTTGTGTGTGTTTACATTTTATAAAGGAAATGCCTTCCCAGTTTTTAGGGAGTTATGCCTTTGGTGCTAGTCACCATCCCCTGGACTATAGAAGGTAGGCTTGGGGTAGTCACAATACGGGCCCCGGGGGACGGGTCATGACAGAACATGTCATCCTCTTCAGAGGACGTACCATGGTACCCGTTGCAATACAGGAGTAGGTTTTGAGGGGGTTTCACACTTACCCTATAGTTGTACAACTAGGAGTAGCGAAGATATATCAAGACCCTAGACGACAGCATTGTTGGACATGTATGAAGAAAGTAGTAGTAGAGTTTGTCTCGTGATGCCTCACTTGTCAACAAGTGAAGGCAGAGCACCGGGTTCCAGCAGGCCTGGTTCAGCCCTTAGAGGTCCCAAAGTGGAAGTGGGATGGGATATCCATGGATTCTGTGACTGGAAATCCATGTACATCCAGATGAAACGACACAATCTGGGTGATCAAAAGCCAAATCACCTTTTTGGCCCACTTCTACCGATCAGAGAGCACGAATTAGTATGGAGCATGGGATACCTCTACATTCAGGAGATTGTACGACTTCATTATGTTCCCTAGACTATCGTCTCTGATCGAGTTTCTTGTTTCACTTACCGGCTATGGAAGGGGTTACAGGAGGCTTTTGGTACACAACTTCACTTGAGCACCGCCTTCCATCCTCAGATGGATGGTCAGATAAAGAGCACCATTTAGACTCTCGAGGACATGCTTCGTGTATGCGTCCTCGACTTCGGTCGCAGCTGGGAGGATCACCTCTGTGCTGGACTGACCCAGGTGAGTCGGTACTTGTAGGACCAGAGATGGTTCATGATACGAAGGAGAAGGTTCAGATCATCTAGGAGCAGATTAAGACTGCACAGAGGAGACAAAAAACCTATGCTGATAGGAGACAGAGACCACTGGAGTTTGAGGATGGGGAAATTGTCTTCTTATGGGTCTCACCTCGACATGGTCTATAGAGATTTGTCCAAGGGGAAAAGTTGTCTCCTTGATTCATCGGATCTTTACAGGTCCTCAACAGAGTAGGTGAGGTGGATTACCACCTTTCCCTTACACCTTAGTTACATCGGGTGCACAACGACTTCCACATATCTCAGCTGAGGAGATACGTGCATGACCCGTCCCACATCATCGACCATGGGGAGATGGACGTCGATGACGAGGATACTTTCACAGAGGTGCTGGTGGAGATCGAGGATTGATAGAAGTAGGTCCTACGAGGATGGTTTATTCCTCATGTTAACATTCAGTGGTAGTACGGGAACCTCCAGAAGAGCACATGGGAGCGGGAGGTTTAGATGCATACTCAGTACACTCCATTAGTTTACATAGTATGTGTTGTAACATTATGGGGACATAAAGCCCAGATGTGGGGGTAATGTAATGCCTCTTAAATTTCAAGGAAATTTTTTCAAAATTTGTTTGGAATTTTATGAGTCCACAGTTTCTGACGGTGCCGGATTCTGAGGCACGGTGTTCCTAGAATCAATTTCTGATGTTTTGTTCGGGTACTATCAGTAAACATACATGCGGGTTTTTTCTATCTATTGAAACGGTGCTCAGAATTGAAATCTGAGGACACTGATGAACTAGCAGCACTGGTATTCTCTTAAGGTTACCTTTACCGCAGTTGTGTTTTATACATGATGAAAGTTATATTTTGGGGTTTTTTTACTTAAATGTTAGGAATTAAATAAAATTTTGTAGTAACAAATTTTTTATTTAGTTGGTGGTTATTATCTCCAAAGGGAGGAAGGTGGTGTGGCCCACCCCCACATAACCTTCTATGGGAGGATAATGTGTGGTGGGCCCACACAAACACCAACTCTTCAACTCCCCCTTGAAACCCTTAGAACCGCCAATTGATGAGGGTTGAACCTTCCGCCTTACTCTTTCATTTAATGTGCCAACACCACTAATTAATTAATTGAGATCCACATCTAATTAATTATTTGTTGTGTCATGAATTCTTTTGAAATATTTTGAAATGAATGGAAATATTATAATATTGGGGAGCCTATTATTTCATTGGTTACTAAATATTCCATTAGAAGGCTTTGGGAGAATTCACCCACTCCAACATAGAACTCGAGGATCAATATTCTCTCAACAAAGAACGTTATTCTTCAATGAAGAACACTCCACATCTCGAAGAACGTGAAGCAACACCTTCTTCAAACGGAGTAGGAAATGAGGCACCCTCACCCACGAAGTACACTGAAGACATCGTCTCAACACGACATTTCATGTTCTACATCCTCCGATGTTAAAGGAACGAGGCGCATCTTCTGCGATGCGTCAACATTCAATGCCGATTACAAGGTAGGGGTTTTTTGTATAATTTTATATATGTGAATTATTCCCTCATACTTGGGAGATTATATGTTGGATAATTGCTTGATCCTCTAATGTGGTGGGTACGAGCTAAGGAAAAAGTCCGGACCCTCCACCAATTTGTTTTTGAAGAATGGTTTGTTGGGCGATGGGTGAACACAAGGGAAACAATGTTTTGAGGTCGTCATAGTGGCAATCAGGACTCGAGGAGGCCGTAGGAACAGATGATAGGAAAAACGAACCACCGAAACGACTCCGGTGGCCCGTAGAAGTGCGTGGCAGTGTCACTGACTGAAGGCAAAGGCCAACACTAGCTTACCCCCTGGGGGAAGCGGTGCCCCTTACACGACACCGGTGGAAGATCGTCACGACACCGACCGCGACAGCAGAGCGGAACCCGTGTCCGTGAGTTCCGGGAGTCACAGAGATACCATGTAACGCCCCGACCCCAGTTACCCAGAGTCGGTGCATTATTACATAACATTGGCATGATCACAAGAAAGATCATATCTCGAAAGACCGATTGGTTTAGTAGCCTTGGAAACACTAGATATATTCATAAAGTTTTACATTACATCATAAAGTGAAAAACTACTATAACAACATAGTCTCCATATTCCACACACATATACCCACATAAAATCCCTACAGGTCATTCATAACTTACTTCTTCACATCCTGGGAAAAAATAAAACATAGAAAAGGGGTGAGATCAAATGCCCAGTAAGGGTAGCAATATAGCGGAAACTTTCAAAAATAAGCATAAACATTTAAGGAAATGTATAACTAAAACAAAAGCCTTTTAAACTTGAACTTCAACATAGTATGGAAAAAGTAAAATGTAATAATGCCATTTACTTATTCACATCGATATTCTACTAATCGAATAATCACAAGCAATATCAATAACCACTTTCATAATGATGGAATGCATAATGACAGACTATCATAACCACATATCCAAGGCCTCATGCCAAGACTACAAAAAATATTTTGTTAAGGCCTTGTTCCAAGACACTAGTTTGTCTCATGAGACCTACCGATACATCGAGGAGCTATAGCAGGCTCCACCCGTCACATATTAAGTCCAATGCATTCCCATATGAAAAGGTTTAAACATAACATAAAAATTCATATTAAAACTAGCATACGAAATGTCAATACTTTCACCATAAAATATGAATGGTATAAAAATAGAACATCTACAATCAAACATATCACAAAACCTTCAATACAATATAGAAGTTTTGTATCATAATAAATCATCTTCAAATAAGCGTAAAATCCATCAAAGGATGTTGACATAGATGAAATCAAAACTCTTTCTAGAGAAATATCTCTTTTTATTTTGAAATAATTTAAGAGTCATATATTTATAAAATAAAACATTTTCTTTGAAAATATTCTTATAAGATTTTAAGGGAAGCTTTGATGATTTTATAACGGCGGAAAATAACTGTACCCGCTGTATAAGTTAAAAAAACATTCTTACCTTAATTCTGTCAAAAAGGTTAAAAAGCACCTTGTTTGGAAAAGGAAAAAAAGATTCCTTTATAAACCTCTTATAAAAAGTAAAACAAGGGTATAAATGAATTTAACCCATATTCTAGTAAATAGTAAAAAATGTTTTGAAATTCATTTTTAAGAAACATGGATGTGGATGATAAAGAGATCCGAGTAGATTATTACCTATAAACAACCTCAGTTAATGAAGAGATTGTGAAATAACCCTTACCTTGTACTTTTCCTTGGTTGGGGTAGGTTAACCTCTTGTATCATGGTGAAATAATTGTTATTAAATTATACAATAATCATATACATTAATATGATATCATATATGAACTTTTAACATTGATTTGATAATAATATCTTAGTATTATCGTTGTTTCAGGTGTTAACTTACTCGTTTTCTTTTATATGTTTTGTTACGTAAGCCATGTTTGTAATGGATATGTTTTATATTATTAATATCTAGAAATATATCAAGTCCTTAAACATCATTTTTAAATCATCAAATGATAATTATACTTGAATGGATACGATGGAGAATGAATCTCATCGCGTTCGTGGAGACGGTAGTCCGTACGTACGCACGAGTGACAATATCATTCTTTTGATATTAAAATAATATATAAATTGATGGTATATCATATATACAGAATAACTAACATGTTATATTTATTATTTACATGAGTTACACATCATTATTATACCCATCCAAATAATAATATATTGAATAACAATTACACCATGACGTGGAGACGGTAAGCCGTACGTACGCACGTATGGCGACATGTTATTCAAAAGGGTGGATAGAATACTGAATATGGTTGTACCATATTTATAATAACATCACAGTATATATATGATACTGGAGTTATTATTTTAGAATGGTAAAAACAATGGAAGAAAAAGTGGAAGAAGAAAGGAACTTGGAAAAGGGTGGTGAAATCATTACCTCTTCTTCGGGTTCTTCCTTTTGATTTGATCAAAAGGGCTTCTTAGGTTGGATTTATGATCAAAATAAGGCCTCTAGGTTGTAGTGAGGGAAGTTGGGAAAGTATTGGGGCAGCGTTTTTCTGAACCAAAAGGCTTTGAAGGTAAGAAGAAATGAGAAGGAGGAGTGCCCTTTTAAAAGAGGGGTGAGGGGCACCTTTGGAAAAGCTAGAAATATTAATTTATAATAAATTTATATTCGGTTTCTAATGGCTCCAAAGTTAATTATTCAACGTTTAAGGTGGGGATAGTTCGATAAAAACTCAACCAATAGAATTTATACAGGTTTGGGTACTTATATTAACCATATCTTTAAGTATTAACTCTAAGTTAATTAGTTTCACTTTTACAATGTCTCTTTGTATTTTTATAATATATAGTTAATAAACTTACTATATACATACAAGAGACCCCAAAGTGGTCCATTAATGATGATACTATCATGATATAATTATCTTGGCCGATCCTTATATTTTTAAGAATTTAATATCAATTAATAATATAATATTTGTTTTAAAAACTATTTTTTGTCAATTTTGACACTATTCAATAATTGATTTTTGTAAAAATCATAACAGAATTATTACTTCGAAAAAAGTTAATTGAATCAATCCTAACATGTCATATTAATCTATAAAATTAGTGTAATTCCTAAAAAGTCTAAAATTATATTTATTTGGGAATTTATAATATCAATTATTTTAATTTTTTACAATTATGGTAATTACTACATCATCATTGTGTCATAAATAAATTAAATTATTTAAAGTCTAAAAATTATAAATAAAATATCATTATGTAGTAAATCTATTTAGCTTTCTAATGAATATTTACAATCGAATTTATCTTATGTATAACTCTATATTAAAAATGATTTTGTAAATAAACATTGATTTTAACTCTTTTTTGAATTAAATAATAATAAATGTCCTAATCTAATCCAAGTGGACCTAAATGATAATATTTTGTTCCTAAGGCTGTTTTGGTCGAGATAGACTTGTCCAATAGAATTAGGACATGTTTTAGGGTAATATTAATATAATTTTTACCCTTAATTACCCTATTTACTTTTAACCGTGGTAAATAAAAGTAAAAAGTCACTATTCACCAAAAATCATTTTCATCTCATTGAACCACATTTTACTTTTTGACATTAACCATGTATCTCGGATTTTCGAAATTCCAATCACAGAAGCGGTAAAATTAGGTTTTATGAAAAATTCAGTTTTTTTAACTACCACTTAGTAGTTTCACTATTCATCAGAAATTGATGTTTTTCAGAATAATGTCAAAATTTCACCCTAAGCTATAATTGATATTCCAAATTCAAAAATGATGTCTATTTTAAAAAATTCCAAACATATAAGTTGAAATAATTAATTTTATAATTAATTCCCGCTGTCACAACAAATATCATGTTTTTAAGAAACAATATATATCAAAAGATTGATAATTGTTTATGTCTAATTTCAAAGTAAAATTTATTCTAATGAACACCATTGGATAAAATGGTAAAAATATATTCTAATTATACTTTAAAACCACTCAATAAAATAATTTTTCACTATAAATTATTTTGATTAAAAAAAGTTGTTTTTAAGTATTTTTCACTATTCATAAAAATTGAAAGTTCTCAGAAAAATACCAAAAATTCAACTTAGGATAATTTCGATATTCAGAATCCAAAAATGAAGTCCATTTTAAAATATAAAATATATATATATTTTCAAAAAGTAGGTATTACTATTCATAACGGCTAGTTTGATTGGTTGTGGTGTGTTAGAACTTGACGTTGCGTACAACACACACTGTCACATTATTCAAAGAGAAGCGTACCGTAGAAGTTTGGGGTGTTACATTCTCCCCTCCTTCAAATAATTTCGTCCTCGAAATTTCTAGAATTGTTATCACATGAAAAGACTCGGGTGGTTCTTCATCATAAGTTCCTCGGGTTCCCACGTTGCCTCTTCCATCTTATGGTTTCTCCACAAAACTTTTACCAGACGCGTCGTCCGGTTTCTCAGTACGTGTTCCCTTGTTTCAAGAATACTGACGGGCTCTTCGCAATAAGACAGATCGGGTTCCAGTTCTAATTCCTCGTAAGTGAGTACATGCGTTGGGTCAGGCATGTATTTCCTCAATAGAGATACGTGGAACACATTGTGAACTTTGGAGAGACTTGGCGGCATTGCCAATCGGTAAGCTATAGCCCCAATTCGTTCTAGAATTTCGAAAGGTCCGATGTACCTGGGACTCAATTTACCTTTCTTACCAAAACGTATGACTCCCTTCCATGGAGATACCTTCAGGAAAACATGATCACCGACTTGAAATTCCAAATCCTTCCTTCAATTATCGGCATAGCTCTTCTGCCTACTTTGAGTGCTTGGATGTGATTTTCGATTACCTTCACCTTTTCCATCGTTTCCTCCACTAGTTCTGGGCCTACAAGTTTTCTTTCACCAACGTCATCCCAACAGGTTGGTGTATGACATCTCTTTCCATATAATGCTTCATATGGTGCCATCTAAATACTCGAATGGAAGCTATTATTATAGGAAAATTCTACAAAAGGTAAATACTGATCCCACATACCCTGAAAGTCAAGTGAGAAAGATCTCAACATGTCTTCTAAGGTTTGAATAGTCCGTTATGATTGTCTGTCTGTCTGAGGGTGGTAAGCAGTGCTCAAATGATGTTCAGTATCCAGGGATTTCTGAAGACTTTTCCAAAATCTTGATGTAAAACGGGGATCACGATCAGAAACAATCGATAGGGGTACTCCAAGAAGTCTCACAACTTCATTAATATATAGTCTTGCTAGACATTCCAGGGGTAGATTGTAGAGACCTGAATCTTGACGTACATTGACATTACATTACATTTGCGGAATACTTAGTACATAACAAAAACACACACACAAGGATCGTAATAGTTTAGTGTCTTTGGAAACTCGGAATATAATCTTCTAACCCTGGTGAAAGATCTTCAACATCTCCCATAAAGATCTTCTTTTTTTATATACCTAAAACCTTTCTTTATAACCTGGGGAAAAGAAAACATAAAAGGGTGAGCTCAAATGCTCAGTAAGGGTAAACAAAAGAAATATCAATCACATTGTATACATAAGCACATAACTTTTGGAAATCTTAACCTGCAAAAGAGATCATAATTTCATAAATGGGATAAATCATAGCAGTGAAATGTAATCAGAATAATCATAACTTAAAACATGAATGTTTGTGGCATACACACATAATCATAGAGAATCATTTCTTGTTAGTCAAGAATCATTGCCAAGACTATCTTAGTGGACAAAGTCCCTTTCTGAACTGAGTCACCCTCGTTTCAGTCCTATTTCACTGAACCGGTATAACCTACCATTCTAGCCATGTCTATCTCATGAGATATAAAATCTTTACCCAATGCATTGGAGGGAGATATAGGTCCCACCCATCTCATAATGATACCATTCTTATGTGTGCCACAAAATCATAAATCATACATCATTGCATAACCCATGTAATAAAAATGGGAATCTTAAAAATCATGACATCATAAAACAATTCATATAAGATAAAGGAATTAAAAAAAATAATTCCATATAATCAGAACCCTTTGTTATCTTAGATGGAAAATAGTTTTGATAAAACACTTGAACTCCATTCTTGAGGAAAATATCCTTTCTACTTCAAAAACATTTTCCTTTCATAACATGCCATACAATTTTAAACTAAAAGAAGTTGATTAAAAATAAAATTGAAAACTTGTAATGGAAGCTTCTTGTAAATAATGTTTTAAAAATCCATTCATGCCATATAAGTTAAAAAACATTCTTCGCATACTTTTGTCGGAAAAGTCAAAAAAGTACCTCGTATGAAAAACGACAAAAGATTCCTTTTCATATCTTTTACCAAAAACTCGCCGAAGGGTAAAATTGGATTTAAACAATTGTACGTGGATGGAAATAATATTACATATTGAGGAAACATGGATGTGGATGATAAAATACACCCCAGTAAATACCAAAGTATAAACAATCTCGGATAAAAATAAGATTGTGATATTTCCCTTACCTTAGGTCCGATTTGCTTCGTAAGTGTCTGAACCTACTGTATAATGATTTAAATAATGTCATTGAATTATCAAATAATCATATTCATTGTTATTATATCATATATGGTTCACTTATGACTTTATATTACCCGTTCTTTTGTAAATTCATGTTAAAGTAGCGTTTTGGGTAAAATCATCTCATTTGTCATTTGTGTTTTAACTTGTAATTATTCATATGATTACTTAGATCATTATTACTTAATTATAGAATATAAAACATGATTTATATATAATATATATTCATAATATACATATATATAATGGATCGATAAATGGAAAGAAATACACCGTTCGTGGAGACGGTAGGCCGTACGTACGCATGAGCGCTGTTTTCGTTTCCTTATTGAATTGAGTGGAATTAAGTAGATGACATACATATATATACACATAAATACAGTAGCTTTATAATGTAATATATTTCATTATTATTTCTTATATATACTTTATAATCATTCTTAAATGGTTAACATGGAGAATGGATCTCATCGCGTCGTGGAGACGGTAGTCCGTACGTACGCACGAGCGATGATATCATTTCCATAATTATTGAATTGAATTAGAGTGGATGATACAATATATCAGAATCATTATGATTTTATAATAACTATTTATAGTTATTCTTTACATCATAATACCCATCCATGTAAGGTGTTGGTGGAAAAACAGATTACACCACGGCGTGGAGACGGTATTCCGTACGTACGCACACACGGTGATTTCATTTTCCGTAGGATGGATAGATGTTGAATTAGGATTGTTTCATACTTATAATAACATATCCGTATATGAGTGATACTGATGTTATTACTTCATAATGAGACAACCTAATAAGAAGAAGTGGAAGAAGAAATAAAGGTGAAAGAATCGGTAACAGAAATTACCTCTTCTTTGAAGCGCCTTTTTGAGACCTCCTCTTAGGGCACTAAAATTGGTCATTGTGGAAGACCAGAACCTCTAGGATGTTTCTAGGGAAGTGGAGAAGAGAATTTGGTAGGGGTTGGCCGAGATTGAAGGCTCAAAGTTGTGTGAGGAAGAGAGGGAGGAGGTGCCCTTTTATAAGGGAGGAGAGGGGTACCTTTGGAATAACTAAAAATATTATTTTATTATAAAGTCATGTTCGGTTTTAAATAACTCCAAATTGATATATTTAGAAGCTAATGTGGGTATGGGTCTAAATAATCTCATCCAATAGAATTTAGACAAGGTTAGGTTCCTATTTTAACCTTATCATTTAGATTTAACATTTAGTTAAATAATTGTACTTTTACTGTGTCTTCTTGTGTTCTTACACTATAAGGATAATAAACTTACTATAAGAAGACAAAAGAACCCCAAGTTGTTTATTATTAATATATATAACCTTATATAAGTCATTTTGCCGAAAATTAGATTTTTAGGAATAAAATAACAATTAATAATATAATATTTTTTTTAAAAACTATTTTATGTCAATTTTGACACTATTTAGTAATTGATTTTTGTAAAAATCATAACAGAATGATAAGTTTTAACAAAGTTACTTAAATCAATAATAACATGCCATATTAACCAAGAAAATTAGTGGAATTAATAAAAAGTTTCAAATTATATATATTTGGGTATTTATAACATCAATTATGTCAATATTTCATTAATAAGATAATTACTGCATCATCGTTGTGTCATAAATAAATTAAATTATTTAATGTCTAAAAATTACAAATAAAATACCATTATGTAAGAAATTTTTCTAGATTTCTAATTAATATTTATAGTCGAATTTATCTTTTTTATAACCCCATATTAAAAATGTTTTAGTAAATAAACTTTGAATTTACCTCTTTTAACCCTTCTTTAAATAAATTAATAATAAATGTCCGAATCTAATCCAAGTGGGCTTAAATGGTCATATTTTATTCCTATGTTTGTTTTTGGTCGAATTACACTTGTCCAATAGAATTAGGACATGTGTTAGGGTAATAATAATATCATTTCTACCCTTAATTACCCTATTAACTTTTTACCGTGGTAAAAAAAGTAAAAAGTTAGTATTCCCCAAAAATTATTTTCATCTCATTGAACCACATTTTAGTCCTTGATATTAACCATGTCTCTCGGATTTTAGAAATTCCCCTCACAGAAGCGGTAAAATTATGTTTTATGAAAAATTCAGTTTTTTAACTACCACTTAGTGGTTTCACTATTCATCAAAAATTGAAAGTTTTCAGAAAAATACCAAAATTTCACCCTAGGATAATTTCGATATTCCGAATCCAAAAATGAATTCCATTTTGAAAAATAAAATTTACAAAATTTCAAAAAGTGGTTATTACTATTCATAACAGCTAGTTTTAATAATATTTTAGTAGCATATTGTTGTTTAGTGAAACTCGTTATTGCGTACTACACACGCTATCGAGAAAGGTCGCGACTGCGTGTAATGCAAGGCAAGTCAAGGATTCATGTTGTGCAAGCTCCTTTTTTTGTAGCGTACAACACAAGACATTAGTGAAATTAAAAAGAATATTTTTCATAAAATCTTGGGATGTTACATTCTACCCCCCTTAAAATGAATTTCGCCCTCGAAATTCATCGGGGTTATAAATGGTTTACTATTAAAAAGTTTCTTTAATAGAAACCCACATCGTAAAAAGGAATACCAAAACCAATATTTAAAAACGAAAGTATGAAACGTAACGGTTACCCAAATAAACTAATCACTGGGTCTCCACATATGTGAAAATATGGATATGGAAGAAAAATCTAACCATCATGTTCTGATGGAGAGTGGTAGAGAACATGGCTATGGAAAAGCCAACAACCACAAATCCATAAATTTGTGACAATCTAGGGTACCATCTGATTAATCAGATATAAGAGCACTAGGACAACATTTTTGGTTTTCAAGATCGTTTCCCTAAAGTTGAAGAGTTTGAATTAGAATAAATACTTACTTTATTTTGGTACAATCTCACTGTTGTTCATGCCTTGAACAATTTCTACTTCATCTCTTAAATAAATGAAGTTGAATTTGTTATTCTTGAAGTGTTAGCAGATCATGTGATAGAATGACGGGTCATTCCATCTGTCTCAAACAAAAGGTTAGCAAAAGTTATTAAATATACATAAGTCATTCTAAAGTGAGATTAATCATATATGGTTCCTAAAATGGACTTATACTTCATATATCATACTGCTTAATATAATAAAACTAGTTTCTACTAAATAGGGACTTCCTGTAGGCCAGTGGTAGGTGATAAAGGCCAGTCACACTTCGGTTGTGGGTTCGATTCCCACAGCCTTGTCCGACGTGATGGGCTGTCGCCCGTCCTGCAGGTTGTCCTTTTTCTAAAGCTATATTACTATAACATCCCATCAATAATATCAAAAAACGTTTTATCCTAACTTATGTCCAACATAATCCATTCTAATCTTTAGGCTTATCTAAAATACTTCGATCCAAGCTCATAGTATAAAGAAAATGATTACTTGAAATGTCACAGAACAATCACGTGAATACCATCATTTATCCCCCATATATCATAAGATATATCTTGTTGGTCAAATGTGAATACCTTAATCATGTATTCTCTTGAAGAATTTATACCCATTGAACCTTAGTGAAAACATGAATGCAGTTAAAAGTTAACACTTTCCACATACCAAAATCCAAAAATTCTATATACTCAAACCATGATATAACCTTCTCCTAATATCAGTAATGAGCTCATGAATACTATCAAACATTTAATTTTCTCCTTATCCCTTCATTATGCGCATATCATCTAAATTCCAAAAATATCTGAATAACCTTTCATGGATACTGGTAACATTAATCATACACTTTCAAAACTCAAGGAAAGGAAACAGTGTAACAATCCTTAGATGTCTCTTTATTCCATAGTACCATGAGATTACTTATACAACATTACACATGATAAACATGTAATCATTCCACTACATTCTTAAACCTATTTACCGAGCTTCAACAATTCTTTCATCTCACATATCATTTGTAGTCTCTTCATCATCATCCACATAAATACTACCCATACGACCATACTGATTCTATTCATGAGACTTTCCCTTAGGGCACTGGTTTGCATAATGCCCGTACATTCCACATTTAAAACATTTAACCATTGTTGATGTCGTAGCAATACCATTATCCTCATCCCTGGTGTTAACTGACCCTTTTCCTTTGCACTTACTGGCTTTGTGTCCTTCTTTTCCACACGCAAAGCATCTTCCAGTTCCTTTGAAACATTCTCCTTGATGCCTGTTCCCACATGATTTACATAGGAGAAATTGAACTTTCTTTCCTCTATGATCATCATGAAACTCCATCTTTCTCTTGTTAGCCAAGCCAGGAAACTTACCAAATTTTACTTTATTGATCATATTAGGAGATTGCTTATTTGGCATAATAATGATGTTTGGACTTCCAAATCCCATTTCATTTGGTTGATCATGAATAATATCATTCCATTGTCCATCATATCCTCCATTATTGTGAATCATCTTGTTTCCAGCAATTTTCTAAAACCCAAAAAGAATAGTGTGAGAGGCAAAAATCATAATAAAGGGGGAGTAACATCAATATCTAACATCTTTGGTTTAATCTAATATCGTTACCATAGTTCTAGGACTATATCCCTTACGTATACTTATCCTTAGGGACATCCCTAGACATACCTTAGAAATATCTCTAGGGATCTCACTAACGTTTTCGCATCCTAGTTTCCAAAGGTTGACTATACTTTTCCTCTGATACCAACTGTAGAGACCCGAAGCGTGACGTACATTGACATTACATTACATTTTCGGAATACTTAGTACATAACAAAAACACACACACAAGGATCGTAATAGTTTAGTTTCTTTGGAAACTCGGAATATAATCTTCTAAACCTGGTGAAAGATCTTCAACATCTCCCATAAAGATCTTCTTTTTTTTATACTTAAAACCTTTCTTTATATCCTGGGGAAAAGAAAACATAAAAGGGTTAGCTCAAATGCTTAGTAAGGGTAAACAAAAGAAATATCAATCACAACGTATACATAAGCACATAACTTTTGGAAATCTTAACCTGCAAAAGAGATCATAATTTCATAACATGGGATAAATCATGGAAGTGAACTGTAATCACAATAATCATAACATAAAACATGAAACTTTGTGGCATACACACATAATCATAGAGAATAATTTCTTGTTAGTCAAGACTCATTTCCAAGACTATCTTAGTGGAGAAAGTTCCTTTCTGAACCGAGTCACCCACGTTTCAGTCCTGTTTCACTGAACCGGTATAACCTACCGTTCCAGCCATGTCTATCTCATGAGATATAAAATATTTACCCAATTCATTAGAGGGATATATAGGTCCCACCCATCTCATAATGATACCATTCTTTTGTGTGCCACAAAATCATAAATCATACATCATTGCATAACCCATGTAATACAAATGGGAATCTTAAACATCATGAAATCATAAAACAATTCATATAAGATAAAGGAATTCATAAAATTAATTCCATATAATCAGAACCCTATGTTATCTTAGATGGAAAATAATTTTGATAAAACACTTGAACTCCATTCTTGAGGAAAATATCCTTTCTAATTCAAAAACATTTTCCTTTCTTAACATGCCATACAATTTTAAACTAAAAGAAGTTGATTAAAAATAAACATGAAAACTTGTAATGGAAGCTTCTTGGAAATAATGTTTTAAAAATCCATTCATTCTGTATAAGTTAAAAAAAACATTCTTCGCGTACTTTTGTCAGAAAAGTCAAAAAAGTACCTCGTATGAAAAACGACAAAAGATTCCTTTTCATTTCATTTACCAAAAACTCACCGAAGGGTAAAATTGGATTTAAACAATTGTACGTGGATGGAAATAATATTACATATTGAGGAAACATGGATGTGGATGATAAAATACACCCCAGTAAATACCAAAGTATAAACAATCTCAGATAAAAATAAGATTGTGATATTTCCCTAACCTTAGGTCTGATTTGCTTCGTAAGTGTCCGAACCTCCTGTATAATGATTTAGATAATGTCATTGACTTATTACAGAATCATATTCATCGTTATTATATCATATATGGTTCACTTATGACTTTATATTACCCATTCCTTTGTAAATTCATGTTAAAGTAGCGTTTTGGGTAAAATCGTCTCATTTGTCGTTCGTGCTTTAACTTGTAATTATTCATATGATTACTTAGATAATTATTACTTAATTATAGAATATAAAACATGATTTATATATAATATATATTCAGAATATAAATATATATAATGGATCTAGAAATGGAAAGAAATACACCATTCATGGAGATGGTAGGCCGTACGTACGCATGAACGTTGTTTTCGTTTCCTTATTGAATTGAGTGGAATTAAGTAGATGACATACATATATATACACATAAATCCAGTAGCTTTATAATGTCATATATTTCATTATTATTGCTTATATATACTTTATAATCATTCTTAAATGGTTAACATGGAGAATGAATCTCATCGCGTCGTGCAGACGGTAGTCCGTACGTACGCACGAGCGATGATATCATTTCCATAATTATTGAATTGAATTGGAGTGGATGATACAATATATCAGAATCATTATGATGTTATAATAACTATGTATAGTTATTATTTACACCATAATACCCATCCATGTAAGGTGTTGGTGGAAAAACAGATTACACCACGGCGTGGAGACGGTATTCCATACGTACGCACGTGCAGTGATTTTGTTTTCTGTAGGATGGATAGATGGTGAATTAGGATTGTTTCATAATTATAATAACATATCAGTATATGAGTGATACTGATGTTATTACTTCATAATGAAACAACCTAAGAATAATAAGTGGAAGAATAAATAAAGGTGAAAGAATCGGTAACGGACATTACCTCTTCTTTGAAGCGCCTTTTTGAGACCTCCTCTTAGGGCACTAAAATTGGTCATTGAGGAAGACCAGAACCTCTAGGGTGTTTCTAGGGAAGTGGAGAAGATAATTTTTCAAGGGTTGGCCGAGCTTGAAGGCTCAATGTTGTGTGAGGAAGAGAGGGAGGAGGTGCCCTTTTATAAGGGAGGAGAGGGGTACCTTTGGAATAACTAAAAATATTATTTTATTATAAAGTCAAGTTCGGTTTTAAATAGCTCCAAATTGATATATTTCGAAGCTAAGGTGGGAATGGGTCGAAATCCTCTCATCCAACAGAATTTAGACAAGTTTAGGTTTCTATTTTAACCTTATCATTTAGATTTAACATTAAGTTAAATAATTGTACTTTTACCGTGTCTTCTTGTGTTCTTACACTATAAGGTTAATAAACTTACAATAATAAGCCAAACGAACCCAAGTTATTTATTATTAATATATATAACCTTATATAAGTCCTTTGGCAGAACCATAGATTTTTAGGAATAAAATAACAATTAATAATATAATATTTGTTTTAAAAACTATTTTATGTCAATTTTGACACTATTTAGTAATTGATTTTTATGAAACTCATAACAGAATGACAAGTTCTAAAAATGTTAATTAAATCAATAATAACATGTCATATTAACCTAGAAAATTAGTTTAATTCATAAAAAGTCTCAAATTATATTTATTTGGGTATTTATAACATCAATTATGTCAATATTTCATTAATAAGATAATTACTGCATCATTGTTGTGTCACAAATAAATTAAATTATTTAATTTCTAAAAATTACAAATAAAATACCATTATGTAGGAAATATTTTTTGATTTCTAATGAATATTTATAGCCGAATTTATCTTATGTATAACCCCATATTAAAAATTTTTTAGTAAATAAACTTTGATTTTACCTCTTTTAACCCTTCTTTAAATAAATTAATAATAAATGTCCAAATCTAATTCAAGTGGGCCTAAATGTTCATATTTTATTCCTATGTTTGTTTTTGGTTGAATTACACTTGTACAATATAATTAGGACATGTGTTAGGATAATAATAATATCATTTCTACCCTTAATTACCCTATTTACTTTTTACCGTGGTAAAAAAAGTAAAAAGTTACTATTCACCAAAAATTATTTTCATCTCATTGAACCACATTTTAGTCCTTGATATTAACCGTGTCTCTCAGATTTTTGAAATTCCACTCACAAAAGCGGTAAAATTATGTTTTATGAAAAATTCAGTTTTTTAACTACCACTTAGTGGTTTCACTATTCATCAAAAATTGAAAGTTTTCAGAAAAATATAAAAATTTTACCCTAGGCTAATTTCGATATTCCGAATCCAAAAATAAATTCCATTTAAAAAAATATAATTTACAAAATTTCAAAAAGTGGTTATTACTATTCATAACGGCTAGTTTTAATAATATTTTAATAAAATATTGTTGTTTAGTGAAACTCGTTATTGCGTACTATACACGCTATCGAGGAAGGTCGCGATTGTGTGTAATGAAAGGCAAGTCAAGGATGCGTGTTGTGCAAGCTCCTTTTGGTGTAGCGTACAACACAAGACATTAGTGAAATTGAAAAGAATATTTTTCATAAAATCTTGGGCTGTTACATAGATCTTCTCTTGTAGCAAGAAAATGTGCTGACTTGGTAAGACGATCAACAATAAACCATGTTGCATTGTTCCTTCTAGGAGTCTTTGGTATCCCCATGACAAAGTCCATTGTAATATTGTCCCATTTCCACTCCGGTATGGGAAGAGGTTGCATGACTCCTCCAGGCTGTTGCCTTCCTGCTTTCACTTGTTGACAAACCATACATCTTGACACAAAATCAGCAATCTCCCTTTTCATGTTGTCCCACCAAAAATGTTCCTTCAAATCTCTATACATTTTGGTGCTCCTTGGGTGTATAGAGAAATTGGAACTATGAGCATCATCCAGCAATTACCTTTCAGATCAGGTATAACGGGAACACAAAGTCTCTTCCCAAATTTCAAAATTCCATCTTCATACACGAAGTCTCTCAGTCTCCCATCATTCACAGCTTTAATGTTCTTTTGAAATTCTTCATCATCGGTCTGAGAACTTTTAATCCTTTATAGTAAAGATGGTTTGGCAACCATTTGAAAAAGCATTGATATTTCACCTTCCCTGGTTATTCCCATGTCCATCTTCACTAGATCCATCAAAATTGGATCCCTTTCAATTCTCATCACGTTCAAAATTCCATGGTCTTTTCTGCTCAAAGCATCTGCCACCTTGTTTTGTTTCCCCGGGTGGTAGTGTATCGTAAAATCATAATCCTTGAGTAATTCAAGCCATCTCCTTTGCCTCATGTAGAGTTCTTTTTGTGAGAAAATATACTTCAAACTCTTGTGATTAGTATAAATCTCACATTTTTCACCATAGAGGTAGTGCCTCCATATCTTCAAAGCAAAGATCACAGCTGCTAACTCGAGATCATGAGTAGGATAGTTTTATTCATGAATTTTCAACTATCGTGATTCATAGGCAATAACACTACCATTATGCATAAGGGCACAACCAAGTCCTTTTTCGATGCATCACTATAAATAACGAACCCATCATTCCCCGATGGTAGAGTCAATATAGGAGCATTGACTAATCTTCTCTTCAGTTCTTAGAAACATTCTTCACACACTTTTGTCCAAACAAATTAAACCCCTTTACGTGCGAGCTTCGTTAATGGTTTAGCCAATCAGGCAAAATTCTGGACGAATCGTCGATAATAACCTGCTAAACCAATAAAACTAGGTACCTCAGTTATACTCGTAGGTTCTGGCCATTCTTGGATCACCTTGGTCTTAGAAGGATCAACAGAGATTCCATCTTTAGAGACTATATGGACAATAAAAGAAATCTCATGAAGCCAGAATTCACACTTGCTAAACTTCCCATATAATTCATGTCTTCTCAGAGTCTTCAAGATAATGCGCAAGTGATTTTCATGATCTTCGTATCTTTTAGAGTATGCTAAGATATCATCAATAAATACCACCATAAATTCATTGATATACTCCTTGAAAACTCTATTCATCAGATCCATGAATACATAGGGTGAATTAGTCAATCCAAAAGGTATTACAGTAAACTCGTAATGCCCATACTTGTTTCAAAATGCTGTCTTCGGAATGTCTTCCTTCCTCACACACAACTGATGGTATCCAGATCAAAGGTCAATCTTTGAAAAGTATTGAGCTCCTTGCAGTTGGTCAAATAAATCATCAATGCGTGGTAGGGGATACTTGTTCTTTATTGTTATAGCATTGATCTCCCTGTAGTCGATACATAACCTCATAGATCCGTCTTTCCTTTTAACAAAAAGAACAGGGGATCCCCATGGAGAAACACTTGGGCGAATAAATCCATTATTACTCAATTCCTCTAGTTGTTTCTTTAGTTCAACTAATTCTACAGTGTCCATTCTATAAGGGGTCTTTGATATAGGCCTTGATCCAGGAATTAAATCAATGGAAAAATCAACTTCTCATTCTGGAGGATGTCCATGTAAATCTTCCGGAAATACGTCTACAAATTCATTCACAATAGGTACATCCTCTATTTGAACATTCCTTTCCTCACCCATAGTTATTTCATTCTCTTCCTCCCCAATAATTGAATTTAGTTGAGCTACTGGGGGTGGATCTAAATAAGAATTAGGTGTTGACGATTCTGCTCTAAAGATAAGGTGTTCCTTATCATTATCATAAAGAATCGTAACCTCTTTCTTCTTATAATAAGTCTTCACATCATAGTCTGAAATCTAGTTCATACCGAGGATTATATCAAACTCAATCATAGGTATGATTATGAGATCAGAAGATAAAGAACATTTATGTTCTCTAATGGGGACTGATTCACAAAACTTTGTTGCAATGATACTTCCCTTAGGAGTTTTAACTGACAACTCCCTTATTTAATCAAATTGGAAATATCTAATTTTCTTAGCAAACTGGGAAGATATGAAACAATGTGATGATCCAGAATCAAATAATGCATTTTATAAACTTGAGGAAACCATTAAATTACCTTCCATCACGTCTTTCGGAGGTTCTACCTCAACAGTAGTGATAGCATAAGCTTGGCCTTGATCCCTTGGCCTTTTCTAAGGTAAGTTCTCATGACGCTTAGGACATTCATTTGCATAATGTCCCATCTCCCTGCAATTGTAGCACTGAACATTGGTAGCTTCCTTCTTCCCCTTCCAATCACGATCTTGGTGGCCTTTTTCACCACACTTGTAACAAACTCCCATTCCCTTTAAACAATTACCGGGGTGTTTCATCCCACATTTACAAAAGGATGGATATTCAACGTTTCCCTTCTTCCCCTTATTTCCATTCCCAGATTGATCATCATGTATCTTCTTCTCTTGTTTTTCTTTAAAGTCATAAGACTTAGAGAATTCCTTTTCGGTCTTGATTGCACATGAGACAATGTCTTCGTACGATGAGAAGGATTGTGAGACTAATGCTCGACGGAGAAATGGTTTTAACCCATCAAAGAAACGATCAATCTTACTTCTTGGGTTACGTATATAATCTTCAGTATACCTTGCTAACCTTGTAAAGATAGCCTCATACTTTGCGACATTCTCATCCTCCTTCTGTCTCAGACATAGAAATTGTCGTTCCATATCTGCTCGATGGTCGCGAGGAAAGTATTTTTCTAAAAACAAATCTTTGAACTCCCTCCATTCCATATTTTATACTTCATCATATTCCTTCGTATTTTGAATCAATGACCACCATCGATCAGCATCTCCAGTGAGGTGGTAAACTGCCATGATAATTTTTTTCCCTTTCACTACTCCCCAAAGCCTGAAATATTTTCTCTAGGGAAAATATCCATTGCTCAGCTACTAATGGATTTGTACTCCCATTGAACGTTGGTGGTTTTTGCCTCATGAATTGATCTAACATTGATCCTCCATGCTGCGGATCAGGGTGCTCCATAAGGGTAAGGTTATTATTCATAACCTGAGTGAGTTGTCCCAGTATGGTGATTAGCTGATCAGCACCAGTTGCATCACCAGCTCCACTATAATTATCTCGAGTAGGAGGGCAATACCTACATGGAGTGCGTGCATTGATACGGTTTCCATTTCTTCCACTAGGCGCCATTTCTAAACAATGGCATAAACTAGATCAGTTTATGAATCAAAATACATAATCCCATACTTATAAAACACTTAACATAAATTGAACTATTTATGGATATAATCCATAATCATAAAAATATTTTCTTTGAGGAAGTATATACTTATAAACCCTTCATAATGATTTGTAAAGAAAATGAGAGTTATCCTAAGCATATCCCCCGGGAGTGTCGTAACCAAGAGTGCAACAAGGCCTGTTGTCGTGCACCAGTTCCCGTTCGAGTCTAGTTCAAAGCGGTGTTTTCGGGTTTTACCCCTAGGTACATCTGTTCCAGAGCCGCCTCTACCTGCTCGTATCCAGACATGGATTTATTGCTCGGAAAACTCAAAAAATCTCTACAATACCAAAATTCTAGGAAGTTATTCTATACTAATCCTCAAAGTTCATCTTAGGTCTACATGATCTAATCAGAGTTTATCTAACTATAGCTTCCAAGGTTTGTACTAAACTTCCTATGATACCAACTGTAACGCGTAGACCCCAGTTACCCAGAGTCGGTGCATTATTACATAACATTGGCATGATCACAAGAAAGATCAAATCTCAAAAGACCGATTGGTTTAGTAGCCTTGGAAACACTACATATATTCATAAAGTTTTACATTACATCATAAAGTGAAAAACTACTAAAACAACATAGTCTCCATATTCCACACTCATATCCCCACATAAAATTCTTGCAGGTCATTCATAACTTACATCTTCACATCCTGGGAAAAAATAAAAATAGAAAAGGGGTGAGCTCAAATGCCCAGTAAGGATAGCAATATAGCAGAAACTTTCAAAAATAAGCATAAACATTTAAGGCAATGTATAACTAAAACAAAAGCCTTTTAAACTTGAACTTCAACATAGTATGGAAAAAGTAAAATGAAATAATTCCATTTACTTATTCACATGGATATTATACTAATCTAATAATCACATGCAATATCAATAACCACTTTCATAATGATGGAATTGATAATGCCAGACTATCATAACCACATAACCAAGGCCTCGTGCCAAGACTACAAATAAGATTTTGTCAAGGCCTTGTGCCAAGACACTAGTTTGTCTCATGAGACCTACCGATGCATCGAGGAGCTATAGTGGGCTCCACCCGTCACATATTAAGTCCAACACATTCCCATATGAAAAGGTTTAAACATAAAATAAACATTCGTATTAAAACTAGCATACGAAATGTCAATACTTTCACCATAAACTATGAATGGTATAAAAATAGCACATCTACAGTCAAAAATATCACAAAACCTTCAATACAATATAGAAGTTTTGTATCATTATAAATCATCTTCAAATATGCGTAAAATCCATCAAAGGATGTTGACATAGATGAAATCAAAAATCTTTCTAGAGAAATATCTCGTTCTATTTTGAAATCATTTAAGAGTCATATATTTATAAAATAAAACATTTTCTTTGAAAATATTCTTATGAGCTTGTAAGGGAAGCTTCAAATATTTTATAACGGTGGAAAATAACCGTACCCGCTGTATAAGTTAAATAAAACATTCCTACCTTAATTCTGTCGAAAAGGTTAAAAAGCACCTTGTTTGGAAAAAGACAAAAAGATTCCTTTATAAACCTCTTATAAAAAGTCAAAAAAGGGTATAAATGACTTTAACCCATATTATAGTAAATAGTAAATTTTTTTTGAAATTCATTTTTAAGAAAAATGGATGTGGATGATAAAGAGATCCCAGTAGATTATTACGTATAAACAACCTCGGATAATGAAGAGATTGTGAAATAACCCTTACCTTGTACTTTTCCTTGGTTGGGGTAGGTTAACCTCCTGTATAATGGTGAAATAATTGTTATTAAATTATACAAGAATAATATACATTAATATGATATCATATATGATCTTTTAACATTTATTTGTTAATAATATCTTAGTATTATCGTTGTTTCGGGTGTTAACTTACTCGTTTTCTTTTTTATGTTTTGTTATGTAAGCCATGTTTGTAATGGATAGGTTGTATATTATTCATATCCAGAATGATATCAAGTCCTTAAACATCATTTTTAAATCATAAAATGATAATTATACTTGAATGGATACGATAGAGAATGAATCTCATCGCGTTCGTGGAGACGGTAGTCCGTACGTACGCACGAGCCACAATATCATTCTTTTGATATTAAAATAATATATAAATGGATGTTATATCATATATACAGAATAATTAACATGTTATATTTATTATTTACATGAGTTACACATCATTATTATTCCCATCCAAATAATAATATATTGAATAGCAATTACACCACGACGTGGAGACGGTAAGCTGTACGTACGCACGTATGGTGACATGTTATTCAAAAGGGTGGATAGAATACTGAATATGGTTGTACCATATTTATAATAACATCACAGTATATATATGATACTGGAGTTATTATTTTAGAATGGTAAAAACAACGGAAGAAGAAGTGGAAGAAGAAAGGAACTTGGAAAAGGGTGGTGAAATCATTACCTCTTCTTCGGGTTCTTCATTTTGATTTGACCAAAAGGGCTCCTTAGGTTGGCTTTCTGATCACAATAAGGCCTCTAGGTTGTAGTGAGGGAAGTTGGGAGAGTATTTGGGCAGAGTTTGGCCGAACCAAAAGGCTTTGAATGTGTGAAGAAATGATAAGGACGAGTGCCCTTTTACAAGAGGGGTGAGGGGAACCTTTGGAAAAGCTCGAAATATTAATTTATAATAAATTCATATTCGGTTTCTAATGGCTCTAAAGATGATTATTCAAAGTTTATGGTGGGGATAGGTCTAAAACAACTCAAACGGTAGAATTTAGACCGGATTGGGTACTTATATTAACCTTATCTTTAATTATTAACTCTAAGTTAATTAGTTTCACTTTTACAATGTCTCTTTGTATTTTTATAATATATAGTTAATAAACATACTATATACATCTGAGAGACAACCAAGTGGTCCATAAATGATGATCCTATCATGATATAAGTCTCTTGGCCGAACCTTAGATTTTTAGGAATTTAATATCAATTAATAATACAATATTTGTTTTAAAAACTCTTTTATGTCAATTTTGACACTATTCAATAATTGATTTTTGTAAAATTCATAACAGAATGGTTACTTCTAAAAAAGTTAATTGAATCAATCCTAACATGTCATATTAACCTAGAAAATTAATTTAATTCCTAAAAAGTCTCAAATTATATTTATTTGGGAATTTATAATATCAATTATTTTAATTTTTCACAATTATGGTAATTACTGCATCATCATTGTGTCATAAATAAATTAAATTATATAAAGTCTAAAAATTATAAATAAAATATCATTATGTAGAAAATCGTTTTAGCTTTCTAATTAATATTTACAATAGAATTTACCTTATGTATAACCCTATATTACAAATATTTTAGTAAATAAACTTTGATTTTAACTCTTTTTTGAATTAAATAATAATAAATGTCCTAATCTAATCCAAGTGGGCCTAAATGATAATATTTTATTCCTAAGGCTGTTTTGGTCAAGATAAACTTGTCCAATAGAATTAGGACATGTGTTAGGGTAATATTAATATCATTTTTACCCTTAATTACCCTATTTACTTTTAACCGTGGTAAATAAAAGTAAAAAGTTACTATTCACCAAATATTATTTTCATCTCATTGAACCACATTTTACGTCTTGACATTAACCGTGTCTCTCGGATTTTTGAAATTTCATTCACAGAAGTGGTAAAATTAGGTTTTATGAAAAATTCAGTTTTTTAACTACCACTTAGTAGTTTCACTATTCATCAAAAATTGAAGTTTTTCAGAATAATGCCAAAATTTCACCCTAAGCTATAATTGATATTATGAATTCAAAAATGATGTATATTTTACAAAATTCCAAACATATAAGTTGAATTAATTAATTTTATAATTAATTCTTGCTGTCACAACAAATAGCGTGTTTTTAAGAAACAATATATATCAAAAGATTGATAATTGTTTATGTCTAATTTCAAAGTAAAATTAATTCTAATGATCACCATTGGATAAAATGGTAAAAATATATTCTAATTATACTTTAAAACCACTCAATAATATAATTTATCACTATAAATTATTTTGATTAAAAAAGTTGTTTTTAAGTATTTTTTACTATTCATAAAAATTGGTAGTTCTCAGAAAAATACCAAAAATTCAACTTAGGATAATTTCGATATTCCGAAACCAAAAATGAAGTCCATTTTGAAATATAAAATATATATATAATTTCAAAAAGTAGGTATTGCTATTCATAATGGCTAGTTTGATTGGTTGTGGTGTGTTAGAACTCGACGTTGCGTACAACACACGCTGTCGCATTATTCAAAGAGAAGCGTACCGTAGAAGCTTGGGGCGTTACATGCCAGCTGGCACCACCTTGAAAAAAACTTAGGTGTTGCCACCTCATTCCGTGATCAGCCAACTGGCCGAGCCGCATCCAGCCGTCAGGCCGGGCCAGCCGCCGCGCAGGCTGGGCCCCCTGCCATGTAGGCCAAGCCTCCTGTCGCGCGGGCCGCGCCGCCTGCCGCTTGGGCCGGGCCACCGCGCCTGGGCTGGGACATAGCCACCGGGCTGGGCCACAGTCACTGGTCCATGCCGCGCCCTTCCAGGCCTGACCCGAACTCAGGATGGGTTGACCCGGTTCGGGCTGACCCAGGGCGGGTTGGGCCAGGTCGAACCGGACCCAGACCCCCCCTCTTTAGACCACTTTTGGTTTTTCACTCATAACATGAGCTACGGTCCTCCGATAAACACACCGTCAGTTGTGTAGGATTTCTTGGATCGAGACGGTCATTCCGGTATATTACACTCAAGGTTTTGGTGAAGTTTGGGTATGGCCAGGTTGGTTCGAACTCAAAACCAACAGGGCCCGTTTCACTTAAACATGAATAACTTCTAGACCGCGCGTCTGATTGACGTGCCTTATGCGGAACTAGGATCCTCTTGATGAGAAAATTCTTTTTGGATACTCTATGTGTGTTTCGAAAAACTTTGTAAAATGGTCGGGTTTGGAATTAGCATCATTACAACCGGGCCCCTGGAACAAAAAAGCCAATAACTCTCAGACCAGACGTCCGATTGACGCTCCCTCTTTCGCGTTGGGTTCCTTTTGAGGAGACGGAACTTTGGGATACATAAAATCTAGACTTCATGATAGAATATGTATTGACCACTTTGCTCGAGGAGTGAACGCACCTGGAATCGAGCATGCTGTGTGCGGGAACCCTAGAGCTGGATGCCACTGCGACGACTACTGTATTGGGATCCTCTGTGGGTTTGACATCGATGAATACTGTACTGGTATCCTCCATGGGTTCGACAGTGATGAATACTATACTGGGATACTCCATGGGTTCGACATCGATAACTACTATTCTTGTATCCTGTTTGGGTCTAACCATTTTGACTTCTGTACTTGTATCCTTTTTGGGACCGACAGAGTAGCTGGTCTTGTATCCTGTGTGGGTCCGACAAATTAGCTGGTCCGGTATCCTGTGGGGGTCCGACAGCTTAGATGAATTGGTGACTACATTTTATCATCTCTATCACTATAATAAAGATGTATACCTATGTGAGATGAGTCATTTCTTTCAACAATTATCATCATGGTATTTGACTTTACTTCCTGTGTGGACTAGGTTGTTCTTGGGCTCGTGAGTTGGAGTCATACTGTGATAGGTAACTTAGTTATATGTTTGGGAATATACCTAAGTAGCATTGGTTGATACTTTCTGTTTGTATCTTTCTATTTTTTTTATACTTAGTGGATATTTTGATACTTTGCGGGTCTCGGGGTCGCTACTGAGTATCGTTATACTCATCCCTGCACGGGCTATGCCTGCATCTCATTGTGTTGGATGCAGACGACAGACAGCATTGACGGAGGCTAAGATCACCATGACTTGATAGTTCCCGGAGGTGGAACTTGCGATGAGACAACACACAGATGAGACTGACGGACATGAGAGTTGAGATGGCCATCTATACCTACCCTTAAGGTAGGGACCCCGGAGGACGATCTAGGAGCTACTCTTTACTTCCAGCTGCTTTTCCCTTTCTACTTGTACTCATTGTTCAGTTGGGTTTGTATCCTAGCCCATTTACTTTTTTTCACACTCTTTTGTATTCAGTTTACTTAGTGTTTACTAAATGTTGCGAACTCTATTGTGTTTGTTTAATTTTATAAAGGAAATGCCTTCCCAGCTTAGAGATTTATGCCTTTGGTGATAGTCGCCAGCCCCTGGCCTATGGAAGGCGGGCTTGGGGTAGTCACAGCACCGTCCCCGAGGACAGGTTGTGACTAAATATATATGATTGAAATAGGGTAATTTATTTTTAATATATATTGGGAAATAGATTAATAATAAATTTCTATTTTTTATATATGAGGATTTAACTTTAACCATGTAAAACAGTACCAGAGGTTAGGGGGTACATAAATCAATTTCCATTTATTGATTAATACAAATGCATCATTGATAATATTATTTAGCTGTAATCTATAAAATTTAAAATGATATAATTATGATGAATTACCAATTATTTTATATCGTTTTAAAATTTATTCAAATAAAAATCTCAACGATTAATTATAAGATTTGGGATATGATCTCAATAATTATTTTAAAATTGAAATCTATTTTGATTTCTATAAGTTTGAATATACACACATATCTTTGTTTATGAGTTGTATTTATTTCCCTTTTAACATTCCATACCATAAATCATTCATGATTTGTGTTATTTAATGTTTAAAATGAAATTATTTCTTTCATAAGGTGTATAAATATATATTTAATTGAGATCTACGATTTTCATATTAATAATTAATATTTTTCAAGAATATTTATGCTTCATATTATGATGATAAAATATATGTTCTTACTCTCCAAAATATCTTGTTATTATCTCCCAATTATTTATTTTAAGATCCTATATGTTCACCATTAAAATTAATCTCCTCAAAAACTAATGATACTAGAATAATATTTTTCAGGATAAAATAATTTAAATCATCTCCAGTTAGGAATATTTTACTTCCATGTCCAAATTATTATTAAAATGTTTTGTAGAATGTTTTTAGTATATTTTCTGAATTATTGATGAAATTTTACATGTTATTGACCTTATATAAAATTTTTTAAAAGGAAATATTTAATTATTTTATGAAATTGTTTACATTTACTAATGTTATGAAATAAATAATTATTTTAAAATATATTACATTAATTGATTTCACCACCACCATGAATAATATTTTCATTTAAGATTATTTGACGATATTCTTTTTTAATTTTAAAATGTCATATTTTTTCCAATATTTATTTTTTTGAATTTAAATTAGTGATTTTATCATGAATAATTTACTTTCATGATTACTTATGAGTGTGATATTATAAAGGGTTTTTTATTTATAAAAAAATCATTTTTTTGTTTCATATGGTATAACATACAAATAAAAAATCTTAATTATTTTTGTGATGGTTATTGAATATGATGTAGATATCATGATCAATACCATTTTTTTCTTCCAGTATAAGGATTGAATTAAATGAAATATTTTTTGATGACATTATTGAATAATTTATAGTAGATTATGATTATGTGATTGGTGGTTCTATTATATTTGACCAACTCGTTGATTAATGTGATATTGACATGTCATGAGATGATGATGATCATATTAAATATGATTTTGAATAATACTCTTCACAAATTGATGTTTGGGTATAATTTTAACTAGATATTCCCCAATGATAATCTATAAAAATTATTTCAAATATCTATGGTTTCATTTCGATGTGTATTTTGTATCACTTTTATCTATTCTCATAATATTATCATAGTAAATTATTATAAATATATTTTTCAAAAGATTATTATTTCATATGGATTTTATTCCAAAATATTATGTTATGAATCTTTAATTATGATTAATAAATTGAATATTTTTATAATACTTATTGTGTGCCATTTTCATAGAGTTTATGATATTCTATTTATTGGGTATTAATATCTTTTCTTCATAACTTTAAAGATTTTCTCATACCACCCACTTATAATCATTGTATGCTATCACATGATTAATATCTCTCATGTTTACCCTTAATGAGTATACGAGCTCACCATGTCATATGATTAATTTTTTCAGATATATTATGAATTTATTTTTGTATGATATGTATATGAATGTTTATAATTATGAATAACAATATGGTAATGGATATTTATCATTTATATTGCAGTTTCATTTATATCCATGTTTCCAAAGAGAATGACCCATTGTGATTTTAACATTAAATATATTGACATGTAAGGATAATTTATCTTAAATTATGTAATATTTTGTATGATATTCATAGACGTAAAAATATAATAGTTGTCAATAATTTGGTGTGTCACTATAATTCATGTAACTCCCTATAATGATATCATCAATATAGATACTACCAGTACATGTTGTATCATCATACATTATTATAAGCTCTTAGGTATGAATGTATTCCTTTTAGATAAAGTTTTACATATTTCCATTACTGAGGTGGACAACCGTTTCCATGTTCTTATCACGATTTATTCCTCATTTATTAGTTCTCAATAGGAAATTATATGAATCATCCTAAATTTTTACCATTGAATATGGTACACTAATTTTTTTTATTTTATCACATATATTTTAAATTTTCTTCTCCCGTAAAGTGATATTTTCATATAATTATTATATTTTGATTACCATTTGAATGTATAATTATTCATATATAATTTAATATAGACTAGTTTTTGGTATTCTATTAGGATTTTTTAAATTATATAATATTTTTTATTCAGTTTTCATTTGACCACATTAGGTTCTATGAGGATTTTCTCAATTTCTAAAATGGTTATTTATAAATAATTTTAAATACAGTAGTAGATATAGAATATAATGCTCCGATATCCTTTAACATGAATTATTCTTTTCATACAGAACTGGTAAAAGTATTGAAAACTATATCCTTTCATATCCATAATGTGATAGATTTATGGTCTTCTTGTCAAACAATTATCAATTATATAATTTGTAACCAAATTTTATAATTTTAGTATAATTATTTAACATCATTTTCACATTTTTATATTAAATTATTTGATTACTCATTGAAATAGGTTCTATAGGAATTTAAAATTACAATCACAAAAATTCAGTCTCATTACTCGAACACATTGTTGGATGAAATTTATATTTAGTCATTTATAAAAACCATGTGAAATATATTGTTCTAATCTAGTGGATGAAGTATGGTTGACATAAAATTTATGATACTATCTAGAATAATATTATAACCTATTTTATGATATTGGAGATTGGTGAATGGTTGGCACATGAATTAAAAAAAACATGTGACTAAACCATGTAGGTAAAAAATTTACAGTTTTTTTATTTTTTCTTTATAATTTTATCTATGAACTCTAAATCCCTATATCCCCTATTCTAGGAATGACTTCTAATTTCTATAGGTCTATTATATCTTCTTATTTTTTTTTGAATCAAGGATTTTTACTATAGACACTGCCTTAATTAATATTGTTTTAAAGCATGTTCCACTTCTCTTATTCTGATTATTCATCTCCAATATTATTTAATTATTATTACTTGTGTATAGTGGACATGGTGGATAGAGGAAAGAATATTATTTTACAGAAACATAAGGTGATTGATGTTTAGGTGGTTTATATTTTCAATTTGGTCATTTATTTTGCTATATGAAAGGATTCATTCAAATTCCATATAACTAATTAAAATGTTTCTATAAAACTTCATCTAATTACAACATCACAGGTTGTATAATATTATTATTTTCCTTTATCAATATATAAAATATAAATATTTTAATTATGTTATGTTGTTTAATGTGAATCCTCAAAATTCCTCTATAACTTGTTATATAATTAATTGTAACATCCCTGACCCCAATCACTGGGAGCCGATGCATCACGTTATTAAACAGTCATCGATACATGACCAAAATTCCAAATAACTGATTATTTTAGAAGAATTTTAATACAAATTATATACATGAATTTCCCATTATAATTGAAACTCTAAAAACCATAATATTCAATCTGTTGAGATAATCAATATTCTCATTGATTAACCATACATACCAGTCATAATACACACCATGTAATCATAGAAAAAATTAAATCATAATAATGGGGGGATCATAGATTCCCATTAAGGGAAATCATACAATAGAATCTATTAGGGATAAATAAGAATAAACCTCATGCGATGGTGGACATATGAAATTAAAGTTATTTTAAAAAAACCATGAATATAATATAGAAAAAATAAATGAAAGTAATATAATTCCATACAAATAAACAGAAGGTTATTCCATTAATAAAATAATAAAATTTAATATGAATAACAAATCATATAATAAGGGAATACATAATGTCTGACATTATAAACATACAATCATGGGTTTTTCCATGTTACCGTACATTAATGGGAATTAAATCACCCAACACCAAAACTAGATTGTCTTATGATGCTTTCTGATGTATCTTGGCGCTATAGTAGTCTAATATAATCATTTCCAATATATAATGCGTTCATAATATGAAATGGGTGAGACATAAACAACATAAATTTTTGTATTGAAAAACTAGAATACAAAATCTGAATACTTCACCCATAAAACATGAATGATATCAAAATAGTGATTCCATTGTAAAACTCATCATAAACCAATAAATACAATATGGTATATGGTATTATAATAGATCAACACATTCATGAATATAATTCATACCATGATGTTGAAATAGAAGAAAAATACTCTAATAATTAATAATTTCATGATATAAATACCCTCATTTACTTTGAAATAACTTATTTAAAATTAATCAAAATTATTTGATAAAAATATTATTGAAAGGTGTGTTATAAAATTATAATGGATTATTAAGGAAATTAATGTTTCATTAAATTGAAAAAATCATCTTATGATGTATAATTTTTCAAAAACAATTGCTCCTTTGATTTTATAAAAAATGTAATAAAGTACCTCATTTTAAAAAGGACATAATATTCCATTACAACTATTTTAGAATAGATGAAACATGGTTTAAAATACATTAAAAAAATTTAGGATAATAATAAACAAAATTAAAAAAAATATAAACATGGTCTTGGATGAAAAGTATTCCCCATTATATACTTATCCTGAAATGAACTGAAAAAATAATGAGATTATAAAATTAAACCTTAATTTTTATGTTACTTTAGTTGAATCTTACTTATACGCCTATATAATGGTTTAAAAAATATTAATTAACATCAAAACTATATACATTTTTATTATATCCTTTATGATCTTCTTACATTTTTTGGTATAAATATTTAATTATTACTATCGTTTCGCGTGTGAACTACGTTATTTTCCCATGCATGTGTTTTCATTTAAGTAATGATTCTCATGAAGGAAATATATATTCATATAATTAATGATATAATGTTATTAGATATTATATTTACTCAAAATATAAATTTTTATAATAATACAAAACTGGTTAATGTGGTATATGAATCTCAATGTTTCGTTTTGAAGGTAGGTCATATGTGTGGACATGAAATTGTATAATTACATTAATAGTGAAAGGGTATTAATTTGATGGTATTTTATTTATGAATAATCAATATAATTTAATATTTATTATGTATTTACATTATTTCCATCACTATACCCAACTAAATAAATTTGGGAAGTGAAACAAATTACACCACAATGTGGTGATGGAAAGCCATATGTTTGAACATGTGGTGTTTTTTATGTAGTATTGATAAAAGGTGGAATATTGGCTGACATAATCAAAATAAAATGACATCATTTATATAAAAGAATATTAATTAATTTTTTATTGTATCAGTATATAAATGAGAAGTAGATGATGAAATTAATGTGGATGAACTAACAAAAACAATTACCTATTCTTTAGTGGACTTTCTTTTGATAACATATTAAAGAATAAAGGGGATATTTTGGGGATAAAATAAATTCATGAACATATAAAGTGTTGTATTGAGGATAAACGAGTAGAAAAGTTTTTAGCTATAAGGAAAAATGTGGTGTGGTGAAGTGAGTATGAGGTTCCGTTTTATAATTGAGGTCAGATACACCTTCAGACACTCTCAAAATATCAAATTATTTTATATTAACATTTAATTAAAAATTTATCCAAAATGAATTATTTAGAAGATATGAATATTAAGGGTTGATATTATTTAATCATGTAAAAATAATAAAATTATGGATTTATTTTTAATCCATATTGTTTTGTTTTATCCAAAATTTAACAATTTTAACTCTTATCATTATGTCAGGAATGATATAGTGCGGGTGTTAATATAATTATAATAAAATTCTAGAAAACAAACAAATGAATCATTTATGACATATATGAACCCATATCAATCCATTGGACTAATTTTAGAATATAATTAATTTTATATCTTCTGATAAAATAATTTTAATTTGAAAATATCATTAGTGTCATTTTTAACATGTTTTATCAGATGAATTATTAAAATATCTTAACAACATTATATATTGGATAAAAGTTTTCTAACTCATAATTAAAAAGTAAATGTCAAGTAGAAAATTATAATATGTAATTAATTATAACAAATTAAATTTATTTTTATATTCTTAATATTATTCATATTATTTATCCAATAATTAATTAATTACTACATCATCATTATGTCACTAGTTAGGGTAAGGTTTTTACTAATAAAAATTATAAATAAATTTCAATTATTTTTATAAAACATTTATATTTAAAAATAAAATTTATATTCCATCATATAGCTTATATAACCCAAAATAATAAAACATTCTCACAGTAAAAACCAACGAATGATAAAAGTTTCCTTCTATTGTATATAATATGAATATGTTTATATTCTCATTCAAATCACCACAAATGGTATCATAACCGATCCTTTAATTATTATTTAGAAAAGTAATAATCTATTTAAATTTTTACAAGTGTTAGGGTAATTTTATAATATTAATAATAAGTGTTTTATCCTTTATTAAACGATTCACCCTTAATCGTGGTAATACGAAATATTTCTAAAGTTACTATTAATAATATCCAAAAAAGAGAGGTTAATTTAATAAATTTTGAAACTGTGATTCAAAATATAGAAATACATTTTTCAAAATAAAAAACAAATAAATTTTTGAAATAAATTAAAAAAATAATGACATTATTGGAACTAGAAAAAAATTCTTAAAATAAATACATTCCAAAAATGAAATATTTTTATATCCAAATTCAATGTGAAATTTATTCCACTGACTTACATTTGATTAAATGAAAAAATGATATAATAATACATAAAATAATCAAATATACAATCTAATACTATAAATTATTTAGATAAAAATGTTATTTCCAATTTAAAAGATTGTAATAATTTTTCTAATAATCTAATATGAAACATACCATTAAAAAATAAAAATTCAAATAAATAATATCTTTATATTCCATTTCAAAATAATATATCTAATTTTTGTGTACTATTTCTAAATGAGAATAAATATATTTAAAACATGTGTGTCACCAAAAGGCAGTAAAATGTTCTTTAGAATAATATAACCATTTAGTGAATAAGGTTACATTTGTTAATATGTAATTTCTATTAAATATTTTGGATAAATAATAAATATATAAATTTAATAATTTAGTAAATAATATTCATTCCCAAAATTATAATGACTAGGATATACTAGTCACTTATTCATAGATATCGTTTCTCTCGAACTCAATATCACATGAAATGGAAAATATAAAATTTATTAAAAATGAAAACAACCCATAATGTCATTGGGTGTTACATTTTTCTGACATTAAACAAGTTTCATCCTAAATATTATCTGAATATCAACTCATAATAATATTTTCATACTCATTAATCATAATTTACTTAGGTTCCCATGTTTCCTATTCAATTTTTTTATTTTTTCACTGTACCTTTACCAGAAATGTCAATTGATTCCTCAAAACATGTTCTCTTGAATCCAATATCATGATGAACTATTCAAAGTAGGATAAATTAGGTTCCAAATAAATTCATTTAGAAGATAGAAAATTAACTGGGTCTATCATAAACTTATTTTTCAATGATTTTTGGAACACATCATGGTCATTAGGGAGACAAGGGAGCACAACTAAACTATAAGATAAAACTCCATTTATATCAGGAATTTTAAATGGTCAAATATCCCTCGATCATAATTTTAATTTAATATACAATCTTATAACAACCATCCATGGAGATACCATCGAGAAAACATTATATTTCACTTGAAATTACCAATCCTTATTTCAGCTATCAACATATCTATTTTTCCTACAATGAGCATCACTGATATGGGTTTCAATAATCATCAATTTTTCCTTTGTTTTATCGAAATTTAAACAATCTCCCATCATCTATTGAATTTTTACATGTTGGTTCATTCCAAATTTATTGAATGATGGTAACTCAAATATACCCTTCTTCAACTTTTCCTTATTTTAATTCCATTGTGTTAATCATCCATGTTAATCTCTTTCATTATCTTAAATTCATAGGATATAGATAATTAAAATTCATATCTTGAAATCACATGTGACTATAACTTCATATGATGAGTTATTTTGGGAGAGAAATTATATTTTGATTAATTGTATTAAACAATATATGAATCTATCAATCATAATCATTGGAATATCTATGAAATCCATAAAATTACTTGTTAACATTTTAATGTTTTCTTCATATTTGGAAACATTCTCATTGGTTTTTGCCTCAGATTCAAAATTTTATAATCCAGATATACTCCCCGTTTGTGAGGGAATTGTTTTTTGAGGAAAACATTCATTAAAATAAATTAATTACATGGTTATTATTCTTTCATAACTTATAGTTTTAAATCATTGTCCACTGCTAATCTTCATCTCCCGAGAGATGATAAAAATCCATACAATATTTTCCCCTTTCTTGCTTCCTAAAGTATGGAATATATTTCCTAACTAAAATATATATTTTTCATATATAAAAGGATTTTTAGGCACATTGGATGTTGGTGGTTATTTTATCGCGAAGAGGTATACATTTTCCATCCACATTGTGGACCCGGATGACCTTTACTAGAAAGGTAATTATTTTTATCCTGAGTTAGTTTTCTCTGTTTAGTTTTATGTTTTTTTAGAACTAGAAGTATCTCCAACTAAAAAGTCACTATATTTTATAGGAGGAAAATAATACCATGGATATTTAGAATTGACATGGTTTCCATTCCTTCCACTAAGAACCATTTCTAGACACCTATTTTTATTTATTACGTTATGTATCATAATGCATAAGATTCAACTAGTAACATTTATCATAAATTAGAAAAAATTTGCATTTCTAATATCATAATAACTGATAAATTTATTTGGAGATATAAATACTTTTACATACTTTAAATGGTTTCTAATAAAAATAGTAATTATCCATAGCATATCCCGTAAGAGTGTCAAACCAGGTGCTTTTTATGGCCCGTTATCTTGAACAATCTTATGTCAAGTCCAGACCAGTGCACCTTGTCGGAGTTGTTACCCCAAGGTATATATATTCCAGAATAACATCAACTTATAGTGTCTAATATGGGATGCAATTATAGGAATAAAAAAATAATCTATACCCTACCAACATTCTAGTATGTTCTTTTATACTTATCCTTAAAATATATCTTATGTTCATGTTCCCCTATCTTGGTTTTCTAAATATTGTATCCATGTTTTAGTATAAAATTTCTCTGATATAAACTATAACAACCTCGACCCGGTAACATGTAATTGATGGATCACATTATTACATTGTAATATATAAAAGTAATAAATCCCAAAGGAAAAATCAATTTAGTTGTTTCAGAAACTAGATTACATACATGAACCTTACATTTCAATTAAAACTATAAAATACAATATAATAAATTTGAGAGAATAAATATTCTCTTACCAAAACCCTATATATCCTTCATAATACACATTTTGGAATTGTGGAAAAAATAATACATAATAATGTGATGAGATCATATTATTTTTATGGTAGGCGTACAAAAAATATATTATCAATAAAAAAGTACAATCATTTAGGGAAGGATTATAACTAAAAAATAATCCCTTTAATCATGATCAAGAACATAATATGATAATAAAAAATGTCAATCATATAATTAAATATAAATAATCACATGTATATCCATATAATAGAATAATAACCTGGAATTTTTATAACTAATCTCATATTAAGGGAATTCACAACACCATAAATCATAAACATGCCATGATGACATCGTCCAAGACACCAAACATAGACTTGAAAGTTATATTCCAATTCCAGAACTAGTTTGTCTCATGTGACATAATTAATTATAGCATGTATTTATGGATCCCCACCCATAATATTCAAATATCAATGAATTATCCATATTTAATAAGTGAAACAGAAACCCCATAAACCTTCATATTGAAAAAATTTCATATGATTTGTGAATAATTCAATCATAAACTACAAATGGTATAAAAATACTATATCCATATTCAAAAAAATAATAAACCATTAAATAAAATATGGTAGATGGTATAATAATAATTGAACCTCATTCATGTATAATATTTAGTAAAAAATTGTTTCATAGATAAAAATTATCTGATCATTAAAAAATTCAGCTGAGAAATACCCCTTTTACATTGAAATCACTTATATAAAAAGATGCCAAAATTTAAAAAAAATCACTGAAAATTATTATTATAATCATGGAAAGGATGTATCATTAAATTAGTGATTCATGATGATGGAGAAGATATGATCATTTTTAATAAGTTAAAAAAATTACTTGAGTTCATTATTTCTATCGAAAAAAGTCATAAAATACCTTGATTAGAAAATGAAAAATGATTCATTTCAAACTATTTTAAACAAGTATTACATGAATAAAAAGAATATAATCATTTATTGAATAAATTTAAAAAATATTGGAATGAATTTTCATGAAACATAAACTTTTTTGATAAATATTCCTCAATAAATACATACGTATAAATAATCCCACGTATTAATGATATTGTGAAATTAACTATTACTTTGTACTATCTTTTACTTGAATGTGATTTATCCTCGTATATAATGGTTTATAACTTGTTATTATTTAATAATATATCAAGATACATATTTATGATATAATATATGATCTTTTTATATCATTTTGTTAATAATATTCTGTTATTTCCCTTTTTTCAGATTTTAACTACCTCATTTTCTAATTAATGTTTTGTCAAATACTTCACGTTTCTTACAAATAAGATATATATATATATTTATCATATACATAATGATATAAATTTCATATTTGTTATAATTTCCCATTATATAAATTTTCTTAATCATTCATAAATAATTATCTTGAAAAATGAATCTCGTATCATCATGGAGATGGTACACCATACATAAGCATGAGCGATGGTATCATTACTTTAACAGTGAAAGGGTATGGAATTAGATGGTATGATTACTACAAAAAAACAAGATCATGTAATATTTAATATTTATATCAATTATTCTCGTCATTATACCCATTCAAATAATGTGGTGATGAAAAAAAAATTACAACATGACATGGAGATGATAAGTTGTTTATACGCAGAGACAGGGATTTTGGTTTCTTTATAAGATGGATAATAGGAGAAATATAATGGTACCATAACCATAATAAAATATTATTATATATATTATACCTTATTTATTACATTATAATGTAAACAACCCATTAAAAATAAGTAGAACATGAACAAAACATTGATAAATTAGTAAAAACAATTACCTCTTCTTCAGCAGACTTCTCTTATATCTCTTCTTAAGGCATCAAGGGATGTCTTTTTTGGATGATTATAAATAATATAACTTGTCTAGAGATTTAATTAGTATAAATAGTCAAGGATTAGTTGAGATATATTGTTCAATGTTGGGTGAATATGTGAGTATAAAGGTGACCATTTTTAATTGATTTGAGGGTTTCCTTTGAAGACTCAGAAATTATCAAATTAATAAAAATTAATTTTTAACAAAAAATGGAAACATATTACTTATTTTAACTATAAGATAATTCTTGGAGAAAATAATTTATTAATTTTCAATTTATAATTTCCTTTATTATTTGTTTAATCCTTGTATTTTAAACCCATATTTGACCCTTTTATCTCTTATAGTGATATCTTGTAAGTTACAATTTAAGGATTAATATAGTTACTATAAAATTTTAATGTAGAATAATTGAGTAATTTATTAAAAAAATTATATCATCCAAATAATATGATGAAATTTTTTATTTTTCTGAATTTTATATCATTTAATAACATATTTTTTAATTTAAAATATAACATGTGTTAATATAGAAATTACTCATTACATAACTTTTTGAAAATATCATAAAAATATATTTATTTTAAACCAAGTAATTTAAATAATCAGTAATATGTTAATTTTATCGAGAAAACATGTGGATGACATTAATTATGTAAAGTTATATTTATTTTAATATTTATAATATAATTTATTTGATTAATCAATTAATTAAACAATTATAAATTAATCATTTTGTCTCTATTTAAGGTAATAATTTTATCATTGACAATTATAGATAAATTACAATTATGTATATAATCATTTTTTATGTCCAATTAATATTTATCATTTAACATATCTCTTATATAACCGTATATTAATAATATTTATCCTTTTAAAAACAAAAGTATAACAAAATTGGATTTTCAATGAATATGTTATTAAGAAGATTATATTATCATGTACAATTCCAAAAATGGTCACATATAAAATAATATAATTCATAGGGGATAATAATAAAATAAAATAAAATAATATCAATTGTTAGGGTAAATTTATAATATTTGAAACAATTTTCAACCATTAAATACTTAATTTATTCTTAACAATTGTAATTACCAGAATTTCAGAAGTTACTATTGATATTTCCCAAAAACATGGCCCAATTTATTGAATTTGATAATTAGATTCCAAATATTTAATCAAATTTTCAAAATTCCAATCAATGAAATTTTAGAAATTTATTAATATTTTAGTATGGTTGACGAAAAGAGAATTCTAGTTTCAAAAGTAAGAACATTAAAAAGAATTAAATGTTTTTATATGAAAATTCATTGTGAAATTAATTCCAATGAACTAAATTAGATTAAATTAAAAAAAATTATCTAATTATACTTGAAAACCAATTATATATATAGGATATCATTATAAATTATTTAGTTGAATTAGTTGTTTTAAATTAATAAAAAAGAAATATATATTTCATAGAATTATTCAAAACATGAAACTGATTAGAAAAATATAAAGAATTCAGCAAAATTAAATTTTGATATTTATTTTCTAATGAAAAATATTATTTTTTCCAATAAAATTTATAATATTGAAAAAAACAATATTAATGAAAAATGCACCATTAAAAGGCGGTAAAACTTCATTTAAAATAAATTATCAATTTAATGAAAAAAATTGCATTCATTATTTTATTATTTATATTAAATATTTTAGATGAATATTAAATATATAAATATCATAATATGGTTAATTATATTTTTTCTAGATATTTTCAGGACTGTGTTATAATAATCACTTATTAATAGATGAAATTTCCTTTGAATTCATTGTTGTGTGTAACACAAGCAACTAAATTTATTTAAAACAGAAAATATGGATTTGTTCATTGTTGTGTGTAACACAAGCAACTATGATTTCAACAATATTTATAAATGTGATACCTCAAGAAAATATGGATTTGTTCATAATTTTGAATTGTGTTTGGATGATATTAATTATTTATAAATATATAAATTAATTTTAATTTTATTCTTATTATATATATACATTTTAATTATTTTATATTTCATTAATTATACATTTTTCGAATATTGGATTCCATATAAAGAATGTTGATCATGTTAGATCCCTAATAATTTGTTGGGATAAAATGTTTTTTAAAATAATGGTGTATAAGGGGTAACTTTGTTGAGTATTAATATTTTTTAAATTCATTATTTTATGTTTTATGGCCCATTGGCAAGGTATTAAACATATTTCATGATATAATTTCTATATATTTATAGATAAATGGTTTGAAGCTTCAAAAATATTTAGATAGAGTGCTAACCACCAATTGATTTAAGTTGATTATGATATTTATACATAATTAGCATGATTATGTGAATTTATTAGAATATCATAAAAATATATTGATACGTGAAAAATCTCTATCACATCAACAGGTCATTGGAGATTACAAAAGGATTGGCTTTTTAATGTTTTTTCATATTAATTTTTTTAATAATATTATTAAATATTTAAACACATCCACATAGATTCTTTAATATGATCCCCTCGTATCAATAGAGAAATTAAAATAAAATTTTGATGAAAATTTTTATTTTCCTATTTCATGGACCCCATAGTACATGATTTGAATATGCATTTTTAGGGTGTCACACAATATGGAAAAATATTGTATTAATTGGGTTATGTTTTAGAAATTAATCAATATATTAGAAGATAATTATACCTAGGTATGTAAAGGATTCTATCTCTATATATTTAGGATTTGAACATGAAGTTTTTTATTTGGACTGGTTTTTCATTAATTTGGTCCTTTATTATATTCATTTTTATAAGTTTGTTTATTTTATTTAGATAATTTTTCTAAATATTTTTTTCAATACATTTAATTTTATGTTGTTATAAATGAATAATAAATTAATTTTCACTTTAATATTATATATTTTAGTTAATTTTTTATTTCTTGCAAATATTTTATTTGATTGTTTGAAATATGATTTCAACAGTTTAACAAAAAACTATTTCAAATTGATCTCATATGACAACTTAAATTCAAATTTTTATTTTCAAAACCAAATGATTTTAGATGATTTTTCATTATTTATAATATTGAATGATTTATGGGGATCATGAATTGTGAGAATTAATGAAGAAATATATTTCTAATGAAAATGTTCACTAATATAAGAGAAAATAAATTTTTCAATAAATATAGAATTTGTTTCCTCATGACATATAATTATCCATCCACCGTAGTTATAAGAATGAAAACTAACATTCAATTCATGAAAGAATAAAACTCATTCCAACCCCCATCATTCCTTCATGTAACATTAATTACCTAAAATTAGTACCCTATATGATGATAAAATTAATAAATTTTTCGCACAGATAATCACACACAATTCATTCATTCTCCACAAAAGTCCTACAATGTTATTAAAAATCATACCAATGGAAATGAATGATACATTGACTCCCCAAGATAATATTCTCAAAGAAACAATATCTTATGAGCCAAAATATCTTATAAAACACTTGCAATCCAATTTATAATGATAGTCTCTATATTTTGAAATGTATAAATTCCCTATAGTTGTAACATATAAATAAATCATTTAATCCTCATTATCAGACACTATTGTAATCAAATAAACAATTATTCTTGATCCTTAATTATGTCCCCAATACATGTTCAAAATTTTGTATAAAAATCCAAGAGAAAATACATTATTTTAATAAAATGTTTTCTAAGATATAATAACAATTAACAAATGATTATATAAAATTATATTTAGAAAATTTACAAATAGGAAACATGAATATCCTATTAGGACAAAAAATATTCACTCATAATCATTTCATTACCAAATCAATAATGGTTAAAACAAATTGGGAATATGGAGCCCGATATGGGAAATACGAAGAAAAATAATCAGAATCCTATATAATGAACTTTATTGTATTATAATGAATATATAAATAATCCTAGTTGAAAGATCCCAAGGAATATTCTATTTCCATCTAGTACTGATCAAGGATCTCAAACCATGTAATCACCTATATAATTTATAATGAAAGGATAGTTAATAATGGCTTCATCCTATTATAAATATATATTATTTAAATAATATTTCTTTTAATAATTTAATTTTATTATATTCTATCCTAATTTTTTTACTAACATTCCATTTTATTCAATCATAACACTCTATGGTTCGTCTGAGGGAGATCACAATCATAGTTAAATGTTTTTTAATAACATTTATATTTTTTTAAAATGATTCCTATTTTAATTTTTGTAATCTTATTATATATATTAATATTCTAGATTATGTTTATTATTATTGGTTAAAACAATTTTTCTATAATAAAACATAGTGATAAATGAATAAAGAATGGTTTACATAATCAAACAACTTTTCTATGAAAAAATTTCATAATGCTTTATGGGTGTGAAGTGGTTTATTTACCATTGCTATAATGTTAATCAATAATTGTATAAAATTATTCATGTTATGATTTTGGACTCTCATCACAGACACTTAATATTTTTATGTTTAAAAATACCATGACACCTAACCATATGGTCTATTATTATATTCTATTTATGTTTTTAATTTATTATATATTATGTTTTAATTACTCCCACTCATTCTATATCTCTATTATACATGCATTACATCCCCCTATAATTTTGTACTATAAATCAGCCCTTATAAGTTCACTAATATTTGTATATAAATCTTCTAGATAATGACATCATAAGCTCCTTATTTGAGATAAATTGAGACCAGTACAAAAAAGATCAAGACCAAAAAATGTATTCTTTTCATACAAGATTTGATAACTCATGATACAACAATATTTTCACCATCCATAATTTTAATATATATATATACATCATTGATACTATTATATAACAAGGAACTAAGTTATTTAGCCTTAGATATAAATAATAAATCCAATCTAAATAAAAAATCATTTTTCTTCTCAATAGTTGAGAATTTTCTAGTTATAAAATATTTTCATGTTCCCTAAAAAGACTTCCATATCATTTATTAAATTTCCAACACATGATACATTTCTAAAAATTTAATCGAAAATATAATGTTCATATCATGGGGAAATAAAACCACAATAATGCTTTCGATTAGATTTCAAGAAATTGTTGACATATGAGATATTTTTTTAATATTAAACCATATTATAATAATTTGTGTATTGGAATATGAAGAAATCATATAAAAATATATTCACAAAATTATGAACCATAAATCATGAGTCTTGAAATAATTAAATGTAAAGAATTTATATATGAGTTGTCAGAGTATGGAATCTTTAATAATTAATCATGATCCAAGAGAGAATTTCATAAGCATGGGTCATATGTTTCTAGAAATTCCCAAAATATTGTAAATCAGTTTCTATTTAATGTATCATTTCTATTACAATCATTGTTGATATATCTGAATAATATAATGGGTTTACTCCCCACTTATATTATTCTTCATTATAGGCTCAAAAAGAAAATATCATATTAGATTGGGTACCTTATAGGACTCAACATACTACACATTTATATTAATATTGTCCCATGAAAAATAATTATATAAAAAATACATTATACGATGACCTAAATCTAGGAAAGACCATGAGATAATGAAAACCATATATATGTGTGTCCAAAGATCCCAAATCAATCAAAATTTTATTATTTCATAATTTAACATTGTCATAGAAATGAGTTTTTCTTTATCATCCATACAACATCATAATCTATCGTATGAGAAAATATGGATGCTCTCATAATATAATATTGGTAGTGAACTGTAATAATAATTATTTAACTTCTAAGTAAACGAAAGAACAATTTAAAAAATATTATATATGTTTTGAAAATTATTAGAAAATATCCATTAACAATTTGTAACAACAAATAAATTATTATTTAAATTTAACAACTAATTTTATTTTGCAAACATTCATTAATGTAATAAAATCTTCATGAAAATGTAATGAATTATACATGATAATTAATTCAATACATTTTAGTTAAAATAGAACATTACTGTAATACTTATATTAAAATTCAATTGTATACTTTATAAAAAATATTTTTGAAATATTCCTTTAAATAAAATGTAAATACCGTCAAATGGAGTAAGGATAAAAGTTAAAAATTAGCAATTAAAAGGTAACAACTAATGTAAAATAATTTTACGTCCATGTATATAGAAATGAAGAAATTTATGTTGAGAATAAAACAAATATGGGGTACAAATCATATAAATATTTTCATGATTTTCGTATGTAAGAAAGAGTGTACAATGAAATTGAAAATTAAAATTCATAAAAATAAATTGATGAGAATAAAAATTACTGTCATTTAATATATTTTTATCATGCCAAATTTTATATTTCATATCTGATATACTGACGAGAAAATATATTAAAAAATAAACCCTTACAAATTTAGTAACCCTAGCATTATATCATCATAAAATAGATATAAATTGTTGAATTAATGAAACCCTTTAATTTTATGTAATATGATAATTTAAGTAAATATTGTTATATATATTCACATTAATAGGAAAAAATTGGTGAATATAGTCTATGTATTAATGAATGAAATGTAAAATGATAAAGGCATACATTAAGTCTCATCTTGTTTCATACTTGTCCAACACACAAGTAAACTAAAATGAAATTTATTATACATATAATTACGAACCATATAATTACTTATATCAGTAAATATCATTATCATAAAAATAAAAATCACCCATTTACTAGAAATTATTTGTTAAAATATTAATTTTTGTCTTATTCACTTTTTAACGCATGTTTCAGTTTAGTGATTCTAGTAAATGAACCACGATCATGGTTTTATATTAATAATAATAACATTATTTTTATAAGTATGATATATATTTATTATATAAAATATTTTAGAAAACCATTTATGGAAGTGATGAAATATGATTTTTATCACATCAAAGAGATAGTGGTCCGTACATATGCACAAGATATGCTTGTACATTATAATGAATTGAAATATTAAATGTTAATTATAATTTTTACAGTATTTAAGAATAAATTTTCAATTATTATAATATATATTATTTAATCTTATCCTTATGACCATATAATTAGTGACAAAATGAAAAATGATTCATATAACTACACGAAGGTTGTAGTCCCCATGTATGCATGAGTGACGTTATGATTTTTAACTAATGTGAAAGAAAGAAGATATATGATATCATATATTTTCACAAATATAATTTATTTTTAATAATAATAATTATCTACTCATTTAATCAGCATAACCATCCCTGAGATGTAGAAACAAATAAAAAAAATAGTTCCCAACATTATGAATTTTGTTCATTATTATACATGATATATGTTTTCATTTTATATAAAATTAAAATCATAATAAATAGATATAAATTTTTAAAAAAACATTTAAATATATTAAAGTAAAAAATTTCAATATATTAATAGAATTAAAGAATATTTTGAGAAGAATTATGAATAAATAATCATTTAATAGATCGATAAACACTATTACAGCTTCTGTTCTTCTCTGTTTGATGGAACTTAATTCCACATTATGAAATGTTTATAGTCATTATAAGGCATTGGGAATGTGGTTTGGTAATATTAGTGTAGTATTTTAAAATATTACTGTGTGAAAAGTATACTAATATTTTTTTCTTGAATTAGTATATTAAGTGATTTTTAGAGGAATGGCTCAATTTTTTTTTTCTTCAAATATATGGATTTATGTGTTTGAAAGAAATTTTCAAATATCAAAAATCTAACAACTATAATGTTGAGGAAATTATACACCAAATACCATGTAAATTTACATTGCATAATATTTCTATATTTTTTTGAAATTCATATTAAAAATATAAATTAATAGTAATAATCAATAATATTAATATTGTTAATATTCCCATTATTCGAAATTAAAAAAATTATGATAAGAATTGAATTGGTATTTAAATATTTTAAAAATTTGTGACCATTTATTTTGATATTAAAATATCATGAAATAATATAACTTATTCAAAATAATATATTATACATATATTTAAATAATATATTGATGTTTTCTCTCTTGTACTAGAAATGCATCAATGATTCATACATGGTAAATATAAATATATATTTATATAAAAGTAAAAATAAATTATTGACATATATTAAATTTATTATTCAAAATAATATTTCATAGATATATATGTATCTATATTATTTTTATATATATTCATTTAATAAAATTATAATATCTATCAAAGGTTTCATTTTGTAAATAAATTTGAAAAAATGATGTTTACAATCAGAGGAATGTTTGTTTAGTTTTCCATATTTTCAAATATCATATGTATTTGTTTTTAAAATATACTCATAAAATGAAATAATATGATGTATTAGTAATATTTTGAGAACTTATACCATATTTTTAATCTAAATAAGTCTAGATTTGATTTTTAAAAAGGGATAAACATTATACATGATAACTATTTTTATGACTAAGAATGTGATAGACCTAATCATAAAATAATTAAATTATGATTCCAAATTTTGAATTCATTTATTATTCATATATTTCACAAAGTGATAGAAATTAATTTAATAATATGTTTTAAATATTCATAGTAATCCCATTTATTAAATCTCATTTTACATCTAAAAATTTATTTATATTTTATTTTTAATAGATTTTATTTCTAGGAATTTAGGTAGATTAAAATAAAACCAATGAATGTTATATTTTTTTATTTGCTCAAAACTGTCTAGATATATCCAAAATCTCTAATAAATTCCTTTATTTAGATATTTTATTCTATGACAATGAAATATAACTTCTGTTCCAAAAAATTTATGCAAGGGTTTCTATATATACTATAATATTTTTAAAATTATTTAATATAAACATTAGACATATATTAAATATAAGAAATTGTTATATAATATTATCTATCATGAAATCCTAAGGAAGATTCCATCAATTTTTCCATATTTATAAAGAAGTTATTTTCAATATACAACAACAAATCACTCATTTCCAACTATATAAACACATTGATAATTTATATACTCATCAAGGAAAATTGAATTTATTTTTTTTAAAAAACCTAATATGATGGTAAAGATTAAATATATTTTTTTGTAAAGATATTTAAAAACGATTATTATAAAAAATGTATAATCAATGTATAAAATGAATTTCATAACATTCATACCTAGTAAACACCATTAAAACGTTGTCAATTTTTTTAAATGGATATATTGGCTTTAAATTTATTCAAAATAATTAATAAAATATTATTAATTTAACACTTTAATACAAATGTACACTCTACAAATAAAATAGTTTTCTTTTAAATATCTACTTCATTCCATTCAATGAGGTCATATCACTTCCAATAAATTAATATCAAATGTTTGAAAACATATTCATTTCAAATCATGTATGAAATATAATTTTATGAATAATTTCGTACTATAATTAAAATTATATTTTATATTAATTATAGTATATAAAATAAAAAAACACTTTAAAAAAAATTATTAATTAATACATTATCATTTTTAATTTTATATGATTTATTACTTTTCATTAACAAATGGGAATATATTTCACTAAAATTAATTAGAAAATAATAGGAAAAACATCTATGTATATTTTATATTTTATGTAATATAATATGTACATTCCAATCATAAAACTAGATTATAAAAATCATATTTAATTATTAATATTGTATATCCTTTATTCAGGGTGTGGGGTGTGGTATATAAAATCGACCAAACTATTAATTTAATGAAATTTGTACAAAAATATCACATGGTTTCAATCTACTACACTAAAAAATAATTACATTTTTATAATTATATATCGTCTATAATGGTCAAATGTTATAGAATTTTATGAATCAATCCCATAGAGTAGAGAATATACATATGTTATAAATATTTCATTTCACTAAACATTGATTAAATTTTATTTTTCAAAGGACTCTAATATTTATTTTAAAACTAGAAAATATATCAACTCTTTATTAAAACATATACCATGTGTGTTTTATAATAATCAGTCATGTGATTTGGATTCCTAAAATATATCAAGATATCTAGGAAATGTTTTCCAAATAAACCTATATAAAATTATATATTTTCTGGAAAAAAATGATACCTATATGTTAGAGAATAAGGGAATATATACATATATGATTAGTTTCTAAAAATTATTCTTTCATCAATGCTTATAGAATATTTTTATCTACCTGATCTCATATTATAAGTGAAACTTAGTGAGTTTTTAAAATATAAAAAAATAAAATATTCTTTAAATGGATCATAAAAACATCAACATTATGACATATTATTGGTTCTATTTATATTCGTTCACTAAATCTAAAAAATTTAGAATATGTATGAAATAACCCTTATATGATGAAATATAAATTGAATATCCTATTCATTAGTAAATGAGAATTGTAAAAAATTAAATTTTTTGAAAATAATTAAACATTAAACTCATCAATATATTCTACAACAAAATATGAAGATAAAAGTACACAAAAAAATTAGTAAAATAATATTTAAAATAAAAATATAATTTTTCTTTAGTCAACATTATCTAATAATAATGTCGCATAACAAAAATGCATATGAAATATTCAAATATTTAATAAAATATGAAAAAAATTATATAAATAATCTAAATTTTAATAAATCTAAAATAAAACAACATGTAAGTGAAACAAATTGTTAAATATTTAATCAGCATATATATTAACATGACACCTATAAAATTATATTAAACAAAATAATTTAATTTACTAAAATAGAATATAAATTTTCATCCTAATTATTTATATTTATCCTAAAATTAATGAATTTACTAAATATTAAGATATTATATAGCATTAATATCTAATATGTAACATTCATCAAAATCAAACTTTATAATAAATGTAATGATAAACATTAGGGTTATATATATAACTCAGTCATATATTCTCCCAAAAACAGTATAAATTTCTCCAAAAATATTCTTCTTCTTCTTTAGAAATCATAATAGAGATAATTGAAATATGTATGAAAGAAATTTAAAATATAATCAACCATATAATTACTAACCATTGATGGTATCTATGAGTCTAATATAATGCACATTATATTGTTTCTTGACATAAAATTTTATCCATACAATTTATATAATTCCAATTGATAGAGCACGAGGTCTGTAAATTAGAATATATTGACAAGAATTATTCATTACATGAAATATTTGATACCCACAAATAATACATAATTTAACCATCCTACATTAAAATATCATTTTCAAAGTATTTTCACATATATAATAATATAATTTAAGTTTGAAGGATTATTAAATTAGGAATAACAATTTACATAAGAAAAACTTTGTCATTCCAATCAAATACACAATTTTATAGTTAAAAAATAATTTTTTAGCTCTAAATGAACCTTTACCTTCTAAAAATTCATTTTAACACATAAAAACCTTATAATAATATTAAAAAAATAGTATGCATAACATTAAAAAATATAAACATAAGAAAGTGTTAGATTATATTATCAATAATGGTTAATATGGCAAATAAAATCCAATTATTATAACAAATAATAACAAAATAACATGGTTTTGAGAACCATATATAACATATAAAACATTACCCAAAAATTTATTGACTATAAATAATGAGCAATGGAACAAATCATTGTCATAATAAAATACATGATTTATAAATATACTCAATAATTAAAAATTAATCATGGGACCTGAGATCATGTAATAATGATAATTAATATTTTAACAGAATATATATAACAATTTCAAATAATTTCATTAGTTAATTTATATTATTATCATAATCCAAAATTACCCACAATGTTATTTTTTAAGAAGCATACGAGAAAATTTAAATAAATTTTATGTGGTATTTGAAGAAAAAATTTGAAAATTATCCTACCAAAATATATTAGATAATATTTTATACCACCTCATATGTCCCAAATAATGGGTTTTGCCCTGGAAAAATAGTTTGTTGAAATTAAAATAATTTTTTATATTTTTGGTATACTAATATTTATATATAAATATATTAATTTATTCATGAATGTGAATTGAATGATATCTCTAGAATGGAGTGTTATATTGAATTTATGACTCTACAGATGATTCCCCAATGTGGGGGTTTTATTATTGGGAGTAACCATGTCTTGAGATCTATGGCTAGGGACAGACAATTTTATGTTTTTTATTGTTCCTTTTTTATTTTATTTATTTTTCATTTTTCAATTTATTTTCTACTCCACATGGATTTTTAGGTAAACCTAAGAGTTTCACCTCTTATAGGGTATTAGTTTTCTATATAAATTGAGAAATTAATGGATATTTCTTTATGGGGTAGGATCTAAGAGTGATCCTTTTTTAATAGTTCTATAATTTAGATATGGGATTCATTCTTTAGTGATTTTTCGTTACAATTATAAACAATGTATATTTTTTCAATAATATCCTTGTTTTTTATATTATTTCCATTTTTCATTTGTTTATTTTTAGTTATATGTTGTGTGAGAGCCCTTATGAGGTGTTTCAGGGGTGAATGTGTTGTTTAATACTGAATTAATGGGTTTTATATATGGGATAACTTGATTAGAAACATTGTAGGGTATGAACACACATATTCTATTTTATATTTTCAGATGATGATTTAAGATAGTGGATACATTCTGTCTATATCGGTGAAAAAATCATTTATGAGAGTCTTAAGGTCTATATGGGAACACATAATGACACCCATGTTTTGGATCATGGTTTTATATCATATATAGATATGTTCTATTCATGGAAAACATCCATTTCTCACGTACAATTTCATTCCATACCCCTATATTGGTTATAAGGATATGTACATGGAATTAAAACATGTGTGGGTGAGACATCATTTATGTTTGCAATATACTAAGTAATTGGGCTTTCTAAAGAAATTTCCAACATTGATACATGAAAAAAGGGAATAATGATTGTATATATTATATATTACAATTATATTTATTCTCATTCATTTTCTCATCTTAGAGATCGAATTGAACATTATAGAAATAATTTATTTAGTGGTGGATGAGGTATTTTTTTATAAAATTGATATTGGATTTAATGATGGTTTTTTGATTATTTGATTGATTAATGGATGGTTGGGTAGAGTAGCATCTCTATGTATAAATTAGATAGTCTATGGACTCCATTATCGATTTATCAATGTTAGTGAATTTTTTGTTTAGAACATGTGTATGTTGATGATACAGTTTGGAGCCTTCAGTTTGGGATGACATTGTGATATAGTAGAGAAAATTATTGTAAGGGACTTTAACTTTGTATGGGTATGTGGGACTGTCAAAATTTTCAATTTAGGTGGATCCCAAATTTGGGATATGATATGTGTCATTTATGTACTTGTTATAATTCCACTCAGTAACATAGTAATAATTTGTGATTTTCTTTTTGAATCATTTTTACATAGTTTAATAACTAGAAATATGGGTTCCATTAAAATATTATCATCTCTAATAGTTTATATGAAACAAAGCCAAAATATATTTCAAAACATTTATAAAATGAAACATGAACATTAAATTTATTTGAATAATATATTCATTCAAAAATAAATTAAACATAATCAATTAATATAATTTTCTATTAGTATATATTTGATTTATTAATAGGTTAATATAAATTCCTTTCGACTAACCATTTTTAAAAAGATGAATTTCATATTAAAATAATAGATTAAATGAATCATATTGAAATTATTATTATAACAGGTAATATTTTTATTATTAAACATAAATGTAAATATTATATTAAATAAAAATTTATATCAAATAATATTAAATAAACATGATTTATAAAAATTTATCTTTCAAATAAAATGTTACATTATATTTTTTCCATTTAGTTAAATAACTAAATATTCAAAAAAATTAATTATAATAAGAAGAAAATTAATTTATTTATTGAAGATCTAATTAAAAAAATATCATATCGTTAATTGTTTGTGATTCTTTTGAAATATTTTTTTATGTGAACATTAATAATATACATTTTACTAAAATAAAAAGGTTTCATTCTCTATAAAAAAATAATAACATAAATTAAATAAAATATTTTCAGGAGAATGTATGTATTTAAATTATATATTTAAAAATACTATTATGAATTTAGAATAGACATGTCAAGAAATATAATTAATATCATAAGATAAAAACTGTTTTTATTAATTTGATTGAATTTAATGATTTTTTTGTTGTTGTAGGTTTAGGATTTATTTTAAAGACATATAAAATTTGATTGTTTTTTAATAGTTTGAATCATATCATAAAAAATAATTACATTGAAAATTTAATCATATACAGAATTTTAGAAATTAATTTCACTTTAAAATATTGGTTTTTACACATTACATGGGATAATGATAAAATTAATTTTTATCACAAAATAATTTTTAATCTAATAAAATGAATTTTATTTTTTAATAATATGGATTAAATTAGTTAATGAAAACTAGAATATTTATATGAAAATAGGATAGATTACTTATGTCATATTTTTGTATAATTGTTATATTTAATGTCATAATAGTAATAAATCATGGTGAAAGATATTCAAAAATGGTGAAATCATGTTTCTAATTGTGTTTTTGTGATATTATTGATAACATGTCATCCATTAATTTGTAATTGTATATATATGGGGAAAAATAAATTTGTATCTTTTTTCATATTAATATTTCCCATACAAAATTATTATTCTAACCATTTATAAAATGTACCTCTTCTATCAAGCAAAAGTTAATAAATGATTTTTATTTCATAGAAAAAATTTATTTTATATTGGATTACACATACTAAAAATACTGAAACTGTAATAAATTATTTCATTAATGGTAAATTCAAATTTATGTTGAAAAACACTCACGAGAATTATCAACAAAATACTGATTTTAAAAAATAAAACGTAACATGTGTATAATTCAAAAATATGTGTTCTTCCAATGATCTAGAATCATCTCATACCCAATAAAAAATATCAAAATAAAATAAATGTTAATAAATCCATTGAAATGTTATAAAATGAAATTATCAAACCATGTGAATAATAAAATGAATTATGAATGAATGCATGAATTAGATTTCATAGAAGGTAATGTAACCCTATGAATATTTATATATCTATTAGAAAATTAACATGGTTAATGATAAAAATATCTTTTGCATTCATTATTTTAACTCGACCCTTTGATATTTAATTTTTGATAATAAATAAAAATAAAAATAAGATTTATCATGATTAATTTATGAAATAAAAAAATAAAAAAATATTTATCAATATTAAAAACGTAAATAAAATATAACCACATTTTAAATATATTATATTTTAATGTATTTTAAAAAAATCATAATTCTTGTATTAAAATTTGAAAAAAAATTATATAAATATCTTTTAGAAAATGAAATTCAATTTTAAGATAATAATATATAAATTGTTCTCTTGAAGGTTTTTATAGCCATCGTAAATAGGTTATTATTCAGGTGAATATTAAAAATAATGTTTTTTTAATAAATTTATCATAAATTACAACATTTAGAATATAATGAATTATTGATATTTTATATCGATGGAAACAAATTTTATTTGATTAATATTCCATTAAAATATAATTAAATTTTTTCCAAACATGAATGTTTCCTTTTAATGTGAATAAATCAAATATATAAAACATTTTTTCCATTTTCCTCCTTTTTTTCTAATCTAGGAATGTCAAATTATAAAATCATTTAAGGTAAAAATATATAATTATTATTTCCATATATGATACATTATTTTTTATGTTTCACTTTTACAAGGATTTACTTGAATCTGTACTTTTATTTTATATTTTAAATCCCACATTCTTATTTCCTAAAGTATAAATAACCCTCTATATCCATTTAGAATAAACAACCACATAAATTTTTGAAAGAAAACAATCAAATCAAATCTTATCTATAATGAAAATTGAAAAAAATAGGGTTGTTTTTCAATATCCAACATTAATATTTGAGTTACCTTAGGGTTGTTCATGAGAAGAAACACTAACAAGATGAAATTTTTTCATCAACACTTCTTTATGTTATCCTCTTCACTTCCTCTTTTTCTATATCCCTTATAATCATTGATACATTAATATTGATTAAATAATTTGATAAAATTATATTAATTATTTTCACTTATTTAATTATTCATATGTAATGTCTTATAATATTTTATAATTTACATAACTCCTCTTTGGAAAATGTCCAATTATAGGTTGTTCAACTGCTAGCATAGATGTTTCCAAATTTTTCTTATTAAATAAGTAATAGATTGTTATAATAATAATTTTTTTATATAAATGAATAAATATATGTACTATATGATTTTCAAATTAGTTTTAATTTTTAATAAATTAATATGAATTAAATCATGAAATTGAATCAATAAGTTAATTATTTGGGGTAACAAGATTTAAAAATGATTCCACATTAAAAATTGAAATAATTAAATATAATTTTTTTATAGTTTATATATATTAAAATAAATTATATTTATTCACTTATTTATCAATGTTTAAATAAATATAATTTTAATATTCAGTAGTTGGAAGAGTGATGAAATGAAATAGGATTTGTGGTAAGGGATTTTGTAAACCAAACAATGTTTTCAGTTCTTAAATAATTATAAATTATTTATGTATGAATGTACCTATAATATCAAAATTATTTAAAATATATATTATTTCTTTATTTATTTCATTTATATACATGTTTCTATACATTAGAAATGTTTTCTAGGACCATTATAATGCTTCATCTGAAACAAATCATTTAAAAATATTCTCATGAATCCTCTTACATTTTTTCGAAATTCAAAAATAAAATAATATTATATGAAATATTATGATTTCTTTTATTATTTTTTTATGATACTGATCATTTTATGAATAATTACGACTGACACATTTTACGAAGCACATTCTACTCCCTAGGTTTTTGTATGAATATGATTATTTTCATTCAATGTGATATGAATGATTATGAGATTTTTATTCTATGACTAAAGGGAGTACAAACACACACAAACATATATATATATATATATATGAATATTATATACAGGGTAAAGTGATATATCTCTTGAGATAATTTTTATTGTACATCATCATGATGTTATGTTTAATCATAATGATGATGTTATAATTTATTCACATATGTTATATATGAACCACATGTAAGGATTGTTCAAAACTAAATGTGTTATTTAATCAATATGTTATTATGTATCATTATTATTAATATTCCAAAATGATTTTTTATCAAATTTTTCTTATGGTTTGTTTTATATTATAATATTTTTCTGATATGATTATGTTGATTTTTATCTCCCTAATAATTTTGATTCATGTCCCATATTCATCTATGTACTTGTATTTTAGATCCCCCCATTATTATGTATATAAAAATGTGGCTAAATTTATTAAAGAAATTAGTTTCTATATTAGAGAATAATGAAGAATAATTTAAATAATTTTTTTATTTTTTTATCAATAAATCTTCTATGAGGATAATCTTCTCATGAAACTAAACCTTAGGATCCTATAATGTATCACTATTGTATTTTAATTTTGAATGTGATAAAATATTCATGTGTGGAAACAATATGTAATAATATTTATTTAGACCTTAGTTTATTTAATGTGGTAATTAGTATTAAACAAAATTATTCAATAACATAAATATAAGTCTATATATAAGTAGTGATCCTTGAAAATTTTTTACGAAAAAAAGGATAAACATAAGTTTCACCTAAGATATTCCTTTAGTATTTAGTTTCTTATAAGAATTAATTATTGATACATTATTTTCATTCTTATTTTTAACCAAAAAATTTCAAACATATAGTATGGTGAGAACTAAGAGAAATAATGGAACATCCTATGTGAGGGAAAATGAAATTATAGTACAAATAACATCCACAATATTACATGAAATATTTTATAAAATATCATATTGATGCTTACCAAATTTTCTTAGTATAGGAATAATAACCTAAACCATGTGGATTGTCATCCATCACCAAAGTAGTAGAAATAATCCATTGATCCCATTTTGTGGTAATAACCCTCGATGTTCTATTGATATTATAATCTACTATAACGTAACATTTGGTTACCCAAATGGAGAATATATTATAAATTCACAACATTTAATAAATGAATAATACGACTATGGACATATATTTTTTAGGTTGAACAATTAAACAAATAGTGGGAATTCATAATTAATACAATGTTGAATGAAGAAATATAAGATATATTGTGAGACATCATTAAGAAAAATTTCCATAGTAAGTATTTCCATATAAATAATAATGAAAAATAGGGATTAAATTATTATATATAATGAAAAAGTAAGTTAAATATATCATGGATTATAATGAAAATGACACATGTATTAAAATATATTACACGGTATTTTATAAATAATATAGTTGAAAATTATTTAAATTCTTTGTTGGATTAAAATCATTTTATCCAATGGAAATTGTTATATTACCGACTAAAATTATAAAATTGTATCATCATTATTTATAGAGTGTATGAAATAAAAAAATGCTTATCGGATAAAGTAACATCCTAAGACGCTATGATATGTTTCTTTTTAACTAATTTCAATCACTTCGATAACATATAACGAACAACACACCAAATTTTAAGAAAATATATTACAATATTATTGAAATATGAAAAATATATACTTGTACTAAAGTTGTTAATAATAAATAATACATTATATTTTTTTAATATTATGTTTATATATTTGTTAGAAATAAAATAATATTCAATTAAATTAAAAAATAAATGTTTTCTTATAAGTAGTAATTTTTTAAATGAAGGATTAAGTGCACATTTTGAACATATATTGATAATAATTTTTACCTCTTATTTAAATTTTATTTGAAAAAATTATATTTAGATTTTTAATACATAAAAATTTTATTAATGTGAATTATTAGGTTTTTTATAGATTATTTTAATTTTTAAGGAATACTGAAAAATAATAAATTTTAAGTAAAAACATATATTTAGATTATTTATTTTTAAATTTAAATTATATTTTATATTTATCTAAACTAAATGGATGCCATTATTATAAATATTAAGAAAATTTAGGTATTATTATCCATTTTCATATTCTATTCTTATGTAAAATCATTGTTATCTTTTTAACATTTTCTCTTTAAAAACCCACTTTCTCATTACATGTGAGGGATTAATTATAAATTATATTTATTAAATTATGTGAATAAAGTTTTTTTAAAAGTTCCCATGTTTTCAATCAGTGTAACTTATATTTTGAGATATTTTCGACTTATTTATTTTCGAAAATTAATAATGAAAACATTAATATTTACTTAAAACAGTTAAGGTAAAAATAGACATATCAGGTGTTAAACTAAAAATATTAGTGTTAAAAAGAACATGAAATATTGTAAATAATATTTTATGTCAGCCGATTGTGACCGTATAATTTCTGAGAATCTAAAATAATTCATTTTTACTCTTTTGGCATTAAAAAAACTTTATCACTTCATTTCTATTAAAAAATGACAGGTGTTTAATTCACAACAATTATTCAGGAATAATTTTATTTAGGCCTACAATGTAGAAATTATTAGATATTTCTATATTAAATTCAGTATATTTTCTAATAGTCAATTCATTAATGGTATTTTTAATCTAATAGTATATCTTTCATACCACATGGTAATTATAAAGATTTATTTTTTTCTATAAAATATGAATTTATTTCCTTCTACATTTGCACATACTTTTTCTTCCAAATCGATGTAATATAAAAATTTTCCCAAAAATTTTTAAATTAATTATAAATAATTAATTTAAAACACATTTACCCATTTTTAAAATTAACAATTTTTAAGTAAAAAACATTTTTTTTCAAAACAATTCTCTTATTTCGTATACCCAAAATGTGAATTGAATAATATTTTAAGGTGCATGGAATGGATGTAATTTGTTACAATAATTTCCACCAAAATGTTTAGAAACAAATTTTACAAGAATTATTGGGATATTTTCAAAAATATTTGTAATATTTTTTGTTTTAAAAAGTGATTTTAAAAAGTCAAATGTTATTTCTTCTTAAAATGGATTAATGGATATTTTATGGTATTAATATTTATCAATAAAATATACCCATTATTGGTCATATGATTCATTAGGGATATTTTATATTTAAATCAGCCATATTAATTATTTGGATCAATTATTATATGTTCCACTTTTGATGTACCAATTAGACACCATTCATATTACTCTAGATAGTTTATGAATATTTTAATTTATTATGCTAATTTTTAACATTTCATATGCTAATTTTTAATCAAAATGTTTTTATTAATTTTTTTCACCTTTTATATGAAGAATGATTTATACAAATTAATTGATAGAAGTGGCCTAGTATATCCACTGAACATATTTGTAGTTCTTATGAGAAAAATCATTTCTAGTTTTCGATATGGCCACACACAGTTATATAAATATCATAAAACATTGCAATTATTGTTTAAAATTTATTGTCATAACAGATCAATTGTATGTTTAAGATATAGAAAATTAGTAATTCCTTCATTTTGAATTCATTATTTTCTATTACATTTGATTAATTGATTATTTATAATTATTGGGGTTAATATTAATCATCTTGTGATTACTTACATAAAATTATTGGTCATTATTTAATAGTTCTATTTTATTATCATATTATTGATTTATTTTTATGTGTTTCATTTATTTACCTTGTAATTCTAATTGTTTCTTATTTTTTTAAAGCATTCTCTTTTTGATTAGACTAACTGAGAATCTGAGATCCACCAATATTATGTTTTATTTTCCATAGGATATAAGGATGTGTTTTGTAACTGATATAAAGGGATACACTAAGGGGTATAATGTAATTATCAATTTGGATTTTTTTATGAATTTTAGTTAGTAATTTTTAATTTTAATTTCAAATATGTATCTACATAAAAAACTATTTAAAACTATTCATTACTTTGTTATGTGATTACTTTTATCATATACATATATAATAAAGTAGAAAATGACACTCGAATACTAGGGTTTATGTGTATATAATCTGTTATAGACATTATAAATTATAAATTTATAGTAAAATTGTATCTCATTGTAGAGATATAGTTTCGTGAATAGTTGCATCGTTTGGGAGATGATAAGGGAAGACTGGAGTTTCAAGATGGTGGGTCTAGGGAAAAATGAATTATTCAGATAAGACCCCCAACATGTTGAAAATATGTTAAAAATAATCAGAGTAATTTCCTCAAAGGAATGGGGAAATGATTCAAGTGTTGAAGAGAAGTACATTATGATCATGATTTTGAATGAGACAAGAAGAATAAATCAAACATGTTGCGTGAAAGAAAGGCACCTATAATGAACAACTCATTATTAAATGAATCATTTTTATGTAGCTAGGAAAATATGTAAGACACTACTCTAAACTGTGTTTCATAAGGGTAATAATTGTTATAAAATCCAAATCCATTTGGGGAATGGAAATATTTTTCCAGAAATTACTACTTAAGTTTAAATAAAGATGACTTCTTACAAGGTACACATATTATTCACTCAATAATGTAAAATGTTTCAATTGAAATTGGTTCCACACATACTATTACATCCTAAAATACTGATATATCTATTTAATCAAATCGTTGTTACATTGATGTATATATATTTGAAAAAAAAAATAGTTATGTGATCACTTAAACCAAATTGTTGGACACCTCTCTTATTTGTTTCATTGGAAATATTCTTCCATAAAATCTCATAATCAATCCCCTAGATAAATTCGACACTATAATAGACATAGAATCACTCTAATTATACAGGGCACACAAGAATTTAAAGCAAATGTAAATATTTTTCTATATTTAGAATCATCCAATACTCCTATTGAAATGAAAATAAGATCATGAATTTCATTTTGAAAATCTAGAAACAGTTTTGATCTTGATACCATTTGAATAAGAATTTCTTTTCTAAATGATTGAGTACAAATAAAGAATCATTATTGGGGAAGCTCCCATTAAATGAGAATATACAGATATGTTTGGTGAATATTTTCATGGACATACCAGAAAATTGAGGTATAGTTCTCAATTAATTCCATACACAAATCAACTCATCTCTCCAAATAAAATTACAAAATTTTACCTATTTTACTAGATTTTTTAAATAAGTAATTGAAGGCTCATTTTAAAGAAGGTTACATACACCCTAATGCATCTTTTTAGGATGAAACTGGTCACTTTGTATAGAAGAAATATATATCAATACAGCGATATATAAATTACCTAGAGATAAAAAAGATCACCATAATGAAAAATTATTTCCATAATTGTATATATTTCTTGTTTGATTAAAAATTAAGAGGTACCTTCTTCTCAATGGTGGATAATAATTCAAGATAAAATAATCTGATGTTGAATAAGGTAGATATTCATTAAATAGGCTTCTGTTCAAGGTATAATCACATTTAGTTCATATTAACTCCTATTAAAATTACTATTCCCCACAGAAATCATAATTTAATTTATGAATATTGTTTTTAGGTGTAATTATGAAAAATATTTTTCATTTTTAATTGATAATATATTCATAATCTATAATCATAGGGAGAAACATGTAGAATTAACTTGTATTATGGTGATAAAATTTGAAATAAAATAAAAAATAATTCTAGGTTATGTTTTTGTTGAATTTTAAATGTAGTAAGTTACATTTTAGGGAACATATTCACAGGTGAAGAAATTTATGAGGTCTCATCAAAGAAAAAGTAAAATTAGGAATGGTTCACACCAACAAATGTTTATAAAATCAATAGTTCTCTTTTCTTAGTATGAAAATATGATCATTTTCTAAGAAATTTATATTCATTTTATATTCCAATAACTAAATAACATGGAATGTGGTAATATATGTTGACATTTAGTAATTCTATAAAATCTTTATAGATATTAATATGTGTATAATACTATTTCCTATAGTTAAACTACCACCAAATGTAGAATGTTTTGGGATATATTGAAATTTTATGAGGAACTGATTTGGTTTTTTTACTCATGAATAATTTAAAATATATATCTTAACCCTCATGGTAGTTGATGTTACATGACTATTATTGTGGGATTTAGGATTTGGACTTAGCATCTCTGATCATTTCCCTAATTACATAGAGGTACTAACTCTATGTTTTAATGTTTTAAATATATATAGATAAAAATACTCTAAAGTATATACTAAAAAAGAATAAACTAAAGATATGTCAAAGAATATAGTTATAGTCAATCAAGGACAATTTTTTCCCAATTAAATACCATTTTAAAATGGATAACAATGTTTATATTGATCTTATGTTAGCTGAACTTACTAATAGATCTTTGATTTATATAGAGAAAACAATATCATCATGGATATAGAAAGGTTGTGTATTGATACCATAAAGATAGAAAATAAAGCATATAGTTACTAAATTATTTCCCTACAATAAATGAATGGGAAGATAATAATGGTATAATGTAATGATATGGTTGTTAAAAATAAGGTGGATGTAATAATGTATGTGATTTTTTTATAAATTCTATAATGAATAAGATTGTGTAAAATGATTGGAACTACATGTTGTGTGTATTAGAAACCTAAGATAAAGAGGACATGTTTGATGATTCACATAGATCATCAATCTCTATATAGACATGAATTATAAAGATATATCATAATATTCGAGAGCACTTTTGGTGGTCAAAATAAAAAAATAGATCACTAGGTTTTCCAAAATGTGTTTTGAATGTCAACAAATCAATGAAGAGAAAAATAATTACAAGTGGATAATGCTACCGTTTACCATACCCTAATGGAAATTGGATAACATCACCAAGTATTTTTCTACTGGTCTCTCGAAATCATCAAATAAAAATTATTTGATATGGTTTATGTGGGGAATACATTCCAAGACTTCCAACATAATACTTATTTGGGAGGATTTTTCACAACAACATAATTCCATTATATATGCAATGTATCTGGTGATGTTCCATGGGAAACCAGTTTTGATCATATTTGATAGTGATACACAATTCAGTTATAAATTTTTTAGTTGTATTCAACATGATTTTAATATTTAATTTATTTATAGTGTACCCGATCACTACTAAACTAATGGAAAATTAGAAAGGGCTATTAAAAAACTCTATGAAATGATGATATCCTAGTCAATTGAACTTATTGGAGAATGAGATCAATATCTCCCATTAGTGGAGTTTTTAAATAATATAAACATCCAGTAAAGTATTCAAATGGATCTATATTAATCTCTATATGGAAAATTAAGTTTAAATTCGTATTGTTGGAATAGTGTTGTGGAAAAATACATGTATTCTATATTGTAAAATATATGAAAATGAGTGATCAGTCCATCCAATGAATAATAAAATCAATTCAATGTTTGTTGAATATATATGTTGAAAACAATTTTAGGCATAACACATTAGAGTTAGAGACAATTATTTTGATTAAATATCATTATGAAAGTGTGTAATATTATTTAGAATGAAAGGGAATCTTAACCCTATCTTCATTGTTCCCTTTAAGATAATTGATCACATAAGATAAGTGACCTATCAAAACAAACATACACTTAATAGAGCCCATGTTCTTGATTTTTTAATCATATCTCTCCTAATAATGTACATATGTGAATGATATCATTTACTAAATCCTAAATAGGTACAAAAATGGAATTATCTCTTTAATGAATAATTGAACAAGAGCATATAATATAGAGGTAATTTTCTTATTAAATAAGTCAACTCCCCTTTTCAATGTGTTTTTTATGAACCATAGATATGAAGTGATGATTTGTGAACCTGAGGAAATTATGAAACAAAAAATTATCCAATTATTCTCAATTGATAATATGTGTTGAAATATAGAGGTTAAATTTTATAATGGATTGAGAAATATATAAAAATAGATTATATATATGATATTTATTTCATTAAATCAATGTTTGTTATATAGTATTATAAACATAATAAACTGAAATAAATTTCTTCCATTAAGGTAAATAATTACATAAATAAGAAGATAGAAACATGCAAATTCTAAATATTATGGTGGAAATAAAATATATATGTTATGGAATGTAATATGTCAAAATTCTGGGTCCATCCAATATTCCTTAATTATCACTCCCAGGACTAACTATAAAGAAATAAAAAACAATATGGATTAAATAATCCTCTTAAAAAATTAAAATACTTACCATAGAGGGGAGTTTTATTAAATTATTAATGAATTAATTATGTGATATTTATAATTGGTAGTGAAATTTTGTGGAATGTAATGTAATGGATAGAATATTTAACTTGAAATTAAGAAAAGTACGATGACCTTTGGGAATAGTAACCTTCATGTTATAATAATAATTTGAAACAAAACACAATAAAATAGAATATATTTAATATTTATCAGCACTAATATTATAAATTTAATATATTATAATTCTACTAAATAAATATCAATTTTAGAGACACACAAAAAATTCTGAGAATTTTAAAAAACATTATTTTTTAATATATCATAAGTAATTAATAATTATTATATTGATGTTTAGAATAAGCTAGGTGATAATTTTTTTATATATTAATTAATTTATTTTATGATAAAGTACTAAAAGTATCCAATTCTAATATTTTTTGTAATTTTTAATATATTTTTGATTTAAGAAAAATTATAAAAATATAGTTTTTTCATGACCGGTAGATTTTATATTTTTATTTATGAAATTATGAAATCAGTATATGATAGAGCGAAAAAAATATTTAATTTCATAAATTATTCAATAAAATATATTAATTATTGTTTACAAACTCGAAACTTAATTTTCAATGTCTAATATCAAAAGCGATACATTAAAATTATTTTTTTTCATTTTTATAATTTCATTATTAATATACATGAGATATAAAAATATAAAGATGTTTAAAGAACCTAAATTATTGTATAGTATTGATATATGATTCATTATGTAATGAATATTAGAATTTAAATGTTTACATGGATATAGTATTTTCTTTAAATTTTATACTCAAAACAACACTTTCCCCAACTATAAATAATATATATACCTCCCCATCGAAACCCATTTAACGTCCTCATGAAAATTACTAACATATAAAAATATATACTATATATATTCCCATAGATTAATTTAATAAATTCATGAGTATAAAAATCCAAAATTAAATATTAGGCCCTAGACATATACATTACGTAATATTGGGAGTATTCAACAATTTCACATTAATTCACTTCGAGGGTCTTTTTAGGTTTAGAAATTTAAAGAATTAGGTCAGAACATATACATAACTACTGAAAGTCTACAAGGATACACTTCTACATACTATCCATTTTTTCATAAATTATAAACACATTAAAATGAAACAAGCTATCGTTCCGGGTTTGAATAGCTTAACTTTTCTTTGATCACATATATAACTCTATTATTATTTAATTACTCAAAAAAACAATTCCAAACATGGGATGAGAATAAAAATATCGGTAAGGAAAACTCAATGAAGTAAAAATGTTTGTCTTGGGAATACATGAAAACTGTGAATAATTCGTCAAAAAGTAATATTTTGACCATTATGAAGTAGTACATATACTTCCCTAAATATAAGTTCATTGGTTACCCTTTTTGAATCCAAAAGATTTCTATAAACCCACAAAAATCATCATATAACATATAAATGTAACATGGGACATAAGCATACTTAAATAGTATAACCATACTGTCTACTTCCACACATATCACTAAATGTAATCACAATAGAGAAGACATCCATACCCAATGAGTTAGTGGTTATAACACAACCACACATCTATGGAGTATTATAGAACCAATGATCATTTGGTTTATCACGTAACCACCCATCATTGGTTTATCACATATCCACTCGTCATATTTACATATACCATTATATAATCATAACACATAAAATATGAAATTATCAAGATTTCCGTCATAAAATTTCATTTTCAATCATAAGATATCATTACATTATATTGAAATAAATAATCCACTTTCAAAAACATTTTCAATACATAAACACCCAAAACGGTAATAAGGTATTTAATTTCTTTTAAAAAAATTAAGGATCTTAGAGGAAGCCAAATATAAAATAATTTTTATGTTGGTAGACGAGTTATTGTGGCCGCAAATGTTAAAAACATTCGTTTTTGTTGTTTAGTAAAAAAATTCATAGAAAAAAGAGTCTATTTGCATGAAACTAAAATTATAAGTGTTGATTACACATCGTATAAAACATTTAGATTTTAATTTTTAAAATATACCTCAATGAATTGCAATTGAGTTGATTTGATATACCATGAGTTCAAATCGTCATGTATGTTCCTTGTTCTTCCTCTAAATTGGGTATAATCTTCTTATTTGATCCATAAGACTTTCATGGTTTTTCTTCTACCCATGTTAATTAATTTAGGAGGAAGAGAGGTATGTTGGGAGATTATTTGTGCAGAATTTGGATACACCAAGGGGATTTAATGTTGTGAGTTAGTGGTTAGAGGTAATGGCCTTTTATAAGAGGGTGGAGGGCCACATTAGGAATTTTGGGAATATAAATTTATTATAAATTGATTTTAGGTTTCTTATGGTCCCAAAATCATTTATATCAATGAGAAGATTAATTTGGGATGTATCCCTATCATCTAATTAAAATTAGACAGTTTTTAATTTTTTTTATCCCTTATATTTTCTGTTTAACCATTATTTTACAATTTCTAATCAAAGCATTATATTCTGTTATTTACACTTTTTGGGTTGATTTAGATATCATAACAGGGAAAATGAACCAAATATGTACCATTTATGAAATACCTAGAAATATCATAACCATTTGGTAGCATATTAGATTTTTAGAAATTTTAAAACATTTAATAAACTATATTATATTCTATGTTATGGATTATGTCAATTTTGACAATATTAACACTTTACTTTTTAAACAATTTTTATCAACTCAAATACATTGAAAAAAATACATTAAATGAATCCTAAGATGTAATATTAATCTATAAAATTATTGGATATCATAAATTATGTCCTATAATATTTTTTTTATATCATTTATTTGAATTTTTCATGAATAAGGTTGTCATTAAACCATCATTGTCTCATAAATAAATTTATTTATATAATGTGTCTAAAATATAGATATAATACCATGATTTATGAATTATTTTTATATTTATAAGGATACTATATTTTTAATGAAATCAGTTATATAATCCAATATTAACATTCTTTAATAATAGAAACATGTTTATGTTATATTTCTCTTTACTTGAAATTAATTCTTATAACATGTCATTATCACACCCATGTGGCTCTATTGGGCCCTAAATTCGACCCATGGATTCTCATGGTCAGAAATATCTCATAAAATAGAATTAATACATGTGTTAGGGTATTTTTATATTATTATAATATTATGAATTACACTTATTTATATTATTTACCCTTTAACCATGGTAAATAAAAATAAACACTAAAATTACTATTAACAACATTAAAAAATAATAGGTTCTTATTTACACAATTAGTAACATATGATTTTAAATTAAGAATCCATATTTCCAAATTTAAAATAATTTATTTGATGAAATTAATTGAAATTTTATTCATGTTGTCAAAACCAAAAAACAGGGTATTACATAGTAAAAACTATCAAAAAAATTAAATATGTTTATTTTCTATTTAAATGTGAAATTACGTCCAATAACCAAAATTGGACTAATTGAAAAAACATAATCCAATTAAACAATAAAATAAATTAATAATATAGTATAACTATATAAATATACTAAACAAAAAAGGATGTTTTGAAATAAAATGTAGTATTTTTTACCATTCATTTATATATGAATTTCATAAAAAATATACCAAAATTTCAACAATTGTAAATTTTTATGTCCCAAATATAAATAAGAAGTTTTTTTAATTATAACATATAAATGTCTTAAAAAGTATTTTTAAAAAGGTTTCTCTATCAAAAGGAGGTAAACCAGCCTTCTTAAAATATTATAATATTTTATGCTTAAAATCGATTTATTCTCATTTCAAGCTTATAAAGTTCATTGAATAAATGTAAAAATAGGTAAAAAAATTTGTAAAATTTTAATATAGTATATTTTATTCATTCCAACTAATAAAATGATAAGTAATTAACTACTATTTAAAATAATAACAATATTGTTGTCATAGTATTTTTCAGACTGACTCAACAATATGTGCACCATAATATTTTCGAAAAACCGATTTTAGTGTGTTTGATATGCTATCATAATAAGTGGATTACTTAACATAATATTAATTTATTAGTCATAAATATTAATAGATATGAAAATTTGTTATTCTATAAATACCTTGTTCGTTACATAATTACACCGTTTCTGAAATTGTGTCCACGTATTTTTAAAATTGTGTTAGGATAATTTATTTAAAATACCACATCTAAAAAAGAATCAAAAAAACAATCACATTAAATGAATGAACAAGATTATAAATTTTAAATGAGATATCGCATAATAGGATTCCATGTATTAAAACATGGAAATGAAAGAAAAACTAACCGTCTTATTCTTATGTAGAGTTATAGAAAACATGATCAATAGAAAGATAACAACATGAAAACAAAAAAAAGTTGATGGGTTAAAAGGTACTTGATTTCATAATTTTAAAAGTGAATAGAATTTTTATTGTTTTATGTTTTTGTTCATAATGGTGATAATTTATTTTGGAGATCCCTATAAACTTAATGAAATATAATTACTTGTCATATAGAGTTTCTTCTTTTAATAAATATCTACTGAAAATCATTCTTTCTCCAAATGATGAGTATTAATGATGAATTGGTCACACCTCAAGTGTTGAAATCAACATCTCAAAAATAACATAATCCAATAAATATGAATCATATATTTCCCTTCACATTTGATATTAACCAAAATCAAAATGGTTAGTACAAAGTAAGATAATCCCCTAAAAATAATAATCCTTTATGTAAATAAGTACTACTCTCCAAAATTCAACCTATAATACCCCAATGTTCAAAAAAATAACATTCAACCAACAATTTTCCATATAATTCCTAAATAAAAATAATCCAAACTAAAATTGAAACCCAAAATTCAAAATTATTTCATCAAATAGTCTTCCATAATAAATCGTAACATTTATCTCCAAATAACATTTACTACACATAAAGTCTAATTCATAAAAGTAATTAACCTAATCATATGTTCCCCATGATAGGATAACCATTTCCATCAATAACTGAAATCACCATATGGCCATAATAAAAACATACATTATCACAAAATACAATTAAACCAATAATCATAAAATAAAATCCCATAGTATTTTATTTTCATTATGCATATAGGGTTCCCAAAATAACAAATATCTTGTAACATAATATTAATATCTTAGTCATGAAATATTTTTTCTCTACAAAGTCTATCCTGTTGATGAATCATATGATCCCAAAATAATCATATTCATGATCCATATATTACATTAAATAAAATGAATAATTCATACTTATAAGGTAAATCATGTACGACAATGGTAGTTGATGCGCCCTTGTCAGCCTTCGGTTGTGGCTTTGATTCATGTGGCCTTTCAAGATGAAACAGGTTTTGATCCATCATGTTGGTTGTCCCTATTTAATTCATGATGTCTTATATATATATATATATTTTCACCACTATATGATAAAATAAAACAACTCCCTATAGAAATAACATAATAACTTGATCAGAAAGTCTACATGGTTTCATCATCATATTCTTCATGTAAATAGAAAATCCATGCATTGAAACAATTATTTAGATATCCTTCAAAATATTTTGATTCTTTTATCCAAATAAAACATGTAAAAATTAGGTCATATGTTTTTTCATAAAAAATAGTTTCTGAAAATAATCATATATGACATATAATTTCAAAACATATAACTAAACATTATTCTTTTAAAACTGGCATGAAATGTTTTAGTAAAAACTTCCAATCAACGGTCCTTCTAAATTAACATAAGTATTTTTGAAAAATATTTTTTAAAATATTAAATAAATAGGTTTTATAATAGAATCCTTATTCATATCCTTTTTCATAATCATAATTATATTCAAAATCATGTGATAAGTTAAAAAATTTGAAATTTCATTAATAATATTTACCTTTTTTAAAAATATTATAATATTGAGAAAAATAGATATTGTTAAATAAAATCCATGATACATGATGATATAGAGGTATAGTGGAGGTGTTTGATATCTCAAACAACTTCTTTCATGTGAGTTATTTTCAAGAAATAGTTTCACAATAATCTAGACCTGGCATTGCAATAATTATTCTAGAAAGTCTTCTGGAAGATATTGGAATATGGTTTGAGATATCCCTCCTTCCATTTATAACTAACTGACTTTCCTTGATATGAATGAGTTATAAAAAATTATTTAAATAAAAGGATAGAAATATAGGCTTACTAATTAGTTATAAAGAACTCTAAATCCCTAAAGTTTTCTAAACAAACCTCTGTTACCAACTATAAGGCCCCAACCATATACATTACTTAATCACGAGATACTTCAACATTTTGGCATTAATTAATTTCGAGTATAATTTCAAGTTTATAGATTTATAGAATTTGTTAATAACTTTTACATAACTACTTAAATATTATATGTAGACACTTCTACTCAATATCATTTTTTATAAAACAAAAACTTTTTAACAAGAAACATGGTATCATTATATGTCACAACATCCTAACGTTTCCTTGATAATATCCATGACTCTATACTTCTTTAATTCCTATTAAAAATATAGAAATACCAAGGATGAGAATAAAAATATCACTAAGGGATACATAAAGAAGAATTACTGTTAATATTGGGAAAACTTTAATACCATGAATACTTTATAAAAAATTAATACATTTTATCTTTTTGAAATAGTAAATACAATTCATTGAATATAAGCTCATTGGTTACCATTTTTGTAACCAAATGGTTACCATAAACCCATAAAATCATCATATAACATATAAAGGTAACTTGAAATATAATACTACTTAAATAGAATAACTATACAATCGACTTCCACACATATAACTAAAGGCAATAGACATACGGTCAACTTCCATAACCAATGAAATGGAGGTTATAAAATAAAAACCTATGGAACCAACCATTTTTTGATTTATCCTGTAACCACTCATATTTTGATTATCACGTAACCACCCATCAAATGTTCATGAACCATTATATAATCATAACATATAAAAGATTATAATTATCAACATTTCTCTCATATAATTTCATTTTCAATCAAAAAATATATTTTCAAGATATTGAAAGATTAAATACATTTTCATAACCATTCTCAATAAAAAAAATCCCAAAAGGGGAATATGTGATTTTCATTTCATTAAAAAACATTATGGATTATATAGGAAGAAAAATATTAAATTACAATTGTAGTGGTAGAGGATTCGTTGTCACTGCATACGTGAAAAATATTATTTTATGTCGTTTTGTAAAAAGATTCTTAGAAAAAAAGATACCCTTGGAATGAAAATAAATGTCAAAGGGATGACAATACACCCTATAGATTATAGAGGTGTATATTATAAAAATATTATTCAATGAAAGGGGATTGAGATGAATTCCAAAACCTTTATTCCATATCGTCACCTATGTTCTATTTTCTTACTCTAAATTGGGTAACTTCTTTTTATTTGAGCCAAAGGCTTTCTTTAATTGTCTTTTGTCAAAGTTAATTCTTTAAATAGGAAGGAATAGATTATGGGTTATTATTTGTAAATATGTTGTATTAACTAAGGGAATTGCGATGTGTGAGTAAGTTGGTCTAGGTGGTTTCCTTTTATAAGAGGGAGGAGGGGACTTTAGGAAATTATTGAAATATTATATTATTATAAATTCATTTTTAGTTTCTAGTGTTCCAAAACATATTTATTTAAATGATAAGATTATGTTAGATGGTATCTCCATGATAAAATAAAATTATTCATGTTTTGAATATTTTTTAACCCTTATATATTTTTTAACCTTTATTTTACACTTTTCAATCTTTCCATTATATGTTATTATTTACATATTTTGGGTTAATTTAATTACCATAACTTCATTAATGACCCAAAAAATTTCCATTTTTAACATATTTGGACTTATCATAACCATTTGACCAAATATTAGTTTTTTATAAATTTTAACACATTTAATGATTAATTTTATATTTTATGTTATAAATTATATCAATTTTAACACTATTCATACACCAGTTTTTAAAAAATTTATAACAACATGATTAATTCCAAAATAATTCCTTAACAGAGTCCTAACATATCATAGTAATATATAAAGTTAATGTATGAAAAAAATTATGTCATTTAATATTTATTTAGTATTCATAAAATCATTTATTTGAACCATTCATTAATAATGTAATCACTGCATCATTATTATGTTATAAATAAATTTATTTATATAATTACTAAATATTATAAATAAAATACCATTTTTTAGAAAATATTTTTATCTATATAATAACTATTTATAGTCAAAGATATTAGTAATATAATATATATTATAATTGTTTTAGTAAAATAATAATGTTTATGACATAATTTTTTCATTAAATATATTCTTATAACACGTCATTATCACACCCATGCGACTCCATGGGGTCCTAAAATCGATCCATGGATTACAATAGTAATCCATATCTCATCCAAAATTATTATAACACGTTTTAATGAAGTTTTATATTATTATATTTTTATTTTAACACTTATTTACCATATTAACCATTTAACAATGTTAAATATTTTATATTTACTAAAATTGCCTTTCCTGATTTCCAAAAAAGTAATCATTTTAAAAAAAATTGAACTTATAATTCTTAATATGGAATCCATTTTAAAAAATTAAAAACAGATAAATTTCATAAATTAATTTAAATATTATTTTCAAAACTACAAAATCTGTTTTTGAAAAGTTAATACAATAAAATTATAGACATGTATTTATGTCAAATTTTAATATGAAATTACATACAATTTAAAAAATTGGCTTAATTAATAAAAATAAAATACAAATACACTTTTAAACTAATGGATTTTTTTGACTATATATATAAATTAAATGAAATGGAATATTTGAATTAAAATGCAGTATTTTTTCATATTCATTAAAATATTAATTTCATCAGAAAAATAAAAAATTTATAACAAATGTAATATTTTATGGCCCTATTCTAATTAAGAGGTTTTCATTTTAAAATAGAACATAGAAAAGTTACAGAAAACTATTCATAAAAATGGTTGACCATAAAAAGGCTATAAACTATCCTTTTAAAAATATTATAGTATTTTATAGTTAAAATCCAATTCATTATCATTATAATCTTCTTAAATTCGTTGGATATATGTAAAAACAGTAAGGAAATATGTCAAATAATAATATTGTTAATTATATTCATTATCTTCAGTACAATTTCTAGGCCTTAACTACCATTTAGAATAATAATAATAATAATGTATTATTTTTCAGAATAACTCAACATGGTGTGCAACATAAGAGTTCGGAGAAACACATTGTTCTATGTCGGGTATGATAAAGAAAAACGTTTTCTCTATAATTTGAGATTATTTAATTATTAATAAATATAAAAGGATAGGAAAATGTATTATTTTATATGTTCTTGTGTCATTAAACTAAATATAATTTAATGTGACACAAGATAATGAACACCGAGAACAGGGTACGTTATCAATAACACTTCTATGGGGTTTACTCTTCTATTTATATTTATCTCAATATCTTATTTTCTCAAACCCTCAAATATTATTTATGTATTCTCTAACTATTACTTAACTGCATATGAAGACATTTACAATTTTTATTATTATAACTACCCAAATTGTTTGTTTAATACATTATTTATGATATATATATATATATATATTTAATCTTCTTCAATGAATTAATCTTATTTTTAAAATAACATTACCTTAATAGAGAAATCAAATAAATTCAAGATTTTTTATAGAAAATATGATATCAAAACATCTCAACATAATAAATATAAAAAAATATAAATAAATTTTCTAAATTGTCAAATATTGATAAAAATTATAAAAATTAATGTTGGTTCAATGTTTTAATGAACAAATATTTTTATTTAGGAGATTTAAAGGAGATGAAATAAAGTGTTATAAATTGTATGGGGATTCTCCAATTCCAGTACTGTATTTTTTGGTATCTCATATTTCAAAATAATTGCATAATTAATGTATCATTATTATATAAAATATTATATTTCAGTATTATTTATCTTTTCATTCTTGTATATACATGTTTCTATCATTCCAAAAATCATTAAATTAAATTTAAATATCATTTCCAAAAAGACATCAATTCCCAAAACATCTATTAAATCTACTTGAGTTGTTTCTAAATACCAAAATAAAATTATATAATATCAAACAGTATGTTATATTTTATTATTTTGGGTATCATACATATTCTTTAATTTTGTATTTTGTTTGAAATTATTTAGAAAATCCATCCCATTTCATGTGTTATTTCATTAATATGATTAACATTCTTCTAGGAGGCACACATGATTGGGACCATTTTATGATGTAATGGCTTGACACTTAATTATATTTCCCTATAATCTACTAGGTGATGTGATATGTATCATGAAATAATTTTTATTATGTGTTATAATTATTTTACATTTAATTGTAATGAAATTGTTTTGAATTCTTCACATATGATATTTGTGAATATAATTTTAACTTTGTACAAAAATATGCGGGGTCATTGAACACATGGTTATAAAGATTCATTATTACGCATATCTGTAATGACCCAAATTTTCATTAATAGAAATCCTTCTTGATCTAATTAAATGTCTCTTTATGTTTATATAAAATGTCAACTTCATTGGTTTTATGTTAAGAATATTGACTGTTGCTAATATAGTCTTTGAACAGTGATCAGATGATTAGTATAAATATAGTACTTCAACAAATCCAAATTTACTCAGACAAAGGAAGAAATGGCCTGATCTAGTAGAATTTCCCCATACGAAGCCCATTTGTCAGAGCTCAGAAAATAGGTGTATCCTTGGGCTTTTCTCTTGACCAAGCCCAAGCTGAGCTACATAATGTAAAGCTAGAACGGAACCGTCTACGAGAAAAGTGGAAGTTGATAGAAATTACCACTCGAGCGATGTTATCCGAGCCACCCCAAGAGTCTGTCACCATGCACACCTTACCCTTAGGTCTTATGAAGTTGTTTTAAGGGGTTATGTAACAAATCGCTAGTACTATGTTCATGTATATTATTTTTGTATATAATAATGAATATACTTTCTTGTCATTATTGATACATTGTAAATAGTTTTTAAAGTACATATAATGTTTTTAATTATTATTTAATTAAGATATATATTTTATTAAATTAATGGATTTTTGAATACAATAATATTTTAATAAAATATTATTATTATTACTAAATTAATTTTTATTAAATATAAATTATCTTATAATTTTATGAATACAATTATAATTTTTATTAAAGTTTGAAAGCCGTTTCTATCAAAAACGGTGAATTTTCGATAAATGTCAGTTTTTATTTTAAAATTGAAAATTAACATATTTATAAATTTATTTATATTAAATAAATGTTATTTCTAGAATCAGGATGTCAAAATTATCCAATGGTGATTTTTTCATAATTTTCTGAGACCGTCAAATTTTGGGTAAAAATTAAATACTGTTTAAATATATAATGTGTTTTATGACATCATAATGACCCAATAGTGATTTAATAATATACTATATTCTTTATGTTCAGAAAATATATGTTTTAACATTAAAATAATGTGATTTTCGGTTTGTTTGACTTACTTTCCAAAGCATTAATGGACCCCTCAAGACTTATTAAACACCTTGCCTTTTTAAATTAATTTCCATGGGAGTGTGACTCACCTCCATATAAGCAACCATAATATTTTAAGAAGTTTGGACTTTGACCTTATAAAATATTTTTTTCTATTCACTTTTCCAAAAACAATGGTCAAAAACCATGGGATGGATTGTGGTTTGGATTAATTTAATATTAGGGGTCCCAAACCTAAATAATAAAGAATTATGTCACCTTTCCTATATAAACCCATCCAAGCTCCCACTTCTTCCTCACTCATAACCTTTGGAGTTCATCTAACCTCTTCCCTAATCTCTCTATAATCATCCCAATGCGCCCCAAGCTCCCAATAATCCTCTCTGAAGCCTCTCGCAAGCCTTTGGATGCACACATCCATGTAAGGGTTCTTCTTCCTTTCTCATTTTTGTCAATTTTCTTTAAGTTTTTTTCCCTTTTAATTTCAATTATGAATGTTGTGGTATGGTTTCTCACCTCCCTCATACTTCCCTATTTATTTTTTAATGATGGGAGACACCTTTATCTCTCATTAAAAGCCTCCCATGTACACCCGTTACTATGCCGAAATTCCGAAATGAACTTCTCTCTCCTCTTTTACATTCAAGAAATACTTTTGTATCATGAATCTAAATTACATTCAAATTGTTGGGACATGTATATATATGACCTCCTTACTGTCTAATATATGTAAATAGGATGGGGAAACCCTTTCTTTCTCATCAACCAGTTTTATGAATTCTTATGTCACGTTGTTACACGCCGAAATCGCACCGATGTTCTTAGCCAATGTCATTGTGTAGTGAATACCATGCCCATTTCTCCATCAAGCATATTCACCTTTATGCACATTTACTTATGGATTATAATGTTTCATGTATTAATTTCACATTCCTTTATCGTGGAATAAATGATTATGTATTATGAATCCATGTTTTATGATCAATGTGGCACACTTATGCATGAAATGAAATGTTTAAGAAGGATGTGCCTTTATAGCGCTCCAATGCATTGGGTAAAGTATAGTATCATGATATTTCATGTGAAATGAGTGTTGACTAATTCTAATTCAAGTGAAACGAGGGTTTACTCATGCTTTATGTGCAATGAGGATTTACTCATGCTCTATATGCAATAAGCCTTGGCTCATGCTAATTCCATGTTTAGTGTAGTTGCCACATTTCCATGTTATGATTGTCATGCTTTATCATGACTTTATGTTCATGTTTCTCTTATTCTCTATTGATAAGCCTATTGTCTAACATAAATTGTACTTATCATGTTAATCCATGTGTACTCCCTTTCTGTGCGTTATAGATCACCCATTTCTTATACATGTCCTCAGGTTATCCTATGCAATGCTAAGTACAAGGGAATGTTGTGGTCATGTAAAGGAAGTTTTCAATAAAGATGTTGTATTTCATGTTTTAAGTTTTTATGTAATAATTCTAAGCCCCAAAGACACTAAACCTATCGATATACTTTGTTGTATCAAGTGAAGTTTTATGTAATAAATAATTTTTATGTTTGTAATAAAAGCAAGGTTGTCATAGTTTGTATCAGAGGATAGGTTTAGTTATTTTTTGGAATTAGAATTAGAAAACCCTAGTAAAGCCTTAGATACAAGACTATATATATTAAAAACATCCCTATGTTTTAGTACTGAGTAAGTGTTTTATTAAAAAAATGCATCCCTGTCTGGATACGAGCAGGTAGAGGTGGCTCTGGAACAGATGTATCCTAGGGGCAAAACCTGAAAACACCGCTTTGAGCTAGACTCGAACGGGAACTGGTGCACGACAACGGACCTTAATGCACTCTTGGTTATGACTATCCCGGGGGATATGTTTTGATAAATTCACAAGCATAGTATGAACCCTTATTAAGGGAATTAAAAAAAATTCCCCAAAGAATATATGTTGGAAAGTAGATCATGAAATGCCTAGATTGAAGCCTATAGACTCATGAGTTAAGGAAAAAAAATTTATTTATAATTCATCAACTTTTATCTTTGGAATACCCTTTATGTGTTACCCCTAACTTTCCTTTTATTCCAGCCAATGGCCGGTAATAGGAGGACTCAGGCTAACAATCGTTGTGAAGATCAGTGTGACGATTCTACTAATGAGATGCCCAATCCAATGGGAGCGGGAATCCCGAGCTTTGTCATGCTTCTCTCTTAGCTAACTCAAGTTTTGAATAGAAACACGGGTCAAGAGAAATGTTCAACCCCCCCTAGGAAAGAACAAGTCACTATCGAGATTTTCATGAGACAAAGGCCTCCTACTTTTAGTGGACCATCTGATCCCACGATCACTGAATAATGGATCAACTCCATTGAAATGATCTTCTCTATCCTTCAATGTTCTGAACAAGAGAAGGTTATTTTGGAGGCTTATGATATGGAGGGTGAAGCTAATCAATGGTGGACGTTGATCAAAAATTCGAAGCCCGAGGAGGAGATCGAGGCATTAGAATGGAAGGATTTGTGGAAGATTTTTTTGATAAATATTTTCCACGCACCCTCCGACTTAAGATGGAAAGGGACTTCATTTCCCTCAAGCAAAATGATAAAGAATCTGTTGAAGCGTATGAAGAAAAATTCACAAGGATTGCACAATACTCTTTCGGCTTTTTCCTTACACCAGAATGCAAGGTTGACCTCTTCTTTGGTGGGCTAAAGCCTATCTTGTGGAAAGCATTAGCGAACCATGACTTCGACAGCTGTGAGGAAATTGTCTGATGTGCCCTCAAGGTCGAAATGGAGATCGAGGAATCATAGGGGTATCATGGGGACAAGAAGCGTAAGGTGGACTTCAATGCTGGTGGACTGATGGATAAATCCAATGGTGCTAAGAAGATCCATCACCCCACTAGCAAAAAGTGCGGAAAGAAGCACCCTGGGAATTGCCTTAAGGGTATGAGGAAATGCTTCAGGTGTGGAAGAGAAGGGAACCTAGCTGTTAACTATCGGCAAGAAAGACCCGCGGCTGTGACAGAGGAGAGAAGCACTCCGTTCGAACCTTAACGCGTTGTTAAATGATACAAATGCAAAGCCCGGGGCATTTTGCAAATCAGTTCCCTAACATAAGGGTTTTCGTAGGCAACTAACAACCTCCAAGGCAGCAAGGATGAGCTTTTTCCATCACTTCTTTCAAAGTGAACCCCGACAACGAAGTGGTGATAGTTATGCTAGTTATTAATTCTTGAATATCAAAGGTACTTTTTGATTCAGGTTCTACGCATTCTTTTATATCTCGAATGTTTAGTAGAACAATCCCAACACTACCACAAATCATAGAAGTGAAGATGTTAGTGAGTACAGAAAATGGGGCAATCATTGCATCCCATGAATATAAGTCATCCCCTGTTTTAATCTGTGGATTGAATTTCCCAAAGAACCTCGTCATAATCCCTCATGTGGAATTTGAAGCAATTCTTATCATGGATTGGCTTTCCTTATATAGAGCCAACATAAATTGTCGGGAGAGGGAAATCACACTCTATATGGAGAATCGACCCCCGATTCTTTACAAGTCTCAGGAGGAAGATAAATTTCCTTTAGCTCCATCATCTCAATCATGGATATTACTACCCTATGAGCACGCGTATTTGGCTCATCTGATTGAGTCTAAAGAAGAAACCATCCTTGAAGAAATGCCTATTGTGAGGGAATTCACAGAAGTGTTTCCTGAGGAACTGCTTGGTCTTCCTCCTAGAAGATATTTTGAGTTCTCAATTGAACTTATACCCGGGGCATTACAAATATCCAAGAATCCATATAGAATGGATGTTGTTGAGATCTAAGAGCTGAAGAAAAAACTACAGGAGAATCTAGATAAAGGGTTTATATGCCCAAGTGCTTCACCATGGGGTGCACCAGTCTTCTTCGTCAAGAAGAAGGATGGGTCAATGCGACATTGCATCGATTATCGTGAACTTAACAAAATCACGATAAAGAACAAGTATCCTCTGCTACAGATTGATGAGTTGTTTGATCAGCTGCGTGGAGCACAATACTTCTCCAAGGTGGACTTACGGTGAATTTATTATCAAGTAAGGCTGAAGAAGGAAGATATCCCCAAGACTGCTTTTCGCACAAGATATTGGCACTATGAATTCATAGTAATGCCTTTCGGACTCACCAATGGTCCAACAATCTTCATGTAATTAGTTAATAGAGTCTTTAGAGATTACCTCGACAAATTTGTGGTAGTCTTTATTGATGACATTCTAATATACACCAATACCAAGGAGGATCATGAGAAGAATTTAAGAACTGTACTAGAGACTTTGCGCAAGGAGAAGCTCTATGAAAGGTACAACTAGTGTTAGTTCTGGTTGAAGGAGGTCTAATTCTTGGCCCATATCATCACATGAAATGGGATATCTGTGTATCCCTCCAAAATAGATGAAATTGAGGGATGGCTGAGTCCAACGTCGGTAAAGGATATCCGTAGCTTCTTGGGGTTAGCTGGATATTATTGACGATTGGTGAGAAATTTCTCATGATTTTCCAAACCTTTTACCAAGATAACTCGAAAGGGAGTAAAGTTTTCTTGGAGTGATGAATGTTGAGAAAGCTTCAAGGAGTTGAAAAGGATGCTTATCACTACGCCCGCGCTCACATTACCCACAAGTGGGGAACTTTTTGTGGTATTCCGTGATGCTTCAAAGAAGGGCTTAGGCTGTGTGCTGATGGAGAATGATAAAGTGATATCCTATTCCTCAAGGCAATTGAAAATAAATGAGAGAAACTATCCAACACATGATCTAGATTTGGATGTTGTGATCTTTTCCTTGAAAATCTGGCGGCATTATCTCTATAGAGAGAAATGTGAGATATATACTAACCACAAGAGTCTTAAATATATATTCACATAGAAAGAGCTTAATATGCACCAGAGAAGACGGATGGAGCTCATCAAGGATTATGACTGTTCAATACATTACCACCCTGGGAAAGCGAACAAGGTGGCAGATGACCTAAGTTGAAAGGACCCAGCGATTCTATCGATGATGAGAATTGATAAGGATCCAATATTCGTAGACATGATAAAGATGGACATGGGAATCATAAAGAAGGGAACATCATAAATCCTTTCACAAATTATTGTTCAACCATCTATTTTGTAAATGATAAAGGATTCTCAAAAGGATGATGTGGGAATTCAGGAAAAAGTGGAAGCTATCAAAAAGGTAAAAACCTTAGTGTTTAATGTTAATGAAGAAGGAATTGTGCGGTTTGGGATAAGACTATGTGTTCCATCAAGTCCGGAGCTGAAGAAGGAACTTTTGGATGATGCACATAGTTCGAATTTCTCTATTCACCCAGGAAGCACAAAGATGTATCGAGATCTCCGAGAAATATTTTGGTGGCATAATATGAAGAAGGAGATCGCTGAATATACATCAAAGTTCCTGGTGTGTCAACAAGTGAAGGTAGAGAGGCAGAAGTGTAAGGGGATGATACAACCATTTCCCATACCAGAATGGAAATGGGAGAACATCACCATGTACTTTATCACCAAACATCCGAGGGCATCCAAAGGAAACAATGCAATCTGGGTTATTGTGGATCACCTTACAAAGACTGCACACTTAATTGCTATTCAGGAGGATTTCTCATCGGATCAACTGGCATGGATATATATCTGGGAAGTGGTAAGGTTTCATGGAGTACCACTATCTATTGTGTCTGATTGAGATCCACGATTCACCTCTATGTTTTGGAAGAGTCTTCAACATGCTCTGAATACTGAACTGAACATCAGTACGGCTTATCATCCTCAAACTGATGGCCAATCCATGCGGACTATCCAAACACTTGAGGACATCTTGAGAGCATGCTCAATGGGCTTTAGAGGAGTATATGATCAACATCGTCCTCTGGTTGAGTTCTCTTATAATAACAGTTTCCTATCAAGCGTCCAAATGGCACCATATGAATCCCTGTATGTGAAAAGGTGTAGAACACAGACATGTTGGGATGATGTCGGTTAACGTAAGCTGCATGGACCAGAAATGGTCGAGGAAATGGTGGAGAAGGTGGAAACCATTCAAGAGCATATCAGGGAAGCTCAGAGTCGACAGAAGAGTTATGCAGATAACCGTCGATGAGTCCTTGAGTTTAATGTTGGAGACATCGTTTTTTATGCATTTCTCCATGGAATAAGGTCATGAGGATTGGAAAGAAAGGGAAGTTAAGTCCAAGGTACATCTGCCCCTTCGAGATTCTTGATCGTGTCAGGCTTGTGGCCTATCGACTAGAACATTCACCTACCATGGCCAAAGTACATGATGTCTTTCATGTATCTCTCTTAAGGAAGTACATACCGGACCCTTAACATGTACTCTCTTATGAGGTGGTACAATTGGAAGATGATCTTTCTTATGAGGAGCAACCAGTGAAGATCATAGATTGTAGAGAAAATGTTCTACGAAATACGATAATTCCCCTCGTCAAGGTGTTGTGAAGAAACCACAAGTTTGAAGAAGCGACATGGGAATCATATTAAATGATGAAGCTGAGTTACCCACATCTGTTTTAGTATGGGAAAGGAAAATTTCAAGGGTGAAATTTCTTAATGGGGGAATATTGTAATGACCCAATGATTCATTAATGAAAATCCCTCATGATATAATTAAATGTCTCTTTATGTTTATATAAAATGTCAACTTCATTGGTTTTATGTTAATAATTTTGACCGCTGCTAATACAGTCGTTGAATAGTGATCACCTGATTAGAATAAATATAGGATATTAACAAATCCAAATTTACTCAGATAAAGGAAGCGATGGCCTCATCTAGTAGAATTTCCCCATATGAAGCCCATTTGTCAGAGCTCGGAAAAGAGGTGGCATCATTGGGATTCTCTCTTGACCAAGCCCAAGCTGAGCTTCATCATGTCAAGCTCGAACGGGACTGTCCACAGGAAAAGTGAAAGTTGATAGAAATTACCACTCGAGCGATGTTATCCGAGCCACCCCAAGAGTCTGTCACCATCGCACATCTTACCCTTAGGTCTTATGCGTCTGTTTTAAGGGGTTATGTAACAAATCTCTAGTACTACGTTCATGTATATTATTTTTTTATGTAATAATAAATATGGTTTCTTGTCATTGTTGATACATTGTAAATAGTTTTTCATGTAAAAATAATGTTTTTAGTTATTATTTTAATAAGATTTATATTATTTTAAATAAAGGTATTTTTGAATTAAATAATATTTTAATAAAATATTATAATTATTATTAAATTATTTTTTATTAAATATAAATGATCTTATAATTTTATGAATGCAATTGTAATTTTTATTAAGGTTTGAAAGCTTTTTCTGTGAAAACCTGTGAATTTTCGATAAATGTCAGTTTTTATTTTAAAGGTAAAAATTAACATATTTAGAAAATTATTTAGATGAAATAAATGTTATTTATGGAGTCAGGACAATGAAATTATCCAATGGTGAATTTTTCATAATTTTCTGAGACAGTCAAATTTTTGGGTAAAAATTAAATACTGTTTAAATATATAATATGTTTTATGACATCATAATGACCCAATAGTGAAGTAATAAAATACTATAAGATTTATGTTCGGCCAATATATGTTTTAACATTAAAATAATGTGATTTTGGGTTTGTTTGACTTACTTTTCAAAGCATTAATGGACCCCTCAAGACTTATTAAACACCTTGCCTTTTTAAATAAATTTCCATGGGAGTGTCACTCACCACCACATAAGAAACCCTAATATTTTAATATTTTCGGACTTTGGAATTATAAAATATTGTTTTCCTCTTCCCTTTTCCAAAAACCATGGGCAAAAACCATGGTATGGTTTGTGATTTGGATTAATTTAATATAAGGAGTCCCAAACCTAAATAACAAAGAATTATTTCACCTTTCCTATATAAACCTACCCAAGCTCCCACTTCCTCCTCACTCAAAACCTTTGGAGTTCATCCAACCTCTTCCATAATCTCTCTATAATCCTCCCAAGGTGCCCCAAGCTCCCAAGAATCCTTTCCCAACCCTCTCTCAGGCCTTTGGAAGCACACTTCCAAGTAAGGGTTCTTCTTCCTTTCTCATTTTTGTCAATTTTCTCTAAGTTGTTTTGACCTTTTAATTTCAATTATAAATGTTGGGGTATGGTTTCTCACATCCCTCATACTCCCATTTTTATGTTTTAATGATGGGATACCCCTTTCTATCTCATTAAATGCCTCCCATGTACACCCGTTTCTATGCCGAAATTCCGAAAGAAACTTATCTCTCCTCTTTTACATTCAAGCAATACTTTTGGATCATTAATATAAATTCCATTAAAATTGTTGGGAAATCTATCTATATGACCTACTTACTGTACATTAAATGTAAATATGATGAGGAAACCCTTTCTCTCTCATCAACCATTTTTATGAATTTTATGTCACGCCGTTACGCTGCCGAAATCGCACCGATGTTCTAAGCCAATGTCATTGTGTAGTGAATACCATGCCCATTTCTCCATCAAGGGTATTCACCTTTATGCACATTTACTTATTGATTATAAAGATTAATGTATAAATTCCACATTCCGTTATCGTGGAATAAATGATTATGTTTTATGAATCCATGTTTTATGATCCATGTGGCACACATATGCATGAAATGAAATGTTTAAGAACGGTGTTCCCTTATAGTGCTCCAATGCATTGGATAAAGTATAGTATCAGGATACATCATGTGAAATGAGTGTTCACTCATGATAATTCAAGTACAACTAGGGTTTACTCATGATTTATGTGCAATGAGGATTTACTCATGCTCTATGTGCAATGAGCCTTAGCTCATGCTAATTCCATGTTAAGTGTTGTTGCCACATTTCTATGTTATGATTATCATGCTTTATCATGCCTCTATGTTCATGTTTCTCTTATGATCTATTGATATGCCTATTGTCTAACATGTATTATACTCCTCATGCTAATCCATGTGTACTCCCTTACTGGGCTTTATAGCTCACCCTTTTCTATGCATGTCCTCAGGTTATCCCGTGCAATGCTAAGTACAAGGGAATGTAGTGGTCAGGTAAAGGATGTTTTCAATAATGATGTTGCATTTCATGTTTTAAGTTTTTATGTAATGAGCCTAAGACCTAAAGACATTAAACCTCTCGATATTCTTTGTTGTATCAAGTGACGTTTTATGTAATAAATCATGTTTAAGTTTGTAATAAAAGCAGGGATGTCATAATATCACACATTCCATTTAATTAACAATTTTTTTTCTCATTATATATATTAAGAATATATTATTGTGATACGACGATGTTGATTATTCTCACTAATTTACAATTGATTCATATCTCACACTCTTCCATTTATTGATATTTTAACTCACATAATTATTTACTGTGTATCCTTATGTGACAAAATATAATATGGTTGTTATGTGAAATGTAAATTTCTATGGAAGAAGGATTTGAAAAATATTTTGATTTTCTAATGTAAAATATATATATTATAAAAATTGTACCATTACACTATACAGTTGGATCTGGGATTGTTTAACTATTATGTTTTATATCATAAATGTGATGTCAAAGGCATTTATCATAAATTATTATTGTTTTCCATATGACAACCAATATATACCAATACAAATTGTTCTTCCACTCATGAAATAATACATTATTCAACCCTTATAATTTTCATCCACCATCCATATCTTTTTTGTTTTAAGGGATTAGTTAATGTCATTCGATTTTATATATTCCTCCAAAATATATTATTTTTCCTTAATATGAGTAATAATTTTCCATAATTTTTTTGTCCCACTTCTATTCTTCAATATTATTGTTTTATTACTAAATTAATATGTAATTTTTTTTATATTAATTGAATTTTGATAAAATAATTAATTTTTGCCATCAATAACTATTTTAGATATAGAAGAAAAAGAGAATATATTTTCTGCGTGTGGACTACCAACTGAAAAATGTATCGTGTTTTATTATCCTAAAAAACCATGAAATGATTGTAAAAACATTAATATAATATTTAATTGTGATATTTATAGCATAATATAAATTTAAAAAGTATCAATGATATTAACTTATTTCCCAATTATATATAATATGAAATCAGCATCAAAGATTATATAAAAATATATCCTTAAACATAATATAATCATTTTCTTAAGCATAGAATATTATATTCATTTACATGGATGATATTTAGAAAAGTTTAAAATTCTAATCAGTATCAATTTTTCCACCCTAGTGATCGTTTAAAAAATACAACATGATCTCTATTATGAAAAAATCATCATGACATTCAACATTAATTCATCCAATTTCATACTCATCCTTATGGCCCTTGTAAAATATTAAAAAACATAGGATGGGCATTAAATATCATTAAGGGAAACTAAAATATGGAAATCATTATTATATTTATAAAAATTAAAACCAATGAAAACATTATCATAATGTAATAATTTCCAGACTTCATAATTATTAAATATATTCCTTTGTAAATAAGATTAAGTAATACCCTTTTGCATTCACGAGATTACCATAATATAGATATAAAAAATATTAAATACATAAAGGTATACTAGGACATGATTTTATTTGTCCCAATTGTAAATGAATTAACCATGCGGTCAACAATCATACATTTAACCCTTAAAAAATGAATATCTATATAGTTTGCTTCTATACACAATTTTTTGGAGGATTATCATGGACCCACCGATCCTTGGTTTTCCATAGAGCCACCCATCACTAGTTTACTATAAAACCACCCAATAAAATTCTCGATTAGCATTATATAATCCAAACCAATAGAATATTGAAAATTTAAACATTAAACTAATAAAAATTCATTTTACTTAAAAATAAATCATTTAATAATACTGAAATAATCAGTCAATTCCCAAAACAAATTTTCACTAAAAAACACCCTAAAAGAAAAAGAAGGATTTAATTTTATTTAAAAAAATGATTGATTGTAATGGATGAAAAACATGAAAATAGAAATAAAATTTCGTCTATATTAATTTTATATTCATATATATATATATATAATTATCACCAATATTTATATGGAGGAAATATTAAAACTATAATAATTTAAATTGTGACATACTACATTGAAAATTAAAATCAAAGGCCACATGGTAGAAGAACTTATTATGAACACCTATATTAATTTATAATTGATGAAATGTGGATACATAATGTAAAAGGGGACAAATATACCCATTATAATAGAATAATGGTTCATATAATTGTGAAATGTCTCAATGAAATGATATTGAAAATAAACTATATACCTCGAGTCCAACTTGTTACGTGGGAATTTATATTCCTAAATTTAAAAATATTTTATTTATTTACTTACATCAAAAGTTTTTTAAATATTAAAATTTCTTTAATTTTACTTACATTAATGTTGTGAAAGAATTATTTAATAATTATGTTTATGTTTTGGGTTTTTACCATATTCGTCTTTTGTGTAAAAAAAGACATTGGCGTGTCGATTTTGGTATGATGGGTTGTAAATATTAACATATCCAGAAAAATGAACACAAAATAATTATCATATTTATACATCAATTGTATTTATGAAGGAAATCATGAAATGTTGTTATTAAAATGAACCATCATTACAATCACGGAGTCGGTAGGTCGTACAAACACATGAGTAACATTCGAAATTTTCAATGACCATTATGTAATGAAGGTATGATAAATTTACCATTATAGAATTATCATTATATTTTAAATAACATTTTATTTAATAATATATACTAATATATAGAATTATTTGGATATAAAAAAAATCACATCACACTGAGGAGGTCTTAGTCTAAACGTCCACAAACGACGTTATAACTTTTTCAGTGTGTGAATAAGTAATAAAGAAAATGATATGTTTTATTTATAGATTGTTTTTTATAATAAATATATTAATTGTGTTAAGTATGTGACCTATTTTTAACTAAATTAATCCTTAATATATTCCTCTTAATGTCTGAATGTATCACATCTCTTTGAGTAGGTGGTATTCTACACGTCCACAAAGATGTTATCGTATTAATACAAAATCTTATCCATTAATTTTCAAGAAAATAAAAACTAAATTATCATAAATCCATCAGAAATTTAATATAAATATATTTAAATTAATCATGTAATGAAATTTTATCTTTCATAATTCCATAATATGGGAGTTTGTATAGAAATAATTATTGACATCTTTTCCCGAGCTGGTAGTTTTCCGTAATGAATGGTAATTTTGTTACCCATTAGATAGATGTGTCTTTGAGTCTTGGTTGATACCACAGAATAAACATTTCAATATTTTTATGAAACTGATTTTTTCATAAATTAATGGAATTATAATCATTTATGTGGTTGATAATGAAAATAAAAGAAAAGATCATGTGAAATGATGTTACTACTTTTTTAGGTAACTATTTTTTGATTGCACCTAAGGGCCTCATTGGTGGTTTTTTTGAATTGTGTGGAATTTATTTTTAGGGGAGGGATATTAAGATAATAATTTATCAGATCATTAGACTGACAATATTTATTAAATTTGTGAATAAATGGGATGGGTGAGTTCTTTTTACAGTGGAGGGTGACTGAGAATCTTGTAAATTTTTGATATGGAAATTACACCCATGATTTTACAGTGTAATGTGGAATAAATAATAGAAACAATTTTATAAATGTGATGATATGGTAGATATATGAACATCCAATTTCATTTTGTAATTTTCTAGGTCATTTTGGTTATTATAATTAATGATTAGTCTCTTCAGAGGACAATTTTCCTCTTAATCACCGAAATTAATTTTGTTTACTACAACTAATAATTTTGGTCAAAATATAATAAAAAAATATTATAAATTATAAATTATTCTGACTCGAATTATGGAATCGATATTCCTAAATTCATAATATAAATATGAAAAAAATAATTTTTATTTAATCTCATAGACGGGATGACAATACATTTTTTAAAGAAAAAATATTCTACTGTTTTCAAATTTTTATATCTAAATTAAATTAAATACTGATTACAAGGACATAAAATAGATTAAATAATATAAAATTTATTCAATAATACATAAAAAATTAATTATATAAAAAAATTGGACTGAAATTATTATTTGATATAAAATTCAGCATTATTCACTATTCGTAAAAATATGAATGTTCTCAAAAAAATAACACAAATTATTAATAATATTTCACATTCAAAAAATAAAGTTTTTTTAATATAAAATTATAATAGTTACAAATAATATGTTTAAAATGGGATCTCAATTAAAAGTCTATAATACTACCTTTTAAAAAATATATTGTTTTTTTGCCTAATATTATATTTATTCTTACTTTTAGCCTACCGAATTTATTTCATTAGCATAATAACATTAAATAAACAAGTGTAAACATAATATAATTATTCAAATTTATTCCCTACAATAAAACATCTATGTAATAACTACCAGTTAATATAATAAAAATAATAATATATTTCTCTTCATTATAAATCAGTCTTGCTTGAGACACGTGATTTTATGGAAAATCGTTATTGCGTGTTTGGTATGTTATTATGATTATAGTAACCTTTATGATAATTTTATTAGATAATTCAAAAATATTAATAAATAGGAATTATACTGATTCTATTATTAGTTGGGTTGTTACATCATTCCTCCATTTGGAAATTGCATCCCTGAAATTTTTTTCAATTTTCCAATATGTGGGGTTGTTTTTTCACTCACTGAATATTAAAATTTAAATATTTTATCTTAAACTATATTGTTTGTCCATAAAAATATTACTTAATCAATTATATTATTTGTAAAAACATCCTCTCTTTGGTTAATAAAATAAAATGGATTTTCTTCAAAAGAAATATTATCTTCTCACTGAACTACAATAAGGCCCAAAACATGAGATGGATTTTGATCATACACATATAAAATTGAAACAAGATATATGATGTGTAAATGGGATAAAATCATGGTTAAATTTACTTGGTAGGAATCTAAACCAAAATTCTCTATGATTTCATACATTCTATTAAACCTTGGCATAATATTCCCTTATTTAACAAAACGCATCACACATTTCTGTGAGAAAATTTTAAAAAGACAAGATCACCAACCATGAATGAAAGGGCATTCATAAGGCTATCGATATAATTTTTCATCCAAATTGTATAGGTCATCAGGTTTCACAGAATCAACTGATCTATCTCTGTAGTTTCAATTACCAAGTCTGGTTCAAAATAACTTATTCTCCCCCATATTATCCCAGAAAGCAGGCATCTGACACATCATTCCAAATAATTCCTCCACATATTACATATGTACAGTAGAATGAAAAAATTTAATATATGTATATTAAATTAATTAAATAAACTGATAAAAATTTCCTACTAGGTCCTTATGAATGAATGAATCATATCTTTTAATATCTAAATCATCTACTCAGTCGATTTATCAAATTGAGGATGAAAAATATAAATAAATTTAATTTAATAACTTATGGCATCAAAATTACATTCCCAAAATGGTATGTGTACCCTATATCATGGTATGATTCAATTGATAGAGGAAATACATGTAACCAAAAAATATATTTTAAATACAGTATATAATCTGGATCTATATACATTATATATGGAATGGGAATAAAATATGTAGATTTATTTGATCAATCAACAATAATAAAAATCACTTTATTACTATGAGAATTATTTTCTTGTCTAATAAAAATATCTATTGATATATTTCCCTACTTACACTATGGAATTGAAAATAGTTAAATCAACCCCTTTGGAAACTATCTCCCTACATTAACATAATGAAATGTCAAACACATCATAGTAAGGTAAGAAATTTTTATTTTAATGGAACCTAGCTTCTAAAACTCCCAAATATCAATGTATATATTAGTTCTAACTAGAAAAAATGAAAACGGGGAACTTCTAGATTCAACCAATGAAAAATTCATCTATTATAAATCAGAATGAACAAATTATCTTTAAAAAAATCATATAACACCATATTCATCAAAATTAATAACAGGAAACATTTCACTTGAAAGGGATTCTAGATTTTCTCCCATTTGATTTCCCCCCTTATAAGCTATCTTAATCCATTCTAAAAATATATATTTCGCTAAAAAATGAATCAAAATATTGTATATCCCTGCATTAATAACCTCTAGGACAATATTCCACAATTAATAAACCAAAGGGTCTTATTCCAAAAAACATTGTTAATGTAGAATTACATTTTTCACTCAATTCATAGTCCACCACGATTAATTTTACATGATAATGAATCGAGAAATCCTAATACTTGATTAGTTTAAACAATATTATCTATCTCATATTCAATTATTTTTACTTAATATATAATTCAATCATTTTTTATGAGTAAAAATTTCAAACATAACTCCATAGAAATGATGTATCTATTTTTTTTTAAAATAAGAAACTATCTCTAAATAATATATAAGGTAATTTAACTATTGATATTTCAAATGACATATAGAATAAGAAACTAATTTTTTTTCTTCAATAGAAAAAAATTTCCTTTTATCGTAGCATCATTATAGATGAATAATTAACCGTTTTTATATGGTAGTACTAAAAAATGGTCATTCACCAATATTTATTTCATTTCCAAAAAAAATACATTCCTCTTTCTAGATAAACATAAATTCTTTTATCATTATCTTAGTTAGTGTGATAGATAACCAGGGGATGTTATCAAAATACACTATATAATGATCCACAATACCTAGAAAACTACTAATTTCTATATCATTCCAATGTCATGGTCACTATTCAAAAATAATTGTTTTAGTAGGGTTAACATTTATTCTATTCTTCCAAACATTATATCAATGAAATATTTTTTTGGAAAAATATATTCTATCTTACTAAACATTCCATGTTGATTAATTTCATTATATTTTTTCAAAACAATCCTCAAATGGTTTAAATGAAAGATTTGGATTATTGAATATTCCAAAATATCATCTACAAGAACAATCACATAATGATCTAAAATTTGATGGAATACTATATTCAAAAGATTAATAAAAAATGGCAAATTATATAGCCCCAGTTATAAACTAAATGCTCATAATGCCCATATATCTCCTAAAATTCTATATTTGGAATGCCATCCTTCTTCACCATAAGCTGATAGCACTCAAACCTTAGGCGAATCTTTGAGAAAACACTAATCTCATCATAGATGATAAATAAATCATCAATATTAGAAAAATGAAACTTTTTATTAATAGTGATGATATTCATGGCCACATAATCAATTAAAAGTTTCATGAGACCACATTTTTTCAAAAATAAAACATGATAACTCTATGTTGAACTAGTAATTAAAATCAAACCATTATCCATAAATTATAGTAACAAGTTTTTCAATGATAGTTGTTGAACATAAGCCATCTGATATGGGGTTTTAGAAATATTATTAGCATCGTGCAGTAAATAAAAAGTAAATTCAACTTCCTAGTTAGGAACAACAAATAACAATTAATTAATAAAAAATATATGTAAATTCATTCAGTAGTCGGATTTTATTAATCAGAAGTGTTTTTTTATTTTAAAAAACATGAGATAGATTATATTCCATTAAATAATTAATAAATTTCTCATCAAATTTGTATATTATCAAATGTATGATATAATTAAATAATTATATCTATGATTTGAAATCTAATTTACCGTGATGACATGATAGCCAATCCATACCCAAATTCATATCAAACTCCTCTATGGACTGTTTAATTAGATTTTTCAGAAAAATATTCCCACTTATGTAAATAGGAAGATACCGATAAATAATGGTTTGTCTAATATTCTCATTAATATTTTTTTACCAAAATCACAATCTAAATTTCATGATGTGATATTCCCCATTTTATATAAAATTTATAAAAATTGAAAGATTGAGGAAATCCAAAATAAAACTGTGTATTCTAATAATTCGAATAAAATAGTAACATAACTATCACCGCATCCTTTTCTGGCCGAGCATCAACTAAATATGTAGAAATTTTTTTATAAATACCTTTATCGTTTTATATTTCTAGTATCAACTATAGATAATCAAAATTGTACACACATTGGCAACATGTCCCAATTCATTTTATCTAAAATAACATACCATACAATTTTCATTGTTTTTATAGTTATATTACTTACTAACATGATCTATATGAATAAACATATGAAATCAATAGCATTTGCAGTACAATGAAATATATTATACATGATTCTTTTTACCAAACTTTTGACATGATGGGATTTTGTGTTTCATACCAAAAAACATATATGATGAATGAATTCCCATTTACTATTAACTAGCCCATTTCTATTACTTATTTTCATTGAAAAAATGGTCAATAGAAATCTAAATTTATAACTTATCTGTAAATCAAATATTTTTATAATATATATGGACTCCATGATAAGATAATTCCATTGAAATATCCGATTTTATCCTCAGTAATATTTATCAATATTACAATCAATATCAAGGAAAAAATATCGCATGTACCCTTCCAATCAAGTAAATTTTCCTTCGAATGTAGCCACCATATCATCATCCATTTGTATCAATTTGAATAATTATTTTCCCATCAAAACTTTAATAACATAGGGATAAAATTTCTTATAGAAAAAATTATTATATTCATTCCATTCCAAGGTATCAATCTTATCACATTCTAGGATATATATTACTATTAACACCAACTAGTCGAAATTACCTTCAAAATTTTAAATTTATAGAGTTAAATTTTTGTGACCTAAGAAACCCAATGAGATTAAATATATTTAATATAATTTTAATCCATCATTTAACTATCCTAGGGTAAGATGATACTCTTAATTTTGGTGGATTTTGTCACAATAAAAGATCCATTTTCAACATATTCCTTTGTGGTATACATAGTTTCTCTATTATATTGATAACACCAGAATTTATAACCTTCATCAATTGATCTATCAGAGAAAAAATCATCTCAGTTCCAATTAAAACCATATATCGATGATTATTGGGAAGGGTACAACACCATATGTGGGTTCAAACTACATCTTTCGTGTTTCTTCTGCTGAAATCCATTATGAACATCCATTGTTTGGATGAAGTAACATGGCAATCTTCAAATACTATAAAATTTTAACATGTCCATATTGTAAAATCAGTAATTTTAATTCTATTAATATTAACCAACCACTAATGTTTTTTGAAACTTCATTCGAAACTGAATACAAGGACCCAACCTAAATCATAACAAAATCTTGATTTAATTCATGAATGTTAATTTCTATCAGATGGATGATCTAGGTAGGTTTATAGTTTTCATAAATTAAAACATAACTCCTATATCAGAATATTATAAAATAAAAAGTGGTCACTTCTAATCAGTATTGATTTTTTGCAACATCTAAAACATTTTGAAAAACAGTTATTTATTTTATGGAAAAGAATTTATAACATTAAAAATAATATTTTTCATTCACATACTCATACTTAAGGTTAGTTAAAAATGTTAAAAACATGGGATAAAGATGAAATGATTAGTAAGGGGTATAAAAATATTGAAAACACTAGTCTATTAATAACCATTAAAAACCATGAAAACATTATCATAATGTAAAAATGTTCACCGTAACTAAATAGTAAAAAATAATTTTTATGTTGTATCATATGATATCATTTTTTGATCACGAGAATCCCATAAAACACAAAGAAAATGCAGAAAATAAATACAGTTCTATTAGGATATCATTATACATATCGCTCTTATAAAAGGAATAAAAATATGGTTCACTTCAATATATGTCACACTTAAAAATGGAATAGCTATAGGGATGAATTCCATACCTAATTCATTAGAGATTAATCACCAACCCACCCATCCATGGGTTATCATGGAACCACCCTTCAATGATTTAATACTAAACCCCCTTTAAAATGTATAAGTACCATTATATAATCATAAAACATAAATGATATAAATTTTCATGAATATTACTCCAAATATTTCATTTTCAATGACCACAAAACATTTCATTATTTTTAAATAATCAATCCATTCCAAAAACACATTTTTAATAACATAACATCGAAAAATTAAATGATGTGTTCATTTTTTAATTACATAACGGATAATAATGGAATCCAAATATGAAAATAGAAATAAAATATCTTCTAAGGTCCTTTTATAGATATATTAATTAATATTTAAAATAATATTAAAAATATTGAAATACATGAAATATTTAATCATTATTTATTAAAATAATCATATAACCATTTTATCATTGAAATCATTGTTCAAAAAAGGGGATGTAAATTCAAAAAAAATAATATAACAAGACGATATATGTTATATTGATAAAGATTATCAAAGGGTATTTATATACATTTTATAAAATAATAATGGTGCATTTCCTCAAGAAATGTCCCTAATAATAGAGATTGATATGAAATCATATACTTTGAGCTCAGATTTTCACATGTGTCATTATCATACTAAATAATAAAATCAAGTCAATGATTTACATTATTCATAAAATAATTCAATTTCTTTGTTAAATTTATTTTAGGTGAAATATTTTTTTTACAAAGTACATATATATTTATGTTTGTGTTGGGTGATTAGACCATATTCGATTTATGTGTAAAAATGGATTTCTAGGTCATCAATGTTCAATGTTTTGATTATATAAACATTTATAGAATAATAATAATCAAATAATATCGTATTTATAAAAAAATTACCAATTTAATTATAATCATGAAATATTATTATGAATAATGAACCAATATTACACTAATAGAGATGGTAGGTCGTATGTATGCATGAGTAAAATTAATAATATTCAATTTTGGTTATAAAAATTAACAAAGATGCATTTATTATTCCAGAATGATAATGATTTAATAACTACCATGTCATTTAATCTTCTATACTCAGAAATATTATTCTATTAATGTACATAAAATCACATCGTCTCAGGGAGGTGGTATTTCACACGTCCATGAGCGATGATATCACTTTTTCAGTGCGTAACAGAGTAAAAAAGAATGTGATATTATTTTTTTAAAAGTTTAATTATATAATGAATATAATATGGTTATATTTTTCTCACAGGTTTTCTCTTTGTTAATAAATTTGATGAAATTTGTGAAAATGTCACATCATTTTGAGGAGGAGGTAGTCTAGATTTCCACAGATGTTGTTATCATATTTAGAAAAAATTAAATGAATGGTGTTATGTGTATATCAAAATTAAATAATTGTGAATAAATCATAACTATCATATATATGTATAAATACATATAAATTATAATAAAATTAATTCTATCATTATTTACATCCATTAGTGGATCTAAATGAAAAATAAATTTCATTATTACCTGAGGCGGTAGTTTTCTGTACATGAATGGTAAAATCGTTTCACATTAGATCGAAGATTGTGTATGTTTAGGTATAACCCATAGAAATATATATTATTATTTTTAGGAATCATTAATTATCATATATTAATTAAATAATATTAATTGTGGTGTTATTTAATGAAAATAAAACAAAATAATATATAGAGGGATCCTACTTCTTTTTTCAGGTAACTCCTTTTTGGTTTGCACCAAATGGATTCCTTGGTATGATTTATACCCAAGGTGAGGCTTCTAGGTTGAGTTGATGAATGTTGGGAGATAATTTTATCATTGTTTTGGTAAGATAATCGTATTTATAGGAGTGATGGAAAAGAAAGGATGAGTTACTTTTTATATTGAAGGGAGTGCGGAAATATTTTCTATTATGTAACATGGAATTCTAAATTTGATTTTCCAATGAAAAGTGGATTCATTAGTGAGAAATATTTGAGAAATTGGATGATAGGGTATAAATATGAATAGAAGATGTATTTATGAAATGTTTTAGGTCATTTGGCTCTAATTATTAATTTTTTTGACCTTTATACTAATTTTTCTCTTCACAACATTAATATAATTTAATTACATTCCATTATTTTTTTTGTAAAACAAAATTTTACCTTATTAGAAATTAGAAATTATTGTTATTACAAATATGGAATCAATTTTATAAAATTCAAATAAAATAATTGGATGGATAATTAGTTTGGATTAAGGGATAAATATAAATCTTTTAAAATTATTATGGTTATGAAATGTCAATGTTTTCATCCAATTAAAAATATGTGTAATAAAATATAACTTAATGTTTCATTGTCTAAAAGTCCGCATTTTTCCTAAAAACGATTTTCTTTTATTTATGTTATAAGTATGTATTTTTTGTATTTTAATTATATATGTTTACAATTATAATATATCAAAATAATAAACACTAAATATGATCATTATTTTATTATATTAATCATATTACCCTTAAATCACATTGAAGTCATCCATTAATTATGATGTGAAATTATTTCAGTTATTTTACACTCTAACATGAACAATGATACAGATTTATATTACATATGTCTTTGGGAATCTATTTTTAATTAATATTATATTTTTATAAGAAAAAAATAATTTATATTGGTTAGAATATAGTAATCTAAAACATTGATCCCATATTTATGAAATCATCCTTCACTAATAAATAATCATGAGAATATTCTCATCATCAGAATTCATCTCTAAGGATCCTAAAAAATTTCACATAGAACAAAATTTAAATACAAATATAAATTTATATAGTAAATTATATTTAATTTATCATATAGAAAGATTGAAAGTTTAGTGTATAATTATAAAACATATCACTATCACCAACTTAATTTTAAATAATATTTATTTTTCAGATATGATATTGAATGTTGATAATAACTAATAATTATACTAGAAGATAATAAATATATATGAACATTATAATTGGGTGTATATATTAATAATGTTTTTAATAGGTGGTTAATATAGATATTTATGAAATAATAGATTAAAATGATTTAGTATAATTATAGAATTTGGGTAAGGGGTTCTTTCTCATAATTTTAATTTATCAAGAAAGGATTCATTTTGTGCACTCGGTTATCATTTATGTTGATTTATTACCATGTAATGAATTTATTTTACAATATTCATTTATTAAAATGTTATTGAAGAGAAATGTGATGTTGTTTAATAAATTGAATCTTGATTCAATGGTACATGGGTTTTATGGGTTTTTTAGCTGATCTCCCACAATTTTCATATAATGAATCATCTTGATCATATTTTATCCATGATTTTTTTCATAAAAATTAAGAGTTCATTTCATGGTAGTTAATTTTTATCTCTTCCTAGAAATTAAATTTAAGTCATTTCTTTACACTAATAAAATTTTACTCCCAAATTATATACCATTATTTAAAATAATTCAATCATTGATAATGATAATTTCTAATATAAGTATACATTTAAAATTCTAAACAATATTCTCAATTATAATTCGTTAACTTATTATGCATTATATCATGTGACCTAAATATATTTCATCTCTATATTAAAATATATGTATTTCAACACATTATAGAATTTGGGTTTTCATAATTGATGATATAAATATTTCAAACACATTTTATACATTGCAATATAATGCACTATCATCAACAAAAAAAATCATTTTGTAAAATTTAATTATTTTCAAAGACATATTATTATTGTTTAATTTTAATGTATTGTAGAACATTTACATTGATATCACTAAATCCTTTTAATATTATTTTTTTAAATGAACCTAAACATCATTTTTTGAAATAATGTTAAAAATAATTTCTATAATTTTCATTTATGTAACTTTATTTTTAATGATTTCATGCTAACCCATTTGTAAATTTATTTGAATAATTACACACAATTTTATTTATTTGTAAATGAAAATATTTCCCTCTTAGAGTTATAAATAATTTATTCTCAATTTATTTTTTAAATTTCAAGATATTTATAATTTTAAATGTATTATTTCCAGAACTCTTAAACACATGTTTTCCATTTATGTCATTTTCTATATATATATATTACTTGACAATGATATTAATCAAAATTTTCCACCACCGTTATTATTCAAATGTATTTCGACATGTTATTTCCAATCAATGATATTTTCTATCAAAGGCTTTATACAACCTATCCATCTATAAGGAAAAGGCATATATTTCAGCACATTATTTTTAATTATAATAAATTCATATTGACTTCCATTTTTAAGGACAATATGTCAGGATCAATGAATTGATTAATAAGGGAAATATTTATCTTTATAATATAACATTTATCTTTATTTCATGAGAACTATATTATATATTTTTTTATTTATGTTCATTTATATTGAATTATAATAGTTAAATTTGGACAGTGATGTATTTTCAATCTTTTTCTCAATTTTTTATTATTTATGGAATAATTCATTTTATATATACGTGTAAAAATGATATGAAACCCATATTAATTTCTGGGTTTTTTTTGATCTTTTTATTAAAATAAATTTTAATTCTATGGAATTTTTAGCATATTATAAATGATTCATTTATTGTAGAGAAAAAATTTATGTATGAATGATCGGTGGGGTACAATATATACAACTAAGATATTGGGCATATAATATTTCTATAAAGTAATGAAGACATCATTTTAGTTTCTAATATGCTTTGTTTGTGATAGTGTATATTACAAAATTAATGATCCCAATAGTAATATATGATCCATATTTATAATATTATCATCATTATTATTTTATGCTCACATTGTAAGAATCATGACTGCTATGTCTCATGAAACAATTTTTGTTCCACACATTTTTTTTAATTTTTCTCTCATGGATCATATTAATTAATTAATGTTTCCATACTATATTTTATTCCATTGTATATTATTCCATGACTTAATCCAGGTTTTATAATTGTTTTTGGAGGGGTATATATTTTTTTTATTAAAACCATAATCAGAACATTTACCCACTTATAATTGCTAATTTTTTTCAATAATAATTATACAAACTGAGAATTTGAGATCACCACTTTTTATGTAAACATTTTTCTACAGATATAAAATAATGTATTATGTATGATTTATTTAATACATTATTATATATGGGTAATATTTTTGTTTTTTGAGGAATCATTTTTAACTAAATATTTTCATATATAATATAAGAAATTTCATATTAAGGAATGAAACATGTTTAATATTAGATATATATTTTCCTTAGATCTTCAATACACTAAACTAAATAGTTCTTCAAAATATAAATATTTCATTATTTTTTAATAATAATGTCATTATGGAAATGTATCAAACCCTGTGTGTAATGTATGAATATTTTATCATTTTATAAGGAAGTGAGAGTGAATGAGGTTCCCCATTTAGTTTTAAATTAATGTTCAGAAAGTATTGATGATTATGATATTTTTTGGTGATTTAAAAACTATGTGATAAAAATGTCATTCAGGGATGATTGTTTAAGATTTATCATAGTTTAAATGGAATAGATGTTACATCCTGTCCCTTCCTCATTTTCATGAGAAGCAGTAGAGATTTGAAATGGCTTAGAAGATATTCCCAATGTTCCAAATACTAGAAATAAATACCGAGGGAATAACAAATAATTAGGGGAACTATTTTCCTTTTAATTAAAAAACCATCCTAAAAATCTATGGAAATCAAAATTGACATATTTCATGTCAACAATGTAATCCAATGAAACAAGGTACCAAGGAACAACCATAAAACCCAACCAATTAAATTACAACACCCATAATCTTATACTACTCATCCACATTGTCCATAATCAGAGTAGCAAGAAAAATATTGAAAATAAAAACACAAGAAGCTATGACACAACTCTAAATATCCATGACAAACTCCATGCTCTATGAACCACAAACCCATCCATGAATCAAGATAAAAATCTATAGAAATGAGAATCTTTACTCTTACATGTGTCCTATAAAACAACATCTATAAAACCACAATGTTCGAATAAAGGGAGGGGGTAAAATTACTCAACTGGTTATCCCCAAATAAATTCTATACAAACACAATTATGATTGAATCTGTAGAAATTTTATTTAAATCTTTTTATATAAGAAATAAAATAGGGAAATTATATCTAACAATAAAAATTCACCTTACCAAGACATTTTCATCATAATCCACATAATACAAGGGATATCCAAATAATATTGTCATTCTCCATTTACCCCAACTAATTAGCACAATAATTTCCACCATGCACGATAATAAAAAAACAATTCCTAACTATAGAATATCACAAACCTGACTTGATAACCAAACATAGTGGCACTTATTGTCTATGATAGATTACTCCTTACCTAATAAATTATTACATAGTACACATTTATCCTTTGTGGTGTCCCTTACATCCTCTATCCATCTATATTATATAGTTGTACTTCCTGCCCACTTCTCACTATTCAAAAACTTGCACAAAATGCCTATCCAAAAAGACAAGCATATACACACACTAAATCCACAATAATATGAAAACAACTATTTTAGGAAAAAAACTGTTAATCCATTAACCATGACAATTAATATTTCAATAAAATTCCAATTTTATTGAGACCATTTTTTACAATCATTTTTATAAGAAAAAACATGAAACTAATTTCAATTTCGATATTTTAAAATCCAACATCAAAAAACACTTCACTAAAATAACCCATTTACACCAAATCCGAAAATCATCACAAAAATAATTTAAATCAGGACTCACAAATCATATAAAAAAATAAATAACAAGATAAATCATTTAATTTAAATAAAGACTTATACATATTGAAAAATGGTGTTGAGAAAGAATCCACCTACATTAGGGTTTTAGTGAAATCGACCAAAGCCAAAACACACCACAAATTTGAATGAACTCTCCACCAAAACCACCATTGCTCAATATTCATATTATATAAATTCCCCAATCTCATTCTTATAGAAAAATAATCTTTATATCAACATGAAATAGGTGTATATATTGAAAATATAGAGATTGATAGAGGAAGAACTATAGCTAATGAAAACCAAGAAAAAAATACTCGAGACTTAAGAAAGAAGAATCGCCTTCACCACACCTTAAAAACCCATATAATTGCCTCTAAAATCATTAGGGGATCTCCCCTAACACATGAGAACAGAAATACCATGTGGGGTTCATATGGAATAATAAAGGAAGTGTTTAGGGAATATATTGAGTAATCTGGTAAATAAAACCCCATTTTTTATTGTCGTGTATAGTTATCTCTGATAGTAAGGAGAACCATGAACTAACCATGCAAGAAGATATTGCCTAAATAGGGACCCCTCATGTTTTCATCACATAGTTATACAATCCATGGATAAACCATGTGAATCCCACTACTTCTCCTTGAACAATTTATTATAGATCCTTCATGGTTTTCCTTAATAGTGCTAAAATTGTGCTCCCATAGAAAGGCCAAAAAACCATTATGAAAACATCACTAACTCACCCAAATATTAGCCAAAAACATTATATACATAAAAATTCATAAAAAGGTTACATTCCTCAAACCAGTCATGATACATTCTCCCCAAAATTGGAAATTCTTTTCTCATAATGTTGAGAAACATCGCTTTGTAAAAAGAGATCGAGCCATCCCATGGCCGTATCTTTCTCTCACACCCATGTCTCCTCCATATTCTGACTATGTTTCCACAAAAAATGAACAAGACTGATACTTTTACCATACAGGATACTATCATTACTATCCACAATCTACACCAACACATGCATGATGGAACCATCCACATATAGATCAACATACTCCCATCGAATCACATGATCATGATCCGACTAGTGCATCATAAAATGAGAATCATGGACTACATTTTACACCAAAATAGATTGTGGTGGGAAATCTACCTAATATTCCACCACTCCATACTACACATTTATATAAAAACTCCCACTATAAATTGAAGATAAAATTCCGCTCATTCCAAACATATGATGTCCCAATCTCAATGAGATTCTAAAAAACACTTGATCACACTTCTCGGAAGATAATGGTCATCGACGCTGTTCTACATACTATTTCTGGCAACATTAACCCATCTAAAGGATTTCCAAAAATAAGATATGAACCTCAATTATATATATTATACCATCAAAACAATCACCTCATTTTTATTTACCACCTAACAGATATAGATATTGGATTTATTTTAAACCATATAAGATTTATGAATATTGATGAAATGGGCTGACTATGTGAGTTGATACACTATCACCCATATGGCATTGTGATATGTAACAATTCATGGGAGACCTATAACAAAATTTATTACTATCTATTCTTACTTCCATATGTGTATAGGTAAATTCTATAACAAGCATGTTGGCTGCTGATGCTCTTCCTTGACATGCTAACAAGTCAAGCATCCCAAAACAAACTCCTCAACATTCATTTTTGTACCATCTGAAAAGAACTAGGATTTCCATAACATATAGAGTTTCTAGATTCCATGATGGAATTCTCATATAAAATGATAATAATACCTTAAGATTTTATCCTTTCAAGAAAAATGTAAAACCATCGGATAATTAAAATAGAAATCTAAATTCCCATTATATTTCTAGAATTGAATAGTCTCCAAACCATTGAGTTTCAACATCATAACCATACACACAAGATCAGAGTTATGTACCTATTTAACAAAGAAAACCATGAAAAGAATATATGAAACCATAAATAAAACAAATCATTCTCCCCAATCATAACATTCTAATCGTATTTTATCTATAACTGACATCAACGACAACTGATTTGATTCATGTTTCACCACCAGAGCATATAAATTCATACTTAATTAATCCACCACATAATTTCCCTTATCCAGGGTATACATCAAGTCAATACTGAGCATGAATAGATACATCATCCATCTCCATCTCCTCATGTTCAAATCTATTTTTGAGAAAATATCCTTTATGCTCTTATGGTCGGTAAAGACTATGAATTTATCACTAAAAATATAATGACACCACATTACTAAAGAATGAATCACCAATAAAAAATATAGATCATTCATAAGGTAGTTCTTGTCATGAGTCCTAATATTTCATGATCCTTACACACCCACATGATCCAGATTCATGAGAACAAAACCCAACCCAGATCCTGATGGGTCACAATAAAAAAAAATATCATTATCATTGTTTTGGTAAAAGTAAGGATGGGTTTTATGTAAGGCGACCCTTATCTATTCAAAACAGTTATAATACTTATCATTTCATTGAAATGAAACAATTCAGTATTGCTAACAATGGAACTAGTAAGATCAATCAAGATAAATCATGATTAAAACATTGATAATATCTAGCTATAACAAATAAGATCCATATATCATAAATATTATTTGGTGTTTCCATCAAAATAACTACATCTATCTTTTCCAGATCAACTGAAACACCATTCTTAGAAATAACATGGTCATTTAAATGGTCTTCTTATATCAAAAAGTCCAACATTAAAAATTTGGAAAACAACGGATGATCTATCAAGATCCCCAACACTATCCCAATATGTTTATCTTGATCCAATATTGTCCTTGAGTACAATAGTATATCATCAATGAATAAAACCATGAATAAATCTAGATATCTGTGAAATATCCAATTCATAAATCCCTTAAACACCACTGTTGCATTCATCTTACCAATGAGATTAATAACACACTCATAAAGGATATATCTACTCTTGATGTTTGTTTTTGAAATATAATCCTTTAATACATGAAAATGATGGTATCCTGATCGCAATTCATTCTTGGAGAACCACAGAGAACCACAAAACTAATGGAAAAAACCATCAATGCATGGTAGTGGATATCAATTCTTTATCGTAACAATATTAATTAAACAATAATCAACACACGACCAAAGGGTTCTATCCACCTTATTAAAAACAATACCAATGCTAACGATAGAGATGTGATTGGCCATATAAACCCGTTATTTCTCCTCCACCTGCACATTAAATTCACTCAATTTTGTTTATACTATCTGGTAATATGGATGTGAGATATGAATATTCATTTGGAGGAGATAAATGGTAATCTCCACTTCTCTCACTTGTGGAAACCCTGTGACTTTTTTAAGAACATCATACATGAACTGATCAACAACAATTAACCAATTATTTTTTCAACTCCTTCCATTGATTCCAATGACAATAAAACTAACTAATATGAGTTTTTTTATAATATATTGTTTAAATAAACCTATTGAACTCATTATTTTAATCTTCACTCTTCTAAAGATATGTTAAACACAATCCTCCTTTGTGAAATTTATGGTTCATGCATATCAGTCGGTGTGGGATTAAACGTTTCCATCAATTCCATTCCCATGATCATTTGATAATCATCTATCTCAAGCATTAGAAAATCCCACATCAACTCAACCGCATCCTCCACTATACAGAATTATCTACATAAGAAGTATCGACACTCTCATTGATCCAATGGGGTTTGATGTTTTAAAATCGCATGCATCATTTCCACAGTTACACCCATCAAACAAATAGCACAAGAAGCAATAAATTAATGTGAATCACCCATATAAAAAAATTCATGAATAGAGGTATAGTTTAAAATAACCATACCCCACATCGTGGATGGTCCCAATAAATCATCTATCACAACCTACTCACCTCCATACAATGGATTTATTACCACAATATTCTCTTTATTTTTCTATTGACGAGTCATGGTATTCCTAGAGTCACCACAACTAACATTTGTCTGTTGACGAAGGGTATGCTTCTGCCACCATAAAATTGAAGCAAAGGATGTCTATGAATCCTGATGAGTGTCAGGAAAACATGACCTTTGATCATCATGAATGTTACACTAAAGATGCACCATCTAATTATCGTTATGATATGCTCGATGTTGTGTTTTACAATCCAACTACATGTGGTCTGTGGAGACACACTAAAATATACACGCATACTGTAATGATTCAGAGGAATTTTCAGTGATCCAATCATCTGATTCTATTCTATACATCCATTCTAGAAATAAGTTTCTATATTCCTCAAGAATCAAAGCGTTAGAGTCTCCTAGAATTTACCTTGGGCACAAACATGATTCCCCAACCTATTTCCCCCAAAACTATATTTTCTATCACTGTTTCCCTATTCTCCATTTCCATTTAATCGCTTATACATAGTACCTATATTTTAGATTTAATTTCCTTCTTCAAAAATGATTGAAATATAAGTTCCTTCAACGATGTACAACCTACCTCCTTAGGTGAAAAATACACTATGTAAATACAATCAGCCACATATTCTTTTATTGATAGGTTCTCTTACATAAACCTAAAGAAATCATTTTTTCATTGAATTCATAACATATGAGGGTAGAGTTTCTTATTAAATAGTTTTACAAAACCATCTTGTGGCATACATAGTACTGTTCAATATAGTAACACTTTCTCCGACCACTTAAGGTAATGTTCTTAAAACATGGATTATTCTATCATAATCATTGGCTCGACCGATGATCTAAATAATTCTAATATTTTATTCAATCTGTTCAACCACGCATCTAACCTTTGCTGCTCTAAATCACCCCTAAAAGAGTGTATATTTTACTTCTTGAATTGATCCTCAAGATCGACATGCATTGTCTCATTCTCTTTATTAAAACTTTTCACAACATTCAAAGGTTTTATTATACTTTTCACTTGCTTTTGGTTCACCTGGCGCCCAGGTGAAACCAAATTTTCAACAGCCTCCTATAGTTGATCTCTATGACACCTAACTGGTTCCATTCATTACAATAAAATAATAAAACATTACTCTCAAAACCTTAATAAGAAATGGATTAAAATTCAATATTCAATTACATTAAAATTATACCAAATAGTATTTCAACATGTTCACAATCCAATGTTTCAACACTTATGAAAAAATGAACCATGTTTTGAAGATTGACACATTTACAACATACAAAAACAATCCGTATTTCAAATTGGCACATTTGAAAATATTTTCTATTTTTTCCACCAATCCATATATACATATCATGGTAGAAATAATTATGCCAATGATATTTTAATCCTAGTGGGAAGTCATTTCTACCATGCATGTCATGATCGTCCCATTTGTTACACCTACGATAATTAGATTTTCATTTCCAACATGTTTATGCAAAACACTTATGTAACCAAATCCCATATAAAATGAATATCATCACAAAAGGGATAGATATATATTTTTATGCTATACATTTAATATTTTGACAATCCTACCCCACGATACCATCCCAACTCATGGAATAGACCATGAAAAAATTTCAATGCTAGGAGCAGCAGTTGAGGTGAAACGATGTAACAACTACTTTCATATAAAATTCAAGTAAAAAACTATCTGATATCGATTTTTACATCTTATACCATTCGAATTGTCTTGAGAAGGATATGACTTTAAAATTAGGCATATTTGATGTTCCCATGGTGCCAAAGGTTTTCAATAAATGTCGAGGGAATCAAAAAACATTTGGGGAATGATTTTACCTTTACGGAAAAATAACCAACAAAAAAAGATATGAAAATCCACATCTACATTATGCATTTCATCTGTGTAAAAAAATTAAACAAATCAAAAATGAAAAACAATGAAGCCAAACACATTCCAAATAAATTATCGTAGACCTATACCAATCAACCATATTGTTCCATAATCCGAGTACCAAGTAGAAGACTAAAAAACACAACTTGCGAAGCTATCACATAACTACATAGTTTTATTCCATGCACCAAGATCCAAGAACCACCAAACCATCCATTCTTCATAATTAAATTATAGTTAAATGAAATTCATTACTCAAAACTGTTTCCCTGATGAAAACATCTATAAAAGCACAAAAGTACGAAATTAGGGGGTGAGTAAAAATACCCAATATGATTTTCCTAAAATAAATTTCGAACTCCCACCCCTATAATATAACTATTAACAAATTTATATAAATCAGTATATATAAAAAATCAAACTAAGATATAATTTTAAACAAGCCGAACACACACTAAACAATCCATTTTACACCAAAATCTCCAAAATACAATGGAAATCAAAAAATCATACCATAATTAATTTACCCTCACATATTAGCATAAAAGATTCCATATTTCATAACCACACACAAACAATGAATAATTATAGAGTATCATGTACCCATCATGGTAACCAATCATTGTGGCACTTCTCATCCCACCCCATTTACTCAATTCCAATATAGTGGTACTTCATGCCCACTTATCTTTGATGGTGTCCCTTTGGTCCACTATCCACCCCCTTTTAATAGTGGTATGTCCAACACACTTCTCATAATTCAAACACTTGAATAAAATTACTATGCCAATAACCATGTATATACACCCACAATACCAACAATAATATAAAAACAAAAATTTCACAAACAAACAATATCTTAAGACATCAACCATGCCAATTCATATTTCAAAAAAATCGATATTTTTCAAACCAATTTTTAACACCATTTCAACAAAAAAACAAGAAACCAATTTTAAAATCCACATTTTAAAATCTATCCACCAAGAATATTTCCAAAAAATAACCATGTTTCCCCAAATTCAGCAAGTCACCAAATAACAAAGAAAATGAAAAATCACACATCAAATTCAAAATAAATATAAAGAAAAATCAATTAATTTATATCAATCCATATTGTTATAAAATAATGGCGTTTTGAGAGAAGACATCTACTTTAGGGTTTTGGTGAAATTGACCGGCACCCAACCATGCCACAAATATGGATGAACTATCCACCAAAACCACCTTCAATCCTCTTTACTATCATAAAAATGTCATAATATCAACATTTCAAAAAACCAAAAAACGTATATCTACAGGATATAGGCGTATATATAGAAAACCAATAGAGATATATAGATACAAAGAACTCGATTTATGGAAAACCACCAAAGAACCGAGAGTGTAGACATATAAAAGCGGAATTTCCTTCACCACACCATGAAAATCATTTGAATAGATTTTAAAATTAATATTAGATATCCAATAACCCTTGAGAACCATATATATCATGAAAGGTTTTTATGGCAGTGGAAAAGAGATTTTTAATGAATATCTTAGGCGATCCCTTAAAAAAAACCCAATTTTTATAGCTGCACATGGTTGGCTCACAAGGATTGGAAAAGTAGGCACTAACCGGTAAAAATATAATGTGTCATTAGGGACCCCACATGGTTTCTTTAAAGAGTTAGTCAAACTGTGCACAACCCATTTGAATCCCACAACCTCACCTTTCATAGTTTCCTAAGGACCATACATAGTTTCTATTATCGGTGGTCATACAATGGTCCCTTAGAAAATCACCAAAACCTCTCTGAAACCTTCCCAAACTATCCCAATCATTAGCCGAACAAATTAAATACATAAAAAGATATAAAAATTGTACAATCCTCAATTCGAGTTATTAAAATAGTAAATCAATTGAGATTTTTATACTCATAGTTTAATAATGTTTGGGAATTAGGATGCGGTATCATTAATTCAAATCACAAGATAATGAAAAAAGGATATATTTGTGCATGTGATAACATCCCAATTTTTTATAATTTTATTATTATGTGGTTCCCCTAAAAATTTAATATCCACATGGATACTATATGTGGATTTATGCACTTTCAAAAATGTACATATGGGTAATAAACCATAAGAGGGAAAACATAGTACTAACATGATAATCACATTGTGAAAGAAAAAAAATCCTAACATCACTAATGAAATTAAGATAATGGTTTATATACTATGTTCATCCACTAATAACTTGATATGACAATTAATAAGGATTTGGGTTAAACGCTATCAAATTTTCTTACATAACATGATAGATAAATTACTATAAATTACTATATATTAAAAAAATAAATAAATACATTGAACCAAAAGTATAAACTATTAAATTCTTAAATTTTATAATGTAATGAATCAGTATATTGATCTTTTAATATTTGTATTTTTTATATTTTTATAAAAATTTGGGTATTATTATTTTAATGATACTGAATCATGAAAAATGAATATCATAATTTTATGAACATAAAAAACAATACGTATTATAATTTAATAGTATAACATAGTTAAATATTTGGGAATTGTTTTATATCCTAATATGATGGTAATAGTTGATTTCCAAGTTATACCAATGGTAATTAGGTAATATATAAAAAAAATTAATTTTTTTTATCCATATCTATTTTTATTGGCGAGTTATATTTATCAATAATATTCAATTTTATTTTAAACATTTTGACAGTTATGTTACACATATTATGATTGTTAATTCGTTTTTCAAATATAATGATTAAGAAATATATATTAAATGGTAAAAATAACATTTTAATGTGATTTCATTTGAAGATTATATTTTTTGGGTTAACTACTGACTACACATTTTTATTATCATGCATAACTCTTATATTTAATATATTCTATATGAATTGGTTTTAAGGGTTGTATTGGATTAATTAAAATTGAATTAGATAGTATTTATAGCATTGGATTAGATTAATGGAATAATATAAAACCTATCCCGAATGATTTTGGTGAATTTTCACCATTTTTTGTATTAAAATATATATTGTCCACTGTGATACATTATAAACAGAATGTAAAAAAAATTATAGTTAATGAAAATTTTATTTATTTAAATAATATATGATCTCTCTATCAACTAATGTTTTTTTTAATGTAAACAAGATTTATAAATATATATTATCAGTAATATAGTATTTTAGTACCTAATTAAATGAGTATATAGTTTGATTTCATATCTATAATTTTTTAGGAATGATATGTAACATAATATATCATAAAATAGTTATGAAGATTCTATAATAAAAGTTCTATCCCATGTTATTAATAAATTAGGAATATACTTTCCAACATTTATAAATTGATATATAATAAAAATAGCGGGGTCACAATATTTATAATGGTGGATGCATGTAACTACTAAATATTTTAGATCCTCTAAATTTATATTATACTATATAACATGTGCCACATTTTACATAAATACAAAAATAACATCCAACTAAAAATAAAAAAGACATATTAAAATTAGGAAATAATAAAATAATTATAAAAATTGATAATAATAAATTATAATGTTATTATATTGTAATTATTCATTGATAATTTTTTTAAATATTATACTATTATATGTAGGAATTTCAGAAAGGGGAATTATAATTTAAAAGAAATTATTAAATTAAATTGATCAGAATTGAAATTAGGATATAATATATAATAATTATATTTAAAAAATAATATTTCAAGATTCAATAATTTAAAAAATATTATAGAATAGTATTAATGGAACAAAAGGCTTGAAAATTATGTTTCTTATAAAAATATTTTTTCATCATAATATGAATCTTTTTATAAATAAAAAATTTAAAAAATTTATAATATTAATTTGTTAAATAAAAATCAATTTAAAATATTTATTTTATATATATATATATTCATCATATTTAATTTATTTTTTAATGATCAGATAAATTAAATTTATTACTAAAATCATAATGTTTATGTTCCTATCAAGAAGTTATTATAACATAAAAACATACAAAACAATTATGATTTTGTTAAATATATTGAGCCCAACAGATCATAGGAACACATTAATTTAATATATTTTTAAAATTAAATAAATTCTTACATTTTTGAGGGAATGAGTTTAAAAATGGGTATTTTTTTAGAACACATACAAAGTTCACTGTTTGAGTATGGTTATTTCTAATTGTGTGGAAGCCATGCGGTATGGAATATTTATTAAACAATTGACCTTTTCATTATTTGAGAACATTTAATGAAAAAGTATAGCTCCCCTGAAAATCCTATGTGGAATGAGTGTTCATCTAATGGGATATCACAGTTTGACCCTAGTATGTGGATTTTCCCAAAATATAATGTGGTATCAATGTTTAAAGAGAAAGAACTCATGTTGTGTTGGCCCATGGTTTGTTGAAACAAATAGTCTAGCCATGTGGGGAAAACTGTACATCTAAAAAGTGGGGTTGTACCCTTTTTACCTTGAACTCTTTTATGAATGATCACCCATGGTTTTTTAGGCTTAAAATAATCCTTCCCCAGTGATTCAAATGATTCCTTTTTGGGATTCTTAGAGATTTCTGATTGTTCATGACATATTCTTGAAAGGTATGATTTGGTTTTATTGATGTTTCATCTTCCTATGATATATATTTTCTCGATCTCACTTCCCCTTGTATCATCGGATCCCATGAATATTTTTGTACATTTAAGTTATTTTGTAGAATTTTTTTATGGATCTTCAATAAATAAGGAATTATCCAAAAATCTAAATTCTTCATTTTCAATGGAGAATGGTTCTAACTCCATTCATTAGGATTGTTTTTCAAAAAAAATGGACAGTTCTATGAATTTATAGTTTCTATTGTAAAATCCATTAATACACTCATTGAATTAAATTAATTAATTAATTAATTAATTAATTGAGTAATTTTATTGTTTTCAAAGTTCCATTACATTAAAAATAAATTCATAACCTCTAAAGACCCGTAAAATTGAAAGGAAATTTTTTCTAAATTTTCTTTAGAATTTTAAAAAATCAGGGTTTCTGACGGCACCTGATTCCGAGGCCCGGTGTGCCTGGATTCAATTTCCGAAGTTTGGCTCGGGTACGTTCAATGAACGAATGAGTGGGTTTTTCTAACTATTGAACCGGTGCCCGAAATCGAATTCTGAGGGCACCGATGGAACCGCATCGCCGATAATTGCTTAGGAACTCCTGTTCCGGAGTTGCGTTTGCTCGAGTGTTGATAATAAAAATTGTGGAAGTTTATTTTATATTTACACTACAATTTTTATTATTTTTTTCTAAGTGTTAGCTCTTGATGGAAGTTGGGTAACCACCCAACCTCCCTTGGGAGGTTATGAGGGTGGTGGGGTCCACACGAACCCCACCTCTTCATATCCTCTAAAACCCCCCTCAAATCCCACTTAAATTATGTTAACTTAAGTTATAACCTATGACTTAAATGTAATGAGTTTAATTAGGTGAGTTGTGTGTGGTTTTGAATTTCAAACTCTTGAAATTCAAATGTGTTGTTGTGTTAATTAAATAAAAAAGAGTCTTATTTTATTTTTGTTAGAGTTTTTTCTCCCTGAGAGAGTTGGGAAAAGTTCTTATTCTTCTTCATATTCTTCAACCTCGACGAAGAACGCGAAGAACACCGTTCTTCAACGAAGAACTTCTCCTCCGAAGAACACGGTCCTTCCGTGACGCTGTATCCGCGACGCGACGTTCTTCTTCCGCGTCGTCTCTTCCGCGACGGTTTTCCGTGATGAAATCGCTGTCAACGACTTCGAATCCTCGCTTCGTGACGTCGACGTTCTTTCCCCGCGACGCCCGACCTTCGCAATGCTCGTCTTCCGCGGGTCGTTGACAAACGTTGTTCCTGAACCGAGGTAGGGGATTTTTGTTATTTTATTAAATTATATCTGTTCTTGATTCAAGCATGTCAAACATCGAGGCTAATCGACTAAATGTTATCGTTTAACGAGAGGGGGCCGGACTGCACAAACACGGCCTAACCCCCTCCTATGTTCATGTTTGTTTCCTTGCGGATGGAGAGGAATGGCGTGGTGCCATCGCACCACGCGGGAATCACACGGCAAGTATTGCGCGACGTCGTCGCGCCGCGCCGTGGAAAGAAATTCAAGAACGTGACGCCGTCGCGCTGCGTCGAAAAAAACCGAAGACCCCGCAGCCGGAGTGGGGCCGCGGCGGAGGGGCGCGGTGCCGTCGCACCGCCCCGGATGACAAGGGTCGCGGCTGGTTCCGGGCCGCGGCGGAGCAAGGTGACCGGCGGCCGGACCGGGCCGCCGGCGTCGTAGCTGGAAGGGGACCGGCCATTGCCGGTCCCGTTGAGCAGGAACTGGCCGGCCAGGTCGGGCCAGCCGGGAGGGGAGGAACCGGGGGAATTAAATTCCCCCGTCTGGATTCAAGCGGCCCCAATTAAAGGGGCTGCCATTTTCCATAAAGGAAGGGCAAAGCCCCTCCCTTGGCTCGAGCACGGCACAAAGGGCGCGCTGGCCGCTGCGCTGGCCGCGCAGGCTGGCCGCGCCGCCGCACCAGGCCGGGACTCTGTGCCGGGCCGGGTTGTCGGGCCGGGTCGCCGCTTGGGCTGGGTCGACCCGGTTCGGCCAACCCAGTGGGGTACTGGGTCGGGCCGGGCCGGGCCTAGACCCCATATTTGCGGACTGAGTTGGTTCAAACGCTTATATCTTGGGCTACGGACCTCAAATCGACGCACCGTTAGTTGCGTAGAGATCCTCGGAACGAGACGGTCGTTTCCGTATATCGCACTCAAGGTTTCGGAATACTTTGGGTTCGGCCGGGTTGGTTCGGATACGAAACCAACCGGGCCCTCAGAGCGGAAACGCTTATATCTTGAGTTTCGGACGTCTAATTGACGTGTCATCAACTTTGATGGATTCCTCTAAGTGAGACGGATCTTTTGGCTTACTCCGCTCGAGGTTTGGATGTCGTCGGAGTGCGGTCGGGTTGGTTCGCTCACGAAACCAACCGGGCCCCTGGAACGAAAAAGCCAATAACTCACAGATCGGGCGTCCGTTTGACGCACCGTCTATCTCATTGATTTCCTCTTGATGAGACAGATCTTTTGGCATACTTTGCTCGAGTTTTGGATGCAGTTGGATAGTGGCCGGGTTGGATCACACCCGAAATTCAACCGGGCCCCTGGAACGGAAAAGCTGATATCTTTCAGACTGGACGTCCGTTTGACAAACCGTTAGTGGCGTTGGTGATCACGTTGAGAAAAAGTCTCTATGAGTTTACCCTATGAGAGTTTGGGGTACAGTTGAGATATGGCAGGGATTGGTTCGCTTACGAAACCAACCGGGCCCCTGGGATGAAAAGGCTAGTAACTCACAGACCGGGCGTCCGATTGACGCGCCGTCTATTGCGTTGAGACCCCTATGACGAGGCGGTCCTTTGAGATACTTCTTCGTGGGACTTTAAGATACTTGGAGTATCAACCTGTAGCTCATGGAGCGGACCCTCCCAGAGACGAACATGCGGAGTACAGAGACCGTGTAGCCGACTGAGATCTGATGACTGCTTGACCGACTCGACTTGGAGTGAGTCGATAGCCCAGTGGACGGAGCACTACTTTCTGAGGTGCAGACCCATGGCGGATGGAGCACTACCTGTGTGATAGTGAAGACCCGCGGTACTCGTCCAGAGAGTGCCTCAGCAGGCTACTAGAGGGTGTGCACTACTGTGTTTGGGTGACATACCTCGGCGGGAATCACTACTGTGTTTGGGTGGCTGACCCGCGGTACTCGACAGGAGGAGTACCTCAGCAGTCTTAGGTTAGTGAGCAGTACCTCGGAGTCGTGACAGGACCACTGTACACCTTAGAGACGGAGCTCTTCAGTAGTTACGGTTTCGATAATGAAAATCCTGGTTTGAGCTGAGACTTTTGTCCTTTGTGTATACCTCATGATTGAGATGGGTTACTTGAAATCATAGGTATATGTATGGGCATATACCTGAGTAGTGGTTATCCGTTGATTTCATGATCCATGTGTTTTCTCATGGTTGAGATGGATTACTTGATAACTTAGGCATACGTATGGGCATATACCTAAGTAGAGGTTATCTGTTGAGATCTTCTTTGTGGTTATCCTTGTTGGTTTTAGAGTGACCTTGAGGGTCTCGGGGTCCCTACTGTGTATCGTCATACTCACCCCTGCACGGGCTATGCCCGCACCTCGTTGTGTTGGTTGCAGATGATAGGCAGTGCTGACGGAGGCCGAGTGTTCGAGGACTGGACGATACTTGGAGGTGGACTACACGACGAGACGACACACGGAGGATGTTGACGGACGAGAGCGTGGAGGAGGCTATCTATACCTAACCTTCAGGTAGGATCCGTGGTGGACGACCAGGAGTTGCGCCATCTGTACCTACCCTTCAGGTAGGATCCGAGGAGGACGACCCAGGAGCCGCTTCCGTCCTTCCAGCTATTATCTTTTCTGTTGTACTTGTTCAGTTGTAGTTGTACTTTCTTTTGGGTTTCTATTCTGGCCCATTTTTTTTTTCAGCACTTCTCTTGTAATTAGTGTTTACGTTTTCTACTTGCTTACTCTGTGGTGCTTGTTTTCTTTTATAAAGGCAATGCCTTCCCAGTTATCGGGTTTTACGCCTTTGGTGCTAGTCGCCAGCCCCTGACCTATGGAAGGTGGGCATGGGGTAGTCATGGAACGGGCCCCAAGGACGGGTCGGGACAAATTGGTATCAGAGGAGTTCGGTTCTACCGCGAACTCTGATCTTTTCTATGTGAAGCAATAGTGTTTAGTGTATTGAGTGTGGTTATCAGTCCAGGGAGTCCAGTGTTGGTGCGGCGGCCGACGTATCCGTACACTAGGAACCTGACAACTAATTTCTGACTTTGTGCACGAAAACACTGATTGCGTGTGTGTTTCCAGAAGTTTTATTTAAATATCAGCTCAAACCAGGTCAGCTCACCAGGTATAATTGTTTGACCATGTCACGTTGTTTCTTTCAAGATGCCTTTTATCGGACGACCAGCTAGAGACCAGAGGGATCTGCGTACTGATAGCCTGTCGAGCGACGAGGCTTCGGTACAGGGCCCTCTTGCAGTTGAGGCACCAGTGGAGGCACCAGCGGTACTACCATATGTTGGGCCACCGATTCCACCAGCCCTAGCAGTAGAGGGTACACGTCGCTTGAACGCACTACACGAGTTCCAGCGCTAGAGGCCACCCAGGTTCCAGGGAGGGACGGGCCCGCAGGCGTCTGAGGATTGGCTGGAGGCTGTGATGAGAGTCTTCAGGATAGTGGGGACGCCGGAAGACTTCACGGTGATCTTTGTTTCCATCCTCCTTCAGGCAGCAGCAGGCAGGTGGTGGAGCCACTTGTTTCAGTTTTGCGATGGGATGGCCATCGGATGGGAAGACTTTGAGACCTTCTTCAGGGTAAAGTTTGTGCTAGTAGCTCTACACCCCGAGCGTGTATAGGAGCTTCTGCCTTTGCCGCGTGTTTTTCGATCAGTAGCCGAGTCATATGTGGGCAGTAGACAGATGATGCAGAGGTCCAGGGGGACCAGACTAGTAGTTGGACGATATCGGGTTTTAGGACCGGTGGTGCGGGGCACCGGATGTGGGGTCAGAGCCAGGCATTCCAGAAACTGACAGTGTTACTCATGCGGCGGGAAGGGTCACCTGGCAGGTGACTGTTCGTCTCCTCGTACAGTTGATCCGCAGGCATTGGAGGAGCCACCAAGGCAGTAGATCTCTGCGAACAGGTGGATAGGAGCGGAACTAGTGGATACGTCCCTTGTACTTCTAGTTCCATGTTGCTGTTGTATTCGTGTCTTTGTACTATGAGCTGCAATATTAAAAATACAGTTATCTTAGTTTTCTTTCCTGTCCTTTTGTTTGGTTGATACTGAGTGGTCCCGGTTAAAACTGTTGACTTGACCCTCAATTTCGAGATTTCTACTGGAGGAGACCCAATGACGTCACACTAATTCCGATAGTGTGACTCGACCCTTGGAGGAGAGAGTGGCAGTTGGATATCTTAGTAGTTACGTCGAGGCCTTACGATGTCATCCATGGAATGAATGCGTCATTCATGTCAGGATTTACTGTATTAGGCAATGGGCGTGGTTCATCCAGGGGATGAGACCGAGTTTCTCTTTTCGGAAAAAGAGAAATTTTAGCAGCTCTTTCAGATCATAGGTAAAGAAGGTGTAGATCATCCAGGAGCGGATGAAGACTGCACAATGCGGTAAAAAGCAGGAAACCGGCTCTAGTCTTTGAGACTCGAGCGTGTTAAATGTTAAAGAAGAGGAATCTTAAAAGAGAGATGAGTCTACGAAGTAGCAGACATGGAGGCAGAGCTAGGAGAGAAGCATGAGGTGGTGTACATCCTAACATGGTAAAACCACCCGCCTTAGTTATTCCCTCCAGGCTCCGGGAGCTGGAGGGCGGAGGAAGAGTGCGGCTGCATGCGGTCAAGGAGTGTAACCCAATGGCTCTAGAAATGATTCAAGGGACATTCTGTGTCCACTACTAGATGCTGTAGTAACGGACATCGATATGAATCATTCCTTTCTTTCGCAAATCTTGTTCCAGACCTAGAGTTTCCGGTAAGCCGTGGACTTGACCCTCACGTCTGGAGATACTTTGGGAGGAGACTCGATAATCACACTTACGCCGACGGTGTGGTCAGACCCTCGCGGCGAGAGTTCCGATTGGAAATCTCTTGGTGGAATCGTCGAGGCCTTATGACGTTAGTTTGAGTATGGAATGGGCAATAACTGTTCATACTCAAATTGACGGTTTTAGGAAAACGTCGGGTTGGGTTTTCCTTGGTCGGCGAAAGGAAACCCTGGGCAGCACAAGTTAAACTCATACACAGGAGGGTGCGACCGATCACTCTTGAGTCGGCCAACCTTACCCTCGTGGCGGCAGTCGTTTTGAGTTCTAGTTCTAACAGGAATTGGAGACCTCTAGAGTTCGAGGATGACGATCACATCCTTATACGAGTCTCACCTCAACGAAGTTTACAGAGTTGTGGCCAAGGCGGAAAGTAAACTCTTAGGTTCAACGGACCTTTCTAGGTCCACAGCTGGGTAGGCGAGGTGGTTTACCGCTTGACCCATCCACCTCAGTTGCACCAGGTGCACGACGACTTCCACGTATCTCAACTGAAGAGATACGTGCTTGACCCATCGCATATCATTGACCATGAGAAGCTCGACGATGGTGATGAGGTGTTTTCCACGGAGGTTCTAGTGGAGATCAAGGATCGACAGGAGCGGATCCTACGAGGAAGATCGATTCCTCGGGTGCACTTTCTCTTGCAGTACGGAAACCTCCGGGTGAGCACATGGGAGCGGAAGGCTCAGATGCGTGCTCTGTACCGCTTTTGTAACCTTATTTTGTGTTAAATGCTTTACGAGGACGTAAAGCCCTGAGGTGAGAGTAATGTAAAGACCCGTAAAATTCAAGGGCAATTTTTTTCTAAATTTTCTTTAAAATTTTACAAAAGCGCGGTTTCTGACGGCACCTGATTCCGAGGCCCGGTGTGTCCGGAATCAATTTCTGAAGTTTGGCTCGGGTACGTTCAGTGAACGAACGAGCAGGTTTTTCTAACTTTTGAACCAGTGCCCAGAATCGAATTCCGAGTGCACCGATGGAACCGCAACGCTGGTAATTGCTTAGGAACTCCTGTTCTGGAGGTGCGTTTGCTCGAGTGTTGATAATAAAAATTGTGGAAGTTTATTTTATATTTACACTTCAATTTTTATTATTTTTTTCTAAGTGTTAGGTCTTGATGGAAGTTGGGTAACCACCCAACCTCCCTTGGGAGGTTATGAGGGTGGTGGGGCCCACACGAACCCCACCTCTTCATAACCTCTAAAACCCCCCTCAACTCCCACTTAAATTATGTTAACTTAAGTTTAACCTATGACTTAAATGTAATGAGTTTAATGAGGTGAGTTGTGTGTGCTTTTGAATTTCAAACTCTTGAAATTCAAATGTGTTGTTGTGTTAATCAAATAAGAAAGAGTCTTATTTTATTTTTGTTAGAGTTTTGTCTCCTTTAAAGATTTGGGAAAAGTTCTTCTTCTTCTTCATCTTCTTCAACCTCGACGAAGAACGCGAAGAACACCGTTCTTCAACGAAGAACTTCTCCGCCGAAGAACACGGTCCTTCTGCGACGCCGTATCCGCGACGCGACGTTCTTCTTCCGTGTCGTCTCTTCTGCGACGTTTTTCCGTGATGAAATCGCCGTCAATGACTTCGAATCCTCGCTTCGCGATGTCGACTTTCTTTCCCCACGACGCCCGACATTCGCGACGCTCGTCTTCCGCTGGTCATTGACGAATGTCGTTCTTGAACTGAGGTAGGGGATTGTTGTTATTTTATTATATTATATCCGTTCTTGATTCAAGCATGTCGAACTTCGAGGTTAATCGACTAAATGATATCGTTTAACGAGAGGGGGTCGGACCGCACAAACACGGCCTAACCCCCTCCTTTGTTCATGTTTGTTTCCTTGTAGATGGAGCAGAATGGCGTGGTGCCGTCGCACCACGCGGGAATCACACGGCAAGTATTGCGCGATGCCGTCACGCCGTGCCATGGAAAGAAATTCAAGAACGCGACATCGTCGCGCCGCGTCGAAGAAAACCGAAGACGCCGTGGCCGGAGCGGGGCCACGACGGAGGGGCGCGGTGCCGTTGCACCGCACCAGATGACAAGGGTTGCGGCCGGTTCCGGGTCGCGGCAGAGCAAGGTGACCGGCGGCCGGACTGGGCTGTCAGCGTCGGAGCTGGAAGGGGACTAGCCATTTTCGGTCCCATTGAGCAGGAACCAGCCGGCCAAGTCGGGCTGGCCGGAATGGGAGGAACTGGGAGAATTAAATTCCCCCGGCTCGATTCAAGCGGCCCCAATTAAAGGGGCCGCCATTTTCCATAAAGGAGGGGCAAAGCCCCTCCCTTGGCTCGCGCGCGGCACAAAGGCCACGCAGGCTGGCCACCGTGCTGGCCGCGCTGCCGCGCCGGGCCGGGACTCCGGGCTGGGCTGGGTTTTCGAGTCGGGTCGCCTCTCGGGTCGGGTCGACCCGGTTCGGCCAACCCAGGGTACTGGGTCGGGCCCGGTCGGGCCCAGACCCCCTATTTTCATACTGAGTTGGTTCAAATGCCTATATCTTGTACTACAGACCTCCGATCGACGCACCGTCAGTTGCGTAGTGATCCTCGGAACGAGACGGTCGTTTCAGTATATCGCACTCAAGGTTTCAGAATAATTTGGGTTCAGCCGGGATGGTTCGGATATGAAACCAACCGGGCCCTCGGAGCGGAAACGATTATATCTTGAGTTTCGGACGTCCGATTGACGTTCCGTCGACTTTGATGGATTTCTTTAAGTGAGACAGATCTTTTGGCTTACTCCGCTCGAGGTTTGGATTCCGTCGGAGTGCGGTCGGGTTGGTTTGCTCACGAAACCAACCGGGCCCCTGGAAAGAAAAAGGCAATAACTCATAGACCGGGCGTCCGTTTGACGCACCATCTGTCTCGTTGATTTCCTCTTGATGAGACTGATCTTTTGGCATACTTCACCCGAGTTTTGGATGCAGTTGGATAGTGGCTAGGTTGGATCGCACCCGAAATCCAACCGGGCCCCTGGAAAGGAAAAACTGATATCTTTTAGAATGGACGTCCGTTTGACGAACCGTCAGCGGCGTTGGTAATCACATTGATAGAAAGTCCCTATGAGTTTACCCTATGAGAGTTTGGGGTAATGTTGAGATACGGCCGGGATTGGTTCTCTCACGAAACCAACAGGGCCCCTGGGACGCAAAGGCTAGTAACTCATAGACTGTGCATCCGATTGACGCACCGTCTGTTGCGTTGAGACCCCTATGACGATGTGGTACTTTGAGATACCTCTTCGTGGGACATTGAGATACTTGGAGTATCGACCTGTAGCTCGTGGAGCGGACCCTCCCAGAGACGAGCATGCGGAGTATGGAGACCCTGTAGCCGACTGAGACCTGATGACTGCTTGACCGACTCGACTTGGAGTGAGTCGACTAGCCCAGTGGACGGAGCACTACTTTTTGAGGTGCAGACCCATGGCGGATGGAGCACTACCTGTGTGAAAGTGCAGACCCACAGTACTCGTCTGGAGAGTGCCTCAACAGGCTACTAGGGGGTGTGCACTACTGTGTTTGGGTGACATACCTCGGCGGGAAGCACTACTATGTTTTGGTGGCTGACCCGCGGTACTCGACAGGAGGAGTACCTCAGCAATCTTAGGTTAGTGAGCAGTACCTCGGAGTCGTGACAGGACCACTGTACACTCTAGAGACGGAGCTCTTCAGCAGTTACGGTTTCGATAATGAAAATCCTGGTTTGAGCTGAGACTTTTGTCCTTTGTGTATACCTCAAGATTGAGATGGGTCACTTGATAACATAGGTATATGTATGGTCATATACCTGGGTAGTTGTTATCCATTGATTTCAGGATCCTTGTGTTTCCTCATGGTTGAGATGGATTACTTGATAACTTAGGCATATGTATGGGCATAGACTTAAGTAGAGGTTATCTTTTGAGATCTTCTTTGTGGTTATCCTTGTGGGTTTTAGAGAGACCTTGAGGGTCTCGGGGTCCCTACTGTGTATCGTCATACTCACCCCTACACGGGCTATGCCAGCACCTCATTGTGTTGGTTGCAGACGACAGGCAGTGCTGACGGAGGCCGAGTGTTCGAGGACTGGACGGTACCCGGAGGTGGACTACACGACGAGATGACACACGGAGGAGGTTGACGGACGAGAGCATGGAGGAGGCTATCTGTACCTACCCTTCAGGTAGGATCCGCAGTGGACGACCAGGATCTGCACCATCTGTACCTACCCTTCAGGTAGGATCCGAGGAGGATGACCCAGGAGCCACTTTCGTCCTTCCAGCTGTTATCTTTTCTGTTGTACTTGTTCAGTTATAGTTGTACTTTCTTTTGGGTTTGTATTCTGGCCCATTTTCTTTTCATCACATCTCTTGTACTTAGTGTTTACATTTTCCGCTTGCTTACTCTGTGGTGCTTGTTTTCTTTTATAAAGGCAATGCCTTCCCAGTTATCGGGTTTTACGCCTTTGGTGCTAGTCGCCTGCCCCTGAACTATGGAAGGTGGGCTTGAGGTAGTCACGGCATGTGCCCCGAGGATGGGTCGTGACATAACCCATGGATTTATAAAATTATAAATGGTGGTTATGATTATGAAATAGTATTTCTATAAAAAATATGAATCATTAATTCCATTGAAAAAGGTTTTATAAATTTATAGTAAAGTTTTAAAAGGATTTGGACACATTTTGTACATGGGGTCCTTGGGAGCATAAAAAATAAACATGTTACTCATTGTTTGTGTAATGCCACTAGATGTCATACCTATCAGAACCCACACGGGATCATATTGGGGACCACATTTTATGTATAGTACATAATACCATATTCTAGAGCCCAAATGTTTTTATTTATTATTTTTTATTATATTTTTACATGATGTTTTGATCATGGTTATTTTATTAAAACCATCACATTATGGGTTACTGAAGGTTATGTGCTTACATTTTTACATTATAGGGTATTCATGGATTATATTTATTATTGTACTAGACAATATAGGTTATACATTTCATATATCCAATTTATGAAAATATAATTATTTTAGGAAAAAATTGATTATTTGAAAAATGGTGTGACTAGTTTAAATTATTTTGTAAAATTGTATTTGTTTTGAATAAAGAACTGAAAAATTCTTGATATTAGTATATATATTGATTATGTGGATGAATCCAACAAGGCGTAGTGCTCACAATTTTTTTTTCATTTTCTAGTTTTATAAGTTATTTTTTTGGTCCTAGAAAAAATAATAGAATTATATATCATGTTGGATTATCTTTTTAGTGAATCCTTCATAACATGATGGTTTGGAGGTAATATTTTTTCAAATAGAGATTTGTGGGTCTTTTCTTGTTATTATGTTTTGTTTCTCAAATTTTGGAATAGATTTTATTCATCCATGATGTATATATTTTATCCACATATGATCAAATGTTTTTTGTAATGATTATTTATGAACTATACATGATTTTATTTCCCTGTTACAACTAACCCCCATAATGGGTGAACATGAGTGGATTATCAAATTTACCAAAATTATTTTGTTAATGAATCAAATAAAAGGGAAATAACTGGTCTAAATTGTTAAACCAATATCTATTATTGGTTATTTTTCATGGATATAATAGAGTAAGAAACTTCATTATTCATGTAGTGAGTGAAGGAGGGTTCCGAGCCATCATACTTATGTGCCATTACTTGACATATCATGTATGGTCGGAAAATATTTTACATGTCTGATACTTGGTGGATGATTTCATTTGAATGAATTTTATGGGTAGTTTAATTATACATATCAATCTTTAAGTTTTTTCTTTTATCAGTATTATTTTTATTTCACTAAATTCATTTTTAATGGAATTAATTTGAATTCTTGAAAATTAATTACATTTTTTGATATTTTTCAAGAAAACTAGTTGGTTGTTGTGTTATGTTTATTATGTGATGACTCTTAGATAAATGATTTGTTGGAACCAAGGCTGTCAATTTCTAAAAATGGATTATGGTTTGTGTTTTTTTTCAATCCTCCACAAGTTTGACTAGGGATAATAAAAAATATCATGTTGTTTATAGAAAAGGGATCATACAGTTCATGGTGACAACAGATGTGAAGAGGTCATCATTTCCCGAGTGCTTGCCAATGATTTTGGGTTATAAATTTGGATGAAGAGAATAAAATCATGAAGGGGTGTTTTTTAGAATAAAAAAATCATTTAAATGGTAATATCACGAGTTTCATATGTATTGGGTTGAGGATCTTGAAGATATAAAGAATTGTGAATGGATAGAGTATTCATCCCAAGAACGAGAACATGTGCTTCGTGACTATGCGATATATTGATTACGAGCTATAAAAATACATCAAATTGAATTGGATCATAAATAAGGGAGGATCATTACAGTGATATTTTTGGTAGATATGAGAATCAAGCAGGGTTTGGTGGACCATCGCGAATACTGTGCCTGTAAATATAAGGCTACCCCTCTTCACTTCCAATGAAAATTTTCATGGATAGTTTGTAATATCATTGATTTCGCCAAGCTAGTGGAGCTCAATGATACTAGTTTTCTACGATCCCTTGATCATCATTAAAATACATGTTTAATCATGAATGATTCAAAATTTTATGAGTAATGAGAGCATCATGATGATGGGGTATACCACATTTACTATGTGAGAATGGGGAAGGAAGTTAGCTTCATGAAGGTATTTAGATCAGGGAAAGTGGGGTTCCTTTTCAAAAGAGTGATATTCACATAGGATATTCATGCAAGGTAGTTTGGAATATTATTTTTATGTTAATTGTTATTTTATTTTCTATCATATCTGGACTACGGTGAATCAATATTCTGATGCTTGATAGGTAAAAATACTTTTATGTCAATTCCTTGAAGTGAGTTTTAGGTCAATAAACATAGCTAAAATTTTATCAATGCAGTGATATAGGGGGAGTCAAGAGAAGATTTCTGAGTAACCTAGTGATTTATCCCTAAAATATTGTAGTGAAATATGTCTTGATATAGAGTGACTATTTATAAACCATTTTATTACACCTCTAGTATTGAATTGTAGATTTAGGTATGACAGACACATTGTCGGCGTATTCTCCATGAACTAGTCCTTATGGGTGAAACTAGTAAAATTGTTAGGAATTTATCTATATATGAATTTTTTAATTATGGAACGTTAACAACAAATATGTTTAACATGTTCCTACCAATGTGATAACAATATCCATCACATGACATGAAAAATTAGAAACCCTGATTCACTAATCCTCTATCACAGTGTTTTGGGGTCCTTCATTCATTTGAATTTATGAGTGGACACTAAAAGAAAGGATTTGTATGTGAATTCTATAGTGGAAACTTTGTTGGTAGAATATATAATTTATAATATTTGGTATTTAGGGAAACTTGGTTTTAGTAACACGGGACGTGTAGTGGATCAAGGAACTGAAATGAATAAGTAGCGTCTACCCAGATTGAAATATGACATGGGAACCTCGGTATATAATTCGTATCACGAATGTATTGAGAGTATCATTAACTTATTATAGACTCTAGAGGACCTAAAGGTCAATTTTCCCACACATATTTTCTAGGGAATGTGAATTATAGGTTGGGACTTTGTTGTGCATGATATGTTTCATGAGGAACTAACATTCAATTCATTCTAGAAAATATTCAATAATATATTTTATCCTGATATGTTATATGAGAAAAAGAGCCATGATTTTTGGACCACGGTGCAATGGGATAATACTATTCTTTATTATTCCACTATTTTTTATGAGTAATTGAATCATTCACCAGAGCAAGAAACCAATTAGCATTGAAGGGATTAAAGATTTGACTTGGTAATGATGACAAATATTCAATTTAATATGAATCTAATGTTCATTATGACCATGATAGTTGTTGTTGAAATGTTTTATTTTTTGAGGAATAACACGGTGGGATGACTCGTATGGTTGGATCTTTAGTTGGTTAGTTCATTAGAAATGGTGTGTATTTTATCCAGAATAAGAATTATATGAGTGGTTAGTTTTTTAGTGCCAGTTTTATGGAATTCATCGGGACCATGGAAATTAATCTTCTGCCAATGTGGAATTTTTGGTCTGACACTATGGTTGTTTGTAACACCCCAAGCTTCTACGATACGCTTCTCTTTGAATAATGCAATAGTGTGTGTTGTACGCAACATCGAGTTCTAACACACCACAACCAATCAAAGTAGCCGTTATGAATAGTAATACCCAGTTTTTGAAATTTATAAATTTTATTCTTCAAAATGGACTTCATTTTTGGATTCAGAATATCAAAATTAACCTAGGGTGACGTTTTGGTATTATTCTTAAAAACATCATTTTTTGATGAATTGTGAAACCACTAAGTTGTAGTTAAAAAACATAATTTTTCATAAAACATAATTTCACCACTTCTATGAGTGGAATTTCGAAATTCCGAGAGACACAGTTAATATCAATGAGTAAAATGTGGTTCAATGAGATGAAAATAATTATTGGTGAATAGTAACTTTTTACTATTATTTATCAGGGTTAAAAGTAAATAGGGTAATTAAGAGTAAAAAAGATATTAATATTACCCTAACACATGTCCTAATTCTATTGGACAAGTGTATCTCGACCAACCACAACCTTAGGATTAAAATACTATCATTTAGGTCCACTTGGATTAGATTAGGACATTTATTATTATTTAATTCAAAGAAGAGTTAAATGAGTTAAAATCAATGTTTATGTACTAAAACATTTTTAATATATGTTTACACATAATATAAATTAGATTATAAATATTCTTTAGAAAGATAAAAAGATTTCCTACATAATGATACTTTATTTATTATTTTTATACATTAAATAATTTAATTTATTTATGACACAATGATGATGCAGTAATTACCATAATAGTGAAAAATTAAAATAATTGATATTATAAATACCCAAATAAATATAATTTGAGACTTTTTATGAATGAAAATAATTTTATAGGTTAATATGACATGTTAGTAAAGATTTAATTATCTTTTTTCGAAGTAATAATTCTGTTATTAGTTTCATAAAAATCAATTTTCCAAATACTGTCAAAATTGACATAAAAGAGTTTTTAAACCAAATATTATATTATTAATTGATATTAAATTCATAAAAATATAAGGTTAGGCCAAGAGACTTATATCATTATAGGTGTCTCATTAATTGATCACTTGGGGGTCTCTTGGATGTATATAGTATGTTTATTAACAATATAATATAAAAATACAAAGAGACATAGTAAAAGTGAAACTAATTAACTAAGAGTTAATACTTAAAGATAAGGTTAATTTAGTAACCCAAACCTGTCTAAATCCTATTGGTTGAGTGTTTTTAGACCCATACCCACCTTAAACTTTAAATAATCCACATTTTTGAGCCATTAGAAACCGAATATGCATTTATTATAAAATAATATTTCTAGCTTTTCCAAAGGTGACCCTCACCCCTCTAATAAAAGGGCACTCCCCCTTCTCATTAATTCACACCTTCAAAGCCTTTTGTTTCGTAAAACCTCTGCCAAAATACTCTCACAACTTCCCTAAATTCATTATAGAGACCTTACCTTAGTCATAAAGCCATATTAAGGATCCTTTTTTATGAAATCAAAAGGAAGAACCCGAAGAAGAGGTAATGATTTCACCACCACTTTTCATGTTCCTTTCTTCTTCCACTTCTTCTATCTTTGTTATTAACATTATAAAATAATAACTCCAGTATATTATATATAGTTTGATGTTATTATAAACATGGTACAACCATATTTCAGTATTTTATCCATCCTTTGAATGACATGTCACCATACGTGCGTACGTACGGCTTACCGTCTCCACGTCATGGTGTAATTGTTATCCAAAACATTATTATGTGGATGGTTATAATAATGATGTTTAATTAATGTACATAATAAATATAACATGATAATGATTCTGTATATATGATATCCCATCCAATTATATATTATTTTAATATCAAAAGAATGATATTTTCGCTTGTGTGTACGTACGGACTACCGTCTCCACAAACGCGATGAGATTCATTCTCCATCATATCCATTCAAGTATAATTCTCATTTGAAGATTAATAATAATGTTTAAGGACTTAATATCATTTTGGATATAAATAATATACAACCTATCTATAACAAACATGTCTTACATAACAAAATATATAAAATAAAATGAGTAAGTTAACACCGGAAATGAAAATAATACTAAGATATTATTAACAAAGAAATGTTAAAAGATCATATATGATAACATAATAATGTATATGATTATTGTATAATTTAATAACAATCATTTAACCATTATAAAAGAGGTTAACTAACCCCCAAACATGGAAAAGTACAATGTAAGGGTTTATTTCACAATCTCTTCATTATCCGATGTTGTTTATACGTAATAATCTACTGGGATTTCTTTATCATCAACATCCATGTATCTTAAAAATACATTTCAAAACATTTTTTCTATTTACTAGAATATGGGTTAGAGTCATTTATACCCTCGTTGACTTTTATAAGTGGCTTATAAAGGAATATTTCTGTCATTTTCCAAACAAGATCATTTTTATTTTTTTCGACAGAATTAAGGTAATAATGTTTTTTTAACTTATACAAAGGGTGTGGCTATTTTCCACCATTATAAAATCTTAGAAGATTCCCTTATAAGTTTATAAGAATTTTTTTAAAGAATTTGTATTATTTTATAAATATTTGATTCTTAAATGATTTTAAAATAGAAAGAGATTTTTTTTCTAAAAAGATTTTTGATTTCATCAATGTCAACATCCTTTGTTGGATCTTACGCTTATTTGTAGTTGATTTATTATGATACAAAACTTCTATATTGTATTGAAGGTTTTTTGATATGTTTGACTATGTATGTGTTATTTTTTTACGATTCATCATGTAAAGACCCGTAAAATTCAAGGAAAATTTTTTCTTAATATTATTTGGAATTTTACAAGAGCGCGGTTTCTGCCGGCACCTGATTCCGAGGCCCGGAGTGCCCGGAATCAATTTCTGAAGTTTGGCTCAACTACGATCAGTGAACGAACGAGAAGGAATTTCAAACTTTTGATCCGGTGCTCGGAATTGAAATACGAGGACACCGATGAACTCGCAGCGCCGATTTTCTCTTAAGGAGACCTTTTCCGAGGTTGCTTTTTATGCGGAATGAAAGTTAGTTTTGGGAAAAATTAAAAGAAGTTAAATAAAATGTGGAAACACAGTTTATTTTTAAATTGTTGGTTAACTTCTCCCAAAGAGAGTTAGGGGTGGGACCCACATCCACTTAACCTCCCTTGAAAGGATTAAGTGTTATGGGGCCCACACGAACCCTAACACTTCACCTTATTTTTTTAAACTCCCTTTAACTCCTCTTTTAATGAACTTGACAACTTGGGTTATTAAATGGGTTGAGTTGTTTAATTTCAAACCTTTGAATTTCAAAATGGTTTGGTTGTGGAAATAAAATAAGACTTTAGCTTATTTTATTTTGGTTAGAATTCTCTAGCCACCTTGAGAGAATTTTGGAGCTTTCTTCTTCTTCTTCAAACTTTGACGAAGAACGCGAAGAACTTTCGGACATCAACGAAGAACGCTAAGTTCTCGGGAACCGTCTTCCGCGACGCCATACCCGCGACACCGACGACGTTTCCTTCCACGTCATCTCTTCCGCGACGGTTTCCGGCGACGAAATCGCTGTCAAAGAGCTTCGAATCCTCGCTTCACGACATCGATATCCTTTTTCCGCGACGCCGACCACCGCGACGCTCGTCTTCCGCGGGTCGTTGACGAACATCGTTCTTGAAACCGAGGTAGGGGTTTGTTGTTGTTTAATTTATTTAATCACGTTCTTGGTTCTAGCATGACGATCCATGAGGTTAAATGATTAAGTGTTATCGTCTAACGAGAGGGGGGCCAGACCGCACAAACACGGTCGAACCCCCCTCCTTTGTTCTTGAATATTTTTCTTGCGGATGAAACGAGATGGTGTGGTGCCAACGCACCATGCGGGAATCACACGACAAATATTGCGCGGCACCGTCGCGCCGCGCCGTGGAAAGATTATCATGAACGCGACACCGTCACGCCACGTCGAAGGAAACCGAAGGCGCCGCGGTGCCGTCGTACCGCGCCGGACGACGAATGCCGTGGCCGGTTCCGGGCCGCGGCGGGACGTGATGACTGGCGGCCAGCTGGGCCGCCGGTTTCGGATGAGGGAAGCGGACCGGCCCTTGCCGGTCCGCTTGAGAAGAAGTCGGCCGGCCAGGTCGGGCCGGCCGGGATGGTGGAAACCGGGGGAATTTAATTCCCCCGGGTGGTTAAATTGGCCCCCCATAATGTGGGGGGCCGGTTTCACAAAGGGGGGCATGAGGCCCCCCATTTTTCTAGCAAGCTCCGCCTTCGGCCGAGCTGGCAGCGCGCCGAGCGCGCTGCCTTGCGCCGAACCGGCGCGTCGGGCCGATTCACCAGGCCGGGACGGGCCGCGTCGGGCTGGGCCGGACCGTGCCGGGCCGGGTGGACCCTATCTTGGGTGGGTCGACCCGGTTCGGGCCATCCAGGGGGGTCTCGGGCCGGGACGGCCCGAGCCCGAAACCCCCGTTACCGAGCGGTTTGGATTCAAATGCCCATAACATGGGCTACAGATCTCCAAACGACGCGCCGTCAGCGGTGATGCGATCCTTGGATCAAGACTGTCGTTTCAGTATATCGCACTCAAAGTTTCGGAATACTTTTAGTTCGTCCGGGTGGGTTCGTACACGAAACCAACCGGGCCCTCGGAGCGGAAACGCTCATATCTTGAGCAACGGACGTCGGATTGACGTGACGTCAGCTTTGATGTGTTTCTCTTAGTGAGACAGATCTTTTGGCTTACTCCGCCCAAGGTTTGGACGCAGGTGGAGTATGTTCGAGTTGGTTTTGCCTTAAATACCAACCGGGCCCCTAGGACGAAAAAACCAATAACTCTCAGACCGGGCGTCCGATCGACGCGCCGTCTATTGCATTGAGTTCCTGTTGACGATACGGAACTTTTGGATACATCAACTCTGGACTATGTGACAGTTGATGTATCAGCCTCTCGGCACGTGGAGCGGACCCTCCCGAACGAGCTTGCTGTGTGCAGGAACCCAAGAGCTGGCTGCGACTGTGACTGTTACTGCTACTACTACTGCTACTGTGACTGCGACGACGACCGTATAGAGATCCTTGGTGGATTCGATGATGACTACAACACTCAGCGATTCTATGTGGATCAGTGCTATAGGTCCTGTGTGATCCTGATCCTGTGTGGGTCCGATCCTGTGTGGGTTTGCGCTCAGCGGTCCTGTGTGAACCAGTGCCTACAGGTCCTATGTGGGCCCGATCCTGTGTGGGTCATTGCGGGGGTTAGTTATCTATCGATCCTTCGTTGGTCCGAAGACTTAGATGGATCAGTGATCATCTTTATCATTATCCGAAGAAGTATACCTGTGTGAGCTGAATCCTGTTGCTTTCCTGTGTGGATTGTGTTGTGCTATCCTGTGTGGATTTCGTTTTGTTTTCCTGTGTGGAATACGTATACTTTCCTATGTGAACTGAGTTTTACTTGGGCTCGGAGGTTGGAGCGTATTGGAATTAATGACTTAGGTATATGTATGGGCATATACCTAAGCAGTGTCGGTTATTACTTCGTGATTGTATCTTCCTTTGTGGTTTATCCTTTGTGGATTTGGGAGACCTTCAAGGGTCTCGGGGTCCCAAATGAGTAGCTTATACTCACCCCTGCATGGGCTATGCCCGCACTACGTTGTGTTGGTTGCAAACAGTTGGGCGGAAGAAAACAAGGAAAAGATGGCAAGAGGGGGGGTGAATTGCCTTTTAAAAAAATTGATTAACAAATTAAAAATCAAAGTAAAGTGCAGCGGAAATAAAGAGGCAATCACACAAGAAATTGATAACGGAGTTCGGCCAAAAACTCGGCCTACGTCTCCGCTCCCAACTCAACCGTTGAGAGATTCCTACCGCTTGCTTTTCAATGGTTTTAGCAAGAAACCCACTAGGTTTTGAGGTAGCACTTGGACCTATTACAGCTTGCTTTTTGTGGTTTAGCAAGAACCCACTTTCTTTTGATGGTTTAGCAAGAACCCACTAGCCTTTTTAACGGGTGAAGGCTAGCTCACCGAAACACAAGCCTTTTAAAAGGAAAGGCTTGAAGAAACCTCTTCACACCTTAATGGTGGTGTGATAACCCAAAAGAAAGGGGGAAGAGAAAAGGTATTGGGGTTTGTAGGAACAAACCCAAAATTAAAGCTCAAAAAGATAAAACAATAAAAACCGTATTGTTGAGAAGCCTTGGGCGCCAAAGGTTGAATGGAGTTGAAGACGTGCACTCCCAAGCTTCTATGGTGGTGCTCCTTGGATTGGAAATGGATTGGAGCAGTTGTGGTTCCCTTGGAGCAATCCGCCGGAGGTTTGCCAAATGAGGAGAATTGTGTTCGTTGGCTTCACAATGCTTAATTATGGTCCGGCAATTGTTCCGGGGCTTCAAGGTCCTTTATTTATAGAGGGGGAACCCTCATATGGCCGTTGGAGGCCTTTGGAGCCGTTGGAAAGGCTTTCGGAGCCGTTGGGAGGCAAGTGGAGCAGCCTGGTCAAAGCTCCAACGGCTAGTTTGACTGGATCCACCGGCTGGCCGGTACAGTCCCACCGGCTGGCCGGTGTGTGCAAAAAGGCATAGGATTCTTGTCCAGGGGCCACCGGCTGACCGGTGCCAGAGCCACCGGCGGGCTGGTGCCAAGACAGTAGCTGGCACTGTTTGGAGAGGGGGCCACCGGCTGGCCGGTGCTGAGGCCACCGGTTGGCCGGTGGTGAGGCAGTAGCCTCCTCTACTGTGCAGGTGCCACCGGCTGGCCGCTGGTGTGCCACCGGTTGGCCGGTGGTCTGGACAGAAGGATGCCTTCTGTCCAGGCTCCAGCGGCTGGCCAGTGGTGAAGCCACCGGTTGGCCGGTGGACTGAAAATCAGTCCATTTGGGCCTTCTTGCTTTCCTGAATTGATTCCTATCATCTAAAAACACTTGAAAGAGGATTAGATAAATATGAGGGTGATTGTGATCATGAAAATAAAACCTTGAGGGGTTCGAGAGGTACAACAATCTCCCCCTATTTTGATGATCACAATCACCAAAACAATCAAAGTAAAATACTTAAATTAAAGGAAATTCTAAGCACGATGAAAAGGATTCTCCCCCAATCAATCAAGAAATTTCTCCCCCTTTGTGATTATCAAAATAGCGTGGGGCATAAAACTTGATTGAGGGATTTTGAAAAACAAGAGATGGGATTTGAAAATCAATTGAAATGTTTGGAAATTGAAAGATTTGAATAAAAAAAATGAATAACAGTTTGAATTGAAAGTTTTGAATCAAAATTGAAATGAAAATTTTGAATGAAAATTTGAAACCAAGTGTTGAAATTGAAAGTTTGAAAATTCTTAAACAAACCTAACTCCCCCTAAATAAAAACAATAAATCATCGGGGAGAGGGATTTTGAAAAGAAACAATTTTAGGCCCGGAGAGACTCGCAAGAAGGGATTTTTCAATCCATACTTGTCTCATGGCGGGTCTTCTCCTATAGAATTCATCCGAAAAGAAAATACTTTTGGGTTGACCATACCGGGCGTTTTTACAATTACATTCATAAATAAGGTGCCCGGGTTTTTTACAATAATTACAAAATTTAAAACTAGAGCTCCCCCTTACAAAAACAGTTGGAGCATGGGAGGAGGAAGCTTGGTTGGTGTATCCTAGCCCTTGGGTGGTTCTTGAAATTTGCTGGGAACCAAGCAATTTTGAAAGATTTTGTTCCCCTTGGGTGAATTTGTCTAGGGATTCTCTAAGGTCCTTGATGGTTGATTCCAAAGAATCAACATTGGGAAAATTTTGGATTTTAAGGGAGAATTCCTCATTCTCTTTGAGAAGTTGGTCTTTTTCGGAGGAAAGTTTTTTGAAAGACTTTTTCAAAGCGACAAATTTTGAAGATAAAGCATGAAAACCTTTTTCCAATTGATCTCTTGCGTGCGAGAGTTCTTCATAGGATAAATGATTCAATGAATTAGAAGAACTAGAGGAGGAAGAGGAGGAAGAGGAGGAAGATACCTCATGTTTTGCCATTAGGCATTTTTTACCTTGGTCTCTCGAGGAGAAGGAGGAGAATGAAGAGGTGGAGCTATCACTCCATGTTTCCTTTGAAGCCTTCTTCTTTTTCTTCTTCTTGGCCCTTTTCTTGTGGAGTGGGAAAGCGGGCTTGATCTTTTCGTCGGGTTCTTGCTTTTGATCGGATTCTTGCTTTGGATCCTCGCTAGTACCTTCATAGGATAGTTCTAAAAATTTCCAAAGATCGTAAGAAGATGTGAAAGAAGAAATAAGATTAAAAACATTACGGTCTAAGCCACAATGAAGAGCATTCATGGCTTTGCCATCAAGCTCGAAATTTGCAATGTCGGCGGCGGTCCATTTAGACTCATCGGGAGAAGAGAGCGAAAAACCATGCAAAATAATTCTATAAATTGGATAGCCAATACTTTTAAGAAATGTGGTCATGCGGGTTTTCCAAAAAGAATAATCGGCTCCATCAAAGAATGGAGCACGATCCAAAGAATGTCCTTCGGGGGATTGAGAGGAAGAAGCGGTAGAAGCCATAAAAAACATAGGATCTTTAATTTGAAACCGGGTAAGGTATTACTCAAATTATCCCTCTGATACCAATTGTTGGGCGGAAGAAAACAAGGAAAAGATGGCAAGAGGGGGGGTGAATTGCCTTTTAAAAAAATTGATTAACAAATTAAAAATCAAAGTAAAGTGCAGCGGAAATAAAGAGGCAATCACACAAGAAATTGATAACGGAGTTCGGCCAAAAACCCGGCCTACATCTCCGCTCCCAACTCAACCGTTGAGAGATTCCTACCGCTTGCTTTTCAATGGTTTTAGCAAGAAACCCACTAGGCTTTGAGGTAGCACTAGGACCTATTACAGCTTGCTTTTTGTGGTTTAGCAAGAACCCACTTGCTTTTGATGGTTTAGCAAGAACCCACTAGCCTTTTTAACGGGTGAAGGCTAGCTCACCGAAACACAAGCCTTTTAAAAGGAAAGGCTTGAAGAAACCTCTTCACACCTTAATGGTGGTGTGATAACCCAAAAGAAATGGGGAAGAGAAAAGGTGTTGGGGTTTGTAGGCACAAACCCAAAATTAAAGCTCAAAAAGATAAAACAATAAAAACCGTATTGTTGAGAAGCCTTGGGCGCCAAAGGTTGAATGGAGTTGAAGACGTGCACTCCCAAGCTTCTATGGTGGTGCTCCTTGGATTGGAAATGGATTGGAGCAGTTGTGGTTCCCTTGGAGCAATCCGCCGGAGGTTTGCCAAATGAGGAGAATTGTGTTCGTTGGCTTCAGAATGCTTAATTATGGTCTGGCAATTGTTCCGGGGCTTCAAGGTCCTTTATTTATAGAGGGGGAACCCTCATATGGCCGTTGGAGGCCTTTGGAGCCGTTGGAAAGGCTTTCGGAGCCGTTGGGAGGCAAGTGGAGCAGCCTGGTCAAAGCTCCAACGGCTAGTTTGACTGGATCCACCGGCTGGCCGGTACAGTCCCACCGGCTGGCCGGTGTGTGCAAAAAGGCATAGGATTCTTGTCCAGGGGCCACCGGCTGACCGGTGCCAGAGCCACCGGCTGGCCGGTGCCAAGACAGTAGCTGGCACTGTTTGGAGAGGGGGCCACCGGCTGGCCGGTGCTGAGGCCACCGGTTGGCCGGTGGTGAGGCAGTAGCCTCCTCTGCTGTGCAGGTGCCACCGGCTGGCCGCTGGTGTGCCACCGGTTGGCCGGTGGTCTGGACAGAAGGATGCCTTCTGTCCAGGCTCCATCGGCTGGCCGGTGGTGAAGCCACCGGTTGGCCGGTGGACTGAAAATCAGTCCATTTAGGCCTTCTTGCTTTCCTGAATTGATTCCTATCATCTAAAAACACTTGAAAGAGGATTAGATAAATATGAGGGTGATTGTGATCATGAAAATAAAACCTTGAGGGGTTCGAGAGGTACAACACAAACGACGGACAGTGTTGATCATTGTTGAGGCTTGCTGAGCAAGATGGTACCTGGAGGTGGACCACTAGGCGAGACGTGCTCGGAGCGGACGGCGGGACCCGAGGAGCAGTGGAGCTATCTGTACCCACCCTTCAGGTGGGATTTCCAGTGGACAGCTCGGTGTAGCGGCTTTTACGTTATAGTTGCTGTTTTCCCTTTCGAGTTGTACTTTACTTTCTGTTTGGGTTTGTATATTGGCCCATTTACTTTTCCGCACTTTCAGCTGTACTCTGATTTTACGTAGTGTTTACTTTTCCGCTTGCTTACTCTGTGGTGCTTGTTTACTTTACAAAGGCAATGCCTTCCCTTTTTACCGGGAATTACGCCTTGGTGCTAGTCGCCAGCCCCTGGCCTATGGAAGGCGGGCTTGGGGTAGTCACGGCACGGGCCCCGAGGGCGGGTCGTGACAAATTGGTATCAAAGGAGTTCGGTTCTACCGCGAACTCTGATCTTTTCTATGTGAAGAAATAATGTTTAGCATATTGAGTGTGGTTATCAGTCCAGGGAGTCCAGTGTTGGTGAGGCGGCCGATGTATCTGTACACCAGGACCCTGACTACTGATTTCTGACTTAATGCACGAAAACATTGATTCCGTGTGTGTTTCAAAGTTTTCTTTATGATTACTTTATATCAGCTCACCAGGTATACTGTTCTAACCGTGGCGCACCTGTTTCCTTTTCAGGATAGCCCCACAACGGTAGCCAGCTAGGGTTCCGAGAGTCGAGCATAACGACAGCCCACCGAGCGACGAGGCCTCGGTGCAGGGCCCTTTGTCAGCAGTGGCAGCTGAGGTAGCTCTACCCGCCGAGCCACCGATGCTTCTAGCACCAGCCGCTGACGATGCACGTCTCCTTGGAGCTTTGCACGAGTTCCAGCGCCAGCGACCACCTTGGTTCTATCGGGAGACAGACCCCCAGGCAGCAGAGGACTGGCTGGAGGCAGTGGTACGAGTTTTTAGGCTAGTGAGGACACCTGTAGACCTCATGGTGATCCTCGCTACGAGCCTACTACACGCAGTAGCAGGACGATGGTAGAGCTTGATGCTCCAGGTGCACGATGAGGCATCTTTACTTTGGACGGACTTTGAGATCCTCTTCCACTTGGAGTTCGTCCCAGCCACCCTTCGTGCGGTGAATACCCATGAGCTTCTTCAGCTACGGTAGGGCAGCATGACGGTCGCTCAGTACTCGGTGAGATTTACTGATCTCTCGCGCTACTCGACCGACATGGTACGGGACCCATTCTTCTGGGCCCGGACCTTCGAGTAGGGTTTGAGACACGATATCAAGCCATCACTGATCTCCCTCAGCATACCGACTCAGACAGGAGTACTGGAGCGGGCCCTTTTGATCGAGATCTTCCTTGCTGAGTCTACACCAGCGCCGAGACCCACCGCAGGGCGGATGTGGAAGAGTCATCTGCAGCAGGCAGTCGACGGATGAATTAGGGGTCCAGGCAGACCAGACCCACAGGTAGACGACCTCAGGACACTGGCTCAGTAATGCGAGGCACACAGTGTGTAGCCAGTCTTTCGAGAGGCAGACAATGCTACTCGTGCGGCAGGCAGGGCCACATGGCTCGTGACTGCCCGACCTGCCGTGCCGAGGAGCAGCAGACGGTTGAGGGACCACCGAGGCGGAGGCAGAGGGTCGACCGTGGCGGTCCGTAGGGAGGAGACGGATGAGGCAGAGGAGCTGGCTGAGCAGCAGGTGGTGGGAGACGCTTTGAGGCTTTTCCACCACCACCACCAGGAGGTCCACCCCGACCACATGGAGCTGGCGGGCAGAGACAGGCACAACTCCAAGCAGCAGAGGCCTACGACCACGGCGCGCCACAGATGATTCGAGGTACTATCTGTGTCTATTCCACCCTTGCTGCAGTACTTATAGACATAGGAGCGAGTCACTCTTTCATAGCCGCTGCCCTTGTTCGGAGCTCGGAGATTTCTACAGAGACGTTGGCGCGATCCTTACGGCTAGAGACTCCTATGGGAGCATACTCGACGATTACGCACTGGTGCCGGCAGTATGAGCGTACTCTAGGAGGCGAGAGCTTCGGCTGGGATCTTCTTGTAGCAGCGTCGAGGCCTTACGACGTCATCTTGGGCATGAATTGTCTATCTACGGTCCATGCACAGATTGACAGTTTTAGGCGCAAGGTGCGATGTGTACGCACCGACGGGAGCAGGTTCACCTTTACCGGTGAGAAGGGAGCCTTTACAGCACATGATGGACTTCCGTGGAGGAGAGGACAACCCATCACTCATAAGTTGGCTAGCCTCATCCTTGGAGCAGTAGATGTGTAGAGTCCTGGTTTTCCTGCAGTGGTGGATCAGTTTGTGGACGTTTTTCCTGACGACGTTCTAGGGCTACCTCCATGCAGAGAGGTAGAATTTTATATTGACCTGTACCTCGGGACAGCCCCGATATCCACTCCAACATATCGAATGGCCCCCGCCGAGCTTCGAGAGCTACGGGTACAGTTGGAGGACTTGCAGGGCAAGGGGTTCATCCGACCCATTGTTTCACCCTGGGCTTCCCCGATATTGTTCGCCAAGAAGGCGGACGGGAGCTTGTGACTTTGTGTTTACTAGTGTCGCCTGAACCAGGTGACAGTGAGGAACAAGTATCTGCTACCGAGGATTGATGACCTCTTTGATCAGATCAAGGGAGCACGGTGGTTCTCGAAGATAGACCTCAGGTAAGGCTATCATCAGCTCAGAGTCAGAGACGAGGACGTGCAGAAGATGGCCTTCAGATGTCGGTATGGCCACTATGAGTTCTTGGTTATGCCTTTCGGCATAACCAATGCTCCAGCAGTGTTCATGGCCCTCATGAACAGGATATTTTAGCCATACCTCGATCGGTTTGTCATGGTCTTCATTGACGACATACTGATTTACTCGACGAATGAGGAGGAACACGCATACCACTTTCGAGTTGTACTAGACAGACTCCGAGAGCACCATCTTTATGGTAAGCTCTCGAAGTTCCAGTTCTGGATACGTGAGGTCCACTTCTTGGGACACGTCATCTCCGAGGCGGGAGTTGTAGTGGATCCCGCGAAGATCGAGTCAGTGCTAGCTTGGGAGCCACCTAGGAGCTTGACGGAGGTTCAGAGTTTCTTGGGACTAGCTGGATAATATCGGAGATTCATGCCAGACTTCTATAGTGTTGCGGCACCACTCATAGCTTTGACGAAGAAGGGGAAACCCTTCGTGTGGTCAGACAGATGTCAGCAGAGATTCCAGGAGGTGAGACAGAGATTGACCAGCGTACCTATCTTGAGGTTGCCTGAGGAGGGAGTAGGGTACGTAGTCTACTGCGATGCATCAGGGACCGGACTCGGATGTGTTTTGATGCAGGAGCAGGCAGTGATCGCCTATGGATCATGTCAGTTGAGACCGCATGAGCAGAACTACGCTACCCATGACCTGGAGTTAGCAGTAGTGGTCTTCGCTCTGAAGACATGGCGACACTACCTGATGGGCGAGCGCTTTATAGTCTTTTCTGATCATCAGAGTCTCAGGAATATCTTCTCGCAGAATGACCTGAACCTGAGACAACGGCGATGGCTCGAGTTCCTCCAGGACTATGATTTTGAGATAGTCTATACTCCTGGGAAGAGGAACGTAGTAGCTGATGCCCTCAGCAGGAGGACAGGCATTCAGCTACTTGAGGAGACGACGAAGCAGCTAGCCTCTTTGCAGATATCCTTCGTGGATAGAGATGGAGCAGCCTTCCTCCAGTCTCTCACAGTCACCCCTCCACTACTGCAGCAGGTCAGAGAGGCACAGCGTGAGGACGCTGACTGTGAGACATGGAGTGCACATATATCCTCGGGACAGGCACCTGATGGTTTCTCCCTTGGAGCAGAGCACGACATCCTTTTCAGAGGAAGTACCATGGTACTAGTCGCTTTGAGAGAGGAGGTGCTGAGAGTGTTTCACACTCCCCCTTTGGCGGTATATCCAGGAGTGGCGAAGATGTACCAGGATCTCAGACGACAGCACTGGTGGCCGGGAATGAAGAATGTTGTGGCAGATTTTGTTTCTCGATGCCTCACCTTCCATCAGGTGAAGGCATAGCATCAGGTACAAGCAGGCTTGGTACAGCCCTTGGAGGTTCCGTATTGGAAGTGGGACGGTATAACTATAGACTTCGTGACTGGACTTCCATGCACTTCCAGAGGTCACGACTCCATTTGGGTGATTGTTGACCGACTCACCAAGTCGGCACACTTCTTACCCATCATAGAGCAGGGCTCAGTGGAGAGCTTGGGACGTCTCTATGTTCAGGAGATTGTGCAGCTCCACGGTGTGCCATCATCTATCGTCTCTGATCGAGATGCTCGCTTTACTTCCTGGCTTTGGAAGGGGTTACAGGAGGCATTCGGGACACAGCTACATCTGAGCACAGCCTTTCACCCTCAAACGGATGGTCAGACGGAGAGGACCATTCAAGCTCTCGAGGACATGCTCCGTGCATGTGTCCTAGACTTCAGTCGCAGCTGGGAGGACCACCTAACCTTGGTGGAGTTTGCGTACAACAACAGCTACCACTCCACCATCGGGATGGCACCGTATGAGGCATTGTACGACCGACCTTGTAGATCTCCTTTGTGCTGGACAGACCCTGGGGAGTCAGCACTTGTGGGGCCGGAGATGGTTCAGGCCACGACAGAGAAGGTCCAGGTCATCCAGGAGCGGATGAGGACAGCTCAGAGCCGGCATAAGTCATACGCTGACAGGAGGCGGAGGCCACTAGAGTTCGAGGATGGAAACCACGTCTTCTTGCGGGTCTCACCTCGACGTGGTATATGGAGATTTGGACAAGGCGGAAAGTTATCTCCGCACTTCAACAGACCCTTCCAGGTCCTCAGCAGGATTGGCAAGGTGGCTTATCGTCTGGCTCTACCACCTCAGTTGCACCAGGTGCACGACGTCTTCCACGTGTCTCAGTTGAGGAGATACGTGCACGACCCGACGCACATCATTGACCATGGGGAGCTTGACGTTGATGACGGGGCGACTTTTACGGAGGTTCCAGTGGAGATCGAGGATCGAAAGGAGCGGGTCCTATGTGGACGGTCGATTCCTCTAGTGCACATCAGATGGCAGCCCGGGAATTTCCAGGAGAGAACTTGGGAGCGGGAGGCTCAGATGCGTGCTCAGTACCCTCATTTGTTTCCCTAGATTTTGATGTATCTTTACGGGGACGTAATGCCCTGAGGTGGGAGTAATGTAAAGACCTGTAAAATTCAAGGGTAATTTTTTCTAAATTTTTTTTGGAATTTTACAAGAGTGCGGTTTCTGACGGAACCTGATTCCGAGGCCCGGAGTGCCCGGAATCAATTTCCGAAGTTTGGTTCGGGTACGATCAGTGAGCGAACGAGCGTGAATTTCTAACTTTTGATCCGGTGCTCGGAATTGAAATCCGAGGACACCGATGAACTCGCAGGGCCGATTTTCGCTTAAGGAGACCTTTTCGGAGGTTGCGTTTTATGCGGAATGAAAGTTAGTTTTGGGAAAAATTAAAAGAAGTTAAATAAAATGTGGAAACACATTTTATTTTTAACTTGTTGGTTAACTTCTCCCAAATGGAGTTTTGGGTGGGACCCACATACACATAAAATCCCTTGAGAGGATTAAGTGTGGTGGGGCCCACACGAACCCTAACACTTCACCTTCTTTTTTTAACTCCCTTTAACTCCTCTTTTAATGAACTTGACAACTTGGGTTATTAAATGGGTTGAGTTGTTTAATTTCAAACCTTTGAATTTCAAAATGGTTTTGTTGTGTAAATAAAATAAGACTTTAGCTTATTTTATTTTGGTTAGAATTCTCTAGCCACCTTGAGAGAATTTTGGAGCTTTCTTCTTCTTCTTCAAACTTTGACGAAGAACGCGAAGAACTTTCGGACATCGACGAAGAACACCACGTTCTCAGGAACCGTCTTCCGCAACGCCATACCCGCGACACCGACGACGTCTCCTTCCGCGTCATCTCTTATGCGACGGTTTCCCGTGACGAAATCTCCGTCAAAGAGCTTCGAATCCTCGCTTCACGACATCGACATCCTTTTTCCGCGACGCCGACCACCGCGACGCTCGTCTTCCGCGGTTCGTTGACGAACATCGTTCTTGAAACCGAGGTAGGGTTTTTTTGTTGTTTAATTTATTTAATCATGTTCTTGGTTCTAGCATGACGATCCTTGAGGTTAAATGATTAAGTGTTATCGTCTAACGAGAGGGGGGCTGGACTGCACAAACACGGCCGAACCCCCCCTCCTTTTTTCTTGAATATTTTTCTTGCGGATGAAACGAGATGGCGTGGTGCCGTCGCACCACGCGGGAATCACACAGAAAATATTGCACGGCGCCGTCGCGCCGTGCTCTGGAAAGATTATCATGAACGCGACGCCGTCGCGCCACGTCGAAGGAAACCGAAGGCGCCGTGGCCGGAGCGGGGCCGCGGCGGAGGGGCGCGGTGTCGTCGCACCGCACCGGACGACGAAGGCCGCGGCCGGTTCCGGGCCGCGGCGGGGCGTGATGACCAGCGGCCAGCCGGGCCACCGGTGTCAGATGACGGAAGAGGACCAGCCCTTGCCGGTCTTGTTGAGAAGAAGCCGGCCGGCTAGGTCGGCCTGGCCGGGATGGTGGAAACCGGGGGAATTTAATTCCCCCGGGCGGTTAAATTGGCCCCCCATAATGTGGGGGGCCGGTTTCACAAAGGGGGGCAGGTGGCCCCCCGTTTTTCCAGAAATCTCGGCCTTCGGCCGAGCTGGCAGCGCGCCCTGTGCGCTGCCTTGCGTCGAATCGGCGCGCCTGGCCGGTTCGCCAGGCCAGGCCGCGCCGCGCCGCGCCAGGTTGGGCCGGGCCGCGCCGGGCCGGGCCGCCCCAGGCCGGACCGTGCCGGGCTAGTTCGACATTGTCTGGGGCGGGTCGACCCGGTTCGGGCCATCCGGGGGTTCTCGGGCAGGGACGGCCCGGGCCCGAAACCCCCGTTACCGAGCGGTTTGGACTCAAATGCCCATAACTTGGGCTACGGATCTCCAAACGACGTGCCATCAGTAGCGATGAAATCCTTGGATCAAGATGGTTGTTTTAGTATATTGCACTCAAGGTTTCAGAATACTTTGAGTTCGGCCAGGTTGGTTCGTACACGAAACCAACCGGGCCCTCGGAGCGGAAACGCTCATATCTTGAGCAACGGACGTCCGATTGACGTGCCGTCAGCTTTGTTGTGTTTCTCTTAGTGAGACGGATCTTTTGGCTAACTCCGACCGAGGTTTGGACGCAGGTGGAGTACGGTCGGTTTGGTTTTGCCTTAAAAACCAACCGGGCCCCTGGGACGAAAAAGCCAATAACTCTCAGACCAGGCGTCAGATCGACGCGCTGTCTGTTGCATTGAGTTCCTGTTGACGATACCGAGCTTTTGGATACATCAACTCTGGACTATGTGATAGTTGATGTATCATCCTCTCGGCTCGTGGAGCGGACCCTCCCGAACGAGCTTGCTGTGTGCGGGAACCCTAGAGCTGGCTGCGACTGTGACTGCTACTGCTACTGCTACTGCTACTGTGACTGCGACGACGACAGTACAGAGATCCTTGGTGGATTCGACGACGACTACAGCACTCAGCGATCCTACGTGGATCAGTTCTACAGGTCCTGTGTGGGCCCGATCTTGTGTGGGTCCGATTCTGTGTGGGTCTGCGCTCAGTGGTCCTATGTGAACCAGCGCCTACAGGTCCTATGTGGGCCCGATCCTGTGTGGGTCATTGCGGGGGTTAGTTACCTATCGATCCTTCATGGGTCCGACGACTTAGATGGATCAGTGATCATCTTTATCATTATCCGAAGAAGTATACCTGTGTGAGCTGAATCCTGTTGCTTTCCTGTGTGGATTGTGTTGTGCTATCCTATGTGGATTTTTTTTTGTTTTCCTGTGTGGAATACGTATACTTTCCTTTGTGGACTGAGTTGTACTTGGGCTCGGAGGTTGGAGCGTATTGGAATTGATGACTTAGGTATATGTATGGGCATATACCTAAGCAGTGTCGGTTGTTACTTCGTGATTGTATCATCCTTTTTGGTTTATCCTTTGTGGATTTGGGAGACCTTAATGGGTCTCGGGGTCCCTACTGAGTAGCTTATACTCACCCCTGCACGGGCTATGCCCGCACTACATTGTGTTGGTTGCAGACGACAGACATCGTTGATCGTAGTTGAGGCTTGCTGTGCAGGACAGTACCAGGAGGTGGACCACTGGGTGAGACGTGCTCGGAGCGGACGACGGGACCCAAGAAGCAGTGGAGCTATCTGTACCCACCCTTTAGGTGGGATTTCCAGTGGACAGCTCGGTGTAGCGGCTTTTTCTTTACAGTTTCTGTTTTCCCTTTCGAGTTATACTTTACTTTCTGTTTGGGTTTGTATATTGGCCCATTTACTTTTCCGCACTTTCAGTTGTACTCTGTTTTTACTTAGTGTTTACTTTTCTGATTTCTTACTCTGTGGTGATTGTTTACATTACAAAGGCAATGCCTTCTCTTTTTACTGGGAATTACGCCTTAGTGCTAGTCGCCAGCCCCTGGCCTATGGAAGGCAGGCTTGGGGTAGTCACGACACGGGCCCTGAGGGCGGGTCGTGACACATCGTTTATGGATGAAGTATTAAATTTCATATTCTAGTTTTAATACGAATGTTTATGTTATGTTTAAACCTTTTCTTATGGGAATGCATTGGACTTAATATGTGATGGGTGGATCCCGCTATATCCCCTCAATGCATCGGTAGGTCACATGAGACAAACTAGTGTCTTGGCACAAGTCCATGGAAAAATCTTATTTGTAGTCTTGGCACAAGGCCTTGGATATGTGGTTATGATAGTCTGGCATTATGCATTCCATCATTATGAAAGTGGTTATTGATATTTCATGTGATTATTTTATTAATAGAATATCCATGAGAATAAGTAAATGGAATTATTTAATTTTATTTTTTTCATACTATGTTGATGTTCAAGTTTAAAAGGATTTTGTTTTAGTTATACATTGCCTTAAATGTTTATTCTTATTTATGAAAGTTTCCCCTATATTGTTATCTTTACTGGGCATTTGATCTCACCACTTTCCTATGTTTTATTTTTCCCAGTATCTGAAGAAGTAAATTATGAATGACCTGCAGGGATAGTATGAGGGGATAAGAGTGTGGACTATGGAGACTATGTTGTTGTAGTTTTCATTTTATGATGTAATGTAAAACATCATGAATATATATAGTGTTTCCAAGGCTACAAAACTAATAGGTCTTTCGAGACATGATCTTTCTTGTGATCATGCCAGTGTTATGTAATAATTCACCGACTCTAGGTAACTAGGGTCGGGGCATTACAGTTGGTATCAGAGGAAGTTTAGTACAAACCTTGGAAGCTAGATTTAGATAAAATCTGATTAGAGCACATAGATTTAAGATGGACATTGAGGATTAGTATAGAAAAACTTATTAGAATTTTGGTATTGTAGAGATTTTGTGAGTTTTTCGAGTAATACATACCTATCTGGATATGAGCAGGTAGAGACGGCTCTGACACAGATGTACCTAGGGGTAAAACTCGAAAACACTGCTTTGATCTAGACTCGAACGGGAACTGGTGCACGAAAACGGGACTTGCTGCACTCTTGGTTACGACACTCCCGGGGGATATGCTTAGGATAACACTCATTTTCTTTACAAATCATTATGAAGGGTTTATGAGTATATAAATCCTCAAAGAAAACATTTTTATGATTATGGATTATATCCATACATAGTTCAATTTATGTTAAGTGTTTTATATGTATGGAATTATGTATTTTGATTCATAAACTGATCTAGTTTATGCCATTGTTTAGAAATGGACCCTAGTGGAATAAATGGAAACCGTATCAATGCACGCACTCCATGTAGGGATTTCCCTACTGCACAAGATAATTATAGTAGAGATGGTGATACAACTGGTGCCAATCATCTAATCACCATACTGGGTCAACTCACTCAGGTTATGAAAAATAACCTTACCCTTATGGAGCACCCTGATCCATAGCGTGGAGGATCATTGTTAGATCGCTTCATGAGGAAACAACCACCAATGATAAATGGGAGTACAAATCCCATAGTAGCTGTGCAATGGATAAATTCCCTAGAGAAAATATTTCAGGCTTTGGGAAGTAGTGAAAGGGAAAAAGTTATCATGGCAGTTTACCACCTCACTAGAGATGCTGATCAATGGTGGTCATTGGTTAAAAACATGAAGGAAGATTATGAAGTATCAAATATGGAATGGAGGTAATTCAAAGATCTGTTTTTAGAAAAATACTTTCCTCGTGACCGTCGAGCAGATATGGAAAGGCAATTTCTGAGTCTGAGACAAAAGGAGGATGAGAATGTCGCAAAGTATGAGGCTAACTTTACAAGGTTAGCAAGGTAGGCTGGAGATTATATATGTAACCAAAGAAGTTAGATTGATCATTTATTTAATGTGTTAAAACCATTTATCCGTCGAGCATTAGTCTCACAATCCTTCTCGTTATACGAAGACATTGTCTCATGTGCTATCAAGATAGAAAAGGAATTCTCTAAGTCTTATGACTTTAAAGCAAAGCAAGAGAAGAAGAGATCTACTGATCAATATGGGAATGGAAATAAGGGGAAGAAGGAAAAATTTGAATATACATTCTGTAGTAAATGTGGGAAGAAACACCCCGATGCTTGCTTAAAAGGAACGAGAGTCTGTTACAATTGTGGTGAAAAAGGCCACCATGCTCGTGATTGTAAGGAGAAGAAGGAAGCTACCGATGTCCAATGCTACAATTTTCGGGAGATAGGAAATTATGCAAATGAATTTCCTATGCGTCAGGGAACTTATCTCAGAAAAGGCCAAGGGATCAAGGCCAAACTTATGATATCACTACTCCTGAGGTAGAAGCTCCGAAAGACGTGGTGGCAGGTAATTTAATAGTTTCCTCAAGTTTAGAAAATGAATTATTTGATTCTGGATCATCACATTGTTTCATATCTTCCCAGTTTGCTATGAAAATTAGATATTTCCAATTTGATTTAACAATGGAGTTTTCAGTTAAAACTCCTAAGGGAAGTATCATTACAACAAAGTTTTGTGAATCCGTCCCCATTAGAGCACATAAATGTTCTTTATCCGCTGATCTCATCGTCATAGTTATAATTGATTTTGATATAATCATCAGTATGGATTGGCTTTTGGACCATGATGCGAAGATTTATTGTAAGAAGAAGGAGGTTACGATTTTTTATGATGATGATAAGGAACACCTTATCTTTAGAGCTGAATCGTCACCACCTAATTCTTATCTAGATCCACCCCCAGTAGCTCAACTAAATTCAATTATTAGGTATGAAGAGAATTAAATGACTCTGGGTGAGGAAATGAATTTTCAAATAGAGGATGTACCTATTTTGAATGAATATGTAGATGTGTTTCCGGAAGATTTACATGGACATCCTCCAGAACGAGAAGTTGAGTTTTCCATTGATTTAATTCCTAGATCAAGGCCTATATCGATGACCCCTTATAGAATGGCCACTGTGTAATTAGTCGAACTAAAGAAACATCTAGAGCAATTGAGTACTAAGGGATTTATTCGACCTAGTGTTTCTCCATGGGGATCCCCTGTTCTTTTTGTTAAAAAGAAACATGGATCTATGAGGTTATGTATCGACTACAGGGAGATAAATGCTATAACAATAAATAACAAGTATACCCTACCTCGCATTGATGATTTATTTGACCAATAGCATGGAGATCAATACTTTTCGAATATTGAACTTCGATCTAGATACCATCAGTTGTGTGTGAAGAAGGAAGACATTCTGAAGACAGCATTTCGAACCATGTACGGGCATTACGAGTTTACAGTAATGCCTTTTGGATTGACTAATTCAACCTCTGTATTCATGGATCTAATGAATATATTATTCAAGGAATATCTCATTGAATTTGTGGTGTTATTCATTGATGATATCTTGGTATACTCCAAATGCTACTAAGATCATGAAAATCACTTGCGCATTATCCTGAAGACTCTGAGAAGACATGAGTTATATGGGAATTTTAGCAAGTGTGAATTCTAGCTTCAGGAGATTTCTTTTCTTGGCCATATTTTCTCTAAAGATAGAATATCTTTTGATCCTTCTAAGACAAAGGCAATCCAAGAATTTCCCACACCTACTAGTATAACTGAGGTACACATTATTATTGGTTTGGTAGGTTATTATCGACACTTCGTCCAGAATTTTTCCCGATTGGCTAACCCATTAACGTAACTGACACATAAAGGGGTTAAATTTGTTTGGAAAAAAGAGTGTGAAGAATGTTTCTAAGAACATAAGAGAATATTATTCAATGCTCCTATATTGACTCTACCATCAGGGAATGATGAGTTCGTTATTTATAGTGATTCATCGATGAAAGGACTTGGTTGTGTCCTTATGTCGAATGATAGGGTTATTGCCTATCCATCACGATAGTTGAAAATTCATTAACAAAACTATCCTACTCATGATATCGAGTTTGCAGCTATGATCTTTGCTTTGAAGATATGGAGGCCCTACCTCTATGGTGAAAATGTGAGATTTATACTGATCACAAGAGTTTGAAGTATATTTTATCACAAAAAGAACTCAACATGAGGGAAAGGAGATGGCTTGAATTACTCCAAGATTATGATTGTACGATACACTTCCACCCGGGGAAAGAAAACAAGGTGGAAGATGCTTTGAGCAGAAAAGATCAAGGAGTTTTGAACAATATGAGAATTGAAAGGGATCAAATTTTCATGGATCTAGTGAAGATAGACATGGGAGTAACCAGGGAAGGTGAAACATCAATGCTTCTTTAAATGGTTTCCAAAACATATTTACAAGAAAGGATTAAGAGTTCTCAGACCGATGATGAATAATTTAAAAAGAAGATTAAAGCTATGAATGATGGGAGATTGAGAGACATTGTGTATGAAGAAGGAATTTTGAATTTCGGGAAGAGACTTTGTGTTCCCGATATACCTGATCTAAAAAGTGAATTGCTGGATGATGCTCATAGTTCCAATTTCTCTATAAACCCTGGGAGCACCAAAATGTATAGATATTTGGAGGAACATTTTTTGTGGGACAACATGAAGAGGGAGATTGATGATTTTGTATCAAGATGTATGGTTTTTCAACAAGTTAAAGCTGGAAGGCAATAACCTGGAGGAGTCATGCAACCTCTTCCCATACCGGAGTGGAAATGGGACAATATTACGATGGACTTTGTCAGGGGGCTACCAAAGAATCCTAGAAGGAACAATGCAATATGGGTCATTGTTGATCGTGTTACCAAGTCAACACATTTTCTTGCTGTAAGGGAAGATTTTCCACTTGAACGACTAGAAAGACTATATATTAATGAAGTTGTGAGACTTCATGGAGTACCCCAATCGATTGTTTCTGATCATGATCCTAGTTTTACTTCATGAATCTAAAAAAGTCTTCAGAAAGCCTTGGATACTGAACTTCATTTGAGCACTGCCTACCACCGTCAAACAGATGGACAATCAGAATGAACTATTCAAACCTTAGAAGACATGTTGATATCCTACTCACATGGCTTTCAGGGTATGTGGGATCAATATTTACGTATGGTAGAATTTTCCTATAACAATAGATTCCATTTGAGTATTCAGATGGAACCATATGATGCGTTATACAGAAATAGATGTTGCACACCAACCTGTTGGGACGACGTTGGTGAAAGAAAACTTGTAGGCCCAGAACTGGTGGAGGAAACGATGGAAAAGGTGAAGGTAATCCAAAACCACATCAAAGCAGCTCAAAGTAGGCAGAAGAGCTCTGCCGATAATCGAAGGAAGGATTTGGAATTTCAAGTCGGTGATCATGCTTTCCTGAAGGTATCTCCATGGAAGGGAGTCATATGTTTTTGTAAGAAAGGTAAATTGAGTCCTAGGTACATCAGACATTTCGAAATTCTAGAACAAATTGGGGCTGTAGCTTACCGTTTGTCAATGCCGCCAAATCTCTCCAAAGTTCACGATGTGTTCCACGTATTACTGTTGAGGAAATACATGCCTGACCCAACGCATGTAGTCACCTATGAGGAATTAGAACTGGAACCCGATCTGTCTTATTGTGAAGAGCCTGTTATGATTCTTGATACGAGAGAACAAGTACTGAGAAACCGGACGACTCGTCTGGTAAAAGTCTTGTGGAGAAACCATAAGATGGAAGATGTAATGTGGGAACCCGAGGAACTTATGATGAAGAACCACCTGAGACTTTTCATGCGGTATAATTATAGAAATTTCAACGGAAAAATTATTTGAAAGAGGGGATAATGTAACACCCTAAGCTTCTAAGGTACGCTTCTCTTTGAATACTGCAATAGCGTGTGTTGTACGCAACATCAAGGTCTAACACACCATAACCAATCAAACTAGCCGTTATGAATATTAATACCCACTTTTTAAAATTTATAAATTTTACTTTTCAAAATGGACTTCGTTTTTGGATTCAGAATATAGAAATTATCCTAGGGTGAAGTTTTGGTATTTTTCTGAAAAAACATCATTTATTGATGAATAGTGAAATCACAAAGTGGTAGTTAAAAAAACTGAATTTTTCATAAAACTTAATTTTACCGCTTCTGTGAGTGGAATTTAGAAAATCCGAGAGACACGGTTAATATCATTGAGTAAAATGTGGTTCAATGAGATGAAAATAATTTTTGGTGAATAGTAACTTTTTTACTTTTATTTACCATGGTTAAAAGTAAATAGGGTAATTAAGGGTAAAAATGATATTAATATTACCGTAACACATGTCCTAATTATATTTTACAAGTTTATATCGACCAAAAACATCCTTAAGAATAAAATATTATCATTTAGGTCCACTTGGATTAGATTAGGACATTTATTATTATTTAATTCAAAGAAGAGTTTAAAGAGTTAAAATCAATGTTTATTTACTAAAACATTTTTAATATAGGGTTACACATAATATAAATTCGATTATAAATATTAATTAGAAATATAAAACAATTTCCTACATAATTATATTTTACTTATAATTTTTAGACATTAAATAATTTAATTTATTTATGACACAATGATGATGCAGCAATTACCATAATATTGAAAAATTAAATAATTGATAATATAAATACCCAAATAAATATAATTTGAGACTTTTTATGAATTACACTAATTTTATAGGATAAAATAACATTTTATGAATGACTTAATTAACATTTTTCGATGTAATCATTCTGTTATGATTTTCAAAAAGATCAATTTTCCAAATAGTGTCAAAATTTACATAAAAGATTTTTTAAAACAAATATTATATTATTAATTGATATTAAATTCATAAAAATCTAAGGATCGGCCAAGATACTTATATCATGATATTTGTCTCATTAATGGATCATTTGGGAATCTCTTGGATGTACATAGTATGTTTATTAACCATATAATATAAAAAACAAAGAGACATTGTAAAAGTGAAACTAATTAACTAAGAGTTAATAATTAATGATAAGGTTAATATAGTAACCCAAACCTATCTAAATCCTATTGGTTGAGTGGTTTTCGACCCATCCCCACATTAGAATTTAAATAATCCACTTTGGAGCCATTAGAAACCGAATATGAATTTATTATAAAGTAATAATTCTAGCTTTTCCAAAGGTGCCCCTCACCCCTCTTATGAAAGGGCACTCCCCCTTCTCATTAATTAGAACCTTAAAAGACTTTTAGTTCGACCAAAATATACCCAAATAATCTCCCAACTTCCCTCACTTCATCCTAGAGGCCTTACTTTAGTTATAAACACAACCTACAGATCTATTTTGATCAAATCAAAAGGAAGAACCCGAAGAAGAGGTAATGATTTCACCACCCTTTTCAAGTTCCTTTCTTCTTCCACTTCTTCTATCTTTGTTATTACCATTCTAAAATAATATCTCCACTATATGATATGTTCTTTTATGTTATTATAATCATGTTACAACCATATTTCAGTATTCTATCCATCCTTTGAATGACATGTCACCATACGTGTGTACGTGCGGCTTAGCGTCTCCACGTCGTGGTGTAATTGCTATTCAAAACATTATTATTTTTATGGTGATAATAATGATGTGTAATTCATGAAAATAATAAATATAACATTATAATGTTCATGTATATATGATATACCATCCAATTAAATTTTATTTTAATATCAAAAGAATGATATTGTCGCTCGTGCGTACGTACGGACTACCGTCTCCACGAACGTGCTGAGATTCATTCTCCATCGTATCCATTCAAGTATAATTCTCATTTGAAGATTATTAATATTGTTTAAGAACTTAGTATAATTCTGTATATGAATAAGATACAACTTATCCATAAAAATCATGTCTTACATAACAAAAAATATAAAATGAAATGAGTAAGTTAACACCCGAAATGACAATAATACTAAGATAGTATTAACAAAGCAATGTTAAAAGATCATATATGATAACATAATAATGTATATGATTCTTTTATTATTTAATTACAATTATTTCAGAATTATACATGAGGTTAACCTACCCCCAACCAAGGAAAACTACAAGGTAAGTGTTTATTTCGCAATCTTTTCATTATCCGAGGTTGTTTATTCGTAATAATCTACAGGGATTTCTTTATCATCCACATCCATATTTCTTAAAAATGTATTTCAAAACATTTTTACTATTTACTAGAATATGGGTTAAAGTCATTTATACCCTCGTTGACTTTTATAAGTGGTTTATAATGGAATCCTTCCGTCATTTTCCAAACAAGTTCCTTTTTAACCTTTTCGACAGAATTAAGGTAAGAATGTTTTTTTAACTTATACGGCGGGTGCGGCTATTTTCCGCCATTATAAAATCTTCGAAGCTTCCCTTACAATCTTATAAGAAAATTTTTAAAGAAAATTTTTTATTTTATAAATATATTACTCTTAAATGATTTCAAAATAGAAAGAGATATTTCTCTAAAAAGAGTTTTGATTTCATCTATGTCAACATACTTTGATGGATTTTACGATTATTTGTAGTTGATTGATTATGATACAAAACTTCTATATTTTATTGAAGGTTTTGTGATATGTTTGACTGTGGATGTATTATTTTTATACCATTCATGGTTTATGCATGAAGTGTTTACATTTCGTATCCTAGTTTTAATATGAATGATTATGTTATGTTTAAACCTTTTTATATGGGAATGCATTGGACTTAATATGTGACGGGTGGACCCCGATATATCTCCTCGATGCATCGGTAAGTCTCATGAGACAAACTTGTGTCTTGGCACAAGGCCTTGGCAAAATATTATTTGTAGTCTTGGCATGAGGCCTTGGCTATGTGGTTATGATGGTCTGGCATTATGCATTCCATCATTATGAAAGTGGTTATTGATATTCATGTGATTATTCGATTAGTAGAATATCCATGTGAATAAGTAAATGGAATTATTTCATTTTAATTTTTTCATACTATGTTGAAGTTCAAGTTTAAAAGGCATTTTTTAGTTATACATTTCCTTAAATGTTTATTCTTATTAATGAAATTCTCCGCTATATTGTTATCCTTACTGGGCATTTGAGCTCACCCCTTTTCTCTGTTATAATTTTCCCAGGATGTGAAGAAGTAAATTATGAATGACCTATAGTGATAGTATGAGGGGATAATATTGTGGACTTTGGAGACTATGTTGTTGTAGTTTTCATTTCATGATACAATGTAAAACGTTATGAATATATCTAGTGTTTCCATTTCTAATAAAGGAATCGGTCTTTCGAGATTTGATCTTTATTGTGATCATGCCAATGTTATGTAATAATTCATTGACTCTAGGTAACTGGTTTTGGGGTGTTGCATTGTTTCTCTTGATATTTCATTAAATTATTTCCCCATAAAAATGTATTATAGTGTTGACCACGTGGTTTTCTCACGTAGAGGTTGCATGCTATGTCGTTAATCAATCACATTGTTATTTTTTTTGATAAACCTCAAAAATAAAAATAGAGATTAAAATGAGTTGAAATATGTTAAATGAAAAAAAAATATTAACACTATAAATTTATTGTATTTCTGGGAAATGAAAAGATTAATAGATTGAAGAAAACAACCAAAATAAAGAAGTGGTGGAAAACCATCAATCCTTAGAAACTACCTTTATCATTGTATTAATGAAATATAAAATTCTATTTTTCAGTTTTTACCTAAAAAACCTGAGGGATACAAAAAAATTTACTAGAAACTCTATGGATACCTCACACATGTGTGTCTATCCTCTTTTTAATCTTATCTGATTATCAAATGACCCTTGAGAAACCAAAACATATTAGACTCATTGTGCACAATGCAGTGACCATGAGTTTAATTAATTATTTATAGTACAAATAACCCATTAACATTCATTTCATCCAAATAAATCCATAGTAATTTAGAAAACTTTTTATTAAAGAAAAAATATACCTCCATCATTCAATAAAAATTGTTTATAGAGAAATAAATGAAAACAATGAAAAGAAAATGTCCCAAATAGATATATCATCAGATCTCCGCTGCCCACCACCGCATTGATTCTTGAGATTCATATATTTATCAATTAATGTAACACTTATCTCCTCAATCATAGATTCTCTAGAATATTACTCTTCATTAATCCAAAAACCCATATAAATGGAATGAATTTGATTATATAAATACTGGACGGTTAAAAATCTTATTTCCTGAATCTCCCTCAAGAACGATGGATTTATGTGGGGCCTCTTCTCAGATAAATATTCCAATGGTTGTTTAAAGAGAGTTATTTTAACTTAATTCTTTTTGCGATCTTCCAATTTTCAGATTATTTTTAAATGTTGTGCAAATGTAATGAATTATTTACCAAAGATAACATATTTTGATTGAGGGGACCCTTCATATTTCTATTATTGGAAAAATTTATAGGACTTATTTATGACATAATTTATTACTTCAAATCGTCTTGAATGCATCACATTGAGTAAAATTTCAACTCAAATTGTAATAAATTCAATTGGAATTTTTTATATGGATTTATACCTCATTCAATGAAGTAGAGTCCATTCATCTATCCTGAAAAACATTCCACAGTGAATTATTTCTTTCGGCCTCAAAATAGTTCAATCAAGTATATGGAATGTTGAGAAATTATATATTCCAAAAAAATATAAGTCTAAAAAAATGAATAACTTTATTCGGAGAAATATGTAAAAATATATCCATAAAATATTGAAGTGATTGAAAAAAGTTAAAATATGGAATTATTAATTTTGAATTTTATCCTCAAAACATCCCTAACATGAAAAAACAATTCAATTCGGCTTAAACTGTTAAATTGGTGGGGGTTTATAACAATTAATTAAAAATATAAGTTAATACACATAGTATACATATCAGTTACCTAACACAAATAAGTTGGACCCCGGGACAAGTGATCATCAAAATCAAATCAATGAAAAATCAAAAGTAAACTGTGTGGTTCACCAATTAATCACAAATAATCCAAATATATCATGACACAAAAAAATATTTCATTTTCTAAATTCTATTAATTATATCCATTTCTAATTCATTTATCCTTCCATTCAGACAACACATTTACCACACATAAATTTCGTCCCAAAACACAAATATGGATTTTTAACAATGTATCTATCATCCATCCCCATGCAAGTATCATAATATTCTTGATAAATTTCAATATCACCACCATATTTGATCCTAGAAAAGGTGATTATCATGAGTAATTAAAATTGTTTTTATGTTTCTTATAGTTTTTGGGTGTTAAATATGAATAATAATAAGGCTGAATAAAGATGGTTTGGCACTTTTTGATGAAAAAATGAATGATTCAAATTTTCACTCAAGTATGGTATCATCATGACTCTCCTATAAATTGAATCAACATTGATAATAATTAAAAATATATTTTCTATCATATTCCTTCAATATTTCAATATAATAAATAAAAATTTTCTTCTCTATTCATTTATGGAATTTTACAGATATATACTATTTTTGACGCTTTTGTTGATATGTGCTCGTCCTACTCGTTGTGGTTATTACCCCGTATTCCCACTTTCCAAAGGTGAGTGGAATATATTCCTTATTCCGAGACTTCTCCTCCTTGATCAAAATGGTATGCTGGGATGTCGGTTCTTTCATCTAGGGATTCCTCCTCATAACTCACCGCCTAGTCTATGTCTCCCTTATAGTGTTAAGACGTTGTTCTTGAAACTCTTCCCAGCGGCATATCTTCATGGATTCCGATTAATTACACTACTTCGGTCGGGACATTTGAATGTATCTGGTTAAGGCAGCAAACTTCGGTCGGGGGAGTAGTCACATTTGACATCACTAGCGCGTCTGGTTGCTGGAACACTGATGGGTATGAGATTCATCCCTTTATTATAGGGCTTCTCGAGGATATTGAATCCAGATGAATCCCACTTCTAATGCCAGGAATCATATGCCATAGGTAAATATCTAAGGTTATCCTCAGCTTCTATTGTTTAACACAGGGTATATCGCAAATTTAACGTCTGGTGGAGACAGATCAGACTGATCAGAACACTTATTAGAGTGGATCAGATGGGCGTAACCCCAAGAGGAAACACTAATGCTTGGGAAAACGTGTGGTTAGCTTCTCCATTGGTTTAAAGGGGAATGAGGAATGAGGTGGCATGACCCACAGGGATATGGCATCCCGGGTATGAATCAGGATGGATGAGGGATGATCAAATGAAGTGGATGGTTAAAGTAATGAAACCGCCATGAGGACGATGATAATGTTGGGTCTATGTCTCTAAGAGACATTCTACATATCCCCTTGGCAAGGAATCAAAGTCAGCATAGTTTGGTAGGGCTGTTGGGACACCTAAGGAGGTGACCTATGAGAATGGATACGTGGATGAGATTTGGAGGAAATAAAACCTCTAGGTTGGTTCATGACCATCCCGAAACACCTAGGCTCGAGGGAGAGATCTGGATGAGAAATGAGTGACTGTCATGAACCTTAGGGAGGCTTCCTTCGTATCCATGGGGCATGGAATCATTGTCCACATAGTTCATCTGATGACAAATAACGGTTGATTGGGGACTTCAATGGCTTACCACTGCATGGGGTTACAATGGCTTACCGCGAGATTTGGTCGCAATGGCTTACCGCAGGACGAGGTCACAATGGCTTACCGCTGGATGGGGATGAACCTCAAAGAGGCTTCCAACATACCTTATCTAGGAGATAGGGAACAAACCCGCGTAGTTCCTGTGGGATGGGGGTCAGTGGACTGACGTGGATGAGATTTGGGGACTAATGGTTGTCGGGCTTGAACCTCAGAGAGGCGTCCTATGCACCTTTACCTAGAAAGGATCAAAGATCACATATTTTGAGAGGGTGATATGTCATACCACTAATAGGTGGAACAATAGATTACCACTTATTGAGGTCCATAGATTGACGTCTTCAATGATGGGTGTGAACCGACATGAAGGAGGGCCTCAGGCCCAGATATGTGGTGGGTTTGAACCTCGTGGAGGCTTCCTACATACGATGCCTTTTTAGGGATAGAAGTTCAAGTAGTTCATGTGGAGTGTACAAACCGATGTGAAGATGGTCAGAACCAATGGGTTACTGATATTGAACATCAGAGAGGCTTCCCACATACCTTGTCTAGGCAAGGATCAAAGTTTGCGTAGTTCGAGATGGTTTGATGAACGGACGTCAAGATGATCGGGACCAATTGATGGTTTTCTGGAACATCATGGAGGCTTACTATGTACCCCATATTGGAAAGGACCAGTGACTTCATTGTTCAGGTTGATTGTTGGAGAACTAATGTGAAGGGGGTTGGAACGACCAATGGGTGGTGGGCTTGATCCTCAGGGAGGATTCCAACGTACCTCACATTGACAAGGATCAAGGATCTTGTAGTTCAAATTGGGTGTGGGGATTACACTCTAGGCTTCCCAGAATGATTTCATAGTCGATGCATTCTCTAAGCCCATGTGAGTCATGATCGGTGAGTAAAACAAGTGTCACCAAAGACCAGACGATCACATCACGAATGGTGCATCCACAGAAAGTAGAGTGGTGATTACATGCGTTTAGCAGCCCAAAGAGGTAACATGGGCTTACACATGGTTAGTTGCACAAGAATATTGAGACTTACTCCAATATGGAGGCCCGGTGGTGACAAAGCCCAGTGGGAGAGGGATTTGGTACCAACGAATGGAAGAGTAGGGATGCTACCTCCTGTAAAAAATCTATGGGCTTATACCAGGGTGGTTGCCCTGTCCCCATGGACAGAAACCAAGGTGAGGTCATTGATTAACGTCATGTGTCAAGAACAATGGTGCTTGGATCTTTAACATCCTGCATCTCGGACGAGGCAGGTTCACTCCTCACCCCTTAGACATTCATAACCAGCACCTTCTACAGCATGGTGAATAGAAGGGACACACAACACCGTGTCTAGGGGGTGTCGTGAGTTAATCCCGTTGGGGTTCCACGTTAGCATGGATTTGCGAAGAAGCAATTTCTATTACCATGCCTATGAGAAGAGGAATTAGGCAAAGAAACATGACATGAAGTATCATCTAAGGGACTTTGAAATTGCTTCGTGCAAACCATAAGGTCCGCATGGGAAAATTAGTTTCAGGGAAAAGAGGTTAATGGGTCAAAGCCTTGTAAAGCTGTGGTTCTCCATGAAGTGAAGTGGATTCATGAAGGTATGTGATTCATGATTTTCACAATCTTAGGCTAGTGATAGGGCATATGTTTATATGGTAGGAGTTTTGAGAAGTAGAAATAGATTCATGAAGCATGGCCTTGCGAAGCAAGGGATCCTTGCAAAGTAAGGTGTTGTGAAGCAATGTGCTTAACAAAGCCCAATGACCCTGCCTTTTCATGTGGGTCACGTTTGTTCGAATGGTGTTTCGAGATGCATAAATGCTTTGCAATGACCCATGTCTCTATGGGGATATTTTTCCATTGCGAATACCCATGGGCTACATGAAAGGCATCACTCTCATAAGAGGGTTTCAAAAAAAGAAAAGGGGCAGGCACTACCCAAAGAAGAACTACCTTGAGGAACTCATGGTTCACAGAGAAAGAAGTGCATCGGAATTTGGGAGCTGTTAAGGTAAATGGTTAGATCATATGTCCATGGGATCATGGGGAGACCTTTATTTATAGGTGAGAGGCACTACAATCCAGTGCACGCATGACACAAAGACAGGGTTTTTTCCACAATGGGTCATGAACATCAGTGGGGTTCACGGGGTGTCCCACCTCCTTGCTCCGCAGCAGGCTCGAAAAATTCAAAGGGGTTCGCTAGGTGGCACGCCACATTGCTTCGCAGTGAGAGTGGTACCATGGGGCTCTGCGAAAGGGAAACACAAGGTATCCCCAAATACTACCCTCTTGTTTTTATTCATCCCAACTTTTGGCATCAACAAATTCCCTCCCTCATAATTTTAGACAAAGAGAAATCAGGGGTCAATGTCTGAGGGTCAATAGCAAAAATTCATTTGTCGTCGGCGAAGCATTGTCATGAAGTCGGCTTACAAGACGAATAGGTGACGTGCAAGTTGATCTCACAACAGTGCTCTATGCTGTAGGGACACGACGCGAAGCTCTAATGGTTGTCGCCTATAAATAGGGGAGTTGATCGTTGTTTTTCCATTTTTTCCTCTTTTAATTTGGATTTTAGTTCTCTTGAATTGCGAAGTTCTCTCATACTCCACGATTGCTCTCAGCGAATCGGGCATTCATCATCACATCGCATAGGAAGTCCTTGACCTTGAGTTAGAGAGCTTTTCATCATGGTGTTGGCAGGCTCACGTAGGGTTATGCAAAAAGTGTTTGTGGATGCACTCCGCAAAGTAGCTTCACAAACCAACCCAAAAATCACCCAAACTGAAAACTGAATGGCTCATTGAAAGGATGATAGGGTGTCCTTGCAGACCCAGACCGAAGCGAGGTGATGGTGAATATCTTGGGAATTGGGGAGATAATACGAATCCATTATAATGATAGATCATTGATGGATCTTCTATCAGAGGTCCAGAAGAACTATCCACTATGTATGAGGCTGCCTTTGTATGGATTCAGGATGAGGGGTGACGTCTTCATTCATGAATCATGTAAGGACAAGCCAACTAATTGGTTTAGGAGTACGCCGTGTCCGTGCTAATGGTTCAAGGTGGTTGACCTCCATGCTCGAGAGGAATTCATGCCCATCAATGCTGACTACCGGTATAACAACCTGAACAATGTGGATTGGATGGAACTGCACCTGGAGACCTCCCACCATCTGTACCAGACAATTTTCAAGGCAGCCTTGAGGAAACCGAGGAAGGGATAGTCTGAGGAGTGGGACCTGCGCAAGGGTGTCAACAACACAGATAAATGGGCCTGGGCCTACTAGGTATTTTCCTCATGTGAGGAGTTCAGGGAGGAGCTGAGAAGAGTGGGAAAATATGTGGCATCTTGGGCCTCCCAATTCTACATTTACCAACGGAAGCAGCTAATGATGGAATTACTGAGTTGGTGGTCATCGAGAACTAATACCTTCCACATCCACCATGGGTAGGATAGAATCATCTTGTGCGATGTGAAACATATCTCATGGGTCTTGATATTGGCGGAGATGTATGATAAATTCCACCTCGTTATGGGCATGTGGAAGGATCTAGAGAATATGTCGCTGCTGGTGATGGCGTTGAGGAGGTTGAATCCTGGAAAGGACAAGGATGTAATGAGGGATGGCCATTTGAAGTGGTGGTTCAAGAAATTGATGAATTTTCCGAAAGAGAAAGTGTTTCCAGTAGGCCCGCAGACTTGATAGAAGGGGTCTCAATTGGGAATGGGTCCCTCATTTTGGAATATCTTGGAGGAAAACCAGTGAAAAACATGGTGATTTAGCATCATCACTGATCAATAGATGATAGTCAAGAAGGAATCATTCATCACGGCTCTCATTTGTGGTTGGAGCCTACTGGTGTGGGATACAAACATGTGTGTGTAATCCATTATATTCATAATGGCATCCTTGTTGGTGACAAGAAGGCGAGTCAACCTCAGAATCCTGATGCTCACCAATTCATACAAGATGTTGTGGCTGGTCAGCGAGGGGAAGAGGCCACAAAGGATATGCGGTCAATTCCACCTCCTCTATGGGTGGATAGCGGAACATGTTAGGGGTGTTTATGAATACTCAAACCCCATCTCACCTCTAGGATCGAACATCCACCCATCAATGATGAATGTCACGAGAAGATTTTCGTCTATGCTCACCCCCACCTTTGGTACTGAACTGGGTGAGAATGGTGGATGAATTCAACTATCACCCATTTCCATTGCCAACGGGTGCTCTTACCGATGATGTCCATGGAATATATGAGCATCAGTCCTATCCATTGGCTTATCGAGGTGGAGTGCTGGTGGAAAGGGTGGAACACAAGCCCCTCTGTGATCCATACACAATACACTGATTTGGCAGGAAATTTTAGTTTCTACAATGACTGACACCATAGGTCTATCTATTGGTGCATCACAAGGAACACCCTTGTGTGATTAGGCAGTTGTGGCTCACGTTCACATGTGAAGATATGCTGATGTGTAATGAGGTGCCTCTACCTACCGCTTCTTTCAGGTAGGTAAATAAGTATTCCCAAAACAAGGAGGTGGCCTACCCAGGGGAGATGATAAGGCTTCTAACCATTTGGGTCAGTGATGGTGAGCCTTCCCATCCTCCAGGTCGGCGCCAGAAGGAGGAAAGAGAATCTCGTGGTGGCAGAGTTGATTTAGTAGTGAGGCCTGCACCGATTGAAGGGGAGTAAGTGGCACTGAATCCAGCAGTGGTAGCGAACCCAGTGGTCCTAGAAGAATAGGGTTATCTAGTTGGGAGGCCACAGAGAGGATTCCATAGGATATCCATCCAGGCTCTGGGGAAGCGGTTGCACCATATAGACATGCCAGAGAACGTTGTTTTCCTAGAGGCCTGGGACATGTAGGAATCCAACCAGAAATTCCTTATCCCATATGAGATGTGGAAACACCTGAACAGTCATGAGATGGATTTCTAGGGATATTCCCTATCATGGTCAGCTTTGCGGTGTCCTTGTTGGAGGTGGAGCAATACCTGGAAGAGCAGTTGGACTTCGTGCATTCATGGGGTGCCCTACACCCAATGACAGGCTGCGTCAAGGTGATTCTAGATCATACAGACCCTCCCCAATTATTGGCCTTTGAACTGAGAGAGCACTTACCTCTATTATGAGAATTATATGCGACCTCCTCGGGGGAAGAATTCCATTATATGGAGCCCATTGGAAGAGGGAAAAGTGGGTGATCAGGACTCAGACCTTGAAGAATTTTTATATGCCCTTCAGGTTAAATCCAAAGCCCATTCCTTAGGGTCTACACCTAGGTCTTTTAGGACTCCTTACTAATACTTGAACTGTGCCCGAGAGTCTCATACACAGAACCCATTCTCACCCCTCAACAGATACAGATGCGGGACATTCAGGATCATCATCTACGACTGCATTGATTACCACATCTGGCAGGGCCAGGTCACCTCATGTGGATTCTTCAGAGATTTCAGACCATCTGACCATATACATGGGGACCACACCTCGGGGTACCAATGGTGTAAACCCATGAAAGAGAACAATAATTCGACCTTTGTAAGTCTCCTCTACCAAATTCATGATTGTCCCTCATTTACCAAGGAAACTGACGTCCAAGACCGTTTTTGGTGTGCATAGTTATTCAAATGGCGTGGGCCACTCTAGCGAGGCTGGCCAGGGGTTCTGGCGGCATTATTCCCAGAGGAATGTTGGTGATCATGGAGGTAGATACCCATACTCATCCTACTGCAGTTCTACCAATCACTCGTGGGACCTTCAGTAGGGAAAAGCTAGAGATTATTGAGGTGAGTTCCGATAATGAGGATTGATCAGACAACCCGCGTCCCACCATACTCAATAAAATGCTAGATGTGTACCCTGTTGATGAATTACTAGGGGTATTCCCATCATATGTTCTAGCCAACCGTGTTGACTGGGACGAGTCAGCCTCTGATGAAGCGGATAGTAAAATAGTTTGTCACAGATCGTGGAAGCTGATCAAGCGCTTCATTGATGACACCGCCCAAACACAATGGCTGTATTCAATGGATAGACTTCACTCGTGACTGCCTGAATAGTGTTTTGGTGGAGTGGATGCCCATCATCCCCACCTACTCATCCGAGATCTTATGACGGAGAAGATTCGGGAGTACGAATGTGGCCTTGGTGTGAGTTGGCAACGGATGAAAGAAATGAACACAAAGAGGCTCCTTGAGGCTTTAAATGAGGTCCAGTGGCTGCAAAGTCAGGTTGATGAGCACTCAGTATTCCTCAATGCACAATCTGAGTAAATATTGTGCTTGAAGGACCAGCTAACAGAGGCTGAAGAGGGAATTAAGAGAGCCTCCGAATAAATGACCATTATTAGGACTAGCATGGAGCTGGCCCAGATTGCAGCTAATGAATTTAACCCCATCACTACTGAGGAGGAACGGGAGCTGAGCCGATAGTAGCAATCCCTGGATTCCACAAGCCATAGGGTGGAAGAGCATCAACTTTATTTTGACGGGATTAAATCATCCATGGGAGGGATAGACACTCGGGTGTTGTACGATTAAAAACCCTCTAACATACATTCATGCTTTGATTATTTGATGTAATAGCATGCATGAGTCTCATTATTAGTGTTGGTTTTACATGCCTCTATTTTATTCATGAGACGTTGAGTGATCAATCTATAAGCTCACGCGGGTTAAGCCCATTGAGAGAAACAAGGGATGATCAATTTGTTATTTTGTATGAACATAAGAGTGTTGACCATGTTACAAGCATCCGAGGTTTGAAAAAGAAACTCGACTTTCTAGAAAGAGAAGTGGAAGACCTGACTGGATAATGATGCTCTTAGAACAGCCGAATTACAATTTTTCTTAGTGTGGTCTTGTGCACAAATGGGGTAATGCCAGGGGTGCTGGAATAAATCTGAACATGGGGGGGGGGATGTGAATTACGATACCAAAAATCTGGAACATTATTGGGTTGGAATGAAAATTAATGATAATTTTTAACCATCTTCGAAACACAGAATACTTATTGCGGAAGCATGAAATTTGGGTAACAAATGAGGGCCGACTGCTGACCATGTTCGACACATAGGGCCTAACTCAAAATTTCATACATTTTTCTTCTGAATCATTGGCCCTAGATAGTAGGAAATCCATAGGATGAGCATCCATACTGTTAGGGGGTTACCTTAGACATGAAGGAGGATGATGGTCTGAATGAAGGTCACACAAAGTGTGGGGTAGGAGTGAAGGTTTGATCGAATGGAGTCCAACACTCTTGAAACATTTCCACCATGGTGGAAACACATGAGGTGGGTACCTAGGTCTGATCAGGGATCAAACATAATTCGGAATAGGATATCTCTTGTATGGACTTGGAAGGACCTATAGTATTACGTCATACAGTAATGACTATGCTCATAGTTTAAAGGTCATACTTCAAAGACAATGGTTAATAGTTTAAAGTCATGATACATGGACTGTGTGCTCCTAGTTTAATGTCATAGAGAGTGGACCATGATTGGGGCCAAGGGGAAAAAGGGGTTAATGAACCTATGGATGGGCCCAATGTGAAATTTCTGGGTGTTGCAACATATCGCATAAAGATGAGAATCACGCAAAATGTAGTTCTTGGGTGCATAGTGTGGTCAGAGACCAACACTAGTTGGGAGAATCCTCTCTGGAGAGGAAACTGATGCATCCCATGATTAACATAGGGCATCCTAAATATGTTCAGGGTAGAACCACAGTTTAGTGTCATTTGTTGAGGACATATGGAATCGTGTAGTTTAATGTCATACGATATGACGAACTGTGAAAGGGTAGATCCAAGTAAGGGAGTATGTGTTGTGATAGCTATAAACATGACATGAATGAGGACCTGGTCCGGATCACACCATGCATCCCCGGTAGAAGCTCTTCAGGTAAAGGGACCAAATGTTAAAGTTAGGCTGGGCCCAAGGAAAAGTACCCGGGCATTCCAACATACCCCATGAACATGGGAATCATGCCATTGTAGTTATGAGAGTGTAGTTTAACATCATGACAGACAATGAAGGGTATGCATGGCATAGTTGTTCTAGTACACGTCATACCAGAACTACTAAGCCCACTTGATTCATGCTCGATGTTGGAAACAAATAGTAGTGATGAGACATTCCTATCACAAGAAGGAACATTTCAGGGGTGATGGGACGCCGGGTGAAGATCGTCTCAATGATGCAGACCCATCTATGTAACGCACCGATGTGCGCAAAAATTTAAATCTGAGTATGTTGGAATTACACTAGAACATAAAAAAGTGGAAATATGTGAATCATGATGCTCTAGATCTGGACATCAATGATGGTGGTGTGACGATAGGGGATTTATGTTTACAGTGATTGAAACACAGAATCCATACCATGTTAGCCTACTATGGGGATATATAGATGAGGTTTTACCCATGACCATGTTCAAAACATTGGAATTGTCGTAAATATCGTCAGTGGCTTTTACGGATGTTGGCCCGAGACTGTAGGTGAGCCGAGGTGGCATGAGACCAGGTCATGAAGTGGGGTCCCTTCAGATGTGAAATAGGATAAGGATCCAAATAATGGGCTCATGATTATTAGACGTGGAACAAGTGGAATGTACCCAGGAAAATTCCACACTTTGGGTCCATTGTAAAAACACATCTGAGTACGAAAATGATGTGTATCAGAGAGCAGGATTAGAGTCTCTTTCGAATGACAAGGGTCCTGGTGTTTCACACTTTCAACTTAAGGTCCCATGGTGGACCATTAAGGGGGGATTGATTTAATGGACTTTGAGTAGGGTGGATATATTTTCCAAACGTGAGGCGCAACTCCTATAGGGAGATCTTAGTTTTGGGTCATAGAACACAGACCACACTGAGAAAAGAAATTGGAAGCACATGGTGTAGCTATTGAAAAATCAGACATGAATGAGAACCTAAGAGGTAATAGACATACAAAATGTTCCCAAATGAGTTCGGGCTATGGGAACAAAAAATAAGGTATTTGATTTGTGGATTCCTAGGGCTGGATGTGGAGACAAAATATTCTTGGGCATTCCTACGTATCCCCTGAGGATTGGAATCAAGCCATACATAGTTCTGCAATATATAATGCAGTTTAACGTCTTGCGTCAAGGACGTGGAGTGGACTTAGATTATGGTCATAGATCTTGGAACAGATATGGTAGGAAATGAGAGACACACGACGATGTAATTAAAAAAACCTGACGTGACTGGGGACCTGGTCCAGATCACTGTATGCTGCTTGGGGTAGGTTTCAGGTCGAGGGAAAAAAATGATTGTTAGGCTGGGCCCAAGACAAGGATAACAGAAATTCCAACGTACCATATGAGGATGGGGATTGAGCCGCACATAGTTCTAAAGATGGCACGGTAGGATACCTGTGCTTGGGTAATGAGGTTGTGCGGGTCTGGCCCTGGAACCAAAATAAGTGGTGTTTATTATATCATGTTTTTCATTTAGGATGAATGGTTTTTTTGTGATATGAAGAGCCTAGTTTAGAATGTCTAGGCATCCCTACAAGATTCATTATGTATGTAGGATTTGAAAAATGGTATGGTGATTGACCGACACCAAACATGATGTCCATTGAGCGAGGAAAACACAATGCAACACTATTTTTCATCATGCGGCCAGGATGATATTGTTATAGATTAGGGTCATGTTAGGGGACCAACCATGCATTTTTAACATCCTACAGGACAGACACATCAGTTGAATGTCATGTGGGACTATGCATCATAGTTTAAAGTCAAATGTCTTAAACTTACACTGGAGAGATGAGCATCTAAAGTGAATGCACACGGAGTGATAAAGAATAATCGACGTGAATGAGGAAAAGGTCCACACCATACCACGCGTGATTCTGAGGAGGAATCCTCAGGCCTAGGGTCCATGAATGATTAGAGGATAAGGGGAAGAATAAACTAGTTTACAATGGAGTTGGACTCGAAGACGAGATGTACGGGTGTTCCTACATATCCCTTGAGGATGGGAATCAAGTCATACATAGTTCATGAAGGTTCCTTTTAATGTCGATCATGACAACATACAATTTAATGTCATGTGGGACATGATGTAGTGGGGTAACTCTTAGAATGGGGATTATGTGGTGTGGATAATGAAAAACCCGATGTAAATGGGGACATAAGCCCATACCACGGAACATAGTCCCATAAGACATAAATTCCCAAAGGTAGGATATAAGAGACAAATTAGTGGAACTCGAGCTAGACCCAAAGACATTGGTTTATGCGTTCCTACATATACCATGGGAATTTGAATCATTTTGTACATAGTTCTAAAAGAGATCGTAGTTTATGGTCTCAGAGCTCAGACCATAGAGATGTTATACTCTTCCAAATAGGTGCAGAACATAATCCAATCCATAAGCCCACGTGAGTTGAGTTTAGTGAGGGAAAAGAGGGAAGAGGAGGGCTCAGAAATACCTAGAATTTATGTAGTGGAGAAACCGATATGTATCCCTAACGAACGCCTCACCATGGGTTTGTCCACATTCAGTTCAAATGTGCACTGCGGGATAGTACCAAGAGTGCCAAAATTCTACTTTAGACATGTTAAGGTGGAAAATTATGTGAATAATGTGATTGATATTTTGGAAATTATGGGTTTGGCATGACGGTGGATGATAGTTGTTCACCGTGTTCGAAATACAGCATCCATATTGCATGAGCCTGAAATGTGGAGAAACAATTGAGCATCGACAGTTGACCATATTTTCAATGCGAGACTTGTAATGATTTGTTGTCTGAAACCCTCAAGGAGGTTAGCCCGTAATTATAGGAGATCCCGTAGGCCTAACATCCATGCCATTTGGGGCCCCCTTCGGTTGTGAATGATTTTGGATTCCCAAATGAAGGGGAACACAAAGCCTGAAAAATTAGTTAAGACTTGCCCAGGAATAATCTGACATTCCAGGTTCTAGTCTAGAGTACTCATGGTCCAATTGGTGAATCACTGTAGAGGTTCGAGGGGCTCATCTTGAGAGAAACCAACTTGGAAAGATTAGTATAGAACAAAAAAAAGGAAACTAGTCTGGTGAAAGAGGCACATGGCGTGGTTGTTACAGACTCGACAAGAATGTGGGTGTAAACCAATACCACCCCATGTGTCATGACCCTAGGGAAATATAGGTGGAGGGGACCAGATGATGTGGGACTCAAAGACCAGACATTCGGGCCGTCCTAGGTATCCCATAAGGATTGGAATCAAGCCACGTGTAGTTCTATAAGAAACACAGATAGGGGTAGGATACCCAAATGAGGGAGGTGTACGGAACATCGAGAAACTCGATGTGAATAAGGACATACTACCACACCACATCATACAACCCACAGTGAGAACATTGGATAGGGGCTTGAGGCTAGGCCTCATATGGAATGTCATGACCAGTTTGTAGTTTAATTACTTTCAGTGAGGACAAAGGTATGGGTACGGTATCTCATCCGGGGATGTGTATGGCATAGTGAGTAACCCGAAATGTATGAGGACATGTTCCTACACCATGTTGTATATCCCAAAATGATAACATGGTCCTATGAACCGAAAAGGGAAGAGGGACTAGAGATTGGGAATCCATGTCAACTGTGGCCACATTACCTCTTATGCGGGTGACACCTCATTATAGTTCCTAAGCCCACGTGAGCAATGATCGGTGTGGGAAACAAGGACAAGGACATGGACAACCCCATCATATAAGAGTTTGATAGTTGTAATCAACTGAAGGAGACCACGACATAAAGGTAAGTGAGGTAGAATTAACCAATACATTCAATGTTTGGGACCGATGAGGATGGTGGTCATGACAAAGGATAGCTGCTGAACATGTTCGAAACACATCATCCATATCATGTGACTTGGAATGGGAATAAAAAATGAATATTTCCAACTGACCACAATAAAAACATGGGGTTCATGTCAATTTTTTGTTCAAAATCCTCAAGGACATTGGCCTATAATGGTAGGAGGGCCCTTGAGATGAGCATCGATGCCATTCAGGGTCCATTTTAGACATGAAAGATGATGGAGTTCCAAACAAGAAGCACGAGTGAAACATAAGTGTTCCTGTGCATCTCAATGAAAATCATGATGTTGAAAGAGATAAAAGTATTTGGGGAGTGAAACATATGGAGGTGTCATGATGAAAATTACATGAATCGAAGTAAAATCCTTTAAGACACCATATTTCCCGACCCGAGGGGAGATTCTAGAGTTTGGGATGGGCCAACAAATGAATTGTCTGGGCGTTCCTATGAATCCCATGCTGATGGGAATCAAGACACATGTAGTTTTGAAGGGGCCATAGAGTTTAAAATTATGTCGTAAGGTCGCGGGGGATTAAAAGAATGAAGAGGGAGAACATTGTGCGACTGTCATAATCTGGACATGAGCGGGGATAAATAATCCCGTACTACACCATGTGGGGATCCCTAGAGAAAACTGTAACTAGGGGGAATATTCAAATAGAAGAGTTTGGGGGATGGGCTTGAGACAAAAAGTTTGATAATTCTTACGTATCCCATGTGGATGGGAATCACACCCCATGTATTTCTAAGGTTTCAGTTTAACATATTGCATAATGACATATAGTTTAACAACTTGTGGGACATTTCACAGTTTAATGTCACGTAGGACCAGATATAGTTTATGGCCGTCTTGGACCAAATACAATTTAAGGTCATGTAGAACCAAATATAGTTTAGGGTCGTGTTTTACTAGATACAATTTAAGGTCATACTAGACCATATACATTTTAAGGTCATGTGGAACCAGAAACAGCTTAAGTTCGTGTTGGACCAGATATAGATTAATGCCGTGTTGGACCTGATACAGTTTAAGGTCATGTTGGACAAAATATAGTTGAACTCCATGTTAGACTACAAATAGTTTAACGTAATGTTGGACGAGATATAGTATAAGGTCATGTGGGACCAAATACAGTTTAAGGACATGTTGGACCACATATAGTTTAAGGTCATGTTGGACCAGATATAGTTTAAGGTCATGTTTGAATAGATATTGTTTATGGTCATGTTGGACCAGATAAAGTTTAAGGTCATGTTAGACCAGATACAATTTAAGGTCATGTAGGACCGCATACATTTTAGGGCCGTGTTGGACCACATATAGTTTAAGGTCGTGTTGGACGAAATATAGTTTAATGTGGTGTTAGACCAGATAATGTTGAAGGTTGTGTTAAACCAAATATAGTTTATGTTCTTGTTTGACCAGATACATTTAAGGTATTTTTGGACAGATAGTTTAGGCAATGTATTTCTTGAGTAACATGGGATTTTTGGGAGGAGTTATACGCTCACCATTCATTGTTAATAGGGTGTATGCTTCATTGTGGTAAACCTTGTGAAAATGAAAGGTCCTTCCCATTTGGGCTCTAATTTCAGTGGCTTCCATCCAGGAATCCTTGGCGTCCTCATATCCAGGACTAAATCACTGTGTAGAAAAGTGAGGAGGTGAACCCTATTGTTGAAGGTTCTAGCTATCTTAGTCTAATGCCTTTCTAGATTGTGTATGACATGATGTATGTTTTCATCAAGTGCCTCTATCTCGGCCAGATGAATTTCAGCAACCTTATCTGGCGCTTGATGGTCATAGACCGTTGTGCGTAACGAAGGAAACTGAATCTTGATGGGAAAGACGGACTCAGTTCCATACACCAGGGTATATGGGGTCAATTGGGTAGAATTATGGGTCATTTTCCAATAATCCAAGAGGGCGTTGGGGTCTTATCTGGCCAACTCTTCTTGTTCTGACCAACCATTTTCTATAATTTTTTTGAGAGGGTCTTATTAGACACCTAGATCTGCCTATTTTCTTGCACGTGGTTGAGGGAGGTATGGTTAGAATGGATTTTTTCTTGTCATATAATTTCTTCAACTCAGAAACATGGAAGATGGTTCTGTTTTCAGTGAGGATGGCATGAGGCACTCCAAACCGGTAGATGATATTGGTGCTCAAAAAGTTTGTCACAGAATGAGTCTTGACCTCCTTGATCGAAACTACCTCAGCCCACTTGGAAAGGAAATATGTATCCGTCAGGATGAGCTAACATTGGAATGTTGTCCCCAGTAGATATGGTCCCATGACATCCATTCCACAGACTGCGAAGCGAAACGATTCATTGATAGTGTGGAGAGGCTCCGGAGACTGATGCATAAAGTTGGCATGAACATGACACATATGACACATTTTAGAGAACTCGATGCAGTTATGGATCATGGAGGGACAAAAGAACCCAAATATTCAGATCTGATGGGACATCTTCAGCCCAGTCTGGTGGGCACTGCAGCGACCGGTATGAACCTCCTATATGACCTGAGAAATCATGACTCCATCGACGCAATATAGGAGAACACCATCGAACCTACGCTTGTAGAAGATTTTCTCAAAATTGGGACCACTATGGAGGGTAAAATATAGCATGTAGCATCAGATTTTCTTGCGCTTAGCCCGATATGTTGGGAGATTACCATGTTGGGGGTATTCAACCAAAGACATCCTCTAATTGGGAGCTACTTCAATCACCACATTCAGGGGGACCTGGGGCTCTGAGTGTGAGTCACTATTAGTATGATGGAATACTCGTGGGCCGTCATCGTTATCTCGAATTATGGTAGCAATGAATCTCTAATGTATCTCATGGATAATCAGGTCATCCTGATTGGGTTCTGCAAGTGATGCAGCGGGGCCTGCCAGGGCATCAGCTCGATCGTCCAAAGATCGAGGGATATGAGTAAATTTTGGTCAAGATAAGAATTTGACAATCAGCTGGAGAGTGTGTTCCAAAAATTGTTAGAGCTCTAGATTTCGGATGATGTAGTCACTATTGATATGCTTGATGACTAGTTCATAATCCCCGTTCACATGAAAATGGGGATTGTCAATCTCGAGGGCTAGCTTGAGTCCATTGATGAGAGCCTGATACTATGTCTCATTGTTGGTTCAGCATTCTGACATCAAGAATGAGTATGGTAGAATGGCTTGTGCTAGGGTAATAAAGACGATACCCAAGATGACCCTATTGAGCTGGGGATCATTGAGCCATCTTCTAGTGGGGCTCTAGAAAGCACCCTCCAAATTAATCTTCCAAAATGGGATGGCATGATCTACTGAGAGGATTTCATAATCATGGAAATCTTGTTATAGAGATTGGTCTGTGGGGGTTGGATGGGCAGCGAAGAAATATGCCAATTATTTCACTTTAATAGCCTTACAAGGGACAAAAATGATGTCGAACTGATATGGGATTTCCGCCCACCATTCTAGGAAGCCTCTCAGCATGGGTCTGTTGAAAATGTACTTCAGCGGGTCTACAAGGGACACTAGCTGTACCTCATGGTGATTCATGTAATGTTGCAACTTATGTACTATGAATATGAGCGCAAGGAAACATTTATCGATTGGGGAGTATCTGGACACCGTATCAAGGGGCATGTAGCTGAGGTAGTAGAGGCTGTTTTCAGTTCCATCATTGTTCATTTGGGAAATAAGGGCATCAGGAGATCATTCAAGGGCAGTCACATAAAAGTACAATAGTTTTCTAGAGATGGGTGGCATAAAGACCGGAGGCTAGAGAAGATACTACTGAATTTCCTCAAATGTGGTTTTCACTATTCATCTCATTCATAGTCAGTGCCTCTCTTAATGATCCTAGAAAAGGGCATACACATGCCAGCCATATTTGCAATGAATCGGCGTATGTAGTCCAAGTGGCCTTGGAAGCCCCAAAGTAACCAAATGTTTCATGAGGAAGACATGTGGATGATGGACTTGATCTTCTCATGGTCAATATCGATACCCCAGTATCTGAAAGAAAAGCCGAGGAACATCCCATAGGTTACCACAAAGTCACATCTCAATAGGACCATCGTTAGGTGGCGAGAACGGAGGAAGCCAGACACTTTCTCAAGGTTTTTGAGATGGACCTGGCGCTGGCGTCATTTTACCACCAGATCATTCACATAGCATTCCCCTAATTTCCCAATGATTGGATTGAATATGTGTTTCATGGCCTATTGATAGGTGGTACATTCATACTTTATTTCTAAGGGCATGACTTGGTAACAAAATGTACCATGAGGTGCCATAAAATCTATTGACTCATTGTCCTCGGGGGCCATTCATTTCTGGTTGTACCCGGTGTACCCATCCATGAATGAGAGGGCTTGGAATCCAGCTGTAGCATCAATCAACAACACCATCTTAGGAAGGGAAAAATCATCCATCGGGTAGTGGATGTTGAGATCCTGAAAGTCGATGAAGACTCTAATCTGTCAGTTCTTATTCATGATTGGCATAATATAGGCTAGCCATTTGGGCTATTGGACATCCTTAACGAAATTGGATCTAATGAGATTATCAACATCCACCTCTATGATGGCACCGTGAGAAGGGTGAATCTTCTTGGGAGGCTGCTTGAACTGGCGATGATTTTCCGGGAGATCGAGGCGGTGGACAGCTACCTGAGAATATAGTCTTGGAAACTCATCATAACTCTAGGCGAACACATCACAATGTTTTTTTTTTCAGGAAGTCTATGTACTATTGTTTCTCCTCGAAGGAAATTACTTCACTGATTAATTTGGGTCTTGGGTCTTCCTTGCTAATAGGTTTACTTGTACCAACTTGTCTAATGTGGAAGAGATTCCCTCCACAATGGTAGGGGGAATCCTCTAAATCATCCCTTTCACTAGTGGAGGGGGAATCCTCGGTAAGAGGAGTAAATTCTGAGTCGGCATATCCAGACTAGAAGCTGGTACATTGCTGAGCGGAAATGGACACTATATCAGAAGACTCATGTGGAATCTCAACCATATCAATGAATTTTGTTGATCTGATCCCATCTAGACTTCAACCCAAGGGGTCGCGTTTAATCATATCGAAGCAATAATGGCATATTGGCTTGAGCCAATTAATTCTCTCCTGGTGGATAAACACTTATGACGTATCTCTACTGCCATGTGGAAGACATCCTGATATAATATGGGGGTAGGAGGCTACAGAATCACCTGATCTTGATTTGTATAGAAGTAAGAGGTGATTTTCCGCCGTCAGTTACACCTGGGAATGAAATCCCCCCTCATCCAAGATACAAAGAAGCATGTCCCATGTTTGGGGTATTAGCCTCCAATCGGTGGATTGGAAACACGTAGGCATCACCCAAATATATCCACGGGTCAGTCGCAACCATGGCATGCTCAACTTCATTGGTCTAAATCTGCTTGTCCTTGCTCTTGGAGTACTGGGAATCTAGATAGCGGGCCCCACAAGATGTAAAGGGAGATGCGTCACATAGAAGCATGGTCACTTGACCATTAAGGGAGTACTTGAGTCACTACTGATATGTTGAGGGAACCACCGCATGTAGGTGGAGCCATGGTCGTCCCATCAACGCATTGTAGGCAGTGTCTTGGGAGACTACCGTAAATTCGGTGCTGGAAACCAGGCCACCAAATTGGGTCTTTAAGTGGATCGTATCGACTAGTGTCTATTTCGTCCTGTCATAACGTCAGATTCTAAGGTTAGAGGGACTCATGTCATTTTCCTACAATCTTAGCTTTCACTATGTCTGAGTCGAGATAAGGTTAATCATGGAGCCATTGTGAACAAGACAACAACGAATTTCTTCGCCATTAAAATGGACAGTGATGTATAGTGGGAATATGTTCCCATGTATGGTAGAACCCTTATCTTCTCCAGAGAATGAGATAATGGACTCACATTCATAATTCTCGTTTACCTCATCATGGAAGGCCTTTACAGCTGCTACCTCCATCTCAAACTAGATGGGGATTCTTAAATCCCTAGCAAGGGAATCATGCATATCTGACAATTAGAGAAGGGCCTCAAGGATGGAAAGCCTCGATGGAATACTAGAAATATGATTACAAACATATTACTTTTTCACTAGGAGTGAACTTTTTCTTGAAGGAGTTCGTTCCATGACAAGAGGCATAGAGGTCTCCGCCAGTTGAACCAGCGACTGAATGCTGCTGGTAATGTCTCGCCGCTCAATATTTGAATCACATGGGGAACCTTTCGTATAGGGGATAGCTAACTAAGACTAGTTTGGTATGGATCTTGGCCAATCATGGCGAGACCTAGGTGGATACTCTTGGTCTAGTAGGATAAACAGTGGTGGATGCGGCCCTGCTTACACCATATGAGGAGGCTTCACCTGCTGAGCTCTGCGTTAGGCCTATAGTCTGGTCTCAATGGCATGAACGACCTAGATGGAAGTGCTAACTGATGTTCCCCGATGACCCATATGGCCCCGAATCCACCGATGTTGGTGTCAACTAGAGATGTAGGGAGATCTACCTTGTGCTACCTGTTATTGGGATTCATGTAGGGGTTTACCAACTCCACAGTGTTACCCAAAATGTAACCTTGGCAATAAATTTAAGAGTCATCCACTAATAGGTGGATAATGGGAGGAATTGAAATATCTGTGGGCATGAAGACTTCAAGAGTATGGGAAGAAGATGGAATCGGGATGGGTCTTTTATTTCCCTTGCACCACCAGTGTTTTCTTTTCTAATAAGAGGAGGGTTGAGATGACGATGCAGAAGTGGTGGCTACAGCTTATGAATGCTATGGCCGATTCAGGAGTGCCCGAATTACAGAATGGCCATGATAGACTGTTTTAAGAGCTATCCAGTCATCATACTTCTCACATCTGTGACTGTAAACCTGATTCCACTCACTCTCACTATTGTTGCTACTGTCTAGAATCACGAAGACGCATGATACCTGCATTGGATCTGGGCCTAGACTGACTATGCTATTATCGACCTGGTCTTGAATCCAGTCTTTTAACACATAGCACTGCTTGAGGGTGCACCCCAGGATCTGGTGATAAGGGCAGTTGTTGGGGAGATTAGTGAGGCTCGCCTCTTCAGGCCTTCTACATTTTGGAAAACGCACAATCCCTTATTCTAAGGCACTTTGGAAATAGTCGGTGACCTGAATCTCATTTAATGAGTATGTATGGTTTTTTCTATCCGGAAAGGGGGACCTTTGATCTTTATCCAAACAAGGAGCTAAAGGATCCTATCAAGGAGGTGGAGCTTTATTATCTCACCTGAGTGGTGGATATGTGTTATGCAGGGGCACCTGCCGATTTTTAGGCGGCTGCTGCTAGGCCAGAGGCTGCGCCTGTGGTGGTTGGCCTCTACAAGGCTGTGGAGCCAGTTCCACTGCTAATAATTCCAGATGTCTTGGGGAATCTTTTAGGGCCATCATGGCAGGCTTGTCTCTGATAGCCTTCCTTGAGAAAAATTGATGGGGGAAACAGACATGCCTGGCATGCCAGTTATAGGGCTACCTCTAGGTGTTGAGCCTTATCAGAGAAGTCATGGAATCTTCTAGGGTTGTTCTGGGTGATCATAGGGGGACCCAATTCCATCGTAATATTTCCCACATACATCATCAGTAATTTATCTTGAGTCATTAGCATGTCAATAGAGTATGTAAACCCTTTCCACCGGGCTATAAAGTCTGTGACATGCTCATCGGGCCTCTATTAGCACTTGAAGGGGTCTATGATACTCATTTTCTATGTGGTGGAGCTGAAATAGTACAAAAACTGACTACAATGATCCTCTAATACCGCTATCAAACCGATGGGGAGTTGGATGTATCAGACAAATGCAGTCCCTTCCAATGTCTATACAAAACACTAGAGCTTTGTGGCCTCTTGTTGCACTGTAGTCCCTAACATGGGCTTGCTCCTTGATATAAATTGGGCCTAATGATGCTGGGGGTCACCCATCTAATTAAAGGGGGAGAAGGTTGGATTTCCGAAACCTGTGGTGCTGGCATATCATCCACCCACAAAGGATATGACATCCCATCAGATGGGAGAACCACCTATCGTGCATCCAATGCCTCAAGAAGGGTAATGAGTGCCTCCATTGGAACATCTATACGGGGTCCTTGTCTTGATTGGGATCTCGAAACATGAGTGCATTGGCAGGTTCTTCAATATGGTAAGCAGGCCCAACAACTCGTGGACTGGTTGGGGGCACGATCCTTAGGGTAGCTGGGGGGAACCCGAGATTGGTCCCATTGGATTGTCATACTTCCCAAGAGGATTCCTCTAGACATACCTCACCCTATGTTCATATGTTCTGGCTTAAACCCTATCAATGGGGGCATGATGGTCAGGATCACCTGGAGGCTACTCACCTATTGGAATTTATTCTTTCCCCTACTACCCTCGCATAGGATTACTGTACTCTGGCCGTCGCTTTGTAGCACATTTATCATGGAGGTTGTTGTAAAACATTTTTTGTTCTCCAATATGGTGATGCAATGCAGCCTTTTTAGAATCTTCCTCCATCTTCTGCATTGAGGCAGATGGGTCAGAGTGTTTGGTTTCTCCAAGATGATCCATACCCTTGCGGTGATTTGAACTAATGACTAATGGCTCGGTGGGTGCACAGAGACCCATCAGTTTTCTCTATTGGTGAGTATCCTTTCCCGATGAATCCAATAGTAGTGGTACACCCTCAGGGGGAGGTCCCAATCAAGGAACTCTATTTCATATTCCTCTTCTGATAGGTTGGCCATGTTGACCATGACTCTACCTGAGGGAATTTCCTCCATATCTCATCGAATGTCGGCCTGCCGCCGTATAGGAATGAAGAGAAGGGTAGAATACTACCCCCATCGATGGATCTACATGTGGGGGATGTCTCCATGTTAATGTTGTAGAGTACCTTGAAACTCTGAACACATTGCTTTTGGGGGGACATATGGCGGCCTGGTCTCTCATGGAACTGGGACACATGGTGCATGGGAAGATCTACCAAATGAAATATCTCTCCTATGTCCTTAAAATGTGTTTGGATCCTAGGATAAGTCACCCACAGATGACGAAAGTGGAAGTGCGATGCCCAAAGGTTTTGATGGAAACATTCAAACTCCACTTTGGTAATGGATCCTGGCGAACTTAAATTTGGTGCCACAACTGGCCAGAACATCTCGGGGAAGTGTTCTGCTGAGAGGATATCCCATAATAACCTCGGCTCAGATTCAGGGTCTGGACCTTGATTTCCCCATTCATTAACAAGGGGTGGCTATGGAACTGGAAACGGTACTGAGGCAGACAGATGGGACAGTAGGCTGGCCGGTGGGGAATACAACGAATGGGATGATTGCCCGCCGAATCAAGGGATATCCTCCAAAGAGTGTAGTGACTCAGCCACCACATCACGGTAGGATGGGCTGATGGACGCAATTCCTAGAATAGGGGTTGGGGCTAGTGGCGATGGCTCGTGCTGCTGTTCTCCCGCCATTGGTCCCTAGAACTACTCCTCGTGATCACCAGTCCAGGTAGAGAGTTCTTCTGGTGACGACGATGGTGATTGCATAACCATAACCTTTGGGGTTTCCAAATTTTATTCCTACTAGATATACATGTGGGGGGAGGTGGGAATCTGATGGACCACTCATTCTAGGAGTACTAGGATGATGCACCTCATTCCTACCCCATCCCTTGACTTGGAAAATCAAGGGGAGGGTTTGTGCGATGAGTCGTACTCTTCTTCAGAGTCTGATAATTAGAATGGTTTGATCTCTGTATGGACCTACCCATAATTCTTCTTTTGGAGGAGATGACCCACTTTCTTTCCCCTAGCTGTCTATTTAGAATAGGTTATTTTACTCACATGGGGAGGTCCTTCGGCCTTACTAGTGCTGGGGCAGAGAGGGTTTCCATCTGAGTAAGACGAGGTGCATGGAGAACCAGGACAAATATCGAAAGGGAAATGGGAATGACCTAGGTGGGAAGTGCTGGTGTGGGAAGGAACTTCACTGGAACTAGTTGGAGCATGGAAAATACATTTGTGCTTGTTTCCCCTAGTGACATTAATGTGAGGAAGGTCCTTGTACTGGTCGAGATGAACATGGGTAGGACATCCATGTTTGGTGCAGGTGTAGTGAAGTCAGCTCTCACTCCTATGATTTATGGGGTGAGGAGGACCTTCTCCACTTTCTATGATGACGCGAGGAGGGTCCCCACATTGTAGAGCAACTAGATGTGAAACATACCCATACCAATGGTCTGCGGCGGGAGGAATGAGTATATATCTGGTGTATTGGGAAAAAAGAGACTTCTGTTCTAAATGTCACTGCCATGGGGAGGACCCTCATTTTGATTGAAGGTTCCATGGGGTGGACCACCACGATGAGATTGGAAGCGGGGATGTTTTTCATTCACCATGGTAGTTATATGGGAAGGACCTTTACATTGGGTTTCGTTTCCACGGGATAGTCCGCAGCTGCCACTGCCCATGTCGGTGACCAAGATAGTCGACCCAGCCTGCCTGTGGGGCTATTGGGGCCTTGATCATGGTCGGGTGTATAAATTCACCTGCTCAGCATATGTGAGGAGCTGGTGATATGCATCAGAAGTGGCTCGGGCTACAGTAGCCGCTGACGTTGACGCCCCTTGGAGGGCGTCCTCTTCAGCTTGCACCTGACGCTGGCATCGGGTTTGACCAACCAGAGCAGATGGTACAGGTACATGGAATACCTGCTCCTCAGCAAGTAAGACTGGGTGGCGGCACTGAGGCAGCCTGGTGGGAGCCCTCACTGGGAGTCCCTGGAATGGGTCTATGATCGGGCTGGCTCGGACGTCCCTTACCTCATTGGCCTAGGGGTGGGGGGGGGGGGGGGGCGAGTCATTGAGGCGTTCCTGGGATAGGCTATCGAAACAGATATATGTAGGAGTGGGTAGTAGTGGCTCCCTACGCGGCCCTCTGGGGAGGTATTGACGACGAGTCATAGACACCTCTAAATCCAGGTGGTCCATATCCCTCATATGGATGATCCCATCTTCCTCATGCCGACGTACAAGGTCATTGATCAACCTCTGCAGAACAAAATCACATGGGGATATGGGGAGTGGGTGACCCATGGTCATGGACATTGAGACCGTCACATAAGAGGCAGAGCCACATAGAAGCACCACGCTGGTATTTCCCATACCCCTATGTTAGTATGCAGGCGGTGATCGAGTTCCAGGTGTAGCAACATGATTCTTAAAGGAGCATGGAGATTAACCCATTAGTAATGAAAGTAAACAGAATCAACAACCAGTGCCCCAACTCCATCCTGTCATCCATTATTGGTAAGAGGGTTCCATGCTGACCACATCTCATATTGGGATTTCCAACGCTCTACTGCCCCAATGTCTGGTGTGTTTCATGCTTGTCCAGCTATTTTCTTAACGGGACCCAGCGCCGGATAGCTAGATCTGGTGACACGCTAATCCACTAATGTCTCGAACTCTACTAATATCCATATTCAAAAGAATATATCCATTTCGAGTTCACCATTTCTGTTTCTGAGGATTTCGTTGGGACACGTACATCTGTCTCGTTCGGGGAATGATGGAGATGTTTGTTGCCCCGCATTCCCTCTTTACAATGGTGGGAGACATACGTTCCATGTTCAGGGACGTCTGGTCCTTGATCGAAATGGGATGATGGGATGTCGTTTCATCCTTCCAGGGATTCCTCCTCAAGAACACATCACCTATTTCGGGTCTCCATTATAGTTTTAAGACATTGTTTGTGAGACTCTTCCCAACAACATATATTCATGGACTCTGGTTAATTACACTGCTTCTGTTGGGACATTCCAAAGGGTCCGGTCTGGGCAGCCACTTTCGGTCAGAAGAGTAGTCACTTTGGACATCAATATCATGTCTCAGCATTGAAATAATGATACATCTTCGTTTTTTCCCCTTATTAAAGGGATTCTCGAGGGTGCAGAAGATGGAGGCATCCCACGTCAAATGCGAGAAATCATATGACATAGGCATGTATATGAGGTTTTTCATAGCTTCACATGTTTAACATAGGGTATGCCATGAGTTTAACATCAGGAAGAGACGAATCAGACAGATCAGAACACTGATTAGAGTGGATCATATGGGTGAAACCCCTAGTGGAAACACTAATTCTGGGGCCAATGTGTGGTTAGCTTCATTATTGTTATTAAGTGGATTGGGGAATGTGGTGGCATGATCCCATCAGGATGTGGCCACCGAGGTAATAATCAAGATGAATGATGGATGGTAGAATGAAGTGTATGGTGAATGGGATGGATCCACCGTGAGGATGATGGTATTGTTGGGCTTGATTCTCGAGGAAATTTCCTACGTATCCCCATGGTAGGGAATCAAAGTATGCGTTGTTCAGTATGGTGGTTGGGAAACCTGAGGAGGGGAAAAATGAGAATGGATACTTGGATGGGATCTAGAGGAAATATAACATCTAGGTTGGGTCATGACCTTCCCAAAACACATAGGCTTGAGGGAGAGATTTAAATGAGACATGAATGAAGGGCTTGAACCACATAGAAGCTTTCTACGTATCCCCATGAGAGGGAATCAAAGTCCATGTTGTTCACTTGAAGATGGCTTGCTGTAGATTGGGGACTTCAACAGCTTACCACTACATGCGGTCACAACGGATCACTGCTGGATTTGGCCGTAACATCTTACTACTAGATGGGGTCACAATGGCTCACCGCTTGATGGTGTCGAACCTCAAGGAGGCTTCCTATGTACTTTATCTACGAGACAAGGATCAAACCCACGTAGTTCTAGTGGGATGTGGGATGGTGGACCGACATCGTGGAGGACCTAGGGCTTAGTGGTTGTCAGGAATGAACATCAGGGAGGTGTCCTACTGTAACACCCCAGGTTTAAAATTAAGTTTTATGTTTTTCCAATGTTTCCAAGATGTAATAAAATAAATTACCGAATGAAAATATATAATTATCAAGCACTTTATTCATACAAATTCCAGAATACACCCTTGATATACAATAACTACCCCATTAAACCCACTGCTATTGATAATAAAACAATTGGAGGACTACCGAGAAACACAACGTTGTCGATCGAGTAGTTATCATCTATTGGATCTGATAGAAGAACAAACGTTAAGGAAAAAATGATAGCAATAAAACTAAAAATAAGAGGAACATATAAAACCATCTCCAAAAGAAATGGCGTGAGCGTCGATGTATTTTTCTTCTGAGTGTTTGAACGACCTGTAAAACATTAGTATTTATAGAGTTTTATCCGACCGTTACAAAAAAAAACTATCTGTTATTACTTTTAAAAATTTAAATAAAAATGACCGTTGATGTATAAATAAAATAACTGAATAAAAACATTACTAATTTAAATATTATTACTGAAATTAATATGTAATAAACAAACATTATATATATTCAATTTAATAAATAATGTTTTAATCATTAAATTTGACATATTTAGAGAGTATATTATATATATATATATATATATTTAAAAAAATATAAAACTAAAATGAATAAAAAAAACAATAAGAATAGGGAATCGGGAATTGAGGGTTCCTGTTCGCCAACCGCGACCCGGCGCTGAGGAAGAACCGAGACCAGGGATCTTCGGCTTTGAAGAAGAAATGAGCAACCATCAGTTTTGAATCAGAACTTTTCATGCAAGGTTCGACCACCGATTAAGCTTCCGAAGGTCAGTTTGGTTTCACATTTAGGGTTTTTTACTTTTAGTTTTGAGGTCGAGTTTGGATCGAGGATTAAGTTTTAGCGATGGTCTGGTAGAGGCCAAGGCATAGGGTATGCCTTCTTCCTCACTAACCGAGGACAAGACTGAGGGGAAAGACGCATACCCCATGTTTCGTCATCGAATTAGGCTTCTTCGACCGTGTTTCAAAGTTCAAGCTCTATCCAGGGTTCGAACGAAGAAATGCCGAGTGTTCTTCAAATGTTCAAAATCGTTAAGGAATTTCGATCGTTGAAAGAAAACATTGACCGCAGATGAGGTAAGATCGCGCATCAATGATGGAGTATCATTTTGATCTGATCTGTTAGGTGTCAATTTTATCCGATTTCCAGATTCAATTTTGGTATAATATTCATCCACTAGGGTTTTCCTCAAATCTGGACCCATTGATGTAACTATTTCCCTAACTTCTTTGGATTTTACTTCAAATGGAAATTGTTTAGTATATCCTTCTTAAATAATTTTGATTTATTTATTGGATTGCTCGGTTATTTCTTTGTGTCAGTTTCATTTCCTTATGATTATTATAATATATGCTGGTCAATTCAGTTTCAAATTGTGTGATGTTTGCAATAGTTTTTTTTTCATTAAACCCTTTCTCTCGATTCAGAATCATTTAAGGTCCTATTTTTTGTTTCGTTTCTGACCGTCGTACATTTAAATATATATATCTGTATATCAACTTGTAGTAACTCAATCAATGCATTTAATTCAGATATAATAGTTTATATATATTATATGTATATATCAATAAATTATCATCACAAATTAAAATAATATAATCAATTATATTCTAATGCTGCGTGTATAAATAAAGGGGTGTGTAGTGGGTGTCTGGAAGGAAGTTGTAGTACGTGGTTTTTTTTATTTGGTGTTGAGAGTTTGAGTGGCAAGCATATTTGGGACAATAAGAAGTAAGAATTCATCTACGCGTAAACCAAGTAAGGAATCTTTATATTTATTCTATCAATTTATTTTCTTCGAAAATTATAATTATGCAATAGAAATTTATTTCATCTATGTTTTTTTTAAAATCAGCATGTTTTTCAGTTTAGAAATTTTGGTATAATATAGTAAGGGAATATTTATTTTACTATAAATTCTTTTATGAGAAAATATTACAATTTTTATGATTTCTTGTTTTGCGTAAGGGACTTGTTAGCTTCAAATACCTCTCTTCTTTAATCTTTATATATAATTGATTTACTCAATTAAATCATTCATGTTTCTAAAAATTATGTTCAAATTTAGTTTAGTATAATGGGTTAAAAGACTAATTGTTTATCATAATTTTAATTTTATGGGCTTGTGTGGATGGGTGATTTTCTACACATTTAGATCCTCATAAAAATAGATTATTATTCTTCTTTTTATTTTATTTCAAGGCAAAGTTTCTTATGTTAAATAATATGGTTTATATTTTTGTGGTTATGGGTATTTAAAAAATTATTTCTACAAAGGTTTATTTAATGATTCTCTTAAACCAATATCAATATGTTTTATGTTTTGGACATATTTTGATATGCTCTAATAAACTGTTCTAAAATTTTTAGAACAATTTAATTATTCTAAATTTATGATTATATTTGTATAATTAAAATTTATTCTAGAAGGAACATCATATATAAAATCAAGTGAATAATATATATATGTATGTATATGCCTTCATGATGTGAAAATATATGATTGTTCTAAATAAATTAAAAGTCATGTAATAATTAACATATGAATTAATAAATTAAGAGTATCATAAAAATCAAGGTTATGGCCATATATCGATAATCATTTATGAAATATCATACATGCATAAGAATAAATAGGTATATACATGTACTTGTGAATATTGGATAAACTCTACAAAGAAATGAATTTTAATGGATTGGATGAACTGATTATAGACATGTTATAATTTTAAGTTGTTTATATTTATAATATTACTCATGAGTGAAATTTTGATTTTTTTTAAAAAAATATATATATATCATTTATAATCTTCGGTTCATGCTCATTCTTATTTTATGATTTCGAATTAAAAATGGATTAAGTCATTTAGTTATGAAAACAACTCATTGATATTTCCTTTATTATTTATCAATGGAAGATCGGGTATGTTGGTGTTCATGTACATTCCATTAGACGTGAGTTTTTGGGAATCAATACTCACAAGTGTTTTTGAATAAAAAATCACATATATATATATAAACCCTTATATATATATAGTGGAAATGATTATTTAAATTCACTGACATGTTTAAAGGTAAATACTCCAGTGAGAAAAACTATATATATGTAAAGCAAACTTAAAACGTTTTCGAATGATACAGGCGCTTGTTCGTTGTAAAAATAGAAGGTCACTGGGGAGTGAACTCATCCTTCGCTAAGTGGGTAGGCCCAAGACAGTCTTCGATGAATTAATTTGCCTCAAAATGATGTTTTGTTTTCATGAAGTTTTCTTAACATTTTCCAAATAATATCACTGGAATAGTTTAAAAGTGTTTTAAAAGTATAATTATTTTTCAAAAGGATTATATTATTTTATAAAGGTTTTTTTGCAAATGAATTTACAATTTAAAGTTTTCAAATGTATTATTGAAATGATATTATTCTGAAAGCGATTTATCAAAGGTTTTTAAAACCCCTTACTGAGTATCTTTTGTGATCACCCTGAGATTTGAAATGTTTTCACAGGTATATTAGGAGATTATCGTAGATGTCGTCGCTTATGGAGTTAGTGTAGCGGAAGAATAGTGCAAAAATTTATTATTATTTTTTTGTTCAACTCTGATAATGTTAGGTTATCTCTAATCTTCCAGAACCTAGACCGGTAAAAGATCCTCATTTCATTAAACTGTTGTGTAATTTTTTATTCTCATTAAAAAAAAATTTCACAGCATTTTTCAAGCATTGAGTCTGGAAGAGCGAGCTCGGGGCGTTATACTTGGTATCAGAGGAATGGTCTAGATAACTCTAGAAATTTAAAACCCTTCGATAAATTGACTATCCTTTCTCAGCCAACATTCTTCTTTATAATTTTCAGATGGAAGGAAGGAGAACTCAAACAAGTCTCCTAGGCCTTCCGGATGAATTACTCGCTATGATCATGGAAAAATCATGCAAAGAAGAATCTGAGCCCTATGAAGCCATGCAACTTTCTTATAAACGTCTCTATAATATATCAGGCACACCAGATAAACATTATTTTCATCACGGTTCTGTTTTCATTTTCGAAGATATCAGGCAGATCCAACGTCATTTCTATCGATGCCAAGGAGCATATTACGAAGGACTTTTTAGGTGTTTTACAATGTTTGAGAATCCAGAATCAATCTCTAATTTTTATAGATCAGTTGAAGAAGGAAATCTTCACGCAACATTTATGTGTCAACTTTCAAGCTTTTACTTCACAGGAAGAATTTATGATGAATTCGAAACATTCGAAGACGAAGCAATGAGACTTTCTTATAGGAATAAAATTCAAGATGATCTTCTCGGATACTATAATGATTATCATTACTTGAGGACTATCTTCTTATGCCTACATCCATATAACACCTCTTGCACTAGTTGCATTTGGGCGAAGGAAGTGGAAGATTTCGAAGCCACATTGAACTTTAATTTCATAGGGAGACATGGAAACCGTGGAAGACAACTATACAGACCTTGGGGACATCATGTGAGACTCAGAATAGATGAGAATTAAGAGCGATAAGTGTAAATGAATTTCGAGGATGAAATTCTATTTAAGGGGGGTAGAATGTAACACCCCAAGTTTAAAATTATGTTTTATGTTTTTCCAATGTTTCCAAGATGTAATAAAATAAATTACCGAATGAAAATATATAATTAGCAAGCACTTTATTCATACAAATTCCAGAACACACCCTTGATATACAATAACTAACCCATTAAACCCACTGCTATTGATAATAAAACAATTGGAAGACTACCGAGAAACACAACGATGCCGATTGAGTAGTTATCATATCTTGGATCTGATAGAAGAACAAACGTTATGGCAAGGATGATAGCAATAAAACTAAAAATAAGAGGAACATATAAAACCACCTCCAAAAGCAATGGCATGAGTGTCGACGTATTTTTCTTATGAGTGTTTGAACGACCTGTAAAACATTAGTATTTATAGAGTTTTATCCGAACGTTACAAAAAAAACTATCCTTTATTACCTTTCAAAATTTAAATAAAAATGACCGTTGATGTATAAATAAAATAACTGAATAAAAACATTACTAATTTAAATATTATTATTGAAATTAATATGTAATAAACAAACATCATATATATTCAATTTAATAAATAATGTTTTAATCATTAAATTTAACATATTTAGAGAGTATATTATGTATATATATATATATACATTGATAAAACTATAAAACTAAAACGAATAAAAAAACAATAACAATAGGGAATCAGGAATTGAGGGTTCCTGTTTGCCAACAGCGACCTGGCGCTGAGGAAGAACCGAGACCAGGGATCTTCCGCTTTGAAGAAGAAATGATAAACCGTCAGTTTTGAATCAGAACTTTTCATACGAGGTTTGACCACCGATTAAGCTTCCGAAGGTCAGTTCTGTTTCAAATTTAGGGTTTTTACTTTTAGTTTTGAGGTCGAGTTTGGATCGAGGATTATGTTTGAGCGATGGTCTGGTAGAGGCCAAGGCATAGGGTATGCCTTCTTCTTCACGAACCGAGGACAAGACTGAGGGGAAAGCCGCATACCCCAAGTTTCGTCCTTGAATTAGGCTTCTTCGACCATGTTTCAATGTTCATGATCTATCCAAGGTTCGAACGAAGAAATGCCGAGTGTTCTTCAATTGTTCAAAATTGTTAAGGAATTTCGATCGTTGAAAGAAAACATTGACCGCGGATGAGGTAAGATCGCGCATCAATGATGGAGTATCATTTTGTTCTGATCTGTTAGGTATCAATTTTATCCGATTTCCAGATTCAATTTTGTTATAATATTCATCCACTTGTGTTTTCCTCAAATCTTGACCCATTGATGTAATGATTTCCCTAACTTCTTTGGATTTTTCTTCAAATGGAAATTGTTTAGTATATGCATGTTAAGTAATTTTGATTTGTTTATTGGATTGCTCAGTTATTTCTTTGTGTCAGTTTCCTTTCTTTATGATTATTATTATCTATGCTGGTCAATTCAGTTTCAAATTGTGTGATGTTTTCAATAGTATTTTTTTTCATTAAACCCTTTGTCTTGATTCAGAATCATTTAAGGTTCTATTTTGTGTTTCGTTTCTGACCGTCGGACATTTAAATATATATATCTGTATATCAACTTGAAGCAACTCAATCAATACATTTAATTCAGCTATAATAGTTTATATATATTATAGATATATATATCAATAAATTATCATCACAAATTGAAATAATATAATCAATTATATTATAATGTTGTGTCTATAAATAAAGGGGTGTGTAGTGGGTGTCTGGAAGGAAGTTGTAGTACGTGATTGTTTTATTTGGTGTTCAGAGTTTGAGTGGAAAGCATATTTGGGATGATAATAAGTAAGAATTCATCGATGCGTAAACCAAGTAAGGGATCTTTATATTTATTCTATCAATTTATTTTCTTCGAAAATTATAATTATGCAATTGAAATTTATTTCATCTATGTTTTTTTTCAAAATCAGTATGTTTTTCAGTTTAGAAATTTTGGTAGAATATAGTAAGGGAATATTTATTTTACTATAAATTCTCTTATGAGAAAATATTATAGTTTTTATGATTTCTTGTTTTGCATAATGGACTTATTAGCTTCAAATACCTCTTTTCTTTAATCATTAATTATAATTGATTTATTCAACTAAATCATTCATGTTTATCAGAATTATGTTCAAATTTGGTTTAGTATAATGGGTTAAAAGGCTAATTGTTTATCATAATTTTAATTTTATGGGCTTGTGTGCATGGGGGATTTTCTACACATTTAGATCCTCATAAAAATAGATTATTATTCTTCTTTTTATTTTATTTCAAGGAAAATTTTCTTATGTTAAATAATATGGTTTATATTTTTGTGGTTATGGGTATTGAAAAAATTATTTCTACAAAGGTTTATTTAATAATTCTCTTAAACCAATATCAATATGTTTTATGTTTTAGACATATTTTTATATGCTCTAATAAACTGTTCTAAAATTTTTAGAACAATTTAATTATTCTAAATATATGATTATATTTGTATAATTAAAATTTATTCTAGAAAGAACATCGTATATAAAATCAAGTGAATAATATATATATGTATGTATATGCCTTCATGATGTGAAAATATATGATTGTTCTAAATAAATTAATAGTCATGTAATAATTCACATATGAATTAATAAATTAAGAGTATCATAAAAATCAAGGTTATGGCCATATATCGATAATCGTTTATGAAAAATGATACATCCATAAGCATATATAGGTATATACATGTACTTGTTAATATTGGATAAAATCTACAAAGAAATGAATTTTAATGGAATTGGATGAACTGATTATAGACATGTTATAATTTTATGTTGTTTATATTTATAATTTTACTCATGAGTGAAATGTTGATTTTTTTAAAAAAATATATATATATATCATTTATAATATTTGGTGCATGATCATTCTTATTTTATGATTTCGAATTAAAAATGGATTAAGTCATTTAGTTATGAAAACAACTCATTGATATTTCCTTTATTATTTATCAATGGAAGATCGGGTATGTTGGTGTTCATGTACATGCCATTAGACGTGAGTTTTTGGGAATCAATACTCACAAGTGTTTTTGAATAAAAAATCACATTTATATATATATATACACCCTTATATATATATATAGTGGAAATGATTATTTAAATGCACTGACATGTTTAAAGGTAAATACTCAAGTGAGAAATATTATATATATGTAAAGCAAACATAAAACATTTTCGAAAGATACAGGCGCTTGTTCGTTGTAAAAATAGAAGGTCATTGGGTAGTGAACTCATCCTTTGATAAGTGGGTAGGCCCAAGACAGCCTTCGACAAATTAAGTTGCCACAAAATGATGTTTTGTTTTCATGAAGTTTGCTTAATATTTTCCAAATAAAATCACCTGAATATTTTAAAAGTCTTTTCAAAGTATAATTATTTTTCAAAAGGATTATATTATTTTATAAAGGTTGTTTTACAAATGAATTTACAATTGAAATTTTTCAAATGTATTATTGAAGGGATATTTTTCTGAAAGCGATTTATCAAAGGTTTTTCAAAACCCCTTACTGAGCATCTTTTGTGCTCACCCCTAGATTTGAAATGTTTTCGTAGGAAACTTAAGAGATTATCGTAGATGTCGTCGCTTATGGAGTTAGCGCAGCGGAAGCATAGTGAAAAAATTTATTGTTGTTTTTTTTTCAACTCTGACAATGTAAGGTTATGTCTAATCTTCCAGAACCTAGACCGGTAAAATATCCTCATTTCATTAAAGTGTTGTGTAATTTTTTATTCTCCTTTAAAAAAAAATATTTCACATCATTTTTCAAGCACTGAGTCTGGAAGAGCGGGCTCAGGGCGTTATACCTATGTACCATGCCATGTAAAGGATTAAATATCATGTAGTTCAAGAGGGTGAAATGACTAACCTATGATAGGGGGAACACCAGAATACCACTAATTCATGTCCACAGTTTAACGTCATGTAGGACGGGTGTGAACCAATGTTTAGGAGGACTCGGGGACCAAATAGGTGGGGGGTTTGAAGATCATGGAGGATTCCTACATACCCTACCTTGGAAGGGATCTAAGTTCACATAATTCAGGTGGTTTTTATGAACCGATGTGAAGATGGTCGGAACAAATGGGAAGTTGGGAATGAATTTCAGGGAGGCTTCTTACTTACCTTGTCTTGGAAAGGATCAAAGTCCACGTAGTTCGAGATGGGTCTGGTGAACCATCATGAAGTTGGTCAGGACTAATGGATGGTGGGATTGAACCTCATAGATGCTTCCTAGGTATACCACCTTGGCATGGATTAGAGACCTTGTAGTTTAGGTTGATGGTTTGTGAACTGACCAGAAGGGGGTCGGAGCGACCAATGGGTGGTGGGCTTAAAACTTAGGGAGGGTTCCTACGTACCTCGCCTTGAAAAGGATCAAAGTCGTATTATTTCTTGTTGGGTGTGGGGCTTATACTCTTGGATTCCCATAAGAATGTCATGGTTGATTCTTTCTCTAAGCCCATGTGAGTCATGCTTATTGTGAGAAACAAGAGATAACAATGACCAGATGATCACATCGCGAAAGGTGCTTCCGCAGAAAGTAGAGTGGGGCATACACGTGGTTAGCAGCCAAAAGAGTAAACATGGGCTTACGTGTGGTTCGAAGATTAGAAATATTGGTACTTACTCCAGGATGGAGGCTCGATGGTGAAAAATCCCATTGAGAGAGAGATTTGGTACCTATGAAAGGAGGATCAAGGATTCAACATCCTATAAGAAAATCTAGGGGCTTACACCAGGGTGGTTGCCCTATCCCTACAGAACAAAGCCTGGGTGAGGTCACAGTTTAACGTCATGTGCCGAGGATGATGTTCCATGGATTTTTATTGTCCTGCAACTCAGATGAGGAGGGTTCATTCCACCCCCTAGGACATACGTAACAAGAACCTTCTACACCTTGGTGAAGAGAAGGGACAGGAAACGACGTGACTAGGGGGTGTCATGAGGTGGTCCCATTGGGGCTCCATGTTAGCATGGATATGTGAAAAATAAATAGCAGTTAGCATGCCTATGCGAAGAGGCATAAGCTGACGCAACACAATGGGCATTATCGTTCAAGGGACATTAAAATTGCTTCGTGAAAACCTGAAGGTCCAGATGGGAAAAATATATTCATGGAAAAGGGGTTCATAGGTAGAAGCCTTGTGAGGCTCTAGTTCTCCTTGAAGTGGATGGGCTTCGTGAAGGGATGTGATTCACGAAGTGCACATTCCTAGGCTAGGGATATGGAATATGTGCATATGGGAGGATCTTCGCGAAGTAGAAATTGAATTGTGATGCAATTCCTCATAAAAAAGGGGGCCTTGCGATGAAAGGTGTTGCGAAGAAATGTGGTTTGTGAAGTATAGTGACCATGCCTAAGAATGTGGTTCACGTGTGTTCAGAGGGTTTTCACGAAGCCTAAATGTTTCACGATGACCCGAGTCCCCATGGGTATCTCCTTCCATTGTGACAGTTAGTAGTCTTCGCAAAAATCATTCCTCTCGGAATAGGTGTTCAATTAAAGCAACAGGGGAGGATCTTCACAATGTAGAAGTACCTTGAGAAACTCATGGTTCGCAGAGCAAGAAGTGATTCACGATTTGAGAGCTATGAAGGTGAAAGGTCGGATTATCCATCTTTGGGCTCGAGGGGATCTTTGAATTTATAGGTGATATGTGCTGCAAAGTAAAGTTTGCTCGACACGAAGAAAGAGTTTAATCTGCGGCCGGTCACGAATGTATGAGGGGATCTTGGGGCGTCCCACCACCTTGCTCCGCGATAGGATCATGATCATCAAATTTGTTCGTGCAGCCACCGGCCTCCTTGCTCTGCGGCGGGCTGGCGAACATCAATGGGGTTCACGGAGCGGCCCACCTCTTTGCTCTGTGGCAGGAGTGGTGTCATGGGGCTCTGTGAAAGGTCTTCGCAAGGTAGCCCCGGAGACAGCCCTCTTGTTCTACTTCATCACAACTATTGGTGTCAACATGAACATATTTCTTCCATTTAGAGATTCAAACAGGAATAAATCTATTTCCATTGAGAGCTCAGATGGGAAAAACTCTTGTCAACAATATGTTCCATTAATAAAAAATTTATTCAAATGTTTAAATCTCCACCCTAATAATCAAAAAAATGAGTTATAACATTATAATTTAGCTCCCCCTCACACATATGTTCAAATAGATCATTCATTTTTTACTTATAATAAGGGTTTAAAAGGGAATATTGGATCATAAATGGGCTAAAATAAAATGTTTTCTTGGATAAAAATGTATAAAAAAATAACTCATGTATCAGGAATGGAATAGTAAACATGATTAACATGAAAAAATGGGCTTTATCATACCAATAATGTCCTCAGTAATTTTAATCACAAGAAACCCATCCATAATGTTATAATATAAATCAATGATGTTCATGCTTAAATAAGCACGGATTGGTTCTCTCATTAATCATAGTGAATGTGATTAAGATGTTAAATAATGTTTACAAGACTCACATGAAAGTAATTACAATGATAAAGGAATTGAGATGATCTCTGATATTATAAAATCAATGGAGTTTTCATTAAATATGTAATATATTAAACATGGAGCATTGTCATTTTCATCATTCATTTATTTTGTTTTTCATGGGATAAATTGGTTCATTGAATTCCCTGTGTTTAAAAAATAAAATTATAATCATTTGAGCTCACATGTGGGTTTACCACAAAATAAAAAAGAACTATATTTAATTCTGCCATTTATGTACCACCCACACACTTATTTTGAACAATTTACTTATTGTTCATAGTAGTTAAAATAATGATTGGAAAATAAATAACACGGGACCTGAAAAAAACTGGGAGATGAATGAAACAACCATGTTATTATTGGGCATTGGTATCCTTGAGCTGACAACCTAGATTCTCCGACATGGAATAATACATTAAAAAAAAGCATCAAATATTTATTGAATGAAATGAAATAAAAATAGAAAAGTAATATAAAAGAGAAGTTCATTTGTATGAACCTTGATTTGGGTGATAGGATCATACTACCCCTTGTCGTGAAGTTCCATCATATCATCCCCAATTTGCAGATGGGTTCAATTTTTTCCTCATGAACCAAGAAAATGAATTTTCTCCAATATTATTCACCTCATGTTACATTTAAGATATCAAAATTATATATTAATTCATGTTCCCCCAATGAAATTATGAATGAACTGTTATATTAAAAGAGGGAACATAATATAAAGGAAACATTGGAACAAATTATCACAAAAATCATCCACTTTTTAATGAAATATAACTACATTATGTGGTTTATTTGGAATTTCTTCTTCAAAAATTCTTTCTTCAATAAAATTTAGATTTTACCTCAATCCTGATGTATACCCATGTACTCAAATGGGAAAGACATTTTTTGATCTATTTCAACCTAAAAATCATTTCCCACAGATATATTTTTCCACTAAAATGTAGTATGAACTATATCTGAATAGGAAGAAACAATTTGAAATTTTTCATAAAAATAATCATGAAATATTGGATTAAAATTTGAAACATATCCATGTGTCTTTTTATGATCCAAATATATTTGGGAGTTTAAAATAGTTGTATTAAAAGTAGGTAAAAACTCTGATTCCTCCGAATTATCTTCAAAATTGAATTAATATTATTATTCATCCAATGTAACAAAATTTCAATAAAATTATTATTATTTCACTATTTCAAAAATAGTGGCATAACATGACTATTCATTTTCATTAATGACACCATATTTATTTTACGAACATGTTTCATTAATAAAATTTTTATCAATTAGTGAATAAGTGAATATTTCTTCCCTAAAATTTTACAATGGAGATTCCAAATCAGCTTTAACTAATATGAAAAAGGATCATCATTATAAAATGTTAGTGGTATAAGATTTTCCATTTCCTTGTATTTTTTTACAATTCATTTTTTTCAATTCAATTTCTTCATTTGAAAAAATCTCCATTATTTTGTTTTTTAATTCAAGAATCATGCATGCTCGATATTGAGTTTCATTTCAGTTTGATTCATTTGTGGAGATATTTTTTGGATTTTTAAATTTAAAAATTAATCATTTTTACTCTTAATATTGTAGGAAATTTGGATATTCATAAGAGAAGTCACTTTGAAACTCTATTTTTATGATTTTCTTAATCTAATGAAATGGTTAAAATAATAGAAAGATAAAAAAATAAAAAAAAGGAAATAGACATGAAATGGAACTAAATTTACACTGGTTTTTTTGTGAATCTCCATACTATAATTACACCTTATAATTGTTGTAGAATAGTTATTATGGGGTTTTGTCCGTATGTGGTTTCCGGATAATTATTCAATTTTTCAAACTCTCGCTTTTTTAATTTTTTTGGATATAACAAATATATATGGGTATTAAAATGAGTTAAAATATGATAACTTACAAAAAAATACAACTAGAAATATATGGTATTTATATTAAATCAGATTATAATCGAACTAGTGAAAACAAACTAAATGAGGAATTGGTAGAATAACATCGATCCATGAACACTCACTATATAATTTTATTAATGAGTTATAAAACTTTATTTTCCAATGTATACCGAAATTCCTCAAAGGATACACCAAAATTAACTATATATAATATTGATTCCTCAAACATGGGTTTCAATTACCCTTTTAATGTGATCAATTTACCAAAAATACTTCGGGAAAACGAACCAGATTACACTTCTTGTGCAATATAAGAAGACCCCCCAATGAAATTTAAACAATGAGAATAAACAATTTAAATTTATATTTTGAAAAAAAATATATATTAATTGAGAAGATATTTAATTCTAAAAAAAAATACTAATTTTATTCAATGAAATCTTCTTCAATATAAATACAAATTAAATAATTAGTGAAAATACAATATAAGGGTATCATCATATATTCGCTTACAACCACAAAATGAAGTATATTCCTTAATTTCATGATTACTTAAAGGAATAATAATATCCTCTAGGATATATTATACATCATATCAAAGTCATTCAATCCAAAAATACGTTAAAATGAAATGTAGATGACAATATAATGATAAGAGTGCTATAAATCTTCTATCCAGAATTTGTCTCTAGAATGTTGGAACATTCTAGAACATCTTCCAAAAAATTACCTTTTCATCATTTTGAATACTGTATTATGTTATGTGTTATATTGAATATTATTTATATGCATTCTTTTGAAATGTGGTTCAAATTATATGAATTACTGGTAGAAGATAACTGTTTCATCTTGAGGGGAACTATCATCTTCCTTTAATTTGACTCATTAATAAGATGCATATATGATCAAATTTATAAATTAATCATAGAAATAATTCAGATAATTACTTTATATTTCATCCCCAGTTTGATCCAATTTATTTGGACACATGTACTCAAAGTTATATTTCACAAAATAAGGCATTATCCATTCTACCTTCCATAAAAACATTCACAAAGACTTATTTATTTTGGATTTTAGATATATCAATCAAGTCATTACCTATTAGAAAATATATATCTTAAAAAAATAATCATAAAAAGGAATAACTCCATTTTTATCCTTGAGTAATAATATATTTTAGAAATATAAATTTTATAGAAGACATTTTAAATTCCTGAAATGTGCTTTTTTTTAATTTTTAATCCCAAAACACCCCTAAAATCCTTGAAATTTTCAACTAAGATCAAATTGATACATTTTTGGGGATTATCCATTTAATTATTTACAATATTATCTCCATCAATTACCCCACACATATAACATGGAATTCGCGACAAGTAAACATCAGAATAAAATCAAGTAAAATTCCGAAAAAAACCAATGGGGTTAACCAACTAATAGACATGAAATAGAATATATCATACCTCATCAAAAAAATAATTTAATATGAAAATTTATTTCTTTCAATAGATTTCCACTTATTTTACCATACCATTCACACAACAAACATACCTCATATATATTTTCTCTCAACAAAAAATATGGATTTCCATCATGCCTTTTACAACCAACATGGTTCATGAATTGCCATAGTTTGGATAAATTTATACATCTCCAACTGATGTGATCCAATAAAATGTTATTATTAAGAGAATTTTATAGGGGTTTTTCTATATTAATGTTTCATGTATTCAAATGTGAAAAATAATGATGCCGCTTGAGGATGGTTTGTCTCTTTTTTTTAAAAAAATTAATGATTACAATTTTTAGTAAAGTATAGTATCTTCCTCACTCTCTTTGGACTAGAATCATATTTAAGAAAATACAAATATCATATTTTAATCAAATTGTGTCAATATTTTATTAAAAAAATAAAAATTTTCTTATCTGTTCTATTTTGGGATGTTTGGAATATCAATATCATTCCACCAATTAGATCTCTATTAAGGGAAATATATATTTTCATTTAGTGGTCTAAATGAGAAAAATTAATTGGAAAGTATGTTCTACTAGTAAAAAAATATATTCAATATTTTAAAACTCCACCCAAGAAAACACCAATTAAGGAATAAAACCCCAATTCACATCCCGCCTACCAAAAATATTTTTTGTATTATTCATTTTCACTAATAGAGAACATTTAAAAGTTAATATTTTATTGTAATATAGAAATATTAACATGTTTTACATGGATACTAAGGAATCAAAAAAGAAAACTTTTATAGGGAGGAATAAATTAAATAGGACTCACTTGTAAATTGTGATTAAAAATAAAAATAAATTCCAAAATCTTTTTAATAACAAGAACCACAACCCTCATGTTTTGACTTAAATCAATCATGTTCTTGTTTAAATAATAATGGAATAGTTCTCTAAAAAAGAGGTAAATGTGAAGAATATAATAAAAAGTGTTAAAATCCTTACATGGATGAAATTTTAATGATATTTATATTGATATGTGGAATGATATTAAAAAATAATTGGTCTTTACATGAAGGTTCCAAAATATTGAACATGAAGAAGACATTTTTGAATTTTTTATGATTCGTTTCTTGGGATAAATTGGTTTATTAATTGAAAAATTATTCTAAAATTACAAAGATATTAATTTGAGATATTATTGTAAAAAACACACAATATCATATTCTAACATTTATTTCCCTCCTCGAACAATTATTTTGTAAAATATTCTTTTTATGCATGGCAGATCAAATTAAGATATAAAAATAATGAACATAAAAAATGAAACAATTGGAGAAGAAAGAAAAATTGTGGAAATTGTTGAGATGTGTTATCCTTGAGATAACCTATTAGATGATGAAAAAAGGAAAACTATATAAAAAATTAAATAATAAAAAAAATTGACAGTAAGGAAATAAAAATATAAAATATAGAGTAGGGGAAAGAGCCTTAGTATGAACCCGCCAAGTAGATTCTTGGATTCTACTACACCTAGTCACGTCGTTCAAGTAGATTATCCAAAACCAAATGGACAGTGACATTTATTCCTCATGAAGCAGAAAAATGAAAATTCGGCAATTTTCTTCATCATGCATAACTTGAAGAAGCACTAAATAAAATATTTCTTTAGGTTACCTTAATGAGATTGTGAATCCAATGACTTGTGGAAGATGGAAATTTTTTAAAAGAAATATCCAAACAAGATAACCTCATAAAAAACTATTAAGGGTTGATAAAATTTAATTATATGATGTGATTCATATAAAATTTTTTCATTAAAAATTATATTTCATTGAAAATAAGCTTCGTACAACAATTTTCATGTGTAATAGTGTACACAAAGGGGGACACCATTCATTATTTTTTTCATAATTGAAATAATACTCATGGAAATGGTAATCTCATCCCTATATAGTAGGAAAAAAATATTCACATAGAGGAACAATTAACAATATATCATTAACATAATTAGACAATAATGGATCAAAATATCAGTCATCTCCATGTCTATTATCTGGTTTTATCTATTTATTTTAGTCAAATGAAGTCATATTAAGAATAATAAGTATCTATGGATTCTAAATAGCCTCTATAAAAGTTAGTGACTCATGTTTATCACTGTCTTTACCCAATTTTTCATATAATGTATTTCAATTTTCATTTCCAAATATATTGGATTCATAAAGAATTTAATTTTCAAAAAAAATCAACTTAATAATTTTCCAATGAAATTTTATTTATAAAATAAATATATATTAGTATATAATTGAATATATATTTTTTACAAATTGAAAAATTATTTTCCAAATAATTCTTTATATTTTCCTCAAAATTATCATTAATATATAATATTTTAATTATAAAATATTCCATTTCTAGAAAATATTTTTGATATTTCAATTCCTTCAATTCATTGAAAAAATTAGAAATAATCTCTAATTGTTTTCTTAAATCATGAATCATATAAGCTCGATGTTACAACTAATATTTATTTTTTTTCTATTTAAATTTATTATTTTAGATTTAAAATAATAATAATTATCCATTTTTAAAAACCATATATTTTTTATAATGAGACCAAGAAAAATATTATTCTCTATGAAAATATAACTTTTATGAGTGTAAATTAATAGTTAAATTTCTAGAAATTACATGAAATAAATAAAACATAAGAAAAATCCCAATAATTGGTGAACAATTGATGTTGTTGTTTTTATAGTGATACACCATTCAATAATTTTCCCTTAAATATATCTTATTGTTATGACCATGAGGTTGTATCATACTGATGTTTCAATATAAGTTGTCAAATAATCACATTAATAATTGTTTTTATTAAATTTAAGAACAAAATTTTGAGATTACAAATAGTTAAACATTGATAAATGAAACAAAAATATATTACAACTATAAATATATGTTAGTGATTATATATCATAAGAAATATAGACTCAGGAAGTCAACAATATAAGGAATATATAGACAAATGTCAATCCTCAGACAGTAGTTATCACTTTTGAAATGAATTGTGAAAATATATTTCTAATTGAATACCTCATGACATAAAGGGATACACTAATTAACTAGATAATATATTAGTACCTCAAAATAGGCGACAAACCTTTTTAAAATGTTATCACATTAACTTAACACCCCTAGGAAACCAAAATATAACACACTCATTATTCTACGTTGACAAACATCATCCAAATAAATTTAAACAATGAGAATAACCAATTTTACATTACAGGTTGAATAGATATCTAGATGATGTTAGATTAAATTTAATTAAATAATGAATGATCCATCCATTATTCATGAGAAATAGTTTCTATATAAATACAAAGGAAAAAAGGAAAAAAACAAACTCAAAATAGAGGTATCATCAGATTTTTTCTTCCCACCATTAAATTGAGTATGGCCCTTTATGGAATGATCAGTTTTTGGAGTAAACCTATCTTAAAACATATATTCTATGTCATTTCATAGTCCCTCAATCCAAAAATCCATTTAAATTATTTAATGATAATAATATAAAGATAGGGGGGATAGAAATATTCTATAGAGGACCTATCACCATAATGATGGCTCTTTTTGGAGGCCCATCTTGGCTTAATCACTATATTATTCTTTCTATTTAACTGTTAAATGCTAATCCCTATTTATACCCTATAATTATATTATCATTTCGACACATGGTGAAATGTTTATGATTTAATTACTGAATATAATGTTTTCTCTCGAGGGGATACTTCGTGTTCATTTTATTATACTAATTCCTTTAATCTCTTAATGGTCTAATTTTCCATTGAACTAACTTATAGTCCCAGAAACATGATTCATATTTCAATTAAAATTGTAATAAATTAATTTTCAATCCAATATCAAATTTCATAACTCAATCAATGTGTTGTGGGCCATTCAACCGAAAACAAAAACATTCCACAATGACTGATTTATTTCTACTTCTTAATTATCTTTGAGGTGGTGTGAGACTTTTTTTATACTATCCATATAATCTCTAGATATAACCATGGAAAGGATTAGATGATCAAATTTACGCCCCATATAGACTATTATCATTATCCAGTTCAGTTTTTATCTTTTAATAGGGTCAATCTTGTCTTCAGGGTGAGTGGTAATCTAGATCTGTAAGGGAATGGCCTATTGTTTCTTATTCAATTTAATATTGTACCAGTTATCATAAAATATTCTTGATGTTGAAGACCCTTTTTTTAGAATTATAATTACTAACATGTCATGTGTGTCCCCATATGTCTTTCAATATGATTTGTTGATTTTTCCACCATAGAGAGGGGTAAATTTTACTACTGTACAACTCCATTATTTGATGCCCATTTCTGTGCCTTGTTATTGAATTACATATACTATGTTGCTGTAACATAAAATCCATATTTATAACCATGATGATCGTGAATTTTTTCATCCTGCTTTTTCACAATGGGCATCACATGTCATTTGTTTCTAATAAAGTATTCAAGAGGCTCATACATTATGTATATTTTCATTAGTTGAATCGAGGTACTCTTGTGAAATTATATAAATTTTCTGTGATTCATGATCTCTTTAAATATAATACTGTTGAACATTGGTTTTCCATAAATGAACACCAGTCTGGGTAGAACCATTTGAGATTCTGGGAAGAGGATATTCTTAAGACATCAATTATGAGATGGTATGGAAATTTGATGAGTTTGGTTATAATTTTTGGTCTCACTAAAAATCCTATTGTATTTATGGATTTGAAGAACCAAAATTTCATCATTTCATGGATTTTTTTGTTTTGTTCATAGATTTAATTTTTTTTTACTTTATCCTCAAGTAATAGTGTATGGGCCATCTCAATGTCATTAAAATATCTTTAATGGAACATCAACTATATAGTAAGCACTCCAAATATGTTTTTTGGAAATGGGAAGAGAAATTTCCAGGTCATGTCCTATCCTAGATGTTCATCTCAATAGATTCTATGAAAACATACACATTTATGTCCTCTTAGAAACTGAGATTTTTTTGGGATATAAATAATCATAGCTTTGTATCTTTATTATAAACTGTTTGTTCTTGATTTTTTCATGACATCATCATGAATGAAAACAATATCCCAAATTTTTCTCATTATTGAATGGAATAAAAAATTTCACATATATTCAATGGATTTTGTAACACCCTAAGCTTTCACGATAGGCTTCTCTTTAAATAATACAACAACATGTGTTTTACGCAACTTTGAGTTCTAACACACCACAACCAATCAAACTAGTCGTTATGAATAGTAATACACACCTTTTAAAATATTATACATTTTATCATTAAAAATGGTCTTCATTTTTGGATTTGGAATATCTAAATAATTTTAGGGTGAATTTTTAGTACTTTTCTTATATCTTTCATATTTTTATGAATAGTGAAAATTAATAAATTTTAATTAAAAACAACTTTTTAATCAAAATAATTAATTGTAATAAATTATGAATTTGACTGGTTTTAAATTATAATTATATTATATTTTTACCATTAAATCCAATTTTGATCATTAAACATAATTTAACATTTAAACTGGACATAAGCAAGTGTCAATCTTTTTATAGTTATTATTTCTTAAAAAGACGCCTTTTGTTTTGACAACGCGAATTAAGTTTAAATTAATATCTACCAATTATGTGTTTTGAATTTAGAAAAATGGATTCCATATTTAAAATCAGGCCTTCCATTTTGTGTAAATAGTTAACTTTTATTTTTAGACATTTTGAAAAATTATTTCGTTAAATATTTTATTTACCATGGTTAAAGGGTAAAGCCGGTAAATAAGGGTAAACAAAATAATATTATAATAATATTAAATTACACTAAAACGTGTCCTAACCCTATTGAATGATACATGTCCGACCATTGGCATCTTTGGATTGATTTTGGGACTCCATGGAGCCACTTGTATGTGATAATGACTCATTATATTAATTAAGTTAAAGTATATACAAAAATGACGTAAACATATATCTTTTAGTAAATCAATTTTTACATAAGGTTATAAATGTTATATCTTAATCTATATATATTTATTAAAAATATAAAAATATTTCATACATAATTGTATTTTATTTACAATTTTTAGACGTTGAATAATTAAATTTATTTATGACACAATGAAGTTGCAGTATTTTCTTTATTAATGAAAGAATCAAGTAATTCATATTATAAATGTTAAAATAATTATAATTTAAAAGTTTTTTTTCCATACACAAATTTTATAGCTTAATATGACATGTTATGATTGATTAATTGAATTATTTTTGAATTAATAATGTTGTTAAAAATTTAACAAAAATCAATTATTATATAGTGTCAAAATTGACATAAAGGAGATATTAAAAAAAAATTATATTATTAATTGATATAATATTCCTAAAAACCTAAGATTCAGCCAAATGAAATATATAATTCTAGGTGTATTATTAATTAACCAATTTAGGTTCTATTTAAAGTTAATAGTATGTTTATTAACCATACTATATAAAAATACAAAGAGACATGGTAAATGTACAACTATTTAACTAAGAGTTAAATCTAAATGATAATGTTAATATAGTGACCCAAAAATCTCTAAAACCTATTGGATGAGTCATTTTCGAGCCATCCACACCTTATACATTAAATAATCCACTTTGGAGCCATTAGAAACCGAAAATGATTTTAATAAAAAATAGTATTTCAAGCTTTTCAAAAGACGCCCCTCACTCCTCTTATAAAAGGGAACCCCCTATCAATAATTCACACCTTCAAAGCCTTTTGGATAAAAAAAAACCTTCCCAAATACCCTTTAAATTATCCTTCCTTCATCCTAGAGGCCTTACTTTAGTCATAATGCCATCAAAAGAAGCCCTTTTGATCAAATCAAAAGGAAGAATCAGAAGGAGAGGTAAATATTTCATCACCTCTTTCAAGTTCCTTCCTTTTTCTTTGTTGTTTCCATTATAAAATACAAAATCCAGTATATTTTATACACTATTATATTATTATAAATCTGGTACAACCAAATTTATTATTCTATCCATCATTTGAATGGCATGTTACCATAGGTGCGTACGTACAGCTTACCATCTCCACGTCGTGGTGTAATTATTAGTCAATACATTATTTTTTGGATGGGTATAATAATTATGTGTAACTGATGTAAATAATTAATATTACATGTTAATGAATCTGTATATATGATATACCATGAATATATATATTATTTTAATATCAAAAGAATGATATTGTCGTTCGTGCATAGATACGTATTAACGTCTCCACGAATGTGATGAGATTCATTCCACATAGTGTCCATTCAAGACTAATTTTTATTTTATGATTAAAAATAATGTTTAAGGACTTGATATCATCCTGTATATGAATAATATACAACCTATCCATAATAAACATGAATTATGTAACAAAACATATAAAATAAAATGAGTAATAGAACACCCAAAATGATGATAATACTAAAATATTATTAACAAAGTAATATTAAAAGATCATATATGATACCATATTTATGTATATTATTATTTTATAATTTAATAACAATTATTTAACTATTATAAGGGAGGTTAACCTACCATTGACTAAGGAAAAGTACATGGTAAGTGTTTGTTTCACAATCTCATCATTATATGCGATTGTTTATACATAACTATCTACTATGAATTCTTTATCATCCACATCAATGATTCTTAAAAATGTATTTCAATTTTTTTTAATATTTTATAGAATATGGGATAAAGTAATTTATACCCTTTTATAACTATTTATAATATTTTTATGAAGGAATCTTTCCATTGTTTTCCAAACAAGGTCATTTTTAACCTTTTCGACAAAATTTAGGTTAGAATGTCTTTTTTTAACTTATATGGCGGGTGCGGATATTTTATGCCATTATAAAATCATCAAAGATTACCTTAGAATCATATAATAATATTTTGAAATTAAATGTTTTCTTTTTTATTATGTGACTTTTAAATGTTTTAAAAAAAGAAATATTTCTCTCAAATAGTTTTGATTTCATCTTTGTCAACATCCATTGATGGATTTTAAGCATATTTGAAGTTGACTTATTATGATACAAAACTTCCATTAAGTATTGAAGGTTTTGTGATATTTTTTACTGTTAATGTGTTATTTTTATACAATTAATGGTTTATGGAGAAATCATTGACATTTCAAATGATATTTTTAATACGAATGTTTCTGTTTTGTTTAAACCTGTTCATATGAGGAATGCAATGGACTTTGTCAGTTAAGGGTGGAGCCCTGTATATATCCTTAATGCATTGGAAGCTATCATGAAACAAACTTGTGTCTTGGAACAAGGCCTTGAAATAATCTTATTTCTAGTATTGTCACAAGGCCTTGACTCTGTGGTTATGATAGTCTGACATTATGCGTTCCATCATTATGAAAGTGGTTATGGATATTGCATGTTATTATTCGACTAGTAGAACATCCATGTGAATATGTAAATGACATTATTTCATTTTATTTTTGTCATATTATAATTATTTTCACATTTAAAAGGCTTTGGTTTTAGTTATACATTGCCTTAAATATTTATGCTTATTTATGAAAGTCTCTATTATATTGTTATCCTTACTGAGCTTCTTAGCTCACCCCATTATATGTTTTATTTTTCCCAGGCTGTGAAGAAGTATTTTATGACTGATATATAGGGATAGTTTGAGGATATATGAGTGTAGACTATGGAGACTATGTTGTTTTAGTTTTTCACTTTATCATGTAATGTGAGTCTTATGAATGTATCCAATGTTTGCAAGGCTACTAAACTAATCGGTCATTCAAGAATTGATGTTTTATGATCATGAAAATTTCACGTAATAATGCACCAACTATGGGTAACTAGGGTCAGGGAGTTTCAGTTGGAATCATAGGAAGTTTAGTACAAACCTTGGAATCTATATTTCGATAAACTCTGATTAGAGAACATTACCCTAAGATAGTCATTGAGCATTAGTATAGAAGAACTTCCTAGAATATTGGTAATGTAGAAATTTTGTGAGTTTTCTGAGAAATACATCCATGTCTGGATATGAGTAGGTAAAGTCAGCTCTGGCACAGATGTACCTAGGGGTAAAACCCAAAAACACCACATTGAGCTTGACTCGAACTGGAACTGGTGCACGACAACAGGCCTTGCTGCACACCTAGTTACAAAACTCCCAGGAGATATGCTTAGGATAATTCTTATTTTTTTAACAAAAAATTATGAAGGGTTTATGAGTATATACATCCTCAAGGAAAACATTTTTATGATTATAGATTATATCCATAAACTATTAAATTTATGTCAAGTGTTTTACAAGTTTGGAATTATGTATTTCGATTCATAAACTAATCTAGTTTATGCCATTGTTTAGAAATGGTTCTTAGTGTAAGGAATGTAAATTGTATCATTGTGCACACTCCATGTAGGTATTTCCCTCCTACTCAAGATAATTATAGTGGAGCTGGTGATGCAATTGGGGCTGATCAACTAATCACCATACTGGGACAAGTTACTCAGGTAATGAATAATAACGTTACCTGTATGGAGAACCCTAATCCACAACATGGATGATCAATGATAGATTGCTTCATGATGCAACAACCACCAATATTCAATGGGAGTAAAAATGCATTATTAGTTAAGAAATGGATAAAATTCTTCGAGAAAATATTTCATGCCTTGGTGAGTAGTGAAAGGGAAAAAGTTGTCATGGCAGTTTATTGCCTCACTGGAGATGCTGATCAATGGTGGTCATTTATTCAAAACACAGAGGAAGATGATGAAGTATAAATTATGGAATGTAGGGAGTTTAAATATATTTTCATAGAAAAATTCTTTCCTCGTGACAATTGAGCAGATAAGGAAAGGAAATTTCTGAGTCTAAGGATAAAGGAGGATGATAATGTGGAAATGTATGAGTCTTACTTTACAAGTTAGCATGGAATTCTACCGATTATATACGTAACCCAAGAAGTAAGATTGATCATTTATTTTATGGGTTAAAACCATTTATCCATTGAGGATTAGTCTCATAATCTTTCTTATTATAAGAAGATATTGTCTCATGTGCTATCAAGACTAAAAAAGAATTATCTAAGTATTACGACTATAAATCAAAGCAAGAGAAGAAGAGACCCGCTGATCTCTCTGGAAATGGAAAAAGGGAATAAGGGAAAATTTTAATATCCATCTTTTAGTAAATTTGGGAGAAAAAACCACGATAGTTTCTTTAATGTAATGGAAGTCTGTTACAAGTTTGCTGAAAAATACCACCAAGCTCGTGATGGAAAGGGGAAGAATGAAACTACCGATGTTTAATGCTACAATTGCATGGATATGGGACATTATGCTAATAAATGTCCTAATAATCAGTGAAACGTACCTAAAAAATTTCCAAGGGATCAATGCCAAGCTTATGTGATAACTACTTCAGAGGTTGAAGCTCTGAAAGACGTTGTGGCAAGTAATCTAACGGTTTCCTCAAGTTTAGCCCATTCATTACTTGATTCTTCATCATCACATTGTATCATATATTCCCAGTTTGCAATGAAAATTAGATATTTTAGTTTTGATTTAACAAGGGAGTTGTCAGTCAAAACTCTTAAGGGAAGTATAATTGCAACAATGTTTTGTAAATCAGTTCCCATTAAGGGATATACAAATTATTTATCTTCTGATATCATCGTTATACACATGATTCTATTTGATATAATAACTGGTATGGATTGGCTTTCAGTACATGATGAAAAAAATTATTGTAAGAAGAAGGATGTTACAATTTTTTATGACGATTATATAAACCACCTTATATTTAGATCAGAATCGTCACTACCTAATTTTTTCCAAGATCCACCCCAAGTTGCTCAACTAAATTCAATTATTGAGGAGGAAGAGAATGAAATAAATGTGGGTGAGGAAAGGAATGTTCAAATAGAGAATATACCTATAGTGAATGAATATGTTGATTTGTTTCTAGATGATTTACCTGGACATCCTCTAGAATGATAAATTGAGTTTTCCATTGATTTAATTCTTCGTTAGAGGCCTATATCGAAGACCCCTTATAGAATGGCCACTGTGGAATTAGTGGAACTAAAAAAACTAGAGGAATTGAATAATAAAGGTATTTATTCACCATATTTTTTCTCCATGGGGAGCCCCTGTTCTTTTTACGAAGAATAAATATGGATCTATGAGGTTGTCCATTGGCTACAGGGAGATCAATGATATAACAATAAAGAACAAGTATCCCTTACCTCGCATTGATTATTTATTCGACCAAATTCATGGATCCCAATACTTTTAAAATATTGACATTCGATCTGGATATCATCAGTTGTGTTTAAAAAAGGAATAAATTCCTAAAATAGCATTTCAAACCATGTAGGGGCATTACGAGTTTACAATAACGCTTTTTGGGATGACTAATGCACCCTCTGTTTGCATGGATCTAATGTACATAGTTTTCAAGGTATATCTTGATGTATTTGTAGTGGTATTTATTGATGATATCTTGGTATAATTCAAAATCTATAAAGATCATGAAAATTAATTATGCATCATCTTAAAGACTCTTCGACGAAAAGAATTATATGGGATGTTTACCAAGTGTGAGTTCTAGTTTCAAGATATTTCTTTTTCTGGGCCATATTGTCTCTAAGGATGGATTCTCTGTTGATCCTTCTAAGACAAGAGAAATCCAAGAATGGACAGCACCAACGAGTATAGATGAGGTACGCAGTTTTATTGGTTTAACATGTTATTATCAACATTTCATCCAGAATTTTTCCCGATTGGCTAACCCATTAACGAAGCTGACACGTAAAGGGGCTAATTTTTTTTGTACAAAAGAGTGTGAAGAATGTTTCAAATAACTAAAGAGAATATTAGTCAGTGCTTCTATCATGACTCTAATATCGGGGAATTATGGGATTGATATTTATAATGATGCTTTAGTGAAAGTACATGGTTGTGTGCTTATGCAGAATGATAGGGTTATTGCCTATGAATCACAACAGAAAAAACATTCATGAGCAAATCTATACTACTCATGAAGTTGATTTAGCAGCTGTACTCTTTTCTTTGAAGATATTGAGACATTATCTCTATCGTGGAAAATGTGAGATATATACCGATCATAAGAGTATGAACTATATTTTCTCATAGAAAGAACTCAACATGAGGTAAAATAGATTACATGAACTACTCAAAGATTATGATTTCACAATACACTACCACCCGAGGAAGGTAAATATTGTGGCATATGCTTTGAGTAGAAAGGATTATGGAGTTTTGAAGTAGATGAGAGTAGAAAGGGATACTATTTTCATGGATCTAGTGAATATGTATATGGGAATTAACATGGAAGGTGAAGCATCAATACATTTTCAAATGGTTTTCAAATCATCCTTATAAGAAAGGATACAGAGTTATTAGACCGATGATGAAGATTTTAAAAGGAAGATTAAAGCTATGAATGTTGGGAGATTGAGTTACTTTGTGTATGAAGATGTAATTTTGAAATTTGGGGAAAGGCTTTGTGTTCCTAACATACCTGACCTAAAAATGGAATTATTGGATGATTCTCATAGTTTCTATTGCTCTATACACCCTAGTAGCACTAATATGTATAAAGATTTGAAGGAACATTAATGGTGGGACAACATGAAGAGAGATATTACTGATTTTGTATCAAGGTGTATAGTTTTTCTACACGTGAAAGCTAGAAGGCAACAACCTATAGGAGTTATGAAACCTATTCCCGAAAGTGAGTGTAAATGGGATAATATTACGATGGACTTTGTCATGGGACCACCAAAGACTCCTAGAAGGAACGATTCAATATGGGTCATTATTGATCGTCTTACCATGTCAGCACATTTTCATTCAATAAGAGATTATATATAACATGAAAGTATATCAATACTATATATTAATGAACTTGTGAGACTTCATGGAGTACCACTATCGATTCTTTCTGATCTTGATCCACGTTTTACATCTTGATTCTGGAAAATTCGTCAGAAAGCCCTGGATATGGAAATTCGTTTGAGTACGGACATCCACCCCCAAACTAGTGGACAATCAGAACAGACTATTCAACCGTTAGAAGACATGTTGAGATCTTTCTCACTTGAATTTCAAGGTTTGAGAGATCAATATTTACCTCTATTATAATTTTTCTATAACAATGGCTTCGATTCATGTATTTGGATGACGCCATAAGAAGCGTTATACGGAAAGAGATGTCGCCCAACAACTTGTTGGGATGATAATGTTGAATGAAAACTCATTGGACTAGAACTTGTGGAAGAAACGATTGAAAAGGTGAAGGTAATCCAAAACCACATCAAAGAAGCACAATGTAGGCAGAAGAGCTATGCCGATAACCAAAGAAAGGATTTGGAATTTCAGGTAGGAAATACTATTTTCATGAAGGTATTTCCAAGGAAGGGTGTTATAAATTTCGGTAAAAAGGGTAAATCGTGTCGCAGGTACAATGGACCTTTCAAAATTTTAGAATGAATTGGGGTTGTAGCATACCGTTTGGCAATGCCGCCAAGTCTCTCCAAAGATCACGATGTGTTTCATGTATCACTACTGAGAAAATACACGCCTGACCCAATGAATGTACTCTCCTATGAGGAATTAGTACTGGAACCTGATCTGTCTTATTTTGAAGTGCCTGTCAGGATTTTTGATACTAGAGAACCTGTGCTGAGAAACCGGACGACTTGTCTGATAAAAGTTTTTTGGAGAAACCATAAGATGGAAGGGGCACCGTGGGAAGCCGAGGAACATATGATGAAAAACCAACCAATTCTTTTTATGCAATAATATTCTAGAATTTTTGAGGATGAAATTATTAAAAGGAGGGGAGAATGTAACACCCCAAGCTTCTACGGTATGCTTCTCATTGGACAATACAATAGCATGTGTTCTACGAAACTTCGAGTTCTAACACATCACAACCAATCAAACTAGCCATTATGAATAGAAATAACTATTTTTAAATATTTTTACATTATATCATTCAAAACAGACTTCATTTTTGGATTCGGAATATCAAAATTAGCTTAAGGTAAATTTGTTGTACTTTTCTGATCACATTCATTTTTTGATGAATAGTGAAAAAATACAAAATTTTAATTAAAGGCAGATTTTTTAATCTAAATAATTAATAGTGATAAATAATTAATTTGAGTGGTTTTAAAGTATAATTAGATTATATTTTTACTATTTAATCCAATTTTGGTCAATGTACATAATTTCACATTTAAACTGGACATCAGAAAGTGTCAATCTTTTGATAGTTATTATTTCTTAAAAACGCGGTTTTTGTTTTGACAATGAGAATTAGTTTTAAATTAATTTCTGCCATATATGTGTTTTCAATTTAGAAAAATGGATTCCAAATTTAGAATTTGGAGGATCAAATTATTTAAATAGAAAATTTTATTTTTAGACATTATGAATAATTATGTCAGTAAATATTTTATTTACCATGGTTAAAGGGTAAATCTGGTAAATAAGGGTAAAAAATAATAATATTATAATAATATTAAATTACCCAAAAATGTGTACTAACCATATTGGATGATACATGTCCGACCATGGGAATCATTGGGTCGATTTTGGGACCCCATGCAGCCAGTATGTGATAATGACACATTATATTCATTAAGTTAAAGTAAATACATAAATGACATAAGCATGTAACTTTTAGTAAAAAAAATTTACATAGGGTTATACATGTTATATCTTAAACTATAAATATTAATTAGAAAAATAAAAATATTTCTTACATAATAATATTTTATTTAAAATTTTTAGACATTGAATAATTAAATTTATTAAGACACAATGATGATGTAGTATTTTCCTTATTAATGAATGAATGAAATAATTGGTATTAAAAATGTTAAAATAAAAAAAAATTTAAAATTTTTGATGACATACACGAATTTTATCGGTTAATATGACATGTTAGTATTTATTAATTGAATTGTTTTCTAATTAATAATGTTTTTATGACTTTAAAAATAATCAGTTATTAAATTGTGTCAAAATTGGCATAATGGAGTTTTTAAAACAAATATTATATTATTAATTGATATAAAATTCATTAAAAACTAAGGTTTGAAAAAATGACCTATATAATTGTAGTTGTATCATTAATGAACACCTTGGGGTTCTCTTGTAGGTATATATTTTGTTTATTAACTAAATAATATAAAAATACAAAGAGACATGGTAAATGTCAAACTATTTAACAAAAAGTTAAATCTAAAAGATAAGGTTAATATAGTGACCCAAACCAGTCTAAAACATATTGGTTGAGTGGTTTTAGACCCATCCTCGCCTTATAATTTAAATTATTTGCATTGGAGCTATTAGAAACCAAAAATGATTTTATTATAAAATAATATTTATAGCATTTCTTAAGGTGCCCCTCACTCCTCTTATAAAATGACCCTCCCCCTTATCTCTAATTCAAACAATAAAATCCTTTTGGATCAGCCAAAACCTACCCAAATATCCATTAAACTATCCTCCCTTCATCCTAAAGGCCTTAATTTAGCCAGAAATCCAACCTAGGGAGCCATTTTGACAAAATCAAAAGGAAGAACCAAAAGAAGAGGTAAACATTTCATCACCTCTTTCATGTTTCTTTCTTCTTCCACTTCCCTTTTCATTGTTGTTTCCATTATAAAATAATAAATAAATTATCTTCTATATACTATGATGTTATTATAAATATGGTACAACTAAATTCAATATACTATCCATCTTTTGAATGACATGTCACCATACGTGCGTACGTATGGCTTACCGTCTCAACGTCAGGGTGTAATTGTTATTCAAAACATTATTATTTGGATGGGTATAATAATGATTTGTAACTGATGTAAATAAAAAATATAACATTATAATGATTATATATATATGATATAACTTCCAATTATATATTATTTTAATATCAAAAGAATGATATTGTCGTTCGTGCATACGTACGGATTACCGTCTCCATGAACGCGATGAGATTCATTCCCCATCGTATCCATTCAAGACAAAATTTCATTTCATGATTAAAAATTATGTTTAAGGACGTTATATAATTCAGGATATGAATAATATACAACCTATCCATTAAAAACATGGCTTATTTAACAAAACATATAAAATAAAACAAGTAAGTGAATACCCAGAACGACGATATTACTAAAATGTTATTAACAAAGCAATCTTAGAAGATCATATATGATATCATATATATATATTTGATTCTTTTATAATTTTATAACAATTATTTACCTATTATATATAAGGTTAACCTACCCTCAACCAAGGAAAACTACAAGGTAACAATTTATTTCATAATCTCCTCATTATACAAGATTGTTTATACATAATTATAAACTTGGACCTCTTTATCATCAACATCCATGTTTCTTAAAAATTTATTTCAAAACATTCTTAATATTTTATAAACTATTGGATAATGTCATTTATACCCTTGTTTTAATTTTTATAATATGATTATAAAATAATCTTTCTGTCATTTTTCAAACAAGGTCCTTTTTAAACTTTTCGACAAAATTACGTTAAGAATGTCTTTTTTTAACTTATAAGGAGGGTACGACTATTTTACACGATTATAAAATCATCAAAGCACCCCATACAAGCATATAAAAATATTTTCAAATTAAATTTTTTCTTTTATAATTATGTTACTTTTAAATGATTTCAAAAAATGAGATATTTCTCTCAAATAGATTTGATTTCATCAATGTCAACATCCTTTGATGGATTTTAAGATTAATTGAAGTTGATTTATTATGATACAAAACATCCATATTGTATTGAAGGTTTTGTGATATTTTTTTACTGTGGATGTGTTATTTTTATAACATTCATGGTTTATGAAGAATGTATTGACATTTTTATGATAGTATTAATACAAATGTTTATGTTATGATTAATCATGTTCATATGAGGAATGCATTGGACTTAGTAAGTGACAGGTGGATCCTGCTATAGATCCTCGATTCATCGGTAGGTCTCATGAGACAAACTATAGTCTTGGCACAAGGCCTTGACATAATCTTATTGATATTTTTCGCACAAGGCCTTGACTATGTTTTTTGGATAGTCTGGCATTATGCATTCCATCATTATGAAAGTGGTTATTGATATTGCATGTGATTATTCGACTAGTAGAATATCCATGTGAATAAGTAAATTGAATTATTTCATTTCATTTTTGACATATTATACTGATGTTCAAGTTTAAAATTCTTTTGTTTTAGTTATATATTTCCTTAAATGTTTATGCTTATTTATGAAAGTTTCCGCTATATTTTTATCCTTAATGAGAATATGAGCTGACCCCTTTCTATGTTTTATTTTTTCCAGGATGTGAAGAAGTATTTTATGACTGACCTACAGGGATTGTCTGAGAGGATATGAGTGTGTACTATAGAGAATATGTTTTTGTAGTTTTTCACTTTATCATTTAATTTATGACTAATGAATGTATCTAGTGTTTCTAAGGCCAGTAAACTAATAGGTCTTTCAAGACATGATCATTTATGATCATGCCAATGTTACGTAATAATGTACTGAATCTGGGTAACTGGAGTGGGGGAATTACAGATTTATGGGTTAGGATGACTTATACACCAGTTTTGATTCTCCTAGAACAATATTTATGGTATGATTTTTCAGTGATGATTTATTATAAATTTGGTATTTTTTTAATGTTAGGGAAATATGTGAAAAAATTAAATCGTTCCAGTATAAAATTATTTTGAATAACTATACTACCCATGATATTGAGGTTTCATTGATTATGAATGCACTAAAAATGTATAATTAATATCTATTTGGGTAGTTTTTTAGAGAAAATTTTTGTTCAAAAGATCCTAGAATATGTATTTACTGAGAGAAATTATATCTCTCATTATAGATTCTAGCGAGAATATCTTTATAAATTTAATTTTATTATTTCATACATTCTTCTGAATGAGAATGTTGTTTCTGATGCATTGAGAAGAAAATTAAAAATAGATTCCATGAAGTAATCAGTTATGGTGTTGTCTCCAATGAAAATGATAATCGATATCATATTGGGAGTGTATGAGGTTTGTCAAAAGGTGTTATTATTGTTGATAATTTTTTTCTCATATTATTATTTATGATTTTAGTTCAAGGAGATTAAAGACATCGAGTGATAATGCATTGGCGAGTTGTTTTTTAGTGTGGAGAACTTAGAAGAGAGATTATGCTTACTTAGTGGATCTTTGTACTTCAATAGTAGGTTGATTATTCATATTTCTCTAATGAATGAGTTAATAGATACTGGAAACATTTCTTTTAAATCCTTATACATTTTAGATACCATAATGTTTCATGAATTTTTCTCTTCATGTTTTTATTCGAGGATGAGGTAGTTAATTTTAGAATTTGTAGCTAGATTCCTCAATTTTCAAAAACACATAGGTAAAACACTATAGAAGTGTTATTTTGAAGTAACTATTATGAATTATGGTATGTATGTGCGATGATAATCAAATATACTTTGTCATTTATTTACCTTAGAATACTATAGGGAAGAATGTGATTTCAGTGATCATTGGTTGAGTTATGAAATTATCTCTTTTATTACATATCTAGGAGATAATGATTGTGGAAATACTCTAAGATTTTAAATATAATATATTGAGAGGTTTTAAAAGGTTCCATATGTAAATGTTTATGATCAGTGACCAAGGTTCACATATAGTGTTTTGTATAGTTTTCCTAAGGAGGCGATTTCATAGATGAAAATGATTGTGGATTATCAACAACAGACAAATGGACTAATAAAATGAACAATACATATTCTTGAAGATATTATTTATACATGAAATCATTATTTTAATGGATAATTGGAAATAAATTTACCTCATGTTAAATTTTACTTTAAAAATAGTAATAATATTTCAATAGAATGACACCCTTTGACTATTTTTATGGGATTCCCTATAGATATCCTGTTGGTTGGGAATCTTTGGGTGGGATGTCTTTGTTTGGGCAGAGTCCCATTAAAGAGAAAAATAAGAATTAGTAGTTGTTTTGGAATAGGATAGTAACATCATATTTCCATCATAAATATTATAGAGATATACATTTCCATCTGTTAGAGTTTTTGTTATGTGATTATTTTTTCCTAGAGTTTTACCTTTATGGGGAAATAATATATTGGGTATGAATGTATTCTTTCCAAAGAGTCTTGTTTGACCACAATAGATTAAGGACAAATAATAAATGGATGATTATTGACTATCATTTTTATGACATTTTTCATGTTTTCAAACTAATGTGGTATCAACCAGATATTTCCCTTAAGATTGAGTGGGAGCATATTGATCTTGATCATTATACAACCATTTTTAAAAAATAATTCGAATTATGGATTTCTCGAATTAAGTACTATGCGATTTAAAATTTCAAATGATATTAGCATTATGGGAGTATAGATGGGATATCCATGACATGTGGGAGTGGGAATCATTGATGATTTATCACTGGGCTTTAATTTTTTTGGTTCTACAATATAGTGGACTCTCAAGGGTTATAAAGAATTTATATTGGGTATAATTATAGAACCCACCACATCTATGACATTATTTAATTTAATTTTGTATTGTTCATATATTTGTTCTAGTGTTTTTGGGTCACAATAGTTGAAAGAGGATATTTTTTGAGGGGGAAAACCATGTGCTTGGTTTGCTCATAGATAGTACTAACAATGTGGAAAAGGGTGGGTGTGTTAAATGATTTAATAGTGGGATTATTCATGGATTTAGAATTGTTAATGTAATAGAGTGGCTCAACAAGGAAAACCATTTAGGGTTAGGGTTTTTCTTAAATGGTTTCATGGTATTAAAAGTCGTGTGGATTATCTATTGAGACCATGTGTCTTGACATTGTAAAGGTACATTAGTGACAAATTTTTCTCACATGTTTTATCTGATAATGCGGCCTAACCGTTCATGATAATCTGAACAATTTAAATGTGTTTTCCCATATCCCTTGGTCATTTTAATTAATAATCACCCCAAAATATCATTTATGATGGACATATTACATCATTATTAAACTAGATGAATCTTCATTAGTATTCATGGAATCTTTCATTTATATGTGGAGGATTTTTTTATAATGTTCAGGTTTTTATGGGGTTTCTTATTCACTTTTTAGATCCTTGATTAATTCCTCCTTCACTTTTCTCATTGAAAACAATGCTTGATATTTATTTTAGATATAATGGGTTTTAAAAAAATTGTATTTATTAATGATTTATGATACTAACGACCCTATATACACTTACCTAGTCTTCATTTTCTAAGGATATTAGTTCTACAACTATTTGGAGTTATGATTTTTTTAGATAAAGGGGTAATTATATAAATTGATTATTATTTGTGTATACTGAATTGGATAATATGTTGAATTTGATTTATTGTTAATTAAAATAGATTCATTGTGAAAGGTCCATGATTATAATAAGATTTTTGTGAAAAATATTATACACACACCTTGTGTTTGATAAAATTATTGAATTTTTATTAAGATTAAAAAATATTATTTCAAGGAAAGAAGTGGATTAGATGGGATTTCTAAATATTTTATAAATATTGAACATAGGTTTTATATGGATATAGAAAAATTAATAAAAATGATTACAATGGGGGAATTGGAAATATACATTTCTCCTAAAATGATTGTAATTACACTATAAGTCATACCGGTTGGAAAACATTTTGACTGTATTGGGGATATTAGATAATTTATAGTAAATATTTACATATTCTAGAGACCAAATGGTGTGATTTTTCATATTTTATTATATTTTTAATAGATATTTTGGTCATGGATATTCTCTCCCCACCTTTAAAATGATTTATTGGTCATGGTTAGTTTCTTACATGTTTACCATGTGTTATATTCAAGGATTACAATGATTATGATCTCATGATTTGTAACATATACTGTACATATTTATTAATTCTAGGATATGAAGTGTGTTTAGGAAAACCCAAGGTATGATTTACAAATGGTTTTTAAATATGAATTTTGTTATTATTTTAATAAATATAGAACAATAATATACATTACATTATAAATTATATGGACTCTATGGTGGGAACCTATGTGATGTGTTATCACACACTAATATTTATTTTCTTTTATTATTGATGTTGTTTTACTGGCCCATGTTAGGAGAAGAGAATTATGTATCATGTCGACTTCTATTTTCACTATAGCTTTCCTAGTGGGATGGTTTAGAGTTGACAGTTTTCCACATAGAGAATTTTGTTCTTGTCATTTTCATAATTGTTCTAATTTATCTCTATTCGATTGGATATTTTGTATCTAGGATTAATCAGTTTATTCCCATTTATCCTCTAGTTTTATGTATTGTCTTATTATTTACAAGACACGTTTTATTTTTTCTAGTGTCATATAACTATAATGATGGGACAACTCATGTGTCTTCTGTATTTTACCAGGATTGGTTTAAAAAATATGTATGAAAACTACACATTTCAAAATAAAGCCCTCAATTTAGATCACTTATATTCATAAAATTATGTAATTATTCCAATAGAAATTATATTTGATATTTTATATTAATTATATAATTATTAATATTGTAACATTTTTAATTAGATTGATTGAAAATATACAAAAGATATATATTTATTATAAAACCTAAATGCATATAATTAGAATAAATGGCATTGATATTTTTATCCAACAAATAAATATTAATCTTAAAAATAATCATTCTTTATGAAAATGGATTTATACTCAATATAAGTGATAATGCTAAAATTATTCTTGAATAAAATATAAAATACATTATAATGAAATCGATATAATATTTTGAATTATATATTCTAAATTATGGAATAACAGATTGTTTATATGTTGGAATAGTGGAAAATTATATATGTAATATCTTATTACTATTTTAAATTCTAATGGAATAAAATTAATAAATAATGGTGGATAGTTATTTAATCAATTTATGGTCATTTTAATATTTCAATTTTTCATATATTACGAAAAATAATTCAATATAAACTCTTTTAGTTTCCATTGAGAGCAAAGTCCCATGTCAAACATGATATATCTTTATTCTAAATTAAAATATTTAGAAAAATACCATTCTCTATGGTTATAAAATGGCCCAATGACGACCCATTCAAAACCAAAAATAATTGGTTCACTACCATTAAACCATACCCTGAACTCACATTTCACGATCTAAATATCACTATTAAAATTCATAAGATAACCCAATCATTTTTAGTGGAGTATTTTATAAGCAATACCCGGTCAACAATGTCAGTACACATTTATCCTAATTTTTTTCAAACCAATCATAATATTTGAAATCTATTTATCACATTAATATATTATTAGATATTTATTTTTTGCACACTAAATTCTATTATTGTATGTCAACAACTATTGACCAAGATTTTCCTTACTCCTTTAGAATAACCAAAATGGCATTTTTTACATGTATGAGGACTTCTGCCTCCAAAAAACAACATTTTTTTACATAATAACCATACAAAGTTGTCCCTAATTAACATTTTAATAAATAAGAACATCATTAAGACCTATGTATTATTATAAAATTAAGAACCATACTACTTACACTCCCCATTCAATGAAAAAATCATTATCCAGGTGTTTGTGTGAATAAACACCCTTACCGAATGATGTATTTATTTCATTTTTACATTTCATGGTGTGTTATACTATTGTTATTTTGGGAAAATATTTATTATGAAATTAATAATTCTATGGTATGTCAATTTGAACATCATATTATACATATGACTACTAAAAATAAATAAAAATTAATTCTTCTAAAATCATTATATTATGTGGGAAAGTTGATTTCTTCATATAAAATATCAAATTAATATAAAAATTAATTCTACATTAGGATATTAAATTTTTTGTTATTTCACACTTATAAACTATAAATATGATCATTATCCTCATATTATAATTATATTCAGAATAAATATCTTCATAATCATCCATTAATTATGCTATGTTTTTTTGGGTTTGATTAATGACCCAATTCAATAATGATATATATTTATATTATGGATAAATAATACTTCAATTTATAGTAGTATAAAAAAAAATTGTAAATTAGAATTTATTTATTTTTTGGGAGGGGTTATGAAAAAATACTACTCATTATTTAGGAATGAATGGTCCACACACTAAGAATCATCAAAACATCCCCATCACTGAAATTAGATAATTAGTATAATGACCAAAAAACTAATAAGAATAAATTTAAAACTTATAATTAACTATAAATCTTAAAATACAATTAATTGTATTATGTAGGAATAATTAATAGTTTCTTAAAAATGACGAAAAACAACTCTATTATGAAACTAATTAAAAGCAATCCTCATTACTCACATCCTATATTCAAAATTGATTATAGTTAAATATATTACTAATAAATAATAATTATAAATGTATTTTATAATTGTAATTTGATTTTATTATGTAATCAAATATTTTATTGAGTTTTTTATTTTTTCTATACATCATATTGAAATGAATTATAATTATTTAATAAATAATGTATGGTGTTCATTGAATAAAATTTAATTCATAAAGACCTGTTTTATTTTCACAAAATGCCATATTTTATATGGTTTGATAAATTCATAATTAATATATATTACTAGATTAATTAAAATCATGAGGATTGAAGATGCACATTAGTAATATCATTAAATGGATTTGAATTCAATGGTAACATGTTTTTCTTGCCTTTTGTTTACACAAATCCCACCATTCAGAAATGACTTATCCTCCATTACAATTTTTTATTGAATAATGTATTATTTGTTAATAAAATATTATTTACATTTATATTCAAATCCTAAACGGTATGAAATATCAGATTAAAATATTTTTTAATATTATAATGTTTCACTAAAGAAAAGTAATTCATTATTGGGAAAAATTATAATCATCCTTTATAATGTATCCCTTCTCTATCAATATCTTCCTTCCCCATATTTATTATTCATTAAAATTTGAAACCTAATTATGTGTTATGTCATGTAAACTGTATAGTATTATTATCCTATTTTAAAATGATGATTCGAAACCATTTTCTAGATTTCATTTTTCAAAAAATATATTTAATAAAATTTTAAATGTTTTTATATGATTTAAAATAAAATAATTACATGTAAAAATACTATTTTAAAAACCAGTAATAAATTTCAAGGAACTACTATTGATGATGATTATTTAGCATATTTAATTGTTTTCTAATGATTAAACTTTCACATTATGAGGAAAACATTGGAAGGAACATGTATCTTTATCCTTTTAAGAGAATATTTATTTTATCCTATCATCTATTCTTAGGTCTTATACTATGTGAAAAGATATTTCTAATAATGAAATAATTTTATTTTAAATTTTTTTTCAAAATTCTCATAATTAAGATATTTAAATATGTATCTTTTGGTTTTATAAAATATTTATTTTATTTTTTAATAAAAGATCAATATATTTGTCATGTAAAAATATATAATTTTTAAAACTCATAAAATAGTGTATATAAGAAAATTTATTATCATTTTAAATATCTTAATAATAATCATAGATTATTATAAAATGAGACTATGCACTTTATATCATCAATCAGATTATTTAAAATTATTTTGTATCAATGTTTAGATCTATCATAGATTTTATCATTCCAATCCATCCTAAATGAATAAATACATATTTTCCATAGATTCCATTTAATTTTTACCATACTATATTACCATTAATTTTTTAAATGTTTTTTCCTTGTTGGAAAACTTGATTTATTGGGTTAATGACTGAACTAATCATGATCGAGCAGAATGAAAATCATTCCCACCACTATAACCTAGAATATGGAGAGAGGAACTAAAACACATATCCTTTATGGAAGGCCTTTTATTAATGTACATCCTTGTACAAATCCAACCATATAAATGCATAAATTAGAGAACTAATAAAAAAATAACCATCTAGAATGTAAAACACGCATGAAAATAGCTCCTGGATAAATAATAGTATGATAGGAAAAACTAAAAATGTAAAGGGTAAAAATTCACGCCCAACAAGAAGATGTGTCAACTTAACAAAATTATAATGTAAATGTACACAATGAGCCCATCTAATGATCTCTAAAATCCGAACACTATAAATTGTCAAATGAACAATTCATCCCTAAGCTCCTATGAAATCACCTCTAAAATTTCCATAATATGCATATGAATTGACATCAATAGTCACAAAACCTGAAGGGCTGAGAATATACACAACATATAAAAAATCCCAAAAGATAAAGAATGAGACGTAAGATAACCAACATGAAAAGATAGTAAACAGATCAACCAAAAGAAAGCGAGTAAACAGAATCCAACAAAAAGGATATATATATATACTCTAACTAAAGAAACCCAAATTATAGAGTAGGGGATCTCCATATCATAATCTAACATAGAAAAAGAGTGCCAACACTTCCCAAAGTCAATAATTTATTCCCAACATCTTGCATGTCTTCCAAGTAGAAAACATCCATGTCAAGCTACACCTCACCACTATGATATGCAATAAAGGGGTTATAATATAAAGATAGATCAATTGAACCCCATAAAAATAGAATGGTTCCACGTTGTAAATTGATATACTACTCATGCCATTTCCAAACTTGAGGGTTCCACTTTAATAGTTGAGGACCCATGCTCTGTCTCTGTAAGAGGGTTCCAATCAATAACTGGATAGAGGACTATGCACAACCTGTCTAAGGGTTTCACTCTAGTATTCTTTAGATGACCCATTTCAAGACTATCTGTATGGTTCCACTCAATAGGTCAATAGTGATCCCATGCCCAACCCAGTAAAAGGGTACCACTATAGAAGTATTTGGTGATGTTCTGTTATCACTATCATCATCCACTATAAAAAATGACCACTTCTGTGTGGGTAATTTATTAGTTCATAAGGTGATATAAACCATTATAAAGATATTAGCGGCAATTATGAGGAACTTCCACTAATCTGCCTACCTAATGTCATTAGAGGTGGTTTTGAGGATCCATAGGTAAAATCATAGTGAAACAAATGGCAGTTATATTAGAAGAGGGTTTAAACCCACACTAAATTTTAACAAAATCTACCAGGACCGCTTGTATTTGGGGAAATTTTAACGGTATATTCTTATAATTGAGTCTTTTTGGGGCAGTTTGAACTACCCCTAAAAATTATATTTTCTAAAATAATTAGTCCAGTCTCGTGTCACCTGCGGTTATGCATCCCTTATATCACCTTGTGACTCCCCCACTTCCTTCCATGCTCCCATTCCATCTCACCCTCTATCCCTCCAGTTCCCATTCTAACCCCTCTAATTCCTATGTTCTACCCTACAAACACCCTCGAATTCCCTCTACTAATCTCACACAGGGCTCCAGTAAAGCCAACTCGGGGGGTGAGCCATTGTATAAAACATGAGGTAGGTGGGAATCAAACTGACAACCTGTAGAACAACATCCCAACACGTATACCACTATCCCAAACTAATTACATTAATTAAACCACACATTAATATATATATATATATAATGAAGGGTATTTATGTAAATAATATTTTAATAAATATTTAATACATATAAATATATAAGATATATATATATATTAATATATAAATTTGTATTTTATGTATTAATGTAATTATATTATAATAAATTTATACATTTATACGAACTATATTTTTTATTTGTGTATCTACATTCATTTGAGTAAATTTATTTTATAGTACTATTTCTGAAAAGTATATAATTATATATTTATACATTTATATACATATTTATGTAAATTATTCATATAATTAAATACAAAATTATAAATTATATAAATGTTTATTTATATAATATATATAAATATTTATTTTATATATTTATATAATTTCATATAAAATATATTCCTATAATTTATTTTAATACAAATATTTTTTACTAGGAGCATTAATATAAACTTATTTTTATAAATTTTATAAAACTATATATAATTAATATTATATGAAATAAATATATATGAAATGAAATTTATAAAAACCTTTCTCATAAAATACAATTTTAAATAATATTTATATAATGTATTTCGAAACATACATTTATTATTATGCACATTAATATATATGTCTTTCTATAAATGAAATTGTATAATATTGTGTACATTAATATATTCATATTTTTATAAATTGAATATTATATACTATAACTATTTTATAATATAAAATCATAAAAATATATTATATAAAAATATATTTATTATTATTATAAAATAAATTATAAAAAACAACAATCATGGGTTTTTATACGATATGCTTTCTAAATAAATTTAAATTATATATATACTTATACAACATGTATATTTTTTATAATATATATAATTAATATTATATGAAATAAAATTTATAAAAAAATATATATTAATATACATAATATTATTCAATTGTATTTATGTATATATATAAATATAACAAAACAAAATCCTATAAATATTTTACAGAATATATTGATATAATTTATTTAAATATATATATATATAGTGTTTTAATTAAATATGTATATATATTGTGGAATTGGTTTTTATAAATTGTGGGGGATCTCAACCCCCTCTAATATCATATATTATAGGTGGTTTTGAACCCCCTAATATTTAAAGACATTAGAGGGGGTCTTCTAACAATTGTAATTTAATATAGTATTGGTGGGTTTTAACCCCTTTTAATTTAACACATTAGAGGGTATTTGAATGCCCACTAATCTCATTGTTTACCGACATTGATTAACTCTCTCTATTTTCACATATTAAAGGATGGTGAAAGGACCTTATAAAACAGCTTTAGATATTAAAAACATAATGTTAAAAAATTTAGAGGGGGTTCAAAACCCCTTCTAAATTATGAAATTAGAAGGGGGTTCATAACCACATATAAATTTGATGATTATTGAGGGTTTTGAATACCCCCAATAATTTATAGATAAAATGAGTTTATTAGAAGTTCTTAAACCCTATAAATTCAATAATTAAAGGGGGTTTTGCATAAATCCCAATAAAAATCTCCATCTAATGACAATTTTTTAGGGTTCAAGAATCCCCTTAATAAAAATCACACTAGAAACATCTTTGACCTTATCTATAAATAATATAAGGACATAAAAATCTTGTTATATGGGAAAGAACAGTCTAGATAGGCTACTTGTGTTCCAAGATCTGAGTCCAAAAGATGGATATTTGATATGTCGATGTTTCTAAAAAAGGGACCTATGAGTATACAATATGTGAGGGGATCCACACATCTTTTTTTCCAGCCCAATAATATAGTCTTGTATTGAAATGTACAAGGATTCCATCCTCTGTGACCATACCTGATGTGTGTATGGTCTATATGACATATCCCATAAACCGATGTTCTGTTCATTCTTTTTGGCTATTTCCATGTATCTAAATCGTGTATCTATAATATTGTACATTGTGTGTATTTCTACAAGGTTTTCCACCCTTGTATCTTTCTAAAACCATGTACATTGGAACATGGTGCCCACCCAACCTTTTCTATTCCTATAAACTCCAAATTTACATTGTGGTATTATAGTACCAGGAGACTTAGAATGTGGTGTTCGCACATGGTGTGCGGTACAAAAATTCCACAAAATCATAGCCATGAAATCCATTTTTCTACATGTTGTGTGGTCTTAAAGTGACATTGTGTGTTGTAATGTTTTACATTGGTTTTTAGATTCAAACTCTATGATCTAGATCCAGACATTCTACATTTGAATCCACTGTTTAGCCATGTAATAATGGATAATCTCACCATAGTTAACCATTTATAGCCAACCAGTTTTTGGAAAAGTAATTTGGTTGATTCATATGAAGGCTGCCTGATCCACATTACATTTACCCACCTCTATTTCTTCCGTATGGCCCCATATACCAAAAAAACACAAGGTCAATACCCATTACCATGATCCAACCCCAATATCATTACATTATTGATGATCTATTCTCTTGAGCTGAAACTTTCACTAACACAGGGGGTGATATCATGCTTTTCCCCACACGATGATGTCAAATCGTTACCCCATGATCTAATAATGAATAAAAAGGGAATCTTTAGTTGAAAGGAATAAAAAATGGTTTATGAATCAAATTATTAATGTTCTTGTATAATGAAAAAAATTGGGAGATATAAGGTTAAAAAAATATTAATAAGTAACTTATTTTTGATAACTTTATATTTAATCACTAATATTCAACAATGGTTCTCAGCAATAACTTAGAGGGGATGTTTTTGTGTGTGTGTGTCGGTATACCTTGATCTATTATCTCATCATCATTAGACTTAAATTTATCAAAGGTGGAGTAAGAAAAACTATTGATCCTCCAAGTGTTTATATGGATGATCATGGAGGATATTCCATAATCATTGTTTTATAGATGACTTATTTTAAATTAATTAATTTAAATATAAAATTAATTATTTAATTATCATGATGAATTCTCCACAAAGGATTTATTTTTTCAAGTTCCCTATGTTTAATTATTTGAAGTCACACCTTGGGTAAAAATGAAGTTTTGGACACAACTATAGTCTCATATTTTTTATCTGAGATCTATTTAGGATTTATCTAATTAATTATAATAGATTAACCAAATTTAATATTAAATGATTTAATTTTTTTAAAATCAATAATTTTTCTTACCTATGGTCTCGAATTCGAACGTCATCTTAGTTATTTTCTTCAAAAACCTATTTACAAAAATTTCATAGTATGAAAATTAATGACCAAGTTCTTTACAACAATATCTATTTTAATATTTTCATCCTCAAATAGAAAATAAAATAACTGGTTTTTGTATATAGAGCCCACATCTGGATCTCCCAGATCAAGGAGCACTCATGCACACTCCTGTACTACCACAACACACGAACCAAAATATGATATTTCTATACAGCCTCCTCTCTAATATATCCTCAGTTACCAATAGGTGTTACACAAAATTGAATTTATCATCGATATCCATATCACACTAGTTAATAACATGCAATAGTTCATTCTCATATGTCCTCATATATGGAACATGGTAGACATGTTTCACATACATAAACTATGGGGGTAGGGTGATACTGTAAGAAATAGCTACGTCTCTCCACATTATCTCGAATGGCCAAATAAAACATATGGATATATTTCATCCTCATTCAAATATTTGTAATCCTATATATTGGGGAATCTTACTAAAAAATGATTTCCCTACTATAAATCCTAGAGAATATGATGGATATCAACCAAGGATTTATGCCCCCTTGGAGTTATCCCAATCCGCACATGGTTAACCTAGTACTTCTCAATCATAATATGCACCAACTGTAGACCCCCAAGAGATGTATCACCAAATTCTATACAATATAGGGGTTACTTAATGGGGCTCCCATATAGGGATTAAATTGTTCAATTCTGAAACTATAGTGGTTTATGTTGTTCTAAAAAAAATTCTACCATGGGAAACTAATCCATCCATCTACGGTAGAAGTCTAACACCCAAGCTATCATTATATCCCCAAAACTAGTTTATGACACATTTTATTCACATATATATAGTGTTGAGTGTTTTTACCCATTATCATCTTGATCCTGAATTCATCTTGGAGTACTATCCACAATTGTGATTTAATTTCAATGGATATGTGTAGAACTATAGGAATTACACCTCCAACATCAGTATTTTTATATCCATTCATCCCAATAAATGATTACATGATTAACTACTTCATAATATACATATATTGTCTCCCATGTAGATTCCACATAATAAAATAACTGATAATCAATGTATCATAGCTATAAATACCTCAAACACTCAAGAATAAAAGGATTCAACACCACCAATAGATGAAAAGATGCATCCTCTTACTCCCCAAGGTTATCTATATGGAATAAAACTACACACAATCCTAATGAACTAAGAATGTATTGGAGTTCCTAATATTGGAACATGGTACCACTTAACCATTCTACATAGTATATATTTTATTGAATTCAATGACATATTAGAACCCCACCGATGACTACTATTTCTGGTTTATTTCTCATTGTTTGAGGATGTAATTAATACTCAGATAGTTTGAGGTAAATAAGAAGAACTCTCTCAAAATATAGTACCTACTCATCATTGTATAGAATACTATATCCATGTGATATAGGTTGTGATTCATGTAGTTCTTCTCATGGAGTCTCAACAGCCCTGACCCAGATGCGAAAATTTCTTAGTTCTGCATTAACTAAAAGCTAACACCATATGTTAAGACATTGTTATACACTACATACTACACACCAAATTATAGTATTCTAAAAACCAAATCACTCTTCATCCTTTATTTTTCTCCTCGATGTCCCTCTTGAACTTCCCAATCAAGTTTAAAATATTCCATTTCATTGTCAGGGGGTTTAATGTTGCTTAAATATTTAATAAATATTCCACCATCCAAATGTAGTACTTAACCATGAAATGTTATCTCTACACCTCTAACACACACTTTGGTGGATCTCATGAAATTACTAAATCAGTCTTCATTGGGTCCACAAACAAACATTTCTCAGAAATAACATGCCCGAGGAAGTTCCCTAAATGAATCCAAAACTATAATATTGATATTTTACCATAATTCAAGTACTCTAGAAGAGAATATTGAACCATAATTAGTTGTTAAGAATGATCCTCCTCTATCATTTAGTATATGAGTATGTTATCACTGATAAAAACAATGATCTAGTCTATATATTCCTGGAGAATCCTTTTCTTCAAATCTGTAAACATCGAAGGTGTAATGCCATAACTTTTTGAGGTATGTTAATTTTTTTTAAAAATAACCCCTTTTAATGTTTTCATTTATGTCAAAATCAATTTTTAAAAAATACCTTATTTTAATGATTTATTATAAATAACATTGAAATTAAAAAAACTATTAGAAAATCATTATCTAATTATGATTATTTTCAATTAGCCTATATAATTGAAGGAATGAAAGAGATTAACTAAATTATGAAAATATAGTTGACACATGTTTGAAAAATAAATTTATTTAATACAAATTATTTATAATTGAAATTTAAAATCCAATTAAACATAAAATAAGTGTTTGTATAAAAAAACGATTTTAATTCCCATAATAGAATTTTAAATTAATAATATAAATTATTAACTTTTAAAGAATTATATTGATGAAAAGTATATGTTACATATTTTATAAAATGTTTTTAAATTCAAAAAATATGTTTTATATGATTAATATAATTATAAATTTATTTTAAATCATAATATCTATATATTTTTAAAGGTAGTTTTGCATCCTATTGATGCAACACGTTTTTATATATTTAAATTTTGGCTATTTAATCAATTTTTTTGAAAAAATAAATATAATATTTGAAATAAAAAATATCCAAATTATCATAGGGTAAAATTTTGGTTTTTTAGAGTGGTAATATTTTTCTGATGAATAATAATTGAATACGAAATTTTAATTTTAAAAAAAATCATATAATTTATTTTTGAACTAAAATTTCATATTATATTTTTTTTAATTTTTAATTACTTAAATTATACATCATTCAAAACAATTTCAATTATTTTAACCAATTTAAAATTTTAATTGGATATATAGACCTTTCAAACATTGAACTTGCCACTTAAAAACCCCTCTTTTGGTTATGTATACTAATTTAATTATAAATATAATTTTCATAGTTCTTCTAATTTAATTTAACAAAATTTATTAAATATATTTTATTATATGATTGAAATTATTTTTTGAGTTCATTTTCCTTAATATATATATAAATAAAAAACATTGGGAAAAAATATTTACCATAGTATAGGTCAAATAATGGAAATGGTTAATGTTAAATAGTAAAAGTGTAAAATACCTAGAAAATTAAACATATATATTTGGGCTCTAACCAACTAGAAAAATATTAATTTACAGTAGTATTCATCTAAATTAATTCAATTTCAATGTGGTAGTCATTAATTTAATAATATTCGTTATTTAATCAATTAAACCCACAAATCCCTAAGTATAACTACCCCCCCACCCCCACACCACTTCATTTTGACACAAAAACCCTGATGGTCCTAAAATATGTTAAAAAACTATATTCCATAATCCCCCATGTCCATCTTATACTAGTCTCACCAATAGAGGAAATTTGATGTCCTAATGTGTCTTTCATGGTGGTAATATTCAAGTGGAAATTTTCTCAAAACACCTCCCTTAATTTCTTTTTTTCCTTCAAATTTCTCCTTTCTAATGTAACACCCCAGGATTTCAGAGTGTGTTATTTCTTAAAAATAATTCAATAACTTGCACTACACGCAACACCGAGTTCAATCACACCATTAAAAGAGGTCATGAATAGTATTAACTACATTTTGAACTTTATATAATCCTTATAATTTTAGAATCCCTATTATGAGTATCTTAGTCATAATGCAAGAACAGATTCATTTTCAGTATTTCACTTTTATCAACTTCTAATAGTGAAACCTTTTTAAATACAATATTTTAAATTTTTTGACTAAATGGGGACATCAAAAATTTAAAATGAAACACCCCAAGCTTCCACGGTACGTTTCCCTTTGAATAATGTGATAGCGTGTGTTGTACGCAACACCGAGTTCTAACACACCATAACCAATCAAACTAGCCGTTATAAATAGTAATACCTACTTTTTGAATATATATATATTTTATATTTCAAAATGGATTTCATTTTTGGATTCGGAATATCGAATTTAGCCTAAGGTGAAATTTTGGTACTTTTCGGATAACTTTCATATTTTGATGAATAGTGAAAATTACTAAATTTTAATTAAAAACAACTTTTTTTAATCAAAATAATTAATAGTGATAAATTATGAATTTGAGTGGTTTTAAAGTATATTTAGAATATATTTTTACAATTTAATATAATGTTGGTCATTAGACATAATTTTACAATTAAACCGAACATAAACAAGTGTCAATCTTTTGATAGTTATTATCTCTTAAAAACACGCTTTTTGTTTTGACAGCGGGAATTAATTTTAAATTAATTTATGCCACTTCTGTGTTTTGAATTTAGAAAAATGGATTCCATATTTGGAATCAGGATGTTCAAATAGTGTAAATAGGTAACTTTTATTTTTAGACATTTTGAATAATTACTGCGGTAAATATTTTATTTACCATGGTTAAGGGTAAATCCGGTAAATAAGGGTTAAAAAATAATATTATAATAATACTAAATTACCCTAAAACGTGTCTTAACCCTATTGGTTGATACATGGTCGACCATGGGCATCTTTGGGTCAATTTTGGGACCCCATTGATCCACTTGTAAGTGATAATGACACTTTATTTTAATTAAGTTAAAATGAATACAAAAATGGAATAAGCTTACATCTTTTAAAAGAACAATTTTTACATAGGGTTATACATGTTGGATTTTCGATTATAAATATTCATTATAAAGCTAAAAAGATTTCCTACATAATGATATTTTATTTATAATTTTTATACATCAAATAATTTAAATTATTAATGACACAATAATGATGCAATGTTTACCTCATTAATAAATCATTTAAATAAATAAGATTATAATGATTAAAATATTATCTAAAACCTGTCCAATTCTTATTGGTTGATGTTATTTAGAATATGAGTCATCTTATCTTCGACCTAAATGATTTTTGGACCATTATAAACCGAATATAATTATATTATAAAGTAATACTTTCACTCTTTCCTAAAGAGCCCCTCCTCTCCCTTATAAAAGGAGACCACTTCTACTCATTCCTCACACCTCTCAAGCCACTTGGCTCGTCCAAACTCTGCCCAACTAAGCTCCCCACATCACTCTCCTCCTCCTTGAAGCTTCCCCTTAGGCAGAATTCATTTCAAGAAGTCCTTTGGTTCCAACCAAAGTGAGTTACCTAAATTAAAGGTAACGATTTCTCTTAAATTATTTTCATTTATATTGCTTCTCCAACCCCCAAACTATTTTTATTTCCTTTCTTTTGTAACAACACCAGTATCCAAAATATACTAGGATGTTGTTATAAGAAGGATTCAAACTACACATTCACACAACTCCATCTAATGGATGATGAACATAATGTTTCTGTGGATGGCAAACTAACGCCTCACGAAACGATGATTGTTCAAATACATCTTACCGCCTCTCATGGTGGCCATTATGATGGAACTGTAATTAAATATGATATTAATGATATATATATTTTATATAATCTTCTGTAATTCCATTTTATTTCATACCATTATTCGTTTCATGTTGTTTTTACATACGATAATTTCATTTGAGGAAGTGCGGACTACCGCCCCCTTAAAATGATATGACTCATTCATACCACACATGGAACGTATAAAGGATGGTGTTAATGAACTTAAGTAACATATATAAAATATTATATTATACTGGAATAGTAATATACCTATGTATCATTTGGATTCGATTCTTTTAAAATAAAAATTAAATGGAAGTAGCGTTCGTGCGTACGTACGGACTACCGTCTCCACGAACGCGATGAGATTCATTATCCATCGTATCCATTCAAGTATAATTATCATTTAATGATTTAAAAATGATGTTTAAGGACTTGATATCATTCTGGATATGAATAAGATACAACAAACATGACTTATGTACCAAAACATATAAAAGAAAATGAGTAAGTTAACACACGAAACGACGATAATACTAAGATATTATTATCAAATCAATATTAAAATATCATATATGATATCATATTAATATATATGATTCTTGTATAATTTAATAAAAATTATTTCACCATTATACAGGAGGTTAACCTACCCCAACCAAGGAAAAGTACAAGGTAAGGGATTTTCTTATCTCACTTTCAATTCCGTGAGATTTCCATTGTTCGCCACTAAATTATTGAAAGTGGTGTATTGTGTACTGCCATTTGATATATATTATCATGATTCTATTTATATTCATGTTATTATGTAAATCATTTGGTGGTTATTAACTTTTGGCCATACGACTCAGTTGATTAACGTGGTAAGGGGTTTTCATCTCACTCCTTATTCTCATGAGATTCATGCCATATTGCCACCATTACCTTTTGTGTGGTGTATGTACTGCCCATAATTATATTCTTTGTGTAATACACTCTAATTTATGTGTACTTACATATTCATTGTATGATACCTCTTTCATGGGTTGTATGTTTCATAAGTTACCAAACTGGTAAGGGTTATTTCACAATCTCTTCATTATCCGAGGTTGTTTATACGTAATAATCTACTAGGATCTCGTTATCATCCACATCCATGTTTCTTCAAAATGTATTTCAAAACATTTTTAATATTTAAAAGAATATGGGTTAAAGTCATTTATACCCTTGTTTGACTTTTTATAAGAGGTTTATAAGGGAATCTTTCCGTCGTTTTCCAAACAAGGTGCTTTTTAACCTTTTCGACAGAATTAAGATAAGAATGTTTTTTTAACTTATACGGCGGGTGCGGTTATTTTCCGCCGTTATAAAATCGTCAAAGCTTCCCTTAAAAGCTTATAAGATTATTTTCAAAGAAAATGTTTGATTTTATATGGATCTTAAATGATTTCAAAATAAAAGGAGATATTTCTTTAAAAAGAATTTTGATTTCATCTATGTCAACATCCTTTGATGGGTTTTAAGATTATTTGAAGTTGATTTATTATGATACAAAACTTCTATATTGTTTTTAAGGTTTTGTGATATGTTTGACTGTGGATGTGCTATTTTTATACCATTCATAGTTTATGGTGAAAGTATTGACATTTCGTATGCTAGTTCCAATAAGAATGTTTATGTTATATTTCAATCTTTACTTCATATGAATGTGTTGGACAAGTATGTTCCAGGTTGGGGACTGGTTAAAGTAAGCCCTCCAGGTTGGGGACTGGTTAAAGTAAGCCCTCCAGGTTGGGGACTGGTAAAAGTAAGCCCTCCAGGTTAGGGACTGGTAAAAGTAAGCCCTCCGGGTTGTTGTCCGGTTATTAGAGGCACTCCGGGTTGGTGTCCGGTTATTAGAGGCACTCCGGGTTGGTGTCCGGTTATTAGAGGCACTCCGGGTTGGTGTCCGGTTATTAGAGGCACTCCGGGTTGGGTTCCGGTTACAGTTACCCCAAGGTCTTGGGACGAGGCCTTGAAAAGTAATTAAAGTTTAGCATTATGCATTCCAACATTATGAAAGTGGTTATTGATTTTGCATGTGATTATTCGATTAGTAGAATATCCATGTGAACAAGTAAATGGCATTATTTCATTTTATTTATGCCATACCATGTTGAAAGTTAATATTTAAAAGGCTTTTGTTTTAGTAATTTATTGCCTTAAATTTTTATGCTTATTTTTGAATGTTCCGCTATATTGTTATCCTTACTGGGCATTTGAGCTCACCCCTTTTCTATGTTTTATTTTTCCCAGGATGTGAAGATATAAGTTATGAATGACCTGCAGGGATATTATGAGGGGATTATAGTGTGGACTGTGGAAACATTATGTTTTTGTAGTAGTTTTTCATTTTATGATGTAATGTAAAACTTATGAATATATCTAGTGTTTCCAAGGCTACTAAACCAATCGGTCTTTCGAGATTTGATCTTTCTTGTGATCATGCCAATGTTATGAAGTAATGCACCGACTCTGGGTAGCTGGGGTCGGGGCGTTACAGTTGGTATCAGAGGAAGTTTAGTACAAACCTTGGAAGCCAGATTTAGATAAACTCTGATTAGAGCACGTAGACCTAAGATGAACTTTGAGGATTAGTATAGAAGAACTTCCTAGAATTTTGGTATTGTAGAGATTTTGTGAGTTTTCCGAGCAATACATCCCTGTCTCGATACGAGCAGGTAGAGGCGGCTCTGGCACAGATGTACCTAGGGGTAAAACCCGAAAACACCGCTTTGAGCTAGACTCGAACGGGAACTGGTGCACGACAACGGGCCTTGCTGCACTCTTGGTTACGACACTCCTGGGGGATATGCTTAGGATAACTCTCATTTTCTTACAAATCATTATGAAGGGTTTATGAGTATATACTTCCTCAAAGGAAACATTTTTATGATTATGGATTATATCCATAAATAGTTCAATTTATGTTAAGTGTTTTATAAGTATGGGATTATGTATTTTGACTCATAAACTGATCTAGTTTATGCCATTGTTTAGAAATGGCGCCCAGTAGAAGGAATGAGAACTCCAGAAATGCACATGATCCAAAGAGAAGGAAGGATCATATCTTTCATGGTCTTAAGCTAGAATTGATAAGAGAAATAGTCTCCCATGTATTATCATCATATGAAGAAATAATATCATGTTTTGATAAGATAAGTAAAGAGTTTACTGAGTCCTATGGCTTTGAAGGGAAGCAAGAGAAGAAAATGATGGAAGAGAGAAAAATGGATAAAGGGAAGAGGGAAAAGAAGAATTTTCCCATATGTGGTAACTGTGGGAAGAAACACCCTGGAACTTGCCTGAAAGGAATGGGAGTTTGTTATAAGTGTGGAGGAAAAGGGCACAAAGTACGTGACTACAAGGGTGAGAAAATGGTTTCAAATGTACAATGCTTCATTTGCAAGGAGTTTGGACACTACACGAACCTATGCCCCAGTCATCAGACTATGCCGCAAATGATTCTATTGGATAATAATCAAGTTATGATACTACCACAGATGAAGAGGAATGATTAGAGTTCTTATGTTGATTATGTCAATTGAGTGTTGTATCAACAATGTACTTGTTATAATAATTATGGAGTATATAAGGATTGTACTGCAGTACTATTTCATTAAGGACTTGAGATTGTGTGGAACAAAGAAAAGTGACTAAATAGCAGGATAAATTTTTGGAAAATATATGGTTGAGAGAAAGATAAACCATAATATGGTTCTGATACCGAGTCAGTGATTTTAGAATAATACATGATTGATTTGGATAAATTATGTTGGATATTCTTGACTACCTTGAAACTGATTAATGATTTGTATATTCCATCATTTTTTTTGGGGTTTAAAACATTTTTGGATTGATGAAGTATATCCATCATTCTATATGGAATAGGGGAGCATGAATGTAATCAATAAGGAATATGGTAATTCAAGATGTTTCAGTTTATTAAAAGAATACAAGATGAAGGTATTCATATGCTATTACGGGGTAAAAAGGATCTATATTATGTTTACCTTCCTTATAAATGTTGGACTGTGAGTTTGGACAAAAGTATTTTGGATAGTTCTAGTTTGGATTATTTTGGATTACCATAAAAGGACAACCCGGAGGTCGAGCGGCAACCCGTCGTGACCGGAAAGGCCGTGAGACTTAAACCCGCAACCGAAGGGCGACAAGGGTGTATCCCCTACCAATGACCCATGAGATGTCCTGGATTAAATAAAGTAGTTTTTTAAAAGATCTGGTAGATGAATTATAAATTCGTTTATTTTGGAACCCTCTATGAATAGTATAAATAGAATTTTTTTTTACGAGTGAATGATGAGTTTTTGGTAGAAATTTATTAATGGATAAAACTCTAATTATAAAGTAAGTATATCTCCTTATGATCTTAGCCAATCTCATAAATAAATTCATCAATATTAAGAAAAGCAACTTAGAACAAAAATGTTTTCCTAGATGATACCTTAAATCATCACTAATTTATGGCTTTGGGATTGTTGGCCTTTTCATAGCCATGTTCTCTACCACTCTCCATCAGATAATTGATGGTTAGATTTTTCTTCCATATCCATATTTTCTTACATGGAACCCTAGTATGTGTTATTTTCGGTAATATTCATACTTTCAACTCTTTATTTTAAATAGAGGCCTTGTTAATTCATTTTTCGATGTGGGATTTCAACTAAGATATTTTGAAACGTCAAAAATGTGTTATCCCAATACCCTATATTTTGTTGAACCGATGGTACTTCAAATCATCATAGATTGATGAGTTTAAGGACCTCAATTATGCACTTGTTTGTGATTGATGACCTCAATCACTACCTATAAATATTTACGTTTTTCCTCCAATTATATGTCTCTAATTGCCACCAATATTCTCCTAATCGAGATCATAATTTGGTGGTGACCCTTTAATTTCTCTTTTCCTCATATTAAGACTAAATTTTAGTAACCCAATTTCCAATGTGGGTTTTCCCACAAATATATTTTCTACTTTCAACCTTTTATTTTCCAAGAACAATTTCAAATTGCGAGGACGCAATTTATTGAAGGAGGGGAGAATGTAACACCCCAGGATTTCAGAGTGTGTTATTTCTTAAAAATAATTCAATAACTTGCACTACACGCAACACCGAGTTCAATCACACCATTAAAAGAGGTCATGAATAGTATTAACTACATTTTGAACTTTATATAATCCTTATAATTTTAGAATCCCTATTATGAGTTTCTTAGTCATAATGCAAGAACAGATTCATTTTCAGTATTTCACTTTTATCAACTTCTAATAGTGAAACCTTTTTAAATACAATATTTTAAAATTTTTGACTAAATGGGGACATCAAAAATTTAAAATGAAACACCCCAAGCTTCCACGGTACGTTTCCCTTTGAATAATGTGATAGCGTGTGTTGTACGCAACACCGAGTTCTAACACACCATAACCAATCAAACTAGCCGTTATAAATAGTAATACCTACTTTTTGAATATATATATATATATATTATTTCAAAATGGATTTCATTTTTGGATTCGGAATATAGAATTTAGCCTAAGGTGAAATTTTGGTACTTTTCGGATAACTTTCATATTTTGATGAATAGTGAAAATTACTAAATTTTAATTAAAAACAACTTTTTTTAATCAAAATAATTAATAGTGATAAATTATGAATTTGAGTGGTTTTAAAGTATATTTAGAATATATTTTTACAATTTAATATAATGTTGGTCATTAGACATAATTTTACAATTAAACCGAACATAAACAAGTGTCAATCTTTTGATAGTTATTATCTCTTAAAAACATGCTTTTTGTTTTGACAGCGGGAATTAATTTTAAATTAATTTATGCCACTTCTGTGTTTTGAATTTAGAAAAATGGATTCCATATTTGGAATCAGGATGTTCAAATAGTGTAAATAGGTAACTTTTATTTTTAGACATTTTGAATAATTACTGCGGTAAATATTTTATTTACCATGGTTAAGGGTAAATCCGGTAAATAAGGGTTAAAAAATAATATTATAATAATACTAAATTACCCTAAAACGTGTCTTAACCCTATTGGTTGATACATGGTCGACCATGGGCATCTTTGGGTCAATTTTGGGACCCCATTGATCCACTTGTAAGTGATAATGACACTTTATTTTAATTAAGTTAAAATGAATACAAAAATGGAATAAGCTTACATCTTTTAAAAGAACAATTTTTACATAGGGTTATACATGTTGGATTTTCGATTATAAATATTCATTAGAAAGCTAAAAAGATTTCCTACATAATGATATTTTATTTATAATTTTTATACATCAAATAATTCAAATTATTAATGACACAATAATGATGCAATGTTTACCTCATTAATAAATCATTTAAATAAATAAGATTATAATGATTAAAATATTATCTAAAACCTGTCCAATTCTTATTGGTTGATGTTATTTAGAATATTAGTCATCGTATCTTCGACCTCAATGATTTTTGGACCATTATAAACCGAATATAATTATATTATAATGTAATACTTTCACTCTTTCCTAAAGATCCCCTCCTCTCCCTTATAAAAGGAGACCACTTCTACTCATTCCTCACACCTCTCAAGCCACTTGGCTCGTCCAAACTCTGCCCAACTAAGCTCCCCACATCCCTCTCCTCCTCCTTGAAGCTTACCCTTAGGCAGAATGCATTTCAAGAAGTCCTTTGTTTCCAACCAAAGTGAGTTACCTAAATTAAAGGTAACGATTTCTCTTAAATTATTTTCATTTATTTTGCTTCTCCAACCCCCAAACTATTTTTATTTCATTTCTTTTGTAACAACACCAGTATCCAAAATATACTAGGATGTTGTTATAAGAAGGATTCAAACTACACATTCACACAACTCCATCTAATGGATGATGAACATAATGTTTCTGTGGATGGCAAACTAACGCCTCACGAAACGATGATTGTTCAAATACATCTTACCGCCTCTCATGGTGGCCATTATGATGGAACTGTAATTAAATATGATATTAATGATATATATATTTTATATAAGCTTCTGTAATTCCATTTTATTTCATACCATTATTCGTTTCATGTTGTATATACATACGATAATTTCATTTGAGGAAGTGCGGACTACCGCCCGCTTAAAATGATATGACTCGTTCATACCACACATGGAACGTATAAAGGATGGTGTTAATGAACTTAAGTAACATATATAAAATATTATATTATACTGGAATAGTAATATACCTATGTATCATTTGGATTCGATTCTTTTAAAATAAAAATTAAATGGAAGTAGCGTTCGTGCGTACGTACGGACTACCGTCTCCACGAAGGCGATGAGATTCATTATCCATCGTATCCATTCAAGTATAATTATCATTTAATGATTTAAAAATGATGTTTAAGGACTTGATATCATTCTGGATATGAATAAGATACAACAAACATGACTTATGTAACAAAACATATAAAAGAAAATGAGTAAGTTAACACACGAAACAACGATAATACTAAGATATTATTATCAAATCAATATTAAAAGATCATATATGATATCATATTAATATATATGATTCTTGTATAATTTAATAACAATTATTTCACCATTATACAGGCGTTTAACCTACCCCAACCAAGGAAAAGTACAAGGTAAGGGATTTTCTTATCTCACTTTCAATTCCGTGAGATTTCCATTGTTCGCCACTAAATTATTGAAAGTGGTGTATTGTGTACTGCCATTTGATATATATTATCATGATTCTATTTATATTCATGTTATTCTGTAAATCATTTGGTGGTTATTAACTTTTGGCCATACGACTCAGTTGATTAACGTGGTAAGGGGTTTTCATCTCACTCCTTATTCTCATGAGATTCATGCCATATTGCCACCATTACCTTTTGTGTGGTGTATGTACTGCCCATAATTATATTCTTTGTGTAATACACTCTAATTTATGTGTACTTACATATTCATTGTATGATACCTCTTTCATGGGTTGTATGTTTCATAAGTTACCAAACTGGTAAGGGTTATTTCACAATCTCTTCATTATCCGAGGTTGTTTATACGTAATAATCTACTAGGATCTCGTTATCATCCACATCCATGTTTCTTCAAAATGTATTTCAAAACATTTTTAATATTTAAAAGAATATGGGTTAAAGTCATTTATACCCTTGTTTGACTTTTTATAAGAGGTTTATAAGGGAATCTTTCCGTCGTTTTCCAAACAAGGTGCTTTTTAACCTTTTCGACAGAATTAAGATAAGAATGTTTTTTTAACTTATACGGCGGGTGCGGTTATTTTCCGCCGTTATAAAATCGTCAAAGCTTCCCTTAAAAGCTTATAAGATTATTTTCAAAGAAAATGTTTGATTTTATATGGATCTTAAATGATTTCAAAATAAAAGGAGATATTTCTTTAAAAAGAATTTCGATTTCATCTATGTCAACATCCTTTGATGGGTTTTAAGATTATTTGAAGTTGATTTATTATGATACAAAACTTCTATATTGTTTTGAAGGTTTTGTGATATGTTTGACTGTGGATGTGCTATTTTTATACCATTCATAGTTTATGGTGAAAGTATTGACATTTCGTATGCTAGTTCCAATAAGAATGTTTATGTTATATTTCAATCTCTACTTCATATGAATGTGTTGGACAAGTATGTTCCAGGTTGGGGACTGGTTAAAGTAAGCCCTCCAGGTTGGGGACTGGTAAAAGTAAGCCCTCCAGGTTGGGGACTGGTAAAAGTAAGCCCTCCAGGTTAGGGACTGGTAAAAGTAAGCCCTCCGGGTTGGTGTCCGGTTATTAGAGGCACTCCGGGTTGGGTTCCGGTTACAGTTACCCCAAGGTCTTGGGACGAGGCCTTGAAAAGTAATTAAAGTTTAGCATTACGCATTCCAACCTTATGAAAGTGGTTATTGATTTTTCATGTGATTATTCGATTAGTAGAATATCCATGTGAACAAGTAAATGGCATTATTTCATTTTATTTATGCCATACCATGTTGAAAGTTAATATTTAAAAGGCTTTTGTTTTAGTAATTTATTGCCTTAAATTTTTATGCTTATTTTTGAATGTTCCGCTATATTGTTATCCTTACTGGGCATTTGAGCTCACCCCTTTTCTATGTTTTATTTTTCCCAGGATGTGAAGATATAAGTTATGAATGACCTGCAGGGATATTATGAGGGGATTATATTGTGGACTGTGGAAACATTATGTTTTTGTAGTAGTTTTTCATTTTATGATGTAATGTAAAACTTATGAATATATCTAGTGTTTCCAAGGCTACTAAACCAATCGGTCTTTCGAGATTTGATCTTTCTTGTGATCATGCCAATGTTACGAAGTAATGCACCGACTCTGGGTAGCTGGGGTCGGGGCGTTACATCTAAGGTCATCCATAATTAAATGGTAATTATATAATTATTTAAATAATATATTTTTATGGTTATAAAAGAATATATTATACCCAAAATTTTATTACATCATCTTATTCAATGAAACAAAACTTTTGTTCATGTTATATCAGTTGATCACCACTATGAACCATGTTTGTGTTCGTTTTACATTACCTCATTCATGAATGGGAATAAAACTATTATTTTTGTAAAATAATATTTTAATAAGTATATTATATCATATATAATTTTATTAAACTAATTTATACTAATAATAGTAATAAAATTTTTGTTTTTTTATTGTTCATTAAAATCACAAAAATAAAACAAACATTTATGATTCAAATATTATCAAATAAATAGTCGGAATTTATGTAAAAAATGAAAAAGGGGACTATTTAATCATATATAAGTCAATTACTACCTTATTATTACACTTCCAGATTTTTATTACCATTTCAAAACAAAATTCATCATTATAAAAAAAATGAACCGATCATTATACCATGTAATGATTGTACCTGAAAACATGAAAGTAATGAATTATTTTTCATAAATGGTTCATAAAAATTTATAAAATCACCACATAAGGTATTATAGAAATGAATATTTTTTTGGAATTAGTTAATAACTTTTTAAAAAAATTGTACATTATGTTAATATATGTGACACGAAATAGAAAATTGAGGTAAGTGTTTTACTCGACTCAATATTTAATTATGTGAGATATATGAGTTATTAACTAATTAATCCATGTGTGTGGTATGTGTAATTTCCTTTGATATATAATTTTTTTAAACTAATTATCTTCATGATATTAAATTTATGTTTTTATAATTATTATTTTATGGGGAATACGATTTGTCTGATTACTAAGTAGAATGGTTTATCTTATCTGAGTTTCATTAATTGAGTTACACATCTTATTCATTGATTTTATTTCAAAAATACAAAGTTTGGGGTCAATTTATATTATTTATGTTGAATTTCTAAATATATTTGTTTTATCTTCTTTTTTAAAAACTAATCAGTTCATTTTTATAGGAATCTATCTCGACCACCTTTCATTGAGGCATGTTTTGTTATTATACACCAATCTTCTATTATTATTTTTATATAAATCTAGTTTGATAAATAATATCATGAATATACATTTATTTATGGAATTAAATTTGTTTAATATTTATGGAAACCATTGATTTAAAAATCACTTTTTAAATTATTTATTCAATATATGAAGAATTCTTTATACACATAAACATAGGTGGGAACCAGATATATATAGACTCTTGATGCGTTAGTAGTCTCATTTTATGAAAATGTTGACAATGTAAAATGGGTGTTTCAAAACAATGATTAAAATTTATTACTAGTGGTCTTGTATGTAGAGGTACCGTGATTCTATAGATCATGAAATCCAAAATATTTAGATTTCCCTTTAACAATTATTTTTTTATCATTATTAAGATGATTTTCATTATGACCAAACATAAGGAGGCCTTAAACAATAAGTTTATTAATTAAATGTAATGTTTTTACATAGTTATTTACCTTGACATGTTAATCATTATTATAGATTCAAATTATATTATATGGTACATAACCCATAATGAGAGTATTTCCTCAACTCTTTCTTCTATGTAATTTTACCCCAAAAATCCTAGAATATTATAATAATTGATATAAAGGTTATTATAATGGGGATATGGTAGTTCTCAACTAATATAATATCATTTTTATGAGTAAAATAAAATTTTAATTTCAAATACGTATCGATTTCTACCAATACTATTAAACTATTTGGTCATTTGGAGTATTATTCATTGTATCTATGCTAGTGGAATAAGGTAAGGAATATGATCTGAGATACATATGTTAGGGTTATTATAGATAGCATTCAAGGACTCATAGTAGAATATATGGTAACCAGAGTTATGAAAATGTAGATTTGGGAATACAATTATATAAATGAATTCAAGGTTAATTATTTTAATTAAATAATATCTTATAAATTTGGTAATTATCATTTTTAACCTCAATTATACTCATATCCCAAAAATTATTGTTCATGAAAATGTGATTTATCATAATTATTATTGAATTAAATGATTTTATTTTAGTCATATTCAATTAATATAAATTTATGGAACTAGGTTAAGGATAAATGTGATGAGAAATATGTTTAGAATGTCGGAAGAAACAACAAAGTGAATTTATCTGGGAAAATTAAGTTGTTACAAGAGTGAAAAGAAGGATATAAGGTATGCAATTTCTGATAAAAAATTGAATTTTTGGAATAATAATTTTTTACAGTTTTTTCCAATGGTTGAATGTTTTAGATGATGAAATTAACAAAATAATGTTAACCAATTTCCAAAGTGGATACACATTAAGTGAATTATAATGGTTACAAAAGTATTGTTTATAATTTTGACCATGAAGAGACTACAAATGAAAATTGATTGGAATGATTTATTGAGGAATAATATAATTATGTGTAAATAATGGTTAAATAATAAAAAGTAATTATTAATGTTAATGATTATTTTGATTTAATAATTATTTTATGAATTATTCTCTAGTTATCCGAATCATGTGATATATAATTATTATACTATGGTACATATTTTAAGGATTTTGAAGCATGTGAAGAATAATAGTAGAAAACAATAGTTTAGATTCTATTGAAATTCGATGTTTTGGGGATAATAAACGAAAATATGTTCTTTATTTTGAGATAAAAATGAAAAATAGATGATTACTGGATAACATTAGTGATCAAGAAAGTGTTTATCAATTTGATGGTGTATGGTATATTTTCTACATGTCTATGTTTAACGAATATATTCAACTACCTGATATTTTATTTTTGGAACCATAATTTTTTTTCAATAAATTTTTACGGTGATCACATTTTTCATATATTCAATATGTGACATTATTTGATATATTATCTTGCATAAGGAATACAATGTCATGATGATTTTGAAAATATAGTGACCTTTTTAGAAATTAATTTTGGATATATTTATTATGGATGAATCTTAATATTAGATACATTTGGAATGGATTATGTTGAAAATTTGATATCAAAATTATCATAGGTTAAATTTTATATATTATTTAGATATGATTCATTTTTTTTATTAACAATGAAAAATATTGAATTTAAATAGAAAATTGGGTTTCCATTTAATATATTTATATTGTAAAATTATATATTAAATTTGATTAAATGTATAATTAGTACATTTAAAATAAATAAAACTAGTTTAGGTTATTTGAACCAATTTTACATTGATATTGTATTTATAAGTATTTCAAGAATTTGAACAAGTCAATTTAAAAACTCTCTTTTGTATTGTGTGTATAAGATTTATTATATATATAAAATTTTCAATTATGTGAATTTAATTTGTTAAAATGCATTCATTATTTGGAATCAAATGGTCCATATTATTTTCTATGTGAATTTTCATTCTTAGAAATAAAATGGGTAGCATGGTTAAAAATCAATTTACTACGTATATGTAAAATAATGAAATGGGTTAAAATTAAATTGTAAAGGAACAAATCAACAAAAAAACATTAAATTTGGATGGTTATGCATTTATAGTCCCCAAAAAACTCCAAAAAAATAATTTACACTAAAATTGTTTGAAATTAATTTCACCTCTTTGTGGTTGGATTTAACTATAAAATATTCATTATTTAATTACTTAAACATCTTCTCCTCAAGTACAAAAACCACCCTCACCACCCCCATTATAAATCACTACCTTGAAATTCCCAAAAACATTACCAAAACATATCTTCCTCATCCACAAATTTTCTATTTATTATTTTCTCTTCAAAATATGATATCTAATGTCCTCAAGGGTCTCTCCAATATGTGATATTCAAGAGGTAATGTTTAAAAAAAATATCTTAATTTATTTTCTTCTTCTACATTCTACTAACCTCCTATATCAATCATGAAATAATATTTCATGAATCGTGTACATACTTGAAATTTATATTTCTAATGAAATATCATATATCCATACCTTTTTTACAACATACTATTGAATGAAATGAAACTATTGTTAATGATATGCTAGTTATCCTCCTCCATGAACAATTATTTTATTTTTTTGTTACCTCTTTCATCAACAGTTATAGAACCATTTTTTTGGATATAAAATATTTTAATATTTATATTATATAATATTAAATTTTTTATCCAAATATATACTTGTAATTGTAAATAAAATGGAAAAAGATATGGTTATTCGAGAAAAAAGACAAAATAAAACTAACATTTATTATTAACATATAATCAAATGAATCAATATAATGTATGATATAAAAATTATAAAATAGACCATTTAAACATTAAAAGATTATTTAATGAAAATAAATTTATGTTCAAGATTATTATTAACAATTGACTATAAAATACCGAATTTTACACATATAAAAGGATCATCAAACCATGAAACCAACACACTTGAAACAAAAAAAATATTGAAATAAAATTTATTAATGTGTCCTAATATGTTATATAATCCTTATATATGAAATTATTAATTTCAATATATTTATACAATGTGTAAATATCATTATTTAATCAATTATATAGGTAGTTACGGTGCACAACACTAAATGAACATGTGGTTAATCGGTTTCCTCATCCCACATTTTACATCTATGAGATATATTCATTAATTACCATTTATTATTTTTATGTGGTGAATGTAATTCCCATTAATATATCATATAATTAATATCATTATATTCCTGGTGTTAAATTTCATTACTGATTATTATTATTTTCTGGGGCATATTATTTGACGGATTATTATTCGGGAAGGGGGTTTTTATCTCGGTATTCATTAATTCAGTTGTACATCTACACCATATATTTTATTTTGAAAATAATAATATTAGATTTTTTTTGTCATTTGTCTTATTTTCACATCTATTTGAGTGTATATACTTTAATGACCCATAATCTATTCGTTTGTATGGGACATTGTCTCATCCTACAACGATTTGGACATAATTTTATATTATACACCCACCTAATTTTATGATGTGTATATATACACCATTGGATAAATAATAAATCATTATATTATTAAAATATATCAAAATCATACATAAAATGTGGATTTAGAAATATCATTTGAAATCATTTATTTGATATAAGATGAATTATTTGGACATATTTACTTGGTTGGGGCCTAGTAATAGAAATACCCTTGATGTATTGGTAATATCATGAGCTAAAAATGTTGTTGAAATTAAATGGAGTTTTACCCAAAGTTAATGAAAAATCTTATGAAATGTCTTGACAGTTATGGAACCATGATGCATGAGATTAATATATTCAAATTACTTCTAGTTCCCTTCTTTCAGTTTTCAGTTATCATTATCTAGTAAATTTTCACAATGAAAAGTATATGAATTCATTATATTATCAATTTATTTACTACATGTTATGTATTTTCAAAGTTATTTACCATTCCATGTTAATTAATCCAGTTAATTCAAATTTTATTCCATTCTACTTAACCATTGCATATAATTTTACATCATCCCTTTCATATTTCTTATTATTTCCCATGATTCCTAGAAAATTATTATTATTGATATAATGGATTATACTAATGGGAATAATGATGTTCCTAAAGAAAATTATTTTTCATTTTTATATTTAAATTTTATTCTTAATTTCTAATATGTATCTAGTTTATAAATAATACTAATCTACTTATTCCTTTTGGATGATATTCCTTCTATCTATGACAATTTATTAATTTAGGGAACCAACTATCAGATACTTTAGTGTGGTCTGTTATATGTGGGGAAGTATTCACATCACAGGGCATCAAAAGGAACTCTTAGTGTGCATAAAAATTTTAGAATTCCTTTATTGGAATATCAACCCCACAAAACCACAATTTCTTGTTTCAGAACTAATTATAAATCATTCAAACAAATATCATGCCTCACTACTTGTCAAACTGTTTTTAAATTCTCAATAAAGAAGCAATTTTTTCACGGACAAGTTTAGATTATGATAATTCATACCATTCCCCAATCTCCCAGCCACCTATTTCACAAGCAACACTATAGATTCGAAGGGGGTAACACTGGGCCTAAAAAATAATTTTCATCAAATGCCATCCTACTTCAGCAACATATCCTAGATCATTGAATGATCCATCCGATACACTAATGATGATATCAAGGAGGATTTGGGATTTTTTTTGATTAAAATATACAATTCCCAAATTAAAGGTAGTCCCAAAATGTCTATGGGGACGATTTCTATAAATCATCAATGAATGAAAAAAATCCAATTTCTTGGAGATCCTTCTACCCCAAGGGATACACTCTCCAACTCATTGGTTATGGAAAACATCCTCCTACCCACAAATCCCACTAATCAATCCATGATATATCTCTTCCTAGTAAAGGTGAATCTCATCTAATATATGTGAAGGAATCTAAATCATATATGTTGATAGATTATATATGCTCAAAACATCGAAAAAAATCCTTACTCATGTTTACATCAAAGGGTTAAATTATGTTGAATAAAAGGTCTCATGTGTACATATATCTACCATGTTATAGTTCGCACTATCAGTAGATAAACCATACATAATAAGTGTGCATTGTAATAACCTCCACATAAAGATACTAGGATAAATACTCTAATATGATATATATATATCTCACAATAGGAGTATACATATAAAGAAATGCCTTTCATCTGTATAAACTAATACTAATTCATTAGTACAATTAACACATATAATACCTTTAACCATATCATGTCTTTGTATTCCTTAGGCCTTTATATCCTAATGTTTTTTATGGGGATGAATTCCATATCCCTATACCAGACATGGGCCCGCAGGTGGTTGTGGTATAATGATCGCATAATATATTACATGACCCATAGCTCATATTCTAGGAGTTTCTCATACTCCTTAGGATTATCATTCCCCTTGGGGGCCTCCCAACCATATCTGGAAAGATTAATGATCATAACATTGAATCTACACTGGTAGTCAGTTTTATATCATCATGGTATATTTATCATGTCTCGTCAAGTAGTCACTCACAACGTGACATCAACCATAACATGTATATAATAAACCATATCTGGGATTTCTAGGAACTCTATAAAATCCCTAACTAGGTGCACGATCCTAATGATGGAAATACCTTGTATGAAAAAAAATCATATTGGATTTAGTATTATTTCTATTTTATATGACATAGAAAAGTGACACAAACTCAATGATATTCTCACTTGGTGTCCCTTTGAAAAGAATACATATTTACCATGTTCCCTCCCCAATAACCTATTATATGTGGTAATTAAGAAGTTTACCACACTAGATTAATATTCTATATGGAGTCAGTTATCTAACACCCATTCTTGGAAGTAATCATCTCAAATCAAGATATGGGAGTACTGTGTATGGTATGTGAACCCCTAAAAAAATAGTCACTAGAATCACTCCACAATACAGCTCTAAATATTATTTAATCTAAACCATGAATTTGAAAGGGATTTAGTATTCCTCGTGAAAAAGATGTTAGAATTAAAGACACAAGAGTTTCGATTCCTGAAGAATCTATGTAACAAGACACCACTAACGCCCTATTTCTCAATGAAAATTTCTAGATACTAGTAGAACTACCAAATCCATCAATATTTTAAAAGCCTAAATATATGGACCACCTACTATATCCATCCCTCCACAGCATGTGGGTTTTCCCACCATGGATCCTAAGTGTTCCACATCACTTGAACTCACTGAGTGCACTAAGACTCCAAAATTCATCATTATTATTTTTTAATTTGTTTGTATTCTCAACAGATGTTGGTTATTCAAACCAACTACATGGGGGAAGGATTTCTTGGGATGGAACTTTAACTGAGGACTCATTACTCATAAAATCATCATCAAAATCCATATTTTGTATCATAGATAGATAGGGTTATGGAGGTATCCATAACATTTTATTATGATGTACCACAATCAGATGGGCATATATATATATATATTGTAGAGATGAATCAAGAATGAAATCCAAAGACTGAATCATATATGATGATTGTACCCTTATCCATGAAAGAAATGTATCAATATTATAGGTAAACAAAAATGTAGTCATGATCCTAGTGAATTGAAATATCTTCCACCCATAACATCAATGGTTTTGCTAGACTAAATGCTATACTTGAGAAACATTGACACCATTTCCTGACATACAAAAAAATTCCTCATAAAGGGAATACAACAAAACTGTCCCAATGAATGTATTTCTCTGATACAAATTATTAATGACCTGACCCTATAAGGATAAATCCACAACTACCAAATTCTTACCTCTATAGTCTAGTATGCGATGACAATAGAAGTAATTCATATCATAAATTGGAGGCCATTTCACCCTGTACATGGATGCATACATCAAACCATATCAATTCATAAATGTATTGGAATAATAATAAAAATATTTAACTACTATAATGTTAAATAATATTTGAAAAAAAATAAAGGTATAACAATAGTACGACAGTAAAAACTATAATAGTAAAGTGGAAAATACACACCAATCAAAGAGATGTGGTAACACGAATAATAAAAAGTAAAGGTACTATGAGATCTCATCTATTGATCAGTAAACTCCAACCACCATATGTGATCTAATGCCCTGGGTATCATCAAGATCCATTGATGTCAATGTTGATGTATATATCATCTTCATGAGATACAAAATGTGAAAAAATAACAATGAAGGGGTTAATATATACATAACCATTATAATTCATTGAAATATGAAGTGGGGGTAGTAAGAGACACTATAGGAATATAAACCAAACATCTCAGTTCATGAAAATAGAGTAAACAAAATCCAAAATCCTTGATACAAATATACATGTATAAATATACTAAATATAATGAAACCCAAATGTAATAAAATTGGATCTCCATCTCAAATCCCATCCCATGTAAAGAGTTCTAGCAGTTAAAGGAATACATCATTTTTTCTCAGCATCTCTAGAATATTCCTAGATGAAAACATAAATGTTAAGACACACCTCGTGACAATAATGATATATCCAGGGGAATAATATTTAGAAAGAGGAATCACACCCTAGTACCAAATGAGGATTCCACTCAGTATATATCTAGAGTACCCATGGCTAGTCATGAAAGGATTGTTCCACTATGATGGTCAATGACCAATGACCTATCTATAATAGAGAGTTTGACTCAATATTTAATAGAGGACCCATGAACAACATTTTTGGAAGGTTCCATTCTAGTTTTTTGTTGATGAACCACTTGAGAAAGAAGATGTATGGTTCCACTCTAGTTGTTGGTAGAGGACCCATGACCAGCCCAACTATAAGATGCAATATTAAAGTCTAAATTGATGAAGTGTGATCACTTCCATTTGAAAGAAACACCTAATAAATTATCAGACATGAAATACCACAAATATTTTCTCAGATTCTATAATAAAGTATACCATCATTTTATAATAGGAATAAAACTCAATATTGGATACTAACATGTCAGAATTTGAGTACAAATGATGGATATATGAGGGGATGAAGTTTTCTCAAAAGGGAACAAGTGGTACATGGTCTTTGTGGGGACCCACATGGTGTGTGGCCAGGTTTGATCTCGTATTAGTGTCTTTGAATTTACACAAATCACTACCCATATAACCATAAATGGTGTGTAAAGGTTTTACATGGTGTCTCTTACCCACTTTAGTCTTTCCCTTTATTTTTGGCCCCATCAATGTATCCAAACAATTCCCATGCACTTTGGAAAATTGAATGTATATTCTCATGGGGTTCCAATTTTGTCTTTAGTTATGTACAATTAGTTTGTATAAAGGAGTATGTTTGGCCATGTCTATTCTTGTGTAGATTCAGGCTACAAGTCAAGCCCCCAGTACAAGGTCACAGAACATAGGGTGATCTGACCTTGATGTGTGAGGCACATTATTCATCAAAACCCTAGAATATATATGCATGTCCCTACACAACATGTGTTCTTCATAATACATATCATTTAGTTGCGTATTTCTTTGATTCATGTATCCGAACTCCAATTCTTTAGATCATTCCATTCATACATCAAATTTATTATTCTACCAACAAAAGAAGGTTGATTTCACCATCATCTTCCATTTCTGGCCATATAGTGATGGGAAAACTAATTATGTTGATTCATACAATGGTCTCCCATTACACATAAAATTTCCACGCCTCCATCTATTTTTCTCGAATTCATATCCCCAAAAAAACCATAGGATAAATACCCCAAACTCTAATTTATCACCAAAATCCATCCTTAATTATCAATCTATTCAAATCACATAATCCATCATCAATATTGGAGTACGATTTGGATTATCCCCACAAAAAAATATCGAATCATGAAGCCATGGTCTAATGACATACAATGAAATGCATTTATGGGATAATAAACAATAATAAAATATAATCCATAATTGGTCATGTATTCCTGTCCAAATAATAATGTTTGATAATCTATGATTATAAAAATATTTAAGTGTAAATTTAATTTCAATACCTTAATGTGGAATTTTTTTCATCTAAGAACATGATCACTAAATATTGATAGAGGTTATTGCATTCACTACATCTTAGTCTGCCTCAATATGGATTATTTATGTCATTAAATGATCATTCATCAACAAGAGATCATGAACTAATCTTGATCATCCAATATTTTATAATGCTAAATGTGGAGGATTTTACATAACATGGGTTTGGTAAAAGAATCATTTTATGTTAATTAATTAATTTATTAATATAATTATTTTATTACCCAGATAAATTCATTATTATTGAAAATTTGTATATGAGCTCCCACAGTGGCCTATTTTAGGTAGTACCCTGGATAATCATTGTATGTTATTCTCAACCACCATATCAAATTTTTTAATTGAGATACAATGAAAACGGTTTTCTATTTTTTATTTAAATACATCATCATAATATAAAATATTTTTAATGATTTTTAATATTAAGCATGGGTACACTATGCTTCAAAATCGCACAATGTCTCAGTTATTGGCTCCAAAAATATATATAGAAATATTTCAAGGTCATAAAGAGAAATAATTATGTCTCAAAAATTGGAGTTATAATTGAAATATTCCTATACCATTTATCTATAAGGTCTCAATACCATATTCTTCATCACCATAATAAATATTTATTTTTCAAAAAAATCACCATATATCATTGGATAGACATTTAATTTTTACTGGTATATAATTTGATTATGATTGAAGAAATTATGAATTAATTAATTACATGAATCCAGTTGAAAAGTTTATGAATCCCATTTTCTCTATATGTGAAATTTATAATGTATTTAATGATAAAAAATTCCATTCCATGGTTTCATTAAGATATTATGATGGATTGATTTTACATAGAACATGTATGAATGGACAAATTTAAAGTTCGGTATTATATATCCCTATAATTCATTATTTAAATAATTAAATACTTTTTGAGAATTCTTTCATTAAAAATATTATGCTACTCATAGACCTTGGAATTGTTGGCATACTCATAATTGTAATGTTCCCTATACTATTAAGAGTGCTATGTTGGGATGATAGTTTTCATTATATTAGTATTCTCCCATGTTTTTTCTCATGGATGTCATTTTCCCAAAACAATTTATTATAATAGATACTTATGATTATTTTATTCTCTCAATGATCATGTATATTGACACTTTTCTCCACTATCATTTATTTCAAATAATATGTCATTTCATGCCTTGCTCCATATTTTATGATCTCTATTTAACTCATTGTTATCTTATTACGTGTCATTATTATGTCCATTTTCTTATCATATTCCCACATTTTAATATTTACTGTGTTAGCTTCTGTTCACAAATTCTAATTTTTTGACCTCACCCATATTTATATTTTTATTCACCTTGGTTATAGAAGGTATTTTTATGTATAATTCATCTAGAAATTTTTTCTAAATGGATACTTTTTTTAGATATGATAAAAATCATTATATTTTCTATATATTCATATTTGTTGAATTAAATATTATTTTATGATAACGAATATGGGTTATATAAGTAAATTATTCATCAAAAAACACTATATAATAAATCATAAAATGGAAATTCTAATTTAAATGATATTATATTTGTATGAAAAAGATATTAATAATGTGTATCAATAAAATTTTGTAATTTTGTAATTTGTTAGTCATATCATAGACTAATATCCCCTAGGTAACATTATTTTGTATTATGGGAGGGTTTAGATAACATTTTTGATTATAACATTTTTTTAAGATAAATTAAAACATAGAAAATAAATTAAGGATAGATTGGCTTATGTTGAGGTTATTAAGATTGAAATCACATAAGGCTGTCTTTTTTATATAATTGAAAATTGAGGAATAGTTATTAAATGTTATTGAAATAAAAAAATATGATGCTGTCACATATTGATCCTTCATTTCATTCTAATAAATAAAATTGTGAGTACATTTATCCAAATAAAAATCCATTGTGATCATTTTTTGAGGTTATATCATTTGATGGTGGTTCATTCTAATCCTAAAGAGCTCAATAGAGTCTATAGTTATTCAAAAAATGATTTTGATACCCGTTGAAGTTTGGGAAATTATTCAAGATTGATGTTTGGATATAGCTTGTGTTTCCCTTTGTTTTTAGTTTCCCAATGTAGTAATATTGATTTTTTATCGATTGGAAGATCATTAAATATGTTGTCTAATGAGTCATGGGGTGTGTGACTAATTTTGTTATATCTTTAAATGGATTGGGTTGGAGTGGATTTTCATCAGTTATGCTGGACCCACTGGGGTCCCCAATCACTAAGGGAAATTAGGGATATTGATGACTTATTTTTTATAAGAGGATAATTGAGATGACTCTCAATGGATTTAATGGATTAAGAGGGACATATAGTTAGGAATATTTTCAATATTCTATATTAATTATTATTTTTTATGTCATTAGTGTTTGAGAAGATGCATGTGTATTTTTATCTATGATATTATAAAGGGAGGTTATGCTGTTCAAAATTACTTGAATTTATGACTAAATAATAATGTGTAATTCAGAGCGTGCTTCAACATATTAGATATTCATTACATGGGGATAATCATTTACAGTTTTTGGCATGTTATACTACGTTCATTGGATTGTGGACCATGTGATCCTAAGACCTATTGTTCATTTTTATGCATGAGGGCCAATGCGATTTTCATATAAAGTAAATCTTTCTTATTGAGGATATTGGTGGATTCCATGTATTTTTTCGATAAATAAATACAATGAAGGAATGTTTGTGTTAGTGATTTTTAATGTTAGTATTTTATTATATAAGTGGTTCATGAAACACAACGTTTAATTGAGATTTTTCATATATTGTGGAATCCCATGGGTGTAGTCATAGTGGAAATATTAAGGATGGTGGTTTCATAATTTTATATGCAAATCTCTATGGTGTGTTATTCATTATTTTATGGATTATAGGATGATTCCCTATTATGATAACATTTTAATATAAGAAAAAATACTTTTCCAATCATTTTATTCAGTAGTACAAAGTTGTGGGATATGGGGTATGTTTTTTTATTGTTGTGAAATGATAAATATATTAATGGGGAGATTTAGATATGATGTTGTTGAATGTAACTCACATCAAGAGAGTTGTGGGATATATGAGACTAGTAATTGGACAGTTATAATATCTTGTGGGGTTCTATTTCCCAACATCATTGAATAAAATCTAGTTCAACCGTATAGATTCTTATGGGTGATAATAATTATTTGAATAGTATATAATGAACTTATTTTTCATGTGGTTATAAATTCAAAATAAATTTATCATTTTTAGTAGTTTTATTTTATGTAAAATATTAATTTCTATTATCAAATGATGTCTCCTAATATTTATGACCACTCTTTTAACATATAATTAGAATTTTACCATATGAAAAGGGTTTGCTATAATGCCAAAATATTCAATTTTTCAATTGAATATTAGTAATTAATTAAATAATTTTTATATTATTACAGTTTATGTTTTAGAATATAAATTGAATAGATATTCATATATTAATTTTTATTATTACATTAATTTTGGAAAAAGGATTGGCCCATTTAAAATGTATTAGAAAATCATGGGTCCTAGGTCTTAGACAAACTCCATTTTTTCATTATCATATTCAATTAATTATTATTTATTTTTTTATTTTTTGTTTATTTATGGGATGGATTCATAGGTACACCCAAAGGTATATTCCTATTTGGGTAATTTGATAAACATATGTTATGATATAAATGATGGATATTGTACTAGGGAGACTGTACATTGCTGGACTTGTAATCAGTTGTGGTATCTAAATGATATAGAACTAACCCATCAATGAATTTAATAATGAATTACGCCCTATATAAATTTTTACCTCAATGTACATGAGGAGAACATAATTTTAATTTTTTGGTAATAGAATTTGTTTTATAGGGTTCTAGGATATCCTATGTAATAACCTGTATCATCTTATTAGTTATGTTTTTCTATTTCTGGCCATTTTGGGGAAAAATTGGAAATTATTGATATTTTCAATGTACACCACATATATTTTATGAGTACGCGCTGTGTACTTCTTTGTTGTAGGCAGCCGGGTGCTGGCTGTGTAGCGGCCATGCAGATGGTCGAGTGGGGGTGTTCGGAGGCCGCTTAGAGCGGAGTACAGAAACAGTAAGTACACGTCATGTACATCAAAAGTCCACGCCATATGCATTCTTTATTTTTCTTTAAACGCATCAGGGTCGCGTCTGATAGAAAAAACACAATCCTTTTTGGTCTCGTTCGTCCGAGCGTACCGATCAGCCGCGGATCTTCGACAAGCCCGTGATCCTTCATCCGTCCTCAGAATCGACCATCATCGATTGTATTGGAATTGCAACGATAAGCTCAATTTCATTATAGAGCATCTTTTTCCAATTATTATCCTTTTCCATGTTATTGTAGGTTGAATGTTTTATGAGTTTTTTTAGATCTATGCCGTTCTATGGAGAATCATGCCTCCTGGTTCATGTATATTGATCTCCTAAGCCAGAGATAGGTAGTTTGTGACTTTCTGTAGAATTTCTTTGTGTTTTATGTTCAAATTTTCCCAATACCCTTCTACGGGGTATTACGCATTTACTGTTTTAGACCTGTTGTTTTCCTGCTTTGCTTGTATGCCTGAGTAGAGGTTGTTGTTTGTGAATAGGGTAATTAGCTTTTCTTTGGATGTATTGCCCCTACATTTTTTTCCCTATTTTTGACCTTTGGGTCTAGTTTACATGTTTGGAAGCTATTTCCTTTTACATGCCTAGTATTGTAGGATGGAGTGACTTTTGTTCTAATATACTGTTATGTTGTACAATGATATCCAAGTATTTTTGGGGTTTACATTGGCCGTTAGGCGATGCTATTTTTGTTGACTTACACATGGCCATGAGAACCTAGTGTATAGACCATAGGGAGAATTGACATAGAGGGCTTCTCCAGAGTGTCCTTATAATTACGGTGCGAGACCGCATGAGGAATTGATGATTAGTTCTTCTCTAGAGTGTACATAGTTCCACGACACAGGACACATGGGGAATTGACGTTGAGTGATTCCCTAGATCACCTTAAGTAAGATATGATACTATAGGGGTAATTTTTAGAGAGTGATTCCTCAGAGACTCTATACCTTAGCTGAACTAGAGGGGTGAGACTGTGTGTGCTTCTAAGAGGGTTGCTTGTACTTGATTGGAAAGACCAGAGGGGATAGGTCGTGGGTACTTCTCAGAGTGTTACCTATTGTGTAATCTATTTTTCTGTTACATGTTGTGTGGTGATTTGAATGCTTAAACTGAGGATTGTTTACTGATTATTGATTCCTTGTTTACTACTTTCTATACATTTAGCTACCATATACTCATTGACTGTTAGGCACAGATCTTCGGGTGGTTTCCTACTGGGATTTAGTCTCACCCACTATTTGGACCATGCTATTGGGCCCAAACAGATTATTTTTCTATAGGTATAGACATGGGCAAGTGCCCTGCGACTTCAGGTACTTGAATTAATTGGATCTGGAGAGATTGGGACCAAGTCGAGGCTTGTGATGCTGAGGAATATCTAATCTTTTTTCCTTTTGCACTTTGGTTTAGTACTGTATTAAGCATTGTGACCTGTTTTGATGCTTTCTAAGACATAAATTTATCATGCATATTAATATATATTTATTCCCTAGTTGTTTCATTATCAGTCATCTGTTGTTTACTATTGTTGAATATTTTCTGCTTCTGAAATTATGTGTTGTTTACTTCCACTATGTACTCTTCCAATGAGGGAATAATTTCCCCACTATTTCACCCAAGGCCCTAGATGCTAGTCGAAAGCCTCTGGTGTTTGAGGAAATGCACTCGAGGCTATGTGACCAACCAGGTACGGGGCACCTCTGGTTGACTTCTGGAACCGTGATGATAAAAAGTGGTATTATAGGGATTTTCTTGACTCACTATTTGGAACCTATATCCCTGGATAGGATGGAATAGGTAATTGGTAATAAGTTGTTCACAGGAGTAGCTAACCCGTGTACATGGAAAATCCAAAATACCCCGTTTAATGCAATTTTTATGGTTTTAAATTTTATATTTGATTTGATTTCACAGTTTGGTGATTCACGTGTCTTTTTATGTTTCTGTTGTTGTTATTGAGTTTCTATTTATGTCGCAACCCGATTCGATTACGGTGTTCCATCTAATGCATCATATAGGCACTTTTTAGAAATCACATGCCATGAATTCTTTCGATGCCTTCTAGAATACATTAGCGATTGCATGTTTTTGTGATAGATGTTGTGTAGAATATGGATGATCTTGTGATAGATGCCTTGATAGAAATGCCTACAGTTTGATAGAAAATTATGTGTAAGGTTTTGATTGAATGAACACCAAACATTGGTTATTGAGGTTTTATGGGCCCTCATTTACTGAAATTTGGGGGATCATTGTACTATTTTCTTTTTAATAACATGTATAATATGAGAAACAAGGATTTGTGGGGAGTATGGGCCCTCACATATCAGAATTTAGCACATTTAATGCTTTTTTAGTGTTTTCAGGGTTCCAGAGAAGTTTCTAAGGCTTACTGTTTGGAAAAACCCAGAATACACATCATGTAATTTTATGTACACGCCTTGTGTTCTTCTGTTCAGGAAGAAACAATTTTACTTAAGTACATGCTGAGTTTTTTATGTACATGCCATGTAGTCTCTGACTGTGTCGAAGGCTGTGTGGGAAGAGACACGGGATGAGAATAGTTTGGTGGAAACACATTGTTTCTGCATTGAACACATCGTGTTTTATAACCCTAGGAACCCGATAATGTAACTAAAAACAAGGTTCGGTGAAGTCTCTTCTTGTACACACTGTGTCTACCTTGAAAACTCCTTGTAGTCGGACCCAGGTACCCAACCATGTCATGAACAACATAGGTCAAGGTTATCCTTTCACGTACACGTCGTGTCTGTCAAGAACATGTTGTGTAGTTTGAGCCATGTATCTGACCGTGTCACTAACAACACAGGCTAGGTGAAGCTTGTCAAGTACATGTCGTGTCTACCTTGAAAACGCCGTGTAGATTTGTATTAGGAGAGCCGTGTGGTTTAGCCATTTAGAAGGACCCGGGCAAGGGAATATGAATTATGTACACCCTGTGTGTTTTGAGAACACATCATGTGTTTGGGGTGTTACACGACCAGTTTAGGCAACGATACATGCCCTTTTGAATGACTTCAGGGAACATGCCGTGTAGGTAGTGTACACCTCGTGTAGTCATGTCTTGTAAAACATGAATGTTTTCTTCCTCATGTTCTCTTCTTACATTCCTTTTTTTCAGTCCTTGATAATTTTTATCTAAGGAGTGCGCTTGAAATTGCAGAGTCATGCCACCGAGATGTCCTATAGTTGTACATCAGCTGCCAGGTGGTGACCAGTCACCAAACATGGCTGATCAGAGACCACCAGCAGATCCTGCTATTGTGCCAGTCTTGGAACCAGCAGTTATACCTGTTACCTGTGATGATTCACACTTCAGGGAAATATTCATGAGGATGATGTAGACATTTACGGGAGCACAACCTCCTACCCCTTCGATGGCTGATTTGACGTGGGTCTTTTAGTAGCAGAATCCTACCACCATATCAAGGGAAGGAGGACCTCAGGCTGCAGAGTCATGGATCAAATACATGATGACAATCTTTGAATATATAAAGATGCCTCCAGAGAGGAGAGTGAATATCGCTACCTATATGCTACGGGATTCCGCCAAGAGGTGGTGGGACGTGATCTGATAGGAGGGTTATAAAAAATTCATGATTTGGTAGGAGTTATAGTGCATATTCTATGAGTAAATATATCTAGAGACCTTGAGGGCTGACCGAGATCGGGTGTTTATGAGCCTTGAGTAGTGTACCCTTTCGGTTTTTGAGTATTTCTCTCATTTCATCGAGCATCAACATTTCACACCCTTCCTTGGAGGAGATGGGTTATTCCTGCTATGTAAATTTGAGGATGGCCTCAGACAGGACATCCACTCTCAGGTGAATTTCTTCAAGTTGACTTTCATCGATTCCATTGTCATCCAGGCCATGATCACAGAGCAAAATCAAAGGGAATCTAGGGTTGTGAGCCAGGGTGGATTGACATCAAGAGTTAGTGCTTCGCCAAGTGATAGCTGGAAGTGCCACATGGAGACTACACATGGAGATCTGAGTAGGTGAGATGCATCTTCAGGTAGACAGGTGGTATTCTACTAGTGTGGAAGGGCTTTTCATTTGAGGCTGCAGTACCTGAGGGACCCGATGGAGTGCCAATATTGCGGAAATTTGAGAAACCATCAACGTTTCTATCATATCTTATCAACAGAAGCTTGTGATAAGGGTTCATCTATGACTCCTCATACAAAAGCAGCACCACCAGTTTCTCACCAGTCTGGGAGCTGGAGTTCTTCCAACCATTTAGGCTGAGGTGGAGGTTGCGACCATGGTGGTCAGTCACCATGCCACCAGCGATAGCACGATGGATCAGCTCAGGTTAGTCAGGCAGGGTTACAGGGCTGCGGAGCTTGCCAAACTGCTACAGTGGAGCAGACCCAACAAGATCAGGATCTCGACCCCTCCACAATTTGAGGTACGAGCCTAGATTCCTCGGTTTTATCATCACCTACTTTTGGTACTGGTGCTACACATAGCTTTATATTTTTCACTATTATGGAGATCCTTGGGATCTGTATCTTTCCTTTTGTCAATATTTTGACACTAGACACTCTGTTGGGGACAAGAACATCTGGTGTACATCATTGCAAGGAGTTCCCTCATGATGTTGGTGGGTGTCACTTCCTTTGGGATCTATATGTTCTAAAGATGACAGGTTATGATGTCATTCTAGGAATGGACTAGCTAGTTCCCTTACAGCCATTCGTCGACTGTTATCACCGTTGGGTGAGTTTTATATCTCTATAGGGTGGATCTATTCTTAATAAGGGTGAGTGGGATGTCTATATGAGAGGAACGGGTCCAAAGCATCATGGGTTTGGATCAGTTATAGCCCATATTTCTAGTCTTGATCCAGATGACATTTTGACTTCATAGTTAGACTTTCCTCCAACGGTGGATCATTTTAGAGATGTCTTTCCTGAGGACTTTTCATGTTTGCCTATAGAGTGTGAGGTGGAATTTTCTATTGAGAATATTCCAGGGGTGGCACCGGTGTGCATTCCTCAATATGGGATGGCTAGACCAGAGTTACAGGAGCTCAAGAAACAGTTGGAGGAGTTAAAAGAAAATGTTTTCATCCGACACAATACATATCCTTGGGGTTCACATATCCTATTTGTGAAAAGTCAGATGGTACCCTCAGGAATTGTGTGGGTTATCAGAAGTTGAACCAGTTGATGGTCAAGAACTGATATCCTTTGCCTAGGATTGATGATATCTTTTATCAGCTACGAGGAGCCCAGGTGTTCTCAATGATTATATTGAGGTCCGGTTATCATTAGTTGCATGTTAGACCATCTAATATACATCTCATAGCCATCTAGAGTAGTTATGGTGTATATGAGTATATGGTTATGCCGTTTGGTCTCATGAATGATCGTTCAGTATTCGTGGAACTAATGAACCGAGTGTTCCATCCATACATGGATTCCTTCGTGGTTGTTTTCGTAGATGATATCTTGGTGTACTCTCACACTCGAAATGACCATGCTACCCATCTAGAGATATTTTTTATTACACTGAGGGAGCATCAGTTATATGATATTCTCTCAAAATTCCACATTTTGATGGAATAGATTCACTACATGGGTAAAATAATTTCAGAGATAGAAGTATTAATAGACCTAGAGAAAGTGAGAGCTGTAGTTTCCTAGGAGAAGCCGGAGAACATCTTTGAGGTGTGAAGATTTCTAGGGCGGGCTGGTTAGTACATACGTTTTATACATGACTTGTTATGCTTAGCAGCACCAATGAAAGGTCTGACCAAGAATGGTGTGATGTTCTTATTGTCATATTATTGTGAGTCAGCCTCTCTGGAGCTAAAAGGGAGGTCGACTTTTGCATCGATACTAGTCCTGGTAGATCCAGGAAAGAGCTATACTATTTACTGCGATGCACATGTATCGGGATGGGAGCTGTGCTTATGTAAGGTGTTTGAGTCATTGTGTACGAGTCTCAGCAGTTGAGGCCACACGAGAGGAATTACCCGACGCATGATCTGGAGTTGGTAGTTGTTGTTCATGCCTTACATTGTCGGAGACACTATCTTTTGTGAGAGAATTTTGTGGTTTTCACCAACAACAAAAGTCACAAGTACATCTTCACTCAGTGTGATTTGAATATGAGATAGCAGAGGTGGGTTGACTACATACATTCCTTCGACTTTGAACTTTCCTATATGCATGGGAAAGGCAACAAAGTGGCTGATTTGTTGAGCAGGAGGAATCAGATACAGGAAGTTAGTGAGGCCAGAAGTGAGTGGCAGCTTATGGATTTGTTATCTGAGATGCATTTGGTAGTTCATGATAGAATGGGGCATACTTTTCTATATTTTTTATATTTTACCACTACCCTTCATGATCGATTACGAATGAGGCTACTATCATATTCTGATTGAGTCGTACTATGAGAAAAAATGTCAAGACAGGACCCTATTCTTGGGTGGACTATTAGTGAGGATGCGATCCTTCATTTCCAGGGACGTGTATGGGTTCCAACAGTCATATGCGAGGAGCTTATACAAGACATTCATTCCTCAGTTTGGGCATTTTATCCTGGTGTCACCAAGATGTATCGTGATCTACACCATCAGTATTGGTGGACATGTATGAAGAGGGATGTTTCTAGGTTCGTAATGAGATGTTCCACTTTTCAGCAGGTGAAGGAAAAGCATCAGTGGCTAGCATGGCTTTTGCAACAGTTACCCAATCCCAAGTGGAAGTGGAATGAAGTCATGATGGTCTTTGTGACTGGTTTACTAAGGTCTCCTCGAGGGAATGACCCAGTTTGTGTTTTCATTGATAGGCTTACGAAGGTCACTCATTTCATGCCAATCAAGGAGTCCTTCGGTGTTGATGAGCTGGGGCAGTTATACATATGAGGGATTATAAGTCTGCATGGGGTTCCACACTCCATTGTTTCAGATATGGATGCACGTTTTACTTCCTGGGTCGGACTGTGGCTTCATAAGGATTTGGGAACACATGTACTTTCAAGTACAACTTACCATCCCTAGACAGATGGTCATTCCAAATGTACAATTCAGGTGCTTGAGGATATTCTCTGAGCACGCATTCATGATTTTAGAGACTCTTGGAAGAAGTATATACATCTTGTGGAGTTTTCCTATAACAATATTTTTCAAATTAATATTCATATGGAACCTTATGTGGCTTTGTACGGTAGGCCATGCAGATAACCTTTATGTTGAATGGAGGCAGGAGAGGTAGCTTTGCTGGGACCTCATCTTGTTCAGGAAACCATAGAGCATATAGAGTCGATTTGAAAGAGGATGGCTATTACATAGTCTCCTTAGAAGTCTTATGCTGATCAGTGTTGATGACCTCAGAGTTCGAGCTCGAAGATCAAGTTTTCCTATGTGTCACACTGAGGTTGGGAAACAAGTGGATCAGGAGACAGGGTAAGCATTCACCGCGGTACGTCGGGCCATTTGATATATTAGAGAGAGTTGGGACGGTTGACTATTGGTTGCAGTTACCTTAGAGGTACCAGGATTTGAACGACGTTTTCCACATTCCTCTACTCTGATGTTACTTTTCTAACCCGTCTCACGCTTTCCATACCATGGAAGTTGAGATGGAGGTGAATGCATCATTTGAGGAGAATAGTATTTGGATTGCTAGTCATAATATGAAGGCCCTCCATGGCCGGTCTGTTCCTCTAGTACGAGTGATATGGTACCACAGACGTGTGCAAGATGAGTCTTCGGAGAGGGGGGCTGATGTACGATCTCAGTGGCCGTAGTTGTTCAGGGTTTCTTATTTAATTCCACACTAAGGAAATTCGATGATGGATTTCTTTAAGGGAGAATGTTTGTAAGTACCCGGATCTTTTTTTCAAGTATCTTTTTCATTTTCTAGTGGATTTTGGGAAAAAGAGGAAATTTTGGAAACTATAAAGGTACAAGCCGTGTACTTTATGAGTACACACTGTGTACTTACTTGCCACAGGAATCCTAGTGTAGGACATGTAGCGACCATGCACACGACCATGTGGGGGTCTTTAAAGGCCGCATAAAGAAGAGTACAAAAATATTAAGTACATGCCGTGTACTTCAAAAGTACACACTGAGTAATTTCTTTTTTTTTGTTAAATGCACCGGGGTCGTGTCTGACAGACAGAACACACTTCTTTTAGGTCCCATTCTTTAGAGAGTGTCGAGCAGCTGTGGATCTTCGATGAGCCCCCAAGCCTCCGTCCTTCCTCCGAATCGACTGTCTTCGATTGCATTGGAATCGCAACCGTATGTTCTTTCTTCTTCTTGATCATAGTTTTCTAATGACTCATATTTTCCATGTTATTATAGGATGAAAGTATTATGAATTTTTGTAGATGTACAACATTCTAAGGAGATTCAATCCTTGTGGTTAAAGTATATTGATCTCCTAACCCCCTAGATAGGCGGTTTGTGCCTTTCTGTATGAAGTATTTGAGTTTTATGTGCAAATTTTCCCAATACAATTGAACGGGGTATTGTTCATTTACTGTTTTATCCCTATTGTTTTCTAGCATTGCTTGTATGCCTGATTAAGGGTTATTTTTTGTGAATATGATAATTAGATGTTCTTTAGATTTATTTCCCATGCATGTTTTTCTTGCTTTTGACCTTTGGGTCTAGTTTACCTATTTGGCTACTGTTTCATTTTTCATTCCTAGTATTGTAGGATGGAGTGACTTTTGTTTTGATCTACTGTTATGTTGTAGAATTCTAGACATGTAGTTCATGAGGTTTACTTTTGCCATTACATGATTTTATGCTTGTTGACATACCAAGGGTAGTGAGAATATGGTGTATATACCATAAAGAGAATTGATGTTGAGGGATTCTCCAGAGTGTCCTTATAATTACGATGTGAGAGCGTAGGGGGAATTGACTTTTAGTGTTTCCCCAGAGTGTCTGTTGCTCCACGACGCAAGCCATAATGGGAATTGACATTGATTGCTTCACTAGATCAGCTTTAGTACGATACGAGACTATAGAGGAAATTGACGGCGAGTTCTTTATTAGATATTATATACATTATTTGAACCAGAGGGGTGAGACTGTGTATTCTTCCCAGAGGGTTTCTTGTACTGGATAGGTAGGACTAGAGGGGATAGGCTGTCGGTACATCCTAGAGGGTTATCTGTTGTGTTATATATTTTTCTCTTACAAGCTGTGTGGTGTTTTGAATGCATAAACTGAGGATTTTTTATTGCTTAGTGCTTTCTGGTTTACTGATTTCTGTACTTTTACCTGTCATATACTTAGTAACTGTTAGGAACAAAACTTCGAGTGGTTGAATACAAGGATTTAGTCTCATACCCTATTTGGGAAATTCTTTTGGGGCCAAACAGATTATATTGATGTAGGTATAGACAATGGAAAGTGCCATGTGACTTTAGGTACATGATTTCATTAGAGCTGTAGAGAATGGAACCAAACCTAGGCTTGCGATGCTGAAGAGTTTCTTATCTTTTTCCCTTTTTCACTTTGGTTTAGTACTGTATTCAGCATTGTGACTTGTTTGGATACTTTCTTATACATATATGTATCGTGCATCTTTATATATATTTATGCCACAATAGTTTCTTTATTAGTCTTCTACTGTTTACTATTGATTGATATTTTTTACTTCTGCTATTGTGTGTTGTTTACCTCTACTGTGTAATCTACCAATGAAGACATAGTTTCCCCAATATCATATCCAAGGCCATCGCTGCTAGTCAACATCCCCTAGCATTCGGGGAAATACCCTTGAGGCTACGTGACCAACTAGGTATGGGGCGCCTCTGGGTGGCTTCCAGAACCAATATGTTACATCCTACATGGGGTATTTTTTTATGGGATTGGGGTTTCTTTTATATTATGGGGTTTTATATTTATGAAAACATAATCATCATTCATGTAAAATATGTAAAACATATATTGTGTTGATCTTTTTGGGTGAAAAGTTAATGATTATGACTACAATATTAATGAGTGTATTTGGGAAACAATATATTGGTAAATTAGGATGTATAAGGGTACTCATCCATAATTGTAATATTGGGGAACATTTTCAATATATTAGAAATTAATATATCTTGACTAGTATAGATGATGTCCTATGATTATGGTATATTGTAAAAAATCATATTACGTTTCTAGGAATATATTTTTTAAAATGTGATATGTACTACATTATTCTTTCATCCAATTAAATGGTAATTATCACAAATTCATGTAGATAGTTTTAGTTTTATGTCTATTGGATAGAGTCTACCATAATATTATTAACTTCAAAATTACACTAAATAAATATGTATATTATGTAATGATTATAGTGTTGTCTTGAGTAAGTCACCTCTTTAAGTTCATAAAATCAATTTAGTTCAATTGGAAGGAAATAAATTATGTTCCAAAAAGATAGATGTTCACATTGGATATCAAACGATATTTTTCACACTTGTACAAATAGAAAATAAGGATGTTTATCTATAATATAGATATAAATTCCCAACCATTGTAAGAATATCTGAGATTGGGATTATGAGTTCTTCATGATGAATTGAATGCGAAATGGAATTTTTTATCGATGTAGTAGAATGATTTATTCATGTCATGATGATCTATCAATGTTCTTTCTTGTTGATAAATAATTGAACAAAATGTGAATACATTTATGGGTGATTATATAAAGATGTTCCAAAGGATACACTGTAAACCATTCCCAATATGATATTTTTAAGAATATAGAATTGGATGGTTGAAGACATTAAAATACATTAAAAATATTATATGATAATATTTGACGAATATTTTTGAGTCCATAAGAGGGAGAAATCATTATATGTTCATTTAAAATTGATTCAATGTCATAATTAAGTGATTTGAAATGTCACAAGTTAAATGTTTCAGATTTCATGGGTCAAACAATAATGTAGAATAATATGAAGTTGTGTTGATTTATCCATTGTGAATAATATTTCATATTAAATTGTGAGTATTATAATGTTCAACAGACAGACTCCTATTAGACCATAAGATAGAGGAGTCTATATTGAGTTAATTAGTTAGAGAAAGTTTCATTTTATCAATTGAGTGAATATGTCAGTGAATATTTTAGAGAGTTGGAAGAGAGTAGTTTAGAAGTTGTTGATTAACTAGTAATTAATTCACTATAAATAATAATTGCTACTAGTTGGAGGAGTTTTTAATAATTCATCGAACTATCACTCTATATACATATTTCTTTGGACCCCTCTATATCATTCTAATATCCATAAAATTTATGTTTTTGATCTATATTTTCAATATTTTTTATCTAGTTAAGGTAATTAAATTTAATGAATATACCCAATTACAACTTATCAATAATATTTTATAATTTATATTATTTTGGTGAGGCTTCTAGTGAACTTGTGACCAGTGTGATATTTTAAATTGATAATTAATTTAAAGTAAGTTAAATAATTTTATATCCTTTATTTTTTAATGGTGTAAACATATATAATTGCATACATGTTTTTATTAATATAAATTAATCCTTTCTTCAAATTTAACATGATTATGTTCTATAAATTTTCATTGAGGTTAGTGTGATTTTCCAACCAATGAAACACTTTTTTATGATAATAGAAAAGTACACCATATAAAGAAGTTGGGAGTCAATGTACTAGATATAGGAACCTAACTGAGGAATTAGATAGTGGAATCAATATGTTTTTATATAAATAGTCATCATACATATAGTGTTATATATTTATTTTTTCGTCATAAAATTGCATATATCATACGTACATGGTTGTGAGGTTCCCTAAATAGAATTATACTAAATGATTGATGATCTACACTGAGTAGAGTCTTAATGGATTGAGAATTTGAGGTGATAAATTTTTAAAATTTGTTTCCATGATAGGTTTACAAATAATCAAATACATTTTATCTCAAAGTACTAGAGAACATTATAATAGAATGGATTAAATATAATTCCGTATAATTTGGTACAATGATATTTTTGGAGATATGTCAGTAATGGGACGAATTAGAAGGATCAACTACCTTTTTAGTATACTATTGTAATTAGAAAATTTTTTATTCCTTTACACATAATTTTTTAATTTTTAAAATTATTATACGAATAATTAATCACAAAATGGTTGTTGAAACCATAAGAAAATATTTTTGACACAAAAATGAAAATATAAAAAAATACATTTGTGTAGTTTACATTATATCACATGAATAGAAAAAGTGTAATGTAGTGATAGTCTTTTAAAAAAATATAAATCCTAACAAATATTGGTTGTTTTATTAGTATAATTAATGTAATATTTATTGTACAATCTCAATTACTATCAAATGAATATATTCATAAATATGGATCATTGTTTTTTTATCAATATCGTGTTAAAAAATTATGAAATGTGCACCATTAATAATATTAAATTAGTTTTTCCCACATAAAAAAATATAATTCTTACCATGAGATCAATAGTTAAAAATTATTTCCAATTATAGAATCATGGAGGGTTACTTAAAATTTGAAATGATATGGATGAAGAGATATTTTATGAATAAGTATAAGGCATCCCGACATAAGAAATGATCTTAATATCCACAAAAAATATTAATTAATTATTTCTGTAATAATCCATGTTAATTTTAAATTATTTATCATCTAAATTATTATAACTCAAGTTTATAATATTATAATACAAAATAAATGCGTTTTTGTTTTCATTTTTAAATTAGATCACATAATTAAAATGTCATAAACAAATTTATTATATATTGACATTCTAATACAATGGGATAATATGATAAAATCACTCCCCTAAAATTAGATGATAGTGAATTATTGATTAAATTATGAATTATGTTCCCAAAATGTAATTATTTTACTAAACAAACAAATTTAATGTAAGAAAATGTAATATTATATCATGAAATATAAAAAATTGTTGTTTAATATTTTTATATATTTTCCTATGATAATTGAATTACTAATTATATTCATGAGGAAATATTCCATTGATTAAAAAACTATAGTTGATGTTTAATATCAATATTGGATGATAGAACATGAAAAATAGAAATTAATAAAAATTCAGATTGGGAAGAAGATAATATTAATAAAGAAAAAAGGAAAGAACATATGCATGCCACCACTATAAATATCATTGAGACTAAGGTAGAACTAAAATCATCATCTAGGGAAAAGATCAATCTTATATTAGAATAGTTGTTAAGGAGACTATGTGGGAATAATTTTTAATAATGGTACCAAGGAAAATATATACTAACTAGATGATACTAAAAAATAAACCGTTTTGTTTAGGAATGATCAACTAAAAATCAAAGAAATATGGTACTTAAATGATATTACTTCCTCAAATATGTGATAAAGGATCCTGATGAAAATTTAAAAAATATATAAGTTTTATAAGATTATAAATTTTAGGTGTATGTAAACCATAATATAACACTAAATTTAATGTTTTTTGAAAAAATGTTGTGATTGGAAAACATAAAATATACCCAACATGAATCATGAAATAATATTGAGAAATTAACATAAAATAAATTCCATATGGAAATTAATACACACAAAAAATACTCAATTACAATATAGAATTAATTCTATGGTATCAAATCAATCATTATCAGATATTATGGTTAAACTTCTAATCATATATTTTATTTAATCAATTATAACTAACTACCCTAAATTTATTATATGATATATTTTTATAAAAATTGTGTAATGCATGTTGAGATATTAAAATATTAGATTTAGATAAAGGTTGGGAAGAAAAGTGATGTAGTTCAGCTGTATATATCCATATAATCAATGTCAACATCTAAAATAAAACACAATGAAATTAGACTATATGTATCAGGTAATGCATGTTTTATAGAAATTTTAGACTACTTGGTATTTAGTGTTGCTATATTATGAAATTATATAAACAAATGAATGATAATATTAATGTGGAGATAAGTGAATAGAGAATCAAATTCATATATTTATATAAAATATTAAAAAAATAATAAAAAAATTGAAAGAAATGTTTTTGTATTGTTGTGTAGGATGTTGTCTCAATGATGGAAGTGTTTAATTTTTTTCTAACAAGCATAACCCAATGAAATAATAATGGAATGAAAACAATTATTTTACGGAAATAATAATGAATATAGACCATATGAATTACTAATTATGAAAAAAATAAAACCATTGACGAATCATATAGATAAGAAAAATGATTCAAAAGATATTATATAAAAAAAGGAGTGACATGTTTTGGTGAAATGGCCATCTCATTGTCAATTATAATATATCCATTAATGTTTAAAAAAATTAAGTGATTATAAAAAAGTAAAATTAAATAAATATGAAAATACCTACGTGTTTTGTAATATTGGGAGACCGAAATGTTAATGATGTAAAATGTTAATGGATGTTTCCTCTATGGTGTAATGTAATGAAAAAAAGATATGTTTTGTGGAAGATGTACTTTAGATATACACACCACTAAGAATTCATGATTGTTTTATTAGGAAATGAATGTTTGTAAAAAATATAGTAAATTATTTAGTTGTATTAGGGTTTCATTAATTAAAACACATCATAAGAATCAATTTTATTATAATATGAATGTTCTGTTGGTTATATGGAAGAACAATTGGAGGAAGTAATATTGTTGTAAGTAGATGAAAATGAAAAACCAAATTTACCTATTATATGATTTATTAAGGATCGAACATATAATGTTGATATAGTAATTGAGGAGATGAAACTCAATTCAACAAACAATAATATTGATTTAGTAGATATCTTAGATGTTTCGAATGAAATTTGAGTGCCTATTTCTGAGTAAATAAAAAATCCTCAACCATAATTATTTTTCAAATGAATCAAATAATAGATCCAAAACGTTAACATATAAATTTTAGGGAACCTAAATTTAATAGGTAATTTAAGGTTATTTTATTTAGGGGGATCCCAAATTTTTTAAGTTAAAAAAATTTATTCCATAATTCTTATAAGGTGAAGTAGTAAATCATTCTAGTCAATCATGAAAAAATAACACAGTATATAATTATATTATGAAATTAATGACATTTATAATCCCAGAAGAACATTTCTCTATTATATTATTATAATAAAAAAATAATATAGAATTGAACAAGGTGGTAAATAGATATAGATGGGAAATTTTGTTCCATCTTTAAAAGAGGGAGAAAACTACCCTTTTCAATAAAAATTTTCAGATTTGTTTGTTATGGTATTTGTAAAAAAGTATAAATGAATAAAAATCATTAAACATATTTCATCAAATAATATTTTAGAAATGTGCATAAATTGGAAAACATCACCGATAACATTAATTACTATGTAAGAAAATATTGTTTTATATGTTGTGATACATCATATAGAATTAAATGTGGATTTTTATGACTTATTAATTTTAGACAATAATTCTTATCTACCATAGAAGATAAAAATGATTTTTATTATTTTGAACTACATAGTTAAAGAGAATAATTAATGATGTGATGAACTCACCCCCACCTAATGATATAAAAAATGGTTATACACATTAATTTCATTAATGGGGATAGAAAATTAATCCCCATAATCTTTTATATTATTTTTAAAAAATGGGTAGATAAAAAACAATGAATTTTAATGTGAATTATGAATTAACAACAAATAGGATTAGGATATTGGAGTTCCCATATAATTTGAATGTTGTTATATTTTATTTGTTTTAAATTAAAATTATTGACAATGAGTATGTTAAAGATAATGGTTCCTTGAGAAAATGTTATTAAGTATAGTTCTTCGGATAGTCCTGCTAAGTTATATAGGAAAATCTTGTACATTGTAATATAATTATCAACGATAATGGGTATTGAAGTACTATCTGACATTAGATAATAATGTTTATGATCTTTTGGGGAATGTATTCTAAATAGTAATACCATAGGAATATCAAAAGGGGAGATGTAATGTTTCTATCACCAATAATTAAGAGTTGTTGAAAAAATCAAGAAACAATCAATATGAATTTTTAATATGGTTAATAAATATTTCATACAATTTCATATGAATATATTCCATTAATAGGGTTTGTATCATCATAAATATCTTATGGTCCATTAAATTTCTATATGGATTTTTACAAAGTGAATTAATTAAAAAGGGGAGTAAATAAAATGCATGATTTGATTATGTTATATAGGAAGTATAATGTTCATGATGAGGTATTGGGAAATACTGTATAAAAACATGTTTTTGTATGTTTTATATAGGTGTGTCTATAATTTTACGATGCAACAATGATAACAAAGATATTAATAAAAGACAATAATTTGAGTTTATCAAAGAGAAACATATTAATTCTATGAACCTATTTTTTTATTAATTAAGAGTTTTATATTTATTAATTATGTTTCCTACATTTTCAAAATTCATGATTTTATGTATAGTGATTTATTATGATTTATATATGATTGATTCCATCAAGAATAATTCATAGAAAAATTAAACTAAAAAATTGATACGTTCTCAATTGATCAGAGTGTTGTTTTGGGTAATTCAATAGTTTGATTTTATAAAATAAGATGATTTCTATTAAAAATATAATTGGAGTTCCCGTAGATATATTTTTACATATTCCATTAATTGTTATTTATCGAAGTGGTATTGATTGAAATCCTAGATTTCTAATAGGTAGATAGAAAACAATATCCCACCTGTATAATATGATATAAGGGAAGGATAATATTTTATCATGTTTCATTGAATAAATAATGGAATGTGATTAAAAAACCATATAATTGAATTTTGAGAGTGTTGATTATCCATCAGTCATCCATCATATACAATAACATTAGATTAAATGTTATTTTTCCTCTATACAATTATTTAATAAAAATATAGAAGAAATGTGTTGTAAAGAAGCACTATTTGGTGTTTTATCGAATTGATGATGGGATCGAAAAAGAAATTAAAATTCCTAAACCTAGAGTGCAAGATAATTTTTGATATTCTATTAAGTATATCATATTTAAGATGCATGTAAATTTCCCTAGAGGAATTAGATAATGTCCTAGGTTTGATATTTGATAAGACACTAGTTGGAGGGTTGTGGTATTATTTTATAGACATTTATAATTCCTATTTGATGTAAAATTATTATATCCATATTGAATTTTATTTCATTAAACATGGGGAGAATTGTGAATCTCATGAAGTATTATTTATAGAGGCAATAAATTGGAGGATTCCTTATTGAGTTCATCGGTTAGATAAAGTCATCACATACTGAAAAAATTAAATTAGTGAAGGAAAATTTTAGAGAGGTCGTGAATAGTGTAGTATAGATTATCTCATATGAACACACAAAAAATTAATCTAATGGAATATGGAATATAACCAGATGTACATGTTCATCATAAAATAATCCAATAATCACTCACTAGATTGAGTTCATATAACTATTTCAAATATTTTCAACTTATTTTATAATTATTATGTTGAGATAATCCCTCAAATATTTTGTAATATTTAGTTATGATTTTTGTAATAATTTTTCCAATTTTGAGTTCTTAATATTCATAAAAAATTTATATAGTTAATTAGAGTATTCTATAGAATTAAAGATTAGAGGGGGAATTAAATTATAATTTTTGGTATTGTGGAAAAATATATTTTTTATTTATTCATATTTCCTCAAGGTGTGTTCATATATAATGTGTTTTATGTGTAGTTTAAAAATAACATAATTGTTCATTAATGTTTTTATTTTAAAATGATGTTGTTTTTAACGTATTTTTTATACATCCATCTAAACAAAATCATGGTCGAAAAAAAAGAAATAGTACACCAATGATAGGTGTGTGGAGTTAATGTATCAAATAGAGGTTACAATATGACTAATCCAACCAAGGAATTACTAAAATGTTCAAGAAAATTTTATCATGGATATATTAAGGAACATTAATTTGTTTATCAAAAAAATTAAAAAGATTCATGTGGTCATTAGGTATACTAAATATAATTCTTCTATACAAAGGCTGACACCAAATGGATGGAGTATAATAAGACAGATAATATTATAAGGGGAATTCCAAAATGTTGTATTTTTATATGTTTCCAATGTTCCTTATCCTTCCTTAGATCAATTTAAAATAAAAAACATTAACTAATATGATTATATAACCTTTCTAAAGGTATATAGGATGATATTTTTGAGAGATCAATCAAATTATTGGATGTAGTCTGAAGATAATTTACATTTGTTATATGGTGTAGTTTTTGGGTTATATTTTATTCCTTAATAAATAAATTTTTAATTATTTATGTGATAATGGGAAAATGAATATGTAACTCAAATAGAGTTTTAATGGAAAGGAGTATAATAATAATCTATTATGAATACATGAAAAATATAAAAGAGTTATTTACCAGATATCCTTTTTATAATATAAGTAATGTGGTGGAAGAGAGTTCCAAAACGTCCATAAATAATAAATTATAGTAGAGGGTATTCAGAATTATTTAATGAATAATTTGAATTGATAAAATATTTTAAAAATTTGATCGAATATAATTCACCACCTATTTAAACTTTTTATTCAATCCACTTGGAAATCCCAAGAACAACAAATTAAAATCATTAATACAATAATTTAAATTATCCATACTAAGTAGAAAATAATTACATACAATTTTGTTATATTTTCATATAAATAACTTATTCATAAATATTATTCAATTTAGTATATATAACATTAATTAACACACAATAAGATTATTATTATTATGGTATAATGATATTGCCACAATATATAGCAATAACCATTCACTAAATCATGGTATATTAATGCATTGATAAGTTTTATAACCTAATTGAACAATATAATGAATTCATTTCATGAATCACTATGGGAACATATTTAATAATATAATATGATATGAATGTGTAAATAATTAATTTTTTATGTATATGTTATATCAATATTAAATTAATTAATAAATATTTTAAAATTTGATAATCAAGAATCACCACATGATACCTATCGTTTATTTCATCATCGTTGATAAATTATAAAAAAATAAATGAATTTATTTTGAGTCATCTTATTGAACTATAAACCATAAAATGTAGTAAATATGAATATATTGAAATTATGAATTAAAAATAATAATAAACATGAAAACTACTATTATAAAAAAAGTACAAACAATCATTACTATTAATTTTGGATGTTAAAAATCTAAATTATTCTTGTAGAGAAAGAAAATTTATGAAGAGTATAAATAAAAATTGATATGTTTAATGTTTTGGATTTAGTGATTATGAAAACTATATTTTTAATACATTATAAAAATTTTAATCCATTTAAATTGGTAAAATATTATGGGGTTTTAATCTCAAATCTCTATTAGGACATGTTTTTTATTTTTCACATAAATTCCTCTATGTGGTTTATATAATTCCTATTTGAGATATTTTATCATGAAAATTCATGAAAACTTGAATTGAATTATCAATATTAATCACAATATTTCATGGTAATTTTAATGAATTAATATCAAATACATATATATATATATATATATATTATTTTTAAACATATTTTTGGATCTAGGCTATATTCAACTACTATTTTTTGCTTATATAAATACATGGAATTAATTATCATAAATTAATAAGAGAATTTAATAGACTATAAAATATATATTTTTGTCTATATCTCATATTAGGATTATTTAAGAGTAATAATAAATTGTTTTAAAATACAATATTATATATTATGGAAGAACCATATATGTTTTGGTAATGTAAAATGGTCCATGTTATCCTATAAAATATCATACTATATAGATAATTGAATTTAGATATGTTTATTGAATAGATAATATTATGTGTAATTTTCATGAAAAGAGTTAGTTGATTATTCACTTAATCATCACACTGATGTACAATATGGATTTCTAAGACCACACACTATGATATATAGTCCTCAGGGAAATTTTTTAAAATATTCACTAACTATTAATAATCCCTGAAATTGTTATTCATTTCATTTCATTACAATCCATCATATGAAAAAAATCCTACCAAATAAAAACTTATATAGTTAAATTAAAATGGATATGTAACTTAACCATAACATTTAATTGAGAAGGGTATATAATTTTACTATTATTAGTTCCCACAACATTTATATTGATTACAAGATTTTATCATAGAAATCCACATTTTTATGTTGAACGAGGAACTAATTTATTTCATTATTTTTCATTATATTTATATAAATTTATTATTTATAAAAAACTTAGGTAATGGAATGCAAGGTAATGTTGACACTTATCACAATTGAGATACACATATTTAAGTGATGGTTGAGTCTATAAATTAAATATAATCTTGATGTATTGAAAAATATCATGAGATAGGAAATAAATGTTTTATGTATACCACATACCATAATTGGATTCCCTCTTTGAATAAGGTTATAAAATGTTGTTTTATTTTATAAAGAGTTATATTCCATCAATATGAGATCCAAATGCGTTTTTATCCACTATTTTGTTTATTAATTTCAATATATAATGCCTTTATTTTAAGATAACTAGGTCTTCTTATTGTTTATTTATTCTTTTAAGATCACATATTCCATGTTTTAAATCTGAATACATATATTATATGATAATCCTTACTAATAATATAATCTAATCTTTATCTTTTCCATTTCAATGGAATTATAGTAGTGAAATATTTATAATTATGAATCATAAACAGGATGGATTAATAATTTTCATGCAATTTATTCATATTGTGAACAATGTTTTAAAATGTAATTTTTATTGTATTTTGGTCTTCAAGAATACTAATCTATTGTAAAATGTGGTAAAACTTTTGTTATGTACATATAATGTAATGTAACATCTAACTATATGGTTTTCGACTATATTATATTACATCATGATACCTATGTCATTATTAACTTCATTGGATGGTATTATAATTTATATTCAACACCTCCCATAATGTAAATTGTAATAATATTTGTCATACGATAACAATGATGTTATTAATTTCATTATATTATTTTTATCCCAGCAAAAGTATTATGTTATATGAAATCATCATTAAGAAAAATTAATATAACAAGTGATAAAAACAATAAAGTTTTTAGTTTCATAATGTCACATACTCACTTATCCATAATAATCCAAAATTAACCTTGATAGAAATTTAAAATATATTTTATAATACCATTGAAAACAAAATATTATAATATTGATAAAAAATCCCATTATATTTGAAAAATTTATAAAATAAAACTGATTGAAAAATGGGAATACTATTTTTATTTTTCAACCCTTAAAAATACTTATGATTAATTCATGAAAATATTACTACTTGGTTGTAGTAAAATTCAGTCATTCTATATATGCTGATGGAGAACAATATATTCCAAATTCAATAAAATTTCATCAATTAGTAATATAGAAGTAGAATGAAATGATTACTTTTTTTATTTAATATGAATTTTTTTTGAAAAACATTATCATAAAATATAAATACAAATTTACAAAAAATCAATATATGTTTTTCTTAATGACATGGATATATAAGAGAATTATTCCTTATTGAAGAGTATAAAAAATGAATTATTTTAATAAAAAATATTCCTGATCATCTGATGCACCAATGAAAATGAAATGTTATCAAAAATGTAAATAAAATAAATAATTAATGGATAAAATAATAATTGTTGTTGAAATTATATTTTTGATACAATTTATAACATAATAAATTCAACATATGAATTATATAAATTTAACTAGTTTGTACTATAAACCCTTATTTCCTTGGTTACCCATGATTAAAAACGTTATAAATATAGATATCATTTGATTGAGTTTTCTGTAAAAAATGTTTTATTTAAATATCTAAAAAATAATTAATGTGTAATAAATAAATAGAAGATATAATAAAATTTTGTCAATATATAATATGTTGCAAAGAAAAACAATTGATATTGGAAAACTATAACGCAAATCTAGAATTTATTCATACATCATTAAACATCATATATATTAAATTTATATTTTTTATATATTTAAACTAGAATAATAGTCACACTCATTATAGTATATATCATTCAAATAAATATACCAATTACCCATTTACTATAAAACAATCAACAAAATAAACATTTTAGTTTTAATCATTACGTTTTTATATTCATTATTGGAATCTAAAATTAGGGTACATTATCTTTGATATAGATTCATCATCTACAAAATATTAATAATTTCATAACTACAATAAGTATAAATTATATAATTTTTTTGAACATTCCATATGGGAATGTTATGAAAACTCATTATATTAGTTAGTTGAGTTGATTACTTATACATACACATGGGGGATGTAATCATTTTAAAATGAATATAAAGAATCAAATGTAAATATTAATTTATATTTTTATAATCAGTGGATTTTCACGAATATAAAAAAATTAATTATTTTCTTTGTATGATAAGGCATGTAAATTCAAAATTAAAATTAAAATCATATCTATTAGTGAAGGTGATAAACCTCCCCTAAACAAGTGAAACATTAATGTTTTCTATTATATATGAGTTTGTGAAGGTAACTAGAATTTATATTTCAATAATAATTATTTTTTACTAATAATATATATATATATTTGTATATAATAATCATTCACCAAATAAATCATTCAGAGAAATAATGAAAAATAATATACATATCATCATTGAGACTATAATACTCACTTATATATGATTGATGTTTTAACATAAAAAAATTGAATGATGATATAAATATAAAAAAATATAATTAAAAATTACAAATAGATTTATCAAAGTGATTTCATTATATATTAATAATTAAAAATTATCTTTTAATGGTTCAAGAAAAATTGAAATTTAAATTGATCGATAAAGAAAATAATGCATAATTAAGATGTCCTCATACGGATTGAACATATTTACTTTAGTGAGGAACTATATAGAAACATTAATGAATTTCTAATCTGTTAACTCCTATTTGGGGACATATTTTTTAATATGTGTCATAATAACCAAAACCCATATGTTTTTATTTAAAGGAATCAAGAAGTCCAATTTTGTAGACATAAATAAATTGAGTTTTCAAAAATATGTTGTTTTTATTATTTTAATTGTATTTTTAAATTTCTATGTCTCTAAAAAATGTATGATGGATTCAATTTTAGATCGTGTCCCATAAAATTTTACAAAATGTAATGTATAATTATTTTAAAATCAATATATAACATATTACTTGGCATTAAATATTAGCAATTTCATTTTCGTGACAGTTCAAAAAATTTTACATTTGAAACATTTTTGTAAAAATGTTTTTTTATCTGAATATTTAAAACATTAAATAACTATAATTTTTTTCAATAAATTCTATTCAAAAATTAATATTTACAAAACACATAACTCATAACAGATACATTTTGTTTTTATTTTTCACTAAATTGCACACGCACTATATCAACAATGTGTATGTATTATAGAAAATTATAACAATACAAAAAATTATTATGAAATTATCATCATTAATATAAAAATTTATTAATGATATTTATATTATAAATTTATTAATAATTTTTTAAAATTTAGTTATTTATCATGGAATTATAATAATTAATAGAGTTTGCAATTTCACATTATTATTAAATCAAAAAATTAAACAGAGTTATGAATAAAAAATGTCACAAAATTATCATATGATAAAATTTAGGATGTATCTAGTCTGTAAAAAATGATTTTAATAATTAATTGTCATTTTTTTAGAGATTTGGGAAATGTGTCCATTATTAATACCTCATTTTAACCATTTTACCATTCACCAAGGTGAATAACTTTTGTCTATTTTAATATTCAATATAAACATAAATGAATTTTAAATTCAAACCAAAATTTTCAATTATTATAAAAAATATAAAAACCATTTGGTATGATTAAATTTACATGTGTCATTGAAACATATTTTAATATATAATTTAAAAAAATAAAAAATTTATGTGAAAAAGAAAAGTATTATGAGATTAAATGATATTGCACTAAAAGTATACTTAATATTTATTTTCATTACATTATATTGAATATAATTAAACTATGTAATGTTTTATAAAATTTTAAATATTCTATAACAAAATAGAACCATCCAAATAGGATATTATATAGAAACATAAAAAAATTCATAATATTAAAAAATTACTTATGTACCCACGAAAAAATGGAATTAAAATATAAGGCACGACCTTAAAAATATTACATAATCTTGAATTAAATGAATAACTCACATTGAGGGTATTTTAAGGTTTAGAGTAGTAGATAATCAGGAAATAACATTTACATGGCGACTTGAAAAATACATGTAAACACATCTTCTTAGTTTCCATTTTTTAAAAAATTAAAAACACTTGAAAAAAGTTTAATATCTAGTTCCTAGTTTAGGAAATTTCTTTCATCCCATCCTTGACCCTATTCCACGTTATGTGATGTGAAAAACATTTAAAAAACATTGGATGAGCATGAAAAGATCAGCAAGGGATACCAAATGAAGGAAAACTTTGTGTTTTTCAAATCAACAAGTAAACCAAAAATACTTTATCATAAGTAATACATCACACCTTTATAAATTATTAAAGACTCTTTACTGAATATATGCTTATTTCTTAACCTTTTTTAACAAAAATATTACCATAAAACCCATATAAACAACACATAATATATAAAGGTATCTAGGGATGTAAACATTATTAAGTGTAATAACTAGACGGTTGAATTCTAAACATATCACTAAATGGAATAGCCATGTAGCCGACTTCATTAACCATTTCATTGGAGGTTATAATATAACCAACCGTCCTAGTTTGTCATAGAACCACCCATCATTTGGTTTATCATTTAACAACCTGTCAAATGTCCAAGTACAATTATAAAATCACAACTCATAAAATATTGAAAATATAAACATTTCACTAATAACATTTAATTTAAAATCACAAGAAATAATATCCAGATATCTATCCATTATAGAAACCATTTTCAATAAAAAACTCCCAAAAATAGAATATGTGATTTTGTTTTCATTTCAAAAAACATTAAGAATTATAGGGGAAGCCAAATAACCATTACGGTGACAGAGAGGTCATTGTCGCCGCAAATATTAAAAACATTCCTTTTTCCATTTAGTAAAACGCTTCCTAGAAAAAAGATTCCCTTTGAAAGAAAAGAAAATTCAAAGGTGTTTATACATCGTAAAAAGGAATGTCGGGTATTAAAACAAAATATTCCTCAGTGAAAGGAGATTGAGACAATGTCTCTTACATCGTGTCCGACTTGACTCGTTCGTTCTTTAATCTCTTGAATAATAAACTAATGTTAATTAGTAATTACTTAATAAACTTTTTCATGTTTATTATTCCTTTTATATCACTTATTAAAATTTTATAAACATTATTCAATCATTTAAGTTAATAATGGTTGTTTTGTTGATATTTGGTACTTGAGTCAAAAATTAAAACCATATAATTACAAGTTGTTCAAATGGTTAAAATTTCATTATATTCAGAATTATATCCATGATTTAGATATCATATATATCATATATATCCAGTATATAATTTTATTTTAATCGTACATAACATTTGGAGGTAAGAAATGAAATGCACCGTTCATGGAGATAGTAAGCCGTACGTACGCATGAACACTATTTACATTTCAATTTCTTATTTTAATGGAATTAAAACATAATGATACATAGTTATATTTTAATTATATTATAATATCCTATATAATATCATTAACTCTATCCTTCATACATCCTATATATGTCATTAACAAGTCATATCACATTGAGGGGGCGGTAGTCCGCACTGCCTCTAATGAAATTATCGTGTTTCCCCATAATGGAAACCATAAATGTATTATATAAAAGAAAAATAAAGAAGAATAAAGAAAACATAAAAATAATATATATCATATATAAATATAGTGTCATTTATATGTCCACAATGAGAGGAGGTATGAGATATCGAACAATCATCATTTCGTGAGGCTTTAGTATGCCATCCAGTGAAACAATATGTTTTTCACCCATTACATAGAGGTTTGTGTAAGTTTAGTTCTAATAATTATCCTAACAACAGACTAGTATATTGAGGATACAATTTTTGTTATTAAAGAATGTAATAAAAAGTGTTTAGAGGTTGCAAATGTAAAATAACATAAAAGATGTTAAGAGGAATTGTTACCATTAATTTGGGTAACCCCCTTTAGTTTGAACCAAAAGGACTTCTTGAAGTTCCTTATGCCTAAATTAAGGATTCAATGAGAAGGATAGGGACCATGTGATCTTATTTTTTCCCATGTTGGATGAGCCAAGGGGCTTGAGAGGTATGTGTAATGAGTAATAAGTGACAGATTTTAATAAGGGGGAGGAGGTGCTTTTTAAGAATGTGTGAAAATATTATTTTATTATATAATTATATTCAGTTTATAAGGGTCCAAAAATAATTAAAGATGAATATAAGATGGATCATTGTTGAAATAAAATCTTCTGATAATAAATGGATAGGTTTTGGATATGGTTTTTATATTAATAATCTTATTTATTTAAATCTTTTATAAATGAGGTAAAAAATGCATCATTATTGTGTCATAAATAATTTAATTTATTTGATGTCTAAAAATTATAAAAAATCTACCATGATGTAAGAAATATGATTATATTTCCAATTAATTTTTATAGTCGAAATTATAGCTTATTTAACCCTATGTAAAAATTCATTTACTAAAGAATATTTGTTTGTGTCATTTTTGTCTTCACTTTAAATTAATTAATATAATGTGTCATTGTCACTCTTATGTGGCTCCATGGGGTCCCAAAATCGACCGAATGATCCACATGGTCGACGATGACTCATAAAATATGGTTAGGACATGTGTTATTGTAATTTTGTATTAATATGATATTCATTTCAAATTTAATTACCCTATTTACCTTTAACCGCGGTAAATAAAAGTTAAAATTTACTATCCACAGAAAAATTATTTTCATCTTATTGAATCACATTTTACTAACTAATAACAACCATGTATGTCAGATTTTATAAATTCAATTCACATATGTGGTAAAATTTTAGTTAAATGAAAAAAGCAAGTTCTTTAACTAGTACTAAGTTGTATCACTATTTATAATAAATTTTATTTTTTCAGAAAACTACCCAAAATTCAGCCTAAGCTATATTTGATATTCAGAATTCAAAAATGATATCTATTTTTCCAAATTCAAAACATAGAATTTGAATTAATTAATTTATAATTAATTCCCATTGTCAAAACAAAATGCGTGTTTTTAAGAAACAACAACCATCAAAACATCGTCACTAGTTTATGTCCAATTTCAAAGTGAAATTTATTCTAATGACCATCATTGGATTACATGGTAATAATATAATATAATTACACTATAAAACCAATATAAAAATTATCTATCCATATAAATAAAATATATTAAAAGGCACTTTGGAATTAAAATACAGTATTTTTCATTAATCATAAAATAATGAATTTCATCATAAAAATACCATAAATCAACCCAAAGTATATTTTTATGTCCCGATTCTAACGAGAGAATTATATTTGGTCAAATAAGACATATATAAGAGACCAAAACTAGATTTAAATAGGGTTTTCGATCAAAACGTGGTAAATCAACGTTTTAAAGTAAATTATGCTTAAAATTAGTTTCATTCACATTTTTAGCCTCTAACTTTTATTTAACAAACACGAACAATCATATTGTAGTTAGTTTTTTTCATTCCAACCAATACAATGGCTATGAGTAAACTACCATATAGAATAATAATATTATATTATTAGTGTGTAAAGTACGATTTTAGAGAAACATGTTGTTGCGTATCGGGTAAGCCATCGAACATAGTATCCCATTTAAAGTAAAATTAATATTTAATTAAAAAATACTAATAAATTTTTTATTTTTTATTTTTTATTTACTCGGGATTTTATATCCTTCCCCCATTTTGGAAAATGCAACTTTTCAATTTTATTCACTTATCAAATAAATTGGTATATTTATCCCTCATAGCATTTTCAGATTCCCATGTTGCCTCTTCAACCACATTGTTTTCCCACAAAACCATTACCTGGTGAATTACCTTATTCATCAACACTTACTCCCTATAGTAAAAAATATATATAGGTTGTTCTTCATAAAATAGATTCTTTTTCAACTAAAGTACCTCAGGACTCAAGATATGAGATGGATCTAGCATATACTTTCTCAACATTGAAACATGACAAACAATGTTTACTTGAGAAAAACATGTATGTAAATCCACTTTGTGTGAAACTGATCCAATTTTCTCCATGATTTCACAAGGGTCAATGAACCTCAGACTCAACATTACCTTCATACCAAAATGCATCACATTTTTGCGTAAAGAAACTTTTAGAAGAAATGATCACCTACTTCAATAGATAAATCCTTCCTACGGTTATCTGTATAACTTTTCTGGCTACTCTGTTCTATTCTAATGTTATTCTGAATCAAAGGAATCTTTTATTCCATCTTTTCTACCAATTCTTGTCCCATAATCTTCCTTTAACCAACTTCATCCCAAAAATATGGTGTTCGACAAAGCTTTCCATATAAGGCCTCAAATTGATCCATCTATATAATAGAATGAAACTGTTATTATAAGAAAATTAAACCAAAGAAAGATTTTTCTCTCAACATCCTTAATAATCTAGTGAAAAAGCATGTTTCATATCCTCTAGGTTCTAAATATTCCATTCTGACTGCCCATCTGATTGCAGATGAAAAGCTGTAATAAAATTTAATTTAGTACCCAAAGACTTTTAAAGGCCATTCTAAAAATTAATTGTAAACCTGGGATCATGATCAAATACAATGGAGAGGGGAACTCCATGCAACCTGACTATATCTTTATCATATAACTGATAAATTTTATCTAGAGAAAAAATATCCCGAATAGGAAGGAAATGAGCATATTTAGTCAACCGATCAACAATAAACTATATTGCATTATTACCTAGAGTTGTCTTTGTAATTCTACCACAATGTACAGGGATATATTTTCCCATTTCCACTCTGGAACGGGTAAGGATTGAAGGATACCTTTCGGTAATTACAGATCTCCTTTGACATGCTAACAAGTCAAACTATTCATAGTAAAATCAACAATATCTGATTTCATTCCATCCCACCAGTAATACTCTCAATGGTCTATGTACATCTTTGTACTGTTATGATTAAATGAAAATGGGGAACTATTAGCTTCACATAAAAAATCATTCTTCAACTATGAATCAAAAGGAACACATAATCTTCTTCCAAACCTCAAAACAAAATCATTATCAATGTTAAAATTTGGAAAGTTACTCTTCTGAACCAACTCTACCTTTCTTGTAAACTCACTGTCTTCTTTATATGCTTACTTTATTCTGTATGATATAAATTTTTTCACTGACACCTAAAACAAAACAGAATAATTTCTTGCACCAACAACATCTATGAAAAAGTTCATTAATTAAAAACCTAAAGGATCTCGTTAAAAATGTATCATGGTTAATGAAACATTAATTTTTCGACTCGAATAATCATCCCCTCTATTTTCCTTTCATGGATAGTAATGAATCGTGTAATCATAATCCTTGATTAATTCCAATCATCTCCTTTTCCTCATGTTAGTTCTATTTGAGTGAATATATTCTTCAAACTTTTGTGTTCAGTATATATTTCATATTTTACTCCATAAAAATGATGCCTCAAATTTTTTAAATTAAATCCAACAACAAGTAATTCCAAATCATGTTTAGGTTAATTTAACTCATGAAATTTCAACTGACAAGAAGCATAAGCAATTACCTGATCATTCTACATATGGACACATCCAAGTCCTTTCAATGATGCATCATTGTAAATAAAAAACTCACCATTTCCAGAAGGCATTGCCTAAAATGAAGTATTCGTAAATAATTATTTCAATTCTTGAAAATAATCATCACATTATTTTGTCCAAATATACTTAACAGGTTTTCGAGTTTATTTAATTAGTGGGCTAGATAACCGTGAAAAATTCTCAACAAACCTCTAGAAAAAACCTGCTAAACGAAGAAAGCTACGGATCTCATTTATATTTGTGGGACTTGGCCATTCTTCAACCCCCAGTATTTTAGAAAGATCAACAGTTATTCCATTTTTTGAAGCAATGTGACCATGGAATGAAATTTATTGTAACCAAAACTCACACATGCATAATTTCCCAAACAATTTTTTTCTTTTAATTTTTTCAAGACAACACTAAAAAGACTTTCATTTTCCTCTTTACTTTTAGAATAATGCAAAATATCATCAATGAAAACTACAAAAAACTTATCCACGAAATCATATAATATTTTACTCATAAGACCCATGAATATAGCAGGTGAATTGGTTAACCTAAAAGGCATATCTACAAATTTATAATGGCCATATCTAGCACAAAATGAGGTCTTTAGAATATCTTCTTTCTTTACATTCAACTGATGGTACCCCGACCTCATGTCAATCTTTGAAAAATTCTGAGCTCCCTGGAGCAGATCAAACAAATCATCAATATGAGGCAAAGGATACTTGTTCTTAATAGTGATGTTATTCGATTCTCTATAATCAATGAAAAGCCTCATTGAACCACCTTTTTTAAAAAACAATATAAGAGAACCACATGGTGATGTGCTAGGTCAAATGAAACCCTTATCTAATAACACCTTCAATTGATTATTAAACTCTAAAAGTTCAATTTGATACATTTGATAAGGGGGTTTTGAAATTGGCTTTGCATTAGGAACTAAGTTGATAGTAAATTCAACTTCCTGATCTGGAATAATACCAGGAAAATCATCAGGAAAACATCAAGGTACTCATTTACCGCTGACACATCATCAATCTGAATAGTTCCTTTATTTTCAACAATATGTGGAAGGTAACATTCATTTCCATATTTTACTAGTTTCTCAGCTTCCTAATACGTAATAAAAAAACAAGGGTTCGTTCTTGTATACAAATTGAAAATTTTTTGGAAAAGAAACCTCTTTAGATCTATAGTCAATCTTAAGTAGATAAACAGAAAGCCAATATATTCCCAAAAAAACATCAAACTCTACTAGAGGAAAAAAAATAAGGTTTGAAGGTAGATGTTTTCCGCACAAAAGGGCAGGAAGGTTCTCATAATTTGTTTTTGACTCAACGTTTCTTCCAGGTGTTTTTACCATAAGTTCAAGATTCATATCTTGAGATAGAATTACCAATTTACTAGAAAACTTCTCTGAAATGAACGAATGTGTAGACACCAAATCAAACAACACATAGGCATAATCTGAACAATAAAACAGTGCACATGGTTCTACAACATTAGATGTCCCAACAACTACTGAAGTAGTCACAAAGGATTTCACCACACCTTACATCTTGTAGTTTGGAGACTTTCCCTCAGTTGAGTTCATCGTTGGACACTCATTTTAATAATGACCCATTTCATTACACTTAAAACATCTTACCGATTACTTTTCATTACCTTCTTGATCATATTACTTACAGTTATGAGCAATATGACAAGACATGCCACACCAGAAGCACATTACAGTCATTGATAAACATTCTTTAGGATTCTTTTCACCACACTTCTCAAAAAACAATTATTCATTTTTCTTACCTCTAGGCTTCTTTGATGAATTTTTTCCTTTTGTTTGCCCACTGGACCTCTTATTCTGTTGTTTGTCAAAGAATAATAGATCATTGGAAAAATCCATTTCCACCATCTCTGTACATCGAACATGTTTTTCATAACTTTTGAACTCACGAGAGGATAATGAGCTTCGATATCATGGCTTCAGTCCTGAGTAAAATCTATTTACCTTTCTATTAAGATCTCAGATGACATTTGGAGCATACCTTTCTAGTCGAGTGAACATTCTTTTGTAAACAACCACCAATTCATCCTCCTGCCTCAATTACATGAATTGTTATTCCATCCTAAGTTGAACTTCTTTAGGAAAATATTTCTCAGGCAACATACCTTTGAATTCATCCCAAACAAGAGGATCAATCTCCTCACTATCCCTGATATTTTTCACCATAAACCACCACTGACCTGCTTCACATTCAAAATGGTATATATTTTGACTAAAATTTTGATGTTCTGAATAACCCATGACATAAAAAATTTTCTCCAGTGCTTTAATCCACCCTTCTTCTAGCACAAGGTCAGATGATCCTCTGAATGTTGGGGGATGTTGCCTCATTAAATGCTACAATAATGAAATGTTCTTATGGGGTTGATCTAGCTGATATAGTCTATGGGTATTACCACCATTTATAACCTGAGTCCAATGTGCCATTACTGCAAAAAAAACTATTCAGTTCTGATTCTGACCATCTCAGCTTCCAGATATGGAAGGCCGTCTTCCACCTGATGTTGTTTCAATATAGCAGCCATGTATCCACTGTGGAAAACTATTATGAGCACATAAATATTTTAGCTGAATCAAAATGGTAATCTATAAATTCCATATCATTTCAATCATAACATAAAGTAAAAATAATTTTTTGATATTAATTTAACTGTATTCTAACTCCAAAAGTTGTCTAAACTGACCTCTGATACCAATTGTAAGGCCCCAACCATTAAACATTACATAATCTTTAATTAAATGAATAATTGAGGATCTTTTAAGGGTTGGAGTTTTAGAAAATTAGGTCATAACATTTACATAATGTCTTGAATAATACATGTAGGCACAACTACACAGTATCCATTTGTTTAGAAAATAAAAACACTTGAAAAAATGAGTCATGTCAAGTTCCATATTTATGACATTTCTTTGATCCCAATGTTGACCCAATTCCACTTTATGTCCTACTAAAAACATTTTAAAAACATGTGATGAGCAAAAAAAGCTAAGTAGGGGATACACAAAAAATGGAAAACAGTTTGTTTTTCAAAACAACAAGTAAACCATGAATACTTTATTATAAGTAATACATATCACCTTTATAAAGTAGTAAATAATCTTCACTGAATAAAAGTTCATTTCATACCCTTTTGTAACCAATATATTTCCATAAAACCCATATAAAGAACACATAACATTTAAAGGTAAATTGGGACATAAAAATTCTTGAGTTGAATAACCATACAGTCGACTTCCAAAGATATCACAAAATGTAAGAGCAATACCGCTAACTTCCATAACCAATGAATTGGAGGTTATACCATAAACACTAGTCCTGGTTTATCACATAAACTCATGTCAATTGGTTTATCATGTAACCACCCTTCAAGTGTCTATTCACGATTGTAAGATCATAAAACATAAAATATTGAAAATATAAACATTTTCCTAATAAAATTTAATTTCAAATCACAAGAAATAATTTAATGATATCAATCCATTTCAAAAACTATTTTCAATACCAAAACACCCAAAAATATAATAAGGGATTTCCTTTTCAGTTTTGAAAACATTAAGGCTTATAGAGGAATCCAAATAACGATTACGGTGGCGGAGAGGTCATTGTCACCGCAAACGTCAAAAACATTCCTTTTGTCATCTAGTAAAATGCTTCGTCGAAAAAATATTCTCATTTAAATAATTTAAAAGTAAATGCTATTTATACAATTTATGAAGGAAACTCTTGTATTAAAATAAAATATGCCTCAATGAAAGAAGATTGAGACGAAGTTCGTTACCGAATGTCCGACTTGACTCGTTCGTTATTTGATCTCTTGAATAATAAACTAAAGTTAATTTCTACATGATTAAGAAAATTTTGTTATCTTACTATTATTTTATATCACTTATTACCATGTTATAAACATTTTGAAATCATTTAAGTTAATAATGGTTGTTTTGTCGATATTTGGTACTTAAGTAAAAAATAAACACCATACAATTACAAGCTATTCACATGGTCAAACATTCCTTATATTCAGAATGATATTAATGATTTAATTATCATATATATCATATATATCGAGTATATACATGTATTCATAATAGTACATAACATTTGGATGTATGAAATGATGTGCACTGTTAATGGAGACGGTAAGTCATACGTATTAATGAACACTACTTTCATTTTATTTCTTATTTTAATGGAATTAAATTATAATAATAAAAAGTTATTTTATAATTACATTATAATATCATATATAATATCACTATCCTAATCATTTATACACCCCACATTTTTCATTAATAAGTCATATCACTTTGAGGGGGTAGTAGTCTCTATATCCTCAAATGAAATTATCGCATTTACCAATAATGGACACAATAAAGATATAAAATAAAAGAAAAATAAAGAAGCATAAAGACAAAATAACATAATATATATCATATATAAATATAGTTCCATCTTAATGGCCACCAAGGGAGTAGGTATAAGATAATAGAACAATCATCATTTTGAGAGACGTTAGTATGCCATCCACAGAAACAATATATTCTTCACCCATTTGATAGAGGTGTGTGTAAGTATAGTTAAAATATATCTCATAACAAAATCCTAGTATATTGAGGGTATTGGTTTTGTAATAAAATTATTTAATAAAAAGAGTTTAGGGGTTTAAGATGTAAAATAAAATAAAGGATGTTAAGATGAATCGTTACATTTAATTTGGGTAACTCCGATTGGTTTGAACCAAAAGGAATTCTTGAAGTGCCTTTTGTCAAAGGTAAGGCTTCTATGAGGAGAGGGATCTTGAGAAATTATTTTCTCATGGGTTGGACAAGACAAGGGGATTGATATGTGTGAGGAATGAGTATGAAGTGAGGGATTTTTATAAGGGGGGTGAGGGGATCTTTAGGAAAGTGTGAAAATATGTTTTTATTATACAATGATATTTGGTTTCTAAAAGTCCAAAAAAATTAAAGTCAAAGATAAGATGACTAACTGTTGAAAAAAAATCATCCAATAAGAATTGGACAAGTTTTGGATATTGTTTTAATATTTATAATCTTATTTACTTAAATATTTTATTAAGGAGGTAAATACTGCATCATTATTGTGTCATAAAGAATTTAATTAATATGATGTCTAAAAATTTAAAAAAAATACCATGATGTAGAAAATATTGATATATTTCCGAGGAATATTTATAGTCGAAAAGATAGCTTATATAACCCTATATAAAAATAAATTTTCTAAAAGATATTTGTTTATGTAATTTTTGTCATCACTTTAAATTAATTAATCAAAAGTGTCATTATCACTCTTAAGTGGCTCCATGGAATCCCCAAATCGACCCAAATATGATCATGGTCGAACATCACTTGTCCAATATGGTTAATTCAAGTGTAATGATAATTTTGTATTATTATGATACATTTTTACCTTAAATTACCCTATTTAACTATAACCGCGATCAATAAAATTTAAAAGTTACTATTCACAGAAAATTATTTTCAGCTTATTGAACCAAATTTTACATACTAATAACAACCATTTAAGTCATATTTTCTAAATTATAGTCACATAAGTTGTAAAATTTCATTTAAATAAATAAAGTCAGATTTTTTAACTACTACTAAGTGATTTCACAATTCATAAAAAATGGTGTTTTTAGAAAAATACCAAAAAATCAACCTAAGTTATATATGATATTCCGAATTTAAAAATTATTTCAATTTTAAAAAATTAAAAATATAGATGTTGCATTAATTCATTTAAAATTAATTCTCATTGTCAAAATAAATACTTTGTTTTTAAGAAACAATAACTATAAAAAGATCGACACTTGTTTATGTGAAATTTCAATGTGAATTTAATTAAAATGATGAATATAGGATTAATTGGTAAAAATATAATCCAATTACAATTTATACTAATTAAAAAGACAATGTAAACATATGAATAAATTACATTAAAAGGCACTTTTGAATTAAAATATAGTATTTTTCACTATTCATAAAAAATTGAATTTCATTGGAAAAATACAAAAAATTTACCAAAAGTAAATTTTAATGTCCCAATTCTAAAGAAGAATTTGATTTGGTTAAATATAACATATAAAAGTGACCAAAATAGATTTAAATTGGGTTTTCCACCAAATGGCGGTAAATCGTCCTTTTATAGTAAATTATGTTTAAAATTAGATTTATTCACATTTTAAGCCTCTAAATATTATTTAACAAACTTGTATAATCATATTGTAGTTAGTTTTTTTCATTCCCTCTAATACAATGGCTATTAGTTATCTACCATATAAAATAAAAATATTATATTATTAGTGTTCAAAGTATGATTTCAATGAAACATGTTGTTGTGTATCGGGTAAGCCATCATACATAGCATCCCCTTTAAAGTAAAATTAATATTTAATTCACGAATATTAATAAATATGAAAATGTATTATTCATTATTTACTTGGGATGTTACATTAAAAATCATAATATAAATTTAAAATGGTTTTTTTATTCTTGAACATATATTTTGTTTAAAATGGTGTTTTAAATTATTAATTCAGTCCTACATCATTATTATTTAGGGACCCAAAATTTTTATACAAAGATTTTAAATATTATTTTATTAATATTTATTAAAAAACATATGGATCAAACCAATAATCATATAGTCATAGTATCTATAGAATCATTGATAAATTAACAAATTGTACATAAGATATTTATATCTAAACCCACATAGTCCTTAATAACTATAACACTTCTTCCACATATCATAACTATAAAAAATCATTAAAAAGTGGAAGGGACATTTTGAAATGTTAATATAATATTATTAGTATGTGTAAACAACAAGGAAATAAATTTTCACATAAATATATCAAGGTACAAAGGGGTTGAGAACAAAAAAATACCATTTGAAATTCATACTATACATACAAATGTCTATAATATTCACTCATTTCTTTAATATTAGTAATTAATAAGACATGAATCATAAATTTATCAATGAATATGATCCATTATATCATAATAAAAGAAAAAGAAATATATTTTTAGAATAAAAATAAGTATATAAAATAATTTCATTTTTTGTCAAGTCTCACTACCATGACAATGACAATTGAATATCTTTACTCCAAGAACCATTATATTATTCATGTTTTGATACCAAAACTATTATAGTGGATAAAATCCATTAATGATCTAGATTTAATCCCCATTAAGAGCCTATTTATCTCATTAAATATCTATCATTACCCAATTCATTAGAGGGATATATTATTTCGAGCCCATAAGTCTAATAACAAAATTCAAGCATATGTGTCACACTATATAAAAAATATATCATTTTATCGTAAAATTAAAATGGAAATTAGATTTATAAATATATCATCATTTAATAATAGTTTATCAATGTGAAAAGTAGTGTGTTTCATAACATAATTAATTAGATGAGATGAAATGGGTTTCATAGAATAAAACACAAATAATGATAATATAATCCACAAAAATAAATAAGGGGGATATAAAAATCTTATCATATACCTAATAAATATAATGTGACATTAATATATGATATCATAACATATAAGTCCATTAATAACCACTAGAAATATTTCTAGAGGAAAATAACTATTTTATTTTGAAATAACATATGTAATATATAATAATTTACCTAATATTGCGGAATGAATTTAATTTTTAATGAGCCATAAAATATATTGTAATAATAAATAAATTTTTTGGATAATATGGTAGGATATTATGGTAATTATATACAATTTAAATGTTAAATTAACTTTCAAAATTTCGTAAAAAAACGTATAAAATACATTTATTTAAAAATTGATAAGAATATTAAATTTAAAAAAAATTAGTCATTAAATAATGGTAAAATTTTATTTATACAATGTTTTGGGAATATTAAAATAATTTATCAATATATTTTTCAAAAAATATTAATACTAAATAAAACGTATTTTCGACAAAAGAGATAAAGAAATAGAATTTTCCATTGAAATAATTTTTTTCCTATATGGATTTTCAATTGTTGGAAAATAAATTAAAATATTTATTCTAATGAAATAAATATATTATAATAATATTACATAATTTTCCGAAATTTATATCAGAAAATATCATCATAATATTCACAACAAATAATAAATGACTTTAAAAACAAGATTTTAGAAAAAAAATCCATACACCTGGTTCGACTAAATATCTACATGTTATAACATAATGTATAATAAATATAAATTTATTATTAATAAATTACTAAACTATAATCATATATATTATATCAATGATTATTTATTTATGACCTTTTATAACCTTTTTATTAGATATTTGTAATTGATATCCCTATTTTTGATGATAACTGCATTGTTTTTATGTATATTTTGTTATATTTTTTTCAACCTTGTAAATTGATCATAGTTACCTCTTATATATAAATATAATAACTACTTATATTTCATATATATTAAATATTTCTATAGATATCCATTAATAAATAAATAGTTAAATTAAATACACCATTCTTGGAGGTGCTACACCATACGTATACATTAACGTTGTTTTCACAATAATATAGGATTAATAAAAGAAATAAAATAACATTTTCCCTTAATGATTCATCATTGTATCATATACATAGGTTATATTTATTATATAATGAATCATTTCCATTCATTTAATGATTAACTTAATATATTAACCACATATCTTCATGGAGGTTGTAGTACAGATGTACGCATCAATGAAAATATCATTTTACAATGGATGGAAGGTCAAATGGTAGATGTGATATTATAATTAAATATTAATAATTTAATAAATATAATATGTAAAAATTAAAAAAACAATAATAACCATCCATAAAGAAAGTAGTTGAAAAAAATTATCTTTCTATGATGAATATAATTTGTATATAATCCCAATATATAGATTCAAATCCCTTCAAATTGAAAAAATAGATGATAATGGTGGTTAGAAAATAATAAATATATTTCTGAATATTTATGATGATGAATATAGTATTCTATGATAAATATAATCAATTAATCTGGAGTTAAATAATATTTAAAAATATGGTTTTCAGTGAAAGAAATTATAACTTCCTTAAATGAACTTCTTTATATTTAAATTTTAAAATCACATGGTTATTAATTTAGGTATAAAAGTACCTATATATTTTTCTTGGTATGTTATTAAGATATTATTTTAATTCTTATTTATCTATAAGACAAAATTGTATGTGATGAATTAATAGGAGGGGTGTCCTTTTATAATGGAGGGAGGGTGAACACTTGGATTTCCTTAAAAACTTAAATCATAATAAATTGATTCTCAAGACAAAATAATTCCAAATAGAATTTAATTCAACAAAAATTATCAAATGGTCTAAATGATATAATAAATTATAATATATTTTTTTTCTTTTCATCTTAAACGTTATATTTTTTTTAACCCCTTTATTAACAATATAGACTTTAACCGTAGTTACAACTATTTTAGTTATAAAGGGTTATGATTGATACAATAAATAGTCCAATAACTCAAAAAATTACAATTAATGATATTATAAACCTCATTACAATATGTTTTCTAATCATTATATTTTAATTAATATTATATCATGTAGTAATATAATTTTTCTTATAAAATATCATTAATGTCTATTTTGGAACTATTAGTATAATGTGTCACTAAAGACACAAAGAAATGTATTTATTTTGAACTAAATCATTAAAAATAAAAAAAAAATATTTTCTAAAAATAGAAGGGATAAAAAACACAATCAAATTTTAATATATTTAACATTTTTATGATTAATTTTTTTCTTATCAATTGAATAAGTATTGTGTCAGCTTTGATACCACATTTAATGTAATTATATAATTACATAAAATTATAAATTAATTGAAATCATGAAAATAAAATAATTATTCTAAAAATTACCATTATTATTCTTTTAAAATATTATTTTTCGAAATGTAAAAAATATGATATATTTAATATCTTTATAGGGGAATTTTTCAAATTTTATTACATTACATATTATTTGAGTTATTTACATGGTAATGAATCCTTTAAAATATTATAGTTTTAGGATATGATTATAATTGAAATTTAAAATAATCATAAAATAATAATAATGAATCATGGTGAGCATAATATATTTTTTTTATCACAGGTTATCCAAATTATCATTTATTGAAAATATATATAATATAATACTTAATACTCACAATGAATAACAATAAAAGGGGCCCATTTACAAAATTTGAAAAGAGAAATGTAAAATATAGAATATTGTTTTTCCAATTATATTTCTATAATTATAAAAAATTCATTTTAAAAATATGTGCAGAAAATGTGACAAAAACATTTTTTTCTGAAAAATATATATTTAAGAATAAATTTCTAATTATTTCTATTATTCTCCTTGAAAAATGAAATGAATAATAAATTATATAATATCTTTTAAAATATATAAATTTCATTAAAATCATTACAAAATTGTAATTACTTTAATTTATTATTATTAAAACACATTTCCCATATAAACCCCGTTTTTTGAAACCCTTCACATTAATATTTGTTCTATTATTTTCATTTCTAATTAATTGATAACAAATGAGTAAAATATTTATATAACATTGTTCTCATAGTTTAATTAGTCATATTCATTCCCATAAGTAAAATATCATTGTGATAAATAAAACATTATAAAATAAATTTCTAATCATATATCATGGTTCATTCAAATTCACTTTTTCATGTATCACAAGATATTGATGTAATTATAATAATTTGATGGAAAATTTATCATTAAACCAAACAGTGTTAAATTATACAACTATAAAATGAATTTTAAATTAAAAATTTTATATCATTGATACAAGAAAATATGTATATCCTTATTTCATTATATCTTCATGTTCATAAGTAGCTATTTGAAATTTATGATTCCACCAGATAAATTTAACCTAATGAGTATTATAATTCTATAAAAAATTTCAATATTGTAAAATATTCCTAAATATCTGTATTCAGATGAAATTTCATGCTCTAGTGTCATGTCATTTGAGACATGTTTATGTAAACGATCATGTATATACTTAACTATGAATGTTGTATAGTAAAATTGGTTCATATAAGAGTGGTTTTTGGGTATAGAAAAAAATAAACTGCCATCCCTACATGATCAAGAATCATTAACATAAAAATGTGCCATGTTCTAAACATTCCTTTTACACAAATATAGTAAAATCATTCTCTAAAGTGATTCAAAGAAATGATTTCTCACCGATAATTAATTTACATATCACCAACGATTAGTAATTTTACTTTTCGGTTGACTCTAAGTTTCATTGATGTGTTTTTGAATAAATCCCTCTTTATTTATCATCTCCTCCATGATCTCAGCTCAAAATATATTTCATTCCATAAATTTATTACAACATGTTGGTATTCTTCACTTCATTTAATAAAGTTATTCATTATGTGACATATGAATGCTTCAATGAATTCTATTTTATAGAGTTTATTTGAGTAGAGGAAGGTGATAATCCAAAATAGGATTAAAATATAAATAAAAATATCGTAATATATCGTTTAGGGTTTATATGGTTCCCTCAGTCAGACCATCCATTTAATGATTATAACCCAGATTGAAACTCAATTATATATCCAACAACTTTGAAAGAGATCATAGAAATATCAAGGTACCCTCAGTTCTGAATCATATTTAATAGAATTTTGTAATCTATGAATCATTAAATCTTCCATAATACATACTATAAAAATATTATAAATGGGATAGTATTATTTGGTAACAATTAAGTGTGCTGGCCTTGTATGGTGGTTTACTATAGTCATGAAAGCATTAGGTCATTCATATGTGCTGGTGAGTCTGATGACAAAATCTCTTACGATGTTTTCCAATTTCATTTATTGAATGGGTAACAGTGTTCATATAACCTTATACATATATCACATATAATCATCATGATTAAATACCGTGAAATAGGAATCAAACAATGAAAATTATCTTATCATGATGACCCATATGTAATACACATTAATTTCCCTATATATCATCATAAATCATGGATGAATATAAAATATTGAACTTTAAGACTCATGCAATACATGTTTTAACAAATGGGGTATGAAGGGAACAAATATAAGGTATGGGAACATACCATTCTGTCAAAAAATGCTAAACTTGTGAATATTTCTCATGATATTCTGTTATTCTTCATCTTCAATTTCGAACTATTTACTCCCCACATGTATGTATGGGTGAACATTCCTTCGACAATTGTATGATTTTTTCCATTCCATGAAAATTTCAACAAGCACACCATTTTAAATAAAAAAAATTGGATTTATATTGATCCTCATCATTGATAAGATAACATGCTTATTTTTGCTAATAAAATCATCAAATTCATCCATAATCCCATGACGATAATGTATTAAGAATTCATAGTCATTAATTTTCTCAAACCATTATCTTTGGATCATGTTAATATCTTTTTATAGGGTTTAGTTTCTATAAACCATTATTATAGATAAAAAAACACATATTTTGGACACTAAAAAACATGGGAACCCATTAAAATTATAGGATATTTCTCTTAAATAAACATGACATAATGGTTTAGAAGTCATCGAAAGACCAAAAGGGATAAAACATCAAGTAATGCACTAGAAAAATCACATATATAACCTGTACATAATGTTATGTAGTCAAACCATTCAATAATGATGTGTCATCCCATACTAAAATGTTTTTCCATGTTGGATAATCACAATATGGAATAAAACCCATATAACTAAAAATTACATTTATATGATTGACAAATCAACGGTGCCATCACAACATTTTATATTTCTATATTCCCACCCAATAATGTATGTATGAAACTAACTGCAATGTCAAATTGATGAATAAAAAATCCATTTGAATAATATTTGAAAAACAAGGTGGAATAGTGACCATTTGTTCCACAATAGTCATGATGGGAGGGTGAATGATTGGTGTTGTCACAACTATCCCATTATCTAGGATTCCCACCTATAAATTTTTGAAAGATGTTTCACCTCCTTCCATATGAAATGAATCAATGTCTGATGCTCACAATGATATACAAACAATAAATAATAGTCCCAAATTGCATTGTTAAAAACAATATAAAAACTCTCAAAATCCAAACCTAAATAAAAATAATGGAAAATTTGTTTCCCAGATCCACACATGATATTGCTGACTACCATTGTCCCTTATCTGCACCACATATTACTGAAAACCTAGAATTAGTATAGCTAGAAACAACAAAAGAAAATTCTCATAGGCAAATAAATACCCCAATTTATTATTTCCTATAATCTATAACTGACTAATGAAAACTATAATTCTAGACCGACCTCAATCTTCCATATGAACCATTCAATCATCCATCCAGATCACCATAACATGCCTCGTATAATGCAAGGCTATCTCTTGAACCAACAGTTGCCTACCCAAAAAAATCACAAGCTAAATAAATCCAATCCAATGTCTGACCATTGAGCCTCACCACAAGAGAAGGGATCAGATTGTTGACGGATGATAAGAATACCCCACTTGAAAAACCAATAAACAATAACATATAGATCCATGAACTATCAAAAATACATCAATCCATGATAGGGGAGATGGGATATGAACTAGATCATGAGATGAGGTTTTATGGTAAGGACTCATATCAAGAAAATATTCTAAAAATTTCTTCATTTGACTTAAATATGACGACGATCGAAGAACTATTCAAATAATATTTATAGACACAAATACCATTGAATCAGTAATAGAATTGGATAATGAGTCTTTAAAGAAACCTTATAAGTGGGGAATACTTTGGGTTTATCATGGATACATGGGAACTCAATAAACCTAGGATAGGTAGTCACTATACCTAAAGGGTCTATATGATTATTTATATTATGATATTTTTTGGTGAATATATAAATAATCTTCTATAATTATAATTTTATTCAAACATTTATCATTACTAATAATTACTCTGAATCATTAATAAAATAAATACCACATCTAAATCATTGTAATTATTTGGTTAAATTTTCTTATAATCTATGATATTTCATGAGAAATAAGAAATTGTAATATCAATTTTAGGATAATTCATCATTACCCTTTATTTGATGCATTACTATTGATTACAAACTCTTACCAAATAAAGTGTAATGTAACAACACATGAACTAATTAACATTATATTCAATTTCATGAATGTTTCCTCACATTAATCTATATACTGAAACATGGATCTCTTCCATGTTAACATGGTTAGTAGATCAGGTATACATAAGAAATTATCCAAAAAGATATACAAGATCTTATAAAATAATGATAACTATTGATGTATCTAGTAGAGATAGGTCATGGAAAACATATATAGACAATAAATTTTAAATAATCCATTTTTATACTCTTTATAGGGATTATATTACCATGTTATGGAAAATCTTATAGCAAAAATTCAAACAATTTCAACTTTTCATAGTGTGTATCCTTCTATACGAACTTTAGAAAAATACTTAGGTGATCCATATTATCAAAATTTTAATTTAAATATATGTTATTAACATCAATAAAATTTTCCAAAATTGATCAATATATTTTCTAATTACTGTTTTCATTAAATTAATGAATTTTGTGATTAAATTAGTAAGACCAAATGGTATCACTATATGCTTATAGTGTCCATTCTAGTTATATAGTAATATTTGGGTTATATAAACCATATTTACTCTCAATTAATGGAAAATATAATGAAGATTAATCATAGAAATTTATTTAGATATTTATAGTTTTACCAACCAGTCATCTATACGAGTGGCCATATACTTATTAATTATTCTGAAATTGTTATCTTCTAAATAATCAGTGGATATTTTCATTGTTCTATACTTCATCATAAAAAAGAATAAACATCCTAATGAAGATCAACATTACTAAATAAATACCTTTAATATATTATCATTGATTGGATTCATCAATTCATATAACAAAATTTATGAAATTATATATCGAGTCCTTGAAATATTTGTAACACATTATGTGTGTTCAGTTTGGAACTAAACTTTACAATATGGATGACAATAGAGAATTTATTCTGGAATGATATTTTTTTAAAGGTTGGGGCCGAAGCCTCAATTTATTATTTAAAGAAATGACCTCTTTAGACTGGGTAGAGGGTGACCCATTACATAGCCCAAAGGCCCATGGCCAAGTGGCCTGAATACAAGGCTTGAAAGCCCATTTTTTGGCCCAAAGGACCCCTCAGTGAACAATATTGCTACAGTACCCGTGCTGATACAGTCCCTCTGCCACTATAGTGTCGCCGCTACTACAGTTCCACAGCTGCTATAATACTACTACAGTTCCCTGCTACAGTACTGCTACAGTGCCCTGCTACAGTACCCCAGAAATTCACCCCTGCCCGAATTTGATCCCGGGTCTTTTCGATTCCAAGCAGGAGCTTGTAATATTTATTAACACTTACCTAATTAAAAAATAATTAATATTTATTTTCTCCAAAAATAACACATTTCAATTTTTAAATATGAATTAAGAACCATACAATAGATGTAATATCTATATGATTTATATATTTATTATCTTTTCAATAAAATATCATTATTTTTTGGAAAATTGAACATGCCTTCCCTTCCACGACAATTGATAGGGGAATTAATTTAGGAAGGGATACTCACTCAATAAACAACATCAAATTCCACAATAGGTGTAATAATTGGTATTTTAAGAAGCGCAATACCACAATCTACCAAAGAATAAGAATCATAGACATGTGATGTGGTTATCATAACATTATGGGTATTAATTTTTAAACTCAATATATAATCATTATGTAGTTATTGGAATACCCTTAGGAAATTATTTCCATATCAAATATACAGTATATTAAGAATAAAATATGTTATTTTCTATTCTAGAGTGCATGGTAACTATAACTTTCACAACTTTATTATCGAACTACACATAAAAAATGGTAATATATTGTAATTTAACAATTTTTATAGTGTTAATTTGTATTTAGAAATGATCATCATCACTAGAATTCTAATTTGATCATTGGATATCATAATTTTCATAATCTATGAATTTGAATCCATAGAGCATGGGTGGGGTATTTTTGTTTTATTTTGTTTTCTCCATTCATTTTATGGTATTATAAAATTACTAAAGCATCAAATTTCCTGACTATCCTCCTCTATAATATTAACACATGTACAATTTGCCTTATAAAATTACCCACCATAATTCCTTCTAGATTTAAATCATATAGGAAAGCACGACTTCTTCTCTCTGTGAGTTTTACAATTTATTTTTAATTACATCATAGTTTAATTGTGAAAATAATGATATTGATTGGTATATTATTTATTCAATTACTCCTTCATAACATATTAAAAAAAATTATTCAATGATAATTTTCCTCTACTTGGTAACACCCTTTGTATAACTTGTTTTAATCCATTGATGAATCGATCAACCATACATTCATATTAGATGATAATACCAAAATCATATATCATTGGTATTGTATATTTTTTTCCATATATAATAACTGAATTATTATTATTTTTTAAGGTTAACTTTTATTTATTTTTTATAAATAATATGATAATTATACTAATTTAAAAAATATGTTATTGACCTCATCCAATTCCATGAAGTCAATTTCTTTATGTTTCCTCATGTTGATGATAATATTCCACCACAAATATTCTCAATATTCTAAATGATAAAAATAAAAAAAACATTCATGTTTTGAACACTAGAAAATTTAAAATATCCCTACATTAGTATTAATCATAAGAATTGAAACTATAGCATCAGTGACCCACTAACCAAAGATAGATGTTTCGTCATGATGGAATCAAGAAAACTTTTTTCCATCCATTTCTCATTTTGGAGCTCAGTGATATTCATTGTTTGAGAAAGATGAATATATATAGGAAAGATATTTTCCATTCACCATCTCAAATGACGTTTATTTAAATAAGGGAATCATCATATTTTCTATTGTATTTACCATAAAAACAAAAGCTTTGAGTTCTATTACATCACTAAAAATAATGACATTGTGAGAGAATCCATAATCATTGTGGAAAACCACATAATAATGGAAATAATATATTCTATTAATTAATCAAGAAACCTTATATTCAAACAATGACTCGTTAGTTTAATCCTATGACATCTATTATAATTAAAAAAATCATATATATGATATTCTAAATGTATACTTATGCCCAAGTGTTTCACTAATTAATTATCATTCCAATTTAAAAATGTTACTAATCCTGGGCCTGGTATATTCTATAATGAATCATACATTTCATAAATTTATATTACAAGTTGTCCTATTAATATTAATTATAAAATATAACAGAATATGCTATAATTGTATCAAACAAGTATCACTAGAAAATGGATATATTGGTATATGTCTCATAAGATATCTATGTTATCTACTAATTGGTTTATCATAATTTACACACATATTATAAATAGCATACCTAAATCCATTTTTCATTACTTGGATAAGAGAAAATTTTAAAAAAAGGTTAGCTTTGATATCCAATAATGGAAAAAAAGAGATATCGACGGTCATATAAATATAACACAGACATAAGGTTATGATTACATGAATTTAACATTTGAAAAATTTACCCAACATATCAAAGATAAATTTTTTGATCTTTGAAATTAATATTTTAATTTCACAAGACATGAATTGTAATAGAATCATTAAAAATGATTCATGAGAGAATAAAACTATTATAATACATGTATTTGTGTCATACACAAAAGAATATAAAATAATTTCATTAAATATCAGGGATAATTTAGAAATCAATCATAGTGGATTATGTTTACACACAAAACCACCATTAATGCAATGGATCTATCCAATGACTATCATAGTGGACAATGTCCCTTACTAAACATGTTTTACTCCCTATTGTGTATTTTTTATATCATTATATAACCATTAAAACCCAATATTTTATAGAGATATATAATTTCTATCCAACTAAAAATATAATTCAAATTATTAATATCTATTAAAAAATTTGAAACATCATTATTCAAAACAATATATACTCGATGGAAATGGGTTCTCTAAATGTTTAATCAATTTTTCATATCATAATCCATTTAAAAGAAATGAGATACATACCATAATTTACCTAAATAAAAGATTCATGTTTCCATGAAAAATCTTTATATAAGTGTCATTATATGTTATAAATAAAGAGAAATTGGATAATATCATTGGTTCATATCCCAATTTACTCTTTAGAAACATCTAATGTTGTTATCATAAAAATACATCATTAAAATATCACTAGGAATATTTCTTATGGATAATAACCATTCCATTCGAAATATATTCTATATATCTATGATTACCTAGATATTAAAAACTAAAATTCAATTTAAAGAACCTTTAAACAATACAATGTATTATTTAATTAATTAATCAGACATGAAGTGGAATATATTGTTAATTTTCCTTATGTTAAAATTAATTAAACATTTATTTTTTTTAATAAAATTAAATATGCACCATTCAAAAATATTGAAAGAAGGCTCTTTTTATAAAATTGTTTTAAAAAATTATTCCTGAATAAAATTAATCTGTATCAATCTTATGATAATATTAACAATATTAATTATTTAATTTTTAGTGAACTTGTATATAGGGGGAATGTAATTTTAACAAAAAATTCATATAATGATGATTTTTAATCAAAACATTATTATTGTCTCATCAGTTCATAAAATGGATAAAATAAAAATAAATCCTGAATTTTATTAAATTAAAAATATTTTAAGATAATTTAATATATTATTAATTGTAGTATAATGAAATTTATTTTGGAATAATAATAATTAAACTGTCCATAGTAACAATAAGATAGTAATTTATATCACTTACCTCTGGTCTAACATTTTTCCTACATGTTTGAACCTCTAGTATAATAAATATTGTTTTATTATTAGTAAATTCTATAAATATAATAATATGTTTTGTAATATATATTATTTATATATAACCATTTACCACCAGTCTATTAATAATTAATTTTTGAAATAACTGTTCTGAGAGATAACTAATTCTTTTTTCAGGCTTGTTTTTCATTTGTAGTTCTTCTCATTGTACATTTTTAATGGATATATAATGTCTATAAAGATAATGATTACAAAATTTTAACATATTAAATATATAAATATAGATTAATCCTTAAATAGAATAATATGAAAACGATGTACACAATTCATGGATATCCTAGGCCATACATAGTCTAGAAATATGTTTTCACTTTCAGAGTGATATAATGAAAGAAAAAAATTCTCTATTAAAAAATAATAATTATATCATATAAATACTCTTTATTAATAATATTTATAGTAATTTAAATAAATAAAATAAAGAAATGAAAACCAAATATTATTATTTCACGGAGGTGGTACTTCACACGTGCACATAAGAAATATTATTGTTTTACAATAGTTTAAAGGTATAATGTCTTCTGTAACAATATTAATCTATAATCATTGTTATGTAATTCATAGACCCTATAAGCCTAGAGATATTGAATTATTTTAGTAAATTGGCATGATTTAGAGGAATCAAATAATGAATAAATAAGAAATTTAGCAATTCTAAAACACAAGATTTTATAAATGATACTCGTAGTATATTATGAATTATTTAAAATAAAACATGATACATAACAAAATGAAATAAAATAATCCTTGAAAATAATTCAAAATATTACTCTTCATAACTTGGGAAAATGAAACATAATAAGGGTGATATCAAATACCCAGTAAGGGTTATATGAAAAGATAATAAGAAATTTAATTTCAATATGTCATGGAAATTATGGCAAGGTAAATACTATAGACAGGGAAAAAGCATCTAGATTTTGTCATCATGAAAATAATCTACATAATAATAATAGATTACTAAGTGATAGAATTACTTTTTATTGTGAAATATGTATCCTGAATATGAGCAATCATACCATCAAGGTGGTTTTAGTCTGTGGGTAGATACCAGTCTAATTCTATTTGAAAAAACACATGAAGTGTTTATTGCCAATTGATTGGTCTCATGTGTAATGTCGATGCATCGAGGGGATATATAAAGCCCCACCTATCATTGAAAATATAAATAATTATTCATACATACATTCAATAATTGAAAAATATATATAATCAAAATATACAATTTTAGTAGATAATACATATTCATCAATATTTTCCCTATTATGATAACATCAGAAATAAACATTGTATATAAAATGTTATTAAACTATTAAAATTATTTTAAAAATGAAACAATAATACTAATATTTAATGGAAATATAATTTAACATAAATAATAATCCCACATTGGTAGTATATATGTCATTATAAAAGGATCATGTGCACAATATCATGTAACTCTCAATGAAATGAAAATTGAGATGAAGTCCCTTACGACTCTACAATCAATCGAATCATATGACCAAAAATTATTAATAATAAAATTAATAATTTAATAACATGAATATATATATAATAATTATATTATATATCAAATGGTAGTATTCACAAATTAAATACTTGAAATAAGTGGGGAATGATAGATATCACATAGAAATAAAAGGGAGATGATAATGCCCTTACCTTATGTCTGAATGTGTTCTTCACTTGATGTTAATGTCATTGATAATAAGATTAAATAAAAAAATTAATTAAATCCCATTTATATATTTATTTTATTAATTTTTGTTTTATTATGTCATTTATGTACTTATTGGTTAATTATATGATTCAACGTTGTCACTCAGGATCATTTGTTTTTTTTTCTTTTCATGGTCGACTTACTTGTATACATGTAATGGTGTTGGTGTAAAAAGAACATAATTATTTAAAATTATAATTATATGTTCTTAATTAACATAAAAAGGAAAAAAAGTATATATATATATCATGTGATTATATGTTATTAATATTAATCAAAATATCAAATTTTACTGATAATTTCATAGATTATTTTTTTTGTTTTTCCGATAATCAGGAGCTAGTTTTCTTTTGTTCATTAATACTATATATAGAGGTGTTCCAAAACATTAAATAGGAGGTGATAAATACTTTATAACCTATTTAAACCATTAAAATGGTTTCATTACCAATACGTATGGATAAATTGAAAAATAAAATTATCCATGAAGGTTATAAATAAAAACAACACGGACAATGATATTTTTTAAAAAAATAAAATAGAGGGGGAAAGGATATTGATGAAAGGTGTTACCCTAAAATTATTTAAGTAGAAAATATATATGATAATATAGTTATAATGATTATTTTTATATAGTAGGTGAGGAGACTATAATAAAATAATGATCATGAAAAAAAATAAAAGGAAAGGGAATATGATGTTACCGTTTCAATAATCTTTCATGAAAACCTTCATAAGGAAATCAGTTTTGGTAATTTGGAAATAGAAAGAGAACATAGACGTTGGGAGAGAACATGGAAGAGGATTCAGGTATAAATTTTCAATTATTAATCCATTATAAGAGTAAGGAGAAGAGGGGGGAGGGGTGGTTTATATAATGGAGGACGTGGGTGATTTCTCAAAATTTTATTCATTATAATTTTTAATTCACAGAATAAAAGAAATAGTATTGATTCTTGTGACTAAATATAGTAATGAGTGCATTTGAATTCTAAACAATGGTTCTATATATTAGTAAAACATTATCCATGATTATATAATTCATGTATTTAGCATTTATCGAAAATTATCATATTTTAATATTCACTAAAAATTCATGTTTTATATGAATGATCTCAAAAAATAACCCTAACCATTTTAAATTTTTAGATTTCAAAAATTAATCCTTTTTTGGAAAATGTATTTATAAAAATGATAAATTTAATATTTTATTAAAATCAAGATTTACTTGATAATATATTTTTATTAAAATTTTAACTGATTTTATAATGCCCTCAAATTTTTATATGGGCATTATTAAATTATTAGAAAACCATAGAAAAACAAAATTTTGATTTATGAAAACATTTTATGAAATTAAATTGAATTTTAAATAAATTTATTTATTATAAAATATTAATTACATATATATTATCCACAAAAATACCAAAAATTAATTTATAGTTTTGAGAAAATTAATTTACTTATATTAGGATATAATTATATCATAATTTCATTTATGAGGTGTTGTAATTTTATATATACATTTATGAGGGATGCTATTATTCAATTGGTTGGTCTAATATTCATATGGCTCATATTTCTATTTATAAGGGTATATTACCATTCCAAAGGATACATTACTATTCACCAAGAGAACTAAGTTGATTATGTTATAATCTTAATATCTTACTAATGAAATTAGTGTATGTCCATTTTTTTGAAATTCAATTCTTATAAATGAATAAATTATTCTTAATGGATTGGTTAAAACTGTCTTGTTTAGGAAATTACAAAGTGTTTTTTCATAGAGACTAAGTGTTGTGTTAATTACATTCTATATTAAATCAATTTTTAAATCAATTGGGTGTTATATTCACCCATCCCTTAATAGATTGTGTCCTCTTAATTTGAAATTAAAATTGTAAAATAAAATGGTTTATACGTGGAAAATAAAAATCTCAACTAATAAAAAGTTTTTCTTAAGGGACATATTTTTTTTAACCTTCATAATTGTGTTTAATTAAAATGTAAATTATCTTAAGCATATCCCCTAGGAGTGTCTAACAAGATGCCTAATGAGGCCTTTTGTCGTGTACCAGGTTTCTCTATGCCAGGCACGAAACACCTTGTTGGAGTTATTATTCCTAGGTACATTTGTACCAGAACCACGACAACTTGTAGTATCCCAAAGGGATGTATTGATTGTCAGATCCAAATAATATTAACATTAAAAAACATCCCACAGTATCTTATACGATTATCCTAAAATTATATATTAGGGTATTGTCCTCAAAACTATGATTTCTTAGTGTAGTTTCCATGGTTTCTCTTAAACATACATTGATACCAACTATAATTCATCGTCCCCAAAATCCCAGAGTCGTTGAATTATTTTACTAAATATTCATTATTAGAAGGAAAAAAATTCTGAAGTCTCGATCAGTTACAGTGTTTTGTAACACCATATTACCTACATGACACTCAAAACACATTAATAAAGATTAAAAATACAACATGATACATTACACAATTAAACAAAAATTATCCTTGAATCTCATTAAAAGGATTACTATTAAAAACATTGGAAATTGGAACATAACAACGGTGATATAAAATTCTTATTAAGGGTTATAAGAATAAATAATAACCAATATAATTTTATTATTGTATTGACATCATAGAAATGTAAATAATCTGAACACCACATTCCATCAATAATCAGATCATGAAAAATGGATCAATAGAATTTTTCACATTTAAAATCATCTAGATAATAATAATATATTATAGGTAGAATGAATTTATTTATTATTTTATATAATTTACTTAGTTAATGAACCACCATACCATTGCGACAATTTATGTATGTGGGTAGATACCAGTCTGATTCTGTTTAGAAACAAACACGAAGGGTTTGTTAAGCATGTTTTTTGTCTCATGAGGCATGTCAGTGTATTAAGGGGCTAAATATCTGCCACCCATCACTGATATTCCAAATAATTAATGATACACAAATTAAATTCATGAAAAATATATGTTAACAAAATATCCATATTGAGTATAGGGTATGGATTTATCAATATTTACTTAGTGAAGACTACTTTGAAAATTAACTCCATGGGTAAAATGATATACATCTAAGAAAATAATCATATCCATGAAGAAGAATATTTATATTTAATAAAAATATAATATTACATGTCAAATAATCATAAATTGGAAGTGGATACATGATAATAAAATGATTAATTTTACAATATGATGCGTGTCTCAATAAAATGGAAATTCAGATGAAGTCCCTTGTGACTCAATAATCAATCAAAACATCATAAAAACAATAATCAACAAATAAATCATTTAATAAAATGAATATAAATAGAATCATGATATTATATATCATAATAGAATACAAATACACTATATACAATATATAGGTTTTGAACAATGGAAATCTCATGAAAATAAGAGTGATATGAAAAAATTCATGCCTTATGCCCAAATGTGTTATGCACTTGATCTTAATGTCCATGAAAATCAGTATAAATTGATTAATTATTTAAAAATAACCTATTATAATTTTATATGATTTATATGTTCCTATAATGCAAATTTTTGCCCTTATTGGTGAGTTATACAATACAATTTTATCACTCTATATCGTTCGTTTCCATTGTTTTCATGGTCGATTTACTTGAATAAATGTAATGAAGTTCATTTAAAATGGATATAATTATAAAAAATTAAAAAAATAATTTATTAATGAAAATAAAATGTCATAAATGGTAATATATATCATTTGGTTAGAATCCAGGAAGATTAATCATTAAAAAAATATTTAGTGATAATTTCTTTGAATAATTTTTCATTTTTTCGTTCATTATGCTCTAGTTTTTTTATTAATTAATAATATTTGTATATAATGGTTCGAGGAAATTAAATATGATGTAATAAAAAATTTAAAACTGAGATCAAAATAAAAATCGTTTGATGACCTTTCATTTGGGATAAATTTAAGACTGAAAATCTTTTGTCCATGAAGGTTATAAATCCCTCATCGGTTACAAGGAATTTATTTTAAAAAATAATAGATAGATTGGAAGGAGTTTGATGTAGGATATTTCATTAAAATGATATCATTATATTATATAGATGATATTATAGTAATCATTATTATATGTATAGATTATGTTAGGATGGTATACTAAAATAACGAAAATTTAAAGTAAACAAAAGGAAATGGAAGAATATTTTACCTCTTGAAAACTCTTCCTTGATAAACTCTTTAAGGAAAGGTTTTTTGACTATTTTAAAGATCAAGAGCTCCTAAACGTGGGTATAGGCTAGGGAATGTGATTCAGGAAAAATTTGGACATTTAGAATGTCATGAACCGTCCCCCGAGGCTCATGCTGTGACTTCCACAAGAATGCCTTCCATAGGCCAGGGGCTGTCGACTAGAACCAAAAACGTGTATCCCTAAAATGGGAAGGAATTTCATTTAACCTCTACCGACACACTTTCTAAGAACAAAATGAGTAGAAACCATGTAGTAAACTATTTTAGTAAAAGTGTGTGGAATGTAACAGAGATGGAATACAAGTTCAACTAAAAATTACAAGTACAGTTGAAGTGTAATAATACAACATTAATGTGAATAAAACTGCTCCTGGATCATTAACTGAGGATCCTACCAAAATGGTAGGTGCTGCTCAAAATATATAGTCCTTGTGTCACATCATGCCAAATAGTCCACCTACAATTATCGTCCAGTCCTGGGTCCCTCGATCAATGATGTCTGTCATCTCCATAAGACACAACAAGGTGTGGGCATAACCCATGAAGGGTTGAGTATAACGATACTCAGTAGGGACCCTGAGACCCCTATAGGTCTCATAGAGTTCCACAAATGAAATACCATAAAGTAAGTCCTCAATATCATTACATGAAGAAATATAAATAAAATTTAATTAGGTATATTCCCAAATATATACCTATGTTATCAAGATATACTCATCTCATACGTGAGAGAAGAATACCACAAAGATAACACCACAAAGAAAGAAATACCACACAGGTAACAACACTGAGATTGAAGTACTATACAGGTAACACCACGAAGATTTGAGTACCATAGAGGTAACACCACTACGATAACAACACTAAAGATAATATACTTAGCTCAAAATCAGGTATAACATAAGTAAATAAGTATATATAATTATTCATATTCTGGATGAGCTTATTTTGTTAAGAGGCACGACTGCTAACCCACACAAGATCGATATATACTAACCCCTGTTGACCCACAGAGGATCTGACCCACACTGGATTGGTTTGCACTGACACAAACAATATCGCTAAGGACTGACCCATAGAAGATCTTATTGAATCTAACCCACACAGGACTAATAGATGCGCACCCACACAAGATCGATGTTCTTTCATCACGTTGTAGCCTGCCACATGATTCCCTGCATCCAGTGCACTTGAGTTCCATAGAACTTTCCCCTGGAGATATCCGTCATAAATTGATGCAAATAAACTCTACAAATGAGTAAAACTAAGGACTGTCATGTCTTAAAGGATCCATCATGATAGACAATGCATCAATCGGACCCCTGATCTGTGTGTTATAAGCGTTTTAGTTTCGTGCGCTTGGAAGAATTCGAGTTTGATCCATCCCAGTACTAATCCAACTATCTTAAAAACTCATGCGGACTATACAAATTGGAAAATATTTCTCTAAGTACACTAGAATCGTAGGTGGTTCTTCAAATGGACGAAAATTTCTCATGGTTTGACCTTTTCAGTGTTTCTCGGTCTGGCTGGGTTCGGGTCCAGTCTGACCCGGTCAGCCCAACCCAACCCAACCTACTGTTGGATGGGCCATGATAAGCTTATACACTGGGCTATGGTCTGGAATGGCCCACAAGGTGGAGGCCCGACTCGTAAGGGTGAATCCAGGCCCATGAGGGGGCGTCCCGTTCTGCAAGGGGGCGTCCCGGCCCGCAAGCAGTTACCCTGGCCCACAAGAGGACATCCATGCCGGCAAGGGGGTGTCCTAGCCCACAAGTGGGTGTGGACCACTAGGAACATGGAACGCTGGGCAGGCGGTCCACTAGGCTTCCATCCTGCATGGCACTCGACTGGGTGAAACGATCCTCTATGGTGTGGCCCACCCTAGCCGCCACCGGAGAAGTAACCCCTATTTTCTAGAATTGTCGTTAGGGATGTTCGGTTTCCTCTAGAGTGGTGATGCCACGTGGCAAGGCTAGGTGGAATGCTAGACCAGTTAGACTAGGTCCTTCCGCCCATCGCGGCTAGCCGCCATCTTCAACAGCGCGCAATGGCGGTCTGCTCTTCTACCCATAACCATCTGGTGTGCTGGCCACCTCTGTCGGTCTGTTGTGTTTGACGAGTCATGGCCTGCATCCTTTAGCAGCATGTTGGTCATGCCGACCTCCTCTTCCTCGACAATTTTTTGTGTCGGCCACCACCTCTGACCACTGCGGCTGACGAGCCGTGACCGGTTCCTCCAGAGGAACTAGTGCGCCACATCCTCCCTTGCGGCCGGCCAGTGCCGGCCACTACCTTGGTCCCTACTGACACCCATCGATGGTACTTCCATGTCTGTGATATTCCTTGGAGAACGAACGGGTATCTAAGTTGTAGAGGGTTAGGTTCGGGCTCATTAGGCCTGCACCCTCTATGTTATCTTGAAAACAACACAAGTGAAGAAAAAAGATTCTACAAATCATAAAATTGAATCAGAACATTAAACCTACCTCATAAAATGATGGAGAAACTCACGCAGTTGAGGAAGTGGGTCAGAGTTTTCTGTCCCTTATAACTATCCTCTAATGATATCACTCTATTTTCGATTTTCAATTTGGGGTTTTGATGTCGCTCATCACCACTCATCGGAACAGACTCCATCCTCCAAGAGTTTTCCGTCTTTGTACTTCACAAACACTTAGTTTCATGGTGAAGCCATACCAACACCTCTCCCCATGGTACAAATAAATATGAGAGGGGGATGGTGTCTAACTCTTGAATAATTTATGAGGGTTCATTAATAGGAACCTTCTTAAATTCTAACGACATTATTAAATATGATTTGAAGGGTCAAGCCAATTGATGGCTTGACAGATCACTGGTCCCATGATGGAACTTGTCTGTTGGTGGAAAAGAATGAAAGAAAATAAATTAACAATATTATTTTTTTATTTTAAAATTTTAAAACAAACCATTTTTTCCAGACCTAATACAGTTGATGTGAAGCATCTCTTAAGAGAATCCTGGAAATATGGATTCAACGGTTCCCTCAGGTTATTAATTCGAGCACTAGTTCCAAAGTTAGAAAACATCACTCAAGCGTTTACTGAACGTATCCCAAAGAAGTTCCAAAATTCATTCCAGGCACTCTAGGAAATGAAATCACACACCATTCATTTTCACAGACTCATAATCATTCTTTATAAATAGAAAAAAATTACATGGAAAATCTAGATCTTTACATTCTCCTCAACGTTGGGCTGTTCATCCCCAAAATCCACAAAATAGACTAAAAAATAAAATGGGGGTACGAACCACGAATCTAATCCCCCGCTCACATGTGATTTACTGGAGGTTCCCATTCTGCCAGTAAATGTGAACTAGATGTATGGACCGCCCGCGAAGGACTCACTCAAGTCAATCCTCAATCTATACTTTAACCTCTATAAACTTCATCCAATATTCATATTCCAGTTGGCTGTGGTCGATGATGTGAGACAGATCATGCATGTGTATCCTCAGTTGGGATGTGTGGAAGACATTGTGAACCATATCCATTTGTAGTGGAAGTGAGAAGCAGTATTCCACCTCTCTTATCCTCCGATATATCAGACATGGTCTGATAAACCTCCGTGATATCTTGATACCTTGACCAAATCTCTGTAAGCCTCATCGAGGAGAGCCTCTTAATAATATGTGGTCCTCATCCTAGAAATCCAAAGGTCTCATCCTCCTATCATCATAAGAGTTATATCTTCTTTGTGTATTCTTCATCAGCTTGTAGATGATCTACACCTTCTCAGTGGTAGCTCATACCAACTATGGACACATAAGTGCTGACTCCCCTAGGTCCATCTAGCATATAGGTGATTTTTAAGGTAGACCATATAGGGCCTATAATGTTTCCATGCCGATGGAGGAGTGATAATTGTTGTTGTATGCGAGATCCACCAAGGGAAACTTTTCCTCCCAAATGCATCCAAAATCTAAGATGCAAGCATGAAGCATAACCTCTAGTGTCTGTATGGTTCACTCTGTCTGGCCATCCATATGAGGATGAAAGGTGGTGGTCAAATGTAGGTGAGTATCAAACTCCTCCTATAATTCCTTCTACAATTGGGATGTGAAACATGTGTCACGGTTAGAGATGATCGGTGATGGAACCCCCTAATATCTCCGAATTTCTTTCCAGTAGAGGCGTACCAACACCTCTACTAATCCCAGCTCTCAGATGGGTAGGATATGGGCCGAGTTGGTGAGTTGTCCAATGATAACCCATATTGAATCATGTCCCCAAGATGTACATGGAATCCTTGTCACAAAGTCCATGGAGAATCTATCCCACATCCACTCTGAAACCTCGAGTGGTTGTGTTATGCCTGTAGGAACCTCATGCCCTGCCTTCACTTGCTGGAAAATGAGGAATCGTGATGAAAACTCTGCCACTGCCTTATTTATCTCTGGCTACTAGTGCTGATGCCAGAGGTCCTGATTCATCTTCACCACACCAGGATGTATCGTCAGAGGGGACATATGGAACTCCCTAAACACCCCCAACCCAAGTGCTATCAGTACCATGGTACGTCATCTGAATTGGATAACACAATCTCCACCTTTAGAAAATCCATCAGGTGCCTATCCAAATGATATCTAATCACGTCGAACCATGCAGTCAATGTCCCCAAGCTGCGCCCCTTGACTTGATGAAGGAGTGGGGGTGACTGTCATAGATTGGAGGTAAGCTACTCCATCCCTATCCACGAAGGTTATCTACATCATGGAAATCTTCTCTGCTGCCTCATTCATCAACTGTAGAACATACCACCGACTGAGTGCATCTTCTACTACGTTCCCCTTCACAAGAGTATAGAATATCTCAAAGTCATTTTCCTGGAGGAACACTTGCCATCACCGGTGTCTCAGGATCAGGTACTTCTGCACGATGATATATCTGAGTCTCTTCTTATCATAGTAGACTATAAAACGTTCACCCATCAAGTAATGACACCATATCTTCAAGCCGAAGACCACTAATACTAACTAATGGTCATGGGTAGTGTAGTTCTACTGATGTTTCCTCAACTATCATGAGCCCTAGGCGATCACTGTTTTCTCATGCACCAGGACACACCCATGTCCGGTCCCAGATGCGTCACATTAGACTACAAACCCAACACCCTCTTCTGGTATCCTCATGATGGGAGACTCGTCATTCTCTACCTCAGCTCCAGAAAACTGTACTGTCATCTATCCCTCCATACGAAGGTTATTCCCTTTTACTTCAATGCCGAAAAGGGTGCCACAACTCTGGAAAAGTCAGGCATGAATCTTCGGTGGTATCCAGCAAACCCTATGAAACTCCACTTCTCGTTTACACTCCTGGGTGGCTCCCAAGAATGTACAAAATCCATATTCTCTGGATCCACTTTAACTCCGTCCTCTGAGATAATGGGACCCAGAAAGTTGACCTTTGGTATCCAGAACTAGCACATCAAGAGTTTACTGTAAAGATGGTTCTCTTGGATTATATCCAAAACTATTTACAGATGACAGGAATGCTCCTCCTCAGTCACTACGTATACTAAGATGTCGTATATGAATACCACCACAAAGAAATCTAGGTATTGCTAGAAGATCTTGTTCGTGAGTCCCATGGACACTTCAGTGGAATTGGTCACAATGAATGACATCACCAAGAACTCATAGTGGACATAATGACATCTATAAGTAGTCTTCTGAACATACTCATCTTATACCCTGAGTTTAAAACTTCCTGATATGAGGTCTTTTTTTGAAAACCAACGAGCTCCCTTCAACTGATCGAAAAGAACATAAATCCTTGGAAGTGGATACTTATTATTCATGGTGACATGGTTCAAGTGCCGATATTCTACACAGAGTCTCAAACACCAATATTTCTTCTTGGAGAACAAAATCATGGCTTCCTATAGAGAAACATTGGGCCTTATGAACCACTTCATTTTTAAGTCCTCTAATTGTACCTACAACTCATGAAGCTTTGCAGGAGCCATCTGAAATTCTTTTGTAGATATTAGGGTCGTCTCGAGGTATAGGTTCAAGTAATAGTCTACCTCTATATGAGGAGGCATTCCTAGAACATCATCATGAAATGCATCATCATACCGGTCCTCCACTACAAGTTGGCTGTGACTCTCAACATCAACTTCTTTGGTAAGGCTTTCCAACTTATAACAACCATTCACTTTATTACATACAAAAACGTGATTTATTACATAAAAATAACTTGTAGAAACATAGAATATTGAGATTTATAGTGTCTTTAGTGATTATAATTGTTACATAACAACATAAAACATTATATACAACATCTTTATTGAAATCATCTTTTACATGTCCAAAACATTCCCTCGTACTTAGCATTTCATGGGATAACCTGAGGACATGCATAAGAAAGGGGTGATCATTAAAGCCTAATAATGGAATAATCATGTAATAACATGAGGAATACAATACATGTTAGAAAATAGGCATGTCAATGGAGCCAAAGAGAAACATTAACAAAAAGGAATGATAAATCATGATATTAAAAACATCGAAATGTGAAAAAAAACACTTAACATGGAATGAGCATGAGATAAGGCTTGTTGCACATGGAGCATGAGTAAAACCTCATTACACATGAAGCATGGGTAAACCCTCATTTCACATGAATTATTATGATCCAACACTAATTTCATTTTACGTATCATGATACTATACATTACCCAATGCTTTGGAGCGATATCAGGGCACACCTTTCTTAAACTTTTCATTTCATGCATAAGTCTGCCACATGGATCATATAACATGGAATCAATCAATATCATAATTTATTCTTCTCTAATTGAATGTGTTATAAATACATGAAACTATATAATCAATATGTATATGTGTGTATAGTTGAATATCCTTGATACATAAGTGGGCATGGTATTCACTACACAATAACATTTGATTGGAAAATCACAGTGCAATTTCGGCAGCATAACAGTGTGACATAAGGATTCATGAAGATGGATGATGGGAGAGAAATGGGTGTCTCAGAATATGTAAATTAATGAAATATTAAAAGACTCATATAGATACATGTACCAACATATGTAATGTATTTTAAATGCATAATACAAAAGTATTATTTGAATTTAAAATAGGAGAGCGAAATCTCTCACAGAATATCGGCATGGTAATAGGTGTACATGGGAGGAATTGATGGGAGAAAAAGGGGTCACCCATTATCCAAACATAAATAGGGATGTATGGGGAAGGTAAAAATCATATCCAAACATTTTTAATTTAAAATAATAGAGAATTTCAATATTAATAAACATGGATAAAAAGAGAAATGTAGGAATCCCTTACAGGAAATTGTACTTCCAAAGGCTTGGGAAAGGCTTGAGAGAGTATTATTGGGAGATTGGGGAACCTTGGGAGGATTATAGAGAGAGGATTTAAGTGGTTGGACGAACTAAAAAAAGCGTTGAGTGATTAAGAAGTTGGTGCTTGGGTGGGTTTAAATAACAAAGGAGTGAAAATTGTTTATTATTTAGGTTTGGGTCATCTCACATTAAACTAATAAAAAACAAAAAAACAAGGCCATGGTGTTTTCCCATGGTTCTAAATAATGGGGATTTAAAAACAATATTTGATATTTCCAATTTCTGAAAATCTTAAAATAATAGGGTTGCTTATATGCAGGTGAGTCACACTCTCAAGGAAAAACAATTTAAAAAGACAAAATGTTTTATCATCCTTGAAGGGTCCACTAATGCATTATAAAATAAATCAAACAAATATAAAATAAAATTAATTTAATTTTTAAACATATAATTTCTTAACATAATGTTTATATTATTTTATTAAATAACTATTGGGTCATGATGATGTAATAAAACACATTATATATTTTACCAGAATTTAATTTTTTATATCAAATTCGACTGTCTCAAGAAATTATTAAAAAATAATTGTTGGATAATTTCGACATCTTGATTCCAAAAATAATATTCATTTTATCTATATAATTTTATATATATTTGATTATTTACTTTTAAAATAAATACTGACATTTATCGAAAATTCATGGGTTTTGACAAAAACTGCTTTCAAACCATAATATATATTACTATTGCATTCATAAAATTTTATGATCATTTTATTTATTAAAAAATAATTTAATAATAAAATAATTTATTTAAATATTATATAATTAAAAAATCCATTAATTCATCAAATTGATTTCATAGTTGAATATTAACTATAAATACTATTTGTGCTTTCAAAACTATATACAAAGTAACAATAATAAAATAAATGCACATTATTTATAAAAAATAATTTGCATCGTTCATGTGCTTGGGTATTGTTACATAACTTTTTATAAAACTTGCATAAGACAGAAGGGTAAGGTGTGCGAAGGTGTCAGACTCTTGGGGTGGCTCAGATAACAATGTTCAGGTGGTAATCTCTATTAACTTCCACTTCTCCCATAGATGGATCTGCTCAACCTTAACTTGTTCAAGCTTGGTATGGGAATGGACAACAGAAAATCACAATGAATCCGCCTCCTTTTTTATTTCCAACAAATGAGCTTCGTATAGGGAAAGCTTACTGGATGAGGTCATCACTTCCTTTTTCTGAGTAAATTGGATTTGTTAAAGACCTTTATTTATACTAATCAACAGATCATTGTTCAATGTCTATATTAGCAATGGTCACAATTTATAATGCAGTTTTAAAATCCTGAAACACAAAACCAATGAAGTTCAAATTTTATATAACCATAATAATACATTTAATTATATAAATATAAATTTATATTAATGATTGTTTGTGTGGTTACAATCATCACCCACTTAATAAATTTTACCCTCAAACTTTTTTTCCCACACTAAAACAGATGTGGGTAAATTTGCTTCCACATTTCCTCAAATTCCCATGCCACATCTTAAATCTTTTGTTTTTACCACAACTCCACAATAAGGGGAATTTTAAAATTTCATATAATTTTTTCGTTATGATCTATGATCTTCATGGATAGCTCCTCATAAGAAAGATCAACCTTTAGATTTACTACCTCTGAAGAGAGTACATGTGAAGGGATTGGTATATATCTCCTTAGGAGGGATTCATGAAAGACATCATATAACTTGTCCATGGTAGGTGGAAGTTCTAGTCGATAAGACACAACCCCACACACGATCAAGCATCTCGAAGGGGCCGATGTACCTGAACTTAAATTCCCATTCATTCTAAATCTCATGAATTTATTCCATACAGATATGCATAGAAATACCATGTCTCCATATTTAATCTCAAGGTCTCGTTAATGGTTATCTGCATAATTATTCTATCAAATCCGGGCAGCCTTGAAATGCTTTTGAATTTTTTTCACCTTATTTACCATTTAATCGACCATTTCAGGTCCAACCAGTTTAGGCTCACTGACTACATCCCATCATGTCAGTGTTTTACACCTCTTCACATAAAGGGATTCATAAGGTGCCATTCGGATGCTCGAGTGGAAACTGTTATTGTAGGAGAACTAAACCAGTGGAAGATGTTGGTCCCACCCTCCTTTGATGTCCATATAACATGATCTTAACATATCATCTGGTTCTGGAATAGTTCGCTCAGATTGGCCATCCATTTTATTATGATAGGTCATATTGACGTTCAGTTCATAATTTAGAGCATGTTGACGACACTTCCGACACATATATGTGAATCTTGGATCATGATTAGATACAAAAGATAGTGGTACTCCATGAATATTTACAACATCCCTGCTATATATATGCCATGTTGATCTAATTAAAAATCATCTCGAATTGAAAAAAAGTGTGCAGAATTTGTAGGATGATTCACAAAAACCCAGATTGCATTATTACCTTTGGATGTCTTCGAAAGTCCGATAACAAAGTCCATGGTGATGTTCACCCATTTCCATCTTGGTATGGGCAGTGATTGCATCATCCCCTTAGACAAATGGCTCTCTGCCTTCACTTGCTGACACACTAGGCACTATGATGTATAATCAATGATCTGCTTCTTAAAATTAACCCGCCATTAATGTTCTCGGATATCTTGATACATATTTGTGTTTCTTAGGTGAATAGAGAAATTTTCACAATGTTCATCATCCAAAAGTTCCTCCTTCAGCTCTGGACCTGATGGAACATGTAGTATTTTCCCAAATCTCATAATTCTTTCATCATTAACATCGATCTCCAAGGATTTCCCTTTTCTAATAGCTTCAATATTCATTTGAATTTCTATATCAGCCTTTTGAGCATCCTTAATCATTTTAAAAATAGTTAATTTAGAAATCATTGGTGAAAGGATTTATTATGTTCACATCTTTATGATTCCTATTCCATATTCATAAAATATTTTAAGATTGGACTATTTTAAATTCTCATCAATGATAGAATCACTTGGTCTTTTCTACTTAGAGAATCCACCACTTTTTTCACTTTCCCAGGGTGTTAATTGACTTATCAGTCATAGTATTTGATCATCTCTAACCATCTTCATTGGTGCATGTTCAACTCTTTCTATTTGAATATATACTTGAGGATTTTGTGGTCCGTATATATTTCAAACTTCTCCCCAAAAAGATAATGCCACCAAAATTTTAAAATGAAGATCACCACAGCCAACTCCAAATCATGTGTTGGATAATTATGCTCATGAAAATTGAATTTCCTTGAAGCATAGGAAATCACTTCATCAATTTTCATCAACAGACAAAACGTGCCCTTCTCTAAAGCATCACTGAATACCGTAGAAATTTCTCCACATTTGGGTAAAGAGATCATGGGTTTAGTGATAAGCCTCCTTTTCAACTCCTTGAATATTTCTTAAAATCATCACACCAAGAAGACATTACTCCCATCCGAGTTAGCTTGGTAATTGGTTTGGGAAGTCTTAAAAAATTTCTCACAAATCATCGATAATATCCACCCAAACCCATGAAGCTACGTATATACATTACTAATGTAGGCCTCGACCATCCCTCTATTGCTGTTGTATTGGGTGATCCACAGATATAACATTTCTTGTGATGATATTTCCCAACAATGAGACCTCATTCAACCAGAACACACACTTACTGTACTTTTCATAGATATTCTGTTTTTCAAAGGTCTCTAGTACAGTTCTTAGACGCTCCTCACGATCCTAAATGGTTTTTGAGTATATAATAATATCATCTATAATGACTACCACTAAATTGTAGATGTAATATTTAAAGACTCTAATAATCATGTCCATGATGGTTGATGGATCATTAGTGAGTCTGAAATGCATTACTATGAATTCATAGTGCCCTTATATTGTACGAAAAGCAGTATTCTAGATATCATATTTCTTTACCCTTACATGATAATATCCTGACCACAAATCCACCATGGAGAAGTATTTTTCTCCACACGTTTGATCAAACAAGATATTAATTAATGGGAGAGGATAGTTGTTCTTTATCGATATTTTATTAATCTCAAGGTAATTATTGCAAGGGCACATTGATACATACATTTTCTTGACAAAGTGGATTGGTGCACCCCTTGGAAAAGCACATGGGCATATAACCCCTTTATCTAGATTCTCTTGAATTTGTTTCTTTAGCTCCTCAAGATCCATAAAAACCCTTCTATATAGATTCTGTGATTTTGAAAATTTCCCAGGTATAATATCAATTTATAATTCAACATCTCTTATAGGATGAAGACAAGACAATTACTCGGGAAACACTACTTTAAATTCCCTCAGAATAAGAATATTTTCAAATAAGGTTTCCTACTTAGACTCAATCATATGAGCATGATACACATGCTTATAGTGTAGTAATATCCACACATGAGATGTTGGAGAAAAATAAGATTCATCTTCCTCCTTGAACTTGTATAGAATCGGGGGTCGATTCTCACCATGGAGTGTGATTTTCCTCTCATGACAATTTACATTGGCTCTATATAAAGAAATCCAATCCATGCCATGAATTGCATCAAATTACACCAGAGGGAGTATGAAGAGGCTCATCGGGAAATTCAATCCACAGATTATGAAACAGAAGGAGTTATATTCTTGGGATTCAATGATTTCCCCATTTTCCATACTCACCGAAATAATTAATTCCATGATTTGTGGTGGTGCTTGAACTATTCTACTAAAATTTTGGGATATAAAATAATTCTTATAACCACAATCAAAAATTACATTCACAATTCTTTAATGAATAACTAGAATACCTATCACCACCTCGTTGTTGGGGTTCACATCAGAAGCAATGATGGAAAAATCTCACACATGCTACCTTAGAGGTTGTGGGTTGCCTCTGAAAACACTTGCCTTAGATAACTGATTCACAAGATTACCTGGTTCTAGGTAGTTGAATCAATGAACAATGAGTTAAGAGTCAAAAAAGCATTCCTTTCCTCTATTGTAGCCGCATGTTTTTATTGTGGGTAGTTAATATCTAGGTTCCCTTAACATTCACAACAAAATAATTTCCCCATCGCCTTCAGACAACTTCCAGGGTGCTTCTTTCCACACCTTTAGAAAATGGGTTGTTGGATCTTCTTAGCATCATTGGATTTATCCATCAGACTTCCAGTATTCATGTACACCTTAGACTTCTTATCCCAATGATACCCCTGAGATTCTTAGATCTCTATTTCGACCTTGAGGGAAGATCATACAACTTCCTCATAGATATTGAAGTCACGGATCACTTGCAGTTTCTATAGGCTAGGTTTTATCCCACCATGAATGTGGTCTACCTTGCATTTAGGGGTAATGACAAAGCCAGAGGCATATTGTGATAGCCTTGTGTTCTTTTACTCATATTCTCCAATAGATTTGTCATCTTTTTTCTTTAGTTAAAGGAAGTCCCTTTCCATCTTAAGTCAGAGGGTGCATAGAAATATTTATCGAAAAAAACATCTTTTGAAAATCCTATCATTCCAATGCCTCATTCTCCTCCTCAGGCTTCCTAATTTTGATCAATATCTACCATTGATCAAATTCACCTTCCATTAGATAAGCAGCTAAGATAACCTTCTCTTATTTATTACATTTATTAATGGGGAAGATCTTTTCAATGGAGTTAATCCATTGTTTGGTGATAGAGGGATTATATGATCCATTAATAGTAGAAGGCCTTTGTCTCATGAACCTCTCGATAACAACTTTTTCATTCATGGGGGGGGGGGGGGGGTTGAACATTCTTCTTGACCGTTCTTTATATTCAAATGCTGAGTTAACAGATAATGTATCATGAAAAATTTAGTTATTCCCACTACCATAGCATTGGGAATCTCATTATAACAGTCATCACATTGGCCTCCACAAAGGCTATTAGCTCGAGTCGTTCTACTACAGGCCATTGGGTGGAATAAAATAAAAGTTATTGGTAACACATAAAAGGTAATCCAATAAAAAAATGACGAGTTATAAAATACTTTTATTTCCTTAACATAGTAATCTATACACTTCAATCTAGGTTATTCATTATCTATATTCTAACATGTATTATTAGGGGATTTTTTTAATTCCATTAATAAGTTATCATAATAAGCTTATAAATTTTCCAATTCATATCCCCCGAGAGTTTCATAACCAAGACTGTAGCAAGCCCCATTTTCGTGCATGAGTTCTTGTTCGAATCAAGCTCCAAGCGGTGTTTTCTGTTTTTACCCCTAGGATACATCTATGATAGGGCCGCCACTTTCTTCTCATATCCAAACATGGATTTATTTTGTTGATTAACCACTTAATCAGTACTCACCAATACATAGGGATGTTTTTATTATACTAATTCTTATCACTATGACTTCACTTTGGTTTTCTAATCAAATTCCTAAAAATAACTAAATCTATCCTCTGATACAAACTATAACAACCTTGATCTATATTACAAACTAAAATGTGATTTATTACATATGCATCACATGTTACCACAAATATATCGCGAGGTTAAGTGTCTTTGGGGATTCAGATTATTACATAACAACATAAAACATGAAATACAACATCTTTGTTGAAATATTCTCATACATGACCACTATATTCCCTCGTACTTAGCATTACATGTGATAACCTGAGGACATGCATAAGAAAGGTGTGAGCAACAATCCCCAGTAAAGGAATATACATGGAATAACATGAGGAATACAATAAATGTTATAAAATAGGAATATCAATGGAGAACAAGAGAAAATGAACCTAAAGTCATAATAAACCTTGATAATCATAACATGGAAATGTGGAAACCGCACTTAACATGAAATCAGCATGAGACAAGGCTCATTTCAAATTGATCATGATTAGACCCTCATTGAACATGAATCACAAGGAAAATATCATTTCACATGAATTAGCCTGAGTAAACACTCTTTGCACATGATGTATCTTGATACAATACTTTACCTAAGCCATTGGAGCGCTATTAGGGCACACCCTTCTTAAACATTTCATTTCATGCATATGTGTTCCACATGAAACATATAACATGGAATGAATCAACATCATAATTTATTCCACGATAAAGGATTATGAAATAAATATATGAAACAATATAATCAATATGTATTTTTGGGTAATGGTGAATACCCTGAATAGAGAAGTGGGCATGGTATTCACTATACAATAACTATAGATTAGAAGATCACGATGCAATTTCTATAGCATAACTGTGTGACATAATAATTAATTAAAATGGTTAATGAGAGAAAAATGGGCATCTAAACATATGTACATGAAATGGATAGTAAGGGGGTCATATAGATACTTGTCCCAACAAATGTAATGGAATTTATATGCATAATACAAAATGATTACTTGTATGTAAATGAGGAGAGATAAATCCCTCAAGGAATTTCAGCATGGTAACAGGTGTACATGGAAGGAATTAATGAGAGAGAAAGGGGACTCCCATTATCCAAACATAAATAACACAGTATGTTGAAGGTTTGAAATCATACAACATAATTTGTAATTGTAAATAAAATTGCATAACAATATTAAAAAACATGGATAAAATGAGAATTTAAATAATCCCTTACTTGGAAGTGGGCTTCCAAAGGCTTGAGAATGTCTTAAGAGAGGCTTCTTGGGAGCTAGGGTCACCTTGGGTGGATTATAGAGAGAGGAGGTTTGGAGTAGGATGAAATAAAAAGGCATTGAGTGATGAGGAAGTGGAAGCATGAGTGGGTTTATATCGGAAAGAAGATATAGTTTTTTATTATTTAGGTTTGGGAAACCTCACATTAAACTAATCCAGAAAAACTATCCTGTAACACCTCAAAATTTTATGAGGAATATTATTTTATATTTTCTTGATGACTTGTGTTGTAAGCTAAACCAAGATATTCTTTCACTATACTCAACACTGTATTAGCTTTTAGTATACACAACACTATTCTTGGCTTGTGTTGCAAGCAACAGTGACCTTCCTCAATAGTGTTTGTTGTATGCAATACAAAGTTTCACTAAACAATGATATATTGTTATAATATTTTTATGAACTAGCCACTATGAATCCTATTAACCACATTTTGAATTTTATAACATTATCAATCATCGTAGATATATTTTAGAACATGTTCTGATAATAAAATAAATTTTTCAGATATAAGAAGTATTTTTAAAAAAATGATGGTTTTTCACCTTTTGATGGAACACCCATTTTTAATCAAATTTTTGACAAGATTATTAGTTAAATATGAAATATTAAACTTATTATTTTTAATTAGGACAAAACAATTTATATTGGATAAAATTTTGACATTATTTTGATAACCTTCATATTTTTATGAATAGTAACAATATGCTAAATTTTAATTAAAAACAACTTTTTTCATCGAGATAAATTATATAGTTAAATTATAATATTGAATTTTTAAAATTTATAAATAGAATATATTATGACAATTTAATATTATGTATGTCATTGTCATTAATTTTACATTCAATTAATGGGTAAAAACATTTCAATCTTTTGCAATGTTTTAACTTTTAGAACTCGTTTTCTCAACAGTGAGATAAATTTTAAATTAAATCCTGAAAATTCATTGTTTTAAATTTGGAAAACTGAATTCAATAATTGGAATCTGTAGGTCCTTATTATGTTAATAGGATGCCTTTATTTTTGGACATTATGAATAGTAACTATGGTAAATTTTATTTACCATAGATAATGGAAAATCAAGTAATTAAGGGTAAAAATAATATTATAAAATTACCCTAACACTAAAATTAATATAATTGGATGATTATATTTCATCCTAAAAAATTCTTGGGTCGAAATGGTATTTTTGTTAACACACTTGAATGTTATTAAGACCTTTATTTTATTTGATTTAAAGAAAGTGAAATATGTCCCAATCAAAATTTAATAATTAACTTATTTTTATTATAATGTTATAATGAATATAAATTTGATTATAAATAATGATTTGAAAGATAATATGTTTTATATTTATCATGGTAATTTATTTTTATTTTAGAAGAAATATATAATTACCTTAATAGCTTATACATTAATGATGCAGAAATTATTTATTTAGTGAAAAATCAATAATATAGTTTTTATTAAAATACTAATAACCATAAAAAGGACCACAAACTTGACCAAAGCATATTGGTCAAGTTTATCTACACCCTGATCATCCAAGGGTCGTCTTGGGGACAATTTTGTTTCTTATAAAACATATTATGACATTTATATTATTTTATTTTAAATAATGTCAAAGTTGTCACTTTTATAATTTAATAATGAAAACATTTTAACAGTTGGTTGTTTTAGAAGATAAATTCGAGAAAAAGTTTTCTTATTGAAGCTATTATATTTATATTAATAATATTATATTATTTTTAATTTTTAAGAAAGATATAAGTATATTAAATAATAATACAAAAATGTTGCAGTAATTATTTTATTAAGAAAAATATCAAATAAATGGTTTTAAAATAATTAAAATAAATATTATGTAAACAAATTAAGGTGCTACATGAATTTTATAAATTAATATGACATGTTATAAATCTATAAAATATATTTTTTCGAATATATTCTCTGTGTGGATGTTATTTAAATTCAAATAAATGAATAGTTTCAAAATTGAAACTATTGACATTTTATAAAAATAACATATTAATAAATTGTTTAGAAATAAAAAAAATATTCAAAAATTAAAAATTGAAAATTATATGGTCTAAAATTTCATAATGTATCTAATTATAGATAATTCACAACACATAAATAAGTATTTATAACAATTTAAAGTTAAGAATATTACTACCACAACTAAAATTAAATAGCTAAAATAAGGATAAATCAAAATGATAAGGTTTAAAATAAAATGAAAACATGTCTAAATATAATTGGATGATTATATTACAACACTATTTTATCTCATCTTAGAATTTGAGTCACTTTGGATTTTTTTATGTTGGAATTGAGTTTTTTATAAATTAATATATTTGGAGGTTTCCAAAAGTGCCCATATACTCTCTTATAAAAGGGCACCTCCTCCCTCTTCTCTTCACTCCATTTTGATGTTTCAAAATCGGCCAAAATCTGCCAATTTACATTATGAACTTCTATATAAACATAATGGAGGTCTTTAGCTTCTTCAAAGTCAATCTTTAGTGTCCTAATAGGAGGTTTAGAAGAGGCACGTCGAAGATGAGGTAATATCTTTTACTAATTCTTTCAAAATAATTTTTTCTTCTACTTCCTCTCTATGATTTGTTTACATATAATGTAATAAAATAAGTATCACTAATATATTGATATGTTATTATAAATATTAAAAAACCTTATTTCACTTTATATCCAACCTACGAAAAATGAAATCACTGCACGTGCGTACGTACTGATTACGTCACCACACCGTGGTGTAATATGTTTCTCCTTAAACACCATAAATGGATGGATATAATTGTTGAAATAAGAACTATATATGATTATTATAACATAATACTAATTTTTAAATATTATATCATCCACACCAATTCTATTCAATAATTATGGGAGGGATATTATCGCTCGTGCGTACGTATGGACTACCGTCTCCACGATGCGATGATATTGATTCTCCATTTTAACCATTCAAGATTTATTATAATGTATATATAATAAGTAATCATGAAATATATGACATAATAATGCTACTGGATTTATGTATATTTATTTGTCATTTACTTTCTTTCAATTTAATAAGGAAATGAAAACAGTGTTCATGTGTACATACGACCTACTATCTCCACGAACGGTGTATTTCCTTCCATTTATCGATATATTATAAATATTTTCAGAATATATATTATATATAAATCATGTTTTACATTCTAGAAGTAATTAAACATTATGTATTTTATCATTTGAATAATTACACGTCAAAACACGTACGATAAATGAAATGATTTTACCCAAAACGTTGCTTTTACATGGAATTGACAAATGAAATGGTAATATAAAGTCGTAAGTGAATCATATATGATATCATAAATATAATTATGGTTCTGTTAAAAGTTAATAAATTTTTTAAACACCCTATACTGGATTCTTGGACACATATGGATGAAATTGGACTTCAGGTATGGGATAATTATTCAAATCTAATTTTTATCCGGGGTTATTTATTTGTAAGTATTTATTGGGGTTAGGTTTATCATCCATGTCTATGTTTTCTCAAAATGTTTTTATAAAATTATTACTATTTTCCATGATTGTTTATATTTACTTTTACCCCTTTTTTACTTTTACCACAAGGTGTGGAAGGAATCTTTGTTTACCATACAAGGAACTTTTATACTTTTTTGACAAAAGTATGAGAATAATGTTTTTTTAACTTATACGACATGAACATATTTTTACGGTTTCACATAGCCTTATTTTCATGAAGCTTACTCTATAATATTTCGTGATTAATTTCAATAAAATCATTTTCGTATAAAATTGAATGTCATTTTGTGAAAAGAAAATGATTTTGAAGAAGAAATGAAACTTTCCTCAAGAAATCATTTAAGCTATTTTATCAAAACTATTTGCTATCTAAGATGACATTATTCAGTATGCTTATGTTTCAAGAATATGTCTCTATTATTTACATGTTTTTATTTTTCTTATGATTAAATGATATCCATTTTTTTATGGATTATGTTCTGATGGGATGATGTTTATGAAACCCATTTTATTCTTTGGGTTATGATAAATGATTTATGTTTATTTGGTGCCACACGTAAGAATGACTTAATTATGAGATGGTTGGGACATATATCTCCCTCAAATTCATTGAATAAAGATTTATATCACATTATATGACATGTATGGAATGAAAAGTAAATCTAGTTGATTAATACATGGCTGGAACGACAAGTAAACGCAAGCAAGTGATGGACTCTATTCACTATGATGGTCTTGGCAGCAATGCCTTGGATACTATAGAAATCATATCATGTGCTTAATGGTTTTCCACAATTACATATTTTATTCCCAAGACATTTTAACATTATTGATGTTCCGTTATGATCTATTACTTATGTACTATAATGTTTTATTTCATTGATCATCATTTTTAAGTTTAAATTTTATGTTCATGTTTTTAAATTAAAATGTTTAGGGATTGTCTTATTTTATCCTTGTTTACTCTTACTAAGAATTTGAGCTCACCATTTATATGTTATCCTTTTTCCAGGATACAACGAAACGTTTTAGGTAAGAAATCAAAAGGGGAAGATCTCTATGGGATATGTTGAAGATCTTTCACCATGATTAGAAGATTATGTTCCATGTTTCCAAAAAAACTAATATAATATGGTCCTTGGGAGTTTTTCTATCATGTATTATGTATTCCACAAAAGTAATGTAATGTCCATGTACTTCAATCTTGGGTCTCTATAGTTGGTGTTAGAGAAACGGTTAAGTTAACTAGTGGAAACTAGGATGCCAAAACATTAGTGAGATCTCTAGAGATATTTCAAAGGTATGTCTAGGGATATCCCTTAGGTTAAGTATAAGTATTGTTTGCAGTCCAAGAATTATGATAACGATCATGAATAACCTAGGATAAAACCTAATATGTTATATATTGAATGTAATCCCCTTGATTATGTGGTTTTCCTAGTATAATATTTTCCTCTCACACTATTCTTTTTGGGTTTTAGATAATTGCTGGAACCCGAAAAAACTGTGTTAATGATCAATGCACTGGGAAATGAAATGATTTTTTTTGAACAACCAAATGTTATGGTAAATGGAGGGAAAAATTTTATTTCTATAATTACACAAGCTATGAATCATTTTGGACTTCCAAATGAGCCTAGAAAGGAACAATATTCTATTGAGTCCTTCATGAGGCAATGCCCACCGTCTTTCAGTGCGTCTTCTGATCCACTTTTTGCCGAAAAATGGATCAGTACCATTCAAAAGATATTTTCCATACTTCTTTTTTCTGAACATGAAGTAGAAATTTTGGAAGTTTACCATTTAGAAGGTGAAGCATACCAGTGGAGGACTATAATTTATAATACAAGTCCCCAATATGAAATTGAATCCATGGAATGGGATGAGTTCAAGAACTTGTTTTTCAATAAGTACTTCCCTCATATTTTTCGATCAAATATCGAAAATTAGTTCATTAAGATTAAGTAAAAGGATGATGAATCTGTTGGTATATATGAGGTGAATTTTACAAGGATTTCAAGGTATGCATCTGGATTTATCATCAAAACTGAATGTAAAGTAGATCTATTATTCAGTGGCTTAAAACTAAGTCTTCAAAATGAATTAGCTATAAAAAAATTCAGTAGCTAGGAAGAGATAGTGAATTGTGCTATCATGGTTGAACTGGAAGATGGTGTTACATATCTATCTCATGGTTTTGAAAAGAAATTAATGATGGAGTTCAAGGAAAAATCTCAAAAAAATGGTGAAAATAAGATGAATGTTTAATTATGCTCATTGTGTGGTAAGAACCATAGTGGAGATTTTCTTAAAGTGACTGGAAAATGATTTTAGTGTGGAAAATATGGTCATCCAGTAGATGAGTGCCTAAATAATGGGAAAAAGGTAGCTAATGATGTGAATAGAGAAAATACTACCGAGAATGCACCATCAACACTTCAATGCTACAAGTGCATGGAAATGGGGCATTACACTAACCAATTCCCTAATCCAAGGGTTAACGATGATTGACTTCAACAAACACTTTAGGCAAAGGAAAAAGGGATGTAACATGCAATCAATATTGGTAATTTTGAATATGAAAATGAAGTGGTGGAATGATAGTGTTTATGTAACTGCATTAAAAAATAGTATTGTAAATCTCATTTATAGTGTCATAGAATTTTCGAATATATATGTATTGGTTTATTGTGGGTTTCCATAATAATATGGTACTGGTAACCATGAAAAGAGATTGAAATATTTTTGAAATGCAGATGTTATGCACATAATGATGGGATATAGTGAAAATAATATGTTGGATATTATTAATGATCTCATGATTGATATATGGACAATGTGATATCATGATTTGAGTATATAGAATTTTTCAGATTCTGTAATGTCGAAAGAGATAACATTTAAAATAATTCATGTTTTAACTATGGTTCTATGGTAATTATTGTTCCAAGAATACATGATTAAGGTATTCACATGTTTTGAATGTGACCAAGAAGATATATTTTATTATATATGGGGGATAAATGATGGTATTCACATGATTGTTATATGTCTTTTCTAGTAATCATTTTCTTTATACTATGAGTATGAAAAGAAGTAGTTTTGATAATCCTAAAGGTTGGAATGTATTATTATTGACATTAGATATTATTTTTTACGGATCAAACTATTTTTCGATATTATTTCTAGAATGTTATAATGGTGTAGTTTTTGAAAAAGGACAATCTGCAGGACGGACAATAACTCGTCGCGTTGTACAAGGCTATGGGAATTGAACCCTCAACCGATGTGCGACAAGCCTTTATTTCATACCACTAGCCTACATGACATCCTTGGTTAGTAGAAATTAGTTTCATTTTATTAAGAGGTATGATAGATGAAGTATATGTCCATTTTTTGGAAACATATATGGTTAATCTCACCATTAATGGACTTATGTATTTTTAATAATTATGATAGACTTTGGTTTTAGACATATGTAATAACTTATCATTCTATCGCATGATCTTCTAACACTTCTAGAATGTAAAATTCACTTCATTTCTTTAAATAAGAGATGAAGCAGAAATTTTTCATTCAATAAACAATGATGATATTACACTGAAATCAAGTAAGTATTTCTATTTTTGTAAAAATTCATCAACTTCAGGGAAATGATCTTGAAAACCAAAAACATTGTCCTAGTAACCTCATATCTGATGAATCAGATGGTACCTTAGAACATCAAAAATTTATGGCTTTTGAATTTTTTTTCATAGCCATGTTATATACCACTCTCCATCAGAACATGATGGTTAGATTTATCGTCCATATTCATATTTTCACCTTTGTTCTCATATGTGGAAACCCAATGATGAGTTAATTTGGGTAACCGTTAAATTTAAAAAATTAGTTTTTAAAATTATGTTTTAGAATTCATTTTTATGATGTTGGTTTCTATAATAGAAACATTGAAGTATTAACCATTTATAACATCGATGAATTTCGATGGCAAAATTCATTTTAAGTGGGGTAGAATGTAGCACACCAATATTTTATGAGAAATATTATTTTTAAATTTAATTTATGTATTGTGTTGTACGCTACACTAAGATTATGTTATGCTATACACAAAACTGTATTATCTTGTAGTATACAGAACACTATTCAAGGCTTGTGTAGCATGCAATAGCGTCCTTCCTCAATAGCGTGTGTTGAATGCAGTACTAAATTTCACTAAACAATGATATATTGTTATATTATTATTATGAACTAGCTGTTATGAATAGTATTAACCAAATTTTGAATTTTATAACATTATCATTATTCTTACACATATTCTAGAACACTTTTTGTGAACAAAGTTATTTTTTTGGATAAAATATGTATTTTTAAAAAAATGTTGTTTTGTCACCTTTTGATGGAACACACATTTTGAAATATAATTTTTGACATGATAAAATGTTCAAATTGAAAAAAAATTCTTATTTTGAATTAGGGAAAAAAACTTTATATTTGTAAAATTTTGACATTTTTTTGATAACCTTCATATTTTGATGAATAGTAAAAATAGACTAAATTTTTATTAAAAACACGTTTTTTCATTCAGATAAATTACATTGTAAAATTAAAATATTTAATGGTTTTAATGTATAAATAGAAAATCTTTTGACCATTTAATATTATGTATGTCATTATCATTAATTTTACATTGAATTCATGTGTAAAAACATTCCAATCTTTTGCAATGTTTTAACTTTTAGAACTCGTTTCCTCAACAGTGGGATTAATATTAAATTAAATACTGCAACTTCTGTGTTTTGATTTCAGAAAATTGGATTCCATATTTTGAATCAGTAGGTCCAAATTTTTTTTAATAGGATACTTTTATTTTTGGTCATTATGAATAGTAACTATGATAAATTTTATTTACCATAGATAAATGAAAATCAGTTAATTAAGGGTAAAAATAATATTACAAAATTCCCCTAACACTTGTATTAATATAATTGGATGATTATATTTCGTCAAAAAATATACTTGGGTTGAAATTGTATGTTTTGGACCCCACTTGAATGTGATCAAGAGCTTTAATTTATTTTATTTAATGAAAGTAAAATATGTCTCCCTCAAACATTAATAGTTTATGTATTTTTAATATAAGGTTATACAGAATATAAATTCGATTATAAATACTTATTTAAAAGCTAATATGTTTTTATTTATCATTATAATTTATTTATAATTTTGAAAAATATATAATTACCTTAATAGATTATACATTAATGATTCAGAACTTATTTATTTAGTGAAAAATCAATAATATAGTTTTTATTAAAATACTATTACACATCAAAATGACCAGAAACTTGAAAAAACCTTATTGGTCGAGTTTATATATACCATATTCATCTAAGGGTCTACTTTTATACCATTTTCATCCTTATAAAATAGATTATGACACTTATATTATTTTATTTTAAATGATGTCAAGTTGTCACGTTCATAATTTAATAAAGATATCATTTTAATAGTTGGATGTTTTAGAAGATAAATTAGACTAAAAATGTTCTTATGAAATATGTTAGATTTATCTTAATCATATTATTTTATTTTTAACTTATATTTAACAGATAATCAAATCAAATAATTATACAAAAATGTTTTAGTAATTATTTTATTTAGAGAAATATCAAATAAATGTTTTTCAAAATATTAAAATAAATATTATATGAACTAATTAATGTGCTACATGAATTTTATAGATTAATATTACATGTTAGGAATATTTAAAATATGTTTTTTTGAATATATCCTCTATGTAGATTTTATTTGAATTCAAATAAATGAATATTGTCAAAATTGACACTATTTGATATTTTATAAAAATAACAAATTATAAAATTGTTTAAAAATCACAAAAATATAAAAAAATTAATAATTAAAAATTATATGGTCTAAAATGTCAAAATATATCTAATTATGGACATTTTACATCACAAAATTAAGTATTTATAACACATTAAAAATTCAAATATTATTACCACAAAGAAAATTAAATAGATTAAATAAAGATAAATCAAAATTATAAGGTTTAAAATAAAATAAAAACAAGTATAAATTTAATTGGTTGAGGATATTACAACTATATATTATCTAATATTCGACCTTGAGACACTATGGATGTTTTTATGTTGGTTTTTAGTTTTTTATAAATTAATATTTTGGGAGGTTTCCAAAAGTGCCCCTCTAATCTCTTATAAAAGTGAACCTCCTTTGTCATCTCTTCACTACATTTTGAGCTTTTATACTCAGAAAAAATCTTCCCATTTCCCTTATAACCTTCCCTAGAAACGTACTGGAGGTCTTTTTCTACTTCAAAGACTATATTTAGTGCCATAATAGGAGGTTTAGAAGAGGCACGCCGAAGAAGAGGTAATATCTTTTACCGATTCATTCAAAATTATTTATTCCTATACTTCCTCTATATGAGTTGATTCATTATAAAGTAATAAAATATTTATCACTAATATAATAATATGTTATTATAAATATTAAACAACCCTATTTTAATTTATATCCTTCATACGAAAAATGATATTACCGCGCGTGCGTACGTACAGCTTTCCGTCTCCACACCGTGGTGTAATATGTTTTTCCACCACCATTATACATGGGTGGATATAACTGTGGAAATAATAACTATATATGATTATTATTACATAATACTAATTAAAATATATTATATCATCCACCCCAATTCCATTCTATAATTATGGGAATGATATCATTGCTCGTGCGTACGTACGGATTACAGTCTCCATGATGCGATGAGATTCATTCTCCATGTTAACCATTCAAGAATGATTATAAAGTATATTTAATAAGTAATAATTAAATATATTACATAATAATAATACTGTATTTATGTATAAATATATGTCATTTACTTCCATTCAATTTAATAAGGAAACTAAAACATCGTTCATGCGTACGTACGACCTACCCTCTCCATGAACGGTGTATTTCATTCCACTTATCGATCTAATATATCTATATTATGAATATATATTATATATAAATCATTTATATCATTCTATATGTAAGTAATAATGAACTTAGTAATCATATATATAACTACAAGTCAATACACACACGAAAAATGAAACGATTTTACCCAAAACACTGATTTAACATGGAATTGACAAATGAAAGGGTAATATAAAGTTATAATTGAATCATATATGATATCATAAATATTATTATGGTTCTATTACAACTTAATAATATGATTAATTCCACTATACCTGAGTCTCAGACACAGACAAAAGAAATTGGGAATAATGTAAGGGATAATTAATCCTATCTCATTTTTATCTGGGATTGTTTATTCGTAAGTATTTACTGGGGTTATGTTTATCATCCATGTCTATGTATTCACAAAATGTTTTCACAAAATCTTTAATATTCGTCCATATATGTTTAAATTCATATTTGTCCCTTTTTAACTTTTACCACATGGTATGGAAGAAATGTTTTTTTTACTATACGAGGTAATTTATTACTTTTCTGACAAAAGTACGAGAAGAATGTTTTTCTAACTTATACCGCCTGAATGGATTTATATGGTTTCATAACACCATATTCTGATGAAGCATAATGTGGAATATTTTGTGATTACTTTATATAAAATCATTTCATTTTATAATTTCATGGTATTTTCTGAAATGAAAATGATTTTGAATAATAATGGATACTTTCTTCAAGAATTCATTTCAGGTGTTTTATGAAACCTATTTTACATCTAAGATGAAATTATTTATTATGTTTAGGTTTCAAGTATAATGTCTATATTATTTACATGCTTTGATTTTTCTTGTGATGAAATGATATCCATTTGTTTTATATGGATTATTTTATGATGGGATGATGTTTATGAAACCAATTTTATTCTTTAGGTTATGATGAATGATTTATGTTTATTTTGTGCCACACGTAAAAATGATTTAATTATGAGATGGATGAGAACTATATCTCCCTCCAATGCATTGGGTAATTATTTATATCTCATGAGATCGAAATTCCTAGAACGGCAAGTAAATCTGGTTCAGTAATACAGGGCTTCAACAACATGTAAACCCGATCCAGTAATGGACTCTATCCACTATGATCGTCTTGGTTGCAAAGCCTTGGATACTATAGAAATAATATCATGTGTTTAATGGTTTTCCAAAATTACATGTTTTATTCCCATGACATTTTTTCATTATTGATGTTGCTTTATAATATATTCATTATGTACTTCAATTTTTTATATCATTTTTCATGATTTTGATGTTAGAATTTTTTGATCATGTTTTTACTTTCAAATGTCTATGGATTGTCTTATGTTCTCCATATTTAACCTTACAAATCATTTCAGCTCACCCTTTATATGTTTGCATTTCCCCAATATATAAAGAATGGTTTTAGGTAATAAAAAAGGGGATGATTTTTATGGGATATGATGAAGTTCTTTCACCATGATTAGAAGATTATGTTCTATGATTCGAAAGAAACTAAACTAATACAGTCCTTGGGAATTTGTTGTCATGTATTAAGTATTCTGCAAAATTAATGTTATTTCCAAGTACATCAAGCTTGGGGATCTACACATCCCATAGTTTTGCACATGTTTCTTTTCAATGGGGAGTGAAAGACAATATTTTATAATGCGAAAGGCCGAACTTTTTAAAAAATAGGGTTGCTTATGTGTAAGTGAGTCACACTCTCAAGGAAAACAATTTAAAAATACAACATGTTTTATAATGCTTCAAGTGCCCACTAAAGCGTTGTAAAATAAATCAAGTAAAACTAAAAAAAAAATATTTTAATTGTAAAACATTTATTGGCCAAACATAATGTTTATAGTATTATATTACTTCACTATAAGATCATTATGATATCATAAAACACAATATCTATTTATAAGATATTTAATTTTTACAAATAAATTTGAATAACTCAGAAAATTATGAAAAAATTCACTTTTGGATAATTTTGACATCCTAATTCCAAAAATAATATTAATTTTATCTAAATAATTATCTATAAATGTTAATTTTTTCTTTTAAAATAAAAACTGAAATTTATCAAAAAGTCATGGGGTTTGACAAAAACCACCTTTAATACCATAATAAAAATTTAAATTTAACTCATAATTTTATATGAACATTTATATTTAATAAAAACTAAATATTAATAATAATATTTTATTAAAATATTATTTAATTCAAAAATCCATTAATTCATCAATTTATAATTAAGAGTTGAATATTAATGAAAAGTATTATTTCTTCTTCAATTTTTTTTACAAAGTAACAGTAATAAAGTGAATGAAAATTATTTATTCAAATATAATATACATAGTCATAGTGCTAGGGTCTTATTACATAACCCCTTATAACATCTACATAAAATTGAATGGTAAGGTGTGCGATGGTGGCATACTATTGGGGTGACTCGGATAACATTGCTCGGGTGGCAATCTCTATTAACTTCCACTTCTCCCGTAGTTTATTCCGCTCATGCTTAACGTTTTCAAGATCAGAAAGGTCTTGGTCAATAGAGAATCCCAATGATTCCACCTCCTTCACAGCTCTAACAAATGGCCTTTGTACAAGGCTAGTCTATTGTATGAGGCCATCACTTCCTTTTTTTGAGTAAATTGGATTTGTTAAAACTTTATATTTATTCTGATCATGTTATCATTGTTCAACTGATATATTAGAAATGTTCACAATCCATAACAGCATATTAAAATGTAAAAACATAAAACCAATGATGTTCACATTTTTTATAACCATAATGAGACATTTAATTAGATCAAGAAAAATATACATTAATGAATGTTTGGGTCATTACACAACAGATGTCTGACTGGCTACACAATCCTCCTGGTAAGTCCATCCTATGCTTCAATGGTTCCCCTTATATCGCTGAAGGAAAACCATGTCCCATCCTCATGGAAACACCGTACTTTGTGTCTAATATAGTCAATATGACCATGGACTGTGGATAAATAGTACATACCCATGATGACATCATAAGGCCTCAATGCTGCTACTAGAATATCTTAGATGAAGCTCTATCCTCCTAGAGTAAGCACACACCGCCCAAAACAGTGTGTAATCATCAAATCCACTCTTGTAGGAGTCTCTAACTTTAAGAATTGGTCCAACAACTCCATTGGAATATTAGAGCTCCGAACGAGTGGCATGGAAATAAAAGAGAGAACGTAACCTATGTCTATCCGTACTACATCTAAGGTGGAGTAGACACATATCATACCTCTAATAATATCTGGAGCGTCATGGTCATAGTCCTCAACTTCATGGAGCTGAGCTCGTCCATATCCACCTACTCCTTTTGGTGGGGGTGGGAAACATGGAGGTAGTGGCGTTAGATCCTCAAATCACCGCCCACCGCCTGCTGCACAGCCAAATCCTCTGGAAAATCCACATACTATCTATAAACCTACCTAATCAAATTTCTACCTATTACTCGACGGTCCCTCGATCTTTTGTTGAACATCCATACGATCGGTCAGGAAGTCATGAGCCATGTGACCCTTCCATCCACACGAGTATCACTTCATGATCCTCAGCTATCCTCCCCTATCCCATAAGCCCCGCACCACCGACCATGTATCCTGAGGTCGTCCACTAGAAAGTGTGGCCTTCTTCGGCCCCTAAATTATCTGTCTACTGCCTATTGTGGATGACTCTGCATCCTATAGTCTGGTGGTGCCTCTCGCTATGGGTGTCTGCTCCGCTAGGATGCTCTCCAACAATAGTGCTCTCTCTAGAACCCCAGCCAGCATTGAAATGATTTATTGATGTCATTGATGATATAATATTCCATCGTAGAACCTTCTCAATGGTATAAGCAATGTAGAAAGGGTCTCGTACAATGTCAATGTAGTATTTGGAGAGATCAGTGAACCTCCCCGAGTACTGGGCCACAATCTTGGATCCCTACTATAAGTGATGCATCTCATGTATACACAATGAATATAGAGTTGTTGGGATGAAATATTCCATGAAAAGGCTCTATAAGTCTTCCCAGATGATGGTCACCTCATCATGTATCCGAAGAATCAATCTCCACCATCTCCCTACTACTTCCTGAAAAAGACTGGCAACTAGGATCACCAAATGGTCAGCTTGTGTCCCCAATAAGTGAAAAACTCTAGCCACAACCTCCAACCAGTCCTTAGTCACCTACAGATCCATATCTCTTTATAACCTAGAATGCCTCGTCCACTGAAACTCATGCAACACACTCAGTCGGCGCACACCCTCTGCTGGTGGGGCTGGTGGAAAAGAATGTCCATTATGTAGTGGTGCTGCTGGTACACCACTTGAATGTGCTAACGATGTTAGAGGGCCTTGCACCAAGGAATCATCGCTCATGGGGGCCATCATTGCATACTCTCTCAAGAATAATATATGTCTATCTATGTGTATGCATCCAGAAAAATACAGGTCTGCCGCAATAATTATGTTATACATGGTGTGCTGACTTAAAGTGATCATAAGAATTTTTTTTCAAAACACATGCAATCAGTGTTATCATACACTGAGTCAGAAATCAGATGTCAGGGTCCTGATGTATGTTTACGTCATCCACTACACCAACACTGCATTCCCCAAACTGAAAACCACACTCATAAAAATTTAAACTATTTCCACAAAGAAAATATAAGAGTCCTAGTTCTTTGGTAGAACCGAACCCTATGATACCACTAGGTCACGACCCATTCCCTGAGACCCATGTCGTGACTACCTCAGGCCCACCTTCTATAGGCTAGGGGCATAAGACTAGTACCAGAGAATCATATCCCTAAAATGGGAAGGAATTGCCTTTAAAATACATAGGCACACAATCAATGAACACAACAAAAAACAACCATGAAGTAAACTGCAGTAGTAAAAGTTTGCTGAATGTTAAGGGGCCGAAATAAAAGCCCAACTGAAAAGTACATGTACAACTGAAAAGTACTAATACAACTAAAAGGTGAAATATGTCTCACAGATCATCCACTGAGGATCCTACCTAAAGGGTAGGTACAACTCAAAATCAGTAGTCCATGCGTCACTTCATGCCAAATAGTCCACCTTTGAGTACCGCCCAGTTCTGGCTCCCTTAGGCTCATTCAATGCTGTCCATCATCCGCAAAAGACACAACATGGTGTGGGTGTAGCCCATGCATGAGTGAGTATAAAAATACTCAGTAGGGTCCCTGAAACCCTCGTTGGTCTCCTAAAGTTCCACAATGGAAATACAATAATGAAATTCCACAATCTCAAAGCATGAAGCAATAGACATCAACTCTAATTAGGAATATGCCCATACATATACTTGAGTTATCAAGATATAATAATCTCACACATGAGATAATAATATCCCAAAGTAAAACCACAAATGTAGAAATACCACATAGGGAACACCACTGAGATTGAAGTACCAAAATGGTAACACCACGAAGACTAAACCACAATGGTTGAAGTTCCATGTAGCTTGCACCAATAAGATAACACCACATAGGTAGAAGTACCACACATTTAACACCACATAGATAAGAGTACCACACATGTTACACTGCGGAGATAACACCACGAAGGTGAAGTGACACAACTAACAATCATGAATAAATTAAGTACAAAAAATAGATGATTAGTCATAATCTAGATCATCTTAATCTATTAAGAGGCACTGATACTGACCAAAACAAGATCGATAAGTAATAATCCCTGCAGACCCACATATGATTGATATGCACTGACCCTCATCGGATCGTTGTCCAGTGACCCACACATGGTATGATGGAATTTGAACCACACAAGATCGATAGATGCTGACCCACATATGATTGATGTTCTTTTATCACGTTATTTCCTGCTACAGGATTACTCGCAACTGGTGCACTCGAGTCCCATAGAATCTGCCGCATGATATATTAGTCAATCTTAGACTACCAGTTAGCTCCACAAAGGAGTAACTCAAAGGACCAAAATGTTGTAAGGGTTCCAACATGATAGACGGTGCGTCAATGGGATGCTCGTTCTGTGAGTTATAAGAATTTTAGTTCTGAGGGCCCGGTTATAATCAGGTTCTATCCAAACTAGGCGTACTCCAACTATATTGAACAATTATGTGGATTATACCAAAAGTATTTTCTCTCTACAAGGATCCTAGAATTGTTGATGGTTTTTCAAACAAACATCTCATTCTCGTGATATGGCTCTTTAAGTGTTTATGGGTCTGGTTGGGTCCGGGTCCGATCCGACCTGATCAGACCAACCTGACCAGACCCGGTCTAAGTTGGGTGGTTACAGGCTCATCCCACTAGACCATAGAACTGTATAGCCTAAATGGGTTTCGCACGACCCATGATGGGGTGGCCCAGCTCATGAGGGGGAATCCCAGCCTGTTAGGGGCAGCCCGACTCACAAGGGGGTCACCCGACATGCAAGGGGGTGGCCCGTCCAGCAAGGGGGAAGCCCATCCTGCAAGGGGGCGGCCCAACCTTCAAGGACTGCACGACCTACTGTGCAAATGGCCGGACCAGATGAGGCATGGCCAGCGGCTAGGTGGAGCGGCCTCCAGTGGTCGGGCCCGCCCAAGAAGCCACCGGGGGAGTGACCCCTCGATTTTCCCGAACAGCCGCAAGGGCTGTTCGGTTTCCTCTACAGTGGAGGCACCACATGGTGCCACCGGGAGGCATATGGGACCCATTGGAGCGGATCCTACCTCTATTCATGACTGCCTGATGCTGGCTGCCATCTCCAGTGGCGCGCACTGACACACCGCTCTACCACCCGCGACCGCCCGGTTTATTGGATACCTCCCTTGGTCCACTGCTTCTGACGAACCATAGACTTTATCCTCTAGTCATGCGTTGGTCAAACCACCCTCTTCTTCCGCAGCTGGTCGGTGCGTCAGATGCCTCCTCCAACCTTCGTGGCTGATGAGCCAAGAAAGGTGGCATCGGCGGCGTGGTTGCGCCACCTCCTCCCTAGCGACCTGCTTGTTCCAGCCGTCGCCTTGGTCCATGTCGGTGCCTGTTGCCGGTACCACCGCACTAGTGTTCATCCACATATAATGAAAGTGTTGCAATTTAGAAAAGGGTCTGGGCTGGATTCATGAGGACTTCACCCTTCGCGTTAGCTTTAAAACAACGAGAGGGAGGAAAAATGATTCTTCAACTCTTGAAATTTAAATCAAAAGTATACCCTACCTCAAGAACGATGGAGAAATATCGGTGGTTGAGTAAGTGGGTCATTGTTTTATATCCCATGAATATAGAGTCCAATGACGTCACTCGATCATCGAGCAATAGTTTGGGGTTCCTCCAGAGCTGTTATAGTTGAATTTAAGCCTCCCTTAAGTGAATCCCGGAGCTGCGTATTCCACGGTGCCCTCAGATTTTTAATCGGAGCACCGATTCAAAAGTTAGAAAACACCGCTCACATGTTTACTGAACGTACCTTAAAAATGTTCAGAAATTCAATCTGGAAACTCTGAGCCTCGGAATAACATGTCGTCAATATTCACAGACTCCTAATAATTCTGTATAAATAAAAAAAGTACGTGGAATTTTTTTTTCATTAAACATAAAGCATTAGATGAGTGAGGATAAGAGGGGTTGAGGGTGGGTTTTATAGTGGATGAGAGGTTTGATTTCTCATAATTTTATTTATTATTTTATTATTATTTTTTTCAAATAAGAAACAATGTAGAATACTGTGAATAAACATAGTAATCATTTCACCTGAGTTCTAAACTATGGTTCTAAAATTAACGAAACATCATCCATGACTCTATAATTCTTGTATTTATCATTTAACAAAAAATAATGTGTGTTACAATTCAGAAAAAATTATGTATTTTCATAAAAAATTAGAAATTCATCCTAACCGTTGATTGATGGGTGGAATTATAAATTTAACTCCATTTTATGAAAATAATTTTAATTATATGAGATATTTAATATTCAATTAAACATAAAAAATTACATTAAAAATATTATTTTTAAAATTAAAAACAATTTTATATAATCATAAAAAATTTACTAAGGTAATATAAATTAATCAAAAAATCATATGAAAAAATATAGATTTCTGAATAAATTTTATGAAAATTAATTATTTTTCAATTCAATTTATTTATAAAAATATTTCAATTGAATATTTATTATTCATAAAAATACCAAAACATAATTAAAAATTTTATAAAAAATCCATTTACATATAATATGATATTATATTATCACACATTAATATATAATGTTCCTAAATTGTATTTATACATTCATGTTTGAGGTTACTACTAATTCTTTTGATCATTTATTCATAAGGTTCATATTACTATTCGTAAGGGTACATTACTATTCCAAAGTGTAAATTTCTATTCACTAAAAAATATGTATATCCTATTTAAATATAAATATCATACTGATCACAACCATGTATGTATTTATTTAAGAATTTAATTCTTATAAATAGAAAAATTATATTTAACAGCTATGTTATAACTATCTATTTTAAATAATAATTGTGTGTTTTTTCACATAGAATAAGGGTTGTGTGAATTAAATTTTAAATTAAATAAATTTATAAATATATGGGTTGTTACCTATTATGTCATAACAATCATATATAATCATTAAATACATTATTATACTCATTAATAATATAGGTTTAATAAAAATTTATTTTATCACTATGCAGATACAATACGTCATACATAAGAATGAGTGATCCTATCACATACTGTTTGATTGAAACGTCGGTGGATAATTGTTGTTTAATAATCATATTATTATGTTACTACATTTATTATATTAGAATTGTTATTTTATTAATGTTATAATAGATTTATTGGAGTTAAAAGAATAATAAAAATGGATAGTTAAGCTGATGAAATTTTCACTTAAAGAAATCATTTACATCTCCAATTATTAATTTTAGTGACACTATTTGGGGATAAAAAAACATCTAGATTGCATATAAGAAATTTTATAAGTGATTTAATCAGGTATTTATAGAGTTTGAAGGATTAAAATAGTTTATAAATGAGAATGTATGGGTTTCATTTTTTAAGGAAGGGAGAGGACCTGCATGAAGATTTCATAAAAAATTAAATTATAATAAATTAATTCTTTTAAAAATTGATTTTAAATTTAAATGAGTTTAACTAATGATATAATAGGTTTAATATTTCATCACCCTTGGTATTAAGACATTTTTCTTTCAATTTAAACATTATATTATTGATTCGCAATTCATTTCCAATATTCTATAGTAGTAGCAGTAACCACTATTTCTATCTTAAATTTTTAATAATGTTACCATAGATAAAGAATTCAAATTTAAGAGGAAAATGTTTTATATTTTTAATCACTGACTATAAATGAATGTAGAATATAAAATAAATAATTTAACATATTTTAAAAAAATATTGTTTCGTGACAAACTTCCTTAACATCAATTATGGAAGTAATAATTTAATTTGGCATTAGAGACACAACAATATATTTTGGTATTAGAATAAAACCTTTTAAAACATAATTTATAAGTTATAAGTACACATAATATTTAGGAAAATCATCAACTCACCCTATGTATATTTATGTTAATATTCATAAATTCATATATATAATTTTTAATATCTTAAAAAATGGTATGTCAACATTTCTTTACTTATTGGTGAAATTATACATTTATTAATCTTTCGAAATAAATTTCAATCATGAAAAAAATTTCATTATTATTAAAATAAACTTTTATATTCTTTTTCGGTATACATATTTCCATATATTAACAAATTTGATATATATAAATCGAACATACTGAAATTCTATATACATTATTACATTGAATATCACATTGGAAATTTTAATTAAAAATTTTCCATTATGAAAATATTTGTAGACCCTTTTGAATCATGGGTGGAGTTCCATTCATAAAATTACATTTAATATTGATAGTGGTGGCATTAACATTTAGTTTTAACCTTGGTTAATGTTATTTATTAATTACAGATGTGATTTTTTCACTAGGATAGTATTCATAGTGCCTAAAAAGGGGGACTATTTATGAAATTTCACCAATCATATTCATAATATGAAATAAATTATTCATAATTGACTATTTATATTTGATGTAATTTTAAATTAATTAAAAGTGTGAAAATATTTGATATAACCATTTTTGAATAAAAATACATCTTAATCATAAAACTACATTTAGATCAATCCCCTGACCAGAAAAAATTATTTCGATGTTCAATAATTTTATTTAAAATATAATTTACATATTTCTTAAAACAAATTCACTAATAATGAATAATTTAGTTTATTATAATAAAAAAACATTATGATCCTATAATAATTTTTTTTAGAAAAAGATATTTTTTTATTTTCAAATGATTTTTAAATTTATCTATAATTATATGATAAGAAATGAATTCAATTAATATATATGTAAGAGATAATTTTTTTTATAATTTAGCTTGTCATATTCATTCATTCCAATTTGAAGACTTGTTAACAACTATCACAGGAAATAATAACAATTTAACTGTGTATCATATTTCATTTAAACTCATGGTTTCATGTTTTAAAATCTCTCAAGAAAATTAAATTTATTTAAAAGTAAATATATCATATAATATTAGGTTGTAAGAGAATTTTATTTCAATGCATTTTAATACTAAAAATTTTATTTTTATGTATTCAAAAAATAAATTACTTTCATAAAAATATCATAAAATTATCTAAGGATAATTTTGATATGATTATATAAAAAATTATGATATTTTTAGAAGAATTAATTTTTGACATTTGATGAAATTAATTATCATACTCTATCACAAAATGTTTTATTGTAATTTTTATAAATAGTTTAATTTTAAAGAAGAAAATGATTTTATTCAAATTTATGTCATAATAACATCATGTAGATTTGTAAATTGTTTTGACACAATACATTATTGAAAAATTTAATTAAATTAATTATTCAATAGTGATCAATTTATCATATAATGTTAAAATTATAAAATAATATCCAAAATATAACATTCTAAAAAATATATAATTTTACCATGAAATGAAATTTTCTTCATTTTTAATGGTCATGTTTTAATAATATTTTAGAATTTAAATTATTTTCCATGTTGTATGACATACGCAATATAAATAATATGAACCACATAACCAAATAGAAATAGAAGTTTTAGGTTCCTATATGTTTTTTCCATTAAAAACTTGTTCTTCAAAATTCCATAATTTTCTTCTAACACCATGGTTGTGGTTTCTAGATATTGTGACTTACCTCAACATAATTAATTTTTCCTTATATAATGATTATATTTCATTAAAAATATAATTTCTTGAAACCATTCAGTTGAACATAAATATTTCCAACCATTTATTTTTAGTCTGATATATTTTATTATATATTATATTTATATTTATAATTATGAATTGTTTCTTATATTGAACTCATTTTTCTATGATATTAATTTTATATAAAATATATCCACTGATCCTATATCAAATTTAAATGTCTTATCAGTTGACTTTTCACATTCATCATAGAGTGATTATCATCTTTAAATGTTAAAAAACATTTTTCATATCTATTACAAAAACAAAGTGTTTGATAAAATAAAAAACATTGATATTAATTAATTATTATGATTTATTTTTTAAAAGTAATTTAAAAAATTTATAAATTTTTAACATGATGTTTTTTCCATGTTTTTAAAGGTATTATGTCCCATTTGACATATATTCCTCAATATTTCCATTATTTTATCTAACATGGTTTTTGAAAAATTAAAATGAATAAATGCGTCATGAATTTTTATAAAATTATATATTTTTTATATTACATTCATTTTAAATTAATTATGTGTCCTGAAAACTGATGAAATTATTTGGTAACTATACTCCACTTAATTACAACATTTTAAGTTTTTATGTAAAATAAATATATATAGTTTTTGTGAAATTGATGTTTTTCTGTTTTTAATGAATATAATTATTTTATGGATAATATTGATAATTTTAAAATCACATTTAAAAGGTTTTAATATATGATGGTGATAGTTATTGGACATTGATTAATGTTTAATTTTATAATATTTATTGATTGAATTTTTTATAATAAATTTACTTATATCAAATTTGAAGCTGCAAGTAGCTTGGTAGGATATCTAGGTTTGGGTAAATCACAATGAATGGAGAGAAAATTTAGTGTGGTCCTCATTTACCTACATATTATGAGTTATATGGAATTATTTCTCAGTATATAAATAGGGTTACAATAACTTTTTAGGTAGTTTATTTAAATCAATAATGAAATTAATATTTTAATATCCTCACCTTCATTAGAGTCATCTCATGCATGTATTTAGGTTTTATGTTTGTTCTTAAGTATAATTGTTTGGGGAGAAGATTTTGAGGGAGTTTGGGAGGGGTTTTAAGAATCATTAAGGATATGGGGTAGTTCAAGGATTTCACAAAGTTAGAAATATGTGCACCTAATCCTAGGAAATCGTGTGACCCTAGACAATGAGGTCCTCATAGTTAGTGCATGGGTTCCTTAACCATGTAACATTAACATGGAAATCCATGCACATGGTTTTATTTAATATAAAATAATTTTAAAATTTCCCCACCACCCCCTGAAACAACCCTATATTGACCTAGGCTCATGCATGACATATTTCAGATGATCTTAGAGCTATTCGATGGGGGTCAAAGGCCGTTCAACTGTCCTTCTTCTTGATAAAAATCCAAAATCAATGATCTCCTCTTCTCCCAGTAAGTTTATGTCACATTGATTTCTATCAACATCATATGTTCATTATCTCATAATTTTTTTATATTTTATCTTCCTCTTCTTCAGATCTAAATCTATGTGGTGAGATCTAGATCCAATATAGTTTATCTAGATCTATACAGATTAGATCATGTTAATTTGATATCATTATATTTGGATTTAGATTTTAAATCTCATATATACATCATTGTGCTACTTGGATTATGGGAATTTCAATTAGGCAAACATCCATTAATAAATCAGGTTGGGTGGTCTAAATCAATTCCCATAGTTTTTCATTTGATATTAATATGTAAAAATTAAGAATTGATAGAATTCAACAGAAATTTATTTTCATGAGTTGGGATAATTTGATTAGACAATTTTTTTTCAAAGATTTGTTGAATGATGTGATTAATTTGGGAATTAAACACAAGACTAAGGTTTTTCCCTATTAGATATTTAATTTGTGGAAATTGATTATAAAATTTATGGGGATCTAATATAGATTATTAATTTGATGACTAATTATGAGATATTAAAATGGATAATTTGACATTATTAATTGTAGATTAGTTATGTGAATTTGATAATATGATCTAGATAATTAATTTAGGGATTAATTAAGGAATTTATTCATTTGAATAAGATATTTAATTCTAAAAAAATAATTCTATAATTCAAATTGTGAAATTGTTTAATTTATTGATGTGTTAATTAATGTTTTAGAAAATATAGTTAATTGTTCGGTTTACTAGTGGAATATATGTGTTTAACATGTTGTTTAATTAGTAATGGGATTTAGGTATATAATTAATTAGGAAATTAATTATATGAATAAATGGGGACATGTCCATTGCAAATTGATAAGGCCATAAGTTAACATGGTCATAATACTTACGTGTAATGAGAATTGGAACATTGTCATTCTAAATTTAGAAGTATATAAGGAATCATTGAAATAATACATATGAGTAAAACTAATGGGAACATGGTTATCCAATTGGGGTAAGCATGGTAACATGTTCATCTCACTTAAATTTGTGATATTGGTATATTTAGAATTATTTCTAATAAAAATAAAATTAATAAATGGAAATAAGGAATCTCAGAGTTATGTCCTCAGATGAGAATATTCAAACTCCGATATAAGTCTAATCAGGTAATTAAATATCAAAAAACCATAATTAGTTCAAGCATTAGCAAGAAGTTGGTATTAAGATAAAATATTATCAATATAAAAATTCGGGATCCAGAACAAGATGATGATAGTATAAAGGTATTGGTATCTATGGGAACCCTAGTGTTAATGTAGTTAGATAAGAATAAATTAAAATGTGATAAACTATTTAGTATTTCATTTTACATTTTATCTTATGGAACCACATTCACTGTATTTTGGCTAGACTGGTTTTAGACACCGTTGATGGTGATCTACTGATTTGTACATGCACACTATTCATGCCGCCATATCATTACATGAATAGATTATATTGTTATAGGATTGGATAAGGGAAGGATCACTAGGATGGGTGGAAGATTGGGGATGGAGCATATAATAGGGAACCCGACTTATTTCAGAACCCTCTTTGGGATTGGAATTGTGTTTATTTTCAGTTTCATGTTATACACTTGACACTTATATTAAAATACCATGTAATCCCTTTCAATTGAGTAATGGTTTTTCCATTTGTGTATTCATGCAAGATGAGTATTGTTTTAGTTATATATTATTTTAATTATTTTTATTTACATACGGTTGTGATTTAATTTGATAAAAGATGTTATAGTATCCACAATAATGACAAACTAGACCCTTGCAGCTAATCAAAAGCCTATAGTGTATGGGGAGGTGCACTAGAAGAGATGTGACAAACTAGCTTGGGGAACCATTGCGTGGGACCAGGATCGGGCCATTGCAAAGTAGTATCATTGGGCCAGTTTTCATTATTTTTATTCTATCTTACTATTTTTGGAATGGTAGACCAGAGAATAGGAACACTTAGGGATTGGTAATGAGGTTGTTCATAGGAGTGGAAAACATATGTACGAGGGAAAACCAAAGTACTCAGGGTGGGATTGTTGTTGTTTTTTTGTTTATATTATAGGTGAATGTTATTCCCCCTTTGGTGCTATACATATGGTGTGATATGATTATCACTTTTTTGAACTTTGAGTATTGATTCATGGCCTAAAATGACAATATATTTGAGCCTTAATGCATCATTCTAGGATCTCAGAGTTATTCTGACATGCATAATTTTATGAACACAAAGGGAAACATGTTATGATGACTTTTTGAACATGAATTTTATTTCTTCTAATGAAATTAAGATGAAAAATTGGGCCTAACATCAATTAATGAATATTGTAAATTGATGAAAACTGATAATTATCTGGTGTCTAAATGAAAATGTTTTGAAGGATAGTTTCTTTATCCTTGTGAATAAATACCTAGGTGAAGAATTGTTAAGGGTAGAGAGAGCCCTGTTTTTTTATTGTGTATTGACATTGGGGAAAATCTTGTTGGTATTATTGGTTCCTATTACGTAAATTATTTAAGGTTATGATATGAGACCTAAGACCTGTTTTTCGTTTTATAGAGAGTATAATTATACAATGCTTGTTCAGTGGATGGCAGATGGGTGTGCCATGGAATTTTTTTCTAGTAAGGGAACTTGAGGCACTGATCATTCTTATTGAAGATGAAGGGGACTGGCTTCAATATAAGTTTTCTATATTCATGCAATTAATGGGACGAGACTTGGATAATGTTGTGAAAAGTATGTCTGAGTATATAAGGTAGTTTCAGTTGCAACACCCTATGACTATTACTAGAGTAGGTGAACCTAAGGGAACTGAATAATGGGTTGAGTATAGAGAGAAAATACATGACCATTTGGAGACACAAACTGAGTGTAGGTTCATGTTCAACACTTATATGTTGTGGCGATCAACTATTCACTAGAGAGGCATTCATGTGGGAACTGGATAGACCAACGGTATGACATAGAGGAACTTCATGTAGAGGTTCTTAGAGAACTTGTATCAGAGAGGATGAGAAAACGGAAAGATGTTGAGTTTTCAAATTTGATTTAGGGGATCATGTCAGAGATGGAATATTCAAGATGCTATATAGATATGAAATGCTTTTCTCCAATGTTAGTAGTATATGAGGAATCTATGGTGAATCTTTTTTAGGACTGATGTAAGTGTGAAATTATGTCCTAGGTGAATATCTTCTGGAAGAATAAGATTACATAAGTTGTGGATGAGGATCCAATAGTTGGATGGAAGAAGATGATGGCTTCCGGTTCTAGTCAAGTAGTTGTTACTAGACAATGAGAAGGTGAAACACCTGAGACAATCAGGCACCATTATAACAAAAATTAATAGTGGAAGTGGGATTTAGAGTATGTAGACATTTGGTTTGGTTGGCTAGGAACTTATTAGGGTGATCTTTCATCAGTGTGGAATAACAGGATGCTATCATCAACAATACTGAGGACCACTATTAGAGTTTCGATCTTATGGAAATATAGGACATCTATAAAAATTCTAATGGCATCGGAAACAGAATTGTACTAAAGGAGCACCTTACCAAACTCATATTGGGGTATGATGATATTCTACACTATATAGAGATGGTAGATTGAGTTCGTTTAGAGAAGGTGATAGAGGTAGTGGATGTGGTATTTATGGATAGGAGGGCCACCATCATTAGAGTGGTGAAATGTAAGGGCGTTACACAAAATCATAGGGAAGAGGGGCACTAAAGTTACATATTGTACAATATACATTTGTGGATAGAAAGGCTAGACATTCGACAGTGAGAGGTACTATTCTTTTCGATTCTACATTATCCAGTACGTTGTTTGATAATAGTGCCTCTCATTCCATTATATCTACAAAACATGTTAATGGTTTGATCCTAGCGGTGGAGTTTCTGAGTGGGATATTGACTCCAGATACGCCATTGGGACTACAGACAGTAGATATATCTATCTGAAAGATATCTTCAGTATAGATTGTGGATTATCATTTCCTGTGGGATATTTAAGTTCTTCATATGACTGGATTTGACCTAATTATGGGTGTCCACTGGTTAGTCATATACCGAGCCCACGTCGACTTTTTATGATTGTGGGTTACATAGAAATCTCCTAAGGGAGACAAATATATTCCTCATGGAGTTTGGGGTATTTAGGAAATCCGAGCAGCGACAATTAATTAGAATCTAGGATATCTTACAACCCATGTTTCAAGTATTTTTTGGATGACTGGGTTGTTAAAAAATATAAAATTACACCAATTTTGGAACTATTATAGTATGTCATTCATGAAGACATCATAGGGTAACCACATAATAGAGGTGTGGAATTCACTATTGATCTCATGCATGGGGCGAAACCATTATCTATTCAAATGTTTAGAATGTCACTGACTGTGATTCATGATATTGAGACTTAGATAGAGAAGTTAAATGTTAATGTATTTATCCATAGAAGTACAATACATCGGAGAAAACATGTTTTTTTGTAATTAAGTTTGATTGGAGTTTACATATAAGTGTAAATTACCATACATTGAAAAAAATAAATATAAAGTACTGGTATCCACATCTGTGTATCGATAATCTATTTGAGCAATTGAAGGATGATTTTGTGTTCTCAAGTATCTATTTTAGATCAATGTATCACTAATTGAGGGTACATACATCTGATATATTGAGGACTACATTAGTAATAATGTATACCCTTTCTCAATTTTTCATAATGTAATTTTGGTTTTAAAATGAACCATTACATTTCATGGATTTTATGAAAAAATATTTCATCTGTATTTTGATCAGTTGGTTGTTGTGTTTGTGTATGACATTTTGGTGTACTCATGATGATTATTCCCAAAATAATGAAATTTCTATGAGTAAAATGAGAGTGAATTGCCTATCCATCATGCTATCTATATGTAAATTTTGAATTGACCATGTACACTTCATTGGTAAAATCATCTCAAAGGAAGGTCTGTCGGTGGACCTGAAGAAGGTTCAAGTAGTGGTCACATGCCAGTATCCCATGAATGACTTTTATATCCAAATAATTTTGGGATTATCTATATACTACAAGAGATTAAACCTATAATTTTCATATTTGGCATAGTCATATTCGTGATTCACCAAAAGGGAGTAATGTTTTAACAGTCATATGCTTGTGAGATAACATTTTAAGAGTCTAATAAGCACCGCAAATTGGCATTAATTTTGATCCTACCTAAGTCAACTAAGGATTACAGTATTTATTTTGATTCTTATGGGATCATAATTTGAGTTGTGATGATGAAGGGAGTTAATGTTCTTAAATATGGGTCTTGATAATTGAGGCCTCGGGAATATAATTACCCTAAACATGAACCCATTTTGGAAGTAATGGTATATGATTTAATTTGTTGGTGAAATTATCATTTAGTAGAAAATATTATAGTTTATACATATCATAAGAGGATAAAGTCTATATTTTCAAGGAGTGATTTGAGTCTTTGAGAGTGAATATGGTTTGAGTATATACTGTCATTTGTTTTTTGAACTAGAATATATGCCAAGGAATGGAAATAGTGTGGCTAATTACTTGAACAAAAAGGCTCAGAATTATATGGTTTATGTGTCGAGTGTAGAATGGTTAATGATGAACTTGATGGATGAGATGCATGTGGTGGTTCAAAAGAGTGAGGAGTAGATGAATGTGGTTTCAATTGTAGTGGAGTCTACACTTTTGAGATGGATTAGGGATAGACAGTATCAAGAACTAGAGTGCGTAGACTTGAGGGAATGTTTTGAATGTAGGGAGACATCATCATACTGGTTGATATAGGAGGATTGAATCATTTATGAGAAGAATCAAGTCATTTTACCCATGAGCACGAAATATGAGTCCATTCTTTAATTTCATGCCTCAATGTCGGCGGCGAATCCACGTGTAACCAAAATTTATTGTGACATACCAAAATTTTTTGGTGTCCATGAATTAAAAAGGATATAACAAGTTTTGTGACAAGATGTTTAATTTGATATAAGGTGAAGGAAGAGTATCAACGACCGGATGGTTTACTACAAATGTTAACTATTTCCAAAGAGATGTTGGGTGATGTGACTATGTAAATTGTGGTGGGTCATACAAATATTATTAAGGAGAACAATGCTACTTGGGTAATTATGGATTGACTAAAAATGGTTTCACATTTATATATTATATTTTAAAACATTATAGTAGAATTGTTTGGAGGATTGTATGTCTATGAAATAGTTTGTCTGCATGGAGTTCCACATACTACAGTTTCAGATTGAAATTAATTCATTACTTCATGATTCTGGAATGGATTGTATAATGAACATGAAACACATGTATTAATGAATATGGATTTCTAGTCATAGACATACAGGAAGTACAAATGTACTATAAAGCTGCTTGAGGATATACTACGAGAATGAGTGCTTCAATTCAGAGGATCTTGGGAAAATCACTTTGCTTTAGTGGAATTTTCTATTAACAACTATTATCAAGAAACTATAAAAATGGAACTATATAAGGCTAATTATGGTAATATTTCAAATCACTTCAATGCTAGAAGTTGGATGGTGAGTCAGAGTAGTTGGGACATAGTGTCATGCAGGAGATGTTGGATTTGGTGTAGTTGAATCGAAAATGTATGGCTATGACTAAGCATAGACTAAAGTCACATATTGGCAGCCGATGATGAGACCTAGAGTTTAAAAAGGGTGATTGTGTCTTCATTTAAGTGTCACCTATGTTTGTTCAATGAAATATATAAAGGAATGGAATATTGTAACCCATGTTTGATGGACCGTTTTAGATAGTGGATATAATCGGGCCGTTGGCATACAAATTGGCTCTTCGATAGAGATACATCACTTTGAATGATGTTTTCCATGTATCAGAACTTCAGCAGTATCATACAAACCATTTTCATGTGACCATATTGGATGAGTTTGAACTTATTATAGATTCATCCATTAAGAAGAATATGATACGTGTGTTAGATCACTGTGAGAAAGAATTTTTAGGGAATACTATGCCGACAGTTCATGTGTTATGCAACCATGGATGTATACAATAAGAAACATTTGAATGATATGAATATATGAGGGCTCAATGGCCCAATCATTTTTGGATCGGAATCATATAATATCATGGGAATGTAATTATAGGATGATTTATTATTAGTAGGGGAGATTGTAAGATCATGACCCTCTATGGAGTCATCTCAGACATGTTTTTAGGTAATTTTGGTTGTTTTTATGTACCTTTGTTTGGAAGAATATGTTAGTGTCTGTTTGGGTAGGGTTTTCTGAATGCTAAAGGATAGGGTTTCTTTGAAATATTTTCACATGGTTGGAAAACCATGCGCTTATTATAAGGTAACTGTGTGACCACGAATTGTGAGGTCTGTAACATTAGCGAACATTTTCCATAACCGTACCCCCTGTAAGGGAAAACTATGTGCATGGTGTCTTTTCGTTGAAAATTATTTGAAAATGTTTCCCAACCCTATAACCACACCCATTTCAACCTATGACTAGTCTTGGAATATTTTTAATGATCCTTATGATTTCCAAAGGGTTTCCAAAGTCATTCTACCTTCATTATTGAAGATTAAAAGCTTGAATCAAAGATTTTCTCTTCTCCTAGTAAGTGTATTTCATCCTGATACATATCCCGATCATTCTTCTTGCTTCTAATGATCATTTCATGGATTTTATCCTCTATTTCGTATAATATAATTATATATGTAATGATCTAGATATAGGAGATTAGATCAAGATATAGATTGACTAGATCCTGATATTTTGATAACTTTATTTGGGGATTGAGATCCAAAATCTCATATCTACGTTGTAGTGTTATGTGGATAATAGGGATGTCCTTTTTGGAAAAAATCCATCAATAAATCAAGGTGCGTTGAGAAAATCTATTTTCTATCATCGTAGATTTGATATGTTTATAAATAAATTTTAGAATTTTTAGAATCTGTTGGAAATTGATTTTCATTTCTTGGGTTTATTAGATTGAACAATGGATTTTTCAAATCATTTTTGAAATAGTTTATTAATTTAGGAATTAAACATGAGACTTCTAGGATTACCTATGAGATATTTAGCTTTGGGAAATTAAATATAAGAGGTAGGGGTTGTAAAATAGATGATTAATCGGGATATTAATCATTAGATATTGAAATTTCTATGTCGATATAATTAATTGGAGATTAATTATGTATCATTGATAATATAATATAGATAATTAATTGTGGGATTAATTATGAAATGATGTGATTTTAATGAGATAATTAATTTTGGAGAACAAGTTATTGAATATTAATTGTGATATTGAGTATTTAATTATTGAGTTAATTAATTTTTTTTAAAATAGTTATTTTTTGAGTTAACTAATTGAATGGATATATTTATGTAATTGTAGAATTAGTTATGGGATTGGGGTGGATAATTAATTAGTAAATTAATTTAGTTATAATGAATGGGAACATGCTCATTCTAAATTGACATGTAAAAATAGTAAAATGTTCATCAAAATTATGAGTAATGAGAAGGGAAACATGGTCATTCTAAATATATAAAAACACATGGTAACATGGTAACTATTCTTATGAGTAAATTGAATGGAATCATGGTCATTATATTGAGGTGTATCAATGGTAACAAGACCATATTAAATTCATTTTTTATTGGTTTCTTTTGAAACATGTAATATAAATAAGAAATTAATTAATGGACATAATGGACCTCCAAGTTATGTACTAAAAAATATATTCAAACTTCAGAAGGAGTCAAATCAGGTAATGAGTTGTCAAAAAACCTCGAATAGTTCAAGCTATAGTATGAAGAAGTTATTAAGATATGATATTACATAGGTAATACTTCAGGCACCAGTATGAGATAATGTTTATATTGAGGTATGTGTATTCTTTGTAACCCTAGAGTTATTGTATAAAGATAAGAATAAATGAAAATCTGATAAACTTTTTAATATGGCATTGTAATTTATTCTTTAAAAAACTAAATGAACTATCATTCTCCTCGACTGGTTTTAGAAATAATGGGTGGTGGAAAACTATGTGGTAATCAAACCGTATTCACGCTGCATGACTGGTACAGAAATAGATTATATTTTTGTAGGATTGGATTAGGGCCAGGGCCTTAGTATTGGTAGGTAATTGGGGATGGATCGTGGATGAGGGAATCAGTAATGGTTCAGAACACTCTTGGGGTGTTGTAGTTTCTTTATTTTCCAGTTTAATATTAGAAACCTGACACATATAATGGAAAGATATGTTTTCCCATTATGTGAAATATTGAATTTTCCATTTTGGTTATCTTGTGACATAAGTATTTTTTATTTATATATGGTTTCTTGTATTTTTATTTACTCCCACTGGTGTATTACTCTCATAAAATAGGGTATAATCTCCCCATGAATGACTAACTAGACCGTAACTACTTGTCAGATGCTTCTAGCATACTGGGAGGCACGCTTGAGGTCTTCTGGTGAACTAGATCGGGGCACTATTTCATGTTACCTAGGTTGATCCATTACCACGATTGTTTAATCCCTGATTCTGTCCAACTGTACAATGTTATCCCACAATGAACATTCATTCATTACACTCATATGGTTAATATATTATTATATTATATATATAATTTATCAATATTAAAAATTCATTTATAATTTCATTATGTATCATTTATATACTATAATTTATGTATTTGATTTGGATGGTGTAATCATTTAATTTAATGTAATGGATAATTCGATAAGGTATTTAAATTGTTTAAAACTAAAATAGAAATATTTATTTTAATATATAATTTTCAAATAAAATCTCATTTTATTATATACTCTTTTTTCATAAAATAAATAAAATAAATTAATAAATATACACTTGGCTTAATTTCAACATAAATATGAATAATTAAAAATATATTTTCTCAAACATTAAAAAGATTACATGACTATATTTTTGAATATAATGATTAATTGAAAAGGGTTGATAATTTTTTTAATGAAATTGGTTATTGAATAAATAATTCTTTTATTTCACTGTAGACAACAATATATATAATCTCACTATTTTTAAAGGGACTATGAAATGATTCCAAATAGTAATTTTTTGAAAAAAAAAACTAAATAAAGAATCTATCTATGTTTTTAAAAAATTGTGACTTATATTGTAGGTTTAATTTGTGTAACTCGTGTATATAAATTTTTATCATTCATTTGGTTTCATTATTCTAGACGTGATATGTAAATCAGATTACCTTTTCTCAAGGAGTTGTGTTCGTGCGAGGAAATTTTGATTTCTTATTCCACTAATATTGTTTTCTATGTCTCATGTATTTCATGACAACTTGTTATTCAATGAATGGAATCCACGGTTTCATTTTTTTATATAATTATAATATATAATTATTGAAAAAAGAGTTCATTGTTTTTTATTATTGGACATGAAAATTTTGTTATGATTTCTATTTATTATTTTATAATATATATTGGTTTTTATATTAATTTAAATGATATACATTACTTGTTTAATTAAATGACAAAAAGTGGCATATCAATAGTCAATTGAGTATGGTTTATTTTTTTAATTATTGTTTTTTAGGGGAAATAATTCCATGATTATTAAATATTAAATCTCAGACATTAGATATCATCCCAATGTAATCAATAAAATGATTCAAGAATGTGATGTAATGTTGTTGTATTAAAGATATGGTGTCCTTGGATTGGTTGATATTAAATTTAAACGTACTTACTCTATGAAAACATTGTTAAAATCACATCATATGTTATAAAATATTTATTAACCAGTTTTTTATCACTATAAATTCTCCCCCCAATATTGTCTATTAAAATTGGAATTATATAAATTATAAAATTAATTTAATACCTCATCACCCCTTTGAAAGTGAATAAAATTATACCCTCATATTCTTATTAAATAGATACTATTATCATAGAATCAATCAAAATGATATATATATATATATATATTATGTAACCATAAATTATTTATAATTATTTTAAATAGAATATATCTGTTCATTTTTTTGATCAAATATTCAAAATTAAATATATTACTCAATAAAAATACAAAGTTTGTTTATTTTTATTTTGTGGTATCACAAGAAAATAGCTCTCACATAGGTGATGTTGGACATTCAAAATGTATATGTTTTTATTAATAACATTGTAAAATGAAATAACGTAATGAATTATATTTTGAAATTTGTCAACAAATATATTAGATATTTTATTTAAAAATACAATAATTCATTATAACATGTTATTTCTAATTTTCTCTCAAAACTAATTCTATATAACAAATATAAAAGATTTAAATAAATATTTTCAATACTGCTAGAATGTCCAATTTTCTCATATTGGTAAACCATTTTTTTTATATATCATACATTGTAAAAAAAATTCATTCATATCGTATTATATAATATATCCTAATTACCAAATTATATATACTATTTATCATTACATAAAATATAAACTTATGCATCAAATATAATATAAATAAATTATATTATGGATAACATACAATAACATAAACTACATTAACCAGTAGATTTTTTGTATCATGAAATTAGGTTCATGTGATGTTGATATAAATAAAAAATTGCATAATATTTTAATATTACCATTTAGTTAGAATATTATATTTATACATCATAATAAATAATTTGACCACCTTTTAATAGAAACACATTAATAGGGTGAGATAAAATTATAGTTTGGAGAGGAAATATTGCAATATAAAAGAAAAATTAATGGATATGAGATCATTTATGGGAAAAATAACTATTATTACATAATAAAAATATTTTATAATCACACACACACACACACACACATATATATATATATTATCAATGATACCTAGAATGTTGATTTTACATAATTGTTAAACATTACATTCAAGCCATTTTTCAAAGATATCATAAGATAACTGGAAGGGCTAAGTGAATTACAAGCCTGCATGTCACTGTAAAATCTGAATAACATATAGAAAATAAAAATTACGATAATGATATATTATGAATAACCTAATACATTGTAGATTAGAATAAATATAAGTATTGTGATATATAATATTCAAATAAAAATAATGTTTAATGAAAATAAAATATTTATAAATCATGTATATGAATAAAATAAAATATTGATAAAGGAATATGATTCATAATAAAATAGATAATCCGTATTTAAATTAGGAATCATGGGGATACCCATTATAATAAGTGAGAAAATTATTTTTTACTATTAAAGGAAGATTTCAAATATTAATGACTATAGTCCATGATTGGAAGAATAAAAAATTTGAATAGTCTAATAGAGAGCATATTACTATGCCTCTATGAAAATAGATAAAGGTATTTATGATTACATCTAAATGGAAAAATAATAATTTATATAAAAAAATAGGGGAAATTATATAATGCACCGTTATAAGATTTATAGTGAAATATTAGGTAAAGAATATAAAAATGTAGACGATGATTGTCTATAGACACATCTGAAAACGAATTAGTTTGAGATCCATTTAATTATAACACCTCATTTCATGACACAATTATGACAACAATATAGCCTTGGTAAATTTATAATATATATATATATATATTCCTTTTTAAATAATATTCATTTTATAATTATATCCATTATAATTTTTTATTAACATTCAATAAAATATATAATGCCATGAATGAATTATTTAATTTATTATTTAGTATAGTGATTTTCATAATATTTATTTATTTATTAATAAATTGAAATAAAAATAACATAAAAATTCATAACAATACATATTTTATTATATTGCATGCATGATACAATAACATGATGTTAGGGAAATTAAAAATATATATGCTACCATGATATCATAACTACTTTGAACAATAATTATTATCATGTTTAAAAAATATGGGGATATAATGTTAATATATATATATATATATATAATATCAAATATATTATAATATCATGAATATTCAACGTGTATAATAATTAATCAATTTGTATTGATTTTTTAAAAAGAATCCAAAATATATTGTCTAATATGATAAAATTAATGGAAGGGATAGAAATTTTACAACATCCTTGATGTTTTATCCTTTTATAATGGCAATGTTCCTTGAATTCATTTAGTGAAGTGGGACCATGAGTCTACAAAAGACATAAAAAATTCATTTAGTTGCATTTTAGGTGTATTATAAGTAAATCTATATATAATACAGATCTTACAATATTAATGATTTGCAATCATTATAAACATGGAAAATATTCCACCAATTTATTAATATTCATTGATATATTCTACTATATAAAATCAAATATTACCCATTTCTATAATATCTTACATTATATAATATTATAAATCATGGGTAAATAAATACATAATAAAGGGTGAAGTGCGATTTCACGTAAGGTTAATCATGTACTATATTAGTAAATGATAAAAAATTAGACTTCAAAAAAATATAATTATGAGAAAATGATAATTTTTTTTAAATATTCACAATATTTTATATTATATAAACCATGTGTTATTAAATAAGTTGTTTTTATAATAAAACCAAATGCTTCATAGTATTTTCAAATACTCACTACAAAATCAAATCCATTAAATAATATTTTTATCGTAAGAATAAAGTATTATGGATACACATTAGTATATTAAAAGAAATAATTAATCTAGGATAAAAAACATGTGAATCACTATGAATATAGTGTAAAATATAATTTTTTATATCCCCACATCCAAAAAAATAATGAAAATTTTAATTGTGTATTTTTTCACTCCCCATTGCCTTTCATATTATCTCATGATATATCATTAATAAACTAGTTAATTATATATTAACATAATTTTTTAGTTCTTAAATATATTAATTGAAACATTATATTTTTATAAAATGAGATTACTAAAAATTAACATTCCAATAGAAGTGAAATATCTGATGGAAAAGATTGGGGTTTCAAGAGAATATTTGATAAAAATTTGAAAATATTTCAAATTAGAAATGATGTATTGTTTCGTTAGAACATATATTTATATTATTATAATAAAATTTAATGTTTCTGAAAAAGATTAATTTGATATTTTAGTTTTTATAGAAAATGGATTTTTTTTAAAATAACATATATATTTATTAAATTAAAAATATATATGAAATTAGATCATTTGAAAAAACATTTTATGCATTAAATGTATATTTTATAATTAATAATTATTATAATGATTAAATATTTTTTTCAAAAATAAAAAGATAAATAGGGATAGTAATTTGTAAATAACATATGTGAAAAATGAAAAAAATCTCATTCAGTAAATTATATTAAGAAAATAGATATATACATTAAATAATTACAAAAATATGTTAATTTAAATATATGAAATTAACATTGACATATTAGAGAATGATTACCTATATAAAAAAGTATTTGTGTTATTTTTCTTATTCAATTAATGCATCAGAACTATTATTAAACATGTTAATTGAATTTTAGATATTAAATTTAAATTGAAAATCTTAAATAGAGGGTGTTAAAATGGTTGTGGTTTAGTGAAGAAGATTAAAAAAATTCCCAAATAGAGATGTTGTCATAATTAATTTATTTTAAATAGAGATTAAAATGAATCATATAAAATATCATTACCTTTCAGATTTAATTCAAATAAATTATATAACATAAGATTGATTATTTAATAAAGTAAATTTCATGAAATATATTCCAAAATAAACTCCATTTGAAAAATATACTAACAACTAAAAAATAATGTATTAATACAAAGCACAACATATGTAAGTGAAATAGAGATAAAGAAAACCTTCACATATTGTCCTGAGATTTAAAATTTTCATTTTACCACCTAAATAAATAAATTCTTATTACACATCATCATTAAAAATATTATATTTTATAATAATAATTATTTATCTGTCAATACACATGTATATGTTTGTTCATGTATATTTTAATCCTATGATTTTCATATTTTCGATTATTCAGTCGATTTTTTTTAAAAAATCAATGATGATTCATCTATATTTTCTGTGATATTAATCATTAAATTATTATAAATGATATTGATATCATTTTTTCATTTATTTATACACCACCATGATCACATTATGGAAACAATGTTAATTATTTTCTTGAATGGAAAACATGATGAACTTGTTTTGGGTAATATAAAAATTTTAACATATTACAATATAATATTAATTAATTTCTTATTTTGTAATTTTTATAACATATTTAGGAATATATTTAATTTTAATATAATTTATATTTCCTGAAATATTTTTTATAATTGTCTTTTTATGTCTATTGTGAACACTAGAAAACATCTCTTCATCGAGATGATAGTCACAATATAAACACATGTAAAATTTATATTAAACGTAGAACAATAGTATGGTTGAAAGTAATAAATATTTTCTGAAAAGTAATAATTTTTTTAATATAAATTATTATCATTAAATTTTACATTTGGTAAATCTATTTCATGTGGTTACAAAAAATTGGGCATGTCCCTAATTGTAACACCCTGAGATTTTATGAAAAATATTCTTTTAATTTCATTAATGTCTTGTGCAACACCAAGATTACCTTGCACTATACACAACACCGTATTAGCTTGCAGTATACGCAACACTATTCTTGGATCGTGTTACACACAATTTTGATAATAGTTATTCTACGCAACATTGAGTATATATATATATATATATATATTCAATGTATAAATGAAATATGGTTGGATTCTTTTATACGAAACAACGAAGGATTCTTGCCCAACACGTAACCCTGACTTGGCTTGCATTACACGCAATCGCGACCTTCCTCGATAGTGTGTGTTGTATGCAATACTGGGTTTTACTAAACAATGATATATTATTATAATATTGTTATGAACTAGATGTTATGAATACTATTAACTAAATTTTGAATTTTATAACATTATTATTAATCTTACAAATTTCTAGAACATGGTATAAGAACAAAATAAATTTTTCGGGTAAAATAAGTATTTTTAAAAAAATGCAGTTTTTCCACCTTTTGATGGCGCACCACTTTAAATCTAGTTTATGACATGTTTATAAGTTCAATATTACAAAATAAAATTCTTCTTTTGAATCAAGATATAAAAATTTACATTAGATAAAGTTTTAATATTTTTCCGATAACTTTCATATTTTAGTGAATAGTAAAAACACGCTATATTTTAATTAAAAACAACTTTTTTCATCGTAATATATTATGTGGTTAAATTATAATATTTAATGGTTTTAAAGTATAAATATAATATATTTTTACCATTTAATATAATTTATGTCATTATCATTAATTTTACATTAAATTCGTAGGTTAAATCAATTCAATCTTTTGCAATGTTTTAAAGAAAACCCTGTTTTCTTTCGACAACGAGATTAATTTTAATTTAATTTCTGAAACTTTTTTGTATTGAATTTGTAAAAATGGATTCCATATTTAGAATCAGTGGGTCCAAGTTATGTTAATAAGCTACTTTTTATTTTTGGGAATTATGAATAGTAACTACGGGAAATTTTATTTACCATAGTTAAAAGTAAATCGGGTAATTAAGGGTAAACATAATATTATAAAATTTCATTAACACTTGTAAAAATTATATTTTATGGCTAAAGGTATACCCATATCACCTAAGGGTCAGATTAGATTCATTTAATGGACTTTTTCCCATGAAAATAACTTAATTATTATTAAAACCAAAGAATGTGACAACATGTCACTCTCTCAAATCTTATAAGTATATTAATTTTAATTTAGTGATAGACTTCTTGAAACATCGTACATGAGTAGTCTCCAAAAATCTAATAAAATTTTCTACATCATATGAATTTATTTATAATTTTTAGGTATTAAATAAGTATCATTAATTATGACACAATAGTGATGCATACATTGTTTATCTAGTGAAAAATCAAGAATGTAGTTTTTATTAAACTACTAGTGACCATAAAATGCACAAAACCCTGACAAAAACTTATTTTTAATGTAAATTTAATCCATAATAATCCAATGGTCGAATATTGGACCATTTGGAGCCTTATAAAAGCAATTATGACACTAATATTATTTTATTTTAAATGATGCCAAAGTTGTCACCATCATAATTTAATAAATATAACAATTTTAATATTTTGATTTTAAGATGATAAATTCAAGTAAAAGTATTATTGTCAAAGGTAATAGATTTATATTCATCATAGGATTTTTTTTAAATTTTTATGAAAAAATAAGTATATTAAATAATTATACAAAAATGTTGTAGTATTTATTTTATTAAGAGATAAACCAAATAAATGGTTTTAAAAATAATAAAATAAATATTATATGAACTTTTTAATGTGATAAAATAATTTTATTGATACATATGACCTTTTATGAATCTATTAATGCTTTTATTTAGAACATATATTCTTTATATATTTTATTTAAATTCAAATAAATGAATAGTGTCAAAATTAACTCTATTGTTATTTTATAAAAATAACATATTATAAAATTTTTTGAAAATCACAAAAATATTTAAAAATTATAAATTTAAATTTATATGGTCTATAATGTTATAAAGTAAAACATTATGGAAAATTCACAACAAATAAGTAATTATTTGTTATAATTTATAATTTATAATTTTATTACCACAAATAAAATTAAATAAATTAAATAAGGAAAAATCAAAATGATAAGGTTTAAAATAAGATCAAAAAATGTCTAAATTTGATTGGTTGATGAGATTACATCCCTATATCATCTAATATTCGAATATAATTCATTTGCTGAGGTTTTTAAGTGGGGTTAGATTTATTTTAAATTAATATTTTTATGAATTCCAAAGGTGCCCCTCTCCTCCCTTATAAAAGGGCACCTCCTCCCTCTCTTCCTCACACAACTTTGAGCCTTCAAGCTCGTCCAACCCCTGACAAATTCTCTTCTCCACTTCCCTAGAAATATCCTAGAGGTTCTGGTCTTCCTCAAAGACCAATTTTAGTGCCCTAAAGGGAGATCTCAAAGAGGCGCTTCAAAGAAGAGATAATTTCTGTTACCGATTCTTTCAACTTTATTTCTTCTTCCACTTCTTCTTCTTAGGTTGTTTCATTATGAAGTAATAACATCAGTATCACTCATATATTGATATGTTATTAGAAGTATGAAACAATCCTATTTCACCATCTATCCATCCTACGGAAAACGAAATCACCGCGTGTGCGTACGTACAGAATACCGTCTCCACGACGCGATGAGATTCATTCTCCATGTTAACCATTTAAGAATGATTATAAAGTATATATAAGAAATAATAATGAAATATATGACATTATAAAGATACTGGATTTATGTATATATGTATTTCATCTACTTACTACCATTCAAGACAATAAGGAAAGGAAAACAGCGTTCATGCGTACGTACGGACTACCGTCTCCATGAACGGTGTGTTTCATTTCATATATATATCTATTATATATATATATACTGAATATATATGATATATAAATCATGTTTTATATTCTGTAAGTAAGTAAATCATGATATAAGTAATAATAATGTCAAGAACAACAAGTCCAAACACCTACGATAAATGAAACGATTTTACCCAAAACGATCTTTAACATGAAATTTACAAAAGAAAGGGTAATATAAAGCCATAAGTGGACCATATATGATATCATAACAATGAGTATGATTCTGGAATAGGTTAACGACATTATTTAAATCATTATACAGGAGGTTAGGATACGTACAAATCATATCAGACATAAGGTAAGGGAAATATCACAATATCATTTTTATCCGAGATTGTTTATACTTTGGTATTTACTGGGGTGTATTTTATCATCCACATCCATGTTTATTCAATATGTAATTTTATTTCCATTCACCTACAATTGTTTAAATCCAATTTTACCCTTCGGTGAGTTTTTAGTAAAGGATATGAAATGAATCTTTTGTCGTTTTTTCGTATGAGGTATTTTTTGACTTTTCCGCCAAAAGTACGAGAAGAATTTTTTTTACTTATACAACATGAATGGATTTTTAAAACATTATTTCCAAGAAGCATCCTTTACAAGTTTTCAAGTTTATTTTTAATCAACTTCTTTTAGTTTAAAGTTTTATGACATGTTAAGAAAGGAAAAATGTTTTTGAAGTAGAAAGGATATTTTTTTCAAGAATGAAGTTCAAGTGTTTTATCAAAATTTTTTCCATCTAAGATAATAAGGGGTTATGTTTTTATCCCTATTATTACATTGATTTGATTATGTGGTGATATAATTATTTTTATGAATTCCTTTATCTTATATGAATTGTTTTATAATGTCATGATGTTTAAGATTCCCATTTTCATTACATGGGTTATGCTATGATGTATGGTTTATGATTTTGTGGCACACATAAGAATGGTATCATTTTGAGATGGGTGGGACCTATATATCCCTCCAATGCATTGGGTAAAGAATTTATATCTCATGATATTGACATGGCTGGAATGGTAGGTTATACCGGTTCAGTGATACAGGACTGAAACGAGGGTGACTCGGTTCAGAAATGGACTTTGTCCACTAAGATAGTCTTGGAAATGAGCCTTGACTAATAAGATATGATTTTCTATGATTATGTGTGTATGCCACAAAGTTTCATGTTTTAAGTAATGATTATTGGGATTTCATTTCACTACTATGATTTATCCCATGTTATGAAATTATGCTCTCTTTTGCAGGTTATGATTTCTCAAATTTTATGTCCTTATGAAAATGATGTGATTGATATTTCTTTTGTTTACCCTTACTGAGCATTTGAGCTCACGCTTTTATGTTTTATTTTTCCCAGGATATAAAGAAAGGTTTTACATAAAAAAGGACGATCTTGATGGGAGATTTTGAAGATCTTTTACCACGATTAGAGGATTATATTCCGAGTTTCCAAAGACACTAAACTATTACGATCCTTATGTGTGTGTTTTTGTTATGTACTAAGTATTCCGCAAAAGTAATGTAATGTCCATGTATTTCAAGCATCGGGTCTCTATAGTTGGTATCAGAGGAAAGGTTTAGTCAACCTTTGGAAACTAGGATGTGAGAACGTTAGTGAGATCCCTAGAGATATTTCTATGATATGTCTAGGGATGTCCCTAAGGATAAGTATAAATATAGGATATAGTCCTATAACTATGGTAACGATCTTATAATTTAACCTAAGATGTTAGATATTGAAGTTACTCCCACTTTATTATGATTTTTTCCTCTAACACTATTCTTTTTTGGTTTTAGAAAATGGCTGGAAACAAGATGAGTCACGATAATGGAGGATATTATGGACAATGGAATGATATTATTCATTAGAAACCAAATGAAATGGGATTTGGAAGTCCAAAAATCATTATTATGACGAATCATCAATCTCATAATATGATCAATAAAGTAAAATTTGTTAAGTTTCCTGAATCGGCTAATAAGAGAAAGATGGAGTTTCATGATGATCATAGAGGAAAGAAAGTTCAATTTCCCCTATGTAAATCATGTGCGAAGAGGCATCAAGGAGAATGTTTCAAAGGATCTGAAAGATGAATTGGGTGTGGAAAAGAAGGACACAAAGCCAGTAAGTGCAATGGAGAGGGTTCATTTAACACCAGGGATGAGGATAATGGTATTGCTACGACATCAACAATGGTTAAATGTTTTAAATGTGGAATGTACGAGCATTATGTAAACCAATGCCCTAAGGTAAAGTCTCATGAAGAGAATCAATATGGTCGTATGGGTAGTATTTATGTTGATGATGATGAAGAGACTACAAATGATATGTGAGATGAAAGAATTGTTGATGCTCAGTCAATGGTTTAAGAATTTAGTGGAATGATTACATGTTTATCATGTGTAATGTTGTATATGTAATCTCATGGTACTATGGAATAAAGAGACATCTAAGGATTGTTACACTGTTGTCTTTCCTTGAGTTTTTAAAGTTTATGATTAATGGTACCAGTAACCATGAAAGATTATTCAGATATTTTTGGAATGTAGATGATATGCGCATAATGAAGGGATAAGGAGAAAATTAAATGTTTGATATTATTCATGAGCTCATGACTGATGTAAGGAAATAGTTATAACATGGTTTGAGTATATAGAATTTTGGGTTTTTGGTATGTGGAATGAGTTAACTTTTGACAGCACTCATGTTTTTACTAAGATTCAATGGGTATTCATTTTTCAAGAGATTACATGATTATGGTATTCACATGACTGGAATGTGATGAACAAGATATATGAGGGATAAATGATGGCATTCACGTGATCATTTTCTCTATACTATGAGCTTGGAACGAAGTATTTTGGATAAGCCTAAAATTGGAATGGATTATGTTGGACATAAGTTAGTATTGTTTAAGGATAAAACTTTTTTGATATTTTTGATGGGATTTTATAGTAATATAGCTTTAGAAAAAGGACAACCTCCAGGACGGGCGATAGCCCATCGCGTTGGACAAGGCTGTGGGAATCGAACCCACAAACGAAGTGCGACTGGCCTCTATCGCCTACCACTGGCCTACAGGAAGTCCCTGGTTCGTAGAAACTAGTTTTATTTTATTATGTGGTATGATATATGAAGTATAAGTTCATTTTTGGAACCATATATGATTAATGTAACCATAAGATGGACTTATAACTTTTGATAACCTTTTTTTTGAAAGAGATGGAATGGCCCATCATTCTATCACATGATCTGCTAACACACCACGAATAACAAATTAAACCTCATTTCATTAAGGGATGAAGTGGAAATTGTTCAATTCACGAACAACAGTGAGATTGTACTAAAACCATGCAACTATTTATTTTAATTCATTAACTTTAGGGAAATGATTTTGAAAACCAAAAATTTTGTCCTAGTTACCTTATATCTGATGAATCAGATGGAACCTTAGATCATCACAAATCAATAGCTTTGTGATTGTTGGCTTTTTCATAGCCATGTTCCCTACCACTCTCCATCAGAACTTGATGGTTAGATTTTTCTTCCATATCCATATTTTCACCTATGTTCCCCTACGTGGAAACCCAGAGATGAGTTAATTTGGGAAACAATTACATTTCATACTTTAGTTTTTAAAGCCATGTTTTTGTATTTCTTTTTACGATGTTGGTTTCTATTAAACAAAATTTTGTGTAGTAAACCATTTATAACCTCGACGAATTTCGAGGGCGAAATTCATTTTAAGGGGGGTAGAATGTAACACCCTGAGATTTTATGAAAAATATTCTTTTAATTTCATTAATGTCTTATTCTACACCAATATTACCTTGCGCTATACACAACACCGTATTAGCTTGTAGTATACGCAACACTATTCTTGGATCGTGTTACACACAATTTTGATAATATTTATTCTACGCAAAATTGAGTATATATATATATATTCAATGTATAAATGAAATATGGTTGGATTCTGTTATACTAAACAATGGAGGATTCTTGCGCAACACGCAACCCTGACTTGGCTTGCATTACACGCAATCACGGCCTTCCTCGATAGTGTGTGTTGTACGCAATACTGGGTTTTACTAAACAACAATATATTATTATACTATTTTTATGAACTAGATGTTATGAATAGTGTTAACTAAATTTTGAATTTTATAACATTATTATTCATCTTACACAATTCTAGAACATGGTATAAGAAAAAAAATAAATTTTTCGGGTAAAAAAAGTATTTTTCAAAAATGCAGTTTTGCCACCTTTTGATGGCGCAACCACTTTAAATCTAATTTTGAATTGTTTATAAGTTCAATTTGACAAAATAAAATTCTTCTTTTAAATCAGGATATAAAAATTTACATTAGATAAAGTTTTGATATTTTTCCGATAACTTTCATATTTTAATGAATAGTAAAAACATGCTATATTTTAATTAAAAACAACTTTTTTCATCGTAATATTTTATGTGGTTAAATTATAATATTGAATGGTTTTAAAGTTTAATTAGAATATATTTTTACCATTTAATATAATTTATGTCATTATCATTTATTGTACATTAAATTCGTAGGTTAAATCAATTCAATCTTTTGCAATGTTTTAAAGAGAAACTCGTTTTCTTTCGACAACGGGATTAATTTTAATTTAATTTCTGCAACTTTTTTGTATTGAATTTGGAAAAATGGATTCCATATTTGGAATCAGTGGGTCCAAATTATGTTAATAAGCTACTTTTTATTTTTGGGAATTATGAATAGTACATACAGTAAATTTTATTTACCATAGTTAAATGTAAATCTGGTAATTAAGGGTAAATATAATATTATAAAATTTCCTTAACACTTGTCAAAATTCTATTTTATGGCTAAAAGTATACCCATATCACCTAAGGGTCGGATGAGATTCATTTAATGGACTTTTTCCCATGAAAATAACTTAATTATTATTAAAACCAACGAAAGTGACAACATGTCACTCTCTAAAATATTATAAGTATATTAATTTTAATTTAGTGATAAACTTCATGAAACTTAGAACATGAGTAGTCTCCAGAAATCTAATAAAATTATCTACATCATATGAATTTATTTATAATTTTTAGATATTAAATAAATATCATTAATTATGACACAATAGTGATGCAGAAATTGTTTATCTAGTGAAAAATGAAGAATATAGTTTTTATTAAACTAATAGTGACCATAAAATGCAGAAAACCCTGACCAAAACTTATTTTTAATGTCAATGTAAACCATAATAATCCAATGGTCGAATATTGGACCATTTGGAGACTTATAAAAGAGATTATGACACTTATATTATTTTATTTTAAATGATACCAAAGTTGTCACCTTCATAATTTAATAAATATAACAATTTTAATTTTTTATTTTAAGATGATAAATTCGAGAAAAAGTATTATTGTGAAAGTTAATAGATTTATATTTATCATAGGATTTTATTTTTAATTTTTATGCAACAAATAAGTATATTAAATAATTATACAAAAAAGTTGTAGTATTTATTTTATTAAAGGATAAACCAAATAAATGGTTTGAAAAATAACAAAATAAATATTATATGAACTATTTAATGTGATACACTACTTTTATAGATACATATGAAATTTTATGAATCTATTAAAGGTTTTATTTTGAACATATCTTCTGTATATATTTTATTTAAATTCAAATAAATGAATAGTGTCAAAATTAACACTATTGTTATTTTATAAAAATAACATATTATAAAATTGTTTAAAAATCACAAAAATATTTTAAAATTATAAATTTAAATTTATATGGTCTATAATGTTATAAAGTAAACAATTATGTAAAATTCACAACAAATAAGTAATTATTTTTTATAATTTAAAATTTAGAATTTTATTACCACAAATAAAATTAAATAGATTAAATAAGGATAAATAAAAATGATAAGGTTTAAAATAAGATCAAAAAATGTCTAAATTTGATTTTTTGATGAGATTACAACCATATCTCATATAATATTAGAATTTTAGTCATTTTAGGAGGTTTTTAAGTCGGGTTAGATTTATTATAAATTAATATTTTTAAGAATTCCAAAGGTGCCCCTCTCCTCCCTTATAAAAGGGCACCTCCTCCCCCTCTTCCTCACACAACATTGAGCCTTCAAGCTCGGAAAACCCCTGACAAATTCTCTTCTCCTCTTCCATATAAATATCCTAGAGGTTATGGTCTTCCTCAAAGACCAATTTTAGTGCCCTAAAGGGAGATCTCAAAGAGGCGCTTCAAAGAAGAGGTAATTTCTGTTACCGATTCATTCAACTTTATTTCTTCTTCCACTTCTTATTCTTAGGTTGTTTCATTATGAAGTAATAACATCAGTATCACTCATATACTGAAATGTTATTATAAGTATTAAACAACCCTATTTCACCATCTATCCATCCTACGGAAAACAAAATCACCGCGCGTGCGTACGTACAGAATACCGTCTCCACGACACGATGAGATTCATTCTCCATGTTAACCATTTAAGAATGATTATAAAGTATATATAAGAAATAATAATGAAATATATGACATTATAAAGCTACTGGATTTATTTATATATGTATTTCATCTACTTTCTTCCATTCAAGACAATAAGGAAAGGAAAACAGCGTTCATGTGTACGTACGGACTACCGTCTCCATGAACGGTGTGTTTCATTTCATTTATCTATCTATTATATATATATATACTGAATATATATGATATATAAATCATGTTTTATATTCTGGAAGTAAGTAAATCATGATATAAGTAATAATAATGTCAAGAACCACAAGTCCAAACACCTACGATAAATGAAACGATTTTACCCAAAACGCTCTTTAACATGGAATTTACAAAAGAACGGGTAATATAAAGCCATAAGTGAACCATATATGATATCATAACAATGATTATGATTCTGGAATAAGTTAATGACATTATTTAAACCATTATATAGGAGGTTCGGATACATACAAAGCATATCGGACATAAGGTAAGGGAAATATCACAATCTCATTTTTATCCGAGAATGATTATACTTTGGTATTTACTAAGGTGTATTTTATCATACACATCCATCTTTCTTCAATATGTAATTTTATTTCCATACACATACAATTGTTTAAATCCAATTTTACCCTTCTGTGAGTTTTTAGTAAATGATATGAAAGGAATCTTTTTTCATTTTTTCGTACGAGGTATTTTTTGACTTTTCCGACAAAAGTACGAGAAGAATGTTTTTTTAACTTATACGACATGAATGGATTTTTAAAACATTATTTACAAGAAGCATCCTTTACAAGTTTTCAAGTTTATTTTTAATAAACTTCTTTTAGTTTAATGTTTTATGAAATGTTAAGAAAGGAAAAATGTTTTTGAAGTAGAAAGGATATTTTCCTCAAGAATGAAGTTCAAGTGTTTTATCAAAATTATTTTCCATATAAGATAATAAAGGGTTCTGTTTTTATCCCTATTTTTACATTGATTTTATTATTTTGTGATGGAATTATTTTTATGAATTCCATTATCGTATATGAATTGTTTTATGATGTCATGATGTTTAAGATTCCCATTTTTATTACATGTGTTATGCTATGATGTATGGCTTATGATTTTGTGGCACACATAAGAATGGTATAATTATGAGATGGATGGGACCTATATATCCCTCCAATGCATTGGGTAATGATTTTATATCTCATGAGATAGACATGGCTAGAATGGTAGGTTATACCGGTTCAGTGAAACAGGAATGAAACGAGGGTGACTCAGTTCAGAAATGGACTTTGTCAACTAAGCTAGTCTTGGCAATGAGCCTTGACTAATAAGATATGATTTTCTATGATTATGTGTGTATGCCACAAAGTTTCATGTTTTATGTTATGATTATTGGGATTTCATTTCACTACTATGATTTATACCATGTTATGAACTTATGCTCTCTTTTGCAGGTTAAGATTTCCAAAATTTTATGTTCTTATGAAAATGATGTGATTGATATTTCTTTTGTTTACCCTTACTGAGAATTTCATCTCACCCTTTTATGTTTTCTTTTTCCAAGGATATAAATAAAGGTTTTAGGTATAAAAAAAGGAAGATCTTTTTGGGAGATGTTGAAGATCTTTCACCACGATTAGAAGATTATATTCCGATTTTCCAAAGACACTAAACTATTACGATCCTTGTGTGTGTGTTTTTTTATGTACTAAGTATTCCAAAAAAGTAATGAAATGTCCATGTACGTCAAGATTCGGGTATCTACACTAATATAGGTGGTAGTTAGTTCATAATTTGAAATCTGTTTTCGTGTATCAATATGTTGTGATGGTTATTAAAAATTAATGTTCAATAAATATGATAATTTATTAGAATAAAAATTATTATGATTTAAATATTTTAGGATGGAATAATAACCAATGGGGTTAGAATAAATGGTTATAAATTCCTAGAACTGAAAATAATTGAATTTAAAATTTTATATTACTCCTTCGAATAATTCCATTGAGAATCTGTATCATCTATTAATGGGTGGCATTTTTACGAGAATACGTTTGATATGAATTTTCTATTATTTATAATAGGGTAATATGAATCATTTCATGGTGAAATATAATTATATATATATATAGAACAGAGTGGTGGATGCATCAATTTATATGTGATGAGGGTGAACTTTTTTATATATTTATAACTTTATGCTATTCTGAATTCTTCATTAATGAATTCATCACCCAAAAGTGGAAAATACTAGAGACTGGAGTAGTATTGTGAAAACCATGTATTTCATAGAAAAATTATTTTATATGATTTCTTAAATATAAAAATTGCAAATTTATATTTAATTATTCTATTATTTACATTATCTATAGTAACTATTTTTTTTCCAGGTAAATTATTTTTATGAAACAAAATGAACAAAAATAATAAGGTTGTTTGGATATTCTAATTTATATATTGAAAACCATTTCAATTAAATTATATTCTAAAACAAATTATAAAATAATTTTGAAATAATATAATAATAATAAATATAACAATTTATCAAACAATATCATTTTTTATTATTTCCAAAAAATATATTATTAAATTAATAATAATTATATTAATTGAACAATTTGATTCATAATAATAATATATAATCATGAAAATGTTTTCATAATCTTTTATTTAAGGGATATATCATAAATCTACCATAATAATCATTGTATTTATGATGTGGTACTTTTTACTATTCACCAAAATATCATTCATTAATGAAAAACAAAAAAAACTCACCCTCTAAAATTATTATTACAATAAATAAATAAATGAATTGAATTTTTTTTGAATTCCAATTCTCATATATAAAATTTTATATTTATGAAAATATATATATTATGTATATTTATAATAATTTTTTGAAACAAAACATATGTAAACAAATTTTTACATATTATAATAAATTTTTTAAAATTAATTATTATTTTTCATTAATTTGTACTATAATATATTTTTTTTCTGTTATATTAAATCATTATTTACATATGTTCATTTTTCTCAATCAAAATATATTAACACATAAAATATCACAATTGAAAAAAATGTATAAAATTGGACGACATTAAACTCATCCCACTTATAAGAATTTATCCCCCAAATTTACATTATAATAATGTAAAAAAATGAGTATACATGTGAAATTACAATATTCAATTCCAATATAACTAACTCAAAATTTATATTTTCAATAAAAATATGAATATATGAGTATCCTTATTTAACATCACATTATCTAATTGATAATTAATTTATATCATGTTCCCAAAAAAAAGAACATGATCAACATATTTATATTTTATTTCATGTTAATGGGATAGGGATGACATTAAATCTTCAAAATAGATTCTTATAAATAAATATGAACCATGGAGAGATTTAATGTAAATACTAAGTGATAAAATACCATTATAATAAAATCAATAATATTAATGGTACAAGGTTATATTCCAATCATCATCTCCAATTTTGAAATACCATAAAACTAATCCATAAACATATTAGCAGAAATATATTTTCACCAATATTATACTATATAACAATCCAATTATAGTCAACATAAATATTTTATATTTTTTGTGTTCCACTAATTTCATAGTTAATGGAACTATATTTGTCCCATATTTCCTAAGTTAGATCAGGTCTGAATGACATCATTCTGTAACATTTTCCCAATGATTTTTATGTATAACCATATTTCTATATAGAGGTTAAAACGGAGTCACCTTAATTATAATGATAATTCTTCCATTTTTGGAATTTTGGGTGAGATAAATGTGATCATATCAACAACCATTAAAATTTACAAATAATTCACATTGTATGTCATCTATATTTTGAATGGTCCTCCAAGATTGGGTATCAATCCAAGGATGATATATATATATATATATAAACATCAACAATGTATTCAATTTTTTATGAGAATATCACCATGACATCAATGTAAACCTCATACCTCAATAAGATAAATTTGGGAGTGATACTCTATATTACACGACCACATTACTAATTTTTATCACTGAATGATAGCAAAGTGATAGGTTTTATATAATATAAATAAAATATAAAACATCATAAAGGGATAAACTACAATCCAAATTGGTTTGTTTCCCGAAGATATCATTTTTTCACTATAATAAAATAAATGGTGACGTTTTACCATTACCATACAGTTATTGTTAATGTTTTCATCATTATTTTTGTATTTATAAATTAACAAATATCTTTCTGGCATATATAGAATCATGATACATATTCCATAGTATTAATAATCATTTGGTCCCTACAGAAATTATATTTTATATTTCTAAATATCTTTATAGCATATAATATATGTAAAACCATATGATATATTATTCCCCTAATATACCAATAATTAATTATGTTATTGTAAGGAATCTTATAATTTTCCTTTGTGATATTAATCGATTATTTTCTTGGTTTATATCTGATGTATTCCATTTTTTCATTTTCAGTTCAATATATTCTTTTAAAACCACAATAATCCTCACATGGTTTTATTAGGATACATTTATTTTTGATAGGTATTATTTATCCGTTATTAATTTTGATTTCATGGTATGTCCTCTAATGTTCCATAATTTTTGGACCATTTTAAATCTTCATCATTGAGAAATAATAATTGTCCTTCTAGAACAAATAAATATCCAAATTGTATTTCTTCTTATGGTTGAAATGTATCAATAAGTTAGAATGACCAATTAATTCCAATAAAATCAATACATATATATAAACTCATTCGTTGTGAATATATAAATGATGAATTTGTGAATAGTGTATATATCACATGTTTTACAATATAATTAGTAAAAATATATGTTCAAATACCAAAAAAATGAGATATCCAAATCATTTGTTTCAAATTGTTTCTCATAATCCATCTTTTGATGTGAGGAATATAATATAACCATGTAACTATTTAAAAAATTACTTCATAATGCCTTTATTTATTCATCATTTTATATTACAATCCCTTATCAACTATAGGGTACTAAAATCATAAGTGAACTATCCATCCACCTATTCAGTTCCGTATTTCATTTTCACTTTTATTATTTAAAAAGAATATATATCATTTTCAAGTCAACTATGTTAGTATATTGTGTATATATGATAAATATCTAAGAACCATATATTAGTATATAGATAAACTTGGGAAACTATAGATCATAACCACATTAGATTGTCTAACCCATTTTTATATAAACTAATTCATTTATGGAACAACTAATATGAAAAATTATTTGATTACACTTTTCAAAAACCGTACTTTATATATCCATAATTAAAATTTGGTAAATAATTAATATGATATATTATTCCTAATTTGCATTTACCCAACCCTTATATGATCTTATTTCTCTTCATTTATCTTGGAATATAAGATAATATCATCAGGATACTGATCAATATAATCTCTAACGTGTCTTCTCATATTATCCAAGAACACAATATAGGAATTTTAATTACAATTTGTATAACTATAAAATTATAGTGTCTATACCTCATCAATTATATTAGTTATAAATTCTCAATGTGGATACATGTTTTTGAAAGTGATCCAATTATTTTATACGTAATCAATAAATATATGCGTCCAACGAACAATATTATTAAAAAAGATAATTGTTTCTCCAAATAATGATGTATTTTTTCATATGACTCCCTATTTTAGATAATATATGAATGAAAAAATTTATTTAAGAAACTAAATTGATTATATTTCATGAAGAGTGTTTGAAATATTAATTAAACTTGGTATGAATTCAATTAAAAGAACAACAAAATTATTCAAGTTTAGTCTATGAAATTCTTAGAAAATATTTCATCATAGTCTATGATTAAAAGAATATTTAATATTTTGAGTCAGTTCAAAAACAATAATTTAATTTAATGAAAAATATGATGTATTATGCCCTATAAATTTGGTGAAATTTCCATTTTAAATACATACACATCCTAATATTGATAAATGATCATAGTTTGGTTCTAGATATCGAATGATACATTCCTACCGTGTAAATTGATATGGTATCCAAATATATGGATACAATACAACTAAAAATCAAATTAAATATAACTATTATGAGAATAAAAATATTTTAATGTATAATATTTCCAAAAACAACAATTAGAGAGGAATTATATAATGGATAACTGATCACTGCAATAGTGGAATAATTTTTTAATCAATATTTAATCACATAGTATCATATATAATACACCTAAAAAAATACTAATATATATTATATTTTGAAGAAAATAAATTAAATATTTCATTAAATTTTATAGATTTATTACTTTTGTAAGAACCTGGGTTTTTAGAAAGAGTCAAAATCCCAACCCAGTTTGAATTTTTGACTTGTCCCTGAGAAAAATTGGAAGAGTTGGGATTTTTTGGAAATCTCCAAACTACACGCTGTGTACTTTTAAGTACACACCATGTGTAGGATAAGGAGTGACTGGCCGTGTGCTCGCCGAGTACATGCCATGTGATGACCATGTAGAAATTTCTTACTACATGGCATGTAGATATCGACACACAGTGTACCCTTGAACATGTTTCTGCCTTGCATGGCGTGTAGGTATTTTGGTCGGGAAGAATCTTTTAACCATGTACTCGTCGTGTCCTATATAGACACACCGTGTAGTCTAGCCGTATATGATGGATAGACATGATCTGTGGGTAAGTCGATGAGGAAGGGTATAAAATCTAACTACACTCCGTGTACCTCTAGGTACACGCCAAGTTAAAATGTTGGCAGGTTCTGGAATGTATGTTGGTAGAATTCCATCTGCCAACTGAATAGTTAAATGATATACACGGTGTGTAGTCCTATTGTACACGCTGTGTAGTTTCTTTTTTTCGTTAAAATGAGCAGTTGCCTCATAATGAGGCAGAACCTCAATATTCCACTGGGTTTCGTGAACCTAGCAAGTCAGGACTTCAAATCCCACCTGTTTCTTCATCCGAAGTCGGATTCGATCACAGTTAGATGTGTTGGCACCCCCTCGGTAAGGCCTCGATACCTCTTGAGCCCTTTTGTTTGATTTATATTCTATAAAGTGTTATTGGGATTTGAGAGGTTTTGATTTTTTGTAGATCTACCGTGTTTTAGACCTAATTAGAGGTTGTAATCAGAGGAGTAGCATCGTACGAGTCTCAGGTAGGAGGTATATAACTCTTTATCTGTTTTCGTGGTCATTTGGGTGACACGGCCTTTGGATCATTTTCAGGTATTTTGAGCGAGACCGAGTTTTATCTTTTATTTCTTATCACATTATTTATGGACCTATGGGATGCCATTGGGTATGCCTTGTTACCAGTTTTTCTTGAGCAGGGTCGGGCGAGGGGTCATTGCTCAACGAGGAATTTTGGTTAGGGAGTTCCAAAATTGTTATATTTGAATTAAAATGCTTTAAATTGTTGAGTTTAGTTTACTGAAACTGATATAAATTGTCATAGGCATTCAAGATCTTTGTGTTGGTATGGGACAAAACCTTACATAGTGTAAATTAAGTGTTTAAAATATTTTCCATGTTTATGTTTTCTATTTAAATATGTTATATATGAAATTGCTGAATTGCTTTTGCTGGACACTTTGGGTGGTTTTGACCATGGGAATGGGCGTCATGGATGTCATCTTGAGGTAGTACAACCATCAACTTGTGCATGGACCATGTTACTTGGACGGTGAGACCAATAAACATGAGGAGCACGGTCACAAGGACATGAGGTGTCTGATGTGCGGTTGTTTAGGTACAATTTTGGTGATTATCACTCACCTGGAACATTGAGTAGTGTCCACATAGAGATACTCTGTGATGAGGTGGTTTTGACCACTCGTGTGGGTAAAGGCCCCCGTAGAAGTGTTTTAGGTACTTTGGTTGTTTGTGCTTGCCGTAGAAAGACACATGGGAGGTGAGGAGCCTTTAGAGGATAAAATTGAGGCTATCAGGTTGGGGGCTGAGGCTCATCGTTATTTGAGGACAGATATCGTTGTCCCTATGGATACTTTAATTGAGGGCAAGAATCGCTATTTCTCAGGGTTTCTTCTTGGGTGTTCCTTTGAGACGTTAGTACTTGAGGCACAAGTTGTCAGGAGGCAAAAGGTGCCGAGTTACTATTATTGGGCATGCCTTCGGGACGTCAGTACTTGAGACACGTGGTGTCAGGGGTCGCATGGTGCCGGGTTACATGATAGAGATTCCAGTGTTGGCCAATGCATGTGACACTCTAACGTGACTGCGGAGCACGATTGGATATTGTGATTATTTTTGCATCGTTATGTTTACTATTTTCTAATAAATTCATGCCTTTTTTAAAAACATATATTAGGTACGCACCATTAGGTGGTATCCTACTGAGATTTACCTCACACCCGACACGGGCCCTTCAAGATGTGTGCAATCATTATTGATTTACCTATAGGAATGAGGCCAGATTCAAGAGAATGGCTATGTTAGATGTTTCTTAGAGATGGTATGGACTTTGAGGTCTTACTTAGGTGGAGTTAATATGTTTTGATTTCATTTCTTTTATCATCTTGCTTACCTGTGGTTGCTATAGCTGGTCATCCGTTAGTTCCTTTTTATATTAAGATATTTATGACCTGCATTGGATGCATGTTTTTTTGATGAGTAGTAGTTACATGTGATCAACATGCTGTTGTGTTTATTTCCATTATTGTTGTTTATATTTATTGCTTCCGCTGTTTATTGATATTTATCATGCATCTTCTTTGCGGGTCTTGTTCGAGTTTGGTGATTTATTATTCCATGGAATTTCATTATTATTATTCTAAGACCAGTACCATTATTATTATCCTCCGAGAGGGTATAGCCTCCCCACTATACCAATACTAGCATCGCTTCTAGTTGGCAGCCTTTGGCGTTCGGGGAGGTGTTCCTAATGTAGTAACACGAGACTTTTTTAGCACTTTTCGGGTGGATGTTTGGGTCTAGCTAGTTACAAAGTGGTATCAGAGGATTTCTTGACAAATATTTAGTAGTAGTGTTTTGATGTCTAATACTAAGATTGATACTTCTATTTATTTCTTCTAGTTTTTCTATTTTGGATATGGTAGACTGGAGAATGGTTGTCACTGGTACTGGGTTTCTAACTTGTGCTTGGGTGCCTGTAGCCCCAGGTATGATGGATGGACCAAGTTTCCATGGGTGGGAATTGTTGTTCTCCTTTTGGAAGATTACCATTTATATGATTTCCACCTTGGTGGATCACTTGGTGTGCGATGTTATTGATCGTGATATGTAACCCCTAACCCGGTGTGGTAAGGAAGAATTATACCATGGCCCAGTATGGCAAGGCTAGTTTTCATGGATTTTGATAGGAAATGTTTTAGGGTATTTCAATTTCATAACTACACATATGCTTTGTGATGTGATAATACCATGTCAAGAAAATATCAAATGCCATGATTTGTCTTCTTGAAATTTAAAAAGGTGAAATTCCTGATAGAATTGCTTTTTTGTTGAAATATGTATTCCATGCAGTATATTTGTATACATTCATGTGACATGGTATTTGGGTATAGCTCTTATACGAGAAGGAATGTACTATCAGTTGAGGTGATTTTTATCATCAGGATTAGGTGACTCGGTCGTCAGTTTGAGGCAACGTTAGTTGTCAGGGCGGGCATGGCCTGAGGTACTTTTGATAATTTCACTTGATAGGGGTGGGTAAGGAGGCCATGAGGCCAGGATGCCGTGGGGCATGAGTTATAGTGGGGGAGAGTAAGGGTAGTAGTTATGCACTACATTTTACTGCTTTCCTTTCTACATTGAATATATATTTATATATATATATTGGTCTTCTGGCCATTTGTGATATTATGTGGGTTCCTTTTTGGGCTACTCAGATGGAGCGTCAGAAGGGAGATGATATAATGCCGCAGGTGCAGGATCAGATTCAGGATTCGGTATAGGAAGAGCATGAGCCTCAGGTACAGGATCAGGGACAGGATCAGGTCCAGGATTCAGTACAGGAAAGAGAACAACTGGGTTTGGCATCATTTGGTCCATGGCTCGATGAGCATCTCTAAGGTTGTCTGGTGCGGGTCTTACAGGGGATCAATAGAGGCACATAGGGTACAGATCCTTCTATATCATATCTCACATGGGAGTTCCAGTCGCAGTACCCACTGCTTTTTCAGGGTGTGGTTCATCTGTAAGTTACTAAGAACTAGATTGTGGGTATGTAGATGATCATCAATCATCTTGAGACGCCTCTAAGGTAGAGGGTTAAGCTGGTTATGTACATGATGAAAGGACAGGTGAAGCGTTGGTTGGTTTATAGGTTTAGACTTTTAGGCATGAGGGACTAGAATTAAAGGATGTCTAAGAAGGGTTCGTTGAGAACATTTACCTAGAGACACTGACAGAAGAGAGAGCTTGGGAGTTATTGAGTCTTCATCCGGGAGACATGTCCATCATGGACTATGTAGCCACTTTCACTGAGCGGTCTCGCATTGCACATGGTATGGTTAGCGATGACGCAACTAGAGTGTGGTGTTTCTAGGATGGATTACAATACGCCATTCGGGTCCAGGTGAATATCATCCATCTAGGTACATTCTTATAGGAAGTGAACCTAGCGCTCATAGCGGAGGGAAACCAGAGGGATAGGCCCGATGATGGTCGGGAGACTACTTCAAGTGATGGTTCAGACAGTAGGAAGCGAGGAAAGGATGAGTTCCAGCAGGGTGGTTAGGCTGAGAACTCATCCAGACCACCTCATGGAAGATCTGCAGTGGTATTCTTCCACTATGGATAGGTAGAGAATTTTCGAACTCAGTGCGATAGGCCTACAAAGGTGTTTCAGGTATGTGGAAAGGTGGGGAATCTACAGAGGTTTTGTAGGAAGTATTCTCAAATAGCCATAATGCATGGACTATGACAGATGGTGGCATCTGGAGTTGGTTCATGTTAGGTACTAAGAGAGGGTAGTTGAGGTTCCACTACCTGTAGTGGACTTGAAAGAGACAGTGGAATCTAGTGGAGAGGTTATCGGCTGGTGACTCGAGCAGCACCGCTGGGGGGTCAAGCATCAGGCAGCCGTAATTCAGGCCAGGTTCATGCTGTAGAGGTGCCAGATGCTGTGCAGGCTGGTGAGCCGATGATGGTTAGATGTACCCCAGGGTGTGGTCGTGATTTCAATGTTACCTATTTGGAATCACCTATAGAGGCATGTCTATTTTGAGTGCACGTGATGCACATGATTTATGTGGACTGACTAGATGCTAGTCAGTGGGATTTGCACCATATCGGGTGCATGATATCAATATATATATATATATATATATATGTATGTAAGTAAGTAAGTATGTATGATATGTGTAGCATCAGGGGCATCGGGGATGCAGGTTTTTGATGTGTTGTGGGCATCATCACATCAAGTATGCAGGTTATGTGAGGTGTTGTGGGCATCATGGCATTGATGATGCGGGTTACTGGAGGTGCGGGGCACCTGGACCTCGTAGAGGCGGACACCGATGCGGTGCGTGATACATTGAGTGTCAGGAACGACACAGAAGCACCAATGGGGTGCAGGGGTGACAATGCGTCATGGAAGGACTGTCTGTCCAGAAAATAGGTTAGTAAACCATGATACTTTGATTTTTTTGGGTTGAGACCAGGTTAGGCGATTCCTAATGTGGGGATCCCCTTGTGGAATTTATCCGGGACCATTGAGACCATGGAAGTTTGGGTTACATTGATCGGGGTGGTGTGTTTTGTGCCATCTTTGAGTTTGGTTTGATAGCACGAGGATGATCTATATTATGATGAGGAGATTATAAGAACATGAATTTTTTGAATGGGTCAACATCCCGACCCTGTTTTAATATTTCACATGTCCCTGAGAAAAAGGAAAAAGTTGGGATGTTTTGGAAATCTCCAGACTACACGCTGTGTACTTTTAAGTACACACCGTGTATAGGTTAAGCAAGTGACCAACTATATGATTGACTATTACATGTCATGAGATGACCATGTAGAAATATTTTACTACACATGGTGTAGTTATCGACACTTTGTGTACCCTTGACCGGGTGGTGGCCATACATGGCGTGTAGTCCTCTTAGTCGGGTATAATCTTTTAACCATGTACACATCATGTACGCGTTGGACACACCGTGTAGTCTAGCCGTGTATGAGGGATATACATGGCGTGTGCGTATGTCAGCGAGGAAGGGAAGAAAAACTACATACACATCGTGTTCCTCTAGGTACACGCCTTGTACACATGTCGGTATGTTCTAGAAAGTAATTCTATGGAATTACAGCCGCCAAATGAAAAGTTAAATGATATACACGACGTGTAGTTCTAAATTACTCACCATGTAGTTAGTTTTTTTTTAAAATGGATAGTTTCCTTGTATTGAGGAAGAATCTAAATATTCCTCTAGGTTTTTGTGAACCAAGCTGGTCGGGACGTCAAATCCCTCATTCATTGTCTGAAGTCGGATTCGATCGCTGTTAAATGTGTTGGAAACCCCTTGGTAAGCCCTCAATTCCTCTTCAGTCGTTTTGTTTTATTTCTGTAATCGGAGGAGGAGAATCATACAAGTCTCGGGTATGTGGTGCATACCTCTTTTTGTGTTTCCATGGTCATTTGGGTGACGCGCCTTTCGGATCATTATTGGGTATTTTGAGAGAGACCCAGTTTTATTTGTTATTGCATATTACATTATTTATGGACCTATGGGATGCCATTGAGTATGCCCTCCTACCATTTTTTGTTAAGCTGGTCCAAGCGAGGGGTCGTTGCTCATCGAGGCATTTTGTCCAGAGGGTGCCAAAATTGTTATATTTTAATTAAAATGCTATAAATTGATGAGTTTATTTTACCGAACGTGAAATAAATTGTTAGAGTCATTCAAGTCCTCAGTTCTGGTATAGGACATCTCCTTTCATAGTGAAAATTAACTGTTTAGAATATTCTTCCTGTTTATATTTTCTGTTTAAATATGTTATATATGAAATTGCTGAATTGTGTATACTGGAAACTTTGGGTGGTTTTGACAATGGGATTGGGCATCATGGATGTCGGCTAGAGGCAGTACGACCGTCAGGTTAGGCATGGCCCATGTTACATGGATGGTGAGGCCATCTGACTAGAGTGGCATGGTCGTATGGACATGAGGTGTCTGATGTGTGGCGGCTTAGATATTATTTTTGTGATTACCACTCAACTGGAAATTTGAGTAGTGTGCAAACAGTGATACTGCGTGATGAGGTCGTTTTGACAACTCGTTTAGGTAATGGCCACCATATATGCGGTTTAGGAACATTGGTTGGAGGTGATTTCCATAGAAATGCACATGCGATGTGAGGAGCCGTCATAGGATAACATTGGGGCTATAGGGTTGGGGACTGAGGATCACCATTATTTGAGGGAAGATATATATGTCCCTTAAGTTACATTATATGAGGGAACACATCGTTGTTCCTCAGGGATACATCTTGGGCGTGCCTTCGGGATTTCAGTACTAGAGGCATGAGGTGTTAGGAGGAACAAGGTTTCGGGTTACTATTCTAAGGCGTGCCTTTGGGATTTCGGTACTTGAGATACGCAGTGTCAGGGGGCACATGGTGCCGGTTTACATGACAGATATTCCGACAATTGCCGAAGTAGGTGACCCCCCATGGTGGCTGTTGAGCACCAGTGGAGTTTGTGCTTATTTTTGAATCATTTTGTTAATTATTTTTCTTATAAATTTATTCATTATTAAAGAGGTATATTAGGTACATACCATTGGGTGTAATCCTAATGATATTTGTCACACACCCTACACGGGCCCTTCGGGACGCGTGCAGACTTAATGGAATTACGTGTAGGAAGGAGGCCAGCTTCAGGAGCCAGGATGAGTTAGTTGTTTCATGTAGTTGGTATGGACTTTGAGGTCTTACCTTAATGGAGTTAATATGTTTTGTTTTCTTTTCTTGTATCATCACGCTTACTTGTGGTAGCTATAGCTAGTTATCCATTGGCACCTTTTTATATTCAGATATTTATGACCTTATTTGGATGCATGTTTTATTGCTCAAGGTAGTTACATGTGATCAGCATGCTATTTTTTTATTTCCACTGATGTTGTTTTTATTTATTACTTCCACTGTTTTTTGATATTGATTGTGCTTCTGTTCTGTGTGTCTTGTTCGAGTTTGCTGTGTCGTTATTCTGCTGCATTTTATTATTATGTTACTCGGACATGTACCATTATTATTATTCTACGAGAGGGTATAACCTACCCACTATACCTATCAGACCCTTGCTGCTAGTCAGCAGCCTTTGGCATTTGGGGAGGTGCGCCTAATATAGTAACACCCGAATCATTTAGCACTTTTTGGGTAGCTGTTCGGGTCTAGGTCATTACAGCTATGTGTAAATATATCCACTAAAACTCATGAGAATCTTTTTTAGTTTTTATTACATAATCCTTTAGTTCACAGTTTTTATTATGAGGATAATTTCTCATTTAATCACTATTAACCCTCAAATTCTTTAATAATTCCTGTAATGTCAATATTCCATCATGTTAATGTAATGGAGTATGGGTTGTGCTTTTTATTGATCATTATTAAAATAATTAAGCATCCTGTTCATTTCTTTATCAATTCATTTTCTATATGAGCTATTTTTTATAATTAAATAATTATACTATTCCATTATGGATTTTTCCCCTAAACAATTCCTTAATTTACTCATGAACAAAGATTATATTTCATTACTATATTTATTATATCATACAAACGTATTCTGAAATAAATTTATTCTTCATGTCAAAAAATCTATAAGAACAAGGAGTGTCTCTACTAAATATTTCTACTCTAAAAATATAAACAATTATGATTCAATAGAAAAAATTTACCTTATAGGAAATTTATTCTAGAGACATGGTAATATCATACTAAATATTTAATAATTTTTGAAATATTGTTTTTATTATTAATCTAGTAGGCAACCATGAATATCTTTTCTAAATGAAATCTTCATTACTAATGGAATCATCATAATATTTCCCAAGTTCAATGAGTTTTATCTTTATATTAGTGAAGAGAGATTGTGTAAAATTATTATGAAATGATCCTTATTTATCTCTTCTTTATTAATAGAGGTAATAACATTTTACTTCCATGCATATTTTTATAAGAGACCACCATTGAACATATTGCTCTTCTAAAGGATTCAATAGAAAAGTAACATTCTCATATTTTGAGTACCAGATAATTTAATATATAATTTCTATTTAATCTATATATTCTATATAAATAATTGGTTATGTTTCGTTACTAATTGTAGTTTTTTATTTTTTCATAAATACATTGATAATAGATTTGTAATTAGTTGGTGAATTTGCGATATCAAACTGGATTAAAATATAATTCATTGATTGAGAAATATTTAGAGTAATTATTAGAGGATTATCACTCCATCTCCCTTTCAATTCGGTTGTTTAATGGGAAAATAATTTTAATTTTCTTCAAAACCATTTCTAAATATGTTACCCTGTGTACTATCCAATAGTATGAAAAATGATTTTTTGGGGGAGAATATATATAATGTAAAATAATTGAATTCAATTAAAAATCACATAAATATTTTCAATATTCTATGTTTTAAAAATAATGGTTTCAATATAGGTTAATCATTACCTATTTCTCACTAGGTTATTTATCCATTCACAAAAAAATCTATGAGATTATTCATAAAGGTATGTAATGATTATGTTTATTCCAATAGAATATCCCATAATAGTATAAGACAATATATTTAATTATGAATTTTTTTCAAAAACAATGTGGTGTTGAAGTTAATATAACACATACATTTTAAGTTTTTATCACCAAGTTCATCAATGCTAGAGCATACATTATTCAAGATATATATAGATAATGTTTTCATTGTAAGGTAACCACACAATCTCTACATATCAAAAAAGTCGTTATTTTTAATATACATATTGTATTTAATGGATTCTCACTAAGATATATTAAATATAATTATAAAATACTAATACACTAACTTCCAAAAATTTCTAAATCATATATTGATACCAATTTTCAGGACCTTGTACAAAAATAATACACACTATCATTTAGATGATTATTTGTTGCATCACTTTTTTATATACAAAATAGATCTGTATGGGTTTGTATTCATTTGAGACTAAATATAATATAATTTAATTTACGAAAATTCATCAATATCTCAAAAAATATCATCTCAAATGATACACATATTAGATATATAACACTAAATATCATAATTCAAAACATTAGTAAATAGAAAAATAAAAAAGCATGGGTTAGATTAATATTAATGGTAAGTATTTATGGGATCAATAGATGATCAAATGTGAGAATAAGATAAGAATAATGACATGATAATATAATCCTAACAATTGGATATCACTGTGATTTTTTTAAATATCATTAGAATATTTTATAATAGATCTATTAAAGTATTGGGGGATTTTAGTATTAAAAAAACATATTTTAAAAGTTTTAAAACTAATAAAATTCTCTATCCTCATTATGTAAAACTATCATACTCAAAATTATCCCATAGTAGGATTAATAATGTATTACAATAATATTTTAATTAGATATATATAAGTTATTGAATCATATTTATATTCAATACATTTAAATTAGATTAAGTTATTAGAGTCACAATGGAACTGATTAATCTGAGTATTATAATTGTAATCTATGTAATTATTATAAAATTAACTATAAACAATGATGAATATGTTTCCTCAAATTATTTTATAAAATTTTAATTATAATAGTTACTCAAAATGAAAGATGAATCAATATAAAAACATTATTTATGAATTTTTAAAAACTATTATTAAAAAGATCTGCATCATTTATCTCTATGAGTAAGGTAGCCAATAACATTGAATAAAGTTATATCTTCTTTTATACATAAAATAAATTATTTCTTTCCTCAGAATGAAAATCCATTGATTATATGATCAGTTCTACATTCCCTAACATGGAATCCCTCATCCCAATTTATTAGATATTCTTTCACAATATCCCTATTTTCCGTAAATCAATAAGATTGGATTATCAGTCATCCTATCCACAAAATCTCTTGATTAAAAAAAATCAATAATAGAAACAATTAAATATAAAATTTAAAGAGACAACATACTGATGTTTCCATAAATAGACACTCTCTATAGAATTAAAAGTGATAAGGAACTATCTCATCAGGTTATTTATAATTTAGAAAAATTGAGAGGCAATGTGATCAATAAGAAATTATACCTCCTAAAAATTCTTTGAATGACCAGAAATTTATAAGAAACTCCCCACTGATTATATTTCCTTCCTGGTGGTCATATTTTGTATGTGTTTTTCATAAGGACGTGGACACTTTGAACTTGATAGATCATATTCTTCTTGAACAATATAAATTTCGATGTTAAATTGGTTTACACCATTATAACACAGGAATTATTTTATTTGTATTGAAATGAATTTTCTATATTGAAATTATAAGAATTGTTAGTATGATTACCATATTTATGTCATTTAATATGATAATCTCTATGTTTTTCAATCCGGTGTTATTGATACCAGTATTAGCCCGATTGTTCAGAATTTGGTACTGCGATAATTATGAAATAAATTCAATTTTCTTGTGTTGATAATGGTGTATGTGATAAATATGATACATACTCAATACTATGATCATAGTAGAGAATAATGTGTATACTCGTATACATATGAACTTTTTCTAATTATGGTAATTAAGAATGGTTTAAAAAAATACTTAAAAAATATGAAATAAGAATGTGTTTAATTATGATTTTATAAATTGTATCTTTTTTCAAAATCAAACAGAATGAAAATTAATGATCTATATATTCTAACTCAACAAAAATCCCCTTTTTTGAAAGAAGAAACCATAATACATAGATGGAAAATAACTCCTAATAACATACATTACATGTTCATTTATGTAATTCAAATTCAGAGTTCACAAATTATGAAATAACTCCCCGTGATATTAAAATTTGTATGAATATATTAAGGTGTATGGTGTTAAGTATGTGTAAATCCCGATTAGGATAAAATATTCACCTATGGGTCATATTCCTAAAATTAAATAAATATCTATCACTTTATCAATAACATTTCATTATAAAATATTTCTCCCCCTTTAATACAATGACATCTTTTTGGAATAACTCTCCCATTGTAAATAATCTATATTTGAATGAGAAAACTTATCCAATAAATGAATATTTCTCCCCGACTAGAATATTTACCCCCAATGTGTTTATCAAGTATAACAGATAAATTATTTATTTTCTTGAAATGTTAGTGATGGAAACAGTAATATGAAAAAATATAAGGAAATAACCAATCATCCAGAAGAAAAATTATATAACATTCATCCAATATGAATTAGAAAACATTAAGACTATATTTTCATTTTAAATAAAAGGATAATTAATTCATAAAAAAGGATATAAATTATTTTCTGAAAAAATGTAAAACTTGTGTTCAAAATTATAAAGTTAATCTTTTGTTAATATTGAATTCACAATGGTTTTTATTTTCTTGAAATATTTTTAGTCTTCCTCCATATTTTCAAGTCCTTTATCTTGAGTTTATATTTACTTAGATAACTCATAATTATCTTTTTTAAGACATTTGAATTATGTTCATAGGATTTAAGTATGGTTTTCTCCAACTATAAATAATAGATCTCCCAATTTTGAGTTTCTATTTAATGAGACTAATCAACATTGGAACCTTAATATCATCCCAAAAACATTACTTTCTCTATCATATAATTTGGTAATTGATTATATGGTTCAATAGAATCATTTGAAAACTTCATTACATATTTGAAATAGTCATCATACAACTTAATATCATTTTAGATCATATGAAAAAACTTTTCTACCATCATACATTCCATCTAATGTGATTGAGATCTTTTTAGTAAAATATTCAAATCTACTTCATTTTGAATGATGCTTTTTGTTAACAACTACAATTTTTTTATTTGTGATCCATATTTTCAGGATTTATTTCACCTTTGGCTTCATTTCATGGAAAATAGATAATGATTCCTCTATTTCTCCTCAAATATTGAATAATTTAATCAAATCATTGAACATTAATCATGTTCATTGAATCAGATTCCACTTTCTCAAGTTCATGGTTTTTTGTTTGACTGGTTCTGATTTTACCTTATTTTTCATTCCCATTATCAAATTTCATAGAATCATTTTCACTAACATATGTTTTTTTAGATAATTATACTATTTACCATGCAATTGTGGAAATTTTATTATCCTCTCACTTTTAATTATGATTTTTTATAATCTTTTTTACATGATGTTTGGGAATTTCCCTCTAATTCTACTTCCTCTTCAAAACCTTTTTTTTATTTTTGAAAGGTAATTGATATACATTTTTACGATGATCCCTCTAATTATTTTAATGAAAAATTATCATATTGAGTTTAATTGTTATCAAAATTTTAATTTATTCTTAATTTTTATCATCATCATCTTCATTATCTCTATCCTCTTCACATAAATCAGTTTCGTGTTCTCATTTTCTTTTTCTTCATCTTAAAAAAATCATTTATTTCATCATATTGACTACCTTATTCTTTAAAATATTATATTTCATTATATATTCTTACAAATATTCATAAATTGATTTATCAAACTCCTCTATGATTTGTGCCTCTATTATTAATTATTATTTCTCACTAGGTACTAATTCCTATTATTTTTGCTGCACAACTTGGGGTATCAGTTCTTCATCGGCTATTTTAATTTTTCCATTTTTCATCCACTAGAGGAACATCTATATGGATAAATAAAATTATTTTAAAGATAATCCAGCACCCATGTTTTCATGATCGGTATGAGTGGTAGGTTTTACCATAATAGAATTACCTAAGGCCTTTTCCACATGTTTTAGCTAATTAGTTCTAAAAAATATTATTTAACAACTTTATATGATAACTTTTCTTTTATTATTTTTAGAATGTATCAGATTCATGGAGCAATAATGCCTAATTTTTTGTGGGATCATTAATGAATATTTGATCCCCTACTTTCCTTTATAAAATTTTATTTATCAATTGTCCTCATATATCATTAAAAAAATTATTCGATTTATTTTCATCATTAGGTACATATTTTTCATCATTATTTTTATTAATTTTCTCAACTTTTTCAACTGTATTTGTATGTTCTATATTTTAAGCATCACCACCATGTTTCTCAATTAATATTTTTGACTGACTAACAAAAGTAAACCTGATTATATTTATTGAAACATCACTGATTTATAATATCATCATACTATTTAGAATTGATTTTCATGAAATCTTTAATGATTCCATGCATTCCACAACTATCTGTCTTAAAAAATATGATAACAAGATAATATAGGACTTGAGAGATCTATAATAATTGTTTCGTAAGGTAGTAATGAATAATATGATAATATTTATCTTCCACATATTCTCTAAATAGACCAAAATGAATAAATTAGATTCATTGTGTATGTCTCTATCTTCTTTCCAAGGGATCAGAAATTGTTTATTATATAGAGAGAATATACCATTATTCATTATAAAATGTATATATTTATGAAATTTTTAATAATGATCTTATAAATAATTTTCCCATTTAGTTAAATTAATTTTAATAAGATCTTCTGCAAGCTTGTGGGAATGAAAAAAAATCCCCTTCTAAGGGTATTCAAACAAGACTCATCGCCTTCTTATAATATAACACATATCACTTCTATTTAATAAAAATTGATAATTTTAAATTTATTTATTCATTAAAATTTTTAACAGAAGCATAAAAGACTCTAATAGGACTAGGTTAGATGAAATCTGATAATTTTTTAAAATTCCCATCAAAAATTGATTTCTATTATTAATATTTAATATTCTTCTTCAAATAATAATCATATTTATCCTAACAATTTCATTATACAAAACATTACCGTAAAATAAATAAATAATTATAATATTTACCAGAATTCACTATATTGAGACTGACACTAAATCTAGAGAAACATAAGTTATCATTTTTGAACATAGATTCAAATGTTTTTGATCTAATTGTAGAAATTCATCAGAAACAATTAAACGTATTTTTGAACTCTAATGGTATTAAGAAAAATTATATTAGGGCTAAATAAGACTAATAATTTTTTTAACAAATATATTTATGAAAAATTATAATAAAACTATGAGTAAAAATAATAATTGATTTAACATAATGCGATTGTGTTAAAAATATAAATAGAAGATAACAACCTATCATAGTGAAGATATTAATGGGTGTGAATGAATTAAACTCTTATTTTTTAGTCAATATGATATTTTTATAGTAAAAAATTGTATACAAATGTTTTATAAAAAAATTATGTAGTCTAATTTTTATAAGAAACTAATTATTATGTTTCTATGAAATCTAATTGTAACATTTTAACTCAAAAAAATATAATGATATTTATCAAATCTAAAATCATAATAAAAAATCATGAGTCCAAAAAAATTTATGATATTTTCCTAGTACAAAAATATTTAGTAAGATACTAAATTTATATTTTTTTGAAAGGTTTATTACTCTAAAAATCCACTTACTATAAAAATATAATGAATATTTGAGTTTTTCAAGAACTAAATTTTTTTTAAGTGAAAAAATCTATGTTTTCCCTCTATAAAAAGGATTAACTTAATATAAAGTTGTGATTAGACAATAATGATATATGAAATATAATTTTACATCGATTATTCTTAGAATCTATTTAATATAATCAAATCTATCATAAGGAAGACTTTATTAAAAATTAACATAATGTTGATATTGTGTTTTAATGAATTGTAAAATGATATATCGTTTATTTGTGTAATCCCAAATGATATGCTATATTATGTCAATTTCCATAGAATGTGATTGATGTGATATGTTTTTAAATCAGGCAGTGGAACTTGTATTATCATGTTGTATTTTAGATTTTAGTAAAACATAGTCCATAGTCATTTTCATTTTGATACATCCACATTAGCTGGGAAGAACTACTTCTATGTGCCAGAAATTCATATTCATCAGTGGAAAGTGACCCTGAGTGTTGATTATTACAAAACCATGAAACAGATGAATATCATAATAAATGAATTTTTTTAGATGTAATTACATAATATTTTCAGACACTACAATCTCAAAATCATTAAAAATTATTTCAAAACATATTCAAAAGAATAGAAAATCCATAAATCCATAGTTTACATAATAAATTAAATATTCTATTTATATATTTTAGATATGACTCCTTTAGATTTTTGTTATATCTTGAAAATTTTAATACATAAAACATAAAATATGGATGTCAAGAAGTAATGTAATGTAAACATCTTATCAGACATCTAAATGTATTTTGATCAACATGTTTCTCAACCTCATCAAAATCTAGAGAATTTGAGGTATCTATAAGCATATTAATAATTATATTATTTTCATATTAATTAATTTAAATAATATCATTAATTTAATTATGTTGAGATATATAGTCTCTTTTTAGTTTTTGCTACTTTAATAGAAAGAAACAATTTAACTCACCGATCATAATCATCCAAAACATAGATTTCATAAGATCCTCAATAGAATCTATTAATGATTTTTTATTTGATCCTACTATAATGACATCATAATAAATCTTAATAGTTTTAATATTTTTTACATGTTGAAAAATATGTTTTTGATACATAACTCCCTTAACAATGTTGTTTTCTAAAATAATCATGTTATCCTATCAAACTATCCTCTACAGGCTTGTATAAGTCTATAAAACTATTTGGTAAGTTTAAAAATGTATTCATGTGTTTTGTGTTTCCAAAATTGGTTTTTTTTTCAATATAAAATCCTCTGGAACATAACCATAAATAAAATATCACTATTTAATTAATTTTAAAAAAATATACATTTTAGAATGATTCAATATCTAGTAGAATTCGAATCGGTTCAATTGTAGTTACTAGTCTATAGATTTCTTCAATGTCTATACCTTATTGTTTTTTAAATTATGTTGAAAAAAGTCACTGTTTATTTATAATAATAATTCAAAATTCAATTTTTTTTTCGATAAACAAATTTTACTCCTATTACATTTATAGTTATTGTTCATTCAACAAATTCCCAAATTTTGTTCTATCGAATTTAGTGTTTCCATCATGCATAACCTTAATCTAATAGTCAGAAATTAAGTCCTCATCATTATTCGTAGGGTAAAATTGAGATACAAGTTCTATATGTAAAATTTAGTTCCTTAAGTAACATATAGTGATAATTGGATTATCAAATAACCAATAATATGACCACTAAAATTATTCCATATAAAAAAACACTTAATGGAGGTTGAAAATTTTGTATCAAACATAAAGTAAAAATTTTTCCATAGTAATAATTTCATAAAATAATTCAATAGTTATTTCATTATAATATGAATTATCTAAAATGGATGAAAATACATATTTGAAATTACTTATGGGGGTTTTGATTGGGTTGTTTAAAAAAGGGTACGATTCATCAAAATTTACATGAATAGATACCTCAAAATTATATATTTTTATAAAAAATTCAATATTCCATTAATGTAGTGAAGTAACCAAACATTATTACTTCATCATGATTAGGTGAAAATATTTGTAAGATATCTTTCTTATTCCAGATGAAAATTTTACATCCAAATACCCTGATTTATGAAAAATTTGGTATTTAGAATATCCACAATTCATAAATAAGATTATTATGAAAATGTATAATTATAACTATATTTATAGTAAAACTTTCCATACATAGTGGTTCATCACAAAAAATTATTAATTGAGTATTCACACAACATAGATCTTGTTATTTCATGACGAATTATATTTATTCCTTCAATAACTTCATTTTTCTATTGGGTAGTGTGATCTAAAAAATTAGAATATATAAAATTCATACTAAAAAAATATTGAAAATAAGAATTGAATAATTTTCTACCATGATCTCTATGAATATTTATCGAGTGAATATTTTTTCTAATATTCACATTGTCTATAGAAGATTTTAAATAGAAAAAATAATCATATTCCAATGTGATAAATTAAACCGATGTATATCTAAATTAGTCGTCAACGAATTCATAAATATATTATTTTACTACAATACTCCTAGTTATTTTATGAATGAATATATCCATGTTCACTATATGTAAACCATCAAGAGATGAGAAATAAATAAAATATTAGAAACTTGAATTCTGTTTCTGACCATATTGACAACATTCACAGACATTTTATGAAGCAAACCAATGTTATAGTAGCTCATTAACAAGTATTTTAATTGTAAACATTAAGAAGTGTCTGGTGTTACATTTTTTGATAATATATTATATAAAAAACATTTATCATTCATTTCACTTTGTCATTTCATGTCTTTCCTCAAATGTTATTCTAAATTAAGAGTGTAATCATATTCATGTTGATTGGCATAAGGAAAAAATTCAAATTTCGACCAATGTGAATTTTTATTATCATTTGTAAAGATTAAAATGTAAACTTAATCATATAATTAACTTATGATTGTAAATATTTTCTTATGACTTTGAAGAAAAAAACCATTTGAAATTAATTCCATTGCAGGAAGAAAAATATTTCTTGTATCGATAATCTCTCTATGAGAATTATCACATATAGTAACCCTTAATCAATTTATCTATATACTATTTTTTAAAAATATCTTCTTACCAATTATATGTATGGAATAACCACTACCCATGTACCATGTATTCTTATGGTTGGTATTATATTTGTTTTCTAAAAAACAAAAACCTTCCCAAAACTTCAACGTTCATTTATGGTCAAAATATAAAATTATATGAATCCAAATTTTAATTTTAATTTAATATTATTAGAATCCAAGAGATTTATATTTATTATGAGAAATGTTTTTATTCCAATAGTAACATTTTTGACATTAAGAAAAAATATCAATATTTAGAATAGATAAATTTATATAGAAATTTTTTTTTTAATGAAAACCAAATTGAAAAACTATTTCTATGAGGAAAAATTTGTTTTTACATTTAATCAAAGTATTATTTACCTGTTGTACTATATGATAAATGTTCATTCAAATAATACATTTTTTGTTTTTGTTTTACATCAAAATTATTATCCTCTTTAGTACTATTTTTTGAAATATTTTTCTCAAAACATGTTTGTACAAACAATATAAGAAAAATTATATTTCGTAAATATGATGAAAGAGTATACATATAAGAATAAGAATTATAATAGTCTTTAAAATGATATTATATTTCTCTTTTTATAATATTTATCCTCTAATTAGACCTATAATTTTTTTAACTATAATGTTTTATTTTTCACGAAATTTTGAAAAACGCGATAATTTATCCTAAAAATGTTATCAATTATCTTCTACTATGGATGATTCTTTTTTAGAATATACTAAATCCATATCATCTGAATAATTATACTTAAGGGACATATTTTTAGGGTTCTGAGCAATTCAGAACATTTCCATAAGACATATTTTTATCGTGGGTATATTTGAAAAAATTAGTAAGTCTATTTTTCCAGAACATTCATTCTCTGAATTATATTCAGCTGAAATACCACAAATAGAACTCCAAGTGTGAGCATCCATTAAAACATTATTTAAATTTTATTTTAATATTTATTTGAATTTATTTTATAATTTCTATATTTTATATCTTTCCCTTTTTTATCTTTTGAAAATATTTTCTTATATATCTGTATTTCATTCGTTCATAACCTGTGACATCATCTTTATTGGCACATCTATCATAATTACCTTTATTAAAATGATTAGGTTAATCATTATTTCAAAAAATATTGTTACTTATTCTATTAATCATAGATAAATATTTTTTAGAATTCATAATGTTACTAGAATAGAATTGAGTAATAACATTAGTCTTTATTGAATGCTTTACCACTTTCTCAAAATATTAAACTCCCATTAGTAAATTAGTATTATAAAATGGAACTCCTACATTTTTCATATTCTAATTTTCATAATCCCTTTTTAAATATTCAAACATATTTTAAATGATTTTAATTAGATCATCACAATGAAGATTAATTATCATTCAAATTTCACCAATATCATCCCTCTTTAATTCCCACCCAATGGGAATGATATCAATTATCTCTCAATATGAATATCATCATCCAATACTTTCTGGACTATATAATATATATTTGTTAAAGTATTATTGGACCTCTGATGCCATTTTTTAATATATTCACTAGGTATAAAATATATATATTGATAGGAATCTCCTTACATTTCAATTCTAGTTGCTAAAAACTTTTTATTTCAAATTGGTTAACATATAGATTTTTTAAAATATTATTTTCTGCATTTGAAGAAGAATTTTTACTATAAATGATTATTATAATGTAGAATATATTTACTTACTATGTTATTCAACTGATATTATTTTATCAATCATTTTTATAGATATTTACTTTTTTATCATGAATTTTTTAATTTCGAATAAGAATGATGTAGTTAACAACCCTAGTGTTAATAACAAAAGTTTTCATCAAATCCCTCTAGTATTCATTGTTGGTACAATCAAATATAGTTGGTTTGTTGGAAATAATATTATCTATTGAAAAAATATTCATTCTTAACATAAAAAAGATATATACTTTTCTACATACCATGTTTTGGTAAAAGAATTAAAAACCTAATGTTTATAAAAAACATTAAATACATGAAATTAAAAAGAAAGTAAAAAATATTCAGTAATTATACGAGAAATGGAATTTTTCTATCATACCAATTTTAGAAATCAATATGTGATATAATGATATTAGTATAGTAATAAAAAATTCCTAATTGGTTAATTATAATTTGTGGGGAATTATAAATTTAGAATACATTTTTTTTAAAAAAATTCAACAAAAAAATTACAGAATCATCATTATTTAAAACATCCAAATTCCAAATTGTCCATTAGAATCATTAATAAGGTATAATAATAAAAATTTATTTATATATATGAAAGTTACAAAATAGTATTTATATTCAATATAAATAAATCATTTTAAAACATCTAATTTCACTATAGAACAAGTTAATTATCGTATATAAATTGAAATTATTATAATTTCGATAAAAAATAGTAATGAATGATGAATATGTTGTTTCAAATTATTTTATATAAAATAATGTAGAATAGTTAAATGTAATGAAATATTATATAGAATAGAAACAAAATATATGAATTAATTATATATAATATTAAAATTATAAACTTCTTTTATCCTTAAGAGTATGTTAGAAAATAACATTGACTAATGGTTTCCTTTATTTTATAGATACATGAATGTCTATCATTCCTCCACCATAAAAGCCTTCAATTTGAAGATCACATCTACCTTCCTAGAAAAAAAATCCCATGATCATATTGATTTGATTCTCTGGGTAACTATGCATATGATCCCTCGATCAAGATGGTCATATTCTCTATCTTCTAATGGTCAGAAACCCTTTTCATAATCACAACAACTAGACATACAAACTATAATTTTTTTTAAGAAGACAACAAGGCATATTTTCCTTAATAATAATCTCTATAAATAATTATATGATAATGGGAAAAATCTATTCTAAATATTAATTCATTCAAATAATTGAGATTGTATTTGGTCAAAAGAAATTCACCCAACTTCAAATTCATTGAATGGCCGAGTATTAATATGAAAAATCCCAACGATCATATTTTATTCTCAATGGTAGTATTTTCTCATATATTTTCATAATTACTTGTAAATTAAGAGTATAATAGCTCATGTTGATTAGGAATAAAAAAATATACAAAGTTGAATTTATTTTCCCCATTATAGTGTAAAAAGAATAGCATTTGGAAGGAATTTTTTTCAATATTCATATTATAATCATAGTCAATATGATAGACATCCATAATTTTTTTCAACACAATATTCACAATGGGTATTAATCTGATGATATTGTTACTATTATCAGTCAGATTGTTTTAAAATTGTGATTACAATAGTTATTAAATACACACTATCTTCACTTACTAATAATTGTGAGTCTGATTGATCAGATACCTACTCAATATAATCACTGTAATAAATGACAAATTTATACTCAAATACATATTAAATTATTTTTAATATGTTAAAATTGATTACTTATTAAAAAAGTAGCAAAACACTTTCAAAATAATAAAGTAATTAATTTTTTTTGAATGTGTTTGTTATTTCAAAAAAAGAATGTAAAATATAGTATTTTAACTTCTGATTCATCCATAACATTTTTATAAACCCCATTATGTCATAGAAAAAAATAATGTTTCATGGAATAAAGATTTTTAATTATAAAATTCATTTGGAAAAATATTTTTTAGTAGTACAATGTAAATCATGATCCTATATAATATACAATATGGATAATAACCCTATACTGGTTAATGTGTGTACAAAAAACTCAAGGACATCCTCTATAAAAAAGAAATTGAGAAATTATTGGATTTCTATTCATGGTTATAGAATAATAATAATTGTTGTCTAGAGGGTTGTCTTATATAGAACACATTTATTATATCTATACAGCTTGCTGATGATTTTTAAGGAAAATCTCAAAGAATAAAACCATTCATATTTATCTAAAATTGATCATGAAATCATGGATACATAGTTTAACCTAGATCAATATAAAGAAGGAAAACAAAATCAATATGTTCCTTATGTAGATTAAATTCAATCCATTTACCATTCAAATGATATGATTAATGGCAAAGAAAATTTTTCATGGGTTCAATTTAATATCAAGTGTCCTTAGGAGGGAGGTAGGAACCCAATACAGTTCCATTTCATAGACTGGTGGATAACCTCCAAAAGAGTCACACTGCCCTAAAAACTATTGGAAAACTATTTTTCACAAACAAAATTCAAATGATCTTGTTTTTTATTTTAAGAACCTATAATCATAATATTTCAATGAGAATATTAATAAATTGTATTCTAGCATTAATTTTAGGATTTATGATCTTTAGAATATGAATATGGGCGAGGAACCCAATAAAAAAGAGGCTAAGGTAACTGCCTGATCTCTTGATATTTAATGATTTTTATAACCTAATAAGGTCACTAATATATTTTTCTAGTTTAAATAGTATATTGTTCACATGGAGGTCATTAGTGCAGAAATGGATTTCTATAATATTAATCTATACCTCGTAGGGTTAATTCAAATTTCATCATTTATATTAAAAAAGGATAATTATATAGAAAATATAGATTTATGTAATGTTTAAATTGGTAATTTATTTAGAAATTTAATAGGTATGAATATGTCTTTGAGATTGGGAGTGATTTGAATGGGCTTTATTACTCCAAATATATTTGGTTTTGTCATATAGAGGAACATACAAATTTAATTTTATGCGTCTTCAAAATGTATTAAGATAACAAGCATAAATGTAAAGGATGTTAGTTTTAACAACAAATTTTACATTTACATGGAATTATATAATATAATGTGGAACATCATTTTGGAAATTATGAGATATCATGGATTTTAAAATGGGTTTATCAATGTGATCTATGTTAAACATACGTTTGTCAAGCTCTCTATTATCTTCAAGGGGTCCACTAGAGGTTTCCCTATGTGATCCAAATGGGTATATAAGGGGAAAATTTATCATAGAATCCATTTTTTATCTTTTAGGATTATTTATGTTTATATCATAATAATCATGTCAATGATGAGAATTATAAATTAATAATGGTTGGAAAAGGAATCTTTTCAACCTTGCACCTCCTCTATTTTAATGTTATTATTATTTTCTAGAAATATAACTATACCCCATATCTAATATTAAATCCATTATTGTATATTATGGGGAGGTTTCTAGTTAGGTTTTCATATAGAATAATGCTTTTTAATGATTCGAATGTGAGTGTCTATTTTTATGTAAAACCAAGTGACTATGGGTCTTTGTTGAATGAGAGGGACCTTTCAATTTACATATACTAGGGTCGTTAAATTTTATTGATTAAAGGGAATGTGTTATATATAAAATTAAATTCCAAAATCATCAGTAAAATGAATCATGGAATGATAAGATTGTTTCTTAAGAAGTTATTGTTCTTTTGATCAATACTATGATTACCTCTATGTTTGTCTATTCATTTTCAGTTTATGGATGAAAAAATTATTTCATTAAGGAGTCATAGATAATTAAATGTAATTTTATATGTTCTGGTACAACACATTAAATAATTTTTATGGTTTCATTTATGTACGGTATTAAACAAGTGGATATGTGTATAGTGGGGCTCAATGATCTCTTGATTTTCAATGAAACGCTCGTCAAAAAAATTAATAATGAATTTTTTTCCCCTAATGATTAATATTTCGAATATCTTGTCAACAGATTTTTCACCATGTTGAAAATTGTATCTATATATATATTCTATATTATTTTTTTACTAGTATTAAGAAATAATACCATGATATTATGAAATGATAAAAGTTGTTGGTTAGTAAGAATCCAAAATTTTATCATTGGAGTTCCCGATGGATTTAAATTCCTTATAGTTATGTTGTAGATACTACTTCAAATATGGTAAGACGATATATTGATAGTATTAAATGTATTAATGATGTGAACAATATTATTTTTCCTCAAATCAACATAGAGTTCCTCATGTATGAATATCCTAGTATGGATTTTATAATCATGACCACAAGACATTATAGAAGCCTCAACACATGGGACTACAACAAATTCACCTATGATGCTTCTATAAAAATAATTTTGTGTTGTTTAGGAATTAAAACTAAATTTATTTCTATAGAAATTGATTTTACTCTGGAGAATTTTTAAGAAGAGGTAACCATTTCGTGGTTCAGTCCAGCATGCATGGGTATATTTGGATCCTCTTTACTTCCTATTTTTGGAATATGATAAATATTTTGATCATTTTTATGTAGAATGTTTTTTAATCTATAGATGTGGGTGTATTTTTATTTTATATTTTAGTATATTCTTGAAATTGATAATTTTTTATTCTTTATTGACATACATTCAAATTGTGAGCTTCATTGAGTACGTACATGCACTCCTTTTACAGCTCTATCTACTATGATTGCATCTACATGTATCAGAAGGAATGGTTTTGTTTTTGATGATCATGTCTCTTCCCTTCCATATTTAGTTAGTAAAATTCTTAGGAAAATTACTTTTACCTCAAAAATTTAATCTCATTCAATGTGTAATAATGTTTTTAACTAGGAGATCATACAGTCTCTTGGTTTTTTTGGCAGGGTAAATAATCCACTAGTGGCTAAATCTATCTAGTGGATCCCTCATATATTGGGGTGGATGAAAGATAATTTTTAGGGGATATCTTGAGGTTCACTAAAACCATTAGGTTATTGTGGATTCTTAAACAATCAATATCTTGTGTTATGGGTTGATTCATTCATTTTATATGGATTGTTTAGACAATTGAATCTGAATTATGGTCTATGATTAAGGTGGTCATGTATGACCTTAATCATTTTTGATATTTGTTATGGATTGATTAGAACACAATTTTAGATGTTCAAATTTATAATGAACATTCTTGAAATTTCATATGGAGATTTCTACTATCATGTATTTATTGTTATCATCCTATGGATTCCATCTTCATTGATGCTATGCATGTCTACAGGTAAGAAAATCAGGTTGTTGATGTTCTCTCAAAGTGAAAAATTATGGATTCTAGTTCAAGATGGTACATTGTAATAAACTATTTTTCCCTATTTGTTCTAATAAGATTCATGTGGGGATTAGAATACCCATCTCTATAATGAACCAATTTAATGTCATGCTTGTTATGAATTTCATTCTACTTTTTTTGCGAGCATACATGTTTGCCTCCTTAACAATATGATAATAATGAATGTAAATTCATTCTTCATGAATTAAAAAAAATATAAAAAAATAAGATAATAATTAATATTATATATATTAATAAATTATATTTTAAAACCTTCCATATTGAGTGGGGATGAAATATATAAGACATCTCTTTATAGTGGTAGTAGTTTGCATGAACACAAAGAAGATGTTTCTATTTTCCAAAGAGTGTATAAACAATAGAAACTGATTTACCTTTTATTGTTCTAAATAAATTTATGATTGTCATATTTTTTATTTTAATACCTCATTTTAAACATCCATGTAAGGATTTACTAAAAAACCAAACTCATTTTTCATAGAGGTGGTAGTCCACAAGAAACATGAATGATGTTATTTATATTTGAATGTTTGGGAGGGGAATTGAACACAACTATCTGATCAATATAATAAAATATATATATATTAATGAAACTATTTTTTTAATTTAAAATTTTATAATTTACATTTAATTTTAGATATTATTTTCTGTCATCATTGAAATGAAAATGAGTAATTTTGTAATTTTAATAAACACATTGGTATATATCATTATGAAATTTAATTATTCATTGTACATTGATATTTTAATTGTAAAACACCCACTATAACATATATAGGATCATTTTTAATATATTTGGGTATAATTTCAATTATAAATAATTTTATTACTATTTATTTGAATGGGTAATGGAATTATTCTTTTATATATTAGGTGATTGAGATTTTGTAATGATAAAAAACATTATATTTTTATATTTTTATTTTCAATAGAATTTATCTACTAATGTGAAAATGAATAAATATTGGATGGGTCTTGTTGAATAAATATCTAAAAAAAATTATTTGGGGAAAGGTGTTTAGATATTTAGTCTTTTTTTCATTATTTTATTCTTTAACATTATTTAAATTTACTTGGGTGATATTTTTTTTCACCTCATCAAATTTTTGTTTATGGCCATAAATAAAAATACTATTATTAGTAAAATTTGATATTATTGTTCCTATTATGAAATCTATTTCATAATAATAATTTTCTAAAAATTATTATATTATATTTGATGTTAATAAATATATCATGTATAAAAGGTGTTTTAAATTGAATATTATGAAATATTTAAATTAAAAGATATATGTTCATAATACAATAAAAATTTTAAATGTAAAATTTAAAATATAAAATTCATATTTGGAATAAAAAAGTATTTATAATATTTATATTCATAGTTAAATCAAAATCATGTTATAAAATTAATTAAAATAGTAATAAATTTATCTTTCATAACTCTCATTATAATTATTCTTTTTAAAATATACCTAAAATTAATCCATATATAATATTGATATGTTTATTAAAAAAATATGTTTAATTTTAAAATATTAATTCTTTAAATTATATATTTCTCTTTATTAGAAATCAAAAAATGATAAAAATTAAAAATATTTTTTTTCCAAAAATCATTAATTAACGTAGTTTAAATTATAATAACATAATTATTTTCACTAATTTAATTTAATATAGTTTTTCCAAATTATATTTGACTCTGTATTAATTTTTTATTTAAATAATTTCATGGTTTCATTATTTACATGACAAAGAATGCTTTATATTTTGTAATACTGGTAACTATTTTAGGAGATGTTTGAAGAATATTTAGGTACATTTTTATTTATTTTTTGTATATATTGGTCTGGTTTAACATTTGCGAGTGCTGGGTTAAATTAGAGAATTTTGGAAAGAAAATGTGTGGCACATAATTTTCTAAAACCTTGTATCCAAGACAACAAAACAAGTGAAACCATACATAAGATATTATCATATATGATAGCTGGTTTTTCAAACCATGTACCCTCTTACTAGTAATAGTCCCCCCCCCACGAAAGGGGGTTTATTGTTATTACCATAGTCATGGAAAATGGTGAGCCTTGTGCAAGAAACTATGCATGGGGACAGTTAATACTCTTATAATTCATTAAAAATTTTCACAAACCCCATATTATATACTGAATAACATTAGCTCAACCGTAAACATTTTCATTCGAGTTTTAGATTCCCCTAGATGACTTCCATTGATTTTTGACCATTTTTCTTGATGAATCGATGATCCATTGACAAATCTACACATAAAATGGTAAGATATTCTCATCCAAAATGGTTTCCTCTATTTCTACTACATATATCTCATCCTTTAAATGGATGTCATGAACTATGGGTGATTGAAGTATTTCTATGACTTCATTGATTTTATCCATTTGATAGGGGATCTTGTTTTTAGATCTAGATCATTGTCTTTATCAGGATATTTTTGTTTCTGCTTCTATTAGGGATTTCTGTTGGCCATCATCTATCAAGGATCATGATCTTGGTAGTCTTTTATTAAACGTCTATGTCTTAATTTAATTATGTGTTTTTAATTATAATATTTCAACTTCCATGATTGGTAATTTAATTAGATTAAATTGAATTACCCCATGATAAATTTAAGGTTCCAACACGGGGAAATTTTAAACTGGTTAATTTAGATGAATTAATTGTTTAATTATTTATTTAAATGATGTGATTATGGAAATCATATTATATTGGAAATGCATAAGTGTTCAATAGAAGGTATTGTGGATTTGACTGATTAATTGAATGATGAATATATTGACTGACGATAATTAAGGGATGTGTGACATATACATGAATGGTTAATGAGTTTTCCGATTAATGTGATCTAAATGGACAATTAGTAAAATTTAATACAATTAATTGTTATTTAAAGTGTCGAGTCTGGATTTTTTTATAGGTGAAATTGTATTACATGATGTAGAGTATCAAAAAAAATATTTATGAATAAATTCTATAACTGTGATATAGGTGAAATGTAGTCTTTTTTGATAATGGGTTTTGGGACACATATTCATGATCTGAGTACACATGAGGTGATAGACATGGAATTATTGACACAAATGTGTGCATGTTTTAATCAGTATGTGATACAAAATGATGCTTTAAAAGACCAAGTCTGTGATACATGTGATATGAGTGTCAGACATGGACCAGTTCTTAAAAAGGACACTTCTGGGATTTATTGACGAACATGTTTTCTGACAATGATTTATGACTAAACTACCCACGGGGTTCAAGAGATACTTTTCTATCACGAAATGTTTTTCATTGGACTATTGTTTAAAGTATCCATGTTTTGAATTGAAATTAAATTGATAATTTTAAGTCCATGTGATAATAAACTTTAAATTATAATGCGATTGGGTTCATATTATGGGATGAGAAAGTAGGTAATAATGTTTTGGGTATGTTCATGATCATTGATAAATAATGTGGTAAATTAATGAATATTGAAATATGATATTTAGTTTAATTTTTCATTAAAGCTTATTTTATTTAAATTACATAAACTATTATTTATGGGATTTATTTTAGATATTGTTTTTGGTAGATTATTGAGTGGTACTCACACCCTACTCGGGAATCCAGATAGGCACTCTAATAGAAATTATATTTTTAGTAATGGATAATAGATTTCACCATATGTTAAATTGATGTGTCGGGATGAATCATGTATGAGAGAACCAATCCTGGTATTATGACCCATATGTGAGTTCTCAGTGTAATTATTTTGTTTACTTTGTTTGAAACATGACACATATTTGGATTTCATATATACTTCAATGTTTTTTATATTATATTCTTTTTTTATAATGATATACATTGATATTTCTGGTTATAGTAATACATTTTATCTATTGTTAGTTTATTTAATCTATTTTCATTATTTGATAAAGTGGGTATATTATCCCCATGATTGATATTAGACCCTTGCTACTAATCAGAAGGAAATAATATAAGAAGAGGAATGCCAGATATCAAAAGATCAACCATATAATGGTATTGACTTTCAGAACCTGAGTAATGATGTCAAAAAGCTATATCAGTGGAGTTGTATTTTTTTGTATTAATATTTGGTAAATGTACACATGATAATAAGATATTGCTTGTATTTTTTTAAGAGATCACTCATTAGAGCTGTGAGCCCATGTATACGGGTAAAATCCAACAACTAATAGTGGGATTAATGATATTGAATTTATTTATTATACTTTGATGTTATTTCACCTCATGAGATGAACTAATTTTGGGATGTGATTAGAGTTTCAGAGATTTTATGAGATTTTATTCTTGGAATGGTATGGAATGAGAGTAGAGTATTCATGTATACTTCTAGGAATTGGTGAATTATTCTGAAATATATCATTTTTAATCATGCATGGAAAATATGTTTTTGAGTTGATTTGGTTTAATTATGTCCTTTTTCATCATTGAATATATTTTTGTAATGAAAAATCTGTATATCGGGAAAAATAACGTTGAAAATGGATGAAATATATGAATAAATATATGTCAAATGAGAAATTGATTAATGAGAATGAGTTTTTCCTTTTTTACCATAACCATGTTTTAGGATGATTAATTGTATTTTTATTGCCTCTATTTTGAATGTGTGGAGGGAGAAGATGGATGAAATGCTCTAGATTCTATTTTAAACCCCATAATTGTTCTTTTTTTGCTTTGTTTCATAATTTCTGTGTTTAGAATTTTTGAAATATTACTCCACAATGATGAATGAATATTGGATTATATGGGGATATTTCTAAAAATAGACCTTAGTAGGGGATGATGAGGCACTGATAGTGATGGGTGATGGAGTTGGAGACCAGTTTCATGAGAAAATTACTCAATTCATGAAGATTATGTAGAGATTCCTAGATTTGGTCTTCATGAGTATGATTGGAAAAATATTGGAGTTCCAAAAGTTTCACCCTCTAAAATTAACTCTAGAGGGTGGACCGGAGCTGGGTGAGTTCTTTATTGAGTTTATCCAAATTATTCAGAACCACATGGGGACTCCTTCAAAAAACAGAGGAAAATTTAATTCATACTTGTTATGAGGTCAAGGATAGCATTTTTGGGACATCCAAACATGTGGTATATAGGTGGTCATTATATAGTGGATTGAATTTTAGGATATGTTATTGGATAACTATTATCCTGAGATTATTAGGTAGGAACGGGACTCCGAATTTATGAGTTTGACTCTAAGGATCATGTATATGATCGACTACGTTAGACATTTGTCGTATTTGTAGGTATTTTCTATATTATTGGAAGGAGATAAGGTGACATCCATGAAATTACATTAGGATGGAATTAAATGAGAAAATAAGTCTCGAGTGAATATCATTAAGCTGTAATATTTTAGGCATGGAGAATCATGATATAATTTACTCAGGGAACATAAAAGTGGTTTTGAGTAGAATACCAGTGGGATATTATAGAAAATAAACTTGTATTTCATTTGATAAAAAGAAGAACCACAATAATAATTCTAGATTGGGTGATAATATGAAGAGTACATAGAGGAAGGGTTAGTCACATAATACGTTACATGAGTGATTTGTCAGCAGTGCATTTGGTTGGGTCACTTCCAAATGAAGTATCCCTGAACAATGGTTAAGTAATGTTACTGAGGATGAATGGGGCATGTAACATGTTCATGTAGGAACCAAATATATAAGAAAAACTATGAGGTATATTGGAATAACCACATTACTGGAAGGGAGTGGTATACACCATTACAATTTGGATGATGATGTAATACATTGAGTCGAGGTAGAGGATATGCTAATTGGGATTCTAGGAAATAGTTAATGTGTTATAAGGGTGGTTTTCCTCAAGGGTCTTAGGATACATTATATGAAATATGTTTAAGGGAATTTCATGCATTTCATCCTATAGTAGTGGGTAACAAGGCTAGACCATAATTGTTTTGATATATTCTTCTTGTACAGTATACCCTATATAGTTATTATATGATAGTATTACCTCTCATTACATTACATCTTAACAAATTGAAAATGGTTTAATAATGGATGTAGAGTTTTTGATCCTTGAAATGAAAAAATACAAACCATTCATATTATGTTCGAGAGACATATGTTTGAGAAATAGTTGTTCTATCGAGGTTGGGGATTATCAGTTCCTTTTGAACATAAAATTATAGATGTTTAATTATTTGATATAATCATGGTTATGTAATGGTTAGTGGATTAAAATTTCAATATATATTTTTATATTAGGAGAGTTATATTGACAACTCATGTGGGTGGAAATTATATTTACCACGGAGAAAGGGATATCAAGGAGGCCCACATTCGGCTAGTAAATCAATAACATGGAGTGTTCAACACCCATGTTTCAAGTGTTTGTCTAGTTTATGAGAGTGAAAATAATTAGGTCCTCTTACCCTTAGTTTATAGCTTCTAGGATGGGATTCTAGCTGGCATCTTAGGTATTCCTCCTGATAGAGATGTGAAATTAATTATTGAGCTCATGCTAGGGGTTGTTTCAATTTTGATTCCACTATTCATAATGGAACCAACATAGACTCAAGTGCTTTAAAATCAACTGGATGAGTTTATAGATAATGGGTTTATCTATCTAAGGATGTCCTGTTAGGATTCTTCATTTCTGTTAGCTAATAATGCGGAAAATAATTTATGCTTATATATTCATCTATAGAAACTGAACCAGATGGTAGTGAAGAACCATTATCTTCTTCTATTTATCCACAAAAATGTTGAATGATTGTGGGGAGAATTTGTTTTCTACAAGATAAAATTGAAATCATGGTTTCATTATTTGATATTTTAACCTTCACACATACATTAGACTTCAATTAGAAGTAGGAATAACCATTATGAGTTTGTCTCAATTTTTTTCTTGTTGACAAGTGAAAGAATAGTGATTGTGGCCTTAATGAACAATGTATTCCATGATTACTTGAATCATTTTGTGATAGTATTTATGGATAAAAATTTGATAATATTCATGTCACATAATTATCATTCCCAATAACATGAAATAATCTTGAGTAAATTGAGATAGAATCAGCAATATGATAAGAAATATATGTTCTACTTATATATTTACGAGGTACATTTCATGGGACACTTCTTCTCATAAGAATTTATTTCAGTGCATCAAGAGAAGGCCCATGTTGTTTTTTAGGAGAGATTCAGAAAAATGTTCTATATATTCATAGATTTAAGGGGTTAACAAGTTATTTTCAATAGTTTATCTAGTATATTCCTAATTGGTAGAATATATATTGTGTTTTTTCCATATGGAGGTAATGTGTGAATGGTATGCATCTTTTGACAATTCCATCTAGATTAATTTTAAGATATATAATATGGAACGAATATAGATTATAACTGAGCAATTTATGGAGTATATAGTGTTTTATGATGCTTCTCGAATAGGGATTGGAGTAGTATTGATGTCAGTGGATTGAGATATGGGGTATGGGTCATGTTTTTTGAGGCCAAATTAATTGAACATCCCTACGCATGACCTAAAAATACATACAGTGGGTTAAAAATTGAATTTATTTTTCCATTACCTTTTGGGAAAAAAATTAATGTGTATATAGATCAAAAGACCAGAAAACATATCTATTCACAACATTATTTCTATCCCCTAGAGTGAGGATGGGTAGATTATATAATTTAATTATATTTTATAATATAATTTATTCATATGAAACCGGAATAGTGTTTCCAGAACACTAATAAATAAAACAGGGGATTAGGTGGTTTAACAGTTTATATCTAAGTGTAATATGATTCTATTTCAAGATAAGATGTATTTTGTGGTACATGAGATCTGGGAGTAGTTGAATCCTTTATCTGTATATGCACATAATTTTTTTAATATGGATTAGAGACATACACTTTGATAATATGTATTTTTTCCCATGAAGAAAATCCTTGAAAAAAGGGGGTCACCATAGGATTCTATCATATATGAAGATGATATCATTTATAATTTGGAAAATGTAGTTGATCCTTTGAGTATTCGGTAAGATATGATGTAGTAATTTCATAACTTATGTTGGTGGTGTATAAGATTTTTTTAATAATGTATTGTAAATTGTGGAATTTATACTAGAGGCAACCCAAAAAAAGTAAATTGTGGGGTTCATGAAAGATTATACACCATTCAATAGGTGAAGAAGGAAAAACAACTATGTAATTGTATAATACATTTGTAAACCATTTCAGAATGGAAGTTGGAAAATATTTCAATGGATTTGCCATTGGTTCTTCCAATGACACCATATAAGAATGACTATATATGGGTGGTTGTGGACGATTGATGAAATTAGACCATTTATTTCGTATACTAGAAACATTCACAGTAGAATGGTAGTGTGATTGAAATTCTCGGGAGATAATGTGTCTAAATGAAGTAAAACCGATTGTTGTTTTTCATGATCAATCATGTTTCACAATGTGATTCAATGTAGGATTGATGTATGTGATTTGTAAATATGTATTATTTATTAATACATTAAACCCATAGAAATATGGGTTGTTCCAATTTACTACCTATATACACCTAAGGATATTCAATAATCATGTACTCATGACCACATTGATTCTTGGGAGAATCACAAAGCCCTTATATTTTTTTCTTTTTATAATATTTATTAGAAAACTAATTATAATGAATTGTATGTGGAAAATTATTGTAGGACATTCATATATATTTTATGTTAGATGAAGGTTTGTGAGTCATAGTTGTTAGGATCAGGTCTATTGTAGGAGATGTTAGAGCCTGTTCAGTTTATTCAGAAGTGTATATAAATGGAATAGAGTGGACGTATTTCATATACAGAAATATATCGATGAATCTTTGAGTTTACTGATGGTGATCATGATATGTACAATGGGTGTCCCTTTATTGGTTTATTATAGTATTCGATGACATGGAATGTTAGAGATCATATTTGTTGGACCTCTTGATATTATAGATAGAATAAAGACATTAACATACTAAATTGCTATTCCAAAATGGTATATTCCTAAGAATGATGTATTTCATGTGTCATAGCATCAGTAGAATTACCCCATTACTTTTCATGTGTTCTATGTGGATAATATTAAGATTGTGACCATTTCATATTCTGAAAAGAATCTGACATGTGTATTTGATCAATGTGAGATGGTGTTATGGAGAAATACCTGGTTGATATTTTATGTATTTTGAAAAAATATATATGTTTAAGATAAATAATGAGATATATATGTGGATAAATTTCATCACTGTACAAATAGTTTCACCAAAAAAATAATATTGATGACTATGAGTACAACCCACAATAAAGCTATTATATGGTTGGGGAGATTGTAAGATCTTGTAATTTTTTATAGATTTCTTCATACTGTTTTTGTGGTACTAATTCACCCCTTTTTTATATGTTTTTAGGTTTTTCTTGGTATTTTATTGGGTTAAATTAAAGAGATTTGGAATTAATGGGGGTTGTGCACATTTGGAATATGATTTTCTCCTACCTTGTGTGCCATCTAGAAAATTATTAGCACCAAATATAGGGGATTCACATGGCTTACACATTTAAATCAAACAGTGTGACCTCCAAGTAGTAACTGTGTGGCACCATTGGGAGGAGGTCCATGTATAGGGAAAACCATACACCCGATATAGGAAACCATTTGTGTAGAAAATTTATCACCCAAAAATTCATTAAAAATTTCATCGACACCATTATTAAATCCTAAAACGCCATATATCAAACATATTATTGTATCGAATCTTAGAGGATCCTAGATGTTTTCTAACGCTTTACGACCTCTATTTTGGAAGAATCCATGATTGATTTATATATATTGAACTCTCTTGGTAATAGATTACCTTCCTGATTTTTTACTTCTTCATCCCATCTTTTTCTCATCCTTTGAAGGGATTTTTTTTTCAATTTTGGTTGTATATATAGATCTGGGATTCCGTATGCATATTTTTTTGATGATAGATCTAGGTTTCATATATATATCATGTTCTTCATCATGATAATGATAATCCCACTTCAATTGAGGATTTTTATTAGCAACTGTCTATCAATGATGTGGATCTTGGTTGTGTATTATTAAAATTCCTAAAGTTTTTGTTTACAAACATATATAAAATTTTAAAATATCAATTTACATTATTGGATAACTGAATATTGAATTTAATTTGATTAAATATAATTTCCATTGGATAATTTAACGCTTTAAATTTGGGGAAATATTTAATTGGTTAAATTTGATTAATTAATTGATTAATTTATTAACGAAATGATGTGATTATTGAAATTATTTTAAATTGTAATTGGTTATTAATTTAATTGATGAAATTGTGATATTAATTAATTAACTAAATAATGATTATATTGATTAATTGTAAGTTTGTGATGTTTTTATTGACATATAGTGTTAATTAATTATATGAATAAAAGGTGATAAATGGTTTAAGGGTGATTTTTTCCAATCATTTATTGTAATTTAAAGTTAGAGATCATGATTTTTTTCATAATTTATGTAGTTTGTCTGGATTTGAATATTTTTGAAGGATATTTAATTACAATTAACTTTTCTAATAATTGATATATGTTAAATGTTTGATTATTTGATAACCGGGTTTTTCGATATAGACTGATTCATCAAATACCCATGAGGTAATAGAAATGGATTTTTTGACCCAAAATTCATGAATGTGATAATGAGTGGGGTGCACAGAATAATGCATCAAAACCACACTTGTGTGATTCATGTTTTAATAAGGGTGGGACACAATCTACTTCATTAAAATCCCACTTGTGTGATTGATTGATAAACAGGACTAGGGAGATACACTAATGCATCAAATACCCCTTGGTCTATGAGATAATGTTCTCGGCCAAAAATGTAGGCATTGGACTATAGATCAAATTACCCCATGCTATAAAGTGAAGTTAAATTGATAATGTGAGGCCATGTGATAATGATTTATATATTTTTTTTATATGGTTTATACTATGACATGTACCAAAGATGGTATCGATAGTTATGGTGTCATCATGAAAATGGGAAATTAATGTGGAAAATTAATAAATAAATAAATATGATAAGTATTTACTTAATGGTTTTTAATGGATTATGTATTCAACGTTATAAATTTTTATATATTGGATGTTGTTACAACTACCACTGAAGATGTCCAACGAAGTTCTACTAACTTCATACTCTTGTTAATGATCAGTACTCGAATAGACTTCATGTTTGTTGGAATGGATAAGGAGAATGGCCCAATGATAGATGAATGTGTCAAGATGGGGAATTGATGAGGGGAACCTGACTTGGTTTTAAGTCTATCTTAGGGGTTTTTAATGTATTGACTTTTATTTTTCATTTGATACATAACACGTATTTGGAAAGTAATTTTTACTTCTTACATATTTGACATTTTAGACATATTATCTTCGTCATGTAATACAAGTCTTATTTGGGTTATGGTAATATATTCAGGCTATAGTTTATTTATTTTCACATCTATTCTTATTTTATAAAGAGGTTATAGTCTCCCCATGATCGATATTAGAACCTCACTTCTAGTCAGCTTACACTGGCCTATGGGGAGGCATGCCTGAGCTCACCTGACTGACCGGCTTGGGGAACCAGTGTTTGGATCCTGGGTTTTGATATAACATATTTAATATAAGGAAATATATTATAAAACATTTGGGTGTTATAAACAAGAATATTTATATGTCCTCTAAGAATGACTACAAGAATGAGTATTTCATAACATTTTTAATGAGATTAATTTTGGAATTAATATAAAATGGAAGAGAGTGGGGGGTCATATTATCAAAGAGAGGGATCTTTTTTGAATAATATTTAATGAAATATTTATTTTGGAAAATGATTGAAATAGTAATATTTTTATGACCATATTTCATAGATTATATACATTTAAATTTAAAATAAAAATAATATACCTTACATTTTATATAAGAGTTTAGAAATGTTTTTCCCTTATATTTTCATTTTTTTATTCTGTATAAAAACAAATTATCTTTCATTTTCATAATTTAGAGGTACCATACTAGAAATACATCTGTTTCATATTTATTTAAGAAAAAATTATTTATAATATATAAATTTGATATTAAAGAAAAAAAAAATTAATAAGAAATCGGTATATAGTTACGTCATAAATTAATTTCATAGTATTGCATAAATTATTTCCATTAAAGATAAAATAAATTATAAATAACGCAAAAAATAATACAATATTCCCCTCATCATTAACTAAAATGGGAAACAGTTTAAACTGATTACATAAAACGATCATTAATAGAAAACTATATCAATGATGAATGAAAACTATATCCTTAGTTAATAATCCTATATAGACTATAATCATGAATGTATTTGGATTATTAAAGTAATAATATAAATGAGTCACAAAATTTGATCATTAGGTAAACTGAAAATACACTTAATGGGTTTTTATTGGACCCCCACTATGAAATTTATTTACATTGTTTTAACTAGATTATGTTATCTAATCTATGTGATGATAGTCATATTAATGAAATGTATTGGGAAATATTTATTAATAATTATTTTTAAATTATAATTGGATTTCCTCCAATCAAAAAACCCTATGGGATGATTATAGAGAGACTTAATTTGGTAGTGTATTAGACAAGGTTCCTAGAAGGTTTGTGAGTTCTTAGTAATGTTTCAATATTGAGTACATTTAGCATAAAATATCTTAGAATTCAGGATGGATCATTGGGATTGGGTAAATCTATTTATATACTACTAATATCACTATATAACCTCTATTCTTCTATTGTTTTCTTTATCATTTCAATCATTTTCTTATCTCCAGACACCAATCGAATCACCTTCCATTTATATACTAAAAATATCATGAGCTTCTATTACTATATCTAATTAGTATGATTAATTATAAATATCCTATCAAACAATATTTACTTATCTTTTATATCATTCAAATATATCACACATGTTACCCATCGCATAAACCCATTAGAATGGTAGATTTTATGTAAATGTGTTCTACTAATTTTATAAATTCTAGAGTGGTTAATTATAAACCAAGAAATATAGACCTATTATATATATACATAATGAATTTAAGCCCTTGTGGGTTCAAATATTCCATTTAAAAATATTATTGATATGTGTATAATGGTCTAAATTATTACAAATGTTTATTTGATTATATTAAAATGGATTATTTTTTAGTTCATCAAAATGATTTTAATCCTGTCCTAAAAATTTCATGCAACATCACGAGAGATTCGTTTTAAATGTTTATATATGGTATTCAGAATGGAAAAATCACAACAAATATCTTATTTTGTGGATATGGGGAATATGGGAGATTAATAATCTGATTAGAAACTCATGTTCCTCGATCATATGAAAAATTTTTTATCCATGTGTATGTTCTTCAAAGGGATGTTAATCATGTAGAATAAAAGAATCCAAATCAAAAAAAATTTATTGAATATTCCAACTAGATACATTGTATAATAATTCAAGAGATCACTGACAAGTGGGACATTGTGTGGTGTTTTTGAAAGACGCTGCATAGATTAGAACTAAACACTAATGGTTCTCTTGTATACTGAATAATTGAAGGATTCAGATTAATTCATTTTTAAATGGTTTTTTTATTTAATCATCCACTAATATATATAGTGTATGAAACTAGCACATCATGTGGGATTATACAATGTTATGTTTGCAGAATATGAATACATTATTTAATGTCTTCTTATCTAATGTGGATGTATGCTTGAAATGAAAGATAATTTAATTATTTTTGTATCTCACTCTCAATAACAATTATATAGTATAATTTTATATTCAAATATATTCTATATAATGAGATTAATATATCTATGAAGAATATTGTGGAAAATAAATTTTTAGACTTGGTGATCTATGAATGAAATCTAGATGACACAATTCAATTGAACTATATCACACAATTTATTCTCAATTATTGTAAATCAATAAACGGTATTAATGATCATAACAATTTTTATTTTAAAACAAAATGAAATATTTCAAAAAAACTCATATTATATAACTAAATTGAAGATCATAATATATAAAAAGGAATGATAAAATATTTAATGTTCAGGGAATATAATTATTGGCATATAAGATTATGATAATGATGTAATAAAAAATACTATAGTGAAATAATGTGTAAATACCAATCAATATTCATTGTGAAAATAATAAAAATATATCATATGAATGAGAATTTAATATAATATTATATGTGAATATTTATCTCTTGATAATGTCATGAAATTATAGAAATATAAAACATAATTACCCGGACCACATAGAGAACAAGGCTAACCACATCATGTCAATGTATATATAGAGATATCATGAGATATATTAATTTACACCACGCATCCTAGGAAAATATAATTAAGGAAAAATACATAAAATGCTGATTTGATAATAATTTTTTGAGAATTATAAAATTATTTAAACATCAAGTAAAATATTTTGCATAAAAATGAATGAAATATAATAGGAAATCATGTATTTTTAAGATGGTTCACATTATAGAAATATAAATTCTTATATAATGATACCTAAAATTCAATCATAAAAAATATCTGTATAATAATATTATTAATAGTTTTTTAAATTATATATATTTGTAATATAAAAATAATCTTTTATGGGATGAATATAAAACACAAGCCACCCATTTTTGATATTTATAGAAAAATTGTTAACATTTATATAATGATATTGATTAAACATAATTTCCTAACATAAAAGAAATTTGTATAAAATCTTTTTATGATTATATATATTAAATATTATTTCAATACATGAAATTTGAAAATAAATATATTATATGCTGATGAATCATGAAGGCTGTGTTATAAATGATATATAAATCAACTGATTTTTTTTTTAATTTTTTAATAAAATTTTTAGATGACTAAATTAATAAATTGAATTATTTTTTGTTAAAAAAATTAACAATGATAAATATGGGTATGTTAGAGATAAATAAAACTGTAACAAAAATATTCATAAGAAAAACAAGTTTTTTCTGTGAAAATGAACAATAGAAGGAATGAGAATTATTAAACTCTTTTAGATGAAACCATACATTACAACATTGAATTTCTCAATGAAAAAACTATTAATATTATTTCCCTTTAATTTTTTTACTTATAATATTTGATAACATGGGAAACAATAAATATGAAATATTATACTATATTACTGAAATAATATTTTTAAATTAATGAATGGATATTGATTTCATGAATACCTTACCACTGATTATAGATTTCACAATTTCAACCCAAATCCATCTATAATCAATATAGTTATTATTAAAATATTTTAGAATATTATTTATTTTTAAATTTCATTATATCATTCATTTATAATTTTTAATTCTTATTTATAATAAATTAATGTTATTGTTCATATTTATAATTTATCATTCTATATATTACACAGTACCATTGTTAAAAATATTTCGTTTATTTTAAATTTCTATATTTTCATTATTTTTTGAAATTTAATTATATGTTAATAAATATGTTTTTGGAATTTTATATGGAATAATTATTTCATTGGTGTCATTGTAACACTTTATAATTAATGATATAAAATTATATAATCATAAATAATGACTCAATCAAAATATTAATTTTTTTAATTATAAATATAAATATTATAATAAAATATTTTAAAACCAAACCTAAGATCGTAATTAGGAACACATGTTAACAAAATATATGTTTTTATAATTATCGATATTGAAAATATTATATCAATAGTATTGTATAAAGTAATAATAATAAAACATATTAAATTTAAAATTAAATTTATGAATATGAAAACATTAAACATAATAACATTGTTACATAATCATGATTAAATTCTCTAGATGATATAAGATTAGTAAATAATATTAATGAAGGGGAAGGATGAGAGGAAAAATGAATAATAAATATCTGGTTTTGTAACTTGTGAAATAAAAACATGTCCTCCATTAGAAAAATTCAATTTCTCTTTGGATTTGAGGATATTAACTAATACAGGGAAATTGAAAATGATTAATTTAAATGTTTTTAAGTAAATAAGTATATATATTGTAGAGGAAATATAATCAAATGTTCCTCTTAGAAATATATTGGTGGGCTTTATAGAGGTTTTTGTGAGTAATATTGGTTGACATCTAATATTCATCATTTTCTAATTGTTCTTTCTTATTTAATGTGAAATAATAAATCACATCAGATGTTGATTGTTAATGAATTAACTCATTAAAATATATATATCTGATGAAATTAAATATATTATTAAACTATATTTATTATATTAACCATTAACATTATCATACATCCTACAATCATAGCAAAATTGACTCCATTTACTTTTTATTATTCAAAATAATCAGCATTACATAATTTGATTATATTAAAATGAAAATTTAAAAATTGAAATACATTTTATTATATTTAATTTATTAAAATTTTAATATTAATGTCAACATATCAATTGACCAAGAAAAAATTATAAAATGTTATCAAAATATTGTTATAAATATTAAAAACATAAAATATTTTGTAAATATAACTAATAATTTCATTATTCACTAATCACTTATTATTTATATAATTATTTTCTATATAAATAAATCTGTATCATTTTTCAAATTTAAAATAATACGTGACTTTATAAAATTAACTTGAAAATAATAAAAATAATATAAAGTTTTATATTATCATTTATCACATTAACAAATTCAATCTATAAACAACTATAACATATTTAAAAAATCATTCAGGACCTACATATATAATATTTGTGTGAGATGTGTATGATTACTGTCTATAAGTAGTGATTATGCAAATATATATCTCGAAAATATGTTTTCAAGCCTTGATATTACCCACAAATGATTGTGTATAAATTATTCTATTTAATTATCATAAAAATATTCTCCAAGGGAAAGTTATAATGATTCTACCACACTACAAATAATTAGAAATAAAATATATTTATGAATGAATTCTATCACCCTGTTCCTTACACTCTTTGATTTTATAAGAATTTAATAGATTCCTTAATAAAATTTATACTCTCTATATCAATTATTATTTCATAAAATTATCATATCCTAAATTAAATAATTAATTATATATTTCACTTTTAACTTTGATAAATTATCCAATTAATCACATTTAGGGAAAAATAACATATATAATCAATGATTGTTTATTACTAAGGGCTATAGATGAGAAACAGTTATATATAGTAGTGGGTTTGATAAATGTAATATATCCTCATTCTAATACAATATATAACATTAAATATATCTCTATGTATCATTTATTATCCTATATTTCCTATAATATTACAACATTTCATTTATTTTTCATTATTTCAATAGTTAAACATTATTCTACGATCATCTTAGTAGACAAGATGGATATATTCTTTCTAAATGTAGTAATTTTATTATTTTGTGGAATTATTATCTCTTAAATAATAGAATTTGAATCTACATATTATTTTCCTATTGTTAATGTTATCTTTTCTTTATAATATTTTATATTTTTTTAATTATCAAATTATTTCTTATATGATTATATTTAATTTTTAAAATCTAATTAATTTTTTTAATTACCAAAACATTTTTATGACTCATAATATGGGATGTTAAATCCTCCTTCTTGATAAATGTTCACCCGAAGAATTTTAATTACCTTGATAAAGTACACTGTGGTATCATTTGTCTCCTTATTACATTTTTTTATAAATATATATAAATATATAAATTTAATTATATTATATTAGGTGTTCTAGGGTACAAATAAATTCAAAAAAACATACACCTCCCACACACATTACCTAAAGGTTGGCCATCAGCACACAAGGGAAAACCCACATAACCAGTAAATTTTATTAAATTATACATTTTGGACTGAAGTCCTACTGGGCATAAAGCCCATTACATGGCCTCTAGGCCCACCATTGGATAGCCTGATATCCCATCTATCATCATTACCATGTCACCACATGCACATCATGCCTTCCCATCACCCCCTTGATGGACTGAAAGCATAGTAGACCAAAATCCTAACATTGATGAATAATATTGATGCTACAATATCAACTATATTATATTTTATAGTACCCACAATTCTATTGTGCTTAAATACATACTAGAGTACATGTTGATATTATCTCTCACATATATTTGATCCTAGGTCTGATGTAGAATTTTAGTTTCGATGTTTCTCAATAATGACTATGAATTTAACCTGAACTATATTCACAATGTTAGAGTCCAGATATTATATGTAACGCCCCGACCCCAGCTACCCAGAGTCGGTGCATTAATTACATAACATTGGCATGATCACAAGAAAGATCAAATCCCGAAAGACCGATTGGTTTAGTAGCCTTGGAAACACTAGATATAATCATAAAGTTTTACATTACATTTCAAAGTGAAAAACTACTACAACAACAAAGTCTTCATATCCACACTATTAACCCCTCATAATATCCCTGCAAGTCATTCATAATTTACTTCTTCACTACCTAGGAAAAATAAAACATAGAAAAGGGGTGAGCTCAAATGCCCAGTAAGGATAACAATATAGAGGAAACTTTCATAAATAAAAATAAACATTTAAGGCAATGTATAACTAAAACAAAAGCCTTTTAAACTTGAACATTTAACATAGTATGGAATAAATAAAATTAAATAATGCCATTTACTTGTTCACATGGATATTCTACTAATCGAATAATCACATGCAATATCAATAACCACTTTCATAATTATGGAATGCATAATGCCAGACTATCATAACCACATAGCCAAGGCCTCGTGCCAAGACTACAAATAAGATTTTGTCAAGGCCTTGTGCCAAGACACTAGTTTGTCTCATGAGACCTACCGATGCATCGAGGAGCTATAGCGGGCTCCACCCGTCACTTAATAAGTCCAATGCATTCCCATATGAAAAAGGTTTAAACATAACATAAACATTCGTATTAAAACTAGCATACGAAATGTCAATAATTTCACCATAAACTATGAATTGTATAAAAATAGCACATCCACAGTCAAACATATCACAAAACCTTCAATACAATATAAAAGTTTTGTATCATAATAAATCAACTTCAAATAATCTTAAAATCCATTAAAGGATGTTGACATAGATGAAATCAAAATTCTTTTTAAAGAAATATCTCCTTTAATTTTGAAATCATTTAAGATCCATATAAAATAAGACATTTTCTTTGAAAATATTCTTATAAGCTTGTAAGGAAAGCTTCGATGATTTATAACGGCGGAAAATAACCGCACCCGCCGTATAAGTTAAAAAAAACATTCTTACCTCAATTTTGTCGAAAAGGTTAAAAAGGACCTTGTTTTGAAAACGACGGAAAGATTCCTTTATAAACCTCTTATAAAAAGTCAAACAAGGGTATAAATGACTTTAACCCATATTCTTGTAAATAGTAAAAATATTTTGAAATACATTTTTAAGAAACATGGATGTGGATGATAAAGAGATCCCAGTAGATTATTACGTATAAACAACCTCGAATAATGAAGAGATTGTGAAATAACCCTTACCTTGTACTTTTCCTTTGTTGGGGTAGGTTAACCTCCTGTATAATGGTGAAATAATTGTTATTAAATTATACAAGAATCATATACATTAATATGATATCATATATGATCTTTTAATATTGGTATCTTAGTATTATCGTTGTTTCGGGTGTTAACTTACTTGTTTTCTTTCATATGTTTTGTTACGTAAGACATGTTTGTAAAGGATAGGTTGTATATTATTCATATCCAGAATGATATCAAGTCCTTAAACATCATTTTTAAATCATCAAATGATAATTATACTTTAATGGTTACGATGGAGAATGAATCTCATCGCGTTCGTGGAGACGGTAGTCCGTACGTACGCACGAGCGACAATATCATTCTTTTGATATTAAAATAATATATAAATGGATGGTATATCATATATACAGAATCATTAATATGTTATATTTATTATTTACATGAGTTACACATCATTATTATAACCATCCAAATAATAATATATTGAATAACAATTACACCACGACGTGGAGACGGTAAGCCGTACGTACGCACGTATGGTGACATGTTATTCAAAGGGTGGATAGAATACTGAATATGGTTGTACCATATTTATAATAACATCACAGTATATAAATGATACTGGAGTCATTATTTTAGAATGGTAACAACAAAGGAAGAAGAAGTGGAAGAAGAAATGAACTTGGAAAAGGGGTGGTGAAAACATTACCTCTTCTTCGGGTTCTTCCTTTTGATTTGATCAAAAGGGCTCCTTAGGTTGGCTTTCTGATCAAACTAAGGCCCCTAGGTTGTAGTGAGGGATGTTGGGAGAGTATTTGGGCAGAGTTTGGCCGAACCAAAAGGCTTTGAAGGTGTGAAGAAATGAGAAGGAGGAGTGCCCTTTTATAAGAGGGGTGAGGGGCACCTTTGGAAAAGCTAGAAATATTAATTTATAATAAATTCATATTCGGTTTCTAATGGCTCCAAAGATTATTATTCAAAGGTTAAGGTGGGGATAGGTCGAAAACCACTCAACCAATAGAATTTAGACAGGTTTGGGTACTTATATTAACCTTATCTTTAAGTATTAACTCTGAGTTAATTAGTTTCACTTTTACAATGTCTCTTTGTATTTTTATATAATATGGTTAATAAACATACTATATACATCCAAGCGACCCCCAAGTGGTCCATTAATGATTAACCTATCATAATATAAGACTCTTGGCCGAACCTTAGATTTTTAGGAATTTAATATCAATTAATAATATAATATTTGTTTTAAGAACTCTTTTATGTCAATTTTGACACTATTCAATAGTTGATTATTGTGAAACTCATAACAGATTGATTACTTCGAACAAAGTCCATTAAATCAATCCTAATATATCATATTAGCCTAGAAAATTAGTTTAATTCATTAAAAGTTTCATATTATATTTATTTGGGTATTTATAATATCAATTATTTTAATTTTTCACTATTATAGTAATTACTGCATCATCATTGTGTCATAAATAAAATAAATTATTTAATGTCTAAAAATTATAAATAAAATATAATTATGTAGGAAATATTTTTAGCTTTCTAATGAATATTTATAATCTAAAATCCAACATATATAACCCTATGTAAAAATTGTTGTTCTAAATGATATATGCTTGTGTCATTTTTGTATTCATTTTAACTAAATTAAAATAAAGTGTCATTATCACTTACAAGTGGATCCATGGGGTCCCAAAATTGACACAAAGATGTCCATGGTCGACCATCTATCAACCAATAGGGTTAAGACACGTTTTTAGGGTAATTTAGTATTATTATAATATTATTTTTTTAACCCTTATTTACCGGATTTACCCTTAACCATGGTAAATAAAATATTTACCGCAGTAATTATTCAAAATGTCTAAAAATAAAAGTTACCTATTTACACAATTTGAACATCCTGATTCTAAATATGGAATCCATTTTCCTAAATTCAAAACACAGAAGTGGCAGAAATTAATTTAAAATTAATTCCCGCTGTCAAAACAAAAAGCGTGTTTTTAAGAGATAATAACTATCAAAAGATTGACACTTGTTTATGTTCAGTTTAATTGTAAAATTATGTCCAATGACCAACATTATATTAAATGGTAAAAATATATTCTAAATATACTTTAAAACTACTAAAATTCATAATTTATCACTATTAATTATTTTGATTAAAAAAGTTGTTTTTAATTAAAATTTAGTAATTTTCACTATTCATCAAAATATGAAAGTTATCCGAAAAGTACCAAAATTTCACCTTAGGCTAAATTCGATATTCCGAGTCCAAAAATGAAGTCCATTTTCAAATATAAAATATATATAATTTCAAAAATTAGGTATTACTATTCACAACGGCTAGTTTAATTAGTTGTGGTGTGTGTTAGAACTCGAGGTTGCGTACAACCACGCTATCGCATTATTCAAAGGGAAACGTACCGTAGAAGCTTGGGGTGTTACATTATATCACATTATCAATATATCAAATTATAATCAAAAATCATTCCAACTAGTATATATCATTCAAAAAAAATTCATTCTCTAGTTTATGTAAATTTATCAGATCATAATGTTTATTCAATATAATACATATATAGAACATATAATATAAATATTTTAGGTTTAATTATTATGTTAGTATTTTTTCATATGTTACAATGTAATCTTGAATCACAATGGGGATAATTTTTATAGGGAAATTTGTTTATTTTTAAATGTATCTCATATCCCTCACAAATATTTATAGTCAATGGATTACATTTTCTCCATCATCACGCTAAAAATATCATGAAAAACTACAAAAATATATTTTTTTTCTAAAATTTAAATTTCATCCAAATATAACTCAATTATATTATATATCATTTCATAATAATGATTTATAAATGACATATTTATCTCTCAACATTATCCAGATAAAGACAGAAGCTTTTATATATTATGATGTTAAGTCTCATGTGGTGTAATATAAATTATTTCATTACTAATGTTCTTATTTGGATAATCTTTGACTAAATGTTATTGATCCAGGTTTTAGATATAGTATATGAAAAAAATATATGATTATATCCTTCAACATAAAAATGAAAATTTGAAATTCATTTTCTTTTAAATTATTATATGTAGTATCAGCATTCAACATTAAATCCTAATTATTACTATATAATTATCTAAAAAATTTGTTTGAAAAAAATAATATAAATATAATATATTAGAGAGTGTTACTCCTAAATTCCATAAAATAACCCATACATATTTGTTGATTGATTATCATGTGATATATCATTATCAAAAAAAATTGTTTACTGAGCTTTGGTATTTCTCTAAAAAAACATTTATAAAATTTCTCTTATTAGTGGTACAAATTCAACCTATAATAGATTTAATGGTTTGGATATACCATTGACAAATTTTTATTTGTTACCAGTATTATCATACTGTTATAGTATTTGAATTTTTCTATAATATTCACATAAGAAAACTATAACGATGTTTAATCATTAATAATTTTCCCCATATCAACCAAAATAAAATTTTCATTGAGATATATATAATATATAATTTATTCTAGTTGAATGTAATATCATGTTCTATGAGAAAAACAAAAAATATCAATAATTATTTCTATTATAGATATGACAGATATTCATGATAAAAAACTCATTTCTATTTCATTTGCACTATAACATGAGAATATGTCCAATAGTAATTTGTAGCTCTTTACAGTCATTATTTACCTTCAAATGATTTATATAAATTGAAGGATGAACCAATATTTTTAAATTTTTTGATTCTATTAAAGAACAAATAAATTATTTTCATCTTCATTTCATTAACCGGATAATTTACCTTTTTCCAAACTCAACATGTTTAAGGAAAATTTAATATTGTATTTTTTTTAGAGAAATCCATATAATTTTCCTTGTCAAAATGGTTGTTTATTATAAAATAATATACCTTAACCATCTATTCCAATATATTTTTCTCAAAAATCCACCGCCAATATGTGTTGATCCACATAAATAAAATAATACAATTCATCAATATATTTAATATGTATATCCATTATTATTTTCTTATTGTTATCATGATAGTTAGTGATATAATATATCTACAAATAAAAATAATTAATAATGACTCACAATTTACCCAGTGGTGAATTAGTTGAGTTTATAATATAGCTTTAAAAATATTATGCAAATTTATTCTTCAATATTATATGTTAAATATGATATATTCTATTTGAGAGACATTGATAAAAGAATTTCACCAGCTATGATAAAAAGTTTTCATTTTACCTCTATATTTTTTTGGAATATATGAAATCACTTTTCGGAATATGTAATCTTTTTCATAATCATTTTTATTGCATTCAATATTTACATTATCCAAATCATTTCACTATAATATCATTAATTATTAAGTAGGATGACATATAATATGGATCTAATCATTTATTAAAGATAATTATATTATATCCATACATGTCTGTGTGTGTATTCATAAAATTAATTTGGATATAAAACAATAATTTTATATCATTGAATTCATTATAAAATCTATATAGTGTGTTTTATTCCTCACAATAAAAATAGATTATTATTATAATGGATGAATAACTATATTATAAGATTTTATACCAACAAATTATAAACATTTTAATATTTACATACAAGAGATAAATTATATCTAAGACAATATATTAATGAATTAGAAGGACTATAATTTGATAATATATTAATTATCCCTAATATAAAAGAATGTATACCACTCACCATACATTTTTTTATAAAAATTTCATTGGTAGGGATTAATAATATAATATATTTTCTTATTTTTATATTATATTCTAATATCTATATTCCCGTTTTTTAATTATGGTTGGAGAAATTTTTTAATTGTTTCTAAATACATTACTTTTGAATCATATGATTATTAGTGATATATTATGAAAATAATTATTGAACAACATATTAATTATATATATTTTGAATCTAAAAAATTTCTTAAGATGTGATACCTCTATATTCCCAATTAAAAAGCATTCATATTATATTAAGACAAGTTCATAGGTGTTTCTGAGATTTTTATCATAAATATATATTTGGGTCTTATTTCCATTAGGTAAATTATCACATATATTCAATAAAACAATAAATTTTTATTTTATATCCAAAAATTTAGGACTATACAAAGAGTTGTTGATTTATTTTTCAATAAAAATGACATATTAAAAAATTAATTATTGAATATTAATTATTTCTAAAATGTTATATGCTCATCATTTTTAACTAAAAGTGATTCCGTCAATTTCCTATTCAGGATTAATGAAATTAAATAAAGAATTCCAATCATGATATTTGAATATAAATTCACGGGAATCAATGTAACACCCCAAGCTTCTACGGTACGTTTCCCTTTGAATAATGCGATAGCGTGTGTTGTACGCAACCTCGAGTTCTAACACACACCACAACTAATTAAACTAGCCGTTGTGAATAGTAATACCTAATTTTTGAAATTATATATATTTTATATTTGAAAATGGACTTCATTTTTGGACTCGGAATATCGAATTTAGCCTAAGGTGAAATTTTGGTACTTTTCGGATAACTTTCATATTTTGATGAATAGTGAAAATTACTAAATTTTAATTAAAAACAACTTTTTTAATCAAAATAATTAATAGTGATAAATTATGAATTTTAGTAGTTTTAAAGTATATTTAGAATATATTTTTACCATTTAATATAATTTTGGTCATTGGACATAATTTTACAATTAAACCGAACATAAACAAGTGTCAATCTTTTGATAGTTATTATCTCTTAAAAACACGCTTTTTGTTTTGACAGCGGGAATTAATTTTAAATTAATTTCTGCCACTTCTGTGTTTTGAATTTAGGAAAATGGATTCCATATTTGGAATCAGGATGTTCAAATTGTGTAAATAGGTAACTTTTATTTTTAGACATTTTGAATAATTACTGCGGTAAATATTTTATTTACCATGGTTAAGGGTAAATCCGGTAAATAAGGGTTAAAAAAATAATATTATAATAATACTAAATTACCCTAAAAACGTGTCTTAACACTATTGGATGATATATGGTCGACCATGGACATCTTTGTGTCAATTTGGGGACCCCATGGATCCACTTGTAAGTGATAATGACACTTTATTTTAATTTAGTTAAAATGAATTCAAAAATGACACAAGCATATATCTTTTAGAACAACAATTTTTACATAGGGTTATATATGTTGGATTTTAGATTATAAATATTCATTAGAAAGCTAAAAATATTTCCTACATAATGATATTTTATTTATAATTTTTAGACATTAAATAAAATATTTTATTTATGACACAATGATGATGCAGTAATTACTATAATAGTGAAAAATTAAAATAATTGATATTATAAATACCGAAATAAATATAATATGAAACTTTTAATGAATTAAACTAATTTTCTAGGCTAATATGATATATTAGGATTGATTTAATGGACTTTGTTAGAAGTAATCAATCTGTTATGAGTTTCACAAAAATCAACTATTGAATAGTGTCAAAATTGACATAAAAGAGTTATTAAAACAAATATTATATTATTAATTGATATTAAATTCCTAAAAATCTAAGGTTCGGCCAAGAGACTTATATTATGATAGGTTAATCATTAATGGACCACTTGGGGGTCGCTTGGATGTATATAGTAAGTTTATTAACCATATTATATAAAAATACAAAGAGACATTGTAAAAGTGAAACTAATTAACTAAGAGTTAATACTTAAAGATAAGGTTAATATAAGTACCCAAACCTGTCTAAATTCTATTGGTTGAGTGGTTTTAGAACTATCCCCACCTTAACCTTTGAATAATAAGCTTTGGAGCCATTAGAAACCGAATATGAATTTATTATAAATTAATATTTCTAACTTTTCCAAAGGTGCCCCTCACCCCTCTTATAAAAGGGCACTCCTCCTTCTCATTTCTTCACACCTTCAAAGCCTTTTGGTTCGGCCAAACTCTGCCCAAATACTCTCCCAAAATCCCTCACTACAACCTAGGGGCCTTAGTTTGATCAGAAAGCCAACCTAAGGGGCCCTTTTGATCAAATCAAAAGGAAGAACCCGAAGAAGAGGTAATGTTTTCACCACCCCTTTTCCAAGTTCATTTCTTCTTCCACTTCTTCTTCCTTTGTTGTTACCATTCTAAAATAATGACTCCAGTATCATTTATATACTGTGATGTTATTATAAATATGGTACAACCATATTCAGTATTCTATCCACCCTTTGAATAACATGTCACCATACGTGCGTACGTACGGCTTACCGTCTCCACGTCGTGGTGTAATTGTTATTCAATATATTATTATTTGGATGGGTATAATGGTGATGTTTAACTAATGTAAATAATAAATATAACATATTAATGATTCTGTATATATGATATACCATCCATTTATATATTATTTTAATATCAAAAGAATGATATTGTCGCTCGTGCGTACGTACGGACTACCGTCTCCACGAACGCGATGAGATTCATTCTCCATCGTAACCATTAAAGTATAATTATCATTTGATGATTTAAAAATGATGTTTAAGGACTTGATATCATTCTGGATATGAATAATATACAACCTATCCTTTACAAACATGTCTTACGTAACAAAACATATGAAAGAAAACAAGTAAGTTAACACCCGAAACAACGATAATACTAAGATACCAATATTAAAAGATCATATATGATATCATATTAATGTATATGATTCTTGTATAATTTAATAACAATTATTTCACCATTATACAGGAGTTTAACCTACCCTAACAAAGGAAAAGTACAAGGTAAGGGTTATTTCACAATCTCTTCATTATTCGAGGTTGTTTATACGTAATAATCTACTGGGATCTCTTTATCATCCACATCCATGTTTCTTAAAAATGTATTTCAAAATATTTTTACTATTTACAAGAATATGAGTTAAAGTCATTTATACCCTTGTTTGACTTTTTATAAGAGGTTTATAAAGGAATCTTTCCGTCGTTTTCAAAACAAGGTCCTTTTTAACCTTTTCGACAAAATTGAGGTAAGAATGTTTTTTTTAACTTATACGGCGGGTGCGGTTATTTTCTGCCGTTATAAATCATCGAAGCTTTCCTTACAAGCTTATAAGAATATTTTCAAAGAAAATGTCTTATTTTATATGGATCTTAAATGATTTCAAAATTAAAGGAGATATTTCTTTAAAAAGAATTTTGATTTCATCTATGTCAACATCCTTTGATGGATTTTAAGATTATTTGAAGTTGATTTATTATGATACAAAACTTTTATATTGTATTGAAGGTTTTGTGATATGTTTGACTGTGGATGTGCTATTTTTATACCATTCATTGTTTATGGTGAAAGTATTGACATTTCGTATGCTAGTTTTAATACGAATGTTTATGTTATGTTTAAACCTTTTTCATATGGGAATGCATTGGACTTATTAAGTGACGGGTGGAGCCCGCTATAGCTCCTCGATGCATCGGTAGGTCTCATGAGACAAACTAGTGTCTTGGCACAAGGCCTTGACAAAATCTTTTTTGTAGTCTTGGCACGAGGCCTTGGCTATGTGGTTATGATAGTCTAGCATTATGCATTCCATAATTATGAAAGTGGTTATTGATATTGCATGTGATTATTCGATTAGTAGAATATCCATGTGAACAAGTAAATGGAATTATTTCATTTTATTTGTGCCATACTATGTTAAATGTTCAAGTTTAAAAGGCTTTTGTTTTAGTTATACATTGCCTTAAATGTTTATTTTTATTTATGAAAGTTTCCTCTATATTGTTATCCTTACTGGGCATTTGAGCTCACCCCTTTTCTATGTTTTATTTTTCCCAGGTAGTGAAGAAGTAAATTATGAATGACTTGCAGGGATATTATGAGGGGTTAATAGTGTGGATATGAAGACTTTGTTGTTGTAGTAGTTTTTCACTTTGAAATGTAATGTAAAACTTTATGATTATATCTAGTGTTTCCAAGGCTACTAAACCAATCGGTCTTTCGGGATTTGATCTTTCTTGTGATCATGCCAATGTTATGTAATTAATGCACCGACTCTGGGTAGCTGGGGTCAGGGCGTTACAGTTGGTATCAGAGGAAGTTTAGTACAAACCTTGGAAGCTAGATTTAGATAAACTCTGATTAGAGCACATAGACCTAAGATGGACTTTGAGGATTAGTATAGAAGAACTTCCTAGAATTTTGGTATTGTAGAGACTTTGTGAGTTTTCCGAGCAATACATCCCTGTCTGGATACGAGCAGGTAGAGGCGGCTCTGGCACAGATGTACCTAGGGGTAAAACCCGAAAACACCGCTTTGAGCTAGACTCGAACGGGAACTGGTGCACGACAACGGGCCTTGCTGCACTCTTGGTTACGACACTCCCGGGGGATATGCTTAGGATAACTCTCACTTTCTTTACAAATAATTATGAAGGGTTTATGAGTATATACTTCCTCAAAGAAAACATATTTATGATTATGGATTATATCCATAGATAGTTCAATTTATGTTTAGTGTTTTATAAGTATGGGATTATGTATTTTGATGCATAAACTGATCTAGTTTATGCCATTTTTTTTAGAAATGGCTCCTAGTGGAAGAAATGGAAACCGTATCAATGCACGCACTCCATGTAGGGATTTCCCTCTTGCTCAAGATAATTATAGTGGGGCTGGTGATGCAACTGGTGCTGATCAGCTAATCACCATACTGGGACAACTTACTCAGGTTATGAATAATAACCTTACCCGTATGGAGCACCCTGATCCGCAGCGTGGAGGATCAATGTTAGATCGATTCATGAGACAACAACCACCAACGTTCAATGGGAGTACAAATCCCTTAGTAGCTGAGCAATGGATATTTTCCCTAGAGAAAATATTTCAGGCTTTGGGGAGTAGTGAAAGGGAAAAAGTTACCATGGCAGTTTACCGCCTCACTGGAGATGCTGATCAATGGTGGTCATTGATTCAAAACATGAAGGAAGATGATGAAGTATCAAACATGGAATGGAGGGAGTTCAAAGATCTGTTTTTAGAAAAATACTTTCCTCGCGACCATCGAGCAGATATGGAAAGACAATTTCTGAGTCTGAGACAAAAGGAGGATGAGAATGTCACAAAGTATGAGGCTAACTTTACAAGGTTAGCGAGGTATGCTGGAGATTATATTCGCAACCCAAGAAGTAAGATTGATCGTTTCTTTGATGGGTTAAAACCATTTCTCCGTCGAGCATTAGTCTCACAATCCTTTTCGTCGTACGAAGACATTGTCTCATGTGCTATCAAGACCGAAAAAGAATTCTCTAAGTCTTATGACTTTAAAGCGAAGCAAGAGAAGAAGAGACCTTCTGATCAATCTGGGAATGGAAATAAGGGGAAGAAGGGAAAGGTTGAATATCCATCTTGTGGTAAATGCGGGAAGAAACATCCTGGTACTTTCTTGAAGGGAATGGGAGTCTGTTATAAGTGTGGTGAAAAAGGCCACCAAGCTCATGATTGCAAGGGGAAGAAGGAAGCTACCAACGTTTAGTGCTACAATTGCAGGGAGATGGGGCATTATGCAAATGCATGTCCTAAGCGTCAGGAGAACTTACCTCAGAAAAGGCCAAGGGATCAAGGCCAGGCTTATGCTATCACTACTGCTGAGGTAGAAGCTCCGAAAGACGTGGTGGCAGGTAATTTAATGGTTTCCTCAAGTTTAGCAAATGCATTATTTGATTCTGGATCATCGCATTGTTTCATATCTTCCCAGTTTGCTAAGAAAATTAGATATTTCCAAGTTGATTTAATAAGGGAGTTGTCAGTTAAAACTCCTAAGGGAAGTATCGTTGCAACAAAGTTTTGCGAATCAGTCCCCATTAGAGCACATAAATTTTCTTTATCTGCTGATCTCATCGTCATACCTATGATTGAGTTTGATATAATCCTCGGTATGGACTGGCTTTCGGACTATGATGCAAATATTTATTGTAAGAAGAAAGAGGTTACGATTCTTGATGATAATGATAAGGAACACCTTATTTTTAGAGCAGAATCGTCACCACCTAATTCTTATTTAGATCCACCCCCAGTAGCTCAACTTAATTCAATTATTGGGGAAGAAGAGAATGAAATAACTGTCGGTGAGGAAAGGAATGTTCAAATAGAGGATGTACCTGTTGTGAAAGAGTTTGTAGATGTATTTCCGGAAGATTTACCTGGACATCCTCCAGAACGAGAAGTAGAGTTTTCCATTGATTTGATTCCTGGATCAAGGCCTATATCGAAGACCCCTTATAGAATGGCTACTGTAGAGTTAGTCGAACTAAAGAAACAACTAGAGGAATTGAGTAATAAGGGATTTATTCGCCCTAGTGTTTCTCCATGGGGAGCCCCTGTTCTTTTTGTTAAAAAGAAAGATGGATCTATGAGGTTATGTATCGACTACAGGGAGATCAATGCTATAACGATAAAGAACAAGTATCCCCTACCTCGTATTGATGATTTATTAGACCAACTGCATGGAGCTCAATACTTTTCAAAGATTGACCTTCGGTCTGGATACCATCAGTTGTGTGTAAAGAAAGAAGACATTCCGAAGACAGCATTTCGAACCAGGTACGGGCATTACGAGTTTACTGTAATGCCGTTTGGATTGACTAATTCACCCTCTGTATTCATGGATCTAATGAATAGAGTTTTCAAGGAGTATCTCGATGAATTTGTGGTGGTATTTATTGATGATATCTTGGTATACTCCAAAACCTACAAAGATCATGAAAATCACTTGCGCATTATCTTGAAGACTCTGAGGAGGCATGAATTATATGGAAAGTTTAGCAAGTGTGAATTCTGGCTTCAGGAGATTTCTTTTCTTGGCCATATTGTCTCTAAAGATGGAATCTCTGTTGATCCTTCTAAGACCAAGGCAATCCAAGAATGGCCAGCACCTACGAGTATAACTGAGGTACGTAGTTTTATTGGTTTGGCAGGTTATTATCGACGTTTCGTCCAGAATTTTGCCCGATTGGCTAACTCATTAACGAAGCTCACACGTAAAGGGGTTAAATTTGTTTGGACAAAAGAGTGTGAAGAATGTTTCGAAGAACTGAAGAGAATATTAGTCAATGCTCCTATATTGACTCTACCATCGGGGAATGATGGGTTCGTTATTTATAGTGATGCATCAAAGAAAGGACTTGGCTGTGTCCTTATGCAGAATGATAGAGTTATTGCCTATGCATCACGACAGTTGAAAATTCATGAACAAAACTATCCTACTCATGATCTTAAGTTAGCAGCTGTGATCTTTGCTTTGAAGATATGGAGGCACTACCTCTATGGTGAAAAATGTGAGATTTATACTGATCACAAGAGTTTGAAGTATATTTTCTCACAAAAAGAACTCAACATGAGGCAAAGGAGACGGCTTGAATTACTCAAGGATTATGATTGCACGATACACTACCACCCAGGGAAGGCAAACAAGGTGGCAGATTCTTTGAGTAGAAAAGACCATGGAGTTTTGAACAATATGAGAATTGAAAGGGATCCAATTTTCATGGAGCTAGTGAAGATGGACATGGGAATAACCAGGGAAGGTGAAACATCAATGCTTTTTCAAATGGTTGCCAAACCATCTTTACTAGAAAGGATTAAGAGTTCTCAGACTGATGATGAAGAATTCCAAAAGAAGATTAAAGCTGTGAATGATGGGAGATTGAGAGACTTTGCGTATGAAGGTGGAATTTTGAAATTCGGGAAGAGACTTTGTGTTCCCAATATACCTGATCTAAAAAGGGAATTGCTGGATGATGCTCATAGTTCCAATTTCTCTATACACCCTGGGAGCACCAAAATGTATAGAGATTTGAAGGAACATTTTTGGTGGGACAACATGAAGAGGGAGATTGCTGATTTTGTGTCAAGATGTATGGTTTGTCAACAAGTGAAAGCTGGAAGGCAACAGCCTGGAGGAGTCATGCAACCTCTTCCCATACCAGAGTGGAAATGGGACAATATTACAATGGACTTTGTCATGGGGCTACCAAAGACTCCTAGAAGGAACGATGCAATATGGGTTATTGTTGATCGTCTTACCAAGTCAGCACATTTTCTTGCTATAAGAGAAGATCTACCCCTGGAACGTCTAGCAAGACTATATATTAATGAAGTTGTGAGACTTCATGGAGTACCCCTATCAATTGTTTCTAATCGTGATCCCCATTTTACTTCAAGATTTTGGAAAAGTCTTCAGAAATCCCTGGATACTGAACTTCATTTGAGCACTGCTTACCACCCTCAGATAGACGGACAATCAGAACGGACTATTCAGACCTTAGAAGACATGTTGAGATCTTGCTCACTTGATTTCAGGGTATGTGGGATCAATATTTACCACTAGTATAATTTTCCTATAACAATAGCTTCCATTCGAGTATTCAGATGGCACCATATGAAGCGTTATACGGAAAGAGATGTCGTACACCAACCTGTTGGGATGACGTTGGTGAAAGAAAACTTGTAGGCACAGAACTGGTGGAGGAAACGGTGGAAAAGGTGAAGGTAATCCAAAATCACATCAAAGCAGCTCAAAGTAGGCAGAAGAGCTATGCTGATATTCGAAGGAAGGATTTGGAATTTCAAGTCGGTGATCATGTTTTCCTAAAGGTATCTCCATGGAAGGGAGTCATACGTTTTGGTAAGAAAGGTAAATTGAGTCCCAGGTACATCGGACCTTTCGAAATTCTAGAACGAATTGGGGTTGTAGCTTACCGATTGGCAATGCCGCCAAGTCTCTCCAAAGTTCACGATCTGTTCCACATATCTCTATTGAGGAAATACATGCCTGATCCGACGCATGTACTCACCTATGAGGAATTAGAACTGGAACCCGATCTGTCTTATTGTGAAGAGCCCGTCAGGATTCTTGATACAAGAGAACAAGTACTGAGAAACCGGACGACGCGTCTGGTAAAAGTTTTGTGGAGAAATCATAAGATGGAAGAGGCAACGTGGGAACCCGAGGAACTTATGATGAAGAACCACCCGAGTCTTTTTATGCAGTAATACCCTAGAAATTGCGAGGACGCAATTATTTGAAGGAGGGGAGAATGTAACACCCCAAGCTTCTACGGTACGTTTCCCTTTGAATAATGCGATAGCGTGTGTTGTACGCAACCTCGAGTTCTAACACACACCACAACTAATTAAACTAGCCGTTGTGAATAGTAATACCTAATTTTTGAAATTATATATATTTTATATTTGAAAATGGACTTCATTTTTGGACTCGGAATATCGAATTTAGCCTAAGGTGAAATTTTGGTACTTTTCGGATAACTTTCATATTTTGATGAATAGTGAAAATTACTAAATTTTAATTAAAAACAACTTTTTTAATCAAAATAATTAATAGTGATAAATTATGAATTTTAGTAGTTTTAAATTATATTTAGAATATATTTTTACCATTTAATATAATGTTGGTCATTGGACATAATTTTACAATTAAACCGAACATAAACAAGTGTCAATCTTTTGATAGTTATTATCTCTTAAAAACACGCTTTTTGTTTTGACAGCGGGAATTAATTTTAAATTAATTTCTGCCACTTCTGTGTTTTGAATTTAGGAAAATGGATTCCATATTTGGAATCAGGATGTTCAAATTTTGTAAATAGGTAACTTTTATTTTTAGACATTTTGAATAATTACTGCGGTAAATATTTTATTTACCATGGTTAAGGGTAAATCTGGTAAATAAGGGTTAAAAAAATAATATTATAATAATACTAAATTACCCTAAAAACGTGTCTTAACCCTATTGGTTGATAGATGGTCGACCATAGACATCTTTGTGTCAATTTTGGGACCCCATGGATCCACTTGTAAGTGATAATGACACTTTATTTTAATTTAGTTAAAATGAATACAAAAATGACACAACCATATATCTTTTAGAACAACAATTTTTACATAGGGTTATATATGTTGGATTTTAGATTATAAATATTCATTAGAAAGCTAATAATATTTCCTACATAATGATATTTTATTTATAATTTTTAGACATTAAATAATTTATTTTAGTTATGACACAATGATGATGCAGTAATTACTATAATAGTGAAAAATTAAAATAATTGATATTATAAATACCCAAATAAATATAATATGAAACTTTTAATGAATTAAACTAATTTTCTAGGCTAATATGATATATTAGGATTGATTTAATGGACTTTGTTCGAAGTAATCAATCTGTTATGAGTTTCACAAAAATCAACTATTGAATAGTGTCAAAATTGACATAAAAGAGTTCTTAAAACAAATATTATATTATTAATTGATATTAAATTCCTAAAAATCTAAGGTTCGGCCAAGAGACTTATATTATGATAGGTTAATCATTAATGGACCACTTGGGGGTCGCTTGGATGTATATAGTAAGTTTATTAACCATATTATAAAAAAATACAAAGAGTCATTGTAAAAGTGAAACTAATTAACTTAGAGTTAATACTTAAAGATAAGGTTAATATAAGTACCCAAACCTGTCTAAATTCTATTGGTTGAGTGGTTTTAGACCTATCCCTACCTTAACCTTTGAATAATAAGCTTTGGAGCCATTAGAAACCGAATATGAATTTATTATAAATTAATATTTCTAGCTTTTCCAAAGGTGCCCCTCACCCCTCTTATAAAAGGGCACTCCTCCTTCTCATTTCTTCACACCTTCAAAGCCTTTTGGTTCGGCCAAACTCTGCCCAAATACTCTCCCAACATCCCTCACTACAACCTAGGGGCCTTATTTTGATCATAAAGCCAACCTAAGGAGCCCTTTTGATCAAATCAAAAGGAAGAACCCGAAGAAGAGGTAATGTTTTCACCACCCCTTTTCCAAGTTCATTTCTTCTTCCACTTCTTCTTCCTTTGTTGTTACCATTCTAAAATAATGACTCCAGTATCATTTATATACTGTGATGTTATTATAAATATGGTACAACCATATTCAGTATTCTATCCACCCTTTGAATAACATGTCACCATACGTGCGTACGTACGGCTTACCGTCTCCACGTCGTGGTGTAATTGTTATTCAATATATTATTATTTGGATGGGTATAATAATGATGTGTAACTCATGTAAATAATAAATATAACATATTAATGATTCTGTATATATGATATACCATCCATTTATATATTATTTTAATATCAAAAGAATGATATTGTCGCTCGTGCGTACGTACGGACTACCGTCTCCACGAACGCGATGAGATTCATTCTCCATCGTAACCATTAAAGTATAATTATCATTTGATGATTTAAAATGATGTTTAAGGACTTGATATCATTCTGGATATAAATAATATACAACCTATCCTTTACAAACATGTCTTACGTAACAAAACATATGAAAGAAAACAAGTAAGTTAACACCCGAAACAACGATAATACTAAGATACCAATATTAAAAGATCATATATGATATCATATTAATGTATATGATTCTTGTATAATTTAATAACAATTATTTCACCATTATACAGGAGGTTAACCTACCCCAACAATGGAAAAGTACAAGGTAAGGGTTATTTCACAATCTCTTCATTATTCGAGGTTGTTTATACGTAATAATCTACTGGGATCTCTTTATCATCCACATCCATGTTTCTTAAAAATGTATTTCAAAATATTTTTACTATTTACAAGAATATGGGTTAAAGTCATTTATACCCTTGTTTGACTTTTTATAAGAGGTTTATAAAGGAATCTTTCCGTCATTTTCAAAACAAGGTCCTTTTTAACCTTTTCGACAAAATTGAGGTAAGAATGTTTTTTTTAACTTATACGGCGGGTGCGGTTATTTTCCGCCGTTATAAATCATCGAAGCTTTCCTTACAAGCTTATAAGAATATTTTCAAAGAAAATGTCTTATTTTATATGGATCTTAAATGATTTCAAAATTAAAGGAGATATTTCTTTAAAAAGAATATTGATTTCATCTATGTCAACATCCTTTGATGGATTTTAAGATTATTTGATGTTGATTTATTATGATACAAAACTTTTATATTGTATTGAAGGTTTTGTGATATGTTTGACTGTGGATGTGCTATTTTTATACCATTCATAGTTTATGGTGAAATTATTGACATTTCGTATGCTAGTTTTAATACGAATGTTTATGTTATGTTTAAACCTTTTTCATATGGGAATGCATTGGACTTATTAAGTGACGGGTGGAGCCCGCTATAGCTCCTCGATGCATAGGTAGGTCTCATGAGACAAACTAGTGTCTTGGCACAAGGCCTTGACAAAATCTTATTTGTAGTCTTGGCACGAGGCCTTGGCTATGTGGTTATGATAGTCTGGCATTATGCATTCCATAATTATGAAAGTGGTTATTGATATTGCATGTGATTATTCGATTAGTAGAATATCCATGTGAACAAGTAAATGGCATTATTTCATTTTATTTATGCCATACTATGTTAAATGTTCAAGTTTAAAAGGCTTTTGTTTTAGTTATACATTGCCTTAAATGTTTATTTTTATTTATGAAAGTTTCCTCTATATTTTTATCCTTACTGGGCATTTGAGCTCACCCCTTTTCTATGTTTTATTTTTCCCAGGTAGTGAAGAAGTAAATTATGAATGACTTGCAGGGATATTATGAGGGGTTAATAGTGTGGATATGAAGACTTTGTTGTTGTAGTAGTTTTTCACTTTGAAATGTAATGTAAAACTTTATGATTATATCTAGTGTTTCCAAGGCTACTAAACCAATCGGTCTTTCGGGATTTGATCTTTCTTGTGATCATGCCAATGTTATGTAATTAATGCACCGACTCTGGGTAGCTGGGGTCGGGGCGTTACAATCAATGAATTTATCTAAATTTTTCATAATTATATTGAATGGACTATATGTTTTAGTCTTAGGAGATTAGGGAATATAGGGATTGCATGTTTTTTCATAAAATACTATAAATAAATTGTGTTATTTAATTTATTTTTCCTTGTGTATTATTATTTAAATTTACCATTATTCTACTTATTATTACAAAAACTTAATTTAAAAAACAATAATTATCTTGGTAAAAACATTATTATAGACCAAATATCCTTTCGTTAATGTCAATATAATTTTTATGAAAAAATTGATCATATAACCCACATTAATATGGTTTTCATTTTTGTATTTAGTGACTCGATTTGAGTTTATCCTTATATGATTCATTTGGATCTTTAATAATATTCACATTAATTTAACATTTCTTTATACAGTTATGAAACCATATTTATTACAGCCATTAGGTATTTTTTCCATATATTTTACGTATTTACTTAATGTTTGTGTTCATAATATATTACAGGTCAAAATAACTTTGCATATATATATTGTGGATTTTTTAGGAATGAGAATGGGGAGCACCACACAATGTATGCCCATTTTATTTGATATAGTGGGACTTATAATGGTTATGAGATTCAAAAAAACTAGAGGTAATTAAATTAATACTATTTTGATTTTTTTAGCCACATCATGGTCTTTTATTAGATGGAGTTGGGAATTTTGACTCACCATGAAACCTAGATGCATGGTTAGATAGAAAATATAAAATATTAAATAATGGGTCAGGTCCCAGTTTTTATCTAATTAATGATGGAGTTTTTATAGGTATGGGGATATCCTTGATATGAAGTTTTTCATTGTTAAATAGAGATAATTTTTTTAATGTGGTGATATAATTCACCATATAGTACAAGGACCCCTTGTATATTGATCACAATTAAGGGGAACCATGTCTATGTAATGGTATTCAAAACAATGGTGGTGTAGTAGTTAGTTCAAATGTACTTGCTAATAACATTTTTCATCACACAAAATTATAAAATTAAGTGGTATCTCATCCCACTCTTTCAATTCCCTCGACCCCAAGGCATGAACCATGTCTTACATATTCATATGAATTTATGAATTCAGGATTATTCATCACGAATGAGGGATACACCTCACATTAATTCTATTGAAACGACTTCATCTCTTCCATTTCTACCTTTCTCTCCTTATTCATATATATATATATATATTGTAATTGAAACATATAAATTCATATTGATGTTGTTATATTTATTTTTTCCATGATTTTAACCTTTTTAATTAATAATTGTGTTGTTTTAAATTCCATATAGTTTAATGACTCATCACTTGGTATAAGTAATTTTTTTTATGAATTTTCACCCATGCATTACAGATTAATTTAAAAACCATTGAAAAATGTGGTGGCTATAAATTTTTTTATTCTTATTTATTGTTTCTTTATATTTTACTAATATATTAAGGTATTAAATCATGGTTTTATTAAAATGGATATAAAAAATGTTTTTTATGAGTTTTTAATTAGTTTTTATTAACTCTAACACACTAAATATTGGATAAAAATACAAAATGTCTATTACTAATATGTAATATAATGAATGGTTTTTTTGGTTAAAAAAATTATTATTTATTGTAATATAGAATTATGAATGTTGTTCTTAATTCATTAAATATTTTCTTTTCACAATATTATAATGATTTATCTCAGGATCAATTTTCCCAATCAATGTTGAGTATTTATGATGATAACACCATTTTAATATTCCTATAGACAAATTGGTTTTTCAATAAAATGAAATTATGATTTTCATATATCAAATTATTTATTGTGATTTTTATTAACAATATGGGAAATTAAAAATTATGGTCATTAGTTATGATTATTTTCTATAAACCGTGTTTTATGTAACAACTTTTGAATTTATTTTCAGAAGTTTTTTTATAAATTTTATTTGTGCACCGATGTTTTTAAAAAATAATGTGAACTATGAGTATATTGTGTAACACTTGTGATCAGATGGCTAAATGTTTTTTTATCACACTCCTAATATTTTCCCCTTGTATAGTCTTCTCCATATATTCATATTTTTTAACTATGTTTGGCCACAAAGAGGAATATAAATAATTAGGGTTTTCATATTTAATCAATATTTTCCATTAATATAGATCCCATTTTTATATGTTCTATAATTTCCCCTAAAATCCTATGTCATACAATAATCACTTGTAATTATTTTATTACATTGGCTAATATTTTCATTTTCTAATTTGATATACTATAGATTATTTCCCCATTTCCCATATCACATTTTAAAATACATAATTATATCTATAAGTACGGTTATTATTATATGTTATTACATTACTATTTCCTTGAATAAGTCTAATTATTCTAGGAAATTAATGAATTTTTTAAAAGAATTTATCATTTCCTTTTGATAGGAAATATATTTTAAAATAATTATCAAAAAATGATTTATTGTCTAAATATTTTGGACACTAACATTAAATTTATCAAACATAGTTATTTTTGTAATTCTATACATATAAAAATAGGAAAAATATGTCATTATTTTCTTTAAAACTAATTAATAAATAAGATTATATGACCATTAAATTAAAAATTCTATATTGTAGGAAATTGATATTTGGTTAATAGTAATACCTGGGTTATTGATTTATTTGGGTTTCATTCTATGTTTGGGAGATGATTATTATATATATCATATCATTTTAATTACATGGAACTTGTAAAACAATGATCTTGTTTTCGAGATGGTGGTTTAGGGAAGGATGGTAGCCTCAACGTCACACAAGGATTAGTTTGAGTGTTTACATTTTTTATGCATGTTTTCATTTGAGTTGGTCATTTTTATAGTTATATTAATATTTTATAGTTCATTTAGTTATAAAACTATGGTATCTATAATGCTGTGGACATCCACTATATATATGATCAAATGAAGAATTTATAAAAGATTTTGTCCTCTTATTAAATAAATAATTTATTATGACAAATAGTTCTTAATCCATATTATTTGAAACCATATTAATTTTTATTCAAAATTATATATTCCAGAACAAAACTCATCTATGTCATTATCATATTTTAGCTAAAATTTTGGGGGTTATCTGTAGATGGGTTTGAAAAAAATGATACAATGTCCTAGGATTTTCTAAGTTCCTAGTTGGAAAAGTGACCATTTTCATTAAAGTAATAATAGTAGATAGGATGTTGGATTATTGGAATATGGTGTGTGGGAATGAAAGAGATTCTATAAAATAATTTCATTGAAAATAATTAATTTACAGATAGGGTATATGGTATATTGTTTTGGATTTGTATTTTTGGACTCATCCTAGAATATCTAAACTATAATTTATGTTGATTTGATTATATTTTTTTTGAAGGTTATTTAAGGATTATTTACTCTTTATGCAAGGAGTGTGAGATGTAATGGTTGTACAAAGTGATTTAAGATGATTTTTGTGTATTTATAGACCCCATTTTAATGGTTTTTTTAAGTATATATTGAAATGGAAATATTTTAGCAAGGATTGTGAAACATATCCAGAAGTTAGAACCGGTCCTTAACCCCATTGAATATTTTTAGATTTCATTGTCATTCAATTAGAAGTTTTTAGGGAGATTATTATATTAATGAAAAATTATATTTTAAAAATTCAATTCGTAGTTTAAAATAGAATGATTTTTATTTTTTAAAATGAAAAAAAAATCATAAATGAATTTCATGATGAAAACAATATTTAAAATTCTAATATATGTTATTATAACAAACGAACCGAGAATACCATATGAACTGGTCTCCTTTATGATTTTCCATGGGGTCAATGTTCATTCCCAAAACCCAAAGGGCATTTGATAAGATCCTATGTAACAGAAAGAATGAAACAAATAAATTTTCACCCTTGAAAAATATATATATGAACAGAAAAATTGAAATGAACATTCAAATTATTCACAATTAGAGACATCTTGTAAATAAGAAACAAAATAAGTGAAAAATAAGTAAAATACAAGGTCAATGGAAAGTATAATTGAAAAAGGAAAATATAAGGAACATGATTCAAAATCATTAATGTTAAAGGGAATACATTCCACCCACTCCCCCATAATTACTAGATCCCTTTGATATATGAATATAAGTAGTTTTGTGAAAAATGATAAACATATATTATATATAGGTGTGAGTTAAAATTCCTATTATTTATGCACAAAATTACCTTAATAAATAATTAATTCATGGAAAACTGATTTAATTCATGCAATGATGTAATGAAAATAATTATTTTCTCTATATTCTAATAAAAAATAATTTGTGTTAGATGTATTTTCATAAAAAATTGTTTTTCCAAATCACTTCCTCTTCCAAATATATAAATGATAATTTAATATATTAATCAAATGATTAATAAATTGTTTCTAAGATAATTTTAAATGAATAATATGAAGGAAAATAAGGCATAAATTCAAAAATTATTTGGTAATAATATTTTTTAATCCTTCATATGTCATCATTTTAGAATACATGTTATGAAATTTAAACTATATAGAATTGAGATAACATTCAATAATAATAAAAACACAACTATAACTATAGGGTCCAAAAATCTTCTTAAATTACTATTACATCACAATAATTATAATCCACATAATAGTATTACACATATAGTATCCAAAGGATTAGTGTCATGGGAAAACTAAGACCATACATAATATTTAGATTATCAAAGATTATCATTTATTTAATTACTTATTCTCTAGATTATTATTGGAACATGAACTCCCTATAATACATATAGTAACCTAAGGATATACATAAAAAAGGGATGATCCAAATTTACAGTAATATGATAAATATGAACAATATAACAAGGGTGAGCATAATAATAATATAGGTAATGGTTCATGAACATGAGAGGAAGCATTAATAAAAGACTTGAAATGTGGAAATGCATAAAAATGAAACATCATGTCTTAGTGGGTAAATAACAAACAAAATCATGAAAAAATATAATATCATGTTCACAAATCATTTCACTTTAAATCATTTTATTCATCACTTTACCCAATGCATTGGATATTTGTATAATTTCAGGAACACCCATCACATTGAAACATTCATATTGCGCAATTTAATTCCGAGTGCACCTATCACATCAAAACATTAACATTATCATGAATGCCACAAAGAAAATATCTAAAAAATCAATATAACTGACCCATGGTGTGGAATTAGTTTCATATCATAAGAACAAATTCATAAACATTTGGTTGCCAAAATAAATATTGAATAACATACTTGAAGCAAAAACCATCAACCTTGAGTGAGAAGTAAAAGGTGTATTTTTGAAAGAAGAGTTCTTTTGGAAAGAATTTGATTTATATTAACATCATAATGAAACCTATATATCTCAGAAAAGGTAATATAATGGTGATAAAATAATTTTTATAGAGTGACCATTACAAAAATTGAGTGAATGAGGGAGAACCCGAAGAAAGAATGTTGGGTTCGAGAATTTCCACATACCTTGTATCTGAATTCCTTCTTATTTTAATATAATGAATAATGAAATTATGTTCATTAATTAGAAATTAAAAAACATTTTATACATTATAATATACCGTTATGGTTTCATTTATTTTTTTATGGTCCTTTGTATAAGTTATAGAGTTTACAAACATTTATTGGGAATGCACATTTTTATGGTTTTCATGAGGGGTTATCTTGTATTTTTTAAAGGAAGTTCGTATAGAACACAAGAAAAAATTTAAATATGATATTACATGTTACTAATTATACAAATGTATTTTAAATGATATTAAAATTTATTATATTATATACCAGGTGGATGAATCATAAGATAAAATCTTAGTGATGATTGTTCGGATAAATTTGGCGGTTCTCATCCACAATGAACTTGTTTCTTTTAATTATTTATTAATATTTAATTAATTTAGTTCAAGAACATTAAATTGGATATAATACATATTGAATATACTGTTTAAAATATAATAATGGTTTTCTGACCATATATGATGGTCGAAATTGATAAAAGAAAACATGTCGTTCTTGATGGTAATAAATTAACACCTCACAAAAATGTTTTCCTATTTAAAAAAATGAAGAGGAGAAGGGTTTAGAAAATATAATATCCCATTATAATTATATAATTCCAGTATATATAAGAAATTGGAGTTTATATACAATTTTAATGAAGATAGGTTGGTAGAAAATAATAACATAACTTGAAATAGAATGGAAATTAATTGAAGAGAGATAGAGTGTGTGTGTGGAATTACCAATTAAATCATCCTCTTGAGATCCTCCTTATAGAAGATAGGCTTGGTCTCTTGATGAGACAAAAATCTCTTGGACATGTTAGTGGGGCTAGGTGTTATTATTGCGAATAGTTTAGAAATATCATGAAGAATGAGGGGTGTGGTTTGGAAAGGGTTGTGAGATGGGTTATTTATACATGTGGAGGGGGTTAGTTTAGATTAAAATATTAAATAAAATAATATATAAAATTTTAGAGTTGTAATTAAAGTATTTTGACATCATAAATCACATATTAATATAATATAATTATCTTTAAACATTAAATCATCATTATTATTCTAATCAATTAATTAATTATAAGTAAAGTGAAAGAGAAAAAGATAGATTAAGGAATCACCATTCGACTTTAGGCTTTGGAACATTTTTTTATGTTTGGAAATCTAGTTTATTATATTTTAAGTAACCATTTATGTAATTAAATATAACAAGAGTTAATATAAAATTATATAATGTTTATGTCATCATTGAGTCAAGAATGATGCATTTTATGATACACGAGTTACCTAATAAATTGTATTTTTTCTATTCACCCGAAAATTGATGTATTTCAGAAAAATCACAAAAATTCACCATGACCATTATTCAATGTGTAGAATAAAAAATTAAAGTCCATTTTTCAAAAATTAAATTTTAAAAATGATTAAATAATATTTATTTAAAATCATAATTTATTAGAAAATTAATTTTTTTAAAATTAAATCTGAGTTTATAATGCTTTCAAAAATTAGTTAAGGTATTATAAATTATATTAAAAATATAAGACAAATAAATGTAAATTTATGAACACATTTTATTAAAATAACATTTCTTTTAAATTAATTAATTAATTATAATTGTTTATTTATGACTTACAAAAATACCAATATTGTTACTAAGGTCAAATTATCCATTATAATGAACCTAAAGATTATTTAATATCTCAAGTGTAATGCTACTATTACGTTTGATGATTTACTATTAATAAGTTTCATATTACTATTTATAAGGGTATGTTTCTATTCATAAGGGTATGTTACTATTCCTCAAAACTTATGTTCGTTCGATTAGACTCTAAAATATCATCTTGAAAACAATCGTGTTTGTTATATTTTCAGAATTCAAAACATAGAATTTGGAAAATTATTTTTAATTGTCACATAATATTTAGTAACATTATATCTAATTTCTCTTACTAATGTGATTATAATATATATATATATATTAATTATAAGAAGGGTATTAAATTGATAAAACATTATGTATTTACAATAACATTGTCAACTCATCAATCAGGCCACAACCCAAAGACCATATCTTACCATTTTTTAGATGACCAAGAGGTAGATTCATAAGGTTGAACTACATCCTACATAAGGGGGTAATCATGAATGTAATTCTCAAAAAAATGAACATATATACTTATAATTCCCTCTTAGACGACACAATCATACCCCTAAATTTTAAAATGAGTTATATATTTCAATTTAATAAATGTACTTATATTATACTGTAAACCATCATATTTCCAAACATTCTGTTATCTATGTAACACCTTTGAATACACATATAATAAAATCACTTTAATAAAATCATAAAAAATAAATTCAATTTAAATAATCTTCTTTAAAATGAAAATTTAATCACATTAACCTAAGATATCCAAAATTTATATCAGATATAAATTTGATGAAACTATATATAATCAAAATTTAAATAAAAATATTTGTGTTATAACATTACCATTCTAAAATTTTATTGTATCTCATTATTTTTAAAAATTATTAAACGTCATTTAAAATTTTAAAGCCATTTATGTGTCATTTAAATTAATAAAAATAATTTCTCATGTATATTATTCAAAATGGTTCATATATTCTCATGCATTCAAAAGAATATGTTATCACATTTTTGGAAATAATAATCATAGTCAACATCATGGAAATTTATCAAGAACCAAGTAGGAAGTTAAATTAAAAAATAATTCAATATTAATTTAAAAAATTCTTCAAATATAATCAATTTAAATCACCTCTATGATATATTGTTAAATTCCACAAAAATATCATTAATATTGTAGGAAATAAATATATGTGGAAGAAATTAAATTTCATTAAAAACCAATGATTAAAAATTAGAAAAATCAAATATTCAATTTTAGAAGATGCTGATTTGGAAACAACCATTAGAATACATTGAAATAGAACAAATGTGGTGAATGTATAAGAGAGATATATGATAGAATGAAAACAAAGACTCTAATACCTCAATAGTAAAAATAATATATTAGAAAAATAAGATCCATTAAATTTAAATAGACTAAAAAAGTCCATTCTTAATAAGAGAATGATTTAGATGTGTTTCCAATGGAAAAAAAGAGATACACCTACTGATCAAGAACCACCACAACCATTGAAAAATAGATACACCAATAGTTGATGTTGGGGAATCCAAAATTATACATACTGAGAAAATAGGTTTCTATGGGTTGATATATGGTTTATGCAGGATATAAAATAATTAACTTGTGGTCCTATGTATAATGAAATATTAAATAAATCACATATTCAATGATTCCACCAGCAAACAAGTGGCCTCCATCATTTTGATGACAGAAAACAGCAGACAATCCAATTGGTGATGGTTTTATTACAACACATTTCCTTACCCAGTATCTACTTAGGATTTATTATCGAATATTGTTGTTATTGATAACTGCGTCTTCTAAGATGGATTATTTAATTGAAATGTTTTTGGAAAACCTTTATCTTTTTTTTTATGCGAGATCTAGTCCACAAATGTTCCAGTATTAAAAATTTCACTCTGAAACCACATGGATTATAGAATAATATAAAAATTTGTATAATGATAATATTAAAAATAATATGTAAAAAATATACCCATTAAAACAAAATATTTACTTAGACATATTCAAGTACAACAGTTTATTAACAAGAAATAGAAAAAGAATCAAGAGGAACAAGAAGAAAATGGATACACCATTAGATTAAAATTCTAATTAATGTACCAATGCTCAACCAATATAGATGAAAAATAAACAATTTCTTAAAATATACTATATATTATATAGATACTGGAATTACAAAAATCCATATTTTGAATAAGCAACATCAAAAGTTAATAGGATAACTTTTATATTCATGGACAAGGAATGGTCAATGGAATATTAAAAAATTTATTTTACATAATTAACTTGATTAAAATAGATTATCTATTAAAATAATAAAATATAGAATCATCAACATCAGATGAATTCTCAAAAGTACCTTTGAAAAAATCCTTACACATAATGCAATAATATGGGTCCTGAATAAATTAACACATTTGGAAAAGACAAAAAAAATCAAGATATGAGAAAAAAATAATAAAATTTTAAATGAGTTTAAAAAAATATTCCACATTATTAAATTCATATTATAGAAATATATTATGTGGTGGTATCCCGAGACTATACACTTGGATCAATGAGTTTTAGTAATTATAATACAACATCTAGTCATTATTGGCACCACCACCCGATCACCATAAATCATACACAAGATGTATTATATATAGTAAGATACAAATATTTATTGCATAACATAGGAAACATATCATTGATAAAATAGAATAGTTATATTCTAAAATTCACAACAATTTAAATTAAAACCATCATCCAACATGGGTAGTAAAAATATGTACACATGAACATGAACATGTGTAGATCACATCTAAAACCCCTAGCCAAAAAATGGAAAATTCAAACTAAATCTCACTCTCATATATAATTTTACATATTAATGTGTTGAGTATTCAAGGTTATAATCCAAAATACTCTCAAAAAAACCCACACACTCCAAATTCTCCCTAACATAAACATTATAGCAACTACATGAAAAATAATGTCTATAGTTAGGGAAAAAAAATAATAGATTGAATAAAAAAATCCTTTTATGATTAAATTATATAATTGATTGTTCATGATCAAGGAAACTATCAATCCAATATTATCATTATAGTGGAATAAAAATTAATTATAAAAAATGACAGGGAAATATTTCACATTTTGAAATTTATCAATGTAGTTCTCCCAAAAATATATTATTTCCCCTCATATTTAAATTCAACCATATTAACTCATAAAAATGAAGAAAAATTAGATGATTATGAAAATTTCTATAATACTATATTCTTATTCCATGTAGGTTGAATCAATAATTGAAACTGTAAAATTTAAAAAAAAATATAAATTATCACAATGACTAAAAAAGCCCATCGCCTCAAATTTTAAAAAAAAGAAAACAACATCAAATTAAAAAACACAAAAACTATAAAACCTAGATCAATTAGTTGAAAAATAGGGTCCTCATAAAATTTTGACATCAATTTATCTTTCTTCATAAAATAAAATCAATAAAATCATTATAAATGACCATTATAGTCCCAAAAAGTTTCCACAGTATGATACATCTATAAATAATCCTACATATTCATCACCCTTATACACTAGTAACAAAAATTGATCTTATTTTAAGAGGAATATAATTATAATAAATAAGAAAATACCCTGATAATGTAACTCATAGAGTATTGATTTGAATAGTTCATTTTTCCATTGTCATAGATTTCTATATCACACATAAGGATATGAGAATCATCTAATTCTTCTTATACCATCAATAATATGATATCAAACCTTATATTGTATTTAAGAGTTTCATTATATGAGTTATTTCCAAAAAAATAATATATGAAATCTCTGGTTAATGACCATCATCAAAGAATTGATCCATTTAAGAGACATCAATTCCATTATGGATTATATAGATAAATAACCTGATAAATCAACATGTACACTATAATTTTATCATATTTATTTATTTTATACAATAAAATTCCTTCTCATTTGTTTTTATAAATTCTTTACATGATAATTCCACAAATAACTATTCCTTGAAATATTTCCATGAGTTTTCCCTTTAATGATTTATTAGGATGAACTAATTATAGCGCATTTAACAATGATCGTCTACCATGAAGGTCGTAATATTAACATTGAGATATGAAGGAAGCTGAATCTTGGTGAATATTTCTTCAATAATCATTATCCAATGCACTTAATTGTTAACGAAAAATATTTATCATGTTCAAGAGGATTCAAGCATTGAATACCTTTAATGAAATCCTTACACTTCGGAAAAAAATAATAAAATTAAATCCTTTTACTACTCCCAAAATTATAACTATGAAAATAAAATCCCATTCTATAATAATTTCTATTAATTAAGAATGGGTTATTATCAAAATAAAAGGATAAAAAAAATCAATCATTAAAAAACAATTATCATTTTCAAAACCCAAAATCAAAAAATTTTATAACACGAATTTTTTAAGAAATCATGTCTAACACTCAAAAAAAATTAATAAGAAAAATTATATTTACAATATACAATAAAATAAATTTCACCTTCATGACCCAATGTAGTTTTAACCAGTTTCCTTTAAAAATTTATTTTTTATTAATTAAATAAACATTTACACTATCTTGGTAATTATTCTGAAAAATAAAATTACCACAAAAATATTTATAACATATTTTTAAAATAATACAAAAATTAAATATTTATATTCATCCAATTAATATTTATTGATGATTCATGAAAACATTAATAATATTTAGGGTTATGTATCATCCCTAAAAAGTCAAAATCAAAACTATTTCAAAAAATAATTTATTATTTAAATTAAATATTATTTTAAAAAAATATAAAACAAATATAAAGGTCATGTTTTTTTTGAAAATTAGTGTCCATCACTTATTTATAAAATTGAACTACATTCTCAAATGAAGAAATAATATTTTCAATGTTTTTAAAATTATGATCAATTTCCATATATTTTTAATCCAATTTGAGGTTTTTATTAAATAATTATTCTACAAAACATCTACAGTAATGAAAATCATTATTAATAAAATATATTTGAAATGAAAAAAAAACATTATGAAATAAACCATCATAATTTCAACTATATATTAGCATGATGTAGTTTGGATGCATCGATTTGTATAGTATGTTTCACCCATTTGAATCCCTCAACCAGAGCCACAATCATTAATTAAAAGATGTTTCCCAAATATTGTATTGTAGCATTAATCCATAAATTTCACTCTAAAATATAATACAATACATGTATTTTCTAGGCAATAGATCATGTATTCTTTTTCTTAAAGACAATCACTCAAAATAATTCCTTGAAACTATTTCTCACTTTATCTTGAATATGGGAGAAAATGATCAAGAATTAATAAAGTGTACCATTGTTCATATTACTAGTGTGCTGATCAAGGACCCTCTAATCATTTACTACATTATTGCTGAAATTCCGTCCACTATACTAATAGAAATCCCAAAAATACCATATAAAACCATCATTAGATAAAAAATCTAATTAAATTACCAATTATATCATCTAAAGATATATCTAATGTAATTTATTGTTTGGTGAAATGGAGCCCTTAATCCCCATGATATGTCAATAATAACCATGTCGTTATGATAATTTATACAGAAAATATTTCACCCATATGAAATCTACAATAGAAATTTTATGTGGAATGAAAATCTAAATAAGGAACAATATGATCTATCCCTTAAAAATTATACAAAAATATATTATGTAATTGAAAAAATAATTTAATGGCTTATACAACAAAAAAATGAAAAAGAAACAACAAGACTCCAAAACCTCTATGTGAAAGTGAGGTGGTGTGAACCACACCTCAATCATAAATCAAACTGACATACATGGGAATATCTACTAAACTGAGTGATTAGTTAAAAAATTAATATAAATATATATATTTGTCTGTGTGTGTGTTATATAAAAATCCATGATGGTCATTTCCAACCCACCAAAATCACAACACATTATATGAAAATTTATTTGAATTAGTATTGAAAATAAGGATACAAAAACTGGGTTTCTAAATTACCTTTTTAATAAATTTCAGATAGTATTACAAGAAAATATACATTTTTATAAAATCCATGTCTTCACTAATAAGGATATAATTTTCTAAATCCCATTCATAATATTATAGTTAGAAATTTTTTAAATTAATATGATGATTAAAAAAAATATACCATATTACAATTCCCCAAATAATCAAATTTTGGATAAAAAAAATCAATCGATATAGAATTCATGTTGATAAATTTTTGGAATCTATAATAGATACATAATTTCATTAATAAATAAATACATGTGTACTAGAAAAAAATAAATACACTAATCATCATTTTTTCAAAAACAATTTTTTATCCATCTAGTCCTAACAGTTGTACACATCCAAATGATAATTCTATGTCTTATCTAGCTCCACAATTATAATAATATCTATTTCACATGTTTTACTACACATCCTACCAATAAAATGAAATTTTCCAACAAAATATCATATGAAGGTGGGTATTTCAATGATAAATAAAGATATATAACACCATGTATATAAACCATCATTTTTTCTAGCTCACAAACAAATCACGAAAATAGAAATATCTCTTTCATCAAATCATCTCAAATAAATTGATTTGAACACTGAATCAAACCATGAGATCTTTTGACACAATAATACATGTTTTCCATAAATTCCACCACACATAAATGGTTATTTTATATGGTTTATACTTTCTTAATAAAATATTTCAGTTATAAATGGGGAATTTCCACGTTTCTCTCAAATCACTATGTTTATGAAAAACAAAATAAATGATATTTATATCCATTATAAAAATATTTATATATAATTTTACGTCATTTAAATTATTTTTTAATGAATTTTCTCTAAATGGAAAAATAAAATCCAACCATATAAAAACATTTTCTCATCATTTTTGAAATCAACATCATAAAAACATTAAAGAGTTTAGCCAAATCAAATAAAGAAAAGTAATTTCCAAAACAATGGAATATTTTTTTAAAATGATGTTCATATCAATTTATAATATGATGTTTTCTACAGACCAAAAAATTGTTGTTCTTTACATTATTGGTTCAATTTATAATGATCCCAAATGATTAAGCTGTTTGGTAATCATAGAATTCAAGATTCATACATCGATTACACATGAACATATAAGATACATCCAAAATATATTTCGATAATATGATTCATCCATATATCATATCCTTAAAAATTAATCATTTTCCTCTTCTCGATTTCATGGGGAAATTAAATAAAATATATTTGTTATTGGATGCTCTGTAATGGGATAATTTATATTAGAATGTTATATATGATAAAATAGGGAAAATTTATATGGAAGGAATAAATGTGTAGCGTTCAACCATAATTTACATTACATGAGAGAATTATAAATCCATATATAGAAAAAATATGGAAAACAGTAATAAAAATCTCATATTAATGGAATTTTTAATATCGATCATCATAAAATTTTTGTACGAGAATTATTCCATAACACATTCCTATCATGGGTAGTTGAATAAACCAAATACCAAACTATTTTTTTTATCATGATATGAATCAATATATCATGGGTATATACAATATCATACCCCAACAGCTACTATATTTACTTCATGAATTCACCAATAGAGTCATCTTGATATTAAATATTATTCACTATCGACCACATAATTAATACATAGTTTTGATCCTTTTATAGTGTAATAAAATCATAAAATAATTATATATTAAATTGATTAATGTTTATGTGTAGGGGTATGTACATTAATAAATGAGGTAATTATGGGGTATTGTTAAGGTTTCATAATGTAATATTATAAATTAAATATAGATTTGTGTGTTCCTAAAATTTTGTGTGTTATGAATGAATGATAGAAATTGAATTTAATTTAACACCTTGGTAGGATACTATGGATATAGATAAAAAAATCCCTTACCATGATTCCATAATATCATCTGAATATTCTAAATCATATCCCCATGATAATCTCTTTAAGAGTGTATTCTTCACCCCACTTGTCATGAATAAATTGTATTATTGATTAAATGAAAAAAAAAACATTTTAAAAGGTGATTAACCAAAGGTTAATCTATTATAATTATATATCAACATTATTATATCCAAAATCAAATACATTTTTGATGATATTTATGATTTCTTTACATTATTAAAATTTTGAATGGGTTTTACACCATTAAAAAGTAAAATATAATACAAAAATTATTGAAATAGGGTTTAAAATATATACTTATAATATAATTAAATATAATTAATAACATGGAATTATTTCATCATGTTTATTTTATAAACCATAATAAAATGTTTTAAAAAATAGATTATTATTAGAGAATGTAGATTGGGATTGAAAAACCCAACTTAATGATTCATTAGTAATTAAATCCAAATACTATTAAAGTAAATATATTAAATAGATTCTGGAGATACAATGATTAATTTCATTTTATACCATAACAACTAAACTATGAATTATATAAACAAAATAATTGAAAATTAGTTTCTAAAAATAATTTTTTTGGGCTAAATTGGAACCTGAAAACCATTATGACTTCTCATGAAAAACATGATTATAAATTAAAATCAGAATTCAAAGAAATTTTATATTAATAATATAATCAAGAACAATATTAAAATCTATTTTCATTCTTAATCTTCATATGTAGTAACATTATTATTATTCTTACCAATTTTTCAAATAAAATGTTTATTGTTTTCAATGAGTGAACTAATTTCATAATCACGATGACCATTTTTTTATTCTCTTAATTTTAATTCTTAATTTTAATTTAATTTATCTATTATGAATGAATTATAAAATTTTATTATATTTCAAATATCTCTATTGAGAGTATTAGTCATTTTTATTAATGTTGAAACTGATAATAGGATTATTTCAACTTTTCATTAGGGTCATAGTGTGTTTTCATAATTAACAGAATAAATATTTATTTAGTGTATTAGAAAAAATAACACTTTAATTATTTATATAGTATAATACTATTTATTTTGTCCCTATAGTCATTCATGATACTAATTCATAAAATTGTATTAGAATTTTGTTAAACTGTCAAAAACCTGAATATACCCTGATGTAATGAATGATTATTTTCTTTTTATGTAATAATAAACTTATAATGGGATAATAATGATATTATATAGTGTTTTTAATTGTCAAAAATAGAAATTTATTTTAATTAGATAATGATTAAATGGATATCAAAATATTAATTAATTTTAATAAATAGTTTTCCTCTTAGTATAACTATTTAAAATGATAAAATAATGAATATTTGTTTTGAGATCATATCCTATATAGTATCTCTAATTATTCCTTAAATAAACATAATTAAAAAATAAAATTAATTTTTCTCTTTTATTACCATCCTTTTATATGGACCTTGAAGGGGTTTATGTGAAATAAAACATCAAAAATTATATTTACGTAAGTCTCCATGTCTTAAGAACAATGATTTTGAGTTCAATGTTGGTTTTGTTATATGAGAAAATAATGACATCACAGTTATGCATGTAACATTAATATATTTAAAATCAAATAGAATAAGTAAAATATTGTTTCTATAATATTTTTTAATAAAGATAATTGAAATGAATACTATGTAGTAAATAATACTCACATTGGTGAATGAAATTTTCCATGGAAGGATCCTTGAATTTGAGGGGACAAGGATAAAAGTTTTGGAATAAGGGATTATATTAATGGAATAAGCTCATTATAAGGGTAAATACCATGGTTTAAATGGGTTATTTGAATGTTAATAGAGTCCTGATATGGGGAAGGGGTTAACCTTGTATAATTGATGTAATGTGTTATTTTGGAGTAATCTATACATTTTAAATAATAAAAGGACACCAATATTATTTAAAACGAACAAATGATAAATTTTTGTGGAGAACGTCGTTTCTGGTCAAAAATCAACACAAACCCTTCATTTTGAGACAACCTGTTGTGTTTTATATGTTTTTGTTTCATATTTTTACTTTTACACTAATTTATTCATGACTTAGTAAATAATATATAAATGTAATAAATATTTTTTAATAAAAAATAATAGATTGAAAAAATAACTATTATTATTCCTTGAATTTTAGTGTGGAATTTTATTTTATTAAATATATTTTATAAATTCTTGAAATATTCAATTTAAAATAAATATTATTAATATAGAAAAATAAATTTCTATGTAAATACAACTTATTAGAAATATATATACTAAAATATTATTTATGATACTGTTATTTAATATAAATATTAATTATTTATTAATTAAATAATTTTTCAAAGGTACTGAAGTCAATCTAAAAATTAATGTACCTTAAAAATTCATGATTCACTGAAGAGACTGAGAATGGTTTATAAGATAATATAAAATTTAAATTTGGTTTAAAATTTAATTTCTTATTTTTTCTATATATAATGAGTATTATATAAATTATAATATAATTACTCAAATTCATATATGAATAATTAAATTTTTCTTAAAAGTATCTTTAAATATTAGGTAAACGAAAATTCATAAATATTATTGTTTTTTGGAATACATATTTTTTAAATATAAATTTCATTTCATAACAAATATAAATAATACCTTTTAATCTAATCTTAATATGATAAATTTTTAGAATGAGGTTAGTTTTTTGAATATAATATCATTATGGTAATAAAATAAATAAATATATGATTAATGAATTATTGAATGGCACATTTCATGAACCGTTATGATACAACATTTAAATTATATAATATTATCTCAGGTTTTACATTTTACACCCATTAATAATTTTACCGTAAAAGTTATTGTATATATATGATATCAAAAAGATGATAATACTCAATAAATATACCTTATTTAATCCCCATTATTACAAATTATCTAATATTATTTCTCAAAAGGACTATCACAATGTGAGTTATCAAATTCTACAACATCTGCTCTCTCATGTTAATAATCTAGTTATAATCCTCATTATAAGACAATTCAATATATATATATATTATAAATGATTTTGGATCATGCATCAGATTCAACATGCATTTCCTTATAAATTAATCATGTAATACAAAATTCACTTTATAAAGTTTCAGTGGGATGTCTAATTGGAAATTTATAACCCAAATTCCTTATAATATTGGAAAATTTCAAATTCTTGTGGGGTTTAACCACCCATTTTTACCAAATATTAATCCTACCATACATGGTAAAACATTCAATAATACATTATTACACTATTTTAATTTATATTATTCCCTTAAATTGTCTGTATAATAACTTTTATTCATTATATTTCATTAATATGTTCCTAAATACTTCATACATTAATAGTAAACTCCTCTAAAATATCTAGATAAATATATTTCATTATCCAAATTTTTCTCAACTGGTTAGAGTATGAAAAAATTAATGATATAATGATTAATTTGGCTTCATCTTGATTCTCTAATGAAAAATATTCCAGAATTATAATTACACTATAGATAGTTACATCAAACACATACCATTTAAGAGAAGATAACATGATCTAAGAATGTATTCCAAATTATGTATAGTTATTTAGGAATATACATAAGTATTTTGATGAAAATATGTTCCTAAATATATAAAAACAATGTGATCACATGGAAGACTGTAATATAATAATATTTTGAATGATGTGACATGATTAGAAAAAATCATTCGAAGATCCCCATGAAGTCTTATGATTTAATTGATATATATTTTAGAACTATGATCATGTGGTAGTTATTATGCTATTTATATGAAATGAGCTGATATATTAAAATGATTAATAAGACTAGTATTACATTATTCTTATGTGGTGACATTTTGAGGCCATTGAATATAATTATAGTAACATTGTCCCAATTCTATATAGGCATAAAAAGATGTTTCAGGACTCCCTAAGGATTTTTTCCAGCCATTAAATTATGTCATAACAAGATTCAAGAAACAATATTCTAAATTATTACATAATACCTTCCCATCATAAATTTTCTATACAGTCTATGTTTAATTTTTTTTTCAATGTTAAATGAGAAATTTTTTCTATCTACATCATATAGATGTTCCATTTTTGACTCAGGTATAGATGTAACCCATAATCACATAGAAAAATAAAAACATCATCACTATATATGATATCTATCAATTTTAAATAGTTTACTAATTTAATATACCTTTTTATATTCTTCTATACCTATTTTCACATCTCTAAAATTGTTTGTATGTATGGTTTAGCAATTTCTTCTAAAATGAATGATGCATCTGCATATACATAAATCACCATATATATCTTTACTAGTTCTCTATATATTGAATCCTTTATAATCCTAATTATGGTTAAATCATAATGTACTGTATTTCTCAATGAATTACCGTACATTTTTTCCTTCATAGGTTAATACAGTATTGATAAATTTTAATCCTAGACTAGTTTCAAATATCATTATTACCTCATATTCAGCTCTTTCTAAGATATTATACACATTAAACTTTTTTGGTTTATATATATATATGTTGAATGATTCACTATAGAGGTAGTGTATTCATATTTTTAAAACTATTATTTTAGAATCTAGCTCATATACATGAGATGGAAGGTTTTTTTATTGTATTATCACTTCGTAGAGTCATAGTTATTCATTTTTTCATTCTTTAGAATAATATAGAAAATTCATTTTGACTATGCATCATGATATGTTAAAAATCTATACCAACTTGATAGTTAACATAGTATTGGTGAAATAATCAATACCAAAATAATATCATTTTAACATTCCAAATATTCCCTTTAACTTTTGAATTTATCTATTTTACATGTCAACATGGTTAAATTGTTTGTAAAATACAATTAATAATAATAAACTAGTTATAATATCATAATAACATAGAAATACTTGGAACAAAATCATGTTCATCTATGAAGTCCATTCTAGGATTATTATTTTATTTTTAGTGTAAATAGATATACCTTACATAAGGATAATATCTCTATGAGTAGTCAATTTACTATGAAAAAATTCAAACCTACTACATGTCCCAAATAATAATTTTTATTCTAAGGGTCTTGAGAATTATTTTCATATAAATGTATTACAGTTAATTTAAATCAATGTAAATTATTATATATTAAACAAATAACCTCAAATATTTATCATGATAGACCTTTAATAATCTATTTATCATATAAATTATTTCCTGAGGATACTTAGTAAATCCAAAATGGATTACCATAAACTCTCAATTTGTATATCTTTGTGAAATGTCATATTCTATAGATCATCATTTGTAACCCATAGATGACGATATATAGATATGATAATGATCTTTTTATTTTATTGGGACCATTAAGGATGATTATATATGTCATCGATGTGTGTCAATGGATACATATCCATTATAATAATAGCATATTCCTCTCAATAAATTATGTAAAATTGCTTGCACCCATCTATAATACTCATGAATAAAACATGTCCTCCCAATAGTGAACAAATGTTTTTAAAATTCCATATCACTCGTCCCTTAAAAATATTTCTTCATCTCCACCAACTCCACAGTTTTTTATAAGAATTATTCAATATCAGTCTAACAACTTTAATGAGTTCAATAGATAACTCAACATTACAATTCAGTGGATTACTAGGTTTTTCTTCTGAAAAAACCCTAATGTAATTTTTTCACCATGGTTACATTATCTATTATTAGGTTATATCATCAGAAATATATCACTCGTGAAATTACACATTACCCAAAATTTTAATAATGAGTGATATTATAGGAGGATCCCAATAAAATTTAGTGGATTAATTTTTCCCCTCTTAAGGCTAGAGATTACAAATCGTCTTCAAAAATTATAATTTTTTCCTGTGAAATATTATTTTTCATGAAAAATATAAATCCAAACCATAATAGTTCACATTTATATTCAATACTTGGTATACTAAACATGTATTTCTATATAGGTCACCATTTAATATTTTTTTGTAACTTCTTAACATATTATTATTTCCATATCAATCCAACATGGTGAAAAAATAGATAGATGATTGGAATGTAATAAAAACTAGACATATTTATGAAATGATAAAAATAAATACCACCATTTTATTAGAAACATTGTATTATTATATAGAAAACTCATCAAATTAGTCTTCATAAAATGTCCATATTTGATGTAAATTCCTATTTCATTTCAGATATTTGTTTACATAATGTTTTTTATACATATAATTAATGCAATTAACAATAATATTTTGTACTGTACCCTTTCTATGGTCATAATTTTCTAACTTTTTTATAAACCTATAAAAAAATCTATTCCATTCTATTATGTCCCAATGTTTTTTATACAATAATTTTACATTTGGGAAATTCCCTAATTTATCTTTTCCATATAGCCACAATTCTCTTCCTATGATTCATTCATAAACTTCTATTCTCATAATTTCATACTAATACAATTGTACAAGAATACACCAATTCTATCGTAACGGTTCCTAATATTATATTTTTTTATGATGAAAATTACTAAGATTCTAATTCCTTTTAACGAATTTATATAACCCATCAATTAAACGATGCATATTTTATTTTATAACACTTATATACACCACAACATCCATTCCTAGAATTGTAAATATAGCCTCAAACAATATAATTTACCTCTTTTTTAGTATTGAAGAATTAAATTTATATTTTCATTATGGATTCAAGAGAGATGTATTTATCTTATAATTACTCGATGAATGTTCTATGTTATACAAACATGATCCCATGTTCCTCATTATTTTTTTTGAATTAGAAACCACTATTCATAATAATATTCTTACAAATGATATAATACCATGATGAATTATTCATTATAATTTCATTACAATGTTATAACATATTTCTTTTATAATCTGATCTATTATTTATATATAGATTCATTTTTAGTGGCATCGAATGTGGGATATTTTGGTCACATGAAACAGTCCAAATTAATTACACCATGTAGTTGATAAAGAAAATTCTTGATACATGGGATATTATTTTAAATAATCTGGTTCAATATTCTCAAAATGGTAATGAAAAGGTAAGCCTCTAAAACAACATCATTATCATAATCATATGGAATATCCAGTAATTGACTACAAGTATTGATATTATTCCCATTCCTCTTATTAGATTAGATAATTCTTCAGGGGAGTGTACATATGGGATCATGCTATTGAATTATAAAAAAAACATAATGATTTTTATTGGTTGTTCCCTATAATAATATATTGATTTTTTTCAAAATATATAATATCACATAGTTCATTTTAATCAATCTAACTGGGTTTCTAGTAAATTGTAGATGATATCAACGGTAACATGCTAAACTATAGAGACCTACAAAATGTCAGTGTTAAATTAATTTTTAAAATTACCACAGTTCTTGAGTAATTGAATAATTATTAATCCTACAAAATAATACATATAATTAAATAAACCTTCAAAAATTTATCATCATGATATGTTTTGATATATTAATCATTTAGTAAATTTAATATAATTGATAGCATATAACAATTTTTTATTTAGTGTGGATTTCCTATAAAAAAATATAGTGTTACATCATTACTATAATGTTGTTATAATGAATATAAAGAAATATATTTATAAAATTATGTATAATAGATTAATGTAAATTATTTATATTAGTATATAAGCACTAAATATTAACTAATTTCTGTATATCCATCAAAAGAATTTATTTTCCACACAATTTATTTTTCTTTCGAGTTTTCAAAAAAAAGATACATTTTTACATCATTAAAAAATGTATATGAAAAACATAAAATCATTATATAAAAATTATTAAAAAATAAGATTAATGGTAAATTTATAAATTTTTTAGAAAAGGGGATTAATCGATAAATCGTGAGAAATAATAATTTTTTTATTGAAAACTGCCATTTAAATTTCAGAATTCATAGAACACTATTAAAAAAAATAAATTACTCATTAGATAAATTATATTATTAATTATCCATTTTGTTCCGTTGGGAAAACATTTCTAATGAATTTTGACTTAATTACTTTCTTATTCATATAAAAATATTTTTTAAATCAATTTTTTATCAAATTTCATTGGTATAAATTGATATTAAAATCTATTACTTTAGTGAATTGATATTTAAATAATATATTCCATATTTTAATTTATCATATATAATTTTATTTAATAATTATTCTTAAAATTTCTTTTTATATGGCATAATAAATTTGAAAATAATTGTTAAAGCATTTATAATTAATCCATGTATATAAGAGATTAAACTACAAGATAAGGGTATTTTGTCCAATTATGTACTGATACATAATATAATATAAACATATTTACACCAAATACTATCCCAATTTATAATATTTGGTCATTTTGAATCATTTCCCATGAGTATAAAATTATTATTTTAGTTTTATATTTTATTAAATTACATATCAGTCCTCTCTCCCACATATAAAAGATTGGCCCTACTTTATCATCTATAAAACACATTGATAAATATAACATGAAGATTCCATAAAAATTTACCTTATATAATAATATATACATGTATTATATGTGTTTTTATGTTTTAAATACCATCCCTATAGTCCTTTTGAAAGAATCTAATAGAGACTCATCGAAGGACATGAAATCATCTTCCTTAAAATTTTCTTAATTATTTACTCTTTTAAATCACCCAAATATAAAATATTCATATTAAAATAATATATATGTAAAATAAATATAACTAATTCTTTAATGATTATGGAACCCTGATTATTCACCCCTTATATTATCAAATTGAATGTGAAAGCAGCACTCGTTCATACCTGTAGATTTCTACCTCCAAGTAGAAATTCAATTCATTTTCAATACCTTTATTTATGGATGTTTATACTGATTGGTTTGATAGTTAAATATGATATTAATGAAATTATTATTATTTATTTATTATATGATCATATATATCTTTGTACCATTTTATCCATTGAAAAATATTTACATATTTCATGCCTATATTTGGACTTCCAACACCTCAAAGCGATTGGATAAGTCAATTTTTTTTCAGAAATTACATGAATGTAAATTAGGATATATAACATAAATATATATTATATACATGATATATTCCATTATATTTTATGGAGAATTATTTTTATATCATTTTTCCTTCACTCTATCGAGATGCAATCATGTCTAAGTATGACATACCGTCTCTCGAAATGGTATAATTAATTTTCTATCACTAAATTTTATGAATGATTATAAATATATGAATAATGAATATATATTATATTTATATCATGAGTAAAATTCTATATATACTATAACCATGATATAATTGCAAGGATCTAAATTATCAAACTGATATTCCCCTAAAAACTGATTATGTTATCATTTAGTAAATATGATATTATAAATTAATTATTAACAAGGTGTTTTTGAAATTATATATATATATATAATATATGATATAATAAGTGTTTAAATATATTAAATGAATAAATTTAATATATATAATATTTTTTATAGTAATTTAGAGTCATTTTTATGCAAGTCCAAATCAAGGGGATTGATTTTTTATGACTTGTATTTTAGTGAGACACATTCCATATTCACCAATAGTTTTTCTAAATATGCTATATAAAACCAATTAATGTATTTTAGGATTATTATTATGATTATAATTTTTATTTAAATATCCATATAATGATACAATATTCATGAGTGTTTGATTTGATTTTTAAAAATGTGGTAAAAGATTTTTGTTATAATCTAATTATTTATAAGGATTACCTATGAATAAGATTCCAAAGAAAAAATTTATAATTTATATCTCGATAATAGAAATAATTTTCTAATTATATTTATTTTCTTAAATATTACATATTTTAATATAATATTTCTCCCATTAGTAACTCCAAATATGGATATAATGTTATTAAATAAAAACTAGATTATATCTCCCTTCGGTCGAAAAGATGTTTTCTTCAATATATAAATTTTCTAAAGGTGATATCAAGAATGTTTTTGTTGTTCTACAGTTATTTTTTTAATTTGTTTTAAAAGTGATTTAATTCTTATTAATTGTAATACTATGGATCTTCATTTAATTTCTAGAATATTTTACTTTTTTATTTTACTTAAAATGTTCAATGAATCATTATTTTAATGTATACTAATTAAAGGCAATTTTCTACTTTTATGAATTCTGAATGATATAATGACAATATTACATGTTTCTATAGTTATAAAAAATTCATTTAAATATTATATGAGAAATGTTTTTTGGATTTAATTAATCTAATTTAGTTGTAAAATGGTATTTTCATATATGACATTATTTTTATATTTTAATGGAATGTATTATCTATGAAAACTTACTTTGATAATACATATATATTACTAGGTATTTATTCAATGATATAATAAATATTAATTTTTAAATGTATAAAGATGATGGTTATTAAAAAATAATATGATGATTATCATTTCATTCCCATGAGTTAATTTAATTGGATGAAACCGTTATGGAAAACATAAAATAACACTGAGTAATGATATAATGAAATAATTTAATACCATTTCCCATTTCATGTGTTATTATATGATGAATGTGTTATGATATTTAAAAAAACATATATGATTTTCAATATATGATACTTGGGTATTGATTTATGTTTCCATATAATTGATTGGTTATTAGTGGATATCTCATGTCATAATAATGATTAGAATGGGGTGTGAGATAAATTCAACAAGGGACTATGTCTACTATGAAATAATTGAGAGTGATACATGAAAAATGATATGTTGTAATGGGGAGGGATCTTGATATTCTACAACAATCTTTTTTTTAAGATACAATTAAAGAAAAAAATTTCCTGTCACGTGTGTTTCCATAAACTCGAAGATTATTCCAATTTCACGCTATAATGGCTTTTTTATTCATTTATGATTCATGTATATAAAATTACCAATAGTTATTTAATTACTACTAATTATCCTCATTGATATGATGTGTATTTTATTCATATTATATAATCAAGTACTCATACCCATATGCCCATTTCACATATAAGTGATCATTGAAATATCTCAATTCTACCCTTAGAGAGAGTCTAAGATCACCCTTTATTATGTTTTCATTCCGTAATTTTTAAAGAATGTTTTGAATAATTATATTTCTATGATGTTTTATTATAATGAATAAATTATAATTAAAATATTTAGATATATTATGAAAAGATGTAAATGTATAAATATTTATAATTATAGTAAAACAGTAATGTTACAGTATTGAATATAATTTTATTTATTAAAATACTCATGTTATGATATGTAATATATATATAAATATTTTAGGAGATTTTATATTTTTTCATTGATAAAATATTGGTTAACTATAAAAACAGGTATAAGATAAAAATTAGTGGGACCCCTTAGGGTATTTCAATAATAATCAAATCATATAATTGTTTATTTTATGAAAGAGTTGGGTTTTCTAAGAAAAAAAATTAAAATGTAGATTTGAATATAGGACAAGGGTTTGGTATAGATGAATATTGGGGTAGTAACCAGGAAAAGAGTGGGACATGTATACCATAATAATTATTATGATCTATAACTATAGAAGCCTTACTATAAACCAAGTTTTACACTCATATGTATCAGATTAAGTTAACTCGCATTTTATTTATACACCATATCCATGGAATTGAAATAATGATAATGAAGTAAGAACGAATTTAAATATAATTATTTCTACAATTATAATAAGGTAACTTTATTTCGATATCCAATTAATTATATTTTGGGATTTATCAAAATGATCAAAATGAATTGATGGTCATACTAATAAATTGTGTTTTTTCTGGGATTAAATATTGAATGATAAATATGATATGGTTATAAGTAATATAGAATATATAAATATAATATTTTATATTTTTTATATGAATTATATTATATCATGAATAGTCACCACTAATTTAAATTTATATAATAAATAATTAGACATTGATTTAGTAATGAAAACTCCAGATGGTGGGACGATCACATCTCATGATAATTATTCTTTTCAAATTGATGTTTTGTTATGGATCTTCTTAGAAGTACATTTATTCTTTCTCTAATTGAATTGATGTTTTAATATTCATTGTTTTTGAATCCTTACTTAAATACTTCATAAATTTTTAAGGAAGGGAAGAATAATTCAGTATTCAAATCTACTATATGGTTATATATTATTGTGATGATAAATATAAACTCTCGATAGAAATTGAATCCATTATATGGGGTCTAGATTCATATTCAATTGGGTTATCTATCTTATATGAATAGATATAAATAAAAAATTTATGATATTCCTATTTCATTTGTTCTGTTAAATGTTTTTTCATAATAGATTACATTTCTTCCACCTAATGATGTTGTAATGTTTATAATATAATTCTTACATAGTGATACAACTTATTCAAGTAAAAAAATAAAATATCCACTATTATGTTCTATGAATTGAAGAAAAAGATCATTGATAATCTTAAAAAGGGATTCATCTATCCATGTTCATAACCATGGTATATACATTCTATTACTATTAAAATGATGATTACCCAATGAGACACTTAAATAATTAATACTATCATAAAAAGGTCATAATCATGAATAAGAATTATCATACCTATATTAACGACTTTTAATCAATTTTGATGGGATTAATATAATTCCATTAATGATCACTTATATTGATAAAACCAGTTTAGGGTCAAATTTATATAAATAACTAAGACAAGTATTAATTCAATTTATGGGCACGGTGAATTTATTGTGATGTAAATAGGTCTTAGAAACACCCATTTAATATTGATTTATTGAAAATTACTGTTTATATTGATGTCTTTGACCTATTTTTGGTATTGTTCATCAATAATATTGTAGCCTGTAAAAAGGAAATGGAATAACTGGGATATCTCTTGAGGATTTTATATATGAATCAATTTACAGATAATATATTTGAAAGAAATTCATGACAGATATTTTTCAACAAACAATATATTTTAATGTCATATAATGTTAAGAGAGGGATTTTTTAAATCCATTAATAATAGAATTTATTGAATTTATGCCTTGAACAACCACTATTTTTATTATCAATAGTTTTATTCATTTGGTTTAATATTATTAATGCTTTGTAAAACATCCATAACTAATTTATAATCCCCCCACTATGTTAAAATAAATGAGGAAAATTATTAATTGATTAAAAAATGTTAAGAAAATTTCAATAAATTAAAGAGAGGGTTATAGAGTACACCTATTCATACACTACCTTGTAGTGGATATGAGTTTTCAAACAATAGTTATTTATTTATGAATAGATATGTATGAATCATCACATAGAATAATATATTGATTTCTTATGCATCAGGAAAATTATATGTCCATTGGAAAAATAAACCAAATCATGAATTGGAGTAACTAATGATACTTTTCTTAGTAATGTTCTAAAAAAATCATCTTTATATAGAATGGATGGACCTATATACTGATCCAAAATGATTAAAGTATATATTCATTAAAATTATCTCAATATGTCGGCATGATTGTAGTTGTATATGATTAAATACTATAATATTCAATACATTACAACCCTATAATGTTGCACATGGTGACCTATTATTTGAATCCAAAGTTGTTTCAACCATAACCTCAGTTTCCTAGATTTTTTTTTCATATTTTTCAATTGAAAATATAAAAAAGATCACATCATCAAGGATTAATTAGTTTATTTTTATTTAAGAAACTATATACAATCATGGTTCCCTTATCACCTTAGATTGTATACATAGAACATTACAAAATAAAATAAACTACATCTCATCACTTATTCAAGGATTTCATTTTCAAAACATGTTTAAATAAAGAAATAAAAGAAATGATCATAAATTAACATCAAGGGTTATATAATATTCAATAAGTTAAGGATAAACAATAAGGAATATAAATTATGTCACGTAAAGTAATATGAAAAAAACATGCCATCAATACACTAATAATAATAATGAATCAACTAATTTTATCAAAGTAACATCCCAATATAAAGTAAAAACTAGAAACTAAATAAATTTATTTTATTATCAGGACATCATGTATATATCTCATTAACTATCATATCGTCAGGACATTTTATATATGTCGGTAGATACCCATATGATTCTGTTTGGGAACAAACATGAAGGGGTTGTCACCAACTATTTTGTCTCATGATACCAGTTGATGCATCAAGGGTATATAATAGGCCCCTCCCATCACTGCAAGTTGGAATAATACATAATAAATATATTAAGTTAAAGAAAAATATTCTGTATCAATATACTTACTATATAGAGGATACTGATTCGTTAATATTTCGTGAATGAAAACTACATTCAAAATAAACATCCTATTTAAATGGTTATATCCTACGGCAATAATAAAAAACATAATACAAGAAAATATATATTTTATAGAATAATAATTTTAATTGAAAAATTATCTTAGGGTGGAAGCATATACACCACATAAAATTATTAGGTTTTCAATACCAAGTGAGTCTCAATGAAATCGAAATTAAGACAAAGTCACTTACCTTATGTTTGAATGTGTTCTGCTCCTGATTTTAATATCTAATGAAATTATTTTAGATCAACTAATAATTAACATATAACCTTTAATAGATATATTTTATTAATTATAATTTTATTATGTTAACCTATGGCCATTTCAATGAGTTATACAATACAATTGTATCATTCTTGTGTGTTTATTTACTTGGTTTTAATGATCAGATTACTTGTATATATGTATGTAAATTCTTGTAAATTTTAAAATAGTTAACCATAATTGATCTTAAATTTTAGTATTGAAATTAGATAATATTTAATGGCAATATTTTTCATTCAATTATATTGTATAAGGATAATTTTTTTAGATAATTCATTAGTGATAATCATTTAGATTATTTTTTCATTTTTTCAATAATCACGAACTAGTTTTGTCTTATGGATTAATATTATTTATATATATCACATTGTGAATATTAAAAAGTTATAATATATATATTATAGTATTTTGTATAGAAAAAAATTAAATTATGGTTTTACATGAAGTCAAAAATATTAAATGAATAATCATCATATGTGAAGGTTGTACGTCATCACCTCACAATTGATATTTTCATTTTTAGTACAATGGAATAGTCTAAGATAACTGATGATGGATAATTACATTAACACAATAAAAATATAGCATATATTTTATATTTTAGTTTTTATTATACATGGATATGGGCCTAAGAGTAGATAGTGATAATATAAATGAAATTCAAAGGATAAATTATGAAAAACAAAGAGGAATTTACATTTTGAATTCTTCTACGTTGGAACCGCCTTATGGAAATTGATTTCTCTCTATTGTTGATAGGAAAAGATACATAAATTAGTGAAAATGTTTTGGAATAAGATTGTGTAGAATTCTGACAAGGCTCATGTCATGAAATGTTTAAGGATAATAGTTGGTGAGGGGTGGTATCTATAACGGTATCTATTGGGGTTTAACATTATTTTATTCATTACATATTTATTATCACTAAAAACTATGAATCGAATTAGAATTATCACTGTATATATTAAAATAATAAATCCTAGTTCTGTTTTATGATCTTAAATTAGATATCAATCATGTATCACTTATAAATTAATTTATTTACCATACATGAAAATTACCAATTTTACACTAAAACACCATTTTTTAATTTATAACATGTTTTATAATAATTTGAAAATTTTAATATGGTCACATTAAATTATATTATAGTCATAAAAAATATATATTAATGTTTGCTTATATTTAACGAAAACAATTAACTTTTTAAATAATAATATTTTTTATATACATTTAAATAAACAAGTATGTTTTATAAAAATATCAATACATAATTAATAATTTCAAAAACATTTATTTACAAATACTGTAATATAATTATATCATTTTACCACATTGAAGATTCTGAAATTTTATTTATACTTATTTAGTAGAAGTTACTATTCAATTTTTATCTGTTACTAATTAATAATAAAAATACACCTCTTCCCTTCATTTTTCCTTATAATGTTTTTTCTGTAATATATGTGATTCTATATTATTTACACTAAATGAAATAATTTATTTTTCAGTGTAATCTATTAAATTAAATGAATATATTTAAATGGATGCATAATATTCAATATTGGGGTGTTATATTCTCCCCTGTTATGAAAATTTAATCCTCAAAATTTTCAACAATACTTACATTTAAATAGATGAGGTTGGTTCTTCATCATAAAATCATCAGGTTGATATGATGCTTCTGCTATTTCATAGTTTCTCTAATGTAATTTCACTATCTGAGTCATCTGATGTATCAGTACATTTTATCTTTTTTCATGAAAAATGATAGGCACTTTACATAATAGTAAATAATATATGAGTTATATTTATTCATAAGTGAGTACATGAATTGGGTCTGGTAGGAAATTATTAAAAATGAACCATGTAAAATATTATTAACATTTGAGGGACATTTAGATAATATTAATTGGTATACAAAAACTCTAACTCCTTCCAAAATTATGAATTTTCCGATGTACCTATGACTCATTTTTTCATTCTAACTAATCCTCAAGACAACCTTCCAAGGAGATACATGATCTCCCACACGAAACTCCAAATCCATTACATGGTTCTTAGCATAACTCATTTAACTATATTAAGAAACATTTTTATGTCCTTGAATAGTCATTACCTTTATAGTTTTCTCTTCAATATGTTCATGTCATAAAATCTTGCTCTCACCAAATTTATCCTAGAATATTGGTGTTTGATATGTCTTTCTATATAAATATTTATATAGTTTCATTTAAATATTATAATGGAAACAATTATTTTAGGAAACTTTCACCAAAGGTATGTAATAATCTCACATACATTGAATGTGATGTGAGATGGATCTAAACTTGTATTATAATGATTGAATAGTATTTTGAGACTATCCCTCTGGTTAAGGGAGATAACTAGTACTAATTTATATCTCCATATCCAAATCATTCTAAAGACTCTTCCAAAAAATTTATGTTAATCGAGGATCTCGATCAGACACAGTCAATGCAAGTGCACCATGAAATCAATAAAAATTTTAGTATAATGGCTTTCTAGGAACTCAATTGGTAAATTTTCTCCTATAGTAATGAAATGTTCCTATTTGGTAATTCAATCAATAATTACATGTATTGTACAATTATTTTAAGGATTAATTAATAGTATTATGAAAAATTCCATCATAATTGACTCCCACATCCACATATAAATATGTATAAGTTCCATGAATCCCTTAGGATGATGTCTCTCAGACATAACATGTGAACAAACTAGACACCGTGACACATACTAAGCTCTTTCCCACCTAATATTATCCAACAAAAATGATCCTTTAAATCACTATACATCTTGGTATTACCTTGGTGTATAAAGACAGTTTAGTTATTTACATCATCTAATAGATCAATTTTCAATTCCATTATTAATGGAACTCATAACCTCATTCCAAATTATAGAACACTATCCTCATTCATAAAGTCATGAAATCAACCATCCTTAATGGCTATAATTATTTATTAAAAATTCTACTCATCAGATTGACATCATTTTATATTCTATAAAAAATATTTTTTAGAAATCATTTGAAAATGGAATCATGGTAACCCTTCGTTTAAAATCCACACATCTTTCTTTCCTAGATCCATGAACGTAGGGTCATTAACAATAATAATTTGGGATATATGTCCCTGTTATTTCATACTTAATTTAAATGCTAACTTATTTTCCATTATTGGGTGATTGTGTATTGAACAATCATAATCATTGAGTAACAAATGCCATCTCCATTCCTTGGGTTGAGTTCATTCTATGTAAAAATTTATTTCAAAAATAGGGATCTATATATATCTCATATCCTTCATCATAGAGATATTTTCTCTATATTTTTAGAGAAAATATTCCTACAGCTAACTCAATATCATGATTTTTTAATTTTGTTCACGTGACTTCAAATTCATAGATTTATAAGAAATAAAAATATCATTTTTCATAATGACACAATCCAGTCAATTATTGATTTATAAATGTATAACAAAAACCCTTAATTTCTATATGGAAGATTAATAATTTTTTTGTGCCACAATATTCTCTCTAAATAATGAAAACATTTTGGATACACTTTTCCCATATGAACTTAACCACTTTACAGGTGAGCTTGGTTAGCAGGTTAGAAAGTTCCAAATTTTTTTTAATGAAACGCTTATGGTAACCTAATAATAGAATAAATATAGACCTCATTTATGTTCGTTTTCATATGATATTCTTTTATTTAGGTCGTCTTCATAGGATCAACAGTGATTACAAACATAGAGACAATATGAGCTAGACAATAAACAGTGTTAATCTAAAATTCACACTTTCTAATCATTCAATATACTATTTTCTTATATGAGTCTCTATAAAACTGTACATGTTGTATTTATGGTCCATACAACATTTGGAATATATCAATATATCATAAAAAAATACAAAAAAAATATTGTTAAGATATTCCTCGAACACATTGTTCATTAGATCGATTAAAATTGACAGTGCATTTGTTAGTATAAATTGAATTAATATAAAATTTTAAAGGCAATATATGGTTCAAAATGTTATATATGGAATAAATTCCTTATTCAAACACAATTTATGATATCTACATCAATGTTCAATGTTCAATTTTTTTTACATTAATTAATTTGATTAAATAAATCATCTATGTAAAGCAGCAGATACATGATAATTATTTTAATAGAATTAATTTCTCTATAATCAATGCATTGCCTCATGGATCCTTATTTCATCTTGACAATGGGATAATCTGTTCTCTGTGGGGAAACACATGAGTGAGTATTTCACTTTTCACTCAAATACTCATGTTTTTCTTGTGCTCTACTAATTCTATAGTGACCATTGTAGATGGAGTCTTTGATATTGGTCTTGCATTATGAATTATATCAATAACGATTTCAACATCCCACTCTAGAGCAATTCCAAATATATCCTATATAAATAAATCAATATATTTTTGACCAATTGGTACAAATCATTTCAAATATTACCTTTGTCAAAAATAGAGGTTATTTTTCCTTTCACCACAAGAATTTCATTTAGTAGAGCTAGAGTATGTGGGTCTAGATTAGGACCTGATGATGACATTTCTACTCTAATGATATGGGATTGTATATGATTCTCACTACTTATAAATTCATTCTTCTCATAATTTATTTACAAATTATATTTATAAATCTAGTCCATACCAAGGATTATATCAAAATAAAAAATATTTAATGGAATGCGTATATTTCATAAAAGTGACTAACCTCTACATGTTTGTAACAATGATAATTTACTTAGTAGTTTTTAATGAAAAACACTTTATTAATGAAAATTTAAAATTTCTGATTTTCAATGAATATTTAAAAAGATATAAAATATTGGGATTATCTAGAATTGAATAATTTTTTAATGTTTGATGAAACAATTAATGTACCTTCCCCAGATCAATTGGAACTTCAACCTTTACAGTTGTTATCACATAATAATTTTTATCTACACTTGGTAATTTCATTGAAATATTTTCCTAATGATTTGGACTTTTATTTGAATAATTCCTCATTTAATTATAATTTAATCTTTTAAAATAATTGTTTGTTTATTTTCCTTACAGTCATTATATAATTTATGCTTTCCTTTTCATTTATAGAAAACACTAATTCCTTTCAAGAATTTACTAGGATGATTGTTATCATAATTTTTACATAATGAAAAATTATTCATTCCCATTTTATACATTTTTATTTTATCTTTTATATGGTTATTTTTTGAAAACTTCTTTATTCTCATTTCCATTAATATATAAGATCTAGAAATTGACTTCTCTGTTCTGATGAAACATAATAATAATTCGTAAAATAATGAGTATTTTAGTGAAGATATTACTCCTTCAATACATTGATTACAACCTTTAATGAAATTATAAATCATGTCTTCTGAGTCATGCTTGTAATATAATGAAAACCTAGATATTCATGGATGTGTAGCCTCATACTCAATATCAAAAACTTTACCCATTTTCATTATTAAAAGGAATTTATTCTTAATCTATTTTTTTCTCAAGATATAAGTATTTATTGATTAATATTTACTTAAATTATATCCATTGCATGTCTTCCATTTCATCTCCCCCTTAGTATTCTAAATCAAAGACCATCATTGATCATCTTCACCCACTAGATAATATACTACTAGTACTACCTTCTAATTACAATTCCATATCTATCCCAGAGATATCTTCTCAAGGGTGTTTACCCACTTCTTGACTAACACTAAATTAGTACTCCCAACAAATTATGTGGCCTTCTACTGAATGAAATGATCGTATATGTAAATCATTGTTATTCACTACAACTTGATTATGATTTCCTAATATTATCATGATATGAATATATCCAAAGCATACTACATTGACTAGTTTAGTAGAGAATCCCCTAAATTATCTTCACCTACTAATTCCATTTCATTCTTTAGTGGTCATTTATAGACAACATAATATTGTAAATTTGGATATGAATTAGAATTTTTAATTTTGAACTAGAGAAAAATTAAACACAGAGAATATCATAATGATAAAAATGATTTCATTATAGACATATTTAATTTTGAATAATTTATATTTGTTTGTAAATATAATTTGAGTTATTCTAAGAATATCCCTCAAGAGTGTCAAACTAGGTGTGTTGTAATTCAAGTAATTTTGTTCTATGTTACCCCAAGATAGGCCCACAACACCTTGTATTAGTTGATACCCCTATGTAAATATGTTCCAGAACCATATCTACTAGTAGTCTCCACACATGGATGAATTAATTGTAATCCCCACATGATATATACCATAAGAAATTTATAGGATGTTATTCTTTTCATATCCTCATACTCTACCATATGGGTTAAGTTCCCTAAACAATGTTATCAATATTTAGTTCCCAAGGTATCTACTAAACCCCTTTCAATACCAACTATATAAACCCTGGCCCTAGTAGCATAGATTCAATGGATATCTTTTTAAAATGGCATATATAAAAGAGTTCACAACAGTAAGGATTGATCATTTTAGTAGTATTTTTGAACATATATACATACATGATTCACCTATTTCATTGGTAATTAAACATAGTACATAAAAAATGAAAATAAATTAATTTTCACTTATTAAGATGATTTCATGTTAAGGACTTCAGAAAGGATAAAAATAAATTTTTATATAAAACACCCATTATTATTTATATAATACTACAATATGTGATGGATAAACAATAAGTAATAAACATTATATAAAGAAAATTAATATAGATAACACATACCATCAATAAAGTGCAAATGATAATGCATCCATATATTATATCAAAAGAAAAAATAGGATGAAGTGTAATAAATGGATTCTCAACAATTAAAATGATTATTATTTGGATTACATGTATCTAGAACAAGAAGCATCACACAATAAAAACCATTTTTTATTTGTGTATATACCCATCTGATTCTATTCGGAATCAAACACGAAATGTTTCCCACCAGCTATTTTGTCTCATGAGACATGTTAATGGATCGAGGGGATATAACATGCATTATAAAACACATAATGTCTTAATAATTAACAATAAATAGACTCAATTAATTAAAAATAGTCTTTATCAATATTCTTATTGAGTATAGTATAAAAATTCCTCAATATTCCCTAGTTAAAAAATATTCCAAATAAAAATAATATTTAAATGGGTATACATATATGAAAATAATAATATCCATCATACAATAATATGGATATTTTAATAAAAATATAAATTCAAATGAAAAATGATCTAAAATACGTAATATGTACAAAACATAAAATTATTATGTGTTCAATACCAATTATGCCTCAATGATATATAAATTGACATGATGTCCCTTACGTCATATCTATATTGTTTCTTCAGTTTGTCATAATTTCATGGAGAATCATATTAAATCCATTAATTAATTAATTTATAACATTATACAAATGAATTTGATTTAATAAAATTTTTCTATTTTTATTTATCACATTTTAAATGATTTATAGAATATATCTCTATCATTCAAGATCATTCATTACCATTTTTTCATGACAAATTCTTTTATATATATGCATGGAAAATCATATAAAATGATATTATTTGACCATAATTGAAATTATATGTTATTAATTACATTATAAATTATTTAATGGATATATATTCCATTCAATTATATTGTATGAGGATAAATAATTTAGAAAAAACAATATTGATGATTATTTTGATTATTTTTAAATTTTTCGATCATCGTGAACTAGTTTTGTCTTATGAATTCAAAATATGTATATATTTATATTAGATCTTGAAATGTTAGTAAGTTTTAATACATATATAATAGTTTTATATATCCATAAAAATGGTTTTTTTATCGGACTTGAATGGGAAATAAGAAAACTATGAATCATCATCCACAAATGTTGTGAATCGACGCCTCACCGACGATGTTTTCAATTTTAGTAAAAAAATGGGAGAGGAAGTAAAATGACCATGGATTATTAAATTTAACAAATAAGAAACCATTACATATTTCAGACTATGGTTATCATCATTCAAATTGGATTGGGGAGATGAGAATAAAATATGTATAGAAATCAAATTGAATGGAAAATAAAAGAAAAAAAGAAGAACTTACCTCTCGAATTCATCTCCTTGAGAACCTACATGAAGAAATTTCAATAGGACATCTAATGATCCCATTGGGTCCAAGAAATGGGGCATAGGATTGGGATGATTATTTGGATGAAGCTGGATAGGGACCAAATCTTATACTGTGTGAGGAGAAGTGGGGGTGATGGGGTAATTTCTAGTTGGAGAGAGGTGTGTTTTTTCATTATTTTATTAATTATTTTATTATTTTAAATCAATGTTATGATTCGGTTGATAAATATTAGTAAATATATTAAAATAACGATTTATTATTCATTATTATGGGCATGGATCATCCACACATAACCTATGACTCAAAAATTCATTAATTTAGCTTATACATTAAATTATTGTATTTCATTGTTCGCATAAATTCATCTATTTTAGAAAAATAATACAATTTTACCCTAACCATTTTCTAATGTATAGAATTAAAAGATGAAATCAATTTCATGAATATAATTTTCAAAATATGATAAATTTTAATTGAAATTAATATCATCATTTACTCAAAAAACCGAATTTAAAATTACAACCTATTTTCTAAAACTGGGTAAAATTAACAGAAATATCATAAAGTAATATTATAATTATAAGAAAAAAATATTATATTATGATTATATTTAATTAGAATAAATATTATTTTAAATCAGTATATTGATTATAAAAATAAAAATAAAAATTTATATTTTATAAAAATATCAATACATAATTAATAACATCTAAAACATTTATTTACTTAAAATATGATATAATTTTATAATGTTACCATTAATTAGATTCATAAATTCTATTTTTATACTCATATTTGATGTTACTAGTCTATTGGTATATGTTATTTATTAATAGAAATTCTATATATTTCATTTTCCTTTATTATAGAGTTTTTTTCTATGTTATTTATATGATCCATACTATATGATGTAATTTTGTGTCCAATGTATGCTATTGATTGAATTGAATTTATTTAAGATGAAAAATTCCATGAAATATATGGGATTTATAAAATGACCATTCCATATAATATAAGATGAGAATAAGAATATATGAAATATTTTAAGATTTACAATGGATTTTTCAATAAATCAATAAGCAGAATGAAAAATATTATATTTATAAAATTAATTTGTATTCATCTACATAATTATATATTAGTGAGGTAAAAAAGAAGACAAATAAAAATAAACGAACTTGATATTTTCTCATGTATTTATCCTATATTTTGATAAAATGATATATTTTATTATTTGTGTATGTGTCCCATATGTACCAAATTGGAAAGAGTTATTTGACAAACCATGTAGTTCATTATTTAATATTAATCCTAGAATAATGATGATGTATTATAATCTGAAATATTATTTATGGTGGGTTGTGATAAATATAAATATTAAATAGTATATTTCATGTTCTTGGTATTTTAATATACTAATAATTCGACATGGATGACTATGGTTATAATATAACCATTAACCACACAATAATGAGAATAAAAAAATTACCATTTATTTTGTTGTTAGCCACCCCCAATAATTCTAAATAAAATAATGTTATTTGGGATGAATTCAATGTCTTAATTGTTCTAGCACACTTGATTTATATCTGAGATGATTTCACTCTTGAACACCTAGTTAAAATATATATTTTATTGGTGGTTAGGTTACATGGAGTGCCACATTATATAATATCTATTCAGGAGTTGATGTTTATCTCAATGTTCTAGATAAATCTTTAGAATGCTGAATATTCAATGTTCTATATAAGTACTTCATATCAACTTCATAAAGTTGTTTAGACTGAGATAACCAATCACTCTACTACCATTGAAGCAGAAACAAAAGTAGTCATGAAAATACCACATTTAATAACAATGTTACCCTTTCAAATATTCTCTCAATGACTCGATATTCAAATCAGTTCCACACTGAACAATGGCATAATTCCATCAGAAACTATTCTCTCTTGAGGAGGCTTCATCTGTCAAGTAATTTTCCTATACCCATGGGTACTATGGAAATTTTCTAGACTCCCCCCTTTGCAGGTCAGATCAAATGTAACATGGATGGTGCTTCGAAAGGCAATCCTGGAACCACTGGATATGGTATTGTCTTCCGTGATCACAACAGTGATTTAATTGATGGATTCAATTGTCCTTGTGGTCACTCTACTGCCATTGAAGCTGAAATAATGGCATTAATTAAAGGAGTGTAGATTTCTCATCAAAGAAATTGGAATGATCTCTGATTTGAAAGTTATTCTTCTACTATTGTCCATGCTGTTCGGAAAAATAAGATCCATCTTGTCTAGAAGCTTACATTGAAATGGATCAAATTTCTTGATACTCTTGCTTCAAAGAATTTCATCATCACACATGTTTAATGTAAAGCCCACTCTCTTGCTGATAAACATTCAAATCAATGTATTTCTGAAGACTTGGGTGTGCAATTGACCACTATTGATGAGGAGATGCTTTATATTCTTACTAGAGACAAATGTAAAATCCCCTCATTCAGACTATTGTAATTTTTTTTGCTTGATTGAAGCTTTAATGCTTGCTTCTCTAAAAAAAACTATTATCATCACGTTACTCAGGTTAATGTTTTATAAATAATAACGTTCACTCATCCAATCATATTTATCATTATGAAAACCCATTTGGATGAATTTTTATAACTTTAATGTTTTTGGAAAATATGGGAAAAAGAAATCCATTAGTTCATGATATTTCTACATGAATTGTAGAGAAAGTTATATCCACTAAACAACACATCATTGAAGCTGAAATTTATTAAAAATATTGTCACATCATTGATATCACGGTATACATGTTTTTATATTTATGATATTTAATTTTAGTTTCTAGGAAGACTATATATTTTTGAGAGATTCAATAGAATTATGGTTAGAAACATTTTATGGGGTACATTGACAATGTTAATGTGTAATTTATAGAATAAATGAGTGATGGAGTTCAAGACATAAAAATGATTATGTTATAAATCCATTTTAATCATAAATCCCTTTTTACATTATAAATATGTCACAAATGATATGTAAATACAAAGAAATTTATTTTTTTATTTGTAAGTTGTGCATAGTTTATGTTGTAAATATGTATTTCTTTATATAAACCTTTTTATCCCAATATATTATATGTTCTTTAGGAAAAAAATATTAATTAAATCATATTTGTACAACATTCCTCATACCCTAGGTTCTAGAAAGGATTATCTAGGCGTTTTATCCCCTTATTGTTTTCTATGTGATCCAATTATTTTGTGTGGATCTTATTGTGGGTATTTTTCAACTTATGTTTGTCGTAGGTTCTTCTCTCTCTGGACTATATAGGATGAACGACCTTTTATTTTTATATTATGAATTTTTTTTATAAGTAAAATTTCATTATTGATTCCATTGAATAACATTAATTTTTTATAAAAAAGTATTTCCCTTATTTGGGTAAAAGAAATATTTTTTCAATGAAATTTAAAATACATTGTGAAATGGGGTTTCAATGAATGAATTTATAGAATGAAGGGGTTTTTAAAATCATTATTAAATTTCAGTCCCATTGAAAATAATTTGGAAAACCTGTTACATGGGAGGTCGTGGGTACATAAGATAAAAGATTAGTATTTTTCCTCATCTATTTAATTATCAAATGATCATTTATGTGTTATTCCACTTCTCAAAATTATTATTATTCTATGGAAATCATATTATAATTGTCAGTGGGTTCACTCATTGGGTACTCCTATTTTCTTGAGGTGTGTCTTCAAAGGCCTTCAGTGTGCACTAGTCGTTTATTAATATATGATTATTATTCAATCATAACATATTTAGATACTTTTAACGTTTTCCATAGTGTTTTGTATTGTAATATTTGATATTAATTTTCACAGTTTGGTTAAATTTAAATTTTTTATCATATTATTTATTAAAAATATTTCATTGGCCTTTTTTGAATAATACATGAAAAAGTGAAATATTTAAATTAATTTTAATATAAAACTAATATATTTCTTAGCATTCGTTGTTCTATATAAAAAGAGTATGTGAGGGTTATTTATATAAGTACATGTTATGGAACACCAGTGTGGGATCATACTAAGCATGTTTTGTACAGACCTTGCACACCCCTTTAGTGAAGTTTAGAAATTGTATTGCCTTTTTATGTAGGAAAAAGAATGTAATAATAGTTATGAAGAGGTATTTTCATCAACTATGTATGGATTGAAGTGGGTGGGTTGGTGGAATATTTAAAATATATCACATGGGGTACTGGTTTTATGTCTATAATTATCCTTTACGATTTTATGTACATGTACATTTTATTTTATTAGAATTTCATGTGGTGTGTCTAAAACTATTTCCCTTTTCTTAATAAATATTTTTCATATATTTAACAACATATTTTTCATTAAATTTAATAAATATTTCTTGAATTTTATTTTCTATTGGGGGAAATATCTTCTTTTAGTTGAGGTTTGATTCTTGGGTTCTCGTCACTAACCCCTGGGGATCGGCAATGCAGGATAGGTTATTAGAGAATAAGTTCAGGTTCCAATTGGGAGGGTTATCTGAGCAATGTAAATTCAAATTAGTATCATAATATGGATATTATCAGTAATGGGATATTAGTATAAAGTATATATTATATTCAGGACAAGAGATATGACTTGAGGTGTGTTATTTCCTATATCATTCTTTGAAAAGACTCAATTCAACAATGGTTATTGGGATGTGTTTCTCATGTGTTGAGTTATTTCCATTAAATTTATTTTATTCTAACTTTATTTATTTTAATATGATTATATCATGTTTAATATTATCTACCTTATGCAATATATTGTAGAAATATTCCATGGATAATTCTTCCATTAGTTCCACATGAGGGTGTAGTGACAGATTATCCTCAAGGTAATATTCCACTTGATCATATTCTTGTAGATTCTATCATTTAAGAAGTGTATTCCACAAAATATAATTTTCCATGACTTCAAGAACATGTTTTTGATGCACATTTTGGAGATGGGGGAGATAGGGAATTATCTCTATATTTCGTACACGACAATCCTTAATTCACTAATTGTATGAATCAATGGCAATTAGAAAATTATTAGATAAAAATGATCGATCAAGTCACCTAATTCGTTGATAAATTGATGATTATTAATTTGTAGTGGGTGATTTCTAGGATAGTTGGTCTCAACAAAAACTACTGGAATACTATGGTACTTCTCGATAGAAATATGGATTTTAATTGGGAGGGTTTAAAATCCCTCACATATCATTTTAGTAAACCTAGATTACAATAGATAGATAATACATATTATCATATTATCATTGAATATTGTATACACAGATACATTAGGATGGTTAATGCATAGATAGTTTAGAATCATAGAAATATACAAAAGTAGATCATATGTGAACTAAATCATTTCCCCTTATATTCTTCAGAACTAGAACCCCTCCCAGATATATCGTCGAAAATTAATTTCTTCAATACCTATGTAAAGAAAACATGATAACGAGTAATCTATTATTCTCAGTGACAGTAAATAATATAGACATATAATAATAACATTAACATAAGGTTATAAGATCATGTGTATTAAATATTCAAACCATAATCTATATATAAAATATCATAATCACGATTCATTGAATAAATATTAAAACACAATTGGACCTGAATCATTAAGAAATAGTATAGCATGAGGTACGAGGTCATAACCATGTCGTGATAAATATTATTTTTTCATGCAAATAAGTATAGAATATAATTCCCATAGTGATCATGGGATGATTCCAAGGTTATCATAGTGAAACTATTTCACCCCCTAAATCATCGTAGTAGTCATGGTTCACTTGTAAGACTATCATAACAGAAAATGAATCTTACATAACTCATTTCACACCCCATTCGATTCATTTCTATCTCATGAGATAAAAATTGTTTCCTATTACACTAGAGTGAGATTTAGGTCCAACCAGTCACATAGTGAAAATCAATACATATGTGACATAAAATATCCAAAACATTCATCATATCATATCCCATTTATTGAAATTAGTTTCACAAACAATTCATTATATCATAACCTCTGGAAAAGAAACAGGTTTAATAATCATTTCATCATATTATATCCTACGAAAAGAAGATAGTATCATAACAATTATATCATGGTGTATCCCATGGATGATAATTTCTTCATAATAATTTGTCTATCATACAAAATATGAATTCATTAAATGAATTATATTGTTATCATTGAAACATATATTTTTTAAGACATAGGAAATGTAAATAGATTTCATTTTAGAGGGAAAATTATTTTTAATATTCATTTAATAAAATTCATGATGAAAATATAATCATAAAATAAAAAAACATTGTAAAACATAAATCATTTTCCAATTAATTGTCATTTAATATAACATTATAATATTATAACGGAATCATGAAATAAACTATTTTTCATGATGATGTGGAAAAATGTTCATGAATTACACATTAATAAACAAATTTCATTCACAATTTTCTTAAAAGTCAATTAGTTATTGTTCGGAAAATTACTTGAAGGTTCCCTTCATGAAATTTCCAAAAAAATCATTAATACATAAAATTTACTCTAATAAATGTTAGACATCATCCTTTTTTGGAGTAGTGGATTGGGTTGCATTTTGGTGAACATTATATAAAAACTAAAGGACAATGGGATGTGTAGGGTTTGGGCATTGTTTGACAAACCGTGCGACCAAACCGTGTCAGACATCCGAAATTGGGTAAAATATTATCCACTGTTTGTGCACGGTTTGAAAAATTGTGGAACCAAACCCTGCCAACCATGAAAAATTAGGCAGTGGAGTCCTCACGGCTGACGCACAATTTTGCTAACTATGTGCTTCAACCTAGGTAACTTTGCAAACAGTTTTTAATATGAAAAAATTTCTATTAAAACAACTAGAACCCCCAAGGTCTCCCATACTTCGACACTGGACCGAGCTTCAATAATTATAGGTGTTCTCACAGCCATCGAGAGGGATTTCAAGGCTATCCCAACACTGTTCATTGGGATTGAATGCCCGAATTGAAAATCATCTCTCCTCCCGGTAAGTGTATTTCATCCAAATGCTTCTCATGTTCATTCCTCTACCATTCCTTTATATTTTCAAGGATGATCTCCATCGTTTACATAGATCTAAACCTATTAGTTGAGATATAGATCTTGGATTCTTGATCTAGATCATGTTTTTCAAGATCATGACGCCTTTGATCTTAATTTTTTAGGGACTTAGATCCCATGTGTGATCGACAACATTTTGCTACTCGATTTTTGGGGATTTTTTTTGGGCAAAAATCCATCAATAAACTGAGGTAGGTGGTCTAAATCAAACAATTTTAGTCATGAATTATGATATGTGTGTGATTTAATGAATTTTTCGATTCCCTTGATTAAATAATACCAAAATTGGAGTAATTATGAAAGAGGAATTGATGTGTTTTTACCATTGTTATTTATTGATAATTGAATCATGAAACAGATGAATGGGGGTTTCCAAAATTGATTGATATTTTGCATATTTAATTACGTCTTATGATCTTCTATTTGAGATATTGCATTGATTGTATTAGGATAATTAATTGGTGGGAATTAATTATAGAATTATGGTTACCAATGAAAAATGATTAATTGTTTGAATTAGTTATGTACCATGATGTGATCAATGATAATTAATTGTGGGAATTAATTATGTGTTGATGGGTATTTATTTGGATAATTTATGGCCAGGAATTGATTTTTGGAAAAGAATTGTGTTGATTGATTAATTAATTGATGAGTTAATTAATGGGTTATATCATTAGTTAATTATTGAATTTACTAATGACTTTTGACATGTTTAACTAATCATAGGATTAGTAAATGAATAATGTTGAAAATTAGTATGAATTAAAAAATGATTAAATGGTTGAGATTTTTTGGTGTTTGGAATGACGTCCTAGAATGATTATATGATGGGCTTGGACATGGAATTCATCTCTAATAGTTACTGAATCTTGAGAATATGAGGTTTTAGTCATGATGACCTACACCAATTGAGAAAAGAAGTTTTAGGCATGACGACTTACACTCAATGTGATTTGGGGAGCTTGTCATGATAACCTAAAACTAATTAATGATATTAAATAATGTAATTTCAATAGAGATTTGGGGTTCTTGGCATGACGACTTACACCAATTAAATTATAATAATGAATGATCATTTAAATGGGAAACATGTATTGAATTGACCTAATGTGGGGGTTAATGAATAAATGATAATGTATAGCTGTTTAAAATATGCATTGTATTTATTGCTTCATAAATCTGCAAGAACTATCCTTTTACTGGACTCATTTTTGACACCGTTGGTGGTGGTCTACTGAGTTGTACTCACTCCATATTCGGGACACCTGATCCGCGTCTGAGGATACATTATTACTGTAGGAAAAGATATGTGTAAGGCCCTGGGATAGATAGATGTTTGGATTTAGAGCATGTAATAGGTAACTAAATGTGTTTTCTGACTTATTTTGGAGTCGTTGTGTCTTTACATTCAGTTTCATTGTATTCACTTGGACCTTTAATTGTCATAACATGATTTACCATTCAGTTGAATATAGTATTTTCTGGTTTTTACTATCATATTCCACAGATCTTTTTTGGTTATTTATATACACTTCCGTACATATATTATTGTTATTTACTTCTATTGTTGTTTTATTATGTTTACAGAGGGTATAGTCTCTCTATGACTGACTTTCCAGACCCTCACTACTAGTCGTCACCCTCTAGCATATAGGGAGGCATGCATGAGGGCATATGCCCAACCGGCTCGGGGAACCATTTAGTGGCTTCCAGGTCGGTACATCATGAATTTTTATCAAATTATTTTTCTTTTTGTTTTTCTTCATTTTTCCTAACGTTTTTGGAAAACATAAATAGGAAACTAGGAAGAGTTGAGTCTTAGTAATGAGCTCGTGCATGGGAGTTGCAAACCCATGTATGGGGGAAACTCTGAGTACTTACTGTGGGATTTTTTGGTTTTTTGATTGTTGTTATAGTTCTATATTAGTTCTCCTTGGGTGACACACTTGTGGTGTGATGTGATATTTGTTTTTAAAATTGTTGAATTTAGATTTTTGTCTTAAAGTGGCACGATAGTTGAGTCTTCATGCATCATTATATGAACTCAGGTTTTTTGTTGCTTGCATCAATATATGCAGTCATGAGAAATTGGTAATATGTAATTTGTTGAACATGAACTATTTTCCTTGATGTGGGATTTAGAAAATTATTCAAAGATAGTATAATTGGGTGTCTAATGAGATCATGGAATGAGGAAATTGAAATAATAAATTAATTAATTGTTGAATTAATTGATTTTAAATAATTTGATTAAATAATGGATGAATTAAATAATGGGAATTAATATGCCCTTGTTTACCAAGTCCTAAGTGTAGTATGGTTAACTATATTGAAAAGTCCTTGGTGTTGATTGTGTGGTGAGAAAAAGGGGGGAAATGATATGTTGAAACTTGTTGTTTTATTTTTTCCACTTACATAATTTTTATAAGCTTGTGTTATGTGACCAAAGAAACGTGTTTAAATTTTTATAAATATTCCTCCATAATGATTTTTGAGGGAGAGACCAAGGTGTATGGATTAAAAAAACATCCACACAGGGAGCTTGAGGAACCATTGGTGCAAGATGAAGATGAACGAGGGATGTTCCAAGGGAACTTCCCCTATTTCTCGCAATTCATGCAGAGAGTCCCAAGGTGAGTTCAGAAAAGCATGTCTGAGTTGAAAAGGGATATTCAGCTGCATCACCCTCCTACTATTATTGTAGAGGGTGGACCTGAGGGTGCTGAAATCTAGATTGAATCCATAGAGATGATACTTGAACATTTGGAGGCTTCATCTTAGAGGAGGATCATGTTGGCTGGTAATATGCTATGACGATCAGAAAAACACTAGTGGCACATTCAGGTACGATCTAGACAGACTAATGATATGTTATAGAAGGAAATTTTGGAGATGTTTTTAGAACACATCTATTCAAACATGATGTGGAAAGATAAGGTTTTAGAGATTATGCATCTAACAAAAGGATGCATTTACATAATAGAGTATGCTAAACAATTCATAGATTCACAAATTTTTTCTCCACCTTTGGTGTTAGATGAGGTATCTTCAGAAGAACGATTTCATGATCTTCTTAAGTGAGAAAAAAAGCCTGAGGTGAATATCTTTAGGATAATTAAATTTTTAGAAGTGGTTAATCGGGCACTAATTTTAGAGGGGAACCTAATGGAGGCTTCCAGTATTTGAAAGGTAGTCGAATGATCAGGGTGTGTTCTTTACGAAAGTAGGATGCGCTATAATGGGAATCATAGTTGGGATAATGGAATGCAGGGTAGATAGTCATGAGTAATAGTTACACCAGATCTTCAAATGTGAATTTCCACCAGTGAGGTATGCAGGTAAACTACCGAACACATTGTCCTCGACTATCTATAATATGTCGTTTTTGTGAAAAAATGGGACATTTATAGAGGTTCTCCTAGATGAAGTGGCATGTTGGTGCTGAAAGAGAAACTACATAGAGTTATATTTTCAGAAGGGGGTCTTCTACACTATATATTTATGGAATCTAAAGTTATTGTGGAAAATTATGTAGGGTAAGTGTGAGTGGTGGTTTATGTTTTGATAACTTGTATCATCAGAGTGTTGTTACTAAGGGGAGTCAGATGACACCACAAGGAAGAGGGTTTAGATAGTTACATGTAGTGCAGCATAAACTTGTGGAGAGCGAGGATGGTCCATCGATAGTGAGATATACTATTCTACTTGCTAATACAGTATATACTACCTAGTTTGATACTGGTTCCTCCCATTCCTTTATATCTACAAATCTTTTTAATGTCATGAGCTTGGATGTGGAGTCTGGAAGCGGGATGATGAATATTGATACACTATTTAGGGCACAGACTAGAGATATCTACTTATATAAGGGATGTTTGCTGGAGGCCATATAGTATTGTTTCCTTTGGGATATCTATGTCCATGATATAATGGCATTTGATCTTATTATAGATGTGGAATGGAAAGTCTCACACCAATCCCACATATATTTTTACTGCAAGATAGTGACCTTTATATCTCTTGGGGGAGACAAATATGTCCTTCATTGAGAATGTGATATCCATGAAGCCAGAGTTGGGACTATTACTCAGAAATTGAGAGAGATCCCAACCAATGTTGTTAGTCTTTTGTTGGATGATGGGAGTGATAGGGAAGACATCCTTCCACCATTAGTACAACTATTTCAGGATTTATTTCATAAACAAATTTCAAGGATTCCACCTAAGAGAGATGTGGAATTCTATATTTCTCTAATGTAGTGGGTTGAGATGGTCTCTATTCCACATTATAGAATGAAACCGAATAAAATTCAAGAGGTCAAAAGCATCTAGAATAGCTAGAATATAATGGTTTTATCCATTCATGTACATTTCCTTGGGGATCGCTGATTTTTTTTGTAATGAAGGATGACATGATTCTATGCATCTATGCCGATTACCGAAAGATTAATATAATGACTCTATAGAACTGTTATCATCATCCATGTATCGATGATTTATTTTTCCAGCTGATGGGGGATAGTGTATTCTCAAAGACTGATTTTATATAAGGGTATCATGTTGTGAGTGTTCGGACATCAGATATACCAAGAACTGTTTTCAAGAGCAGTTATGTACATTTTGAGTTTTTCGTAATGTCGTTTGGGTTGACTAATGATCCCACATTTTTTATGGCCTTGATGAAAAAGATCATTCATCCATACATAGATCATTTTGTGGTGTTTTTTTAGATTAGATCATAGTGTACTTTATGTCTAATGATGACCATGCTCATGATCATGACATTGTATTGGGTACACTGAGAGAGCATCTACTATATGACAAGCATTCAAAATGTCATTTTTTTATTGGAAGGGAACACTTTTTGTAGAACATCATCTCAAAAGAATGTGTGGAAGTGGACCTATAAAATGTTCATGTAATGATTTCATGGGAGTAGCTCAAAAAAAAATTCGATATTCGAAGCATTTTTCGATTAACTGGTTATTAGAATATATTCATCCAGGACATTTCCATGTTAGATGCACCACTTAATGGTTTGAAAAAGAAATGGGTAATTGTTTTTGGCTAGAAGCATGCAAAAATTATTTCTAGGATTTGAATAAACTCTTGACATCACCACCAAATTTGATCTTACCTGAGTCAGGTGAGGAGTACATGATGTATTGTGATGCTTCGTGGGTTGGAAATGTTGCTGTGTTGATGCATGGTTGAAGAGTCGTTTATTATGGGTCTCGATAGTTGGGACCACATGAACAAAACTACCCAATGCATGACCTCGAGTTTGTTGTTGTGGTTTATTCTCTTATGTGTTGGAAACTCCATCTATTAGGTGAAAAGTTTAATGTTTCTAAAGATCACAAATGTTTAAGTATAACTTTTCACAACGAGACATGAATCTTTGGTTGTGAAGATGGGTCGAGTATATGCAGTCCTTTGATTTTTAACAGCCATATGCACCCAGAAAGGGGAAAAGTGTGGCTGATGCATTGATCAGAAAAACACAGACTGCATTTGTACATGAGTTAAGTGAAGAGTGGAAGATGATGAATTTGATGGCGGAAATGCATGTTGTAGTTCATAAGTGTCAGGAATGGATGACTCTGGATTCTATAGTAGTGGAGTCTACACACTTAAGAAAGATCAACGAAATTCAATATGATGTTCCAGAGTGTTTATCCTCGAGGGAATGCTTTAATGGTGGGAATAAAACTTCATACTAGAAAATAGATGAGGATTAGATCATCTATGTGAAAATAAGGTTGTTGTGACTATTAGTATGCATGAGGAACTCATGAGATAAATTCATTCATCAAGGTGGGAGGTACATCCTCGAGTGAAAAAATGTACCATGACATTGGGCGGTATTTTTGGTGCCAAGGTATGAAAAATGAGATAGAAGGCTTCAAAATAGAATTTTTCACCTATTTGTAGGTGATAGTAGAACATCAATGACCTGGAGGCCTATTATAGTCGTTACATATTCCAGAATCAATGTGGGATGAAGTGACTATGGACATCGTAGTAGGACATTAAAATACTCTCAGGAAAAATGATGGTATTTTAGTTGTTGTGGATCAACTAACAAAAGTAGCACAATTATTGATTATCAATGAAACATTTACAATAGGGAATATGAGAGAACTATAGGTGAAAGATATAGTTTGTTTACAGGGGTGCTGCAGACTATAGTATTAGATCGCAACTCATGCTTTACTTTACACTATTGTAAAGGCTTAAAATTATTTACTTGTTACAAAAGTTCTATTATGTACAACCTTCCACCCACAAAAATATTGTCAGTTGGAGCATACCATACATGTGTTAGATGATATGTTGCGAACATGTGTGCTTGACATTGGTGGTTCTTGGGAGAAGAACTTGTCTTTAGTGGAGTTATTCTACAACGAAAGTTATCAAGAAACTACACAGATTGCACCATTTTAGGCACTTTAAGGTTGACCTTTTACAACACTACTATGATGGTTCGAGGTGGGTGAGTCAGAACTGTTAGTACCGAGTCTCGTTGAGGAGACATCAGAGCAGGTGCATTTGAATCCAAAGCCTAAAAGAACAACACAGAGTAGGTAGAAGTCAAGAGAGATAGATATAACCCCTAGTGTTTATAGAGGGTGATAGTGTGTTTTTTTGGTTGTGTCCTAGATTGCGTCACCATAGGATAAGGAGGCAGGGCGTGTTAGCCCCCAGGTTTGTGGGATCGTTGGAGGTGCTAGAGAGAATCTGTTCCGTGGTGTACTGATTAGCACATCCATAGAAATTCAGTTATATGCATGATTTTTTTCATGTGTCTCTACTACTAATGTATCACCCAAACGTTCCCATGTGATTGAAGTGGAAGAGGTTGATATCAAGATATATGCGTCCTTTAAAGAGCATCTGATACGTGGGGTGGATCACAATGAGAATGTGTTACAGGGAAGTACTGTGTCGTTATATCATGGGTTATGGAAACATGGTAATGTTCAAGAGGAAACATAGGAATGGGAAGCATTATTGAGGGCTCATTGGACGATCTATTTTGGATTATTATCTTAGAGATGTTTGAGAGTACATCTAAGGGATGAACTGTTATATGGTGGAGAGATTTTAATATACCTACATTTTATGGAGTCATCTCGGGCATGTTTTTATGTATGTTTTGATTTTTTTTAATTACAATTAACGTGGAGTAGTGTCTTGGGTTGATTTTGGGTGATATTCTAAAGAAAACTAATGAACAGTCAATTTTTCTTGGTTTGTGCATGACAAGACAAATTGTGTGACCAAACCATGCCATGCATGCAAAATTGGACAGAGGAGTCCACAAAGTTTTTCATGTTTTAAAAAAAAGTGTGACTAAACCATGCTAACTATGAAAAACTGGGTAGTGTAGTTCATACGTATAGTGCACAGTTTTCTTACCCTTTCACCTCTGCCCAAGAAACATTTTACATAGTTTTTAATATCCCAAAATATCTTTTAATATCACCTAATCCCCTCCAGGACACCCATATATCATCCTTGGCATGGGCATGCCAAATTCTAGGTGTTCTAAATGCCATCTTAATGTATTACCAGGTGATAGAAACACCGTTATTTGAGATTTAAAATCCTTCTTGAAGATCCACTCACCTCTTGATAAGTGGATTTCAACCCCATGGTTCTTTTGTTCATTCCTCTATGATTCCTTGACCATTTCTGGGAAAATCTCCTCCATTTCCATAGATATAAACAAAATAGTTGAGACCTAGATCAAGGATTTGGGAGCTATGAAGGGTTTGTCATGATCTTGATACCATTGATCTTGATTTTAGTTTTAGGGACATAGATCTGATGATTGATCGATGACGTTGTGCCGGTCAGATTTTAAAAATTTCTATTGGGGTAACATCCCTTAATAGACCGAGGTAGGTGGTCTAAATCAAACTCCCTTAGTCAAGATTTATGATATGTTTATGTGTTTACGAATTTTTTTTTGATTCCCTTGACATAATATTTTTTATATTGGATTAATTTGGAAAGTGGAATTGATTTGTGTGTACCTTGGGGGTTTATTGATAATTGAATCATGGAACAAACAAATGTTATATTTCCAAAATTTATTTATATTTGGAGACTTAATTATGGGTTTTTATCTTTTTTTGGATTTATTTAATTAATTTTAATTAGATAATTTATTGGGGGAAATTAAATATGGAATTATTTTTTGCTATGAATGATGATTAATTATGAGAACTAATTATGTTCCATGATGAGATAAAAGATATTTAATTGTGAGAATTAATTACGACTTGTTGAGTTTTGATTTTCATAATTAGTTATAAATAATTAATTATGGAAATATAATTGTGTTGAAGGATTATTTAATTGATGAATTAATTATTGGGTTATATGTCATGACCCGCCTTCACCAAAAGGAGGGAAGGGTCAGTAGATTGCCAAGCCCTTCCTTCTTTAAGTTGAAGAAGAAAAACCTAAACTGGGTGAGTGATTTCTACCTATACATATACTTGTATATTTTGTGTTTCTTATTCACGCCCCACCCAAATTGAGCACTTAGTGCTAAACACCCCCATTTCATGGGGGAGGGTGTTTTCCCCAACACTTCTATTAGTGGCTGGTTATTAGCTCTTTCCTGCTCCCTTTTCCGGATAGCCAAAGTATCTTCTGGAAGGTTGTGATGGCATGAAGTCCATTATTAGCCCAAGAACCATCGAGCAGAGTAGTGTGGTGGTTGGCCCAGGTGTGTGCGGTCAGGTGGTTTCCCAATTGTCTTCGGGATGAGGCCCATGTGTCTTCAGGCGTGGAAGTGGATCTTCTAGACTATGTGTCTTCGGGTGGGGCGGTGGTTGTTCTAGCCTAGTTGTCTGTATGTGTGGTTATGTGTGATAGTTATGGCACAGCTGTCTGCGGGCGGATAGTGTTTGTGGCCCAGGTGTTTGCGTGTAGGGTTTGGCAGTGGGACTGTGTGAGGATATGGCCCATGGGTGTATGGGAGAGGTGTGGTAGTGGGACTATAGTGAGAATGGCGGAATTGGTCTGATGCGTAGGATGTCTTTAATAACCAGTGGAAAAGTGGCACGGGGTACCCAAACATCGATGTGATTTTACTATATATTACCTTCCTTGCGTTATTTGGTGAGTGTGGCCAGTGAGTGGGAGGGATGAACTATTTGATAGTGTTGGATGTCTGCTTCTCATGGGACTTTAGTACGTTCCCCCACTTCTGCACGATAGTCTTTGTGTTTTCCCTATGAAGTATACTTGTATGCTCACCCTACGTATATAAAACTTCTTTCAGGTTTCCAGGAGGACTTCAGGGATCACGCGGGACCATACAAGCTCGGACCTTTGGGACAGCTGCTGTTGTTTCTTTTATTTTCTTGGTACTCTTTTTACTTTTTTGTGTTTTGTGACTTGTATCATTTACTTTTGAACAAGCATGTGGGAATGGTTTACCTTTCTTGCCTTTACATTTCATTTTTTTTGGTGTAGTTGGGTTCCATCAACTTATCTCCCAATCATATAAAACAAAAAGGGTAATGCCTTACATTTGTGTGTGAATTCCATACCCTTGGCACTAGTCTCCACTCCAGGACATATTGTAGGCAGGTTTCATGGGTCATTATATCTTCTTCAACTTAAAGAAGGAAGGGATTGGCAATCTGATGACCCTTCCCTCCTTTTGGTAAAGGTGGGTCAGGAAAGAATGGTATCAGAGGTGGCTGAGATATAGGATGGAGTCTGGAGTTAGGCACAGTGAGGATTGCATGGGATGGTAGGGAAATAGTGTTGGGTGACAATGTTGCGTGAATTAGTCAAGGGAAGACTGGCTAGGACACTTGATTTTAGGGCCCCCTGTGATCCGATGCAAGGACTCTGGACCTACTAAAGAACCAAGTGAGGCCACGCTGATTGCAGGGTAGAGACCCTAGGAAAGGTACATGCAACATAATGACTCGTGTTTTCATGTTTCATGAGTGTTTTGGGAATTGAAATCAATAAAAAAGTTTGGAAAATTTTATAGAACAATATTCTGCTCTACTTGGGCTTAGGCATTCTTGTTTACCTTGCAGCTATGGCACCTGGGGGGAAACCACATGTGTTACAGGTGATTGAGGCCTAGGAGGCTACCTTGGCCGATCGACAGAGAGCTAATTGGGAGGTGGAGGACGACAAGTGGAAGAAGTTGCATCGGGCCTTCCAACGACAGACCCATGAGAGGTATGAGTGTAGCACCTCTGACTTGAAGATGGAAGGCTGGCTAGAGGAGCTAGTGATAGCTTTCGGCCTGATTCGGGCCCTGACTAAGTACTGGTTTCCTCTGAACGTCATCCAGATGCGGGGAGTGGCATGACAATGGTGGACTCCTTACCTAGGAAAGAGGAGAGAGGATGAGGCGGCATGGGATGATTTCGAGAGAGAGTTCCGGGCGGAATTCCTCTCTTCCATGATGAAGGTGGAAAAGTGGAAGGAGCTACTCTCCCTCTAGCAGGGGAGTATGTCAGTAAGGGAGTTGGGAATCAAGTTCAAGGACCTCCTATATTTTTCTCTAGACCTCTTTCCCGATGAGGAGTCACGTGCAAGACGTTTAGAGGAGGCTCTCCGACCCTCCCTCCAATATTTTGTTACCCCCTTTACCCTACCAACATATTTGGAGGTCCAAAAGAAGGACGAATTGGTGTAGAGGATGCACGCTCTTGGAGGTGTGTCACGAGAGGGGATCGAGATAGGATCATCGAAGGGGAAGGCTGTCAGCAGAAGGCCTCCAGCGTCAAGAACCTCCAGGTTCCGACCAGTAGGGAGCAGGTCGTAGAAGTTTCAGATCTTGTCCCCTGGTCATCACCATATTCCTTCGGGCCAAGGAAAGTGGTGCTTCGTCTGTGGGATCCATTGAAATCTCTAGAGTCAGTGCCCAGAACGAGTACAGTACGACGGTGGCGGATACCCCAGCACCCGCCCCAGCAGCAGCTTCCAGCCAGGCCTTTCTAGTAACAACAGCAGGGGCAGCGAGCTCCCACTCCTTCGTGGGCTGGCATTGTAGGAGGGGTCCGACCTCAGGGCGCTCCTCAGGGACCTCTACTGGGGCATGGTCGGGGAGGTGGCCGACAGCGGAGGGGCATAGGATCTAGGCAAGGACAGTTGCACGTCATGGAGGCAGTATTTATAGCATTACTGTAGGTCGTTTGAGGTAAGATCGGTTTGTTTAGCACCCTCGCTTATGCCTTGTTCGATACCAGAGCATCACACTCCTTCGTTGCACCCAGTCTAGCCCGTACCTTGGGTCTAGATGCCGAGGGACTTCCCGTTCCCCTGGTGCTACGCACACTAGTCGGAGGTCAGAACGACTTGTTATATGTTTTTTGAGGATGCAGACTGATGATAGGGCCACATCAGTCAGTCATGGATCTTCTACTGCTACAGATACAACCTTACGATGTCATCCTAGGCATTGAATGGCTGTTCTCTCTCTGTACCGTCATCGACTTCTTTCGAGGAAGGGTTGTGTTCTCAGACTTGGGCGGCTGGCATGTTGCCTTCACCAGTGAGCGGAGCAGTTAGAAGTGTAGTAGGTTAGAGGAACCCCTCCTCTCCTTATTAGCCGAGCAGTCAGTGGAGTCATTGGATGCTGAGATGGTGGAGGTTCCAGGGATCGTCAGTGATTTTATGGATGTCTTCCCTGAGGAGGTGACGACTCTACCCCCTCGACGTAATATCGAATTCGGGATAGACTTGCAGCCTGGTGCTCTTTCGATTTGGATAGCTTATTACCAGATAGCACCTTCGGAGCTACGATAGTTGAGGATTCATATTGATGATCTGATGAACAGGGTTTATGTTCGACCAAGTGTGTCACCGTGGGGTGCTCTAGTCTTGTTCGCAAAGAAGGCAGATGGTGGCTTCATGTTGTGCGTAGACTATAGGATGTTGAATCAGGTGACGATCAAAAATCACTACCCTATTCTAAGGATAGACAATCTTTTCGACCAACTGAAAGGGGCAGGGTGGTTCTCGAAGATTGACCTGTGGTCTGGGTACCACCAGTTGACAGTAAAGGAGGGTGACATCCCGAAGACTGCCTTCAAGTGCAGATATGGACACTTCGAGTTCATAGTCATTCCTTTCGGTGTTACAAACGCCCTAGCCGTGTCCATGGGGCTTATGAACTCCATATTCCGGGAGTTCCTGGACTGGTTCATAGTTGATTTCATCGATGGTATCTTGATCGATTCATGGTCAGAGGAGGACCACCTGGAGCTCCTGAGGACGGTTTTGGAGGTCCTCTGACATCCCCAGCTCTATGGGAAGTTGTCGAAATGCAAGTTCTGGATGCGAGAAGTGAAATTTCATGGGCATGTAGTGTCCGAGAAGGGGGTATCTATGTACCCATCAAAGGTTGAGGCGGTTTTCTCTTGGGAAGTGGCCAAGAATGTAGAAGAAGTTCATAGTTTCTTCAGGCTCATGGGTTACTATCGGAGGTTCCTACCCAACTTCTCATGAGTTGCAGCCCCTTTAAGAGCCTTGACCAAGAAGGACCAGGTTTTCGTGTGGAGTGAGCAGTGCGAGGTAGCCTTCAGCTATCAGAAGGAGAAGTTGGTTAGGGCCCTAGTGTTGAGACTACCAGAAGACGGGGAGGCGTATGAGGTGTTCTTTGATTCTTCAGGGAAAGTCCTCGGATATTTGTTGATGCAGTGACAAGGGGTGATCTCTTATTGGTCTAGGCAGCTACGCCCTCATGAGCGTACTTATGCCACCCACGACATAGAGCTTTCAGCGGTCGTTTTTGTGCTAAAGTTATGGATACATTACCTCATCGGAGAATGCATTGTGGTCTTCAATGATCAAAAAAGTTTGAGGTATATCTATTCCCAGCGGGACCTAAAATTGCGGCAGTGAAGGTGGGTGGAGTTCCTCTAGGATTATGACTTCGAGATTTCCTACACTTCAGGGAATGGGAATGTAGTGGCCGATGCTTTGAGTAGGTGGTCACATAAGGATGTGGTCCGAGAGTCGACAGACACCGGGAAGGCGATGGAGGAGTTTTCTGCCTCGCACCTGGATGCGAGGACAGATGGCAAGAGATGATGCATGTATCAGATGACAGTACAGTCTTCTCTATTACAGCAAGTGGAGGAGTCTCATTGGGGTGACCTAGAGTGCGAAGTGATGCGTGACCGAGTTGACCAGAGCAATGCTCCAGAATGATGAAAGGAGGATGGTCAGAACCAGATGATTTTCTGAGGAATGGTGTTTGATCCAGAGGCAATTCGTGGAAAGGTTCTTTGTGAGTTCCACAACTCACCCCTAGCAGTGCACCCAGGAGTTTCCAAGAAGTACCAGGTTCTGAAGAGACAGTTTTGGTGGCCCGTAGTAATGCAAGCAGTGGCAGAGTTTGTGGCCAAGTTCCTAGTGTTTCAGTAGGTGAAGGCTGAACACCGAGTTCCAGGTGGTATTATGTAGTCTCCATATGTCCCCGAGTGGAAGTGGGAGGACATATCGATGGATTTCGTTATGGGGCTACCCAAGGTTCAAGGGGGATATGATGCCATCTAGGTAGTGGTGGACTAGTTGACCAAATCAGATCACTTTCTGGCGATTAATGAGATAAGTGCAGTGGATGCTTTGGCATGAAGGTACGTGGATGAGGTGGTGTGGTTGCATAGAGTTCTGAGGTCCATAGTCTATGATAGGGATGCACAGTTTACCTCACGAGTCTAGAGAGGATTGGAGCATGATTTTGGCACCCAGCTACGTCTTAGCACTGCTTTCCATCCCCAGACAGATGGACAGATAGATTGCACCATCCATACCGTTGGGGATATGTTGCGGGCATGTGTTCTGGACTCAAGAGAATCATGGGTGCGACACCATCCACTGGTATAGTTTGTGTAAAATAATAGCTATCACTCTACCATTGGTATGACTCCATTCAAAGCATTGTACGGGAGGACATGCCTCTCACCGGTGTGTTGGACCGAAGTCAGAGAGACAGGTATTCTTGGCTCGGAGGTGGTGCAGAGCTTGAGAGAGAAGGTTCAACTCATATGGGAAAGGATGAAGGCTTCCCAGGACTGGCAGAAGTCATATGCTGATACCAGGAGAAGGCCCTTGGAGTTTGAGGCTGGAGACCACATGTTCTTGAATGTCTCCCCTCAGTGTGGATAGCAGAGGTTCGGAAAGGGAAGTAAGCTTTCTCCCAGGTTCATTGGACCCTTCAAAGTGATGCGGCGGGTCGTCGAAGTGGCTTATCAGCTAGTATTTCCACCGCCGCTACTGAGGATACATGATGTCTTCCATGTGACACAGCTCCATTGGTATCTGCACGGCGATTCACACATCCTCGATTGGGGAGAGCTAGACATCGAGGACGACATGACCTTTGTGGAGAGACCAGCGATGATCAAGGATTGCAAGGAGAAGGTTCTCTGTGGGTGAACCATTCCCTTGGTTTGTGTGTTATGGGGACATGGTGGGATTGAAGAGAGTACATGGGAGAGGGAAGCACAGATGCATGCCTATTACCAAGAGTTGTTTTGAGTTTTGTGATGTTCTGTTATACCTGTTGTGGTAGAACATTTTACCTTGTTGGATATGAAATATGTGGTTTCTCTTTACTCTCTGAATGTGTGTGAAAAGTTCTGGCGATGGAGGGTGATCTGACCCCTAATCAAGATTCATTAAGGTGGATGCGATTAAAAATGTGCGGGCGAGTGAGTGCCACATAATTCGAATAGTATCTTGACATGGGGGAAGAGACTCGCTAACCCAGATGACTGGGCAATTTGACATGGTATACTTCTTGGTTCTTGATAGGAATGTGTTCTTAGTTAACAATGAGGTTCACTCCTGAGAGGTATCATTAAAGGTGGTCGTTTAGACGCTCTCTTTCCTTTTGGGTTGTTTTGATTCTCGATGGTGAGAATAGTTTGAGAGGTATCTGATGTAATGGCCTAGGTTTTTGGGAGTGCAATACATTGTAACAATCTAAAGTTGGGTGTTTTGGGTAGTCTCGGAAAGTTATCAAGGATTCTCGGTGATGTTTTTACCCATAAGAGTAGGCATACCGGTAGCCTTAACCTACGAGTAGCAGGCTTACCGGTAGCTTGGTCTACCAGTAGCCTTGTCTACTAGTAGCTGCTGCCTACCAATAGCTCTGTCTACTTATGGCACGGTCTACTGGTAGCTCTATCTACTGGTAGCTCTGTCTTCCGGTAGCTCTGGCTACCACTATCTGTAGCCTACCGGTAGCTCTGCCTACCGGTGGTTTGGTCTACCAGTAGCTCTTTCTACTGGAAGCTCTGTCAACCGGTAGCTGAAGCCTACCGGTAGCTCTGTCTAGTGGTAGCTCAGCTAACCGGTGGACCTAGCCGCTCATGGTCTTTCCAGTAGAGTCTCCTCGAAAATTGGGTATCAAACACTATTTTGACCACATTAACTTGTTTTAAAGCCCATTAATGCCCATAAATGGTGTTTAGTTAAATGTTTAATGAATTAACCTATTGTCTGCGTCAGTTTAGACCGCCCCAAAGGGCGGGGACCCCTTAATGACGTGTGGGGTCGTGTGGTCAACCCACAACCCCACTCTTTACGTGGATTCACGTTCTTATCTCCACAGTTACCGGCCTTTATAAAAGCTACTTGGATTTCCATGAGGTTCCTTTTTCTCGATCAACCACTGATCAAATAACCTACTCATCCTTGAGTCCCCAAGGCCCAACCCATGTATTTTTCACATCTGCTGTTTGTGGTGCGAGGATAAACATCTATCGTTGATCAATAAAGTACGATTTCACCTTCGTCTCTCCTTTTGGTGTATCATGTGGGGTGGGTATGCTTTTGTTTCTATATAATTGGATAAAACAAACTCTAATAAAGATATAAACTAATTCTAAAGAATTAAATGGGAGGGATGTGACCGATGATGTTGCTCTATTTCTATCTTTTTATTATTGATTTCTAAATTGTGTGGGCATACGCCTATTGAGAATCATGGTCGTTGGTGGTCTTTCTCTATGCACTAATGAACCCTTACTACTGGTGATGTTTAAATGCATGTATTGTGGATGCCCTGCTAGGTAAAGGAATTTGGTTAATTACGTACATCTGGATAAATAAATTGAAATCACCAGGATGGATACTTTTCTGTGATAACACCAGTTAAAAAATAGCGGAATTGGAGGAATTGAAATCATGGAGTGTGTTAAATGTTTTAAATATGAAAATATTGGAATGGGCCTACTTTGTGTTGGTGGTGGTGTCTTGGTTGTTTTTCCTTCAACGGCCGTTTGCTGGGTGAGGTGGGTGGCGATGGGATCCCCCTATTGTTTTGGTTTCAGTGGTTGTGAATTTTAAGACCGGGTGGTTACCTTGTTTATATAACAATTTGGGGATGGGATCCCCTGTGGTTATGATTTTTGTTGTGAACTTGAGGCCATGTGGTTACTTTGTCTATATCATGATTTGGGGTGGGATCCTCTGTTGTTGAGAAATCGTCGGCTCTGGGAATCTTGGGTACATGGGGTTGTATCTTGGTGTTTTCCTTGGTTCTAGTACTTTGAGGGATCTCACTTATCCTTTTTTTGTGGTTGTGACTTTACAAGAGAACAGGGTGTGGATGTTTATGTTGATTTTGACTGTACTCTTCCCTTGGCTTGTGCTTATGCTTACTAGTTGCCCATGTAGGTGCAGAAAACACTTTCTTCAAACATTATTACTGAACATGTAACAAGGATGGGAAAAATGGGTTTTGGTTTGGTGTGAGTTGTGACTTGGACTTGGTACAGTTTGTGTTCTTTAAGCTGGATGAAGAAAAACCTAAAATGGGCAAGTGCATTCTACCTATACCTATAATTTTAGTTTTTCTGTTTCTTATTCGTGCCCTACCAAAGTTGAGCACTTAGTGTCGAACACCCCCATTTCATGGGGGGGGGGTGTTTTTCCCAACACTTTTATTAGTGGCTGGTTATTACCTCATTTATTCTCCCTTTCCTGGATAGCCCAAGTATCTTCGTGCAGGATGTTATGGCCTGAAGTACATTATTAGCCCAAGAACCTTCGGGCATGGTTGTGTAGTGGTTGGCCCAGGTGTGTGCGGGCAGGTGGTTTCCCAAGTGACTTCGGGATGAGGCCCAGGTGTATTCGGGCATAGCAGTGGATCTTCTAGCCAAAGTGCCTTCGGGCGTGGTGGTGGTTGTTCTGGACTAGGTGTCTACAGGCGTGGCTACGTGTGATAGTTGTGGCCCAGGTGTCTGTGGGAAGATAGTGGTTGTGGCCTAGGTGTTTGTGGGCAGGGTTTTGTAGTGGGACTGTGTGAGGCTATGGCCTAGGTGTGTGCGGGCGGGGTGTGGTAGTGGGACTATGGTGAGAATGGAGGGATTGGTCCGATGCATAGGATGTCTTCAATAACTAGTGGTAAAGTGGCGCGGGGTACCCAAACATCATTGTGCTTTTACTATATATTACCTTTCTTCCGCTATTTGGTGAGTGTGGCCGGTGAGTGGGATGGATGAACTCCTTGATAGTGTTGGTTGTCTGCTTCTCAAAGAACTTTTGTATGTTTCCCCACATGCGCGCGAGAGTCTTTGGTTTTTCCCTACTGAGTATACTTGTATGATCACCCTACGTATATAAAACCACTTTCAGGATTCCAGGAGGTCTTTGGGGATCACGAGGGACCATACTAACTCGGACCATTGGGACATCTGCTATTGTTGCTTTTCTTTTCATGGTATTCTTTTTACATTTTTGGGTTTTGTGACTTGTATTATTTACTTTTGAACATGCATGTGGGAATGGATTACCTTTTTGGCCTTTAATTTTCTTTCAGTTTTGGTATTCTTGGGTTCCATCATCTTATCTCCCGATCCTATAAAACAAAAAGGGTAATTCCATCCATTTGTGTGTGACTTCCATACCCTTGGTGATAGTAGCCACTCCAGGACCTATTTAAGGCAGCTTTTGGGGTCATTATCTCTTCTTCAACATAAAGATGGAAGGGCTTGGAAATATGCTAACCCTCCCCTCATTCTGGTGAAGGCGGGTTGTGACATATATGTTCATTTAATTGTTGAAATAAAAAATACCATTTGATATGTTTAACTAATCGTTGTATTAGTAAATGAATAATGTTGACTATTCTTATGAATTATAGAATGATTAAATGGATGAGTTTTTGTGGTGCTAGGCATGGCATCGTAGACCGATTAGATGTTGGGAAAATGAAATGGTGTTCCTCCACAATAGTTATCTAACTGTGACATTTTGGAGTTCTAGGTATAACGACATACATAGATTGTGAAAAGATGTGTTTGGCATGAAGACCTTCACTGAATTATATTTGGGGTCCTCATCATGATGAACGACACCAAATTAATGAAAATAATGAATTATATTTCAACTAGGATTTGGTGTTCGAGGCATGATGACCTACACTAAATGAGTGAAAATATTTATTGATGATTAAAATGGGAAACAAGAATTGAATATGCCAAATGTGATGATTAAAGATTAAATGATAATGTGGTAACTATTTAAATTATGAATTGTATATATTGACTTATAAATATTCATAATCTATCATTTGACAAGACTCGTTTTAGAAACTGTTGGTGGTGGCCTACTGAGTTGTAATCACAACCTATTCAGGTCACCTGATCGGCACCCATGTAGAATTATTTATTGTAAGACATGATTAAATAAATGATAAAGGATAAATTACTATTTGGTTTTGGAGAATGGGAGACCAAACCAGACATGATTTGGGACCTTTTTTTTAGTATTTGTGTCTTTACTTTCTGTTTCATTTTAAACACATGGCTCTTTAATTATCATTAGATGCTTTATCTTTCAGTTGATTATTGTACAATCTGGTTTTGACGATCATATGTCATTTATATATTCTAGTTATTTATATACGCTTATGTACATTGTTAATTGTTATTTTATTCCACTAGTGTTTTACTCTTATAACAGAGGGTATAGTCTAACAAAGACTGACTTGCCAAATCCTCGCTGTTAGCAAGCACCCTCTAGCATACGAGGATGTGCATTTAAAAGTATGTTGACAACTGCATCGGGGTGTAGTTAAGTGGATTCCGGTTGTGGATGTCACAATAAGTCATTTTTATAGTTAAAAAATTGAAAACATTTTTATAAAAAGGGTTTTTAAAGAAACAATTTATTTTATATAAGAGAGATATAACAATGCTTTTTCATGAAAAAAATTAACTTGAACTCATGATTAAATAAATAGAGAAAAATGAAGGAAAAAACATATTTTCATTATATTTTCATAGGATAATAAAATTAAATATTTTTTAGAGAGATATATCATAATAATTCATCATGATAACCATTATCATAAATAATCTCAAGAGATGATGATATTGTAACATTAAAGATTTACTCAACTTCTATCATTTAATTTTAATCCCCATTAAAGAAAAATGATTAATTGAAACATGAAATATCACTAAAAGAAATGAATTCATGAATCTATGTTCAATGTGGATGAAATTACTACCCATAATAGATGATAGGTTCATAACATAATATAGGTCTGTAGGATAAAAAATTGAGAAAATAAATCTACTACTGATTTTGGAAGATTTTAAATAAAAAATATATGAAATAACTGTAATTATATTGATATTTGTATCCTCGTAAATTTATGAATATAAATCATAAAATGCATCCATGGGTAGTATATACACAACATAAATGAATCACAATGAAAATATGAATTTTTTCTCAATGAAAATAAGTGACTGGAAGAAATATCTTACCTTATGTCTCAAATTACATAATACATATTAAAAACACCTTTATAATAAATATATGATTATTATAAATATTTTATTATACCATAATAACCTGAATCATACCATGATTTACTTATGACCACTTATTTTCTATTAATCAAAAAAAAATATTAAAATTAGTTTTTTAACCAACTTCCTTGATAATCATGTATATTATTATTTCTTATTCTTATTACTATAAAATTTATCATAGTTTAATAATCTATATAAGTTTATACAAGATATATATATCTCTTATATATTTATTATATATGTCTAACAACCTGAGTTTTTGTAATGTTTTTTAAAATAAATTAAAATTCATTGAGGGATTTTGTTACATGCTACACAATGTTAAGTATGATTTATATGAAAGAACATGATAATATTATTCTACACAAATAACTACATTTATTTTTTAATACATAAAGTAATTTCTTGTGGTACCCAAAATTCCAGTTTTAGCTTGCACTACATACAACACCGAGTTTAGACAAGACATGCTATATAATGATTAATTTAGTTATTAACTGGTCTTTGAAATTTCTGGCATAGAATAGATAAACTAAATTATGAAAATATTATTTAAATTTCTTTATTTAATTATTTATACAATGACTAGATAATTAAGGTCGACAATAAAACCGTTTGAAAATAAATTGTTGTATTTTTTAGAAAAACAATTTTTTATTTACATAAGTATGTTTTATATCAAAATATTATAAAAATAGAAATTTGTTAATTATTTTTACAAGACAAATATATTATAATAAATAATATTTTTATGATTAATACTTTAGGATTTCATATCAATATATATAAATTAAGAAGATATTATACTTAAAATTGTATATCTCATAAAAACTATTTTTTCACCATTTTTTGTGCACTAAACATAAAGCTATTTTTTTACCCTTTTAAAAATTAATATAAATATTAAATGGTATTTTTTATTATAAAAATTAAAATATAATCTTTGGTTTAATTTTTGTATATTTCTGGAATGTTTCATTTTTTTTAATACTGAAAATTTCTAGATTTTAAATGAAAATTACCTTGTTTCTTAATTATGATTATAATGATATATTTTTTTTAAAATTTTATTTAACTAATAAATATATATATATATATATATATTAATTTATATAGTTTATGTCATTTTAATTTATTTTATAAAAAAATTAAATATAAAAACATTACCCACATTTTAGTTTTTCTGTAGAAAACGAAACTATCTTTTCGCGTCTGCGGAATTGTTATTCAATTATTTCTAACAATTTTGAGAATTAAATTTTTAAATATAAATTCCATATATTTAATTAGAAAATTTTCTATTATATATTAAGCTAAAATTACAATTTTCATAGATATAGTATTAACTGTAAGTAAAATTAATTACAATTATTAAGATAAAAATGTTTTTATTATGGGATTAAACACTAAACATAAGAGGAATAACCATGGAAAATTTAGAAAAATTGATGATATATTCATATTTCTACCACAAAAACACATTTATCTAGTTTTATGAATTATTGTTGCCATGTTACATAGATAAGGATTTAATGGAATTACAATATTAAAAAATTTACCCGTTTTCCACTCACCACACCAATAAAAGCCCCCCATGTTCTTATATTCACTACTGTAAATAAAAATAGATCAGATAATTCCTACCAAAATCAGTTATAAATTTCTATAATATTATCCTTTAAATTTAATATTTTGATTAAATCTATCCCAAGAAGGTATCATATTCAAAATAATGGAGATACCTAAAGAAGAGGTAATGTTTATCAATGAATGTTTTTTTATTTCATCATCAAAAACATACGTTAATATTTATATAATTATGATATTACAAGATCATAATATTAAATATGATAATATTTTTTTATTTTATGTTTATGATCTAAAATCAAAATCACACCCATAATATGGGTTACGAAATCATCAATAGTGTGTACGGTAGACTACCGCCTTACAAACTCATGTTTTTCATTTTCCCATTTCCACCTCCCAATGATGGTAATAATGATGGAAATACTATATATATTGTAAATATAATATAAATTAATTTTATAGGATTTTATTATTTTTAAATTACACATTCATTCATTATTTTCATTTTTGGTTATATGATAATGGTGTTCGTGTGTAAGATGGACTATCGCCACGTGAAATAATGTGATTCATTCAAGATATACATGGAATGTATTAATTATGTGTTTAGATAATATATTTGAAATATTATAAATAATAATTCAATATTAATGAGAATATATATACATATATACTTTTCTTCCCTTTATTTAAAATGATAAAAAATATGAAACATTGTTCATACGTACGTACGACCAACCGTCCCCCTGAACGGTGTATTTCATTTCATATCTCAAAATTGTATAGATTATTAAAAAAATTATCGAATAAGTTGGACAAACAATGAAATGTGAAAACTTTTATGAAAATCAAAGATGTTATTACCCGAAACGTATCATTAACATGGAATTGATAATAAACTGGTAATAAAAAATCATCAGAAAATCATGTATGGTGTTATATATATTAATACTATTATTTAATTTTTTATAATAAACATTTATTAATTGTAAAAGAATACTAAAATTTTATAATGGTATTCAAGAATTAATGTAACAAGAAATCTAGTCTCACTTTTATTTTTCAAAAACAATGGCCATATTCACCACTCATTCCTTTTTTTTGGAATATAGATTAATATTTTTTTAAAATATAATTAATATATCTCATTTTATAATAGTTAATATTTTCATTTATTTTACTCTTTTAGGATGATTATGATATTAAATTTTACTCAAGCAATAATAAATTTTTGTCTCAATATTCCTTCTTTAAGATAGATATTTTTTCACCACTATACCTTCATGATTTTTATTTAAATCATATTATATATGTAATATAATGGATTTATTTATCATCATGATATTTTAGGTTCCATTTATTTCTATTATTTCATGGATTTAAAATTCAGTATTTACAAAGAGATAATGAATTCATATTTCAATCTGATCATCTATCTAGAGTTTTTGTCATTATGTTTATGATGATAAAGTCATATTATAAATCACTCAATAAAATCACCAATTATCATCCCCTATAGTTATTCAATATAAATTCTTGTAATATTAATATTTTCCACACATTGTTACATAGGATGAATAAGAAAATATTTTTATGAAGGACCAACTTTATTTATCACTTCAATCAAAGATCAGGGTTATTAAAAAACAATGTTTGATATAAATGTTTTAAAAACTATTATAAAATTTAATTTTATAATTATTTTCAAAGAAAATGAAAATAAAAAAAATTATATCTAAAAAAAGTTATTTAAATTATTTTCAAACTAATTATTATATTTTTTCAACATTATACATGAGTGAACAAGTTTTCTTAATGATTACACTATTAAAAGTGTTTATTTAAATAAAAATGATATTTTACATTCTAATTTTCTAAATGACTTTTAAAATATTCTAGATTATTTTTAAAATTATATTTTCAATGGAAATGATTTTATTAATTCATTTCAATTTAATATTAATTTTTTCTAAAAATATATTTTTCTTATGAAATGTCTCGAGTAGTTATTCAATATTATTTTCCATCAGAGATATTATTCATTTGGTTTACAAATGATTTATGTAACATAAGATCCACGAATTTCATTATTGTTATTTATCAAAATGGTTGATTTTCTTGAATACATGTTCTTTATAAATCCCATTTCATTTTGTGGGTTACTCTATAACAAATTTATTAGGATAATTTTCTCTTTTCTATAGTTTAAGATATGTTAAAATGTGTATGATACCCAATTCATTTCATGGCATATTATATGATGATTGTTTTTGATCGTATGACTTGAATATGTATGATTTAATTATGTAATGGGTGGGACCTATATCACCATCCAATACATAGAGTAATGGTAAATATTTTTGTTCTCAAAGGGTATATGACTGGTTACCCCAATCCTCTACCAAGAGAGTGCATAGGATTTCACCCCATGCACATAGCAAGAGGGTACATAAGAGTTTATCCTAAGCCAGAGTCAATATGTTTCATTGGATATTGTCTAATGGCCAAATAATGTACATGTTTCATTATACCAATACTAACATGTTATGAAATCATTAGTATTTATCCATGAAATAAGAATTTATAAGCATATATGTATTCCACAAATTCTATATATTATTCTATTTTTATACTATAATCGCTCATGTTTATTGATTATATTATTATTTGAGACTTATAATCTATAAATAATTATTCCATGATTTTGTTTTATGATATTTTACTATAAAGGTATTATATTCATTTGTTATGATCATGTTCTCATTCTCTTGGTAAAATGTTATGATTACATATCTCCCTTGTTTTCCATAATAAAAATTTCCACTCACTCTTTATTTTTCTTCCATTCCATAGGTTATAATAAAACATTTTAGGTAGAATTTATAATGGGGATGATCTTTATAGGATATTTTTTGGATCATTAATGAACTTATAATAATTTATTATATGTATCTAATGGAATTAAACTATTATGGTCATCAGGAATGTGTTTGTATAATTTAATGAATATTCATATAAAAATGTTATAGCCATGTTTGATAAACCTTGCTCTGTATAGTTATTATCAAAGGAATGGATTACAATATCACTTTAATCTAGGATTAGATATATTCTTTGAAATATATAGGGATATTTATATGGATATATGTAAATAGTATTTATTAAAAATTAACAAATAATATGTTTAGTCAAGAATTTTACTTCATTTATATTGAATATATATTGGGTTTATGGTTTTAGATAATTTTTAATTCATTCATATGTAACATCCCAGAATCATAAAAATTTGATATTAAAAATACAATTTCTATTTTTCTAAATTTATAAAACTTTTAATGTAAATATTCTTATTATTCATTAAAAATCATCAAAATGCTCAACTTGACTTCATTATTTCTGGTACCCATCGTCATACCTTGTGAAAAACATTTCAATACAATATATTGGAAAAATAATCTCATTAATGAAAATAAAATGAATTAATGATATTATTAGTCCCTAAATAATTATAAAACCATAAAAACATTTTCACAATGTTATACTCTTCACCCATTAAACAATAGCTCTTTATCTTACCTCATGAAATCAGATGATTCCTTTAAAAATATATAGAAAAATAAAATCATAAAGGTAGCTTATAGAATCAATTCCATATTACTATTAATTTATAAATCATGGTATATAGGGAGTAACATTCATGGTTATATTTTCAATTCGCAATGTAGAATACTTCCTAAATTTTTTAGGAGAACCACAACCGGTTTACAACATTTCATTCCCTAATTAATTTTAGTGCTATAATAGTCTCACCCACCATAAATTTATAATGTAATCAGAAATAAAAATTTACAATTAAAAATAAAAAAACATAATAATAACACATCAAACATTACTAATGGATCATTATTGAAGAAAATAAATTGTCTATTTTAAAATTATTTTCCATTTATACAAATCTGTAAACTCATAAAGAAAAATAATTATAAAAAACAAAATTGAAAATATATAGAGGATGAATAAAAAATTAATGTAACATGTTAGGGGAGAATTATGTTTGTTCTGTATATTTTAAATAAACCATCATTTTGTGTTTTTTTAAAAATAGATTAAATATTAACATTAAAATAGGTTCTATAGAAAATGTCCCTTACCTAGTGTCTGACATGACACATAATATTTTATTTTCCTAAATAATTAACATATTTTAACTATATACAAATTTCATAGCTTATTATTGTTTATTATTCATTTATTCATTTATATAACTAATTATATAGTTATATCATATTTTATTTACTTATTATCACATAAAACATTTTGATAATATTTAATATGTGATTCTAACATGATTTTTTGATTATAAATGTTAATATGATAATAATCCTATCAACCCCCCAAAAATATTAATGAAATGGTTATAATTTTTGTAAAAAAAATTATAAATGTCAATGAAACCATATTTTACAGTAATGAATAATTAAATATGTTTTAATCATTATGATGGTAGGCCATACATATGTATAGTTAACATTTCCATTTTTCAATGAAAAAATGGAAGGAATGTATGTTACATTTTATCATTTCAAAATTATTATTATATAATTAATATATAATTAATAGTTTAAAAATAATTATATATATCATCCATGTGATGTGGTGATAAAAAATTTTATCACATCACTTTGCAATGGTGATAGATCACATGAATGCATGAACAACATTATAATCATTATGCTTAGGGAATTATAAGAATAGAAATGATAAATTTTCTTCAATAATTTAAAAAAAAACATGATTATCATATATAAATTCTGTCACCCCCAGTTTGAGGTATGTAGCCTTTTTTATAAATTTTTATGTCTTTAATGGGCATGGGATGGGTTGGGAAGACGTTGGGTGATTTTGGAATGGTTTCAAATAAGATTGAAGGCTTTTATTAGGGAGCACAATTTGAGCATAGTTAGAGGAAACTGAGCGGGTTCTCTAAGAAACTGTGCATGGGGAGAAAGTAGGCTTCGCAAGGCCTGCACACGGATTTCCAAATCATGCAAGGTAACTACGAGGACCCCTCATCTCCAGGCAGTATCATGCGAACGGTTAGTGCACGACTTGTCAAACCATGCATGCTAACCGTGCAGCCACATAAATTAGGGTTTTAAAAATAGGGTTCCCTTGGGCCTGCCTCCTTCCTCTCTAAATCCTCTCCCACTCGATCCTCACTCGGGATTTCAAGTTTTCATGGGTTGAAGGAGTTCTTCTACTCATTTTGGAAGCAAATCGAAGGGGTTTTCCGGTTGTTTGAATGTGGTTTCTCCCAGGTAAGTCTCTCTACTTGGTTTCTTGTGGTTTCCTCTCGATATACATCTCCCTATCTCATGGATTTCTAGATCTACACTCGTTGTGTGTAGATCTAGGGTTTTAGTTTCCTTTGATGCAAATTTTAAGGCTTGTGGATGTTAGGTAAGGGGATCTAGAGAGGTTTCGAGGGTGTGTTTGCCGGTTTTGAGGTGTGATTTATTCTGTGTTGATTTCACTGGAACCCTAATGTTAGGTGGCTTCTCTCTCTAATCAACTTTTTTATAACCTGAATCTTGGTTACAATTAATTTATTTTTCTTAAAATTAATTTTGGTTTTGTGGTGAAAAATTGGTTCGAAATTCTATCGGTATTGTTATGTTAATTATTGAGATAAATGGGGTATTATTACTAAAGGAATATTTTTTGTGTGATTTTAAAATGTTGATTTTGAAATCCAAAGTGGTTGTTTAGGAAAAATGTTTTCTAAATGATGGATTTCGATAAAGATTTTTTTTATTGAAATGTTTTTTGACATGGAAATTGATTTAAAGGTGGTCTCAATAAATGATTGATTTATTGAGTTGATTTGCATGTGATGAAAATTGTTATTTGCATGTTTTTGTGGACTTGGTGGATTATATGCTGGGTTATGGATTGTTAGAATGTTGTGTGTAAGTGGACAGGAAGTGCCACTATAATATGGGGATGGGTAGTGGACTGAAAGTGCCACAATGGGGGGGGGGGGGGTGGACTTGAAGTTCCACCATGGGTTTTTGTGTGCATGTGTTGTATGGGAAGGGCAACCATTGTTTGTTGGGAGACTTTTTGGGGCTTTTTTAGATGGGGATTGTGAGTGAAATATGAAAAAGGTAAGAGGACGTGAAGTGCCACTATAATAAGGGGATGGGTAGTGGACGAAAGGGCCACCATCAATGGTAAGTGGATGAGAAGTTATACTAAATTTTGGGAAGGAAGAAACATGTTGAATGGAAGTTCTGCCATTATTTTTATACCGGTATTGGGTTGTGGAACTATGTGTGGTGCATTGCTTTGCTAAATTGAAATTTTTGTGCTAATGTGAAATGATGAAATAACTTTTGGAATTTTTGATTTTCATTCCTTTTTTTCATGGCTTGGTAAGGGTATGTTTGACTTATAGTAATGGTTGCGATTGTGATTATTTTATGTAAACTACTTTATATTAAAGTTCTAACAATTTTATCCTAGTGGTGTGTGTAGCAAAGTATTTTATGGAAAACCTAATGAGTCTTAGTACTCACCCCCTTCTTTGGGACTTTGGTGCTTTTTCATATGTCCTATTCTGAGAAACAAGTAAAGGCAAGGCATCTCATTGCTAGTGGTTATTGGTAATGATTGGGATATGTGGTGGTGAGTGGAGAATGGAGCTTGGTGTGGAGCCATGGAGTGTGTCTTGGATTATTTTGGGTCTTTTATTAGGTCTTCAGCATTGTACTATGATATTTTCTTTGGTTGTATAGTTCTTTGGGTTTTATTGTTGAACAACTTGCTTTTTCTTTTGGTAAAACATTGTGGAATTGTTTTTTTGGTTTTCATCATATAGTTCATAGGTTGTTGGTTGGTCAGTTTTTTCATAAGTGAAAACCATTCCCGAATTATTCTCGAAACCCTTGCCATTTATTTACAGCCATTGCTGACTTGGGAATGTATCTTAAGGCTAGGTAACCTTCTCTGCCTCTTCAAGACAATAAGGAAGGGTCATGGTGTTACAAGTTGTATGAGCTGTTCGGTCTATTGTAGTCGATTCTTAGATTTGGAGTTGACATTCTTTGTGGTATATTCGTTGAGTTGGGATGGTAGAAAGGCATAGGAATGTCATAACGTGGAATGTATTGCATAAAAGTACACAACTATCCCTTTTATACAGAACTTCAAGTTACTAGAGAGTTGGGTACATAATAGTTTTGGAGACACTTATAGGCATTGGAAATCCCATTGTCATGGGTGTATCCAATGAGATGTGCATGGCATATATGGTAGAAATGACTTTCCTCTAGGACTAATATTTCATTGGGAATAATGGTTTATGGGATTAATTGAGAAATGGTTTTTCAAATGCGTGAAATTTTAATGTGAATAAATTTGTTATTAGGAAAATGGATTGATTTTCATAAATGATGAAACATGGAAATTGTGGAAAGGTGGAAATACTCATTTTGATAGTTTTGTGTAATTCGGTTTGAAATGGGAGTTATTGTTGTCTATGGAAGTGTGACTCATGGTTGTTTTTTTATTTTATATTGAAATGGCACTGGTTAGGCGTCGTAGAGACCAACCACAAGTAGCCGATTTGAATGTGGTTGCACTAGAGCCTCAGGTGAACCAGCTGTTAGTGCAATGTATAGTTCAAGCATTCCACGATGTGAAAAATAGAAATAAAAAGGATATACCAAGGCATGTTGATCATGTGGTTCAGTTTAAAAAGAAAAATCCACCCATCTTTAGGGGTGATTCAGAGCCATAGAGGGGAGAACCATGGTTTAATAGAATGAACAAGATCATAGAATTATTGGGAACACCGATAGAGTTAAAAGTAAAGTTGGTCACATATAGGTTGGAAGAACATTACCTCCAGTGGTTGGAGTTTGGTAGTCCAAGTGTGAACAGAATAGGGATTGACATGGGAAGGCCATGAGGAATTGAGTAATAAGAAATTCTACCCACATACGTTCAGAATTCAGTGCACAACTGATTTCTTCCGCCTGAATCAAGACCATATGTCTGTGAAGGAATATGCAGCAAATTTTATGAGCTTAGTGCAGTTTGCACCAAAGGTGGTGGGTAGTACATCGTTGAAAGCTCGTATCTTCAAAGATGGTTTGAGGCAAGAGATCCATTCAAAAATAGTAGTGCTCTGTATTGGTGATTACACAGATATGGTGATTCGAGCATCGATAGCTAAGCGGGATATTTGGTAGCTATGGGCAGAAGAATCATGGTGGTACCCATAGAGAATAGTGGTAAATCTACCAGTGGGTTGAAGCGTAGAAGGGACACTTATTCCCAGGGTGGATGTATGGAACAAAATCTGATGAAAAGATAGGTAAATATTTCTCTGAAGCCCTAGAGAAAACCAGGATGTTTTCATTGTTACGCTACATCACACATCAAGTGGGACTCCATGACCCAACCTCGAGCATGTCACAATTGTAAGAAGATAGGGAATCTGCAACGTTATTTTATGAAATCTATGAGGTCGAGTGCACATCACACTCCTCAAGGATCACAAACATTGTGTGCTTCGACGGGACAAGGATAGCATCGTACCCCTCGTCAGTAGAGCTAAGTCAGTTACAGTGATTCTTGGAACACCACAACTCCTCAGTAGGGAAATAAAGAGCAGAGTGTGGAAACCAAGGTGTTGTTTGGAGCCTAGAAGGTTGTAGTGGATGATCAGTCAGAACCATCCACAGTGTGAGGTACAATTATTTTAAATTATACCATGTTGCAAATGTTTTTTGATATAGGTTCCTCACACTCTATTGTCCCCTCATGTGTGGTTGAGTTTGTGGGTTTAACTATCGAAATGATGCCTTCAGTTTTGAAACATCAATCTCCACTAGGTCAAAGGGATTGTCGAGCCTTCTTGTGTAGAGCATGTTGTAATGTTTTGGGCGAGGTTGAGTTAATGTGTAAATTCTCAATGTTTGAGATGGATGGGTATGATGTAATACAAGGAATGGATTGGCTGGTGGTGTTTAAAGCCCAGATAGACTTTAATGCGTGGATAGTGGATTTTATGACACAAAATGGAGTTAGAAATCACTTTAGAAGAGAAAGTAATGAAAGGCTAGGTGAAATGGGTTTGTTGGCACCAGATTTGGGCACATTATCGTATCAGTTGGTGGTGTTGTCATTAGAATCAATAAAAGGTGTTGAGTAGAGTGTTCTTCCTCCAGTAGTGGACCAGTTCATGGATGTTTTTCCCAAAGAATTATAGGGGTTACCTCTGGAAAAAGAAGTGGAGTTTATGATTGATATCCATCCAGGGACCAATCCTATCTCACTTCCGTCTTATCAGATAGTACAATCTGAATTTATGGAATTGAATGTCCGGTTGGATGAGTTGTAAAACAAACAGTTTCTCATACCTAGCATGTCTACGTGGGAAGTGTAGGAATTGTTTGTGAAAAAGGTGGTTGTAAATTTGATGCTATGTGTTGATTATCATCAACTTAACCAAGTTATGATAATGAAAAAATATCTTCATCCACGAACTGATGATTTTTTCGACCGGTTGAGGGGAGACCAGTGGTTCTCCAAGATCAACCTGTGGTCATTATGTTATCAATTGCAGGAGAGGAAAGACGATATTCCCAAAACAGCTTTCAGAAGTAGATATGAACATTATGAAAATGTAGTTATGAACTTTGGCTAACGAATGCACTAGTGGTGTTCATGGAATTGATGAACCAGCTATTTTATAGATATCTGGATTCATTTGTCGTGTTGTTTCTAGATGTTAATCTGGTGAATTCAATGGAAAGGGTGGAGCATGAGCAGCACTTGGCGACAATGTTAGGGATCTTGAGGCAAAATCGGTTGAATTCCAAATTGTCAAAGTGTAAATTTTGGATATAGGAAGTCTGTTATCTAGGCTATGTGATTTCTGAAATGGGTATTTTAGTGGATCCGGAAAAGATAGTTGTTGTTATCTCGTGGAAACCACCAAAGAATGCTTTTGAGGTATAGAGTTTCCTCAATATAGTTGGGGATTATCGGCATTTTGTTCATGATTTTTCATGTTTGGCTTCATCAATGATATATTTGACAAGAAATAATGTTCCATTATATTGGAATGAACATCGTTGGGTCATTATCTCTTAGGTGGAAAATTTAGGGTATATACGGATCATAAGAGCTTGAAGAACATTTTCTCCCAATGGGATTTGAACTTGAGTCAAAGGATATGGATGAAATATCTCCAGAGGTTTGATTTTGGCTTGATGTATTCACTGGGTAAAGGAAATTTGGTGGAGGATGCATTATGTATAAAATAATATGCTCATGTGGTGAAAAGGAATCAGAACAGTTGTAGTAGGTTTCGATTATTACGGACATGCAGTTGGAATGTGAGGACCATGGTGATAGAGCAGTCTTCATTCTAATCTTGTTGATTCATGAAATGGTTGAACTGGTAAAAAAGGAACTGATATATGATTCTATGTGTGTGACCATGAGATCAAAACTCAATGGTGGGGAGACTATTGAGGGATGGAAACTGAATAGAGATATAGTTTTGTATTTTTGGAATCGGATGGTTGTACCAGTAGCTTGTCAGGAGGATCTCTTCTGGGAACATCATAATTCCAGGTGGTTTGTTAATCTTGGAATTCATAAAATTTATATAGTGTTGAAATCACAGTTCTTGTGGCCTGGTATAAAAATAAGTGTGGCGAAGTTTGTTTCATGATGCTTGACTTGCCAGCAGTTCAAGACAGATCATCCGAGGCCTACGGGAATGTCGCAGTATATACCAATCCCTGTTTAGAAGTAGGAGAAAATAGTGATGGATTTTGTCACAGGTATCCCCAGAATGGTCAGAAAGCATGATTCCATTTGGGTGATAGTGGATCGGCTAACAAAGTCGGACCATTTCATCCTAATTTCTGAATATCATACGGTGGAGGATCAGTCGAAAATCTATATCCGGGAGGTGGTAAAGAGGCATGATGTTCTAGTTTAGATTGTCTCAAATAAAGATCCGAGTTTTACATCACGTTTTTGGAAATTCTTGAAACACGCCCTTGGGACACAATTTACTATGAGCAAGGCGTATCACCCTCTGATGGATGGTCAATGTGAGTGGATGATATAAACATTGTAGGATATGTTGGGGGATTGTGTCCTAAAATTTGGTGGCTTGTGGGAAGATCACATGTCATTGGGTGAGTTATCGAACAATAATATTTATCAGGAATCCATACATATGGCTCTCTTTGAAGTGTTGTATGGGCAGCTGTGTCCTTCTCCTCTATGCTGGGTGGAAATAGATGAGTCCTCATTTGTTAAACAGAGCCTTGTCCAGGAGACTACGAAGAAGATAAATTTAGTCAGGAAGAGAATGGATACGACTCAAAGTCATCTGAAATCGTATGTGGACCATCATCGAGTACCATTGTCGTTCAAAGTGAGTGATCATGTTTTCATGAGGATCTCTCCTAGGTTGGGACATCATCGGTTTGGGATGTAGGGAATGATATCTCTAAAGTATATTGGACCTATTGAGATTCTTGAGTCGGTTGGTGAGGTGGATTATCATTTGGATTTTCCTCCTAGGTTCAGTTCATTAAACAATGTGTTTCATGTATCACAGTTGAAAAAGTATCATCCAGATCTAAGCCATGTTATTCAATGGGATCATGTTGAGCTAGAGACAGATTCTTCATTTGTGCACTTGCCAGTGTGGGTAGCGGATAGGTAAGAGAAAGTATTATATGTTAAAATCAATGTTCTAGTTCGGGTTTTAGTGCAGCATGTCTGGATTCATGAGGAGACATGGGATCAGGAGAAATAGATATTCGAGCAATGGACCGATCTCTTTCGGTAAAGGGTGGGTCCACTATATTCTGAAGATGGAAAGTCCACTATTGGGGAGAATTTAGCACCAATGTTTTGAGGTATATAGCCTTTTATATTCTTATTTACATGTTTAAATTTCGTGGGATGAGTTGGGAAGAGGTTGGGTGATTTTAGAATGGTTTTGAATATGTTTGACGACTTTTCATAGGGAGAATGGTTAGAGCATGATTAGAGGAAACCATGCAGTTTCTCTAAGAAACCGTGCAGGGGGAGACAGTAGGCTTTGCAAGACCTGCGTGCAGTTTTCCAAATCGTGTGAGGAAACCATGAAGACCCCTCATCTTGAGGGAGTATCATGCGTACGGTTAGCGCACGGCTTGTCAAACCGTGCTGGCTAATCGTGATACACCATAAAATAGGATTTTAAAACCCTGGTTCCCTTGGGCCTGCCTATTTCTTCTACAAATCCTCTCTCATTCGAGCCTCACTCAGTTTTTTCGGTTCTCAAGGGTTGGAGCGGTTCTTTTACTCATTTTGGTAGAAAATCGAAGGGTTTTCGTGGTGGTTTAAAGGTGGTTTCTCACAGGCAGGTCTCTCCTCTTGGTTCCTTGTTTTTTTCCTCTAGATCTAAATCTCCACATCTCATGGTTTACTATATATACACCTTTTGCGTGTAGATATAGGGTTGTGGTTTCCATGGATGTTAATTTTATGTCTTGTGGATTTTAGGGAAGAGGATCTAGAGAGGTTTTGGCGGTGCGTTCACCGGTTTTGAGGTGCGATTGCTTGTGGGGCGATTTCGTCAGAACCCTAATGGTAGGTGGCTTCTCTCATGACTCCACTTTGTTAAGACTTGAATCTTGGTTACAATTAATTTGTTTTTTGTGAAATTAATTGTAGATTAGAGGTGGGAATTTGGTGTGAAATTTTTTTGGTAATGATTTGTGGATTTTTGAGATAAATGGGTTATTGTTAGTAAAGGGGGATTTGTTGTGTGACTTTAAAATGTTTATTTTCAAATCATTAGTGGTTATTTATGAAAAATTATTTGTGAATGATGGTTTTCAATAAATATTTTGTTTTATTGAAATGTGGGTTGACATGGAATATGATTTAAATGTGGTCACAATAAATGGGTGATTTATTGAGTGGATTGACATGTGATGGAAGTGGTTATTTTCATGTTGTTGTGGCCTTGGTGGATTATATGATGGATTATGGCTTCTTGGAATGTTGTGCGGAAGTGGATGGGAAGTGACACTATAATATAGGGATGGATATTGGATGGGAAGTTCCACCATGGTTTCTTGTGTGCATCTGTTGGATAGGAAGTGCCACCATGGTTTGTTGTGTGCATGGGTTGGATAGGAAGTGCCACCATGGTTCTTTGTTTGATTTCTTGGTGATGTTTGTAGATGGAGCTTGTGAGTGAAATATTAAAATAGTAAGTGGATGGGAAGTGCCACTATAATGAGGGGGTGGGTAGAGGACAGAAGGGCCACCATCAATGGTACATTGATGGGAAGTGCCACTAAATTTGGGCAGGAATAAATGGGTTGAACGGAAGTGCCGTCGTAATTGTTATAACGGTATTGGGTTGTAGAACCTTGTGTGGTGCATTACTTTTCTAGACGAAAATTATTCTGCTAATGTCAAATTTTGAAATACTTGTGGCATTTTTGTTTGGATTTCACTTGGTTTTCATCGCTTGGTAGGGTTATGTTTGACTTATAATAATGGTTGTGCTTTTGATTATTTTATTTAACTTTTTTTTATATAAATGTGCAAACGGTTTTATCCTAGTGGCATGTGTAGGGAAGACATTTAGGGAAATCCTACCAAGTATTAGTACTCACACCCTAATTTGGCACTTTGGTGCTTTTGCAGATTTCGTATTCCACAACACAGGTAAAGGTAATCCATCTCATTGATAGTGGTTCATGTTGATGCTTGGGATACGTGGTGGTGCGTGGAGCATAGAGCTTGGTGTTGAGCTGTGGAGTGTGTCTTGGCTTATTTTGGGTCTTTTGTTTCGGTCTTCCGTATAGTACTATAATATTTTGTTTGGATGTATGGGTTTTTGGGTTTTATTTTTAAACACAACTTGGTTGTTTTTTAGTAATATATGGTTGAATTGTTTTGTTGATATTCATCATATAGTTCATGGGTTGTTGGTTTCTCAGTTTGGTCTTAAGGGAAAATCATTCCCCAAGTATTCTCGAAGCACATGGCATTTATTTCCAGCCATTGGCGCCTTTGGAACATCGCTTAAGGCCAAGTTACCCTCACCGTCTCCTCGTGCTAATGAAGAAGGTGTGGGGTGTTACATAAATAATAATTTTATAATTATAATCAGTCATGAGATGTGTTGTTGGAAAACTAATTATATCGGTTCACGAGGTGATTGTCCACCCTACACATGAACGATTAATTATTTTCCCATTTTATTAGATTAAATTACATAATGATATTAACATAATAAAATATTAGTATATTATGGATTCTTGAGATATTTTATTATCATCGTTGAATAATATATGAAGGATGTGGACGGAGAAATCGATCAAAATTACTTGATTAAAACAATGCATTTTGTTAGGATGATTTCCTTTTATTGACACATTAAAACCCTTATTGAGGGTGTTATGCACAAACTCGGTCCTCTATATTATTGGGAGGGATTACAGAAAAGGTTTTTCGAAGATATTTTCTGAACGAAATAGGTTTAAATATGATAATATAGGAGGAGAAGGGGTTCCCTTTTAGAATACAAGGGAGGGGGTATTTTTTTGTTTTTCAATGTATTAAATTAATTTTATTTTACAAATGGCTCCAAACTAATTAATTTAGAATATATGATTATAATGGCAAATAAAGGAAATACAATGAAAATAAGAAAATTGTTGACTATTTTATACTCCTTATCTTTTATCTATAAATCTTATATTTCATTTTTAATACATACCATGATACAATGTAATTTACAATTTGAGGGTTAATATAATAATGATAAAAATCCAAATGATAAATTAATGTCTCCCTAATGAAATACTAATATGTATCCCAATAATGCAGCCTATGATCATATTTTTATTCATTTTATATGAACTTATAAAATAGTATTTGTTTTAAAAAATCATTACTATCAATTTTTAAACAATTTATTACTTCGTTTATTAAAAAAACATAAAAAACAAGACAACACCCAAAAAATATTTTTATATATAACTAAAAAAATTATTCTATGAAATTATTTAATGAGAATAATTATATCATATTATATTTTTGATATAAAATTTAATGTCATTTATTTTATTTTTCCACTAATTAAACAACTACTATGTTATCATATAATCCTTCAATTTAATTTTTTCTTTTAAAAATTAATATAATACCAAGATGAAGGTGAAAAATAGTAATTTCAAAATAATATTTTTGGCCAAAAATTTATCTTATATAATCCAATATTGAATATATTTTAAAATTTTTAAACAAATGTTTCAAAAAAATTAAATTTCATTGATAAAATACAATAAATGTATTAAAGTCATAAAAGTGTATCCAAGAGCTCAAACAATTGGTGAATATAAATTTTATGATGACAATAATGCATCAAATAAAATTATGAATACTGTTTGGATAATTTAATAATACTTATATTATTATTTTTACTCATAATTAAACAATTTACCATTAACTATTGTAACAAATAAATAGTTTGGATATTATTCATAAATATCAAAAATAAAAGGAACATATTTACTAAATATAAACATTATTATTACAAATATAGAATCCTTTTTTACAAATTAAATTCACATAAATTATAGAAATTATTTTGAAAATAAGCTCATTGAAGAAATGAGAATAAAAGTTTTTTACTAAAAACATTCAGAAGATTGAAATGATTTTATATCCAAATTCAATGTGAAATGGATTATAATGAACAAAATTTGTTTTAATTATAAAAATTATATAATTATACTTTAAAACCAATAAATAATTTATTTTAACACTAAAAATATTTCATATGGAAAATCAATTTTAAATTAAAATTCAATTTTTTTCACTGTTAATGATAACATAAATCTGAACAGAAAAATAAAAAAATTGAAACAGAATATAATTTTATATTATTCTATCAAATATGATGTTTAATTTATAAAATATAATTTATAAAATTCTAAAATATTATATATAAAACATTTTCACCTTCAAAATGTGGTGAAATTTTTTTTTCATAAAAAATATTTTTTTTAATCAAAAATCATGATTAATCATATTCAATATTTAACATAATATAATTTTCAATAATCAAAATTTTTAATAAATGTTAATAAATATGAAAAATTCTTATTCAATTATTAATTATGTTGCTACATTATACCGCTATTGTATATTGTGTTCTCATAATTTTATTCACTTATTATATAAGTTGGGATAATGTTCACTCATAAAATTTTAATTTTCCCATGTTCCCTCTTTAAACATTTCATTTTATTAAAATACAAAATCCTAAATAATCACTATATTTTATAACACATTTTCTCGATGATCAATATCTTAAATTTATTTATTCTCATAAGAATGTATATATTCAAATTAAACTAAATTTTCACTCAACATATGAGATGAATATGGAAGATATTTTATTAACATTGATAAATTAAATACATCGGGTACCTAGGATAAATTTGGAGGAAAGGACACTTAGTAGAAAACTAATCCAACATAATATAAGATTTCATAGGATCTAATGAACTGTGGAATTGTCTGTCCCATTTCACCAAAATGCATGTCAGTTTTCCATAGAGAAATATTGAGAAGAACTGATCATCTAACTCAATTGAAATTACCTTCCTCTAATTATCTATATAAGTTTTATTTCTAATTTGAGATATCCTCATGTTTCACATATTCAATTTATATTTCACTATTGTTTCTTCTACTAATTCTGCTCCCATTAACATACTTTCACCTACTTCATCCAAAATTATTGGAGTTAATCTCCCATATCCATATAATTTTTCAAATGGTTCTATCTATATATTGAAATAAAAACTACTATTATAATAATACTCAACTAATTAAATATGTTAATCCAAACTTCCTTGGTTATCCAAAGATCCATCAAGTACCATATCTTTAATTGTGTGAATGGTTCATTCAGAAATTCCATCTATGTATGGATGAATAGATGTAATGAAATTAAATTCCGTACCTAGTGAGTTCTGAATGACATTCCATATGTTAGAAGTAAAACTAGTATCCTGATAAGATACAATGCATATATATACTCTATTTAATATGAATATATATTTACATTAAAACTGATAATGTTAATATAGAGAGAGTCTTGAATTGGATAAAAATTAACAGATTTAGTCAGTCAATAAAACACTTATATCACATTTTTACCTCGAGAATTATTTAGTATTATCACATTTAAGTCAATGGATACATTTTTTCATTTAAACTATTTCACTAGAAAAGGATGAAGAATACACTTCAATATCTTTCTTTATTCTCAAACTTATTGTAATTTCATACGATTTATGCAGAATTTAGTAATATCACTTTTCATTCAATCTCAATAGTAGTACTCTCCAATATATGTGTATATCATTGTTCTATTATGACGAGTTGAAAATGGAAAACTATATACTTTATATAATAACTATTTCATCAACTATGAATAAAAAAGAACACTTAATTTCTTTAAAAATATCATAACACAATCATTATAATGGTTAAATTCAAAAAAAACACCCATTTAACAAATTATACCTTTTTTAATAACTCATAGTCTTGCTTCTGCACGTACATAATTCTATTTGAATGTCACGATTTCACTGACACCTAAATGAAAGAAGATGATATTCCTACACAAAAATACATCCACAAAAAGGTTCTTTAATTCTATAACCAAAGGGTTACATTCCAAATTTATAATGGATAAGGTTGTACTACTCTTTTGAATCAAAGAAGCATCCAAATAATTTTATTTTCAAAGATATTAATGAATAGTTTAAGCATGACCATTGATTAGTTTTATCCATCTTCTTTGTCTCATATTTAATTCCTTCAATGTGAATATTTAATTTAATCATTTATGATGAGTATATATTTCAAATTTAATAGTATTCAAATGATTCAGCTATTTTTTTAATGAAAATGAAATAAAATCAAATTCTATATCATGCGTAGGGTGATCTAACTCATGAGATTTCAACAGATCTAAAGTTTATAAAATTACATAATCATTATGAATTAGAAAACAAGCAAATCCATTCAATAAAACATCACCATAGATGAAAAATATTATATTTCATGATGGCATGAATATAATTGTATAAATCACAAATATTCATTCCAATTAATCATAAAAATCATTAAATTCGTTTATCTAAATAAATTAAAATCCATTTTGAGTTAAAATAGTATGTGGGAAATCGAACTATGTTAAGTATTCAACAAACCTCAAATAATAGCCTCCTAAAATAAGAAAATAATTAATATTAGTTATATTTATGGGTCATAGCATGTAATCAACAAATTTAATTTATAGGGATAAAAAGTTATTCCATATCTACAAAAAATTAAAATGTGGGATGAAATTTTTCACAACCAAAATTCCCACATATTGAATTTCTCATATAGTTTCAATTCTATGGTTTCAAAAAAAACATTATATTTCATTGTGAAAATATTAACATTTAGAAAACTGAAAAATAAAATCCATAAATAAACACAACCAAAAAAATTCCATTAACTCATAAAATATTCTATTAATAATATCCATTGATAAAACATGTTTATTAGAAACCCCGATTGGATTAAATAAAAACTAATAATGGCCATATCTTTTCTGAAACATTGTCATCAGAATATCTTCTTATATTACATTCAACTAATAGTACCCTGACCTCAGGTCAACCATCAAAAAATATTTTCCACCCTGGTGCTGATCAAATAAATCATCCACATGTGTAAAATTATACTATTTCTTAATAATGGTGTTAGTAATGTCTCTGTAACCAAATAAATGCCTTACTGAAACATATTTATTTATTTAAAACTAGAGAAAGACACCCCATGGTGAAATTCAAGATCTGATGAAAGAATTATGTAATGACTCATGTAACTACTTTATTAATTCAATAATATCTAGAAGATCCATTTCATAAGGGGGTTTAAAATTGTATTATCATCAGGAAAAATGACAGCAATAAATTCAGTTTTTTGATACTGTAAAATAATAGAGAAATCATCATGAAAATCATCTGGATACTAATTAACCAATTGAAACTAATTAATATGAACAATTAATTAGTTCTACAAAATATGTCTTCAATAAAACATTAATTATGATATTTTAATAGTCTCTCAGATTTTAAATAAGTTATAATTGTTTTCGGTTAATTATTTTTTGAAAAATGAAACATTTCCTAATGAGAAAAGTCATGAAATCTATCATCTATCTTATAATTATAAGAATAATTCCAATCATTTTCCAAAATAACATAAAACCCTAATAGAGAAAAAATAAAAAAGATTTTATCAAATTTATTTCCACTGAAAAATGAAATGAATATTCCAATAGTTTATTTTTCCATAATATTCCCCCATTTATTTTTAGCATATGTTTTAACATTATTTCATAAGGTGTAATTTCCAATTTAGTAATTTTTTTTAAAAATATTAATGACTATGAAGACCCCAAATCAAAAAATTATTCGGTATAATCTAAATAAACAAACAATGTACTTGATACAAAATTGTTTGATGGAAAAATTTTAAAATATTAGTTGCAATGTATTTGACCTCACATTTCATCATATATTCTCGATGTTTCCCATCATCCATGTTCCTCACTATTTACATATTTGCAAAATTATCCATATTAATCCACTTATAACATTTTAGTGATTGTATATCAAGAAATTCATACCACTACCATGATATTTTTTATTGCATTTGTGATCCTTATTCCCCATTTAACCAAATCAAGTTGAACAATCAAGAATTTAAAATTCATTCAATATTGTTTTTTTCTCCATAAATATCTGAAATGGTATACCTTATTTTATTACTACCGAACTTTATTGATGAATTCATCCATTTTTTCATCCACCATTAACACATTTTTATCCCAATGTCATAGAACACATGATTATCATATAACACAATTTCTACATTCTTCATGCATCAAAATTTGATTCTATTTGATTTCTATTCATTGGAATTAAAATCCCTTCAAATTTATTCATTTAATTCAAAGTAAAATGGAATTGTTTTACTATAAATATCTTGGATTAAATTTGGAAAGTACTATGACAATCAATTAAATTTGTTCTCATAGGAATCCTTTGATCCTCAGCCTTTATCAATTAAATTTTTTTTCCATCATATCCCTAATATTATTTCAAAAGTGTTTCTAAAAGAAAATATTTTTGAATTATTCCCATTACAAATCATCAATCCTCTCACTATCCCAAATATTTTTAGCCATTAACAAACATTGATCCGCCTTACCTTCAAAATAGATGATAGTGGGACTAATTATTTTATTTTATGAACTCACCATGATAAAAAAATTCTATGTCTTAAATACATATATATTCTACCACTAGGTAATAATATCAACTAAATGAATGAATATTTTTACACATAAAATATTACACAACTTAAATATTCTTCTGTGGTTGATCTTTCTAATCCCATGATTAAATTCCACCACTATTTATATCATTTTCCAGTGAACCATCTCTATAAAAACATATTCATTACTGATTCATATCTTCTCAAGATGCATATTTGGAAGGAAGTTTTCATTATGATGACTTCCCACCATAACATGAAAATTTTCTTTTATGGAAATCCATTCTTAAAAGACTTGTCATAGTCAAATAAATTTTATTAATATTGAATTAATATATCACTTCAACATAACTATAAAAAAATATATGGATATTCTATTTAAAATTCCCGATCCCCTAATTTTAACAACTCTAACCTCTAAAAAAAATAGAGAACCAAACTTATTTTTAATAAAATCGTAATTTTACTCCATAATTTTACTTCTATTATAAATAGGGATAATTTATGTGTAAATTTTTAGTGAAATTTTCTGTCATTATTACATAAAATTCCATATTCATACAATGTGGAAACAACTAAAATAGTATCCCATTTTGTCCAAAATATAAAACTTTTAAAATAAAAAATAATTTTTTTTTCGAAAAATCATCACAATTTTAAAATTGACTTCCACATTTCTCTAACCCTTCCTTATACATAGTCAATAACATTCTAAAATATGGAATATCAAAAAATAATATTAAAGGGTATAAAGAAATAAATAAAAAAATGTATAAAAATAAATACATACCCATGAAATCATTTTAGTAATGTTATACATTTCACTCATTAAACATAAGCTCTTTAAGCTACATCATGAAATCATCAATATAATGTCAATCTCCGTAGAAAAAATAAATCATAAATATTTCATATAAAATATATTCCATATCATTACTATTGTATCTATTAGGGATACATTGGGACTAACCATAATGGTTACATTTGGAATACACACCTCAGGTTATTCCTTTAATCTCTATAAAGAACCCCATAGTGTTAACATCATCTCATTAACACATGAATTGGTGAGTTATAACATGCTAACACACAATTAGTTTTTCACAGAACCACCCATACTCATATATAAATCCGAATAAAAAAATTATATAACCATAACACATGAAAAATTCCTAAAATAACATTATTAAGGAAAATAACTTATACATTTTAAATCCACCTTTAATTTTTACAAATTCCATCACAGATATTTAAAAAAATATATATTTGAAAATAACATAGAAAACATGGAAATTATGAATCAAAACTATAATGTGACATTAAATTTATAAATTATTTTTTATGTATATATTGAAAAAAAATTCCTATTGGAATTTGTAAAAATAGTTAAAAGGGTAGCTATAAAAGAGGGGTTTTAAAGAAAGTCTCATACATTTAGTCTCACCCATCACATATATTATTTATTTTCTTAAATAATAAACATTGTATTATTATTTATATTTCATTGATATTTTTTAATTTTCAATGTTCCATTTTTTTATATATGATGTAATAGCATTTTATTACAATTACATAATTTTTTATGTTCACATTTGGCATTTTAACCACATTTCTCACATGAGTCCAAAATGAATTTGTATGTTATTAATAGTCAATGTGGTCATAAGTAAATATAATAAAAAATAATTTTCATTTCATGGTTATAATTTTATAAATAAATTATATATTTAATGAAAATCAATATGTATGGTTTTCAAGAATATCTACCTTAGTATAACATATCAGATCTGGGTGCCACTCAATTGGTGCCTCGTACCTAGTTAGACACAAGGGCACAAGGGTGTATCTCTAAATTCTAGAGGCTTTCGACTAACAGTGAGGGCCTAGGGAGTGATATTTGGGAAACTATACTCTTATTGGAAGAGTGTAACATAGCATATTAAAAATATACAATAGAAGAAGTAGTAAAAACATACGACTAAAATAAATCATGGAAGACTGATAAGGTAAATAAGTAAGCATCAATAAAAAATGATAATTCAGCAATTCGCATGTTCTAGGAATGAAGTAAAACACTTTCACTACAATAATATGCAATATATGTCTTCAAATAATCAATGAAAAAAAATGATAATGTGATACATCATTATCCTCAGCTCGGTCTCACGCTTTCTGACTCCTAAGCAGCACATCGAATACTTGTAGAAGGGAAATTCCCAAATCGACAGCTGCAACAATATAATGTGGTGTTTCCCAAAAACATAACCCAAATATGGTGTGAGAATTTAACCCCAGTACACAACCACAATTAACTTTTCTTATCTTTCAGTGAGTATTAGTACAATTATCATATAAAAAATAAAAGTAGTAAACTAGGATGTACGCAAAAGTAAACAGTCCTAAAAGACATGTTTTCCATTACCATTCATTATGCTCAATTAAAACATAACATTAAATTGAATTATATATATCTTGAGATCTGGCTTAATTCCATGAACCCCCCATATAAAGGATACTCAACAGATACCTCAGAAGGATATCTGAACAACTAATGTAAAGACAATGTCCAAGATTGTGATATGGAATGACAGAAACAACATAAGCCCTTTCATTTTAATAATAAAATCAACATCTTTCCCATAGGCACAAAAAAACCCCACTTTCTATTATAACTGATCCTCTCCCAAAAGCATGACAAATCTATGCCCGTAGGCATAACAACTTCTCAGCCACAAGAATAACAAATACTTGTCTGCAGACATAGAATTCAAGATGGTCAAGCATGGAATATCAACATTTTCCTATAAAATAAAACACCTGTAAATTGCACTATTACATGGTTAACCTAATAACAACTCATGTGGGAATGAATCATATCAAAAAACAAGTTAATTTAACAATTACTAGGATTTGATGATAATTGGAATATCGTTAGGCAAAGAAGAAACTTATAATCCAAAACCCATATTCAAATCAATCACAAATTATAAAATTTTTAATCCATTGATAATTATAACTCATACTTAACAACCCAATATGGAAAATAAAGACATCCCTCATATGAAACCTCGACCAAATGGACAAAAACGGTCATTTGGGGGAAATACACCCATGACGTGGCCCTTAATCACACCAACACGATCAAACATGCTTAAATAAATTTAATTCATGACCTAAAAAATAATGGGAATCAACAAGTTTCAATTTCCGTTCATGATTACTCCATAAACATCGGAGAAAGAAACTAATTCACATATAAAAAACATTAAATTGAGCAAAAGGAACAATACCACCTACATTATCACTTTATGACTCTCGTCATCCATCATCTGGCTATGATTCTCCCTAGAATAGAGTGAATATATACAAAATCTAAAAAATTTGACCATAAATAAATAAATCGAGAGAAGAAATCTAGAAGAATGTCTCAATTGGAATTGGTTACTCACTGATAGGATTCCAATGAATCTGACTGTGATTGAATTAGATATCGATCATTGAAATAAGTGGGTATATCACGTTCGAATTTCAGGGGTGTGTTTCTCGTCGAATGGTGTTCATTTCATTATGTTTTTTTTGAAAATGATGATGCCACAAGATTTAATCAATAAAAAGGTATATATAACGTACCTAAGACTACTCTCTGTCTCTGAAAAAATTCTAGATAGACCATTAAATTCTTATATACTAGGATTACATGGTTTCTTGCCTTCCACACACTTTGTGTACCTATAAGTAGATTTCATGTAGTTCTTTGTCACATCGTGTAATAGTCCAAAAGTTTTCCCTTGGCCACTTTCCCCCCATTTTCTTATGTATACACTGAAAATGAAAGATCCATATCTCAAGAAAAATCTATTTTCTTACAAATTTACCCTAAAATAAATTCATGATGGAATTTATCATTCAATGGTATTGACGAAATATCTGATAACCACTCTGACCATTGGGATTGTACCACAATATCCCTCTCTCAAGTCTCGTCTTACACTCGATCATGCTTCAATTGCACCCATACCAATGAAATAAACCATCCATTGATAACCTTTGTTTTACGATCAACAATATGATTGTGATGCTCCTCACAGGATGCATCTTCATGCAACTCCACTTCCTCGAGATGAAAGGTTTCAGATGGGTTCGAAAAGTTACATTGAAACTATGAAATGTGGAAGGATTCATGTATATCCTTATGACTTTGAGGTAACTTTAATCGATAGAAAACCAATCCAACCCTTTCTAGAGTCTCAAATAGACTAACATATCTCGGTGAAAGAATTCCCTGTCTCTAAATCCTCGTGTGTCCCAAATTCTGTGTGATACGTAAGAAAACTCAATCCCCGAACTCAAACCCCAAAGGTCATCTACAAAGTTCAACATAAAATTTAAAATGAGGAAGCAATGTTTCCATCCATTCCCAAATCAATTGATCATGATCAGTGGTATCTTGGATAAGACGAGGTCCCAGTATCACTGGGTCTCCTACCTCCATTCAACACATGGGTGATCGACATTGCCTACCATATAAAACCTTATAAAGTTTTATTTTTATAGATTCTTGTAAACTATTATTAAAGTAAAATTCAACCAGGTTAATTTTCATCACCCATGAGCCACCAAATTCTATGATGCATGCTCGCAGCATGTCCACCAATACCTGTATTGTATCCTCTGACTGGCCACCTATATGAGCATGGTATATTGTGCTCAGAAGAACCTGTTAACAAATCACCCTTCTGAAAACTATTCAATAAATGTGATGTAATGTGGTATTCATTCTCTGAAATAATATATAATGTGTCTCCATGCATTTGTACCACCTCACGAATATATATTTCTTGGAGCTTAACCACATGGAAGGTCTCTTTGATCTGAACGAAGTGAGTGACCTTTATATGTCTATCGAACACCCACCACACATCATCATTAACATGGAGAGACATTGGTAAACCCTTCAAAAAATACATTGTGACATCATCTATTTTCCATATAGGAATATGTAATTATAATAAAGGCCGGGTTGGCTGTTGATGTTCCGCCTTCACCTGTTGAAAGGAATAAAAACATTAAAAAACAATCCACCTCAATCTACATAAAAATCCATCAGTACAAATGGTGCATGTCATTGTACATATTGATAACTCCATGATACACATCCCAAGATAAATCATGAAACTCACCTATCATCTCTTCATGTATATAAAGTGGAACCCAAATATGTCCATGGTTCCACTAGATCTCATCATCACCTACCATCCATCCAGGATGTGGATCATCAGTTTCCACACACTCTAATAGGACTAGGACATTATAATCTGATTGTTGTTTCATATTCATTCTGTCTAGAAGGGTAGAAGTCCTAGATGATGAATAACAGATAGTCTGTCCCTAAATCTCCTACACCTCCAAGTGCATCTCTTAGAAAAACTTCATAACTACCACTCAATATTGTTCTCTTGTACTACCTACATCCATGTCCTCTTGCTGAGTGCAACAACAATTTCATTTCCTTTTTCAAGGAATGTAGACAAACTCAATGTCAAATGTATGAATGTATTCCGCCAACCATTGTTGGCTCAAATTCTGATAATGGTGAGAAAATATGTACTTGAAACATTTTTGGTCAGTGTATACCACAAATGATTATACAAACAAGTAATGTATACTACAATTAAGGAATGAACAACCACATATAACACAAGATCATGCATCATATAGTTAATCTCATGTTTCCTCAACTGTTGAAACCCGTATGCAATGACTCGACCCCCAACCTAAGCATTGATCCCATACCGATACATGATGCATTACAATAAATAGTTTATCTCATGCATGACTCCAGTAAAATTACTATTGATTCTAATCTTAATCTACCTTTCAACTCCTGAAATTCCATATCCCTTGAATCTGACCATAATTACTTCTCACCCTTCTTTGTCAAGCCCTTCATTAGAACTTCTATGTGTGATTAGTCTTATATGAAATGCCTGTAGTAACTCCCCTTCCCTGGAAATATATACACCTCAATGATTTTATTAGGCTACTCAATGGTAACTACTGAAATCACCTTATATGGTCCCCCTGATACTATTAAATATTAAATGATGTGACCTATGATGTGAAATTGATCCATCCAGAAGTGACACTTTTAGAGAATTGTATATAACAGATGTTATCTTAGTGTACTCAAAACAATATCATGTTTGGTGGCTTGATTGTTTTGGGTATAAAAATACACCAAGACTTAATCCATGAAAACCACCAAAAAAGAATCCATGTAATAATGGAACACTTAGTTCATCATTGGAATGAAAAATGCAAGCACATTCATGAGACAGAATGACATAACCAGATACTCATATATAGAATACGTACTACAAAATAATGTACGAGTTATGTCTGAATATCGAACACCTACATGATGATATTCAAGCATTATGTTGATTTTTTAGAACACATGGGATCCTCGATGTTGATAAATTATGTCATTTATCTGTAGTAATGGATGTCGGTTTTTAACCATTTACAAGTTTAGTTGCCGATAGTCCATGAAGAGCATGAGGGTATCGTCTTCCTTTATTGAAAAAAGGACCGGCGATTTCCACAGAGAATTACTGGGACGAATAAACCCCGTTTACGCTAAATCCTTTAGCTACTTCTTGAGATTAGGTATCTCAAATAAATACATCCTATAATGAGGAATGGATACCGGTTCAGCTCATGGCTAAAGATTGATAGATAACCCCACATATCTTACCATAGGTAAGCCTTGAAAAGTCATCAAGAAAAATGTATATAAAATAGTCAACCACATGGTATAATCGATCTAATGTCTTCCATGGTCATACTGATAAAAACAATATGTGATGTCACCCCACTCAGCCCATGATTCTAGGCTCTATCTTGGTCATCTAGGATATCCCATTCACCTTATGTAGAAAATATTCACTATCTTGTGACGTAAATATCACCTGGTGGTGAAAGAAGTCATCAATTTCTTCAAAGGACACTAGAATATATATTCTAAGATGAAATCATATCCTATAATCTCTTAAACTTAGAGGTCCCCAACAACGTGAAAACCAAAACTGTCAGGGGGAAATCTTTGAAATTTCTCACACATGCCATCCTTAACCCTAACTGAGTTTTTTGTATCATTACATCATATGAAGAGAAAATACAGAGCCGAAGGATTTCTAAATTTGGAATCAATAAAAAAACATTGTCAACCCACTTTATCAATGAGTGTATATGATAAAATAAGGGTGACTAGAATTTTAACTATGTTAGTAGAAGGTCTGGGTTTCTTCTCTGGCTTCCCCTGTCAAAATGTATATGTATGACCTGTACCGCGGCCCTAAGACACTACTTGGATGACCTGATCTGATCCGCCCTATTGTTGATGGGATCTTGGATATTTCCTAGCATGAACATGACCACCACCTCATCTTGAACGACCTCACATATTCCATCTCCCTGACTGGTGGGAATATGATGACACTGCTCTTGATGACAGAGTCTATTAAAAACCTATCTCATTAGTTGTTGGTGGAAATTCCCAATAGTATAACTGTATATGGCTCATCATCCTTCCACTATTTGGGAACTTGAATAGTTCCATCATGCACTCTAACATGATATGATGGGTTCATCCACACTTATAGAACCTGTCTCAACCCATCCCAGTGGGGCCCGAGCAGCAACTCCCCAAGCCCACCTCCAATAAGCCAGGGGCTTGTGACTAGCACCGAGTAGGCATACCACTTACATTGGAGGAATTGCCTATAAACATGTACACACAAACACACATCTACATTCCCAAAATGATGATATGTAAAACTACTAAAAGGAAAATATGCATGCATAAACTAAAACCCAACCACAGAGTATAACGGGAAGGTAAAGTGCAAGAAAGTAAAAACCTTGGCAAAAAGTATAATCCCACCAAAAAGAAAGTCTGTAAACAAGTCCAACCTGTAAGGAAAGGTACTCGGACTGCATTCTATAGCTTTAGTAACACACCTCTGCCTGCCTGATCTCACTGAGCACCGTCTAGTCCTGTTCCACCTAGAATCTTGTTAAAGGCTCGCTCATCTGCACAAGACACAACACGTGCGGGCAAAGCCCGTGCTTGGGTGAGTATAACAATACCCAATAGGACACCCCGAAACCAAAAAAAACAACAAGGGAAAATATCACAAAGGAAAGATACATTCTGCTCTACTCAGTATATGTCTACTGAACATGTAACAAGAATATCCAGATATACTAATACACAAACGACCATCGCGATACCGCCCGCTAGTATCTAGCTCAAAGATTCCACTAAGCATGCAACTAGGAGAACACACTCCTAGTTCTGAAGAGAGAGCAATACGGAGTACTCGCTTTGGGATAACACACTCCACAGGTACTTTGAAAACATGATTCTCAGATGAGGATCAAAGCCAAGTCATGGGGTGGTTCCAACAACTCAGTCTGAGCTAATCTGCTAAGCAGAGGATCAGCGCCTAGGTAAGGTTGGTCACGTTGATACCAAGAACTCTACCTAGGGTTCCAAGAATGAATAGAGGGTCCAGATCAATGTCTCATATAGAGGATTCCAACAACAATATTCTGGATGTTATACTGAAGGGATCATACTCATGTATAAAAGAAATGATACCAGAACCTTCAGGGGATGACCAAGGGAACGAAACCTAAGAACTAGTCCAAGTCACAAAATAAAAGTGGCTCAAGCCATCAATAAAAGGTTACAGGGCGTGTAGTATGGTTACATTCCGTGTTCCTTGACCCTAGGTACAACCTGTGTAAACGTCCCGTGTCATTCACTCAAGGTGTGTAAAACCAAAGTACACGGCGTATAGAAAAGGTACATGATGTGTCCCTTGCCCCTGAGTGCTACCCGTTTAACTGGCCTGTGTCATTCGGATTATCAGATAGAAAGAATCTACACGATGTGTAAATTAATCACATGCCATGCCCGAGCACCTGGGATCAACCAGTGTACACTGGCTATGTGCCCGTACACGGTTTCTACCCGTGTCTGTGTCGCCTGCCTGTGTACCAGTACACGGGGTATCCCATGTATCTGGCTGGGTCTGGCTGGGGAAGGGTATACATGGCATGTCTTTGGCCATGTACCCTTCCTATGTCCGTGTACTCCCGGAGTACATTCCAGGTGGTCCTCTGATGAACACTCGTCGTGTATCCCAATCTACACTGCGTGTTGTGGGGATATTTACAGAAGCGTCGTCTTCCTCCTCGCGCCACGACTGACTATCTGGATCTTGATCCAACTGTCCGATCATCATGAAACTCGAGATTTGAGGTCGTCTTGACGTTGTAATGCCAAATAAATGGGTTTTGGGGATTTTATCGGTTTCAAAATCCGATCCCTACCATCTGAGCGGAAATCGTACGAAGAACGATTTCATCCGATCTGCTTCAGTCCGTTCGTCGCCACCGTGGCCACACCTCCGTGGGGTTGTACCAGTGCCAGATCTTCAATTTGGGATCATTGACTCACACAACAGGTGCACAACGATTCTTCATTCACATCCCCGTGAAGAATTTGTAGAACGTGACGAAGAACATGAGGATTTTCGGGAAGAAGAACACAACCGAAATCGAGAGGGACGAACCTCGATCGATGTTCGTGTCGATCTTGGTCTGTCACCATTAGAAGGTTGAACAAAACCAAAACAACTTCAAGAATCAAATCCCCACGATCCCCGAAAAATCCCTTCCCACAAGAACGATCGATCCATGGGCTAATCTGTTCATGGATTATTCTACTTTCATCGTGAGAATAAAAAATGGGGAAGAAAAATCAAATGCAAAACATCCTACCTGGATTCTGCGGCGTTCCTCGGCTGTGATCCGGTCGCTGCATCATCGTCACCGTGTAGGGAGGTTTTCACCAGAGCCTCCATATCCACCAAGGGTTTAAGGGTTGTGAGGTTTGTAACCCTGGACGCATGTGATAAACTTTATTGAAAACGGATAATGATATCCGCTGCAACAGATTTAATAAAATATTTTAAAATAAATATTTTTTTACGGTTATGTACAAAACCCAGTTTTCACCACCGGCCTAGGCCAGTTGAAGTTAGGCCTCGCGTGAGCTAAAATCGATGTTCCGAACGCAACAGTTCCCTCTGATTTCTGATCAGAGCACCCGCCTGGGAGTTATTCCACATTTTTAGGAAAACCGCACGCGCACGTAATTTAATTATTAAATTAAATTCAAAATCTTGTTCTAGGCTCACCAGGCCTCAGAACTGCACGAAGTCTTAGAGCCTGTTCTCTAATTAATTCCAATATAATATTAAAATGATACATGGTAAAAAATCTGGTACATTACATCACACCCACCTTAGGGCTTTCATGTCCCCAAAAAGCCAAAATAAGGGCTACTCAAAAAGATGTGTGTAATGCATGTGAATATGAGCCTCCCACTCCCATGTTCTCTCCTGGAGATTCTCCTCCTGCCCCGAGACATGCACCAAGGGAATATTTTGTCCATGATGGATCCTCTCCTGCCGATCCTTGATCTCCACTGTGTACTCTGAAAAGGTCGCCCCATCATCGATGTCCAGCTCGCCCCAGTCGATAATGTGTGAGGGATCGTGCACATACCTCTGTAGCTGTGACACATGGAAGAAGTTGTGTACCCGGTCCATCTGAGGAGGTAGATCCAAGTGATACGCCACCTCACCAGCTCTACTCAAAATTCGAAAAGGGCCAACGAACCTCGGAGATAGCTTGCCGCCTCGACCAAATCTCCGCAATCCCCATCGTGGTGAGACCTGAAGGAACACATGGTCTCCTTCCTAGAACTCCAAGGGCATCCACCTCTTATCGGCATAAGACTTTTCCCGACTCTGTGCAGTCTTCATCCAATCCTGGATGACCTTCACCTTCTCTGTAGTAGCTCTCACCATTTCACGGCCCATAAGTGCTGACTCTCCCGAGTTAGTCCAGCAAAGTGGTGACCTGCAAGGTCACCCGTACAGAGCCTCAAATGGTGCCATACCAATTGTGGAATGATAACTGTTGTTATAAGAAAATTATACCAGTGGTAGATGATCCTCCCAACTATGACTGAAGTCAAGTACACAAGCTCAAATAAAATCCACTAGGACATGGATGGTCCACTCTGTCTGACCATCAGTCTGGGGATGAAACGTTGTGCTCAGGCATAACTGAGTCCCAAAAGATTCTTGAAATCCCTTCCACAACCGGGATGTTAAATGAGCTTCACGATCATAAATGATCGTGGATGGGACTCCATGAAGTTGAACTATCTCCTACATGTAGAGGTGTCCCAAGATCTCTACCGAACTCTGCTCTCGTTTGGCTAGGAAGTGGGCCGACTTGGTGAGTCGATCGACTGTCACCCAGATGACATCATGTCCCCTGGATGTACGTGGTAAACCCATCCGAAGTCCATGGATATCCCGTCCCACGTCAACTCTGGCACCTCAAGGGGGTGTGTCAAACTTGTTGGCACCTGGTGCTCAGCCTTTACTTGCTGACGAGTAAGGTGCCGAGAGACAAACTCTGCCACACCCTTCTTCATTCTTAGCCACCAGAACTAACGTCGGAGGTCCAGAGACATCGTTTCCATGCCTGGATGCACTGCCAAAGAGGATGTATGGAACTCCCTCATAACATCATCTTGAAACATAATTGGTACTACCATGGGCCCTTTGAAAAGAACAATGTGCCCCTCACCTTATGAATATCCATCAGCAGCATCACCTTTGGATATCTGAGAACATAGAGTCTCACAGCTAGCATCCTCGCGTTGTGCTTCCCTGACTCATTGTAGGAGTGGAGGGGTAACAACCATCGACTGAAGGTTGTCTCCCTCATATCTATCCATGAAGGATAACTGTAAGGAGGCCAACTGCCTCGTCGCCTCCTCCAGCAACTACGGACTCGATTTCCTACTGAGAGCATCTGCCACTACGTTCCCCTACCCAAGAGTATAAACGATCTCAAAGTCGTAATCCTGGAGGAACTCAAGCCATCTCCTCTATCTAAAATTTAGATCCTTCTGAGAAAAGATATATATGAGACTCTTGTGATAATAGTAGACGGTAAACCGCTCTCCCATCAGGTAGTTCCGCCACATCTTCAATGCGAAGACAACCACTGCCCACTCAAGAACATGGGTCGCGTAGTTCTTCTTGTGTGGCCTCAACTGACATGAGCCATAGGCAATCACCGCTAGCCTCTCCATCAGGACACAAACATGCCCAGTTCCTGATGTGTTGCAGAATACTACGTAATCGACACCATCCTCTGGTAATATCAAGATCAGGGTGCTCGTCAAACGTTGTCTCAACTGCTGGAAAGCCTGCTGGTATCTCTCGATCCACATGAAAGGCTGCCCCTTTCGGATCAAAGCTATCATGGGTGATGAAATCCTTGAGAAATCAAGGATGAATCCCCAATAGTATCCTGCCAACCCAAGGAAACTCCACACCTCCGTTACACTCTGGGGTTGATCTCGTACTAGCACTGCCTCCACCTTGGCTGGGTCCACTGCTACACCATCTTCCGAGATAAAGTCTCCCAGAAAATGGACCTCCTGTAACCAGAACTGACACACTGAGAGTTTCCCATACAACTGGTGGTCTCGAAGTGTCTCCAGAACCATTTTTAGGTGTCTCGCGTGCTCCTCCCCGTATGAAATGTACACAAGGATATCATCGATGAAGACCACTACAAACCGGTCTAGATATGGCTGAATGATCTGGTTCATGAGTCCCATGAACACTTCCTGGGCATTCGTCATGCCGAAGGGCATCACCATGTACTCATAGTGACCGTAGTGACATCTGAAAGTCATCTTCAGTATATCCTGATCTCTTACTCGCAACTTGTGATATCTTGATCGTAGATCAACATTCAAGATAGATCGTTCCCCCGTCAGCACTGGGGCTGCCTAGGGTGAAACGTTGGGTCTCACAATGCCCTTTTTCTACAAGTCGTCCAACTGAAACCTCAGCTCACGAAGCTCTACAGGAGCCATACGATATACTGATGCTGATATCGGTGTTTTCTTGGGTTGCAACTCAATGCATAAATCTATCTCCCGACGGGGAGGTAGCCCGGGGACATCCTCCAAAAATATGTCCTCATACTCATCCACTACTTCTGGAAACAGGAAACTCATAACATCTGTTGCGCCAAGGGATAGGATAGCCAACTAATGTGAAATCGGTTGTTCCCTCCTATGTACGAGTCCATCCTACACTGCTTGGGTCTCTCTTTCACCGATAAAAGAGAACCTTGTTCCATCACTGCAGACATAGTGCACACTTCACCTAAAACAGTCGATCTGGGCATGAACTGTGGATAGCCAATTCATACAAAGAAGGACATTGTAACGCCTCGACGCAACCACCAAGAGGTTCCAACAAAAACTCTCACCTCCAAGGGTCAGGTCACACTGTCTACATAGGTGTGTGATCTCTGAATCTTCTCTAGTCGGTGATTCTATGAGTAAGGGTTGAGTCAACGACTCAACTAGAATCTCAATGTCTCGAACAAGATAAGAAGCTATAAAGGAATGACTAGAACCTGTGTCTATCAATATGGATGCCAAAGTAGAAAATACATAGATAGTACCTCTAATCATTCTGGGAGTAACTGGGTCATAAGCCTCTGCCGCCTGCAAATATCCCTACCACTATCCACCTACTCCCTGAGCCTAGGGTGGAACTCCTGGGGGTAGTGGTGGTAAAATATCAAAACGATGACCACCTCCAGCTACTCTCCCAGATCCGCTACAACATTCATCGCCCCGTGGATCTTTCTGCTACACATGTTGCCTCTAACTCGGTGGTCCATCCACTGCTTCCATGTCAGTAGTACGGTGGGTTGGACAATCCCGAGCGAGATGTCCCCTTCCATCACATGAGTAGCATCACCAATCTCGAGGCTGGATAGATGCACCCTGCTAACCCTGTACGGCAGATCCCATGTCTTGGGATCTCCTCTGAAAACGTCTCCCATTCTTGGGTCCCTAATGTCGGCTCCCTACTACCGAGGTCTCTGCTCCAGCTCGCCCACTACTGACATCTGCCGGCTGTCTCTGCTCTGCCAAGAAACTCTGGACCACCAGAGTCCACTTGAGAACCCCAACATAAGTAGAAATGCTCATAGGGATGATGCAAGCTCAGATATTTCTGCGCAAGACCCGCTCAAAATTCCGAGCTTTGAAGTACTGATCTCTGACCATATCCATTCAGTACCGCGAGAGGTCAGTAAACCTCGACGAATAGTCAGCCACCGTAATGACTCCCTACCGGAGTTGAAGAAGCTCATGTATGCGTACTACTCTTAGGGTAACCGGTGAAAACTCCTCTCGGAAGAGACGATCAAACTCCGACCATGAATGTGTCACCTCATCGTGGGTCTTGTAATACCCCAAGCTTCTATGGTACACGTCTCTTTGAAAAATGCAATAGTGTGTGTTGTATGCAACATCGAGTTCTAACTCACCACAACCAATTAAATTAGCCCTTATGAATAGTAATACCCACTTTTTGAAATTTATAAATTTTATTTTTTCAAAATGGACTTCATTTTTGGATTCGGAATATCGAAATTATCCTAGGGTGAAGTTTTGGTATTTTTCTGAAAAAACTGCAGTTTTTGATGAATAGTGAAACCACTAAGTGGTAGTTAAAAAACTAAATTTTTCATAAAACGTCATTTTTCCACTTTTTTGAGTGGAATTTAGAAAATCCGAGAAACATGGTCAATATCAAGGATTCAAATTTGGTTCAATCAGATGAAAATAATTTTTGTTGAATAGTAACTTTTTAACTTTTATTTACCACGGTTAAAAGTAAATAGGATAATTAAGGGTAAAATTGATATAAATATTACACTAACACAAGTCCTAATTCTATTGGACAAGTGTATCTCGACCAAAAAAAACCTTAGGAATAAAATATTATCATATAGGTCCACTTGGATTAGATTAGGACATTAATTATTATTTAATTCAAAGAAGAATTAAAAGAGTTAAAATCAATGTTTATTTACTAAAAAAAAATTAATATAGGGTTACTCATAATATAAATTAGATTATAAATATTCATTAGGAAGATAAATATATTTTCTAAATAATTATATTGTATTTATAATTTTTAGACTTTAAATAATTTAATTTATTTATGACACAATGATGATGTAGTAATTACCATAATAGTGAAAAATTAAAATAATTGATATTATAAATACCCAAATAAATATAATTGGAGACTTTTTATGAATTAAACTAATTTTATTGGTTAATATGATATATTAGTAATGATTTAATTATATTTTCTCAAAGTAATCATTCTGTTATGATTTTCACAAAAATAAATTTTCCAAATAGTGTCAAAATCGACATATAAGAGTTTTTAAAACAAATATTATATTATTAAATGATATTCAATTCCTAAAAATCCAAGGATTGGCCAAGATGCTTATATCATGATAGGTGTATCCTTCATGGACCAATTGGGGTCACTTGGAGGTATACAATAAGTTTATTAAATATATAATATAAAAATACAAAGTGACATGGTAAGTGTCAAACTAATTAACTAAGAGTTAAAACTAAAAGATAAGGTTAATATAATGACCCAAACCTGTCTAAATTATAATGGATGAGTGGTTTTAGACCCATCCCCAACCTTGAAATTTAAATAATCCGCTTTGGAGCAATTAGAGACCGAATATGAATTTATTATAAAATAATATTTCTTTCTTTTCCGAAGGTGCATCTCACCCCTCTTATAAAAGGGAACTCCCCCTTATCAATAATTCACAGCTTAAAACCACTTGGTTCGGCCAAACCCTGCCCAAATACACTCTAAACATCCCTAAATTCATCCTAGAGTATTTCCTTTAGTCAAAAAGACAACATATGGTTCCCTTTTGATCAAATCAAATGAATGAACCCGAAGAATAGGTAATGATTTCACCACCCCTTTTCAAGTTCCTTTCTTCTTCCACTTCTTATATCTCTGTTATTGCCATTCTAAAATAATAACTGCAGTATATTATATATACTTTGATGTTATTATAAACATTATACAACCATATTTCAGTATTCTATCCATCATTTGAATGACATGTCACCATACGCCACGTCATGGTGTAATTTTTATTCAAAACATTATTATTTGGATGGTTATAATAATGATTTGTAATTCATCTAAATAATAAATATAAAAGGATAATTATTATGTATATATGATATACCATCCAATTATATATTATTTTAATATCAAAAGAATTATATTGTCGCTCGTGCGTACGTACAGACTACCGTCTCCACGAATGCGATGATATTCATTCCCCATCGTATCCATTCAAATATAATTCTCATTTGATGATTAATAATAGTATCTAAGGACTTGATATAATTCTGTTTATGAATAAGATAAAACCTTTCAATGACAAACAAGACTTATGTAACAAAACATATAAAAGAAAACGAGTAATTTAACACCCGAAATGACGATAATTCTAAGATATTATTAACAGATCAATGTTAAAAGATCATATATGATATCATATTGATGTATATGATTATTTTATAATTTAATAACAATTACTTCACCATTATATAGGAGGTTAACCTACCCTAAACCAAGGAAATGTACAAGGTATGGTTTATTTTACAATGTCTTCAATATTCGAGGTTCTTTATACGTAAATATCCACTGAGATGTCTTTATCATCCACATCCATGTTTCTTAAAAATGTATTTCAAAACATTCTTAATATTTTAAAGAATATGGGTTAAAGTCATTTATACCCTGGTTTGACTTTTTATAAGTGGTTTATAAAGAAATCTTTCTGTTTTTTTTCAAACAAGGTCCATTTTAACCTTTTCGACAAAATTAAGGTAAGAATGTCTTTCTTAACTTATACGGTGTATGCGGCTATTTTACACCGTTATAAAATCTTCGAAGCTTACCTTAAAAGATTATATGAAAATTTTCAAAGTAAATGTTTTATTTTATAATTATGTGACTTTTAAAATATTTCAAAAAAAGGGATATTTCTCTCAAATAGTTTTGATTTCATCTATGTCAACATCCTTTGATGGATTTTAAGATTATTTGAAGTCGATTTATTATGATACAAAACTTCCATATTGTATTGAAGGTTTTATGATTTGTTTGAATGTGGATGAGTTATTTTTATAACATTCATGGTTTATGGAAAAAGTATTGACATTTCATATGCACGTTTTAATATGAATGTTTATGTTATGTTTAAACCTATTCATATGAGGAATGCATTGGACTTAATATGTGACGGGTGGAGCCCGCTATAGCTCTTCGATGCATCGGTAGGTCTCATGAGACAAACTAGTGTCTTGGCACAAGGCCTTGACAAAATTGTGTTTGTATTATTGCCATGAGGCCTTGGCTATGTGGTTATGATAGTCTAGCATTATGCATTCCATCATTATAAAAGTGGTTACTGATATTTCATGTGATTATTCGATTAGTAGAATGTCCATGTGAATAGGTAAATGGAATTATTTCATTTTATTTTTTCCATACTATGTTGATTTCAAGTTTAAAAGGATTTTTCTTTAGTTATACATTGCCTTAAATGTTTATTCTTATTTATGAAAGTTTATGCTATATTGTTATCCTTACTGAGAATTAGAGATCACCCCTTTTCAATGTTTTAATTTTCCTAGGATGTGAAGAAGTAATTTATGAATGACCTACAGGGATAGTATGATGGGATAAGAGTGTGGACTATAGAGACTATATTGTTGTAGTTTTCATTTTATGATGTAATGTAAATGTTATTAATGTATCTAGTTATTCCAAGGCTACTAAACTAATTGGTCTTTCGAGTCTTCATATTTCTTGTGATCATGCCAATGTTCTGTAATAATTCACCGACTCTTGGTAACTGGGGTCGGGACGTTACAGTTGGTATCAGAGGATGTTTAGTACAAACCATGGAATCTAGATTTAGATAAACTCTGATTAGAGGACATATATTTAAGATGGACATTGAGGATTATTATATAAGAACTTTGTAACACCCCAAGATTTCATAGTGTGTTATTTCTTCAAAATAATTCAATAACATGCACTACACGCAACACCGAGTTCAAGCGCACCATGACTCACCAAACAAGCCGTTCAAAAAAGGTTATGAATAGTATTAACTAAATTTTAAACTTTATATAATCCTTATAATTTTAGAATCCATATTATGAGTTTCTTAGATATAATGCAAGAACAAATTCATTTTCAGTATTGCACTTTTATCAACTATAATAGTGAACCCTTTTTAAATACTATATTTTAAACTTTTTGACTAAATGGGGACATAAAAAATTTAAAATGAAACATCCCAAGCTTCTACGATACGCTTCTCTTTGAATAATGTGATAGCGTATGTTGTACGCAACACCGAGTTCTAACAACCAATTAAACTAGCCGTTATGAATAGTAATAACTACTTTTTGAAATTATATATATTTTATATTTCAAAATGGACTTCATTTTTGGATTCAGAATATCAAAATTAGCCTAGGGTGAAATTTTGGTACTTTTCAGATAACTTTTATGTTTTGATGAATAGTGAAAATTACTAAATTTTAATTAAAAACAACTTTTTTAATCAAAATAATTAATATTGATAAATTATGAATTTGAGTGGTTTTAAAGTATATTTAGAATATATTTTTACCATTTAATATAATGTTGGTCATTGGACATAATTTTACAATTAAACCGAACATAAACAAGTGTCAATCTTTTGATAGTTATTATCTCTTAAAAACACGCTTTTTGTTTTGACAGCGGGAATCAATTTTAAATTAATTTCTGCCACTTCTGTGTTTTGAATTTAGGAAGATGGATTCCATATTTGGAATCATGATGTTCAAATTGTGTAAATAGGTAACTTTTATTTTTAGACATTTTGAATAGTTACTGTGGTAAATATTTTATTTACCATGGTTAAAGGGTAAATCCGGTAAATAAGGGTTAAAAAATAATATTATAATAATACAAAATTACCCTAAAACGTGTCCTAACCTTATTGGTGGACACATACCCGACCATGAGCATCCTTGGGTCAATTTGGGGACCCCTTGGAGCCACTTGTATGTGGTAGGTACACTTTACATTAATAAAGTTAAAATAAAAATAAAAATGGCATAAGCATACATCTTTTAGAAGAACAATTTTTACATAGGGTTATACATGTTGGATTTTCGATTATAAATATTCATTAGAAAGATAAAAAGATTTCATACATAATGATATTTTATTTATAATTGTTAGACATTAAATAATTTATTTTATTTATGACACAATGATGATGCAGTAATTACTATAATAGTGAACAATTAAAATAATTGATATTATAAATACCCAAATAAATATAATATGAAACTTTTAATGAATTAAACTAATTTTATAGGATAATATGATATCTTAGGATTGATTTAATTGACTTTGTTCGAAGTAATCAATCTGTTATGAGTTTCACAAAAATCAACTATTGAATAGTGTCAAAATTGACATAAAAGAGTTCTTAAAACAAATATTATATTATTAATTGATATTAAATTCCTAAAAATCTAAGGTTCGGCCAAGAAACTTATATCATGATAAATTCATCATTAAAGGACCTCTTTGGGGTCGCTTGTATGTATATGGTAAGTTTATTAACCATATAATATAAAAATACAAAGAGACATTGTAAAAGTGAAACTAATTAACTTAGAGTTAATACTTAAAGATAAGGTTAATATAAGTACCCAAACCTGTCTAAATTCTATTGGTTGAGTTGTTTTCGACCCATCACCACCTTAACCTTTGAATAGTAAACTTTGGAGCCATTGGAAACCGAATATGAATTTATTATAAACTAATATCTCTAGCTTTTCCAAAGGTGCCCCTCACCCCTCTTATAAAAGGGCACTCCTCCTTCTCATTTCTTCACACCTCTCAAGCCACTTGGCTCGTCCAAACTCTGCCCAACTAAGCTCCCCACATCCCTCTCCTCCTCCTTGAAGCTTCCCTTTAGGAAGAAAGCTTTTCAAGAAGTCCTTTGGTTCCAACCAAAGTGAGTTACCTAAATTAAAGGTAACGATTTCTCTTAAATTATTTTCATTTATTTTGCTTCTTCAACCCCCAAACTCTTTTTATTTCATTTCTTTTGTAACAACACCAGTATCCTCAATATACTAGGATGTTGTTATAAGAAGGATTCAAACTACACATACACACAACTCCATCTAATGGATGATGAACATAATGTTTCTGTGTGTAACACCCCAAGCTTCTACGGTACGTTTCCCTTCGAATAATGCGATAGCGTGTGTTGTACGCAACCTCGAGTTCTAACACACACCACAACTAATTAAACTAGCCGTTGTAAATAGTAATACCTACTTTTTGAAATCATATATATTTTATATTTCAAAATGGACTTCATTTTTGGACTCGGAATATCGAATTTAGCCTAAGGTGAAATTTTGGTACTTTTCGGATAACTTTCATATTTTGATGAATAGTGAAAATTACTAAGTTTTAATTAAAAACAACTTTTTTAATCAAAATAATTAATAGTGATAAATTATGAATTTTAGTAGTTTTAAAGTATATTTAGAATATATTTTTACCATTTAAAATAATGTTGTTCATTGGACATAATTTTACAATTAAACCGAACATAAACAAGTGTCAATCTTTTGATAGTTATTATCTCTTAAAAACACGCTTTTTGTTTTGACAGCGGGAATTAATTTTAAATTAATTTCTGCCACTTCTGTGTTTTGAATTTAGGAAAATGGATTCCATATTTGGAATCAGGATGTTCAAATTGTGTAAATAGGTAACTTTTATTTTTAGACATTTTGAATAATTACTGCGGTAAATATTTTATTTACCATGGTTAAGGGTAAATCCGGTAAATAAGGGTTAAAAAAATAATATTATAATAATACTAAATTACCCTAAAAACGTGTCTTAACCCTATTGGTTGATAGATGGTCGACCATGGACATCTTTGTGTCAATTTTGGGACCCCATGGATCCACTTGTAAGTGATAATGACACTTTATTTTAATTTAGTTAAAATGAATACAAAAATGACACAAGCATATATCTTTTAGAACAACAATTTTTACATAGGGTTATATATGTTGGATTTTAGATTATAAATATTCATTAGAAAGCTAAAAATATTTCCTACATAATGATATTTTATTTATAATTTTTAGACATTAAATAATTTATTTTATTTATGACACAATGATGATGCAGTAATTACTATAATAGTGAAAAATTAAAATAATTGATATTATAAATACCCAAATAAATATAATATGAAACTTTTAATGAATTAAAATAATTTTCTAGGCTAATATGATATATTAGGATTGATTTAATGGACTTTTTTCGAAGTAATCAATCTGTTATGAGTTTCACAAAAATCAACTATTGAATAGTGTCAAAATTGACACAAAAGAGTTCTTAAAACAAATATTATATTATTAAGTGATATTAAATTCCTAAAAATCTAATGTTCGGCCAAGAGACTTATATTATGATAGGTTAATCATTAATGGACCACTTGGGGGTCGCTTGGATGTATATAGTAAGTTTATTAACCATATTATATAAAAATACAAAGAGACATTGTAAAAGTGAAACTAATTAACTTAGAGTTAATACTTAAAGATAAGGTTAATATAAGTACCCAAACCTGTCTAAATTATATTGGTTGAGTGGTTTTAGACCTATCCCCACCTTAACCTTTGAATAATAAGCTTTGGAGCCATTAGAAACCGAATATGAATTTATTATAAATTAATATTTCTAGCTTTTCCAAAGGTGCCCCTCACCCCTCTTATAAAAGGGCACTCCTCCTTCTCATTTCTTCACACCTTCAAAGCCTTTTGGTTCGGCCAAACTCTGACCAAATACTCTCCCAACATCCCTCACTACAACCTAGGGGCCTTAGTTTGATTAGAAAGCCAACCTAAGGAGCCCTTTTGATCAAATCAAAAGGAAGAACCCGAAGAAGAGGTAATGTTTTCACCACCCCTTTTCCAAGTTCATTTCTTCTTCCACTTCTTCTTCCTTTGTTGTTACCATTATAAAATAATGACTCCAGTATCATTTATATACTGTGATGTTATTATAAATATGGTACAACCATATTCAGTATTCTATCCACCCTTTGAATAACATGTCACCATACGTGCGTACGTACGGCTTACCGTCTCCACGTCGTGGTGTAATTGTTATTCAATATATTATTATTTTGATGGGTATAATAATGATGTTTAACTCATGTAAATAATAAATATAACATATTAATGATTCTGTATATATGATATACCATCCATTTATATATTATTTTAATATCAAAAGAATGATATTGTCGCTCGTGCGTACGTACGGACTACCGTCTCCACGAACGCGATGAGATTCATTCTCCATCGTAACCATTAAAGTATAATTATCATTTGATGATTTAAAAATGATGTTTAAGGACTTGATATCATTCTGGATATGAATAATATACAACCTATCCTTTACAAACATGTCTTACGTAACAAAACATATGAAAGAAAACAAGTAAGTTAACACCCGAAACAACAATAACACTAAGATACCAATATTAAAAGATCATATATGATATCATATTAATGTATATGATTCTTGTATAATTTAATAACAATTATTTCACCATTATACAGAAGGTTAACCTACCCCATCAAAGGAAAAGTACAAGGTAAGGGTTATTTCACAATCTCTTCATTATTCGAGGTTGTTTATACGTAATAATCTACTGGGATCTCTTTATCATCCACTTCCATGTTTCTTAAAAATGTATTTCAAAATATTTTTACTATTTACAAGAATATGGGTTAAAGTCATTTATACCCTTGTTTGACTTTTTATAAGAGGTTTATAAAAGAATCTTTCCGTCGTTTTCAAAACAAGTTCCTTTTTAACGTTTTCGACAAAATTGAGGTAAGAATGTTTTTTTTAACTTATATGGCGGGTGCGGTTATTTTCCGCCGTTATAAATCATCGAAGCTTTCCTTACAAGCTTATAAGAATATTTTCAAAGAAAATGTCTTATTTTATATGGATCTTAAATGATTTCAAAATTAAAGGAGATATTTCTTTAAAAAGAATTTTGATTTCATCTATGTCAACATCCTTTGATGGATTTTAAGATTATTTGAAGTTGATTTATTATGATACAAAACTTTTATATTGTATTGAAGGTTTTGTGATATGTTTGACTGTGGATGTGCTATTTTTATACCATTCATAGTTTATGGTGAAATTATTGACATTTCGTATGCTAGTTTTAATATGAATGTTTATGTTATGTTTAAACCTTTTTCATATGGGAATGCATTGGACTTATTAAGTGACGGGTGGAGCCCGCTATAGCTCCTCTATGCATCGGTAGGTCTCATGAGACAAACTAGTGTCTTGGCACAAGGCCTTGACAAAATCTTGTTTGTAGTCTTGGCACGAGGCCTTGGCTATGTGGTTATGATAGTCTGTCATTATGCATTCCATAATTATGAAAGTGGTTATTGATATTGCATGTGATTATTCGATTAGTAGAATATCCATGTGAACAAGTAAATGGCATTATTTCATTTTATTTATGCCATACTATGTTAAATGTTCAAGTTTAAAAGGCTTTTGTTTTAGTTATACATTGCCTTAAATGTTTATTTTTATTTATGAAAGTTTCCTCTATATTGTTATCCTTACTGGGCATTTGAGCTCACCCCTTTTCTATGTTTTATTTTTCCCAGGTAGTGAAGAAGTAAATTATGAATGACTTGCAGGGATATTATGAGGGGTTAATAGTGTGGATATGAAGACTTTGTTGTTGTAGTAGTTTTTCACTTTGAAATGTAATGTAAAACTTTATGATTATATCTAGTGTTTCCAAGGCTACTAAACCAATCGGTCTTTCAGGATTTGATCTTTCTTGTGATCATGCCAATGTTATGTAATTAATGCACCGACTCTGGGTAGCTGGGGTCGGGGCGTTACAGTTGGTATCAGAGGGAGGTTTAGTACAAACCTTGGAAGCTAGATTTAGATAAACTCTGATTAGAGCACATAGACCTAAGATGAACTTTGAGGATTAGTATAGAAGAACTTCCTAGAATTTTGGTATTGTAGAGACTTTGTGAGTTTTCCGAGCAATACATCCCTGTCTGGATACGAGCAGGTAGAGGCGGCTCTGGCACAGATGTACCTAGGGGTAAAACCCAAAAACACCGCTTTGAGCTAGACTCGAACGGGAACTGGTGCACGACAACGGGCCTTGCTGCACTCTTGGTTACGACACTCCCGGGGGATATGCTTAGGATAACTCTCACTATCTTTACAAATCATTATGAAGGGTTTATGAGTATATACTTCCTCAAAGAAAACATTTTTATGATTATGGATTATATCCATAAATAGTTCAATTTATGTTAAGTGTTTTATAAGTATGGGATTATGTATTTTGATTCATAAACTGATCTAGTTTATGCCATTGTTTAGAAATGGCGCCTAGTGGAAGAAATGGAAACCGTATCAATGCACGCACTCCATGTAGGGATTGCCCTCCTGCTCAAGATAATTATAGTGGGGCTGGTGATGCAACTGGTGCCGATCAGCTAATCACCATACTGGGACAACTTACTCAGGTTATGAATAATAACCATACCCGTATGGAGCACCCTGATCCGCAGCGTGGAGGATCAATGTTAGATTGATTCATGAGGCAACAACCACCAACGTTCAATGGGAGTACAAATCCCTTAGTATCTGAGCAATGGATATTTTCCCTAGAGAAAATATTTCAGGCTTTGGGGAGCAGTGAAAGAGAAAAAGTTATCATGGCAGTTTACCGCCTCACTGGAGATGCTGATCAATGGTGGTCATTGATTCAAAACATGAAGGAAGATGATGAAGTATCAAACATGGAATGGAGGGAGTTCAAAGATCTGTTTTTAGAAAAATACTTTCCTCGCGACCATCGAGCAGATATGGAAAGACAATTTCTGAGTCTGAGACAAAAGGAGGATGAGAATGTCACAAAGTATGAGGCTAACTTTACAAGGTTAGCGAGGTATGCTGGAGATTATATTCACAACCCAAGAAGTAAGATTGATCGTTTCTTTGATGGGTTAAAACCATTTCTCCGTCGAGCATTAGTCTCACAATCCTTTTCATCGTACGAAGACATTGTCTCATGTGCTATCAAGACCGAAAAAGAATTCTCTAAGTCTTATGACTTTAAAGCGAAGCAAGAGAAGAAGAGACCTTCTGATCAATCTGGGAATGGAAATAAGGGGAAGAAGGGAAAGGTTGAATATCCATCTTGTGGTAAATGCGGGAAGAAACATCCTGGTACTTGCTTGAAGGGAATGGGAGTCTGTTACAAGTGTGGTGAAAAAGGCCACCAAGCTCATGATTGCAAGGGGAAGAAGGAAGCTACCAACGTTCAGTTCTACAATTGCAGGGAGATGGGGCATTATGCAAATGCATGTCCTAAGCGTCAGGAGAACTTACCTCAGAAAAGGCCAAGGGATCAAGGCCAGGCTTATGCTATCACTACTGCTGAGGTAGAAGCTCCGAAAGACGTGGTGGCAGGTAATTTAATGGTTTCCTCAAGTTTAGCAAATGCATTATTTGATTCTGGATCATCGCATTGTTTCATATCTTCCCAGTTTGCTAAGAAAATTAGATATTTCCAATTTGATTTAATAAGGGAGTTGTCAGTTAAAACTCCTAAGGGAAGTATCGTTGCAACAATGTTTTGCGAATCAGTCCCCATTAGAGCACATAAATTTTCTTTATCTGCTGATCTCATCGTCATACCTATGATTGAGTTTGATATAATCCTCGGTATGGACTGGCTTTCGGACTATGATGCGAAGATTTATTGTAAGAAGAAAGAGGTTACGATTCTTGATGATAATGATAAGGAACACCTTATTTTTAGAGCAGAATCGTCACCACCTAATTCTTATTTAGATCCACCCCTAGTAGCTCAACTTAATTCAATTATTGGGGAGTAAGAGAATGAAGTAACTATCGGTGAGGAAAGGAATGTTCAAATAGAGGATGTACCTGTTGTGAAAGAATTTGTAGATGTATTTCCGGAAGATTTACCTGGACATCCTCCAGAACGAGAAGTTGAGTTTTCTATTGATTTGATTCCTGGATCAAGGCCTATATTGAAGACCCCTTATAGAATGGCCACTGTAGAGTTAGTCGAACTAAAGAAACAACTAGAGAAATTGAGTAATAAGGGATTTATTCGCCCTAGTGTTTCTCCATGGGGAGCCCCTGTTCTTTTTGTTAAAAAGAAATATGGATCTATGAGGTTATGTATCGACTACAGGGAGATCAATGCTATAACGATAAATAACAAGTATCCCCTACCTCGTATTGATGATTTATTTGACCAACTGCATGGAGCTCAATACTTTTCAAAGATTGACCTTCGATCTGGATACCATCAGTTGTGTGTAAAGAAAGAAGACATTCCGAAGACAGCATTTTGAACCAGGTACGGGCATTACGAGTTTACTGTAATGCCGTTTGGATTGACTAATGCACCCTCTGTATTCATGGATCTAATGAATAGAGTTTTCAAGGAGTATCTCGATGAATTTGTGGTGGTATTTATTGATGATATCTTGGTATACTCCAAAACCTACAAAGATCATGAAAATCACTTGCGCATTATCTTGAAGACTCTGAGGAGGCATGAATTATATGGAAAGTTTAGCAAGTGTGAATTCTGGCTTCAGGAGATTTCTTTTCTTGGCCATATTGTCTCTAAAGATGGAATCTCTGTTGATCCTTCTAAGACCAAGGCAATCCAAGAATGGCCAGCACCTACGAGTATAACTGAGGTACGTAGTTTTATTGGCTTGGCAGGTTATTATCGACGTTTCGTCCAGAATTTTGCCCGATTGGCTAACCCATTAACGAAGCTCACACGTAAAGGGGTTAAATTTGTTTGGACAAAAGAGTGTGAAGAATGTTTCGAAGAATTGAAGAAAAGATTAGTCAATGCTCCTATATTGACTCTACCATCGGGGAATGATGGGTTCGTTATTTATAGTGATGCATCGAAGAAAGGACTTGGCTGTGTCCTTATGCAGAATGATAGAGTTATTGCCTATGCATCACGACAGTTGAAAATTCATGAACAAAACTATCCTACTCATGATCTTGAGTTAGCAGCTGTGATCTTTGCTTTGAAGATATGGAGGCACTACCTCTATGGTGAAAAATGTGAGATTTATACTGATCACAAGAGTTTGAAGTATATTTTCTCACAAAAAGAACTCAACATGAGGCAAAGGAGATGGCTTGAATTACTCAAGGATTTTGATTGTACGATACACTACCACCCGGGGAAGGCAAACAAGGTGGCAGATGCTTTGAGTAGAAAAGACCATGGAGTTTTGAACAATATGAGAATTGAAAGGGATCCAATTTTCATGGATCTAGTGAAGATGGACATGGGAATAACCAGGGAAGGTGAAACATCAATGCTTTTTCAAATGGTTTCCAAACCATCTTTACTAGAAAGGATTAAGAGTTCTCAGGCCGATGATGAAGAATTCCAAAAGAAGATTAAAGCTGTGAGTGATGGGAGATTAAGAGACTTTGTGTATGAAGATGGAATTTTGAAATTCGGGAAGAGACTTTGTGTTCCTGATTTACCTGATCTAAAAAGGGAATTGCTGGATGATGCTCATAGTTCCAATTTCTCTATACACCCTGGGAGCACCAAAATGTATAGAGATTTGAAGGAACATTTTTGGTGGGACAACATGAAGAGGGAGATTGCTGATTTTGTGTCAAGATGTATGGTTTGTCAACAAGTGAAAGCTGGAAGGCAACAACCTGGAGGAGTCATGCAACCACTTCCCAAACCTGAGTGGAAATGGGACAATATTACGATGGACTTTGTCATGGGGCTACCAAAGACTCCTAGAAGGAACGATGCAATATGGGTTATTGTTGATCGTCTTACCAAGTCAGCACATTTTCTTGATATAAGAGAAGATCTACCCCTGGAACGTCTAGCAAGACTATATATTAATGAAGTTGTGAGACTTCATGGAGTACCCCTATCAATTGTTTCTGATCGTGATCCCCGTTTTACTTCAAGATTTTGGAAAAGTCTTCAGAAATCCCTGGATACTGAACTTCATTTGAGCACTGCTTACCACCCTCAGACAGACGGACAATCAGAACGGACTATTCAAACCTTAGAAGACATGTTGAGATCTTGCTCACTTGACTTTCAGGGTATGTGGGATCAATATTTACCTCTGGTAGAATTTTCCTATAACAATAGCTTCCATTCGAGTATTCAGATGGCACTATATGAAGCGTTATACGGAAAGAGATGTCGTACACCAACCTGTTGGGATGACGTTGGTGAAAGAAAACTTGTAGGCCCAGAACTGGTGGAGGAAACGGTGGAAAAGGTGAAGGTAATCCAAAATCACATCAAAGAAGCTCAAAGTAGGCAGAAGAGCTATGCTGATATTCGAAGGAAGGATTTGGAATTTCAAGTCGGTGATCATGTTTTCCTGAAGGTATCTCCATGGAAGGGAGTCATACGTTTTGGTAAGAAAGGTAAATTGAGTCCCAGGTACATCGGACCTTTCGAAATTCTAAAACGAATTGGGGTTGTAGCTTACCGATTGGCAATGCCGCCAAGTCTCTCCAAAGTTCACGATGTGTTCCACGTATCTCTGTTGAGAAAATACATGCCTGACCCAACGCATGTACTCACCTATGAGGAATTAGAACTGGAACCCGATCTGTCTTATTGCGAAGAGCCCGTCAGGATTCTTGATACAAGAGAACAAGTACTGAGAAACCGGACGACGCGTCTGGTAAAAGTTTTGTGGAGAAATCATAAGATGGAAGAGGCAACGTGGGAACCCGAGGAACTTATGATGAAGAACCACCCGAGTCTTTTTATGCAGTAATACCCTAGAAATTGCGAGGACGCAATTATTTGAAGGAGGGGAGAATGTAACACCCCAAGCTTCTACGGTACGTTTCCCTTCGAATAATGCGATAGGGTGTGTTGTACGCAACCTCGAGTTCTAACACACACCACAACTAATTAAACTAGCCGTTGTAAATAGTAATACCTACTTTTTGAAATCATATATATTTTATATTTCAAAATGGACTTCATTTTTGGACTCGGAATATCGAATTTAGCCTAAGGTGAAATTTTGGTACTTTTCGGATAACTTTCATATTTTGATGAATAGTGAAAATTACTAAATTTTAATTAAAAACAACTTTTTTAATCAAAATAATTAATAGTGATAAATTATGAATTTTAGTAGTTTTAAAGTATATTTAGAATATATTTTTACCATTTAATATAATGTTGGTCATTGGACATAATTTTACAATTAAACCGAACATAAACAAGTGTCAATCTTTTGATAGTTATTATCTCTTAAAAACACGCTTTTTGTTTTGACAGCGGGAATTAATTTTAAATTAATTTCTGTCACTTCTGTGTTTTGAATTTAGGAAAATGGATTCCATATTTGGAATCAGGATGTTCAAATTTTGTAAATTGGTAACTTTTATTTTTAGACATTTTGAATAATTACTGCGGTAAATATTTTATTTACCATGGTTAATGGTAAATCCGGTAAATAAGGGTTAATAAAATAATATTATAATAATACTAAATTACCCTAAAAACGTGTCTTAACCCTATTGGTTGATAGATGGTCGACCATGGACATCTTTGTGTCAATTTTGGGACCCCATGGATCCACTTGTAAGTGATAATGACACTTTATTTTAATTTAGTTAAAATGAATACAAAAATGACACAAGAATATATCTTTTAGAACAACAATTCTTAGATAGGGTTATATATGTTGGATTTTAGATTATAAATATTAATTAGAAAGATAAAAATATTTCCTACATAATGATATTTTATTTATAATTTTTAGACATTAAATAATTTATTTTATTTATGACACAATGATGATGCAGTAATTACTATAATAGTGAAAAATTAAAATAATTGATATTATAAATACCCAAATAAATATAATATGAAACTTTTAATGAATTAAACTAATTTTCTAGGCTAATATGATATATTAGGATTGATTTAATGGACTTTGTTCGAAGTAATCAATCTGTTATGAGTTTCACAAAAATCAACTATTGAATAGTGTCAAAATTGACATAAAAGAGTTCTTAAAACAAATATTATATTATTAATTGATATTAAATTCCTAAAAATCTATGGTTCGGCCAAGAGACTTATATTATGATAGGCTAATCATTAATGGACCACTTGGGGGTCGCTTGGATGTATATAGTAAGTTTATTAACCATATTATATAAAAATACAAAGAGACATTGTAAAAGTGAAACTAATTAACTTAGAGTTAATACTTAAAAATAAGGTTAATAGAAGTACCCAAACCTGTCTAAATTATATTGGTTGAGTGGTTTTCGACCTATCCCCACCTTAACCTTTTAATAATAAGATTTGGAGCCATTAGAAACCGAATATGAATTTATTATAAATTAATATTTCTAGCTTTTCCAAAGGTGCCCCTCACCCCTCTTATAAAAGGGCACTCCTCCTTCTCATTTCTTCACACCTTCAAAGCCTTTTGGTTCGGCCAAACTCTGCCCAAATACTCTCCCAACATCCCTCACTACAACCTAGGGGCCTTAGTTTGATCAGAAAGCCAACCTAAGGAGCCCTTTTGATCAAATCAAAAGGAAGAACCCGAAGAAGAGGTAATGTTTTCACCACCCCTTTTCCAAGTTCATTTCTTCTTCCACTTCTTCTTCCTTTGTTGTTACCATTCTAAAATAATGACTCCAGTATCCTTTATATACTGTGATGTTATTATAAATATGGTACAACCATATTCAGTATTCTATCCACCCTTTGAATAACATGTCACCATACGTGCGTACGTACGGCTTACCGTCTCCACGTCGTGGTGTAATTGTTATTCAATATATTATTATTTGGATGGGTATAATAATGATGTGTAACTCATGTAAATAATAAATATAACATATTAATGATTCTGTATATATGATATACCATCCATTTATATATTATTTTAATATCAAAAGAATGATATTGTCGCTCGTGCGTACATACGGACTACCGTCTCCACGAACGCGATGAGATTCATTCTCCATCGTAACCATTAAAGTATAATTATCATTTGATGATTTAAAAATGATGTTTAAGGACTTGATATCATTCTGGATATGAATAATATACAACCTATCCTTTACAAACATGTCTTACGTAACAAAACATATGAAAGAAAACAAGTAAGTTAACACCCGAAACAACGATAATACTAAGATACCAATATTAAAAGATCATATATGATATCATATTAATGTATATGATTCTTGTATAATTTAATAACAATTTTTTAACCATTATACAGGAGGTTAACCTACCCCAACAAAGGAAAAGTACAAGGTAAGGGTTATTTCACAATCTCTTCATTATTCGAGGTTGTTTATACGTAATAATCTACTGGGATCTCTTTATCATCCACATCCATGTTTCTTAAAAATGTATTTCAAAATATTTTTACTATTTACAAGAATATGGGTTAAAGTCATTTATACCCTTGTTTGACTTTTTATAAGAGGTTTATAAAGGAATCTTTCCGTCATTTTCAAAACAATGTCCTTTTTAACCTTTTCGACAAAATTGAGGTAAGAATGTTTTTTTTAACTTATACGGCGGGTGCAGTTATTTTCCGCCGTTATAAATCATCGAAGCTTTCCTTACAAGCTTATAAGAATATTTTCAAAGAAAATGTCTTATTTTATATGGATCTTAAATGATTTCAAAATTAAAGGAGATATTTTTTTAAAAAGAATTTTGATTTCATCTATGTCAATATCCTTTGATGGATTTTAAGATTATTTGAAGTTGATTTATTATGATACAAAACTTTTATATTGTATTGAAGGTTTTGTGATATGTTTGACTGTGGATGTGCTATTTTTATACCATTCATAGTTTATGGTGAAATTATTGACATTTCGTATGCTAGTTTTAATACGAATGTTTATGTTATGTTTAAACCTTTTTCATATGGGAATGCATTGGACTTATTAAGTGACGGGTGGAGCCCGCTATAGCTCCTCGATGCATCGGTAGGTCTCATGAGACAAACTAGTGTCTTGGCACAAGGCCTTGACAAAATCTTATTTGTAGTCTTGGCACGAGGCCTTGGCTATGTGGTTATGATAGTCTGGCATTATGCATTCCATAATTATGAAAGTGGTTATTGATATTGCATGTGATTATTCGATTAGTAGAATATCCATGTGAACAAGTAAATGGCATTATTTCATTTTATTTATGCCATACTATGTTAAATGTTCAAGTTTAAAAGGCTTTTGTTTTAGTTATACATTGCCTTAAATGTTTATTTTTATTTATGAAAGTTTCCTCTATATTGTTATCCTTACTGGGCATTTGAGCTCACCCCTTTTCTATGTTTTATTTTTCCCAGGTAGTGAAGAAGTAAATTATGAATGACTTGCAGGGATATTATGAGGGGTTAATAGTGTGGATATGAAGACTTTGTTGTTGTAATAGTTTTTCACTTTGAAATGTAATGTAAAACTTTATGATTATATCTAGTGTTTCCAAGGCTACTAAACCAATCGGTCTTTCGGGATTTGATCTTTCTTGTGATCATGCCAATGTTATGTAATTAATGCACCGACTCTGGGTAGCTGGGGTCGGGGCGTTACACTGTGGATGGCAAACTAACGCCTCACGAAACGATGATTGTTCAAATACATATTACCGCCTCTCATGGTGGCCATTATGATGGAACTGTAATTAAATATGATATTAATGATATATATTTTATATATAAGCTTCTGTAATTCCATTTTATTTCATACCATTATTCGTTTCATGTTGTATATACATACGATAATTTCATTTGAGGAAGTGCGGACTACCGCCCCCTTAAAATGATATGACTCGTTCATACCACACATGGAACGTATAAAGGATGGTGTTAATGAACTTAAGTAACATATATAAAATATTATATTATACTGGAATAGTAATATACCTATGTATCATTTGGATTCGATTATTTTAAATTAAAAAATTAAATGAAAGTAGCGTTCGTGCGTACGTACGGACTACTGTCTCCACGAACGCGATGAGATTCATTCTCCATCGTATCCATTCAAGTATAATTATCATTTAATGATTTAAAAATGATGTTTAAGGACTTGATATCATTCTGGATATGAATAAGATACAACAAACATGACTTATGTAACAAAACATATAAAGAAAATGAGTAAGTTAACACCCGAAACTGCGATAATACTAAGATATTATTATCAAATCAACATTAAAAGATCATATATGATATCATATTAATGTATATGATTCTTGTATAATTTAGTAACAATTATTTCACTATTATACAGGAGGTTAACCTACCCCAACCAAGGAAAAGTACAAGGTAAGGGTTTTCTTATCTCACTTTTAATTCCGTGATAATTCCATTGATCACCACTTAATTATTGCATGTGGTGTATGTGTACTGCCCATGATCGTATTCATTGTGTAATATACTTTAATTTATGGGTATTTATATCATCATGGTATGATACTTCTTTCATGGGTGTATGTTTCGTAAGTTACCTAATCGATAAGGGAATTTGAGATTTCAATTTCCACTCATTTGGATTTACACATATTTCATTGATTATATTACCCCAAGATTATGTGTGGAATCACTATTCATTTGATTATGTCATAATTTCCACTCCCCTTCCTGTGGATATAAGTTTGATACACATCATCACTCCATTGGTAATTCTCAAGTCATTGATATGAATTTGATAAGAGTAATTTTAACTCATTCTCCATTTGTTGAGTTAAACATCCAATTCGTTGGTATTGTTTTTACAAGAATATGTGTGAATATCCTTTGATTGTTTTACACTAAATATCCAATCATATTTAGTGTATTTATATTTGTCACACATAATTATGTCATTGATTTATCCTTAACCTAAGGATACAACCTTTATGAGAGATTTCATCTCAATTTACATTCCATTGAGACTTCTTTGATGATATACACCAAATCACTTTTATGTGGTGTATATATAATGTACTTTGACATAGTATATCATGATTCCCTTTATTCTCATGATATTAAAAAGTTTTGATCACCTCAATTATTTGTATTCAAGTGTCTCTTTTAGTAAGAATCTCTAACTAAAATACCATTTTTAAATGTTTTAAAGACTTATTCATCTAAACCTTTCTCATTAATGTCCATGTTTTAAAAATGGTTTAAAGGATTTATTTATATGGACATTAAAGTTTAGAAATCAAACTCCTTTTAAAAAGTTTCAAAGTGGTATGGGACACTTTGATTCAAAAATCTACTTTTAAATGGCTTCTTGACAAATAGTGTGACTTTTAAATGTTTTCAAGAAAAGGGGGATATTTCCCTCAAATAGTTTTGATGATTATTTTCATCTATGTCAACATCCTTCATTATTCTTGATTGAGGTTAATGTGATACAATACAATCTTCCATATTGTATCGAATGAGTTATGTTTGACTGTGGATGTGCTGTTTTTATACCATTCATGGTTTGTGGTAAAAGTATTGACATTTCGTATGCTAGTTTTAATACGAATGTTTATGTTACGTTTAAACATGTTCATATGAGGAATGCATTGGACTTAATAAGTGACGGGTGGAGCCCGCTATAGCTCCTCGATGCATCGGTAGGTCTAATGAGACAAACTAGTGTCTTGGCACAAGGCCTTGGCAAAATCTTATTTGTAGTCTTGGCACGAGGCCTTGGCTATGTGGTTATGATAGTCTGGCATTATGCATTCCATCATTATGAAAGTGGTTATTGATATTGCATGTGATCATTCGACTAGTAGAATATCCATGTGAGTAAGTAAATTGCATTATTTCATTTTACCTTTGCCATTTTATACTGAAGTTCAAGTTTAAAAGGCTTTTGTTTTAGTTATAAATTGCCTTCAGTGTTTATGCTTATTTATGAAAGCTTCTGCTATAATGTTATCCTTACTGAGCATCCGAGCTCACCCCTTTCAATGTTTTATTTTTTTTCCCAGGATTATGAAGAAGTAATTTATGAATGACCTGCAGGGATAGTATGAGGGGATATGAAGACAATATGTTTTTTTATGATGTAATGTAAAAATTTATGGATGTATCTAGTTATTCCAAGGCTACTAAACTAATCGGTCTTTCGAGACTTGATCTTTCTCATGATCATGCCAATGTTATGTAATAATGCACCGACTCTGGGTAACTAGGGTCGGGGCGTTACAGTTGGTATCAGAGGAAGTTTAGTACAAACCTTGGTAGCTAGATTTAGATAAACTCTGATTAGAGCACGTAGACCTAAGATGAACCTTGAGGATTAGTATAAAAAAACTTCCTAGAATTTTGGTATTGTAAAGATTTTGTGAGTTTTCCGAGCAATACATCCATGTCTGGATACGAGCAGGTAGAGGCGGCTCTGGCACAGATGTACCTAGGGGTAAAACCCGAAAACACCGCTTTGAGCTAGACTCGAACGGGAACTGGTGCACGACAACGGGCCTTGCTGCACTCTTGGTTACGACACTCCCGGGGGATATGCTTAGGATAATTTACATTTTCATTACAAACCGATTTAAGTAATATATACATAAGATGAGAGAAAATGACCTTGGTTAATCCTAATATGTTTCAAATTGAGAATATGGTGACATTTTAATCTCTAAATGATTTTACGACTACTATTACTCACACAATGCCTTCTGGTTTTAGTCAATGGCTGGATTCCAAGGAAGTCATAGTGACTTTGAGAATGATGTACAAGTTGGGAATAGTGGTGGAAATGAGCAACAAAATGGAATGTTGATAGGCGTAAAAGATATCGCCTTTATGCCAAATCAGTTTTCCAAAAATATGATCAACAACATATATATTAACCAACTCCCAGACTCAACAAGGAAGAGAAAGGTGATAAATAATAAGATCTCCAGCAATGGAGACCATGGAGAAAAGAAACCTCAATTTTCATCATGCAGGAATTGTGGAAAGAGACACCCAGGAAAGTGTCTCAATGGGACAACGAAATGTTTTACGTGCGGGAAGGAAGGACATAAAGTGAAGAATTGCTGAAGAAAAATGAAGAGTAATATGGAAGAAGATAAAAATGGTCCCAAGAGTCCATTTACAGTCATTTGTCATAAATGTAGGGGACCTGGCCATTACCCGAGTGAATGTCCTATTTTATAGGATATTTTCTTGGTCAAAGAAGAAGCTATGTGGAAATAAATGGCTGGAGAAAAATTTAAAAAGTATTAGCACTCCTTGTTGATGGGTTTGCTTTGGAATAATTTTCTCTTGTATTTGTAACCCCGCAGTTTGCCATGTGAGAATGATATTTGAGGAAGAATTGTCTCTTCTCTTGTGGATATAGGTATAAATTACCATTTGGTTTATATGATCATTGGGGTTTGAGAAAATGATAAGTTATTATAATTTGGGATGAAAATACAAAGTATGATATAACATTTGTGGTTAAATTATGTTATTTTGAGGAATTTATCTCATTTTGGTAATATTATAAAATATAGTTTTTGAAAAAGGACAACACGTAGACCGTGTGACAACCCATCGCGTCGGACAAAGCTGTGGGAATCGAACCCACAACCAAAGTGCGATTGGGATTTATCGCCTACCACTGGACTACGTGAAGTCCCTGGTTAGTGTGACTATTTTTTTTGTTAAATGATTTTATTGATCAATAATAAGATGATTTGGGTTCTTATGTCTTATCAAATGAATACCCTTGGTATAGGAAAATGATTTGGTGATTAAGTGATAAATGTTATTTTGGAAGATGTTCGTTTTGTTAGGAACACTATATGCCCAAGGAAAATATAATACAATGAGGTTTCATTTGTAGAGTAATGGTGGATTTTTATCTACATTTTTATTGTTGATTTATAGTGATTTGGGTTATTTATGGAAATGATTAACCTATAACAGAGAATATGTGATGATTACTTTTAAGTATGTGACTTTAAGAGTATTTGATGTAATTTGGAGATACAATGTAACATGGGAGACTAAATAATCAAATTCTTCTATGTTTTGGGTTTCAATATTAGTTTGGATTATATTAAAGGATTTTAAGGACAATTGGTTATTGAATGGTATCTATTTAACTTTGGGGTATTGTTGGTTTAATTATAGAAATTAAAATTAGTGCATATTTATCTCAATGAATATCCTTTTGGGGGATCATTAGAACATTCACTAACCATTTTGGTTTTGATTAATATATGGTTTATCCTGCATAGATCATGTGATTCTATAGAAGTTTATTCTAGCTCTTCCAGTGTGACCAAGTCTTCTTGAATACTCATCGTTTAAAAAAAAATTGAGTTAGTGGTGGAAATTTATTAAAGAATGAAAATCAACTTAAAATTTAAGTATATCTCATAATGTTCTTAGTCAATATCATAAATGAATTCCTCTTCCTTATGTAATGTAACTTTAAAAAAAATGTTGTCCTAGATGGTACCTTAAATCATCACTAATTTATGGCTTTGGGATTGTTGGACTTTTCATAGCCATGTTCTCTACCACTCTCCATCAGATAATTGATGGTTAGATTTCTCCTCCATATCCATATTTTCCTACATGGAACCCTAGTATGTGTTATTTTCGGTAATCTTCATACTTTCTACTCTTTATTTTAAATAGATGCCTCATTAATTCATTTTTCGATGTGGGATTTCAACTAAGATATTTTGAAATGTCAAAAATGTGTGATCCCAATACCCTATATTTTGTTGAACCGATGGTACTTCAAATCATCATAGATTGATGAGTTTAAGGACCTCAATTTTATACATGGTTGTGATTGATGACCTCAACCACTACCTATAAATATTTACGTTTTTCCTCCAATTATATGTCTCTAATAGCCACCAATGTTCTCCTAATCGAGATCATAATTTGGTGGTGACCCTTTCATTTCTATTTTCCTCATATTAAGACTAAATTTTAGTAAACCAATTTCCGATGTGGGTTTTCCCACAAATATATTTTCTATTTTCAACCTTTTATTTTCGAAGAACAATTTCAAATTGCGAGGACGCAATTTATTGAAGGAGGGGAGAATGTAACACCCCAAGATTTCATAGTGTGTTATTTCTTCAAAATAATTCAACAACATGAACTACACGCAACACCGATTTCAAGCGCACCATGACTCACCAAACAAGCCGTTCAAAAAAGGTTATGAATAGTATTAACTAAATTATAAACTTTATATAATCCTTATAATTTTAGAATCCATATTATGAGCTTCTTAGATATAATGCAAGAACAAATTCATTTTCAGTATTGCACTTTTATCAACTATAATAGTGAACCCTTTTTAAATACTATATTTTAAACTTTTTGACTAAATGGGGACATCAAAAATTTAAGATGAAACATCCCAAGCTTCTACGGTACGCTTCTCTTTGAATAATGTGATAGCGTATGTTGTACGCAACACCGAGTTCTAACAACCAATTAAACTAGCCGTTATGAATAGTAATAACTACCTTTTGAAATTATATATATTTTATATTTCAAAATGGACTTCATTTTTGGATTCAGAATATCAAAATTAGCCTAGGGTGAAATTTTGGTACTTTTCAGATAACTTTTATGTTTTGATGAATAGTGAAAATTACTAAATTTTAATTAAAAACAACTTTTTTAATCAAAATAATTAATATTGATAAATTATGAATTTGAGTGGTTTTAAAGTATATTTAGAATATATTTTTACCATTTAATATAATGTTGGTCATTGGACATAATTTTACAATTAAACCGAACATAAACAAGTGTCAATCTTTTGATAGTTATTATCTCTTAAAAACACGCTTTTTGTTTTGACAGCGGGAATTAATTTTAAATTAATTTCTGCCACTTTTGTGTTTTGAATTTAGGAAGATGGATTCCATATTTGGAATCATGATGTTCAAATTTTGTAAATAGGTAACTTTTATTTTTAGACATTTTGAATAGTTACTGTTGTAAATATTTTATTTACCATGGTTAAAGGGTAAATCCGGTAAATAAGGGTTAAAAAATAATATTATAATAATATAAAATTACCCTAAAACGTGTCCTAACCTTATTTGTGGACACATACCCGACCATGAGCATCCTTGGGTCAATTTGGGGACCCCTTGGAGCCACTTGTATGTGGTAGGGACACTTTACATTAATAAAGTTAAAATAAAAATAAAAATGGCATAAGCTTACATCTTTTAGAAGAACAATTTTTACATAGGGTTATACATGTTGGATTTTCGATTATAAATATTCATTAGAAAGATAAAAAGATTTCCTACATAATGATATTTTATTTATAATTGTTAGACATTAAATAATTTATTTTATTTATGACACAATGATGATGCAGTAATTACTATAATAGTGAACAATTAAAATAATTGATATTATAAATACCCAAATAAATATAATATGAAACTTTTAATGAATTAAACTAATTTTATAGGATAATATGATATATTAGGATTTATTTAATTGACTTTGTTCGAAGTAATCAATCTGTTATGAGTTTCACAAAAATCAACTATTGAATAGTGTCAAAATTGACATAAAAGAGTTCTTAAAACAAATATTATATTATTAATTGATATTAAATTCCTAAAAATCTAAGGTTCGGCCAAGAAACTTATATCATGATAAATTCATCATTAAAGGACCACTTGGGGGTCGCTTGTATGTATATGGTAAGTTTATTAACCATATAATATAAAAATACAAAGAGACATTGTAAAAGTGAAACTAATTAACTTAGAGTTAATACTTAAAGATAAGGTTAATATAAGTACCCAAACCTGTCTAAATTCTATTGGTTGAGTTTTTTTCGACCCATCACCACCTTAACCTTTGAATAGTCAACTTTGGAGCCATTGGAAACCGAATATGAATTTATTATAAACTAATATCTCTAGCTTTTCCAAAGGTGCCCCTCACCCCTCTTATAAAAGGGCACTCCTCCTTCTCATTTCTTCACACCTCTCAAGCCACTTGGCTCGTCCAAACTCTGCCCAACTAAGCTCCCCACATCCCTCTCCTCTTCCTTGAAGCTTCCCTTTAGGCAGAAAGCTTTTCAAGAAGTCCTTTGGTTCCAACCAAAGTGAGTTACCTAAATTAAAGGTAACGATTTCTCTTAAATTATTTTCATTTATTTTGCTTCTTCAACCCCCAAACTCTTTTTATTTCCTTTCTTTTGTAACAACACCAGTATCCTCAATATACTAGGATGTTGTTATAAGAAGGATTCAAACTACACATACACACAACTCCATCTAATGGATGATGAACATAATGTTTCTGTGGATGGCAAACTAACGCCTCACGAAACGATGATTGTTCAAATACATCATACCGCCTCTCATGGTGGCCATTATGATGGAACTGTAATTAAATATGATATTAATGATATATATTTTATATATAAGCTTCTGTAATTCCATTTTATTTCATACCATTATTCGTTTCATGTTGTATATACATACGATAATTTCATTTGAGGAAGTGCGGACTACCGCCCCCTTAAAATGATATGACTCGTTCATACCACACATGGAACGTATAAAGGATGGTGTTAATGAACTTATGTAACATATATAAAATATTATATTATACTGGAATAGTAATATACCTATGTATCATTTGGATTCGATTATTTTAAATTAAAAAATTAAATGAAAGTAGCGTTCGTGCGTACGTACGGACTACCGTCTCCACAAACGCGATGAGATTCATTCTCCATCGTATCCATTCAAGTATAATTATCATTTAATGATTTAAAAATGATGTTTAAGGACTTGATATCATTCTGGATATGAATAAGATACAACAAACATGACTTATGTTACAAAACATATAAAGAAAATGAGTAAGTTAACACCCGAAACGGCGATAATACTAAGATATTATTATCAAATCAATATTAAAAGATCATATATGATATCATATTAATGTATATGATTCTTTTATAATTTAGTAACAATTATTTCACTATTATACAGGAGGTTAACCTACCCCAACCAAGGAAAAGTACAAGGTAAGGGTTTTCTTATCTCACTTTTAATTCCGTGATAATTCCATTGATCATCACTTAATTATTGCATGTGGTGTATGTGTACTGCCCATGATCGTATTAATTGTGTAATATACTTTAATTTATGGGTATTTACATCATCATGGTATGATACTTCTTTCATGGGTGTATGTTTCGTAAGTTACCTAATCGATAAGGGAATTTGAGATTTCAATTTCCACTCATTTGGATTTACACATATTTCATTGATTATATTACCCCAAGATTATGTGTGGAATCACTATTCATTTGATTATGTCATAATTTCCACTCCCCTTCCTGTGGATATAAGTTTGATACACATCATCACTCCATTGGTAATTCTCAAGTCATTGATATGAATTTGATAAGAGTAATTTTAACTCATTCTCCATTTGTTGAGTTAAACATCCAATTCGTTGGTATTGTTTTTACAAGAATATGTGTGAATATCCTTTGATTGTTTTACACTGAATATACAATCATATTTAGTGTATTTATATTTGTCACACATAATTATTTCATTGATTTATCCTTAACCTAAGGATACAACCTTTATGAGAGATTTCATCTCAATTTACATTCCATTGAGACTTCTTTGATGATATACACCAAATCAATTTTATGTGGTGTATATATAATGTACTTTGACATAGTATATCATGATTCCCTTTATTCTCATGATATTACAAAGTTTTGATGACCTCAATTATTTGTATTCAAGTGTCTCTTTTGGTAAGAATCTCTAACTAAAATACCATTTTTAAATGTTTTAAAGACTTATTCATCTAAACCTTTCTCATTAATGTCCATGTTTTAAATATGGTTTAAAGGATTTATTTATATGGACATTAAAGTTTAGAAATCAAACTCCTTTTAAAAAGTTTCAAAGTGGTATGGGACACTTTGATTCAAAAATCTACTATTAAATGGCTTCTTGACAAATAGTGTGACTTTTAAATGTTTTCAAGAAAAGGGGGATATTTCTCTCAAATAGTTTTGATGATTATTTTCATCTATGTCAACATCCTTCATTATTCTTGATTGAGGTTAATGTGATACAATACAATCTTCCATATTGTATCGAATGAGTTATGTTTGACTGTGGATGTGCTGTTTTTATACCATTCATGGTTTGTGGTAAAAGTATTGACATTTCGTATGCTAGTTTTAATAAGAATGTTTATGTTACATTTAAACATGTTCATATGAGGAATGCATTGGACTTAATAAGTGACGGGTGGAGCCCGCTATAGCTCCTCGATGCATCGGTAGGTCTCATGAGACAAACTAGTGTCTTGGCACAAGGCCTTGGCAAAATCTTATTTGTAGTCTTGGCACGAGGCCTTGGCTATGTGGTTATGATAGTCTGGCATTATGCATTCCATCATTATGAAAGTGGTTATTGATATTGCATGTGATCATTCGACTAGTAGAATATCCATGTGAGTAAGTAAATGGCATTATTTCATTTTACCTTTGCCATTTTATACTGAAGTTCAAGTTTAAAAGGCTTTTGTTTTAGTTATAAATTGCCTTAAGTGTTTATGCTTATTTATGAAAGCTTCTGCTATAATGTTATCCTTACTGAGCATCCGAGCTCACCCCTTTCAATGTTTTATTTTTTTTCCCAGGATTATGAAGAAGTAATTTATGAATGACCTGCAGGGATAGTATGAGGGGATATGAAGACAATATGTTTTTTTATGATGTAATGTAAAAATTTATGGATGTATCTAGTTATTCCAAGGCTACTAAACTAATCGGTCTTTCGAGACTTGATCTTTCTCATGATCATGCCAATGTTATGTAATAATGCACCGACTCTGGGTAACTAGGGTCGGGGCGTTACAAACTTCCTAGAATTTTGGAATTGAAGGGATTTTGTGAGTTTTTCGAGCAATACATCCGTGTCTGGATACGAGCATGTAGGGGTTTCTCTAGCATAGATGTACCTAGGTGTAAAACCCGAAAACACCGCTTTGAGCTAGACTCAAACATGAACTAGTGCATAACAACGGGCCTTGTTTCTCTTAGTTATGACACTCTCGGGGGATATGCCTAGGATAACTGTCATTTTATTTACAAATCATTATGAAGGGTTTAATAGTATATACTTCCTCAAAGAATTTTTTTTATGACTATGGATTGTATCCATAAATAGTTCAATTTATGTTAAGTGCTTTATAAGTATGGAATTATGTATTTTGATTCATAAACTGATCTAGTATATGCCATTGTTTAGAAATGTCACCTAGCGGAATAAATGGAAACCGTATCAATGCACGCACTCCATGTAGGGATTTCCCTCATGCTCATGATAATTATAGTATAGCTAGTGAAAAAACTGGTGCCGATCAACTAATCACCATATTGGGACAACTCACTCAGGATATAAATAATAACATTTCACTTACGGAACACCCTGATCCACAACGTGGAGGATCAATGTTAGATCGCTTCATGAGGAAACAACCACCAACGTTCAATGGGAGTCCAAATCCATTAGTAGCTGGGCAATGGATACGTTCCCTAGAGAAAATCTTTCAGGCTTTGGGAAGTAGTGAAAGGGAAAATTTATCAAGGCAGTTTACCGCATCACTGGAGATGCTGATCAATGGTGGTCATTGATTAAAAACATGGAGAAAATGATGAAGTATCAAATATGGAATGGAGGGAGTTCAAAGATCTATTTTTATAAAAATACTTTCCTCGTGGCCATCGAGCAGATATGGAAAGGTAATTACTGAGTCTGAGACAAAAGGAGGATGAGAATATCGCAAAGTGTGAGGCTAAATTTACAAGGTTATTAAGGTATGCTAGAGATTATATACGGAACCCATGAAGTAATATTTATCATTCCGTTGATGGGTTAAAACCATTTCTTCTTTGAGCATTAGTCTCACAATCCTTCTCATCGTACGAAGACATTGTCTCATGTGCTATCAAGACAGAAAAGGAATTATCTAAGTCTCATGACTTTAAAGAAAAGCAAGAGAAGAAGAGATCTGCTAATCAATCGGGGAATGGAAATAAAGGGAATAAGGGAAATGTTGAATATCCATCCTACAGTAAATGTGGGAAGAAACATCCCGGAACTTACTTAAAAGGAATGGGAGTCTGTTACAAGTGTGGTGAAAAAGGCCACCAGGCTCGTGATTGCAAGGGGAAGAAGGAATCTACCGATATCCAATGTTACAATTGGAGGGAGATGGGACATTATTCAAATTAATTTCATAAGCGTCAGGGGATCTTACCTCGGAAAATGACAAGGAATCAAGGCCAAACTTATGCTATCACTTCAGTTGAGGTAGAAGATCCGAAAGACGTGGTGGCAGGTAATTTAATGGTTTTCTCATGTTTATAAAATTCATTTTTGATTCTGGAACATCGTATTGTTTCATATCTTCCTAGTTTACTAAGAAAATTAGATATTTCCAATTTGATTTAACAAGGGATTTTTTAGTTAAAACTCCTAAGGGAAGTATCATTGCAACAATGTTTTGTGAATCAGTCCCCATTAGAGAACATAAATGTTCTCTATCTGATGATCTCATTGTCATAACTCTGATTGATATTGATATAATCCTCAGTATGGACTGGCTTTCAGACCATGATGCGATGATTTATTGTAAGAAGAAGGAGGTTACAATTTTTGATGATGATGATAAAGAAACACCTTATCTTTAGAGCAGAATCGTCACCACCTAATTCTTATCTAGATCAACCCCCAGTAGCTCAACTAAATTCAATTAATGGGGAGGAAGAGAATGAAATGAATGTGGGTGAGTAAAGGAATGTTCAAATAGAGGATGTACCTGTTGTGAATGAATATGTAGATGTGTTTCCGGAAGATTTACCTGGACATCCTCCAGAACGAGTAGTTGAGTTTTCCATTGATTTAATTCCTTGATCAAGGCCTATATCGAATACCCCTTATAGAATTTCCACTATAGAATTAGTTGAACTAAAGAAACAACTAGAGGAATTGAGTAATAAGGGATTTATTCTCCCTAGTGTTTCTCCATGGGGAGCCCCTGTTATTTTTGTTAAAATGAAGGATGGATCTATGAGGTAATGTATCGACTATAGGGAGATCAATTCTATAACAACAAAGAACAAGAATCCACTACCTCGCATTGATGATATATTTGACCAACTACATGGAGCTCAATACATTTCAAAGATTGAACTTCGATCTGGATACCATCATTTGTGTGTGAAGAAGGAAGACATTCTGAAACAACATTTCGAACTAGGTATGGGCATTACGAGTTTACAGTAATGCCTTTTGGATTGACTAATGCACCCTTTGTATTCATGGATCTGATGAGTAGAGTTTTCAAGGAATATCTCGATGAATTTGTGTTGGTATTAATTGATGATATCTTGGTATACTCCAAAAACTACGAAGATCATGAAAATCACTTGCGCATTATCCTGAAGACTCTAAGAAGACATGAATTATATGTGAAGTTTAGCAAGTGTGAATTCTGGATTCAGGAGATTTCTTTTCTTGGCCATATTTTCTCTAAAGATGGAATCTCTATTGATCCTTCTAAGACCAAGGCAATCGAAGAATTTCTAGAACCTACCAGTATAACCGAGGTATGTAGTTTTATTGGTTTAGTAGGTTATTATCGACGTTTCATCCAGAATTTTTCCCGGTTGGCTAACCCTTTAACAAAGCTCATACGTAAAGGGGTTAATTTTTTTTGGACAAAAGTGTCTGAAAAATGTTTCGAAGAACTGAAGAAAAGATTAGCCAATGCTCCTATATTGATTCTACCATCGGGGAATGATGGGTCCATTATTTATAGTGATGCATCGAAGAAAGGACTTGGTTGTGTATTTATACAGAATGATAGGGTTATTTCCTATGCATCACAATAGTTGAAAATTCATGAACAAAACTATCCTACTCATGATCTTGAGTTAGCAGCAGTGATCTTTTTTTTGAAGATATGGAGGCAATACCTCTATGGTGAAAATGTGAGATTTATACTGATCACAAGAGTTTGAAGTATATTTTCTCACAAAAAGAACTCATCATGAGGCAAAGGATATGGCTTCAATTACTCAAGGATTATGATTGCATGATACACTACCAGCCAGGGAAGGAAAATAAGGTGGAAGATGCTTTGAGTAGAAAAGATCATGGAGTTTTGAACAATATGAGAATTGAATGGGATTCAATTTTCATGGATCTAGTGAAGATGGACATGGGAATAACAAGGGAAGGTGAAACATCAATAATTTTTCAAATGGTTTCCAAACCATCTTTACTAGAAAGCATTAAGAGTTCTCTGTCCGATGATGAAGAATTTAAAAAGAAGATTAATGCTGTGAATGATGGGAGATTGAGAGACTTTGTGTATAAAGATGGAATTTTGAAATTTGGGAAGAGACTTTGTGTTCCCGATATACCTGATATAAAAAGGGAATTTCTAGATGATTCCCATAGTTCCAATTTCTCTATACACCCTGGGAGCACCAAACTTTATAGATATTTGAAGGAACATTTTTGGTGGGACAACAAGAAGAGGGAGATTGCAGATCTTGTGTCAAGATGTATGGGTTTTCAACAAGTGAAAGCTGGAAGGCAACAACCTGGAGGAGTCATGCAACCTCTTCCCATAATGTAGTAGAAATGAGATAATATTACGATTGACTTTGTCATGGGACTACCAAATACTCCCAGAAGGAATGATGAAATATGGGTTATTTTTTATCATCTTACCAGGTCATCACATTTTCTTTCTATAAGGGAAGATTTACTGCTTGAAAGACTAGCAAGACTATATATTAATGAAGTTCTGAGACTTCATGGAGTACCCCTATCGATTGTTTATGATCCCGATCCTCATTTTACTTCACGATTTTGGAAAGTCTTCAGAAATCCTTGGATAATAAACTTCATTTGAGCACGGCCTACCACCCTCATACAGATGGACAATCAGAACGAACTATTCAAACCTTAGAAGACATGTTGAGATCCTTCTCACTTGACTTTCAGGGTATGTGGGATCAATATTTACCTATGGTAAAATTTTCCTATAACAATAGCTTCCATTCGAGTATTCATATGGCACAATATGAAGCGTTATACGTGAAGAGATGTCGGACACCAACCTGTTGGGATGAAATTGGTGAAAGAAAACTTGTAGGCCTAGAACTGGTGGAGAAAATGATGGAAACTATGAAGGTAATCCAAAACCATATCAAAGCATCTCAGAGTAGGAAAAAGGGATATACCGATAATCAAAGGAAGGATTTGGAATTTCAGTTGGAGATCATGTTTTCCTGAAGGTATCTCCATGGAAGGGAGTCATATGTTTTGGTATGAAAGGTAAATTGAGTCCCAGGTATGTCGGACCTTTCGAAATTCTAGAACGAATTGGGGCTGTAGCTTACAGTTTGGCAAAGCCGCCAAATCTCTCAAAAGTTCACGATGTGTTCCACGTATCACTATTGAGGAAATACATGCATGACCCAACACATGTACTCACCTATGAGGTATTAGAACAGGAACCCGATCTGTCTTATTGTGAAGATCCCATAAAGATTCTTGATATGAGAGAACAAGTACTGAGAAACCGGACGACTTGTCTGGTAAAAGTCGTGTGGAGAAACCATAAGATGGAAGAGGAAACATGGGAACCTGAGGAAATTATGATGAAGAACCACCCGAGTCTTTTCATGTGGTAGTATTCTAGAAATTTTTAGGAATAAACTATTTGAAGGAGGGGATAATGTAACACCCAAAGCTTCTATGGTACACTTCTCTTTGAATAATGAAATAGCGTGCGTTGTACGCAACATCGAGTTGTAACACAACATAACCAATCAAACTAGCCGTTATGAATAGTAATACCCAATTTTTGAAATATAAAAATTTCATATTTCAAAATGGACTTCATTTTTGGATTCGGAATATCAATATTAACCCAGGGTGATGTTTTGGTATTTTTATGAAAAACTTCATTTTTTGATAACTATTGAAACCACTATGTGGTAGTTAAAAAAACTGAATTTTTCATAAAACTTAATTTTACCGCTTTTGTGAGTGGAATTTTGAAAATCCAAGAGACATGGTTAATATGAATGAGTAAAATTTGGTTCAATGAGATCAAAATAATTTTTGGTGAATAGTAACTTTTTTACTTTTATTTACCACGATTAAAAGTAAATAGGGTAATTAAGGGTAAAAATGATATTATTATTACCCTGAAACATGTCCTAATTCTATTGGACAAGTGTATATCGACCAAAAAAACCTTAGGAATAAAATATTTTCATTTAGGTCCACTTGGATTAGATTAGGACATTTATTATTATTTAATTCAAATAAGAGTTAAAAGAGTTAAAATCAATGATTATTTACTAAAACATTTTTAATATAGGGTTACACATAAGATAAATTCGATTATAAATATTCATTATAAAGCTAAACATATTTCCTATATAATTATATTTTATATATAATTTTTTGACATTATATTTTTTTTATGACACAATGATGATGTAGTAATTACCATAATAGTGAAAAATTAAATTAATTGATATTATAAATACCAAAATAAATATAATTTGAGAATTTTTATGAATTAAACTAATATTATAGGTTAATATGACATGTAAGAATGATTTAATTAAATTTTTTCGAAGTAATAATTCTGTTATGATTTTCAAACAAATCAATTTTCCAAATAGTGTCAAAATTGATATAAAAGTGTTTTTAAAACATATATTATACTATTAATTGATATTCAATTCCAAAAAATCTAAGGTTAGTCCAAGAGACTTATATCATGATAGGTGTATCATTAATGTACTACTTGGGGGTTGCTGGGAGGTATATAGTATGTTTATTAACTATATAATACTAAAATACAAAGTTACATGGTAAGTGTCATACTAATTAACTAAGAGTTAAAACTAAAATATAAGGTTAATATAATGACTCAAGATTGTCTAAATTCATTTGGTTGAGTGTTTTTCGACCCATCCCCACCATAAACTTTAAATAATCCACTTTGGAGCCATTATAATCCGAATATGAATTTATTATAACATAATATTTCTAGCATTTCCAAAGGTGCCCCTCACCCCTCTTATAAAAGGGCACTCCCACTTCTCATTAATTCACACCTTCAAAGCCTTTTGGTTCGGCCAAACACTTCCAAAATAATCTCTCAACATCCATCAATTAATCCTAGAGTCCCTACTTTAGTTATATATCCATCCTAATGAGCCCTTTTGATCAAATCAAAATGAAGAACCCGAAGAAGAGGTAATGATTTCACCACCCCTTTTCAAGTTCCATTATTCTTCCACTTATTCTATCTTTGTTATTACCATTATAAAATAATATCTCCAATATATTATATATAAATTTATGTAATTATAAACATGGTACAACCATATTTCAGCATTTTATCCATCCTTCGAGTGACATGTCACCATACGTGCGTACGTACGGCTTACCGTCTCCACGTCGTGTTGTAATTGTTATTCAAAACATTATTATTTGGATGGTTATAATAATGTTGTGTAATTCATCTAAATAATAAATATAACATTATAATTATTCTGTATATATTATATAACATCCAAATATATATTATTTTAATATCAAAAGAATGATATTGTCGCTCGTACGTACGTACAGACTATCGTCTCCACGAACACGATGAGATTATTTCCCCATAATATCCATTCAAGTATAATTCTCATTTGATGATTAATAATAGTATCTAATGACTTGATATCATTCTGGATATGAATAATATACAACCTATCCATGACAAACATGGCTTACGTAACAAAACATATAAAAGAAAACGAGTAAGTTAACACCCGAAACGACGATAATTCTAAGATATTATTAACAAATCAATGTCAAAAGATCATATATGATATCATATTAATGTATATTATTATTTTATAATTGAATAAAAATTATTTTACCATTATATAGTAGGTTAACCTACCCTCAACCAAGGAAAAGTACAAGGAAATGGTTATTTCACAATCTCTTCATTATTTGAGGTTGTTTATACGTAAATATCCACTGGGACGTCTTTATCATCCAAATCCATGTTTCTTAAAAATGTATTTCAAAACAGTAATAATATTTTATAGAATTTGGTTTAAAATCATTTATACCCTTGTTTGACCTTTTATAAGTGGTTTATAAAGTAATCTTTCTGTCGTTTTCCAAACAAGGTCCTTTTTAACATTTTCGACAAAAATATGGTAAGAATGTCTTTTTTTAACTTATACAGTGTATGCGGCTATTTTACACTATTATAAAATCTTCAAAGCATCACTTACAAGATTATAAGAACATTTTCAATGTAAATGTTTAATTTTATAATTATGTGGCTTTTAAATGATTTCAAAAAAGGGATATTTCCCTCAAATAGTTTTGATTTCATCTATGTCAACATCCTTTGATGGATTTTAAGCATATTTGAAGTTGATTTATTATGATTCAAAAAATTACATAGTTTATTGAAGGATTTGTGATTTGTTTGACTGTGGATGTGTTATTTTTATACAATTCATGTTTTATGGAGAATGTATTGAACGTTCGTATGCTAGTTTTAATACGAATGTTTATGTTATGTTTAAACCTGTTTATATAATGAATGCATTGGACTTAATATCTGACAGGTGGAGCTCCCTATAGATCCTTGATGCATTGGTAGGTCTCATGAGACAAACTAGTGTCTTGGAACAAGTCCTTGACAACATCTTATTTGTAGTCTTGGCATGAGGCCTTGGCTATGTGATTTTGATAGTCTGTCATTATGTATTCCATCATTATGAAAGTTGTTATTGATATTGAATGTCATTATTCGATTAGTATAATATCCATGTGAATAAGTAAATGGAATTATTTAATTTTATTTTTTCCATACTATGTTGAAGTTCAAGTTTAAAATGATTTTTCTTTAGATATACATTGTCTTAAATGTTTATTTTTATTTATGAAAGTTTCCGCTATATAATTATCCTTACTGGGCATTTGAGCTCACCCATTTTCTATGTTTTATTTTTCCCAGGATGTGAAGAAGTAATTTATGAATGACCTGTAGGGATAATATGAGGGGATAAGAGTGTGGACTATAGAGACTATATTATTGTAGTTTTCATTTTCTGATATAATGTAAACCTTATTAATGTATCTAGTTATTCCAAGGCTACTAAACTAAGAGTTCTTTCAAGACTTGATATTTCTTGTGATCATGCCAATGTTATGTAATAATGCACCGACTCTGGGTAACTGGGGTCAGGGCGTTACAGGTCTGGATAACCAAACTCCACCATCGTCCTGCTGAGCCCTGTAGAAGGCTCACTGCCTGAATCAGCATCTGGTTTGCTGGTGTCCTGACCAATTGGAAGACACTGGCCACTGCCTCCAGCCAGTCCTCTGCTGCCTGAGGCTTGGGCTCACCTCGACACACGAGGGGTATCTATCTCTAAAACTCGTGGAGTGCACTCATCCTACGCTTCTCCTCCACTGGTACAACATGCACTAAACAATGCTCCACAGGTGGCGGGATAACTAGCATGCCACCTGGTGATAAAACTAGGGGATCCAGTCCCTGTTTCGAGGCTTCATAACTGAGGGGGTCATCCTCATTATCGAGCTTCTGGATCCTAGCGGGTGCGCTTCACATAGGTATCCTGTTAAAGAAACAAGATGTATATCAGTCAGTGAGTATATCTGGTGAGATGACTCAAAAAGGACATGGAAACCACAACCCATTCCTATATGATGCATTTACCATTATGTTCCCCTGCAACCAGTGTTCTCATGTTCCGAGTCGAAAAGAAAGTTATTAGAGTCCTGGTGTATGGATACGTCGGCCGCCCACACAAACACTGGCGTCCCATGCATGAAAGACAAACTCGAAACACTTAACACTGTTCCCCCAAACTAACTCACAGACTCTCAGTCCAACGGTAGAACCGACCACCTCTGATACCACTCTATCAAAACCCGTCCTAGTAGGGACCGAGCCGCAACTCCCCAAGCCCGTCTTCAGTAGGCCAGGAGATGGTGACTAGCACCGAGTAGGCATACCCCTAACATGGGAGGAATTTCCTATAAACCAGTACACACGCACAAACATCTCTATGCCCACAAAGATGATAAGTAAAACTAATAAAAGGAAAATATGCAATCATACACTAAAACCCAACCATAGATTACGACAAGAAGGTAAAGTGCCTGAAATTAAAACCCAGGGCCAAAAGTACAATCCCACCAAAAATAAAGTCTATAAACAAGTCCAACTTATAAGGAAAGGTAATGGGACTGAAATCTGCAGCCGTAGGAACACACATAGGACCTCCTGATCTCACTAAGCACCGTTCGGTCTTGGTCCACCTAGAATCCTGTCAAAGGCTCGCTCCTCTGCAGAAGACACGACACGTACGGGCAAAGCCCGTGCAGGGGTGAGTATAACAATACCCAGTAGGACACCCCGAAACCACAAAGGAAACAAAACAAGGATAAATACCACAAAAGAAAATATACAGTCAGGTCTACTCAGTATATGTCTACTGAACATATAACAAAAATATCCAGATATACTCATACACAGACGACCATCGCGATACCACCCGCTAGGATCCAGCTCGATGATTCCACTAAGCATGAAACTGGGAGGGCACACTCCTAGTTCTGAAGAGAGAGCAATAAAGAGTACTCCTTTCAGGAGAACAAACTCCGCAACTACTTTGAGAACATGATGCTCTGATGAGGATCATATCCAAGTCATGGGGTGATTCCGACAACTCGGCATAAGCTAATCCGCTAAGCAGTGGATCGACGCCCGAGTATGGTTGGTCACGTCGATACCAGGATCTCTTTCAAGGGTTATAGGAATGAAAAGAGGATTCATCTCTAAGTCTCATAGAGGGGATTGCAAAAAATCTACTCAGGAAGTTCTGATGAAGGGATCATACGTCTGTATAAAATTAATGATACCAGAGCCTTCAGGGGATAACCAAGGGTACAAACCCTAAGAACTAGTCCAAGTCACAGAGTACATGTGGCTCAAGCCATGAATAAAAGGTTAAACGGCGTGTATTATGGTTACATGTCATGTTCCTTGACCTAGGGTATTAACCGTGTAAACGGCTCGTGTCATTCGTTCAAGATGTGTAAAACCAAACTACACGTCATGTAGAAAAGGTACACACCCTGTTTCTTGACCCCGTGTGCTGCCCGTGTAACTGGTCTGTGTCATTCGGCTTATTGGATATAAAAAAACTACATGGAATGTGGAAGAATTACACTTCATTCCTGAGAACTTAAGCTCACCCCATGTACGCTAGCTATGTGCCCTTACACAGTTTTTTCCCGTGTTAGTGTCGCCTGCCCATGTACCAGTACACAGGGTATACCGTGTATCTGGCTGGGTCTGGCTAGGGAAGGGTATACACGGCGTGTCTTTGGCTATGTACCATGCCCATGTCCATGTAATCCCGGAGTACACGACTGGTGGTCCACCGATGAACAGACGCCGTGTAGCCCATACTACACGGCGTGTAGTCGAGAAATTTCCAAAAGCGTTGTCTTCCTCCTTTCACCTCGTCCGACTCTCCAGATCTTGATCCAACTGTCCTATCATCACGAAACTCCAGATTCAGGGTCGTCTCGACGTCTTAATGCCGAATCCATGGGTTTCGGGCCTTCAATATTTTCCAAAATCCGATCCTGGACATCCGAGTGGAAATTGTTCGAAGAACGATTTCATCCGATCTACTTCGGTCTGTCAGTCGCCACCATAGCCGCACCTCCGTGGGGTTATACTGGCGCCAGATTTTCAATTTGGTATCATTGCCTCACACAACGGGTGCACAAAGATCTGTCGTTCATATCCCCACCATAAACGCGTAGAAAATGACGAAGAAAACGAGGATTTTGGGGATGAAGAACACCACAAAAATCAAGAGGGACGAACCTCGATCGATGTTCGTGTCGAACTTGTTCCGTCACCATTAGGAGGTTGAACGAAACCAAAACAACTTCACGAATCAAATCCCCACGATCCCTGTAAAATCCCATACTGCAAGAACGATCGATCCGCGGGCTAATCTGTTTGTATATTAGTCCGCGTTCATCGTGAGAATCAAAAACAGGGAAGAAAATTCAAAAACAATACATTCTACCTGGATTCGGCGGTTTTCGTCGATGGTGATCCGGTCGCTGCGTTGTCGTCTCCGCGTTGGGAAGTTTTCTCCAGAGCCTCCACAGCCGCCTGGGATTTCAGGGTTTTGAGGTTTGTATCCCGGGATCCATGCCCTAACCTTTATTTAAAAAGGATAAAGATATCCACTGCAACAGATTTAATAAAATATTTTAAATTGAATATTTTATTATGGTTATGTCCAAAACCCAGTTTTCGCCACCGGCCTGCAGCAGTTGACGTTAGGCCTCACCTAAGGTTAAATCGATGTTCCTAACGCAATGGTGCCCTTGGATTTTTGATCTGAGCACCCGTCAGGGAGTTATTCCAATTTTTCATGAAAACCGCATGTGCGTGCAATTTAATTATTAAATTAAATTAAAAAATTTGTTCCGGGCTCACCAGGCCTCAGAACTGCACGCCGTCTTAGAGCCTAGTCTCGAATTAATTACCATATATTATTAAAATAAGACAATGAAAAAAATATGGGACATTATAACACCTCAACTTGAAAATTGAAGAAACATTCTGACATCTCTCATCCCTTTGGGAACTCTCAATAAACATTTTCTTGCTCTTGGTCATGATAGTAAAAGATCTTGATGTTGAACTACCCTTCTTCGTACCTCCTTCTTCCATTAGATAATTCTTTGTAATTCATTCCTATTTCATGATGGAATTTTTATAATTCATTCTAAAAATGATCAAATACAATTATATGTATTGATTGAGACCATCCATGAATCACCTATCACATGATGTCTCGTTACCCATCTGAATTAGTGTGAATATCTAAAGCTCAATGGAATAGGAGCAGTAGTCCTTCATCGAAATAGTTTCCTAAAAAATATGCAAGAACTCCAAAGATATATCAGTCATAAATGTCTTAGGGAAATACTACTCATATAAGACCTTATGGAAATCTGAATATGCCCAATCTTAATGATGCTCTGTACATGTGATAACATCCCACCACCACGTGACGGAATCAAAAAACACATATCATACAAGCTTGGCCCTCATATCCGAAAGCACATTAAGATGCTTCAAAACATAGGCATGGACTTCAGCCCTCACTTTTCAGCATGTGGTCCGTCATCCCATGAAAACATTGGTAGAAGCTGCTACTGAAAGAATAATGTTAGTTCTTCTATAGACTGACAGGCTGAGGTACTCCCTAGAACTCTTGTATAAAATGAATGAAGCCTTCATAGAACTATGCATAAACACTAGTTTCTCTTATAACAGATGGTGTCGTCACTAGAACATTTGGATGATCCACCAGTATCTCATGTCCTACCACCTTCAGGTTATTCTCATTTCCACTCTCCAGGCATAAATCTAGTGGTCATCGTGGTGGAATTGCTCTTTTTTTCCTACACGTACACCTCAGAATAATCTTTATTCATCAGGGTACATAGCTCAAAACTTTAAGAACTAAAAAAGAGAACAACAGCCTCAAAAATCATAAAAAGATTAGTACATGGTTTGTATGAACCATATAGGGTGTGTACACATAATCCCTTGCATGGTTATATACAGTTACCAACATGGGAGTTTAAACACCCCAAGTACAATGTGTGTTAGTCGACTAAACTGTGTGTACAAAATTCTTATCCCCTGGCCATGTAATTTTACATGGTCATAGTAACACATGCCCTCTTATAAATAAACTATGGGTGGTTAACATAAGGAAGACGACATGTTCTGATCAAAACTCAACAACTCATTTTTTCTCTCACGGGACTAGTGACACGGTCATTTACCACAAAATGTGTACTCCTAGTACATAGCGTGTACATGAAAAAGTAATTTTCATCCCGAATAAAAGATCACATGTAGTTTGTTTATAGAACGACATGCCGTGTTTTATTGGTTTCTAGAGAGTTAGCCTAAAAACATCAACAAGAACATATTTTCATTAAAAAATAATTAAATGGTGTGCCCAATTCTAATCCATGGTGGCCTATACTCCCCAGGAATCAATGTGTGGAATCCACCTATATCACATATAAAAAAATTAAATATCCCATGGCCAAATCATGAGCCACTAAATTCCAATGCATGACGGGACCTACTCCTATGAAATGAAATTTTGTTTCCCATCCAATTAATCCATAACATTACCAACACACCAATTACAATAGCATGCATATCTATCATAGTACCTGTCACAACAGCTTGCATATCTAGCATGACATATATCACAATAGAATGAAATCAGTAATTCTCTATAAATGGCATGATAAGAATTCATGGCATGTGATTTCTAACATGTTATAATATGATAAGTGATAAGTAATACCCTCATCTCATCAGGTCATAAAAAAATAGAACCACAAAAATATAAATAATTACACCCATAAAATGAGCATCACCCAATGGTGAAATAAAATCCACTATTAAAGATCAAATTCAAGAAATCAAAAATAAATTCGAGATAATTTGGATTTTTGTAGTACACGAGGTATCCAGTCCAGGTCACATCTAATTACAAAGATCCATTTCACTAATAAAATTTTCTTATAGTCTGAAAAATAAAAAATATATAGCCTTTGATACCCATTTCTAATGTCCCAAATTTGTGTGCCACTCAATCGGTGCCCCATAACTGGTTGGAAACATGGACTCAATGAAAATTTCCCCAAACTCTAGAGGCCACCGACAAAAAATTTTGGCCTAGGGTGTGATAGTTGGAGAACTTTTCCATCATTGGCATATTATAACTCATCGAATTAATAATATACAATAGCATAAGCAGAATACAAAATACAACTAAAAAAATAGTAGAATACTGATATGATAAATAACCATGCATCATTCAATATAAAAGATGATGTAGCATGTAACATTTTCTATGAACGTGGCCAAAAAAGTAATATGCAGTAATACAAAATGAATGTATCCAATGCAACACATATAAAAAGAGATTCTAGGAATCATCACAACACTCGACTCAATCCCATTCCCCCTGACTCATATGTAACACATCAAGCACTTATATAAGGGAGATTTCCTTTATTGACAACTAAAGAAATATAATCTATTTTGGACCCAAATCATGAATAAAATAGTGTGTAAAAAATAAATCATAGTAGAAAAAATCCACTAATCTATGCCTATTTTTAGTGGGTATATGCAAGTGGTATTGTCAAAAAGGAAGAATACAAAACTAGGAATGACCAAAAAGTAAACAATCCTCCCAGTCATGTTTTCCATTTCTATTAATTATGTATACATAAACCATTCAATTACATTGAATAATATATGTAACGTGATCCATATGAAGGATGTCATCCCCCATTATAAATAATACTCAATAGATAACTTATATGGCTATATAAATAAATAATGTGATGATTGAATCCATGTTTCTTCTTTCTCTTCAAAGATGCATCATAAGTCATTACATTTCAATAATCAATTAAACATATTTTCTGTAGGAATAGAAAAAACCTACCTACATGCATAACTAACCCTCGAACATAGGCATTATAAATCTTCACGCATACTCACATCACGTCGTCGACCAGAGTCCTATCAAATCTTCTCCTGCAGGAGTAGAAGTCAACAAGGACGAGAATAGTATATAATGATTTAAACATATATATGTATATATATATATATATATATTATACCATTACTTTCTTAGCATAATAAAATATAAATGGGAGTCATACATATCAAGAAACAAGTGAATTATACTATCATAAGGCTTAATCGATATTTGGCATATTATGAGGAAAGGGGAAACTACTAATCCTAAACCCATAATGAAATAAATCCCAAATTATCACAATTTTAAATAAATAATAAATATAATTCATAATTAACATCCAAATAAGGGAAATACTGACATGACCTGTAAGAAACCTCATCCAAATGGCTATATATGGTCATTCAAGGGAAAATATCCATGAGGTGGCCGTTAATCAAACCAAAAAGCTCATAATTTCTTTAATTTGTATAATTCATTCCCAAATAATCATTAGAAATCAACAAAGGTAAATTTACACTCACGGTTACACCCTAATAATTGTTGAATGAGTCTACATATCATATAAACTACTTGAAATTGTTCTAAAGGCACCAGACCACCTACCCTGTCATAATACGACTCTCCTTGTCTAGTGCCAGACATTGATATGCCCTTGAACGAAGTAGATCTACAAAAAACGTTTAAATGAAAGACCATAAATAACAATAATGAAAATATAATCAAGAATGAAGGATCATGAATAACAGATAAAACTATAAGAGGATTCAAACAGATCTAATGGTGTTTGAATTGGAGATAATACAATAAAATTAGAGGCCATTTCCCATTTAGATTTTTGGGGCACGCTGGTAGTTAAAGGGAGTCTGTTTCAGTTCGCTTTTAAATAAAAGATGCTAATTATAAATTTAATCACTAAAAAACTACAATTTATATACACGAGACTATAAAAATGTCCATAAATTTTTTTTCCAGACCATTACATGGCCGTGTACCAGGATTACATGGCACGAATCCATCTATACACGACGTGTACCTATAAGTAAATAACCTGTAGTTCCATGAAACTACGTGTAACAGTCCTAATGATAGGACCATAACCTTGATTTCTCAATTTTCATAAGTATGATAAAAATAATAATGATACATTCCTCTATTAAGAACCAATTTTTTTATAGTTATAATGTTGGAGATGGTAGGTTGTGCAATCACATTCGTGATGTTTCCATTTTTTAATGAAAATTAAGTATAGTGGGTAAGAATCATTTTTTCCTACCAATTTTTTTATATCATTAATATCATTTTAAAAAAATTAAAAATAAATATATGTATCATTAATGTGATGTGGTGATGAAATGATAGTCACATCACTTCATCAAGGTGATAGTTCACATATACGGATGAATGATGTTATCTGTTTTATGTGAATTGAAAAGAAAGAAGGTGAATGATATTATATTTCTCATAATTATAACTATTTAATGAACAAAGTATTTAAAAATTAATTCCATTATTATAACCATTCATGATATATGGTGATGGAAAATTCATCATATAGGTTCTTGTGGTGGTTTACCACCATACAAATGAATGATTAATTATTTCCAATTTGGTTGAAGTGGATATGGATTTAGATGATGATATCAATATAACAACACATTATTATATTTATTATAGTGTTTTTATTTTTTCATTATGGAGTAATAAAATTTCCATATATGTAATAAAAAATAATATTGAAATATTTAATTTTAGCAATACCACCTATTCACCTAACACGTTTTCTTAACACCGTAACACCTCTATTGAGGGTTGTGTGCCTAACATGAGGGTTATATAATGTATTTATGGCTTATAAGAATGGATTAAGGTAGATAATTTCCAATAAAATAGGTTTTCAAGTATGAATAATTTATAAGAAGGGGAGCCTATTTATAAGATAGGGGTGGGGCACTTTTTCAATTATTCACAATATTAAATAAAAAAAGTATTATCTATTCTAAATTTCACAAAACTGATTAATATAGAACAAATGATAATTATGGATTTGAATTAATTAATTTAATGATAATTAGAGAATTTGTTATTATTTTTAATCCATATCATTTAGCTTTAACACATATTACTATTTTTTAATTATTATTAGGATATTATGTAATTTACACAATTAAGGTTAATATAATTACTATAAAATGGAAAAAATAATAAATTCCTAATTTATTTATATTTAATCAATTACCCAAATAAGCTTGCCAATGTATATATTATTATGGTTTTTATATCATTTAATGAAATATTTTTTATTTTTTAATATCATTAATATCAATTTTGACACTATTCAATACCAGACATTTTAAAAATATTAAAAAACATTATATCATTGAAAAAAACTCATTTAACAAATAATAAAATTGTTAAAATAATTAACTAATTCTATGATGATATTAGTTGTCTCAAATTATATTTATTCTAATATTTTTGATATCATTTAATTGATATTTAATTTAACTAAACAATTGTTGCATCATCAATGTGTAGTCCATTATTATAAAAAATTAAGGATTATGATACAAAAATTATCGTTGAAAATAAATTTTATAGATGATCATAACCTTTATATAAGCCAATATTTTAAATATGTAACTTTTAAAAAGTAAGCGATTGAATAAAATTTAAGTTTCTTTGAATAAAATACTACAACTATATTAAAGGCATATCTATGTCTAAAAAATCACTAAATATTATCCCAATGATGATTTTGGTCGACAACAACTAGACATGTTAAATTATGAATTGTTTCAAGTTCAATTTTTAAAATTAATATTGATTTTTGATCCCATTATTACATTATTTACAATTAAGCTTGACAATTTAAAAAATTACTAAATTTACTATTCATAATGTGAAAAATTAAATGGAATATGATTAATAAATTTGTTCTATATAATTCAAAAATTAGAATCTCTATTACCAATTTAATATTATAAATAATTTATAAACTAATTGAAAATTAATAACATTGATGGAATTGTAAAAAACGCCTTTTGAAAGAATAATTGATCAAAAATTGAAATGTTTTTAGATCCAAATTAAATATTAAATTGATTCCAAAAAATAAATTGGATTAAATTATGGAAATTAGAACTAATATTTATTTAAAAATAAAAAAAATTATTTTATCACTATAAATTATTAGGATGAAAATGTTATTTTCAAATAAAATGAAATATATTTCAGGTTTCATTAAAATATGAAACATAAGAAAAAAATACAAAAAATTCAAAAAAATACCTATATTATTCCCTCATAGAAACTGTTAATTTTTTCAAATATACTTTATAAAAATAATTTACATGATATAAAACAAGTGCACCATCCAAAGGCTGTAAATTTATTTTTTAGTAAAAATACAGTTATTTACCATAAAACTCGATTTATCTTATAAGCTATTGATCGTTGTTTCAATTTTAGTTACTATATGATTCATAAATATTATTAAATATTAAAAAGTTTTACTATAAATTATTATTCAATTTTACAATATATATATATATATATATGGATGTCATTGTAGATAAGTTTAAGTGTGAGTCAATGGTTTTTAAAAATGATATTATATTTTGGTGAAGGATTGAGAGAGTAGTTTCCGATGAAATAATTCATAGATAGAATATAAAATGAGGATGTGGCTCTACAATATTTGTACATATGGATAAAAATTACATAAAAACCATACATTGAGCTTTACTAGATTTAGAACTGGGGAAGAACAAAGGGGCTTGCTGAACACATAGTTTGACACTCCCGAGGGACATGCTTTCAAAAAACACATAATAATTATGAACCACTAGGAATGATTTCAATATATGATGACTATGAATGAACTAAGACAAAATTATTAATTAATATATTAAAAATAATTATTCATTCTATATATATATCATATATTTAATTTTTCACAATTATGATATTCCACAAAATGAATAGTGTTTATAACACAATTATTTTGGTTTTAATTAATGGATGGAACCCAAAAGAATTATATTAATGATGAGAATTATATAAAAATTAATGAATTTCCACTTGAGAGACCTAAAAATATCAGATATGTAATGAATATTTATTTTTATGTTCTCAAACATATTTTTCAAGATATCATTCATTTTGAACATATAAATGAGAATAGGAGGCAACAACATTCTATTGAGTCCATTAAGAGGAAAATTATATCTTTATTTAGTGGATGAAGTGATCAAAAATTTTATGTGAAAAGGATTAATACTACTAAAAATATATTATCCATTAATCAGTGTTCGTAGAAGGATTTTTTTTAAATTTACTATTTGGATGGTGAAGCAAATAATTAGTGGACAGTTATCAACAACATGATGGGAAAAATGAAATTTAATCAATTTAATGAGTATAGTATAATGTGGTTTTCATAGTAATTAATTCCCTAAAATTCTATGAACAATGATAGAGAAGGAATTCCTTGAGCTAATGAAAATGGATAATGAATCTATTGGAAGTAATAAAGTTAATTTTAAAATCATTTCAAGGTAGAAAACTATTGTTACAATCAACACTAAAAGTAAAATAATTCAATTCTTCAGTGAAAATAAACCATACAATATAATGGAATTGGTAAAAAGTGAAAATATTAACAATAAAATTTAATTCATTGTGGATTTAATTAAGTAATTGGAATTTTAAATTCCAATAATTTATTTTATTTTTTAGATTAATAGGAAGATCATATCTAATTAGAACGTATGTGGGGAAAATAAATTCCATGAATTTGTATTCCAAAAACATGGGGTGATGATCTATAGCGAATGACTAAATATAAATATATGGAAAAAAATGGGTATATAATGTTCATCATGATTCTGAATACCAATATTATCTGAATAGTCTTTCTAATGATGTGATTAATGTAAAAACTCCTCAAAATAATCCTCGGACACATCATTGTTTTAAATGCCTGGAGTTTTTGACTTATGCTAACAAGTTCCACATTTTATGGTAAAATATGGATTATAATCAAGAAAAAACTCCAATTACAATGATAAAAAAGGAATATTATGCTATCATAATTGATGAAGTGATCCATGATAATTAGGGAATATTTATCCTCCTCTCCGAATTAGGTAACTTCATGATTGATTATGTATGAATGAGCCCTATGAAAACAATATTATACATCATATAATGAAATTTCATGTAGTTATCTACCTGTATTAATGAGTAATGAAATCAAATATAGAATCAGTAAAGGGATGAACGCACATTTCCAATTAAAATAAATTTTTATAATATAAGCTCTTATATGAGGAATTATGAATAATGTATGTTTACAATGTGGTTTTACAATTAATAAGGTTATTTTTATGTTTCAATAGAAAACATGATAATGTTATTCACGTGTTTCATATGTGGAAATCAATAACAAATTAATGATATATGGGGGATCATTGACAGGATGATGTTTATAAATTTAGATAACTTCATTATAATGTTTTGTATTTTCATCTTTTAGATTGGTTAAAAGGGTTTACCATTTATTAAATTGGTTTTGATAAAATTTGAATATTTTTTGTTAATAATTTATTGTATTATGAGGAATCATCTATATGAGATAACATGTTTTAACCAATTTTTTGGGACAATAACTAATGATTGACGAAATGACTTATCATTTTGTTTATGGATGTTATGATTAATATGTTCTAAAAATATAAAAACTTAACCATTATATTTTAGAGTAATAAATGATGTGAAATTTAATCAATGAACCTAAATTGGATGAAATTAACTTATGAAATAAAAATAAATCATGTAATTATATCTCCTTGTGAAATTAATTTAAAGTTATTTGAAGAATATTGAACAATAATTAAATCATAGTATCATAATTCCTGATGAATCAAATAGTCTCATATATTTTCATATATTAAATATTATATGATCATTATCATTGTCTTGATCACCCATTATCTTGTGATAAGATACATCTATCAATATAAAATTATTTTCTCTTTTCATCCATGTAAAAATATTCTCTTCCCATGTATGTTCTCTTATATGAAACCTTGTAAAATGTTTTTTTCCTAACAATTTTCATTCCAACGTAAATTTTAAAAGGATTTTTTAGAATTAATGTTTATAAATTGGGATTCTATAAATGTAATTTTTATGCATTAAAAATTTATGACCATGAATAATATTTATGTTATAATTCATTTAATTGAGGGTAGAATGCAACCCATTGAGTTTTTATTAATTTTTTCCAGTAAATTAAAATTTGATAATGGATTGTATTATACACTAAAAAATATTAATCATGATTTAAATGAAATACCATGATAGTCATTCACTATTTGAAATATCATGTTTAACATTGATTCAAAAAAATTATTTTTTTCTTATGTTACTTATAATTTCGAGTTTAACAAGGGATATATGAAACACCATGTTAAAACCAAACATGCCATACTATAATTATGAAATTTTGTAAATATACATTATAAATGCATGAATTAATATGATTAAAAAATTAGAAAAATAATTTTTACACACGTTCATATAATAAATTCTTCAATGATCTATTTATTAGAAATGAAAATAATCCCCTTTGGATATAACGGGAAACATATTCCCAAATTATTTTTTATGTTCTCAAGTGTGTTTCATACAAATAAATTAACACAGTAACTTTTAGTCAATGATATTAATGAAACATGTTTTTTATTTTCAATTTTTTTCGACATTTGTATTACATTTTTTCAATACAATATATAATAATAATTCATACCATATTATTAGAAACTATATTTTTCTAAACATATTTTTGGTTTTATTTTATTGGATAACCAATTTTAAAAACTATTATTGGATATTTATGAAAAATATTTTAATAAAATTAAATTTTATTTTTAAATTAATACTAAAAAATTACCTTCAGAATAATTTCTAGTATTATTATAAAAAGATTCAATTTTTTTAATAATGATAAATACAAATGTTTAATGAGGATATTATTTTTCTGATTATGTATTTATAATAAAATTTATATTTTCAATTGTATTGGGATTATAATTATATAAATTAAATATTCTCTTATCATATTTAAGACATTGTAATAAATTGTACAATGAAATTTGATACAAAAACATTTTACTCGTGTGAAAAGTTTTCATTAAAACTCCACGTTATCATCATGTCTGTGGAATTTATTTTAAATAAATTTATACAAACATTTGATAATTAAATTTAAAAAAAACTCCATATTTATGAATAATAATAATTTATATTTTCTATTATATTCAATAATGTTTTTGACAAAAAAATTTATCAGAATGCTGTTAAAATTAATTACATCGATTATGAAAAAAAGGATTATACAAATGAACTAAACATTATTCCCTTGGAAAAATGAGGCATAGAAAAATTTACAAAACCCACCTTATAGAAATATTTATACCCTAAAACTTTTACTGTTGTGTATGGTGCATTATTGGAGCCAGATGACATAGAAAAAAATATTTTTGGAATTCCATCTTTCAAATGTTTTGGAGTATTCAACTCACCCGACATATAAAAAGCCTCATCCTTATACCCACCGTTTACACATATTAATCCCATTTTCATAGAAAATACATAATAAAATCAATTATCCACATCCATACTAACAAAATAGGAACCTTGCATTGGGAAGAAGGACTACATTTGATGTCCATTAATGTAATCAACAATGAGATTCTAGAAGAATAATAAATATTCATCAAATAATATTTTTGGTTTAATTTATATAAAAATTTTGAATTAATTGTTATATAATTATTTTATAATAACTTTTGTATCATCTGAATGGTGTTTTTTTATTTTAAGTATTCAACCTACAAATACACACACATTAGTACTACCAACCAGGGCATTAAAATCCCTACTATGGGGTTTTATTAGAACATAAAAAGCATTGATATTCCTATAGATTTTGAAAGTGGTAGAGGTTATTAACACTTTTAAAAGATTATTGTTAAAGGAACCCTTTACATGTTCTAAATTAAGGTTGTTAATGAAAATCATTATCAGTTGTTTTTTAGCATTGCTAAAAAGTATGGGAAAAATCAATTTTTTATGGACACCTCAACCCCGTTTTCTCTGTTCTCACAACACAATTTCTTATTTATTTTAACAATACATCCCCCATAAACAACCTCACCATCCATTCACAACAATATAAGGCCACACCAAAATGTTGGTAATTCCTGGATTTGATCTTAAGACTTCCCTTATGTGAATGAGTGTTCTTTATCATAATTCCCTCTGTATTTTTTTTGCACATTTAATGGACCTTCTATTTCTTTTTTTATATTTGGAAATTATTCATATATAAATATACATATATAAAATTATATCTAATAAATATTTGATATATTAGTAATAGTTTTTATATATTATAATACGTATATATTTCTCTCGGTGTTTGTTTTGTAATTAATACACACAATTATGTATATATAAATGTTATGTATAACTATGAATGAATTTCAATATGTTAACTAAATTTGATAATTTTTTAAATTAGTTAATATTAATAACATATTTTTATTCAATATTTTTAAAAATACATTTTTACGTAAATATATTAATATATGAGTTCATAATAGTTATTTATTATAAATAAATATAAAAAACCATATATTTAATTGTAAATAAAACTACATTATGATGAATAAAAAAATTTAAAAACCATAATATTAATTTGAATATATTACCTAGATATAAATTTAGTCCCCACTAAAAATGGGCAAAAAACGCCTCCTTAAAAATGGATAAAATTCCATCGAATGTTAAAAAATTCGTGCACCCTGACTGAAAACTGAGTTTTGGAGGACTTATGTGCCTTTTTTTCCATGAAAACATGATAGATCATTTATTATCTCACTAGTAATGTAGATATCATCATATGAATTGATTTGAAAGGAGATAGTTCCCACACATATACAGAGAAAAAATATAATTGTTTTTTGATGTTCGATTTACATTTTCATCTTATTTTAGATATTTTAAAATTTTTTTATCATTCAATTTATATTAAATTACTAATATTAAATAATAACTCAAAAAATATTGATTAAAAATTTTATTAATTTTTTAGAAATTTCCACTAAATAACTTTTATATTAAGTGTAAATGTCTATATACCATATATAAAACATATTTTAAAAATATATATAATATTTATATTAGTTTATATATATATATATTATTTTTAAAGAAATATTTTTTAAAATAGAACATATCAGATCTAGTAATAAATCGTTGATAAAGGGGGATCATTATCAATTCTTTTTTAGCACTATTAAAGGTCACATTTTGTCATCAATTTTTCTAGCTTAGACATTGGGATTCTATACCATTTATTTTATCATGAGATTTTAAATCCCTATTATTGGAAAAATTAGTGTTTTTGAATTTTTTTCCTTCAAAATTCTTACAAAATCATCGTTCATGTGTGTGATGACTACCTCACCGCGAACCAAGATCATTCGTTATTCCATTAACACTACTCAAGGTTTGGAATAACGATTGGAATATTATTTATATATGATTTTTATTATATTAATTATGTTTTATGGGTATGGATTTTTTATACCCCACAAACATTCACTTTTTCCATTTAGTATAATATGATAACATCGTTCATGTGTACAATTGAATACTGCCTCGCAAAAAAATGTGATTCGTTCACATTTTACAAGGAATGTATTAAAGATGGGGTTAGTAAATATTTGTGACATATATGATGTAATAATGATATTTTAATGATAATATATATATATATATATATATATATATATTTTAATTACATTACATTCATTCAATATGACAATAATATGTTGTCATTGTTCATGCATACCGATGACATACTATATCCATGAATAGTGTATTTCATTTTATATCTCCAAATTTTCTAGATTACAATAAATACATTTTTTAAGAAATCATATTATATTGATTTCATTTTATAAATAATTGAAATAATGAAACAATAATTGAATTAAATGGAAAAAATTTATCAATTAAAAATAATTATGAAAAACAAAGCCATTATTAGCTGAAACATATCGTTATCATTGAATTATTAATAAATAGGTAAGATAAAGTCACAAAAGAACCATATAACGTAATATATATATATATATGGTTCAGTTATTGTTTCTTAATAATCATGAATTTATTATACATGTATTTTATATGAGTATGAAAAGACTTGAGACATATAGTAAGGAGATTTAAAGTCTCACATTTGTTTATCATATACATCATATATGTTCACCCTTAGTTTCATTAGAGTGGTGTTTATAGTTTAATTTTTCATAATATAACATGTATAAAACTGATTTTAGTATAATTAATGTTTTAATTAAGGTTACCCATTCATAGGTATTACGATTCACAAGAAACACAAGAAATAAAGGATATTAATGTCAATTTTCCATCATTTGGATGTATGTTATGTTTCAATTAAGGTTACCCATGAGGTCTCTCGGGATTTTTAGGAATTAATTATGGGATTTAAATGGTTTTAAAAGGAGTAACAGAATTAATTTACGTCGAAACTTACGTTGCGGGAGCGGAAAAGTCAGGTACTTGAAAAAGAACGAAAATCTCGGCGAGGGGACATGGTGCCACCCTCACGGTACCACCGTCATAGTTCCACCCTCACGGTGCCACCCTCATGGTGCCACCGTCACGGTCCCACCGTCACGGTGTCACCTCCACGGTGCCACTATTTTGGTGGAGCCTCACTTTTGGAAAAGTAATGGGCCAGGAGGGTCCGGTAAATTACATTAGATACCTCTTAAACGATTCTCATCCTCGAGAATCAAAACAAACCAAGAAGGAAGGAGAGGGTCCGAACAACCACCTTGAAAGATACCTCTATGAAGTGAACCCATGCTAACCAAAAACACTTCTCTTTCAAAAACAAAGCAACATACCATGCCAAACTGCCCAGGCATGTGGGTTGGGGAGTCTTCTCCCCCATGTCAAGATACTATCCTCTTTGGGCGGCACTGATTCGCCCGCATGGGTTTAATTGCATCCACCTTAATGTGTCTTGATTAGGGGTCGGGTTCTCTCCTCCCCCATAGCCAGGGCTTTTCACACACAATCAGAGGAAAGAAAACCAGTACATTTTATAGACAAAAGACAAAACGTTCTACCGAAATAGGTACAACAAGGAACAAAACTCAAAACAACTTTGGGTACTGGGTACGCATCTATGCTTCCCTCTCCCATGTACTCTCCTCAAGCCCAACATGTCTCCACAACACACGAACCAAGGGAATGGTTCGCCCATGAAGCACCTTCTTCTTGAATCCTCGATCATCACTGGTCTCTCCACAAAGGTCACGTCGTCCTCGACGTCCAACTCACCCCAATCAAGGACGTGTGAATCATCATGCAGATACCAACGGAGCTGGGACACATGAAAGACATCATGTATCCTCAGTAGCGGTGGTGGTAACGCTAGCTGATAAGCCACCTCGCCAACCCACCGCAACACATCGAAGGGTCCGATGAACCTGGGAGAAAGCTTACTCCCCTTGCTGAAACTCCGCTACCTACGCCGAGGGGAGACCTTCAAGAATACGTGGTCCCCAACCTCAAACTCCAAGGGCCTCCTCCTGGTATCAGTATATGACTTATGTCCATCCTGGTCTACCTTCATCCTTTCTCATATGAGTTGAACCTTCTCTTTTGTGCTCTGCACCACTTCCGGGCCAAGAATTCATGCCTCCCCTACTTCGGCCCAACACACAGGTGAACGGCATGGCCTCCCATACAAGGCTTCAAATGAGGCCATGCCAATGGTAGAGTGATAGCTATTATTGTAGGAGAACTCCACCAGGGGCAAGTGTCGCACCCATGATCCTCATGAGTCCAGAATACATACCCGTAGCATATCCTCCAAGGTCTGGATGGTGTGCTCTGTTTGTCCATCTATTTGGGGATGGAAAGAAGTGCTTAGGCGTAACTGGGTGCCAAAATCTTGCTGCAATACTCTCTAGACTCGCGAGGTAAATCGTGCATCCCAATCCGAGACTATAGACCTAGGAACTCCATGCAACCGCATCACCTAATCCACGTACATTTGTGCCAAAGCATCCACAACACTCGACTCCCTGATTGCCAAAAAGTGAGCTGATTTCGTCAACCTGTCCACTACCACCCAAATGGCGTCATATCCCCCTTGGACCTTGGGTAGTCCCGTAACTAAATCCATCGAGATGTCGTCCCAATTCCACTCGGGGACATCTAGAGACTGCATTAGGCTGCCTGGAACTCGGTGTTCAGCCTTAACTTGCTGACACACTAAGCACTTGGCCACAAACTCTACCACTGCCCGCTTCACTCCGGGCCACCAAAACTGTCCTTTCAGTCCCTGGTACATCTTGGAAACTCATGGGTGTACCACCAGGGGGAGTTGTGGAACTCAATGAGAACCTTGCCGCGCATCACTCATGGAACAAAAAACCTTTCCTGGAAAATAATCTGGTTCTGACCATCCTCTGCCCATCCTTCCGGAGCATTGCCCTGGTCAACCTGGTCACGCATCACTTCGCACTCTGTGTCTCCCCACTGAGAATCCTCCACTTGTCAAAATTGAGATGACTGCACTATAATCTGATATAGGCAGCCTCTGCCGCTATCCATCTCCGCATCCATGTGTAAGGTATCAAACTCTTCTATTGCCTTCCAGGCATCCACCAACTCTCAGACCACATCCTTCTGTGTCCTTTTGCTCAAGGAATTGGCCACCACATTTCCCTTGCACTCAGTATAAGAGATCTAGAAGTCGTAATCCTGGAGGAACTCCACCCATCTCCGCTGTCGCAAGTTTAAGTCCAGCTGGGAGAAGATATACCTCAAGCTTTTGTGATCCATGAAGACCACAAATCATTCCCCTATGAGGTAGTGCCGCCATAACCTTAGCGCAAAAATGACCGCTGCAAGCTCCAGGTCATGGGTGGCATAATTACGCTCATGAGGGCGTAGCTGCCTGGACCCATAAAAGATCACCCCTTGTCGCTGCATCAACACACATCCCAGGCCCTGTCCTGAAGCATTGCATAACACCTCATAGGCCACCCCTTCTTTTGGTAATCTCAGCATTGGGGCACTAACCACCTTCTCTTTTAGATAGCTAAAGGATGACTCACACTGCTCACTCCACTCGAAAACCTGGTCCTTCTTGGTAAGGGTTGTCAAAGGGGATGCTACTTGGGAGAATTTGGGTATGAAGCTCTGATAGTAACATGCCAGCCCAAGGAAACTACAGACCTCTGCCACATTCTTTGTTGCTTCACAAGAAACAACCGCCTCAACTTTTGATGGGTCCACCGCTACCCCCTACTCGGACACCATGTGCCCGAGGAAGTGCACTTCTCGTGTCCAGAACTTGCATTTCGACAACTTCCCATAGAGCTGATGATGTCGGAGGACCTCCAAAACTGTCCTCAGGTTCTCTTCATGGTCCTCTTATGACCTCAAATAGATGAGGATATCGTCAATGAACACAACCACGAACTGATCCAAGTACTCCCGGAATATAGAGTTCATAAGCCCCATGAACACAGCTGGGGCGTTCGTAACACCGAAGGGCATGACTACGAACTCAAAGTGTCCATACCTGCATCTGAATGTCGTCTTCGGGATGTCTCCCTCCTTCAATCTCAGCTAGTGGTACCCAGACTGCAGGTCGATCTTCGAGAACCATCCGGCCCCATTCAGTTGGTCGAAAGGATCGTTTATCCTTGGAAGATGGTAGCGATTCTTGATCGTCAATTGATTCAGTATCCTGTAGTCTATGCACAACCTGAGACCACCATATTCCTTATTTGCGAACAAGACTGGTGCACCCCACAGTGACGCACTAGGGCGAACATAACCCCTCTTCATCAGATCGTCAATCTGGATCTGCAACTCTCGTAGCTCTGAAGGCGACATCCGGTAAGGAGCCATCGAGATTGGTCGAGCACCGGGCTGCAGGTCTATCCCAAACTCGATATCACTCCAAGGGGGTAGAGTCATCACCTCCTCAGGGAAGACGTCCATAATATCACAGATGATCTCTGGAACTTCCACTATTTCATCATCTACTGATTCCACATTTAGCTCGGTCAACAAGGAGAGGAGAGGATCCTCTCGCCTATTTCCCTTCGGACTGCTCCGCCCGCCGGTGAAGGTTACACGCCGGCCGTCCAAGTCCGAGAACACCACCATTCTTCGGAAACAGTCGATGATGGCACACGCAGAAAATAGCCAGTCGATACCTAGGATGACATCGTATGGCTGAATCTGTAGAAGAAGTGGATCCCAAACCGACTGATGTGGCCCAATCATTAGTCTACATCCCCGACAAACAAACAACATGTTGGTCTAAACTCCCACTGGTGTGCTCAACACCAGGGGAACTTGAAGTCTCTCAGCATCTAGACCCAAGGAACGTGCTAGACTAGGTGCATCAAAGATTGCGAAGCTCCGGTATCGAACAAAGCATAAGCAAGAGTGCTAAACAGACTGATCATACCTCGAACAACCTCAGGCCTTGCTGGAACTGCTACCTCTGCGGCGTGCAACTGTCCACGCCCATCTCCTCTACCCCTCGGCTACTGGCCACCTCCCCGACCACGCCCCATTCAAGGTCCATGAGGAGTGCCCTGAGGTCAGCCTCCTCCTCCTACATCTACCCTCAGTGGAGCGGGAGCTCGCTATCCCTGCTGCTGCTGCTGGAAAGGTCTGGCTGGAAGCTGCTGCTAGGGCGGGTGGTGGGGTGTCCACCACTGTCGTGCTGCACCCGGTCTGGGCACTGACTCTGGAGATGTCCAAGGCTCCCACAGATGAAGCATCATGGTACTGGGATCGAAGAAAATGGGAAAGGACCAGGGGATCGAAACTGAAATTGCTGGGTCCTGCTCCCTGCGGGTCGGAATCTAGAGGGTCCTGACGCTGGAAGCCTAGTGCTGACGGCCTTACCCTTTGATGGTCCCAACTAGATCCCCTCTCGTGACACACCTCCTAGAGCGTGCATTCTCTCCACCACATTAGCCATCTTCTGGACCTCTAAGTATGTCGGCAGGGTAAAGTGGGTAACATCATACTGGAGGGAGGTTCAGAGCGCCTCCTCCAAACGCCTTGCACGAGACTCCTCGTCGGGAAAGAGGTCCGGAGAAAAACGTAGGAGGTCTTTGAACTTTATCCCTAGCTCCCTCACGGACATACTCCCCTGATGGAGGGAGAGTAGCTCATGTCTCTTTTCTGCCTTCATCGTCGAGGAGAGGAATTCTGCCCGGAACTCCCTCTCGAAATCTGCCCAAGCCACCTCAGACACTCTCCTCTCCCCCAGGTAAAGTGTCCACCACTGACACGCCGCTCCCCTCATCTGGATGACGGCCAGAGAAACCCAGTACTCGACCGAGGACTAAATCAGGCCAAAATCTATAACTAGCTCCTCTAGCCAGCCTTCCGTCTTCATATCGGAGGTGCTTCCCTCATACTTCTCGAGGGCCTGTCGCTGGAAGGCCTGAAGAGTCTTCTACCACTGGTCGTCCTCTTCCTCTCGATTAGCTCTCTTCCGATCGACCAAAGTAGTCTCCAGGGCCTAGATCGCCTGTACCACACGTGGTCTCCTTCCAGGTGACATAGCTGCAAGGTAAATAAGGAATCCCTAAGCCCATGTAGTGCAAAATATCGTTCTTAAAACTTCTTAAAATTTTAATTTATTCTTAATTCCCGAGACATCCCAGAAACACAAGAACACAAGTCATTATGATGCATGTACCTTTACTAGGGTCTCTACCCTGCAATCAGTGTGGCCTCACTTGGTCGTTCGGTAGGTCCAGAGTCCGTGCATCGGATCACAGGGGCCCCTGAAAATCCCGTGTCCTAGCCGATCTTACCTGACCTAATTCACGTGCCAAGGTCACCCAATACTGTTACCTTACCATTCCATGTAATCCTCACTGTGCCTAACTCCAGACTCTATCCTGTCACTCAACCTTGCCTCTAATACTATTCTGTCACGACCCACCTTCACCAAAAAGTGGGAAGGGTCAGCAGATTTCCAGGCCCTTCCTTATTTATGTTGAAGGATAGATAATGACCCCCGAGAACTTCCTTCAATAGGTCCCGGAGTGGCGACTAGCACCAAGGGTACATAAATTTTTCACAAATGGAAGGCATTACCCCATTTTGTTTTATAAGATCGAGAGATAAGATGATGAAAATCAACAACCCCAAGGCAAAAGAAAAATAATGCCAAAAAAATAAACCATTCCCACACACATGTTCCAAAAGTAAAGCCACAATGTACAAAAGGTGACTACAAAGGTAAGTACCAATGAGGAAAAGCAACAACTGCAACTGCCCCAAAGGTCCGAGCTAGTACGGTCCTGCGTGATCCCCGAAGTCTTCCTAGAAACCTAAAAGTAGTTTTATAAATGTAGGGTGAGCATACAAGTACACTCAATAGGAAAAACCAAAGAGTCCCGTGAAAAAGTGGGGGAACGTGCTAAAGTCCTGTGAGAAAAAGGAGTAAACCAAACACCTATCAATGTAAACTGTCCACCCAAGCCTCACCAAGGCACACTACCAAAATAACAGAAGTCAAGTAATATATATATTAAGAGCGCATCGATGTTTGGGTACCCCACACCACTTTCCCACTGGTTATTGAGACATCCTACACATCAGAACAATCCGGCCATTCTCACCGCAGTCCCACTGCCACACCCGTCCGCACACAGCTGGCCCACAACCACCACACTCAGTCCCACTACCGAATCCCACCCGCAAACACCTGGGCCACGACTATCACATGTAACCATGCCTGCAAACACCTAGGCCAGAACAACCACCACCACGCCCGAAGACAACTGGGCTAGAAAATCCACTGCCACGCCCGAAGACACCTGGGCCTCATCCTGAGGACACTTGGTAAACCACCTGCCGCAGACACCTGTCCAACCACCACATTACCCCGCCCGAAGGTTCTTGGGCTAATAATGGACCTCAGGCCATCACAGCCTGCCCGAAGATACTTGGTCTCTCCGAGAAAGGGAGCTGAAAAGGAGCTAATAACCAGCCACTAAGAATAGTGTTGGGAAAAACACCCTCCCCCGTGAAATGGGGGTGTTTGACACTAAGTGATCAACTTGGGTGGGGCGCGAATAAGAAGCACAAAACTACAAGTATAGATATAGGTAACAAGAACTCACCCAAAGCCTAGGTTTTTCTAACCAGCCTACAGAACACAACACCACTACGTCCAAGTCAAAATTCACAACTCTCGCCAACAAAACCCATTTGTCCCATTTTTGTTTCAAGTTCAATGATAATGCTTAATTATCATTAAACACTACTGGGCAACTAGTAATCATAGGCACAAGTCCAGGAAAGTAAACATTCAAGCATCAACCATAACGCCCACACCCGGTTCTCAACAACAGAGGATCCCACCCCAATTCGTGATATAAACAAGTAACCACCAGGTCTTAAAACTCACAACCACTATATTCATATAAATAAGGAATCCCATCCCCAAATTCATAACCACAGAGAGAATGAAAAGAATAGGGGGTCCCATCCCCTCCCACATCTCCAGAAACCGGCCTATGAAAGAAAACAACCAAACCACCGTCACCAACACTAAGCAGGGCCTTGCCGGTATTTTCAGATTTATAAGATTTAACACACTCCATGATTTCAATTACTTGTTTTGACTGGGGTTAGCATAGAAGAGATTGATCCTGGTGCTTTCAATTTATTTAGCTAGGTATACGTGATCAACCAATTTACTTTTCACAGTAGGAGTTTAAAATTTCAAGTCATCCATTTAAAACACCCCGAGGGGTTCATTAGTGCACAAACAACGACAACCAACGACCTTGATTTTCAGAAGGCGTAAGCCAGCACAACTCAGAAAGAAGATCATAATATAAAACGACATCAAATATCACAGCCCCCCCTTCTTTCTTTACAGTATTCGTTCATTATCTTTAATTAGGTCAGGTTTATCCAATTGTACAGAATCAAAAGCACGTCCACCCCGCATGATACACAAAAGAGAGAGTCAATGGAGAAATTCCCTACTTCCTGATCGATGATCGACGCTTAGGCCGGGCGCGGAACTTTACAGATAACGATGCGGCATGACCGATGCACCAAAAGCTGTTTGTGAAAATCCGTGATCGATGAAAGGAGAAACCATGGCTAACCCTTTGTTTATAAGAGCCGCGAACGGCTGAGGTGAGAACGCGAAACCGCGTAAGGCGCGGGGGGTAGTGGGTTGACCACCCGGCTGGTCAGTTACACACGGAGGTGTCTCGGGATTTTTAGGAATTAATTATGGGATTTAAATGGTTTTAAAAGTAGTAAAAGAATTAATTTACATCGAAACTTACATTGCGGGAGAGGAAAAGATAGGTACTGGAAAAAGAATGAAAAGCTCGGCGAGGGGAAACAGTGCCACTGTCACGGTGCCACCCTCACGGTGCCACCGTCATGGTCCCACCGTCACGGTGGCATCTTCACAGTGCCATTGTTTCGGTGGAGCCTCACTTTTGGCAATGTAATGGGCCAGGAGGCTCCGGGCCATTACAGGAAGATAATTGTTCGAGATGTTGAATGTATTTCAAAAAATAAAAAGCTTGTAGTCTATGTTTATACCCAAACTTGTAACTCCCCGACCCCAGCTGCCCAGTGTCGGTGCATTACTTCGTAACATTTTCATGATCACAAGAAAGATCAAATCTCGAAAGACCGATTGGTTTAGTAGCCTTGGAAACACTAGATATATTCATAAGGTTTACATTACTTCATTAAACGAAAAACTACTACAACAACATATTGTCTCCATAATCCACACTCATATCCCCACATAATATCCTTGCAGGTCATTCATAATTTACTTCTTCACTTCCTGGGAAAAATAAAACATAGAAAAGGGGTGAGCTCAAATGCCCAGTAAGGATAACAATATAGCGGAAACATTCATAAATAAAAATAAACATTTAAGGCAATGCATAATTAAAACAAAAGCCTTTAAAACTTGAACTTTCAAAATAGTATGGCATAAATGAAATGATATAATGCCATTTACTTATTCACATGGTTATTCTACTAATCGAATAATCACATGAAAAATCAATAACCACTTTCATAATGATGGAATGCATAATGCCAGACTATCATAACCACATAGCCAAGGCCTCGTGCCAAGAATACAAATAAGATTCTGTCAAGGCCTTGTGCCAAGACACTAGTTTGTCTCATGAGACCTACCGATGCAATTTTTTAGAAGATACTTACGTTTAAAATTGGTAAAATATACTCCAGTGTTTTTCTGAAATCATTATGCAAGCTTATGAAAACAAAATAACTAATTCTGAGACTGCTCGACTAGTTATAGGCCATGATGGGTCCACTCCCAATCCCTTCCTATCTACCACACTCGAGAGTCAGGTTTTCTGAAAACATTTTTAAGCTTGCGTTAAATACGTATACATTTTCACTGGATTTTCATATTTTTGAGAGAAATATATCTTTTTTTGAAATCATTTAAAAGTCACATAATTATAAAATAAAACATTTAATTTGGAAATATTCTTATAATCTTGTAAATGAAGCTTTGAAGATTTTATAACGGCGTAAAATAACCGCACCCGCCGTATAAGTTAAAAAAAACATTCTTACCTCAATTCTGTCGAAAAGGTTAAAAAGAACCTTGTTTTGAAAATGACGGAAAGATTCCTTTATAAACCTCTTATAAAAAGTCAAACAAGGGTATAAATGACTTTAACCCATATTCTTGTAAATAGTAAAAATGTTTTGAAATACATCTTTAAGAAACATGGATGTAGATGATAAAGATATCCCAGTAGATTATTACGTATAAACAATCTCGGATAATGAAGAGATTGTGAAATAACCCTTACCTTGTACTTTTCCTTTGTTGGGGTCGGTTAACCTCCTGTATAATGGTGAAATAATTTTTATTAAATTATAAAAGAATCATATACATTAATATGATATCATATATTATCTTTTAACATTGCTTTATTAATAATATCTTAGTATTATCGTCGTTTCAGGTGATAATCGATTCGTTCTTCTTAAATGTTTGGTTACGTAAGACATGTTTTTAATGGATAGATTAAATCTTATTCATAATCAGAATGATATTAACATTATTTTTAACCCTAAAATGAGAATAAGACTTGAATGGATACGATGGAGGATGGATCTCACCGCGTTCGTGGAGACGGTAGTCCGTACGTACGCACGAACGCTACTTCCATTTAATTTTTATTTTAAAAGAATTGAATCCAAATGATACATAGGTATATTACTATTCCAGTATAATATAATATTATATATATGTTACTTATGTTCATTAACACCATCCTTTATACGTTCCATGTGTGGTATGAACGAGTCATATCATTTTAAGGGGGCGGTAGTCCGCACTTCCTCAAATGAAATTATCGTATGTATATACAACATGAAACGAATAATGGTATGAAATAAAATGGAATTACAGAAGCTTATATATAAAATATATATCATTAATATCATATTTAATTACAGTTCCATCGTAATGGCCACCATGAGAGGCGGTAAGATGTATTTGAACAATCATCGTTTCGTGAGGCGTTAGTTTGCCATCCACAGAAACATTATGTTCATCATCCATTAGATGGAGTTGTGTGTATGTGTAGTTTGAATCCTTCTTATAACCACATCCTAGTATATTGAGTATACTGGTGTTGTTACAAAAGAAAGGAAATAAAAAGAGTTTGGGGGTTGGAGAAGCAAAATAAAGGAAAATAATTTAAGAGAAATCGTTACCTTTAATTTAGGTAACTCACTTTGGTTGGAACCAAAGGACTTATTGAAATGATTTCTGCCTAAGGGGAAGCTTAAAGGAGGAGGAGAGGGATGTGGGGAGCTTAGTTGGGCAGAGTTTTGACGAGCCAAGTGGCTTGAGAGGTGTGAGGAATGAGTAGAAGTGGTCTCCTTTTATAAGGGAGAAGAGGGGCTCTTTAGGAAAGAGTGAAAGTATTACTTTATAATATAATTATATTCGGTTTATAATGGTCCAAAAATCATTGAGGTCGAAGATAAGATGACTAATATTCTAAATAACATCAACCAATAAGAATTGGACAGGTTTTAGATAATATTTTAATCATTATAACCTTATTTATTTAAATGATTTATTAATGAGGTAAACATTTCATCATTATTGTGTCATTAATAATTTAAATTATTTGATGTCTAAAAATTATAAATAAAATATCATTATGTAGGAAATCGTTTTATCTTTCTAATGAATATTTATAATCGAAAATCCAACATGTATAACCCTATGTAAAAATTGTTCTTCTAAAAGATGTAAGCTTATGCCATTTTTATTTTTATTTTAACTTTATTAATATAAAGTGTCCCTACCACATACAAGTGGCTCCAAGGGGTCCCCAAATTGACCCAAGGATGCTCATGGTCGGGTATGTGTCCACCAATAAGGTTAGGACACGTTTTAGGGTAATTTTGTATTATTATAATATTATTTTTTAACCCTTATTTACAGGATTTACCCTTAACCATGGTAAATGAAATATTTACCACAGTAATTATTCAAAATGTCTAAAAATAAAAGTTACCTATTTAAACAATTTGGACATCCTGATTCCAAATATGGAATCCATTTTTCTAAATTCAAAACACAGAAGTGGCAGAAATTAATTTAAAATTAATTCCCGCTGTCAAAACAAAAAGCGTGTTTTTAAGAGGTAATAACTATCAAAAGATTGACACTTGTTTATGTTCGGTTTAATTGTAAAATTATGTCCAATGACCAAAATTATATTAAATGGTAAAAATATATTCTAAATATACTTTAAAACCACTCAAATTCACAATTTATCACTATTAATTATTTTGATTAAAAAAGTTGTTTTTAATTAAAATTTAGTAATTTTCACTATTCATCAAAATATGAAAGTTATCCGAAAAGTACCAAAATTTCACCTTAGGCTAAATTTGATATTACGAATCCAAAAATGAAGTCCATTTTAAAATATAAAATATATATAACTTCAAAAAGTAGGTATTACTATTCATAACAGCTAGTTTGATTGGTTACGGTGTGTTAGAACTCAGTGTTGCGTACAACACACGCTAGCGTACCGTGGAAGCTTGGGATATTTCATTTTAAATTTTTGATGTCCCCATTTAGTAAAAAAGTTTAAAATATAGTATCTAAAAAGGGTTCACTATTAAAATTTGGTAAAAGTGCAATACTGAAAATGAATTTGTTCTTACATTATGTCTAAGAAACTCATAATATGAATTCTAAAATTATAAGGATTATATAAAGTTTAAAATTTAGTCAACACTATTCATAACCTATTTTGAATGTATTTTTTTTAAGTCATGGTTTGATTGAACTCGGTGTTGCGTGTAGTGCATGTTATTGAATTAATTTGAAGAAATAACACACTATGAAATCTTGGGGTGTTACATTCTCCCCTCCTTCAATAAATTACGTCCTCGCAATTTGAAATTGTTCTTTGAAAATAAAAGGTTGAAAATAAAAAATATCTTTATGGGAAAACCCACATCGGAAATTGGGTTACTAAAATTTATTCTTAATATGAGGAAAAGAGAAATGATAGGGTCACCACCAAATTATGATCTCGATTAGGAGAACATTGGTGGAAATTAGAGACATATAATTGGAGGAAAAACGTAAATATTTATAGGTAGTGATTGAGGTCATCAATCACAAACAAGTATAAAATTTAGGTCCTTAAAATCATCAATCTATGATGATTTGAAATACCATCGGTTCAACAAAACATAGGGTATTGGGATAACACATTTTTGACGTTTCAAAATATCTTAGTTGAAATCCCACATCGAAAAATTAATTAATGAGGCCTCTATTTTAAATAAAGAGTGGAAAGTATGAAGATTACCGAAAATAACACATACTAGGGTTCCATGTAAGAAAATATGGATATGGAAGAAAAATCTAGCCATCAATTATCTGATGGAGAGTGGTAGAAAAGATGGCTATGAAAAAGGCCAACAATCCCAAAGCCATAAATTAGTGATGATTTAAGGTACCATCTAGGACAACATTTTTGTTCTATGTTCCTTTTATTAATGATGAGGAATTTATTTATGAGATTGTCTAAGGTCATAAGGAGATATACTTAGTTTATAATTAGAGTTTTATCCATCAATAAATTTCTACCAAAACTCATCATTCACTCGTAAAAAAAATTCTATTTATACTATTCACAGAGGGTTCCAAAATAAACGAATTTATAATTCATCTACCAGATCTTTTAAAAAACTACTTTATTTAATCCAGTACATCTCATGGGATAGTGGTAGGTGATACACCCTTGTCTCCCTTCGGTTGCGGGTTCAAGTCTCGCAGCCTTGCCAGACGCGACGGGTTGTCGTCCGACCTCCGGGTTGTCCTTTTATGGAAATCCAAAATAATCCAAACTAGAACTATCCAAAATACTTCTGTCCAAACTCACAGTCCAACATTCATAAGGAAGGTAAACATAATATAGATCCTTTTTACCCCGTAATAGCATATGAATACCTTCATCATGTATTACCATATTCCTTATTGATTACATTCATGCTCCCTTATTCCATATAGAATGCTGGATATACTTCATTAATCCAAAAATGTTTTAAACCCCAACAATGATGGAATATACAAATCATTAATCAGTTCCAAGGTAGTCAAGAATATCCAATATAATTTATCCAAAACAATCACATATTATTCCAAAATCACTACCTCAGTATCAGAACTATATTATGGTTTATCATTCTCTCAACCATATATTTTCCAAAAATCTATCCTGCTATTGAGTCACTTTTCTTTGTTCCACACAATCTCAAGTCCTTAATGAAATAGTACTGCATTACAATCCTTATATACTCCATAATTATTATAACAAGTACATTGTTGATACAACACTCAATTGACATAATCAACATAAGAACTCTAATCATTCCTCTTCATCTGTGGTAGTATCATAACTGGATTATTATCCAATAGCATCATTTGCGGCATAGTCTGATGACTGGGACATAGGTTCGCGTAGTGTCCAAACTCCTTGCAAATGAAGCATTGTACATTTAAAACCATTTTCTTACCCTTGCAGTCACGTACTTTGTGCCCTTTTCCTCCACACTTATAACAAACTCCCATTCCTTTCAGGCAAGTTCTAGGGTGTTTCTTTCCACAGTTACCACATATAAGAAAATTCTTCTTTTCCCTTTTCCCTTTATCCATCTTTCTCTCTTCCATCCTTTTCTTCTCTTGATTCCCTTCAAAGCCATAGGACTCAGTAAACTCTTTACTTATCTTATCAACACATGATATTATTTCTTCATATGATGATAATACATGGGAGACTATTTCTCTTATAAATTCTAGCTTAAGACAATGAAAGATATGATCCTTCCTTATATTTGAATCATGTGTATTTCTGGAGTTCTCATTCCTTCTACTGGGCGCCATTTCTAAACAATGGCATAAACTAGATCAGTTTATGAATCAAAATACATAATCCCATACTTATAAAACACTTAACATAAATTGAACTATTTATGGATATAATCCATAATCATAAAAATGTTTTCATTGAGGAAGTATATACTCATAAACCCTTCATAATGATTTGTAAAGAAAATGAGATTTATCATAAGCATATCCCCCGGGAGTGTCATAACCAAGAGTGCAGCAAGGCCCGTTGTCATGCACCAGTTCCCGTTCGAGTCTAGCTCAAAGCGGTGTTTTTGGGTTTTACCCCTAGGTATATATGTGCCAGAGCCGCCTCTACCTGCTCGTATCCAGACAGTGATGTATTGCTCGGAAAACTCACAAAATCTCTACAATACCAAAATTCTAGGAAGTTCTTCTATACTAATCCTCGAAATTCATCTTAGGTCTACGTGCTCTAATCAGAGTTTATCTAAATCTAGCTTCCATGGTTTGTACTAAACCTCCATCTGATACCAACTATAACGCCCCGACCCCAGCTGCCCAGAGTCGGTGCATTACTTCGTAACATTGGCATGATCACAAGAAAGATCAAATCTCGAAAGACCGATTGGTTTAGTAGCCTTGGAAACACTAGATATATTCATAAGGTTTACATTATTTCATTAAACGAAAAACTACTAAAACAACATATTGTCTCCATAATCCACATTCATATCCCCACATAATATCCTTGCAGGTCATTCATAATTTACTTCTTCACTTCCTGGGAAAAATAAAACATAGAAAAGGGGTGAGCTCAAATGCCCAGTAAGGATAACAATATAGCGGAAACTTTCATAAATAAGAATAAACATTTAAGGCAATGCATAATTAAAACAAAAGCCTTTAAAACTTGAACTTTCAACATAGTATGGCATAAATGAAATGATATAATGCCATTTACTTATTCACATGGTTATTCTACTAATCGAATAATCACATGAAAAATCAATAACCACTTTCATAATGATGGAATGCATAATGCCAGACTATCATAACCACATAGCGAAGGCCTCGTGCCAAGACTACAAATAAGATTTTGTCAAGGCCTTGTGCCAAGACACTAGTTTGTCTCATGAGACCTACCGATGCAATTTTTTAGAAGATACTTACGTTTAAAATTGGTAAAATATACTCCAGTGTTTTTCTGAAATCATTATGCAAGCTTATGAAAACAAAATAACTAATTCTGAGACTGCTCGACTAGTTATAGGCCATGATGGGTCCACTCCCAATCCCTTCCTATCTACCACACTCGAGAGTCAGGTTTTCTGAAAACATTTTTAAGCTTGCTTTAAATACGTATACATTTTCACTGGATTTTCATATTTTTGAGAGAAATATATCTTTTTTTGAAATCATTTAAAAGTCACATAATTATAATATAAAACATTTAATTTGAAAATATTATTATAATCTTGTAAAGGAAGCTTTGAAGATTTTATAACGGCGTAAAATAACCGCACCCGCCGTATAAGTTAAAAAAAACATTCTTACCTCAATTCTGTCGAAAAGGTTAAAAAGAACCTTGTTTTGAAAATGACGGAAAGATTCATTTATAAACCTCTTATAAAAAGTCAAACAAGGGTATAAATGACTTTAACCCATATTCTTGTAAATAGTAAAAATGTTTTGAAATACATCTTTAAGAAACATGGATGTGGATGATAAAGATATCCCAGTAGATTATTACGTATAAACAACCTCGGATAATGAAGAGATTGTGAAATAACCCTTACCTTGTACTTTTCTTTTGTTGGGGTCGGTTAACCTCCTTTATAATGGTGAAATAATTGTTATTAAATTATAAAAGAATCATATACATTAATATGATATCATATATGATCTTTTAACATTGCTTTATTAATAATATCTTAGTATTATCGTCGTTTCAGGTGATAATCGATTCGTTCTTCTTAAATGTTTGGTTACGTAAGACCTGTTTTTAATGGATAGATTAAATCTTATTCATAATCAGAATGATATTAACATTATTTTTAACCCTAAAATGAGAATAAGACTTGAATGGATACGATGGAGGATGGATCTCACCGCGTTCGTGGAGACGGTAGTCCGTACGTACGCACGAACGCTACTTCCATTTAATTTTTATTTTAAAAGAATTGAATCCAAATGATACATAGGTATATTACTATTCCAGTATAATATAATATTTTATATATGTTACTTAAGTTCATTAACACCATCCTTTATACGTTCCATGTGTGGTATGAACGAGTCATATCATTTTAAGGGGGCGGTAGTCCGCACTTCCTCAAATGAAATTATCGTATGTATATACAACATGAAACGAATAATGGTATGAAATACAATGGAATTACAGAAGCTTATATATAAAATATATATCATTAATATCATATTTAATTACAGTTCCATCATAATGGCCACCATGAGAGGCGGTAAGATGTATTTGAACAATCATCGTTTCGTGAGGCGTTAGTTTGCCATCCACAGAAACATTATGTTCATCATCCATTAGATAGAGTTGTGTGTATGTGTAGTTTGAATCCTTCTTATAACAACATCCTAGTATATTGAGGATACTGGTGTTGTTACAAAAGAAAGTAAATAAAAAGAGTTTGGGGGTTGGAGAAGCAAAATAAAGGAAAATAATTTAAGAGAAATCGTTACCTTTAATTTAGGTAACTCACTTTGGTTGGAACCAAAGGACTTCTTGAAATGATTTCTTCCTAAGGGGAAGCATCAAGGAGGAAGAGAGAGATGTGGGGAGCTTAGTTGGGCAGAGTTTGGATGAGCCAAGTGGCTTGAGAGGTGTGAGGAATGAGTAGAAGTGGTCTCCTTTTATAAGGGAGAAGAGGGGCTCTTCAGGAAAGAGTGAAAGTATTACTTTATAATATAATTATATTCGGTTTATAATGGTCCAAAAATCATTGAGGTCGAAGATAAGATGACTAATATTCTAAATAACATCAACCAATAATAATTGGACACGTTTTAGATAATATTTTAATCATTATAAGCTTATTTTTTTAAATGATTTATTAATGAGGTAAACATTGCATCATTATTGTGTCATTAATAATATAAATTATTTGATGTCTAAAAATTATAAATAAAATATAATTATGTAGGAAATCTTTTTATCTTTCTAATGAATATTTATAATCGAAAATCCAACATGTATAACCCTATGTAAAAATTATTCTTCTAAAAGATGTAAGCTTATGCCATTTTTATTTTTATTTTAACTTTATTAATATAAAGTGTCCCTACCACATACAAGTGGCTCCAAGGGGTCCCCAAATTGACCCAAGGATGCTCATGGTCGGGTATGTGTCCACCAATAAGGTTAGGACACGTTTTAGGGTAATTTTGTATTATTATAATATTATTTTTTAACCCTTATTTACCGGATTTACCCTTAACCAAGGTAAATAAAATATTTACCACAGTAATTATTCAAAATGTCTAAAAATAAAAGTTACCTATTTACACAATTTGGACATCCTGATTCCAAATATGGAATCCATTTTTCTAAATTCAAAACACAGAAGTGGCAGAAATTAATTTAAAATTAATTCCCGCTGTCAAAACAAAAAGCGTGTTTTTAAGAGGTAATAACTATCAAAAGATTGACACTTGTTTATGTTCGGTTTAATTGTAAAATTATGTCCAATGACCAAAATTATATTAAATGGTAAAAATATATTCTAAATATACTTTAAAACTACTCAAATTCACAATTTATCACTATTAATTATTTTGATTAAAAAAGTTGTTTTTAATTAAAATTTAGTAATTTTCACTATTCATCAAAATATGAAAGTTATCCGAAAAGTACCAAAATTTCACCTTAGGCTAAATTTGATATTCCGAATCCAAAAATGAAGTCCATTTTAAAATATAAAATATATATAACTTCAAAAAGTAGGTATTACTATTCATAACAGCTAGTTTGATTGGTTACGGTGTGTTAGAACTCAGTGTTGCGTACAACACACGCTAGCGTACCGTGGAAGCTTGGGATATTTCATTTTAAATTTTTGATGTCCCCATTTAGTCAAAAAGTTTAAAATATAGTATCTAAAAAGGGTTCACTATTAAAATTTGGTAAAAGTTCAATACTGAAAATGAATTTGTTCTTACATTATGTCTAAGAAACTCATAATATGAATTCTAAAATTATAAGGATTATATAAAGTTTAAAATTTAGTTAACACTATTCATAACCTCTTTTGAATGGATTTTTTTTAAGTCATGGTGTGATTGAACTCGGTGTTGCGTGTAGTGCAAGTTATTGAATTATTTTGAAAATTAACACACTATGAAAACTTGGGGTGTTACATTCTCCCCTCCTTCAATAAATTGCGTCCTCGCAATTTGAAATTGTTCTTCGAAAATAAAAGGTTGAAAATAAAAAATATCTTTATGGGAAAACCCACATCGGAAATTGGGTTACTAAAATTTATTCTTAATATGAGGAAAAGAGAAATGAAAGGGTCACCACCAAATTATGATCTCGATTAGGAGAACATTGGTGGAAATTAGAGACATATAATTGGAGGAAAAACGTAAATATTTATAGGTAGTGATTGAGGTCATCAATTAAAAAAAGTATAAAATTTAGGTCCTTAAAATCATCAATCTATGATGATTTGAAATACCATCGGTTCAACAAAACATAGGGTATTGGGATAACACATTTTTGACGTTTCAAAATATCTTAGTTGAAATCCCACATCGAAAAATTAATTAATGAGGCCTCTATTTTAAATAAAGAGTGGAAAGTATGAAGATTACCGAAAATAACACATACTAGGGTTCCATGTAAGAAAATATGGATATGGAAGAAAAATCTAGCCATCAATTATCTGATGGAGAGTGGTAGAGAACATGGCTATGAAAAAGGCCAACAATCCCAAAGCCATAAATTAGTGATGATTTAAGGTACCATCTAGGACAACATTTTTGTTCTAAGTTCCTTTTATTAATGATGAGGAATTTATTTATGAGATTGGCTAAGATCATAAGGAGATATACATAGTTTATAATTAGAGTTTTATCCATTAACAAATTTCTACCAAAACTCATCATTCACTCGTAAAAAAAATTCTATTTATACTATTCATAGAGGGTTCCAAAATAAACGAATTTATAATTCATCTACCAGATCTTTTAAAAAACTACTTTATTTAATCCAGGACATCTCGTGGGATAGTGGTAGGTGATACACCCTTGTCTCCCTTCGGTTGCGGGTTCAAGTCTCGCAGCCTTGCCGGACGCGACGTGTTGTCGTCCGACCTCCGGGTTGTCCTTTTATGGAAATCCAAAATAATCCAAACTAGAACTATCCAAAATACTTCTGTCCAAACTCACAGTCCAACATTCATAAGGAAGGTAAACATAATATAGATCATTTTTACCCCGTAATAGCATATGAATACCTTCATCATGTATTACCATATTCCTTATTGATTACATTCATGCTCCCTTATTCAATATAGAATGCTGGATATACTTCATTAATCCAAAAATGTTTTAAACCCCAACAATGATGGAATATACAAATCATTAATCAGTTCCAAGGTAGTCAAGAATATCCAATATAATTTATCCAAAACAATCACATATTATTCCAAAATCACCACCTCAGTATCAGAACTATATTATGGTTTATCATTCTCTCAACCATATATTTTCCAAAAATCTATCCAGCTATTGACTCACTTTTCTTTGTTCCACACAATCTCAAGTCCTTAATGAAATAGTACTGCAGTACAATCCTTATATACTCCATAATTATTATAACAAGTACATTGTTGATACAACACTCAATTGACATAATCAACATAAGAACTCTAATCATTCCTCTTCATCTGTGGTAGTATAATAACTGGATTATTATCCAATAGCATCATTTGCGGCATAGTCTGATGACTGGGACATAGGTTCGCGTAGTGTCCAAACTCCTTGCCAATGAACCATTGTACATTTAAAACCATTTTCTTACCCTTGCAGTCACGTACTTTGTGCCCTTTTCATCCACACTTATAACAAACTCCCATTCCTTTCAGGCAAGTTCTAGGGTGTTTCTTTCCACAGTTACCACATATAGGAAAATTCTTCTTTTCCCTTTTCCCTTTATCCATCTTTCTCTCTTCCATCCTTTTCTTCTCTTGATTCCCTTCAAAACCATAGGACCCAGTAAACTCTTTACTTATCTTATCAACACATGATATTATTTCTTCATATGATGATAATACATGGGAGACTATTTCTCTTATAAATTCTAGCTTAAGACCATGAAAGATATGATCCTTCCTTCTCTTTGAATCATGTGTATTTCTGGAGTTCTCATTCCTTCTACTGGGCGCCATTTCTAAACAATGGTATAAACTAGATCAGTTTATGAATCAAAATACATAATCCCATACTTATAAAACACTTAACATAAATTGAACTATTTATGGATATAATCCATAATCATAAAAATGTTTTCTTGGAGGAAGTATATACTCATAAACCCTTCATAATGATTTGTAAAGAAAATGAGATTTATCATAAGCATATCCCCCGGGAGTGTCGTAACCAAGAGTGCAGCAAGGCCCGTTGTCGTGCACCAGTTCCCGTTCGAGTCTAGCTCAAAGCGGTGTTTTCGGGTTTTACCCCTAGGTACATCTGTGCCAGAGCCGCCTCTACCTGCTCGTATCCAGACAGTGATGTATTGCTCGGAAAACTCACAAAATCTCTACAATACCAAAATTCTAGGAAGTTCTTCTATACTAATCCTCGAAGTTCATCTTAGGTCTACGTTCTCTAATCAGAGTTTATCTAAATATAGCTTCCAAGGTTTGTACTAAACCTCCCTCTGATACCAACTGTAACGCCCCGACCCCAGCTACCCAGAGTCGGTGCATTACTTCGTAACATTGGCATGATCACAAGAAAGATCAAATCTCGAAAGACCGATTGGTTTAGTAGCCTTGGAAACACTAGATATTTTCATAAGGTTTACATTACTTCATTAAACGAAAAACTACTACAACAACATATTGTCTCCATAATCCACACTCATATCCCCACATAATATCCTTGCAGGTCATTCATAATTTACTTCTTCACTTCCTGGGAAAAATAAAACATAGAAAAGGGGTGAGCTCAAATGCCCAGTAAGGATAACAATATAGCGGAAACTTTCATAAATAAGAATAAACATTTAAGGCAATGCATAATTAAAACAAAAGCCTTTAAAACTTGAACTTTCAACATAGTATGGCATAAATGAAATGATATAATGCCATTTACTTATTCACATGGTTATTCTACTAATCGAATAATCACATGAAAAATCAATAACCACTTTCATAATGATGGAATGCATAATGCCAGACTATCATAACCACATAGCCAAGGCCTCATGCCAAGACTACAAATAAGATTTTGTCAAGGCCTTGTGCCAAGACACTAGTTTGTCTCATGAGACCTACCGATGCAATTTTTTAGAAGATACTTACGTTTAAAATTGGTAAAATATACTCCAGTGTTTTTCTGAAATCATTATGCAAGCTTAAGAAAACAAAATAACTAATTCTGAGACTGCTCGACTAGTTATAGGCCATGATGGGTCCACTCCCAATCCCTTCCTATCTACCACACTCGAGAGTCAGGTTTTCTGAAAACATTTTTAAGCTTGCATTAAATACGTATACATTTTCACTGGATTTTCATATTTTTGAGAGAAATATATCTTTTTTTGAAATCATTTAAAAGTCACATAATTATAAAATAAAACATTTAATTTGAAAATATTCTTATAATCTTGTAAAGGAAGCTTTGAAGATTTTATAACGGCGTAAAATAACCGCACCCACTGTATAAGTTAAAAAAAACATTCTTACCTCAATTCTGTCGAAAAGGTTAAAAAGAACCTTGTTTTGAAAACGACAGAAAGATTCCTTTATAAACCACTTATAAAAAGTCAAACAAGGGTATAAATGACTTTAACCCATATTCTTGTAAATAGTAAAAATGTTTTGAAATACATCTTTAAGAAACATGGATGTGGATGATAAAGATATCCCAGTAGATTATTACGTATAAACAACCTCGGATAATGAAGAGATTGTGAAATAACCCTTACCTTGTACTTTTCCTTTGTTGGGGTCGGTTAACCTCCTGTATAATGGTGAAATAATTGTTATTAAATTATACAAGAATCATATACATTAATATGATATCATATATGATCTTTTAACATTGCTTTATTAATAATATCGTAGTATTATCGTCGTTTCAGGTGATAATCGATTCGTTCTTCTTAAATGTTTGGTTACGTAAGACATGTTTTTAATGGATAGATTAAATCTTATTCATAATCAGAATGATATTAACATTATTTTTAACCCTAAAATGAGAATAAGACTTGAATGGATACGATGGAGGATGGATCTCACCGCGTTCGTGGAGACGGTAGTCCGTACGTACGCACGAACGCTACTTCCATTTAATTTTTATTTTAAAAGAATTGAATCCAAATGATACATAGGTATATTACTATTCCAGTATAATATAATATTTTATATATGTTACTTAAGTTCATTAACACCATCCTTTATACGTTCCATGTGTGGTATGAACGAGTCATATCATTTTAAGGGGGCGGTAGTCCGCACTTCCTCAAATGAAATTATCGTATGTATATACAACATGAAACGAATAATGGTATGAAATAAAATGGAATTACAGAAGATTATATATAAAATATATATCATTAATATCATATTTAATTACAGTTCCATCATAATGGCCACCATGAGAGGCGGTAAGATGTATTTGAACAATCATCGTTTCGTGAGGCGTTAGTTTGCCATCCACAGAAACATTATGTTCATCATCCATTAGATCAAGTTGTGTGTATGTGTAGTTTTAATCCTTCTTATAACAACATCCTAGTATATTGAGGATACTGGTGTTGTTACAAAAGAAAGGAAATAAAAAGAGTTTGGGGGTTGGAGAAGCAAAATAAAGGAAAATAATTTAAGAGATATCGTTACCTTTAATTTAGGTAACTCACTTTGGTTGGAACCAAAGGACTTCTTGAAATGATTTCTGCCTAAGGGGAAGCTTCAAGGAGGAGGAGAGGGATGTGGGGAGCTTAGTTGGGAAGAGTTTGGACGAGCCAAGTGGCTTGAGAGGTGTGAGGAATGAGTAGAAGTGGTCTCCTTTTATAAGGGAGAAGAGGGGCTCTTTAAGAAAGAGTGAAAGTATTACTTTATAATATTATTATATTCGGTTTATAATGGTCCAAAAATCATTGAGGTCGAAGTTAAGATGACTAATATTCTAAATAACATCAACCAATAAGAATTGGACAGGTTTTAGATAATATTTTAATCATTATAAGCTTATTTATTTAAATGATTTATTAATGAGGTAAACATTGCATCATTATTGTGTCATTAATAATTTAAATTATTTGATGTCTAAAAATTATAAATAAAATATAATTATGTAGGAAATATTTTTATCTTTCTAATGAATATTTATAATCGAAAATCCAACATGTATAACCCTATGTAAAAATTGTTCTTCTAAAAGATGTAAGCTTTTGCAATTTTTATTTTTATTTTAACTTTATTAATATAAAGTGTCCCTACCACATACAAGTTGCTCCAAGGGGTCCCCAAATTGACCCAAGGATGCTCATGGTCGGGTATGTGTCCACAAATAAGGTTAGGACACGTTTTAGGGTAATTTTGTATTATTATAATATTATTTTTTAACCCTTATTTACTGGATTTACCCTTAACCATGGTAAATAAAATATTTACCACAGTAATTATTCAAAATGTCTAAAAATAAAAGTTACCTATTTACACAATTTGGACATCCTGATTCCAAATATGGAATCCATTTTTCTAAATTCAAAACACATAAGTGGCAGAAATTAATTTAAAATTAATTCCCGCTGTCAAAACAAAAAGCGTGTTTTTAAGAGGTAATAACTATCAAAAGATTGACACTTGTTTATGTTCGGTTTAATTGTAAAATTATGTCCAATGACCAAAATTATATTAAATGGTAAAAATATATTCTAAATATACTTTAAAACCACTCAAATTCACAATTTATCACTATTAATTATTTTGATTAAAAAAGTTGTTTTTAATTAAAATTTAGTAATTTCACTATTCATCAAAATATGAAAGTTATCCGAAAAGTACCAAAATTTCACCTTAGGCTAAATTTGATATTCCGAATCCAAAAATGAAGTCCATTTTAAAATATAAAATATATATAACTTCAAAAAGTAGGTATTACTATTCATAACAGCTAATTTGATTGGTTACGGTGTGTTAGAACTCAGTGTTGCGTACAACACACGCTAGCGTACCTTGGAAGCTTGGGATATTTCATTTTAAATTTTTGATGTCCCCATTTAGTAAAAAAGTATAAAATATAGTATCTAAAAAGGTTTCACTATTAAAATTTGGTAAAAGTGCAATACAGAAAATGAATTTGTTCTTACATTATGTCTAAGAAACTCATAATATGAATTCTAAAATTATAAGGATTATATAAAGTTTAAAATTTAGTTAACACTACTCATAACCTCTTTTGAATGGATTTTTTTTAAGTCATGGTGTGATTGAACTCGGTGTTGCGTGTAGTGCAAGTTATTGAATTATTTTGAAGAAATAACACACTATGAAATCTTGGGGTGTTACAAAACTAAACTGTTATGGTCCTCATTTATGTGTTTGTGTAATTTAATAAATATTTATCAAAAAATATATACAATCCATTATTAAGAAGGATGGGTTGATAAAATGTATATTAAAATCAATACATTAGAGCAAGATATATAAAACGAAATACACTATTTATTGACATGGTAGGTTGTATTTACACATTAATGTAGTTTAAATTTTCTAGATGGATTGAATGATTGAAACGTACAAAAGATATCACCATTATAAAATTAATTTTGATGTCATATATATGACATATTTTCATTAAACATGACCTTATAACCTTATATGTAATGAATGAAGGAATTACATTATTTTTTATGTGGTATTACTCCATAAACAAAAGTGAAATTATCATTTAACACATATTATTAAGTAGGATAGTAGATTTCGTATAATAAATTAAGATTTATACTAATACCAAAAATATTATATTTAAAAAACAAATCCATCATTATAAATATAAGTGAGAGGTGTGTTGGAGTTAGTTTCCTTAAACCAACAATTTAGTATTTTGATAACATGTATATTTGAAGTTATATATTAATAACACATCATATTAAATATGTATTTTTATTCTACATTATGATAATGTAATAGTTTCCAAGTGTATACATCACATGCATAATGTCATAGAAGATTCCCATTATGATAAGATCCTTGATGTGGTATGATGATATATTAAATAATTTTTTCTGCCAAATAATATATCATGATAGGACACATATTACATAGAATTTTTTGTGCTAGTAATAAAAAATTTTTGATGATTATTATCTTGAGGTACTCACTTTTTAATCTCCATTAATGGGCATTATTAGAACATCTATATATACTATATGTTCTTTGGTCATTATATATTTTTATCTGGTAGCATGTGTGATTTTCATTGACAATATAATTATTATTATTGTAGGTCACAACTCACATATATTGATGTATTTTTAAACCATGTAAACCACTATTCATGGAAATTTTAGATATATTTTGTAATATACTAGTGATATGTAATTAATAAAAATATTGAGGAAGAAACTATCTCTTTTCAAAGATGATATCTTTTCCATTTTATTATAATGTCTTATCACAAAAAATTTCTTGTCCAAGGTGTAACAAAAAGTTCATTTATGATATTAAAAGAGATATTAATCAAGCATATAGGTTGGTTAAATGGATGATCAATCTACTTGATGAGAGATTTGAGAAAACATTATTATATGAAATAATGTGCACTTACTTTTTGTTGTCTTCATAATGTCATTTTGTTCACTCTCTTAGGTTTCTTAGACTATTTTTAGATGCAAATATTGATCATTAGGAAATTCAATTTTGAACCGACATGAAAAAATCATAGGGGTTACACACTATGTTTTCGCATTATTCATAAATTAATTAATTTTAAGATTAATTATTAGAATAAATATTATTCACATGACTGAGGAATAATTTTATTCATGAATTGTTGATATCTAATATTCCTAAGTTAATAAATATAATTTTTATAATTAAGTAATTTATTTTATTACATGAATATAATTTAAAAATTAATTCCCAATATTGTGATTAAAAATATGACTATATTTTTTTAATATTGTTAATAAAAATTTATTCACTATATTGTAAATATAATATTTAATTATGAATAAAAAACTTATTCGATTGTTAACTTAATGATAGAGGAGTTTGAATGGATCTAGAATGTGTCCGAGGATATATATTATTTTTCAAGACCATTGTATAGTATTTTTCTTATTTCATAAGATGGTCATTTAAAACAAATAATAATATTTATTTTTTCAATATTTTGATTATGTATTATAATTTGATTAAAATATTATTCAATGGAAAAAATGAAATTAAATATAATTCTATCCCTTCCCAAATCTCTGTAAAGAAAATTTTTCATGTATTTTATATGATTTGCAAAAATTAATAATATTGAGTTATTATGATCAAATAAATCTTTTTTGACTCATCCTTTTCAATTTTTATCAATAAGCATAAATAGATGAATGAACCCATCATGAACTTTGACTGGGAAATCATGAACAAATATCATAATATATTCAATTTTCCACGATAGCTATAGGAGATCAAGTATTTGATTGATTACATTATAGAATGTGTGGATCACTAATTAAGGGAATCTATAGATATATCCTTATATAAAATTAATGGAAATATGAATTGGTCTTTTATGATGAACAAAATTCATCAAGGATGATTATTCCTAAGACTGGGGGGGGGGTGACCCCCTTGTTTTATGAAATGGCGGTGCCGAGCGGTGCCGCCCCACCTGCCTGTCCGGACGAAGCCGGCTAGTATTCAATGGCACGAGCGGCCCGCAAAGTGGGCCTCTGTCCTCCCATGCGGCACCTTCGGGTTCAGCGACATCCTTCAACCCAGCCGGCAGGCGGCCGACCGGTTCGCCCACCGAAGCGGCCCGTGTAGCGCGGGTCGCGGTTCCTCCACAACATGGTGCCGAGAGGCACCATTGTCTTCTATCCGGCTGGCCGAAGCGGGTCAGTTCGTCCAATAAGAGGCCCGTGGGTACGGGACGCACCTCCACCACAGCTCGGCACCAAAGGGGCGTTGTGGTTCCTTCAGCCCGGCAGGCTTCAGTCAGCCGGTTCTTCTTTGTCTGAGCGGCCCGCGAATGCGGGCTACGGTTTCCCCCACGCGGCCAGTGTGTGGCTGCTGCCCAATTAATTGAGTACCATCGGAGGTTCGCCAGGTAGTGTTCATTCGGCCCTTTCCCTCCAAGTTAGGCGATAGTAGATGGCCAAATACATTCCAAAGGATTCAACAAAACAAGATAATTTATTCACTTAAAATTATACAAAACCCCTACCTCGATTTCAAGAACGTTGCACGTCGACAAGTCACTGAAGGCGAGCACCGAAGAGGTCGAGTGTCATGGAAGACGACGTCGCGTAGGATGGATATTGTTCCGTCAACGTCGGAAGAAAAAAGGTCTCTCGTCGTTGGAGATGTTTTTCATGGGAGAAGTTCTTTGTCGATAGAATACTTTCTCGAGTTCTTTATTGGAGATGGTGATTTCTCCAAAGCCTTTTTCCACTAAAATATTTTCCAAGGCCTGGAAGAAATAATAGGCTCTCCATAATTATAAAGATGCCATGAAATTCATATTCAATCAAATATTAGAGAATCCAAATAATTAATTGTTCATTAATGGAGAGTTCGGTGGAACATTCATGAGAGGAGGGTGGAATATGGAGGGTTTAACCACATCAATGGGGCGGGTTTTATGTTAGCATAAAGGGGAAGTTGAAGGGTTAGGATCATGTGGGCCCCAAAAATATTATTATCCCACGGGAGGTTATGTAGGATGTGGGCCCCAACTCTAACTCCGCCTTGGAAGAAATAACAACCCCATGACAATAAAATTGTGTAAAATAATTTTATTTAATTTATTATAAACCCCCAAAAAAACATCCATCCTGCATAAAATGCAACTCCAGTAAAGGTCCCCTTAAGCAAATACAGGTGTTACGAGTTCATCAGGGTCCTCAAATTTCAATTCTGAGCACTGGTTCAAATGATAGAAAAACCTTCACGTACGTTTACTAAACGTACCCGAACAAAACTTAAAAACTTTATTCTGGGAACAACTAGTCTCAGAATCATGCGCTGTCAAAAATTGCAGACTCATAATATCCCAATGAATTTAGAAAAAAATATTATTTGAAATTTATGGGTCTTTACAAAGAACACCTCCTCTCCTCCAACATACTCACACATCTAATGTTGCATCACTCCCCAAATATATAAATTATTAATAAACCAACTCCCTTCCAAAATTTTATAATAATCATATTGTTCATAAATAAATCCACAGAATCATGTTCGCATAAACGTAAAGGAGTCACCCGATTAAGATGTAACACCTTCTCTCAAACTCATTTCTTATATTATATATCTGAATCCCATCCACTATATATAATCCATGATATTTATAAAAAACATTATATTCAATATAATTTTATTATTTCATTCAATGGTTTTGAACTAATCATACAAACACCTCCATATAATTCGTAACAAACAAAATGTTTATGTGTACAGAGAACTACCACCCCCTAAAACAATGAATTTTCATTTTTACTATAATGCCTATAATGGTGGAAATTATGATAGAGAAAAAATTTATATATAAAAACATTATATGTATTATATCAATAGTGTTATTTATACCATTATAAACTCATATATTTATACTTTACATTTGTTATAAATATAATAATTTTATTTGAGGAAGGGTGGACTACCTCCCCCATAAAAGGATATTATTTGTTCACACAATAAATGGAGAGTATTTTATATGGTTTTAGTGAAAATATATTATTATTATGATAAATAACTGATAATTCATTTATAATATAATCATATATAAACATTTTTCATTTACCTTCTTTCTTTCAGTATGACAACAAAAACAGAAACAATGTTTATGCTTACGTATGGCTATCTGTACCTATGAATGATGTATTCATTTTCATACATCCATATTAAATAAGTTATTACAATAAAAATATACAAAAAATAAATCCCAATTATATCATTATTTATATTCTTTAAATCATGATAAAAGTATGACGACAAAAGACATAACAAATTAAGACACAAGCGAAGAACAAAACAAATATTACCTGATGTGAAACCCTTACATATTATGGTTAACAAGATGGTAATAAGTGGTAATAATAAAACTATATATTGTAATATATATAACAATACGATTCATTATAATGTTTATAATAAATTAATACTTATTATATAGGTTGTTTGAATGAGAAAAATGTGAGTCAATACAGATAGTATGCGAATTTCAACTCACTTTTTATTTCCATGTGATACATGCTTTATTCAACACCCTTTCCTTTTGTGTGGTGTCAATAAATCTATTGGATGTATTATATGATTATTATACTAAAAAATATGAGTATTTACATAAAAATATAATGATTTTTATTTCATGGGGTTTATGTTTTATGTGATACCAAATCAGTGAGATAGTTTTCTATTAATTAACCATATTAGTGACAGATGTCATGTTTTGGACCAATATTTTCTTATAAGGTATTCATATCTCTTTTGAAATTATATATCCTAAATATAATTATTTTCATGATATTTAATGTTTCATTTAATTATATTTTCTTACATGGGGAGTATGGTTCAAAGATAATGAGTAATAAGAGTTTATTGAACAAATATCATCTCTTTTAAAGAATTTTTATATTTATTATTAAATTAAAAAAATATTAAGATACATATCTCAATATAATTCATAAATTATATTTTACTATGGTTATGTTTTTTATTCATATATTTTAACCCTTTTTCCACTCTGTAGTGCAAAATATAGTTAAGAATGTTTTTTATGAAATCAAAAAGTTAACCTCTCTTCGGTCGGATATCTATGTTCCTTCAAGACCATATATTCTAAATAGGGTCTGAAGAACATTATACTATTCTCTTATATTAATTAAATGTCATTTTTTCAATTTTTTGTATTAAACCGATGTTTTCATAGGAATGATTTTGTTTCTTGCTGAATTAATAATTTTTGTATACTTTTTTCCATTCAAAAGAAAAGTTTTTTTATGTCACACGAAATGTAATAATTTAGCACTCATAATTTATGTGAATATTCAATTGAATAAAATTATAGTTATTAAGAATTTTTTATTACATTTATTTCTAAATAAATGGTTTTCCAAACAGTTTCATGATTCTTTAATAAGGTTTCATGTTAATATTTTTTCAAAAAAAATCAATAACTCTTTATAAGTGTTAAAATATAATCTTAACTAAATGGGTTTCAAAATATTTTCATAATTTAATTATATGTTTTTATGTTTTATTTCAATGAAATGGTTTTCAAAATGATTTCCATAAATAAATATAAGTGTTTTATATTTTTTCAAATAAAAATATATTTAGAATATTTGGAATCATGTTTTATATGTTTTTAATGACAAGTATTTAAAAATGTATCAAAGAATATTTTATAATTTTTCATGGAAAAGGTTTTAATATTTATTTGATGACTTCAATTAAAAAAATTTATTTATTTTCTCTGAAAATTATTTTAAAATCGTTTTATTTATTAAAAACCATATTTCAAAAAAAGATGATATTTTCTTCAAAAAAAATTTCTGAAATATATTTAAAAATTATATTACATCAATTATGACATACATTGATGTTACACAGGCCTTTCAAAGACATTATCTTAAGGATTTGTTCATATTCATTCTTCTAATGGGTTATGCATAAATTCATGGACTTTATGAAACTCATTTCTATTTCATGGGTTATGTGATTATTAAATATGATTCTCCTTAAAAGGATATTTATGTAAGAAATATGTTTAACATTCATGATTTATGGTTATCATGAAATGATTTTGAAACCAACATCATATTCTACAGGTTATTATATGTTTACTTGTTTTTGATACACATTCAATTTCATTTCTTAATATAATATTTTAAGTTATTATTTTCACATGTATGTATTATTTAATTATGAGATTGTTGGGACCTATATCTCCAACCAATGCATTGGGTAAATATTTATATCTTATGAGATAAACTAAGATGGTCTTGGGAGTGAACATTACCCATAAACATGGCCACATGAGTGAACCATGAATACCATGATGGTATGAGGAGTGAACGAATGCTACTATGATGGAAATGAGAGTGTACCATGACTGCTAATAAATTAATAGGATTAAACCCACAATAAAAAGATAATCTTGTTTTTATGCCCTATCTAGTATGGAAATTATATTATATCCTTATGTGTTAGCCACAATTCCATGTTTTTATTCCTATGTTATTATTTCATGGAATATTTTCATGATTTCATTATGATTTGTGTCATAAAAACCATCATTATGAAATAATTAATGTTTAATATCTTTGATATGTAGAGAATGATCTTTTTTTCTTGATCAGGTTCTTATGCCCATATGCTCATGATTATGGTTACATGTCTCCCTTGATTACCCTAACAGAGCATCATTGACCACCCAATTTATCGTTATTTTCCCATGTTATTAAAATATATATTATGTTATATGTTTCTATGAAGGGTTATTATCATGAAAAACCTTTTAGGAGATACTATAGTTTACATATAAACTATAGTTTATGTTTTTGTGTTTCTAAATGATCTATATTAATATGGTCATGGGAATCTATTTGAAAAATTATTTTCGTATTCCGCAAATGTAATATAGTGATAATGCATGAAATATGATATTCAATATAGTTGATATTAATGTAAAATTCTATATAACATTTATAATATTTTTTGTGAAAAAATTATTGAGATGAATTTGTATATTTATAAGGATATTTCAATGGATATATATAAGTATAAATATAAGGAAGATCGAAACATTAGGTAAATTTGTAGAAGTTTTGGTAACAGATATAGTAATTGTTGTCCAGGAAATATATCACCCCCAATATACTACAATTGGATTGGGATTGGAAAAAATTTACCTTGACGAAACCAATTTGACAAGATGATATCAGCTTCAATTGATGTTATCTGGTACACATCAAAGAGCCTTGTTGTAGACCTGGTTTGACTCTCCCATGAGATATTATTTAAGAGTTGATAAACACTTCATGAACCATCCTGAAATATTTAAATATAATTTTGATATGAATAACATAATATGATTCTTGGGTGTGTTAGATTAAAAAGGTATCATGACAGAGACATCATTTATGTAATAATTTTCTTGACAACGTGGTTTTATGATATTATAAGAAAAGATAACCGTATGCTTTGTTTCTGTAAAATTAAGAGAATTAGATGAAATATAGTTAATATTAAATGTTACATATGTTTAAATTATGTGAATGACGTAAATTTGTTTCTCATGTGTAAATATTTAAAATAGAATCTGGATGGTGTTCTAGGTATTGGTTATACTTCTGATGATAAAGAGACCACAAATGAAATTTGAATGTTATGTGATGTTATTATAGTATTTTTTACATTAATCATATTATTCATTACTAGATTGAGGATTAGTAACCTTATGGCATGAATCATATTTCATATTTTAGAAAATAGGTATGATGAAATATGTTGATGAAGCCTGAGTAATGGGTTTTGAATAATGATGGATGAATGAAGTATTTATGTTTTGGAATTTTGAGATTAAGTTATATGAATCATGAAATATATATATGTATATATATATATTGTATGATTTCATTATGTATTGAAAATCAGGTCTCATGGAGACGAATATAAAGAAAATTGATTTCAAGGTAATGTGATATTTTGACTAAGGGTTAATAATCATTAATTAAGGCATTGATGATAATACTGTTTGGATATAGATACGTAGGATATTAATAAGTAAATTAGTAGATAAATATATCCCAATAAATAATTATAGAAAAAGAGTTTTATATCATCAAGGCTGATGTTTACACCTTCTTTGATTTGTGATATATATCTGGTAACATAAAGAGTAAGATAGAATTCATTCTTTCTATAAGGATTTATAGTAATTCAGGTTGTTAACATGATCTAAAAAGTTGTAACATGAGGGTATTCACATGTTTGGAATGTGACATACATGTTTAATATTGTGATATAATGGTGATCAATGTTAAACTTATTTTGTGACTTATTTCTTCTGTTTTGGATTATAAACATTCAAAAGGGATATAGGGTTAACAATTTATGGAAATAATATTTTAAACATTTGATGAAGGTGGAGAAAATAATGTATTATCATACAGCATGAGTATTTATGCATGTTGGATAACATATTGTTGATAAATGTCAAAATATGGGATGAAATATCATGGATCTCATAATCTATTACTAATTTGTGAATGAAAATTCCCCGTCTTTATTGGAAAATAGGTGAAGTGGATCATGGGAAATTAACAGGAGAGGTTTTAAAAAATTCATAAAAGTATATCCATTTATGAAAATTCATTATATTTAGTAAAAAAAGGTTCCTGATACCACCAAACAGTTATACAAGTACATCCATTTCTGATGAATTAGATGGCCCGTTAGTTCATCAGTGATTTATGGCAATTTGATTATTAACTTTATAATAGATTTTTTCTCTATCATTATCCATCAGATCATTAGAGTATATTTCCCTTCAATTTCCATGTTTTTATATTCCACCAATGTTCGACCATGTGGAATCCCAACAATTTTTACCCTTGGGTTACCATTTTGGTTCCAGCATTATTTTTTAGGGAAATTATAGTATTCATTTTTACAATTTCGGATTCTAGGAATGAATATTTCAGGTATTAATACTTCAAGAAACAAAAGTAATTTTAAGAGGAAATTTCTTTTAAAGGCGGAAGAATGTGAAACATTATGAATATGTGAATTATTTTTTAAAATTAATTTTACTTTTTTGATATTTTTTATTTCACCCATAACTGAAAATAGTTTTTTTATATTGAAGAACTATGTTTGATTTATAATCTATGAAACTCCAAGTTAATAATTCAATACATTAAAAATATTATTTTCATTTCTATACATGGAAATCTGAGGTTTGGGTGTGTTATACTCAACAATGCCTTTCATTGACAGCATGAGTAAAACACAATACTGAGTTTTACCGATTAATAGGATGCCATAAAAATATTATTATTTAAAATAATAAGATATAATAATGAAATTAAATTAGGGGTAATTAATAGTATAATTTAATTTATGAAAATATAATTTTAAAAAAAAATATAAAAAGAATATATAGGTTACCAATTAATTATGACAGAATTTGAAAACCGATTGAATATAAAGGATAGTCATAATTTTATTATATGTTTATTTACCTTAATAAATAAAATTATTGAGTGATATTAATGTTATATAAATATATATGATATATTTTCTATCAAATATTTTACATTTTACCAATGTATTTGATAAACTTAATATTTGAACATAGAGAATATTATGCATAATACCCAATATGTTTTTGTAAAGGTATTTTCACAAAATTTTAAAAGAGATCCCTTTGTAAATCCAAAATTTTTATCTATAATTTATTTAATATAAATATATATATATATAAATTAAATTCGGACTTGAAACCTAAAAATTTTCTTGTGATTAATTTTTTGTATTTTTCATAACGATTCATATTTAATGGATAGTTAAAAATGTTGGATTTTAATTAAAAAAATTATTTTTCATATAATTTATTTAAAAAGGTTATATTATATATGAAATCTAATATAAATTTTATATTATATTATATTTATGAATTAATAGAGTTCAGGTCCTTAGAACCAATTTCACATATACATTGGATATTAAAACTTATCACACTTTCGATCATTTTTACTTAAAAACCCCACCCTTTTTTCCCATCTGCGAGATTAATTTCAAATTAATTTCAACCACATTTTTGATTTAAATTAAGAAAAATGTATTCTATATTTTGAATAATAATAATATAAAATGACTAATAATTTCAAATCAGTTTTTTCACCATAATGATTTGTGATTTAAATTTGAATTATATACATAGATTCGGGAAAAATTAAGCTTACATAATGACTAGACATTACATTGAAGACCCAAAAAGAAATACAAACTTGTAAAAATACACTTTAGTGGAAATATTTACACCATATCCTCATTTATATATAATTTTGACATATTAGGGAGCCACATTCCAAGGAAAAAATGTCTTTGGAATATCTTTTGCAATGATTTTTAAGGGTACCTATCCTCCACTGTAAAAACAAATCATCTCTTAAAGATTCCTCACACATCTCATGACCATTTCTATCCAAATATAATATTATATAATATCCCAAAATCCCACCCTTCCTCCTAGAATCATGTTATGATCTAGATTTTAGTCCAAAGAAACCTTTTCTCATAAATCCAAATCTGTTACCTGATTAAGAGGTACCATATTCTTGGATGCTCCTTTATATTATATTTTTTCTCCCCCAACTCCACATGTATTATATCGTTATTATATAAAAATACCATTATATTTAATATAATATTATTTTTATGATATTGTATTAACAGAAACGTATAGACACCACCATCTAATGGGTAATGAATGTAATGTTTATGTTTCCGCTGAACTACCACCTATCAAAACAATGATTGTTCATTTCACTTTTACCACATCCAATGGTAAAAATTATGATGGAATCTTTATTTATATATAAAATATATTTAATTTATTATGTATTTAATATTATTTATTAATTTCTGAAAACACATCGTTAAACCTATTTTTTGGTGTAAATTTGATATTTTTGTTTGAGAAAGTGTCGACTACCACCACTCAAAGTGATACGATTCATTCAAATACAACATGGAATGCATTATGGATGGTTTTAGTGAAAATATATATTATATATATATGATATAAATATTATAATTTAATTTTAATATATATATATATATATACATATATCATTTACTTTATTCATTCAATACGACAGAAAAATAGAAACAACGGTCATGCGTAAGTACAACATACTGTCTCCAATAACAATGTATCAAATTTCATATTTATATATTATAAATATTATTATAACAAAAATATAATGAACATACAGGATATTTATATCATTGTGTAAATAATATATATGATAATATAATTATAAGGACCAAATATAAAACAAATTAATACACATGGGATGAACAAAGTGAATATTACCCGATGTGAAATCTTTAACATAGGATGGTTATCAAGCTGATAATATAAGATCATAATAAAAAAAATATATTATTAGATATATAAATATATTTCATTAAAATATTGATAATATAGTAATATTTATTACACAGATATTTTGGATGGGTATAATGAGAGTGAAGACACAAGGTAAGGGAATTTCATCTCACTTATTATTTTTGTGAGTTATGTGCTTTATTCAGCACCCATTCATATTAAGTGGTGTGTATACTAGCAATAGATTTGTTAAATTATCTTTATAAATATATTTATGGGTATTTACATATTTATCATATGAAATTTTTTCATGGTTTTTATGTTGCAAATGTTACCCAATCGGAAAGAATGTGTTTTCTCCATTAACATTATTTGTGAAAAAATGTCATGTAATGAAGCTATTTTATTATTTAGGTTTTTCATAAATAATTTTACATCATATCTCATAAATTTTTTTTGATTTCAGGATATTTTATTATTCATGTAAATATATATTATTACATGGGAATTATGGTTCAATTTTACTATGTTATAAGTGTTTACTAAAACAATGTCATCTATTTTTATGATTATTTAGGTTTATGAATCCTTTGATTAAATATTATCATCCATATATCAGAGATATTAATGAATGTTCTTATCATATTGTTATTCAAGGTTTAGTCATATATTGGTTCCATTTTCACAACACATTGGCCCACAATAGTGTTATGAAAGTCTTTTTATGAAATCTCATTTATACTCTCTCTTTAGTCAGAAATTTGTTTTCCACAAAAACCAAGTTTCTTAATAACGGTTTCTAAAAATATCCTAACATTACACTATAATAATTATATGAAATTTTTACATTTTTTTCTTTTATCATTTTTTTCAAAGGGTTATTATGCTCTCTTTCTGAACAAATAAGGATTCTAGACATTTTTTTCATAAGGAATGTTCTCTTTACATTATACCTCATGTGTGGATTTATATGCCATCATTTCTATAAATTGAAATTTTCTTGTTTAAAAGGTTAATTTTAAAAAATATTTATTTTAATTTTTTGTAATATTTTTTATTATTCAAATCATTTTCATGCTTACTTCATTCTTATTCATGTAAAATGGTTTTCAAATCACATTCAATATTTCATTATATGTTTTCAATTTTTTTTCATGTAAATAGTTTTTAAATTAGTTTCAGGATTTCATTATATGATTTGAAATTGAATTTACATGATATAATTTTTAAAACGTTTTTAATCATATTTTGTTGGTTGTAAAAATTAATCAAAATAATATGTTTAAAATGATTTGAATATTATTTTATATGTATTCAATAAAATTGTTTTCAAAATGTTTTAAAGATTAATCTATATGTATTCAAGTAAACAATTTTTAAAACGATTTCCATTATTATTTATATATTATCAATTTGTTTTATAAAAAATAATTTCCAAATGGTTTTATGTATTAATTTTTTTTCCAATATGAAAGGATATTTCCCTCAAGTAAAGTTTCTGAAAGGAATTTAAAAAAAAATATACCATCTATAATGACAACTATTGATTTTAATTATTCCTTTAAATTAAATTATGTAAATGATCCATTCATACTATTTCTCTAAATAGGTTATTCTTGATTTCGTATTCTTGGTGAAACTTGTTTATCTTTTCTGGGATATATGTTTTTAAAATCCATTTCAATTTAATGGGTTATATTACAAGAAAATACATTTCCATTTTACTGGTTATTATTCTAAGGAAATTATTTTTCAACCAAGGTATTTTTACATAGGTTGTTATATTTTTATATGTGTATGATACCCATTTAATTTCATCAAAAAATAAAATTTGTGTTATCATTTTTTTGGAACATGTAGGAATTATTTCTTTATGAGATCGGTGAGACCTATATCTCTCTCTAATGCATTGGGTACATAATTATATCTCATGAGATATATTTTGATGGTCTTGGGAATGAACCTTTACTTCTAAGATGGCAATGGAAGTGAACCATGACTACCATCAGGGACAGCAAATTTATAAAAATATACTAAGATGGCTAGGTAGTGAAATATGACAATAAATATGGAATAATGAGTGAAACCATACTACCAAGAAGGTCTTGAATGCGATTCTTGTTCTACTATGGAAATAATATTATATGCTTATCTATTCTACAATATTAAAGTTTTTTATTCCTATGTTATGATTTCATGACTTTTGTTCTTTATTTATTTGTGATACATGTCTTAAAAACGTGTAATATTTATTCCATGATTCATTTTTATGATCATTGATATGTATGAAATGATAATTTGTTTTCGGGATCATGTTATAATACCCATATTCACCTAATTATTTTTTACATGTATTCCATTATTACCCTTACCAGTCATTTTATCTCACCACTTTTTAAGTTTATATTCTTGTTTACAAAGATTTGTATTATATTTTATGTGTTTAAAAAGGTTTCTAGTCCAGATGAACCTAGTGGGAGATAATTTACATCACCTGTTTATAATCCTTTATGATTCCATGTTTCCCAAGGAACTAGATTAATATGGTGTTTGGGTGTATGTTTGAATAATGTTTTATGTATTCAATAGAAGATATATAATGTTAATTTATGATGAGATAGTGTTACTAACAATCATGATTTAGAACATGTTGTGTTAATGAATTTTATTAAGTGTTTTTGGAACATATTTTTGGGAGATAATCAAAATCAACTATGGTCATAATAGTTTTTTTTTAAGATGATGCTTTGGTCAAATGACTAAAGAACTAAAATATATAAATATGAAAAACCCATATTATGAAAGTATGGAAGAAAGAAAATTTATTAAAATCTATTTCAAAGAGTGGGATTTTATATTTTATAAATTCATCATTCCACTCAATTTCCTTGATAACCCATTTATTGGACAGACCCTCTACGACCTGGTTATCCTCATGATAAACATGGGAGATAATATGATTGAGCTTTATATGATGTTATATGCTTTCCATTCATATTTCTTTTATGGGATAGGATAGTTAAACTACCCCATATTGAAGAGCTTGAGTGATGATAGTGGTGTCTCATTCAAAAATATTTATTCTAGCCTTTTTTGATTTGACAAAGAACAATAAGATCCTCGATGAAGTTGTTCCTGCTAACTGTTTCAATTATTCCAGAATCATTGATATTAGTGAATATATTCATCAAAGTTACAAAAAGATAAATGTATAATTTCTATGAATGATATATTTCCTCTCAAATTAGATGATGTATATCAGTTTAGAATTAGCAACAACAAAAAGTTGTTCAATTTGAGGAGAGGTATCCATAGAAGTGGATCTTTGAAGCTAAAGATGAAGAGAGTACAAAACAATCCTTCTAAGGACAATTTTTTTAATATTTATTTCCATAATATAGAATCATATGAACAAAATGAGAACAGGTGGTCAACATCCTTTTTTTGGGGATTACACATACGACACATTGAACAGAGTTGAATACCAAAAAAACTAAAGAAAGAAATAAATGAGGACCATATTTGGGGATATTATCTAGACTAAATTTAACCATGAGGGTATAAGCAAAGTATTTTTAATGATTTATATCCATGGAAATTATTTTTTTGTATTATCAAAATTATGATTGTAGAATATTTTAGAATTTATAACACCATTTTGAGATGACTCCCAAACCAAAAAAAAAAATCATCAGAGATGAAAAAGTTTAATTTGTAATAATATTGTTGATAAAATTCGGTAAATCCATGTATAAAGAGCATATAAAGTCATTTATTGATATATTTATATAATTATATTTTTTCATGTAATTTGTCACAGAGTAGATAGGGTACCCAATCTAGTTATCCAACCTAAATTTCAAGGAATTTTATTTATTAACTAATCATATAGTGCAAGGCAAGATTTTATAAAATGAGTTCATGATGGAAGACACTATAGTAGAGTCTATGTGAAAAGTATGAACTTTTATTAAGAGTTTATAAAGTCTTCCTTTATGTAAACTCACTGAAAATAAATTATTATTTATAACGATCCATTTGAGTTTTTCATGAATGGATTCTTTAAAGAGGAATATTTTCATAATACCAAGGCCACTATTGTCTAGGGGATTGTAAAAATTATTCCCATGTAAAAGGAAAAATTTCCTCCCAAGAGTTTATCCAGTCGAGAAAATGATTATTATTACACTTTTAATATATTAAATAAACACTAGAGGCCATTTATAATGCATAATGGATAAATCCAAATTAAAAACAATTATGTATTTGACATTACAAATACATCCTACCATCGATAAGTATTTTATTTTCCAAGAGGAGAGTTTATTATTATTTTGTTCTGCTATATTATATAATCTTGTGATTTGATGATTTATTCAAATGATATTAACTCCAAGGTACTTGAAAGGGATGCATATTTCTTTTTTACCATGGTCATTTATAATACTATAATTTCTTGACCTAAGAACTATCTAGCAAAAAAATGGAATATTTGTTTCAGTCTATGGATTTTCATAACCCCTCTTCAAAGTGAGAGAGAGTATATTTTAGATTTTGGAAGTTTCGATTATCCACTATAAGGAATAAAATATTTTCATCATCATACAATAGATGAGAGGAAACAATCAAGTTTCTATATGAAATTATGGGATGCATTTTACCTTGGATAATAAATAGGGATATATGTCGGCTGAGGTAGTCCATAGAAACAAAAAAAATGTTTTGGAGATAGAGGGTATACATATATCACACCTTTTGGGATGTAAAAATATCCCTTTAGAGATCCATTAATAAATACTGAAGTATGAGAAGAACCAAAGAGTGATTTATTTTTGTAAACCAAATTATCATTTCAATGATATTTGTTTAGGACCCTGAAATTAAAAATACATACCCTGGTGTCAAAATATATTTTAATTTCATGATTTATGGAAATTCTTCATCTTCTATTTGTATTTTTATCATTTTAAAACATTCGAAGGCTTCAAATATGTATTCATGGGTGTTTCTTATCATAAGGAATACATCTTGGTTTTATGAGACTATTTTTTTTCAATAGGAGTAAGACCTATTAGATAAATGATTGGAGATGATTTCATAAATATTTATTATGAGAGCCTTGGGTATGAAGAGATTAATTTCCGAATCATTATCCACATTGGGAATAAGAGAGATGAATTGAGAATTAATCCCATAAAAAAGGTGTTCTTTAGAAAAAATTATTTATTCATTTTATAAACATCTTATTTGATAATATTCCAATATTTTTCAAAAAAAATACTTGTAAAACCATCAGGAAAAGGGGAACAATAATTTTTTAAGCTAAATACTGCCTGTTTAAAATAATTCTCTATAGGAACACTATTTATGAGAGTTTTTTCGTTGTCTCACTTTATGATTGGGATTATATATGTTTTATTTTATTTATTTAGATGTGGTCCATTAATGATATTGTAATATTAAGAGATAACATGGTTAACCAAAACATCCTCATTATATATGATTTCATCACTATATTTAAGTAAGGTGAAAGGTGTACAATATTTTTTAGCACATTTCATAGTGTTGCTGAATTTAGTGATTCTGTCCCCATCTTTGAAAAATTAATTTTAAAGGCTTGTTTTTAGAGATTATCATTTTTAGTGAAAAGAGAGTTTAAAATAGTGGGAATATATTTTTATTGTTTGTGATCATTATAAATGTCATTGTTCGAATAATCAAATGGAATTGGGATGAGATTATTTTCCAAGGAAGAAATTCCATTATCAGTTAGAATAACTCTTTCTTTTCACCATGACCATAGTTTTTACATTTAATGATTAAATTTATTAATATAGAAAAAATTATCATTGTTTAAATTCATAGAACTGAAAACATCCTTAGATTTATTTTCCCAATCTATCATAGAGGTATAGTAATTTTCAAAATTAAAGGGAATGATATGTTTGGTATCTCTATCATGGAGAATAACTATAATATTTTGATAATTAGAGTTTAGATGATGTAGGGTGATACTATCTATAGTATCTCAGTTATCAAGTTCATTGATTTTGTTGAATGCTCTATCATGTTTAATAGAAATAACCCTATTATTATTTCATCTATACTTATTATATTTAATCTAATAAGATTTACCTCAATGATATTTTTTCCTCAATACCAGATTTAAATTACTTAAAATAAATATTAGAGTAAGAAGGGACAATTTTTCACAAGATTCAACAGATTAATTTATGTCTCAAAATATTATCCTAGGAGATTAGATCTTACTATTTAAAAGAGACATATTTTTCTATATAGATATGTTATCCAAGTACTTATTATTTTTATAAATAAAGGTAAAAAATATATTCAAGCTTTTAAAATTTAGTTCACAATAGAAATATTTAGTCTCGTTATAAAAAACATCAACATTTCTTAATGAAGGGCAATAAAAGATCCAAATAGAAAACATAGAACTATTTTTATAAGTAGAAAAAATAAATATGTAACTATGTCTATCTAATCTAATAACACTAGATGAAAAATTAATTTAAGTCTCATTGAGAGTAATAGAATTTGGTTTGTTCACAAATAAAATAATTTTTAATGTCTTGGAGGTGTCTGAGTTAGAATACCCTGATAGTTATAATAGAGAATATTCATTTGGACCTATTGTTGGGGATATACCTCCTTATTTTCCTCTATAATTCTTATTTTTTTTATAGATTTTATGGTGGATTTTTTATATTTCTCCTTTCTCATTTGTCAGTTATTATCCACCTTGACCATGGGAATGTTAGGATAGAAAATATTTTAATTTTTACCTTAATTGTATTCTTTCTAATCCAAGATGTTGATTCCAATATCAATATGAGTCTATTTAGGTAATGTATGCCTCATTTTGTCTTAATGTGTACCCTTTTCAACCACAACTCACTAGTCAGATGAGTCAAACCCTACAAATTTAGCAGGCCCATGAATTTTCTATCCAGATACATTTCTTACAGGCTTAAAAAAGTTTCTATATGTGTTTTCTGCCCCTATATCCCCATTTTATGTATTTTTCATATTTGAGTAGAACCAATTCTTAAATATGAGGTTTTGTGCCCCTACATTTTGTGCTCAACCATATCATTTGTTCCAAACAATTCAATAATGTGGAATTTAGTATCATCTTTAATGTTTTACCTAGTTGCAATATTCCCGGACATATAGAAATTTCTATAAGACAAGTTTATGTGCCTCTAGATATCGATTGTGAGAGTATTGTATGTTCTAGGTTGAGAAGAAAACTCGCCATAAAAAAATGAGTTCTAAAAAGGCATATAAGTAGGGGGAGTTAATGTGACATAATCTAAATCATTGGAGTGATATTACTTGAATGGTGGTATTAAAGAGTTGTTTGAAGAATATATGTTACCTTTAGTGGAAGGTAAAGATATGTAATCACAACATTTAGAGAAGTTATTCTCAGTTACCTATATTGTAAATTAATCATAGTTGATTGAGAAATGTCTCCAAGAGTCCTAAGTCTATTGAAAATGATTTTATGCTTGTTTTTTAAACGTAATATGTTTCTAAGGAAATTTCTATAGGGTTTCCTTCGAATCCACAAGTGAAGAACACTATATTTGTTGTTCTTGATCAGTTAATGAAGAGTTCTAATTTATTTTTGATTAGGGACATGACTAGAGTTTAAGATCTATGTAATATATATGTATTAAAATCAACTAGGTTTTATTCTTTCTGTATACAATTATCTTAAATATGGATCTTAGTTTTACCTCATAGTTGTGGAAGATTTTCTAGGTAGAAATGAGGACATATGGTTTATTTCAGTATATCTTATCATCCAAATATCGATGATCGGATGAATAGTTCTGTTCAGATCATGGAGTATATTATCTTTCCCCATGTCATGAATATTTGTGGATAATGGTATTTTCATCTAATAATGGATGTGTTTTATTATATACATATCTAACTTTTTATGATTTGAATCGCTCCGTTTGATGATATTTATAGTCACATAAGAGATTAAACTCATTCTTCAGAATAGAGGAGATATTCCTTTAATATTGGAAAAAGTATTATTCCATAGATTTCAAGAAATATTCAAAATATAAATCAATGAAAATTTTTCCTTATGTGTTAGAATAAATATTCTTCATATAGTCGATGTTTTTTTGGGGGTTTTATATAGGTGACCCCGTTTTATTAATGATACTAATTTGTTTGGTCTATATCAACTTCTTAATTAGTGACTATTGGATATGATATATGTTTGACAATTTGAGGTCACCAATTTTCTTATATGTGTCTGTTATCCATTTTTATTTTTCTAATAGTTTATATGTATCGAAGATTAATTCACAACATCTTTTTCCGTGATGAAGCAGATAGATCCTTTCCATTTTATGAGAAGTGGGGTTATTAAGTTGGAACAACATGTTTAGGTTCTTTAGAACCTAATAAATTTCATTAATAGCATTGTGAATGTCTTTTATGTGAAGTAAATTTTATTGTTTAAAGTGTTGAAGTGAAACATATAAGTGTCTCATGAGACATAATAACACGTCGATGAGGGAGTAGTGGACTCACCTATTTCTAGATAAAACATTTTCCACATGATACACAAATGGGATGTCCTGTTTAATGAACATTGTAACCTCTTGGATAAAAATGTATTCTTTTTTATTTTTTTCAGTGGTACTTTGATATTTGAGGGGCGTCAATGATGTTTTGGAAATTATACTAAAACTAGGCATTGAAATACCTTTAGGGTACATTTGTGTTGTAATTATCTAATTTATAGTGTGATAGTGTCAAGAAAAAACAACATTTTAGAAGTATAAGTGGATTAAATTATATTTTTCCATAAATTCTTCTGTTAAATAATAAATATTTCACCCACTGTAAGTTTTAAAAATGGTAATTTATTTTTATACATACATGAGTTATAGAGATTTTATTCCCAAAAATTATTATATGTGATGTAAAACCCTCATACCCAATAGGGTTTATGTTTTTAACACTTTAATTATAATTAATTTAGTTTTATCAACCCTACATATTTCCCTACGACCCATGCTAGGGAATTTTGGTGTTCTATCCCAACCACAATGCTTTATTTTGTCCTTTTGGTGTAATTATTAATCACATATTTTTCATGTATTGTCTGATCTCTCTATTAGATTTTCATTTTTCGTTTCGTGAGAATTTATGACCCTTAATTGGAAGGATAACTTTAATGGTGATGTCACATATTTTTTGGATTTTTACATTTTTTTTTCAGGTTATAAATTATTTATCTGTGGCCACATACCATGTAACTCAGGGTCATGATGTGTACATCTTGCAAAATTCATGCCATTAGTTGAATCCAAAATTTGGGAATTTGCACGTCAACTAATTGCTAATAATTGTGGAATTTGAAAATCTTATTTTAAATTAAAAAACCCCCTCAGTTTTTGAATATCCAAAAAAAAATGTTATTCATGGATTTTTAATATATTACATGCCATGTAATTCTATGTGTTTTAGTTTTTTTGGATATCGTGTTTCCATTAAAGGTAACATTTTTTCAACCACCTCCTCACGACCAAATCTCTAACATAACGACTTTTTGAGAGTCTTACTTCAATATAGATTAATCAATTAAATGATTCATTAATAGGGTTGGGAACATAAACTATTTAGGTAGAATTTACTCATGATTCTAATTTCTATTTTTGGTGTTGGAACCCTTTGGTTTAGGGTTGGGAAATTGGAATATGCCTTTTAACAATTTTTCTCAGTCTTTGGCCATTCCATGTATTAAAAAGATTTATCACATTGTTCTTAATCCACATTGGGAGTGAATTTTATATTTTATACACTATTGTGTTTGGTTGATCTGTGTAATTTCTAAAATTTCTTGAATTTCCTATAGTTCTTATAGGTTACATGACTTTTGAAATGGAATTTAATGTGTTAATATATAAAAGGTATAGTTTCATGTTTAAAATTTGGGGTTGTCATTGAAAATAGATATTCCTTTTATTTGAAACGGTTATTTTTATTAATCCATAAAAACAATTTCTTGGATTTGACGTTGTTTTATAAATAATTGAGCATTGATTTTAAAATAGAAATTGATAAACATTGCACATCACGAATTGAGGCGATGTCTAGAAATAGACACATGTATAAATAGTGTGTGTGAAACAACTAAGAAGTAACCAATTGTATGTTGATGGTCTATATAATTCCATTATGATATATAAAACCATCTATATATATTATTTGTATTATGAGTGTCTAGTACATATTACCCCATAGGATATATCCCAATATGTAGGTTCATTGTTTTTTTCAGCTCACCTATTACATGATAGCTTTTTTTAGGGATATTGGATCACATGTATATTTATATTTCGTTATCTTTACCTACATGTTTCCTTATTAAAAAGAACATGGAATCATATTTTTAAATAATCTAGTATTGTTTAAAAAACGTGTTATTTATAAAACTTTTATAATTTTTTTAAATCCTGGAAATACCCATTATTTTTATCTGGACATGTATATATATTTTTGTTATATCCAAATGTGTTTTTTCCCTCACATCCTACTTATTCCTATGGTCGGTTTTATAATCTCGTCTCTATAATATTGGTAATGGGAGGATATTTTTGTAGAAAAAAATGCTTTTTATTACATTTTTCAGTAATTTTTTGATATTTTGGAGGTTATTTTTAATAACATTAAGACTTGTTATCTATACATGTATATTTTTTTTGGTTTATACTTTTTTTCTTTATTGTATCTTTGTTATTTCAACATTCTACTACGGTTTTATGTATTTTTTCATTATATATGACAATAGTTTTGTTATGTTTGTTTTCTAGAAACCTTTAAGGGGCTGAGTTTGGGGACTGGTTTTCTTGGCCCATGCTGGTCAAATATAATTTTGTATCAAAGGGGATACTCATCCTATTGTGTGTTTTATCTTTCTAATTTTTTTATGTATTTTTTAGACTAGAGTATGATCTTTATAATTCTGATTGTAGGTGTGAAGAAGGGACATGGCCAGGTCACTCTAGTTGTTGAATCCAATATTCCATGGGTGGTCAGTATAAATTCTGGAAGTCCATGACTGAGTGTTTAGGTTAATTTGAATAAATTTTATTGGATTTTTTTATAAATTAACATATTTAAAATGTTTGAGGCCATTGTTCATTTAAAATCATATGAAAAAACTCTATTATAAGGTTATTTGGATGGTCATATTCCATTTATAATGTTGTTCCTTCTTGTGATAGGATCAATAGCTAGTTTAACATTATACTGTATAAAATCATTTTTTAGAATTATATTTTTAGTTCGATGGTTTTGGATTTTTCTCATAGATTGTTGATAATTGACTTTTATTTAATAAAAAATTCCTTCTATAATAATTCTTACAAATATAACAGGGGAATCAACAGTGAATTGTTTCTAAGAGGAACCTCTATTAGATCATTTATTGGTCAATGTGGTGATATGTATGATTCAATCTCTGTGGTCAGTGGGTGTAGTGAATCAGGATGAGCATTGGATCATTGCTCCGAATATACCTACCACAAATCCTGATGTATTCTATATTGACTATAAATATCCTGATTCATAAGAGTGTATTTAATTGTTTTAAAGTATCTTCATATTTTTTATTACTCTTGATGATTCTCATGTGGGGTTTCCACATATATTATCGAGGGAATGTGGCGATGACGTTGTATTTATATAGTGTAGTATATGATTCTTGAAGGTATTAGAAGGTTTTATTTCATAATGATCTTGAATATACAATTTTATTGATTAACATTTCATGTGATAAAAAGATATGATTGTTTCTGATGTTAGATTATGTGGAGAATTCCATTCTATATTATTCCACCAGATATGTTGATTTAGTGCATCAAGCACTGTATCTTATCACCAATGATTATTTTAGGTGATAGAGGATAGAAATGGGGTCAAGGGTCAATGTTTAGTCGATGGTAGTTATTTGGTTCCTTCCTACCACTATAGAGGTATTGTATAATGAATATTAGGTTGAGGTATACATAACAGGATGAATAGTTCTTTTAGAGATTCTATGCGTGAAGGACATAGACATAGTTCCTCTTAATGTCAGAAAAGTAACAAAAAATGTGGGTATTATTCTACACGACTAGTTATAGGGGATTTTATAGGTAAGAAACATGTTATTTTGTACTAGTTTGGGAGGTTCCTTCATACATTACCTCAATGCATGGAGTATAATAAAACATGTCCTTTTTGTTGGTGATCTAGCCATCAAAAACATTTTTCCCATAAGATGTCAAATGGTTGTAAGGTGGGATCCAATCTCACCAAGGGGTTAGAAGTTTATTTTGATGCTTCCATGGGTGGTGGGTATCATTTTTAGGCCAAAAGGGATGTCTAGGTCACTATTTCAAGGATAATTTATGTAGAAGAGTGTGTCCCATAGGAATCAGAAGAAGTGTTAGATACTATTAGAGTTAAGATGTATATTTCTTATTCTATGGTTCTAGATTTGTTTGATACATGGTATACTCATTTTATTATATCGTAAATCATTGATTTTGTGTTGGGTTTTTGTCTTAGATTATTCTATTTAGATTGTATCTTTCCATGCATTTGTAAAGTGGATTGAAAAATGATTCAAATTCCCCGCACTGTGTGTATTCATATAAATCATTAAGTTGGTTTGAAACTTATTAGTAATTGATACTAACAATGTTATCATGGTCGTCAGAATGGACTATATTATTAGCAAAAAAATCCTATATAGAATCTTATCATCGTAAAGTGTAGTTCTTATATTTTTAAGGGTTCACATTTTCTTTTTAGGTTAGGGTTAGTTTTTCATAATATCAGTTTAAAATAATCAATGTTTTCAGAAAAAATATCACGATTCAATGGACCCACAAATTGGTGGTTACAAAATTTCTATTATTTGTGTATACACTGAGGAAATTTTGGCTATATTCTCTATCTATCCCTCCCATCAGAATTTTGAATTTACTATTGACATGATACCTAGAATGAGTCCCATTTTTATTCCACTATATATAATGGAAGATAATGATTTGATGGACCATAATTTCCAACTTTAGGACCCATAACCATTAAGAAAAAAATATTCATAATACAGAATTTATGATTTCATTAATCAGTTAAGGGTGGTTCATTTGGTTTTTATGATTGATATGGGTTCAAAAAATCACATGTTGACTGTCAAAAAAGATGATATACATAAGATAGTGTTTAATAGTTGATATGGAGATTTTGGGTTTTTGTTTATGCTATTTGGACTCACTAATGCTCTTGTAGTATTTTTAGCAATAATGACTTGAATTTTTAATCATGTTTTTTTTACACAATTATAATTGTGTTAATAGTTGATATCATGGTGTTCTTAAAGATAGTGGATAATCAAAGAGATTATTTTTATATCATTATTCAAATATTGAAGCAACATTGTCTATATGGTAATATTTCCATGTGTAATTTTTCTATCAATGAAGTGTTGTATTTGGGGCATGTAATTTTTTATAGGGGCATATTAGTTGATCCTGATATAATTCTGAATTTTTTTATATGAATCCCATCAACCTTTTTCATATCCAATTTTTTTAGAGTTCGATGGTTATTATAGATGGTATATTTAGAACATATCCAAGATCAAATCTTTGATGATAAATTTAACACATAATGGTGTAATTTTTGAATGGAATGAATTGTGTTTGAGATCATTTTATGAGCTATTGATGAGGTTTAATTGAGCACCTGGTTTATTTCATCCAAAACACAGATTTGGTTATGATGATTTATGTGATTCTTCTGGTATTATTTTTTATTTTTTCTTTAAGGTGTGGGAAACACGTTTTGGGTTATGTCTCACTCTAGTTACACCATAACTAGATGAAATACCAAATCTATGAACTTATTTTTTTTCTTTATTTATTACTTAACTCTAATTGTTTTCATCATTGTATCCTTGGAGAGTGGTTTAAGGTATATTATGATTAAAAAAGCTGAAGAATATATTCAGTCATAGATATATAAACAAGATATTTAGAAATGTTTTTGACTATCATTATACATTAGATATTGATATGATATATAACAATGTCAAGGGGAATTTTTTAACCAACACATTGAGAAGAAAATTGTCGACACAATCCCTAAATCAATCGGTCGATCAACTGTTTTTAATATATTAGTTTGATGAAATGATAATTGGAGTAGATGATGTTTGTGAAAAAGCATTTTAATTTTATTAAATATTGAATCATATTTTTATGAGATATTGCATCTCATGTAGAGAAAATACACAAAAATTTGAGTCATAAGAATGATCTTAAATGGAGGGGATACCATTTATGAGTTTTCTCAATCTCACAACAGAGATTTGTGCCAACAGGTAGCCTATTTTTTCCATAGGAAAGGAGTTCATCGACATCGAAATGGGGTCAATTTGTTCCATAAAACCTAGGGATAGAAATATGTTCCATTTTTAGGGATTTCAGAATTGGTGGATGAGGATGATGAGGTCAATTGTAAATTATTAACCTTTTTGTCTCACATTTAAAAGATAAAAGGAGAAAAACCATATATTTGTTGGTTTATTACCCCTTTTCCCAATTTGGTACGTACATTTAATGATACTTCCAAGGATTTCATCATTGGTTTTTCTCATACACCTATTTGGAACCATTTTATTTTTGTGGTTTTTGAAAGAAAAACATGATCAACAGATTTCATTCTAATAAATGTGATGATAAAGGCATATCATTATGAGGATATGTAATTCCAAGAGATTATTGATCTTCATGAGCTTCATAGAATAGTTATTTTACAAAATTACATGAGTTTCACATCTAGATTTTGGGGTGGTTTGCAAGAGGAAATGGGATCCCATTTGAAATTGGGAATTACTTATCATCTACAGATGGATGAAAAAATTAAGGGAGCTATCTAGGTTCTTAATGATATGTTATGGGAATGTGTTCATGATTATGATGGATCTTGGGAATTTTTTTTTCCTTTGGTCGTGGTTTAAAATAACAATATCTATCAAGCATTAATCTGGATAGATCCCTTTGAGAATTTATATGGGAAAACATGCCTATCACCCTTGTGAAGGGAATAGTTGGGAGGGTGATCACTGGATGTATTAATAGTTGTTTAAGGGATGACAGGGGTGGTGGTGAAGATTCAATGGTTTTTGATCGTGTAACCTATCCATTAGAATTCTTATGTCGAATGTTGACAGGGGAAGCTAGAGTTTTTATGTTAGTGATTAGAGATTTTTCATAATTCCACCTCGCATGGGACACCATCACTTTGGTATGAAGGGGAAGTTGGCACAGAGGATTGTGGGACCAATTAATATCTTTGAGTGACTAGGGAGGGTTTATAATTGGTTTATATTACCATCTATATTTTGTTATATAATCTATGTATTTCATGTTTTTTAGTTGTTTTTGTACATAATGTATCATTTCCATGTGATTCGATGTGATAATTCGGTTATTAAGCCTAATACAACTATATTTGAGCAACATGATCACATTAAATATTTAATGGATATTCTACTATGTGGTAAAATGATTCCCCTAGTCTAGGAATTTTTTCTATGTAGATAGGATTTAAGGAGAAGGGGGAGTGAGAGTTGTTGATGAGGCATCAATAGCTTATTTATTTTGTTAACTCATGATCTTGAGTTCTTTCTAGTGATATAAACCATTTATATTGGGGATATTGTAAAATACCTATTACCTTTATAGTGGTTATATTTTTTTCTATGCTATTGTATTTTCTTTTCAATGGGTTAGTATATTTGACCCAGAATTGAGAAGAATTTATGTAATGGCTCGGACCTCTCCGGCCCATTCCATTGTCTAAAAGAAGGTCATGAAGTGTTTTGGAGGGTATAATGTACTTTTCCAACATTTTTCAGAATTTTTAAACTACACGCCATGTACCACCTTGCTGAGTATACCCCGTGTTGAGGTCGTGTCCTTTCCAGGTTAAATAAATAAGTACATGTCGTGTATCCCATCCTACGCGTCGTGTAGTTTCTCCCCACATACGTGTTACCCTAAAAACGTGTGTTGACCAGTCAACGGCCATGTGCCGTGTTGAGGTCGTGTCCTTGCTGGGTGAATTAAATATGTACACGCCGTTTATCCCATCCTACACACCGTGTAGTTTCTCTCTGCGTACGCGTTACCCTAAAACCATGTGTTGACCATTCAAGGGTCGTGTGCCACATTGAATGCCATGTTGGAAGCCGTGTGGTGACCGTTTGGAGTAACCAAGTATACTCTGTGTACTAGGAAGTAAACACCGTGTACATTAGTTTTTCTCGCCTATAAAAGGAGGGGGCCTCTCCTTTTCAGATCATTCCCTCCTCCCCTCTCCTTCGAGCAGAGCCCTTCTGAGATACTCCTGTGATCCTTTCTTCCATATCTTCTTCGTCCGAGCTCCGATTTACGATCCGTCAGCGGCCACGAGATCGTAAAGATGAGTCAGAACATCTGATCTTGGATCCGTTGTTTTCTCTTCGGCCTTTCCTTCCTATCTTCCACCCGAGGAGGTTTTTTTCCGGGTTTTGACAGAAGCGACGGACGCCGACAGACGTCTTTTAATGTTGATCTGGGGGAGCATTGTGATCATAACTTGTTGAGATAGAGATTTTACCTTCGTCTCTCTAATTTGTGCATCATGCAGGATGGGTTTCCTCTTTCTTTCACGAGACATAATTGATCCAGTTTACTAAAGATAATAATTAGCTTAAAGAACGGGGATGGGAATGTTGTTATGTTTATCTTTTTTTATCCTATTGTTATGTTGTGAATTGAATTGGGTTATTACAACTGAAAATTACGGTTGTTAGGGGAATTCTATTGTACAATTAAATGTTTCCATATCTTTCTAGAATGTTTTGTGGGTGGAATATTTGTGATATGTGGAAATTGGTTAATCGTGTAAAGTTGGCTGATTAAATGAATATCCAGAACCCTTGTGCGATCACCCCAGTTGAACAAAATGGAATAATGAACTTGTGGGTGTTGGGTTGGTTACAATGTGTGTGATAAGGGGGTGGGGGTGAACTCTGGTTTATTACGAATATGATGGGTAGCGGGGCTGTAGTAAATGATATTAAAGGGGTAATGATGTGGCACGATCCTGATTTTGTGATACGGTTGTGGAGATGTCGTTGTAGTAGCAACAGTGCTATAGTAATGGGTTGTGTTTTTTATAATAATGTGGAATGTTGAAAAAATAACTATGGGGAATTATAATGAATTAATTGTAGGAACAATAAATGGGGATTTATTGATGATAAAAAGGTTGGTTTTGTGTTTCGTGTGTTCTATCTAACTTGGTTTGTTGTTGGTAGGGTTTTTTTCTACGAAACGCTTGATCTGGTTTGACAAATTCCATGTAGATAAGGATCTAACAAACTAATACTGTTGAAACATGAAAACCTAAATGGGGTTTGGATTGTTTGTTGTATTCATGGTTTGTAGTAGTAGTGTAGAGGCACACGCTCAGTTTCTCTGTTTAGAAACCTTTGGTTGGGCTGTGTGTTTGGTATACATATTTGTATTTGTATCTTTGTTGTTTTGTCGCACCACACCAATATTGAGCACATAGTGCCGAACACTCCAATTTCATGGGAGAGGGTGTTTTCCCATTAGTTACTAGCTTTTTCCTACTACTTCTTCCATAGGTTGTGATGGTTTGAGGTGACCTTAAACCCAAGACTCTTCTGGTAGGTTTTTATTGGTGTGATTTTTAGCCCAATACTCTTCGGACAGGTTTTTATTCCCATGAATATTCAAGATGAGGCCTAGGTGTGTTTGGGCGAGGATGAGTTTGTGCTTTGGGAGGCCCAGGTGTGTCCGAGCGAGATATGTGCTTTGTGAGGACCACGTGTGTGCAGGCAGGAAGAGTGTGGTAGCGTTAAGACGTTCGCCATTAGGAAGAGTTGATAGCTAGTGGGGTGGGGGGGAATGGTGTGGGGTACCCAATATTCTTGTTCTTATATTCTACTACCTGTTGTTTTGTGTTTTTGGTGTGCGTGGCTTGTGAGGATGGGTGGATAGAATTCCGTGATAGGTTTTGGTTTCTTCTGTTGTTCCCACTGGACATTAGGATGTCTCCGCACCTATGCACGGGAGCTTTAGGTTTCCCTACTGAGTATACTTATATGCTCACACTAAATTTACTTTTAGGTTTCCAAGATGACTACTAGGGCCATGCGAGGCCCTACTAGTCAGGACAATGTGATTTTTTTAGTTTGAAGTACTCTTGTTTCTTTTGGTATTTTACTTTTTAGTTTTCTTATAGTTGTACTTTTTTTATGAATTGTTTAAACATGCATATGGGATTGGTATGCGTTCTTTTTCATTTACATGTTCATTTTTCTTTTGGTGTTTGAATCATCTTATTTCCTGATCTTAAATAATAAAAAGGGTAATGCCTCCCATATTTGTGAAAACTCATACCCTTGGTGCTAGTCGCCACTCCGGGGCCTACTGGAGGCGGGACACAGGGATCATTATCTCCCATTCACCATTGCCAGTTCAGGAGGGGCATCTTTGGTAGGAGGGGGTCATGACAGAATGGTATCAGAGTTGATCGTTGAGAGATAGGATGGAGTCTATAGTTAGGCAGAGTGAAGATTGCATGGGTTGGTAGGGCAACAGTGTTGGATGATCTTAGTGCGTGACATAGGCCAAGGAAGACCAGATAGGACACAGGATTTAGGGCCCCCCGTCATCCGGTGCAAGGACTCTGAACCTACCGAACGACCAAGTGAGACTTCATTGACTGCTGGGTTGAGACCCTAGGGAAGGTACATGCATCATCATGGTTGTGTTTTACTTGATTTTGGTGTTTTGGGAATGAAATTCAAATAAAGTGATAAAATGAAACCTTGAGAAATTTCCATGGTACTTGGGCTTAGGCGATCTTTGTTTACCATACAGCTATGGCTCCTAGTTTTCATCCCCAGGGGACTCAGAAAATCGAGGCCCAGTAGATTCAGGCGGTCGATTAGTTTAGGATTGACTGAGAGGAGGAAGATGGTCAGTGGAATAAGACTCTCCATTCTTTCCAGTGACAAACCATCATGAAGTACGAGGGTAGTACTTCAGATATGGAGACAGAGGGGTGGATTGAGGAGCTAGGGATCGCCTTTACATTGATCCGTGATCCGAGAGAATACTGGGTTCCCCAAACAGTCAGTCAGCTGAGAGGTGTGGCGTGTCAGTGGTGGGTGCTCTACCTCAGGGAGAGGTCAGAGCCAGAGGTTCCGTGAGCTGACTTTGAGAAGGAGTTCCAAGAGGAATTCCTTTCTTCTATGATTAGAGAGAGAAGCGGTAGGAGTTACTCTCCCTTCAGTAGGGGAGTATGTCAGTACAAGAATTGGGGATCAAGTTCAAGGATCTCCTGTGCTTTTCACCGGATCTCTTTCAGGATGAGGAGTCTCGGGTGAGACGTTTGGAGGAGGATCTTCATCCTTCGCTCCAGTATTATGTCACCCCCTTCACCCTTCCAATGTACCTGGTAGTATAGAAGAAGGTAGTGGTTGTAGAGAGGATGCACTCGCAGGGAGGTGCACCACGAGAGGGGATCCAGCCGGGTTCGTCGAAGGGGAAAGCAGTCAGCAGCAGGTCTCCTACAACACGACCTTCTAGATTCATGCCAGTAGGGATCAGGCCCCAGCAGTTCCAGTTCAGATCTTTGGGTCCCTGTCACTTTTTCTTGAGCCTAGGACTGAAGTGTTTTTCATGTGGAGTTTTCGGGCACATTTAGAGTCGGTTCTTGACCCAAACTCAGTACGGTGGAGGTGGGATGGTTGAGCACCTGCCTCAGTAGCACCGGTTGCCGGCGAGGCCCTTCCAGCAGTAGTAGGACCCTACACTTTCGAGGGAAGACTTTGCAGGAGGGGGCCAACCTCAGGGTTCTCCTTAGGGACCTTGACCAGGGCGTGGTCGGGGGTTGGTCGGCATTAGAGAGTCAGAGGAGATGGGCATGGATAGTTGCACACAGTAGAGTTGGAAGCTCCGGCAGGACCAGAGGTGGTACGAGGTACGATTTGTTTGTTCAGTACTCTCATTTCTTCTTTGTTCGATTAGGGAGATTCGCACTCCTTTGTTGCACACGGATTATCCCATGCTATGGGTCTAGACATAGAGAGAATTTTTGTACCCCTAGTGCTGAGTACACCAGTTGGAGGTCAGACCAGCGTATCTTGTGTTTGTCGGGGATGTGGGATGATGGTGGGACCACCTTGATATAGGGGGGATCTTTTTTTACTATAGATTCACCCATAGGATGTCATCCTAGGTATCGACTGGCTGTTTTCTGTTAGTGTCATTATTGACTGCTTCCGAAGAAGATTCATTTTCTCCAACATGGTTGGATAACATGTAGATTTTTTTGGTGAGAGGAGCTATCAGGAGGGAAGCTAGCATGTGAAGCCTCTCTTTTCCTTGTTCGTCGGGTTATCCGTGGTTTTAGCTGATACATAGATGATGGATGTTCTAGTGGTTGTTGGTTAGTTCCTCGATGTTTTTTCTGAAGAGTTTGTGACTCTACCCCCCCCCCCCCCCCGATGTGAAGTTGTGTTCAGGATAGACTTAAATCCATGTGTCCGTCCGATTTTGATGGCCCCTTATCAGATGGAACCTTTGGAGTTGCGAGAGTTGCAGATTCAGATTGACAATCTGATGAAGAAGGGTTTTGATCGACCCAGCATGTCACCATGGGGTGATCTAGTTTTTTTTCGTGAAGAAGGCAGATGGTGGTCTCAGGATATGCATAGACTACCAAAGGTTGAATCAGGTAACAGTCAACAACCGTTACACTTTCCAAGGATAGATGATCTCTTCGACCAGCTGAGGGGAGCAGGTTGGTTTTCTATGATTGATCTACTATATGGAAATCATCAGTTGAGGATAAAGGATAGTGAGATCACGAAGACGGATTTTAGGTGAAGGTATGTGCACTTTGAGTTTGTAGTGATGCCGTTTGGAGTTTTGAATGAACCATGTGTGTTCATGGGACTAATGAACATTGTCTTCCGTGAGTTTCTCAACTGGTTCGTCATTGGGTTTATCGATGACATCCGGATCTACTCAAGATCTGAGGAGGAGCACATTGAGCATCTCAGTGAAGTCTTGGAAGTCCTTAAACAACACCATATTTATGGGAAATTATCAAAGTATATGTTCATGATATAAGTAGTACACTTCCTTGGGCACGTGGTGTCTCATCATGGAGTTTCATTGGACCCGTCGAAGATGGAATCAGTTGTTTCTTGGGCAGCACCTAAGAACATGGTAGAAGATCGTTGTTTCTTAGGGTTGGCAGGTTATTATCGGAGGTTTGTTTCAGACTTCTCTCAAGTTTCATCTCCCTTGACAGCTTTGACTAGGAAGAACCAAGTCTTCTTATAAAGTGACCAGTGCCAGAAAACTTTTGACTACCTGAAGGAGAAGTTGGTCAGCACTCTAGTACTCAGGTTTCCAGAGGAAGGGTTTTTGTATAAGGTGTTTTGTGATTCTTCTAGCCTTGTTTTGGGGTGCGTACTGATGCAGATGAAGGGTGTGATCTGTTATGGGTCTTGGCAGTTGCACCCTCACGAGCATAACTATGCCACCCATGACCTAGAGCTTGCAACAGTAGTGTTCGCACAGAAGTTGTGGCGAAATTACCTCTTTGGGGAGCGCTTTGTGGTTTTCTCAGATCACAAGAGCTTACTCTACATCTTCTCCCAGTGTGACTAGAACATACGGAAGAAGAGATGGGTTGAGTTTCTCCAATACTATGACTTCGAGATCTCTTACACTGAAGGTAAGGCAAACATTTTGGCTGATGACATGAGCAGAAAGTCTCATAAGGAAGTGGTTCATGAATCAGTTGATTCTTGGTGAGCGATGGGAGAGTTGGATGACTTGAAGTTGGATTCAAGGGTAGAGGGTGTTAGAGGCTTTTTGTTTCAGATGATGGTGTAGTCCTCCTTATTGCAGCAGGTGGAAGAGTCTCAGTTGGGAGACTCCAATGTGGAAGTAATGCGGTATCGTATCGATCAGGGAAACGCTCTCGAAGGATGTTCAGAGGACAACCGAAATTGGATTCTTTTTTAGGGAAGGTTGTTTGTTCCAGAGGTGATGCATGAGGGAGTTCTCCGTGAGTTCCACAACTCAGCCTTGGCAGTACATCCCAGAGTTTCAAAAATGTACCGATGCCTAAGGGAACAGTTTTGGTGGCCCGAGGTGAAATGGGAAGTGGTGGAGTTTGTGGCTAAGTGCCTAATGTGTCAGTAAGTAAAGGCTGAACACTGTGTTCCCAGTGGTTCGTTGCATCCTTTAGATGTCCCAGAGTGTAAGTGGGATGAAATCTCAATGGACTTCGTCACATAACTACCCAGAGCACAGGGTGATTATGCTGCTATCTGGGTAGTGGTGGATTGACTGACGAAATTAGCTCACTTCATAGAAATTACGAAGTCGGGCCAGGTGAGTACTTTAACATAGTGGTATGTAGATGAGGTGGTTCGTTTGCATGGAGTTCCAACGAATATCGTCTCATAACCAGATAATATGTTTACCTCACGAGTCTGGAGGGGGTTACAACATGATTTTGGCACCCAGCTACACATTAGCACTGCTTTCCACCCCCAAACCGATGGGCAGATATAGTGGACTATCAAGAAGTTGGAGGACATGCTGTGAGCATGCGTTCTGTATTTCATAGGATCATGGGTGCAACACATTCCTTTAGTAGAGTTTTCCTACAAAAAAATCTTCCACTCTACTATTGGAATGGAACTGTTTGAGGCTTCGTATGGGAGACCATGTCGTTCACCCATTTGCTGGGCAGAGGTTGGTGAGACAGGTGCTCTTAGGCCAAAGGAATTATAGAGCACCGTAGAGACTATTCAGCTTGTACGTGAGAGTATGAAATTGGCTCAGGACCGACATATGTCTTATGCTGATCGTCGGAGGATGCCCTGGGAGTTTGAGGTGGGAGATAATGTGTTCTTTATGGTTTCCCCTCGACGGGGCAAGTGGATGATTGGGAAGGGGAGTAAGCTCTCCCCTATATTCATCGGTCCTTTCTAGGTGCTGAGGCGAGTCTGTGAGGTGGCATATCAACTGGCCCTGCCACCTCAGTTGGAGAAGGTGCTTGACATCTTCCACGTCTCCCAGATTCATCGGTACTTACACAATGACTCTCACATTATCCAATGGGGAGAGTTAGATATGGGAGATGACATGACCTTTGAGGAACGACCAGTCAGAATCGAGGATCTTAAAGGGAAGGTTCTCTGTGGATGAACCATCGCCTTGGTTCGTGTGTTGTGGAGGCATAGTGGCTTCGAGGAGAGCACTTGGGAGCATGAGGCTCAAATGCACGCTCAGTACCTGGAGTTTTTTTGACTTGTGTTTTTCTGTGTTCTTCTGATAATTGTTTTGATGTTATACAATGTACCTTTGATATATGGAATGCTTGGATTGTCGGTTGTGAGACGTTTTGTTTCCTTTATTCTCTAAAAGTGTGTAACGTGTCCGTATGTGTGCAGAAAGGTACAAACCTGATCATTAATCAAGACACATTAATGTGTATGCGATTGAACCCGTTCGGGTGATTCAGCGCCGTAAAAAGCGTATAATATCTTTACTTGGGAGAAAGAATTCCCCAAGCATTGTGTTCGGGAAGTGTGTTGGTAGTATGGTGTTCAAGGCATTGTAATTTGAAAAATCCTGATATATGGAAGTGGGAAGACCCAATTCTTAATCGAGACACATTAATGCAGATGTGATTAAACTCATGCAGGTGAGTCAGTGTAACACCCCAACCTTCCACAGTACGTTTCACTTAGAATAATGCAATAGCGTGTGTTGTACGCAACCTCGATCTCTAACACACACCACAACGAATTAAACTAGTCGTTGTGAATAGTAATACCTACTTTTTGAAATTTGATAAATTTTATTTATCAAAATGGACTTAATTTTTGGATTCGGAATATCGAAATTAGCCTAGGTTGAATTTTTGGTATTTTTCTGAGAACTTCTATTTTTTATGAATAGTGAAAAATACTTAAAAACAACTTTTTTAATAAAAATAATTTATTGTGATAAATTATACTATTTGGAGGTTTTAAAGTATAATTGGAATATATTTTTACCATTTTATCCAATGGTGGTCATTAGAATTAATTTAACATTGAAATTGGACATAAACAATTGCCAATCTTTTGATATAAATTGTTTCTTAAAAACACGCTATTTGTTGTGACAACGGGAATTAATTATAAAATTAATTAATGCAACTTATACGTTTGGAATTTTGTAAAATGGACATCATTTTTGAATTCGGAATATCAATTATAGCTTAGGGAGAAATTTTGGCATTGTTCTGAAAAACTTCAATTTTTGATGAATAGTGAAACCACTAAGTGGTAGTTAAATTACTGATTTTTCATTTAAATGTAATATTACCACTTCTGTGATTTGATTTTCAAAAATCCGACAAACATGGTTGTCATTAAGAAGTAAAATGTGGTTCAATGAGATTAAAATAATTTTTTGGTGAATAGTATCTTTTAAGTTCTTAATCGCGATTAGAGGTAATTAGTGTAGTTTAAGGTAAAAACAATGTTTTAATAATATGATATGAGATTGACACTTGTCCTACTCCTATTGGATGAGTCATGGCCGACCAAGACAACCCATGGGTCAACTTTGGGACCCCATGGAGCCACTTTGGTTGGAAAATGACATTAATATATATTTATTTAATGTTAAAATTAAATTGACACAAACATGAGTTGTTTTACTAAAACAGATTTTAAGTGGGGTTACACAAGTCCATATTTTGACTATAAATATTCATTGGAAAGATAAAACTATTTCCTACATCATTGTATTTTTTTTATAATTTTTAGACATTAAATAAATTAAATTATTTATGACATCATGATGATGCAGTGATGACCTCATTATTTAACGATTTAAATAAAATGAGAAGATAATGTAAAATCCAAGGCTTACACTTTTACAAAGCCTATTGTATGAGGCGATTTCGAAACCTTATCACCTTAGACTCGAAAAATATAAGTGTGGGACCTTTAGAATCCTAAAAGCATTGTGTAATAATGTAACATTTCAATCTTTCCAAAAGTGCCCCTCCTCTCCACTTATAAAAGGCCTCCACCTCTCCCACCTCATTTACACTTTCAAGACATTTGGATCGCCCAACCTCTACCCAAATACTCTCCAAACTTCCCCCTCTTACTCCTAGAAGCCTCACTTTGGGCAGAACTCTTCCGAAGGAAGCCTTTGGCTCAAATCAAAAAGAGTTACCCGATTTTGAGGTAATGTCTTCTCTAATGTTGTTTTGTTTTATTTTTCTTCTCCAACCCCATAAAATATTTTTATTCATTTCTTTTGTAACAACACCAGTATCCTAAATATACTAGGATGTTTTTATAAGAAGGATTCAAGCTACACATACACATACCTACATCTAATGGTTAAAGAACATACGGTTTTTGTGGATGGCGAATTTCTACCTCACGAAACGATGATTGTTCAACACTCATATAACACCATAAAATGTGGTCATTAAGATGTCACTATTTTTATATATGATATATAATATGTTTATGTTTTACTTATGCTTCTGTATTTCTCATTTATGGCATACTTTATGATTTCCATTATGGGTAAAACGCGATAATTTCATTTTAGGAAGTGCGGGCTACCGCCCCCTCAAAGTGATTTGAATCGTTAATACCATATGTGGGATGTATAAAGGATGGAGTAAATGGTATTATACACTATATTATACTGGAATTATATTATAAATTTATATCATTATGATTTCATTCCATTAAATATGAAATTGAAATGAAAGTAGCGTTCATGCGTACGTACGGCTTACCGTCTCCATGAACGGTGCATTTCATTTCTTACCACTAAATGTTATGTAATATTATAAATGAATATATATAATGGATATATAAGATATATATGACATCTAAATCATGAATATAATTATGAATATAATGGATATTCTACCACATTAACAACTTGTAATTATAAGAAGTTTATTGTTGACTCAAGTACCAAAGATCGACAAAACGGCCGTTATTAACTTAAATAATTACATAATGTTCATAACATGGTAATAAGTGATATAAAAGGGATAATGAACATAAAAAAGGTTCTTAAGTAAATAGAAATTAATTCTAGTTTATTATTCAGGAGGTTAAAGAACGGTCGAGTCAGGACAAGATGCAATGTAAGGGAACTTCTTAACCCAACTTCCATTCTTTGGGTTAATCTCCTACTTTCAAATTATGTCATGATATTATTATGTCTTATTTTGTATTCTTTATGTGTACCTATAGTGAATACACATAATATATCTATTTTATTTTAAAAATGATCTTTTTAAGGACTCCGTCTCAATCCCCTTTCATTGAGGCATATTTTGTTTTATACACAACTTTCTTTTATACGGTGTATAAACCCCTTTGACTTTTATGTTTATTCAAAAGGAATCTTTTTTATACAAAGCGTTTTACTAAACGAAAAAAGGGAATGTTTTTCTTTCTGTACTTATGTGGTGACAACGACTTCTCAGCCGCCGTTACCATTATTTGAGTTTCGGCTTCCTCTACAAGCCATCATTTTTTTTAATGAAAAATAAATACAAAGTTTTAACTTTCTTTTATTTTGGTATTGAAAATGGTTTTGTAAGAATTTTTATTGTATCAATGTGTTGTATTGATATCGTGTGATTGAAATGTGGAAATGTTATGTTTCCTTTATGCATGTTTTATGTGATACGATTATGTTATGGTTTATGATATGTTTAAACATATTCATATGAGAAATGCATTGGACTTAATAAGTGACGGGTGGAGCCCGCTATAGCTCCTCGATGCATCGGAAGGTCTCATGAGACAAACTAGTGTCTTGACACAAGGCCTTGACAAAATCTTATTTGTAGTCTTGGCACAAGGCCTTGGCTATGTGGTTATGATAGTATGGCATTATGCATTCCAACATTATGAAAGTGGTTATTGATATTTAATGTGATTATTCGACCAGTAGAATATCCATGTGAAGAAGTGAATGACATTATCTCATTTTACTTTTTCCATATTATGTTGATGTTCAAGTTTAAAAGGCTTTTGTTTTAGTTATACATTGTCTTAAATTTTTATGTTTATTTATGAAAGTTTCCGCAATATTGTTATCCTTACTGAGCATCTGAGCTCACCCCTTTCAATGTTTTAATATTTTCCAGGATGTGAAGAAGTATTTTATGAATGACCTACAGGGATAGTCTGAGGAGGATAGAAGTGTGGGCTATGGAGACTTTTTTATTAGTTTTTCACTTTATGATGTAATGTAAGACTTATAAATGTATCTAGTGTTTCCAAGGCTACTAAAGTAATCGGTCTTTCGAGACTTGATCTTTTGTGATCATGCAAATGTTACGAAGTAATGCACCGGCTCTGGGTAGCTGGGGTTGGGGCGTTACAGTTGGTATCAGAGGCAGTTTAGTACTAACCTTGGAAGCTAGATTTAGATAAACTCTGATTAGAGCACATAGCCCAAAGATAGACTTTGAGGATTAGTATAGAAGAACTTCCTATAATTTTGGTATTATAGAGATGTTATGAGTTTTCTTAGCAATACATCCCTGTCTGGATACGAGCAGGTAGATGCAGCTTTGGCATAGATGTACCTAGGGGTAAAACCCGAAAACACCGCTTTGAGCTAGACTCGAACAGGAACTGGTGCACGACAACGGGTCTTGCTGCACTCTTGGTTACGACACTCCCGGGGGATATGCTTAGGATAATTCTCATTTTATTGACAAACCACTATGAAGGGTTATGAGTATATACTTCCTCAAAGAAAACATTTCTTTTTATGATTATGGATTATATCCATAAATAGTTCAATTTATGTAAAGTGTTTTACAAGTATGGAATTACATATTTTGATTCATAAACTAATCTAGTTTATGCCATTGTTTATAAATGGTGCCTAGTGGAAGGAATGGAAACCGTATCAATGCACGAACTCCGTGTAGGGATTTCCCTCCTACTCAAGATAATTATTGTGGATCTGGAGATACAACTGGTGCTGATCAACTTATTACCATACTGGGACAACTCACTCAGGTTATGAATAATAACCTTACTCGTATGGAGCACCCTGATCCGCAACGTGGAGGATCAATGCTAGACCGTTTCATGAGGCAACAACCACCAACCTTCAATGGGAGTATAAATCCTATAGTAGTTGAGCAATGGATAAATTCCTTAGAGAAAATATTCCATGCCTTGGGGAGTAGTGAAAGGGAGAAGGTTGTCATGGCATTTTACCGCCTCACTGGAGATGCCGATCAGTGGTGGTCGCTGATTCAAAACACAAAGGAAGATGATGACGTATGGAATATGGAATGGAGGGAGTTCAAAGATCTTTTCTTAGAAAAATACTTTCCTCGTGACCATCAAGCAGATATGGAAAGGCAATTTCTGAGTCTGAAACAAAAGGAGGATGAGAATGTCGCAAAGTATGAGTCCAACTTTACAAGGTTAGCGAGGTATGCTACAGATTATATACGTAACCCAAGAGGTAAGATTGATTGTTTCTTTGATGGGTTAAAACCATTTCTCCGTCGAGCTTTAGTATCACAATCCTTCTCATCATACGAAGATATTGTCTCGTGTTCTATCAAGACAGAAAAGGAATTCTCTAAGTCTTATGACAACAAAGTAAAGCAAGAGAAGAAGATAACGGTGGAACAAGAGACAGATAAAGGGAAAAGGGAATGAAGGATTTTCCCTTATGTGATAATTGTGGGAAGAATCACACTGGTACATGCCTAAAAGGAATGGGAGTTTGTTATAAATGTGGAGAAAAGGGTCACCAGGCTCGTGATTGCAAGGGAAAGAAAGAGGTTGTCAAAGTTGAATGATACAATTGTAGGGAAATGGGGCATTATGCAAATGAATGTCCTAAGCGTCAAGGAAACTTACCTCAGAAAAGGCCAAGGGATCAAGGCCAATCTTATGCTATGACTACAGTTGAAGCAGAATAATTAATGTATTGGTGCTTTTGGACTCAAGGATTATATTTTGGTTATAAGAATAAGGTGATATATATAAGGATTGTACTGCAATACTTGTTGATTTCAGTAAGGTTTTAATATGTTGAAGGTAATTATATTTTTAGTATGTGACAATAAGATAAAATTTTCTTCGTTTGGGGAATCTGATGTTACAATTGAATTTGGAATTTAGAGACCTTTTAGAGAAAGTATGGACGGAGGTATTTTGGATAACTATTATGGTTGGAATGGATTAAGTTGAACCTTGGATAGTATTGTTTAAGGTTAAAGCATTTCTGAATATTATTTTTGGAATATTATAATACTATAGTTTTAGGAAAAGGACAACCTGCAGGGTGGGGAATAACCCGTGGCGTCAGACAAAGCTGCAGGAATCGAACCCACAATCATAGTGCGACAGGCCTTTATTTCCTACCACTAGCCTACAGGAAGACCCTGGTTATTACAAAATAATTTTACTAATCTAAATGGTATGTGTTAACATTTGGAACCTTATACAATTAAGATAAATAGAATATTTTTGAGTTCCGATACCATTTGGAGTAAAAGTTGGGTTTGTGGTAAAAATTTATTAACGAATGAAAGTATACATAACAAGTATGTATATTCCCTTACGTTCTTAGTAAATCTCCTAAATAAATTCCTCAAAAGGTAACATAAAACAAAAATGTTGTCTGTTAACTTTTCCAACTGGGGATTCAATGACCGTTTAACCAATCACAAGTTTGTGATTTTCTTGTGGTTAAACATTCTCCTAATCCTGTTTCTATAACTCTCCATCAGACCTTGATGGTTTGTTTCTCCTCCATATCCATATTTTCATAGAATCCTAGAATGGGCTATATTGGGTGACCTTTGAACTTATCTTGCTTTCTTTTAATGTTATATATTTATTAACCTTATTTCTGATGTGGGTTTTCCTCAAAGGTATTTTATCTTTTCAAACTTTTATTTTCAATGAAAAATTTCAAATAGCGAGGACGCAATTTATTGAAGGAGGGGGTAATGTAACACCCCAAGCTTCCACAGTACGTTTCACTTAGAATAATGCAATAGCGTGTGTTGTACGCAACCTCGATCTCTAACACACACCACAACGAATTAAACTAGCCGTTGTGAATAGTAATACCTACTTTTTGAAATTTGATAAATTTTATTTATCAAAATGGACTTCATTTTTGGATTCGGAATATCGAAATTAGCCTAGGTTGAATTTTTGGTATTTTTCTGAGAACTTCTATTTTTTATGAATAGTGAAAAATACTTAAAAACAACTTTTTTAATAAAAATAATTTATAGTGATAAATTATACTATTTGGTGGTTTTAAAGTATAATTAGAATATATTTTTACCATTTTATCCAATGGTGGTCATTAGAATTAATTTAACATTGAAATTGGACATAAACAATTGCAAATCTTTTGATATAAATTGTTTCTTAAAAACACGCTATTTGTTGTGACATCGGGAATTAATTATAAAATTAATTAATGAAACTTATACGTTTGGAATTTTGTAAAATAGACATCATTTTTGAATTCAGAATATCAATTATAGCTTAGGGAGAAATTTTGGCATTGTTCTGAAAAACTTTAATTTTTGATGAATAGTGAAACAACTAAGTGGTAGTTAAATTACTGATTTTTTGTTTGAATGTAATATTACCACTTCTGTGATTTGATTTTCCAAAATCCGACATACATGGTTGTCATTAAGAAGTAAAATGTGGTTCAATGAGATTAAAATAATTTTTTGGTGAATAGTATCTTTTAAGTTTTTAATCGCGATTAGAGGTAATTAGTGTAGTTTAAGGTAAAAACAATGTTTTAATAATATGATATGAGCTTGAAACTTGTCCTACTCCTATTGTATGAGTCATGGCCGACCAAGACAACCCATGGGTAATCTTGGGGACCCCATGGAGCCACTTTGGTTGGAAAATGACATTAATATATATTTATTTAATGTTAAAATTAAATTGACACAAACATGAGTTGTTTTACTAAAACAGATTTTAAGTGGGGTTACACAAGTCCAATTTGGACTATAAATATTAATTGGAAAGATAAAAAGATTTCCTACATCATTGTATTTTTTTTATAATTTTTAGACATTAAATAAATTAAATTATTTATGACATCATGATGATGCAGCGATGACCTCATTATTTAACGATTTAAATAAAATGAGAAGATAATGTAAAATCCAAGTCATACACTTGTCCAAAGCCTATTGTATGAGGATATTTCGAAACCTTATCACCTTAGCCTCGAATTATATAAGTGTGGGACCTTTAGAATCCGAAAATAATTGTGTAATAATGTAACATTTCAATCCTTCCAAAAGTGCCCCTCCTCTCCACTTATAAAAGGCCCCCACCTCTCCCACCTAATTTACACTTTCAAGCCATTTGGATCTCCCAACCTCTACCCAAATACTCTCCCAACTTCCCCCTGTTATTCCTAGAAGCCTCACTTTGGGCAGAACTCATCCCAAGGAAGCCTTTGTCTCAAATCAAAAAGAGTTACCCGATTTTGAGGTAATGCTTCTCTAATGTTGTTTTGTTCTATTTTTCTTCTCCAACCCCCTAAAATCATTTTATTAATTTCTTTTGTAACAACACAAGTATCCTCAATATACTAGGATGTTTTTATAAGAAGGATTCAAGCTACACTTACACACACCTACATCTAACGGTTAAAGAACATACGGTTTTTGTGGATGGAGAATTTCTACCTCACGAAACGATGATTGTTCAACACTCATATAACACCTTAAAAGGTGGCCATTAAGATGTCACTATTTTTATATATGATATATAATATGTTTATGTTTTACTTATGCTTCTGTATTTCTCATTTATGTCATACTTTATGATTTCCATTATGGGTAAAACACGATAATTTCATTTTAGGAAGTGCGGACTACCGCCCCCTCAAAGTGATTTGAATCGTTAATGCCATATGTGGGATGTATAAAGGATGGAGTAAATGGTATTATACACTATATTATACTGTAATTATATTATAAATTTATATCATTATGATTTCGTTCCATTAAATATGAAATTGAAATGAAAGTAGCGTTCATGTGTACGTACGGCTTACCGTCTCCATGAACGGTGCATTTCATTTCTTACCTCTAAATTTTACGTAATATTATAAATGAATATATATAATGGATATATAAGATATATATGACATCTAAATCATGAATATAATTATGAATATAATGGATATTCTACCACATGAACAACTTGTAATTATAAGAAGTTTATTGTTGACTCAAGTACCAAAGATCGACAAAACAGACGTTATTAACTTAAATAATTACATAATGTTCATAACATGGTAATAAGTGATATAAAAGGGATAATGAACATAAAAAAGGTTCTTAAGTAAATATAAATTAATTCTAGTTTATTATTCAGGAGGTTAAAGAACGGTCGAGTCAGGAGAAGACGCAAGGTAAGGGAACTTCTTAACCCAACTTCCATTCATTGGGTTAATCTCCTACTTTCAAATTATGTCATGATATTATTATGTCTTATTTTGTATTCTTTATGTGTACCTATAGTGAATACACATAATATATCTATTTTATTTTAAAAATGATCTTTTTAAGGACTCCGTCTCAATCCCCTTTCATTGAGGCATATTTGGTTTTATACACAACTTTCTTTTATACGGTGTATAAACCCCTTTTACTTTTACGTTTATTCAAAAGGAATCTTTTTTATACAAAGCGTTTTACTAAACGAAAAAAAGAGAATGTTTTTCTTTCTGTACTTATGTGGGGACAATGACTTTTCCGCCGCTGTGACCATTATTTGAGTTTCGGCTTCCTCTACAAGCCATCATTTTTTTTAATGAAAAATAAATACAAAGTTTTAACTTTCTTTTATTTTGGTATTGAAAATGGGTTTGAAAGAATTTTTATTATATCAATGTGTTGTATTGATATCTTGTGATTGAAATGTGGAAATGTTATGTTTCTTTTATGCATGTTTTATGTGATACGATTATGTTATGGTTTATGATATGTTTAAACCTATTCATATGAGAAATGCATTGGACTTAATAAGTGACGGGTGGAGCCCGCTATAGCTCCTCGATGCATCGGCAGGTCTCATGAGATAAACTAGTGTCTTGGCACAAGGCCTTGACAAAATCTTATTTGTAGTCTTGGCACGAGGCCTTGGCTATGTGGTTATGATAGTCTGGCATTATGCATTCCAACATTATGAAAGTGGTTATTGATATTTCATGTGATTATTCGACCAGTAGAATATCCATGTGAAGAAGTGAATGGCATTATCTCATTTTACTTTTTCCATATTATGTTGATGTTCAAGTTTAAAAGGCTTTTGTTTTAGTTATACATTGCCTTAAATTTTTATGTTTATTTATGAAAGCTTCCGCAATATTGTTATCCTTACTGAGCATCTGAGCTCACCCCTTTCAATGTTTTAATATTTTCCAGGATTTGAAGAAGTATTTTATGAATGACCTACAGGGATAGTCCGAAGAGGATAGAAGTGTGGACTATGGAGACTTTTTTATTAGTTTTTCACTTTATGATGTAATGTAAGACTTATGAATGTATCTAGTGTTTCCAAGACTACTAAGCTAATCGGTGTTTCGAGACATCATCTTTTGTGATCATGCCAATGTTACGAAGTAATGCACCGGCTCTGGGTAGCTGGGGTCGGGGCGTTACAGTCAGTGCTGCCTAAAGAGGATAATATCTCAACATAGGAGAAGGAATTCCTAACACATATGATTAGGGTTGTTGATTGTGTTCCTGTTATAACAATAGGCCTATGAGGTATCTTGTTGGGTTCCTTTAGGTTGTTTTTTGATTTATCGGGGACGAGAATGTTTTAAGAGTTATCTGATGTAATTTTTCGGACCTCTCCGGCCCATTCCATTGTCGAAAATAAGGACATGAAGAGTTCTGGAGGGTAGAATAGACTTTCCCCACAATTTTCAGAATTTTTTATCTACACGCCGTGTTTTGTGAGTACGCGCAGTGTACCACATTGCCGAGTATTCCCCATGTAGAGGCCTTGTCCTTGCCACGTGAAATAAATAAGTACACGCCATTTATCCTATCCTACACGCCGTGTAGTTTCACCCCACGTACGTGTTACGCTCAAACTGTGTGTTGACCAGTCAATGGCCATGTGCCGTGTTAAGGCCGTGTCCTTGCCACAAGAAATAAATACGTACACCCCATGTATCCCATCCTACACACCATGTAGTTTCTCCCAGCGTACACGTTACCCACAAACCGTGTGTTGACCAGTCAACGGTCATGTGCCGTGTTGAAAGCCATGTTGGAAGCCTCATGGCGACCATGGGGAATGGCCAATTACACGCCATGTACTAGGAAGTACATGTCATGTACTTTAGTTTTTATCATCTATAAAAGGAGGGGGCCTCTTCCCCTTTTCAGATTATTCCTCTCATCCACTCTCTTTTGATCAGAGGTCTCCCAATAGATGTCTATGCTCCTTTCTTCCATAACTTCTTCGTCCGATCTCCGATTTACGATCCTTCAGCAGCCAGGAGATCGTAACGACGAGGCAGAACTTCTGAGCTTAGATCTATTGTTTTCCCTTCGGCCTTTCCTTCCCAGCTTCCACCCGAGGAGGTTTTTTCCTGGGTTTTGATAGAAGCGACAGATGCCGACGGACGTCTTCTAATGTTGATCTGGGGGAGAATTGTGATCAAAACCTGTTGAGGTAGGGATTTTACCTTCTTCTCTCTAATTTTTATATAATACTGGATAGGTGTACTCCTGCTTTCACAAGACATTGTTGAACTAGTTTAATGAAGATAAAAATGGCTTAACGAATGAGGATGGAAAAATTGTTATGTTTATCTTTGTTTATCCTATTGTTATGTAGTGAATTGAATAGTCTTATGCCTAGTGAAAATTATGGTCACTGGGGGCCTTTTCATGTGCAATTAAATGTTATCTTATCTTTCCAGACCGTTTCGTGGGAGGAAACATTGTGGAATATGGAAATTGGTTAATCACATAAAGTTGGATGATTAAATTAATATCTGGAACCCTTGTGTGATCACCACGGTTGAACAAAATGTAATAATGAAAATATGGTTATTGGGTTGGTTATGTGGTGTGTGAGAAGGTTGGGTGAACCCTGGTTTATTACGAATAGGATGGGTAGCGGGGCTGCGGTAAATAACATTGGAGGGGAAATGCTGTGGCACAAGCCTAGTTTTGTGATACGGTTGTGGAGATGTGGTTGTAGTATCAGAAGGGTCGTTGTAATGGGTTGTGATTTTTAAAAGAAAGTGGAAAGTTGATAAAAGAAATGTGGGGAACGATAATGAATTAAACGCGGGAACAATCAATGGGGACTGATGGATGATAAAATGGTTGGTTATATGTTGCTTGTGTTCTATCTAACTTGATTTTTGGTTGGAAGGGTTTGGTTCTAAGAAACACTTGATCTGGTTTGATAATTTCCCAATAGTTAAGGAACTAACAAACTAATACTGTTGAAACAAGAAAAACTAAATGTGGATGGGATTCATTGTTATATGCATGCTTCGTAGTAGAAGTGTCGAGGCACATGCTCAGTTTCTCTTTTTAGAAGCCATAGGTTGGGCTGTGTGTTTTGTATACATATATGTATCTGTATCTTTGTGTTTTGTCGCACCCCAACCATGTTGAGAACATAGTCCCAAACACTCCCATTTCATGGGAGAGGGTGTTTTCCCCTTAGTTACTAGCTTTTTCCTGCTCCTTCTTCCATAGGCTGTGATGGCTTGAGGCAAACTTACACTGAAGAATCTTCTGGTAGGTTTTGATTGGTGTGATTTTTATCCCAAGACTCTTCGGGAATTTTTGTTTTCCCATGAATCTTTGGAATGAGTCCCAGGTGTGTTCAGGTGGGGATGTGTTTGTTCTCTGTGAGGCCCAGGTGTGTGCGGGTGTGATATGTGCTTTGTGAGGCCCAGGTGTGTGCGGGCAGGAAGAGTGTGGTAGCGTTAGGATGTTCTCCGTTAGGAAGAGAAGCTCGCTAGTCGGGGGGGAATGGTGTGGGGTACCCAATATTCTTATTCTTATATACTACTACCTTTTTTTGTGTTTTTGTTGATCGTGGCAGGGTGAGTTTGGGTGGATATAATTCCTTTCTAGGTTTTGGTTTCTCTTGTTGTTCTCATGGGACATTTGGATATCTCCCCACCTGTGTAGGAGAGATTTATGTTTCTCTACTAAGTATAGTTGTATGCTCACACTATGTTTACTTTCAGGTTTCTAGGAGGAATACTAGGGCCGTGTGGGACCCTACTAGTTGGGACAGTTGGAGTTGTTGCAGTTTGTTGTACTCTTGATTCTTTTGGTATTGTAATTTTGAGTTTTCTTGTACTTGTACTTTGATTCATAATTATTTAAACATGCATTTGGGAGTGGTTTGGGTTCTTTTTCATTTACATGTTCCTTTTTATTTTGGTATTCGAATCATCATATTTCTCAATCGTAAATAATAAAAAGGGTAATGCGTCCCATATTTGTGAATACTCATACACTTGGTGCTAGTCGCCACTCGAGGGCCAACTAGAGGTGGGACTTGGGGGTCATTATCTCCCTTTCACCGTTGCCAGCTCAGGAGGGGAATCTTTGGAGGGAGGGGGTCGTGATAATTTCAGGTAATGGTGAGGTCATGGAATTGATGTATTTTCATCTCTTCATTAGATTTTATACAATTCTCTTGGTAGTTACACAATTTATACATGGGGATCACAATATCTAATCATAGAATGACACATACCATGAGATAAATTCAATATGTGATAATTTTAACATCATGTAAGGGTTACACAACTAGTAATGTAAAAATCCTAATATTAATTTAAAATGCCATGTGTTTTTCATTATTACATGAGAAAAATGGGATTAATGATGTGTTAAATATTATGCACCATGTAATTCCTCGAGCTCTACTTCTTTGGATATCGTTTAGGTGTTTGAGGGATCATTTGTTTTCAAATCCTCTTCTACTAATATAGAGTGCATACCCTAGGTGATTTTTTGGTGTCTACCCTCCATCCAGATTGATCCATTCAACAAAGGATCAGTAGGTTTAGGAACTTCATCTCTATGGGTAATATTTCTTCTTGGGTTATATATAGGTTCTTTTTATAGAACATTTAATATATGGATTGGTATTTGGATTGTGTTTTCTATCAATATGAATCTGTATTAGATTCAGACGTATCTTATAAAGGCATATATATTATTTTCCAATCCCCATTGTTAATTCTATTAATAATTTTTACCCGTAAGGTATTTAGAACTATTTAATGGTTAATATTATTGTCTTTATTATAGTTTTTTGGTTCCATGAGTATTAATATAGAATTTCCACTATTTATATTTAAAATGGCATCAGTTTTTGTTTTAATGGGTTTTTTCCTTGAGAAAATAATTTCCATGATTTTAATAAGAGATGATTTTCAAAAACTTATGATGATTTCATGGATTTCAAATTGATATATAAAAATCTTAGCATGATTTTTAAAATTATAAATGAAAACATTCTAATGTGGGGAACTTTTTTATGTAGATAAAGAGACATCAATAGCCTTAGTCTGTATGACACCACTGGGTGGTAACCTATTATATGTTGATGGTCTATGGAGGTCCTTGATGTTAGCTTGATATAATACATTGAGTACTTTGTCTTGTAAGGGTGTATTACTTATTGTCTCATAGGCTATCGATCTCCATGTATATGCATAATAATTTCATGTTTTTACTACATGATAGTTAATTTTAGGGACATTCAATTATATGTAAATTTATATTTCAGTAGATTTTCGTAGATTTTTCATTCATTAGAAAAACAAAGCATACAATTTTTTGAAAACTCAAGGATTGGTTGATAATTTTCTTATTTACAATATTTCTTATAAAACCATTTATTTTTAATCATGTACTTCTGCATTGTTATTATTATAACATTTATTGATCATTTACTAATATACCACTGGGATATATTTATCACACCCAACACATCCTTGTCTGATGTTATAGACCAGGTTTTCTAGGATACATGTAAGTGGAATTTCATTTTTAGGAATGTAGTATTCTCATCACATTTCTATTTCATTTTGGGATTGTTTGTTGGTGACATATGGGAATGGTAAGAATTTTCGTCTTGGAATGTATTTTTTGGCATAGATTTTTTGGATCATTTTCAACATTATAATGTTGTTATGTACTTTGTTTTTATATATTATTTTCTCTATATAAAATATAATTTGTATTATCTTTTTTTACACAACCCCATGATCGTATGAAATTGGGGAATAGTGTGGTTGATAAATGTTATAATTCTATATCTGATCTGCAACAAGGGATGTTGTCTTATTTTTAGTAATAAAAACCTTTCATCTTCATTATATCCATGGTTGTGGAAGGATCATATTGCTTTGATTGTGGATATGTGATAAAGTGAGGATAATGTTTTTTTATCTCTTCTACTTATGATTTGTACTTTTTTATATGGACGATACCTTATGTAGGTTGTGGTGTGGAAGGTATGTTTTGTTATGTATGTTCTGACTTATCCACTACACCCAAATTTCCCCATGATTAATTAGATAATTTGATATGAATATCACTTTTAAATCCTCAATTGTTGTATCTATAATCCAATTGGTGGGTGTGAATCACATTGATAGACGTTTGAAACCCTATTATAAGGTAGGTTTCTCCTCCTCTATGAAATTACAGTGGAATCAAAATGTCTCTTGAATTTTGAAATAGCTTTATATATAATTTTTATTTAATAAATTTTGAATGTAAAAGAATCTTTGGTAAATAATGGTTTTCATTATATTTGATAAAAAGAAAGGATCTTATTATAATCTTGGAAATTGGTTGTGAAATTTGTTTTGAAAAGTTGTTTGAGATAATTAACGTTGTTGTGAAATTATTTTTAAAATTTTATTCCACTGAAAATTGATGTGTTAAATGTATCATAAAGTAAAAATTGTTTAAATATATGGAATTTGTAAAATATGGCCTATAAATGTTTACTATATGGGTGTTAACTCACTGATTGTTCTTATACTCCCAATGATTTATATTATAAGGACATGATATTCACATTGGTGGGGAGTCACTCAGGGGGGTTCCCACTCCTCCATAGGAATGTGTAATATGAACATTGGTGAACACTATACATTTATTACAGTATGAGTGGTATGCAAGGATATCCTATTCTAAACAATGGACTATATACCATTTTTCTTTTGGTTGTACTATTTCAATTTAATATCCATTCCATGATGAAATGTGAATGGTTTATTGGATTTATTCCCCAATCATTTTTAACGTTCATTGAGTTAAAAATATGTAAAATGGGATATATTATAAATTAATTTGATATAAAACAACATAACATCATTTTACGACTTGTGGTCACTAATATGAGTATATTGGGATAATTTTTACTGAGTCTTGATATAGAAAATATGGATCAGATCCCACTGATAATGTCCAGTTTACCACCTACAAAACACATCAGTGGTGTCTAAACTAGGTATTGTTTTTTATATAGGAAAATGTGTGAAGTTGATGTTGGGTGGTGTGGATTATACTAGCTGGGTGTGGATTTTTATTGATGAGATGGTGGGTTATTTGTAAAATATCACATGTATTATTTCATTTTTTACTTGATGTACATTCATTTTTTTCAATCATATAGCTTTTCTTTTATTTATATTATAGGTTCTATCACTATAAATTTTTTTCTTATGTTATGAAATATTTTTATTCTAGTTTTCATCGCATTGTTCTCATTATTTATATATATTCTACGAAAATTGTATTAGGTTATGATAAATTGTTCCCATAATTTGTTTATTATAGATGTATTGCTAGTTATAAACCCGTGGGGATGAGGAATTCCCATTAGATCTGTAGAGAATCAGTTCGGGTGCCAGTTGCGTGGGTAATCTAGGTTATGTTGATATAAAAGACATGTTGACAATAATTAATGAAATATAGAATTTGAAATTGGTGAAAATATATATCAATAATATTCTATAAAAAAGTTTTTAATATTTAAAAATAATAGAATTCAAATACATAATTATAGTTTTCCAAATGATATTACTAAATGAGTATTGATAGTGTCCTATTACACGGCATATCCATTGAACTCCTACCAAGATCATGATAAGTAATAAATATCTGTCATCCTGAAGTTCATAACCAATACATCACTTGCTCTAAAATAAATATTTTTTAGACTATTGAATGACATTTACTGTGTAGAACAACTAATATATATTATGTATCATAGATATAAAGTGTGATGGATGATTGCCATTGAGTTTTTTAAGGTTTTCCAAGGAATCAAAATTTCAATGAAGTTACATGGAACCCAATACCGTGATTAAATAATTCAATAAAATTGTTTTATTACTATTGGAGAATTTATTGGTTGAAATTAAATTTATTGGGGTTAGAATTTAACATCCATAGATTTTAAGAAATATTTCCCCAAAAATATTAATTTCTTCTATAAAATGTTTTACATGAAAACAAGAGTCTAAAAAAACTAATATCTAGTACAAATTTAAAAACTATACATAAAATTAGACTAATGAATAAGAATATAAATATTTTGAAACAAATTTATCATTTTTTAGATAAATAAAATATGTATATAAATATGTACATAGTTTTTAATGAATTATTTACGTGGTTCAAAAATAAATTTTCCTCAAAATTGATATTTATTTATTTTTTAAGGAAAATAATAGAAATATATTTTTCTTCTTTTTGGAAAATATATTTTTATAACATTAATTATGATTTGAAATTATAATTTAAAATTTATCTTATATTTAATTTTTTAAAATATTCTAAACGTATTTATTTTTCAATGAATCGTGAAAACAAGTTTTCATCATTAGAAACATCAATTCCATTTTATCTATTAAGAGAGTGAAATATCTTTTAAAAAATGCTTTAAAAGTATTAAATATTCAATTATATTATTAATTTTTTCAATTTTATATATTAGTATTTATAATATGTTTAATTTTGAAATAAATAATATTTACATAAGAAAAATATTTCATATTAAAACCATATCTCGCCATGTTAAGGATGATTGATTTTAAATTATATTATAAAAATTATATGTTTTAAATTTTATTAAATTAATTCCAATTTTTTTAAAAAAATATTTCAAAAATATTGTAATGGTTTTAAAATAATTTTCATTAATAATGAAAATAAATAGGAGTGAAAATTAGTTACTATGGTTTTGGTTCAAATAGGATTTCCATGGGGGTTAAAAAGAGATAAGTATAATTTTTTATGATTAAACATGTCTAAATAATTGTTTTTTAATATTTTAACCTCATGAAATAACCTTTTATATATGATTCCTTATTTATAAATTTTTCATGACTATGACATTATTATAAAGTAATGTTTTACGAAATTCAGATTTTGTCCTCTGTAATAATTATAAATAGACACACTATAGTATCTTCCTTATAGAAAATTTATCCATACATCCAAAAAATCCCGAATTATCCTTTATGATTATTTATCCAAGAATTAGAGTTACTGGTCTTTCTAAAATAGCATTCCAAGGTTATTTATGGATGGATTTATTAGAGGCCAACCGAAGGAGATTTAATCATCTTAAACATTCTCATTCAAATTATTTATTCTTCTAACTCATCTAAATAAATTGTATTCATTATAAATAATAGAATTTCTATGATAAAGGCTCTGAAATGTTTTTATTATTACTGAACCTCCATTATTCACCCTCTTTTCCATCAAATGGAATGTGAATGTATCACTCTTCAAATGTGGGGACTACCACCTGCATATAGCAGTACAATTCATATTCCATCACCATATTTCACATATTATTATTTTGATGGGAAAAAAGTATGGATATTAAATTTATAACATAATTATGATTTTACAATTAAAGTATCATATTTAACTATGTACATTATATATTTTTTGGAATATAATAATGTGTCTCGTCCATATGTTTGGACTATAACCAAAATGAATTAATGTGATTGATTTTTCTTTTATGCATTATATGGATTTTATAGAGGATAAATTTTAGAAATATATAGGTCATATAATATATATTAATTATATTATACCTCTAATATATTATTTATATTTCATTAATTCCATTGAAATGTGAAAATAGTGTTTGTTTGTATGTACGACCTTCCATCACTGTGAAAAATTAATATCATTTTCATATATCTACTTTTATGTCATGACTCAAAATTTATATTTATTAGGCCAATAAAAAATAATTATATCTTGTTTAGTTGTATAGATATTATGAACAATAATCTAACTATGAATACAACAACTAAAAAAACAAAACACTAATGAACAATGAAACAATTAACCCATAGAAATGAGTATTTTAATAAGAAGTTATTAATAAATGGGTGTTATAATGTTATAATATTATCATGTAAAGTTTAATAATAAGTAAATCACAATGTAATAGATGAATTAAAAATTTCAACTCGTTATATATGAGGTTATATTACAATTTAAACATCTATGACATGATTAAATACATTACCATATAACTATTACTTATATGAGACACACTCCATATTCTACACTTCATTCATTTATGTGGTGTACATAATGCCCATGAATTAATTTTTTTATTAATTTGATGATTATTTTGTTGTTTATATAACTATAATATTATCTTTCTTTATTGAGTTAGTTATTCAAATGATACTAATGTTTAAATGTTTTTATGTTACAATCTCATTGTTTAATACGAATAATTTTAAATATGGTCATGATAATGATTTTATATGAAAAACATTTCAATAATCAAAAAATTTTATCCACCTCTTATTGCATCTAGAGATTTTATGCTTTCATATTATTTTCGAGACATTAAAAAAAATGATACTTATATAATGACTCTATGAATGTATATATTATTTCTCTATTCAGTTGAAAATATTCATCCCTCAATATAAATTTTTATTAAAAATGTTTTTCATAATGATTTTATTAATGCGAAATAAATTTTTATATTCATTTTTAGATGTTATTTAAATTTTAAATTATGTTTTTAAAAAAATATAATTTTTCTTTTAAAATGTTGGGAATTTAAATTTTTCTTGAAATATCAAATTAGATATTTTTAACATACATGAAAAGAATGTAATTCTACAAAAACATTAGAACAAAATGACTTGAGGCATAAATTATAGGATTCAAATGTATTCTTCAATGAAATATTTTACATAATTCTTGGAAGATACATATATTTAAATGCAATTACTTCATTGTGGTAAGATTAATATCCAAATTTTATATCATAGGGATCTATTAATGTTACTTCCATTCATGATAACATATTTTATGCTACATATTATTTTATAGAGGAATGTCCTATTGTTTCCATAAACATTCATTCATTGTATAGATTATAAATATAGAGAATTAAGAATAATTCTATAAAATAATATCCATTCCCATGAGTTAATAAGGACTGAAATGGGTATTTTCCAAGCTCACTTAGAGAAAATCTCCCCTATGATAGTATTAGTAGTGAAACATGAATAAATATGTGATATGATGTTGAATAAATGCAATCCTCATTGATAGAATTGAATGTCATCCTTGACTAATGAAATGATATTGAATTATTATTTTAATTATACCAAATTATGTCGTATGCAGTGCCTCAAGATGGGTATACCACTAAGAGGGGGTGAAATATGGTATTACATTTAAAAGAAAATTATTCATATGAATTTTAACTCTAGAACATGATAAGGTTCTCAAACTACGTAGTGATATATCATAGTCTATTTTCATATCTAGAAAAAATAATAAGGATAAACAACAGATAATTTACATGATTTAGTACAAATACATACTCCTTTTCTTGTTGTTTGATAGACCTAAAATGGATTCTCCACTATATAAGTGGTTGATTACAATTAATAAGGTATTAACAAGTTGTAACCCCTGGTAGTATATACTCTAATTGTTCTTTGTTTCACACACTAACCACCAAATTTGATTCCTTGGGTTTTCAGACCAACAAATTATCTTCTCTTATATTTATTTTATACTAGTTAGAAAACCTATTCTCGAAACTCTACAGAATTTGGTTAATGACCCGAGTCAAAAAACACATTTTCAATGTTGTTGGAAAAATGGAATAATATATGATGGATTATTGTTACTTTAACAAAACCTGATATTAATCTTCCTCTATGAGATTATTGGATCAATTTCACATTTGTACAACTTCATTATCTTCATCATCTTCAATGAGTAATCCAATTGGTCTTGAAATTTTTTCACACTAGATCATGAATTATTTGTTTCTTTTTTATTTATTTAATCCTTTGTCTTGACTGAATTCTACGAAATTTATTTTCAAGATTAAATCCCTTCATGTTTTAATATTCCATATTGATTAAATCCTTTTTATATTTATAATCCTATACAGATTTACCTTCTTCTATTGAAGTCATATCCTCGAATAATGTGTGAAAGTGATTCACACAATTTTCTAAACATTATTATATAAATTAAATAAAAATAAAATTCTCAGAATAATATGAATATTAAATCTAAACTCAACTATGTCATTTAAAAATGAATATATTATAGACATCCCATTTTATTTTCCATTTTTAAACATAAAAGAGTAAAATAAATTGATCATGTACAGATAAAATGATAATAATACTAAATGAATTATTTATCTTGTATTTTTGGTTCAAATTAATCATGATTCAAATATAGATTATTGATATAGCAAGCTGACTCTTTTTGATGTGTGAAAAAATGTAATTATGACATTTCAATCAAGTGTAATGGGTATATCATTAAATGTGAATAACACATATATTCCTTGTATTTTGTGATTCTCTAAAAAGAAGAACATGATTTTCAAAACTCAACTAGAGAATTGAAATATAATTCCATCACAATGAATTATTTCTACAGAAATAATCCTCACATATGCAAATATATTTATTCTTCTACACATTGAAAACTCATAGAGATTAATCATGTAGGTTTTACATGAGAATTACTTGATCTTGAGATTCATTTTAAAGTTGTTCATTGGTATACACATAGAATAACTTCATACAATTTTTTGAAATTTATCATATCCCCATATGATATTATTTATTACCCCAAAACATATTAACAAATTTATCCATATGGTATTATTGTCCCCAATGAACCTTGTATTCTTATAATTTCATTTGATATTGTGAATCCCACAAAATGAATTTCATAAGAATTGTTCAAAAAGTTTATTTTATTATCCACAAATAATGAATCTGGATTGAACTTAACTTCCATCTACAAAACATCACATATAGAATTAATGGTGGTTGACTAGACACATTATGCATAAATCCATAAAAATTTACATACGAAATAATTCATATCCTAAAAGAAGTAGCATTGTAGTAGGTACATCTATGAACTATTATCATCAGTATAACACACATCTTTAGGTTACCACAAATAATAGTCTACATGAGGGTTTCACCTCAAACTTCATAGAACTCAATAGAGTGAATAACATACTATAAACATTATCTATAAGGAAGAAACACTATGAAGTATCAACACCTAAGTAATTTTTTGTTATTCATAAGAATACTTTTTATCTAGAAACATGTGTCAATGCCAAGAATTATTCCTCTTAGATATATGTATTCAATTTACTACTCGACAAGCACTCATCTAGAAAGGAGTCATCCTTGTGAATTTTTATGCTTTTTGTAAATGATCACATAGATGTGTTTTATGACTCGAATAGAGTCTTAACTGTTCCCACTTAGACATTGAGCATGCACGTTCTCTGTCTGAAAAGTATCATTCATGATTCATTTAGGTTGCTCTGAGATATTGTGTGGGTTAGGTGAAGAAAACTCATTCATAAATTTAATCTCTCATATTAAAACCAGAGACCATATAAGACAATCAATATTAATTATTTTTTAATAAAATGGCTAAAAAATACATGTGTTTTGTTTTCCCACATCAAACAAAGTATTCTTCAATGCTAAAATTTAACATTTAAGGGAATCCACTAAGAAGAAATTATTAGATAAAACCATTCTGGCATACTTACTCATATAGTGGCGTCACCTGTATTGTATTCAACATTGGCCTTCAGGTCCAACCCATGTGTACATATCAGTGTACTCTATGCATGTCCTATAAATGGGAATTCCAACTCCATATGGTAACCTCTTTTCCCATAGTCTATGCTAGGGCTTCTCCATTATGCATAGTTTACCATTAGCTCCCATATATCCTTTTGTTTTAACCGCCACTGATTCCATGTTTTTTGGCCTAATTTTTATATAATCCATCCTAATATACTAAGAGTATTTCTATATTTAATTATATACAATTAAAACAATATTATAATATTTCCAATCAAAATTTATAAAATAATCAACCATTATTTTAATCATCTTCATGAATCATTTATTTTATGGACTTCAAAAGAAATACTCACACATTAATAAATTTATTTTTCCACATCCATGTTTTGTAATTATAATCTGTACTCCAAAAAAAGGTCTAAAAAATTTAATATCACCTTGAAAAAAATTCTGACTTCCACTTCTTCATGAAATATATATACATAAATTTTTATGTCCAACATAATTAATTAATCATCTTCACTTCATGAATATAAAAATTTCAATAGTCTGACACTTATTGTAGAATATTTTCTTTCCTTATCCTCACATGCCTTCAATTATTTTGAAGAGAAGCAAAAATATCAAAAAAATTTACAACATTGTTATTTTATCAAGTGTACATCAAATGTTATGAATCCATAATAATTATATACGAATCTCTGCATAATATACTGAAACAGATTTATTTATTGACCAAAAATGAAACATATCATCTACAATCCCACTGATCATTGGAATTCTTATAAATATTATCACATATCACTGTTCAATATATAGGGATGAAATTTCTCTCCATTAATAAAAATCAATATGTAAAGTATAAGTGGAGGATCATCACATCTATAACATTTATGAAAAACTTAATTTTATACATTTGTTGAAAATTTAATGATCACTTATAAGGGAGTGATAATCTCATATAGTTCTCTAGGAAATTCTATTTGAGGTAATCTACATGATATCTGTGTGGGATAACCAAATGTTGTAAACAATAGAGATTTTACTAAGGAAGTCTATGATATAAACAATATTTCATATATATGAAATCCTTCTCACAAATTCTTAATTATTGTCTCATTGGATTTTAAAGAATTTTATTTATCAATGAAATTATAGATCCTTCAGACACTTCAATAAAAAAATAAAAAATATAACGTTAACTAGATTTACATGCCCCAATGTAGTACAATATTAACTCCCCATTAATAAATATTATCAACTTATTTAGAGTACATGATTATGAGTGATTTCTATACGTTAAACGTTATTTTTTCCAGAATGTATACAATAATTAAAATTCACAATGCTTTGGTAGTGTTCCTTATTATCTTAACTGTCAATTGGAACATGCATTAAAAATAAAAATCATGATGGTGTGTATTTTTACGTATATATTTCAATATCTTCCAATTTGGGAAGACACAAAAATTGAATTCTGTGTGTGGGTTTCTATTTTTAACCTCTTAAATATCTATGAATAAAAAAATATGGTAGAAATCATTAATTACCCATTTATATTCATGATAATGTCCATTAACATTAATTTTCTTCATTTAAAACAAGAATACATGCATAAAATATATAATTTAATAATGTGGAAATATTTTTTATACAATGTGAATAATAATATTGATATGGTTTTCTCAAAAAAGGTTATCCACTTTCTCCGATATTCATACATCAATGTCATATTGTCAATTATAATATCTCCATTAGTATCACGGATCTTAACGCACCCATAATTTAATTATGTGATATAGTTATTATTTATTTATCTATAAATTCTTATACGTATAAAGATACATGATTCATTTTATTGATTACTTCTTCATGTGATTGAAATTTTGTTAACTATCTATTTTCATTATATCATATTTTATTTAAAACATCCCACAATTTTTTTTAATAAATGAGTTTTCCTTTATTGAGAGCCTATTAGGAATTTCAAATGCTTCATGTGGATATTCATTTTACCTTTATAATGATAATTTTCTTGTGCATATACATCCTTTATAGTTTTTTCCAAAATATCTAGAGAAGTCAAAAAAATCATTTGGATTTTTGAAAAATTGTTTTGATTTTCCACTAAAATTTCCATTTTTTATTATTCATACATTTAATTAGAGATGAATCACTCATTTTTATCCTCATTACAATGATTTTTTATAATATTAACTATGTATTGAGTCTAAAGATGACTTCTCCATAAAAATATTGTAACTAATATGATTTACCTCGTTATCCATATTTCTACCCATGGAAGTCAATTCATTGTAATGTGTTCCATTCATTGATGATACTTGTGGAAAGATAAATGAATCATTTTTGACAACATTTATTTAGTTATTCTTATTTAATTAGGATACCTTTTTTCTTCCTTATTAAAATGATTATACTAAAAATACACTAAAAATGTCCTAATTTATTGAAACACCAACAATGGTCTAAAACCCATGGTCTTATTAAACATTTTAATGGAATTCAAGGATTTTCAGTTCAATATTTTTAGGTCATACAAACCACTAGTTGGGATTCCAATGCAGATCCTTTTCTTATACATCTTATTCTTTCGATAATGGTCATGTTGGTAGGAACTATTTCTCTATTTTACTACATCCATATATATGAGGAATTTTTATTAAAACTTCCACTATTTATATAAACCCTATTTAGGAAATATTATCACATTGTGATATGTATTATACCTATTTAGTCATTACTTATTATATGTATATTAGATTATTTAATGATATTCATACAATATGATGAATATTATTTAATAGTTAAATCCTTACAAGAGTATTGTGTGGAAGTAAGAATATATATTATTTAATGTAAATTCTCAATATAAGTCTTTTAAAATGCCTCCAATTTAATTTTAAATTCATTCTATCTCATATGAAATGAATTATTATGACCAAATGAAAATGATAATGTATCATTATATTAATTCTTCATCTTTTAAACACCTTGTTCATAAAATACACTATTTTAAAAAATACTAGTTAGTACCCAAGATCCTCTGGGATTTGATATCCAATTTAGAATTATGGATATCTATAAAAATATTGTCGACTTTTTCAAGTGGATTAATTTATCCATTAAAAACAATATAAAGCACAAATTTCTAAAAAAATATACCTTTTATATTATTCATCAGTAATAAAATTAGATTGTTCCATTCCATCAACCAGATATATTAGAGTGATTCACTGTCTAAACATCTTACTTATGTAAGCCCCTAATTTATAAATTTATACATCTAGTTCCACATTATCAAAAAAATTTCCCTTGATACTAAAAAAATAAATTTAAAAACATCTTTTGGAATGTCCATTATATTTTCCTTGATTTGAAAATAAACAAGATCATGGGATTGATTATCCTCGTTACCTAAACAAGGCCATTATTAGAATAATAATCATATGTATTTTTACTACTTATACAACTTTTATTACTATCAATTAGTGGTATATCATTATTAAATAATAGATTCTTCATTGAAATTCTTGATTATGTTTCTTTCTTATTCTTTTGAGTTTTTCTAAATTCCAAAATTTTTAACCCGAGGAGTATATTCCTTTTTTCCCAAGTGTGGTATTTCAAAAAAATTATGAAATATACACATAATAATGGCTAATAAGAACAATTATGGAAATCATTTGGATCTTAAGTGGGAGATATGTTTTTATAACAACTGTAGTAACCTAGTTTAGTATGATCACATAGAAGGGATGAAATCATTGTTTAACTTTTGATAAATTATTTCTTTTGAATTCAAACTCCCGAACATCTTATTGTTCTAAAACCACTTGGTGATATCACACAGTCTCACATAAAAAGCATAAATAATAATAGAGAGTATTGAACAAAATATTTAGAAGTATTTGTTTAAATACTTTCTCATTTTCATGTTGTTTAATCCCCCCAATATTAATTATTTATAATAGACGAATTTTATTTCAATTAATTAGGAGAAAACTGTTTATACGCCCATGTAGGCAATCCTCTTGATGATCCAAGATCTACACCCTATAAACCAAATATTAAACAACAGTTTCATTTATGACCCAAAAAACTTCTCTTAGATATGTTAAAAATTAGTTACATATCCTATTAATGATATTATTCATAAACTAGTTTGACACCCTAGTCACCATGTCCTTATTCTGATGGGTTTTTATCCAAAAATACAATGATCTTTTTTATTGTAGTTTCATATAACACCATGATATTTTGGGAATTTTTTCATTGATATTTTCACTTCACACAACATTGAGTATAGATTTTTATTATTATATAATATAAATTTTTTTGGTTTATGTCATACGCAACACAAAATGAAGCTTTTACTACACGCAACTTTGACATGACTTGCGTTTCACAAAACACTATGATTAAAAAAATAATTAATATTATAATTATTTAAATAATATAGTTATAATATAGATGTTAACATTTTAATATTAATATTAATAACTACTATTTAAATATTAGTTATAATGGTTTTGATAATAAAAAATATAATTTTGGGTAAAATATTAACACGTTTAAAACAATTATTTTATAAAATGGACGGTTCTTTCATATCCTTCTATGAAATGTAACTCATTAATTTTAGGGAGCCATAGATATTTATTTTTAAAAAATAAAAACCATTTTTGAATTCAGAATAGAAAAATTATCCTATAGAGAATTTTGAGTATTTTTCAAAAATGATTCTATTTTTGCTGAACTGTTAAAAACTACATATTAGATAAAAACCCACTTTTTCATTTAAATAATTATTATAAAATTAATTAATTTTCATGTCACAGTAGATAAATAGTAAATATATATTTCCAATTTAACTTATTTGACTCATTTTTATAATATAATTATATATAATAAATTATTGAACTTTTGAATGCCTCTTTTATCATCATTTCAGCCACATTTGTGGGATTAACATTAAATATAATTTTACATCATATGTGAATTTAATTTTGTGAAATGAAAATACATGGTTTTAATTAGTATGACCTATTTGTTATAATATGATTAAAATATTTTTTGTTGAATATATAATTTTTAATTTTATTTACCATGGTTAATTGTGAATAGGTTAATTAACGAATTTTTTTTTGTAATAATATAAAATTACACTAAAAATTGTCATAATTTCATTGGATATTTGATTTTAACCATATGAATCTTTAATATGAAATATTATTCATTTTTAACCCAATTTTGAATGATTAGGAAATTTATTTTATTTCATTTAAATAATAGTTAAAAAATTTCACATAAAAACTATAATAACTAAATAATTTTTAATAAAAGGTCATACATTAAAAAAAATAAACTATAAATGATCATTTGAATGAATTGAAATTTATCTTCATCATAATTTTTTATATTTTTATATATTATGTTACCAAAATAAATGATTGTATAATAAAGACAAAGTAATAATTTAATTTATTGAGATATCAAATAAATGATATTAAAATTAAAAAAATTAAAAAAAATACATAAATAAATAAATCCATATATTATATAGATTACTTAGACATGTTAGTGTCATATTTTTTATAAATTTTCAATAATATCATGTCCTTATGATATTTCTATAAATAAAAATATCGAATAGTATAAATATTGGCATAAATGAATATTTAAAATAAATAATACTTTATTAAATGTTATAAAATTAATAAAAATATAAGGTTTGTTCAACTAAGATTTTTACTGTCAAATATTTCATACATTATCAAATTTTCATTTTTTTTGCATTTTATAATAACTATATTAAGCATATAGAGTAAAAAAATAATCTCTCTTGGTAAAAGCTAATTTATTTAAATAATGTATAAATCCAATTGATAGTAATTATTTTTTGTCCTAAATTGGTTAAAAAATAATTTGTTGGGGGATTTATAAACATACACATTTTTTACTCTAAATAACACACATTAGATATATTTGAAATGGAAAATATTTATTTAATAAATTTATAGTTTTGTAGTTTTCTATAATGACCCTCTTCCCTCGTATAAAAGGGAACATCTACTACTCATTTATTCATAGATTTAAAGGATTTTTGGATGGGGAAAAACCTTTAAATTTCCAATAACAACATCCCTTCCTTCCTCCTAGAATCATTATATTTGGAAGATTGAAATTCAATGAATCCTTGTGGCACAATCTAAAGAGAGTTACCCGATTAAGAGGTAATGTATACAATCAATCTCCTTTAATTTATTTTCCTACTCCAAACCGTATGCTCAATTTATTCCATTATTTTATGAAAACATCATTATAATACTTATAAATGGATTTTTCTTATATGTTTTCTAACTACACTTACTCAAAACCGAATTTAATGGATATCAAACAATCTATTTCTACGTGCAGTAAACTACTACCTCAGAAAATGATGATTGCTCATTTTTTCCATTACCACTAATCATCAGGGACATTATTATTGAAAATATATTTATATATGTAATATATAATTTTATTTAATTATGTTTCTTTATTCCTTTTTACAACACATATCTTTTTTCAGTTCTTTTTGTTGTAAAATTATAATCTTTTTTGCGGAAATGTGGACTACCACCCCGTAAAAGTTATGTGATTCATTAACATACCACATGGAATGTATTTGGGATGAGTATATTGGATGTATATGATTTATATTTTATACTAATTCTACTATAATAATGATATATTTTATATACATATATATAAATATTTAATTTACATACGCTTTTTCAATACGATAATTTAAACAAAAACAACATTCATGTGTACGTACAACTTACTATCATTATTAATGGTGTATTCCATTTCATAACTAATTATTCTATTAATTATTATAATATAAAAATACTAGAAATTCATGATATATTTATTTCATTATTTAAATTCTAGAATCATGATTTAAATATAATAACCAACGATGTAACAAATTAAGACAGATGAAAATAACCAAGGGAATGTTACCAGATGTGAACCCATAACATTGGATTGTTAACAAGTTGGTAATATAATATCATAATAAAACCATATTTTATGTTAGATAAAATATTATTCACCAAAATAGATTTATATTAAACTTATATTTATTATAAAAGAAGCTTGTTTGAATATGAAGAGAGTCGAGACACTCGGTAATGGGATTTATCTCCCACCATTATTTCTATATGACACATGTCTTATACTACATGTTTATTCTATATGGTGTATATAATACCCTAAAATTCCTTTTAATTGTCTTATTTATAATATTATGGTATATTAATATTTATATATTTTTCATTCTTTCATAGAGAATATGATTCTGTTGATTATAAATTGATGAGTGTTGTTTTCAGAATCTCTCCCACATATGGGATTGTTTCGTTTCAAGTCTATATTGGTGAATATATATAATCCATTTCAATTTAGTCTTATAGATGTTTCATAAATGTTTTACTATTATCAAATGGATGTGTAAAATTCATTTTCATATAATATTCACTTTTACTTCATAGTTTTAAAAGAATGTTTCTTTTTTTCCAAATGATGTACTTTTTGAATTTTCTAAAAAAACTCAAGAAAAATGTTTTCTAACATATATATAATGAATTAATTTTTATGATTTTTATGATTTTATGAAAGAAAACTATATTATAAAAGAATATATATTTTCCTTGTGAATGGTTTTAATAATTTTCATGATTCCATTTTATGTTTTCAATATGGTTTCAATGAAAAGGGTTTAAATGTTTTTTTAATGTTTTAAACAGTGAATTTTAAGAAAAATTAATGATCCATGTGATCTTTCAAAATCAATCCAAACCTATGATGACATATCTTATTATAGTTCACGAATACAATTCAAATTATTTCTCAAAATGGTTGATGTTTTGATGGAATTATGCTTAAAACCCCCTTATTTTCCTGAATTAGGTTGTTGATGAAATTATTATGAATCATGTATATATTTCTATTTGTTATGATAAGATTTCATGGTTATGATTCCCATTTCATTTAATGGGTTACATTATTATTTTTAATGATCTTTTCGAACATGTATGAATGATTTCTTTATTATATAGGTTGATCATATATCTCCCTTTGATGAATTGGGTAAACATGGAAATCTGATGAGGTATATATGTTATTCTTTAACCTGATTTAATGTTCACAATTCTATATTTGGATATGATATTCATTTCTATAATTCAATGTGTGGGCCTACTTTTCATGTCCATAATTCTATGCATTGACCTAGTTTTTATGTCCATATGTTTATGCAAGGGCCTGATTTCAAATGCCATGATCACATTATTATACCCTTATTCTCGTGAGTATGATTACATATATTCCTTATTTACCATTTCTAAGAATTTTATATCTCCCTATTCTTATGTTTCTATTCCCATGTTATAAAAATGGTTTTAGGTATAATTACTAATGGTGGATATCTTTATTGGAGATCTTATATTTTATTCTCCATGATAGAAGATTTTGTTTCCACATTTCAAAAGATACAAAACCAAATATAGTCCTCAGGCATGTATTTTTGTAATGTACTAATTATTCATCTAAAATTATGTAATATCTATGTATGTTAATCCTATATCGTTAGAGTTTGTATCATTGGAAAAAATTAGTCATCCTTCGGAAACTAGGATGCGAAAAAAAAATTGAAATCCATAGAGGTATTTATACAGATATGTCTTGGGATGTCCCTAAGGTTAAAAATATTTAAATTTTATAATCCTAAAACCTATTAAAGATCATGGATTTCCTAGGAATATACTAATAATGATATAGATTAAAATTACTTTCCCTTTTATATTTTGTATTAAAAAATTATTAATGTGGCCCACACTATTCATTTCAGTTTTAGTCAATGTCTAAAAGAAGATGGAACCATATTATTGTGGAATGTAATGGAAAATTAAACTATTGTCCTTCTAAGAAACAAAATGGTATAGAATCTATAATGGAAAATCTTATCCAATAATCAAAAAAGCTATATATCATGCTGGACTTAAAAATGAGACGAGGAGATAACAAATTTATATTGATTCCATTATGAGTAAATGTTCAACTTCTTTCCGTTAGACTTATGATCCAATTGTTGATGAACAATGGATCAATACCATTAGAAATATATTTTCCATCGTTCATTGTTCCAAAAATGAATAATTAGTGTTATTTATTTATCATCTGGAAGGTGAAGCTGATCAGTGGTGGACTATTATTAAGAACACGAGGGATCCCGAAAAAATTTTATATATAGAATGAGAAGAGTTTAAAATAATATATTATAAAGTAATTCCCTCATATTTTGGAAAAAATATAGGGAAAGAATTTTGTGAGATTAAGAATACATATGATGAATATATACGTACCTATGAAGATAATTTTGAATCACTTTCAAGGTATGATTCTATGAAAAAATGATTAATTATTTGGTGTTCTAAAACCAAGTTTTCCAAAGTCGTCAGCCATAATAGAAATTAGAATCTATGAAGTATTCCATTATTTTGCACCAAAAGTGGAAATAATAATGAGTAACTCTCATGGATTTGGAGATAAGAATATATTATTGTTCTTTATGGAAAATGTTTTGGCTTTCCACAATGAGAGAACAAAATTTCTCAACATCTTACGTGATATAAATGTGTAAAATAGAACTATGGGGAATTTTTAAAAATAACAATAAGAATATCCTTCTTTTTTAAGTATAGACATTGATAAAAGAGTGTTGTAGTGAGGTAAAAACCCATTCAATGAATAAAAATCTTATGAAAATGCACAAAAGACAATTCAATGCTACATGTACATGGAAATGGGGCATTATGCTAGCCAATACACTAATCCCAGTGTCATCAAAGATGGTTGATGTCAACAACCTCTTAATTCCAATGATATAGGAAAATCACATATGATCACTATTACCAATGTAGAGTATGATAACGACATTGGTGGAATGATTGAATGTATGTGTAATAGATAACTGAATAACATTGTATAATCTATTTTATGGTATTATGAAATAATTTTCCAAATGGTGTTTTTTCTTATGTATTTTAGATTATGTATTTAAAGGTACTGGTATCCATGAAAGGTTACTGAGTTAATAAAGAAATATTATTGGAAAATGGAATGAAAACCCATAATATGGGAATAATGTGGACATAATGATTTTTGGATAATGATATGTAGGATATGAATAAGAAAACTAGACAATACTAGTATCCTTGTAAAAAATTAAGGACATGTGGGTTATGCTATCATGGATGAATTTTACATCCTTCTAAACAAATGACTAAAGAAACATTCATGGTTTTAATAAGGATGTATGGTAATTCAGGTTATTTTCATGTTTCAAGAGAATACATGATTAAATTATTCACATTTTTAGAATGTCATAACCATGAACTAACTTATGATATATGAAAGATAAATGTAAAGCAGGATTTGTTTACTTATTTTTAGAGTTTGGGATTATCATTTTTAAATGATTTTTGTGGTATCCATTTATTGTAATTTTATGTTAATTTTTTGATAAATTAGTGATATTAAAGTATTTCCTAACAATAGGTACATTTATACATATTTTTGAACATATTCAAACCTTTTTGTGGATGATAGATAGACTGGCATATTGTTCTTCCCTTTATTTTCTAACACTTCAGGAATAGAAAATTTAACATCATTTTTTGAATAATCGATGAAGTTGAAATTGATCATGGAACAAAAAAGGGTGAAAATATATTGAAATCAGGGAAGTATATATTCTCTTAAAATTCATAAGCATTAGGAAAAGATATTGTGACATAAAAATGTGTCATATTGTAATTAATTTGGATGATATTAATGACGAATTTCATGCTTATTAATATAGAATTTTTTATTGTTACCATTCCCTAGATCACTCTATTTGTTTTTATCAATGAAATTTATCATTATCTATGATTATTTACATTTTTTCTCCACACCTTAATCCTCACCTATGTTCTCTTACATAGAGAACTAGTCATGATTTACTGTGGGAAACTTCTAAATACACCTTTTTTTAAAAAAATTCATTCCTTTTTTAAGATGTGGGATTCTATATGATTTATAACCCTGATGAATTTCAAGGTAGAAGTTCATATTATGGGTTCTTGAATATAGCACCAGGGGATTATGTAGGTTTTTTAATTTTTATATTTCAAAATAATGAAAAATGGAGTTTAGATTTTTTTTATATAATAGAATTATGTTTCGATTAATTTATATGAAACATTAAGGAATGATTGCAACACACACATCAACGATATAACTTGTGTTACATGAAACACAATGTTTTTTTGAAACAAAACATTAATATTATAATTATTTTAATAAGATAGTTATAACCTAGCAGTTGAACATGTAATATGAATAATAATAAATGCATTTTATATAATATATATAATATTTTTTATAATGAAACATATAATAATTTTAGAAATCATTATTTGTTAAAAACTATTATTCTCTGAAATGAACTGTTTTTATGTCCTTCTTTTAAAAATAATAAAATAAATTTTAGAGACTTGTTGAATTTTTATTTCATAAAATAATATTTATTTTCAAATTAAAAATATCAAAATTACTATAGTATGAATTTTTGGTATTTTTCTGACCTGTAAAATTTTTATTAAATAAGAAAAATACTGCATACTAGTTAAAAAGAGACTTTTTGATTTAAATTATTATTTTACTTCAAATTTATTTTAATTTCAAAAAATATAATGAAGTAATATATTAACCCAATTTTTTTATTGGAATCATTTTTATAATATATTTAGAAATAAAAAATTATTGATCTTTAGAATAACTCTTTTACCCACCTTCTAGCAACATTTGCGTGATTAGTATTAATCATAATTTTAAAACGTATGTGAATTTAATTTCAATAAATGTACTTACGTGGTGGTAATATGTATGAATGTTTCTTTCTAATATGATCAAAATTATATTTGGTGAATAGAAACGTTTGAATTTTATTTATTGTGGTTAAAGGTAAATAGGGTAATTAATGATAAAAATAATAATATAATAATATAAAATTACCCTAACACTACTCCTAACATCACTGTATATCTGTATTTAGACGAAATTCAACTGTTTGTTGAAAATAATATCCATTTTAATCCATTTGTTTTTTATTAGTACATTTATTATATTTTATTTAAAGAAGAGATAAAAATTCCATATTCATACATTAGAAACAAAATAATATTTTATATTGGGTTATACAAAAGAAAAATTCAATTATAATTATTAATTTCAAATATAATAAATTTAACTTCATAATATTTTTATTTTTCATTTTTTATAGAAGATTTATCTTAATTTAATTCTTATACAATATCGTTGAACTAATTTTATAATTTATTCAGATAGCAATTAAATTATAAAAAATATTTTAAAATAATTATATTTTGAAATAATTATTGACATCCAAAACATTAAATGATATGTTAGACATGTTGGTGAGAAATTGGAAGTATTGATTGGAATTTATCATATTTGTATGATATTTCATTAATTTTTTTTTGAATAGTATCAAAATTAACATAAATCATACTTTAACAAAAATAATATTTCATTAAATCTTATCAAATTCATAAAAATCAAAGGTTTAGAGAAATGAATTAGATAGTGTCAAATATGTCATTAATGATCCAATTTCGGTTATTTTTTAATTTTATTGTAATTATATTAACCCTTATGTGTAAAAAAGAATGTTTTCATTATAAAAGTCAAATTATTTGACTATGGTTTAACGCCAATAATTAATGTTATTTTTGTAAAAAAACATGTAAAAATTCATTATTTGGGAGGATTTAGACTCATACTCATCATAACCACTGAATGAATATCATTGGATCTATTTGAATATGAAAATCATATTTCAATAAATTAATAGTTTTGGAGTTTCCATAACTACCCCTCCTCCCTCTTATTAAAGGGACCTCTCATTATGTTTTATTCACACATATAATGGATTATTTGTTCATTAAAACATTAGCATTTATTATGAAAACATTACTCCCTTCCTCCTATAATCATTCCCATGGGAAAAAGGTAACTCATTGAATACTCTTGGAAAAATCAAAAAGGATTTACTTTATTGAGAGGTAAAGGCTTCTCTCAATCTCATTACCTTTATTTTCCATCTCCACCCATTACACTCTATTTAACCCATTATTTTATGAAATAATTGTATCCGAAATATACTAGAATGTTCTTATGATATGTTTTATACATAGAGTTACTCACACCTCTATCTAATATTTATCCAACATAATGTTTCTTTGTATGACAAACTACAACCTCATGAAACGATGATTGTCCATTTTTCCTTTACCACCAATCATGGTGGACATTATAATTAAGACACTATTTATATATTTTATATAAAATATTAATAATGAAATTAACATTTTTACTCTTTATACAATGCATTCCATTTTACATTCCATTTTTTGTTAATACGACAACCACTTTTGATGATGTGTGGATTACAGCCCCCTAAATGGAATGTGATTCATTCACACAACACATAGAATGTATTAAGGATATGTTGAGGGAATTTATGTGATATATACTATATAATAATGATAATTTTATAATTATAAATATAAATACTGTGAAGACCCGAAAAAATTCAAGGTAATTTTTTTTTCTTAATTTTCTTTGGATTTTTACAAGAACACAGTTTCTGACGGCACAAGATTCTGAGGCCTGGTGTGCCCAAAATCATTTTCCAAAGTTTGGCTCGGGTACGTTCAGTGAATGGACGAGCGAGGTTTTCTAACTTTTGAACCGGTGCTCAGAATCGATGTCTGACTACACCGATAGAATCGCAGCGCCGGTAATTTCTTAGAAACGCCTCTTCCGGAGTTGCGTTTTCTTGTGTGTGGTTTTTAATTTTTGGGCTTAAAGTTATGAAATAAAATAAATTGTTCACAAAATTAATTTTATTTCACTTAAGCCACTTGGAAGCCACTTGAAGCCACTTAATGCTGCTTAAGCTGAGTTGATGCGGATAGGGTGCAATCCAGAAATATCCTACCCTCTTGGTAGGATATTTGTGATGTGGGGCCCGCACGAGCCCCACCGTTTCTTTCCGCTAAGTAACGCACCCGCGAAAACCCGTCATTATGAAAGTCAAATGACGTGTTTTTCTTAATTTTTTAACGCCCCAATTAATTGGGAGGTTTTATTCATTGAATTAAATGGGTGGGTTATTCGTTGAAATTAATTCTATGAATTAATTTCATTCGTTTCTTAAGATGTTTGAAATCCGTTGGCATAATAATAAAATAAGACCAACGCCCGACTTCTGGAAAAATGTTTGTTGAGAGGATTTGACAAAAACCAAGAGTTCTTCATCCTCCTTCGTGAAGAACGCGAAGAACGCGAAGAACGATGGCCTCCGATGAAGAACGTCGAACCCGCGGAAATCGACGACGAGACGCTGTGTGCCGCGACGCCGTCGTTTCCTCTCCCGCGATGTTCTTCTGCGACGTTCCTTCCTCTGCAACAAAAACCTTCGATCATCTGTTGAGGTGAGAGTTTGCGATTATTTTAATTCCTTTGTGGATTTTAACTTAAGATGGATTTAATTATAAAAATTAAATCTGTTGTTTCTTGGACCTCGGAGTTCGTTGATGCAAAGCCGGATACCACGACGATGCTACGCCCATCCGCGACGCGACGATCCCCTCCTTCCGCGATGATCAAATCCGCAAAGAACGTGCGTGCGACGACTTGACGAGGTAGGGGCTGTTGTGAATAATTTTTATTCCCGTGAACGTTTCTTTTAAATTAAAGAACCGGTTTCATAAGAACAATTTTAATTTATTAAAATTGTTGTTTGATGTGTTGTTTAATCCTCCCAATTGTTATCGCCTAACGCGGAGGGTGCGGTCCAAACAAACACGGCCCGACAACTCTCCGCAGTTCTGTGTTGTTGTGCGGATTTGGCAGGCGACGACAAAACGTGACACAAGTGCGATTCGATGATTCCGTAGTGAATAACGGAACCCGGGAGGAACAGCAGCGCAGACGGGAAGGAAAACGGACAACCGGAGCAACTCCGGTGGCCCGCGGAAGCCCCCGGCGGCCGGCGGCGGCGGCGCCCCGGCGCGCCGCCGGACAAGGCCGCCGCGGCGGCAGCGGTGCCAGCGGACCCGCGGCCACGCGGGTCCAACGCACACGCAGGACGCGGCCTTTGCCGCGTCCGTTGAACAAGGCGGCCCCCCGCGCTGCTCGGCCTCTTGGCCGAGCCGAGCCGGGCCGCGCCATGGCATGGCCGGACCGGGTCCCGCCAGGTTGGACCGGGTCGGGTCGACCCGGTTCGGACGACCCAGGGGGGTGGTCAGGTCGGGTTCGGCCCGGGCCCTGACCCCCGTCTTCGGACCGTTTTCGGTCTTTTGCCCATAACATGATCTATGGGCCTCTGAACGACGCGCCATCAGTGGAAGCACGATACTTGGATCGAGACGGTCGTTTTGGTATATCACACTCAAAGTTTCAGAATACTTTGAGTTCGGCCGGGTTGGTTCGTACACGAAATCAACTTGTCCCTCGGAGCGGAAACGCTCATATCTTGAGCTTCGGATGTCCGATCGACATGCCGTCAACATTGTTGTTTTCCTCTAAGTGAGACGGATCTTTTGGCATACCCCGCCCGAGGTTTGGACGCAGGTGGAGTACGATCGGGTTTGTTCGTACACGAAACCAACCGGGTCCTCGGAGCGGAAACACTCATATCTTGAGCTTCGGACGTCCGCTCGACGTGCCGTCGACTTTGTTGTTTTCCTCTAAGTGAGACGGATCTTTTGGCATACCCCGCCTGAGGTTTGGACGCAGGTGGAGGACCGTCGGGTTGGTTTTGCCTTAAAAACCAATCGGGCCCCTGTGACAAAAATGTCAATAACTCTCAGACCGGGCGTCCGATTGACGCGCCATCTACGACGTTGATTTCCTGTTGACCATAAAGAACTTTTGGATACATCAAATTCGGACTTTGTGTCAGTTGATGTATCAGACTCTCGGCTCGTGGAGCGTACCCTCTCGAACGAGCTTGCTGTGTGCGGGAACCCTAGTGCTGGCTGCGACTCCGACGACGACTGTGCATAGATCCTCAGTGGAATCCGATGATGACTGTGTAGAGATCCTCAGTGGACAACGACGACTACTGCACTCAGCGATCCTACGTGTATCAGTGCTACAGATCATGTGTGGATCTGATCCTGTGTGGGTCAGCGCTCAGCGGTTTTGTGTGAGACAGCGCCTACAGGTCCTGTGTGGGCCCGATCCTGTGTGGGTCTTTTGGGGGGTTAGTTACCTATTGATCCTGTGTGGGTTCGATACTGTGTGGGTCATTGCGGGGGTTAGTACCTTTCAATACTTTGTGGGTTCGACGACTTAGATGGATCAGTGATCATCTTTATCGTCATACAAGAAGTATACCTGTGTGAGCTGAATCCTGTGTAACTCTCCTTTGTGGATTGTGTTGAGCTATCTTGTGTGGGTATACGTTTGCTTTCCTGTGTGGACTGGGTTGTGCTTGGGCTCGGATGTTGGAGCTGAATGGGGATTGATGACTTAGGTATATGTATGGGCATATACCTAAGTAGTGTCTGTTGTTAATTAATGATTGTATCTTTCCATTGTGGTTTATCCTTTATGGATTTCGGGAGACCTTCGGGGGTCTCGGGGTCCCTACTGAGTAGCTTATACTCACCGCTGCACGGGCTATGCCCGCACTACGTTGTGTTGGTTGCAGACGACGGACATCACTGATTGTGGTGGAGGCTTGCGGAGCAGGACGGTACCTTGAGGTGGACCACTGGGCGGGACGTACTCGGAGCGGTCAGGTGGACCCGAGAAGCAGTGGAGGCTATCTGTACCCACCCTTCAGGTGGGACTTCCAGAGGATGGCTCGACGCTGTGAATTTTATTTTCAGTTGCTGTTTTTCCCTTTCAGTTGTACTTTACAGTTGGGCATGTATTTCCGGCCCCTTTTACTTTCAGCACAGCTTGTTATAGTTTTTACTTAGTGTTTACTTTTCCGCTTTCTTACTCTGTGGTGCTTGTTTAATTTTCAAAGGAAATTCCTTCCCTTTTTCCGGGATTTACGCCTTGGTGCTGGTCGCCAGCCCCTGGCCTATGGAAGGCGGGCTTGGGGTAGTCACGACACGGGCCCCGAGGACGGGTCGTGACAAATTGGTATCAGAGGTGGTCAGTTCTACCGCAGACTCTGGGCTTTCTTCTATGTGATGCAATAGTGTTTAGCGTATTGGGTGTGGTTATCAGCCCAGGGAGTCCAGTGTTGGTGCGGCGGCCAACGTATCCGTACACCAGGACCCTGACTTCTGATATTCGACATAAAGCACGAAAACATTGATTGCTTGTGTGTTTCAAGTTTTCTTAGTGATTACATGTGTCAGCTCACCAGGTATACTGTTCTGACCGTGGCACAATTGTTTCTTTTTCAGGATGGCCCCACGACGGCAGCCAGCTAGGGTTCCGAGAGTAGAGCGTGACGACAGCCCGTCGAGCGACGAGGCCTCGGTACAGGGCCCTTTGACGGCAGAGGCATCGACGGTACCTTTACCTGCCGAGTGCCCGATGCTTCCAGCACCGACCGCTGACGATGCATGTCACCTCAAAGCTCTGCACGAGTTCCAGCGCCAGCTACCACCTAGGTTTCAGGGGGAGACGGACCCCCAGGTATCCGAGGACTGGCTGGAGGCGGTTGTTCGAGTTTTCAGGCTAGTGAGGACAACAATAAACCTCATGGTGATCCTCGCGGCGAGCCTACTGCACGCAGCAGCAGGACGATGGTTGATCTTGATGCTCCAGGTGCACGATGAGTCATCTCTTCTCTGGACGGACGTCGAGAGCCTCTCCCGCTCAGTGCTCATCCCGACAACCCTCCGTGCGGTGCGCATCCAGGAGCTTCTTCAGCTGCGGCAGGGCAGCTTGACGGTCGCCCAGTACGCGGCAAGGTTTATCGATCTTTCTCGCTACACGATAGATATCGTACGGGACCCATTCTTCCGGGCCCGGACATTTGAGCAGGGTTTGAGACACGAGATCAGGGCATCAATGATCTCCCTCAGCATCCCGACCCAGGCAGGAGTACTGGAGCGATCCCTTTTGATCGAGAGCTTTCTTGATGAGTCTACTTCATCAGCAAGACATACCGCAGGGTGGCAGGTAGCGGAGTCTTTGGCTGCAGGTAGCCGAAAGATGACTCAGGGTTCCAGGCAGACCAGACCCTCTTGTAGATATCCTCCGGACACTGGCTCAGTAGTGTGGGGGACACAGTGTGGAGCCAGTCTTTCGAGAGGCAGGCAGTGCTACGCATGCGGCGGGCAGGGCCACATGGCTCGTGACTGCCTGACCCGCCTTGCTGAGGAGCAGCAGACGGTGGAGGGGCCACCTAAGAAGAGGCAGAGGGTCGACCGTGGCAGTCTACAGGGAGGAGGCGGATGAGGCAGAGGAGCTGGCTGAGCAGCGGGTGTTGGACGACGCTTTGAGGCTCTACCCCCACCACCAACAGGAGGGCCACCCTGACCACATGGAGCTGGCGGGCAGAGACAGTAACAGCTCCAGGAAGCGGAGGCCTACGACCACGACGCGCCAGATATGATTCGAGGTACGATTTGTGTCTATTCCACCTTTGCTGCAATTCTTATATACACAGGAGTGAGTCACTCTTTCAAAGCCGCTTCCCTTGTTCGGAGCTCGGAGATTCCGACAGAGCCGTTGGCTCGATCCTTACGGCTAGAGACCCCTACAGGAGAAGACTCGACGATTATGCACTGGTGCCAGCAGTGTGAGATTACTCTAGGAGGTGAGAGCTTCGGCTGGGATCTTCTTGTAGCGGCGTCGAGGCCTTACGACGTCATCTTGGGCATGGATTGGTTATCTATAGTCCAAGCACAAATTGACTATTTTAGGCGCAAGGTGTGATGTGTACGCACCGACGGGAGCAGGTTCACCTTCACCAGTGATAAGGGAGCCTTTGAAGCACAGGAGGGACTCTCGCAGAGGAGGGGACAATCCATCACTCATCAGTTGGCTAGCCTCTTCCTTGGAGTAGTTGACGTGCGGAGTCCTAGTTTTCCTGAACTGGTGGATCAGTACATGGACGTCTTTCCCGATGACGTTCCAGGGCTACCTCCTTGCAGAGAGGTAGAATTTTATATTGATCTGTACCCCGGGACATCGCCAATATCCACTCCAGCATATCGGATGGCCCCCGCTGAGCTTCGAGAGCTGCAGGTACAGTTGGAGGACTTGCAGGGCAAGGGGTTCATCCGACCCAGTGTTTCACCTTGGGCTTCCCCGATATTGTTCGCCAAGAAGGCAGACGGGAGCTTGCGACTGTGTGTCTACTATCATTGCCTGAATCAGGTGACAGTGAGTAACAAGTATCTGCTACCGAGGATTGATTACCTCTTCGATCAGCTCAATGGAGCGCGGTGGTTCTCGAAGATAGACCACAGGTCAGGCTATCATCAGCTCAGAGTTCGAGACAAGGACGTGCAAAAGACGACCTTCAGGTGTCGGTATGGCCACTATGAGTTCTTGTTTATGCCATTCGGCATAACCAATGCTCCATCAATGTTCATGAGCTTCATGAACAGGATATTCCAGCCATACCACGATCGATTTGTCGTGGTCTTCATCGATGACATTTTGGTGTACTCGACCACCGAGGAGGAGCACACCTACCACTTGCAGGTTGTTCTAGACACGCTCCGAGAGCACCAGCTTTATGGAAAACTCTCGAAGTGCCAGTTCTAGTTGCGTGAGTTCCACTTCTTGGGGAACATCATTTCTGAGGAGGGATTTGTTGTGGATCCCGCAAAGATCGAGGCAGTGCTAGCTTGGGAGCCACCCAAGAGCGTGACAGAGGTACGAAGTTTCTTGGGTCTAGCCGGATACTATTGGAGATTTGTGCCAGACTTCTCCAGAGTTGAGGCACCACTCTAAGCTTTGACGAAGAAGGGAAAATCCTTTGTGTGGTCAGACAGATGTCAGCAGAGCTTCCAGGAGCTGAGACAGATATTGACCAGCGCACCTTTCTTGAGGTTGCCTGAGGAGGGAGTTGGGTACGTAGTCGACTGTGATGCATCGGGGACCGGACTCGGGTGTGTCCTGATACAGGAGAGGGAATTTATCACCTATGGATCATTTCAGTTGAGGCCGCATGAGCAAAACTACGCTACCCATGACCTGGAGTTAGCAGAAGTGGTCTTCGCACTGAATACATGGCTGCACTATCTGATGGGCGAGCGCTTTATAGTCTTTTCTGACCACCAGAGTCTCAGGTACATCTTCTCACAGAAGGACCTAATCCTAAGATAGTGGTGATGGCTCGAGTTCTTCCAGGACTATGACTTTGAGATAGTCTATACTCCTGGGAAGGGGAACGTGGTAGCTGATGCCCTCAGCAGGAGGACTGGCATCCAGCTACTTAAGGAGGCGACAGAGCAGATAGCCGCTTTGCAGATATCCTTCGTGGATAAGTATAGAGCAGCCTTCCTTCAGTCTCTCACAGTCTCTCCTCCACTTCTACAGTGGGTCAGAGATGCACAGCGTGGGGACGCTGACTGTGAGACGTGACATGCACAGATATCCTCGGAACAGGCAGCTGATTGTTTCTACATTGGAGTAGAGCACAAAATCCTTTTCAGAGGACGTACCTTGGTACCAGTCGCTTTACGAAAGGAGGTGCTGAGAGAGTTTCACACTTCTCCTTTGGCGGTACATCCTGGAGTGGCGAAGATATACATGGACCTCAGACGACAGTACTGGTGGCCGAGCATAAAGAAGGTTGTGGCAGAGTTCGTTTCACGATGCCTCACCTACCAGCAGGTGAAGGCAGAGCATCAGGTACCAGCAGGCTTGGTACAACCCTTGGAGGTCCCGGAGTAGAAGTGGGATGGGATATCTATGGACTTCGTGACTGGAGTTCCACTCATTTCTAGAGGTCACGACTCTATTTGGGTGATTGTTGACCGACTCATCAAGTCGTCACACTTCTTACCCATCAGAGAGCAGCGCTAAGTGGAGAGCATGGGGCATTTCTATGTTCATGAGATTGTACGACTTCACGGTGTTCCATCGTCTATCATCTATGATCGGGATGCTCGCTTTACTTCCTGGCTTTGGTAGGGGTTGCAGGAGGCGTTCGGGACGCAGCTATGTCTGAGCACCTCCTTTCACCCTCAGAAGGATAGTCAGACGGATAGGACCACTCAGACTCTCTAGGACATGCTCCGCACATGTGTCCTCAACTTGGGTCGCAGCTGGGAGGACCACCTACCCTTGGTGTATTTCCCGTACAACAACAGCTACCACTCCACCATCGGGATGGCTCCATACGAGGCGTTGTACGGAAGACCTTGCAGATCTCCATTGTGCTGGACAGACCCTGGGGAGTCAGCACTTGTAGGACCAGAGATGGTCCGAGCCATGACAGAAAAGGTCCAGGTCATGCAGGAGCGGATGAGGATAGCTCAGAGCCGGTAGAAGTCTTATGCTGACAGGAGGAGGAGACCACTAGAGTTCGAGGATAGCGACCACGTTTTCTTGCATGTCTCACCTCGACGTGGATTACGGAGATTTGGACGAGGAGGAAAGTTGTCTCCACGCATTATCGGACCCTTCTAGGTCCTAAGCAGGATTGGCGAGGTGGCTTATCGCCTGGCTCTACCACCTCAGTTGCACCGGGTTCACGACGTCTTCCACGTATCTCAGCTGAGGAGATACGTGCATGACCTGACGCACATCAATGGCCATGTGGAGCTAGACATGGATGATGGGGCGACTTTTACGGAGGTCCTGGTGGAGATCGAGGATCGACAGGAGCGGGTCCTACGTGGATGATTGATTTCTCTTGTGTTCATCAGATCACAGCACGGAAAGCTCAAGGAGAGCACTTGGGAGCGGGAGGCTCAGATACGTGCTCAGTACCCACATTTTTTTCTCTAGTTTTTGATGTATCTTTATGGGGACATAAAGACCTGAGGTGGGAGTGATGTAAAGACCATAAAAAATTCAAGGAAAATTTTTTTTTCTTAATTTTCTTTGGATTTTGACAAGAACGTAGTTTCTGATGACACCTGATTCCGAGGCCCGGTGTGCCCGGAATCATTTTCCGAAGTTTGGATCGAGTACGTTCAGTGAACGGACAAGTGGGGTTTTCTAACTTTTGAACTGGTGCTCGGAATCAAATTCTGATGGCACCGATGGAATCACAGTGCCGGTAATTGCATAGAAATGCCTCTTCTGGAGTTGCGTTTGCTAGAGTGTGATTTTTAATTTTTGGGCTTAAAGTTAAGAAATAAAATAAATTGTTCGAAAAACATTATTTTATTTCACTTAAGCCACTTGGAAGCCACTTAAGGCTACTTAATCTGAGATGATGCGGATAGGGTGCTATCCCGAAATATCCTACCCTCTTGGTAGAATATTTGTGAGGTGGGGTCCGCACGAGCCCCGCCGTTTCTTTCTGCTAAGTAACGCACCCGCGAAAACCCGTCCTTATGAAAGTCAACTAACGCGTTTTTCTTAATTTTTTAATGCACCAATTAATTGGGCGGTTTTTTTCGTTGAATTAAATGGGCGGTTTATTCATTGAAATTAATTCTATGAATTAATTTCATTCGTTTCTTAACCTATTTGAAACTTGTAGGCGTAATAATAAAATAAGACCAACGCACGACTTATGGAAAAATTTTCGTCGAGAGGATTTGACAGAAACCAAGAGTTCTTCATCCTCCTTCATGAAAAAAACGAAGAAAGAGAAGAACACCGGCCTCTGACAAAGAACGCTGAACCCGCGGAAATTGACGACGTGACGCCGTGTTCCGTGACGCCGAAATTTCCTCTCTCGCGACGTTCTTCTATGATGTTCCTTCCTCCGCGACAAAAACCTTCGATCATCCATTGAGGTGAGAGTTTGTGATTCTTTAAATTCCATTGTAGATTTTAACTCAATATGGATTTAAGTATTAAAATTAAATCTGTTGTTTCTTGGACCTCGGAGTTCGTCAACGCAACGCCGGATACTGCGACGACGGGACGCCCTTCTGCAACGTGATGATCCCCTCCTTCTGCGACAATCAAATCCGTGAAGAATGCGCGTGCGACGACTTGACGAGGTAGGGGTTGTTGTGAATAATTTTTATTCCCATGAATGTTTCTTTTAAATTAAAGAACCGGTTTCATAAGAACAATTTTAATATATTAAAATTGTTGTTTGATGTGTTGTTTAATCCTCCCAATTGTTATCGCCTAACGCGGAGGGTGCGGGCAAATCAAACATGTCCCGATAACCCTCTGCAGTTCTTCGTTGTTGTGCGGATTTGGCGGGCGATGACAAAACGTGACGCAAGGGCGATTTGATGATTCCGAATTGAAGAACGGAACCCGGGAGGAACAACGGCACAGATGAGAAGGAAAACGGACCACCAGAGCAACTCCGGTGGCCCGTGGAAGCCACCGGCGGCTGGCAGCGGCGGCGCCAGCGGACCCGCGGCTGCGCGGGTCCGGCGCACACACGGGACGCGGCCTTTTGCACGTCCGTTGACCAGGGCGGCCCCCCGCGGGGGCCGCGGTGCTGTCACGCGGGGGCAGCGAGCCCCCCGCGCTGCTCGGCCGCTCGGCCGAGCCGAGCCGGACCGGCCGGCCGAGCCGGGCCGTGCCCTGGCCTGGCCGGACCGGGTCCTGCGAGGTTGGACCAGGTCGGGTCGACCCGGTTCAGCCGACCCAGGGGGGTCATGCCGGGTTCGGCCCGGGCCCAGACCCCTGTCTTCGGACCGTTTTTGGTCTTTTGCCCGTAACATGATCTACAGGCCTCTGAACGACAGGAAGTCAGAGACAATGTGATCCTTGGACCGAGATGGTCGTTTCGGTATATCGCACTCAAGGTTTCAGAATACTTTGAGTTCAGCCGGGTTGGTTCGTACACGAAACCAATCGGGCCCTCGGAGCGCAAATGCACATATCTTGAGCTTCAGACGTCCGATCGACGTGCCGTCGACTTTGTTGTTTTCCTCTAAGTGAGAGAGATCTTTTGGCATACCTCGCCCGATGTTTGGACATGGGTGGAGTACGGTCGGGTTGGTTCGTACACGAAACCAACCAGGCCCTCAGAGCGGAAACAATAATATCTTGATCTTCGGACGTCCGATCGATGTGCCGTCAACTTTGTTGTTTTCCTCTAAGTGAGACGGATCTTTTGGCATTCCCGGCCCGAGGTTTGGACGCAGGTGGATTATGGTTGGGTTGGTTTTGCCTTAAAAACCAACCGAGCCCCTAGGACAAAAAAGCCAATAACTCTCTGACGGGGCGTCCAATTGACGCGCGCACCGTCTGCGACGTTGAGTTCCTGTTGACGATACGGAACTTTTCGATACATCAACTTCGGACTTTGCGTTAGTTGATGTATCAGCCACTTGGATCATGGAACGGACCCTCCCGAATGAGGTTACTGTGTGTCGGGACCCTAGTGCTGGCTGTGACTCCGACGACAACTGTGTAGAGATCCTCAGTGGACTCCGACGATGACTGTGCAGAGATCCTCAGTGGACTGCGATGACTACTGCACTCAGCGATCCTACATGGATCAGTGCTACAGATCCTTTGTGGATCCGATCCTGCGTGGGTCAGCGCTCAGCGGTTCTGTGTGAGCCAGCGCCTACAGGTCATGTGTGGGCCCGATCCATTGTGGGTCTTTGCGGGGGTTAGTACCTTTCGATCCTTTATCGGTACGACGAATTAGATGGATCAGTGATCATCTTTATCGTCCTACAATAAGTATACCTGTGTGAGCTGAATCCTGTGTTACTCTCCTTTGTGGATTGTGTTGAACTATCTTGTGTGGATTTATCGTTTACTCTCCTTTGTGGATTGTGTTGAGCTATCCTGTGTGGGTATACGTTTGCTTTCCTGTGTGGACTGGGTTGTGCTTGGGCTCGGATGTTGGAGCCGAATGGGGATTTATGACTTAGGTATATGTATGGGGATATACCTAAGCAGTGTCTGTTGTTACTTCGTGATTGTATCTTTCCATTGTGGTTTATCCTTTGTGGATTTCGGGAGACCTTCGGGGGTCTCGTGGTCCCTACTGAGTAGCTTATACTCACCCCTGCACGGGCTATGCCCGCACTACGTTGTGTTGGTTGCAGACGACGGACAACGCTGATTGTGGTGGAGGATTGCGGAGCAGGACGGTACCTGGAGGTGGACTACTGGGCGGGACGTACTCGGATCGGTCAGGTTGACCCAAGAAGCAGTGGAGGCTATCTGTACCCACCTTTCAGGTGGGACTTCCAGAGGACGGCTCGACGCTGCGGATTTTATTTTAAATTGTTGTTTCTCCCTTTTAGTTGTACTTTATAGTTGTGCTTGTATTTCCAGCCCCTTTTAATTTCAGCACAGCTTGTTACAGTTTTTACTTAGTGTTTACTTTTCTGCTTTCTTACTCTATGGTGCTTGTTTACTTTTCAAAGGCAATACCTTCCCTTTTTTCGGGATTTACGCCTTGGTGCTAGTCGCCAGCCCCTAGACAATGGAAGGCGGGCTTGGGGTAGTCACGGCAAGGGCCCCGAGGACGGGTCGTGACAAATACATACCTATTCATACATATTACATATACATACTTTCATTCAATACGAGAGTAAAAATAGAAACAACGTTCATGCATACATACGTCATACCATCTCATTGAGAAATGTATTCTATTTATTACTTATTTATACTACAGATTATAATAATATACATATACTATATATATATATATTATATTTTTATCATTATTAAAATATTGAAATCATGATATAAATATAGGGATAATGATGTAACAAAATATGACACATGTGAATAATGAAAAGAATACTACCCCAAAAGAAACATTAACATATGATCATTAACAAGAAGGTAATATACTATCATAATCAAACCATTTATGGTATTATATATAATATATTTTTAAATAAAAGGTTTATAATAAACACATACTTATTATACATGAATCTTGTTCAACTATGACGAGATTCAAGACACAAGGTAACAAGATTTATTTCTCACCATTATTTCAATGTGACACATGTCTTACACTACTTGTTTCTTCTATGTAGTGTATATGCTACCCATGAATTTCATTTATGAGAGTATCTAGAATATTATGATATATATATATATTTATATTTTTCATTCTTACATGGGGAATATGTTTCTATTGATTATAAATTTATGATTATTGATATCCCAATCTCATCAATATTTAGGATTCACGCAATTTATGTCAATATTAGTGAATTTTATCACCAATATCCTTGTTTTCTAAAAAATGATTCTTAAAATGTTTTACTATTCCCTTATGGATTTTTATAGTGCTTTTTATCAATTTTTATCATATACATCATGTTATTAGAGGAATGATTCTTTCATTTTCAAAATGAAGTAAATTTTTCTATTTTTTCATAAAATGTTTCATAAATTTGTATAACATATAAGGAATAAATATATTTTTATTATTTTATGATTATTTATTATCTTCACGAGTCACATAATAACTTATAAGTTGATTTTTATAAAAAATGTTTTCTTTTTAATTTGCATGGTTTTTTAAAAAGTAAAACTATTTCAGCGATGAAAGTAAATTTTTCTCATGAATTGTTTTAAAATATTTTCATTATTGATTTATTGGTTTTAAATTTTGTTTCGAAGAAATTTTTTTGAAAATGTTTTATGTCTTAAAATTTTATTTTTAAGGAAAACTCATAATCCAATTGATCTTTAAAAATCCTAACCCACCTATTAATATATATTTTTTTTATAGTTAAAGAATACTAATCATAATATTTATCTAAATGGTTTGTGATTTTATGGAATCATGATTAGGAAACCCTTTTTTTAATTTGTTTTTTTGAAATGATTATGAAACAAGTTTCTCTTTCTATATGATATGATATGTTTACATGTTTATGATACCTATAACATTTTATGGGTTATGTTATTATATTTAATGATATTGTGGATCTTTTATGTATGATTTAATTTTGAGATAGGTGGGATCTATATCTCCATCAAATACATTAGGTAATGATTGAAATATCATGAGGTATATGTGTTATGCGTGGACAAGATTTCATGTTCACATATCTATGTATGGACCTGGTTTTGAAGATGATAATTTATGTACAGTCTTGGTTTTCATATCTATTATTCTTCATGTGGGAAAGGATTTACTGTATATTATTCAATACAAAGAAATTGTTTTCATCTCCCTTTGTTTATGAAGGGGATTGATTTCATGTACATAATGAGTGACATTGTTATAAACTAAAATTCATTCACATGATATTTTATAATATATTCAATTACATGATTCATCTCCAATTTGTAAACATTAAATAATATGATATGTTTATCTAATATATAAAAATTTATAAAATCATGGAAATGAAAATTTATTCTGTACTATTGGGCCACCTTATTCAGAGTTTATGTAATTATTTTGAAATATTAATTTTTTTTCTTTTTCATATACAAGGATATCACATTATGTTATTATAATGACATGTATTTTGCATATAATTGCATCTACATAGCACATATAGTCATTCAATTCACTTATAATCTAAAAAATAATATTTCCCTTTTCCAATTCAACTAGAGAAATTTATGATCTGTCATTTAGGGTGATTGGGTTCTCTAAAAATAATGATCACATTTAGTGAGAAGGTAAGCCGAATATTTATAAGGAACAAAACGATATTAATCACGTAGTTATCACTTGCGAGAACTAAGATCATTTTATTCAAAACAAATATGTTCATTTAAATCCTCACAGATACACCAAACACTCTCACAGGAAATTGTCGTATATATATATAGAATATTTTTTATTCTCCTCAAAGCATTGTAATAAATCCCTATATAATGTTTTTCTAAAATTAAAACAATATTTATTCAACGAATTTATTTTTCTATGTGGCATCACATAAGATAAATATCTCTCACACTAATTCTTATCAACATTTTATTATCTGCATGTTATTCATGGAAATTCATAGAAAATTCAATTTACAAAAAAATTTGTATGGACTCCATGGACTTTCACTAGATAATTAATTCATCAATACCCATTAAATTTCATATAAAATAATTTATCTCCCATAGAGATCAAAATAGTTACATGTTCATCTAAGAAACACTAGAATATTCCCAGCACCCATCATCACGTTACCACCCAGATCAATCCCCAAGGAGTTTTTACTATTTACAACATGAAAATCCACATAGAACATCACATGATATGATCCTAGTCATCAAATAAGATTCTCTTCAAATCATCACAGCCTAAGTAATTTTTGGTCATTTAAGAGATTATTTTTTATTTACAAAATAATTCCATCTTGTATAATTTTTCCTCGACAAATAATTTATTAAAAATAATCCCCATAAACCACTCATACAACAAGTAATCTTCCAAATAATTTTTCTGATTTGACAAAATAAAAACTCTTCAATATTTAGGAACTCTAGAAGTGCCTTGGATGTTATAGTATAAAACCAAAATTTTCAGGTTCATGGTTTAAAAAACACTTTTCATGAGGTGTGTAATCATTGAAGATATTATATGTGTGGAGGAATAAAAATAAAATTTATATAAATTAGATGTGACAAAAATAAAACAATAGGTTAGAATGGATGCCCAATATTATTTCCACATTTTAAAATGATAGGTTAGTGGTACCAGGTTAATTTTGTCCCAAAATCGAACATGTTGTCACATGGATATCTGATTTATCAATCATGGGACACTACTATTTATCCATAATTCTCAAACCCCCTACCATTGAGTCAACCCATACATTAGGGTATCCTCCTCCCTATTCAACAATGGGCTTCAGGTTCAACCCATGCAACCTTGTGGGAGAGCTCTACCCATGCCTTATACATGGGCCAGCCTACTCATTATTGGCACTTTTCTTCCCATGCGCTTGGGCAAGGCTTCTTCCTTGGGAATGATAGACATTTAGGTCCCAATTTTTCCCTTGTTTGAGTATCCAATAATTCCAGGTGGTTTGGAAAAAAAATTTATTTATGACACAATTATATACTTATAGATGTTCCATGAATAATGAAATACAATCTGAAGCCTTCTTAAAATTAATTACATGAAAAAAACATGAAATAAACAAAATTTCTATAAATATTATTCATGAAAAATATATCCCTTGTCCTTATAAAAAAATCCTAACGAATAGAAATATTTATCTTCAGTGTCAATATTTTTTTTAAAACTATTAAATATTTATAACATGTCATCAATATTAAAAATCAAATTAAATAATATTCAGTGATTCCCTATTCATTCTATATATATGCACATATTTTTCATGAGCTTCTTATTTAATTATTCTTCTTCAATTTATGAAATTTCGCATTTCAATGTCATCAACTTTTTGTAGAAAAATTTCCTTCACTCTGAACACATTTCTTGAATTCCATTGACGATCATCATAACAATCATCAAATTTTACAACATGGAAAATTAATCTGATGTCACATCCAATGATATAAATCCATAATAATTCTCTGGGAAACTCAAAATCGTATACCATGAAATATTTACTTATTTAAAAAAATCTATTACTAGGATCTTATACAACTATTATGATCCTCATGCTCACATTATTTATTCAATTATAATTAATGTTAAATGAACCACCATAATTTATCCAATGAATCATTATTATGATCTATGATATGACTGGTATGGTTTTTATATTTTTTGGTCATATTCCCATACAACAATAATAACGTTTTTTAATGAGATCATTGATATCTCACTTTTTAAATCTTACAGATCATCTACAATTATCTATAATAACAATTACATTCCCATATATATATGGAATTTTTGAAATAATTATATTTCTACGAAGGGCTTATGTTTTGAAAAATATTTTCAGAGACGATTTACATTTCTTATGAAGATTCTATTTACATATCAATCATTCCAAAGACACTAAACCTATAATATATTTTATTTGGAATGTAATGTTATATATTTTAATATTAATATATTAACATATAATATTTTTTTATGAAATATATGGGTTTATTTTACTTACTAACAAACAACATGAACTAATAGCGAGAACATGATTATCCTGTATATCATATTCCTAAAAATTACCCATATAACTCTTATATTATTCATTGGTAAAGATAAAAATATTAGCGTAATATTTGATGCTGAGTTAGTTGTAAAATATAGTGGAATATTAAATAACAAAACATGGAATAAAATATAAAATATAGGAGAGAAATAGTTAATCTATAATAAACAAATTATTAATGGCAGGTTATATCATTGATAACAAAAAATTTATAATAAATAATATTTCATGATCTGGAACTTATGGAATCAAAAATACATACATCTATATAATATTATCCTAGTCTTATTTCATGAATCATTTGATTCCATTGGAAGAATCACAGAGAAACCCCACCTATATTTGTATCATGAGACCCATCAAGGCAATGATGGACAACATAATCTGAGGCCCCAACTATATCCTGATTATTCGCAATTAATCCATTATAAGAATCATAATAATAATTTTTATACTAATTAAGGGACATATTACTGTATAAAATATTCCTTTTCATAAATTTATTTACAAATAAAGAAAATGTATCCTTATTTAATAGTTTAATTTGGATGTTTAGGAGAACAAAACAAAATCATTCTTTATGTTATATGGTGTTATATATGTATCTTATAGTACCGTTATCTGATAAATGTTGTGGGAAAGGTAAGTATAATTTTTTGTGTTATTAACGTAAGATATTATTGGGATTTATAATATTCCCTTAGTAGGTGACCATGAAAATTGTACTAAAAAAATTATTTTTGTTTTTTTAAGATAGTGAGAATATTTCAAAGAATAACCTCTGAGAGTGTCTTACTGGGTATGAATTATTATGTACACATATCCTGAATCATATTTTTTATTGATTAAATTATAAACCAACCCTTTTAATGATTATTACACTGATTGAATCTATACACTAGTTTGATCGACTTTTTAGTATAAAAACATTGTTGAATTTTCCAAGAAATTACACACACTCTTACAATATTGAAAATTATCATTTTTTCCATTATTAAAAATGAAACAATTGAAACAAAATAATATGATAGAGGTAAATATTTATATATTAATATTATTAGATCCATTAAATTTCATGTCTACAATGGAAAAATTCATTCAATTTTAATATATTTATCACACAATCTAAAAGTAGTGGTTATTATAAACTAAAATCCAATGAATATATATTGATATGGAAAACAACCACTAATATATATGGATTTAGATAAAACATATTACTAATAAATTTAAAGTATAAAAATGATCATAAAATACAAAAAATAATTAATTTCATAATATAAATTCTAATGGATGCATTATATACCCCAATTAATAGAAATTAGTTTCATAATGAAAATTATTTCTCAAATATAGTATTTTGTAATGAAAATATCATAACCCATGTAATAACATCTATGAATGAACATTAAAATAAATCATAATAAATATATCTAAAAGAATAAAATATTTTAGAAACATAATTATAATAATTTTCATTCATACTCCTAATAATTAGACATTATGTATATGAACTGTCACAATTTTCCAATCAAATATTTATAGTTTGGAATGTTGGTACATGTTTTATAATATAGGTTTCCATATTAATTTTTCACCAAATTATCAACAATACATAATAAGAAATGTTAGTATTATTAATTTTTATAATAATTTAAGATATTTAAAATCTATTTTATTATTATTTTAATCATTATATTTGAAGACAAAATCGATTATAAGCATGATTCAGTTATTCTAGATGGTATACATTTGTATTAAAAATTAAAAAATAAAATAAAAATATAATAACTAGAAAATTAACTAATATTTTCGAAACTTTATACAATATAGTACTATTAATTATGATCCCATATTATATCAGGATTTAGATTTGTATTATACATCAATTATATGGATAAACTGATCCAAACAATAACATATTTTAAATGAATGAATAATTATGAACTGGTTTTGTGGTAATATAATTATGAATGAATAACATTAAAATTATTTACTGATTATAAGTTTTATAAATTTAATTAGATGTATTTATAAGAATATGTAATGGATATGAAAATATTATACAATTTTACTAAAAAATTATCCACACAGTATACTAATTTTATATTATTTAATTAATTATAATTGTTTACCGAACATATTATTTAATTGAAATTTATTATTTCATAACAAAGTGTTAATGTTAAAATAACAATTAAAAAATTCATTTAATTATATCATAATAACTATACTTGTATGGACTTGAAGGAAAAAATGGAAACATATTATGTCATAGAGTTAGTAGTTTAAACAATGTGCAAAGAAAGATATCATGTTTCTTATTTGATTGGGTATATTAACAAATAATTATATTAATATTAATATAGAAAAATTAAATTACGAAATTGATAATAATTTCATCATACTACTAGTTATATTATAAATTTTAATGATGATAATAAATAACAATACTATGTTGTTAAAAATAATCAAATCGAGGACATGGATTTTCATTGAATGTCACCTTCAAATGTAAATGATTATGATAAATATGAGTGGATATGGGATTATTTTCGTGATGTTGGTTTATAGGGAGAGTAAAATTATGTATTTTTTAGAGGTAATTTCAAAGATAATTATGTCTAAAGGTGGAAAAGAAGATATCGATTTATAAGTGAAGTTATCGGTAGGTATAGGAGTAACCCATAAATTTTAAATAAATAAAAGTTAATATTTAATTTCTGAAACTAAAAGAAATATAATTCAGAGGATTTGAAAAAAAACATGGGCTTAAAATTATTTCAACATCTCCTTTTTGAGACATCATATAGTAATTAAGGATGGTTTTTTTCTCTTTTAATATAAAAAATAACTATAAAATTAATACCTATCTTATGTTATTAATTTGAATTATAAATATTAAAAGTGAAAATTTAAAAAAAAATTCCTCTAATTTCATTTTTTTAAATCATTTTCATGAATAATTTTTCTAGTAACATTTACAGATAAATTTAAAATAAAAACCCATAATCATGAAAAAATAGTAATTAGAGAAAGTACATTTTTTATTTAAATTTATATTTATGATGTAATATAATTATGGATAACAATTTTAATGAATTATTGTGATTTATTATAAATAAATAGTTATTTTATATGTGTAAATGTAATTAAAAAATAATCTTCCTAGTAAAATGTTAATTCACAAAATATTAAACATTTCGTTTAATATTAATGAAACTATTTAACTTTTTCTAAAATTGTTTTCCATAGGATTTCTATGTTAATATTAGTGTTAAAAATATATAATTTTATTCATTATATTTAAGATTTATTTCATAAATGGTTTTCTAAATAGATATATCATTATTATATAATGTTAATTTCATATAAATTAAATGTTTTGTGAAATCCATAATTTCCCACTAAAAATATTACTTTTCCTAACATGTTTAAAAATTCATTCTAAGATAATATTTAAAGCGTAAATTAATTAAAATAATTCACATTGTTCAATTAAAAACTATTAAATTAATAAATATAATATACTAATAATAATTAAGGAACGTTAAAGGTTGCATTGTCTAAGAATTATCGATTCAACATTTAAAAACGATAGTGTTTTCTATTTTATCACACAAATCATGCAGTAAAACCACATTTCAATTCATATCAAAATCTCAAAGAAACACATTATTTTTTATAGGTACATAGTATAACCGTAACAAATAATAATACATGGAATCTACCTGATAAATGAAAAAATATATCGTATACAAAATTAAGTAGGGAGATGATTGGGAAATGTATCTTAGAATACTATTAATATTTATCGATAAAAGAAACAACAATCCAGAGAGAAGGGTAACATAAATTGGAAAAAAGTATATCCATAGAGAAAATATTTCTAATTATAAAACACATGTAAAATGAACATCAACAGATTAAATTTCCCATGTGAATAAATAAAATGATAATCCAGAAGAAGATATATAACCTCGATGGATATATACAAACTATTGGGGACCAACATTATGGAATGCACAATTATCCATCTAGAATTGAATTTGGGGAAGTCATAATGATAAATGGAGTGACCATATGATTTCAGAGGTCGTTTAATAGTTAAGGGTGGATTTAAAAATAATTAAAATTTAGGTTATATTGAAAAATAAATAACATCCCACTTTAAATAGCATGTCCAATAATTCCACTGGAATTTGATGGAAACCAGATGATCGACCGGTGGATGTAAAAATTAATTCTATAGTATACTTCTACCATGGGATAGTAGGATGATATAATTTTTTTTTGGAATCATCCAACCTTTAATTGATGCAAAAGTGTCTCTTGATATATTTTCTTGGGACAACCTACAAATTATATGGCTATTTTTTCCTGTGCACAACTACCCTAAACATTTGAGAAGTCCACTGAGAAAACTAAAAACACATAATAAACAACCAAAATTCATCTAAAAATTATTATACATATTCTATATCAAATTTAATTTAATGAAAAAATATTATTCATGTATTTATTTGAAATATATCTAGAAATATTTTTCAAACTAGGTGCTGAGATGAACCATGATTTTGAGTCTCAATGTTACCTTTGATAATTTTAAAAAAATTATATATTTTATATTAGTAGTTAACGGTTTCTTAAATAAGATGTTATATTTCAATGACTAATTATTGAATCAAATATTTGAGACCCTGGCTAAATAAAAAATGTGAGATTTACCCTGGGTGCGACATGAAATGGTTCATCATTGAAAATTATGATAGAGTGAAAATTAGTGTTATATTCAGTGGATTAATTACAAATTAATTTAATTAATTAATTAAATGAAATAAATATAAATTATCTAAAAAAATGTTATGGAGGAAATATATGGAAATATCATTATCCTTGGACCATTGATATGTGATTTTTTCCACCTTCCATTGGAGTAACAAGATCAGATGACAATGACCATTATGATTCTAGAAAATTGGCATGTAATGGTTACAACATATGCTCCAAATTGTTGGAGATTGCGTTCATCATATAAGATTTATATGAATAGGGGTTTTACATCTCATTTTTGGATTATAAATTTTTTTTATAAAATATTAATCATGAAAATTCTTATTGCATTGATGTGTGAAAATTCTTAGACTTTATATGTTTTCACACATCAGAATTAATTCCATTAAACCACAAATACTCATTGTGTCATTATTCAAACATTGGATGTATTGAATTTTATTTGATGTCCATGAAGGTATGGAATATTATACATCGAAATATATTTCTGTTTTCTCACTGTTATTTACAATCTTCATAATATAACCACTTGGTCTTGATTCGACTATTATTGGGTGGGACTCAAAATGACTGGACCATCAAGTTCTATTTAAATTCATGTGATAAGAATGTATATATATATATATATAACATTTTTATGAATCATTATGTGTTTAGGGATTCATTTTATTTCTCCGTGTATATGAATGTATGGGGAGATAGAGGAAGGCACTCAAGAAACATACATGCTTCAGACTGACTGATAAAATTTATTTTCTAGCCATTGGTCAGCTAAAATCGATGGTCAGAGGAACATTTAGGTGGCCAAAATAAATAGATATCTATGTAAATATTATATCTAGAACAGTAGATAATATTTCTAGTTTCATTGAAATAATCTATACACTATATGTTTTCATAAGAACACATGACATGTCCTACTCTGGACGTAGTTTCTAGGGGTTCTGAGAGAGTTCAAATTCATATGCCTTCTGGGGTCAACTCATTATATGTGAACCATGGATAGATACATGGAATTTGAGATAGTTTTAAATGAACCAAAACATATCTTGGAACATGAATAGTCTACAATTACATCTCCAATGTATAAAAACAAGACTACTATACATGAACATGACCAGGTTCACTAACATGACCCTGAGTAGCTGAGGAAACCCTTATATTCCCCATACAAATTGGTTAGGGATACATGGTCTATATTTCATGTACTGGAAGAGAAAAGTCTATGATGTGAATAAGGATTTCATGTTTTTAGTGTCCCATTTTTTTCAATGCCTTCATTTTATAAGAAAACATCTAAATCACAAATCTTTTTTCTTTGTTGTAAAATTTTCCCCACAATAAGGATATCCTGATTTTTTTATATAAAGGTGATTATAGTCATATTTAAAGTGTTTTTTAGATATTATATGGCATTATTCAATAATTAAACAAGTTTTAGAAGATCTAGATGATCATTGTGATTAGGTCAGATCATTATTGATTTTCATTTTTCACACTCCTTCTTGGAATAACATAACTCCACAATATATTCTGAGGGTGAAACCCTGCCAATGGAAAGATAATGGGTGCATGACCATTAGTGTGGAGACCTACTGATGTTCAAGGCATGGGTTTCTGACCATTAGAGTTTCACCCTCTTGAAGGGAAGGTCAAGGGTAATCAACATTCTATCAGAGGGGATCCCTCCAGTTGAATTACTGTATCGACGTTCAATAACTAAATTGGAACCCAACTATAGTTGTAGGTAATGTTTAATTGAATGTTATAATGTAACTCTATTACTATGCAAGGCATGGTTCCACTATCTTATATTTAAGTGGAATCATCATACAGTGTTAGGGAATGGTTTCATGACTACTATAATGGATCCTACGTAAGGAGTCCATCAATGGGATTTTTTCAATTACTCTATTTGAACCATCATGCTCAACTATGACACAAATACTATAATTAGTGATTGTGTCCCCTAAACTATTTGAAATAGTGAATATATATGTCTTGAGATAGATTTATCCTTGGATAAACGCATGAGATTATTTGAAACATTGAAAGATCATTTGGAACTGATTATTGTTTCATTTCCTGGATTTCTATTTGAAATATATGTCCAATTTCTCTCTTTTTTTGGAAGACAAGCTCTGAGGATGAGAGAGACCCGCCGCGAACCAAGAGCGAACCCGCTGCCGCGAAATGCGAACCCTAACCCTATTCCTCGCACCTTTGCTGAAATTGTTGCTGGTAAATCTTTCGAGTGCTCTACTGAACACGATGTTGTCCATAACTTTCAAATCAATCCCAAGACATATAGACATCGAGGACAACTCGCCATCACATTCTCAACAGAGGAGGTTATCTTTCTTTCTTTGGATCTTCGGTATGTTCTGGTTGGGAAATTTCAGAATAGAAGGCCTTCATTAAAATTTCTTTGATCCTCGTTGGAAATCATTAGCTTTACGGGATTTCAATTGGGTCTCCTCAATACCTCTCACATTGTGATACGATTCGATTCCGTTGAGAGTTATTACAGATTATGGGCTAAACGGATTTGGTCCTTTGGGGGCTGCCAAATGAGAATCCTTAAATGGACCCCTGACTTTGATCCTCAGGCTGAATCACCAATTGTTCCAGTGTGGGTTGGTTTTCCGGGATTACCTCTTAACCTTTTTAAGCAAAATGCGTTTTTTTCTATCTCTTCACTCATTGGCTACCCGATGAGGCTAGATTATGCCACAAAAACACTCTCTAGGCCCACTGTTGCAAGAGTCTGTTTTGAAGTTGATGTATCTCAACATTTTCCCTTGGATATTTGGATACAGTGTGGTGATTTTGGTTTTTCACAGGAGGTATTTTATGAGAGTTTACCGGAATACTGCCATCTATGTCATAGGCTAGGACATATTTCAAACAACTGTGGAAAAACTCATATTTGTCCCAAAAATTTAACATCAATGTGGATAGAAAAGGATAAAGGAAAATAAGATGTTGTGGCAGAGACCTCTAACGGTGTTTGCAAGGAAGGCGAAGATGAAGATAAAATGAGTTTGAATTTTCAAGCCCCTGAATGTCAACCTTAATAATTTGTTCAGGATGATCCTGATGTCTCCAAACAGTAAGAGCCCCCTAATTTTGAAAACCAGGTGATTAGGAACGGTAAGAAGGTGAACAATGAAGTTCCTCAACAAGATGTTGATGAACTTGCCCATATGACTTCTAGTAAGATCCCCAAGGTAGAGAAATATTTGCATTGGAAGGAAAAAAAGGGGGAAAATCATCATTGACCCTGATGGTTTCATCACCCCAATTCCTAGGAAGACTAGGAAGCATAGAGAAAATGCCTGCCATGAGAGAACTATTATCACAAGATCATTTGAAGCTAAAAGCTCTGTCCTTGAGATTCCTCCACAGCCTTTTCCATCTAAACCTCTACCTGATTACTCACAATACTCTAATTGTTCTGATGAAGATGCCCATGACAGATACTGACCATTCTCTGTTTTCATGATCCTTGATCGAATAATTTCTGCTCCTTGTTCCCTTCTCTCTATGTTTAAATTTTGATGAGTTGTCCTTGTCTTTGTGTTCCATTTTTTTTGGAGGTTTAGCACTTTAAAAGTATTGTTTCATCTACAGGATGTTCTCTTTTTGGTCCTACGTTTATTGATATTGCCTGGTTTTGGGTTTTTATCCAAGCACACTTTATGATGCATTCCCATATTCTAGTCTGTTTATCGCTTCTGTAGCATTCTGCTTGGATGGAGTTTTGTTTTTGTCTCTATAGCTGGTTATTTTTCTTTGGGCTTGATGGTTGTTTCTCTACAGTTCTTGAGGATTCTGGATTTCTGTTTGATTATTGTTTTTTAGTGGTGTTCTGAATCTTGTGAGCTTGCTGTCTGGATCAGTATCATTCCGAATTGGTGGTGAGGTTTTTAATTGAAAATCAGTTGCAAGATTTATGAAAGATGGACTGGGATGTCTGGCTGCTATGTTTGGTAAAAGGATCATAAAAAGGGACACTGATCAGCTGCTTCCTTAGAAACGGAATATCTTTCTGCTGGCTTTTTTCTTCTGAAAATGACTCTCTTGAAGTCTCTGCCCTGAAGCTTTAGCTGGCTGTTTGATATGTCTTATTCCAGCATGATGATTTGATTTTCTTTTGATGTTTGCAGTGCGATTCTGCTGGATCTGATATACTTAATCTTGAATCTGTTAATGACATGTTAAGATCTCTTTTGGAGGATTTGGATAGATGCTATCCTTGTGTAACACACCAAGATTTTATAGTGTGTTATTTCTTCAAAATAATTCAATAACTTTCATTACACGCAACACCGATTTCAATTACACCATGACTTACCATACAAGCAATTCAAAAGAGGTTATGAATAGTATTATATAAATTTTAAAGTTTATGTAATCCTTATAATTTTAGAATCCATATTATGAGTTTCTTAGATATAATGCAAGAACAAATTCATTTTCAGTATTGCACTTTTATCAACTTTTAATAGTGAACCATTTTTAAATACTATATTTTAAACTTTTTGACAAAATGGGGACATCAAAAATTTAAAATGAAACATCCCAAGCTTCTACGGTACGCTTCTCTTTGAATAATGTGATATCGTGTGTTGTACGCAACACCGAGTTCTAACAACCAATTAAACTAGCCGTTATGAGTAGTAATAACTGATTTTTGAAATTATATACATTTTATATTTTAAAATGGACTTCATTTTTGGATTCGGAATATCGAATTTATCCTAAGGTGAATTTTTGGTACTTTTCGGATAACTTTCATATTTTGATGAATAGTTGAAATTACTAAATTTTAATTAAAAACAACTTTTTTAATCAAAATAATTAATAGTGATAAATTATGAATTTGAGTGGTTTCAAAGTATATTTATAATATATTTTTACCGTGTAATATAATGTTGGTCATTGGACATAATTTTACAATTAAACCGAACATAAACAAGTGTCAATCTTTTGATAGTTATTATCTCTTAAAAACACGCTTTTTGTTTTAACAGTGGGAATTAATTTTAAATTAATTTCTGCCACTTCTGTGATTTGAATTTAGAAAAATGGATTCCATATTTGGAATCAGGATGTCCAAATTGTGTAAATAGGTAACTTTTATTTTTAAAAATTTTGAATAATTACTGTGGTAAATATTTTATTTACCATGGTTAAGGGTAAATCTGGTAAATAAGGGTTAACAAATAATATTATAATAATACAAAATTACCCTAAAACGTGTCCTAACCTTATTGGTGGACACATACCCGACCATGGGAATCCTTGGGTCGATTTGGGGACCCCTTGGAGCCACTTGTATGTGGTAGGGACACATTATATTAATAAAGTTAAAATAAAAATAAAAATAGCATAAGCTTACATCTTTTAGAAGAACAATTTTTACATAGGGTTATACATGTTGGATTTTCGATTATAAATATTCATTAGAAAGATAAAATAATTTCCTACATAATTATATTTTATTTATAATTTTTAGACATCAAATAATTAAATTATTAATGACACAATAATGATGCAATGTTTACCTCATTAATAAATCATTTAAATAAATAAGATTATAATGATTAAAATATTATCTAAAACATGTAAAATTCTTATTGGTTGATGTTATTTAGAATATGAGTCATCTTATATTCGACCTCAATGATTTTTGGACAATTATAAACCGAATATAATTATATTATAAAGTAATACTTTCACTCTTTCCTAAAGAGCCCCTCCTCTCCCTTATAAAAGGAGACCACTCCTTCTCATTTCTTCACACCTTAAAAGCCTTTTGGTTCGGCCAAACTCTACTCAAATACTCTCCCAACTTCCCTCACTACAACCTAGAGGCCTTAGTTTGATCAGAAAGCCAACCTAGGGAGCCCTTTTGATCAAATCAAAAGGAAGAGCTCGAAGAAGAGGTAATGATTTCACCACCCCTTTTCAAGTTCCTTTCTTCTTCCACTTATTCTTTCTTTGTTCTTACCATTCTAAAATAATAACTCCAATATCTAACATATACTGTGATGTTATTATAAATATGGTACAACCATATACAGTATTCTATCCACCCTTTGAATAACATGTCACCATACGTGTGTACGTATGGCTTACCGTCTCCACGTCGTGGTGTAATTGTTATTCAATATATTATTATTTGGATGGGTATAATAATGATGTGTAACTCATGTAAATAATAAATATAACATGATAATGATTCAGTATATATGATATACCATCCTTTTATATATTATTTTAATATCAAAAGAATGATATTGTCGCTCGTGCGTACGTACGGACTACCGTCTCCACGAACGCGATGAGATTCATTCTCCATCGTATCCATTCAAGTATAAATATCATTTGATGATTTAAAAATGATGTTTAAGGACTTGATATCATTCTGGATATGAATAAGATACAACAAAAATGTATTATGTAACAAAACATATAAAAGAAAATGAGTAAGTTCACACCCGAAACAACGATAATACTAAGATATTATTATCAAATCAATATTAAAAGATCATATATGATATCATAATAATGTATATGATTATTTTAAAATTCAATTAAAATTATTTCAACATTATACAGGAGGTTAACCTACCCCAACCAAGGAAAATTACAAGGTAAGGGATTTTCTTATCTCACATTCAATTCCGTGAGATTTCCATTATTCGCCACTAAATTATTGAAAGTGGTGTATTGTGTACTGGAATTTGATATATATTATCATGATTATCATTATATTCATGTTATTCTGTAAATAATTTGGTGGTTATTAACTTTTGGCCATACGAATCAGTTGATTAACATGGTAAGGGGTTTTCATCTCACTCCTTATTCCTGTGAGATTCATGCCATATTGCCACCATCACCTTTTGTGTTGTGTGTGTACTGCCCATAATTATATTATTTGTGTAATACACCCTAATTTATGTGTATTTACATATTCATTGTATGATACCTCTTTCATGGGTTGTATGTTTCATAAGTTACCAAATTGGTAAGGGTTATTTCACAATCTCTTCATTATCCGAGGTTGTTTATATGTAATAATCTACTGGGATCTCTTTATCATCCACATCCATGTTTCTTCAAAATGTATTTCAAAACATTGTTATTATTTACAAGAATATGGGTTAATGTCATTTATACCCTTGTTTGACTTTTTATAAGAGGTTTATAAAGGAATCTTTCCGTCGTTTTCAAAACAAGGTCCTTTTTAACCTTTTCGAGAGAATTAAGGTAAGAATGTTTTTTTTAACTTATACGGCGGGTGCGGCTATTTACCGCCGTTATAAAATCGTCAAATATTCCTTTACAAGCTTATAAGAATATTTTCAAATTGAATGTATTATTTTATAATTATGTTACTTTTAAAATGATTTGAAAAAAAAGATATTTCTCTAAAATAGTTTTGATTTCATCGATCTCAACATTCTTTGATGGATTTTTAGCTTATTTGAAGTTGATTTATTATGATACAAAACATCCATATTTTATTGAAGATTTTGTGCTATTTTTGACTGTGGATAAGTTATTATTATGTCACTCATGGTTTTTGTTTAGATTATTGACATTTCATAAGTTATTTGTAATCCGAATTTTTATGTTATATTTCAACCTTTCATTCTGATGAATGTGTTAGACAAATATGTTCCGGGTTGGGGACCGGTAAAAGTAAGCCCTCCAGTTTGGTCTCCAGTTATTAGAGGAACTCCGGTTTGGTCTCCGGTTATTAGAGGAACTCCGGGTTGGTGTCCGGTTATTAGAGGCACTCCGGGTTGGTGTCCGGTTATTAGAGGCACTCCGGGTTGGGTTCCGGTTACAGTTAGCCCCAAGGTCTTGGGATGAGGCCTTGACAAAGAAATTAAAGTTCAGCATTATGCATTCCATCATTATGAAAGTGGTTATTGATTTTGCATGTGATTATTCGATTAGTAGAATAACCATGTGAATAAGTAAATAGCATTATTTCATTTTATTTATGTCGTACCATGTTGAAAGTTCATGTTTGAAAGGCTTTTTTTTAGTTATACATTGCCTTAAATGTTTATTCTTATTTATGAAAGTTTCTGCTATATTGTTATCCTTACTGGGCATTTGAGCTCACCCCTTTTATATGTTTTATTTTTCCCAGGAAGTGAAGAAGTAAATTATGAATGACCTGCAGGGATATTATGTGGGGATATCAGTGTGGTTTATGGAGACATTATGTTGTTGTAGTAGTTTTTCATTTTATGATGTAATGTAAAACATATGAATATATCTAGTGTTTCCAAGGCTACTAAACCAATCGGTCTTTCGAGATTTGATCTTTCTTGTGATCATGCCAATGTTATGTAATTAATGCATCGACTCTGGGTAACTGGGGTCGGGGCGTTACAGTTGGTATTATAGGAAGTTTAGTACAAACCTTGGAAGCTAGATTTAGATAAACTCTGATTAGAGCACGTAGATCTAAGATGAACTTTGAGGATTAGTATAGATGAACATCCTAGAATTTTGATATTGTTGGGATTTTGTGAGTTTTCCGAGCAATACATCCCTGTCTGGATACGAGCAGGTAGAGGCGGCTCTGGCACAGATGTACCTAGGGGTAAAACCCGAAAACACCGCTTTGAGCTAGACTTGAACGGGAACTGGTGCACGACAACGGGCCTTGCTGCAGTCTTGGTTACGACACTCCCGGGGGATATGCTTAGGATAACTTCATTTTCCTTACAAATCATTATGAAGGGTTTATGAGTATATACTTCCTCAAAGGAGACGTTTTTATGATTATGGATTATATCCATAAATAGTTCAATTTATGTTAAGTGTTTTATAAGTATGGGATTATGTATTTTGATTCATAAACTGATCTAGTGTATGCCATTGTTTAGAAATGGCACCCAGTAGAAGGAATGAGAAATCCAGAAATGCACATGATCCAATGAGAAGGAAAGATCATATCTTTCATGGTCTTAAGCTAGAATTTATAAGAGAAATAGTCTCTCATGTATTATCATCATATGAAGAAATAATATCACGTGTTGATAAGATAAGTAAAGAGTTTACTGAGTCATATGGCTTTGAAGGGAAGCAAGAGAAGAAAAGGATGGAAGAGAGAAAGATGGATAAAGGGAAGAAGGAAAAGAAGAATTTTCCCATATGTGGTAACTGTGGAAAGAAACACCCTGGAACTTTCCTGAAAGGAATGGTATTTTGTTATATGTGTGGAGGAAAAGGGCACAAAGTACGTGACTGCAAGGGTAAGAAAATGGTTTTAAATGTACAATGCTTAATTTTCAAGGAGTTTGGACACTACGCGAACCTATGTCCCAGTCATCAGACTATGCCACAAATGATGTTATTGGATAATAATCAAGTTATGATACTACCGCAGATGAAGAGGATTGATTAGAGTTCTTATGTTGATTATGTCAATTGAGTGTTGTATCAACAATGTACTTGTTATAATAATTATGGAGTATATAAGGATTTTACTGCAGTACTATTTCATTAAGGACTTGAGATTGTGTGGAACAAAGAAAAGTGACTCAATAGAAGGATAAATTTTTGGAAAATATATGGTTGAGAGAATGATAAATCATAATATAGTTCTGATACTGAGGTAGTGATTTTGGAATAATATGTGATTGTTTTGGATAAATTATATTGGATATTCTTGACTACCTTGGAACTGATTAATGATTTGTAAATTCCATCATTGTTGGGGTTTAAAACATTTTTGGATTAATGAAGTATATCCAGTATTCTATATGGAATAAGGGAGCATGAATGTAATCAATAAGGAATATGGTAATACATGATGAAGGTATTCATATGCTATTACGGGGTAAAAAGGATCTATATTATGTCTACCTTCCTTATAAATGTTGGACTGTGAGTTTGGACATAAGTATTTTGGATAGTTCTAGTTTGGATTATTTTGGATTGCCATAAAAGGACAACCCGGAAGTCGGGCGGCAACCCGTCGCGTCCGGCAAGGCTGTGAGACTTGAACCCGCAACCGAAGGGTGACAAGTGTGTATCACCTACCACTGGCCCACGAGATGTCCTGGATTAAATAATGTAGTTTTTATTAAAAGATCATGTAGATGAATTATAAATTCGTTTATTTTGGAACCCTATACGAATAGTGTAAATATAATTTTTTTTACATTCTATTATATTTTAGAGTGAAAGATGAGTTTGTGGTAGAAATTTATTAATGGATAAAACTCTAATTATAAAGTAAGTATATCTCCTTATGATCTTATCCAATCTCATAAATAAATTCCACAACATTATGAAAAGGAACTTAGAACAAAAATGTTGTCCTAGATGGTACCTTAAATCATCACTAATTTATGGATTTGGGATTGTTGGCCTTTTCATAGCCATGTTCTCTACCACTCTCCATCAGATAATTGATGGTTAGATTTCTCCTCCATATCCATATTTTCCTACATGGAACCCTAGTATGTGTTATTTTCGGTAATCTTCATACTTTCCACTCTTTATATTAAATAGAGGCCTCATTAATTCATTTTTCGATGTGGGATTTCAACTAAGATATTTTGAAACGTCAAAAATGTGTTATCCCAATACCCTATATTTTGTTGAACCGATGGTACTTCAAATCATCATAGATTGATGAGTTTAAGGACCTCAATTTTATACTTGTTTGTGATTGATGACCTCAATCACTACCTATAAATATTTACATTTTTCCTCCAATTATATGTCTCTAATTGCCACCAATGTTCTCCTAATAGAGATCATAATTTGGTGGTGACCCTTTCATTTCTCTTTTCCTCATATTAAGACTAAATTTTAGTAACCCAATTTCCTATGTGGGTTTTACCACAAAGATATTTTCTATTTTCAACCTTTTATTTTCGAAGAACAATTTCAAATTGTGAGGACGCAATTTATTGAAGGAGAGGAGAATGTAACACCCCAAGATTTTATAGTGTGTTATTTTTTCAAAATAATTCAATAACTTTCATTACACGCAACACCGATTTCAATGACACCATGACTTACCATACAAGACACTCAAAAGAGGTTATGAATAGTATTAGATAAATTTTAATGTTTATGTAATCCTTATAATTTTAGAATCCATATTATGAGTTTCTTAGATATAATGCAAGTACAAATTCATTTTCACTATTGCACTTTTATCAACTTTTAATAGTGAACCATTTTTAAATACTATATTTTAAACTTTTTGACTAAATGGGGACATCAAAAATTTAAAATGAAACATCCCAAGCTTCTACGTTACGCTTCTCTTTGAATAATGTGATATCGTGTGTTGTACGCAACACCGAGTTCTAACAACCAATTAAACTAGCCGTTATGAATAGTAATAACTACTTTTTGAAATTATATATATTTTATATTTTATAATGGATATCATTTTTGGATTCGGAATATCGAATTTATCCTAAGGTGAAATTTTGGTACTTTTCGGACAACTTTCATATTTTGATGAATAGTGAAAATTACTAAATTTTAATTAAAAACAACTTTTTTAATCAAAATAATTAATAGTGATAAATTATGAATTTGAGTGGTTTTAAAGTATATTTAGAATATATTTTTTCTGTTTAATATAATGTTGGTCATTGGACATAAGTTTACAATTAAACCGAACATAAACAAGTGTCAATCTTTTGATAGTTATTATCTCTTAAAAACACGCTTTTTATTTTAACATCAGGAATTAATTTTAAATTAATTTCTGCCACTTCTGTGTTTTGAATTTAGAAAAATGGATTCCATATTTGGAATCAGGATGTCCAAATTGTTTAAATATGTAACTTTTATTTTTAGACATTTTGAATAATTACTGTGGTAAATATTTTATTTACCATGGTTAAGGGTAAATATGGTAAATAAGGGTTAAAAAATAATATTATAATAATACAAAATTACCCTAAAACGTGTACTAACCTTATTGGTGGACACATACCCGACCATGGGCATCCTTGGGTCGATTTGGGGACCCCTTGGAGCCACTTTTATGTGGTAGGGACACATTATATTAATAAAGTTAAAATAAAAATAAAAATGGCATAAGCTTACATCTTTTAGAAGAACAATTTTTACATATGGTTATACATGTTTGATTTTCGATTATAAATATTCATTAGAAAGCTAAAATGATTTCCTACATAATGATATTTTATTTATAATTTTTAGACATCAAATAATTTAAATTATTAATGACACAATAATGATGCAATGTTTACCTCATTAATAAATCATTTAAATAAATAAGATTATAATGATTAAAATATTATCTAAAACCTGTCCAATTCTTATTGGTTGATGTTATTTAAAATACGAGTCATCTTATCTTAGTCCTCAATTATTTTTGGACCATTATAAACCGAATATAATTATATTATAAAGTAATACATTCACTCTTTCCTAAAGAGCCCCTCCTCTCCCTTATAAAAGGAGACCACTCCTTCTCATTTCTTCACACTTTCAAAGCCTTTTGGTTCGTCCAAACTCTGCTCAAATACTCTCCCAACTTCCCTCACTACAAACTAGAGGCCTTATTTTGATCAGAAAGCCAACCTAAGGAGCCCTTTTGATCAAATCAAAAGGAAGAGCCCGAAGAAGAGGTAATGATTTCACCACCCTTTTTTAAGTTCATTTCTTCTTCCACTTCTTCTTTCTTTGTTCTTACCATTCTAAAATAATAACTCTAATATCTCACATATACTGTGATGTTATTATAAATATGGTACAACCATATTCAGTATTCTATCCACCCTTTGAATAACATGTCACCATACGTGCGTACGTACGGCTTACCGTCTCCACGTCGTGGTGTAATTGTTATTCAATATATTATTATTTGGATGGGTATAATAATGATGTGTAACTCATGTAAATAATAAATATAACATGTTAATGATTCATTATAGATGATATACCATCCTTTTATATATTATTTTAATATCAAAAGAATGATATTGTCCCTCGTGCGTACGTACGGACTACCGTCTCCACGAACGCGATGAGATTCATTCTCCATCGTATCCATTCAAGTATAATTATAATTTTATGATTTAAAAATGATGTTTAAGGAATTGATATCATTTTTGATATTAATAAGATACAAAAAACATGGATTATGTAACAAAACATATAAAAGAAAATGAGTAAGTTCACACCCGAAACAACGATAATACTAAGATATTATTATCAAATCAATATTAAAAGATCATATATGATATCATAATAATGTATATGATTATTTTATAATTCAATAACAATTATTTCACCATTATACAGGAGGTTAACCTACCCCATCCAAGGAAAAGTACAAGGTAAGGGATTTTCTTATCTCACATTCAATTCCGTGAGATTTCCATTATTCGCCACTAAATTATTGAAAGTGGTGTATTGTGTACTGGAATTTGATATATATTATCATGATTATCATTATATTCATGTTATTATGTAAATAATTTGGTGGTTATTAACTTTTGGCCATACGAATTAGTTGATTTACATGGTAAGGGGTTTTCATCTCACTCCTTATTCCTGTGGGATTCATGCCATATTGCCACCATCACATTTTGTGTGGTGTGTGTACTGCCCATAATTATATTCTTTGTGTAATACAACCTAATTTATGTGTATTTACATATTCATTGTATGATACCTATTTCATGTGTTGTATGTTTCATAAGTTACCAAATTGGTAAGGGTTATTTCACAATCTCTTCATTATCCGAGGTTGTTTATATGTAATAATCTACTCGGATCTCTTTATCATCCACATCCATGTTTCTTCAAAATGTATTTCAAAACATTGTTATTATTTACAAGAATATGGGTTAAAGTCATTTATACCCTTGTTTGACTTTTTATAAGAGGTTTATAAAGGAATATTTCCGTTGTTTTCAAAACAAGGTCCTTTTTAACCTTTTCGAGAGAATTAAGGTAAGAATGTTTTTTTAACTTATACGACGGGTGCGGCTATTTACCGCCATTATAAAATCGTCAAATCTTCCCTTACAATCTTATAAGAATATTTTCAAATTGAATGTATTATTTTATAATTATGTTACTTTTAAAATGATTTAAAAAAAGATATTTATCTAAAATAGTTTTGATTTCATCTATCTCAACATTCTTTGATGGCTTTTAAGCTTATTTGAAGTTGATTTATTATGATACAAAACATCCATATTTTATTGAAGATTTTGTGCTATTTTTGACTGTGGATAAGTTATTCTTATGTCACTCATGGTTTTTGTTTAGAGTATTGACATTTCATAAGTTATTTGTAATCCAAATTTTTATGTTATATTTCAACCTTTCATTCAGATGAATGTGTTAGACAAATATGTTCCGGGTTGGGGACGGGTAAAAGTAAGCCCTCCGGTTTGGTCTCCGGTTATTAGAGGAACTCCGGTTTGGCCTTCGGTTATTAGAGGAACTCCGGGTTGGTGTCCGGTTATTAGAGGCACTCCGGGTCGGTGTCCGGTTATTAGAGGCACTCCGGGTTGGGTTCCGGTTATAGTTAGCCCCAAGGTCTTGGGATGAGGCCATGACAAAGAAATTAAAGTTCAGCATTATGCATTCCATCATTATGAAAGTGGTTATTGACTTTGCATGTGATTATTCGATTAGTAGAATCACCATGTGAATAAGTAAATGGAATTATTTCATTTTATTTATGCCGTACCATGTTGAAAGTTCATGTTTGAAAGGATTTTGTTTTAGTTATACATTTCCTTAAATGTTTATTCTTATTTATGAAAGTTTCCGCTATATTGTTATCCTTACTGGGCATTTGAGCTCACCCCTTTTATATGTTTTATTTTTCCCAGGAAGTGAAGAAGTAAATTATGAATGACCTGCAGGGATATTATGTGGGGATATGAGTGTGGTTTATGGAGACATTATGTTGTTGTAGTAGTTTTTCATTTTATGATGTAATGTAAAACTTATGAATATATCTAGTGTTTCCAAGGCTACTAAACCAATTGGTCTTTCGAGATTTGATCTTTCTTGTGATCATGCCAATGTTATGTAATTAATGCACCAACTCTGGGTAACTGGGGTCAGGGCGTTACACCTTGGTTATGAGTCTCTAGCTACAGTACTCTTATATTGAAGTTGGACTTTCTTGATTCCTCTATTCTAATGCTCACTCAGGCTGTTTTTTCAGCATTGTTTCTTCTGAAGAATGGCTGCCTGCTGCTTTTGAAGGATCTCATATTTATTTGCAGTCCAGCTTGAAGGATGACATCTCTCCACACCAAGGTTCACTGTATTTTGATGTTTTTCTTTTTTCCTTGTTCTATGATGGTGTAAGCTATTTGCACCTCGAAAACTCACAGTAACCTTTTGATTTAAAAAATTCCCTTTGTCATGAATTGGGAAACCAAATGATGTCACTTTCAAAAAAAAATATCTGGGATATTTTTTTTTAAAAAAATGTCCAATTTCTCTCTTATATGGTATTTTCTTATAGAAGAAATATATATTTGTGTGTGTGTATGCATTTAATTGGATTTTGTTACTATATTACATTCTATAGATCTTCCTATTCATATCATGTCTCTTATAGCCAAAACATGCTAGGTCCACTAGGCTACATACCCAGAGAGGGGTTGGGGGGTGAACCGGGGTATGACATATTAAAAGAACTGTTCTTTTTTTAGCATTCTATTTTATTAGACATAACTCCCTTCTCTATCGTTCCCATTTCAGAGTATGAACAAATCTTAAATCATGAACAAGACACGTCAATTTTACTTGATTCACCCACACTAGGCTACGTCCATGGAGTATACCAATGCAATGTGTTGATTTACCAAAAACACTATAATATCAATATTGTTTTAATGTTCAATGTAGAGTCACCATCCTAACATTTTTAAAAAATTGCAATTTTCTTGTCACTACTATCTCAAATAAAGTTCTCACAACTTATTCAAGAAGATTCGCTAATAGTTTATATAAATTTAGGTTCTTTCATTATATCAAATGAATGAATTTTCCATTGTTTTTAGATTCCCAATCAGTGTACTACTATTATTCACTAATAAATACCACTTTACCACATTTCTATTTCGAAACATCAACTCTTTCATGCAACCCTTTCTATGTCCTGAATGAAATATCAATACCTCGCTAGAAAGATTCAACATTTGTTTTCATAAAACACCTCTTTTTTAACACGTTATTATTATTCCCAGCACAAATATTATACACAACATTCTTAGAATTCATGAAACTCAAAATCTTTTGTGCAAATGCATTTTCAGAAAATTCATACACAATTCAGAACTCAGATTCACTCTAAGTGCTGAGATTCTTAAAATTAGAGGGTAAAGTCTTATATATTGGCATTATAGACACATGCATATAAGATACCCCACTTCAAGTAACATCACTTCTCTATTCGGAAAACCCAATTTGATGTTTCTTTGGGCGTTCAAGATTTTTTCTCTCAATACACATGTTTTTTTCACTTCATATCATTGACATTTCTTAATGTTATGATACTAAAACATTCCCTGCATGGTATTTTCCAAATCACCTTATATATTTAACACAAACACCAATAATTCACTAACATTATATATTTTTTCACAACAACATTTACCAAAATCTCATTTCTCAATTTTATGATTTTGAGGCCCAAAAATTTGGTAATCACAGGAAAATGGTGCCACCATGTATCATTTAATCTTGTAACACATCAAAAATTTCTATTCCTTTTTTAGGGTTCATTTTCATCATAGTTTGCAAAAAATATATCTGGAACATGAATAATCACCATGTAAACCCTCTTTGCTAAGAAACAAACCTGCATTTTCAACATACACAATGAACCAAAAAATATATCAATGTTTCCTTAAGAAATTTTCACCAAAAATGAACCCATTTTTGTTTGATGAAAAATAAATAATAAAATGATACATCATTAAAGATCTATACAAATTCTCCCACAATTCTCTTTGTGCGATTTAGATACCGAACAATGAATCACTCAATACATACTATATTCCCACAAGATCCATGCTCGATGTCAGTACGAAGAGTATAATGAAATTTTCATCAATGAATCAATTAATTATTGACCACAATTCTTGAAACCAATAATATAAATTCATTATGAACCACATATTTTGTAATATATCATCATTGATAGATCAATTCATGCATCATCATATTTTGAACTCTACCCATATTTCATTGATCCCCCTATTTCGTTGATACACCTTTCAACTTCTCCCCATGTCTTGGACAATGAAATCATCTCCCTTCTATAATTTATCCCCTTAATGAACCCCACTATCTTCCCTATTTTCTATTAACCCAAAGGCCAATCCATTATGTTCTGAAACATTGGAAAAGATATAAATCAGAACATTTGGGAAAACCAACCATACATCCGGGAGGAGGGGGGGTCCCACATATATAATATTTCAACAGTAGGGAGTCGATTAGACTCCAAAAACTAGTAGATGCCTCAAAAATGCTTCATTGGGTATTTAAAATGTCAAAATATCAGCAATATATAAATCTATAGTCCTATACCCCAACTTCACCATGCCTTTTACTACCTTATTCGTGATAAAAAGATATTTTCTCTCAATGTGCACTGTCCATGAGTTATGGATATGATTTTTTCTAAGATCAATAGATCTTGAATTGTCCTAATGGATTTTGATGGTATAATTTACATCAACTACCAGGTCATTAGAATATTCATTCATCCACAACAATTGTTTTCATTATGGAGTGGTGGAAATATACTAATCATCTATGAAGTTCAATGAAATGGAATCTCATTTCTTGATCTGGAGGTAATAAACAATCAACAATGATAGAAAGAACCTCCTGACATTGATTTCTTATTATCTATTGTACCAGACCAACCTATATCTATGTATCCCAATAAATATGGATGATATTTGTCATTATACATCAATTTGAAGTTCATCATTCCCTTGATATACCAAAAATTTATTTTTTACCTCATAAATGGGGCTTTCATTGAGATTTCTTTGATACCTTGATAGTTGGCATGTGGAAAATACAATATTAGGACTTGTTGTAGTCATATAGAGTAATATTCTAATGAATTTTTTTTGTATTATGTGATACTAACTATCATTCCATTATCAACTTTTGAATTTTTCATCTGCGAAGTAATCATTATTCTCATCACCTTGGAATTTTCCATTCAAAAACCTCTCAGAACCTCCAAGTGATATTTTTATTGAGAAATTAAAGATTCATTCCCTCATTATGTCACATGTAAACCAAGGAAAAATAAAATCTCACAAATCATTACCATATCAAACTACTTTTTCATGAATTTGTAAAACTGTCTAGACTGGGCTCCATCTGATCCACTAAATATTTTGTCATCAACCTAAACTAATATTGTAATACATTGATTATTTTTACTACTAAAATAGATATTGTTTTCAACTCCACGATGCTGAAATCCATGATTCTTAAAATTCTAATCATGTCTCAAATTCCATGATCTTTATGCTTCTTTCATCTCATATAGTGGGTTCTTCAATCGATAATTATTGTTCTCATCTTCAGGAATGAGAAAATGATCTGGATGTTCAATTTATACTTCTTCTTCTAGAACCCCATTCAATAACACGATCATGACATCTATTTGGAAAAAATTGATTTTCAGTTTCACTATAGTTTCCATGAAAACCCTTGATTGTCTCTAGCCCTTTAATAGGTACAAATGTACAATTGGCATTGATGACCTCTATCCAAGAGTCACCTTTTCAAAATAGTTATACATTGTTTCAAATCACTATGTCATCCTCAATCATATTATTACAAACGACCCAATTTGCCACAATGACATTCTTATCTATTGGCCTCCAAACAATCTCCCATGATTGATCTATCTTAATAAGATCTAGGTCATTATTCATTGCCAGAACCCAGTTTTCATCTCTTACTACATTAGAAAAACAATTATCCTCAACATGAGATATGAAATATTATTTAGTAATGATCTCATTAGTATTGATCGAACATGCGTTGTATAATCACAAATGATATTTGTCATATTAATGTCTTCTATATTCATTTTCTTCATTGTATATATAGACATTATGTCTCCTTGATCATCATCAGCATCTTCTTCTAAATCAACATTATCCACTACTGATCCCCTTGTGTTGCTTGCCTTTACATCCCTTTCATCATCAATATATTGACTGTTTTGTTGAATATTATCCAATTTCTTCTCTATAGTGATATTATTTATATCAAATAATTTTCCCAGCATCTTTTTAAATCATATATATAATTTTTTTTCGTTATTTGACAAGGAATATATCATAATCTTCACATGACTCAAATTTAATAAATATTTCATTATCGATAAAAAAATTAAATCCAATTATTTAAAGGTATTAAACGGTTTTATTAATTACACACCACATCTCGTACAAATTCATTCCATCTTTTGGACACAATATGGCCCTATTATAAATTTATACCAATGTCAGAACATCTTTTTTCCAAAATTTCACTGGTAGGTCATTCTTAATAAGAATTTTTTGGAACATGTTTTAGTTGATTCAATTTTTCTTTCGACTGCTCCATTCTGTTGGGTTGTTCTTACTGAAGAATCTTGATGAATTATCCTAGGTTCCATGAGCTACTTTTCTATTTGATTTTTTTTTCAAATTCCTTACCATTATAAGTACGAATACTAAAAATTTTATACCCATGAACAATTTTTTATTCCCTACAATAATTATATATGCAACTGAACACATCATACTTATGTGAAATAAGCAATACCCATTCCATTATGATATAATAAAAATCGAACTAAATTCAATATCTCTTTCCATCAATTTCTATTATCGAGAAAGGTCAACATACATCACCATACATCAGTTCAAGCACTCTTGTTATCATTAATTCCTTTACGTTGAATTTCATTCTAATTATCTTCCCTTATTGACATTCATCACATGTATGGGTATAATCATGTAATAGAATAGGTAGATATCTAGTTGCATCACACATTTCCAAAAATTCTAGGGATTGTTGGAATATATGACTAGGACGTTTATGCCACAACTTTTTTTCTTCCACTCTGGATTAAATAAACAAAACTTCTTCCCGACATACATGGCATAGATTTCCCTTTGAACTTTTTCTCTATAGAAATAATACACCATCTCTTCCTTTTATGACAAAATTATTTTTAATAATATTAAATAATTCCCTACATCACATAGTTGACAGGAACTAAGCATGATGTAACTGAGACCTTATACTTCTAAGACATCAACCCATCTCATTTCCTTCACCCAAAACTGTTTTTTCTTGAGCTAATTATATTTAGGCCATTTCCATTTCCAATCATGAAAAATCATTCATTTTCATACAACATCCCTATAAAAATATCCTTTTCCCTGTCATATGGGATGTTCAACCGTTGTCAAGGATCCATACAACATAATTGTCTAATGCATTAAGGGAAAATTATACAATAACTACCTTGATAGATAAATTACTCTTGGACCATGATATTTACATCATACTAAGTATATATTTATGGTCTTAATATCCCTCAGAGTGTAATATAACTGAATCATACCGCAAAGCTAAAGGTTGATTTTGAATATTTAGCTCACATGGTGATTCTATGATTTACTGCCTGTGACAACATTGATTCTTCTTTGTCACACTCTAATGAATGGATTTTTTACATTATATACCCTTTTTTTGAATCATATACACCAAAAAAATTTCCCCTGAAATTTACTTTATATTGAAGAGCTCTATATGGATTCAAGTGTTGTTCTTGTTCAATTTTGTACCTATTGTCTATGGAAGACTCATTTTTTGATTTTCTCATTTTCCACATAAATAACACCTGATATATAGTGCATTTATGTGAGTGAATTATACTCCACTAGTTGTCCCTTGTGTTCTCAGAAAATTCAAATTCTTTTTCATACCCAAATCATCCTTAAATGTTGGAGAGGGTGCTTGCATTCTGTCTTCAACCATGATAGATTTCTATTTTTATCATGCCCCATAGAATGCTTGTCATTTAGATTTGTATTTTTCATCAATTCTACTGGATCATTAAGAACAACATCAGACATTTAAATCTTCCGTGTGATCATATTTCCTGATGTTTCATTGGGTTCAAGAGTTATAATTTCTCCTCAAATTTTTGTCGATGAATGATGACTTCTTATTCAGGTTATTCAATGTTTTATTATCTTCCACTGTGTTATTAAAACCTTAAATCTCTCTTTTTTATTCGACATCCTTCATTTTCTAATGACTGAACATTTCTATGTCCACTGGAAATTAATACATGGGATTTATAATTTCTTCCATTAACATAGACTTCGCTTAATCTGACTACAACTTGTAGAGTTTAGAATCACTAATCACATTTTCCGATTTCTTAGTATTAGCGCTCCAAATATCTATCACACCAATAGAATATTCTAATTTAGCTTTGAAGTAGATTCTTCCATAAAATTCTTATTTATCATTTTCACTCTCTTCTATTTTTTTAGTGCTTCCGAAGACTACCACTATTTAATTTCCTCCACGATCTTTACATTCTTCCTTCTCATCATCTTCAATAGCCTGATATTTTTTTTGCACTATCACATTTTTTTGATAGAAGATTGCATTTTGTAATGAAAATTTTTCTAAAAAAAATTCATTCCATTCACATTGGACAAATAATTCATTATAGTTATTTGAACATCATCTTAATAATCATCTTGGATCATTATAGATAATCACTCTATGATATGACAAAGCATTCTGCATATAAAGAAATAATGTTGATGTTTCCCTTTATGAATTCCTTTCCCCCTTTTTATATTTGAGGAATGGAATGACATCTCCTCATATGTCTCTTTTTCTTCCTATAAATCATCAATTGAGATATTCTTCATGGAAATTGATGTTACCTCATTATATTTCCACTTTTCAATAAATTTGTTATCATTATATCTCATTTGATATGCTATAAGGGAATTATACATTTTATCTAGTGTGATTTTTTTCATATCCCTATCTTCCAGTACTGAAACATATGGACTGAACCATGGTAGATGTTTCCTCAAGGTACACATCACAATCATTATTTCTTAAATTAATTCCCCAATACCACACATGACTTCCAATAAAACTTTTGGCCTATCAAGGAATTCATAAATATACTAATTTCGGTTCATTATTAGATCTTCATACTTGTTCCATTGAACATTCAGCTTTTACTCTCTGACCATTATATCTCCTTCATATATACAAAATAGTTTTTCGAACATAGCATGTGATGTTTTCCGTGGAATCACCATCATAAAAATAACAATGTATATGTATCCCACTAAAAAATGGATCCCCTTAGAATCAACATATATTTCCCTTATTTTAGACATTGATAATAATACACTATTGATTTAGGCTATGATTCCATCCATCCCTTCTATAATCACATTCATTCCCAAAGACCGGATGTACTATTAAAACATATTATTCCATAACAGAAAATTATTCCCCTTGAATATTGGAACCCCATTATGATTGGTGACCTCCATTCAAATAGAAATGTTAATATTAAACATTATCTCAGATAACAATTGTTAGTTCCAGTTTTCTAGATACTCTAAGAGTTGGTTGAATCAGGGTATGATAGATTAAAAAAACTAGCAAATTTTTATCTTACTTCATTGTTAGGCATAACTATCTTCTATCTCTTTCCCCTTCTAGAGTAAGAAAAAATATTAATGAATTTACAAGACACATTAATTTTAATTTTTTTTATCCTCACTAGACTACATTCTATGATCATACACCGGCAGTGTATCGATGTACCATTTTCACTATAAGCACACTGCTACTTACATGGTCAGAGTGGACCCACTATCCCTCCTGGTTTAAAACCAATAACAATTTGAATTCTAACTTCTATATCAATTGAAGTGATCACTTATTATTTAGAATATCAACTCCACGTTTTTATACATAAATATATTTTCATTTTATCCACAGAATGAATCCTCAATTATATGTAGATGATCTATTGATGTCCAACATTCATCCACTAATGAATACCACTTTTCCACAATACTACCAGGAAACTCCAAATCATTTGTAGAACCCTTATTATGTATTTCATGAAACTATAATGACTTGTTTTAAGATTCCACTTTTGTCATGAAAGACCCATTTAAAAAATTATAAACCTTATTCACTATAGAAATATTACGAACAACATTCCTATCTTGCACGCAACTTAAAATATTTCTCACAACTATTTTTTCTTAATATTTTTTTTTGTGATTTGGAGCATAGATTCTCTCTAAGTGTTGAGCTTCATTGAATGAGGGGACGCCTCTAATTAATAGGCATCACCAACCCATATGTGGAAGATTCACCACATCTCACTTGATCCTCTCTATACATGAAAAACACAAGTTGACATTGAATTGGGGGAATATGTTTCTTTATCACAATCCTCTTCTTTCGTGCACTTCAAGATTTTCCCATTTTTCAGTGTGCTGATCCCAAAACATACCTTGGACACTAATTTAAAAATTAACTTCAATGTTTCACAAAAAACACCAATATTTCATGCACATTCCCAATCATTCATGCACCATCCTTTACCAAAAAAAACCTTTCTCCATTTTATGATTTTAAGGCCCAAAAATTTGGTAATCACTAGAAAATGGTGCCACCATGTATTAGTTCATCTTGTAACATGTCCATATTTTTCAATCATTTTTCATGGTTCTTTTCCAACATTAGTAGACTATAATATCTCTAGAAATTGGTAACTCACCATGGAAACCCTTATTGTGATCAAACAATCCCTCTATGTCAACGAAATAAATCAACAAAAAAATACATCAATGCTTCCTTGAGGAATTTTTTTCCAACGCCACCCCCCATTAGCATTCAGGGAATACTACTGGGTATATTTATACTCTCCCATTCATGGGATTTTCAAATATGTGGCATGTCTTATTTAGATAATGAAAAATTTGTATACTATTAAAGTGAAACATTATGATACATATTTAATTATAAAACATACGATGTTCAAGGTATGGATATTTATAGTCTGGCTATTTCAGTGAATTACAATTATTTTTTCATATAGTTTGAACATATTTCTAGTTGGTAATGTATTTTTACTTGTTTTTCATTTATAGTATTTATTCATAATTTTGAACTCTCAATAGGTTTTATATGCATTGTTAGTTTCCTAGACGTTAAATCTTTTATTATTAATCATAATCACTTCCACAACAAGATAGTCAGGTGTGTCTGTACAGTTTCATTATAAAACGTCCTATAATATTAGATATGCCATTAAAATATTTTTTCCACCCACTAAGAAATTATGGAGGTCATGGAATAGTTTCTTCATGAACTCTTCTAGGCCAGGTTAGGCATGATATTTATCAAAGATGATGAACACAAAATATAGAGTTTGAAGATTTTCCAAATTGAAGGATTGTTTTAGGTTTTAGGTCAATGGTTTATATTTCTTGTGTGTAGTTATTATGTCTAGGAACCCAGTTTTGTTTCGATAGACAACATATACCTTCATTGGTACTCTAATATCATTATTTTTTCTCTTTATAAATAGAAATATGTTGTAGGGACCAATGGGACATTAATCATATAGGACTGAGTCTTTTGACTGTCCTACATGAGACATCCCCCCATACACCAACACACACAGAAACACATATATATTATTATATGAACAGGATATGTGATGATTTTATTTTTATAATTCCTCTTAGATCTAATCAGAAATGTGGCCTCAATTCATGGGCCTTCACAATAGATTGTTCTTCTAGGTGGATATGTATAAAAAAATCCAACAGATGGATCAACATGCTATACAATAGAGGAGGATAATATTATTCATAGTCTTAGTAGAATCTGAATGTTCCAGTAGAAAATGATAATGTGGTTTCTTTATTATCCATATCCTGAGTTGATAGAGCATTTGCAATAGTTACTGATCCATTTATTCAGGATTATTCAAACACATACTAATCAGGTTGTTTTGATAATAGTCAACCTTTTCCATAGCTTAGTGGCCACTACTATAGTCTAGTTATAAATATGCATGATGAGTAAACAATATCATGGTCGAACATCTTGTAGTAGTTTCGTGAGAATTATTACCCCAAAATATTACACTATGTTTAGATTAATTTGATACTTGTGCTATAATAGGGAGATATTGTAGTGGATGTTTATTGTGAAATTTTCACACACCATATGTGATAATCCCTTGAAAGGATTTAGGTTGGATATTACTGGGTATATATGTTTGAGCAGGGTATATGAATTTATATTTGAGTGAGTGTAGTTCCATTGTTTATGTCTATATTCTCAAGGGTGTTATAATGGATTCTGGGGATTCAGAGCCCCCTTCCATAAGAACACTAGGAAGATAGACTTTGGAGTTGGCATTTTAGAGTTGATTCATCTACATCATCTAGAATGTAGAAGTCGATAGGAACTATGACCATTAGTTCTTCATAATATTGATCTCAGGATTGATGTTAGTGATAATATAGAGCAATTGGGAAATCCATATATAGAATGGACTATTCATGTGATTTTAACGGTAATATGGTGTGTGATTACATGACTCAATGTTTTGCGGATGTTTGTAAAATTAAATAAAAACTATGATGATAGAGGTAGCCTCAAGATCCTAGATCTCTAATTTGTGGTGTGGGAGGCCACAATAGAGGGGAGTTGGATGAAAAGTAGTTTTGGGTGTATGTGGATGATATCTGGGTGGTTGATGGATTTATGAGATCATTACTCCACTATCAATCGAAGTATCACATTACACTTCTGGAACATACGGTCAATGCCACCGAAAATGGTAGGTTTTGAGGCATATAACCTAAAATTATACTGGATGATTAAAGGTATGATCTATGTTAATTATTCTCTTCCTTATGTATATTAATAATCATGTGATATCAAATCCAGAAAATCAATACTTATGGTGTGAGAATTAAAGATCCCATTTGAGGTGCTATCCCATTAACATTTTACAGAAGTTTCTATATATAAATCTTCTCTTATATCATTTATCTTTATGATAATAAAACATTTTCCTTCTGGGGAAACATTTCTCATGTGACTTCAAGGTCATCATGGTTATTCCATTAGATTTCTTCATCTATATTGGTATTCTATGGTATGATCACTTGTTTATTGGCACTATAGATGTGTAGGATGCCTTATCACTAATTGGATACTATTATTATATATGAGAGAGATTTATATAAATAGAATTTAATGTGGGGTTTTCATGACGGTGGGAAAAACCCATTACCCATTAGTTGGAATTTGTTTCTCATGGTGCAGCTCGCTCATCAAGAATTGAGATTGTTATAGTCATATAAAGTATTTTGGGGCATAAAAACTAAAGATGTTTTTAGAAAAACATTGGGGGGAGACGGATATTTCATTAAAATTAAATAGTAATGCTCCTCTAATATTTTCTGCATCATATATTATTGTCCTACATAGCTCTGAATGTTGTGGTTCAATTTGGGTAACCTTCAGTATATGTTTTTTATCAGACCCAATGGGTCCCCATGGGAACCCTAGTGTTTTAATAAAAAAATATGGAAGAGAACATGATAATTTATTCTCATTATAGTCACACGAACCAAACCATGATAAATACAAGAAACCATTACAATTGATTTTGGATCACTTAGATTAGATTTGAGAAGCAATATTTTTTTTGAAGAAATATCTCACGTATGGATTCTACCATTTGATTGTTTACAAGGATGATATTATGAAGTTTTAATTATGATGTAACTACTAATAGTTAGACATATTGGTGATGATATTCATAGTGTATATTTCCCACACTATGTTTATGGATTTTAGGAATTGAATTTTCCAATCGTATATGGACTAAATTTTAATTTCAATCACTGAAGACATACTCATATACTATGTGTCATAGGTGTAGCATGCATATCACTTAAATATGTTCCAATATATAATATGGTAGAACCAAATTTGTGTTAATATCATGATGTTCTAGTTTTGGATCAATGAGTTGAATATCCAAGGACATTTTCTTTCTATGTGTTTTTTGTTGTTGACACATCAAAGATAGTTGAATTTCTATCACGAGAGAAACCAATAAAATTTTATAGGGGTAGAGATTCCTGGTATTGGTTGGAAAATAAATTTGATTTGTGATAGACGTATTTATGATTAGATCCCCTTTAATCACTCAAATGTAGAAACCATAGTGATGTACCTAGACTAGATAGTTTTATAGACCCGTCAAGGTGTCCATTCCATAGATGGTGTATACATTTAGTTTTAGACTACCTGAGGAGGGAGTGGAGTATATAGTATTTTTAAATTACTCTAGGTTTTTTCTTGGATACATGTTGTTGGAGGGGAATGCTACTATTATATTTTTGGACCAGGTAATTGGGTCACAATTACATGAACTACATGACTCAAGACCTGAAGCTGGTAGTTTTAGTTTTCACTATGATTATTTTGAGGTACTATCTAATGAGAGTGTGTATTGTTGTTTAAATATACCATTAAATATTTACATATAATTGCACATAAAAATACATGATCCTAAGGGAGAGACACTGTTTGGAGTTCTTATAGCATAATGATTTTTAAAATGGATATACTCTAGGGAAAGGTAATGTGGGGGAAGTTCATATACCAATAGGTCGTATGATAATTTGGTATATGTGGTGTCCATGTAGGTGTATCATCTCTAGTTAATAATGGTTTACATGTAGGGAAAATATTTTCTCTATTAAATGGGGTTGAGATATCCTTTCCTTTGATATGTGAGAGATTCCATGTTAGTAGACATCGACGGCAAGGTCATACCAGACCAGATAGCCTCAACATATTCACCTGACATATTTAATGAAGGGGTGAATCATGTCATAATTTTTTTAGAGATAAAGGTTGATTATAGTTATATTGTGACATTTGGGGATTAAATTTTTCCCATATCTCAATAGGATTTTCAACGTTGATTGGGGAAGATATATAGAGACCATTTGTTGTAGTTTATTGGGCTTGTATGGTACACAGTACGACTTTGTTTTCCTCCAGGTGCCTCATGTTATGACTGAAATTATTATTAGTCAGAATTCCCATATTATTATTATTATTTAATTTCATATAAACCACATAGAATAATTTCTAGAACATAACAAAAACATTATAAATGAACTCTAATTGCAATAAGTGGTATTTATATTAATTAAAGAACCCAGGTCGAAGAAATAGTATGATGACCATTAGAATAGGAATATATAAATTAAGAATATTAATTTGGCCAATAGAATATTAACATCATATATGAGTATATATATAAAATATAGTGATTTTATATATAATAACATGTTATAATTATATCATTCAATATGTAAACAAATATTTCAAAAATAATTAATAATGCATTGTTATTTTTATAAAACATAATTTTTTTAATTTTCTAAAAATTAATATAATTATTTAGAATAATATTATTTTCATAAAATAGTTTCATAAAAATAAATTTTGTTCTATTATGATTATATGTAAATTTAATAAGACCATAATAAATTTTCCAAACTGTTATAATATTAGTAATAATTTTAAAACAAATATTTTCTAAGAAAAATATAATTTTATTTGAAATTTTAATTTAAAATATTTATATATTTGTTTCATAATATTGATTATATATTTCAATGAAAACATTGAAAAGGGTTAGGGTGTATTTTTGGGAATGTACTAAAATACTTCAATATTTGGTGAATAGTAAAATATGAGAATTTACTATAAAATATATATACATGATTTTTTCATTATTGATGTAAATATATTTTATTCCTTAAATATCAAACTATTATATATTATTTTAATATATTTAGTTTTAGGTTTTAATATATTCATATTAATTAGCCAAAATTAAAAACATATGAATAATATAATTTGAAAACATCCCTCTCCAACCCTATAAATAAAACCCCTAATTACATCATCTCCTCGTAACTTCTATTCCTTGAATCATGTCTCCGTTCAACCCAATAATCTTATAAATCCACAATAATTTTTTTGGATCCCATAGTCTAATCTAATGTTCAAAATATTTTCCCTTTGGTGGTTCTAATATAAGTTAAAATCAAGAAGAAATATCATTTTTAATTTTCTTTTAATTTCATTTCAATTCAACTTCTTATATTATAGTATCCTCAAATCAACTAACCCTAGTAGAATTAAAATTATAGTATGTTTCATATAGTGTAAATTTGTGATGTTAATGGAATTTTATATCTTCAAATCAATTTTGTTTCATTTTATATTAAAAGTTAAAATATAGCATGTGGTGTGTCAATTTACCGCCACTGTGGACAATGCATTTTCACATTACAGAAACTTTTGAAGGATTGAAATAAAACCATTATAACTATTTAAATGGACAGAAAAATTTATTTTATATCATTGTTTAATTCTGAACTAACTTAAATACATAACATAAAATAATAAAACAAAACGTGTCTATTGTGATCGAAGAACTGCAAAATTAATATAAATAGTTTTCATTTCGGTTTTATCTAAATATTCATCCTAAAACCACATAACAAAATGAGATATATAAGACCAATTAAACAATTTATGTTCATAATTAATCTATAATATTAAATCCGGATAATTATCCCCATTTTACAAGAACATCCTCTCATTTATACAAGTGAACCAGTCATAAAAACATTTGAAATGAAAACTATCAAATGATTGACTATTATCTTATAACTCATAAAAAAAGTCCATAATAATTAAAATAAATTATACTAGATAATATTAATATATAAATGTTTATTAATTAATTAATTATTATATTTATTTTAATTATACAGGACATTAAGATCTAGTAAATAATACTTTTAGTTATCAAGTAAAGGATTTTCATCGAACCATGATTTTTTCCTTTAGGATGTGCTTCTCCGCTCTTTACTACAATTTATGTCTTCTTAATTTTTACATATTTATTATTTATTATCTATATATGCTCTAAAATAATATTTCTATATCAAAAGATCCTTATTTTATGTGGTAATTCATGTTCTAATATGGCTCCCTTCTGAATTCTTCCAGATATGGAAGCCCAAATTGGGGGAAAATCACGATTTCTCATGCGTGTTGAAGTGTGCTCTATAATGTGTTTTAATATAACATTATTTTTATAAAATCACTCATTTAATTGTGAAAAATATATCATGGTTCAAATCTTTTTTCATGAAATAAAATATGAATTTTCTACTTTAAACACTCTTTAATATTTCCATTAATCCACAATAAAATTTTTCATTTATAAAATCTCCCAAAAAATATTTGTACATGAGTTAACCTAATTCCATTATATGGATTTATAATCAATGTGTAGTGTTCTTTTTAGTTAGCCTTTACTCTTCCTTATGTTGTATTTTGTGTTGTTTTCACATTCATATGATTCCATGATTACATGTCTACATGCTCTATATGTTTTGTTTAATTATATATAATCATGTTCTATTTCTTTTTAATTCTATCATGTTATGCCTTCTAGCCAATTTAGTTTTCATTAATCTCGTTTTTACACCCTTATTGGGATTTATAGATCACACCTTTTGTTCATGTATTACCCTTTCTATACAATGTAGATGAACGAGCTCAAAAGATATTAATCATTTTTTTGGATGATTTAAATATAACATTATTATTATACTTCAAGGATTTTAGTTTATGTAACTAAGAGTCTAAATACACTAGAATTTATGATCATCATCTTGTAATTTTATGGTTAATATTGGTTAAAATCATGTACTAATATGATCAAAATGATATATTTCGGGATTAAATTCCTCTCTTATTTTCATCTCTTCACTTTTGATGATGGTTTAAACCATGGCCATGACGCTGGCTTCCCTCCTCAGCCCCTCACTACTGGGGGAGGAGGATCCTCTTCTGCACACCCCATATCCCCGTTCTCCTCTATTCATCTCATTAAAAAACCCCCACAACACTCCTATCCATTCCCCCAACATAAATTTACACTAATATTTAGCATCTAGTGAATGGATTACTCTTGCTTCAAATTTCATCCATACCATTTAATGAGCCTTTGTCGAGATGGATCTCTCATTGGGTTCTCACTTCAGAAAGTGTTAGACCTCTCTGGAGGACATCGACAAGATTGTCTCATCTTCTTGTACGTTTCATGAACATGTGCTCCATGGGATTTGGGTTTCGAGGACCATCATGATCTGGTTTGTGAATGATGAAGACCTCATCATCACCTTGGATAATGTTAAAAATGTTTTATCAAGTTTCACTTTTTTCTCTCGAGTGGTCATTTTATTTTCACCTTAAATGTGATTATCCCATCCCAAAAATGTGTGTATCCCATAATGGAATTCCCATTCAGGTTCATAACCCAGTGATTCATTAATATATTATAAATATGGTTGGTCATGTACCCCTCTATAATATCATATCCCTTCGCTTTATCATCCAATTTATATGAGAAACTATATCAAAGAGGATATATCTAATAATCCACTAGATATCATTTTCCTTGATGTGGAAGGAGAAATTTAAAGGTATCAATATGTATTTTATGAATCGTGGGATTCATTATTTATGAACTGTTGTGATCCTAGTCACTATTTTCATTCAATACTGGTGATGATCTTCCCACAAATTCATTGTATATCCCTCAATTTTTTGGAATGATCATCCAATGCATATCTTGTGGAAGGTTTGACTCAGGATTTTGAATATCATCTAAGAATTCCCTTAAAATTTGGGAGATTCACTAGATACATCGAAGCTAGTGCATCATTCAGGAATCCAAAAGAGGGGTCTATTGTCTTTCGATCCAATGATTCATGTTTTTTTTTCACTTGAGGAATAATTTTGGTTTTAATTCAACATCAAGGTAGGTTCAAGACGACCTAGGGAAGGATGAGGGGTTTGTGTTGTTTTGTGATACTATTTAAAGAGATCTCTTTAACATGTTGATGATATGATATCTGAATGTGTTTCCCCATATGTGGCCGTGATTCAAGAATCGGGTGGGGATGGTTACTAATATGGTAATAGGATGTTTCATTATTGTTAAGGGGAAACATATTTATTTGTAAATGGGTTGAAATAAGTTATCTAAAACACTCCCCCCACAACTAGAACAGGTTAAGATGAAACAATGGGTATCCATTTTCAGAACTGAATTATGGCATTGAGTGATAGTGAGGCTCCCTAATGGAGATATGGGAATTATGGGGAGGAATGATATAATTAAAATAATCATCTTCTAGTTAAACTATATTGAAATGGTATAGATATTATTTCAGGTTCAGATTCATGTTCATCAGAGACTAGGGAAGAATAAATCATGTAATATTACCTTCGATCATGTTCAAATAATGTAAATAATAACATTTTTATTCATATTTTTATTATTCAGAAAATGTAGAGGCCTCATAGACAAAATTACAACTCTAATTTTCTATGTCATCATCTATTGACATTTTCACGAAATGGAAGACACCATAAAATGAGAATGAATATTGATTTTGAAAAACCATCATAGTATTTCTAAGGGGTCTAATATTCTTATGGATCCAACAGACAATGGAATAATTTAAATTCAAATGTAGAAAAATACTAACATTGAACTGGATTGTTTTGATGAGGATTTTTTTAAATCATAAAAACCCTAGGAGATTCTCATGTAATATAATAAATAAATTTTAGAGAAGTATATCACAATCAGGATATCAGAAAAGGATGATCATAGGATGTTATAATGTCCACTTTGAGTTGATTTGATCAAATAATAATCACAATGGATTGAAATGTAGAATAAGATATTGATACGAGATTTTTATGACTGGAAAACAATCTTTTATGACCGTGTGTATACGTGGGAAAAGATGTATTTTCACACTAGAGATCTCATTAAGGAAAATTCGGAAGTAGAATTTACCTCCATTTAATGGTGACTATATAAGATAATGGATTCTAACCATTTTAAATTATTATTATGTGGATTGATAATTTCATATGAAGTTTGAATTTATTGTATTATGAAATTATTGGTTTACAAATTTTTCATTAAAAGATCTTCTAAAATAAAATAAATATTTATTTGGATTTATATGTGTAAAAGGCTTGGGTATGTATAGTTGGTATGAGAGAAATTTCTCATTATTTCTATAGATTAATACTACAAATAATTAGTAAGAAACCTAAAGATAATTCTATAACCATGGATAACCTATATTGAAACATAGAATTTCATAAGTCGTAGTACTCATATAATTTAAAATTTTTCCATTTTATCTTAAATTTATCATTTTTATTATATTATGGGTTAAGATTTACTCTACCCTATTTGTACTTTAGTTTTCATAGTAAATAGATGGAAATAAAATAACTCGTGGAAAAAATTATTTTGATAGGAAATTCATTGATTTCTCTAATGTTATCCCATATATGATGGGAATAGGTTCTCCGATAATCCGAAGAGTAAATTCTCATCTAAAACAAGTTATGAATAGTAGATTTAATTGTGTGTAATTCTATCATTATAATATGAATGAGAAATTTTTGTTTGAATCATTCATTCGAGAAAGGCCTCCCATCATTAGATCATCTTCTTATTCTATCATTGAAAAATAATGAACAAATTCCATTGAAATGATATTATTTATCATCTAATTATTATAATATGAGAATATTGTTATTATGGAATATAATTTTTAAGGGGAAGCTGATTAGTGGTGGACACTGATTGAGAAAATAATTTTCATTGAAGAAATTGATTCCATGGAACCTGATGAATTGAAGAAAATATTTTTTAATACTCATTTTCCCTAAACGATCCATCATAATGAGGAAAAGGGAGTTATTTAGACTGAAATAAAAGTAATTTGAAATTATTGGATTAAAAGAGGAAAAGTATACATGGATTGAATAATATTCCTCTAGACTTTTCATGAAAATTGTAATCATGGTGCATCCCATCATTAGCCGAATAAATCCAATACTATGAAAACATTGGTCATTAGAGAATTCAATAGTTATAAACATATTTTCTATTGTGACATTATGATTATCATTTATTTTTGAGACTCTCAGTGGTCTAGAGGGCATAGTGAAAAATAGAATAAATTATGTAAAATATTGGTGGATAACATATAAATCCAATTATGGAATGATGATCCAAAATAACCCCTGTTAAAGGTGTGGGGAGATGAATCATGGAATCTTATTAAAGGAAACTAATAGATTCATAATGTGTGGAGGTGAGGTGAATATGTATAATAATTAATGAATTGATATTACGAGTCCCACTTCTCTGTATGAAGAAAAGAAAGTTCATATAAGCACTTGGCCTATAGTCTAGTGTTTGAACTAAAAGGGTCATGTGAATTATTAAATCCATTCCCATATGTCAAGATTTGTGGGAGGAAATGAAAAACAAAAAACTCCATGGAAATAAGGAATGAAATATTCTATCATTTCTTCTGATGTTGAACCCAACAATGAGGAGGTGAAATATATACTAATTATTCATTCATTATTAGTGAACGTACTATTCGATTTAAGTTATAAAATGTCATACATATTATTCATGTTTAGTATAACTACTCTAACAACAAATAAAAATAATTAGGTTGAGTTATCTATGAGAAGAAAATGGTGCAATTATTTCATCCAAATTATATAAGTCATCCCAATTTATGCTTTTCGACTGAATGTCACAAATAATCTTGTAATACATCATTTGGGGGGGTTTGATGACATATTGGGCATGGATGATGTATTTTTATAAAAACACAAAATCATCTATTAAGGAATATAGATCACTCTTCACCTAGTATGGTTCCTTAGAATTCATTACTAATATAAGGGGAATGATGACTCCACATCAGAATCATTATCTCAATTGAAATTTTTTTCCCAATGATAATAAATATTTTGTTCAAATGATGGTTACAACGGAGGGGATCCTGCTTAGAGTCATTCCCATTGTGAGTGAGGAAACCGACGTATTCCCTAAAAATATAACTAGTGATCTCCTTAATTGATAGGTTTGGTTCTAACTTGAACTTATTCTTATAAAATTTCCTATATAAAATAAATCTTATAGAATTTCTGTTATTCAGCTGGGTTAATAGAAGATATTTTCACAATAGAATATGTGAAATGATTTTTAATTCCAAACTGATTCACCCTAGGTTTTACCATTCATCTATATCAAAAATAAATATGGATTGACACACCTATAAATTTATTATCGATAGATCAAAAATATCATGATAAATATTTTTTATCCCCTACCACATATAGTTTAATTGTTCGATCCACTACATAAGACATGTATTTCAATAAGGTGTAAATTTGTTAATGATATCACCAATTAAATGTTAGGATGTAAGATATTTCAAAGACTTCATTTAAAAACACATAAGGAAAGGATTAATTCACAGTGACTCCATTCAGAATCACTAATGCTACAAAATATGTAATAGAACTAATGAATATAGTCCCTAAATAATTCAATGATTTTTTTGGGTAGTATTTATTGATGATATTTTTTAAACTCCAAGAGCATGGAGGAACATGAAGATAAATTGAAAAGAATCTTTAAGAAATTTCATTGGTAAAAATTAATGGACAATAAGTTAAATTTTAGTTATGGATTGAGGTATTGTCATCTTTGGGGATTGTGATCACATGAAAAGGTATATACGTGGACCCTTAATAGGCAAAGGATATTGAAGAGTGTCCAATAAGAACATATAAAAAAAGATAATTAGTTTCATTAGGATATCTGGGTGTTGTCAATTATTTTTGAATAACATGTGATAATAATAAAACACTCTGACCAAACCAAATCATTTGGGAGTAAAGATTGTTTTAACTAGTGAATGTGAGGAAAGTTTCATGGTGTTGAAATTCTTTTTGTTTTTCATCTTTCCGGTACTCATACTCTGGAATGGTGGGAATCTATTTGTGGTGTAAAAAATTTAATTAAGGTATTTATGAGGATGGGTAATGGTGAAAAATGTTAATTTGATTGCCTATACCTCAACGAAGGTAAAAAATGTGGATAAAATATCATCAATGCATGATATAGAGTTGGATGATGTGAACATTGATTTGATGATTTAGAACCAGTATTTATATGGGGAGATGTTTATGATATATAATGATCCTAAGACCATAAAATATATATTAACATATAAAGATAATAATATTCACTAGTAAAGATGTTTTGAGATCATCAAAGATTATGACTGGTCAATCCACTACCATTCTAGTAACCAAAAGATAGTGGTAGATGGTCAATATTTAATGATCATATATCTTTTTCAATGTTGAGAATTGAGAAGGTTAAAATCTTATTTGGAATTAAAATGATGTATAAGAAATGTGTTAATGATATAATATTATAAATCCATTATCAAATGATATTTTGACCATTACTTATGGAATAAATAATGAATGCTCATGAAATTGATGAAGAAATTTAGATGATGGTGGTAACTATCAAATATAATAAATACAAATAATTAAAAAATTTACGATAAAGGAGGTTTGACATTTGGTTCATGAGTATGTGTTCCATATAATAAAGATGTAATGAAATATATTCTACATAATTCACATATATTAACATTATATATTCACCCTAGGTGCATAAAAAGGTATCAAGATATCTGAGAGCACTATTAGTGCGACGACATGAAGAAATAGATAACTGAATATACATCAATTTTCTAGGTATTTAAAAAGGTGAATTATAAAAGGAAGAAGAATTAGTTTATTATGAAGCCATTAACTATGTGAACATTTATGTGAAAAAATATCATCACGGACTTTTTTTCTCTAGTCTACCAATGACATCCAGAGGAAACAATTCTATTTTAGTTATTATGGACCATCTATCAAAGAGAAATAAATTTATCACAATTCAAGAGGACATATCACTAAATAAAGATAATCGATATAAATTAGAGATGTGTTAAAGATTTGTTGATTACAACTATTAATTGTACCTTATATGGTTATGAGATTCACCCCCATGTTTTGGAAATGTCTCTAACATTCTCTGAATAGTGATTTGAACTTCAGTATGGCTTATCATCCTCAAAATGATGGATAATAAATTTCTAATATTTAGTCACTAAGAGATATGTTGAGAGCTTGTTATATGGACTTTAATGGTGGATGGGACCAACATCTACCTCTAGACAAATTAACTTACCACAACTTTTTCCACCAGTGCATCAAAATTGCTCCATATGAATCCTTTTATAAGAAAAAATGTATAACATAAACATGTTAGGATGATATAAGTGAATGTAATCCAATATGACCAAAAGTGGTCAATGAAATGGTGGAAATGTTTAAAACCATTCACGAAAAAATCAATTAAAACTATGTATACTACAGAGTTAAATATATAATCATGTGTGAGACATTATAATTTTGGATTGGGGAAAATAATTCCTATTCATATCTCTATTGAAGAGGGTCTTGGGATTTGGGAGGATGGGAAAGCTAAGTCTCATGTACATCAAACCCTTTATGATTCTATATTTTTTGTTGAATATGTGGTCTGTCAACTAGAACTTCCACCTACCATGTATCAAAAAACTGATGTATTCCACGTATCCATCTTGAAGAATTATATTCAATATTTCACAAATGTACTAAATTCGAAGGATCTATAGTATGAAAAGTATCTCGTTAATGAGTTTTATGAATTTAAGATCATTGGTTGTATAGATAACGTTATATTCATTGAGACAACATACCTATATAATGTACTATGGCATAACCAAAAGAAAGCAGGGGTAAAATTTGAAACAAAATAAGCAATGAAGAAGATGTACCATCACTTGATTTCACACCGAATGTAAAAATAAACTTTGAGGGTGAAATTTCATAAGTGTGAAAGAATGTATGAAACCAAAATCATTGGTAATTAAATACTTAAAATTATTCAATAGAGTAAAAACCACAAACAATAACTATAATAACACAATACAAACATTATAAATTAACAGTGAATGAAATAAATTGTATTTTTAGAAATTGTGGAACCTATCCTAATGGAATGTTAAAATTTTCCATTGAATAGTAAAATGGTCATTTGGTATAGTAATTCACAGAAGATAATAATGATATTATCTATAAATGTACATAAAACATTTTGGCATCTTATAAATTATAGTATGATTTACTATATCATGGTATTAGTCAATAAATATATAAAAAAGTATTAAGTGTTAGTATTTTTATAAAACATAAATTCTTATAAAAAATTTTATAACTAATATGATTATTAAAAATAAAATTTATTATCATATAATATATTCATGAATTAATTTCTTCTCTAATGATTATATGATATTTTATGAGACCTCAATTATTTTTTAAAAATTCCATAAAAGTAGTTATAATTTTTAATTAATAATTTCTTTGTAAATGATTATTTTAATTAAAAATGAAATTCTTTATATTTATATAATCAATTTTTAAGAATAAATTTAATTTTTGGATTCGGAATATCAAAAAATTGTTAGGGTGAATTTGTGGGATTTATATAAAATACATGGTTTTTAGGCCAATATTGAAATATGATAATTTATATTACACACCAAATAAATGAATTTTTTAGTTATTTTTGATGCATGGATAATTTAATCTCAAAATATAGAAATTAAATTCATTATTATATTATTCATAGTGACACAGTTCAAACTATTCACATTCTTAGGCCAAATTTTAAACTAATGAGTAAAATAATGTGAAAACACCCCTCTCCACCCCTATAAACACCACCCCTCACAACCTATTATCCTCACACCTTATCATCGTCATGTAATTGTATAAAGGGATAGGGAGGAAAAATACAAAAAGGAGAAGCACATAGGGAAACCCCTCGCCCACCCCCACCCCCGCCCAAAAAAAAGAAACAATGGGGTGCTAAAATGATGCAGCCCTATACTATTTTAAATCCCTTAAGCCAAATTAATTAGGCCCTTGGTCTAATAAAAATCCCAACCCATTCCCCTATTTTGATTCTCAAGGAGGATAAAATCAAGAGATACAATCCTATTTCTTTTTCATTTAATTTTTATTCAATTATATTTCTTTTTTATCCTATATTCCCCTCAACTAATCATAGGGAAATGGTAAATCAATATATTTTATATGAATTATAATTTTTTTATGTTTATGGAATAATGTTTCTTTAAATATATATCCTTTTATATTTATTTTTAAAATAAAATATCATGAATGCTGTGTCTGTTACCACCATTGGGGATGATGCATTTTCACTTTTCACCATAACATTAAATTACGACTATAATAACACAATTATAGATGAAAGAGACTATTAAATTTATGTAATAACCTTTTTTCAATTCTATAACTACCTTATATATATAATATTAGAGAATAAAAAAATTATTTTCTTGTGATTGAAAATGTTCCAAACAAATCTAAATGATTATCATTAACATGTTTTCAAATTTTTTACCCTTATAAAATTAAAAAGTGAAATAAATAATTCCAATTAAACATATTTATGTTCATTAATAAAATATAATATGAATTATTGATAATTTTCCCAATTTTAAATGAACTTCCATTCTTGTATATAAGTGAACTAGTCATGAGAACTAAAAAAACAATCACTCTCGAATAATGTAATTATATTTTATAACTCATCAAAAATACCATAAATGAACAGAATATAATAATAATAAATAAAATACATGTATAAAATTCTCTTAGTTAAATAAATAATTTATTTTATTTTATTTTTTTTGAATTTAATATCATTTGAAGAACACTATCGGGAAAAAGGTATGGAATTTCCTATGAATAATAATTTTTTTCTTCGGGTCACTCTTTCTCTAACATTATACCAATGTAACTCATTTTAATTTTAATTTAATTCTTTAATATTATATTCATATTTTATAAAATCATATATCCTGATCATTACAACCTTATATTAAGTGTAAATACACGTTTTTATAAGGTTCCAATCTCAATTAATCTCAATAAGCGAGCCAAAATTAGTTGAAATTTATAATTTCTCCCCCATTTTCATGTGCACTATATAATCTGTTTTAACCCACCATTATTTTTCAATAAAAACTAATTTATTCATGAAAATATAACTTTATTATTTTTTGGTTTTATGAAAACAAATATTTCTTTTCCACTTTAAAGTCTCTTTAATATATTCTTTAAACCACAGTAAAATATTAAATTTATAATTTCTCTTAAACCCTATTATTATATGTTTTCACTTCTGTTTTACATAAAATATCAAGATTTAATTCAATTTTACCATATAAATTTCCATGTATAATTGATATCCATGCATTCCAGTAAACCATTATCATATTCCATTTTTTTGCATTACAACATGATTATGACATGCGGTTAATTCCATGGGAAACCATTATGATTGAATATTTGTTTTAATCAAATATGAAAGAACATATTATAATGGTTGTGCATTGATAGAACACCAATTAATTTTGTACTGTTTAGCCTCATGAGGCAATATGTTGGGATTGGATGTAAATTTGAATGACTTATGAGACTTTTTCCGCTCTGTGTGATGGCTATGGTAGTTAGCTCTAACTCATAGCTATGTCATGTTGTGTGTTGTTTCAACATTATTATGTTTAAATGATTAAATATCCCCATTCTCAACATTTTATTATTCCTAATTATTTTTCATGTTCCCTTACTATTTATTTCTTCATGTTATACATACTACCCATTGTATTTTCTAGAATTCCTACGTTTACACCATTACTAGGCTATTTATCTCAACCATTTTAAACGTTTAGTTCATAGGATATCCTATGAATATGAACAATCTCAATGAAATTTATGATTTATTTATGGATGAATAAAATAAATATATATTATTACATTTTTAATGTTTTTAACTTCTGTACCTAATCATCCAATTAAACTAGACATTTTAAATATTGGTTTGAAATTTTTTGGTTAATTAATCTTAATATCATGTATTAATAAGTGTAAAATATTAGGTCATAATATATCAAATGTTCTTGATTGAAATATTAAAAGAAGGATCATAATATTATTTTCTACCATTTAAGATAGTGGAGTGTAAATTGAATGAAATATACAAGGACATCATTACATGGAATATATGGCTAGTGAGAGGTGATGATGTCATCACTGTGTTATTTCACTGACTCACGAAGACAACAAACATCCTAACATCTATTAAAGAGATTTAGGTGGAGAGGTTTGTGTAATTTTATATATGAGATAACATTTACCATCATGGGATAACTTCAAATATTATATACTACAACGATTCATGGATTAAATCATAATTATGGAGATTCATGTGTGACCCATTCAGGGCCCAACTGCAGATGAGTGTAGTCTTTCAATCCCAGATATATGGGTAAGCCAAATACACATACTAGGTGCTCAAGGATATAATTAGGGACTTACTGTAAGAATTTATCTAGAGCTCGTAGGATAACATTCCATTTGTAGTGTTAGTTTACAATAATAACTACAACTTTTATTTCAATATGGAACCTTTTGTGCCCATATATAAGATCGCTTATGGGTCTCCATTTTTTTAGACTGAGATCAGATAGGTTTTTGTTTTCGGATAGAGATATTGCATGATTTTATAGGAATGGTCATGGTCATCCATGAGTAGATGAGGAAATATCAATGTAGGTAGATATATTATGTACGTAGACATCATAATTACTTGGATATTGAACATGGAGACTGTGTTTTCATGAGACTCAAACCACGATGAGAATTCTGAATTTTATGATGTATATGAACGTTATTATTGACAATATTTAGAAGAATTTGGGATCTTTCCTAGGGTTGGGGAGGTTTATTACAGCCTCATAATACACACATCATTAGAGAAGTTGCAAGAAATCATCCATTTGTCTATTGGAGGATTGGAACTTCCATATGCATGTTATATAATGGGGTTCACTAGAAATTGATGATGTAGACACATTTTTAGAGAACCAATTATGATCAAGATTTACATTAGAGGACCGTACATGAATGTAATACACCCTTGGTTCATGTGTTTTGGTAATACATATGTATGAATGACTGTTCCCGGTAGAGGGTAAATTAGATATGGGCATATTATCTAGAGGTTTTTGTTTAGTTTTTTCTTTTCAAGGATGAAAATCATAAATGATATAATAATATTGGGTCCCGTTTTTCCTTCTATAGAATATAAATATATCTATATTTTTTTTGTGTCATAATTTTATATGGTGTGCGATTCAAAAAACCAAATTAAAAATAATTCATATTATAAAAATATCAAATATTTTTTATATTATTCTTGAACATTTTCTAAAATAAAATAGTATATTTCCTAAAAAAAGCCTTATATAGAAAATATGAGAGTAATTTTAATATAATTTCATTTAGACAATAGGAACTATCAAATGTAGTTTACCAAAGGACATTTGGACAAAGAGGTCATCTGTTGTACGTTTAGTTGATTAATTAAATAATAAATTTAATTAATCAATTAAATGAACTAAAGAGAAATTATATATAAATATGATGTTTTGGAATATTATCAGGGTTATCCACATAACCCTAGAATAATTTTGATGATTTTTATGCCACCAACCATTATATAAATAAGATCATACATCTGGGACACTATGGATCCTAAAGAATCAGATTGTAATGAAGACATTAACTTGTCTCTTTCATTGGAGATAGTGTTCCTAATAGATGAATGATCCAGATTGAGGAAGGATACATAATTTGTTTCTTCATCTAATGTTTATTCAAATATAGACCATGATAATTCTTATTTCATTGATCATCATCAATTATGTAGATTTTGATGCAGTCATGTATCAGATTCAATTTTGTTATTAAATTAATCCATATAGAACCATGTTTCTGATAATGGATATCCTCAATTATATTGGCCATGAACTAATGGATAGTAATATTCAGATATATTTCTTATGCTTTCCCACATCCTTATACATGTTATTCATTATTTAACATTGTGGTCTATATTTAACTATTTCCATGTAGGACAGATTATGATCAAAACCAACGATTTAATATAAATTTACCTATAATGATCAGATCAATTCTTTAACGGATCAGGAGGTATAATAGTATTGGCTATTTCCACCAAGGATAAAAATGTCTATTTTATTGATGTAATTTGTGATTGACTCATAATTTTTTTTGGAATAAATATATAAATACAATTTTTGACTAATAGTTATCTGATATTGACAACCATAGAATGAATTCACTATTTTTTTGGTATCTTAAGGGCTGGATTTGTGGTGGAGAGCATGAATATTGAATAGTGGATCAAATATTAAGATTTTATGGGCATTTTAAATACAAATTGTGTGGCCTAAATAGCTGACAACATAAATGTAATTGGATATAGGGGCTACAGTTTCAATATGAGTCACATATTAGATTATCTGTGTGTCCCCCACACACCATTGGACCTAGAACATGAGACCCAGAATGTAATATGTATGTAAACTGAAATTTTAATGGTTTGGCACATGGTAAGTGTAAAAATACATGACCAAGGATTTGTTCCTGAGTACATAACCAATTAACATGAACACGACTTATGTTCAAGAATATGGAAAGTATCCTGAATTGGAACCCAAGTGGATGAGACATGAAATGTATTCAAATTAAATTCCATGTAAGGATACATGGTAATTTATCCTTGTATTGTATGGTACAGAGATATTAAAGAATATTGGGACCACATGTCTTGTACATTTAATTACATGTTGTGTACCATCATTTTTTAGAAAAAAAAATCTATAACTCATATCTGTATTTTTTTGACCTCACACATTCACCTATGTTTATCCTATCCTAATATTTTTTCATGTTAAAATTGATAATTTCCTTCATAGTGTATTTTAATACATGATGCTAGATTATCAATGTTTAAAACAACATTACATGATGCTCGATGATAGTAGTGACCAATCAAGATTTTAAGATATATTAAAGTGGAACCCTTCTTCTAGGTCAAGCATGGTTCTTATATCAATTATTATACATCAATTCATCTAATGTTTATGGATTTATCCTCAATAATTAGAGATAAAGTCTCATTCTTGGTTGGGAATGGATTAATTACTTTTACAGTGGCACCATCCTAGTGGTGAGCACTTGGTTTTACATTCTTCTATCTGAGTGGATCCCTCCTACAGTATTAGGTTATGGGTCATTGACCATTGTAGTGGAAACCACCTAAGTTATTAGGGTATGCGGCCATGACTGTTAGAGTGTAAACCGTCATATATGCAGTTAATTGGTCCTCCTTATATAATTTGAGTAGCACCCTCTTATTGGATCGGGATTGGGACTTATATCATCTATCACATGGCACACTCTTACGATATCATTGTATGGGTCCTCAAATACTAGAGAAGAACCCTTTCCAGAGTCTGGGATGGGTTCCCCAATTGACTAATTTTGATTAATGCTATTATATTACTTATTAATGGGTCATCTTCCTTGATATTGTGGCATGTCGACTTTGAGACATATTGAAGAGGTGTGGCATGACTTTGATGTTTCTTCGAACTTACATAAATAATTTTGGGCATCCCTGATTGATCCTTGGGAACCAATTTAAGAACCTTTTCCTATGATATTATATTGGATATTTGTCCTATTTCTCTCTCATTTGGTTAAATTTTTTTGTGAATATATAAATCATTATTCATGTAAATTGATATGGTAGCTGTGTTGATTTGTTTTAAGGTATCTATTTCTATCAATTCCCTTACTTCTCCCCCATAATAATTCTGGTCATCCCACTTGGTATGTATATTCTCACCAATGTATGAAATATTAAACCACATTTGATTTCTTATAGATATTATGGACATGTAAAATGTTATTTTGATGGAGCATATGGTTACCCAACACATTATATTGTGTACGATAGTTGGACCTTTTAGATCCCAAGGTTGACTATCTCAGTACACTAATTTATAAATTTTCATAGGTTGGTAATTATTTCTATTTAGCTATGAATTTTCTCCCTTTTTCTATTCATTTATGTTTTCATAAACTTATACACCAAATAGATTTTATATGTATGGTTTACACTTTATAGTATTCATATTTTATAATTACTCATATGGACGTATTCCTCAAGATGATCTGTTGTGTTTCGATCGATACATTGAATAAATTCCTCCCAAATTAATTATTCCATTTGGTGCATGTATTCACCCTTAGGAACATCTAGGTGAGATTTTGGTGGTTGAGGTATGGGCCCTATTTGGCCAGTTTGTGACATAGGTTTTGTTAAAATGTGTTATTTAATATATACTTTTTCGTATCTGTAAATTTATTAAACATATATTTTGATTTTTTGAGTATTTATTTAAATTAATGATTTATATAAAATAGGATAATTATTATATTTTTTGTTTTTTAAAATATAATAAAGGATATTGTTTGTAAAATTTGTTTTTATGCATGATTTTTAAATGAAGAATGAGAGTAATTATTATAAATTTTATTTGATTAATTTTATATTGGTTTTGTGTAGTGTTATTTAATATAGTCTTAAACATATTTTCAAATATGGATATGGTTTGGTTAATATATTGATTTATTTTATATTATTTTGTTTTTAAGAGTATTATGCAAATAGGTATCCCAAAATTTATAATGGATAGTTGTTAGTTGGTCTTTGCAATAGAACCATATAGTTTATCAACCATTGCATTTCATTCATGTGTTGTTAATGTGAATTCCACTAATATCATATGGTAGATTAGATACTTGTGATATATAGGAATTTTTGTGTGGTATTGAATGGTTCTTCAGTATCTTTGAGTTTTTATTGACCATGATGGTAATTTTTTATACATTTATACATTATTTTTTGGGTTGTTTTTTTCGAATTCCAATGTTTGAATGAATATTTAGAAATAGTCCTTTATTAATATATTTAATGATTCATTAATCTAATAGTATATATCTATGTAAATATCAAGATGATACAATGGACTTGTATAGTATCTATTATAGTGGTCATTTTTTGTTGGACTATATTCATATATTTTTTAATCTAGTTCCAAAAATTTCATATATTACTATAGAAGTTCTTCAATTGTTACAGTATTGTTAATGGGTCATTCATCCTAATATTAAGTCATGGATGTTAATGAGTGACATGATATCAAATTTTGAGGTAGTATTGAATTTTTTTGATGGTATGGTTCTGTATGTTGTTCTAGAGTTGAATTCCAATTCATCTACTAATAAGAGATGTGTTGGGAAATTCTGTATAAGAATAGATATTATATCCTAATATATGGATGAATGAATCATTATCAATAGGCCTTCATATATTTATTGATATTTATTATGCTGGATTATGGAATCAACGATCCATAAGTAAGGAATTCCAGGTCAACTAAAGACTTATGTCACATATATCTAAATAATTTTAATGGTTGTGGACCTTATGGTCACCTTCAACGGTTTTAAAATAGAGTGTCGAGAATTGAATTGGGGTTAGATCTTTGAAATCAATTGATATTATTAAGTAATATTTTAAAATCAAATCAATATATAGTTTTTATTTTAGGTATTAATCATTTAAAATTTTTGTTTCTTTTTATGGATGGTTTTGTTTCACCTTACATATAGAACGCCATTGAAATATTTGTGGGAAATTCCTATTTTTGTTATTTATAATTCGTATAATCTCAAGATAAGTATTTTTTGCATATATTTACATGTTCCATAGTATATGAGTTATAATTTTTTAGACACCAAAATATTTCTCTTATTCAAAATCTTATGCAGAATTGGTAATCTATAATTTATTATTCTTGTTTTTATGATAAAATGTATATATATAGTTCATGATCATTGAGGTTCTCCATTTGAACATATTCAATTGGAACATCAGAGTGGGATGCTTATCTTGATTACACATGTTTAATGTTGGTGGTGTTCAATGTATACCAAAGATTTTAGTGTAGAGTCATGTTTTGGGGGAATCTAAGCTTCTCCCTAGATTTGGGCAACATAATCTACATATGCTTTTAGGAGAAATGATTTGTTACGATGATAAGTTCTATCACATGTGGAATTTTTTTTTTCATTATTACTTTTATACATAAATTTTTTTAATATTATATTTTTTAAAGGGGATATTTATTAACTATGGGGTGTCCATTCCAATTAGGTATGGAATAGATATAACACCACATATAGGTCTAGAGTTTGGGTAGTCTAGTTGGATTTACTAGATCATTAATGGTTACAAAATTATAGATAGAATTAAATTTATGTGGGGTCAAAGATGATTGAGCCACCCTTGAGTCCCATATTACCATCATAATTTGTGTATTTACTTCTTAATGAACATTGTTTCTTGGTTTGTAGAGCTATATAAAACAACAGGGAAATGGAGTGGGCCTCTTGATGGGAAATAATGTTGTTTATGATTTAGGGGTTTCTATGGAGATTCATGTACTAATGTAGTTCAATTTTTAATCGGTGGTCACCTAGTATGAACCCATTATGTGGTCCATTTCCAGGAAACATTGTTTTCCGTATTTATAATTGAACCTGATAGAATGGAACCACACCATGGTCTTGGAGAACCATAACATGGTGTTTTATAGATATTAAATTTTAATTTTAGATTCTTTTTTTTTACTCCAGTCAATTTTAAATCATTTTCCGGTCATTCTACTCCATCATTGGATTCCTAGAACCCATAGAAAGGTGACTTTTATTTCATCTCTATCTCCCATGAAGAATTAATTTTCCTCATTATATCGTCTTGTCATTTAATCTTTGTATACTAGTCATGGACTGTTCATTATCTTCACTTTACCCTATCTCATCTTGATTCTAATCTAAAATGGTTTCAAAAATGTGTTGATTTATGGGTAATGAATTTATTTTTGGGGATTCATCATGATACGGTTTTTCATGGAAGTCATTATATCAATCATTCCTACTTATGGTTGGTAAAATATTTTTATTACATCTTCCCATGTATTGATCATTAATTCATGAATCATTGACTATGTTAATTTCTAAATTCATATGATTGTGAATTTTTTTATTAAATTTTATCTATTTTTTTATAAAAAATTATCTATAATTTTTTTGAAAATGTGTGTCAACGGTGGTATGGGGACATCCTAATTTCTGGTAAGAATAAAGGAGAAAGGCCCCATTCTACTTATCATAAATTTTTTTAAAAAATTATTATTTGAAATATACCTTCTATATATTTAACACAATTTTTTTCTTTGTGTGTGTCTATATATATAACATTTATTAGAATTTATCTGCTATATAATATCCTATATTACTAACATTACAACAATATTGAATTCTGATAGAAACCTAAACTAGGGATTCAATTTATAAAAGTGATTAACCTGGAAATCCTTCTTCCTTTCTCATGTGGGATTCAAGTTCTCCTTTTCCTTCACAAAACATTTTGCATTTCGAATATGGGACACAATTTCCCAATTTTATATATGGAATTAATATTATATTTCTATTAATTATTTGAAATCAATTAATAGTTAATATTATTTAATAATAAAATATAATTAACTATTAATGTTTACTACAAAATATTATGAAATATATAAATTATTAGATTGATTTTATATCTTATAAAGTTTTTTTATCTACATTTGTAACAAAATTATATTGATATTAATATTTTTTATATATGTTTAAATAAGTATTTCAGTTTCATTTATATTGTTCTTATTGTTTATATATTATTTTTATTTGAATCCACATTCTTGAACCATTTTTTATTTTCTAGTAGGTTTCTTTTAAAGGTTATAAATTATTTTTCATCAACATTTTTTACAAAATAATTTTATTATCAATAGTTTATTATATGTTTAATCCATATTTTAATGAACATTTATATTGGTAATTTATTTTATATTTTATAGGATTTCAATGTCACATACTCAAAACATGTTTACATTTCATGTATATGGCTTTGAAAGACTATACATTATTTTCCATCAACGTATGTGGGAAAATTATTTTTATTTTCAACTATTTATTATTTATTTAATTTATTAATTCGGTTTCATTTATATTGTGTTATATTTTATATTTTTTATCCATTCAAAGACACATAATTTAATCATTATTATTTAACAAATAGCTGTATATGAATGTTTTAAATTATTTTGAATCACCATTTTTTATGAAATTATTATTATTTAAAACTATTTATTATTTGTTTAATATATGGATTTATTTTAATTTATATTGGTCTTATAGTTTATAATTTATATTCTAACAATGTCACATACTTGAAACATTTTAAACATTCAATTTTGTGGCTCTAAAAGCTTGTAAATTATTTTTCATCAACATTTTTTATATAATTATTTTTATTTTCATATATTTCTTATATATTTAATCCATGATTTATGATTCATTTATAGCGATCTTATAATTTTTGTTTTATAGGCATTCTTAGTCATCTATATGAAATATTTTCACATTTCAATTAGGTTAAAATGAATCACTATAAAAGATAAATTATAAGACCAATATAAATAAAACACAAGACATTGAATAAACATATAACAAATATTTTAAAATAAAAAGAATATTGTAAGAAATGTTGATGAAAAATAATTCATAGGCATTGAAATTCACAAACATGAAAAGCTGTCGAGTATTGCACCACATCCAAAAACCATAAAAACATATATAGTACTTCTCCATTATAAAAGGGGAGGTTGGTTGAGATTTTACATAATATATTTTGAATACTTCAGGTTTTATTTATCTGTGTTTTAACAAAAATGTAAATAGGTCTAGGTCAAAATAATTTCAAAAAATTAGTTATGAATTAATATTGTTAAGTTGAAAATAATAATATTTAATTTAAATTTTTTACTAATTACAAATAATTATTAATAATTATTTTATTGAATAATAATAATTAATAATTCATTAATTAATCATTAATATTTTAATAATTTAATCATTGTTAATAAATTTAGTGACTATATAATATATTTAAAAATATATTAGTAATTATATAATACTAGTTATAAATAATTATTGATTAAAATTATTTATTTATTTATTTCCTAATTAATATTATTATCATGTAATTACATATTATATAATTAATAATTTGCTAATAACAAAAATTTACATTTCTAATTTTATTAATTAGTTACTAAATAATAATTTTAGATAATTATTAGTAATTATCTTTAGCTATTAAATAATATTTAATATAAATTAATATTTATATGTATTTATTATTTATTAGAAGCAATTATTTAATTAATTAATACCTATATAATAATAATTAGTTCAAATTTTTTAATTTAATCAGTTAATCATCATTAAAAACAATAGTGAATAAAAATGACATTTAATATTTTTTTAGTAATTGTATAATAATAATTATTAAAATTAATTAAAAACTTAATAATATAATAATAAATTATTATATAATTAGTAAATACTAATTTTAAATAGTAATTAAATAATTATTAATTACTAATTACGAATAAATAATAATAATTTCATTATTTATTAGAAATTGGGTAATAAAATATATATATATACATATTAATTAATAATTAATTTTTAAATAGAATTTATTAATATTAATAATTATTTAAATATTGTTTAGTTTCGATGTAATTAATAACTTTTATCTACTAAGAATTTATTAATATTTATTGGTAATTAATTAATGGTTAATTAATACTGTTTAAAATATTTTTAATATTAATTATTATGTTTGGTCAGAGTGTGATACTCATGAGGGGGTGAATTGAGTTCCTATAAAAAAAATTGTTATAAAAATTATTTAAAAGATTCCACTAATTAAAAATAAAACTAGCTAGTTAAAAAATGTAGTAAAATTATAATAGCATGACTCTTCAAATAGTTTCTCTAAAGATTGATTAATTATCTATTATAAAAATATGAGATATTGATAAAACATTTGAAAATACTCTAATAAGGTCAATACTTATAACTACAATCCAAGACTAACTATCAAAGTAAAATATAGTTTTCTAAATTATGAATTAAAACATAGAAAAATTAAATTGAAGTAGATAGTAGATAAAACAAGTTGTTCACTATCATGATGATACATAATACACTCCACTTGGTGACCACCTTCTACCATGAAATATATATATATATATATAAATATTTAATCTAAAACCTAGATTGGGGTTAATTATAGTACACATGATTTTCCGGGTCAAAAAACATCTACCAATATTCTACACGGGAAAAATAATAGCCAAGTCACACAGGACCCCTTTTAGTTTTACATGGGTGAAACATGGTGTAAATATATTTTTGATTGATGTTTCATTATATCCTCTAGTTAAGTGTAGGAGACAACGTGTGCTTTTAATAAATATACAAACACTTCACAAAGAGTAATAAAACAATACAAAAAAAAAGAAAAATGTAGTAACATAGAGTTTAGAAGGCTCTGTGTGTCAGGAAATGAAGCTCTAGACTCTATGGATCCAGAAGATGCAATGTTCCAGTCCTCTTCTGAAAACCGTGTGTTGTGTGTCCAGAGTTCTGGTTTTTAGTGAATTGATATGTTCTTCTTCTACTTTGAGTTGTAGAAAGGATGTTTTCATGATGTATCACAGCAGGTTCTTCTCTGTTTTCAACCTTGATGAATGGAATGTTCTTCCTTAATTTTATTCTTACATGTATGGGTGTTCTTATGTTTTACATGCATTAAACTCCCACTATTTTTTTCATGAATGCCACACCTTATGTTCTTTTGGGTACTTGTGTTCAAGTCGAAAAGGGGCATGATCTTCACACCCTGTACCTCTTACTATCTACTAACATGACTGCAAATGATCATTAATATATCAATGTCAATAAATGAATCAAATATGACCATTATAAACAAAATTTGAATTTAATTACAAAAGACATAATATTTGTTATGTATAGAACAATGTCACATTGGCAGTCCGAAAATCCTGGTGCCATACTCATGGTGAGACAATCATAGTGCCACAGTTTCCACGAGATCTAAAAATTTTCCAATGTTATGGTGTCTGTTCCATTATAAATTTTGGAATTGGTATCATGGTTGCAGTGTTAGGGAAATAGTTTCTCAAGTAAAGACGTTTACTCCATTGTCAAATTTCAGAACGGTGTCCTTTTACGGTGTCCTGTAAATGGTAGCATTGAAATTTTGTTAGGAACATGACTGAATCTGGAACTGGTATCACGCTTACGCTGTCACATACATTGTGAAAATCCAGAACCAGTTGCGAGCTTAAGGTTTCATAGACTTAGTCAAATATATTTAATATGTCAGAAATATATATCTTCAAAAAATATATTATGATTAATCCTAATCATACTAAAATAAAATATAACATGATTAAACATATTTCAAAAAATTGACACATGACTTTCATGATTTTTATCATTATCTTGTGAGAGTTTTAAAATATGAGTCGTAATTGTGTACCACATGATTTTTATGAATTAAAACATGAGGAGTCAAACAATTTCCAAACATGATTTTTTAGCATTAAATCATAAGTAGTCCAACAATCTCCAAACCAGATTTGTGATCATTAAAAAATGAGCAGTCCAACAATCTCCCCTTTTTTGATGATTAAAAATCATGGAATATTCAGGCCATATATTCTAGAAATGAATAATGTGATTACTTATCATATCAGGTAATTAAATCATATATGTAATAAATAGCATAAAGTGTATATATTTTTCCCTAATGCCTACCCTTGATATTTCTCCCCTCAAAATTACAGTAATAATATTTTCTCTCCATTAAAATCCTTATTATTATCTCTCTCCCTTTCAGCATTATCAAAAAGGGAGGAGAGATAATGTTAAAAAGAAAGACTACATGAAAATAAAAATTACTAAAACAATAATAGGCCACATTATATTTAATAAAAGGATAAAGTATACAACAATTAAGATTGAAAGTAAAACATATCCCTATAAAAAAAGAAGTCACCTATCGGTAGAGTCATCAAATGAGAATTTTCCATTGTGAGAGACATAAGATGGAGAAACTAGAGATCTAGAAGTTTAGGTAATAGAATTAGTGGCTAGGGAATGTAGTGGAACTCCTTCAATGATAGAAGGTGCAAGGGTACTTCTTGTAGAAGACTAGGAAAAAATTTCCCAATAATGACATGTTTGATGGAGCTCAGAGGTTGAGAAACATACATGGTCACTGGAGAAAAAGAAGTGGTGGAAGAAGGATATGTACAAAGTGGTAGACCATGCCTCAAAGGAGAAGTTAAAGGAGGCACAATTGCAGCAATCTAAAAATATAGATATAGTTTTATGTGGTTTATAATGTTCGTGATGATCTCTCTACCATGATTCATGTCCTTCTCAATGTCATCCTTGTTTTCCAGAAACATCTCTAGAGTGGTTTCATCTTCGACACATGATCCTTGAAGGCTTGAGTGACTAGAGGTATCATCAAATTATCCACAAGACTATTGAAGTTATTATTCAACACATGAATTGAATAAATTCTCTTAACGTATTTTTCCACATTCATAGATATTTATTCCTTAGAATCAATGGTAATTGTTGAATAAATCCTCACCAAATATAGTATGTGGTCAATGATCATTATGATAGCATGGGTAATTTATTTATCAACACCACCTGACACTGACTGAATCTCTAACCAGAAAGATGATATGATCAAGTCACTTTCCACAGGATGAGATGGTTTTCCAGATGTAGCTAGAGCTGAAATGACTAATGTGAGAATATTAATCTTTTTTTAAAATAGTTTCAAAATATCATTAATATTCATTGGTAAGTGTATAGAGTCCAGAGAAAATTTCACAATTCATATACCTTACCCTGGTTTTTTTCTCAACCAACATTTCAAAAGCAGTAATCAAGATTGTGTGAATTAGAGATACAAAATGAAGTGTTATCTTTCCATTATCATCCTCACTAAGGTGAGTATATGAGATTGGCATATTTTCAAGGCATTATACATATGTTTTCCATAGATTTTATATATTTCACGTCATCACTCAATTGTTTGTTCTCAACGTGAACTTCATGAATTTCACGAATCATCGTGGGTTAGATCTTCCATATGATTTTCTCTACTAGTAACTATCACAGAGATTGGTCATAGGTGCATTTTGTGACTTCATGATGCTGTCAAAACCAAAAAACAATGTTTCTCCATAAATATTCAGATCCATATGACTAACATAATCATATGATTGTAAAGAAGCATCGGAAAGTGGAACTGAAATAGGTTAAAATTCCTTAGTAGGGGTTACTTATTTGGCAGATATTGCACTACAGGAAAAAAGGATTCTGTGATGGGTTATTTGCAAAGTGATTTATTCCAGTCACAAATACACTGTCGAAGAGGTTATTTGTTATGGGAAAATAAACTCATCACAAAAATACTAATTATTTGTGATGGTTTGGCACTACCCATCGCAAATACCAGGAGGCAGTAAACACTAGTAGCGATAGGGGATCCCCCGTCACAACTAGTTATACCCCCAAAGGGAATTTCCAATGGTACCAATCGCAAATTACCCGGCGGCAGTAAAAACCTATTTGCGGTGGGATGCTGTTTCGTCACAAATTGTGTCGGAACATTACTTTTGTCAACGGGTCCCATTGCAAATAAATTTTTAACTACTTACAGTATTTAATGCTGTAGAAGGTATTTTTGACATGACCCGTCGCCATAAATACTATTTGTGATGGAAATCTTGTCGCAAATAGTCATGTCACAACTAATCTAACCTATATATACCCCCTTCCATTTTTCATTCCCCCTCCATTATTCCTTCTCTGTCTCCTTCTATAAACTCCAATTTTAGAGTGAAAGAGTTAGTTATTTTTACAAAGATGTTGTCAAACCACATATAATTACAAGATATCATGTTTAAAGGTATTTATGTTTTATTTAATTTGGTATTTATTTCATTTACTTATATTTATTTTAATTATTGATTATTAATTGTAATTTAGTTAGATTTAAATTGTTTTATCATCCTTAATTATTTGTAATATTAATATTTAATTCTTAGTACTAATTCTTAGAAATTTGTAATAATTAATAATTATTAACGATAATTAGTAATGTATATAAATGATTAGTGGAAATTATTAATTCGTAGTTGTAATTTGCATGAATTAAAAGAAATTATCAATAATAAGAAATAATTAGATAAAAATAGTAATAATTAAGAAAAATAAGTAATAAATATTTGCAATTAGAAAAAATTACAAATAATTAGTAATAAATACCAATAATTATTAATAGATACAAATAATTATTCATAAATACTAATAACGAGTAATATACACAACAAATGATAATAAATACTAATAACTAGTAATAGACACTAATAATTAGTTATAAATACTACGAAATAGTAATAAATACTAAAAAATATTATTAAATAATAATAAATAGTATTCAAAAATAACAATTTTTTAAAAAAAATTAATAAATTTTAATAAATAGTAATAAATACCAATAAATTGTAATAAATAATAATAATTGGTAATAATTAGTAATAATTAGTAATAATTAGTAATAATTAGTAATAAATACTAATAATTAGTAATAAATACTAATAATAAGTAATAAAAAGTAATAATTAGTATTAAATACCATTAAATATTAATAAATACTAATAATTAAAAATAAATACTAATAAATAGTAATAAATATTAATTAATAGTAATAAATAGTACTAAATACTTATAAATGGTAATAAATAGTAATAAATAGAAATTATTAGTAATAATTTGTAATAATTAGTAATAATTAGTTATAATTAGTAATAATTAGTAATAGTTATTAATAATTATTTATAAATAGTAATAATTAATAATAAATATTAATAATTACTTTTAAATACAAACAATTCATAATAAATACTAATAAATAGTAATAAATGCTAATTAATATTAATAATTAGTAATAATTAATAACAATGAGTAATAATTAGTAATAATTAGTGATAAATACTAACAATTAGTAATAAAAACTATTAATTTGTAATAAATATTAATAATTAATAATAATTACAAATAATTAGTAATAATTATTACTAAATATGAATAATTGGTAATAAATACTACTAATTAGAATTAATGAGTAATAAATAGTAATAATTAGTATTAATGAGTAATAAATACTAATAATTAGTAATAATTAGTAATAATTATTACTACTTATTACTATTTATTACAAATTATTAACAATTTTTACTAATTATTACATTTTATTACAAATTTATAACTAATTATTACTAAAATTGTTATAAATTGTAATAAATAGTAATAATTAGAAATAATTAGTAATAATTAGTAATAATTAGAAATAATTAGTAAAAAATGTTAATAATTTTGAATAATTAGTAATAATTAGTAATAATTAGTAATAATTAGTAAACATAGTAATAATTAGTAATAATTAGTAATAATTAGTATAAAATAGTAATAATTATTAATAATTAGTAATAGTTGGTAATAATTAGGCTCACCCATATCTCAATCCAACTGAACGACCTATTCCATTCTCTCCTCGATAAATAAGAATACATTAGTTTCAACATGTCATTTAGACTATTCCATAGTAGTAGTAAGCTCTTCTTCAATAACATGCTCTTCATCTAGAATAACATTTCCTTTAGAAACAACATTATCTTTTCTACTTTCATCAACATAACCTATAAAGAGAGGTGATATCTTTGAAGATACTCCCAAGAACCCTTCACTAACATCAATATCTTTTTCTTGATATGAATAGTCCAGAATCTCATCATCTTTTTATCCTGGTTCAAATAAATGTTTAGGTCTTTAGGGATTCTCAATCGGATTAAAATACTCATTCAAACTATCATTATCCTAATACCATTATCTCTTCCATGGATTCAAGCTTATTTCCATTCCCCTATTAGTATCCTTAGAGATACAGAACTCATTTTCCTCAAACACTTCTTCTTTATGGACCACAACACCGTTGGCTAGAAGAGTAGAAGAAAAGATCCTCGATTATAAATGATAGGTGGAATTTGATAATGATTCAATCATAATATACATAAAAATGTTAATTTATTCAATATTCCTTATAAGATTAATAAAAAACAATCCTAATACATAAGAGTGAAAAAATCATCTGTCTATGGGAGGATTAGTTGTTGAATAAACATAAAAAACAACCTTGGTTCACCATCAGGATTAGTGGCAATACGCCTTCAATTATTCTAATTTCTAGTCATACTTCCTAGATCTTCTTATAAGGTAAACACATCATTAGGTGGAGGACCTCTATAGTGGTACTCAAAAAAACCTTCTTAAGGTACACCTAAGTAGGATGCCCATAACCTCAAATAAAAAGTGTAACTTTCCCCATTTACCCATCTCCTTTCAACAAAATCATTATTGGAGATGAATGTAGACCGAACATACTTATATATATCAAAAACATGCTTCTAATAAATTTTTCTTTTCACTTTTGTAAAAAAATCCAACTACACTTGTTCTTTTATAAGTCATAAAACAAGATACAAACTAGACATGATACACTTCGCATATATTCCCTTTTTCAGTATAACTTTTTGATTCTCAAGACCTTGGGACAATGTATTCATGAGAAATAAAACAATGGACTTATTTAGTATCATTGAAAACATGTGTTTCCCAAGGGTCAATGTAGATGCACACATTATCAAGGGCATTTTGAGATTTCTCAAGTAGGATTAGATTTATGGACAGTAGTTTGAGAGAGATAGAGGGTTTCATATTCGAGATATGTGAGAACAAGAGAAGTGAAGTGGTATGTATTTATCATTTAGAATGTTCAAATGTCACAAAATCAAAAAATGCAGTAAAAAGAAATAAAAGACAATAAAAAAGAAATATTTAAAAGGAATATCCGAAAAATACAGTGAGACCTATACTGGAATTCACAGTTTTTGAATTATGGAGTGGATCTAAATGGTGAAATTGTAACTTGTGAGACAACGAATATATGATATAAAGTTGTGAGACCGTAAACTGGGACAATATTCCAATGACAGTAAACCGAGATAGTATTCCTATGAGAGTAAACTATGATTGTAATCCTGGGATAGTAAAAATTTCACTCAAGGATAATCATTCCTAATTAATGTATGATGTAATTCATCCTTTCAAACTTTTTTGTCTTTCTGAAATAGTAATGAAGACGATGATTAGTGATAATAAATTATAATGTGATATGACCTTTTTAACAGTGATCTCTCAAAATGTGATGTCTTGCATCAATATGATTTTTTATATAATTATATATTTGATCATTTGATATATTAACAGAACTTGTGTTATCACAATTTATAGGGACATGCATGAATTGACATCAATAGTTGAGAAATGTGTGTTTCATACAAAAATTCTAGGCACAACAACCACCATCAGCTATGTATTCAAATTTAGTAGTAGATAATGCAACCGAATTTTTTTATTTACTACACCATGAATCTATTGACATTCCAAAAAACGATACATGTTCCAGAGGTGTTTTTTATTTCTAAATTACACCCACCAAAGTCTGGATCATAATAGCAAGCTATGTAGATTGATTGTCCCCTTTGATTGAACAATCCTAAGTTTATAGTATGATTGAGGTATTTTTAAATCCTTTTAACAGCATGAAAATTTGACCCATTAAGAATTTCTTCAAATAGAGCTCACATACACACACTAAACCCAATATTTGACCTACAATCATTCAACCAGTGTAAACTCCCAATCATTATTCAATAAGTGTTATGATAAAAAAAATTTAACATTCTCATCAATATATCAATACAGGTGGTATACAATGGAGTATCAATACATTTTTTATTATTTAACGAAAATAGTTTAGAATATCATTAGATTAATTAAATTGATTTAAAAAAATAATGTACTTTTTTTGAAATATTTAAATTACAAGAATATATTTTAGTTCACCCATCAAAAGAATTTCAATATCAGTTTTAATCATCATTGAAAAATCAACACATAAATAATTTCTTGATGATCTAAAAATAATATTATCAACATAGAAGAGAACAACTAAAACACCATCAAAAATTCTTTTCAAAATGTGAATAGGATAAAATATAACTATTGTAAAACCATTGTAAAAATAAAAACTACTTGTTTTATCATAACACACTTCTAGTGGTAGATTTAAACCATATAAATCATTTATTCATTTAAAAAAATTATTTGAAAAATGACGGTTTGTAAAAATATGTGGTTGTTCAATGAAAACCCCTTAAAAAATATAACATTTTAGGAATTCACTATTGAAATTCCATTGATATAGTTTGATAGTGTCATTTTCTATATATGCATGAAATATTAAAATGGATTAAATTCTATAAATTATTGGACAGTGTTTCTCATAGTCAATCCCTTCATCTCGACGATAACCTTTAGCAGCCAATGTTGATTTATTTCACACTATGGAACCATATTCATCTACAATTATTCTAATCAATAATTTAGTTCATCTGATCAAGATTTATTTAGGTCTATATAAATGATTACAAAATTTATTTCATTCAAAATGATTTTATTGTTCATGCATATCCATCACCCAAAAATTCATTATTGATTGCCTCATTGATGTTTATAGGTTCAAGATGTGACCAATGGACTTGATGTTTAACCAGATTTCTTAGAGAAGATCTATTCAATATTCCATTATCTAAATATCCAACAATTACATCTAAATGATAATTTTTAAGGCTTCTAACAGATCTATGAAAAGAAATACCTGTAATTCCAATTTCATCAACATGTTCATATTAATCATGGCTTGAATCAAGTGAATTTCTATAACTAGATGTTTTATAAAATTCCATTATAGGATAGTCAGAAGATATTTAATTAATGTCTAGATAATAAATATCATCCACAAGATTTTCTACAGTTTTTTTGGCTGATGTGGATCTGTCTCTTCAAACATGACATGTACAAATTTTCCACTCATTTTTTTCCCCAATCGAAGACTCCATACGCTTTTCATGAAATTTAATAACCTAGTAAAGTTCCATATTCACACAATGAAGTAAATGTTTCTAGGTTATTCTTAGTGTTATGAATATATACATTTCATCCAAAAATATTGAATTAGTTGACCTTGAGTATTCTACTATTCCACTCATGTTAATTCCATATTAATTGTTGTTTCCGTATTTCCATGTTATGTTATCATGCATTTATGTTTATGTATCTATTATGATCGATTGATATTCCTATTGAAAAAATGTATTGTATATCTCATGTTATTCCATGTTTATTCCCTTACTAGGTTTTATAGATCACCCTTTTCTTATGCATGTCCACAAGTTATCTTATGCAATGCTAAGTATGAGATAATGTAGTGGTATTGTAAAAGAAGTTTTTAATAAGATGTTGTGTTCTATGATTTTTGTTGTTATGTAATATTCCAAACACCCAAAGACACTAGACCTCTCAATATTCCATGTTTTATCATGTTAAGGTTTTATGTAATTAATCCTATTTATGTATGTAATAAAGAGTAGGGTTGTTATAGTTGGTATCAGAGGATAGGTTTAGTTATTTTTTGGATTGGGATTAGAGAACCGTAAGTTTAATAAATATACTTCTATGTATTGGGGAGTATTTAGTAAGTGGTTTATCAAGAAAATAAAACCCTATCCGGATATGAGTTGGTAGAGGTGGATCTGGCACAAATGAATCCTAGGGGTAAAGGTTAAAAAAACAACTTTGAGTTAGAATCTAACGGGAACTGGTGCATGAAAATGGGCCTTGCAGCACTATTGGTTACAACACACCCGGGGGATATGATTTTTTAAATTCACAAGCATAGTATAAACACATATTAATGGAATTAAAGAAGTTCTCCTAAGAATATATATTAGAAAGTAGATCATGAATATCATAGAATTAAGCCTATGGATTTATAAGATAATGATATAAAAGTTATTTATAATTCATCAGTTTCATCCTGGGATTACCCTTTCTGTGTTACCCATAAATTTATTTTTATTCCATATAATGGCTAGTAATATGAGTACTCGGGCTAACAACCGATGTGATGATCAATGTGATGATTGTTCTGATGATATGCCCAATCCGATGGGACCATGAATCGTGAATATTGTCATGCTCCTCTCTCAGTTAACTCAAGGATTGAATAGAAACATGGGTCAAGAGGAACATTCAAACCCCCCCCCCAATAAAGAACAAGTCTCTACAAAAGTTTTAATTAGACAAATGCCTCCTACTTTTAATGGATCATCTGATACCTCAATATCCAAACAATGCATAAAATCCTTTGAAAAGATCTTCTTAATCCTTTAATGTTCTGAACAAGAGAAGGCTATACTTACTGCATATAACATATAAGTGGAATCTGATCAATGGTGGACATTGATAAAAAATATGAATCTTGAGAAGGAGATCCAGGTGTTGGAATGGAGGGATTCCGAAAGATGTTTTTTGATAAATATATTCTATAAACCATCTCTCATAAGATGGAAAGGGACTTCCTGTCCCTCACTAAGAAAAAATATGATGAATCTGTCAGAGAGTACAAGGATAACAACACATGGAATGAACGATACACCTCCGGCTTTGTCATCACCCTCGAATACAAGGTTGGCCGCTTTTTTGGTGGGAAGAAACCTAGCCAACGGAATGTGCTGGTGATCCATGGCTTCAACATCTATGAGGAATTTTCCCAATGTGCCCTCAAGGTCAAAATGGAGATTAGATAATCTCATAGGTATCACAAGGATAAGAATGGTAAGGTGGGATTCAATGATGGTGGTATAATAGATATATCAAATGGTAAATAGATGATGCAATTTTCTACTTGACAATGGTGACGATAAATAACCCCAAAAATTTCCTGATGGGGATGAGAAAATTCTTTAGTTGTGGAAAATAAGGGAACCTAGATGTTAACTTCCAACCAAAAAACATGTGACAACAACAGAGGAAAGAAACACTTCGTTCGGTCCTCAACGCGTTGTTTATGTCTACAACTCTAATGAACCAGGGCATCATGCAAATCAGTGCCCTAAGTCAAGGGTTTTTTGAGGCAACCAATAACCTCAAAGGAAAAAAGGGATAGATTTTTCCATCATTACTTCCAAAGTGAACCCCAAAAACGAAGTGGTGATAGTTACAGTAGTTATTCATTCAAGAATATAGAATTTACTTTTTGAATTATTTTATACACATTCTTTTACATCAAATTTTTTAGTAAAACAATCCCACCACTACCACAACTCATGGAAGTAAAGATATAGGGGAGTACGACAAAATGGGGAAATCATTGCATCCCATGAATATAAAACCTCCCATATCATAATCTATGGATTGAATTTCCCGGTGAACCTCATCTTACTCCCTCTAGTAGAATTTTATGCAATCCATGGCATGGATTGGATTTTTATATATAGAGACAATGTAAATTTCCAAGAGAGGGAAATCATTTTCCATGTGGAGATTCAACCAATGATTTTATAATTCTTCCAGGAGGAAAAAATATATTCATTAGCTCCATAATATCAAGAATATAAATTACTGCCCAATGAGCACACGAATCGGGATCAGACGAGTGAGTCAAAGGAGACAACCATCCTTGAAGATATGCTTATTGTGAGGGAATTCACAGATGTGTTTTTTGAGTAATTGCATGGTCTTCCTCCTATATGAGATGTGGAATTATCAATTGATATTATATCGGGGGCATTGAAAATATCCAAGACTCCATATAGAATGGATATTGTAGAGCTTGAGGAGATAAATAAATAACCACAGGAGAATCCGGATAATGGTTTTATATCAAAAGATCCTTATTTTATGTGTTAAGTCATGATCTAATATGGTTCCCTTCTGAATTCTTCCCGACATGGAAGCCCAAATTAGAGGAACAATCCTATTTCTCGTGCTTGTTCAAGTGTGGTCTATAATGTGTTATAATATAACATTATTTTTATAAAATCACTCATTTAATTGTGAAAAATATATCCGGGTTCACATATTGTTTCATGAAATAAAATATGAATTTTCTTATTTAAACACTCTCTAATATTTCCATTAATCCACAATAAAATTATTCATTTATATAATCTCTTAAAAAATATTTGTACATGAGTTAACCTAATTCCATTATGGGGATTTATAATCAATGTGTAGTATTCTTTTTAGTTAGCCTTCGCTCTTCCTTATGTTGTTTTTTGTGTTGTTTCCACATTCATATGATTCCATGATTACTTGTCTACATGCTCTACATGTTTTGTTTAATTATTTTTATTCATGTTCTATTTATTTTTAATTCTATCATGTTATGCCTTCTAGCCAATGTAGTTTTCATTAATCTCGTGTTTACACAGTTTTTTGGGATTTATAGATCACCTCTTTTTTTTCATGTATTACCCTTTCTATACTATGTAGATGAACAGGCTCAAGAGATGTTAATAGTTTTTTTGGATGATTTAAATATATCATTATTATTCTACTTCATGATTTTTAGTTTATGTAACTAAGAATCTAAATACACTAGAATTTAAGATATTTATCTGGTAATTTTATAGTTAATATTGGGTAAAATGATGTAATAATATGATCAAAATTATATATTTCGGGATTAAATGCCGCTCTTATTTTCCTCTCTCTACTTTTGATGATGGTTTAAACCATGTCCATGCCTCTAGATTCCCTCCTCAGCCCCTCAGTACTGCGGGGAGGAGAATCTTCTTCTACACACCCCACATCCCTGTTCTCCTACATTCATCTCATTAACAAACCCCGCAACACTCCTCTTCATTCCCCCAACTTAAATTTACAGTATTTTTCAGAATCTGGTGAATGGATTCCTCTTGCTTCAAATTTCATCCATATCATTTTAATGAGCCTTTGTCGAGTTGGATCTCTCATTGGGCTCTCACTTCGAAAAGTGTCGAACCGCTGTGGGGGACATCAGTAGGTTTGTCTCATCTTCTTGTAAGTTTCATGAACATGTTCTCCATGGGATTTTTGGATTTGACGACCATCATGATCTGGTTTGTGAATGAAGAAGACCTCATCTTCACCTTGGATAATGTAATGAATTTTTTATCAGGTTTCACTTTTTTCGCTCGAGTGGTCATTTTATTTTCACCTTAAATGTGATTATCTCATCACAAAAATGTGTGTATCCCATCATGGAATTCTCATAGAATTTTATAACCCAGTGATTCATTATTTTATTGGAAATATGGTTGGTCATGTCCCCCTCTATGATATCATAACCATGTATATTTATCATCTAATTTATATGAGAAACTATATCAAAGAGGATATATTTAATAATCCACGGGATATCATTTTCCTTGAAGTGGAAGGATAACTGTAAAGGTATCAATATGCTTTTTATGAATCGTGGGTTTCATTATGTATGAACCATTGTGATCCTAGTCACTATTTTCATTCACTACTGGTGATGATCTTCCCCCAAATTCATTGTAGATCCCTCAAATTTTTGGGATGTTCTTCCCATGCATATCTCGTGGAAGGATGGACTTAGGATTTTGAATATCATCTAAGAATCCCCTTACAATTTGGGAGATTCACTAGATACATAGAAGCTAGTGCATCATTCAAGAATCCAAAAGAAGGGTCTATTGTCTTTTGATCCAATGATTAATGTTTTTTTCATTTGAGGAATAATTTTGGTTTTAATTCATCATCAATGTAGGTTCTAGAAGACCTAGGGAAGGATGAGGGGTTTGTATTATTTTTTGATACTATTTCAAGAGATCTCTTCCACATGTTATTGATATGATATATGAAAGTGTTTCCCCATATGAGGTTTTTATTCAAGAATCAGGTGAGGATGGTTAATAGAATTGTTGTAAGATGTTTCGTACTTATCAAGGGGAAACATATTTATTTGTAAATGGGTTGAAATAAGTTATCTAAAAGACTCCCCATACAACTAGAATAGGTTAAGTTCGAACTAAGGGTATCCATTTTCAGAACTGCATTATGGTATTGAGTGATAGTGAGGCAGCCTAATAGGGATATAGAAATTATGGGTAGGAATGATATAATTAAAATAATCATCTTCTAGTTAAACTTTATGGAAATGGTATGGATGTTTTTTCAGGTTTAGATTCATGTTCATCAGAGACCAGAGAGGCATAACTCATTAAATATTAACTTTGATCATGTTCAAATAATGTAAATAACACCATTTTATTCATATTTTTATTATTCAGAAAATGTGGGGGCCTCAGAGACAAAATTACAACTCTAATTTTCCATGTCTTCATCTATTTATGTTTTCACAAAATGGAAAACTCCATAAAATGAGAACGAATGTTGATATTGACAAACCAACATGGTATTTTTAAGGGGTTTAATATTCGTATGGATCCACCATCCAATGGAATAATTTTAGTTCAAATATAGAAACATACTAACATTGATCTAGATAGTTTTGATGAGGATTTTTTTAAATCATAAAAAACCTAGGAGATTCTCATGTATTATAATAAATAAATTTTAGAGGAGTATATCCCAATCAGCATATCAGAGAAGGATGATCGTAGGATGTTAGAATTTCCACTTCAAGTTGATTTGATCAAATAATAATCACAATGGATTGAAACGTAGAATAAGATATTGATACACGATTTTTATGAGTGGAAAAAAACTTGTATGACCGTGTGTATACATTGGAAAAGATGTATTTTCACACTAGAGATCTCATTAAGGAAAATTCAGATGTCAATTTTACCTCCACTGAATGGTGACTATATACAATAATAGATTCTAACCATTTTAAATTATTATTATTATGTGGCCTAATAGTTTTGTATGATGTTTGAACTTATTGTATTATGAAATTATTGGTTTACAAATTTTTCATTAAAAGTACTTCGAAATGAAAAAAATAATTAATAATTGGATTTATATGTGTAAAAGGCTAGGGTCACTATAGTTGGTATTAGATAAATTTATCATTATTTCTATAGATTAATACTAAAATAATTAGTAAGAACCCTATAGATAATTCTATAACCATAGATAACCTATATTGAAACATAGAATATCATAAGTTTTAATACTCATATAATTTAAAATTTTACCCTTTTATCTTCAATTTTTTATTTTTAACGTATTTTGGGATAAGATTTATTATACCCTATTTGTACTTTAATTTTCATAGTAAATGGATGGAAATAAAATAACTCATGGAAAAAATCATTTTGATAGGAAATTCATTGATTTCTCTGATGTGATTCCATATATGATTGGAATAGGTTCTCCGATAATCCAATGTGTAAATTCTCATCTAAAACAAGTTATGAATAATAAATTTAATTGTGTGTAATTCTCTCATTATAGTACGAATGAGAAATGTTTGGTTGAATCCTTCATGTGAGAAAGGCCTCCCATCATTAGATCATCTTCTTATCCCATCATTGAAAAATAATGGACTAATTCAATTGAAATGATATTATTTAACATCTAATTATTATAATATGAGAATGTTGTTCTTATGGAATATAATTTTTTAGGGGAAGATGATTAGTGGTGGACACTGATTGAGAACATAATGTTCGTTGAAGAAATTGATTCCATGGAACGTGATGAATTGAAGAAAATATTTTTTAATACTAATTTTCCCTAAACCATCCATCATAATGTGGAAAAGGGAGTTATTTAGACTGAAATAAAAGGAATTTTAAATTATTGGAGTAAATGAGGAAAAGTATACATGGATCGAAAAATATTCCTCTAGATTTTTCATGAAAATTGAAATGAAAGTGCATCACATCATTAGCTGAATTAATCCAATACTATGAAAAAATTTGTCATTCACGAATTCAACAGTTATAAGGAGATTTTTTTTGAGAACTTATAGTTTTCATGTATTTTAGAGACTCTCAGTGGTCTTGAAGGAATAGTGAAAAATAGATTAAATTATATAAAATATGGTTGGATAACATATAATTCCATCTATGGAATGAAGATCCAAAATAGCCTGTGTCAAAAGTGTGGGGAGAAGAATCATGGAATCTTATTAAAGGGAACTAATAGACTCATAAAGTGTGTAAGTGAGGTGAATATGAATAATAATTAATGGATTGATATGAAGAATCCCACTTCAGTGAATGAAGAAAAGAAAGTTCATATAAGCACTTGGCCTATAGTCTAGTGTTTGAACTAAAATGGTCATGTGCATTATGAAATCGATTCCCATATGTCAAGAGTTGTGGGAGAAAATGAAAAACAAAAAACTCCATCGAAATAAGGAATGAAATATTATATCATTTCATCTGATGTCGAACCTAACAATGAGGTGGTGAAATGTATACTATTTATTCATTCATTATTAGTGAACGTACTGTTCAATTTATGTTATACACAGTCATACATATCATTCATGATTAGTATAACTATTCTAACACCAAATAAAAATAATTAGCTTGACTTATCTATGAGAACAAAATAGTGCAATTATTGCATCCAAATTATATATCTCTTCCCAATTAATGTTTTTGGATAGAATGTCACAAATAATCTTGTAATACATCATTTGGGGTGGTTTGATGACATATTAGGCATGGATGATGTATTTTTACAAAAATAAAACAGCATCTATTGAGAAATATAGATCACTCTTCACCTCGTATAGTTCCTTAGAATTCATTACTAGTATAAGGGGATGATGAATCCATATCAGAATCATTATCTCTATTGAAGATATTTTTTCCCAATGATAATGAATATTTTGGTCAAATTATGGTGACAAAGGAGAGGATATAGCTCAGAGTCATTCCCATTGTGAGTGACTAAACCGACGTATTCCATAAAAAGATAACTAGTGATATCCCTCATTGAGATGTTGTGTTCTTACATGAACTTATTCTTATAACATTTCCATTATAAAATTAAACATATAGAATTTCAATTGTTTAGTGTGGTTAATAGAATATACTTTCACAATAGAATATATGAAAGGATTTTATATGCCAGAGTGATTCAACATAGTTTTTACCATTCCTCTATATCAAAAATAAATATGGATTGACACTGCTATAAATTTATTATCCTTAGATCAAAAAAATCATGATAAATAATTTGTAGCCCCTACCTCATATAGTCTACTTGTTTGATACACTACATGAGCCATGTATTAAAATAAGTTGTAAATTTGGTAATGATATCACCAATTAAATGTTAGGTTGTATTATATTTCAATGAATTCATTTAAAATTACATAAGGATAAGATTAATTCACAGTGAGTCCATTCAGAATCACTAATGCTACAAAATATGTAATAGACATAATGAATAGAGTCCATAAATAATACAATGAATTTTTTTGGTAGTATTTATTGATAATATTTTTTAAAGTCCAAGAGCATGGAGGAAAATGAAGATAAATTGAAAACTATCTTTAGGAAATTTCATTGGTGGTAATTTATGGACAATATGTTAAATTTCAGTTCTGGATTGAGGTATTGTCAACCATGGGGATTGTGATCACCTAAAAAGGTAAATCTGTGGACCCTTCATAGGCAAAGGACATTGAGGAGGGTCCAATGAGAACATCTAAAAAAAGATCATTAGTTTCATTAGGATATTTGTGTGTTATAAATTATTTTTGAATAACATATGATGACAATAAAACACTCTGACCAAACCAAATCATTTGGGAGTAAATTTTGTTTTAACCAGTGAATGTGAGGAATAATTCATGGTGTTGAAATAGTTCTTTTTCATTTTTCCTATACTCAAACTCTGGAATGGTGGGGATCTCTTTGTGGTGTACAAAAATTAATTAAGGTAGTTATGAGGCTGTGTAATGGTGAAAATTGTTAATGTGATTGCCTATAACTCAACAAAGGTAAAAATTGAGGATAAAATATCTTCAATGCATGATATAGAGTTGGATGATGTGAACATTGATTCGATGATTTAAAAATCGGTATTTATATGGGGAGATGTTTATGATATACAATGATCCTGAGACCCTAAAATATATATTAACAAATTAAGATATTAATATGCACTAGAATAGATGGTTTGAGATCATCAAAGAATATGGCTGCTCAATCCACTACCATTCTAGTAAATAAAATCTAGTGGTGGATGGTCTATTTTTAATGATCATATATCTTTTTTAATGTTGATAATTGAGAAGGATAAAATCTTATTAGGCATTAAAAGGGTGTATAAGAATTTTTTTAAGGATGTAATATTATAAATTCATTATCAAATGGTATTTTAACAATTACATATGGAATAAATAATGTCTGCTCATGAAATTGATGAAGAAATTTTGATGATGGTGGTAACTATCAAAAATAATAAATACAAATAATTAAAAATTGATGATGAAGGAGTTTTGACATTTAGTTTCTGAGTATGTGATCCATATAATAAATATATAATGAAATATATTCTACATAATTGACATATATTAACATCATATATTCACCCTAGGTGCATTAAAAGGTATCAAGATATCTGAGAGCACTATTAGTGCGATGACATGAAGAAATAGATAACTGAATATACATCAATTTTCTAGGTATTTCATCAAGTGAATTATAAAAAGAAAATGCATTAGATGATTATGAAGCCATTAACTATGTGAACATTTATGTGAAGAAATATCATCATGGTCTTTTTTCTCTAGTCTACAAATTCCATCCAGAGGAAACAATTCTATTTTGGTTATTATAGACCATCTGACAAAGACAAATCAATTTATCACAATTCAAGAGTACATATCACTAAATAAAGATAATCGATATAAATTAGAGATGTGGTAACGATTTATTGATTACAACTATTAATTGTACCTTATAAGGTTATGAGACTCACCCCATGCTTTGGAAATGTCTTTAACATGCTCTGAATAGTGATTTGAACTTCAGTATGGCCTATCATCCTCAAACTAATGGATAATAAATTTCAACTATTTAGTCACTAATCGAAATGTTGAGAGCTTGTTCTATGGACATCAATGGTGGATGGGACCAACACCTACATCTGGAAAAATTCTCTTACCACAACTGTTTCCCCCAGAGCATCCAAATTTCTCCATATGAATCCTTTTATAAGAAAAAATTTATAACATAAACATGTTAGGATGATATAAGTGAACGTAAGACAGTATGAACTAAATTGGTCAATGAAATGGTTGAAATTTTTAAAACCATTCACCAAAAAATCAATTAAATCAAAGTATACTAAAGAGTTATATATATAATAATTTATGATACATTTTGATTAAGGATTGGGACAAAGATTTACTATTCATATCTCTAAGGAAGAGGGTCTTGGGATTTGGGAGCATTGGAAAGCTATGTCCCATGTACATCAAACCCTTTATGATTCGAGATTTTGTTGAATATGTGGTCTCTCAACTAGAACTTCCACATACCCTGTATAAAAAACCTTATGTATTCCACGTATCAATCTTGAATAATTATATTCCAAATTTCACAAATGTACTAAATTCGTCGGATCTATAGAAATAAAATTATATCTTTAATGAGGTTTATGAAATTAAGATCCTTGGTTGTATAGATAACGTTATATGCATTGAGACCACATACCTATATAATGTACTATGGCAGAACCATAAGTATGTAGTGGTAAAATTTGAAACAAAATAAGAAATGAAGAAGATGTTCCCTCATTGATTTCACATCGAATGTAAAAATAAAATTTGAGGGTGAAATTTAATAAGTGTGAAAGAATATAGGAAACCAAAATCCGAAGTAATTAAATACTTATAATTATTCAGTAGAGTAGAATCCACAAACAATAACTATAACAACACAATATAAACATTATAAATTAATAGTAAATGAAATAAAATGTATTTTTAGAAATTAAGGAACCTATCCCAATGGAATGTTAAACTTCTCCATGGAATAGTAAAATGATCATTAGGTATAGTAATTCACCCAAGAGAATCATGATATTGTCTATAAATGTACATATAAAATTTTGGCATCTTATAAATTATAGTATGATGGAACTATATCGTGATATAAGTAAATAAATATATAAAAAATTATCAAGTGTTAGTATTTTTATAAAACATAAATTCTTATCAGAAATTTTATAACTAATATGATTATTAAAAATAAAATTTATTATCATATAATATATTCACGAAATAAATTATTCTCTTATGATTATAAGATATTTTATGAGACCTCAATTATATTTTAAAATTTTCATAAAATTAGTTATAATTTTTAAATAATAAGGTCTTTGTAAATGATTATTTTAATTAAAAATTAAATTATTCATATTTATATAAACATTTTTTAAGAATAAATTTAAATTTTGGATTCCGAATATCAAAAAGTTGTTAGGGTGAATTATGAGGATTTATAAAAAATACATGGTTTTTAGGTCAATATTGAAATATAATAATTTATATTACACGCTAAATAAATTAATTTGATAGTTATTGTCGATGCATGGACAATGTAATCTCAAAATATAGAAATTATATTCATTATTATATTATTCATTGAGAAGGAGTTCAAACTATTCACATTCTTAGGCCAAATTATAAACTAATGAGTAAAATAATGAGAAAACACCCCTCTCCTCCCCTACAAATACCACCCCTCACAACCTATTATCCTCACGACATACAAGATTGATTATTTCCAATGATATATCCTATACTATTTTAAATCCATTAATACACATTCATTACCCCTTGGTCTCATTAAAATCCCAACCCATTTCCCTTTTGTGATGCTCGAGGAGAAAATCAAGAGATACAATCCTATTTGTTTTTCATTTAATTATTATTCAATTATATTTATTATGTTATCCTATATTCCCCTCAACTAATCATAGGGAAATTTTAAATCCATATATTTTATATGAATTATAATTTTATTATGTTTATGGAATAATTTTTCTTTAAATATACTTCCTTTTATATTTATTATTAAAATAAAATCTCAGGAATGGTGTGTCTATTTACCACCAATGGGGTTGATGCATTTTTACTTTTCACCATAACATTCAATTATGGCTATAATAACACAATTATAGATGAAAAAGACTATTAAATTTATGTAATCACCTTTTTTGAATTCTATAACTACCTTATACAGATAATATTAAAGAATAAAAAATGATTTTGTTGTGATTGAAAATGTTCCAAACAAATCTAAATGATTATCATTAACAAGTTTTCAAATTGTTCACCTTTATAAAATTAAAAATTGAAATAAAGAAGTCCAATTGAAGATATTTATGTTCATGAATGAAATATAATATGAATTATGGATAATTTTTCCAATTTTAAATGAACATCCATTCTTGTATACAAGTGAACCAGTCATGAGAACTATAAAAAACAATCACTCTCGAATGAGGAAATTATATTTTATAACTCATCAAAAATTCTATAAATGAACCGAATATAATTATAATAAATAAAATACATGTAAAAAAGTCTCTTAGTTAATTAAATAATTTATTTGATATTAATTTTTTCAATTTAATATCATTTAAAGAACACTATCAGGAAAAGGGTAAGGAATTTCCTATAAACAATAAATTTTTTTCATCCGGTCACTCTTTCTCAAACATTATCCCAATGTAACTCATTTTTTTAATTTAATTTTTTAATATTATATTCATATGTTATAAAATCATATATCATGATTAGTACAACCTTATATTAAGGGTAAATAAACGTTTTTATAAGGCTCCATTCTCAATTAATCTCGATAAGGGAGCCAAAATTAGTGGAACATCATAATTTCTCCCCCATTTCCATGTGCACAATATAATCTATTTTAAGCCACCATTATTTTTCAATAATAAGTAATTTAATAATGAAAATATAACTTTCTTATATTTTGGTTTTATGAAACCAAATATTTATTTTCCACTTTAAACTCTCTTTAATATAATCTTTGAACCACAGTAAAATATTTAGTTTATAATTTCTCTTAAATCCTATTATTACAAGTTTTCACTTCAGTTTTACATCAATTATCAAGATATAATTCAATTTTACCATATAAATTTCCATGTATAATTGATATCCATTCATTCCTGAAAACCATTATCATATTCCATTTTTTATGCATTAAAACATGATTATGACACACGATTAATTCCATGGGAAACCATTATGATAAAAATTTATTTTAAACAAATATGAAAGAACATGTTAAAATGTTTGTGCATTGATAGAACACCAATTAATTGCGTAATTTTTATCCTCATGAGGCATCATGTTGGGATTGGATGTGAATTTGACTGACTTATGAGACTTTTTCCACCCTGTGTGATGGCCACAGTAGTTAGCTCTGACACATAGCTATGTCATGTTGTGTGTTGTTTCAACATTCTTAGGATTAAATGATTAAGTATCCTCATTCTCAACATTTTATTATTCTTAATCATTTTTCATGTTCCCTTACTATTTATTTCTTCATGTTATACATACTATCCAATGTATTTTCTAGAATTCCTACGTTTACACCATTACTGGGCTATTTAGCTCGACCATTTTCATCATTTATTTCATAGGTTACCCTTTGAAGATGAAAAATCTCATTGAAATTTATGATTTATTTATGGATGGATAAAATAAATATATATTATTCCATTTTTAATGTTTTCACCTTATGTACCGAATCATCCGATTAAAATAGACATTTAATTTATTGGTTTGAAATTTTTTGGTTAATTAGTCTTATGATAGTGTATTAATATGTGTAAAATATTAGGTCATTATATATCAAATGTTCATAAGTGAAAGATTAAAATAAGGTTCATAATATTATTTTCTACCATTTGAGATCGTGGAGTGTAAATTGAATGAAATATCTAAGGACATCATTAAATGGAATATACGGTTAGTGAGAGGTGATGACATCATCACTGTGTTATTTCACTAACACACAATGACAAAAATCATCCTAAAATATATGAATGAGATTTAGGTGGAGAGGGTGGTGTAATTTTATATATGATATAACATTTACCTTCATGGGATATCCTCAAATATTATATTCGCCAACGATTGATGGATTACATCATAATTATGGAGATTCATGTGTGAGCCATTTAGGGCCCAACTTCAGATGAGTGTAGTCTTTCAATCCCAGAGATATGGGTCGGCCAAATACATATACTAGCTGCTCAAGGATATAATTAGGGATTTACTGTAAGAATTTATCTAGAGCTCTGAGGATAAAATTCCATTTGTAGTGTTAGTTTACAAAAATAACTACAACATTTCTTTCAATATGGAACCTTTTTAGCCTATATATAAGATCCCATGCGGGTCACCATTTTTTTAGACAGAGATCGGAAAGGTGTTTGTTTTTTGGATAGAGATATTTCATTATTTGACAGGAATGGTCATGGTCATCCATGAGTAGATGATGAAATCTTAATGTAGGTAGATATATTATGTAGGTAGACATCATAATTACATGGAGATTTAAGAGGGAGACCGTGTTTTCATGAGACTCAAACCACGATGAGAATTGTGAATTTTATGATGTATATGAATGTTATTCTTGACAATATTTATTGGAATTTGGAATCTTTCTAAGGGTTGGGGAGGTTTATTACAACCTCATAATACACCCATCGTTGGAGTAGTTGCATGAAATCTTTCGTTTGTCTATTGGAGGGGTTGAACTTCCCTATGCATGTTATATAATGTGGTGCACTAGAAATTGATGATGTAGCAACATTTTTAGAGAACCAATTATGATCATGATTTACATGAGAGGACTGTACATGAATGGAATACACCCTTGGTTTATCTGTTTTGGTAATTCATATGTACGAATAACTATTCCTGGTAGAGGGTAAATCAGATATGAGAATATTATCTATAGGTTTCTATTTAGTTTTTTTCTTTTCAAGGATGAAAATAATAAATGATATAATAATATTGTGTCTCATTTTTCATTCTATGGAATATAAATATATCTATAGATTCTTTTTCTGTCATTATTTGATATGGTGTGTGATTCAAATAACTAAATTAAAAATAATTCATATTATATAAATATCAAATATTTTTTATAATATTCTAGAAAATTTTCTAAACTAAAATGGTATATTTCCGAAAAAGAGTCATAGATAGAAAATATGAGATTAATTTTAATATGTAATTTCATTTAGACAATTGGAATGATCGAATGTAGTTTACCAAGGGACATTTGGATAAAGATGTTTTCAGTTGTACGTTTAGTTCATTAATTAAATAATAAATTTAATTAATCAATTAAATGATCTAAAGAGAAATTATATATAAATATGATGTTTTGGAATATTATCAGGGTTATCCACATAACCATAGAATAATTTAGATGATTTTTATTCCAAAAACCATTATAGAATGAATTTCTTACGTCTGGGACAATATGGATCCTAAAGAATCAAAATGTAATGAAGACATTAACTTGTATCTTTAATTGGAGAGAGTATTCCTCAAAGATGAATTATCTAGATTGAGGAAGGATACATAATTTTTTTCTTTATCCAATGTTTATTCAAATATTGACCATGATAATTCTTATTTCTCTAATCATCATCAATTATGTGGATTTTGATGCAGTCATTTATCATATTCAATTTTGTTATTCAATTAATCTATATAGAACCATGTTTCTAACAAGGGATGTCCTCAATTATATTGTCCATGAACTAATGGCTAGAAATATTCAGATATGTTTCTTATGCTTTCCCACATCCTTATTCATGTTATTTATCGTTGAACATTGTGGTATATATTTAACTATTTCCATGCAGGACAGACTATGATCAAAACCCAAGATTCAATATAAATTTACCTATGATGACCGGATCAAAGCATTAATGGATCATGAGGTATTATAGGATTGGATATTTCCACCACAGATACAAATGTCTATTTTATTGATTTAATTTGTGTCTGACTCATAAAAAATTTTGGAATAAATATAGAAATCCATTTTTTGGTATCTTATAAGCTGGATTTGTGGTGGAGGGAATGAATATAGAATAGTGGATCAAATCATAATATTTTTGGGCACTATAAATACACATTGTGCGGCCCAAATAACTGACAACATAAATGGACGTGGTTATAGGGGCTACAGTTTCAATATGAGTCACATATTATATGATGTGTGTGGCCCCCACACACTATTTGACCTAGAGCTTGAGACCTAGAATGTAATATGTATGTAAATTGAAATGGGAATGGTTTGGCACATGGTTAGTGTAAAAATACATGACAAAGGATCTGTTCATGAGTACATAACCAATTAACATGAACATGACTTATGTGCAAGAACATGGAAAGTATCCTGAATTGGAACCCAAGTGGATGAGGCATGAAATGTATTCAAATTAAATTCCATGTATGAATACATGGTAATTAATCCTTTATTGTATGGGACACAGATATTAAAGAAGATTGGGACCACATGTCTTGTAAATCGAATTACATTTTGTGTACCATCATTTTTGAGAAAAAAAATCTATAACTCATATCTGCATTTTTTTGACCTCACACATTCACCTATGTGTATCCTATCCTAATATTTTTTTCATGTTAAAATTGATAATTTCCTTCATAGTGTATTTTAATACATGATACAAGATTATCATTGTTTAAAACAACATTATGTGATGCTCGATAACAGTAGTGACCACTCAAGATTGTAAGATATATTAATGTGGAACCCTCTTTCTAGGTCAAACATGGTTCCTATATCATTTATTATACCTCAATTAATCTAATGTTTATGGATTTATGCTTGATAATTAGAGATACAGTCTCATTCTTGGTTGGGAATGGATTTTTTACTTTTATAGTGGGACCATCCTAGTGGTGAGAACTTGGTTTTACATTCTGCTATCTGAGTTGATCCCTCCTACAATATTTGGTTATGGGTCATTGACCAATGTAGTGGAAACCTCCTAAGTTATTAGGGTATGCGGCCATGACTGTTAGAGTGTAAACCATCATATATGCAGTTAATTGGTCCTCCTTCTATAATTTGAGTAGCACCCTCTTATTGGACATAGATTGGGACTTATATCATCTATCACATGGGACACTCTTACGATATCATTGTATGGGTCCTCAACAAATAGAGTATAACCATTTCCAGAGTCTGGGATGGGTTACCCAGTTGACTAATTTTGTTTAAAGCTACTATATTACATGGTAATGGGTCATCTACCTTGATATTGTGGCATGTCGACTTTGAGACATATTGAAGAGGTGTGGAATGACTTTGATGTTTCTTTGAACATACATAAATAATTATGGGAATCATTGATTGATTCTTGGGAACCAATTTAAGACACTTTTCCTATGATATTATGTTGGATAGTTTTTCTATTTCTCCCTCATTTGGTTTTCTTATTATGTGAATATATAAATCATTATTCATGTAAATTAATATGGTCACTGTGTTGATTTTTGTTAAGGTATCTATTTTTATCAATTCTGTTACTTCTCCCCCATAATAATTCTGATCATCCCACTTGGTATGTATATTCTCAATAATGTATAAAATATTTATCCACATTTAATTTCTTATAGTTATTATGGAAATGTCAAATGTGATTTTGATGGAGCATAGGGTTACCCAACACAGTATATTCTCTATAATGGTTAGTCCTTTTAGATCCCAAGGTTGACTATCTCAGCACATTAATTTTTAAATTTTCATAGGTAAGTAATTTTTTCTATTTAGGTGACTATTTTATCCCTTTTTCTATTCATATATGTTTTCATAATCCATTACACCAAATAGATTGTACATGTATGGTTTACACTTTATAGTACTCATATTTTATAATTACTCATATGGACGTATTCCTCAAGATGGTCTGTTGTGTTCTGATCGGTACATTGAATAAATTCCTCCCAAATTAATTATTCCCTTTGGTGCATGTATCCACCTCTGGGAACATCTTTGTGGGATTTTGGTGGTTGAGTTATGTGCCCTATTTAGCCAGTTTGTGACATAGGTTTTGTTAAATAGTGTTATTTAATATATTTTTTTTTCATATCTATAAAATTAGTAAATATATATTTTGATTTTTTTGAATATTTATTTAAATTAATGATTTATAACAAATTGGATATTTATTATTTCTTTTTTTTTTTAAAATCTAATAAATGATATTTGTTTTGTAAAATTTGTTTTTATGTGTGATTTTTAAATGATGAATGAGAATAATCATTACAAATTTTATTTGATTAATTTTATATTTATTTTGTGTAGTGTTATTTCATATAGTTTTAAACATATTTTCATATATGGATATGGTTTGGTTAATATACTGATTTATTTTATATTATATTGTTTTTAAGATTATTATGCAAATAGGTATCCCATAATTCATAATGGATATTTGTTAGTTGGTCTTTGCAATAAAACCACATAGTTTATCGACCATGGAAATTCATTAATGTGTTGTTAATGTGAATTCCACTAATATCACATGGTATATTAGATACTTGTGATATATAGGAATTTTTGTGTGGTATTGAAGGGTTTTTCAATATCTTTGAGTTTCTATTGACCATGATGGTAATTTTTTATACATTTATACATTATTTTTTCTCATTGTTTTTGTTGGAATTCCAATGTTTGAATGAATTTTTTGAAATAGTATTTTATTCATATATTTAATGATTCATCAATCCAATAGTATATATATGTGTCTAGATCAAGATTATACAATTGACATGTATAGTATCTATTATAGTGGTAATTTGTTGTCTGACTACATTCATATATTTTTTATTCTACCTCCCAAAATTTCATAGATTTCTATAGAAGTTCATCAATTGTTACAATATTGTTAATGGGTAATTAATCCTAATATTTAGTCATGTGAGTTAATGAATGACATGATATCAAATGTGGAGGTAGTATTGAATTTTTTTGATGATGTGGTTTTGTATTTTGTTCTAGAGTTGAATTCTAATTCATCTACTAATAGGAGATGTCTTGGGAACTCTTGTATAAGAATAGATATTATATCCTAATATATGGATGAATGTATCATTATCAATATGACTTCATATATTTATTGATATTTATTATGCTGGACTATGGAATCAATGATCCATAAGTAAGGAATTCCAGGTCAACTAAAAACTTATGTCACATATATCTAATGAATTTTAATGGTTGTGGACCTTATGGTCACCATCAAGGGTTTCAAAAGAGAGTTTCGAGAATTGTATTGGGGTTAGATCTTTGAAGTCAATTGATATTATTAAGTAATATTTTAAAATCATATCTATATATAGTTTTTATTTTAGGTATTATTCATTTAAAATTTATGTTTCTTCTTATCGATGGTTTTGTTTCACCTTACATATATAACGCCATTGAAATGTTTGTGGGATATTACTATTTTTGTTATTTAGAATTCTTAGAATCTTAAGATAATTATTTGTTGTATAGATGTACATGTTCCATAGTATAAGAGTTATAATTTTTTTAGACACCAAAATATTTCTCTTCTTCAAAATCTTATGCAGAATTGATAATCTATAATTTATTATTCTTGTATTGATGATAGAATATATATATATAGTTCATGATCAGTGAGGTTCTCCATTTGATCATATTCAATTGGAATATTAGAGTGGGATTATTCTCTTGATTTCATATGTTTAATGTTGGTGGTGTTCAATGTATACCATAGATTTTAGTACAGAGTCATGTTTTGGGGAATCCATGCTTCTCCGTACTTTTGGTCAACATAATCTGCAGATGCTTTTGGGGGAAATGATTTGTTATGATGAGAAGTTCTATCACACGTGGACACATTTTTTCATTATTAATTTTGTACATAATTTTTTTTAATATTATATTTTTTTAAAGGGGATATTTATTAACTGTGGGGTGTCCATTAAACTTAAGGAAGGAATAGATATAACACCATATTTAGGTCTGGAGTTTGGGTAGTCCAGTTGGATTTACTAGATCAGTAATGGTTAAAAAATTATCGATAGAATTAAATTAATGTGGGGTCCACGATGATTGAGCCACCATTGAGTCCCCTGTGACCATCATAATTTGTGTATTTACTTCTTAAAGAACATTGTTTCTTGGTTTGTAGAGCTATATAAAACAACATGGAAATGGAGTGGGCCTCTCGATGGGAAATAATGTTGTTTATGATTTAAGGGTTTCTATTGAGATTCATGTACTGAAGTAGTTAAATTTTAAATTGTTGGTCACCTAGTATGAACCCATTATGTGATCCATTTACAAGAAATTTTTTTTTTCGTATTTCTAATTGAACATGATGGAATGAAACCACACCATGGCCTTGGAGAACCACAACGTGGTGTTTTTCTAGATATTAAATTTTAATTTTAGATTCTGTTTTTTTACTCTGGTCAATTTTAAATCATTTTCTGGTAATTCAACTCCTTCATTGGATTCCTAGAACCCCTAGAAAAGAGAAATTTATTTCCTCTCTATCTCCCCTGAAGAATTAATTTTCCTCATTATATCGTCCGGTCAATTAATCTTTTTATACTAGTCATAGACCATTCTTTATCTTCACTTTACCATATCTCATCTTGATTGTAATCTATAATTGTTTCAGAAATGAGTTGATTTATTGGTAATTAATTTATTTTTGGGGATTCATAATGATATGGTTTTTCATGGAACTCATTATCTCACTCATGCCTACATATGGTTGGTAAAATATTTTTATTATGTCTTCCCATGTATTGATCAATAATTCATGAATCATTGATTATGTTCATTTCTAAATTCTTAAGATTGTGAATTTTTTATTAAATGTTTTCTAATTTTTTATAAAATTTCTCTATACTTTTTTTTAAAATGTGTGTGAACGGTGGTAGGGGGACTTCTCAATTTCTGGTATGATGAAAGGAGAAAGGCCACATTCTACTTTTCTTAAATTTTTTTAAAAATTTATTATTTGAAATATACCTTCTATATAATTAACATAATTTTATTTCATTGTGTGTGTGTATATATATATAAATATAATTTATTAGAATTTATCTTCTATTTAATATCTTGTATTACTAACATTACAACAATATAGAATTCTGACAAAAACCTACACCAGGCATTCCTTTTATAAAAGTGATTAACCTCGAAATCCTTCTTCATTTCTGATGTGGGATTCAAGTTATCCTTTTCCTTCACAAAACATTTTTCATTTTGAATATGGGACAAAATTTCCCAATTTCATACATGGAATTAATATTATATTTCTATTAATCATTTGAAATCAATTAATTATAAATATTATTTAATAATAAAATATAATTAACTATTAATGTTTACTAAAAAATATTATGAAATATATAAATTATTAGCATGATTTTATATATTATAAGTTTTTTTGTCTACATTTTTAGCCAAATTATATTTATATTAATATTTTTCATATATGTTTAAAAAATTATTTTTGTTTCATTTATATTATTCTTAATGTTTATATATTATTTTTATTTGAAGCCACATTCACGAAACATTTTTTTTCTTGTAGGTGTCTTTGAAAGGTTATAAATTATTTTCCATCAATATTTTTTACAGAATAATTTTATTTTCAATAGATTATTATATGTTTAATCCATATTTTAATAATCATTTATATTGGTAATTTATTTTATATTTTATAGGATTTCAATGTGACATACTTGAAACATGTTTACATTTCATGTTTATGTCTTTGAAATCCTATACATTATTTTCCATCAACTTATACTGAATGATTATTTTTATTTTCAACTATTTATTATTTATTTAATTCATGATTTGGGTTTCATTTATATTGTGTTATAGTTTATATTTTTTAGTCCTTCAAAGACACATACTTTAATCATTTTTATTTTCCAAATAGGTGTCTCTGAAAGTTATAAATTAATTTGCATCAACATTTTTTATGAAATTATTATTATTTACTACTATTTATTATATGTTTAATATATGGTTTTATTTTAATTTATATTGGTCTTATAGTATATAATTTATATTTTATCAATGTCGCATACTTGAAACATTTTTAACATTCACGTTTATGGCTCTTAAACCTTGTAAATTATTTTTCATCAACATTTTTTAAATAATTATTTTTATTTTCATATATTTCTTATATATTTAATCCATGATTTATTATTCATTTATAACTTACTTATAATTTATGTTTTATAGGGATTCTTAGTCATCTATATGAAATATTTTTACATTTCAATTGGGTTAAAATGGATGACTATAAAAGATAAATTATAAGACCAATATAAATACAACATGAGACATTGAATAAACATATAACAAATGTTTTAAAATAAAAATAATATTGTAGGAAATATTGATGAAAAGTAATTCATAGGCATTGAAATTCACTAACATGAAAAGCTGTCGAGTATTGAACCACATTCAAAACCTTCAAAAGATATATAGTACATCTCTATTATAAAAGGGGAGGTTGGTTGAGATTCTACATAATATATCTTGAATACTTCAGGTTTTATTTATCTATGTTTTTTTTGAAAATGTAAATAGGTGTAGGTCAAAATAATTTCAAAAAATAAGTTAGGAATTAATATTGTTATGTTGTAAATAATTATATTTAATTTATAATATTTAATAATTATAAATAATTATTAATAATTATAAATATGTATTAACAATTATTTTATTGAATAATAATAATTAATAATTAATTAATAAATAAAAACTATTTTAATAATTTAGTCATTTTTAATAAATTAACAGACTATATAATATTTTTAAAATTTTATTAGTCATTATATAATATTAGTTATTAATAATTAATAATTAATATTATTTATTTATTTATTTCATGATTAATATTATTATCATGTAATTAAATATTATATAATTAATAATTTGTTAATAACTAAAATTTTTATTTCTAATTTTATTAATTAGTTTCTAAATAATAATTTTAAATATTTATTAGTAATGAGCATAAGTTACTAAATAATATTTAATCTAAATTAATATTTATATGTATTTATTATTTATTAGAAACAATTATTTAATTAATTAATACCTATATAATAATAATTAGTTCAAATTTTTTAATTTAATCAGTTAATCATTAGTAAAAAAATAGTAACTAAAAATGACATTTATTATTTTATTAGTAACTGTATAATAATATTTATTAAAATTAATTAAAAACTTAATAATAAATTCCTAAATTATTAGATAATTATTAAATAATAATTTTTAAGAGTAATTAAATAATTATTAATTACTAATTATGAATAAATAATAATAATTTTATTATTTATTAGAATTTGGGTAATAAAAAATTATATATAAATACATATTAATTAATATTATTTTTTAAATAGTATTTATTAATATTAATAATTATTTAAATATTGATTAGTTTCTATGTAATTAATAACTATTATCTACTAACACTTTATTAATATTTATTGGTAATTAATTAATGGTTAATAATTACTATTTAAAATATTTTTAATATTAATTATAATGTTTGGTCAATGTTGGATACTCATGAGGGGGTGAATTGAGTTCCTATAAAAAAAATTTGTGATAAATATTTTTTAAAAGGTTCCCCCAATTAAAAATAAAATTGGAAAGTTAAAAAATGTAGTAAAACAATAACAGCATGACTCTTTAAACAGTTTCTCTGAAGATTGATTAATTCTCAATTATAAAAATATGAGATATTGATAAAACATTTGAAAATACTCTAATAAGGACAATACTTACAAATACAATCCAAGAATAACTATCAAAGAAAAATATAGTTTTCTAAACTATGAATTAAAACATAGACAAATTAAATTGAAGTAGACAGTGGATAAAACAAGTTGTTCAAAATCATGATGATACATAATACACTCTACTTCGTGACCACCTTCTACCATGCAATATATATATATATAAAGATTTAATCTAAAATCTAGATTGGGGTTAATAATAGTACACATGATTTTCCAGGTCAAAAAACCTCTACCACTATTCTACGTGGGAAAAATAATAGCCAAGTCACATAGGACCCCTTTTTTAGTTATACATGGGTGAAACAAGTTGTAAATATATATTTGATTAATGTTTTATTATATCCTCTGGTTATGTGTAGGAGACAACGTGTGCTTTTAATAAAGATACAAACACTTCAAAAAGAGTAATAAAACAATACAAAAAAGAGAAAAATGTAGTAACATAGAGTTTAGAAGGCTCTATGTGTCAGGAAATGTAGCTCTAGACTCTTTGGATCCAGAAGTTGCAATGATCCAGTCCTCTTCTAAAAACAGTGTGTTCTATGTCCAGAGTTCTCATTTTTAGTGTAGTGATTTGTTCTTCATCTACTTTGTGTTGTAGACAGGATGTTTTCATGATGGTTCATAGCAGGTTATTCTCTGTTTTCAACTTGAAAGAATAGAATGTTCATCCTTAATTTTATTCTTTCATGTATTGGTGTTCTTCACTTTTAAATGCATTCAATTACCACTATTTTTTGCACTAATACCACCCCTTATTTTTTTTGGGTACTTGTGTTCATGTCGAAAAGGGGTATGATCTCCAGACCATTTACCTCTTACTATCTACTAACATGACTGCAAATGATCATTAATATATCAATGTCATGAAATGAATCAAATATGAATGTTATAAACAACATTTTAATTTAATTACAAATGACATAAAATTATTTATGTAAAGAACAATGTCACATTGGCAGTCAGACAGTCCTGGTGCCATAGTCATGGTGAGACAGTCACAGTGCCACAGTTTCCATGAGATCTGAAAATTTTTGCAATGTTATGGTTTCTGTTCCATTATAAATTTTCGAATTGGAATCATGGTTGCAGTGTTAGGGAAATAGTGTGTCATGTAAAGACGTCTATTCCTTTTTCAAATTTCTAAACGGTGTCCTGGAAACTGTAGCATTGAAATTGTGTTAGGTACACTATTGAATCTAGAATTGGTATCACGCTTATGTTGTCACATACATTGTGAAAATCTAGAACCAGTTGCGTGCTTAAGGTTTCACAAACTTAGTCAAATATATGTAATATGTCACAAAAATAAATCATCAAAAAATATATTATGATTAAACATAATCATAATATAATAAAATATAACAAGATTAAACATATTTCAAAAAAATAACACACGACTTGTGTGATTTTGAACATTATCTTGTGAGAGTTTTAAAATATGAGTTGTAATTTTATACAACATGATTTGTATGAATTAATACCTGAGGAGTCGATCAATTTCCAAACAAGATTTGTTAGCATTAAATCATAAAGAGTCCAACAATCTCCAAACCATATTTGTGATCATTAAAAAATGATCAGTCCAACAGTCTCCGCTTTTTTGATGATTAAAAATCATGGAACATTCAAGCCATATATTTTATAAAAGAATAAAGTGATTACTTATCATATCAAGTAATTAAATCTTATATGTAATAAACAGCATAATGTGTAAATCTTTTTCCCTAACGCCTACCCATGTTATTTCTCCCCTCAAAATTTCAGTTATAATATTTTCTATCCATTAAAATCCTTCTTATTATCTCTCTCCCTTTTGGCATTATCAAAAAGGAAGGAGAGAGAATGTTAAAAAGAAAGACTACATGGAAATAAAAAGTACTAAACAAAAAATAGGCCACATTCTATTTAATAAAAGGATAAAGTATACTACAATTAAGAATGAAAGTACAACATATCCTTATAAAAAATAGAAGTCACTTATCAGTAGAGTCATCATACGAGAATTTTACATTGTTAGAGACATAAGATGGAGAAGCTAGAGGTCTAGAAGTTTATGTAGTATATGTAGTGGCTACGGAAGGTAGCGGAACTCCTTCAATGATAGAAGGTTGAATGATAGTTCTTGTGGAAGACTTGGAAAATGTTTCCCAATAATGACATGTTTGATGGGGCTCAGAGGTTGAGAAACATACATGGTCACTGGAGAAAAAGAAGTGGTTGAAGAAGGCTAGGTAGAAAGTGGTAGATCAGGCCTCAAAGGAGCATTTAAAGGAGGCACAATAGCAGCAATATAAATATATATATATATTTGTATATGGTTGATAAAGTTCGCGATGATCTCCCTACCATGCGTCGCGTCCTTATCAATGTCATCCTTGTTTACCAGAAACATCTCTAGAGTGGTTTGATCATTGACAGGTGATCCTTCAAGGCTTGAGTGGCTAGAGGTATCATCAAATTATCAACAAGACTCTTGAAGTTATTATTCAAAATATGCGTTGAATAAATTCTCTTAATGTATTTTTCCACATTCATATATATTTATTCTTTAGCATCAATGGTAACTGTTGAATGAATCCTCACCAAATAAAGTATTTGTTCAATGATCATTATGAAAGTAGATATAATTTATTTATCAAATCCACCTGACACTGACTGAATCTTTATCTAGAAAGATAATATGATCAATTCACATTCTATAGGGTGAGATGGTTTTCTAGAGGTAGCTAGAGCTGAAAATGTTGATGTGAGAATCTTAATCTTTTTTAAAATAGTTCCAAAATATCATTTATATTCATCGGTAAGTGTATAGAGTCCAAAGACAATTTCACAATTCGTATACATTACCATGGGTTTGTTCTCAACCAACATTTCAAAAGCAGTAATCAAGATTTTGTGAATTAGAGATACAAAATGAAGCGTTATCTTGGCAGTATCATCCTCATTAAGCTGAGTATCAGAGATTGGCATACTTACAAGGAATTCTATATATATTTTTTCATAGATTTTATATATTTCACATCATCACTCAACTGTTTGTTCTCAACATGAACTTCATGAATTTCATGAAGCATCATGGGTTAGTTCTTCCATATGATTTTCTCAACTAGTAAATAAGCTTCTCTATCACAGAGATTGATCACATGGCCATTTTGTGACATCATGATGCTGTGAAAACTAGAAAACAATGTTTCTCCATTAATATTCAGATCCATATGACTGACATAATCATATGGTTGTAAAGAAGTTTCGGAAAGAGGAACTGAAATAGGTTAAAATTCCTTAGTATGGGTTACTTCTTTGGCAGATGTTGCAGTACGGGAAAAACAAGTTTCTGTGACGGTTTATTTGTGAAGTGATTTATTCCAGTCACAAATACACTGTCGAAGATGTTATTTTCTATGGGAAAAAAACTCATCGCAAAAAAACTAATTATTTGCGATGGGTACGCAGTACCCATCCGAAATACCAGGAGGCGGTAAACACTAGTAGAAATAGGAGATCCCCCATCTCGACTAGTTTGACCCCTGAAGGGAATTTGCAATGGGACCCATCGCAAATAACACGGCGGCGGTAAAAACCTATTTGTGGTGGGATGTTGTTTCGTCGCAAATTGTGTCGACCCATTACTTTTTTCAACGGGTCCCGTTGCAAATTACTTTTTAACTACTTACATTATTTAATGTGGTAGAAGGTATTTGTGACGTGACCCGTCGCAAAAAATACCATTTGTGATGGAAATCTCGTCGCAAATAGTCTCATCACAACTAATCTAACCTATATATACCGCTATCCATTTTTCGTTCCCCCTCCATAATTCCTTCTTTCTCTCATTCTTTAAACTCCAAATTTAGAGTGAAAGAGTTAGTTCTTTTTACAAAGATGTTGTCAAACCATATATAATTACATGATATCATGTTTAAAGGTATTTATGTTTTATTTAATTTAGTATTTATTTCATTTATTTATATTAATTTTAATTGTTGATTATTAATTGTTATCAAGTTAGGTTTAAATTTTTTTATCATCCTTAATTATTTGTAATATTAAAATTTAATTATTAGTACTAATTCTTAGAAACATGTAATAATTAATAATTATTAACGATAATTAGTAATGTGTATAAATGATTAGCGAAAATTAGTAATTCGTAGCAGTATTTTGCAAGAAGTAATAATAATTAGCACTAATTAGTAATAATTAGAAAAAAATAGTAATAATTAAGAAATAAAGTAATAAATATTTAAAATTAGTAAAAATTACAAATAATTAGTAATAAAAACCAATAATTAGTAATAAATACAAATAATTATTACTAAATACTAATAACGAGTAATATAAACAAAACAAATGGTAATAAATACTAATAACTATTAATAATCACTAATAATTAGTTTAAATACTACGAAATAGTAATAAATAGTAATAAATATTATTAAATACTGATAAATATTAATTAAAAGTAATATTTTGTAATAATTTTTTATAAATATTAATAAATAGTAATAAATACTAATAAATTGTAATAAATACTAATAATTAGTAATAATTAGTAATAATTAGAAATAAATACTAATAATAAGTAATAAAAACTAATAATTAGCATTAAATACTATTAAATATTAATAAATACTAATAATTAAAAATAAATAATAATAAATACTATTAAACAGTAATAAATAGTACTAAATAGTAATAAATTGTAATAAATAGTAATAAATACTAATAAATGGTAATAAATAGTAATAAATAGAAATAATTAGAAATAAATGTTAAGAATTAGTAATAATTATTAATAATAAGTTATAAATACTAATAATTAATAATAAATACTAATAATTAGTATTAAATAAAAATAATTCGTAATAAATACTAATAAATACTAATTTAGATTAATAATTAGAAATAATTAATAACAATGAGTAATAATTAGTAATAATTAATTATAAATACTAATAATTAGTAATAAAAACTATTCATTTCTAATAAATACTAATAATTAATAATAATTACAAATAATTAGTAATAATTAGTAATAATTATTAATAATTAGTAATAATTATAAATAATTTGTAATAACTATTAATAATTATTACTAAATATGAATAATTGGTAATATATAGTAATAATTAGTAATAATGAGTAATAAATACTAATAATTAAAAATAATTAGTTATAAATAGTTATAATTAGTAATAATTAATAATTAATAGGAATATATACTAATAAATAGTAATAAATGTTCTAAATTTGTTAAAAATAGTAATAATTAGAAACAATTAGTAATAATTTGTAATAAATAGTAATAAGTAGTAATAAATAGTAATAAATAGTAATTAATAGTAATAAATAGTAATAGTTTGTAATAATTAGTAATAATTAGTAATAATTAAAAATAATTAGTAAAAAATATGAATAATTAGTAATAATTAGTAATAATTAGTAAAAAAATATTAATAATTAGTAATAATTAGTTATAATTAGTAAAAATTAGTATAAAATAGTAATTATTCTTAATAATTAGTAATAATTAGTAATAATTAGTATTAATTAGGCTCACCCATCTCTCAAGCCAGGTGAACAACCTATTCCTTTCTCTCCTCAATAGATAAGAATACATTAGTTTCAACATGTCATTTAGACTATTCCACAGCAGTAGTAAGCTCTTCCTCAATAACATGCTATTCATTTAGAATAAAATTTCCTTTAGAAACAAATTTATCTTTTCTAATTCCATCAACATAACCTATAAAAAGAGGTTATATCTTCGAAGATACTCCCAAAAACCCTTCACTAACATCAATATATTTTTCTTGATATGAATAGTCCACAATCTCATCATCTTTTAATCCTGGGTTAGATAAATGTTTAGGTCTTCAGGGATTTTCAATTGGATTAAAATACTCATTTAAACAATCATTATCCTAAAACATTGATCTCTTCCATGGATTCAAGCTTATTTCCATTCACTTATTAGTATCCTTAGTGATAAAAAACTCATTTTCCTCAAACACTTCTCCTTTATGGACAACAATACGTTTTTCTAGAAGAATAGAAGAAAAGATCCTCGATTATAAATGATAGTTGGAATTTGATAATGTTTTAATCATATCACACATGTTAAGTATAATATATATAAAAATGTTAATTTATTTAATATTCCTTAGAAGATGAATAAAAAAGCATCCTAATACATAAGAGTGAAAAAAAATTCTCTCAATGGGAGGATTAGTTGTTGAATGAACTTAAACAACACCCTTGATTCACCATTAGGCTCAGTGGTAATACGCCTCCAATTATTCAAATTTCTAGTCATACTTCCTAGATCTTCATATAAGGTAAACACATCATTAGGTGGAGGACCTCTATGGTGGTCCTCAAAAATACCTTCATAAGGTACACCTAAGTAAGATTCCCATAACCTCAAATAAAATGTGTGTCTTTTCCCATTTACCCATCTTCTTTCAACAAAATCATCATTGGAGATGAATTTAGACCTGATATACGGATATATCTCAAAACATTTCTTCTGAGAAATGGTTATTTTCACTTTTTTAAAAAAATCCAACTACCCTTGTTCTTTTAGAACTCATAGAACAAGATACATGCTAGAGATGATACACATCACACATATTCCCTTTTTAAGTATGACTTTTTTGATTCTCAGGACCTTGGGCCAGTGGCTTCTTGAGCAATAAAACATGGGACTTATTTAGTATCATTGAAAACATGTGTTTCCCTAGTGTCGATGGGGATGCACGCTTTTTCAAGGGCATTTAGAGATTTCTCAAGTAGGATTAGATGGATGGGCAGTAGTTTGAACGAGATAGAGGGATTCATATTCGAGATATGTGAGATCGAGAGAAGTGAAGTGGTATGTATTTATCATTTAGAAAGTTCAAATGTCACAAAAAACGCAGTAAAAAAATAAAAGATGATAAAAAAAGAAATATTTAAAAAGAAAATCAGAATAATACAGTGAGACCGATACTGGAAGTCACAGTTTTTTGAATTATGGAGTGTCTCTAAACAATGAATTTGTTACTTGTGAGACAATGAATATAGGACATAATGTTGTGAGACAGTAAACTGAGACAATATTCCAATGACAGTAAACTGAGATAGTATTCCTATGACAGTAAACTATGATAGTAATCTGGAGATAGTAAACATTTCACTCAAGGATAATCATTCCTAATTAATGTATGATGTTATTCATCCTTTCAAACTTTTTTGTCATTCTGAAAATGTAATGAAGACGATGATTAGTGATAATGAATTCTAATGTGATATGACCTTTTTTATTCTGATATCGGAAAATGTGATGTCTTGCATCAATATGATTCGTTCTATATGGATATATATGATCATTTGATATATTAGTTGGACTTCTGTTATCACAATTTATAGGGACATGCATGAATTTACATCCATAGTTGAGAAATGGGTGTTTCATCCAATAATTCTAGGAACAACAAACACCATCAGCTATGTATTCAAATTTAGTAGTAGATAATGCAAAAAAAATTCTATTTACTACACCATGAATCTAGTGACTTTCCAAAAAAACATACATGTTCCAGAGCTGTTTTTTATTTCTAACTTACATCCACCAAAGTCAGGATCATAATAGAAAGCTATGTAGATTGACTGTCCCCTATGATTGAACAGTCCTATGTTTATAGTATGATTGAGGTATATTTAAATCCTTTTAACAACAAGAAAATTTTACCAATTAGGAATTGCTTGAAATAGTGTACACACACACACACTAAACCCAATATTAGACCGACAATCATTCAACCAGTGTAAACTCGAAATCATTCTTCAATAAGTGGTATGATAACAATATTTACCATTCTCATCAATATCCCAATACTGGTGGCACTCAATGGAGTATCAATAAATTTTGTATTATCTAGACGAAAATAGTTTAGAATATCTTTAGATTAATTACATTGATTCAAAAAATACTATCCTTATTTTGAAGTATTTAATATCCAAGAATAAATTTTAGTTCACCCATCAGAATAATTTCAATATTAGTTTGAATCATCATTGAAAAATCAACACATAAATAATTTCCCAAAGATCCAAATTTAATATAATCAACATAGACGAGAACAACTAAAACATCCTCATAAATTATCTTCAAAATGTGAATAGGATCAAATTAAACTTTTTTAAAACCATTGAAAAAATAAAAACTACTAATTTTATCATACCATGATTCTGGTGGTTGATTTAAACCATAAAAAGCATTTATTAATTTAAAAAAATTATTTGAAAAATGAAGGTGTGTAAAAATATGTAGCTGTTTAATGAAAAACCACTAAAAAATATTCCATTTTAGGAATTCAGTCTTGACATTCCTTTGATATAGTTTGACATTTTAATTTTCTATACATGCAAGAAATATTCAAATGGATTCAAATCTTGAAATTGATGGACATTGTTTCTCATAGTCAATCCCTTCTTCATAACGATAACCATAAGCAGCCAATGTTGATTTATTTCACACTATGGAACCAGATTCGCCTACATTTATTCTAATAAATAATTTAGTTCATCTGATAAATATTTCATTAGGTCTATGTAAATGATTACAAAATTTATTTCATTCAAAACGATTTTATTGTTCTTGCATATCCATCACCCAAAAATTCATTATTGATTGCGTCATTGATGTTTATAGGTTCAAGATGTGACCAAAGGACTTGATGTTTAACCAAATTTCTTAGAGAAGCTCTATTCTGTATTCCATTATCTAAATATCCAACAATAACATCTAAAGTACAATTTTTATGGTTTCTAACAGATCTATGAAGCGAAATACCAGTAATATCATGGTATTCAACATGTTTATATTCATCATGGCTTGAATCAAGTGAATTTATATATCTAGTTGTTTTATCAAATTTTATCATACGATAGTCAGAAGATATTTAATTAATGTCTAGTTATTAAATATCATACACAAGATTTTCTATAGTTTTTTTTGGCTGATGTGGATCTCTCTCTTCAAACATGGCATGTACATATTTTCCACTCCTTTTGTTCTCCAATTGATGACTCCATACACTTTTCATGAAATTGAATAACCTAAGAAAGTTCCATCTTCAACATTGAGGAAATTTTTTTGGGTTATTCTTATTGTTATTAATATATAAATTTCAACCAAAAATATTGAATTATTTGACCTTTGGTATTCTACTATTCCACAACACATGACGTGTTTTTTTAAGAATTGGTCAAATAAAGAATTGGTTAACAACATAACAAGTTGAATTTAATGATTCGTCAAAATAGTAGTTAAGTAGATCAAATTCATTGAGAAATGTTCTCAGAATTTCATATAAGTGAAAATTTCTTATTTTTTATAATGCTATTTTATTGAGGGGTCATCAGGGTAGAGAAGTTATGACTATAGCCATTTTGGGAGAAAAATTATTCAAAATCTATGTTTTAAAACTCACATCCATGGTCAAATCAAAAAGGCATAATTCTAAGATCACTATGATTTACTAATGTTGTAGAATAATTGGTAAAATGTGAACAAACTCTACTTTTGTTATGTAAGAAAAATGTCCATGAATATCTAGAATTTTCATCTATAAGAACAAAGATATACTATTTCCCATTAAGACATGATACTTTAGAAGGTCCAGGAAAATCCATGCGAACCAAATTATGAGTTTGAGATGTTGAAACTTCTTTCATTGGTTTGAATTATATTTTGTGTTGTCTACCACTTTGAAAAGGATTACTGATAATTTCATTTGGAAACTGATGTTTCAAAAGATCCTTGACTAATTATGTTCTATTATACATTATAATTGACAATATATAGAAGTTTTATAGTCATTTATGCTAGATACAAGACTCATTGTGAAATACACACAATCATGAAACATTTTGAAAAACTAAAATATCTATGTTAACAACATAAAAATTTCAATTTTGAAAAGCATAAAATAATAATTCATTCTAAAAATTAAAAACATTGCATTCATAATTCTAAAATTTAATAATAATACAATCATCATGTAATTTTAATATACTAACACTACAAAATATTTCAATTTTTCCAACAGGAGAATATATGTTGGTAAATGTATTTTATCTGTTGGTAAACTATTTTACCAACACATATGTCCCTATTACAAAACTGTCGGTAAAAACTCTGTAACTAACTGTTTTTGTGACAGATAAAGTCATTCTGTTAAAATTATAATAATACTGATAGATAAAATATATGTTTGCTAAACTGTTCAGCACCAGATTCTTATGACAAATTTTTCTGTTGGTAAAGATATTACCAACATATAATATCTATATATAAATTACATTTAAATAAAAATTATAAATTTTATTTCTAGTTAAATTTCATATTACATTTATTAATTTATCATATATAATTAATATATTTTTATTATTAAACCAAAAACGATTTAAACGAAAGTTATAACTTAGAAAAAAAATAATTATATTAACAATGAAATTTAATACAATATAAAACACAAAAACATAGCATCCCCAAAAACAAGATCCCCCCATGTACCAAGAACCATACTTTCCCAAGTACTATCTCCAACACCAGAAACCCATCCATGCCACATGACTAGTGAGCCAGCTCCCGCTATACCACAACCCTCACCGCATCAGCACCAATGATTCATCCATGCCCCAGGACCAGTGAGTCAGCTCCAAGACTAGTAAGAAACGTAATCAGTTTCTATACCACAGTCTTAATCTCTAATATATCCACCACACAGAGCAAAAAAGCATTCAATAAATGATACATCTCTAGTACCAACAAAAAAAATCATTCTATCTTCAATAATAATGAGAAACCTCAAATCGGTGCTATGCCACACAATTTAGCTGAAATGTCTATAACAAAAACAACAAAAACAACCAAAAAGCATATAGGGAAAATGAATTAAAACCAAAATAAAAAAAATGGAAGTACAAAAAATGTTTTTCATAGTTATAAATTTTCATCATCCCTGTTGACCTCTCATGGATTTGAGAAAAAGTGATCACCAAATACCAACTATCCAGAAAATGAAATATAATTATGAAATAAAGATAAAAGTCATTACTGATCAATTCCCCCTTCAATAAGTCATCCCAACTTGTTATTTAACTGAAAAAATAGTAGAAACAGGTTAATAAAGATAAGAAGAATATTATGAGAATACATAGAAAATGAAGAGGTAGAAGAAGAAAAATAAAAGCAGCACAAAAAACACAAAAAAAAAACAGCACCTTGAGAAGGGTTTTATTCATCATTAAAAGTGGTTGAGCACTTGAATAGTTCCATGGAGTGGTATTTTTTTCAAAAAATACTTGAAAATATTTATAGAAATAAAGAGAGAATAATTCCGGAGCCTAAGTGTGTATGTGTACCACTCTTGAGGATCTTCAAGCAACGACCTAGCATAAATCCACCAAATCCCATGCCCAATTTCTCTAATTTGTTTGTTGCCTTCCATGTGATTGAGTTGTGTGAATCGTAACTGTTGAATTGTTAATTAGAGATTTAGCGATGGAATATGGATTTGTAGTGGGCCTAGTTGAAGTGGAATGGTAGGTTGAGTCAGAGTGGTGCATGGGCTGTTGACAGTGATGGGATGGGCTGGTTGTTGGGCAACCTAGTTCAGAGCTAAAGTTGTGGGCTTGGATATTATGATTGGTTGCTTAGGGGCATATTGGTTTTAATTAAGGCAAGAATAGAGGTAGGAGTATTTGGTCTGTAATGTAAGTGGTAGGATACATTTTTTATAGAGGATGGAGTGTTTGCTCTGTAATATAAGTGGCATGAATTGTTTTTAACAGAGTTGTTAGGGGATGGACATGCTTAAAAGGGGATAGATTTATATGGGAAGGCCTTATGGATTTTAGGGATGAAATGGTTGTAGTAGAGGTGGATTTTGTTTTGAGTTAGGATTTTTATAAAGTGGTCTTGAATCTGTTTCAGATGTGGGTATGGAAGCATGGGTCCAGTGTAATTTGAAGTTTGTTGGGGATTAGAATGTTGATAGAATTGGAGTGTAGGGTGAGGATAATGTAAAGATGTTTAAGTGGATGACTTATCATTGACATTATGTTGAACACCTAGCGTCTAATGTCTTGAAAAAAACATTGAGCTTCCTATGAAGAAACAACGGACATATAAAAATTTCAGCTCAGTCAAAAAAAACACATGCAGCTAATGCGAGAGTCTCCAGTAGGAGCCCTCCTCTATCGAGGTTTAGTAGCAGCTATAAATAATATATGATAGCGGAATTTGTGCCTCCATCAATCTCAAATACAGACATAAATTTCCTCTCTATCAAGATTTATAGTGGCTTCCTTGTGGTCAATATACCATGAACAACAAACGAGACCCATCGTACATGCATCAGTGCATATGTATCAGAGCAGGACAACCATCAATTCAGCCGAGTGGCATAACAGAATTATCAAAAATATTTTATATTAATGTTTGTGCATACATGTGTTTTTATGTGTGTGTGAATATGCACCACCCAATAATATTAGCAGGAAGAAAGAGACACCTCTAGGACATTTTTAGAGTGTGTAATAATTCATAACACTAAGAAACCAATATGAAAATCCATCTAGATTAATGAAATCGTGTGAAAACACCAATGTAACCTAAACCTATAGATGATATCAATACATCATGCAAGGAAACTACATCCACCAGTAATTAAAGGCATGCATAAAATGTTTTTATATGAATGAATGCATATGTGAAACATAGTTTTAATAGAAATAGCCGGAAATTCCCTCATTTGAATATAATATGAGTCCTTCCTAATCACCTGTCGTGAAATTCATGAATTAAATTGAATGCTCCAAATAGGCCCCAACTGTTGGAAGGTTTACTTACTCACCTTAAGTACTCAACATCACATGTGATTTTATAGAAAAAAACCATTTATGGATGATATAAAATCATGAAATCTAGATTCCATGGTAATAAAATAAACTTATTATCATATGTATTAGAATGTATGGGATGAATATTTTCTGGAACTATCAAGGCTTACCACATATATAAAAATAAACCCATTAAGAGATTATCCACCATAATTATTGATGACCTAGAAAATTCATCCTTCCTATTCTTCATAAAACCTATATATTGAATGGCTGAATAAGCACCATAAGCATGAATCACTACTACGCCCCAATAATGATGATAAAACAAATTTTCATTAGAATTGACACTATTAAATGAAGTTTCATTCAGTACGACAATCCTCCATATAGATAATATAATGAATATGATTTGAAGTCCTCACATATAGGGATTGAGTATCCACAGATTGTTAACCAAACCATTACACTGTAGATTAAAGATAAATAAAGGTGAACCATGGATTTTTATCATCAAGTGAATGATGCTCCATGATGATGAAATTACGTTGGACGAGTTCACTCCTTCCTCTAATCAAGTTATTGATCTAATAATCTGTGAGGGATGGAGTTGAACAATGTAATAATAGAGGAAGGTAAATCCCCCAATACCAATCTATAAATATGTTTCTATACAAAGAAAAAGACAATGTCATACATCAAATAACAATCGAGGGGTTTGATGATATGAACCATTCACCAAAGAACATCTTCGCGCACCTCAATCTTTTACATTGCTTCTAATCTGGGCGATTGATTGAGAATTGAATCAACAGAAGCTATTAAGATATCTGGGGTGGTTTTGAACATCCTGGGGGAAAAACATGAAGGAATGGCGGTGTGGGATGATTGAGGATGGCGGTGACTGGGAGGTGGGATACAGAATGCAGGGAGGTGGTGGAAGGGGAGGCAGAAAGCAGGGAGGCAGTGGCAAGGGAGGCGGAACACATGGAGGTGGTGGTCGGGAGGCGGAACGCAGGGAGGAGGTGGACGGGGAGGCAAAATGCATGGAGGCGGTAGATGAGTGGCGTAACAGAGGGATGAAGTGGCCTGGGTTGTGGAATGCAGGGAGAAAGTGGTGGGGGAGGCAGAACGTAGGGAGGTAGTGGTGGGGGAGGCGGAACGCTTGGAGGTTCTGGTAGGGAAGGCATTGGAGCGTGTTCAGGTGACTCACTAGGGTTAAGCCCCTATTTTAAGTTTTCATGTATTTTTATTATTATTGAAAATATATATTAAATTAATTCTAAATGGAAATATTTTTTTATTATTATTGGAAATATTTTTTAAATTCACTCTAAATGGTATTATTTTTAAATGGAATATTTTATATTTGTCTCAATTTTTTTGTTAATATTTTCAAAAAGTAATTTGTTGGTATACATATATACATACACATATATATATATATATATTCAATTATATTTAAAAAAAATTGTATAAAACATTTCATTACAACAAACCTTCTATTGGTAAAAGATTTGTTGTTAATAATAAGTATTAATAACATATTCATGTGTTGGTAGAAAAATGATGTTATTAATATGAAAAAAATAACAGATTGAACTATTGGTAAAGGATATGTTGGTATTGGAAAGTCAATACCAACAGATATACGTGTCAGTAAAAAAACTATTGGTAGATAAAATTAAAACTGACAAAACTCAATATCTGTTGGAATTAATAATTTTTACCAAAAAATATATTATGTTTCACTATTTTTTTGTTGGTAAAGGCCACTTTTTTTAGTGTAATAAAATTATATTTTTATATATTATATAACTGTATATTAGAAATTAAAACAAGGTTATAGTTACCATTATGAAAAAAGACTATGATTTTCCCCTTTTCATTGTAAAAAAATGTGGCATGCCCACAATAAATATTTATTAGGTTCTTTGAACAAGAACAATCTCATGTCATGTGTCTTGACCATCCCCTGTCCAATTACCATATAATTTTATACAATCTATTCAAAAAAATTTCCTCAATAAGGATAAAAAAAGATTTGGGTACCTAGAATTGCATGGGTCTTGAAACATTTTTAATAAGTACTTTGGGAACCCATATATGATTCAGGGGTTTTAAATAAGAAAATTTTAATTCATTAGAAAAATAAAAATTATTTGGTCCAAAAAAACATGAAATAGAAAAAGATGATTCATAAATAAAACATATAGAAAATTTTCTAGAACTGGGCATAAAAGTGATTTTTTCAGATTTTGAGACAAAATGCGATTTATTTATATTCCTCTTTTCTGGTTGGTATCCAATTTTAGTAGTATAATTAAGAGCTCCTTTCTTACCAAAAATTTGAACTAAGATTTATTTTCCATTGGTAAATGTTACCAGATCTTTTTATTATTTTTCATTTGATAATTTATGATAATTAATCTTCTCAAGAAGATGATAATTTTTATATTTTTAAAACATGTTTATATTTAACAATAATATTCAAATCATGTTGTTACTTTAATACTTTATATTTATATTTTAATTCATTTCAGGTGTCCTCAAGCATTTTACAATACTCAAAAATTTATTCATTAGTCATATTTTTATAATAAGTTACATCTCCAGAAAAATAGTAATTTTGTACATGAGAATAAAAAAGTTACCTTTAATGTGTTTTCAATGAAACACATATTGGATTTGTAATAATTTTCACCATATAAAGATTCTTGAGTCACTTGAGATATCTTTAGAAGCACACTATGTTGCTTTTATTTCCTTTTTATGCATTATATCTTTGAACTCAAATATCATATTATATTTTAGCTTGAGAAAATAAATCTTAACATGTCCGTTTATCTTACTTTAATAATATATTATTACATTCGAAGCATTACCTTTCTTCCAATACATTTTATTTTTTCCATTTTTTCATATTTACTTTTATAGTTAAGCTTCAAAAGAATTTCATCATTTTTAAAAAAAATTGTAAATATTTTGGCTAATTGATACACATCATCATCAAAATATGACAGTGAATCATAATTACATTTACTATCAAAATGATACTACGTCGTCTCCATTTTTTTTATTTTTAGATGTAATGGTTTTGAAATTCACATATTTTTTTTGTTTATCCTCTAAACATTTTATTATTTTTAAATCTTCCTCACACATCATAAATTTAACAATCAACACCTTGACTACAAACATATTGATATAATTGGAATATCTATTTGATAGTAAGGTTCATCTCCATCAATATAGTAAGCATCATAGTATTCTCATTATTTTCCCATTGGCTCTAACATCCCTTTCCCGATATATGATAGTATTCAAAATTGTAATAAAACCGAAATATATATCAAAACATGGATCACCATGTCTCATTTTAATGTTATAATAATTAATGTTATATTTTTTATGTCTCATTTCCATTACAATATTGTTTTCTTCATGTGAAATAGATAATGTGTCCCAAATTTCACGGGTTGGTTTACATGGATAAATTATATCAAAATCCTCTATTTCTAAATAAAATGATTAGTATTTAGTGGAATTATAGTTATTGTAAAGAGACATATGATTTGTTTCATATAATGTATTCTTTTCAGTATCATAATGCTTATTTTCATCTATAATTAATGACCAAATCTCAAAACCCATACATTCTAGGTGAATTTTCATTTTAATTCTCTATTGTGCATAATTTTATCTATTTAATAAAGGAGGGTTGTTGGTAGAAGAACCATACAATATATTATACATGATAATGTAATATCCATTTAAATAAGAAGATATTTATAACTAAAAAAAGTTATGATAATTAAAACATATGTAAAATATTCGTTGAAAATTATTTTAAAATATTTTAAATATTTTAAATAACCAACATGAAAACATCCATTGTTACCAAATTTTGGTTTGAGTATGATAATAAAGAGGGGGTGAATTGAGTTCCTATAAAATTATCTGTTAAAAAGTTTATTTATAGTACTCCCCAATTATAAATAAACCATTCCATTTAACCTAGGTAGTAAAATTATAATATCTTGACTATTCTAATAGTTTTTCAGAAGGTTAAATAATTCTCAGTTATAAAAATATTAGATATTGATACAACTTTTGAAATATATCTAATAATAAAAATAGTTATAACTATTATTCAAGACTATCTATGAAATGAAAATATATTTTTATGAAGTATGAGATAAAAAATAGAATTTTTTTAAAGGAACAGTGAGTAAAACAAGTGGTTCAGTCTCATTTCGAGACGCAATCCACTCTAATTTGGGATAACATTCCACCATGATATATATATATATATATATAATTCTTCAGTCCTCACCCTTGATTGGGGTTAACAATAGTATACATGACTATCTAGGTCACAAGATTTATAAAATTTTCTTACGTGGAAAAACTAATATCTAGTTAACAAAGGACCACTTCTATAGTTAGACATGGGTGAAAAAGTGTGAAAAATGTTATTTGAGTGAGGATATATTGTATCCTCTAGGTAAGTACATGAGACAATGTGTTTTTTTAAAACTGATACACATAATTCTCAAAGAGTAATTAAACAATACACAATAAAGAATAATGTAATTGCATAGATTATAGAAGCATATGTGTGTCATGAAATTCCGCTCTAGAATCATTTGATGTAGACTATGAAATGTTCTACTCCACCTTTGAAAATATAGTTTTGTGAGTCGAGTGTTATGTTTTTCAGTGTAGTGAGATGTTATTATTCATATTTGAGATGTATCATGTAAGAACCCAGATCTTCGTTCAGGTACGCTTTTCCTTTTTCTAGAGTTTATTAGAAAATTGAAGTTTCTGGAAATTTTCAAAGTACACGTAGTGTACTTTCTGAGTACACACCATGTAATCTTCTCCATCTCGAAGCCGTGTGATGGTTGTGCCCGGGCCACACACACAGTGTGTAGGGGTGACGTGGAGGCCGATTTTGTTGTAGTACAGAAAAGACCCAGTACACTCCATGTACTTTAAAAATACACGCAGTGTACTTTTTTTCACTAAATAGACCGGGGTCACACATGACGCATAGAATCACCTCCTTCTAGGTCTGGTTCATCCGAGATCGACCTGTATGACCGAATCTTCCCCGATCCCTTGACTCGCCCTCCGTTCTCTGATTCGATCATGGTTGATTGTGTTGGAATCGTAGCGGTGAGTTCTTACTTCTGCTTGAGCCTTGTTTTTGATTCCTCCTTGTTTTCAAGTTATCACGGGTTGAACGTTTTGTGTGTTTTCTCAGATCTTAGTCGTTCTAGGGGGAATCTATCATCAAGGTACACATATATCAATCTCCTAAGGTCGAGGTAGGTGGTTTGTGCCTTTCTGTAGAATGTTGATGAGAATTTTGTGCAAATTACACCAATACCCTTGAACGGGGTATTGCATGTTACCTGTTTTACTCTATTGTTTTCATGCTTTGATTTATTGCTGTATTAGAGGGTTTTGCTTGTAAGTAGAGTAATTTATTTTGGTGCTCAGGTTGCTTTTCCATGATTGGTCTGTCTATTGGGCGTTTTTTCATTTTCCCTGCCTAGTCGTAGGATAGTGGAACTGCTACGTTTCATGCTGTTGAGCCTTAGAATGATACACAAGTAGTTCTTGTGGTTTAATTCGATTATCTAAACACGCTGATCATGCTTTATCTTTCACAAAAGACTTTGAGAACCTAAATTAGTAGACCAAAGAAACAATTGACAGAAGGGCTTCTCCAGAGTGTCTTTTAATTATGATGCGAGACCACAAGGGGAATTGAAGTTGATTGATTCCTCAGCGAGTCTGTAGTTCATCAACGTGGGCCACATGGGGAATAGACATTTAGTGCTTCCCTAGAGATCCTTTAGCACGATACAAGACTATAGGGGGAATTGACGTTGACTGCTTCCACATAGAGTCTACTAATTACATAGCTGAACTAGAGGGGTGAGACTGTGTGTGCCTCCTAGAGGGTTTCTAGTACTTATAGGTTGAACCATAGGGGATAGGCTGTGAGAGGTACCCAGAGGGTTACCTTTTTCCTTCTTGTTGCTGTCTATTTACTTGTGTACTTTGTTTATAGAACTGTGGATTGTAGCTTCTTGTTCTTTTCTGTTTACTAATTCTTGTTTTATTACTGCCTTGTATTCATTGACTATTATGCATAAATCATTGGGTGATTTCCTAATGAGATTGTATCTCACACCCTATTTGGGTCATGCTTTTGGGCCCAAGCAGACTATGTTGTTGCAGGTATAGATAAGGGAAAGCTCCCTTCTACTTCAGGTTCTTGATTGCACTAGAGCTGGAGAGCACGGGACTGAGCCGTGGCTCGTGATGCTGAGTAGTTTATTTTGTTTTCCTTGCACTTTTTTTCTATTGTAATTCATCACGTTGGTTTGTTTGCTGCTTTCCATAGACATATGTACCATATTTCATTATTATTAGTTATCCATTGTTTCTGTTGTTCAGTTCAGTTGTTGTATGCTATTTATTGATTCTACTATTGTGTTTGGTTGTTTTCCACTGTATACATTACCTAATGAGGGAATAGTTTCCCCACAGACTCACCATGGCCCTCGCAGCTAGTTGGCAGCCTCTGGTGTTTAGGGAAACGCGCTTGAGGTGATGTGACGAACAGGGTTTGGGGCACCAGTAGAGGGGCTCTAGATTCAGGTCATTACAAAGTGGTATCAGAGGGAGGTTTTTTTCTCTTGCATTACTGCTTGGAGAATTTAGACAGGGATAGGATAGATTCAGTACTTTGCATTAAGCTGTTCTCGGGAGTAGCTAACATGTGTATAGGTAAAATCCATACTACCTCGTTAATTGCAGTTTTCAGGTTTTGAGATGTTATCGTAGATCTGATTCCACCTAGATTGATTCACTTGACATGTGTTATTATTGTTTTGATACTTCGGTTCTATTTCTATCACAACCTGATGAGATGAGGGTATTCCATCTCATTCATCATATAGGAACTTGTAGAAATCACATTCCATGCATTCTTACCATGCCATCCAGGGTGCATTAGCAGTTCCATGTTATTGTGATTGACTTTATGTAGATTATGTATGATGTTTTGATCGATTCTTGATAGATTCTCTGCAATTATGTTTAAAAAACTGGTTGTTTTGTTCGTTTCTTAAAAATGAACGCCATATTCTTGTTCATGAGGCGTTATGGGACAACATTAATCGAAACTTGGTGGATCATGATCCTGATTTTTCTTTTATATGACTATGGGAGATGCCAAGCTTTGATTCGTGGGGAGTATGGGCCCTCACAGATTGGAATTTGGCACCGCTTTCCCTTGTTTTTAGTGTTTATGGGATTCTGTACAGTTTCTGAGCTGCTGCCCAGAAAAACCCAGAATACACAGTGTGTACATTTTAGATACACGCTGTGTAGTTTTTAGGCCATGTCACTGTTCATGTGGGCAGAACACGGTTTCGTGAAGGTAACTTCGAGAACACGCCGTGTACGGTAGGTACACGCCGTGTAAGTGCAGAGCCGTGTACCCGACTGTGTCACTAACAACATGGGTCGGGGAATCCTGGGTAGAACACGCCCTGTCTAGAGGACCAAGCCGTGTAGTCCTGTCCAGGTGCCCGGACGTGTCACGAACAACATGGGCTAGCTTGACCTTCTTTTCCACACGCTGTGTTTGTTCGGAACACGCCGTGTAGACTTGTCCAGGTACCCGGCCGTGTCATGAACAACAAGGTACGGTATCACCTTCTTCTATACATGCCATATTTGTTCGGAGCACGCCGTGTAATTTTCAGCCTTGTAGATATCCTTGTGCTTAACAACACAGGTCATCGAAGCCTCATCTAGTACACACCGTGTTGTTTCGAACATGTCATGTAGTCACGGGATGAGTCGAACCGTGTGGGTTAGCCGTGTGACGAGACTCGGGAAGGGGAATAGTTTTCTGGTACACACCATGTGTTGGGGTCAACACGCCGTGTAGTTTGAGGTGCACGTGACTTGTAGGGCAGGATTACTTGCCCATGTCAATGTCTTATAAAGACACGTCGTGTAGTTTTTATACCCGCCGTGTAGTCGTGTTTTGAAATATTGTGTGTTCTTCTTCCCGTGTTTCCATTTTTCACTCTTATGTTCGCTGTCCTTGTTTTTCTGATCCAAGGTGTACTTTTGATCTTTCAGAGCTATGCCTCCGAGACGTCCTCCGGTCGTACGTCTATCATCAGTCAGTGATCAGACGCAAGATATGGCTGATCAGGGACTTCCTTCCAATTCTCCAGTTGGGACAGCCATAGAACTAGCTATTTTAGTAGTTGTATGCGCTGATTCATAGTTTAGGTAAGCATTTATGAGGATGAAACAAGGCTTCCAGGGAGTTCCACCTCCTGCCACGTAAATGGCAGACTTGACGCGGGTTTTCCAACAACAGCATCCTCCCATGTTTTCGAGAGAAGGATGACCATAGGAAACAGAGTCATGGATGGAAGTCGTGCTGACTATTTTCAAGCATCTAGAGACACATCCTAAAAGGTGGGTCAATCTCGCCACCTACATGCTCCGAGAATCTGCCAAGAGGTGGTGGGGTGTGATCTCATAGGTGGGTCAGCAACATGCTATGGCTTGGGAGCATTTCCAGCACGAGTTGTATGACTATTTCTACTTGGAGATATTGAGGGCCGACCAAGCCCGGGAGTTCATGATCTTAGATCAGTGTACACTTCCTGTCACGGAGTATTCCAATCATTTCATCGAGCTGCATCGCTTCACACCCCTTCGAGATGGGAGTGGGGTGTTCTTAGAAAATAAGTTCGAGGATGGTCTTAGGCGGGAGATCCACTCGCCGGTGAACATCTTCCAGTTGACTTCCATCACTTCCATCATTAACTAGGCACTGATTGCGGAGCACAATCTGAGAGAATTTGGAGCTTCTAGCCAGGGCAGTCCTGCTTCCAGAGCTAGTTTGCTTCCAAATTACATCAAGAAGCACCTTATAGAGCCTATAGGCGGTGATCCGAGGAAGAAATATACATCGTCAGGCAGCCAAGTGACATGCTACCAGTGTGGCCGGAAAGGGCACACGAGGCTGCAGTGTGAGAGGGACCCCATGGAGTTCTTATCATGCGGCCTGATGGGTCCCCTTCAGCGTTTTTCTCAGGTTTTATCACAAGCAGCCGGTGACCGAGGTTCTTCCATGACTCCTCGTTTAGGATCAACACCACCAGTTTCTCACCAGTTGGGGAACTGGAGTTCATCGGGCCGTTCGGGCCGAGGTGGATGTTAGGGCCTTCGTGGTCAGCCACTAGTTCCTCAACACCAGCAGGGAGGTTCAGATCAGAGTGGTCATCCAGGGGCGCAGGGCCACGGTACAAGATAGTCTTTCACCATGGAGAAGAAAAATCATGGGCAGGATCCCAACCCTTCTATAGTTTGAGGTAAAATTTTAGTAGCCTAATTTTTATCTTCACCCCTTTTCGATACTGGTGACACAAATAGATTTATCTCTGTTGCAGTCATGGAGAAACTTGGGCTCTCCATATTTTCTTTTACCGACTCGTTGACACTAGACACACCATTGAGAATGAGGAAATATAGTCTACGTCAGTGTAGAGAGTACCCTCTTGAGGTAGCAGGGAATCACTTCTTATGGGTTCTTTATGTCCTAGAGATGATAGGCTATGATGTCATCCTCGCCCTGTACTGGTTGATTCCCTTCTAGGCTGTCGTTGACTATTATCGCCATATAGTAAGTTTCATCACACTAAAGGGGGAATATTTTCTTCAATGAGGTGAATGGGACGTTCGAGAGAGTCGGGCGGGACTCGAGCATCTTGGGCTAGGAGGGGTGATGACCCAAATTACTCGTCTTTATATGGACGATCAAGGGACTCCACAATTGGAATTTCCTCCAGTGGTGGATCGCTTTAGGGATGTCTTTCCATGGGACTATTCAGGTTTGCCTCTAGAGCGTGAGGTGGACTTCTCTATTGAGCTCATGCCAGGAGCGGCAGCAGTGTCCATTCCTCCCTATAGGATGGCCACACCTGAGTTACAGGAGCTCATGAAGAGATTGTAGGAGCTACAGGCAAAGGGTTTCATCTGACCCAGTACTTCTCTGTGGGGTTTTCCTGTCTTGTTTTCAAATAAGGCCAACCGTACCTTTCGGCTTTGCGTGGATTATTGGAAGCTGAACCTGTTGACAGTCAAGAACCGATATCCTTTGCTGAGGATGGATGAACTTTTCGATCAGCTTCAAGGAGCCCGGGTGTTCTCAAAGATCGAATTGAGTTCCAGTTATCATAAGATGCACGTTAGACCATCAGATATATCCTTGACAGCCTTCTGGAGTAGGTATGGTCTATACGAGTATACAGTCATGTCGTTCGGTCTCACGAACACACCTACAGTTGTCATTGCACTAATGAACCGATTGTTCTATACTTATAGGGACTCCTTCGTCATGGTCATCGTCGATGATATCTTGGTGTACTCTCACACTCGACACGACCACGACACACATTTTGAGATCGTTCTATGTACACTGAGAGAGAATCGAATTTATGCTAAACACTCGAAGTGCCACTTCTGGATGGATCAGATTCACTTCTTTGGTCAAATCATCTCAGAGGTAGGAGTATCAGTGGACCAATAGAAAGTGAGAGTTGTAGTTTTCTGGGAGCAGCCGAAGAACGTCTTTGAGGTATGATGTTTCCTAGGGATGGCAGGATACTACAGACGCTTCATTCAGGACTTTTCTCGTCTAGCATCACCTTTGACAGGTCTGACCAAGAAATGGGCGAAGTTCTTATTGTAATATTCTTGTGAGTCAGCTTTTCAGAAGCTGAAAGGGAGGATGATGTCAGTACCGATACTAGTCTTTCCGGAGCCAGGCAAGAGATACACTATTTACTGTGATGCTTTAGGTATTGGGCTGGGAGCTATTCTTATGTAGGTATATGGAGTCGTTGCGTATGGGTCTCGGTAGTTGAGGCAACATGAGAGGAACTACTCGACGCACGATCTTGAGTTACCACCTGTTGTTCACGCCTTGCCCTATTGGAGACACTATCTTCTAGGAGATCACTTTGTGGTCTTCACTGACCACAAGAGTCTCAAGTATATCTTGACTCAGCATGATCTGAATCTAAGGCAGCGTAGGTGGGTTGAGTATCTACAGTCTTTTGACATTGAGCTCACCTATACACCTGGTAAGGTCAACGTAGTGGCTGATGCATGGATCAGGAGAACTCAGATTCATGCAGTTCAGGAGGCCAGTAGTGAGTGGCAAATGATGGCTCTTTTTCTCAGAGATGCATCTGGAGGTCCATGACAGACAGGGACATACCTTCCTATCTTCTGTAGTTGTTACATCTACACTACATGATCATGTACGGATGAGGAAACTATCAGACTCGGAAGGATTTGTCCATCTGGAGAGTGTGTCAGGAGAGGACCCTCTTCCTGGATAGACAGTGGGTGAGGATGAGATCTTGCGTTTTTAAGGATGCATATGGGTGCCAACAGACATACGCGAAGAGCTGATGCGGGATTTTCATTCCTCTGTTTAGGAAGGTCTTCCTCGCATCACCAAGATGTATCAGGACCTTCATCGTGAATATTGGAGGCCAGGTATGAAGAAGGATGTTGGTAGATTTGTCATGAGATGTTCTACATTTCAGCAGGTGAAAGTAGAGCATCAGCGACCAATGAGACTTTTGCAGCAGTTACCCATTCTGGAGTGGAAGTGGAATGATGTTGCGATGGACTTCGTGACAGGGTTGCCGAGATCACCTCGGGGGAATGATGTTGTTTGGGTTTTCGTCGACAGGCTCACGAAGGTTTCCCACTTCGTTCTGATCAAGGAGACCTTCATTGTTGATGATCTGGGATGACTTTACATCAGAGAGATGATTCGTCTGCATGGAGTTCCACACTCTATTATTTCAGACAGAGATGTGTGCCTTGCCTCTCAGTTCTATCCAGGACTTTAGAAGGCCTTGGGTACACAGGTACTTTTGAGTACAGCTTACCATCCACAGACTGATGGACAGTCTGAGTGCATGATCCATCTGCTTGAGGATATGCACCGATCCTGTATTCTAGACATTGGCGGTTCTTAAGAGAATCATATTCCTCTGGTGTAGTTTGCCTACAACAACAGTTTCCAGGAAACCATTCAGATTGCACCAAATGAGTCATTGTACGGTAGGCCATGCCGATCACCCTTATGCTGGCTGAAGGTAGGAGAGGCAGCTTTGTTGGGACCTCGTCTTGTTGAAGAGACCTCAGAGAAGATAGAGCTGATTCAGAAGAGGATGGATATAGCGCAGTCTCGACAAATGTTTTATGCTGATTAGCAGAGACGGCCTCTAGAGATTGAGGTTGGTGATCATGTTTTCCTACATGTTGCACCGAGTTTGGGAAATAAGAAGATTCAGAGATGGGGTAATCTTTCACCACGGTACGTCGGGCCGTTTGAGGTCATGGAGAAGGTGGGGCCAGTTTCTTATCGGCTTCAGTTACCTCAAAGGTATCAGGCCATGCACAACGTCTTCCATGTCTCTCAGCTCCGACGCTACTTTTCTGACCCGTCTTATGTATTTCAACCAAAGTAGGTTGAGCATGAAGAGGATGCATCGTTTGAGGAGAATCATATTCGGATTGTCGATCGCAGTACGGAGGTCCTCCGTGAGTGGTCTGTTCCTCTGGTATGAGTGCTATGGAAGCACGGCTGAGTACATGATGAGAACTATGAGAGGGAGGCCAATGTACAATTACAGTGGAAGGAGCTGTTCGGGGATTCTTCTTCTCCGCCTCGTTAGGGAAATTCAGGGACAAATTTCCTTAAGGGGGAAGTTTGTATGAACTCGGATCTTCGTTCAGGTATGCTTTTCCTTTTTCTGGTGTTTTTGAGAAAAATTATGTTTCTAGAAATTTTCGAAGTACACGACGTGTACATTTCGAGTACACACCGTGTACTCTTCTCTGGCTTGATGTCATGTGGTGGCCATGCTGGGCCCACACACACAGTGTGTAGGGGTGACATGGAGGCCGATTTTGGTGGAGTATGAAAAAAGACATAGTACACTTAATGTACATTAGAAATACATTCCATGTACATTACTTTTTTTACTAAATGGACCGGGGTCACGCTTGATGCACAGAAAAACCTCCTTCTAGGTATGGTTCGTTCGAGAGTGACCTATATGGCCAAATATTCCCCGAGCTCCCACTTTGTCGTCCGTTCTCCGATTCGTGCACGGTCTATTGCGTTGGAATCGTAGTAGTGAGTTCTTTCTTTTTCTTGAGCCTTGTTTCCTGATTCCTCCTCATTTCCATGTTATCGTGGGTCGAATGTTTTGTGTGTTTTATCAGATCTTCATCGTTCTAAGGGTAATTTGTAGTCAAGGTTCACGTATATCCATCTCCTAGGGTCTAGGTAGGCTGTTTATGCCTTTCCATAGAATGTTGATGAGTATTTGTGCAAATTAAACCAATACACTTGAAATGGGTATTGCGTGTTACCTATTTTGCTCTGTTTTTTGCCTGCTTTTCTTGATTGTTGTAGTAGAGGGTAATGCTTGTGAGTAGAGTAATTTATTTTGGTGCTCAAGTTTATTTTTCCTGCTTGTTCTACATGTTTGGAATTTTTCCAGTTTCCCTGTCTAGTCGTAGGATAGTGGAACTGCTACTTTTCATGCTGTTGAGCCTTAGAATGATAGCCATGTAGTTCTTGAGGTTTATGTGGACGATGCACACACGTTGAGCAAGCTTTATCATTCACTCAGGACTGTGAGAACCTAGAGTAGTAGACCAAAGGGAGAATTGATGTAAGGGTTTCTCCAGAGTGTCTTTTAATTACGATGCGAGATCACAGGGGGAATTGACATTGAGTGCTTCCTTAGAGAGTCTGTAGTTCCTCAACGCGGGCCACAGGGGGAATAGATGTTGAGTGCTTCCTCAGAAAGCCTTTATCACGATACGAGACTATAGGGGTAATTGACGGTGAGTTCTTTCCCAAAGAGTCTATTAATTACATAGATGAACCAGAGGGGTGAGACTCGGTGCACCTCTTAGAGGGTTGCTAGTACATATATGTTGAACCATAGGGGTTAGGCTATGAGAGCTACCCAGAGGGTTACCTTTATCCTTCTTGTTGCTGGCTGTTTACTTGTGTACATTGTTTGTTTGAACTATGGATTGTATCTTCTTGGGGTTTTCTATTTACTGCTTCTTGTTTTATTACGTCCTTGTATCCATTGACTGTTAGGCACAAATCATTGTGTGATTTCCTACAAGGATTATATCTCACACCCTATTTGGTCCATGAATTTGGGCCCAACAAGACAATGTTGTTGTAGGTATAGATAAGGGAAAGGTCCCTTCTACTTCAGGTTCTTGATTGCACTGGAGCTAGAGAGCATGGGACCAAGCTGTGGCTCGCAATGCTGAGGAGTTTATTTTGTTTTCCTTGCACTTTGTTTTTTAGTTGTAATTCTTCATGTTGGTTTGTTTGCTGCTTTCCATATAAATATGTTGCATATTTCATTATTATTGGTTATCCATTCTTTCTGATGTTTATTTCAGTTGTTGTATGCTGTTTATTTATTCTGTTATTGTGTTTGGTTGTTTTTCACTGTATACATTACTGAATGAGGTCATAGTTTCCCTAATGACTCAGCAAGGCCCTCACTGCTAGTCGGTAGCCTCTAGAATTTGGGGAAACGTGCTTGAGGTCATGTGGAAAACCAGGTATGGGGAACCTGTGGAGGGGTACAGATTAGGGTCGTTACATATCAAGGATTTTTTCAAGATGGTTCATAATAAGTTCTTCTTCGTATTCAGCCTACAATAATTTAATGTTCCTCATTTTCTATATTGTTTCATGTAAGGGTGTTCTTCTATTTTTCATTCTCCCAGCTCCCACTCAATTCTTCTCTAGTGTCATGACATATTTTATTTTGGGTGAATATGTTGGAGCAAAAAATGCATAAGATCTCCACACATTGTACCTCATAATTTCTGCTAACAGTTCCGCTAAATCTCATTACTTATATCACTGTCATTAAATAAGTCAAATATGACCATTATAAACTACTTTTAAAATTAATTAGAAAATAAAAGAAAATTGTTATGTATGAAATAGTATCACAATTGCAGTGAGATAGTCACGGTTCCAAAGTCATGATGAGATAATCACAACTCCAAAATTTATACGAGGTCTAGAACTAGTGGAAATGTTACAGTGTCTATTCCTTTGCAAATTCTGGATCCGGTAGCACAGTTACGTTGTCATGGAAACAATGTCTCTGGTAATGGTGTCTCTTATTTTATCAAAATTCTAAATTGTTTTTTGTTACGATGTGTTCGAAATGGTAGCACAAAAATGTTGTCAGGTTCTCTATGAAATATTGAACAAGTCACTAGCTTACATTTTCATAGGCATTGTGAAAATATGGAACTGGTAGTAAGAATATAGTTTTGCAGATTTAGTCAATTATCTGTATGTTGTCTTAAGATGGAATCTATAAAAATTTTATTTTGAATAAAAAATAGTAATTAAACATAATAGAACAATATTAGACATAGTTCACATAATTCGAACATGAATTGTATGATTTTTAACATGATCTTGTGATATTTCAAAAACATGAGTTTTAAGAGTATAAAATATTATTTTTTAGCATTAAAATATGAGGACTCTAATGATCTCCATAGATGATTTGTGACCATTAAAACAGGAGGAGTCCAAAAATATCCAAACATTACTTGTGACCATTAAAACTTAAGGATTCCAACAAGTAAGTTATTAATATTTTGTAGTAAAAACAATAGATAATTCTTATTAACTTGTATCTAATATATATTATTAATTGATTTAAAATAATTAATTGTGATAAACTGAAAATTTTGTACCGGAAATAAAAACATGATTCCGACATTAGAAATTCAGAATGATCTGCATAGTAAATGGAGAACATGAATCCCCAATAAAAAATATTTAATTATTTCCAAGACTAGACCTCTTATAAAATGAATACATGGGTGAGGTTTTTCTTGAATTCTAGATTTCTTTAATGGATTTAATGCTGAATATTTTATTATATATAAAATATGATAATTTTTTTGTTATATGTATTTTAAAAATTAAAAAAATATATCATCATTAAATATATATAATGTATATTATAAATATTAATATTTAAAAAAATTTGGTTTATAGGTTGATGGGGCCCTATCGTCTCTCAACATAACAAAAAAGTTTTTGGGGCTTTATCCCCTTTAATTCCCATTAAAAAAATAACCAACGCACATACAAAAAATAAATTTCAAATAACCCCTAGAAACAATATTTTTGGTATAATATGTTAGAATTAAATTTGTTTATATATTTTATTAAATGATAAATAGATTAATAATTGGGTTTTTAAAATTAAAATATGATTCCCTTTTTAAATTCTTAGTTTAAGTATGTGTTATAATACATTATAATCCGAATGTATGGTAAAAATCAGAAATGGAAAATTTTAATTTATTTTGTTGTTATACAATATTTTTTTGGTTTCATATTTGATTTGTAAACTATTTATTGAATATTTAATTTTTATTTTTATCATTATAATTTGGTTATAAAATTTTGAGAAATTAATATTTTCATGTCCTATTAATCTTGTTTAAATAATATTTTTATTCATTAAAATGAATTGGGAATTTAAAAAAATAGTTGTTTACTTTTGAAATGGTTGAGAGTTCCCTAAATGATGGTCAAACATATTTTTATGATGATTTTGGATAAAATCACTCAATTCATAAGATTTTTTCCCTATAGTGGGTCTTTTATATTACATTAGTTTCATGGAATGAAATATATATTTATGTCAATATCATTGATTGAAATTATGGATTCATGGATCCCCATTATACATATATAATGGGGACCAAAGGTAGCAAGTGGATCATTATATAATATATGTTTTAGTAGTTTAAGATCACAATCTATATAAGAGAAACAAAAATGTTGTCTTCCTTACTAATAGAAATTTCCCATTATTTTAATTGTATGGGGATATACTAATGATTAATGTGGTTAGTTTTAATTAGTAAATCCAATTAGTATTGATCACATTATATCATATTCTGAAATTTCCACCCATTTTCTATGTACTACTATGATAACCTACACATGTTTATTTATATTTTTTTAGTATTCATTGATTCAATTATGATAGGCTTTATTTGTTTTGTGTGACCTTATAATATTATTTTATACATTGTTATAATGATAATTATTAATAATCCCTCATTTTATGTGTATTAATATTTTCATTGTAAAGGAAGGTCTATATTTCAGGAAAATAATTAAAAATATTTTTAAAATTCACACGTCATTGTATTATTGAAAACCCAACATAAAATATATTTTTTGAGGACACAAATTTCTATTCTCCTATTTTAGGATCCCTCATCATAAATGTTTAAATATTTTTAATTTATTTCAACCTATTATAATGAAACGGTGGTAACTAACTATTATTTATTTTAAATATATATGATAACTAAATATTTATTATTTGTAGATTTTTTTTCAAAATATAATAAAATAGATATTTTTTTCTGTCAAACACATGGGTTTATGGTAAAATTTAAAATTACTTCTGATCTTCAAAGTTCAAGCCCATATAATTAATATTTTTTCCATTATCATGTTGATATTTATCTCTTATCAACTTAAAATGATTTTTTTTGGGATGGGTTGTGGATTTATGTTCACATTGATTTTTGTACTATTGGATATATTATTTATATGTTGAACCATTTAAGGATATTCTTTATTTATTAAATTATTTTGATTCACTTACTGTGGATATCTAATATAATATTGAGCCACTATATGAAATCTGGAAAAAATAAAATTCTATTTAAAACATTTATCCATTTTGATCAGGTGCATTCATTCTTGTTGGACACTCATTAGAGTAATGGAAATATTATTTCCCATGGGTTATCAGGATTTTTTAATTATGTTGTTGTCCTATTTGGGTGGGTTTAACTGAACCAGTTCATGATAATTTTCTAAAAATTTTATATACTCTCTCTCATCAAATTCTATTTTTTATTCAGTTATTTATCACAATTTTTTGAAAATTCATTTTCAATAGATTTATGATGATTCAATCCATTTAAATAATTAATACATTTTGATGGATAATACATTTTAACATTCTATACATCCACTGTAAATAATCATATGAATAAAAAATAATACATCTAGTTTGTTTTATTATATGAAACATTCATTTTCTCATAAGATTACTTATATATATTTTACACCTATAAATAATAAAATAATCAAAAAATTTATGTAAAAATTATTTAATATGAATTTTACAAGACTTATGTAAAAAAAATAATTATTTGTCATTTTAGAAAAATATTGGATAAATTTAACAAATAAATAAATATCTCAAAACCAAATGTTATAGAAAAAATTATGATTAGTTAAACATCAATCATAATTCATAATATAGTATAAATTTTCTATATAATAGAACATACTATATTCCCATATAGACATGTTATATGTAATATTATTCATAACTATTTATTGAAATGAGAAACACAATGAAACAATGGGATAAAATCACAATAGAAAAATATAATTAAGTCTAATAAAATATAGAATGATGTAATAAATATAAAAATCGTACCATGGGTTTATAGGATTGATCAATTGAATGTGATTATAATGTCTTATGATTTTATCATAAAAAGGATATGTTAATTATAAATTATGGCATATAAAACTTGAATACTGAAAGGAATATCATCAATATATAACATATGATATTTCACAATACTATGGATAATAAATAATTTACAATAAAAAATTTAAATTTAATTATTACACATAATTAAGAATATAAAAAATAATATCTCATAGATTCTCTACTAAGAAACCATATCATTTTTTTTAAATACAATCACCTCATTTCAATGTATACATAGTGAATAAAGATGGCTATAATATGTTAACAATATTATAGTTATCTTGTGAGATATATGACATCACATGATGCATTGGTGGGATATATGTAATTAGACCCACCTAACAGATAATGATCAATCTATACATTTTTTTCAAGAAAAATTCCATAAAAACTCCATATATATCGCCCCATGATAAACTGAATGATTGAAAATGTGTTATGTAACATATTCCTTGGTTTGGTAAAAGATTTAATGGACAGAATATTATAATTGAATAAATATTCATCCAAATGTTAAAATAATTATTTAATTAAATGTTTGATACATTCAATATAATGTCCCTAACTGATATAACTTATAAAGGATGAAATTAAAATAAATGAAAAATCATAGAAACTACTTACTAAAATATATATAATATTTTTTTTGAAACAAAATGATATAAGTCACAATGAAGATCATTTTCATATGGTATAAAAAATAATCTAAATATTATTTTACTATTAAAGTTTTTTTTGATATTATAATTTAAATAATGTGAAAATATAATAAAAATAGAGAAAATTGTAAAGAATAGTAAATAAATTTAAATAAGTTATTTTTATATTTTTGTAATACATTTAAGTAAAAAAACAAAATAATTTTGATATAACAAATGTCATTTATATGGGATTAATGGAGAATTTTTATCACAAATGAAAATGTATATTTAATATTATAAATACCTAAGACGATGATATGAGAATAATAATTGTTAATAATGAATAATAATACTTTTATGAAGTATAATTTTTGTCCCATATATGCATGGTCGGAAAGAATCATTCAGTGGTCTGAATTATTGTTTATAATCTACACATATTATTAAAACACACTTGAAGATGGTTTCTTGTTAATTAGGAACATCTGAATAATTAAATAATAAATGTCATTAAAACAAATCTTAATTCAAAAAAAATTAAATAGTTCTATTATCAGTGGATATATAGGGAGTTAAAAACATAGTTTACAAGGAGAATATTTGTTTTTTTTTCAAAATATAAAAGTATTCAATTATTATGTAATAAAATATTAACATTGGATAGAATGAAAATTTAATAGATTATTGTATTAAAATCCTAATAATCATTTTAATATATTATAAAACCAAACCTTTATCCAATTCATAAAAAGTTTCATGACCCATCCATGTGGCACACCACAACTCCTAAATCCCGCCTCAAATAAAGTCGGAGATGGTGACTACAAATCAGTAGACATATCAGTAACATTTTAGGAATTTCAATATTACTTATATTCATGACCAAGTCTCCATGCCTATAAATGTTGAAATGTAAAAACAACTTAGGAATAAAATGAATGCATACCAAAATACCCAAAAACCATAATACAATAGGTAGTGTAGGGTGTAGTAATGTAAAATGGTCCAGAATACAAGCCCACGAAAATAATGAGTCTGTAAAAGTGAATTTGAATGTTTTCAAAACTCATCTTCAGATAACCCTACCTGAATGGAAAGGTATTGATCAACTATATGATGTTGTTGGATCACACCCCAATTTATTTGAACTCACCAAGCACCATATGATCATGTAATTCCAAGAGCATCGTAACAATGTTGATCGTCTTCAAAAGACACGACACAAGAAGTCAATGATTATGAGGGGTGAGTTAATAATACTCTGTAGGACAGCCCAAAAACATGAAATAAATTACCAAAGAGACAAAATCAATTAGAAGATATAGTAAGCTCAACATAGTTATGTCTACTGCACATATAGTATGAAATAACAAATATTCTCATAAATGTTTCCTTGAATGAATGTCCTCGTCCACTTCCTGCTAGATGGTTTTGCTCACAGAAGACTCGATATGATAGATATCACTCCTCAAGAAATCTGATAGTTAGAACATTAAATAAGTTTACCAAAATTACCGAAGAGAAAACAATGATCTTTACAAGTTATGTTTTTTCCATGATACATCCAGTATCATCAAGATATAGAGTTTTGATAAGACATGGACATTTGGTAAGACATAGGGTTTGGGTAAGACAGAGACACAAATTGAACAGATTGGGGTCATCTACACAGAGGGATTACAAGGGGGACTCCTTGAACTATTAGAAACAGAATAATAAATAGGAGAATGGTGACAAATTAAAAATGGGACACACCAGCTCCAAAATCACAATTTAACATTACATGAATGTATGTGTGGAAGACTAGGCCTCTTGATGCAATATGTGCTTAAACACACATAGTCAATTGTCAATGTCGGGCTGAGACTACAAACTTCTGAAAACAGGACATCCTCTAAGATGGGAACATGAACTTGCATCGAACCCTGATCATTATAGACAATCATAATGCTCCAAAACTCTTGTGGTCCATATATTAACCCAATAAGCTATCCCAAAAGGACCACCTTGTCTCAGGGGTACCAATTCCCTAGACAACCCATCAAATAGATTCTCCAAATGAATTTCAATGATATTTTAATGAAATGGATAGATACGTGCTATATTTGGCCACTGGACATGGTGTGACCCCAATGGATGACCCGACTTAGCTCGACCCATTGGCCTTACTAGGTCGCGGCCTGCTATGCCGCTATACCAAGACCACTGGGTTTCTAGATTGTCCCATCACCCTTGTCTAGCCCACATGCAAATGATATGACACTCTATACCTTATATAGCCCACCCCAATTGTGTGAGACACTATTCAACATGACGCCACTGTATTCCATCCTCTCCAACAGCATTCTACCGTTACATGTCACCAAATGTAGTGGTCACCACAACACAATGGAGGCCCCTTCCGTTGGACGCCAGTTCTCCTCTACTGATATTTTTTTAAAAATGGAGGCAAGTCTGTGACCATTGGGTTGTGTTCATCACTTATCTGGTCTCAGATCAATGTCTTGATCCATCCTGATAAAAAACCACATGAATGATGATATCTCTCGACTTGCTTTGATCCATCTATTTTTATAGTCATCACACATCGTCTAGGTCCTCCAGACATTGGATCTTTGATTTCGGAATTGTGTTCCAATAAGATGGGGCCAATAGTTCATTTGTTCATAAACCACAAAGAATGAAATTACGTTAATAAATGAAAAAAAATGATGAACTTTAGGGGAAAAAACATGAAACGACCCTTGGACTGAGCTTTGTCCATTGTTCATTCCATCATTTTCCCATTCTGAAATAATGATCATGAAAGCATATGAAATCTTCAATCAAATAAACCCTGATAATAAAACCCCACAAGTACACTCATCCAACAGGAATGAGTGATTTTATGGTCAACCTATTTGTTGGTTGATCCATGTTAATAATTTATTTTCAAGAACATAAAAAAAAATAATTAAAATAAATATTCTTTACCACGATTTGGTTCAATATTTGATGAAGATTGGTCATTATATCAATATAGTGGTTAATATAAAAAGAATATGAGGCCTTTCATCCTTGATTAGTCAATCCTTGGGTGATTTTGGGAGAGATCCCCCATTTTCTTTAGTCATATGATTACTAGGGTTATGACGTAACAATGGATTTATGAAAATATTAAATATTTAAATAAATCCAATTCTAGACAACAAAATTTAATAAATTATGTTTATGACATTTATATCCAAAATCTATTTTTCGTAACCAACTCATAAAAGCTAATGTTAAGAATCACCAAAGTAAAACACCCCCATGAGAACATAATAGTGGAAACAGACTTCTAATTAAAGTTACCATTTATGAGTTATTAATATTTTAATATAAAATAATTTTATTTAATTATTTTGTTTATGGTTACCCCTGTGGTGGATTTTTCTACAGATGACCCATAACGACCAGTGTTTTTTCAAGACTATGGTAATGAAACATTTATTTAGAACACTGGTCCCCTCATATTTTGGATTTGGTTATACACAGAAATGTTATTTAAATTTTAAAAAAATCATGTGTGTGTTCTATTAAAAACATATCATTTTTATGGAATTTTTCTGGGAACACAGATCATCACATACTCATGATTTCTCAGTGTCTGGTCTCATAATTTTCCCAAATAATTTATAAAAACTAAAATCATGAAAATATGAGTCATTATATTATATCCACTTTAGGGATTTTAGTCATCAAAAACCAAAACAATGAGTTCCATAAACAATTGAGGTCACTGAGCATGAATCTGAGCCACCCTCTCCCCGGAGATCTCCTAGAGATTCTTATGCCACTATTAAAATTGCTCCAGTGGAATCAAATATCTGAAAATAATTACTTCCTGTTGATCAATGATCTCCACTGCGTACTCAGCAAACATCTCCACAACATCATGGTCTAGCTCGCCCTAGTCAATAACATTTGATGAGTCATGCATGTAACAAATGAAAAATTTATTAATGGAAATTATTATTGATCATATTAAATATATTATTATGGTAATATAAAATGTGAAATTCAGTGTTTTTATGTTTATGGATATTAAAATACCAGTATTATTTGTGATTTTTTCTAATATAATCATTGATTAGTGATCACATGATTACTATAAATATAAGTCATAAAAAATCCAATTTACTCAGACAAAGGAAGAGATGGACTCTTCTAGTAGACTTTTTCTATATGAAGGACAATTTTTGGAGCTCAAAAAAAAGGTGGAATCATTGGTCTTCCATATGGGACAATCCTAATCCATGCTTGAACACATTATGATTGAGTAGAACTGAATACAAGAGAAGAAGATGTTAATAGAGAATTCCACCCCAACGATGTTATCTGAGCGACCCCAAGAGTCTATCACCATCGAAAACCATATATTTCCGTCTTATGATAGTGTTATAAGGCGTTATGTAAAAATAACCAATCACTATGTCTATGTACATTCTTTTTGTGCATGGAATGCGAAATAATTTTATTATTGTTACACTGTAAATAGTTTTTAAAGCACAAAGAGTATTTTTAGTTAATATTCATATTTGATATAGATTTTGATGAATTAATGGATTTTTGAATAAAATATTATATTAATAGAATATTACTACTACTATTATTAAATTAATTTCTATTAAATATAAATTATCATATAATTTTATGAATGCAATTGTAATTTTTAATAAGTTTTGAAAGCTGTATTTATCAAAACCTATGAATTATCGATAAATGGATTTCATTTATATTTAAAGAAAAAAATTACCATATTTATAAATATATTTTGATAAAATGAATATTATTATCATAATCTAGATATCAAAATTGTCAAACGGTGAATTTTTTCATAAGTTTCTAAGACAGTCGAATTTTTGTGTAAAAATTAAATACCATTTAAATATATAATTTATTTTATAACATCATAATGACCCAATAGTGATGTAATAAAATAATATAAACATTATGTTCTGAAAATATATGTATTATCCTTATAATAATTTGATTTTGGTTTTTAATGATTTATTTTACAAAGCTTTAGTGGGCCCTTCATCGTTTATAAAACATTTTTTATTTTAAATTATTTTCCTTATGTGTGTGACTCATCACCACATAACCAACTGTATTATTCTAAGAAGATCTTACATTGGACTTATAAAATATTTTTTTCCACTTCCCTTTGTAAAAAACCATCTGAAAAAACCATGGGCTGGTTTGGGGTTTTGATTAGATTAATGAGAGGAGTCCCAGAACTAAATAATAAATAATCCCCTCTTATTTCTTATATAAACCCACCCATGCTCCCGCATACTCTTCACTCAAAGCATATGGAGTTCTACCAAACCTTTGCCTCCTCTCTATAAAATCCTCCAATGGTGCCCCAAGCTCCCATGAATCCTCTCTCATGCCTCTCCCAGGACATTGGGATCACACTTCTAAGTAATGGATTTATTTCATTCTCATTTTTGTCCAATTGTCTTTAAGTCGTTATTCCCTTTTGTTTTCACTTACAAATGTTGGGGTAAGATTTCTCAACATCCCCGTACTTCCCTCATTATTTATTGATAATGGGAGATTCTATTCTCTCTCATAAATTGCTCTCATGTACACCTGTTACCATACCGAAATTCTGTGAGTGATTTATCTATTATCTTTTACATTCATGTAATCCTTTGAATTATGCATCTAAATTCTATTACGTTTGTTAATAATTGTATCAATATGACCTTATTATAATCTGTTTAATGTAAGTATTATTATACACCCATTTCACCCTCACCATCCATTTTGATGAATCATTATGTCACACTATTATGCTGTCGAAAAAGCACCACGATTTTCCAATCTAAAGTAATTGTGTAGTGAATACCATACCCACTTATCTATCAAAGGTATTCACCTTCAAACACATATTCTAATTGATTATATAGTTTCATGTATATATTCCACATTCATTTACCATGGATGAAATTATGATGTTTAATGATTCCATGTTATAGGATCCATGTGGCACATTTATGTATGAAATGAAATATTTAAGAAGAGTAGGCCCTGAGGGTAAATTATAGTATCATGATATGTAATGTAATATGAGTTTTCAAACATGCTAATTCATGTGAGATGAGGGTTTACTCTTGATTCGTGTGCAATGAGGGTTTGCTCATGATACATGTGCAATGAACATAGGCTCATGCTAATTCCATGTTAATTGTTGTTTCCATATTTCCATGTTATGATTATCATGATTTATCATGACTTTATGTTTATGTATCTATTATTATCGATTGATATTCCTACTGACTAAAATGTATTGTATTCCTCATGTTATTCCATGTTTATTCCCTTACTAGGTTTTATAAATCACCCTTTTCTTATGCATGTCCACATGTTATCTTATGCAATGCTAAGTACAAGAGAATGTAGTGGTATTGTAAAAGATGTTTTCAATAAGATGTTGTGTTCTATGATTTTTGTTGTTATTTAATATTCCTAAGACCCAAAGACACTAGACGTCTCAATATTCCATGTTGTATCATGTTATGGTTTTATGTAATTAATCATGTTTATGTATGTAATAAAGATTAGGAATGTTATAGTTGGTATTAGAGGATAGGTTTAGTTATTTTTTGGATTGGGATTAGAAAACTGTATGTTTAATAAATATACTTCTATGTATTGCTGAGTATTTAGTAAGTGGTTTATCAAAAAAATACAACCCTATCTGGATATGAGTTGGTAGAGGCGGCTCAGGTACATATTTATCCTAGGGGTAAAAGCCAAAAAAACCACTTTGAGTTAGAATCTAACGGGAACTGGTGCATGACAATGGGCCTTGCTACACTATTGGTTACGACACACCTGGGGGATATTCTTTTGTAAATTCACAAGCATAGTATTAACCCATATTAAGGGAATTAAAAAGGTGGTCCTAAGAATATATGTTAGAAAGTAGATCATGAATAGCATAGAATGAAGCCAATGGATTCATAAGATAAGGAAATAAAAGTTATTTATAATTCATCAGTTTCATCTTGGGATTACCCTTTCTGTGTTACCCACAAATTTCTATTTATTCCATCTAATGGCTAGTAATATGAGTACTCGGGTAACAACCGATGTGATGATCAATGTTATGATTGTGCTGATGAGATGCCCAATCAGATGGGACCATGAATCATGAACATTGTCATGATTCTCTCTTAGTTAACTCAAGGATTGAATAGAAACATGGGTCAAGAAGAACATTCAACCCCCCCTAATAAAGAACAAGTATCTATAGAAATTTTAATTATACAAATGCCTCCTACTTTTAATGGATCATCTGATCCCTCGATCTCCGAACAATGGATAAAATCCACTAAAAAGATCTTCTCCAACCATTAATGTTCTAAACCAGACAAGGATCTACTTACTAAATATAACATATAAGCGGAGCCTGATCAATGGTGGACATTGATAAAAAATGCGAATCATGAGAAGGAGATCAAGGTGTTGGAATGGAGAGATTTCCGAAAGATGTTTTTTGATAAATATCTTCTATGCACCCTCTCTCGTAAGATGGAAAGGGACTTCCTGGCCCTCACAAAGAAAAAATATGTTGAATCTGTCAGAGCGTACAAGGAAAACAACATACGGATTGAACGATACACCTCTGGCTTTTTCGTCACTCTCAAATGGAAGGTTGGATGCTTTATTGGTGCACTGAAACCTATCCAACGGAATGTGCTGGTGACCAATGACTTCAACATCTATGAGGAATTTTTCCAATGTTCCCTCAAGGTCAAAATGGTGATTAGATAATCTCATAAGTATCATGGGGATAAGAAGAGTAAGGTGGGATTCAATGATGGTGGTCTAATAGATATATCCAATGGTAAATAGAAGATGCAATACCCTACTTGACAAAGGTGATGAAAAAGCACCCCAAAAATTTCCTTATAAGGACGAAAAAATGCATTAGTTGTGGAAAATAAGGGAACCTAGATGTTAAATTCCAACCAAAAAACATGTGACTACAAAAGATGAAAGGAATACTTCGTTCGATCCTCAACGCATTGTTTATTGCTAAAACTACAATGAACTAGTGCATCGTGCAAATCAGTGCCCTAAGCCAAGAGTTTTCAGAGGCAACCAACAACCTCAAAGGCAATAGGGGATAGATTTTTCCATTATTACTGCCAAAGTGAACCCCAAAAACGAAGTGGTGATAATTACAGTAGTTATTAATTCATGAATATAGAATTTACTTTTCGATTTCGGTTATACACATTCTTTTACATCAAATTGTTTTAGTAAAACAATCCCATCACCACCACAAATCATGGAAGTAATGATATAGGGGAGTACAAAAAATGGGGAAATCATTGTATCCCATGAATATAACACCTCCCCTATCATAATATCTGGATTGAATTTCCCAGTGAACATCTTCTTACTCCCTCTAGTAGAATTTTATGCATTCCATGGCATGGATTGGATTTCTATATATAGAGACAATATAAATTTCCTTGAGAGGGAAATCATTCTCCATGTAGAGATTCATCCCCCGATTTTAAAATTTTTCAAGGTGGAAAAAAATTTCTTTAGCTCAATAATATCAATAATATATATTACTTCCCAATTAGCACACAAATCTGTATTAGACGATTGAGTCAAGGGAGACAACTATCCTTGAAGACATGCCTATTGTGAGGTAATTCACAGATGTGTTTCCTGAGTAATTGTCAGGTCTTCCTCCTAGAGGAGGTGTGGAAGTCACAATTGATATTATATCGAGGGAATTTAAAATATCAATGACTCCATATAGAATGGATATATTGGAGCTTGATTAGATGAAGAAACAACTATAGTAGAATCTGGATAAAGGGTTTATACCCCCAAGTGCTTCACCATAGGGTGCATCAGTACTCGTTGTCAAGAATGATGGGTAAATGCCCATTTTATTCAATTATAGTGAGCATAAAAAAATTAAGATAAATAAAAATTACCCCCTCCCATGAATCTATGACTAGTTCGATCAGCTGTGTAGAGCACAATACTTCCTCAAGGCGGATTCGTGGTCGGGATATAATCATGAAAGGGCGAAGAAAGAAGATAACCCCAAGGCTGTTTTTTGTACAATATATGGGCACTAATGAACTAATATTAATTCTTTAGGACTCACTAATTCTCTAGAAATATTCATGGACATGATGAATAGAGTATTTAGGGATTACCTCGACAAAATTGTGTTAGTCATTATAGATGATATTCTAATATACTCCAAAACCATGTAGGATCCTGAGAAGCATATAAAAACTGTACTGGAGACCTTGCAGAAGGTGAATATCTATGCAATGTATATTATTTGTTAATTCTAGTTGAAGTAGGTCTCATTCATGGGACATATCATAATAGGCAATGGGAGATCCATGGATCCCTCCAAAAATGATGCAATTGAGGGAAGGCCGAGGCCAATATAATTAATGGATATCTATACCTTCATGGGGTTAGCCGGATCTTATCGACGATTTGTGATAATTTTTTCATGATATTACAAACCTATTAATAAGATAACGTGGAATGGAGTAAAGATTCCAGGGAGTGATTAATGTGATAAAAGCATAAAAGAGTTGAAAAGAGGCTTATCATTGCACCTGTTCTCACTTTACCCACAAGTGTTTAACTTTTTGTGTTATTCAGCGATGTATTGAAGAAGGGAATGGGTTGTGTCTTGATGAAAAATGAAAAAGTCATTACCTATGCTTCATGGAAATTGAAATTTCATGTTTAGAATTATCCAAAACATGATCTGATTTGGCTCCCGTGATCATCACTTTAAAATTTTGGTTGCATTATCTCTTTGGGCAGAAGTGTGAAATATATACTGTCCACAAAAGCATCAAGTATAAATTCACACCATAAGAGTTGAAAATACACCCATGATGATGGTTATAGATGATCAAATAATGTAACTGCTACATCCATTACCACCCTAGGAAAGCGAACAAGGTGTCAGATGCTCAATGTAGAAAGGACCGAATGATTCTATCATTTATTTTAATTCAGAATGATCCAATATTCTTATATTTGATAATGATAGACATGGGAATCACAATGAAGGGAACATCGTCAATCCTTTCACAAATGATTACTCAACTGTCACTTTTTTAAATGTTTATGGATGCATAAAAGGATGATGTGGGAATTCAGAAGAAAGTGGAAGCAGCCAAAAAAGGTAAATCCTCATAGTTCATTGTTAATGAAGAATGAATTTTGAGATTTGGGAAAAGAATTGGTGTTTCATCAAGTCTAGAGCTGAAGAATGATATTTTGGATGATGAATATAGTTCAAATTTATCTATTCACCTAGGAAACACAAAGATATATCGATATCTCAAAGAGCATTATTGGTGCGATAATATGATACATGAGATCACTGAGTATACATCAATGTGTCTGGTGTGTCAGCAGGTGATGGAAGAGAAGGAGAAGTCTATGGGGATGATGCAACCATTGCACATACCAGAATGGAAATGGGATAAAATCACCATGAACTATATGTTTGGACTTCTGAATACATCCAATAGAAACAATTCAAATTGGGTTGTTATAGATCGTCTTACAATGTCTTTAAAATTTAATGTAATTCAGGAGCATTTGCCATTGGATCAACTGAAGCAGATATATATCAGGGACGTGATAAGGCTGCATGGAGTACCACTATCTATTGTATCAGATCGAGATCCACGATTCACCTATATGATTGGAAGAGTCTTAAACATGCTATGGATACAAAAATAATATTATGTTCAACCTATCACACTCAAACAGGTGGCCAATTTGAGAGAACTATTCAGAAACTGGAGGATATGTCAAGATCATGTTCGATGGAATTCGAAGGAGGGTTGGACCAACATCTTCCACTATTTGAATTCTCCAACAATTATAGTTTCCACAATAGAAATCTAATGGAACCTTATGAAGTCATGTATGGGAATAGGAATGGAACACCAGAAAGATGGGATGAAGTCCTTGAGTGTATACTGCTAAAACTAGGAATGGTCGAAAAAATGGTGGATAAGGTGAAAACTGTTCAGCAACATATCATGGTTTCCCAGAGTCGACAAAATAGTTATGCAGAGAACCGCCAATGAGACCTTGAGTTTAATGGTGGATAAATGGTGTTTCTACACATATCCCCATGGAAGAATGTCATGTGTTTTGGAAAGAAAGGGATTTTATTTTCTAGGTACATTAGCCTATTCGAGATTCTTGATCATGTTGGTGTTTTAACCTATCAACTAACTTCCACCTACCATGGACAAAGTACATGATGTCTTTCATGTATCCCTCTTTTGGAATTACATACTAGACCCTTCACATGTACTATATACAGAGGTAGTATAGCTATAGGATGATCATTCTTATAAGGAGAAACCAGTGAAGATCTTATATCGTAGAGAAAGAGTTCTATGAAATAAGACAATTCCCCTCATCATGGTGTTCTGGAGAAACCATAAGATTGTGGAAATGACGTGGGAATCATAGGAAATAATGATACAGAGATACCCACATCTATTTTAGTGTGGGAAAAGGAAATTTCGAGGGTGAAAGTTCTTAAGGGGGAAAGATTGTAACGACCCAAACATTCATTAATTGTAATTTATCTTGATCTAATTAAATGTCTTAAAATGTTTATATAAAATGTGAACATAAATGGGTTTATGTTTATTTATTTTAAAATACCATTATGAATTTTGACCATTGCTAATATAGTCATTGAATAGAGATCACATGATTAATATAAATATAGGGCTTTGACAAATCCAATTCTCTCAGAAAATGGAAGGGATAACCTCATCCATTAGACTTACCCCATAAGAATCCCATTTTTGGAGATTAGAAAAATTGTGGCATCAATGGACTTCACTCTTGATGAATCCAAAGATGATCTTGAACCTGTTATGCCTGAGAGGGACTGACAATGAGAGTAGTGGAATTTAGTAGAGATTACCACATGAGCGATGTTATCCGAGCCATACCAAGAGTCTGCAACAATTTAAAACCTTTCCATTCGGTCATATGTGGGTGTTATACGGGGTTATGTAACAAGACACAAGAACTTTGACTGTGTAAATTATTTTTTTATAATGAATGTGCATTCATTTTATTATTGTTACTTTGTAAATAGTTTTTAAAGCAGAAATAGTATTTTTAGTTAATACTCAACTAAAAAAATATTTTCATGAATTAATGGACTTATGAATTAAATAATATTCTAATATAAAATTATTATTATTATTAAATTATTTTTTATTAAATATAACTTATTTTATAATTTAATTAATGAAATTGTAATTTTTTTTATGTTTGAATGTTGTTTTTGTCAAAACCCATGAATTTTTGATAAAAGTCAGTTGTTATTATAAAAGAAAAAATTAAAATATATATAAAAAATTTAGATAAAATTAATATTATATTTGGAATCATGATGTTGAAATTATTCAATGGATTATTTTTCATAATTTTCTGAGATAGTCAATTTTTTGGGTAAAAATTAAATATAGGTTAAATATATAATGAGTTTTATGACATCATAATGACCCCATAGTGATATAATTAAATACTATAAACATTATGTTACTCCAATATATCTTTTATTATTAAAATAATTTGATTTTGTGTTTGTTTTATATATTTTACAAAGCAGTAGTTGACCCATCAAGGCATATAAAACATTTTTTCTTTTTATATTGTTTTCCTTGAGAGTGTGAATCAACATAACATAAGAAACCCTATTAAATTAAGAATAACAGACATATTCCATATAAAAATATTTTTGCAACTCCCCCTTTTCAAAAACCGTTGGAAAAAACCATGGTCTGGTTTGTGGGTTTGATTAGTTTAATGTGAGATATCCAAAACCTAAATAATAATGAATTCCCTCTCTTTTCCTATATAATCCCACCCAAGATCCCACATCATCTTCACTCAATGCCTTTGGAGTTATACCAACCCCTTCCATTCTCTCTATATATTCCTCCCAAGTTTTCCCATGCTCCTGAAAATCCCCTCTCAACCCTCACCCAAGCCTTTGGGATCACACTTCCAAGTATGGGATTTCTTCCTTTCTCATTTTTGTAAAATTTTACTTAAGATGTTATTTTCTTTTTTCAATTAAAAATTTGGGGATATGATTTTCCACCTTCTTCATACATCCCACATTATGTTAGGATAATGGCAGAACCCTTTCTCTCTCCTTAATGCCTTCCATGTACACATGTTACCATGCCAAAATTCCACGAGGGGTTTCTCTCTCCTCTTTTACATCCAAGTAATACTTTTGTATTATGCATCAAAATTATTTTATGTTTATTGATACATTTATATATATGAACCCCTTACTATCCTTTTCATGTACATAATTTGGGACACCAATTTTATTCTCATCAACAATTTTCATGAATCCTTATGTCATGCCTTTATGTTGCCGAAATTGCACCATGATTTTAAAATCTAAAGTTATTGTGTAGTGAATACCATGCCCACTTCTCTATCATGGGTATTCACCATTACATAAAAAATATTTTTTATTATATAGTTTCATTTAAGTATTACCCATATATTTACTGAGGAATAAATAATGATTTCGACTGATTCTATTTTATATGATCCATGTGGCACACTTATGCATTAAATGAAATGTTTAGGAAGGGTGCGCCCTGATAGCACTCAAATGCACTTGGTAAAGTATAGTATCATGATCTGTAATGTGAAATTAGTGTTTAATCATAATAATTCATGTGAAATGAGGGTTTACTCGTTTGTCATGTGTAATGAGGGTTTACTCATGCTCCTTGTGCAATGACCATTGGCTCATGCTAATTCCATGTTAAGTGTTGTTGCAACATTTCTATGTTAGGAATATCAGGAATTATCATGACATTATGTTTATATTTCTCTTATTATCCATTGATATTCCAATTTAATAACATGTATTGTATTACTCATGTTATTCTGTGTTTTTTCTATACTGGACTTTATAACTCACCCTTTTTTATGCATGTCCTCAGGTTATCCTATGCAGTGCTATGTACGAGGGAATTTAGAGGTCTTGTAAAAGATTTTTTTAATAAGATGTTGGGTTCTACGATTTTATTTGTTATGTAATGTTAATATTATATAAAGACACTAGACCTCTTGATCTTCAATGTTGTATCATGATATGGTTATATGTAATAAATCATTTTTTTGAATATAATAAAGATAATTGTTGTTATAATGCACATTCCCCACAAATAAGACATGTGAAAGACCTAGTGTACCTTGTTCAACTATGGGGGTAGATCCAAGCAGTACTCCAACTCACCAACACTACATTGTATTTAGAAAGTGTAGATGAAACTCGAAGATATATTGTCATCCCTATCAAATATTTGCATCTCTCATCGATGAGAGACATGGGGGGAATAAATGGTCTCCCTCCTCGGCCACTAATGGTATCCTTCTCCCACCAGTATAGGATTTATGATAGATCTTTTAAGTCTTCATATTTTCTTATATGATTTGCACCTTCTTGGAAATATATCTCTTAATCTCTGGTCCCTTGGGAGGTGAATATCCTTTCTCAATCTAGCAATGTGGCGACCGACATGGTCTCCTGTAGAGGCCGTCAAATGGTATAATGCTATTTGTGGAATGATATAAATTATTTTATGAAAACACCACCAGTGATAGGTGTTCCCCCCAACTATATCTTCTATCCAACATGCATTCCAATAACATGTTCTCAATGACCTAATTTATCCTCCCTTCCATGACATCTATTTGTGGGTGAAATATTATGCTCCAGCGCTATTGATTCACAAAATATTCATATATTACCTTAACCATGAGAGAGGTGAAACAAGCATCAAGATATGAAAATATAATTTATGAGACTCCATGGATTCAGACTATCTCTTTCATGTAGAGGTATCCCAAACACTCTATTGAACTCTTCTCTCAGATAGAGTGTGGGATGACATGGTGATTCATCAACGATCACCCATATTGAATCCTATCCCCTGAACGTATGTGGTATAAAAAAATTACATTAATGATTCCCCATGATTATATTCTAGTTCCTGTAGATAATTATATAAACCTTCTAGAACCTAGTGCTCAACATTCTCTTGACGATAGGTAAAGCATTAAGACACAATTTCTGCAACATCCTTGTTCATCCCTGGCCACCAAAATGATGTCGGTGATCCTAGTGAATCATTTACACACCTGGATATACCACTAATTGGAATGCATGGAGCTCCCTAAAAACACCTCTAGCAATGCCACAAGTATAATCAATCATTCTCTAAAATGAACGGTGTACCCCCGACCATTGGAATATCCATAAAGAGTATTCCTTGTGGAAATAATAGCATATATAGCCTCAAAGATGGTATCCCTAAGTAATGACTATTTTACTCATAGTAAGAGTGGATGGGTGACCCCCATAGTCTAGATATATGATTCTCCATGTAAATTGACAATACAAATATGCAATGAGGAAAAAGGATATGATGCATCATTCATAAATTGCAAGCTATATCTCTCATAAAGAGCATCATCCAGCATGTTCCCCTTCATAGGAATATAAACAATATACAATTCATAATACTAATAGAAGTCTTACGATATCATCTATCTAATGTATTTATCTTTCTGTGTGATGATATAATTTAGACTCTTACATTTAATGTATATGTTGAACCCCTCTCTTCTCTGGTACTGTCATCTCATATTCAATGATGAGAGTGCTTCTTATAACTGATGATCATGGGTAATTTGTATTGTTTTTGTGATTATAGGTAGTGTGAAAAATTGGAAATCACTACTTAACCCTCTATTAGGACAAAACCATGACCAATTAATAATGCATCAAAGAACACTATATACTTGAAACCCTCCTATGGAATCCTCAATATGTGAGTTCTTTAAAAACAATTCCCAACCATTATTGGATCAATTTATACTCCATTAACTGAGATGATGTGCCCCAGAAAATCCTCTTGAAGCAATGATTGATACATCATGTTCTTCCCCTGTAGTTGGTGCTCTCAAAGTGTGTCATGGACTATCCTCATGTGTCTCATGTTCTCCATAATAGATGATGAGTAGACTAGGAAATCCATAATGAAGACCACTTTGGGCCACCTAGGGTGAATCACTTGGTCTCATAAATACCATCCTCTACAAATCCTCTAGCTATACCCTTATATCAAAAATAACTATTGGATCCGTCAGATATAATGGTGTAGATATCGGTGTCATCCATGTGTGTAGATCATAACAGACGTACAACTATTTATAGTTGGGTGAATATGGAACATCATCATGAAAAACATATTTATATTCTTCTACCAATAAATGAACATGAGGACTCAAAATATCCACTACACAATGTTCTAGGAAAGACAACTATATAGTAATTGACTACACCCTATTATGTCTGAGTCCATACCGACCTTCATGGATTTCCCTTTTGATGATAAAAATGGAGATCCGGTTTTATTACTATTGACGAACTACACTCTATTCCTAATAAAATCAATCAAAACATGAATTTTGGCTACTAGTCCATACTGAGAATGGAATCATCAGGCCTCAACACTACTACCATGGATCCAAACTGAAACACTCACGTTTAAGATCTAGTTCACACTTTCAGCACTACTGTGTAACCATCGAGTTCCCTCTTGTAGGTTTCCTTAAGCGTAAGGTTCATATCAACAGTTTTACCAGAATCTGTATGTATCAATATATAATTGTGACAATAAGGGAATTACTACCAAAAATGTTTTTCTATTAATGGTAATGTAGAAAGAAACTGATCATACCTGGAAACTTTTTTGCTGTCAGGGGTTATAATCATTGACATCCAACAACTATCTCCTCCCCTGTTGTCTAGATTCGAGTATATAGTATGGACCGCCGTGGGTGGTGGTGTAAACCCAAATAAATGTTGGAAACCTTATTCTGCTTCCCTAACTCCTATTCCAAGTCCAGCACCTGATTTTTATGTCAACCCACACTAATTCCACTCCCATGGTAGTTCATTAACCACCTCTCCTACTACATTAGGAACAGTTGGACAATCTCACATGGAATGACCCTTCCCACAACAAGAATAGAAATTATTCTTCCTCAAAGAGTATAAATCCCCTGGAACAACAATAGAAACATCCAATTCTATGACAATTTTTTGCACATGAGATCGGTAGGTCATACCGAGCCTGCATCCCAGGAGATTTCTACCTCTAGAGCCTATGATACAAGCCTGAACCCTATGTGTCATTATTCAGCCACAAAATAACCATAAACGACTCTTTCTAGCAAGCTTCATCCACCAGAAAAACTGAATGTGATTAGTATAATAAAGTTCCAATATCAAACCATATTGATGATAAAATTCTCCATGACTAGATCCCCTTGGGGAGGCCTCATCAAACATCATTTTAACTCCCAATCCTACATCGGAAGCCGTACTAGCTAGCATCGAGAATAAATTTTGTTCGAAAAAATGGTCAATCATTGTCAAAAGAGTATACATGGTGAGATGACTCAAAGAGTAATGTAAAACACAACCGATTTCCCAATGATGCATATACCATTATTATTCCGCACAACTAGAGTTTTCCTGTATAGAGTCGAAAATCAGGTGTCAAGAGTCCTTGTGTATGGATACATCGACCACCACACATGCACTGGAGTCCTTTATCCAAAATCTGAACTCTATACACCTAACATAGTTATCACAAAAATATCAATCAACAATTTCCTTAATGTATAACTAACAACCTCTATTAACACTCTATCGTAACCGATCCCAGAATGGCCTATGATGTGACTCCCAAATCCAACATCCAAATTTCTAGGGGTAGGTGATTGGTACTGGGTATTCGTATCAATCTCTTGGGATGAATTTCCTATATACATGTACACTTGCACACATATCCAATCCCAAAATAATGAAATATAAATACTACTAAGGAAAAAAAGCATGTATCCCACAAAAGCCAACATACAATGTATATAAAATAATGAAATGTAATTTAATGTAAATTTGGACATGGTTAACTGGGGGGGGGGACTCTTGGACCTACTAGAAACATCATATTAGATAGTGGATAGGTGTTAATGTAAATTTTGGTCACACAAGCTCCATAAACCCAATATAGGGTAACATTAAGAGAAGTGAGGACGATCCGTCATCTTGGTGCAATATGTGCTCTATCTCATCGAGTGAAATGTCGAAGCTGTGATGATACAATTCACTTCTAAACATGGGGAATCCTCTATGATGGGAAAAATACCTTACATCTAACCATCATAAGAATAGAAAAAGACAATGATTCAATCCCTTACTGGGTCAAATAAAACCCCACCAAGCTATCTCAAATGGAATGCCTCATCGCAACACTCCCAATTCCATAGACGGATCTTCAAAGAGACTGTCTATTTCAATGTAATGTATGCTTTATTGAAACTTTCATGTCTAGGTCCCATCCTACCAACCTGGAATGGCCGAACCTACCCACCTTGGTCTGCTGGGCTGCTTGAGCAGCTCGAACCCCAAATGCATCCCGCCTGGAATGCGGGCTGGCTCACTACGCCAGAGATGGTGTGCCCCAAACGTGTTCCCCACTAGACTATGTCACACCATTGAATTAAACAACTCCACTGAGTCCAATTGGAAACATGATACCCCAAAAATGGTCGAGCTTCAATTCACATTGATGATTCTAGAGTGCATCGCATCACATATGTGGTTACCGCTGCATGCTGCTGCGGGCCACTACTTCTCCTACGGTGCCCCATTTTTTCAAAATAGAAGAAATTCAGTGATACTCTCAAAACATTACTCACTACCCTAGGATCAAAAAAACCTTATAATCCATCCCAATGAGAAACCACTTGAATGGAGATGTCTCCCTACTCACTTCGATCCATATGTCACTGTCATCTTTGTACCACATGTTGGTCATCCCAATATTCGATCTTCAACTATTTATTATTGGACGATGTAGAAAATTTTAAACAACAATCTGTTTATAATTCAAAAATAATGTGTTGAATGAAAATAACATGATGAACACCGGTGAATAAAATCGCATTGAATAACACATCGTTTTACCATCTTCCATTGTTCATTCTATTCTTGGTCCATTCCATAATAATATTGAAAAATTTATATCAAATATTTAATCAAAACAACCTCCAGAATAAAATTTTGTAATTAGTCATATCCCGTATGAAGGAGAAATCCACAGTTCATCCTTTTCATTGGTTCATCCACGTTCATCATTGATTTTCATGAACAGATAATATAATAATCAAAATAAAAACTCCCTACCTCAATTTGGTATGATTGCTAATGAAGAACGCTCACTACATCATTACCATGGTCAAGATCCTTCAAATCAGAGGTTCTTCATTTTTGATTCTCCAATCCATATAAAGTTATTGTAGAGATCTCGATCTCCATACATTATTTTATTTATAGGGTGATTTCGTACCCCTAGATTCCAGAAAATATGAAATATCAAAATAAATCGAATGTTGCATGAAAAATATTTTTTATAAATTTATTTGAATGATTTTTAAATTCAAAAAATATCATTCCCAGCCAACCCGGCTGACCGATGTTATGCATAGCCTATGGAAACCCCCCCCCTTACAAACATGAAATAGATTTCCGATTTCCAATATGAGTAACCATGTATAATTTGTTATTATATTAAAATAAAATAAAATAAAATAATTATTTAATTTACATTCACACAATCGATGTCATTTTCTATAGATGACATTCACCGACAAATGTTAGGTAGTGGCTATGCTGGAGCCAATATGCTAATCAATTATGCCCTCATATTTTTGATCTGAGCAACTACTAAAATGTTATGTCACTTTTTATGAAAAGTGAGGAATGTGTGTTATAAAAAACATAAAATTTTTTAATAAAATTTTTTGGACACATAATTCCTCAGAATTGCACACCATCTCAGTGCCTAGACATAGAATTTTGCAAATTAATTTGTAAAATTAAAATTGGAAAATTCAGATTCAGTAAAAAGAAAATATTTAATGTTGTCTAATGGTATATTTCTTCTTTTCATTATGCACCCTAAATTTATACATGTAATATTTTGTATCATTCTACTTATTTCTAAATTTAGACAATCCATATGATTCTTACTAACTATATATTCATATCTATAAAATACATTAATGACAAAAATGGGAAATAGATTGTCTAAATAGTAAAAATTATGAATATCATTATAATAAAAATCCTCACATAGTTTTATATGCTATAAATAAATATTTTGTAATACTATATTAAATTAACCAAAAGTTCCCCCCATAAAAAAGTAGTTTCCAAATGTTAAAATGACTTTAATGATTTTTAATGCTCAATACTAATTGAACCTATTCAAAAAAATATGTCTATTTTTATATTAGATGTTGCAAAAAAACATAAATATTTTTATAATGTATTCTTCAATGATATTTGAAGCAACATCACAATATTCTATTTATCCTTCCTCTAAAATCATTATTATTTCAAATTTATTTAATGAAATTATTCTTATAATATTAACATACTTATAAATATTCTCAATTTAAACTGAAAATGAATTTAAATTCAATATAATTTCAACATACACAGTAAAAGAAACTATAATATTTCTAATAATATTTAATTATATTGTCTTATTTTTTTCCCAAAACAAAATAAGTAAATGAATAAAAATCTCCCTCATAATCTCATCATTTAGGATGAACATGATATACATGGAATTATAAATGATTTTATATAGAATAAAAAAATAATTTACAATATCTTATAAAATAATTATTTATTATATAATTATTGAAATTTATTAAGAATTTTTTTAAAAAAAATAATCACAAAAAATGAAATTGAAGAAAATACATTAAAATTTATAAATATTCTCAAAAAAATTCTACATTAATAACCATAAAATGCCAATCATTATATGTATGGAATATATTTTCTTTAAATGATGAAACAAAAAACATCCAAAATCTATCACCCATTTGATTATAAAATTAAATAACTAATGAATATTATTATTAATTATTCTCTCAATTGATTTTTGATAAAAATAACTCACAATTTAAATAAAATAAAATTTGATGATATAGATTGAGTCCTCCTATTTATTTTTCATTTAATGAAATTTTGTATTAATTTTTAACAGATATTATATTGGATAGATTCTAATAAATTATAACCATTATTAAAAGCTATAGAAGGCAATAGAATTGTAAATTGATGTTATATTTTCGGAAAATATATATATAACTTTATAATCTTATCAGTTTCAGAACTATAGAATTTCTAAATTATTATTTATATTTTTTATGTTTTATAGAGTTGAATTATACACCTTTACTATTATATTATTCTATTTATAGGATAACCTTGTCATAATACACCCCACTATACTTTTGAGAAATAATATAATTAAAAAAATTCAATTAATGATAAAATAATGATTTTTAACCTTTTCATGCATGATATCATTTGATAGTTTTTTGAAAAAAATTCCATACCAATGTTTTTATAGTTGGAAATTTATATTATATCTTAATTTTTCTAAATTATTTACAATTTCAATGAAAAACTCAAAAAACTTTTTTTAAAAATTACAAACTCATTAAAAACATAGAAATAAAATCATCATATGTTTTATAAAGAGAAAAATTGAATGTACTAAATTGATTAATAATAATATATTCTTATAGATTTATTTCATATGAAATAATAATTATTTTTATAAACCACTATAAATTTTGATAATATTCATTTAATGTAAAAATAATACTAAATAAACTTCTTCCTTATTATTCAAGGAGTTTGTTTAAAAACAATTTTAGTGAAGATCACATTTTTTTGATCATTAATAACCTCTATTTAATATATTTGTATCTATATAAATTTAATGAGTTATTTAAACTTCATGGGAGATTATTTTTTCCATCCAAAAAATCTGGAAATTGATAACCATTTTATGATTTATATCATAGAAAATTGTGTCTGACATCTATGTTATTTTTTCATGAATGATATAGTATGTTTCTATAATATAGATTTATGTTCGTTTTATCACAAATGATAAGAGTATGGAAATATATAAATCCAAATCCCATGAGTATATTTTTTATCCTCAATACATTATCCCAACAGTAACATCACTAGTTTTTTAAAATTTAAAAACTATGTTTGATAGCATACGTGGTACATCACATCATATTTAAAAGAATGATAAAATATTTTTATTTAAATGATTCCTTTAAATCAAATCCATTAAAATAATGGGAATGAATAGAATTAATTTAATTCTTAATATTGGCGTTACACATTTTTATATAATGAAATATTTGTTAACAAAATAATTGTTAATGAAAATAAAAACCAATTGGATATATAGGATGCGTTTTAATGAAAAACAATTTACGTATGCATAATCATGATTTTAATCTAATAAAATCACTCTTAAGATTTTATATTAAAGAAACATATGTGAAATATTTTTAATTTAATTATGAAAATTTATTTTATGTATTTTCTAGTCCAAATTTATGAACAAATCTTATGATTAGAATAAAATAATTTTCTTTCAAAAAATTCATTTTCACAACCTTTTGATAAAGAACCCATTTTAAATTAATTTTTTGACATTTTTATAAGTTATATTTATAATTTTACCATATTATATAGAATAATTATATCAAAATTTACATGGGATAAATTTTGGGAATTTATTTATCATAATTCATATATTAATGAATAGTGAGAAGTACTATATTTTAATCCAAAACAATTTTTTTCATCTAATTTATTTCTGTTGTTATAATATCCTCTTAATAGGTTTAAATATATATATATATAAATATATATATTATTTTTTACCATTTAATAAAAAATAGTAATTGGAATCAATTTCAAATTTAAATTAGATATAAAACTATTTCAAACATTTGATCATTTCATTTTAAAAAAAAAATTCTGTTTTTTCTACAGAATTATTAATTAATATAATATTACTAATTATATGAATTGGAATAGGTAAGATAGGTTCAATTTTATAAATAATATGAAAAAACTGTGTTTTCTGTTCATTTTAATGTTTATGTATAAAAATTTCACCAGGGTAAAAAAATTATTTACCCTTGAATAGGTTCGAATATTATATTGTATAATGATAAAAAGTTAAAGAATAACATACAGAGAATAAAAAATATTTAATGTATGGATGTGATTTGAATAAACCATTAAAAAATAGAACATTAAATTAATTTTTAATTGTTTGAAATTAATTCATCGTCAATGTTGTTAGCTTTTAATGTGAAATATTTAATAAATTATTCACATGAACAAACCTCTCCTATAATATATGTACCACCCCTACGCTCCCCATTTCAACCAAAAAATCCTTTTAGCACCTTGAATATCGATCCAATCATATCCTCCACAATCTAACCATGCAAATGTTATTTTGGTCACACCAAATTTCCAATTCCAAGGTTCTCGAGGGGCTTTCAAGAATGGGATATTCATGATGTAATTTTATCAAAGAACCTATCATAATTTATTTCAATTTTCTACTTTCTTCTCGACTCCTTCAACAATCGATGCATGAAAAATACAGAATCATGAATATACTAAATGTTTTGTTTTCAACATGAAAACCCCATTTCCATTTCATTTCTCACCTCCTCTTATCCAGAGAAACAATGTTGTTGTCCATGTTATTTTGGTTAATCTCACATATGAATAATGTTTTTTTCCATTACCTCATTTATGGATGATATAAATTTTCTTTATGGTTAAATAATATTTTAATTTTTATATGATAAACTATTTAATATTCTAGAAGTTTAATAATAAAAATAAAATCATGTTTTTCATATTATGGTTATTGGATAACATTATTTGGGGATGTGTAGACAAAATCTTTCTTATAATGATGTGGTTTGTTCACAAATAATATATAGTTTAATATGGTTTTTTTAGTAAAAATATATTTTATAAAAGAAATATTAATATTAATTTAATGAAATTATATATCCGTACATGTTTATATATATTTTATTTCATTGAATTTTTTCAACATGATAAGAAAAATGTAAATTGCGTTCATGCATACGTACAACCTACCGTCTGTATGAATGGTGGTTTTATTTTTTCATAAAATATTAATATAAATACATATATAATGAAAATATATAAGATATTTATATCATTTATTATTTTTGGTAGAAGATTTATATATGAATATGTGGACTATAGACACCATTCCATGTTGATTTTTGACTCGAGTACCGAATATCGTCCAAACACCCGTTATGAACATAAATAATAACGTAATTTTGTTTGACAAGTTAATAGTCAGATGAAATGAAAAATAAAATAATGATTTTTCTTAATAATTAAATAATCATCCTAATTTTTTTAGTCATGCCGATAAATTTTTTATGAGAGGAGTTAGACTCAGTGAAAGGGAATTTCCTAACCCGAGTTATACTCTTTAGTTTAAACATATACTTACAGATTATGTCATTATAATATTATGTGTGAAATTAATTATGAACATATAATTTTTTATTTAAACATAGTTGATATGGATTTAAAAAATTTAAATATATTTTATTCATTTGATTAATTTCCACGTACCTGAGATGATATTATTAAGGGAAACTTTAAGTAAAGAATTTTTTAAGTGTATTAACGATTTATTCTTATAAATCGTTATCATTAATGTACATGTTTTCAAAACGGTTGTATGTATTTATATATATGGAAATAAATTTTAATTCATAAATTTTATTTAATTGTATCAAAAGTGTATGATACACATTGATTCCAAAAATATCTTTTATAAATGCATTAAATTTAATTTAGAAAACTTATTTGTTACTATATGAAATAAAATGAAATTCTATGAGTGAAATGTTAATAATTGATATATTTATGTGTTCCTACATGTAAATTATATAGGTGAGCCTGATATAGCTCATATGATGTGTTGATCCCCATTATAGTTCATAGGTGAGCCTAAAATACCTTATACAAAGGGTTGAGTGCTATTTTAGCTTGTGAAAGACGGGTGATCCTGATAGTGCTTAAACAATCGGTGATCCCCACTATAGCTATCCATTGCATTGGGTATTCTAGATTAGTTAGTAGACCATATAGTTATTCTATATTCAATGTTGAATGTAATAGTGATAGAGAAATGATGTCCCCACGAACTTATGTGAATTTTCAATGCTTGCTAATGAGTTTTTATGAAAAAAAATTTATGGGTTTCCATGTTTTCACTAGAATAAATATTTACATTAGTTAGGTCCATTACTATGAATTTTTTCTCATCCCATGTCTTAAAATGTTTTCCACAGGTCATAAGATTGGTATGGATGTAGAATAGGTCATGATGAATGAATTGATGATGTGTTTTGAAAAAAAAAACAAATTTTTATTTAAAATGGTTTCCTGTTGTGGAAAGTGGATACAGAGTATATGTGTTCACATGTATTTTATGGGTTTATAGTGTAATATTTTTCACAAATTCTCTAAAATATTACACTAAAAATATTTTCTAATTTCAAATTATTTTAAAAAATAAAGTATGATTAGTTTAAGGCTGGTTCCTTGTAGATGGAATGATAGGATGATTTTTATAACATGCTAGATTAATATGTATTGATAAGGGATATGGATAGAATATTAGGTTTTTATTCATTTTACTTTATCATTAGTTCAATTTCATCTAAATCCCTTTTTAAGATTTATGTTTTAAAATTATAAGTTGAATAAAGGTCTTTTAAGAGACATTCATTTTTGATTTAATTATGGGTTATTACTTTTTTGTACTCAAAATAAAAGGCATGAGATAAAACATTTGGTTAATAAAATTTATTGTTATTTTTGGGATTTTATCTCATTTTTGGGTATGTTATGAAATAATATAATTTTCAGAAAAGGACAACCCAAAGTTAGGGTGACAACTCATCGCATCAAACAAGGCTTCTAACACACAGTCAATGTGAGGAAATGATTTATGACCCCCCAAATGGGCTACATGTTGTCCCACATAAGTATGGTTTTTTATTTTTAGTTAAACAGTTTTATGGATTATGAATAAAGTGATATATGGAGCTTATCATTATTCCAATGGATATCCTTAGTACTAGAAATTGATTTGAGGAATACGTGATTAATGGTACTTTGGAATACATTCACTATTTTAGGAACCTAATACAATTAAATTTAATAATATACTATGGGATTATATTTTATTATTAATGGTTGAATTTTATTTATGATGAATATATGATTTTAGTTTTTACTTATTTTTATTCAATTTAGTTACAGAAAATATTAAGATATCTTGAATATTATTAGGACAATCACCTTTTTTCTGTGAGACATCAAGAGTAATTAATATTTGGAGATAAATTAAATTTTTTTATGGCTATTTAATCAAATACTTCTAGAATTTTGGATTCAATATTAGTTTTGAATAATTTTTCTAATTTTATAGACTATAATTTTTTTCAATGTTCTATGTTGATGTTTATGAATAAGTGTAAAATATTAGAGATTTAATGTAGTTTTTGTTCATATATTGTTTTATAATTTTTAAAATTATCTCATCATGAACAAACGTTTTTCATTTTGTTTAATGCATAAATATATTAAATATATATAGATCATATTTGGTGAATTATGTGATTCTAAAAGAGTTCGATCTAGTTCATCAGGTGTGACTAAGATATCTAAAATGATTATCATCTGGAGAAATTGATGACTTTGTGGTAAAAGATTATTAATGGATAAAACTATACATATCAAGAAATTATATTGTATCATGATATTATTCCAGGTATTAAAATAATTATTCAACTCTATGAAAAGGATATTGAGGCAAAAATGTAATACAAATACACTAATCGATAGACTTTTTCTTATCAAATATTTATGGAATTGTGATGGTTAATATTCGATGATCATGTTCTCTATCAGTCTATATTAGTCAATGTGTGTCATTTTAATCTTAATATCCATTTTTTCCTACATATAACCCTAGTATTTTTTACTAAGGTGGTCATCACAATTCGTCTTTCTTTTAAAGTGGTAATTTTGTTCATCTTTTCCCCCTACGTTTGATTTATATAATGGTATTTTATAAAGTCATCACATAGTAACCCACCACAAATTAAAATTGAAAGGATGGAAAATATTATGGGGAGGGGGGATAGGATATAACGTTCTGAGTTTTATTGACACAGAAAAAATATGGTCGATAGCATACACGATATGCCACATCATGGTTAAATGAACAATAAAATATTATTATTGAAATGTTACCATTAAAAACTAGCTGTTAGAATAACAAGAATGAATATTATTAATTTAATTATAAAATAGTGGTTACCCATGTTTAAATAATTATTCATTGGTCATCGATATAATTGTAAATGAAAATAAATATTAGTTGAATATAAATAATGTGTTTCTAAGAAAAACTAATTATGTCTGAATAATTATGTTTTTAAAATAGAAAAATACAATTTATATTATTATATTAATTAAATATATATTTCATATATTTATTTTGAATTTTTAAATTCATCTTATGTATTTTTTCATCCCAATATAAAATGAATTCTGAATTTAAGAATAAAATATTTTTTTAAAAAAAATATCATTTACTGACTATTTATTAAAGAACCCATTTTTAATTTTACATTTTAACACTTTTATAAATTAATTTTAAAAAATAATATTATTATTTGGTATATATACATAAAAATTTAATTTTATTTAATTTGTTATCTTTTCTGATAAAATTTAAAATTTGATGAATAACGAGAAATACTGAATTTTAATTCAAACCCAATTTTTCGCCTACATTAATTATATTGATAGAGGATAATTTTAATAGTTTTTAATGTATATTTTTATTATTTATACCATTTAATGAAATTTTAGTCATTGGAATTAATTTTAAATTTAAATTAGATATATGAAAATTTCATACTTTTGAACGATTCTCTATTAAAACAAATTTTTTTATTTTTTATGTAGAATTAATTTTAAATATAATTTATAAAATTATGTTACTATAATTATGTAAATTATATTATTTATATGAAATAATAATTTTCTAATTATTTATCAAATAAAATTTCTTTTTTAGTTATAAAAAATGTGTCCATGGTAAAAAAATAATTTACAATTGTATTAGTAAAATTGTGATAGTGATTAACTTAAAAACATAATAGATTATCACACCTATGAAAAAAAAAGTATTGTCGTTTGAGTTGTGGATCGACCCTAAATACAATAAAAAATATTAAATTAATGAAAAATTCATTAAAATAAATAACCCCTCGATATCTTTATCTTTTAATATAAAATAATTGATAAATTAATCACTTGAACCCAAATCTCCATAAATATAAATTCCACCCTTCACCTCATAATTTCAACCCAAAAATACTTTTATCTACTAATGTTTCTCCAAAAACCTCTCTGTATCACTCTATCCTTGTAAAAGTGTTGCTGGTTACATTTATTGACCCAATACAAGGTCTTCAAGAGTTCTTTTGAGGAAGGGGAATTCAAGAGATAATTTTCTCAATATACCTCTATTAATTTATATTACTTTTATATTTTATCCTTATCTCTTTCAAAAATCAATTCATGATAAATAAAGAATCACATAAATAATGTAGTGTTATCTTTATAGTATAATATCTAATATCAATATGACCACTCACCACTCTAATTCAAAAAAATGATATTATTTTCCATGATATGTCGGTTAGTCGCCTCAATAAATAATGTTTTTCCTTTTCCATTATCACCAATATGGATAGGCTTAAAATTAATTTTCTTGTAAAATTATAATTCTATATGACTATTATAATGTATTTAATAATATTGAAATGTTATATTATACATACCTTCATGCCTTACATATTGTGGTTGTACAATAACTTCTTTTACGAACATGTGGACTACTGCCTCCTCAAATTGATAAGATTCATCAACAGATCACAATGAATATATTATGGTTTTTTATAAAACAAATTTTATTTAAATGAAGCATTAATGAAAATATAATATTATTATATATTTATACATAATTACTAATATTTCATTTATGTTGATTCTTAAAATAAGATAAGAAAAATGAAATTAGTGTTCATGCATTCAAACAACATATAGTCTCCATGAATGGTGTTTTTACTTGTTCTTAAATGGTTAATATAAATACATATATAATTAATATATAAGATATATATATATATCCTATTTTATATTCATGGGATTATGGAACTATGACCACCTAAATAATAGACACCATACCATGTTTAATTTTTGCTCGAGTACTGAATATCAATGAAACACCCAATGTGAACATTAATAATTACGTAATTGTTAAGAAATGATAATAATAATAAAAAAAGTAATATCAATAATTTTTATTATTAGGAAATAATATAATAATCCTATGTTCATTATATATGATGATAAAAAAGGTATGTGATGATTTAGACTCAAGGAAAGGGAATTTTTTAACCAAATTTCTATTATATGAGTATAACATCTAGTTCATGATTATTTCATTATAATATTATGTGAGAAATTAATTTTCAATATATTATGGTTTATTTATGAAATATATGTTGGTATTCATATAAAATATTTTTTTATTAATTTTGTTTATTTCCACCTATATAAAGAGACTCTTTATCTAAAACATCATTTTAAGTGGATAAAAGAGTTATTTTTCTAAATTTTTTTCATTAATTTCCATGTTTCGGAAATTGTTTTCTTAATTCATTGATACTGAAATAAATGTTAATTATTTAATTTTTTAAATGTTTCAAACATCTATCGGTCGCTTTCATTCAAAAATATCTTTTATAAATTCATTAAATTTGTTTAAAAATGGATAGTTTATCATATGAATGAAAATAAAAGTTTTTTACTTAAATGGTGAAAATTGAATAATCTTATGTGTTGGTACTTGGAAATTAAATAGAAAATTTATATATAGATTATATTAATGGTTTTTTCCATTATAGATCTCAAGTGAAACCAATATTTCATATACAAAGGGTTGAGTCACATTATAGCTCTTAAAATATGGGTATGCCTGATATAGCTTATATGAAGTGTGAGCCCCATTATAGATCTCAAATTCATTAGGTGTTCTGGATATGAAACTAAACTATATGGTTATTCCATTTATAAAGGTGAATTTACGAGTGATATGGAGATGATATCCCAAGGATCCAACTTTATTCCTATATGCTTGATAATGAGTTTTTAATAAAATGTATTAACGCGATTTGTTTTCACTTCAGTAACAATTTAAATTATTTAGGTCCCTTTATAATTATTTGTTCTCATCCCAAGTTTTATAAAGTTTTTAAAAATTTTTAATACCGTAATGGAAAATGAATATTTCATAAATAAATAATTTAAGTTGTGTCTTGAAAAGAAATCATTAATTATTTTAAAAGTGTTTCCTTTAGGGGGAAAATTGGGCAGTAAGTATATGTGAACCCAAATAATGTATAACATTACATTTTAAGACATTTACTTAGTTTTCTAAAACTCTAAACAAAAATGTTCATCTAATTTAAATTTTTGTTCCAAATCAGTAGAATATGATATGTTAAAGGCTGGGTCCTTATACTAATATCATGCAACTATGAACTAATAAGATTTATTAGTAAATATTTTTTCAAAGTGTTCCTTATTACTAGATATCAAAACGAATGAATCGTCAATAAAGAGGCATTGTTTAGAAGTGTAATACTAATAATTTCTATAATCAATAATGATTACATTGATTAATTTTTGATAGTAGAATATATTTAACAATAAAAAATTTAATGTTGTTATGATGAATGTTTCATGTAAACATTAATGCAATTTAGAGATTTAATGTGCAGTTCCAAATGACAGGCTGGGGATATCTCACATAATAATACATAAAACTAGGATTTCTGTCATCTAGTATTTAAATAGTGTATTATTTTTATCATTCTAATATATATTTTGGGGTTAACTAATTACCCAGATTCAGCATGGACATGTTTGATTGAGGACTGTATGAGATTTCTAATACTCGATGCATTTAAAATACCAAATAATTTTGGTAAATATGTAATATATTTATGTTAGGGGATTATATATCCATCCAATTTTTGGAATATTCATATCCCAATGAAATATTTCATTTCACCCATAATATTTATTTTAAGCTCACTCATCCGAAGTTCAAAAAAATATCTAGAATGATTTTTTCATGTAGATAAAAAATAATTTTAATAATATAAAATTGAAATAAAATTATTTACTATAAATCATTACTTATAAAAGGAGTTTTAGAATAAATCATATTTAAAAAATTATTTTTAATTAATAAATTAGTAAATAAATAAATATATTTAATTAGATTTCTTTAATTGTATATAGAGATTTAGTATGTTTAAATTCAGGTTAAATGAATTTTTTATCTTTGAAGTCAGTTTCTTTAAAAAAATAATATTCATAAAATACATAAAAATTATTAAATATAATTCTACATCCTAAAATATTATAAATATTATATATGAAAAAGGGGTAAAAAAATAGAATTGAAATGATCATATCTTTATTTAAAAAGGTATCACAATAATCTATTACATGTTATTGATAGTAACAATTAAAAATATATATATTTCATATGATTATTCCATTTTAACACATTTCTTTTTTAAAAATACTTTTTCTCTATTCATTCCATGTTCCTTATCAAATTAAACAAAAATTACAACATTATTAAATTTAATTGATTAGGATCTTTTTGTATAACCCCTATCCAAATTTAATTAGAGCTATTGTAATCTCCAATTTAATGGTTATATATTAATAGGAATGTGGGTTGAACATGTTAATATGTATATAATTTATAATTATTATTAGTTTACTATCATCTCTAATCATATTGATAGTGTTAAGGTCCCTTATGACTGATATATTGTTAGGTAAAATGGTATGATGATCATAAAATGTATATTTTTAATTTAAACTAATCTTTTTGTGTCACAAAATATTAAATAATTAGATTCACTATTCTATACATATTGGGATGTTAATGGGGATTGAACTATATAGAGGGGATTCATAACTATGTGCGGGACCATTAAAACAATATGAAAATTCATGAAATTTCAAAAAATGTATTGAAAATAATATTCACTATATTTAGGGATGAATTAGTATGGAAGCATGCAACATGTAAACTAGTTGAAAATTAATTAACAGAATTGTGCAGCTCAAGATTGAAAATAATATGTCTTATATAGGTTAGGAAGAAAAATGATTATAAATTTATATTTGGGATGATGATTCAAAGTATTATAAGAATAATTCATTATTACATGCTAAATAATGAATATAGTATCTAAAATGAAATAATATTTAAAATCATTTTAAAAAGAAATAAATTTAAAAAATGAATCATATAGACTTCCAAAAATATATATTTACACATTAACATAAAAAATGGATTCGTTATTCACTGCATCCATATTTTCTATAAAAAATATCATGTCATTGTTTATGATGAAATCAATTCTCATGTTTATTATGCCACGTTTAAAAAATAATTGAAATCAATTATGAAAATTTATAATTTATTTAAATTTTATAGAAAAAATAAACATAAAAATTAATAGCATGTGAGAGTATCAATCATGATATGCTATAAAAGAATTAAGTAAAAATGTGCTTCAGAAATCATATTTCATAATTATTATTTTTCTAAAATCATGAGTCTGAAATCGTGATACAATGGTTATTCAATTTAAAAACATTATTGAAATTGGAAATTGTATAAAATAAAAAAAATCATCTCTAACAGGATAAATGATTTTCCTATGAAACATTTTAACCATACCAAAGTCCCATTATGTTTCTACATTTTTAATAACATAGGAAAAGATTAATTCATTAATATTCTCATTATACAGAATATTTTTATAACAACATCCAAGTAAATTATTTTTACCTACTATCAACGTGGTTTCAAAAGGAATACATTATGCTAAATTTTATACTATTGTCTTGTGATAGTAATTTTTCCATGAAAATAAATAAAATTACTTATTTTTAAATCTATATCGCTCAAAATCGATATGACCAAATAACAGTTATTGAAATTACTATAAAATCACGTACCGATTAATAGAATCTATATCTCATATATTTTATTTCTTGATTTGACATAAAAAACTATAAAATACCCACATCTCTATAAGAACATCTAATGCTTTAAAATTCAAACCTTCTAAATTTTTATTTAAAAATGAATAAAATGATATATAATTCCCAAAACTGAATCATTACATGGATATCTATTTCCCAATGTTCTTATATTTAAGAAGAATAATCGTAAATGGGGATAAAGAAAAAGTTCAATATGACCAATTATAGTTATATATGAATTCAATTATGAACGTATACTAACATTGATATCTCTATGATTATTTGTTACTCTGTGGAATTAATAAAAAAATCATAGGCTACAATTTTATAGATATAAAATCCTTGAAATTTATATAATTAATTATTGGGATTGAAAAATCATTAAATAAATTCCTTGATCACATAAAATTCATTCATATTTTTCCTCACAGTACGATCCGTGGGAAGGTACATTGTCCCCATTTTCATCACAATTTCAATAGTGAACATCAATATAAAACTAAACTAATTTAATTTACTACAAATTAATTGAACAGAATCATCTTAAAAATCATATTCTTTACATAATATTGATTAATATATATCATTTAACTCGTTCATCCATATTCAAGTCAAACACCTATATTGTGATCCGTCTAATAGTGAAAATCACCACCAACATAAAAACCTTAAATGATAAGGTTAATAAAATGTTTCCCTTCGTCACCACCAACTATTATTCAACATAATAGTTAATTGTGTTTTTTAGTTTCTATAACCAATTAACTTATTCATCATATTTACGATTCAACATCATCCCAAATTAGAGATTCATTCATTTTTAGTTGGTCCTCCTCTTATAATTCTATGTATTAGTCATCAATTATCCATATTTTAATCATCCCTTTTTTATAACATTTTCACGTATAGTTGAATAACCTCTTGGAAATGTGTGCCTGGTTGTAAGGATGTTTAATATGGTTATTTACTATTTTATTCAATTAATATACTATTAATGGAATTTTTTCATTATATTCACACTCAATATTGTCATCATTGACCATTTTGATGTTATAATCATATTTCTTAAAATATATATATTTAACTCTATAGTTAATTTAATGTCACCGACTCCAATAAACAAATTCTAGTGCCTTAATTACTATATTAGAAAAAATAAAAATATTCAAATGCTGATGGAATTATTATTTTAGAAGTATTGTGGATGATTATAAATACAAAATATCCATTTTTCATTTGGAGAAGAAAATAAAACATAGTATATAAGAAAAAAAATTAATATTCAGACATGAATCACATTTAATGTATTCAACATCATAACCATTGAAAATGAACAAAAATAAGGGTGAGATCCAACACTCAATTTGGGTTATATTGTAAAGAACATATCATGAATAAATTGACATAATCAACATATAATGAAAAATAATTCAACAAAAATCCTTTTATGTAACATTAATATCATGATAAAACAAAAGGAATTATAAATATTTCAAGTTAAATAAATCAACAAAAATTCCATTAAATCTATAAAATTAGAATTGGTGGAATATAAATATAATATTATTTGGAAAATATCATGAAAAATAATAATAAAACTCTGTATAACTAACCACTTAATTTTTAGATGTTGGGTATCTCGAACATAATACATCTAACCTCAAGATTTATCATCAAGAATGTTTATAACTATTAGTTAAAAACCAATCTGATTTGGATAATTAGTTTAACTCATAATACATATAGATACTTCTAGGGCCTATATATAAAAATTACCACTTGTATCTACTTCTCCAATGATTTCCCCACATAAAAAATAATCGATTTTATTCATGGAATTTTTGACTCATCATCAAATGTCTCTTTTAAATATAGAATATGGATTATTAAATATTTCTCTTGATAAATTAATAGAATTAAATTTAGAACACCATGTTTAGAAATGAAATAATATTTATAAAATAAATAATATCATGATAAAAAATAATTATATCTAGGAAAAATTTAATATCCAATAACCATTGGTATATGAATATTTAAGGGGAACGTTAATGACTAAACAATTCAGGAAATTAAATTCCAATACATATTTTATCAAACATCCATTAATGTTTAGGATTTTTAAGATGATTCTGTTCAATTTATTTGTAGGAAATTAAATTATATTAGTTTTATATTGATGTTCACTATTGAATGTGTGAACGAAATGGGGACATTGTGCCTTACCACTAATCGTATTGTGAGGAAAAATTCGAATGACTTTTCTGTGATCAAAGAATTTATTTAATGAATTTTCAATCCCAATGATTAATTAATTACATTTAAAGGATTATATATCAATAAAATTATAGCCTATGAATGTTTTTTAATAATTCAACAATGTAATACATAATCATGGAGATATATATGTTATTTTTCATTCATAATAGAATTCATATAGAACTAGAATTTGACATATTAATCTTTTTCATTTTCCCCATTAATGATGATTCTTCTATAATATATGAACATTCGGACATATATATCTATGTAATGATTATGGTTTTGGAATTATATATCATTTTTTCTTTTTTAAATAAAAAATTAGATTGTTTGAATTTGGAATAATTATATGTTCTTATAGAGATGTGGGTATTTTATAGCTTTTTATGTAAAAAAAAGAAATAATGTATATGAGGTATAGTTTCTATTAATTGGTACGTGATTTGATACTAATTGAAATAACTATTATTTGGTTATATCAATTTTTAGTGACATAGATTTAAAAATAATTGAAATTATTTATTTTTTTGGAAAAATTACTATCACAAGACAATAGTATAAAATATAGAATAATGTATTCCTTTTGAAACCACCTCGATAGTAGGTAAATGATATTTTTCTTGGATGTTCTTATTAACATATTCTGTATAATGAGAATATTACTAAATTAATCATTTTCTATGTAATTAATGATGTAGATTCATAATGATACATTGGTAAGGTGAAAAGGATTCATTAGAAAATCAGTTATCCTGTTAGAGATAAATTTTTTTAATACAATTTCTAATTTCATTAATGTTTTTATATTAAATAACTATTGTACCACGACTTCAGAATCATGATTTTATACTAATAATAATTTTGAAATATGATTTCTCATGCACTTTTTTTCAAGAGACCAACAACATTCCCCACATTTTTGGTAAGGTGAATAGGATTCAAAGGAAAATCAGTTATCCTGTTAGAGATTATTTCCATTATACATGTAATCTATTCCTACGTATGATATTTAAGGAATAAAATTACCATAAAAATATCATTATAAACATTATTGATGAAAATATCAGTTGCATTTTGAATATAAAATTTTAAAACTATAATATCACAATAAAAATTTAAAAAATATATTATAAAATAAGATTTAAATAATATATAATATTCATTAGAACATTTTATTTGTCATGACACAATTGAATTTCATTTCTGTCACACATGTTAAAGAAAATTATATTCTGTACTTGGAAAAAGTCAAAGAGTAATTTCATTGAAGAAACATTGATGATTCCTTTCAAAAAAATTATTTTAAAGATTTAAGATGCTAAAATATTTCTTTGATAAATATTTTTATAAAGTGTTAAAATCCATTTTAATGAAATCTATTGAAAAAATGTTTTTGTAAGAAAATTAATTTTTATCCAAAGAGTAAAAAGAAGCCAAACATTTTTGAACGCATTTTCTCAATAATATTGTGTACCAAAGAGTGGGAAAATGGTACTAATACAAGAAAAATTCAGTAATATTAAATGTAGAATAAAATTAATGTTTCCTGATATAAAATAATAGAATACCTTTTTAATTAAAATTTAGGAATAAACAATCTAGATTAAAATGATATTGTTAAGTAAACCCCTAAAAAGATTATTGTTTTTCTATGATTATTACTCAATGACTCAATTTTGTATGTAAAATTTAAATTCCAATAAAATTAGTGAAAATAAAAAATTATATAATAAAAAATAATTAAAATAATAATCATATAATGTTAAATAAAATGAATAATTAATATTTCCGAACTAAGTAATATTTAGGTATGAAATTTTTTAATCATTGTAAATTTCATATTAAAAAACATTGAATGAAATAATCATATTAAAACATAACATTCCATGAAGTGTGAGTTGTTTATGATATTAAATGCCTAAATTGAAGTGTATACATCATATAAAATATACTTTTTCAATAAATAAAAATGTTCATCAAGGATATCAAATTGAGAAAAATCCTTTAACTCACACATAATTTTGGGTGAATTAGATTTTACAACCCTTATAGTGGTTTTAAACATGTCATTAACTTCAAAAAGAAACAAATTTATAATTTAAAAAAAAATATGATCCATTTATAAGATCTTATCACCTACTCCTTAACAATCATTCATTACATTCTTTCATTGGGGGTTGATTACCATGTTTTCATATTCATTCATTATTATGAAGGTATTGTTCTTGTAGATATTTTATAGGCTGTTAATTTTCAGAATAATAATCAAGAAATAATCATCATATTTCTAAATAATTTATTATTTTAATACCAATAAATAAATATGTTTTTGAAAAATGGATCATGTCACAATTATGGTGATGGTAGGTTATACGAAAGAATAGATTAAATTTCTAATTTTCAATAATAATTATTTAATGGCGGTTTGTGATATTTTATATTTCATGAATTATAATAATATCATAGATAAATTATTTTTTCATAAAATATATTTATATATATTATCCATGATTTGTGGTGATTAAAATAGTGTCACATCACATAATGAAGGATGAAATCCAAATGTATATGAAAAGTGTTATCATTTTTCAGTGGGTGGAAAGGTAAAAGATTACCTCTTTATATTAATTTGATTATAATTAACATACCATTAGTATCCTAATAGTGTTATTTAGATCACATATATTTAAAATGTTTATCCTTTTCACCATCCATGTAATGGTTTTGTAAATGAAAAATCACATAGCTTCACGAGGCATTGGTATAAGGCCCCAGCCTTAAACCTTACTTAATATTGAGTTATAACAAGATTAAACATTGAAGATCATTTTAGGTTTAGAGTTTTAGAGAATTAGATCATAAAACATGCATTACATTCCACATTTAAAAAAAGTGGTTACATAAAAGATATTATTCATTTTTCCCATCAACTGAAACATATTTAAAATAAAACTTGAATTCTTTCTTGACACTTCCTTGACACTATCATCATATCATGTACCATTCCCTTGACCTGTGAAAAACAATTCAAAAACATGGGATGAGCATAAAAATCTCAGTAAGCATTATAAAAAGTATGTAAAAGAAACATGTGTACATTTATACATAAGAATGAAATCATACATTACTCATAAAACATATGCACTTTAACATACCTCATAAAATAATGAATAAATCATAGAAATCATAAGGCATAAAGGTAAATTGAAGCATTCAAAAAATTATTACATAGGGAGTAACCCTCTTGGTTATGTTTGGAATACCCATCACAGTATAGTCCCTAAATCTATTCGGATAAACCTTAACGTTTAACTCCTTCGCGTTACCCAATGCATTGGAGAGCTATATCGGGCTCACCCGCCCTTAGTTTATCACTGAACCACGAGTCTTCATAACAATACCCAAGAACCATAACATAATTGTAGCACATAACTGAATCATAAAAGAAAGATAAAATTCCCACATTGCAATATAAATATAACTTGTTAAGATATTGAAATAATGAATCCATTCATTTTCAAAACCATTTAAAACATTTAATAAATAGATTTTTAAATCAAAGTGTCCCATACCACATTAAAAATTTTAAAATTTTAAACCATTAATATACATATAAATAAATCCTTAAAACCATTTTGAAAACATGGATATTAATGAGAAATATTTGTAAGATTAAATCATTAAAACATTTAAAACGGTATTTTAGTCAAAGGGTTTTAAAAAAAATGAGAGACAGTTGAATACAATAATTGAAGAATAAAATTTAATCAAAACTATACAATATCATGAGAATAAATGGATTCATGATATTATATTCAAAATGATAGTATATACACCATATAAGAGTGAATTGGTGCATAAAAACAATGAAGTCTCAATGGAAATGCAAATTGAGATGAAATCTATTATAAAGATGGTATCCTTAAATTAAGAATAAATTAATCTCATAATTATGTGTGAAAAATATAAATACACTCAATATAAGTGGATATTAAGTGTAAAATAATCAATGGTCATTCAAACATATTAAAAGGATTACATATTCAATAACTACATGTTGAACCCAAAGAAATCGAAATTGGGTTAAGAAGTTCCCTTAACAGCCTAACGGCGTCACATCAAATTTTAGAAAAAGAGTTGATGAGAAAGATAAAGGGTATATAATCAATTGGACATAAATATTTTGGAAATAAGGATATATAAGAACATATCCCGACATAATAAGATAGAAATTAAAAGACATAACAAAAGAAGTCTTTTAAAAATAGGAGGGCGAAAGGTTCCCTTATCGATTTGGGTAACTTTTGAAACGTACACCCAATGAAAGAAGGACTATACATCATTGATGTAAATACTCATAAATGAAAGTATGTTACATAAAGTGTAGAATATTGGATAGTACATACACCACTCAAAAGGAAATATTGGAAAATGTAGCATGAATCTCATAAAACACAAAGTGAGATAAAAAGCCCCTTATTAAATTTTGCCAACCTAACGACGCCAATTAAAACTTCCAAAATGGATTGATGAGAGAAAATAGGGACTATCATCATATGAACATAAAAATTACAGTAATATTAATATAAAATAACATCCCAATCATAAGAAATATGAGCATAAAAGTAATTACATAAATGAGTGTACTTAAAAATAAAGAGAGGGGTAGGATCCCTTACCTCGGGTCCGACATGACTCGATCGCTCTTTATCCTCCTAAATAATAAACATGAGTTAATTTCTACATGCTTAAGAACCTTTTTCAAGTTCATTATTCATTTTATATCACTTAATACCATGTTATGAACACTATCTAATTATTTAAGTTAATAATGGTCGTTTTGTAGATCATTGCTACTTGAGTAAAAAATAAACTCTTTATAATTACAAGATGTTCATGTGGTAAGATATATATTATATAAAAAATTATATTCATTATTTATATATCATATATATCATATATATCCATTATATACATGCATTTATAATATTACATAACATTTTGAGGTAAGAAATGAAATGCACCATTCATAGAGACAGTAAGCCGTACGTACACATGAACACTACATCCATTTATATTTCTTATTTAATGAAATTAAAACATAATTATACATAATAGTATTATAATTCCAGTATGGTATCATATATAATATCATCAAATCTATCCTTTATACATACCACATATGGTATTAACGAATCAAATCACTTTGAGGGGGCGGTAGTCCGTACATCCTAAAATTAAGATATCACATTTAACTATAATGGAAACCATAAGCGTATGTCATAAATGAAAAATACATAATCTTAAGTAAAACATAAACATATTATATATCATATATAAATATAGTTACATATTAATGGCCACCTTTGAGGGTGATAAAAGAATATTGAACAATCATCGTTTCGTGAGGAAAAAATTCACCATCCACAGAAATAGTATGTTGTTTAACCATTAGATGTAGGTGTGTGTAAGTGTATCTCGAATCCTTATTATAAAAACATACTAGTATATTAAAGATACTGGATTTGTTACAAAATAAATGAATAAAAAGAGTTTATGGGGTTGGAGAAACAAAATAAAACAAAAGAACACTAGTAAAGACATTACCTTAAAATTGGGTATCTCTCTTTGATTTGATCTCAAAGGCTTCCTTGGAAAGACTTCTGCCAGACGTGAGGATACTATGAGTAAAATAGGGATGTAGAGAGACAAGATGAGTAGGTTTTGGCCGAGCCAAAGGCTTGAGAGGCGTGGGTAAGTTGGTAGAGGTGGGGGACTTTTATAAGAGGAGAGGAGGGACACTCTTTGAAAGTTACAAAATGTTACTTTATTTTCAAGCGAGTTTCGGATTTTAAAGGTCCTACATTGATGTATTTCGAGGATAAGGTGGTAAGGATTCAATATATACTCATAAAAAAGGTCTTTGACAAGTGTAAGGTATAGTTTTAACATTATCTTTTCATTTTATTTAAATAGTTTATTAATGAAGTAATCGCTGCATCATCATGATGTAATAAATAATTTAATTTATTTAATGTATAAAAATTTTAAAAAAAATCGTGATGTAGGAAATATTTTTAGCTTTCTAGTTAATATTTATAGTAAAAAATATGACTTGTAAAACCCCATTTAAAAATTGTTTTAGTAATACAACTCATGCTTGTGACATTTTTATTTTAACGTTAAATAAAAAGTTATTTATGTCATTTTCTAACCAAAGTGGCTCCATGGGGTCCCCATGTTGACCCATGGATTGTCTTCGTCGGCCATGACATATCCAATGGTGGTAGTACATGTGTCTAGGTCATTTTATATTATTAAAACATTATTTTTACCTTAAATTACACTAATTACCTCTCATCGCGATTAAAAACTTAAAAGTTACTATTCACCCAAAAAATATTTTAATCCCATTGAACCAAATTTTACATCCTAATGACAACCATGTATGTCGTATTTTTGAAATTCAAAACAAATAAGTGGTAATGTTTTATTTAAACTAAAAATCAGTTTTTAAACTACCACTTAGTGGTTTCACTATAAAAAATTGATGTTTTTCAGAAAAATACCAAAAATTCACCATAATCTATATATGATATTAAGAATTCAAAAATGATGTCTATTTTATGAAATTCAAAACATATATGTTTCATTAATTAATTTAATAATTAATTCTCGCTGTCAAAACAAATAGCGTGTTTTTAAGAAACAATATCTATTAAAAGATTGGCACTAGTTTAAGTCCAATTTCAAAGTGAAATTAATTTCAATGACCACCATTAGATTAAATGGTAAAAATATATTCTAAATACACTCTAATATAAATTAGAAATATAATATATCCATATAAATAAATCAGATTAAAAGGAGGTTTTGAATTAAAATGCAATATTTTCAATAAAAATGATATTTATCGAAAAAATAACAAAATGGTACACAAAGTAAATTTTGATGTCCTGATTATAAAGAAGGATTTTATTTTTTAAAATAAAACATTTAAAATTTTCAAAAGTATATTTAAAAAGGGTTCTCCATCAAAAGGTGGTTAATAGACCATTTAATGAATATTAGAAATTTATGCTTAAAATTGGATTCATTTTCATTTTAAGCCTCCAACATTTATTGGATAAAAGTAAAAATATTTAACAAACACAAATAATCATTTATAAGTTAGTTCCATTCATTCCCGCCATTAAAACAGCTAGGCGTTATCCACCTTTTAAAATAATTTTTTTTTATTAGAGTGCAATGTAAGATTTCAAAGAAACTCATTGTTGCGTATTGGGTATGTTCTTGAGCATAACATTCCCTTTAAGGTAATTTTAATATTTTATTCAAAAATATGGATAAATATGAAAATGTCATATTCATTATTTACCGGGGGTGTTACATCCTTCCCCCCTTTTGGGAATTACGTCCTCACAATTTTTAAAATTGGTATTGAAAGCTTCATTGAAAATCCCACATCGGAATAAGAGTCAGTAAAACTGTCACTTTAAAAGAATGGGAGAGAAGTAAAAATGTCACCTGAGTTAACCCATACTAGGATTCCAAGTATGAAAATAAGGATATGGAGGAAAAAACAAAGGGTCATGTTCTGATAGAGAGTGATAGTAAACATGTCTAGGAGAAAGTTAACAACAAGAAAATCACAAACTTGTGATGGGTTAAACAGTATTTGATTCCCCAGTAGGAAAAATTAACAGACAACATTTCTGTTTTAAGTTACTTTTCATTGAGGAATTTATTTATGAGCTTTACAAAAACATAAGGAAGCATACTTAATTGTCATGTTGACATTCAAATATTACTATATTTCTTACTCGAACTCATATTTTCTCCAAAAGATGAGTATTTAGGATGACTTGTTCACATTAAGAGAGTTATAATCAACTTCTAGAGAATCACCTAATCCAAAAAAGAGAACTATATACTTCCCATGTCTTTATACCGTAACCAAAACTAAAACCCAATGTTCATCAAAGACCATTAAATAAACATCTATCCATTAAATTCTAAAAAGTAAACCAAACGAAGATTGAAACTGAACTCTATGAAGGATTTAATCACATAGTCTCGTAAGATAAATTTTAACATTTTTCTCCAAAATAACATCGGTTACTCTTACAGTCTCATACTGAAAAGTAATTAACCTAATCACATATCCATTATTATAGTCTAATCATTTCCATTGATAACCAAAAAAAAATTCAACTTACTCTTAATTCATAAAATCATCTAACTAAGAAGAATCATTCAAACTAACCGGGGACTTCACAAAGTCCAGTGGCAGGCGATTAATACAAGTTGCACTTTGGTTGTGGGTTCGATTCCCGCAGCATCGTCCGACGCGACAGGTTGTCAAATGGTCTGTGTGTTGTCCCTTTTCAAAAACTATATAATTTTATAACATTCCTCAAAAATAGATAAATTCATCAAAACTAACCACAAAATTTTTTCACCACAAAGTTTATCTGATAACTTCCATTTTGCAACCCAAAATTTATTAACTAGTAATTTCCTCAAATTCAAGGATCATATAAACCTAAATGGTTCTTTATAACAATATCTACAAAAGAAAGGATAATTATTCCTTGAATAAAATTTTCGTATATCAAACATCGGGGTTACTATAAAAAGTCTTCTAATGTAACCCCATCATCAAAAGAGACCTAATACATCTAAGAATTTCAACATCCTGAAATCTACAATAACCCTCAAATCCCTTATATAATGACTTCATATTCATTCAACATTCTTCATGATCCATTAGACATTCCTGTTCAACTTATTCTGAAATAATTCTTTCCTACAAAAAAAATCATGAATCTTATCCTAAGATTCCAATAATAGGAAAACATATGTTAAGAAATAATCCATACCATTCATTATTCATGTTCAGTTTCTTCATCCTCAATCAGAATGGCATTAGGTTTTTGTAAATGAATATTTTTACAATCATGGTGACCCCATTCCTAAAACATCTTCGTAGGACATGTGTTTACATAATGATCATTCACCCCACATTTAAAACAATCAATTGATTTCAGAAATAACTTCATTCCCTTTCCTAGAGTCAACTAGACGCTTCCATTTTCCATGGCATGTTCTTGTTTTATGACCTTGATTTCCACATCTATAGCATCTTTCTGTCCCTTTGAAACATTTTCTTATGTGTTTTTTTCCAAATATTTGACACATAGGTTTTTGAACATACTTACCTTTATGATTATTACCTGAACTTCCATAGGGATTTGTTTCTCGCATACACGATGCCTTATAAAAATCACTAAGGTTCAGGTGGTCAATCATAACTACAGATAGTTGGTTGAGGATAACCACAAGACTTCTCATTGCAGCTCCAATATCATTCAATTGATCTTTCATAAAACCATCACAGTATTCTTCAAATCCACTGTTACTTTGGTGCCTGCTAGATCTAGCAATTTACTAAAACCAAAAAGGTCAATGTGAGTATATCATTAAAATCATAAAATAAAAAAGAGGAAGATAGACAACAAGATATACTTATCCAAGTTTTCTCAAACTCGTTCTAGCTTTAAAAAAAAACGATGACTCCATCTATTATACTAACCCTTGTGGTTATACACAACTTGTAACTATTTCTTAAACAACACTCTATCCTCTAAAGTAATCTAAACCGACCTCTGATACCAACTATAAGGCCCCATCCTTAAACCTTACTTAATCTAGAGTTACTACAAGATTACACATTGAGGATCTTTTCAGGTTTATATTTTTAGAGAATTAGATCAAAAAACATGCATTACATTCCACATTTAAAAAAAGTGGTTACATAGAAGATAATATTCATTTTTACCATCAACAGAATTGTATTTAAAATAAAACATGGATTCATTCTTAACACTTCCTTGACACTATCATCATAGCATGTACCATTCCCTAGACCGGTGAAAAACATTTCAAAAAATTGGGATGAGCATAAAAAGCTCAGTAAGGGTTATAAAAAGTATGTAAATAAAACATGAGTACATATATACATAAAAATGAAATCATACTTTACCCATAAAACATAAGCACTATAACATACCTCATAAAATCATGAATAATTAATAGAAATCATAAGACATAAAGGTATCTTGAAGCATTTATAACATTCTTACGTAGGGAGTAACCCTCTTGGTTACGTTTGGAATACCCATCATAGTATATTCCCTAAATCTCTTTGGAGAAACCTTAACTTTTAACTCTTTCACGTTACGCAGTGCATTGGAGAGCTATATCAGGCTCACCCACCATTAGTTTATCACGGAACCATTCGTATTCATAACAATGCCCAAGAACCATAACATAATCATATAACATAACTTATTAATAAATGAAAGATAACATTCCAACTTTTCAATAACATTATAACATTGTAGGATATTGAAATAATGAATCTATTAATTTTCAAAACCATTTAAAACATTTAATAATTATATTTTTAAATAAAAGTGTACCATACCACATTCAAGCTTTTAAAATTTTAAATCATTAATATCCGTATAAATTAATGCATAAAACCATTTTGAAATCATGGATATTAATGAGAAATATTTATAAGATTAAATCATTAAAACATTTAAAACGATATTTTAGTTAAAGGTTTTTTAACAAAATGAGAGACACTTGAATACAATAATTGAAGAATAACATTTAATCAAAACTTTATAATATCATGAGAACAAAGGTATTCATGATATAACATTCAAAATGATAGTATATACCCCATATAAGAGTGAATTTGTGCATAACAAAAATGAAGTCTCAATGGAAATGTAAATTGAGATGAAATCCATTATAAAGATGGTATCCTTAAATTAAGGATAAATCAATCTCATAATTATGTGTGAAAAATATAAATACACCCAATATAAGTGGATATTAAGTGTAAAATAATAAAATTTCATTCACACATATTCAAAGTGTGACATATTCAATTACTACATGTTGAACCCAAAGAAAACGAAATTGGGTTAAGAAGTTCCCTTGACAGCCTAACGACGTCACATAAAATTTTAGAAAAAGAGTTGATGAGAGAGATAAAGGGTATCTCAACACATGGACATATAATTTACGACAATCAGGATATATATGAACATATCACCACATAATAAGATGAAAATTAAAAGACATAACAAAAGAAGTCATTTAAAAAGAGGAGGGTGAAAAGTTCCCTTACCGATTTGGGTAACTTTCAAAATGTACACCCCATGAAAGAAGAACTATACAAAATTGATTTAAATACTCATAGAAGAAATTATGTTACACAAAGAGTATAATAATGGACAGTAAATACACCACTCAAAAGGAAACATTGGAAAATGTATCAGGAATCTCACGAAAACACAAAGTGAGATAAAAAGCCCCTAATGAAATTTTGGCACCCTAACAGCGCCGATTAAAACTTACAAAATGGATTGATGAGAGAAAATATGGTCTCTCATAATATGAAATTAAAAATTAAAGTAAGAGTAATATAAAAGAACATCCCAATCATAAGAAATATGATCTTAAAAGGAATGACATAAGAGAGTGTACATAAAAAGCAAGAGAGGGGTATGATCCCTTACCTCGGGTCCGACTTGATGTGATCGTTCATTGACCTCCTGAATAATAAACATGAGTTAATTTCTACTTTCTTAAGTACCTTGTTCAAGTTCATTATCCCTTTTATATCACTTACTACCATGCTATGAACACTATGTAATTATTTAAGTTAATAATGGTCATTTTGTAGATCATTGCTACTTGAGTCAAAAATAAACTCTTTATAATTACAAGTTGTTCGTGTGGTAAAATATATATTATATCCAGAATTATATTCATTATTTAGATATAATATTTATAATATATATATATTATATACATGCATTTATAATATTAAATAACATTTAGAGGTACGAAATGAAATGCACCGTTCATGGAGACGGTAAGTCGTACGTACGCATGAATGCTACTTCCATTTTTATTTCTTATTTAATGGAATTAAAACATAATGATACATAATATTATTATATTTTCAGTATGGGATCATTTATAATATCATTAAATCTATCCTTTATACGTACCACATATGGTATTAACGAATATAATCACATTGAGGGGGCGGTAGTCCGCACTTCCTAAAATGAAGATATCGTGTTTAACCATAATGGAAACCATAAAGTTATGCCGTAAATGAAAAATACAGAAGCTTAAGTAAAATATAAACATATTATATATCATATATAAATATAGTTACATCTTAATGGCCACCTTTGAGGGTGTTAAAAGAATATTGAACAATCATCATTTCATGAGGCAGAAATTCACCATCCACAGAAACAGTATGTTCTTTAACCATTAGATGTAGGTGCGTGTAAGTTTTTCAGGAATCATTATTAAACAAACATCATAGTGTATTGAAGATACTGGATTTTTTACAAAATAAATGAATAAAAAGAGTTTACGGGGTTGGAGAAGAAAAAAAAATTTAACACAAGTGAAGACATTACATTAAAATCGAGTATGTCTCTTTGATTTGAGCTTAAAGGATCTCTTGGGAAACTTCTGCCCAAAGTGAGGATTCTAGGAGTAATATAGGGATGTTGAGAGAGAAAATGAGTAGGTTTTTGCTGAGCCAAAGGCTTGAGAGGTGTGGGTAAGGTGGTAGAGGTGGAGGCCTTTTATAAGAGGAGAGGAGGGGCACTCTTGGAAAGTTACAAAATGTTACTTTATTTTCATATGAGTTTCAGATTTTAAAGGTCCCACATTGATTTATTTCAAGGGTAAGGTGGTAAGGCTTCTAAATATACTCATCCAATAGGTTTTGACATGTGTATGTTATAGTTTTAACATTATCTTGTCATTTTATTTAAATCCATTATTAATGAAGTAATCACTGCATCATCCTGATATCATAAATAATTTAATTTATTTAATGTCTAAAAATTAAAAATAAAATATCATAATGTACGAAATATTTTTATATTTCTAATTAATATTTATAGTAAAAATTTTTACTTGTATAACCCCATTTAAAAATTGTTTTAGTAAAACAACTCATGCTTGTGACATTTTTATTTTAACTTTAAATAAAAAGTTATTTATGTCATTTTCCAACCAAAGTGGCTCCATGGGGTCCCCAAGTTGACCAATGGATTTTCTTGGTATACCATAACACATACAATGAGTTTAAGACATGTTTCTAGGTTATTTCATATTATTACAACATTATTTTTACCTTAAATTACTCTAATTACCTATATTCGCGATTAAACATTTAAAAGTTACTATTCGCCAAAAATTATTTTAATCCCATTGAACCACATTTGACATCTTAATGACAACCATGTATGTCATATTTTTGTAATTAAAATCACATAAGTGGTAATGTTTCATTTAACCGAAAAATCAGTTTTTAAACTACCACTTAGTGGTTTCACTATAAAAAATTGATTTTTTTCAGAAATATACTAAAAATTCACCCTAAGATATATTTGATAATCCGATTAATAAATGATGTATATTTTAAAAAATTCAAAACATATATGTTTCATTAATTAATTTAATAATTAATTCCCACTGTAAAAATAAACAGCGTGTTTTTAAGAAACAATATCTATTAAAGCACTAGTTTAAGCGCAATTTCAAAGTGAAATTAATACCAATGACCACTATTAGATTAAATGGTAAAAATATATTATAAATACACTCTAATATATTTTAAAAATATAACCTATCCATATAAATAAATCAGATTAAAAGGAGGTTTTGAATTAAAATGCAACATTTTCAATAAAAATAATCTTTATTGGAAAAATAACAAAATTTTACTCAAAGTAAATTTTGATATCCAGATTCTAAAGAAAGATTTTATTTTGTCAAATACAACATATAAAATTTTCAAAAGTATATTTAAAAATGTTTCTCCATCAAAAGGCGGTTAATCGACTTTTTAAAGAATATTAGAGGATTTATGCTTAAAATTGGATTCATTTGCATTTTAAGCCTCCAAAATGTATTGGAAACAAGTAAATATATATGAAAAACATATATAATCATTTTGTAGTTAGTTCCGTTCATTACCACCATTACAACGGTTAGGCGTTAACCACCTTTTAAAATAATATTTTTTATTATTAGAGTGCAACATAAGATTTCAAAAAAACTCGTTGTTGCGTATTGGGTATGTCCTCGAGCATATCATTCCCTTTAATGTAATATTAATATTTTATTCAGAAATAAGGATAAATATTAAAATTTCATATTCTTTATTTACCTGGGGTGTTACAAGTAGTCCAACTTATATACAAGTGATGTTATTGTATACTTGTTGTATATAAAGTAAAACAAGTTATATGATATAATGACTAAATAGGTATAGTAATGTGACAAACATCAAATGTATACATTTTATAGATAATCATACTCAACTGCGGGTGGTGTTAATGAAAAAACAACTAGGATATGTTGGCGAGGTGGTGGTACTTTATACCCACAATTGATGATTTTGTTACCCATTTAATGATAGTGGATATGTTTATAGCTCATGAAAATAACATTAAAACCATATCAATATATGTAATATTTCTAATATAATATATAATCATTGTTTAATATGTTTATATAGAGTAGGATGATGAACTAAAATAAAAATACACCTTGACGAACATTACATCTTCATCGAGTTACCTCTATAGGATTTCACCAAAATCTTTTCTAGGATGGGTTTATAAAAAATTTAATTCTTAAAGAATAAGTTTAGTGTATTTATTTTTCTATTTTTTTATTTATTTACTACAAATATCGATTTTATTGTTTGTATATGAGAGGAGCTAGTGAGGCCTTTAATAAGCAAGGTGAGTGTAAAACTTGTATTTTTAAAATAAACTTGGTTTAACACATTTTTCAAATGTAACAAGGTTCTAAAAAAGATTATTAGTGATCCTTTTTAGATTATATGATTGCAATTGGTAATTACAATATATTTTAAAAAATGTTAAATTTCATTTAAAAGCTTAACTACAAGTATAACCCCCACGGTAAACCAATTTTAATCTTAACCATGGAAATTAATTCTTATTTTATCACTTTTAATTTTAGTAAAAATTACGTTTAACTAATCAAAAAATATACATTATTATTATAATTAAAAATATGGAATATATTTTTCTAGATAAAAAACATATAAAGGATAATTGAATTTAATATTATTCTAACATACAAGTTATGAAGGTGGTTCTTCAAAGAGAAAATGTTCAGGTGTTTACAATGTTTTTATATCAAATTTCCTAATGAAAATGAATAAAATGTAAAAAAAATATGATTAAAATAAATATATATATATATATATTAATTATATAATTTAATATTAATGTAAAATATAATTTATAATTTATGATTGTAAATAAATTAAATTATAAGGTAGTTTAAAAAATTTCGTATTTTACAAATTAATCGAATAAAAATAATTTATGAAAATTAAAAAAAACCCACCCAAATATTACTCTAATTTTATAATTTAAAAGTGATTATAAAATTATGATATAAATATTCTTTAAAAATTCCAAATTAATAGTGTATTATCTTCTTGACGTACAACTAAACTATCATTTATAACAAATATTTATTTTAAGAAAACAATTTATTTATTCTTTTTAATGATAATTATTTTTGTTTATATTTAGTAGATTAAAAATGTAAATGTTTAAAATATATGTTTTTAATAATTTTTTTACTTATATTCATATAACATAATTTAATGGCTTGGTTAAAATGGTCATCATTAAATTGTATTTTAATAGAGTATTGTGTTGTATTATTATTTGATGTTTCCTATGTCATATGATATTGATGAAATTAATTTTATTATAAAACAAAAATATGTTAAATTAATGGGTCGTTAAGTTATCTAAGACATAAATTAATTATTTATTCAAATTTTAATATCCTCGATGTTATCAAGGGTTAGATATTTATTATTTCTGTTGATGAAAACACCACATCATAAAACTGTTTATAAAATATCCACATAATAAGAGAGAATTAAAATATATAATTCATATAGAATTACACATAATTAGGATAATACATTGGGGATTATTTTATTATATTATTCTAGAAGAAAATAAATAATAATTCAAAAAACTTATATAGCTTATTGATCAGGAACATGATTGAATTATTAGTTGACTTTTAATGAAAAAAACCTTTAAAACTGTGATGATTTAATATAAAAGAAGATTATCATAAATGAATATAATAAATATTTTTTTGGTTTCAAGATCCTTCACCTATATATGATAATTTATTTATTATATATGGATATAATAAAATATATTTACTTGATAATTTTCTATTTCAAAATTCACAATTTCATCGTTTGGTTGTGATTCAACGAATTTACAATTCATTTCTTAATCAATGAAATGAATATTGAAAAGTGATTTCATATACCTAAATAACAAAATTTTATATTTAACGAATCATAAAATCCACAATGTAATGAAAATTCATTCCATTTATCTATTGTTATTGTTAGGACATAATAGTTAACAAATTGTTTCCGATAAATATAAATCTCTATATGGTGAATTAATACATTACCCTATAATATTGTTACTAATGTTCAATTTATAACAATGAAAAATGGTTAAACATATGTCCCTTAAAAAAATTATGATCAAAAAATTTAGAAATATGTTCACATAATTTCAATGATGAAAATATCATTAATGACCCCCACAAGATTACGTAGATATTAATTATTACAAACCATACATGTTAATACTTAATCATGTAATACTGTAAAAAATGGTAATAAACTAAATTAATATGAAATCGTAATTCGAATAATCATTCCTCAATAAATAAAAAGAAACTCTTTCATATATTTTCTTTCAAGTTAACCATTAAGTAAAAATTATGAAATAGAACATAAACCATAAAATATCTAACTAATTTCTGGCTCACCAATACCATATAATAAACATATCGTTGTTATTATTACAAAAACTAGGGAATATATTAATGTTTAACTTTACGTAGACATGTGCTTTTGAAAAATATAGAGTTTTTATTGAATCAATTTTTTTGGTTCCATTCAAATAAACATTTAAAATACTAAAATAAATTCTACTATGGTACAGTCCTTATATGTCTGATATTTTTTAAACTGATAATATCATTGACAAAATTTGATTACAAAATATTTATTGTATTCAAAATTTTAATCAATTAAATTATTCCACATCATATGTATCAAATAAAAAATATAGATCATGCTCCCTTAGATTACTCCGAGCTATATTATATTGATTTGTGGGGAATTTATTAGAATAGGGAATCATATCCTAATATTTAAAACACTATAATATTTTGGCTTCTCTCTTAATCTTTCATTCATGAACATGATAGAATTTATTTCCATTCATTTAAGAAACTGACATTTGTGTCAATATTGTACCAGGGTGTTTTATTCAATAATTATATGATGTGGGAAAATCCATCATTCTCATCTACCCTATCTAATTTTTTTCTCTTATGTTCTCCTCATCTATTTCTTTAATTTAAATCTATAATAAATGGATAATCTTTTCTCTGTATTAATAGAAAATTATACTATGTCCTCCTATGATGACACTATTTGTGAGACAAGTTCACATAAAACACCTTTCATAATATATCTAATTAAATCATCAATATTATACTCCATGTTGAATATGTAATAATTATAATACCAAGATAATTTTATAATGGTATCCACATACTCCATCTCACATTCTCATTAATTTATAGTTTAGATAAGAAACATACTCTTCCTTTTAGTTTTTTTCTCATGATGGAAATAATTATACATGAATGTATCCTTATATTCGTTTCAATCTATGAGTTATATTTCCCCATCATACTAAGATATCTAGACAAGATTCCACCATTATTAAGAATCAACATTGGAAAAAAGACAACAATTATAACAATTTTCCTTTCACCACATCCCAATGATATATATATCTTATTTATATACATTACCCATTTCATATCTACCATTGAATGGATATTACCACTAAATGGCGGGGAATATTATCACATAATGTGTTTTAATATTGGTGAAACATTTTAGGGAATGGGATGATCCATATAGGAATGATTATTTTCAAAACCTTTTACGTGGCCCTAATATTTCTGTAATATTTATTGATACAATACCTTCTATATTGACCTCCTCAATAAGAAAATTTCATCATTTTGCAGTAGTATCGATACCCTTATTCCATCTATGTTCCATTTCTAAATAATATAATATATTGTATTGGATTATAAGAAAATTAATTTAAAATCATATTAAATAATTCCAAGTATGGTGAAATAAATATAATAATTTGTAATTTAAACATTTTTAATATCAGAATCGTAAAGATAGTTTCTTTGGGATATCCTTGCATTAAAATCCATAATAATGGTTTGTAAAGAACATGTGAAATATCATATCAATATCCGTCATTAGTTTTAGAACATTTATATAGTATGGACCAATATTGTTCACAACGTGAGGATTGGGTAAATCCCAATCAAACCCACTCAGAGTTATTACCCCTATGTACCACTATTCTAGAACGATGTCCTTGTGTAGTATCCCAATTATGATGTAGTAATAAAAAATATAATATCTTCAGTTCAAAAATTTTAGTACAATATTTGATACATATCTCCAAATTCTACCCCCATGATATATTATATGATATATATTTTACTTAGTACAGTTATAATGGTTGATACTAATCCCACCTATAATATATATTATAATTACCCTGACTCGGGTCACCCATAGATGATATATTATTTATTAAATTTTCATAGATACTGTGGTTTAAATACAAAATAATGGATTAGTTTAAACATTTTGGACAGCCTGATATATATATGATAACCGCTCAAAATTTGGAATAGAAAATAAAACATAATACATAAAAAGTGAAATGTATTACATACTTGAAACCCATTCAGAGGATTAAACATCATAATATGGGAAAATTAATCAAGAAAAGGGTGAGCTAAATTGCACAAAAGATGTTACATACAGTGAAATCTATCATATATTAATATGTTTAATCAACTTATAATGTTAAATAACATAACACAATTTCAATTTAATAACATGACAATTATAAAAAGAAACATAATAGTAAATTTAATTCATAAAAAAGTTTCTTATCATTAAATATTTTTATTGACTAATGAATATGGAATTTTAAATATTTTCTTTGAATAATAAAACAACAGTCTATATAGTACTTCACTTGTAAAAATTATATATGGTTAATGAAGTAAATATTACCCTGGAAAATTTTATTTATATAGGAGAAATTTAATACCCAATGATAACTAGTCAGTGAATACATTAAGAGAATGTTACTTAATAAAAAATGATTCAAGAATGTGGTTTCCAATTCATTTATTTGTCTAATATGATAATAAAACATCCATATAATGAATAAAGATAGTATCAATACAATATATACCAATTGGAGTAATAGAAAAGAGTTGTTGTTGTTTCTGAATAGAAATACCAAAATATTATCATAAAAACATTATCAAGTAAAATATCCTTTAAATTTTAAAAATCACATATTAATCCAATAATTTCAAAAAAAAATTAAAAATAATATTGTTTGGAAATAAAATAAGAAATATATATAATATTTCTTAAATATTTGAAAGGTCATGCTGTGTTTAATTCCATTCATATCAAACACATTAAAACAATAATTCCTTAAACAAATATAGGTAAATACTTTTGGTAATTGTTTTGAAAATGACACAAACTTTTCATCAAAAACAATTTTTTGAAATTAAAAACACATTGAAATTTATTTAATTTATAAATTGGGAAATGATAGAAACAGTTTTAAATATATCTTCATAAAAAAAATTTTGAAAAGAAAAATTAATTTTTGAACAATCATAAAATTGGTGTCATATTATATTAACAAATAAAATTTCAATAATCATTGGTACCAAATAGTGGTAAAATAGTAATATTACATGAAAAAATAATCAATAAGAAGAGTTTAATAAAATTAAGGTTTTAATTTTCCAAATTTCAAATATTTTCCTTCATAGAAAATCCATGTATAAACAATAGGGATTTAAAATAGATTGTGAAATAATCCCATCCAAATATCATAATATTGTATTAATAATTAATCAATGAATAAATAATGTGTGTCAAATATAAATACACAAGAAAACTATTATGAATAGAACATAATATAATAAAAATTAATTATATATATAGTCATAGAATATCAAAGACGATAAATAAATATTATTACAAAATGAAAATAATTGAGTTATGGAACTCATTACAAAACATTAATTTCCATGTAAAATAACCATATATTAAATACAATAAATTTAACCAAATAATAAAATTTAAAAATTATGTCACCACGATATTAAATGACAGTTAATATGTTTATGAATTATATAAAATAAATTTGTTCAAACCATACAATTGTACCTCAATGATTGGAAATTGAGATAGAATCCCTTTCCTCATGCTTCTTAATGGGTGAACATGATTTTACATCCTATATAATTTTATTAAACTTTTAATTATATTACAAAATAGTTATACTTTTATTTATAGTATCATATATTTTATTTGAAATCTTATCAACAATTTGTTAATAATTAATCATCAATTTAATTATTTCAAGTGTAAATGGACTTTTTTCCCATATGTATGTTGTCATGAATGTTCATGTTGCTGTGAATATTATATGGATTAATCATATAATGAATAGTAATAATGAGATAATTATCATATTTATATATCGATTAAAAATTTATTAAAATACATGATTGGCGATTTTGAGAAATAGAACATGCTACTATCATGGTGATTATAGGTTGTATGTACGTTAGAGTGACATTTCCATTATTCAATGATCATTATAGATAATTGGTAATAACTGATTTTATTTATGTAATTATCATGATAACATTAATACTATTTAAATTATAGAAATATAAATATAAATATATATAATTAGTGTGGTGTGTTGATGAAAATAGTGTCACATTGCTATGTGAATGAGGTAATCCAGACATATATGAATGATTTTATGATGGTTTTGTGAGGGAAAGTGTAAAAATAATATTATATATTATATTTTAATACTATAAAATATTTTATGAATATAATAATTATTTTATTTATAATTCATATATTCATTAACTATACCCTTTTGGCCTTCTATGTAATTTTATAGTGAAACTTATGTCATATCACATCACCAAGTAATAGTTTTTCGTACACACGAGTGATGTTACTGTATCCCAAATAAAATGGAAGATAATTTTTTTATATATTATATAATTTCTATATTTATATAATTATGTAATTTATATAATTAATATAATTTATATCGATCATAATACCCAAATTTTCAAGATGATAATGGAAAAATGAATGAAATCAGTTCACGAGGTAGTATGCCTCCTTATAAAATAATGATTATTTAATAATAGATTTGAAGCATGTGGAAATTATTTGAGGTCATTAACATACGAAAAAAATTTCAATATATATAATATAAATATTTTATTTAATTAATCATGGATTAAAAAATTTAAATATTTATAAGAATAAATAAAATAAAAACACTAATTGAATTATTTTACCTCTTCTTTGAGTAACATCTTTTGGATTTAATCAAATAATTTTATAGGATATATTTATGCATAAATTAATTAATCTAGAATGAGAGTTTGGAAATTTCAGAAGCTATTGGAGTAGGGATTAAATGAACCCGCAGGGTATTAATGATAGAAAAATAGAGGCATGTGAGTGGAATTTTGTATGTGAGATGAGTGATATACATTAAATATTTAAATTAAAATGGACTACTAATGTTTTTACCATTATAAAAGTGATTAAAATTTATTGTTCTTAAAATTAAGAAATTATAGGTTCTTAAAAGAAAAATGAAACAAATTTGAGACTCTTTTATATTTCATTTTAACACTGATATTTTTATTTTCAACCATTGTAAACAGATTTTACCTTAACTATAATAAATAATTTTTAATGTATTCACTATTCATTTTGGTTAAACATTAAGATGGACTTATTAAATCATAATTATTTTTATAATTATAAATATGGATTTTATTTTTGAAAATTTACTTCACATATTTGGAAAATTTAAATATAATATAAAGCATGCTTCCGCAATGAGAAATCGTTCTTTCAAAAATAAAATGATCAAAATATTACAATGGCCTTATATCAAAATGAAACATAAAAATAAATAATTTTTCATATATAATATAGATTTATATTTAATATATATAATTATTCTCAATAACCAATTATATTTATAATATAATATTAACTATAATTTAAATGAAAATGCAATTTCAAAATAAAATTTAGTATGTCCACTATTCATTGATAAAAAAATTTAAAAAACAATTAAAAAAGATACATTAAAGAAATTTTGATATTATAATTTAAAATATGAATTTAATTATGAAAAATAAATTTTTAATGTGGTAAAAATTAGTTTTATATTATATATGGGAAGTGTGACTAAACAATCATTTAGAGAAAATCCCATTTTTCAGAAACCATTTGTTATACATTTACATTTTTTTATTTTTTTATTTAATAAATTTGATTATAAATGAACATGTGTAAAAAAAATATTTTTAATAATTTATTTATTTCTATTCAAAGAAATAATAAATTAAAATCTTTGTTAAATTGTCCATGATTAAATAATATTTTAATAGAGTATCACATTTTTTTAATCCTTATATTCCACGGATCTCATGTTATTAACAAAATAAATTTTATTCTAAAAGGAATATATTGAAAATTATTAGGGTGTAACATTTAATCGAACCACAACTAAAAATATAATTTCTTATACCCATGATTTAATAGTTTATTTTAAATTTTACAGTCAATGATAATGTCTTTTGAATGATCCCACTTATAATCACATGGAATTTTAGGTTAATGATCATTTGTTCTTAATTTCCTAGCATCATTATTGGTTGATTTGATTCATGATAGGTTGGTAGATATTGTTGATATAACATCTCAATAACATATAACATCACTGTGGAATGTCCATAGTAACTCGGTCTTTATTGTTTTTCCCCATTTTCATTTTCCCAAACTATGTTTCCATGAAAATTTACGTAGCTTCAAAAAATATGAAAAAAGTTGTAATTTTTGAAATATTAATTAAATTATTTCTTAAAATTAATTAATATATAATTAAAAACATATATCAATAATATATCTAAAAACCTATATTCACTAAAAATTCTGAAAAAGAAATCGAAATAGATTTTAATACAAATCTTGTGAAATTAAAAATTAATTGTTTTATCACCTAAAATCAATAAAATTATTTTCAAAAATTAAATATTATATTTAAAAAATTGAATATATTATCATTAATTAAACTGAAAATTCTTTTTGAAAAATATATTCTAACAGTATAAAATAAAAAATCAAATTGTTCCAAATTTAACAATTCATTGATAAAATATAATTTTGATATTTGAGAATCATTTAATTTTAAATAATCACAAAGTACTAGATTTAATAATATTCTCCCACACATAATATTCCATGTAGAATATGTTTTCCACTATAAATATATTTGAATTAGCCAAAAAAATTCTGTTTACAAAACAAAATAAATTTTTTTTATCAGATTTAAATAATCATCAAGTTAAATTTTACTAAATTTTCCAAACATATATTTTCCTTTATAAAAAACTATTCACATTATTTATATAAATTGAATAGATAGAACAACCATTATATGGGAACCGATTACAATTAATTAGTGGAATAGTTATCCCTTATAGTAAGAAAATGATATGGAATAGTTAGTTTAACCATGATTAGTATATTTTCATTCAATATTTAAATTCATAAGTAATATTGTTAATTATCAATAAACTTTTTTAAAAACAAAAAATGATTGAAAATATTTCTCACTAAATTAAAAAAACAAATAAAATTTTAATAAAGGTATGATCATATTGATCTTAATTAAATACATGTAGATGTTAAAATAAATATTCTCAAAATAGTTACACAATATATATAATATATTAAATAAATTTCAAACCAATTATTATTATAATTGAAGACCATAAAATGTTAATTTGGAAACAATTTATGTTTTTTATGTATAGATCACTAAAATTCAATGAATAACATTTATTATCAATCATTTATACATTAAATGTTATATTTTTATCAATGTTGGATATTAAAATGTGAAAAACGTTATGATATGATAGCTAAAAAAAATTTATAATTATATTTTAATAAAATCTATAAAAGGTTACAATAATTTTAAAACATTGTTACCAAGAATCTTGAACAAAATTTTATATGTAAAAAATATAACATATTTTATCGTTAATTATTAATATTTCATTCACATAAAAACTCTATATATTTTAATTTTTGAAAATTTATATCAATGAAAATAGTGTAACAAATACTTATACATTTTTTGGGAATCCAGTAATGATTCAATTATGTTTCATAGTGATTTTCAACAACTGATACAATAGTAAACTAGACAGCCAATCATAAGGAATCATTTCCACCTAATTAAAAAAATCACATTGGAATCCCAATACACAAAATTCTCTATACCATGAAATAAATATAATTAAATGAGTAGGAGAAATGAATATATACATCAAAGATATAATTAAAATTAATCGAAATTATTTCTTTCATGTTATATCAGAGGTGTTCCATTTTTTATTTTAAATCATGTCACCATGTACATATTTTCAATTTCCAATAAAAGATGAAAAATATATCAAAAGTAAAAAAATTATAAAACAAAAAAGAAAATGAAAAATAGATATCGAGTGAAGGGATTTTTTATAAAAAATTATCTAACTTCCAACTCCTCATTTCCCTTGATATACCTATAGATTTTTCAGAAAATGGTCACATATCAAAAAATTATCCTTCAAATAATGAATTATCAATAGACCATGAAATACTATAATGAATACATTGATTAACCATGCTTATCAAACTAGACATTTGACTTCACCAATAAAATACCAAGTGGCAAAATAGAGAGACCATAATTGTGTGTATTAAAGAAAATAAATTAAGTTGTAAAGGAATGAAGTAGAATAAAATGTAATAGTATATTTATTTTATAACATGTACTTGAAAAACAATTTATAAATAGTTAATAGACATTAATTTTTGTTTTTAATTTAATTAGTTAGATATACTGTGGTATCATCATTATTAGACGATATTGAGAAAAAGTCTATTGAAATCCCCTAAATTGTTTTATTAAAAATTTAAAGATATTCATGAAAAATATATTTTTTCAAAATAAAAAACTATTGAACTCCATTAACTATCACTCAAGAAATAATAAAGGGTTTATACAACATTAAATTCTATTCCCCATTAAAAATATCAATACAACAAATTTATAGAAAGATCATTTTCAAAAATTGATGTTCACTTTTTGAGTTATGATTTCATGAAATGATTTTTTTATTTATTATAATTATGATTATTTTTATAGGAATCACATAAAAACATCAAGATAAAACGACCCCAATAGTATTAACTCACGTAAAGAAATAATGTCAACATCAAGGTCTTTATTAAATAAATAATTCTTATTGTTCAACTCTACATGAAAATGAAATGTTTTCCAGATGATAATTAAATAAGTATACATCTCTCTAAGGGTATCAAAATCATATATGTAGGCCCATAAATTCTAATACATCATAATCATCTTAGAATTTTTATATATGTAAATTGTTTTCTATAATAATTATTAAATGTATTTATTTTAATTTCATCTTGACTAATAGACTAAGGGTGGTAGGTTTTTTCAATTTTATTAGCACAAACATACATTCATATTAGTAATTTATACATATAAGAAATGATATTTGTAAAATATTTAATGACTAATTAACATTGAACAGTAATAATTGAGAATATATTATTCATGAATAATTTTATAGCACTAATTGATAGTTTGTTTGAATGTTTTATAGACTCTACTTCCCAGAATAAGTTGTCTACAACCAAAAAAATATATTATTTCCTATAAGATGGTAGAATGTTACCCCAGATATCTATTAACATGTTACAAAAAATTAAATCATCTAAAACAAAATTATGGAAATTGAATTATTTCATACCAATAGATAAAATTCTCAAACATTTATCCCAATAAATATACATTCAACTGGATTTAAAGATAATAATATCCCAATAAAAACCAATTTTTAAAAAAATATAGGCTTTCTTCTAATCCCTGTGGTTTCTAACAAATGTTAATTGATAAATTGTTAAAATGATGAAAAACATGACCTCTTTACATATATTTTTTTTTTAAAATTACTTCGGCATATCTGCTAAAAATTAGATATTCTTCCATGAACATTTAATTTAAACCTAAATGAACCACCCTAATTTTTTTAAATGTTTTTATTAAAAATACCCTTACGAGTAAGAATATGTAATAATCTACCAATTAAGAAAGATACTAATTGTGATATATAATATATTTATATCTATTAATTAATAGTTACTATCTTTTGTGTTATTAATTTATGTTTTAGATACATTTGAAATGTTTTAACCAACAACATTGTGAACACTTTTTTTTAATTCATTTTTAGAACATGAAATGAAATTGGACAGTCCATCTCATATGTCTTGGATGTGGATTATTTTAATTAGATAATATTTTATTCTATGATTTTTTTAGGAAATATGTCCGTGGAACATATATGTTACAATCAAAACATACAAAATTATAACATAATTGATTAAAATACCTTTTTGGTAGTATTATAATCAATTCTAGTATCGTTTAAATTTTAGTATCATAGAAAATCTCATCCAACCACATCTCCACCAATTTTCATAAAATGATCCACACTACCACATTATTAACATTTCACATCCCTTGAAATGTATATTTTGAAAACTATGGTAGGGATAACTGGTAAAATGAACATTTTTCAATTAAAAATGTAAAATAAATCTAAAATTTTTTCAATATCAATTTGTTTTTCATTGATAATAATCGATCAGTGGGACTTATAGTGATTTTTTATGTAAATGATATGTCATTGGTAAAATTCTAAATATTGTTAAAATGTCATAGTTTCAATATAGTTATTCCGAGGTGGTAATTTTAGATAACTTGACACACAGATTCATATACTTTTATTCTCTTAATAGAAACATTCAAACATAAAAAAATTTACATTAATTAAAATACTACAATAATTTTCCAACTTTATAATATATTTTTTACCGATTTTTATTATAAAATTGTTTTGTGATTCTAGATAAAATTTATTAAATTAGATATATAAAATGAATAAATTATTCATTAACAATTAAATTATATTTTCAGTAACACTAACTAATATTTATCACCAGACAACATTATATTTTATGTAGGTTAGCAGAAAAGAAAGACAACAGTCAAAATTATGGAAATGTATATAATTATTATCAAGATTTTTCGTTGATATTTCTATTATTATCTTGGAATTAGTGTGTAAATATTGTTGATATTAATAAAATAGAAAAATTAGTTTAAAATTATCAATATTATAATTTGTTCATGAAATGGAATTATAAAGTTATATTAAATTTTTGAAGAATTATTTTTTTGATAAAACTTTAAAACTCTACACTAGATGACTATTTATTTTTAAAGTTTCATTATTAAATGATTTTATAATTAAATATACATCACTAATATAATGGGCCTCCAAAAAAATAAAACCCATGAGGTGAGTAATATATGAATAATAATACTAGTATCAATATAGATTATGAATTCCTCCCTCAAAAATCCATTCATATATGTTTTTTCTATTACCTACGATTTAATCAATTATTTTTCTTTAAAATCTAGAAATGTTTTATTTATACAATATGATATCATTATTAGATTAATTTTAATTATATTAAAACCAATAATATCGTTGAAAATTGAAATAATTTTTTTAAAACAATCAACTTATGTTTATTCTATATTGATTGAAATTATAATAATCAATTTAGAGTAGTCATTTATAAATTATATTTTTAGGTATGTTATAAGTGGTTTAAACTCTAATAATGAGGATTTTAAACTCAAAGGGAGAAAATCACACTATAAATTTCGAAATTCAACTTATTGGAACAATAATGAAAAATTTACAATATAATAAATTCATAACAACTATCAATTTCCATATATTTTAAATATTTAGATTTAATTTTTAGTTTTGGACAAATTTCTATGGTAAATTCATTATCAAACTATATAAAATATGCCTCATAAACTTCAATCTATACATCCTCTTGACTAGTATAGATTCCTAGGAATGATTAAATAGAGAATCATCTGCTATTAAATTAATCTCTCTTCATCAAAGATGTTTCCTCATCCCCAGCCACTAGTTCTCCATATATTAGATTCTCTAATATAGGACATGATTTAAATTTTGGGAATCTCGTTTAACTTATAAAAAAGTTGACTAATTTTTTTTCTATTATTTGGAATTCCAACTAACCCTTATAAAAAAATTATCGATTGAATTAAGCTATTAAAGGGATTATGTAAGATGATATGGATTACCATATGACACCCCATATAAATATTAATTAATTTTATTTTTAGATACTACTCAATTACTCAATCTAGTAGTACATCAACCCTAGTAGTTATATGAGATACATATCATTTGACTATCAATATTTGAATTGTTTAAGGTTTTAGAATTTAAAATATAGAATTATAAAATAATGACTGTGAAGTCAGATTATAAAATATGCATCCCACGATATGTACTCTGGGGTGCGATGAGAACAAATCATTCATTGCACACCATTATTCATGAAAAGTGAGTTTTTAAAAGTAAAACATAACATTACATTAATAAATTTCCATTATTTAATCATTACATTTACCAGTAATTAAATAATTAAATGAGTAAAAGGATTTGTGCATTTGGTTTTAGGTAATTTATATATTTTTTCTAATAAATATATACATTTTTAAATATTAAATCTCCCATATACTCCCATATTATATGTCTCAAAAATTGAAATCATCATCATAAATTAGGATTGATAAAACATATAGAAACGAGTGATACTATATTCTCGGTAAAGGTTAAAATAATATATAATAATGGATGATAATAAGAGTGTTTAGGATGAGAATATGAATATTGTGAATGTATATGGGAATAAAAGATTAAAATAAGACCCTAAAATCGTTATTCTAAAGTCATGATTCATGGAATATGTCATTGAATATTTGTTAGATGTGAATAAATGGTTTTTTAGGAAAATTTGTTAATAAATATTTTCCATTAAAACATATATTCAACATAACATTAGAATATTATATAAAATTTATATTGGTGAAACATCATCGTCATCAGTCACACACAAGAGTCCACACATGTCAAGAAAAAAATTATACCTTTGTATACATCTCCAGTGAAATAATTAATATTAACTAATTTTATGAAGAGTGATTTAAGACCCCACCTTTTAGTCTTAAAATTCGATATGTTCCTCCGGAAAAATATCATTCATCAAATCCTAAAAATTAATAGATATATAATGTGTAACACATCCATTTCCACTAGAACAAAAAAAATGAAATTATTAATAATTTCATAAAAAATCATAACATGATAAACCAATATGAAAGAATTGGTATTATATTTACACATGGTGGACGTTTAAAGAGAAAAAATATATAATATATTTCAAAAATATCCATTAATTGTTTTATAAAATTAATTTTGTTAATAATGAAAATAAAATTTTGATAAATTTACTATTTATGATAAATTATAAAAAAAAATTTACAACACATAAAATTGATTTTAATAATATTGTAAAAAAATTTAAAAATAATTGTTTTAAAATATTACATTATTTTTTAAATACATCACTTTAAAAAATAACATTCAATAATAAAATCATGGAAATAACATATAAGATAATTGATGAAAATGTGAGCAGGATGAAAAAACCATATATTGTAATTTTTATTATTTTATAAGATACCATTATAAAAGTCTACCTCACTAAATGGGATAGAAACATATTGTTGAAGAAAAACAAAATATACCTGTTTAAATCCAATTATATAACACATAATTGTTTTTCCCATATAATAGTGAAAACAAGGGGAATGAAAATATAAAAAATTAATTGATGTTGTTAACACAATAGAGAGGATTTATTCCCCATAATGATTTTTTGTAAATCTCATTAATGTAATTTCATGGAATAAAAAATTTATTTTCCCCAATAGCATAAGACTATTTATCATAAAAGATAATTTATCTTTTGTTGGAAATAAATTTTGTAAAATTTATGTTCATGAAGATTCATTTTAACTAAATATATTGTTTTATGTTAATACAAATAAAATAAGTTTTTATATGTTCTGAAAATTTTTATTGAATTATTTAATTATATACTATTTTAAAAAATTTGTTATGTTGAGTGAAAATTATTAGAATAATAAATACATGGAAAATATATACAAAATAACATGTGATAAATAGAAAATATATTTCAATGAAGGTTCATTTATTTTTAAAAACACATATTTTAATTTTTATGTATGATTGAATATATTATAATATAGTAATAAGGATCAAAAAAATAAAATATCATGTAATAGTATAAATTAAATGTTTATTAAATGAAACATGAAATTATATAAATAATATAAAAATTATAGTGTTCAATATCAATCAATTATAAATGGAATTAATATATATGTAATTTGTATCACAATGATATTTTATAAAATAAAACTATGTTTGATAGAATATTTGACACTCAACACTAGCATAAATGACCCCAAAATATATATTCATTGTAAAATTGATGTTATATTTGTAGTTTTTAATATTATTAAAAACATTATGATTCATATATATATATATATATTACTGATAAATATTTTGTAAATAATCATTCAATTTTTAGTAATGTAATTTATTTCGTCTAAAATATATTTTCATTAAAAAATTTCAATAAATTTTTGAGAAAAATTCATAAATAATTTTTTGGAAATTTTATAACATATAATATATAAAATGAAAATAATAATATAAATTTATATGTTAAAATATATTTTTTCATAAATTCATGGATTTTTCAATAAGAATTTCTTTTTCTGTCAAAATGGAAAATAATGATTTTTTTAACATGTAATTTATTTTCAATATATTATGTAATTTAGAAGTACCAATATATTTATAATATATTTTAAAGTATCAATAATTTTAATTAGTAATATTTAATTCAATAAATTTTATTTGAGTAATATTTTAATATATTATATTATAAGTAAATATTTTGGTTTAAAATCGAGTTTTTTGCAAATTGTTTTAATGTTCATATTGATTTAACATTTTAAATTATAAAATAAACCACTATTTTGGAGTAATATAATTTAAATATATTATTATATAACAATAATTATATATTGATATTTATTCAAAAATTATTATTAGTTATATAGAATATATAATATCGTCGTTCTCTTGACAAATAATCTTCTGAAAACTCCACATTCTCATCATTTTAGTGAGATTATTTTTAACATTAAAATTTTCTAATTTTATGAAATGATATTTGTAAAATATATTCCTTATTTTGAATCAAAATAATTTATATAATATATTGTTGTAAATATAATTTGTTTACATAATTATTAGTGAAAAAATTAAAAAATAATTATTATTCCTAAGGTGAAAACATGGTTACCTGGTGCTCAACCAAAAAATATAAGACTCAAGATTAACTATAAACTTGTCTATAATGGATTTTATTTCTATATTTTTACATTATCATCTCTATTTATCAAATATGGTCTATTTTAGTGCCTTGTGGCTTGTTAAAAGCATGGGTACAATATTTTTTATAAAAATCTCAACTGAGATACTCACCAAACTTATAAAAGGACATCATATCATCTATAATATTTACACAGTAAAACAAATTAATATTGGACAATAAATAACAACATAATATACTAAATTCCCACCATAATCCTATAATATTTTTTTTTCATAAATTCATATTAGGAATACTATTTATAAACTTTTAAGAAGGTGGTCGATGTTGATGTAAAATTATGAACTGTGCATTTTTAAAAACCTCTTTAAAATATTATTAAAACATGATAATAAAATTAAATCAATTTATAATATATAAGGATATTTTGTTATTTTAATGAAATACCAAATATGCATAACATCTTCCATCAAATTAGATAAAAAATCAGCAATCATGTGTACAATGGACAATCGCATCACGAATAGATGTCTATTATTTTTCATCAATGCATTGCAGTAGTTTTTATATTGATTTATTTAATGTGTGTTTATATATATATATGATGTAACACCCCGACCCCAGTTACCCAGAGTTGGTGCTTTATCACATAACATTGGCCTGATCAAAATAGATTATGTCTTGAAAGACCGATTAGTTTAGAAGCCTTGGAATCACTAGATATATTCATAAGTCTTTCATTACATCATAATGTGAAAAGAACTACAACAACATATTGTCTCAATATCCACTCATTCATTCCCTATAGGTCATTCATAAATTTCTTCTTCACATATTGGGGTAAATTTAAAACATTGAAAGGGGTGAGCTCAGATGCTCATTAAGGATAAGAATATAGAAGAAACATTTATAAATAAACCTAAATATTTTATGCAATGTATAACTAAAACAAAAGCCTCTTAAACTTGATCATCGAAATAATATGGCAAAGATAAAATTAAATAATTCCATTTACTTATTCACATGTATATTCTACTAGTTGAATATTCACATGCAATATCAATAACCACATTTATAATGAAGGAATTCATAATGTCAGACTATCATAACCACATAGTCAAGGCATCATGCCAAGACTACAAAAATATTTTGTCAAGGCCTCGAGATAAGAAAATAGTTTGTCTCATGAGTCCTACCGATACATAGAGGAGCTATAGCGGGCTCCACCCATCACTTATTAAGTCCAATGCATTCATCATATGAACATGTTTAAACATAACATAAACATTCGTATTAAAACTAGCATACAAAATGTCAATAATATCTCCATAAACCTTGAATGGTATAAAAATAATACATTCATAGTCAAACATATCACAAAACCTTTAATACAATATTGATGTTTTGTATCATAATAAATCAACATAAAATAAACTTAAAATCCATCAAAGGATGTTGACATAGATGAAATCAAAACTATTTGAGAGAAATATCAATTTTTTGAAATCATTTAAAAGTCGCATAATTATAAAAGAAAAAATTTACATTAATTTTTTTTATAAGATTTTTAGGGAAGCTTTGACAATTTTATAACGGCGGAACATAGCCACACATGCCGTATAAGTTAAAAATACATTCTTACATTAATTTTTTCGAAAAGGTTAAAAAGGACCTTGTTTGGAAAACGATGGAATGATTCCTTTATAAACTTCTTATAAAAAGTCAAACAAGGGTATAAATGACTTTAACCCATATTATGTTAAATAGTAAGAATGTTTTGAAATACATTTTTATGAAACATGGATGTTGATGATAAAGAGGTCCCATTAGATAATTATGTATAAAAAACCTCGGATAATGAAGAGATTGCGAAATAAACCCCTACCTTGTAATTTTTCTTGGTTGAGGGTAGGTTAACCTTTGGTATAATGGTGAATTTTTTTTTATTAAATTATACAATAATCATATACATTAATATGATATCATATATGATCTTTTAACATTGATTTGTTAAAAATATAATAGTATTTTCATCGTTTCGTGTGTTAACTTACTCATTTTATTTTATATGTTTTGTTACATAAACCATGTTTTTTATGGATAGGTTGTATCATATTCATGTCCAGAATGATATTAAGTCTTTAAAAATTATTTTTAATCCTCAAATTAATTTTATTCTTCAATTAATATTATGGGGAATGAATCTCATTGTGTTCGTGGAAACGATAGTCCGTACGTACAAACGAGTGGAAATAACATTCTTTTGATGTTAAAATAATATATAATTGGATATTATATCATATATAAATAATCATTATCATGTTATACTTATTATTTACATTAATTATACATCATTATCACACCCATCCAAATAATAATGTATTTAATAACAATTACACCACGATGTGGAGATGGTAATTCGTACATACGCATGTATGGTGACATGTCATCCAAAGGATGGGTAGAATAATGAATATGGTTGTACCGTATTTATAATAACATCATAGTATATAGGAGATACTAGAGTTATAATTTTAGAATTGAAATAACAATGAAAGAAGAAGTTGACGAAGAAAGGAACTTGAAAGAGGGTGGTGAAAATACTACCTCTTCCTCAGGTTCTTCCTTTTGACTTGATCAAAAGGGCTCCTTAAGATGGATTTATAATCAAACTAAGCCCTATAGGTTGAACTTAGAGATTTTTAGAGAATATTTGTGAAGGGGTTGGCCAATCCAAAAGGCTTTGAATGTGTGAATAATTGGTTAGAATTGGTGTCCTTTTGTAAGGGGGAGGAGGGGCTTTTTAGGAAAAACATAAAGTATTATTTTATAATAAATTAATATTCGGGTTATAATGGCTCAAAAGTAAATTATTAAAATTCTAAGGTGGGAATGTGTCTAAATACTTTCAACCAATATATTTTAGATAGGTTTGGGTCATTATATTAACCTTATCTTTTAGTTTTAACTTTTAGTTAATTAGCTTGACACTTACCATGTCACATTGTATTTTTATATTATATAGTTAATAAAAAAACTATATACATACAAGCTACACATAACATTATATAAGTCTCTTGTACGAACCATAGATTTTTAAGAATTGAATATCAATTAATAATATAATATTTTTTTTTTAAAATCTATTATTTCAATTTTTACACTATTGGGTATTTTGTTTTTCATAAATTTATAAGAGCATTTTTACTTGGAAAAAATTAATATAACCAATATTAATATGTTATATTAACCTAGAAAATTAATGTAATTAATAAAAAGACTCAAATTACATTTATTTTGATATTTATAATATCAATTATTTTAATATTTCAATATTTAGGTAATTACTGCATCACCATTGTGTCATAAATAAATTAAATAATTTAATGTATAATGACTATAAATAAAACACCATTATGTATGAAATTTTTTTATATTTCTAATGAATATTTATAATAGAATTTATCTTATGTATAACCCTATATTAAAAATGATTTAGTTATTAAACATTGATTTTAACTCTTTTAACTGTTCTTTGAATTAAATAATAATAAATGTCCTAATCTAATCAAAGTGGACCTAAATGATAATATTTTATTCCTAAGGTTGTTTTTGGTCGAGATACACTTGTGCAATAGAATTAGAACATGTGTTAGGGTAATATTAATAATATTTTTACCCTTAATTACCCTATTTTCTTTTAACCGTGGTAAATAAAAGTAAAAAGATACAATTCACAAAAAAATATTTTCATCTTATTGAACCACATTTTACTCATTGATATTAACCAGGTCTCTCGGATTTTGAAAATTCCACTCACCAAAGTTGTAAAATTATGTTTTACGTGAATTTCTAAATTCTCCAAAGAGGTGGGTAAAAGACGGTGAAAAGTTCAATAAGATTTTTATATATTTAAAATTATTCTAAACAAAATCCAATGAATTAAATTGAACATATATAGGTATTATGATTCTATTTTGACCTTAATTAAATTTAAGTAAAATAAATAATTATTTAAATATAAATTCATTTTTAAACTATAACTCAGTGGTTTTTCATGATTCCTCAAAAATTGAACGTTTTTAGAAAAATACCAAAATTTCACCCTAAGCTAATTTCGATTTTCCGAATCAAAATATTTAGTCCATTTTGAAGGATAAAATTTATAAAATTTCATAATGTGGGTATTACTATTCATAACTGCTAGTTTGATTGGTTGTGGTGTGTGTTAGAACTCGAAGTTGCGTACAACACACGCTACTGTATTATTCAAAGGGATGCATACCGTGGAAGCATGTGGTCCTACAATCTCCCCTCCTTCAAATAATTTCATCCTCGAAATTTCTAGAATACTACCACATGAGAAGACTCGGGTGATTATTAATCATAATATTATCAGGTTCCCACGTTGCCTCTTCAATCTTATGGGTTCTCCATAGAACTACTACGAGACGAGTCGTCTAATTTCTCAGCACTTGTTATCTTGTATCAAGAATCCTGATGGGCTCTTCGCAATAGGAAACATTGGGTTCCAGTTATAATTCCTCGTAAGTGCGTACATGCGTTGGGTCAGGCATGCATTTTCACAACAGTGATACATGGAACACATCGCGAACTTTAAAGAGACTTGGCAGCATTTCCAACTAGTAAGCTACAACCCCAATTCGTTCATGAATTTCGAAAGGTCTGATGTACCTGAGACTCAATTTACCATTCTTATCAGAAATTATAACTCTATTCCATGGAGATACCTTCAAGAAAACATGATCTCCTACATGAAATTCAAAGTCCTTCCTTCGGTTATCGACATATCTCTTCTTCCTACATTGAGCTGCTTTGATGTGGTTTTGTCTACCTTTACCTTTTCCGTAGTTTCCTCCACCAGTTCTGGGCCTACAAGTTTTCTTTCACCAACGTCATCCCAACAGGTTGGTGTGAGACATCTCTTTCCATATAATGCTTCATATGGTGCCATCTGAATACTTGAATGGAAGCTATTGTTATAAGAAAATTCAATTAGAGGTAAATATTGATCCCACATACCCTAAAAGTCACGTGAGAAAGATCTCAACATGTCTTCTAAGGTTTGAATTGTCTGTTCTGATTGTCCATCAGTTTGATGGTGATAGGTAGTGTATAAATGAAGTTCAGTATCCAGGACATTCTGAAGACTTTTCCATAATCATGAAGTAAAATGGGGATCACAATCAGATACAATCGATAGGGGTACTCCATGAAGTCTCAAAAAATTATTAATATATAGCCTTGCTAGACGTTCAAGTGGGCGATCTTCACTTATAGCAAGAAAATGTGTTTATATGGTAAGACGATCAACAATGACCCATATTACATCATTCCTTCTAGGATTATTTGGTAGTCCCATGAAAATATCCATCGTGATATTATCCCATTTCCACTTAGGTATGGGAAGAGGTTTTATAACTTCTCTAAGATGCTGCCTTCCTACTTTCACTTATAGCCAAGCCATACATCATGACACAAAATCAGAAATCCACTCTTTATTTTGTCACACTAAAAAATTTCCATCAAATGTCTATACATATTGGTGCTCCTAGGGTGTATAGAGAAATTGGAACTATGAGCATTATCCAAGAATTATTTTTTTAGATCAGGTATATCTGGAACACAATGTCTCTTCCCAAATTTCCAAATTCTATCCCCATATACAAAGTCACTAAATCTCCCATCATTCACTGCTTTAGTCTTTTTTTTGAAACACTTCATCATCGGTATGAGAACTCATTATCCTTTCTAGTAAATATGGTTTGGGAACCATTTGAAAAATCATTGATGTTTCACCTTCCATGGTTATTCCCATATCCATCTTTATTAGATATATGAAAATATGATCCCCTTCAATTCACATATTGTTCAAAACACCTCGATATTTTCTACTCAAAGAATATTCCACCTTATTTGACTTCCCCGTGTGATATTATATCGTGGAATCATAATACTTGAGTAATTCAAGCCATCTAATTTTCCATATGTTGAGTTCCCTTTATGTGAAAATATACTTCAAACTCTTGTGATCAGTATAAATATCACTTTTTTCACCATAGAGGTAGTCTCTCCATATCATCAATGTAAAGATCACAACTGTTAACTCGAGATCATGAGTAGGATAGTTTTTCTCATGAATTTTCAACTGTCGTGATGCATAGGAAATAACCCTATCATTCAGTACAAGGAAACAACCAAGTCCTTTCTTCGATGCATCACTATAAATAATGAAACCATCATTCCCTGATGATAGAGTCAATATATGATCATTGAATAATATTCTCTTCAATTCTTCAAAACATTTTTCACACTCTTTTGTCCAAACAAATTTAACCCCTTTTCGCGTGAGCTTTGTTAATGGGTTAGCCAATCGGGAAAAATTCTGGATGAAATACCATTAAAAACCTGCTAAACCAATAAAAAATCATTCCTCAGTTATACACATCAGAGCTGGCCATTTATGGATTTCTTTTGTCTTAGAATGATAAACATAGATTCTATCCTTAGAGACAATATGGCCAAGAAAAAAAATCTCTTGAAGCCAGAATTCACACTTCCTAAACATCCAATATAATTATTATCTTCTCGGAGTATTCAGGATAATGCGCAGGTGATTTTCATGATCTTCATAAATTTTTTGTTATACCAAGATATCATCAATAAAAACCACTAAAAAGTCATCACGATATTCAATGAAAACTATGTTCATTATATCCATGAAAACAGAGGGTGCATTAGTCAGCCCAAAAGGCATTACTATAAACTCGTAATACTCGTACTTGGTTCGAAATGATGTCTTCAGAATGTAATCCTCTTGCACACACAACTGATGATATCCAAATCGAAGGTTAATCTTTGAAAAGTATTGTGCTCTATGATGTTGGTCGAATAATTCATCAATGTGATGTAGGGGATTCTTGTTCATTATTGTTATAGCATTGATATCCCTGTAGTCGATACATAACCTCATGGATCCATATTTCTTCCTAACAAAAAGGACATGGGCTCCCCCTGGAGAAAAACTAGGGAGAATAAATCCCATATTAATCAACTCCTCTACTTGTTTCTTTAGTTCCTCCAATTCCACTATGGAAATTCTATAAGGTGTCTTCGATATGGGCCTTCATCCAGTAATTAAATAAATGGAAAACTTAATTTCTCATTCTGGAGGATGTCCAGGTAAATCAACCAGAAACACATCAACATATTCTATCACAATAGGTAAATCCTCTATTTGATAATTCTTTTCCTCACCCACAGTTATTTAATTCTCTTCCTCCCCAATAATTAAATTAAGTTGAGCTACTAGGGTTTGATCTAGATAAGAATTAGGTGGTGACGATTCTGCTATAAAGATATGGTGTTCCTTATCATCATCAAAAAAAATATTTACCCCCTTCTTCTTACAATAAATCTTCACATCATGGTCTGAAATCCAATCCATACTGAGTATTATATCAAACTCAATCATAGGTATGATGATGATATCAGAAGATAAAGAACATTTATCTGCTGTAATGGGAACTAATTCACATATCTTTATAGCAATGATACTTCCATTATCAGTTTTTACTAACAAATACCATGTTAAATAAAATTGTAAATATCTAATTTTCATACCAAACTGGGAAGATATAAAACAATGCGATGATCCAGAATCAAATAATGCATTTTCTAAACTCGAGGAAACCATTAAATTACCTACCACCACGTCTTTAGGAGCTTCTACCTCAGCAGCAGTGATAGCATAATCTTGGCCTTGATCCCTTGGCCTTTTCTAATGTAAGTTCCCCTGATGCTTAGGACATTCATTTGCATAATGTCCCATATCCCTGTAGTTGTAGCATTGAATATCAGTAGCTTCCTTCTTCCCCTTAAAATCACGAGCTTGGTGTCCTTTTTCACCACACTTGTAATAAACTCTCATTCCTTTTATGCAAGTATCGGGGTGTTTCTTCCCACATTTACTGTAGGATGGAAATTCAACTTTTTCCTTCATCCCCATATTTTTATTTCCAGATTGATAAGAAGATCTATTCTTCTCTTGCTTTTCATTAATGTCATATGACTTAGAGAAATCCTTTTTTGTCTTGATAACAAATGAGACAATGTCTTTGAATGACGAGAAGGATTGTAAGACTAATGATCGATGAAGAAATGGTTTTAACACATCAAAGAAATGATTAATCTTACATATTGGGTTACGTATATGATATCTAGAATACCTTGCTAACCTTGTAATGTTATCCTCATACATTGCGATATTCTCATCCTTCTTTTTCCTCAGACTCATAAATTGCTTTTCCATATCTGCTCGATGGTCACGAGGAAAGTATTTTTCTATGAAAATATCCTTGAACTCCCTCCATTCCAAATTTTATACATCATAATCTTCCTTTGTGTTTTGAATCAATGACCACCATTGATCAGTATCTCCAGTGAGGCGGTAAACTGCCATGATAACTTTTTCCCATTCACTAATCCCCAAGGCATGGAATATTTTCTCTACGGAACTTATCCATTGCTCATCTACTAATCGATTTTAATCCCCTTGATTGTTGGGGGTTACTGCCTCATGAAATGATCTATCATTGATCCTCCATGCTGCGAATCGTGGTTCTCAATACGGGTAAGCTTATTATTCATAACCCGAGTTAGTTGTCCCAGTATGGTAATTAGCTGATCAGCACCAGTTGCATAACCAGCTCCACTATAATTATGTTGACCAGGAGGGAAATCCCTACATGGAGTGTGTGTATTGATACAGTTTCCATTTCTTCCACTAGGCTCCATTTCTAAACAATGGCATAAACTAGATCAGTTTATGAATCACAATACATAAATCCAACTTGTAAAACAATTAACATAAATTAAACTATTTATGGATATAATCCATATTCATAAAAAATGTTTTCATTGAGGAATTATATACTCATAAACTCTTAATAATGGTTTGTAACGAAAATGAGAATTATCCTAAGCATATCCCCTAAGAGTGTCATAACCAAGAGTGCAGTGAGGCCCGTTGTCGTGCACCAGTTCCCGTTCGATTCTAGCTCAAAGCGGTGTTTTCGGGGTTTATCCCTAGGAACATCTGTGCCAAAGCCACCTCTACCATCTTGTATCAAGACAACGATGTATTGCTCGGAAAACTCAAAAAATCTCTAAAATACCAATATTCTAGGATGTTGTTATATACTAATCCTCAAAATCTATATTAGGTATATATGCTCTAATCAGTGTTTATCAAAATCTATCTTCCAATGATTGTACTAATTTCTTCTGATACCAACTGTAACACTCCAACTCCAGTTACCCATAGTCAGTGCATTATTACATAACATTGGCATGATCACAAAATATGATGTCTCGAAAGGCTGATTAGTTTAGTAGCCTTGGAATCACTAGATATATTCAAAAGTCATTAATTACATCATAAAGTGAAAAGAACTACAACAACATCTTTTCTTCATATCCCCTCATACATTCCCTACAAGTCATTCATAAATTACTTCTTCACATCCGGTAAAAAATTTAAAACATTGAAAGGGGTGAGCTTAGATGTTCACTAAGGATAACAATATAGTGGAAAATTCATAAATAAACATAAACTTTTAAGGAAATATATAAATAAAACAAAAGCCTTTTAAACTTGAACATCGACATAATATGGAAATGATAAAATGAAATAATTCCATTTACTTATTCACATGGATATTCTACAAGTCGAATAATCACATGCAATATCAATAACCACTTTAATAATAAATGAATGCATAATTCTAGACTATCATAACCAAATAATAATGGCCTCAAGCCAAGACTACAAATAATATTTTTTCAAGGCCTCCTGCCAAGACAGAAGTTTGTCTCATAAGACCTATCAATGCATCGAGGATCTATAGCGGGCTCCACCCATCAATTATTATGTCCATTTCATTCCTCATATGAATAGGTTTATACATAAAATAAACATTCATATTAAAAATAGCATAAAAAATGTCAAAACATTCTCTATAAACCATGAGTGGTATAAAAATAACATATCCACAATCAAAAATATCCCCAAACCTTTAATACAATATGGAAGTTTTGTATGATAATAAATCATCTTCAAAAAAACATAACATCCATCAAAGGATGTTGACATAGATGAAATCAATAATATTTGAAATAAATATATCCTTTTTGAAATCATTTAATAGTCACATAATAATAAAAGAATACATTTACTTTAAAAATATTCTTATAAGCTTGTGGGGGAGGATTCGATGATTTTAAAATGGTAGAAAATAGTTTCAACCACCATATAAGTTAAAAAGACATTCTTACCTTAATTTTGTCGAAAAGGTTAAAAAGGACCTTGTTTGTAAACGATGGAAGGATTCTGTTATAAACATATTATAAAAATTCAAAAAAGGGTATAAATGATTTTATCCCATATTCAGTAAAATAGTAAGAATGTTTTGAAATACATTTTTATAAAACATGGATGTGGATGATAACGATTTCCCGTTAGATAATTACGTATAAACAACCTCAGATAATCAAGAGATTGCGAAATAAACCCTTACCATGTAAATTTCCATGGTTAAGGGTAGGTTATCCTCCTATATATTGGGGAAATAATTGTTATTAAATTATACAATAATCATATACATTAATATGATATCATATATGATCTTTTAACATTACTTTGTTATTGATATATTAGTATTATCGTTGTTTTGGGTGTAAACTTGCTCATTTTCTTTAATAAGTTTTGTTACATAAGTCGTGTTTGTTATGGATAGTTTTTATCTTATTCATTTATAGAATTATATTAAGTCTTGAAAAATAATTTTTAGTCATCAAATGATTTTTAGTTTCGAATGGATAAGATGGTGAATGAATCTCATTGCGTTCGTGGAGACGGTAGTCTGTACGTACGCAAGAGCGACGATATCATTAGTTTGATATTAAAATAATATATAATTGGATGGTATATCATATATAAAAAATTATTATCATGTTATATTCATTATTTACATTAATTATACATCATTATCATACCCATCTGAATAATAATGTATTGAATAACAATTACACCACGATGTGGAGACGACAAGTCGTACGAACGCACGTATAGTGACATGTCATTCAAAGGAGGTGTAGAATACATAATATGGTTGTACCATATTTATAATAAAATCTCAGTATATATGAGATACTGGATTTATTATTTGATAATTGAAATAACAAAGAATGAAGAAGTTGAAGAAGAAAGGAACTTGAACGACGGTGGTGAAAATATTACTTCTTCTTCGGGTTCTACCTTTTGATTTGATCAAAAGGGCTCCCTAGATCGAATTTTTGCTCAAACTAAGGCTTCTAGGATGAATTGAGGGAAGTTGAGAGAATATTTGGGCTGGGGTTGGCCAAGCAAAAAGGCTTTTATGGTGTGAATAATTTTTTATAAGTTGTATCCTTTTTTAAGGGGGAGGAGGGGCTCTTTAGAAAAAACTTAAATTATTATTTTATAATAAATTAATATTCACTTTCTAATGGATACAAAGTTGATTATTAAAAGTATAAGGTGAGGATGGGTCGAAAGCCTTTCAACCAATAGATTTTAGATAGGTTTGTGTCATTATATTAACCCTATCTTTTAGTTTTAACTCTTAGTTAATTAGTTTGACACTTACAATGTCACTTTGTATTTTTATATTACATAGTTAATAATCTTACTATATACATTCAAGAGACCCCCAAGTGGTACATTAATAATAAACCTAACATTATATAAGTATATTTCCTGAACCTTATATTTTTAGGAATTGAATATCAATTAATAATATAATATTTTTTTAAAAAACTCTATTATGTCAATTTTGACACTATTGGGTATTTTGTTTTTGATAAACTCATAACAGCATTGTTACTTCGAAACAAATTCATATAACAAATATTAATATGTCTTTTTAACCTAGAAAATTAATTTAATCCATAAAAATTCCCAAATTAAATTTATTTTTATATTTATAATATCAATTATGTTAATATATCATTAATTAAGAAATTACTACATCAACATTGTGTCCTAAATAAATTATATTATATGATGTCTAAAAATTATAAATAAAATACCATTATGTATAAAATATTTTTATCATTTTAATTATTTTTTATAACCGAATTTATCTTATGAATAACAGTATATTAAAAATGTTTTAGTTATAAAACTTTGATTTTAACTCTTTTAACTCTTCATTGAATTAAATAAAAATAAATGACCTAATCTAATCCATGTGGAACTAAATGATAATATTTTATTCCTAAGGTTGTTTTTGGTCTATATATACTTTTACAATAGAATTAGAACATGTGTTATAGTAATATTAAAAATATTTTTACCCTAAATTACCCTATTAACTTTTAATCCTGGTAAATAAAATTAAAATGTTACTATTCATTAAAAATTATTTTCATCATATAGAACAACATTTAACTCGTTGATATTAACTGTGAATCATGGATTTTCTAAATTTCACTAACAGAAGTGGTAAAATTATGTTTTACGTGAATTTCAAATTCTTCTAGGAGGTGGGTAAAAGACGGTGAAAATTTCAATAAGTTTTTTATATATCTAAAATAATACTAAACTAACTCCAATTAATTAAATTGAATGTATATATGTATTATGTATCTATTTTTTCCGTAATTAAATTTTAAAAAAAATAATTATTTTAAAAAAAATTTCTTTTTAAACTATAACTCAGGTTTTTTTCACTATTCATCAAAAATTGAATGTTTTCAACAAAATACCAGAAAATCACCCTAGGATAATTTCGATATTCCGAATCGAAATATGAAGTCCATTTTTTAATATAAAATTTTTAATATTTTAAAAAGTTGGTATTACTATTCATAATGGCTAGTTTGATTGGTTGTGGTTTGTGTTAGAACTCGAAGTTGCACACAACACACTCTACTTTATTTTTCAAAGGGAAGCGTATCATGGAAGCTTGGGGTCTTATATATGATATTTATAATATATATTTTTATTTTTATTTATTATATAGTATACATATTCTGAATTTTATATTTTGTGACTGATACGACAATGTCTCTCGTTTGTATAATGGGCATCTACCACGCGAAGTGAGGTGATTATTTTTATAATAAATATTTACAGAAAAGTTATTAAGGATAATATTACTAAATATATGTCATATAAATAAAATAATTATTATATTAATTTCATGTTAATAATTCTTTATGGGTAATATATCCTTTTTTGTTACAATGAAAAATGATAACATCATTCATGGACACGTGTGCACTATGACCTCCAAAAAGATATGTGATTATTTTTATAACCCTACAACACATGGATGATATATAAAAATATATTTAATTAAATAATATGGTACTATAGAAATTATTATAATTCATTAAATATAAATTACTATTTAACTTTTTTACATAATGATCATTGTAAAATTAATACTTTACTCATGTGTACGTACAATCTACTATCTTCATGACTATGATATAGTTAATTTCTCATAAACATATAACATTATTATTTTTAAAAGAATAATTAATCTATAAATATAATAATTATTTCATTAATATTATTGTTTTTATTTTTAAAAAATTTCTTCACTGACAATGGTTAACACACTGAGTTCGTTTTGAAATAATGAAGTTAAAATCCTTACAACATATGACATGGTAGTAAATGATTAGGTATTTCAATATTTAATTAAAAATAAATTATTTATATAATTTAATAATAATTTTTTAAAAAAATAAATATTTCCTTTGAAACAAAAATAATTGATATATGCTTGTTGTACTTGATGTAAAGGGAGTAAAAGGAAGATCTCATCATTAGGTAAGCAATTTTAATCATTATTTTACTTTTGTGAGAAATAATCTATATCAAAAACATATTTTCATTTTTATTATTATATACTATCCATAAATTTATTCAATGATTATTTCTATGAAAATTATTTGGGTTTAAACTTCAATATGAGTGTCCCACATTTTATGTGGTTGTTATTATAAGATTACCAAAACTATAATGGTATTTGTCTTAATTTACATTAAATAAGGTATATTATAATATAACACAACTATAATGTTTTACTACGATTATATAATTCACCATTAGAATGTTTTGTATCATGAAACTCATTGTTTTTCAAATATTTAATTATTATTTTATATTAAACATTCAAGGGGATAACTATAAAAATGATAACTAATGTAGAAATGGATTTATTTTTCAATCTACTTCCTTTCATGTAATTTTATATTCAAGGTTTATTTAGAGAAAATAATGTCATCATAATTTGATAAATAGAATATAATTATTCTTTACTAGTATTGAATTTGTCTAACATGTTTTGATTATAGTTACTCCATTATTTTGTGAATAAATTTCAAAAAATTCATTTTTAACTGATATGGATCTTTCATTTTCATTTAGACCATGTTTTTTTTCTCATATATATCCATGTTTTCATAAATGAATTAACACTATAAAAATAAATTATTTCATAATCCCATGTTACAATATATATTAAACTCTTTTCAAATAATATTGGATATTTCGTAGCATATTCCAATTGATTCTATTTTGATTCCATTTTAAAAAAAATTGAATGAATTTTTACATTTTACATTTCAAAAATGATCGGATATTCGGACTATCATGACCACTATTTTCATTTAGCCCTTAAATTATATGTTTCCATATTATTTTATAATACAATAATTTTCACCATATTTGTTGAATTTTTAGTTTCTAAATGATATTTTTAAAATTAAAATTGAATTTTACTCAAAATTATATATTAAGGATCCTTTAATTTTATTTATATTCATCAGAAGCAGAATCACATGTTGTTACATATGATCTAATGGTTATATTTTATTACAATACAACACTCATTAATTCTTCATATCGATAAAGGTCATTTCAAATATATTTTTTTGGATCATATTTATTTTTAATGCGTAATCATATTTAATGGATATTGTTGTATAGTATGTTTCCATTATAGTTGTTAATATTTTTTCAAATTGAATTCTATGGAAAAAATTTATTTTCCATTGGTTAATCATGTTTTTAAAGGAAAAATATTATCATGTGAGTTTTAAAAATTTTATATCTCCATTTAAAATACTAATGATGTGGTTCTTAGAAATTAAATTGAATCGGTGATCCTAATATAGATTATATGATGGTTATTCCATGATATCACTATAATTCATTGTGTAATTATTATATTCTTTTAAAATAGATTTTTTAATGTTGACCATATTGTTTTTCCAATTTTTTTTATATTTAAGTTTTATATGATGATAATTTCAAAAGATGAAAAAATAATTTTTCATGATATATAAGGAAATAATATTTTTCTTTAATCAAGAATTATATTACATGTAAAATTACAATTGATTCTGAAAAATAATTACTTTATAGAAATCCTTATGTATTTTTTCATGATTAATGATATTGGAGTTAATGTTTTTAAATATTATTTCGTTATTTTTATGCACTTTAATAAATCCATAATAACCTTACCCTCTTCTTAATCCCAGTATTGAAATTATATTGATAATGCATATGCTTAACCATACTCACTTTTTTTACATTAGCCATTTTATGTTTCCTTTTCCACAAGTTTCATATAGATGATGATGATTAGATAATTTGAAATATAAAATTCTATGTTAATTGGGAGAAATTATCATTTAAATATTTGGGTGTTTTTATATTTAACAGTTTATCATACTTTCCAAAAACATTATCATTAATGGTTCTTTAGAATGTCATTGAAGTAAATTTTTTCTTGAAAATATGATAAATTGTTGATGGAAAAAATCGGGTATCCTTAAGAAGTATCAAAGCCAAAAATGTAATGTTTACAATTTTAACACATAATTATGAGTTTGGGTTCAGTGCTATTACAATTTGTATTAATGTATGTTTAAAATAACAATATAAATTTTAATTTTTTCACATTTATATATATTAAGAGTTATGATTATGTTCTTTAATTTATAATATTAAGTATGGTCATATGTTCAAAATCATATAATATACTTTGATGTTATAATAACTAAGATATTAATATAAATCATTTAATTTTATTAGTTTTTTAAGTATATGAAAATCTTTCACTTAACATGAGTTATAAATTTAAATTGTTTTAAAATATTATTTAAGGTATTGATAATGATTAGGTTTTATAATATCATTGATGGTGAGTGATATTTCTTAGGACTTTCATGAAATTTATGGGAATTTTATATGGAATTAATTTTATAAACATGGACAACACAATGACCAGAAAAAAACTCTATCACAATTGGAATGTCAATTGTCCATGAACCCCCAACTAAAATGTCACATGGTTATAGTAGATATTATCAAAAAATATGATGAGCTGGTCAGAATGAAAATTTTATATTTATTTCAATTATTTTTAATATAATGATAAAAATCAAATTTATAAAATATGATTTTACATATAGATAAATATTGGATTTACATGTTAATTTGTGATCCGGTTATAAATTTAATTTCAAAAGTAGATCATAAAATTTTTGGGAAATATCTTACCATGTTTTATAAATTTTTTTTAAAAGGTCAAATATTGGTGTAATATATTAATTAACTAATTTTTGGTTTTTTGGTCCATTAAATTACAGTTTTAGAGCATCTCGCATTAAAATAATTCATCTTGAATACTCATCATTTACAGAATATGAAGTGATTGTAATGAAAATTTATAAAATGATGAAATTATACTCATAATGTAAGAATATTTACTACTCATCCATGTATATATAGAAAAATAATTACAAAAATCAATGTCACGTATATCGAAATAAAATTTTGTTCTATTACAAAGATTTTTTAGGTTATCAATGGATATTTTCACAGCATGTTTCATTATGATTCTATACTTTTTATCATTATATTAATCAACAAATTATTTGTGATTGATGAATTTTGTCAGTAAATTTAATTATTTGGGGGTTAATATTTTATTAAATGTATAAATATCTCTATCCTAATTTTCTTCTATAATTTAGGAATATATAATGTTTAATTCCATATGACCTTCATATATCCTTCAATCTATTATCAAGAGGATATTTTATTATATATTTTTATGATGTGGTTTTCAAAAATTATTATTCATAAATATCAAATCAATTATTAATAAGATAAATAAAAAATTTCATGGATTATAATTTGTTAAATCGATATTATGTAACACCACGACATTTTGTAAAATAAAATTATTTTTGATAGAATATGTGACACACAACACATGGCTTAAATGACCCACACAACATATAACCATTATAACTATCCATGAAATTAGAGTGTATGTATAATACTATATTCTTTATATATTATATATATATTTCATTTTTTGGAGAACAATTTTGATAAATTATTTGTAAAAAATGAATAATGTTTTTGAATGTAAATTTTTTCTAAAAAAATATATTTCCATAAACAATGTTTATTATTTATTTTCTTGATTTTTTGAAAAAAAATATCAGTATTTTATAAGATGACTTTTTTATTTGGAATATTAAAATTTACTTTCGGTCATATTTTTTTTAAATATATTTTTTAGTTAATATTGAAACTACACGATTTTGTAAAAATGACATTTTATTTCAAAAAATAATGAAATTTAAAAGTACCATTTATTTTTCTATGTAATTTAATTAAATTAAATATTTATATATATATTAATTCCAATTAATAAAATTTTTATCATCACTATATTATATTTTAGTATATGTAAATTGTTTCTTTAAAAAATTGTTTTTCTAAAAATTATTTTAATGTGTATATTGTTTCCCTGATATAATTAATTAAAACCCCTTACTGGAAGATTAAATAATTAAAATTTAGAGATTACATATAAATAAATATTAATTTCAACTTTTTTAATAATAATTATTAGTCAATGTGTAAATGTAAAATAATATTTTTCCTTAAAAAAATCTTCATTAAAACATAAAGTTTCATTGTGTCTGCAAGGTAATTTTTTTGATAAACATTGATCACATATGTGAATATAATTACTTTATAATTGATCCCATTAATGAAATTTTAATAATTTATATCTTATTTTAATATCAAAATAATTTCCTACAATAATGAATTGTTAAAATATCTAAAATTAATTCTCGTCATTAAGGAGAAAACGAGTTCACCAGGGTATAAACAAAGACTCTAGTGTTAAATAATTTCTAAAAACTTATCTAAAATCCATTTTAGAGATATATTTTAACTTGATAATGTCTAATTCAAAATAATGGTCCATTTTAATCTTCATTTCATGTGAAAAACGTTGGTACACAATTTTCTTTTCCAATGATATAGGTGTTCCACTCAACTCACTTATAAAATGGCACTACTCTCCTCTCATGTTCTCATCATCAAAAAATTTTAACTAGGAAACGAAATTCCTATGTCACTTAATAACTTAAAAACATTAATACTAGATGAATTTATTTTTATATATATTAAATCTATGAATAATGATCGTATAATCATAAAGAGGTGGTCTAAGATGAATTACAATTACTAACTATGTGTTTTATTGTTATTTTTTATTCTACCTCCATAAAATATTATTCATATATGATCATATTTTAATAATATAAAATAATTTAGACATACGTAATATTATTTTATTTAAAAAAATAATACTTTCTCCTCTTTAATCAATAATAATAAGAAATCATCATTTATGTGTACTGTGGATTATCGCCTTGTGGACAGACGTTGTTTTCTTCATCATATCTTCTAACATATTGTTATAATGATGGATTTGAAGAATATATGTTGTATTTAAAACATATTTATACTTAATTACTTGTAATTTAACATATGTCTCATTCCATTCCATTTTGTGAAGTACACTATAACATCACTCGTGTGTTCGGTGTACAATGCCCCCCTGAAGTATTGTGATTAATTTTCACTAATATTTTATATAGAAGGTAAAAGGGTTTAATTTAATGAATATATCAGATATAAATGAAATATGTATGACATAAATTACTTATTTATCATTATTAAATGAAAAAATATCAATTTAACTGTTACACTAAAAAATGATATCGTCCATCTAGCATATGTGGGGACTAATTCCTCCCTAATGATATGCAATTATTTTTTCATCAGGAATAACATGGATAATATAGAAAAGTAAATTTAATTAAATTATATGGTATTAAGGTAATTATAATTATTATTTAATTGTAAAATATTAATTAATTTATTTCTAAAATTAACATTGATAAACAGAAACGTTACACTTGTGTACTTACACCCTATAGTTTCCATGATTGTATCATAGATCATTTATCATTACCATAATTAATGTTCAGTATCAAAACATCAATTGATGTTTCCATATGATATATATTTCACGATAATTATTATTTTTATGTTTAAATAATTACCACTTTGACAATGGTCAACACACATATGTAATTTTTAAATAATGAACTAAATTCCCTTAAACCACTTGATATAGACATAAGAGATTATATATTTTAATATTTAATTAAAAATTAATAAATTATATAGTTTACGTATATGGTATTATAATTTTAAAGTTGTATTAATAATATTAATAATATATAAATCCTTATTATATTTGTGTTAATTGAAAAAATTGTATAGTCTTCGTAAAAGGTAAGGGTTTTTCGGTCTCACTTTTACCTCTATAAGATAGATTCCATATTCCCTAATATATTTATTATTTTGTGTATACAATACTTGTGATAGTATTTTTAGATACATTTCATGAATTCATTTTTATTTTCAATTCTATTTGAGGTTCTCTCTTTTCATTTAGTCTTCATCCATTGATTACCAAAGTCGTAAGGGGTACTGTTTGAACTTCCCATACTTATGTAATATTGAAATTTTACCTACTTATATTTAATTAGGATGCATTTCGAATTAAAAATTATAAAATTGATATCAGTAATTTAAAAGTTTTCATTACATTTAATAATTCACTATATTTTAATGTTTTATGAGGATTAAAAAATAAATGATCACTAATGTTTTGAAGTATATATGTTTTAATTATTTTCAATTCATGATTTTTTATGTTTAAGGTTTCTCTTGTGAATTTAATATTTTATTACATTAATAAACTGTGTGATTTTCATATCCAATTATAATATATTTGGTTATGATTTTTTATTTACATTTCACCATATATTTATTGATTAAATATAAAAAAAGGTGTTTCTATGTGATATTTATCTTATATTTTAATTTAGATTGTATATCATCCACTTTAATATAAATTGTTTTATTAAAAAACAGTGTTTTTATTTTAAAAAATATTCCATAAATACATCTTACATTATCATTTTTGTGACCCACTTCCTCTAAAAAACTCCTCATGTGCTGTAAATAATGAATTGGAGATAATGGGCCCTGATTCCCTCCTCTAGTAGCCCCTTGGGTGGAAAAATACACTAAGGGTAGATATATTCATTCAAAATTGGAGTAATTTTTCGTTTTATTTTGAGAAAAAATGTTGGGTGATAATATTTATTAACCACAAACCAAGTCCAATATATATATAAAAGATATACAAAATACACCACATAAATTATTTTTAACTAAAACTATCACAATGTAATAAAACTACATTACTTGTACCAAAATAAAGCTTAGTAGTTACACACCATTTGTCCCAAGGTCCGAGCTATTACTGTCTAACACGATCCACATAATCATTCAGGTAATTGTAAGAATCTTAATATATGTTTGGTGAGCATATAGTACTACTCAGTAAAACAACCAATGTCACCTATGAAAATGTGAATGAGGCATACCAATTCCCCCATGTGAAAACAAGAGACCCATAAAGAACCATATTAGGTATAATAAACACCCCATCATCACCAAGGACACTCACCCAATAATACAATTCATGTAAAGTAATATAATGAACATCGATAATAAGGAGACCCGCTGCACATTCTCATTGATTAGTAACTCTCACACCCTAATGGAAACCATCCCAGTGCTCCTACTTATTCTGAACACACCACATCACGACCCACCAATACATGCATGGGAATCACAACCACACATCGTCTTATCATAGGGTCCATGAATCACATCACATATCACCCACATACAACTGGGCTCTATACCACATGACATTCAGAAAAATCCTTGTACTACAAAACATATCTCTTTCCAAAGGCCCATGGTAAAACACAACACATCTAATCTCGAAGTCACTTGAGAAAACACAACCTACCATCACAAACCTACACCCCTAAAACCACCACCTTCTTGAAGAATATTGGGCAACTTCTGCATGGAAGGAGGAGGAGGGATGAGCGGGTGGCCATCTATCCATCATCCCACTAGGTTGTTTGGTAAAGACACCCTCCATTATGATGATGGGGGTGTTCATCACATAGTGCTCAACTAGGGTGGGGTGCATATAGGTATCACAAAATAAATACATGTATATATAGACATAATTATAAACACTCCTTCCCTACCTATCATCTCTCAAACAATCAACCATCTCACCAACCTGCCTACATTTATACTACATTTAAGACAATCACCACCCAACAATCCAAAACATCATTCCAATTCCTAATCATTTTGTAAACCATTACCTTCATTTATTTTTAACTTATTTATACATTCCATTAACCAAACCACACCAAGATAGTTATCTGCTTTATTAAAAAAATTATTCATATATTCCATTATTATTCTGGATACTACCAAGTATTGAACATAACATGATGCAAAACAACACACCAAAAAACATCCAAATTGCACCCAACTATGAATCACTTCTCATCTCTTCCAAAATCAAACAATTTATCAACTTTAGATTCCATTACATGGCCCGGTTAATGTATCATCTAAATGTTCATCTACCACACTACCAAATCCAACCCTCATCACAAACTAGAGTGTATCAACACATCACAACATGGCTACTTCACATCCCATATTACCTAGAAACACATCCAAAATAACCCAAAGAACACATCAACCAACATACAAAATCATAACAAAAATATATATTTAAAATACATTATTTATTAAAATCAACATCTATATTTAGTTGTTTTCATAGAAACTGACTAATGTTTGAGAAAATTTATATTAACCAAGAGTACGTGATTTTAAAATTTAAATATAAAGATATGAAAAAAAATCAAACAACATAAAACATGTTTATTGTATAACAATGGAACCCAAATAACACAATTTAAATCCTATAGTATAGATTGTAAAATTCATAAAAACAACTAAAAATAAATAACAACCAAATCATACGTCACTTTTATCGACCCCCTGCATATTGACCATAATTTTTTTTTTAATTTGGATTCAACTATCTTCACATGGGAAACATTTGAGCCCCCACTCATTATAAAAAAAATTAAGAGGGATAAAGGAAACCTAACAAAAAGAAGTCAATATTAGCACATTATAATTAATCCAAAATATGGTGGCATGCATGAAGAAGGAAGTATATCCATGGAAAACACAAACCAATAATCTAAGACTATATGCATGAAGCTAATGGAGAGAATGATTATGGGGTCCTCTCACAATGAGATAACAAGAAGGAAATAACGAGGAGAAATGTGTTTTGTCCCATTAAAGAACTAAAATATTTTCGTGGCATAGATTCATATTCCATATTCCATGAAAGTTATATTTTAAAACGATTACCTGATTTTTAGATTAAAATCCCCGAGACTCCTTGTAATATTAATATATTACTCACATCCCTTTAAATGTCTCCAAAAATCCCATAAATATGGAATTAAACTCATTTTTCATCAAAACATAGATAGAAGGAAAAAACTAGAAAACCTTTGACTAGCTATTGTAATGAATCTCTATTAAAGTGATTTATCATTAAATTTCTCCAGTGCGAGACACTATTGGTGAGTTACCATTTAGTGTGCTCTCATTCACTGATTCACCATTCAGTGAGCTACTATTAGGCGAGTAACTATTCGACAATTCCCTGTTTGGTGGGAAGAGATTTTGTGAGATACCTTTAGGCAAGCAACTGCTAGAGGAGTTCAAATCTGTTGAGTCTCCATTCAGCTATTCATAGCTAGTGACTCACAAGTAGGAGTCACCATTAAGAGTCAATGAAAGGCGTTACTGTTGCAAGACACCATTGCAAGTGACTATCATGAGTCTCCATCTAAAACCATAAAAACTAAAAAAAAATTGAATGGAGTTGTTAATTTTCACATTGAACTCCCTAAAAAATTCAAATATTGTATTTTAACAATGTAATGGACTTGAATGGTTTAAGAACATACATCAGATACCTATCAATATATTCCCACCCACAAGTATTTCAAACCAAACCCAAAAGTGGAAGAGAAGTTCGGACAACCACTCCTTGAGATACCTCTCAAGAATCTTGTCACTCATCAAGCACTATCACCAACGAAATATGGAAACCTAAATGATCACAACAAAACCACACAAACACAAAAACAACAGTGCCTCAAAAACACGAATCAGAGAATCTAGTCCTCCATGTCAAGATACTATCTGCTCTTGCACAAGTTAAATCACATAATTGCTAATTCATCCTTGTTAGGAGTATGTTCATCCCATTTTCAAGGGTCGGTACATTATGACACATTAAAGTACACATATCTTAACCTAAGGGAAATAATCATTTCCTTAAAAAATATTCAAACTTTAAATTTTAAAATAAAAGTTAAAAATAACTGAAAACCACTCCAGGTGATGGGGAGGAATATGTGTCTCTCTCTCCCATTTACTATCCTTTAGAACACCATGCTCGCTTAACATTCAAACTAAATGAATTGTCTATCTATTCAGAACCTTCTCATGAAAATCATGGATTGGAATGTACCATTCCACATATGTCACATCGTCCAAAATATCCAACTCTCCCCGGTAAAAGACATGGGATTTATCATGATGATACGAAAAACTATTAGGGATGTGGAATATATCAATGATCCTATACATCTTCTGTATAAATTCAAACCAATATGCCACATTTCCAACTCATTAAAAGACCTCAAAGGGTCCAACAAACCAAGGAGAAATATTTTACCTTATAAAAAACCTACACTTACCATGTTGAAGGGAACCCGTGAAAAACATGTGGTCACTAACCTCAAACTCCAAGGGCCTCCTCCTTCAATCAATATTGGACTCTTCTGGTTCTGCACCACATTAATCCTCTCATGAACTAGATGATACTTATCTATCATTCTATATACTCTGTAGGGACCATGAATAGTTGTCTCCATAACCTCCATCCCGCACAATAAAGAATGAAATGGTCTCCAGTACAATGCCTCAAACAGAGCATGATAGAGAAGAGTGATAAGTACTATTATAATCAGTCCTTACCATGGGATGGTGTTGTACCCATGCTCTACCAATGTCTATAATGCATGAAGACAACATATCATCCAATATCTTGATTATACACTATGTCTTCCCTTCTATTTGAGTGTGTAATGTGATGCAGAAGAGTAACATGGTGCCAAAATCATGTTTTAATCCCCTACAGACTCATGATGTCAACCGTGAGAATCTATATGAGATAATGGGTCTTGGAACTCTAAAAAACCATAATACTTCATCCACATACCTCTTGGATAAGACATCCACTATGCCTACAACCATGATCGCTAAGATGTGAGATGATTTAATCTGGTGATCCGGCACAACCCTTATATAGTCATAGTCTTCCTAATACCCAGATATCGATTTGAAAAAATCCATCAAGATGTCAAAACACATACACTTGGGTAAATCCAATGGATAAAAAAACCATGAGGACTATGATAAATTACCTTTACCTACAAGCAGACAGAGCATCATGCCTCAAACACTAGAACTTCCCATTTCATCAAAGGCCACCAAAAAATTATCTTAAAGCCATTATACATTTATGAAATTCATGGGTGTACCGCTATTGGTGAGTTATGAAAATCATGAATAACACCCACACACATTTCTACCAAAAAAAACTTTCCACATAATATATTCATGTTCTGACTATCCTCTGACATGCCCTATAGAGCATCACCATGCCATCATGGTCACACAACACATTTGCCTTCAAGTCTCCCCACCATTACTATTCCACCTACTGCATCTAAGAGGAACTCATTATCCTATATAAAAAACACCTTCTAGAACCATCCATTTCTAAATCTGACTGCAAGTATTCAATCTTTTCCATCACATTCCCAACCATTAAGGATTACTGAGAAACCACTTTCTATGAATTTTCTCTAAAGAACGATCCATGACATTTTTCTTTATTGAGGTTTAGGAGATCTTAAAATAATAGACCTAAAGAATATCCATCAACCTCAAATGTCATAAATTTAATTGTCATTGGAAATATATGAATATTAATCTCTTATGGTCTATGAAGACAACAATGCTCTCTCCAATTATGTAATTCTACCACAACATTAGCCCAAAAACAATTGCTACTAACTCTAGATCATGGGTGGAATTGCATTGATCATGGGGAAATAACTACCTGAACCCATAAGAAAACAATCCTTTTTAATGTATTATTACACATCCTAAGCCCTAATGATAAGAATAGAAAACACCTCAAAAATCACCCCTTTTTTGAAAGTAGAGAACCAGAGCATTAACCAATATACCCTTCAGATAATTGTATGCTGTCTGGAACTGCATACTCTACAAAAAATCTTATTCCTTTATAGACAAAGAATTCAATCGAGCTACAGCTTCAAGAAAATATTGTACAAACATCCAATAATATCCCATGAGTCCTAGAAAACTACAGTATTCTATCAAATTCATGGTGGTTTCTCATGTAAAAAGGAACCAACATTTGATGGGTCCACCACTACACCTAGTTGAGATACCACATGTCTGTGGAAATGTACATATCATGTCCAAAACATACACTAGGAATACATTCCATAGATATGGTGGCGTTGAAGAACCATCCATATTTTTTTATTCCTGACCTGATCCTCATCTAACAATGATTAAATCAAGATATCATCGGTGAATATGATGACAAAATTATCTCAGAACTCATTGAATATGGATTTTATGGGTACCATGATATGAATTTCTAACTCTTATGAATAAAAGGAATGAATATTAAATGAAATTTCCCATACCTACATATGAATTATTTATTTAGGATATCTAACTCTTTCACCCTCAAATTTTGATATCCAGACTGTCGATCAGTCTTATAAATCCAGACATCCACTCTTAGTTAATCTATAATATCTTCTAACCACATGAGAGGGTAACTATTCATGATTTTCACTTGATTCAACCAGTATTAGTATGTGAACAACCTCATACCACCATCCAACTTCTTCACAAATAAGAAAAGACCACACAATGATGACTCCCTCGACCAAATAAAACATTTCTGAGTGATATTGTGAATCTGAATCCTCAACATTCTCAACTCTAAAGTTTCAATATAATAATTATCCATCAAAATAAATGATTTGTTAGGCTTCATGTTTATACCGAAATCAATATCACATTGAGGGGTTAGCAACACAACCTCCTAGGGGAAATTATCTAGTAAATACAAAAATAATTGGGGACTTCAACCATCACAATTTCCACCTACTATAGTGACATTCCTTCTACCCAAAAAAATAGGAGGCTCTGCACAATGTCTTTCCACCTGACATTCTTTCTCAGCAATGATTTCCAAAGATTAGTCATCCACATAGGAAAACAAAACTATCCCTCTAAATTATTGGTAATTGAATGCACAAAAAATCACCATTCAATATCGATAATGATATCATATGGTTTCATTTATATCAAGAAGATATCCACAAAGGACTTATAAAATCTCATCAGCATTCTATATTCCTACCACACATCAAAAAAGGTTTTCTAGCCTCTGACTGGCATGCCCACCACCAGGGGCACACGAATCTTCTCTATGTCTAGTCGCATATCATGGGTAGATTGGATGAAACAATGAAGTGTGATGTTACTAAATAAAAAAAGGTATAATAATGGGTACTAAATACGCTAATCACAACTCAAATGATCTATGGTCCTATAGGAACTCCTGCCTTTGATACGATTAACTGGACATGCCTAGCTCCTCTTACCCTATGCAGAAGAACACATCCATGACCACAACCTAGTCAAGGTTACTAAAAAACAACTTGAGGTGACCGTTAACCTACTCCAACAACAACTGGTTGATAAAAATATTGTTTTATTTCTATTAAAACATCAAAACTAGAAATTACTATAGAAGTTGGTGTTGAACCTGACATCTTACATCAAATTGATATCATTAAGTGATTAGGGACTGAATATGAATATTTTCATTAAACCTATAGAAGAAAAAACATGTACCCAAGGCCATAGAAATGGCTTATGAACCATTGGATCTAGAATTTCAGAAGGGACACTACTTAGGTTGACTCCTTGCTAGTCGAAACATTGATGGTCTATGTCCCTGTGACATTCTACTGACAACCCTTCCCCTCAAAAAACATTTATGAACTCCTTCTTTTAGTAGACCTCCTCATAAGTGAATCCACATGATTACCTAATCCTTCATTCGATCATCCAAATATGTTGGAAACCTAAAAGGAGTAACAACATACTGGATAGATATCTGGAAGCCCTTCTCAATGAATCTCACATGAGACTTCTTATCTAAAATGAGATCTATGGTGATGTAAATTATATCCTTGACACATGATTCCAAGTTCCCAAAATGAAATACTCCCCTGATGAATGGAGATTAACTCTTAACTCTTCAACTCCTTCACAATCGACAAAAGGAACCATTCCCAGAACTCCACTAGAATATTTACCCACCACATGTTTGACTCCTTCCTCTCTCCAAGATAAATTGTACACCTCTGACATGAAAATCGCCGCATCTGACAATATACTAATGGAAATAAGTACTTTTTCATAGCCAAGACCAAACTAAATGTAATCTCAAGATTCTCAATTCATTTCAACTTCTCAATGCCTAAAAAACTTCCCTCTTATGTTTCCATGTACTTCCTCTAGAAGGAACACAATTTTCTCTCACAAAGGTCTTCCTCCCCCATTAGATCATCCCTCCACCAATCATCTAAATCAGCCTACTGATCCTCAACCACCCAAGACACATGTGTATGTAGATTGGGTTTCACTATTCAATGTTAAAAAAAGAGTTTAAATGCCCGAGTTGTATGGAATTTTATTTAAGATTCATTTGAATTAATTATTTTTATCTTATCCATTTTAACCTTCAAAAAATATCCCAACTCAAACAGGAACATTAGTCATTAGGATGCATGTAATATTTCTAGTTACCTACCCAAAATTTTTTTTAACATCAATTAATTATTATCCAGGCTCTTTGTCCTTTAATATGATCAATGGAGTCCATAAAATCTCATGTCTCAGATGGTATTCTTTGGCCCATGTTAAGAACCAATATCTCTTAACACTAACCAACAGGGGAAGTCCTCAATTTTCATTACTCCAAATATCAACATATCTCTAACCATAACCTCTGATACCATTCTTTCATGTCCCTCTACCTCCCAAGAGTACCCTCATGGGATAGGAATGAAAAAAGGGAGATAGTGACCTCTGAGTCTCTCCTCTAGTAGGCCCTGAGGCGGTGCCACCCCCATGGGCATATATATTCTAGAAAAATTGGAGGCATTTCAATTTTAATTTTTTTAAAAAACCATATGGATTGGTAAGATTTATCAACCAAAAAATATCTCTAAGACATATATACGTGAATGAATAAATCCATCCCACTAACAAGTTTGAAATAAAGTTGTTACAATGTAATAAAAATCTATATTTAGTACCAAAATAAACATTAGTAGAGACACAACAACTGTCCCAAATTCTGAGATACTAAGTTCATGCACAATCCACGTAGTCCTCCTGGAAAACCAAAAATTAGTTTTATCAATATAGGGTGAGAATATTGGTATACCATGAAAGAAAACACATGTCTTTATTGAATATGTGAAAGAAGCATACTAATTCCCTAGTGAGAAAATTGAGAAACCAAACTACACCAAAGAAGGTAAACTAATCTCCCCAACTTTACCAAGACATGCTCACGAAATAACACATGTAAATTAATGTAATATAATGCACATCGATAATAGGGTAACCCACACCACTTACCCACTAAATGGCCATTATGAATCCATAATGGGAAACATCCTAGAACTCCCACCACTTCCGTAGAAACCACATCAGTACCCTCCCACACGCACATGGGCCTGATAATCACATATCATCTAATCATTGGGGAAAAATCCACATCACATCTCACCCACAGAAACCTGGGCCCCATACAAAATCACATTCTTAAAACTCTTAAGAAGTAAGAATACATCTCTTTCGGCAGAAACATGGGAAAACACAACTCATATCAACCTGAAGACACCTAAAAAATCACTCACACATAACTGGGCATCATAAACCCCAAACTACTCAAAAAATCATGGGCTACCAAAACCTAGATGTAGGAGAAGAATACACCTGGTGTCTATCTAGCCATCCTATGATAGAGATGTTTAAAATAGGCACCCTCCACCCTGACGACAATGGTGTTTGACATGTAGTGCTATATAAGGGTGGGGTTCATACAGAAATCACAAAGTAAAAAATATGTATATATAGATATAATTCAAAACACACTTTCACTACCAATGGGATTTCAAAACAAAAAACCAACTCAAAAAACAGTCAACATTGTTTTGACTTCTAAGGAAATCACCAAACAACAATCCACAAATTCATTCCAATTCCCATCAAATTTTGTTAAACCATCACCATTATTTATTCACAACTCATTTTTTTTATTTAGTTAACCAATCCAACCTAAAATGATCCAAAATTTAGTAACCAATTATTTATTAATCTATTTCATAACTATCATATAAAATACCTTGAATAGCACATAACAAACAACATAACAACACATCACAGAACATATAGTTAACATATTTGTAGTGAAACTATTATTATTCATTACTATATCAAAAATATATCAACCTAAGATTCATTACATATCCTGGATGATATATTGTATACAATTTCATCAACTATACCACCAAAAAAAACCCAAAACACAAACCATTTTATATCCAAACACCCCAACATAGACACATAACATCCCATATACCATGAACACCAAAACACACTAACCCAAAAAGCACACCACTCTACATTCAAATTCATAACACAAATACATATTTAATGAGGCATCCATTATTAAATTAAACTTTTTATTTTAGGCATTTTCTCAAATAATAGTTAATCAAAGAGCATCAGTTTATTATAATTGTTTACGTAATTTATAAATTTGAATATATAAATGTTCAATAGAAATAAACAAAAATTATTTTTTTTGTAACCATGGACCACCAATGTTAATGATTTTTAGTAGGGAATTTAGCCCATTTAATTTGTAACAACCAAAAACAAATAAAAAGTAGATAATTTTTCAATTTTTCCCACCCCCAGCATTTTGATCAAAAACTAATTCAATTATCAATATTTAATTTTGATTGAACTATTATCACATGGGAAACATTCATACACCCACCTGACATGAATGAAAATTAATAGGGATGAAGGAAACCCGCCTAGAATAATGAACAACTATAACATTCTTATTGCACCGAAACCATGGGTACACATTAATCGATAAATGCATCTATGGAAATCATGAAAAAAAATTATAAGCCTGGAAACACAACACTGATAGCGAGAACAGTTTTAGAAACCTCGTAACAGGAGATAATGTGATGGAAATTAAAATTCGAATGGTTTTTTAAACAATGTAATATCTAAAATAGGGCCTCGATTTTGATACATCTTTATTTTTTCATTAACGTCAGATCCAGTCATGATTATGTGATTTGACTATTTAATAGCACTTATATGATCAAAATGTTAATGGTATGACTCATATCCCATGAAACAGTTCCAAAACAACATAAATATGGAAGTAAACATAGTTTTTATCAAAATATACATAAATGGGAGAAACTGGAAAAACTAAAAAAAATAAATTGATAAACTATTGCACTGACTCCCCATTATGTGGGTAACCATTATGAGTCATAGTGTGTGTCCTCGGATTTATTCACCATTGGGGAGGTACCATTTAGTGAGAAACCATTTAGCGAGTCACTGTTCAGTGAGCTGCAATTTTTTGAGTCCCCATTTGGAAACTCACCATTTAGTGAGCTATCATTTTGTGAGTCCCCATTCGGTGAGCTACCATTTAGCGAGTCACTTATAGATGAGTGGCCATTTAGTGGGACACTGTTAATAGAGCCAATGCTACATGACTAGAAATTCAGTGAGACGCTGGCAACGACTCACCTCTTGTGACTCGCCTATTGGAATCACCACTATGAAACACCTACAGCAGTCACCATCATGAGTCACTTTCACGAGTAACCATGACATGTCAGCATTTGAAAACATGAAAAACATGGATGGTTTAAAAGTGTGTAATTATGTCATCATGACCCCCTTGAACACTTATTTACAAAGTGATTGAATAGAGGGTATGTTAAATTACAGTATTTTACATTCATTTAGATGATTTCTAGTGGAAATTAATTATTATTTTCCAAATGAATCACTTTATTCTTCCATTTAAATATTTTTTTGTACAGAATATTTATTTTTTATCAAATAAAAATTTAATTTATTTTCCTGTCATCATCACCATTATTTTCCATGAAACATCCTATATTTTTTGGGGTTTTCCCTATGAAAATTAGTATCTCAATAGTTTCCAAATTTTTAGTTTTTTGATGTTATTTTCAATATAAAATGGGAAATTTCCTAAAAAATGTATTTATTGATGTATTAATGGATATTAATTTCATTAATGTCAACAAACCTTATTTTTACATAATATCCAATGGGTAATTGTTGTAATGGAAACTTCCTTGTTATTTATCTAGAAGGATTATGACTGATTCATTGATATTTTTATAGAAATCATTTCTTTTCCAAGGATTAAACATGTTCCAAAGAGATTTTTATGCAGCCTATTTTTTTCAAAAAAAATTTCATGTTTCAAAATAATAATCATGGAACCACTTTTATTGACATGGTTTAGTCATGTTTTAATAATAATAATGGTTAATATATGAGTTTTATGAAAAAAATAAAGCTTTATTTAAATTTTTATTAATTTAGTTTTTTGTCATTGGATACAATGGGTGAACCAAGATAGCGTCGAGTGAGCCCGATATAGATTATACGATGGGTACACCCAGAGATATATTCAATTGAATGGGTAATGATTTAGTTAGGTAGAAAATTATATAAGAAGTTTTTTATATATTAATTTATATTATATGGGTTTTGTAATGTTACTATGATGATAATTTCCAAAGATAACTGTATGATTTATTTATGCATGCATCATTTATAAATTTTTCCATTGATAGTGATTGATTTCACATGGATTGTGATTGTTGTTCTCAGTGGAACCTAACTTTGCAAAAGCTTTATCACACATTTTTATGTACAATGATCCATCATATTATGGGAATGAATATTCTTATGTTATGTTCATGAATTTTTTAATCCATCATACTGTTATAGAAATAATATTCTCACAAATGTCATTAAATTATTAATTAATATGTTTACCCTCATTAAACATTTGATCTCACAGTTTTTATGTTTCATTTTCCATAGGTTATCAATAATTACATTAAATGAATTTTTTGAAGGGTTCCGTGTTTATGATTATAATGAATTAATTTTAATGTTTAAAATAATGATTAACTTGGAGGAATAATCATTTAATACATTATTATTATTTATGATTGTTTTTTTCTATAATACTCTATAATAGAATTTTCATTAAAAATGTATGTGAATTTATTATTATATATAAATGAGTTAGTGATCAAGGTTATTATATAAATATTCCTTATAGTGTCATAATATTCAAAATTTAAAATACCAAGATTTTAGAAAATTGGAAAAAAAAATAATTTCCATATATTTAATCTAATATATTATAAAAAATATATTTATAAACAATAAAATCTAAAAGGAAATAATTGGTGAATATTAATACTATAATAATGAAACAAAAATTAATTTTAAAAAACTTAACATAGTTTATTATTCATTCAATGGTTGTATCTAATATCATTAATAATAATACTATAATTATCAAAACAAAATGAGTATAACCCTTTTCCTTGTATATTTAGTTTTTGTAATATAATTATCAATATTATATATGAAATAAATATATATATTTTTGGTTTTTTTAATTAATTTCTTAGAAATATATGTGTAATGGAATCAAAAAAAATTGATCATGGTATTAGGAAATGTGTATACATATACAGAAAACTATTTAAGATTATAACTTACACAAATGATGATCCATAAAATATCACTCGTGCATATACAATTAAAGTGATTTTCTTTAAAAATTATCTTTGATATAAGATGATATTTTCTATGATGTAAAATCCAATGAGTATATAAAAATTTTGATTATTTTAAAAATATAAATTTTTTATATAATGGGGTGAATAATTTAAACCGCCATTCAGAACACATTTTAAATTTCTATAACCAATAAAAATTATCATTTAAAGAATGTAATATGGTTCATGTGGTGGTTCATCATCATATGATATCCCCAGAAGAAGTCTTAGTGGTAGAGGTTGTGGTATATAGAATCTAGCTAGTCATATGAGGGCACCCATATCACTAGTGTCTTATCCAATGGATTTGCAGTACTGTAGATCCCACAAACATGAATTTCACTGTATACCAGTTAATAGGTATGAACATTGGGGTTTATATAATTAGGGGAAGAATGGTAATTTTATAAGCATACAACTCATGTTTTTATGAATACATACATATAGGGGTATGCCATTCGGACGAGCCACCCGCACGACTTCCCAATCTGGATCACAATTCAACTGGTGATGCTAAGATGATATTTTTATGAATGATCATGGTAATTATGTTTGTTCATTATCATATATATGTTTCTAATTTTTGTAGTAAATTGGGAATTCTGTTTATTTTTTATTTATTAATTCCAACATATAATTGTGGAATCATCCCAGTATGGTGGGGATTTGATAATTATTGTACATTTTAAATCTTGGGACAACATCATAGAATCATTGATATTGTTTTGATAGTGTTATATTTTTACATTTAATAATATTATTTTTTATATATTTCATTTTAAATAACAAATGAAGTTGCATTGTTTTTTGGGTCTTTTTCTCTCATTTTGTGGGAGATTTTAATATATGTTGTATTATGATAATCATCAAAAATTTTGAAGATGTAACACTCAATATATAATTTTATAATGTATTTCATTAAATTAATTTTTCGTGGGATTGTTCATGGGATTATTTTTTGTTAATACATTCCCTCATTATTTGATTTAGAGTACTCCACTAGTTGTTGATGAGGGATTTTTCATGGTTCCCATGTCTCAAGGTTGACTGGGGAGATTCAAATCATTATTTCATTTTTAATTAAAATTTATTATGGGTTAGTGACTTTAATGGTTAACTAGTTGATTGTAATTTTATTATACATATTTTTTTGGAGTTTTTGTTTTATGAAAAGGTCTGACACCTTTATAATGATTTCTTGTTTTCTTTGTTATCCTTATAGATAGATGATGAGTTTCTCTAAAAAAAGGGGAATTTAATTCATTTATGATAGATGGTCCCTATACATCTAACCATTAATATAATGAATCTAAAAAATTAAATTTCTAATTCTTAGAACCACTAATTACTTTGACGACAGCTTTAATATATTAAACACACATAAATAAAAATTATTGATAAATATTTTATTGTATATGGTATAAAGTGCATGATGGATCCTCACATAGTAATAAAAAATACCAATCACCAATTATAGATAATTAAAATTTAATCTAGTTCCATGGGATATTTAAAACCGATTTTAATTATGAAATAATCCAAATGTATTGGATATATTATAGTGGACCAAGTGGATGGAGAAATAGTGGCATCTATATATAGGGGAATGATAAATCATAATGAATATCTAGGAGGATAGAAATAAAAATTACCTTATAGAATTTTTGATCATTAGGATGATAATAAAGAAATGATTCCACACCCATTAGGGTTTTATTACATAGGTGTAATTACATAATAAATAATATAGGATGAGTCATGTTTCAATTATGAATGTGGATGCATGTGAAATGTGAATAGCTAAAGTCCATTACCTAATGGGATTATCATATGATCCGTGAAATACATATTTCATAACATGGAGTGCCTAGTGGGTTAATCTTAAAAATATTACCATATCTTGAGGGGTAACAAGGGAACATATCGATTTGATAGTATGTGCAAAACTGGAACCTATACTAATGATTTGAACATTACAGTTTGAGGATAGAGGTTATGGTTTTATGATATTGGCTAACTATTATTTTCTATTTACGTTTTAAAAAATATGTCATCTATATTTATATATGATCCCTAAAAAGATTATTGGGAACCCTCTTATCAGACTAATGAGATATGATAGTGTTATTCATGTTTTCTATATGGACTTCATAGGATTAGTTTTGAGAAATATGTAATATATATATGATACATATTTTGACATTATGATGTCTTCATGTATATGTATATGTGAATCTGAGGATTTTCCTCGTGAAAAATATAAGAATATTTATTAAATTGATACTATAACTCTTCTTTATAGTACATTTTCTGGATTCAATGGATCTTATGTTTCTATATATATTGGATCCCACTCATAATGCTAAGGGGATTTATTTTGATCATCATTATGAAATTCCTACCTCACCCCTATGTTCCAGCCGTATGAGAGTAATGATATTAATATTTCCTAATGATGATTACTATGATTCATAGGATCCATATACTTGAAATACTGGCATGGATAATGATATATGTCAATAAATTATTTGAATAATAATAATTATATTCTGTTTATTTATTAAACATTTTATTTAGAATGATTAATTGTATAAATATGATCTTATTATTGAGCACTCTATAATCATATGTTTGGTTGTTTGGGATTCAAAATTATAGATTAATTTTTCAAAGAGTACTATTGGGTTATTATATCGTATTAATGATATCATTATACTCATAAAACACATTGAAAATAGGGAATATAGGTTTGGATAATCAGATTTATAGGCTTGAGTATCGACTCTATTTTATGGTTTAGTTTAGGACATGCTCTCCTTGAGTGGTTAGGGATTCTGCATTAATCATAGTGTTCCAAGAAACACTCCAACTAAAATCAAAGAAAAAATTATTATAAAAATACATATAACTATAATTTATATATTTATTTGAAATTATCATGTCAAATTCTCAATCATTGAATATACTAGTTGTTTTAGGACTATATTTGTGGAACCCTGCTATGAAATGTACTCACACACTACTCTAGAGGAAATGGAACATGGTAATGAGAGAATAGATCTAACTTGGACAAACATAAGTTATGAATCATCTTATTATGATTTTGATAATCAGATTATGTAAATTAAGAGTGATTATTGACTGTATTTGATTATATGATAAGTGATGAGGTTGATCCTCTTATACATTTATTTTAATCAATTTTGTATTGTAATTTGTATATTATATATAGAAAGTGAGTGATTATCCTTATATAGATAAACTACTACCATATTCTATATTACAATTGGTGTGGTTGATTTATTAATAATACACACTATAATAGTTATTTTTTATTTATGGTAGATATTTAATTTAATCATTACTATGAAATTTGATTCGGAGTTGATGTCTACTAATGTAAAATTTCCAGAACATCACTACATGTTTTTATCCTCTTATTAATTGGGAGGCCTACCCTTGTAAATGTTACAAATCGGAATTTGGTATCGTTTGAGTGGCCTATAAAAAAAGAAATTAAAATAATTTTTTAATAAGTTTCTTTTATTGGTCACACTATGTTCAATATGTTATAAAAGATATATTGGAATATTTTGGATCCATTTACATATATCATAATATTGAGTCAAGAATACATTTTTAGTTAATAATTATAGATCCCTAGACGATTTTTTTTATGATATGGATTTACTGGTTTTTCATTTTGATTTTATCTCAGGAATGTTATATTTTTTGGAATATTATTTTTCTTCATATATTATATCTATCAAAAGATACTAGTGTTCTTGCATATTATTTATAACATAAGGTTTACATGAAATATAGTACATTTAGTGTAAATATTTTATTTTATTATTTATTAATATATGAGTGATTATTTTAAAACTTCCCATATGTTTTTTATAGTAAAAGTACATGGAAAAATTCAATGTAACATAGAAAACGTGTTTATGAATATTCATTTTATGGTAGGACATGTGGATCTATCAATTGATGCATCATGGAAACATTAAATTGGTTCCATGAAACATGATAATAATAAAAATCTGTATAGGATGTATAGTTATATGATTCATTATTGAAATACCCTTTAATTTTTTAAAAAGGTCAAGTCATAAGAAAAAGCTTCCGACCCTTTAATACCCTTTAATAATTATAATTATAGTCTTGAAATGAGAAATAGTTTGTATTACATAAAAGGCCCAAAAAAACATTTATGTTGTTTTCCAATATACCATGAAATGGTATTATACTTAAATATACTATGTGATGGAGGTTTTTTTATGAATATTCTAGAATAATATAAAATGAATTATTAATTTTCACTGGTGAGGTTACGATTCTCTAAGGGTTTGTCCAATGAAAGGACCCTCAATGAGAATCAGTTTCATTGTTCACTAATGGATGAACATATAGTTTTAGAAAATGATTATATGGGGCCTCAGTTTAGAAATTGGAAGTTTAATTATGTGGTTTAATGATATCAAAACATTTTATTTGAAATGATATAATTCTTTTTGAATTATTGTTTGAGCTATATTGATAGACCTGTAGACCATGGATTACAACTCATTGTTTAGAGAATCGATTTAATTTATATTATTGAATTAAAATAATGGGTGTTAGACTATTCTTATGAGATCCTTATAAGTGTATATTCATGTGTAGGTTCATTTTGAATTACAATGATTCATGAGTAGTATTATCTGATTATAAATAAAAGGAATGTTTATGAAATGGTATTTCATGAGATTCATGAGCTTAGTAAATGATTAGTTTAGATTGGGATTATTCTTGGGGTAATTATTATTTAGTGTTCTAACCTTGATGGATTTGAGATCACATTAGATTTATTTTATGAGTGTTTATTGATTCTTGTTAATGGAAGAACATGATAGGGAATCATTTTTAGAAGTTGGCATTGGTGTCGATGAATCATCTAGATTTTCAAATGGGAAATTTGATTTGATATTTAATGTATGGGTTTACATTATTTATATAATGTTAGTAATTGTTTTCTAATGTTAATCATGTAACTATGATTCAGGTAATTTGATCAACTTGTGTGAGATTATACATCCTTTTTTAGGTATATAGTCATGTGATACATTCCAATTTTCAGTGGGGCCATTTATAATTATGAATCATTGTGTGGAACGATATGAGAAGAAGTTTGATAGATTTGATGAAATTATTCTACGCCAGGAGGCATTACATTTTTTAAGAATTATATATGTACATATATTGTAGAGGAGGAAAAGGGATTAAATATGTTGTGGTGGAATGAATTATTCAGTTAAATCCTGGTCATGTATTGATTTGATGATGTAAATATGGCATAAGAATACTAACACATTTAAAAAGATGGAACACATTGAAAATTTTATTGAGGACAATTATTGACTCATTTTTATTCAAGGGATCACATCATATAATGAGGAGAGGAAAATTGTTATTTATAATGAATTGTGATGGACGACAAGGATATTATTACTTGAGAAAAGAACGGGTATTAGTTGATGTATAACAACTGGAACATGGGTATGAGTGTGTAGGCTATGTATCTTTACTATATGTATTCATGAATAAGGAACATGTAATAGATCTATAAACACTGTTTTAAATTTTCATTCCATAGTGAGATGATTCGTTTTGCGGTTGTTGTGAAATTTGGATGCTGTTGAGGAAATAGATCTGCATTCATCTGAAATCATTAGTGAATCAATTATTACTATATTATTAGTTATTATATGTAGTATGATTATCATGAATGTAATTATTATTAACTGAAATAATATGTCAATGTTTGTTTCTAGAGGATAATATTTTCTATTAAATATAACGATGGTTGTTTCCAGAAGGAATAATATACATATATGTGAATTTAGAAAAAAAAATGACTCGAGCTATTGTTGTCACATTCAAATGATTATTGAATTAATCTAGTTATATGTAATCATGATATATTTTTTAGATCATGTTATTTTTTGTTCATCGGAGCACTATGGAGACAAGACTCTTAAATGATGTATTATTGGTGTTTTTTTTCCACTATTGGATGTGATGTGTTGGGAATTGTGTATTACATATAGATGGTTATATTTTTTTATTTTATTTTGAAATTAAATATTTATATTGTTTAATAAATTCTTAATAGTGAGTCACATATAATAATTAATTTCATTAGTAATCAATAATGTAAAAGACATCGGGTTTCAATTATTGTTGTGGTTCTTGAACGGGTGTGGTAAATTAAAAACACCCAAATAACTATAGTTTGAATCAAGAATTATTTATAATTGAATATCAAATAAGGATGTTTCTTGGGATATAATTTTTATTATAAGATAATTACAATAGTGGTGAGAACCAATGCCAAAGTGGTGAATTAATTTACAACTTCTGTATGTCTTATTCTTGATGGGTGCAATGGATTCTTTTGTATGCTACAATTTATCACTCATGTATTTGAAAACAAGGAAAATATATTTTTAAAATTCTTATAAGGAATATAGTAATACATTAAATTACGTAACACTTCAATTTTATAATGAATTTATATAAAAGTTATGTCAGGTTTTATGTATATATGATCATAGTAAATTATCGAGGATTAATTTTAATATTTTTTGGGGATTGATAATCCCCATGTCCACATATGAATTCATAGGTAGGGAGAGGTACTAATATTACATTATTGGGGGAATTTCATTTTCAAATAGGCATTAGAACTAATTTATAAAAAAATTACACCCCTCAAAATCTACAATTTTTACATGGGATATGTATTACGAGGTGATGAATAAGTTCCATAGATCAACAAAAGATGTTTTTTATTCAAATATATAGTATCTAATCATCATCCAACAACTAGTTGTAATAGTCTATATAGTTTCACGGATATTGGATATGTAATATTCAACTAGTGTGATATTTTTGGTTTTTTAATTGATTGGTAGGATTGTAATATTACCAGAAATACCTTATAGTTTTTTATGAGGAATATTATACTTGGGAGTCCATTCGTCAAATCCACCAACTCATTTAAATATTTGGATCCCTTTTCAGTGTTCTGTTTTAGGCTATCCTTAAATAGTGGATCAATGTTGGGATATAGATTTCTTCTCTATTCATGGTTCCTCTTTGGTTCACAATGGATTCAAGCTGTCGTTTTAAGGTATTGGATTCATATTACACTAGAAAATTACAGAATCATCCTAAAAAAATTCTTCTTTCATGCAGATTTGGTGTAAGAGATTAGTTAATGACCTCAACATATAATAATAGAATTCATGGTTGGAGGTAAAACTCCCTCATAATATTTCATTTTTTGTGAATCAATTTAAATTAATATCATTATTAAATTGGAATCATGAAGTGGTAAATTTTCACTACATGTACTGGGGACATCAAAATGCTGTGATTATTTGAAATCGTGCTTCATTATAAAGATGTATGTTTGATGTTGGATTTTTTCAAGGGTGATTAATTAAATTAAATTAATGCATTCTTTTTTCAGTTGATGTTGGTTATGTTGTTGGTATGATATGTGATCAGGAGCACATAATGGGTTTTCGGTATCTATTTGTCATGATTTTATTGCAACAATTTCAACTTATGAGATTCTATGAATTTATGATTGTTTTATATAAAATTTAAAATTATCTAAGGGCTATTTTAGTTAATAAATTATAAATATCTTAATTAATAATTTTTATTGTTTTTTGGGTTACGGGTAAAGGCCTTGTGTATTTTTTATAATGGAAATTTGGTCATTACCTGCCATTTTGAGGGTCGTCGATCTACTCAAATGAACAAAATAATAAAAAATTTGGGTAGGTATTCAATATACATCAACCAATTTGAAAATATAATTGACATATATTATTTTTTTGTTTAGTACTCATAATTATATGTGGGTGGATAATAATTTTTTTTATGTTTTTTAATTAACATTTATCGTTGAGAATGAATATCTTATTGTCACAATGGATAATAAGAACCTCATGTAAAATATAAAAGTCCCAGTAAATAATTTTTGAACATTTAAATTAAATATTGTAATTTGAAATGATAATAACCCTATGTATGTATCAGTTAATTAGAACACATTTTATAGGATTTAGTACCCTAGGTGTATATGACCTATTAACCTTTATACACTGATGAATGGTTACTTGATATTCGTTTCCATGAGGTTATCCTTGTTTGATTCCCTAGATAGATTATTCATATTGAGATGGAGGTGTGGAAAGGGTTCCTCTCCCTCTAGTATTTCAATACAATAATATTCATACCCTGAGGGTTCTGCAAGATGGTCTAGGGGTTTTGGCCAACCAATGATTCCAATAAAAGTGGATGCTTTTTAGGAAATATATATAAATTGATTTTACTGGGAGGACAGATAGGCATCAATGACATATATGGGACCGCAAATGATATATATACAATTTTACCCTTTAAATGGCGAGATATAGGGAACATGTTTACATGGTAATAGGTTTCAATGTATAAATTATAATATTGATGTGAGAAATAAGTGTTGTGGATATAAGTGTTAGGTTTTGGTGTTAAACTAATCCCAAAAACTGAACATATGGTACACCATATTTTCATTATAGGTATCTATAGGTTCCTATAAACTTTTCCAAGGACCTGACATACAGTCATGTAGAGATGTCTTGGTATTACTATGGATTCAAATATGTCCCTTATGAGATACATAATAAGAATTATCCATTATTTTTTTGAAGTAACATAGATATTGATGTCTCCATGGGTATCTAGATGTGACTATTGGGATTGATCTTTTCATCTAAATAACAATGATTTGGATATTAGGATTAATCTATGATTCTATATGTGATGACTCAGAATTCATGGTTCCCCATGATTCCAAGTTATATAGGATCTATCCCTTCGGCCATAGGGATTTTATTTTGATAATTATATTGAAATTTATAGTCCACCCCTATGACCTAATTAAAAATTCAAAATTACAATACATATAGTTGATAAGGATTCAAGGGATTATTAAAATATCACTACAAGTTATAGTAATTGAGAGGAAAATCTAACACACCGATTTAATGGGATGTTGGGAATCGACATCAATCCATATTTTATAAAATGTATATAGGGAAGTTACATATTTTTAAGGGATTTTCATTTGAGCTAATTATTATTTTTTTAGTAGTTTGAACATTTTTCATTGTGAAACATGTGTTACAATGCAGGTTCATGTTTTTAAATGGGTCAAAAAATAATGCAACATCATTAGTTACACCACATCCCTTACTCAAGAAGGTCATACAGATCAGGGCCACAATTCATATAATCGAGTCTAGATATTAGTACATGAATTGAACATTGTGACTCAAGGCATTTATTAATGTCACATTCATCATGAAATTCATATATTTACCTTGAAACATACTAATGATTTTAGTATAATGTATACACATTTTTAATTTTTTAGTTATTTATTTTAGAAAATAATGTTACATGCACATAAAAGTAATATAATATTTGTATATAGGGACACATTAGTGGTCTCTTATTATGTTATGTACCCAATAAAAACATATTCTTCCATGTCTATTTGGTACCTAATGAGACCTATCAATTCTCACCAGCACATGTTATGCATCACCCAAGTTTGCGGATGAAAATCATGTTGAGATCCTCTAGTGGTTTTAGAGACATGGATTTCGCAGATTCTAAGAGATGTATTTGAACATCCAATATAATTTTTTATGTTATATTTTCTTTATTTTTATATGTCATTAGACAATTGGATGATCACCTAACTATGGTTGTAATGGTAAAACCATACATATTATTACTGATTAGGTCGATTTATTTTAATATTATACTTTGATTCATATAATTTATACATTTTTCATTGTTATTTTATCAAATTATTTTCAATTTGATCAAATCTTATAATATCCCCACTGTATTTTATTATACCTCAACTACTAGTCTGAATCAAAATTTGTATGGTTAGGAATGTATATAATCTTTAGTGAACACGGTTGGGAATACAATTAAGTTGTTTATTACAAGAGATGTTAGAAAATATAAACATAATATAATTTTAAATCATTATTGTATGTGATTAATTACAACTCATAATAATCACACAATCCTATTAGTGGGATGATTAATTTCTTTTTGGATTATTTGAAAAATAAAACTTCTTTAGAATGTTTATGAGAATTTATCAAGAAATGATCCATAGTTTAAACACTTCAATACTTGTCCTAAGTTAAAATAATCATCAAAACCTGTTAAAATAGAAACATATAAATTGGGTCGATCTAAAATTAAATATAATGGTATACATAATAAGATAAGAACAATTATCATATTTTTTATATATTATTAGAATATGGTATTAATCAATATACACGGTCATAATATTATAATATTTATGAGAACAATTCATATATCAAAAATAATGTGTCATTGTATAAGTATTGGGATATATTAGGATGTTTCTTTTGAGGGTTTGAAGATAGTTTCTTTTTAACATCATCAAATAATGTATAGTACCTAGTTACCTTTAAATACCAAAAAAATATTTGTGGAGGGAAACATCAGCATCCTGTTTCACACACATAACCACATGATTATGAGGAATTGTATTATGCTCACCTATATATTTATAATGAGATACAAATATTTAACCAATTCATCAAAGGGATATTAGGACCCCACCAATCATTTATCCATACATATAATTTTTAAGTAAAATTGTTAGTCAAAATTTCATAATAAACCCGTATATATAAAATGTGTATCATTTCATTATGAAATAGAATCCAATTAAAATGTAATTTATTATTCCATAAAAAATCATAACCTAAAATTTCCTCTAATAGAATTTGGTATCAAATGATATTTAGACGAGTACAAGAAAATTTTATTAACATCACCATTTTTTAATTCGGTTATATATAACCGACATGGAAATCTGTGATCTGTGGTTTCTTACGTCATTTATAAAATAACCGACCTAAAAATACTGAGTGTAAATTTTTTACGTCGGTTATCAAATAACCAATGTAAAAATTGAGGCATCTAACGAATTTTTTACGTCGGTTATAGAATAACCTACCTAAATAGGCATCATCTGAGGCATTTATGATGTTGGTTTTTTGATAACTGATGTAAGAACCCAACCCGTGGAATTTTTTATGTCGGTTATATTATAACTGATGTAAAAAAATATCACACTGCAGTTTTTACGTTGGTTATAAAATAACCGATTTAAAAATGGTGTTTTTTGATGTGTTTTTTACGTTGGTTATCGAATAACCTATGTAAAAAACCAACACACGGATTGTTTTACATCTGTTATAAAATAAACAATGTAAAAAATGTGGTATCTGATACATTTATAACATCAGTTATTATAATAAATGACGTTATAAATGAAATAAAAAACGTTTATAATGTCTGTTATTAAATAACTGAAATTATAAAACATTTAAAAAATTTATCACAGCCCGTGGACAGTCATTTCTGATTTTTCGATCGACTGACCTGCGACTCGTCTCTCTCGCGTGGAAGAACTAGAATCGACTATTCGATCTCATTTCATTAAAATCATTTTTCCATCATCTTTTATCATCTTTAATCTCCTCAGATCTATCATATCCACATGAAACACTCAGGTAAGCCTCCAAAGACTTTATTTTGTTCGTTTGTTTTCCAGATAGTCTATATTTATGTTTTGTGATTTTTTTGTTTAAACTAGGTAAGATTCTTCGATTTCAAACCCTATTACCTCGTTTTACCATCATCATCTTATTTATTATCAAACATTCTATTTGATCGACTCACAATATTATTGTAAGCCTCACCTACATCTATTTCATGTGTTTCTGTTTGGAGGATGACCTATAGTTAGGGTAATATTTGTTGTCATTGACATCTAATAATCTCACTCACCAATATTACTGCAATTTATATCTAAACGACTGTGATACACCCATTCCATGTACCAGTGTGATTTATTTTATAATTATATATAGTTTTTCATGGGGTAATGTTTGTTTTTCATCCATGGATGTTTCTATTTTGGGTATCACTTTTTGTTGTTGCATATACTATTTACGACACTTATTTTTGTAGACTATTATAAGTCTTTATATGATTTTAAAACCTGATTCATTGAACAATCGATCATTTTAGACTATTAGGAGACACAGTCCATGGTTCTCATTTTGAATAATGGCATGATACCAAAACTAGTAGCTTGAGGTTAAAATACCTAGATATTACATAACTAGTAGCTTGAGGTTAAAATCCCAAGGTTCTATGGGGCTATCCAAAGGGTTGGGGGCATTCTAGGGGTTGAGGGGAAATCCATAGGGTTGCGGGCTATCCAGCGTGTCCATGGAGGTGGGGGTGGGGGGAGACCAGGGGTGTGGGGGGGGGGGGGGGGGTCCAAGGGGGTGGGGGTTTCGAAGGGGGTGGGGGGGGTTGTCCCATGGGGTGGGGGGATATCCCTAGGGTGGGTTCCTGTCTAGAGGGATTGGAGGTTTGTATGGGGGTTGGGGGTTGTCCAGAGGGTTGGGGTTGTCTAGGGGGTGTCCAAGGGGGTAGGGGTGGAGGTGGAGTCCAGGAGTGGTGGGGGTGTCCAAGGTGGTGGGGGTGCAGTCTAGAGGGTTGGAGGGATGTCCTGGTGGTGGGGCTTGTCCAGAGGGGTGGGGGCTGTCCAAGGGAGTGATGGTGTCTAGGGGGTGTCCAAGGTGGGGGGTGGTGTACAGAGGGTTCGGGGGGCTGTCTAGAGGGTTGGTGTGTCTAGGGTGTCTATTGAGTTGGGGGGGCAGTCTAGGGGTGTGTTTGTGTGTGTGTCTGTGTGGGGGGGGGGTACAAGGGGGTGGGGGTGTCTATGGGGGTGGGGGTTGTCCAAGTGGGTGGGGGCCTATCCAGAGGGTTTGGGGGTTGTATGGTGGGTGTTCAGAGGGTTGGGGGAGTCCAGGGGGGTGTCCAATGATGTAGGAGGTGGGTGGTGGTGTCCAGGAGGGGTGGGGGTGTCCAAGATGTGTGGTGGTGTCCAAGGGGTGGGGGGGGGGGCGTACAGGGGATGGGGTGGTGTCTTGAGGGGTGGGGGTGGTAACCACAGGGTTTGGGGGTTGTCTAGAGGGTTGGGGGGTGTCCAGGGTGTCCATGGATGTGGGGAGGTGGCAGTCCCGAGGTGTGGGGGGGGGGGGGGGGGTCCAAGGGGTGTGGGCGGTGTCTAGTGGGGTGTCTAAGGGTGTAGGAGGTGGGTGGTGGTGTCCAAGAGGGGTGGGGTGTCCAGGAGGCATGGGGTGTCCATGGGGGTGGGGGTTGCTGTCTAGGGGGTGGGGGTTGTGTTCTTAGGGGTGGGGGCTATCCAAGGGTGTTGTGGTGTCCATGGGGTTTCCAAGGGTGTTGGGGTGGTGTCTAGTGGGTGGGGGGTTGTCCAATGGGGTGGTGGTGTCCGGGGGGTGTCCAAGGGGGTGGCGGTGGTGTCCAGGGGGTGGGGGGATGTCCAAGGGGGTGGTGGTGTCCAAGGGGTGTCCATGGGGGTGGGGGATAAGTGTCAGTTGAGATTGACTATTGCATCATGGTTTGTGAGATTATGACATGATGATTGTATCGTTTCATGGATATTAGATTGGAAATATGATTATATTTGGTTATATATATTTTGACCAGTCATCGACCTTGAGAAAATTATTGGTTATGGGGGACACTATGTCGTGGATTTCAAATATGCGTAGTTGTATTGACCCCATTGTGTTGTGATGATTGGATTTAAATTGTGATTTTCTCCATCTGAGTTTTTTTTAATTTGATTTGATTATATGGTTTACTGCATTTTCTGAAATTTTCAATCAGCCATTGGAGGCCCCATGGTTTTCGTTGATAACATGGAATTTAAAATTGTTATATCAAACAATATTTTCTTTTTAAAATCATATTCAAGCATATTTTTTAAATACACATATATTTGGATTATATTTAAAAATTGGTTTACATTCAAATTATGATATTTTTCATATAAACTTATATTTTTCTTAACATAAAAAGATTTATAGTTATGATATTTTTTATAGGTAATAACGAGTCGATGATGGATTACGACATATCTACTGAGTAATGAATATTAGGAAGGTGTTGATGCCTTTTTGGGATTTTCAAAATGAAATGTTTAAAGTAGCGACATTTTTTCTATCCATGCCTGAAATGTTTGAATATGAAGAAGTAGAAAAGTATAGAGATAAAAGATAAACTGATTTTTCATGGTTTTAATCCGAGTTACAGCCCTTGGATTTGGCATTTTGAAACAGGATGGAATGTCACTGATGATGATGATTTTCAATATGGTGACTCCGATGGAATTGAAAAAATGATTCGCGATATTACAGTAGAACAAATTGAGATAGAATAGAGAGTTTCAAGTCTATATGGTGATGCTGAAAAACCATTATATCCTACGTGTACAGATTTTATAGTTTTTTCAGTGGTGTTAAGATTGATTAACCTAAAGGTGAAACATGGATGGAGTGACAGAAGTTTTATAGAGCAGATCCAATTGATAAAATACATTCTTCCAGAAGATAATGATCTTCGATATTCACATTATAAGGCCAATAAAATATTATGCCAGATGGGATTGGGATATAAGAAAATACATGCCTGTCCGAATGACTATATGATATATAAGAAGGAATATTACTTTTATCCAGAGTGTCCTAAATGTGGGACTTCATGGTATAAGGTGAATGAAAAATCACAGAATGATGTAGAGATTACAAAGATCCCTTCAAAGGTATTTTGGTATCTACCTAAAATTCATCATTTCAAACTTTTATTTGCTAATTCACATGACACAAAAAAGGTTAAGATGGCATGCTGATGAGTAGTTATGTGATGGAAAAATACATCATTCAACTGATTGTTCAATATGAATGAAAATTGATGACCATTATCCATCATTTGGAAATGAAATTATAAATCTCAGACTAGGCTTGTAAACAGATGGAATGAATCCATAGCAGACCCTTAGTAGCACACATAGTTCATGGCATATTTTATTGGTATTTTATAACCTCTCTCATGAAGTTGTTATGAATCACAAATATTTCATGTTGAGTATAATGATCTTTGGTCTGAAGCAACCCGACAATGATATTGATGATTTCTTGTCACCGTTGATTGATGATTTGAAACTTTTATGGGAGGTTGATATTAGGGTGTATGATTCTTATAAAATGGAATATTTTCAACTGCATGCAGTTCTTTTGTTCAGTATGAATTACTTCCAATCATATAAATTTTTTTTTCTGGATATAGTGTTAATGGTCATAAAGCATGTCCAATATGCGAACAACAGACGTCATATTGTTAATTGCATCATGGGTGGAAAACAGTGTACATGGGTCATCAAAAGTTTTTGCCTATGGATCACACGTATAGAAGACTAAAAAAGTCATTCAATGGATCACAAGAATTTGATATTTCTCCAAAACCTTAATCCCCTTATATGTATTTTGAAAGGGTAAAAAACCTTGATGTGACATTAGAGAAGACATAGATATCTGGTAATGATATGCATATTTGGAATAAAAGGTCAATATTTTTTTGATCTACCATATTGGAGATATCATGAAGTTAAACATAATATTGATGTCATGCATGTAGAGAAGAATATTTGTGACAGTTTGAGTAGAAAATTGTTAGATATTAATGGAATGTAAAAAGATGGGTTGAATGAAAGATTATAGTTACTATCAATGGGAATACGTTTAGAGTTAGCTCCCACTACTAATGTTAGACGGACATTTCTTCCCCCAGCTTGTCAAACATTATATAATAGGGAGAAAATTATCATTTGTCATTTTCTTCATGCTATCAAAGTGTCTCAACATTATTCTTCAAATGTAAAAAAATTTATCTCATTGAAGGACTTGATGTGGATTGGTATGAAATCTCATGATATTTTCATCATGATGAACCAAATTCTACCAGTTGCATGGCGTGGAATATTTCCCATCTGTGTTAGAAAGACTATAATGAAGTAGTTTCATTTCTTCAATTCTATTTGTAATAAAGTGATTGATGTGAATACTTTGAACATTTTGGAAAAGAATGTACTTTTTATACTTTTTCAATATGAAATGTATTTTCCTCCAACTTTTTTTTGATATAATGGTGCATTAAATGATTCATTTGGTTCAAGAAATAATGATTTATTGACCAATATATCTTCGTTGGATGTATACTTTTGAATGGTATATGAAACTATTGAAGGGGTATGATAAGAATCCATATCGACCTGAAGCCTCCATTATTGAAAAGTATATTTCTGAAGAGGATGCATAGTTTTTTACGAGCTATATGGATGTGGCGCAACAAATAGGATTGCCTCCATCTCTCCATGAATAAATTATCAATAATGGAAAGGGGATTCATGGCTAGAAATTCAAGTCATTGTTAGCTGAATAGATGAAGAAGTTAGAATCAGAAATCATAAATAACTTAGCAGATGCTCAACCATATATCACATTACATATTAATGAGTTGAAACAATGTCATCCAAATAAGAAATAAATGTTGATTTTAAATGAGCACAAGAAAACATTTTTGTCATTGTTTAAAAATACCTTTCTTGGTAGATCAGATATATGAGAGAAATTAAAAAGGATAATGGGTGGTCCATGTTTAAATGTTATAACATGGTCCAGTTATGGCAGTAATGGCTATACATTTCAAATGAAAGCTGAGGAAAATTGAAGTGAAGTTCAGAATAGTGGTGTATTGTTGTTTGCAGAAGCAATGCATTATTCATGTGCAAAGAAAAAAAACCAATTTCTTCATCAATTGCATATTATGGATTGATTGAAGACGTGTGGGAGGTCTAATAGTTTAAAATTGAACATCATGTTTTTAACTGTAAATTGTTTATCGATAACAATAGGGTCAGACATGATGAATTTGGAATGACAGTTGTTAATATGAAATGATTGGAAGACACACATAATTATTTTATAATGGAAACACATAAAAACAAATTTTCTATGTATTAGATCAATTAGATATGCAGTGCGTTGTTGTTTTTCAACAGAAAACACAATATGTCGGTGAGGATGAACATGATGAAGATGCTGATTTATGTGAGATCCCTACTTCCATGTAAATATTATCAAACATAATGATGAGCATGTTGAAGACATGGTTTGTTCCATAAAGAATGATCACGACGAATGAATTTGGGAAAACAATCCATTTGTACACTCCTAAAATTACAGGTAACATTTGTTTATTTCATGTTTACATTCATTATTTTCCTAAAATGGTAGATATTGTAGGTTTTTTCTTTATTAAAACATATATTAAAACAAAATAAATATGTGTTTTTTTTGTTTTATTTTTGTTTAGTTTAATTTATCTTCTTTACCATTACATTAATTATATATATATTTTTTTTGTTCACTGAAAATTAGTTTACCATGTTTACCATGTTTACCAGGTTTAACATGTTTTAATTTTGTTTAGTTTACATTTTCATGTTTACCATCACATAAATTATATATCTATTATTTTTTTCAGTGACAATTACATTAGCATGTTTACCAGGATTACAATAACGACCCATACTTTACATACATTGTTAATACTTAAAAATTGAAGCATACTTATTACAACATATAACAAAACCACGAAAGGACCATATAGGTATAGTGTCTTTAGAAACTGGGAAACATAAACAACTGGTTCATAAAGCGTCTACACTGCCTCCCATTTATTTCATCATATCTATAGTCTCTTTTGGAATATCTTACTTAATAACCTTGTTCCAGACCTGGGGAAAGAAAACATACAAAAGGGTGAGCTCAAGTGCTCAGTAAAGGCAAACAAAAGAAATATCAATCACATCATATTCATAAGAACATAGCTTTTGGAAATCTTAACCTGCAAAAGAGAGAACAATTTCATAACATGGGATAAATCATAGTAGTGAAATGGAATCCCAATAATCATAACATAAAACATGAATCTTTGTGGCATACACATATAATAATAGAAAATCATTTCTTGTCAGTCAAGACTCATTGCCAAGGCTATCTTAGTGGACAAAGTCCATTTCTGAACCGAGTTCACTCCTCGTTTCAGTCTTGTTTCACTGAACCGGTATAACCTACCGTTCCAACCATGTCTATCTCATGAAATATAAAATCTTTACCCAATCCATTGGAGGGAGATATAGGTCCCACCCATCTCATAATGATACAATTCTTATGTGTGCCACAAAATCATAAACCATACATCATAGCATAACCCATGTAATACGAATGGGAATCTTAAACATCATGACATCATAAAACAATTCATATAATATAAAGGAATTCATAAAAATAATTCCATCACAACATAATCAAATAAATGTAATAATAGGGATAGAAACAAAACCCTTTATTATCTTATATGGAAAATAATTTTGATAAAACACTTGAACTCCAATCTTGAAGAAAATATCCATTCTACTTCAAAAACACTTTTCCTTTATTAACATGTCATAAATTTATAAACTAAAATAAGTTGATTAAAAATAAACTTTAAAACTTTTAAAGGAAGCAACTTGGAAATAATGTTTTAAAAATCCATTCAAGCCGTATAAGTTAAAAAATCATTCTTCTCGTATTTTTGTCGGAAAAGTCAAAAAGTACCTCGTACGAAAAACAAAAAAAGATTCCTTTCATATATTTTACTGAAAACTCACCGAAGGTAAAATTGGATATAAACTATTGTATAAGGATATAAATATTACATATTGAGGAAACATGGATGTGGATGATAAAATACACCCCAGTAAATTCCAAAGTATAAACAATCTCGGATAAAAATGAGATTGTGATATTTCTCTTACCTTAGGTCTGATTTGCCTCGTAAGTGTCCGAACCTCCTGTATAATTATTTAAATAATGTTATTGACTTATTCCAGAATCATACTTATTTTTATAAAATCATATATGGTCATATTCTTTGCTTCTTATTAGTAATATTTCATTACTACTTGTTATTCGAGTGTTTATTACTTTTTGTTCTTATGCGTGTTTTGTTGAATAAATTATTATTCTTCTCTTTAGGTTATAGATACCTCATTTCCAGAATGGTAATAGTGTAATATATATCATATTAATTCATTCAATTCATTTATATAATCATTATGAAATGAAGATCATGTAGAATGAGTCCCATCACATCATGGAGACGGTATTCCGTACATACGCACGAGTGATGATATCGTTCCTATGATCATGGAATTGTATTGGAGTGTATGTATACTATTTCAGAATCAATATAACTTTTAAATAGTCATATATAGTCATTATTTACACTATTATTCCCATCTAAGTAAGGTGGTGGTGGAAAATAGATTACACCACGGCGTAGAGACGGTATTCCGTACGTACGCACGCGCGGTGATTCCTTTTTCCATAGGATGGATAGATGGTGAAATAGGGTTGTTTAATACTTATAATAACATATCAGTATGTGAGTGATAATGATGTTATTACTTCATAATGAAACAACTAATGAAGAATAAGTGGAAGAAGAAATAAAGAAGAAATAATCGGTAAGAGACATTACCACTTCTTTGAAGTGCTTCTTTGAGACCTCCTTTTAGGGAACTAAAATAGGTCTTTTAAGAAGAAAAGATCCTCTAGGATGTTTCTAGGGAAGTTTAGAGAAGAAATTGTCAGGAGTTGGACGAGTGTGAAGGCTCAAAGTTGTGTGAGGAAGAGGGGGAAGAGGTGCCCTTTTATAAGGGAGGAGAGGGGGACCTTTGGAATAACAAAAAATATTATTTTATTATAAAGTAAAATTCGGTATTTAATAGCTCCAAATTGATATATTTAGAAGTTAAGGTGGGTAGGGGTCTAATTCCTCTCATCCAATATAATTTATACAAGTTTAGGTTTCAATTATAACCTTATCATTTAGATTTAACTTTAAGTTGGATAATTTAACGTTTACCGTGTCTTCTTGTTTTCTTACACTATAAGGTTAATAAACTTACCATATCAAGCCAAAATAACCAAAAGTTGTTTATTATTAATATATATATCCTTATATAAGTCATTTTGCTGAACCATAGATTTTTAGGAATAAAATAACAATTAGTAATATAATATTTGTTTTAAAAACTATTTTATGTCAATTTTCACACTATTTAGTAATTGATTTTTGTGAAAATCATAACAGAATGATTAGTTATAACCATGTTACTTACATCAATACTAACATGTCATATTAACCTATAAAATTAGTTTAATTCATAAAAAGTCTCAAATTACATTTATTTGGGTATTTATAACATCAATTATGTCAATATTTCATTAATAAGATAATTACTGCATCATGGTTTTGTCAAAAATAAATTAAATGTCTTAATGTCTAAAAATTACAAATAAAATTCCATTATGTAGGAAATATTTTTATCTTTCTAATGAATATCTATAGTTTAATTTATCTTATTTATATCCCCATATTAAAAATGATTTAGTTATTAAACATTGATTTTAACTATTTTAACCCTTATTTAAATAAATTAATAATAAATGTCCTAATCTAATCCAAGTGGGACTAAATGGTCATATATTATTTATAAGGTTGTTTTTGGTCGAATTAAATTTGTCCAATAGAATTAGGACATGTGTTAGGGTAATAATAATATCATTTTTACCCTTAATTACTCTATTTACTTTTAAACGTGGTAAAAAATTAAAAAGTTTCTATTCACCAAAAAATTATTTTCATCTCATTGAACCACATTTTACTTACTGACATCAACTGTGTCTCTCGGATTTACAAAATTCTACTCACAGAAGCGGTAAAATTAAGCTTTATAAAAAATTCAGTTATTTAACTACCACTTAGTGGTTTCACTATTCATCAAAAATTGAATGTTTTCAGAAAAATACCAAATTTCACCCTAGGCTAATTTCAATATTCCGAATCAAAAAATGAAGTACATTTTGAAAAATAAAATTTATGAAATTTCAAAAAGTGGTTATTACTATTCATAACAGCTAGTTTTAATAATATATTAATAGCATATCATTGTTTAGTGAAACTCGTTATTGCATACAAAAGAAGCTATCGAGGAAGGCCGTAGTTGCGTTTAAAGCAAGCCAAGATAGTGTTGTGTGTAGTGAAAGATTATTTTGATGATTTATATACCATAAAAACAAAATATTTCACATAAAAGTCTCAGGTGTTACATTCTACCCCCAGTAAAATGAATTTCGCCATCAAAATTTGTCACTTTTTAACAAACGAATGAGGATACCTCTCCCTCATCATATCCTCAAACTCCCATGTAGCTTCTTCTAATTGGTGGTACCTCCATAAAACATTCAACAATCGAGTGGTCTTGCTTCGTAGGACTTTTTCGCTATGATACAGAATCTCTATCAGTTGTTCTTCATAAGAAAGATCTTGCTCTAGAGGTACAACTTCTGAGCTAAGTACATGTGAAGGATCAGGTATGTACTTTCTCAGGAGAGATACATAGAACACATCATGAACTTGAGGGAGATTCGGTGGAAGCGCCAATCGGTAAGCTACATTCTCAACACGATCCAGTATTTCGAAAGAACCGATATATCTAGGGCTCAACTTCCCCTTGTTTCCAAATCTCATGACCCTCTTTCAGTGAGATATTCGTAAGAATACTTTATCACCCACTTCAAAATCTATGTCTTTTCTTCGGTTGTCGGCATAACTTTTCTGTCGACTCTGAGCTTCTCTTATGTGTTGTTGAATAGATCTGACCTTTTCTGCCGTTTCATCAACGAGATCAGGTCCTAATAGATTTCTTTCCCCAACTTCATCCCAGCAAGTTGGAGTCCTGCATTTCTTTCCATAGAGAGCTTCAATAAGAGCCATATGAATACTAGAGTGAAAGCTATTATTATAAGAAAATTCCACCAAAGGTAGGTGTTGATCCCAATAACCTTTGAAATCCATAGAGTAAGCTCTCAACATATCTTCTAGGGTTTGAATTGTTCTCTCAGACTAACCGTCTGTCTGAGGATGATAAGAAGTTCTGAAACTCAACTCTATATCCATAGTATGCTGAAGACTTCTCCAGAACTTCTAGGTAAATCTCAGATCCCGATCAGATATAATTGAATGTGGTACTCCATGCAATATTACCACTTCCTTTACATATATCCTGGAATGCTGATCCAACGAGAAATCATCTCTAATAGCATTGAATTGTGAAGAATTGGTAAGACGATAAACTATGACCCAGATAGCATTATTGCCTTTGGATGTTTTAAGAATTCATGTGACAATGTCCATAGTGATGTTTTCCCATTTCCATTCGGGTATGGGTAATGTTTGTAACACCCCCTTAGAATTCTGTCTCTCAGCTTTAACTTACTGACAAACCAAGCATTGAGAGACATATTCAGCAACATCTCTTTTCATGCCATCCCACCAGAAGTACTCTTTCAGGTCCCTATACATCTTCATGCTTCCCGGATGAATAGATAATGAAGAACTATGAGCCTCATCCAGCAGCTCCTTCTTTAATTCTGGGATGGGAGGAACACAAACCCGATTCCTGAACATTATTATCCCATCAAAATCAAGGTTGAATTCAGGAACATTTCTCACCTTCTTTTATAACTCGACATCTTCTTTTTGTGCCTCTTTAATCTTCACATGTATAGATGGTTGAAAATTCATTTGAGAAAGATAAGATTTTCCCCTTCCATTATAATTCCAAGATCCATCCTTTGTAAATCCATAAATATTGGGTCTTTTTTGATCCTCATCATGGATAAGCTAGCATGGTCTTGTCGACTTAATGAATCTGCCACCTTGTTTGCTTTCCCAGGGTGGTAATGGATTGAGCAGTCATAATCCTTAATCAGCTCCAACCATCTTCTTTGACGCATATTCAACTCCTTTTGTGTGAAAATATACTTTAAACTTTTATGATCAGTATAAATTTCACACCTTTCTCCATAAAGATAATGCCTCCAAATCTTTAATTCAAAGATTACCGCAGCTAACTCCAAATCATGTGTTGGGTAATTTTGCTAATGGATTTTCAACTGTCGTGAGGCATAAGCCATCATCATATCATTTTGCATAAGAAAACACCCCAATCCCTTATTGGATTCATCACTATAGGTCACAAACCTTTCTCCACTACAAGGCAGTGTGATCACAGGTGCACTGGATAACCTTCTTTTCAACTCCTTGAAATTCTCTTCACATTCTTCCGTCCAAACAAACTTAAATCCTTTCCGAGTCAACTTGGTGATTGGATTAGAAAATCGTGAAAAATCTTTAACAAAACATCGATAATATCCATCCAAACCAAGAAAACTTCGGATCTCAGTTACTGTTGTTGGTCTCGAACATCTTTTGATAACCTCTGTTTTTGCTGGATCCATAGATATCCCCTCTTTTGAGATTATGTGACCCAAAAATGAAACTTTTTGAAGCCAAAATTCACACTTGGTAAATTTGGCATAAATCTTATTCTTTCTCAGGGTCTTCAATATAATTCTAAAGTGATCTTCATGCTCTTCCTTTCTCTTTGAATAGACAAGAATATCGTCTATAAAGACTACCAAAAAATGATTAAGATAGTCTCTAAAGACTCTATTCATCAGATCCATGAAGATAGCAGGGGCATTAGTAAGACCAAATGGCATCACTATAAATTCATAGTGTCCATAGCTTGTACGGAAATCCTTCTTTGGTATATCCTCCCTTTTGAACCTTAATTGATGATACCGGGAACGAAGATCAATCTTGGAAAAGTATTGAGCTCCACGTAGTTGGCCAAATAAGTCATCAATGCGTGGGAGCGGATATTTGTTCTTGATAGTGATCTTGTTAAGTTCTCGATAATAAATGCAGAGTCTCATTGATCCATCATTCTTCATAACAAATAGAACAGGTGCTCCCCAAGGTGACGCACTAGGGCATATGAATCCTTTATCAAGATTCTCTTGGAGTTTCTTCTTCAATTCCTACAACTCAATTGGGGCCATTCTATAAGGTGTCTTTGAAATTGGCAAAGCACCCGGTACGAGTTCTATTGAAAACTCAACTTCACGATTTGGTGGAAGACCTGGTAATTCCTCCAGAAAGACATCATCAAACTCCCGTACAATGGGCATATTCTTAATCGTGAGTTTCTCACCAACCATTTGAGATAAATAACCTTCATTTAGTGGAATCAAGACCCATAAGGTCGATGGAATTTCCACTGGAAGGTTATGTTCATCCTTGCATTGATAGACGATCATAGATTGATCTGGAATATGAAATGTGACTTTCCTTATTTGGCAATTGATATGAGATCCATAAAAATAAAGCCATTCCATGCCATGAATCACATCAAATTCCACTATTGGAAGGATCACGAGATTTGCAGGAAGCACTATCCCAAAAACTTCGATCAGAGAAGAATTATAAACATTTGATGCGACTGTTGTGCCATTAGGTGTTGTCACAGCTCACTCAACATCAAATTATTGAGGTAATACGGTGATACCCTTAGAAAATTCTTCAGAAATAAAAGAGTGGGTGGATCTAGAATCAAATAAAAAAAATTCTACTTTAGAGTGGATGGAAAGTGTACCTTTCCCCACATCGTTATCGTACTCCACATCGCTGATAGAAATTTCATGTGACTTTCCTTTGTCTTTAGACTTAAGATATTTTTGATGTCGACCATCATCATCAACCCTTGGATTAGGGCATTTATTTGCATAATGTCCCATCTCCTTGCACTTGAATCATTTAAGTGTAGTAGGTTCATTCTATGTATCCCTTCCTTTGTTTGCATCATTAGACATCTTCTTCCCATCATCGTGGCATTCAAATGCCCGATGACCTTCTTTTCCACACTTGAAACATTTACTTGTCCCTTTAAGACAACTCCCTCCATGTTTCTTTCCACAGTTTGAGCATAAGGGAAAGATCATCTTCTTTTCAGTGTGCTCTTTATAATTTCCTTTGAATTCCATTTTCCTCTTCTTATAAAACCCATATGACTGATGGGTTACTCCAATCTCCATCTCAACTTTGAGAGCATATCGAACAATTTCCTCGTAGCTATTGAAGTCCCTTATGGATAAGGCACTTCGAAGACTTGGTTTTAAGCCACTAAAGAATCGATCGATCTTACTCCCAGGTTGGATAATAATACCAGAAGCGTACCTTACAAGTCTTGTAAAATTTGCTTCCTAGGTACCAACAGATTCGTCATCCTTTTGCTTCAGTTCAAGAAACTATTTCTCCATCTTTATTCGGAGAATACGAGGGGAGTAAATAATGAAAAATAATTTCATGAACTCGTCCCATTCCATGGACTCAATTTTATCCCTTTTCCTCATATTCTTAATAAGATTACACCATTGATCAGCATAACCTTCCAAATTATACACTACTAAGAAGAATTTATCATGCTCAGAACATTAAAGAACTGAAAATATCGTTTCAGTAGTACTAATCCATTGTTCAGTAACTAATGGATCAGTAGATCCGCTGAATGATGGTGGACGCTGTCTCAAGAAGGATTCAATAGAATGTTTCTCCTTCCTTTGCTCGTTTGGAAGTCCTGAATGATTCATAGCTTGAGATTGTTGTGTGAGCATGGCTACAAGATTTTTCATTCTAGCTTCCATAACGTTTGGTTGCTCAGGGGGACAATCACTGTATTGCCCGTCGCATTCCGCATTAACACGGTTCCTTCGGGTTCCAGCCATTGACAACAACCAAGAAGAAAAGTGTGAGCAACACTAATTATAATAGGAAAACCACATAATCATGAATAAAATTTCACACTTAAGGTCTTATACTAGGTTATTCATGGCCATTTCTAAAACACTATTATTGTGTTCTATGCTTAGACTTATCCTTAGGGTTCTTACTAAGGCTTTCACATCCTAGTTTACAAAGGTTGAATATACCTTTCCTCTGATACCAACTATAACGACCCATACATTACATACATTGTTAATACTTCAAAATTGAAGCATACTTATTACAACATATAACAGAACCACGAAAGGACCGTATATGTATAGTGTCTTTAGAAACTGGGAAACATAAACAACTGGTTCATAAAGCGTCTACACGATATCCCATTTATTTCATCATATCTATAGTACCTTTTGGCATATCTTACTTAATAACCTTCTTCCCGACCTAGGGAAATAAAACATACAAAAGGATGAGCTCAAATTCTCATTAAAGGTAAACAAAAGAAATATCAATCACATCATATTCATAAGAACATAGCTTTTGGAAATCATAACCTGCAAAAGAGTGCATAATTTCATAACATGGGACAAATCATAGTAATGAAATGGAATCCCAATAATCATAAGATAAAACATGAATCTTTGTCGCATACACACATAATTATATAGAATCATTTCTTGTTAGTCAAGACTCATTTCCAAGAATATCATAGTGGACAAAGTCCATTTCTGAACCGATTTCACTCCTCGTTTCAGTCCTGTTTCACTGAACCGGTATAACCTACCGTTCCAACCATGTCTATCTCATGAGATATAAAATATTTAACCAATACATTGGAGGGAGATATAGGTCCCACCCATCTCATAATGATACCATTCTTATGTGTGCCACAAAATCATAAACCATACATCATAGCATAATCCATGTAATAAGAATGTGAATCTTAAACATCGTGACATCATAAAACAATTCATATAATATAAAGGAATTCATAAAAATAATTACATCACAACATAATCAAATCAATATATTAATAGGGATAGAAACAAAAACCTTTATTATCTTAGATGGAAAATAAATTTGATAAAACACTTGAACTCCATTCTTGAGAAAATATCCTTTCTACTTCAAAAACACTTTTCCTTTCTTAACATGTCATAAAATTCTAAACTAAAAAAAGTTGATTAAAAATAAACTTGAAAACTTTTAAAGGAAGATTCTTGGAAATAATGTTTTAAAAATCCATTCATGCCGTATATGTTAGAAAAACATTCTTCTCGTACTTTTGTCAGAAAATTAAAAAGTACCTCGTACGAAAAATGACAAAAATTCCTTTCATATCTTTTACTAAAAACTCACCGAAGGGTAAAATTGGATATAAATTTTTTTATAAGGATATAAATATTACATATTTAGGAAACATGGATGTAGATGATAAAATACACCCCAGTAAATTCCAAAGTATAAACAATCTCGGAAAAAAATGAGATTGTGATATTTCCCTTACCTTAGGTCTGATTTGCCTCCTAAGTGTATGAACCTACTGTATAATGATTTAAATAATTTTATTGAATTATTAAAGAATCATAATTATTGTTATGATATCATATATGGTCATATTCGTAGCTTCTTATTAGTAATATTTCATTACTACTTGTTATTCGAGTCTTTATTACTTTTTGTTCTTATGCGTGTTTTGTCGAATAAATTATTATTATTCTATTTAGGTTATAGATACCTCATTTCCAGAATGGTATTAGTGTAATATATATCATATTAATTCATTCAATTCATTTATATAATCATTATGAAATGAAGATCATGTATAACGATTCGCATCACATCGTGGAGACGGTATTCCGTACGTACGCACGAGTGATGATATCATTCCTATGATCGTGGAATTGTATTGGAGTGTATGTATACTATTTCAGAATCAATATAACTTTATAATAGTCATATATAGTCATTATTTACACCATTATTCCCATCCAAGTAAGGTGGTGGTGGAAAATAGATTACACCACGGCGTGGAGACGGTATTCCGTACGTACGCTCGCGCGGTGATTTCTTTTTCCGTAGGATGGATAGATGGTGAAATAGGGTTGTTTCATAATTATAATAACATATCAGTATGTGAGTGATACTGATGTTTTTACTTCATAATGAAACAACTAATGAATAATAAGTGGAAGACGAAATAAAGATGAAAGAATCGGTAACCGACATTACCTCTTCTTTGAAGTGCTTCTTTGAGACCTCCTTTTACCGCACTAAAATAGGTCTTTGAAGAAGACCATAACCTCTAGGAAGTTTCATGGGAAGTGGAAAGGAGAAATTTTCAGGGTTTGGCCGAGATTGAAGGCTCAAAGTGGTGTGAGGAAGAGGGGAAAGAGGTGCCCTTTTATAAGGGAGGAGAGGGGCACCTTTGGAATAACTAAAAATATTATTTTATTATAAAGTCAAATTCGGTTTTCAATAGCTCCAAATTGATATATTTCGAAGATAAGGTGGGTAGGGGTCTAAATACTCTCATCCAATAGAATTTAGACAAGTTTAGGTATCAATTTTAACCTTATCATTTAGATTTAACTTTAAGTTAGATAATTTAACTTTTACCGTGTCTTCTTGTTTTCTTACACTATAAGGTTAATAAACATACCATATCAAGAAAAACGTACCCCAAGATGTTTATTATTAATATATATAACCTTATCTAAGTCCTTTGGCTGAGCCATAGATTTTTAGAAATAACATAACAATTATTAATATAATATTTGTTTTAAAAACTATTTTATGTCATTTTTGACACTATTTAGTAATTGATTTTTTCGGAAAATCACAAAAGAATGATTAGTTCGAAAAAAGTTACTTAAATAATTAATAACATGTCATATTAACCTATTAATTTAGTGTAATTCATAAAAAGTCTAAAATTACATTTATTTAGGTATTTATAACATCAATTATATCAATATTTCATAAATAAGATAATTACTGCATCATCGTTGTGTCATAAATAAATTAAATTATTTAATGTCTAAAAATTAAAAATAAAATACCATTATGTATGAAATATTCTTAGCTTCTTAAAAAATATTTATAGTTGAATTAATCTTATGTATAACCCCATATTAAAAAGTATTTACTTATTAAACATTGATTTTAACTATTTTAACCCTTCTTTAAATAAATTAATAATAAATGTCCTAATCTAATCCAAGTGGGACTAAATGGTCATATTTTATTCCTAAGGTTGTTTTTGGACGAATTACACTTGTCCAATAGAATTAGGACATGTGTTAGGGTAATAATAATATCATTTTTACCCTTAATTACCCTATTTACTTTTAACCGTGGTAAAAAAAGTAAAAAGTCACTATTCACCAAAAAATTATTTTCATCCCATTGAACCACATTTTACATACTGACATCAACCGTGTCTCTCAGATTTTCGAAATTATACTCACCGAAGCGGTAAAATTATATTTTATGAAAAATTCAGTTTTTTAACTACCACTTAGTGGTTTCACTATTCATCAAAAATTGAAAGTTTTCAGAAAAATACCAAAATTTCACCCTAGGCTAATTTCGATATTCTGAATCCAAAAATGAAGTCCATTTTGAAAAATAAAATTTATAAAATTTCAAAAAGTGGTTATTACTATTCATAACGACTAGTTTTAATAATATTTTAATAGCAGATCATTGTTTAGTGAAACTCGGTATTGCGTACGACACAAGCTATCGAGGGAGGCCGCAGTTGTGTGTAAATAAAGTAAAGCTAGTGTTTTATGTATTTAATGATTCCTTTGATGATTTATATAACATAAAAACAAAATATTTCACATAAAAGTATCGGGTGTAACAATTACCATGTTTACCATATTGAATATCTTTACTATCATTACCATTGTTTAACATTCTTACCATATTAACCATGATTACTATTACGTATCTTAGTACAATTTTCTATTTTCTGATTATAGTAGTATTAAAATATTTTTAATTGTATATTTGTGAACTAATCTCTTTTTTTGAAGTATAATGACAGATTACTCAGTTGATCAACCATATGATTTAAGAGATGATAATATTGGTCATACCTCTGGGGAGGAACATTCACATGGTCCCCTTGGTGTTCCCCAATCTTCCTCATGTGCTCCCATTACTACAAAGAGTTCATGATTTGGTAAATGTGGGTGCACACGTTTACCAAAATTATCACTTGCCCGTATACAGGATCAGAGGATACTCATTGAGTTTGATGAGGATGATATTCCGAGAGGTCCAAATGCAAATGATTTAAAGAGTTTTTCATCCACTCAGGTTAAGAGAAAAGTAATCATTCTGTATGATGATTGGAGAATTTTGGACAAAGCGATAATCTCTCAGTTTTGGGTGACGATTTTTGTAAGATCTTTTTCTATATATTTCCTATTTATTAAAATTTTCTAGTATATATAACATGTTAAAAATCTTCTTATTAGATGACATTTGATATTCATGACACTGGAAGATTTAGGAAAAAATGCTTATTGATAGTTTCCAGGAGATGGAGGGATTTCAAATCAACCCTCACATTTTATTTCATTTTTTGTCTTAAGAGTCATGACAATCGATGTCGTATATATCCTTTCATAGATGAAGACACATGGAGAAAGTCTGTTGAAATTAGAAGAAAAGAATCATTTTTAAGAGAAATTTAAACTTTTATAAGATTTCTTATATAAATTATCTTATTACTGTTTTGTTAATGATTTATTTTTCTTAATTTACACAAACATGGAAATCTCATCCGGAGATCCAATCTAAAAATGTATACCCTCATAGTTTATCTCAGTGAGGGTATAAATTATTTGAAGATCAAATGATGGCATAAAAATTACAAAAACTAAGAGCCGAGTCTTCATGCTATGGAGAGGTGGCCCCTCCATCCCCTCCATCTAGAAATGAAAAATAGAAGAGAGCTCGGATGAAAAAAAGGGAAATATCTTTCAGAAGATTCGAGAATTGTAGCTGAGACAATTATAAGATGTCTATTTTATTAATTTAAGTTTACTATTTTCTTCATATAATTTAAATCATTAAATAAATGTTAAATTAATAGATACATTATTCTCATGAGGTGCAGAGCTGACATGGGGTATTTACAGCAGCTGGGAGGTAAGATATTTTATCTGCATCATTGGGAAATCATGAACATCTGGGTCGTGTATGAGGATATTCAGCAGGTGTATTGGTAAGAAAAGTTTTTCCACGTTCCTCAATTACTTTCGTTGAGGGAGTTTTTAAAAAAAATAGAATCTTTGGAGGCTGAAGTTCTGAATATTTGTTTGATGATGGAGGAAAAGATTAGAGTGTCGGTACAGACTATGTTTGCAGACATGCAAAGATAATTTCAGACTGCAACTCCCACTCCTCCACCTCCCCTTGTAGACCCCATTATTTATCCTCCACCTTCGCCAGTAGCTCCCACTCCCCAACCTCATCCTACAGACCCCATTTTTTATCCAACTCCTCCACCAAAACTTCTTTTTGATTGTGAGTTGTATGTTGATGACCCTCAGCATAATATAGTTGCATATGGGTAGGTATATTGTATAGAAGATACAGTTCATCATCAAAAATTAGAGGTATAGAATAATAGGGTCACTGTACAGGATATTATAGATATATCATCTCATGTACCTATACCTATATATGAGGTGACGATAGTTGGACATAGTATCAGCCATTTTCTAATTGGGTCATCCAGACTTCTTCGAATCATTACCGTAGACGTATGTATGTTATATCATCTATTTTATTTTTTTATGAACGATTTTTTTTTCATTTGAAAACTAATATATTTTTCAATTTATTTTTACAAGAATACTTCAAAGGTAAGGAAATACTGTATAGACAACAACAAAGACAAATGGATATGACATCAGATACATATTCTAGTAGTCTTGAAAGATTGTAATGATATTCAAATTTTTAGGCATATCATTATGAGTTTCCAATTGAATATCATGTTTGTGGACGTTCAATAAATTCATTGATTATGAAATCTGATATCATGGATCTTGTTACTGGAGATAAGTTTGGAATCAACATGGTGCAGATTTTTTCCATGTAAGTCTTAACACCTTATCCTTGCATTATATTTATTAAAAATTGTATACATATGTCTGTTTTGTATTAGGTATATTTATAACATTTCTGAGAATAATGACTAGACATATTTATATGGGTTCATGGACCCACATTTGATCTCCCCAGAAGCATATGCAATGGATGAGGAACAAATAATGGTTTATATTTCTGAAAGGCATGAATAGAATATATTCACACAATGTTGGATGATGCCTTTTTGTGAGTGGTATGAAACACATCTCTTTCATAGAGTTCATTATCTTTTAACATAAATAACCACTAACCTTAATTTTATTTATCAGTGATCATTAGATGATAGAGGTTTTTTTCTAAGAAAGAAGACAATTTATTGGATATGCTCTATCCATGGTGATGTGAGTGGACGTTTTAAGAAAATGTAGGAAAAGTAATTTTCAATTTCTTAATAGTTTTATATGTTATAATTAATTTTAAATTTATCCCATTCGTATTAATTTCTAATAGTGGATTGGTCATCTTTTGAAAAAACACAAAGAAAAGGAGTGAAAAGATCAAATATGTATAGGTAAAGGTAAATATCCATTTATATTTTTTACTATTTGATTTATTACATACAAATAATATTTTGAATTTACACTCATTCAAATGGAATTTTCATGAACAAAATGGCATCATCGAATGCAGATATTATATGTTAAGGTTTATTTATGAAATATTAACAACTGAGACAATTGTGAATATTTTCCTAGAGAGATTTCATTTTAAACATTGCCATAACATTTCATTTGATTTATTCATTATACACATGTAATAATATCATTTAAATTTGTAGATATTTTATGACCCTCAACCCTATAGTGCTGAATATGTAAAACACAGACAAGTGGAATGGTCAAATTATTTTGCGGGTTTGATTGATTTTTAGATGTTTGTAGTGTAAAATGAAATTTTGAATATTTTCATTGCAATTGTGTATTTGGTATTCATTTAGGTTGATTTTATTTTTTTTATGTTTACATTGTAAGTTTTGAATGTTATATATTTGAATGTGTAATTTTTCTCTACTTATTGTTTTGGTCTAGTTATGATCATTTTTATGGAATGGATTCTGGTCTGCAGGTGAGGGTTTCCAAGGGTGTGGGGGTGTTTAATGGGGTGGGGGGTATCCAGTGGTGTGGGAGGGCTATCTAGTGGGGTGGGGGTATCCTGGGTGTCCATGAAGGCTGGGGGGAAGTCCAGGGGGTGGTAGCGTTTCCAAGAGGGTGGAAGGTTTGTCCATTGGAGTGGGGGGGTTTTCCAGGGGGTGTCCAGGGGTGTGGTGGTTTCATGTGGTGTGAGGGGGGGTTCCAAGGGTGTGGATGGCAGTCTATGGGGATTGGGGGGGGGAGCAGTCCAGGGGGTGGGAGAGGAGGCGCCGCCATCCCTCAAGGGGCTGAACACTACTGGAAGGTACTAATCACTCCCACATGTCAAACATTTTGAGATCTTAAGCTTTGCATGTGGGAGATATGATTACCTTCTTAAGGAGTGCCCCCTGAGGGATGGCAGGGAAACCTCTCCCAACACCAGCTATCCAGGGGATTTCCAAAGGGTGGGGGCTGTCCAAGGGTGTGGCGGGTGTCCAGGAGTGGTGGGGCAATCCAGGGGTTTGGGGGGTGTTCATGAGGGTGGGGGTTTGTCCAGAGGCGTTGGGGGAAGTCCAGGGGGTGTGGGGGCAGTCCAGGGGTGTGGGAGAGTGTGTTTGGGGCTCTCCAGGTGGGTGAGGGGGTTCTGGTTTGTTTTTTGTAACTTTTTGGTCTATTTCAGGGGTGTGGGAGGGCTGTCCATGGGGGTGGGTGTGATGTCCAGGGTGTGGGAGTATACCGGAGGGTGGGGGGGATGTCAATGTGGTGGTGGTGGTGGTGATTTCCAGGTGTATGGGGGTGTCCAGCTGTTTGGTGGGGGCAGTCCAGTGGGGTGAGGGGGTTCTGGTGTGTTTCTGTTAACTTTTGGGCCCTGTTTTAGGGGTGTGGGAGGGCTGTCCAGTGGTGTGGGAGTGCTGTCTAGAGGGTGGGGGTATACAAGAGGGTGTGGGATGTATAGGGGTGTTGGTGATGTCTAGGGGTGTGGGGGTGTCTAGGGGTGTGGTGGGGGCAGTCCAGTGAGCTGAGGGGGATTTGATCTGTTTTTGGAAACATTTTGGCCATGTTTCTGTGCTGTGGAAGGGTTGTCTAGGGGTGTGGGGGTGATTTCTAGGGAGTGGGGGTATACATTGGGGGGTTTCAGGGTTGTGGGGGGCTATCGAGGGGGTGGTGGGGATGTCTAGGGGTGCTTGGGGCTGTCCAGGGGTCGGGGGGGGTAGTCCCGAGATGTGGGGGGTGTCCAAGGGTGGGGTGGGGGTTATCTAGTGGGGTGAGGGGGGCTGTCCAGGGGGGTGGTGGGGGGCTGTCCAGTGAGGTAAGTTTTAAATGTTATCAATGTAAATGCTTAATTTTTCTTTGGTTCTTGTTTTGGTCTACTTATATTTTTTTGGTACGAATTCTTGGTTTGGTTTCTGGTTGTTTCCGGGAGAGTAGAAGACTTCTTTCTATTTTTAAAAAAAATTGGTTTTTCATGTCAGTTATTTAATAACCAAAGTGATAAAAACCTCGGAAATGTTTTATCACATCAGTTATTATATAACCGATTTGATAAACCTCCCCTGATATATCATGTAGGTTATTTAATAACCGACGTGATAATCACCCTCGCACTGGTTTATCACGTTGGTTATTAAATAACTGTCGTGATAAACCATCCCCTCTGGTTTTTCACGTCAGTGATTAAATAACTGACTTCATAAATGCATATTATATGGTTTATCACATTATTTATTAAATAAACAATGTAGAAAACAATATTTATAACATCATTCGTATTAACGTTAGCTAAAAACCAACGTCAAAAATGAAAAATAACCGACGTAAAAACCATTTTTTGTAGTACTGTTACTGGTCTCTAGGTAAATACAGTTGAATTATGATAACGATTTATAATAAATAGAAAGAATATAAATAATAATGTTTAAATATTATGGAGAAAAACTCCCTAATTTGAGAATATAGAAAATCATTCTCATAAACCATCAATTAATGCAATAAAATAAAAAGTTTCCATAGATGAAATTTATTGAAAAAACAACATTATTTAATAATAGTAGTGGATTTATTATAAAATATGTTGTAATTTATTCCTATAAGTATAATAACCCTATATAGAATAATATAATAAAGGTAATAATTCTTGAGAAATTATTTTTTCAGTAATAGAACCAATTTTTATAAAGTGGAAATTTTAATGAAAACAATAAATTTTGTTTTAGAAAATATGTGTAAATTTTTTAAAATAGAAAAAGTTAGATGTCACATTTAAAATACATATTTTAAAGAAAGTTAATTTTAAATCCTATTAGATCTTTTAGTTTTAAAAATAAATAATGTAATTGAATTATAAAGATAAAAGAGGTTTATTATAATTATATTTTCATAGGAAGATAAAAATAATTTGAGGAATTTTTTATAATATTTTGAAATTCCATTATTGAAACTGAAATCATGAAAATAAATAAAAAGATTAAATTCTAATAAAATATATTATAAATTTTAATGTGATAAAAAATATAAAATAACATTGTTTCAATATATAACTCTAATTATTAGATGTAATGGAAAATATTTATAATGAGGGGAACCCATTATTAAACATGATTGTAACTATTACCGACAATAATATATATTTCTATAATAAATTTAATCCATTTATATTTCTTTAATATAAAAATTGTTTTCTAGATAAGATGAGATGGTACCATTAAATAAATTTTTATGTTGGAAGAAACTAATATCATAAGAAATTTATTATGATAGGGAATTTGAACACAATTATTGGATTTGAGATAATAAATAACCTTAAAACACTGGTATATTTTGAATGAAAATACTATACTAATGAAATGAATGATTAAATTATATATATATTAATTCGAATTAAAATTATATAAAAATTTAATACATGAAAAATATATAATTGAAAAAAGGAAACAAGTGATTAATAATTATCATGTCACAATGAATAACAATTGAGATACCAAAACCCATGTGGTAATGGTAATGTAATAATCATAAGAACATTTGAGGGTTATTGTGAATAGGATTTCCTAATTTCATGTAATGAATGTAATTCATTATTCATAAAATAAAATATGACAAATAATTACGAATAAAATAGAATTTCTGATGGCCAATATAAATGATATCACATAGAATAGAAACTAGAGCCAGATGTCCTTAATGAATAATTGTTATTTTAATTGAATTCCAATATAATGAAGTATATAAAAATTTATTACTAAATAATATTTATTTCGTAAATGTTATTAATGAAATTAATTTATTTCATATATATGAACAACAAAAATATACTCGCGAATACAAATCTCATCTCTATGAAATAAAAATGAGAACAAAAAACAATTATATTAGTTCAAAATTCATTATGAGTCTACATTTTTTATTTCAAATAATCCATAAAAATTTCTAAAAACCAAATCTATAAACTAATTCCTCCTATTTTTAATTGAATAATAAATAATTTTTATGACAAGGAATTTAGTTATAAAATTCTGTAAAATTTTGTAGATTACTTAAGGTGGTTCGGTCAATTATATTAAATAATTCCTTAAACACAAGATGACATAAATATTTTTATATATTATTATTACTTCTATAGTTATAGGGAATTATCAAATCTATTATTCCATTGAAATATATATATTGGTTCATAGTTTCCCCAAAATGAACTAATTCCAAAAGGCTCCTTGATATGTTTATTTTGAATAGTTATAGTTACAAGGAATATTTACTATTTATATCACTTATAGAATTGAAAATATTATCATTCCAGATAATAATTATTTCAAAAATATTATATTTGATGTTTAAAATTTTTCTTGTTATCATCAGCAAATTGTGGTGATGAAAATTTAAATTCATCATTTATTGAGGTGGTAGAATTCACATACACGTGATTAAAGATTATATATCTCATGATATGTACATGAATGAAGGTATATAATAAATCATCCTTTCAGAATAAAATACAGTCACTTATGAAATATATTAATTCACCTATTCAATCCTGGTTTCCTTCCATGTGAGGGGGTGATGATAAATGAACCACATCACATTGTGGTGATGGCAGTCCATAGGTACGGATGATAGCTATTGTTTTTCATTTTATTAGAGGATTTAAGGCGAGAACACATAATATACATATTCCATTATTCAAAATAACTTAAAAATTTAAATAAATAAATAAATTTAATTTTATAATAAAATTTATATTTATTATAATTGGTGTATATACACATAAGATATTTATTTTATAAAATTTTCTTAAAATTTCATGATAATTTAATCATAGTATATATTTTATTAATCATCTCACAAGAGAATAACATCCCCATGACTAGTGAAATTGATATATATTAAAGTGATAAGATAAAATTTTTTATAAAATAGATTTCTACCTATTAGAATTTAACCATGGGTGAGACCATATAAAAATGAGAAATCCTAATAACGGGTGAAATTTTAAAATATAAGAATATTGAAACATATTAACTATTTATATGTTAGGATATGAGGTAATGATATATCACATGATCTAACATTTCACATGGAATAAAGTCTTGGAACACATGACACTAAAAATAACAGAGTTGTAATATATCATATGTATTTATTGGTAACATAAAAATATATTTGAACTATTATGGATTAAGAGTCACCACCTATTTACCATATATGATCACGAATTATAACCTATTTACCATATAAGATCCAGAATTACAACATGTTTTCCACATTGGTCTAGGTATCATAACATGTTTCCCATTCTGGATAAAAAAACTAGTATATGTTTAACATTATGTGATGAGATGGAATGTATTGAACAAAGATTTAGAGGGACATATGGGCCACTATTCAATAAATGATTTTGAAAAATATGTTTTTATAAGAAAACATCACACCATAAAATCATCAAAACCCAAAAATATAAAGGGTTTTCTCATTATGTAGAATATGGTATTACAATAATAAAATTTAATACCGGATATTTTGATACCATATCTGACCACCAAAATTAATAACCTCGATAAATCATATATATTGTGATCATTTATCATTACATTATTGAAATATTTAAAGACCTGAAAAAATCAAGGAAATTATTTTTTCGTAATTTTCATAGGAATTTTACAAGAACACAGCTTTTGACGGCACCTGATTCCAAGGCCCGGTGTGCCCGAAATCATTTTCTGAAGTTTAGCTTGGGTACGTTCAGTGAATGAACTAGTGAGTTTTTCTATCTTTTGAAACAGTGCTCGGAATCGAATTCCAAGGGCACCGATGGAATCGCAACACTGGTAATTGTTTAGAAACACCTTTTCTGGAGTTGCGTTTGCTTGGGTGTGGTTTTTAATTTTTGGGGGTTATGTTAAGAAATAAAATAAAATTGGTACAACCAATTTTTATTTTATTTTAACATAAGTTAAGTGGATTATGTGGGACCCACAATAACCTGCCCTCATGGTAGGATATTTTTGAGGTGGGGCCCACACGAGCCCCACCGTTTCTTTTCTTATATGTAACTCACCCGCACCCCCCATTTAAATGAAGTCAACTCTTACGTTTAAACTGGATAATAAACGCCCCAATAATTGGGTGGTTTTAAACTCCCCAATTAATTATTCATTTCATTTCTTCTGAAATTCAAACGTTGTCTTGTGCATTAATAAAATAAGACAACTCTTATTTTATTTCTGCTGGAACTTGTTGCATGGAGAAGATTGGGAGAAAATCCTTCTTCTTTGACGAAGAACGTGAAGAACATGAAGAACATGCCGACCTCCAATGAAGAACGCCAAACCATCAGAGATCGGCATCCGCGAAGCTTCTTCCGCGACACTCCTTCTCTGATTCTTCTTCCGCGATGCACCCTCTACGATGCTTCTTCTGCGACGCTTCTCCGCGACGCGACGATCCTCCATCCACGATGCCTTCTTCTGCGACGCTTATTTCCGCGAAGAATCCTCGATTATCGAATTCGACGAGGTAGGGATTTCTTTTATTGTTGATGATATTCGTGTTTTCATCCGTCATCATTCCTCGTACTTTTGGACCACCTGTTACCAGTTAACGGGAGGGGGCCGGACCGGAAAAACATGGCTGAACCTCCTCCCCTTTTATCTTGTCTTCCTTGTGGTGGAATGGAACGAGGATGGAGCGGTGATGTCGCACCGCGCGGGTCAGGCGGCAAGGTATGCGCGGCACTATCACTATGTGCCATTGAATCGAACAAGAACTTGGTGTCGTCTCGCCGTTCCGGAGAACCCCGATGAACACCGTGGCCAGAGCGGGGCTGCGATGGAGGGGCGCGGTGCCGTCACGCCGCCCCGGACGGACAGAGGTCGCGGCCGGTTCCAGGCCACGGCGGAGCAGGGGAACTAGCGATCGGTTCCTGGCCGGGCCGCTCCCAAGGGGGCTGGACGAGGACCCAGTTTGGGTCGACCCGGTTCAGGCCGACCCTGGTAGTGTCGGGGCGGGTCGGAACGGGCCCGAACCCCCTAATACTGAACCTCTTTTGATATATTTCCCATAACATGAGCTACATGCCTAAGATCGACGGAATATCAGTTGCGTAGAGATCCTTGGATCAAGACGGTAATTTAGGTATATTACACTCAGGGTTTCGGATAACTTTGGGTTCGGCCGGGTTGGTTCGTACACAAAACCAACCGGACCCTCGGAGCGGAAACGCTTATAACATGAGCTCCGGACATCTGATTGACGTGCTGTCGACTTTGTTGGATTCCTCTATGTGAGACAGACCTTTTGTCTTACTCTGCTCGAGTTTTGGACACAGTTGGAGTATGGTTGGGTTGGTTTTGTCTTAAAAACCAACCAGACCCCTGGGATGAAAAGGTAAATAGCACTCAAACAGGGTGTCCAAATAATGCGTTGTCTGTGACATTGAGTTCCTATTGATGATACAGAACTTTTGGATGCATCAACACCGGACTATATGTCAATTGATGTATCAGCCTTTCGGTTCATGGAGAGGACCCTCCGAAACAAGCTTGATATGTGCGGGAACCATAGAGATGGCTGCGACTACAACGACAACTGTGCAGAAATCCTCCGTGGGTTTGGCAACGACGACTACAACACTTAGCAATCCTACGTCGATCAGTGCTACCGATTTTGTGCGGGTCAGATCCTGTGTGGGTCAGTGCTTAGTGGTCATGTGTGGGCTAGTGCCTACAGATCCTATGTGGGTCTGATCCTGTGTGGGTCATTGCATGGGTTAGTTACCTATCGATCCTGTGTGGGTCAGATCCTTTGTGGGGAATTGTGGGGGTTAGTTATCTATCAATCCTGTGTGGGTCAGATCCTTTTTGGGTCATTGAGGGGTTTAGTACCGATCGATCCTTTGTGGGTCTGACGGCTCAGATGAATCACTGGCTATATCTGATCATCTCTATCATCACATGAAGAAGTATACCAGTGTGAACTGAATCTTGACTTGATTTCCTATGTGGATTACGTTTTGCATTCCTAAGTGGAATGGGTTCTATTTTCTTGTGTGGACTGGGTTTTACTTGGGCACGGAAGTTAGAGCAAACTGGGATTGATGACTTTGGTATATGTATGGGCATATACCTAAGCAGTGTCTGATTTTACTTCGTGATTGTAACTTTCCTTTTCTGGATTATCCTTTGTGGATTCTGGGAGACCATCGGGGGTCTCGGGGTCCCTAATGAGTAGGTTATACTCACCCCTGCACCGGCTATGCCCACACTATGTTGGGTTGGTTGCAGACTATGGACAACGCTGATCGTGGTTGAGGTTTGCGGAGCAGGACGGTACCTAGAGGTGGACCACTGGGTGGGACGTACTCGGAGCGGACGGCTGGACCAGAGGATCTTTGGAGGCTATCTGTACTCATCCTTCCGGTGGGACTTCCAGTGGACGGATCGACGTTGTGGCTTTACTTTCTGTTGATATTTTCCCTTTCTAGTTGTACTTTACTTTCAGTTTGGGTTTGTATTCTGGCCCACATACTTTTCCGCACTTACCATTGTACCCAGTTATTACTTATTGTTTACTTCTACTTGCTTGATCTATGGTGGTTGTTTACATTACAAAGGTAGTGCCTTCCCTTTTTTGGGAATTACACCTTGCTTCTAGTCGTCATCCCCTGGCCTATGAAAGGCAGGTTTGGGGTAGTCACGGCATGGGCCCCGAGGACGGGTCGTGACAAATTGGTATCAGAGAAGTTTGGTTCTACCACAAAACTCATTACTCTGATCTTTTTCTATGTGAAGCAATATGGTTAGGAGTATTAAGTGTGGTTATCAGTCCAGGGAGTCCAGTGTTGTTGCAGCGGCCGACGTATTCATATACCAGGTCACTGACTTCTGATTTTCGACATAATGCATGAAAACATTGATTCCGTGTGTGTTTCAAGTTTTCTTTGTGATTTCTTTGTGTCAGCTCACCAGGTAAACTGTTTTACCATGGTGCACCTGTTTCTTTTCAGGATAGCCCCATGACAGTAGCCAGCTAGGGTTCCGAGAGTTGTGCGTGATGACATCCCACCAAGCGACGAGGCCTTGGTACATGGCCCTTTGACAGTAGAGGCACTGGCGGTTCCTCTACCCGCTGAGCCACCGATGCTACCAGCCCCAACTGCTGACGATCCACGTTGCCTTAGTGCACTGCATGATTTTCAGTGCCAATGACCACCCAGATTCCGCTGGGAGACGGAACCACATGAATCTGATGATTGGCTTGAGGAATTTGTACGAGTTTTCAGGTTATTGAGGACACCAGCAGACCACATGGTGATCCTCACAGCGAGCCTACTGGACGCTGCAATAGGAAGATGGTGGAGCTTGATGATCTAGGTGCACGATGAGACATCTCTCCCCTGGATGGACTTTTAGAGCCGCTTCTGCTTGGAGTTCGTCCCAGCCACCCTCCGTGCAGTGCACATACATGAGCTTCTACAACTGCGGCAAGGCATCTTGACGGTCGCCCAATACTCGACGAGATTTACCGATCTCTCTCGCTACTCGACAGACATGGTACGAGACTAATTCTTGCAGGCACGGACCATTGATCGGGGATTGAGTCAAGAGATCATGGAATCACTGATCTCCCTCAGCATTTCGACTCAGGTAGAGGTACTGGAGTGAGCCCTTTTGATCGAGAGCTTCCTTGCTGATCCTTCATTAGCAGCGAGACCTACCGCAGGGCGTCACATAGTAGAGTCTTCTATAGCAGGCAGTCGATGGATGACTCATGGGTCCAGGTAGACTAGACCCTCAGGCAGATGACCTTAGGAAACTAGCTCAGTAGTGTGGGGAAAACAGAGCGGAGCTAGTATTTCGAGAGGCAGACAGTGCTACGCATGCGGCGGGTAGGGCCACATGGGTCGTGACTGCCTGACCCGCCGTGCCGAGGAGCAGCAGACGGTTTAGGGGCCACCCAGGCAGAGGCAGAGGGTCGACCGTGGCAGTCCGCATGAAGCAGGTGGATGAGGAAGAGGAGTTAGCTGAGTAGCAGGTGGTGGGTGACGCTTTGGGACTCTACCACCAACACCACCAGGAGGTCCACCCCGACCACCGGGAGCTGGCGGGCAGAGACAGGCACAGTTCCAGGCAGTAGAGGCCTACAACCACGGTGCGCCCGAGATGATTTGAGGTACTATCTATGTCTATTACACCCTTTCTGCAGTTCTTATAGACACATGAGAGACTCATTCTTTCATAGCTTCTCCCCTTGTTCGGATATCAGAGATTCTGACAGAGCCGTTGGCTCGATCCTTACACATAGATACTCCTACTAGAGCAGACTCGACGATTATGCACTAGTGCCGGCAGTGTGAGCTTACTCTAGGATGCGAGAGCTTCGGTTGGGATATTCTTGTAGCCGCTTCGAGGCCTTACGACATCATCTTGGGCAAGGATTGGTTATCTACAGTCAATCCTCATATTGACTGTATTAGGCGCAAGGTGAGATGTGTACGCACCGATGGATGCTGGTTCACCTTCAACAGCAAGAAGGGAGCCTTCGCAGCACTGGATGGTCTCCCTCAGAGGAAGTGAAAACCCATAACTCATCAGGTGGCTAGCCTCATCCTAAGATCATTTGAATTACGAAGTCCTAGTTTTCCTGCATTGGTGGATCAGTATGCAGACATTTTCCCCGATGATGTTCCAGGACTACCTTATCACAGAGAGGTAGAATTTTATATTGACATGTGCCCCAAGACAGCCCTGATATCCACTCCAGTGTATCGGATGGCCCCCGGTGAGCTTATAGAGCTACAGGTACAGTTGGAGGACTTGCAAGGCATGGGATTCATATGACCAAGTGTTTCACACTGGGCTTCTCCGATATTGTTCGTCAAGAAGGAGGACGAGAGCTTGCGACGTTGTGTCAAATATCGTCTCCTGAACCAGGTGAAAGTGAGGAACAAGTATCCACTACTGAGGATTGATGACCTCTTCAATCAGCTCAAGGGAGCACAACGGTTATCAATGATAGATCTCAGGTCAGGCTATCATCAACTCATATTTCGGGATGCAGACATGCAGAAGACGGCCTTCAGATGTGGGTATAGCCATTTTGAGTTCTTGGTTATGCCATTCGGCATAACCAATGCTCCAGCAGTGTTCATGGGCCTCATGAATAAGATCATTCATCCATACCTTGATCGATTTGTCATGGTCTTCATCGACGACATTTTGATATACTCGACCACTACGGAGGAGCACGCCTACCACTTACAAGTTGTACTAGACACAATCCGAGAGAACCAGATTTATGGAAAGCTCTCGAAGTGTTAGTTCTGGATACGTGAGATCCACTTCTTGGGACACGTCATCTTTGAAGCAGGAGTTGCGGTGGATCCTGCGAAGATCTAGGCAGTGCTAGCTTGGGAGCCACCCAGGAGAATGATGGAGGTACGGTGTTTCTTGGTACTAGCTGGATACTACCTGAGATTTGAGCTAGACTTCTCCAGAGTTGTGACACCACTCTCAGCTTTGACGAAGAAGCGGAAACCCTTTGTGTGGTCAGAAAGTGGTCAGCAGGGCTTCTAGGAGCTGAGACAGAGATTGACTAGCGTAACTATCTTGAGGTTGCCGGAGGAGGGAGTAGGGTACGTAGTCTACTGCGATGCATCAGGAACCAGACTCGGATGTGTCCTGATGCAAGAGTAGGCAGTGATCACATATGGATCATGTCAGTTAAGGCTGCATGAGTAGAACTACACTACCCATGATATGGAGTTAGCAGCAGTGGTCTTCGCTCTAAATATGTGGCGACACTATCTGATGGGAGAGCACTTTACAGTCTATTTTTACCATCAGAGTCTCAGGTACGTCTTCTCTCAAAATGACTTGAACCTGAGACAGTGGTGATGGCTCAAGTTCCTCTAGGACTATGACTTTGAGATAGTCTATACTTCTGGGAAGGGGAATATAGTAGCTGATGCTCTCAGTAGGAGGACGGGCATTTAGATACTTGGGGAGGCAACAAAGCAGCTAGCCACTTTGCAGATATCCTTCATGGATAGATATGGAGTAGCCTTCCTTCAATCACTAATAGTCACTCCTCCACTACTGCAACGGGTTAGAGAGGCACAACGTGGGGAATCTGACTGTGAGACGTGGCGTGCGCAGATATCCTCAGGACAGGCACCTGATGGTTTCTCTATAGGAGGAGATCACGACGTCCTTTTCAAAGGAAGTACCTTGGTACCAGTTGCTTTACGGGAGGAGATGATGAGAGAGATTCACACTTCCCCTTTGGTGTTACATCCTGGCATAGCGAAGATGTACCAGGATCTCAGACGACAGCACTAGTGGCCGGGCATGAAGAAGGCTGTGGTAGAGTTCGTTTATCGATGCCTCACCTGCCAGTAGGTGAAGGTAGAGCACTAGGTACCTGCAGGCTTGGTACAACCCTTTGAGGTCCTGGAGTGGAAGTGGGACGTCATATCTATGGACTTTGTGACTGGACTTTCATGCACTTCCAGAGGTCACGACTCCATTTTGGTGATTGTCAACTGACTCATCAAGTCGGCTCATTTCATACCCATCAGAGAGCAGGGATCAGTAGAGAGCTTGGGACATCTCTACATTCAGGAGATTGTATGGCTTCATGGTGTGCCATCATCTATCATCGCCGATCGAGATGCTCTCTTAACTTCACGGCGTTGGAAGGGGTTCCAGGAGGCGTTCGGGACGCTGCTACGTCTGAGCACCGCCTTTCACCCTTAGATAGATGATCCGATGGAGAGGACCATTCAGACTCTCGAGGACATGCTTCGTGCATGTTTCCTTGACTTTGGTCGTAGCTGGGAGGACCACTTACCCTTGGTGGAGTTCGCGTACAACAACAACTACCACTCCACCATCTGGATGGAACCATACGACGCGTTGTACGGCCGACCTTGCAGATCACCGCTATGCTGGATAGACCCTAGGGAGTGCGCACTTGTGGGACCAAAGATGGTCCAGGCCATGATAGAGAAGGTCTAGGTCATCCAGGAGCGGATGAGGACAGCTCAGAGCCAACAGATGTCTTATTCTGATAGGAGGCTGAGGCCAGTAGAGTTCGAGGATGGAGACCATGTCTTCTTGTGGGTCTCACCTCGACGGGGAGTACAGAGATTTGGCCGAGGCCGAAAGTTATCTCCACGCTTAATTGGACCTTTCCAGGTCCTCAGCAGGATTGGAGAGGTGGCTGTTCACCTGGATCTACCACCTCAGTTGCACCGGGTGCACGACGTCTTCCACGTATCCCAGTTGAGGAGATACATGCACGACCCGACACATATCATTGACCATGGGGAGCTGGACATTGATGATGGGGTGACTTTTTCAGAGTTCCCGGTGATGATTGAGGATCGACAAGAGCGGGTCCTACGTGGATGGTCGATTCCTCTAGTGCGCATCAAATGGCAGCACGAGAACCTCCAGGAGAGCATTTTGGAGAAGGAATCTCAGATTCGTGCTCAGTACCCACATTTGTTTCCTTAGTTTATGATGTATCTTTACGAGGATGTAACACCTGAGGTGGGAGTGATGTAAAACCCTAAAAATTCAAGGAATTTATTTTCTTAATTTTTAGGGGAATTTTACAGGAAAGCAGTTTCTGACGGCACCTGATTCTGAGGCCCAGTGTGCTCGGAATCATATTATGAAGTTTAGCTCGGGTATGTTCAGTGAATGAATGAGCGAGTTTTTCTAAGTTTTGAACCGGTTCTTGGAATCGAATTCCAAGGGCAGCGATGGAATCACATCGCTGGTAATTGTTTAGAAACACTTTTTCCGGAGATGCCTTTGCTCAGGTGTTTTTTTTACGTTTAAACTGGATATTAAACGCCCCAATTAATTGGGCGGTTTTAAACTCCATAATAAATTATTCATTTCGTTTCTTTTGAAATTCAAACGTTGGCTTGTGCGTTAATAAAATAAGAGAACTCTTATATTATTTATGTTGGAACTTGTTGTGTGGAGAGGATTGGGAGAAAAGCCTTCTTCGACAAACAATGCGATGAACGCGAAGAACGCGCTGACCTCCGACGAAGAACGCCAAAACATCGGAGATCGACTTCCTCGACGCTTCTCTACAACGCGGTGATCCTCCCTCCACAATGCCTTCTTCCACGATAGTTATTTCCGTGACGAATCCTCGCTCATCGAATTCGATGAGGTATGGATTTCTTTTATTGTTGATGATATTCGTGTTTTCATCCGTCATAATTCCTTGTACTTTTGGACCATCTGTTACCAGTTAACGGGAGAGGGCCAGACCGCACAAACACGGCCGACCCTCCTCCCATTTTATGTTGTCGTACTTATGGTGGAATGGAACAATGACGGCGCGGTGCTGTCGCACCGCGCTGGGTCATGCGGCAAGGTATGCGCGGCGCCGTCGCACTGCGCCTTTGAATCAAAAAAGAGTGTGGCGTCGTTGAGCCACCCTAGAGAACCCTGATGAACACCGCAGCAGGAGTGGGGCCACGGTGGAGGGGCTCGGCGCCATCGCGCCGCGCCGGATGGATGAAGGTTGTGGCAGGTTTTGGGCCGCGGTGCAGAAGGGGAACCGGCGGCCGAATCCAGGCCGCCGACAACAGAGCAGGGGGACCGATCCATTCCGGTCCAGTGGTGGAAGCAACTGGCCAGTCGGTGCGGGCCGGACGGTCAGGGGAATACGCCGAGGGTCGTAACCCCCAGCTGGACAGCAAGAGCGGCCCCCTGCTTGGGGGCCGCAGTTTCTCCACGTTGGGACAGCGCGCCCCCCGCCCACTTCGCTCGGCCGTAACGGCAGTGCCGGCCACCTGGCCTCCCGGCCAGCGCCAGTGCACCAGGCGGGGCCGGGCCGCGCCCATGCGGGCTGGACCCGGACCGGGTTTGGGTCGACCAGGTTCTTGCCAAACCTGGGGGTGTCGGGCCGAGTCGGACCGGGCCCGAACCCACTAATACCAAACCTCTTTCGGTCTATTTCCCATAACATGAGCTACGGGCCTCCGATCGACGCACCGTCAGTTGCATAGTGATCCTTGGATCATGACGGTAGTTTCGTTATATTACACTCAGGGTTTCAGAGATCTTTTGGTTTGTCCGGGTTGGTTCGTACACGAAACCAACCGGGCCCTCTAAGCGGAAACCCGTATAACTTGAGCTCCGGACGTCCGATTGACGTGCCATCGGCTTTGATGGATTCCTCTATGTGAGACGGACCATTTGGCTTACTCCGCTCGAGGATTGGATGCAGTTAATGTACGGTAGGGTTGGTTTCGACTTAAAAACCAAACGGTCCCCTAGGACGAAAAAGCCAATAGCAGTCAGACTGGGCGGCCAAATAACGCGCTGTATGTGACGTTGAGTTCCTGTTGACGATACAGAACACTGGGATACATAAACATCAGACTATGTGTTAGTTGATGTATCAGCCCTTCGGCTCTTGGAGCATACCCTCCGAAACGAGCTTGTTGTGTGCAGGAACCCTAAAGCTGGTTGCGACTACGACGACGACTGTGTAGAAATCTTCTGTGGATTCGGCGTCGACGACTACATCACTCAGCGATCCTACGTGGATCAGTGCTACAGATCCTGTGTGGGTCAGATCCTGTGTGGGTCAGCTCTCAACGGTCCTGTGTGGGCCAGCGCCTATAGATCCTATGTGGGTCATTGCGGGGGTTAGTTACCTATCGATCATTTGTGGGTCAGATCCTTTGTGGGTCATTGCGGGGGTTAGTTACCTATCGATCCTGTGTGGGTCAAATCCTTTGTGTGTCATTGCGGGGGTTAGTACCTTTCAATCATTTGTGGGTCCGACAACATAGATGAATCAATGGCTATATCTGATCATCTCTATCATCGCACAAATAAGTATACATGTGTGAGATGAATCTTGACTCACTTTCCTCTGTGGATTACGTTTTTATTTCCTATGTGGAAAGAGTTGTGTTTTTTGTGTGGACTGGGTTGTACATAGGCTCGGACATTGGAGAAAACTAGAATTGATGTCTTAGTTATATGTATGGGCGTATACCTAAGCAGTGTCTGATGTTACTTAGTGATTGTATCTTTACTTTGTGGATTATCCTTTGTGGATTCTGGGAGACCGTCAGGGGTCTTGGGGTCCCTATTGAGTAGCTTATACTTACCCCTATACGGGCTACGCCCGCACTACGTTCTGTTGGTTGTAGATGACGGAAAACACTGATCGTGGTTGAGGCTTGTGGAGAAAGATGGTACCTGGAGGTGGACCACTGGGCGGGATGTACTCGGAGCGTACGGCTGGACCCGAGGAGCTGTGGAGGCTATCTATACTCACCCTTCAGGTGGGATTTCCAGTGGACGGCATGACGTTGCGTCTTTACTTTCAGTTGCTGTTTTCCCATTCTAGGTGTACTTTACCTTTAGTTTGGGTCTGTTTCCTAGCCCACTTAGTTTTCCACACTTACTGTTGTACCTAGTTTTTACATAGTGTTTACATATGCTTTCTTTCTCTCTGGTGCTTGTTTACTTTACAAAGGCAATGCCTTCCCTTTTTTCGGGAATTACGGCTTGGTGCTAGTCGCCAGCCCATGGCCTATGGAAGGCAGGCTTGGGGTAGTCACGGCACGGGCCCCAACGACGGGTCGTGACAAAATTAGATCCAAAAATTAAAATATTAGTTGAATAATAAATGAAAATATTAAATCATATAATTAATATAATGAATGAAAATCATATGATCTGAAGTATATTTGGATTCAAAAAAATTATAATAATGTAATGTTTTGTTCTGTGTAAACCATAAATAAAAGTAAGAGATAATTTATTTAAATATCCATATAAGACTATTTTAATTATTCAAAACATTTTAATATTTTATAGAAATCAATATAATTAATCGAAGGGCGTTGGAATTATGATATCATCATCCATAGTTTTGAAGGTAGAAAACACATATTTATTAAAATAATTTAATATAGGGCACTCTTAATGCTGAATTTAAAAAACACATCATCCCAGAAATTTTGGGAGTTCGGTTTTTAATTCCCCATGCCATTACTCAATATTTCAACAGAAGTTTACTAACCTCCAATATAACCATAATAATTATCATAATAGAATATCTTATAATTTACTATTATAAATATTAATTAATTTAGAATTTTTTCTATATATGAGTATTTTATAGTTTTAATGAATTTTCACTTTTTGGGTGGGAAATTAATATCGATTTCAACTTGTTTAATAGTCATGATGTTGTAAATAATTGTACTCCAAATAGTCATCGTTAATAAATTATATAAGGTAATGGAGCTTTGGTTTTTGGGTATTTAATAAACATATGATTACATTGGATGATATTTTTTATACTTTCCAATTGTATATGAAATATGATGTGAGTGAGTTTTTGTGATTTTTATCAAACAAATAGTGTATATAAAATTAATGAATAAAATTATTATAATAAAAAATAAAATAAAATTAATTTTTTAGTTATATATATTTTATATTATTTTTTTTAATAAATATATGATATAAATATATATCATTTTTAATATAGGTTTTTAAAATGACCATAAAATAGTATACCCCAATCTATGTGTGAGTATTTATATAAAATAAATCTTTTTGTTTATTATGTTGGTTAATAATATTTTGGAATAGTTATTAGATTAAGGGAAATGGAAAATTCTTTTTCAATTATAAAAAATTTCATTATTATATGGATATTATTTATTGTTTTATAATATTCTCTTTTTATGTGTTTCAAGATATTAATGATACTCATATTATATTTAATTGTGTATTTTTATTTAATAAATAAAATGGGTTGTTACATTTTATGCACCTTTTATAAAATTTATCCCTCAAATATTTAATATTTATATAAAAACATGTGAAGGATCGTTTTTTACATTTCCTCCTTATGTTGGTATGTTCATCACTCAATCATATGATTCCTTCACATCACATTAACCAATGTTATAGATCTAACCTTACATGCCTTATCACATAGATCAAGAATCACCTTATTTTGATCCACATATGATTTATCGTGGACCAAATTCATTTCTTCTTAGTTCATAATATTTAGTGGGACTATTATGTAATTCATCAATAAAAATAAAATGAACATATTATCCACAGGGGTGGGTTCTAGAGGGAGTTTTATGTTGTATTATAATATACCAATATGATCAGGGATACTAAGGAGATTGATTTTCAAAGGAATTGGCATCCATTTTATCCAAAATCTTATAACATGCTTCTAGGAATATTTCTAAATGATATCAATGTCCAGAATTTCAAACTATAAATCCTGTAATTGAATATGTTCCTAACTTTTCATTGTCCATTATAGTAGGACTCGTACTATGGATCACCAAGCATGCCTTTAATAGGCTTGGGGCTGGGGACTAGCACTGAGTGGGAATATCATAGACATGGGATGCAATTCCTTAGTACGTTTAAACATGAACTAATCTCTTACCCCAAAATGATGAAATGTAAAAAAACTATGTAAACAATTCATGTAAAGAACTATAACCCACAACCAATGTACAATAGTAAGCATTCTAGAATTTATTCATGGCTTGAAAAGAATCCCACAAAAAATAATGTCTGTTAACATGTTACTTTAAATCTTTTGTAGAAAACCCATCCAAATGGAATGGTACTCGAGGAACTGTTTTATGTTGTAGTAACACCATAGTTTTTCGAATCTCAAAACTCTCTGTCGGGTCCTAGTCAAATTTGGACTATGTAAAAATGTCACTCATCTGTACAAGACATGAAATGTGATGGAGAATCATGTGAAAGGGTGATTATAACAATACATGGTAGGAAACCCTAAAACTACAATGAATTACAAATAGGAAAAATATCTTCATCTACACACATGTATTTCTCTACTAGATATAACAAGAATATATAGATATACTCAAACAATACCACCCAACCTATCATAAGTTATGTCCATCACATAACGCCACAAGGGATACCTATTGAAGATTACCCAAAGCATTCATCTAGAAATACACATTCCTCAGTCTGATAGCATTGATGACGTTCATTAGAGATGTATTGTTCTTTAGAAACTGTAATGAGAGAGAGATGTTGATGAAGATCTAAAGAGATATAATATATCAAATGAGGATCATAGTGAGGTCCATGATGTGATACCAATAACTCAATATAGATTAACCTGCAATATATATTGTTGACACTCGATGAAGTTTCTCATGTAAATACCATTTACTATACTTAGGGAATGATGAAGGAATAGTGGATTTACTATGGGCCTCTCAAAAGATTCCAACAACTCTGTTAAGTAAGACCTATATATGATATCATAATATTATGTGTTATAAATGATAATAAAAAACATTTAAGGAAATGATAAAGGTAACAAACCCAAATGAATATCTTTTATGATATGGTGGATAATGGAATCAATTAATGTATAAATGAGAGGGTTCACAGTGATTTGTAGAAGTAACCTTTGTACCCCTTGAACATAGGAATTACTAATGTAAAAAACACATGTAACAAGATGTATATCACATTTAAAACCCACCAATGGCCTCATAAAGACATAGTGGTTTCTAGGATCTAAAACTTCATAGATGACTCATCAAACAGACACTCTGATTGTATGTTATGATCATTTTTGTAAAAAGATCTGACTCATGTCTGGTCTATTGGCTGACGCAACCTGGTCTAGTTGACCCAAACCAACATTATCCACTAAGGATATTCCCATATTACTTTTTGAGCATGGTCTAGCTTGGGCATCTGGGACAACTGGTTTGGCATGCATGCATGTGGGTTGTCACGTCCTTCACATCCAGTTCACCCTAACAGTGTTGCCCTGGTCCATGTGGTGCCACACCGCGTCCTATGTGGTTGGACCACCATGTCTACATGAACCCCATATTCCTGAACATCCCACATCTTCACTGCCACCTTGGGACCTTTCCCCATGGATGATTTTCATTCCACATGGTTGTCGCCTCCCACGTGATGTTGATGCATCATCCCACCATGCACCCTTAAGAACTGCTTCCCACCACAATCATTGATGGCCACTGATGCCGCTGATTCTATGGGGCACTGACCTTCCACCAGTGCATTGTTTTCTCAAATCATGTAAATTCATGATCATCGGGTCACAATATACACTAACATGGGCAATATTTCATCATTCCATCACTCTGGGGGTCTGATCATGTTCGGAGCCTCCCATAAATTTGAGATGCAACCACAAGGGTTCAATGACCAAAAATTCTATGAACTAGTGTAAGAAAAGCACAATGATCTCCCTGAGTAATAAACAATTTTCTTATTTCATATCGTCCCAAATATATTCCCATTACAATAAATTCCGAATTAAAATGAATTTATAAAAATGAATTCAAATTATTTCACTAAATTAATCCCTTCCTACAAGAACTATTTAACTGTGGGTCAACATATTCAATATTTTCTCAATTTTAGTCTTTGGATCTAGAATCTAGGAATTAATATCAAATAATAATTCCCTACTAATTTGGAAGAGTTACAAATGGTGTTATGTTGTCTTCTTCGATTATCCTTCTAATCTGAATGAATTTCTCATCGTCAATCCATTATCCAACAAATTTCATTAGACTGAGATCTATCACCTTGACCGATAATAATTCCAGGGTTATATCCTAAGCCTGAATTCCTGAAAATTGTATATTAAAAGAAAAAAAAATGTTGTGTGAAATAAAATATTTTTATTCTCGTTAGATAAAAAATGCACAATTCATATCTGACCTATGCCAGCCCAAGTTATTCATCGCCTAGGGTAAACTCGGTGCTTTGAAGTAAAGGATGGCACTTAAGATCTGATCTGAGCATCCAATTAGAATTTATTCCACATTTTACATGAAACCTACTTGTTGTTTTATATAATGTTTTATATTCTAAGAAAATTATTTCAGGAACACTAGGCCTCAAAATCACACACCATCTCTGCAGATGGTCTATAAATAATTCCATATAATATTTAAACTAATACATGGATTAACATGAGAAATTACATTCTCCCATCATAGGGAATTACATCACCAAAGAGGAAAAAAATGTCTACTCAGAAATATGACGGTACATAATATAAATATGATCCTCCAAAACCCACATTCTATCCTTGAGATTCTCATGCTACCAACAGACATGAACAAAGGGAATCACTTTTCCATAAAGGTTCATCTCTTACAGATCCTTGATCTCCACCAAGTACTCAACATAAGTTGATCCATACTCGATGTCTATCTCTCTCTATTAGATGATTTGTGATAAGACTTGCACAAACCACATTTTCTATAATACATGGAAGGCATCATGTACCCAGTGAAACTGCAAAGGTATATCTAGGCGGTACACACCTAGCCAACACTATATAGTATCATTAATGGGCGGATGAACCTAGGTGAAAGCTTTCCACTGAATCCAAATATCTAAAATTTCTATGTGATACCTAAAGAAACACATGGTCCAATTACATGAAGTCTAGGGGAATATGACTTCTATCAGCATATGACTTTTAATATATTTTCATTGTCCTCACCTGTTCCTTAATGATCTACACCTACATTGTAATAGATCACACTAACTTTGGGCCGATGATTGCTGACTCTCATGCCTCTCTCTTGTAAAGTGGTGACCTACTGGGTCTCCCATATAGAGCTTAAAATGGTTTCATACTAACGGTGGGGTGGTAAATGTTATTTTTGGAAAACTACACAATTGGTAGGTGATCCTTTCAACTATGACCGAATTCTATAATGAATGTATGAAAAATATCCACATGATACTAAATTTCCATCTCTATATAGAAATCGGTCTGGGAATGAAATATTATTCCAAAGAATATTTGATTCGCTAACACCTCATTCTATACCTTCATGGATCAGTTTGTGTAATGATCGTCACAATCTGAAACAATTGTCGATGGAACTCCATGAATATGAACTATGTCTTACACATAGAGGCTCCCAATCCTTTTTATAAACCCTTCTCTTAGATTGGTAAGAAGTGGTCTGAATTGGTGAGTTAGAAAATGATCAATCAAATGGTATCATATACCCTAGACGTGCATGGTAAACCCATCATGATATTATCAATATCCCATTCCACTTCAACACTATGACCTCAATTGGGTGGGCTAAACCCACAAGATCATGGTTCCAATCCTCCACCTACTAGCACATAATACATAGAAAAATGAACTCTCCCACTACCTTCATCATTCGAGACCACCAAAACTAATGTTGGAGGTCTTGGTATATATTTTACACACTAGTATTTACCTGAAAAATGGGATGCCTGAATATCCTTCAAAACCTCCTTCCACAATTCCATTATAACAACTATGTGTCCTGTAAAAACGACAACATGTTCCCCATATTTCATACATATTTTAGAATATTTATCTATGGATAACATAGTATATATATTCATGTAATCAGTATCCCAAGGTAGTGCCATGTGACTCGTTTTATGATTTTAGGGGTAAAAACCATTGATTGGAGTAATGCTACCACATCTCCATCCACAAATGATAACTACAATGATGACATGTTCTCTAACATCTCATATAGAAAATCAAATCATGATCTACCACTAAGAGAATATACCACCAAATTCTCCTTCCCAGTATTATATATGATCTCAAATTTATAATACTGGAAGAACACTATCCACCAACTCTATCTCATGTTCAGATCCTTCGTAAACAATATATAAGTGAGTCTCTTGTTCTCAATGTATATGATAATCATCTAACCCATCATGTAATATAACCACATATTGAATGTGAATACTACTGATTTAGTCTCAAGATTGTGGGTTTTTTGTTCTGCTCATGTGGTATTAATTAGTGGGAACTATAGGAAATCACCACATGAATCTTCATCTAGATGATACCAAGACCAGTTCTTGATGCATAAAATAACAATACATACTTGACAGCCTCCTTCAGCAATCTCAAGATCAGAACACTCATCAAACACCGTCTCAACTACTTGAATATCTGATGGCACTATTTTTTCCACACAAAACATTCCACCTTCCTTGTGAAATCTAAAATAGGTTCTAATATCATGTATAAATCATGTATGAATATCAGGTAATATCCTTCCAAATTTAGGAATATTCAAACCAATGTGATTCTCAGAGGTGGCTTCCATGTAAACACTGCATTTTCCTTGGTCGGGTCTACATACAATCCATATTCCAAGAGAACATGTTTTATAAAGAGGAACACCTGAATCTAAAACTAGAACACCATGAGTTTCCCATTAATCTAGTTTTCTTGGAGTATACCTAGAATCATCATTATTTATGTCATGTGCTCCTCCTCAGACACTGAGTATATAAGGATATATTTGATGAAGACAAACACAAATTGGTCTATATATGGATGGAAGATATGGTTCATGTGTCCCATGAACACTACTAGGGTGTTGTTCAGTCCAAATGTTATCCCAAAGAACACATAGTGACCAAAGAAGCATCTAAACGTTGTCCTTGGTATATCCTCATTTCATACAACCTGCATGTGATAGCCAGATTGAAGTTCAACCTTTGCGAACCATCATACCCCTCTCAACTAGTAGAAGGGGTCATAGATCCTCTATAGCAGATACTTTAATTTCATAGTCACATTGATCATGTGCAGGTAATCTATAGACATACTTATCCTCCCATTTTACTTTTGGAAAAAACCCAGAGGCTGCCCATGGAGAAACCCTGGATCTCAAAAAACCCTTCCTCTATGGCCCCATCCATAGAAGCCTGGTGTTGATGAATAATTTTAATACATTGATATGATTACATGGAATAAAATCCTTATAGATCGATTGGTTTAGTAGTTTTGGATAACTAGATACACACATAGGTTCAAAATTAAAACCTAAAAATAAATATAGTATATATGATTTATTGGGAACATCAATATATCTATTTTTATCCGTACAGGTCATTTATAATAAACTACATCATGTCCTGAGAAAAGGAAACATAAGAAATAGGTGAGATCAGATTCATAGTAAGGGTATTCAATACAACGAGAGATTTCATAAAATAATAATTTGGGATGGTGAATAACAAAAAAATATTCCATTACAAATAAACCATAATATAACATTGATGGAATATAATAAGATAACATATTTCCATAATAAAACATATTCTTGGGTATTCTAGTAGTCGAAAAACCATATTAATTTTCAATTACTACTTTATATTGAGGGAAATTAATATACCAAAAATAATGAAATAGACCGTCAAGGCCTCATCCAGGATATTTAAAAACATATTATGTCCTCATCCAAAACCATATCAAAATTGTGCAAGGCCTCAACCAAGTCCTTATCTATCTGTCTCATGGGACCTACTGATTTATTGAGGGGTTTTTGTGGGCCCAACAATCACATTTGATGTCAAATTTATTCCTAATATTAGAGGGGTGAACATAATCAACATATAAATTTATATTGTAAATAAAATTTGAAATGTAAATAGTTTTCCTCAATAATTCAACATAAACACTAACCATTCAGAGTAACAAAGAGAATGATATCAAAATAGAACATCCCCAATAAAACTAATTAGAATCCCTTAAAAAAATTTACATAATATCCTAATAAATAATGATCAATAAAGTAAAAGATTCAACAAGTGATTCAATCAAAGAGGACGATGTTTCTAAAATAGAATATTTTAAATTTCCTGGGGAAATTATTCTTAAACATGCCTATGTGTCACATACCACCTTGATGAATTCATATAATAATCCAATAGAACGTCATGAGGATATGGAGACTCTTGATATTATAATCCAAAGGTCATTAAATTAACTAGATTCATGGACTATGTGTCTAAAAAGTCATATACATTATTATTGTTAATTTTTAGATGAGAAATTTCATTTTTAATTTTGAAAGAAGGGATATTTTGGAAAATCAGTTGTATATGGCACCAAATAAGATTAATCACATGTATATCCAAGAAAATAAATTGTACGGTAATTGAAATTATATTTTAGGCATAAATTATGTCCCACTGATGTGAAATCACGTAGAAATTGTTTTCAATAGAATATTTAGAATTAAAACATTTTTGTTCGGTTTAAAGAATTTATTTATGTGATTTTAATGTGCAAAGGAATAATTTCATTCACTAAACAACATATCCACCAAGATATATTTCCTGTGTTAAAATGTGTTATTTTAGAACGGTGAATCAATATTTAAATTCATAATATAGTGAACATCAGAATATGTATGAATTTGAGAAGTTCCTTTAATCGAGTATACATTTCAGATGAATTTTTGAATGATTCTTATATAAAATTTAACTCACCAGAAAATTGTGAAATATTTTGAATGGTACTCATAAATAGAATATTAAAATATAATTTATGAGGAGTAAATAAATATAAATTATAATTCCATCATGGTGGGTATATAATAAGAGAAACTCAAATGAAAATATAGTTCCTGATAAAAAATACATCCAAATTTAAAATAAAGTCAATCATATGCCAAAAAATAAATAATCATCAAATGAAAAATTGAATATAATAAAAATAAAGAGACTTATAATATTAAAAATCAATGGGATGTATACATAATCCATACATAATTTATGGTAGTGAATATATAATATATCACAAAATGGAAGTGAGTTGAAGGAAACCTTACCTTAATTATGATAGTGATTTTCACTTTAACACAGTGTCTGGGATAAAAAAATTAAATTAATTAATTAATATTTCTTGAACGTCTTATTTATGTAATTGATTCATTATAGCCTTATTAATTTCATTTAGGGCCTTTTTATGGGTTTATGAGTTTCAATTTTATTCTTTCCAAGTGTCTTCTTCCATGGTATTCATGACATGATTTATTATATACATGTCAGGATAAACATATAATACGTAAATGATTTTCCAGAATAGAATTTGTGTTTTATTTTTTTAACATCAAGAATATTACACAGTAATGATATTCATTGGGTTATTGGGAGTGAATATTAATCATTACATAATGCATTAATGGTAATTATTTGGGTCAATTGGTAGATTGTTTATCACAATAAAGTAATATAAATTTATAATTTCATATCATTTGTGAAAAAATATTAAAGAAAATTATATAAGTTTCAATAAAAATATTATATTTTGGGTCAAAATAGAAATTGTTTCATGAATAAAATTTAATATGGTAATATAAATTAAAAACCCATCATCCTTGAATGTTACAAATTAACCCATCTTGGATGGTGTTTCATTTCTATTATAAAATAATATGAATTGATAGATGATGATGAATTATTCCACGATCAAAAAAATTTACAGTAAATTTATGGTACAAGAATACTAATTATATTTTGGATAAAGGATGTGTGGAAGAAAAAATAACGGAAAATAACTCGAATTAAAACAAAAGTTGAGATATCCTTTTTGAAAATTTGGCAGCCGGACGACATCACATAAAATTCATAAAATATGTTCACGATATAAAAAGAGAAAATAATAATTATTATATAATATGGAATGTATTTTGGGAATTTAATTATATATCCCAATATATTCCAATTAATATTAAAAGTAAATAACCAAGTAAGAGTGCTTGAATAAGAGAGAGAAATTGATATAACAATTCTACAGCATAACGGCTTTGGAACATTGTTTTAGAAATCATAAAAAAGATATGGGATAGTGGCAAGCCATTCATAAAAGACACATAATATTTTAGTAGTACATAATAACATGGAAATACCATCATTTTATGGAAACTGGGAATACATACAACATAAAAGAGATCTTGAATATAAATTTGAAGTTGAGGATTTCCATACATTGTATTGAAACACCTAAAAATTAAATGCTTAGACCATGAAGGCTTGAGGACACCATGGAAGAACACATTGGGAGGTAAAACTACCCTAGAATCAGGATGATGAATTTGGAATTAATTAAAATGAATGAATGAGTTGGTACTTGTAGTGAAAGGGAGATAATTTTTTTTAATTTCTATTGACACAGCATTAGTGGTTTTTGCAAAACCATGGGATTGCCCTCAATATTGGAAAATTGTTTTTCAAATATGGGACAATGCATATCAGATTTTATTAATGAAGAGTCAACCATAATTATTAAATCATCATTACATCATTAATGATATAATTAAGCAAACTAAAATCATAAAACATTATTTTTACTATTCACAAAAAAACAAAAATATCTTATAAAATTATAAAAAAATGGTGTAACCTAATATAAGTGTTATGAATTCAAAAATAAAATTTATTTTATCATTATAATAATATAAATATGAAAATTTTAACATTTATCTATGAAAGTTAAATAATATTATATATAATAGTGGACAAAAATGCATAATAAATTGCTTCGTGAAATTTTTGACACGTTAAAAAAATAAAATTATTTTACCATTTGTAATTAATGAATAGAGTATTGATATAACTATTTCATTATTATAAATACTAATAAAACCTAAATTTGATATAATAATTTAATCAACTCTCAAATGTACTATTTTTACCTAATAATAAATTTATCAAATTCGTCATATTTTTTAGAAAAATTAAAACTATAAACCTAATTTATGGATCAAGAAATTTATTTATACATTATATGTTGTGCTTAATACTGGATTGGTCATATTACTATTCATATAGGAATGTTACAATTAATAAAGTTTAGTTACTATTCACCAAAAAATAGTTTTCTCTTATCAGACTCAAAATATCATAATGATCACAACTGTGTATGTCATTTTTTGGAAATTCAAATCATAGGGGTGGAAAAATTTGGTTTAATGGCTAGGTTATAACAATGTGGAGTTTTGTAGAGACTTAGTATTCCATTCATTAATTATTAAATTTATTTTCAAAATCTCGGGGTGTTTCATTATCCACTTTTTACAAAAAATTCTTCCTCAAAATTTCAAAATGATATTATAAAGATCATAGTATATACTTGAAAATTCCCTTGTGGGAAACAGACATCCTAAATACGATTAATATATCCTCCTAATAAGATGTAAATAAAATGCATCAACTATGAAAATACAATGCATACTAATTGGACAACATGGTCATTGATGAATAATCCAAACATCAGGTTTTATTGGAAACTGATAGAGAACATGATCATATGAAAGATCTTTACCACCAAACCATAAACTAATGTTATTAATAATTTCATTGTTATCATGAAAAAATTTTAATTACATAAAATTTTTATTTAAGCATCTTTTCCATGATCTGATGAATTATTCAACTCTATATGTTTACAATTATACATTTCTATTTCCTAGTCACAATATTATCCTTTGATTGATCCTTGATCTATCTATTCTCCTAATATTTGCACATGTTTCATCATGTAGTAAAATTGATCTCTAAAAACTCATACAATGACAAACATAAACCATTTCACAAATTTTTTAACCTTACAATATATCATAATCCATAACTTTAGAATCATTCTCATATCCATCCTTATAAGATCCATGTATGTGAGGTCCTTAAAAGTTGTCATATTTATAGAACTCCATTATCTAACATGCTCAATGCATTTTATACCTTATTTTCCATTAATCAACATCAATAAGCGTTAAATATTTACTTCCAAAAAATGTGAATATATTCATCATTTGTCATTTTTAAATATGTTAATATCACAAATTACCATAAAACCTTATTGGAAACATGTATTAATCCTTACAAAAGCTATTCAATATATTCTTTATTTCAAAAAAATTGTTCAACACTCTCACTGATAACATATAAAACTTATTGAAAACTGATTTTCTTGGTAGTTATTATATATCCAAATGAATAACCTCTTCATCAATATCATTACCATTACAAATAAATTAAGGGGTTTCCTTCCCTTAATCATGAATTTTATACAAAAATTAACTTGTCATGAAATATTTTTTCTTTGTACCATTCAACATATGGTTTTAAATATGTAATGATAAAGTCTTCAATTAAAATACACATATATTACATAATTAACATAGCTAGTAAATTTCTGACAAAATATTCAAATGACATGAATCATGATTAGATATATTAATCATTATACATCATCTATGGTAGCATCATAAATTGATCATTATCCAGGATCATGATTTAGGGGTATATTGTTTTGACACATGGGACATTGATTTGCATAGTTTCCCATATCCATGTAGATGAATCATTATACAGTGGAAACATTTTTCCAAAACCTTTCAATCCTAAAAATGGTGTCCTTTTTCTCCACACTTATAAAAAACACCCATTCACTTTGATCATTTACAAGGATGATTCAATCCATAGTTATCACATGTGGGAAAACCCCTCGTTCCCTTTTTCCGCTTAACTATATTTTTCGCTACCATGTGATTCTTATTTTTCTTCCCTTTAAACCCATTGGAGTCATAAAAATGATTACATACCTTGTTAAAACAGGATATTATATCATTATATGATGAGAACACAAAGGAGACTATCTTCTATTGAAACAAAGACTTAAGACCATGAGAGATATGATTTTTATTACTATTTCAATCACATGAATTAGTTATGTTATCATTCATTCTTATAGGATCCATTTATAATAAATTTCATATACTATATAATCTCATATAATATACAACATTCTATAAATATAATCACAGTATAACACAAATCATACATTTATGCAGCATAATTCCTTAAACAATATAATTTTGGTTATTATGGTAGAATAATTCCTTTATAATAGTATGTAACAAAAAAATGTGTATTATTCTAATATTATCCCCCATGATTGTCAAAACAGGTTCGTAGTCTGGCACATTCTCATATTACATGTTACCTCATGTCAATCCCAAAACTCCTTGACATTGTTATTACTCCTAGGTACATCTGTGCCAAAACCACATCCACTTGTTGTATCCAAAATAAGATTTATTTTCTAGTAATACCAGAATAATATATTCATTACCAAATTTCAAGGATTTTCATGTATGTGTATCATTATGTCTATCAAAGGGTTTTGTTTCGTAATCTACTGTTTCTAGATCTAGCTTCAATGTTTTATAAAAAATGAACTATGATACCAACTGTAATGTCCCAACCCATGAATCTCAATGTTAGTGAATTATTTTAAAACATTAGGATTATTACATGTTTTAAAATCCCATTTGATCATGTATTTTAGTAGTTTTTGGAAACCAGATACATACATTTGTTTGACATTACAACTATAAAAGTAATAAAACATATGTGTTTTATTGGGAACATATACAACAATATGTGTGTCCTTCATGTTCATAATAATAAACATATTCATGTCCTAAAAAATTAAATAAGAGAAAGGTGTAACCATATATGCTCAGTAAAGGTATGAAATAATGAAAAAATATCATAAACACAAATATTAGGCAAGGTAAATAACTAAAAACACAAGCCTTTAAAAATAAACTAGATCAAAATATGAAAGGAATATAATATGAGTAAATATTTCCATAATAAAACATAATCATTTCTATTCTACTAGTCGAAAAAACAAATGAAATTAAAATTACTTGTTTCATAATGAGAGAAATTCATAGGTCATACATTCTGAAACATACTGTCAAGGTCTCTGCCAAGACATCTAAAAATTATTAAGGCCTCAGCCATAACTAAATCTAAAAATGGGAAAGGTCTCAACCTTGTCAATATATATTGGTAAGAAGTGACCTACCGTTGCATATAGGGGATATAGCGTGCCAAATCTATCTATTTTTATGTCCAATTCATTCCACATATGAAATGGTTAAACATAATAATCATATACATTTGTATTGAATCTAACAAAGGAAATGTATATAACATTCCCCAATCATTTATCATAAGCACTAACCATTAAGAGAAATATGGTGAATGGTATAAAGATATCACATCCAAAATAAAAATAATCTTAATCCCTTCAATAACATATTGTAGATGATATCATAATATCTAAAGATCAAGTGTGTACAATATTCAATAAGGGATGTTTTCTTACATAAATATACATTTAAACGAGACCATTGAAAAATTATTGAGGAAACAATCCTTAAGCATTCCAATGTGACCCACATAACTTTCAAAAATTCAATTTATATTTCATTTGAATGTCATTGGAATATGATGAATATTGGTATGATATACAAAATTTATTTACATTCATCACATGCATAGAATAATAGGCGAACAAGCTATATACTTCACGAATGTTAATGTGACACGAGAAAAATCTGTTTTTTCTTTTGAAAGAAGAGTTCTTTTGGAAAATAATTTATTCTTTCAATGAAATTATATTATAAAAATTTATATCCCAGAAAATAAAATGTTATGCACTTTGAAATCATATTTTACTCATAAATTTTGTCCCACTAAAGTGAAATCATATAAAATGTTTTTTTAAAAGATGTTTTAGAATTAAAACATTTTCGTGCAGTTTAATGATTTCAGTATAGCTAATTTAATGTGAAAAGACATGTTTTAATTAATAAAAGCATAAATTAACCAAAATACCTTTTTCATTTTAAATTTTTTGATTTTATAAAATTTTATATTGATAAATTTAGATTATACAGTGTACTTCAAAATAAGTAAGAATTCAAGAAGTTCATTGAATCAGGTTTCCTTGTCGGAATAATTTTATAGAGATTCTTTGAAAACATGTTACAACTAATACAAGTAAAAAGGAATAAAACTGGAACTTTTATATATAATATTAAATCATAATTTATAAGGAGTATATAAGAAAAATAATAACTTCTTTGAGTTGAATAGAGTAGAAGCGAAACCTGAATAAAATTGGAGGTTCAGTTTGAAAATATTTACCACATTGAAAACATCTGAATTGTATGCCCCAAAATTAATAATAATAAAATGATACATTAATGATTGTGAAAATAAAGAGATTGAAAATATGAAACATCAAGGGAAGGTATACATTCACAATTCACAAGTAATAATAGTGAATATGTAATATCTTACCAAATTGAAGGGAGATTATGTAACCATTACCATAAGTCTGATAAAGTTCATCATGTCATCTTAGTTTCATGGATAATCAAATTAATTTTAATAATTAATTATTCCATGACCGATTCTTTTGGTAATTTAATTTTTTATCCCTATTATGTACATTCTTGTCCTTTTTGATGGGTTTAATAGCTTGTTTGGGATTGTTTTCTTCCTTTGTAGTCATGATTGGTTAACTTATATTCATGTAAGGATAAACATGTATGATGAGAATGGTTGTGAATGAATATGAGTATTATTTTATTTCTTAACACTCATAACATTACAGGGTTTTCAAATTCATTTCGTTTTTGGGAGTGAAGATTAATCATTATATATTACTTTAATGATAATTATTTTTGTTAATTGGGGGTTTTATCACAATAAACTTATTTAAATTCATAATTTTATTTCAAGTGTGACAAAACATTACAAAAAATTAAATAATTTATAATATATATATATATATTATATGTTGGTTCAACCATATAAATGGTTTCATGACCATTATTAAATACAATGATTGAAATTTAAAACATGTCGTCCTTCTTTGTGATAAATTAACACATCTCTATTGGTGTGTTCATTTCTAGTATAAATGAAGGGAAAATTAGAGAATATGATGAATTATAAAATTATCCCAATAAAATTACAGTACATGTATCATACTATAGTTTTAGTAACATTTGGGTGAAAGGGGGTGAGGATAGAAAATGAAAAGAAAGGAACTAGAAATAAAAGAACGGGTTTGAAATCTCTTAAGGAAATGTGACAGCTTAACAATGTCACTTTAAAATTTATAAAATATTTTTAAAATATAATAATGGGTCCCTCAATATTATTACATAATATGGAATGTATGTTGAATATTTAATTACATATACCAACAAAATCAAATTTAAATTAAAATACAATAATAGAATAATATTTCTTGCAAATGAAAAGGATTTTGAGATGTAAATTCTACAACATAATGACTATACAACATGGTTTTAGAAATCATTAAAAATAGAAGAGATAAAGGTATAAAATTTATAAAAGAATAAATATATAGTATATGGATGGAATAAAATTGATATAATAACATGGTATGGAAACATCAAATACGTACCAGATAAAATATATCTTGAATAGAAAAGAGAAGTTGAGGATCCCCTTACCTTGAATAGTAACTCCAAAAACATGAATTCTGGGAACATGGGGATTGAGGAAACCATGTTAGGACACCTATGGAGGTAAAAAAACAACATAATCATGCATTATGAATGTTTAATGAATAAAAACTAGGCAATGACTGGGTAATTATAGTAAAAGATAGAGAGTTTTTTATTAATTTTCAATGACACATTATTTGTGTTATTTGAAAAACCATGGGTAGTCCCATGATATTTTCCATTGGTTTTGGAAACAAGGGACACATCATATCATATTTTATCACCGAATAGTCTAAAATTGTTATTACAAATTTATTACATCATCAATGTATTATTAATCATACGAAAAACTCAACGGTGTATTGTTTCTATTCACAAAAAACCGAAGTGTTATAAAATTCTAATAAATATTGTGTAATGAAATATCTATGTTATGAATTCAAAATTAACACTTATCCAATCATAATAATTAATTAAATATTAATATTTTATCATTTATAAATTAAAATTCATTTTTAGTAAAAATAATAGCGAACATAAAACAAAAAGTAAAATGCAATGTAAAATTTTAGACACTTAAAAAAATTAAATTTATTTTACCAATTGTAATTAATGAATATCATATTGATAAAACTATTTCATTATTATAAACACTAATGAAACCATATTCTGATATACTAATTTAAATCCATCTTTAATGTACTATCTTTACAAGAAACATAAGGGTATCTAATTCATCATATTTTTAAGAAAAAACTAAACTGAAAACTGAAATGATGAAACAAAAAAATTATTTATAATTTCTAAACAGATGTTACCACTCCATTTTTTATATTACTATTCATAATATTAAGTTACTATTCACAAAAAATTATGTTTTTCTTATTAGAGTCTAAATATCATACTGATCACAACCTTGTATATTAGATTATCAAAATTCAAATAACAGAGGTGGAAAAGTTATGTTTACTAGTTATGTTATAACAAGGTGGAGTTTCATAGATATTTGGTGTTAAATGCATTCAGTATTAAATATATTTGTAAAATCATTTTGTGTTTCACTTCTTTTGTAAATCCTCCAACTACACACTCATCTTGTGAAGCGCTATAAGAGACATATGATATGAAGCTGATGATGTCAATATCATCACGGGGTGTAGGTTGTTTCCGATGTCAATATATCGGCAATAAGGTACTCATGGATTATCATTTGGGAAGATTTACTCGATCACCACATCTACTACTATGGACTGAAAACACATAATATTTTCTACACCAAGGGTCTGGATACTGATGTGATAATTCATCAGCTAAACCCTACTATGCATGAGTACATCCTATGCTGCATGAATTTCCTTTTCACCGAAAAATGAAAACCTCAATCCATCACTGCGGAAACACTACACCCTTTACCTAAAATAGTAGATCTGGGATGGAACGAAGATACCCAGTCCACATTAAGAATGACATTGTAAGGCCTCAATGCTACCGTGAAGATTTTCAATCTTAAACCCTCACCTCCATGGGTATGGTCACACCATTTTCATATATTTGTAATCATCAAATCATCTCTAGTATGTTTCTTCAAGCATATGGTTAAGGTATATGGTTTTATCAGAATCCCAAGGTCTCTAAAAATATATTTGTTCTAGATGTAATGAATAAACCATGTTTCTATCATGGATATTTTTAATGTAGAAAATGCACAGATCGTACCTCAAATCATTCCTAGATTCCTTGGGGCATAATCATTATGTGTGTAATGTTTTCTCTACCCATATCCACCAGTTTCGGGATCCTTGTGGAGACCTGCTGGTGGTGGTGGGGGTGGGGGTTGCAGGTCAAAACATCGACCACCTACCTCTACTATCCCAGCACCTCTAACACATGCTCTACCTTGAGGATATTCATGCTACTGCCTATGTCTCTACATCGATGGCCCATCTATGGTCTCTCAATCAACTACATTATGAGTAGAAAAAATGTATTGAGAGATATACCAAGCCATCACAAGTGTATCACCTCCTATCTCTAGGCCGACTAGATCCAACTTCTGAACCTTAAATGGTAGATCCTATGTCATTGGACCTCATCTAGAATCATTTCCCAAATTTAGAACCCTGTGACTATTTTCAAGTCCCTGATACTGATTTTTCTGCACCTTCTGGTCCTCTACTGACTATTATAGGCTGTCTATGATTAGGCAGTAAGATCTCCACCACCATGGCCCCCTTACTATCCCCTTAATAATTAGGAATTATTAGAGAGATAATTTTGGATGATAACTCTATACATAGAGTTCTCTCAATGGTCTAAAACCAAAAGTAATGATCCCTCACGTATCCATTGAGTTCATAGAATGGTTGGTGAACCTTAATGAATTATCAGATACTATCATACAACATTGTTGAAGATGAAAAATCTCATGTATACACATATAAATTAGTATAACTATTGAGAACTCTTATTTAGAGAGGCTCTCAAAGTCTATCCATGATAGGGTAACCTCATCAGGTGTCTATACAGCCAAACACCACAATCACCCTAATGAGACATATAGATGGCTCGCTGAAAGAACCACAATCTGATCAACTGGTGTTCTGAACAGATGAAAAATTCATGCCATAAGCTCTAGTCAGCCATTAATTTCCCGAGGGATAATCTCACATTCAAACATGAGGAGTATCTATCTCAAAAAATTATTTAGCATGTCCATCATTTTATCCTTATATAATCATACTATAGGTACCACGAGTGTCTCTGCAGATGGTTGTATAGCCTATTCACCACCTAGAGATATCATCTGGTAAACTAGTCTATATACAGATGCCTCTTCACTGGGGGAGTAAACCTCAAGATCGAGATGTTGAATCCTTGTCCTCGTGTATGGATATGTCTACCACTGGACCAATAATGGAGTCCCTAGCATGAAATTCAAACTCAATAAACATAACAATATTCACCAAAACAAATCTAATATACTCTCAGTCCAATGTTAGAATTTACCACCCCTAATACCATTCTTTTACGACCCATCTTAGAGGGTCCTATACTACGACTCTCCATGATTTCCTCCAATAGTCTTGGTGCGGGTGACTAGTACTGAGTGGACATATCACAAATATTGGAGGCATTTCCATACTACCAATATTCATAAACACATATCTAAACCCATAAATGATATAATGTAATAACACTAAGTAAAAAATTCATGAAAACTACTATAAACCATAACTAATGTAAAAATGTGAATGTTAAGGAATGTAAATAGGGGTAAAATACAATCCCAAAAAAATAATTTATGTAATCATTTTCTTGAATCTCATCCATAGAAAATCCTATATAATGGTAGGGTAAAAGGGATACTTTCTGAAGATGTAGGAAAATCACAACATGTAAAATCTCACCAGGCACATTCCAGTCCTATTCTACCCTAGAATATTTCAATTGGACGCCCTTATGAATAATACATGACACATTTTGGAGAACCTCATATAGGTGTGAGTGTACAAATACTCCTTAGGGAACTCTAAAACCACAAAGACATACAAAAATGAAAATGTATAATAAGCTCCACACAAGTACTTCTCTATATCATGTAACAAGAATATCCAAATATACTCAAACCATACCACATAGCCAAGGGGAAGTCACAACATCCACATACCGCCACTAGAGATTTAGCATATTGATTCCATAACGAAATCATCTAAGAGAACACACTATTGAGTGCGATAGAACTAATGAAGTATGTGAGATAATTATAGCTCACAACAAACTATCATGAGAGAGTGATACACTAAAATATATCAATAGATATGATATTCAAGATAGGGATCACAACCTTGACAATGGGGTGATACCGACAACAAAATGTAGAATACCCAACTAAGAAGAGGGTCGATTTGTTGTGAATTTGGTCATGTCAATACTGAATAATGTACTTAGGTCACAAAGAAGGAATAGAGGTTATACTTCGGTCCTCTTAGGGTATTCCAAAAACTCTATATTAGAATTTCATTATGAAGAGATCATGATATTGTGAGTAGGAAATGATACCAACAATCCTTTACAAAAATTATAACATATGAAAACCCTAATGAAACTCATCCATTATATTGTGGACATGGGAATCAATTAACATATAATATAGAGGGTGAATGGTGAGTAGTAGTCACAGATAAAATCCCCATAAACCTCGAGTACTACCCATGTAACTATCAAATTTCATTAGAAATATATCCAAGTTAAAAACCATCGTTGGTTTTAAAATGACTATCTCATCGTAAGGGTCCTAATTCCACTAACAATGTGTCAAATAGATTCTTCATATGTATGTTATAATTGTTTTAGTTAAAATATCATACACAAGTCTAGTCGACCTGACTTGACGTGGCCCATTGGGCTCCCTGGGTTGTTGCCTACTCCCTTTGTCCAACTAACATGCATGAGATTCTAATCATCCAACACACATGGTCCACCTTAACGGCGTTCCCCCTGGTCCACATGGTACCGCACCTCGCCCCATGTTTTCAGATTTTCATGTCTACCCACGCCACCTGTTCTCTGCCTACCCAGGTCCTCACTATCTCTGTAGGTACCTTCTCCATGACCGATCCACATTCCACATGGCACAGAACACCATTGCGTCGTGTGCCGCATTGTGTTGTCTGTCACCACCGTCGGTGTCAGCACGCAGTGCCGCTACTTCTAAGGGTTAGTGATCCTCCTCCTGTGATCAATTTTTTTAATCAAAATGACTTCTACAATCCTCAGATCACATTATATGGTTTCTTGGTAACTAATTCAACTTTATATCATACTAGTTGTCAGATCGTGTTTGGTGCCTCCTAGGAAGTCGGGTCATGACCACATGGGTCCAACAGAGAAAACGCCATGAATAGTGGTCCAAAAAGCCCAATTAATCCCATAAAGAAAACTCCTCCAAAATTATTCATATCATTCTCAATTTATTCCTATTAAAATAAATAAAAATAAAATAATACCATATTAAAATAAACCCCCATGATTTCCTGATGTTAATCACTTCCCGTAAGATATACAAATCCACCAGTCCAAATGTTCATTGGTTGATTTGCCTTCATTATTGATTGTAGAAGAAGGGAAAGGAAGTCATTGAACTATTCTGTAACATGATTTGTATTTGTCATGAATGACTGAATTTTTTCATATTTGATTTTCCTTCAATCTGAGTGCATTTTTTATTATCGATCCATCATCCACTGACATTTGTTAGAGATAGACATGTATCTGTTCCTTAGAATAATTCATGGGTTATGTCATAACCATTAATTCCTGACAAAGTAATATTAAATTAAAAACCAAATATATGTAAAATAGAATATGTATTTTATATTTTTTTTCCCATAGTGTCCAAAAACTACCTTTCACAGCCGTCCTATGCCGAGTGATTTTAGTGATCACCTATGGTAAACAAGATATTCTGAAAACAACGATGCCATCAAATTCTAGATACACGTATACATTTTGATGTTATTACACTTTTCTAGAAACCCAATTGAATGTTCTATTTAATGATTAATTCTCTTGCAAAATTTATTTTGGGTTTACTAGGCATAGGAATCACACACCTTCTCAGTTTGTGGTATTTATATAATTTCTAATAATATTTAAAATAATACATGGAAAAATCTATGATATTACATAAAATATTGAATAAATTTTTTTCCCTATTTATATTCAACATAATATTTTTAAATGTTAATATTAATTAGTATAAATAATTGAGACCTATTTGGGATATGAGTTTATTGTTAAATATATACAATTTTTTAGAGCATAAAAAACACAAAACCCCCAGAATAAATGAATGAGAAAATATTATGATCATTGCAATTTATCAACTAAATTAGTGGGTTTATATATTATAAAATAAAATATGAAATATATATAAATTTCATAATTAATAGAAATGTGTTAAAAATTGACTTGGAAACAATCACTTGATTGTTTGTAAAGTCATATTCTTCAAAAACGTAAAATATTTCAATCATAAATTGTTTTAATTATATTTTTTGAATGAATGTTATAAATAATTTAATGAAAATTCACAATTATTATTTGATAAAAATACAATCATTTCATAAATACTAATTTAAATATAATATAGTGTATTTTATGGATTTTTATAAAATGATTGATTTTCAATTGAATGGTTTAAAATTGTAGCTTTTAATTAAAACTCTATTTTATTTAAAGTATTTATAAATTCATATTGTATTGATTATTTTTCTAAATACTTCTTTAGAGATATGGATTCAATATTTTTAATCAAGAGGTATGAATTTTTTATATATTTCCCTACCATATTTACTAAATATGAATAATTTTTATTAAAAATTTATTAATGGTGTAATTGTTAAATGGGTTAATTTAGGGTAAATGTAATGTGATATGGAATATAAATTAACCCCAAAACCAAATTTTATTTCATTATATCAATAGATTTCATCAATAATAATCCAATCATTTTATATATAACCTTATGATTTAATTATACCTTGACATTGACCACTATGATATTTTGTGTATAGAAAAGTCAAAAATTCCTTTCTCATTATTTTAAAATATTTTAATTTATGGCATATTCATTGAAAGAAAAAATGAATTTTTTTTATTTTTTATTTTAAACAGAAAAATTAATCATAATTTTTTATTCAATTTGTATGGAGAAATATTGAAAATAAATTAATACGCAACATTATCATAAAGAATGGGTATAAAGTAACAACATGTAAATTATATAAATACAATACAAATAATATAATTGTTTGAGATAAATTTTTCTCTTAAAAATATAGATAGATATTAATTTTTATCAACATTTGAATGCAATATTTTAAAATAATTTATTTTATTTTATTTTTAAAGTCAAATTAAATGGATAATATAAGAAATGGCATAATGATATTTATCTTGTAGAATATTTGTTTAATTTATATAAAATTCATAGAAAATTTCAAAAGAGGAATAAGGGTATTAAATGGTAGAAATAGGAATAACTTTTATACTAATTATCCAATTGTCTCCTAAAAAGTATTATTATAATTCTTTAATATTGAAATCAATTATACTAGAGTAAATAGAATTGACAACAAGATCGTACTTGAGTGGTAAGGTCTACTTCAGGGCATCAAAGATACCCATGTCTGAAACCGGGTGGAGGCAATTTTTTGGGATACTATAGCATGCACTATACTAGGAACTCTAATAGTATGATTGGAAGTACTATTTAGTACTGTAAGAGGTAAAACTATTCACCTGATTTGGGCCTCCGGGCCACTAGTTTGGGCCTACGGATCTCATGGCCTGTGGATCATCAAAGGCCTTCAGGTTATATAAGATATGGGCCATAGAGAACATGGAGAAGCCCATTTCACACCGAGAATACCATAGAATAGTATAAAATCATACAATAGAGGTCACCAGAAGCAAAGCTAACTTGATTGGAAGAATTAGAGGGTATGGAAACAGCCATTGAAACTAAGAACCATGCATCATTGTATGAGGAAATGTTATCTGATATCCAATGACTGGTGGCAAGCTATGGGATCAGTTCTGTAGAAGCTAGGGAAGGGCAGTTCTAGTGGGTTGGACCTAAGGGTCTTGTAATAGTCGTAGTATGCCTTTGGGCCATCATATCATGTATTCGCCTTCTGCTCATGTCGGGCCTTGTTCATTGGAAAAACATGTCTTGTAAGAGTCTTTCTTAATCCCATAAAAGTGGGATTATCCAAAATATATTATAAATGAAGGACTTCGGGCCATTCAGGCTGAGGTAAATGGAATATTTGGTAAACTATGGAATTAGTCAATAGTATAATGATTAAAAAGATATAAAACCAAAATAAATTATTTTTTTCACTATATTAAAAATAGATATTCATTATAATTGAATCAATGAAATTTTAGAACCATATCACATGATATAGAGTGATATTAGATTATAAAATTTCATTTATTAATTAAAATGACATAACTGATATTTTATAATAAACATTATTTTATAAAATGACATAAAATTAAAATAATCCTACCATTGGGAATGAAGTAGTATTGTTGTTGAAAATATAATCTATTTTCTAGTTTTTTCCAACTATCATTTTTTTATATCTACCTTATCCCAGAATAAGGAAAAAATATTAATATGACCTTAATCATAAAAAAGGTTAATATTTAGTTAAAACCATAATATATTGTTAAAAATACCACATAAATTTGTACAATAATTTTTCAATTTCAGTAATTATATTAATTACTTGTTTATAGAGAAATCATATTTTCATTCATCCATTTGATATTGAAAAATAATTTATATAAATTTAAAAATTATTTAATATTTTATAATACACCTCCCATCAATATAAAAATACATTCCATTCTACTCCACATATATCATAATCATTTTCGGTCCAATAATACCTTACAAAATAACTAAATAAAATCCTATTCCATATTCTCACTTTATTTTTTTAGAAAACTACCCTTATATGGATTCATACTTAATTCAATGATGTTTATTCGAATGAGATGTATAGTTGTCAAAAAATTATTTTTATTTTATTTTTTATTATAATTCAATAAAACCCTCTAATACCAAGATGAATATATAAAATGTTAAATTCCAAATACATGTATATTTATATATAATTATAATATACCACATCCTTCTCCTCAGTAATCAAATGGGTGATGAAATCATCATTCATGACTACAACGTACTACCACCTCACGAACTGATGTAATTTGTTCCATATAATGTCCCCAAATGAATGGGTATAATGGTGGAGTTAATGTATATATATGATATTAATTATAATTTTATCATTATTTAATGATAAAATTTATATAAATTATTAACATTATATTTATTTTGAATGATAACTTTGTTAATTTGTTCATCGAGACTACCACCTCCATGAAGCGATGTGGTACATTTTTTATCACCGCATCATATAGTTGAAATATATATGTATGTTTTCATGTTTGTGTGTTAATTGAAAAATTTAATATGATATATATTCTATTATTATCATTTTTTAATTATAAAATCACACCTAAATTGTAAATTTCACAACCCTATGTGCTATGAGATGGTGGTTCCTTTCTTATTATGGTAGGAAGTACAAGTGATTATAGCACAAAAGATCGAGTAGAATTGCAGTATTGTTCGTACAATATTCATATTAATCTAGAAATTATATTTGAAAACATAAAATAAATCATATTATTTTCTTTTAGAAAATAATTATTTAGTTGAACATATCGATATAAGTAAATCATAATCAACATTCTAGAATAATGCTGAAAGTAAACATGAAATAGGTTGAGAAAATGTTGTTAGTAAAGGAATTTTTACTAAAGAACCTATCACCAGTACATAATTCATAATTAATATGGAAATGAAAATAACTCATGAAAATTTATATTTAATAAATATCACTATAAACGTGTACAATATGGAAGGAATATATGATAATAAAATATTAACAAATAAATAATAAAATTATAATGAAACATATCAATAGGCATCATAATGAAAATGATAATAACCAGGAAATAAATAAATATATTTATAATTTGGGAATCCATAATTATGGGCATCATACAAATACCATCATTTCCTCACGCATAGACACTATAAGTAAATGGATAAGACTATGGGAAAATATCCAAAATAGTTTATCTCATGAGGCTTATTAAGACATCATGTAACAGTAGAGTACACCTAATGTCACAAACTTAGTCATATGCATTCCTCATAAGGAACAATTGAATGACAATCAATGTAATCATTAATATTGAAAATCTACTTTATGGAATTATGATAATTATACAAACCAATAATCATAATAATAAAAAATCCATAGTAATATGGTAAATGATATCCAAATATTATATGCCTAATCAAATTCATCAAAACAATCAAGATAAAATAGTAGGGACGTTATTATTACAACATATCCTTAGTCGATCATAACACAAATAAGTTTTTTTATTGATGAATATGAATACCATGAAATGTAATTGAAAACTATTTTAGAGAAAATAAAATTTTCATTTTCAATTATCTATAAAAAAATCAATATATTTGGGAATAAAAAATATGAAAATATTATAAAATTTAAAATCATGTTTCAATGAAATGTGCAATCCTGATGGATGGATATTTTAATCATGAATAGAATCTTAAAATTTTGAAATTCTATTCAAATTTTAAATAAAAACATATTAATACCAAATTCATAAATAGATATGTATAATAATTTTATTTATTCTTGTAAATTTTAAAAAATTAATTACATTTAAATTTAAAATTCATAGGTTAATAGAAAAAAAACAAATTATTTTTTTATAAATCATGTATTCGAAAGAAAATTAACATTTGACCAAGAATGGAAATTATATTAGACTTTATTAAAATATTTTAATCAATAATTATAATTAAGAAAGTGTGAAAAATGGTATTGTTACATGAAAATTTTATTAGTAACAATATAAAAATATTTTTAATTTTTTAATATATAAATATAATATAATTCCTTAGACTGATACATAAATGTTAAAATCCCCAAACAATGATGTGATTGGGTAATAAACCCTTTCAAATGTGGTATCTTTCGAACCATAACCCATGTGAATTAAAATATCTATAATGAAACATTATATACAATAATGATTAATGTTTTTTGATATAACATATTAAATTTTCCAAAAATAAGTGGTAATTATGATATATGTATCAAGGATGTAAAACTAATTTTAGAAACCCTTGTCACTGATATGATAACCTAAGTATGTCTCTTAAAATCATGTATTAAATATATAGATTTTTATATATAAATTAATATAATATATAAAATATTATAAAACAAATATAATGATTATGTTACCCTTTTCAAATAATTATTTTCTAAATTGAATGTTTGGATAAATAACTTGTCATTTTTCATTTATGATTTGGTTTGGTATTTTATGTTATTGTACATTGATTATGTTTACATAATCTCAAAATTTTGGGCCATGAGAAAATTTTTGTATATTTTAATTATATATATATAGTACAAGACATAAAATATAGATATGGAAAATGAGTTACACCATTCATGGAGATGGTAGGTCATACGTAAGAAAGATTTTTATTTAAATTTTTATTGTATAGAACAAAAGAAATTTTAAAAATAATGATACTTCATAAAATCATTGTTATATAATATAAATAAACATTTTAATAAAATAAATCATTATTACCATAAATGTCAAAATATGAAAAATAAATCACATCACTTAGTATAGGTGGTAGTCCTCATACAGTCATGATCAAAATTATAATTCTAAACAGATTGAAATTAACAATGAAGACGTGTTTTTATAATTCAACGTGAATATTATTGTCATTAATCTCAATTAAATATATAAATATCTATTTTAAATTGACCATTACACCAATATGTGATATGTGGTGATGGAATCTAAATTACATTGTTTATTAAGGTTGTAGTCCGTTGTAGGCATGATCGATAGTTTAATTTCACATTTTATCGATAAGAAGATGGACATTGGTAATTCCATCTAACAACCTGATATTTTGGTAAATATTTTTATCGTCATAATTTAATATAATTTATTTCTTTATGTAAACACAACATTATGATTATATTAAAATTAATTCAACATTGTGTTTGGATGTTTTCCCACAACCCTGTGTGTAGCTTTTTTTATTCACTACCCTGATTTTAAATAAAACGAGACATATACTTAAAATATAACTATTTAATATGATATTTTTACCTATATATTGGAATATAAATTATTATTAATATTAACATAATTATTAAAATAACAATTTTATGTTTATATAAAATTCAATCTTTGGTTACAAATTACTTTGAAATGAATCCAAAAATCTTTTGAAAATAATAGGCAATATGTTTCTCAATATCATTGTTTATGCACATATAAGATGATTAAAAAAATAAAATAAAAACAAAAATTTATTAATTTTTTAGGATATATATATATATATTATTCAATATAATTTTTATCATTAAAAAAATGTGTTTTCAAGAACATATATCACAATAAATAAAATTTTACACTTCAAAATATATTATTCCAAATATATGATATATAACGATTTATAGTACACTAATATTAATATTAATTTCTACTAGTTTTGTAAAATTTATTTTCAAAATAACATAATTTTTAAATAATAAAATAAAAAATGAGTTATGATTACTAAATTTTTATGAATATTATTGTTTTTTTAAAAGAAAATTAAACAAAATTTTAATTGAAAAATACCATTCACCAATATTTCTTATGTAGATAAATTATATTTTAAATTGGATTTAATGTAAAATATTTTTAATAACATGTGTATTAATCTAATTTAGGTCATTTTAATTAATTTAATATTTAAATTTTATAAATAAATTCATCAATAATCATTTTTTGGATAAACAACCACATTTTTTCATTGCATATGAGGGATCAATTATTAATATAATTCCACCCATTATAATGATGAAATTTTGAGAAAATTAACAAATATTTTGAATAAAAGTAATTTTCATTATCTAATAATGTCATGATAATTTTTTTAATGCGATGTGCTAATTGATAAAATTTATTAATATGATTGTGGTTAAAAAAGAGTTTTCAGATTAAATTTATTTGCATTAAAATTAATTTTTCACACACATATTTTTTTAGATAATGAATTGGGAATCAAATTTTGAATCTGTGAATCTGAATTATATAATAAATATTTTTTTATTTCATTCCTAAAAGATAAATTACCCAGGTAAATAAAATTCAAATGTTACCATGGTAAAAACTATAACAATAAATTTGTGTAAACATAAAGAATAAGGAATAACATGAAAAATGTATTTAATTATTTTGGTGGAGGTATATATAAGATAGGGAAGACATAGAAACAATTAATTTTTTTATTATTTAGTGACATGTAATATGGGACACCTTTCAATAGTGAATACTTTAGGGTATTTACAATAATGTCGTTCCGTGTCTATTATAAATTAAAAACCCAGATATCTTATGAAATAATTTTAATTCATCAGAATCATGAATTGCACACATTCATTTGATTAGAATAATCCTAAGAGTCATTAATATAAAATGACATATATATCCTAGTTGTTAGGTTACTGGGATTAATTTGACAATGTATGGTTTATTCATTGGCAACCAATTATTTATGTAAAATATAAATCAATTATATATGTTTATTTTTGAATTAATATATTAATTTAAATGTATTTATCAAATGAAATTAAAGAAACATATATATTATATATATAATAAAATATTTTTTATATTAATCTAATCGATACATTTGTCATTGTGTATGGGTAAGCCAAATTTTATATATAAAAACCTATATTTTACAAAAGGGTAACCTTCCACCATTAAATGGATGACCCCTTTTGATTAAATTTTTTGAATGATTAAAATATTTTATATTAAAAAATATACATTTTATTCTAACAAAGGATATAAAAATATGAATTGGTGGAAATTTTCAAATTTTTTCTGACAACATTAAAATTTTGATGAATAGTAAAAATACGCAATATTAAAAAAAACAATTTTTTTCGTCGAAAGAATTATGATGGTAAGATTATAATTGTTAGTGGTCCTAATGTATAAATATATGTATTTTATCAACAAATATAATGCATATTATCAAGAATGATTTTACATTGAATTCAGATGTGAAAACATTTCATTCTTTTTTAGTGTTTTGACTTTTAAAATTTGTTCTCTATTTCCAACAGTGGTATTAATTTTAAATAAATTACAAAAATTTTGGAGTTTAAAATTTTTAATACTTCATTTATTATTTGGAATAATTAGGTCTAAATTATGTAGAATGTTTTATTTTATCATTTGGACATAATTGAAATGATCTTTGCTAATTATTGTAAATTTTTTAATAGGGATATATGGAAATTAAGGGTAATAATAATATTATAAAATTATCCTAAAACTGTTATTATTATCATTAGTTGACTTTTTTATACCTAAATCATCATAGGGTCTTAATGGTGTCATTTAGATGCCACATTGAACAGATTAAGGCAATAAATTTATTTTATTTAAAGAAAAATTTAATACATCTTACTCAAATATTGATAAATATATCATTATTTATATATGATTATACATAATAAAAATTAGATTTAAAAACTAATTTGAAATATAATTTTATCATGGTAATTTGTTTTTAATATTTAAAATTTAAATAATTTACTGAAATATTTATACATTTATAGTGTAAAAATTGATTAGTTGATGAGAGATCTATATTATTATTATTAAAATTATACTAACAATAAAAAAACCCAAATACTAGAAATAATTATTTTGGTTGTATATTCATATACCATAACCATCAAATTGTTTAGTTAATGACCATTTATAGCCTTATAGATGAAATTGTGACACTTGTATTATTTTATTTACTAAGATTTCAATGTTGTCACATTCATAATCTAATAAATAAAACAATTTAATTACTATATAATACAATGATAAATTTGACTACAAATATTATTATGAAATCTAGTATATTTTTCATCATCATATTATTTTATTATTAATTTTTATTAAAAAAATATATATTAAATAATTTCCCAAAATTGATGTGGTAATTATATTATTAATTGAGATAACAACTAAATATTATTAAAAATATAAGAAAAATATAATTTCGGTTAACTAAGTTTCTTGATGAAATTTATCTATTTGTAATATATTAAAATATATGGTTTGAATGTAATTATTATCATTATTTTTTTAAAAAATGTTAATTGAATATTGTCATTACTAAATCTATTGACTGTTTATTTAAATTATGTTTTAATAAATTATTTAAAAATAATAATTTTTGGAAATATGTAATAATTATAATACATTTCAAACGAAATTAAGGAATTTATTTATAGTCAAATTGAAATCAATTATGTTTATATGTCTCCCTTCTAATATGTAAAAATTAGTTACCTTAGTAAAAGACTATACAAAATAATTTTGTGTTGATTAAAATGATTAGGTTTATAATGATAGAAAAAATTGTCTAAAATCTATTGGTTGATGATATTACAACCCTATCTCATCTCATATTCTAAATTGAAATATTTCAGTGGTTTCTGTATGGTGATTTAGTTTGCAATAAAATAACATTATAGGTGATTCCAAAAGTTCCATGAACCACAATTATAAAATGGCACCTCTGCATTTACCTCTTCAATTCAATTTGATCTTTTACAATCGTCCATACCCTACAATTTTACATTCTAAAATTCCTTAGTAACAATATAGGGGTTCTTATCCCCATTAAAACCATCCATAGTTCTATTAGTGAATGTTTAGAGGATGCAAGTCGAAGAAGGGGTAATATCCTCTACCGACCCTTTCAAACATCATTCTTATTATGCATCCTCATCATGAGTTACTTAATTATAATTTAATTAATCTACTATCATAGATATACTGATATATTTTTTATGAATATGGAGTAAACATATTCTACAATCTATCTTTCCTATTAAAATAAAATCACCACACATGAGTACATATTATTTATCATCTAAACGCTAGGGTGTTATCCATTTTTCACCACCACAATACATGCATGGGTATAATGATGTAAATAATAACTATATATGATAATTATTATTATATATTGATTTTGAATTATTATACACCATCCAATTCATTAACATAAAACAATTATGGGAATCATATCATCGCTCGTGTGTGTGTGTATGGCCTACTGCCCCGATGATGAGATGTGATTCATTCTACAAGATATTAATTAAATAATGATCATATAAATGTAAATATGGAATAAATATGGTATATATTATGTTATTATAATTTTAAATGATATAAATATTAACTATAATGGAGAAAAAATCAATATTCATCAAAACAGCCATAAGAACATAATGTATTTAATATCTGAATAACAAGTAAAATGAACTATTATTAACAAATAGATTATTATTTTATCATACATTATAAAAAACATTTCAATAATTATGAAATAACCAATAAAATTATTTAAATAATATACTAGAGGTTCAAATACAAATCAATTAAATCATACCTAAAAGGTATAATATAATTTCACAATCTCATTATCATCCATTATTGTTTGTACGTAATAATTTACTAGGGTATATTAATCATCCAAAACAATTATTTCTAAATATGTAACAGTATTTTTATTCATCAAATTTTTTTTATCAATTGGGGAATTTTTATTAAATATAATTAAAGGAATATTTTTTCTTTATTAAGTATGGGGAACTTTTATATTTTTTAGTAATGAATGCGGAATATTTTTTTAACATATATTGCATGAACAAATTTTTATGTCTTCATAAGAAATTATTTCCATAATGGTTCCTATAAAAAATTTCAGTTTTTTTCAAATAAATTCATTTATTTTAAAATTTAACGGAATTTTATGAAATATAAAATTATTTCAGAAAAATAAAGATTATTTTACTATATAATTAATTTTATGTTTTAAATCATATTTAATTTTTGACTAAGATGAAATTAACTTATAGGGATATGATTTGTCTATAATATTTTAACTATTCCTATTATTTATTGTGATTATGATGGAATGGTGTTTATGAAATCCATTAGTTTACATGGATTATGTTATAATGGAATGATGATTAATTAAACTGATTTTATTCCTTGTGTTATGATGAATTATTTATGTTATTGTGGCCCATTTAAGAATGGTTTCATTACGAGGTGGGTGAGACCAATATGTCCCACTTATTCATTGGGTAATGATTTATATCTCAAAAGATAGACATGGTTGGAATATATAATGATCCCAGTTCAGTAATATAGGGATTGAACGGGGAGTGAACTATGTTCAGTAATGGACGTTGTCTGTAATGATAGTATTAGAAATGATATTTGACTAATATGAAATTATTTTATATCCTTATGTTAGTACCAATTAACATCATTTCATATATTATGAATTTTGTGATTATGTTGATTAATTAATATGAACTCTCACGATTTATCCCCAAGGTATTATAGAATGATCTTTTCATATTTAGGATATGATTTTTGAATGTTATGTTCTTATGTATTATGATTATGATATGATAGAATTATCTATTGTCTACCTAAATTGAAATATCCTTGCTCACCCTTTCAAAATTTTCTTTCCCCTATTTCATGAAGAAGAGAATTAAATTTGATATTTCAAATAAATAGCTATACTTATGATGAAATAAGTGGGTGACAATGAAGAAGTCTAAAGAAAATGATGTTTATTATTTCAAATTTCTAATTACACTATAACTATATGACCATATCATTTCATGGGATATATTTTTAATGAATAGTTTTCAACATTTAATTAATATATGTTTTTTATAGATTATGGTTCTTTATAGTTGGTATTAGAGGTAAGTTATTGTTAATCATCAGAATCTATGATGATAAATCTGTAGGAAGAATCTTATGGATCTATCAATGTATATGTAAAAATCATATTCATTATAAATGATCATTAATAAAATAGAATAAAACCTAATGTGTTTTATATTGAAATTTTATCCTTGATTATATGGTTTTCACATTATAACTATGGTTGCTCCCACTATTGTTCTTGGTTTTAGTTAATGGCCAAAACTCGAAAGAACCACATTAATACTAAATTCGATGGTAAATGAAATGATTTTACTCGAATGAAACCAAATGTTATATGAACATGAATGCCAAAAATTATTGTTATTGTCAAATAAATTACTAAATCTATGAATCATGAAGGACTTCCAACTTAGAAGATGGTTGAACACCATTCTGTTGAGTCTTTCTTGATGTAGTAACCACCTTCTTTCATTAGGCCTTATTATACATTAGTGGAAGAACAATGAATTAGTACCGTTGAAAAGATATTAGTGGTTTTCCAATGTTTATGAAATGGTAATGTATTCTTATCAATCTATCATTTGGAAGATAAAGGTGATCAATTATGGAACCTTACCAATAAAACGAGGTAGATAGATGAAATTGAATCCTTTGCATAGGAAGAGTTCAAGAAGTTATTTTTCAATTAGTACATTCCCCATATTCTTTGAAAAACGATTGAGAAGGAGTTTTTGGAGCACATATAAAATGACTATGAATCCATTGGAACCTAATTTTTTTACAATACTCGCAATGTACACATCTAAAATTATTATCAATACATATAGTAAAATTTATCAATTATTTAGTTTCTCAAAACTATTTCATTGAAGGGAATAATCCATAATTGAAAGAAATAGATATGAAAAAATCATTCAATTTTATCCCAAGATTTATATGGTGATTGGAGTAACTAATCAATCCTATGGGATTTATAAGATGAAAAAAATGGAATTCCATAAAAAATATAAAGATCACACTAAAAAGAATTTAAGTTTTACCTACGCTCAATGTGTGGAAGGAAATATGGAAGAAGTTTTCATAATTGGACTAGTTAATTTTTTAAGTGTACAAATGATGGTCAATGGGTAATTGAATACTGACTTGATGGGAAAAATATGTTTAATGATGTGAATAGAGAAAATGTTGTAGAGAATGCACCTCATACACTTAAATGATACAAGTAAAAGCAAATATTGCATTATTAAAATCAATTCCATAATACAATGGTTATTAGTGATGATTGAATTTAGAATGCTGTTAAATCGAAAGAAAAAATCAAGTCACAAGGGATATTTATCAGTGATGGGGTGTATGATAATGTAGTAGTGAAAGTTACACATACCATACACTATAATGTAGACAATGGTTTATTGGATTCTGGACCCATCCACTCTTTTATTTCTAAATAATATTCTAATGGTATCGTTCTATTACCTCATCAATTTGATGTTGAGTTAAAATGGAATCTCATAATGGATCATCGATCACATAAAAAGTTTATAATTGTTCTCTAATTAATGATTGTGGGAAAATACATCCATAATATCTTTTGATCCATCCAATAGTGTAATCATTTGTGACTCATAGTATTGATTTTCATTTTATATACGGAGCTCATATCAATTTCCAAGTAAGGTATGTCACATTTCATATTCTAGATCAGTATATGATCATCTATCAATTAATGGATATGGATGAACATTTAGTAAAAACTTATTCCTTATTATGGGTTTGGAATCCAATAAATGAAGGTTATTTATCTCATATGGTTGTGGAGAAACTCATAGTTAATAATTAACCCATTGTACAAGAGTTTGATGATGTTTTTCTGGAATATTTTCCAAGGAAATCATCGAATCGAGATGTTGATATTTTAATATTACTCTTATTGCATGCTATTCCTATTTCAAATATAATATAAAGAATTTTCTAATTTGAGTTGCTGGAATTGATGAATTATCTCTTAATGAAACTGTACCAGTGATTCATATTTTCTAGTGCATCACCTTGGTGTGCCACTATCATGTTTGCTACGAAAAAATATTGTTCAATGATACATTTCATTGTCAATCAATATCTGAATAAGATTAATATCAGTAAACAATATTATATTCCTCAGATTTATTACTTATTCAACCAACAACATAGTGCTTGATACATTTTCAGGATTTATCTTCGTTCAAGATATAATCAATTATCGGTAATGAAGGGGTATATGCTAATTATGTTATTCCGTACAATGTATAGACACTATGAATTTATAGTTATGCCTTTTGGTTTTAATAATTCCCCTATTTTAATCATGAATGCAATGAATAGAGTTTTTGGGGGCTAGATTGATTAGCTTTTGGTCGTCTCTATTGACAATATTATTTTCAATTAAAACATCAAGGATGAAAATGAAGATCACATGAAAATTTTACTTTATGGAATTAGAAAAGGGAATAAGTGTGATAAATCTAAAAAGTGTTAGTTTTTTCTTAAAAAAATGATTCATTGTTTGATCACATAATATTAATAGAGGAAATAACTATGGATCTAGCAAAAATGTAAGATATTTAATGTTGGAAGGGACCAATAATGATAACTAATTTCTAATTTTATCATTATATGATGTGATAATATAGACATTTTGTTAATTTATTTTAATGATTGTCTAATGAACTAACTAGGTTGACATGGAAAGGAGTTATATTTATGTTTCTAGATGAATTTGAATATAATTTCAATGATCTCAAAAAATGGTTAGCCCGTGAACCTCTTCTCACAATTCCATATAGTGGAAAAATGTTTGTGATCTACAATGATGCATCCAAAAAGTGGATGGGATGTTTTGTCATGAAAAATGAAATAGTGATTGCTTATTTTTCACAACCACTGAATATTCTTGAGGAAATTTAACCAAATCATAATTTGGAGTTATCTGTGATAATATTTTCCTTAAATATAATGAGGAATTATCATTATATAGAAATTTATGATACTTATACAGATCATAAATTATTAAATTATTTTTTCATACATAATGAGTTGAATATCCATCAATGAATGTGGTTGAATTTGATTAAAGAATATGATTGATCAACACATTATCACCTTCGGAATGTTAACAAGGTGGTAGTTTCTTTGAGTCGAAAAAACCATGCTAGCCATCCATGATATGGATCACAAAAGATCCAATATTTTTGGATTTCCTAAGGATAGATGTTGAAATATTTGTGGAAGGGGAGAAATGATAACTTTATTATATTAATATTGAAATATCTCTAAAAGTAAATAATAAGGTGGCATAGAAGGAAGATGTAGAACTAAAAAATAATTTGATAAATTTTCTAAAATTCAACCTTTATTCTGATGTAATAAAACAGTTCATGAATAAGGTTTGTATTCCTCGCATACTATAATTAAAGAAATAACTATTGGATTAGGCTCATAGTTTTTCATTCTCTATTCTCCCATGAAGAAAAAAGATCAACAACGACGTAAAAGAGTATATATAATGGGATGTAAGGAAAAAATATTTTTTCAAATATATCTCTCATTGCATAGTTTGTTAGAATGTTTGGGATGTGAGAAACATGTATAATGAGATTTTACAAACATTTCCCATACCATAATGAATATGAGAAAACATCACAATAGATTTTTTCATAGAACTTCTAAAAAATATATATATTATAATGATATATGGATTTTAGTGGATCACCTTATAAATTTGTCACACTTAAATTATATTAGAGATGATTTTTCTCTTGATCTACTTGTTAGTATATATGTTACGGAAGAGGTATGATTTCATGGAGTAAAACATTTCTATATATCATACCAGGATCTAAGGTTACCCTCAATCTTTTGGTGATGTCCTCAACAGACAATGGATATATATATTTTTTCATCACGACATATCATTCAAAATATTACAGTCAGACTAAGAGGATAATTCAAATTCTATAACCCACATTTAGAGCATGCTCTGTATATTTCAAAGGTGGTTTGGATCAACACCTACTATTGTTGGAATTTACATAAAACCATTTCTGTCACTCTAGAATATATATGGATATTTATAAATACCTCTATAGAATGAAGTGCTAAACTACATCGTTTTGGTTTATGTTGTGAGATAAATCTATTAGGATGTAATCTTGTTGATGAAATGGAATAAAAGTTTAGATCTATTAAATAAAACCAATGTGCTTCTTAGATTTTGAAAAAAATGTCATGCTGAAAACCAAAGAAAATACATAGAGTTTGAAGTCGTTGAAAAGGTGTTTATATGAATATCTCATTGGATGAGTTTAATTAGATTTTGACATAAGGTAACATTGAGTTCTAGGTATATTTATTATTTTGAAATTATATATTAGGATGTGAAGGTAGCTTACGGATTGGAAATTCCAACAAATATATCTTAAGTTCATGAAGTGTTTTATGTATCCCTAATGCGACTTATCATTCCTTATCATTCACATATACTAAGCTCATATGTGTTACAGTTGAAGAAAGATGTTTTTTATGAAGAGCAATAGATATAGATTTTGGAGTATAGGGAAAATGTTCTGTGAAAAAAGATAACTCTCTTGGATAATGTTATATGGATGAACCAACAAATTGAGGAAGCTAAATAGTGACTTGATGATGTGATGAGACAAAGGTAAACAAATATATTCATATCCAAGTGATTTATTCCGTGGGAGAAATTCAGTTAGAGGGGTGTAGAATGTATCACCCTCATGCTCAATGAAATATTTTTATGTAAATAAGTATAATAATTCAATAGTTTTCATTGCACACAATATTATGTTTAAATGTACCATGAGGCACCCTAATTAAAAATTTACCATTATATTCTATCCATTAGGTTATCTGAAATTAATATTACTAAAAAATGAAAAAGTATGGTGAATTTATTAGATACCAATTATTTATGAAAAATATAAATCAATTGTATATTTTTATTTTTTGTATTATTGAATTAATTGAATTACAATAGGTATATCAAATTACATAAATATATATGTTATATATTAAATAATATTTTTTCATATTCATCCAATATATAGTATTTTCATAGTGTATGAGTGAACCATATTTGATGTATAAAAACCTATATATATTAAAGCCCAATTTTCCATCTTTTAAAAGAGAACTTATTTTAAAATAAAATTTTGAAACAATAATAATTTTTATATTACTACATAAACATTTTCATTGGAAAAGTAAAATAAAAATTTACTTGGATAAAATTTTAATATTTTTTCTGATATCATTTAAATATTGATAAATAGTAATAGTACCTTAAATGTTAACCGAAAACAAGTTTTTTCATCAAAATAATTAATTTCGGTAACTTATAATATTTAATTGTATTAAAGTATAAATATAATATATTTTCATTTTTCAAAGTAATATATTTCCATATCATTAATTTTAAATTGATTTCAGATGTAATAAAAGATTAATCTTTTGCATGTTTTAACATTTAAGACATGCTATCTCTTTCAAAAAATTGGAATAATTTTAAATTAATAAATAAAACTTATATGTTTTTAATTTTGAAAAATGGATTCCATATTTTTAATTATAAGGTAAAAATTATGTAAATAGAATTAATATTTTTTTTTGTAAATATAAATAGTAACATTGGTATTTATTATTAATACCGTAAATGTGTAAATATGGTAATTAAGTGTAAAAATAATATTATAAAACAAACCTAACAATTGTTTTAATATTATTGGATTGGTTTTTTAGACCTAAATCATACTTATGTCAAAATGGATTTGTTTAGAATCAACATGGAAGAGACTAAGACATTGAATTTATTTTAGTTAAAGAAAAACTAAATATATCTTAATCGAATATTATTTAAAATATCATTTTAAATAAGATTATTTAGAAGGTAAATTATTTTATAAATAATCATTTTCAATCTAACATATTTTTATTTATGATGGTAATTTATATTTAATTTATAGCAATTAAATATTTTCCTTAAATACATATAGATTGATGATGTAAACATAATTAATTGATTAGAAATCATTAAAATAATTTTTTTTAAATGATATTTACCAAAAAAATACACATAAAGATGACAAAATAATATTTATTTGAGATTATATCCACCATAACCATCCAAGGGTCAAATTACTTACCATTTGGATCCTTATATAATAAATTTTCACACTTTTATTTTTTTATTTTAAGTTAAGTTAAAGTTATCACATTCAAATTTAATAAGTATAACATTTTGAATGACTGAAAATTATTTATTTATTATCATAATCACCTATTTATGGGTAAGTGGGAACCCAAAATGAAATCAAATTAAATACCAACAATCATTTATCCATGTAAAAAATTCAATGCCAAACAAATCATTCATGGCTACGGAGAAAATACCCCACCTAGCATCAAAAACATGAAGACCTATTTCACCAAACCATAACTCCACGACTATCTTTCCCATTCGAAAATGAACATGCCCAACACCGATGGGAGATAAATACGCTCTATAGAATCCAAATCCATATTGCAATGACTCAATGAAACTCTCGCTCCGAACATCATCTCGAGCAGCCCAAAGTAGATGAAAAACACTCAACTGATCTAAATAAAGAATCCCACTCTCAGGATGGATATGCTCCTATGTGAACCGCGAAATCATTCTCACTGGTCTCTGAAGCCGGTAGACCACAAACAATCAGGAGAGGCCGGAAGGGAGTGATACCAGCATGTGACGCCACAATAAACATCCCAAAAACCCACCATATTCATCACCAACATATTAAAACAAAAATAAAACCCAAAATAGATGCATAGAAATCGGAAGAAAAGAAACCATCCCCCCTCCAAACTTCTCGAAAGCTGACGGCAGTCCATCTCAGGAGACCATGATGGGGTCATCGCTGGTTCAAGACGTCATCCCACCAGATCCACATCGGAAGAACACCGAGAATGTAGAACCATGTCGAAGCTACCAAGCCACATTAAATATACACCATTGATACATTCTAGTGACAACCCGTTCCACACTAGAACGTCAGGGTCAACGGTAAATGCTTATGCTGCTGACACCTTCGAGCCACCCTGAATCCATCATCGAGGCACACTAGAGCCCTGAGCAACACTGTCTCTAATGCATGATATAGAAAGCCGATACTGAGATATCGATGAATGTCAGGGGATAGACGAGGAGAAGGTCCCCCATTAAGAAAACTGTAGAAGTGATTCGCTCAAAGACCCCCGCCGCTTAGAGGACTAATAATTATAAAATTTTTAATGTTTTAATTCTATGAAGAAAAAATTAACCAAACCGATTATTCTAAAATATAGTATATTCATATACATTATTTTATTTTATTTTTAATTATTATTCATGAAACATTTATTTTAAATAATTACACAAAATTTATGTAGTAATTATTTTATTAATAGAGACAATAAATAAATTTATTAAAAATAATAAAAATTTAATTTTGGATAATAAATATGTATAATAAATTGGTAATGATTAATTCTACCTATTTTTAATATAATAATATAATTTTTTTGAAGTTAACTTGTTACTATAATAATTTTAATAATCAATGAATTGAATAGCATCAAAACTAACACTATTGACTATTTATCAAAATAATTTTTATTAGATTATTTGAAAATAAATAAACATTTTTAATAAATAAAGTATATTTAAAAAATGGTCTAAAATATTCGGAGATATATATTTTTATTTTATAAATTATATCAAATATTTAAATATTGTATCCTTTTTATATTGAAATATTTCATAACCATGTTAAAAATTAAATAGAATATTGATGTGTTAATTAAAATGATATGATGAAAATTGATATAAAAAATTGTGTAAAATATATTTTATGATGACATAACAACCCAATATTATTTCAAAATCTATATTGGTAATTTTGGGGTGTTTTTTATGGGGTTTTATTTTATTATCAATTAATATTTTTAGAGATCGCAAAAGTGCCCCACACCTCAATAATAAAATGTAACCTCCTCCATTGCCTATTCACATCACATTAAGCCTTCAATATTTTCCATACATTCCATTTTACCATTTCAAACCTCATGTAACATTAGAGAGGTTATTTTCTTCTTTAATGACCAACTCTTGTGATTTAAGGGATAATATAGAGGAAGCGCATTGAAGAAGAGGTAATCTCCTCTACTCGGTATTTCAATTTTTTTTCTACTACATCATCTTCATGAGTTGATTAATTATTAAGTAAAAAAATACATCATTACTTATATATTGAGATTTTATAATGATAAGGAAACAAAAATATTCCACTTTCTATCCATCCTATGAAAAACAGAATCACCATGCTTGTGTATGTGTGACTTAACATCACCATGCCATGGTGTAATATGTTTTTCACCACCACCTTAAATGGATGGGTATAATGATTGAAAATATAACTATATATGATTATAATAAATATCTATTAATTATTGAAATTTTTACACCATCCGAATCAATTCCATTCAACAAATTTGGGGATGATATTGTCGCTCGTGCGTACATATAACCTATTATCCCCATGATGTGATGTGCTTCATTCTTCATGATATTAATTAAATAATAATTATATAAATGTAAAGAATGAATAAATTTGTTTTATAAATTGTATATATAATTTTTTATGATATAACTATGACCTATAAAAGATAACTGAAACTTATTCAACAAAACATGAAGTATATAATAAATTATTTAATAAACGAATAATGAAGAAAAAAGAAATGTTATTAAAAAAATATGATAATATAATAATTTATGATATAAATAAAAAGATTATGATAATGAAATATGTAATTGATAATATTTAAATCATTATATTGGAGGTTTGGTTACGTACAAAAGAAACTGGACCCATAAGGTGAGGTATAAATTTGCAATCCAATTTTTATTTAATAATTTTTATACTTGAGTATTGAATGGGTATATTTATCATCCACATTCATGTCTCCTATATTATTAATGTTATTTATATTATTGTAAATTTTTTAATGTAAACTGTATCGATTCATGAATATTTATTAAATGAATGAAATTTATCCTTTGTAGTTCTTCAATTTGATGTACTTTTTGTATTTTCAAGAAAATGTGTGAGGAGGATGTTTTTATTTAATATGTAATTAATAGATTTTAATATCTCCAATATTTCTTATTTCCATAAATCATCCTCTAAAAAAATTTAGGTTTATTTTGAAATAATTTATTTTATTTTAATATTTCATGTAATTTGAGAATATAAAACATCTTGGAAGGGTAAAGTTTATTTTCCTCAAGAATAAATTTAATGTGTTATATGAAAATTAATTTCCGTCTAAGATGGAATTATTTAATAGTGTTATGAATCATGTATAATATCCTTATTGTTCCTATAATTATATTATTTTTATAATGGACTGAAATTTATGAAATCCATTTGTTTAACATAGATTGTGTTACAAGTGAATTATTTTTAAAGAAATCTATTTTATATTCTGTGATATGATGAATGATTTATTTTATTGTGGAATAAAAAATAATTATTTCATTATGATATTGGTGGAACCTATAACTCCCACCAATTTATTTGGTAAATATTTATATCTCACGAGATATATATGGATGGAACAGAAAATAATCCTAATTCATCAACACAGGGCTCGAAGAAGGAGTGAACTTGGTTCAGTATTGAAAATTGCTTACTATGATGGTCTTTGAAATGAGCCTTGAATAATATGAAATAATTTTATATGATTATGTGTATTCCACCAAACATCATTCCATATGTTATGTCTTTTGGGATGACGTTCATTGATTCTTATCAAATTTAATGATTTATCCCAATGGCATTATATCCTGATATTTCATATATTTTACAAATTTTTTAAATGTTATGTTTTTATGTATTATGATTTTTATATGACTGATATCTCCCTTTTTTCCTTTTATGATCATATGTTCTCACCCTTTATATTGTTTCTTTTCCCCATGTCATGAAAATGGGTATTATGTAAGATATTTCAAAATGGTGACTTGTTATGAAGAAATGACTGGGAGACAATAAAGAAGTCTTGTGAACTAGTTTTTAATGTATCTACATTTCTATATACTATATACTTATATTGTTCTATCATGGATAGTTTTTATTTTTAACGAATATTCTCTTAATTTTATATTATATCAATATTTGTAAATTATTGTTCATTATAATAAAAGGTAATTATCACTCACAACTTTTGCACACCTATTTGACTTTTATATATACAAAACCCTGAATAAAAACATCCCAATATCCCTCCCCTCCTCCTACAAGCCTGATATTTGAAATAAATCCAACCAATGAAGGTATTAGTGAAAACCCTAATAGGATACTAAAAGAGAATGTAATATCACTCAACTAGCATCTTTATTTTATTTATTTTACCATTTACATTGATTATCATTATACAATGATTATTTAATAACATATTTATATTAAATATAATTTTTTGTTTTTGAGTTAATGTTATAGCATAAAAATGACAACACATCAATGAAATGGGTTACAAAATCATCTTTTTTGTACATCAAACTACCCCCTCGCGAACAGTGGTCGTAAAGTTTTCCACTCCCACCTTTAATGGATGGAAATAATTATTTATTTATTATTTATATATGATATATATGATATTTATGTTGTTATTGTGATTCTGAAATTTTTATATCACACATACCTTCTATATATTTCATTTTTTGGGAAAACAATAATGTCGTTTGTGTATATGGTGTGATACCCCCTTGTGAAGTGTCATGATTCACTCATGATTTACATGGAATGTATTAAGTATGATAATAATTAATATATTTTACATATATGACATAAAAATTACACAATAATTATAATATATATATATATATATATAATTAATTTTTCATTCAATAAATATGATAAAAAATGAAAACAAGATTCATGCATACCCATAGTGTACAGTTTCTATTAATAGTTTATTTTATTTCATGTCAATAAATATAATAGACAACTGTAAATAGATATATAATAAATACATTTTATATTTATATCTTGTTTTAAATTGTTGATATTATGAATCATTTACATATGTAATATTTCTAAATTTGACATGTCAAAACATATAGGACATCCTATAAGGATGTTACAAAATACATAATTTAGACACGTAATAATGTATAAATGAGTAATAAAAGATCATTCATAAATAATATATGTTTATATATATATATATAAGTATAATTATATAATATATGCATAATAAACAAATATTTATTATAGTCAATGTTTGAATTAGTATAATTTTTGACATGATTGATTGTTAGGGGATTTCTTTTCTCACTTTTATTATTTCATGTGTATTATGATTATAAAGTTATTATTGTAGAATGTGATTTATCTTTCACATTTTTCATTCATGAGATAAATTATATATTCACTATATCTTTTTTATGTGGTGTATATACATTAAAAGAATGTACATTATCAAAGAAAAATTAAAATTATTTTTATTTACAAATAAATTTTATGATATTTGTATCATGTGGTTTAGAGTTCTAATGTTACAACATTGGTAAGAGATTATTGTCTCAAATTGTGATCTTTGATATGAAAATAATGTTATTCACATATATTCAATCATGAGCATTACATACATACAATTTTACGTATTTTATAATGTATTTTTAATCCCCTTGATATTTAATGTTCCACTGTATTTTAATACTATGTAGGGATTATGATTCAATACCACCAAACTGGTGACGATTTTATATTATAATCTCATCATTTATCGGGATTATTTATTATTATGTCTCTACTATTGATATATAATGATCTAATAATATATATTTCTAATTAATTTTGTTCTATTATGGTTATTCATTATTTCATCATGTAATGGTACATTTTATAATTCATTTTTAATTAATATAATTGAGAAATTTTATTAACAAAATTTGACATTAATTTTCATCTAGGTCAGTAATATTTTTTTCCCTAACAATGTTTTATTATTTTTATTTAAAAAATTTATTTAATGATATTTGTAATCTCATTTCTAAGGAAATATATTTTGATGTTTTTAAAAAAATATTTAAATGATTTCTAATACATCCTTTATATGTTTTCATGATATTTTCAATGAATAAAGTATTCAAAATGTTTTATGTTTTAAATACAGCTTTTCATTTCTAAAAGAATATATTAATCAATAAATGATTTTAAGGATCCATTAAAAAAATTCCATATATAATAAACTCCATACATTATACTAATATCATCATAGGGATATTATCCACAAATAACATTCAATATCATTGAATGAATGGTTAATGTTTTTATGTCATAATGATTATAGAACATGATCCTTTTCTATGGCTTAGTGATGTTCTAAATATATTTTTATGAAAGGCAATTCATTTAGAAGAGTTATTCATGATTAAAATTTATTAAAATAAATCCAATTTTATTTTCATTAGATAATTAGGTCATAAAGCAACATTTATTGTTTTGATGAGTTTTTATGGTTATAATAAATCACTTTTTACTTTATTCATGTTGTGGTTCTTGAATATAGAATATATGATCTGGAGTCCCATTTAGCATCTGGTAATTGTACTATAACATATATTATGGGTCACCCCAAATATAATGGGTAATACAATTACATGTTATATTATGGGGTGTCCCAGGTATCCTTGAGTGAGACCATTATAGCTTACATAGTGGGAGGTATGAAATAGAACTTCCTTAAATTTGGAAATGATTAATTATATAAGTTCTCATAGGGACCATAAGTTTTAATTCCATGCCTACAAATGAGTTAACACTAATTTTTAAACCATGCCTAAAGATGAGGTTACATGATTATTTAACCAAATCTTATAGATGAGGGTACATGGGTATGTAGACTATGAACAAAAGTAGGGTACAATGGTGTTTAGCCCAAGCATCATGATGAGGGTACACAGTTGTTTATCCCATGAACCAAAATGCGTGTAAACTTATTTTCAACCCATGTTTTAAGAATTTACATGGTCCATTTTTCTTATCCTAACATGTCATGAATTTTTTGGTTAGTAATCATAACATAGGCTTTTTTTCATATATATACTTTACAAATCTATGTCTTATGAAAATTTTATGCACTGATGGATCATGTCATTTTATTCCTTAATTATTCCAGTCATATATAATGCTAAAATTTATCATATAACATATGTTTATGATCAATGACTGGGTTGGTGCTAAATTCAAAAGATATTTTCATTATCACACACCCTTATTCTAATCTTAATATTTCATTTGATCTTAGATTTATATATATTATGTTAACACGTGCTGAGAATCTAAGCTCTCTGTTTCATATATTTCCCTTCCCTAGATTATTAATAATGGTTGTATGTTTGTTATGTCTATGAAGTCACTAAATTGAATGATCATTGTGAAAAACAATAGAGATCATCCAAAAAATTAGAATATTTTATTACAATATTCCAAAGTCAATAAACTATAAAGTTCCTCAGAATTTTAATTTTTAAATTTATTGAATATTAATCTAAAAACATAGAAAATCCTTTTATGAAATTCATATGTCCTTATAGTTGGTATCAATGTAGTGTTTGAGTCAAAATTTAAAAATTCTGAATATAAAACATTAAAGATATCCATAGGGACATATCTGGTTATATGGTTCAGGATTTATATAACTATATTTATATGGATGATTCAATGTAACATCCCAATATTTTTGTGAGATATAATTTTTTTTTTAATTTCATTGATGTATTGGGTTTTACTCTACACCAAGATAAACATGTGAATTATGCTAAGACCTCTTATCTTGAGATAAATGCAACACTATTATTGGATTTTGCTACACACAATTTCAATTTCATTTGATATAATTCATTTTATTCATGAACTAGTATAAGTGGTAAACTAAATATTATAAAATATTCACTATAATAACGAGTAACAATAGTGTTAACATTCTTCTAAAAACGATTTGTATAAAAATAGTTGAGTTTATAAAATAATTAAATTAGTGTATATAGATATTATTAATTAAATATGTATTTAATATATTCAATTTAATTAATTAAATTCTCATTACATGTTTTCAACACATTATATTAGAAAAATTTCATTTTTTGGCTAAATGAGTTAAATTTTCAATTAAATTTAGTTTCACCTTCATCTAATGGAGAACCCATTTAAAATAGGATATTTTCACTTTTATAAGTCATTATTGAAAAAATAATCCTCTTATTTGGAATAAGAGCATCCATGTTTAAATTGGTTGATATTTTGTTTTTTTATGACAAAATTCATTTTTTTAATGAATAGTGAAAAATAATAAATTTTAATTCAAAAATACAATTTCATATAATTTATATGTATTTATAGATTATCTTTTGAATTTGGTTTTAATGTATCTGTAAATATTATTTTTTCATTTAATCCAATTTTGGTCTTTGATGGGATTTCACATTGAAATTTGTTATATACACTTGTCAATCTTTTGATGGGTTTTATTTAAGAAAACCCTCATTTCCCCGCTTTGACCATGAGAAATAATTTCAAATTAATTACTGAAATTTATTTTTATTCAATTTTGAAAAATAGAATCCATATTTTCAATAGTTTTCCCCAAATTATGTAAATATTTCCCTTTTATGTTTTTTAGACATTATAAATTATAACTTTTCTAATTTTTTTACCATGGTTAAATTTAAATTAGTTTAATTATGGTAACAAATAACACGAAAATCATAATAAAATTACCATAAAAACTACAAAATATTATTGGATGAATTAAAGTCACCCTTTAACAACTATGGATATAAATTTATTCATTTAATAGACTTTTTTCCATGAAAGTTATGTAATTATAATTTATATTAAAGAAATTGACAACATGCCAATCTCTTATTACTAAGAAGTATAAAAATTTTATTGTATTGATAATGAAGATAAATCTAGAAAAATAAGCCACATAAAAAATATAATTAAACTATCTTCATAAAGTTAATTTATTTATAAATTTTATAGATTAAATGATTATCATATCATAGAGTAATTCAGTTGTGATTTTGGCTCCTGGTCAGTGACAGTGGTGGCCTCTTATCAGTCCCCCCCCCATGGGGTCGGGACATCATTGTCTCTAAAAAAAGAGAAATCATCAATTCCAGGGTTATCTAATCAAGATTTTCTTTCTTCTTTCCCTCCATGTTTCTTAAGCCCTATTGTGCCAGAACTGCACGATGGACATCCTAATAATCCAATTTCAGTTACAGTGTTTAATAAAGTTTCATCCCTATATATTCTGACATTGGTTGCTCGATTCTCAAACAGAATACCCTTAGTAGATCTATTTGAAAGATTTTTGTTCAGATTCCTAGGATTTTTAAGAAAGGACAACAATATGTATGTTGCATAACATGAATATTTTTAACTATTTATCTTCGGAGGAAAACATGATAATGGCCTGGTCGAGGGCTCCCCACAACTGTAATGGATCTCATTTCATCCTATATATATGGTCATATTATTTCCATATCACGAGTGATTGACTCTCATTGTTGGTTTTGGTATGTTCTCTGAATCTCAATTTAAGGTTTCAAAATCCATATATTGTTAAAGTGATTGGCATCCTCCTGGAGAGATACTTGAGTTCTGATAGCCAGACCAATGTTGTATATCATAGGGATTACCCTCTACTGTGTGTGGAGGTTGATGCATCAAGGGTGCCATTAAAATTTGTTTGGATCATAGTTGGATAATAGTAACAAATTAAACAATCTGTTTTATATGAAATGTAGTTCCATTTTTTTGGAATGAAAATGGTTTGCTAACTCACTAGAAAACTATTGGTGAGGGTGATGAATTATTTATTTTCAATGAATGTGAGCATTGTTGGTCGCAAGAATATTAACAATATCACGGTGGGGAGTTCATTGGTTGAAAGACTAGCTAGGGAAATCTGTAATAGATCCTATAAAGGGATAGATCTCCCAGGATATGCTCGGGTTGTCTAAAATGATGGTCTGGTCCATGAATACCATGATTTTGGAATAAATTTAGCTGGAATTTGCCTTTTGAACTCATGTGTAGCCAACCAGGTGAGACAAGAGCAACCTCTTGCTCAACCTCACGATATGAAATTCCAAGTTTCCTTTAGAAGATTTATTGGTGGTCTCCTTTGAGTGATTAGTCCTATCACCGTGACTAATAGTAATTAAATTTCAAAGCATGGTCATTCTAGTCTTGTAGGTGATTCTAAATATGATATCAATAAGGAATGTCATATTGTGAATATAACATGTGCAATCCAAAGTGTGGATTTAGTGGGAACTAACAAGAATCCTCTGTTCATGGGGTGTGGCATCATACAGTCCAGCCATGTTGAGGAAACATTCTTGATGTCATTGGATGGGGATGATGGTTTGGGTATACAAAATACTCTTCTGGGTAGATGTGGTTATATGACTGTGAAGGAATTTTAAATGGTGGATGAGGGAGGGGGTCCGAACATAATTCGGACCTCAATTATATTTTGAAGTAGGTTATAAATTATTTCATATGCTAATGTGAATTCTAATTCCATTACCCCAGATGAGGGAGACATGGTTGGCATGGTGTTTTCCAAATAGAGTGAACATGGTAAATTGTCAGATGAGGATTCATATGAAAAGGGAAACATAGGTTCTAGGAAGAGGAAGGGGAAGAAAAAATACTCCTCGATACATCCTCCATTGGAGACTTGCAATGCAAAGAATATGAATTTCAAGAAGTACGACATTGAGTCTCTAGCCCATCAAGGGCTAGGGGAACCACGTGATCTTGACATGGTTATCCTTTTGTGTTACGAAGAAGAAATTATTGAGAAGGTCTTGTTTCATAACGAAACTGAGGAAGTGGAATCTAAAATTATAGAGAGGTCTCTAGAGGTGCCTCTAAATGGGGATATTTTTTTATGGATTGACATACATGACTCAATTCTAATAGGTGTTTTCAATAGAGAGAAAATTATCATTGAGGAGTACATTTTTTCTTGGGAAAAACTTGATTCTGAATTTGATAAGAGGATATTGGAGGAAGATTAATTACAAGTTTTATCATTATCCTACAATCTTTTTAGGTAGAGGGATTTGGGAAATATTATGTTTCTTTTCTAATGAATCTATTTAGGTTCGTGGTTTTGGTGTGTTTGTTTGAGAGGATTTTTGGTGAGAGATGTACATTCCTTTCGATATTCCTATTGTTTTACTTTTCTTCGATGTTTGATTCTTTTTTCCAGCTCTTTACTTGGACCTGTGATGGAAGGGGATCAGAGCATGATGTCTTCACTGGTGCATGCCTTCTGGATTTGGATGCTTGAGAGGGTATTTATTTTCCATCGGTACCATTCTCGTGAACTTCTACATGAGACTTATTGCCAATGGGTCATGTGTGGGAGAAGGCATGTTTGCAGGCACAATTACTAGGGTGGGGCTGGTTCGATAGTTGTTTATACCTTTCCATTATATACTTCTTTTTTATGCATTTTTTTGATTTTCTGGATTCTCAATTCTTCCTTAAATGTGTTTTGAAAATAATAAAAATAATTTTATGTAAAATTCTTACAATCAATTTTTATAAAATAGTGAAAAAATATTTATTTAATTTAGTGGAATATCAAATAAATGATAATATATATGTTAAATTAATTATTATATGACAGAATTTATTCCATCAATGAATATTATAGGTGAATATTAAATGTTATAAGAATATTATATATATTTTTATGTTAAATCTCTATAAGAATTTAATTCAAATTCAATTAAATGAATAGAGTAAAAAATTTCCCTATTGAAATTTTATACAAATAATATTTTAGTAAATTTTTTAAAATTCATAAAAATATTTCAAAATTACAAAGGGACATTTATGATGTATGAATTTTCATTAAGTATCCAATTATGTAAAATTAATCCAATATAAGTAGAAATTATATCCTCTTAATACTTAATTTTTTTACCTCAATTAAAATAAAAATAAAATATTTATGGGTATTCCAAAAAGATGTGGTTTAAAAAAATAAAAACATGTCTATAAATTATCGGATCAGAGGATTTAGAACTATAATAATCATATGAAGTACATATTGATAATTTTATGCTTTTTTATAAAAATAATAATTTGTATTAATTTAATATTTTAAGAATTTCCACAGGTTCCCCTTACATCAATTATAAAAGGGAATCTCCTCTCTCACATACTGACTTAAATTTGAGCATTCCTGCACCACCACAACCTATCCATTTTCCTTATAAACATTCTTATTCACATTGAAGAGGTTTTGGTATTCTCAAAAGTCCATCTCTATGGCCATAAAAAGGATATTTAGAGGAATCACAATGAGTAAGTGGTAATCTCTTCTACCTATCCTTTAAAACTTCTTTCTTCTTATCCTTCATCATCATTTTTTGTTTCATTATAAATTATTAACATCTGTATCACTCATATTATTATATGATATTTTATTTATATAACCACCATATTCCACCTTCTAGCAATCACATTAAAGTACGATATACGCATCTGTGTGTACGTACAACATACTGTCTCCATGTTGTGGTTTAATATGTTTTTCACCACCACCTTAATTTGATGGGTATAATTATGGAAATAATAAAAATATTTATTACTATAAAATTATATTAATTATGAGATATTATTCACCATCCAGTTCAATACCATTTAATAAATATGGGAGTGATAACATCGCCCATGCGTACATATGACATACCGTCTCAACAACATGATGTGATCCATTCTACATGATATCCATTAATAAGTGATTATATAAATTTTTGGAATAATTATTAATGATATGTGTTATAATAATATCATTTTTAATCATATAAATATGACCCAAAAAAGAGAACCAAAACTTATACGGAAAAACCTGCATAACAAAATGAAGCAGTTTATACCCGAATAACAAGTAATAATGAAATATTATTACCTAACTGTTGATAATATGTTTATATATAAACTCATAAAATTATATATTTTTCTAGAATAATTCAATTAATGCATTTCAATACATATACATGAGATCTGGATACACACAAAGGATATTATGTATAAGGTATGATATTATTTCTCTTACATTTATTTCTCTAGGACATATGCCTTATACAGCAACTATTTATTTTGTTTGGTGTTTAGTTTTACCATTACTATTTTATAATTATTATTATGAGTTTTATTATATTTATCTATGACTATATGTTTCTTTATTTCTTTAGACATTTGATTTGAGTAATTATAATTGGTGAGGGATAATTTTCAATCTCATTATTATTCAAGATAATTTATACATAATTATTTATTAGGGTAAATTTATCATTCATGTCTGTGTTATCTAAAAAATAACTTCATATCATGTTTAATATTCTACTATGGATACTATAATTATTTTTATAATTATTTTTATTTTTACTACATGGTTTTCATGGAATATTGTCTTTTATTTTCCATAAGATGTACTTTTTCACTTTTCCAGCAAAAGTACAAGGAGTGTGTATTTTTACCATATATGGAATTAATGTAAATCTAAGATTTCATAATGAATTATTTCCATGACTTTAACCTTAAAATTATTCAATGTTATTTTCAAAAAAATTATTTTCATTTAAATTTGTGGGGAGTGTTAGGAAAAGGAAACAATTTTTGAAGAAGAAATGATATGTTCCTCAAGAATTAATTTCAACAGTTTTATCATAATTATTTTTCATTTAAGAATATGTATATTTTTTATGTATACTAAATTTATTTTTCATATAGGTTTTTATTATTATTATGGAATTATATTTATGAAATCCATTTATTTTACATATATTATGTTTTGTTGGAATGATGTTTTAGAAACCCATTTTATTCTTTGGGTTATGTTGTGATGAATTATTTATATATATGTGGCACACATATGTATTGTTTTCATTATGTGACTAGTGGGACCTATATCTCACTTCAATGCATTGGGTAATTATTTAAATCTCATTAGATATACATGAACTGAATAGAAACTAAATCCATTTTAGTGATAAAGGGCTAGAATGACAAGTAAACCCGGTTCACTAATGGACTTTTTCCACTATGATGGTCTTATAAATGAGCACTGACTAATATTTACATAATTCTCTATTAATATATAATATCAAAAAGATAATGGTTTTTTCCAATGCTATGTAATCATGGATAATGTTTCTTTATGATTTGTGTCATAAAAATATCTAATAATTCTTTTATGAATCATGATTTTGATATACATAAATTATGTTCAAGTTTTTACATTTGATGTTTATGTTTTTTTTGATGTTCTATATGTTTACCCTTAGTCAAAAACTGATAGCCCCCACATTATTTTTTCTTTTCCTGAGGATATAAATAATTTTTGTTGTTGGGGAAACAAAATTGAATATCATTATGGGACAGGCTAAAGATCATTCACAAATTTGAAGATTGTGTTCTGAGTTTCCAAACATAGTAAACTAATACAGTCATCGGGCATCTAATTTGTTAATGTATTTTTTTTCAAATTATATTTAATGTCCATGTAAATTACAGTTTTTTTGTTAGAGTTTGTGTCAAAGATAATGTTTTTTCAACATTTCAAAGATAGGATGCTAAAACATTATTGAGATCACTAGTGATATTTATATGTTATGAATAGTGATAAACCAAGAATACATCTAAGTATAGGTTACAATCATATGATTTGTGTGACAATAATGAATTACATTGGGTTAAATAGAAAATCTCATAGATTGAATTATTTTTAGTAATTTACCATAAATGTGTTTTTCTAATCTTGGATATGTATTTCTCAAAATATTCATTCTGATCGTTTTCAATATCCAGAACTACATAGAAAATAGTTTAGCATTAAATGATTCAAATGTTGAAATTATGTGAATTATGATGTTCGATTTCTAATGTGGAAATAAAATGAAGGGAATAATGAATGTTGTCTGATTATTGGTTATAGTACTATGGTTAATGTGATTGTAAATGACTTGTGAATAGTATGTGAGATTATTCTAGTATTGTTTATATTAAACCTGTGATTCTTGAGGTTGATTATTCTGAATACATGATTCATATTTTCAGAAAGAGGAATATGATGGATCCTGAGAAATGGTTTAACAATAAATTTGGATGATTGAGGTTTATATGATTCAGAATTCAATGATTTTGTTATATGAATCATGATATATATATATATATGTGTGTGTTTTCAGTTTTTTAATTTCATTAACAATTTTAACGGATATATTGAATTGTCATAAGGATCTAAAAAAGTGATTTAAGGGTGAGGGTATATACTTGGATAACACATGATTAAGGGGAATACAACTCTTAATATGTCTCTTATGGTAAGATAATGAAGTTTGGATAATGAAATGTTGATTTTTAATAAGTAAATTGGATGATGTTGGTTTCTTGGGATCTAGTTATGATGATATTGAAAAAAGGGTTATTCAATCATGGATGAAGTATAAATTTTTTTTCAGATTTATGGAATATATAAAATATGTTTTGGATCAAAATAATGATTTCAATTAGGATATATGATAATTCATATTATTACCATGACTACAGAAAATACATGTTGAATGTGTCCATGTTATTTAGAATGTGACCAACTGGAGATATCTTATGATATATTGGGGATAAATGTTAATCTGTGTTTCTGAACATTTTTCTATAGTATTGAATTTTCATATTGCAAAAGGAATGTAAGGTTTTCAAATTTATTTAATGATTAAGTTAAACATAATATGATATATATTAGAATAAAGTATTATCTCACAATATATGGACTTATACATGTATGATAGCTTTTGATAGCCATTTTGTGATAAAGAAAATGTTAATCACCTATACATAAATTAAAGGATCACATGATCTACTAACATTCGAATAATGAAACCTTGAACATTATTTCATTCAATGATACATGAAGAAAAAATTGTAAAATTAATGGGAAAATATGAGATTATATATAAATAAAGATTGTATTTCTTATGATGTTATTCATCATCAGTATCTGGATCATGAAAATAAAAAATTCTATCATAAAACCTTATTATCCAATGTATAATATGGTCCCTTAAATCATCACATATTTATGGATTTATAATTATCAAAAGACTCTTGAACTTGTTTTTTATCACTCTTAATGAGATCATGATGGTTATATTTTTCTTTAATATATATTTTTTCTCTTCCCACCTATGTTCTTGTATATGTAAACCTAGTGAATAGTTAATTTTGGTAACTATTAATTTTCTAACATACTTTTATAAAATGATTTTTTATTAATCACTTTTATGATGTGGGTTTATATGAACTAATAATTCAATTATTAAATCATTTTTTACACCAAAAAATTTTGAGGGTGAACTTTATTTTAACAGTGATGAATATAACACCCCATGATTATTCTGAGAAATAATTTTTTAATGTATTGATGTCTTCTGTTTTAAGATACACTAATATTGCATTTCACAATTTGAAACACCATCTTAGATTATGGTATATGAAATGCTATTCAAGTATTTTGTAACACAAAATTTCTTGTACTTTTAATAGAATTGAATTGATGCAAGACCATGTGTATGTAAAAATATTAATATTATAACCCTGTAATTATAATGGTGGTTATAAATACTATTCATTTATTTCATATAAACTATTTAAAGGATTATTAGTTAGTTTATAAAATAATAAAATCAATATGTAGGTATTTAATTAATGAAATATAAATGTAAGATATTCAGTGTAATATTTAAAATTCACCATTATAGTTTTCTACAACATGATTTAATAAAATTTCATATTCTTAGATAAATTAAGTATATTGCATAAAGAAAAATTGTTTTGTGAACTTTTGACTAAGAAAATTTAATGTCCCAACCCTTTAAGACCATAACAGTTGCACAATTTTAATACCTTAGCATGATTACAAGGAGTCAATCCCGATAGGCTGATCTGGTTAGTAGTCTTTGAAAATAGATTTCATATATGAATTTTAAATTTTAATTTTTAACATAAAACACAAGAATGATAATCCATTTATAATTCGATAATTCTTGTAGCTTAAACCTGCATATAACTTGTAGTACATTTCTTGGAATCATTGAAAATTAAAACATCGGTAGGGGTGATCTCAGATGATCAATAAGTGTAAATAGTTTAGCGGAAGCTGTAAACGTTTATGGAAAGAAATCTAATAAAAAATATAATTTCTAAATACAATCATGAACATAATATGGAAAATATCAAACATTGCAATATAAACATCCACATAGAGATTCTACTTGACGAATAATCACATGTAGTAACGAGTTTTATTATGAGAGAATACCTAATGCCGGAAATCATTACCACATAATCTAGGCCTCATGCTATGACCACACAACTGATTTTGTTAAGGAATTGTTCCAAGACACTAGTTTATCTCAAGAGACATACTGTTTCATCGAGGGGCTATAGAGGGCCCCACCTATCACTTACTAGGTGCATTGCATTCCTCATATGGAAATGATGAAACATAACAAAAATATTCGTATAAAACTATCATACAAAATGATAATACATAGTCCATAAAAAATGAATGGTATACAAATATCACATCTATATTAAAACATATCACAACTCATTCAATTATATATGGATGATTGTATTATAATAAAAAAAACTCAATCAAGAATAATATCTATTAAAATATGAATATATAGTTGAAAATTACAAGTAAAACTCTTTTAGTGAAATAACAATTTTTCATGAAATAATTTAAAATTAACATAATTAATAAAGGTAGAAATGTAAATGATATTTTCGAATCAATGTTTCTAATACAAATTTGATACATTTTTTAGGAATTAATATTTTGAAGCATTCATTTACAAATAAAAAAAATCTGTAAACCCATTTTGAAAATATGGTCATTAATGAGAATGATTTAGAAGAATAAATATTTAAAACATTTACAATGATGTTTTAGTAAAATATTACCTTAAAAATAATCCGTTTGAAAACTATTTTATGATAGTAGGTAATGGATAATATATAAGTCCAAGTAAGGACATACACATAAACAATCTCGGATAATAATGTGATTGAGGAATTGACAATTGCCTCATACTTTCCTTTGTTAGAGGGTAAATTTATCCACTTATATGATGACCATAGTATGTTATTATGTTATACAAGAAACATATTAAAATTTATGATATCATAAATGTTCATTTATGAATGTATAGTACCCATTTATTAATAATTTCTATTTTAAATTAACATTTTAGGTAATAATTGCTTTCTATATCATTTGTGTTTTAACTTTTTATTTTTGATAGTATCACATAGAACATTATTTAAATACTTCAAGAATATAAAACGTGATTTATATATCATATATATTAAGAATAAAAATATTTATAATAGATAGATATCTGAAATGGAAAACATCATTTATCGAGACGGTAGGTCGTACGTTCTCATCAACGTTTTTCCTTTTTCATATTCTTTTGAAAGGAAGTGAGTGAGTGGAATATATGTAAATAAATACATACATATATATATACATTAAAATTAATTTTTTTTATATATTACATATATATTAATAATATGAATTTTTATAATCATCGTTTAATGGTGAACATGGAAATGAATCCCATCGCGTCGTAGAGATGGTAAGTCGTACATATGAACAATCGATGATATCATTACATTGATTGTGAAATAATATATATAATTGGATGGTATATTATAAACAGACTCATTAACATGTTATATTTAATATATTTTTTAATTATTCTCATTATTATACTCATCAAGATAATGAATTGTTGAATAACAAATTACACCACAATGTGGAGATAGTAAGCCGTATGTACGCACATATGGTGACATTGTTATTCATAGGATGTGAAGAATAATTAATATTGTTTTAAAATATTTATAATAACATCACAATATGTATAAGCTACTGGAGTTATTAATTTTTTAAGGAAATAAAAAATAAATATTTAGTGGAGGAAGAATTTAAATCTAAAAGAGGTGATGAAATTATTACCTCTTCTTCAGGTGCATCTTTTTGATTTGATCAAATGGGCTCCTTAAGATTTATTTGTGATAAATGGAAGTCCAATAGGATGAATTTATAATAGTTGGGAGGACATTTTAGTATTTTTTTCTGAGCCAAATAGATTTCAGGGTGTTAAATTATGAGAATGGGATGTGCCATTTTATAAGAGTGGTGAGTGGTACCTTAGGAAAAGCTTGACATATTGTTTTATTATAAAATCATTACCTGTTCCTAATGGCCTATAAATGAATTTATTTAATGGATAAAGTGATTATATGTGTAAATATTCTCAGGAAATAGGTTTAAGACGTGTTTCCATCACCATATTAAGCTTTTCTATTATATTTAACTCTTAGTTAAATTGTTTATCTTTTAACATGTCTTCTTGTATTATTATATTAAATGGTTAATAAACATAATATAAAACTCCAAGAGAACCCCAACTATTTCATAATAAACATTTATATAATTATATATGTAATTTTTTTGAACAATAGGTTTTTAGGAATATTATATCTTTTAATAATATAGTATTTTTTTTAAAAATCATTTATGGCAATTTTGACACTATTAAGTATTTTATTTTTCTATAAGTCATAACAATATGATTTCTTCAAAAAATAATTTTGAATCCACCAAAGAATGTCATATTAACCGATAAAATATGAGGAATTTATCATAAATAAATATAATAATTATTTAATTAAAAGTATGTTTTGAACAATAACTTAGTGTTTTCACTATTCATAAAAAATTGTACGTTTTGAGAAAAATAAAAAAAATTCAACCTAATATAATTAAGATATTCTGATTTAAAAAATGATGTCTATTTTACCAAATATATAAAATATAATTTTCATTAATTCATTTATTATTAATTTCCTTTGTCAAAACCAAAATGTAGGTTTTTAAAAAGTAAAAAAAATAATTGACTTGTGATTATGTCCAATTTAAATGTGAAATAACATATAATGACCTAAATTATATTTAATGATAAAAATATAACCTTATTAAACTTTTTAACCACTCAAATTCATAACTTAACAGAAGAAAATATTTCGATTAAAAAAGTTGTTTTCAATTAAAATTTTGTATTTTTCAATATTCATCAAAATATGAATGTTATCGGAAAAGTATAAAAAAATTATCCAAAATAGATTTTTATATCCAAATTATATAGAATAATTTTATTTTGTCATATAAAATATATTAAAGTATATAATATTGGATTTAAAAATGGTACGCCATTAAAAGGCAGTATAATGTCATTTTTTCAAAAATACTTATTTTATCTATATATTAAATTTGTTCTCATATTATATCTATAAAACACAAAATATGAATTTTAAAATTATATGGAATATATAAAATCCAAAATTTAGTTAACACTATTCATAATCACTTTTGAAAGGCTAGTTTGGTAATTCAGGGTGCACTCGAACTCAGTGTTGTGTGTAGTGCAAACTATTGAATTACATTAATTAGATAACATACAATGAAAACATGGGGTGTTAAATTATCCTCTCCTTCAATAAATATCATCCTCTAAATTTGAATTTGTTCTTAGCAAATAACAGGTTCAAAAAAATACCATTGTAGAAAACATACATCCGAAATAGGGTTAATAAAATTTAGACTAAATAAGAGGGAAAGGGAAATGAAAACGTCCCCACAATATTATGATCTCAAAAAGGAGAACATTGGTTGAAATTATAAGAACATAATTGGTGGGAAAATGTAAATATTTATAGTGAGTTGTTGTGGTCATCAATCATAAACAAGTGATCAATAATACAAATATTTATGGCCTCAAAGCCACACGTATGTTATAATTTAAATATTATCGGTTCAACAAAACATAAGGTATTATGATAACACATTTTTATTTTTAAGATCCCTTCCCTAAAGATTATGAATTAATTTCATCATAAAATATGAGATAATAAATACTTTACAAGTATAGTTCCAACTTTTAACTATCATCTACCATAATCTTTTCTTTCACTCCAAAAGACAATAGAATTAAAAAATATTATATTTATCCAAATATAATAAGGTATCAAAAAAATTGAATTTATAATTCATCTATCAGATCATTTATAAAACAACATTAAACAAACTAGGACATCAGGTAGGCCTGTGTAAGGTGATTCACCCTCGTTTCCCTTCTGTTGTAGGTTCATGTCTCGTGGCCTTTCCAGACGTGATGGGTTGTTCCCATACACTGTATTGTCATTTTTATAAAAAATCAAAAAAATTATATTAATAATTGTTTTAATATTAATCCATGTAATTCAATTTCCAACATAGTCCATTCCAACCATTATACATACACAAAATTATTGTTTCCAGACTCATAGACAAAAACATTATAATCAAGGGGAACATAACATAATGAAGATCTCTTTATTTGTACAAAATAACATGTGAGTATATTCATCATATATTCTCTTCAAACATGTTAACACGTAGATTTACCATAAAACATTATTGATTACGTTCATGCTCCCTTATTCTTTATATAATACAATATATATTCCTTATATAAATTTTTTTTGAATACTCTATCAATGATGGAATAAAAAATAAATTAATTAGATCTAAGGTATTCATGAATATCCTATATAATTTATCCAAATCAACCATCTGTTATTCCAAAATCACTACCTCATTATCATGTCCAAATTTAGGTTTATCTTTCCTTCAACCATGTATTTTCTATATTGTTTAACATGTTATTGAGTCACTTTTATTACTGTCATATAATCTCAAATACTCACTGAAATAGTATTGTAGTAAAATCCATATTTATTTCCATAATTAATATAACTATTACATCATTCATATAACACTCAAACAACTTAATATAATTACACTAATTTTTCTTGTTCATCAGCTGCGAAATCATTACATGATATTTATCTAATAACACCATTTGGGGTATACTATGATGATTGGGAAATTGATTCACATTGTTTCCCATCCCCTTTTAGATGAATAATTGTATATTTGAAAACTTTTTCTTAACCTTTATCCACATACCTAGTATCCTTTTCCTCCACACTTATATAAAAATATCATTCCCTTCCATCATTTAACAAGGTGGTTTTTTCCACAGTTATCACATATGGGAAAATCATTCTTTCCCTTCTTCCCTTTATCTATATTTCATTCTTATATCCATTATCTTCTCTGGATTCCCTTCAAAACCATATGATGCAGAAAATTTTTTAATTTTCATATTAACACATGATAATATTTCCAAATATGATTAGAATACATGGGAAAATATTTCTATTCTAAATGTTGTCTTAAGACCATGAATGATATGACCCTTCTTACTCTTTGGATCATGCATATTTCTGGGGTTCTCATTCATTCAACTGTGAACCATTTCTAAACAATGAAATACACTATGTTTGTTTATGAATCACAATACATAATTCTAAACTTGTAAAATACCTAATCAAAATTTAAATGTTTATGTATATAATATTTTATCATTAAAATGTTTTCATATAGGATGTATTTACTCATAAATCCTCTATAATGGTTTGTTATGAAAATGTGAATTATAATATGCATATCCACTGAGAGTGTCATAACCAATATTGTAGAAAGATCTATTGTCATGTACTAAGATACCCTGGGTCAAGCCCAAAACCCCTTCTTAGAGTTTTTACTCCCAGGTACTTCTGTGCTAGAGCTTCCTCTACATGCTTGTATCCAAACATTGATTTATTGCTTAGAAAATTCCTAAAATATCTACGTGACCATAATTCTAGTAAGTTCTTCTATATTAATCCTAAAATTTTATATTTGGGTAATGTTCTATAATAAGTGTTTTTTTTAATCTAGTTTCCTAGGTTATTGCTAATCTTTCTCTAATACAAACTGAAATTCACTAACCCCTGAAGCCCAGAGCCAGTGCATTATTTTAATACACTAACATGATTACAAGGAATCAAGTCTTGAAAGACTGATCAGTTTAGAATTCTAAGAAAATAGATAACATACATGAAAAATACACTACAATTTCTAAAATAAAATACAACATAGTTACTCCTTTTATAATTCTATTATTTTTCTAGCTTAAATATTCATAAATATAAAAGTACACTTCATGGAATCCTGGGAAAATAAAACATAAGAAGGGTTGATCTCAGATGCTCAGTAAGGGTAAATAATTTAGTGGATGATATAATCTATTAATAATGGATGTTTAAAAAAACAGCAGTCTTTGTAAACATAACCTTGAACATAATATTGAAAATATAAATCAAACATTACCATATAAACATGCACAAGGATATTCTAATAAAAAAATAATACTATTTAGTAACAAATTTCATAGTGAGGGAATGCCTAATACCGGAATTCATTACCACAAAGACATGGTCTCGTCTAAAGACTGAAAATAATATTTATTCAATCCCTTTTTCTAAATATAGTAGTTTGTCTCATGAGACCTACTGATGCATCGAAGGGCTATAGTAGGCCCCACTCATCACATACTAAGTCCATTTCATTCCTCATAGGAAAATGATGAAACAAAACCTAAAAATTCGTATTAAAACTAATATATGAAATGTCAATACATTATCCACAAACCATGAATGGTATAAAAATATCGAAACCACAATGAAACATATTATAACTCATACAACATAATATGGAAGATTTTGTTATAATAAATCAACCTCAATCAAGAATAATATCGAGTTAAGGATTTTGATATAGTTGAAAATGACCAGGAAAAATATTTTAGTAAAATAACCCTTTATTAGGAGATCATTTATATGTAACACAATTTATAATAAAAGAAATATAAAAGATATTTTTGAATCAAATTTTCCCATAAATATTTGAAACTTTTTAAAGGAATTAAAATTTTTAAACATTCATGTCTATATAAAATAATCTTTAAAACCATTATGAAAACATGGATATTATTGAGAAAGATATGGAAGGATAAATATTTAATATATTTAAATGATTTTTTAGATAAACAGTACCTTAAAAATTGACATTTAGAATTCATATTTATGAAACATGGACATGTATAGTTAATATATCTTAGTAAAAACATATACATAAAAAATCGTTGATAATAATGATATAGAGATATTAACCCATACCTTGTACTTTATATTAGTTGAGGTAAGTTTAGCCTACTATATAATTACCATAGTATGTTGTTAAATTATACCAGAATAATTTTAATAATTAGTATATCATTAATTGAATCAATTATGAATTTATACTAACCATTTAATAATAATTTCCATGTTAAATTAACATTTAAAGTAATAATCGCTTTCTTTATCATTCTCGTTTTAACTTGTTATTCATGATCGTATCACTTAGATCATGATTTATATACATCCATATTATAAAAAATGATTTATATATTATATATATTTAGAATAAAAATATTTATAATAGATAGACATATGAAATGGAAAACACAGTTTCAGGAGATGGTTTGTCGTACGTACACCAAAATGCTGTTTTCGTTTTCAAATCGTATTGAATGGAAGTAAGTGAATGAGATATATGTAAATACACCCACAAAAACACACACACACATATATATATATTTATATTTCTAGTAGAATTATTATGTTATATATTACATTATTATTAATAATATACATTTTTATTATCATTGATGAATGGTGAATGTTGAAATGAATCTCATGACGTCGTAAAGATGTTAAGCTGTATGAACACACGAACGACGATATAATACTTTTTATAGTGAAATAATATATAATTCGTTGGTATATTTAATATGAAGAAACATTAATACGATATATTTATTATATACATATGTTATAATCCTTATTATCCATATCCAAATAATGAATTCTTGAATAACAAACTACACCACAATGTAGTGACGGTAAGCCGTACATAAGCACGTGTGGTTACATGGTTATTCATAGAGAGATAGAATAATGAATATTGGTGTACCATGTTTATAATAACCTTATAGTAATTAGATGCTACTAGAATTATTATTTTTTAATGGACACAAATAGAAAGAGGAAGTGGAAGAAGAAGATAACTTTGAAAGGGGTGATGAAATTATTACCTCTTATTCGGGTGAATCCTATTGATTTGATCAAAAGGGATCCATAGGATGGATTTAAGATCAAATGAAGAACTTTATGGTGAATTGTGGGATGTTGGGAGGATATTTGAGAAGGTTTTGGCCAAGCGAAATGGCTTTGCGGTGTGAAATTAATTGATTGGGACGTGCCCTTTTATAAGAGGGGTGAGAGGCACCTTAAGAAAAACATGAAATTTTATTTTGTTATAAAATATTATTCGGTTTCTAATGAATCCAAATGTATTAATTTCGTTGATAAGGTAGTTATGGGTCTAAATCCTCTCAGTGAACAGGTTTTAATGAAGTTTATGACACCATATTAACCTTATCATTTAGATTTATCTTAGTTAAATAGTTTTACTTTTTGCATATCTTCTCAAATTATTATAATAAATGGTTAATAAAAATACTATAAATAATCCAATAAAACCCCAAGTTGTTCATTAATGAAATAAATATCATTATATATGTCCCTTTTCACATATTTAGAGTTTTAGGAATATTATATCATTTAGTAATATAATCTTTGTTTTAAAAATACATTTATGTCTATTTTGACACTATTTAGTATTCGGTTTTTGTGAAGGTCATAACATTCTGATTTCATCAAAAACATTCATTGAATCAACCCTAACATGTCATATTAAACTAGAAAATTAGTATAATGCATCATAAGATTCAATTTACATTTATTTTAATACTCATAATATTAATTATTTTAATCTTTCATTAATATAGTAATTATTACATCATAATTTTTTCATAAATAAATTTAATTATTTTACATCTAAAAATTATAAATAAAATATCATGATATATGAAATATTTTTATCTTTCTAATGAATATTTATAATCGAAATTAACATATGTATAACCCAATATTAGAAATAAATTAGTTATTAAAATTTTAATTTAACAGTTTTAAAATTTAATTAAATAAAATAATAATAAATGTTCTAATATAACTGTTGAATAAAAGAGGACATAATTTTATTCATAAGGATTATTTTGGTCAAAATAAACTCATCCAAAAGAATTTATTCATGTGTTAGGATGATTATAATATCATTTTTACCCTTAATTTCCCTATATACTTTAACTATGGTCAATAAAATTCAAATGTTACTCTTCACCAAAAACTATTTTCAACATATTAAATCACATTTTACTTATTATTTTCAATTTTTTCTCTCATATTTTTAAAATTCAAATCACAAAAGCAGAAAATTATGATTTATGCAAATTTATAAATGTATCTAAAATGTGGGTAAAAAATGTTACAAGTTCAAAATAAATTATATATGTAATCTTATAATAAAATCATTCCAATATATATCATTGGATTAATATTGGTATTATTTATCTATTTTAAAAATAAAACAAATTTATATAAAAAATTATTATTATTTAAAAAAAATAATTAAACAATAACGCAATGCTTTTCAATATTCATCAAAAATTGAATGTTTTAAAAAAAATACCAAAAATTAACCGTAAGCTAATTTTGTTAATAGAAATTTTAAAATTAAGTCTATTTTATTATATTATAATCATAGATGTTGAAATAATTAATTTAAAATTAATTCCCATTGTCAAAAGCAAAAAAACAATTTTTCGAAAAGAAAAAACTATCAAAATTTTGACATGTGATTATGTTCAATTTAAATGTGGAATTACTTACAATGTCATACATTATATTAAATGATAAAAATATAATACTATTATAAGTTAAAACCAGTAATATTAATAACATAACACTATATATTATTATGTCTAAAAAAGTTGTTTTCAGTTTAAATTTAGTATTTTTAACTATGCATCGAAATAATAAAGTTATCATAAAAGTACCAAATATTTATTCAAACAAAGTATTAATTTCGTTCTTCTAAAGAAGAATTTTATTTTGTAAAATTATATATATAAACTTTTAAAATATTTTATTTAAATAGGGTTCTCCATTAAAAGGTAATAGAATTGCATTTTCTAAAAAACACTTCCTTTATCTGAAAAATTAAATTTGTACTCATATTATGTCGAAGCAACACATAATATTGATGTAAAATTATATAAAATATTTAAAACTAAAAATTCAATTTATACTATTCATAACCTCTTTTGAACAGCTAGTTTGGTATGTCATGGTGCACTCGAACTCAATGTTGTGTGTAACATAAACTATTAAATAAATTTAAAGGGACAACGTATTATGAAACACAAGGGTGTTATAGATTACCTTTGAAATCTAGAATTTTAAAATTTTATTAGTAATTATATAAAAAATAATCTTATTCTATGGTCAAGGGAATTAAAAAATACTTTGATTGAAATTTTGGTATTTTATTGATAGAAATCATATATTAATGAATAGTGAAAAAACTCCATTTTAATAAAAAACTACACTTTCAGATAATTTATTTATTTAATATACATTCCTTTTAATTGATTTTAAATTATATTTATATAATTATTTTATAATTTAAACTAATAATGGTCATTGGATGCAATTTTACATTGAAATTTGTTGTAGTATCATGTCAATATTTTAATGGTTTTTATTTTAAAAAAGATATTTTTCTAGCTTTGACAACCATAAATAATTTTAAAGTAATTAATGAAATTTCTGTGTATTGAATTTGTAAAAATGGATTAATATTTTGAATACGAAGGTCAAAATTATATAAATACTTCCCTTTTATTTGTTTGGACGTTATGAATTTTATAAAGGGCAACAAATAATAAGATATGGATAATAAAATTACACTAACACCTACCAAAATTATATTATTTGAATAAAAGTAGACAATTAACACCTAATGATAAATATTTATTCATTTAAGAGACTATATTCATGAAATTTATGTAATGATTATTTAAATAAAAGAAAGTGACAATATGTCACACTCTTATCTCTTATATGTATAAAACATCTTACTTAATGATAAACATGATGGATGAATGAAAATAACTAGTATTCAGAAAGAAAATTAAATTATATAAATCATGTGAATTTATATATAAATGTTAGATGTTAAAGAATTACTATAAATATCGACACAATATTGATAACTCAATTATTATATTAAGAGAAATATGAAATAAATGATTGTATGGATATTAAAATAAATATATGAAATGATTGACGGCACAATCGAATTTAATAGATGACTATGGCATGTTATAAGTGTAACACCCGAGACAATTATGATAAATATTTTGTTATTATGTTATATACTTCATCAAAGGAATCGTTCACTACACACAACACTAGATTGCCTTAGTTTACACGCAATCACGACCTTCCTCGACAGCTTGTGTTGTACGCAATACCGAGTTTCACAAAATAATGATATGCTATTAAAATATTATTAAAACTATCCGTTATGAATAGTAATACCATCTTTTTGAAATTTTATAAATTTTATCTTTCAAAATGGACTTCATTTTTGGATTCGGAATATCAAAATTAGCCTAGGGTGAAATTTTGGTATTTTTCTGAAAACTTTCAATTTTTGATGAATAGTGAAAACACCGGGTTGCTATTTAAAAAACCGACTTTTTATTTAAATAATAATTTATTTTATTTGTATTTATTTTAGGTCAAAATTTATACATAATACCTATATATGTTCAGTGGAATTCATTGGAGTCATTTTATAATAATTTTAGATATATAAAAATTTTATTGAACTTTTCACCGTCTTTTACCCACCTCCTATGAGAGTTTGAAAATTTATATAAAACATAATTTTACCGCTTCTGTGCATGGAATTTCAAAAATCCGAGAGACACAGTTAATATCAAGGATTAAAATGTGGTTCAATAAGATAAAAATAATATTTGGTTAATAGTAACTTTTTTACTTTTATTTACCACGGTTAAAAGTAAATAGGGTAATTAAGTGTTAAAATGATATTATTATTACCCTAACACATGTCATAATTATATTATATAAGTTTAATTCAACCAAAAACAACTTTATAAATAATATATGTTCATTTAGGTACACCTGGAATTGATTAGGACAATTATTATTAATTTATTTAAAGAAGGGTTAAAATATTTAAAATCAATGTTTAATAACTAAATCATTTTTAATATAGGGTTATACATATTATAAATTAAACTATAAAAATTCATTATAAAGATAAGAACAATTCCTACATAATGGTATTTTATTTATAATTTTTATACATTAAATACTTTAATTTAGTTATGACACAATGATGATGCAGTAATTATCTTATTAATGTAATATTAACATAATTGATTTTATAAATACCAAAATAAATGTAATGTGAGACTTTTTATGAATTAAAATTCTTTTCTAGGTTACTATGACATATTAGTATTTATTAAATTAAATTTTTTCGAACTAATCATGTTGTTATGTTGTTCAAAAAAATCAATTACCAAATAGTGTCAAAATTGACATTAAATAGTTTTTAAAACAAATATTATATTATTAATTGTTATTTTACTTCTAAAAATCTATGGTTCGGCCAAATTACTTAGATAAGGTTATATATATTAATAATAAACAAATTGTGGTTCGTTTGGCTCTTTATAGTATGTTTTTTAACCTTATAGTGTAATAAAACAAGAAGACACGGTAAAAGTTTAACTATTTAACTTACAGTTAAATCTAAATGATATGTTTTAAATAGTAACCGAAACATGTCTAAAATTATTTTGATTGGAGTATTTAGACCCATACCCACTTTATCTTCAATATAAATCAATTTGGTGCTATTAAAAACCGAATATTACTTTATAAAAAAATAATATTTTATGTTTTTTCTAATGTGCCCCTCTCTTCCCTTATAAAAGGGCACCTCCTCCCTCTCCTCCTCGCACCACATTGAGCATTCATGCTCAGCCAAACGCTGCCAATTTATCTTCTAAACTTCTCTAGAAACATCCTAGAGGTCCTGGTCTTCTTCAATGACCATATTTAGTGCCCTACGAGAAGGTTAATAAGAGTCTCTTCAAAAAATAGGTAATGTCTGTTACCGATTATTTCTACTTTATTTCTTCTTCTACTTCTTCTTGTTTAGTTGTTTCATTATGAAGTAATAACATCAGTATCAATAATATACTGATATGTTATTATATGTATGAAACAACACTATTTTACCTTTTATCCATCATACAAAAAACAAAATAACCGCGCGTGCGTACGTTCGGAATACCGTCTCCACGCCATGGTGTAATCTATTTTCCACCACCACCTTACTGAGATGGGTATAATGGTGTAAAGAATAACTATATATGATTATTGTAAAATGATATTTATTCTGAAATATTATACATACACTTCAATACAATTCCACGATCATGGGAACGATATCATCGCTCGTGCGTACGTACGACTACCGTCTCCACGATGTGATACGACTCGTTTTACATTATATTCAATGCTTAATGATTTTATAAATGAATTGAATGAATAAATATGATATATATATATATAGTACAGTAATAAAATTCTATAAATGAGGTATCTATAACTTAAAAGAAGAATATGAATTTATTCGACAAAACACAGATAAGAACAGAAAGCAATAAACACCCGAATAACAAGTAACAATGAAATATTACTAATAAGAAGCTAAGAATATGACCATATATGATATCATAACAATGAGTAAGATTCTGGAATAAGTCAAAAACATTATTTAAATCATTATATAAGAGGCTCAGACACGTACGAAGCAAATCAGACCTAAGGTATGGTAAAATATCGCAATATCATTTTTATCCGAGATAGTTTATACTTCATAATTTACTGGGGAATATTTATCATCCACATCCATATTTCCTAAATATGTAATATTATTTCTATACTCCTATATTTTTTTAAATCAAATTTGACCATTCAGTTAGTTTTTTGTAAAAGATATGAAAGGAATCTTTTGTGGTTTTCCATACGAGGTACTTTTTGACTTTTCCGGCCAAAGTACGAGAAGAATGTTTTTTTTAACATATACGACATGAATGGATTTTTAGAACATTATTTCCCTGATACTTCCTTTACATGTTTTAATGATTATTTTTAATCAAAATCTTTTAGTTTAAATATATATGACATTTTAAGAAATGAAAAATGTTTTTGATGTAGAAAGGATATTTTCCTCAAGAATGGAGTTCAAGCGTCGTATCAAAATTATTTTCCATATAAGATAATATAGGGTTCTGTTTCTATCCCTATTTTTACATTGATTTTATTATGTTATTATGGAATTATTTTTATGAAGTCCTATTATCTTATATGGATTATGTTATGATGGCACGATGTTTAAGAATCCTATTTTTATTATATGGGTTATGATATGATGTTTGATTTATGATTTTGTGGCACACATAAGAATGGTTTAATTATGATATGGGTGGGACCGATATCTCCCTCCAATGCATTGGGTAAATATTTATATCTCATGAGATAGACATGGCTGGAACGACAGGTTAACCAGGTTCAGTGAAACAGGACTGAAACGAGGAGTGAACTCGGTTCATAAATGGACTTTTTCCGTTAAGACGGTCTTGGAAATGAGTCTAAACTACTAAAAAATGATTCTCTATGATTATGTGTGTATGAAACAAAGTTTCATGTTTTAGGTTATGATTATTGGTATTACATTTCACTACTATGATTTGTCCCATGTTATGAAATTATGATATCTTTTGCAGGTTAAGATTTACAAAATGTTATGTTATTATGAATATGATGTGATTGATATTTATTTTGTTTACCCTTACTATGTATTTGAGCTCACCCTTTCATATGTTTTAGTTTTCCCAGGTCAGGAAGAAGGATATTAAGTAAGATATTCTAAAAGGGACTCTAGATATGATAAAATAATATGGAGACAGTGTAGATGATTTATGAACCTGTTGTTTATGTTTCCCAGTTTCTAAAGACACTATACCTATATTGTCCTTTCATGGTTTTGTTATATGTTTTACTAACTGTTCTTCAATTCTGATGTAATAACAATTTATGTAAATTATGGGTTGTTATATTTGGTATCAGAGGAATGTTATAGTCAACTGTTGGAAACTAGGATGTGAAAGCCTTAGTAAGAACCCTAAGAATAAGTCGAAGCATAAAAAACAATATTAGTGTTTTAGAAATGGCCATGAAAAACCTATGATAAGACCTTAAGTGTGAAATTTTATTCTTGATTATGAGGTTTTCCTATTTTAATTGGTGTTGCTCACACTATTCATCGTGGTTTCAATCAATGGCTGTAACCCGAAGGAGCCGTGTTATTGTGGAATGCGATGGGAAATGCAATGATTGTCCCCCTGAGCAACCAAATGTTATGGGACCTGGAATGAAAAATCTTATATCCATGATCACACAAATTTATCAATATATGAATCATGAAGGACTTCCAAACGAGAAAATTAAGGAGCAACATTCTGTTGAATCCTTCATGAGGTATTGTCTACCCTCATTCAATGGGTCTACTGATCCATTAGTGGCTGAACAATGGATCAGTACCACTGAAAAGATATTTTCAGTTCTTCAATGTTCTGAACATGATAAATTCATCTTAACAGTATATCATTTGGAAGATGAAGCTGATCAATAGTGGAATCTGATCAATAATACGAGGCCAAGAGTTGAAATTGAGTCCATGGAATGGGATGAGTTCAAGAACTTATTTTTCAATAATTACTTCCCTCTTATTCTTCGAACAGAGATAGAGAATGAGTTTCCTGAACTAAAGCAAAAGGATGATGAATCTGTTCGTAACTACGAAGCAAATTTTACAAGACATGTAAGGTACGCTTCTAGTATTATTATCCAACATGAGAGTAAGATCGATCGATTATTTAGCGGCTTAAAACCAAGTCTTCGAATGGAATTATCCATATGGAACTTCAATAGCTAGGAGGAAATCATTCGATGTTCTCTCAAGGTTGATATGGAGATTAGTGTAACCCATCAGTCATATGCTTTTGACAAGAATAAGAAAATGGAATTCAAAGGAAAATCTAAAGAGAACACTGAAAATAAGAAGAGTATTCCCTTTTTCTCAATCTGTGGAAATAAATATGGAGGGAGTTGTCTTAAAGGGACACGTAAATGTTTCAAATTTGGGAAGGAAGGTCATCAGGAATTTGAATGCCGCAATGATGGGAAGAAGATGTCTAGTGTGGGGAAGAAAGAAATGGATACCCAGAGTGCACCTCTTACCCTTCAATGTTACAAGTGTAAGGAAATGGTGAATTATACCAACAAATTCCATAATATAGGGGTTTTTGATGATGATCAATGTCAAAAAACTCTTAAAACTAAAGACAAAGGAAATTCACATGAAATTTCTATAAGTGACGTGGAGTACGATAACGAAGTGGTGAAAGGTACACTTACCATCCACACTAAAGTAGAAAATGTTTTATTTGATTCTGGATCCACCCACTCTTTTATTTCTGATGAATGTTCTATGGGTATCGCCATATTACCTCAACAATTTCATGTTAAGTTAGATGTGACAACCCCTAATGACACAACAGTCGCATCAAAAGTTTACAATTCTTCTGAGATTGAAGTCTGTGGGAAAGTGCTTCCTGCAAATCTTATGATCCTTCATATAGTGGAATTTGATGTGATTCTTGGCATGGATTGGCTTTATTTATATGGAGCTCATATTAATTTGCTAATGAAGGTAAGTCACATTTCACATTCCAAATCAATCTATGATCGTCTATCGATGCAAGGATGAACATAACCTTGTAGTGGAAATTTCATCCATCTTATGGGTTTTGATTCCACTAAATGATGTTTATTTATCTCAAATGGTTGGTGAAAAACTCACTATTAAGAATATGCCCATTGTACAAGAGGTTGATGATGGCTTTCTGGAGGAATTTCTAGGTCATCCACCAAATCGTGAAGTTGAGTTTTTAATAGAACTCGTACTAGGTGCTTTGAATATTTCAAAGACTCCTAATAGAATGGATCCAATTGAGTTGCAGTAATTGAAGAAGCAACTCCAAGAGAATATTGATAAAGGATTCATATATCCTAGTGCATCACCTTGGGGATCACATGTTCTATTTGTTAATAATAAAGATGGATCAATGAGACTCTGCATTGATTATCTATAACTTAACAAGATTACAATCAAGAAAAAATATCTTCTTCCACACATTGATGAATAATTTGACCATCTACGTGGAGATCAATAATTTTCCAACATTTATCTTCATTCAGGGTATCATTAATTAAGGGTCAAAAAGGAGGATATACCAAAGACATCTTTCTGTACAAGGTGTGGTCACTATGAATTTATAGTGATGCCATTTGGTCTAATTAATTCCCCTGCTATATTCATGAATCTAATGAATAGAGTCTTTAGAGATTATCTTGATCAGTTTGTGGTAGTCTTTATAGATGATATTCTTGTTTATTCAAAGTGCAAGGAAGAACATGAATATCACTTTAGAATTGTATTACAGACACTGAGAAAGGAGAAGCATTAAGCCAAATTTACCAAGTGTGAATTTTGGCTTCAAAAAGTTTCATTTTTTCATCACAAAATCTCAAAAGAGGGGATATCTGTGGATCCGGCAAAAAAAGAGGTTATTGAGAGATGGTCGAGACCAACAACAGTATTTGAGATCCGAAGTTTTCCTGGTTTGGCTGGATACTATCGAAGTTTTGTGAAATATTTTTCATGATTATCTAATCCCCTCACCAGGTTGACTCAAAAAAGTGTTATGTTCGTGTGGACAGAGGAATGTGATGATAATTTCAAGGAATTGAAAAGAAGGTTATCCAGTGCAACTGTGCTCACACTACCTTTTAGTGGAGAACGATTTATTATCTATAGTGACGCATCCAAGAATGGGATGGGGTGTGTTCTCATGAAAAATTATATGGTGATATCTTATGCCTCATGACAGTTGAAATCCATGAGAAAAATTAACCAACTCATGATTTGGAGTTATATATGGTAATCATTGCATTAAATATTTGGAGGAATTATCTTTATGGTGAAACGTGTGATATTTATATTGATCATAAATGTTTAAAGTATGTTTTCACGCAAAATGAGCTGAATATGTGCCAAAGAAGATGGTTGGAGTTGATTAAGGATTACGACTGCTCAATTCATTACCACCCTAGGAAAGCAAACAAGGTGGAAGATGCATTAAGTCAACAAGACCATGCTAGATTATCCATGATGAGGATCACAAAAGATCAAATATTAATGGATTTACAAAGGATGTATCATGGAATTATAATGGAAGGGGAAAAATCGTATCTTTATCAAATGAATGTTCAACCATGTATACATGTGAAGATTAAAGAGGCATAAAAAGAAGGTGTAGAGTTACAAAAGAAGGTGAAAAATGTTACTAAATTCAACCTCGATTGTGGTGGGATAATAAGGTTCCGGAATTGGGTTTTTTTCCTCCCGTCACAGAATTAAAGAAGGAGCTAATGTATGAGGCTCATAGTTCATCATTCTCTATTCATCCTGGAAACATGAATATCTATAGGGACCTGAAAGAGTACTTCTGGTGGGATGGCATGAAAATTGATGTTGCTGAATATATCTCTCAATGTGTCGTTTGTCAGCAAGTTAAAGCTGAGAGATAGAAGTTTATGGGGATGTTACAACCATTACCCATACCCGAATGGAAATGGGAAAACATCACTATGGACTTTGTCACAAGAATTCCTAAAACATCCAAATGCAATAATGCTATCTGGGTCATAGTTGATCGTCTTTCAAATTCTGCACACTTCATTGCTATTAGAGAGGATTTATCTCTAGATCATATTGCCAAGATATATGTAAAGGAAGTGGTAATATTCTTTAGAGTACCACTTTCCATTATATATGATCGGGATTCATGGATTAACTCAATTTTTTGGCGAAGTCTTCAGCATACTCTGGATAAAGACTTGAATTTCAGCCCTGCTTATCATCCTCAGACAGATGGTCAGTCTGAGAGAATAATTCAAACTCAAGAAGATATGTTAAGATCTTGATCTATGGATTTCAAAGGTGGTTGGGTTTAACACCTACCATTGGTGGAATTTTCATATAATAATATCTTTCACTCCAGTATACAGATGTCCCCTTATGAATCAATCTATGGAAAGAAATGGTGAACTCCAACTTGCTAGGATGAAGATGGGGAAATAAATCTATTAGGACCTAATCTTGTTGATGAAATGCTAGAAAGGTTCTGATCTATTCAAAAACACATAAAAGAAGCTCATAGTCGAAAAAAAGTTATTCTGATAACCGAAGAAAAGACATAGAGTTTGAAGTGGGTAAAAAGTGTTCTTAGGAAGATCTCCATGGAACAGAGTAATAAGATTTTGATGGAAGGGAAAGCTGAGACCTTGGTATATCAGTCCTTTCTAAATACTAGATCGTGTTGGGAAAGTAGCATAATGATTGGTGCTTCCACCGAATATCTCTCAAGTTCACGATGTGTTCCATATATCTCTCCTGAGAAAGTACATACTCGATCCTTCAGATGTACTCATCTCAGAAGTTGTACCGCTGGAGCAAGATATTTGTTATGAAGAACAGCCGATAGAGATTCTGGATATTTGCGAAAAAGTCATGCGGAACAAGACCACTCTCTTGGTGAATGTTTTATGGAGGAACCACCAATTAAAAGAATCTACATGGGATCTTGAGGATATGATGAGGGAAATGTATCCTTATCTATTCGTTACAAAGTGATGAATTTCGAGGGCGAAATTCATTTTAACGGTGTAGAATGTAACACCCGAGACTTTTATAAGAAATATTTTGTTTTTATGTTATATAAATCATCAAAGAAATATTTCACTACACACAACACTATCTTGGATTGCTTTACACGCAATCGTGACCTTCCTCGATAGCTTGTGTTGTACGCAATACCGAGTCTCACTAAATAATGATATTCTATTAAAATATTATTAAAACAAGCCGTTATGAACAGTAATACCCACTTTTTTAAATTTTATAAATTTTTCATTCAAAATGGACTTCATTTTTGGATTTGGAATATCGAAATTATCCTAGGGTACAAATTTGGTAATTTTCTAAAAATTTGCAATTTTTTATGAATAGTGAAAACATTGGGTTACTATTTAAAAAACAGACTTTTTATTTAAATAATTATTTATTTTATTTGAATTTATTTTAGGTAAAAATTGATACATAATACCTATATAAGTTCAATGGAATTCATTGGAGTCATTTTATAATAATTTGAGATATATAAAAAGTTTATTGAACTTTTCACCGTCTTTTACCCACCTCCTAGGAGAGTTTGAAATGGTGTAAAGAATAACTATATATTATTATGGTAAAGTGATATTGATTATGAAATAGTATACATACACTTCCACGATCCTGGGAACAATATCATCGCTTGTGCGTACGTACGGCCTACCGTCTCTATGATGTGATGCGACTCGTTTTACATGATCGTCAATGCTTAATGATTATATAAATGAATAGAATGAATAAATATGATATATATATTACACTAATACCATTCTGTAAATGAGGTATTTATAACCTAAAATAATAATAAGAATTTATTCGAAAAAACACGCATAAGAACAAAAACCAATAAACACCCGAATAAAAAGTAACAATGAAATATTACTAATAAGAAGCTAAGAATATGACCATATTTGATATCATAACAATGAGTACAATTATGGAATAAGTCAATAACATTATTTAAATCATTATACACGAGTCATGGAAACATACGAAGCAAATCAGACCTAAGGTAAGGGAAAACCTCGCAGTCTCATTTTTATCCGAGATTGTTTATACTTCAGAATTTACTGGAAAATATTTATCATCCACATCTATGTTTCATCAATATTTAATATTATTTCTATCCTCCTGAAATTGTTTAAATCAAATTTTACCCTTCGGTGAGTTTTTAGTAAATGATATTAAAGGAATATTTTGTCGTTTTTCATACGAGGAACTTTTTGACTTCCCCGACCAAAGTACAAGAAGAATGTTTTTTTATCTTATACGACATGAATGGATTTTTAGAACATTATTTCCATGTAGCTTCCTTTACAAGTTATAATGGTTATTTTTAATCAAATTATTTTATATTACAATTATATGACATTTTAAGAAAGGAAAACTTTTTTTGATGTAGAAAGGATATTTTCTTCAAGAATGGAGTTCAGGAGTTTTATCAAAATTATTTTCCATCTATGATAATATAGGGTTATATTTCTATACCTATTTTTAAATTGATTTGATTATATTATGCTGGAATTATTTTTATGATGTCCTTTTATCTTATATAGATTATGTTATGATGGCACAATGTTTAAGAATCCCATTTTTATTACATGGGATATGCTATGATGTATGATTTATGATTTTGTGACACACATAAGAATGGTTTAATTATGAGATGGGTGAGACCTATAACACCCTCAAATTCAATGGGTAAAGATTTATATCTCATGAGATAGACATGGCTGGAATGGAAGGTTAAACCAGTTCAGTGAAACAGGACGGAAGTGAGGAGTGAACTCGGTTTAGAAATGGACTTTGTTCGCTAAGATAGTATTGGCAACGATTCTTGACTACTATGAAATATTTCTCTATGATTATGTGTATATGCCACAATGATTCACGTTTTATGATATGATTATTGGGATTACATTTCACTACTCTGATTTATCCCATGTTATGAAATTATGATCTCTTTGACAGTTTAAGATTTCCAAAATTTTATGTTATTATGAATTAGATGTGATTGATATTTATTTTGTTTACCATTATTGAGCATTTGAGCTCACCCATTTGTATTTTTTATTTTCCTCAGGTCAGGAAGAAGGATATTATCTGAGATATGCCAAAAGGGACTCTAGATATGATAAAATAAAAGGGAGACAATATAGATGATTTATGAACCAGTTGTTTATGTTTCTCAGTTTCTAAAGACACTATACCTATACTGTCATTTAATGGTTTTGTTATATGTTGTAATATGTGTGCTTAAATTATGAAGTAATAACAATGTATGTATAGTATTGGTTATTATAATAAGACTATTAAATGGTTTGGTATGATGTTATATCTCTATATGAATTTTATTTAAATTCAATGAAATGAATAGTGTAATAAATTGATACTCTTGTCATTTCATAGAAATTATATTTTATTAAATTATTTAAAAATAGAAAAATCATTGAAAATAACATAGTGACTATGATAAGGTATAATAGTTAATTATGTACCTAAATATTTATTATTTACCCCATATAAGTAATATATATTACCAGTTAATATATAAAATGTTGTTACCACAATTAAACTTAAAGGAGAATAATTAAAGACAAACCAAAAAGATAAAGTCTAAAATAAAACAAATACACATATAAAAATTATTGGATGAGTTTATTTATAAATAGACTCTTATTATCTTATACATATTTTCAATTGTTATATTTCTTATTAAAATATTATTTTACATTAATTTAATATTTTATGAATTCCCATTGGTACCCATCACCTCAATTATAAATGGGAACATCATCCCTCACCAATTCACATCAATTTGAGCATTCCTGATCATACATCCCCTACCATGTTCCCCTATAAATTCATTATTCACATTATAATTGTTTTTTTCTTCACATAAAGCATACTCTATTACTTTTAAGATGAGATTTAAAGAACTAACTTTGAGGAAGAGGTAATCAGTCATAGTGATTCATTCAAACTTCATTCTTCTTCTCATTACTCTTTATTAGTTATTTCATTATAAAGTAATAAAATTATTATCACACTTATAATTATATTTTATTATAATTTTGAAACAACCATATTCTATCTTCTACCAATCCCATAAAGATACAGAAACACCATGTGTGCATACATAAATCTTACCATCTCCATATAGTGGTGTGATCCAGTTTCCACCACCACCTTACATGGATGAGTATAATTTTGGAAATAATAACTATATATGATTATTATAAAATTATATTAATTCATAAATATTAAAAAAAATATAATTAAATCACATTAAACAAATCTGGAAATTATATCGTCTCTCGTGCGTACGTACGACATACCATTACCGCGATATGATGTGATTTGTTCTACATGATATCCATTAAAGTGTGACTACATAAACTGAAAGAATAATAAATTTTGATACTTATTATGTTAATATAATTTTATAATGTTTTAAATATGACCTAATAAAGAGAAACAAAACATATTTTTTAAAACATGCATAAGGAAATGAAGTAGTTTATATACGAATAATGAGTAATATTGAAATATTATTATCAAATAGAATATAATATGATCATATACAATATAATAGAAATGAATACGATTCTAGAGTAATTAAATGACATAATTTATATAATTTTACATGAGTTTTGGATACACAAAATGTATACACAACATATGGTATGTGATTATTTTGTCTCACTTGTATTTCTATGGGATATATGCCTTATACACCACATTATTCTTTTGTGTGGTGTTTATGATTCCCTTGACTGTTTTGTGATTATTATTCAGAATATTATTATATTTACATATTCATATAATTCTCTTACTTTTTGGAATATGATTAAACTGAGTATCAGTATTAAGGGAAAATTTTAAAATCTTTTTAATATTTTAAATTGTTTATATGGAATTCTATAGTAGGGTCTATTTATAACATAGGTACATGTTTCCTAAAAATCCTTTCATAACATGAATAATATTTTTATATAGATTTTTTATGACATTTTTACCCATTTTTCACTTTTTGACATATTTTGGAAGGTATATTTTTTTTGTTTTCCATACAATCCACATTTTTGATTTTCTAGAAATTTACAAGGAGACTATTTTTAACTAATACGGAATGAATTCAATTAAATGCATTAATAATGATTTGTCTCCATGATTCTAAACTTACGTGTTTTCAAGGGTATTTTCAAGGAAATTATATAATCTTACAATTTCTTAGTGTTTTAGAAAAAAAATGAGTTTTTTAAGTTAAAAAGAAATTTTCTCCAGAATTAATTTTTAGTGTTTTATCTGAGTTATTTTAAATCCATGATTATGTATATATATTCAATTATTCTATCCATTTTATTATTATGGATTAATTTTGTTATTATGGAATTAAATTTATTAAATCTATTTGTTTTACATAGATTAGTTTTTGATGGAATGATAAGTAAAAAACCCATATTATTTTTCATGTTATTTTTTGATGAATGAATATGTTTTTATAGCCCACATATGTATAGTTTTCAATTTGTTACATGTGGGACCTCTATCTCTATCCAATTACTGGTCAATTTATTATCTCTTATGATAAATACTTAACTTTAATGGAATGTAAATTCAGTTTAGAAATATAGGTCTGGAATGGGAAGTAAATATAGTTCAATAATACATGGAATAAATGACATGTAAACATGTTTTATTATTGGACATTGTCCAATATGATGGTCTATGAAATAATACATGGATAATATGTAATTTTTTTTTGTTTATATATTTTCCACAAGTTCATTTATTATTCCAAATCTTTGTTAGCATTGTTAATGTTCCTTTTTTATTTATGCCTTCTATACTGTGAGAATTTATTTTATGACCCATGAGTTTGATAGTAAATTTTTTTCATGTTTTCACATACTTATATTTATTTTTGGTTTGATGTTATACATTTTTACCCTTATTGATAATTTTATCTCACCCATTTAATGTTTTATTTTACCCAGGATATAAATAATGATTTTAGGTTTGGAAAATAAAGCGGATGATCTTTATTGAAGATGATTAAGATCATTCACCAATATTGAAGAATGTATTCTTGAGTTTACGAAGAAACTAATCTAATAAGGTATTTGGGAATCGATTTTTATAATGTATTAATTTTTCTACAATAGAAATTTGACCTCCATGTACGTCATGCTTGGATCATTAGAGACAATGTATTGGAAATTGTCATTGAATTTTTGTATGTGATATATTGAGTGGAATCCAAGAAATAACATCCTTATATGTATCCTGCAAGAGTATGCGAATTTGGATGAAATGTTTATTCAGGTAAAGAATGTAGAAATATTGTATTGAGGAATTCTCGATCACGAACTGGTGTAAAATAATGGTCTTTTCCTCACACCTAGTTTTATTATCTCATGGATATGATTTGGAGATCAAAAAACTCTTTATGAACAATCATGAAGGACTTAAATAAAATATGATTAGGAATAACATAGGATAAACATATGGTTTCATTAATTATAGATGGTTTCATTATATATTTGTTATACACATGAATGATGTTTTTATTTTGATTCCCATCATTATTCTGGATTATGGCATTGTACATTCGATTTTTATTCAATGGTGGGATCTAGAAAAAAGACGGTTAACATTGAATGTGATAAAATTTTATTTTTGTTATGTAATAAAATGGAATGATGAATGGAGTAAAAGAAATTGGGATTATTCCAAATTATTTTTTCACAGAACATTATTAATAATTTATACCATAACAAACTGTTCTATTCCCTAGAGAATGGATGGGATTACTTCACTAGATGTTCGTTTAGTGGAAACTATAGAGGAAATATTATATATATTCCAAGATGATGAGAATGTGGGAAAATCACCAAAGTGGATAACTCAGTTAAAAATAATATATTTTTACAAGAGAAGAGAAGGGAATAAATCAAATAAATTGAAACAAAAAATTAAGTGTGAATTTAAAACAATGTAGGGGAATATTGGCCTCCCTAATCTATTATCGATGGATGGATCCCCTAAATGTGCAATTAATGGGAATATGAAAATTGATCTCTTAGTGGGAAAGCTTTTGAAGAGAATCATAAAGGTGGTAGAAGTAATGGTTATATTACTAATTATGGAAACTATATAGAAGGAATATGAAATGAATGATGGATTACGAAATAAGATGATGATACCTAGTTAATAAAAATACATTAAAGTGTAATTATTGATGTTTTTATCTATTAGAATTAAATAATAATCAAATATATTAGGATTGTTAATAGATTTTTGAAATTAATTATTTTTAATAATGTGATAAATGTTACTGTGAGACCGATAATGAGATATTTTAATTAATGGAATAAAAACCTTAATATGTTTCAGATATTGAGATAATGATTCTAGGATAAATTTTTATTTGATATAAAAAAGTAAATTGGATCAAACTAATATTCATCTGAACTATTTAATGAATTTTTATAAAAAAAAATTTATTCCATCATGGATAGAGTTTAAATAATTTTTTTATTAATGAAATATATCCAAAATTCTATATTTTATATATATAATGAGAAAGAAAGTACATTTTTAATAAGGTTTTATGTTAATTCAGGTTGTTGAATTATTTTTTGATAATATATGATTAATGTATTCTCATGTTTGATATGTGAAAATCAAGAGAAAATTTATATTATATAAGAGATCAATGATAATGTAAATCTGAAATATTTAGTGACCTTTCTTATAATGAATTGGATTATCAACATTTAGAAGGGTCAAACGGTTAACTATTTATATAATGGTTAATGTTTAACATATAATGTGGTTTTTCATATTAATTTATTTCATAACCATATTAAGATCAATTAATATTAGATAACCTATAAGCTAAATTAATTTTTGAGGATAATTAATGGCAGACAAAATAAATTTTCATTTTATCTATAGATATTATGATTTTTTGTCGATTAATTCATAAAAACCAAGCTTCAACTCCAGTAGTCTGAGATGCTGTCGAAACTGATCATGTCATATCCCTAGGGTGATATTATTCATAAGAAATTTATTAAGATCATCCAAGTTCATCTTCTCTTTGAAAATATTCAAATATATTAAAAGGGTCTAAAAATAATATTTTTTCTTGTTATTATCATTTTTATTTTAATGAAAGACTTTTTCAGACCACATTGGAAAATTTATTTGTGACTATTAACATTATCATAAACATGTTCTATATCACTCTTCATCTGTATTTGGGTGGTATTTTACTCATTTATGCCATATTTTTGACATCCCACCAATGTCCTCCTATATGGAAACCTAGAAAATGTTAATCAATATTAATTTTTTACATATATTTATCTTTTTCAACCAAAACTTTTATTATCCCGTTTGATGATGTGTCTTTATAGGAATTAAATTTTAAATGGTAACTTGTAATAACCAAGAAGAATATTGGGGGAAATAATCATTTTTATGGGGGTAAATGTAATAACTCGATATTTTGTGGATTTTTTAATTAATATAATATATTTTATATTTTTTATACATTAAAAAAATTTCATGAGTTACAAAAAACATTGAGTTTTTATTTAATTACACATAGCACCAATATTATATTTATTTACATTCAAAAGTAAGTTTAAATGAAACATGACTTATAATTAAAATATTATTATTTAATAAAATAATTTTACCCTAGCCATTAGAATGGTACTTATATATAATATTAAATAAATAATGAAAATATGGTTTGTAAAGGTATATAAAATTAATAATTTGGTTACCAATAAGGTAGAAAATAATATAAAATCCATTTGAAAGAAATATAAAATCATTTTCATAAAAACTATGATGATGAAGAAATATTTTCATTACAAAAATAAATGAAAAAAATAAAATTAATGAATTATATTAATGTTATTTATATATTATTTATTATATTTAAATTCTAATATTCTTCATAGGTTTTTTTCTAGAAAAAAGACTAGAATAAGCCCAATTGTACACTTTAAACAGTAATATTCAAAAACAACCATTATGGCCCTTTTATGGCGAACTTATTTTAAAATTAATATTTATATTTTTTAAAAACATTATTTCAAAATTTATATTATTATTTTTTATCATAATACATAAATTATCCTAGTATTAATTTTTTTGGTTTCTTCAAAAAAGAATAATTTATTTACCATATACTTATAAATACTTAATTTAAATTAAAAATTGTCCTCTCACCTATTTTTTTTATTATGTTAATGTATATATTAAATTGGATATTAATAATATTGTGTTCAATTATAAATATACTAATCTAATTTATTTAATCAAAATAAATTCTATATTGAATTTTTATATAAATACATTATGAACAATAATCATTTTCATTGTAAAAATCATACATTCTACATGAATCATTGGGATTAGTATTAAATTAAATTATATAAATTATATGAATGAAATTTATAGAAACGGATTATATATTTTTAATAATAAAATTTATAAAATATAATAAGTTTATATAAGTTTTTACCATATTTATTACTAAAAGAGTAAATCATTATTAAGATAGTTAATGATAAAATTATGTTTTTCACAGTACACGGATTTCTACCGAAAATAATTATAAACACAAAAGATTTTAATTTAATTAATTAAAAAAGATTTAAACTAAATGGTTCAATTATATATAAAAATAAATATATTTAATTTTATTCATGAATGATAAATTACATAGTTAGATAAAATATACTTGTTACCTTGGAACAATCATTAAAGCTTAAATAGTGTAAACATAAATAGTGTGGAACAAATTCATTGAAATTGTAATTAATTTGTGTGATGTTGGTATTTATTAACTAAATGATCCCTACACTCCCTTATTATCAACATTGGAGGCATAATAGGTAAGGGATACCTCCTAATAGTGAATACATTGGGGTATTTTCAAGAATCCCAATACACCTCTATTATAAAAGAGCCATCGGTCTCCCAACATCTTAATACCTATCAAAATAATATTCAACACAAACCTAAAAAAATAACTTATAATCATACCTCCACTCATCAAATAAATATTATTTTGAATAATAATATAACCAATAATGGTTTTAGTTCGAACCTAAGGCTGATACCTGAAGAAATTATTATTTTCTTCCATAAGCATCTTTAATTAATATCATTGTACCCATCAATAAGTTACTATTATAAAAATATTATATTCTAAACTCTATATATATTATAAACTGATATTTTTTGGTTAAATTTTTTACATAAAACCTCAATAACTTCTTTCAAATTGTTTATAAAATCATCATTTGTGGTTATATTGGACTACCGCCACAAGAAAATATGTCATTCATTTTGTCATTAACAACCTTCACAGATAGAAATAATGATCTATATTTTATATATAATATATATAATATGGTATTGTTTCTCTAAAATTGAAATATCACACAAATATTCATCTTTTCCATTTTTTGGGAATAAAGTAACATCTTTTGTGTGTAAGGCGAGCATCTACCTAGCGATGTGATACAAGTAGTTCATGATAATCATAGTTTTTATTAAGGATATAAAGACTCGGAAATTCCATGGAATTTTTTTTCCTTAAATAAATGCTAATTTTTCGAGACTGTGAAAATTTACAGCTCATGATTCTAAGGCCCGGTGTGCCCAAGATCATTTTCTGAAGTTTTTTCTGGTATATTCAGTAAACATACGAGTGAGTTTTTACAACATTTAAACCGGAGCTAGGAACTAAAATCTGAGAGAAACGTTGAATTTTCAGCACCAATATTCACTTAAGAATACTTTCAATTCGATGGTAGTGAGTCGATGATAGAAGTTAGTTTTTGGGTTTTGTAAAAAAAATATAAAATAAAGTGTGCAACACTTTATTTTATTACGAGACGCCCTGTGATTTGTGGTGGTTAAAACCTCCCCATGGAGCTTGGTGGTGGGACCTCTATATTTTAACCACCCATTAATGGTTATGGTGGGGGGGCACAACCGAACTCAACCTCCCATGAGAGGATTAAAGTGGTGTGGACCACCTAAGGATGAAACCCCATTGAAATTCCCATTAAGTGAAGAGAAACATCTTGATCTCCCCACTTAATGGTGACACCACACTAATGGAGACTCTTTAACTCACCTTTATTAATGTTGTGACAAATCTCATCAATTAATTAGGTGGAGCCTATTTAATTAATTGTTTCTCCATTTGAATTCGTGCCAACAACTAAATTAATAGAAAATATATTATTTCTTTTGAGTTGGCATCATTCATTTGGTGGAACTTGGAAAGAGGAGATCTAAGAAGAAAAGATCCCAATGAAGATCGAAGAATGTCGATCCACTTTGACTTCTTCCCTGGACACCTACTGATGTGGAGCATCTTCCAAGATCCGACCCAACTCAGATTTGGAAGTGCTTGGCGGACAAGACGAACTATGATCCTATTCGCCTTCATCCCGCAACTCAGCCAATGAATGAAGAACGTCTAATAAAGGTAGGGAATAACCTTTCTATTTGATTCCTTTTCATTTCTCACCATCGTTTGAAAAGAAATTGTTGGGTGGTTGTAAATAATTGTTGTTCTGCTTTCCTACTTTGATGAACAAATTGATTATACCCTAAATGCGGAGGGTGTGGGCCAACCCAACGTGCACCTACCCTTACGAAGATCTTGTTTATGTTGAAATTTTTGCTAAGAAGCGGCAACGAGTGACGAAGGAGGCAACGACAAAAGCCGCGCTACCCACAGAATCTACGAATTGTGCCACCCCCGCGGCGCACCAGTGCTCCAGGCTGACGACCGCTGACCCGCACCAGCCGGAGCCGCGTTGAACCGGCCTGCTCGGCCACCACCCGGCCATTGGCCCACAAACTCACAAACTCCTGCGCTGATTTATAGTGCCCAGTGCGCCCTTCCTGATGCCCCGTCATCCTACAAGGATCCCTTTCGGTGCCAAGCGTGCCCCGGTCGGTGCCCCGCGCACCCTGCCCTGCGCCCCCGCCGGCATGCCCGGTGCCCTTCCTGCCCCTCGTGTGACTTACCTAGTGCCCCGCCAACCTGTATGGAACTTTACAGGCATGCCTCGTGCCCCGCGCAGCCTGCCTGTGCCCTGCCCGACACCCTGCCTATGCCCCGCACGGCCTGACTACGCCCTACTCGGAACCCCACCGGCCTGCCTGCGCCTCGTGTGGTCTCCCGACATCTTTCCACTGCCCTGATGACCTCCCATGTCGAGCCTCCAAGTTTCTACCCTCGTGGCATTGGTCGAACCAGCCATGACCTTCGGGCCAAGCTGCATACGCGGCGACCTCCGTGCCGAACCACCCCCGATGTCCGCTAGGCTAGGCCCAACGGACCAGGCTGAACCTAACGGGCTGACCCGACCAACAGGATGGGTCAAAAGCAACGAGTCTGATCGGGTCGACCCAGACTGGGTTGGGTCTAGTTGGTCTGATCGTGTCTAACTGGACCCTAGCCCACTACAAACTGTTACTTCCTTTGGCCATATATTTGGCACCAGACGATCGTTTGACGAACCATAATCAATGTTGGTTTTCATAGAACACAACAGTCCCATTGGGTATACCTCACAGGAGTTCAGGGCAATGTTCAGATATAGTCAGGTTGTATTGTACATGAATCCAAATGGGCCTCTGGGAATAAAAATCTAATAACTCACATATCGGGCGTCCGATCGACGCGTCGTCAGTTGTGTTGAGACCTCCATGATGTGGCAGACGCTTGAGATAATTCTTCATTTAACTTCTTGGTAGTTGGAGCATCAAACAATAGCATGTTTATCAGATCTATTCATATCTGAGCGGCTTAGTGTGGGGACCTAGTAGTTGGCCGAGACCTGATGACTACTGACAAATTGGACTCAGAGTGTTTCGACTAGCCCAGTGGGGAGCGCCTTGGTGTTTCAGCAGACCCATAGTGGGGAGTGCCTCTGTGTATCACAGCAGACCCGTGGTACTCGACAGAATGAGTACCTCATCATGCTATGAGGGTAAGCACCTTTATGTAAAGCGGCATAACCACAGTGGGGAGCTCCTCTGTGTGACGTCGCTGACCCGCGATGCTCGATAGGAGGAGTACCTAAGTAGTCCAGGATAGTGGGAAGTGCGTCTATGTGATCCGACTAACCCACAATACTCTATAGTGTTGGACTACTCCAGCAGTTGAGGTTTCGATATTTTGACTATGAATGTTACATGATACTACCCATAAAATAATATCCTGGTTTGAGTTGGGTCATGGAATTTTGTGTTTACCTCATGAATACGATGGATGACTTGATAACATTGGTATATTTATGGGCATATACCTATGTAATGGATATATGTTGATTTCATAAATTTTTGTTTATCCTTAGTGGATTTGAGAGACCATTGTGGTCTCGAGCTCCCTACTGTGTATCGTTATACTCACCCCTTCACGAGATTTTCCAACACCTCTTTGTGTTGGTTGTAGACGACAAACATCGCTGATCGAGGCAGTGTGGGCATGACTGGACGATACCCGGTGTTGGACCACATAGGGTGATGGTACATGGATGAGACAAATAGATGTGGAGTGCTGTGGAGACAATCTGCACATACCCTTCAGGTAGGATCCTTGGCTGATGACCAGGAGCTGCTTTACACTTTTTAGTTGTTTTTGTTCCTTACAGTTGTGCTTGTACTTTACAGTTGGGCTTGTATTTATAACCCCTTTACTTATTAGTACTCCTTTTGTATATAGTTTTACTTACTTTTTTCTTCCATATTATACTCTATTGTTTGTGATTATATTTTTATAAAGGATATTTCTTCCCAGTTGTATTGATTTACACCATTTGTGCTAGTCGCCATCCCCTTGCCTATGGAAGGCGGGCTTGGAGTAGTCCCGAAATGGGTCTCAAGGATAGCTCATGACAAATTAGTATCAGATGTGTCCTTTATTCCAAAAAACATAGTTATCTGATCATTCTTTTCTATGAATAAATTATGTTATGGGTACCAATTGTGGTTTTTAGTTTTGAAGTGCCCAGATCCGTGTGAATCACTGAGAGGGGGAGGGGGTGAATCAGTGATCCCTTAAAACTTTTTACTAGTTGATTATTTATCAATTAAATCTCTATGGCTTGTTAAGGCCTCGATCCACTCTTCTTGTATCTCTCAGCCTTTCCTCGAGTGATGCAGTAAATGTAAAGGCAGAGGACACAAGGATTTACAAGGTTCGGCTCCAACGGCCTACGTCCTTGCCATGTTGGTTAAACACCCCAACATGGTTTCTTCCATTATAATCTGTTAGTATTACAATGGTCGATACAGAGTCCCACTGTATATCTCCTGAGTCCCACATGAGGGTCTTTATACTGCATCCCACAGTTTTACCAGAGACCCACTGGCCTGCTCCAGAATCCCACTAAAGACTTCTTCCACCCTGAGTCTCACAGGGGGCTTCTCCTAGCTTCTCGAATCACATGAGTAGCACTTCTTCACTTCAAGTTCTTCATGTATCTTCAGCAGCCTGGGATAAAGGCTGCTGGCCTTGCTCTCTTCCTCTGATCACTGGAGTTGATCAGGACTTCTTGTCTTGCTCAGGATTTATCTCCTTTCTCTCAGGATGACCTAGCTTCTCTCTTCAAGAATCTTCAACAGCATCTGATAAGGTCTGTTGGTCTTGCTCAAGACTTCTGATCACATCAGTTGATCAGGCTCTTCTCAATTACTGAAAACTCAGGCAGCTGATGTCTTTAACTACAGTTTGGCTTCAGTCTCACTTCCCATCATGCACTGAGTGCATTGCAACTCTTCTTCAAGCACTGACTTCATGGCTTCTCAAATTCTTCATGAACTCTTGGTCTTGGACTCCACAAATGAACACAGCCTGATTTATCTTTGTTCACGTGTGCACGTGCATGCATGCATGCATGCACTCCCCTTCTTCTTCTCTTGGTGCAATAAACCCTCAAAGGGTGTAATTACCTTGATCACACACACCATCTCACTCACACACATTGTTCAATTTGTTTCCACACATAAATGTGTGTTGTACTTTAGCGTGAGAGTCTTCCACATCTTCTAAGTGTATACACTTTTAGTGCACACACTAGGTTCGGCCTTCACTTGTTATGCACACACAAATTCTTCACTTTGCACACACACTTGAATGAGTTCTTCTTTGTTGTGGCCTACACTTCATTTCTTGCACACACCCAAGGCTACGGCCTCTTTGTTTTTTTTCACACACAAGCCGTAGGTATGTAATGGCCTTCCTCCTTTGCACAGACACAAATGTGTGGTCTTCCTCTTGTCTTGCACACACAACCCGAACCCCTGCCAATCTCTTCTTCAATATCCGTGCAAGCCTTGGGTGTAAGGCGGCGCGCAAGTGCTTGGAGCACTAGGTCACGCAAGGTGCAAGGCTACCTCTATCGCGCAGGGTGGAGATGCCTTGGGCACGTAGGGTCCAAGAGCCGCGAGCACGCAGGGTGGCAACACCGTGGGCTCCTTCCTCCTGCCACGCAAGTGTGCGAGAAGACTAGGTGGCAAGAGACTGGAGTGCGCAAGTATGCTTATCAGCTCCTTCCTGTCGTGCAAGGGGTGCGCACAAGGGACCTCTCCCTTTCTTCTTTCGCACAAGGGGTGCGCGAAAGGATCCTTACGGATCTAATGGGATCTCCGGGCTTCTACCGCGCAAGTGATGCGTGCAGGGATAACTTCATGTTGCACAATGGCTTTGTGGGACCTCTTATGTTTTTCAGCAAATGGATATGATTCTCAGGAGCTCCATTTATAAGTAGAGGAGGTTCCTCAGTCATCCGCGGAGGTACAACTCATATCCCTGAGATTTTCGGGTTTTCAAAATCTTTCCAAATCTTGAATCTCCTCTGTTTCACGTGGGTTCCCTTATTTTTCTCCTCCTTCACGTGCATGTGCTTTTGAACGCGTGCATGCCTCTGTTCAGCACAATCCATGAAAGACATCTACTCCACATGGCCTCAGCATCTTTGGGTAGCTTCGGACAAACTTGAATTCTCCCATTTGTTGCATGCAAACCAATATTTATGCATAGATAGATTCGGTTTGATGAGACGAACTCAACAGACACTTCAGCTTCGGCAATGGTGACCGGGAACTCGAAATCAATCTTCGGAAGGTGCCTGGTTCGAAGGAGGAGTCGCGGGTGGCCTCGGGCGAGCTGAAGGTAGAGGATGACTCCTCAACCGTCGGATCCGGAGTTTAAAAGACATCGGATGGCCTGGATCACATCGAGAGTGGCGCGATGAGATGAGCGGTGAAGATCAGCCGCGAGATCGCTTGGACGGCTCAGATTAGATCCTGGGTATTTTTCGCCATCCCACATTGAAACGCAGCCCAGTTTTCTCGCGCTTTATCAAACAATCGCTCCCCGCTTCACCTCAATTGAACTTCTCCCCTCTCGGTGCCACCCCACCCCGAGTTCTCTCTGCGGGAGCGCTCTTGTTCCCACCCCTGCAACTCGGGCGTGCCACTTACGCCCACCATGCACACACGGGCTCGCTATGCAGCCACCATGCGCTCCTCCGGGCATGCCCCTGGTGCCGATGTTGCGTCGTGCGGGTGCGCCCCTACCTCAGGGCCTGCTGCCTTGGCCTGAGGACTCTCTTGAGCGCAGTTGACACTCGGGTCCCGCATGTGCTCGAGGTGCTGTCCTCGGCTGGCCTCCCTGGTTGGCCTCTTTTTGCGTGAATATAGAACAAGTCCTTTGTGTAAAAACAAAGTGACCAAGTCCAAATTCCAAATGCCAAATGCAAATCACCTCTTCTCTTCTAACACATATTCTCCATTTTCTTCACTACACATCCTCCATTCATCTTCAACCGAACTCTTGAATCAAACAAATTCTTCAAAGTTCTTCATTGATCCAATCAGAGATCAAGTTGGATCTTCTTCATGTACACATGCACTATGAAATAGTACATGGTATCTTTCAATCCACTTCATCTACTTAAGAGTTGTGGATGGATCTCCTCATCTCCTCATGAATTAATGCATGGTCTTCAAACATTGTTGTGTCATTGTATCCAGTTGATACAATTTCTTTGAACATAAAGACCAGATCATCAATCGTCTGATGTAATGATGATGCTCCATCATCATCCATTCTTCAAGTGGTGTAACTTAGTATCATCTTGATACAAGTATTGAAACATTATGATCAGTTCTACAATCATCTGATATGATGTGGAGAATGTTTCAAGAATAATCTCCAATGTCACTAAGTGAATCTCCTAAGTGACATGACTCTATGTACCATGGCCATTCTCCATTCATCGCCATCACCATCACATCCTTTGTCATTCACATATTGAAACTCCTTGACATCCATCCATTCATTCCTTGACAACAACATACCTCATTGAAAACAAATTCAACACAGTGCACTTCATGTTTAAGCTATCCAGTCTTAGTGTGATGACCGACGTTTCAATACACCAGGACCCTGACATCTGATTTCCGACTCAGTACACAAAAACACTGATTGCGTGTGTGTTTTCCAAAGTTTTCTTTATGTCAGATCAACCAAATCAGCTCACCAGGTATATACTTGTGACTGTGTCACATATGTTCATTCAGGATGCCTCCCCAAAGATGACCAGTTAGATCCCCAGGAGTCATATGCACAGATAGGTCACCGTGCGATGAGGCCCCGATGTAGGGCCCTCTTTTAGCGGAGGCACTAGTGGTACCACTACATGTCGGGCCACCGATTCCACCAGACCCAATAGTATGCGATGCACACCGCTTGAGCTCATTTCATGAGTTCCTGTACAAGAGTCCACCTAGGTTCCATAGAGAGACGGACCCATAGGCAGCTGAGGATTGGAAGGAGGTCGTGGTGAGAGTCTTTAGGCTAGTATGGACACCAGCAGTCCTTATGGTGATCCGTGGTTGGAGTATCCTTCAGGAAGCAGCAGGCACATGGTGGACCCTGATGCTCCATGTGCATGACGAGGCGACACTACTATAAACAAACTTCGAGAGCCTATTTCGGGTGGAGTTTGTCCTAGTCACCCTTCGTGTGGTGCAAATACAAGAGCAACCACACCTACAGTAGGGTAACATGACGGTAGATCTGTACTCAGTGAGGTTCAACGACCTATCACCCTATTCCATAGATATGGTATGAGACACATTCATCAGGTCCCATACCTTAAAACAGGGGCTCAGGCAATAGATCAGTGCTTTGATGATCTCACTCAGCATCCTGACGTAGGCAGTGGTTCTACCAAGAGCCATCATGCTGGACAGTTCCTTGGTGAGCAGTCTCCGGCAATGAGACCCACCACTAGTCGATATACAGTGGATTAATTTTCATATGGAAGTAGACATATTTCACAGAGGTTCATGTAGGCCAAACTATCTAGTGGACGACCTCCGGACTTGGGTTCGTTTGTGAGAGGCACACAAGACAGAGCCAGTCATTCTAGGAGTGGCCAAAGTTACTCTTGCGGAGGGTAGGGTCACATGGATTATTACTGTCTGACCCACCATTTGGATGATCAACTTATAAGTGAGGGACCTCCCAGGAAGTGGCAGAGGTTCGATCGAGGTAGTCCACTGGTAGGAGGTGGACATGGCAAAGGAGCTCGCCTTGTAGCTAGCAGTGGACGATGTTTCGAGGTGTTACGACCACCACCACTAGGAGGTCCACCCCGACTATAGGGATTAAGTGGACATGGAAGAGCTCAGCTATAGGCATCTGAGGTTTACGATCACGGCACTCCAGAGATGATTCGAGGTGTGATCTATGTCTACACAACCATAACTGCAGTTCTTATAGATATAGGTTCTAGTCACACTTTCATTTCCACTACTATCATTCGGATCATAGAGATTATAACGGAGTCATTGGCATGAATCATACGGATAGAAAGTATTAAGAGATTAGAATCGATGATTACGCACTAGGTACAGCAGTGTGAGCATACTGTAGGTTGTGAGAGCTTTAATTGGGATTTACTCTTAGCGGCATCAAGGCCATACGACGTCATCTTGGTTATGGACTCATTATCTAATGTTCATGCCCATATCGACTGTATTATGTGAAATGTGTGGTGTGTCCGTATGTATGAGAGCTAGTTTACCTTCAATGGAAATAAGGGAGCCTTTGTAACATAGGACAGACATACTTAGAGGAGGGTGCAGCTGATCACTCATATGCTGGCTTCCCTTACCCACAGAGTAGTAGATGTACAGAGTCTGAGGTATTATGTATTAGTGGAATAGTATGAAGATGTTTTCTCGGATGATGTCCTAGGTATACCTCCTCATAGAGAGATGTACCATTACGTTGAACTGTACCCTGGGATGTCATCAATATCTACTCCAGCAAATCGGATGGCTCCTGCAGAGCTTCATGAGCTGCAAGTACAACAAGAGGACTTACAGGGAAAGGGATTCATCTGTCCCAGTGTTACTCCCTGGGTAGCCTCGATTCTATTTTGTAAGAAGGAGGATGGGAGCTTGATACATTGTATCGACTACCATCGCCTAAACTAGGTGACCATGAAGAACAAGTAACCAGTCCGAGGAATATCAACCTATGTGATAAAATGATGGGAGCACAATGGTTCTCGAAGATAGACCACATATGAGGATATCACCAACTCAGATTTCGAGAAGTGGATGTGTACAAGATGACATTCAGGTTTCTGTACGGCCAAAAAGAGATCTTTGTTATGACTTTTGGTGTAACCAACACTCTTGAAGTGTTAATGGGACTCATGAACAGGATCTTCTAGCCACACCTCTATCACTTTGTCATAGTCTTCATAGATGACATTCTGATCTACTTGACTACTGAGGAAGAGCATACTTACCATTTTTGGGTAGTACTGGACACACTCTGGGAGCACCAACTTTATGGTAAGCTCTCAATGTGCCAGTGCTGGATACAAGAGGTTCACTTTCTGGTTCAAAGTCATATCAGAGACTAGATATTTAGTGGATCAAGAAAAGATTGAGGGGGTACATCCGTGGGAGCAATCCGGAAGTGTGATAGAGGTACCGAGTTTCCATGGTTTGTCTGGTTACTACCGGAGATTTGAACAATATCTATCTAGAGTTTCAGAACCACTATCAGCCTTAACGAAGATGGTTCAACACTTCGTGTGGTCAGAGAGATTCCAGCAGAGCATTTAGGAGATGAAGTTGAGGCTGACTAGTGCCCCCATCTTGAGGTTTCCCGAGGAAGTATTAGGGTATGTATCCTACAATGACGCATCAGGGACCTGACTCGGGTGTGTCCTGATGCATGAGAAATGACTGATCTCTTATAGTTCTCATCATATGAGACAACATGAGAAGAACTATTCTACACAAGATCTGGAGTTAGCAGCAGTGGTATTCACCTTGAATATTTAGAGACACTCTCCGATGGCCGACTGTTTTACGGTGTACTCTGATCACAAGGGTCTTAGGTATTTCTTCTATCAAAATAACCTGAACCTGAGATAGTGGTGATTTCTTGAGTTCCCCTAAGACTATGACATCGAGATAGTCTATACTCCGGGGAAGGGGAACGTTGTAGCAGATGCACTCAGTTGGAGAACTGGTATAAAGCTGCTTGGTGAGGTGACAGAGCAGCTAGTTACTTTACAGATATCCTTTGTGGATAGAGATGGAGCAGCCTTTCTACAGTCTCTTACAGTCGCTCGCCAACTTCTTCCTTGAGTTAGGGAGGCGTAGTGTGGAAATACTGACTGTGAGATGTGACATGCTCTGTTATCCACAGGTCAAGCACCTGATAGATTTTATTAAGGTGGGTAGCATGTCATCATCATCCGAGTACATACCATGGCACCAATTTCACATCAAGATGAAGTGTTGAAGGAGTTACACACATCTCCTCTAGCAGTAGATCAAGAAGTAGTGAATATTTACATGACTTTCATCGACAGTACTGGTGGCCATGTATGAAGTAGGAGGTAGAAATGTTTTCCCCTCGATTCCTCACTTGTCAGCAAGTGAAGGTTGAGCACCAGGTACCAGCAGGCTTGGCCCATCCTTTATAAGTCCCAGAGTGGAAGTGGGATGGGATATCCATGTAATTCATGATGGGTCTTCCATGTACATCCATGGGTCATGACTCGATTTGGGTGATCGTTGACTGACTCACCAAGTCGGCCCACTTTCTACCAATCAGTGAGTAGGGTTAAGTAGAGAGAATGGGAAAACTATATGTCTAGGATATTGTGCATTTACATGGTATACATTTAACTATTGTCTCCAATATTGACACATTATTTACATCACGGCTATGGTAGGGGTTGCAGGAGGCTTTTGGACAGAGCTTCACTTGAGCAGCACCTTCCATCCTCAGACAGATGGTCAGACTGAGTGGACCATTTAGACCATCGAGGACATGTTGCGTGCTTCTTTCCTCAACATCGGTCGGAGCTGGGAGGATCACTTTCCATTGGTGAAGTTTGCAAACAACAACATCTATCACTCCACCATAGGGATGGTACCCTTCGAGGCTTTATACGGGAGACCTTGTAGATTACCCTTTTGTTGGACAGACCCTGGGGAGTCAGCACTAGTGGGGTCAGAGATGGTACGAGCTACCATAGAGAAGGTGTAGATCATCCAGGAGTGAATGTAGACTACACAGAGTAGGCAGAAGATAGATGTTGACAGGAGACGAAGGCCTCTGGAGTTCGAAGATGGAGACCACGTCTTCCTATGGGTCTCACCTCAATGAGGTCTACTAATATTTTGCTGAGGCAACAAGTTATCTCCGAGATTCATCATTCCTTTTCAGGTCCCCAACATAGTTGGTGAGGTTGCATACCTCTTATCTCTTCCACCTTTTTTCCATTGGGTGCACAACATCTTCCACATATCCTAGATGAATAGATACGTGCATGACCCTTCACACATCAATGAAAATGGAGAGCTGGACGTCGATGACCAGGTGACATTCCTAGTGGTTCTAGTAGAGATTGAGGATCGACAGGAGCAGGTACTACGTGGATGGTCAATACGTCTGTTGCGTGTTCTTTAGAAGCACATAAACATCTAAGAGAGCACATGGGAGCGGGAGGTTCAGATGTGTGCTCAGTAACCCCATTTGTTCCCTTAGTTCGAGTTGTAGCTTATGAGGACATAAATCCCTAAGGTGGGGAGAATGTGAAGACCCGTAAATTCCATGAATTTTTTTTATTAAATACGTTGGAATTTTACGAGTCCGCAGAAATTAATGGAATATGAATTTGAGACCCGGTGAGACCGGAATAAATTTATCAATTTTTTTCGGTACATTCAGTAAATGAATGATTGGGTTTTTTTAACTTTTAAACCGGTGCTTGGAACTAAAATATGATGGCACCTTTGAACTCATAGTTCCAATATTCTCTTAAGAATATTATCACTTTAACAACAGTGAGTCGGGGATAGAAGTTAGTTTTTGGGTTTTATTAAAAGAAATATATAATAACGCGAGGAACACTATATTATATTTTGAGCCACTCTTTGATGTGTGGTGGTTCAAACCTCTTCATGGAGGTTGGTGGTGGGACCACCGCACCATAATCTCTAATGAGTGGTTATGCAGGTGGGTCCACCCACACAAAACCTCCCATTAGAGGATTAATGTGGCAGGGACCACCCGAGGATGAAACCACCTTGAACTCCACATTATGTGTGGAGAAACCTCTTGATCTCCCCACATAATGTTGCCACCACTGTAATGGTTCCTCTTCAACACCACTTTATTAATTTTGAGACAACACTCATCAAATAATTAGGTGGAGCCTATCTTATTAATTAATTCTCCATTTTAATTACTGTGATGATTAAAATAATATACAATATATTATTTATTTTTGGTTTTCATCTTTCATTTTGTGGATCTTCGAAAGAGGAGAGCCATGGAGAAAATCTCACAATGAAGAACTAATAACACTGATCCTCTTCGGCTTCTTCCCCGGACACATACCGACATAGAGCTTCTTCCACGAGAAGAGACAACTCGAATTTGGATGTGCTTGGGCGACACAATGAATGATGATCCATTTCATCTTCTTCCCACAACTCTGTCAAAGAACGACGAATGCCCAATAAAGGTAGGGGGTTTACCTTTGAGTTTGATTCTACTTCTTTTCTCACCATGGTTTAAAAAGAAATCATTATGTGGTTTTAAATAATTTTTGTTCATTTTTCCTACTTTGATGAACCAATTGATACCATCCTAAATCCGGAGGGTGCAGGATAAACCAACGTTCCCCAACCCCTCCAGCGATCTAGTTTATGTTCAACATTCGGCAACGAAGCGGCAACGAGGCGACGAAGGCGCCAAAGGCAAAGGTCGTGCTACCCAAATCCTACCTGAATTGTTCCACCCACATGGCGCACCATTGCTCTCAACCGAAGACTTCCGGCCCGCGCTAGCCTGAGTCGCGCTGCACTGGCCTGTCCAGCTACCCCTCCGGCCTACCCGGCGCCCCACGCGCCCTGCCCGGTGCCCCACCAGCGTGCCCGGCTCCATGCCGGTGCCATGCGCACCCTGACTGATGCCCCTTCTGAAGTTCCAAATCAGGATCTAAGTATCACTGAGAGGGGGAGGGGGTGAATCAGTGATATCTTTTTCTTTTTAAGTTTTCCTTTTTTTTAAACAACCTTCACCTCCTGTTAAAGAGATTCTTCCATGCTGAACACACACAACCACAGGAACAGAAGATTTACAAGGTTCACTACTCAACAAGAGTAGCTACGTCCTTGGTATGGTACGGAAACAATCCAGTACCACACAATCCACTAGAAAACAATCCTTTGATGTGGAATACAACGAGTAGGATATACCCTTACACTCGTGCAACACATTAAAAACAATCTAATAGTGCATGTGCTCCCTCTTAGCACAAATAGGGTAACACAATGTTTCAGTGCTTCTTTACAATTGAACAGATGTATTCTCTGAAGTACAAATCTTCACTTTCTTACCCAGAAGCCGGTAAGAACCCTCTTATGCAAAACTGAATACGTGCGAAGACCCCAAATATTTCACGTAGCCTTTAGGGTGACTTGCGTGCAATTCAAATAACTTGCGCGTAAAAACTTTTTTTGGCGCGAAAAACGTTTTCGCGCAACTTTCCTTTTGCGCGCAACTTTCTCTCTTTTCGAGAACTCACTTAGCGTCTAATTTACGCGCACCAGAGCTCGGGATTTATTCTAAGTGTCGAGCATTTACAACTAAAAAGGGTTAGCTTCATATTTATAGGGATTTTTGAACCCGCGCGAAAAACACTAATCCGCGCGTAAAACCTCCTCCATGCATGTAAAAACTCTTTTATGCAACTTCATATTTCGCGCCATGCTTCACGTTTTCGCGCACCTCATGCCTTTTCAATTTTTTATCCTTCTATGCATGAAGCACCAATTGCACGCAAAATTCCGCATCACGTTCCATATTGCGCGCAAACCCAATCTTTCCTGCAACATCAGATTTCGCGCACTGCTCCAATATTTCGCGCATTTTATGCCTTTTCCAATTTTTGATCTTCTGATCTCGAACCATCATTTGCGCGAAAACTTCATTCCTCAATTTCGTGCACCATTCAAATATTTCGCGCATCCCGCAGATTTTTCGCGCAACCTGCTAATATTTCGCGCATCCCGCAAATATTGCGCGCACCACTTTATTTTTGCGCGAAACATGCCTAAATTTCCGCGCACTTCCATTCCTTTGTCATTTTTCAACCTTCTGACCTTGAATAACTCTTTTGCACGTATAAACCATCTTCAATCTTATGCGCAACATCCATTTCCCATCACATTTCTTCATCTCCCGATTTTCAGGCCCTAAAATTTGGCAAACACTGGAAAACGACGCCACCTTAAACTGTGCTTTTCTGCCATCCCCAGATTGTCTATTGCTTTGACATTTTATCTCTTTACTGCTTCTCATAACCATTCTTCTGCTCTTATCACGAATCTCACTATCGTGATATTTATCCTTTGATAGATCAGCTTAAGCATCGTCAGAGTTGCAATAGGAAATGAATCTTTCCTATCTTCCAACAGCATCATTCCTTCCAATCAAAACATTATATGACCGGCATCATCATTTCTCCCCCTTTCCTTCATAAGGATTGCATCACAAGTTCTCCTAACTCATGATTTGTGTGAAATACATACCAGCAAAGCATCGTCTGATTTATGATCCTTCTACAAAGTGAATTGATTTACCGCCTTTGACAATAAAATACAACACTCTGCAAAAGATAATTCTTCAAACTCTCATCTTCATTCAACTTGGTCCCAACACCTTCAGCCTGCTCGGTGGCCTTCCAGCCTACCCGACACCCTCCTCGCCTGCACTATGCCCCACACGGCTTGCACGTGCCCTGACCAGTACCATGCTGGCCTACCCGGCTGCTTTCCGGCCTACCCGCATCCCACGCGGCCTCTCGTCGCACTGCCCGACACCACGCTGCCCTACCCGCGCCCTGCGCGACCTTCTGATGTCTTGACAATGCCCTACCAACCTCTCGGGCCGAGCCGATGAGCCGTGCCCCTCGCGGAAATGCATGAACTGGCCCCGGCCTCCGGGTTGAGCCTCCTACGCAGCGACCTCTAGGCCGAAGTGCCCCCACTGTCCATTGGGATATGCCCAGTAGAGCAGGACGAACCTAGTGGGCTGCCCCACCCAATGGTCCAGTTCAGACCCAGTGGGTCTGACCGGGATGAACCAGACCAGGTCAGCATAGATTTGGTTGGGACGAGTCAGTCCGACTGGGTCAGACCAAAACCGGGCCCACTACAAACCGTTTCAATATTTGGAATTATATTTGTCATCATACAACCATTTGAGGAACCATCAGCGATGCTGATTTTCATAGGGCACGACTGTCCCTTTTAGTATACCCCACTAGAGTTCAGGGTAATGTTGAGATACGGTCTAGATGGATCATACACGAATCCAACCAACCCCTGGGAATAAAAAGACAATCACTAATAGATCAGGTGTCTGATCGACGCGCCGTCAGTTGTGTTGAGACATCTATGTTGTGGCGGACCCTTGAGATACATCTTCAATGGACTTCATGGAATTTGGGCATCGACCAGTAGCTCGTGGAGAGGATCCTTCCAGAGATGAGTGTCGTAGTGCGGGGACCTAGTAGCTAGCTTAGACCTAAAAATTGCTTACTGATTCGACTCAGATTGTTTTGAGTAGCCCGGGGGGGAGCTCCTTGGTGTCGTAGAAGACCCACAGTGGGGAGAGCCTCTATGTGACTCAGAATACCCATGGTAATCGTCATGAAGAGTACCTTAGCTGGTTATGAGGGGGAGTGACTTTGTGTGACACAGCAGACCCATGGTACTCGACAGGATGAGTACCTCAGTAGTCTAGGATAGTGGGAAGCCCCTCTGTATGACGTGACAGGCCCACTGTACTAAATTGAGGAGGAGTACATCAACAGCCGAGGTTTCTATAGTCTGACTAGGAGTATTACAATTTACTACCTCTAGAATAAAATCCCAGTCTGAGATGAGTTAGTGACTTTTGTGTTTACATCATGACTGAGTTGGATTAAATGATAACTTAGGTATATGTATGATCATATACATAAGTAATTTCTATTCATTGATTTTATACCCTATTTTTTATCCATGGTGGATTTGAGAGACCATGGTGGTCTTAGTGTCCTTAATGAGTATCATTATACTCACCCTTGCACGAGCTTTTCCTGTACCTCATTGTGTTGGTTGCAGACGACAGACAATATTGACAGAGGCTAAGTGGGCAGGACGGGAAGGTTCCTGGAGGTGGACCACACGGTGTGACAGTACAGGGATGACAAATATGGACGTGGAGTTATGTGGAGGCTATATGTACCTACTCTTTAGGTAGGATATGTGGTGGATGATCCAGGAGCTACTTTACACTTTTCAGCTATTTTGGTTTCTTAAAATTGTACTTGTACTTTACAGTTGGGATTGTATTCCAGGCCCCTATACTTTTCACCATTCCTTTTGTATATAGTTGTACATAATCTTTTTCTTCTAGTTTATACTCTGTTGTGTTTGATTATAAATTTATAAAAGCAATGCCTTCCCAGTATTAGGGATTGACGCCTTTGGGGCTAGTCACCAGCCCCAGGCCTATGGAAGGCGGGCATGCGGTAGTCACGACACAGTTCCCGAATATGGGGCATGACAAAGGATAGATTAATATTCAATATGTGATTTAAATTAACTAAAAAATTATTAATTAATTTTAATATATATATAATTCAATTTTCAGTCTTCTAATATGATAAAAATTAAAATATCACGCATGAGTAAATACGACCTACTATCACCTGGAACTCTGTATTTAAATTCAAATCCCTAAATATATTGGTTTACAGTAATAAACATAATTAATATATGTTTATAATTTCATAAACATAAGATATTATGAATCAATGTTATAATTATGAGTACTAAAAAAATTCCAAAACATATTCAAAAAACAAAGTTGTTATTACACGAAACGTAACCTTATCAGGGAATTGTTGTTAAATGGGTGAAAAAGGTCATAATAAAATCTTATTCTGTATGATATATTATTGTATATATTATTATATAATAGATATATAAAAAAATAAAATTTATTATAACGGAGGGTTTAATGAGAATTAAAAAATAAAATATTTATATTCTGAGGATTGATCGCCTCACATTAATTTCTGATAGACTTTTTCCATATTCCACAGTTATTTAATATGTGTGGTGTATATATTACCAAAATTAATGATATATTATTAATATTAAAATTTTATATATAATTAATGTTTCCATTTATGTTCTTCTTTCAGTGGAGTTATGACTCCAATGTCATTCAACAAGTAATGGGTTTTCGTCTCACTTTTTACTTTCTTGAAGAACGTGCTATATTAACTACCAATTTATTTTATTGTGGTATAAATACTTCCCATGAATATAATTTATGAATACTCTATATAAAATTATTGGTATTTTTTAAAAAATTATACTATCAATATTTTGTGGGTTTAACGTTTCAAAATTTACCAAATCATTAATATATCTTTATCAAAATGTTCTTCATTCAAGACACAAGTTATGTTAGGAAACTATAATAATTCATAAGGTACGTATAAAGACCATTTAACATGAAATTTATTTATTTTATTGAGCTTCATGATTTATTAGGTTCATTAACTATTATCCCTTTTTTGATCTTATTACTCGATTTGAGCTTACTTTCCGTGTTAATATGTTACTAGATTATCATAAACTGAGAACATTTATTATTAAGTATATAATAATTAAATTTCATGATCTACCTCTGACAAAAATTTAATTTTCAACTTATTATTATTATATCATCATGAAATATAAAAAAATTTCAACAAAATTGAGATTATGATAGGTAATATTGTTTTTTTTGAAAACGTGAATTTATTTTACACTCTATTCCGAGTTATGTTTTCAATAAACAAAATTAAAGTGTTTTAAAAAATTTATTTAAATGATCTTTTATGTTCATTTTAAAATTAAATTGTTTTTAAAATTGCATCGCTTTAAAAAGTGTTTTAAATAATTAATAATGTGTGATTTAATTTATTTCATGATATATATAATGATAACTGATTTCAAAATGGTTTATGTTTTTTAAAGTATTTCAAATTTGGAATGATATTTTACTCAGGATGTTTTTTATATGATCCTTTCAAAATTATTTTCTATATATGATGAGATGTTTTTCAAATTTATATTTAATTATAGGGATAATATCAATTTCAATGGAATGAATTCATATTATTTATATGAATGGTATATTTTTTATGGCATGTTGTTTATGGAACCCATTTCTTTTTCATGGGTCAATAATATTTGAAATAGATTTTTATAAATCCCATTAATTTTCCATGAGTTAATAATTTTTTCAACGGGATGTAATATAATCCCATTTTATTTCAATGGGTTAATTAGATTATGAAATAAAATTATTTTTATGATTTTTTATGGTTATATAAAATAACGTTGTACTTTATTTATGTGGGGGTTCATAGACATGGCTTATAAAATCTGTTTCCCTGATAGTGTTCGGCAATCCCATTATAGATTATACGATAGCTCAACCTAGAAAAAGCTATGCAGACTATTAAAACTTATCAGATGGTGCTTCCAATATATAATTTGGTTAGTCTATCATAGATTACATGATTTTCCCCCACATATTATTCTAATATATTGGTTAATGATAAATACTATATGATCATTGAGGTTGAACGTCTGTATATCCCAAGACAAAGAGTGATTATACATGGGTTTTTAGACCAATACCAAATATTAGAGAACATTTATAATAAACCCAATTCAAAATCGAATGGTACATAGGTATTTACCCGAAAACAAAATAGGTGGGTATACTAGGTTTTAGGACAGGCCCAAAGAAGAGGGTACATTGGTGGTCAGTCCATGCCGAAAAGTAGGGTTCCCAAGTGGTAAGACCAAGCCCAAAGTATGTAAATGGGTTTTTAGCCCAATACTTACAAGTAATTAATTTATTTGTGGGTATACTATACATAATATTATTTATGATTATTTAAATGACACAAAAATTCATCTTATTCAAATGTTATTCTCTCACGGCTCATGTTCTTTGATTCAGTTATGGTTGAAGTATTGTGAACACTTAATTATTAATCCTTGAATCATGTATATGACGTATGATCATCTATATATGAAAATCATAATTTATGTTCATATTCACATTCCATTATTGTTTTATTAGTATTTCATATGATCATAGATTCATATATGTTCTTCTAACCCTTAGTAAGCATCAGAGCTCACCCTTTATTATGAATTATTTACTAATGTTCTATATAATGGTATTCTGTAATATATTCCATGACGAGTTAAAATTGAATAAATTTTCCTGAGAAATTTTAGTTGTTCCACCATATTAGCATATTGGGTTCCTTGTTTCCAAAGGTAGTAAACTATTATGGTACTCAGGCAGAAACTTTTGAAATGTAATTATTATTTATATGAAAATATAAAATATACATGTTTTAAAATACATGGAGGCTATATACCATTAACATAGTAATATTTCACCATATTATGAATATTATTTTTATTAATTAATAATATTTTAAAAAATATATTTAGGAGATGGAAGATGATTTAAAACTGAAACACATGGTTATGATCAAAACATCTTCTTAACAAATCATGATTTCGTATGCAAAAAATACCTTAATAGAAATTCAATTTGATATATATTGTTTATCTATAACATAATTAGGGATTTATTTGAACCATATGTTATAGTCATGGGTGATAATAATGGATTATTAATATTTTATATGGGAGGATGTGTGGATTCCTTTTATAAATGAGGTGAGTGGTATACAAGTTATTTTCAAAAAATTTCTGATAATTCAATGCCATTTACTAGGTAAAAATGGTCATTAATATCCCAATATTGAACATTAGATGATATAATATATAAATATATTAATAAAATAATAATTTAATTTGTTTTATATATTTTAACCTATATTTTTATAATATTAAATATCAGTAAAATTGTTTTACCGAGGACAAAGTTAATTAAATTTTACTATTTATACTGCTTATTATGCCCAAATTGTAATTTTTCCACATAATAGATTATTAAGTATGATAACCTAAAATATAAAATCATTTTTATCAAATCAAATTCACATATTTGGTAAAAATAAATTTAAAAAAAATCTTATGTAATTGATGAAAAATTATTTTCAAAGAAAATGTGTTTCATAACTACAAATGTATGTGCATATATCCACATTGATGGAACCTTTCAATGTATTCAATTACTTAGGTGATCAGGGAATGATCGAAGTAGTCTAGATGAATTTGGTGATGATAATATGTAAATAGGGGGTATATGACATGACCATGGGGGACATGATGTGTACAATTCGAGTATCCAAAAAAATAAAACTAATCATTGAGGCGACACATTTTTCAGTGTATGTCACCCCGATCTAGTACACACCGTGACGAGGAAGTACACATTGTGTAATACCCTACCATTGTGTCTTTCAAAGACACCAATCCACTAAGGTTTTTCATACCCTACGTCCTTAGCACACCCCCTCGCGACACTAGGAAAACAGAATGCCTCCCTCTATAATGTTTTAGGAATCCTTAGTTCGTGATCAGCTCACCGCTACCATTCATTGATCCGTCTTCAATATTAATAATGATCTACCTTAATTCATTTTTTTATTCTATCTATTTTCTCCCATTTTACTTTTCCATGTTATGTAATTTTATCTCTATGTACAGGAGGGAGTTTCATTTTGTTGTTGTTGATGTCGTCGTGGAATAAAATCCCCGAATGGATGCAGTTGTTGTGGGCAAGATGATCATGATCCATTCTTAAGATAAGAGCATCAAAAAGCTTTCGAGGTAGAGGATTATTTTCTTCTCTATTCATTTAAATGAAACTATGGAGTTAACTGATTTTGTCCCTTTGGATTACAATGAAATTGACCTAATTAAATAGTTGAACCAGATTGAATGATTTGGTTTGATCTCATGTTGATTATGTGCACCGTGATAACAATTTCTCTCTGGAATTATTCGATACAAATTTATCTATTCTTTTCATGTTATCATATTTTTAATCATGAAATTTGTAAATAAAATAATTATGTAATTTTTTTATAATTAAATATAAAAGTATAAAGATTCATTTAAATGAAATTGGTTGTTGTTATTATAATTTTATTTTAATAAATTTGATGAGGATGTCAATGTTTAATATAGTTGGTGGTAAATCCTAAGGACTGTTAGTGATTTTTATTTACTATCATGTCAAATTTAGTTGTTAATTAAAATTTTGTAACTATGATAACTTTAATTTTAGGTATCCTATAGTTGGAACCTTCTAATAATGAATAAATTAACTCAAGATGGATTAATGAACCAGTTGTTTGATAATAGAAAATTCCAGGTTGGGATTCGAGTAACCCAATTTCTTGTGTAGTTGACTTCCTTCTGCATAGGAGGCTTGATAATTAATTTTGTGTGAAGGTTGGATGCCTTGTTTAAGGAACAATATCCTAGTTGGTATTATATTTGTTTCATGTTTCTTGTGTTGTGGTGTGAGCCTTGGTGGATGTTGTGATATGTGGGGTAGTGAGGCCCATTTGTTGTTGAAGCAGTTGTTGTAAAGAGTGGAGGGATGTAACAGTTTGTGCATGTGGTTGTCTGGGAAGACCCCAGAGATTATGAAATGGGTTGGATATGAATAATGTATTCTTGGCGAACCTTATTGTCTGTATATACTCTTTGAGATTCAAACATCTCAAGGCAGCTAGATTCACTACCCTTTTTCGAAAAAGAGGTGAAGTTGTGTGGCACATTCCATGTGCTTTTCGTTATTAGTTTATCAAGGAAGGATGGTTATACACTCTATTTATAGGTGGAAACAAATAGAAAGGTATTTCATCAACTCACCATGTTGAGCACCCTTGTGTTTAGTAGCTAATAAAGTTTTTCTAGAAATCATTATAATATGGGAAATTAATTTTTTTTTAATATATAATTAAAGAAATGATGTTAAACCATGGGTTTGGAGAATGCTGGGATTCAATTTTGAGGTAGTATTTTTTAAATGCTATGGATTTTTTTGGTTATGCTGAGACATGTTAGCTGCAGTTGAGTCTGAGACTTGGTTACACCCATAGTTTGGTTGTTAGGTATAGTATATTTTGTACTTTTAGATTTTCTATACTCTACTCCACCCCATCACATAGGGAAACTGACACCCTAATAATTTATATCCAGGGGTGTTTTCTCCCTCATTCTAGTGGGAGGATGGTTGTCTAACTTCCCCCTATGGCCCCGCACTCTTCCCTTGGAAGATACGTGTCCTGTTAGTCACAACAGTTAGTTTTCCCTTGATATGTTTGTTGAGGGATGCAATTTCTTGTAGTTATTCACACAAAAATATTCTTGATATATTTTCCTATGTACTACTATAGGTTTTATGTATATGATGTGATGGATTGAGGATCCTTACTTGGTCTACATGCTGTAATGGTTTGTGGTACACTGCCTGACTTACGATACATGTTATATGAGCTATGGTTTCTCCCAAAAACTACTTGGTCACTTTGGTTACATGGGAATAGTGTATGTGTTTCACAAGGTTCATAATTTGGTGCTTTTCCTTCGTGTTATCAGGAAATCCATTTTGGAGAGAGATGCTTAGGACATGCGACAATGGGTCAAAGCGACAAACCATTAGGGAAGTTATAGCAGGGAACCCTTAAAATTCCATATTATATTATATAATCTAGTATGAGATACATTGTGAGGGTATCCATGGTAAGGCTGGGAACATAGTATACATTTTAAGGTGATGAGTTAGATTCACTTTTTATTCATTATGCATTATCATGGTTTAATAAATTTTTCACGAGAGGCTTCGAGGAGGATCCTACTCATTATAATGTTATTATCAACCTATGTTTATATAAAATGTGTTTTAGGTCACATGGAGAAGGTTAGATATCAGGTTGGTTATTACTAGCATGGGGTTAAAGGAGTTCTTCGGGATTCTTGGTCGCTTTTTTTTAAAAATTAATTTTTATTTGATGTTTTCCATTTGAGTTGTAATATTTTTTCATTACATTACATTTGTGTACTTAGTATTTAATTTATATTTCATTCTGAGTTGTAGTGGGTAAGTGTCTTTCAAATGTCTCTCTTTATCATGTGTTCTCTTATAGGGTAATTCCATTTATTTTTGTGTTTACTATACCCTCGGTGAAAGTTTCCCACCTGGTTCCTACTAGTTGCGGGACTCGGGGTCACTATCTCCCTTCTCATATTTTCATCCCTAGAGTGGTACACCATGGGGGGACAACAACATGAAAAAGTTGATTCAGATATCTATAGGAGGGATAAGATAGAGTTCGTTGTTAAGAAAATGATAGGTTTAATGGGATGGTAGTGAAATAGTGTGAGGGAAGTTTAGCAGGTGATGTAAACACTGGATACCGGCTGAGACATAAGCATTTAGGGGCTCCTTTGATATGATGTCCAAACCATTAATTCTATAGTGAAAGCTATATTCCGTGATACTTATTGTAGTGTCGAGACCTTGGAAAGGATCATATATCAAACTTTATTATTCCTGTGTTTTAATGGGTAGAACTTGGGATATGTTTACCTAAAAATAATAAATGAAAAAAATTGATTAAATAATTTGGATTCTTCCATATTATAGGTTTAGGGGCCCTAACAATTTTTTATTTTGTATGTATGGCTCCTGATCCACTTTCTTGTCATGTTTTATCAGAAGAGGTCTAGAAGGAAATTCCAGAAGTTCACCACATGGTAGAGGTTGAAAAAAAAGAAACATGGAGGATGACACAATGAGAATTTTAGCTCCCTAGTCAGCAGAAATATGAGGTCTCCATTCCCGATGCAGTCACAGAAGACTATTTAGAGGAGGATGATATAGCCTCAAATTTGATACATGCTCGGAAGGATCACTACATGTATTTTTTTGTTATGATGTTTTATGTGGATGTAAGGTAGATTACGTGTTTTATAGTGAGAGAGAGTTTGGATTCCATTTTAAGAACCATTTACGATATTTTTTGGGCTTGTTTCCAGATGAGAAGGCTAGGGTGAGGAATTCCATGAAGGATTTGAATCTAGAGATCCAGTGCCATGTCACCCTATTTATGCTGTAGAAATATCTTGAGGTGTTTGTGAGGGAATAGTTCATCTAATAGATGTTAGATAGAACTACATTGTCACAATAAGGGATTCATTAGGATTCCTCAAGAAGTAGAGATGTGTTCTACTGTGCCTGTTTTTGAAGGAAGAGTAGTTTCTGTTCATCCAAGTGTATGTCCTAGCCCATAACATCTTGTTTCTATAGGGGTGTGAGCTCTCAGGTCTATAACAAGGGATTATGATGTTGTTTTTATATTGACAACTGTGGTCATCAGTTTGGAGAGTGCGTGATCTTTTAGATCATTCCTTGTGCACCAGGTATTCCACTCGAGGTTCCTCCATTGAGGTAGTTCCAGTAGAGGTCGTAGCAACATGTTGCACCCACATCGGATCTGCAGAGAGTTGATGGATAGGTAGAGGAATTCCCCATGATACTCCCCTTGAATTTATAAAATATTACATCCTTTTTTATGGTCCTCATTAGGATTTTATAGGATATGGAGGAGGTTGTGGTCAACTTCATGCTTTATCCCTGACATCACAAGGTGATCCAGACATTGTTCAATGTAACATTATCTTGTTTTCTACTTGGGTGTGTTCCTTGTTTGATTAATGGGTGAAATACTCCTTCATATCATATACAATTTTCCATGGTCTAGGATATGACATACATAGGCTTCTAGTTCCCTTGGAATTTACTACACCAGTTGGAGGTCAAACTGACTTGTTTAAAGTATGTAAAGATTGTGAGAAACCACCAGGGAAGCACCACTAATGGATAGATTTACTATCTTTACAGATACACTCGTATGATGTCACCAATGACATGTATTGGTTGTATTCATTGTAGGATATCGTGGATTGATTTAGGAGGTTGGTGGTGTTCTACGATGTTTATAGAAAGACAACAGAGTTAGTAGGTGAGCGAGACCTGTGGATGGGTCACATGCATGTTCTATCCTTTTCATTCTTTGTGGATAGGGTGATGCTATGTTCATCAGAGGTTCATCATTTGGAATTTACCAGGGAATTGAAGAGTACCCTAATATCTTTCCAGAGAAGGTAGTTGGATTACCCCCTCGAAGAGACGATGAGTTTGGGATCGAGTTATAACAATGAGGGTCTCATATATCTATGTCTCTGTATAGGATAGAGACTTCAGAGTTTCAAGAGCTACGTACACATCACAATAAACTATTGTAATGTGCATTTCTTCTACTGAGTGTGTACCCCTAGGGAGCACTAGTTTTGTTCATGAATAAGGCTGATAGATGTTTGTGGTTGTGTATCAATTATCATCGCTTAAACAATTTGACAATGAAGAATCACTATCATTTTCCACTAATTGATGATTTATTCATTCAACAAAAGGGTGACTGTAGGTTCTCAAAAATCGACTTATGGTCAGTATATCATCAAATGTGTGTGAAGTATTAGGATATCTTGAAGACTTCTTTCTATAATCTTCAGGAGAATTATGTGTTTATTGTAATATTTTTCAACGATACAAATTTTCTAGTTATTTTCATGGGATTGATGAAAACTGTGATCCTTGAGTTCATAGATTTGTTTATTGTGGTTTTTGTCAGTGAAATCTTTATGAACATTGCATCTGATAAGGAGCATGCAGTGAATGTGCATTCGGTGTTAGGAATTCTTTTACAATAATAGGTTTGATAAGTTATCGAAGTTTTAGTTTTGGAATCAATAAGGCCGTTTCTTGGGGCATGTGGTGTCCTAGTAGGGAGTAGAATTGGTTCTTCAAAACATAGAAGTAGTTGTTTCATTAGAGTACACCAAGATATTGGTAGAGGGGCGATGTTTCCTAGATCTCACAAGATAATACAAGAGGATGATATCAAATTTATATAATCTTTCGACACCTCTAACTTTATTAACTAAGAAGTATCAAGCATTCATGTGGACTGATCAGTGTTAGGAACCATTTGAATATCTTAAGGAGAAGTTGGTAAGTTCTATAATTTTTTGTCTTCTAGTCGATGGAGATCAATTTAATGTTTTTCTGATGATTTATGCTTATGTTTAGTATGTGTTTTGATGTATCATAGATCAATTGTTTCTTTTGGGTCTTGGTCGTTGCATCCCCTTGAACGTAACTATTCCACCCCAGATTTTGAGTTGGTGACTGTGGCATTTTCTCTGACATTGTGGAGACATTAACTCATTGGTTATATCTTTGTGATTTTCATTGATAATAAAAAAACCCGAGGTATGTTGTTTCCTATCATGACTTAAACTTAAAGAATCATAAGTTGATGTAGTTATTAAAGGAATATGAATACAAATTATCATATACACCTGGAAAGGGGAATGTTGTAGGTGATCTGCTGAGATAGAATTCATGTAGTTATGTAGTGTGTGAATCATGTTATTCATAGAGAGTGATGGAAAAAATTTCATCATCACATCTTGGTATGGGAGAATTTGGGCAGAGGATGTCTTTTTGAGACGATCGTGCAATCATCTCTGATGCAGCTGGTGGAAGATTCTTACTAGGGGATCAAGAGGTGGAGGTCTAGAGATATCGAGTTGTTTGTAGAGAGGCCCATGATGGTTGATCTGAGGAAGAACAAGACAAATTGTGGTATCATGGAAGGATTTTTGTTCCCGTGGTGATGAGTGACATAGTTATAATTGGGTTCCACAGTTTTCCATTAGTGGTGCATCCTCGTGTGACAATGATGTTATAATCATAGTGGAGACATTTCTGGTGTCATTGGCTAATGTGACAAGTTTCAATGTTTGTTTCTAGATATTTGATCTTCCATAACGTGAAGGTCTGTGACTGTGTCCCCATTGGATTACTCCAGCCATTAGATGTACCTCAGTGGATGTTGGAAGACATTTTAATGGGACTTCATACAAGTTTAACTCAAGCTCAGGGAGGCCATGATTCTATTTTGATTGCATTGTATCATTTAATTAAATTATTCCACTTCATAGTGATAAAGGATTCTAGCTTAGTGGAGGTTATGTTGAAGTTCAATCTTGAGGAGGTGGTGAAACTCCATAGAGTCCCTAAGACGATCATTTCTGATTGATATCCTCGTTTTACCTATATGTTGTGGGGAAGTCTCCAATATGATTTTGGTTCTCAGATATGATTTATAAATTCTTTTTATCTGCAAATAGACAGTCAAATAGAGTAAACTATCTAGACTATAAAATACATGTTACACTCTTGTGTCCTTAATTTTGGAGGTTCATGGATGAGGCACTTTACCTTAGTGACGTTCTATTACAAAAGTATTTTCCTATCCATGATCGGTATGGCTCCATTTGAGGATTTTTATGAATGACCATTACATTCTTCTATATACTAGACTACGGTTAGAGAGTTAGAAGTTTTCGGATTGGTCGTAGTACATAATATGATAGAGATGGTTCAAATGATTCGTGAGAGGGTGAAGGCATCACAAAATCATCTAAAATCATATCTCTATCAATGGAGGAGACATTTGGAGTTATATTTGTGGATCATGTGTTTTTGAAAGTGAATATCTTTTGTGGGATGTGATGGTTTAGTTGTGGGAGTAATATATCTACCCAAATAATTGGGATATTTGAAGTGTTGGATCATGTTGGAGTTATGGAATATCTTATAGAACATCCCCCACATATGAGTCAGATACATTCTATTTTTCATTTTTCAATGCTCTGTCACTATCTTCCTTACGTCTCTCAGGTCATCAATTGGGGTGAGATGAACATTGATGATGATGCGACCTTTGACGAGCATCCTGTAGATATCCAGGACCACAAATATAAGGGGTTTTGTGGGCATGAAATCCCCTTGGTATGTGTCTTGTGGAGACATGGTGGTGTAGAAGAGAGTACATGGGAACGTGAGTCACATATATGCGATCAGTATCCCTAGTTGTTTGATGTTTTATTATTCTCATGTAATGATGTTGTCTTTGTAGTTGTCACTTTTTTTTGTTTATGATATGGATTTCATTTGTTTCTTTTTTTGTCTTGCTCTCATTTGAGAGGTATTCTGATTGGTGGTTGTTCAGAGCTCTATTCTATTTCATATCTGGGTTGGTATTGGATTCTCAAGGACAATTATGTTTTGAAAGGTATTTGATGTATTTTTTCAAATCCGTGTGCATGGAACCTTTTCATGTTTTTAAGATAATGTATCTATTAAAATGATCATAGGATATATGGATGAGTTTAGTTGAGAGAATCTAGAAATAGGGCGTACACGATGTGACCAAGGGGGAGATAATGTGTATGGTTTGAGTTTCATAAAAATAAAACAAGGGGATAAGGCGACATTTTTTCAGCATAAGTCACCATGAGGAGTTACACAACATGATGAGGAGGTACACATCGTGTACAACCCCACTGCTGGGTGGTTTGAAGTCACCTAGATTCTCAATTTCTTCAAATCATATGGGTTGATCACACACCCTCTCAACCCAATACAACTAAGACGCCTTCCTCATTAATATTTTCAGATACCTTCATCCTCAATCGGTTTTTAATTACCATTCCTCAATCCATCTTCTATAAAAGGTAGGACCTTTCTATTTTATTTTGTTTTATTAGATCTGCCTTCTCACATTTATCTATTCCATGCTATAGAGTTTGAACTCCATGGTTTAAGGGAGTTTTCCTGGGATTTGGTTGATGTTGTTGTACCGTGACAGCCTCAGGTGGATGCAGTTGTTGCGGGGAAGATGACCATGATCCATTTCATTGGTTGTTTCTTGAGAGAAGAACTCCAAAAACCATTAGATGTTGGGGATTTATTCCATAAAGATTTTTTTTCGTTTACCTGTAGAGTTATCATGTTTTAACCCATTATATCACATAATAATTTTCCAAAATAAATATATTAATTGGATTAACAGAATTTGTTTGATGACATTTTGTTGATTTTTTTGTGATAACAGTTTGACTAATTATTTTCTAGATAGTGTGATATCTATGCTTTTCATGTTAGTAGGTTGTTATTGATGAAATTTGTAATGAATTTAATGTCAAAATTAGTTGATAATTAAATGTATAAAGAAAAATATTCTTTTAAATTAATCTAGTCGTAGTAGTTGTTGTAAATTGATGTGAATAAAATTTATGCTTAATAGAATTTTTAATTTAGTTGGATGTTAGACCTGAGGCATGTTGGAGATTTTTGTTTAAAGGTATGTCAATTTTATTGATTAATTAAATTGTTTTAGCTATTATAGATTTCAATTTAGGTTAACCATAGTTGAGACCCAATAATAATGAATTGGTCAATTCCCGATGGATTAATGATCAATTATTTTTATAAAATATAATTCCTTGTAGGGTTCTGAGTTCTCCCCTTTATTATAATTCTGAGTAACTTTTTCATTGGAGCCTTGAGAGATCGTTACATTTGATTTTTTGGAAGCCTCTTTAATGGGAAAAGAGCCCTGTTGGTATGATGTTTGTTTCCTAATTATTTTGTTGTGATGTAATCATAGTAGGATGTTGGGATATGTTGGGGTAGGGAGGCCCATTAGTTGTGGCAGTAGTTGATGCCTAGAGTGGTGAGATGCATCATTTTATGCATGTGGGTGTCAAGGAGGACTTCATTATTGATGAAATAGGTTGGATATGAATGTTGGTTTCCTGTTTAATATTATTAGTTTTTATCTTCATGAAATTCTTCACTGCTCATATAAGCAGTTTTTGCTACCATAATTGAATAAAGAGATAAATATGCGTGGAGTACTTCATGTGCTTTCCATGTTTAGCTTCTTGATGGAGGATGGGTATACAGTCCTGCTATTATTGTAAAAGTCTTGATAGGTAGTCCATCAACTCACTGGTTTGCGCCTCCTTTTTCAGTATCATATAATGTGTTTCCAGAATTCCTGGGAATATGGGAAGTAATAATGATATTAATAAAAGATTTTTACCCATGGGGTTTGAGATTGCTGGGTTGAAATGTTAACTTAATATTTTTGTGAAGCTATTGACATTGATTGGTTATTAATAGGTTGAAATAAACATTATTGTGTTTCTAAGGAAATAAAATTTGGAATTATTAAAGGTTAATAAATATTTAAGGATTTAATTAACATAAAATAGAATCTTTTAAAAAGGGGATGATGTAATGTAATAAATCTATTTAAATGGATATTTTATTTTTAGAAACGTAGTTCTAGTAGTGGTATCCATGAGTCTGAGAGACATTATATGGAGTTGACTATCAGATGAAGTTATTCACAAAGTGTGTTTGTGAGCTATTTCATATTATTTACGTTAGCTATTTCTAAATGCTACTCCACCCCTTCAGTTAGGGAAACTGACTCCATGGGGATTCTGAGCCCTGGGTTTAGTTTTCCATTACATTTTAAAGGGTGTATGGATGGAAAAATACCCCATTTTGAACTAGTCTATTACCATTATAGTTACTTTTTTAGTAGGAACAACATTTATTTTTCCTCATATATGTGTGTAGAGAGATGTAATGGATTTTAGTTATTCAGACATAAATTTTTATGATATATTTTCTTATTTACTACAGTAGGTGGACTGTGTATAGGTTTTGATTGATTGAGAATCCATACTTGGTATATAGGATGTAATTGCATGTGGTATAAAGGCCTATATATGATAAACATTATGCACGTTGTGCTGGATCCAGAAACCTAACTATTTAATTTGGTTACATGGTATTAGTTGTTGTGTTTCATGAGGTGAATATTGCGTTGTTTTGTCTAGGTGCCTATGAGAAAGCATCTTTGTAGAGAGATTCTTCGGACGTTAGACATTGTTGAAAAGAGTAAAACTAGTGGTGAAGTGGTATCAGGGTACCATTGATATTATTTATTATATTATATACTCTTGTATGTGATACTTATTGAGAGTATCCATTGTGTGGATCATAATGTAGTATACTTATTTAGGTGAGGAGTTATTTTCACTAGTTATTCTATGTGCTTTAGCATGCATTCTTTAATTTTTCAAGAGAGGCTCCAGGGAGGATCCAATTGAGTATACAATTATAATCACCCTATGTAGACACCCAAAGATAAATAAACATGGACATTACATTACATTTACAGAATACTTAATACATTACAAAACAATTTCCTAATGACCATATTAGTTTAGTGTCTTTGGAAACTTGGAACCTAATCTTCTAATCCTGGTGAAAGATTCTTCAACATCTCCCATAAAGTTCTTCTTCTTTTTACCTACATAAAACCTTATTTTATATCATGGGGGAAATGAATACACAAAAAGGGTGAGCTCAAATGCTCATTAATGGTAATCATGGTAACATAAAAGAATCGCTAAACATTTGAACGTAATAACATGAACATAAAACATAAAAATCATGAGTAATGACATAAATTTTGACAATGCATAAGGCATAGATCAAAATGAATCATTAATCAGGATAAATAACATGGGAAAAACATGGAATTGTGGAAAACCATTAAGCACATGATTTTAGTTACAAAGTATCCAAGGCATTGATGCCAAGACCTTCATAGTGGACAAAGCCCCTTACAGAATCGAGTTCACTCCTTGTTCCAGTCCTGTATCACTGAACCAGATTAACCTGCCATTCCATCCATGTCTATCTCATAAGATATAAATCTTTATGCAACACATTAGAGGGAGATATAGGTCCCAACTATCTCATAATGAAATCATTCTTACATGTGCCACAATATAAAGATAAATCATTCATTATAACCAAAAGAATAAAATGGGTTTCATAAACATCATTCCATCATAACATAATCCTTATAAAACAAATGGATATCATTTCATAATAAGAAAAGTGAAACAATGTAAATCATAGAGACAATATACTTGAAATATACACATATGAAATAATGTCATCTAATATGGAAAATATTTTTGATAAAACACTTGAAATGAATTCTTGGGTAAAATATCCTTTCATCTTAAAAATCATTTTCTTTTCACAAAATACCATGTAATTTTAAAAGAAAATGATTTTTTTGAAAATAGCGATGAAATATTGTACAGTAATCTTCCTGAAAATAAGACATTATAAAACCATAAAAATCCATTCATTCCATATATGTTAAAAAAAATCATCCTTGTACTTTTTCTAGAAAAGTCAAAAAAATTCCTCGTATGGTAATCAAAAGAATGATTCTCTAAATAACATGTGGTAAAAGTAAAAAATTATTAAAAATGAAATTAAAAATACATGAATTTTTTTTAGAAAATATGGACATGGAGGATAATAATAACCATATTAAATACTTACGAATAACAATCACAGATAAGAATGATATTGGAATAGTTATCCATTACTTTATGTCAAGCATCTTCCGTATGTGTCCGAGACTCCTATATAGTGGGTTTAAAAATATTATTATGATTCACTTATGACTTTATATTAACTGTTCATATATCAATCCCATGTTAAAGTAGTGTTTTGGGTAAAATCGTTTCATTTATTGTACATGTTTGGACTTGTTGTTCTTGATATTATACTTACTTATATAATTATTTACATACTTCCAGAATGTATATCATGATTTATATATCATATATATATTCATTATATATATATATATTGATAAATTAAATGATATTCACCGTTCATAGAGATGGTAGGTCGTACGTACGCATGAACGATGTTTTCCTTTCCTAATTGACTTGAATGGAAGTAAGTAGATGACATATATATATACATAAATCCAGTAGGTTTATTATGTCATATATTCCATTATTATTCATTATATATACTTTATAATCATTCATTAATGGTTATCATTGAGAATTAATCTCATCGCGTTGTGGAGATGGAAATCCATGCGTACGCACGAGCGATAATATCGTTCTTATAATTATTGAATTCAATTACAGTGGATGATATAATATCTAAAAACATTAATAATGTTATAATAATCCTATATAGTTATTCTTTACACCATTATACCCATCCACGGTGATTTTGTTTTTCATAGGATGGATAGAAGATGAAATAGGATTGTTTCATATTTATAATAAAATATCAGTATATAAGTAATTTTTATTTTATTACATTATAATGAAACAACAATAGAAGAAGTAGAAGAAGAAATAAACTTGAAAGAATCAGTATAAGAGATAACATCTTCTTCGACGTGCCTCTTTTAAACGTCCTCTTAGGGAACTAAAATTGGTCTTTTGAGAAGACAAGAACCTCTATGATATAACTAGAGAGTTTTAGAAGAGAATTTGGCAGGGGTTGTCTGATCTTGAAGGCTCAAAATTGTGTAAAGAGGAGAGGAAGGAGGTTTCCATTTATAAGAGGGGTGAGGGGCACCATAAGAAAAACATTATAATATTATTTTATAATAAATTCATATTCGGTTTATAAATGATTAAAAGTGACTTATTTAGAAGATTGAATGGGTATGGGTCGAAATCATTTCAACCAACAGGTTTTATAGATGTTTAGGTTACCATTTTACCCTTATCATTTAGATTTAACTCTAAGATAAATAATTTATCATTTACTGTGTCTTCTTGTATTCTTACACTATGTGGTTAATAATGATACTATAATCTGCTAATCTCGCCCCAATTGGTTCATTAATGTCATATATATTATTATATAAGTATTTTGGATGAACCATATATTTTTAGGACCATTATATCAATTAATAATATAATATTTGTTTTAAAAAAATCTTTGAAGTCAATTTTGAAACTATTTGGTTTTTTCCCCTAAATTCATAAGAATATTATTACCTCAAAAACAATTCATATATCCATCCATAATATGTAATATTATCCTAGAAAATTAGTTTAATTCAACAAAAGTATCAAATTAAATTTATTTGATTATTTATAATATCAATTATGTTAATATTTCATTAATAAGGTAATTATTGCCTCATCATTGTGTCATAAAAAAATTAAATTATTTAATATCTAAAAAAATATAAATAAAATAAAACTATGTATTAAATCTATTTATCTTTTTAACGAAAATTTATAGTCTAATTTATCTTATTTATAACCCTATATTAATAATATTTTAGTTATTAAACATTGATTTTAACTCTTTTAACTCTTCTTGAAATAAAATAATAATAATTGTCCTAATCTAATCCATGTGGACCTAAAGGGAAATATATTATTCCTAAGGATTTTTTTGGTCGAATTAAACTTATCAAATATAATTATGAAATGTGTTAGGGTAACAATAATATCAATTTTACCCTTAAATACCGTATTTACTTTTTACTATGGTAAATAAAATTAAAAAGTTACAATTCACCAAAAAAAAAATTTATCTTATTAAACCACATTTTACTCCTTGATATTAACCACATCTCTCATATTTTCTAAATTCAACTCACAGAATTGGTACAATTATGTTTTATTTAAAATTGCAAATGCTCCTAGGAGGTGGGTAAAAGACGGTAAAATGTTAAATAAAATTTATATATATCTATATTATTATAAAATGAATCCAATAAATTACATTGAAATTATATACATATTATTTATTTATTTTTATCTAAAATAAATTTAAATAAAATATATTATTATTTAAATAAATAGTCGGTTTTAACCAATAACTCAATTTTTTCACTATTTATAAAAAATTGAAAGTTATCAGAAAAATACCAAAAATTCACCCTAGGATAAATTGAATATTCTGAATCCAAAAATGAAATCCATGATGAATGATAAAATTTATAATATTTCAAAAAGTGGGTATCACTATTTATAACAGCTAGTTTATATAATATTTTAATAACATATCGTTGTTTAGTGAAACTCTGTTTTGCTTACAACACACACTATCGAGGAAGGTTGCGATTGCATGTAATGCAAGCCAGGTTAGGGATGCATGTAGTGAAAGATTTATTTTTTGTTGCATATAATATAATCCAACCATATTTCATTTATAATATATATATATATATATATATATACACTCAATTTTTTGTAGAATACATCTATCAAAAAAACATGAAATTGTGTATAACACGATCCAAGAATAGTGATGCATATACTGCAAGTTAATACGGTGTTGCATATAGGGCATGATAATCTTGGTGTAGCATACAAAATATGACATTAAAAAATAAAAAAGAATACTTCTCATAAATTTCAGGGTGTTACATTCTACCCCCCTTAAAATGAATTTCGCCCTCGAAATTCGTCGGGGTTATAAATCATTTACTAATTGAAAGTATCTTTTATAGAAACCTAGATCGTAAAAAGGAATACTAAATCATCATTTTAAAAAGGAAATTTAAAAACATAACAAATAACCAATGTAACTCATCACTGGGTTTCCTCATAAGAGAATATAGGTGAAAATATGGATATGGAAGAGAAATATAACAATCTTGTTCTGATAGAGAGTTGTAGAGAACATGGATATGAAAAATCCAACAATCACAAAGCCATAAATTTGTGATGATATATGGTATCATCTGATTCATCAGATATGTGGGTATTAGCACAACATTTTTGGTTTTCAATATCATTTCCCTAATGATGAAAATTTTGGAATTATAAGAGATACTTAATTGATTTTGGTACAATATCGTCGTTGGTCATTCGATGAACAATTTCCACATCATATCATAACGAAATGAAGTTGAACTTGTCATTCGTGAAGTGTTAGAATATTATGTGATAGAATGATGGGTAATTCCATCTATCTCAAGAAAAAGGTTAGAAAAAGTTATCAAATATACATAAGTACATCTTCAGTGAGTTTAATCGTATATGATTCAAAAAATGGACTTATACTTCATCTATCATACCACTTAAAAATATAAAACTAGTTTGTTCTTACCTGGGACTTCTTGTAGGCATGTGGTAAGTGATAAAGGCTTGTCACACTTCTATTGTGGGTTCGACTCCCACATCCTTGTCCGGTGCCATGGTTTTTCACCCGTTCTGAAGGTTGTCCCTTTCCTTAAACTATACTATTATAACATTCCAGAAATAAAATCTAAAAAATCTCTAGCCTTAAACAATACTATTTGATGTCCAACTTAATCCAATCCATCCTTAAGACTTATCCAAAATACTTCTTTCCAAACTCATAGTCTAAAGAAAATGATTATGTGAAATGTCATCTACCGAACATGTGAATACCATCATTTATCATACAATATTTATTGTTTGTCACATTCCAAACATGTGAATACCTTAATCATGTATTCTCTTGAAAAATGAATACCCATTGAACCCTAGTGAAAACATGAATGTTGTTAAAAGATAACTCTTTCCACATACCAAAATCCCAAAATATCTATATACTCATACCATGATATCACTTCGTCCTTATATCAGTCATGATCTCATGAATACTATTAAACATTTCATTTTCTCCATATCCCTTCATTATGTCTGTATCATCTGCTTTCCAAAATCACTTATCAGGCTTAACGATGCCATATTCTTATAAAAAACCTTAATCGAACAATACATAGATATTTGAATATACCATAAAAGTATCCCAACAACATTATTCATTTATTCCAATACATAAACTATTCAATCAATCTTCTTTAATGATTGGCATCGAATAGGTCCTTCCTCGATTTAGAAGTAACCTCTTAGGTCAGTGCATTGAGTTGGGTAATGCCCATGTTCTACAAAGATAAGACATTGAACTCCATAATAGTCTATCACTCTATGACCCTTTTAACCACATAGATAACGTCTTCCTATCCATTTGAGGCATCCCTCAACGTTCTTCTTCCCTTCTTTATAAATCTCAAACTTCCATTGTCTATGCTCCTCCCCATGTGAACATGCATAAAAGTTCATATTCCTCTTATTTTATGAATTATAAATACCACTAATGTTCACCATGTTAATAATATATAGAGATGTCTGATTCACCATAATCATAATATATTTCACTCTAGGAATTACAAAATTTTACTGCTCATAGTCACCAATTTTCCATCAGATTTAATGTTAACCCAATTCCTTATGGTTCCCTCCATTAACGAAAACGAGAAACCATTGTATAAGAAACGGTTCAAATAATGAGGAACCACATAATCATAAAAATTCACTTATAGTATGTATAACTTATGAAACCTTCTTTATCCTATGATAGATTTGGATCACCCTAGGTTATTCATGATCATCAATAGAATTCTCGGACTTTAACCTGTAGTTATACTAAACCATAGGGAGATCCCTAGACATACCTAAGAAATATCTATAGGGATCTCGCTAAAGTTATCACATCCTAATTTCCAAAGGATGACTAAACCTTCACCCTAATATCAACTGTAGAGACCCAAAGCTTGACATAATTGTACATTACATTACTTTTAGGGAATACTGAATACATCACAAAACAAAAGCCCAATGACCGTATTAGTTTAGTGCCTTTGGAAACTCCGATCATAATCTTCTAATCATTGTGAATGATTCTTCAACATCTCCCATAAGGATCTTATTTTTTTCCTACATAAAACCATTGATTTATTTTCTGGGGGAAAATAAAACATTAAAAGGGTCAGCTCAAATGCACAGTATGTGTAAACATGGAAACATAAAACAATACCTATACATTTTAACCTATGAACATGAACATAAAACATAAAAATCATGAATTATGACATAAATCATGAAAATGCATAAGGAATAGATCATAAAAAAAACTTTAATCATGATAAATAACATGGGAAAAAACATGGAATTGTGAAAAAACATTATGCACATGATATGACTTCCATAGTAGCCAAGGCATTGCTTCCAAGACCATCACAGTGGACAAAGTCCCTTAGTGAATCGTGTTTAATCTTTGTTCCAGTTCTGTATAAAGGAACCAGATTAACCTTCCATTCTAGGCATGTCTATCTCATGAGATATAAATCTTTACCTAATTCATTGGAGGGATATATAGGTCCCACCCATCTCATAATGAAATCATTCTTACTTTTGCCAAAATATAAACATAAATCATTCATCATAACCCAAAACATAAAATGGGCTTCATAAACATCGTCCCATCATAACATAATCCTTTTAAAACAAATGGATATCTTTTCATCATAAGAAAACTGAAAACCATATAAATCATAGAGAAATTATATTTGAAATAGACACATACTAAATAATGTCATCCTAGATGGAAAATGATTTTGATAAAAAACCTTAAATGAATTATTGAGGAAAATATCATTTCTTCTTCATAATCCTTTTCATTTCAAAGAATTCCATGAAATTTTAAAATAAATTGATTTAAATGAATATATTCATGGATTCTTGTAGAGTATGTTTCATGAAAATAAGGCGTTATAAAATTGTAAAAATTCATTCATGCCGTATTTGTTAAAAAAACATTCTCCTCGTACTTTTTCAGAAAAGTCAAAAATGTTCCTAGTATGGCAAAAAAAATGAATCATTTCATAACATGAGGTAAAATTTAAAAATGGGTAAAAAAGACATTAAAAATAAACGGAAACCTTTTTGGAAAACATGGACATGGATGGTAACAATAACCTCAGTAAATTCTTTAGAATAAAAATCCCGGATAAGAACGAGATTTGAATAGTTATCCCTTACCTTATGTACAACTTCATCCGTATGTGTCCAAGACTCTTGTATAGTGGATTTAAAAATATTATTATCTTGTAATAGAATCATAATAATATTTATGATATCATATATGATTCTCTTATGACTCTATATTAACAGTTCATATTTCAATTCCATGTTAAATTAGTGTTTTGGGTATTATCGTTTCATTTATCGTACGTGTTTGGACATGTTGTTCTTGATATTATTATTACTTATATCATGATTTACATTATTCCAAAATTTAAATCATGATTTATATATCATATATATATGAATTATATAAATATAATAGATAGATAAATAAAATGAAATACTTCATTCATGGAGATGATAGGTCGTACGTATGCATAAACGACGTTTTCCTTTCCTTATTGACTTGAATGGAAGTATGTAGATAACGTATAAATATAAAAATAAATATAGTTGCTTTATTTTTTCATATATTTTATTATTATTTATTACGTATAATTTCTAATCATTCATGAATGGTTAACATGGAGAATGAATCTCATCGCGTCGTGGAGAGGGTAATCTGTGTGTACGCACCAGCGATGATATCATTTCCATATTTATTGAATGGAATTGTAGTGGATGATATAATATCTCAGAACTTGTATCATGTTATAATAATCATATATAGTTATTCTCTTCACCATTATACCCAACCATATAAGGTGGTAGTAGAAAAACATATTTAACCACGGCGTGGAGAAAGTATTCCGTAAGTACGCATGCGTGATGATTTTTTTTATCATAGGATGGATAGAAGTTGAAATAGGATTGTTTCATATATATAATAACATATCTGTATATATGTAATATTTATTATATTACCTTTTAATGTAAAAATTTAATAAGAGAAGTAGAAGAAGAAATAAACTTGAAAGAATCTGTAGAAGTGATTACCTCTTCTTCGTCATGCCCCTTTTAAACATTAAAATAGGGAACTAGAGATGGTATTTTGAGAAGACCAAAACCTATATTATATAACTAGAGAGGTTTAGAAGAGGAATTTTCAGGGGTTTCCCGATATTGAAGGCTCAAAATTGTGTGACAAAGAGAGGGAGGAGGTTACCTTTTTTAAGATGGGTTAGGGGCACCTTAGAAAAAACATAAAATATTATTTTATTATAATTTCCAAATCAGTTTATAATGGAACCAAAGTGACATATTTAAAGGCCGGGGTGGGTATGGGTAGAAATCCTCTAAAAAAAATAAGTTTTAGACAATTTTAGGTTACCATTTTAACTTTATCATTTAGATGTGACTGTATGTTAAATAATTTAACTTTTACCGTGTCCTCTTGTATTCTTCCACTATATGGTTAATAAACATACTATAAACTGCCAATAGAACCCCAATTGGTTCATTAATGTCATATATATTATTATATATGTCTTTTTACAGAACCATTGATTTTTAGGACCGTTATATCAATTAATAGTATAATATGTTTTTTAAAAACTCTTTTATGTCAATTTTCACACTATTTGGTATTTTGTTTTCTCTAAATTCATAAAAACATTATTATTCCGAAGAAAATTCATCAAACCAACCCTAATATGTTATATTAACCTATAAAATTAGTTTAACTCATAAAAAGTCTCGAATTACATTTATTTGGATATTTATAATATCAATTATGTTAATATTTCATTAATAAGGTAATTAATGCATCATCATTGTGTTATAAATAAATTAAATTATTTAATGTCTAAAAACTATAAATAAAATACCATTATTTAGGAAATTATTTTAGAATTATGATGAATATTTAGAGTCCAATTTATCTTATGTATTACCCTATATTAAAAATGTTTTAGTTATAAAATGTTGATTTTAACTCTTTTAACTATTCTTTAAATAAATAAATAATAAGTGTCAAATTCAAATCCAAGTGGACCTAATGGGTAATATTTTATTTCTATGGTTTTTTTTGGTAGAATTACACTTATCCAATAAAATTAAGTCAAGTTTTAGGGTAATAATAATATCATTTGTACCCTTAATTACCCTATTTACTTTTAATCGTGGTAAAAAATTAAAATGTTACTATTCACCAAAAATTCTTTTTATCTTATTGAACCACATTTTACTCCTTGATATAAACCATGAATAATGTATTTTCAAAATTCATCTCACAGAAGTGGTAAAGTTATGTTTTATGTGCAGCTGCAAATGCTCCTAGGAGTTCGGTAAAAGACGGGAAAAAGGTCAATAAAATATATATATATATATATATATTATTATAAAATTACTCCAAAGAATTGTATTGATGATATATAGGTATTATGTATCTATTTTGACCTAAAATAAATTCGACTAAAATAAATGATTATTTATAAAAAAATTCGGTTTTAACCAACAACTTTGTGTTTTCACTATTCATCAATAATTGAATTTTTTTTAAAATATACAAAAATTCACCCTAGGATAATTTCGATATTCTGAATCCAAAAATGAAGTCCATTTTTTGAGATAAAATTTATAAAATTTCAAAAATATGGAATTACAATTCATAACAGCTAGTTTATATAATATTTTAATAAGATATCATTGTTTAATGAAACTCAGTATTTCGTACAACACACGCTATCGAGAAAGGTCACGATTGTGTGTAATGCAAGCCAAGTCAGGGTTGCGTGTAGTTCAATATTATTATTTTGTTGCGTATAACAGAATCCAACCATATTTCCTTTATACATTATATATATATATACACACTCAATGCTTCATAGAAAAGCATTTATCAAACGAACATGAAGTTGTGTGTAACACAAAACAAGATTAGTGTTTGCATATACTGCAAGCTAATACGATGTTGCGTATAGAGAAAGATAATCTTGGTGTAGCATACAACACAATAAATCAAATAAATTAAAAATAATACTTCTCATAAATCTCGCGGTGTTACACCCAATGTATATATAAACATTTTTTCATTTCACTTGATGCAGGTTGGAGATAAGGATGATTACTAGTAACTTGGGGATACAACAGTTGTTTGGGATTCATGGTCACTACGGTTTTAACATTAATTTGGTACTTGATGTTTATTATTTCAAATTTAGTAGTTTTTCATGACATGACATATATGTAATTGGGATATCATTTATATTTTATTCTGAGTGGGAGTTGTTTGGTCTTGGACAAATCTATCTATTTTTCCTGTGTTATTTTATAATGTATTCACTCCCATTTGTGTGTTTACATTATCCTTGGTGCTAGAAACCAACCTGGGGCCTACTAGGGGTAAGACTCGGGGGGTTCATTATATTCCTTCACACATTGCCAGCCTGTGAGGGGTTGACCTATTCAGGTGGGTGTTGTGACCGAAAAATTTATTTTCAAAATTGAACATTTAAATAATTTAAATGAATTAAATTATTTTAATTATATTATATTTTTACTAGTTATCCATTTAAAAAATTCTAATCAAATTTTACATTTTAAATTATTTAAATTAAATGATCATTTTATATTATAATGTGTCCATTTAACAATTCATTGGAAAATTATCTGTATTATAAAATTTTCAAAAATTCACAGTAATATTCTCTTTAAAATATTATATATAATTTTAATTTTAATTTTTAAAATAAATTTTTTAAATGTGTATAAAATTTATAATATCTATAACAGTATATAATGCAACATAACCACTGTTTAGAAAAATACACTTTTTCACACTAAAAGTGGAATAATTCTAATTATATAAATAAAAAACAAATTATGGATGATAAAATAATTTATTTAATATATACTTTATATTTTTTATTTAAATAATTCCCTTATTGTGATTAATTTAATTTATTTTGATAAAAATTCTTTTCATATATAAAAAATGTTAATGATAAAAAAAATATTTTACCCATTAAAGGTTTTATTTTAATGTATAGAAAATTATTAACCAATATATTTAGTTAATACATATGTAATCAATACAATTTTCAAAATATTGGAATTCATATTCCAAATTACCTAATAAGTGACTATTAAATAAAAATATAATATATTACCGTTCATTTAGAATTGGGTTTTATGTGTCATAAGATATTGAAGAGGTTAAATTTTTATTAGAAATAAAGATATCTTAATGTATTGGGGGGGGGTAAAATTGTACCCACCTCAAATAATTTGCATCCCTGTAATTTGATTATATTCTAAAAAATCAATTGTTGGACATTTGAAAACAACTAATTCAAAATTACATGTCATAAACTTGTTAATAAAAAAAATCTTAAAAAGAGGGAAAGGGAAATAGGATGGTCAAGGAGAATAACATGTAACAATGATTCAAAGTTGGAAAAAATAGAGGAACGTTAAAATATTTACATTAAAGAGAAAAATAACTCCCAAATTCTAATATTCAGTAATATATAACATGGTTAGTAGAATTTTAAAAACCATAATGACATAATTCTATGATGGGAGAAATGACCATTGATTATTAATAATTGTTTGTAAATGTACAATGTTTTTATTTCAACATAATTTACCTAATTTTTATTGAATAATTTGTTATCAAAATATTTAATATGAAAAAATATACTAACATGATTTATTTTTGTATAAAAAACACCATTCAGATGTTCTTCGATCATTTTCCAATTCATCTAATAATGAGTGAAATTAATATTTGAGATGTATTTTTGATGCCTGATGAAATAAAATAATCTACTATTTAATCTCATTATTCCATAAATGGATATCAAGATGTTCAACATTCCATTAATCATTAAATATAACCAAAAAATTTCATGTACAATGTAAACAAAATTTATAATCAATAAACATTCCTAAAAATAATTATAACAATAATCTACAATGCCTAAAATATAACTACCAAATTTCCACATATATATTGTGATAAATAACTAAACTAAAAATACATTAACATATTCTTGTACAAGTAGAAAACCCAATCATTATAAGTTTTTTTTCACATATTCTTGAAATAAAAATTTTAAATTTATCACTAATAAAAATTATTCCCTCAAAAAGTCATACAAACAAAAATATATTTATCATTATCATATAATCTATAAAATATGACAATCATTTCCCTAAAAAAATTAATCAGGATATTCCTCATAAAAATGACATAGGCATGCAATGTAAAATTGAAAATACCATAAAATATATTCTAATATTTTTTATATACCTTGACAATATATGGGTCCCGAAGTAGTGGAATTCTTCAGAATTACATTAATCCCCTAATAACAAAGACTATTTTAAGCCCCATGGTTATCTACATGGTTAATCATATGTACTAAGTTATTAAAACTATTAATTACCACAATATAAATGTTTATAAAAAATGGTAATGTTATCAATACCGTTACACTAATGTCTAAAATATGAAAGGGAAGTCCTAGTCAAATAAATTTTAATTAAACAGATGTTAATCATAATATATATATATAAATAATATATCTATTAATACTCAATATATACATCTAAAAATTACCAACTTTTTGATATTACATACATCAATGATATATATTCTCAAATAAGATTCAAAATATTTAAAATAAAAATACACTAGCTTTAAAATCCTTATGTGATTCAGGAATCTCATAAACATTAGAAAAAATGAAAATGTCAGTATTAAGATTGGTTCTAATAAATATTCGTTATTAGAAAACTAATGAAGAATTATTTTATTATTCCACAATTTATTAATTAAATGATATGAAATATATCAATTGGATTCAACAATATCCACAAATTCATGTTTATTCCTATAAAATAATAAAATAATTACTACCTTAACTCTTGAAAATATGGTATTTTTTACATTTTTGATATTATATTTATCATACAATATTATTTATATATATATATAATGATAGTCATGTAAATAGTTGTATATACCTTCTTAAATGATATGGATGAGTCGAATTTTTAAATAACGAAAAATATATTCAATGGTTCATTGAAATGTTGGAGAAATTAACACATTATTGATAGATAAGATACTTTCTTGCACCTGATTTGGGTATCCTAACTTATTTTAAACCAATTTGAATAAATATTTTCCATGATATTATTGATTAAATAATTTGGAAGTGATAATAAGGTTTTTCTAGATCCTTTTTTTCTTCATCATGATTAATTTTATTGAATTTATAATAAACAACGTCATAAAACATGAATAAATTATTACTTCTAAAAACATAAATTTTCCTTGAAAATTCAATTTATAAATAATTTTTTTAATAAATTGAAAATAAAATACTAAAAAATTAAACAAAATAACAACAATATTAAATAATATTTTAATCTAAATTGTTAATTTATCACTTCCCACTTACATCCCAAAATATCGGAGTGTGCTCTTCTGAAATAATAGTTTTCATTAATCCTAATGTTTGCATATCATTATCAACCCCAAAATATTAACTAAAATATCATTTATATCTATCCAATAAAATCAGACAATACATCCAAATGGGTTTCTATGACATTGGTGAAACATAAGAATCTAAAACTATGATGATATCCAAACCACTTATATCAATGAAGACTTATCTACGACCCCCAAAAAGAATAATCGTTAGATTTATAATGATTCCAATAACATAAATAAATAAAATTGAAATTAATCTTAGGAATAATTCATGGACCCTATTACATAAATGAATCATACCATATACAACACTAATTTTTATAAAATATTTTCTTCCATGGTTTAGGAGTTAAACTATATATTAGGGAATTGAATCAGATAATGAATGTGTCCTTATTAATTCCAATAGTAACCATTTCTAATAAATTTTATAACCAATATTATATCATATCACTATGAAAAAATATAATAATAAAAAAAGTTAAAAACGTTACATTAACTTAAAAATTTATTCGTAGATAAGATCATAATCATATGCATAGTTTCATTACGAATGTATTTGAATAATAATAATATTTATAATGCACATATAATGGATTTTATTTAAAAATTCAACTATAAAAATCTTGAACCCATGAAAATTCATTCCATGTATTCGTAAAGGCGTAAAGTGTTTCACCAGTTGATGATCGTTTCAAATACCAATGCGACCCTTTCCGAGTTCATAACCCAAAATGAACCTATTGCATAGCTACATCAATTTAATATATCCTCATACATATTTATTGATAGTAAATCCACATAATATCAACCAGTCCATAACATTTTGATGTTATTTGATTATTAGAATTATCCCAAAATATATAAATAGTGTTCTATTTTATAAAATATATATTCTGAAATCTAGTTAAGATTCTTTATAATAAAATTTATCTATTAAATAATATAAACACACTTACTCTAGTACCCCAGAGTTGGGGTCTAATTAATTAAAATGGAATAAGATATATGATATTCTATCATAGATGATTGAATTATTATTTAGTTTTAGTATACTAGCCACATATTTAAATATAAAATTACAATGGAAAAATAAAATAACAATATAATATTTTATTTGAGTTTGTATTATAATATCTATTAATAAAAATCAAAATACCCTTCAGGAAAAACATTGAAAAGGAAAAATAATAAAGGGTTGATTTTAGGTTCCCAGAAAGGGTAGGTTTACACTATAATATATCATAAATACACAATGTATAGTACAATTTAAGGGTACATAACTAATATCACATGATATTTAATCAATAAGATGATCATTAAGAATAATATGGATAGAAATTATGATGATAAAATAACTACATATAACTAATAATATAGTCATGAAATATATCCATGGATGTCATATCTAATCACATATTTAAGTTGACATTAATAAATAGTCTCATAATTAGGGAATACATAATTATGGACATTATAAACATTCCGTTATAGACCCATTCCAAGACATATTACATAAATAGGTCAGTCTATACACAAATAGCCAAATTAGTTTTCTCATAAGAAATAAAAATTCATCAATGGGATTGAGTGAGTTCGATCCATAACATACTAAGTCCAATATACTATACATTTTTATGGGGATTAAGAAAATCTATGTAAAAATTTATATTAAAAAATAAAAATTTAAATGTTAATAATTACACCAATAAATAAAGACAATAACAAGCCATACAATGTAACACATGGAATGGTATCAAAATAGTCTTTCCCCATTGAACCTGAACATAATATATTTTTATTCTATCATATTTAAAATAAAATATCATTTCATTGATAAATAAAAATTGCATAAAAATTTCAATATAAATATTAATGAGGAAAATATTTTTTTGGCATTGAAAATGAAATTTAAAAACAAAAAAATTCCCAATATTATGGAAAAATCATCTAAATTAATCGATGAAACATGTATTTTTGTACTCAAATAAAATACTTGTCATGATAACGAGATATATTATTCATGTCAAGTTTACTAAACACAATAATTTAATCCTTGTTTTGAGTAAAATGTTAACAAGTATGTATCATTAGAAAAATAAGTATATTCCATTTAAAATAGTTTTTAAATATTTTAATATTGAATAAATTACTTATAGAAATTGGTGGATTATATTAAAAACATTTTATAATACATTATGAATAACTATTCAATGGAAGAGAAATCATTTTCCACTACGAATAAAATTAATTTTTTTATATTCTTAAATTAATTTTACCAATTGATTTTTAGGTATCAAAGAGAATAAATTTTTACTATTACATTAAAATTTATTGAAAACTATTTGGGTAATAAAATATTTTTGGTTTATTAATGAATGATAAGATATTTATCATGGAATAATAATAATGATAAAAAATCATGTATGATGTTGGGATTATAAAATATTACCTTACGGATTTGGTATCATTTGAAACATAACCCCCAAAATGAAATAAATTAAAATAAAAAATTATAGAAATAAAGACAATGGGATTAATTATATATCATATAAAATGGTTAGTATTTACAAAACATAAAATAAATAAATATGTAATATGAAATATGTCTCACAGAAGAGATATTTATATGAGAAACCATTACATTTGGTATGATTTCAATCATAGGTTTCTAAACATCATTTATAATAAATATAGATTTATTATAAATATATTAATAAACCAAAATAATATATATCACACATTTTATGATTTAATTATTGTTTTTATTACCTTTTTAGTATCAATTTAACGTGAGAATAAAATTTTTGGGTAATAAATACTTAAATTTAAATATATGTTTTATTTTGGTAGTTTTAATATTTGTAATGTAATCATTATATTGTTCAATAAATATTGTTAAATTTAATATAAATTTCATTTATATTCATTACATAAATATTTATAATATTCTTTAAATCATAGAGATATAGAATTGAGGTACACCATTCCTGGAGATGGAAGGTCGTACGTACATGTTAACTCATTTTTCATTTTTTTAAGGGAGGAGATAAAGAATAAATAATAATAATTCCACATTATAGAATCATTATTATCTCATATAAATGATATATATTTTGTAAATATAGATCTTTTACCATCGATGAAAAATAAATAAATAAAAAATAATCACAATGCTTTGTGGAGGTGGTAGTCCACACATACACATGAATGACATTATCATTTTCAAATGGATAAGAAGGTTAGAAGGTTTATATTTAATTATAATCCCATAAGAAATATATTTCATGAATTTAATATAAATAAATTATATATATCATGAAATCCATCCATTCGGTGTTGTTATGGAGAATGAATTGCATCAGTTCACGAGGTTGTTGTCTTTCTTATACATGATCAACAATTTTCTTTCTCATTTGATTAATGTAGAGATATATATATGTTGTTACATTAATATGATAACATATAAATATATTTAACTAAATTGTAATATTTAATTCTTTATCTATAAGTTTATTTTTACTTTTTATAATAAATAAAACTAAAATTCTTGATTATGAATGATACATGTTCTTCACATAACAACTATAGATTTGGACCAAAATCCCTTAGTTAAGGGTTTTATGATGTAATCAGGGACTCTATATATTTGGGAGGGATTTGATTAAACTATTTGGGTAGTGTTTAGATTATCCAAAATGCTTTTAATGTATTAAGTGGAGGAGAGAGTGGGTTCTTAGAAATAATTGAGTTGAGTGTCACAAATATAATTTTTCAATGTTTCCCAATGATTCCATAAATTATATTTGTAACGTGGCTAAAAAATGTAATATTCATTAACTGAATACGTGAAAATGTAAAAATATGTCCATTTAACAACAATTTCACTATAATTATGTTGACATTAGCCTTTATCATTGTTATTTTGCCACCGTAAAACCGGTATTATCCTCAACCATGATAATTTTTTTCAACATTATTCATTCATTATGGAATCAATTATGATAAAATAAAAAATAAATATAAATTCTCCTAATTGGAAATATTTAATTCATGTTAACAAGTACAGTTCTAAAAAGATTCTATAAGTAATTTAAAATTACACCCACGGATGTGCTGAAAAAGTGATTTTTCCAAAAAAAACTAACTCTAGTAGTTTAAAAGTTTTTATATGATATTTTGACATATAATTGAATAACATGACCAAAATTTTGTTATGTATAATATATAATATTTGTTATATTATTAACATAATCTTAAAAAATAATTAATTTTGGAATTCATTAAATGAAAATGATGATTGTAATAAAAATCTAAATTATCACTATATATCAAAAAGAGTATGTTTTCATAAAACTATAAAAAAATAACATTGAGGTAATATAAAATTTTTTATTTTCAAAATAAACATTAATTTTCATATAAATTTTTTAAATATGATAAAATAATAATATGAATAATAATTTTCCATAACATGATTCAATGTAACTTTAACTAAATAAATTCTTTATGTGTAAAATTGGATTTATTGTAATCTCAATCATAGAAACAATATTAGATGATGGATAAAAAAATTTATTCAATATATAATATATAAATTTCACTCATATAAATAAAAAATATATATAATTTAATTTATTATTACAAAAGAGTATATCATTCATAAGAAGAGTTTTTTGATTAAAATAATTTTTTTAACCTCAACTGATTTTTATTTTCATTTCAAATCAATTGATAATAATTGAATTCATATAATAAAAGTATAAACAATGTAATTATAATTATTTAGTATGTAATATTCATACATACCAAATTTATTTCCTGTTTATATTGATATGCCATATTACGGTTTATTTAGAGTTTAGAATGCGTGTGTTGTAAGTTATCAAAGAGATTAAATTTATTTTAAAAATAAAACTATCATTAAATCATATGGTGTTACATACCTTCATTTCATCATGATCATTGAAAAATGGAATTGTTATTCATGAGTAAACATGGAATATTTTCTCCAGTATTGTAATGTATTATGTAATGACCCAGAAATTTTAAGGAAATTTTTTTCTTAATTTTCTTTGAAATTTTACGAGTCCGCGGTTTCTGATGGAACCTGATTCTGAGGACCGGTGTGCCCAGAATCAATTTTTTAATTTTAGCTCGGGTACGTTCAGTGAACGAACGAGCAGGTTTTTCTAACTTTTGAATGGGTGATCAGAATTGAAATCTAAGGGCACCATTGAACTCACAGAGCCGATTTTCTCGTAAGAGGACTTTCACCTCGACGGCAGGTGATCGGGTTTGAGAGTTGGTTTTTGGGTTTCACGTGGATTAATAAAATAAAATAAGTGACAACTTATTTTATCTTTTTTGAACCCACGCCATGTGGATAGTGTTGGTTAAAAGATCAACATGGGAGATGGTGGTGGGACCGACACACCCTAACCTCCCATGGGAGGATAATTAGGGTGGAGACCACCTGAGCAACATAACCTCCCATGAGAGGTTACGACATCGGGTCTACACAGGGCTTAAACCCCCATTTAATGGGATGGGAAGAAATCTCCAAACACTCCCCCATTAATGAGGGAGAGCCTCTTGGACTCTAAATCCACTCTTAATGGAGGAGAATAAATCCTCCTCAAAACCCCCCATTTAATGGAAGGAAACTCCTTGACCCTCTCCTTGTTAATTAGGTGGGGACCACCCGAGCCCCTAAAAACCCCTCGAAACTCCCCATATTAATTATGTCATCCACTCGGGCAATTAATTTGGCGGAGCCTATCCACAATTTGAATTTTGAATTGTGCCAACCATCGTGAACTTAATTAAGTGGGGACCACTTAATTAATTTCCGCCAACAAGAATAATAGATTATATTCTATTATTTTGGCATGTTCTTGCGGTTTTTGGTTGAGAGCTTGAGAGAACATCTTCCTCCAGCGAAGAACGCCGGCGGCACTTCCTCCCCGAACTTCTTTGGCCTTCTTCCTCAGAGCCCCCATTTCTGACGTGGTGCTTCTCCGACGACCCTCCTTCCTCGTCGTCAACGCACCGACGCACGAACTCGTATGTGGAAGCGTGCGGTGAGCGAAGTCATCATCTTTCCCCACGACGAACGTGGACCCCAATGAATCAAAGGTAGGGGTTATTTATTTTTGCGCATGTTTTTTCCTTTTTCGTTCATTGTCTTCTTATTGGGCCGCCTGTTATCGTAATAACGGGAGGAGGTCGGACATCACGAACACGGCTGACCCCCTCCCCCTTTGTTGGTTGTACTTGTTGTGGCACGAGCAAAGGAGGCGCGGTGCAATGATACCACGCGGAAACGATGAAGAACGGGTGAAGAAGCGCAGCGCCATCGCGCCACGCCGTTTCAGCGTTTCGAAGGATCTGCAGTTTGATTAATTGATGGCGGATTGACGAGCATTGACGGAACGGGACGCAGAGGCGGTTTGATGATTACACAGTAATGTGCGAGACCCGAGGTGAACGCCGGTGCAGATGAAATCGAAAACAGACCACCAGAGCAACTCTGGTGGCCTGCGGAAATCACCGGCGGCGCCCGGTGCGCCGATCGGAGGTACCGCCGTGGCTGAAGCTGGGGAGGCAGGCATCCGGTCCAACGGCTGCGCGGGATCGAGGAGGGGACGCGGCGCTGGGCTGCGTCCGCTGGCAAGGGACGACCCCCACGCGGGGGACGTGGCGACAATCAAGGGGGCAGTCGCCCCCTTTGCGCGGCCACTCAGCCAGCACCGAGCCGACCCCGCTTGGTCAGCACCGAGCCGCCCCGGGCCGAACCGGCCGCACAGGGCCGGGCTGCCCAAGTCGGGCCGGGCCGCGCCGGATGGGCCGGGCTGCACCCACCGGGTCGGGCCACACCCTAATGGGCCGGAACCAGACCCGGTTCAGGTCCTCCCGGTTCGGGCCGACCCAGGGAGTAGAGACCCGAATCCTGACGTACATGGAAATTACATTACTTTTGCAGAATAATTAATACATAACAAAAACACACACACAAGGACCGTAATAGTTTAGTGTCTTTGGAAACTCAGAATATAATCTTCTAATCATGGTGAAAGATCTTCAACATCTCCCATAAAGATCTTTTTTTTTAAACCTAAATCCTTTCTTTATGTCATGGGGAAAAGAAAACATAAAAGGGTGAGCTCAAATGCTCAGTAAGGGTAAACAAAAGAAATATCAATCACGTCATATTCATAAGAACATATCTTTTGAAAATCTTAACCTGCAAAAGAGATTATAATTTCATAACATGGGATAAATCATAGTAGTGAAATGTAATCCCAATAATCATAACATAAAACATGAAACTTTGTGGTATACACACATAATCATAGAGAATCATTTCTTATTAGTCAAGACTCATTGCCAAGACTATCTTAGTGGACAATGTCCATTTCTGAACCGAGTTCACTCCCCATTTCTGTCCTGTTTCACTGAACCGGTATAACCTACCGTTCCATCCATGCCTATCTCATGAGATATAAAATCATTACCCAATGCATTGGAGGGAGATATAGGTCCCACCCATCTCATAATAATACCATTCTTATGTGTGCCACAAAATCATAAATCATACATCATTGCATAACCCATGTAATAAAAATGGGAGTCTTAAACATCGTGACATCATAAAACAATTCATATAAGATAAAATAATTAAAAAAAATATTTCCATCTCAAAATAATCAAATCCATGTTATAATAGGGATAGAAACAAAACCCTTTATGATCTTAGATGGAAAATAATTTTGATAAAACAATTCAACTCCATTCTTGAGGAAAATATCCTTTATTCTTCAAAAACATTTTTCCTTTCTTAACATGCCATAAAATTTTAAAATAAAAGAAGTAGATTAAAAATAAAATTGAAAACTTGTAAAGGAAGCTTCTTGGAAATAATTTTTTAAAAATCCATTCATGCCATATAAGTTAAAAAAACATTCTTCGTACTTTTGTCGAAAAAGTCAAAAAGTACCTCGTACGAAAAACGACAAAAGATTCCTTTCATATCCTTTTCTAAAAACTCACCGAAGGGTAAAATTGTATTTAAAAAATTGTAGGTGGATGTAAATAATATTACATATTGAGTAAACATGGATGTGGATGATAAAATACAGCCCAATAAATACCAAAGTATAAACAATCTCGGATAAAAATGTGATTGTGATATTTCCCTTACCTTAAGTCCGATTTGATTCGTAAGTGTCCGATCCTCTTGTATAATGATTTAAATAATGTCATTAACTTATTATAGAATCATGTTCATTGTTATGATATCATATATGGTTCACTTATGACTTCATATTACCCGTTATTTTATAAATTCCATGTTAAAGAAGCGTTTTGGGTAAAATCGTTTCATTTATCGTAGGTGTTTGGACTTGTGGTTCTTGAAATTATTATTACTTATATCATGATTTACTTACTTCCATAATATAAAACATTATTTATATATCATATATGATCAGTATATATATATATAAAATAGATAGATAAATGAAATGAAACACACCGTTCATGGAGACGGTAGTCCGTACGTACGCATGAACGTTGTTTTGCTTTCCTTATTGTCTTGAATGGAAGTAAGTAGATAACATACATATATAAAAGAATCCAGTAGCTTTATAATTTCATATATTTCATTATTTCTGTTTATATATACTTTATAATCATTCTTAAATGGTTAACATGGAGAATGAATCTCGTCGCGTCGTGGAGATGGTATTCCGTACGTATGCACGAGCGATGATATCGTTCTCATGATCGTGAACTTGTGTTTAAGTGTATGTATAATATTTCAGTATCAATATCAATTTATAATAATCATATATAGTTACTCATTACACCATTATACCCATCCAATTAAGGGGTGGCGGAAAATAGATTACACCACGACGTGGAGACGGTATTCCGTACGTACGCACGCGCGGTGATTTTCCTTTTTCCATAGGATGGATAGAAGGTTAATTATAGTTGTTTAATATTTATAATAACATATCAGTATATAAGAAATACTTATGTTATTACTTTATCATGAAACAAATAAAGATGAATAAGTTGAAGAAGAAATAAATTGAAAAATATCGGTCATGGATATTACCTCTTTTTGACGCGTCTTTTCTTAACCTCCACTTAAAGAACTAAGGATGGTCTTTGAAGAAGACCAGGACCTCTAGGATGATACTAGGGAAGTGGAGAAGAGATTTTGGCAGGGTTTTGCAGAGCTTGAAGGCTCAATGTGGTGTGAGGAAGAGGGGGAGGAGGTGCCCTTTTATAAGGGAGGAGAGGGGCACCTTAGAAAAATCTCAAAATATTATTTTATATTAAGGTCAAATTCGGTTTATAATGGTTCAAAAGGTTCTTATTTCGAATCTAAAGTGGATATGGGTCGAAATAATCTCATCCAATAGAATTTAGACAAGTTTAGGTATCAATTTTAACCTTATCATTTAGATTTATCTTTACGTTAGATAATTTGACTTTTACCGTGTCTTCTTGTTTTCTTACACTATAAGGTTAATAAACATACTATATCAAGACAAAAAAACCCCAAGTTGTTTATTATTAATATATCTATCTTTATCTATGTAATTTGGCCGATCCTTAGATTTTTAGGAATTAAATAACAATTAATAATATAATATTGTTTAAAAAAACTAATTTATGTCAATTTTTACACTATTTGGTACATGATTTTTATGAAATTCATAACAAAATGATAAGTTCTAAAAAAGTTTCTTATATCACCAATAACATGTAATATTAACCTATAAAATTAATGTAAGTCATTAAAAGTCTCATATTACATTTATTTGGGCATTTATAACATCAATAATGTCAATATTTCATTAATAAGACAATTACTGCATCATCTTTGTGTCATAATAAATGATAATTATTTAATCCCTAAAAATTCTAAATAAATTCCTATGATTTAGATAATTGTATTATCTTTAAGTATACTAATCATTTTTGATGTTTCATGAAGTTTATTACTAAATTAAAATTATTATACTTATTATATTTAAGAAAGTGACATGTTTTCACTTTCTTTGGTTTTAATAATAATAAAATTATTTTCATGGAACAAATTCCATAAAATGAATCTAATCCAACACTTAGGTTATATGGGTCTACTTTTATCCATCCAATAGAATTTTTCCAAGTGTTAGGGTAATTTTATAATCTTATATTTACCCTTAATTACCCGATTTACCTTTAACTATAGTAAATAAAATTTACCATAGTTACTATTCACAATACCCAAAAATAAAAAGTAGCTTATTAACATAATTTGGACTGACTGATTCCAAATATGGAATCCATTTTTCCAAATTATATACACAAAATATGCATAAATTAAATTAAAATTAATCACTTTGTTGAAAGAAAACAGGTTTTTCTTTAAAACATTGCAAAAGATTAAATTGTTTTAACCTACGAATTCATGGTAAAATCAATGCTAATGACATAAATTATATTAAATGGTAAAAATATATTCTATTTGTAATTTAAAACCATTCAATATTATAATTTAACGATATAAGATATTACGATGAAAAAAGTTGTTTTTAATTAAAATATAGCGTGTTTTTACTATTCATTAAAATATGAAAGTTATCGGAAAAATATCAAAACTGTATCTAATGTAAATTTTTATATAGTGATTCAAAATGAGAATTTTATTTTGTCAAATTTAACATATAAACATGTCAAAAAATAGATTTAATGTGGGTGCGCCATCAAAAGGCTGCAAAACTGCACTTTTTGAAAAATACTTATTTTACCCGAAAAAATTATTTTGTTCTTATACAATGTTCTAGAAAATGTGTAAGATGAATAATAATGTTATAAAATTCAAAATTTAGTTAATAATATTCATAATAGCTAGTTCATGACAATATTATTATAATATATCATTGTTTATTAAAACCCGGTATTACGTACAACACACGCTATCGAGGAAGGTCGCAATTGCGTGTAATGTAAGCCAAGTCAGGGTTGCGTGTTGTGAAAAAATCCTTCGTTGTTTTGTATAACATAATCCAATCATTTTTCATTTATACATTGAATATATATATATATATATATATATATATACTCAATGTTGCATAGAATAACTATTATCAAAATTTTGTGTAACACGATCCAAGAATTGTGTTGCGTATTTTTCAAGATAATACGGTGTTGCGTATAGCGCAAGGTAATCTTGGTGTAGAATACAACACAAGACATTAATGAAATTAAAAGAATATTTTTCATAAAATCTCGGGGTGTTACATTCTACCCCCATTAAAATTAATTTCGCCCTCGAAATTCATCGGGGTTATAAATGGTTTACTACTCGAAAGTTTGTTTAATAGAAACCCACATCGTATAAAGGAATACCGAAACCAATATTTAAAAACAAATGTATGAAACGTAATGGTTACCCAAATAAACTAATCACTAGGTTTCCCCATAGGTGAAAATATGGATATGGAAGAGAAATCTAACCATCATGTTTTGATGGAGAGTGGTAGAGAACATGGATATGGAAAAGCCAGCAATCACAAAGCCATAAATTTGTGACGATCTAAGGTACCATCTAATTAATCAGATATAAGAGCACTAGGACCACATTTTTGGTTTTCAAGATCATTTCCCTAAAGTTGATGAAATTGGAATTAGAAGAAATACATTCATTATTTTGGTATAGTCTCACCCTTGGCCGTTCTTTGGACAATTTCCACTTCATCTCTTAAAGAAATGAAGTTGAATTTGTTATTCGTGATGTGTTATCAGATCATGTGATAGAATGATGGGTCATTCCATCTGTCTCAAACAAAAGGTTAGAAAAGTTATAAAAAAATACACAAGTCCATATATAGTGAGATTAATCATATATGGTTCCTAAAATGAACTTATAATTCATATATCATACTACTTAATATAATAAAACTAGTTTCTACTAAATAGGGATTTCCTGTAGGCCAGTGGTAGGCGATAAAGGCCAGTCGCACTTCGGTTGTGGGTTCGATTCCCACGGCCCTGTCCGACGCGATGGGCTATCGCCCATCCTGCAGGTTGTCCTTTTTCTTAAACTATATTACTATAAAATCCCATCAATAATATCGAAAAAAAATTTATCCTTAAACAATACTAACTTATGTCCAAAATATTCCATTCCAATCATTAGGCTTATCCATAATACTGTAGTCCACTCTCATAATATAGTGAAAACGATTACCAGAGATTTAATACCATCGTTGATCCCCATATATCATAAGATATGTCTTTTTGGTCACATTCCAAACATTCAAAGGCCTTAATCATGTGTTCTCTTTAATACCCATTGAACCTTATTGAAAACATGAATGCAGTTAAAAGTTAACACTTTCCACATACCAAAATCCTCAAAATTCTATATACTCAAACCATGATATCACTTAGTCCTTATATCAATCATGAGCTCATGAATACTGTCAAATATGTCATTTTCTTGTTTTCCCTTCATTATGCGCATATCAGCTTTTCTCCAAAAATATCACAATCACTTTCCATGGTTACCGGTACCATAAAATTATTGAAGACCACAATATACCAATACATAAATATTCCAATACTCAACATTATTTTGGAATCCCATTACATAAACAATTAATCATTACACCACATCATTGTCATATTCAACATTGCCAATGGTGATCGCATTTTACTTCCCTTTGTCCTTTTCCTTAAGTGGGTTATCATGTCGATCATCACTAACCCTTGGATTAGGGAATTTATTGGCATAATGTCTCATCTCCTTGCACTTGAAACATTGAAGTGAAGTAGGTTCATTCTGTGTATCCCTTCCTTTTTTTGCATCATTAGACATCTTCTTCCCATCATTGCGGCATTCAAATGCCCGATGACCTTCCATTCCAAATTTTAAACATTTACTTGTCCCTTTAATACAATCTCCACCATGCTTCTTTCCACACTTTGAGCATAAGGAAACATTCATCTTCTTTTCACCATTATTCTTAGATTTCTCCATGAACTCCATCTTTCGTTTCTTGTCAAAACTCTGAGATGGATAAGTAACACCAACTTCCATTTCTACCTTGATATCACAACACACTATTTATTCATAGCTACTGAAGTCTCTTATAGCTAATGCCCTTCGAAGACTTGGTTTTAAGCCACTGAAAAATTGATCAACTATACTTTCAGGTTGGATGATAATGCCAGATGCATAACTTGCAAGTCTTGTAAAATTCGCATCGTATATACCAATAGATTCATCATCCTTCTGCTTCGGCTCAAGAAATTCCTTTTCCATCTTTGTTCGAAGAATACGAGGGAAGTACTTACTGAAAAAAAAGTTCTTCAACTCATCCCATCCCATGGACTCAACTTCACCTCTTGGCCTCGTATTCTTGATAAGATTACACCATTGATCAGCTTCACCTTTAAAAATATATTCTGCTAAGATGAATTTATCATGTTCAGAACATTGAAGAACTGAAAATATCTTTTTAGTGGTACTGATCTGTTGTTCAGCAACAAGTGGATCGGAAGACCCACTGAAAGAAGGTGGTCGTTGCCTCATGAAGGACTCAATAGAATATTGTCCCCTTCTCTGCTCATTTGGAAGTCCAGAATGATTCATAGCTTGTGTAAGTATAGCAATAATATTTTTCACTCCATCTCCCATAACATTTGTTTGTTTAGGAGGACAATCATTGCATTGTCCATTGCATTGATCAACACAGTTATTTCGGGTTTCATCCATCGTCTAAAACCCAAAATGAATAGTGTGAGAGTGAAAAATCATGATAAAGGGGGAGTAACTTAAATATATAACATCTTTGGTTTAATCTAATATTGTTTCCATAGTTCTAGGACTATATCCTATACGTATAATTATCCTTAGGGACATCCCTAGACATACCATAGAAATATCTCTAGAGATCTCCCTAACGTTTTCGCATCCTAGTTTCCAAAGGTTGACTAAACCATTCCTCTGATACCAACTGTAGTGGTCTGGAATTACTTCCAGTGGACTATAATTGATACATATCAAGGCACTCCATGGGCTGATACACCCCCTGTTCGGGACACACCACCATCCCTAGTGGCAGCCATTTCCTCATGAAGCCCTTGGGTGGAGAGCCATTCTTCGTCCAACGCTCACATGTGAGAGTTCCCAAGGATCGGATACATCCCTACCTCCTTTGCCTCGGATACCAACTGTAGAGACCCGAAGCCTGACGTACATGGACATTACATTACTTTTTCGTAATACTTAGTACATAACAAAAACACACACACAAGGACTGTAATAGTTTAGTGTCTTTGGAAACGCGGAATATAATCTTCTAATCGTGGTGAAAGATATTCAACATCTCCCATAAAGATCTTTTTTTTTTCTAAACCTAAATCCTTTCTTTATGTCCTAGGGAAAGGAATACATAAAAGGGTGAGCTCAAATGCTCAATAAGGGTAAACAAAAGAAATATCAATCACGTAATATTCATAAGAATATATCTTTTGGAAATCTTAACCTGCAAAAGAGATCATAATTTCATAACATGGGATAAATCATAGTAGTGAAATGTAATCACAATAATCATAACCTAAAACATTAAACTTTTTGGTATACACACATAATCATAGTGAATCATTTCTTATTAGTCAAGACTCATTGCCAAGACTGTCTTAGTGGACAAAGTCCATTTCTAAACCGAGTTCACTCCTCGTTTCAGTCCTATTTCACTGAACCGGTATAACCTACCATTCCAGCCATGTCTATCTCATGAGATATAAAACCATTACCCAATGAATTGGAGGGAGATATGGGCCCCATCCATATCATAATGATATCATTCTTATGTGTGCCACAAAATCATAAATCATACATCATTGCATAACCCACGTAATAAAAATGGAATCTTAAACATCGTGACATCATAAAACAATTCATTTAAGATAAAAGATTCAAAAAAATATTTCAATCTCAACATAATAAAATCCGTGTAATAATACGGATAGAAACAGAACTCTTTCTAATCTTATATGGAAAATAATTTTGATAAAACACTTGAACTCCATTCTTGAGGAAAATATCCTTTCTTCTTCAAAAACATTTTTCCTTTCTTAACATGCCATAAAATTTTAAACTAAAAGAAGTTGATTAAAAATATATTTGAAAACTTGTAAAGGAAGCTTCTTAGAAATAATGTTTTAAAAATCCATTCATGCCGTATAAGTTAAAAAAACATTCTTCGTACTTTTTTCGGAAAAGTCAAAAAGTACCTCGTACGAATAACGACAAAAGATTACTTCCATATACTTTTCTAAAAACTCACCTAAGGGTAAAATTGGATTTAAAAAATTTTATGTGGATCGAAATAATATTACATATTCAGGAAACATGGATGTGGATGATAAAATACACCCCAATAAATACCAAAGTATAAACAATCTCGGATAAAAATGAGATTGTGATATTTCCCTTACCTTAAGTCTGATTTGTTTTGTAAGTTTCCGAACCTCCTGTATAATGATTTAAATAATGGCATTAACTTATTAAAGAATCATACTCATTGTTATGATATCATATATGATTCACTTATTACTTCATATTACCCGTTCTTTTATAAATTCCATGTTGAAGAAGCGTTTTGGTAAAATCGTTTCATTTATCGTAGGTGTTTGGACTTGTTGTTCTTGACATTATTATTACTTATATCATGATTTACTTACATCCAGAATATAAAACATGATTTATATATCATATATAGTCAGTATATATATATATATAATAGATAGATAAATGAAATGAAACACACCGTTCATGGAGACGGTAGTCTGTACGTACGCACGAGCGATGATATCGTTCTCATGATCGTGAACTTGTGTTGAAGTGTATGTATACTATTTCAGTATCAATATCACTTTATAATAATAATATATAGTTACTCATTACACCATTATACCCATCCAATTAAGGTGGTGGCGGAAAATAGGTTACACCACGTCGTGGAGATGGTATTTTGTACGTACGCATGCGCGGTGATTTCCTTTTTTCGTTGGATGGATAGAAGGTTAATTAGAGTTGTTTCATATTTATAATAACATATCAGTATATAAGAAATAACGACGTTATTACTTTATCATTAAACAACTAAAGAAGAAGAAGTTTAAGAAGAAAGAAATTGAAAAAGATCGGTAATGGATATTACCTCTTTTTGACGCGTCTTTTCATAACCTCCACTTAAAGAACAAAGGATGGTCTTTGAAGAAGACCAAGACCTCTAGGATGATACTAGGGAAGTGGAGAATAGATTTTGTCCGGGGTTGGAAGAGCTTGAAGGCTCAAAGTGGTGTGAGGAAGAGGGGGAGGAGGTTCCCTTTTATAAGGGAGGAGAGGGGCACCTTAGGAAAATCTCAAAATATTATTTTATATTAAGGTCAAATTCGGTTTATAATGGTTCCAACGGGTCTTATTTAGAAGATAAAGTGTGGACGGGTCGAAATCCTCTCATCAAATAGAATTTAAACAAGTTAGGTATCAATTTTAACATTATCATTTAGATTTAACTTTAAGTTAGATAATTTGACTTTTACCGTGTCTTCTTGTTTTCTTACACTATAAGGTTAATAAACTTACTATATCAAGCCAAAATAACCCCAAGTTTTTTATTATTAATATATATATCCTTATATAAGTCATTTGGCTGAACCTGATATTTTTTAAGAATTAAATAACAATTAATAATATAATATTTGTTTTAAAAACATATTTATGTCAATTTTGACACTATTTGGTACATGATTTTTAAGAAATTCATAACAGAATGATAAGTTCGACCCAAGTTACTTATATCAATAATAACATGTCATATTTACCTATAAAATTTAATTAAGTCATAAAAAGTCTCAAATTACATTTATTTGGGCATTTATAACATCAATTATGTCAATATTTTATTAATAAGACAATTAATGCATCATCTTTGTGTCATAATAAATGATAATTATTTAATCCCTAAAAAATCTAAATAAATTCCTATGATGTAGATAATTGTATTAGAGTTCTGGAGACCATTCTTGTTCAAAGTATCATGAAGTTTATCACTAAAGTAAAATTATTATACTTATAAGATTTAAGAAAGTGATATGTTGTCACATTCATTGGTTTTAATAATAATTAAATTATTTTCATGGAAAAAAGTCCATAAAATGAATCTAATCCGACCCTTAGGTTATATGGGTCTACTTTTAGTCATCCAACAGGATTTTCCCAAGTGTTAGGGTAATTTTATAATCTTATATTTACCCTTAATTACCCTGATTTACCTTAACTATAGTAAATAAATTTACCGTAGTTACTATTCACAATACCAAAAATAAAAAGTAGCTTATTAACATAATTTGGACCGACTGATTCCAAATATGGAATCCATTTTTCCAAATTCAATACAAAAACGATGCAGAAATTAAATTAAAATTAATCCTGTTGTCGAAAGTAAACGGGTTTCTCTTTAAAACATTGCAAAAGATTGAATTGTTTTAACCTACGAATTCAAGGTAAAATCAATGATAATGACATAAATTATATTAAATGGTAACAATATATTCTATTTATACTTTAAAACCATTCAATATTATAATTTAACCACATAAGATATTACGATGAAAAAAGTAGTTTTTAATTAAAATATAGCGTGTTTTTACTATTCATTAAAATATGAAAGTTATCTGAAAAATATCAAAACTTTATCTAATGTAAATTTTTATATCCTGATTCAAAATAAGAATTTAATTTGTCAAATTGAACATATAAACATGTCAAAAACTAGATTTAATGTGGGTGCGCCATCAAAAGGCGGCAAAACTGCATTTTTTGAAAAATACTTATTTTACCCGAAAAGTTTATTTTGTTCTTATACCATGTTCTACAAAATGTGTAAGATGAATAATAATGTTATAAAATTAAAATTTTAGTTAATACTATTCATAACGGCTACTTCATGACAATATTATAATAATATATCATTGTTTATTAAAACCCGGTATTACGTACAACACACGCTATCGAGGAAGGTCGCGATTGTGTGTAATGCAAGCCAAGTCAGGGTTGCGTGTTGTGATAGAATCCTTCGTTGATTCGTATAACAGAATCCAACCATATTTCATTTATACATTGAATATATATATATATATACTCAATGATGTGTAGAATAACTATTATCAAAATTGTGTGTAACACGATCCAAGAATAGTGTTGTGTATACTGCAAGCTAATACGGTGTTGTGTATAGCGCAAGGTAATCTTGGTGTATAATAAAAAAAATACATTAATGAAATTAAAAGAATATTTTTCATAAAATCTCGAGGTGTTACACAGGGGGTATTGGGCTGGGTCGGTCCGGGCCCAAAACCCCCCTTTTTCAGAAAGATCCTTTCAAACGACTGTATCATAGGCTTCTGACCTCCGATCGACGCACCGTCAGATGAGTTGCGATCCTTGGATCGAGGTGGTCGTTTCGGTATATTACACTCACGGTTTTGTTGAACTTTGGGTACGGTCGGGTTGGTCCGAACCCGAAACCAACCGGGCCCTCGGACCAGAAACACTTATAACTTGAGCTTCAGACGTCTGATAGATGTGTCGTCAACTTTGTTGGACTCCTATTGATAAGACGGACCATTTAGAATACTTCTACTAAGGATTGGATGCATTTGGATTGTGGCCAAGATGTATTGAACCCGAAATCCAACCGGGCCCCTCGAACAGAAAAGCTGATAACTTTCAGACCGGACGTCTGTTTGAAGAACCGTCAGCGGTGTTGGTGATCACATTGAGAAGAGGTCCTTATGAGTATACCCTATAATAGTTCGGGGTATAGTTGAGATATGGCCGGGTTGGTTCGTACATGAAACCAACCGGGCCCCTGGGACGAAAATGCTAATAACTCACAGACCGGGCGCCCGATTGACGCGTCGTATGTTGCATTGATACCCCAATGACGAGGCGGTCCGTTGAGATACTTCTTCACGGGACTTGTGATACATGGAGTATCGACCTATAGCTCATGGAGCGGACCCTCCGGGAGAAGAGCGTATAGAGTATAGAGACCATGTAGTTGGCTGAGTCCTGACAACTGCCTGACCGACTTGACTTGGATTGAGTCGACTAGCCCAGGGGACGGAGCACTACTATGTTTGGGTGCATACCCATGGCGGATGGATCACTACTGTGTTTGGTTGTAGACCCGCGGTACTCAATAGAAGGATTACCTCTACAGGCTATTAGGGGGGGGGGTACACTACTGTGTTTGGGTGGCAGACCCTGGAGGGAAGAACGACTGTGTTTGGGTGGCTAACCCGCGATACATGACAGGAGGAGTACCTCAACAGTCTTAGGTTAGTGAGCAGTACCTCAGAGTCATGACAGGATCACTGTACTCAACAGAGACGGGGCTCTTCAGTAGTTATGGTTTCGATAATGAAAATCCTGGTTTGAGCTGAGTCAATGACCTTTGTGTTTACCTCATAATTTTGATGGGTCACTTGATAACTCAGATCTATGTTTGAGCATATACCTAGGTAGTGTTTTTCCGTTGATTTCATAACCTTTGTGTTCTTCATGATTGAGATTGGTTACTTGATAACTTAGTTATATGTATGGGAATATACCTAAGTAGAGGTTATCTGTTGAAATCTTCCTTTGTGGTTATACTTGTTGGATTTAGTGAGACCTTGAGGGTCTCGGGGTTCCTACTGAGTATCGTTATACTCACCCCTGCACGGGCTATGCCCGCACCTCGTTGTGTTGGTTGCAGACGACGGGCAGCGCTGTCAGAGACTGAGTGTTCGAGGACTGGATGATATCTGGAGGTGGACTTCACGAGGAGACAATACTCGGAGGAGGTAGATAATAGAGAGTGTTTTGGAGGTTATATGTACCGACCCTTCAGGTAGGATCCATGGTGGACGATCCAAGAGATGCGATATCTGTACCTACCCTACAGGTAGGATCCGAGGTGGATGACCCAGGAGCTGCGCTATCTGTACCTACCCTTCAGGTAGGATCCGAGGTGGATGACCCAGGAGCGGCTTCCATTCTTCCAGTTGTTTGTCTTTTCTATTGTACATTTGTTTAGTTGTAGCTATACATTCAGTTGGGTTTGTATTCTGGCCCATTTAGTTTCCGCAATTTCTTTTATACTAAGTGTATTACTTCCTCTTTGTACACTGTGGTGTTTTTTTTTAATTTTTATAAAGGCAATGCCTTCCCAGATATTGGTATTTAGCCTTTGGTGCTAGTCTCCAGCCCCGGGCCTATGGAAGGAGGGCTTGGGGTAGTCACGACATGGGCCCCGAGGACGGGTCGTGAAAAATTAGTATCCGAGGAGATCGGTTCTACCGCAGAACTTATAACTCTGATATTTTTCATTCTATAAAGAAATAGTGTTAAGGGTACTAAGTGTGGTTTTTAGTTTAGGGAGTCTAGTGTTGGTGTGGCGGTCGATGTATCCATACACCAGGACCCTGACTACTGATTTCTGACTTTGTGCATGAAAACACTGATTGCGTGTATGTTTCAAAGATTTTTAAGTCAGCTCAAACCAGTTCGTCTCACATGGTATAAATCGTTTGACCGTGTCACTTATGTTTCTTCAGGATGTATTTCCACAGACGACCAACTAGAGCCCAGAGGTATGTACGTACTGACAGCCTGTCGAGCGACGAGGCCACGGTACCGGGCCCCCTTACAGTTGAGGCACCAGCGGAGGCACCAACGATACTACCATACGTTGGCCCACTGATGCCACCAGCCCCAACAGTAGGCAATGCATGCCACTTGAGCGCACTGCACGAGTTCCAATGCCAGAGGCCAACCAGGATTCGGGGAGAGACGGACCCACAGGCTACTGAGGATTGGATGGAGGTTGTGGTGGGAGTTTTCAGGATGGTGGGTACACTAGCGGACATCATGGTGATCATTACTGCCAGCCTCCTTCAGGAAGCAGCAGGCATATGTTGGAGCCGGATGCTCCAGTTTTGTGATGAGATGACTTTCACATGGGGAGACTTTGAGACCTTTTTCAGGGTGAAGTTTGTACAAGTGGTTCTACACCCTGATCGTGTTCAAGAGCTGCTTCCTTTTCCCCATGATTTTCCATTAGTATCCGAGTCATCTGTAGGCAGTAGACAGATGATACAGAGGTCCAATAGGACCATAGACAGCCATACGAGGAGCAGGAAGTGTTATGAATATGACAGGAAGGGTCACCTGGCATGTGAATGACCCCCCCCCCCCCCCGCACAGTTGATCAGAATGCTTTGGAGGAGCCACCAAGATGGATGCAGCGGCAGGTGCTTGAGCAATAGCTGAGTAGTGGACAAGGCGGTAGAGCTCCGGAAGCAGGTGGACAGGATCTGAACTAGTAGATTCCTTTTGTTCTTGGTACTTCTAGTTCCATGTTGCTATTATATTTGTGTCTTTGTACTATGAGCTGTAGTAATAAAAAGGCACTTATTTTTGTAATGTTTTCTTTCATGTCCTTTTGTTCGGTTGATACTGAGAGGTCCTAGTTAAAACTGTTAACTTGAACCTCAATTTTGAGATTTCTACTAGAGGAGACCCAGTGACCTCACACTGATGCCGACAGTGTGACTCGACCCTTGTAGGAAAGAGTACGGTTGGATCTCCTGGTAGAAACGTTGAGGACTTATAACGTCATCCATGGCATGAATGAATCATTCATTTCAGGATTGAATGTATTAGGCAATGGGCGTGGTTCATCCAGGGGATGAGACCAAGTTTCTATTTTTAGCAAAGGATAAATATTAGCAGCTCTTACAGATCATAGGAAAAGAAGGTGTAGATCATCCAGGATCGGATGAAGACAGCACAATGCAGTAAGAAATAGGAAACTGGCGCCAGTCTTAGAGACTCGGGCGTGTTAAATGTTTCACGAAGAGGATGCTTTAAGGAGAGATGATTCTGTGAAGAAGCGGACTTGGAGGTAGAGTTAGGAGAGCAGTATGAGGTGGTGTACATTTTAGCATGATACAACCACCCACCTTAGTTGTCCCCGCCAGGCTCAGGGAGCTGGAGGGCAGGGGAATAGTGAAGCTGCATGCGGTCAAGGAGTGTGACCTAATGGCTATAAAAATGATTCAAGGGACTGTCTATGTCCACAACTAGCTACTGTAGTAAAAGACATTGATATGAATCATTCCTTCCTTCCACGATTCTTGCCCCAGACCTAGAGTTTCCGGTAAGCCGTGGACTTGACCCTCACGTCTGGAGATACATTTGGGAGGAGACTCGATAATCACACTTACACCAGTAGTGTGATCTGACCCTCAAGGAGAGAGTTTCGGTTGGAATATCTTGGTGGCAGTATCGAGCCCTTTCGACGTTGGTCTCGTTATGGATTGGATTCACAGTTAATGCTCATATTGACTGTATTAGGAAAAAAAGTTGTGTTCTAACTACAATGTCGGGATGGTTTTTCCTTGGCCGGAAAAAAGGAAACCCCAAGAAGCACTGGATGAACTCATGCATATGAGGGTTTGGCTGATCAATCTTGGGTCGACCAACTATAACCTCGTGGAATTCGGCGTTTTGAGTTTTAATTCTAATCAGGATGTGGAGGCCTCTAGAGTTTGAGGATGGCGATCATGTCCTTAAATGGGTCTCACCTCGACGAGGTTTACTGAGATGTGGCTGAGGCGACAAGTTATCTCCGAGGTTTAATGGACCTTTCTAGGCCCTTAGCAGGGTAAGAGAGGTGGTTTAATGCTTGGACCATCCACCTCAGTTGCACAAGGTGCACGACGACTTCCACGTATCTCAATTGAGGAGATATGTTCTTGACCCGACGCATGTCATCGACCATGGGGAACTGGACATTGGCGATGGGGTGACTTTTTTGGGGTTCCATTAGAGGTTGAGGATCGATAGGAGAGGATCCTATGAGGATGGTCAATTCATCTTGTGCGCTTTCGTTAGCAACACGGGAACCTCCAGGAGAGCACATTGGAGCGGAAGACTCAGATGCTTGCTCAGTACCACTTTTGTTTCCATAGTTTGTGTTATAGCTTTACGGGGATGTAAAGACCTGAGATGGGAGTAATGTAAAGACTCTGAAATTTCAAGGAATTTTTTTTCTTAATTTTATTTTGAATTTTACGAGTCTTCGGTTTCTGACGGCACATGATTCTGAGGCCCGGTGTACCCAAAATAAATTTCTGAAGTTTAGCTCGGGTACGTTCAGTGAACGAACGAGCGTGTTTTTCTAAATTTTGAATGGGTGATCGGAATTGAAATCTAAGTGCACTAGTGAACTCGTGGTGCCGATTTTCAGTTAAGAGGACATTCAACTCGATGGCAGATGATCGGGTTTGAGAGTTGGTTTTTGGGTTTCACGTGGATTAAAAAAATAAAATAAGTGACAACTTATTTTTTCTTTGTTGAACCTACGCCATGTGGATAATGTTGGTTAAAAGCTCCACATGGGAGTTGGTGGTGGGACCACCACACCCTAACCTCCCATGGGAGGATAATTAGTGTGGGGACCACCCGAGCATCATATCCTCCCATGAGAGGTTATGACATGGGGTCCACATAGGGCTTAACCCCCCATTTAATGGGAGGGGAAGAAATCTCTCAACACTCCCCCATTAATGAGGGAGAGCCTCTTGGACTCTAACTCCCCTCATAATGGAGGAGAATAAAACCTCCTTAAACCCCCCATTTAATTGAAGGAAATTCCGTGACCCTCTCCTTGATAATTATGTGGGGACCACCCGGGCCCCTAAAACCCCCTCGAAACTCCCCAAATTAATTATGACATCCACTCGGTCAATTAATATGGTGGAGCCTCTCCACTATTTGAATTTTGAATTGTTCCAACCACCGTGAACATAATTAAGTGGGGACTACTTAATTAATTTCTTCCACCAATAATAATAGATTATATTCTAGTATTTTGGCACATTCTTGCGCTTTTTGGTGGAGAGCTTGAGAGAACTTCTTCCTCTAGTGAAGAACGAGAAGAATGACGGCGACGCTTCCTCCCCGACCTTCTTCGGCCTTCTTCCTCGGAGCCCCCCTTTCTGATGTGGTGCTTCTCCGATGACCCTGCTTCCTCATCATTGATGCACCGACACACGAACTCGGAAGTGGAAACGTGTGGTGAGAGACATCATCATCTTCCCCCACGACGAACGCACGCCCCGATGAATAAAAGGTAGGGGTTATTTGTTTTTTCCCGTGGTTTTCCCTTTATCATTTATCAACTTCTTATTGGGCCGCCTGTTATCGTAATAACAGGAAGAGGTCGGACCGCACGATCATGGACGAACCTCCTCCCCCTTTGTTGGTTGTAATTGTTGCAGCAAAAGCAAAGGGAGAACGGTGCAACGGTACCACACGGAAACGATGACGAACGGGTGATGAAACGCGGCGCCATCGCACCACGCCGTTGCAGTGTACTGAAGGCTCTACAGTTTGATTAATTGATGGAGGATCGACAGGCTTTGATAGAATGTTCTGCAGAGGCGGTTTGATGATTCCGCAGTAAACTGCAAGACCCGAGGTGAACGTCGACACCAACGGAATTGAAAATGGACCTCCGGAGCAACACCGGTGGCCTGCAGAATTCACCGGAGGCGGCGGTGCCCAGCGCGCCGCCAGGAGGCACTACCATGGATGAAGCTGTGCGGCCAGCTTCTGGTCCCGCGGCCGCACGAGACCGAGGAGGGGACGCGGCGCTGGGCCGTGTCCGCTGGCAAGGAACGACCCCCACGAGGGGGCCACAACAACAATGAAGGGGGCAGCCGCCCCCTTTGCGCGGCCACTCGACCAGTGTCGAGCCGCCCCAGGCTGGATCGGGCCAAACCTACCGGCATGAGCCGAACCCTAATGGGATGGACCTGGACCCGGTTCTGGTTGACCGAGTTTGGACCAACCCAGGGGGTCGTGGGACGGGTCGGTCCAGGCCTAAAACCCCCATTTTTCAGATAGTTCCATTCAAACACATGTATCCAGGGCTACAATACTAAGATCATTGAAACGTCAGTTGTGATGTGATCCTTGGATCAATACGATCGTTTCTGTATATTAGACTCAAGGTTTCAGAGAACTTTGGGTATGGCCAGGTTGGTTCGAACCCAAAACCAACCGGGCCCTCAGAACAGATATGCTTCTAACATGAGCTCCGGACGTCAGATAGATGTTCCGTCGACTTTATATGATATCTCATGATAAGAAGGAACGTTTGGAATAATTTTCCCTAGGATTGGACGTAGTTGGATAGTGTCTAGGTTGGATTGATCTCGAAATCCAACCAGGCCCCTAGAACGGAAAAGCTGATAACTTTCAGACCAGACGTCCGTTTGACGAACCATCAACGGCGTTGGTGATCACATTGAGAAGTTGTCCCTATGGGTATACACTATGAGATTTTGGGGAATAGTTGAGATACGGCCGGGTTGGTTCGTACACGAAACCAATCAGGCCCCTGGGATGAAAATGCTAATAACTCATAGACCGGGCGCCCGATTGACGTGTCGTCTATTGCGTTGAGACACATATGATGAGGTAGTACTTTGTGATAATTCTTCGCGGGACATGTGATAATTGGAGTATCAACCTATAGCTCGTGGATCGGACCCTCCCGGAGACGAGCGTACGGAGTACATAGACCGTGTAGCTGGCTGAGACCTGATGAATGCTTGACCGACTTGACTTGGAGTGAGTCCACTAGCCCAGTGGACGGAGCACTACTATGTTTGGGTGCAGAACCATAGCGGATGGTGCACTACTATGTTTGGGTGCAGACCCGCGGTACTCAACTGAAGGAGTACCTCTACAGGCTATTAGGGGGGTGGACTACTGTGTTTGGGTGGCAGACCCAGGAGGGAAGCACTCTTTTGTTTGGGTGGCTGACACGTGGTACTCGACAAGAGGAGTACCTCAGCAGTATTAGGTTAGTGAGAAGTACCTCGAAGTTGTGACAAGATCATTTTACTCTATAGAGATGGGGCTCTTCAGCAATTACAGTTTCGATAATGAAAATCCTAGTTTGAGTTGAGTCAATGACCTTTGTGTTTACCTCATGATTGAGACGGGTCAATTGATAACTTAGGTATATGTATGGGCATATACCTTGGTAGTGGTTATCCGTTGATTTCATAACATTTCAGTTTCTCAGGATTGAGATGGGTTACTTGATAACTTATGAATATGTATGGTAATATACCTAAGTAGAGGTTATATGTTGAGATCTATCTTTGTGGTTATCCTTGATGGATTTAGCGAGACCTTGAGGGTCTCAGGGTTCCTTTTGAGTATCGTTATACTCACCCATGCACGAGATATACTCTCACCTCGTTGTGTTGGTTGCAGACGGTGGGTAGCGCTGTCGGAGGCCGAGTGTTCAAGGAATGGATGGTATCTGGAGGTAGACTTCACGACGAGACAATACTCAGAGGAGGCAAATGGGAGAGAGTGTTATGGAGGATATCTGTACCTACCCTTCAGGTAGGATCCGTGGTGGACGATCTAGGAGCTGCGCTATCTGTAACTACCCTTCAAGTAGGATCCGAGGTGGATGACCCAGGAGTTGCGCTCTCTGTACCTACCCTTCACGTAGGATCTGAGGTGGACGACCCATGATATTCTTCTTTTCTTCCAGATCTTTGTCTTTTCTGTTGTAATTTCATTCAGTTGTAGCTGTACATTTAGTTGGGTTTGTATTATGGGCCATTTACTTTTTAGAACATTGTTTTTCACTTAGTGTATTACTTTCGCTTGTACTATGTGGTGTTTTGATTAGTTTTTTTAAAGGCAATGCCTTCCCAGATATCAGGATTTTCTCCTTTGGTGCTAATCGCCAGCCCCCGACCTATGGAAGGAGGGCTTAGTGTAGTCATGGCACAGGCCCCGAGGATGGTTCATGACATATTACATATTGTATGACCATATTTAATTGTTGGTTATGTAATTTTAAGTGATGACTAAATATGATAAGTAATTTTATTATTATTTAGTAGATAGAAAACCCATTAAATCAGTGAACATAGATATCATATTGGAATATATTTTGACATATTAGCCGAGTATCATCAAAATTTATGACGTTAGATGAGTTGATTAAGTAATTACATATGTCATGTTGTTAAGTATAATAAATGAGAGAATAAACATTAAAGGTTTTCATAATAAAGTATATAATAAAATGACTTTTTCTATTCAAGATGATAAATTACATCTATGATAATTAAATGGTTATGTAACACCTCGACCCCAGTTACCCAAAGTCGGTACATTATTTTAATACATTGGCATGATTACAAGGAATCATGTCCCAAAGGAACGATTAGTTTAGCAGTCTTGGAAAATAGATTACATACATGAATGTTACATTACACTTCATAACATACAAAACAACATAAATAATCCTTTATTAATGCCATTATTCCCTTTTCTTAACCCTTCTTATCAATCACAATATACTTCTTGGAATCTTGGGAAAAATAAATCATAGAAATGGATGAGCTCAAACGATCCGTAATGGTAAGAAATACAGCAGAAACTTTCATAAATAAGAATAAACATTTCAGGCAATGTATATCTAAATCAAAATCCTTTAAAACTTAAACATCAACATAGTATGGAAAAAATAAAATGAAATAATTCCATTTACATATTCACATTGGTATTCTACTAATCGAATAATCACATGCAATGTCAATAACTACTTTCATAATGATGGAATGCATAATGCCAGACTATCATAACCACATAGCCAAGGCCTCGTGCCAAGACTACAATTAAGATTTTGTCAAGGCCTTGTGCCAAGACACTAGTTTGTCTCATTAGACCTACCGATAAAGTTTTTTTTATAAGATACTTACGTTTAAAATTGCTGAAATATACTCCAGTGTTTTTCTAAAAACATTATGCATGCTTTTGAAAACAAAATAACTAATTCTGAGATTACTCGACTAATTACAGGCCCTGATGGGTCCACTCCCAATCCCTTCCTGTCTACCACACTCGAGAGCCATGTTTTCTAAAAACATTTTTAAGCTTGTGTTAAATACGTATACATTTGCACTGGATTTTCATATATTAGAGAGAAATATCTCTATTTTTTTTGAAATAATTTGAAAACCACATAATTATAAAATAAAACCTTTATTTTTAAAATATCTATATAAGGGTGTAAGAGAAACATCAAATGAGTAATAATGGTGTAGAATAACCGCACATGCCGTATAAGTTAAAAAAACATTCCTACCTTAATTCTGTCCAAAAGGTTGAAAAGCACCTTGTTTGGAAAATGAAAGAATGATTCCTTTATAAACCTCTTATAAAAAGTCAAAAAAAGGTTATAAATTACTTTAACCCATATTCTTTGTAAATAGTACAAATAAATTTAAATACATTTTAAAAAAACATGGATGTGGATGATAACGAAATCCCAGTAGATTATTATGTATAAACAACCTTGGATGATGAAGAGATTACGAAATAAAACCTTACAAATTTGGTAAATTATGAAACGTACAACCCATGAAAGAGGTATCATACAATGAATATGTAAATAAACATAAATTAAAGTGTATTACACAAAGAATATAATTATGGTCAGTACATACACCACACAAAAGGTAATGGTGGCAATATGGCATGAATCTCACGGGAATAAGGAGTGAGATAAAACCCCCTTACCTTGTATTTTTCCTTGGTTGGGGGTTGGTTAACCTCTTGTATAATGGTGAAATAATTGTTATTAAATTATACAAGAATCATATACATTCATATGATATCATATATGATCTTTTAATATTGCTTTGTTAATAATATCTTAGAATTATCGTTGTTTCGGGTGTTATCTTACTCATTTTCTTTTATATGTTTTGTTACGTAAGCCATGGTTTTCATGGATAGGTTTTATCTTATTAATATCCAGAATGATATCAAGTCCATAAAAATTATTTTTAAATCATCAAATTATAATTATTCTTGAATGGATACAATAGAGAATGAATCTCATCGCGTTTGTGGAGACAGTAGTACGTACGTACGCATGAGCGACAATATCGTCATTTTAATATTAAAATACTATATAATTGGATGGTATATCATATATACAGAATAATTATCATGTTATATTTATTATTTACATGAATTACACATCATTATTATACCAATCTAAATAATAATTTATTGAATAACAATTACACCATGACGTGGAGATGGTAAGCCATACGTACGCATGTGTGGTGTCATGTTATTCAAAGGATGGATAGAATACTGAAATATGGTTGTAAAATGTCTATAATAACACCAAATTATATATAATATACGGGAGTTATTATTTTATAATGGTAATAACAAAGAAAAAAGAAGTGGAAGATAAAAGGAACTTGAAAAAGGGTGGTGAAATCATTACCTCTTCAGTGGGTTCTTCCTTTTGATTTGATCAAAAGGTATCCTTAAGTTGGCTTTATGACTAAAGGAAGGCCTCTATGATGTATTTAGGGATGTTGATAGATTATTTGGGTAGATTTTAGCAGATCCAAAAGCCTTTTAAGGTGTGAATTAATGAGAAGTAGGAGTTCCTTTTTATAAGAGGGGTGAGGGGCACCTTTGGAAAAGTTAGAAATATTATTTTATAATAAATTCATATTCGGTTTCTAATGGATAAAAAGTATAATATTTAAATTATAAGATGGGGATGGGTCTAAAACCACTCAACCAATAGAATTTAGACATGTTTGGGTTACTATATTAACCTTATCTTTAAGTATTAACTCTTAGTTAATTAGTTTCACTTTTACAATGTCTCTTTGTATTTTTATATTATATGGTTAATAAACATACTATATACATCCAAGCGACCCCCAAGTGGTCCATTAATAAAAAAAATATCATGATATAAGTATCTTGGCCGAAAATTATATTTTTAGGAATTTAATATCAATTAATAATATAATATCTGTTTTAAAAACTCTTTTATGTCAATTTTGACACTATTCAATAATTGATTTTTGTGAAACTCATAACAGAATTATTACTTCAAAAAAATCCAATTAAATAAATACTAATATTTCATATTAATATATAAAATTAGTTTTATTCAATAAAAGTCTCCAATTATATTTATTTGGGTATTTATAATATCAATTATTTTAATTTTTCACTATTATGGTAATTACTGCATCATCATTGTCTCATAAATAAATTAAATTATTAAATTTCTATAAATTATAAATAAAATATAATTATGTAGAAATTATTTTGATATTTATAATGAATATTTATATTCGAAAATCCAACATATATAACCATATGTAAAAATTGTTTTTCTAAAATATATATGCTTCTGTTATTTTTGTATTCATTTTTACTTAATTAATATAAAGTGTCATTATCACTTACAAGTGGCTCCATGGGGTCCCAAAATCGACCCAAATATTCCCATGGTCAGAAATGTATCAAACAATAAGGTTAGGACACGTTTTAGGGTAATTTGGTATTATTATAAAATTATTTTTTAACCCTTATTTACCGGATTTACCCTTTAACCATGGTAAATAAAATATTTACCGAAGTAATTATTCAAAATGTCTAAAAATAAAAGTTACCTATTTACAAAATTTGAAAAAACTGATTCCAAATATGGAATCCAGTTTTCCAAATTCAAAACACAGAATTGGAAGAAATTAATTTAAAATTAATTCTCGTTGTAAAACAAAAAGGGTGTTTTTAAGAGATAATAACTATCAAAAGATTGGCACTTGTTTATGTATGGTTTAATTGTGAAATTATGTCCAATGACAATCATTTAATTAAATGGTAAAAATATATTCTAAATATACTTTAAAAACACTCAAATTCATAATTTATCAATATTAATTATTTCTATTAAAATGTAGCTTTTAATTAAAATTTAGTAATTTTCACTATTCATCAAAATATGAAAGTTATCCGAAAAGTACCAACATTTTACCATAGGATAATTTTGATATTCCGAATCCAAAAATGAAGTCCATTTTGAGACATAGAATTTATAAAATTTCAAAAAGTAGGTATTACTATTCATAACGGCTAGTTTGATTGGTTGTGGTGTGGTAGAACTCGATGTTGCGTACAACACACCTTGTCTCATTATTCAAAGAGAAGCGTACCGTAGAAGTTTGGGGTGTTACATTGTAAATTTTTTTATTTCCCCTTTCTAAAGGATAAATTTATTTAGTCAAATTGAATATATAAATGTTTAATGTATTGGATTTAAAAAGGAATCATTATTAAAGTTGGTAAAAGTGCATTTTTGAAAAATACTTCTTTTATCTGAAAAAAATGAATTTTTTCATAAATTATGTATAAGAAACTCATAATATGGATTATAAAATTATAATGTTTATATAAAGATTAAAATTTAGTTAATACTATTCATAACCTCTTTTGAACGGCGTGTTTGGTAAGTCATGGTGCGCTTTAACTCGGTGTTGTGTGTAGTGAAAGTTATTGAATTAGCTTGAAAAAATAACACACTATGAAATTTTGGGGTGTTACATTCTCCCCACCTTCAATAAATTGATTCCTCGCAATTTGAAATTGTTTTTCGAAAATAAAAGGTTGAAAATAGAAAATATCTTTGTGGGAAAAACCACATCAGAAATTGGGTTACTAAAATTTAGTCTTAATATAAGGAAATGAGAAATGAAAGGGTCACCGCCAAATTATGATCTCGATTAGGTGAAAATTGTTGGTAATTATAGAAATATAATAAGAGGAAAAATGTAAATATTTGTAGGTAGTGATTGAGGTCATCAATCATAAACAAGTGTAAAATTAAGGTCCTTAAATTCATCAATATATGATGATTTGAAATACCATTGGTTTAACAAAACATATGGTATTAAGATAACACATTTTTGGTTTTACGATTCCTTAAATAAATTATAAGAATTAATTTCTTCATAGAATAAGATAAGAAGAAAAATATATTCTTGACAAGTAGAGTTCCATCCTTTAACTAATTTCTACCACAAACTCATCTTTCACTCTAAAAGATAATAGAACATAAAAAAATATTCTATTTATCCTATTCGTATAGGGTTAAAAAAATTAATTAATAATTCATCTACCAGATCTTTTAAAAAACTACATTATTAAATCCCGGACATTACGTGGGCTAGTGGTAGGTGATACACCCTTGTCGCCCTTCGGTTGTGGGTTCAAGTCTCGTGGCCTTGCCAGACGCGACGGGTTGCCACCCAACCTCCGGTTTGTCCTTTTATCGAAATCCAAAAATAATACAAACTAGAACTATCCAAAATGCTTTAGTCCAAAAATGAAGATCATTTTTGCTGCATAATAACATGTGTACACCTTCATCGTGTATTATTTTATAACAGTGTAACATCCTGAATTACCATAAAACCTTATTGATTACATTCATGATCCCTTATTTCTTAAATAATAATGGATATACTCCTTCAATAAAAAAATGTTGTAAATCCCAACAAGGATGGAATATACAAATCATTAATCAGTTTCAAGGTAGTCAAGAATATCCAATATAATTTATCCAAATCAATCATGTATTATTCCAAAATCAATATCTCAGTATCAGAACTATATTATGGTTTATCTTTCTCTCAACCCTAAATTTTCCGAAAATTTATCCTGCTATTGAGTCACTTTTCGTTGTTCCACACAATCTCAAGTCCTTAATGAAATAGTACTGCAGTACAATCTTATATACTCCATAATTACTATAACAAGTACATTTTTGATAAAACACTCAAATGACATAATCAACATAAGAACTCTAATCATATCTCTTCATCTGTGGTAGTATCATAACTTGATTATTATCCAATAGAATCATTTTCGGCATAGTCTGATGACTGGGGAATAGGTTCGCATAATGTCCAAACTCCTTGCAAATGAAGAATTGTACATTTGAAACCATTTTCTTACCCTTGTAGTCTCGTACTTTGTTCCCTTTTTCTCCACACTTATACCAAACTCTCATTAATTTAATGCAAGTTCCAGGGTGTTTCTTCCCACAGTTATCACATATGGGAAAATTCTTCTTTTCCATCATCCCTTTATCTATCTTTCTCTCTTTCTTCCCTTCAAATCCATAGGACTCAATAAACTCTTTAGTTATCTTATCCACACATGATACTATTTCTTCATATGATGATAATACGTGGGTGAATATTTCCCTTCTAAATGATGTCTTAATACAATGAAAGATATGCTCCTTCTTACTCTTTGGATCATATGTATTACTGGAGTTTACATTCCTTCTACAGGGCGCCATTTCTATACAATAACACAAAATAGGTTAGTTTATGAATCACAAAAAATAATTCCTAATGCAAATTGAACAGATTATTGATATAATCCATAATCATAAAAAATGTTTTCTTTGAGTAAGTATATACTCATGAGCCCTCCATAATTGTTTGTAAATAAAATGAGAATTATCCTAAGCATATCCCCCGGGAGTGTCGTAACCAAGAGTGCAACAAGGCACGTTTTCATGCACCAGTTCTCGTTCGAGTCTAGCTCGAAGAGGTTTTTTCGGTTTTTACCCCTAGGCACATCTATGCCAGAGCCGCCTCTACCTTCTTGTATCTAGACAGGGATGTATTGTTCAGAAAACTCACAAAATCTCCACAATCACAAAATTTTACGAAGTTCTTCTATACTAATCCTCAAATTCTGTTTTAGGGAAATGTACTCTAATCAGAGTTTATCTAAATCTAGTTTCCAAGGATATTACTAAACTTCCTCTGATACCATCTGTAACTCCCCGACCCCAGTTACCCAAAGTCGGTGCATTATTTTAATACATTGGCATGATTACAAGGAATCAATTCCCAAAGGACCGATTAGTTTAGCAGTTTTGGAAAATAGATTACAAACATGAATGTTATATTACACTTCATAACATATAAAACAACATAAATAATCCTTTATGAATGACATTATTCCCTTTTCTTAAACCTTCTTATCAATCACAATATAATTCGTGGAATCCTGGGAAAAATTAAACTAAGAAAGGGCTGAGCTCAAATGCTCCGTAAGGGTAAGCAATACATCAGAAACGTTCATAAATAAGCATAAACATTTAAGGATATGTATAACTAAAACAAAAGCCTTTTAAACTTAAACTTCAACATAGTATGCAAAAATTAAAATGAAATAATTCCATTTACTTATTCACATAGATATTCTACTAATCAAATAATCACATGAAATATCAATAACCACTTTCATAATGATGGAATGCATAATGCCAGACTATCATAACCACATATTCAAAGGCTCGTGCCAAGACTAAAAATAAGATTTTGTCAAGGCATTGTTCCAAGACACTAGTTTGTCTCATGAGACCTACCGATGCAATTTTTTTAGAAGATACTTACGTTTAAAATTGCTCAAATATACTCCATTGTTTTTTTGAAAACATTATGCAAGCTTCTGAAAACAAAATAACTAATTCTGAGACTGCTCGACTAATTATAGGCCATGATGGGTCCACTCGCAATCCATTCCTGTCTACCACACCCGAGAGTCATGTTTTCTGAAAACATTTTTAACCTTGCGTTAAATACGTATACATTTCCACTAGATTTTCAAATATTTGAGAGAAATATATCTCTATTTTTTTGAAATCATTTGAAAACAAGATAATTATAAATGAAAACCTTTATTTTTAAAATATCCTTATAAGAGTGTAAGGGAAGATTCAAATGAGTAATAACGGTGGAGAATAATCGTACCTTCCATATAAGTTAAAAAAACATTCTTACGTTAATTCTGTCGAAAAGGTTAAAAAACACCTTGTTTGGAAAACAACAGAATGATTCCTTTATAAACATCTTATAAAAAGTCAAACAAGGGTATAAATGAATTTAACCCATATTCTTTGAAAATAGTAAAATTGTTTTGAAATACATTTCGAAGAAACATGGATGTGGATGATAAAGAAATCCCAGTAGATTATTACGTATAAACAACCTCAGATAATGAAGAGATTACAAAATAAACCCTTTACCAATTTGGTAACATACAAAACATACATCCCATGAAAGAGGAATCATATAATGAATATATAAATACACATAAATTAAAGTGTATTACACAACGAATATAATTATGGGCAGTATATACGCCACACAAAAGGTAATGGTGGCAATATGGCATGAATCTCACGGGAATAAGGAGTGAGATGAAATCCCCTTACCTTGTAATTTTCCTTGGTTGGGGGTAGGTTAATCTCCTATATAATGGTGAAATTATTGTTATAAAATTATACAAAAATCATATACATTCATATGATATCATATATGATCTTTTAATATTTCTTTGTTAATAATATCTTAGAATTATCGTTGTTTCGGGTGTTAACTTACTGGTTATCTTTTATATGTTTTATTACGTAAGCCATGGTTTTCATGGATAGATTGTATATTATTCATATCCAGAATTATATCAAGTCCATAAACCTTATTTCTAAATCATCAAATGATAATTATACTTGAATGGATAAGATTGAGAATGAATCTCATCGCGTTTCTGGTGATGGTAGTCCGTACGTATGGACGAGCGACAATATCATTCTTTTGAAATTAAAATAATATATAAATGGATGGTATATCATATATACAGAATCAATATCATGTTATATTTATTATTTACATGAATTACACATCATTATTATACCCATCCAAATAATAATTTGTTGAATAACAATTACACCACAATGTGGAGACGGTAAGCCGTATATACGCACGTATGGTAAAATGTTATTCAAAGGATGGATAGAATACTGAAATATGGTTGTAAAATGTTTATAAAAACATTAAATTATATATATTATACTGGATTTATTATTTTATAATGGTAATAACAATGAATGAAGAAGTGGAAGAAGAAAGGAACTTGAAAAAGGGTGGTGAAATCATTACCTCTTCTCTGTGTTCTTCCTATTGATTTGATCAAAAGGGCTCCTTAAGTTGGATTTTTGACTAAATTAATGACTATAGGATGCAGTGAGGTAAGTTTAGATAGTATTTGGGCAGATTTTGGCCGAACCAAAAGGCTTTTAAGGGGTTAATTAATTAGAAGGAGGAGTGCCCTTTTATAAGAGGGGTGAGGGGAACCTTTGGAAAAGCTAGAAATATTATTTTATAATAAATTCATATTAGGTTTCTAATGGATCCAATGTGTATTATTTAAATCATAATGTGGTGATGAGTCTAAAACCACTCAAAAAATAGAATTTATATAGGTTTTGGTTACTATATTAACCTTATCTTTAAGTATTAACTCTTAGTTAATTAGTTTCACTTTTACAATGTCTCTTAGTATTTTTATATTATATGGTTAATAAACATACTATATACATCTAAGAGACCCCAAAGTGGTCCATTAATGATAAAACTATCATGATATAAGTATTGTGGCCGAACCTTATATTTTTAGGAATTTAATATCAATTAATAATATAATATTTGTTTTATAAATTATTTTAGGTCAATTTTGACACTAATCAATAATTGATTTTTGTGAAACTCATAACAGAATTATTACTTCAAAAAAAGAAAATTAAATTAATTAAAATATGTAATATTAATATATAAAATTAGTTTAATTCTATAAAAGTATCCAATTATATTTATTTGGGTATTTATAATATCAATTATTTTAATTTTTCACTATTATGGTAATTACTGCATCATCATTGTGATATAAATAAATTAAATTATTTAATGTCTATAAATTATAAATAAAATATAATTATGTAGGAAATACTTTGAGCTTTCTAATTAATATCTATAGTCTAAAATAAAACATATATAACATTATGTAAAAATTGTTTTTCTAAAAGATATATGCTTGTGTCATTTTGTATTCATTTTAACTTAATTAATATAAAGTGTCATTATCACGTACAAGTAGCTCCATGGGGTCCCAAAATCTACCCAATGATGCCCATGGTCTGACATTTATAAACCAATAATGTTAGGACACGTTTTAGAGTAATTTTGTATTATTATATTATTATTTTGTTAACCCTAATTCACCGGATTTACCCTTTAACCAGGGTAAATAAAATATTTACCGAAGTAATTATTCAAATTGCCTAAAAATAAAAGTTACATATTTAAAAAAATTTAACAACCTGATTCCAAATATGGAGTCCATTTTTCCAAATTCAAAACACAGAAGTAGAAGAAATTAATTTAAAATTAATTCCCATTGTTAAAACAAAAAAGCGTGTTTTTAAGAGATAATAACTATCAAAATATTGGCACTTGTTTATGTCTGGTTTAATTGTGAAATTATGTCCAATTAAAAACATTGAATTAAATGGTAAAAATATATTCTAAATATATTTTAAAAACACTCAAATTCTTAATTTATCAATATTAATTATGTCGATTAAAAAGTAGTTTCTAATTAAAATTTAGTAATTTTCACTATTCATCATAATATGAAAGTTATCCAAAAAGTAGAAAAATTTAACCCAGGCTAATTTCGATATTCTGAATCAAAAAATGAAGTCTATTTTGAGAGATATAATTTATAAAATTTTAAAAATTAGGTATTACTATTCATAACGGCTAGTTTGATTGGTTGTGGTGTGTTAGAACTCGATGTTGCGTACAACACACACTATCGCATTATTCAAAGAGAAGCGTACCGTAGAATCTTGGGGTGTTACATTGTAAATTTTTTTATGTCCCCATTATAATGAATAAATTTATTTAGTCAAATTGAATATATAAAAGTTTAAAATATGGGATTTAAAAAGGAATCACTATTAAATTTGGAAAAAGTACATTTTTGAAAAATATTTCTTTTATCTGACAAAAAGGAATTTGTTCTTACATTATGTCTAAGAAACTCATAATATGGATTCTAAAACTTTAAAGATTATATAAAGTTTAATATTTAGTTAATACTATTCATAACCTCTTTTGAACGGCTTGTTTGGTAAGTCATGGTGCACTTTAACTCGGTGTTGTGTGTAGTGCAAGTTATTGAATTATTTTGAAGAAATAACACACTATGAAATCTTGGGGTGTTACAGGTGAGCTATGGGGAATTATTTTAAATGACCTCTTATAATGTTTTATATTTAAATAATTATTTTCTATGTCCATATATTTTAAAAAAAAAATTAATGTATTTATATACACATAATAGAACTATAAATGAAATTTTCTACCTATTTTTACATTCTTTATAAGGAATTCAAAAGAATGCTTTTTTACATAGATTTTCTAATTTTCATACATAAAGGTTATTTTTTTATACAAATATGACATAAATTGTATTTCCCACCATTGAAACCATTATACGAGGTTTGGGCTTATGTACATGCTTTTATTACTAACTCAAATGGAAAACTGTGTTATGGATATATTTTTTTAAGAATTTTTTTATAAAATAATATATTGTTTTAATATTCATAAAATTATGTTAACATGAGTATAAAAAAATTAAGGTTATTATGATAAAATTACAATGAATAAATTTTTTATATAAATTATATTATATATGTCTATTATAGATTATGATAGGTGGGCCCTATACATCTTATATGATGTCATAGACCAATAAAGTATATAGGATTGTTGATAAAGAAATAACTTATTTGATGTTTGGACCCATATATCGTTACAATTTATTTGGTTAGCTAAATTTTATTTATATGAATGGTGGAGGGTGAAGACTAATGAGGTTTATCCTATGGATTTTAATAGTCTATATTTATTTAGGACATAGGTTTCGAAATATTTCTAATTGATTCCTAGAAGGGACATAAAATTTCTTGATGAGGGTTTTAATAATTTTAATTAAGATAAGTGCATTTTTTCATGTTCAAATGGTTCATTTCACATTGTTAATAAAAATGTGAGATTAGAATGAATTTTATGGGTCTTCATGTTTCAACCAAGTCTATATGAATATTCCCTTTACTGATATTTTTGTGCTCATCCAATTTTTTATATATATCTTATAGAGGTAAATGATAATTAAAATTTTTAATTAAGTTAATGATGTAGATATTAATGTTTCCATAATTAGAAAATTCAGATAAATATATTGAATTATAATATATGACATATTGGTTACCTTGTAGAAGATTCTTCTATGAAATTGTATTTTATAATCCTCTAAAACTCAAATCCAAAATTGTCTTTGTTTATTCATGTGATTCCAAAATACCTTTTACTGGTGTTCATTTTTTCTAGATATAATTTTGAATTATTTTTTTATAAATTCTAAAAATTTAATGTTTATGTTTTTTGAACGAAATGTTGTACTACATGTTTTTGGTTATTATTGTTGGTATTAGAGATTTGTTTAGATAAAATTGCATATTTTGTTATTTTTTGGAGATGTTGTATTAATATTTAGGGACACTATATTGGTTTTATGATTTTATGAAATATTATAATTTTAATGTCTTATCCATCAATTTTAGTGTTTTATGTATTGGGATTTTATTGTGATTAATATAATATTGAGTGGAGTTTTGAAGCGTTGATGAATATTTAATAGATTTTTTTAACATGAATTATTATTATAGGATTATATACTTTAAATTTATATGGGATTAGGTTTAATGATATATATTACTTATTCTCTTTATATTCACATTTTTATTTTTGTAATTATGGTTTATTAAAATTTGGGAAATAATGATTATTTGTATAGATAACCATGGGATTTAGAATAAATGTGGATATTATTATATTACTATTATTTAGTATTAATATCAATATATTATTATTGGGACATTATATGATATATTTATATTTAATTTAATAAATAATGGATCAGTTATATTTTGAAATAAAAAATGATTTTAAATGTTTTATGTTAATTTAGATTATTAAAGGAAATTATTAGAATATATTAGATATTATATTGTTAGGTAATATAAATTTTTTGGAATATTAAAATATTATTATTTATTTTTTATTGATGATAAATGTGAAATTATTCTATGAAGTAGTTGTCTTTAAACACTTAATATCATTTGGTTTCAATATATGGTAAGATTAATTTTAAAAAAAATTGGGTCACTTATTTATAAAATAATCTTTTTTCTATTATTACTGTGGCATTGGAGAATAATTTTTTATTTCATCATTGAAGGATTATCAGGTTATTTAAAATTATATTACTATATTCTAGCCAATTAGGTTTTTGTTAATTTATAAATATAAGAGGAATGTATCCTTTTCATTTATCAGATTATATGGTTAGTGAGATGAAAAATTTAGAGCATCAAGAAAACAAATTCAACTTTAATACCAATATATTGAATAAAATTATGATATTGTGTTGGAATTGATTAATGGATGAACCATTATTTATCACGTATGTATATTTACTTTTGTTCAGAGTCTCTATGTAAAAGAATTAATCAAATATATAAAAAGTAACATGAAAAATTATATATTGGTTTTTTATTCTATACTATTCCATTTCATTCAAAATTTTCATTAGTAATATTTTATACTACTTCCTATATAATCACATCATCATTCAAAAATTAATTTTTATTCACTTGAAATTATAGTTGAGTATTTAGTTTATAATGATATGATTTATCTCCATCTATTATGACTTCTAGATTCACCCTTTATTAATATGTATGTGTTTGTTCCTTTTTAATAATTTTTATTCTATGAGTATTAGGGTATTTCTTTCTCAATGAATCAACCAACTTATTATACATAGTGGGGTGGGAATATACTGATTTTTTCATAGTAATTTTTAAATTTTGAGCCTCTAAAATGGTGCATATTACAATATATCTAAGTGATTATATAATTTATAATATTATTATATGTTTATATACAACACTTTTCACCATAAAGATATAATGAAAATTTATTTAATGTGTACTTCACTTCAGATATCTCAAAATCACAACTTATTTAATTTTTTATGGATATTTAATTCGAATCTGTTCGATGAAAATTCTTAATCAATCATAATGATGATGTTACTCAAGACAATTCTTATAGACTCTTTATATATTAAGAAAATTTCTACACTATGTGGTAAAATAATTATTATAGTTTGGAACAACATCCATTAATTATCAATGAATCATTTATCAGATGAATTTCTACAAAAGAACATTACTCCATTCCATTAGGACTACATTATTAGATTATATATCCATTGAATATTTCTCATTATTTTTAAATAATAAACTATTAACCTAAGAATATTATAGATCTTGGATACAGTGGTCTAGCTCATAACATTATAATACATGTCATTAATGGATCTATTGTTTTTCTTATTCATGTGATTACATGACACATGCATGAATATTTCTACTACATAAATTATAAAATATTGAAATTTTCAAACATGTTATCTTTTATATAGTTATTTAACATAATCATTAAAGGATATTCATAATAATTGTTTATTTATAAGTATATTATATTTTCATTACAAATGATAACAAAAAATAAATCAATGTAGTTTTTGATTTTCCACCAAATTTGAATTGAAAAATAAACAAGGGAAAAATTTCCAAATTCATGTGTATTATTCTATTAGATAATATAATAATGAGAATGTGGCCAGAACACATGGATCACAAAAACACCGAAGCACATGTGCTCATAAGACCATTATATGGTCATAAAAATGGTCCGTGCATGACACATGAAAATATTGGAAAATATTCTTGGACAATTATATTTGTCTTGTGAAGTAATATAAGACATACATTGATCATAAACTGGATTCTATATGAGATCCTCTAGGTCAAATGACTGATCACCTAGAAGGGGCCTGAAAAATAATCCTAAAATCTTTTTAAAATAAAGATAAAATATGAGAAATTATGAATCCTTAGTGGTTGTTGAAATTCAAGAGACACACCCATGTGGTTCCCAAAACACAATAGATGTTGTAGAGACATATTCACCTTTCCATGAAAGAGCTCACTGATATGTCACCTTCATCATGTGAAGGGTTTCATAAATTCCCATTTTACATTTCCCTACACCTTTGGCAACATAAGAAAACAAATGGATTGTCAATGCTAATTATTTCACATCACCAAAATATCCATTATTTGTTTATGTGATACATCATAAGACGGGAGAGTGTTTTTATTGACAACACTCATAGAAAATCAATGATATCACCCAACCTTGGAATATAAATAATTAATTAAAAGAGGAATGGTGTAAGCTTGATTAGGTTAGACGATACACTGATCATCATGAAAAATTGGTTATTAAAACCCAGAGTTGTTCTTTGATAATATATATTACCCCTCTACATGTTAGTGCGGTCTTGTGGACAACCTCTAGCAAGGTATAGTTTTTGACGAATGACCTCCACCACGAAAACATTGTCCAATGTAAGTCCCTTGAAAATTCATTTTAAATCATAGAAATGGACTTTTATAGGCATTAAAATCTCATAAAGGTCCCAATACATGTTATCAAAAACTTGTCGAATCCACTTAACTTGTCCACTTGTTCATAAAAACATTCATGTTATCCTACTAGGTCTAATAAATGATGAAATGGTGGAGCATTTCCATATTCCATGTTCATAATGTGATCTCCCACCAAGAATTAACAATAGAACGATCATGCGAGTTGTTTAAACCCAAATTATCTCATCCAACAGAACCAATATTTTCAAGATACACACCCCAAAATTTAGGACATAAATATTTCTCTAAGGCCTATAACTCCTTTGTCTAAAAAAAAATTTCAGTCATGAAATATCACACATGATATAGTATGATCAGACATTTTCGACTATCTAATATCATGATTATATAAGTTTTCACCTCGGTAAAATAAGTGGAATTCACTATGTGGTTAAGAGGGATGATTTATAACATCATATGATTACTTGAGATCATACGATGAACCTTACTGTATCAACCGTATTATTTTATGGACATCCCATAGGTCAAACATATCCAATAAAACCTAAAATAACCTATAAATGAAAACACCTATAGAATATTTTTCATTAAATGTTGGAATAATGATTAAAAGATATAAGACTTATGAGGAGAACGTATATGTTGATCCTCATGTGATTTACATGACTCATTAACACCAAGAGATATTACCAGTACATAACACTCAAATCATAAAATGAACCCACTAAATAATAATTTTATCATTTGACTTCCCTTGGAAATTTCAATGAAATTCACATGGTTCAATTTAGAAATCACCCAAATGTCTTTCATTGTCCTCTGTGTTTTCCAACCCAAATATTATGATGGTATCCATATATTTTTCCCATTTTATATAGTGACACCATGAATGGTTAGGCGAGTCTCTCATTGAATCCATGACATGCCATCAGGGATCATGTGACATCCTCAAAAAATTTCATCTTAAAACATGTTATTCCCATCAAACTCGTCAGTTTGGTCATGTGGAACCCTGAATAAATTTCACCTTGGATTATGCATCATTCTCTAGAAATGTTTGATACGTCATATGGAACCATCAATTCATGACATACATGATTATGTCACATCCATCAAACATGTTAGTCATGTCATGTGGAACCATACATACTTTTAATCAAGGAAAAAGTTAATTCATCCAGAAAAGTAATTCAGATCATCTGACAACCTCCAGACATGTCAACATTAATCATGTGATGCTAAATAGATATTTCATTTATATTGTGTGATGTATTAAATTAAAGAAAACAATATTATTTGATTATATTAAGGCATTTTTTCAATGTAAGTACTGGATGTTAATATATCATGAGACATTCCTTATAGAAAATTAGACATCTCAGGAAATCCATCTGTAGATATTATAGGGAAGATGACATGGGTCATGATAACCTTGCCTAGTGGGAATTTTTGGGAAACAATAATGAGAAATACCTAACAAAAAAATAATATGACATATCAAATATGATAAGAAAAACTCATTTTGTTACTCCAATCATTTTAATAATATGATATACACCTTATCTTAGAGAAACATTTATGTTTAATACCTGATCAATAGAAAATTTCGATATGTACTTTATGATAGGGAAACCCATGTATGTAATCCATGATAAATAATATAATATGATATATCCCCTACGTTAGGTAAATCTAACTATATGTTCCTCTATAAACAACATATTTTGAAACATCCCATATGTTAGGGAAACCATAGTGTGCAATCTCTGATCAGTTATATAATATGATAGGTACCAATACAAGGACAACGATAGTGTGTAATCCATTATCAGTGGAATAATATGATATATAGCATGTATAATGGAAACCATGATTTTAATCCACATTCAATGGTATAATATGAACACTACTATACTATTAGAACCACATTGTGTATTCCCTGATTAATGGAACAATATAACTACCACTAAATTAGGGAAACCACATTTTTAATACTATATTAACTAAACTATGAGAAATATTATTCCTACCATAACCATAATACATATGATACATTTTGATGTCCCAATATAAAATGGGAATCCACATTACTGTGGGTCGATTCATGTTTCCAGCATTCCAATCATTAGGACCCAATCACTCCCATGGGCAGACCATTCTTCCTCATCCACGTACGGATCAAGAAGGCAACTAAATTACGAGAACCTTTATTCCACCCAGAACTAATATAAGTGGGAGTACATAAATCTTGAGCTCAAATTGAAATCCACCTAAGTAGGAATCCCTATAGGTATACAATATTATAATCATCGATACCCAATATCTCTCATGTTATGATAATTTTCCCTCATCCACTAGTAGAATAAGAAATACAATGAACTAAGATTACTCGAATTCCATCCATAAATTGCATATGAATGATACATTGTTATGGACAAAGATATATATTAAACAACCAAAGGGCTTTACCAGCACATATGTACCACATACATATGTTTTAAGATTGATTACATGTGATCCATTATTTCTCACATTGATCATATATCATGTGGTATTGGATATTCAGAATGACCCTATAAATCACATCAAGATTCTCCACTAGAATAGGAAAACTCACTGTATAAATCCTGATCAATGGTATGATATTACTACACCGATATAAATTTATTCACCTCATAGAATGTCCATGGGGAAAGTCTAAAATATGATGTCTCTGATTCCAATTATAACCTGAATATATAAGATGCCAATGTGAGACTCAAGGTAACCACCTAGTTCCTAATTATCTTCTTATAATTCCCTTATGAATGATGTTAAACTTCACTAGTCTGATGAACTATTTATGTTTTTATTATTATTACAAACAAGATACATAATACACCTCATAATGGTTCAATAACATCCTCAAAATATTAAACCCTTACATTTATGATAATATATTATATTCAGCCATGTTATATGGATATGTAATATAAGTATCTACCCATTGAGGGGAAATATATGAAAATTCTCTGATATATAAAGATGGACTCAATAATTAACCCCCTTCACAAATGGAGGGATTCAATACATGATTATTTTATTATGGTAATTGGACTCATATTGGGATTATGATTATATTCTTGAACATAATTAAATCTATATGATATTCCTCAGAAAATGGTGTGATGATCCTATCCTCCAATCATATTGAACCATTTGACTACCTATTTTCCATTTTTTTGAAACCCCAATTGAATCCCAGTGATTGGAAACTAGGTCCATACCCAGTTATAGATGTGGGAACTATTGTGAGTTTCTATAGAAGAGAAACACGAATGATGAACCTAGTTTGAATTATTTTATATTCATCAAACCCCCCATAACTAAACAATCCGAACATTTTTTCCCAACCATTCATGTGTTTGTTTTATTTCAAAATATAAATGTTGACTATAATATGATATCAATTAACTATGAAATCTCATTCATAAGATAAAATTTATAATATTCATATGATTCGTCAGGCCATTATGTTTACACAACTTGTGTTACCAACAAATATGTTTTTCCTTATGAAAAAAATGGTGAACCCGACAGGAATCTCTAAAATATAAAAATGATTGGTTTACCATGTTTCCAACAATTATTATGGAATATCCAATGAAACAATTTTGGAAAATGATAGTAACCATTCAAATGAAAAAAAATGATCATCCTATCCTTTTAAGATGTTTGCCTTAATAAATATGTAATTCCTCATTGTGAAATGTACATGCATGTAGAATGGTTGGATTAGGTAGAAAGGAAAATTGAGTTACCCATAAATATATAGTTGTGAAAATATCATGCCTATGTTGATGCACTAATAATTGTATTTTCTTCATTATATCTTCATGATTAAAGATACTACTCTCCCAAAAAACGCCTTGACCCATCATAATGACTTAATTTAGTAACTATTATTGAAAATATAATGTATACATAATCCCTGTAGGTCTCAAAAATTCCTCACCTATCTTGCAACTTATTATTTAGGTGGATAATTTAATTTTAATTTTATACCCCCAACATGGTACAATACAATCCCATGATGATTCCCGTGAGTTTCTCCAAATTCTAAAACTAATGAGTCCATGGCGACCAATGAAAGCTGCAGTAATAATGACGGTGTATGTTTATAATGATAACTAGTTTTATATTCCATCAATAGTGTATGAAAATCCCCAAATTTAGTATATAATTACAGTGGGTGAGGAATAAAAAATAGTTCCCTTATGGTTCAAGGGCCACTGAGGAGGGCTCCTATCAATCACCATTTCATGTTCTATCCCACCAGTCCCATTAAATAACATACTAAGGATACCACAAAAAACATTTCCGACACTACTTCCCAATAATGTGAAAGGGGGAGAAACAATATGTGAATAGTAATTTGGATTATTGTGAGTAGTCTAATATCCTTTCTTCCACAAATTAATCCCTCCCTTATATTCTCTAGGTAGATTGTGAGAATAATCATATCCATGATCACTGAAAATAATTTAATAGGAATATCCATGAAACAAGCATGGGAGAGTTGCATATCCACACCCCAAAGAATAAAAATCATTATCATACTAAAATTGAACAATGATTAAAGAAGTGGCCTCATATCCACTACATAATTAATGATATATTCCAAAATATAATGGAGATAAAAAATGTACAAGTTTATATTCTATCATGTATTTTTCTAAGTGTCACTACATCATAGAAAATTATAAATAATTGTACCAAAATATTCTAGAACTGTTATAGATACATGGGTGGGTACATATTCTATCCTTATAATAAAGCAAGCATAAAGCTATTATCATCATGAAAAAAGGTTTGATCAAGAGTAAGTGAAATTTTTTTCCTTCATTCTAGAGGAATATAGGAATATTCTAGTAAAGAATGAGGTAACCGACCGAGTTCTTATTACCACTCCAAATGAGGCTCCTAATGTCAGATAGGGATATGAAATTGTACATGTGAACATTAATAATGAATATGGTTGAGGAAATATTACATAGAACTGTGATAAGTTCCATATCATCATTCTGGCTGGGTCTCGTGAAGTGAGAGTCCATCGTGCCTTAATAAAGGCTCATATTTCTATCGAAAAGATATTATAGAATACTCAAATGGAAAAGGATCAAGCTCATATCCTCGTTCATACAATTGAATGGTAGGTTAGAGTTGAGAACTCTCTAGGGATGTCTCATATTCTACTCAGTGATGTTATATGGAATCCTCCAGGAGCCCATGAAATCAATTATAAAATCCCTACTTCCTTCGATGAATAATGTATGAAAAAATATTCAGATTCCAAATAGTAAGAGAATCATATCCCCTGTCCCATTCTAGAGGTCTATCATCATATTCAGAAGGGTAATTTATGTTCGAATTATGCTAATATTCTAATTCCATATTTTTCTATCCATGTGATAGAGACTCATGCCTCGAAAATGGAATATATGCTTGTTGAAAATGAATGGAGGCATACTCCAAAGGTACAAAATTGGGGTAATATCCTTGTTTGTACTGAGCCTCACCATGTATGAGTTGTACATGGAAAAAAAGTTTCATATTCCTATCATAGAATCTCATCATCATATTTACATATATTTTTAATAGTGGGATCTTACTCTCATTTTACTATATAGTTATCTACACTTTACGACATATTTCATATATTAATTTCATATCCCTGGACAATCCCAAAAGTATAGATCATAATATTGTGTCCATTAGGCATAAAAAGGATCATATCCCTAATATACTAAATTAAGGTGTCCTTAAGATTCATTCATGACACATTTTCAATACCCCATGTTTCCACTGACCCTACACCTAAATCAGAAGGCAATCAATACCATGATAGTCCTCCTGGTGATGGTTTGGAAATGGAAGGAAGGATCACTAATCCATAAGTATTCCATAGTCAGCCTACCCACAGTGAAATCTATCACAGATAAAGAATTCATCCCATATCCTACACATATCCATATAAATATGGGATCAAAATATAGAAACCTTAATATAAAGATATAATAAAAATAATAGATTCAACCTTATATTTTGTCCCATCAACTTCTAGAAACACTCTATCCTATTTTGTTGGAAACCCTAAGAGTCACCTTTTGTGGTTTGACCATGTAGGTGAATGTAATATGATAAAAAGGATATTTATGTAAATATATGACTTGGGTTATCCAAAAAAACATTCCCAACATGTTTTAGAACATATCCACTTTTGGATGTGAGATAAAACATGATCTCGAGAATTAGTGATTTATTTACTATTTCCAAAAATATGTGGGCAACTCAACAAAAAATGAAGGCAAGAAAACACTAATATCTCGGATATGAGGTAACATTTAGGCCAAAAATATAATTTATTTTCATCTAGACAGTGCTATTATCTCAATTTCATGAGACCCAATACTATAAAGTCACAATGAAAATATATAGCACAGTCCCTGCCATAACATTACTCCTCCTTGAAAAATGATCATCGATGTTTCATCAAGAATTTGTTTTTGAGGATGGGAATGAATAAATAATTAAAATTAATTGAACCACTAGAATAATTTAATCCCTTGATACATCAAAATATAATTTCATTTAAATAAGTTCCTCGGGTAAACCATGTTCGATTTTTTTACTACAATAAAATTTCCCTACAAATATAGTGCCACAAAGTCATCTACTATGGGAGAGGATAACATGATAAACATAGAAATATTCCCCTTAATGTAAATGAAACAAATTTCAAAAACAAACGTCAAAGTTTCAATTGAATATAAAACTTATCATAATTAATGACCCTCATTATTGAATACCATTTCATACAAATCAAAACATATAAATTTTTTTCTACATCAAATGTTTCATAAGAGCATCTTCATGTATCATCCATCTTGGAGATAAACCATCCCACCATGTCAGAGAAATTTCTAACACCTCATATTCCCATTAGATTATTAATTCCTAAGAAGATATATGAAAAATTGATATGAAAATAAAACAATCCTCATCTACGGAGGTTGGTAGTATTATAATCTCAATCACCATCACAAGGTTCATCCCGCACTGAGTTTTTCATGTGGAAATCAATGAGAATTCTCAATTAACCTTATCCCACTAGGATGTGGCATTGTTATTCCCATTAACATCCCACTAAAAAACAAATTTGATGACAAAATAATATATTCCTAAACAATAATTTCCTCAAATGAAAAATGTTTCCCTAAATTGGAACTAAACTAAAGGCATATGGGAATTCTAATAATTATCGTAAACATATTGGGAATCCATATTCTATAGTTTGGGATGACCATATCATTGGTAGAAATCCCATCAGTTACTCCTATAGTAATAAAAACCTATGATATTCGGGGATCTATTGGAAAACAAGACTGAAATCCCCATCAAGGTTACCAAAGGGAATGTGTGAGGAAGTAAATCAATCCTTTCTAGGTTCTTAAGAAAAAAATTGTCCAATATAAAAAAGGATAAAATAAATGAACCTAATGAAAGTGGATTTGATTTTACATTTTTCAATGATTATTATTAAGTAACCATGATTTCATGATACATATATTTGTGTATTTTCATTTTCTATAGAATACAACATTTTCACCATGACACAAATGAAGAGTTATAGAATACAGAAAATATACCCTAGTAGGAGTATCTAGAAACACATACTGAAGACACATGTAAACATAACTAGGGGATGATGTAAAACCTATAACCTACGCATTTCATGTTTCCACATGTATAATTGAACACTACCACTGATAAAGGATATCTTTGTTAATTCCCCCATCGTTACCTTGAAGGACAAATATTCATTCCACAGAAGAGTAGTCGGTGAAATATAAAGATGATATGAAATTATTGAGACAAGTCACTAATGTGTTACTCAAGGGGAAAGATTCCCATTGGATATCATCATCATGAAAATGATTGTATTACTCCTCTCACAAATTAAAATTGATAATATTCCCCTAATAGATAGACATATATACATTATACTAGCTCCAAATAGAGGAAGGGAATCTACATAAAGGTGTTTGTCAGAAATTATCATTACATCCACTATAATAATGATATTTTATCCATATTAGGGTTTTAATTTAGTATTCACACTGATCAAGAATCATTGGGATGTAAATATGATTCCACATCATCATACATTTCCCAATCCTAGTATATGAGTGTTGGCTCATGAAAATATACATCTAAACTACTCAACACAATTGTGTCCCTTGCTACATGAATGGAATCCTTGGATGAGAGATGCATAATAGTATAGGCAGAGAGAAATACATATCCAAAATGGGAGGATAATTTTTTTTAAAAATAAAATATTAGAAATCCTACATCCTCCACTTTTTATGGAACATGTTACTAAGAACAAAATCCCACACACTTCATCTCCTAAAGTGTACCAATTATGGGGCCTCTTGATCAACTAGTGGTGACAAAGATGAGTATATTTTTCACACTCTGATTGGTTCATCAATTTATGGTACAATAATAATCTAGTTGGGTTTATTTATTGATGAGGATGACTTTTTATAGTTTTTCTTACCATTTAATCACCACACTGAGGGAACATACATATTTTGACTTGAGGAAGGGAATGAATTTATAAAATGGGAGGGTGTATGAATTTTTAACTATATGGAATTGTTTAACATGCTCACTCTATATCCTTCTCTCATATTAGAAATTATTGGAGATCTAGGATGTAATTCTCTATGATGTGTTTCATATTCCTCAAATCCAAATTATATATCATGGGGGATTATGTGAGGTTTTAGAAATGGAATATTGTTTTGATGATTCTATTATGTAGACATGAGCTATATATTGACTCATTCTATCAACATAGTGGAAAAGGTGCAGTTAGGTATAAAATTATATAGTTAAAATCAAACAATTACACGATTCATTTCATTCACGTAAGTAGGTCTTGGATGGAGCAATGCCTCTTATCAAATGAAAATAACAACAAAATAACAACATTTCTTACAAAACACAGACAAGGATCACATAGTATTTGAGTAACGGATGAATAATGCATAATCATTCTGAAATAATAAGTTCATGTTTTTTTAATTTCATCCATAGATAATAACATGATCAAAATTCTGAAAACGAGGAATCCAAATTTGGTCAAGCTAACTAATCATTCTGACTGTTTCCTTTTGTAATGAAGGTTGGTTCACAACATCTAGGATTGAATCGTCTTCAATAATGTTCTCCAAAAATATTTTTAATTTCATATATGTAATTTTGGATAAATACCAATAACATGTGACATTAATGGCTATTAACTAGTTAGAAGAAGATTTTTTTTGAAAGTTGTTCCATTCAAGTATAGAAAGAATTTCAAAAAACTATATTAATTGAAATACAGTTGATTGAGCTCATGAAATTATGAGATCACATATCCACAAAACCATACTAAAATCTTCACCTATGTAGATCAAATCGAATATAACACTCAAATCAGGATGAAAACCAAAGACTTATAATATGAAAATGTGGATGATTCATATTTATCTCCTACAAAGGATCAAAATCTTAATGATTTCATCCCTACAACTTTAGAAGAATGAGTATAACTCAATAAAATAGAAGAATCATTACATAAAGAGACCATATTTGGTTCTAATCACATGATAAACATGGAATGGATTTTCTTCTCTAATGAATAAGAATATTTTTGAATGTTTCTCACACCTGATCAGGATAAAGTAGGCCATATGAACAGCACTCGAGTATACAATGGACAACACAAGAACTCTGGGACCCAATATTGTAATGAAGTCCCCAAATATGACATATTTGTAGTAGTGAAATATGGGAAAGTACTCCAACAATCAAAATAGATACATGTAGGTTTTATATATCCTGGTACTAGTAGTCCTTGATAGGGTTTCTTTTTATACAATGTGATAGTGGTGCGATTATATAATCATTATATTCAATTGATAAGGACTTCAGACCTAAATTACAGGTATTAAATTCTTTTTAAAACTCTAAAAAATAACCAGGATCTTATAACTAAAATTTAACATCTACAAAACCACATAAAAATAAGGAAGTCAATGTTGGGATTCACTGATATCGTGCACAGAATTTTTGTATTGTAATGTAGGTTGGGGTTGTCTCAGCCAGTCACTCAATCCTACATTCACAATATCATTCAAAATAACATTATGAAGCACTCCTTGAATCCCACTCTATCCTACATGCACTATTCCCATTAAATATTTTATTTCAAAAAGACACAAACCATATTCCCAAGTCAGTTCATCTACATGTTGTACATACATCCCATGAATTTATTTTATGAGTCCATTCTTAGATAATATGATATTATCATATCCTTACAATATTTTTGCTTTCATGAAGCATATGATTCAACTGATTATACTGTAATCAGTATTTATTTCACAATCTCTTCAATAATTTAGTTTTTTTATTTATGTCTCTATTGGAAATACTCATCCTTCATGTCACATTTCTCTAATCATATTTTCAAAACATGTTTTAATATCCTTTTAACGATGATTGTAATCATTTTTTTTATATTATAAAAAATATTTTCAAAGAATATTTATTCTTTTTCTACCTGAGGAACATTGTGAATTTTTCGAAAATTTAATGAGAATAAAGTTATCTTTTCACTTATTCAGAAAGAATGAAATGTAATGTTTTCCTGATTTTTTATTTACATGATGCATCCCCTAAAAAATTACAATTTTAGTCCCCAATAAAACTTTTTCTTATTAAATTTGATGTAATTTCAAAAAAAAATTATTCAAATTATAAAGGATATTTTCCATAATAATTTATTCATGTGGTTTATGAAAATTATTTTCCTTCGATGATATTGTTATATGTCAATAATTATTTGTTTAATGTGTATATTATTTAATGATACAATTCTCATTCATTATCATTACGTTTTATTTTTATGATGTATTTAAATTTATTTAGCCTACATATTTTCAATAGTATATGTTATGGTATAATGATTTTTATGAAAAATATTTCATTATGTAGGTTTTTATATGATGAATTATTTCGGTTCTTATGGTACACATATGTGTGGATTTTATTATGGGACAGGGGGATCCAATATCTCCCTCTTAATCTTTAGCTAATGATAAAAATTCTATGAGATAAAAAGGTTAAATGAGTGGTCATTGTAATCCTAATATAATAGGGTAAAATTGAAGTAATACTAATCCTAAAACAATAGGGTATATAGGAGGTCATCCTATTCCATTAAAAATTAGTACATGGTAGGTCATCTTAAGCCCACAATAAGATGGTTCACATGAGGTCATCTTATTCTTAAAATTAGAAGGTACATGGGAGGCCATCCCAAGACAAAACTAGGAACACGATTGATTAACCCTTGCCTAATATAATTTGAATTTCATGGTAGGAATCATTTGAATATGATATTTTATAGTTATGTGTATGCCAAAATTTCCATTTCTTAATCAATTTTTAGACTCTCATGGCTCATGTACTCTTATTTTATTATGATTCATATATTTTGATATGATAGTATTCATTCCATCACTCATGCTTATGATATTTGACATATAGACTATAATCATGAAATGTTATTATAATGTTTTCTTAACCTTATTCTAAATATGTTCAAATATATTATCTATTTTAATCCTCATTAAACATTTGTGCCCTCCACTTCTTATGTTTCCTTTCCTCATATAATAATTTTTTTCATGTTTGGTAGTTAATGGGAAATATAATTTTTGGAAATTTTCATGATATTTCACCAAATTATAATAATGTGTTACATGTTTCCAAATTCACTAATCTATTATAGTCCCCATGAAATTATTTTTTTTAATGTAATGAATATTCATCTAAAAATGTGTATCATCCATCTTCATCAACCTAGGGTTACTATCGATGGTATCAGAGAAATGGTTTAGTCATCTATTGAAATTGGGATGAGAAAACTCTAGAGATATCCCTATAGTTATTTATATGGGAATTCCAATGGATGTATCTAAGGATACATGTATTTATATGATACAATCCATGGAATTTGGTAATGATCCTGAATAACCTATGATTAAATATATGATATTATAGATTGAAGGTAATTTATATTGATTAGGATGTTTTCCCACAATAATTAGTGTTTCTAAGATTATTAATTTGGTTTTAGTCAATGATGGGAACCAAAAGTAGTTTGGTAAATTTTGAATTATCAGATGAGAATTCTAATGGGATGATAAAATAAAATAAATTACATTGTGATAATTCTAATTAGATTTCACAAAACATTATTAAGTACATGTACTATAAACAAAACCAGGACTCATCGAACAATATAAGGAAAGAGTTTCCTAATAATTTGGGAAATGGAGGCCATTGAGGAATGAGGATTCAATTTCTTACATGTCATGAATGATGAAATAAACACCCCCATTGAATGTCTCAATGGACAACGGAGGTGTTTGAAATGTGAAAAATAAGGGCACCAATCATGTAGCACCAAAGGGAAAAATTAAAAGTTCAATTGTTGCAATTTATGGAAATATTTACATTTCTATGATATTACCAAGAGTTGAATGTTTAATGAGTTTAATGAATGGGAATCATATAGCTCAAAGTCCCAATAGGAATTATCCTTAAAGGAATTGTCTTGGTTTTATAATTAATTTCTATATCGATTATTATGATGACACTACAAAAGAAAAGTAAAATGAACGAGGTATTAATTAACTGGATGTGGTAGTTTTTTTAATCTCTTATGGACTAAGAAGAAAAATAAATGTTTTTATGTATTATTTTCAATATTTTTTAATGGTGATTTATATAAGTATTGTTCTGTTTTTGTTTTTTTCTAAAGAATTTCAAGAATATGTTGAATGATTTTGATATGCATGAAAAGTGATTGAATGTAAGCATGGTTTTCATTGGAAAAATGATTATGGGAAAGTAAAATATTAATATGTAATTAATAGTTAGATAATTATGTTGTTACAATGATATGTTGTTGATGAACGTTTAAATTATATGGTAATGATTACTTGTGGACTGATTAGGGATATTTTAAAAAAAGAGTGTTGTACCATTGTTGATGATGTTTACTTTTTTGGAGAATCGAAATATAATAAATAAAAATTGTAATATGGAAACAAGAATGTTTTAATTAAGGATGTATGGTATTTCATGTTCTTAACAAGTTTTATTAGAATACATGATGAAGGAAGTTACATGATTTAAATGTGTCAAATTAGAGCAACATTATGATATACTAGAGATCAGTGATAATATATTTTTCAGAAAATTATGGAACTTTTTTATGTTTTGGACATTAATATTTCAAAATGGATATAAGGAAAACAATTTATGCAATTGTTTATGTTATACTTTAGATGAGTTTTTAAAAATTTTATAATTCCATAGTGAGGAAATATGTGTACGTGATAACTTATGGTTACATTTTTTTTCTATAAAGATATACATAATGACCAATAATTATATTTATAGATCTCATGATAAAATAATAAATCTAAAATAAAAACCCCACATTCCTGTTATGGAATAATAGATGTAGTGGAGATTTATCAAGACATAAAAATGGTGTGGTTTTTCTAATATCATGCATTTATATCTTATCATGAAAATTCTTCATCTTTATTAAAAGGGTCTTGAAATTAAATTCATTCCAGTTATAATAACTTTTTATGATATCCATTTCCTTATTGAAGAATATTTGGGTCACAGATTTTTTAGTTTTATCTTTCTCTTGACCATGTTTTCTATCACTCACCATCAAAACAATATTGTTAGATTTCTTTTCCAGGTTCTTATGATCGCTTCGTACCTATATTCTCTTATATGGAAACATAGTTATGAGTTGCATTGGGTGTCAATTAAGTTACCAACATTAAATTTTTAAATGTCAGTACTCTAATTCATATTTATCGTGGGGGTTTCTATGAAATAAACATTCATGTATAAAACATTTGATAACCCAAATGAATTTTAGGGTGAAATTCATTTTGAGGTGGGTATAATGTGACACCCAAAAAAATTGTGAAATTTTTTGTCCGAATTCGTTCAATATTTTCTATATTTTTGATTTCACATAATACTAAATATAAATTTCGTTATATGAAATACAGTAGGATTATATTTTATTATACGTAAAACTGTGCAAGGATTGTGTCATACCCTACATCAAGTTCTTTTTATTTTTTTCATTGCATCCAATACCAAGTTTTACTGAAAAAAATAAATTTTAAAATAATTTAATTTAATTTAATGAGATATTACCTAAGAGTTAAAATATAAATTGTGACTATTATTGAAACAAATATGAAGATATATGCTTTATAATATAATTCATTTACTACCTATTAATTATAAATGAAAATATATTACAATTTATTATAGTGGAAATATTTATATTTTTATTCTTTTTAGGTCATTCTATCATGATAAATTAAATTTTCTAAAATTAGATAATGATATTAATGATATATATAATTTAAATATTTTTTCAAATATATTTTATTTTTATCCAATTTATTTTATAGGCCTAAGATAATAACCAACCCCTGTTTATGCCTAAAAACCAATAATTTTCAAAAGGGATATTTTAACGCTATTTAATTGAGAAACCATTATAAATCCGAATTTTTACTCATTAATTTATTATATTTCATAATATAAACATATTATTATAAATATGAATATAATTTTCTTTTAATTTTTAGTTTTTTTTAAAAAATGTTTATTTTTTATGAATAATGAAAAATAATTGATTTTAATTGATTTTCTACGACAAACTATTTTATATTTTTAGATTATTTTTTTATTTGTTTTAAAGTTAAATTATTTATTTTTTATTTAATCCACTTTTGGTCATTGAAATCACTTTTACACTATATTTGGATATATAAACTTCTCATTCTTTAGAGCATTTTCACTCTAAAAATATGTTTTCTCATTTTGTCAACATGATTATTTTGAAATTAATTATAGAAAATTAATTATATTAATTGATTTTTTTAAAATAGATATCATTTTTGGAACCAATGTGTATAAATTATTTTAATAATTTTTTTTATTTTCAGACATTATGAATAACATCCTTAGTAAATTTTTTAATATCATAAAAGGTAAATAGAATAATTAGGTAGAAAATTAATATTAAATAAATTATAAAATTACCACAACACATGTCCTAATTTCAATGTAATATAGTTTTTCACAAAAAAACACCTTTTTTAAAAGAAATTTATACTTTGGAACCCACTCCAGTGAGATGATAATTTTATTATATTTTATTTTATGAAAATTTAATGACATCACAGTCATATTTTTAATATTTATTTTATTTATAATATAGTGTAAAAAAGAAGATAATGTATACTATAATGGTAATTTTAAGTATACAACATCTATCTTAATCATGATAATTGTTTTTTAATATTTATGAAATAAATAATTACCAAAAAATAATTACATAATGATTGTCTTATATTTAATTAATTAATTTAAATATCAAATAAAAATTATTAAAAATATTAAAATAAGTATAATTTGAAATATTTAATTTCATCCAAGAATTTCAATGTTAACAGTGAAATTTTTTTTGATATATTATATGTTATTTTCATCGAATATATCATATTGTTATGGTACTTTTTAAAATTTTAAATAACTTATATTGTAAAAATTAACATTAATGATATTTTATGAAAATAATATTTTATTAAATTTTTAAATAATCATAGAAATATTAAATTTAGAAAACATTATTGAATTATGGTCTCAAATGTCACAAAAATCTCATTTATGCACCAATTGACGATATATATCTAAAAATTTACCCTTTAAAAACCCTTTATACAAATGTTAAAATTAACATGTTTGTGGATGATTATAATTAAACATTATCTCATATTATAAGTAAAAATTTTACCTCCTATATGTATTTTTATTTTTTTATTTAAGATAAAATAATATCATTGAGTGTTTTGAAATATTCCCCACCACTCTCTTATAAAAGGGAACATCTTATTCTCCATTATTATCAACATTAAACGCCTTTTTATAAACAGAAAAAAATACTTGAAAAAATATTCTCTTCATCATAGAAGGATCCCTTTTTAAATTAATCCAAACAAATAAATCCTTTTTTAACTGAAAGTACATACCCAAATAATCGGTAAAGTTCATCAACGAATGATTTTATTTTATTTATTTTTTGATCCACTTAAATTATTTTTATTTCATTATAATATAAGAAAATAAGTATCCTTAATATACTGAGATGGTGTTATATGATTTTTCTAATATAAATTCACAAAAATTTATGTAATGGGTAATGTACTTACTGGGTGTGAGTAAAATGGACTACTTCCTCTAGAAACAATGATTGTTCATTTATCATTTACAACCCCTCACTGTGGGAATAATGATGAAATTGTATTTCTATGAAATATATGATATTTTTTAAATAATTTTACTTTCTTAATTACAATATCATATAAATTTTATTATCATCAATTATTTCGGGAAATGAAAATGTTGCGTAATTGTACGTATTTCTTACCATCTCCACTCTTCGATTTGTTTCAATTTTTAACTATATTTCGAATAGATGAAAATAAGGAAACATTATATGAAAATATATGATATATATAACATATTAGTTATTATTCATTAATAATATATTATATACATTTATTTCATTTAATATGGAAATATAATGAAATTTATGTTGCAATGTACGTTCGATCGACCATCCCCATGAATGGTGTATTTTATTTCCATCCATTGATATTTGATGAATCTCCATAAATATATATATATATATATATATGATATCTAAGTCTTAGTTATAATTATTGATATTGTTAAATCAGGATCCAGGTAAGAGAAAAATGGATAATAAGTAAAAACACATGCGAAAAACATTTCAGATATTACATGATGCATAACATTAACGTAGAATTGTTAATAATTGGATAATATATATTCAATATCAAATATTATATGGAATATTATTAATAATAAGATTATGTAATAGATAAATAATAAAAATATATATATTATACAATATTTTTTATTAGTATGATGAGAGTCAAGACATAAGGTAAGGTAATTTCGACTTATTTATTATTTCAGTGAGATACATTCCGTATTGACCACTCACATCATTTGAGTTGTGTATATACTCAGACGTGATATGTTATATTATTAATTTTTAGAATTTAATCAAATAAAAATATTCAATGAAATTTATTCATTCATGTAGTTTATGATTCCAATGACACTCAAGTATTAATAGGATTTCTACTCTCACATTTAAATATGTGAAAATTACACAATATTCACCACTTTTTTTTTCTGTGGAGGTTAAATAAAAGATATGAATTAATATTTTGGGTTATTTTTATATAATTATTATCTTATTTCAATCATGATTTATATGAATATAATGATTATATAATGGTGTGGATTTATTTCATAATCTCTTCAATATTTGGGGTTGTTTCATTTTATGTATCCATTGGGAAATATGTATCATCAATATCCATGTGTTATAAAAATAATTTAATGAAGTATTTTACTATCATTATATATATTTTTAATGAAATTATACATATTTTCTAAATTTTTACTACATGGTTTAAAAAAATACATTTCATGTTTTCCAAAAGAGGTAATTTTTGACTTTTTCGGAAATTGTATGATAAGCGTGTTTTATTTTAACTTATACATCATGAATACATTATTTCATATTAATGATTACTTATTTCATTGAATATTACATTAATATATTACTATTTTATTTCCAATTATTTTTTTCTTTTTAGATTTCATGGAAATTTATGAAACGAAAAATATTCAAAGTAAAAAAATGATATTAACATCAACAATTGTATTCAAGTGATCTCTATAATATATTTTCCACATAAAATAAAATTATTTTATGTTAATTATTTTTTATGGTGGATATGATTCAATGCAAAAATTATAATTATTTCTAAAAATTAGTTATTTTTAAATTGAATGATATTTATCAAACCTATTTCTTTTCAATGGTCCATGTTTTGATTGAATGTTGGTTATAAAACTCATTTCATTCTATTGGTTCTGATATGATGAATGATTTATTTTTTTGGAAGACATTTGTATGGTATTAATTATTTCATTGGATGGAACTATATGTTCCACAAATTCATAGGGTAATTATAAATGTGATATGAGATCCAAAGGGTACATGATAAGTCATCATATCCACACAATAAGAGGGTAAATTGGAGTTCATAATAGACATGAAACAAGAGTCTACATGGAAGGTCATCCTTAGACCATAATTAAATTGTACATAAAAATCAAAATAATCCAATAATAAGAGGGAAAATTGGAGTTCCTCCTATAACCAAAACCAAAAGGTAAAAAGTAGGTTATCTCAATCCTGGAGAAGGTAAATGGGTGATCATCTGAATCCAATATTATACTGAATTTAATTATAGAAAAAAATTGGTATGAAATATTATATGTTTATTTGTATGTCCCAATTTTCATGCCTTATTCCATTTTTGTACTACCATAGATCATGTGATTTGATTTTATTACGAGTCATGTATTATGATATTCTAATATTTATTATATCACTCATTTATATGATCTTGGTTGTGCTGGATATTATATTCATATATTATTTTAGTTTTCTCAAACCCTTATTCTCATGATGTGCTTAAGTAACATCCATTAATACCCATACTCAGAAACTAATCTCACACTTTCTATTGATTCATTACATAAATTTATAAGTAATGGTTTAATGTTGGGCTACTAAAGGGGATGATATATATGGGATATGTTTGAGATCTTCTAGAAAAATAGAAGAATATTTTTCAAGAATCCATATTCACTAAAGTGTTACAATCCTTGGATATTTGTGTTTCTAACTTTTATAATATTCATCTAAAAATATTAATTTCCATATATATAAAGTTCAAGTCACTATATGAGTATTCAAAATAAATAAATATAGGAGAATCTTAATAATTGGTATATAATCAAAAGAGGAACCCCTTGGGATGCACCAATCCTCAACATCAAGATGGAGGATGGTTTAATTAATATTTTCATTGATTATCATGATCTCATCAATGTCATGAAAATGAAAAATTATCCACTTAAATGACTTGATGGATTATTCAATCAGTTATATAGAGTATAAGTTTTTTCCGTGATGGATATATGATCATGATATTACCATGTATTGGTGAGGAAAATTGATATCCCCAAAACTAATATTCATATAGAGAACATTTAGTATCAGTAAATAGTATTTACAATAGGTGCCACTGTTTCTCTTGAAATAATTATAGATTTGATTAATAGAGTCTCAATAGATTATCTTGACAATATTGTGGTAGTGTTTATAAATTATATTTTAATCCCTTCAGTGAACTCATAAATTAAGTAATCATATTACTCACATTAACTAATTCATCAATTAATTAATCCTTTTAATTAATTCCAAAATTAAATATTCAAATTTTTAACAGTAGTTAATTCATTGGAAAATTAATTAAAACTCACTATCATAACAACCTGTATAATTAATTTTCAAAATATTTATTCCAACTTAATCAATTGATAACCCTAAATAATTCATCAATTAATTTTTAGATTTTAATAAATTAAATGTCGCCAATAAATTCATAAAATTATTATTCCATGAGAATTAATTTTATAATCATAATAATCATGATAATTAATTATATAATTAATTATCTCCTTTCAAAAAATTCAATATAATAATAATTAATATTTCCATTAATTATTAAAATTTTAATATCTCTATCTCACCCTAATTAATAGAAATATTTATTATCTAAATCATAATTTCTTTATCTCATAATAAATTCACCAATTAATAATTTAATTCATGACGCCAATCTCTCACAATTAATTCTACAATTATTTATCTAAAATCAGTAATATTGATATAACATAATTTATTTAAAAATTAATAATTGTGGTTATAAAATACCAATATACCAATTTCATATATCATTAAAATAACAATTCATAAAATTAATTAATTTATTGAACAATTCAATTGAAAAACATCTAATAACAATTATATAATTTGATATACTAAATTATAATTAAGTCAATTGGATCTGAATTTTATACCACATACATGAAGAATGGTGAAGAACACATTCCAATGGATAATCCCAATTTTACGTATAAGGCCCCAGCATTAAACCTTACATAATCTTGATTTATTACAAGATTAGACATTGAGGATCTTTTTTGGTTTAGAGTTTTAGAGAATTAGATCATAAAACTTGCATTACATTCCACATTTAAACAAAGTTGTTACATAAAGATAGTATTCATTTTTTCCCATAAATGGAAACATATTTAAAATAAAACATGTATTCTTTCTTGACACTTCCTTGACACTGACATCATATCATGTACCTTTCCCTTAACCTGTGAAAAACATTTCAAAAAACTTGGGATTAGCATAAAAAGCTCAGTAAGGGTTCTAAAAAAATGGAAAGGAAACATGAGTTCACATATACATAAGAATGAAATCATAATTTACCCATAAAACATAGGCACTTTAACATACCTCATCAAATCATGAATAAATCATAGAAATCATTAGACATAAAAGGTAACTTGAGGCATTCATAACATTCTTACGTAGGGAGTAACCCTCTTGGTTACGTTTGGAATACCCACCACAGTATATTCCCTAAATCTCTTCTGAAAAACCTTAATGTTTTACTCCTTCGTGTTACCCAATGCAATGGATAGCTATATAGGGCTCACCCGCCCTTAGTTTGTCATGGAACCACCCGTCTTCATAATAATTCCCAAGAACCTCAACATAATCAAATCACATAAAACATGCATAAAGGAAACATAACATTTCCACATTTCAATCACAAGATATCAATAAAACACATTGATATAAAAAAACTTATGAAAACCAATTTCAATACAAAAATAAAAGAAAAGTAAAACATTGTATTTATTTTTCTTTTAAAAAGAATTTATGGCTTGTAGAGGAAGACGAAACTCAAATAATGGTCACGACGGCAGAGAAGTCGTTGTCGCCGCATACGTACGACAAAAACATTCCCTTTTTTTGTTTAGTGAATGATTCGTATAAAAAGATTCCTTTTGAATAAATGTAAAAGTCAAAGGGGTTTATACACCATATAAAATAAATTTGTGTATAAAACAAAATATGCCTCAACGAATGGAGATTGAGACGAAGTCCCATACAAAGATGGTATCCTTGGATTAAGGATAAATCAATTACATAATTATGTGTGACAAAAGAATACATGAAATATAAGTGGATATTATGTGTTAAACAATCAGAGGATATTCACACATATTTATAGACTGACATATTCAAGGAGTACATGTTTATCCCAAAAAATCAAATTTGGGTTAAGAAGATCCCTTGCAAAAATTTGACAGCCTAACGGCGTCACAACAAAATTCAGAAAATGAGTTGATGAGAGATAAAAAGGGTATCTCATCACATGGACATAAAATTTAAATCAATAAGGATATATAAGAACATATCCCAACATAATATTATGTGAATTAAAAGACATAACAAAAGAAGTCTTTTAAAAAGAGGAGGGTGAATGTTTCCCTTACCGAAATGGGTATCTTTCGAAACATACACACCTTGAAAGAGGGACAATACAACATTGATGTAAATGCTCATAAATGAAATTATATTACACAATTAGTAAAATAATGTGCAGTACATACACCACTCAAAGGAAATTGTGGAAAATGTAGCATAAATCTCACGGGAATAAAAGTGAGATGAAAAATCCCTTACGAAAACTCGGCAGCCTAACGGCACCACTTAAAACTTCCAAAATGGATTGATGAGATCAAATAGGGTCTCTCATAATATTAACATAAAGTTTACAGAAATATGAATATAAAAGAACATCCCACAACATAACAAAGAGGATCTTAAAAAGTGTGACATAAATGAGTGTACTGAAAAAAAGAGAGAGGTTAGATTTCTTACGAAAATTCGGCAGCCTAACGGCGCCACTCAAAACATCCAAAATGGATTGATGAGAGAGAATAGGGTCTCTCATCATATGAACATAAAAATTACAGTAAGATTAATATAAAATAATATCCCAATAACATGAAATATGATATTTAAAATCAATGACATAAAAGAGTGTACTTTAAAAGAAAGAGAGGAGTTGGATCCCTTCTCTCAAGTCCATATTGTCATGTTTGTTTCTTTATATTCCTGAATAACAAACTTTGGTCAAGTTATAATTGCTTAAAGACCTCCTATAAATATTATTATCCAGTTCATATCACATATTGTAATGTTATAATAATTGGTTAATAATATGAGTTCATATCAGACGTTTTTGTCGATGTTTGGTACATGAGTCAAAAATTGAACTTGTTGGAAAATAATTTTCCATGTAGTTATAGGTAAATCATATCCATAATAGTATTTATGTTTTAAATATCATATATATCCCTTATATGTTCATTTTATACTATTCCATATCATTTGGATATAAAAATTAAAAGCACCGTTCATGGAGACGGTAGGCCGTACGTACGCATGAACGCTACTTTCATTTTTTGTCATATTAATGGTATTAAAACAAAATGAGATATATATATATATATATATATTTTATAATTCCAGAATGATATCCATAATTTAGATGTAATATATTTCATATATATACATTATATATATGTACTTATAATATTAAATAACATTTTGAGATAAGAAATGAAATGTACCGTTCATCGAGACGGTAAGCCATACGTATGCATGAACGCTACTTCCATTTATATTTCATATTTAATGGAAATAAAACATAATGATACATAATATTATTTTAATTCCATTATTTTATCATATATAATATCATTAAATATATCCTTTATACGTTCCACATATGGTATTAACGAATCAAATCACTTTGAGGGGGCGGTAGTCCGCACTTCCTTAAATAAAGATATAGCGTTTACCCATAATGGAAACCACAATGGTATGCCATAAATGAAAAATACAGAAGTTTACATAAAAATATTATATATCATATATAAATATAGTGTCATCTTAATGGCCACATTTGAAGGTCTTAGAAGAATGTAGAACAATCATCATTTTGTGAGGCAGAAATTCACCATCCATAGAAACAGTATGTTCTTTAACCATTAGATGTTGGTTTGTGTAATTTTAGCTCGAATCCTTATTATAAAAACATACTATTATATTGTAGATACTGTATTTGTTTCAAAATAAATGAATAAATGAGTTTAGGGGGTTCGAGAAGCAAAATAAAACAAAAGGACACAAGTGAAGACATTACCTTAAAATCGGGTAACTCCCTTTGGTTTGAGCTCAAAGGCTTCCTTGGGAAGACATCTACCCAATGTGAGGTCTTCAAGGAGTTATAGAGGGATTTGGAGAGACAAAATGGGTAGGGGTTTGCCGAGCCAATGTTTTTGGAAGTGTGGGTAAGGAGGTAGAGGTGGGGTCCTTTTAAAAGAGTAGAGGAGGGGCACTCTTGGAAAGTAAGGAAATGTTACATTATTTTAGAATGAGTTTCGAATATTAATGGTCCCACATTGATGTGTTTCTAGGATAAGGTGATAAGAGTTATAAATCCACCCATCCAATAGATTTTTACATTTGTAGGTCTTAGATTTTACATTATCTTTCCATTTTATTTAAATCGTTAAATAATGATGTCATCGCTGCATCATCATGATGTCATAAATAATTTAATTTATTCAATGTCTAAAAATTATAAAAAAAACTATGATGTGGAAAATCTTTTTATCTTTTCAATGACTAGTTATATTCAATTATCTGACTTGTATAAACCCATGTAAAAATTATTTTAGTAAAACAACTCATGTTTGTGTTGTTTTTACTTTAACATTAAATAAAAAGGTATATATGTCATTTTCCAACCAAAGTGGCTCCATGGGGTCCCCAAGTAGACCCATGGATTGTCTTGGTCGGCCATGACTCAACCAATGAGGGTAGGACATGTGTCTAGGTCATTTCATTTTATTAAAACATTATTCTTACCTTAAATTATACTAATTACCTCTAATCACGATTAAAATCATAATAAATTACTATTCACCAGAAAATTATTTTAATCCCATAGAACAACATTTTACATCTTAATGACAACCATGTATGTCGGATTTTTGAAATTCAAAACACAAAGATGACAAAATTTCATTTAAACGGAAAATCAGTTTTTATAAGTACCACTTAGTGGTTCCACTATTCATCCAAAATCGATGTTTTTCAGAAAATTTACAAAAATTCACCCTAAGCTATATTTGATATTCCGAATTCAAAAATGATATCTATTTTACAAAATTAAAAACATATAAGTTTCATTAATTAATTTAATAATTAATTCCTCTTTCAAAACAAATAGCGTGTTTTTATGAAACAAAATGTATCAAGAGATTGACACTAGTTTTAGTCCGATTTCAAAGTGAAATTAAATCCAACAACCACTATTGGATTAAATGGTAAAAATATATTCTAATTTAACTTTAAAACCAATTCAAAATATAATATAATAATATAAATAAATTATATTAAAAAGAGGTTATGAATTAAAATACAACATTTTTCACTATTCATTAAAAATTGATCTTTTTAGGAAAAAAACCAAAAATTTACACAAAGTAATTTTTGATGTCCCAATTCTAAAGAAGAATTTTATTTTGTCAAATGTAACACATACAATTGTCAAAAAGTGGATTTAAAAGAGGTTCTCCATCAAAAGGTGTTTAATCGACCTTTTAAAAAATATTAGAATGTTTACGCTTAAAATTGGATTCATTCGCATTTTTAATCCTCTAACATTTATTGTAAAAAGTAAAAATATTTGACAAACATATATAATAATTTTGTAGTTAGTTCTATTCATTCATGCCATCACAACAGCTAGTCATTAACTACCATTTAAAATAATATTATTTTATTATTAGTGTGCAATGTAAGATTTCAAAGGAACTCGTTGTTGTGTATTGGGTAAGCATCGAGCATAGCGTTCCCTTTAAATGAATATTGATATTTTATCCACAAATAGGGATAAATATAAAAATTTCATATTCATTATTTACCTGGGGTGTTACATCCTTCCCCCCTTTTGGGAATTGCATCCTCATAATTTTTAAAATTGGGCTTGGAAACTTCACTGAAAATCCCACATCGGAACAAGAGTCAGTAAAACAATCACTTTAAAATAAAGAAAGATAAGTACAAAGGTCACCTGAGTTAACCCATACTAGGATTCCAAGTATGAAAATATGGACATGGAGTAAAAAAAGGGTCATGTTCTGATGAAGAGTGATAGTAAACATGTTTAGAAAAAATTAAACCATAAGAAAATCACAAACTTGTGATGGGTTAAACGGTATTCAATTCCCCAATAGGAAAAGTTAACAGACAACATTTTTGTTTTAAGTTACTTTTTATTGAGGAATTTATTCATAAGGAAACATAATTACTTATCATATTGACTTTCAACTTTTATTATATTTCTTACACAGACTCATAATTTCCCCAAAAGACATGTATTTAGGAAGACTTGTTCAAATTAAGAGTACTATAATCAACATCTATAGGATCACCTAATCCACAAAATATAACTATATACATCCCATATCTTTAGACCTTAACCAAAACCAAAACCAAAAAGGTTAGTACAAGATCAGATAATACCCAAAAAGGATAATCCTTTAAAAAAAACAATACTTTTCTTAATCTCTAAAATTTATCAAGAAATACCCAAAGTTCAACAAAGATCCTTCAATAAACAAATTGTCCATAAAATACTTCAATGTAAACCAATATATGATTGAAACCCAAATATTTGGAGGATTTTGTCACATAGTCTTCCAAGTTAAATCGTATCATTTATCTCCAAACAACATTCGTTTCTCCTAAAGTCTCGTATTGAAAAGTAATTAACCTAATCACATATCCTCCATGATAGGTTAATAAATTTTCATAGATAACCCAAAATCAACTTACTCTTAATTCATAAAGTCATATAACTATAAATAATCAATCAAACTAACCAGGGACTTCACGTAGTCCAGTGGTAGGTGATAAATACCAGTTGCACTTTGGTTGTGGGTTCGATTCCCATAGCTTTGTCCAACGCGACGGGTTGTCACACGGTCTGCATGTTGTCCTTTTTCCAAAACGACATAATTCATAAAAAATTTCTCAAAACGAGATAAAATCTTAAAAAATGATCATAACATATTTTAACCTCAATTTTATCTCATTCCTTTCATTTTCCATCATATCATAGAGTAGCCCTTAATTACCAAAAAAGTAAGGATCATATAGACCATAATGGTTACCTTAATAATTATTACCTGAACTTCCACATCGAGTTGGACATCTCATACATGATGCATTACAGAACATACCAAGGTACAAGTGGTTGATCATGACTCCTTGATAGTTGTTTTAGGACAACCACATGTTTCCTTATTGAAAACCCCATTTCATCCAGTCTCTTAATTAGAGAACCACCACAGTTTCCTTCAAACCTATTGTCACTTTGGTGCCTGCTAGATCCATCCATTCACTAAAAACAGAAATGTCAGTGTGACTGTATCAACAAAACCATCATGTACTAATGAGGAAGATAACCACTAAGATATACTTACTCATTCACTTTATCTAAAACTAGGACTCTTTCTGAAATCCTAACCATTATGGTATTGTCACATATTCTTAGAGGATACCCTAACCTCTAATGTTATCTAAACCGACCTATGATACCAACTATAAGGCCCCAGCCTTAAACCTTACATAATCTTGATTTATTACAAGATTACACATTGAAGATCTTTTCAGGTTTAGAGTTTTAGAGAATTAGATCATAAAACATGAATTACATTCCACATTTAAAGAAAGTGGTTACATAAATATAGTATTCATTTTTTCCCATCAATGGAAACATATTTAAAATTAAACATGTATTCTTTCTTGACACTTCCTTGACACTATCATCATATCATGTACCCATCCCGTGACCCGTGAAAAACATTTCAAAAAACATGGGATTAGCATAAAAAGATCAGTAAGGGTTCTAAAAAAATAGAAAGGAAACATGAGTTCATATATACATAAGAATGAAAACATACTTTACCCATAAAACATAGGCACTTTAACACACCTCATTAAATCATGAATAAATCATAGAAATCATAAGACATAAAAGGTAACTTGAGGCATTCATAACATTCTTACGTAGGGAGTAACCCTCTTGGTTACGTTTGGAATACCCACCACAGTATATTCCCTAAATCTCTTCGGGGAAACTTTAATGTTTCACTCCTTCGCGTTACCCAATGCTTTGGAGAGCTATATCGGGCTCACCCACCCTTAGTTTATCATGGAACCACCTGTCTTCATAATAATTCCCATGAACCTCAACATAATCGTATCACATAAAACATGCATAAAGGACACATAACATTTCCACATTTCAATCACAAGATATCAATAAAACACATTGATATAAAAAAACTTATGAAAACCATTTTCAATACCAAAATAAAAGAAAAGTAAATCATGGTATTTTTTTTCTTTTAAAAATTAGGTATGGCTTGTAGAGGAAGCCGAAACTCAAATAATGGTCACAGCGGTGGAGAAGTCATTGTCGCCGCATACGTACGACAAAAACATTCCCCTTTGTCGTTTAGTGAACGATTCATATAAAAAGATTCCTTTTGAATAAACGTAAAATTAAATGGGGTTTATACACCATATAAAATAAAGTTGTGTATAAAAAAAAATATGCCTCAATGAATGGAGATTGAGATGAAGTCCCATACAAAGATGGTATACTTGGATTAAGGATAAATCAATTACATAATTATGTGTGATAAAAGAATACACGAAATATAAGTGGATATTAAGTGTAAAACAATCATAGGTTATTCACACATATTCATAGAACAATATATTCAAGGAGTACAAGTTTATCCCAAAGAATCAAATTTGGGTTAAGAAGTTCCCTTGCAAACAATTGACAGCCTAACGACGTCACTAAAAAATTCAGAAAATGAGTTGATGAGAGATAAAAAGGGTATCTCATGACATGGACATAAAATTTAAATCAATAAGGATATATAATAATATATCCCAACATAATAGTATGTGAATTAAAATACATAACAAAATATGTCTTTTAAAAAGAGGAGGGTGAAAGGATCCCTTACCGACAAGGGTATCTTTCGAAACATACACCCCGTGAAAGAGGGACAATGCAACATTGATGTAAATACTCATAAATTAAATTATATTACACAATAAGTAAAATAATGGGCATTACATACACAACTCAAAGGAAATTGTGGCAAATTTAGCATAAATCTCACGGGAATAAAAGTGAGATGAAAAATCCCTAACGAAAACTCGGCAGCCTAACGGCGCCACTTAAAACTTTCAAAATGGATTGATGAGATCAAATAGGGTCTCTAATAATATTAACATAAAGTTTACAGAAAGAGGAATATAAAATAACATACCCCAACATAACAAAGAGGAGCTTAAAAGAAGTGACATAAATGAGAGTACTTAAAAAAGGAGAGGTTAGATCTCTTACGAAAATTCCACAGCCTAACGGCACCACTCAAAACATCCAAAATGGATTGATGAGAGAGAATATGGTCTCTCATCATATGAACATAAAAATTTGAGTAAGACTAATATAAAATAATATCCCAATAACAAGAAATATGATCTTTAAAAGGAATGACATAAAAGAGTGTACTTTAAAAGAAAGAGAGGAGTCAGATCCCTTACCTCAAGTCCAACTTATATTGTTCGTTTCTTTATATTCCTGAATAATAATCTTTGGTAAAGTTTTAATAGCTTAAGGACCTCCTATAAATATTATTATTCAGTTCATATCACATATTTTAATGTTATAATAATTGGATTATAATATGAGTTCTTATTAGACATTTTTTTCGATGTTTGGTACATGAGTCAAAAATTGAACTTGTTGGAAAATAATTTTCCTTGTAGTTATAGGTATATCATATCCAGAATAGTATTGATGTTTTAAATATCATATATATCCAGTATATATTCTTTTTATACTATTCCATATATTTTGGAGATAAAAATTAAAAGCACCGTTCATGGAGACGGTAGGCCGTACGTACGCATGAACGCTACTTTCATTTTTTGTCATATTAATGGAATTAAAAAAAATGAGATATATATATATATGTTATAATTACAGAATTATATCCATAATTTAGATGTAATATATTGAATATATATCCATTATATATATGTACTTATTATAGAACATAACATTTTGAGATAAGAAATTGAATGTACCGTTCATGGAGACGGTAAGCCGTACGTACACATGAACGCTACTACCATTTCTATTTCATATTTAATGGAAATAAAACATAATGATACAAAATATTATTTTAATTATATTATTGTATCATATATAATATCATTAAATATATCCTTTATATGTTCCACATATGGTATTAACGAATCAAATCACTTTGAAGGGGCGGTAGTCCGCACTTCCTTAAATGAAGATATCACATTTACCCATAATGGAAACCATAAAGGTATGACATAAATGAAAAATACAGAAGAATACATAAACATATTAGATATCATATATAAATATAGTTTCATCTTAATGTCCACCTTTGAAGGTGTTAGAAGAATGTTGAACAATCATCGTTTCGTGAGGCAGAAATTCGCCATCCACAGAAACAATATGTTCTTTAACCACTAGATGTAGGTGTGTGTAAGTTTAGCTCGAATACTTCTTATAACAACATCCTAGTATATTGTAGATACTTGAATTGTTACAAAATAAATGAATAAAAAATTTTAGGGGGTTGGAGAAGCAAAATAAAACAAAAGGACACATGTGAAGACATTACCTTAAAATCGGGTAACTCCATTTGGTTTGAGCTCAAAGGATTCCTTGGGAAGACTTCTGTCCAAAGTGAGGCTTCAAGGAGTTATAGAGGGATGTGGAAAGACCTAATGGGTAGTGTTTGTCCGAGCCAAAGGCTTTGGAAGTGTGGGTAAGGAGGTATAGGTGGGGGCCTTTTATAAGAGGAGAGGAGGGGCACTCTTGGAAAGTAAGGAAATGTTACATTATTTTAGAATGAGTTTCGGATATTAATGGTCCCAAATTGATGTGTTTTGAAGATAAGGTTATAAGAGTTCGAAATCCACCAATACAATAGATTTGTACATGTGTAGGTCTTAGAGTTTACATTATCTTTCGATTTTATTTAAATTGTTAAATAATGAGGTCATCACTGCATCATCATGATGACATAAATAATTTAAGTTATTTAATGTCTAAAAATTATAAAAAAAATACTATTATGTAGGAAATATTTTTATCTTTCCAATGACTATTTATAGTAAAATATCTGACTTGAATAACCCCATGTAAATTTTTTTTTAGTAAAACAACTCATGTTTGTGTCGTTTTTACTTTAACATTAAATAAAAGGGTATTTATGTCATTTTCAACCAAAGTGGCTCCATGGGGTCCCCAAGTTGACCCATAGATTTTCTTGGTCGGCCATGACTAATCCAATAAGGGGAGGACATGTGTCTAGGTCATTTCATTTTATTAAAACATTATTCTTACCTTAAACTACCATAATTACCTCTAATCACGATTAAAAACATAATAAGTTACTATTCACAAAAAAATTATTTTAATCCCATTGAACCACATTTTAATTATTAATGAAAACCATGTATGTCAGATTTTTTAAATTCAATACAGAAAGATGAAAAAATTTCATTTAAATGGAAAATCAGTTTTTATAAGTACCACTTAGTGGTTTTACTATTCATAAAAAATTGATGTTTTTCAGAAAATTTCCAAAAATTCACCCTAAGCTGTATTTGATATTCCGAATACAAAAATGATGTCTATTTTAAAAAATTCAAAACATCTATGTTTCATTAATTAATTTAATAATTAATTCCCGCTGTCAAAACAAATAGCGTGTTTTTATGAAACAAAATGTATCAAAAGATTGACACTGGTTTTAGTCCGATTTGAAAGTGAAATTAAATAAAATGACCACTATTGGATTAAATGGTAAAAATATATTCTAATTTCACTTTAAAACCAATTCAAAAGATAATCTAATCATATAAATAAATTAGATTAAAAATAGGTTTTGAATTAAAATACAACATTTATCACTATTCATTAAAAATTGAACTGTTTCGGAAAAATACAAAAAATTTACACAAAGTAAATTTTGATGTCCTGATTCTAAAGAAGAATTTTATTTTGTAAAATATAACACATAAAATTGTCAAAAAGTGGAATTAAAAGAGGTTCTCCATCAAAAGGTGGTTAATCGTCCTTTTAAAGAATATTATAATGTTTACGCTTAAAATTGGATTCATTCGCATTTTTTATCCTCTAACATTTATTGTAAAAAGTAAAAATATTTGAAAAACATATATAATCATTTTTTAGTTAGTTCTATTCATTCACGCCATCACAACAGCTAGGCGTTAACTACCATTTAAAATAATATTATTTTATTAGTAGTGTGCACCGTAAGATTTCAAAGGAACTCGTTGTTGTGTATTTGGTAAGCCATCGAGAATAGAGTTCCCTTTAAATTAATATTGAAATTTTATTCACAAATAAGGATAAATATAAAAATTTCATATTCTTTATTTACCTGGGGTGTTACATTAAGTGAATCTATGAAGAACCCAACACTGAACAAGATCAATATCCAAAATGTAAATACACGATTAAATGAAATAAGATCTCATAAATATATACCTAAAACTAAAAAAACTAGATCTTGATTCAAAAAATCAATGTCTATATATAATACTGGATAAACATATATCTTATATATGGGAAGGGGAATACAAGATAAATTTAGATCTAAATGAGAAGAACACCAATACATTACAGGTACGTATATGTTATTGTGTTCATGACAGTGATGCACGAAGGAGTATCAGTCCAAGGAAAATACACAATAGAGGTAAAATAAGTAGTTTCAATCCAAGGAGGAGGTGCATCGATGAATTTCAGTCTATTAAAGTGGTTCACAATTTCTATATATATACGATGGGTGTTTGTAATATTACACAATACTATAGGTGTTCTTTTAATAAGATGGGTGTTTAAATTACATTATGAACACCCTCATTTCATGTCTTGTAATGAATTGAAAAGGAATCCTTGTTTTTTTTTCAATAAAATCTTGTCAATACTTTAACATTGTTTGAATATTACACATGGTGTATTCTAATTACAACTGGCTAAATATTACACATGTTGTAATCTAATTACATATGGTTTAATATTACATGTGGTGTAATATTACAGTGAGTGTAGTATTACCAATTGTGTAATCTAATTAAACTTGGTGTAATATATTTTCTATATATGTTTACATGTTGTGAATTATAGTTTTAGGGGGTGTAAATATTCAAGGTTTGTGTTAATTCGAGCCACGAATTAATTTTTTATGGTCTTCCACAAACCATTTAAATGGATCATACAAGGAAAAATACAGGATCGTACAATATCCTTAGATTTTGACATATCATCCTTAAGCATCACTCCCAAGGATCCATATTTAATGTTTGGATCTTAAAATTTTATAGTAATTATGTATGAACAAACACTATATTTAGTATAAAAATAAATATTTTTCTAAATGAAATTTTAAAACATTTAATAAGAATCATATTTTAAATATAATTTTTTCAAATTTAGATATTTAATTTTAGAAATAATTATATTATTTTAATTATTAACAGAAAAATTTTCATTGGTGTAATTTTTATTATTTTCCCATAATGTATTATTTATTAATTATTAGTGAAAAGAACTGTTTCTAATTCGAAATAACTTTTTCATCTAATTTTTTTATAAAGATAAATTATTTTTATAATTTGTTATGGTGTTTAATAGAATTATATGTTTATTAATCAGTCTATTTTAGTTCATTGGAATCAATTTAATATTGAAATTGGATACAAAAACATCGCAATGTTTTAAACATTTTTTCTTTAATTACCTGATTTATCGTTCCAATTAGATGATTAACTTTAAATTAATTTTTTCCACGTATGTGATTAGAATTTGGAAAAATACAATTCATATCTATTATAAAAAAGTAATTAATATTTCTTATAATGAAAATATATTTTACAAATGTTTTATTGAAAATAATTAAAATAAAATATAAAGATGAAGAGAAAAAATAGCTTTACAATGGAGTAAAACTTGTTCTTAAAGAAAAAAATGAGCTAAAAACTTCTCCTAAATCAATTTTATATACATATTTATAAAATTTACTTATTTTATTTATTTATTTTACTTTATTGGACACACGTTAAATGGAAAATATGTGGGTTGAATTCCCTTTTACAAAACTTTTATGACGAACACTCCCCTTCACAATAAAAAAGCACTCACATCCCACAATTCCTAAAACATATCAAGGCACAATGGATAAAATGATATACCCAATGAAATCCAAAAATACCTCCCATAATCCCATGCAGATCACCATGTATAGAAATCCATTCATGTAATACCTTTGGGTAAAAAACAAATGGAGTTACCCTAAAAAGTAGTAACATTCATCCAAAAACTCTTTCATTTTATTCTCATTATCAAAGCCATAAAATCATATTATTCTACAATTATATAATAAATCTAGAATCATAAATTTTATTATATATTTTAATTCAATTATTTAAATAAACATATACACACTTCCATTAAATGTTTAATAAACTTTCCATTTATGTGTATAGATAACTAGAGCTTCGAAAAAAAATGTCATATGTGTTATCCATTAAACATATAGAGATTGAGAATTATGATTGAAACACTATTTAGATTTATTTTATATAATATATATTATTTCATTATTCATTCTTAATTAATTTATAATAGAATAATTTATGCTTTCATTTTTTTAAATATTATTACATCATTTTGAGAGTTTAGTCTACCACCATCTCAAAGCGGTATGATTTTTTCACACCATACATGGAATTTATAAAAGTATTTATATTATAAACCCATTAATTATATATGAAATAAATATGATATTGGAATAAAAATATACATATATATCATTTAATTTTCATTACTTTAATATAGAAAATAAATGATGTTATGGTCCATTTGTACGTATGTCATATCGTCTATATGAACACATCATTTCATTCGTTATGTCCATATTTTGTGACATATTTAAAATTAATATGTGCATAATATATGTGATATTATGATAATTCATTAGATTAAAAATATTATTAAATAATTATCTAATTATTTGGAATAAATATCATGTTAAAACATACTTGGGAAACAAGTAAATTAAAACATCAAATAACGAAAAATAATGATAGTTTACTAAAAAAGTAATAATATATTATAACAAGTTAAAATATGATATTATAAATATTAATAAGTTTTTTATTAGTTAGTGAAATATTTAATACTATTTTATAGAAATTTAAATGATGTTCACCCAAAAAGTTATCCTAATGTTTGGGATTTGTGTATTGGTTTTCTTTCTATGAGGAGGACACAATAAACCCCACTTAATTCTCTTGTGTGGTGTTACTAATTCCAATATTGATATAATATAAAATTAATTATTTTATATTTATATTATTTGAATAGTAAATTATATTTCTACTTATCTTGGTCTTCTAATTCAATAGTTACCTATTTCTAAGGAATATCAGCTCAATTTAAGGTATATCATCTCAATTTACATTTCATTGAGATTTATTTTTTATTATCCACCAATTCACATTTATATAGTCTATATTCTTACAATTGTAATGTTATGCAATAAAAATTATTTATTATCAGATATTAAATACTTCATTAAATTTATTTCCAAAAATGGTATTATCATTCAATAATTTCAACGTGGTATATGGTACATTGGAATGATTAATGATTATTCTCCTTAAAAATGATTTTAATGATTATCTTTGAAATCTCAAAAACCTTTGAGATTCCTTACATTCTGTTGTAACAATCACATAATTTATGATCATTAACTTAATTATAAATAGCCTCCTTACATCCACCATTTTATGTAATATCATGATTCATTCTTTCCTCATGATATTTTGAGTTTATATTTGAATTATTTTATCATATGGGATTACTAATAAATGGTACCAAGTAGAATTGAATTAGAAAACTGATTTTTTTCATTTGTATATATTAAATCCTCATTGTCATATATGTTTTAGAATTATATTTATATTGACATCTACTATCAATTGATGTTTTCCACTTCTATATGTTTATTTATAGTTGATATCAATAATATACTCATTGATTGATTATCACTCAAACATTATAATGATTTTAGGGGATTAATTTATAATCTCATTTATTTTAATATTTTTCACACTTGGATTTCCATCAGAGGAAATTATTATATCATTTTCTAATAGAAACATTAAATTTAATATCCTTTTGTAATTAATGTCCTCTATTAAGTAATATTACTATTTTATCACTTTTTAATAGTGAAATATTTTTTGAAATTATTTTTCATAAAACATGACTTCATTATCACTTTAGTCAGAGAATATGTTTTATTCTAAATAAAAAATATACTTAAAATACTATCCAAAAATTTATTCAAAACATAAAAAATTATTTATTTAAAACATACATGACATTTTATCTATTACACATGTTTTCAAATAAATATCCTCGTCACTTTATAGACGTGGAATTTTATTCCCTTTATTATCATGAATATAGAATGTTCATTTTTTATTGTATGTAATTTGAACATATTCTAGCAATAATTTAATTAATGTATAAATTTTTTGTTTAAAAGGATAATTTTTTTTTCAGAGTATATATGTAGGGACCCAATAACAGAATGCCTGAAATTAGTGTCTACAATCAATAAAATTGGAATAATAACATGAAATAAAATCCTGATGTAATGATAGTTTAGTATTCTCGGTAATCCAAATACATACATGATCCATTTAATAAAAATTAATAATTTTATTACAAAATATTTATTTTCCAATTAACTTATTTAAAAATAAATAACATCAATGAAAACAATATAATATCTTGTATATCTATGCATATCATTCATAGTATGCTTATTAGATTCCTAGGGAATAAATCAAAATAATGATGAGCTCAAAATATCAGTAAGGAAATAATATAGGGAAATAACTAAGGAATTAATGAAGAAAAAATTAACATGGCTAATGAAATTGTAGGGGTATCGGTTTTGGCCATATCAATCTTTGAAATATTCAAACAAAAAATTCGTGATCTAGACGCAAAAGATGTGTGTGATTCTGAAGCCCAGTGTGCCCGTAATTAATTTTATAAAAATATTATGTTCTCTTGTACAATTCATGCGGTGGAGATGAGTTTTCCCTCTAAATAGTAGCTCAGATCAGTAATCTAAGTTCAAAATTGCTTATAGAGTTTGTTGTATAGCCAATACGGCATGTAACCATTGTGGGCGCGATCCAACTATAGAAACAGGCAACCATTGCCATTTTGGTAAATAAATGAATAGTTTACTATGAGAGTGGGCAAGAATAACTTCTAAATAGAGTTCTAGATAAGAATTTTGAGATCATGTTTGTGTTTGAAATGTCCTGTTTACCCTAAGTGTGATACAATTTTAATCGGAACCGAGTGCCAGGTCGAAGGACTATTGGCATGTGTTAATTGATGTTTTTTATTAAAAATATAATAACAAACAACAATATTCTCCCCCCAACTCATTTTTCGTGGGCAGCATGGGGCCTACACTACTATTCATTGAAGAACTGACGAATAGGAGTATTAATCATCAAAACGAGGAACCGTCGGTCTTAGATATTGACCGAGAATTCTGCCTGATCGTGAAAAAGTAGTAGCTGAGCGTGCAAAGTCTCTATGTTCCACCTAAAGGTAAAAGGGTATAGGTTCAAAATCTCAAAACCTAAATATTGATTTATTTTATTCAAATCCTCATAAGGGTTGAGTAGTTTGGGTCCTTAGCTATCTAAAACATGTTTAAGATCTGAATTTGGAGCACAAGGGTCCTCCCAGTAGTTCCCGAAAGTTTTCTAGAGGGAAAAATGGAATCCGACGGCGGCTAAGGCAGAATCATGGAAGGTAATTTCTAGTGCGTTGATGACACATTAGTTTTCGGCTCTAGTGCGGCAGATTCTAGAGCTGGGGTGGCAGCTTCGGCACTAGTACAATGGTTTCTGGTGAGACAGGTTGTGGTTCAGCAAGAAATTTTCAGGGGTTCTTTAACCTCTCGTAACTCGCAAACCGAAAGTCTGATTAACAATATATTTATGGGCACACGATCCTTACATCAATATGGAACCCTTGAGAATGTTTTCCAAATTTTATGAGTTTATTTCATTGCCTAGGGCTACAAAACCCCGAAATAATAATAATATTTTATTATTATCTACTTTCATACCTGTACAATGTCAGCACAGAGCTTTTGATTGATGTGTCATCAACTAAATTTTGATCATGATAGATTGTCAAACATTTCAGGATAGTTTTTAGGAACTAGGATTGTGATTAGTGTTAGGGCCTCACACGTATTTTTTTGCATTTATAGAGATACGCGACTTTCCCATTTGGTGTCAATTTTGGATGAACCAGTAGGCAATCTCATGTGTTTTTTCAAGGGGATCAAAATACTGTGATCCACATGATGTGACTCGAAATTATGTTGTGGCCCCTACTCAGTCATGTTTCGGTTCATAATACCATTTCACCAGTTGAACGTTTTGGGTGATTAAATAGTTTATACTGCATGTATTTACATGTTGAATGTGATGGCAACCTTGGTTTTGAACTTAGAGGTACGCAATAAAGAGATTTTGTAGATCGCTTGAGATAGTAACTTTTGTACCAGAAACAGATCAGTGAGCTCCCATTGTTTGATCATATGAGGGTTTTTGTGGCATTACAACCCCTGTGTTGTTTTGTGATCCCCACTATTGGATAAAATTCAATTAGTGTTAAGGCATCCCTCTAGTGAGTCTGGAGCAATATATTGTAGTTTTGCTTCCAAAGATCTTGTTCTTGGTATCGTTGTGAACGTTTATCCACGAGAAGAGTTCCCCTATCTAGTAGGAAAACCACATAGGATTGAGGGATCACCAGAAATATGATCCCTTACGTAGTGTTCCATAGTACTAGGGTTGTAGTATCGACAGTTATATGATCCCCTAATCACTGTGTGGTTTTTTGTAGGGTTGCGGTATCATTGTTAATGTGATCCCAATATAGTGCATCGTTTCATTAGGGATTTTGGTATCATTAGTTCAATCCCCTACATTGAATGTTATACCAGATAGTGTTTCCAACATCATTGTGACTGCCATTACCAAGGTGATGATCCTCTATATGAGTGATACAAACTGTGGAATGTTGGGTTGGGTTGTGGTATCCCACAGTGGATGCAAGGAGTTATCCCTTATCTGTGAGATCTTCGTTTGAACAGGTTAGATTTTACTATACCCCTGATGATCCTAGGAGTGATGCCCTATCTACAGATATTGGTGTTTTAATGTTTCAGTGTGACGTTTTCATTGAAGGTATCAGACGAGTATGTCCGCCCGGATGCGCCATATGGGATGAATATTTAACCCAGAGGAGTGTTTTACTAAATATTTTGTATTTTTGATGACATAGATCATGATGTGTGTGATCCGAGTTTTATTTATGCCTTAGAGCCTTGATCCAAACCTGTCATTGGTAATGAGGTCAGAACCACATAAGGTATGGTTCCTGTGATCAGTATATTTGAATGTCCATGTTATCTGTATGGGTATATACCTAAGCTAGGAAAAGTAGTCATGTTTTTTTCATGTATGGTCTCTAGATGGAGTTTCTCTCTCATTTGGGTTCCCTTTGGTTGTGTTGAGTTGACAGTTTCCATTCAGTTTGTCTATTTTATTTTGGGGTTTTTGGGGCGTCTAATGAGTAACTATATACTCACCCCTACATTGGATTTTGCTAAACATTTTTTGTGTCTTGTGTAGACCATGATCCATTTGATGGAGTCCTATGAGGTCTTGGAGTAGGCATATCTTAGTGACATTGACAGAAATGAGGTGTTTACTAGAGCTGTGCCGAGGAGTTTTCTGGCAGGGGCTTTTATCACCAATCCCCTCCTTATGAGCATGTTGGATTCTTTTGTAGTTTTATTTTCGTGGGCCATGTATTTTTCATTTTCTGATTTTTTTTACTATGGATGTGGTTTATGTGTATGCGTGATTTGTTTAGTTTATATATATATATATAGAAACTTTAGTGAAGGTGTATGTGGGTGTGGGTATACATGAAACGTAGGCTAATTCTATCCATGTGTGATATTGCCTACTCGATGCTAGTCACCACCCCCTGGCCTATTCTAGGTGGAACTGGGATGTCGCAGCTCGAGCCCCTTTGGGTCGGGTCATGATAAAGTGGTATTAGAGAAGGTTACACCAGTTGGATCTTTGAGTTTTCGTGTTATAGCTATAAGTATGGTTTGGGATTCATAGAGGCATTATTTGGATGTTTTGAGTTTGGATTTCAGGCCAGGGATTCCAATATTGGTGTGGCAGCCGACGTAACCATTCACATGGACATGGATAACATGAATTTTTACTTGGGACATTATTACACTAGTTGTAATGAAATAATTGTACGTGCTTTATATTGGACTGGATTTTGGGTTTTCATTTTTATTCTAGAGTCAACTCCCCAGATATACTCTTTGATCATGGTTTGTCTTGACTGTCTTTTAAGATTCCTCCATGATACTAGCCAGCGAGTGTTCTATAGTGGGATGATGATGACGATCAACCCCGAATAGAGTTTTTGGAGATGGGGAAATGATATGAGGACGTAAATCCAGGTGTTTCTCTATTTGAGCCACCACCTGTCGAGCAGCTAGTTGTGCTGGAAATTCTGGATGATGATGCGTGCATGCTAATTGCGCTGCATGAGTTCCAAAAGAAATGTCCTCTATAATATATATGGATCCAAACCCCTAGGAAGCTGATGACTGGATTGAAGTAGTCACCCATGTTTTCCACTTGTTGAGGAAACCTCCAGATTAGATGATGATCATAGCGGTGATCCTTCTAGTGGGTTTGGCAGGGAAAAGGTGAAGTCTTGTGATGCATTCCCCCGACAAGGAGACGCTCATGTGGTCATTGTTTGAGTAGTTCTTTCAGGAAGAGTTTTCTCTTGTGAAGATGAGGTTAGTAGGAATCCAAGACCATCTGATGCATCAGATGGAGGGAATGCCTATGTCAGAATAATTATTGAGGTTTATAGACATGTCATGCTACTCTATAGATATGGTTTGAGACTCTTTCATTAGGCCTCAGACCTTAGAGAAGGGCCTATGAAAATATATCCATGCATATGAGGTATCTTTGTGTGTACTCCCCTCTATTGGAGTGCTGGAGCAGGCTTTGGTGGTGGAGAGCTTTCTGGCTAATCATATTCCACCTGTTAGTGCTGGGCATGGGGGAGCTGATACCTTGGTAGCTGGTTCGGTAGCTAGTAGCTGACAACAGGTGTAAGGGTCCATACATGCCATATATTTTAGGAGGGGACACAAGGATTGAGTATTTGATGCTCAGGGACCTATGACTGACTTTGATCATTTGTAGGAGTGTTGGTTTAACAGTTACGATGGTCGGGGACATCATGCTAGAGTTTTCCAACCTATCGTGCTACTGAGAAGGAGCTGGTCGACATGACTCCTTGAAAGATGTAGTGTCTGGAGTATGGAGTACTTTTGGGTAGAGAACATGGCGATGGGGATATTGTCGAAGCAGGAGGGGAAAGGTGGCACATGTTTCCACTATTGCTACACCCAGGTGGTCCATGTTGAGCTCATGGAGTTGGAGGATGAGGGTGATGACAAATACAGGCCTTATAGGTTATTAACCCCTTGGTTCTACAGATGGATAGAGGTATGATATGTTTCCTTTCTACAATCTACAGTTGTTTTTATAGAAATTGTATGTCCGTACTCATTCTGTTGTATTAATTTCTTGAGGTTTTTTAGGTAATTGGAAAGACCAAATGTTGGTGTTGGTCGATGTGATTCGAATGCACGAGGAAGAGAGATCCTTTCCTCACTGAGATAAGTTTTTGTGTTGCTAATAAAACTATTGGTTGTGTCAGTGCCACCGAAAGTGGGGTTTATAGAGGTGCGGAGGAAGATTCCCTATGAATCATGTGTTCAGGGAAGGGTTTTTTGTTGTGGAGTTTTGAAAAAATGTATTGGGTTCCACATAGCAAGTTCTATTTGAACGCATTGGAACCCTTGGCGTTTTTATTGCGCATTTTTGTGAACATGATAGTGTGGAAACCCCAGTTCAGAGTTTAGTTTCATTCTCTCATGCTTATGAATTTTAAGGGAATAAAAGTCCTAAGGTGGGTAGAATGTAGCAGTTTGGGTTATGGCCCTTTCAGACATTAGAATATTCCAACGAATAATTCTACAGCTAGGTGCATAAGCAGTGTGTGATTTCAAGGCGTGGTGTGCCCAGAAATAATTGAATAATAATATTATGGTTTTAATAATATTCAGATAGCAGAGATGGATTTTCACATTTATGGTAGCATATATCAGAATTATGAGGGCATTGTTACACCCGGAGAGTTTCGATGATCTTATGAGGGGTGTAACTATTGCAGGTTTGGGCTTGCTATAGGAAAAGTTGACCTGTGGCTTTTTCATAAATAAATAATTTATTTATTTGAGTCAGATCAAATAACTCATGAACAGAGTCCTAGATCAAAATTATGATATCATAGTTGAGTCCTGAATGCTGTGTTTACCCTAGTTATAAAATAATTTTACTCGGCACTAGGTGTCGGGTCGGTGCTGCGTTGGCAAGGAGTTCAAATGATGTTTTTATTAAACAAAATTAAAAAAACATCAATCTTATCCCCCACTCACATTCGGTGTGAAATAGATTTCCTCATCTATTCATTAATGAAGAACCAATGAACTTGATGTCGAATAATCAAAACAATGTGTGATCGTTCTTGGATCTTGACGGCAGACACTGCCAGATCGTGCAACAGTAGCAGCAGCGTGTACAATGCAAAAACATTCTAAAAATATGTAGGCAGTTTGTGTTTTAAAATCAAGTATTTCAGTTATGCCATTTTTCCACAAATAGTTATTATATTTGTGTAGTATTTTCCTTGAGTTTTCCAAAACATGTTTCAAATCTAAATTTGGAGCACTGGGGTGATCCCAGTGGTTCCCAGAAGTTCTTCAGCTAAATGCCCCATTTTTGGTGATGGCCATAGGTGAATCTAGCTATGACGGTGGTGGTACGGTGGTTGTGTCGTGGTTTCTAGCTCCAAGGTTGCAGATTTCGTCACTGGCCCGGTGGGTTCCGGCTCCAGTGCGGTTGTTTCCGACAAGATAGATGGGTGTCCTTCCATAATTATCAGGTGGTTCATTAAACCCATGTAACACGAAAATCATATGTATGATTTGTGATCCATCTATAGCAACATGATCCTTCCATCTATATGGGACCTTTTAGAATTTTTTGTAAATTTTTTGTGTTGGGTTAGTGGCTTGGGGCTACGAAATGTTGAGATAATAATAATAATATTTTATTTTTATTCACCATCGACCCGTCGTAACTTCATCACAGAGTGTTCGATAGATTCACCATCAGAGGAATTTTGATCTTGATAGTAGGTTGGAATTTTTATGATATTTTCCAGTTTTGGGACCAAGATTAGGTTATGGGAACCATGAGGCTGCTTTAGGGTGTTTATAGAGATATTTGATATTTCTATATTGTCTCTGTTTTGGATGAAATAGTAGATGATATCATGCATTTTTCTGATGTGATCGCAATTGTGTGAACCTCTTGATGAGTTTTGGAATCATGGTGTGGGTCCCTCTCAAACATGTTATGTTGAATAGTAAATGTTCCTATAGCTAACTGTTTCGGGTGTGTATATAGCTAATACTGCATGTTTTTTGTCGTAAAACATGATGGTGGCCTCAGTTTGGACCTTAGAGGTAAACATTGTGGAAATGTTGCTGGTCACATGTGTGAGCGACATTTGTACTAGAAATGGTTGAGTGAACTCCCTTGTTTTGTTCTTATGGGTGTTCTTGTAGGGATTTACAACCCCAGTACAGGTTTTTGATCTCCTCAATATGATGAATTTTAGATAGAGTTGTGGTATCCCTCTTGTGATTCTAGAGAAAGATCCACTAGATTCATTTTCCTAGATCTGATTATTAGTATCGTTGTGACCACATATCCATGTGCAGTGGTCCACTATATATCAGTAAAACCCCATATGGTTTGAGGAATCATCTGAAATAGGATCCCATATGTAGTGGGACGTAGTAGTAGTGATTTGGTATCGTTGGATATATGATCCCCTACACAGTGTGTGGTTTTCTATAATGTTTTGGTATCGTCAGTAATGGGATCCCCTACACAGTTTGTGGTTTTATTAGATTATGGGGAATCACCAGTTTGATCCCATACATTTCAAATTATATGAGACGGAGTTTACAGAATCATCATCACTGTCTTTACATGGGTGATGATCCTCTATCTGAGTGATATTTTCTGTGGAGTGTTAGATCGGTTTGTGGTATCCCCTAGTGGATCCTAAGAGTGATCCCCTATCTGTGCGATATTCGTTTGAATGGGTTGGGTTCTAGTATCCCCTATTGTACCCTAGTAGTGATTTCTTATACCCATGGTTTTGTGTTCTTGTATTTCAATGTAATGTTCTCAATGACAATATCTGATGATTATGTTCATATTGATGGTCTATCTAGGATGACGATGTATCCTGGTGGGGAGTATCTCTCTGACGTGTGTTTTTTGGGAAGATAGAGCTCATGGAGCGTGTTGTTTTAGTATTGTTTATGCCTTAGAACCTTGAGGTGAACATGTCACTGGTAATGAGGTCATAACATCATGAAGCATGGTGCTTGAGACGAGAATATCAAAATGATCATGGTATATGTATGATCATATTCCTAAGCTAGGATGACTAGTGGAGTTTTACGAGGATGGTCTTCAGATGGATTTTATCTCTCATTTGGGTTCCCTATGAATGGATGAGATGAGTGTTTCCTTTATGATTCCCTATTTGATTTTGGGGTATTTGGGGCACCTACTGAGTATCATTATACTCAGCCCTGAACAAAATTTTCTTTCACATGTTCTATGTCTTCTGCAGACCCCATGCCTTTCAACGGAGTCACAGGACGACTCGGACCATTTAGACCATAATGAGATTGACTGACTAGGGTGTTTAGAGGAGCTATACCGATTATATTTCTAGTAGGTTCTTTTTTTAACGATCCCCACCTTTAGAGCAGGATGGATTCTATTATTGTTTTATTTTGGCTGTACTATATTTACCCATTTGTATTTTTTGATGTACTCTAGTTGTGGGTTAGATATATGCTTGTATTTATTCTTAGGTTTTTATATATCTCTTCAGACTCGCATAGAGGTGTAGGTCGGTGCATGTATGATGGTACATTAGGCTAAATCCTCCCATTTGTGTTATAACCTACTCAACGCTAGTCTCCATACCCTAGCCTATGGTAGGAGGTCTTAGGGATTTGTTGCTCGAGACCCGTTGGGTTTCATCTGGATAGAAATAATATATAACACTTGATATTAAAATAACTCGACAAGGAAATGAAAATATATAAATGTGTGAAACTGAAACTTTTTTACATCTGATCAATAAACTGAAAATAAAATGTATCCATAGACATATCAATGAAAAATATCATTGATGAATAATAAATGAAACTAAATGAAGGAAATTCTTGATTATTGGATGCCATGTTTCTTATGTACATAGTACCTTTACCATCAATACCTTTCATAATACGATTTAAAACATATCATTAAAAACACATCTAAGGCGTCTATACATATAAATCGTTCAATGAAACTACTAATGCATGAAGGGGATATCTATAACTGGGACCAAGCTGTGTCATACCAGTCAAAAAAATTATTCATATTGAATAATCAAAAGAAATAATACTTCTTATAAAAATACCGTATTCAGTGAAAAATAATAAATAATATATATTTACCAAAATAATAAATTATATGTCAATGTAGACCATATGTAAAATACTATATGGTTTTGGAAATATTAATATACATGATAGAAGATATTGGAAATTAATGGAAATTTATTGATCATATGAGATTGAATATTTCAAGGTGATTTCGAAAATGAATAAATGATGTGAATATAAATAATATACGTAACCAAATCAATTAAAAACCATTCATATAAAGGATATGATTGGTGTCCATACATGTTGACCAAGTTAAAAAAACATTCTTTTATTATAGTAAATTGTTAAAAATTTCCTTGTTTTGAATAAGATAATCATATTCCATTGACGAAATTAGTAAAAGATAAAATGTTAATAATTTATTAAAGAAAAATTTTTGAATCCATTTATTGAAATAATTAAAACAAAACAATGTTTTTATAAGTAAATGGGTTCGTGGAATAAGTAGAGAAATGAAGAGATTTTTTCTTAAAAACATTCCCTAAAACTCCTTGAGTTCCAATGAGTGGAAACAGTACAATAAATATAATGTCTACATGAATATATAAAGGATAAAAAATTTGATGTTTTATTTTACTATGGTTATGTAATTTCTTCAAATTTAATTAAATTATAAGTAACATTAATCATGTTGTTGAGTAAATGAACTTCTTAAACAGTCTGAAGTGTCCCACACCACATTCAATCATTTTATACAATATATCTCATTAAGGAATAATATTAAATTATATTCATTAATATGATTAAGATAAATCAATACATGATATAATATATAAAAATTCAATATAGATACACAATACAATATAATTAAATTATGAAAATGACATATATCTCACAGAAGTAAAAAAATGTGATGAATATACATTACCACATGTTTTTGATTAGGTGAACATCAATTCAAATTATGTATAATATAAATATGTTAATAATATGATTTATTCATGAAATTATTCATGTTTATCATTACATTTAATTCAATTATTACCATGTTGTTTATAATTACTTTTACAATTATGTTTATATCATGTGTTTTACAACATTCACTTTATCTATCATGAATAAAATTTATAGTTCAAATATGGAAAATATGGGTAATTATATATAATCATAATAATATTATTAAATAAATAATTATCACATTTATACATAAATTTAAATTTTAAAACCATTCTGATATATATTTTATGAAAATTGATATGTCGATACAATCATTGAGACACTAGGTCGTATATACGCATGTGTAACATTCCCATTTATCAATGATAATTATAGAATGAATGAAAAATATATATATCATTCCCTAATTATAATTATATAATGAATAAAATTATATCTAACCAAATTTAATTATATATATATATTTAATTCTTATAATGTAAACAGAATCACATCGCTCTGAGGAGGAGGTATTATTCATGTTCACGGTCATTGTGGAAACTTTTTTTGTGTGGAAATGGAAATAATTTAATGATATATATTATATTTAAAAATATTTAATTAAGGAATGAAAATATTATATAGGTTATTATATTTTATATATAATTAATTGAAACCTTCTAGTATACATTCTATGTATAGTGTGAACGAATCAAATATATTTGATGGGCATGTAGTCCGCACTTCCAAAAAAACATTATCTCATTTATATAAAATAGAATAACTAATGATATGTATTTTAAATAAACAATATAAGTATAAAAATAATATAAATATCATATATAACAAATATAAACATATTTTACATCATCATGGCCACCATTATAGGTGGAAAAAATGAACAATCCTCGTTTCGTAAGGCAATAGATCATCATTAACTAAAATAGTATGTTTGTTACAAATCAGATAGAATTGTGAGTATGGGTTGTACAAACCCTTTGAATAAATACATACTAGTATATTGTGTATAATATTTTTATTCAATAACATTTTATGAATTATTGTGGGGTTTTATAATGGTAATAAAACTAAAAATCCCAAGGAATGATGATACATCTTAATCAGGTAACTATTTTTAGTTAAAATCAAATGCTTCATTGGATTTATTTCGTCACATGTAGAGGCTTATAGGATGAGGTTTGTTATTTTTATGAGATTTCAAGAAATATTGTGGTCATGAAAAAGTGGTTTTGGAGGTTTTATGATGTGGTAGGATAAGAGGACCTTTTATTGTTGAGGAGGAGTGGCAGTATTGTATTATTTTTACAATGGAGTCCCATGAATTGTTTTCCCTATTTAAGTGGAACCAATCATTGAAAAAACTAGATAAAATTAAATATATAGTATAAATATTTCAAAAAATGGCTATATAGAAAGTGTCTAGGTAATTTGGGCCCTTAATATAATTGTTTTTCTCCCTTATTGTGAATAATTTATCCTTAATAAATATAATTAATTTAAATTACATCCTATAATAGTATTAGTGAGATACTATATTGACCATATATAGAATTATATACTACTTATATTCTTAATATGAAATCAATTTTTCCATATTTCAGTCACCATAGTTGTGTAAACTAATTTAAATTTAATACGATAAAGGGAACATTTATGCTTCTTCTTATGTAAAAATGTTCGAATGATTGATATGTTTTTATATTCAATTTCACTGTGAAATTGATTACAATAACCAAAATTAGAAAAAAAAACATAAAAATATTTTCTAATAAAACTTTAAAAATAATTAAATTTATAATTTATCCGTATAAATAATTTAATTGAATATGCAGTTTTGATCTTCAATTCAATAATTATCATTATTCGTTAAAAATGATATATTTTCGAAAAATATCAAAAAATCAACCAAACCAAATTTTTATTTTACATTTTCAAATATGATGTTTATTTTAGAATATTAAATCTGTTACAGTGTCAAAATTCATATTTAATATGGTTTCTCCCTTAAAATATTGTAAAAGTGGTTTTTAAAAAATGGAGATTTTCATTTGTGAGATTGGGGTTGTTCTTATATTATTAATATAAAACCCAATGGATGAATATAAAAAACATTTTAATGATTATGTAAAATTTATATTTCATTAAATCCATTATCTAATTATAATTAATTAATTTTTAATAATACAGTACTCTTTAGGAAGCATAAAAATAATAGCATATCAATTTATATCAAACTGATTCTTATATTACTTTTTCATTAATTGGTAACTAATGAATTAAATTTATATTTATAAATTTTTTAATTTTTAATAAATTATTTAATACTATTAATAACATATGACATAATGTCTTTGATATATCATATTATATTATATAATAATATATTAATAATATATTGTAATTTAATGAAACTCAGTCTTGTGTGAAACCTAAGCTACATTTGAAGGTATATCTTTCATGTATGAAAATATATCAAGGAAGGAGTCTCTATTTTAAATGGAATATTACTAAGTGATGTGTGAATTACAATTAATCGAATATATAATATTTATTTAAGATAGTAAATAAATTATAAATTATGATGTTATTATATTCCCTTTTTACACTTGGTGTTTCATGTCATAAACACTATATTTTAGGATGTAGTACTTTCTACTTTCAGGGTGATACATTATCCCCACATTAATTAAATAATATACTCACAATTTAAAAATAATATTGGTAAAATATTGTTTTTTTCCTATGTTGAAATCCCACATTGTAACAAGGGTTCATAAAACAACCAATAGAAAAAAGCGAAAGTGAATTTCAAAGGTCCCATGGACAATCATGTTATTTGGATTCAATGTAAGATAAAATTAGTGGAATGTAATGATGAGTACATAGAAGAAATTATTAAATATATATTGTTTGTTATTGAGGTCATCAACCACCACCATGTGAATGAAAAATAGAATTTTGAGTCCCTCAAAGACAAAAAATCATTAATTATTTAACAGATCATTGGTTCTATATAAATTAATGAATTAGGGAAAAAATATATATCAATGTAATTTTCGTAGTATTGTGTGATTTATTTACATCCTATGGATATAAGTAAATTTAATTTCATGATATATTTTAAATAAACAAAATTTCAACCATTGGTTGTTCTTCGATCAGTTTTCTAAGTCATCCAAAAATTATTATTTTTTGTCTGAATGATTAAAATACATTTCAAAATGATCTTAAGGACCATAAAAGAGTGAATATTATAAATATTTGGCTCAAACTAGTTTAAAAAAATTAATTTTTTATATACATTAATATGTATCCAAAATATAAAAAGTACTAGTTCATCATGAAATTGTTTTTCATCACATTTCATAACAAAAAAGAATGAAAAATAATCTTGGACATTGAGTAGGTGAGTGGTTTGAGTGAGACCCTTATTGTACATTAATGATGGGTTCATGATCATTAGAAAAGATATATTTAATTGGTTGTCACCTAAAATACTTGTTTTCTATTAATAAAATCATATTAATATAAAATCTAAAATAAATCAAATAGACACTATTAAAATTTCTTAATTAAATAGACTCTTGAATATTGATTTCATGAAATAATAAATAAATAAATACCTCATCAGTTTATTTTCACATTGGTCCTTCCCTAGTATATAGTTTATCTATAATATCATTTATATAATTTCTATATCGGTACATCTTATCATAAATCAAAAACACTTTACTTTATAATAGATTATTCATTTTCATTATATATCAAAAAATTTCCAAGTGGTTTGTAAATAAAATGTCAGTTATTCTTTGAATATCCCCACTAGATTGTAAATATTGGTGAATAGAAAGGCCCATTATCATGTACCATGTTACATTTTTCAAGATCGAGACTGGATGTTGGAGTTTTTACTCATAGGTACATTTATTATAGAACAATGTCCACTAGAAGTATCCAAACTGGGATTTATAGATTAGAAAACAATATAATATCTATCGAACTGAATCTTTGGGATTTTATTCTATATTTTCATCACATTATACCATAGGGTTATGTTCTCTAATATTTGTTTTCTTAAATCTACATCTCCTAATACTAAAAAACATCTTCTAAAACCAATATTAGTGACCAGACCCCAGAAATTTTAGAGCTGGTGTCTACTACTAATTACAATTGCTTGATTACAAGGAATCAAATACCAAATGACTGAGAGTTTAAATCTCTTGGTAATCCTTGTTAATATATGAGTCTTGTATTATAAATTAATAGACTAATTAAAATATAATTTTTTCCCAAATAACTTATTTCTGGTTAAAAACCTCAAGTATATCATTTTTAATTCCAGTATATCTATGCATAACATTCTTAATACACTTATTGAATTCATTTTGATAGAAACCTAATAAGGGTGATCTCAAATTCTCAGTAATAAAAAAATATACCGATTGAAATAATTATTCAATGAGAATAAATTTAAATTGTAAGGAAAAAATTGACAAATCATTCAATTAAAGTAACTATATAACATAAAACAATATGGAAAGGTAATAAAAACAATCTCATTAAATCTAATTACTGAACTAAAAAAATAAATATATCGAATGAAATGTCAACGCAAAATATCATTGATGAATAATAACTAAAACTAAATTATGCAAATGATTGATTATTGGACCCCATGTTTACCTGATATATGTCACCTTTATTATAAATAGATTTCAGAAGACATTTTACCACATAACGGGTACAATCCCATCTTATGTGGCTATCCAAATGACATGTACCATGTGACAATTAATGCATTGAGGCTTCTTCAATAACCAAGACCACCCATGTAATACCTATCCAAAAATAAATTACTAATATTGAATAATCAATATAAAGCATATGCCTCATCCAATTAATCTATTGAGTAAAAAATATAAAATTAGAAATATTTCCTAAAATAATCAAATAATTGTTAATGTATTCAACTTATGTAAAATTGTATACATTTTATGATATTCTAATATCCCTAATAGATGATATGGATAATTTGGGTAAATTTAATGATCATTAGAGACTAAATATTTCAATGGAATTTCAAAAATAAATCAAGGATGTGATTATAAATACTATCCTTGACCAAATCAATCAAAAACAATCTAGTGTAAGGATATTAATGGTATCAATAAAACATATCCCACGTGGAGTAAAACAAATGGTCTTATCATAAGTGAATGGAAATATAATAAAAACAATATTGAGGAAAATATAATTTTTTTGAACAAAAATTTCATTAATAATAAATTTAAAAAAACACAAAAAAAATTATACCTTTAATCATGCAAAGTATTCTTCAAAGTAATGGATATGGTTTAATTCCTATATGTTGTACAAGGTAAAAAGAACATTCAATTATTTAGATAAATTCATAGAAAAATGTCTTGTTTAGAAGTAACTATATGATTCCATTAAAAAATTGATAAACATATAAAGGGTAAAAAATTCATTACCATATCATTTTAAAAACATTTTTTTTAATTTAAATTAAATATTTTTTTATTAAGAAAATGGGTTCTCCAACTAAAGAGACAAATGATTTTAGGGTTTTCATAAAAATATCATATAAAACACAGTGACTTCCAAATAGTGGAAAATGGTACTAATACATGAATGAGGTCATAAATTAAAAAATAATTAAAAATAGGCATGTTTTATCCAAAATTGGTTATATAATTTAGTTTAAATGAAAAAAAATTAGATGTCATTAAATATATTTTTGAGGGAAATAACATATAATCATTTTTATGTGTGCCATTATACATTAAAATATTTTTAATAATAAACATCATGAAAAAATTATATTAATTTAATGTCATAATTATCATAATTATAATGTAATTTATGAAATAACATGTAAATATGGGATGTATATACAATAAAAAAATTAATTAAATGGTGAAAATTAAAATTATCTCACAAATGATAAATGTGAGATAAAAATCACTTACCTTATTTTCCAATTTAGATGAAAATACATAAACATCATGTATAATAATAATATATTAATTATCCACATAATCCCAATTTTTTTTTATTTTTATCAATAATTTTATTTCAATTATTATCATGTTGAGTACTATTGCTTAAATAATTATGTTTACTTTAGGTGTTTGACAAACATCCATTTATATGTAAAAAACCGTTTGAATGTCAACAATGGTAACAGAAGATCATTATATAAGATATCATGTTTATTAATCATCAAATTGTTATCATATTTATATATCAATTATTTTTTTCAAACCATTGATGATTTTTTATTATGAAAAGTGAAACATCATTACAATCATGGAGATGATAGGTCGTACACACGCATGAGTAACATTCAAAATCTTCAAATAAAATTATAGAAATAAATTAAGAGGCACTATGTCATTCCATACTAATAATTTTATCCTAATATAAAATTTAATTTCATCATATATACTTATATATATAATTTTGTATATTTAAAAGGAATCACATAGTGTCGAGGTTGTGGTAGTCCACATATCCACGATCGATGTTTTAACTTTTTGTGTGTGAAAATTGTAATAATTAAAATCATATTTATTATATTTTAATAAATTCTATTATTTACTGAAAAATATATATACATTTTCTGTGTAAAGTATTTTTAATTAAAAAATCCTTTATATGTTTCATGTAGTGTAAACGAATCACATCAATTTGAGGGGACGATAGTTTACATATCCCCAAACGATTTTATCATATAATATAAAATTTATGGTGTAATTATTATTGTATTAAATGAATTTATGAAGTATAAATAAATTATTAATATCATATATAACATATTTAAATATAGTTTCTATCATAACAACAACCATGAGACGTGGTAAAGGTAAAAATAATAATTGTTATTTCATGAGGCAGTAGTTTGTTATACATAGATACTATATGTTAACAATTAATTATATTGAAATATGTGTATGTGTAGTGTAAACCCTTAGATAAATAAATAAATGTATATTAATAAAAAATATATTGCATAAAATAATATAATAATAAGTTTTTAGTGGTCAGATAATGGAAATTGAACAAAAAATATTAAGGAAGGATGTTACATCTTGACCAGGTAACTCTTTTGGATTGAACCAATGGATTACTGGATTGATTTACCCCAAGTTTTGGATTCTAGGATTATGGTAGAAATTTTTATGAAATTTTCGGGAAGATATTTTTTGACCCAAATATCCTTGGGAGGTGTAATGAAATGGGAGGAGAGGAGGTACTTTAATAGTTGTTTTGGAGGGGCACTCCTGAAATATTTCTACCAAGGAATTCCATGAACAAATTTGAATTTGAAATTGAAAAAAATAAAGGAACAATTATAGATATGTTAGTATAGGGTCCAAATATGTCTATAAAGAAGATCTTGGTCAAGTTTTCATGTGATTTCGGTCCTTAAGATAATAGTCTATACCGTTATTTTTTATTATTTTTCCCTTAAAATTTGTAATCAAATTTCATTACATCCACTAATATTTTTGGTCAAAAACATATTTGAAATTATTAGTAATTATAAATTATTCTAATTCCAAATATGGAATCTATTTTTACAAATTCTAATAATTTAATTGAATTATATTAATTTTAATATAATCATTTATATAGGACGACAATGTTCATTTTTAAAGTAAAACAATTCGAAATATTTCTATGTTTTTAAAGTCAATTTCATAGTGAAATTGATTTTAATGACATAAATTAGATTAAATGATAATAATATGATCTTATTATTCTTTAAAAAAATTATATGTATTATTTTTCCTTATAAATAAATTATATGAAAAATCATTTTTGTATTCAAATTCAATAATTGTATATTATACATTAAATAATTGTTATATTTTCGAAAAATTTAAAAATACACCCTAAGATAATTTGTATTTATATTTTTCATATATTAATTTTATTAGTACATAGTATATTTTATAATGTGTAAATATTAATAATTAAAATGGGTTCTCTATTAAAAATAATTAAAAGTGACATTATAAAAGCACTTGTTATTATGTGTGAAATAGTGTTTGTTCTTATATTATGCCTATCAAATCAAACTGATTAGTATAAAAAATATATATTTCATTTTTATAATTCACTAAATATAATTATTTATATTTATTAATACCATTATCTCTAGGAATCATAAATTTAATAATAATTTTTTATCTAATTGTTTTTTATATTAGTTTCTTATTAATGGTTAAATAAATAAATAATTTTATATTTATATAAATTGAGTAAAATCACATATTTGGTAATCCTATAAAAAAATTATAGAATAATGACTTGGTCATATCATATTATTTTTAATGATAATATTTTAATAATATATTTTTAATTGGTGAAACTCGATCTTGTGTGTAACCAATTATATCATAGAAGGTCACTCTTGCATGTTACCCAAGCTATTGAAGTAATTTTACAATTCATGTATTACATCCCTAACTACTGATGTTTACATAAAATATATTATATTATATTATATTAATTTAATCTCTTAATTATATTGTCATCTATCGAGTTATTATTTTTTATTTTTACTCTTAGAGATTCATATCATAAACACTATAAAATGAAAAAAATTAATTTATAATTTTGGTGTGTTTTGTTATTTACAATGATAATTTTTATCAAAATGTATTTAGAAAATGATATTTAACTCCATAATTATTTTAAATGTTATTATTATTGAATTTATATTATTCAATGACAACAACCCTTTATTTTTACCATACAAGGGACATTTGTTTTGATGTCATCCTTATACCCCATCTATATGTATTATGATAGACATGGATTTTTTTTTTGAAATTCACATCACTTATGCCTTTCAGTCCTCTTTAGATATTTAATTTCTTTTAACAATTTGACATCATATTTCCCATAAATATTCATGTCATTTTTCATGGATATGATAAATGCCTAATCCATATGCTATGTTTTATATGCTGTTGACTTGTTGTATTATTTTATTACTTGTGATAATATTGTTTAATCCTTATAAATTTATATATATGGATATTTTATAACTCATTTTTTATTAAATAAATCTATTACTCGATATGTGGAATATTTTGGAATGCAGTGGTGGGTGGGATTCATACATTATATTGGCCATCAATGTATCAACAGGTTATCCTGAGAAAAAATGTTTTCGGAATTAAAAGGTATTCTAATTGTAGTATTCAAATCTCTTAAAGATGGATCAGGATAACATATCGTTTCATGTTCTATAAACATGACACCTAATATTTAATTATTTCATTAATTTTGGTTTATATTTATTGTCAATGATTTTTTCACAGTGATAATATCTATGAATGAATTTCATTATCAGTTTATTGATTAAATGGTATGTGGTATTAGTTATTTAACCATTCATAATGGTTATTCTCATTTATTCCTTATTAATTCCGCTAAAATTTAGCAATTATAAGAATTTGGGTCATCCATGTTTTTATTCATTTACTTTGGGATTGAATAAATTAACAGTGAAAGATATGTGGGTATATACTATATAGAATAATGTTATCCTAAAAACAGAAAAAATCATAATGTAATTATTGTATTAATTTGTGATACAATACACATGTATGTATCAAGATTACCAAGATAACTAAATATTTTTATCATTTATGACACTATTTACTTGATTCTTATATGAATATAATGGTAGCATGACACTGGCTCTGGGCTTGCTGGGTTCGTTTTTATACATTTGGTATTAGTGAATTATTTTTGTTATCCTTGGAAACCAAATTTTGATGAAATATATTATAGAACATATCCATAAGTTATAATTTTTAAATAAGTATAGAATGACATTGTATAATATTAATAAAGTTGATATTATGTCGGTATTCCTTGCAACACATCCATATCTAGAATGTATTGGTGGAAATGGTTCTGGCATATATTTTCATAAGGGACGCCACTCTCACAAGGTGTGCATACCTAGCTTTATGTATCATTATACACATCAATAAGTCTTAGTTTTCATTAGGTTTCATATTCCTAATGGATACTCTTAATATAATTCTAATAATATTTAAAACCCATTATAAAGGGTTTGAATAGATAATAAAAATTGATTATCTAAGTTAAATGTATTATGTTTTAGATTTAATATATGGTTTAATGATTTAAAAATAAAATAAATGATATTTTAGATAAACCCTAGAGTCTGGAAGGACCTATGTAAAATTAAATCGGTTAAGTATTTATGTATTGAGGTTGTGTTGAAAAACATTTTTAAAATTATATTTATTTAATAATATTATTTAAAGGATTCCCATCATATTTATTTTAAAAAATATATGTTTTATAAAGATCACAACCTATATGTCGGGTGACAACTCATCAAATCTGGAAAGGACGTAGGACATGAACCCATGGCTGATGGATGATAAGGATTCCATGCCAAGTACTTCCCTATGAAATCTCCATGTAAATATATTATTTATTTTTTGTTAAATAATTTTCTGAATAAATATAAATTATGAAATTCTAGTGTTATATTATAATGTAAGTTATTAATTTATTAAACATATTATGGATGAAAATTATTTTGATACAACATTAGAGACATTATGGACTTTATGATCTATTAAGATATTATATTCATTGTTTAGAAGTCAAAGTCAATTATTTGATTCCCATTTCAAGTAGGATTGTATTATTATTTTATGGAAGAACAACCAAAATATGGAATTTTTCATGTCGAATTAATACATATAATTTATTTAAATTTCCTTATATTCTTATGAAGTATAGGAATTTATCAACGTCAGAAAAATTATCTTAATAAAATGTCATCCTAATACATTCCTATAAAACCATTTTATCTTTTGGAAGAAAATTATTAATGAAATGAACATTTAACGAGTAAATTTAATTGAAATTTTTTTTAATAGAATATTTAATATCAAAAAATATACAATTAATTATTTTAAAAATTAAATAACAGTCAAGAGAATGACTATTAAATACACCTTTTGAAAATAATTCCCACATACATAAATTTTAATTTCTCTTCATTCTGCCCATTTCATAATTTTTTGAATGATTATTATGAAAAATATATATATGTAGAAATACATCACAGAAATGTTAATAATAAATTCTATAAAATATTTTAAGGAGTAAACATGTACTTATGAATGACAAAAATAATCCAAAAATTATATTGAAATAGAAACATTATTCTAAAGTTCATGAGGTAATAATTTTTACAATCATTCATGAGTTCAATAAAAAAGAACCAAAATTATCAGATGACATATTTATTATGTAATTCATCTTTAAGGGTTCATTTTGTAACTTTGTATAATATTTTTATTTTAACTCAATAATTTTCTAATGTTCTTCTAGAAATTACATCTTCTTATGTATTTGGGAGAGAATCATGTCCTACTGGCTGAAGAGTTTTTTGAGATCACCAATATTTTTAGAACAACATCATACATCATGGATGATGTTGTCTATAATCATGGAAATATTCTTTGTTACCCTTTTTATCTATGTTATTATATCATATAATAAATTAAATCCTATTTTTTTATTCATTCTCTTGATAATATTAATTATATTATTGAAATACACTATTGATTTTTAATTACTCATTTTTTCGATTAAATTTATGTAAATAAATATTAAAATTATAACGAACAATGTTACATCCATAAATATATATGTAAAAATGTTTTTTTCTTTATATGAAAAATATAATTATTTTTATTAAGAAACCGACCATGTTAAAAATTGTTTTATAGTGTAGAGATAAATAAAAACGGATTCATCATAAAAAGGATTACAAATTTAGTATTCAATCAGCCAAGTTTTAGTAATAAGCTAGTGATTTTTATTCATACTTCGACTATGATATTTTACTAAGGTGTTCATGGAGATGAATATGAATATATAATATATTTATTACATTACATTTTTTCAGTATAAATCTTTTAATCACTCTGTATGATTACTTTTAATACTAAATAGTGTTTTTTCCTATTTTTACATTGAATAAAAAAATATTCAAATCAAATAAGTATCATCCACATTTTCATTAGAAAATTGATAAAGGAATATCTTGTTTATTCATCAACATGGATACTAATATAGTATTAAAATCCTACACATCATGTTGTTGTTGGACCAAAAAAATTTGATGCCCACTAAATGAACATCCTAAATGGTATGTGCATCACTAAAAAATAAAAAAATTTACCTTTTCTTGATTAAATATTATCAAGTGTTTCATATATTATAATAATTAAAGAATATATATATTAAAACTCATTCATGTCTATTTGTAGATTATTTAGCTTATTTTATAACATAAAAATGTCCAAGTATTCATTTTCAAATTCCAAATTCCTTTTCGATTACAAATTGAAAATATTGGTATTGATTTCAAAGGACTTAAATGTTTACTATTTAAAAATAATCATTCATATCATTAGGAAGATTAAATTTACAATCTATACTTTGGAAACTCATTCGTCCAACCTAAAGTTCCCTTGTTACTCTTTATCATGTAATTGACTTCTTCTAACGATATTTTGATTCAGTACATTAATATAAAAAATATAGATATGAAACCATTATTGTGAAATCCTATTTCAATTATTTTATATATTTTTTATTAAGGGTTTCTTGAAAAATTTAATTTTACACCATTATCATAATAGTCATTAAAAACCCCATTTTAGCATTCATATTTCATAAAAAATAATCGTACCATATGTTTTTGTTATTGGTACTTATAAATTCTAAAGAAATTCAATAGTTATGGTTTTATTGATAATGAATTATATGATAGTGGATAATTACAATACAATAGTTTTAGAATCACAAACATTACATCATTGTTATTTTTTTAAGTATAAATTATTTAAAGATATAATATTTATCAAAATAAAATGATTAAAGTATATAGAAATAAAATATAATCAAATTTCAAGATTTTTGACATTATTTCTGAAGCCGTCCACCCCATCATGTGATGTGTGTGTGTATGACACATATTTCTTCTCATCAAAGGCATGTCTGACTCATCTATATTGGTTTCTGATGATGGTGCCTCAATTTACATGTTAATATTGGATTTTAGTTTCTCCTACTAGGGATTAATCGTTGGAGTATGTTACTTATTCTGGATAACCATCAAATAATTGACTCATGTTCATGAATCTCGTTCCTTGAACCATCTCAAGGTGCACAATAGATAATTATTATGGTTCTATCACGATAGGGAAGAAGAATTTGTTTATTGTATATATTAATGTTAAGAATGTTGTGTAATCTATCGATATTGGGTTTGTTCGGCATATATAATGTAATTTCCATAACCTATATGACACTAAATTGGTGCTCCAATCCGAATCACCCATCTAGATCAAGAGGAAATCCCTATATGCTATTTTATGATGACTAGTGGTGAGGTTATGATAAGTAAGCTGGGGCAACTTTAACCTCATTACCAGATGATGCCACAACTGATAATATATGAAATAAACAAATAATATTCCAAAACCCCAAATCATGTATTCCAACTAGTTTCCCAACAAGGTAGAAACCACAAAAAAATGATTTAATATTCCATGTGATACTAATAGTTCTACAAGTGAATGAAATCCCAAAATAAATACAAAAAATGGATTCCACAAAATAAATACTAACACCATGTCTAGAACATTATCCATGCACTTCCCAGGCCCTACTCAACTCCTTTTCATATGGCCCTTGAACTTTTCATAACCTACATTCATGAAATCTTCTCATGTACCCAATAGTATCATGATAATTGCGTGATTACAACTCAGTAGGCCCCCACCAACGGTTTCTATAAAAATATCCAATAAAAATAGATACATTTTGACATAAATTATTAAATAACGAAATGAAAATGACAACACGTGTTCAATATGGTAACAATGTTCATGGATAGGTGTATCCATTTAAATAGGTTTTTCATGACATGACATTCAATTTCTAATACCATTTCAATTTTTTTGAATATAATACCATTGAAATGTTTTATGATTAATATGAATTAAAATTTTTATGTGATTAATGTGTTGGACTACCAATTTAGAGCTTACATGTTGGTTTTTTATATGGGTGTGGCTTGTATAAAACATAAGTGTTTGATTAAAATGATAAAATAGATTTTATGGTTTTCAAAGAATTTATGACATGTTGCTAGAAATGATTTTACCGTGTATAATGGTGTTTTATAAAATGGGAACGTGGTTAGTGAGAATGGATTAATTGATATGGAACTTTATTGTGATTATGTATGCATGTAGAATCACATTGGTTAACTAGGATGTGAGAGAGGGGTTGTTAGAGGGGACATGAGATCCTTTTTATAGGAATACTATGAGAACATCTATTTGGTTTACAAATTATGATAAGCAACATTGTATATGAAGACTGGGAGAGATTCAACCTGTTTTCCAATTGACCGTGATAGATCTTGATATCATATCCAAGGGAGATTGTTAAATATTCCTTTTTGTTTGTCTAACTATAATATATTTTTTATATTCACTCACATAGTAACCTTATTGTGAGATCCCAAAATGCACATACTCTTGTTTTATTAGTTCATGTATCTTTATGCATTCTATTAGTTCTATGTTTGATGTGTTCACTCTTGTTAGGCACATTTTTTATTGGTTATATAATGACAAAGATGCTGATTATACCCTTTTATACCTTTTATGGGGTTTGTTGAGCATGATTTTTATTATGGCATTGATTATTTATTTGATTTGAGTGAAATGTATTTTTATGGAAATATTATGTTTTTTAAAATAATATAAAATGGATTTTGAAGGATGATTTGAATGAAAATTGTGATAAAATTTGATTACTTTTGAAAACTATTTTTAATCTAACTTATAATGTATTATGACTTGATTATTGAATTTCATGCATAAATATATATCAAAATCATGGGATATAACTTATAGACCATGTACATTTAATTTGATAATGAATGAAGACATAATATTTCCTTATATTTGGATTTAATCACCCCATGAGGCACTAGAAAATAATTTACCATAAAAATGGTCTTAGTGTTTTAGAAGAATATGTGAAAATATACATGCCATAATAGTGAAAATTAAAGTAAAATGAATATTACACTCACCAAAAGCTTCGATCTGAAACCAACGACACTACAAATAACCACGAATCATTGAGGAACCACCATTTTGAAGCGTAGGGCAAATATTTTCATCCCTATGGTTGAGAGGTGAATGAATTTTTGAGATGTTATGTGAGGGTGTAAAAATACTTAGGTGTAAAGAATGTAAATTTTTACTTTATAGTGCGTCACATTGTTTGGCCGCACAGTTTTCCAAACCATTCACAATCCAAGCCCCATCCACTATCCAAGTGGGGTTGAGGTTTCAATGTTACATGGGGTGGAATGAACGGTTTGAAAAACCTTTTTCCAACTATTCAAAATTCCACTATCTCATAACATACAATCCCCCCCCCCCGCCAACAGTTTTCACTAACCATATATAAAATGTGCTACCTTCATAGAATGGCCTGATTATATTTTTTTTCTTATCCTGAGCCCTCAGAACACCTTATAACCTCTTCACATTCCCATTAATCATTCCTTGTAAATAATAAATGGATTAAAATTGATATTTTAGAAATTTAATTTAATGAAAATGTACTAAATCCTACAACTCATCCACCGTATAGTAGCATTCCCACGAGAAACCCTTCTTATGCATCACTAATGTTCTGATAAAAATATATTTGTCCATTAATCCCAAAAATACGACCCTTGTTTTTTAGTTTCTTATTAAACATTACAATTCATAAATAAAACTCGAACAAATGGTATGTTATTGAAAGATAATATATGCTCTCTACATTCTTCAATACAAACTGGATACTCCTCGAAGGATGCATTAGGTGTAATATCAACATATCTATCATTGATAACCTGAGATGAGTCAAGTTAATACTCTCGATAATGAGTCACATGAAATAAATCATTCATACCACTATAATTTCGTGGATTATCGAATCGATAACCCACTAGATTGATCATATCCAAGATCAAAAATCTTCTATGTACCTAGGAAACAATGGGCATTGTCTAAAAATTCGATGGAGATCTAAACATTGAAACATTGGTAGAAACACACACTCACAAACATAAAACTCAAATAGTTGAAAATGCATATCTTCATAAGACATATTTATACTAAGGAAATTTTCCATACATATCTGAATTAGCAAACATTGTGTCGATGTCTCAGTCACGCTACATATACCCAAAAATTTTAATTCTCTAGCTTCCACCCAAAACAATTGATTCATTCATGACCTACCACATAGTTCCCGAAATAGTGGAATGTAAATCATATTAGGGAAAATATTTTTGTAGGAAAACTCCAAAAACAACGACATCATTTTCGATGATTAACCAAAATATAGGACATGATCTCTCAATATGTCTTCAAGTAATTTAATGGTACATTTTGATATTCCATCCATATATGAGAAACAATATATACTCAAAACACCTGAGTGCCAAGAACTCACTATAATCCAAACTAAAAGAACGATGTGAAGTTAAAATATGGATCTGAAACAATCATTTACAATACACAATGAAACTATAATATTTCTTATTCAAAAAACTCATCCAACTTTTCCCTAGTGAATATCTCTTATGTTCCAAAAAAATGAGCCACATTAGTCAAACGATCAAAAACTACCCATATCACATTATTCTCCAAATGTGTCCCCATAAGACCCAAGAAAATTTATCATTACACCATCCCACATCTAATCCCAAATGGTAAATAGCTATAAAAAATCATCAGATTGATGATGCTCCGCCTTAAATTCATTATAGGTAAGGCATCATACCACAAAAAATACAACCACTATCTTCATCCTTGGACAACAATACTTCCACAAAAGGTCCCAATGCATTTCGGTCAGACTAGGATACACAACCAACTTCAATAGATTAATATCTTCCCTCATCTCATATTGCATACAAGTTGTAAAAAATGGACATGAACATAAACAATCACATCATCAGCAATGAATTCATTAGAATGTGACTCCACACCATTATGTTTTTAATTCATTTCCAAAAAACTCAGAATACTCATGTTGTTTTTATATGATTTATCTTAGATGCACAGAATAAATAGAAAGGGATTAAAGACTCATCTTCCCTCATTCATACTACACCTCCAAATATATCCTAGAAAAACTACACCATAATCTTCTACTCTACACAAGATTTTTAGACAACCTAATTTTGTAATACCTATAAAATACATGAATTAATTATTGAAAAGTAAATTGGATTATATAGAGAACAAGCTCTGAGACAACATGTAATTCCAAGGAAAAGAGTTACTAGAACATATTTTTGATATATTTTTATGGATGATTAAATAAACATGCGAGTGAGTTTTTCAATCACTTAAACTGGTACTTGTATAAAAAATAAGAGGGAACTGTTGAACTCAGAGCATCATCATTATCCTATAAGAGGCCTTAAAATGGAAGGAATTGGGAAAAAGTACAATGTAGTTATTGTACGTAATTAAAAAATTAACAATTATTTTATTTTCAAATCCTTATAACTCTCAAATAGTAATGTGGATTAGAAATGTGAGACTACCTTTTATCTCATCATAGAATTTTTGCTTTAAATAGTGCTTAACCTTGACCCATGTGGGTTAAGGGTGAATGTTTATATTTGGACAATTATAATGAAAAATAAAGAATCTTAAAAAGTTATTTTAATTGTTTTCTTCACCATTAGAAGTTTCACATCAAAGATGTGGTTCTACGATGAGGTGAAGATGAATTCAATTATTGAACCTCACTAATGGGTCAGCATAAAGACATTCCAAACGAGTGTAATAGAAATGTTGATTCATATTCATCAATTAATAGCCTAACATGAAATGCAGGATTGTTAGCCCAATAGTATAATTTTGAAGAAGCATTATTGGCTGATGAAAACGAATGATGATGACATTTTCTTCCACCATTTTAAGAATCAGTAGCAAAGGTTGGATGTTGATCATGAAAAATGAACATAGGCACAAGGTTTTAATCATCCTCAACCAAGAATCCTATTCTATGTAGGGGGTTTTATTCTTCTTGATCATTCCATTTGTCATATTCATTATTTTAATCAAATAACGTAGGTTAACTCCCATACAAGTTATCATGTTGTTCGATCATTTGTGAGGGATGGTAAAATATGCAGTTTAATAAGGGGATATTAAATCATAGTGATTTATAATTGTATATGATATGTGTTTTTTCTAATGGGAAAAAATACAAGACCACATGAAAAAAGGTCAGTTTGTTCTATTTTGGATTTTGTGTGTTCTTTTTGACCAATCCCTCCGAATGAAGAGAAAAGTGTCCTCAAGGCCATATTACGGATGTTGGTGATCCTTGAAGGTTGAGGGAATAGACTGTTTGAGAATTAAACCAACAGATAGGACCTAGTTTTCTGTGTAAGATTCCAGTCATGCCAAAGATGGTGGCCCACAGTGGTGCAATTCCAATTTTCCATCGCGTCGTAGGAGTGGCCTACCCAGCATGTCGCAGCATGTGTGGCACATAGTCTATATAGAACCACATTCTAAGGAACTAGACATGTGATTCTAGAAGGGAGTGGTGTGATCACGCGGGTGAGTGGAGGGATGAAAATCCATTGAGAATCATCCAAAGTGGAACGAACCATCCCATCTAGTGTGATAACTCAAGGTTTAGCCCAGACTCAACATTAAGTAGGGATAGTGGCACAAACTGGGCTTCTGGGCAGCCCAGGATGGAGGAATGCTAAACCGCTTGTGTAGGTTGAGCCGATGGGGTGGAGATGGCCACTGGGCGTCCTGGGCTGTGGGTAGAATAGGCATGCTAGTGCAGGTCAAGCCGGTTGGAACCAGGTCATTGGGTGAACCGACATGCTGGACTCATGACCCACTATGATAGGTCCTGTAAGGCCCAAGGGGGAAGACCTATTGGACAATCTAGAATGGGCTGACCAGACCCAACTGGGTTAGGTCTGGTTGACCGAACCTAGTCGAGTCATGCGGGACCCTTGGTCTAGGTTTTTTGACACATGCTGACCAGTTCGGACAAAGTCTAGACACAACCGAACCCTATTTACTAAAACACCGATATAATTTAGTCCATGTGTTTGATTGATGCGCCATTTGCAGCGTTAGGACCCCTGTGATAAGACATTCCTTTTGTAATCACTATAAGCAAGAATTCTTGGAACTCAATATATGACTGATGGTTTGAGTATTATATTCTCTCAAATGAAAGACCACTGATTTATGGGTCATAGTGATCCAAGTCGACCATAGATAAGATGGTCTATGTGATCTAGATGGCCTAGATAAGAGCAGATCTAAGTGATTCAATTTGCCTAGAGATGAGCAGGTTAATGTGATCCAAAGTGCCTGTAGATGAGTCTGACTAAGTGATTCACCAGACCATATAGATGAGTGGGAATCTATGTTACTGCTAGACCAGGTTATGTGTGATCCAAGATGATGAACCCCTTAGCAGTACAAATGTGTGTCCCGAAGAATGATATAATTACTTCATCAACATTGAGTTATACTTAATGTGATATGTCATGCATTGTGGGAATTCATGAATGTTTTCCATTGTGGTTATGCATTTTGATGTTTCCTTATAGATTTGGGTCTCTACTGATTATTGTATTACTCACCCTTACATGGGCACTGGCCAGACATGTTGTGTCTTGTGCAGACGGTTGATGCCATGACGGAGGACTTGGTGGCTTAGGTCTAGGTGGTTCCCATTAAGACCAGGTAGGTGAGGAATACTTTTATAGATTTTGATAACGACTCTACAATTACACATAAGGTGGGGTTTTTAGTGGATGACTTATCATTGATCTTGTACTCCCTATTTTTACAGTTTCTTTTTTTGGGATTGTATTCTATCCCATTAACTTTTTGTTTTTGTTTTACTCACATTAGTTGTCTTGTGATAGTTTTAGTTAAAATAGGGTTTATCTTTATGTATTTTTTATGGGTGTGTTTATAATGGAAAATTCCTTCCCTCTTTTAGATATGCCTTTTGGGTGCAACTCATTAGCCACTAGCCAATGGAAGGCGGGCAAGGGGTAGTCACGGAACGAGCCCTGGGGGACAGGTTGTGAAAAAGTGGAACTAAAGGATGTCAGTTAAACAAAAAGAACAAAGAGTGCGTAATATTTCTGTGTCTTAATAGTTTTATGTGTTTAGATATTGTCATTCGTGATAGGTATAACAGTTTTGGTGTGGCGACCAATATATCTGTACGCCAGGACCCGTAATTTTGATTTCGATCTCAGTTCATGAAAACACTGATTTCTTGCATATTTTATTGTTTTATCATGATATTTTTAATTCATAATCACCTCAATAGGTATAATATATTGACCTTGGTTTATCTTTATATCTTTCATGATGCCCCCCCCATACAAACATCCATGATTCCAGTGCATGACGACAAGGATGACCCATAGTGTAATGAGGCATTACTACATGGACCATTTCTCGAGATGGATCTTTTTTTTAATTTCCCTATGAAATAAATTCTTGTTGGTTAGTGGTTACTACTAAAACTACTGGTAAAGGATGCACTTATGATTATGTAATACACGAGGTCCATCGATAGAAAACTCCTAGGTTCAGAGGGGAGATAGATCCTCAGGTCACTAAGGATTGGATAGAGGTAGTGACAAGAGACATCGTCATAGTGAGGACACCACATGAACTAATGAAGGTACTAGTGGTGAGACTTATATAGGGATCGGTGGGGATATAGTGGAGTTTGACCATGCATAATCACAAGGATGCAACCCTCACCTAGACTAACCTCCAGTGACTTTTTAGGGAGGTGTTCCTCCCCGTGAATTTAGGATCTGTGTGCATATAAGATCTGCTTCACTTAAAACAGGGCATCCTGATAGTGGATGATTACTCTACAATGAATAAATTCATCTCTTATTACTCTATAGATATAGTGTTGGAACCATTTTTGAGAGGACCAGTCATTAATCAGGGACACTAATGGGAGGTCAGGGCATTGATAATTTACCTCAACATACCAACTTAGTATGATGTTCTTGAGTGAGCTCGACTATTGGACACCACCCGCAATTAGAAGGAACTAGTGGTTAGAGCCACAATTAGTTGACAGGTGGACAAGGATTCTCGGGCGGTTAGCTGACAGATTACATAGAGAGCCTAGAGGTCCATACCATATAGTGGATGTCCCATGGACTCAGTGTCAGTGGTACAAGGCCACTTGGGAAATGGGAGTCATGAGAGGAGTAGGTTATGACACTTGTGCAGTATGGAGGGACACATTGCTCATGACTACCTGACCCACCACACACACAATCATTGGATAGTCGAAGGGCCACCGATGCATCTGTTGAGGTTTGAGTGAGTTGATACATTAGGAGACATATGGGTCAGGGTAGCAGGATGAGTGGGTGGTGGTGGAATGAGGTTAGAGATACTACCACCACCAACCCAGGTGGTCCAACATGGGCACTATGAGCCGGTGGATAGGGGAAAGCCTAGTTTTTTGTGATGGATGCGTAATACCATATGTCACTATGGATGACTAGAGGTATGATATGTGTCTTATACACATTAGTTTCACTTATCATAGAAACAAGTTATAGTCACTTCTTCATTTCCATGGAACTTGTCTGAAGCTCAGAGATTCTGGTGGAACCATTAGCTTTTTCTATATGGTTAGAGATAACTACGTGAGGGGATTCGATGATTAAAAAGTGGTGTTGAATGTGAGAACATACACTTTTATTTGAGATCTTCTACTAGTACATCATAGTAGTGGTGTCGAGGAATTATGACATAATCTTGGTTATGGACTGGATATCAATATTTCATGCTTATATCAACTGTTTAAAGAGCACCATGTGGATCGTCTCTAGGGACATGACCATGCATTCCATTATCTACGAATAGGAAACCATAGAAGGACATGATGGAATCACACATAGGATGATGCATCCAATAACAAATCAGTTGCCTATCATGACTATCTATGCAATAAAAGAGACGTGGCCACATGTTCCTATAGTGGCGGACGATTATGAGGACTTCATTCCAAAGGATATTCGTGGACTACCTCCTCATAATGAGGTAGAGATCAGAATGAATGTGTATTTTAGGACAACACCAATTCATACACCTATATAATGGATTAATACCTCTTAGATCCAGTATCAGAGGATAGAATTTAACGATTTGCAGAAGAAGGGGTTTGTGTGTCCTACATTTTCACCATGGGAAGCACCAATGTTGTTTTGCAGGAATGTACATGGAAGCATTAGGATATGCGTGGAATTCTGGCCCCTGAACCCAGTTACAATGAATAACAAGTATCGTCTACCAAGGATTGATGACCCCTTTGATAAGATAAACATAGGGAGATGGTTATAGAAGATAGACCTCAGATTAGGCTACCACAAACATTGAGTAGAGGATTATGAAATCTTGAAGGAATCATTCTGATGTCGCTAAAACTACAACGGATAATTTTTTATGAAATTTTTATAACTACACGGACCCGAACAACCATATGAATAGTGCTAAACGGGTCGAGTGTTATTACCTAATGTGAACCTCCCCAAACGCAAAAGGCTGCCGACTAGAAGCGAGGGTCTTTTTAGGTATAGTGGGGAGTCTGTACCCTCTAATATGATAATAATGGTACTGGGATGAGTATAATAATAAAGATGCAGCAGAATATCGACTTGGAAGAATCGAACCAGAGGTGCAGAGGGATATCACAATCAATATCAATAAATACTGGAAGTAATAAATATAAATAATAGCAACGTAAAGATAACCTAATAAAATTTTAAACACTTGTAACTATCACTAAACAACAAAACATGAATCCAAAGAAGTTCATACATATCGATATATATTAAAAGGGAACCAATGGATTACCAACTGTTGCTACAAAAAATGTAAGTATGCAGATACAAGAATCCAAGAAAAACAAGGTAAAATATTGATAGGCATGACCTCATGGTCCCTTCCATCCCCATGTGATAGCTAATGCAGTCTAGCTCCTAAAGATAGCCACTTTCCTATACTTAAATTCATAAAGTCTGCACACGTCCTGAAGGGCCCGTGTAGTGTGTAAGACGAATCTCAGTAGGATACAACCCAATGGTTCAAAAATAATATAACTGTTTAAACAACCATACAGTTATATAGAAAATAGTAAAAATTACATAGAACAAATGAAAAAACCCCACTAGTGCTCAAGAACCTGCATGGAGTGTCATGTGCTTCGGCCAATGCCAGAATCTTTATCATGTAACCTCGCACTATCTTCCCCCTAACACCGGATGTCTCATGTTCTGATACCCCAATGGAAAACCCATGAGATAGTAACCCATAGGAACAACGATACCTCTTATAAAATAAGTAACAGGAAGGACAAAGATGTCTACCCTCAAAATAATGTAACTGTAGGGACATTGATGTCAGCCCTCAAAATAATGTAACCAGAGAGACAGTGATATCTGCCCTCAAAATAATGTAATCGGTGTGACAACGATGTCTGCCCTCAAAATAACGGTGAGCCTCTGCCCCCAACCCGATAGCCTCAGTGCTATCCCCTGAAAAATCCTCACCTCCAACATGGATTCCTATTGCAACCACACCCATACCAATTGTATCTAAAACATAACTAAAGGGGGCCTCTACCAACATGAGTGGTAAAAACCACCATATCATGGAGACTATCTGTGTGCACACAACACATAGTTCTGGGTGAGCGGTAATGAACAAAATAATAAACCAGGCACGACACATCTGACACCTCATTTCTTTGACACCAAGCCTCTCATGTCTGATGGTCTCCCCATCCTAGTAACCTGGGCCATGCCCAACCTGGAAGTCGTCCTACCTCAAACCAACGCCCATGATTCCCAATCCCATGGTTAGAACCACCCAATGTAACTCGGACAATGCCCAAAATGTGATCAGCATCAGTCAAGAATCTCGTGGTCATGCCAAATATAACCCAAAGGTTCCGGCATATGAGATTTTTCAATAACATAAATATGATATTTAAAAATAAAAAATAAACAGGAAAAACAATCTAAACCATTGAATTTCACTAAACAAGTGTTGTCAAATACCATCACGGTGGTCTATAAGGCCTTTAACATTTCATATCGATGTTTAGTAAACTAAAATCACTAGTTTACTACTATACAATTCGATTATAACAATTTTGGCATCCCCTTACAAAATTCCCTGATGATCCACAGCCACTCGTCTGGCCAAGCTAAAACAAAACAGGTAACATGGTATACCCAAAGGCATCCCATAGGTCAAATATACAATTAAATAAGAAATAACTTTTTCATTACTATCTTTCTCAAAATACCTGAAAATGTGCCTTAGGCCATGCCACCCAAAATTCTACAAAAACACAAAAACAGGTATGTAGCGCCTGGATGAGATTTGATGATGTCGGAACGTATGATATCGAGCTCTAATTCAAACCTGATATTCATGGATCTATGATTCTTTCAAATTTCATTAATTCTACTCTGATAGAAACTATGACACGTGAGGCAAGGGATCAAGAACAGAATAGGGTGCATTGTCTTATCCTAACTGTTGTGATCCCACAACCACAAACGGATTGAAGAATGGATTTCGGAGGAAGATTCGTGGGAAGAAAACATTTTCATCCTCCTGGTGTACCAATGTTGAAAAAGGGGGAGAAGAAGGTTTTTGTGAAAAAGATATGTGATGCTCTTTCATTTAAGTGAATAAAAAAAGGACATGGTGTGTATTTAAGGACTACATTCCATGTATTGGCCTTTTCCATACCCTGACTTCAAAGGAGATGGGCACACAACATGGACGCTCCACAAGGGTTGACACACGAATTGAACCCAACTGGTAAATAGAAAGGGAATACATGACGTGTCAAATAACACAAAACACCTTATAGTAGGAAATTCCTACATGGTCATCACACGAAATTTACTCGGCGAGCACCCTATCGGTACTCGCCCAACCCATACACAGTGTGTAATTTAGAGAAAATGGTGTGTAGTGCTCCCTAATTGCCAATATTTTCCTAGTCCTCTCATGAGCAATTAAAAAATTCAAACAAGGTCCGGATTTTGACTCATTCTAAAAACATAGGTTCTTACAGTCTCCCCACCTTAATATATCTCATCCCCGAGCTATCAAACGAAACCTGAAAATGGCACCGAACATACAACTTTGATCAAGTATCTCAGACATACCCTATTACAAAGGTTCTTACTAAATTCATCAAGTTGATCCCCACCATGATAATTTCATAGGTAGGTCTCTACCTGATACAACTCAAAACAAGAAAAGGTTCACTACCATGTTTTCCAGACGCATGGCCGTCTTGTGTCGCATCGTAACCCCTACACCTCTTTCATTCTCTCGCGTCATTACCAACACCCAATGTATCCCACACCACATCGGTGTCCACCTCCAAGAGGTCCTGCATCCCATGGACTATCAAATAAAATATGATTCCATGCACCTCATGTATCCCAAAACCTCGATTCCCCTAATGATACACATCTTATTCAAATATATAAATATATAACATGGATGATATATCACCAATTCCAATGACCATCATCATGTCAGTCCACATAGATCATGTGCATCACATGCACTCAAAATGGACAGGCCTCTTCATTTAATTCCAAAAAAAGAAAAAAATGGAAATCACGGCCACCCCTATCTTATACCTCTAATAGTCATCAACTCACCAGCCTGCTCAGCCTTTGGAAACTCCACGGCATGCACATGGCCAAAAGTATGACTGCCTAATGCATGACCTCCCTATGGCGCTTCTCCAGCCTCCGGCCACTAACCCATCATATGGGTCCCACTATCTCTATCTTGTCATTTTCCTATAGTTGAACCTTGGATAGCATCTCATGGTACTAAACTTAAAATTTCTTCAGATGAAACCATCTGTCCTTGTCCCTACGAGTTAGATGTCTGAGAAGGCTTCTGGAAAACCTCTCAAGATGTCTGACCTATCCAAATGCTGGGAAATCCTTTGGAGGCCTATGAAACTAAGTCCGAACATGTTTTGGTTGTCCACAATGAAGGAAACCCACTGATGAACTGCTACTAGTTAGTCTAGCCGAGTCCTTGTCCAGACTGCAGTAACACCCCAAAATTTTATAAGAAATATACTTTTTAATTTATTAATGTATTGTGTTGTATGCTACTCCAATATTAGGTTGTGCCATATTCCACAATGTATTATCCTGTAGTATACACAATACTATTCTTGGCTCGTGTTTTATGAAATAACGGCCTTCCCCAATAGCGTGTCTTGTACGCAATACCGAGTTTCACTAAACATTGATATATTTATATTATATTATTATGAACATGCTTTTAGTAATAGTATTAACCACATTTTTAATTTTATAAAATTACAATTAATCTTACACATATTCTAGAACATGTTATGAGAAAAAAAATTAATTTTTTTTGGATTTAAGAAATTTTTTTCATAAAATGCATATTTGACGCATTTTGATGGCGCATCCATTTTAAATATATTTTTTTACATGTTTATAAGTTCAATTTGAAAAAGTAAACTTCATCTTTGGAATCAGGACATAAAAATTTACATTGGATAAATTTTTGACATTATTCTGATAACCTTCATATTTTGATGAATTGTAAAAACATGGAACGTTTTTTTAAAATAGATTTTTTAATCGAGATAAATTATATTGTTTAATTTTAATATTTAATGGATTTAAATTATAAATTGAATATATTTTTACCATTTAATTTTATGTATGTCATTATCATTAATTTTACATTGAATTCATAGGTAAAACATTTCAATCTTTTACAATGTTTTGACTTTTAGAACCCATATTCTCAACAGTGGGATTAATTTTAATTTAAATACTACAACTTCTGTGTTTCAAATTTGGAAAAATTTATTCCATATTTGGAATCAGTAGGTCCAAATTATGTGAATAGGATACCTTTATTTTTTCCATTATGAATATAAACTACGTTAAATTATATTGACCATAGTTAAAGGAAAATCATGTATTTAAGGGTAAAAATATTATTATGAAATTTCTCTAACACTTGTATTAATAAAATTGGATGATTTTATATCATCATAAAATATAATTGGGTCTAAATGGTATCTTTTGGAACCCACATGGATGTGATTAATACCTTTAATTTGTTTTATATATGGAATGTGAAATATGTCTAACTCAAACTTTAATAATTAATGTATTTTTAATATAAGGTTATACCGAATATAAATTCGATTATAAATAATAATTTTAAAAATAATATGTTTTTATTTATCAGGGTAATTTATTTTTAGTTTGTTTGAAAAATATAATTACATTAATAGTTTATACTTTAACGATGTAGAAATTATTTATTTACCGAAAAATCAATAATATAGTTTTTATTAAAATACAAATACCCATCAAAAGGCCCATAAACATGAACAAACCTTATTGGTCGAGTATATATATATACCCTAAAAATAAAAGGGTATACTTGTGGACCATTTGGAGCCTTATAAAATGGATTATGAAATTTATATTATTTTATTTTAAAAGATGTCAAAGTTGTCACCTTAATAATTTAATAAAGATAACATTTTAATAGTTTGTTGTTTTAGAAGATAAAATAGACTAAATGTGTTATTATGAAATATATTAGATTTATATTAATCATAGTATTTTGTTTTTATTTTTTATGAAACAAACAATCATATTAAATAATAATACAAAAATGTTGTAGTAAATATTTTATTCTGAGAAATATCAAATAAATGGTTTTAATGAATTAAAATAAATACTATATCAACTAATTAATGTTATACAATATTTTTATTGATGAATATGACATTTTAGGAATCTATTAAATAATTTTATTCGAATATATATTCTATGAGATGTTTATTTAAATTCAAATAATTAAATACTGTCCAAATTGACAATATTGGTATTTTATAAAAATAACATATAATTAAATTTTATTAAAATCAAAAAAAATATTTAAAAATTACAAATTGAAAATTATATGATCTAAAATTTTATAATGTATCTCATTATGGACAACTCACAGGACATAAGTAAATATTTATAACAATTTAAAATTTGGAATATAATTACAGGAAATAAAATAAAATTGATTAATAAGGATAAATCAAAATGATAAGGTTAAAAATAAAATCAAAACAGGTTTAAAATTTATTTGGTTGATGGGATTACAACCCTGTCATATCAAATATTCTAATTTGATCCACTTTTGATGTTTTTAGGTCAGATTGGATTTTTTGATAATTTATTTTTTGGAGGTTTCCAAAAGTGCCACTCCACTCTCTTATAAAAGGGAACATCCTTCCTCTTCTCTTCACTCCATTTTGAGTCTTCAAACTCTACCAAACTCTACCCATTTATATTATAAACTTCCCAAGAAACATACTGAAGTTCGTTGTCTTCTTCAAAGACCATATTTACTTCCCTAAGTGGAGGATTAGAAGAGGCGCGTCGTAGAAGAGTTAATATCTTTTACCGATTATTTCAAAATTATTTCTTATTCTAATTACTCTATATGATTTGTTTCATTATAAAGTAATAGCATAAGTACAAATAATATACTAATATTTTATTATAAATATTAAAAAATCATATTTTACTTTATATTCATCCTACGAAAAATGAAATTACCACGCGTGCGTACGTACGACATACCATCTCCATGCCGTAGTGTAATCTGTTTTTCCACCACCACCATACTTGGATGTATATAATTGTGTAAATAATAACTATATATTTTTATAATAACATAATACTAATTCTGAGATATTATATCATCCACTCCAATAACATTTAAAAATTATTGTAAATATAACATCACTCATGCGTAGGTAAGGATTACTGTCTCCACGATGGGATGAGATACATTTTCCATGTTATCCATTCAAAAATGATTGTAAAGTATATATAATAAGTAATCATGAAATATATGATATAATAATGCTACTGGATATATATATATATATTTATATTTTCCATTTACTTCCATTCAATATAATATGGAAACGAAAACAACATTCAAGCGTACGCACAACCTACTATCTCCATGAACGGTGTATTTAATTTCATTTATCGATCTATTATATATATATTCAGAATATATATGTTATATATAAATCATGTTTTACATTCTTCATGTATATAATAATGATCTATGTGATCATATTATTAATTAAATGTCATAACTCGTATGATAAGTGAAATGATTTTACCCAAAATGCTATATTAACATGGAATTGACAAAGAAAGGTTAATATAAAGTCATAAGTGAATCATATAAGATATCATAAAGATTATTATGGTGTCTATTTAAGTTAAGAATATGATTAAACCAAATATACATGAGTCTCAGATAGATATAGAAGAAATTGGACATAAAGTAAGGGTTAATTATCCAAATCTTGTTTTTATCAAGGATTGTTTATTCGTAAGTATTTAATGGGGTTATGTTTTTCATCAATGCCTATGTTTTCTCAAAATGATTTCATAAAATGTTTCATATTCTTCCATGTATGTTTAAATTCATTTTTACCCCTTTTTGACTTTTACCACATGGTATGGAAGGAATATTTTTTTTACCATATGAGGTAGTTTTTGACTTCTCGGACAAAAGTACGAGAATATTATTTTTCTAACTTATATGGGATAAACAGATTTTTATGGTTTCATAATGTATTATTTTCATGATGATTATTATACAATATTTCGTGATTATTTTCAATAAAATACTTTTTTATTAATATTTCAGGGGATTTCGTGAAAATATAATGATTTTGAAAAAGAAAGGACACTTTCCTCAAGAATTCATTTGATGTGTTTTATCAAAACAATTTTCTATCTAAGATGAAATTATTTAGTATGTTTATGTTTCATGTATTATGTCTCTATTATTTATATGGTTTGATTTTTCTTATGATGAAGTGATATCAATTTGTTTTATATGGATTATGTAATGATGGGATGATGTTTATGAAACTCATTTTATTATTTGTGTTATGATGAATGATTTACTTTTATTTTGTGGCACAAGTAAGAATGATTTCATTATGAAATGGGTGAGACCAATACCTCTCTATAATAATTGTGTGAAGATTTATATCTCATGAGATAGACATGGCTGGAATGACAACTAAATCATGTTCAGTAATACAGGGTTGTAACGGAACGTAAACGCAGTTCAGTAATGGACTCTATCCACTATGATTGTCTTGGAAGAAATACCATGGATACTATGGAAATAATATCATGTTATTAATGGTTTTCTACAATTACATTTTTTATTCCCATGACATTTTATAATGATTTATGTTCCATTATGATATATGCATTATGTACTGCAATGTTTTATGTCATTTCTCATGATTTTGATGTTTAAATTTTATGTTCATGTTTTTACGTTCAATGGTTTATTTATTGTCTTATGTTCTCCATGTTTACCCTTACTGATCATTTGATCTTACCCTTTATATGTTTTCATTTCCCTATAAAGAAAGGTTTTAGGTAAGAAAACTATTGGGGAATATCTTTATGGGATATGATGAAGATCTTTCACCTGGATTAGAAGATTATGATCCACATTTCCAAAGACACTAACCTAATACAGTCATTGGGAGTGTTTTTTGTCATTTATTATGTATTCTCAAAAATTTAATGTAATGTCCATGTACGTCAAGATTGGGTCTCTAAAACATCCCTGCGGGAACTCATCTTGTCCTCACTTCCTACTATCCAAACCATCTCCTGATGCTGTTGTCCGACCAACTTGGGGCCTATCCCTTTGGCTTACCTCCGCTATAAGCGCCTGATTTACCAAATCTGAGAATGAACATAGCCAAAAGATATTCACATGTATACGAATGTGGTGTCATAATCCATTTTCAAAGCACCTCACCCTTGTCGCGTCATCTCTTATCATACCAGGAGAAAAGTGAGACAGCTTATTAATAGTATATATATAGTCCCGGATGGACATGTATCCCTTCTTAAGGTTCAATAACTCATGAGCTCCCTCTACTCTCAATGTATCTAGGTAGATGTTCATGAAAAAAATATCCTTGATGCCTTTCCATCTATGTCCTTCGTGTCTGCGAGCCTAAACATTCACAACCAACCAGTGTTTTTCCAATCCTCGCAGCATATATGTTGCCAGCATGATCCTTCACCCTGGAGGTGTCTCAATCTGCTTGAAGATCATCTGCATACTATATATTTAGTTCTCAACTGTTTTTGGACCCCCCTCACCCTGAAAATGTTGCGGGTACTGTGACGAGAACTCCCAAGTCAGATATACCATAGACGGCTCTGTACCATGCACACCTCTATCGATCCCCTGCAAGACACATACCAGGCTAGCTTAGAGAATCTCATCGATCCATGATCTGAACACTCCAAAACCCAGTTGTTATGCTCCCTGCATTGGATCCCAAACCTTATCATGGCCCTGAGCCTGTATATGCGGCTCCTACTCTAGTTACACCAGATCCTGAACCTAATCTTGCTCTTGCGGCATTGTACAATATCTCGTCTGACGCTCCTTCTAAGTCACCATAAAAGGAACCCACAGAATACACTAAATGATCAGGCATCCAACACACATAACAATTTATTCTTATATAAAGTAGATAAATATTTTAGTAAAAGGAAGTGCATAACTACTACACTTACTCTCCCCTACCACATCCATACCCCAGGGAATCCGAGCCTCATGGCCTCCTTAACTGCCCTTAACAAATCCATGTATCAAAAGGTCCTTGGGCCATGCCTGCGCTGACAACTAACAATTCCTCAAACAGACGAACATTTGGTGCAATCCTGGTGATCAAAATGACCTCAACCATATTACATTCCTGCTCTCATAAGATCCAAACCAATATACCCTGCCACATGCATTTCTACAAATATACAAACCATGTCATAAAACATTGTAATAAATAATAAATTATATCATGAATTTCACCAATTCACATTCAAAATCATACAAATCCTGGAATTTTACATTACTCTCATGGTATTATCACATCACAAAAGCATACATGCAGATATGAAGTGAAATACCTTAAAAATCTTCATATGAAAATCCATAAAAACAAGCCATGCCATACTGAGCCAAGGTCCAATTCCCCCTATCGTACCAAGTCAAGGGTTACACATCATAATCAATAACATCACACACCAAGTGATCCAATAAGGTGGAAATCATATAAACTGTAATATGAGAAAAATAAAACAACAATTCCCACCCATGAAAACTTGGTTCATCCCACATACTGGGGGCTGTAGGCACCCAAGAACAAGCTAGAAACCTAGTTATAGTAACAACCTATATCCAGTCTACCATATCAAAAATAGTAGAACCAGCTGAAATAAAAATTGAAGTCTCTATATCTTTATTAGCCAACAAAACAATACTTCTAAATACCTATCAATAACTCATCTGATACCACTTTTTAACGACCCATACCCGAACATCCACCGGAATAGTTCTTAATGAGTCTAATATTACTACCCTAGGCACACCACCCCAATTTAGCTATAAAGTCCCTTGCTGCTAGTACACATCCTTTGGTGTTCCTGTAGGTGTGCCAAAGGTAGTAATACCCAAACCGTTTATCACTATTTGGGTGGCTATTCAGGTCTGGATCGTTACAAAGAATACTTCAAATGTCTCTACAACCACAAAGAATATTTTGAGACGTCATTTGAAATGATGAACTCCCCATAATATTTCATGGAACTCCAGAACAGGATCTTCCAGATGTACATAAACTTGTTCATAGTGGTCTTAATTGATTACATCATAGAGTATTCAGCAACTATGGATGATCCTATGATATAGGTAAGGTGGAATCTAAAAACGCTCTGAGAGGACCATATTTATGAATGTATCTTGATTTTTGTGTTTAGATACCAATGTTCATCTTTATTGGAAATTTTATCTCAATGGACAGAGTTGCGGTGTTTGACAACCCTGCTTTTATTACAAATTTAAACATGATTTATTATATAAAGTATTCACTTGATAAATCATGGATGATCGAGAGTTTTAATGTCTTTGGGGATTTGGATCATTAAATAACAACTTAAATCATGAAATAAAACATCTTTATTGAAATATTCCTTTATGTGACCACTACATTTCCTCGTACTTAGCATTGTATAGTATAACCTGAGGACATGCATAAGAAAATGGGTGAGCTATAAAGCCCAGTAAGGGAATAAACATGAAATACATGAGGAGAAAAATACATGTCAGACAATAGGAATAAAAATAGATCACAATGGAAATTTTAACAGAAAGGTATGATAATGCATGATAATCATAAGATGGAAATGTGGCAACAACAATTAACATGGAATTAGCATGAGCCAAGTCTCATTGCACATAGAGCATGAGTAAATCCTCATTGCACATGAAGCACGAGTAAAACCTCATTGAACTTGAATTAGAATGAGTCAATAATCATTGAACATGAATTATCCTGATACTATACTTTACCCAATGCATTGGAGCGCTATAAGGGCGCTTCCTTTCTAACATTTCATTTAATTCATAAGTGCGCCACATGGATCATAAAACAGGGATTCATATAATATAATTATTTATTCTAGGATAAAGGAATGTGGGAATCTTAAATGATACATTATAATAAATATGTAAATTTTCATAATGGTGAATACCCTTGATGGAGAAATTGGCATGCTATTCACTACACAATGGCATTGGCATAGAAAATCGGTGCGATTTTGGCAGCGTAACGGCGTGACAGAAGAAATCATAAAAATGGTTGATGAGAGAGAAATGGGTTCTTCATCATATTTACATGTATTGGAAAGTATGGAGGACATATAGATACATTTCCCGACAATTTTAATGGAATTTTGATTAATGATACAAAAGTATTTCTTGAATGTAAAAGAGGAGAGAGAAGTTCCTTTACGAATTTTGACATAGTAAAAGGTGTACATGGGGGGAATTTAATGAGAGATAAAGGGTTATACCATCATTCAAACATAAATAGGAAAGTATAATGGAGGTGCAAAACCATACCCCAACATTCATAATTGAAATTAAAAGGGAAAGACAACTTAAATAGTATTTGAACAAATGAGAAAGGAAGAAAAAACCCTCACATGGAAGTGTGCTTCCAAAGGCTTCAGAGAGGCTTTAGAGAGGATTTTTGGGAGCATGGGGATCCTTGGGAGGATTATAGAGATAGTAGGGCATATGTTGGATGAACTCTGAAGGCTTTTAGTGAGGAGGAAGTGGGAGCTTGGGTGGGTTTATATAGGAATGGTGAGTGAATTCCTTATTATTTAGGTTTGGTACACCTTTCATTAAACTAATCCAAACCACAATTCAGCTCATAGTTTTTGCCCATGGTTTTTGTAAAAGGGGAGAGAAAGACAATATTTTATATGGACAAAGTCTAAACTTCTTAAAATAATGTGGTTGCTTATGTGGTGGTGAGTCACACTCCCATGGAAAATAATTTAAAAAGACAAGATGTTTAATAAGCCTCGAGGGGTCCATTAATGCTTTGAAAAGTAAGTCAAACAAACCCAAAATCACATAATTTTAATGGTAAAAAATATATTGGCCGAAAATAAAGCTTATAGTATTTTATTACATCACTATTGGGTCATTATGATTTCATAGAAAACATTATATATTTAAACAGTATTTAATTTTTATCGAAAAATTTGACTGCCTTAGAAAATTATGAAAAATTCACCATCGGTTAATTTCGATGTCATGATTCCAGAAATATCATTTATTTTATCTAAATAATTTTCTAAATATATTAATTTTCACTTTTAAAATAGAAACCGACATTTATCGAAAATTCATGGGTTTTGACAGAAATGGCTTTCAAAAATTAATAAATATTATAATTGCCTTCATAAAATTATATGATCATTTATATATAATAAAATTACATTAATAAAAATATTAATATTATATTAAAATATGATTTAATTAAAAAATCCCTTAATTTAATGAAATATATTTCTCAATTAAAGAATAACTAAAAACAGTATTTATACATTAAAAACTATTTACAATGCATCAATAATGACCAGAAGGAATATTCATTATTAGGTAAAAATAATAATATACATGAAAATATTACTAGCGATTTTTTACATAACCCCCTAAAACAACCGCATAAGACTTAAGGGTAAGGTGTGAGATGGTGACAAACACTTGGGGTGGCTTAGATAACATCGCTCGAGTGGTAATCTCTATCAACTTCCAATTTTCCCGTAGATGATCCCGTTTGAGCTTGACATGATGAAGCTCAGCTTGGGATTGGATAAGAGTGAATCCCAAGGATGCCACATCGTTCCGAGCTCCGAAAAATGGGCTTCGTACTAAGCAATTCTACAAGATGAGGTCATTTCATCTTTTGTCCGAGTAAATTGGATTTGATAAAGCCCTGTATTTATAATAATCATGTGATCAATGTTCAACGACTATAAAAGTAATGGTCACAAATCTTAACATCAAACAAAATAAGTTGACATTTTATATAAACATTTTACATAAAGATACATTTAACTAGATCAAGAGGGATTTATATTAATGAATCATTAGGTCTTCAAAATATCCCCCCCTTAAGAAATTTCACATTCGAAATTTCCTTTTTCCCAAACTAAAACATATGTGGGTAACTCAGCTTCATCATTTTCTCTGATTCCAATGTCACTTCTTCAAACATGTGGTTTTTCCACAACACCTTGACACGGTGCCTTGACTTATTTCGTAGAACTTTTTCTCTACGATCTAAGATCTTCACTGGTTGCTCCTCATCAGAAAGATCATCCTCCAACTATACCACCTCAGAAGAGAGTACATGTGAAGGATCTGGTATGTACTTCCTTAAGAGGGATACATGAAAGATATCATGTACTTTGGCCATGGTAGGTGGTAGTTCTAGTCGATAGGCCACAGCCCCGACACGATTCAGAATCTCGAAGGGGCCGATGTAACTTGGACTTCACTTACATTTATTTCTAATCCTCATGACCTTCTTCCACAGACATATGCATAGAAAAACCATGTCTTCAACATTAAACTCAATGTCTCATCGACGATTATCTGCATAACTCTTATGTCGACTCTGGGCTACAATGATATGCTGCTGAATGGTTTTCACCTTCTCCACCATTTTCTCGACAATTTCCAGTCCATGTAGCTTATGTTCACTAACCTCATCCCAACATTCCAGTGTTATGCACCTTTTCCCATAAAGGGCTTCATATGGTGCCATTTGGATGCATGAGTGGAAACTGTTATTATAAGAGAACTCAACCAGAGGATGATGTTGATCTCATCCTCATTTAAAGTCTATTGATCACTCTCCCAACATGTCCTCAAGTGTTTGGATAGTCTTCTATGATTTTCCATCAATTTGAGGATGATAGACCATACTGAAGTTCAGATCAGTATTAAGAGCATCTTGACGACTCTTCCTAAACATAGAGGTGAATCGTGGATCTCGGTCAAACACAATATATAGTGGATCTCCATGAAGCCTTACCACTTCCCTGATATATATTATTGCTAGTTGATCCAAGGATAAATCCTCCCGAATAGAAATGAATTGTGCAGTATTTGTAAGATGATCCACAACAACCTAGATTGCATTGTTGCTTTTGGATTTCCTCGAATGTCCGGTGAGAATTCCCATGGTGATGTTCTCCCTCTTCCATTCTGTAATGGGAAATGGTTTCATCATCCCCTTAGAATTCTGCCTCTCTACATTCACTTGCTGTCACACTAGGTACTTTGATGTATATTCAGCGATCTACTTTTTCATATTATCCCACCAAAATTTTTCTCAGAGATCTCAATACATCTTTGTGCTCCCTGGGTGAATAGAGAAATTTGAACTATGTGCACCATCCAAAAGTTCCTTCTCCTGCTCTAGACATGATGGAAGATATAGTATTTTACCAAATCACACAATTCATTCTTCATTAACCTTAAACTCTGAGGATATCCTCTTTTTGATAACTTCCACTTTTTACTGAATTCCCACATCATCCTTTTGATCATCCTTTAACCTTTCCAAAAGAGATAGTTGAGCAATAATTTGAGAAAGGATTGATGATTTTCCCATCATTATGATTTCCAAGTCCATATTCATCAAGTCTAAGAATATTGGATCCCTATCAATTCTCATCATTGATAGAATTGCTGGGTCCTTTATACTTAGGGCATCTGGCAACATGTTCTCTTTCCCAGGGTGGTAATGTATTGAACAGTCATAATCATCGATGAGCTCTATCCATCTTCTCTGGCGCATATTAAGCTCTTTCTATTTGAATATATATTTAATACTCCTGTGGTCAGTATATATCTCACATTTATCCCCATATAGATAATGCTTCCATATTTTCAAGGAAATTATCACCGCAACCAACTCCAGATCATGCGTTAGATAGTTTTGCTCATGGGTTTTCAACTGCCTTGAGGCATAGGATATCACTTTATCATTCTGCATCAGCACACAACCTAAGCCCTTTTTCGAAGCATCACCGAATACCACAAAAATTTCCCCACATGTGGGTAAAGTGAACATGGATGCAATGATAAGCCTCCTTTTCAACTCCTTGAATATTTCTTCGCATTCATCACTCCATGTAAATTATACTCCCATTCGAGTTAGCTTTGTAATAGGGTTGGACAATCATGAGAAATTTCTCAGAAATCTTCGATAATATCCATCTAACCCTAAGAAGCTAGAGATATCCGTTAGCGATGTGGGCCCCGGACATCCCTTAATTGCATATGTTTTGGAGGGATCCACCGATATCCCATTGCTTGTGATGATATTTCCCAAGAATGAGACCTCCTTCAACCAGAAATCACACTTGCGCTACTTTTCATAGAGCTTCTCCTTGCACAAAGTCTCTAGTATTGTTCTTAAATGTTCCTCATGATCCTCCTTGGTTTTTGAGTATATTATAATATCATCTATAAATAATACAAAAAAAATTGTCAAGGTAATCACTAAAGAGTATATTAATAAATTCCATGAAGATTTCTGGAGAATTAGTGAGTCTGCAAGGCATTACTATGAATTCATAGTGCTCGTATATTGTACGAAAAGTAGTCTTGGGGATATCTTCCTCCTTCCCCCTTACTTGATAATATCCTGAGTGCATATATACCTGCGAGAAGTATTGTGCTCTATACAGCTGATCAAATAAGTCATCAATCCATGGCAGAGGATACTTGTTCTTTATCGTGATTTTGTTATGTTCACAATAATCGATGCAAAGCCACATTGACCCATCCTTATTCTTGACGAAGAGGACTGGTGCACCCCATGGTGAAGAACATGGGCCTATAAACCTTTTATCTAGATTCTCCTGTAGTTGGTTCTTCAGATCTTCAGTCTCCACGACATCCATTCTATATAGAGTTTTCTATATTGGTAGCACCCCTGGTATATGTTCAATTGAGAATTTAACATCTCTTCTTGGACGAATACCATGCAGTTCCTCGGGAAACACTTCAGCAAATTCCCTCACAATAGGCATTTCTTCAGGGATGATTTCTTCCTTGGACTCAATCATCTGATCCAGTTACGCATATTCATAAGGCAGTAATATCCATGCTTGAGATAATGGAGTTAAAGGAGATTCATAATCCTCCTTACACTTGTAATGAATCTGGGGCCGGTTCTCCATATGGAGTGTGATTTCCCTCTCCTGAAAATTTATATTGGCTCTATATAAGGAATCAAAATCCATGCCAATAATTGCATAAAATTCCACCAGAGGGTGTATGATGAGGTACCCCAAGAAAATTCAATCCACAGATTATAACAGGGGAGGACGTATATTCAAGGGATACAATGATTCCCCATTTTCCGTACTCACTGAAATCTTCACTTCCATGATTTGTGGTGGTGTTGGAATTGTTCTACTATACATTCGAGAAATAAAACAATGCATAGAACCGGGATCAAAATGTACGTTCTCTATTCGTGAATGAATAACTAACATACATGTCACCACTTCGTTGTCGGGGTTCGCTTCGATAGAAGTGATGGAAGAATCTCTTCCTTGATGCCTTGGAAGTTGTTGATTGACTCCGAAAACTCTTTGTTCAGGGAACTGATTTGAAAAATGCCCCAGTTCATTGCAGTTGTAGCAATGAACAACACGTTGAGGTTCGAACAGAGCGTTCCACTCCTCTGTCGCATCTGTGGGTCTATCTTTCCAATAGTTAATAGCTAGGTTCCCCTCTCTTCCACACCTAAAGCATTTCCTCGTCCCCTTGAGGCAATTTCAAGGGTGCTTCTTTCTAGCCTATTGGAAAGTGGGGTTCTGTATCTTCTTTGCACCATTGGATTTATCCATCAGACCGCCAGAATTGATGTCCTACTTACACTTCTTGTCCCCATGATACCCCTGTGATTCCCCGATCTCAATTTCGACCTTGAGGGTACATCGGAAAATTTCCTCATAGCTGCCGAAGTCATGGATCGCCAATGCTTTCTGTAGGCTAGGTTTCATCCCACCAAATAAGCGGATGACCTTGCATTCAGGGATTACAACAAATCCAGAAGCGTATCGTACAAGCCTTGTGATGCTTTCCTCGTATGCTCCAATAGATTTTCATCTTTCTTCATGAGGGAAAGGGGTTCCCATTCCATCTTAAGCTGGAGGGTGCACGAAAAGTATTTTTTGAAAAACATCATCCGGAAATCCTTCCATTCCAACTCCTCAATCTCCTACACATGCTTTGTATTTTTTTTATCAAAGTCCACCATTGATCAGCGTCACCCTCCATATGATATGCTTCCAGGAAAACCTTCTCTTTTTTAGAACATTGAAGGATGTATAAGTACTTTCCAATGGAGTGGATCCACTGTTCAACGATCGTGGGATTGGATTATCCACTAAAAGTAGGAGGCCTTTGTATGATGAAGCCCTCGATAGCGACTTGTTATTTCTTAGGTGAGGGGGGGGGGGGGTTGAACATTCCTCTTGACCCATGTTTCTATTCAAATCTTGATTTATCTGGGAGAGAAGCGTGACAATGTTCATGATTCCTTCTCCCATTGGATTGGGCATCTCATTAGTACAGTAATCACACTGATCTTCACATCGGTAGTTTGGGAGAGTCCTCTGATTATCGGCCATTGGCTAGAATAAAAGGAATGTTAGGGGGTAACACATAAAGGGTAATCCAAAGGCTATAGTTTATGAATTATAAATAAACTTTTTATTTCGTTAAATCATGAGTCTACAGGCTACAATCTAGGATTTTCATGATCTACTTTCTATCATATATTCTTAGCGGAACTTTATTTAATTCCCTTAATAAGGGATCATGCTAAGCTTGTGAAATTATCAAAACATATCCCCTGGGGGTGTTTTAACCAAGAGTGAAGCAAGGCCCGTTGTTGCACACTAGTACCCATTCGAGTCATGCTCAAAGCGGTGTTTTCAGGTTTTACCCCTAGGATACATCTGTGCCAGAGCCGCCCCTACATGCTCGTATCTAGACAGGGATGTATTTGATTGATAAAACACTTACTACGTACATACCAAAACATTGGAAGGTTTTTATTATACATAGTCTTGTCTCTAAGCATTTACTAGGGTTTACTAATCCTAATCCCAAAAAATAACGAAACCTATCCCCTGATACCAACTTTGACAACCCTGCTTTTATTACAAATTTAAACATGATTTATTACATATACTATTCACTGGATACATCATGGATGATTGAGAGGTCTAGTGTCTTTGGGGCTTAGGATCATAACATACCATCTTAAAACATGAAATAAAACATCTTTATTGAAAACGTCTTTTACATGACCACTACATTCCCTCATACATAGCATTGCATGGGATAACCTGAGGACATGTATAAGAAAAGGGGTGAGCTATAAAGACTAGTAAGGGAATAAAAATGGAATACATGAGGAGTAAAATACATGTTAGACCATAGTTATTTCAATATATAACAAGAGAAACATGAACATAAAGTCGTGATAAAGCATGATTATCATAACATGGAAATGTGGTAACAACACTTAACATGGAATTAGCATGAGCCAAGGCTCATTGGACATGGAGCATGTGTAAATCCCTATTTTACATGAAGCTCGAGTAAACCCCCTTTCCACTTGAATTAGCATGATTCAATAATCATTTCACATGATTATCATGATGCTATACTTTACCCAATGAATTGGAGCGCTATAAGGGCGCACCCTTCTTAAACATTTCATTTCATGCATAAGTGTGCCACATGGATCATAAAACATGGATTCATAAAATATAATAATTTATTCCACGATAAAGGAATGTGGAATTTTACATGAAACCTTATAATCAATATGTAAATGTGCATAAGGTTGAGTACCCTTGATGGAGAAATGTGCATGGTATCCACTACACAATGGCATTGGCTTAAAAAATCTTTGTGATTTCAGCAGCATAAAGACATGACATAAGAATTCATAAAAATGGTTGATGAGAGAGAAAGGGGTTCCTCATAATATTTACATGTAATGAAAAGTATAGAGGTCATATATATACATTTCCCAACAATTTTAATGGAATTAATATTCATGATACAAAATTATTGCTTGAATGTAAAAGAAGAGAGAGAAGTTCCTTTCGGAATTTCGGCATTGTAACGGGAGTACATGGGAGGAATTTAATGAGAGAGAAAGGGGTCTCCCATCATTAAAACATTAAGAGTTTAGTATGAGGGAGGAGTGAAACCATACCTCAACATTCATAATTTAAATTAAAAGGGAATGACAACTTAAAGAGAATTTGAAAAAATGAGAAAGGAAGAAAAAACCCTCACTTGGAAGTGTGCTTCCAATGGCTGGAGAGAGGCTTGAGAGAGGCTTCCTGGGAGCTTGGGAAACATTGGGAGGATTATAGAGAGAGTAGGGAAGAGGTTTGACGAACTCCAAAGGCTTTGAGTGAGGAGTAAGTGGGATCTTGGGTGGGTTTATATAGGAAAGGTGATTGAATTCTTTATTATTTAGGATTAAGACCCCTTACATTAAACTAATCCAAACCACAAATTAGCTCAGGGTTTTTTTCCCATGGTTTATGGAAAAGGGGAGAGGAAAATAGTATTTTATAAGGCCAAAGTTATGACTTCTAAAAATAATGGGGTTGCTTATGTGGAGGTGAGTCACACTCCCATGGAAAATAATTTAAAATGACAAGATGTTTAATAAGTCTTGTGGGGTCCATAAATGCTTTGAAAAGTAATTCAGACAAACCTAAAATCACATTATTTTATTGTGAATAGATATATTGGAAGAACATTAAGCTTATAGTATATTATTACATCACTATTGGGTCATTATGATGTCATGAAACACATTATATATTTATACGGTAGTTAATTTTTACCCAAAATTTTGACTATCTCAGAAAATTATGAAAAATTCACCGTTGGATAATATCAACGCCCTGATTCCAGAAATATCATTCATTTTATCTAAATAAATTTCTAAATATGTTAATTTTTACTTTTAATATATGAACAGACATTTATCGAAAATTCACGAGTTTTGACAGAAATGGCTTTTAACCCTTAATAAAAATTATAATTGCATTCATAAAATTATATGACCATTTATATATAACAAATTAATTTAATAATAATAATAATATTTTACTAAAATATTATTTAATTAAAAAATCCCTTAATTTAATAAAATAGATTTCTTAATTAAATAATAACTAAAAACCGTATTTTTACTTTAAAAACTATATACAATGTATAAATAATGACAAGAAAGAATATTCATTATTATGTAAAAAAAATATTACACCTGAACATATTCCTAGCGATTTGTTACATAACCCCTTAAAACAGCCACATAAGACCTAAGGGTAAGGTGTCCGATGGTGACAGAATCCTGGGGTGGCTCAGATAACATCGCTCGAGTGGTAAAATCTATCAACATCCACTTTTCCCATAGACGTTCTCATTCGATCATGACATGATGAAGCTCATCTTGGGCTTGGTCAAGAGCGAAGCCCAAGGATGCCACCTATTTTCAGAGCTCTGACAAATGGGCTTCGTATGGAGAAATTCTACTGGATGAGGCCATCACTTCTTTTTTCAGAGTAAATTGGATTTGTGAAAGCCTTATATTTATACTAATAATATGGTCACTATTAAATGACTGTAAAAGTAACGGGCACAAATATTATCCTAAAACCCAAGAAGTTGACATTTTATATAATCCTTTAACATAAAGATACGTTTAACTAGATCAAGAGGGATTCCCATTAATGAAACTTTGGGTCGTTACATGGTGGATCCATCAAATATTGAGGTGGTGTTTTCATATGAATCACCCATGAGTGTAACCAAGGTGTAGAGTATCTGTGGAGTGGATGTGTACAATTGGGGGTTTGTAACTGACTTCTCTAGAGTAGCCGAAACCATGATTGAATTAATTAAGAAAGGAAAACCCTTCATGTGGATAGATGGATACCAACATAGCTTTTTATAGCTAAGGCAGAACATAACGAGGGCTCATATTTTTTGGTTTCTAGAGGAGGGCGTTGACTAAGTGATGTACTGTGATGTATCGTAAATTGGGCTTGGATGTGTCTTGTTGTAGGGGCATGAAGTGATTACTTATGGATCATGATAGCTGAGACTGCAGATTCAAGACTTTGTGACTCATGACCATGAGTTGGTAGTATTAGTCTTCTCACAGAATATGTGAAGACAATACCATATGGTCAAATTATTCATCATCTAATTTGACCAAATGATTCTCAAGTATATCTTTTCTCAGAAGGCTCTAAATCTGAGATAGCGATGTTTTCTAGAGTTCCTCTTAGAATTTGATTTTCATGTAGTCTATACTCCTAAGGGGGAACATGGTTGAATATTCTATTACTAGGGGATCGTGTACACAACTATTGAATGAGGCCTTAATATAGTTTTCTAAGAAGGAAATATCCATTGTGGATAGAGATGATGCATCTTATCTCTAGTCGATGACAGTAGCCCCTCCACTTTTAAAGCGAGCCAGGGAGGTACAGCTCAGAGATGCTAGCTGTGATATTACTCATGCCTATATGTCCATTGGGAATGCCCTGGTGGAACATTCAAATGGTGCGAGCATGTCATCATTTTCCATGGACACACAATATTAACAGTGGCATTGTTGGAGAAGGTGTTGAGGGATTTCCATACATCCCCATTGGAAGTACATCTGGGTATAGTGATGACGTACTATGACCTGCAACGTTAGTACATGTGTCTCGGGATAAACAAGGTCATAATAGTGTTTGTCGCAAGATGTTTCACTTGTTAGCAAGTGATGTAAGAGAAACAAGTTGCAGCAGGTTTGACACAACCCATCAAGGTACCAGAGTGGAAGTGCGATGGAATATAAATAGACTTTGCGACGAGCATACCATATACATCCAGGGGCCCCAATACCATGTGGTTGATCGTAGACTGACTCACCATGACATACCACTTTCTACCCATTTGATAATAGTTTTAATTAGATAGCGTGGAACACCATTACATGTAGGTGATAGTTCAAATCCATGGAGTCCCATCTTGATAGTCTCATATCATGATTCATTCTTTACATCGTGGTTTTGGAAGGGACTGTAGGAGGCCTTTGGGAACCATTTATGCTTGAGCGCGCCCTTTCTCCCATAGACTTATGGTCAGACCGAGTAAAATATTCATACCATAGAGGACATGGTTCATTCTTTTCTACTTGATTTTGGTTGTATACTAGAGGACCACCTACCACTGGTGGAGTTTTCATACAATAATAGCTACAACTCCACCATCAGTATGGCACTGTTCCAGCTACTATATATATGACTGTGCAGGTCACTGTTGTGTTGCACATACCAAGGGGAGATAGCACAAATGGATCCAATGATGGTACATGGTACCATGGAGTGGGTGTAGGTCATCCGAGAGATGAAAAGGCTGCATAGAGAAAACAGATGTCATGTGCTAATAGGATATTGAGACCCTTGGAGTTTGAGGAGGGGGTCTATGAATTCATTCGAGTCTATCATAGATAAGGGATACAAAGATATGGTAGGGGATGAAATTTATCTCTGAGGACCAAAAAACCATTCATGAAACTGTGTAGATTAGGAAAGGTGGTGTACCTCTTGGGTCTACCGCAGTAGTTGGAGAGGGTCGAAAACATCTTCCACATATCTCATGTGACTAGATATGTGTGTAACCCTTCTCACACCATCGACCATGGTTTTATGTAGATCAAATATAGGGTAATATTTGAGGGGTACCTGGTGGAGATAGAGGATTGTAATAGGGGATCCTTTTTGGATGCTCGATACCTCTAGTGTATGTGCGTTGGAAGCATGAGAATCTTCAGTTTAGCATGTGGGAGTGAGAGGCTCAGATTTGGTCTTAGTACCCAAATTTTTATATTACCCTTTTTTTCTTATTAGTACATAAATCATTATATATGGTCTATTTTAATAGAAATAATTTGAAGAAATTTTTATTTTGAAAATTAAATTGGATTATTTAGACAATGGGCTCTTAGACAGCATGTAATTCCAATTCCCAGAGTGGCTGGAACATAATTTTGAACTATATTTATGGTTATTTAAAAATATATGCGAGTGGTATTTTTTATATTTTAAACATTTTCCATGATCAATGATATGAGGGTATCATTGATCGTAGAGCATCTGGATTCTTCTAAAAGGGGCATATCATTGTTTGACATGGTCCAACAGTGGAAGATTGTTTTTTTTAATAAATAAAATAATGAAGTAACAATTACATTATTTTCAAATACTTATAAATCATAAACAGTAACTAATATTGAATGTCTGAGAGTACAATTGAGCACGTGGGGGTGTGTTTCCCTTAGGCAGATCTAAACCTCGACCAGCGTGGGTCGAGGGTGAATGATAATTTTAAGACTTTTCGGAAGAAAAATAACATAACATAAAACGTAATTTTAATTTTTTTCATCACTGTTGAGTAATTTCATATATGTGATAAGGTGAAGTGATGAGGAAATGATGAATATGATTAATGAACCTCATTAATTGTTCAATGTAATGATTCTGCAACACAGAATAATAGAAACACTAATTTATGTTCATTAATTAATAGCCTAAAATGAAATGTAGGACAGTTAGCACATTCCAGAAATTTCCCCAAGGCATTGTTTGGTGGCGGTGATGAATGAAAGACACACCTTCTTCCACCATTAAAATAATATCTATAAATGGTGGGATACAGATTATGAATTTATAATGAAGGCTCACAGTCTCATTCTTCCTCGACCAACAATCCTATCCCATGCATGATGTTCTATTCTAATTGAAATATCCATTTTCCATGTTTGTTCATTAAAAAAATGAAGGCAGGTTGATTCACAAAAAAAGTCAACACACTGTTCAATTGTTCATGCTGGATAATTAAATATGAGGGATAAAAGATTAAATTTTACATCATAGTTATTTATAATTGTATATGCATCATGTTTCCACTTACACAAAAAATTCGAGCCTACACGAACAATGGCCGATTTCTTCCATTTTGGCATTTATGTGTTCTTCATGACCAAATCCTTGAATCAATGAGGTGTTGAACTCGAGGTCATAGTAATAATGGAGAAAATATAATAATCTCAAGGGAATAAACTTTTTGATGATTAGACCATCCGCGTTAACCCGATGGTACGCGGAAGTTATCTCTAGCACCAGTGTCCGACGACGGAGGACCATGGCAGCGCTTTCCGGCGAGAGGTTGTGTGACCCATTATCGCACTGAGGAAGAATAGGCCATGGTCCCTATTGGCCATGACAAAGCAATAAGGATAAAACTATTTTGGGATTGGTTCAGAGGAGCACCTCACCCAGCGGTCTACAACACAAATGGCATGCGGTACACACGAGACCACATATGGAGGACACAACCGGTCGCATTATACCAGTAGGTCGTGGTATGATGTCACGACAAGGATAAGGGACCCAAAATTTTCGAGAAGCATCAAAATAATGCGTACGTGGCCCACACCATGTCTTGAGTGGCTCGAAGTGGCCCGCCAAGTGTGCTAGGATGGAGGTGCAGGCTGAACTTGGAATCAGGCAACACCGGGTCTGAGAACCAGGCCACTGGGTGGCCTGCGCTGTTGTTAGAAGTGTCCCTCTAGTGAGGGACATTCTATATAGAACTAGATAATTGGGAAAAAATCTGGATGGACCCACATCCCACCAGTCTGGCTCAAGCAGGGCCTGGCCCATAGAAAAGGTTGGCCGAGACCCAATCAGGCCAAGTCGATTCGGCTGAACTGGTTGGGTCATGCGGAATCCCTGAGTCAGGTTTGTTGGGTTAGCCTGACTAGGTCGAACTATGCACAGACACAACAAACCTCAGATTACTAACAGTCTAAAATAATTCAGGCCATCCATCCAATTGATGCTCCGATTAAAGAATTGGGACCCTTTCAATGAGGTGGTCCATTGGGAATACACTAAGGGATAAATTATAACAATCGTGATTTGTTTGGTGGATTGAGGTGTAGATTATCCTTGAAGAAAAAAAGAAAATATTTAGGGTCTTACTAATCCAACTATCCAAGATATAATTCGGTCTATGTTATACAACTAGAACAGAGATGTGTGAGTCTAAGAGATCTAGTTGGGCCAGGGACGAGTGGGCGTAGTAATCTAGCTATGCTACATATGAGTGGGTCATCTTAATTTAGCATGCTTCGAGATGAAATGTTCTAAGTGATTCAACATTCCTAATGAAGAGAGATTATATGTTATCTAACTATCCCCTTATATGATAGGGTCTCAGTGATCTAGATGGAACATGTTATGAGCAGGCCTTGATAATGAACCCCTTAGCAGTATGAATGTTCAACATTACAATTAATAATATTACCTCCTATATTATGTGTTTTACATGGTGTGAGCTATCTTTTGATGTTATTATGCATTTTGGTACTGATTTTTCATTCTGATTTGTCATTTTTCTTTGTGGATTGGTGTCCCTACCCATTATTGTGTTACTCCACCATGCACAGTCTTCGACAGCATGTGTTGTTTCTTTTGTATATGACTGATGCCTTGATGGTGGACTCAGTGACCTATTACCAGGTACTTCTTAGTTAGATCATATAGGTGGGGAAAACTTTTATGACTTCCATAAGTTACTCTACACTCACCAATTGGTTGTAGTTTTCATTGGATGACTTATCTGTGATCTTGTACTCCATTTTGTTTTTAGCTACCTTTTGTTTGTTTTGTATTGTTTCCCATTTACTATCAGTTTGTATTTTACTCACACTAGTTTTATTGTGAATGTTGTAGGTTAACATAGTGTTATACTTTCTTATGTTTGTTCGGGGTTAATGTTTATATGTTTAATGGAAAATTACATCCCTTTTGGGATATTTCTTTTTGGTGTTAGTTCCTTTCCCCTGGCCTGTGGAAGGTAGATTTGGGGTAGTCACTGCATGGGCCGTGGGGGATGAGACGTGACAGATTTAGATTCTTATAACTAAAATCATATAAAACACTCTGTTCTGTTATCATTTGGTAAACCAACTCAATATCAAAGAATTTCATATATTAAAACCATATTCACTTACAATGATTCAGAAAAAGCTGATAAAAGACGCACATCATGATTTTATGATCAATTTACACAGAAAAAATTACCACCGTCGAGAATTAGAGAAAATATTTCAATTCATGAACCACCATGACCAAATGAAGACATTTTAAGGTAATTTCATTCATGAGGCCTCAATTTATGTGGCCTATAATCCACTACATGATCATCATCAACCTGAACTACTCTAATCCCAATACTAGATGTGTCAATGAACAAAGTATACTTTTTACCAGGATTAGTATGAAAAAAATTGATGTTGTTATCAAACACATCTTATTCTGAAGAAACCAATTATAAAAATTCTCTTACTACTAAAATAAGATAACCATCTCAGTTAAACATGAATTTGGTTCTTACAAACAAGAAAATTATACAATGAAACTTCTATAATAAAAAAAAATTGAAAACATCGAACATAAAAAAAAATTAAATCCTTCTCCCTTGACACAAATGCATGTAACTTCTACAGATCTATTGAGACAACATTCACCAAGACGATGTTTCCTAATAAATGAACCACGTCTATCCAGATGTAACATTCGGATAGCTTGTCATATTGCCTAATCTCACTTGGTATACACAAGGACATGTCATGACATTTGGAATGATTTTCAATAGTTTTTTAGTAAACTATTTTATAATCATCAACTAAAACAAAAAAACGATCTTGTTATGCAAAGAGGAATTAGCTCATTATGGCAATAAATAGTTCTGACACATTGGTCAACCCAAATGGAAACACCATGAATATATACAACATGTAACTACTCCTAATGGATGTTAGTGACATATCAAAAGGTGTCACACAAAACAAAAGATTCCTCGATATTAGTTCAATATTAGAACTCATAGAAACGTATCATAGATATTCAAATAGTTCATTCATTAAAAGAATGGGGTATCCATTCTTAACCAGGATGTGAATCAGCTACTTGTAATAGACACAAAACCGCAATGACCAAACATCATTCTTGAAAAACATCACTAAATAAGAACATGGACACATACTAGGGTATTTAAAGAAATTATTATCATTATTCTATAATTGATCCTTTTTTATTTGTTTTCTTCTAGTGTCATTATGTATGGTGGAATGGAAACAAGATCTTCTCCCAATATCAACTATATCCTGAACAAAAAATCCTTCTCAGGTGGAATCTATGAAAAATTATTAGGAAACATATCCTATAATTTATCCACAATTTAATGAAACAAAATATACTCTTATTCCCCAACAACAAGAATAAGACAAGAAATGTGGTACATGAGTTCACCCAACTGTTGAAAAACATCACCTACACGGCATGCCCAAACATCCCATTCACCACGATTGATATATCTGCCTCCATCAAGAGAAGTGTTCATTAAACTTTTAATAGAATAGAAAATATGATATTTGTATAACACTATTCATTCCATATATAATATTATATAAATAAACAAAAATCTCATACATGAAAATGTCCCCTTCGAAATAGTGCCCCCAACACTGAGAACACAACCCGTATACTTCCTGGTGTTTCCTACCCTCACCACCAATAGTGTATTAATTGATATAACCCCACACATATATTCCACTTATTGACCCCACACAACAATAATTTCAGACTAAATAAAGGAATTAACAGAAAATGTGTCAAATAAATAAAATGAAATCATGGAAGGTTCTGGGATCATGCTGCAAACCCGTTATGGTCTAGCCACACCACCTCTTTGAGTATAATGAACTACAAAAAGCAAACCTTCCTTTCTTCCCTAGGCCCCAGTATGAGATCATGGAACTGCACTTCCCTGCAGGTATAGACACCCTCTCCATATTTTTCAACATCCACCACATCTAATAGTATGATCAGTAAAACCCCAACTACTAGCAAGATAAGAGATAACTAATCCCCTACATACACTCTGAACCAGTCATTAACCTCATATGATTTTGTCTATCAAGGGTCCTTATAGAATATCTTCATATTCCCCAACATTCCACATCCTCATCACTCTAATAGGGGTCGGGTACATAGACCAGTCATGTTCCCCACCCTTCTACACTAAATGAAAAACACCTTAGACACAACCCTGAGAGGCTTGTCCTCTTTTAAAAAAACTATGCACACTCTCAACCAGATGAAAACTTCTTGAAATGGTGCTTCCAATCCACATACATCACCCCACAAGTATATGAAACATGATATATAATCCAACTAACCTAAGCCTCTATTAAGCTCCCTTCTGAAATAATGTAATGATCAAACATTTCTGCAAACCTCTATAAATGAATGGTGTTTACCTAAGACATAATCTCATATCTATGAATATCCTAAAATTTTTTTCCATCATAGATATGTCTCCCTATAATTATTGAATAATGTTATGGGAGTTTATTAAATGTCATTCATAATAAATCCCTAACGAAATTCTCTAGGTGAACCTCATGAACTATGAAAACTGATCCTCTTTCAAAAACAATGGATTGTTGTGTTCTATAACATTTCCCTGGAACCCATTACATATCTGACCGTCTTTTTTCTGGGAATGAACCATGATATCTCACTACCACTTCGCTAGTTCCCAAAACATGTACACTTCCATATTAAACCATCTATCTGGGGGATGATCCATGTTTTCCAAAATCATATTCATGAACTCTATCGAGAACTCCACGTCCACAAGTTAACCCTCTATATAAAATATTAGATGGTGTAAGAACTGAAATTCTCTAGTCATATCAAACATGGTTTCAACGAACAACCCTAGATGTCATTCCACCACCTCCATAAATGATATATGTTCTCACTAAACATCTATTCTACTTAATTTCCATGAACTACCAAAACATTCTGACCTACTTCTAGAGGAGCAGGCTTAGTGATGTACATTTTCTATCCATTTAGGAACCATTGATCTGTTTTAAACATCCTACATATAAAATAATTATTCATAGAACATATAATAGGGGACTTCCATAATTTACATAATATAAGCTATTACAGTTACCCTAAAAACTCATCTCTGATGAACTATTCCAATTAGCATCGTCACACCTATGCCAATAAACTCTATATCCCAAATGAGGTTAAAGAATAATTTTCATAAACAAATATAGTAAAACTAAAATATTTCATTATACACTTTTTTTAGAACCATTATCTCAACTAAAATGAAAAAAATGTTTCATTGGTAACTATTATATCTATAAAGTTCATTCGAACTTCTATTTTTATCCTATTCAAAACTCATTATAACCAAAAATTTCACACATTTTTGTCCCTTTATTAAAAAAAATACTCTAACCATTATTTAACATTCATTTTTTGGTTTCATTTTCATCAAATTCATACTCCATTTTCATCATCATTTTTAGACTAAATTTTCATCAAATTCTCTTGATATTAATATTCATTATACCCTTTATGCCTCATGCAACCATCTTGCGAGTTCCCCTTATGACTCCTTCCACAAAAATATGTTGGGGTCAACGATGATGACTGAATATAACACATGTTTTCATTACATCCTTTAGAAATAATTCTTAAAATATCTCATCACACACAAGACTATCACCCAATGGTGAAATATCATTAATCAATTACAACACTAATTATGATCATAAATTACCACCGTAAACACATTAATATTTAGTCATCCTTGGGGTAGATACTCCCTAGAATATATTCCTTTCCAATGTCTGATAAAATTTAATAATCTATATACCATTCCCAAATAGTATGAATGATTGAATTAACACTCTAACACAACCTTTTAAATTCTTTGAGATGGATTCCACTAAACTGGAGCACCAATCAAATTCACCAGATGACCTGAATCATGCCAACCCATATGCCAAAGCTTATCGGCTAATAGTAGAGATCTGATATGTCATGTTGGGAGATTATACCTTCTTTATAAGAGTAATCCAAAATACATAGCTTTTTAAATAAGGAAATATTTACCCAATAACCTAAAACATTCATTCCAACTAGTTTCCCAAAAATTAATAAAACTCATAAACAACCAAGTAAATATTTCATGGAAAACTACTAATTGTAAAATTCAATGGAAACCCTAAATAATGAATAACAATTTACTCCCTAGAGAAGTTCATAACTCCATGACTAGATCCTCGTCCATGCACTTCCCATGTCATCTCGACTATCTATAATAGAAAGTTTTCCATTATCCTTACCTACAACAACAAAATCTTCTTGGACAGACAATATCAACATTAAAAGGGTTTGAGTATAACATAGCAGGCCACCCCCGAAAAGTTATAAAAAAATTCATTCTAAACAGTTCATCATTAGTGATCTGAATAAAAAAATATGTCTTTAGGAAAACTCATGAGGCAATAGGTAAAACAATTACATTACCAATTTACCACATTAGTGCCATATTTTACATTTATTACATCATAATCAATTAATTCATTTACATTTCATGTTCCAGGGGATTGATATTTATATTATTTACACAATGACATAATCCAGTGAATTACTATGCTTAAGGGAATAATTCATTTTCATTATCTCTCTAATGATGAATATTTCCAAACATTCAAATCATTGTTACCTTAAAACCTCAATCTGGTTTGTATCATGAAATTAATACATTAAAGGTATAGTTTATTGGTTCTCTTACCTACCATATTCATTATATCGTGATGTTTGGAACCTTAGTCTAACCCGACCCATGGGCGTTGTTCCTCATGTCCAATACCACATATAGACCAATCGATGTTCATAGTCTTATTTATCAATTTACCACATATAACATATCAATATATTTACATGATCAATACACAATACATAACCATTTCACATTCCAATTATCAAAAAAATCCTCAATTTGAATTAAATGATTAATGAATTTACCACGTATATAGCATTACACATTTAACCCATTACCCGTTTCATGACATAACCCATTATGAATATTCAAAAAAATTCATCAGTTAATTCATTTCACATATTCAACAATATTAATACATTAACTTGTCTAGAATATTTATCAATTTCCCCAAATTAAATAATGTGTAAATGTTATCAAAATCCCAACATTCAACCATTTAGAATCTTAAGTAATCCCAATAAATTAGGCCATTAAAATATACATCAATTCGGTCATGTTAGACCATTCAACAATTTTCTAAACTCTCAATAATTTAACCATTTATCATGTTCACTTTTTCTTATGCATTGACCATATTATGGATTTCACGTAAATTTCATAAATAATTTATCACCGATTATTTATTATATCCCAATTAATTCTTGATAATCCAAAAAATCCATTCTAACAATATAAACCACTAAAAACATGAACAATTTGATCTAATCATATTTGAAGATTAAATTTCAACTCTTCTATCTTGGTATCTAATACGATATAAGTCCATTTCATGAATAAAATTACCACACTCAATGTTCTAGAATTTTGACACACCCCTTGGGTGCCCACAAACTGGTAAAATATTCTAATAAAGTTCCCATGGGGATCACGAGTGTTCCATTTATTAAAATTTTCAACCATTATACCATATCCTATCAATGGAAACCAAAAAACAATAAAAAGAAAACCAAGAACACCACTATAAATGTATAAATATATAACCAAACATTTTGATATAACTAGTAAACCAACAAACTACCTCCAATAAAATGATGATCTCATAATTAAACATTTCCTTAGACCCAGAATTAATCTCCCCTTAATTCCCAATCAAACACCTTGGAAAAAGTTTGTTTTAGTGCTTCATAAGTAGGTGATAAAATCTAAATTCTATATTTTAGAAAAGATAATCATGTTTATGATTAGAATAACCTAGAGAACTGATCTCAAACAAATGATGCTCGAAATGGTAATGATCCAATAGAGAAACACCAATGGGAGTCTTGGGACGATTTTTTTTCTGTATGGTTGAGAGGGGAAGAAATGAGGCTAAAATCATGTGAGGGTATAAAATCGTGATTTTGGAAATCTTGAATATTATCATTTTTTTATTGGGAGTATAGTTTGTCACACAATTTTTCAAACCATGTGAAAACTATGGTCCAACCACTATCCATCTAGGATTGGAGTCTAATGGTTACATGGGGAGGCCCACACAACATTCAATTCTATATGCCAACTATAAATAATTCCACAATCTCAAACTACGCGGTTTGGTTCCCCCTCACACAGTATGATCTAAAATTGCAAAAAAATATGAATTACACAAAATGAAAAGATTCCATTTTATTTTGTACCCTGATCCCTGGAAACAACCAAGAACATCTTCACACATCTATTAATATTTTTTTTAGAATTAAAATTTTGAATTAGATATTTAAATAAGGAAATACATTCATAATGTTTGCGATCTTACATATAATGTTACCCATTTCATTCCAGATAAATCCCATATGGGGGGATATTTTTCATACAACACAAGGCCTTCTAAGTCAACCACGAGGTAGTTGATGCATGGGGAATTTAGAATAATAGGATGTTACCATATTCAACTATATATATTGAATGGGGTGGTGATTATGGATCATGTAACTCGTTAAATGTCTTGTAGAAATAGTTAGATCAGATTTTTATTGTTTGTGGGGATATATTGGCCATGAATTCAATATATTATGTCATCTAGTAGGTCAATGGTATAATATATTATGGTGAAATGTGGGTTGTTTTTTGTGTCACTATGGGGGAATATTTCTCATGTTAGTGTTTGGATAGGTGTTCCCTAGAGGGGAATATTTCACACACAAGGGTTTGGTTAATTGTGCCCCTAGGTGGGTGGTTCACATGTCAATTTTGGATATGTGTTCCATAAAGTGTATTATTTTAGAAATAATGGTTTGAATAAGTGTCTCCCATGGTAGAGGAGATTTCAAACATGACAGTTTGTTGAGTCCAATAGAAAAGACATAATTATATGGTGGTGTTTGTGTTTTGGGTGTGAACCTTAGTGAAGTATCCCAGGACTGTTTAAATGTTTGAATAAAACCTAAGGGATATTTTATATGTATCAATTTATATAGATAGGGATTAGAATGAACATATTTTTATTCAAAAATTAATTTTCTTATGATATTACTGGGCCATGATATTTTACATTTTTCTGTCTAGATTCATGTGTCGCGGATTGAGTATCAAAAATGTATGGTGTGGGTATAATGCATACAACCTTCCTATGTATTGGGGGTTAATATATTTTATGTATTATCATATAATTTGAATGTTATGATAGATTAGAAATTATGAATGGGGCCTTATTAGTTTGAGAGTTTCATCCCATGGTGGGGATGGAGGTGGAATATGATGATGATCAAACATGTGGAATCTTCTTTTTCTGAATCAAGGTAGGAGGTGTAAGAAAATTTAATTACAATCTTACATAGGGAATCATGGATTTATCATATAAGGTAAGAATTCAGTTTCATATCATACACATTAGAAGTCATCATAAATTTTTATCATTTCGCAACATGGATGCTCGGATTCTAATTTTAGAATCCTGAAACACTAACAAGGATGGTTCACAGACTAGGGGTTATCCATGTACAACTAGGAGGAATGATGGTGTGATTGAGTCATATGCATCAGGGATTCCGTGGTTCCAATATGAGAAGAAATGTTATGAAGGGGGCTTATGTGTGTGGTCTGTACAGGTGCTTCTAAGAGTAGTGATGATGTGTTTGGAGAATATGTGTGTAGGATAACAAATTTCTAATAATAACATCATTGATGTAACTGGGGATTATGATTTGAATATATATAATTTATTCTTGGAGTAGTGATGTTGTAGTCGGAGATTTTGTATGTAATCATCCCTTGTGTATAGGCTAATCACCTCATGAATATCAGATGAGGCATATCTCTCATTTTTCATGGGGTACCCCACAAAAATTCAATGGTAAATTATATGTTCATTATAATGGGTAGGGACATAGTTTAACATTATTTTCAAGGAGATAATGTGTGGGGGAATACTCATTGAATGTCCCATTGATTCATCCTCATGTTGATCCAGGAGGTAAATGTGACTTGCTAATTTATTAAGGAATAATATTAAAGCATAAACCAAGGAAAAATATCCCTTGGGAATGTTTAGGGATTTTTCAAATTATTGAGAAAAAGGATTAACAAACATGGATATTACATCAATTTTGATGAAGAATAAATATATTACAAAACTATATTCTAGAGGAGCATAATAGTTTGTTGTCTTAAGAAACATGGAATCATATTCTTATATCTTTGTGGAAGGTCTTAATATTATCCGTTATGATATTCCCCTTAAGAAATACATCATAAAAAACATTCTTCATGTCTTGTGGAATTGAAAAATAAGAAATGGTGAGATCAGATTATCATTAATTGTAAATAAAGGATATTAAAATATATCACATTAGTATATGGGTATGAGAACCTTAGAATAAAAATTGATGATAAGAAATTATATATAAATTATCATAATTTTGAAACCTGGAATAAAGATTTTCATTTTATATACATAATCATACTGAAATAAAATAGAATAATCATTGAGAACAAAAACTCTCCATAAGACATAGAATTTTTTATTAAACATCAACTTATAACAATGTGAACATGTGTTAATGAAAATATGTTCACTCATTAATTTATGGACATGAAAAAATGTCTTCTCAATATATTATCGACATTCATCAAGGTCTATACATAAAATTGTGAATTCATAATATGTTTCACTCACAACATTGTGAACATGTACTCTGGTCCATGCATAAAAATATAGACATGAAACTGGTTAAGTGAAAAAACTGTGCACATTTAATATGGAACATTTATAACATTTAGAACAAGTAATAAGGTTCACTTATAACATTGTGAACATGGTATCATGTTCACGCATAGGCTGATATATCACCTTAGTTAGACACACCAAAATTCCATTTTTAGCCCATTCTTTATATTGGACCGGGTTACACCTTATTCCCATAGTGTATCAATATCATCAAATCATTACTATATTTACCTCAATAGATTTAAAATCATTCCCAATTCCATTGTGGTAGATATATGGATCAAAAATTACATAATGAATTCATAAAAATGTGTTACAAAAGATTAAATGAATCCATAATATAGTAACCCATGACATTAAATTGGTATCATAAACATTTCATCCTATCATAACCTATGGAAATGATACCATTTTCATGACAATTTTGTGCTAGAATATCCCATTAATGGAAGTAGGTTTAAATATTATTTTATTAGGGAATTCCCTTTGGAGGAGAAATGGTTTTCATAAAAAACATGACATCTAAAAAATTATACATATAAAGAAAAATTGAAGTTGTTTCCATGGATCCTATCTTTATTAAATCATAAACGATATCAATGGAATTCATGTAAGGTGTCTAAGAACTTTAAAAATAACTTGTACCATTTTATAAGGATTGTAAAATTTATTTGAAAATAAAATTTTTAATTATAAAATATATTAAAAAAAATTTCAATAAAGAAATACAAAAATATAAAATAATGTTAAAATAAATTAAAACTCTTCAGGGATAAAATTTAATTTTACATTCGAACAAAAAATTTTAAATCTTTTTTTTGGAAGGCCACCTTATTTTAAAATAACCATAAAACGTGTAATGTAACTTTTGAAATCAATTATATATATTTTTTTATAAAAGAAATAAAATTTAGAAACCATTGGATTTGAAAAAAAACATTAAATTATTTAATTTTAATAAAACCAGGGAAACAAATTTCATTAATCATAACCAGCGAAAAATTATACAGATGCTCCATGGAAATAACAGTCATCAAGGAGGGTAAATGCATACCTATTAAGCATTATTTTTGAGCTTTAAAATGTATTAAATGTGTCTTGATTTGAAAATGGAGTGAAAATTATTTTTAAGAGACGTTTTTTAAAATTAATAAACATTGGTAAAATATAATTTAAAGAAACATTGGATACAAATACCATGTTTTTGAAAGGTATATTAAGAAAATGTTGTTTTTGATAAAATATATTTCTAAAAGAAGAGAAAAATACATTTGGATTTCTTTTTAAAAGATTTATTTAATTATATTAATTACGAAAGAGTGGAAATATGGTAACACTATAAGAATAAATAATCAATTAACAAATGAGAATAAAATAAGTGACATTTCTTAATAGATGAATCATAAATTTTCTTCCATGGAAGCATAATCATAAACAATCTCAAAAAACAATGGGATTGTATTAATAAAATATTACCAATTTAGTAACAATTAATCATAATACTCATGAAATAATAACATTAAATAAATCTAGAAATATAATGAATAGGATGATAATCATGATATATGAAGTCAATTTCTAGTATATACACCCCACGTAGAAATATAGGTGCATAACATCGAATGTATCTCAAAGATATCAATTTATAATGAAATTATATTATCTATTTGGGACATTTTAAACCATAAAACCTATGAAATAAATATCCTAAAATAGTTTTTTTGAATACCCATAAATTTAATTATAATATTATTAAATAAATTAATGGGTTGTATAAACACAAAAAATTGAAATTAGTGGTAAATAATGCATAAGTACCAAGAAATATAAGGGAGATGATAGAAATATTTCTTTAAGTCTTGAACTTCATGACTAAAAAGTATATTTTTATTTTATTTTTTCAGTCCACTTATTGGGTAATTGGGAACCAAAAAATTCTTGATAACCAATTCAAAACACCACAAAAAGCACGACAACAATAAACAAAGGCATAAGCTTGCCGATACAACCAGATTCAAAATTCAAACATAGAGATTTGAAAATGCCTTGGGACGCAAACTAAAACGTGCCGCAGACCATGATGCACCCATGAAACCATTTCCATCATCATGAATGCCTGTCAGATCCATCATCCTCATCGCCAGAACCACCGCTTCAATCCCGCAAAACTCTCAGGTACTGAAAAACATCATCAAACATAATGAAGTCTTGAACTTCATTGTACATGTTCAAACCTAGTATATAATAAGTAAATATTATTATAAATTTTACTACTAACAATAATATTAAATATAGATATTATAGTTATTTAATTATGAAATTATATTACATGGATTGTAATAATTTTATGTTGATATTATATTTTTATTGGTATCACAATTTCTCATTCTTATTTTTACATTTTATTCATGATCATCTTGCATAAATCATTATATATTTAATTTTATAATAAATATAGGATATTATTATCAATTAAATTCATTATATAAACATTTATAAATATATATATAATACATAAATTTTAAGTACAATACATTGTTTATGGAGACTATCGGACGTACGTACATATGAATTTATTTCTATTTTACTATCCTAGTTAATGTAATTAAAATAAAAATATATAAATATATAATATATTTAAATTATAATTATTATATATATATATTATTTTATTTAGTAATACCATCATTAGTACATTCCGTATATTTTTTGAATGAATCACATCAATTTGAAGATGCGGTAGTCCACTTGTTCAAAAATGAGGTTATCATATTTCCAAAAATTAAAAGCATGATGTCATGTGTTATATAAAAATTAAAAAAACATAAATAATTCATAAATATAATATATATCATATAAATTTATTTTACATCATTATTAACTCATTATAATGTTAGATGTGGAAGAACAAATGACATCAGTTCGTGAAGTGGTAGTCCGTCGTACTCAAAAATGGTGATTATCTATCCCATTTTATGGAATTTAGTGTGATTATTGGTAGATAAATCATCATAAAACATATTATTATATTAATTGTATTGAGGATATTATATAAACATTTAATAAACATTATTTATGGGGTTTATAAACAAATAAAACAAAAATACATTTTGATGGATGCCAACTCTTTATTGGGAAACTCCTTATTTTAAACAAATAAATCACTTGGATGTATTTATTCATAGGTTCAGGACTCTAATATGAGGTTAGGTATGCAATATTTTATTTTTGAATTATTTTTTATAAGGCTAAACAGATTTATAGGTGTAATGAGACGAGTAGGAAATGATGACTTTTATATGTTCGGAAAAGGACTAATTAGGTATTCATGAAAAAATTGGAGTGCTCCTCCAATTTTATATGTATCCCCTTTATTAAAAAATGTCTATTAATAATAATTAGATAATTTGTGTTCTTAATATCTCTAAAAAAATTTAATCAATTGTAGTATCATATTTACACATTATATTCTAATTTTAATCATTAAGTAAGCCTCTTTTTAACATAATCAATGTAATTAATTTTAATTACATTCTATAATATATTAATAAAAAACAATGTTAAATTTATAAGATATTATAAAATATTGTTAGTAAACAAAAGGAATCCATTTTTTATTATTTTAAACTATGCTGTTAATGAAATCACTTTAAAATTAATCTCACATATGGGACTAGACACCATATCTATAAGGTGAAATAAATGTTCAAAAGTTTTCTATGTTTTAAGATCTATATTTAAAATATTTAAAATCTTAAAATTACCTAAATTGGATAGATATATTTAATATTTAACTATTTATTCATTCAAACCTATTAGAATCATAAATTTATTAAGTAATTAAGTTATATGAAAAATGAGTTTTCATTTATAATTTGATTTTATACTATTAATCATGAAATGAATGACATAATAAATAAAACAAAAAAGTAGACCGGTGTAAAATAGAATAAATACATTAAAATATTTATTTTATATTTTCATATTAAAATAAAAAATTCCTCAATAATAGATTTTAAAATATTTTCACCATAAGAAATTTGTTAAAATTACCTTTTAGAGAAATACATATATTTATTCCTAAGATTGAATTTGAATTTATCTATTATGTAGAAATAATATGATGGTTAAATAGTTATATATAAATAATATATATATATATATATATCAATTAAATAATTTATCAAAACTATATAATTTACTTTATTTACGTAAAATTTGATTATTTGCATAAATATCACATTCATGAAAAGGGTTACCTATATTATTAGAAGGATTTTATTTTCATTTATGATTAATTTGTCTCAAAATATTTTTATATATATTCACGTGTAAAAATATTTTTCATAGATTAATTAATCATATTCTTAACTACCATTCGAACGACTTGGTGATAACTATTATAATATTTTAATAATATCATTATTTTTACATTATAGTTTGGAAAACAATCTATTTAATGTTATTAATGTTATCGATGGAACTTGGAATTGTATATAAAATAATCCAAAAATAGTTTTCGTGTACTTCATGCTGAAATATATGTGTCATGTATAGTAAACTATCGACCTTGTGTGCATAAAAAACCAGAATAACTTGTTTCTTTCTTATAACACAAGATATATACAGTGATGCATGAATTGAAAAACATTAAAAAGAATAAATAAGTTCGAAAATAAATATTTCACAAAATATTATGGTTTTACACATGTCATGGTCAATACATGAGACATATTACGCTGATGTATACGGCGTATCCTATTTTCCAGAAGTCTAATTTTGTTCATTTCATATAGGATGTATTGGAGATTGACATATTATAGCGGGGTTGATGAATATTCTATAATTACCATGTCATTGTTAATATTATTCAAGATATGTATGTTTTATCATTCATTCTACAAAAGTCATCCTATACTTTCTATATTGGTGAAATTAGTGTTTATTTCTATGTAGTAAGGACATCTATGAAGAAGATTTTGAGAAATGGCCGGTGTGGGAGTTGTGCAAGGGCGGACCTTTCTAGTTAATCCTAGAATAAGTGTCTATTGATAAGATATTAGGAAATACATGGGGAGTATTTTCATTCAGGTTACCCCAGAAAACAAGAGGAGAGTTTCATCTCTGGGTATATGAAAGGGACTAAGAAGAGTATTTTGACTCAAGGTACTTCTGAGAGCCTTGAAGAGTATGTACACACATGGTGAAACATGATATGGGAGGTGGGGGTCGTATATGACACAAATAATGTTTACATAACCTATCCAAAATAGTTTATTGGGAAAAATCTGTTTTTCATGTGTTTCAACTATGATACTGAAGGGACAAGTTTAATGAACAAGACCTGATCCTGGATGTAATCTCAAGCGGGGGTGTGGGGGAGTAACCTAGCAGTATGGAAATTTTGATAAAAATACATTCCTTTCCTGAAATATATGAATATCAAAAATATTAAACACATTAAATTAATTGTGTTCATTAATAATATAAACCCCAATGTAAATGTAAAACACTAATTCATGAACATGTGGAGTTTCATGGGAATTAGTGTTTTTTTTGCATGTCCTTACATGAAAAGTGTAATTAATTGATTGTTTTTTTGAAACATCATGAAACACTACCCCAATTATTTATGGGATTATATGATATAATTTGTTATGGAAATCCCATGGAGAATTGAGTTACAGAAATTTGAATAAGGCATTGGAGTTTCAGAAATGAGTGATTGATTTCATATATCGACATATCCTCATCCAAATAATGTTATTAATGGGTGGATGTTTATTCTTAGTAGAGAATAGGGTCATGGAATTGTGAATGACATACTCTATTATTAATTATAAATACATTATCAATGGAGGGTTTTTTGGAATAAATGTACATTGTGTGGAGGTTACTACCTCATCCTCCATATGAACATGTGACTTCCAAACATTTGAGATACGTATGTTGAAGGTAAGAATCTTTAATGGCTATATTTTTGAGAAAAAATATATTGTGATAAATTATCTATAATAAATAGAAGTGTTAGTCTAATGAAATATTTATCTTAATCAATGTTTTATCATTGTCAAATTTATGATTTTTACGAAATTATATTAATTCTTTTAGAATATCTCGTACTATAAATTTTTGGTGGACTATCACGAATGACTATAAAATTAAATCTTTAAGTCCATTATAGATCTATGATGATACATGATCCCACTAATTTTAATAATGAAACCTAATGAAATTGATTGAAAAGGATCTTGTTCAATTACATTGAGGAACAATTAAAAATATATGAGAAACAAAACCATTAGAGAGTATTAATATCGATTTTTAATGATAAAATGACTAACTATACTCTCATTGGGATATATCAGTGAAATTTTAAATAATATAACTGATCCACAATGAAGATAATAAGAACCTCAAATCTCCAATGTAAATTAAAATAGTCTATACTTGTAGTAAAATGTGTGTCTTGTTGGTCCCCTGTTTTTTTGTGCTCGAACCTGTGACTTTGTACCCCAATCCATGACCATGTATATGGCTTTATATTTATAGAACTAACTATGACTATTTATTTTTGGTTGTGTCCATGTACTTTTTCATTTCAGAGTAAAGGGTATTGCCTATGTACTCTACCAGTGCACATTTATATTTTGGTGACCATGCCAATGAATCCTTCATGATACAAACAAATATACTCAGGACATGTAATAAGTTTTGTGACATGAGTCATAAAGAATGTGATATTTAATTTCACATATAACTCAAGTTCTATATCCAGGGCCCTACACAAGGAATGTGTTACTTTGGAAAAAACCCTTTAGTGTTTATATTTCTTGAAAATGTGGGTTTTCAAATAGATTCATCCTCCGGAAATGCCACAATAAATTCATATAATTAATATCATTGGTTATTTAGGATATCATAAAAAAAATTCAATACATCATGAGTGATCTAATTATACCTATCTATGTCAATAGAGAAACAACTACATCATATGTTTCATCATTTTGGGAGAAAATAGGGAATGATGGACCTCCAATCGATTTAGATCAACCTCATTTCATCATCAAATATAGTTGATCATTTATTATAGCCTCTATATGAATTAGTACCATAGTATTGATTATTTGTTTCAAATAATAGACTCTTAAGTATCATATACTGGGTATTCTCTAATCTATGGTCTAAAGAGATTTCCTGTGATGATCTATTGATGAAAAAATTGTGAAATCACAAAATAATAAATGTGAAACGAACCTCAAAAATTATTTAGCTTTAATTTTTTAAATTTTTTATTTGAATTAAGATCAATAAGAAAAATAATCAACAATTTCCAATCCACAAATATATGATAAATATCACAAACTTGTAGAATGATCGACTTATGATTCAATCTATTTTTCAATTGATTTATATCCATCATAGTATAATAAAATAGTCATAAATATATATAAATTAATAATTCTACCTCTAGTTTAAAACAAACATTGATAATGAAAAATCCTAGAATGTTTTCATTGGTGAGATCCCCAAACTGTGTTATCATTTGTGGTACATGGGGTACTCTAATCAATGATCCATAGTCATGTCTTCACAAATATCCTTCATGATATCCTCTAAATACTCATGGTTCTACAAATATACATATCAATGGGATATATCGAGTTCTATATTGGGTTGTATTAGGACATTTCATAAACTAAAATAAATAAATAAACTAATTTTAATTTTTTATTTTCACAAGTGATGACTTTTTTAAAATCTCATGATTCCAAAACTAATTATATCACAACTAGGGTATATCCAACATTCCAAACACAATGATGGTATCATATTTATGATATGATACACCATTTATGCGTAATTCTTCATTTAAAAAAAATTATGTGCGTGTGATATCAATATATTCAATATTTTTATAAAATTATTTTCAGTTTAAATGAGACTTTGAATCTCAAATCATATTATTTTATGGATCCTAACATACTACAATATATATATAAATTAATTTAATGCGAAACATGAGAAATTAAAATTTTCTAACATTTTGTATTTTCTTTTAGAAAAGAGAAAAATTTTACTCTAAATAGTGAGGGTATTAAGACCTCATTAGGGTCACTCATTTATATGTTCTATCATGAACATTCATGTGCTTCCACCAGACACACTCTAAAGGAATTTCAACCCTAAAAAATATCATATACTTCTAATCGTCGATCTCCACTGGGTACTAAAAAAAGGAAACATTATCCTCCGTGTATAGATTTCCCCAGTCAATAACATATAATGTTTATCCATCTACCTTCTCAGTTTCGACATGTTGAAGATGTCGTGTACCTGATCTATAGTGGCATTAGTTTGAATTTTTATTCCACCTCACCAAAATTGAATAATATCTCAAAATTTCTAGTGAATATCATGGATATCATATATACCCGACCATATATATTCAATCCACCTTAAGGTGACAACTCAAAATATATATTTTCACCCTTGTAAAACTCCAAGGTCCATATTAATAAGTCTATAGAGACTTATGATGGCTTTATATAGTCGTTATAAACTATGGGATGACATGAACCATCTATTTTGTATCTCACATTGACTATGAGACAATGATTGTGGAAAATCAATGAATAGTATAACATAGTGGTGATCTTCAAGGTCTCCCATAAAAAGAATTGAATGATTAAAAAATTATTTTGGAAGGGTTGCTATTGTTTTATGCATACAACACCAATGTTAGATGCTCCTCCCAACTATGGACACAATCCAAAATGAATGCTTGGAACATTTCATAAAAGAACTGAATGTCTCTCTACCAAGCCATTAGTATAGGGGTGAAACATAGTGATGAAATGTAACTGAGTCCCACAGTGCTCCTTTATTCCTCTCCATAATCATGATTGGGAATGGGTTTCACAATCTAAACTAATATTTTATGGAACTCCATGGAACTCGATTATCTCGTGCATGTAAGGTCATCTATATCTCTCTAGGGAAAATTTTACTTATATTGATTGTAAATGGGACGACATGGTGAGTTTTTCTATTATCACCCAAATGGAATCATGTCATATGGATGGCTATGTAATACCCTTAATTATTTAAATAAATATCCCTTCCCACTTTCACTTTGGAGCCTTATGGGTCGATTTATCCCCATTGGAACCATGTTATCATCATTCTCATGTTGATAAGATAGGCATACAGTGATAGAATCTTCTACATCATTCTTTATTAGTTTCCAAAAAAACTGATTCAAGACAAATTCATACATCATTTCCACACTTGGATATTCCTACAATTGATATGTTTGAAAACTCATCATCACATGATCTATCAATTTCACAGGTACCATCATTTATCCTCTAAAAAGTATAACATTCTATCAAATGTCATTAAATATATTAGGAACATGGCTATTGTGTATTTGATAATGCATGGTCTCATAGTTGGTATCTCCAATATTGGTTTCCCTATAAAATTTTATATGGTGTGGATTAGAAACCGTCATCTATAGATAAGATGTACCATACTAATCCCCTAATGAAAATTGTAATGTGACAATTTTTGTGATTCCATGGAGAAAAAATGAGAATAAGACTGATTACTAAGTAAATATACCACAATTATTCTATTTCATGGAGAATGGAATATCATAAAATAATTATCCTAGAGGAATTATATCTATATCCCAAATCTAATGTTATAATCCATTAATGAAATGATATACATGTTACTCTACGGGTCGAAATAGAGGATAAAACACTCACGCATAATGTATTATTTACACATCATTAGTGGGAAGATTACCGCTACCAAATAATGGCCATCTAAGGAATTGTTATTCTAATGAGGTCTCAAATCTCTGTTCACATATGTAATAAAAAATAACAAACAATCTTGCCTAGTCTCTGAAACATTTTATAACACTACAATATTGACTGTGTGCACTATAAATCTCATGTTAGGGTACCTCAAAATCTGCTGTTAGAACTCTTGAGAATACTGCAAGATCCTTTCCATAAATATGAAATGTTACCCCTTCCATGAAAATGTATTCATTTTTTTAGCATCATAGTTAAATTAGTCAAAAGCCAACTATAGTATCCTTTAATGCCAAGGATTCATCAAAACTCCAACACACACTTGTGTGGATACGAAGCTGACACTCCCTCAACTATTACAATGTCATCTAGTTCTCGATATACTAACATATCATTATTAAAAATGATGATATGTTGAATTTATTATTTACACTTTGAATTCACCACATTGCGTTTTTTCTCCTGTAGTATGTCTAGGACTGTCCTCTATCATCTCTCTCACTCTCCTTAAATTTCATGTACACTATCATATAATCAATGATAACTACCTTAAAACATTATATAATAGGAAGAAATATTTTTTTCATGATTCCCCAAAAAGCAGTTAGGTTGTTCATCACACCTTAGGAAGTCACCATATATTCATAGTGACTATTGAAACATAGGATTAAAATTATTAGTATATCCTCACCATATACTCATATATGGTGAAACAACTTCTCATTTAAATGTTTAGGAACCAGTGTTCTCCTATAATTTTATTGAAGAGATTTTAGATCCTTAGTAGCGGATACTTCTTCTTCACTATCAAATACCTCAGACGAAGAAAATCCATTCCCATCCTTAGGTTACCATTATCATTATTTGTGAAAATAAATGTGTGTGACGAAGGGTAAACCCTTGATATAACAAATCCATTCCTATGTATATATTCCAAATGAAACATTATCTTCTAAATCACAATTGGAGCCATCTAGTTTTATGTAATATATATTTGTGTCCTCCCTAACTGTATGAGAATGCATAATTCTATCTCTTTAGGGGGATGTATTCCAAACACGTCCCTAGGAAATAAGTCCACATATCTAGCAACCATAGTTGGAAATTGATAGGAAATATTATCCACTACTGATAGAGTTATACTATGAAACTAGGTAGTAATTAGATTCACCATCATGTGTATTATTTTATACAACTCATAATGTTTCATCTTGTCTCATAATTTTGAAAACCTCATCCGATCAATTTCGAGACACCATATAAACTGCCAATAATAGAAAAAATGAGAATTAATTTTATATTTCCAGTATATACCTAAAATGAAACCATAATACCTCATTACTCCAAAAAAATAGATTCCATGAGATAATCTATACTCTAAAAATAATTTCATAGATTTGAAAAATTAGTGTGAAGATGTTTCATCTTCTGTATGAGTCTCCATGAATAAGGTTTGATATATGGGCTCAACCGGAACCTCTAAATCTTGTATTAGGTATTCAATATGTAATATGTGGATCTTTTAGATATCATTAAATTATAAATATAATGAATAAATGAATCATATTATTCCACTAATAATAATTAAATTATTTGTATCATAGGCATCCAAATCTTACAATAGCCCCTGACCCTATCATAATGCTCCTTGAGCCTGGCGGGAACTGCCTGGGTGTGATGGTAGAAAATGCTCAAACATTATAACACATCCATCTACTCTCCCTGATCCTATACCACACCATATTCCATAAAAAACAACCAAATATTAATAGTTATTTGTCATAAGCATCCCATCCCATAACACTATATCAGTTGTATAGAAGGTTAGAAAATCCCACATGATATGAACCTAACTGTCATTATGGTAGTTCAACCACACCCAATGATGAGATAAAACATCCATAGAACGCTCAACAACATACCCTATAACATTATATTTCAACATGAGAAATCTCATATTTCTGGATCCATATGCTTGATATCCTCTACATAATGCCAAATTCATAGCCTATGTTTCTCATATTCATGACCCATTGGTGTGTCTACTTGGCTTTTAAATTTATATATCACCAAATCATGATCTAACACCATAAAAATGGTAGGAATTTATTTTGAAATGACACTATTACTAATTAATTTATGAATAATATACTCATTGTTCCATTCCCTATAGATATGATCTAATAAAATGTCAATCAAATATCTTGAGAGGTTGTTAAAATATGATGAATACATATCATCAATCATGGTGCACTAATGTAGCCATAAAATCTCCTTGATGTGAACTGACTATATTTTATATGAATAACAATCATCTTTGGTGAGACACTATTAAATATAAATGAATGATTCTACTCATTATATGGTGGAACCACATGGTTAACATAACCCCTTGTGAAATCATGAAGAAGTATCTCCTATAGGTCCACCATATTTTATGATGTTTTCCTAATGATAAAAAATTCTCATATATGTTCCAAAAAGTAATAATCAACTTCCTATAAGTTTGGGACACCCAATATCTTGTAGATTCACTGAAACTAACACTTGTGAATCACACTCTTCTTGTGCACCTCATCCACTGGTATATTGATTACATATCTTTTGAATGGGTTAATGTATTAAATGAAATACACATGGACCATCTACCTCATAAAAATTACATGTATAAAATACAATAATAAATGGGACAATCATCTTAATTATACTTATAAATCCTTTCTAAAAATCATAGTTGTAATATCATGAAATTTAAAATATATACCATTTTCAATGATTATATTTGGTGAACTGACTCAAGAATGTTATGTAAAACAAAACATTCCTATATGATCTAGGTAACATTTATTTTCAATGTAACAAATTTCTAAATATATTGATTTGTATTGAATATAGACAGAGTCATGGTAGACTGGCACATCATTCTCCTCACCATCACTAGATTCCCTTGCTAGAAATACGAACTCGAAATTGCCAACGATGTTTCTATAAAACATAAATGGATATCACGACATGAAAAAATATCAAACATTACAACGTGAATGGAACACCATTTGATTCCAATTAGTCATTAATGAGCCTACTATGGACCACATGGCTGGTGGTATGTAGAGTGTGACTACACCAATACTACCTCTAATTGGCTAGGGGAAGTGACCATCTTCGAGTTTGAATAACACTCAAAAGGGAGGACATAGGCTGAGATACATGTACTCACACACATCTCTTATGGAATAAAATGATGAAATTTTATAAATTAGATAACAATTCATTAATACATCTATGTCACAATTTTTGTGTACATAAATGACACTATAATGAATAATGGGACAACCTAAATCCCACCAAAACACTAAATAATTATAAACATATGTAAATATGGAAATACAGTCACACTTGTATCCTAGTATATCCCATAGTCATTATACCCGAATTTAAGATATTTCTTATATAACTCCATTAATAACCAAATCAAAAGGACTATTGTCTGCATAATAAATGACTTGTGTAGGAAGTTCCAATATATATGTGAGTGTAAAAATACCTAGTATAAAAATCATAAATCACTAGGAATAATGATTCATAAAAATTCATATCATCATAAGATTTTTAAATCAAAATGTATTGCATAAATTAAAAATAATGATATACTCATGGTATATGTTATGTCTCATGTTCAGGTCATAATTTCATTGAAATCCTATTATTCTACTCAAGATTTTGTAGCAACACTCCCATGGGAGAAACCCCTTCATGGTTTAGATACCACAGATGGAATCCATCATAGATGAATTTCACAATGCCTCTATCCATCCTAATGTAAAAACATTATGTTTGAATATATCAATAATCTTATGTGGATAACACCCATGTCTATAGATTATACCAAAATAATATTCTGGATAATCCTACTAAGTAGGGGATTGATGATTTTGTACTGATGGTCATGCTGAGTCTGAGTATTCCACCTAGAGAAAAATAATATTTGAGATAAAACGTATTTCCATAATATAGACACTATGAACTAAATATAATCTAAATACACTTTAGAGTATATGAATCCTTTTTCTAGGATATTATTGAAAACTATACAATTATCATAATGGATGAGGGAACACTTCATGAAGAATCTAATAAATTATAAAGAAGACAAGGTATTATGACCAATAAAGGTAAAGTGCATGAAATTTTGCTAGTTATAAAATATTTTCATTCCAATACCTATTCTACTCATGTACTCCACACCATTCCACTATACAAGGCCATTTCCCTAAACCAGAAGCCTTGTTCATGTACTTGTTGATGTGCCCATGTATATGGTCGTGTACATGTACCATGCGGTTCACATATGCAGAGTCATGCCAATGCCCATGGAATCTCTATTATACACTCGGAATAGATACTGTAGGTTCAAATGTAATGTTTCATGTGTCACATGTAATGTGATTTAATTTCACATGGAACACTTGTACCTCATTCATAGTCCAAAACATGCATGTTTTATTCCATAACACAATTTATATTGGGGGAATTTATAAAATCCACTGATCATTACATATATTTTTTATCTTCCTCATTCAACTATGATTTTTCCTAACAAAAACCTTTGGGATCATGGATCTTTTTTGGATATGTTTCTTCATCACTGTATTTTTTATTCTGACTATCTGAATTGATCCAGAAACACCATTATAGCTCATGTAATCATCATGTCCTAGATTAGTGAAATGAGGGACTTATAATCTAGTACCAGTTACCTAACATCATTATCATATATAATAAATCCATTATTTGATAATATATTACAATTCGTACCTATGTAATCGATGAATTATGTTGAAGAACATTCTCACAATGATATAATCTCATGTATTTTTATAAAGGTGGTCCATATAAATTTATAGTGATCATCATGTAGAGAAATGTGGGAGAAATATAGAATAATGGTATAGAGGACAAAATCATGGAAATTATTAATGTTGGAATTAATATATTTCCATTATAATTAATAATTACAATGCTAATTAATAAAAAACATCAAATCCCCAAATCCCTGATAGTAAACCCATACTCGTAAAATAATCACCCTACGAATAAATCGGTTGGTTAAATGATTCCCATTCATCATGGGATTATATAATTGGACTATATCAATAGAAAAATAAATAACCTACATTGATCTTTGATCTCTCACAATCAAATAATGATCATATGTCATTTTTTGGAGATATCCATAAAATGATTTTTCAATAGTAACCTTTTAAGTACTATGATAAAAGGTCCATGATAACATCATCACCAATCCTCCTCTATGATCTCCCCTCATTTTTCATGGATTTGGGGATAACCCTATGAATTGGTGATAAATGTGTATACAGATGAGTGTATTAGGTTACTACACCAATAAAAATGATATTATTGAAATAAATTGATATATTATTTATGTTTTGGATGATTTTTTATTAAATTCACAACACTAAAAAAATTATGTCACGTCTTGTGTAAATCCAAAATTATGATCCCAAATTTTTTATTAAATTTAAAATCTGATAGTCTATTTAGGATTTATTCCTCGTTTTATAGATACATTTTTTTCTGAGATATTAATACAATTTAAATTATTCGAAAGTAAGTTACGAACTCACTAGGCATCCGAATATAATTTCAGAACAATTTATTCCTACAAAACTATTAATAGATATATTTTCAATCATTACATGTTAAAAATATAGACATTAAACACGTGTATTATATGATAATGAATATATTTACATTGGAAAAATATACATTTTAATCCTTTATGAATAAATTTAACGAAACATCCTCTATGTAATCATTTGATCATAATATACTTTTTAAAGGTAATGGGCACTGATTTTTCTATAACTATTCCCATGGTTAACTAAAAACTACCAACAATGTTGGGAGTGTCCCTCTCCATAACTAATATGGTATTAATATTTAATTCTAGAATTATTTATAATCACATGAAATGTTTTATGCTTTATAAATATACTATAGATGTTATAAATAACCCAAATTTGTTTGAGAAACATTGTTTGTAGTGGTAGTGTTCAAGAGAGGAATACTATTAATGTGTATTTGTCCTTTCTTTATAACATTTTGAGACAACTAGCATGATATTGAAATGAATATAGAACATTAATTGGTATTATTAATACTAGATAACATGGATTCTATATGAATATAGTATTGAATCATAAAAATCTATAAGAGTATATTATTGAAAAATATCATTAGGGGTATCTCTCATTGAATTGACTGTACAATATGTAATAAATTCATTGATATTTATAAAGAAATTATGATGTTCAAATTATGTATTAATATAAAATATATACCCTAACATTATGGAAATATATTTATATTGGAAATACTATAATTGGTCATATTCATCAATATTTTGATATTTAATTAAATTTATATTTCAACCATGTTTAATATTTAAAATTAAATTATTATCTTTTATGAAATATTAATGTAGGAATTTAATGGTATTCATTAATTTTAAATTTTGGGACCATGCTCAAGGAACCGTTACTAAAAGGATTTTTAAATTGAAAAGAAAATTTTCATTTTCTCAATGTTAAAACTATAAACTATGAATGGTACTGAAAATTTACTATAAAAAATGGGTTTACCAATTATTACATGTCATGATTTGGAATAAAAAAGATGAAAAACTCCATATTGATGATATTCTAAAATAATAGGGAACATTTCTTCCCATTAATTCAATTACATAGATTATGAGGAAGAATGAATATATCATTGTTTTGTTCAATGGGTAGTTTTAAAATCTATTAAGAACATCACCATTTATATAATAAAATTTTATTGTCTTAATGAATTATGAATATGGGAATAAATTTTCGACTAAATAAATTTTATATTAACTCCCATATTGAGTACTTTAATTATAGTGTCTCTTATATATTATCTAGAAATTTCTTTCTGAAAATGCAACATTTTTTGGATTGTGGGTCATGGGGTCTACCTTGATAATTATACATTGAAAATTTTGTTCAATGGGTGATTATTTTTTTAATAATATATATTTGATAAAATTTCTAGCACATTTCGGCCCAATAAAATAGTGTCATTTATTGAGAATAAAGTAATATAAGCTATTTTTGTGGCCACTCATTGTTATGTCTCAATAGAGTAAATTATTCTGTATGTTTTATATATAACAAAGAAACATGTTATCCATTATTCATTGATTTATATTATTTTTTATCCTTTTGTGTTTTGAACTCCATGGATATTCATTCATTAAAAATAAATGTAATGATATTTTCATTATTGTTATTATGAATTGTAATACGTTTTTATATATAGATAACAATTTATATGACTTTTTTATTGAACCCATAATTCATATATATATATATATATATATATATATTCAGTGAGTAATTGGATTCCCATGTAAATCAATAACTATATAAAAAACCTATTTCCATGAAATTTTTTCATTCTAATTATCCCCTATAAATAGATTCTTTTAAAATAATTTTTTTTAATTATTTTAGAGTATTTGTGTTATGATTAATAATATCATTTTTCTTCTATGGTTTATGTGATATAGTTATGATGACTATTATGACTATTCTAGATATAAGATAATATTTTCGAATTAGCAGTGTGGTGGATGATATGCCATCATTTTATTGAAACGATTTTGTTGTTGAGTTTTTTTTTGAAATGATAGTTGATGGGTTTTCATGTGATACATTTTTTTATTATCCCAATAACATTGTAATATAATTTTTTTAATAATTAAAGTGTAACATTGTTTGATGGAATTATAATTAATGTAAACCGAATTTTATATTTTCTACTAGGTTTAATGAATTAAAAAAAAATTCACATTAAAAAATGCAATTTGATTCAAAATATGGTTTCAAATTATTTAATAAAATTATTATTTAATGGATTACATAATTAATTATTGTTGTTAATGGAATAATATTGAAATATGAATCATTTATTATTTAATTTAATTTAATATGGGCTGTTAATTATGATGTTTGGACTGGTTGAATTTAAATTGGGATTAGTAAATATATGTTAACAATTCTATGTTTGTGTTAAAAAATATATAAACGAATAATTATTTATATGGAAAAATTATTTTTAGAATTCATGTTATCTTCTTGTATGTATATACACTTGTATTTTCATGTCCCATTTATTTAAAACACACCTTATTTGAGTATTATGTCCCATTTCTAAATTGTCTTGTGTGTTCATCTTCCACAAAATCCTTACGGTGTGGAATGAATGGCGCATTTCCCCCATCTTATTCCTAATTTGGAAAAATTATGTGTTATAAATAACTTCTTGTTGGTTGTTATAGATTGATAATGGAGTATTTGGTGGAGATGAATGATTTTTAAGAGATGTATTATATGGTGGGGATCATGAATGATTAGTGAATATAATCCAAATTATGTCTTTCATGTTCATGAAACCCAACAAAATTCAATATCTTGATGTTGATTAGTGTACAGTTATTTAGAAATGTAATTTGGGATGTAATATTTTTAAAATATTTTAATATAAAATATAAATACAAAGTGGATAAGAGGGAATGTGGAGTTGTGACTCTACCTAGATCATTAAGGGAATGATACGTAGTGATTGGATGGGGTGAAAGGTATTAGACATCAATATTTTGATGTTGGGCCATAGGAGTAGAAACTCACTTGGAGAAGAAGATTAATTTTTTCAAATATCAATTATTTGTTGATATTATGATATTTCATACATGTTTTATTTGGTATTGAAGTCATTATGAGGTTGTGTTGAATAGATGAAATTTTTTATGTCAAATTTGTTCTAATTAATATTATTTTGTTATTTACAATGAACATTTCAAATTTTCATGGGTGGAACCATCAAGGATATAGCTATTTGTACATGTTATTATCACCGTACATAGATATAATTTTTTTATTTCAATTTTTGTTATTGGGACTGAGAAACATATTATTAGATTTGAGGTTATAGTGGATGTGGAGTTTGTATATTAGTCTCCATTATGGAATTTACATTATAAATATTATATATATTATCTATCAAATTGGGTGTTCTTTTTTGTATATTTTAATTAATATTGAAGAGTTGAAATATTGTTTTTTATTTCTCTATTGATCCATCTAATATATTGAGTTTAATTCCCCTCACCTGACAATTTTACACTACCAGTACTCGTCGAAACCATGTGGCCTATAAGAGGATAGACTCTGGGGGCCAATCATTAGCTTTACTACTATCTTGTGATGTGAATTAGTGGAATGGTTGTTTTTTTTATAATGGAAACAATGGATTTTTTAGATATTTTAAAGAGTTTATATTTATAACCTTTTGATGATTTCATTTAAAAATTAGAGAAACAAAAAAATTTAGACATAGTTTTTAATATAGGTAAGGATACAAAATACAGTGTATGATAGTATTTATACATTTGATTTTATGAATGTGCATTAATTATAATCAACACCCTATGTGAGATACTAATAATTTAGTTGTAATGTCAGAGGGGAGGTACATGCATCCATATTTTTTGTTATTGAAGGGGTTGTATTTGATTAAAAAATAGACTATATTAATTATTATAAACTACATAACATTTCAAAAGGGTTAGGATTTCATATATTTTGTTTTTCAATAGATGGATTTTTGTTTTCAACTATGTATACTTCTTGTGTTTGAGGTCCAATTGGCAGGTTCAGTTGATCCTCGGTGGATCGAACTAGTAGAGGAGGATTATATGAGTTAGAGGGAGTTGATTTATTTTCTATTTAAGATTATATAAATATAAATTGTATCTAACATTGATCATGGGATGAATAATTCTATGGAGTATATTGAAATTTACATAATTTTAATTGATCATTAGTTGAGTACAATTTTCTATTAGTAGTATTTTTTTGGGATGTGTATTATTCTATTAATGGATGTAGTATGATGGATTGTTGAAAAAGGAGTATTTATCTTGGGAAACCATCCGTAAGTAATATATTCTATAATTCTTATTAATGAATCTAAATGCATCAAATAGGACGAAATTTATCTCCCTTCATTATGGAATCATGAGTGTGTGAGTGATTGTGATATTGATTATGGACCTCCTATTTTTAACACATTATATATTTCAAAACGAATTGTCTTGACCATAGATACATGAGGAGGAATTTCATGATATGAATAGATTAATAATCATCAAATTTATGATTCTTATGTATCAACTAGTGGGGGGTAAATTATAACAAATCGAGAAAATAAAAAATCATTGATGAGACCTCAATATTGAGGTTATCATATCACTTCAAAGCATATAATATTTGGTGATGTAATGATAATGGTGAGGAAGTTACTGTTTTGAACAATATGGAGTGGATAATCTCAGAATATATTTTATTTTCCATGGGCTAGTGGTTAATGAGAATCTACCCAGGGACACAATTGAAATTCAATATTCATAGATGTGATTGGAACCATTACAATTAGTGAAAAAATCCATAGGGTGGATTTTTTTTGGATGGTCAGGAACCTCTCCATCCTCAATAGTCGTAATGTCAATTATGGATTTCATTAGTAGTTGAGAGGAGATGATTCTAGTAAATTTAATCATTGTAATCGACCTCATCACTAGGATCCCAAACCAAATGGTTTTCCATGGAGCTCATTAGATTCATTATAGAGGGTCATTAATTAGGTAAGTGAATTATATATAGGATTATGTGCTAGTGTATTATTTGTTTGTTTGAGGTATAATCAGTTTAACTTATACATAGTTATTTGAATTATTATGTTGGATAATGACACCAAATTGTTTCATTAGATCTAGTTTGCACATTATGACTAGTGGTGTAGTGGAACCCAATTACCTAAGTGTTCTCCCAAATAGTTGATTCACTTGATTTCTTGTATTATGTGTGATGGGGATTAATAACGATGATGTGTATGAATCAAATTATAGTAATATTAATCTTATTGTTGACAAAAAAGAACATTTCATCACTGTTATGGACTGTTTGTATTCAATATGAATGGTATATTGTTATTTCCATAAGAGAGTAAAATTTATCGATGTGGATGGATGATGATTTGTGTTCGATAGTGAGAAGGAAAATCATATTGGAGGAATGTGTGTAGAAAATTTTATTTCAGTTGGAATAGTTTTCATTGGATTCCATGTTGATAAAAACCCCTAGAGTTATTTGAATGTTTCGTTTTGTATTATAGGATGATATTGTGACACAACCCCCTCTACATGATGTTAACATTCGTATATGATTATAACTCGATGTGTCCCTAATTTTTATTTCTTATTATGTCATTATAGAAACATGACTATGTTATTAGATGCTATGAATTAATTAATTATGACAGAATGGATTCATTCGAACATGTGTAGCTCATTGAGGTTCACAAGTTATTGTGTATAAGATAGTGAATAGAAGTTAGAGGTTGTGTGTTGACTACCAGAAGTTAAATGAACTGAATATCAATAATAACTACACACATATAATACTAAATTAATATATTGACATATATATATATATATGTAATAAGTGGGTTGTGATTATTAATCTATTATTTGTAGATCACTAAATGGTTATGAAGGATGAGGCTATTAAAAATTACAATTTATTATTTATGTGTGGGAATGTTTATATTTTCATAATTCCAATCAAAATAATGAACAAAAAATCCTGTTCATGGGTCTTGTTATCTTAATATTTCATTAGTTCCTTGTCATGTTCATAACCATGTTTTCAAATAAAATTCATATATAATCGAACTCAGAGGAGGATCACCCAAGGTGTCACACCCGGTCTTCGCGTCGTGGCATGTTTCTAATTTTTATGTTTTATCTTATAATTTTACCTGATTCAAATGTTTTTATCTTTTGTTTTATTATTTATATATATATGAAGTGCGATCTAAGCCCAACAGGGGGTTTTCACTCTTGAACTGATAATTGAGCATTTTGTTGTTGACAACATTCAGTGCATCGCTGTCGAAGCCGGGCAGCCTCGCCTAGGCCGCCGCATGGCCTCACCAGGTTCTCCACGCACCTGCCCAATGTTTAGGAAATTAAATGAATGAATTAATAATGAATAAAATTAAATGAGTGATAAAAAAATATAATAATAAAATAAAAATTAGATGATTTCACTAACAATGATAGTATTATTTTCTGATTTTGTTTTATAATTATTATTATTTGAGTATAATATTAATTATTTTTGAGTATTATTATTATGTATATTAGGGATGAAAAATAAGTTTTTTATCACATTTGTTTAGTTTATTATTATTATTATTATTATTATTATTTGATGTTTTTTTATAAATATTATTGTTTTTTCACTTTTTTTAGGGTTTCTCTACCCCCTGGTTCTTCTTGCACCGCACCCGCAGGCTCTCCCTGCCTGGTGCACTGAAGTTGTAGCGTCCTTCCCCCTTTCACGCCGCCTCCCTCGTCGAGATCCCTCTCTTCTCCTTTATCACCCCCTTACTGCTGCCCGGATGCATCGCACCCTGCACCATCCCTCCGATTCGCCTCCCTCCTCAGCTCCCCCCTTCCCGTCGCGCGACTCACCCTCCCTACTGTGTGCTGAAGACCGCTGCTGCCTTCCCCTTTGAGCACCTATCATGCCGCCTTCTCCCTCCAGACAATCGAGAAGACCCACACCTCCCTCCCTCTTCCGGCACTGTGAACCGCCACCCCCTCCTCTGGGTTCTCCTCCGACAAACACTGTGCTGTTGTACGATGACCTCCCCTCATCGCCGTCGACCCCCCCTTCCGGAGAAAACTGAGCCGGTGCAAGGCCCTCTACCAGCGTGGCCCTATTCCGGAGTGACTACCCAGCGCGTCCCCCCTACTGGCTGCAGCTTGGCTTGCCCCCCCTCTTGCTGGCTGGCGTAACTCCGGTTCCCCCACTGGTGCGTCTCTCTTCTTTCATGCACACCGCACCCCCATCAGGTAGGTCCACCCCCTTATTTGTTTGAGTCTTGTTGTGTATGTTTCTTTTTTCAGTGTGCAGGAAGTCTATTACAATGTTTATTCTTGTTTTTAGGGTCCAAATTTAATGTATTACACTCACTCTTGCTGGCTTGTTGTGCGGTCGAGGTGCGAATAGGGTTTCATTCCATTTTTTTATAATCCTCTTGGTCTGAGGTAGGTGGTTCCACTCCTAAGTATAATTTGATAAATTAATATTCATTTTTAGTTTGATTAATATATCATTTAGTTTATTTGTTCATTGTGAAGTTGTCTTTCTTTGATGTTTGGGATGCATTTGGGCTGTTTAATAACATGTCTATTTTATGTCTGTACTTTCGGCTTAAAAACTCACATCTATCTAGTTGTTGGTGTTTTTTTATTATTTTGCGGTTAGATTATTGATCTATTCAACATATGCGAAATATATCTTTTTTCATGGAGTAATGTGTCTCTGGTTGACAAAGATGTTTTGGAGAGGGTTTAGTCAGTAACGCCAAGTTATTTCTTTTAAACTATTTTGTATACTTTTATTTTTGTCTTATTTAATTAGGTAATCTGTGCAAAGGTGTTTTACATATGGTGTAAGGTCTTCCATCAAACTATTGGTGCGGTGCAGGTCACACTTTAAAATTGCATTTGAGTGCGTGTGATGTTAGAATGTGTTTGGAATGTGGAAATGGTTACTTGAGTGTGTGTAAAGCCATGTGACACTATTGCTATTGTTTGATGAGATTTGAAATGGTTTATTCAATCCAGACCATGGTGTGAACCTTTTTTATAAAAAAAAGGTTTTACTGTGCGTATTATTTCAAAATTGTATTTATATGTTTAAGTGGTGGTTTGTTTAATGATAAGTGTTTTTTATTGCTGAAATTGGTCTAATTTAGTATGTAACATATGCATATTTTGTTTTTAAAAGATTTTGATGTGCGTGTGGTTTTAAAAGCGGGTTTGGGTGTTCAAACTGTGATTTTGTGTGGGTGAGTACAGTGTTTGGATTTTAAGTATTAGTGTGACATGTGAAATTAACTTGAAACTTGTTTGAGCACAAACCTGGAAGCCTGAGTAGATAGGAGGGTATACTAGACTAGTGAGCGAGTGTTCCGGAGGTGACTCGACCCGGTTTCATTGGCATGATTGACGATTGCAACACTAACTAAACATATTCATTTCTGAGGGTCGTGGTATTCTAAGCCACGTTTTCTGAGGGTCGTGGCATTCTAATCCACATTTTCTGAGGGTCGTGGCCTTCTAATCCACGTTTCACTGAGACACGGAGATCTAGGGACACACGATAGCTGGTACCCATGCAGCCTCTCCCATATTAGTGCTCATTGGTTACATTGCGCTCGTCGATGTGGAATACTGGTTATTTTAAATAAAATAACGATGCGTGTGTTTAATTTAAGTTGTTCCATTTAAAAAAGCTTTCATTAATTTATTTTTCTTTTAAACCGTTCATGTTTTTATTTCTTTTATTTAGTTAATTTTGCAAATGTATTTGTCCTTTATTAATTATGCGTGGAACCTTTTTATTGGTTGACATCCTACTAGGAATTTTGCTCACACCCTACATGCACCTTTGGGTGTATGTAGGCCTTGTTCTTTATGTATTCTAGTTTGAGGCACTGTGCTCAGGGATGGTGGTTGGTCGTTGGTGGTCTTCTCATGCAGGTTAACGTTTGTGATGTGTGGATGTCACACCTCTCCTGTTGCTTTGAGTTTTGAGTAAGAGTTTTAGTTTCTGCTGTCATCTTTTCTTGTTAGTTATTGGTTGGAGTTGTAGACTTTAAACCTGTTCATAGTTTAAAGGCGTGTTTGGTAGTCTATCTCTAGTTTCAGTTATTTATCTAGTTAGTTTTTTTTCTGTCTTTTATTTCAGGTAAAATCGTTCCCATTTGTTAGTTTTGATACCCGGGCACTTGTGCCAGCCCGTGGGGATCGGGAACACCCTTCGGGCCATGTCGCAGACCCGATTGGGCACTGGGTCGGATGGAGACCTGGCCTGGTTCGTGACACAATGGTATCAGAGGAGGTTTTCTCTCTTGGGTCGTGTTCTTTTAGGATAGACTCATGATAGACTTGAGTTAAGGTTGTTGGGACTCGATGTCCTGGCTACGAGTAAGGTGCCTGGCCAGCACACCTCGTGGCGGGACTCAAGTTACCAAAGTATGTTGGGGTTTTTCTGAGTATTTGGTCCTTGCGGTTAATCTTGTCTTGGGGAAACGAAAAGGGAGTAAGGTCAGTGGTCTTAATGAGCTGTCAGGGTCTGGAAAGCCTTGTGGTTCTAGAGACATTGTCCTAAAATGCTATCTGTGGCCAGTGGAGTGATCGGCGTATGGCCTCCAACCATATGTTCCAATCATCCACTGACCATTGTTTCCTCCTTCATTGTTTCTCGTCTGCTTCATTTGGATTCAAGTGAATTTGGTTTTTATGTAAAATTATTTTGATCATGATATATATTTTCAAATGAAACGCTTTAAAAAGAAAATGACGTGAAAGGTTTGGAAAGTGTGGGTTGGATGTTTTGGTTCTGAAAATAAAATGGAAAGCTTTGGTTTTTTATCCTTAGCGCTCTTATGGGAAACCACATGCATGAGTATATACAAAAAGGGAAATAGTTAATGGAACGAGCAGATGAGTGCCTAGATGGATACGACGTGGGTTCCGGTGTGGCACGAGAACATGCATGTGCGAGGCCCATGGGACACCATTGCTGTTTGTGCAACCCACTGGATTTCTTGTCTTCAAAATGTTTTGTTAAATGAAAATTTGGTTTTTGAGTAACCGGCATTTGCGTGGTGTGTCCTTGTGTTTTTGAGATGTTGGATTTGTGGCGTTTTGAGCTGAGTACTCTTTCTGAATGGTGTGTGTATTGAGTTTAAATTCTTATTTAGATGTGTGTATGAAAGCATGTAGCTAGTAAATTCTTTTGAAAAGTACATCGGGGGGCCGTTGTTGTGGTTTCCCCTACACTTTTGGTGTTCGCCTACAGAATGTCTTGACCATTGGACCAGTTTGATTTGGGTCCATGTTTTTCTTTCTTGATTAGTGTACGCCCCCCATAAAGTGTTGACATGTGAATTAAGTGTGGCCATGGGAAATTTTCCGTTGGTCGACCCTACAGTTGATTAGAGGAATATCTTCTTGAATAATAGAATTGATCCCACCTCTACTTTTTACAACAAGTGGATCCTCCTGCAGCGGGATGACATATGCGAGGGGAGTTGAACAGAGTTTTGGTTTCTTTATGTTATATGAGTCGTCGGATATGAAATTTTACGTCGTTGCATTTGAAGGTTCCCCCTGGAAATGATGAAAGGAATTCCAGCGGGGAAGGGTGAAGGCTGTTCGGAATTTTCAGTGTTGACCAGTGTCTTGAAGGGCATTGTAGTATTCACATTGGTTTCAAGGGTCATGTTCGGTGACGTCTTGTAGCGTGAGGTCCCTTTGGAAGTGGTAAAAGAGACCCCAGTGGGGAAAAGGTGGAAGAAACCCTATGTTGTTGGTATGTTCTATCGTTCTAAATGACCTCTGGTATTTGGTTTGTTTCGTTTAAGTAATGGTTCGTGTTGGGATACTAGTTTGGCAGACCAAGTAGTATGAGGCTGCTCTCATCATTCGCAGGAATCACATGTTCTTTAAGAGGCGGTTTAAGTTATTTCCCACTGTAAAGTTCCTCTAAATAGAAACAGCCATGTTTAGGTGATGATTGGTGGTGTAGTGTTCTCATTTAGTGTGAAAAAGGGTGATGTGCAGGCGCCATTTGAACTCTGGTGTTGGTGAATGTTCCGCGTATGATCAGTCAGATGCAGTAATGTGTTCTGTTGCTGGTGTCATCTCACTTGCAGTGAGGTTGAGTGTGACACCAAAAAGAGAATCTTCGCACAGGAGTCCTCAATAACTGACTGCGAGGAATGGGATGCTTCAAACATCAGGGCTCCAGCCATAGGCCTCGGACTGAAGCTGGCGCGTGGTCAGGAACCCCGGGAGTGTACGGGACCCCAACCTTATTTTTTTCATTGGTGTCGAGAGTGAAATCAACATAAATTGTTTTCTATGGTTTTTCCGCTCTGAATAAGTCATCTGGTTGCATAAGGTTTTTGCAACCACGTGGAGGTGTGTTCGTCTCGTGCCTTAAAGTCTTGGGGGTTGCATTCCACTGGATGCAAACACTTTAGTGGTCCTTATGAGAGTCTGTTTGGTAACTCAGTCACAAATTTTAATAGTGTTCATCCATGAAATTTTGAGATGTTTTTTTGTGGTTAGCCCGGGTTTTGACGCCTGGTGGTCATGCCCCCCTCCCCTCCCCTTAATGGTGGGGTGTTTGGTCACCATAAGAAATTTTTTCAGAGTTATGTAATCCTCTATTTATTCTAATGGGGGCGAGACCCACGATGGGTCTCGCACAAAGGTATCTGGAATAAATCGGTGTTGGCCTTTCCTTAATGGTGGGGAGTCCGCTCAGACCTCCCCATGTTGGTTTTCTAGTCTCGCCTTGGGCATTGGTAGGTTCATAATAGTGGGGAGACCCACATTGGGTCTCGCACGAATGCCTCTAGGACGAATTAGTGTTGGACTATTCTTTAATGGTGGGGAGTCCACTCGAACCCCTCCATGTCGGTTTTCTAGTCTTGTTTTGAGCGTCAGTGAGTTCCTAATGGTGGGGAGCCCATCTGGCCTCCCCGTGTTGATATTTTACTTTTATTTTTAAATATGTCTTGGTGATAAGTGATAAGAGTGTTCCTTGGACGTGGTCTGACCTTGCCTATTGATTCCAACCACATGGTGTGGTTTTCATTTAATAATTCTTGAGTTGTTTCGTCTTCTGAGGTTGGTTTCCGTGAATGCTAGAGTCATTTTCCTTGATCAGTCAACTCGAGACGTTCTAGATCTTCAGGGCGTGTGACACATATCAGAAAGTCTTTATATGAGTTTCTCAAAGTTGTATTTAAGTCACTTTCTCTAAGCACGATACTTTTACCTCTCTTTGATTGGTGTTTATGGGGATTCCCATTAAACCATAAGGGAGCGTGGTTTCCTATTTTGGGGTTTAGCTCTGGTTGTGGCTTTCTAGGGACAGAAATATTTATGGTGGAGAGAATTGTCACACTCGGTCTTCGCATTGTGGCATGTTTCTAATTTTTATGTTTTATCTTATAATTTTACCTGCTTCAAATGTTTTTTTTTGTTTTTTTATTATTATTTATATATATATATATGAAGTGACATCCAAGCCCAACGGGGGGTTTTCACTCTTGCACTGATAATTGAGCATTTTGTTGTTGACAACATTCAGTGCGCCGCTGTTGAAGCCGCGCAGCCTTGCCTAGGCCGCCGCACGGCCTCGGTAGGTTCTCCGTGCACCTTCCCAATGATCAAGAAATTAAATGAATGAATTAATAATGAATAATATTAAATGAGTGATAAAAAATATAATAATAAAATAAAAATTAGACAATTTCACTGACAATGATAGTATTATTAATTGATTTTGTTTTATAATTATTATTATTTGAGTATAATATTAATTTTTATTGAGTATTATTATTATGTATATTAGGGAGGACAAATAGGTTTTTTTATCACTATTGTTTAGTTTATTATTATTATTATTATTATTAATATTATTATTATTTTTTATAAATATTATTGTTTTTTTCACTTTTTTAGGGTTTCTCTACCCACTGGTTCTTCTTGCGCCGCACCCGCAGGCGCTCCCTGCCTAGTGCACTAAAGTCACGGCCTCCTTCCCCCTTGCATACCACCTCCCACACTGAGATCCCTCTCGTCTCCTTCGTCGCCCCCTTGCTGCTGCCCGGATGTGCCGCACCCTGAACCATCCCTCCGACTCGCCTCCCTCCTCACCTCCCCCCTTCCCGTCACACGACTCACCCTCCCTACTGTGCGCTGAAGACCGCCATTTCCTTCCCCTTTGAGCACCCATCGCGCTGCCTTCTCCCTCCAGACAAGCCAGATGACCTGCGCCTCCCTCCCTCTTCCGGAGCTGCGAACCGCCACCCCCTCTTCTGAGTACTCCTACGACAAACACTGTGCTGTTGTACGGAGACCTCCCCTCATCGTCGTCGACCCCCCTTCTGGAGAAAACTGAGCCGGTGCAAGGATCTCTACTAGCATGGCCCTATTCCAGAGCGACTACCCAGTGTGTCCCCCCTACTGTCCGCAGCCTGGATCACCCCCCCCCCTCTTGCTGGCTGGCGTGACTCCGGTTCCCCCACTGGTGTGTCTCTCTTCTTCCACTCACACTGCACCCCCATCAGGTAGGTCCATACCGTTAATTGTTTGAGTCTTGTTGTGTATGTTTCTTTTTTCAATGGGCAGGATGTCTATTACAATGTTTATTCTTGTTTTTAGGGTCCAAATTTAATGTATTACACTCACTCTTGCTGGATTTTTCTGCAGTCGAGGTGCGAATAGGGTTTCGTGCCATTTTTTTTTTCAGAATCCTCTTGGTCTGAGGTAGGTGGTTCCAGGCCTAAGTATTATTTGATAAATTAATTTTCATGTTTATTTTGTTTAGTATATCATTTAGTTTATTTGTGCATTGTGATGTTGTCTTTCATTGATGTTTGGGATGCATTTGGACTGTTTAATAACATTTCTATTTTATGTGTGTTCTTTCTGATTAAAAACTCACATCTATCTAGTTGTTAGTGTTCATTTTATTATTGTGCGGTTAGATTATTGATCTGTTCAACAGATGTGAAATATAACTTTTTCATGGCTTAGTGTGTGTCTAGTTGACAAAGAAGTTTTGGAGCGGGTTTAGTCGGTAACGCCAAGTGATTTATTTTAATCTATTATGTATACTTTTATTTTTTTCTTATTTAATTAGGTGATCTACGCAGAGGTGTTTTACATATGGTGTAAGGTCTTCCATCAAACTGTTGGTGTGGTGCAGGTCACACTTTAAAATGGAATATGAGTGCGTGTGATGTTAGAATGTGTATGCAATGTGGAAATGGTTACTTGAGTGTGTGTAAAGCCATGTGACAATGTTGCTATTGTTTTATGAAATTTGAAATGGATTATTCAATCATGACCATGTTGTGAAACTTTTTAAAAAAATGTTTTACTGTGCATCTTATTTCAAAAAGGTATTTATATGTGTAAGTGGTGGTTTGTTTAATGATAAGTGTTTTTTGTTGCGGCAATTGGTCTAATTTATTATTTAATCTATGCATATTGTGTTTTGAAAATATTTTGATGTTCGTGTGGTTTTAAATGTGGGTTTGGGTGTTCGAACTGTGATTTTGCGTGTGTGAGTACCTTGTTTGGCTTTTATGTATTAGAGTGACATGTGACATTAACTAGAAACTTGTTTGAGCACAAAACAGGAAGCTCAGGTATCTAGGAGGGTATACTAGACTAGTGAGCGAGTGTTCTGGAGGTGACTTGAACCTGTTTCACTAGCAGGACTAACGATTGAAACACTAACTAAACATATTCATTTATGAGGGTCGTGGTCTTCTAAGCAACGTTTTCTAAGGGTCGTGGCCTTCTAAGCCCCATTTTCTGAGGGTCGTGGCCTTCTAAGCCACATTTCACCAAGACAGAGAGATCTAGGGACCCAAGCTTGCTGGTACCCATGCGGCCTCTCCCATATTAGTGCTCATTGGTTACTTTTCCCTCGTCAGTGTGGCATATTGTTAATTTTAAAGAAAATAAGGATGTGTGTGTTTTAATTTATGTTGTTCCATTTTATACTGTTTTCTTTAATTCCATTTTCTTTTAAACCGTTCAAGTTTTTATTTCTTTTATTTAGTTAATTTTTCATTTGTATTTGTCCTTTAATAATTATGCATGGAACCTTTTTATTGGGTTACGTCCTACTAGGCTCTTTGCTCACACCCTAAATACACCTTTGGGTGTATGTAGGCCTTGTTCTCTGTGTATTCTAGGTTGAGGCACCATGCTCAGTGATGGTGGTTGGTGGTTGGTGGTATTCTCGTGTAGGTTAACGTTTGTGACGTGTGGATGTCGCACCTCTACTGTTTCTTTGAGGTTTGAGTAAGAGTTTTAGATTCCACTTTCATCTTTTATTTTTATTTATTGGTTGGAGTTTTAGACTTTAAACCTGTTCATAGTTTAATGGCGTGTTTGGTTGTCTATCTCTAGTTTCAGTTATTTATCTGGTTAGTTGTTTTTCTGTCTTTTATTTCGGGTAAAATCATTCCCATTGTGTTAGTTTTGATACCCGGGCACTTGTGCCAGTCCGTGGGGACCGAGAATGCCCTTTGGGCCCTGTCGCGGACTGGGTCGGGCACCGGGTTGGATGGCGACCCAGCCTGGTTCGTGACACTAGGTATCGAAGAGTTTTCCTTCAGTTTATACCACACTATGAACACTATCAATATATAAAAAAATAATTTTTTGGGAAAAGATATGAATTTAAATTTATATATTGTTTCATATAAATGTGTGTCTATGGAATTATAGATAAATTACGATGTTCTTTCATGTGATTCAAACAATAATATTGTAGATATTTTTAGATCAATTTTCATTCTTAGATACTTTTACTGGATTTTATCAAACTATTATATTATTATATAACCCTTAAAATCATAAAGATAAGTGGTAGGACAATATTGAAGTATTAAAAGTGTTAGGAAACTTTTTTCTATCAAAATTGTAGTTTTATCAATGACCCTATGTATTGGATTCTAAATGAAGGTTAGATGTTTAAGGAATTTTGTGACACATCCAAATTATTGATGTGATTTATTTAAATTAAGAAGATAGATGTAATATATTATTGATATTATCAATTTTTTCCACATAAGGATAACTATGATACTCGTGACCTAGAGTTGGTGGTGTTGGTGTTCTTTATAATTTTATAGAAATATAACATCATTATTGAGATCAATACATTCAGTAATAATTTTATTAGTTTGATATATGTCTTATCTCAATCTTAAATAAACCAATTTCATTGGAATATTTGTTGTCACTCTAAGTTTTTGATTTTGTAATCTTCTTATACCAGAGGAATGAAAAATTTGGTTACTAATGTTTTGAATCATAAATTATAGATAGATGTTTGTTTGGAATTCTGGGAAAGAATTCAAATTAATATAATAAATTATATTCATACTTATATATATATATACATATATATATTAGGTAATGGGTAGATGTTTTCATTCGAAGATGATATTTGAATCATCTATGATTTCTATGGTGGAAGAAATTATTTTGGTGATACATAGAAGTTGATGTGACGTGATACATTTCCAGTTATCATAATTAACAAGATGGATTTATTTGGGATTACAAAAATTGAATATTTTTTTATGGAGAATAAAATTTATATTGGCTATGCATGGTGGATTCTTCAATGAGTTTTAATTATTTGAATTAGCAATTCATAAGCCTGTATCTATGATGTACCACAGTTTGTGTTGAATCTTATGAGGCTAGAGATGATATTGTAGATGGTTGGGTTCAAGATAATATGTATTTTTTATATATAAGTAAATATGTAGAACCATTTTATTGGAGGGTTTTAACCCCATGGATGTATAACTACCAGTTTCAGATATTCCAAAAACTAATAAGGGTGAATTAGTGTTATATTCTTTTTATTCCAATTGAATCTTTTTATCCCTATACCTCATTGACCTGTTATGATCTTTATTCTCATATTCTATTTCACTTTTGACATGATATTACTTGATATAATTAAATATATAAAATGATATATTTTATAATGTTCATAACTCAACAAGAGTAACTTCATCCTTCACATGGTCGAAAATAATACCGGCTACACAACCACTAGAAAATAATCCTTTTGTGTTGTTATAATGTGAAGGTTAAACCATTAATATCATGATTCATTTAGAAAACCATTAAATAGTTCATGTTTTACACCTATTTCAAATATCATTATACTACCTCAAATGATAGTATTATACTTGTTAAATATTTGTAACACCAAGAAATTATTCCACCTGTTGAGACCAGACTGATTTCGCAGAAATGATTTTCCCTTCTGTTATTCACTTATTAATGTTTAAGCAGTACTGTTATAAAATTTTTTACTTCTCCCCATCAGAAAAATTGATATTGGAAAAATATTCTTCTACTATTAGTCACAATAATAAAATTTATTGTTGTATGATGAATTTAATTCTCTGTTACCCAAATTATAATAAACTGATATCAATTTGGTCAGTCACATACTCTTTCCCCTTTGATATAGTACACACACAAAATGTAACAATTATAGGTGGGTATCAATATCTATTCCTTATTTAGTGTAGAACCAACTACACTAAGATCACTTCTTCTTCATCTTGATAGAATCAAAATCTTCATATGTGATTATTAAATCATTCAATATTACCTCATCTTAGAATCATCACAATTGTTATATCCTAAATAACTAAATATATATTTCCACCTATAATTCTTCTTAATTGACATGTAATATTATATAATTGTGAATTAGTGTATTTATCTTACAGTCATCATCAATTACCAACATAGAAGCTACTAAAAATCACCTCGTAGAAAAATTTTGTACCATTCTCTACTTTTACACCTCCCAGTTTGTGTGAATCCTTTCAGAATTACCTCCTCTCTTGTGCACAACTCCTTCCTTACACACCCCTCTTGAGCCCAAATCATATTTTAAACACCACTAAGTACATGTGTGAATCATTACACTTGTATGGAAATCTTACACACCTGTAAATACATGTGTGCAACTCACTTTTTGTGTGTAACTCAATACATTCTCTGAACTTCCATCTTGCATGCAACTACAAACATGACATACACTTAATAGATGTGTATCACTAACTAATTGTGAGATCTAGAGCTCTTATTTAATATATGTATTGATAACTAAAAATAATGAGGGTAGAAACCTATTTATAGTAATTTCATCCTACATGTATATTCCAACATTCACACAACTTACTAATTTCATGACACTTCTTAAATGCGTGCCACTAACATAACATGCACAAACTTATTTACATTTTCATATTTTGATGTGATTATCTTAAAATGTTACATGCGTGAAACATTCCGGAACATTATAATACTTTTTCCTAAATATATTTTTCAAAAACACCTATTTCCATTCCCTAATTGTTTGACTCAAATTTTTTTAAAACACTAGAAAACATTACCACCATAAAATATTCAACGAAAAGTCCACTAAAATTGATTTTCAGTCATATCACAAAACGTATATTTTGGGATATTTCTCCTCTGGTCGATCACCTTTAAAATAATAATGTTTTTTAATGAATGTATTGTAACTTCCATGTCTTCTAGTAAGATATTTATTTCAAATCAAACATAAATACAATTGGAAACATATGTACTCCCCCATTCCATCAAAAGTTCTATAACAAATTAATGATATTTATGAAATAAAAATTGTGAAATAGTTTTCATATTCCAGTAAGATAATTATTTAACCATGACGTCCAATGACATCAAATTAATTGAAAAAAATTCTCTAGGCCTCAACATAGAACTCAATGTCTTCAAAAGATTCAAATGTTTTTATGGAATATCAAGACTTTAGGACTTTACTCTAACTCTATTATTTTTTGTAATAGATAATCATTTTGAATGAAGTTATATCATCATATCTCATGGAACACCATTGAAAATAAATTGGTAATTGTTTTAAAAAATAATATATATACACAAATTTGGCACAATATGGGTGTTACCTTGTAGAAGTTAGAGGACATCTTAACATATTTCATATATGAGTATCCCCTTTCAAATTCAGTATTAATTTACATTATTGTGATTAAAAAATGAATGATTAATCCAAATAAAATTCTATAAATTTTAATGTAATTGTTTGGGAAAATCATGCCAAGATGTATGTGGACACGATATGCATGTGGTATGGAAGACCATTTCATTTGGCCAGGATATTTATTTCCATAAATAGTCCGAAGAGGATTGTATCATGATTTTTTATCATAGATATTACTTAAAAATACTTTTCATACCAAAAATTTTGGTAATATAGAATATGTAATCCAAAAATTAAAGGTTATATTGTGGTATTTAATTTAGAACATTAGAAGATAATTAGTTAACCTAATGAAATTGGTTGATTTGGTGTACAGGAAATATATATCTCTTAGATAATTGTTTTTCTCATATCAATGTCTTGGTTGAGTGATGATATCATTATCTATTATACTGAAATGGGATTGTGGAATCTATAGTCCTTTAACTTGACGTGGTCCAACAAATAATAGATAAGATACGCGTGGTCTAAGAGTTGATGAACTTATAACAATACCACATAAATCACATTATATATTATAGGAACGAGACCTTTTATTCTATGGTTAGAGACCATGTTTTCATGAAGTATTTAATAAATTGGGGGACGGTTATGATATTTATTGACAGTAATATTTATCCCATTTTTAATTTTCAAAAAGATTTGATATTGAATGTGGATGAGGTGTATTATAGTTTAGTACTCCCTCCAATACTATAGAGAGTTCACGAAAATATCCACATGTCCCAACTTCATCATTATCATCAATATGAATATTTTAATATTTATATCAATGAGTAAAAAATTAAATATGATAAATAATTTTTGGATCATCTAGTTGAAATAAAATATCATTTGGGGAATGTGCTACATTAGATTACTATTACCGTGGTATGAGTATTGTGGAGGAGAATAGTGTGGATGGGAGTGCATTGAATCAAATGTCTCATATGTGAATCTATAAACTTATATTTTTCAATGGATGATAATATGATATTGCCACATACTTTGTTTTATTATTATTTTGATTCAATATTTATCCATTAATAGTATATGATTTCAACTCCCTCCCTTAATTGATGTTTTCACTGGGATATACATTCTTATATTTAAATGTCTGATCCATATCATGTGAAAGTAAAATTCTTGAGAGGTATCTCATGGTAAATTTATGGGAACCCCATTACATTTCTTTCCATTCTATATTTTCAATTCATAAAAATGAAAAATATTTGAGAGGTGTATTTTTTAATGTTATGGGTCCCAAAAATATTAATTTGTGATTTCAAGTGTCCTGAATGTGTATAAAGGGTAGTTAGAGATTTTTACTATTTTAAAATGTTATATTTTTACTCACTGGAACCTGAGTAACAATGTAATTGGTTATTTTATTCTTGCACTAAATTGTTTTATTCTTCTATTTGATTGGTTCCTATATGTTTTTTTGTTACATTATGTGATTATTTTCTAAAATCACATAGTTTGTTTATTCAGTCACGAGGTTCGGAAGATATTTCATATGGTTAGCTAGATTATTCAAGGAGATAGATTTTTCATCCACATAGTCAATTAATTATTTCATTAATTCACTTGGATTCATATTATATTCAATTACTTATTCGATATCACCAGTTTGTTTCATAATATTGTGGGTTGATTTATTCATGTGTTCTGTTTATTCATTCTTATAGTCATTTAGATCCTTCATTTGGATGGTTGATTCCTTCTTCCGGTCAACTCTTCCCTTAGTTGGGTTTGTTTCTTGAAGTCATGTTGTTGGTCCCTTTCCACTATAAATTAAACTGTTTCCAAAATAATAATGTTTTTAAAAAATAATCCAATTATTATATATTAATGTAATAATTTCATTTAGATTGTTTTATTTAAATATCTAATATTTTCATAGATCAATTTTATAGGGATTATTTCAATTTTTTGATTTCTTTAATGTTTAATGCTTTAAATGGGTCATTACCTAAATTTTAATTGAAACTAAATTACAAGAAATTACAAATGAAGGTTGAGAGAACTACTCATTTTTTAGGGGATATGTATATAGAATCATAAATACTGTATTTCCATTTCCTATTCATTTTTTTACATAACATATAGATAAAAAACATTCTCTTACACATCGGATTAATAAACTTTTTCCCTTGTCATTACAACTCTTAAAACTAAGAAAAATTTGCATATTTATTCAGTATTTATTTTCTACTATAATGTGCCACACATTTAGAATTATTTTATTCCTCTACCATATTATTATGATATCCATATTTTTTGAACATTATATCATGTCTTTACCATTTTGATATTTAGAATGTGAGTTCATATTTTGTTTCACATTTTCTAATTGTAGTGTTCTTATTAACTTTTTTTCTAGTTAGGTCGTCCGTATTTTCTTAACCATTTTTACAACAATCTATTTAACATTTTTTTATTTCATGTTGGTCAGTGGTAAATATTTAAAACATAACATAATGAACTAGATAAAATTAATGATTGTGGGATGAGGTATAATATCACATTTTTATCATTTTGACATCTCATTTTCAATTTCATTCAATTCAATCATTTTGGATGTTGTGTCATGTCTGTTAGGGATACTAAGAATTTAGTACTTATATTTTTTATTGATATTCTTCATTATGATTTTATAAAGCATAATTTGGAAATGTATTAATGATTAAATTAAAATAAGAATTTTTTTACCATGTAAATCTATAACTATGTGATGATAACAGTTCTCAATAAGATATATTGTTTTTAATTTATCTTATTAATTATTTGTGGTAAAATATGTGAATTTGGAATCTTTTTTCTTATACCACATTTATGACTTAATGTATCTTTGGATCTACATGGGATGTGAGGTTGTGGTAAAATTGTTGTGATGTCTGGTCTAGATGAATAATATGTTGTGTGAATTTGATGTGTGGAGGCTAATATGTGGATATTAGAGTGAGATCGTTAGTTTCCATTTTTGGTTTTTGAAAGAGAATGGATGGGTCCTTGTGTCATGGGTTATAAGATAAGACAAATATCGCATGGGTATGAAATTAGTAATTATTAAAATCAAATGGTCTATTAAATAAATATGATAAAGTTGGAAATGATGATGCATATTGTAACAGGTCTAATGAGTTTATAAATATAATTTAGTTGGATATAATTTTGAATATAAAAAATGTTATAAAAATAATTATTTCATGATATATTATGTAATTTGGAATAAATAATGAATATATTTTTAAAGGAAATAATAAATACTATTATATTAATATAAAACTTAATGTGTGGAATGTGGGTTGTTTGTGTTGTATAATTCTATGTTGCTTATTGGTTTTTCTGGTCGTAAATTCATATACTAGTACTATAGGATTATTGATTGAAAGATATGATGTTGTATTTATGTCAAAAAAAGGTGATTAAGTGGATAAACATAGACAAGAATTTACATATATGTTGGAAATTTAATTTTACAATTTTTTGAGACCTAGAGGCATTGAGTACTACGTACAAATACCTAAATGTTTTGGGAATTAATTCTATAAAATATTTATGATGTATAACGGAAAGATTATTAAAATTCCTCCCCAAATATAGTTTAGATTAAAAAAAGTATGGAAGGTACCTCTTTTTTGGAGAGTACCATCCGATTTTGTTTTCATTGTCAAGGATGTCTAATGGATTGAAGATGTGATATATATGGGGTCATTTATTGGGGGATAAGGGAATGAAGTAGAATTGATTTATTTTCATAATACCATATCACACTCTATAGATTGTTATAGATGGTTTTCTGATGATGTCGAAGTGGAATGAGATAATTTCATGATGATATTAATCTATATTATGGTTTTGGTCCCTGCCAGTGGCCGGGTAAGGTAGGTTTGAAAACCAACAATCATTAAAAATTGATTTTCACATAGACACTTAAGTACAAGGATTTTGTGGGAGAGAAAGGGAATTGGCATTGGGACATGTGATTGGAATCCCAGTAAGAGGAACTATATTTTGGATTCCTTTGTGAATTATTTTTTTTCATATTACCTTTGTAATTTGTTATATTATATTAAAAATTGTTCATTGTGAGGTTAGGATAGAGTTTTTACATATCAAGTTTTTTTTTGTTTTTGTTCTTTTTTCATTGATTAATTAATATGATCATTTCACAATTACATGGGAGTCCATATGTATGAACCTAATGAATATAAATGTTATGATGTTAGTGTATATATATATATATATACTAATTTTTATGTTTCTAGGATGGTTATAAGGATTCGGCTTGAAATTATTATCATTGTTATTAGATATCAAACGCAATTTCTATATATATATTATTTTTGGTATTCACAATGGATAGAATGTTATTATTTTATGATATATATGTTTGGATGGTTTGGATACTTTTATTTTATGTGATATCTTTATTGGTTTATTATTTATCTTTTCAATAAATCCTTATTATATAATTATGGTTTTATATATTAATTTATTGTTTTAAACCAACTGTAATAATAATTATCCTAGGGCCAAATGGAGGTACGACTATGGTTTTTACTCGATATCTTCACTACATACCAAATAGGGGTTCAATTAGTTGAATAGGAGGTCAAGAAAATAATTATATTTCATATTTTTCATTTAATATTCATTTCAATAATTATAAACTCTGATAAGAGGATGTGGTGAAAAATGAATCATGTGACTTCATGGTGGATGCACTAAAAACACACAAATCATGATTTTATTAATGTTATCGGAGATGTGAAATAAAGTAATTATTATTCCATATAATCTTATCATTTAGAATACATATAATTCTTATTCTGTCATATATGATTAAATAAAAATTATTTTCTAAATTAATAAATGACAAAAATGTATCTGTAATAAAAAAAATATTTACCTTAAGAGGTGTGTATTTTCCATGAAAAGATTTATGGAAATTGATGTGTTATAATAATATATTATTAAAAGGATAAAATTTAGATGCAAGAGAATTAATTGTAAATCAAATAGGGTGTGTTTTAAGAGAATAATAATATTTATTATTTTTTTTGAATGGGTGGTCTGAGGGGCCTTGATAAGTGTTGTAAATGGAATTTATTAAAATTTTCATCTTAACATAAAAGGGAACATGTTTAACATCTCAATTATTATTCAAATATTTAAATATAAGAGAATTTATTTTTTTATTAAATCCACACTATATCCATTCTATAAAAACCATGTTTATAACCTGATAATGATATTACTAATTCTATAATGAACATAGGATTTAGTTATTTGAATTTTAAAAATGTTTTTCACTTCAATTCTAGGAAGGCTGATTTTTTTACCAGAAATAAGACCTCATGATTCTATGGAGAATATTTTCTAAATTATCTATAATTGTATACATGTCATTCTTGTAAGACCTATTTACGATGTGTATTTCATGATGATTAAAATAATGCTTGATTATGACAAGATATATAAATCTAAACAAGTCATGATCCTGGAGATAAATAAGTCATTGTATATTGAAGACATTATCAATATGAATATATAGAACTCTATCTATAATAAACAATTCCTAAATCCCTATTGATCTAGAGAATGTAATTCAGGCTATTAATAATGTGTGATATAAAATGTGAGGAACAAAAAAATTCATTAATTATATAAAAAAGATTATCCAAATGTGAAATGAAAGGGACATATAAAAGGAAAACCAAATCAAAAAATCCATAACATTCAGATCATGATTTCCTCCTACCTATTTAATTAAAGGCCCCTAAAACATTTTTGAAGTGTTGTTACAATTTTATTTTTATCTTATCCTTTCATATTATTTCATAATACTTTTTCATTTTTCAAATATAAATTCATATTTCAAAATTATTTTATTATTATTAAGTCTTTGTATCTTTCAATTGTAGTTTTCATGTTATTTTTCCTTATTTCTAAAGTAAATATCTTGTTTTTAATTTGTTTTCTAATCAATATATTTCATGATAAATATCCAATTTATTCTATCCCTATTTCATGTGATTATTTTTTCTATCACTATATTAGGATAATTCTCATATGGTAAGGGACGGTAAATTTTGGTAGTATCCCATTAATGATCATTTAAACAAAAATTTTGTTAATGATATATCATATAATTAGGATATGATTAAAATATTATTTAATCCACTGAATAAAATTGTATATAGAATTATAATTATATGATGAAAACCAAGTTGGAATGAATCAAACATGGACTATTTTTTTTGTTTTTTCTACTATTTATGGTATCCCTTATAAACATTAGTTAACATCAACATCAATAAAAGTGTTCATTATAATCTAGGTAGATCAATTTTGTTTTACAATATATAATTATTTATACTAGAATGGGTTCATAACCAAATCCATATGACCTTCCCAGGTCATATTTAGGTGATCCCACACATAGTCATCCCCAAGATAACCTCAAACCCTTATTTTATGAATTATAAGTTAATAAAATTAATTAAATTTTTCTAAATACTCAAGTAATCTACATGTGGATTCAACTATAGGTTCCCTACAAGAGGTAAGAACTATTTTTATCTCCTCTTGGTGGGTAAAACCTCATACATCCACTATCGTAAAAATCTTCAGATTCGTGTTTGGTGGGATAAAAAATAAATCTCAATTTTTATTTTTTCATATAAAATAAAGATAGTTTTTAGGATCATATTATTTGGCTAATTTTTTGGGATTGTGTTTTGGTAATAGTTTCTAACAAGTTTTAAAATGGTATTAATGAAATTATTTTCCCCTGTCACATTTAATTGTCATTGATTCATGCATTAATTAATTGAATCATCCATCCTAACATTATATTTCATGATCCATGCCCTAATTACTCATTCATGGATTGTGGGACATCCTAATCCTATTTCATCCAAACCTAAAATAAATGGATATTTGATTTAATTATGTTTCTTAGCCACGGTCGAGTGAAATAACCATCCTTTCCATAAGAAAAAGAATCCTCAATATTTGTCTCCCAAATAGTAGTAACTTTGACCACTATTTTAGAGGCCCTAAATTATTGATTATAGATTTATTTCCATTATATGTGATTTACCAAGAATTAAATACACATCCATCTATGAACACATATTTGAAATAAAACAATCCCTCATTCACATGATTCAAAAAAAATCAATTTTTTGGAATTCAAATTGAGTATCTCGATGTGTATTTATAAAATTACATCATGGTCTATGAAAACATTAATAGTAAAGGTTTATCTTATGAAAATATTAGTATTCTCGTATTTCCATTATATTTACATGATAATGAAATATATTTTAATAAAAAACAATCGCTGCATTAAATAATTTATTAATACAACCACTCAAAAAAATCCCTAGAAAAATATTTTCAAAACTAATGAGCCTTAAATATATGAAATGTTATCTAAAATTTCAATCAAATAGAGGTATAATTTTCCCTACAATCATGGGATAGATTCACGGAATTAATTAAAACTATTCTACACCCTAGGATAAATTTCTAGTTGAAATTGAAATTTATTTACCATATCATACAATAGGATAATCATACAATGATAGTTTTAAAAACCTATAGAGGACTCATTCTAAAATTTATAGAAGTATATATATTACTCGGAGATTGAATAACACAAAATTATTTACTTTTTTCATGTGATTAAGGAGATAAATGGAATGTTGTGCACCCAATAAAAGAAAAAACACAATAATCATCTCATATTTATTATCATACTAAAAAAGAAACTATCATTCCAATTACATAAATAGAAGAAAACACCACATATGCAAGAAAAGAAATCTAATCATGTTAAATATATTCATTTCTATACCCATGTCAAAAATTTTATGTTTTAAAAAAGTAATATCAAAATTGTTATTTTAATTTTTATCCTAACTAGGTTATATACACTTAAAGGTGGGTGTGAATGAAAGTAAGAAATATTAAGAAAACAATCCATTAAAATATTATTTAATCAGTAAACAAAATTATATCTTCTATTTTTCTTTTTTTATGTATGTATAAAAATGAAATCAAGCACGAGAAAAAATTATTTTACATGGTTCACCCTCACTGGTCTCTGTTTGAGGAGAAGCAAATTGAAATGCGTCGATGTACCAAAAACACTCATTATATTTTCCAATATATGGTTTAGGATAGATCACATATATCACCAGGATAACAATATTTACAAAAGAGAGTGTCATTTCACTACTTCACATGGATCACACCCTCAATATCTCTTCTTATGTGTCACCGCCAGGGGAAAGTATCATATTCTCCCACTTCCTGTTATTACTACTCTGGAATGTATTCACATACATTTTATCGACATGTAGATCCCTTAATTCTTAAAAATTTATACATACTCATTTTTTGATAGTTTATCTTTTGAATACCCACATTATTAAACTTGATTAATATCACATTACAACATATTCAATTGGAAATGAATTTTTAATACTTTTGTGGTGCTCATTGCTTTCCTAAAACCCACACATCCTTTGTAAAACTAGTCAATTAAACACAATTATATAATGGATTCAAAAAACACACAGTATTTTAGAAGCTCTCCTCTATTTCAAATCTCAACCATATTTTACGAAGAAATCTACTTTCATGAATATTACATAGACCTCAGGAAGTTCAACACTTTCGTGGAGCTTAATTAGATTTTTGGACAATGAATGTTTTTTCTTAAATGTTTTATAGCCTTTGAAAATATAAATTGTCTCACAATGACCAAAATAAATACTCACCTTTCATATCATATTTTAACATACATTCTTCATGAGTTTTTTCATAAGATAACCCTTCAGGAAACACCTTAAAAAATTCAGAGCCCACTGATATTCATTATGGCTTGGGCTATTTCATATACAAATTCTAGGGCAATCAATTTTCTTCTTAGGATCTTTTTCAACTTACCATGTAAGAAATTTCATTTTAACTCCATAATTGACCATGGAATCATTGTATGTCAATAAAAAAATCAACAGGGAAACACTATAATGATACCTTGATGTATTATTTTCCAAAAATCATCCACATTGGGAATGTTGAAAAGTATTTACATTTTTTAGGTATATTAAATATTTTTTATATGTACTATAAACATCTGATTCTTTCAATTTTTATTGCGATCAGTGAATTTTACCAATACACACTCTATCCTAACATGATCCATGCTCGGCTTGAGAAATAAGAGTATCACACAATGTTCATCAACGATTTACATCAATCCAATTAAAGTCAATTGATTTCATCCAAATATCCATTTCTTTATGATATATATACTTTAAATAATTAATTATTATTATTATAATATTTAAAACCCCCCATCCTCAATCCTCCCCTAATCAATCTATCCAATTCCTTGATTGAGTAATTTTATCCTTTTTTAATGCCATAAGTTCTACCACTTTATCGGAAAACCCAAAGTTCACATTAATGTTGTCAAAAAAGAGTTATTAATATAGATTAGAAATTTTATGGGGAAATAATACATTCGAGAGAGGGGGTCTGACATTACTACTTTTTCAATTCTATGGAGTCAACTGGACACCAAGATGTAGCTCATGCCTTTAAAAGACATCTTTTTGAATTGAAATAATCAGATTTATTGAAACTTGTAGTTATGTAAGAAAACACTCCAAATCCACAATATAGTTCCACAAAATCGTTATAAAAATTAAACATTATTTCAATGTTCTTTTTCATTGAGTGATTCACAGAATTTTTGCGATGATTTAATGAACATGAATTTTCCCAATGAATTATGATTGAACCCATCACTAGAAATCAAATATCATAAATATGTTTCTTAATCCCCAATTTGTTTTTAATTCTTCTATGTCTTCTATATATTCATACGTGTTTGTGGTCAGTGAATTGAAATCCTGATTATTTTATATCCAACAATTACACAACCCACCATGATATAATTCATCACCTAATATTGATTTTATATTCTCTAGGAATATTGTAAAACATTAATCTGTATATCCTAGTAAATATTGGTGATATGTTTCATTTTAATGTAAATCTAAATCAATCATCACATTGATATACATATGTATTATTTTTTCCATCATGTATATAATTGTGATAGGGATTTTTTTATATCCATCATGTTAGCATGTGGTAAAAATAATATCTGGACCTTTTATTGGAAATTACAATAGAATTACAATTATTCTCTTATATTCTATGACATTAACTAAACTACAGTCATCATCCTCTGAAATCTTCATCTTGGTACCCACCATAGTCATCATGTCCTTGGAATTATTCATTCCAAATATTATCAGAACATCCTTGGAATAATTTTATTATCATATAAATTTTCTATTAATTCATTATTCTACATGTAATGAAAGGAAAAAAATGGTTCACTAAACATTGATATTTAAAACACAAATTTAATGAATTAATTGAACTATTTATATTGGTCTTCATCTGATCCACCATAAATTATTTCTTCAATATACCCTGGTACCAAAATCTATTGAAAACTGTCATTCTTGACATATATATTGTAATAATCTCCACCATTCTAAAAACTGGGAATCCAAAAAAACTATTCAACCATTGAATACCAAGAAGATTATGATTTCATCAACCCATATTGATCCTTTACTAAAAGGACAAACACGTTATCATCTTCATGAATTAGAAAACCATCTGCATTCTCAATATTAAATTCTTCTTTTGAACCCTGTTCATAAATGATTAATTATCATTCATATAGATAATTTAGAGAATCCATTTCATTGTTATAGGCTAGAATAATAAATTTTTTTATAGAACTATATTATGAGTAAACAATACAAAAACATCGATACCTACTATATTATAGTTCCCTTTTTACCCTAGTCATGCGTTGTTTTGAATAACATCCTCATCTCTATTCATATTGTTGTGAAAGACCCATTTAGTCTTGAAGAAAATATTATCTATTTTTCTCAAAAAATATCCCATGTCTATTTCTTATCAAATTCGGTTAATCTCGTTATTCATAGCACAAAAAATGTTTTCACCTACAGCTACTTCATTAGAACATTTTGGCTCTATATATGATATGACAAAATATCTATTTATACTATTTTTCCTCTATGTTTACATTAGTTCAATCTTATCACTAATTTTGTTCAATCGATCTATTTCATTTATACATTACAATAAATGTCTATATACTAGTTTATATTCATCCAAATCAATATTTAAATCTTCTTCTTAATTATTCTTTAGAACTAGAAGTTTCACTTATCTTATTATCTTTTTGTCACTATACTCCTGAATAATATCACATAAGTAATGAATATTTTTCTGTATATCGACTATATTAAGATCATTTCATTCCAATATATTTCTTAGTCGACCATTGAATATTTTATGTGATTTATTTTTCAATAGTATATAAGAAATATCCATTCATCTATATGTAATAAAAACATCATATGTTTACCCTTATAATGAATGAAAAAATAACGTACAAAGAGTAAATTGTTATTAAATATTTTATTATTCCATACCATAGATCACATAGAGTGTTATCTAATTTAGAATAAAATAAAAAACTATTTAATGTGTTTACTGATGTAATCAAAAATTTATTGTAAATCCACAGAAGAATTTTTTTCTCAGTGAGTATTGTTCTGGACACATTGTTTTTTATTTGATTTTTTTCATTCAACTACTCCATTTTTATGTGTAGTCCATAAACTGAAACATGGTTCCATATTCAATTTTTCTCAAAAAAATACATCACATGGATATTTTTGAACTATTTTCCACTATCTGTTATGATTTTCTATATTTTTTGATATAGCATCATTTAAATGTCAATTGTATAACTTGTTATGTACTAGAAACCTTGGACTCATAGTTTATTACTTAACCCCATTAAAACCCACTAAAATCATTAATAAAGTTAATGTTATATCTTCTTCCATCAATAGAACTTTGTGATATTGGTATGAACACATCAATATAGAAAAACTCAAAAAAATTTGTTGGCCTTTTCACTTTTCCCTTATATGTATTTTGAATGATCACCCCTTCTTAAAAATCATCACACACATAGGTATGGTCACATGATATCCTAGGGAAACCCTGAGCATAATTTCACTTATTTTGATCTTCAAATGATTAGTTTCTCAAATGTTCAACGATTTTATTCCATTACATTTTTCCTTATTCTATGTACAAAAAGAAATCATATTCTTCTCCACATAAAGGGAACCAATTTCATATAATATTCCTTCCATGAAAAATGATTAAACTATAAATTACCATAATGTGATATTTTTTCATTGATAATTATATGCAATGTCTTGAGTCACACACTTGACTTACACATAACATGTTGTGATTGGGCCTTTGACAACAAAAATATATACACATATCATGTCTTTCCACCCAATCAATGATTATCCTAAGCCAATAAATTTTACGCTCCAACATTACAAAATTTTATAATACCATCAATGTAATATTTTATTCATTTCTCCAATTCCTATTTTCTTATAATATAAGAGGGCCATAAAATATTAATGACCCATATTATAGTTTGATATTATGCTCTGAAATCAATTTTTGTATGCACTACGTGTTCATCTATTTTCATTCTAATCCTGGTATTTGATTTCATACACAGTATGGAATAATAATCATTTTATATCATGGTGTTTCACAAACCATATTTATCTTGATGATCTTAAAAATGATTTTTTCATTGTATTTCCATATTATGATTTACTGAGTTGCTTCTTATTTCAATATTCAGTCGGCTTTAGTATGCATCATTACATTGTTAATGTAAAATTACATTCCGTGTATAAAATCCATCCACATTTAAAAAAGTGACCATAAAATTATATCATGCATTATTAAGCTCCATAAGGCTACCATTTTTTGTCTTTTTCCCTTCGGAGCCTCTTGGATATGGGAAAAACATTTTGGGATTGTCTTTTAGTACATCAACCATAACATATAATGTGGGGTGCATTCTTGTGTGTCACTACTACAGTACTAGTTTTCCCTTTGGGTTCTATGAATAATACAGTTCTAATTTGTCCCCAAATCAATCATTCATCTCGAAGAGGGTTATAGTTTCCTTAATATAAACATTACTTGTATCAATTTTGATCACACCCTATTCTACCTGTATTTTTTGGATTTATCCAATTTATTCATAACAATCCTTTATATCATTCACTAGTGTTTTAAACACTACCATTCCATTTTCTACTAACTATGAGACATTTTTTTTCATTATTCTACTATTTCTCTTGGTCTTTCATATTCTTTTATTCATTATACTATGCCTCATTGTTCTTTTTTATATGATTGTATTAATATTTTTTGTGTTATTCAAACCATGGATCACCCATTTTTATTCTTCAACACTGAGATTATACTCACAAATCATATATATGTTCATTGGGATGAAATACATCAACTTTTCAATTTCATATATTAGTTCATACTTATATTTTTAATTTTTCTTCATAAAGGGATTGGAATCCTGAGACACACAATTAGATTTTATTGTTTTGGTTCTACAATCATATATCTCACGATGAAGTGATTCTAGTTCTATCTAAAGCTAAACTATTCTTTCAAATTAACATTCATTGTTGTCTACTTATTCAATTTTTTAGGAATTTATAAAAAAATCACACCATATAATTTAATTAATGATCCATATAGTCCTCCAACTCTTCTTCCACATATTCACCATAACAGTCATCGACATTTGAAGATACAATATTTATTTTGAAGAAATTTTTATAAATTATTTTATTACATATCATGTAGTATGTGGAATTATTCATTTGATATTTGAGTTTATCCTCATCATTGATTGGAATCTTTTATGGTCACCTGGGTGCATGATTTCTACCCAAACAATATTGAGTGAAAGCAGTTGGGAGTTTCCATTTGAACATTATTTTTCCTATTTCTAATTTTGATTACCAGAATGACATGACATTATCTAACACTTCTTCATACTCGCCATATTCAAATTTAAGATTCTTAATGGAGTTAAATTCAACTTCATTAGATATCCCTCATTCCAATGAATAATTATCGTCATTTTTAATATCATATGAAATAATAGTACTGTGAAAGGTATTCAATGTAAACTCCTTCGGATCTTTATAATATGATACAAAAACATTTTGATTATACAAATGTAACACCCAGGGATTTTATTCATTTTAATTTATTTGATGTCATGTGTTTTATGTTATACTATGATTATCATGTGATATACGCAACACCGTATTAGCTTACAGTATACACAACACAATTCTTGGATCCTGTTATACACAATTTCGAGTTCATTTGATAATAGTAAATCTACACAACATTGAGTGTATATATATATGTTCATTTTATAAATGAAATATGGTTGGATTTTGTTATACGCAGCAACAAAGGAGTCTTGCACAACACACATCCCTAACTTGGCTTTCATTATACGCAATTGCGACCTTCCTCAGTAGCGTGTGTAGTACACAATACCAGGTTTCACTAAACAGCGATATATGGTTATAATATTATTATAAACTAGCCGTTCTGAATATTAGTTACTATATTTTGAATTTTATAACATTATAATTCATCTTACACATTTTCTAGAACATGGTATAAGAACAAAATAAAATTTTTGAGTAAAATAAGTATTTTTAAAAAAATGCAGTTTTGCTGCCTTTTGATGGCGCACCCACAATGAATATAGTTTTTTACATGTTTATAAGTTCAATAATACAAAATAAAATTATTCTTTGTAATCAGGATATAAAATTTTACCTTGGATAATTTTTTCATATTATTCTGATAACTTTCATATTTTAATGAGTAGTAAAAACATGCTATATTTTAATTAAAAACAACTTTTTCATCGTAATAACTTATGTGGTTAAATTATAATATTGAATGGTTTTAAAGTATACATAGAATATATTTTTACCATTTAATATAATGAATGCCATTAGCATTGATTTTACATTGAATTCATAGGTTAAATCAATTCAATCTGTTGTAATGTTTTAAACAAAAACTCGTTTTCATTCGACAACAGGATTAATTTTAATTTAATTTCTCCAACTTCTGTGTATTGAATTTGAAAAAATGGATTCCATATTTGGAATCCGTGGGTCCAAATTATGATACTAGACTACTTTTTATTTTTGGGAATTATTAATAGTAACTATGGTAAATTTTATTTTCCACAGATAAAGGTAAATCGAGTCATTAAGGGTGAATATATTATTATAAAATTACCCTAACACATGTCAAAATTCTATTGTATGACTAAAAGTCGACCAATTTCACTTAAGGGTCGGATTAGATTCATTTTATGTACTTTTGTCCAAGAAAATAATTTAATTATTATTAAAACCAAAGAAAGTGACAACATGTCACTCTCTTAAATCTTATAAGTATAATAATTTTAATTTAGTGATAAACATCATAAAACATCAGAAATGAATAGTCTCCAGAAATATAATATAATTATCTACACCATGATAATTTATATTGATTTTTTAGGGATTTAAAAATTATCATTAATGGTGATACATTAATGATGCAGAAATTATTTATTAAGTGAAAAATTAGTAATATAGTTTTTATTGAAATAATAATACCCATTAAAAGGCACACAAACCAGACCAAATCTTATTTTTAGTGTATATATATATCATTAGCATCTAATGACCTAATATATAACCGTTTGGAGTCTTATAAAAGTGATTATGACACTTATATTATTTTATATTAAATGATGCCAATGTTTTCACCTTCATAATATAATAAATACAACAATTAAAATATTTTTATTTTAAAATGATAAATTCGTGTAAAAGTATTATTGTGAAAGGTAATAGATTTATATTAATCATAGGTTTTTATTTTTAATTTTTATGCAACATATAAGTAAATTATAAAATTATACAAAAATGTTGTAGTAATTATTTTATTAAGAGATAAATGAAATAAATGGTATTAAAAATATTAAAATAAATATTATATGAACTATATAATGTTCTAAACTAATTTTCTAGATACATATGGATTTTCATGAATCTATTAAGGCTTTTATATTGAACATATATTCTGTATATATTATATTTAAATTCATATAAATTAATAGTGTCAAAATTGACACTAATGTTATTTTATAAAAATAAAATATTATAAAACAGATTAAAAATCACAAAATTTTTTAAAAATTATAAATTTAAATTTATATGGTCTAAAATGTTATATAGTATCCAAATATGGACAATTCACAACAAATAAATAATTTTTTGTTATAATTTAAAATTTAAAATATTATAACCACAAATAAATATAATTTATTAAGTAAGAATAAATCAAGTTGATAAAGTTTAAAATAATATCCTAACATGTCTAAATTTTTTTGGTTGATGAGATTACAACCCTATATCATCTTATATTTGAATATGAGTCATTTTTTGAGGTTTTTATGTGGGTTTAGATTTATTATAAATTAATATTTTTAAGATTTCCAAAGGTACCCCTCTCCTCCCTTATAAAAGCGAACCTCCTCCCTCTCCTCCTCACACCAATTTGAGACTTCAAGATCAGACAATCCCTTACCATTTCACTTCTCAGCTTCCCTAGAAACATCCTAGAGGTCCTGGTCTTCTTCAAAGTCCAATTTTAGTTCTCTAAGAGGAGGATTCAAAGAGGCGTGTCCAAGAAGAGATAATATTCGTTACCGATTCTTTCAATTTTCATTCTCCTTCAACTTAATCTTCATTAGTTGTTTCATTATGAAGTAATAACATCAGCATCACTCATATACTGATATGTTATTATATGTATGAAACAACCATATTTCACTATATATCCATCCTATGGAAAATGAAATCCCCAAGCGTGCGTACGTATGGAATATCGTCTCCACGCCGTGGTTTAATCTATTTTCCACCACCACCTTACTTGGATGGGTATAATGGTGAAATTAATTAATATATATGATTATTTTAAAGTGATATTGATTCTTTAATATTATACATAATATTTAATACAATTATACGATCATGGGTATGATATCATCGCTCGTGCATACGTACGGAATACCGTCTCCACGATGTGATGAGATTCAATCTCCATGATAACCATTCAAGATTGATCATAAAGTATATATAATAAGTAATCATAAAATATATGAAAGAATGATTCTAATTGATTTATGTATATAGATATTTATCTCATCTACTTAATTCCATTCAATTCAATAAGGGAACGAAAACAGCGTTCATGCGTACGTACGGCCTACCGTCTCAATGAACGGTGTATTTCCTTCCATTTATCGATCTATTATATATAATTATATTATGAATATATATAATATATAAATCATGTTTAATATTCTGTAATTAAGTAATCATGATCTATGTAATCATATGAATAATTTCAAGTCAGAACACAGACGACAAATGAAACGATTTTATCCAAAACACTCTTTAACATGGAATTTACAAAAGAACAGGTAATATAAAGTCATAAGTGAACCATATATGATATAATAACAATGAATATGTTTCAATAAAAAGTCAATGAAATTATTTAAACCATTATACAGGTGGTTTGGATACGTACAAAGCATATCAGACCTAAGGTAAGGGATAATTTTTCAAATCTCATTTTTATCCGAGATTGCTTATTCCTAAGTATTTACTGGGGTTGTTACTATCATCCATGTCTATGTTGTATAAAGGTGTATTCATGTGTGTTTAAAGTCCTTTTTACCCATTTTGACTTTTACCCCATGGTATGGAATGAATCTTTCTTTTATTTACCATACAAGGTACTTTTTTACTTTTCCGACAAAAGTATTAGAAAAATGTTTTCTTAACGTATACGGTATGAAAGGATTTTTATGGTTTTATAAATCCCTATTTTCATGAAGCTTCCAAAAAAATATTTGATGACAATTTTCAACAAAATCCTTTTCTTTTAAAATTTCATGACATTTTGTTAAAAGAAAATGATTTTGAAGAAAAAAGGATATTTTTCTCAAGAATTCATTTCAAGTGTTTTATCAAAACCATTTTCATCTAAGATGACATTATTTCACATGTGTATGTTTCAAGTATCATGTGTCTATTATTTACATGGTTTCACTTTTCTTATTATTAAATGACATCCATTTCTTTTATATGAATTATTTGATGATGGGATGATGTTTATGAAACACATTTTATTTGTTGGGTTATTATGAATGAAGTATGTTTATTTTGTGGCACAAGATTTCATTATGAGATCGGTGGGACCTATATCTCCTTCAACTGCATTGGGTAAGGATTTATATCTCATGAGATAGACATGGTTGGAATGATAAGTTAATCCAGTTCAGTATTATAGGACTGAAAGGAGGAGTGAACTCGATTTAGAAAGGGACTTTGTCCACTAAGATGGTCTTGGCAGCAATGCCTTGGCTACTATGGAAATCAAAACATGTGCTTAATTGATGCCACAATTACATGTTTTATTCCCATTCAATGTTATCATGATTTATGTTTCATTATGATCTATGTCTTATTTACTTCCATGATTTAAGTTGTTGCTCAATATTTTGATGTTTAAACATTATGTTCATGTTTTTAAGTTCAAATGTATATGGAATGTTTTATTTTATCCATGCTTACCCTTACTGAGCATTTGAGCTCACCATTTTTATGTTTTCCTTTCCCTAGGATATAAAGAAAGGTTTTAGGTATGAAAAAAAGGGGGAAGATCTTTATGGGAGATGTTGAAGATCTTTCACCACGATTAGAAGATTACGTTCCATGTTTCCAAAGACACTAAACTCTTACAGTCATTATATGTGTGTTTTTGTTATGTATTAAGTATTCCGCAAAAGTAATGTAATGTCCATGTACGTCAAACTTCGGGTCTCTATATTTGGTATCAGAGGAAAGGGTTTGTCAACCTTTGGAAACTAGGATGCGAAAACGTTTGTGATATCCCTAGAGATATTTCTAAGATATGTCTAGGGATATCCCTAAGGATAAGTATACGTATAGGATGTAGTCCTAGAACTACGGTAATGATCATATAATTTAACCTAAGATGTTATATATTGAAGGTATTTCCCCTTTACTATGTTATTTTCCCTAGCATGATTTTTCCTCTCGCACTATTATTTTTGGGCTTTAGAAAATGGCTGGAAACAGGAAGATTCATGATAATGGAAGATATGACGGACAATGGAATGATATTCATCATGAGTAACCAATAAAATGGGATTTGGAAGTCCAATCATCATTATTATTCCTAATCATAAATCTCATAATATGATAAAAAATCACAACTTTGGTAAGTATCCCGACTCAGATAATAAGATAAAGGTAGAGTTTCATGATGATCATAAGGGAAAGAAAGCTCAATTTCCCTCATGTAAATCATGTGGGAAGAGGCATCAGGGAGATTGTTTCAAAGGAACTGGAAGATGCTTTTGGTGTGGAAAAGAAGGACACAAAGCCTGTATGTGCAAAGGAAAAGGTTCAGTTAACACCATGGACAAGGATAATGGTATTTCTACGACATCAACATTGATTAGATGTTTTAAATGTGGAATGTATGGGCATTATTCAAACCAATGCCCTAAGGGAAAATCTCATGAAGAGAATCAGCATGGTCATATGGGTAGTATTTATGTGGATGATTATGAAGAGACTACAAATGAAATATGAGATGAAATAAATGATGAAGCTCAGCTAGTGGTTTAAGAAGTTAATGGAATGATTGTATGTTTATAAAGAATAATGTATGGTACTATGGAATAAAGAATCATCTTAGGATTGTTACACTATTGTTTTTCCTAAAGTATATGAAATTATTTGTTGAATGGTACCGGTAACAATGGAAGGTTATTCAAATATTTTTGGAAAGAAGATGATTGTGCATAATGAAGGGATAAGAAGATAATGAGATGTTTTATTGTATTCATGAGCTCATGACTGATATAAGGACTAAGTGATATAATGGATAGATTATGTAGAAATTTTGAGGTTTTGGTATGTGAAAAGAGTTATCTTTTGACAGCACTCATGTTTTCACTAATATTCAATGGGTATTAATTTTTCAAGATAATACATGATTATGGCTTTCGAATGTTTGGAATGTGACCAACAAGACATGTCTCATGATATATGGGGATCAACGATGGTATTAACATGCTTGTTATATGACCTTTTTAGTAATCGTTCTCTTTATACTATGAGTATAGAAAGAAGTATTTTGGATAAGCCTAATGATTGGAATGGATTATGTTGGACAGAAATTAGTATTGTTTAAGGATAGGCCTTTTTTCGATATTATTGATGGGATGTTATATTAATAGAAAAAGGACAACCTGCAGGACGGGCGACAGCTCATCACGTCGGACAAGGATATGGGAATCAAACCCACAACCGAAGTGCGACTTGCCTTTATCGTCTACCACTTGCCTACAGGAATTTCCTGGTTAGTATAAACTACTTTTATTTTATTAAATGGTATGATAGATGAAGTATAATTCCATTTTTGAATGATATAAAATAGATGGACTTATGTATATAACTATTGATATCCTTTTGATTAAGACAGATGAAATGACCCATTATTCTATCACATGATCTGCTAACACTTCACAAATGACAAATTCAACTTCATTTCTGTAAGAGATGAAGTGGAAATTGTTCAAGGAACAAACAACGGTGATATTATATCGAAATAAAGTAAGTATTTCATCTAATTAAAATTCATCAACTTTAGAGAAATGATCTCGAAAACCAAAAATGTTGTCCTAGTGCTCTTATATCTGATTAATCAGATGGTTCCTTAGATCATCGAAAATCTATGGCTTTGTGATAATTGCCTATTTCATAGCCATGTTCTCTACCACTCTCCATCAGAACATGACGGTTATATTTCTCTTCAATATCCATATTTCCACCTATGTTCTACTATGTGGAAACCCAGTGATTAGTGAATTTGGGTAACTTTTATGTTTCATAATTTAGTTTATAAAGATATGTTTTGGTATTCCTTTTTACGATGTGGGTTTTTATTAAAGAAACTTTCGAATAGTAAACCATGTATAACCTCGACGAATTCCGAGGGCAAAATTCCTTTTAAGGGGGTAGAATGTAACACCCTGAGATTTTATTATTTTTAATTTATTTGATGTCATGTGTTTTATTCTACACCATGATTATCTTTTGCTATACGCAACACCGCATTAGCTTGTAGTATACACAATACAATTCTTGGATCGTGTTATACACAATTTTGAGTTCGTTTGATAAAAATCATTCTCCACAACATTGGCTATATATATATATGTTCATTGAATAAATGAAATATGGTTGGATTTTGTTATACTCAGCAACAAAGTAGTCTTGCACAACACGCAACCCAAACTTGGATTTCATTATACGCAATCACGACCTTCCTCAGTAACGTGTGTTGTACGCAATACCGGGTTTCACTAAACAACCATATATGGTAATAATTTTATTATAAACTAGCCATTATTAATAGTATTAACTACATTTTAAATTTTATAATATTGTTATTCATTTTACACATTTTCTAGAACATGGTATAAGAACAAAATAAATTTTTCGGGTAAAATAAGTATTTTTTCTAAAAATGCAGTTTTGCCGCCTTTTGATGGCGCACCCACATTAATTCTAGATTTTGACATGTTTATAAGTTAAATTTTACAAAATAAAATTATTCTTTGGAATGAGGATATAAAATCTTACCATGGATAAATTTTTCATATTATTCTGATAAATTTCATATTTTATTGAATAGTAAAAACACGCTATATTATAATTAAAAACAACTTTTTTCATCGTAATAAATTATGTGGTTAAATTATAATATTGAATGGTTTTAATGTATAAATAGAATATATTTTTTCTATTTAATATAATGAATGTCATTAGCATTGATTTTTCATTGAATTCATAGGTTAAATCAAATCAATCTTTTGCAATGTTTTAAACAAAAACACATTTTCATTCGAAAAGGGGATTAATTTTAATTTAATTTCTGCAACTTCTGTGTATTGAATTTCAAAAAATGGATTCTATATTTGGAATCAGTGGGTCCAAATTATGTTAATAGTCTACTTTTTATTTTTGAGAATTATGATTAGTAACTATGATAAATTTTATTTACCATAGTTAAAGGTAAATCTTGTCATTAATGTTGAATATATTATTATAAAATTAGTCTAAGACATGCCAAAATATTATTTTATGACTAAAAGTAGACCCATATCACCTAAGGGTCAGATTAGATTAATTTTATGAACTTTTGACCATGAAAATAATTTAATTATTATTAAAACCAAAGAAAGTGACAACATGTCACTCTCTTAAATATTATAAGTAAAATAATTTTAATTTAGTGATAAACATCATAAAACATCGAACATGAATAGTATCCAGAAATCTAATAAAAATATCGACATCATGATAATTTATTTAGATTTTTTAGGGACTAAATAATTATCATTAATGGTGATACATTAATGATCCAGAAATTATTTATTAAGTGAAAAATCAGTAATATAGTTTTTTTTGAAATATAATACCCATTAAAAGGCCCACAAACGTGACCAAAACTTATTTTTATTGTATATCAATACCATTATCATCTAAGTAACTAATATATAACCGTTTGGAGTCTTATAAAAGTGATTATGACACTTATATATTTTTATTTTAAATGATGCCAAAGTTGACAACTTCATAATTTAATAAATATAAAAATTTAAATATTGTGATTTTAAGATGATAAATTCGAGTAAAATTAAAATTTTGAAAGTTAATATATTTATATTCATCATAGGATTTTATTTGTAATTTTTATGGAAATATAAGTATATTAAATAATTATACAAATATGTTTTAGTAATTATTTAATGAAGAGATAAACCAAATAAATTGTTTTAAAAATAATAAAATAAATATTATATGAACTATTTAATGTTCTCCACTAATTTTCTATATACATATGGACTTTTATGAATCTATTAATTCTTTAAGTTCGAATATATCTTCTATATATAATTTATTTAAATTCATATAAATGAATAGTGTCAAAATTGACACTATTGTTATTTTATAAAAATAACATATTATAAAATTGTTTAAAAATCACAAAAATATTTAAAATTTATAAATTTAAAATTAAATGGTAGAAAATGTTATAAAGTATCCAATTATGGAAAATTAACAACAAATAAATAATTTTTTGTCATAATTTAAAATTTCAAAAGTTATAACCACAAATAAAATTAAATTGATTAAGTAAGGATAAATCAAGTTGATAATGTTTAAAATAATTTGCTAACATGTCTAAATTTTATTGGTTGATGCGATTAAAACCCTATATCATCTTATATTCGAATATGAGTCATTTTTTGTGGTTTTTAAGTGGGGTTAGACTTATTATAAATTAATATGTTTAAGATTTCCGAAGGTACCCCTCTCCTCCCTTATAAAAGGGAACATCCTCCCTCTCCTCTTCACACCAATTTGAGCCTTCAAGATCTTCCAATCCATACCCATTTCCCTTATAATATTCCCTAGAAACATCCTATAGGTCCTGGTCTTTTTCAATGGCCAATTTTAGTAACCTAAGAGGAGGATTCAAAGATGCGTGTCAAAGAAGAGGTAATATCCGTTACAGATTCTTTCAATTTTCTTTCCCCTTCAACTTCTTCTTCACTAGTTGTTTCATTATGAAGTAATTACATCAGTATCACTCATATACTGATATGTTATTATATGTATGAAACAACCATATTTCACCATATATCCATCCTATGGAAAATGAAATCACTGCGCGTGCATACGTACGGAATTCCGCCTCCATGCAATGGTGTAATCTATTTTCCTCCAACACCTTACTTGGATGGTTATAATGGTGAAAGTAATGAATATATATGATTATTGTAAAGTGATATTGATTCTTTAATATTATACATACACTTTAATACAATTCGACGATCATGGGAATGATATCATCGCTCGTGTGTACGTACGGAATACCATCTCCACGACGCGATGAGATTCACTCTCCATGATAACCATTCAAGAATGATTATAAAGTATATATTATAAGTAATACTAAAATATATGAAATAATTATGCTACTGGATTTATGTATATATATATTTATGTCATCTACTTAATTCCATTCAATTCAATAAGGGAACGAAAAAAGCGTTCATGCGTACGTACGACCTACCGTCTCCATGAACGGTGTATTTCATTCCATTTATAGATATGTTATATATATGTATATTATGATTATATATTATATATAAATAATGTTTTATATTATGGAATTAAGTAATCATGATCTAAGTAATCATATGAATACTTTAATGTCAAAATACAGACGACAAATGAAACGATTTTACCCAAAACACTCTTTAACATGGAATTTACAAAAGAACGGGTAATATAAAGAAAAAAGGGAACCATACATGATATAATAACAATCAATATGATTATGTAATAATTAAATGTCATTTTTTAAATAATTATACAATGTTTTTGGATACGTACGAAGCATATGAAACCTAAGGTAAGGGATAATTTTGCAAATCTCATTTTTATCCGAGATAGCTTATTCGTAAGTATTTACTGGGGTTATTGCTATCATCCATGTCCATGTTTTATAAAAGTGTATTCATGTATGTTTAAATTCCTTTTTACCCATTTTGACTTTTACCCCATGGTATAGAAGGAATCTTTCTTTTATTTACCCTACAAGGTACTTTTTGACTTTTCTGACAAAAGTACGAGAAAAATGTTTTTTTAATGTATATGGCATGAATGGATTTTTACGGTTTTATAAAGCCTTATATTCATGAAGCTTATTACAAAATATTTCATTTCTATTTTCAACAAAATCATTTTCTTTTAAAATTTCATGACATTTTGTTAAAATAAAATGATTTTGTCGAAAAAAGGATAGTTTTCTCAAGAATTTATTTCAAGTGTTTTATCAAAACCATTTTCATCTAAGATGACATTATTTCACATGTGTATATTTCAAGTATCATGTCTCTATTTTTTACATGGTTTCACTTTTCATATTATTAAACAATATACATTTCTTTTATATGAATTATGTGATAATGGGATGATGTTTATGAAACCCATTTTATTTGTTGGGTTATTATGAATGATGTATGTTTATTTTGTGGAAAAAGATTTCATTATGAGATTGGTGGGACCTATATATCCCTAAAATTCATTTGGTAAGGATTTATATCTAATTAGATTGACATGGATGGAATGGTATGTTAATCCAGTTCAGTATTACAGGACTGAAACGAGGAGTGAACTCGATTCAGAAAGGGTCTTTGTCCACTAAGATGGTCTTGGCAACAATGTCTTGCCTACTATGGAAATCATAACATGTGATTAATGGATTCCACAGTTAAATGTTTTATTCCCATGCTATGTTATCATGACTTATGTTCCATTTTGATCTATGCCTTATGTATTTCCATGTTTTAAGTCGTTGCTCAAGATTTTGATGTTTAAACTTTATGTTCATGTTTTTAAGTTCAAATGTATATGGTATGTTTTATTTTATCCATTCTTACCCTTACTGAGCATTTGAGATCACCCTTTTTATGTTTTCTTTTCCCCAGTATATAAAGAAAGGTTATAGGTATGGAAAAAGGGGGAATATCTTTATGGTAGATGTTGAAGATCATTAACCACGATTAGAAGATTACATTCCATGTTTCCAAAGACACTAAACTATTACAGTCCTTGTATGTGTGTTTTTGTTATGTATTAAGTTTTCCGCAAAAGTAATGTAATGTCCATGTACGTCAAGCTTCGGGTCTCTACATTTGGTATCAGAGGAAAGGTTTTGTCAACCTTTGGAAACTAGGATGCGAAAACGTTAGTGAGATCCCTATAGATATTTCTAAGGTATGTCTAGGGATATCCCTAAGGATAAGTATACGTATAGGATATAGTCCTAAAACTATGGTATCGATCATAGAATTTAACCTAAGATGTTTGATATTGAGGGTACTTCCCCATTACTATGTTGTTTTCCCTAGCATGATTTTTTCCTCTCACACTATTCTTGTTGGGTTTTAGAAAATGGATAGAAACAGGAAGATTCATGATAATGGAGGATATGACGGACAATGGAATGATATTCTTCATCAGAATCAAAATAAAAAGGGATTTGGAAGTCTAAACATCATTATTATGCCTAATCAGAAATCTCATAATATGATCAATAATCTCAACTTTGGTAAGTTTCCCGACTCAGATAATAAGAGAAAGATGGAGTTTCATGATGATCATAGAGGAAAGAAAGTTCAATTTTCCTCATGTAAATCACGTGGGGGGAGGCATCAGGGAGATTGTTTCTAAGGAACTGGAAGATGCATTGGGTGTGGAAAAGAAGGACACAAAGCCAGTTAGTGTAAAGGAAAAGGTTCAGTTAACACCATGGACAAGGATAATTATATTCCTACGACATCAACAATGATTAGATGTTTTAAATGTGGAATGTATGGGCATTATTCAAACCAATTCCCTATGGGAAAATCTCATGAAGAGAATCAGCATGGTCATACGGGTAGTATTTATTTGGATGATGATGAAGAGACTACAAATGAAATATGAGATGAAATAAATGATGAATCTCAGCTAGTGGGTTAAGAAGTTAGTGGTATGATTGTATGTTTATAAAGAATAATGTATGGTACTATGGAATAAAGAATCATCTATGGATTGTTAAACTATTGTTTTTCTTAAAGTATATGAAAGTATATGTTGAATGGTACTAGTATCCATGGAAGGTTATTCAGATATTTTTGGAATGAATATGATTGCGTATAATGAAGGGATAAGAAGATAATGAGATATTTGATTGTATTCATGAGCTCATGACTGATATAAGGACTAAGAGATATTATGGTTTGATTATATAGAAATTTTGAGGTTTTGGTATGTGAAAAGAGTTAACTTTTGATATCACTCATGTTTTCACTATGATTCAATGGGAATTCGTTTTTCAAGAGAATACATGATTAAGGCCTTCGAATGTTTGGAATGTGACCAACAAGACATACCTCATGATATTTGGGGATCAACGATGGTATTAACATACTTGTTATATGACCATTTTAGTAATCGTTATCTTTATACTATGAGTTTAGAAAGAAATATTTTGGATAAGCATAAAGATTGGAATGGATTATGTTGGACAGAAGTTAGTATTGTTTAAGGATAGACCATTTTTCGATATTATGGATGGGATGTTATAGTAATAGAAAAAGGACAACCTACAGGACGGGCAACAGCCCATCGCGTCGGACAATGCTGTGGGAATCGAACCCACAACCGAAGTGCGACTGGAGTTTGTCGCCTACCACTAGCCTACAGGAAGTCCCTAGTTAGTATAAACTAGTTTTATTTTATTAAATGGTATGATAGATGAAGTATAAGTCCATTTTTGAACGATATAAAATAGATGGACTTATGTATATAACTATTGCTAACCTTTTGATTAAGACAGATGGAATGAACCATCATTCTATCACAAGATCTGTTAACACTTCACAAATGACAAATTCAACTTCATTTCTATAAGAGATGAAGTGGAAATTGTTCAAGGCACAAAAAACGGTGAGATTATATCGAAATAAAGTAAGTATTTCATCTAATTAAAATTCATCAACTTTAGAGAAATGGTCTCGAAAACAAAAAATGTTTTCCTGGTGCACTTATATCCGATAAATCAGAACATGACAGTTAGATTTCTCTTCCATATCCATATTTTCACTTATGTTCTCCTACGTGGAAACCCAGTGATTAGTTAATTTGGGTAAATGTTATGTTTCATACTTTAGTTTTTAAAGATAAGTTTTGGTATTCCTTTTTACGATTTGGGTTTCTATTAAAGAAACTTTCGAATAGTAAACCATGTATAACTCCGACGAATTTCGAGGGAAAAATTCATTTTAAGGTGGGTAGAATGTAACACCCTGAGATTTTTTTTAATTTATTTGATGTCAAGTGTTTTATGCTACACCATGATTATCTTGTGTTATACGCAACACCATATTATCTTGCAGTATACACAATACAATTCTTGGATCGTGTTATACACAATTTCGAGTTCGTTTGATAATAGTCATTCTACAAAACATTGAGTGTATATATATATATATATTTTCATTGTTTAAATGGAATATGATTGGATTTTGTTATACTCATCAACAAAGGAGTCTTGCATAACATGCAGCCCTAACTTGGCTTTCATTATATGCAATCACGACCTTCCTCGGTAGCGTCTGTAGTACGCAATACCGGGTTTCACTAAACAACGATATATTGTTATAAAATTATTATAAACTAGCCTTTATGAATATTATTAACTAAATTTTTAATTTTATAACATTATTATTCATCTTACACATTTTCTAGAACATGTTATAAGAACAAAATAAATTTTTCGGGTAAATTAAGTATTTTTAAAAAAATGCAGATTCGCCGCCTTTTGATGGTGAACCCACTTTAAATATAGTTTTGACATGTTTATAACTTCAATTTCACAAAATATAATTATTCTTTGGAATCAGGATATAAAATATTACCTTGGATAAATTTTTCATATTATTCTGATAACATTCATATTTTAATGAATAGTAAAAACACGCTATAGTTTAATTAAAAACAAGTTTTTTCATCATAAAAAATTATGTGGTTAAATTATAATAGTTAAGGGTTTTAACGTATAAATAAAATGTTTTTTTACCATTTAATATAATTAATGTCATTATCATTGATTTTACATTGAATTCATAGGTTAAATCAATTCAATCTTTTGCAATGTTTTAAACAAAAACCCGTTTTCATTCCACAATGAGATTAATTTTAATTTAATATCTACAACTTATGCGTATTGAATTAAAAAAAGGATTCCATATTTAGAATCATTGGGTCCAAATTATGTTAATAGGCTACTTTTTAATTTTGGAAATTATGAATAGTAACTACAGTAAATTTTATTTACCATAGTTAAAGGTAAATCGGGTAATTAAGGGTGAATATAATATTATAAAATTATCATAACACATGAAAAAATTCTATTGGATGACTAAAAGTCGACCCATATCACCTAAGGGTCGGATTACATTCATTTTATGGACTTTTGACGATGAAAATAATTTAATTATTATTAAAACCAAATAAAGTTACAACATGTCACTCTCTTAAATCTTATAAGTATAATAATTTTAATTTAGTTATAAACATCATAAAAAATAGAACATGAATAGTCTCCAAGAATATAATAAAATTATCTACATCATGATAATTTATTTAGGTCTTTTAGGGATTAGATAATTATCATTCATGGTGATACATTAATGATCTATAAATTATTTATTAAGTGACAAATCAGTAATATAGTATTTATTGAAATAATAATACCCACTAAAAGGCCCACAAACCTGACCAATACTTATTTTTAGTGTATATCTATACCATTATAATCTAATGACCTAATATATAACCATTTGGAGTCTTAAAAAAGTGATTATAACACCTACATTATTTTATTTTAAATGATGGAAAAGTTTCCACCTTCATAATTTAATAAATATATCAATTTAAATATTGTATTTTTAAGATGATAAATTCGAGTAAAAGTATTATTGTGAAAGGTAATAGATTTATGTTTATCATAGGATTTTATTTTTAATTTTTATGCAAAAATAAGTATATTAAATAATTATACAAAAATTTTGTAGTAATTATTTTATTAAGAGATAAACCAAATAAATTTCTTTAAAAATAATAAAACAAATATTATATTAACTATTTAATGTTCTCCATTAATTTTCTAGATTAATATTCTATTTTATGAATCTATTACTAATTTTAGTTCGAACATATCTTCTGTATATATTTTATTTAAATTCATATAAATTAATAGTGTCAAAATTGAAACTATTGTTATTTTATAAAAATAACATATTATAAAATTGTTTAAAAATCACAAATTTTTTTAAAAATTATAAATTTAAATTTATTTGGTCTAAAATGTTATAAAGTATCCAATTATATACAATTCCCAACAAATAGATAATTTTTTGTTATAATTTAAAATTTAGAATGTTATAACCACAAATAAAATAAAATTGATTAAGTAAGGATAAATCATGTTGATAATGTTTCAAATAATTTCCTGACAAGTCTAAATATTATTGGTTGACGCGATTAAAACCCTGTATCATATTATATTCTAATATGAGTCATTTTTGGAGGTTTTTATGTGAGGTTTGATTTATTATAAATTAATATTTTTATGATTTCCAAAGGTACCCCTCTCCTCCCTTATAAAACGACACCTACTCCCTCTCCTCCTCACACCAATTTGAGCCTTCAAGCTCGGCCAATACCTACCCATTTCCCTTCTCAACTTCCCTAGAAACATCCTATAGGTCCTGGTCTTCTTCAAAGTCCAATTTTAGTACCCTAGTAGGAGGATTCAAAGAGGCGTGTCAAAGAAGAGGTAATATCCTTTACCGATTGTTTCAATTTTCTTTCTTCTTCAACTTATTTTTCTTTAGATGTTTAATTATGAAGTAATAACATCAGTATCACTCATATACTGATATGTTATGATATGTATGAAACAACCATATTTCACCATCTATCCATCCTATGGAAAATGAAATCACCGCGTGTGCGTACGTACGGAATACAGTCTCCACGTCGTGGTGTAATCTATTTTCCACCACCACCTTACTTGGATGGGTATAATGGTGAAAGTAATGAATATATATGATTATTGCAAATTGATATTGATTATTTAATATTATACATACACTTTAATACAATTCGACGATCATGGGAATTATATCATCGCTCGTGCGTACGTACGGAATATCGTCTCCACGGCGAGATGAGATTCACTCTCCATGACAACAATTCAAGAATGATTATAAAGTATAAATAATAAATAATCATAAAATATAGTACATAATAATGCTACTGGATTTATGTATGTATATATTTATGTCATATACTTAATTCCATTCAATTCAATAATGGAACGAATACAGCGTTCATGCATACGTACGGCCTACCGTCTCCATGAATGGTGTATTTCATTCCATTTATCGATCTATTAGAAATATGCATATTATGAATATATATTATATATAAATCATGTTTTCTATTCTGTAATTAAGTAATCATGATCTATGTAATCATATGAATAATTTCAAGTCAAAACACAGATGACAAATGAAACAATTTTACCCAAAACACTCTTTAACATTGAATTTACAAAAGAAAGGGTAATATAAAGTCATAAGTGAACTATATATGATATAATAACAATTAATATTATTCTATAAGAAGTCAATGACATTATTTAAATCATTATACAGGAGTTTTGGATATGTATGAAGCATATCGAACCTAAGGTAAGGTATAATTTTGCAAATCTCATTTTTATCTGAGATTGGTTATTCGTAAGTATTTACTGGGGTTATTTATATCACCCATATCCATGTTTTATAAAAGTGTATTCGTGTATATTTAAATTCCTTTTACCCATTTTTACTTTTACCCCATGGTATGGAAGGAATCTTTCTTTTATTTACCCTACAAGGCACTTTTTTTCTTTTCCGACAAAAGTAAGAGAAAAATGTTTTCTTTAACATATACGGCATGGATAGATTTTTACGGGTTTATAAAGAATTATTATCATGAAGCATCCTAAAAAATATTCATGAATATTTTCAATAAAATCATTTTCTTTTAAAATATCATGAAATTTTGTTAAAATAAAATGATTTTGACGAAAAAAGGATATTTTTCTCAAGAATTCATTTCAAGTGTTTTATCAAAACCATTTTCATATAAGATGACATTATTTCACATGTGTATGTTTCAAGTATCATGCCTCTATTATTTACATGGTTTCACTATTCTTATTATTAAATGATATCCATTTCTTTTATATGAATTATGTGATGATGGGATGATGTTTATGAAACCCATTTTATTCGTTGTGTTATTATGAATGATGTATGTTTATTTTGTGGCACAAGATTTCATTATGATATGGGTGGGAAATATATCTCCCTTCAATGCATTGGGTAAAGATTTATATCTCATGAGGTAGACATGGCTTGAACGATATGTTAATCCGGTTCAGTATTACAGGACTGAAACGAGGAGTGGACTCGATTCAGAAAGTGACTTTGTCCACTATGATGGTCTTGGCAGCAATGCCTTGGATACTATGGAAATCATAACATGTGATTAATGGATTCCACAATTACATGTTTTATTCCGATGCTATGTTATCATGATTTATGTTCCATTATGATCTATACCTTATGTACTTCCATGTTTTAAGGCGTTGCTCAAGATTTTGGTGTTTAAACATTATGTTCATTTTTTTATGTTCAAATGTATATGGTATGATTTATTTTATCCATGCTTACCCTTACTGAGAATTTGAGCTCACCCTTTTTATGTTTTCTTTTCCCCAGGATATAAATAAAGGTTTTTGGTAGGAAAAAAGGGGGAAGATCATTTTGGGAGATGTTGAAGATCTTTCACCATGATTTGAAGATTACGTTCCATGTTTCCAAATACACTAAACTATTACGGTCCTTGTGTGTGTGTTTTTGTTATGTATTATGTATTCCGCAAAAGTAGTGTAATGTCCATGTACGTCAAGCTTCGGGTCTCTACAACTGATGTGTATGTATACTCAAGATATGAATTAAAATGTTCTAATATTAATGAATTTCTTAGATACTATGTTTTTCATCCACAATAACATTCACCTAGGCAACAAATGCATCAATATACTCATTAGGATGCATTCTGATATCCTTACACGTCTTAAACAGAACCTGTAATTTTACAACTCTAACATCGAGTCACAATAAAAACTATTTACCTACATTTACCAAATACCATGAGATGAATTAAATGAAATCAACATCATATAGATTTTTATTTGATATTTATACCTCTAATGAATAATGTTATTTGGATTCAATATTGAACCCCCTTTGGTAATCTTTTTATAGAGAACCACTATCAATACTGGCCAAAATTCCATTCATTAGAATATTAAAGAAATCTTTTTTTAATGATTTAATGTAGTGATACATCAAATTATTCCATAATTAAAATTTGTCACCATTGATTATCAGAATCTATTTTAGATTTAAAGCTACATTGAAAACCTAGAGAGAGAATCACTAATATTAACCTATACCCCTAGTACCAGGGGTCATCCAAACTAGGTTATATAAAATATTTTGTGGGGTTAATCATGTTATGATATATTAAAAAAACTGGCCTATTATATAATGTTTCTTTATTAAAAAACACTATTCACTACCATTCACATTAATTTTTTTGAATATAATTGAAATAATTCAACAGAAACAAAAATTTTACATGGTTCACCCACACTAGGATATGACCAAGGAGTATACTAAAAAAATAATTTTCCATACAAAATTTACTATTTATAATTTCCCAAATAAAGCTCAGGCTAGATCCCTTATATATAAAGGTGAACATTCATTAAAAAATATAGGCACAACACACTCATTCCCTTGGGTGACTCTATTGAAATCTCTTTCGATTGATCACTACAAGTGGAATGGGTCACATTCTATCACTTCCATCCCTAACTGGCCAAGAATATTTTTAAAAATTGATAATTGTCATGTTGGTGAATTCATTATAAATAATGAATACATCATCAGTAATAGATATACTCTCTACTAATGTGTAACTTTCATCCACTGGATGAATATCACATTAACATATATTTATTGGAAAATAAATTTTAAAAAAAATTTCATTGCTCACTACAATCGAGAAGATCATAAAACCATCACGAACCAACCCAATTATTCAAAATTATATGATTCCTTCATGATCATTACAAGAAAAGTGATGATAACCTATTTTAGAAGATTAACATTCATTATCTAAGAAACGACATTTCCCAAATCTCATGTATCTTTTACGAAGCTTAACACATTTTAGAAACTATCATATCATTCCCAAAGGTCACATCTTTCAGTCATGTTTTCATAGAATGCATAAAAAAAATGAATCATGACGATTATAACTTTCTATTTTACTTCATTGAATTCTAGAAATTATTTAATCCACAATATTTCTTATAAAAAATATTCTCAACTATCATTCGCAAATTTAGAGAAAACATAATATCTTTAAGGTATTATATACATTATTATGGAGTTAGGAGAGTATTTTTAGGTGTTTCATCATGTTCTAAAAACATCCACCCACATAATCACAATTTCTCTAATCTTCCTATTTTCATGAAGCTGCATGAAAATATAATTATACATAAAGCATCTCAAATTATCTAAAATTACATTCAACCCTAGAAATATGTTTGATTCTCCACATGTTCTCATGGGAATTGATATCACTTCCAACCCATTACGCATTCATGATTCTCATTATTGATGGTCCACACCTTCGTGAAACAAATTTATAAAAACATATTTTATAAAAAAAATTCAAAATATAAATATATATTTCATAGAAATCCCCCATTCCTAATGATTGATCCATTCACCAAATATTGGACCCCAGAAATATGTAATATACTTAAAGATGGTTCCATATTCTACACAATATTTTTAGTACCGATTCTAGGGAATCTAATCCACTATCATGTATCCTTGAGAAGCAATGATTTCATATGTGACTCAATTCTATGATATATTAAATGCATGGTATGGTTTCCATCTATTATTGTCATGTTATCATACCCTTATTTTGAATTTTTTTTATTTATTTCCTATATTTACCAATAATGAGCATATATTCTAACCCTTTCATACGGTTCAATTTGACATGTTACGAATGAATGTTTTATAAAGGCAATGATTATGAATGGGTATAAATAGAAATATTGTCGTGTGAATAAAAGAATATATTTATCTTTATAAGAGTAATGTGGCATACTATCCAATGTCACTAATATATTATGGTCCTCAAATGATTGTGTTAGTTATTGAATATTAATTTAAATATATGTAATACATACATATTAGAGGCCTAGGTATCTATATAAATTATCATAGGATATTGTTATTTATCATTTGGATATTAGGATGAGTAAATTTTAGTGAGATACCTTTGGATATTTATAAAGGTATAATTTTGAATTTTTCTAAGGATATGTCAATGGATAACTCAAATTATAGAAAATTTTATTTTAATTATTATAAAGTATACATAGTGTGGTTCCAAATCCATTATATTTTATCTAGAAAATATGAATGGAGTTTGATCTAGAATAATTATACATAGGTTTCATAAATACAAATTGGGATCATAGGGCTAGACTCAATCATCACCTTATGCATGTCAACGGGCCTTGTGGAACTACTGGTTTAACACACTTAGGGGATATGATTTAGAATTTCCCAAAATCATTATGAACTATCATGATTTATTTAAATACTTGTTTAGTATGAATAACCTATAGTAAACCTATCATTCATATAATTTAATAGTATTCCTTATAATTTTGATATTTTATAAGTGATTTATTCTGATTGTGTGCTTTTCCACTGGGATTTGTGTTTCTCTCACTTAATTTTGGGTTTTAGTGAATCGATATAACTCGATGAAACTATGTTTATATTTATTAAATTAGAAAAATAATTTTTTTCATCATGGAGAAAAAGTTATTTAATATGGAATGAATAATCATTTTTATATACTAAAAAAATTCTACAACTATGATCATGGAAATCTAAAAATTTATCACAGGATGAATCAATGTTTTGATTGACCTTTTATGGGGATTAATTCAGTATTTCCTAGTGCTTATAATCATCCACATGTTTCTGAGAATATGAACCACACCACTGAAAATATATTTTCCATTCATCACTATTCAAAGTACAAAAAACAAAATATGGATGATTATCATTTGGGAGGTGGAAATGATCAGTAGTTGACATTTATAGAGAATAAAAGATAATATAATGAAATAAAATCTATATAATATTATGTTCTTAAGGGGAAATTTGATTTTATGTTCCTCTCTGTTATTATATAAAAAATATGTAGAAGTAATTATTTGAAAAATATAAATGTGTAATGAGTATACTAGTACGTATGATGTTAATATAATAATCCTAGATTGGTATTATTTTTGTTTAATAATCATTCGTAGAAATAAAATTCATGGATTCTTTAGTGTAAAAAATATTACTCATTAAAATACCTCTAATATATGAGGAATTAGTTGATATGAATAAGTCATTTGATGTAAATTTAAGATATAAATTGAAATTGTATATTATAACTATTTCTATGGTTATATTATGAAATGGAATATCGAGTCTCACGAATACTCAAATAATTGAATAAAATTATATCCATGAGCATGATAATAATGTGTATATATTAAACAATGGAATTTAATTTATATAATTTGGAGGGTCATTATATGAATAATCTTAGGTCATCAATTCCATGTATTTTGAAATGATATGGGATGACTAATACATTATAGGGTAAGAGGGATTAATTTAATATTGTTTCCACACTCGAGTCTTTCAATACAACAACGTTTGGGAATAATGAGAATATATGCTTCAATATTAGGAATAATTTTGATGATAAGATAGAAAAAAACTTAAGAAAAAGGGAAAAGGAAATTGTTATGTAATCACAAGGGATAAAATGAATCAAGATAATTTAAGGAATAGTAATAATCACATCTTTAGTAAAAAAATTCATGTATTATTGTTTAGGAATTAGGAAAATGATGATATTAGTGTTTATCCTATTGTGAAAATTCATGAAATTATATCCCATTATATAGATTCAGGAATTATGAATGAACATTAGGTATTAAATTTGTAAAATGATTTACCCATGATTCTAATATAAATTTTATTTTTTAATACATGATCTTATTTAAAGAATAATGTGTTAATTATCCTCTGTAATAATTTATGTCTGTAGGTACGGTTATATTATGATCTGTAGACACCATCATGGTTTTAGGAATTTAATATCAATCATATGTCTCATTTTGGTGACTATATTTTGAGTTTTTATTTGGTGGTACATTACTAAGATTAAGTATATTTTTGATAGTTGATTATCGAAATGAAACCCTCTAGTTTTTTATATAGTTAATATGTAATTTGAGGTTGGATATATTTTCAATTTATCTATAAATATTACTCCCTTTTATAGTAACCTTTGTAGTTTAACATATATTTTATGATGAGATATTTATTGGTTATTATTGACCAGATAAAAAATAATCACACTTCATTAATATCAAAGAATATTTCCCTTTGGGTCTTCTTGTTATTATAATCATTGAATATGAGGTACGATTTCATGGTTCACCACATAAAATACTATATTATGACAATATAGTGGATACCGATATATTTTTGATAGTTCCTCATCAATATATATATATATATATAGATTTTTGATTCATAATTTCATATGGTCCTATGATATATTTTTATCTATAGAGAATAATATAAACAAATGAAGATATTATATCATATTATCATATGGATTCAAAATGTGGTTTGGATCAACATCATTTTTATTAATTAGTTTTATTGAAATAATTTATTTTAATTGAAAATCTATATGAATCCTTATATATATAATTATGGAAATAATTATAGAACACTAATGCACTTTAATGAAGATATAGAAAGAAATCTAGTGGCACATGAGAAATCTGATGAGATTGAAGAGGAGTTTAGATCCATTAAAAAACATGTTTTAACAAAAAAAGTTATAAAATTACATACCGATAATCATTAACGTAATATTGAATATCATGTTACAAAGAATGTCTTTCAAAATAATACTTCATTGAATAAATAAGGTAAAATTAACAAGATATATCAGTCCCTTTAAAATTGTAGATCATATTGGGAAAGTAACATATAATTTGGAAATTTAGTAAATAACTCTCGGGTTCCTGATGTATACATGTATCAATCCAAAGTTTGTACATGCATTTTCTATCACATGTACTAAATTTAGGGGTCTTGCCACCAGAGCATGAAATGTTTTGTAAGGAACAATCATTAGAGATTTTGGAATGAATATAGAATGTTCTAAAAAACAAGACTAGTAAATTGTTCATTTTCTTTGTGAAACCAATATCATATGGAAGAAACATGGTAACACAAGGATGAAATCAGGTATATTTATCATCAGTATACTATAACAATGTGATGAATTTAGAGGTTTAAATTACTTTCAATATGGGTATAATGATATAGATCAAGTTTTTATGAATTATTTTTTTAATAAACTGAATTACTTATATATAATTTAGAACAAATAATACCATATTATTTACCTGTTACATGGAACAATATTATATGTTTCATTACAGATGATATTGTGTTTTAACCAAACCCTAATATATTATAAATATAGTTATTTAAATGGGGATGTTATAACCAACTAGTTAAAAAATTGTTATGAAGTGTAAAACATAATTTTTATATATTAATTTTAATGTGATAATATAAATAAATAATATTTGATAACGAAGTACATAGTTTTAGGTAATTTCTATATATGTTTCATAAATTCTATTTTATTAAAAATATTACTTCTTATAAACTATATAAAAAATATTTTCTGGAAATATTAAAAAAATATATTGATAAAATAAATGTCATTTTTGATATCATAATGTTCATATTAGATTATATTTATTTTTTAGAATTCTATAAATAATTTAATATTTTTAGTAATAATGAAAATATTGAATTTTTATTGAAACAATCCTTTTGATGAAATTATTTATAAATTTAAATTATATTATTAATTTTTTTAAAGAAACAATAGTTCATTTATAAAACAATTTATCCCATTTAGATAATTGGAATCAATTTAATATTAAATTTCAATACAGATATTCATAAATCATTTGATTATTTTCTCTTCAAAAACTAACATTCTCATCACATCAATGATATTAATATTAAATTTAAATTTTCATGATATGTTAATATAATTTTAAAAAATGGATTCTATATTTGGAAGAAGCATATTTTTATTTTCTAATAATTTCAACATCATTTTTTCCATAAATTATTATTAAATAAAATAAATATTATTTGTCATGGTTAAGGTAAAAATGGATTTAATGACCGTTATCTCAAAAGATATGTGTCAATTGTAACACCATAAAATTTATAAATGATTCATTTTTTTAATTGTGCATGTTACATAAAATAAGGAGTTATCAATTATTTCACACATAATAAAATTTTTTTTCTTGTACCTTGAACTACAAGTCTCGTTTTCACTATACATAAAATGAAAGTTCCATTTAAAGTTGATGTTATACACTATATGGTGTTTTGCCGAATAAAAATATATTATTAATATTAATATTCAATATGATATTTATCCCCTTTAAATTGTAATATAGGAAGTAAATATTTTTCTCTATCATATTAAAAATTCAATTTTACAATTTATTACTAGTTATCTTTATATTATTAATAAAATTATAATCATTTGAATTAATAAATATTTGTTTTGAAAACCCCATTATTTTTTTCTAAAAGATTATTTATTCATTAATGGAACAAATAATATCAAATATAATTATAATAAATCCTAATCATTTATTTGAAAAAATGAAATTACATTTTGAAATGGGAATACCAAAGTTGTCTTTGGGTGAATGTTTTTTATGCATTAAAGATGAATCGTTTTTTGAGGAATAGTAAAAAATACTAATTTTTTGGGAAAACTAACGTTCCCTTCAAATTATTTGTAATTTTATATAATATTTTATGATGGGTTTAATGTAATAATGTTTCTATTTTATATCAATTTATCAAATTTATTTGACTGTATTCAATTTCATATTAAATTTATTTTTAAAAACATTAAACATTTTTGAACATTTTTTCATAAAAAAACCATTAGTATCATTATGCCTATAAAATTGATTTTAAATTAAATTCTTCTATATATGTATGTTTAATGTTACCAAAAGGATACTATTTATGTAATAATAATAATTTATAATGTATAATAATTCCATATTATATTTTGGATAATGTTATTTTGGAGAATAATTAAAATTAATTACAATTATTATAGAGAAAATAAAACTTATTTAGTTTTTAAACAAATAATATGAGGTGTAAAAATAACCCTACACATTTACCAAAACCCTTTTATGAATTTGTTTTACCCATAACCCTATAGGATCTATTTTTATTATTTAGGGGGATACTATTCCGTAAAGACATCCTATATGATTTGTTAAGTAAAGAAAAAAGAAAAAAAAATCTTCCATGCCATTAATATTTATAAAGAGTAGGGATTTAGGAAATTGTCATAATTTCAGTTATAAATTATATATTTAAAGATAAATGAGTTGGTCTTATCATGAAAATTTATTTTTATATTAAATATATTTGTATTTAATTACATTAAAATCTTATGAAATGCCAAATACAGTAATTATTTACTGAATAAAACAACAAAATAGTTGATAATAAAAACATAAAAAGAGAATAATGTTGATTAAATTATTAAACTCCATTAATTCTTTCTATGAATTTATCATGTTTCGTATATGGTGGGCTAATATATTTTATCTTTTTCATTATTTAAGAAATAAATAAATTCAATTTAATTGAATAAATTTAAATTTTAAATTAATGGTATTATATAGTAAATAATATTTTTAATAAATTATTTAAATTTTCTAATAATACTACCCTCTTCCATGTTATTTTATCAAAATCAATAAATTTCAAATATGGTCCATTTAGGGACCATGTTATCTTTTATAATGACTATATTGATAGTTACATATTAAAAAATAATTTTTCATGGTTACTGTTTAAGTGCCATTTTTTAATGTTCAATGATTTTGTGTAAAAAGTTTTTTCCTCAAACATAGGATAGTTATCACATATATTATATATCATATTTAGATTTTTTTCGGTATAATATTTTTATAATTTTCACTCAATTTTTCATTAAAATACTATAAAGGACACCCATATAACATAGCCACAATTTCCTGATGATAACGTGGATGTCGGTCATATTAATATTGTGAGGGATATGTCATAAATAAATTATTTCATGTCATGTTTCCCATTTCTATTTGATATTAAATTTATGGAATCACTGGATGAAAATTTTGATATTGAGTTTATCAATGTTTTGTTCAGTCATTCCATCCTGATTTACAAATTTTTATCTCTAACAGAATCTCCCTAGAGATCCCATGTCCATAAATGACTACACACCTCCTTTAAAATGGTAGAACGTCCTTTGGGTTCTTAGACCAAACATCACTTATGATATAACATTGGATAATAGGATGGGAGATCCGTCTCACCACACCCATTTGGGAATAATTTTATCCAACTCATCGACCTAGTTATATATCTAAGATATGTATAATAATAAATTCCTAATCTCAATATGTTATTGGAAACCCTAATGAAATTATCATATGATAAATAATTTTATATGAAAATGGTTAATTATATTATTTGAACCATTTTTGTGTATCCCATGTTATTCATGCATTTTTCATTAGTGGTTAGTTGCTTCAATGTTGAGTCTGTATAACTAGTCACTCTAGATTTATTTATTATCCAATGAGGCTGTTAATATTTTTAGGATAATATTGAGCCATTATGAGCTATCCAAGATTTTATATTTCAAAATAAGAATTAAAACATACAGATTTCATTAAACTCATGAAGTTTAATATCATATTTAAAGCATATATATATAGGCACATAGGAACTATTTATCTGGTCTCATACCACGAGGTGGATTCTAGCATATCCGTGTTATAGTAGGAATTATAGTCCTTATAGATCATTTTGATCAGGTTTTACACAATTAATTTTCCCTTATATTGGTGAAAAAGACATTTTATGCTTCATATCAGGGCTTACATGCTGAGGTTTCCCTTGCTATTAGAGATTTTTGGGGGTGAATGGTATGATTTTTTCAACTCCTTAAGCCCACATAAAATATTATCGGTGTGGAGAAAAGGGATTAAATGTATCCATTACCACTAGAAAGAGATGTTTGACATATGTTCTTGTAAAATCTTTTAGCTGTTTAGTTTTGTGATTGATCCATAAGATGGTTTCCACCATATTCTATTTATCACCTAAATCAATGACATCAATGTTATGTTGACGAATCAATCTACTAGATGATGATTAAATGTGATCATCCCCTGGGAGATCCTAGGCCCACAAAATTTTAGCATCATTTAGATGGAAGGATATACTTTGAAGTGGATTCCCATTAGTGCATGGTCCTTTAGTAATGAATATTTAAGAACTGAACCTTTTATGAAGATAAATTGGACATCATTTCATGTATTATTTATTATATTTTTTTGTAACTATTTATTTGGGTTTTACATTGGGTTGTGTTGGGATGAAATTTAGAAAAATTGATTAAAGAGGGGTTGGGGACATGTGGCATATAATTAATGAAAATAGTGCGCCCCACTGAATCTAACAGTGAAAACCTAGATTTAGGGGATTCAATTGGATGTTGTCTGATTTAGAAAATAAACTTTCCTCTTAGGATTAAACATGCACCACTAAATTCATAGGCACGTTTTTAGTGCATGGGTTTGGAAATCATGGTTCTCATACAATGGAAACTATGCGCATGATTTAAATTAGCCTAGAAATTTATATAAAACATTTTAAAACCCCCCAATTAACCCCATGATGACCCCCATTTGACCCTAGGTTATCATTCACATCTTTGGATCTCTCCGGATGATTACCATTCCCTCCACACCTATGTTCTTTGGAAACTGAATCTCAGATAAAATATCTTATCCTATTAAAGTATGTGGATTATAACAAGTTGTTTTCTCATTCATTCTCATATGTTCCTTATTTATTTTCGTGGATGTAATCCTCTATTTTTTTGAACATCTATGTCTTGATTTTATAAATCTTGATATAGTTTTTTGGATCTATATCTACATTTATAGATCATTATTTTTTAAATATAATTTTTTTTAATGATCTAGATAAGATCTACATAATTATGTTGCACAATTTTGGGGAATTTTGTATGGAGAATGATCATCAATGTATTGAGAAAGGGTGCCTAATTTAAAAATCCCTTAAGTTATTATTTTATTTAATATATGAGAGTTATATAATATCTAGATGTGATTAGATATTGAAATCCATAAATGAATTAATTAATGAGTTCAATTAATTAACTTAGATAATTGTTATATTGTGAGATTTATGGATTTTTAAACATGATGGGTAATTTATGAATTATTGATGAGATATTGATGTTTTAGATTTGTTAATTAATAGTGGAAATTAAATATAATGGAATTGGGATGGTTGAATTTAATAATTAAAAGTGATGTAAGGCTAAATAATGAGTGAATTAATATTCGATACAATTATTGGGAAATCAGGATGACAAACTATTGAATTAATTATCAAATTACTAGATTTAATTAATGAATAATTAATTGGATTATTAATTATTATTTGATGAAATTGTGAAGTGGTAAATTGATTGTTGAATTGGATAACAGAAATTGACAATGTTAATAAATTGTCGAATTAATCAACTGACGTGAAATTATAAATTTATAAATTCATTAATGTAATTAGTGGTGGTTAATTAAGATTAAATTTTTTTTAAATCGTTTTGATATATGCTATTAGTCTTGATGAACATTGACCATTAAATAATAGTTAAAATTAATGGTTTTAAAATGGGGTATTAGACAAAATGATATAGGCCGAGTAAATATTGATGTAAATAAATGGATAATATTTGGGGAGTTAGATATGGTATTCTACAACCATGATACATGTAAAATGATTAGTAATGGGGAAATAGATGTGGAATTATACACCAATGACATATCTATCTATATGGATGACAATTTTTGTAGTAGAACTATCCCTCTAAACAAAAGATATATGCATTTTATAGAGATTTCGTGTGCTAGGCATGGAATTATATACCAATGATGTATATTCATGTCTAAAGAATTGGTGTGGGGGACATGTTGTTCTATGCTCATGATTAACAAGTATGATCGATAAATCCAGTACTATACATGGAGTTATATACCCAAACCTTAACATCGGTCATTGGTTCCACATTATAGTAATAATAAATTTAAAATTAAATGGATAATGAAATCACATATTCTAAAATGTAATGTGAATTGAATATTTAACATGGATATACAAGGTGTATACTACAGTAGGTATTGAGGAAACAGTGTCCTTGGAAACTTAGTGGCCTTTTTGGTTAATATATATTACTTTATAATGTGTTAACTTCTTACTGATAAATTGTAATTATTTAAATATATAACTGCATTAACATGATATTGATTGTATTTTTTTAATACTCCACTGGTGGGATGTTAATTAGTTGTTACCACGCCCTAGTCGGGCTTTATGATCAATACCCAAACAGATTTCATGGATTTATAGTAGGTTAAGGGAAAGGGGATCGTGTTATATAGTTGAGTATGGCATGATAGGTTTGAGGGAACCAGACATGGTTTGGGAGCCTCCGTGGAGTTGCAACATTATTTCTTTTGAGATTCATTTTATACACAATAAATATATATTGGCATTAAAAACAATTTATGACCTCAGCTGTATATTTCCCCCCTACATTTCGGATTATGTGTTAATGTTATTGTATATGGTTATATATTCTTTCAATATTGTTTATTTATTTAATATCATGAATTATACTAATAAATGAAGTTATAGTCTCCCTGTGATTGACTTATCAAACCCTTGATACTTTATGTAATCCTATGGAATATGGGGATTTGTTCACGAGGTCATGTAACCAACCAATTTGTGGAAACGATATTTGGAACCAGGGATGAGACATTAAAAACTGCCCTCAATGGACGATTTTCTGTTCTTATTATTCTGTCTTGAAATTTTGGAAAGGTAGACAGTATACACAGAAGAGTTGGGTCTTGGTTATTATCTCAATAATTGGACTATCTAACCCATTTATGGGGGTGAACCTATGTTCCCAGTGGTGGGATATTTTTTATTGTTGTTTTCAGTTTTATAAGAATGTTATTTTACCGTGGGTGAAAAAATTTTAGGTGATGTGATTATTGTTTCTAAGAATTTTTTAGATGGATGTATGAACATGAATAGAATTAGAGTTGAGTTTTTATTCATTATTATAGGCAATAATGATAATTTTCTTAATATGCATCATTTTAGCCACATGTAAGAAAATTGGTTTTTGGTATGTTGTTGAACATAAATTGATTTCTTAACATGGGAAATTTAATTGAAGGAGGTCCCTAATATGAAATAAGAAGGGGTAAAATGATGAAATAATGTTATTTAAGGGGTTTAAAAAATAATAACCTGAACTACGAGTATATTTTTACACATGTTAACTAGGACATAGGTTTATGATGGTTATGTCTACAGAGATAACCTTGGTTTTGACCATGTGGTGAGGTCAGTTAAAAAGACTTTTGGTGGATTATTTTGAGTTTTCGTTAACAAAGTTGTGATAATTTATGTAATGATTCCAGATGACTCCATGATGATCCTTTTTTAGGGGATAATATGATGATATTACTGGATATTATTTAATAATAGTAGAACCCAAGAGACCAATAGTGTTCATGGGAATATACCCCGTGCGTAATAATAAGATCAAGTCTAACTTGAAAATGTATTTTCAGTTGCAACACCACCAATATTTTTACTAGAGGGAGGAAAAGAGGGAGATGAGTTTTTGGTTCCACCGATCAAGACAATACATGTCCATTTGGATCCTCCTAGTAAGAATAAGATATTTTTGGATACTTATATGCAATAAGGACCCTTGATGTGATGGTTGGATTTTTATTTGAGGACTAGATAGACTGAGGGTATGCTATAGACAAAATTTTGGAGATGTTCATAGAGAAATTTTACAAAAAGATAGTGATATAGGGGAGAGAAGCTATGTTTAGGAGTCTGACTCAATCGGGGATGTATGTGATGGACTATGATGGATGCATCACAAATTTTCAGAGTGTTACACCGACATTGGATGAATATGAAGCTACATTAGAAAAACTATTTTCAAATGGACATGAGTTTTAAATCATGTACTAGGGGAATATTTATAGGCTGAATATGTTTAAATATGCAGTGAGTGAGACTCTCATTATGGTGTTAAAATAGATAGAGGCTTCAAATCGTGGATAAGTAGTTTATTCTTAATGATCTATAGTTATGTATTCCTATAGTAGGAAACTTCGTTATGGAACTATGGATAGAGTAGTGGGAATTATATTTCCTAGTCTCATGGATTAGTTACTTAGGATCATACACACTTGCTTCACCACTAGTGTGGTTTATCGGGGAAACATCGTAAACATTTTCCCTAAACTCATATGGACAACTAATCGTGTAGAATGATGTGGAATCTAGATATGTTTTGTAGGGACCCAGGACAAATAGTTAGTGATTGAAGAGAAAGATAGAACCAGGGTGCATGAAGTGGGTCTTCCACACCATATAAGTACGGTTTCTAGGTTTCTACTAGCCATAGAGTTGGAGATATTGGACAAGATGGATCTTGTAATTGGAACCCATATTATTATAGTATTGAAACCGATAGATTTCAGATATAATCACAAGGTATAGGGGACATATTTCTTCATGTGGTGCAACATACAATTATAGAGAGTGATGTTTTCCCATAAACAATGTGATGTACATTTGTAGATGATTCTACATTGTCTAGTTCCTGATTTGATACTTGTGCCTCTTATTTCATTATATCCACAAAACTTGGTAATGTTTTGAGCTTGGTGGTGGGTTTTTTAGCGGGGTAATGATTATAGATACACCATCATGAGTATGTTCTAGAGACATATTATTGTTCATGGGATATTATCTAAAAAATGAGGGTAATTGTTTTCTTTTGTATATTTTATACCCATAACATGACAAAATTTGATCTTATTATGTGTACTGACTATCTAGTTGCACAACAAGCTCACATAAATTGTTACAAGAGTAGAGTGAATTTTAAATATTCTAATGGAAACTGATATGTTCACCATGGGGTATATCTATTATGCCTGATTAGGAACAATTACATAAAAATTGAGTCAAATCATAGCTGAGGCTTATAGTTTATTAAAAGATTATTGGGGGTGTAATTCATTATGTCTTTCCAAAAATGGTGGAACAGTTTTACTTGGATTTCCCTAAGGCATCATATGGCTTCCACTAGAGATAGATATGGAATTCACTATTGTGTTGATTAATGGGTCAGAGCCAAAATCTATCCAACCATAGAGAATGGAGCTGATATAGATTCATGTTCTCATGAATCATTTGTATGATTTGAAGGATAAGTGGATTATCCAACGGAGTACGTCACCTTGGGGATCCCATATATGGTACTCACATAATAATTAAATGAGTTATAAATTGTTTTTTGATTATTTAATGTTGAAAAGATTAATATAATGAAGAGATATAATATTACATGAAATGAAAATATATTTGAAATATTGAGAGGAACTTACATGGTCTCAATGATCGATGTGAGGTCATGGTATCATCAGCTGAGACCTCAGACTTTTGATATTTTGAGGGCTACATTTAGAATCTAGTATGTTATATATATTTTTTTTTAATAATTATATTTTTATTGATGAACTGTCAAGTGTTGGTGTTTGTGGATGGAAGCACAGTGTACTTTAGGACATATTATGATCAATCCAAAAAACGTGAAATTATAATGATTACCTTGAGAGAGAATCAAATATATGTCAATCAATCTAACTATATTTTTTGGATTGACTATGTACACTTCTTGGGGAACATTATCTCAGATGAAGGTATGTCAGTGGACTCAAATAAGGTCTGTGAAGTCGTTTCATAGGAGTAGCCAATGAACATGTTCTCCATCTGAAGATTTATAGGCTTGGGGAAAATTATGATATTATTATCTAGAACATTTCATGTTTTTCTGAATCTCTTTAGGGAATGACCTAGAAGGCGTAATGATTGAATGGGATTAATATTGCGAGAATTCCTTCCATGAAATAAAGAAAAATTTGACTCCTTGACCAATACTGATCTGACATTATCTAAGTGAAATGCACACTTTTTATTTTGAAACGTCTAGAATTAGTCTTGGAGATGTTTTAATTCAAGGAGAATGAGTCAGAGTATATGGGTCTCGATTGTTAGTATCATATAAATAGGAATACCCTACACCTGACCTTGAGATAGTGGATGTTGTTAATTATATGATGGGCTCGTGACACTATAGGTTTATTGATATGTTTATTGTATTTACTGATCATAATTGATTAAGTTATATCTTCTCACTAAAATATTTGATTCTTTAGTAGCAGAGATGGTTAGAGTAAATTAAATTTTTTAATTTTAAGCTAGAATATACACTAGGTCATGTAAATAGTATTATTGGAGGCTTGAATCTGAAGAATCAGACTCATATGGTTCAATTATCTTGTTTTGAGCTTAAGATGATAGAATATAATGGTTTATATACTTGTATACGTTTATTATGAATAGGATAATATGAACTTCTTTTCTGTATCTTGGGAGTTTTCAATTTTGAGACAGATCCTACTCCAGAATAATGTGGATCCAAAGTGTTTGTTCCAGAGGGAAATCCCAAAAGGTTGGGAGTCACCTTCTGAATAGAGAATAGATGAGGATGAGATCATATGTGTGAAGAATCATTTTTTTTCATTTGAGAATCTAAGAGGATATCATGTGGAAATTTCATGCCTAGAAGTGGGTGTACATATTGGTGTGTCCAAAACGATCTGAGAAATACGATGACATTTCTGGTGCCTGGGTATTACAAAGATGATAACAAGGTTTGTGACATTATTCAACACCATTATGTGGGTAAAGGTCAAGAATCAATGACATTGAGGTTTTCTACAGTTGATGTAAATTTAGAAATAGAATAGGGATGTCATTAAATTGGATTTTGTGATCGGAGTTTTGAATACGCCAATTAATAATGAAAATCATTAGGTTTTAGTGGATCGACTGACTAAAGTAGTAAATATATTGCAAATTTTGGAGAATTTATCAGTGGTATATATGAGAACATTTTATGTTATGAGATAATCAATATGTATGGGGTTCCATAGACTATTTTTTTTCATTTTACATCAATCTTCTAGTAGGGCGTGGAGAAGGTGCACAGTACATTGGTTATATTGAGTAGGTATGTACACCCATAGATAAATGTGAATTCAGAGAGTACCACATAGGTGATATTGAGGATATACTACAGGCATGTTTCCATGACTTTAGAAGTTCTTTTTAAAATCATTTAGACTTAGTGGAGTTTTTATATGACATTATTTATTAGGAAAATATACATATGGAACCATTGAATGCTCTTAATTGTAGTCCATGTTGATAACCATTATTATTGATAGAGGTAGGTGAGTCAGAGTTATTGGGACATAGACTCTTTCAAGTGATGTGTGATTAAGTATAACTAATTTAGAATCATATGGATATGGCTCAGAGTAGGTAGATGTAAAATTATGCAATATAGAGACACCGCCTAGAATTTACATTTTGTGGTAGTGTATTCCATAAAGTTTCATCATGGATTGTTCATTGTAGGATACGGAGGTTGGGAAATCGGGATCCTAGTTTGAAAGGACTGTTTGAGATTATGGATTGAATTGGTATGGTTTTATAATGATTGGATCTTCTATTGAAATATAGTGTTATGCATGATTTTATCTATGTCTAAAAAAATGGTTTTATCATCCCAACCCTTATCAGGTGATCGATGTGGATGATGTTGATCGTGATAGAGTTGTATAATTTGAGTAGTATCTGATACAAATGATAGATGGTAGTGATAATGTTTTGGGAGGATTGAATGAACCAATAGTTTGTGTATTGAGGAATCATGGTAATGTATTGGAGAAAAAATTAGATGAGGAATAATATAGTTGGGCGTAGTGTCCTGATTATTTTTCCTCAAAGACTTAATAAGGCTTGGGAGTGCATCTTGAGGATGAGATGTTGTAAGGTGTTGATATTGTAAGATCATGACATTTTCATGAGTTGAATCAGGCATGATTTCATGTATTATTTTTACCATGCGTTGATCAATTTTTTTTGTGTATTACATTGGGGTGTGTATGGGTGAAAATAGAGAAAATTCATAGACTGAGTGTTTCGAAACGTTTGGCAGTAACATAAAATCCTACACCAAACCTAGTAAATTGTGTAAACCAAAGAAGAATGGATTCACATGTATGGTACATAATTTGAAAACCATTTCATCCCCAAAGGAGTAATAAATATCCAATAAAATAATAGGCACGTACTTGGAGCAATGATTTTTAGAACTAGGCATCCCTCCCATGGAAATCATGCACGGTAATTATACTAGCTCGAAAGATATTATAAATATTTTCTTAACACCAAAATTTATACCATGTCAACCCAATTCAACCTGAGATGTTCATTCATTATATTGGATCTCTCTTATAATATTTAAATCCCCCACATCCTCTTTTATTCAAAATTCACATCCCATATCAAATATCTCCTCCAATCTCAGTAAGTGGATCACATCTCGAAGTTTTCCAATTCATAATCTTATGATATCTATTTATTTCAGTGGATGTAATATTATGATATTTCTGGATCTATATATAGATTTGATAAAACTGTATATAATTTTTTTGATATATATCATGATCTAAGAGAACGTGATATGTTAAATGTAGACTAGGGGTAATAGATCTGCATACGATCTACATTGTTGTACTGCTCAGTTTTGGGGATTTCTATCAAGTGATATTTCTTCATCGAATCGAGGTAGGAATTCTAATTTACTAATCCTATATTCATGATTATATTTTTTATATTCATTTTGAATAATTTTATTGTTTTTTTGAAATTAAAACCCTAATTAATTTTAAAAACATCACAAATTATTTAATTTTTATAATTTTGATATTGTGATTTTAAATATTTTTGAACAAGATAGTTAATTAGAAAATTAATTATGATATCATGTGATGTTTTAATTTATAAAAAATTGTGGAAATTCATTTTTATGTAATTTAATGTTGGAACTGGGTAATTAAATGTTAAATAATGATAACTAATTAGTTGATTAATTATCAATTTTTTTATTTTAAAAATAATAATCTATTGGTGAATTAATTATTGTTTGTTTAAATTGAGAAATTGTTAATTTATTATTGAAATGACTAAAATAAATTGGCATTGTTCATTAATTATACAGTTAATTAATTGGAATAGATAAATTAATTTATTAATTAATTATTGTAATTAATGATGGTAATTTATGATAATAGAATTAATGTTGTTTAAACATAGTTGTGAAATATGGTATTAGAAACGATGATATAATCAAATTAAAAATGATATAAATGAATGTTTGTGAAATGTGGTGTCATTCATGATGATGTAATACCAGAAAATAATGATATAAATAAATGGTTGATATTTGTAGAGTTAGACATGGAATTCTACACAAATGATTAAGGTGCATAGTTGAGGAAATGGACCCTAGACATGGAATTCTACAAAAATGATAAATATATTAGTATGGTTGATAATTTTAGATTTTTAAATGCAGTTCTAAACCAATGATATTTGTGCATGGTTGATATTTTGGGTGTTAGATATGGAGTTCTAAACCAGTGATGTAAATTAATGATTATGAATTTAGGTTCTAGACTTGATGTTCAATTCCCATGATAAAAACATATGATTGATTAATGGGGTACTCGACATGTTTTCCAATACCAAAAACCAAGACACTAGATAATGGTTCCATGTCCTAGTAATAATGTTTTTTAAAAGAAATTGATAATGATATCCCATTTCTTGAAATCAAATTTGAATTTAATATGTAAATTAGCTAAGAATCGGTGTGGGCCAGAGGAGGTATTGAGGTATGGGTGTCCTCGGAAACCCAGTGGTCTGTGTGGTTAACAACAAATAATTGAACATGTGAAATTTTTTAACTTAATAATTTTAATTATTTCATTATATAATTGTATAGACATGTTATTGACTATATTAGTTTTAGACACTATTGGTGGTTTCCTACTGTCCTGTACTCAAACCTTACACAGCCTGCCTAACCGGTACCTAAATAGATTTCATTGATACATGGTAGGTTAAACAAAAGGATTCCTTGTTATATGGATATGTTAAGATGGATTATAGTTGAGTTATTTAGATGTGTTTCAGGACCCAATTTGTATTTGTTAGTTCCTTTATATTTATTTTCATTTCAGACACAAGACACATACATTTGCATGATTTTCTCTTTTCTACTATCAGTTTGATATTGTATTCCTAGAAATTATTAATATGTGTTATTGGTATTACTTATGTTTATATATTAATTGACTATATTATATATACATATATTGTTGTATTATTGTAATAATATGGTATTGTCTCCTTGTGATTAACTTATCAGACCCTCAATGCTAGTCAAAATCCTTTGAAAAACGGGGAGGTGTGCTTGAGGACATGTGACCAACTAGGTCAGGGTATTGGTATTTGGCACCCAGGTAGGGACATTATATCTTCTAACATATCCATTTTAGGGATTTTTTGAGATTTCTCATAGTTCTATTGACATCTCAATATGTTTGTGGATGATTAAGGATGATATTGAATTGACAAGATGTCGAATGACATTGGTGACATGTCTCAATGTTGTCACATGATTAGGATAAGCCATTTGAATAACATGATGATCAAGGTATATGATCTTATCATAAGTTTTCCATAATTTATATTTTATTCTATTTTTTATGTTTAATTTTCATATATGTTGTATTAATTTATTTCATAGGGTTTGTGTGATTTATCTGAAATGTGGGAACCCATTCATAATGATTGGCTAACACACCCAAAGTAATTTTCATGATCCCAACTGATCATGTGATGTTCATATTTAGTCCTCATGTTCTATTAGGTTTTTTATATAGGTTATACCAGGTGAAAAAAATCTATCATGATACTGGTCATTTGGGGATGTCCACTCAAATCATTTGATGGTATATTTCATGGATTAAAAGATTCATTTTGTGTGGTTGGGTTTGGGGGTTTATATTCCTCAATCCTTAAATTATATTATTTCTTTGTGTGGAGTGTGTCTTATAGATATGGGATGGGGTTTTTGGAGGTCTTTATTGTTTCATGCTTTGTGAAATCATGTACTATTCTATAATGGGGGAATAACAATAATCATGGTGAATCAATGACTATCCCACTATCACCCAATTTTTCTATTTTTTAAAATAAAATAGTTTTGACATGAAAATGTAGAAAATCCAATGATATCCCACAATGTATGTTTAACATGAAAAGGTATGTAGAGACCCAAAGCGTGACGTACATGGACATGACATTACTTTTTCGGAATACTTAATACATTAAAAAAATAGGCACACAATGACCGTAATAATTTAGTGTCTTTGGAAACTCCGAACATAATATTCTAATAGTGGTGAAAGATCTTTAACATCTCCCATAAATATCTTCACCTTTTTTTCATACCTAAAACCATTATTTAAATCCTGGGGAAAAAACATAAAAAGGGTATGCTAAAAATCTGAGTAAGGGTAAACATAGACAACATAAAATAATTTATAAACATTTGAATGCAAAAATTTGAACATAAAATCTAAACATCAAAATCATGAGCAAAGAGATAAATCTTGGAATTATGTAAGGCATATATCATAATGGAACATCAATCATGATATAATATCCTAGGAAGAAAAAATGTAATTGTGGAAACCATTAAGCACATGTTATGATTTCCATAGTAGCCAAGGCATTGCTTCCAAGACCATCTTAGTGGAAAATGTCTCTCTCTGAATTGAGTCCACTCCTCGTTCTAGTCATTTATCACTGAACCGGATTAACATACCATTCCATCCATGACTATCTCATGAGATATAAATCCTTACCCAATGCATTTTAGGGAGATATAGGGCCCACCCAACTCATAATGAAATCATTCTTATTTGTGCCACAAAATAAACATAAATCATTCATCATAACCCAAAGAACAAAATGGGTTTCATAAACATCATCCAATAATAACATAATCCATATAAAACAAATGGATATCATTTAATCATAATAAAATTAAAACCATGTAATTCATAGAGAAATTATTCTTGAAACATACACATATGACATAATGTTATCTTATATGGAAAATGGTTTTGATAAAACACGAGAAATGAATTCTTGAGGAAAATATCCTTTCTTCTTCAAAATCATATTCTTTTCACAAAATGCCATGCAATTTTAAAAGAAAAGTATTATTTTGAAAATATTCATGAAATATTTTATAGTAACCTTCATGAAAATAACATGTTATAAAACTGTAAAAATCCGTTCATGCTGTATAAGTTAAAAAAAATATTCTCCTCGTACTTTTTTCAGAAAAGTCAAAAAGTACCTCGTATTGTGAAAAAATAAAGATTCCTTACAAACCATGTAGTAAAAGAAAAAAATGGATAAAAAGGAATTTAAACATACATGAAATTTTTTTTATAAAACTTGGACATGGATGATAAATATAACCCCAATAAATACTTACGTATAAGAAACATCGGATAGAAAACAATTGAGATTGCTACATTATCCCTTACCTTATGTCCGATATGTTTTGTATGTATCCAGAAATCATGTATAATGATTTAAATAATGTCATTGACTTACTAAAAAATCATATTCATTGTTATGATATCATATATGGGTCACTTATGACTTTATATTACCTGTTCTTTTGTAAATTCCAAGTTAAAGCATAATTTTGGGTAAAATCGTTTCATTTATCGTACGTGTTTCGACTTGTTGTTCTTGATATTATTACTTATATACTGATTTACCTAATTATAGAATGTAAAAAATAATTTATATATAATATATATTCATCATATACATATATATATGATAGATCGATAAATGGAATTAAATACACCATTAATGGAGATGGTCGGCCGTACGTACGCATGAACGCTGTTTTCATTTCCTTATTGAATTTAATGGAATTAAGTATATGACATACATATATATATATAAATAAATATAGTATCATTATTATGTCATAAATTTTGTTATTATTCATTATATATACTTTATAATCATTCATTAATGGTTAACATGGAGAATGAATCTCATCGCGTCATGGAGACGGTAGTCCGTACGTATGCACGAGCGATGATATCATTCCCATGATCGTGGAATTTTGTTGAAGTGTATGTATAATATTTTAAAATCAATATCACTTTACAATAATCATATATAATTATTTATTTACACCATTATACCCATCCATGTAAGATGGTGGTTGAAAACAGATTACACCACGGCGTGGAGATGGTATTATGTAGGATGAATAGAAGGTGAAATAAGGTTGTTTTATATATATAATAACATATAAGTATATTAGAGATACTGGAGTTATTACTTTATAATGAAACAACTGAATAAAAAGAATATAAAGAATAAAGAAAATTTGAAAGAATTGGTAGAAGAGATTACCTCTTTTTTGATGCACCTCCTTTAAACTTATTCTTAGGGCACTAGAGATGGTCTTTTGAGAAGACCAGAACCTCTATGATATAAATATATAGGTTGGGAAGATTAATTGGCAGGTTTTTGACAAGCTTCATTAATCAAAAGGGTGTAAAGAGCAGAGGGAAGGGGTTCCCATTTTATAAGGGAGGACAGGGCCACCTTAGGAAATCTTAAAATGTTATTTTATAATAAAGTCATATTTGGTTTTTAATAGCTCCAAATTGATTTATTTTGAAGCTATGCTGGGGATGGGTATAAATACTCTCAAAAACTATATTTTAGACAAGTTTAGTTTACTATTTTATCCTTATCATTTAGATTTCACTCTAAGTTAAATAATATTACATTTACTATGTCTTTTTGTTTTCTTACACTATATGGTTAATAAACTTACTATAACGAGACAAACGAACCCCAAGTGGTTCATTATTAATATATATATCCTTATCTAAGTCATTTTTCCTAACCATTGATTTTTATGAATAATATTACAATTAATAATATAATATTTTTTTTAAAAACAATTTTATGCCAATTTTGACACTATTTGGACATGATTATTTTTGAAAATCATAACAGCATCATCAGTTCAAAAAAAGTTAATTAAATCAATAATAACATGTCATAGTAACCTCGAAATTTATTTTAATTCATAAAAAGTATAAAATCACCTTAATTTAGGGATTTATAACATCAATTATGTTAATATTTGATTAATACGATAATTACTGCATCATCATTGTGTCATAAATAAGTTAAATTATATAAGGTCTAAAAATTATAAATACAATTCCATTATGTATTAAATATTTTTATATTTTCAATTAATATTTATAATCGAAATTATCTTATGTATAACCGTATATTAAAAATCTTTTAATTATTAAACTTTGATTTTAACTATTTTAATTCCTCTTTAAATAAAATAATAATTAATGTCCTAATCTAATCCAAGTGGACCTAAAAAGTAATATTATATTCCAAAGGATGTTTTTGGTCGAATTAAACTTATCCATTAGAATTTGGACATGTGTTAGGGTAATAATAATATCATTTTTACACTTAATTACCCTATTCACTTTTAACCGTGTTAAATAAAAGTAAAAACGTTTCTATTCACCAAAAATTATTTTCATCTCATTGAACCACTTTTTAGTCCTTGATATTAATTTTGTCTCTTGGATTTTTGAAATTCCACTCACAGATGTGGTAAAAATATGTTTTATGTGAATTTCTAAATTCTCTTAAGAGGTGGGTAAAAGAAGATGAAAAGGTCAATAAAATATTTATATGACTAAAAATATTATAAGATAACTACAATTAATTAAATTAAACTTATATAGGTATTATGTATCAATTTTGACCTAAAATAAATTTAAATAAAATAAATAATTATTTAAATAAAAAGCCGGTTTTAAATAGTAATCTAGTATTTTCACTATTCATCAAAAAATTGAATGTTTTCAGAAAAATACCAAAAATTCACCCTAGGCTAATTTTGATATTCTGAATACAAAAATGAAGTCCATTTTCAATTATAAAATTTATAAAATTTCTAAAAGCGGTTATTACTATTCATAATGGCTACTTCATAATAATATTATAATAATATATTGTTTAGTGAAACCTGGTGTTGTGTACTACACACGCTATCGAGGAAGGTCTTGATTGTGTGCAATGCAAGCCAAGTTAGGGATGTGTGTAGTGAAAGCTCTGTTTGGTGTTGCGTATAACATAATCAAAACATATTTCATTTATACATAAAAAATCTCTATACTTATTGTGGCGTAAAATAATTTCCTCAAAACAAACCTGAAATTGTGTGTAATAAGAGCCAAGAATAGTGTTGAGTATAATGCACGCTAATATAGTGTTGCGTATAGTGCAATCTAATTTTGGTGTATCTTACAACACAATTCATCAATGAAATTAAAAACAATAATTCTCATAAAATCTCGGGTTGTTAAATTCTACCCCCCTTAAAATAAATTTCTCCCTCAAAATTCGTAAAGGTTATAAATGGTTTACTACTTGAAAGATTCTTTCATAGAAACCCACATTGAAAAACGGAATACCAAAACTGAACTTTAAAAACTAAATTATGAAACATAACTGTTACACAAATTAACTAATCACATTGTTTCCACATAGGAGAACATAGGTGAAAATATGGATATAGAAGTGAAATATAACCATAAACTTCTAATGAATAGTGGTAGAGGACATGGATATAAAAATTCTAACAATCACAAAGCCATAAATTTGGGATGATCTGTGGTACTATCCTATTCATCAGATAGCACTAGGACAACATTTTTTTGTTTTCATGATCATTTCCCTAAAGTTGAAGAATTTGAATTAGAAGAAATACATACTTTATTTCGGTATCACCTCACTGTTGCACATGCCTCAAACAATTTCTACTTCATCTCTTAGGGAAATGAAGATTAATATGTCTTCTGTGAATTGTTAGTAGATTATGCGATATAATGATAGGCCATTCCATCTATTTCTATCGGAAAAATTATATCACAATTTCTTAAATATACAAAAGTCCCTCTATGCTGAGATTAATCATATATGGTTGCTAAAATGGACTTATACTTCATCTATCATAGCGCTTAATAAAATAATACTTGTTTCTACTAACCAGGGACTTCCTGTAGGCTAGTGGTAGGCGATAAAGGTCTGTCGCACTTTGGTTGTGGGTTCGATTCCCGCATCCTTGCCTAACGCGGCGTGTTGTCACCCATCCTACGGGTTGTCATTTTTTAAAACAAAACTATTATAACATTCTATCAATAATATAGAAAAACATTTATAGCCTTAAACTATACTAAATTATTTTCAACATAATCCATTCGAATCTTTAGACTTATCCAAAATACTTCTTTCCAAACTCATAGTATGAAGATAACGATTACTAAAATGGTCACATAACAAGCATGTGAATACCATAATTTATCCCTCATATATCTTGTTGGTCACATTACAATCATGTGAATATCTTAATCATGTATTCTCTTGAAAAATGAATACCCATTGAACCTTAGTGAAAACAAGAATGCTGTCAAAACTTAACTCTTTCAACATACAAAAATCCAAAAATTCTATATACTCAAACCATTATGTAACATTGTCTTTATATCTGTCATGAGCTCATTAATACTATCAAAAATATTATTTTCTCCTTATCCATTCATTATGCACATATCATATTCTTTCTAAAAATATCTGAATCACTTTTCATGGTTACTGGTACCATATAATTATTGAAAACCAAAACATTGATATTCCAAAATTTCATGATTCCATAAATGAGATTCCATGATACTATTTTAAAATCCCATTAAATAAACACTTAATCATTACAAAACATCATTTTCATACTCAACATCACAAATAGTGATCACATGTGAGTTCCCTTTATCATTTACATTAAGAGGTTGCTCATGTTGATCATCATTAACCCTTGGATTAGGGCATTGATTAGCATAACTCCATATTTCCTTACACTTGAATAATTGAAGAGTTTATGGTGGGTTCTCTATAGTCTTTTCTTTATTCACATCATTAGCAACCCTTTTCCCATTACTTCGACACTCAGCTGCTCGATGACCTTCTCTTCCACACTTAAAACATTTTCTAGTCCCTTTAAGACAATCTCCACCATGCTTCTTTCAACACATTGAGCATAAAGAAAAATTCATCTTTTTTTCACCATTATATTGATATTTCTCCAGGAAATCCATCTTTCGTTTCTTGTCCAAACCATGAGATGGATATATAACAACAAATTTCATTTCTACCTTGATAGCACAACGCACAATTTTTTCATAGCTACTAAAGTCTCTTATAGATAATGCACTTCGAAGAAATGGTTTTATGCCACTCAAGAATCGATCAACATTACTTTCAGGTTGTATGATAAATCCAGAAGCATACCTTGAAAGACTTGTAAAATTTTCTTCGTATATACCAACAGATTCATCATCCTATTGCTTAATCTCAAGGAACTCTTTTTCCGTCTTTTATCAACGAATAAGAGGGAAGTACTTAATGAAAAACTATTTTTTGAAATTGTCACATTCCATGGATTCAATTTCATATTGGGGCCTTCTATTTTAAATTAGAGTCTTCCACTCATATGCTTCACCTTCTAAACGGTAAATAGCTAGATTGACTTTATCATGTTCCGAATAGCGAAGTATGGAAAATATAATATCAATGGTACCGATCTTGTGTTCAGCAACAAGTGGATTAGATGACCCATTGAAATAAGGTGAACATTGACTCATGAAGGACTCAATAGAATATTGTTCCCTTATCTTCTCATTCGGAAGTCCAGATTGATTCATAGCTTGCGTAAGTATAGCAATAAGATTCTTCACTCCATCTCCCATTACATTGGTTTGTTCAGGAGTATAATCATTTCATTGTTTTTACATTGATCAAAAAGATTATTTTGGGTTCCAACCATCGTCTAAAACCCAAAAAGTATAGTGTGAGAGGAAAAAATCATAATCAATGGGTATTATCTTTGTAAAGACCCGTAAAATTCAAGGGAAAGTTTTTCTTAATTTTCTTTAGAATTTTACAAGAGCGCGGTTTCAGACGGCACCTGATTCCGAGGCCCGGAGTTCCCGGAATTAATTTCCGAAGTTTGGCTCGGGTACGTTCAGTGAACGAACGAGCGGGAATTCCTAACTTTTGATCCGGTGCTCGGAATTGAAATCTGAGGGCACCGATGAACTCGCAGCGCCGATATTCGCTTAAAGAGTCCTTTTCGGAAGTTGCGTTTGTTGCGGGTTGAAAGTTAATTTTGGGGTTTTTAGTTTGAGTTAAATAAAATTTGTGTAGAACAAATTTTATTTTAACTTCTTAAAACCTATCAAAGGAGGTTGGAAGTGGGACCCACACCCACTTAACCTCCCTTGGGAGGATTAAGTGTGGTGGGGCCCACACGAACCCCTTTTCTTTTCAAATTCCCTAACCCCTCTAAACCCCCTCTTATTTATGTAACTCCCCCCTACTTTAATTCTTGCCAACCTATCTCTTCACTTAATTTTGTCAAATCTAGATTTAATTAATGTATTGAATTCAACTTTTGAATTTTGAAAGGTTGGCAAAGAGAAAATAAAATAAGATGTAGCTTATTTTATTTTGGGTGGTTTGTTTGTCTTCTTGAGAGGTGGAGAGCTCTTCTCTTCTTCTTCTTCTTCAAACTCAACGAAGAACGCAAAGAACGTCGTTCTTCAACGAAGAACTTCTCCACCGAAGAACACGGTCCATCCGCGACGCCGTATCCGCGACGCGACGTACTTCTTCCGCGTCATCTCTTCCGTGACGGTTTTCCGCGACGAACGCCATCGACAACGACTCTTCCTCCGACGTCAAAGGAATCGACACCGATATTCCACGACTCCGTCAACGTGCGACTATCGAGAACGCTCAAGTTCCGACGAAGAACGCCGCTCCGCTCTTCTTCATCTTCGGTGTCAACGAGAGAGAACACCGCACCTTCCTCGGACAACCTTCGTCGGCGTACAAGTTTTCGCCAACGACGTGCCTCTTCGGACGCGCCTCTTCGTCGTCGAATTTGACGAACGACGACCACGACGCCCGACCTCCGCGACGTCGTCTTCCGCGGAACGTTCACAATCTTCGAACCTTATACCGAGGTAGGGGTTGTTGATTCAATATTTATTTATTCCATTTCTTGAACGTGGATCTGGCATGTCTAACATGAGGCTTTGAATGTTCAAGTTGAGTTTTTATTTAACGTGAGGGGGGCCGGACCGCATGAACATGGCCGAACCCCCCTCCAACGTTTATGTTGATTTATCTTGCGGGTGGAAGCAAGTGGCGTGGTGCCGTCGCACCACGCGGATGATCGTGCAAATATTTTACGCGGCGCCGTCGCGCTACGCCAAGGAAAAATCTTCAAGAACGCGACGCCGTCGCGCCGCGTTGAAAGGAATCATGGCACGGCGAAAGGGGCGCGGTGCCGTCGCACCGCGCCGGACGACGAACACCGCGGCCGGTTCCGGGCCGCGGTGGGACGAGAAGACCGCGGCCGGTTCCGGGCCGCGGCGGAAGAGAAGACCGGCGGACGGGCCGCCGGCGTCGGAAGCCGTAGGGGGGACCGGATTTTCCGGTCCCGTTGGAGAAACCGGCCGGCCAGCTGGCCGGCCGGAAGCCTTTAAAACCGGGGGAATTAATCCCCCGGCCACCTCTTAAAAACCCCGCCTCTTTATGAGGGGGGCGGTTCTTTGAAGGAGGGGGGCAGCCGGCCCCCCGGTTGCGCTCCAGCAGGCCCCCCCACGTGAGGGGGGCGTTTTTTTTAAAAGAAAACGGCGCGGCTATGCCGCGCCGCCAGTTGAAGAGCGGGGGTTCGATCCCCCCGCGTGCAGCCACCCCGCGGCGCCAGGCCGCCGCGGCCCGCCGCGCCGCCGCGCCCCCGCGCCGCCCAGGGGGGGGTCGGGCCGGGTTGGCCCGGACCCGGACCCCCCGTTTCGAACCAGAATTGGTATTTGGCCCATAACTTGAGCCTCGGATCTCCGAATGATGAACCGTCTGCGGAAACACGATCCTTGGATCGAGACGGTCGTTTCGGTATATCGCACTCAAGGTTTCAGTTTACTTTGAGTTCGGCCGGGTTGGTTCGTTCACGGAACCAACCGGGCCTTCGGAGCAGAAACGCTCATATCTTGAGCTACAGACGTCCGATTGACGTGTCGTCAGCCGCGTTGTGTTCCTCTTAGAGAGACGGATCTTTTGGCATACTCCGCCCGAGGTTTGGATGCAGGTGGAGTACGGTCGGGTTGGTTTTGCCTTAAAAACCAACCGGGCCCCGGAGACGAAAATGCCAATAACTCTCAGACCAGGCGTCCGATCGACGCACCGTCTGTTGCGTTGAGTTCCCGTTTACGATACGGAACATTTGGTATCCTTCGCCTGAGTTTTGGATACAGTTAGTAGTGGCCGGGTTGGATCGCACCCGAAATCCAACCGGGCCCCTGGAACGGGAAAGCTAATATCTTTCAGACAGGACGTCCGCTTGACGAACCGTCAGCGGCGTTGGTGGTTACGTTGAGTAACGGTCCCTTTGAGTTTACCTTATGGGAGTTCGGGGTACAGTTGTGATACGGTCGGGTTTGGTTCGCACTCGAAACCAACCGGGCCCCTGGGACGAAAAGGCTAATAACTCACAGACCGGGCGTCCGATCGACGCGCCGTCTGTTGCGTTGAGACCCCTGTGACGAAACGGTCTTTTGAGATACTTCTTTGCGGGACTTTGTGATATTTGGAGTATCGACCAGTAGCTCGTGGAGCGGACCCTCCCGGAGACGAGCGTGCAGAGTACGGAGACCGTGTAGCCGGCTGAGACCTGACGACTGCTTGACCGACTCGACTTGGAGTGAGTCGACTAGCCCAGTGGACGGAGCGCCCGGTATTTGGCGGCAGACCCACGGCGGACGGAGCGCCTGGTAGTTGGCAGCAGACCCGCGGTACTCGACAGGAGGAGTACCTCAGTAGGCTATCTGGGTAGCGCCCGGTATTTGGCAGCAGACCCTCAGCGGACGGAGCGCCTGGTAGTTGGCAGCAGACCCGCAGTACTCGACAGGAGGAGTACTTCAGTAGTCTTAGGTTAGTGAGCGGCGTCCTCGGAGTCGTGACAGGACCACTGTACACTCTAGAGACGGAGCTCTTCAGCAGTTACGGTTTCGATAATGAAAATCCTGGTTTGAGCTGAGACTTTTGACATTTGTGTTTCCTCATGATTGAGATGGGTTACTTGATAACTTAGGTATATGTATGGGCATATACCTGGGTAGTGGTTATCCGTTGATCTCATGATCCTTGTGTTTCCTCATGATTGAGATGGGTTACTTGATAACTTAGGTATATGTATGGGCATATACCTGGGTAGTGGTTATCCGTTGATCTCATGATCCTTGTGTTTCCTCATGACTGAGATGGGTTACTTGATAACTTAGGTATATGTATGGGCATATACCTAAGTAGAGTTTAACTGTTGAGATCTTCTTGTGGTTATCCTTGTTGGTTTTAGTGAGACCTTGTGGGTCTCGGGGTCCCTACTGAGTATCGTTATACTCACCCCTTCACGGGCTATGCCCGCACCTCGTTGTGTTGGTTGCAGACGACGGCCAGTACTGGCAGAGGCCGAGTGTTCGAGGACTGGACGGTACCTGGAGGTGGACTATACGACGAGGCGGTACCTAGAGGCAGACCACTGGGCGGGACATACTCAGAGCAGACGGCGGGACCCGAGGAGCAGAGGAGCTATCTGTACCCACCCTTCAGGTGGGATTTCCAGTGGACAGCTCGGCGTAGCAGCTTTACTTTTCAGTTGCTGTTTTCCCTTTCGAGTTGTACTTTACAGTTGGGCTTGTATTTCCGGCCCCTTTTTACTTTCCGCACTTTTAGTTGTACTCTGTTTTTGCTTAGTGTTACTTTCCGCTTGCTTACTCTGTGGTGTTTGTTTACTTTACAAAGGCAATGCCTTCCCTTTTTACCGGGATTTACGCCTTGGTGCTAGTCGCCAGCCCCTGGCCTATGGAAGGCGGGCATGGGGTAGTCATGGCACGGACCCCGAGGGCGGGTCGTGACTAATTGGTATCAAAGGTGGTCGGTTCTACCGCAGACTCTGATCTTTCTTTCTGTGAAGCAATAGTGATAAGGGTACCGAGTGTGGTTTTCAGTTCAGGCAGTCCAGTGTTGGTGCGGGCGGCCGACGTATCCATACACCAGGACCCTGACAACTGATTTCCGACTTTGTGCACGAAAACACTGATTGTGTGTGTGTTTTCAAAGGTTTTTCCCCTTAAAACAGCTCAAACCAGGTCAGCTCACCATGTATAATCGTTTGATCGTGTTACGTTGTTTCTTTCAGGATGGCCCCACGACGGAAGCCAGCTAGGGTTCCGAGAATCGAACGTGAAGACAGCCCACCGAGCGACGAGGCCTCGGTGCAGGGCCCTTTGTCAGCAGTGGCACCGGCGGTAGCTCTACCCGCCGAGCCCCCGATGCTTCCAGCAGCAGCCGCTGACGATGCACGTCGCCTCAGCGCACTGCATGAGTTTCAGCGCCAGCGACCACCCAGGTTTCGCGGGGAGACGGATCCCCAGGCTGCAGAGGACTGGCTGGAGGCAGTGGTATGCGTGTTTAGGCTAGTGAGGACACCAGCAGACCTCATGGTGATCCTCGCTGCGAGCCTACTACACGCAGCAGCAGGACGATGGTGGAGCTTGATGCTCCAGGTGCACGATGAGGCATCTCTACTTTGGACGGACTTTGAGAGCCTCTTCCGCTCGGAGTTCGTCCCAGCCACCCTTCGTGCGGTGCGTATCCAGGAGCTTCTGCAGCTGCGGCAGGGCAGCATGACGGTCGCTCAGTACTCGGCGAGATTTACTGATCTCTCGCGCTACTCGACCGACATGGTACCAGACCCATTCTTCCGGGCCCGGACCTTCGAGAAGGGTTTGAGACACGAGATCAGGGCATCGCTGATCTCCCTCAGCTTACCGACTCAGACAGGAGTACTGGAACGGGCCCTTCTGATTGAGAGCTTCCTTGCTGAGTCTTCACCAGCGCAGCGACCCACCGCAGGGCGGCACGTAGCGGAGTCTTCGGTAGCAGGTAGCCGAAAGATGACTCAGGGGTCCAGACAGACCAGACCTTCAGGCAGACGACCTCAGGGCACTGGCTCATCAGTGCAGGGCACACAGCGCGGAGTCAGTCTTTTGAGTGGAAGACAGTGCTTTGCATGCGGCGGGCAAGGCCACATGGCTCGTGACTGCCCGACCCGCCATGCGGAGGAGCAGCAGACGGTTGAGGAACCACCTAGGCAGAGGCAGAGGTTCGACCGTGGCGGTATGTAGGGAGGAGGCGGATGAGGCAGAGGAGCTGGCCGAGCAGCAGGTGGTGGACGACGCTTTGAGGCTCTGCCACCACCACCACCAGGAGGTCCACCCCGACCACAGGGAATAGGTGAACATGCGAGAGCACAGCTTCAGGCAGCTGAAGCGTACGATCATGGAGCTCTGGGAGCAGGTGGACAGGGGAGGAACTAGTGGATACGTCTTTTGTACTTCTAGTTCCATGTTGATGTTTCTTTTGTGTAGCGTCTTGTATTATGAGCTGCAATAATAAAAGACGCATCCTTTGTGATGTTTTCATTCCTGTCCTCTTTTGTGATGTTACTAAGAGGTTCCAGTTGACTGTTGACTTGACCCTCAGTTGTGAGACATCTACTGGAGGAGACCAGTTACCACACACTGATGCCGACAGTGTGACTCAACCCTTGGAGGCGAGAGTAACGGTTGGATCTCTTAGTAGTAGCGTCGTGGCCTTACGACGTCATCCTTGGTATGGATTAGTATCATCCATGTTAGGATTGACTGTTTTAAGCAAAGAATGTGGTTCATCCAGGGGATGAGACCAGGTTTCCCTTATCGGAAAAGAAGAAATCTTGCAGCTCTTGTGGGACCAGAGATGGTCCGGGCCACGTCAGAGGAGGTCCATGTCATCCAGGAGCGGATGAGGACAGCACAGAGCCGGCATAAGTCATACGCTGACAGGAGGCGGAGGCCACTAGAGTTCGAGGATGGTGACCACGTCTTCTTGCGGGTCTCACCTCGACGTGGTATTCGGAGATTTGGCCGAGGCGACAAGTTATCTCCGCGCTTCATCGGACCCTTCCTGGTCCTCAGCAGGGTAGGTGAGGTGGCTTATCGCCTGGCTCTACCACCTCAGTTACACCGGGTGCACGACGTCTTCCACGTGTCTCAGCTGAGGAGATACGTGCACGACCCGACGCACATCTTTGACCATGGGGAGCTTGACGTTGACGATGGGGCGACTTTTACGGAGGTCCCGGTGGAGATAGAGGATCGACAGAAGCGGGTCCTACATGGGCGATCGATTCCTCTTGTGCGCAACAGATGGCGGCATGGGAATCTCCAGGAGAGCACCTGGGAGCGGGAGGCTCAGATGCGTGCTCAGTTCCCTCTTTTGTTTCCATAGTTTTTGATGTATCTTTATGGGGACGTAAAGCCCTGAGGTGGGAGTAATGTAAAGACCCATAAAATTCAAGGGAAATTTTTTCTTAATTTTCTTTAGAATTTTACAAGAGCGCGGTTTCAGACGGCACCTGATTCCGAGGCCCGGAGTGCCCGGAATTAATTTCCGAAGTTTGGCTCGGGTACGTTCAGTGAACGAACGAGCGTGAATTCCTAACTTTTGATCCGGTGCTCGGAATTGAAATCCGAGGGCACCGATGAACTCGCAGCGCCGATATTCGCTTAAAGAGTCCTTTTCGGGAGTTGCGTTTGTTGCGGGTTGAAAGTTAATTTTGGGGTTTTTAGTTTGAGTTAAATAAAATTTGTGTAGAACAAATTTAATTTTAACTTCTTAAAACCTATCAAAGGAGGTTGGAAGTGGGACCCACACCCACTTAACCTCCCTTGGGAGGATTAAGTGTGGTGGGGCCCACACGAACCCCTTTTCTTTTCAAATTCCCTAACCCCTCTAAACCCCCTCTTATTTATGTAACACCCCCCTACTTTAATTCTTTCCAACCTATCTCTTCACTTAATTTTGTCAACTCTAGATTTAATTAATGTATTGAATTCACCTTTTGAATTTTGAAAGGTTGGCAAAGAGAAAATAAAATAAGATGTAGCTTATTTTATTTTGGGTGGTTTGTTTGTCTTCTTGAGAGGTGGAGAGCTCTTCTCTTCTTCTTCTTCTTCAAACTCAACGAAGAACGCAAAGAACGTCGTTCTTCAACGAAGAACTTCTCCACCGAAGAACACGGTCCATCCGCGACGCCGTATCCGCGACGCGACGTACTTCTTCCGCGTCATCACTTCCGCGACGGTTTTCCGCGACGAACGCCATCGACAACGACTCTTCCTCCGACGTCAAAGGAATCGACACCGATATTCCACGACTCCGTCAACGTGCGACTATCGAGAACGCTCAAGTTCCGACGAAGAACGCCGCTCCGCTCTTCTTCATCTTCGGTGTCAACGAGAGAGAACACCGCACCTTCCTCGGACAACCTTCGTCGGCGTACAAGGTTTCGCCAACGACGTGCCTCTTCGGACGCGCCTCTTCGTCGTCGAATTTGACGAACGACGACCGCGACGCCCGACCTCCGCGACGTCGTCTTCCAGGGAACGTTCACAATCTTCGAACCTTATACCGAGGTAGGGGTTGTTGATTCAATATTTATTTATTCCATTTCTTGAACGTGGATCTGGCATGTCTAACATGAGGCTTTGAATGTTCAAGTTGAGTTTTTATTTAACGTGAGGGGGGCCGGACCGCATGAACACGGCCGAACCCCCCTCCAACGTTTATGTTGATTTATCTTGCGGGTGGAAGCAAGTGGCGTGGTGCCGTCGCACCACGCGGATGATCGTGCAAATATTTTACGCGGCGTCGTCGCGCTACGCCAAGGAAAAATCTTCAATAACGCGACGCCGTCGCGCCGCGTTGAAAAGAATCATGGCACGACGAAAGGGGCGCGGTGCCGTCGCACCGCGCCGGACGACGAACACCGCGGCCGGTTCCGGGCCGCGGTGGGACGAGAAGACCGCGGCTGGTTCCGGGCCGCGGCGGAAGAGAAGACCGGCGGCCGGGCCGCCGGCGTCGGAAGCCGTAGGGGGGACCGGATTTTCCGGTCCCGTTGGAGAAACCGGCTGGCCAGCTGGCCGGCCGGAAGCCTTTAAAACCGGGGGAATTAATCCCCCAGCCACCTCTTAAAAACCCCGCCTCTTTATGAGGGGGGCGGTTCTTTGAAGGAGGGGGGCAGCCGGCCCCCCGGTTGCGCTCCAGCAGGCCCCCCCACGTGAGGGGGGCGTTTTTTTTTAAAAGAAAACGGCGCGGCTATGCCGCGCCGCCAGTTGAAGAGCGGGGGTTCGATCCCCCCGCGTGCAGCCACCCCGCGGCGACGGGCCGCCGCGGCCCGCCGCGCCGCCGCGCCCCCGCGCCGCCCAGGGGGGGGGGGGGGGTCGGGCCGGGTCGGCCCGGACCCGGACCCCCCGTTTCGAACCAGAATTGGTTTTTGGCCCATAACTTGAGCCTCGGATCTCCGAATGACGAACCGTCTGCGGCAACGCGATCCTTGGATCGAGACGGTCGTTTCGGTATATCGCACTCACGGTTTCGGTTTACTTTGAGTTCGGCCGGGTTGGTTCGTTCACGGAACCAACCGGGCCTTCGAAGCAGAAACACTCATATCTTGAGCTACGGACGTCCGATTGACGTGCCGTCAGCCGCGTTGTGTTCCTCTTAGAGAGACGGATCTTTTGGCATACTCCGCCCGAGGTTTGGATGCAGGTGGAGTACGGTCGGGTTGGTTTTGCCTTAAAAACCAACCGGGACCCGGAGACGAAAATGAGAATAACTCTCAGACCGGGCGTCCGATCGACGCACCGTCTGTTGCGTTGAGTTCCCGTTTACGATACGGAACATTTGGTATCCTTCGCCCGAGTTTTGGATACAGTTAGTAGTGGCCGGGTTGGATCGCACCCGAAATCCAACCGGGCCCCTGGAACGGGAAAGCTCATATCTTTCAGACAGGACATCCGCTTGACGAACCGTCAGCGGCGTTGGTGGTTACGTTGAGTAACGGTCCCTTTGAGTTTACCCTATGGGAGTTCGGGGTACAGTTGTGATACGGCCGGGTTTGGTTCGCACTCGAAACCAACCGGGCCCCTGGGACGAAAAGGCTAATAACTCACAGACCGGGCGTCCGATCGACGCGCCGTCTGTTGCGTTGAGACCCCTGTGACGAGACGGTCTTTTGAGATACTTCTTTGCGGGACTTTGTGATACTTGGAGTATCGACCAGTAGCTCATGGAGCGGACCCTCCCGGAGACGAGCGTGCAGAGTACGGAGACCGTGTAGCCGGCTGAGACCTGACGACTGCTTGACCGACTCGACTTGGAGTGAGTCGACTAGCCCAGTGGACGGAGCGCCCGGTATTTGGCGGCAGACCCACGGCGGACGGAGCGCCTGGTAGTTGGCAGCAGACCCGCGGTACTCGACAGGAGGAGTACCTCAGTAGGCTATCTGGGTAGCGCCCGGTATTTGGCAGCAGACCCTCAGCGGACGGAGCGCCTGGTAGTTGGCAGCAGACCCGCAGTACTCGACAGGAGGAGTACTTCAGTAGTCTTAGGTTAGTGAGCGGCGGCCTCGGAGTCGTGACAGGACCACTGTACACACTAGAGACGGAGCTCTTCAGCAGTTACGGTTTCGATAATGAAAATCCTGGTTTGAGCTGAGACTTTTGACCTTTGTGTTTCCTCATGATTGAGATGGGTTACTTGATAACTTAGGTATATGTATGGGCATATACCTGGGTAGTGGTTATCCGTTGATCTCATGATCCTTGTGTTTCCTCATGATTGAGATGGGTTACTTGATAACTTAGGTATATGTATGGGCATGTACCTGGGTAGTGGTTATCCGTTGATCTCATGATCCTTGTGTTTCCTCATGACTGAGATGGGTTACTTGATAACTTAGGTATATGTATGGGCATATACCTAAGTAGAGTTTAACTGTTGAGATCTTCTTGTGGTTATCCTTGTTGGTTTTAGTGAGACCTTGAGGGTCTCGGGGTCCCTACTGAGTATCGTTATACTCACCCCTGCACGGGCTATGCCCGCACCTCGTTGTGTTGGTTGCAGACGACGGCCAGTACTGGCAGAGGCCGAGTGTTCGAGGACTGGATGATACCTGGAGGTGGTCTATACGACGAGGCGGTACCCAGAGGCAGACCACTGGGCGGGACATACTCAGAGCAGACGACGGGACCCGAGGAGCAGAGGAGCTATCTGTACCCACCCTTCAGGTGGGATTTCCAGTGGACAGCTCGGCGTAGCAGCTTTACTTTTCAGTTGCTGTTTTCCATTTCGATTGGTACTTTACAGTTGGGCTTGTATTTCCGGCCCCTTTTTACATTCCGCACTTTTAGTTGTACTCTGTTTTTGCTTAGTGTTACTTTCCGCTTGCTTACTCTGTGGTGTTTGTTTACTTTACAAAGGCAATGCCTTCCCTTTTTACCGGGATTTACGCCTTGGTGCTAGTCGCCAGCCCCTGGCCTATGGAAGGCGGGCTTGGGGTAGTCACGACACGGACCCCGAGGGCGGGTCGTGACAATCTTCAATATCTATCATATTAGGTTAAAAACATTCTTTAAATCATTGGAAAAAAACATAAAAAGTTTGAGCTCAAATTCTCAGCAAGGGTAAACATAGAGAACATAATATAATCCACAAACATTTGAATGAAAAAACATGAACATAAAATCTAATCATCAAAATCATGAGAAAAGGCATAATTTGTTGAAGTATGTAAGGCATATATCATAATGGGACATCAATCCTGATAAAATATCCAGGTAAGAAAACATGTAATTGTGGAAACCATTATGAACATATTAGGATTTGCATAGTAGCCAAGGCATTGCTGCCAAGACCATCTTAGTGGACGAAGTCCCATTCTGAATCGAGTTCACTCCTCATTCTAGTACTGTATCACTGAACCGGATTAACTTACTATTCCATCAATTTCTATCTCATGAGATATAAATCTTTACCCAATTAATTTAAGGGATATATATGTCGCACCCATCTCATAATGAAATCATTCTTACTTGTGCCACAAAATAAACATAATTCATTCATCCTAGCCCAATGAATAAAATGGGTTTCATAAACATCATCCCATCATAACATAATCCATATAAAACAAATGGATATCCTTTAATCATAAGAAAATTAAAACCATGAAAATCATAGAGAAATTATGCTTGAAACATACACATATGAAATAATGTCATCTTAGATGGAATATGATTTTGATAAAACACATGAAATGAATTCTTGAGGAAAATATCTTTTCTTCTTCAAAATAATTTTCTTTTCAGAAAATTCCATGAAATTATAAAAGAAAAGTATTTTTTTGAAAATAGTTTTGAAATCTTGTAAAATAATTTTAATGAAAATAAGGCGTTATAAAACCATAAAAATCAGTTCATGCCGTATAAGTTTAAAAAAATATTCTCCTCATACTTTTGTTAGAAAAGTCAAAAAGTACCTCGTATGGTGAAAAAAGAAATATTACTTAATCACCATGTATTAAAAGTAAAAATTGGGTAAAAATGACTTTAAAAATACATGAAAACATTTTTATAAAACTTGGACATGGATGATAAATATAACCCCAATAAATACTTACGTATAAGAAATCTTGGATAGAAAACAATTGAGATTGAAACATTAGCCCTTACCTTACATCTAATATGCTTCATATGTAACCAACCTCTTGTATAATGATTTAAATAATGTAATTGACTAATTAAAGAATCATATTCATTGTTATGATATCATATATGGTTCACTTATGACTTTATATTACCCATTCTTTCATAAATTCCATGTAAAAGCAGCATTTTGGGTAAAATCGTTTCATTTATCGTAGGTGTTTCGAGTTGTTGATCTTGATATTATTACTTATATACTGATTGAAATAATTCAAGAATGTAATTCATGATTTATATATAGTATATATTCATCATATACATATATATATGATAGATCGATAAATGGAATTAAATACACCATTCATGGAGACGGTAGGTCGTGCGTACGCATGAACACTGTTTTCGTTTATTTATTGAATTGAATGGAATTAAGTAGATGACATAAATATATATATACATAAATCCAGTATCATAATTATTTCATATATTTAAATATTATTCGTTATGTATATTTTATAATCATTCATTAATGGTTAACATGTAGAAATAATCTCATCACGTCGTGGAGACGGTAGTCCGTACATACGCACGAGCGATGATATCATTACCATTATCATGGAATTTGTATTGATGTGTATGTATAATATTTTAGAATCAATATCACTTTAAAATAATCATACATAATTATTTATTTACAGCCTTTTACCCATCCAAGTAAGGTGGTGGTCGAAAACAGATTACAGCCCGGTGTGGAGACGGTATTCCGTACGTACGCACGCGCGGTGATTTCGTTTTCCGTAGGATGGAAAGAATGTGAAATAAGTTTGTTTCATATTTATTATAAAAAATCAGTATATTAGATATACTAATGTTAGTAATTTATAATGAAACAACTAAATAATAAGGAGATGAAGAATAAAGAAACCTTGAAAGAATCTTTAGAAGAGATTACCTCTTTTTCGACGCACATCCATTAAACTTCTTCTTAGGGAACTAGTGTTGGTCTTTTGAGATGACCAGAACCACTATGATATAACTATAGAGGTTGGGAAGAATAATTGGTATGGGTTTCTTGAGATTCAAGTCTCAAACTGGTGTGAGGAGAATAGGGAAGGGGTGCCCTTTTTATAAGGGATGAGAGGGGCACCTTAGGAAAACATAAAATATTATTTTATAATAAAGTAATATTCGGTTTTTAATAGCTCCAAATTAATTTATTTCGAATATAAGGTTGGGATGGGTCGAAATCCTCTCAACAAATATATTTTAGGCATGTTTAGGTTACTATTTTATCCATATCATTTAGATTTAACTCCAAGTTAAATTGTTTAACTTTTACCGTGTCTTTTTGTTTTCTTACACTTTATGGCTAATAAAAACACTATAATAATACAAACGAACCCCAAGTGGTTTATTATTAATATATATATATCCTTATCTAAGTCATTTGGCCGATCCTTAGATTTTTAGGAATAAAATAACAATTAACAATATAATATTTTTTTAAAAGCAATTTTATGTCAATTTTGACACTCTTTGGACTTGATTTTTATGAAAATCATAATAGCATGATTAGTTTAAAAAAGTTAATTAAATCAATAAAAACATGCCATATTAACCTATAAAATTAGTGGAATTCATAAAAAGTATAAAATGAAATTTATTTAAGGATCTATAACATCAATTATGTTAATATTTGATTAATAATGTAATTACTGCATCATCATTGTGTCATAAATAAAATAAATTATTTAATTTATAAAAATTATAAATAAAATTCCATTATGTATTAAAATATTATTATCTTTCTAATAAATATTTATAGTCGACATTATCTAATGTATAACCCTATATTAAAAATGTTTTAGTTATTAAACAATGATTTTAACTATTTTAATTCTTCTTTAAATAAAATAATAATAAATGTCCTAATCTAATCCAAGTGGAACTAAAGGGTAATATTTTATTCATAAGGATGTTTTTTGTCGAATTACACTTATCCAATAGAATAAGGACATGTGTTAGGGTAATAATAATATCATTATTACTCTTAATTTCCCTATTTACTTTTAACCGTGGTAAATAAAAAGTAAAAAGTTACTATTCACCAAAAATTATTTTCATCTCATTGAACCACATTTTAGTCCTTGGTATTAACTACGTCTCTCGGATTTTAGAAATTCCACTCACAGAATTGGTAAAAATAAGTTTTATGTGAATTTCCAAATTCTCTTAGGAGGTGTGTAAAAGACGGTGAAAAGTTCAATAAAATTTTTATATATCTAAAATTATTATAAAATGACCCCAATTAATTAAATTGAAATTATATAGGTATTATGTATCAATTTTGACCTAAAATAAATTTAAATAAAATAAATAATTATTTAAATAAAAAGTCGGTTTTTAAATATTAACCGAGTGTTTTCACTATTCATTAAAAATTGAATGTTTTCAGAAAAATACAAAAAATTCACCCTTGGCTAATTTCGATATTCTGAATCCAAAAATGAAGTCCATTTTGAATGATAAAATTTATAACATTTAAAAAAGTGGGTATTACTATTCATATTGGCTACTTCATAATAATATTATAATAATATACCGTTTAGTGAAACCATGTATTGCGTACTACACATGCTATCGAGGACGATCATGATTGCGTGTAATGAAAGTCAAGTCAAGGATTCATGTAGTGAATGCTCTGTTTGGTGTTGCGTATAACATAAGAAAAACATATTTCATTTATACATTAAACAAAATCTATACTTATTGTTGCATAACATAATTTCCACAAAACGAACTTCAAATTGTGTGTAACAAGAGCCAAGAATAGTGTGGCGTAAAATGCAAGATAATACGGTGTTGTGTATAGTGGAAGCTAATTTTGGTGTAGCGTACAACAAAATACATCAATGAAATTAAAAAGAACAATTCCCATAAAATCTCGGGATGTTACAAGGTACCCTCGTGAGTTTAGCAATCTTATTGAAGGGCTTTCACGTGATATGGGATTCTTTTTCCAAGACCATTAGTGAGAAAAGTGTGACATGTTAGGGCTCCTTCATGATATCAGTCTATCAAGGAAAGAGACTTGAGATACCATGTTGTCTCATCAAGGGTGTCTTATATTATCAATGACTATCATCTGAGGTGTGAACCATTGTTCACGTAAAATCATAATATCATCCCCTCACAAGAAGCTCCCTTAATTTCAATTTTATATTTATATATTTTTCCACAATGGGTGGGGATCTCACAAATTAGAATGAATTTTGTCACAGACAACCACTCACTTCGTTGATGATGTGTCTTATGAAAAATAAAATGTCATCTAGTGGTGTGTGAGCATTGTCATGGACAAAATCTTTTGATTTTACTCACAGATAAAGGAATGTCATCTAGTTATTGGGCGGTAACATGGTAACGTCTCTATGTATTATGTGGTCTCTTGTGAACCACCTAGGTGTGTCTAATAAAGATTTAATATTTAATTATTCTAAAATAATTTATATATTTTAATCGCAAATTTTACAAGAATTTTTGAATGGTTTTCAGGTTCCTATGATATGATATGTCCGTCGATTTGTGGGAGCGTATGTGGAATTATACTCCCAATTAGTGAGTGTGTTGGATGCCATCTAAAGAATAATGATGGATTGTCAAAGGAGATTTGTGTTATATTAAAATAGGTTACTCAATGATCATGACCATTTACATTACATTACGAAGGTCATGCCATCTCATTTCATTTTGTTGGTTACATGATACAAATCACATGGATACCTTCTATTAATTTTATTTATCGAGAAAAAAATATCTGTGGTTCTGATATTTCATCCCATGTATATTTTATGATTCTCATTGGCCTGGTATCAACAAATCCACCCCACAAGCAGTGAAATCCATAGAGATTATATATTTGGTTTTAGGAATGTTACATCAAACCCAACAAACCGATGTTATCATAGATCACTATTTTGTGTGATGATTAGTTATCTATGATAATTATGGTTTTCCATGGATGAACATAAAAATAGTGTATTGAAATGAATATAAATAACTAACCAAAAAACATGCATTTCTCTTGAAAGTAGCCATTGTTTTATTCCCCATTCAAAATACCTCCCACAAGAACTGATTGGGATATTTGTTTGGGAGAAAATTTCAAGAGAACTACATCACCAACAATTAATTATGTAGGAACTTGTACATGTAAACAAAAAAAACCAATCTTTGGTAATTGATTTAAAGTATTCAATACAAATTATTAGTTATATTTATGGATGTGTAGATTCATTTTTATGGGTCGCATGATCACTGAACTATTATGATGATTTCCTGACAATGTCATTTACATGTGGACGAGAGTCTCATGACTATTTCAATGGGTTATTTCTTGATTCACTCAGGTTATACGGCACATAAGATCTTCAATAGGTGATTAGTGAGACTTTTATTTGGTCATTTGATTGAAAACCCACTTATGGGTCATGTGATTTGAATTATGCTGCTATGATTTATAACATAACTTTTGATAATAGTTTTTTCATCTGTCAGACATATAGAGATTTTATTTTCGTATGTCTTATATATCCCTTTATAGTGCATCAACCATAGTTAATCAAAGATATTTTATTAATAGGATGTATAATGTTGCCCCTATATATATTGTGCACTCTAACAATGAAATCCTTTAAAGGATCCTCCAATTGAAACCACATATCTTTTCATTATCACACCCACTCCCCCTATATTGGTTTGACCTATTGGTTGAGGGATTCATCCCTTATATAGATTACAATATTATATATTGATCTGTTTAATCTTTTCAGGATTACATTTAGTTGATGGTTTTTTGGGATGGTAAAATTTTCATCACAATGTCATATGGGTTTTTTTAAATCCATGAAAACCCTGATTTGGGTCTAAATTTCTATGCTTTCACACCCATCCCATCACCCAATGATATCCAAGAATATTTTCAATTTTAATAAATTCAGGGGTATCTAGATGTTCAAATGACATTTTGACCCTATTGGAATCTTTTCTGATCAACATGCTTTCCTATTTTGGGTTCATCCGAGATGCTGGATATTTTGTAACCAACATTACAATATCAATTTTATGAAGGGTTAAGGGATCTCCATTTTTTCATTTATCATTGTTATGATCTTCTACAATAAATGCATAGTTTTGGGTACATTAAACCCAATTCAATTTTGTTTTTATATAGTGATGTAGGAATCAGCCAATAAGATATCTATTCAATGGGTGGGATATCTCCCCATGGGGAAATGTATGGATAATTACTTCCGTTAATGAAAAAATCAGATGAACCAAGGAAAAATAAATTTTTTTTAAGGTGAATACTCAATATAATTATATAAATTTTACTAAAAGATGTGACTATTAAATCTATCATAACTTTAAATGATTGTAGCAACATTTTCTTCTACTATAGCTGAGTTCGAATGGCCAATATATTCCTTTACTTTTTCATCTCTTAATAGGATTGTGATAGATCGAGAGAGTATCAGGTAATATTTTATGATGGATAACATACCAAATAGGATACCAATTTAATACATTGACATCAAAAATCTATAGGCTAGCAGTATTCAACATTTTGATTATGAAAATTAGACTTTTACATGCTATGGATGCATGCTTAGGAATCTGTCTCAGAATGCTTGAGATGATGGAATGTGAAATAGAGGGATGTCCACTCAATATAGTGGTGCTAACTACTTTATGCATTTATTAACTCATGGGAGACATCCAACTTTGAAACATCCCTTATAGGAATAGTATTACATTATTGATCTTATTTGGCTAAATATGTGGGCATTTAAACAACTATATATTCCAAAATTCTACTATGATCTCTTGTGACTTATCTCGACCCAGGTTGTTGGAAATATCTATGATTGAGTTCATTAAATTAGGCCACATTGAGGATATTTATATGACAAGTTGATATTTTAATTTTTATCTCACCCCTTACTCTACATTAATATAGCCCGTTCTACATAATGGAATTAGTTTTCATGATGAATGGTTATACAAGATATCACTTAGGGATGGGTTTTTTTCTATTAGAAAGGATCATATCACCATTTATGATCCTTATACCCCTTATTGGTTATATTTATACATCATCGTAAACAAAATGTTTTACCATTTTCCTTTGTATGGTGTGCGTGGAATGATACATCCTGGTATTATACACCAATTTTGGATAACTATAGTGCATATGGATAACAATGAAGAGATTATCCTCCACCTATTGGATTCCCAAATGTTATTTATCTATATTATTCCTAGGATTGTGTGGAGGCCTACCAATGTGGTGGGAAGAATAGAATGGTACGTCATTTAGAAATACCATTTTTTTCACAGGCCACCCTATTAGTGGTAATGATGGATTTAATTCAAGATTTAAATGAAACAATGGGGAATAATAATCATCCTAGTGATGAATATATCCTTATTGGGACATTATATTCCAGTTGAGAAATCAGTTCGACCCAATAAATGGATGATGAATTTGTTGAGATAATCTTTTACAGGGTTTCTTCTCTTGTTTCCTTATCAACTACACCGACAATTACCCCATATAATATAACCCCTCCCAAATCCAAATAAGAGTATCAAACATGTATTAATGTTATTTGGGAGCTGATTCATTCCTTTTCCCCAAAAAAAATTTATTAAAACATTCCATGCTTTAGAAGAACCTCTTCGTTGTCTCTTTTAAGGCTTAGGGAAGACGATATTGACTGATTTCCATTATATGAAGACATTAGACAAATTTTCTAAATGAAGAAACATTTGGATAAAAATAATAGGGTCATGAATGATCATGAAGACAGTAATACCATATTTAAAGAGATGATGAAATATTATAAGGCGTTGGAACTGATATATCATTTCATAATTAAGGTGCATGCCTAATGGATGTTTTAACCAAAATTATATGGAGCTTCAATGAGTTATTAGTCACTCAAATTCTGACCTATTATCATTAGCATGATAATTAAAAATTACATATAAAGGAGATGAACATTTGAATACAATTATCGATTCAAATTTTCCTATGTACGAAGATGAATATGTGGGGATGGTGGATCATCAATTCTCCATACATGATTCTCGTAAGACTCTTGAGGATATATCTAGATCATCCAGCAGAATATTATTATTTTTATCATCAATAACATTTTATTGAATATTGAGAGAGATTAAGAATTGTGTATATCCATCCATTTTAATTCTATTTATGTAATGATATTCCACAAATTTTATATTGATGCCAAGTAATATTTCATTCATCATATGAATGAAAATTTCTTTCTCTGTTCTTCCATTAGTCATCAATGATACCCACTCATTTAATATTAGAAACAAAACATGAATTCCACGATTTATATGTTTATATTCTACTAGATTGTTCTCGGTAAAAGATCATGAAATCATGCCAACATTATATTTATCATAGACATATCATATAATGATATCTTGATATTAACGTATTCAAAAAATGATATCAAATGTTACATTTTATGTTACTCATTATTTGTTCTAATGGTCTAAAATATTGAAAATTATGTTAAGGGATATCCATCTTATGTTGTACTTATGTGAGACACATGCCATATCCACATCCTATTTAATTTATTTGTTATATATAAGACATGAAAATTTATTTAAGGACTATTATCCTTAAAATTATTCGTATTTACGTATAAATTTTATGACAACTATTTCATGTAGTGTATGAATCAAATAATACCAATGTTGTAAGAGAACATTGCCTAAATTTACTCTCCTTGAGATATATGTCATATAATTTACCTATATTTTATTATACGTTCTAAATAAGACCCCTATGACATAAAACATCGGGAATTTATTTATTATAATATTAAATTATGATTTATTTATGGTTATTCCATCAAGTGACCAAAAATCAACACTTATCATAGTTTTAATGATATAATATTAAAATATTTTCTTTTACTAGGATATTATATGAATTTTTTTTCAATATCAAAATACGATGATGTATATCTAATTAAAACAATGAATTTAATTCTCCATTTTGTATTCATGATATTTTCAACTTATATCTCTATTTTCTCACCCATTAAAACATAAAATGAATGATACTATTTTTTTGAATATCCAAATTTATGTCTCTCTTAGTCGAAAATCTGTTTTCATAGAAAACCACTTTTTATAAAAAAAATAAAAACGGTTTTATTATTAACCTAGGATTTCTAAAAATTAAAATTTACCCATGTTTAAATTTTTCAAAAAAATCAATGAAATATTAATTTCATTTTCCAAAAATTTCACATTTGGATTAAAAAACGTGATAGAAGTGACTATTTTATTATGTACGTCATGTATGTAATTTTCATCCATTATTACCCCAAAATTTAGTAAAGATTACATTATATGTTTTTAAGATTATTTCTAATGAAAAGTATTTTCAAAATGATTTATGTTTAATTTTTTTCCAAATATAAAATGACGCTTTCATCAATAAATTCTTCAATTTATTTTTAAAATATTCTTATATAATTCTTAAATGATATTTTTATTAAAAAAAATTAAACTTTTTTTTCATAAATTGATTTTACAATGAAATATTATTTCCATTTTGAAATTATCCATGTGATCATTCAATATCCTTTCCCATATAAGATAATAACTGTTGAGGCTACTAATTATTTCAATGAAATGTGATCCAAGGGAACCATTTTTTTTACTTCTCTGAATTTATTTTGTTTATAATAACAAAATGCATAAGAAACCAATCTCTCATATATTTATTATACAATTAATGATCCGTTATAAAATTTGATTCACATCATGAGTTATCTAATGATGATATGATTAAATTAGTATGAAACCTATCCCTTTTCCATATTTTATTATATTATGAAATGTTTATGAATCCATTAATATACATGGGTTATCATATGCTGAATGGTTTAAGATCATCTCAAAAACATATATATGAATTTCATCATCTCACTGGGGGGACCCATATTTCTCTCCAATTCATTGGGCATGGGAATGTTCAATGATCTTAGAGGGTACATGGGTATTTATCCTATCCTCCAAATAACTATCTATAGTGTTGGGGAGCCAATGTTTTATTAATAGTGTACATAGTTCATTATCCAAAGCCCAAAAAAACAAGTGCATTGGTGGTTATTGAATTCCTAAAGTAGGTATGTTGTTGGTGATCCAGGGCCAAACATGTTATGAATTATTTGGTGGGTATCACTAGCATAAGATATTATATGATTTGGTTTATCCCACAACACTATGACTCATTCCATTTTTTGGCTCTTATGAATCATTTTCTATGATTTAATTATGATTCATTACTTATGAACATCCAAATTCTTTCTATGACTCATGTTTAAGATCTCCGATATTAAGGTTATGGTTTCTATTTTTTTTCACATTCTCATACATTTATTCTCTTATTAGGTTTATTTATTTACCTAGATTACATTTGCTAATCCTCAAATATCAACCTTTCATATGTTTCATTTCCATATGTTATGAGGAATGGTCCTATGTAGGGTATATATATAAATATTTCAAAATGGAAATATATTTTTTGGAATTATTGATGATATTTCACTATATAATAATATTGTAAACCTAATCATAAATGAAACTAATATTATATTGTTCCCAAGAGTGTGTTTTTGAAATGTATTGAATATTAATTATATTATATATAATATATATTTATTAGAAACATATTTATTTATAATGATGGTGTGTTATTTTAATTATTTGGATAGTAAATTAAATGTTCATTGATTAGAACGGGTTTTTAAAAATCATTTGTGTCAATTTTTAAAAATATATGTTATGTGTTTTGAGATGTGTATTCATAATTATAAATAAATCCCACCACAATTACTTATACTGGTTATGTGGTTCGAGGAGATCACTATGAATGATTATCTATAAGTGATGTATATTCTCTCATTTATCATGACATGTATGGGTAAGAGTAGTTTAATGATGTTTTAAAATGGGACCTCATGGAATATATTTAAGACATCAAGGCATTTTCAATGCTAGCCCTATTATTCTATGATTTTCTTCGGTGGTCATTGACCCATGATACTTTTCTCATGTGTGGGGTTCCTTTCCAAATGTTGCGTCTCCTCATAAACAATTTTGAGATTTTATTTTTTGTGGTGTTCCTCATTATTTTCAACTTTTATTTCCTAAAATTTCCATTTTTCAGCCAAATATTTTTTGTGAAGGTCCCTATATTTGTATGGACTTCCCTACATCACCTTTTGACGAAGCATCAGATTACATGTGAGGGATGTTGGATTACTGTTTTGGTGGTGAAAATCCATCTTCTTCAATATTCAAATGAATTTTATGTTCATGGAGCCATCAATTTCCATTGAAAATAATGTTGATTCACAAGAAATATTTATGTATCATCTTGGGGTACTATGATGATTTTTTTCAGGAAGAGTGTTTTTCTCCTCGCTTTGATGGCTGGTAGAACATTATCTTACCCATGTGGTCTTCAGATACTCAATGTGTCAAAGATATCATGACAGTGTTGTTATGGGTCAAACTCTCATGTCTTACTCTTCATTTCCAGAATAAATGTTTTATAAATGCGATTGGAGAATCTCATGGGGGTTTCTTATGCTCAGATAATAGGACCAAATCATTTGTAGATTTATCGGTTTCTCTAATATCTTGTAAGATGAATCTTTCTCATCTGGTACAATAAACTCTTATTCTCTAGGTTCAAGATTCCTTTTCATGGAATCAAGATATATTGTATACCATTTTCTTGATATTTTAATCCAATTTCCTCCTATATAGATATTCTTAATAGGTGTTCTTCTGAAATCATTTGGTAATGAGGTGTTGTCTTGTTTAGGGTGTAATGATTGGTGAAGATGGAAAATATTTTGGTATTAATGATTCCTCTAGAGGGATATTTGAAGAGTATAAGGCCCCATATAAGGTGGCTCTTATTCCTCCTTTTGTGATAATTAATTATCAGATGTTAGATGATGGGGGCTCTGATCAGAAGATTATTCTATATATGCCAAGACTACAGACCTAGATTCAGATTAGGGATTGTTTTTTCTCTTTATTAGGTGCCTAATATCTATAGAAATTTATAGTATGTATCATTAATTTCTACCCCAATATCATGGAACATTGTTGTTACCACACATTGAGTCCCGAAGAGATTATGTAAAGAATGAGGACCCTATAGGATTGGTTCTTTCATAGGTTGACTTTATATCATATGATCTTCCATTGAAATCTATTGAAAATTTTTTATATAGATTTTCTACCATTCTTTAATTGGAATAGGAGGGAAAGATAAATGCACCCTCTGCATGAGGTGGAGAAATGTTAATCTATATTCATCCCCACATTATGTGGGTTATCAACAAATGGTAAATAGAGTATTTAACCAATCTAGGTCTAAGAAACAAACTGTGAGGTATATATCCCACTTTGAGAAGGAGACATGTTCTAGAGGAAGTCCCATAACCATTTATTTTCAATGATCATAGGGATCATATAAAATGACTGGGGTATTGGATACAAAGATAAGATAGATTACCAATATTTTGAGGTGAATAAACATAATATTATAATGGTTCAAATCCTTTAACACCAAAAACACATTGACATGATTGGTAATTTTTTTATAAAACTCAAAATGTAAGGATTTATGCATGTGGACCCTGTTAAACAACATATATGGATATTTTGGAATAAAAGTTCTAGGGTGGATTAGATTCAAGAATGTGATCATTTCATCATAATAAAGGAATCTTGAGACAATCACACATTATTTATCACATTATTTTTGGGGTGTTGTAATCCCAACAAATATGTTTGTTATCGAATAGTATTAACTATTTTGATCCTAGGAATGGTATGTGGTTTATTCGATGTTGTTTAAATATCATTTACGTCCCAAATGAGAACAAGGGGAAATTTCCTTTTCTTAAACATAATAGAAATGAAATCACTCAATTTATGGCATGGAAAGAACAATTGGATCGTGGATTATATGGGGAAAATATTACATTATGTAATACTCAAAAGGGATATCATAGATCATGGATTCAACTAAATTGATATTCGGGAAATATACATGCTATCTCAATGTATGATAATGCTAATGTGGACCACATGGTGCGAGGGGTTGCAAATCACTCTCCACTACTGATCGCTGTAACTTCTGAGAATAATAATTATGAGAGGTTCAGATATTATAGGCATTGGGGTGATGATACGATCTTCGGTGATCTGTTTATGAAATCCTTAGATGAACCCATCATGGGTCATACATGTAATGTTGTCAAAAAAATCATGATGTCTCAAGAAGAGAATATAGGTTTGGTCGAAAGAACTCCCTACATCGAAAGAAGTCATGAATGAAACCTTGAATGTTGTTGATTTCATTGAACACTTTATGGAGGAGGAATTGGATGTTTGGGTTTTTTAGGATCTTGATTGTAAAAAAGAATATTTATATAAGATTCTTCTTAGACAGGAGCGTATGTCCATGCATAAATAATGGAATAAGTGGTTGCAAGATGGAGATAATAATAAATTGTACATCCAAGGATTCATTATGGAATGAACAATGTTTATTAAACTTAATATATTTCTTGAGAACATATATTTTATAGATAAAACTTTTACTATTGGGACACTGGATTATTCTCACCATAGAGACCATCTGATGGACTACAATGCTAAAATTCTTAACCAATATCTGAGTGTAACTAGAGATCTTTTTTAAGTAATCACAAACTCTGCTTCAGCCTATCAAAATAATGAGATTGGATCCATTCTTCATGAGAACGATATAATTAATTCTATGATGAAGCCTAACATAGAGAGAACTATTGTTCTAAATAGTTTCCTTGATTCTTTCTATAGATTATCGTGGGAGGTTATTACGGGTGATATAAATGATGCAATCTAGGATTACTCAAGGGTGGGTACTTTCCTTGTGCTACAAGTTTCACCACTGCGTTAATCATTCCCAAGTCTAGTAACACTACAATTATCCTCCCTTATGTCCCTATCATTATGTGTAATGTGACTTATAATATCACTTCCAATATTATCAATGATATGTCATCCATTTATTTACGCCGATGGATATTTCTAGAAGATCAAGGTTTTGTGAAGGGTCATACTATACATAGGCTACAACTTTGTACCAAAAATGGTCATAGACATAAAAATTAATGCTCAAGGATATAATGAGGATATAACACTAAACATGAATAAATTATATGATCAAGAGGAAGTGGGTTTCATCAATAAATATTGGGCATGTATGGGATTTTCTTGCTAAAACATTTATTTATATTTTCGATGCTTGTGTTCATCATGGTTGGTTGTGTATTTTATGGTAATGAATTATTGTTTCATTAATCCAACATGATTTCTTCGATAGTTGAATCCAATATATCCGAGTATTTTCATTAACATTCAGGATGTTCTCAGTCAAATTATTCATAGGAGCATGAGTGATGGTGTTATTATTCTTTATCAGTGTATGATGGGATCCCCTTCAGTGTGTCATCTTATTTTAACTGTTGACAACATTATATTCCTAAATGCCTTGAGTAGGTCATTGTGTGGTTTGAACAACATCATGGATGAGTATTTATGTCAGATTGGTAAAGTGATTAAAAAGATAATGATCTATTTCATTATCTCAAGCATATGCTCATTGGGAATAATGTCTAATATTGGTAAAATTCAAGACATGATGAAGTGGAATCATTCCATGGATTATTTGGTTCCTATTATATATTATAGGAGGCGTTATATTTGTGACATTGACACAGCTAATAGTAACATGATGCCTTGGAATATAAACTGGAAGAATTATACCTATTATTCAAAGGAAGTAAAACACTTGTATTAGCATGCTTCTGGCCACTTTTATACAAGTTATATCTTCTATCAAGGATCCAAAAGGGGTGATGAAAAAATTTTAAATGTATCTATAACGTTATATGCTATCCAAAGAACAAGGGTATGAAAAAATGGGTGTCATGGTGATGGATGATCGCCCTATGCATAGAGGTGGGATTAATGTTCATAGGTTTGAAGATAATCTTATGTGCATGCATGCAATGCTGGCATGAGAGGTTCTGTAATGTCACAAATTATGGGTCATAACTATTCATGGAAACTCTGTGGGAGATAGTATTTTATTGGATAGACATTGAAATATTTTCATGAAAATTATTGGTTCCATTTTTTATAATATTAGGCTCTATACTCGATGGTTTGTTGGGAAGTTTAGTATCATGTTTTGGAACCACAATTGGAGTGGTGAGTTAATCGGGTACCGAAGATTTCATTATATCAACATATCCATCATGAAATCTTATCAGTACCTAGATATTACTAATGTAATTTTTGATCGAGATCAATAGGTTCTTATAAATATCAATGTTCTATCCTTGGAATAAGATAAATGTTCCTTTACTCCTTCACCTTCTTGAACCATCTGGATGAGGGATTACCACAAAACTCAAAATTTGTAGGATCCAATGAATGCAAGGTATAACATCCTATGTGTCATGGGAATTCCCATGAAATATATTTTCCTATATTGGAGGAATCATACCTGAGTTTTCCCAACTAATGAAAATGTTAAATGGTGTGTGATTTTTTTTCTTTCCAAATGTTTTTTTTGTATGATGTAAAAAGAAGAAATATATAACAATATTTTCATTGAATGACAATGTTTTCATGGCGTATGGAATTATTTTTTCAAGAACACTATAGTTTCTTCTCCAAATATGTATGATCAATCCTTTCTTTTCATCTAGTATCATGGATCAGGCATGGGAGGTATTAGAAGAGTGGTACATACATTGATATTATAGTTAGGTTGCTGGTGCTTATAGAAATCGATGAACAAGAGAATTTATGAGGGAATAATATCAAATAGTAGGTTTATTATTTGATTAAAAAAATTCATTTCATTGATTTTATTAGGGAGATAGAAAATTGGATGGAGGAACCATCCTTGCAGAGGTTTGTTGGAACTTGGGTAGTTGGTTCTGTTACTCACTAGCAGGGTAATTCTCTCAATTTGTACCCACCTTTAAGAGGATTGAATCATAACAGTGATAAATCATGTGCTTTAGGTATTATCAATGGAGGGGGTATTATTCATGATAGTTGTAGGACAGTAATCCGGGCATTTTCTATTATGATCGGGTAATGTAACTCACTTTATGCAGAGGTGATGTCCATGCTCACTGAACATAATATTTGAATGAAAATGATTTTAGGGATCAATAAAGGTGCAATAGATTCTATGATCTTATATAAGTCTATTCATGGTCAGGGTATAGTTCCTTGTTCAATATCTTATATCATTATAAAATTATATGGCATCATTGGATCTCAATTCAATGATTCCCATATTTGGTTGGAGGGTAACAAATTTGGGACTATCTAGACTCAGTTGACATTCTTAGTATGGCAAGTATTTTTTTCATGACATGAATATTTTTAATATGAAATTTTACAATAACATTAAAGGAGATTCCATTGGTCTACAATATTTTAGTCCCCCTTGATTCTTCCCCTTCTCTTGGTTTACCCATGTAGACCATGTACCTCTTGTACACACTTAATTCATTGAATAAAAAACTATATGATGATGATGATGATGATGAGTTGTGCAATGAGGATATTAATCATATTATAATTATTATATACAGATATAAAGGGTTCTATAAAATATTTTTGTTTGACCTAGTGAAGATGTTTAAGCTTTAAGAACATTAATAATTTACCAGAATGGGCGGGCCTAAGGAATATGAGTTCTGATTTGTGTCCCTCAATCCTATAATGTACCACTTATATAATCTTGTCAAAAAATAGATATGTGTAGGAAAAATATATAACATGGACCAGTGATGCACAATATAGATATAAAATATAAGGGTAATAAATTGGATGGAATATATTGTATACTCTTTCCAAGAGAAGTTCCCATAGAAAATTTACCCTGAAATCATTAGGAAAAATATGTTTGATGATTTATGGAATTTACCCAATGAAGTAAGTTATTAATGGATTATTCGATAAACATGAATATATTGCTATATTTTTCTCCATAATTGATAATAGATTGATTATTTATGACTATGAATTTTCAGTTTTAACAATACTGAAAAAATCGGTTCCAAGTAACTAAGAATAATTTCATGATTTTTTATGAGGTAGTGGATAAATATAATTTTTTTAGGAAACCTGAAGTCATTTCTATTCCTAAGAGTATATATTCCATCTATAAATCTAGTTTTACCACTTTTTTAAATATTAATCCTTATTGTGAGAAAATATATAACTACAATGTTGTATATGGAATCTAGGGGAGTGGACTACCCTCATAGGGAAGCATTCATGTGATATACTATCAATGTGATAGGATGGAACACCTATGTAGTAAGTGTATTTTTTCCAAAGTGATGATTTGATTTGGTGGAACAATGGGTCTTATAAAGAGGTTTTATGGGAATAATTGGATTTTGAGTGGTGATGGAGTACCTAGATTGGTAGAAAGCATCGTCGGGGGATCAACTATGTTGTATCATTATAGCATTTATGTCTTACAAGCTTTATATGATAGGTGTCTAATGTGGTACATCATGAAAATATCACCATTATTAGCAGGAAATTGTATTTTCGAGACTTCAAACGTTTAATAAATATAAAGAAACATGATAGCTTCATGTTATTCATCCTTTTCAGATAGTTAGTGGGGTTAGATCATTGACATCTCAATGTAAAATTAATGTAGATTTTAGGCATTCTGGCATTTTATTTAACACAACATACTCACAAAAATTTATATCTACCCATTTTTAACTTGAATAGATTTGTATATGGAAAATATTTTTGTGTTATATTGATCCACTTGTCTTTGGGATGCTACTAGATTGCATTCGTCACTATAAAGAGTGTGCCATCGAGTTTGGTGGGTACTATATCATTTAGGACTTTTATGTTCTTAATATGATATGTTTTGTGCAGATACTGGGTATGGAATATGTTTTTACATAATAACATCCCATTCATTATTACCAATTAAGAGCTAGTCTAACATCTACTAAGGTTGACAATTATGTTTTATATGGGGAATGTTATATCATGGTACAATGTATAGGGCTCATTCATCCTCAACTGAATGATATCATAGCCTAAATTGTAATTATTTTATTTTATGATGCGAGTGGATAATATTATATTCCCTTGAGTAGGGGATAAGTTTTAGGATGTTTATCTTAAAGGATTCCTTGGGATACCTCCTAAGAGATATGATGTGCTCATGATTGACTCGATATTTTTAGATTCCTATAGGTATATAATATGATATAAAATGGATGTAGTATATCTTCATGATCATAAAACTCAATTAGATGAAAAAAGGAATATTTATTGTATGTACCAGAGTTCAACAACATAATTTTCTATAGTTTTTTTCAATGATGCTTTTTGGAACATTGTGGATGTGTGTTTATTAGTAGATGTTGAATCAAATGATAATTACAGTCTTGTATCAATATAAACCTATTTTATTCATCCTAAACTAATTGTTTAATTCCCATGAGTTCTCCATGACCTAATTGAGATTAGTGTATCATATTCTGTGGTTGAAATATTCAGATATAATATAGACTAATTTTTGAATAAGGAATCGTTTTTACAAGTTTAACATAATTTTGTTGAGGCAAAAAATATCCCATTAATTTTTATGGAATTGAATAACTAAACCATTTACTCAAAACTTGATCACTTTGTATACTTTTTTTCAGAAAACATCATCATTACTCACACAATCATGAATAGAATTCGATGCATATTTACATATTCTTCAGTACAATATGATAACATCATCTATTCAACAATCTATCAATGTTACAATTCATGATTGAAAAGGTGAATTTTTTATGCCACATCATCTTAGGGGAAGGGTATTTCATAGGTCAATATATTTGTCAAGTTGTTGTTACTTTGGATCATAAAAATAACGATTTTGATATTATATTATATTTAGTATTATTAGGTTATTATTGGTAGCTAATGAAAATTAATTATCACAATGAATTACTATTCATGGGGTTAACATAGAAGGTTATTATGATTGATTGGTCATTATCATGTTATAATTATTTATAAGATCGGATGAAATGTTTTACCAGTGAATTGATCTTGATCTTCCCCAATTCGGGTAAGCGGTGTACATTATTTTCAAATGTATTTGGGATTTCACCAGGGGATGTGTTAATGCAGGGATAATGAGTTCTGGAATATGGGTCAGGATTGTTAATGCTACATTAATTAAAGAATATTATTCATGATGATGAGTTTTCTAGTGGTTTATTACTTGATATTTTGGAAGGAATTCTCTTATGGGTAAGAATTAATTTTACAAAAACCAAAATAGTATTAAGTAAATAAATTTTCCGTCATGATTTAAATATTTATTATCATTATTTTATTAGGTATATGGAATATCTTTTATTCGAGAAGGATTAGATGCTATGAAAGGGAATTAGTTTTCTAAATATGTTGAGTTGAAAGTAACATACACTCGATGTTTAAGATTCTAGATCTTAGTGGAATATGATGGGTTTGTAATCTTAGAGGAATATTTTGGATGTGAGGGTCATGACCAAATAATAGTGATTATTGAACTATTTTAATAGATAGTAGTATGGTTATTATGAATTTCTAGCTTAGAGAGATAGTGATGAGGGTGAGGAGACATCGTATTATTGGAATATTGATGATGAATATATTATCCAAATTTTTGTTTTTTCATTATTGATTTTATCTTGGATGTGCTGATGCGTGAGTTTCACAATTCTATGTGGGTGGTCCACCATAGATTGTAGATTATGTATAGTGATATTTGGAGAAATTATTGGTGTTTGTGACTAAAATATGCTGTTACATTTTTTTCGCATGATGTTACACCTATCAGTTGGTAAAGGTAGATCATTAGAAGATTGATGGTTTTTTACATCTATTAAGAATTCTAAAAAGGATGTGGGGTGATGTCAAAATATATTTTTTGGTGGCCATTATGAGGAATCCTCATATGAATGTATTTATTTGGTGATTTTGAATTAATTGAAAAGTTGCCACATTTCATGCTGATTTGGGAGGCATTCTTCAATGACCAATTTGGTGAATTATATATCTGAGAGGTTGTAGGTTATCATGTGTTTCCTCATAGTATTATTTTATTTCATGATCTTCATTATACATTAGTCTCCAAGAAGGGTTTCCAGAATACACTCAAAACCATTGTATTTTCCATTACATTATTCCAACAATATACTTACATGGAGTCATAGAATAATATACATGTGTTAGAGGAATATTTTAGGTAATTGATCCAAGACATTAGGGGATCTTAGGGGAAACACTTAGTGATTTTTGATTTCGATTATTAAAATAGTTATCCAAAATGAATTTAGATGACACCACATCAGGTAAAATATAGTATCCCATATAGATATTCCTAATGTTTTATAGAAGTAGGGGAATCTGATTTTTATGGATTGTGTCTCATTTAGAGCGTTAGAAGTAGGTAAAATTGATTTGGATTCATATGATTACCTCCCAACGAAAATTGAAATTATATGATAATATTTTTTCATCAACTCATAGAGTTTATAGATTGTAAAAATGTGTTCCATCTAGTGTTGTCGAGATACCGTCTTTCTTTTATTTAGGGCTCGGTAATTTTTTTTTCCTAGTTATATAATAAAAAATGAATTTGATGTGAGTATCATATTGGTGGGACAATGATTGGCTTATCTGTAGTGTTATAGTGGACGAATTGATGTTTTCCATGTGTCATAGTTTTAACTATATATTTAAAACCCATTTCATTTGATTCCTATTGAAGATGATATGTTAGAGATAGATTCATACATTAAGGATCATTCGCTTAATATTGGGGATCATTGTGGGAATGAATTTTATGGTAGTGTCAGGCTGTTGGTATGACTATTTTGGAGTCTCTCATGAGAAATCATGGGAGATGGATGTCGATAAATGCAGAAAGTGTCCTGACCTTTATATATTGGAGGATTATATAATAATGGTAATGCAACTGAATGATGAACTATTATACATTAGGGAGTTTGTTTGATGCCATCTATTTGAAAAGGTATGTTATTATTCAGATTTTAAGTTAACTCCTTTTAAAATATTTTATGAAATGTTTCTCATAAATAAGAGGGACTCAAGGGGTTTTGAGGGGGTCTATTACATAAAAGACAATGAAAGGATGTCATATTGTGTAGGATGATCATGTGGTGTCAGGTTATACAAATCATGTGAATTAATAACAGATCATATAGGGTGAGGGTTAATGGTTTTCAACACTTGGATGATGTTCACAAAAAACATTTATCCCTGGATATATTTAGTACCACACCCTGCAGATGGTCAAAAAAACCATGTGATATACTTTGGAAATTCTGAGACTCATTCCACCTCTTGGACAGAGGGTGGCATAGGGTTGTCCCATGGTTTGGATAAACATACGAAAAACCGAGTACCTCATTAATTGAAGGTAATATTAGATTTTCTCTAATTGATTTAATAAATATTAACAAATTTTCACCTTATTTCATCCTCTTGAACCAATGTTACAATTAAAATCCTCCCCAGCTCTATTATGGTGGTTCTTTATTAATTCTTGTCTCTCTAAATAGCCTTTTATTATAAATCTAAGATAAATGTGTACCTACAACTCCTTTTTATAATATTTTTTGCAAGTTACATGGTGTGATGTTTATTATAAATCTAAGTCCTCTATTAATTTATTTCCATTATAATATAATTTTTGATAGTTGATGGTGGGTTGTGAATTAATCAAGGTACATGGTTGAGTGAGAGTTCATCAATGATCATAAGGTAGGTGGTCTATAAGTCATATCTTATATTCTTGTTTTTTATCTACAGAATGTGGTTGTATAATTTTATTGTGGTGTTGTGCATAAAAATACATAGTTGGAGATGATACATTGGTTGTCTAAATGATATATTGGACATTTCATTGACCACAGTTGATACATTTCTAATGCGTATACTAATGTTATGGTAACCCAAGCTGTGAGCCACTCCCTTGAACATGATAATTGGGATTTTAAATGATTAATTTATTTTTTTATGAGATAAAACAAGTTAAAATATTATTTATAATGAAAACATGAAATTATGGGATGTCTGTACATACATTAATTAATTAGATGAGTTATATATTGAATGTGGGTAATTGTGATAAATTATTTAAAGGGTCGTGTTCATGTTATAAAATGGTCATAATGTATGTTTAATGATTGTGGTTGTGACTAAATTCCAAAATGGGATAGTCATTGATTTTGTTTAATCATAATATAGATCACGAAACATGGTATTTTTTATGTATTGAAGAGATAATCCTCTTAATGTATTAATCTGATAAGAAATGGTCAATTGTGTTAAGAAGAATAATGTTTTTTATAGAAAGGATATGGGTGTTGGTCCTGGTTATCCAGACTATATTGAGGATGTTTTTCAAAACAGTCTAAATCAAGGAATGAGTTTTCATAAAAAAAGTCCAGAGAAATGTAAATATGTTGGTCGTGGAATTGCTCATTAGAAACTACTGCTAGTCATGGTGTTAAAAACCACAATTGGGTTACACATATAGATGATCCATGTATGAAATTATTTAACCCCTTGATATATGTTTCATAATTTCAACATAACTCATATAATATGAGGTTTTTTGGAAATATAATGGAACTAAGGTCCCTTGGGAATATTGGAAACCTTTTTTATTTACATACCAATATATTATTTTTATATACATAAAAATACATTATTACTAAATTTTATATTGATCTTGTTACCATTATTGGTGGCCTAATAGTTATACTCTCACACATTGGGAGTGTAAATTTGGTAACTATGAAAACATCACAGTTGCATGTCAAGATATTAAGACATACCCTATGATTGATGGAGGATATGATATTTGGGATAGAGCATGGAGGAGGGACCCATACGTGGAATTGCGACCCATTTTCGAGATTTTCCTTCAGCATGTATTATTGTGGGTTTCTCATGAAACATTACACTACTAGAACATGTAATTTAAAATGTTAATTTTTTTTTGTAATTTACAGATTTTAAAATTTTATTACCTTGATTCATGTTTATCAATTATTAATAAATTGTTCTTAATTATCCTTTCTCAAAATATGTTTTTACTCTTGTAATGAGGGTATAGTATCCCACATATTTCATTAGAACCTCATTTCTATTCCAGTTCCTCTAGAATATGAAAAGGAACGCTTGTGGGCATGTGGAGATCCAACTCAAAGTACTAGTTATAGTGGGTCCCAGTAAGAAATGTTACAAACTTTACGACTATGATGACAATGTTTAATGTATGATGGACTTTTATGAAGACATACCATCTAAATTTCATATAAATTTTGATCAAAAGATAGCTAGTATTTGTTATGGTATAATTTTATGTCCCACTATTCATCAAGATGTGAGAGGATTTTTACAAAGCTAATATGAATACCAATTTACAATTATCAATTTAGAATTCAATGAAATTCCAAAAAACTCCATCCTTGATAGATATATTATCATTTAACATTCTTATTTATATATAAGTACATTCATCATAAAAGAATATTAATCTTCATCCTAACTAAAAATTCTTATTCCATTTATGATGAATTTCATGAATTTAATAACAATACAATATTTTTCAATTTTCATGGGCTACCACAATGATGAATACACCGATAATTAAATGTCATTGACCACCATTTCACATATTCGTCCTATTATATTACTAATTATGGTTTATATATCAATCTTGTAATTATAATTTATATTTATTATTTAGTTCTAATATTATACGTTAATGATGTATGGTATTATTATTTCTTATTTGATATTTCATGTAAAACAACTTCTTTATAAAATAAAAATTCATAGAAGGAGTTTTATACTGAATATATTTGTTATTGGAATTTTTACCCTCCATCAATTAATTAATGTATAGAAGAAGATAATGCAATTTGAAAACACATAGAAGACTATCCTCCAAAAGATATATTTCTTCTTAGAAAAAATAATGTTCATAAATAAATTGATCTATAAAAATTTGACAAAAATCTTTTTCAAATGTATTAATATTTAATAGACAATATCTCCAACCTAATAATATAGAATATAAAAATGTAATTCATAATTAACATTTTAAATAACTAATATTACTATAAATATTGTAACACATGATCACTTGTAAACTAAATTTCATATAGTCAACCTCATTTTTATTATGAATACCACCAAAATATTCAAAATATAATTATTTTACTGTATATCAGAAATTATATTTTTTTTATAAATATTTAATCCAAAATTAAATGATATTTTATTATTTTTTTTGGTAAAATGTATACTAGTAATTTCAAAAAAAAAAAACAATTGAACACATTTAACAATAATATTCTTTTTAACTATATTAATAATCTTTATAAAACTGTATACTAACAAACATTTGAAATATATAATTAATAAATTTTTCTGTTCTCATTAAACAATAACATTAATTTTAAAAGAGGATAAAATAGTTTGAAACACCTTATATGTGAGGGTAAATGTAATTAAACCTTACCTTTGATGTTTAAAATGTATAGATATGCCTGTATTGTCTAATAGTTTATCATTTCCAATATGTTTTTCTTATGTATCCCTTTTTCCCATAAAATCATTGACATTGAATGTTTTGTGGATCCTAACATAGTCTTTATAAAACTAGTATTAAATAATTAAATCTACAATAACATATATATATATATATATAATTTTTATCAATAATTTAAATTTACCAATGTGGATTGGTCACATGTCAACTCCAAAACATTATATATAATTCTAAATGATACCTCATCAAATTAATATTGACAGCTAACATTTGTAATCAAACATAATTTATGATTATATTTACCATCATATCAATAATTCCTGATGTAAAATTTATATAATGGTAGAAAATAATATTGATATAATTATTTTTAAAAATTATATCATGAATTTTGATATAGTTATTTTCTACAAACAATGCAATGAATAATACACATAAATTATTTTAATTATAATATGTGTCAGTATATTTCCACATAACCTGATAATAAAATTTTATAATCCTTAATTTTAAATAAATTATTATCCAATATTTTGTCCAAATGTATTTTTTCACATTTAATGAATTATAGTAATGATAATTGACAACATTTTAATATTTTCATAAAAATGTTTTAAACTCTATGATAATTTATGAGAATTCAGAGGATACTATGTTTATTTGTTCTGTTATGTATAGCTAAATCAATGTATATCATATATTACACTATGAATCCCTAAAATAAATATTTACTTTTACATCTAGATATAGTAAATATATTATATGAAATTAGAATATTATTATCATCGATATTCTTAAATTAGTTTGAAATCTATATTATAAATCAAATTTATCCTCATTTAATTTTAGCATATTAAAATATTCACATATAATAGTTGATGAGATATATAAATTTTTTTATAATGATTTAATATTTTTTTAATATATGATATCGATTTTATATGAAAAAAAATATTTAATACCCCATGAACAATGTTTTTGGCTCATGTTGTGTTATAAAACCTGATGATCGTTATTATGATGAAAACTGTTGTGGAATTCAACATTTTTTTAAAATAAAATAATATAAACACATTTTGAACATTTTAATGGGAGAACCCCAAAAAACCCTGTTGTTATAGAGACACAAATGATGAAAAATAATGTCGCATGAGATTCTGATAAAATAATACACAGTACAAAACACATGTGACAGAGATCAAAATTTTCTTAATTGGAATGTTTTCACAGGGAATATGTGACTAATCACCATGATAATATTTTTTAATCATATACCAAGATGCCCCATATTTATGGAATTTTGATAATATATTATATTCCTTAATATATATGAAATAGTCTTGGGGTCATTCATACATAAAAAAATCTAATCCAATCCCACATATTATTTTTCCATTATTATTGTATTTTAATAAGATGTTATAATTATGATCTATCACATTTAATTTTCCAACAAATTGAATAATATTTTTATCTTAAAACAATTTATTTTCTTTTTGAGTAACCATTATCAGTTTTTTAATCAAAGTATAAATTTAATAAATATTTATTACTCTATGTTTATATAATCACTCTATATATTCGTAGATATATATGATTTAAAAGTACAACACGCATTAATATATAGAATCATATTCGTGATTCATGAACATTTCTAATATAAAATTAATTTTCACCATTATTCATTGAACTTTATTGCATTTATGAATATATATTACACAATAAAAACCACATACTAAGTATAATGATAATTAAATGATGATTATTTATTTATAATATAGGTTTCTAATTTTAAATGAATATTATATATAGTATTTTATTCTCCAATTCCCCAATATTTGGGTAAGAAAGATTTTATATGGTTGAAAAGAATTTTGGGATGAATTATGGAAATTAATTTGATATTTAAATATATGTAAAAAATAAAAAATTGGAATTCCATCAAATACATTTTTTTATTATTTTTTCTTATTGTATTATTTCTCCACACTGGGGATAAATAATATTTCGTTGAAAAGAATTAATTTATATAGTTTAGTCATGTCAATGATATAACTACATAATAGATTTTAAACTCAGATGTGATTTTGAGAAATTAATATTTTAAATCATTGTTTAGGGAATTATTTTTATAGATTTAGTTTTTAGAAAGTGTAAAAAAATATGTCCAATTATTCATCATGGATTAATTTTTTTTGACTTTTCATGAATAATTTTTTATGATTTGTTTTGGTGGACGATGTACTATACAGAAAAAAAATCATTTATATGGTGAAATCCATGTTTTTAAATAGAAATTGGTTATTATTTATTGATTTTTTTTCATTTAAAATATTTGTTTTTAGATTAATATTGACCATTATAATACATAATATTATTTATGAAATGATGTTATGTTATTTTAAACACTGAATTTTAAATAAATTTTACATACTTTCAATTATCTGTTTATTTAACACTTACTAAATGTGAATAATGATAGACAAAATGATTATTTTTGGATGTTATGGTCTTCATACATATACTTTTGATTACCTACACTTTTTAGATTATTCCTACATAATATAAGATATAATTCACTTTTTTCCCAACTCTATAATTTCTAATTTATCGAGAACTATAATATTAGGTGTTTCATTGAAATATGTGATGATTTATTGATAATTAATGTGTAATTGGATGGTCCATGAACCATTATGAATTCATCGAGTTTTTAAGGGAATATTTCATTAATAAATATGCATAAAAATTTTATCATCAGTTTGATTTGGGTGATTTATATTGAACCATTCATTATATTTTTTTAAAATGCAATTTATTTATGCTATACATTTGTATTATTTAAAAAAATGAAAATGTTCTATTTTGTTATTTGTAAAATGTTTCTTTATTATAGTATTAAATTAGGAATAAAAATAACATGAAATGTGAATTTCATTGATTATTTTTGACATTATTAAATGGAGATGAATTATTATTTTAGAGAGATAGCATATATGATTGTTTATGTAGAAGAGTTTTAATTGGATTTTTTTAACGTAGTGTTATTTTGAGGTTTATATTGTTTGGGGTCCATATTTACACTTATTATAGAAATATTTTAAGTTGAATAAATTAAATTATTAAATATTTAGTTTTCTATAATTTCGTAATGATATATTTTTAAAAGGAATACGTGAAATTAAAACCATATATAAATGTATCTATTTTTAAAAATTTAATTTTTATAGAATGAAATGATATAAGTTTTTCATTTATTAATTTTTTTGGAATAAATTTATAATTTTACTATATATATTCAAAATATGAAAATATGACAAAGGATGGTGGGAATTTTTTTAAATGTGGAATTGAATGATATGTAATATTGACCAGTACAAAATAATAACTAAAACTATATTGTATCCGAGGATGTTATGTGTTTATTTTTAAATGAATGATGTGTTGTTATATTTGTTTTTAGTGATATAATTGATTGATGTATGGTGGAGATGATATAACAATATAATACAGTTGTACAGGTGGTCTATAATAATGAAAATCACAAAATGGTATTGTCTATTATTTTACATCCCTATATGTCATAGTTTTAGTAAAACATCTACAACTGATTCATAAAACATATAATATTCCCAAATAAAAAATTATGTTTTACATAAACATATAAAATCAATAAATTTGGAAATAAAATTAACTATAAAAAAACCCTTACTATCATAATTCTAGATATGGTTGTCGTTATATGTTGTTGCTTAGATGTTTATTGAATTAGTGTGTGTCATATAGTTTAGTTATGGGGTTATAATATGTAGTTTTGGAAGGTTGTCATGGAATATGGTAGTATTATATTTAAATGGTATGGTATGTGAGTGGTCTGTACTATTTCATGCGGTATTGAGGGTGAATAGATCAAATTGGATGTTTTGGTGGGTAGAAATCATTATATATTATAAAATTTGTACTATATATTTATATATAAATTATTTTTACGAGTTAGGAAATGGTGGAATGACCTAGATAATAACCCTATAGATTGAAATATGTGTTTCCTTATCAATTTATTCACTATAAACATATAATATATAACCATATTTTCGAAAATGATTATAGGGGTTGTCAAATATATATTTCAATATGGTATCCCAAAATACATTACAATGTTTTTACTAATGATCAAATTAGTAAATTATAGAGGCCTTTTCTATAAAAGATCATTGGAGGTAAAAAATGCACCATGGTTTATTTTAAATATCATTATAGAATTTTCCTTTTGTATATTGTTATAGAATTTGGATATTTTATGTTCTATTATTTGTATTAAATTTTATTTATATTTTTATAGATGATATGTTTTGGGATTCATTGGTTTTCAAATGTAGTTTTGATTCGTAGGTTTTATATCTTTAATTAGGATAAATCCATTTATATGTTGTATATAAATAGATCATGTAAAAACCATAAACATATTGGAGGTAGGATTTGAGGATCACAATGAGACTAATTATTTGACAAACCGTGTTTTAGTCATGGTAGATCATAAAAGTCTTGATTAAATTAATTATTCAAAATTTAAGATGGATCATGTTATAATTTATAATTAGTATTCCTTTGTTTTTACTGTGTAGTAAATTATCAAAACATAGAATTTAATGTAAACATGGGAGACTAAATTGGATGTAGAAAGGCCCTTATAATTCGACAAAATGACATTTTTATAGCTAAAAATAATTAAATTATACTATATACATTACAGTCTTAAGGAATCTGAATTTTATATTGAACTTAAACGTTAGAATAATATATCACATATTATTTTAAAATGAGAATAAAAAAATATTAATTAAAAAAATAAAATTAATTGAATTTCATTTTCATGAGATATTATTTTAAAAAAATTTATACTATTGGTTGGGAACAACCATTTCCATTTTGGTTGATGAAGTGTAGTTGGGAATTTTGGAAGAACATAGTTAAATTTACCCTAGGTAGGATGAAATTTGGGTGATGTCCATGTGGGTAATTTTGTATCACTATAAATCATGTTACTATTTAATTTTATGACTTTTCTATATATATAAGTATCGAGGACATTTATATTTACTTTTTAATGATTATAATTGAAAAAAATTCAGGGATTATTTTATTATCATATATATATCAAGGTGTTTCTAGGATATGTTTCACCTTATATATATAAATTATCCTGAATATTTTAAAATCACATGGAATAAAAATAAATTCTATTAGAAAATGAGTTCTTATTTATGAAACAAATGTCAATATAAAAGTTTCAATTTCATACCCATTAATAATGGAGCATCTATTTAGAGGAATTATAATTGATGTTCATAAATCATGTCCCTTAATCCCCAAAACCATTTACTAGATAAATTGGTGAGGGAATGTAAATTTTATAGGAAATCAAGTGTACAAATAAAATGACATTATGGTCATTTATTTTTTTAAAACTTGAAGTTTTTATTGATAATGAAAATAATTGAAAAGAAATATTTCATTAATGATATATCTATTTCAATAATAGATTCATGAGAATTTCATGAGAAGTGATTTTTTTAATGGAGCCCTCATATATATTTTTTGATATGGTTCTATCTTTTAAGGTGTTTTCATCAACCTTCCTTCCTATTTCCCTCATGTTAGTAGTTCTTGAGATTTATTAATGACCACTAACTTGATTTGTTATATAGTGATAAGAACACCACCAATTAGTGTTTTGAACCATTCATAGTCTTCAATACAGGTATCATTATAATTTATTTTATGTTCCTCTATTTATTCATCTAAAGTTGACTCATCAATAACATTAGTAGTAAATTCGATGAGATTTGTACTTGAGACCAAGAATGATAAATGGGGTTGATGGATGATATCCAAGAGATACTAAATATACATTGGGAACTTGGTTGGAATTTAGATTAGTAGTTGATGAAAATCACAATCGATTAGGAAAAGGAATATTATTTGTATATTTACATAGATTGGAGATGCTAGAACCATAGAGAAATGAGATTTATAGATTTTAGATATTTTATTTATCTAACCATGTACATTCGTTGATCAAAAACTATTATCATGATCCATAATTAGTCCTAAAATTTCAAAATAAATTGTTGAAATTATGGACTGTATTATGATTCCCATTCATTAATATAAATTTTTTATTGATTAATCTAGATTGACGTAACTATAATAGGGCTGTGAATATATGATAGTGTAACATTATTTTATTATAGGGTTCAACATATAATATATTTTAGGAAATAATGATATATTTATAATGAAAAAGTTTTTTCTTTTTCTTTATCGAAAATTATTTTCAAAGGAATTTTTGTATTATATATTACGTGATCTTAGGATATTTCTATGTACAATTATAATATGATCGATTAAATATAATTGGATACAATTAGATCTTTTATCAAAAGATTTATTTTTAAATTATTGTAATCATAGGGGACTATTTTCTATGAGATGAGGGTGTTTTGGGACATTTTTTTGAATTAATATATGTTAGTTACACATTATAATTAATTTTTTTGATATATAGTGGAATAATGACATATCATTATCATTTATATGAGTATAAATGATAATACCTTCAATATTATTCGAGAGGTTGACCTATTATGATGATTTATTAAAAATTGGTGTTTTAGATCAACAGTGACTCATTGGGATTATATATTTTTTTCCATGAATAACATAATAAATTAATTGATTAATTTTTTTGGATAATTTGATTCAATTATTCAATGGAAAACAAAAAATTTCAATTTTAGAGAGATGATGGATTATATAATCAATTAAGAATTTTAAATTTATTATTTAAGATTGATTTTTTTTCATATATCATCAAATGATATTAAATTTAAATTTAATTCATAATATAAATTGAATAATCACCATATATACATTTAGTTCATTGAAATTTCATTCAGTGTTTTGAATGAACCATTAGTATTTAAGTGATTGATAAAACCAATATTATATATTACTATGGATATGTTTTAAATTATAGTCAATGAATATATTATAGTACATTCATGGAAATGGTGGGATCATTTTTTATGTCTATGGGATGATTCAGTTTTCTATCAACAAACATAGTGGTGTCTAATTTTATAAAATTAAATTTATTCCAATACATTTTCAAATTTTCATTTATATAGATGCTCTAAAAATGGAACTATTTTTGAAACATTGAAGAATTATTTACTTCAATAATACTATATAATATTTTCATGTTGTTTAGTTTCTATTTTAAATTAACAAAAATAATAACCATTATACATTTTTGGTTATTATGAAGTGTTATAGTAATATGGGGATCACCATGGAGTGGTGGTGAATGTGTAGCAATTGTTTGGATAAATTTTTTACATATGATGAAAGTAATTTTATAGGATGATTTCTTTAGTTATTCTCTTCAATAGGGCAATTATTTTTCAAAAGGTAACATAATATGATTAATCTTCCTAGATCATTTTTAATTATTGAGGTATCAATGGTCTGAAGACGTTACTAATGTGTTGTAATTACTGAATAAGATAAATATATAACTAAGGAGCAATTTCTTGGTTATTTTATTGTGACCTGTCCAATAGACATATTATTTCATAAAATTTATCTTCTGTTACACATAATTATATACATTGATCTTGCATCTCGTTTCTTTAGTTAATTATACATAAAAATATAGATTTGTATAACATAACTCCTTTTTACTTTATTTGAATACTCAGAGTTCTCATAACTTAAATATGCCCACAAGTTATTCAATAGGATAACATGGTTAAATAATGAAGTAATATGGTGAGATAGAGAGCTTAAGAAGGGAATAATCATGGAAAAGATGCATAATATGGATTGAAGAAATTATTATTGTTAATATAATGACTATAAACATGGAATCAAGACATAAGAAAAACCAAATTTATATCATAGAGTAAAATTTTTATGTAATAAAAGAATGGACTAATATGAAATGTGAAAACTATACAAGATATTAAATAAAAAAAATATTTCATGTCTCCCAACTATGTAATCCTAACATAGTTGGATTGGATTATTTCCCATGCACTTTAGTTTCCGATGATCACTTGACCTGAACCATGATATCTATTGATGTGGAAATATTAAATAATTAAATATTGGGAAATATAATTCATACCACACATATCACATAATAATTATCACACATATATGTGAAACAAGATTAAAATATACCGTAAACATGACTCATAAATAGTAAAATCCCATGATAAATAGATTTTTTTCTTGTTATTATCCCAATGAGTATTTTAAATCAATAAAAATATCATATCCCATCCCCTAGGGCCTGTATCGTGACTACCCCAAGCCCGCCTACCATAGGCAAGGGGTTGGAGACTAGCACCAAAGGCGTAACACCCTAAAAACTGGGAAGGCATTGTCTTTATAAAATGTAAACACACACAACCAGAGAAAAATCGGATGAAAATACTAAGTAATGCAATATATCAAGTGTGCGGAAAGTACAAAGGGGCCAAAAATACAAGCCCAACAGAAAGGTGAAACTACAACTGAAAGTAAAGTTCAACTCCATAGACAACAATTGAATAGTGAAGCAGCTCCTGAATCGTCCACTAGGATCCTACCTGTAGGGTAGGTATAGATGGCCACCTCATCTCTCCATGTCCATCTTTCAACTTCAGGTATCGTATCATCCTGAAGTCCACCTCCAGGTACTGCCAAGCTCTACAAGCCTCAACCACAACCAGTGTTGTCCATCATCTGCAACCAACACAACGAGGTGAGGGCATAGCCCGTGCATGGGTGAGTATAACAATACTAAGAAAGGACTCGAGACCCACAAGGTCTCACTTAATCCAACAAAGATAATCCACAATGAATGATCTCAACAGATAACCCGTACTTGGGTATATTCCCATGCATATACATAAGTTACCATGTAACCCATCTCAGTCATGAGGAAAACACAAAGTTCATTAACTCAGCTCAAACTGGGATTTTCATTATCGAAAACACAACTGCTGGAGAACTCCTCCTATGTCGAGTACAATGGACTAGTCATGACTCGGAGACTCTACTCACTAACCTTAGACTACTGAGGTACTTCTCATGTCGAGTATCGCGGGTCAGCTGCCAAATTCCGGGTGCTCCGTCCACTGTGGGTCTGCTGCCAAATACCGGGTGCTCCCCCCCCTAATAGCCTACATAGGTACTCCTCCTATCTAGCACCACATGTATGCTTCCAACTACCAGGTGCTCCATCTTCGGTGGGTCTGCCGCCAAATACCGGGCGCGCCGTCCACTGGGCCAATCGAATCACTCCGAGTCGAATCAGCCAAGCAGTCATCGGGTCTATAGCTACTAGGTCTCTGCACTCCATACACTCATCTCCGGGAGGGTCCGCTTCTCGAGCTACTGGCTGTTACATCCATGAGTCATGATGTCTAACGTAGAAGTAACATAAATGACCACCTCTTCATAGGGTTCTCAACGCAACAGACGACGCGTCAATCTGATACCCCATCTATGAGTTTTTAGATTTTTTAGTCTCGGGGGCCCGATGGATTTCGTGCACGAACCATACCGACTGTATCTCAACTATACCCTAAACTCCCATGGGGTATACTCAAAGGGAAGGCTATGCACCAAGAGTACCATCATCGCTGACGGTTTGTCAAAAGAATGTCCAGTGCCAAAGATATGGCCCAAGAAGTTAATGAGTCAGTATTGAGCCCAGGTCTGGTCTGACCCAGTCAGACCAAATCGGCCTATCCCAAACTGGGCCGACCTGGTCTGGGTCATCCTGGTCAGACTCTCTAGGTCTAACCCATACCTTTGGGTGAGTCAGCTCACTATGTTTTCACCCTGTCCGCTGGCCCCGGCCCAGCAGACCGTGAGGGCTGTTCGGCCCGATAGTTTCCACGTAGGCGGCTCGGTAACTCGGCCAGGGAGATCGGGCTGGTTCGACCAGTGACACCGCATGGGTGTCGCAGGCCGGTTCAGCATAACGGTGACAGGGAGGCCAGCGGGCAGACGACGCGGGGCGCGGGTGGTCCGGCTCGGCTTTGGGCAGGCCGCAGGTGCACCGGGTAGGGCGCGGGTGCACCAGGGAGGGTGCCGAATGTCAGGCAGTGCGTGGGGGAGCGCCGGGTAGCACGAATGGGCGCCGTGGGGGTGCCGGGGTGCGCCAGGCAGGTGGATGGCAGGGGAACCGAGCGGGCCGCTGCCACTGGCACGGGACGCTGGGCTGGCTGGGCAGCAGGCTGGGGGGTGACGTGTTGCGCCGACGGGGCGCTGGGGTGCGCTGGAAGGGCACTTGGGGCGCGCCGGCAGCACACCGGCAGGGGTGTGGGGCGCCGGGTGCACGCCAGGGAGCCTCGGGGGCAGCGTAGTTCATTGAATCCATGGGTAGTGTGGCCTTCGTTTCCTACATTCGCCATCATCGCCTCATTGTCGTGTCGTTATGGAGTCATCACAAAAAGAACAATTGAGTGGTCGTGCCATGTTGGTTTGGCTCAGACCATCCGCATTTAGGGTGGTAGCAATAGTTTCTAGCAAGTATGAATCACAAAACCACCTTTCATCATTTTGAGATAAAGGAAGAACATGGGAAAGGATCATACTTTAAATAAAATAAAACCCCTACCTCTTGCTCGTCGCTCGTTGGTGGAGTCGCGGAAGGAAGATGATGAATACCGTCGTTCGTCATGTCCTCCACACATTCTCAATTCCGAGCTGCGTCGGTTCGTTGACGATGTTGCGGAGGATAGGTTTCTGGGGAATTAAGGACGAAGAAGAATCGCGTGGAAGATCGTCATTGGCGTTCTTCGTGTTCTTTGTTGAAGAGCATATGATTTACCCAAGTGTTGGGCATCACGATACTTTACCAGCTCTTCATCTCTTTGTGAAGCCATCCCAACACCTTATCCCAAACTCCCTATATAGAGGAGAGGGGAAAAGGTATGTAACCATCATGGAATTTATAATGATTTATTTATTTGGAACCTTTCAAAATTACAACGATGTGGTTACTTAATTTAAAAAGGTGTTCGGGAGAATTAAATTGTGTTGGTGCAATTTAAGAGGTGTGTTGGCACAACTTAAGAGGGGAGGTTTCCAAGAAGTTTCCGCCACATAACCTGCGTCAAAACATAAGACACGAATTAATTTTATGTTCACACATAAAATTAATTAACAACAATTAATTTCACTTCGACATATAAATTTAACTGACAGTAATTAATTTTACGTGGACCCATAAAATTAACTAACAATAATTAATTTTACGTCGACCCATAAAATTAATTGAAAGGAATGAATTTTATGTGGAAATATAAAATTAATTGAGCACAATTAATTTTACATCGACATATAAAATTAATTGATGGATGGGGGGGGGTTGAGAGGTTTCCTATCCCTCCCCATTAAATGGTAGGTTAGGGTGTGGCGGTCCCACCTCCAACTCCCATGTGGAGGATTTAACTAACTCACTCAACACATGGAATCTTAAAAAAAATAAACTGTTTTACTTTATTTTATTATTATTTTTATAAAAATCTAAAAACTAACATTTATTTCTGATCATATGTTGTTAATATAAAAGTCTTCATAAGCGTATATCGGTGCTGCGAGTTCAACAGTTCCCTTAGAATTTGATTCCGAGCACTGGTTCAAAAGTTATAAAATTCCACTTTTACGTTTACTGAAAGTACCCAAAAAAATAGTTTGGAAAATTATTTTCAGTCACCCTCGACCCACTGCGGACAAGGTTATGCTTTTCTTAGGTGAAACACCCCCCAACAAACTCAAAAGTACTATTGGATTTTCAATTCGAGTTACCATTTAGAAGTTATGAATTTTACAATAAAATAATTGTCACTTAATTATTTTATTTATAGCCAAAAACTAACATTCTCAAGTGGCCCACGCCGGCCAAAGTTAGTATCTTCGTAAAGAAAGAATACCCTCACGAGTTCATTAGTGATCTTCAATTTTTAATCCGAGTTACCTTTTTTGAGTTATAAGCATTTGAACAAATTAAAATAAATTTATTTAATTATTTTATTTACGTTTCTTACATTATCTGGTTTTCTCACAGGAGGCCTGCGGCAACTAAACATAAGCCATGCCTACGGTAAACCCGCCATCCTGAGCACAACGGTTCCCTCAGATTTCTGATCTGAGTAATCGTTTAATATTTATTCCACTTTTTCAGGAAAACTGCTTATGCACGTTTATTTAATCTTAAACAAACTTTAGTGAATTATTCCGGGCACACCGGGTCTCAGAATCAGGTTCCATAAAAAATTGTGTACTCATAAAATTCCAAATAATTTAAGAAGAAAATGAGTTTTTTTGAAATTATGGGTCTTTACATTACTCCCACATAAGGTCCTTACGTCCCTGTAAAGATACAACACAAACTAGGGAAACCAAAGGAGGTACTGAGCACGCATATGATCCTACTACTCCCATGTGCTCTCCTAGAGGTTCTTGTGATCGATGATGTGGGTCGGGTCGTGCACAAACCTCCTCAGCTGAGATATGTGGAAGACGTCATGCACTCGGTGCAAGTGTGGTTGAATGTCTAGATGAAGCGCAGAGATAACATGCTGCCCCGACCAAATTTTCGTAGTCAAAGTCAAGGTGAGACACAAAATAAAACGTGGTCGCCAGCCTAGAACATCAGTGGTCTCCGTCTCCTATCAGAATAGGACTTCTGTTTGCTCTGTGCAGTCTTTATCTGCTGATGGATGATCTGAACCTTCTCCATTTGTAGCATGCACCATCTCTGGTCTTACAAGAGCTACTTAGATTTACCCTTTGCCGAAAAAGAGAAATCTGGTCTCATCCTCTGGATGAACCAGTCTCTTCTCCTAATATTGTCAATACAGACATGAATTGTCCAATTCATGTCTTGGATAATGTTATAAGGCCTTGACGCTACTACCAAGTGATCCAACTGTCACTCTCACCTCAAAGGGTTGAGTCACACTGTTGGCATCAGTGTGTGGTCACTTGGTCTCCTCCTGTTGGAATCTCGAAATTTAGGGTCAAGTTAAAAGTTTTAACTGCAACCTCTCAGTATCAACCACACAAAACATAAGGAAAGAAAATGTCACAAGGAAAAGTGTCTTTTTTTACAACAGATCATGTACAAAGACACAAAACAACCACAAACAACAACAACATGGAAACTAGAAGAACCAAGAACAAATGCCTCCATGCCTGTAAATAGTCCTGCTCCTGTTCACCTACTTCCGGAGATCCATAGTCATATGATTCAGCTGCCTGGTGTTGTGCTCTCTGATTTCCACCTGCTCCTTGCAGTCAGGGTGGTCCTCCTGGTGGCAGTGGTGGCAACACCTCGAAGAGTCAGAATGTTTTGAGATATAACTGAAGCTCTGATCTCTTGCCTAAGTCCCTCCTCGAAGGTCTGGGCCCTGAAGAACGGGTATCGTACCATATTAGTGGATTAGCGCGAGAGGTCATTGAACCTCACTGAGTACTGAGCTACACTCATGGTGCCCTTCTACAGTTGAAATAGCTCCTATATCTGCACCGCTCGATGAGTGGTTGGTACAAACTCTATTTGGAACAGGATCTCGAAGTCTACCCATTGAAGTGACACCTCATCATGCATCTGGAGAATCATTCTCAACCATCTCCCTAATGCTCCCTGAAGGAGGATGGTAGCAAGGATCACCATGAAATCCACTGGTGTAAGTACCAGCCTAAAGACTCTCACTACAGCCTCCAGCCAATCCTCAGCCGCCTGTGGGTTCATCTCTACCTCGAACCTGGGAGGCCTCTTGAGCTGGAACTCATGCAGCACACTCAAGCGGCGTGCATCGACTGCTGCTAGGGCTGGTTGCATCAGTGGCCCAATTGGTGGTAGTACCGATGGTGCCTCCACTGGTGCCTCAATTAGAAGACGGACCAGTACTGAGGCCTTGTCTCTCGGCGGGCTGTTTGTACGTACAACTCCTGGGGCTCTATCTGGTCATTCGCGAGGATGCTGAATGTAACAGATGCATCACGGTCAAAAGACTATACCTGGTAGGCTGACCTAGTTTGAGCTGACTTAAAGAAAACATTTGGAAATACACACACAATCAATGTTTTCTTGAATTGAGTCAGAAATTAGAAGTTAGGGTCCTTGTGTATGGATACGTCAGCCGCCAGACCAAAGATGGACTCCATGAACTAAAAACCACAATGAGTACGCTTAACACTATTTCATCACAGAAAAGAAAATATCAGATTCCTATGTCCTGCTATAGAAAAAACTCCTCTAATACAAATTTGTCACGAACCGTCCCCTGGGGCCCGTATCGTGACTGCCCCATGCCCGTCTTCCGTAGGCTAGGGTCTGGAGACTAGCACCAAAGGAGTAACTCCCTAAATACTGGGAAGGAATTGCCTTTATAAAACGTAAACACACACAACCAGAGAACAAGAATAAGCAAACACTAAGTAATGAAATATAAAATTGTTTCTGAATGTACAAAGGGGATTGAAATAAACTCCAAATAGAAAGGTAAAACTACAACTGAAAGTAAAGTACAAATGAAAAGACATCAGCCGAATGGTGAAGAATCTCATGGATCATCCTCCTGGTTCCTATGTGTAGGGTCGGTACTGATTATATCTCAGCTCACTATGTCTGTCTGTAACCTCTTGGTACAATCTCATCATGAAGTCATCCTCCGAGTACCATCCAGCTCTACAAGCCTCAACCACGACCAGTGTTGTCCGTCATCTATAACCAACACAACAAGGTGTGGGAATAGCCCATTCAGGGGTGAGTATAACAATACATTTTAGGGACCCCAAGACCCTCAAGGTCTCACAAAATCAAACAAGGATAAACCAAAAACAATGATATCAACATATAACCTTTACATAGGTTTATTACTAAACATATACATACATTATCAAGTAACCCATCTCAATCATGAGGAAAACACAAAGGTCATAGACTCAACTCAAGCTTGTATTTTCATTATCGAAACCACAACTGCTGGAGAACTCTTCCTCGGTTGAGTAAAGTGGTCATCTCATGACTCTAAGGCACTACTAACTATCCTTAGACTTCTGAAGTACGCCTCCTATCGAGTACCACGAGTCTACTTCAAAAATATCGGGCCCTCCATCCGTTGTGGGTCTGCCGCAAAATACCGGGTGCTCCCCCCTAGTAGCCTACAAAAGTACTCCACCTGTCGAGTATCGTGGGTCTGCTGCCAACTACCAAGCACTCTGTCCATCGTGGGTCTTCGGCCAAATACCGAGAACTTCATACACTGGGCTAATAGAATCACTCCTAGTCGAATCGATAAAGTTGTCATCAGGTCTACAGCTACTAGGTCTCCGCACTTTGTACGCTCGTCTCCAGGAGGGTCCGCTCGACGAGATATTGGTCGTTACTTCAAAGTGTCAAGAAGTTTCATGTAGAAGTAACACAAAGGACTGAAAAATCATAGGGGTCTCAACGCAATAGACGATGCTTCAATCAGATGCCTGGTCTGTAATTTATTAGCTTTTTTAGTCCCGGGGGCCCGTTTGGTTTTGTGTATGATCCAACCTGACCATATCTCAACTATAACCCGAACTCCCATGGGGTATACTAAAAAGGATGGCTATGCTCGAAGAGTAATGGGGCCGCTGACGGTTCATCAAACATACGTCTGGTGCCAATGATATGGCCTAAGATAGTAATGGGTCAGTAATGAGCCCAAGTCCGGTCTGACCCAGTCAGACTGATTCGGCCTTACCCAAACTGGGCCGACCTGGTCTGGGTCTACCCGGCCAGACACGCTGGGTCTGACCCGACCCATTAGATGAGTCATCCAGCTATGTTTTGACCCGGTTCACTGGGCCCGGCCCAGAAGACCATGAGGGAGGCTCGGCCCGATAGTCACCACATAGGTGGCTCGGTAACTCGGCCCGGGAGACCGGGCCAGTTTGACCAGCGACACTGTGGGGGCGTCGTGAGACGGTTCAGCAGGCCATCGACCATGAGGTCAGCGGGCAGCCCCCGCGGGGCACGGGCGGGCCAGCTGTGCTCCGGGCAGGCCACGGGTGCACTGGGCAGGGCACAGTTGTGCCTGGCAGGGTGTCGAATGCCACGCAGCACACGAGGGCGCGCCGGGTAGCGCGGCAGGGCACCACCGTTGCACCGGGGTGCGCTGGGAAGGTCGCCGACAAGGGTGCCTGGGGTACCGGGAAAGTCACCGGTAAGGGCGCGGGGCACCAGGCTGCCTCGACAGGGCATTGGGGGTGCGCTGGCAGGGCACCGCGGGTGCGCCAGTAGCACGCCGGCAGGGGTGCGGGGTGCCGGTGTGCACCAGGGAGCCGCGGGGGCGGCGTAGTTCATAGAGGATGGGGGTAGCACAACGTTTGTTCTCTGCCTTCATCGTCGTCACATCATTTCCATGTTGTCGTAGAGTCATAAAAAAGAACAATATAGGGGTCGGGCCTTGTTGGTTTGACCCAGACCCTCCGTGTTTAGGGTGGTAGAAATTGGTTCTCGCAAGTATGATGCACAACAACCACCATTATTCATTTTGAGAGAAAGGAATAACATTGAAGAGGATTATAATTTAAATTAAATAAATCTCCTACCTCTTTCTCATTTCTCATTGGCAGAGTCGTGGAAGGAAGGCGATGAAGAGCATCGTTCGTCGCGTCCACCACACGTCCCCAATTCCGAGCTGCGTCGGATCATTGACGATGTTTCGGAGGATATGTGTATGGGGAAGGAAGGTTGAAGAAGAATTGTGTGGAAGATCGTCGTTGGCGTTCTTCGTGTTCTTCTTTGGAGAGGATAAGATTTCCCCATGTGTTGGGCGTCGCGATACTTTACAAGCACTTTGTCACCTGGTGAAGCTATCCCAAAACCTTCTCCCAAGATCCCTATATATAGGAGAGGGGGAGTGGAATGTAAACATAATGGAATTTATGATAATTCATTTATTTGAAACCTTCTTAAATTCCAATAATGTGGTTACTTATTGTAAAAAGGGGGTCGGGCGAATTAAATTGTGTTGGCACAATTTATGATGTCTGTTGGTACAACATAAGATGGGAGGATGCCAAGGAGTTTCCCACACATAGCCTGCATCAAAACATAATAAACGAATTAATTTTATGTTGACACATAAAACTAAGTGACATCAATTAATTTCACGTCGACACATAAAATTAACTAACAACAAATAATTTTATGTTGACCCATAAAATTAACTGACATCAGTTAATTTTACGTTGACCCATAAAATTAATTGAGAGCAATTAATTATATATCGACACATAAAATTAATTGAGAGAAATTAATTTTACGTCGACACATAAAATTATTTTATGGGGTGGTTGAACGTTTTTCACTTCTTCCCCATTAAACAGGTGGTTTGGGTGCGGCGGTCCAACCTACAACTCCTAAGGGGAGGTTTTAACTAACTCACTCATCACATGTCAAATAAAAAAAATAATGTGTTGTACTTTATTTTATTATTTTTCTATAAAAAGTTAAAAACTAACTTTTATTCTTGCTCATCAATCGTTGAGATAAAAGTTTTCTTAAGCAAATATCGGTGCTTCGAGTTCAACGGTACCCTCAGAATTCGATTCTATGCACTGGTTCAAAAGATATAAAACGTCGGTCGTACATTTACTGAACATACCTGAAAAAAACGTTGGGAAAATTATTCTCTGTCCCCCTAGACCCACTACTGTCAAGGATAGGCTCTGCCTAGTGGAAACACGCCCCAATGAACTCAACAGTACTCTCAGAATTTTAATTCGAATTACTATTTAGAAGTTATGAATTTTACAATAAAATAATTGTCACTTGATTATTTTATTTACGGCCAAAAACAAACATTCTCAGCTGGCTCACACTGGCCAATGTTAGTATCTTCTTAAAGAACTCATACCCTCATGAGTTCACTGGAGGTCTTAGATTTTTAATCTGAGTTACCGTCTGTGAGTTATGTGAATTTGAAAAAAGTAAAATTACTTTATTTACTTATTTTATTTATGGTTATGCCATTTTCAGGTTTTCTCACAGGAGGCCTACGTCGACTAAACATAAGTCATGCCTAGGGTAAACCCACCATCCTGAGCACAAAAATTCCCTCAGATTTCTGATCTGAGTAACCGTTTAAGATTTATTCACTTTTTTAGGAAAATAGCTTATCTGCGTTTATTTAAGCGTAACAAAATTTCAAAAAATTATTCCGGGCACACTGGGCCTCAGAATCAGGGTCTGCCAGAAACTGCGTAGTCGTAAAATTCCAACGAATTTAAGAAAAAAAATTCCTTGAAATTTACGGTTCTTTACAAAAAAAATACTGTCAAAGAGTACAAACAACTGAATTTCTTTATAAATTATTCACTTAAATGAACAAAAGTTATGATCATGGATTCTAATGGTTGGAAAATGAATGAAATTATTTGGAGATAGTAAACGAAAAAACTCTTAATTATGATGATTTTCGAGGCATGAAAATAATATTTTGGGGAAATGGGAACACAATTTTCCACTAAAATAATTATTAATCTAAATGGGATAGAAATAATCAAAATTATAATTTTAAAATATATTCTTTGTCTAAAACCAATTCAATGCAGTGATAGTAAAATAAATTTTCATAAAAACTTGTCATTTTTAATGGAATATAAAACATGTTTTACTTATGTAATGAATGGTATATTAAACATGTTATATGTGATTGTGATATATACAATATTATAGAAGAGTATCATGAAAATAATTTACAATATGTTGGTGAAAAGTAAATATATAGAAGATCGAGAATGTTTTGTGGGGAATATAGAAGATCCCCTTAACTTTCATCCAATATAATTCAACACATTTAATTAAATTATTTTGTAATTAAATTATGTTCATTAAATGAAATTTAAAGAACCTAATTAAATTATAATTGTTTCCATAGACTTATTTATATTCAATATTTTTATGTTTACTAAATCATTCAAACATTTCAGGATTAGTTGAGTCGGTTTGATAATATTTTTTATTGGAATGTTTACCATGGATAAGATTATCTTAAAGAGAAATTTGAAATTATAAAATATTAATATTTTTATAAAAATATTATTATACATATATATCAATTTGTGTTTCATTCATATTAGGAAATAATGAGAAACAATGTGTCATTTATGATGTGGTGGATGTCCAGTGGTACCCACATACAATTTCTTTGTTAAACAAAAAACAAATGTACGATAGAAAACAAAATAAATAATTATATAACTGCAATAATTAGGATATAATAAAAGTTTTATTCAACATTTCAAACATTGTTCTAGAAAATATTGTGGTGTTGATAAAGAATGAACTCCAAATCTATGTGGATGCATAAATAAACATAAACTCATGACTAATTATGGATAGGGAGACACATCTATGTTTAAATAAGGCATGTTTTATTTTACATAATTCATTTGAAGGACTCGACAATGTGGTACCACCCAAAAATGATATAGAATGAGCTAATATAAATAATAAAGGAAATGAATTTATATTCATTTGAGAAATTGATAGGGGGTTTAAGTCTTTTTCCCCATGTTTTTAAGATACCTTGTCAGTCTCACAGATGAATGTTGAGTTTCACAATGTTTCTGGTAGATATAAGTCTCTACGATCGGGACATGATGACCAATATAATCCTCCATGGACAATTTAGTTCCAAAATTGGTTCTCAACGATGTTAACAATTGGGAAAGGATAATGATAATCCTTATGGGTGGAAAACATATATTGATTGATGAAATACATATAACGGTTTTTTCAGGATATCAAAATGAGAGATAAATGGTATTCTACTAAAATATTAAGGATAATGAGTAGAAATACAATCGGGGAATAATGGTTAGGTCTGTATTGAGGAAGGGAATTCTGGTAAATCTTGCCCCTAAGAATTTCCTAGTGCACATGGGTAAACTAGTAACTCTCAAAGACTAATTGAATATTCCAAAAACAATTATCTCCAGATCTTTGTGTAAGGAAAATAATAATGGATCAATGATAATACATGGGTAAACACTTGTTTAGAAAGGTTTAAGGAATATTTCATGAATGTTGGATGAAAAATATATATGTGAGGGAATTAATACTCTTGAAGGAATATTCATTGTGGAGAACATAGAACCAGTGATGGATAGGGTGATAAAGATACTGTCTAGTTTGGTATAATAGTTTTGTGGGGATTATTTGGATCTTACTCAACACTATAATGGGTATGTTTTAGAAGAATGCATGAATATAAATTTCGTAAAGGAGGTTGGCAATAAAATATATTATATATAAATTAATGATGAAATTAATGGAGTGAAAAGAGTTTGAATCAACAAATAGATCCACATTTAGGTATGATTTTCAATGAAAAAAAGATCAATGTGGATGAATACATTTTGGTATGGGACAAGATGGATGATCATTTTTAATATCTTTGAAATATTTACCTAGAAATTCATTGTTAGCACCCATAATTGGGGTATTTATATGGTGGTTGTTTAAAAATAATTATCCATTTATTTTATTAATTTTTTTTATTTTTTTGGTTAAAACATATTTTTGGATTTTTTTTGGTTTCCTCATTCTCCACTAAAGATATTTTTTTATTAAAATTAAAATATATAATCATGAATTAGAACTATGTTATTTTAGGGGATTCATTAGGGTTAATAATTTGTTAAAAATAATTATAATGAAAATTTAAAATATATTTGGAATTGAATTTATTATATTAATTTGGATATAGTTGTTATTCACATGAGAAAAATTAATAAAATAATCTCTATGAAAAATAATCATTCAACTCTAGGATATATATTACCCTTTAATAACACCTTGGAAATAAAAGATTTAATAATATTAAGGGTTCAAAAACCAATAAATTAGTGTGATTATTTAAGTGATATGTATGTAGTGTAGATATTAAAGTGAAATTATGATATCAGATTATTTAAGGAAGGGAAGGATGTGCTCTCTATTTATAGTTCAATAAAATTACAGTTTCCTTGACAAAATATTATTTATTAAGAAGGAAAAAATGGAATAAAATGATAATTGTGATAGGTATATAATTTATGGATAGAAATATATGTTTATAAGACACTAAAACATGATAAATTAATTATTAAAATTATATAGATCATGTAAAATTAGAAAAATACATTTCAGAAATGATTTCTCTCTTATACACACATTAATCATCATTAAAAATTAATCATAGTTTTTAATTGTTTTTGTTATATGAATATGAATATCATTAATGAAAAAATTCTACAATATTAAATATATTTTGGCCTCAATTTAATCTAAATCAATTTTTAATGTATTGGAAATATACATTTCCATTAAAAACTAATAAATATAGATAAAAAATTTATAACGAAGTACTGCTTATGTTAAAAAATATTAATAATGGGTATTTAAATATTATATAGTAAATTAATATAAATAATTTTATAAAAATTGTTTTATTAAATAAGTATTTTATTATTGGTTTTCAATTATGTCATAACAATAGATAAAAATAGCAAAAAGTGGTATTTTTCACTGTTCCTCAAATTGTTTTGAATAAATTTGAAAAAATCATTCATGGAGGATTTAGTTATTCTAATTTAATTATATAGTCAAATTTATTTATTTTGAATTTAATATGTCAAATATTTTACATTTATTAATTAATAAATAATATAAATTACTTTTTATTAAGATAAACCATCATAAACATTTTTCTCAAATATTTTTTCATAAAAAAATTATTTTCATTTAATGTAATTATTTATATCACTTATTTTTATCATATAAATCACCATAATGAACAATTATATATTAATATATTAATTTATTATTGTATTATGACATTCTTTATAATTTTGTGGAATAAGAATATATAACTCATAATTAATTAATTAATACATATATATATATATGGGAATATGAGAATGATACATTCTTACAACCATATGAAATATCACCCCCAACATTTCATTTAATATTGTTAGGTGAAAAGAATAAAGGGAAATTATATTGTATATTATATTTATGATCACTCATTCCCACTTCATACATATGGTTTCTCCATCGTAATTTGGAAATGTTAGTTGTCTTATTTTAAAAAATGTTATCTTTTGGACTGAGATCTTCCCCAACTCTTCATAAGAGATATCATAATCTTGTTGTGTCACAGTTGGAATAAGTACATGTGTGGGGGGATATGAAATTTTCTTCTCCAAAGGGATACTGGATACACACTATCTATGTTGGTCACACCTGGGTGGTGTTTTTGTCAGCATTCCATGGATCTGATATAATAAAAGATCTCATATAGGCCAATGTATCATATTCCTATCTTCAATTTCATAAAAACCTGAATGACATTCATTTCTGGAGATATTCATATTCTATATCACAAACCATGAAATCCATCCCTCGTTAACTATATTTACTATAATCCTTTAATCAATTATATTCCATTTTATGAGTAATTTATGTGTATATAAATTTTTTTATTTCATTGACCACACTATGTCTTCTTATCATTATTGTATCTAATTTATCTTGAAACACGTTTGTTTTATATCTCTTCCATAGAAGGATTCAAATGGGTCCATTTTAATACATTAGTGGAATTTTTTTTGTATCATAACTCAACTAGTGGAATATGAGATAAAAACATCATAAAATGTTTATAAGGAATTAACACAACAAATAGTCATTTTTCAAAATAGTCTTTTTAGACAATCCCTCAGTTCGAGGATTATTGGTATTAGTGGAGTTCAAAAATATTTTTATATAACTCAAATTTATATTCAATAAATTTGAGGTGAACCTCCGTTTTCAATAATACATAATTAATAATTATGTCTCATACAAATACACTACTAATCTACTATATATATTCTCATAGTGATCGAGTGAGATATACTATTTAATGAAAATTTAATAATCAATATATATATATATAAAAACCATAACCCAACTATAATTATTAATTTTTATGTCTTCAGATTCCCCATGATAATCCATTACTATTAATTTCCCATTCATATATATGTATGGTATTGTTTTCTTTATCCTTTTACAAATTTTCATCTCACCCATTAGAAGCAGAATCAATTGGATTATTGATGCTTATTTTATAATATCTATCATAATATTTTCCAACCTATAGTTCTATCAGAAAACACTATTTGTATTTATATTTCTTATTTGTATACGGAATGTTTATCTCAGACTATAATTCCAAAAATACATATTTATATCTTGTTTAGAGTTCATGAATATCTATTCCAAAATCATAAAACTCCATCATTATCACCCAAGAGCATAGATTTCATTCCTTTCACATAGTTTCCACCTAAATCTGGATCTACACATTATCATTTTTATATTAATTAATTTTCACAATTGTTGGTGATTGATAAATTATTTAATATATCATGAAGATATCCATTTCTTCATAAATATGCGGTTCATCATTTTCATTTCTAAAAGAAAATTTCATTCTCAATCCTAATCATTAATTATGTATCATTAAGTTTTATACACAACGATCTTCGATTTTATATTCCATTCCTAGATGGAAGGGCATTAGATGCTATATACCATGATGAGATCTATATATTTAAACATTAAAATAATGGGAACTATATATGGGAATATTAATGTAGGATCTTATAATCCTTAAATATTAAACATATATTCCTATATAGACAAAACAATTAAATATTTATTGAAAATACATTTGAATCCAATGTGAGAAAATGTTTTGTATATTTCTTCCCCAGATCATTTAGGTACCTTGAGGCATATACTACCACTTCCTCATTTTATCATCAAGTTATATCCAAAGACCTCTTTATATAATAATTTCAATCAATTAAATATTATATAATTATCGTTAGTTTCACTATTAGTGTAGTAAAATTAACATTTTTAATTCATTGAGGTTATAGGAACATTCATTTACCTTGATATAAATTATTAACTTTTCAGTGATAATGTTTTTCAATATTAAAAATAAGGAGTTTTTTTTAACAAATAATTGGTAGTACCCAGATAGTCTAAAAAATCTATGCATATATATTACAGTTATGTGTCGGAGCCACTCATCAATTTCTTTTTTCTTATAATTGTTTTAAAAAATAATTTTATAGTGATTATAATGATATATAATTAAAATATCACTATCGAAAACATATATTTACAACAAATTTTAGTTAAATTATTCTTCTTTAATATCTTAATCATAGTACTCAAATTATCGTTTTGTTATTCCATACTTTTATAATATATAATAATTTCATATATATATTTATATAGTCTATAAATTTTTATGTGGTAATCTCTAATTATTCTACTAATTATGACCCAAAATTTATTTAATAAATATTTGTTATAAATATAATAACTATGAATCCATAGTTATCGAACCATGTATAAAATGTATTTCTTAAGAAAATCCTCTATTATCACCGTTAACAAATTATATTCTTATGATCATTCCACATTTGGATGTATTTAAATATTTACAAATTATAAATTAATTGTTCAATCAATGATAAAAAAATATGTATTCATTATCCTAGTCTTGTTGTGTTTAAAATAATTAATACCAAGGAAAAACTACCCATACATATTCTAGAAAATGAGAACTGTGATCCCCTGGGTGAATCACATTTGGTGTATAAAACCAATGTCAACATGTTATTTTAATTTCATCACCAATTATTCATATTCTTGAGGGATATTTTATAAAACCACTTCAATTTTCAAAAATATATAGATATAAGTACAATTGATAACTCCAACTCTCAATATGTAGGGTAGACTAGAAAACTCATAGGGAAAGACAATAATAGACTCACATACAATATTTATATCATGAATAATCCTACAATCATTTGATTAAATATTTTTATATGGATAATAATTACAATAATGAAAAAATATAAATTCCTCTAGAATAATTTTAATTTTGAATCAACCTCATCCTACACTTACATAGAATTGGTGGATAGTTTTAAATATGAAATATGATCTCATTTTCCATACAGTTGATCTGATTCCTATAAAATGATAAATCATACAATTTAATAAAAATTTTAAATATTTTTAAAGAAATAATGACAACTCATTCTATGAAAATTTTATTATATAAAACCACTAGTTAAACATTATATTCTTCATATTTAGTAATGGATCGATTTTTGGTAATGCATATAGTTTGACAACCATGGTTTTTGATGATGTATGAATTGTTAAACTAAACTATTATGACATGAATGATTTTTTGTTAAATACAGTGATTGATTGTGTTATATATTAAGGATTTAATAACTAGCATAGGCATCAAAACAAAATTATATTTACAAAACTATATGATTGTGATAAATTATAATATCTCATTCCTTTTTAGAAATGGAGGTTTATTTAATTTTTTGGCTTCGAAATCCACTAGTGTAATAATTAATATTTTTTAAAAAAATTATATCCACTTTACAGTTGAAACAATGATAAGATGAAAAAATATTTACCAGTAATTTTTTTATTTGATCACTTTTGAAGGACATTACAACTCAATTTTGCATGCATTGTCTCTGTTACCCTTCTCTAAACACATGAATACTTTACTGGCCGCTTGAGATATTTTCTATGATGTTTCATATAATACCCACCATATTAATAATGGTGGATCATATTGACATTATATATTTTATCCAATGAATATATATCAATTATATATACTCACATTTTCATACCTTTAGTCCCCTATAAATCACCCATCTCAATCTATTCATTTATGTAACACATGAAAATTTCCTCACAATAATAAATGTCCCCATATATTAATTATTTTTCTAGTATATGATTCCATCCACTATTGTTATATTTAGTCATTAAATTTTGTCTAATGATTTTGGTGGAAGAAAATAGTTCATGTATAATGAAGTTCAACACATTACACCCAATGTATTATTCTATAAATAAAATAATTGAATGAAATATCCTCTAGATTTTATGATAGAGATTGAGTTAGAAATAATTTTTGATAAACATCAACTTCAATTAATTACACTTCGTGAATTATATATCCTCCCAAAATTATTATTCTTGACCAATATCCCCCAATGAGAATCCTCACCCTTGTTATTATAACTAATTAGAATACCCATCTACTATTCGGATAATTGAATAATACCCAGTATATTATCGATATAGTTAATCCACATTTATGTGATTATAAGATTATAATAAACTATAAAAATTACAATACATTTTCACATAAATAAAATAATGTTTCCTTTATCTCGCAAAGGGTGTTCTATTTGATTAAAAATATTATTCATAACATTAGTCTATTGTGATAGTATAACCATGATGTTATAAGATTCCATTTCAACTAGGAATGTATTTTCATTAGTGTATTGAACACATTCCCTATTGAATAAATTTTTAATTTTATTACTCATATTTCAATTTATTTTATACCAATAATTTATTTTAGGGATGATAATTTATATATTAATAAAAATTACATGGTATATTGTAAAAATGGAAGGAGTGACATAGAAATGATTAGATAATTCTACAATAGGAATTAAAATGATTTATACTATATTATCAATGTAAATATTATAATTATGATTTCTACACCAATATAATTATTAAATTGTGTAAATTAATATTTAAAACCTTTTAAATGGTTTGTAATGAAAATTTGAATTATCATAATCATATCCTCGTAGATTGTTAAACCAGATGTTCTATTATATCTTATTCACTGTACAATAGAATATTTAATGAGATATACCTGACCAACACATTTCAATCATATTTCCCCAACGTACATATATAAAAAACAATGTCCATATTTATTATACTTATATTAAATCATTACAATAAATAAAAAATATTCAATATATTTCCAAGAACATAGGATATTATCATATTATGATGATTATCGTTAGTATTTTATTTATTTTTTTCCTTATATTCAAAAAAAACTACCCCAATATATGATGCCAAATACAGTGACTGAAATCATAAAAACATATTCTCTTATAAATATAAGAATACTTTTAATCAAATACATACCAACAATATAGGTTTTAGTTTCATTTGATGATTATAAATATAAATACAAAATCATAAACATAACATCATTGTATATGTTTAGTCTCTTTAGATTCATCCAAATTATAATAAATCATATTAATTTTTTATAGGATAAACAAGAGAAATACACTAGGAAATGACAAATCTAGGTTGACCAGGAAGGGATGAAACATAATAAAGAAACCTGACATGGGTGGGATGGCATTATATAATAATGAGAAGTATCATAACAATGAAATCAAAGAATAATGGAATGTAAAAAAGGATAGTGTAAAGATGATCAAACCAACAAGAATGGAATCATATGAATTTTCCAAAATACATAATAATGAAATCATTAAAAAATATCACGGTTCCATATAACATTTACATTATATTTTTTCTCTGAAAAATGCCCACATATCATAATTGTACAGTCTCACTGCCCACACACTATGATATCTTATGATATGGAAACTATTCACAATGAAATTGAGTGATATATATTTCTAGAACTACTCATACAACAACTAATATCACAAAATTTATTATATATGAATTTAATATACTATACACATATCATGTATTTGGAAAAAACCCAATACAATGAATTATATTTCTTGATCTCTTCTCCATGAAAATTTAAAAGGTAAAAAATAAAGATTCACAATAGAAGAATGAATTAAATTGAATTAGTTTTTAAAATTAATAAGTATAATATACTTGGTCAATTATTAAAATATTATAAATATCTTTGATATGATACAAAAAACAAATTATTAAAACTAACCACATTAGTGATGCATTTTGGAATAAAAAAATGTTCTTTTAGAGAAGTGTAAACATATTTTCATAAAAATAAAAATTCAATATTAACAGTTCCATAAATAATAATTACAATAATTTAATTTTATTCAGGTATTAAAGCTAATTTAATAGTGTAGTGATAAAGTTTAATTGTTTTTATAAATCCACTTAATTTTTGTTTCTTAACAAGTGGGAAATCTAGATTTAACAATATAACATATATTAAACTAGAAATGAAATTTAAATTTAAAAAGTTATATATTTCATGGAAATATTAAAAAAAATATTATAGATATATTAGAATATTATGGTATACCTTATTAAAAATAGTGATAAATCTAAAATGGAATGTTAAAAGGGAGTATCCTAAATCCCTTATCATTGTGTGTGAATTCCTTCAACAGTTATACTGAAAATCATGTATAATTAAATTATGATCAATTAATATATTAATTGTATTATTATTCATCTAATATTATATTAAAAGGTTCTTATTCATTTCATATTTTTTAATTTATCATGTATGTTCCTCTCTTATTAGTTACGAGAGCTTGTTTGGTCGATTTTTAGGTGATTCAATAAAAATGATTAATATCAGTAAGTATGTAATAAAAATATATTTTCAACCATTATATTATTAGTATAGTTTTAAATATCATTTTTAATAGTCAATAAATAATAATTATTTTCATAAATATTTGGTTGTAATGGTAAGAATTGTGTCTTTGATGTTTGGGAGGTAGTTCGCACATGCACAATAAAAATACATTCCATTTCTACAAAATGAATGTTTGGTTAGAAGAATTTTAATAATACATTAAGATTTTGTATTGGACATAAAATTATTATTCATTATTCCTTTCATTCCTTTTAATAATACATGAATTCCAGTGATGAAATAACCACACTATAACACTGGTGGTCTTGCTAATCACTTGATCGATACTTATATTTATCATAGTGGATTCATAGGTATGAATAATTGGTGTTGAGTCAATATAATTTAACATTATTATGTAAAATAAAATGATTCCATTATATTAAAAGTGAAATATATTGAATGAATATGATTTTTTAAATAATAATTATTAATAATAATCCCTCACATTAGGGACATAGACGTTCTTCAGACCACTCCATAGAAATTATTGGAGTTAGATAAATACGGTTTCCTAATTCCATTAGAGAATTAAATGAATATTATGAATATGTAATTATATTATAATTTCAAGAGGAATTGAAATGGGTGGTGATGGATTGATGGGGTCGAAGTGATCTGCTTTTATAAGTGAATAAAATTTTACAATCAATAAAAATGATTTTTATATAACAAACAAGACAAGAATTGAATGAGTTTTAGTTGAGTTAAGTGGGTAATGTAATTATTTCATGTATATTACACTTTATAAATGAAATTATATCTTCTATAATTCTTATAGTCCATTTATACTTAAAAAATATAATTCCACATTAGATTTATTTTCAATAAAAACATAAAATATATCTATAAATATCATTTAAAATAAAATATAAATTATGTTTGATGATTTTATAATGTTTTTTAAACATTATATATTATAAATATTTATATATATTTTTATAAAATTGGTTTCATTAATATTCTTTTCCTTAATATATTATGGTAATATTAATTTTTGAACAAATTATCAGAAGCTCATATTTTTCACAATTCAGCAAATAGATAATCATTTCATTAAAATCCTAAAAATTCATAAACATATTATTTCATAAATATAAAATAAAATAATTTATTCATTTTAATAAATGAAAACACTTAAAAATATTTATCTTTTTTAATAACCAATACAAAATATTAATTTCATTTATTAAAAACATTATCAGAACAAAATTGTTTCTAATATTATTATTTAAATTTTTTTAAATTTACTGAATTTTGAAATATTTTATCCAATTTATATATCAAAATGATTTTATAATTATTATATATATATCATTTAATTATCTTACTAATATTTCATCACATTGATATTAATCGATGGTAAGAATTATATCGAACAAATAATATTTTAAAAAGAAAAAATGTATAATGGAATAATATTTTGTAACATATTGGATTGTTTACTTCCTAACTACTGTACTTTATTTTGTTAATGTGTTGATTCTTGTATGAAAATCCCAAGACCTAAAGAACTCTTTCCTACCAAATTTTAACTGTGAGGTGATTGCACACCATGGAATAAATTATAATTCATGCATATGATGAATGATTCATTCCACACAAGGATACCTCAAAATGTGGTTGGTTTTCAGCTACCACTCTTTGGATCATCATCTATCATATCAGATATAGATTATGTATATTAATGTAACCATTTTTGTGAATGTTACACTTGTTTATTCATTTCCAATTCATACATGGTTTCATTTATATACCTTGAAGATCCTATTTTTTCTAGTTTATCATACATATACTATACTGATTAGGTGTTGATAAACACATGAGAAGATTATATGTAGACTCAAATAAGGAAATCTTCTTACTTTAAGAGATAAATTTCTATAAATGGTAAAAATTGAAGAATAGGGAAGCCCTTCTCAAGTGTAAATGGTTTTTACAAACCATATTCATGTCAAAGGGACGAATATTTTTTGTTCTTTTATTAATCATTAATTCATAAAAAAGATATCCATTTGTAATCATGGTTGGAAAAGAAACTATTTTGTTTTATTCGTTAAGATTTAATTCTCAAATAATTGGTATCCAAGGAATGAATTGAATTTTTTATTACAAATGTGAAAATTTATTCAAATCCGCTTTTGAATTACAAAATCAACATTCAAAAAGATATAGTGAATTCAAATAATCATTTGAATGAACACCATTATATATTGTTTGACATGGTCAATTATATTACAATGATCACCAACACGACGTAGCAGAAGACATAGTGATTGTGAAAAAAAATTTTCCCTAAATTTTGAATTTTTAAATATAGTAAAAAATTTATATTTTATTTGTAAATTTAATTAATTTATATTAACAATGATTTAATTAAATAAATAATTATAATGTTTTAATAATTATTTGATAATTTGTTTTGAATTATTTGAAAATAAATAATCTAATAATATGAAAAGATAATATTTAAATTTATTTTAAAATTTATATGGGTTGTTTTTTCGGATTATAAATATAGGATATTATATATAATAATAAAAACTAATTTGAATTTTTTTTATTATAAAACTGAGGCTAAAATATAATTGTTCTATATATAAAAATATTATTTCTTAAAAATTATATTTAATGATTAAATATCAATGTGACCTCATTTTAATATGCTAATTATAATACATATATATTTTTTAAAATATTTATATATATGAAAGTGAATTATTCGGAAGATTATAATTCAATATAGTAACACATATTTAACGAATTTCAATATAATGGTTTTTATTAAATGTCCATATTATAAACAATATAGTGTAATATTTATAGTCATTAAGTGTAAATAATGTATAATGTTAAAACTAAAAAGTTTTTTTAAATAGATAATATTTATAAACTGTTCAAAAGAATCATTAACTTGTCATAAAATATGAATTATCTTTTTTTAAAAGGTTATCACTTATTTGGGTAATAATTCCAAAGTGATTATATTATTAATTGTTTGTACTATTTTAGAAATTCTGAACAACATTCAGAATATAGGGTCATGGAAAAAATTCTATGGATAAATCCATAATCAAATTAGTTAATCATATAGCTTGAATTAATTTTCGAATTGATGTTATGAACCTAAATATATTTGTTTAAAATTTATTGTGCATTTTATGTGTTTGAGTTATGATTAATTGATATAAATTTTGAAAAATGAATTACTAGTTTGATAGACCTTGAGTTTGACAATTTACTGATCAATTGGATTTTTTTCTTATATAAAGGTAAATGGTGTGGAATACCTTTAGCTCCAAGCTATCTCATATAGGAATTATCAATCTGAAATTGATCTACATAATTAAATTAATATTTTATAATCCCCATCGTTGAACCTAATGTAAGTGAATATTATTTTCTATGTATATATAATAAATATTTTATGAAGACTATAAGAAGAGGTTATGTGAGTAATGGTGGATAATTACAATTATATATTTCAATTATGATGATTATTTAACTACTATTATGGTCAAGGGCATGATTAATTTATGAAGTTGGGGAAACATTTTTTAAGTAATCATTGTTGAGTTATAGTGCACTGTTAGAAGGAATATTAATATTTTTATATTTCATTAGTATATATATGTTGTCCATGAAATTATTTATTTCGATGGAGGAATAACTATTGGTTGTAGAATTATTATGAATAAAATGAATATGTGTATTTTTTTTATGAATATATGAGATGATGATTTTTTTAAATAATTTAGAGAACTAGTTTTATAGAGTCCATTTAACACATATATTTTTTCATGAATAATATTTTTAGAGTAATTTATATTTTTCATTTCAAATTTTATGTGTAGTTATTTTACTAAATCTTATATGAGTTATCACTATATTAAAATTTTATCCTATCTACGGCCCAAAATGTTCCCACCATAAACCCACATTCAGTACAACTAGGTAATCCTTTTTGTAGGTCAGTAACCTAGTCCGATGAGTGATAGTAACATCCCAAATAAATAAAGAAATATAAAATTTTTATATTTATTAATATTTATAAATTGAATATAAATTTTACGTTAAAGTTTATGCTATGTTTGATGGAGTGTCTGATATGCAACAATGAGTTTCTTGAAAATCATACGATGCACACTTATAATATAATATTATTATTTTAAATAGTTGTTAATTCCTAACCATTGTATTAGAATTAATGAATATAACTAACTTAAATATTATTATACATGTTTGTGAAATGTTTTTACATTTATCCAATAAAAGTTAAAGGTGTAAAATTTGAATGAATCTGATTTGTAGCATAAATACTCTAATAAATATAAAAAAGTCGATTTACCGCCATTTGATGATGAACCCTTTTTAAATATAATTTTGTTCACTTTATATGTACTATTTAACAAAATAATATTTTTCTTTACAATAGGGATATCAAAATTTAATTTGTATGAAATTTTGTTATTTTTCTAATAAATTTTATTTTTTAATGTATAGTGAAAAATACAGTATTTTAATTCAAAACTATCTTTTAATCTAATTTATGTATATGGTTATATTATGTATTTAGTATTTTATAAAGTGAAATTAGAATAAATTTTTACTATTTAATCAAAATGTTTGTCATTGGATATAATTTCACATTGAAATTGGACATAAACAACTGTCAATCTTTTAATATTTATTTTTCTAAAATTACACTTTTTGTTTTGACAGTGGGAATTAATTTTAAATTAATGTCATCCACTTCTGTGTTTTGAATTTGGAAAAAATGGATTTCATATTTGTAACTATGAGGTCCAAATTGTGTAAATAGTTAACATTTATTTTTAGACATTATGAATATTTACTTCAGTAAATATTTTATTTACTATGGTTAAAAGGTAAATCAGGTAATTAAGGGAAAAAATAATATTTTAATAATATTAAATTGCCATGAAATTAGTACTAATCCTATTGGTTGATATATATCAGACCATGGTCATCTTTTGGGGGATTTTGGGACCCCATGGGTCCACATGGGATTGATGATGACACTTTATTTTAATTAACATAAAGTAGAGGCAAAAAGGTCAAATACAAATATCTTTTAGGAAATCATTTTTTAAATGTGATTATATTAGTTATCATTTAGAATATATATATAATTTGGAAGTCTAATAATAATACATAAATATTTATATTTATTTATAATTTTAATACAGCATATAAATAAAATTATTTATGAAACAATAATGATGCAATGTTTACCTCATTAATAAATTACTTAAATAAAAAAAATTATAATGAATAAAATAATATCTCAAATCTATAAAATTCTAGTTGGATGATTTTATTTTGACCATGAGTCATCTTATATTAAAATTTTATAAGTTTTTTACATTTAGAAACCGAAAAACATTTATAATAAAATAATATATTCACACTTTCTTAAAGAGCCCCTTCTCCCTCTTATTTAATGCCCTCACATCAAAACCATTACTCACACCTATCAAGCCCCTTGGCTCATCCATCCTCTACCAAATAAATCTTTTTACATATATTAATTCCTCCTAGATTTCTTCACCTACGAATAATTCAATTAATGTAATCCATTTGGTTCAATCCAAAAAGAGATACATGATTTAAAGGAAATGTCTTCTCCAAAGTTCTTTTATTTTATATTCCTTATCCAAACCCCTAAACTGTTTTTATTTCTTAATTTTATATCAAAACTAGTATCCTAAATTTACATGGTTTTTTATGAGATGTATTCCAACTACACTTACATGAACCTCCACCTAATGGGTAAATAACATACTATTTCTGTGGATGGTAAACTAACATCTCACAAAACGATGATTGTTCAATTATCTACTACCACCTCTAATAGTGTCCATTAATATGGAAATATATTTATATGTGATATATATTATATTTATAATTTTTCTTTACTTGTCCATTTTTCATTTAGAGAATACCTTTACAGTTTCTATAGTGGTTAAATAAGATAATCTCATTCTAGAAAGTGCGGACTACCGCCCCCTCAATGTGATATGACTCGTTCATGCTTTACGTGGAACGTTTAATGGATATTGTAAAAGAAATTATATATGATTTTATATTTTAATTATAATATAACAATGTATCATTATTTTTTCGTTCCATTAAATATGAAATTGAAATGAAAGTAACGTTCATGCTTACGTACGGCTTACCATCTCCATGAACTCTACATTTCATTTATTACCTCAAATTGGTAGGTAATATTATAAATACATGTATATGATGGGTATATAAGATGTATATGATATCTAAATCATTAATATAATTATATAAATAATGATATTTTTACCACATGAACAACATATAATTATAAGTTCTTCATTTTTAACTCAAGTACCATATATCTACAAAATGATAATTATTAACACAAATGAATACATAATGTTTATAACATAGTAATAAGTAATATAAAAGGAATAAAAGACGAAATATGTTCTTAATAATTTAGAAATTAACTTTAGTTTATTATTAATGAGATTAAAGAATGAATGGGTTAGCCGGATTCGAGGTAAGGGACTTCATCTCAATCACTTTCCATTGAGGCATATTTTGTTTAAATTCACGACATTCTTTTATACGTTGTATAAACACCATATAAATTTCATTTCAATCAATGAGAATATATTTCTACAAATCTTTTTACCAAATGAAAAAAATTAATTTTTTTAACGTAAGTGGTGCCAATGACTTTTCTGCTACCATGAGTATTATTTGATCTTTGGCTTCTATAATAAGTCGTAGTGTTTTTTTAAAGGAATATAAATTCTATTTATCATTTTTTTGTATTTTGGTTTCAAAAATGGTTTTGAGAATATATTTATTATTTCAATATCGTGAAATGATTTATTGTGATTTAAATATGGAAATGATATCTTTCTATTATGCTTGTTTTATGTGTTATGGTTATTTGGAATTGTTTCTGTATATAGGTGGTTTCTTGATATACCTAGGGTGGGTGAGACCAATATAGTTTTCCACTTCATTTGGTAATGTGACGAAGGTAAATTTGAAGGTTTCTCTTATGAGATTTAGGGAATATATAGTGACGTGTATTCCAACGTAACTCCCTATATAGATGTGATAGATACAATGTAAATATGATATGGATTCCACATGTTACCATTATGATTTATTATTTCAATACGTTATTCATAAATCATATGATTTCATGAGGTATGTTAAAGAGAATATGTTATGTATGTTTTGATAAACTAATGTTTTATTACATTTTTTATAACCCTTACTTTTCTTTTTATGCTCATCCAATTTTTTGAAATGTTTTTTATGGCACTAAAAGACGAATAGGGTAAAAGATCGGATCGAGGGAATGTCATGTTATCTAAAACACGGGACTAGAGATGACTTTTTTTCAATAGTATATTTTTGAAAAAAATGGAAACTGAGATGAAGCGTCTAATTTGTTATTTTTGACATGTAATGTAATATTGGAGGCTTAACTCCATAAAACTCTAAACCTAAAAAGATCCTTAGTGAGAATTAATCAATTAATTCATGGTTTTGTAATGTTTTAAGGTTTGGTCCTTATAGTTAGTACCAATGGTCAGTATAGATCAAATTAGATGTTTGAATATTATTAAATTAATTTCTATAAATTAATATATGGTACGATTTAAATTATATAGCATTTAAAGATCACCATGTTGCTTCAATTAAAATATTTCAATGTTCAGAATGGTTTCCTGCATAGGAAACATGGTAGATGTGTTGGGATAAAATCAGGAGGAAAACAACTGTCCAAATCAGAAATCTGAGATTTTTGGAATCAGAACTAATGAATTTTTTTCAGTGATTAAACAGTTGAATCAGACAATAAATGGTGGCAGTATCCATGTACGATATCATCTAGATCAACCACAGAGGATCATGTCAGTAGTAGGCATTTCATGAGGAAACATCTCCAATCATTCAGAGGATCATCTGACCTTGTGCTATCAGAACAGTGGATTAAAGCACTAGAGAAGATTTTTGATGTCATGAGGTGTTCATAACACCAAAAGGTTATTCTTTCTATTTACCATTTTGAAGGTGAAGCCGATCAGTGGTTGTTTATGGTAAAAAATATCAGGGATAGTGAGGATATTGATTCTTTGGATTAGGTTGAATTCAAATGTATGTTTCTCGAGTAATATTTTCCTATTGTGGTTCATCATAGGATAGAAAATATATTCATCGAATTTAGGTAGGATAATGACTCAGTGGCTACTTATGAAGAAAAATTCACTCGACTGGCAAGGTTTGCTCCAAATTTCATATGAGTTCTTGATAGTAAAATCAATCGTTTTTACTCAAGATTATATCCAATTTATCGAAGGTATTTAGCTTCTCGTGAGTAAATATATTATGAAAAACTTTTTCAATGTGTGGAGAAGTTGGAAATAGATTTTTTCGATGATCTGGTGTTCTTTGACAAACAACCAAATAAGAGGTCTATATTGATGAAAAAAGGTAATAACTTTTCAAAAAAGTCTTATGGTAAGAATCTTAAGTTTAAATTTGTGAAAATTGTGGTAAAAATCATGTTGTGGAATGAATTTTGGAATATGTTAAGTGCTACCAATGTGGTAATATGAGAATAAAAGCTCATAATTGCATTTAAAAAGTGTGTAGTAATGTTAACACAAAATATGATTAATAGTTAGTAAAATGTTTTAAGTGAAATGAAATAGGTCATTATGAAAATGAGTGTCTAATGAAGAACTCAAATAAGGGAAAGTAGCCAGACTACAAGCAGAAAGGGGTGGTGAAATCTTTTGAAACTACTTCATCAGATGATGGGCCATCAAATGAAGTAGTATCCGTCACATTGATTATTTGTTATAATTATGCCAATGTGTTTTTTGATTCGGGGACTACAAATTCATTCATTTATGAGGTGTTTTCTATTAAATTTGTATTTCAATTTCAAGATATGAATCCTAAACATATGGTAAAAACACATGAAAGAAACGATGAGATAAAAAGAAATTATAAGAACCTTCTTATCCTTGTGTGTTGAAAGAATCAACCGGTAAACCTTATGGTTTTGCCTCCAGTAGAGACTGATTTATTTTGGGTATGGATTGGATTTCTGTTTATTATGCTAACATTGACTGTAGAGCTAGAGAGGTTTCATTTTAGGACAATTTTCAATTTGAGTATAATAATAAACTTTAACATTTGATAACATATCAGGAGGATAAAAAACTAGTAAAATAGGGAACCAAATTTTACATTTTACTTATCATTGAATTCAAATAAACTATTCATACTAATGACGTGCCAGTGGTAAATGAGTATCATGATGTTTTTTCTAATGATTTTCCTAGTATTATACCTGATTGGGAAGTTGAATTTAGTATTAACTTAGTTCCTAATGTTAATCAAATTTCAAAACCCTTTTATCGAATGGATCAAATTGAACATTTAGTGTTAGAGAAGCAATTGTAGGAGTTATTAGATAAAGGTTTCATTGGACCTACCACATCACCATGAGGTTCTATTATCATGTTTGTTAAAAATAAATAGGGTTCAATGAGACATTGCATTGATTATAGAGAACTGAAAAACATCATTGTTATGATCTAGTATCTTTTGCCTCATTTTGATAATTTCTTTGATCAACTCTAGGGAGCTCAGAATTTTTTGAAGATTGATTTGAGGTCAGGGTACCATCAGTTCAATATAAAGGAAGAATACAATCTAAATACTACGTTTCGAACAAGATATGGCCATTATGAATTTTCTTTTTTTCATTTGGATTAAGCAATGCATCTATTGGATTCATGTATCTTATGAATTGAATTTTCTGTGAGTTCATTGATAAGGTTGTGGTTGTGTTCATTGATGATATTTGGGTTTGTTATAAAATTATAGAGTATTAAGAAATTCATTTAACGGTTTTCATACAAACAATAAAATTAAATAATTTATTTGGGAAATTTATAAAGTCTGAGTTTTGGTTATAATAATTTTATTTCCTTGGTTACATTGTTTCAAAAAATGGAATAACTGTTGATCCTACTAAAAAAAGTTGTTGAATAATGTCCAAGACCCACAAATATAACCTAGATTCATATTTTTCTTGGTTTGGAAGTTTATTAATGGAATTTTGTAGAGAATTTTTCATGGTTATCTAGTCCAATAGCAAAGTTAACTCGAAAAGGTGTTATGTTCGTTTCGACAAAATAATGTGATGATTGTTTTCAGGAATTGAAAAGATGATTGATGAATGCTCCGGTTTTGGAACATCCTTCCAGAAATGGTGAGTTTGTTATCTAAATTGATTCTTTGTTTAAAGGACTTGGTTCTGTCCTTATGCATAATGATCAGGTAATTGCTTATGCTTCATGTTAGTTGAAACCTCATGAGTTAAAGTTCCCTACACATGATTTGGAATTAGATATTGTTGTTATTGATTTAAATATTTGGAAGAATCATTTTTATAGAGAAAAATGGGAAATATATACTTACCCAAAATTTTTAATGTATATATTCACTCATAAATAATTGAACATGAGATAGAGTAGATCGTTGGAATTAATAATGGATTATAATTTCATGATCCTTTACCATATAGGAAAATAAAATACTGTGGCTTATGATTTGAGTAACAAATTAATTCTTTATAAACATTATTACATTTGGAACAAGATACTCTGATTAATGATTTGATGTATTTTTCCATAGATGTTGTTGCTATAAGAAATTCCTATGTTTTGTTTTAGGGGTCAGTGAAAACATCTCTCTCAGACAGAAGAAAGAAATATCAAAAGGAAGACATTGAGTTTAAGAAAAATTGTAGAGTTGGTTCATAAGGGTATGTTTCCAAATATTAATTTTGATAATGATTGTGTTTTGAGGTTTCGAAAGAGAAAATTTTTTCCTTGTGATTCATAGTTGAAGAATGAGTTGTTATGAGAAGCTCATTTTTTCACGTTTTCAGTTCATCTAGGTTGTAATAAGAGGTACAATGATCTTTATGAGTATTACTGGTGCGATGGAATGAAAAAAGATATTACTAATTTTACTGTGATGTTTTTGACTTATCTGTAGGTTAAAGTAGAGTGATAGTTATCGAAATGGATGCTTCAACTTTTACCGGTGAAATAGTGGAAATGGAAAAATATCTATGTGGTCATCATTGTGGCATTACCAAATAAATAATTATGTAATAATGAAATCTAGGTTATTGTTTATCGATTGAATATATATTCTCATTTATTTCCAATTTGAGATACTTTTTCAATTAATCAACTTTATCGGTAGAATATTAATGAGATAGTAAGGTAACATAGTGTTCCCCTCTCAATTTTATATGATCGTGATACAAAGATTACTTCCAACATTTTTAATGGCCTTTAGAAGTCATTGGGTTCTTATTTAGATTTTAGTACAAATTTTCATCCTCAATCAGATGGGCAGTCAGAATGAACAATTCACACATTGAATGATATTTTACATTCTTCATCCTTGAATTACAATGGAAGTTGGTACCAACAACATTATTTGGTGGAATTGTCATATAATAGAAGTTTTGATTATAGTATATAGGTGGCTCCAGTTGAAGCAATATATGGGAAGCGATGACGAACTCCATATTTTTAGGATGAAGTATGGGAAAGGAATCTGATGGGACCAACATTGTTAGAAGAGATGGCAGAAAAATATTAGTTGATTCAGAAGTACACATGAACAATTCATATTTGGTAGAACAGTTATGTAGATAACCAGAGCTGGATCTCTCTTTTGAGTTAGGTGATCATGTCTTTCACAATCTTTCTCCATGGAAAACTGTGATACGTTTTGGTAAGAATAAAAAATTTAGTTCGAGGACCAGTTCAGATTATTGACCGTAGAGGGCATGTGTTGAGGAATAATGTAATTCACTAGGTAATGGATTTGTGGAAAATCCATATAGTTGAAGAGGCAATGTGAGAATATGAAAATTCTTTGAGGGATAAATACCACCATTTATTTTAAAGTGAATAAATTTGTGAGGACCTAATTTCTAAAAGGTGGGAAGGATGTAAAATCCTAGGTAGATAATGAAATATGGAATTTTTATATTTATTAATATTTTTTGTTAAATATTTATTTTACTTTAAAGGGGATTCTACATTCGATGGAATTCCCAATACACAACAACATGTTTCATTGAAATCTTACATTCCAGACTAATAATATTATATTATTATTTTAAATTTTTTTATCCTATAGCTGTTTTATTGGTGAGAATGAATAGATCTAACTAAAATATAATTATACATGTCTGTTAAATGTTTTTACATTTATCCAATAGATGTTAGAGGCTTAATATGTGAATGAATCTGATTTAAAGCATAAATACTCTAATATTCATTTAATGGTCGATTTACTGCCTTTTGATGGTGACCCCCTTTTCAATATAGTTTTGGTAACTTTTATTTGTTATATTTAACAAAATAAATTTTTCTTTAGAATCGGGACATCAAAATTTAATTTTGATGATTTTATTTTTATTATTATGATAATGTCTATTTTTTAATGAATATTAAAAAATACAGTATTTTAATTCAACACTGCCTTTTAATCTAATATATTTATATTGGTAGATTATCTAATTAGTTGTTTTTAATGTTTAATTATAAAAATTTATACCACTTAATCCAATTTTTGTCATTGTAAATATTTTCACATTGAAATTGGACATAAAACACTTTCAATATCTTGATAATTAGTTCTTAAAAATAGACTTTTTGTTTTGACAGTGAGAGTTAATTTTAAATTAATTTTTGTCACTTATATGTTTTAAATTTGGAGAAACGTATTACATATTTAGAATCATTAGGTCCAAAATGGTTAAATAGGCAACTTTTAATTTTTGACATTATGAATATTTACATCAGCAAATATTTTATTTACCCTTGTTAAATGATAAATCTACTAATTAAGGGTAAAAAAATAATATAATAATAATAATAAATTACCCTAACATGTGTAATAATCCTATTTTTTTTATACATATTAGACCATCGGCATCCTTTGGTCGATTTTGGGACCCCATGGGGCCACATGGTAGTGATAATGACACTTTATTTTAATTAACATAATGTAAGGTAAAAAATGACATAAAATAATATCTTTTCGTAAATCAATTTTTAAATGTGGTTATATAAGTTATACTTTTGACTATAAATATAATTTGCAATGATAAAACGATTTCCTACATCTCTATTTTTTTTAATTTTTATACATCATATATATTAAATTATTTATCATACAATAATGATGCAGTGTATACATTGTTAATAAATGATATAATTAAATAAGATTGTAATGATTGAAATAATATCAAAAACCTATCCAATTATAATAGGATGATTTTATTTATATTATGAGTCATATTATCTTTCACTTGAATAAATTTTGGATATTTAGAAATTGAAAATCATTATATAATAAAATATTATATGGATGGCGAACTAACGCCTCACAAAATGATGATTGTTCTATTATATCCTAACACAGATTATGGAGGAAATTAAGATGGAACTATATTTATATGTGATATGTATTATATTTATATTGTTTCCATGATTCATAATTTTTCATTTACATAATACCTTTATGGTTTCCATAGTAGTTAAATACTACAATCTCATTTGAGGTAGTGCAGACTACCTCCCTCTCAATGTGATATGACTCCTTCATGCTTTACGTGAAATAATAAAGGATAGAGTTAATGAGATTACAATATTTTTTATACTATAATTATGATATACCTATGTGTCATTCTGTTTTCATTTCATTAAATATGAAATATAAATGAATGTAGCGTTCATGAGTATGTGAAAATTACCATCTCCATGAACGATGCATTTCATTTCATAACTTCAAATTTTATGTAATATTATAAATACATGTATATACTAGATATATATGATATATATGATATCTAAATCATTAATATCATTTTGGATAGAATGATATTTTTACCACCTGACCAACATGTAATTATAAGAAGATCATTTTTGACTCAAGTACAATATATTGACAAAATGACCATTATTATCATAAATGTTTAAATAAAGTTTATAACATGGTAATAAGTAAAATAAAGGGAACAATAAATGTGAAAAATGTTATTAGGCATGTAGAAATTAACTTTAGATTATTACGCAAGAGATTAAAGAATGAACAGGTCATGTCGGATACGAGGTAATGGAATTCATCTCAATCTCCATTCATTAAGTAATATTTTTCTTTAATACACTACTTTCTTTTATACGCGGTATAAAAACCATTGAATATTCATTTCATTCAGAGGGAATATTTTTCTAGAAATCATTTTACTAAATTACAGAAAATAATGTTTCTTTTTAACATAACCAGTGAAAACAAGCTTTCCATCGCCACAAGTACTATTTGATCTTTGGATTCCTTAACAAGTAGTAGTGTTTTTATGGAAGATAAATACAATATACCTTTTTAACATATTTTGGTACTTAAAATTGTTTTGAGAAAGAGTTTATTATTTCAATATCTTGAAAAGATATATTATGATTGAAATTTGGAAATGTTAAATTTTCATTATTCTTGTTTTATGTGTTATGGTTCTTAGGAATTTTTTACGTATATGGGTGGTTATTTGATAAACCTAGTGCACGGGAGCCCGATATAGCTCTCCAATGCATTGGGTAACGTGATGGTTGTACATGTAAACGTTTCTCCTATGAGATTTAGGGAATATATTGTGATGGTTATTCCAACATAACTCCATATTAATCTGTGATAGCTACAATGTATGTCTCATATGGATGCGACAAGTTACCTATATGATATTTGATTTCAAGGTGTTATTCATAAATATTATGATTTTATGACTTATTGTAAAGAGCATATGCAATCTATGTATTGATGAACTAATGATTTCTTTATTTTTTGAAAAACCCGTACTGAGATTTTTATACACATTTCAAGTATCAAAAATATTTTAACACAAATAAATATGAATAGGGTCAAGGATGGGATTGTGGGAATGTCATTCTGTCTAAAACATAGAACTAGACATGACTCTTTTTTCAATAGTTTTATTTTATGAAATAAATGGAAACATATTAGAAGTTACTACATTGTAATTTTTGAGATTTAATGTAATAGTTATATCCTAAACCTCAATAACTCTAAACCTAAAAACATCATCAATTTGTATTATTCATTTAATTCAAGATTATGTAATGTTTTAAGCATGGGTCCTTATAGTTAATCCTAGTGTGAGGATACATAACTCCCACATGGAGTGTGATCATGGTGGAATTATCGTTTCCATATATTCAACATGGGTGGTGTGAGAGGGGGAATTCATGTATGAGTTAACTCATATGGCTATATAATGTTTTTTACATGTGTTTGCATAGTTTTTGGCTTGAGATGATTTCTGCATACAAGATGAATATTACATCTATGTGGTCTAGTCAAATAATGAAGTTGTAATCGAAGCAAGGGGAACTAGTCATACACTTTAAAAATATCTGATATAATAGGTTTGTTCAATCAAATGTAATCTTATTAATCTCAAGCTTCCATATCATCCATAGATTTCTTTGTCATGTGTAGTGTTTATCCACATTCCTTTTTTATGCCACACCATGATTGATCATAGATTAGACTCTCATGGAAATTATACTCCTGACAGAATAGAAAAATTGTAATAATTTTGATCATCCTAAATACATTCATCATAACTCTATATTTCATGCACGCGAAAATACAATGATTTTTCTTCTTATAAATGTTTATAGAATGAACATAGGGTTATCAAATATATCATTGATTCAAATGTGTATATTAAAGCTATCTACATATCATGAACATGATATCCTCAATATAAAGATTATTTTAGATGTATCATAAGAAGACATTCTATGAATTTTTGAGTAATCATTGTCTATTATATTTTTTATCAAACACTTCTATGATATTAATATAATTTACAAATTCATTTCAATGAAAAAATAATCCCACATATCAAATACCATTTTTTAAAAACTAATTTTTTAATATAAATTTTTAGTAACCCGTTAGTTTTTAAAAAATATTATCAATTACCATTTCCCATAAATAGAAAATAAATTTAAAACACCTATTATTTAGAGAAATTCAAATGTCGCATTAATTTTAAGGCATTATAGTATGAACTAAATCACAAAATTCACACAATTCTTATTGGCCATCACAAAGGAAAAAATATTTAAGATAAAATTATTTATTAACATGGTTAGACACACTACTAAATATTGATAAGAACAATTACATGTGAAAAAAAGAATATGGTATTATTCAGGGACATCCAAAATCTTCTACGAAGCTTCCTAATTTAGTCACAAGGTTATAAGTTCATCAAATTAATACTAATCCCATCCATGACTCATCAAAGCTTGTTCGACAACATATGGTCCTATGTTTCCTTGATCCAAACATAACCATCAATAAATAGAATAATTTATTACATTAAAACTATAAACTAAAATATAATAAATGGAACTAGCCAAACAGGGTATCCCTACGAAATTATATTCACATGAAACTATATACATTATACTACTAACATACCAAAATCAACGCAATCTCAAATAACAATAAATATAAATTTAATTAAATGTAATATTAAAAAAATTAAATATAAAACAATTAAAAATTATATGGAATCATTTCACATGTCAACTGATGATGTAAATAATTGTAATAACCTATTGGGGTTTCCACTATACCCCACATATTGAGTCCAATTTAGATATAAATACTCCACTGATAAATCATAAAATAAATTCTTTAAATCCATAAACTGCTGAATAGTAATTAAGAAAATAGTATTCAACAAATAAAATTATGATATGATGTCTTCTGTAACGCCCTGACCCTAGTTACCCAGAGTCGGTGCATTATTGAGTAACATTGGCATTATCACAAAAGATCAAGTCTCGAAAGACCGATTTGTTTAGTAGCATTGGAAACACTAGACACATTCATAAATGTTACATTACATAATAAAGTAAAAAAACTAAAATAACATAGTCTCCATTTTCCACACTAATATCCCCTTCAGACTATCCCTGCACGTCATTCCAAAAATACTTCTTCACATCCTGGAAAAAATTAAAACATTGAAAGGGGTGAGCTCAGATGCTTAGTAAGGATAACAAAATAGTGGAAGCTTTCATAAATAAACATAAAACTTTAAGGCAATGTATAACTAAAACAAAATACTTTTAAACTTGAACTTCAAAATAATATGGAAAAATTAAAATGAAATAATTCCATTTAATTATTCACATGAATATTCTACTGGTCCAATAATCACATTCTATATCAATAACCACTTTCAAAATGATGGAATGCATAATTACAAACTATCATAACCACGTAGCCAAGGCCTCGTGCCAAGACCAAAAATATGATTTCGTCAAGGCCTCGTGCCAAGACACTAGTTTGTCTCATGACACCTACCGATGAATCGAGGAGCTATATCGGGCTCCACCCGTCACTTGTTAAGTCTAATGCATTCCTCATATGAAGAGGGTCAAACACATCATAAAAGATAATATAATCGTATCACATAAAACATGTATAAAGGAAACATATCATTTCCAAATTTGAATTACATGATATCAATAAAACACATTTATATAATAAAAAAAATTTCAATACCATTTTCAATACCAAAATAAAAAAAATTAAAACTTTTGTAATTATTTTTCAATAAAATAAGGTTTTGGCTTATAGAGTAAGCCGAAACTCAAATAATGGTCATAGCGGCGGAGAAGTCGTTGTCACCACATACATACAACAAGAAAAACATTCCTTTTTGTTGTTCATTAATACACTTTTTATAAAAATACTCTTTTGAATAAATGTAAAAGTCAATGGGGTTTATAGACCGTATAAAAGAAATTTGTGTATAAAACAAAATATGCCTCAATGAATGGAGATTGAGACAAAGTACCTTACAAAGATAATTTTTTAAATAAAATAGATCTATTATGTGTATTCACTATAAGTAAACATAATCAAATTACAAATACAAGATAGTATATAATAATATCATGACATAATTTGAAATTAGGAGATTAACCCAATGAATGAAAATTGGGTTAAGAAATTCCCTTACCTCGTTTCCGACTTGACTCGACCGTTCTTTAACCTCCTAAATAATAAAATATAGTTAATTTGTAGTTTCTTAAGAACCTTTTTCATGTTTATTATTCCTTTTATATCACTTATTACCATGTTATGAACATTATGTAATTATTTATGTTAATAACGGTCGTTTTGTCGATCTTTGGTACTTGTGACAAAAATAAACTTCTTAAAATTTCAAGTTGTTCATGTGGAAAAATATCCATTATATCCATAATTATATTCATGATTTAGATATCATATACATAATATATATCCAGTATATACATTCATTTATAATATTACATAACATTTAGAGGTATGAAATGAAATGCACCGTTCATGGAGACTGTAAAACGTATATACGCATGAATGCTACTTTAATTTTGATTTAGTATTTTATGGAATGAAGTTATAATTATATAAAGGTATAATATAATTCCATTATAATATAATTTATAATACCATTTACTCCATCCTTTATACATCCCACATATGGCATTAACGATTCAAATCACTTTGAGCGGGCGGTAGTCCGCACTTCCTAAAATAAAATTATTGTGTTTACCCATAATAGAAATTTTAAAGGTACACCATAAATGAAAAATACAGAATCATAAGGAAAACAGAAACATAATATATGTCATATATAAAAATAGTTTCATCATAATGGCCACCATGAGAGGTGTTAAAAGAATATTGAATAATCGTCGTTCTGTAGGGCAGAAATTTTCCAACCACAGAAACAGTATGTTCTTTAACCGTTAGACGAAGGTGTGTGTAAGTATAAATAAAATAATTCTCATAAAAACATCCTATTATATTATAGATATTGTTTTTGTTTCAAAATAATTGAATAAAAAGAGTATAAGGGGTTGTAGAAGCAAAATAAAACAAAATAACATAAGAGAAGACATTACCTTAAAATCGGGAAACTCTATTTTGATTTTAGCGAAAGGCTTCCATGGAATGAATTAGGACCAAAGTGAGGCATCTAGGAGTAATATAGGTAAGTTGAGATACTATTTTGGCAGAGGTTGGCCGAGCCAAAAGGCTTTGATGGTGTGAATAAGGTGGTAGTGGTGGGGGCCTTTTATAAGAGAAGAGGAGGGGAACTCTTGGAAAGTCATGAAATGTTAGTTTATTATATAATGAGTTTGGAATTTTAAAGGTCCCACACTTATATATTTCTAGGATAAGTTGATAAGGGTTCTAAATATATTCATCCCATAGGTTTTTGAAAAGTTTATGTCTTATATTTTACATTATCTTTTTATTTTATTTAAATCATTAATTAATGAGGTAATCACTGCATCATCATGGTGTCATAAATAATTTAATTTATTTAATGTCTAAAAATTATAAAAAAATTATCATGATGTAGGAAATGTATTTATATTTCTAATTAATATTTATAGTAAAAATTATGACTTGTATAACCCATTTTAAAAATTGTTTTAGTAAAACAACTCATGTTTGTGACATTTTTATTTTAACATTAAATAAAAAGTTTTTAATGTCATTTTCCTAAAAAGTGGCTCCATGGGGTCCCCAAGTTGACCCATGGATTATCTTGGTCGGTGATGACTCATACAATATGGGTAGAACAAGTGTAAAGGTCATTTAATTTTATTATAACATTATCATTACCATAAATTACACTAATTACCTTTAATCGCGATTAATTAAACATAAAAGTTACTACTCACCAAAAAAAATTTAATCCCATTGAACCAAATTTTAATTCCTAATGACAACCATGTATGTCGGATTTTTGAAAATCAAATCACAGAAGTGGTAATGTTTCATTTAAACGATAAATCGGTTTTTTAACAACCACTTAGTGCTTTCACTATTCATCAACAATTTATGTTTTTCAGAACAATGCCAAAATTTCACCCTAAGATATAATTGATATTCCGAATTCAAACATGATTTCTATATTAAAAAATTTCAAACATATAATCTGCATTAATTAATTTTATAACTAATTCCCGATTTCACAACAAATAGCATGTTTTTAGGAAACAATATATATCAAAAGATTGACAATTGTTTATGTCCAATTTCAAAGTTAAATTAATTCTAATGAAAACCATTAGATAAAACGGTAAAAATATATTCTAATTTTACTTTAAAACCACTCAATAGTATAATTTATCAATATAAATTATTTTTATTAAAAAAGTTCTTTTTACGTATTTTTTACTATTCATAAAAAATTGGATGTTCTCTGAAAATTACAAAAAATTCACCGTAGGATAATTTCAATATTCTGAATACAAAATAGAAGTTCATTTAGAAAGGTAAAATTTATAAAATTTCAATAATTTGGTATTACAATTCATAACGACTACTTTGATTGGTTGTGGTGTTTTGTAGAACTCGAAGTTGCGTACAACACGCGCTACTGTATTATTCAAAGAAAAGTGTACCGTGGAAGCTTGAGGTGTTACATTCTCCCCTCCTTCAAATAATTTCATCCTCGAAATTTCATATAATACCACTGTATAAAAAGACTCGGGTGATTCTTCATCATAAGTTCCTAGGGTTCCCACGTTTCCTTATCCATCTTATGGTTTCTCCATAGAACTTTTACTAGACGATTCATCTAGTTTATCAGCACTTGTTCTCTTGTATCAAGAATCCTGACAGGCTCCTCGAAATAAGACAGATCGGGTTCCAGTTCTAATTACTCATATGTGAGTACATGCGTTGGGTCAGGCATATATTTTCTCATCAGTGATATGTGGAATACATCGTGAACTTTGGAGAGACATGGCATAATTTCCAAAAGATAAGCTACAACCCCAATTCGTTCTAAAATTTTGAAGGGTCCGATGTACCTGGGAATCAATTTACCCTTCTTACCAAAACATATAACTCCCTTCCATGGAGATACCTTCAAGAAAACATGATCTCCTTCATGAAATTCCAAATCCTTCCTTCTGTTGTCGGCATAGCTCTTCTGCCTACTTTGAGTTTCTTTGATGTGGTTTTGGATTACTTTCACCTTTTCCATCGTTTCCTCCACCAATTCTGGGCCTATAAGTTTTCTTTCACCAACGTCATCCCAACAGGTTGGTGTGCAACATCTCTTTCCGTATAACGCTGTATATGTTGCCATCTGAATACCTGAATGGAAGCTATTGTTATAGGAAAATTCTACCAGAGGTAAATATTGATCCCACATTCTGTGAATATCAAGTGATCACGATCTCAACATGTCTTCTATGGTTTTAATAGTTCTTTATGATTGTCCTTATGTTTGAGGGTGGTAAGCAGTGCTCAAACGAAGTTCAATATCCAAGGCCTTCTGAAGACTTTTCCAGAATCTTGATGTAAAATGGGGATCATGATCCAAGACAATCGAAAAGGGTACTCCATGAAGTCTCACAACTTCATTAATATATAGTTTTTCTAGATGTTCAAGTGGTAGATCATCCCTTCTAGAAAGAAAATGTGGTGACTTCGTGAGACGATCAACAATGACCCATATTGTGTCATTCTCTCTATGATTCTTTGGTAGTCCCATGAAAAAATCCATCATAATATTATCCCATTTCCACTCAGGTATGGGAAGATGTTTCAATACTCCACCAGGTAGTTGTCTTCCAGTTTTCACTTGTTGACAAATCATACATCTTGACACAAAATCAGTAATCTCCCTCTTCATGTTGTCCCACCAAAAATGTCCTTTTAAATCTCTATACATTTTGGTGCTCACATGGTGTATAGAGAAATTGGAACTATGAAAATCATCCAACAATTCCCTCTTTAAATTAGGTATATCGGGAACACAAAGTCTTTTCCCAAATTTCAAAATTCCATCTTCATACACAAAGTCACTCAATCGCCTATCATTCACAGCTTTAATCTTCTTTTTCAAATATTCATCATCGGCCTGAGAACACTTCATCCTTTCTAGTAAAGATGGTTTGGCAACCATTTGAATTTTTTTTTGATGTTTCACCCTCCATGGTGATTCCCATATCCATCTTTACTAGATCCATGAAAATAGGATCCCTTTCCACTCCCATCATGTTCAAAACTCCATCATCTTTTCTACTCAAAGAATCTGCAACCTTATTTTCCTTCACTGGGTGGTAGTGTTTCGTGAAATCATAATCCTTGAGTAGTTCAAGCCATCGTCTTTGCCTCATGTTGAGTTCTTTTTGTGAGAAAATATATTTCAAAATCTTGTGATCAGTATATATCTCACATTTTTCACCATAGAGATAATTTCTCCATATCTTCAAGGCAAATATTACAGCATCTAACTCGAGATCAAGAGTATGATAGTTATGCTCATGAATTTTTAACTATCGTGATGCATAGGCAATAACCCTATCATTCTGCATAAGGACGCAACCGAGTCCTTTCATTGATGCATCACTATAAATAACAAAACCATCATTCCCTGAAGGTACAGTCAATATAGGAGCGTTGACTAAAATTATCTTCAGTTTGTTTAAACATTCTTCACACTCTTTTTTCCAAACAAATTTAACCCCTTTACGTGTGAGCTTCGTTATTGGGTTAGCCAATCAAGAAAATTTTTGGACAAAACGTCGATAATAACCTGCCATACCAATAGAGTTGTGTACCGTAGTTATATTCGTCGGTGCTGACCATTCTTGGATTGCCTTGGTCTTAGAAGGATCAACGGAAATTCCATCCTTAGAGACAATATGGCCAAGAAAAGAAATCTCCTGAAGCCAGAATTCACACTTGCTAAACTTCCCATAAAATTCATGCATTCTAAGAGCCTTTATGATAATGCGAAAGTTATTTTCATGATCTTCATTGCTTTTGGAGTATACTAAGATATCATCAATAAATACCACCAAAAAATAATCCTGATATTCCTTGAAAACTCTATTCATTAGATCCATGAATACAGAGGGTGCATTAGTCAACCCAAAAGGCATTACTGTAAACTCGTAATGCCCGTACCTTGTTAGAAATGTTGTCTTCAGAATGTCTTCCTTCTTCACACACAGTTGATGGTATCTAGCTCGAAGGTCAATCTTGAAAAGTATTGATCTCCATGAAGTTGGTCAAATAAATCATCAATGCGAGGTAGGGGATACTTGTTCTTTATTGTTATAGCAATGATCTCCCTCAAGTCAAAGCACAACCTCATTGATCCATCTTTCTTCTTAAAAAAAGGACAGGGGATCCCCATGGAGAAACACTAGGGCAAATAAATCCCTTATTAGTCAATTCCTCTAGTTGTTTCTTTAGTTCAACTAATTCCACGATGGCCATTCTATAATGGGTCTTCGATATAGGCCTTGATCCCGGAATTAAATCAATGGAAAACTCATCTTCTCGTTCTAGAGGATGTCGAGGTAAATCTTCCAGAAACACATCTACATATTCTTTCACAATAGCTACATACTCTATTTGAACATTCCTTTCCTTGCCCTTAGTCATTTCATTATATTCCTCCCCAATAATTTAATTCAGTTGATCTACTAGGGGTGGATCTAAATAAGAATTAGGTGGTGACGATTCTGCTCTAAAAATAAGGTGTTCCTTATCATCATCATCAAAAATCGTAACCTTCTTCTTCTTACAATAAATCTTTGCATCATAGTCTAAAATCTAATCCATACCGAGGATTATATCAAACTCGTTCATAGGTATGATAATGAGATCAGAAGATAAAGAAGATTTATGTGCTCTAATGGGGACTGATTCACAAAACATTGTTGCAATGATATTTACCTTATGAGCTTTTACTGACAATTCTATTGTTAAATAAAATTGGAAATATCTAATTTTCATAGAAAACTGGGAAGATATGAAACAATGTGATGATTAGAGTCAAATAATGCATTTTCTAAACTTGAGGAAACCATTAAATTATCTGCCACCACGTCTTTCGGAGCTTCAAACTCAGCATTAGTGACACCATAACTTGTCCATGATAACATGGCCTCTTCTGAGGTAAGTTCCCCCGACGCATAGGATATTCATTTGCATAATGTCCCATTCTCTACAATTATAGCATTCCACATTGATAACAACTTTCTTTCCCTTGAAATCATGAGATTGGTGGCCTTTTTCACCACACTTGTAACAGACTCTCATTCCCTTCAAGCAAGTACCAGAGTGTTTCTTCCCACATTTACCACAGGACTGATATTCAACTTTTATCTTCTTCCCCTTATTTCCATTTCCAAATTGATCAGAAAATATCTTATTTTCTTGCTTTTCTTTTAAGTCATATGACTTAGTGAATTCATTTTCTATCTTGATATTACACAATACAATATCTTCGTATGACAAGAAGGTTTGTGAGACTAATGCTCGATGGAGAAATGGTTTTAACCCATCAATGAAATGATCAATCTTACTTCTTGGGTTACATATATAATCTGCAGTATTCCTCGCTAACCTTGTAACGTTAGCCTCATAATTTGTGACATTCTCATCCTAATTCTACCTCAGACTCAAAAATTGACTTTCTATATTTTCTCGATGGTCATGTGGAAATTATTTTTCTAAGATAATTTCCTTAAACTCCCTCCATTCCATACCTGATACTTCTTCATCTTCCTTTGTGTTTTGAATCAGCAACAACCATTGATTAGCATCTCCAGTGAGGCGGTAGACTGCCATGACAACCTTCTCCCTTTCGTTACTCCCCATGGCGTGGAATATTTTCACTAAAGAGTTTATCCATTGCTCAAATACTAATGGATTTGTAACCCCATTAAATTTTGGCGGTTGTTGCCTCATGAAGCGGTCTAACATTGATCCTCCACGTTGCGAATCAGGGTGCTCCATACAAGTAAGGTTATTATTCATAACCTGAGTGAGTTGTCCCAGTATGGTAATAAGTTGATCAGCACCAGCTTTATCTCCAGCTCCACAATAATTATCTTGAGCAGGAGGGCAATCCCTACACGGAGTGCGTGCATTGATACGGTTTCCAATCCTCCCACTAGGCGCCATTTCTAAACAATGGAATAAAATAGATTAGATTATGAATTAAAATACATAACTCTATACTTGTAAAACACTTAACAGAAATTGAACTATTTATGGATATTATCCATAATCATAAAAAAAATCTTTGAGGATGTATGTACTCATAATCCCTTCATATCTATTTGTAATGAAAATGTTAATTATCCTCAGCATATCCCCTGGGAGTGTCGTAACCAAGAGTGCAACAAGGCCAGTTGTCGTGCACCAGTTCCCGGTTGAGTCTAGCTCAAAGTAGGGTTTTCGAGTTTTACACCTAGGTACATCTGTGCCAGATCCGCCTCTACCTGCTTAAATCCAGACATGGATGTATTTCTTAGAAAACTCACAAAATCTCTATAATGCAAAAATTCTAGGAAGTTCATCTATACTAATCCCCAATGTCTATCTTCTGTCTACGTGCTCTAATTAGAGTTTTTCAAAATCTAGCTTCCAAGGTTAGTACTAACCTCCCACTGATACCAACTGTAATGCCCCGAACCTAGTTACCCAGAGTCAGTGAGTTATTTCCTAACATTGGCATGATCACAAAAGATCATGTCTCGAAAGACTGATTAGTTTAGTAGCCTTAGAAACACTAGATACATTCATAAATGTTACATTACATCATAAAGTAAAAAAACTACAATAACATAGTCTCCATTTTCTACACTCATATCACCTTTAGACTATCCCTCATGGTCATTCCTAAAATACTTCTTCACATCCTGGAAAAAATTAAAACATTGAAAGTGGTGAGCTCAGATGCTTAGTAAGGATAACAATATAGTGGAAGCTTTCATCAATAAACATAAACATTTAAGGCAATGTATATCTAAATAAAAAGCCTTTTAAACATGAACTTCAACATAATATGGAAAAAGTAAAATGAAATAATGCCATTTACTTAATCACATGGATATTCTATTAGTCGAATAATCACCTGCAATATCAATAACCACATTCATAATGATGGAATTCATAATGTCAGACTATCATAACCACGCAGCCAAGGCCTCATGCCAAGATCAAAAATAATATTTTGTCAAGGCCTCGTGCCAAGACACTAGTGTAAAGACCCGTAAATTTCAAGGTAAATTTTTTCATAATTTTCTTTGGAATTTTAAAAGAGCGCAGTTTCTGACGGCACCTGATTCAGAGGCCCGGTGTGCCCGGAATCATTTTCCAAAGTTTGGTTGAGGTACGTTCAGTGAACAGACGAGCGAGTTATTCTAACATTTGAACCGGTGCCCGGAATCAAATTTTGAAGGCACCGATGAAATCGTAGCGCCGATATTTTCTTAGAAACACCTCTTCTGGAGTTGAGTTTGCTCGGGTGTGGTTTTTAATTTTTGGGCTTAAAGTTTATAAATAAAATAATTTGTTCGACAAACTGTATTTTATTTTCACTTAAGCCAGTTGAAGACACTTGAAAGCCACTTAAACTGAGTTAAAACGAATAGGGTACTATCCAGAAATATCCTACCCCCTTGGTAGGATATTTGTGAGGTGGGGCCCGCACGAGCCCCGTCGTTTTTTTCCGCTAAGTAACACACCCGCGAAAACCCGTCATTATGAAAGTCAACTGACGCGTTTTCTTAAATTCTTAACAGACCATTTAATTGGGCAGTTTATTTCGTAAATTAAATGGGTTGTTACTTTTGTTGAATTAATACAACGAATTTTTGGGTTGTTACTTACCCTTTTTCGTTCGTTGGCATAATAATAAGATAAGACCAACCGGTCTTTTTGGAGGATCACTGGTTGAGAGGTTTTGTAAGAATCCTTGAGCCTTCATCCTCTTTCGTGAAGAACGTGAAGAACGCGAAGAATGCCATCACCCTCGAAGTTTGATGACGCTTTATCCGAGACGTCCTTCCCCGACCCGATCTTCGATCAACTGCTTGAGGTAAGAGTCTCGGATTTTCTTTTTTTGTCTCCTTTGTGGTTTTTACCAAAACACGGATTTAATTAATTAAATTAAATCTGCTGTTTCATGGTCCGTTGAGTTCGCTGACTCAACGCCGTGTTTCGTGATGACACGACGCCCTTACACGACGACACGGCGATCTCCACCTTCTGTGACGAGCAATTCCGTGAAGAACGCTCACGCGCGACGACTTCGAGGTACAGATTTTATTTTTTTGGAAATGCCTCTTATTTCCCATGTTGTTTCCATTCAAATGAGGAATCCGATTTATGAAGCAATTTTATTTCATTAAAAATTGTTTCGGATATGCGTTCATGTGTTGAACTTTATTCCTCCCTTTGTTTATCTCTAATGCGGAGGGTGCGGGCCAAACAAACACGGCCCGACGACCCTCCGATGTTCTTCGTTTTTGTGCGGATTTGACAGGCGACGACGGAACGTGCCGCAACGGATGTTTGATGATTCTGTAGTGAAGAACGAGTCCCGGGAGGAGCAGCGGTGCAGACAGGAACAAAATCGGACCATCGGAGCGACTCCGGGGGCCCGCGGAAGCCGCCGGCGACGCGGGTCGCCGCCGTGGCGGCGCCGGTAACCGGGAGCGGCGGTGCCACCGGCACGCCGCCGGTGCTCGCGGACCCGCCGCTATGCGGGTCCGGCGCACGCGGGACGCGGCTGATGCCGCGTCCGGTCTCCAGGGAGACACCCCGCGGGTGTCGCGGGGGTGTCACGCGGGGGCGGCGGCTCCCCCCCCCGCGTCACTCGGGACGCGGCTTCAGCCGCATCCGGCTGTCTGGCCGACACCCCGCGGGTGCCGCGGGTGTGTCACGCGTGGCGGCGACTCCCCCCACGTCGGCCGCTCGGCCGCTCGGCCGAGCCGGGCCGGGCTGCCCGAGCCAGACCGGTCCGACCGGGTCGGACCGGGTCGGACCGGGTTGGACCGGGTTCGGCCGACCCAGGGGGGGTCGGGCCAGGTTGGCCCGGGCCCGGACCCCCCGTCTTCGGAGGGTTTTCGTTCAAATTCCCGTAACATGAGCTACGGGCCTTTAAACGACTCGCCGTTAGCGGCAGCATGATCCTTGGACAGAGATGGTCATTTCGGTATATCGCACTCAAGGTTTCGGAATAGTTTGAGTTCGTCCGGGTTGGTTCGTACACGAAACCAACCGGGCCCTCGGAGCGGAAACACTCATATCTTGAGCTACGGACGTCCGATTGACGCGCCGTCAGCTTTCTTGCATTCCTCTAAGGGAGGCGGATATTTTGGCATACTCTGCCTATGGTTTGGACATAGGTGGAGTACGGTCGGGTTGGTTCGTACATTAAAACCAACAGGGCCCTCAGAGCGGAAATGCTCATATCTTGAGCTACGGACATCTGATTGACGCGTCGTCAGCATTGTTGAATTCCTCTAAGTGAGACAGATCTTTTGGCTCACTCCGCCCAAGATTTGGATACTGGTGGAGTACGGTTGGGTTGGTTTTGCCTTAAAAACCAACAGGTCCAATGGGACGAAAAGACCAATAACTCTCAGACCGGGCGTCCGATTGACGAGCCGTCTGCGACATTGAGTTCCTGTTGATGATACGGATCTTTTGGATACATCAACATCGGAATTTGTGATAGTTGATGTATCGGCCTCTCGGCTCGTGGAGCGGACCCTCCTGAACGAGCTTGTTGTGTGCGGGAACCCTAGTTCTGGCTGCGACTTCGATGACGGTGCAGAGATCCTCAGTGGACCACGACGACGATTGTGTAGAGATCCTCAGTGGACTGCGATGGTGAAGACAGCTGGTCATGTATCCTATGTGGGTCCCAACTGTGTTGGTCTTGTATCTTATGTGGGTCCCATCTTAGATGATTCAATATTGGTCTTGTATCCTATGTGGGTCCTAGTATAGTTGAATCCTTGAAGTGTGCTAGTCTTGTATCCTATGTGGGTCCCATCTTAGATGATTCAATACTGGTCTTGTATCCTATGTGGGTCCCAGTATAGTTGAATCATTGAAGTGTACAAGTCTTGTATCCTATGTGGGTCCCAGCTTAGATGATTCAATACTAGTCTTGTATCCTATGTGGGTCCCAGTATTGTTGAATCAATGAAGACAGATGGTCTTGTTTCCTATGTGGGTCCCAGCATAGATGATTCAATACTGGTCTTGTATCCTATGTGGGTCCCAGTATAGATGAATCATTGAAGAGTGTTGGTCTTGTATCCTACGTGGGTCCCAGGTTAGATGATTCAATACTGGTCTTGTATCCTATGTGGGTCCCAGTATAGATGAATCATTGAAGAGTTTTGGTCTTGCATCCTATGTGGGTCCCAACATAGATGACTCCATGCTGGTCTGTTATCCTATGTGGGTCCCAGCATAAATGAAACAATGAGGACGACTGGTCTTGTATCCTATGTGGGTCCTAGCATAGATGATTCAGTATCTATGTCTGATCATCTCTTTCACCTTTTCGATGATGTATACCTGCGTGAGCTAAATCCTGTGTTACTCTCCTTTGTGGATTGTGTTGAGCTATCCTGTGTGGATTTACTGTTTACCCTCCTTTGTGGATTGTGTTGAGCTATCCTGTGTGGATTTTCTGTTTACTCTCCTTGTGGATTGTGTTGTACTATCTTGTGTGGGTATACATTTTCTTTCCTGTGTGGACTGGGTTGTGCTTGGGCTCGGGCGTTGGAGCCGAACGGGAATTGATGACTTAGGTATATGTATGGGCATATACCTAAGCAGTGTCGGTTGTTACTTCGTGATTGTATCTTTCCTTTGAGGTTTATCCTTTGTGGATTTTGGGAGTCCTTCGGGGGTCTCGGGGTCCCTACTGAGAAGCTTATACTCACCCCTGCACGGGCTATGCCCGCACTACGTTGTGTTGGTTGCAGACGACGGACAACGCTGATCATGGTGGAGGCGTGCAGAGCAAGACGGTACCTGGAGGTGGACCACTGGGCGGGACGTACTCGGAGTGGTCAGGTGGGCCCGAGGAGTAGTGGAGTCTATCTGTACCCACCCTTCAGGTGGGAATTCCAGAGGACGGCTTGACACTGCGGCTTTTCCTTTCAATTGCTGTTTTTCCTTTCACTTGTACTTTATAGTTGGGCTTGTATTTCCGGCCCCTTTTACTTTCAGCACAGCTTGTACCATTTTTACTTAGTGTTCACTTTTCTGCTTTCATACTCTGTAGTGCATGTTTACTTTTCAAAGGCAATGCCTTCCCTTTTTTTGGGATTTACGCCTTGGTTCTAGTCGCCAGCCCCTGGCCTATGGAAGGCGGGCATGGGGTAGTCACGGAATGGGCCCCGAGGACGGGTCGTGACAAATTGGTATCAGAGGTGGTCGGTTCTACTGCAGACTCTGGTCTTTCTTCTATGTGAAGCAATACTGTTTAGCGTATTGAGTGTGGTTATCAGTCCAGGGAGTCCAGTGTTGGTGCGGTGGCCGACATATCTGTACACCAGGACCATGACTTCTGATTTCCGACTTAATGCACGAAATCATTGATTGCATGTGTGTTTCAAGTATTCTTTGTGATTACTTGTGTCAGCTCACCAGGTATACTGTTCTGACCATGTCACACTTGTTTCCTTCTTAGGATGGCCCCACGACGGCAGCCAGCTAGGGTTCCGAGAGTGGAGCGTGATGACAGCCCATTGAGGGACGAGGCCTCGGTGCAGGGCTGCTTGTCACCAGAGGCACCGACGGTACCTTTACCCGCCGAGCCACCGATACTTCCCGCCACCACCACTGACTATGCACGTCGCCTTAGAGCTCTGCATGAGTTCCAACGCCAGCGACCACCCAGGTTTCGTGGGGAGATAGACCCCCAGGCAGCCGAGGACTGGCTGGAGGCGGTCGTGCGAGTTTTCAGGTTAGTGAGGACACTAGCAGACCTCATGGTGATCCTCGCAGCGAGCCTCATGCACGCGGCAGCAGGCAGATGGTGGAGCTTGAAGCTCCAGTTGCACGACGAGACATCTCTTCTCTGGACGGACTTTGAGAGCATCTTCCGTTCCGAGTTCGTCCCAGCCACCCTCCGTGCGGTGCGCATCCAAGAGCTGCTATAGCTACGGAAGGGATGTATGACAGTGGCCCAGTACTCGGCGAGATTTAATGATCTCTTGCTCTACTCCATAGATATGGTGCGGGACCCGTTCTTCCAGGCCCGGACCTTCGAGCAGGGACTAAGGCACGAGATCAGGGCTTCGATGATCTCCCTCAAAATTATGACACAGGCAGAGGTGTTGGACAGATCCCTTCTAGTGGAGAGTTTTCTCGCCGAGCAGGCTCCAGTGACAGGGCCCTCCGCAGGACGGCCCGTAGCAGGGTCTTCTGCAGCTGGCAGTAGACAGGTGATGTAGAGGTCCAAGAGGGCCAGACCATCAGATGGGCAGTCTCAGGATGAAGATTCGGTTATACGGGGCACCCGAAGGAGAGCCATCTACCCGAGGGGCAAGCATTTCTACGCATGCAGCGGGCGAGGTCACATGGCTCGAGACTGCCCGACTCGTCTTGCAGATGAGCAGCAGGTGGTAGGGGGACCTCCGAGACAGAGGTTCGGCCACGGTGGTCTGCAGGGTGCAGGCAGACGAGGCAGAGGAGCTGGCCGAGTAGCCGATGGTGGGAGACACTTCGAGGTGTTGTCACCACCACCACCAGGAGGTCCACCCCGACCGTAGGGAGTTGGTGGACATGGGAGAGATTAGCTTCAGGCAGCTGAGGCCTTCGATCAAGGAGCTCGGGGAGCAGATGGACAGGAGCGGGACTAGTGGATACGTCTTTTGTACTTCTAGTTCCTTGTTGCTATTGTGTAGCGTCTTTGTATTATGAGCTGCAATAATAAAAGATGCATACCTTAGTGATGTTTTCATTCCTGTCATATTTTCTGTTATTACTAAGATGTTCCAGTATTGACTGTTGACATGACCCTCACTTGTGAGACATCTACTGGAGGAGACCCAGTTACCACACACTGATGCCGACAGTGTGATTCAACCCTTGGAGGCAAGAGTAACGGTTGGATCTCTTGGTAGTAGCGTCGAGGCCTTAAGACATCATCCTTTGTATGGATTAGTATCATCCATGTCGGGATTGACTGTATTAGGCAAAGAATGTGGTTCATCTAGGGGATGGGACCAGATTTCTCTTATTGTCAAAGAAGAAATCTTGCAGCTCTTGTGGGACCTGAGATAGTCCAGGTCATCCAGGGGCGGATGAGTACAGCTCAGAGCCGACAGAAGTCTTATGCTGACAGGAGGCAGAGGCCACTAGAGTTCGAGGATGGAGACCACGTCTTCTTGCGTGTCTCACCTCGACGTGGTTTACAAAGATTTGGCTGAGGTGGAATGTCGTCTCTACGCTTCATCGGACAATTCCAGGTCCTCGACAGGATTGTCAAGGTGGATTATCGCCTGGCTCTACCACCACAGTTGCGTCGGGTGCACGACGTCTTCCACATATCTTAGAAGAGGAGATACGTGCATGACCCAACGCCAATCTTTGACCATGGGGAGCAAGACGTAGATGATGGGGCGACTTTTGCGGAGGTCCCAGTAGAGATCGAGGATCGACAAGAGAGGGTCCTACGTGGATGATCGATTCCTCTAGTGCGCTTCAGATAGCAGCACGGAAACCTCCAGCAGTGCACTTTGGAGCGGGAGGCTCAATTACGTGCTCAGTACCGCCTTTGTATCCCTATGTTTGTTGCGAAGCTTTACGGGGACGTAAAGCCCTATGGTGGGAGTAATGTAAAGACCCGTAAATTTCATGGAAATTTTTTTCTTAATTTTCTTTGGAATTTAACAAGAGCGCAGTTTCTGAAGGCACCTGATTCTGAGGCCTGGTCTGCCCGGAATCATTTTCCGAAGTTTGGCTTGGGTACGTTCAGTGAACAGACGAGCGGGTTTATCTAACTTTTGAACCGGTGCCCGGAATCAAATTCTAAAGGCACCGATGAAATCGTAGGAGCGATATTTTCTTAGAAACGCCTCTTCCGGAGTTGCGTTTTCTCAGGTGTGGTTTTTAATTTTTGGGCATAAATTTTAGAAATAAAATAATTTGTTCGACAAACTTTATTTTATTTTCACTTAAGCCACTTGAAGCCACTTGAAAGCCACTTAAACTGAGTTAAAACGAATAGTGTACTATCCAGAAATATCCTACCCCCTTGGTAGGATATTTGTGTGGTGGGGCCCATACGAGCCCCGCCGTTTCTTTCCGCTAAGTAACACACCCGCGAAAACCCGTCATTATGAAAGTCAACTGACGCGTTTTCTTAAATTCTTAAAAGACCATTTAATTGGGCGGTTTATTTCGTGAATTAAATGAGCTGTTACTTTCGTAGAATTAATACAATTAATTGTTGGGTCGTTACTTTCCCTTTTTCGTTGGTTGGCATAATAATAAGATAAGACCAACCAGTCTTTTCGGAGGATTACAGGTTGAGAGGTTTGGTATGAATCCTTGAGCCTTCATCCTCCTTCGCGAAGAACACGAAGAACGTGAAGAACGTAAAGAACGCGAAAAACATCGTCACCCTCGGAGTTTGACGACGCTTCATCCGAGACGTCGTTCCCCGCCCCGATCTTCGATCAACTGCTTGAGGTAAGAGTCTCAGATTTTCTTTTTTTTATCTCCTTTGTGATTTTTACCAAAACACGGATTTAATTAATTAAAATAAATCTGATGTTTCATGGTCCGTTGAGTTCGCCGACTGAACGCCGTGTTCCGTGACGACGCGACGCCCTTCCGCGACGACGCGACGATCTCCACCTTCTACGACGAGCAATTACGCGAAGAACGCTCACACGCGACGACTTCGAGGTAGGGATTTTATTTTTTTGGAAATCCTCTTATTTCCCATGTTGTTTCCGTTCAAATGAGGAACCCGATTTATGAAACAATTTTATTTCATTAAAAATTGTTTTGTATATGCGTTCATGTGTTGAACTTTATTCCTCCCTTTGTTTATCTCTAACGCGGAGGGTGGGGGCCAAACGACCACGGCCCGACGACCCTCCGCCGTTCTTCTTTTTTGTGCAGATTTGATAGGCAACGACGGAACGTGCCGAAATGGATGTTTGATGATTCTGCAGTGAAGAACGAGTCCCAGGAGGAGCAGCGGCATAGACGGGAACAAAATCGGACCACCGGCGCGACTCTGGGGGCCCGCGGAAGCCGCCGCGGCGGCGCCGGCAGCCGGGAGTGGCGGCGCCTCCGGCGCTCGCAAACCCGCGGCCGCGCGGGTCCGGCGCGCGTGAGACGCGGCTGAAGGCGCGTCCGGTCGCCCGGGAGACACCCCGCGAGTGTCGCGGGGGTGTCACGCGGGGGCGGCGACTCCCCCCCGCGTCACTCGGGATGCGGCTTCAACCACGTCCGGCTGTCTGGCTAACACCCTGCGGGTGCCGCGGGGGTGTCACGCGGGGCGGCGGCTCCCCCCGCGTCGGCCGCTCGGCCAAGCCGGGCCAGGCTGGCCGAGCCAGACCGGTCCGATCGGGTCAGACCGGGTCGGACTGGGTCGGACCGGGTTCGGCCGACCCAGGGGGTGTTGGGCCGGGTCGGCCCGGGCCCGGACCCCCCGTCTTCGGACGGTTTTCGTTCAAATACTCGTAACATGAGATACGGGCCTCCAAACGACTCTCCATCATCGGCAACGAGATCCTTGGATCGAGTCCGTCGTTTCGGTATATTGCACTCAAGGTTTCGGAATACTTTGTGTTCGGCCTGGTTGGTTCGTACACAAAACCAACCGGGCCCTCGGAGTGGAAACACTCATATCTTGAGCTACGGACGTCCGATTGACGCGCCGTCAGCTTTTTTGTTTTCCTCTATGTGAGGCGGATCTTTTGGCATAATCCGCCCGAGCTTTGGACACAGGTGGAGTACGGTCGGGTTGGTTCATACACGAAACCAACCGGGCCCTCGGAGAGGAAATTCTCATATCTTGAGCTACGGACGTCCGATTGACGCGCCATCAGCTTTGTTGTGTTCCTCTAAGTGAGACGGATCTTTTGGCTTACTCCGCCCAAGGTTTGGACGCAGGTGGAGTACGGTCTGGTTGGTTTTGCCTTAAAAACCAACCATCCCCCTAGGACAAAAAACCCAATTACTCTCAGACCGGGCGTCCGATTGACGCGTCGTCTGCGATAGTGAGTTCCTGTTGACGATACAGAACTTTTGGATACATCAACTTCGGACTTTGTGAAAATTTATGTATCGGCCTCTCCGCTCGTGGAGCAGTCCCTCCCGAACGAGCTTGCTGTGTGCGGGAACCCTAGTGCTGGCTGCGACTTCGACGACGGTGCAGAGATCCTCAGTGGACCGCGACGACGATTGTGCAGAGATCCTCAGTGGACTGCGATGGTGAAGACAGATGGTCTTGTATCCTATGTGGGTCCCAGCTATGCTGGTCTTGTATCTTATGTGGGTCCCAGATTAGATGATTCAATACTGGTCTTGTATCCTATGTGGGTCCCAGCTATGCTGGTCTTGTATCCTATGTGGGTCCCAGCTTAGATGATTCAATACTGGTCTTGTATCCTATGTGGGTCCCAGTATAGTTGAATCATTGAAGTGTACTGGTCGTGTATCCTATGTGGGTCCCAGTATAGTTGAATCAATGAAGACAGCTGGTCTTGTATCCTATGTGGGTCCCAGCTTAGATGATTCAATATTGGTCTTGTATCCTATGTGGGTCCAAGTATAGATGAATCATTGAAGAGTGCTGGTCTTGTATCCTATGTGGTTCCCAGCTTAGATGATTCAATACTGGTCTTGTATCCTATGTGGGTCCCAGTATAGATGAATCATTGAAGAGTGCTGGTCTTGTATCCTATGTGGGTCCCAGCTTAGATGACTCCGTGCTGGTCTTGTATCCTATGTGGGTCCCATCATAAACGAAACAATGAGGACGGCTGGTCTTGTATCCTATGTGGGTCCTAACTTAGATGATTCAGTATCTATGTCTGATCATCTCTTTCACATTTTCGATGATGTATACCTACATGAGCTGAATCCTGTGTTACTCTCCTTTGTGGATTGTGTTGAGCTATCCTCTGTGGATTTACTGTTTACTCTCCTTTGTGGATTGTGTTGAGCTATCCTGTGTGGATTTACTATTTACTCTCCTTGTGGATTGTGTTGTGCTATCCTGTGTGGGTATACGTTTGATTTCCTGTGTGGACTGGGTTGTGCTTGGGCTCGGACGTTGGAGCCGAACGGGAATTGATGCCTTAGGTATATGTATGGGCATATACCTAAGAAGTTTCGGTTGTTACTTAGTGATTGTATCTTTCCTTTGCGTTTTATCCTTTGTGGATTTCGGGAGGCCTTCGGGGGTATTGGGGCCCATACTGAGTAGCTTATACTCACCCCTGCACGAGCTATGCCTGCACTACGTTGTGTTGGTTGCAGACAACGGACAGTGTTGATCATGTTGGAGGCGTGCGGAGTAGGACGGTACCTGGAGGTGGACCACTGGGCGGGACGTACTCGGAGCGGTCAGGTGGGCCCGAGGAGCAGTGGAGGCTATCTGTACCCACCCTTCATGTGGGACTTCCAGAGGACGGCTCGACGCTGAGGCTTTTCCTTTCAGTTGTTGTTTTCCCTTTCAGTTGTACTTTACAGTTGGGCTTGTATTTCCGGCCCCTTTTACTTTCAGCATATCTTGTACCATTTTTACTTAGTGTTCACTTTTCCACTTTCTTACTCTGTGGTGCTTGTTTACTTTTCAAAGGCAATGCCTTCCCTTTTGATGGGATTTACGCCATGGTGCTAGTCGCCAGCCCCTGGCCTATGGATGGCGGGCTTGGGGTAGTCACGGCACGTGCCCCGTGGACGGGTCATGACAACTAGTTTGTCTCATTAGACCTATCGATGCATTGAGGAGTTATAGTGGGCCCCACCCATCACTTATTAAGTCCAATGCATTCCTCATATGAACAGGTTTAAACATATCATAAAACATAACATAATCGTATCACATAAAACATGCATAAAGGAAACATAACATTTCCAAAATTCAATTACAATATATCAATACAACACATTGATATAATAAAATCATTTTCAAAACCATTTTCAATACCAAAATAAAAGAAAATTAAAACCGTGTAATTAGTTTTCATTAAAAAAATGCTATGGCTTGTAGAGGAAGCCAAAACTCAAATAATTGTCACGACGGCGGAGAAGTCGTTGTCGCCGCATACGTATACAAGAAAAACATTCCTTTTTTTTTTAGTAATACACTTCATATAAAAATATTCCTTTTGGATAAATGTAAAAGTCAATGGGGTTTATACTCCGTATTAAAGAAATTTGTGTATAAAACAAAATATGCCTCAATGAATGGATATTGAGACAAAGTACCTTACAAAGATTATTTTTTAAATAAAATAGATCTATTATATGTATTCATTATAATTACACATAATGAAATTAAAAATACAAGATAGGATATAATAATACCATGACAAACATTGAAAGTAGAAGATTAACCCAAAGAATGGAAATTGGGTTAAGAAATTCCCTTACCTTGTGTCTGACTTGACGCGACCGCTCTTTAACCTCTTGAATAATAAACTTGAGTTAATTTATAGTTTCTTAAGATCCTTGTTCAAGTTTATTATTCCCTTTATATCACTTATTACCATGTTATGAACATAATGTAATTATTTATGTTAATAATGGTCGTTTTGTCGATCTTCGGTACTTCAGTCAAAAATAAACTACTTAAAATTAAAAGTTGTTCATGTGGTTAAATATCCATTATATCCATATTTATATTCATGATGTAGATATCATATACATCATATATATCCAGTACATACATTCATTTATAATATTACATAACATTTAGAGGTATGAAATGAAATGCACCGTTCATGGAGACGGTAAGTCGTACGTACGCATGAACGCTACTTTCAATTCTATTTCGTATTTAATGGAATGAAGTTATAATTATATAAAGGTATAATATAATTCCAGTATAATATAATGTATAATACTATTTAATCCATCCTTTATACATCCCACATATGGCATTAACGATTCAATTCACTTTGAGGGGGCGGTAGTCCGCTCTTCCAAAAATGAAATTATCGCGTTTACCAATAATAGAAATCTTAAAGGTAAGCCATAAATGAAAAATAATGAATCATGAGGAAAAAATAAATAATATATATCATATATAAAAATAGTTTCATCACAATGTCCACTATGAGAGGTGTTAAAAGAAGATTGAACAATCATCATTTCGTGAGGCCGAAATTTTCCAACCACAGAAACAATATGTTCTTTAACCATTAGATGAAGGTGTGTGTAAGTGTAAATCAAATACTTCTAATAACAACATCCTAGTATATTTAATATGCTTGTTTTTTTAAAAAAAATAAGGGAATAAAAAGAGTTTAAGGGGTTGGAGAAGCAAAATAAAACAAAATAACATAAGAGAAGACATTACCTTAAAATCAGGAAACTCTTTTTTGATTTGAGCCAAAGGCTTACTTGGGAAACATTATGCCCAAAGTGAGGATTCTATGAGTAATAGGGAGAATTTGAGAGAGTATTTGGGAAGAGGATGGCCGAGAATAAATGCTTTGAAGGTGTGTATAAGGTGGTAGTGGTGGGGGCCTTTTATAAGAGGAGAGGAGGGGCACTCTTGGAAAGTCATGAAATGTTACTTTATTATATAATGCGTTTCGGATTTTAAAGGTCCCAAAAATATATATTTAAATGATAAGGTGATAAGGGTTCGAAATATACTCATCCAATATGTTTTTTACATGTTTATGTATTATATTTTACATTATTTTTTTATTTTATTTAAATCGTTAATTAATGAGTTAATCGTTGCGTCATCATGGTGTCAAATTTAATTTAATATATTTAATGTCTAAAAATTATAAAAAAAACATCATGATGTAGGAAATCATTTTATATTTCTAATGAATATTTATATTAACAAATATGACTTGTATAACATCATTTAAAAATTGTTTTTGTAAAACAACTCATGTTTGTGACATTATTATTTTAACATTAAATAAAAAGTTTTTAATGTCATTTTCCTACCAAAGTGGTTCCATGGGGTCCCCATTTTGACCCATGGATTTTCTTGGTCAGCCATGACTCATACAATAGGGGTAGGACATGTTTTAAGTAAATTTAATATTATTATAACATTATCTTTACCTTAAATTACACAAATTACCTTTAATCGTGAATAATTAAACTTAAAAGTTACTATTCTCCAAAAAATTATTTTAATACCATTGAACCAAATTTTACTTCCTCATGACAATAAAGTATGTCGGATTTTTGAAAATCATATCATAGATGTGGTAATGTTTCATTTAAACAAAAAATCAGTTTTTTAACTACCACTTAGTGGTTTCACTATTCATCAAAAAAATTGATGTTTTTCAGAACAATGCCAAAATTTCACCCTAAGCTATAATTGATATTCCGAATTCAAAAATGATGTCTATTTTACAAAATTACAAAAATATAAGTTTGATTAATTAATTTTATATCTAATTCCTGATGTCACATCAAATAGCTTGTTTTTAAGAAACAATATATATCAAAAGATTGACAATTGTTTATGTCCAATTTCAAAGTGAAATTAATTCTAATTAACACCATTGGATAAAATGGTAAAAATATATTCTAATTATACTTTAAAACCACTCAATAGTATAATTTATCACTATAAATTATTTTGATTAAAAAGTTGTTTTTAAGTATTTTTCACTATTCATAAAAAATTGGAAGTTCTCCGAAAATTACAAAAAATTCAACTTAGGATTATTTTGATTTTCCAAATAAAAAAAGAAGTCTATTTGGAAAGATAAAATCTATAAAATTTAAAAAATTAGGTATTACTATTCATAACGGCTACTTTGATTGGTTGTGGTGTGTGTTAGAACTCGAAGTTGCATACAACACACGCTACTATATTATTCAAAGAGAAGTGTACCTTGGAAGCTTGGGGTGTTACATATTCCAAACTTGATTCGGTGAGAAAATCAATAATAATTAGTCTATTTCCCCCCATTGATGGAATGTATCACTCTAGGAACAATTTTCATTTAATGAATAATAATTTCAGATTAAAAAGTTCTTGTAATAACATTATTCAACATCTCACTCCCCCAACCAACCTCTAGTGGTATTCTTAACTCATAGATCATTAATCGATACATGAACTCCATCATTAAACATAATTTTAGTACCATAAAACTCTTGAAATATTCTTCAGAATATTGGTTCTCCCATGAAATTTCCAAAAAAAAACATGAATCCAAAAGTATACCTTCAATATATATTCACATACCTACCCATGAAATTAAAATATTTTGGACGTAATATTTATCATCCATAGTAATGACCATTGATCAATCAATCACAAACCAGATCAAATTATTTCTTAATTCCACACTAAACCGTGTGTATTCTACTCCTGAATAAAGAACATGTATCTCTTGTGTAAATATAAATATGGGGATTTTTTTTATAAAAGTGAATTACGAAACACATTACTATAACAAAAAACCCATATGTGATTTTCATTAAAACCAATTTGACCACAATAACTATAGATTCACATTGAATGTCATTATTAGGCCTATAATTCACTTCATTATTGAATGTAGATTAAAACAAATTCTGACGTATTAGTCCATCCACTATTTGTATTACATATCATATAAAAGTTTTAAAATTTTAAAACCCACCATACATCACAGATATTATACTCTTAATATGGTTCTCATCCCTATCATAACTCATGTGACACCCTGACCCCGGTTACCTAGAGTGAGTGCATTATTTTAATACATTGACATGATTAAAAGTACTCAAGTAAAGAAGGACTGATCATTTTAGTAATCTTGAAAAGTACATTACATATATGAACACTTCATTACAATTTATAAAATAAAACACAACATAAATAATCCTTTGAGAATGTCATTATTTACTTATCTTGTGCCTGCAAATCAATCATAATACACTTTTTGCATCCTGCGAAAAATAAAACATAATAAAGGTGTTATATCAGATGCATTTTAAGGATAATAATATAGCAGAACCTATCATAAATAAGAATAATATTTTACAAAAAACTATAAAACTAAAAAAAATTCTTTTAAAAATAAAATTCTGAATCATTTGGAAAGGATAAATCAAATAATTCCATTTACATATTAACATGGATATTCTACTAGTCCAATAATCACATATAAAATTAATAACTAACTTTATAATGATGGAATTCATAATGCCGAACATCATAACCGCATAGTCAAGGATTCATGCCAAGACTACAAATAAGATTTTTTCAAGGATTTATTGTAAGACACTAGTTTATCTCGTGATAACTACCAATGCATCGAGGAGCTATAGCAAGATCCAAACATTACTTACAATGTCCAATGCATTCCTCTTATGGTTGAAACATAACATAAACATTCGTATTAAAGATTGCATATGAAATGTTAATACATTAATCATAAACCACGAATTGTATAAAAATATCAAATCCATAGTAAATCATTTAATAACTCAATAAATTCAATATAGATGATTTTGTTACAGTAAATAAACCTCAATCAAAAATAATATCAAAAAAATTCACATAGTTGAAAATATTCAATAAAATCTCATTTAGTTAAATTTACATTTTTAATAAACCATTTAAAAGTTTCTTAATTTATAAAGGAAGTAATTTAAGAGATATTTTTTGAATCAATGTGCCCCATACTGCTTTGAATCTTCTGAATGAAATTACCAATTTAAAAAAAATCATATCTTCGTAAATAAATCCTTAAAATAATTTTGAATAGATGGGAATTAATTAAAATATTTAGAAAAATAAATCATTAAAACCCATTAAAATTATGATCTAGTTAAATAGTAACTTTAATAAATACGAAAAATATTTTTTGATAAAATATTTTATTGAAACATGAACATATTTGTTAAATATGTCCCAGTATATATTTACAGATATACAATCTCGAATAATAATGAAATTGAGGAAATAACCCATACCTTGCACATTCATTGTGTCAAGGATACGTTTAACCTCTTGTATATTATCCATTTAATGTTATTAAATTATACAAGAACCATATTCATATTTATGATATCATGCATTATTAATTTATAGATTTATACTAACCATTTAACAAAAAAATTTATTTTAAAATATTATTTCGATAACAATCACTTTCTTTATTTTATATGTTTTAACTTGTTATTATTGATCGTATCACTTATATCATGATTTAATTACTTCCAGATTGTATAACATTATTTATGAATCATATATATTACAAATATAAATATTTTCAATACATAGATATGTGCAATGGAAAACACCATTTATGGAGACGGTGGGCCAAACGTACGCATAAACGTTGTTTAAATTTTCGTATCATATTGAACGAAAGTAAGTAAACAAGATATTTGAATATATATATATATATATATATATCCCGTATAATTTTTATGTAATATATTTCATTCTTATTTATAATAAATATTTTTATAATCCCCGTTGAATAGTGAACGTGGAAATGAATCTCATTGCATCATGGAGACGGTAAGTTGTACGTGCGCACGAGGGAAGATATCATTATATTGACGGTGAACATATTTAATTGGATATGTATTTTATATAAAAAAATAAATAAAATTTTATATTTAGTATTTACATATATTATACTCATTTTTATACCTATCCAAATATTGATGTTTTGAATAACAAAATACACAACGATTTGGAGATTGTAAGTTGTACGTACGCATGTATGGTGAGTTTTTCATTTATTTGATGTATAGAATAATAAATATTGTTGTAAAATATTTATAATAACATCTCAATATATACAAGGTACTAAAATTATTTTTTACTATTTAAAAAATCAATGAAATAGGATGTCGAAGAATAAAAGAACATTGAATGAGGTGATGAAATAATTACCTCTTCTTCGGGTTGTTCCTTTGGATTTTATCTAAATGGGCCCTTAAGTTGGATTATGATCAATGTATGGCATGTAGGTTTTTGTGAGGGTAGTTTTGAGGATATTAGAGCATGGGATGGACTAGAAAAATGGCTTTGGAGATGTGATTTTGAGAGAACGGAAGAACCCTTTTTATAAGAGAGGTGTGGGTCACTTTAGAAAAGGTTGAAATATTATTTTATTATAAAATAATATTCAGTTTATAATGGATCCAAAAAAATTTATTTCAAGGATATGTGTGGCTAGGTCGAAAACTTCTCAGCCAATATGGTTTATATAGGTTTAGGTTACCATATTAACCTTAACATTTAGATTTAACTCCTTGTCAAATTTCTCATCTTTTAACATGTATTCTTGTATTATTATAATAAATGATTAATAATATTAATATAAAAATAAAATATAAAATCAAGGGGTCCTATATTTATATATCTAAACATATCTATGTTTTCTATAGATCCTTTTATTTTTAGAAATATTATATCATTCAATTATATTGTATTTGTTTTAAAAACTCATTTATGTCAATTTTGAAACTGTTTGCTACTCTGTTTTTGTTAAAGTAATAAAAACATTATCACATAAAAAAATAATTATTTAATCAATACTAAAAAGTAATATTAACATATAATATTAGTTTAATTAATCAAAAGTCTCAATTTACATTTATATTATTATTTATATTATCAATTATTTTAATCATTCAATAATAATGTAATTGTTGCATCATCATTGTGTCAAAAACAATTTACTTATATAATCAATAAAAATTATAAATAAATAAACATTATGTATGAAATCATTTTATATTTCTAATGAATATTTATAGTCTAATTTATCTTATGTGTAACCCTATATTAACAATTATTTAATTATTAATCTTTGAATTTAACACTTTTAGAACATATGTAAATAAAATAATAATAAATGTCTTACATAATAATTGTGGACCAAAATTATAATATTTTATTCATGGGGGTGATTATGGTCAAATTACCCTTATCTAATAGAATTATAACACGTGTTAGAGAAATTATAATATAAATTTTACAATTATTTACCCTATTTACTTTTTACCGTGGTAAATAAAAATCAAAAGTTACTATTTTCCAAAATTAATTTTCATCCAATTGAACCAATTTTTATTTAATTATGTCAACCATGTCTCTTGGATTTTCGAAATTCAGTCCACTATTGTGGTAAAATTAGGTTTTATGAAAATTTGCAGATGTTCCAAGAAGGTGGGTAAAAGACATTAAAAAATAAATAAAATGATATACATAAAATCTTATAATAAAATTACTCCAATGAATTAAATTGATCTAATATAGGTATTATATAACTATTTTTTCATTAGAACAAATTTAAAAATAATAGTAATTATTTAAATAAAATGCTGCTTAAAACAATAAGTTAGTGTTTTTCACTATTTTCAAAAAACATAATGTTTTCATAAATATATAAAAATTTCACCATAAGATAATTTTTATATTCTGAATCCGAAATTGAAGCCTATTTTGAAAAATTCAAAACATATGAGTTTCATTAATTATTTTAAAATTAATTTCCATATTCAAAACTAGAAAGAGGGTTTTTAAGAAATAAAAACTATCAAAATATTGACCAGTTTTTATGTACGATTTTAATGTGAATTTTCATCCAATGACCAAAATGAAATTAAATAATAAAAATATAATATAATCAAACATTAAAATCCACTAAAATGAATAATTTTACACTATAAATTATTTCGAATAAAAATGTTGTCCTCAATTAATATTTAGTATTTTTCATTATTCATCAAAATGTGAATGTTATCAGAAAAGTACCAAAAAATATTCCAAACAAAATTTTTTATGTCCCTATTCTAAAAAGAATTTAATTTCATTAAATTTAATATATATAAGTGTAAAATATTGGAATTAAAAAAATTTCTCCATTAAATGTGTGTAAAATTTCATTTTTTGAAAAATCATTCTTTTATTTGAAAAAAATGAATTATTTCATATATTTTGTCTATGAACACAAAATATAGATTATAAAATTATATAAGGTGTATAAAATTCAAAATTTAGTTAAAAATATTCATAATTTCTTTTTTAATGGCTAGTTTGGTATGTCATGGTGTGCTCGAACTCGGTTTTTCATGCAGCACAAGCTATTGAATTACAATAAAGAGATAACATACTATGAAATCCTGGGGTGTTACAATCTCCCATTATTCAAAAAATTGAATCCTTACAATTTGAAATTGTTTTTAGAAAAATAATGTTAAAAATATAAAATACCTTTGTGGAAAACCCACATCGGAAATAGGGTTAATATAGTTTATTCTTAATAAGAGGGAATGAAAAATGAAAATTCACCAGCAAATTTAGATCTCAACTGAGAGAACATTTGGGGAAATTATAGACACATAATTTTATGAAGAATATTAATATTTATTTGGAGTGATTGATGTCATCAATTACAAACAATTGAACAATAAGAGCAATATTGAGGGCCTCAAAGACAAAAATGAATGATGATTTAAATATCATCGGTTTAACAACACCTAAAGTATTATGATAACAATTTTTTAGTTTAATTATCCCTTCACTAATGTATTATAATTAGTTTATTCATTGAATAAGAGAAATAAAATTACTTTACAAGTAATGTTCTATTCTTCAACTAACATCATCCACAAACCCATCTTATACTCAAATGAAAATAGATTTTAAAAAATATTTTATTTATCCTAACAGTATTGGGTCGAAAAAATAATTAATTTATAATTCATTTTCATAACATAAAAAGTAAAATGGAATTATTAAAACTAGGAAATCACATAGGCTAGTGGTAGGTGAACCATCCTTATCACCTTTCGATTGCGGGTTTGGGTATTGCGTCCTTTCCGGACATGATGGGGTGTCGCCCAACCTCCTGGTTGTCTAATAAATAATCTTCAGAAATGATGTAACCATAAAAATAGTATCGAATGTCAAACTTAATCCATTCCAACCATTAGAATTATCCTAAATAATTATCTCCAAACTCACCGTCCAAAATTTATATAGAAGTTAAACATAATAAAGATTTTTTTTCCACATAATAACATATGAATACCTTCATCATGTATTCTATTAAAAGATTATAACACCCTAAATTACCTGAAAACATTATTGATTATATTCATGCTCTCTTATTATTTATAGAATTCAGGAAAAACTTCTTATATCCAAAAATGTTGTAAACACCAACATTGATTAAATAAACAAACAATTAATTAGTTTCATGGTAGTCATGAATATTGAATATAATTTGTCCAAATCAATAATATCTAATTCCAAAATCATTATCTAAGTTCCATAAACTAATTAAGGGTCTAATTTCTCCCAACCATATATTTTCCTGAAAATTTTACTTTCTATTGAGTCACTTTTATTGGTAACACACAATCTCAAATCCTTAATGAAATAGTACTTCAGTACAATCCATATATCCTCCATAATGTTTATAGAAAGTACATCATTGATGCGTCATTCAAATGAAATAATTATTTAATATCAACAAAAGAACATTAGTCATTCCTCTTCATCTGCGATAGTTTCATTATTGGATTATTATACCAAAGTGTCAACTGTGGTTTAACTTGATGATTGGGAAATTGATTCACATAATGTCCCAACTCATTGGAGATGAGGCATTGTACATTTGAAACATGTTTTCCCCGTGAAATCATGTACTTTGTTTCCTTTTTATCCACACATATAACAAATTCCCATTCTATTCCAACATTTACCAGGGTGATTTTTACTACATTTATCACATAAGGAAAAACACTTATTTTCCTTCTTTTCTTTGTCCTTTTATCTCTCTATTATCCTCTTGTTATTTTTCATCCCATTAATGCAATTGTACTCAGATAATTCATTACATAACTTTTTTACACATCATATTATTTCATAATATGATGAGAATACATTGGAGAAAATAATAATTTGAAAATATGGCTTCTGACTATTAGATATATGATCCTTCTTACTCATTCAATCTTTCGTATTTTAGGAGTTATCATTCCTTCCACTGGGATCCAATTCTAAACAATGGAAGACACTACTATAGGTTATTAAATGCAATGCACAAATCCAAATTTGTAAATTACCTTATATAATTTGAAATGTTTATTCATATAATCCATAATAATAATAAATATTATTTAAGGATGAATTTACTCATAAATCATTCTTAAAGGTCTATAATGAAAATTTTATTTATCATACGTATATCCCCCAAGAGTGTCATAACCGAGAGTGTATCAAGGCGCTTATTCATGCATCAGTATCTCTAGGGTCAGGACCGAAACTCCTTGTCAAAGTTTTTGCTCCTATGCACATCTAATCTAGAGCTGCCTCTACCTCCTCGCATCCAAACAATGTGGTATTATATAGAAAATTTACATAATCTATAAATTACCAAATATTTATGAACATATATTCTAATCCTCAATGTATATCATCGGTTGATGTCTCAAAAAAAGATTTTATCTAAATATATTTCCAAAGTGGTTTCTCAAATTATCTGATACCAAATATTACGACCCGACCCCAGTTACCCAAAGATAGTGAATTATATTAATACATTGTCATAGTGATTAGGAATCATGTCCCGAAGGACTGATCAGTTTAGTAATCATGGAAAATAGATTTTATATAAGATAGTTATAAATAAATTTATAAAATAAAACACAATAAAAATAATCCTTTGAGAAATACATTATTCCATAAACATAAGCCTTCATATCAATCATAATACACCTATATGCTTACTAGAAAAAATAAAACATAATAAAAGGGTGATCTCAGATGCTCAATACAGATAGCAATATAGAATAACCTATCATAAATAAGAATAAACATTAAATTCATTGTATAAGACAAGAAAAATATTTTTAAACATAAACATCATCATAATGAGGAATATATATATAAAATAATGACATTTACATATGGATATGGACATTCTACTAGTAGAATAATCATATGTAATATCAATAGCTAATTTCATAATGATGGAACGCATAATTCCTGACATCATAACCACATATTCAAGGCCCTGTTCCAAGAATACAAATAAGATTTTTTCAAGGAATTGTGCCATGACCATAGTTTGTCTCAAGAGACATAACGATGCATCGAGGAGCCATAGCGGGATCCACCCGTAAATTACTAAGTCCAATTACTACATCACATGAAAAGTTTTATACATTACAAAACATTAATATTAAAACTAGTATGTGATATGTTAATATATTAACCATAAACCATGATTATTATAAAAATATCACAACCATAGTAAAACATATCAAAGTAATTCAATTCAATAATGAAGATTCTGCAATAGTAAATCAACCTAAATCAAGAATAATATCCAACAAATTATGTTGAAAAAGATGAAAATATTTAATAAAATATCTTTAATAGAAATAACACTTTTCAAGAAATAATTTATAAGTATCACAATTTATGAAGGAATAAATTGAAAATAAATTTATGAATAAAAGTTTCCCATATCACTTTTAAACTTTTGAATGACAATAAGACTTTAAAACAATCATGTCTATATAAATAAATCCTTAAAATCATTTTGAAAACATGGACATTAATTAAATTATTTAGAAAAATAAATACTTAAAAACATTTAAATTGATGATCAAGAAAACATGTCCCTTCTATATAAACATAAAACATTACATTTAAAATATATTAATGAAACATGGACTTATATGATAAATATGTCCTAGTATATACATCCATATAAATAATCTCTTATAATAATGAGATTGGGGAAATAACCCTTACCCTATTATTTTTGTTGGTCAAGGGTACGTTTACCCACCTGTATAATGACCATTGTATGTTAACAAATTATACCACAACCATATTTATATTTATGATATCATAATTTATTCATTTTTGGATTTATACTATCTATTTAATAATAATTTCTATGTTAAAATAATATTTTAGGTACTAATTGCTTTATATATCGTACATTTTTTAACATTATATTCTTGATCGTATCACATATATCATGATTTAATTGATTCTAGAATATTAAACAATATTTATTTATCCTATTTATTCATAATATAAATACTTATAATATATATATATATGAAATATAAAACACCATTATTGGAGATGGTATGATGTACGTACGCATCAACGCTGTTTATGTTTTTATATCATATATAACATAAGAATGTGAATGAGATGTATTGAAATAAATATATTTTTATATATCATGTATCATTTTTTCATATATTACATACTTATTTAAAATATTTTTTTTTAATATTTGTTGAATGGTGAACGTGGAATTAAATCTCATCACGTCGTGGTGACGGTAAGATGTATGTACGCTCGGGCGATAATATCATTCTATTGATGGAGAAATCATATGTAATTGGATATTATATAATATATAAAAAATCATTAAAATGTTATATTTATTATCTAAATCAATTATAAACATTATTATACCCATCCAAATAATGATGTATTGAATAAAAAACTACACCACGACTTGGAGACTGTAAGCCATATGTACGCACGTATGGTGACTTTTTCATTCATAGGATTTATATAAAAATTAATATGGTTGTAAAATATGTATAATAACAACTCCATATGTTGGATGTACATGATTTATTATATTATTATAGAAAAAAAATTCAATTAATGAGGTAGTGGCAGAAGAAAAGAACTTCAAAAGTTGTTATGAAGTAATTATCTCTTTTTTTGGATCTTACTTTGGATTTGATAAAAAGGGATCCTTAAGATGGATTATAATGAAATAAAGGCCTCTAGGTTTAATTTATGGTCGTTGGGATGTTATTTTATTACGGGTTGGAAGAGAAAAATGACATTTGATGTGTGATTTTGAGAGAAGGGGAAGTACACATTTATAAGAGTGGTGAGGTCACTTTAGGAAAATCTTGAAATATTATTTTATTTTACAACAATATTCTATATGTAATGGATCAAAAAGTATTTATTCTTATAAATAGGTGGTTATGTTTTAAAAATATCTCAACCAATATGTTTTAGATAGGTTTAGGTCGACATATTAACCTTATCTTTTGGATTTATCTAATAGTTAAAAAGTTTACCTTTTAACATGTATTCTATTATTATTATAATAAAATGTTATTATAATTACTATAAAAATACAAGAGAAACTGAAGAAGTTCATTATTGATATATATAACATTATCTATGTCCTTTGGAAAACCTTAGATTTTTAATAATATTATATCATTCAATAATATAGTATTTGTTTTAAGAACTCAATGAAATCAATTTTGACAGTATTTGGTTTTTTGTTATTGTTAAAGTGATAAAATCTTTAACACTTGAAAAATAAATTATAAAATCATCCCAAATTTTTCATGTTATGCTAGAAAGATAGTGGAATGAATAAGAAGTCTAATTTTAAATTATATTAATATTTATAATATCAATAGTTTTAATCTTACAATAATAAGGTAATTACTACATCATCATTGTTCCATAAATAAATTTAATTAATTAATGTCTAAAAATTATAAATAAAATACAATTATTTAGAAAATATTTTTTTCTTTATAATGAATATTTATATTCAATTTTATATTATGTATAACCCAATATTAAATTTTTTTTATCTATTAAACATTGAATTTAATATATTTAACTCATTTTTAAATAAAAAAATAATAAATGTCCAAATTGAATTCAAGTGGACAAAAAGATCAAATTTTTTTTCCATGGTTGATTTTTTTGATATAAACTTATCTGAAAGTATTAGGAAATGTATTAGGGAAATTATAATATCATTTTAACCTTTAATTACCCTATTTACTTTTAACCATGGAAAATAAAATTGAAAAGTTACAATTCACCAAAAATTATTTTCATCTTATTGAACCGCATTTTACATACTGATGTCAACCGTGTCTCCTGTAATTTTAGAATTTAACTCATAGAAGTATTAAAATTACTTTTTTTACAAATTTGTAAATTTTCCTAGAAGGTGGGTAAAAGATGTTAAAAAACAATATAATTTTAGACATTTAATCTTATTATAAAATGACTACAATGAATTACATTGAACAAATATAAGTATTATGAATCAATTTTGGCATTATAATAAATTTAAATAAAAATAATAATTTTTTAAATAAATCATTTTAAACAATAATGCAATGTTTTTCACTATTCATCAAAAAATAAATGTTTTCAGAAAAATACCCAAAAATATAACCCTACGATAATTTTGATATTCCAAATAAAAAAATGATCTCTATTTCAACATATTAAAAACATATGAGTTTCATTAATTAATATAAAATTAAATCCCATTTTCAAAACCAGAAAGGGTGTTATTAAGAAGTAAAAAATATCAAATGATTGACATGTGTTTATGTAAAATTTTAATGTGAATTTACAGAAAATGACCAAAACTATATTAAATGATAAAAATATAATATATTTATACAATAAAAACACTATGATGCATAACTTAACAGTATAAATTATTACGATTGAAAAATATGTTTTCAATTAATGTTTAGTATTTTTCACTATAACATCAAAATATAAAAGTTATCAAAAAAGTACTAAAAATGTATCAAAAATATGTTTTCATGTCATTATTATTTAAGAATTTAATTTCATTATATTTAGTATTTGTTAGTGTAAAATATAGGATTTAAAAAAGTTTCACCATTAAAAGGCAGAAAAATTTCATTTTTTTAAGAACATATTTTATCTGAAAAAATTGAATTTGTTCTTATATTATATCTAAGAAACACATAATATATATTCTAAAATTATATGGAGTATATAAAATTAAAAATGCAGTTATTACTATTTATATTTTTTTTTGAATGGCCAGTTTGTTAAGTCCGGGTGTGCTCGAACTCGGTGTTGAATGTAACAAAAGATATTGAATTACATTAAATAGATAATGTACTATGAAATCGTGTGGTCTTGCAACTGATGTCAAAACTAACCCAACCAACTTCCTTTATAACCACACTTATATACCCAATGATGCATCTCTAAAACAAACACCTAACTGAAAATCAGTGTTTCTAAAACAAAATCCATCACATGAGTTTCTTTCCATTAATTGATCCATGAAATCATTTCTCCGTGATTTCCCTTCACTTTTCCCACATTTGAAACATCATCAATTTTAGTCTTCTTATTTACCCATCAAATAATGAAATGAAATAACATTTAACCCTTGAGAACAGTCATGAATCAGGGAATACCTCATGAATAACCATCAGATCACCTCAAGATTGCCATGATCAAAATTCTAATGTATATAATAAATAAACCACATAATTTTATTCTTGTATTAGGTTTTATTCAATTATCCAAAAAACATCATATCATATCACCCATTGGTACAGAAGTGAAAATAAGACTCTCTAGTGATCAATGTCAACACATACCAACACATCCAACATGAATAGTATTACCCAATATTATTATAATTCTTCTTACCATATCAATATCATTAAAATTCCATAGTAACCAAAACACTCATCAACTATGTCCCATTCATTATGAACCACCAATCATAATGATATCCAGGGCCAATATTCTCATAAAAAACTTATTAATCGATGCATTAATTTATATACTAGTCAATGAACATAAGAATTTCATCATAAAAAAATAAGGAAACCCATTAGCAATAATTATAACCCCATTAAACATATCAATTGACCAATATCATCAATTTTTTTAAAATATAATCACCTTATACTCTTTCTAAGACACCCTCACCGACAAATCATCTAGTGACGCTCTAACAATGAAATGTTTTATTCCCACTCTTACTACGTTTTTTGGAATCAATTCCTTGAAACTATATATGAATTAAAGAGACATTACATACCTTACACATCCTAAAATAGATATTGATCACTAATTTGGTAAGTGATTTCTAATTGATTTCCATCAATAGTATTAATGTACCAAGGCTATACTCTCAGTCTTCCATCATGTACCTCGATCCACACCAAAGATTTCCTCCTCATGTCTAACTATATAAGGGGTGATCAATCTCAAATAGTATAAAATCATGTATACATAGAGGACCCATATCTATTATGACTAGTTTACATACCAAAATTGAACATTCATGAGTTGAGAACCACCAAGACATAGGTTATATACCAAACCTATAAATAGACCATGATTTCAACATGTCACTTAACCTAAACACATTTATCTATGATTCTAATTACCAAATAGAATAATATCCCACATGTGTCAAATATAATACAGTGAATATCGTCCATTGTATGTACAATTTCTAAAAAATACAACAACATTCCTAGACAAACCCCATTTATCCCAAACATATCTGCAACAATCAAGTGTGGTAAGCCGAACTAAAATTTTCTCTGATGCATTCCTAAAACGTAGAAAAAAATTAGTATTACTCAAACATTACAAATTATTAATAGGTATAAAATTGAATTTTATAATCATAGAATATGAAAATTCAACCAATGATCAACTTTCTAAAAGGATTCTCACAAGATTAGTTCAAACCCTCACATGGGTAAATGACAATTGTCACAATGTGATGGATGATTAATCCTTTGTTACCCTAATAGGTATATAATTGTATAAAACCTATAAAGGCGGTCATTAATCATACTATTTGTAGACCACCTTCGAAACACCTTTACATCCATTTCATGGTAACCAAGTATCTAAAAATCTAATATCTAACTTGAGGACTTCCAAACAAAATCATTCTATCTGAACATTTAATATTGAACTCTAATTACCCATGAACATTTTCTTGTTCAAGCTACCCATTCCATGTGTAATTCAAAACAATGATGTACTTGAAGAAGCCTCTTTAATGTATAGATAACATTTTTAATTTTAATTTATTAGGTATTTTCTATGTTAAATAGTCCACAACACTAGGTTGGTTATGTTGAATTCTATTAACAATCTATAGAGTGGTACAACTTATAGGATGCTTTTGAAAATCTTATTTATCCTAACTATAATTTTCAAGGAAACACCAATTTTCAATGATGATTTGTTCCATGAAATAAAATGAGTTCACAATCCATAAAAATAATGTATTATAGAAAATTATAATTATAATGATTGATTAAATATGATGAACTTAAAATTATGTTGATAAATATTGTTTATATGTTATTTAATAGAATTATTATTAACCAATATCATCATTTAATGATGCATTTTAACTTCATAAAAATCAATCTTTTATATTTCTCGATATCCAATGAGATTTCAATTATCTAACCCTTAATAAAATAATCTATAATTCACATACTAGGAGTGAAAAACATTATTTAATTTTCATGGGAACATTATTTAATAAATATAATCATAAATATATTTTTAACCATCTATATGATAATAAATCATCAAAGGGATATGATGATGTATGATACCATGATATAATTATATAGAAAAAACCGTATAAAATGTTACAAATAGTTTAAATACAAACCCCATTATTCCCAAAATATTGTACAACATAGTTTTACATAAATTATAAAGATATAATTACGTAAATAAAATATCATTTTATTTAAAATCACAACCATAATGAAAATAACATCCAAAACTCATGTCCATGGAATAATTCATGCCATGTAAATCCCAACATGTATGATATGGTGTTTGAATGAACAAAAAAAATTCATATAATATAGTTCTAAGAGATTTTGTCATATTAAATAGTAATATAAAATAATATGTCCCATTAATTTTAAGAAATACATAAAATAATGGAAATGAACATCATAGAACAATATACACCTTTCTCAACAACTCAGTATTTTTCTATTGTGTGTGTTGATCACTCACATGAAAGATACATATTCTATGTCGAAACACTAAAATATAATATTATCCAAAATAAAAAAAATATATAATTTTTTTTTCAATTATATACACCCTATCAATTTATTCACTTATTATGTGACTTGGGCATGTGATCCACCTTGACATAACTGTGTCTCTCTATACACCAGATGATATAGAGTCGCTGATATGGCGTACGATGTTACTATGTGGATAATATTCATACATATTTGACTTATAAAAATTGTGTAATAATAAAAGACAAATAAATTTTTTTGATAAATAATTAAGATAATACAAGGAATTAGACAATAAATAATTACAACATCACCGTAAATATCAATAGTTGTTATACCATACATGTTATGGTGTATACCCCGTGGTGGGTCTGATACAAGTATAACAAATGAAAAAAATATGGTAAAAATAAACACATCATCAACATGTGTTGATTTTTTCTATGTTACATCATCTATAATCCACTCCAACTATCCAAATCGTAACGGAATTCAATGGGTTCTTTCACTAAACATATATCTTTCTACTATATGGTATGTTATTCAGGTACATATGGGAAATGTATTCCTGAGTATGGTGTGTTTACCTTTATATAGGCATCCACCATTTTAATCCTTAAAATAATAAATCCATTTAACCTAATAATGAATAAGATCAATAAGAAAGAGATAATTGTATAACAACGTGATATCATAATAAGTAAAACACAACATCATAATATGGGTTCAATGGTAGATCACATGGATTAGCCTAACCACTTCTTCCAAAATATTTGAATAATTTATTATTGTTATAGATTTCATTATACATTCTATTCCGAAGGTATGAGATAATAAATATCATATCATTGAAAATTTAATGAAATCGAAGGTGGATCCTCCAGACATTCCTCTATAACATGTCAATCCGGTGTTTTTTGAATCCATCCAGGACATTAATATTTTTTACATCTTTGTGGATCTGAGAAATTTATCCCGGTACATTATAGACATTATCTATGCAACCACCAACCTAATATATTAATATTATAAGGCATGATAAGAATATTATCCCATACTGATGGTATTTTATTGAAATTATCCAAAAAAAATCATGGGAAATTAACTTGTGGAACTCAAAAGTGTATTCCATAGGAAATCCATGAAATTTATCCATGTCAATTTTTTTTAACAAATCACCTAAATCATTTATTCATACACCCCATGTAATTCAATGTGTTGAATCATCGGGGAATAAATGGTTGCTTTTGGAATTTCTTATCTTTGGGAATCATTCAATAAAATGAGTAATCCTTCTATTTATTTCATTGGAATCCCCTAACTGAACATGAGCCCACTAAATACATAATCCAATTTCATGTCATGATCTAGATCCAAGGTTTTACACATAAATAATTCCTTCTATATAATTGTTTTAAAAAGATAAATCAAAAATAAAAAACAATGAAAATTACTTAATCCAAAAACATTAACAAATATCACTTCTAATTTCATAAAATACTTATTATTTCTATAAACATTGATTCAACGTGTTGTAATTCATATGATATAATGGGAAAATTCTTATAGGGTTGTCACTAGTTTTATATTAAAACAACACAACTATTTAATATTTCATTTCATGGTAAAAATTGAATATTTTCATTTAGGATAATTGTTTCAATGAAATAAGTAGGGGTGAGTCATTAAAATTTTTTATTTTTTGTTTCTTTTAAATTGAAATATAATTCCCCTCCTATTAATGATTTCATTACCTGGTCATAAATTCCATAGACAGATCCATTGAAACATAATTATTTACAAGGTTCACTATACAATAATAATTGCAACGTCCATTTTGTGGGTTAGAAATGATCAAATAAAACATAATCCAATAGTTGAAAATATATGTAATACAATGAGTAGGTTATTCTCTTTTGATCGTGTAGAACTATGTGAACCTTCCAATAGTGTGTGTTCTCCCTTTTCAAAAATTAGGGTAAACATTGTTTGTGTAACATAAAATGTAATGTTTTATACTTTTGGATATCCAAAAATGTATTCTTTTCAAAAGAATATTGAATTTCATACCCAGATGATGGTGATAACTTTATGGAAATTGATATAGAATTCAATTATGATTTTCCATTATGATCATCTCACTACGATTATATAGATCTGATTACCCAATCAGAGCATCCCACTAAGACAATCAAATACAATATTCCCAATATGATAGATTTATCTTATCTATAATATTATTAATAAAATTAAAAATAATATCTTTCATGGTCTAGAAATTCCTATATATAAATCTAAATTTTAATATCAAATATGATATGATAATAAGTTGAATGCGATGAAATGAATAATTCAACAGATAACTAAATATTATGATCACTAAATATGATGATAAATTGATCATAACATTGGGATCTTGTCTCTTCTGCATGAACATATCCTTGTAAAATCTTCATTAACACAACAAAATATAGAAAATTACTTCTCTTATTATAATGTACTAGTTTATCTCTCTTCTCATAATAAATATGTCTATATTATTCCTCCTAATAGAACAATGTACATTTATAAATTATTAAGAGACCCATGATACATTCTTTGGGAATCCTAAATAAAATTCCACTCAATTAAATTCACTCAAATCATGATTTACCTTGAATTTTGGGTTCATTTATGATTTCATTAACACTTCTAAATTCCTCTCAAAAATTATCCAAACATCCTCTGTCCTTTAGCCATTTTTTATAAATTTCAGTTTGAATCTGATATCTCAAAATAATTTTCATTATCAATTTTAATTGTATTAATCTAATTTCATCATTTTAATTCCCAATAAAAATTGCTGATAGCCATGCTTGGATTTTAAAATTCTCTCTGGACATTACATCCTTCTATTTTCATCATATCTTAACAAATTCTTCTTTATTTGTTTATGTTAACCAATGTGATTGATAAAAAAAGACAGCCAAACAATATTAAATGGTTAACTCCATTGTTGATCACATTCTTTTATTTCATTCTCATCCATTGGTCTAAATAAATTTTTTCTTCGAAAATGATGAACTGGTGTCAGAAAAAATATTCATTCACAAACATGTTATTGTATCATGAGATCTGCCATGTCCTTCAATATATCTTCAAAAAGATTTAGAATCATCAATATATCATGGAAAATTATTGTTTGTTTCCATTATTTCTATCTGCATTCCTTCTCTGCCCAAATATGAATATCTAGGACACAATTGTCCTAAATAAGATATTGCTGAATGTGATCTTCAATACCCTTTTTCTCCTACCATAAATTTATGATCAATATAAATACAATTGGAATTATCTATTTTATATACCCATTATTCTTTGAAAAATGTATCATACTTTTCACAACATACATATGATTTATGATAATTTCATGTCCAATAATTAATATTCAATATTTTGTTTTCATAGTCAAGATGAATATGATTCCCCCAATTCGATCAAATATTTTATATTGGATTTGGAGTGAATATGTTGTCCATTAACATCCAACATGATTATTCCTTAATGAAATCAACCATTTCAATCATTATGAGTCTGATTATCTGAATACGATGGTCAATAAACGTTTCAACCAATTAAAAGTGACGTTATTTTTCCTTTCTTTTAAAACATATTTAACTACAAGAGGAAACACTTGAATACCATCACAATCCTCGTTAGTTTTGTCCTAAAAATATCCCTTTATATTTTATTTCCAACCAAAATTCATAAATCCCTAAAAAAATATATCCTCATAAAATGGACCACTTATAAAATATTATAATCCTATGTTAGACAACTCATTTTAAGAATCATGAATCATTGACAAAAAACCAAGTCTCCTAAAATAATATACTAAGAAATATCTTCTGATTTTCTATATTATTTTCATCATTTCTAGAATATTAAATACATACTTTCACACAACCACTATGACAAAACAATTAGTATATTTCACACACTTATAATCTGTATGTCACATATTATCCATAACTACCAATTTAACATGCATGCGAAGGATAAATTTATGAAACACCATAATTCTCACTATTAACAATAATATCCAAAAATAATATGAGGGAGGGGATATAAACACATACCTCAACCTTGATTAGAATGATTTTGAACATTAATGGTCAACCATAATCTATAAAATTTTCCTTTGTTAATGGCCTTTTGAAAATGTCAGAATCTTGTTTCGATATAGGAAAATACACTAGCTTCAACTCATTCTCATTCAAATTCTAATCTATGAAATGAAATTTGATATAATTTTTTTAATGAAAATTTTAAACATTATTCTTGGTTATATTGTTTTTTCATTAATTATCATAATGCTAGAGTAAGTGCAACATCACTTCAACAAGTAATTCGTAAAATTTTCTTTTCATCAACAAAATTTAAGTAGTGTCTTGAGTTGAAATATCATTCATAGATTTAGTCGTACTAAGATTTAATGAATTCTATTTCATTTAACTCCAAATAAAATAATTATTTCTCAAAATGAATACCCCACCAGATATAATTATATTATCATTAACAATTAATCAAAAATAAACATCAAAACCCAAAAAAAATAAATACATTCAAATATATCATATCTGGGTCCAAATTTTTTTCTTCCGTTGATGTATCATATAATTATTTTTCTAGAAATTAAATTATTTTATTTTCGAGCACCTTAATATCAATATCATAAATAGATCATAGAAACAATATCCAACGATGAGGTAGTCAAATAAATAAAACTTCCATTTTGCTTCCAAAATTATTTTTGATAAACATATTTTCTTTCTCCATTTTAGATAACTTTATACCCAATAAAATTTGTGTTTAAATAAGTTCTTACTTTTTTATTCCATTCCACTTACAATTTTCTTTATCATACATATTTGAGAATCAAATATGTATTTCTTCTCTTGATATATTTTTAATCGAAGAAAGTATTTCATTTCACCATGTATGGACTTTTCAAATACCTTTTTCATTTCTTTAGGTAATCATTCACAATATCAAACATAATCCCCATAAATGAAATTATCATTAAAATTAACAATTAAATTTATGGAAAAATATTGACATTATTTAATATGAATTTATCAATAAATTATTCATTTCTAGAAATTCATTTTCCATAAGATTTTATTTTATTTGGAATACCATTCAATAAGATCTTCTTTCACTGCTTACCATTCATTCTTCAATATGAACACATAAAATTTATATTTTATAGTAATAAAGAAACAAGGGTTTTAAATATAAACATCATTATCAAGATCATCATTCAGGAATGACGAATTGACATCCATTTGAATGATATTTGGAACATCGTTTAACAAGAGTAACCAGAAAGATTTTTATTTTTTCTATGAAATCAAATGGATTTAAGGTTTCATCAAAATAAATAAATTAAATTTGGAATATGATTTGAAAACCTATATTTCTCTGTTTTTTTACCTCACATTTTCATTCATCTTATTCTGAAAAAACCTTTTGTTATAAATAATGATTTTTTATGGTTGGTGTTTTAGTTCCCATGTACCATTCCTTTCAATCTAATCATAATATTCATTCATATTATGAACCCATTTTAGATACTCAAATGATTATTTTACATTATTCTACTACTTTTGAATACAAAGAAGTATGTTTAATGTATTTTTTGTTATTCCGATTTGATCATTATAATGTCCATAACCAATAATATAATGAGTTTCATATTTTTTATTTCCTAGATCTCTATTCTAACTACCTTCTTCATTAATTTATATAAATGAGTCTGATTATTTAACTTGAGTTGGATTATAATTGTATGTATCCTTATTAAAATTGTTTTCAAAATGTTCTTGATCCTGCTCAGATTTCATGTATTCTTGAATACATATTTCACCCCCATATATTTCAATTAATTTCACATCATGTGAATAAAAAATTAACCATGTTTTTTTGTTGAAGAATCTACATACTCTTCATTATAGAGAATATCCATGAATGATTCTATCAAAACCTTCCATCTCATACATTTCATAGTTTCTTTTTTTTTATAAAATATGGACTCCAAAAAACTACAAAGTGTATCAAAAATAGAGTTTCCCGATTAAAAAATAATATGGATAAATATGTCAACTTTTCATACAGAACCATCAGTTTTGATTATAAAAAACATCACTATGGCTTGCCTCTAAATGTAATTAGAAAAACTAATTTCATGTAACATAGTTCTTCAATTTACACTTAACTTATATTAATTATTTTAGAAACACATTCTTTGATGAATTTAATGGGGAACTTTACTCAGTCTAAATTACATTATATTCCATATAAATTTCATGTTATTCAATTTTGTATTCACCATCATTGCCGAATCTATTTTTCTTCACAGAATACCCACATTCCATTCTATCTTTCCTTATTAAACATCTATACATTTTCAAAGCATCTGATTTGTGTTTCATATACATAAGACACTTGATGAATGAAAAATCATAAATTAAAGTGATAAAATATTTGTATCCATTTGTTTATTATTTTCACATCATCACACATATATCATAATAAATATAATCAATTACATATTTAGAACAATTCTCAACATTCTAATGCACTATTTTTTTAATATTCACTTTCTAGAATATAGTGAAACACCAATATCTTCTTCATAGAAAAATAAAAATTCTAAAAAAACTATCTTGTTTTTAAAATGATCTCATGTATTTTAAAATAATGTGTCCAACCATTTTATGCCCTAATTCATTCTCTTCAACTATGCTCAAGTAACAATATTTCTTTATTTCACAATCCTAAATGAAATATCCTTATATATATTGGCCTCTTGTAAAACAATTTCTACACTCATCACTTTTCAAACCTAAACCACATTTCAAGAAGATAACATTTAACCCACATCAAATAATTGTAAAACATAGAGGAAATTATTTCCAATCCCATAAATATAAAAGGAGTTATTGGATTTCAACTTGTTTTTCCTATGGTGGATGTTTCAAAACCTTTTATCCTCAAGGATTCAAAATTTGTAAATGTTCCAATTCCATCATCTAGATAGTTAACATTCATAAAAAATTTAAAATGTTTTATCATATGTGAATAACACCCACTACCAAGATTCCAAGTTCATTCACCTTTTTTAGTATTCCAAGTGGTTTCAATAAAACATTATTTTTATTTTTCAATTTCTTTTATCACCATTACTTTTGAGAATTATTGTGAATCATTTATTTTGATGATAATAAAACAATACATAATTTTTACAGTGTCGAATGTGTTTTCATAGTTCTAAATACATTACAAATGATGGATAATATTATCAATTATTACTCCAACCGTCTCTTGTTTCATCAATAAAATTTTCTAAAACATTATATTTGGAAGGAATTGAATCCCCCTCAAACATGTTCATCCATAACCTATGGAATAATAGTAATGTTTTTCATTAAAAAAACATATTTTTTATATTTTTGAATCCACCACAATACCATTAATAGGTATCAAAATGAGAATTTTCATTTTATAATTCCATAATATCAAAAATTGTAAAATAATTTCTCAGCCTCTTGTATGTTTTTTCATAGCCACAAACCATTTTATTATATATCAGAGACATCATATTTTTTTCATTATCGGAACTATAATTATATGAATCTTTTCTATATTCAGATGTTTTCAAAACATATCCAGACTCAGAGGTCGTTGTAACTTCTAAATTCCCCACATTTGATTGAATTTGGATACATACAATATATTCCCATATTTCTTCTATTATTAATAAAACCTATTGTTCTTCTAAACTTTATAATGTATATTATGCTAAAACTTATTAGGTTTATCCTTTCGAGATATTTCACTAAATTTAGAAATAGTTTTTTTACATGTATTTTTCAGTTCATCTTTTTAAAATTTTGTTGGAAAAGATTCAACTGTTCTTATTTTTCCATAAACATAAACTCCCTATGTACATTAATATTTTTATTCCTTATGATATTTAATTAAATAATAAAATATCCTTGAGAATCCATTAATTTTCATGAAAAAATTAATTCTTGATTGTTTCTTAAGGAATATTCATTTTACGCACATCATGTTTTTCTTTTCATGTCTCTTTAACTTCCTCATAAATTCTTTAAATTATTTTTCCAAATCAAATTCATGTTGAATTACTTCTTCTTTGGAACTACCAATTATAATTTTTTGATAATTGAATGTTTCGATGAATGTATTTGGAACACCATATTCAGTATATTTTTCTGAATCGGCATCCCTAACATCATGTTATTAATATATAGATATGAAACATATTATTTTGGATAAGAATGTTTATTTCTCCTTTCCAAAGGAATACAATTTTCCATTACGTTCATGTTTCTTCTAATATTTTATATTATTTTTTCTTCCTCACTATCATATTATTTATTACATTATGGAAAACTACCTACAAAATTCTAAATTGCTCCAAATTCAACACATTTCAAGGAATGTTTTACTTTTTATTTTTCTATACATCTTTTTAAATTTTTATAATACAAAGTTAAAATTTTATCAATGTTTTTACATAGTTAATTTTCGATATTAGATTCACCAGATTCATCTATAATAAGAATATTTGTTGATTTTTGTCTCTTTATACCATTGATAAAAATTTCTATATCAAAATATATTTTTACCTTCATATTATTCACCCTTCTAATTTTATAAGTAGAGAGAGTTTTTAAAGTCATCATGTGATAATGATTTAGGATCTTCATATTCTAATAAAGAATGTTTTTCCTCAAAATTATCAAGAAGGAATCAAAAAATATTTTCAATAATTATTGAATCATATAAATCTACCATTTCTACAGTGGAATTTGGAGAATATATCTATGTACTTAATGATAGGAGTATATAAGACTTCTTATTCTATCAATTTTTATATGTCGTATGGTTGATCAGCTAACTAAATCTACATATATAATTTTTATTAGAGATATAATTCTTAAGGATATGATTTCTCAACTATACCTTATATAGATTCCGAGGTTACATGGAGTTCCACATTCCATTGTATCTGATAGGGATCCAAGGTTCACTACTAACTTATGGAATGGATTTCATAACTTTTTGGGCATAAAATTAAAATTTATTACCTATTTTCATCGTAAATCAAATGGGTAGTCAAAAATAATGATTCATACATTCAAGGATATTCTTTGAGATTATTCAATGTTCTACCCGGGATGTTGGGATCATCATATTTCTTTATTTGAGTTCTCTTAACATAACATTTTTCATTGCAGTATACATATGGCACCTTTGAGGCATTGATTGGGATGTGGTGTCGAATGACATCATGTTGCGATTAAATCGATGAAAAATGTGGATGTGTCCATAATTAATATAGCAAGTGTATGAAAATTTTGAGGATGATACAAAAACAAATGAGGATAGCTCAGATCATGAAGAAAAGTTTGGTAGACAATGAGAGGAATTATTTTTTTGAGGTAGGTGATCTTGTTTTTCATAGAATCATACCATGGATAAGTGTTCTGTGCATTGGTGATAAATGAAATATAAGTCCAAGGATATTTTGACCTTATGAAATCTGTGATATATTTGGACGAGTCTCCTATCAAGTATTGTTGTCATAGAGTTTATCTCTGGTACAGAGTGTTTTTTTTGTTTCGATGTTGACAAAATATGTTCCAGATCCATCTAATGTTTTTATCCTAGAGGCCATTTATATGTGAAAGGGAATTTATTATGATTAGAAAATAGTTCATATTTTAAATCAAAGGGAACAAGTATTGTAAATTAAGGTAATCCACTAGGTAAAGGTTTTGTGGAGAAACCACATCGTTAATGAAGTAACATGGGAGTCTGAAAATTCTTTGGTAGAAAAGCACCATCACATGTTTAATAGGTAAATGAAATTGTGAGTATACAATTTCATGATGGTGGGTATAATTTAACACCCCAATTCTTGAGAAATAAATTGAATATTTATGAAAAATTGTCTATTGTAGATTTTTATATCTCTCCATTAAACAAAATGGTTCTACATCCATGATTTGAATTTCATAAAATTGTCATCTATCATTGCAATAAATAAGTTATTTATAGTCTGACAGAAGAAACTATATTTTTTTTAAATACTGACGACATATATAAATAGTAATATGTCTCTTATTAAATGTAAATTGTATTATTAATTTATTTTTTTATGGCTATACGATAATGATATGTTGATTAATTTTTTACGGTATTACAAAATAAGTAATAGATTTAAAATTGTTATTATTTAATAAATTATGGTTTAAAAAATTAATAATATTTATAAAAAAAATTATAAAAAAAATTATTTTATGTTAGAATTATGCACTTCAAAAAATTATTATGGTGAGTTTTTGGAATTTTTATGAAATTCATGAATTTTTGGTGAATACTGAAATGTAGTAAAATATCATATATAAAAATTATCAATTAAATATACTAATTTTGAAATCATAACTGATGTAAGAACACATAGATTGAACTCAAATTAACTTATTACTATTTAGTTTCACATAAATCAAGACTATTCATAGTCATGATCAATAATATTAAACTAATGATTAAAATAATGTAAAATCCCGCAGGTCCTCCATTATAAATACCATAGTCATTCCCCTATTCCTATCAAACCCGGAAGACTTGATAATTGTATATGTTCTATCAAATTTTCTCCCCAGATTTCATCCCCACTTCTAAGACCTTCTAGTCTCACCAAAAGGCCAAAACCTGGGGAATTATAAATGATCTCAATGAGATGAGATCAAGAGGTAATAATTTACTTTCCTTTTCAAGTATTTTCTTATCAAATTTATTATTTTATTATAATATCTTCCTCCCCTGTTTATCCAGGAGGTATTAAACCTCCAGTAATACATACTTTTGATATTTTATCATGATCATTTAAAAATTTCACCATCTTTCTTCCTCACTTATCCCTCTTGTTCTAAAAGGAAAAACATTATCCGCAAAGTGCCGACTTACCAAAACCAGGGATGATGTGTCTTTAATTTCACTTATGTTTTTAAAATATGATCATTTAACCCAATTTAATTGTTGAAAATGAATATAAATTGTTATATTTATCCGATTTTATGTTTTTTAATGAACTATTATGAATGAAATTAAATTATATAATGAAAAAAGTTCATGATTATTGAGGAACTGCCAAAAATTTCCTAAACAGATATCACTAATGTTTTATATAATGAATCATCATCATACATGATAGATAAAAATTTATGGTATCGTTATAAATTCTATAATAATATGAATACCATTACATTTCATTTCTGTAATTTCATTTCCATACAATAAGAAAATAAAATACAAACTGGACATGTAAATCATGTAAAAAACAAACCTAAAACAACGGAAAGAACAATATAATAATAATTAGAGTGTGTAATAATGATTGGAAATGATCATATAAGTTGTTACATACATGGATATGTTTATGTATGACATTTATATCAGTCATTTACTATTATAAAAGTTACTTAAACATGTTTTATTTGAGACATCCCCTAGTTAATGGAATTCGTAACATGATTTCCTTTCATTAGGTTAACATTATACTTCATTGTTTATGTGGTATTAAAATTGTTTTTAAGATAATTTTTTATATATTTTGGTTTATAATGATTATTTACAGTGTATATAAAAATTAAATCCACTCTATTACGTTTCACTTCAATTATATGATACTTATTAGGGACTTTTATTTGTATTTTGTCTTTTAAAATTTTGTATTACGAAATTCAAAATTAACTATTTTATGAAATTATTAATGTTTTATGATTGTGTTCCTATTATTGGAAATTTTTTATAATGAAGGGTGGGAGTGATATCTCCCTCTAATTCATTGGGTATGTGTATATTGGAGTCAGATTTATGGTTACTCCTTGTGTAACTATGGTGGTTACATAATAAGATAGTCATGGGGGTTACATTGTAAGGTAGCTTTGGGGGTTACTAATTATAATGTAGCCAAGAGGGTTGAATGATTATTTATGTAATACCCCAAGATACCATTTTTGTTTTATTTATGTTCTATATGTTTTTATGGAATCACATTTTTCAAAATTTATGTTTATATGGACGACATGTATGTGTTTTTGAAAATTATTTAATACATTAAAATTATTCATAGAATATTGTGTTATTTCATTTTTTATATATTACATATAGAGATTTTTGTGTTCATTCCTTGTTTTTTGTTGATTTTTACAAGATTCAAGGATGTGTAAGATATATAAGGAATCCATGTTTAAATTTATGAATAATTTTCAATGAAATTATTTTTATTTTAAATGTTTTATATTGAAATAATTGAATATTGTTTTTATGTATTTAATGTGTATAAATCTGGAATGATATGAATTTATTATGTCTCAATTATCTACAACAATAAACTTGGAAAGATCATTAATATAGATGGAAGTGAGTAATTGACTAAAATTTAATAGTATGTAATGTAATATGGCTAAGTAATTATAATTATAGTTTCAATTTCTAAAACCCCTATGTTTTATTGAAATAAATAGAATGATATTTGTAATATAATGAAACTAGTGGTCACCTAAAGGCTTTTGAAACCCGCCTTCTAGTTTAACCATTTTCTCCAACTCACTACTTCCAACACCATCATAAATATATTTCATGGTGTAATTACACCTATCATGCCATAAGTCATCTACAATAACACATTTAAACATCCCATGCCCTAGAATACCCTTCCATTGGCCGCTATAACTGATGATTTATCAAACATATCCAATAACCCCATTAAAAATATCATTTTAGTGAAATAAAAATCATGAAACCACAATATATGTATCACTTATCCAAATTTCATGTCCACAAAATTGAATCACACACATTCCCACATTAGTCTCATGAAGGTAAGAATATCAGAAAATACAGAAATATGATAAATGACACTACATGAGTGATTTTATTATTCCTATCCAATAATCTGGACAACATTTATCTCATATTATCTTTTAGTGTTGTGATAAACTATTACTATAGTTACTAGTAGTTATTACTAAAATAGAAGTAGAACATATTACCAAATATAAATATTTTGATATAATCTAGTATTGATTTATTGATAATGAATTTCTGGAAATAATTGAAATTAAATTATATATTTTTTTAAAAACAAAATAAAATTAAAATAAATTTATAAATATATATGTTTTATATATAAAATTAATATAAGATTTGATTTTTGAATATTGTATAATTTATTTAATTTTATAGCATTATAATTAAGATATTTAATAATAAACAAAAATCATTTTTGGGAAAAATTCTAATTCACCTTTCTAAAAAATAAATTATATGAAATAATACAAAAATTCTTTTTTAATAAAATAAAATATAACATAATTCTTAATAGAACAAGCACCATATATAAAAATTAATAAATTATTTATCAAACAATATTTACAATATATGAATATATTTTGTTGATAAAAATGTTTATTATTTGTTTATTTATATCAATAATTATTGTAATTTCACAAAAGTTACGATAATTTAAAAAATAGTATTTTTCGTTATTCACTGAAAAGTCAACCATTTTATAAAATATAGAAAACAAAAAATATAATTTTAATATGATGATATAAAACAGAAATATCAATTTATAAATTAAAAATTCATATACTATTTCAAATTAATTCTAATTCCACATCATATATCATGAAAATATAATTTTCATAAATAACATATTATTAGACCATACATTTGTTTCCCAATTTCATTCCTCATAACAAATAATTGATGATATATTTTGTTTATATGACTACATATATTACTGATAATATAAATCAATATAAATAATGAAAAGTTATTAATTTTATTTATTCATATAATAATACATTGTGCACATAAAAATAGATTTCTTAAAAATACCTTTCTTCCATAAATAGAACTTGTTTTCAATCATAATAAATTGATAATTAAGGTATACCATATTAAAAATTTATTTTTATGTATGAAAAAAATATTTTTTCTAAATTTAATTCTTTAAGTAATATTAATTAATCATTTACACGAATAATGTAAAATTTCAAAAAATCATACATTAATAGAAAATTAATCATTAAATCTGATTTATTATAAACCATATTTTATTTACTAATTATAATTTAAAATTTTATTTCATTTTTTTTAAAATTTATAAAATAAGATTATATTAGGAAATATAATGTATATATATATTTCATAACTCAATGTGTCCTCTTCATGATAGCTAATCGAAGTCTAGGCAAAATAGTTGATATTTAAATAAAAATTTTGTGGTTTAATTATGTCTGATGATGCATTTTTACTTGCTATAGAACATAATATTCATATAAATTTTTTGATAATAATATCTTATGGACTTAAATTAACCCATAATAAAATTAATAAAACTCTGAAAATGTTTTATACTTTTCTAATGTCCAATGATTAAAACAACTTACAAAATTAATCCCATGGAGAGTGGAATACAAATTTGTTGGAGGAAATACTTTTTAATCCAAAAAATTGCATTTCCTTTGGAAAATGAAAATATTTTCTATATTGAAACAATATGAAAAAATCATGATATTTTATAATCAATTTTTTTATTATAAATATCATTCACTTAAATATGTCCCAAAATAAAACCTTGATAACTAACAGATATTTTCTACATAAGACTTACTATAATACTATTAATCTAACCTTACCAAATATTTTTCCAATAAGATAGGGTATATTTTTAAATAGAGAGGATTAATTTCATTATAATATTTAATCATTCCGTTTTACGTAATGCTATCTTTGAATTCTCTATCATTTTATATTCTAAATGATAAATGTTGATTTTTTGTGGAATGGAATGAAAGGAACTCTTAATCGATTATATGATCCAAAAAGTTTGAAATGTTTTTCATTATATTAAAATCAATTACCCTAAAAATCTGAAAAACAATTATAAATAATTAATTGTGGGAGGATATACTAATTTTATCTCTAAACCATCAAAAATATCAATTTTTTAACTTATATCATTTCATGAATAACAAATCATTAAACCCTTAAAAATAAACTATACTAAATTTCGAAGATCAAATATCATGATTACATGATAACATATTCATCTATTATCAAAATACATTTTATCTCCAATAAAAATTTACTACCCATAAATTAACACCAAATTTATTTATATACACTATTCATGTTACTCCCCAATAATATAATGTTGTAACATTGTATTCAATAGCATGTATGACACACAACACAAGGCACAAAATGGAATATAATATCCCAATAATTTATAATATACATAATATTATAAATTAATTAAATATATTTTATTACATTAAATTCAAGAAACACTGAGTTAGTGTGTGACTCATTTGACAACGAGTTTCTTCAATATAATTTTCAATAGATTTCAGAGAAATAAGATAAGTAAAAGTGCAGTTTGATTCATAAAATACTATATTTTTATTAATGATATTTTACGGAATTTTAATGGAAAACCAAATTAAATTAAATATATTGAAACATTAATCAATATTAAATCTAAATATATATTTAATATTTTAATTTGAATCCTAAAAATTATATCATGTTCCATTTTTTATATTTTTGTGATGTTTCATTTATAGATGTGTAGTGTAAAATAATTATTTTTTTTCCAAATTTCATTTTCATCTGATTTAATTATGAGGATAAATTATAAATTTAATTGGTTATAAAATTTAATTATATCAATTTCTTATAAATTATTCAAATTTTAATCATTGGAATCAATATCCTGATGATATTGGATATAGAAACATAGTAAACTATTGAATATTTTTTCTTTAAAAACATAGCATTGTCATCCCATCTACAGGATTAAATTTAAATTATTTTATGACACTTATATGATTGAAATTTTGAAAAATGAACATTATATTTTGAATAATAATTAATATTTTATAATATGTTAAATAAAGTTTCATACCAAAATTATTAGTGAAAATAATTTAAATTAATTACAATGATTAAAATGAAATTATGCTTACAAAAAGAATAAACTATAATCATAAGGGACCAAATGGAATAGAAACATGTCCAAAATCCATTTTATGGACTTATGTCAAACCTATAATCCTTTTTATCTAATTTTAGCATTACTGGATCAACTCCTAATTTTAATAATGTGGGTGGAATTAGCATTTCAAAAATTTACAAGTCCCACAACTCCTCCAGTATAAAATGGCCTCATATCTTCTGACATACTCACATTTCAATAGACTGTTTTTCAAGACCATGATCATCCTAAATAACTCTCAAACATATATCAATTGGTTTAATAATCCATACATTGGAAACAATAATTCAAAGGAATCACTTTGGTGTAATCAAAATCGAGTTACCCAAATAAAAGGTAACCAACTTTCTCATGATCTTCAATTTTATTTCTTTCTCCACTCTTTCAAATATTTTTATTTAAGGATTATATAGTGACCCCAATATCTACATTATACTAATATATTTATATATTAATTTTATTACCAACACTTACACACATTTCCATCGAATGGGTAATAAACATATTGTTTATGCGTATGGTAAATTATCACCTCATGACATGATGATTGTTCATTCTACCATTAATTCCATTAATGTTTGGAATTATGATGGAAAAAATATTTTTATAAAACATATATAACATATATAATTAATTTATACATATGTAATTTTTTCATAACACATATATTTTAATTTCCATTTTGTGAAAATACAATAACATCTTCTAGGGAAGGGTGGACTGTCGCCCCTAAAAGAAATGTGATTCATTAACACGATACATAGAATATATAAAAGACGAATTTAATTGAACATATTTTACATTCACAAAATATATATTCTATATTCATGAAATAGTTAATCTTATGAAAATATAATATATATCATTTTCATTATTTCCCTTCTAATATATTAAAATATGACAACGTCCTTCATGGACATGTGTACTACCGCCTCCTCGACCCGATGAGAAATCATTAACATAAATATAAAACGAAAAGAAAGTTTATATTATTATATAACATTGTATTTATTATATTGTGATAACTACGTAATTATATATTGATACACACTTTCTATTAATAGTGATCAATGAAAAATTGGAATGTTACATATGCATATGTATAAACTACCGTCTCCATGATTGTATCATTGGTTTATTTTTCAAAAACATAATTAATTAATGGTTTCAAAATTAATATATATATATATTATTATTATGTGATTATTATTACTCTATATATCTTATATAATGTCCCCTTTGACAACATTTGACTTACCAAAGTTATTTTTTAAATCATAAACTGAATTCGGTCCAAGCACATTACATAATGGTGACCTCACCTATTTTTATAATCCCAATTATGCTTTCAAATACATTGATAATCTCAATCTAATATTTTTATATTTATTAATTCTTTCAATCTGGGCTCAATATGATAATAATATTAAAATAATCCATGAGATAGTTTAATCATTGTTTATCCATGTTTATATATGCTCTGAAGTAAATCTAACCCATTCAGATATGTTGTGTATGAAACATATAAGTAGTAAGTTACTAGTCTGCATTTAGCTAGAGCTACCTGTACTCAGTCTACTGATAAACTTAATCTACAGATAGACAGATTCACCGATACACTAAGGTCACTGATATGTACAGAGCTACCGACAGACAGACCAGAGCTACCGATAGGCAGAATTCTACCTATAGAAGTCTACTGATAGTGTAAGTCCACAGGCACACTAGAGTTACCGGTAAGCAGAAAAAATGTTTACTGACAGAACAGACGAGCTACTGGTGTGCATGTCTACCAGTAGTTACCGATTGAAATAAGTTTCCCGGTAGAATTCTACTGATAGTGTAAGTCTACCGATACATGCAAACAGCTACTGATGCAAAGAGCTACTGATGGAGAGACAGCTACTGATGGAACTAAATCCACTGGTATATGAGCTACTGATGAAAGATCAAAAGATCTACTGATGGAAGGTTCTGCGACACAAACTCCACCATGCACGTCTACCAATATAACGCTACTAATTCTTGGCCAACCAGTCAAACCCTACACTCTTAATACTATTTTTTATTTAGCTAATGGTTATATTTGATGGTTTTAATTCAGTTAATGTTATTTAATGATTTCTGTTGCATGATAGGGAACTATACCTAGTACCCATGCAAAAGGCAATTATCCATTTTTTCCAAAGATGAAAGATATAAGGTGATGGAAATAGAACACTGGATATATACATGCATGTGACACAAAAAGGCACTAAGAAGACCCACAAAGGGTGAAAGAGAAAGAGCTGAAAAGCATTCAAATTTGGAGCATTTTTCTCTAGACTATATCCATACTCCAAGAATCCTGGACATACATGATGAAACTTATTCTAGAGGAGAACACAAGTTGCATCTTGAGTGAAGAACTACAACAAACATTTCATGCACTATGGCTGCTAAGCTGGACCAAGAATAAATGAAGAAAACGACACTCTATTTTCTGTGAAAACCTAGAGAAGGACTCAGATGCATTTTCTATAAACCAAACGAGTCAAGAGTTGCACTATTAATCACTAAATAATTTCTAATCTCAATATTACTTCTCTTAGTGATTCTATCTTTACATTTTGAGCAGTGTGTGTATCCATTTTATTTTACACACAAACTGTCTCCTGTGCTAAACCGGTGGATTCATAAAATCCTCACTCAAACTCCATAACTCTTTTGTTTCCCACTATGGATGGTGGTAGAGGTCGAGTAAGACCTGACCAGCCAGTGAGTTGTTGTTTGTTTTTCCCACGATGAACTGTGGTATAGTTCTTTGCACTTGGACAGTAGTGTACTGTTGTTTACCCCCGATCCAGGGTGTGGATAAATTTATATAAATTTTTGAGAGGACTATGTCTCGGCATGAGACTGAACCTCTTGGTTAACTTTTCTATTCTTTTAATTTAATTCTATAAGTATTACATATATATTTTACATATTCTGCTGCTATTACATTGAAATACAAAACTACTTTAAAGCTACTTTGATAGTTAAATTAGCAAGTGTTTATACTTATTGTAAACCAGTAAGGTTGTTTCAAAAGATAATATAATCTTTAAATTAATTTAACTGGGACCTAATAAATATTTTAGAAACTAATTGAACCTTTATACTCTATATATAGATTCACTACAGTTTAACATTGTTTTTAAATAGGGGGATATTAAGAGAAATATTTTTAATAGAAATTTTAATTGGAATTCAATTCACCCCCTCTTGAGTATCCACTCCAACAAAAATTTTGTATCAGTGGTTTGTTATTGTTCAAGGATTTTTAAAATACTATGTTTTTCAACTATGATTTTTGTTTCATATTTAATGATCTTAAATTCATGTTAGTTCTAAATTTTTATCTCTTTAAAACTATTTTCTAAAATATAGTTATGGATAATAGACTAGAGGATGCTGCTACTATCCGGCACCCTTTCTTCAGTGGCACAAACTATGCCCAGTGGAAACTGAAACTGAAAATTCATTTAGAAAGCATGGGTTTTGTTATTTGGACTAGTATAGAGTCTCAATATAAAATTCCAGAAACTAAAAAAACAACTTGGGATGAACCTACAAAGACTTCATACAATAATAATTGTAAAGCTATGAATTCTATGTACTGTGATTTAGAGGATTATGAGTTTAATAGAATATATTCTTGTAAAACATTATATGAAATATGGGATACTTTGGGTGTTTTTCATGAAGGAAAAACCAATATTAATGAAATGATATTGAATAGTTATACTATTAAGTATGACAATTTTAAATTGAAAAATGATGAACACATTTCTGATATGTATCTCAGGTTTAATGAGATAGTAAATACAATGAGTTCACTTGGAAAAGTTGTTCCATCTAAGGAACAAATTATGAGGATAGTGATATGTCTGCCAGAACGATGGAGAGGAACCTCTGTCTCAATCAGAGAGTCATGTGACATTGGAGCACTTCCAGTAAAGGATCTTATAGGTAAATTTATAATGTATGAGGAAGAACTCAAGGTAAATAAGAAGGATGATGATGAACCTAAGAGAAAATTCATAGTTTTCAAGTCTACTTCCTCTAAGAGTAAAGACAAAGTGAAAATGAAAATACCTACTGAGAGTTCTACTAGTGAAGATTCTGATTCAGATAGTGATGCTGAGATGGCTCGAATATCCAGGATATTCAAGAAGTATTATAAAAAGAATATATTCTTCTGTAAATCTAACTAAAAAGGAAAGTATGACAATAGGGGGCACTGGAAGAAGGATTGGAGGGAAGCTGAAAATAACGATGAAATAGTCTAATGTGAGTGTAAAAGGAAAGGACATATCAAGGCTGATTGTCCAAAGTTAAAGGTCAAAAAGAAATATGAGTATAAGGACAAGACGTACAAGAAAGATATGAAAGCAACCTGGAGTGCATCTAAAGACAGCACAAGTGAATATGATGTTTCTAATTCTGAGAAAATCATGCCAACATGTGTTTCATGACCAACACATCTGAGGTAACCTTAGATTCTCCTGTTTTAAATTCTTATTATTCTAAAGATGATGCAGAATCTGATTCTAATTCTGAAAACATGACTAGTAAAAAATTATTTGAATACTGTAATATGCTTGAGGAGACATGAAATGAACTTAATGATAAATATAAATCATTAAAGAAATATCATGCTCTCACTAATATTGTTAAAACAGAACTTACTATTGAAAAAGATAAGAATGCTAAACTGTTAAAGGAAAATACAGTACTGAAAATGTCAAATGAGAAACATAGAAAAGACTTAGGTAAGTTTAAAAATGTAAAAGAAAAACTTACTCAAATGTTAGGTAAACATGTTTCACTTAAATACACTACTGGTTTGGGATACCAACCAGGACATAGAGAGTTTACTAAAACTCGATTTATTCCTATGTCTGGACAAAATTCTGCTTATTCTAGTTCTTGAAATTCATATGCTTCAACCAATTATTCATATGGTTATAGGTCAAATAAATATTATCATTCAAAGTCTTTTTACTTTGTAAATTATATGAGACCCATAAGACAAATATTTGTATCTAAAGCATTGATTAATAACTTTTCTGGACCCAAGAAGATCAGGGTACCAAAATCATTTCTTATCTAAATTTGTTTTGTAGGAAACATGCTTAAAGAGTTCTCACAAGAAGGTATGGTACTTGGACAGTGGATGTTCAAGACATATGTCTGGAGATTATTTATGTTTCAAAAGTTTAATAAAGGTTTATTGAGGCCATGTCACCTTTGGTCATAATTCTAAAGGAAAGATCATCGACCTAGGCCAAATTGGTAACACTGATTCAGTTTTAATTTCTAACGTTTTATCTGTTGATGGACATAAGTATAACATGTTAAGTATTTCTCAATTATGTGATGATAGATTTAATGTGAAGTTTGAAAATGATTCTTGTAATGTTTTTAATTCTAAAAATGTTTTAGTATTTTCCAATTTATGAAATCAAAATGTTTATGCAGTTGATTTAAATTCTTTAGCTAAACAAAATGTTACTTGTTTAAATGATTTTCATAAAGAGTCTTGGCTTTGGCACAGAAGATTATGAAACTGCAACATATATTCAATTAGAAAACTAACTAGAAAGAACATGGTTAGAGACCTACCTAAACATGAATTCCCAAATGAAAAAGTGTGTAATCCCTGTCAAAAGTGAAAGCAACATAATGTTTCTTTTAAATCAAAGAAAGAAGTTACAACTTCTCAACCTCTTGAGTTGGATCACATGGACTTGTTTGGACCATAAAGAGTTTCTAGTTTAAATGGGAAGCACTATGTCTATGTTCTAGTGGATTACCTTTCTAGATATACATGGGTATACTTCTTTTCTCACAAAAGTGAACCTTGTTCTTATTTTGTTAAATACTCCAAATCTGTAGAAAATATTTGTGGAATTAAGCTTAAAACTCTAAGAAGTGAGCATGGCCGTGAGTTTTAAAATCAATAGTTTAAATCGTATTGCTCATAAAATGGCTATAGTCACAACTTTTCTACTTCTAAGACACCATAGTAGAATGGTGTAGTAGAAAGAAGAAATAGAACCCTTCAAGAAATAGCTAGAATAATGCTTAATGAATTTGACCTGCCTATTTACTTTTGGGATGAAGCTGTGAATACAGCTTGTTATATTATTAATAGAGTCTTAATTTTACTAGTTTTAATGAATACCCCTTATTAGTTTTGGAATAATATAAATCCTAAAGTTAGTCACTTTAGAGTCTTTGGCTGCAATGTTTTTGTTCCTAATACCAAGGATAATCTGGAAAATTTTGCTTCTATGAGTGATGAAGGAATTTTTCCTGGTTATTATTTAACTAGAAAAGCCTATAGAGTCTTTAATAAAAGAACCAAATGTGTGGAATAATCTGTTCACATCAAGTTTGAGGAAACTGATCCACATGATCCAAAAACCTCTCTTGAAAATATTGAGTAAGATTTATGTGTTCTGAACCTTAATGATAAATCTAAAGAACATGCTATAAAAACATCTAGTTCTGAACATATTATAGAATCTGCAGCTATGAAACCCGAACCTATAGATGAAGCTGAAATTTCTAGTCCTACCTTTACTATATCAACAAATATTCTAAAGAATCATCCTTTGGATACTGTTGTTGGTAATCTTGATAGAGGGACACAGACTAGATCTTCTCTAAAAAATCAGGTTGAACATCAAGCCTTTCTATCACACCTAGAACCTAAATATATTAATGATGCTATCAATGATGAATTTTGGTTAATGTCTATGCAAGAAGTTTTAAATCAATTTGAAAGAAACAATGTCCAGGAATTAGTTAACAGACCTAAGGACACTTTAACAATAGGCACAAAATGGGTTTTTAGAAACAAAGTTGATGAGTCTGGAAACATAGTTAGAAACAAAGATATACTAGTTGCACAAGGATATAATTAAGAATAAGGAATAGACTATGAGGAATATTTTTCACCTGTATCCAGATTAGAAGCCATTAGGATCTTACTTGCATATGCTGCTCATCTGAATTTCAAGTTATATCAAATGTATGTCAAAAGATCTTTTCTAAATAGTTTTATAGTTGAATATGTTTTTGTTGAACATACACTTGTATTTATTAATCCTAATTTTCCAAATCATGTTTTTAAACATTCTAAAGAATTATATGTCTTAAAATAAACTCCAAGAGATTGGTATGATAGACTTAGTAATTTTCTTATTTCAGAAAGTTTTACTAATGGGATTACAAATCAATCTTTTTTTATTGAAATAATTTCCAAATATGTTTTAAAAGTTCAAATCTTTGTTGATGATATTATTTTTGGATCTTCTAAACATTCTTTATGTACTGATTTTTCAATGAATATGAAAAATAAATTTGAAATGTGTATAATGGTAGAGCTTAAAGATTTAATTCAATTTCATGTGTATCAAACTGATAATGGTATTGTTTTAAATTAATGTAAATATACAACGGATTTTTTAAAACTATTCGGATTGGATAGTATTAATGAATGTGAAACTCCTATGAGTACTGTTTTAAAATTGTATGTAGACAAAACTGGGAAACTAGTGGATCAAACAAATTATAGAGGTATGATTCGAAGCTTACATTACCTTACTGTTAGTCGACCAGATATTCTGTTTATTGTGTGTATGTGTGCATGATTTCAAACTAATCAAAAGAATTGAATTTACTTGATGTTAAAAGAAATTTTAAGTATTTTAAACATACTGTAAACTTTGGTTTGTTTTACCCAAAAGGACAACCCTTTGAGTTAATAAGTTATTCAGATGTTGACTTTGATGGTTGCAAGTTGGATAGAAAGAGCACTTCAGGAACATGTCATTTATTAAGAAAGTCCTTAGTATCTTGGTGTAGTAAGAAGCAGAATTCTGTAGCATTATCCACTTCCGAAGAAGAGTACATTTCTGCTGGTAGTTTCTGTGCACAAATTTTGTGGATGAAACACACTCTTTTGGACTATGGATATGACTTTTTGCACGTGTCAATCACCTGTGACAATAATAATGCAATAAATATCTCAAAGAACCATGTGTCTTACTATAGGACCAAACACATTGATGTAAGGAACCATTTTTTGAGAGATCATTACCAAAAGGGTGATATTACTCTTGAGTTTATAGGCACTGAACAACAATTAGCCGACATTTTCACTATTCCTTTGAATTAGGATAGGTTAAGTTACATAATACATGAGTTCGGAATGTTTAACCTCAATCAGTAGCTATCCTCACCGATGTGAAATCCTAACCGATGTAAAATCTCCCGACCTAAAATTCTCACCGATGTAAAACCTCACTGATAGAAAACCTCACCGATATAAAACCTCACTGATATAAAACATCAGCAATGTAAAACCTCGCTGATAGAAAACCTCACTGATATAAAACCACACTGATAGAAAACCTCACCGATGTAAAACCTCACTGTTAGAATACCTCACCGATGTAACCCCACTGTAGAAATTCTCACTGATTTGTGCACTATTTTAAAACTTCTTTCTACTACCAGAATCTGAATCGTCTTTGCTTTATTTCATTTTTTATTTAGATTATGATTCCTAAATGATAAAACTGAAGTTCGAGCTACTTCTAAATACACCGAGCCACAAACCATAACCCTCAAACCTTAGCTCCCTAATCCATAAAGAACCATAAATCCTTCGAACCAGCGATGGAAAAAACCAAACTTCTTACCATCAGAGATGACTCTGTTGAGCCGAAAACAAAGAATCAAAGTACGGACCAAGAATAAAGTGGTAGTGGAAGTGTTTCTAGAACTAGGTCGGGGAGACGACCGGTGAATCCTCATCTGGAAAATCGAGTTATTGTTATTGAAAAGGAACTGTGTGTAGAATGGCTTCTGCCTATCAGGTCCTTAGTGCTCAAAGTTCTTGACAATCAAAAATAGATAGAGTGTTTTTCGAACAACAAAGGACCTTTCTTCCCAAAATTAGTGAAATAGTTTAACGATTTTTTAACCTTCGAAGATTCAGAGAATGCAAATCTAGTAACTTCTTTTGTGAATGGAAAGGAGATTTCATTTTCATCTATTGAATGGACTGAGTTCTGGAAAGATCCACATGAAGGAGTATCTCGATATGTCGCGAGATCCATGCCACCTACCAGTGACATTTTTGAGTATGAGACTTCTTTGTAAGAGCTGACCGATGATGGAAGTCAAAGACAAGTAGTTGCTGTAGAAATGGATGGAGAGAACATACTGTTGTTCAAATTTGTTCAGCATGTCTTGATACTGAGGAGAGGAGAATTTTCTGATTTGAGATATCAGGATATCCATCTCCTTCATCTTTTAAGACATTGTTTAAAGGTTAATTTATTCAGATTGTTGATTCTCTAGATGGAAGATATGACTAGGCTGAAATCAAAGACAAATGCCCTGTTATTTCCTATGATAATCTCTGTGATGATCAGGGTAAAAGGGGATGCTGGGTCTCAATATGAGATAGTGGTAGTAAAGAATAAATTCTGTATCACAACTACAGTTTTTAAGTACATGAAAATAAATTTGAACCCTTGGAGTGGAGAATGGGTCAATGATGACTAGAGGGTGTATGACAAGTTTAATTCTGTGAATCATCCTTCAAGACCATAGGATCTGAGGGATCCAGGTCTGGGACGTGATGAAGAGGATCCAGAATACAGTGATGATTCAAAAGAGGAAGAGTCCTCTTCTGATTGAGGAGACCCTGACTTACCTCCTATCCCAACATCTGAAAATCTAGTTCTTCATATATCAGATAAAAAAGAAGATGATTTAGAAGCTTTTGTAGTGGATGATGTAGAAAATAAAGAAGATGTTCATGAGAGTGAAGCATCTATGTCAGATGATTTGGGTCTGAGTCCATTGGTTGTACAATAATTAGTTCCTAACAGGGAAGCAAAGGAAGTTGACATAACCTTACCTAATCCAGAAGACACTCCTGCTGCTGTAGTGATGAAATTGATAGTGGAAGATTCTCCTCAGGATGAAAGACCTACTGAGGATGATGTTGTGAATGTTGCTGAGAATGTTGTTATCCTAATTGAGGATGCAGCCATTGAGGGGGAACATTGATCTATGTTTGGAAGTATTACAGTGGTTTTTGGTTTTAATGATTTGGCAGAAGACCCTGGTTTTGTAGTTTATGGTTTAGACTATTCAGATTCAGATAATGAGGCATCTCATAATAGACCTAATATTACTTATGATGTCGATTCTGCGTTATTTCCTAAAGATGTGGTCAGAATGCATGACTTGGATGAGCTGAAGAAAAACCTTAAGGAATTTCTTGTTGAAAAGGAAAAAAATTTAAGTTTTTATGGTATCTTAAATTCAATTAGTTATGACTGACTCTGTGGTCAGTTTAGCCTCTGAAAGAGCATCTACAGCAGTTGCACCTACTGATTTGGTTAACAAGGCTGATATGGATATCTTAAGGGATGATCTAAATGAATCTTTTCGTGCATCAGTTTCTGAAATGATGCAATGTTTTGATGAAGAAATGTTTATGCTGGAAAGATCTTTTGAGCTATCTCTTCCCTGTAATTTATCAAATTTTATGAGTGAAATAGTTGAAGAAGTTACAGAATGTCAGGCTCAAGTATCTAGACTTGAAGTAGATCATGAAGCTCTAAATGAATCTATTGTCTCTTTAGACTCTTACATGAGCTCAAAATCCCAATCAGATAAGGACTTAGCTTATGTGAAGAGTGTTATATGCAAGATGGTTTCAGTTTTTGATGGTTTCAAAGCTTCTATGAAAGATCATATTAAATACGAGGAATCCGATGTTCAAAATCATATCAGTGGATTTACCAAAAGCATCAAAGAGACTATATATTTCTATGTTGGTTCTCTTGAATCTAAACCTTCGATAGATTTGAATCAAATTCGAGCTATGATGAAAGAAGATCTTGGTTCTGCCTCAACCAGTGGCTCAGTGGACTCATCTGAACTGAGCGGAGTTATTCTCTATACCAGAGATACATCCAGATAAATTATGAATATAGTTCCAGAACCTATGAGAGAAGCCTCTGCCTCTCCTAAAGAATTGAAAGAAAAGGTGGACTCTTATTTCTCTAAAATTTACACAAAACTCAAATGAACATTCATTTCAAGCTTCTGATTGAGAATATGAAACTGAATCATGTCAATCAAGACTTTAGAGAGAAGGTTAGAAAGCTAACATAATTGACTCCTACTTGGGCAAGTTTATGGAGAACAAGGATGACTTCATATCCTCTATGGAGAGAGAGGGAGGAATCATTATTGATTTCAGAAATCTTTTGTTTCCCTTTTTGCATGTTGATGCCAGGCCAGTAATTGTCTCTCCTGCTGTGCCTGCCTCTGCCTCCACTGCATCTCCAATTCAGATGACTCATATTCAATCCATTCTAAGCCTCACACCTACGATCACACAAAGGACTCGTCAGTACAGGCCAGACGTAGTGTCAGTTGCCCAGCCTCATGTGGTCATTTCAGGAATTCCTAAGCCTTCACCAGAATCCTCACCAACTGAATCCTCTTCTGACCCCAAGGGAAAATCTCACATTGAGGATGAGGTTTGATCCAGTAGATGGACTATTTTATAGGAATACTATGTATTTTGTTTTCTATCTTGGTACCTTTTTGTCACATTTAATACAAGTGATTTTCTTCTATTCCAATAGTTCCACTTCTCTTTATTATTTACCACTTTTTTATTATCACAAAGGGAGAGATATATTTTACAAAGGAGGAGAAATACTCTCTAAGTATCAAAAGAGGAATACATATTCACCCATAGGTAGAAATATTAATGAAAGGGGGTGAAATTTTATCTAAGACCTATCATGCTTTTCCCCTATAATACCTCTGAATTTAATCCTCTAATACCAGGGCCTTTTCTCTCATCCTCTAATATCATTACATTTATTTCTCAACTATTCTCTGAGACCACTAAATTATACCTTTGATATCATGGATATTTATTTCATCTCTGATACATTTAATTTTATCTCTGATAAATTATGTTTTATACCATACTGTTCTCTCTGAGAAAATTGAGCTTAATTATATATCCTCTAATTAATTTTTTAAAATATAATATCATCAGTTGTGATTATCAAAAAAAGGGGAGGTTGTTGACCTAACCTGTTTTGATATTCCCAATTATGCTTTCATATACCTTGATAATCTCAATCTAATGTTTTTCAATAGATTATTTCTTTCAATCTGTGCTCAAGATGATAATAATATTAAAATAATCCATGAGATAGTTTAATATTTGTTAATCCATGTTTATATATGTTCTGAAGTAATTTTAACCCCTTGAGATATGTTGTGTATGAAACAAATAAGTATTATATTACTGGTCTGCATTTAGCTAGAGCTACCGGTACTCAGTCTACCAATAAACAGAGTCACCGATACATTATGGTCACCGATATGTACAGAGCTACCGAAAGACAGACCAGAGCTACCAATAGATAGAATTATACCGATAGAAGTCTACAAATAGTTTAAGTCCACCATCACACCAGAGTTACCGGTAAAAAGAAACAAAGTCTACTGATAGAACAGATGAGATACTGGTGTGCATGTCTACCAGTAGTTACCGATAGATAGAAGTCTACCGATAGAAATCTGTTGATAGTGTAAGTCTACCGATACGTGCAAACAGCTACTGATGCAAAGATCTACCAATGGGTAGACATCTACTGATGGAACTAAAGTCACCGGTATATGATCTATAGATGAAAGTTCAAAAGAGCTACCGATGGAAGGTTCTGCGACACAAAGTCCACCGTGCACGTCTACCAATATAACACTACTAATGCTTGAACAACCAGTCAAACCCTATACCCTTCATACTATTTATTTATTTAGCTAACAGTTATATTTGATGGTTTTAATGCAGTTAATGTTATTTAATGATTTTTGTTTCATTTCAGGGAACCGTACCTAGTACCCATGCAAAATGTGATTATTCATTTCTGTCGAAGCTAAAATCTATAAAGTGATGGAAATAGAACACTAGATATATACATGCATGTGACACAAAAAGGCACTAAGAAGAAACACAAAGGGTGAAAGAGAAAGAGTTTAAAAACATTCTAACGTGAAGCATTTTTCTCTAGTCTACATCCATACTCCAAAAATACTAGACATACACGAGGATACTTATTCTAGAGGAGAACACAAGCTGCATCTTCATTGAAGAACTACAACAAACATTTCATACACTCAGGCTACTAAGCTAGACCAAGAATCCAAGAAGAAAACGACACTCTGTTTTCTGAGAAAAATCAGAGAAGTACGTAGAAGCTTTTCTGATAAACCAAACGAGTCCAGAGATGCACTGTTAATCACTAAAGCATTTCTAAACTCAATCATACTTGTCTTAGAGATTCAATCTTTACATTTTGAGCAGTGTGTGTATCCTGTTTATTTTACACACACTGTCTCCAGTGCTAAACTAGAGGATTCTTAAAATCCTCACTCAAACTGCATAACTCTTTTGTTTCCCACTTTGGATGGTGGTAGAGGTTGAGTAAGACTTGAACAGCCTGTGACCTGTTGTTTGTTTTTTCCACGATGAACTTTGGTAGAGGTCTTTGTACCTAGATATTAGTGTACTGTTGTTTACCTCTGATCCCGGGTGTGGATCAATTTATATAAATTATTGAAAGGACTAAGTCTCGGCTTGAGACTGAACCCCTGGTTAACTTTTTTATGCTTTTATTTTAAGTATATATGCATTACATATATATTTTACATATTCCGCTGCTATTACTTTGAAATAAAAAACTATTTTGAAGCTAGTTTGATAGTTAAATTATCAAGTGTTTATACTTATTGTAAACCAGTATGTTAGTTTCAAAAGTTAATTTAATCTTCAAATTAAGTTAACTGAGACCTAATCAATCTTTGAGAATGAAATTAAACCATTACACTCTATATAGATTCACTATAGTTTGACATTGTTTTTAAATTAGGGGATTTTAAGAGAAATATTTTTAATAGAAATTTTAATTGGAACCCAATTCAGCCCCCTCTTGAGCATCCACTCCGACGAACACAAAAATTTATTTTATTATTTAGTTTTATTAAAAAAATTAATATATTAAATAAATATAATTAAAAAAATTAAAATTATTCTCAATGAAGTAAAATATTAGCATATTTTTTTTATTTAGGAATATAAAGACACCGGGGACAAACTGAATGCTAGGTAATTTATTCAAATATAACTTTTTAAATAAATGAGATTAATTTAATGTTCACCACATACAAATTTAATGTGGTGAATCTAATAAACCATTTAATATATGATATAATTATTATATAATTTTAATGGTATTTAAAAAGTTCATTAAATAATATTACATTACAGTTATTACAATATAAAATAATTCAATTTTGAATGAGAAACATCAGAATGTTTAATGATTAATTTTCACAATAATAATTTTATGTATATTTCCTTTTAATTTGAGGAAATTTAATTAAAAGTGTTCTATAATAGCTTTAATATTCCTCTACTACGGTAATTCATGAACTTTTTATAGTATTATTATGTCTTTTCCCACATTTTACTACATTAAATTTCATATAAAATTTATTGGTTAAAAGATAATTCATTTCCCCTTTTAGAAAAAGATCATATTTTATTTTACTAAGTTGTTTTTAACGATTGAAAATTTATTTATTGAAATCATTTTCCATTTATTTATATTCTAAAAAAAATAAAATTCAATCTTATTGTCAAATACCAAATAAAAAAATTTCTATTATTTTTACTTTTCAAAAGTAATTTTCTCATCACTTCATATGTCATGTATGAATTTTCACGCCATAATTTACTCAAATATAAAAAAGTCAAATTTATAGTGATATATTTGTAAGAATATTTTTCAAAAGTGATTCTGAAAAAATGGGGTTTTAATAAATATTATAAAATTATATTTTTCTAAACCATTTTGTTAACAAATATTTTTATAGTATTTATATTCATTAGAGACAAAAACTCTTCATTTTACTTCACATGGGATATGTTGTATTGATACTATCTTTGATCTTCATAAGGATGGTTATTAATGATTTTTCCAATGTCTCTGTTCAAAATATCTTATTTTATTCTATTAAGTCCCCATGAAGTTTTAAAGCTCCTATAAAAATTTTATGTTGAATTTCCCCTAAAAAATCTCTATGTTTTTTCATGGATGTTATTATTTCATGAAATGTATCGCATAATAATATGGTTTTTACATTGGATGTTTTATTATTATTTGGTTAAATAATGATAAACCCATATCCTTTATTCAGTATGGATATTTGATATAGAATATTGGGTATTCCGTATTTGAAATGATTTGGACAAGTAATACACTAGTTGGGGCCGTTTAGGGTAAGCCCTATGGGTTTGGGACTTGTTAATGAAATCCCCTTGATGAATCAGTTTTCTCATGAGATTAAACTAGTTATTGAAAAACCCATCTATTTTGTATCCATTTAGAATTGATGTGTTTCTACCTGATATTATAATTCTTATTAGGAATGGTAATAACAGTAATGGTTCCATGTTCTTATGAAACCTATCATCAAATAATTAATAATTTCACTCATTTAGTTTCAATTTTTATACATCCTTGTGATTTTCCATCGATATATATATATAATTGTATTTCATTTATAGTTCAAAGATAAAAATTTTATGTGTTTTTGTTTCTTTCCTATACATATTGATTGTATATTACATAGTTATTATAGTGGAATTTGTTTTCAGTTATTACTTACCAAAATTTTTATATACTTCTTTATCATTTTTCTATTATATGGTGTGGGTGTTCATCTATTTAATATTCCATAATTATTATTCACATTCATTCATTTTTGCCTCCTCATTATGTTTCCTCTACTAAGCATTTCAGCTAACCATTATTTTGTTTCCTCCCCCCAAAATCTAATAAGAATACTATTAATGATATGTAATGATATACAATATGGAATATAATTATCCTTGTGGGTTTTTAGATAACAAATAAGGTTGTAATTTTTGTATTAATTTTTAATACACGGAACATTTATCTATCTTGTATACCATGGCTACTAAAATCAGAATCCTTTATGATTTTATTCCTTGTATTCATGCCAATGTATTGTGAGTAGACACACGCTCTATGATTTCTAGATCGGTTCAATAAAGTTATTATTTGAAGATGTTTAGTAGAAACCATGGAAACTAGATTTAGGAGTAAATTGGTTTGTAAAAAAACCCGAATATAGAAATTTCCGATAATTATAGAAGGACATCCAAAAGTTTCTGTTAGAGGTAGCCTATTTAGTTTTCCTATCAATACAAACATGTTAGGATACTACTAGTAGAAATTGTTCTAGAAAAGATATACCTAGGTGTAACAGTTCTGACAAGGTGAGTCAGGTCTAACTTAGTGTAATGTGGTCCACAACAATGGGCCTTAATGAGCCACTGGTTTGACACACCCAAGGGATATATATATGAAAATTCATATTTTATTAAAAAATAGTTTAATATGATTTGAACAAATTATGGAAATAAATAACCTATGTTTAACCTAATGGGGATTACATTGAAGAAAAGGTTTCTTGATTAAAATTATTACAAATGATATTATAGATAATTTATAGTCTAGGGAAGGAACTTTTTGAAAGTTAATAGCTGAAGTGTTTATGTTTTAGAGTTGTATTGAAAAAATTTATTAAAATCATATTTAGTGGCTAACATTCATTCATGTATTTTCATCATATTTACTTTTAGAAATTAAATAAACAAGGATTTAGAAAATGATATCTTATATATTGGGTGATAAACAATCTAATTCATAATGTCTAGGTGAGTAGAAGCCCTGATTTATGAATTATATGCGTCTTATTCCAACCACTAACATATCAAAGGTCCTGGAAAATATGTTGTTAGATGAAAAAATTGATGAGTATACATTAATGATGAACCAATAGTATTAATTTTAGGTTTAGAAAGTAATTTATTATCATTTTTTATGAAAAATACTTAGAGGCAAATAGTTATATTTTTCATCCTTTTATTGTTCATAGTATATGTTAAATGTTTTTATTGGTTCTGTAATAATCAAATTAATTTTTGTATATCTGTTTCATGAATTAAGGGTTGATTTAAAATATCACTAAAGGATATCCAAAGGATTAAATTGTGTTCATAGAAATATTTCAATTAAGTAAAATTCATTATATCTATAGGTAGTTATAAAATCTCACAACATATTGAAAATTATCATAATATAAAATTTGTCTTTATTCGATAACATTTATATAATCAATGGTATTCTAAATCATTATAGGTTTATGTATTTGAGGCCCTAATCTATTCGTTGATCATTTAATTGGTTGTCATTGATGAGATGAGAAACTTCTTATAAATATTCACATTTTTCTTCTTTGTAAGTATCTCTATATTCCACTAATGTTCTCGTACTTATAGACAATGTTCTATGTTATTCTAGTTGACCATTTATCATCCCAATATCTATTTTCTAGAGAATTTCTTATGGAACCTTATCACAATGTCATATTTCAATCATATGTAATATCACAAAACTATCACCAATATCGAGTTTATATTGTATTGATCTAGTTTTTTAAGGTATGGATCGTGTAACCCCATGAAAATAAAAATTATTTACATTTTATTCAATTGCGTGTATGAATTTCAACCCCAAAAACAGAAGGGAATATAATATCATGATAATTTATAAAATATTCAATAATTTAAATAAATTTCATAATTTTTATATCATTCAATGAACAAAAAAACAAGATAACGTATATTACAATAAATAATGTCTTTTTCTGATGGCTCTAGTTACATGTAAGATCGAGTTTTACCGAACAATAATATATTATTATAATATTAATGTATAATATAATAAGATATAACATATCTATTAAATTAGATATTATCAATATGATAAACTAACTTATGAAAATATATGGTTTGTACCAATATCAAAATATTTCATTGGTTAGAAATTAGTTATAAAATAATATAATAACTAATTGATTATAGAGGAAATTATTTTATAGAAAAAAAATGTGTGCTCATTAATCTATTTTATCATAACAAATTAATCTAATTAAAATTTGTGAGTTTATTAATTGAATGCATATATTATATATTTAATATTTTTTTTTATTTTAATAAAATTCATTCTATTGAAATAATAAAAGATAAACAACAATTTTACACATAAAATATTATATTTTTATTAAGGCATTATTATAGTATTTTTTTGGAAAAACTACTTTAAATCCAATTTTTTAAATTTTATTACTAATATTTTTAAAAATAAACAATATATTTTAAATATGAACACATAAATCTTGGTAGGTTGATTTTTATTATTTTTCAGTGAAGTTTTATTATTATATGAATAATAAATATATTTAAATTTAATTCAATACTTATTTTATTCTGATTTATTTATATGAATAAATTATTATTTTAATATTTTTAAATGAATAATTATCTCATTTTCTATTAATTTATCCAATTTAGGTGATTGGTATAAATTTAACATTGAAATTGGACATAATAATTTAGTACACTTTTGAATGTTTTTATTTAAAATAACTACATTGTCTTCCCATATATGGGATTAAATGTATATTAATTTATAAAAATTATGGGATTTATATTTATGAAAATGGAATCATTATTTGGAGTAATTATAATTTATAATGTATAATATTTTCAACATAGTTATACCAAAAGTATTAGCAAAATTAGCTAAATTTAATTACAACGTTGAAGGGTAAATAATGATTAACAATAGAATCGACCTTAATTTTATGGCTCAAATGACCGAGAAAATATCCAGAATACAATTGGAGGAATATATTGACCATATCCTCCCTTGAATATCATTTAGTCCATTATTTAATCATCATTAAATGGAAAAAACAAGGGCGGATTTTTCATTCATAAAATTTACAAGAGTGTCAATGCTCATTCTCTATAATAAGGTCTTAGCCCCTCCCACATTCTTACACTTATAAATCCACATTTTATAAAACAAAATCTACCCAAATTGTTCCTTATAATCCCTAAAATTATCATTTAATTCTTCCATTAGGACAAAATCCATCCACAGAATTTCATTAAGAAAACAAAAAAGTTACCTGAATAAAATGTAACAAACTTCTTTAAGCTCATTAGTTTTATTTATTTATCCACACATTCTATAACTCTTAATAAATTATTAAATAATAATATTATTATCATAAATATATTTATATATTTTTTATATCACAACTTAAACATACACATACAAACACTCCAATATATGGGTAAACAACATACCGCTTCTATGTATGGGGAACTATCACCTCATGAAATGTTGATTATTCATTCTTCTTGACTACCTCTCACAGTGGTAACTATGATGGAAAGTATATTTATATATGACATTTATATTATTTATAGTTTACTTACACTTATTTAATTTTTATATAAATCATACCCTTACTCATTAAATTTTATTCAATTGTTATAACATCTTTTTTTGAAGTGTGGACTACCACCCCCTTAAAGAAATGCAATTCATTCCCATAAGAAATAGTTTATATAAATATTTGTTTTTATTAAAAATACTTGAAATAAAACAATTTAATATAATATTAATAAATTAATTACCTTTATACAGATATTATATCTATTATTTTCTTTATTAACTATTTCATATACTAAAAAGTGATAACGTCATTTGTGGATGTAGGGACTACTTCCACCTGGACACAATGTGATATATTTTACATGAAAATAATTATATATAATTATATATGATTATATAACATGATATATAAGATATAATTATAATTATTGAATGTTATATTTTTACATACCTTTTATCCAAAATGATCATTGAAGTATTGGAATGTTACATATGCGTGCATACAACCTACCTTCTTCATGATTGTAAGGACAACTAAGTTTTCATATCCATATTTAATGATTGGTTTTACAATTCTAATTTATATATAAATATTATATTATGAAATGATTATTATTCTATAGATTATTTATAATGACTCATTTTAACATATTTTACCTACCATTGTTAATTTTTAACACATGAGTAGAATTATTTCAAAACAATGGATTTAAAATTAATTACTTATATAGTAGAATACAACATGGTAATAAGTGAAATAATAATGGTGATAAACATTAAAAATATTCTCAATACATTAAATAATTAACAAATGTTTTTTTATTAAGAAATATTAAGAAACACATAACATGTTTGAATCATGGTATGTGATTCAAATATTACTTTTTACCTCCATGAGACAAATTTGAAGTTCAACAATTACATATTTTATATTTTTTTGTCTACTAACACATTTTATATATTTCAGGGTTAACACATTTTTTATTATGGTATTTAAAAGATTAAACTCATATTATTTCATCACGAGTTTTATGATTGAAATTTTCTCAATGTTGTATGGGACACATTGGATTGTTTAATGATTGTTTTCCCCAAGAATAATTTTAATGATATTTTATTTCCATTGGAATAAATTATATGAAATATTTTCAATAATAACTTTTATTTTACAATACTCTCTTTGTTCATAATATTTTCTCAACTCTTATTACTAATATTACACTAATTGGTATATAAAATGTTTTAAAAAATCTTATTTTGAAAACTCGACTATATTTCTCTATTTGATTCGAAATCGTTTTTAATATTAAAGAAAATTCTTCTTATAATGGTTTCTTTAAAATTTATTCAATGTTTATAAAGTGAGTTAGTAATGAAATATTGACCATTATTTATTTTACTATTTTTACCAATGGAATCATCAGGCATCTTTCCTGACAAGACATTTTTCTAATTTTTTTATTGTGAAAATTAATATTCTTTTTACATATCATGGTATGTATTTATATACATTTTGTTATATAATTAAAGTATCATTTGAATGTTTGAAAGATTTCTCTTTAATGTAATTTTTTAAAAAAATATTTTCAATGACGTGGGTTTTTAAAAGTTATTTTCATTACTAAAAGATTTTTTCCTCATAAATGTTTTTAAATTGTCTTGTTATAGAGTTTCTATTAATCAATAAAAAAGAACCATTATTTTCCTCTAATTGGGATGTATTGAATTTATATCATCCTTAATATTTTTATGTATGATTTATGATTTATTTATCTATGTATTGTATTCACAATATCTTCCTTGATTATTTTTATTCCACTCAATATATTAAACTTCATATGATCATTTGACATTGAATTTCCCTTAAATATCCACATCATTTTTTATGGATATTCTTATTTTTTGAATCGTACACCATTTTTCAAGTGGTGTTTAATTCAATAGTGGTTTTATTATTTGTAGAAATATAGATAAAATCATATCATGTATTCATAAAATATATTTTATAAGGAATATATTTTAATCAATATGTGGATTTATTTCAATAGGTAAGGCACATGTTGGGGACAGTTTGATGTATGCCCTATAATTTGGGGACAGGTTGATGAAATCCCATAGATGAATCTATAGTCTAATGAGATGCAATTAGACGGATTCAAAATCTACATGTTTGTATCCACATAGAATAGATGAGTTTCTACCCTATATGATAAACCATCTGGTGATATTTCAAGATTGTATTGGTTCAAAATACCTAGGAAATATGGATTCCAATAGTTAATCATGTCCCAAATTCAGTTTTATTTATTATTCATCCATTTTATATTTCATTAACATATCGTTAGATACATTTAATATTTACATAATTGTTCAAATGGAAATTTTATCTGTTTTATTACTTTCTATATTCATTCATCTTAAATTTTTTTTGAATATCATGTGTTTCTAGTTATTTTTTTCTGTACTATTTATTCACATCCAACACAGTTTTTTGATTTTATGGTATTTTGGTTAAATTATTTACCATGAAATAATTAATTATTATAATGTATTAGTTATTGGTTCATCTATATTTTCTCCATAAGGATCATATGATGTCAATGTTGTTATGATTATATTCTCCATGATTCCGTGAAGTGTACAGTTAAAGATACGTTCAGATATACTAGAAGGAATAATTTTATCATCAATGTTTTCCAGAATAAAAATATATTGTAATTATTGTATTAGTTTTTAATATAATACTAATATATGTATCTAGTTTTCCATTTATACTAACCTCTAAATCAATATGGATTTGATTCCACGAAATCTTCCTAATTTAATGGTTGTATTATAACAAACAATGTTATTCTAAAAATAAATTGAAATGTATGGAACATTGTTGTAAGAACATATGATGAATAATCAAAAATAAAAATTATTTTTTAACTAAATATATTAAATATGTATACTAATATTACTATATATCATTTCTTTAAAAAGTTTAATATCAAATTAATGGGAAACCATAATTAAGATCAATAATTTAGTTTCTTAAATTTTGATCCACACTATTCTAAAAGCCTGATGGCCTTATATTTTTATTCATTTATTGAATCATCCCCATTTTAGTTGGGTTTAGGTGTAACCTTACATTGAACATATTCCCATAGGAACAAGGACCATGAAATGGATACTATAGTTCCAATGTCTAGAAACCCAGCATAAACCACTCCCAAGAAAATGATATATTCTTCTATGTGTCTTGCCTGAAAATGTGATCATAAGAAATGCCATATACATAAATGTATAGTGCCTGATTTTGATGGAAAATCCATAACGTAACATTTATTAGATCTAATTACATTTATGGTGGTCATTTCCAACTTTGAAATGTCATAGGAAATTCAATTACATATCAGACCTCATTTTTCGCCACTATTATCCATGGAATCTGCAGTTTATCATTATAATTACACCACTGAGGAACATTTCTTCCCACATGCCCAACCACATTTTCACTAGATACCATCTATATCACTATTGGTAAGGTCTACTATCATCATATCCAAATAAAATTCTCTCTATCATAACGATCCCTCCACTATATCTTGACGATACCAGTAAACCATAGATTACTGATGAATCCACCACATCACCACTAAGCATGAACTCAAGTTTCCATCATACCTACTACTTCAATGGTCTCGATGATGAAGGCAAATCGTTGGAACTATAGTCTAATATTAAGGATCACCCTTTATGACATCCTTACTCCTTCTAAAAAATTAATTCATTATTTATTAAGAAAAATTATACATGATATTACCCTTAATATTGAGAATCCTAGTTTCATTTTGAATTAGACTCCTTTCATAAAAATTTTAAATGAGAAAACAACATCTGTATTGAGAACATTCTTAACATGCTAACACTTAAAAATGTAACATGGGGATATACATGTTAATGGGATAAAATATAAATCATAATAATAGAAAATACATTCAATTACATGTATAATGTAATACATATTTTATAATAGAAATATAAATGGGGTATTTAATGATTGAGAATCATATACATGAGCCACATGGCATGATATAGAAAAATAATCTTTAATGAAATATTGGAAAAGTGAAGAAAACATAAAATATTTCATAATAAACATAGTAATATGATACCATTAAATATATAATTATGTAAAATGTACCAAAAATGAATAATTTTTACTTCATATTCCAACATGAAATACCATGAGATGAAACAAATACACAATGAATTAGATTTCTATATAATTGTGCATACCCCTATCACATTTATGTCATTCCTATGACTATGTGTGCCACATAAATAATAAAAATTTTATTCAATTATTATCACATTATATAAAATTACAAGTAATAATGAATAACTAGTTTTATTTCCATAACAAAATAATTATAAGTGTATAGTGGTTAACATCCTTGACTAGAAATGTGTATAGATATTCATTACACAATTTCATGGAATTGATAATTGAGGTGATATTTCAGTGGCATGATGGTGGCGTATAAATCTTCATGTAAATGATTTTTGAGAATGAAATGTGTCTCTAATAATTTAGGAATGATAGTGAAATTATGAAGGATATAATATATAATATCACCACATTTGGATCTCGAGTAAAAATTCATAATATAATGATGATAGATAAATAAAATGGATTGAGTATAAGAACACTGTTTTTTGGGAGTTGACTTTAAATGCCTGGGAAGAGCATCCTGAGAGCTTGGGGTAGCACAGGTGGACTCATGAGAGTGCTGGTAATAGTAAGGGTGTTCTCATGGGATATTTAGAGAATATATTTTGGATTTAGTGGAGTTTATAATGGAAATTAAAGTATATTTCATTATTTTATTTTTTAATAGAGGTTTTGTACTTTATATAATAAAAATATAATAACCATGAACCTTTCGATTGAATTTTTAGATTATTTCTCATAAATGGAAGTAATTTTTATTATTTTATAATTAAAATGGCCTAAATTCATAATATAATACCCTTGTTTATGTGGTAGTGCGCCATACCCATAAGGAAGTACTTTTATAACCCTACAATGTATTAATGGTATGGGTGGATTGATAAAAAAATTATATAATGATTCAAGAAAAAATAATATCAAATGTTTTATATGTTAAATTATATATTTAGTCTATTATACATTTTATTGTATTTATAAAAAAAATTTGGGTCCATTTTTTTGTCACAATACACACAATATGTTTATTTTGTATTTAATTTTTACACAAAAATTAAATAATTCTTATAAAAATATTAAAATTTATATTCGGATAATTATTATGTTTTTATTATAAAATTAATGATAATTTTATTTAAATAAATTTCTTAATATGTGGATTATCCTTTTAAAATATTAATCAAAATATATTGGGAAAGATGTCTAATATTGAAAATAGAAGTCTTCAAACCATTATAAAAATTGATTTTGACTTCATTAATATTATTTGATATTTTATATTAACAAAAAATCATATATTAAAAAAAATTTATAAAAAAAATTTATTTCAAAAATAAATTAACTCGTAAAAGGAAACAACATAATTGAAATTTCATAATAATAAATGATTCAATTTAATTTTCATTTTCTTAAAATAAAACACATTTATATAGTAATGATAATAGAAAAATATGATCATTATTCTATATAAATTAAATTAAAATTATTTATATTATTAGGTTCAGGATACATATCCCGATAACATTACATAAAAAACTATAATTGTAATTTCAATGATAGTGAGTATTTCATTTGGTGGTTCAATGTACATGCTTTAGGTCATCGTAGTAATCTTGAAATTCTTTGGTAAATGGTTCAAACATGCTTATGTTGTTGGATAATATCATGGACATGGTGAATTGAAAATACCATCGATCTTATCCCTATCATAATCTCAAATAAATGGGATTCATTATGTATGAACCTTTTGGTTCAGCCACTATGTCCCTTTTCTATGTGAACTGGATTTGCTAAGATACTGTATTTAAACTAATCCAGCCAACATGATAGATGAGTAAATTATAAATGGTACTGAATATTATAGTTATTTTATATTATATAAGATATAACAAAACCAAATTAATGCATGTTTTTTCTATATCATAAATACATATAAACACATTTAAATAAATAATAAGGAGAATACTATTTCTAATAGTTGGGTTCATTCCAATGATCCCCCCTTTAAAAAAGTTGACATTGAAAAATTCATTTCACATACTAAAATAGACTAGGGTAATAATTTTTAATCACTTTTCTTGATCCCATGTTTTTACGTTAAATATGTGGTTTCTCAAAATCACTTTGGATTGGTGAATTATCTTATTTTGTAGAACTATTTATCTAAGATCAATTACCTTCATCTACTGATCCTCAAATGAGAGATCATTATCAAAATGTACCATCTCTATATTCAGTGTATATAATAGTTTAAGTATGTACTTATTGAAGTGGGAAACATGAAATACATCACGTACTTGAGTTATGGTACATGTGAGTGGTAGTTGATAAGCCACCACTTCAATTCAATCAAGGATCTTAAATGGCCTGATGTATCATGGACTACAAAATAAATTTTTCAAAAATAGCATGACCATATTACATATATGTATATAGATTAAAACTCAATTTCCAAAAAAAACACTAAGTTTCATTATCAACTGTTTTCATACTTCATTTGTAAACTGTGGTCGTCCTTGATGTGATGCTGAATAGTCATAACATTTTCCATCAATTCCTCAACCATTTAAGGTCTTAGTTGTTTGTGTTTCCCAAAAAATGATACATCATTTAGCTTTTCTATAACTATTCAAATAAAAGGATTCATAGGTCTCGATTTGGATTCATGATTTTAAATTGTTATTCTATGCACACTCAACTGTCTGATGTTGTTGAATATATCCTCCTTTGATGTAATTTGAGAATGATATCCACATTTCCTCATAAATATTGATATTCCAACCATATTGGTAGTCTATTTGAATGTGATATGTCATGATGAAGTTAAAATATCTATTTTTGACATGTTGAAAATTATTCTAGAAAATATAGGTAAATCCTAGTTCTTGATAAGATACAATATATATTTGTGTTTCACACGGCATCACAATATCAAAAAAATTTATCCTTGCATATTGATTGAGTGATAATGTTTATCTAATTTCAATGAGTTGAGAAGTCCATATATGATGTTCCAACACAACCCATATATCTTTATTTTCCCTTAATGACTTCAGAATACTAATGGAAATTTTAGTGGTGATTTTTTCTTATATTTATGTAGGAATGGGTAATTGTTGCATCACCCATAGGTTTTTTCATTTCTTCCTTCCCTTGACAGAACACAAGACATGATGATTTATATTCCATGATCTATTTCTTTAGATTGTACATAATATAGTTCTACCATAGTTCTGGATATATCATTATTATTCCTAGGTGGATATAGATGTATAATAAATTTAAATCACTCAAAATCTAATTATTTAACTCATTATGTGATGTTACAAAGATTTATAAAACAAATCCCACAAATACTTCTTCTATAACATTTTACTCTAAGGATTTTTATTTTAATATTGCTTATACATTCTTCATAAATCACACAACATTTTTGTGGGCATATTTATCTTCCATAAAAGGTTTGGTTGAGAAATAATTTATGAAATGATTGATGATTTTCATTCTTTATGATTCCCATGTCCACACATTCTAAATCATAGAAGATTGCGACCCCTAAATTCCCATGAATGATATTATTTCTAGATCTTTTATACAACAGATCATCTAACAATTTATTCACTTTCCAAGTCTGGTTATGAATTGACTGTTAGTATTCCTTGATCATCTATAACCATCTTCATTGGATCACATTTATCTCTTTTTGTTTGAATATATTCTTGAGGATTTTTTGATCTGTATATATTATAGATTTCCATACAAATACAGAAATCCACAATTTTTTAATTGATAACATCACAGGATCCAAATCTAAATCATGTGTTGGGTAATTGTTTTGTGAAATTTCAACCGCCTTTATTCATATGTTTTCACATTTTCATTTTTCATTAACACATAACCCAATCTAACCTTCGATGAAACATAGAATACATAAAAATTTCTCCCCTTATTAGTAGTTTTTGTATAAATCAAATAATTAACTTCCATTTAAACTCCATGAATCTATCTTCACAGTAATCATTTCTTTTAGTCATGAATCAATTATGATTTACCTTTGATATAGGGATTCACAATCATGGAAAAGTTCTCAAAAATAGATTGTAATACCCATATAATCTATGTAACATATAGTTATCAATCATAGATGTTGTCCGCAACCACCCATCAATTTATTATATATTTTAATTTCCACAAATATATAATTTTTTATTTAACATACCTCAATAATGAGAATTACATCCACTAGAACAAATATTATATGTACAGGGAATGACAATTCTCATTTCACATGGGCTTTATCAAAGTACACACATGCTCTTCATGCTCCTCCATTATTTTGGATTATATTTGGAAATAATATATAAATACTTCAAAAAATATGTTGAGTAAGTACATGAATACACTACTAATGATGTCTATAAATATTTATGGAGAATTAAAGAGTTTTAATGAAATTATAATGACCACATAATTATCCTGCATAGTATGAAAATAATTCTTTGGGATATCTTCTTTTTCACACTAACATGGTAATATCCAAACAACAGATACACCATAGAGAAGTATTTTTTACTACAAATCTAATCTAATAACTCTAAAATACATGTAAGTGGATACTTTTTATTTATTGTGATCTAGTTTATCTTATGATATTCAATTCAAAGGAACATTTCCAAATAATTCTACTTGATGAAGAGATATAGTGAACCCCATGGTGAAACACATGTAAATATGACCCCTTTATACAAATTATATTGTAGTTTTATACACATCCCTGAAATTTCGACAATATCCATTTGATATAGATTCTTTGATAATGGTAATTAACATAGTAAATGTTCAATGGAAAATTGAACCACTCAGTTTGGAGGAAGGCCGTGAAAGTCTTCAGAAAGAACATATGTGTATTTCCTTAGAATAAGCATGTATTCTAGCGTGATAAATTTCATAAACTCGATAAAATTATCTATATGTTCTTTATCATAGAGAAATAACCTACTTTATTGTGATAATAATTCGAATTATGATTCATCCATCTCTTTGAATTTTTACAGATTCAAAGGAAAGTTCATAATAAAGAGGGTGATTTTCTTCATGTAGAAATTTACATTAGCCTTATATAGATAAATAAATGTTATACAAAAAATTGAATCAAATTGCAAAAAATGATTGTATATAATCTACTGGGGACATTAAGACAGAAAATTTTTAAAGGGGGATAATATATTTTTGGGAGACAATAATGACCCCATATTCTATTTTAATTAACATCTCTACTTCTATGATGTGTGGCAGTGATTGAATGATTCTACTAAAAAAATTATATAATAGATTCTGAAGAACTAGAATAAAAAATTATGTTCACTATTCAGGAATGAATAACTAGAATACCTTTCACAACATCCCGTTTATGATCCAAATCAACAGTTTTGATGGAAAAATCTCTCCCTTGAATCCTTGAAGGTTGTTGGTTGTCTCTCAGAACCTGTTGATTAGTTCATTGATTTGAAAACTACTGTAGTTTAGTAAAAATGATTAAATGAAAAATATATTTAGTGTATTCAAGATAATTATTCCCTCCATATCATTGATGTGATTCTCATTATTTTAATCACTATATAGGTTCCCTTCCTTTTCTCACCAAATAAATTTCACATCACCCATATGTAATTTCTATGGTTCCTCATTCCACACCTTTGATAAGTAGGATGTTGAAATTTACTAAAAATATTAGATTTAACAATAAGACTATCATAAATAATATCTAGATTATGAATCATATCACCATAATACCCATGAGATTCAGAAATCTCTATTTTTTACTTTGAGGGATCATTAGATAAGTTCGCATTGCTATCAATGTCTTGGACCGCCTTAGATTTTTAAAGACATGGATTTATTTTTACAAAGAAGTTTTAAAAATTTAATTAGGGTGTACCAAAATATTTAAAGGAATATCATGAAATTCATATGGTGTCTTCCTCATACAACTCAATAGATTTATCCCCCCCCCAACATTTTCATTAGGGAAATGAAATCCCATTTAATTTTACGTTCTGAAGTGAGAGTAAAACTTTTATCAAATTTTTTTTTCAGAAAGCCTTCAACAACATCACTTTATTATCTTCATTCATCTTTGTATTCATGATCAATTTTCCCAACTTTTCATATTCTCTATTCACTAAATTAATAACAAATAGAGCTATATATTTTTTGGAATATTGAATGATGGGTATAATCATCTAAATGGATTTGGTTAAATGTTACATGATTAACAGACAAGATGATCTGTTAAATTTCAAATTCTTTTGTCTCAAAATGATATCAATTTAATCATTTTCATTACTAAGGTGATTTGGTTACCTCTCATAATATAAGAATATATTTAGAAATTGGGTAAGATGAGAGATTATTGTCCTTATTATTTTATTCCCTCTCTCATTGAGATACATATCTTAGTAGGATTTTCACCTCATTGCATGTTATGTTGATTATTTACCAAGCTCCTACAATTTTCAACCATTTTATATAAGAAATTTATTATTAGGGATGAGTAATATTATGCAATTAAAATCTCAAAATTAAATATAATGAATATTAACTTATAACATATAAATTACATTTATTTCCTTAACATATGAATTTAAATGCATAAATCTTTGTTTTCCATGATATATTTCCAACTAGATATTCTTATGTGTGATTTTCATTTATTAATTTTTTTAATTATAGTATGAATTTATCAAATCATATCCACTAGATTTTTAATCCAAGAGTTTAGAAAGACCCACTATTGTTAACCAGTTCTCAGATAAGTCTATCTAAATGTAGTGTTTTCATGTATTACCCTAATGTACATATGTGAAAAATACATAAAAACATGTACAATCCTGAAAGCAATGTATTTTCATGATATAACACTTCCTTTATATGTAAAAAAATTATGTTTTTTTATACTTATTATTATCCCAAAGAAATTGTATTTTTTTTGTAATCCTGATCCCAAAAAATAACTAACCATTTTCATTGATAACAATTATGACAACCCTTCCATATATTACACATAAATTTATTATTTATCATATATTGTTAGACATAATAAATCATTTATGACTAATATGTATAATGTATTTGGGAATTAGGTTCATTACATTACAATTTAAAATTGAAAAAAATTCATATTTCTTGAGAACATATTTAATATGATTGAACATAAAACTACATGGGATAACAAAGGGACATACATAAGAAAGGGGTGATATATAAAACCCATTATGAAACTAAACTGGGAATAATGTGATGAATATATTAAAAGTTATATTATAAGAATATCAATGATGAAATAAACAGATTTAGAATCATAAACATGCACAATGAGGAAGTAAATAGAAGGGAGATATATAATTTTGGGTGCACCTATAAAATAGATTTCATTCTCCTATTTTGGTGTACCATAGAGTTCATAAAACATGGATTCATTCACCATCATATTTTATTCAATGATTATGTATATTAGAACATGTCCATGTAATTTCCCAATCAAATATATATAAGTTCATTATGGAGAACACCCTATAAAAGGAATGGGTTTGAGTGTTTGATATACCATTGTTTGGCATGGAAAATAACAGTGAATATTCAGAATTATAATGGAAGAATATAAATGTTCATGGAGGTATTGATGAGAGGGTAAGTGGTCTCTCATAATTTAGTCATAATAGAGTTTGTATGGGAGATATGTAGGAGAATAACTGATTTTTATGAATTTGATAAAAATGATATAAGATAAAGAAGATACATAAGTAATGATGATAACCAAAAGTACTCAAACCATTAGACTATGATATCAAATTCAAGACATGAACTTCTTAATAAATTGGGTTTACCTTGGGAGGAATGTACATCTAGGAGGGAACTATAAGGGTGCACTATAATAATTTTGAGTAATGATATGTGAGATCTTTGGTGGGTTTATATTGAAAATGTATGGATTATTTGTGTATTATTTATAAAACATGGGTTTATGATTATTTTTAAAAAATAACAAATACTAAAAACCCTCCCATGATTTTTTCCCATGGTTAATTACAATTTTTATTTTTTCATTAATATATATGTATATATGTCAAATTTATAAAATAATACCCTTTTTAATGTATATGTGAGTCATACTCATAAAAAAATGATTTGAAAACCGTAGGATTCATATATTATTTATTAACTATGTAAACAAACATAATATAAGATTATTATTTTTCTTAAACAAATGTTTATTTTTGTGGATACAATGTTTAGTATTTATTTTATAACATTTAAGTCGTTATGATGTAAAAATATAAAATGTATCTTTCTATTGTGTTAATTTTTACCTCGAAAATTTGATCTTCTCATAACATTTTGAGAAATTATTTTTTACATAATGTTGAAATTATGAATCCAAAAAAATATCCACTATTTCTAAATATTATTTATATATGTGAACATTCTATTTTAAAATAATAATCTACATTTATTGATAAATAATAGGGTTTTTACAATAATGGTTTTTGAAACATTATAAAAATTTCTTTTGACTTCATAAAATTTATTTTTTCATTTATAAATAATAAAAATTAATCAGTAATAATACAATATGAAAATAGTATTTATTTAAAAAATCCATTAATTCAAGAAAAAATAATCCTTATTAGAAATTTAAAAATAATTAAAAACAAAATTTGTCTTTATTATAAAAAAATTAAGACCATTTATAAGGTAATGATAAGAAGATAATATGAAAATTATTCTATTGAGATTACAAATTATATTCAAATAATTATTATCATGACACATATACCTTTAATAAAGCAGAAAATTATTTAAGGGGGACATGCAATAATGTGGGACATTGATGTGGTGGTTCAGTGTACATGGTATGGGTCACGATCTCAATGGGCTTGAACATCTCCTGTAAATAGTTTTACTGTTGATTATGTTACTAGATAACACCTTGAGATAGATCAAAGGAAATTACCAAATATTTTATCTCCTTCAAATGCTTTGGAAAATAGACATCATAGGGTATGAACACATGGGTTGGGGATATAACTTCCTTATTATGTGTGTGTTGGATTTTTTAAAACACTATATTTATACTAATCATATTATCACTATTAAATGGGGATATTTTTAATAGAAATGGTACTTTAGAATCTTGTGAAACATATTGGATATAATAAAACCATAAAATTTAATGATTTTTAAATATTCTTAAAAACAAAATAATATGATCAATTAAATACAAAGGGGGTTTCTTTTATAATTTTTTGGTTCATTATAACCCCTTTTTTAAGTCCTCCTCACATGAAGTAATACCTGCCGATCATGGATGCCACACATTGGGGACCTTTCTACCCTGATGAAATTGAACATCCACAACTAAATGTGGCTATGGTTAGCGATGAGATAACACCATCAAAATATTATGTTTTCATGAATCAAACTCTTCCTAATAGGTCCAGGAATGCAAGAAATTTTATTTTCCATTAATATAAAAACCCAAATATGTTCTATTTCCCCTGCAAGAATAGGTTCTGTGAATCTCAAACTTCCTCCTTAGTCTAGGTTTAATCATAAATTAAACATTACCATTGAAAATAATATCATATTTATTCATTTTGTAATATTGTTGAATGATCCTCATATAGAGGTGATGTATAATGAACCACATCCCATCATGAATACCATTGTATGTACATACTTAAGAATGGTGATATCATTATTTAATGAATGAAATGAATAAATGTTATATAATAATATAAAATTTAAATGAAATAATTCTATCCTAAATACCATGTCTATTCATTATATATATACATCTTATTTGACATTTTCTCTTCAAAAATAAAAACAAGACATGGTATTTCATGTGTGTGTTAGTCCACAAAAACAAATTGGAGGAATTATCATTTTCAAAAAGATAATAGAGTAATTAAATATATCAGATATTAGATATTAATCATTATAATTATTTCATAAAAATAATATATATCCTTTTTCATAAACAACCATTAGATATATAAATGAGAAATAAAATACATTGGTTCATGTACAATGTACTTTATACATATTAAAGAGTGTTTTGGTAAAATTTTCATTAGATGGAAATAAAAAAAATAGTTGTACCATTAAATTAACTATCTTTTTGTGTATCAAATTAAAAAAATTAATTAAAAAATTTAATTATATAATATTTTTTTGAGGATTACGATAACTAAATAATTAAAAAGACTTGTAATGAAAATTGTATCTTTTCAATGTATCCCACTTCAGATTAAATGTAAGGACATTTATGGAAATGACTATAGTGACACCATGATTTTGGGATAGTGGAATGGGATTTGGGATGTAATGACCTGAACCATTGGGGGTCGCCTAGCTAGAGGAAGACTAAGATTCCAATACCGCAATCCTACCTTTAATAGGCCTTGCATGGAGACCATTTCCATGTAGGCATATCACTCACATGGAAATCCATAGAATATCGTACATGTATATATAAACACATATCAATATCTGTAAAATATGTCATGGTTAATAAAATAAACTGATAAAAAATTACATGAATACATCGTTATCCCACTCAATAGTGTACTACTACACTAGAAGTGAAAAAATAAAATACAAATAAAATAAAAATGTTCAAAAAATTTATATGGAGGGTTATTCTATAAAATACATGGAAAGTACACACCTTGGCCATTATATCCCAAAACAATGCTCAACTGGCACTGAGTCCTCTATAGAATGTGGTAATATACCTATTTTCAACACAATACACTACATGAGAAGAATGTACCAATGAAATGTGGAGTTTATAAATACCAATTAGTGTCCCTGAAAAATATAATGTTGTAATTGAATGAATAAAATTAGATCATGACAAATAAAAATGACAGAACCTAAGAAATAGTGAACAAAGAACTCTATCTCGACCACTCATTGGCTATACATGACTACTGAGCTCAACACCACCTCTAATGTAAAATAAAATTAAATATACAAGATGAGCTCCTCGAAAATAAAATATATATTCATAACAAACTCCATGTTTCATTATATAAACTATAAATACATACATATAAACCCACTCGAGGATCAATTTTAATGCTCCTACAGAGAAAGAAAATCCATGAGCCCAATAATACCTATTGAAAATCAAATAAGAGAACACAGTATTTTGTTCTTGATAGGAATAGTGTCACTCTAAAAATTAATATGAAAAATATAACATTCAAACAAAACCTGAATAATAACTAGTTATAAATATTGGATATTGATACACAGTAGGGGTTAATGCCTATGGGGTTTTGGGGGGACTCTGTACTATATTGGAATCCCTATATATATATAATGTGTATTTAAACGTAAAAAAATATCTGGAATCTCTATATGAAATGGATTTAAAAAATTTATATTATTGGTCATGTGTCTTCAATGAAAACCACCTTGGAAAAAACAAAGTAGAAAATGGAAGAGGTCAACAAAATATTGGGGTCAATACATAGCACTCACTGGGAGGGTCTCATAACCAAACATGATTTATCCTACTATATAATGGATTTATACTCAAGTAAATATTTATCACAATAAATAAAAATAAAAAAACTACAATAAACACAGAAAATGATTTTTGGATAGAGCATATTGGAATGATAAATGTGCTGATCTTCATGGGGTTTGATGTCTGATTCTCGGTACTAGATTCCGTAAGAAAACGTTCATTAAGGAATTCTAAGACATAATCACTAAAAAATAAGGGATCTCACCCATTATACATTAGATCAGGTAATCTATAATGTATTCATGATCCTATGATGAGGATGTGATGTCATTGAACCATTATTGGAATAGACCATGAAAACTCACCCAACTAAGACTTGTTTATACACTAATTATAAATTTGAACCTCACTATCAGCACACATACTATATCTATAATTCCTTAAATATTAAAACCATAATGTCCTATGTGAAAATATATTCGAGATTGACTACTCATGGTCATCTATCTGAGACCTAAATATAATTTTTTGTGTTGGAAATTTCTAAGTAATGTACATAGTGTATACCCATAGAAGACAACATGTCTCTCTTAAATGGACCCAGGATATGTTCCCACTTAGTAAATTGAATGAACAATGTGTAATAAATACTCTTTCACCCATGTCACACTATTTGTGACCACATATAAGGATATGGCCAAGTCGTCGAATACACATGGCCTAGATGGCCATTCCTACACACATAGAATGTACCCTTGGTACGTGGTTTGTTTCTCTTAGTATGGTTAAAGCTAGTATCCTTAGTTATTATCATGTATCTCAACCCATGATCATGTTATCTAGATGATTATATATACATAACCATGTACCTTAACTCCTTAAATCTACATATTTGTTCCCCATACAAGCTGGGGTCACTATATGATGGGTATAATCATTACACGATGTGTAGTCCCCAATGGTCATCTTCTTATAATAATAAAAATTAAAGGTGAGTTCTCCATCACAACATTTCAAGATATCAATAATTATAAACTAGAGTCCTTTGAAATACACATGAAATCATTTATTTCTCTAGATCTACCTTTGATCAACCGTCCAAATGTCTATTGTAGTTTTTTGAGAGCTAAAAAACATTAAAATAATGAATATATTGGTATCAGGATGTAAATATTGTAATTTACCTACTTCATGAAAAAATAAATCTTCATTTTCTAAAAAATACCTGAATGTTGTTTAACATTGATCTTGTAATTATCAACACCAAAGAAGGGGTCTTGAGGAACCTCCACACCTTGGTTATTCTATATCACATATATCATCATATAAGAAACACACCATCCCTTATTTAATAATGAGTAAATAAGGGGAATTATTATCATTAATTTAAATTTATTATATTAATATACATCCATTTAACACCCATCCCATAGTCACCTCTTACCACATGCATAACGTTTAAAAAAATTATTTCGAAAATGGTAAACAATGTGTTCTAGACTCAACCATGGTATTCAATTAAAAATACTAGAAACTGATGGTGATTTATTCCACATGAAAATGAAAAAATTCTCACACATGAAAATATATTTAAAATTCAATATATAGGGGATATATGGGCCCCAGATCCCATGTTGAATCGGTGCCTATATTTTTAAATATATCAAGTAATGATTCAATGTCTTATATGAAAAATTCATAGTATCTACACTCTCATATAGTATTAATGTATTTTCATCCTCAAAAGTTAAATCAAAAGCACCTGTAATAAAAATTAGATACCAATTGGTTCTCCCACCCGAGAAAGACCTCTATAAGTTACCCATTCTAACAAAAACAGACACCAAGGAGTACCACATTCCCATACTGGATTCTTTTTTCATCATAGAAAATTATATCAGGGACTATTGGATAATGAATCCTTCACCTGATTCCTTTTTCATACATGTTTTCATTTTGAAACATGAATATCACTAATACCATCTACTATGACAGGTGGAAACCACCTAGCACATTATCAAACTATAGTATATGGTTATAAGGTCATGAATCCTCACTATCCCATATATAAAATTGGTAAAGGGATTCACATATCATACCTCAAAAAATCAGTGTCTCTATGTCATATGTTTCTACTGCATGAAATTCATCAATTTCATTCCCCACCATCTCACTAAAAGTGGATCTTTCTCTAACATCTATTTGAAAAAATACCATTATTATACCATCAATAACCAAATCCTTCGAATCCGAAAACAATTTTCATTTGTAGGAACTTACTCACCCACAAGTTTTTATATCATATATCAAGAATTAAATTTAGTGGGTGGAAAATTCATCTTTCTATTGAGTAGGAATCCACATCAAAAATCATTATCACAATTCCGCATTTATTTCTAGAATCTCTATGTAAACATTGATGAAGAGGTGGAATAGAATGGGTACCTCACACCTGTATCTTACCATTCTATCATATTAGTAGAATCAAAAAAATATCTTGAAATTAATCACACATTGATCCTCTATGTCAAAAACAACAATTTCATGTAGTTTTCCATGTATATCTCCACCTGATCAATAAACTTCTCCTGGACCACCTGATATTGTTGGTGGTTTTAACTATTTGATGAACTATCCTCCTCCTCCATCTCATCATTTTCTTATGCCACATCAACCACCATATGGACCTCTTTCAGGAAACTGTTTCCAGTACATTATTAATATATTCACTATATATCATCCAACAACACATTTATTAATACATTCTAGCATGATATTTCTATACCCATCTGAATAAAAAAATTCTTCTGCCTTAGTTGACTATGATGTCCTCAACTATTCTAATGAAACCTTTTATATTGTGACCTCATTTTTACACCTACTAATAGGGGGTCATGTATTACCTTTACAATGGGGTATCCTTACAATGGATGCTCACGATAAATTCTCAATCACTATATAGTATATTCCATCACAATTAAATCAATCCAAAGCTCAATGTATCATACTATGTCCACCTGGATATTAATAGGTGGGTATACTCATTGTTCACTGGGTGGATGTACTCTCTATTATCCACATGGATGAAAATGTTCATCATGATCATTCCCATACCTGGAGTCCTCCCATGTTATTACATCATTCCATCAAAACTTATATTAAAACATTATAGGTTTTCATCATGAAATCATTCTTATAGATGCAAATATGTACCATGCTATAAATGTGTATTTGGCGAGTTGAAACAAGAATGAAATGGAAACCACAATTAATTACTATATAAATCATAGATATATGATTCCATGATACTAGATAATTAATGTTATATGTATGTATTAACATTATCATGGTTTTTTTGAATGGATACATCGGTCACTACACTATCATTGAATACACTATCTTAAAATATGTACCCAAAAAACATTAAAATTCCCTCTATGAAACTAAAACAAATTTCACTACTAGAAATCTCAAAAACCCACATTCTTGAGAAATAATTCCTATAAATCCACTCACAATTGACCCTACCCATTGTGGCCCTCCTATATAATTTACGATCGATCCTCCACTACCCCATGCCCACCCCGAATAGTCATGTTGTTGAATTCCAACATCGAGTTGGAATCTCATACACATGGGAGGACTTAGCCTATGGTACCCATAATCACAGAGACACATCAATATCTATGAAACTATACATATATAATAGTAAAATATTCATAAAATTGAATTTATAAATACATATCCTACAATTACAGTACACAAATACTAGAAAGAGATGACGTGGAAAATTCACTCTTTCTAAAAACTGGAAATGTGTCCAACCTTCTCAAAAGGTGGGGAACTAATATAAACTACATGACTAGTATAAACCAATTACACTATAAATGATAAAAATATTTGACCCACTCCTATTCCTCTAATAACAACACTATGTCACCTTTCATCTACATAAGACACCTCGTGTGTTGGAAGAGTCCAAGGAAGGGTGAGTATAAAATTACTCAGTATATAACCAAAAATAACAAAATTAAAGGGATAATGTGAAATAATATAATTATATTAAAAGATCTGTAGTAGGTAACCCAATAATAAGATAATAGGATACACTATCTCGACCTCTCCATGGATATAAATGAATATTAAAATCATAACCAATTGGAATGTCATTAAAAAAACAAACAAGAATGTATACAAAAAAATAGAAATACTAATAATAAACTCTGAATCACATTGTTTGAACCATAATTCAAACAATTAATTGATACTCATGGATTAAAGGAAATTATCATCTAGGAGAATACACTCAATGATCCTTTCCATTCTTGTGATCATTCAACTGAGATAATACAATAATTTGGTCTCTCTAAGAAGAAATTCACACTAAAAGCTAAGTGGAATCATCTGATATACACTATATTAAGAATAATAGCTCATCATAAAGATCATATTTTGTTAATTAGATATGGGTTCAATGAACAACTTTCACTAGGGGGAATTTTTACCCTACTCGAAACACTATACATACAATGGGTATTGAAGATCATCCCAAATAACTGATACTTCGCTATATAAGGGAATGATGGATGTGTTTCATTGGTCATGATGGATCAACAAACCCCACCTATGGAAAACAACATTTTAGAACACTTATGAGATTGATACACAGATAAAGGTCAATTGTGAGGGCTCTCTAGAGGGACATCATACATTAATAGATTTATCCAACTAGATATTCAGTCCAAGCCCATGAAAATAATGGTCACAAAAATTCCAATTACCCAACCTAATGATCCTAATGGAAATGTGGATCATACTAGGCCTATCAAAAAGATACATGCACTAATGCAATGATATATATGAACAATATTCCTCTGGATTAGATTCAATGCTAAACACTCATGGTGGAAGACTAACAGTAACTCACTCAACAATAAGGGAACTCACCCACACTATTCAAGCTCATGTAATCCATATTAGGGATATAATCCTATGATGCAGATGTCATTTAAAAGATACCTCGCTGGAATAGGTGAGGGTTAGTCACCCAAGTGATATTAGTATGTATGAAACAGAAAGATGAAAAACATTGTGTCACCTCACATTTTGTATCTAATTGTAAAACAATGGAATCCACAAAATCCAAAATAGAATTATACTCGGGATTGGATACTCATGGGGCACAATTCATGTCATAAAAATAATTATAGATGATGATAAAGTATAATAAAATTATATTTAATGATTCCAAAATACATTTTTTTGTATCTTGTAACTTCCCCTAGCCATGTTCCTCCAAATACTAATTCTAAATAAATTGTAATACATGGTCTGTACTCCATGTCACATGGAATGTTACCACATTCGATGCTCTATGCATGTCCTTAACTATAAATGACCTAAATAGAAATTTCTACACAATAAAATGAGCATATTTTTTTACATGATGTGTTCCTCTTGGTTAGGAAAAATTTCTTTTCCTTGGTCATTCCCATGTAATGAAACTAGTTCTTGTCTCCTCTTACAATGTGAAAACAATTGACCATGTCCCTTTACACAATGTGTCTAGACAATCCTCTGGCCAAATGACTTATGTTAACTACTGGTTATGGACCCCTAGGAAAACGTTCATAGTGTACTATTTTAATCATCCCCGAATGAGAGGAATACATTTGTGAACAAGAATCTAGAGTACAAATCAGCTTCTAATGAGATAAAACACCCAATTTCTCTAGATGATTTCACATTTCACACTCATGGGTTTCATATAAGTCTTTAATAGAAATTTATATTATAATTAGTTAATATGTTGATATGGGGTGTAAATTTAAAAAATCCCACCTATCTCATGGGGAAATGTAGAATCTATTGTTCAAAATCAACACCTAGAAGCCATTTCACATTAATCTGGTGATGAATAGGGTAAAAAACGAGGTTAGTGTGTCTTAGTAGAATTAAAACACAAGAAAACACTTCATTTGATGCTCATAATAAACTCATGATCCTATGTTCCATTATCATGCACCAATAGATCAATATTCATGGTATATATATAATATAATCTAGTAATATAAAAAATTAATTTGGACTTCTACATCCAAAAAATATAGTATGATAGTACGAAAAGAAGAAAAGGGAAAAAAACTAGCCCACTAATAACTAAACAATATTCCCAAAATTTTAGAATGATGGGACTAATATCAATTTCATTATTTTTACACACCTCAGTATATCATTCATTGAACTAAGAACTACACACTCTGGGGCCTCCAAGTAAAATTCATGCATTCTTATTTTCTTCACAAAACATGACTTATGTGGGCCGATCTTGTATTGATGTGAGCATAAAAATACCCATTATCTTCCCACAAACCCAAAAATAAAAGCTAACATCATACAATTGTGTTCTTAAATACCCAATATTAATTAAATTTTTTAAATTCACTAAACCTACTTTTAACCCAACACTAATGGTAACCTCTAATCATGTTCCTGATGTAGGCAAGATTTATGCCATTCATAGGTTAAATCCTATGTAAAGGATTCAACCATAGTATTATGATTAAAATATTGCATACAATACATGAGTTATTTGGAACTAATAATAAAAAAATATAATTCATTGAATATATATTTCAATATCACTTTATCAAGGCTGGATAAGAACTGGAATCCCATGCTGACTCAGAGTGTGGATTCTGGAATATTCTGTGAAATATTCCAATGTCTTACATTAAAAATCATAACTGTTACATTATCAACATCCTATAATATTTTTTCCCTAATGGTAATAACATATGAATAATGTAGAAAAATACAATCCCAATGATATATACCACACCGTAAATCTCTATTGAAGTTAATCATTTTAACAGAAAACATACACTCAGGGGAACCACATTCCACTAAAGGCCTTTTATATATAGATAAAAAACACCCCTGGGTGCCCTGATAAAATGACTCCAAAGTCAATTCCCATCAAATCCATGCCGATGTTTTTAAAAAATTCATGCACACTTAACCTCAACAACTATAGGTAGAATACATAAGAACACTAATATAACTTTTTTTAAGAGTTTATAGCCATGTCAACACACTAACCTACACAAAAACTGAAGAAAGGAAATCACATGTCATAGATAAAACCAGAATCAATATCTCTAGGTCATAAAAACTAGCTATCTCAAACTCAAAATTACCCTTACCAACATCTCACCCCAACTAGGTAATACTTTAAATATATACACACTATAAATCCATAAAAATACAGGTAATATGGACTCGTATTCCAAATCACGACACCATAAATTTTGGGTGGTAATGACTCACCCACACACTTTTGTATTGTGTATCAAGAATTTCTCTTGGTGAATCATGGTTTCTCTTTCTTGTGAGTATGATGATACATAAAACATCACCATCAAAGGGATACCCCAATTACCTTTTTCTCCCTAGATATTACATGAATAAAATGGAATGAAGATGGTACCCCATACAATTTTCTAACATTACTACTTAATAATTATAAATGATATAGGGTGTACCGTTAATTAATCATATCACATCTAGCTAAAAAAATCCAGCAACATTATCTACCCATGTCCATGTCTAAAATACCCCTATGATTGTTTGGAATAATTGTGGGTGGTGTTGGTGGAATCCAATAAAAGAACTATCCCCCGCCTACTACTCCACAAGCTCTTTTTCTACATCCTCCACCTTGTAGACCTCGATGAATAAACTATTGCCTCTTCTTTTGTAGTCAATCATCTACATCTCTACTTGACTAATGATGTGTAGGAAAATATTACACAAGAATTCGGTGAACATCATAAGAAAAAAAACCACCTCCACATCGATGAAATCATATGCCCTCATGGTATCCAACAGAACCTCTAGTTTCCTGGCCAATGTAACAAACGAGTTGTCAGTGGGTCTTGGCATAATTAAAACACAATAGAACCATTAATTTTATGCTCACAATATATATTTTATCCCTAAGTTCCATTATCATGAACCAACACAACCATATTCATGGTGTTTATATAAGATAATACACCAATATAAATAATTAATTTGTACTTCTACATCCAAAAAATAGAGTATTACAATACGAGAAGAATAAAAGGGAAAAAACTATCCCACTAATAACGAAACAATATAAACAAAATTTTTGAATGATTGGACTAATATCGATATAGGTATCTTTACACACCTCAGTATATAATTCATTGAACTAATAACCACACACTCGGGGTCCTCCATGTAAAATGATTGCATTCCTATTGCCTGCACAAAACATGACTTATGTGGGCCGATCTTGTGTTGGTGTGAGCATAAAAATACCAATTATGTTCCCCCAAACCCAAAAATAAAATCTAAAATCATACAAAAAATAATTACCCCATCAAAATATATAGGGGAGAATCCAAGAGTTAGAAAAAAATATACTCAATCTCTTCCACTTGTAGGCTACACCAAAATAAATACATCATTCGGCCTAATATGTCAAATAAATAGTCACATATCATAAGGTCTTCCAGTAAATCCATAATATAATTCTAACAAAATACAAGAAAAATAGTCCAAAAATAATTCCATCCACAAAAACCAACATAAGGGTCTAATTTAATGCTCATTTAAGAGAACATATTCTATAAACCCATCCATCCCTAGTAGAACGCTTCCATGAAAACACACCGGTATGGTCTCTCTAAGAAGAAATTACCGATAAAATATTAGAGGAATTATATTATATCCACACTCGATCAGATTAATTCATCATACTTATGATCAAATATCAATGAACCTCAACTGGAGTGGATTTTTATCAAACGAATAAAAAGTAAACAAATTAGAAAATCTATAGTATAAATATTCTCCAAATTTTTTTAGTAATATGATGATAGTGCTGAAATATATTTTATTTACACAATACATGGCATATGATGGTGGATCTTATGGAGGGTTGAGTATGAATATATCTTGTAAATTCCACAAAACCCAAAAAGAGTACACATAATCTAAATTAAATAAGTTATCACAAATAGACTATAGAGAAGAGAACCCAAGTGAGAGAGAACATGAAAATCAATCTTAACTACTCCATGGATATACCTAACTTGTCATTTCATCATATTAAGGCAGGTCACAAAAATACACATAATGATAGTTCTCCTATAAAATACTAAATATAATCAAAATAGACACCATGACTCAAGGTTCAATTAGTAAATGTATCTATAAAATCATACTGAAGGATGAAACAAAATGCTCATCTAGGAAAACAGAATCCATGAGCTTTTCTATACCCAATGCAATACAACTCAGTAAACACTAACATGGTGACCTCCAGGAAAAAATTTATTCTCAAGAAATGACATTAATTTTACCAAAAACACGCGTTATTTGAATAATACCAAATCAAAAATATCATATATCCTTATACAGATAAATGGAAAATTTCCATGGCTAACTTGTGGGACTCTATACCCTACTGGAAACAATATACATAGAAATATAATCACATCACTACCAAATTATTAGAACAATTTATATTATTTTTATCAAATACCTTGTAGTGGTGGTCACAATAACAAAATAATCCCATATCAGGAAGACAACAATGTATAACACTAAATATATTGATTCACATATAGGGGTTCAATGCATAATAAATTTTGAGTGGACATCATACCATATTGGAAATATCCTTACAGGTTGGGAATCTTAGCTCATATAAATATTAGTCATGAAAATTACAATCACCCTACCTTAGTGAAATAAAGGATATAAGGATCTTTTTGGTTCACTCAATGTGATTCACACTCAAATTCCTTGAGAGTCCTGTAGTCTTATGATCAAGAACAGATTCAATACTAAATCCTCATGGAGGTAGACTAAAAATTACTCATTCAATAATATGTAAAGACACCCACACTGTACATTATCGTGGAATATAAACAACATTTATAATCCTATTATTATGATGGGATTACATAGTACCCTCATAGAAATAGACCAATGGATGTCACCCAGCTATTGATGGACAATAATTCACTAATATAAGTATCCCATAATGTCACTTTACATCCCATCTATAATTTGAAAACCATGGTTAATATCTTTTCCTATATAAAAAATAATCAAGATAATATAATCAAGGTACTATAATTGAGGGTAGATGTTGGAGATGGGTGAGGAAATATTATGAGGTATGTACATGGAATGACCTCACAGTACAAATCTTGTCTCTCGTAACAAGCTCATGGTCATGATCCATCACAGTACATGTCTTGTATAATGGGTAAAACATGGTTTGTTCTATATGTAACATGGTTTTTGGAATCTTATTAGTATCTAATATTTTCCACACTTAAATACAACCTTGTTTACAATGTCTCATATCATGGCATGTATAGTTGGTAAACAATGTGTTCTCTTAAGTAGTTCTTAAGTCCGCATCCTTTATCATGCCCTTGTAATTATTCCTATTATTGTGTCCTTTATTTGTGTATGGTAACTCAAGGATCTCCCCTTAGATGGTGAATATATCAATTTTATTGGACACATGACTTGGTTTCACAACATTGCATATACCAAAAGTACATAGAATGTTGTCACCAAAGTCAATTTTCAAAGATGTATAAGAATAAACAAAATGTTCTCCAACACTAAATGTTGTGTGATTGTGAATTTCAATTTTGAATCCCTTATGTGCCACCAAAAACCAATTATTTATCCAAATCTAACCAATGTCAACCCTGATAGGGTCTTTAGTTATCGTCTAAGTGATCTAAAATAATTAAACAATGAATTAACATTGATCAAGATGTAAATCTTGTAAATCCACATAACTCATTTCAAAGACTCGTTCTTCGGGTCTAAAAATACACTTGGAATCAACTTCACCTCGATCCAATGATCATATGGGTCAAAATAGAGCCTTGGATTCACCTATATACCTTATGTAATTCCACAAAAATCTAATATAAGAACATTGTATTTGATAGTATGTGTGAGTCACAACACCAATTGTGTAATAGAATATAATATCCAGAGAATTTAAAACATAATTACTATATAAAAAGAATAATATATTAAATTTATTTCAATGAACAAAATACTGAGTTAGTATATGTCCCACAAAACAACTAGTTTCCAAGATGACAAGTGTTATATGCAAGGTCATTTTTTACTGAACAAAAAAATATTACTAGAATATGGTTATTTAATATAATAATATATAAACAAGACATTAATTTTTAGGTTAAAAATACAATTAACTAACTTAAAAAATTCATGGATATAAAAATATAAGATGAATTCATTAGTTACTGATAAATTATAAATGAAAATCAAAATTATAGAATATAAATTATATATATTTTCTCTAAATGGCACGTTCTGTTAATAAATAAAATTAATTAAAATAATACTATGATACTAATTAGATATTTATATATATATGTTATATTAAATAAAATTTATTTTACTATAATCTAATATATTTGACATGAATATGTAAAGAAGGAACCCAATTGTATGCATAATAAGAAAATATTTTTTTAAACATAGTTTTACCTTGTTTTAATAGAGAACTTTTTATAAATAATTTTTTTGGAACTGTTATATATATTAAATGTAAAAATAAAAATAAAATTTTATATTTATTCAAATAAAATATTTAATGGTTAATTTTGTGTACTTTTTTGTAATGTTTCATTTTTGATGAATACTAAAAGTTATTGAATTTCAGTTCAAGACTTCTTTATTCATCGAATTTTTAATACGGATAATTTATATTTATAATTTTTTTAAGAGTATAATTATAAAAATTTTATATAAATTAATCTAATTTAGGTAATTGTATTCAATTTTACTTCAATATATAATATAAAATGGTAGTAAACGTTTCAATATCTTTCTTTAAAAACACGTTTTTCCGTCCCGTCCGTGGGATTAAATTTCAATTACATTATACAAATTCTATGGTTGTAATTTTGATAAAATTACTCTATATATTGAATCTGGATAATATACAATATCACATATGTAAAAAAAATTAATGTATAATATTACTGATTGTGATTTTAATTTTGTACAATGATTAAGCTAAAAATTATCCTAATAATGATTAAAACATAAACTAAAAAGACAAAATGGCATAATTTTTTTTTCCAAAATCCTTTTAATTGAATTATATCAAACATATAACCTATTTTATAGAATTTATTAAATTATCAGAGGTAATTTTCATAATAAATACTTTCGTTGAATTACTTTTTAATCTAAGAATGCCTCTCCTCCTCCACTATAAAAATCCATTCACCCGTCCCATTATTTTACAGCTCTAAACATGCTTGTCTCACCAAATCCCTACATAAATAAAATCCCAAAATCATACATCTATTATTATTATCATTAACATGTGAATAATGAAAATTAAGGATGTGATTTGGTATAAAAAAAACTATTTCCCCAAAAATCAATTAAAGTTCATCAACAATAAAATTTATTTTATTTCATTAACCACCCCATTTACTCTTATTATTCCATGATTACATAATAAAATAAGTAACCTATATATATATATATATATTTCATATTCAATTATTTCACCAAAAATAAGTATAAATTTAATATAATGTATATTCAACATACATTTTATGTTAACAATGAACTACGTCCATGAAAAACAATGTCATTAATATTTTATTTACCGCCGCCCATAGATGTCCATTATGATGGAAAATAATTTCTAATATATATATATATATATATATATATATTAAATTTATTATTTATATATCCTCAAATAATAATTTTATAAAACATACCATTATTTTTTCAATTTTTTGTAAAGACGATAACAACATTTTTGGATGTATGCACTCCAGCCTCATCAAAGCTATGTGATTCATTCAAAAAATACATGCAGAATATAAAAATTGGTTTTAATAAAAATATGTAACATATATGACATATATTTGACAATTTAATTATACTATAAAAATATATCATTTTATTTTAAATATTATTACATGTCAAAGAAATTAATGTAGCGTTCATGTGTAAGTACTACCGATTATATCCATGAATGATGTATATTATTACATATCTCAGAATTTTAGGGATTATTATAATTACATATATTTAATTAATATATATGATATAATTTTTTTTGTAAATTATGGTTATTATGGAATCGTCATCTTTGTAATTGGAAGAAAAATAAAATGTTAAAACATACCCAACAAACTATGAAATTAACACCTGAAATAGTGGAAATAATGAATGGTTGTTAACTAATGGATAATAATATATTATAAGAATATAATATTAGATATTATTAACATTATTATGGTTGTATTGTTATTTAGTATCATGTTTAAAACTAGTATTCATGAGGTAAAATGAAGTTCACCGGAAATGAAACACAATGAATTGTGTTCTAGTCTCTCTTTTTCTATTAGGCATATGGAATTTCAACTACTTAATTATTTTCAATGGTGTATCTATAGTAAATTTTGATATATTATATAATGAATTATTTTATCTTCATGGAATTTTAAGGTTTTATGTAGGTTATCTCAATCATGAATCTTATAATTTAGATGATACTAAGTAGTAAGTGACTTCATCTTTGTTTCCGTTATTTGAGACATATATTATTATTATACACCCAATTTCTTATATATTGTGTACATACATCTTCATTGATATATAATTTCATTATTAGTTAATTACTATAGATATATTGTGTTTCAAAATTAATTATTTCACTTTATGGGGTTTAAATTATGTGTTACCACGGTGGAAATAATTTCATAACCCAGCTATTTTTATTAGGTAATATTACTTCCTAATTGTTGTAAATATTATATGATTATATTCATTTTTTACCTTATATTTTATTATTTGTATTTTCTTATGTGAATTTAAATTTCAAACAAATTATCTATTTATCCATTTATTCTCATATAATCGTTATGGACTTTTCAAGTGGTTACGTCATAAGCTCATTTTGTTCAGGATTTTTTACTCTTGAATTTTCATTATTATTTATTATTGGATTATTATTCTTTAAAAAAGTTAATTTTATTATAATATAGTCATTAATTACTATTTTAATGTAATATTATCATTTTACCATTTTTGTTACTGAAAATGATTTAGAAAATGTTTTTTAGAAAACCCTACATCATTTCTCTGTTTAGTTAGAAATTATGTATTCTTCTAAAAACCATGTTTTATTGAATCTTTATTGAAAATATATTCATAAAATTCATACTGATTTTTAAAATAAATTTACCCATTTTTTTAATTTTCAATATTTTCAAAGCAATTGTCTTAAAAAAAATTTAACAGAAAATTTTCTTTATCATATTTACCATTAAAAAATAATATTTTTTACAGTGTAAAGAATGTATGACTTCACAAACATTGACATATTTGAAGAAAAAATTTTATTTTTAAAAGGTTTCTCACTAAAAAATTTGTTTTGAAAATATTTTTTGAAAAAAATATATTAGAAAAATCAAAAGAAAATTGATCTTTTAAAAACATCATTTTATAATTTCATTTTGTATTATTTCTATTCATCAATGAAATCAAGAATTTTTTTTACACCACATAGAATATGATATATTGATAAAATATATATTATTTATCTAGATGTTATAAGATTTAGTAGAAAATTTATTTTTTTAATATTCACTACGTTGATTTCTTTTAGTCCCATTGAAATATTCAATTTATATGATCATTGAATATTGAATTTTCATTAATTATCCATAACAATTATTAGGAATATTTTATTTCCTAAAATAAATATAATTTGTAATAATTGTATTTCTGTTCATAATTATTCGATTATATAGTAAAATAAGTATAAATATATATTCATTATTCAATACTATTATTTGATAATGAATATTTTCTATAAATTTAATTTATTACTCGATATGAGGAATACTTCTCACTCATAGTGACAGGTGGGTCTTAGAAATTATATAGTCACTTAATTCATCGATATGTTATCCTGAGACAAATCAGTTTCAAATAAAATATTTTTATACAATTTTTTTAAACAATACTGTGAATGTTCATCAAAATATTTGTTTTCATGACCCTTTGACATAACATAAAATTATTTATCAGCACTTATATTATGAATGAGTATTCATTATAAATGAGGTAATAACTATGAAAGAGACTATATATTCATTTTGTTCTATATTTATTGACTAAATAGAATATTTTTTCAATATCATACCATGAAATATTGAGTATACCTTACCTTATTATTTAAATGGAATATGTTTTTAGTCATTTATAATTCCATTTTTGACACACTTCCTTTTGAGTTTTTTTTAAAACAAGGAATGTTTCTTTGGTTATTAAATTTCCATGTTGACTATTATAATTGATTCATTTAAACCACATTGATACTTGACCATTACTAATAATATCATCTCACATTTATTTTTTTATTTCCCAATGATTCCCTGAATTTTACTAAGAAAAATATGCAATTATAAACTATATGGAATATTTTTATCCATGAAAAAAAAATATTTTGTAATTATTGTATTTATTTGTATTATAATACTTATGATTTCATATATTTTTAGAATACAACTAAATTCCTCCATCCAATATTGTTGTAATATATGTAATCATGATAATGTTATGGTATTAGACATTGGCACTATTATTTTTGGTTTTGGGTCACTATAGTTGGTATCTGGCGATGTATTTTTTTTAAATAATGGTAACCAGAATTAAGAAATAATAGAATAGGTAATATAACATTATGATAGAATTTTAAGATAATAATATAATAACATAATGAAATATTAATACGGTATATAATTTGTGAATCATCTATGAAATTAAACTTTTTTAGTGTACTGTAGGTGGACATGGTTCTAGCTCAGATGAACCTCAAGAAAACAAATTTGAAATGGTGTTTCAGGATTGACTCAAGAATAATCTCAAAAATGAAAATGAACCATAATAACAACCTTGTATGAAAATAATTTACGATTATACTATAATAATTTATATTTTATTTACAATCCATTATGATGTATTTAAATAGATACTGACAATGAATTATATATATTAATCCTATGGTGTCATATATTTAAAGTAACCCTTCAAGATTTTGGACATCTTTAGATAATTATGTCGGTCTTCCAATGTTATAATTGATTCTTACAATATTATTTATGGTTTTAATAAATTCCCACTTATAATATACATCCTAGATGTTATATTAGATTTTATTATTAGTATTAAATTACTTAAAAAATTATGTTTTATAAAAATATATTATGAATTCATTGGAAAAAAAATAATTATAAATTAAAATATAAACTGGTTGAATATAAAAGGAATATTTTTATTCTCCTAAAGGTTTTTTATCATAATAATGTAATGGGTTTATAATTATTGAATAATATTGATAAAATAAATTTGTTTTATATTTATTCAATATTTTTACATTTATAAAATATATTTTATAGGAATAAGATAAGTGAAAATATACATTTACATAGAAAAACATGAATTTTCTAAAGATTGTATTCCCACATATCAATTTTTTTACTATTTTAAATCCAATTTTGATACATTTAAAAAATTTATATAAAAGCTAACCAATATTTTATTAATAAATAAAAAAAATATATATGGTGACTTATTGTATTTTTCGTTGAAGTTTTATTTTTTTATGAATAGATAAAAACACTAAAGTGAAATTCAAAACATCTTTTTCCCATCTGTGGGATTAAATTTAAATTATTTCATATCGTATTATTTAATTATATATATATAAATATATTAATTATTTATAAGAAAAATAATTATAATTTCTAATAATGTAATGTTAGTATTTTAAAAAAAATTACTGAATGCGACTAAAATTAATTACAACTATTAAGAGAAAAATTAGTATAACAAGGGACTAAACCATGAAATTAAGGGCACGAAATTCCTAGAAACATATAAAATATAAATTTTATGGCCATATATATACCATATAACCTATTTTATATTTTTTTTATTAGAGTGACTTTTAATAGTAAAACATGGGGTGAATCTCATATTAAAAAATTTTGATGTGTTTCACACAACCTCTACTTCAAAAAAAAACCCTCTAACACATGCAAACATATGCAGACCTTTTAATCTCCATTAATCATATAAAATAATCTCCAAAATCCCTCCATTATACAATTATTTCTCAACATGGGAATGAATCAAGCCAATGTAGTATTTTGTGACAAAAAAGGAGTTACCCAAAAATGATGTCACATTATTAAGTGTTAATGTCTCATTTATTGAATTATAAACACCAAGAATTCTATTTATTTTATTATTATATAATATACTCATTGTAATAAATATATTGAGTAATTTTTCAATTATGTTTTGACCTGATCTTATGCACAATTTCATGCAATTTTAACAAACATAACATTAATGTGTATGATGAACAACTACGTTACAAAATTATGTCATTCATTTTTACTATACCACCTAGCATGGATTAAACTTAAGAAGAAAAAATAATTTTTATATGGTATATATAATATTTATTATTTAATTACTATTTTTAAATTTTAATATAACAAATTCCATTGTTCATTTAAATTTTTTAAATATGATAACATCATTTGGGGAGGTGTGGACTACTGCCTCCCCAAAGCTATGTGATTAATTCAAACAATACATGGATCATGTAAATATTGGTTTTGATAAACATATGTGAAATATAAGACATATTTGTGATACTATCTTTATAATAAGAATATATATAATATCCCTTTCATTCTTTTAATATGCAATAGAAATGATTGTTTCTTTCATGCGTCTATACGCCCTACTGCATATGTTTACAGTGAATTTTATTTCATACCAACAAATTTATTATTTATTATAAAAATATATATTCTGAATTTATATTATACTAACATCATAGTTTAAATTCCAGATATTATTGAATCAGTATATATGTTATTGGATCAGAAATAATATTTTAAAACATAATAGAAAACTATCCAATTAACACTAGAAATATATCAAATATTTATGATTAATATATTACTAACAATAATATATTTTCAGAGGACAATATATTATATTATAAATATTAATATGGTTATGGATAAGATTTTAAAATTTGTAAAACAATTATTTAGGAGGTAAAAATATGTTCACCTAAAAGGAAATGAAAGGTATGTGATTCTGGTATTAGATTTTATTCAATGAGGCATACACAAATTTCACCACTAAAATCTATTTTTTTGTGTACCTACTAGATAATTTGATATATAATATAATTAATTATTTTTTATTCATGGGGCATAAATATTCTTTTGATGTTATCTATTTCATGGGCTTTATGGTACATAATTTACTATGATGTACGGGATTTCTTCTACATTTTCAATTTTAGACAAATTTTATTATTTCGAACATAATATATTATATATGGTGTACATAATAAAAATTTAACATTTTATATATCAATTAATTCATTATAAATAAAATTTTTAATTTCAAAATTAATTATTTCAAAAATAGAAATTTTAATTTATCATTGGCATATTGAAAAGATTTTTATAGCCCAATTTCATTAGTTAGGGATATATTGAATACTTATATTATTAATAAAAAAATTTTATTAGTGAAATAATTTTTTACTATATATTTTTAACTTTAGAATTTATTTATTTTCATTTTTATTGTTCACACATAATGTATTTCTTGTTTGACTCTTACATAATCATTATGGTCATTTCCACAGTTTTATTTGGTATCTAATTTTTTTTAGGATTATTTAGATTTGAATTTCAATTAATGGATTTTATTGGATCTTTGTTTTATAAAAAAAATCATTTCATTATACTATTTTTATTCATGAACATTTTAATGTAATAGTTCTATATTCCACTCTCGGGTACTCAGATTATTTTTAAATTGTTTTAACGGGACATCGTTTTCAATTGACTTTGTAGTTGGATAAATATTTTTTTTAATAAAAATCATGTTTTATTGAAAAAATTATTTTTTTTAACAATTTCAAAAAATAGTATTAAATAAATTATCCCCTTTAAGTATTTCAATTTGTTTCAATTCAATATTCTTGAAAATTTACAAATAAATTTTTTTTGAACGTTTTACAATGAAAACATATTGTTATTTTAACTTGTATGTCGTGTATATGTTTAACCCCTTCAATTTATATTGTATTCATATTTATTTTGGAGTAAAAATCAATATAAATTTACTAATAAAATTTCTTTTTTTTCCTTCTGGAATATATTTGTTACGTATTTTCCACTACATGAAACATTAATTCCATGATCATAATTATTGGCCATGAAAAAACATTGTTTACTACAAAATCATAATGGGTATAATAATTATTATTGAGTTAGATATCTATTTTTTAGGTTGTTTCTAAAATATCTTTTAACTATTTAGTTAGTTTGAGGAAAAAATTTATTTTATTCATTTCATTAAGATAGGAACATAACAAAACATATACCTCTTACACTCAATTAGTTGTTAGATAAGCGGGTTTATTTTTTATTGCATAAATCATTTTATCTAATATTTAATACATTAATGATTAGTTTAGTGAAATATTATCCTATAGTATGACATTGAAAACATTTCCTTAATGGAATTTTCAAATATTTATTATTTATTTTTATATTTACAATTTGAAACATATTATATAAAATATTAAATATCAAAATGTGGTGAATGAAATTTAAAAAAATAAAATAAAATACCCACCATTAGAGAATAAAAATATTTTATACAAATATAATTTTAATTCACGGATAAAAATATTTCTGCTAACAATGATAGGATGATGGATAATCTAATATGTCAGTTCAAATGATCTATTATTGATGTTTTTTTATATATATGATCTAGATATGTGAAAATTATCATAGATTACACTATGTAGTAACATCGATCATATGAATGAGTTCATATTGATAGGGAGGGATATATCCATGACCCATTCATATAGATCCTATGTTTTTATAACTCTACATTTTTGTATACCTTATTTGTGCCTTGGAAAAATTGAAATAATAATTTTTATTTTTATTTATTAATATTTGATTATTAAAATATTACTTGAACAATTTTCCATACTACGTAACCCTTTTAATTTCTATAGTTGTTCAATTAAAATTTCTCTAAATTTCAATGACACCTTATGTTATTTAATTCAGCATAATTAGTTTCCAATATTATTCTGAGTCCGTATTGATATATCATATCACTTAAAGATCAGCTTTACTATTTTTATATCTTCCTTTTTTCATTTCTAAGATAAATAGCAATAAATATTATTTTTTATGTTTTTCTCTCATACATTTATATAATTATTATATTCCAAATTTATATAATGTTATTCTATTTTAGAATCTACTACATCCCATGTGAATGCACAAGTGAAATACCAAATTATTTTTCAAAGATTAAATTTTCTTGATACTCCCATGGGAGGAAATAAATAGATATTATATAATATATGTAATGGGAGTATTGATTAATCTTATTGACATAATTATACATTTATTGATCCACATTCCATTTTTAAAAGAAATATATTATGTTCCATTTTTGAAAAACTAAAAGAAATTTTTTAAATGGTATCTAGTATATAGATTCATATGGAAAATGAAATATATCCATCTAGAGAACTGTTAACCTAAAATAATATATTAATAGGAAAACTTATATATTCTCTCCAAAATGACGTGAATTTAAAAAATTCAATGTTTGTATTGATTTAAAAAATGTCAAATTAAACCACGATATCATTTAATATAATAACAACAGGGGTTAAATAAATATTAACTTCTCTATTCACCATAATATGAAAAAAAATCACTAAGATGATATATATATATAAGGATTAATATTCCATAAAATTGATATAAAGTAGTTTATAGTGATATAAAACCACATAAAAATTGTAAAATACATTTTTAGTGGTGATTTAAATAATAATTAAATTTTATTTGAAATGATAATTACAGTTTCTATTTCTAATGTGGGATCTTAGTAATGTATTTATCAGTATTTTTCATTAAAACCAAAATTATATTTTTTAAACCATTTCTATTTCATTCCACATTTGTGATAATCAGTTCCCTAAACATTATTCTTTATGTTCATGATATATCTCTAACCTCAACTTCAATATTAGCACACATTAATATATGTCCATATAGTCTTCAACCTAACCTCTACTACATTTCCCCCATCCTCCAGTCATTTGTCAAATAATGTTTTTACACATTATCACTATATCGACATCGAATTCATTTTCCCCAAAATCAACTCATACCTAACCTTATGAAATTGATGTTGATATAAAATTAGTAAATGAAGTGAGTTTTTTGTTCATGGGTTGTAATAATTTCATATTTTGTGATCTAAAATAATTATAATTTAATATATTTTTTATTTATTTTATAATAGTATTAGTACTTTATATATAATCCCTATACATGATTTAAAATTAATTGATAAAAATTTGGATTTATTATTATTATTATTTGAATTAAATTTTACAATTTATCGTCATAAATAAATTTATCTAGTTCATTCAAAATAATCATGATCAAATGATAGGTTTATGAATATAAATATTTAAATATTTATTTCATTTACTTGTATTACCCACTCATTTCTCATTCCATAATATTTATTTATTTTATTTATATATAATGATATTAATTGGATCCCATTAAACTAATAACCTCTTTTAATTGAGATTATAAACACATTAAATATGTATACCACATGTGATTATTTTTATCAAACAATTTTTGGTGATTTTTTTAAAATATTATAAATGTATATGATGAAATATTTCAAGTCTGTTATACATAATGTTATTTTTATTTCATTAATATAATTATGATCTAGGATCATAAAACAAATTCAATTTTCAATAATAATAAGATAAAATTACATAATGATGTAAGGAATATAAATTCATGAAATGATATCCTTAGGTTTTTTGTCATATATTTTTCGTTAATCATAATAACATTATTTTATTATTTGGTGATTGTAATTCCATATATTGTAAATTTAATTATTGATTTCGGATTGATATTTTAGGAAAATAATAAATTGGTTCTTAATTCCATTCAAAGTTGAATATTCATTAACTGTCATTTTAATACTCTATATTTTTTGTAATATAAACCTTAAATATAAAATTAAATTTTATTATCAATTTTTAATATCAATATAATTATTTTTTATTTATAAAATTTATTTTCTCTAATATATTTAACAAAAATGAATTATTTTATAATTATATTTTTGAATAATTATAATTTTTATATTACTATGTTGAATATTGAAAGTTTATTGATAAATGGAAAATAAATATATAATGTAGAAAAATCAATCAGTATCTGGTATAGAGTTTTTTATACTTTCTCTTTTACAATATCCAATTCATTGTATTTAGAAACATTTTTAGAGAATAAAAATAATTTTAAAAATGATTTATATTTATGAACACATCAATAATATCCAACTCTTCCAATTCATCCCAATGCATCAACTATATCAATTAAAAATAATTTGCTTCATATTTTTTGAGCCCTTTTTATAGTCAATGAATTATACAAACACTATTACCAATATGAAACAATGAATCATCCAATTATTATATTCTCCTCAATTTATATAGTGTGTTATAGTTTCATTATAGAATAATAAAAATGCCACGTAGTTTAAAATGTTGGATCAAAATTAATAAATATAAAATACCACTATAAAATGTACACCATATTAATAGAGATGATTATTTAGGAATAATTGATTCTAATAAATTTATAATACAATGGTTGAATAATGTGATACATAATTTTCAGAAAAGTACCCCAAGATAAAAATTATTTTCTTCTCACTTCAACTCAAGATTGATACCCTAATTTTATGAAATCATATTAGGGATGTCACTAAATTCAAAACAAATGGTGTGAATATGTATTAATAGGATTTCATGATGTAAATTTTAATATATTTCAATAAATTTTGTTTTTTTGGCTGGTTTAAATTATATATATATATTTGTTAAGGATGGGTTAAAATCTTACATGTACAATAAATAATTGAATAAATTATTAATTATGTCATATGTAATAACAATTTTATAACTGTAATAATTTTGAGATCTACATCAATTCTTTATTTATATATTTAATTATATATTATTATTCAATCATTCACCATATTGTCAAATTTCCTCACCATGTACTTGGATTTTATTCATCCCAAGGGGAAAAATTATATTTTTTCAATATTACCTCAAATACCCCCAACATATTGAAAAATAATTCATGAAATTCCACAAATATGATATCCCTATATCACGAAGCAAATGTATCTTGATCATATAAAATTATAATTAGGATGTTTATATTTCCATTGTAATTATTTTATAGAAAATAATAAAACAACATTGGAATGTGGGTTTTGTTTTTGAGTATGTTTTCTTGTCCACAATTATTTGATAATAACAAATATTGGATGTAAAAATCAACATAACCATTATATTATGACATTTCATCAATGGAAGAATGTGAAAAGTGATAATATCTTCTGTCTATGTTCATTATCATGTAATCCATCCAAAATATTCATCACATAAATTATTATAATTTAATAAGTTTATTATCAGACTATTTATAATGGTTACACCTCTCTTATTTGGAAAAACATAAAATTTGTTAGATAATTAACTATACCAGGTAGTGAATATAATTTAGATAACTAAGAGTTATAAAACATCATTTTGGGAAAAAATCATTCCCTTGTGGGGTCATCCATTATTTTTGTTGATAGATTAGATTCTTCTTTTCTTCCAATAATATATTATGAGTTAAAATAAACTGACTAATTATATATAAGTCCTAAATAATTATACATATTACGTGTATTCCTTTCATTATGAAATCATATCTATTCTCCTTCCACTATCAAACCATAGTAGATGATCATTATAATTTTTTTTTTAATCCAAAAAACAATTAATTCACAGTACTATGAATCATTGAAAACTCTTAAATCAAAGGTATTTTTATCAAGTAACTAAACACCATAATTGAATATCATGAAATATTCTATATCATCTTAAATATGTCATCATTTGTTTTCTCGTTTTCAGTGGTATTACATTTCTTTAACTTATATAAAATAATAATTGAGATATAAAATATTCACATATTTTTCATGATGTATATTCATAACCGATGATATTTCTATAGAATGAAAAATTAAGGTAAAATATAAAATACATTAATTTTATTATTCATTGAAAAGAGATAATTAGTTACTCTCTATTTCATAAAATTATTCTTCCATTTTTTTATACCAATCAATACAAACCTATTAATTTTATATATATCCCAAAATTTATGGGAACATTTTCTTTTTCCACTGTCAATTAGAATATGATGAAAGTGAGGAAAATAAATTTCCGCACATTAATGATAAATTCATTGATATTATTATTTTTTATTTCAATGATCAATATATGTGATAATATTTTAACCACATCATAATCGAATCATAAAATCATAATTTCAATAATATTCATAATTAAATGATAATCACACTAACATTTAAGAATTAATTTACCTTCCAAAATAATCATGATGAAAGAGATAAGGTTTAGAGTGTCTCCCTGAATTACTCATCATAGTTCGAATCATCTATTAAAAACCTACCAAATAGTCATCACTTTGATAAAAATTTCAATGATATTCATCTTTTTAATATATCAGGTAATTCAATAAACTTCAAACGCTAACATTTAATAGAGTTTTTCAAAAAAAGTATTCATTATGTAACAATTTTAAAATTCTTATGTATTTAATATATGGATTTTAATCACACATATTTCTCACATACTCCATGAATTTTGGAGGTAGTTGGTGTTATTCTATATTCTATTATTTTCCCTTCTATAATTCCACTTTAACCGGGTTTTCAGAATTTCTCATCATATGATGACTCTTTAAATTTAATTAAAACTCTTACTTTTTATTTATTTCATCCTCATTACTCTCATTTACTTATTGGAAATTATCTATTGTGTTCTCATCTTTAGGTTTCTTTTTGTCCTACTTCACACTCTCACCATATAACTCAACTATATGCTTTCCATCCCCTAGATTATCCCTTATATATAACTTTTATATACAAGGTAACTGGAAAAATATATTTCATTATAATGTTCCTACATGATTCTCCAGGTTTTGATGAGTATAGTGTCGACTCATAATGTATAAATATTATGAATATTTCTATTATTATAATTCTTCTATGGATTCATTTCACATTTACTCAAGTAATGATTTTCTTGGTTGGTAATTTTATTATATTTGAGGATGGAATTGTTATAGAGACATAATATGAGTTGTTAAATGAGGTTTTAATGGTTGACTATGGATTTTATATTTGGGAATATGTTTTCTTTTTTATGATTAATTGTATAGATATGAAACTTAAAATCTTTTTATCTAATTAAAAAATATATTCAACAAATGTTATCTTTATAATGGACTCGGTAGATAAAAAAAATTTACATCTATTAACTAACTTGAAAGTATTTTAAATTTTTATAATTAATAGGGTTATTGGATTATGTTCTAACATGGAGATATTGATATATTTGTTCACCTATACAGACCTAAAATTATATAACATCGAGTGGTTTTTATAGTGGTGATAATAGTTCTGATTGTGTAATGGCCTTTAAAAATATGAGATTTTCTAATTTCACTATCAATGATAATTCATCGGTATCATATTTTGTATTTTACATATATAGTGCCTTATAATTTTTGGAATATCTCTTTTAATTTTCCGTAGACTAATTATATGATATATTTCATTATGATTTTCTTATCTAGCCTGGGTGTCTTCATTGTCAGTCAATCATCGGCTGAACCATCACCACATAATAAGTTAAGGATTACGAATAACATTGAAACTCATGAACATAAATAATAACCTACAGTATGTGATGTTTAAATTTTCATAGAATCTATATAAATCAGTATCATGTATCAAATTTATATTAATCATCATTTTTTGAAATTCACTAGATACCACTAAATACCTTCAATGTTATGATTTCATAAAATGTATTAACCCAAAATTAATTGGTGACTAATACCATGGTATAATGGGTCTTTATGATTGGATTATTATAAATTTCATATAAAAATAAAATAGTGAGAATGAAAATACAATAAAAAATTGTAGCAATGATATTAAATTATAATAAAATATTTCAAAATTCAATACTATTTTTAATCGATGGTTGTGTTGATATTCAATCTATATTCCAATAAATATTCCCTTGAATTGAATAAAAATGTTATGCACTTGAATAATATAGAAATTATTCACCATAATGTGAGGTATAACAATGATAAAATAAGTTTTATTAATGATTTTTTTTGAAATAATCCATAATATTTATACACCATGTAACTATGTGTGATCGTTTAAATGGGTATCCCTTGGAGATTTAGACATTTATTCTTTCTGGTATAATAGGATTATAATGATCTTATATATTAGGATGTTGTTGTAGGATAATAAAATACATTATCTTATAGTTATACTGCAATGGTTATAAATAAATCAAACTTCGTGTCTATATTATCATTGACTTTCTTATTTTTATATTATACTATATAGAAACGAACCACATAATCGATGAATGTAAAAAACATGATATTTGTCAAAATAAGATTCATATAATCAACAAGGAATTTGAACTCTTTAATTAAATACTCCTCCCCAACAAATGTAGAAAAAAATGGATGGACAACTAATGTATTCACCTATGTTAGGACTCTAGAGTTTAGAATTAATAATTATGCATGATTATTAACCAAATGATAAAAAATATATTTTTTATTAAGTGTGTAGTACCACAATAAAAAATGTATGATCACAAAGAGTTTTATGTATTTGATATTATCCAAATTGTGAAAAAATATAATAATAATAATAATAAACAATCCACATGGATAAGAATATATTTACATAAATATGATAATGATAAAAATTTAATTTTTTTCGAATCAAATATTCATATCCCATTTAGTCATGAATTTTATAATTCAGTTGGATCTAAATAATTCCAAATTTACCAAATATTTATGGTAATGATTTCTGAGACTACAATGGTATATAAAATCTCTTGATCATATATGAGTATTATATTCAGTGCATTATATTATTACCAAAATGATATATATATATATATATATATATTTGAGATATTTTTAATTTTTTTAATTCACATAATCACATCAGTATTTTATCCTCTACACGCCTCTTGGAAGAATATTATTGAATGAACATAAAAAAATCATTTTCTATAATAATATTCTTATCTTACTTACATGTATATCAATTATATTTGTCAAATTTTATGCACAAAAAATTATACTAGTTCTACCTTACCCCTAATGTGGATCACCCTAGAATGTTAGAGGTGTGTCTCATAACATTTTAGTTAATGATCTTATGATGATAGTTTGTGAAATAATATGAATATAAAAAAAAGAAAATTACAGTTTGTGTAAAATACATACTCAAATCAACATGTACAACATTTAAAATATAAAAAATATACTAAATATAATTATAGTAAAATTAAATGACCAAAGTGAATAAAATGTGGTTAAAAATAATATATCCACATAATTATATTTTAAAATACTTGAATTTTTTCTATTTATAGATAAATCTACAACAACAAAATTAAATCATGAAGCACAATGTGAACATGTATAAGTCACTAAATATAGATCCAAATAAAAACCTTCAAATAGTTACTTTAGGTATGTTCTTTCACCATTTTACAACTACTATTACTTTGACTCATTTAAAACATCAAATAAATAAATATTATGATGCAACATCCTATAAAAACTCTCATGATCCCTTCCTCAATTTTGAATATAATACCACAATGGATATATTGTGTAACCTAATGATGAATTATTCGAAATGGTTTCAATATCAAAAATAGACACATCGTATCATATTGTGATTGTAATAAGATATATTTTTTTTCTCATTAATTGTAAAAATAATCATGTTTCCTAGAAAAATCCATGATCAAAATCATATATTTAAAACATCACATCATATTGTTATATAATATTAAGGCTTCTCTTGTATATTTATTGGTAATATGTAAATACTTAGATTAATTTTATTTTTATTAATTAATTAGGAAAATTATAAGTCTTGGTGTTGAGACGGTGTGGGATAATGAGACCCTATGTGCTCGAAAAATTTCATTGAATGGTGTTCAGTTCTTAGTAAAGTGAATATGCATTTTTTTTGTAATACTGGAATAACTCATAAAATGACATCATGATATTAAATATGAGGGAACCCTTTCCTATATAATATTTACTTTACCTTAGGCGGGCCTATAAATCTACTGGCGCAGGTTGATCGTGAACACATTCTTTTGGATGTATATATCATTAAAATATTTAACAAAACAATATTATTTTAATGTAGTGTTATTTTTATTTTTAACGATTACTATTTTCAGAAATATAGGGCTATGACATAACCCTAGAAATAATTTGAGGTAAGGAGATTTATATTCATTTAATGGACAATGATGTATTGGAGAATCGAGATCGATGCACCTCATATTCGATAGATCAATGAACAACGATGATGCAACATCGCCTTTCTTCAACAATTGATCCAAATTCCATGTCGGGTCTTTTTATATTATGATTAATTCAGCTTTTGTAAATTCAATGGTGAACCCTGACCACGACTTGAATAAGATGATTAGTTGTTTGGTATCTTATGGGAAAAATTTGTGTTTAAAGGGATTGAAATTGGACATAATGTTGTGTTACACATTCTTTGTGAAATATGAACACATGATCATTTCACATTTGATCAATAGAGAAACAATCAAAAATTGAGGACCGAGTACCTCAATTACGTCGTACATGTGTCCTGATAACATCATGGGGTGAATCACATGAGGCAAGAATTTACGACAATGCAAGGTGGTTCCCGGAGTAGAGACTTAGATCGGGGACAAGTAGAGGATGAGGTGGATATTTGTCCACGAGTAGGGTGGCTGGTGACAAAGGGGGAACATAGTGCAATGGGGTGTTGGGGCCAAATTGGCTAATGATGTTATTGGATCTACAATGTATTGTCTTTTTTAAGAATGATTGAGAATAATGGAAATCTATTCTCTTTGTATAAGTGGATATGGAAAGATAGGACAGATACATTATATTCCACAGTAAATCAGGTGATTCTTTGATGGTCTATATTTCACAAAGAATAGAAGTTGATTGGAAAACATATTTTTCCTGAATTATGAAGAAATGGGGGAGAAATTATTGAGCTAAATCTTCTTGGATGGTCATGCAGAAGCAGATGTCATAGTTGGTGCAGTTTCCCAGTGTTTGGATAACATTCAAAAATTGGATTTTCATGAAGAGCATATCAAAATATGGAAAAGTGAAGAATTTTGTGACTATTGGCATCATGATGTGTATTTTCTGAAGACATGTGGATGTCAACCGTTTTCTTTGCGACTATGTCAAGATTCATGAATGGAATAGGTGAAGATATTTGCAAGAAATCAGTATAGGGAAAAGGAAGAAAGAGCAACACAGTGGTGCAAATGAAGAAAGACCTTCGCAGTGGCTTAAGGTATGGAATTGAATTGCAGTGGTGCAAATGATTTGATGAAATGATTCATGATTACAATGAGCATCTTAAATCCAAAAAATATCCATGGTGCTTTGGAAAACATAGTGAATTTCAGACGAAATGTTGGAGCTCAATGATTTGATGCTGACGTGGTGCTGACGTGGCTGGACGGTTCTAGAGACAGTGATAAAAACCTATAAATATTCCCCTAGCCCCTCGAGAGAAGTAGAGAGAATTAATGAGAAATTTAGAGCTCTCAAATTTTGAAGATGGTTCGTAGGGTGAAGTGGGCACTGTGAAGGTAGTACGCTCCTCAAAGGTAAAGATCATCACAGTGAGCGATTGTGATTTTGAATACAAGAACTTTTCAAAGGATAATATTTGATCCTTGAAATAGTGTGCTCCACTATCTTTTGATTTTTTCAAACGACAGTGATTCATGAAGTTGGGAGCTTCATGAATCATAATAGCAATCTGAATACTTGAGTACACAAAAAAAAGTAAGAAGTGCTTTCAAGTGGATCAAATAGGACTGGGAAATATGAATAAGAATCATTAAGATATCCCAGACATTTTATTCCACATAAAAAAGATATTTTTTTTTCAAATAGATTTTCTGGTATTGGATTATTTATTTACCATTCTAAGGACGTAGCTACTCGTGTCGAGTAATGATCCTTGTAAATATTTTGGTCATGTGGTTCTGTGTGTTCAGCAAGCGAGGAACTCATTAATAGGAGGTGAAGGATATATTAAAAATGGGAATCATAAAAGAAAAAGATATCACAGATTCACCCCTCCCCCCACCCTCTTAGTGATATTCAGATCATGACTATCTAAAATCATGGGAGATCAATCATGATATAATGCAAGAAGGACGAGGCCCCAATAGCTTGGCCAGCGATGGAGAACAATGTCATGGTCTAGGCAGGACCACATGGGACCCCACAGTGGTGGAGGCCGCTGGTGTGACCGATGATGCATCGATGAGGAGATGTGAATGTGGTTGGGTCCATGTGAATCAAATAGTGATAGAGACTATAGTTGAAGCTAGAGACATGGTGAAATTCCATGTTGAACGCGATAGCGCTTCATTGACCTGGTGTACATGGCTTGGTCGACCACATTAGTTAGTATGTGGAACTCACATGTTGTGGGTTGGCCTGTACGGAACGAGAAGCTCGAGCATACTAGTGGTTTAGTGGACCGGTAGGTTGGGCTGACCGTAGCCTAGTGGGATAGTCCATGTTGGTCAACTTCACAGGTTAGGGTCAGGATTTAATGTCGTGTCATAATGTTTCACTATATTTGTCATTACATTTAAACTAAAGGACCATTTGATGTGTCTTATACGGTACTGGGACCCTCGCAGTTAGGCGGTCCTTTGTATATGTCTTTGTGAGTGTTTAGTATACAACATTAAATATAGATAGTTTCCCTTCATTAATTCTATATGGTTTTATAATGACAATAAAATGACATAACTGGATAGTAGTCCCCTTAAAAGGCTAATTCATGGAGAGAGTTGTAGTATTCCTCCTTGGGGTTGGAGTGGTCCATTATCAACAGGGGTGATATTCTTTGTTAATATAGATTGGGATTTTGGTATTCTCTAAGAGTGATCCCTTATGTATTTAAAATAATTTTTAACCAGTGAATTCTATTTGGGTGGGTCCGAAAGGAGATTGACCTCTTTGAATGTGTATCACATAGAATCATGTCTCGAGCATCGACTTATCCCAGAATGAGTGTGCCACAAGAATAATCCTATAGAAGATGATTAGTTGTTAGTAATCTCTTTACATTTTGACTACATATGTGTATATTTGTACATCTGTGACATATGTGATACATACATATACCCGTTTAGGGTTGACTTTACCTTGTGTATTTTACTTTGTGTTGTACTTCATGTATTTATTAGTTGTATACCTTTATGGATTTAGTGTGTCATAATATGTATTTTGTTACTAATCCATATATGATATTTTACTACACATGTCTTCTCATGTGAAGACTATCAACACTCTTACAGAGCCCAAGGTGGAATTGGAATAGGTGGATCTTAGAGATATTATACAGAGGTGGTGTTATCCTATAGAATTAATCTTCTGACCAACACCATTCCATCATATAGGGTTTTCTATGGGTGATTTTTAGGAACATGTGCTTTCAATTCTGTAGACTCATTCTTATGGTGGGATTTTACTCTAGCCCTATTTATTTTTATGTTTCAAAATGTTGTACATTTTGGTTGGTATCATCGTTTATGCATTTATTGTATACTTAATGTATTTTTTTCATTTAAGATTTTTGGGAATAGAGATGGGTGAGTGTGTATAGGTACATTATAAAGTGCCTCTGAATTGTGGGATATGCCTACTTTGTTCTAGTTTCAATCTGCTGGCCTATCATAGCTGGGATTTGGGTAGTTATGGAACGATCCCATAAGGGATAGGTCCTGGAAGAGTGTATAAGATAATGTTATTTATATTTACAGACCCAAAGTCTGTGTGTTTGGTTTCGGGGAACAATGTTAACTATTTCATGTTTTGATTTCTGGCCAGGGACTCTAGTTTTGTTGTAGTTGCTGAAATCATAATACACCAAGACTCCTAACACAATATTTTAGACTCGATAAATCAAAACACTTGGTGCAGGTGATAAATGGTACATGTATATGTAAGAGTTTGAGTTTTTTATCATGTTATTCATGAGTCATGTCACCAGGTATACTCTATTAATTATGGTACCTCTTGGTTCATTTGAGGATTCCTTCACACAGATAGCCAGTTAGGATTCTATTGTCTGTTCAAGATTATGATCTTCTAGATGTTGAGAAATTGGTATAGGGACCATTACTTGAAATAGTTCCTCCATGATATTTAACACTGCAACCACAATAAGTCATATAGCAATTACTACATGTGTTACCAGGTGAAGTTTCATGTCGGCTGAGTGGGTTTCATGTGTCTTAAAGGAAGTGACATCCTAGGTTTCATATTGGGAATGACCCCCAGGTAACTGAGTACTGGTTGGGGGTAGATACACATGTCTTACTACCTGTGAGAACTCCATATAACCAGATGTCAGTCCGAACTGTGATTCATCATTACGGTTCTGTGGGGCAATGATAGAGATTAGTAACCCAAACACATAATCCGGATACTCTCCCTAGGGAAGAAGTTAACTATCTTTTAAGGGGTGATATCAATCTGGTTATGTTTTGATTAGTGCGCATCCAAGATCTCATTAATATATAGTAGGGAGGTTAGACTGTGGTAAGATACTTGGCGAGGTTTACTGATCATTGTCACTAGTCAATAGATATTGTGCATTTCCTGCACTTCCGGGATCAAAACGTCAAGTAGGGGTTACCCTGGAAGATCAGGATTTCACTGATATCACATATAATTCATTCATATGATAGGATACTTGATCCATAACTATAAGTGGAGAAATTTCTAGCCAAACAGAAACAACCTATGGGAGGGTCCATCATGCACATGGTTGTCAGGACATTAGTTGTAGGAAGTCGATGACGATTGTAGGGACCGACAAGGGTTAGTTATGTCAGGTGATGACCCTAGGATCGGGAGTCGATGGTGTCGGGCTCCCAAGGTGACACAATTTATCCCATGAAAAAAATAGTGTTACTCATGTGATGGCCATGCACAATTTGCATGAGATTACCCAACAAGACATATATCTGATCAGGGGAAGAACAAGGGACAACCAAGGTTAAGATAGTGAAAGGAGAGTGGTGGTCCACAAGGTATTAGATAGGTAATAATGGAATGTATGTTAATAATAGGTTAGATAATCCTCGACGTTTTACCACCACCTCCCCCACATGGTCCACACTAGGCTTGAGGAGCTAGATGAAGGGGACGGGGACAACTACATACAATGGAGGCTTATGACCATGGTTCTCCAAGGATGATTATAGGTTTGATCCATGTATATACATACATATCTATAATTTTTATATACATGGGTTCATGTTATTATTTTATTTCCATAGATATTATTCAGGGCTCTAAGAATCTGATTAAACCATTTATTCGACCCTTACATTTGGATACTCCAACAGGAGGAGATTTAATGATCATTCAATGGTTCTGACAGTTTTATATTACTCTCAGAGGCAACAGTATAAGTTGGGATCTCATGGTATCATCTTATAGTTCTTTTTACGTCATTCTATATATCTATTGTTTTCTACAGTCGATGCTCACAATGAATATTTTTGGAGAAAAGTGTGGCGTTTCAATGGTTATGGGACTGGGTTTTCCATTGTTGAAAAAATATAAATTCATGAATCATAGTATGATAATACTCATAGTATGTTGTACCCAATTAATAATGAGTTTGGATAACCTCACCCTCAATGAAGTCAATCACAGGAGACCTCAGTTTTATATTGTGGTGGGGGAATATGAGGATGTATTTATTAAGGATTTATATGGATTACCTCACCATAAGGAGGAAGACGTTAGAATTAATCTATACCCTTGTATGGTACTGATATCTAACCCTTAATAACACATGAATCCTATATATAATCATTAAATGAGGGTATAATTGGCGGGACTTGTTAAGAAGGGCTTCATAACACCCAGTGTTTCGCCCAAGGTGTCACCAATTTTGTTTTTCACGAAGCAATGAGAGAATGAGAGGTTATGTGAGGTCTTTTGGCTCCATAATCAGGTGACTGTGAAGAATATGTATCCATGACCAATGATCGATGAACTCTAAAATAAGCTAAAGAACACTTGATTGTTCTCGAAGATTCACCATAGATATGGATATGACCATCTTCATGTAAGGGATTAGGATGTACCAAAGACATCCTTCATATTTCATAGTATACACCCAAATTTTTTATATTAGAATCACCCTTGATGGATTTTAAATTGATGGGGATTCCATTATAGTGGATAGAGAGGTGATAGTAATGCCTTTAGGTGCTATGTAAGGGGTTGATGATTTCCCCCAACTTCTTATTTTCAGAGGATGACATCAAGTTTGTAGTGTTCTTCGATGCTTTTGGGACCAGGCATGGTTTTTAATAGATATAGGGGCAAGGAGTGATTTCCTATGGTTCAATCGATTTTATAGAACTTTAGGAGAACTAAAACACCAAGGATTATGTGCTACTGGTGTTAATCTTCACAATGAATATTTAGAAACAGTACCTAATGGGATATTATTTTATCATCCACAATGACTAAAAGAGTCTCAAGTATATCTGTTTATAGATAAACTTGAACATGATACAGTGGTGATGGTAAGAGTTTCTCCAATATTATGACAATGATATTGTCTATACTCTTAGGAAAGGGAATGTGGTGGCAGACCCATTCAACAGGAGATGCAACATTTATTTTCTAAGGGAGGCATCAGAGAAGTTGTCTGCATTAAAAATATCCTTTATCGATTGAGATAGGTAATATTTCATCCATTTTATGGTTGTCCCCCATCCAATATTGTAGTGAGTCAGGGAGGCACATCTTGGGGATACCTACCACACGACATGACATGCTTAGTTGTCCACAGGGCAAGCACCCAACACAAATTACATAGTTTGGGATAATGTCATTATTTTCAAAGGGAGAATATTTATACCAGTGGCATTGGTGGAGAACATTATAGGGGATTTCCAAAAATCATATTTGTTTATATATCTGTGTGTCGTGAAGATGAACCATGGACTCAGATGTCAGTTCTTGTGGCTAGGGTCTATCAAAGTATTTGAAGCATTTGTTTCTTCATGCCTCACTTTCCAATACCATCTATGGGATGGGATATCGATTGACTTCATTACTAGTTTACCATGCACGTGTAAGGGAAACAATACTATCTAGGTGATTATTTAAAGACTCACCAAATCATCCCACTTCCTACCTTTTCAAAAGCATAGTTCATTCGAGAGACTTGGACACCTATACCTACACGAGGTAGTTATCCTTCACAAAGTGTCATACATGGCCCTTTTCGATTGTGATGCTCGTTTTAAATTTTAATTGTGGAAGGTATTGCAAGATGAGTTTGGGAATGAGTTATACATTAGCATGGAATTATATATCCAGACAAATAGATATACAAACATGACCATTTTTTTATAGGATATGATGTGGACATGCATCTTGGAATTCGTTCATATTTTGGAGGATCAACTTCCATTTGTGTATTATTTTTTCAACAACATCTACCACACCATAATTAGTATTGAAATGTTCGATTCCTTTTATGAGAGACCTTGTAGGTCACCACATCACTAGATTAATCCAAGAGTGTCGCAACTCATGGGTCTAGTGTTGGTTTGTGCTACCACTGAGAATGTGCAGAACATCGAAGAGTGGATGTGGAATGCACAGAGCTAGAAAATAAAATATCCCAATAGAAGACAGAGGCCTATGGATTTTTGGGAGGGATACCATGTTTTCCCATGGGTATCTCATTGATGGAGATTTCAGATATTTTTATAAGGTGGAATGTTATCTCATAGATAAATCAGATCTCTTCAGATTCTATGTCTTTTGTAGAGGTGCCCAACCGCCTATATATACCCGTAGAGTTTCATAGGATTCATGACATAGTAATTGTGTTGTAGATATATACATATATGTATGATCCATCACACGTCATCGATTAGAGAAATATGGTCATTGATGATGGGTATACATTATAATAGTTCCCAGTTGTTATTTAGGATTAGCGTGATCAAATCCTCTGTGGGTGGTCTAATCCTTTAGTGTGCATTCTTTGGTAGCATAAAAACCTATAGAAGAAAATTTAGGAAGGGTAGGCTCAAATTTTTACTCAATTCCATCATCACTATGTTTTGGATTCCTTGTTTTTTATTTTGGGGATTTAAACCCCTATGTTGGAGAGAATGAAATGACTCATATTTTCTCTAGATTTATTTTTATAAATTAACTTGTAAAATTTTGAAACAAGTAGACGATACATCATATGATTATGATGCCTTGTGTTTCCTTAACCTCTCATTTAATGATGATAATATTCTAATAAATCACACATGTGATTTCTCTATAAAATTGGAAGAATTCTTAAATGAGTTTTCATCAAAAAAAATTGGGCACTATTTTATTCTGAATTGAGGCTTTTCCTTTTTTGGGGCCTAACATTTTCCAGTGCTGGTTGACCATGAATGTTATCTTATAGAAATATATTTCATTAAAATATTTAATAAAAATAATCTATTATAAAACAATGTTAGTTGTTTTGAATGATTCCTAGTTTCAGAAATCCAGGGTAAAAAAACCTTATAATATAATGAGGAAAAGATATGAAGCTCCCACTAATCAAAATTGATTAATTAGTGAATAATGGCCAATGAACCTCAGATTCAATAGATCAATGAACGAAGATGGTGCAACGTCACCATTTTCCTTCAACCAATCGAAATTCCATGTAGGGTGTTGTTTCTTTATGATTCATTCCCCATTCAAAAATTTATTGATGAAGGTCGATCAATAAAAAAATAGGTTGATCCATGGTTTAGTTACCTATGGAATGAGTTTATGCATGAAGGGATTTAAATGGGGGATAAAGATGTCTGTTTTTTCATTTTTGGTGATCCTAGTAAAAAAAATGAATCAAGGTCAACATGAAAAAAGAAAATAATACAATATTTGGGTGTTCATGTGCATTAATATCATTCCTAAAACTATTATGTGTTATAATTTCTTCACAAATTATGTGCATAATATAATTTAACCTTATATCTGTCGTGCATAGATCCAAAAAAAAGGGATCTGACACCACAATTACATCGTGTTGGTGTCATAGTGATGACATCGAGTGAGTCACCCAAGGTACAAATTTATAGTGGCACATGTTATCACCTGAAGTAGTGGATCTGACCAGGCTCAGGTGAAGAATGAGGTAGATGGTGTGCTATAGACGGAGGAGTTGTCATGCGAATCAGCAGGGGACTTGACGAGGTGGAACACAATGTGGATGGGTCTCCATTGGGGCGGCTTGCTGTAGAGTACAAGTTCGCGGTCCAGGAGGGATCATGTGTGTGTCTACAAAAGAGGATACGGTGGACGGTGAATAAGGATAAAGTCGTAAAGGGCACATAAAATCCTGGGAACACAAGGATATACTAGAGGTAGATTCTGGGACATGGTGGACATCTGGGCTGACTGGGCACACACAGTTGGGTCGATCGCATGTGGGAGAAGTTGTATGAACCACACACTGTGGGTAAGTCGTGATGGATTGGTCTAGGTCCATCGACTAGACCGAGTCGGGCTGGGACAGACTCGGAACGGACCAATGTTAGAATTTATTACTAAAATATTCATACAATTTATATTGAATTTCAATTTATTGTGACTTGTATGGTGTTGGGAAACATACGAAATAGGGGTCCTTTTGGGATGGCTTGATTTCTTTTTAGTATTGACTCGTATAGTTAGTGATATTCCCATGGTCCGTTCTTAGAGGGAATAGTATGAAATTATGTTCATATCATTGTATTGTAGTATCCTCAATAGGCCATGTCCCATATAGAGTTTTAGTATCCATCCTAGGCACTAAAGTATTCATTTATCACCCGTTGTGTAGTTTTGTGGGAATACGGTTGAACTAAGAGTGCATTGAGTTTGTCCTCCATCTAGTGGGTCACATCTGTATGGTTGACTGTAGTAACCGAGAAGTCATCCCAATATTATGGTCTACATCTGTATTGTTGTTGGTAATCTCTGAGAAGGATCCCCTATGTTTCTGGCTTATACAGATTGGGATTTAGGTATACAATTTGATTGATCCCCTTTTTGTATACCATGTTCATTAAAAGTGTATTATTTTTTGGAAGGGACCCAAATTAATTTGAACACTTTTCAAGAGTCTCTAATGAAATCATGGATCTAGGAGTGATCTCTCCTAGAATGGTCATGCCACACAATGAATATTGTTGCTGATGATTTGTTATGGCTTACGTTTTACATTGGGGATGGTTATTAGTATTCATGGGATTCCATGATATATATTATATAGACATATATCATTGTAGAGATGATTGATCTTCATGTATTATCCGTTTTCTATACTTTTTGTATTTATTAGTGGTATTTCATTTTGGTTTTGAGGTTTCTTACTATGTAATTTTTTTACTGACACCGACATGAGGTTTTCATGAATGTGGCATGATAAGTGTAGATGATTAATGATTTTAACGAGCCCAATGAGGAACAGGATTTGGTGGCGCTTAGGGATATCAAATAGACGAGGTCTTTTCCTACTTCTTTAAAAAACTGACCTACACCTACCATTCAGTTAGGGTGTTCTACAGATGAGTTTCCAGAACATGTTCTTTCAATTTTGTAGACTCTTTCTTTTCGTGTGCTTGTATTCTATCCATATTTACATCATAATTTCCTCCTATCATACTTTGTGGTTGGTATCTATGTGTATGTATGCATATTCAACGTTTATACTCAATTCATCATTTTGGTCATGGAGATGTGTGCATGTTTATAGGTACATAGGTAAATACCTCCCAGTTGTAGGATATTCCTACTTGGTGCTAGTCACCAGCCCCTGGAATATCAGAAGCAAGAAATGGGTAATCACGAAACTGGCCTCTCTGGGATGGATCTGGACATGATAGTTCTTTTTTTGTAAGGGAACAAAAACATATGGTACAATGTGATTAAATATTAGGTTTATAGACATCTAAAAAATTTATCCCTCAAATATCCATCAAATAATAAAAAAATATATGAAAATGTGATAGGTAATCATTTCATCACAAATTAGAAAGAAATAGTGCATGTTTTCATTAAATATCTGATAATTCAATATAACGAAAACTTTATAAGAATATGAGTTAATAAATACACTATTAATTGAAAATATCATTTAAAAAAATTCTTGTTTACCATGTATCGTACATTTATCGAAGTTGGCATATTATTTATTATCAAAGATTATTTAACTATAAATTTTTTATTTATAATTTTTTTTATTTTGATATAAGACATTTTACTAAAATTGATATTTATTTTTACTATTTTTTTAATTTTTGATATATTTTTTTTAAATGTTTAAATATATTTTATGAAATATTTCATATTTTATTAATACATCGTCACTCGTTTAAATATATTTTTATAGGAAAATTAGATATAAAAATTATATAATTTGTAATGTATAAGTTTTTATAAATTTATAATATTTGTTTAAAATATTTCAAATTGAAAAATACATATGAAAAACAAATATCAGTTATAATATACCAATATAATTTATATATCTATCATGGAAATATTATGACACAATTAAATTTGTGAAATTTTAACTTATCCATTTACAATTTTTTAAAAGTAATTTTTGAAATATAAAATTATTTAATATATCAATTTTATTTAGAATTTTAATTTATTTGAATTATATACTATTAGATAATATATATTATTCAAATTGGAATGTATTTATAAAATCCAAACCATGATAAGATTTATAAATATATATATGTGTGATTTTGTGTGCATTTAAAATACATTATTAATTCCATAATGTAATTGAAGTATACATCCAAGTCTGTGAGGACAGTTTATCCAAAATATATGGGATTAAATAATGATACCATTTTTTATATGACAATATTTATATGATTAGTTTGTTATCCATGTGTTTTTATATCTTCAATATATTACTCTCCAGCCTCATGTGTATGTTTTGGGAAACAATAGACCATTTTGTAAAAAATAATTTACCAAAATCGAATATTGTTACATTGTAAAATATTATTTCTTAGGGAAAAAATATTATTAGAAAAATATTCTCCACATTGAACGTATGATTTTTTGGATACCATAGAATCGTACTTCAATGTTTTGTATAAAAAATAAGTCTCAAATACATTCATTATGGTATTCAAAGATAATACTATTATAAAATATGAAACATAAAAGGTTAGTGTAACAGAAAATATTGATGAATATTTCAATGTCCTTATTAAAAATGTCTATATTTGAGATAGTGAAATTATATTAATAATTAGATGAACAAATTATACAGTACATGAACTTATATAATGGTAAAAGAACTTTATGTTATGGTATACTAATACAAAACGTAAGAGAATATATATAATCATTTGATTGCTATTCCTTGGGTTGCACAAAATCATATGGAATTTCCTCATGTGTAACAAGATTATGTGAAACATCATTTAAAATAGAATTATATTTATATATCATATATTATACATCATACATATAGTTCTAGTATCTCAAATAGTTTTTGCATAAATTCAAATCCATCTACATTACATGTGATTTTTATATAGCATCTTACATGATGAATATAAAAATTAATCAAATTATAATTATAATTAATTATGGTAAAATAATAGTTTAATTGATTGATATTTTTATTTTCATTTCATGATATCATATATTATTTCAAATTATAGGGAAAATTATCATCTTTCCTTGACATGATTCATAATAAAACTAATTTACTAGATAAATTTTTTTCTAGCATTTTACTTTACATGGGAATCCACATAACAATATCTTTTTTTTGTATCTTACATGATATCATCTATATTATATATCTTAATTACAATGAATATTATAAAAATAAAATTGAATAAAAGTTCTCAGTGGTAGGGGAATTCTCTATATATGTCATAATTTACAGATAACAACGTCATCCTATATTCACTCAATGATATTTTAGTGGATGATTGAAACTATTTGTGAATAGTATTGAAATAATATCCCTGAAAATAATTTAAATCCCACAAAAAAATATTGAAAATGGATCCCATAAATCCAAAATTTATAATACATGATTACAAATTATTAAATTGAAATTATCTATATTCATAAAAAAAAATTGAAAAATTTTTGTAATTAACATACAACTCAGAGTAAAATATATTCATTGTTTGTAGATCCTCTATATATTCTATATATTTTATTATGAGTTAAATTATTATCATAGATTATCTTATATATAAATTTTTTAAAAATATTTCTATTAATAAAACCCAAATGGATATAAATTAAACTAATTTCAATTAGACATATCGTATTCCATGTGTTTTATAATAAAAAAATCCATGATATATTATTATAAAACATGATTTTTATGGTGATGGATGTGATATCATACCTACATAATATCATTCTAATACACCAGTAAAACTAAATATGAATAGAGTGATATAAAATAAACTATATATATATATAATAAAAATTAGAATACATAAACTATATTATAGTTGTATTGAGGCCCTCATGTAAAAGTAGCTACAGATGATAATTCATTACAATAGGTTGAAGGATACTCTATATTCCTTAAAAATTAAATAAAATATTTTCTTATGAGTATCATAGGATGTTGATTTAATTGGAACATTTAAGACATAATATAATGATCAAAATATTACACGTTATGCAAGGGAGAGTACCATGAATAGACCTAAAAACTTTTTGAAATTAAATTTATAGTTTTCATAAAGAGTAGACAATTAATTAAAAAATACAAATCCTATACTCTGTATATTCCTTTTTTTATTTTTAATACTTGTATGCTAGAAAAATTTGTTAGAATATTCATTGAAATTAATATTTTAATCAATTCCAAAAACAAAATTTCATAAAAATAGTTAAATACCCATTATAATGATTTTGTATTTATTTCCATATTTTGATATTGGTTAGAAAAAATACCAAAATTATTCAAACAGAAATATTAATAATAGTCAATATGTTTATTTGGGGATTTTTCATCAGATTTAACAGCTATTAGAATTGTTTAATTTTTATCCTATATCAAAATATTCTATTTTAGTTCATATAACAAATGTGAATACATGATACCAACAAACACATAATAACCCAATTATAGTTCCAGAAAATTTATATTTACTACAATATAAGAGAATAGTTCAATTTTATATTATAATAGATATAAGTTCACATATATACATTACATACAATAAAATTAAATCATTCTAAATAATCTATTATCAATATAGAATTATTGGAATTCATTGTCAAAATTAGTCTGACATCCTTTGAAAAGTATCATTTAATTGATATACATTATGTAATTGGGGGTACAGTATATATTCAGTAAATGATATATAACATATCATATATTTGGAAAAATACTATTAAATGTGAAAAATTATTATATTAATCATAAAATAAAATAAATTTTTTTATAACCCCTATTTTCTCTTCCATTGAGGCCCTAATTTGTGATATCTACATTTCAAAAAACTAGTGTATTAACACGGACATTATAGTGATAAGAATAAATTATCTTTTTCTGATACAAAAAATATTAGTGATAATTAAAAATTGTAAATAAAATGTATAATTTTTATATTTTATAATATGGTGTGATCATGTATAATGTGAATTAAAAAATTATATCATCCACAATTTTATATATTTATTATAAGATTCGTGTCTTGTGAAGATATTTTTTCTGGTCAAATTTTTTTATTAAATTGCCTTTTAAATAGGTTAATAAATTATTTATGAGGGTATGATGGGAATTTTTGGGTGTCAAAATGGTTTGGGATTTTAAAAAATTATAAATGTGGACATATAGTATATGTTTAGAGGAGTTATGGAGATAATTGTGTGGTATAGACCAAGAGACCATGATTCTTGACCCACATGGATAGAGATAGGTGACTGGTCACCAAAAAGTTTTCCAATCCATGTTGGTTTCTCATAAATCTATGATTCCTAATCCCATTTTGGGACGTGGATTACAAATACGTTGTGGGTATTTCTTCCAATTGTGTGACCAAACTACACTCCTCTTAAAAGTGGAGGCTTACCTTTTTAAAATTTTGATTTTTGAGTTTAAAGATCATTTCATCCCCATTTCATCCTCTACTATCTTAGAGTGTTTACATTTTTAACTTGATAAGCCCAATGGGTAATCTCCTTCAATAATTGTTCATCTCAATCATCGTTGGTTGTGAAGGGAAGCTCTATATGAGTCTACGATTCCTCCACCTTATATTTTCATTAACTAGCAGAATTAGATTTTTTTTGATTTCCAAACCCCTAAAACCATAATTTAATAGTATATTTATATGTTGGACATTTAGGGTTGTGTGGGAGAAAATTATGTGTAATGATTAAGGGATTTATTATTTGTTACCTTCTATAAGGTAATATATAATCTATATATCATAGACTTGATATTTCTCACTTGTGTAAAGTTGTTATTTTTCCATGATGTTGAACATTTGATTTCATTAAATGAAATGATAAATTCGATATTTAAAATATGTGTTTTACACCTAACTATATATATTGGATTTGTTATGGATTATTAGAATTGCACTATAGTTACTCATAATTGTTTTTTCACTTCATCGAACATGGGAATGTATCATTTTTATTAATTAATGGAATGGTTTGTGAGATTAAACATATTTTTATTCATTATTTGACTGTTAATATTTAATAATCAATTGTTTGGACATTAATGAATATGTTAAATGACTTATGAAATGTACATGGATAAATATATTAAATGGTTGAAGGCTAATGTCCATGTAGTTAAACGTATTGAATGGAGGGAACAATTATTGTACTATGGTTAAATGAAGAAATGGTATTTCTATAAGAGTTATAAAATATTTAATGTATTTAACCAAGGTAATATGAAAATGAAAATGATCAGAAAAATAATTTTTTATATAAGGTCACATATTTTGACCTATTAATTGTCAATAATTATTGTATAGATGATAGAATGGGTCTTATCCTCCTTAGGATGGGAAAAATTATTCTTCAAGTGCCACTATGCATCATCATTTCAAATGATATACTAGTTATTTTAAATCCACGGGTATGGATATGATGTTATATATCATGATGGAGATTGTCAAATATGGAGACCCTAATCCTTCATGGATAATTATAATAATTTTATTATTATATTTATTTATGGACCCTATGGAATATGGTTTTGATGATTGTAATGGGTTTATGTACATTCAATTAGAACATAAATAACAAGGTATTGAAAATGAATGTGATTAATTTAAATGATGTTTAATAATTTAACCTATTTGATTAAAAATATTTCCCTTTATGTTGTACACATAGAAAAAATATTTAAGGACTCGATGTTTATTTTTTTCTTATTGATGGTGACCAAATAAGTCAGACTCAAACCAATATCAGGAAACAATAAGTTACCAGATAAGACATAATTGTTTACATGTCTGGATTATGGAACATACCTTATGTAAAATAGTTAAAATGGGCTTGAGAAAGGATAATGGGACAATACATGTTCATGGGATCTATTTTCGTGTTTTTTTATTTGTGAATTATTAATGTTTTCATGTGTAACATTAGACAATTATATAGATAATTTATTATCCATGATTTATGAATTATTTATTTATTGGTGTTGGTTATGTAATTCATTGTTATATATTATTACTTCTTATGGTTTTTTATCACGGTTTGATCTATTTTTTTTCTTATATAAATAGTGTTTAGTCCCTTCATGTGTTACACTAGACCCTCACTATTATTTAGAAACCATTGGCATTTTGGGAGGTGTGCATGAGGTCATGTGGGTCACAGAATTGGGACACCAGTATAGTTGTACCTAGTTTAGAATGATAAAAAGTTTTATCTGATCATTTTAGTCATGTGTAATTAACATTTTTTAACGGAGTGATTGACATTATGATTCTTTAGGCTGACAATTTTTTTTTCATGGGAGTATCTAACCCATGATTGGGGAATATGGAATTTATTTGGGGGTGTATATTGTTCTTGTAGTTTTATATTATATACGGAGGCTATTTTTCTTTAGGTAACAAACAGATTATGTGGTTTTGTTTTTTCATATGGGTTATTTTCTAAACCGACATCAAACAATGTTTTTTAAATAATGATTCGTTTTAGACACTCAATATTATGTAATTTTCATAATGTTAGAAAATCAAGGAAATTTACTCTATGAATTGTTGTGGGAAATGAATATGTTTTTTTATTCTTTATATGATTTTCAGAACAATGTTCCCAATTGATGATTTTAACCTAGTTTTGACTATGACATGTTAAATTTAAATTGTTAAAATGGTGTTTAATGGAATTTTTTTTAAATTGAGATCATTAAAGTGTGTTTTAATTACTGTTTTATAGTTATGTATATTTTCTTACATCGACATAGATATATACCATGATAAAAATGGTTGTGGGTAAAAATAGAGATGTGATTATTTCAGTTGGTATATTTATGAATGTTGTATTTTTATGCCTTGTTTATAGATTCATATATATAAACATGGGAAATTATATATTATGTATTTTCAGAAATGTGTATAGAATTGTAGGGATATTCTACCTCAATAAAATTTAATAGTTATGTGAAAAGAGGGCATCATCGAGAGTGTTCCACTAGTAGTAGGAAACAAACACCATTGTTCTTGGGGATAGTGTGGAGGAGAAATTCCATGATAACTTTTATCATTTTATGGTCCATAAGGAGAAAGACACGGGGTGGGTATTGGGAAGTGTATTTGATCTGATTGTTCATTTTGAGTTGCTCCAACTTATGAAATTTTTCATAGGGGGCTGACCTTAGGTAGCGTACTTATAGATTGAGTATAATTATAATATATTATATATCATAAATACACCTCTATAGAAAAGTGTCAAGCTTGTACAATATATGTTATGATGAAAATTAAGGGTTCAGTGGGAAATTCATTCTATGGAAGAGAAGTTCAAGTTTATGGACTGAAGGGACGTCTAGGGGATTTCCAAGGATCCATTTTACCTTGAGACCGTAATGTAATTTTTAGGTAATGAGTTATTGTAATTTTTGTAGGGAATATTTTGATGCCAAAAATATTCTTACCATTTCAATGACATGAATAATTTTTATCCATTGTTTTTATGATATTAGGAAATATCAACATAACTTTTTTTCATGATGGATATAGATATGAGTCAATGTACTTAGTAAATATAGTAAATTTTAAGATGTTTATTGATATATTTGATCTGTCAATGATTTATATGGGGAACCCAAAAGAGTGTTCTAGTGTTAGAAATACATTGTTAATAGGGATATTTGGTGGAATATAGTCAAAAAGAAGAAACGTCCATTCTGAGAACATCTACTGAGGATTCAGAAGAAATTGTTACAATAGTAGGGGATTAATATCATATGGTCATGATAAAGTATACTTCTTTGAGTTTTGAATACCATACCATGTGAATTTTCATTTCCCAAAACATCTATTGGAATATTGATAAATTGGAAGGAGGGGAAATCTCAAGAGGTTCTATAGGAATCCAATGTATGTGGGTAGTGATTGCGGGCTTAGGAAAATAAAAAACACTATTAGTTGGACTTAAAATACATATTTTTCTGGTATATGGAGTTCCACCCGCTATGTGGTTTGGTGACGAGGATGTTTTATATGGATATAAGAGTATTTATTTCAGTAGTAAAATGGATCCTAACTGACTATGACAAAAGCATAGGGTATAGAGACATCCATGTTGCATGGAATTTGAGCCTGAAACCAATGGTGGTGAGTTTGGACCGTCAAATATTCAATGCTTGATTTTAATACAATCAACACTTCTTAGGTATTTAATTTAAACATTGGAATATAACTATTTTTTATATTCTAGTATTGTTGATGGTCATGTTTTGGGGGTAGAGTATATGGTTGGGGTTTTGTCAATTGACCTTCTGTTGGTTGTATGATCTAAGGGTATACATCATTGTAAGGGATGTATACTAAAGGCTGATTAGTAGTGTGTATTATTGTAATTTTACATGATTTATATGAAATCTTATAACACGATTCAATGAAATAATATTTTGGGTTCATACTAAGATGAAATTGAATATTATGATTGTATAGTGAGTTTCTTATCTATACATGGTTACTATACTATTCATTACATGGAATGGGACATCACGAGGGCCATGAAATGCATGTTCTACTGCAATGGGGTGTTCTCCAAACCTACTATTAAATTATATTTCAAGATGATTAATATATGGATCTTAGTGTCTTCACTCTGCTAGTGAAATATATCCAAGATGTTTTTCATAAAGAATTATTAGGTTTTCCACATAATAGAGAGGTGGATTTCAGGATTCAGCTAAATATAAAGTCGAAGATAATTTCTATTATACCATATAGCATTGATCCAATATAGACTCTTGGGATTAAAAAATAGATGTAAGAATTAGAGGATAAGGAGCTTATATAACTGAGTATGTAACATTGGAATTTCGCTAGTTTTTCTAAGAATATGGTTGGATACATTTTTTTATATTTTGATTACTAAAAATTGAACTGAATGATTATTGAGAAATAATATCATTTTTAATTTGTCTGTGTTAATTTTGACCAAACTGAATTGTAATTTTATGTTATCCATAAATTTAACTATGATCAGGGTATCACCATTAGGTGTAAGACCTTTTGGAATACCATGTTCATATTTAATAATCACATTTGAATTCTTTGATATTTTCATGATGAAAATAATATCAATGAATGATCCTTTTATTCTAATGGATTTGATGAATCTATAATTCAAACCACATCTAGATATGTGTCATGTTGTTTTGGATCATTAAATATTAGTTTACGTCAATAGTATTGATGATCATGAAAATTTCCCAGACATTTCCTTGAGTACACTAAAAGATAACATCCTTTATTTGTGTTTTAAAATTGTAAATTATGGATCTATATCATGTATTTAATGGGACACATCATCTCAAAGAAATTGTTTTAATGGACCATTATGAAGTTAAACTAGGTATTTTTTGAGAGAATCATAAGATTATTTTCTAAATCTGATACTTCATGGGATTAGCTTGTTTTAATCATCTCTTCAACAAAGACATTTCATTCTATGTGGAACTGATCTTGTGCATGACCAATATTGGTATAAATTTTAAATTGTAAGATGCATGTGAGAATTCTTTCTGGAAATTGAAGAACACATGAGGACTACACTATTTTTAGTCATACATGACCCTATAAATGAGTATACATTATTTTCTGATGCATATGGTAATGGATTTGAGGAATTTTTTATATAGGTTGATATTGTAATAGTGTAATGATCATGATAATTCAGGCCACACAAATTGATTTTCTTTATACATGGTACTAAGTTAGTCATAGTGGTTTACTTGTTGATATATTGGTAGCATTATCTTTCAAGGGAGATGTTTGTTTTTTATAATTCTAATATGATCAAAATGTATGTCTTTTATCATCATGGATTTAAAATTAGATATTCGAGATGGTTTGTTTATATGTAATCATTTGATATTGAGATGACATATAATCTGTGAATGGGATATATTTTTTCGATATTTTGAGTAAAAAGTAACATTCTCACGATGTTCAGGAGTCCACATCTTTGTAGATGATAAAAAATTTATATTCATATATTCATAATTGTTCATTAATGATTTTGATTTTATGATAATCTAATTCATATCCACTATCCCCTTTCTTATGAATCACAAAAAGTGATGGTTTTGTTAGGATTCATAATGTATTACTTCAAAAGATATATTTCAATTTATGGATACACCTTCAACAATATCTATTAATGAAGATTAGATTATTCACATTCAAGACAATATTATAGTGCCTTTATTTTTTTATAATGATATTATTTATGTGTTTAATTATTTTAAGTGGGTGTAACTCCCCAGTTCTTCCAAAATGTTCTATGATCATCATATATAGTATTGATGATCTGGAGTAAAAATGGTGATTGTAGTTTTCAGGACATTACTCAACACATGTCTATAGGTGGAGGCCTAGAATAAAATATATACTCTTATGTGATATCAATTTCCTATTCTGTAAGGGTTATTGGATGATGTTACCAGGGATTAATATGTAGGTATTATGTGGAATAATTCTAAAAATGACATGGTTTGGGTGATTATGGATCAGTTGAGAAAGGTGAAACCTGTGTTTTTAATCTCAGGGAATTCTAATTTTAAGATATTTGGGGACTTGTATTTATGAGAGATAGTAGGTTTTCATGGAGTTCCATATACAGAATATTCAGATATTTATTTGAATTAACATCCTATTTCTAGAAAGGGTTGGAATTGAAATTTGGTACACATGTTTTTTTGATATAGATTTTCACCAACAGGCTAGTGGGAAGTCAAAACATACTATCTTGGTATCAATGTACATGTTGATGGAATGCATCCCAGATTTTTTGGGACAAGGGAAAGAAATAAATTTTATTTTATTCTCCCTTGAGATAATTTATCCAAAAACTATTCATAGGGAACTGTGAGTGGATATCTATAGTGATCCATGTAGATCCCTCTTATATTTGATAGAAGTAGGGGAGTGAGAGTTGATGATATAATGTCTGGTATTGGAGACTTCATATCATGAATAAATGATTTGGACAAATATGGATATGACCTAGTGTATATAGAAGTCATATGCTGACCAACATTGATGGCCTCCTATGTTTACATGGGTGATTATGTGTTCCGTCTAGTGTCATCAATATTGGGTCATCATATGATTCAAAAATTGTTAATGTGGAAACCTAGGCATGTGGGTATGTTTGATATTAGGGAGGGGATTGTACATGTATCATATTTATTATATCATCAATTTTCGTATTGTTATATTTTAGATGTCTTCCCTGAGTCACAACATCATCCATATCACCCTAACCAATCTTATGTGATTATTGGTGATGATGTGAATATTATGTACGATTAATTATTTGAGGAGATTAAAGATCATAAAATGGATTGTATTTTGAATTTTTTATGGAGTAATACTATTTTCTTGGTCTAGTTGTCAGGATGAATAGAAAATTTCATGGGGAAACATGGAAGAAAGATGCATACATGAGCCTAATGGTCTGACCTTTTTACACGGATTATTAGTTATTCACATGAGATCATCTCAGAAAGGATATTTTATATAGTGGTAATTTCAAATTATAAATACCCAATCATGAAATACATTAATATAACATCACATTTTTAGAATAATTAAACATTATACAGAAATACATCTAATAATCGTACTATTCTAGTTCCATTAGAAACATGAAAACATGAACATTGGTGCCTAATTTATCTACATTCACCCCTAATAGAAAATTATTACCTATAACCCTTCTTATAAAAATCAAACATAATACATATCTTCATACCCTGAGGAAGGAAAAATAAAAAGGGGTGAGAAAAGACTCTCAATAATTGTAAACAAGGGAGACATATAAGCATAAATATGAGCATCGGGGAATGGAAACGTGATCATGAAAGTAGTAGATCATACCATACCTATAAAATATCATAATAAATAATAGTGGAAAAAATATTAGTACTTAATTAGACATGATTTATAAGGAATTAAATAACATAATCTATGAAACCTAAACATAGTAATAAAACCTGGGCTCCTTGAAATCAAATACGCATATACTATGATTTCCTTATTATCCAAGGAATCACTCCCAATACCATTATTCTAATATGGTTTCACTCCCCAAAACATATTGGAAGACATGATTCACTCCCATAGTTCTCTTAGTTTGGTGAGTTCAATCGTCATCTCATCTTTATAGTCATGGATCACTCCCATGGAAAACATCACAGTTAATGCTCACTAGAAAGACCATCACTGTCTATAACATGAGATAATAAACGATACCCAATGCATCAGACGGATATATAGGTCCCACCCATCTCTTTATGATATCTTACATACATATTCCAAACAATTAAAAACAATAACATCTTAACATGTGAAATTAAATGGTTATAATAAACATGTTAATATATAATAACCACGAAAAAATGATTCAAGTTTCATAATAATTTCATCAATAGAATAATCTATGAATGGGAAATGGATTTCACAAATATATAACCCTTGAAATAGATAATTTAATTCCTAATGATTTTATACGTGAAATTAAATCATATTTCACAAACATACAAATCACGAAAAGGAAAAAGATTTGATAAACAATTGTCAAATGGAAGAGATACAGGTTTCATAAAGACCATGACATTAACTATAACCAATTTATTGAAATAATAAATTTACAACCATTATATATGTTATAAAGTCATGAATAATATCAATTAATCTCATCATAGATAGAAACTAATTTTGAAATATCGTTCAAAAAAATTTCATGAGGAATATATCTTTTATTATTTGATAAATTGTTTTTCATAATTAAAACCATTTGAAAATAATTTTCTAATAAAATAAATTGAAATCATAGAAATAAATCTTCAATTTATTCTGATATACTTTTTCATTTAAAAAATAAATGAAACTTGAAAATCATTTGAAATAATTTTTCTTGATATATTACAAAATTAGATTGAAAAAATTTAAAATACCATTTAAATTAAAAAAATTGGATATATTTAATAGATTCTTGAAAATGTTTTAAAATCATTTTTCTTGAAAATAATTTTGAATATATATAATGAAATCATGGAGACGTTTTGAAAACAATTTTTTTCAAAGTAGCCTTCCAATTTTATAAAGAATGAAAGATATTTTTGAATACATTTTTATTAGAAAAATATGAATGTAGATTATAAATAAATCAATGATAATTTATTTGAAAATACTTTTAAAAATAATTTCTTGAAAATTAACCTTTTAATAATAAAAAGGATGCATCATAGAATGAATTATGGTAAATAATTTCATCTCTAACGAGCTGAAGATAACATTATTATTTCACAGTATAGTGTGTAGAAAAATTTATTGTTCTGAGAACGAGAATATTTTTAATTTGAAAAAAATCGTAAAATAAAGAAAATGTAAAAATTTATTTATCTATTATAACTAAATAGTAGAATATTTAGGGGTACCCATTTCTAAAAACATGGGTTTTAAGGGACAAAAATATCTAACTGAAGAGAGGGTAATGTCAGGCTTTGTTAAGAACACATTATTTACAATATTATGTACCAAAGAGTGGGGAAAATATTAAAAATATATAAATAATTATTTAATAATTATATGTGATGAATATCAATTAATTTTATTTAAATATGGATCATAAAATATCACCAATGGAATCATAAAAATAAAAATTCAATGAAAGAAATGATATTGTTTCAATAAATTATTATAAAGTTGTAACTTTGAAAAATAATCAGAATGTATGAATGTAAAATTAATTGAATATTAAAATATATTTAAATTATGGATATTAATTATAAAAAAAATATTAAATTTGGTTCATACACCACATATTAAAATATAGGTGCATAACATTTCATGTGTCTCAACGATGGTAAATTGGGACAAAACTAACTTACCGATTGGGTAAAATTAGAAACATAAACCACGTGAAATAAAGATCATAATATGGATATGTAAATACCCATTATTTTAATTATAAAAATAATATAATACTTCTAATGGTAGTATATACTCTACAAAAAAAGAATGGGTTGTAAATAAATTGTGTATCTCATGGGAATAAAAAGTGAGGTGACATTCCCTTTCGTTGTCTCATGACTCTCATTGTACTCATAAAAAAGGATGATATAATAAATATAAATTTATTATAAATACATTTTAAAAACATATTATTATATATAATTCCCTATAAGGTTTTATAAAAAAACTTATATTACCTAGTTGATATCAATCCAATGTTAACTAATCACCATGAGTAATATTTTCATTATTTTGCGCATGTGTCTTAATTTGGTATGTCATTGGTCCATATACATATAAAATTATATCCAAAATTTACATCAGAATATAAATTATTTGTAAATTATAATAATATATTGAATATATATGTACAAAATTGAATACTCTGTTCATAGAAATGGAGAGAGGAATATATGCATGGATGTTGTTTCCATTTTTTGTGATATTAAAAGAAAGAAGGTAAATGAAATATGTGGATATATGTATATATAATAAGTATATTTGAATTATTATATCACATATATATATTTTAGTTTCTCTAGTACAATCATTTATACATTAAATCTAGTATGTTAAAGAATCATATCGCTTTGAGGGGTGGTAGTCCACACTTCCTGAAACAAAATTAAATTATTTACACCAAATAAAAAATATATCGATATGTGTTTTAAATGAAATTAATAAGACTAAATACATAATATATTTGATATATTAATTATGTATATATTTATATTTTACGTCATAGTTTCCATCATGAGAGGCAATAAAATTAAAATTAACAATCACCATTTTGTTAGGTAGTAGTTCTCCTAACGCATAAATAGTACATTCATTTCTGATTAGATGGATATGTGTGTAAGTATATCTACAACTATTAGTATATAAATATACTGTTATATTTAATATTTAATTGTTTTTATTAATTAATGGAATAAATATAGTGTATTTTGAGGAGAAATAAAATAAAAAAATACACCGTGAGAGAAGATGTTATGTCTTAAATGACAAACTCACTTTGGTTTTTTCGAAAATTCTTCAATGGATTTCATTATGGAAAAGGGATGATTGTAGAAATAATTATGGGATTTTGGGAGACATCGTGGGTATAATATTGATGATAAAATGTTTCTTGTGTGTTTTATGGATGTTATAGGAGTGGAGGACTTTTTTTAGTGGAGGAGGAATAACACTCATGTAAATATTTGAATAGATAATTACACCATCTTTAATCATGATGAATTTGGATCAAATAAAGATAAAATTTCGATTAAATGGAATATATAGTAGAACTCTTTCCATAAAATTTCTCTTGTATGACTTTAAAAGAATTTTTGGGTCATAAATTTATTGTATTGTCTTTAGTTAATCATAATTTTACCATTATGGATGCAATAAATTTTAAGAACATAATAAATTTTAAGAACATTCAACAATTATTTTGGCAGAAAACTATATTTACATAATTATAAATTATAAATTATGATTTTTAAGAATATTTAATCAATTTTTCAAATTCTTATCACAATATTGGAAGAAATTAATTTCAAATTAATCTCATTGACAGGATGACACTACAGGGTTTTAAAGTAAAAATGATTGAATGTTTTTTATGATTTTATATCAAATTTAAATATAAATTTATCGCAATTACCTAAAATAAATTAATGGATAAAAATAGGATAAATATAAACTTTGAAATAAATTTGTAATATAGTTTTTCCTTATAAATAAATTATTTGAAAAATGTAATTTTGAATTAAAATACAGGATTTTTTACTATTCATTTTAAAATTAATCCTTCAAGAAAACTGAAAAAAAATTATCCTAATATATGTTTTATCACTAAATAATAATGATAAATTTTATTTTTATGTAATTAATCAATATATTTTTCAAAAATTTTATTTTAAAGTGGTTATCTATTCAATAGGTGAATATACTATTCTGAAAAAATTTATGTTTTTAGCATAAAATTGGGTTTGTTCTTTTCTTATTTCGATAAAATATATTGAGAAAATATTATAAAAAATTTATTTTTATATAACATATATATTTAAATAATATCACTCACTAATTATAATTTATTTATTTTATAGGGGTAAAATATCATGTAATAATAATAATATTCTCATTCATATTTAATGGTTTTTCATGGTCATTTCTAAATAATTGGTTACCTATGAATTCATTTTATATATTTTGAAACCATATATTTTCAAAAATAAGTAAATAATATTTATAACCACAAATCTAATGGTTATTTTATGTCACATTATACTAAAAAATTACATTTTAATGATGTAATATTATTTGGTAAAATTTGATCTTTCATGTTACGCAATCCAATGAGGAAAGTATATGTTTCATATAATGAAATCTAACCACTATCTTACATGTATATAAAGATTAATGTCTATTGTATGTAGTGAATGATAACTTCATGATTCTTATAAAACAATTCAAACAATTTTCTTTAATTTAAATTAAATTATTTTTAATGTTGGGTGAAATGAAAAATACCAATATAATTAAATTAATTTGAAAAAAATTATTCAAAAACATGGTTTGATTAATTTTTCCCTACAATAAATGAGTTTCTCGGTTGAAATTTTATTGTTTGTAAATAGTTTATTAGTCGAATGTTTTATTCATAGAAAGCACAATCATAAAAATGAATACTAAAACCACCCATGAAAATGGAATGCATGATTCATAATGGTTAACCAATGTAACATATAACTAGGATTCAAACATTAATAAAATAATAAAAAATTGAAAACATTGACATGGAAGAGAAATATAACCATTATGTTCTGATGGATAGTGATATAAAAAATGTTCATTACAAAGTTAACAATTAGTAATCCATAAATCTATGATAATATATGGAACAATATGAATCATTATAAATAGATCCACTTTGATAAAGAAATGTTGTATCGAGATGTTTTTCCTAATGATAATTAATTTTTATAAAATGATACAGTTTCATGAATTTCGGAAAACCTCACCTTTTGATGTTCTTTCATCCACTTCAACTCATTATCCAATAATAAAGGACACTTTTTCATTCATAATGCACTAATAGATCTATAGATTCATGATATTCCATCCCAATTGTTATCATTTATCATTAACAATATGTTTTTATAAAAATCTATCCAATATTCTTAAATCCTTATGTGGTAAGATAATACATTATTTTTCAAATATCATGAAATGTTTACCATAATCATTTCATAAGAGGTTAACCTTATAAACCATCTAAAAGATGAAAATCCAACCATTTTTAACTAAGTAACAAAATCATCTTAACATTTATCCCCTGTAAATCACAATGTAGATATTCATTTTTATGTTCCAGAAACTTGAATACTCTCATCATATATTCGGTTGAAAAAATGTAATAACCTGAATTACCATAAATTCATTAGAAAAACATGCATGATTCCTTATTCCAATGGTTACTAGAAATATTTAATAGATAAAATAAGTTCAAAACAACATCTGTGATCTAATATAATACTAATATAACCAATAAATAGTCTGATCCAAGGTAATCATTGTTATTCTATTTAATTTATCAAAATCAATCACCTCTTTATTCAATAGGAACAAAATTTTCTCAACTTCATGATCATATAGAGGGCTAACTTTCCTTAATAAAAATATCAATTTTATGCCTTCATCACCATTAAAACAATACATTAAAAAAAATATTGAAAACATATATATAATGTACTAATATATTCCATTGTTTATATAAGATAAACTTTTAATTCTAAAACATAGGTACTGCATTCATCCAAATTTATTCTTAAACCATTACACATGATTCATAATCTTATTCCATAATTCTATTTTCCTAGAAAATGAAAATAATTTATAGTAATATGGGTTTTCAACCTCAATATAATCATTATTATTACTTTCACATTAAACACTACACAAATAACATCCTATACAATTAACATATCATTTTCCATCACATTATCTTCATAATTATAACCAATAATTATTCTATCATATATATTATCTTCATTTTATTTCCAATTTGAATATAGATTTTCATAATTCCCATAAATTCCACATCAGAATCATTAATGTGAATAATGATCCATCTAGTTATCTATATTGACTAAAACCATAACAAACATAGTGAGAAACATATATCATATAAAAGAGAAAAATAATCATGAAACATTACATATAAAATGTATATATCATGAATAATACCTTTCAATTTATGACATAATAGGTTTATTCTATATTCTTCACAGTCATATTCAATTCAAATCCATCATAATCTATCATGAATAGTTTGTCGATTTCTAAATCATATCCCTCAGGAGTCTAAAACCAATTGTGCAACAAGTCCCTTTGTCCTATACTAGATTACCCCGAGTCTAGACGGAGACATCTCATTATTGTTTTTATACATAGGTACTTCTATTCAAGAGACACATCTACTTTTATTACCCATGCATTGATATATTTCTATGAAACCAATCACTATATAATTTAACAATATTCAATGACCTTTTCCTAAATATTTCCATCTCATTGTACAATCCATAGAGAAATACCTATAAATATCCTTATAAATATACATAGGGATATGACTAATTTTTTATCATCCTATTTTAAAATTTTAACAAATCATTTTCTCTAATACCAACTATAACAACCCAGTCATATCGTAAATTAATATTACATCACTTTTTTGGAATACTTAAAACATTATACAAACATACGCCTAATGATCATACTAGACTAGTGCCTTTGGAAATAAGGAATCATGAATAATACATATATTTATAATCATATGAATGAAATATAAATATGGGTGAGCTCAGATGCTCTGTATAGAAAGAATAGAGAGACATATATGCATAAATATGAGTATAGGGGTATGAAAATCTGATCATTATATTAGAATTTTGTTACATAAATATCTCCAGTCATAAATAGAAACAATGGAATAAATATTTGAATTTTAGCATAAATTACTCATAAGAATATTATGAACATAAGAAACAAAATAATAACATTGGAATAAAACATGGAATTTGGGTAAACACATAAAGAATCTAATAGAATTTTTATAGTAGCCAAGGAATCAATTGTCAGTCCATAATAGAGGTATGTGTTTACTCCCCATTCCACTATATTAGTCATGGTTCACTACCATATCCATTTTAATAGCATGATTATACTCGTGACAATATATTTGTATTCATGGTTCACATCCATGGACAACTTAGTATTAAAGCATTACTACCAATACCACTTAGTCTATCTCATAGGATATAAATCATTACCCAATGCATTGGAGGTAGATATCTATCTCACCAATCCCATAATGAAATCATACATACATCTATCACAAAATCATAAACAATCATATCATAACCCATGAGATGAAATCGTTGTCACAAACATGTAAACATTTAATAACATGTTAAAGAAGATACTAGTTTCAAAATAATTTCATCATAAGAATAGCCCATGAATTAGAAACAACTCTCATAAACATATAAATAATGAAATGGAAAAAAAATTTAGATACATATAAATCATTAAAGAGAAACTGATTTTAGAAATTTATAACCCATGAATGGGAAACAAATTCAATAAAAATATAACATGTGATAGAGATATGAGTTTAAAAAAGACTATGACCTTAAGAATAACCCATTTAAGGAAATAATAGGAATGGAGCCTCTAGATCATTTCATCAAAAGTCATTAGTAACATCAATAGATATCACCTCAGATGGAAAATAACTTTGAAATATATTATAAATTAGTTTCATGAGGAAAATATTATTTATTCATTGAAAATTTATTTTTCACACATAAATCCATTTAAGAATATATTTCATAAAAAATAACTTGAATACATATAAATAAGAAATGAAATTATTTTTAAAACAATTTTCCATGATATCATAAAAAATATGATTATATATTTTTGTAAATACATTTTCTTGAAGACATATAACATAATATTTTAAAACATTTCAAAATCATTTGTCAATATTTTTTTTTTGAAACCATATAAATATGTCTTTAAAAGAATTAGAAAATAATTTATTTTGAAATTACTTTGAAATATTATAAATGATTCTTCAAAGTATTTTTAAAACAATTTAATTAAATATTTATGAAAGAAGAATACATTTTTTTGAATCTATTTATTTTAAAATAATTTTAAATGTAATATCTAAACAATTTACCTTTATATCATTTAATGAAAGCTTCAAAAAAATGTTAATGGGGATATCTATTCATGCCATATGTGGTTAATAGAAATTATTTTCCATGGTTAAAAGTGTTTAAAAATAACTTCTTCCTAATTTGAAAAGAATACTCCTCTGAAAAAATTAGTAACAGAAAAATTGGAAATATTAATATTAATTATTTTATGAGAATAATTTAATATTCTTGGGAATTATTTTTAGGAAACATTTTTATGAAGGAAAACATTTTTTTGACCGAATAGAGGGTAATGTAGGGATTTTTTAAAAACATTCTCTTATCTATCTAATGTGTTGATGTGTGGAAAAATGGTAAAAATATATGAATAAATAATGAATCACTATATGATATTAAAATTTTTTAATTTAAATTATATATGAATCGTAATATTTGATCAATGTTAGCATAAAAATTATCAATCTAGAAATAGATTATATTGTTTCAATAGACACTTATCACATAGTAACATTGAACCATACTCACTGTTTAAGAAGATTAAATTTAATAAATATTAAAATATCATGAAATGAATTATATTCCAAATATTACATGTCAATGTAATAATTTACACCTCATATAAAATTTTTGTTTCCTAACATGGAATGTTTCTCAAAGAAGGTATGTTGAGACAAAACTATCTTTTTGATTTGGTATCATTTGAATAATAAACCCCTAAAAAGGTAATTTTATGGATATTTAAATACAAAAAACGTTATCTATATTAAATATAGAATATGTGAATATGTAGTGTACACTCCATACAAAACTAATGGGTGGTGAATAATGAATTTCTCTCAACAAAAAAAAGAGTGATCAAATTCCCTTACCTTTATTATTGACTCTTCATGTACACATTCATACCACATGTATAATAAATATAAATTTATTAAAAATCTTTTAATGAGACATATTATAATATCTAGTGTCATATATGGTTTCATTAAGACTGTTTGTTACCCACTATTTAATCATTCAATGCTAATGTTTCACTTTGGGTAATATTTTTTGGTTCTTTCGATGTCTCTAAATTTGTTATATATTTAGATATTCTACTTGTATCATGATTTCAAAAATGTAAATCCCGATATAACTATCATTTATATTAATTATATTTGAATTATGTTTGTATATACAAATTTTAGGTATTAAATAGAACACACCATTTATGGAGTTAGTAAGTCGTATGTATGAATTATTGATGTTTCTGTTTTTATTGTCGTATTGATGGAAAGAAGGTAAATTACATGTGTATATATACGTATATATTATAATTATAGTAGAATTATTTTATAATATATTTTCACTAAACTGGTCCATAAAACATTCCATGTTGTGTGTGAAATATTCATGTTGATATGAGGGGGTAGTAGTCCACACCTTCTCAAATGAAAATATCAATATTACAAAAATAAAAAGTTTAATTATATGTGTCATAAAATGAATTATGAATATATAAGACATGATATATATATATTATATAACATATATACTCATATTTTCCATCATATTTTCCACCAAGGTAGGAGGAAAATGAAAAATAAACAATTATTGTTTGGTAATGCGGTATTAGATCATACATATAATCAGTATGTTCTTTACCCACTAGATTGAGGTGTTTGTAAGTATAGGTAGTAATAATTGGCTATAACATATTATCTTTAATATATTGGTGTTTTTATACAATCATGTTATAAATATATAGAAGGGTGTGGAGAAATAAAATAAAATAAAGGCTCTTGTGAGAAGTTGGTACATCTTAATCGTGTAAATCCATTTGGGTTATCCAAAAATAAATATATGGATTGAATTATTCAAATTGGAAATATTATATATGTAAATTAGTTTATTTGGGAGACAACATGGGAATATTTTGGTTGAGCCAATGTGGATTGATATGAGTGAGGAAGTGGGAGAGTACGACCTTGTTATAGTGGAAGAGGGGTGTCACTCTTGTAAATATTTAAAGAGAGAATTACACCCATGATTTTCGTGTGACATTGGATCCAATAATGTTTCAAACCTTTAACATATGGGGCTGGTTCGATAAATTTCCATATAATTTCCCGTGGAGTAGTTTCTGAGGCCTTTTTTGGGTTTAAAATTTATGGTTTAATCTTTTGTAATTCTTAATTTTACAAAAATCAATATAAATAATTTTAATTTCATTAAATAATTTTTTGTAATAAAATTTGAACATATTAGAAATTATAAATAATTATGAATAAATATATAGAATCAACATGTTAAAATTCCAATCACATATGTGCTATAAATTATTTTAAAAATAATTTTCGTGATGTGATAATACTGGTGATTTTTAATATAAACATGATCAATAGTTTTCTATGTTTTTATATAAAACATTATAATGAAATTGGTTCTAATGACCTAAATTATATTATCTCATATTAATATTTTCTAATTAATCATTTAATCCAATTTAATGTATAATTTAACCTTATAAATAAAATATATGAAAAATAAATTTTTGATTAATATCAAATATTTTTAACTTTTCATTAGAAAATGAAAACTTTTAGAAAAATTCAAAAAAATTATCTTAACCAATTTTTTTAGCTTCAAGTAATAAAATAAATTATATTTATCCATACTTAATCCATAATTTTTCACAAAAAATAAATCAAAATTGGTTTTATTTTTAAATTTGTTATAAATACCATTATAAAAAAGTATTTCTTAAATCACAAAATTGGGTTTGTTAATATCTTATATTTATATATAATCAATTGGATGAATATTATAAATATTTGATTGAATATATAACAAGACTATTATAGTATTATAACTCACTAATTATAATTAAATATATTTAACATGGTAAAACATCTTATAAAAATAATAAGAATATTTATCCTCATATTCAATTGGATTTCATATTCAATTATAATTAATTGGAATCCTATGAATTCTTTTTAAATTTGTTTTTGAAATATATTTTAATAAATTAGTTAGAACTATTAAGAACCAAAAATTTATTTTGTAGGATATATCATATAATACTAAATAATAACACTTCGATGGTATATTATTATTCTGTAAAACTATTTTCATACATTCTACGAAATACCACAACGATATTCCTTATTTAGTGTAATGTAATCTATCCTTGTTGTTTCATATATAGAAAAATAAAATTTATGTTTCTTGTAGTGCATGATAATATTTTTGTTGTGTAGAACAAAATCCAATCATAGTTCTTTAATACAATGTAAAATATTTTTATTGTTTAATGAGATGTAAATTAATAAAAAGAACAATTTAATTTTAAAATATTAATTCACATAATCTTGGGGTGTTATATGTGTGATCCCAAAATAAAATTAGTAATTCATTTTATCTTTTTTTAATTCTCCTTAGATGTATAATTTTATGGTTCCTAAGAATATGTGGGTGTTTAATGTTTTCCTGGGGTTTTTGGTTGAAAAGATAGAGAGTCCATCTGGAGAATAGTTAGTGTTTAGTTCATGGTTAGAGATAACCATGTGCCATGGACAATGAAAATAAATGACATGGCCCCCAATGATAGATGTAGGAACACAAAAACTGCATAGTTTCCCTAACCATGTGGTTGTCCCATAGAAAGTGTGTGTCCAAACCCCCTCTTAGACAGGGGTTCCACATAACTGGTGCAGAGATTGTTCAACTATGCAAAAATTCTATGAACCCCTTAAAAGTGGAAGATTATTACACATTTCCCCTATTTCTATAAGGATTGTAAATAATTTATTCCACATTTCCATATATAACATTTTATTGTGAAGTCACTTTTATCCCATTATTCACATGGGAGATTATCCTTCGATCATTGGGTTTTTTAAGCATCATTACCTATGAATTTATTCTACATGTTACAATATTATTCCCCTTTTTTAAATTTTCTAGATGAATAATAATTCAGTGTTTTCTCAATTTATAATTCCAAGAATATTTTCTGTAGTATATTCTAATAATTATTTTTATGGGATATTTAGGATTGTATCAATAGTAATTTTTAAGAGGATGACTGTTAATATGATCATTTCGAGTGGTATATAGCTTATATACTATAATCACTATGTTACTAATGTGCATGTGGTTTTGCATTTTCTTTTTTTTCCTTACATTTGATTTATATGTATGAAATGATAAATTTGGTATTTAAAAGATGTGTTATACCCCACATAATTCCTATTAAATTTTATGTGGATGATTTGAAAATTACTATAATCACATATGTGGTGTTCCACTCCCATGAATAGAGGAATATAGTGGTCAATGGATGAATTGAATTGTAGGTGAGATTAAAACGATTTGAACTAATTTTAGCATGAAATCAGAAGATAATGGGTAGTTTGGATTTAGAGGAATTTGTTAAATGGGAAATTCTTTGTAAATGGGTAAATGTGATAAATGTTTATATTGTTATATACTTATTTTTTCATGTTTTAAATGAGTTGATAAATGGTTGTAATGTGATCAAATAGTTATATGTGATTTTTAAATGGATTAATAACAAGATGAATTCAATGAACAACGTTAATGTGATATTGAAAACGATCTCTCCTTTTATTATTATTTTATAAAAAAATTGAGGATAACCTTGGAAATGTGAATATTATTTAGTGGTATATTGTACCGATACATATCTCCCTTATCTAGGCCAAACTGATGAACCATGTTCCCGAATGTATCAATGTTTTGAGGGATGGACTGATCCTCTAGACTCTAAGTGTATTCACAAATAGTTCCATATCATGGTTGATTTGGTCATATTTGGAGTTAAAAGTCGTTGTAGGTTACATGGACTGATTACCCATGAATTTTTACCGATAACCATAATTACATATAGTTCTAATGTCCAACATATGCCTAAGATGGTTTTATTGGTATAGAAATCACAATGATTGAAAAATAATTTGTTTATTTTTAATATTTTTAAATAATGACACCTTGTTTATCTATATTTTTTCACTTTTTAATTTTACCTATGTATACGCCATCAATTGAATGGATATATCAATGGAAAAATATATGTTTGCCTACAGAGTTGTAGTCAAATACTTCTTGGGACATTGTTGGAAACCTGAATAGACTTAATTTTTATAGGTAAGGTTAATTTAAAAGTCCATATAAAATATTACTTCTGCATGTTGGTTCGAGGATGAGGGAAACACAATTAATATTGGTACCCACTTTTTTATTTTCATTAATTAACGATTCCATATTTTCATGGTATCATTAGATTTAGGATATTAGATATTTATTATGATGTATTTTTTTACTTAACTACTTATATGAATTGTTTGTGTTATGATTGGTTATTTATAATTATTTAGTGTTGGTTTTTATTAAAATGTAAACTATTTTTTACTACAATGAAGAGTGTATAATATTCCTAAGTGTTCTTTTAGACTATATCTAATATTTGGTAACCTTATGTGTATGAGGGGGCACAATTAAGATCAAGTGGTGCACCAACTAGGGAAAAAGATTTTGTTTCACTTTATTTAGGGAATTAAATTTATTATTTTTCACTCATAATATTTTTTTTATATTTCATCCAATAGTTATCTCACTAAATATTAAATATTTCATATTTACACATCTCATCCTTATATAAAAAAATGTTAGATGTGATGATGCATGAAATTATTTATCGATAAAATTATTTCATTGAAAAAATAATATAAGGAATAAATTATTATAAATGGTATTAAATGTGTTGTATGCATTTCTTGGAAATTATTTTGTGAGGTAATTAAAATAAAATAAAAATTTTATACTTATTTCCTTCTAATAAGTTATTATTTAGGAAATAATGGGTGAATAAAATTACAAGTTCATTTATTACCAAATAAATATAATAATACATGATAAGTGACATTTAAAACTTTTATGATCTACTACCATCAGACATCCATTGTTTTCCAAAACTAAAATTCCCCCTCATTATTAATGAAATAAAATACACAATCAAAAAACAGGATTCATAACTTATTTAATGAACCATTCGTGTATTCATTCTCAATGAAAAATTTTATTCCTTAGTCAGGGTTATATGTGATAAATTAAATACTTTATTTTATTTCATATATTTTTTCCATTTAATAATTTAATATTTTGAAAAGAACTAGTATTACCAAAAAATTATATATATATTTTAAAATATTTTTATAATTTATATATTCTTTCTTGATAAATATATTATTACGATTGGTTAACTCTTATTCAATATTTAAAATTATAAATATAAATTATTTTTTAACAATGATCATTTATATGAGTGTTTTGAATTATATAATATTTCATTATTCAAAATATTATGTGGTTAATTTAAAAATATTTTATTTAAATAGACACCTGTTTTAATTACATTGCATAAAAAGTAGTTAATTGGATCCCTTCATCACATGAAAATATAAAATATCACCAATAAATATTAATTATGATTAACATATATCCCTTTAGTTATATTTATGATAAAATTATCAAATAAAATGGAGCATAATTAAAATTATACATAAATAAGTATAAAAAAGGAAAAATATAATTTATTAATAATAAATTACACCTTAGTTTTTATATAAACACTCCAATATGTGATATTAAAATAAATTATCTTTATTGAATGTAACATAAATTCTATTTTATAAAATTTTCATCGTTAGAATGTGTCTGATGAATTTCATTTAGTGATATATATTAATCCATTTTCCATAACTGATACGTGATATATGAAACTATTTATTTTCTATTATATAGTAGATCATAAATGATATATATTTATTTTCATTTCAAATATTTTTTAACTAATAATTTCTCTAATTTTAATAATATAATTCTACTAAGTTGTTTAAAAAATACTCCAATTTTTTTCAAAACAATCTATTTTATATTATCAATGAAGATAGGATACTCCTATGTTGTTTTATTTTATCCCATAATCTATAAAAAAATAATTTTATTTGTCTTTGTTTATGTAAAACCCATTAATATAAATTAATTTTCATTTAAATAAACATTAAGTATCAAAATTGGCATATCCACCATTATTGTAATTACTTTTCTTCATCACTAATGAGCCACATGTGCTAGGTGAGATATAAACATGATATATGGAAAATTAATTTTCAACATTCTATGTAATAAATGGGTAATTAAAAATATATATCCAAAATTATATATATTTTTTGTATTATCTTTTTTTTATTCTTTCTACTATTTTACTGGAATAGAATGACAATACTAAAAAACTAACAAACATGTCAAATAGTAATATGTATCATTAAACCATTATTATTATTTAATTATGATCATATTTATCATATATTTAAATTATATAATTTTTTTATGGCTCAATATATTTTAGGTATAAATAATTTCAAGTTCTACAAAAGAATATAAATGTTTTCTTAAGAAATTAATGATGTCTTACATCTATTATGGAGGCTATAAATTGATAGTTGAATGGTATATGGATGTATTATTGGATAAAAATATTTAGTCGGTCCACCAACTCACTAGTAGACTATTTTGAATCTATATAAACACTATAAATCACATTTTTAAATATATTAAAATCACCGTCTAACTATTGGAGGCCACTAGTTCACTATGGTTTTTATCAGACCTAGTAATCATAGTCGGGTAATGTCCAGTTTTTCATAAAACATATCTTATATCCCTTTTCTATTTCTAAAAAATATCCTTATCCTTATCACCGTACTAGATATATCTTGACATATTGGGATCTATCCACTAATTCAGTCTCCAATGTTCCACACTCATACTATAGTTTTATTTTACATTATAACACACTTGAGCTTCATCTTAATGAAGACAGAAAAATTTATCTTATAAGTGGTCAATATAAATAAGTTTCTCAATGTAATTATTAAATATAATTGTTTATTACACGATCCTAGGAGAGAATAGTTTTCCATTTATAGAACTATCACGGCCAATTTGGTGATTGGAAATACTGTATAGTTTAGAGCTAGAACGATGTTATTTGCATATCGTCTCTAGTTAGTGTAGTCATGACCTAAATCATTAGAATAAATTCCATTCTACTGTGATCCCTGAATTTCATTTTTTTGGGAATAATAATGGATATGGGATTCATTATTATTAAATTACACTCCGAAAATGATGATTACCACAAAAACATCATTGTCGCTAAAGCATGGTTTCTTTATCATTAGTGCATGTTTATAATTTATCTCGGAATGCTTATTTGTATTTCCTTTGTCGGGTATAAGACCTATGTTTGTGGTTTAGTTACATAAGTGGTACATGTGTAACCATTTGAGACATATGATTTATATAATATTAATTGTTGATTTTTTATTTATATGGAACATCTTTGAAAGGTTTTTATACTCAGAATTTCATTACAAATATACATATATAAACATATATATATATATATATTATATTTTCTTCTTTTGAGGATGATGTTTGAGCCAAAAATATGATTTCTATTAGAGGGTATTTTATACATCTACATCGTTTCATTACACCCATGCTTCAATGGTAACCCTACTAGGCCAGTAGTGAAGAGAGATTGATAATGACCCATGTTTCCATCCTCATGTAGTCCTGTAGATTTTATCTATTACCAAGGGTTTTGAAATATTAAATAGAGAATTAATTGTTTCTAAAATAAAATAAAATTATGATATATTAGTGGTAACTATATAATTAATCGGTAATAAGGGGTCAAAATATTCTACATTATGTGATAATAGAAAACCACACAATAAGGGTTATATTAAGACATAAACCATAAACAAGTCAAATCCCATAAAAACTACAATATTTAGAATGGCAATAACCCCTTATAATTACAATATCAATAATATCAAAATCTATAATGAATGTGATTACATTACCCTTCCAATTGAAATTCAATTAAAACAATTATTTATCATTATTTGAAATGTACACTATATTTTTCAAAATATAAAAACCACATAAATTCTATAATTTTATAAATAAATATGAGAAAAACAAGAATCCTACAACACAAATTGAAATTTCCAAACCATTTCCCTATGTTGTGTTCTGTGTAAGGCCACCACCGACCAAAAAATTGAAAGAGAAAAACCTTACCAACCGTGAACAAAACAACAAAATCATTTAATTAAAATAATAACACATAAACAATTATTTTGTTTTTTCACAAAAATTGTCTAGATTTAAACTATAGTGTTTCGAATCAAAATGAATGAATGAAACTTAAATAAATATACAATGGATAGATATTCCAAGGGAGTGGTTGAAATTTACTAAATAAGGGATGAAAGACATCGAATTTACGCACTTGGGACTTGAAATATCATATTATAATGTTTCATAAATTATTTAGTTTAATGGGATTTCTTTTGTAAACCTAGTATATAAAATTGAATACCATAACACTTCATACATCAGCACACTATTTAATTTCTCAAAAAGAGGGTAGTAATGGGAATTTTTAATGACAAAACCATAGTGAAACAAATCAAATAATTCTTCGAAATAAAATCCTATCTCCATAATGCATACATTATATACTATAATAAGAAAATGAAACATCAAAGGAAATTGTTCTATAGAACAAAAAAATTGAAAAATGCTGTGTTGTTTCACTATCTTTGTGTCACAGTTATGACTAATATAACAGAACTAATAAAAACACAATTGATACTCTACATCTTAGCGATCTTGTATACATCATATCTACTCAACTATTATGATATATACACTACCTCTGTTATAATCTAGGGAGGATCTTCCACCTAAAATGACATAAAAAAACAATGATATCATACCACCACACTAATGACACCATCTCTATGTTACAACAACCATCCATTCATTGGAACCCTGATACTACATACCACATACAAACCACCATATGATATTCTCAGCTAAAATCAACCACTTCCCCCTCAACAACATATATCAACACCAAGAAACCTCCACTTCTATAATTTAAACAATATAAAAAGTTATAATTTAAAAAATTATACATCATATGTATCTTAAAATATTTTTTCCATAATGAATAAAAATAATATTTTTGTATGAATCAAAGTAAAGGGTGTAAATGTTTACACCTCATGATACCTCACAAGGTTTCAATTACAACATAAATTCATCCACACCACCATATACCATTATCATGCCATATAATTTCAACCAAACAATGTAAACCAATATCTCATCATCCAAAAACCCCTATCATAATGATATCTAAAACCATTACAATATAAGTCCCCATGTATATAAATAAATGAATTAAATATTCCATACAATAATATAGTTTAATTTGGGTGGAACTAACTCCCCTGTGTGGTTTTTATTTTTTTCATAGTATAACAAGACATTATTTAAATTTTGGTTTTTCTATTATTTAAATGCCTGATTTTTATAACACATGTAACATAAAATGTGAAATAAATAATATTTCATAATCTATCAAAACATCAATGGTTCATAAATAAGTCAATGGAAAGTCATAACAACGATTTGTGCTAGTTTCACATATATGTCATACACTACCTTCTACATTCATTTTGTCTTTAATTCCTCCACAACACACAAAATTTTTTTACTTCATCCACATAAAACCATCTGTAGATGATCCTATATTAATACATTAAAAGACATGAATGTTTTGAAATCCACAATATCATTTTGTCACTAATCTATGACATGATTTTCATCATGATGATAACGATGGAGAAGAGACACCTAAAAGACGTCAGGAATCACATCCGGTGTTTGTAGGTTTTCAAATCGATAATCAACCACGCCATCACAACCCAACATCTCAAATGGCCTAAATATTCAAGGAGTATCATTAAACATGATAAAAATAATATTCATAAAATAATAAGGAGAATGGTTTCTAAACATATTGTCCCAAAAAAAATATACATTTTCCTTCTTTTATGATTGGTATTTTATATCTACTAGTCCTACAATTCTTTCATCCTATAACAAACAATCATGACCTTATTTTTCATTCCCTACAATTTTTCTGAGAAAATTAAAATCCCATGTCCTCATCCCAGTAAAAAAAATATAATCACATAGCCACTTGTAAAAAACCAAAAATAGGTTAAAGTTGATAGATGAATGGTATTCCTTGTTATAATGGAACATAGACATTTTAAGTGCATTACCATAGATCCAACAGATTCTAATATTCATATTCACAACATATCATCAAGATTTTGGATGGTCATATTTAGAGGCCCATCCATTTTTGAGTCATATTACCTATAATGAAATAATTGAGTTCTAATGCATGTTATAATCCCCTCAACAATTTCAAGGTGATATTTGAAAACTAATTCAAGATAGTGAAACATAATCAACATCCAAATTCACTACCTTATCAACATACATCCATTAAAAATCACAAATTGTGCTCGAATCCATCATTATGAAGTGATATAATTTTGTATACCCTTCCACAATTTCCAAGATTTATTCATAAGAATCCTATATTTGTGAGAACTTTATAATGAATTTAATAAATAAGTCATGTCACATCTACATGAGAACATCCAATGGATGGAATAAAATTCTAGAATCGTATTATTCTACTATTATGTAAATGAAAAAACATATAGTCACCCATAAAGTCTTTCACAATCAATTCATCTAAGGCCATCATAATTATTCCATCAAGAAAAGGTAAATCTTAAATATTATAGTTTTTACCACCATTAAATTGTTTTGAAACTCAATAGGGACACTGTAATGTATCTCCAAAAAAACATATTCCCCAAAAATAAAATAAAATTCTGAGAAACATATTTTCATACCTCTAGAGCATCAGTATGGTTGTCAAAATCACACCTAACCTCTCTATCTGTGTCTCTCTAATGATTCTCCACCACCTTCCACATCATATATTAATGGTCTATCGACTAAAAAAAATTTAAACCATTAAAAAAATAAAAAATCACGTGTTTCAAAAATATAATACATTATTTCTGAACATAAATATAAAATATGTATATGAAAATGAGAAAGGTTTTTTATTTTCCCTTGATGATTACATTAATAATACATCAAAAGAAACATATAAAATGAAATCATTATTTTATTTAAAAAAACAATATCCTAAATATATTTGATATGCTAAAACTACATTGGATAACCTAAATAATATATAAACATTATTATTGAGTTGACGAACCCTTTAACATAAAAAAATGATAAAAAACCTAATATTTGAGTCAAATGTATAACCTGATGTCATAAAAAAGAAGGGTTATAAGTAATGACATGGAATAAAAATTTAATTAACATGTATAATAATATCATATAAACATAGTAAATGTGTCAGAAACATATAACATTACAAAAAATAAATTCATTGATAACATCCTAAACCATATTAAAATGTGGATAAAATTCGATAATCAATTAATTTTAATACATAATATCATATATAACATCTCATGAGAATAAAAATTTACCCAATGCATTTCATTTATATTTGGGAGCACACAAACTTAAATTTTCATTATTATTCGTTCCATAAAAATAAAATCACTCATCATTATTAAAACTAAGTGTTACCCATTGAAATAAATATGTTTGAAAAATATTTCCTCATATATTAATTTTTTTATGATTATGAAATTTGAGAGATGAACCTACGACATGTATTACCAAATTACTGGAAGTGGTAAAAAAATATGTGTATATATTGGATACATATATATATATTGAATCATTCCATAGAATTAAGGATATAGATAATATTATTTAGATAGATAATGAACATAACTTGAAGAAATTTCTTTTTTTTACAGAGATATTGTACATCAATGTTGATTATTCATGTGTGTTATCTATCTTACATAATAACATATTTATGAAAATTTATAAATTTCATAATTACCTTTTTTTCTTATTTATTATAAAGTTAATTTATTTATCATGTTATATTCAATAACATAAATATTTCGGTTTATTTCTAATGATTGTCTAATTGGACCAAAATGAAATTGGAATGTTGCCTAAGGTCAGAGAAATCATTATTTCAAAATTTAGAGAATAATAATAATTAAAAAATTATATTTTCTATTCATTAATTTCTATTTTAAATCAATTCATGAATTATATTAACCAAAAAATGATCTATGATATAATCTTTGAAAAAGTGTGTCATATTAATGCATTAGTAACATTTCAAATTTTCAAATATTATTATGATAAGTTGGTATATCTTATTATATAATCTAATAATGAACAATATATCATAAATATAATATTATTTCATATAATACCCCTATATATAATATCCCTATTATGTTGTAACAAAAAAACACATCTCTTTATGAAGGTTTTAATCCACATGTTTTCATGAATGAAATTATAGTTTCTCTATGTAATGAATGATATGAAAATATATGATATATTATTTTTACATAATGATAATTATTATAATAATATAATTTATATAAATTTATTCAATAATAAATAATATATGGGACTTGTGATGATGGGAAATGAAATATATTGGTCCTCAAGTATTTAGTTTACCGTACACACAAACAATGGTTTTGATTCCAATTTTATAGAATAGGATATGATTCCAAGTTATACCATTGGAAAACTATGATAATTTCATTTTGTATCTATTTTTATTATTATATCATTATGTTTGAATAATATCATTAGGTTTATTGAGAAGGAAAAAAATATTATTGATTAAAATAATAAATATTATTTAAACTTCCTTAACATGTTTACATGAATTTTTTTATAGGTTGGTTTTTATATTAATACATTTTTTATATGAAATGGTCAGTTATTTTGGGAATGAGTATTTATGTGTAATGGTTGATAAATAGGATGTTGTTCTTTTTTATGATATTAGAGGAGTTTTCAATTTATATGTTCAGGAGAGGACTGACATGGAAACTTCATTAAAGAATATAAAATGATAATGTCATTCTAAAGAAAAATCAATAAAAATTAAATGGTTTTTATTTTTTTGGTATAGTATAAGGTTGAATTATTTTAATTAGATAGGAAATATATATGTTTAATGGTAAAAAATACCCTTATCAGTTGGTTTAACCACCAATAAACCCATTTTTACCTTAACCATGGAAATTAATTTATACTGTATTTAATATTCATTATATCCATAAATTAAAATTACCCTATAAAGATATTAATTAAAATGATTAAAAATATGTAATAAATTTTATGAATTTATATTAAAAAAAGTGGAAGAATTAAGTTTGATGAAATTAACCAGCAAAAAATCTCAAAAAATGGTTTTCCTATAAATGTATTTTCTAATGATTGCATTATCATTTATTAACTACTTGAATAGATTAAATTCTTCTATAAACATAAATTCAGATATATAGATATATAATCTATACTTTTCAATAATATAATTCTTTATTTTGGGTAATTATAATTAATAAAAAATTGAAAAAAATTATTAACAGAATAAAAATTTCTATAAGATTAGTTTTTCACAAAAAACATAATCGTATTCTAAAGTCTACATAAATATGGTAAAATTATAATTAATTATTTTATAAAATTATAAATATTAATTAAATTAATAATAAATCTAATTATATCTAATATTTAAAAATAAAATTTTTAAATTTGTTGAAAATAATTGAGTTTTAATAAAATAGAAACTTTTTTAAAAAACTGAAAAATCATTATTTAACAAAATATCTCAAAATATTAAGATTTTTTAATTATAAAAAGATGATTTAAAAATTTATTTTTCTTTTATCAAATTAATTCTCTAAAAGGCCTTACCATATATTAGCATATTATTTCAAATAAATCAATTAAATTTTTTATAAAATTTTTTCAGGAATTGTAAGTATTTATTAAATTTTATCTTACTTACAATGAAATTAATAACACATTTATATTGTATAATATATATATATATATACATATTATCCTATTAATACCCACCAATTTATAATATTTGTAATAAAAGTAATATTAAAAAATTAATGGATTTATAGTATCGGTGTTTCATATCACATATTCTATCAAGAATAATTTTTTATTAAAAATATATATATAAGTGTTAAAATATTTCCCCTTAAGGATGTTAAAATTTTTAAAATTGCACAAAAATCTACAAAGGAAACCAGTGAGGTTACATCAGCTTCGTTTCATCCTCTAATTCCAATATTATGTATTGTTGTTTATGATTTCCCCATAAGTCATTTACCAGGTTGCATGACTTGTATTATACATTTTTAGTATCTTCCATGATAAGAACTATCTACTACTCTAAATAGAGTTCTACTTATTACATTACATCCTCAATATTTAGTACAAGGGATGTATTTATTGTGTACTTCTACAAGACTAATATATCGAATATTTTATGTTATTGAGAAAGGGTTAGTGGATTTAAAAATCCAGTATTTTACAATATAGATATCTCATATTATTATATTAATATTTATTATATTAAGAAAACATGATCATCATAATAGTTTACAATATATGGAGACTATTTTAAAATTCATATAATTTTTTGAATGATATTCCATATCTCTCATAAAGATATTCCCTTTTATAACTCTTTAAGAAACAACCCATAATAAATCTTTTATACATAACCAAAGGAAGGGGAAAATATTGGGTGAGAACCAGTGATTATTAAGGGATACCACGCATGATACAAAATAATAAAACGAGCATATGGGATTTTGATCTTGAAAATTTACTTTTAAAACCATACTATACATATTGGAGACATTAATATTGAGTCTTGGATTATAGAATTGAATTTTATAAGACATCGATCATAGTAAAATAAAATAATTTAATACATGCGATCATGAAATTGGCATAAGATAAGGAATTATGGAATACACATAATAATTTAAAATCATTTCAATAGTATTCAAGACTCATTCTCAGTGGTTTCATTGTGGAATAGGTTCTCTACAAAAACCATCATATTTTTCAATGTCCAATCCCATAAATATTATAGAGGAAAAATTACTTTAATTATTAAGGTTCACGACCCATTAAAATACTTACTATCACATGAGATATAAATATTTAACCAATGCATTAGATATATATATATATATATCCAACTAATCAAATAATGAATATCTTACACATGTGATCTATAGGATCTTAACATTAATCATATAATTACCCCTAAAATGAAACATGATTCACAAACATTTCATCATAATATAACATTTAAAAAAAGATAAATAATTCTTAATCATTTAATAGTTTAAAATTACAAAATCCCATCAACATAATATATATTCATATTAATTTCTTTATGTTGTAACCAGTTGATGAGAAATTAGTTATGTAAAAATCCTTCCATAAAATCATAAACCATTTATAGATATAATAATAATGGTAGTCTTGGATAATATCCCTAGTAAGTTATATGTAACAACAATGATTTTCATCATATATGGAATTTTTATTAAAATATAAAATGAAATTTGTTGATGAAAATACAATTTCATTCATATTCACTTTTTAAACATAAAAATTTAAAATTCATATTATTTTATAATAATAAATGAATCATTTAATGGAATTATTATGAATGATTTAAAAAAATCATTGAAAAATAATAATTCTAATTTAAAAATAATTTTTTGAAATATAGAACATTTTTAAAAAATTATTAAATTGAAAATATCCTTCATTATTTATAAAATAAGTTTTAAAATTTATTTAAATCATTTCACTATGAAAATATACTTTTATTGATAAAAAAATTAAAATTATTATATAATTTTCAATTAAAATAATCTAGAAAAAATATAATGGAGTCTTCTATGAAAATTAATGTCCCTGATAAAATGAAAATTTTTTATCATTCACATTAATACGAACATTTCTTTCGCATTTTTAGAGAAAGAAGAAAAATGTAATTTATTGAAATACAACATGAATATTCAATTCAAAAACATATAATGAAAATTTAATCTTGTATAAATATGTTTTTATAAAAGGATTTGGAGATTAATAAGATCATTTTTGAATACAAATTTAGAAATCATGGTTTTGTGAGACAAATTGATTATCAAAATAATATAGATATAAATATGACAACTATTATGAAAATTCAATTGATCTCTTTAGTACATTAATATAGGAAAACATATATAAAATTTATTTCTCCATAATTAACATTTGATGATAAAATACATGTGTCTCTTGAGGGATAAATCACTATATTTCATCATTATAATAAAAATAATTAGTAATAATCATAACTAATAAAATTATAACAAAAAATCATTAGCACTTTGTTAACATTGAATTATAAGAACCATGAAATAAAAATATTTCTTGATACATAAAATACCATGATATTTAAAAAATTAATTATATTAAATGTAATCTTGGGTATATATACACACACAAAATAGAAAATAGGTTCATAACATAACATATGTATCAAGGAAGACTAATTGGGAAAAATTCTCTTACCACCTTGGTTCCTTTTATAACTAAATCCACATGTATGAGAGATCCTAAAATAGATTGATAGATATAAATAAAATTTAGTTTAATATTCATAATATTTAATAAATGATAGGTTATAAACAACATAAATGAATTCTATTGGGAATACGGAATGTGTCTCATAGAAGTGAATGGTAGATATCAATCACATACTATAAGTGTCATGTTTCCTTGTAAACATTTTTATATCATGTATAATAAATATAAGTTTTGTATAAATATATTAAATAACAATAATTATATATAATGTACCATATATGATTTAACTATGACTTTTTATTACCCATTTGAAAATAATTCCTCATTAAAGTCATGTTTCTAGAAATAACTATATTCTTATTCATGCATTATTTGATGTGTAATTTTTATTTTTTCTAGAATAGATCATGGTTTAAACTTACATATAATGTAATAAATTATATATATATCATATATATTAGGTATATCTATTTATAGTGAGATCCAAAAAATTCAGGGATAGAAAAATAAATGCATCATTCATAGAGATTGTAGGTCACATGAATGCCTGAATACTATTTCCATTTTTAAAAAATATTTAATGAAGGAAATTAAAATAATATATTTAAATAATAAATTAATTTTATTTATATATATATAATATTATAATTAAACTCATCATTACTTAATTTTGTTTAATGTGTGATCGAATACCATTGATTTTAGAGGTGGTTGTTTACTATATGAATTTATATGTGACATAAAAATTATAGAAGTATAATAATATCATAAATTTTATCCATTATTATAACCTTCCATGAGATGGAGTGATGAAAAATGAATACCAATACATCACAAAGTGGTGGTCCGATGATAAGATGATTGATAATTTTAAATAAAATTTTTTGTGATAGAAGTTGATTATAGTTCATTCCCTTAACATAAAAAATATAAATATATATATGATGAATAGTTAATTGTAATATAATTATTTAATAATAACTATATTTGGTGGATATGAAAAGCACATAAAATACTTGGGTAGGTATGTAAACTCATATTCAGACAAATTCTTTTTGATTACACCTATTGGAATATTAGATTAGATTTATGAAAAAGTAATGGATACTAGTATTGGAGGTGGAATCTAAAGATTTTATTGTTTATGTATTTCTTAGAAATTTTTTTTTGAATTGTGAAGAGGATATGATATGGGGTTTACTTTTATAATTGAAGTTTGATCCCCACGCATAATGTTTTGAAAAGATAATGGCCAACATACATATTTATCATTCCACAGGGCTCTAAAAAATAATATTATCATATATATAATAAAATTCCAATATGGCCATAAAGTTGTTTTTTGGAAAAAATTTAGGGTCATTTGTATTATTTTTCATTTTATTTTAAACCAGTGTAAACCCATATTTACAAAATGAATGGTATATGATTTTTAATTTTCCTACTATTAAACTTGATAGAAAAATTTAAGTTCACCATATTAGATAATATTTAATAATTTCATTATAATTAATTAGTCAATTTTTTAAAATTCAATTAACATAAGTGGAAAATTTCAATTTAAAATTAAACATGTAGATGAGTTGATAATGTTGTTTTCCAACGAGAAAATGTTCTAATGTAAAAAAAGTTATTGTATAAAAAATTAGAATGAAATTGATGAGAATAAAATTAATTTAATAGGAAGATATGTAATTGAACTAGTCTCAGTTATTAAAAAAAATCTTCTAACAATGTAGTTGTTTTCATATGCTTTAAAATAAATGAAACGTTCTTGATAAAAACTAATATTTCTCAAAATTTATTAAAAAAAGTACCTTCATAAAAAATTCTAAAAAATCTCACCTAGTAGAATTTCTACATACATATTTCAAAAATGGATAATTTTTTGAATTAATATTTTTAAAATTAGATAAAATAATAAAAAAATGATTGTGAAAAAGATTATAAAAATACCTTTTAGAGAAATATAGTTTTATAGATAATATTCGATTTGTTCTATCAGTTTTCTCTTCAACAAATATGATAAATGTAACAATCCCACATGGGTACATTGGAAACCCAATAGATGGGTAAGAACTGACATAGATCAATGTTCAATCTCAATCCCATGGTTTTTATAATATCACATAGAATCATACAAAATGAATGTGGGAGCTGTTTTTCCACAAACATTGAGGATGTATGAATAACTAGACAACATTAATATAACAGAAAATTCTTAGAGAGAAGTGATCCAATTTAATATGGGTATTAAATCCCAATTTAATGTAACAATTTACCAAAAAGTAAATGTGAAACCCATATCCAAATAGGCACAACTCTCATATCACACTGATCAAATACTTAAACCACATATAAGTACTTCTTTACCCCTACTTGAACAAGGATAAAATCAAGAGACTCCTTGAAGAATTTGTATGGTGTGAGCTAAATTAAAATTATTTCCTCACAAAGGATTTTATAATAGATTCAAATATTTAATTAACTAAATATTGAACATAAAAATATAAAAATAAGTTATTAAATTTAAAAATAATATTTTAAAAAATATATAAATTGAATTTAAAATCATTGAAATACATTAAAAAAATGTGTTAAATAATTTTTTTATATATAATAGTTTATATAAATTCATTGGTCATGTAAAATAATATTAAATAAAGGGATATATTTATTTCAGATTCAAATAATATGCAATATGGTTCTATTCCTAAAAGATGTGATAGTTCATGGGTATAAGACTCCATAAACTCACGATGACTTAGAAATATCTATATACTCATGAATCCTTCAACACTGCTTAGGGAAACATTAAATCTATCCCATCATGGTAGTTATGGGTTGTATTTACGTTTTCAATTATTGTAAATCACAGTGTGTTGTCCAAATAACTCCCTTACTACCAATTCCATGATTGTGGTATAATAAAAAAACAATAATGAAATTTTTAATTTAAGAATGCTGAAAATAAAATTCATCCCACACTGTATTTAAAATATTATAATTTTTTTTAAAACATGAAAATGGGTTTATATTAAAAAATAATCATTTTCATGGATAAAAATAAAAGGATTTCATGAAAATCATTTAATGCCATTTTAAAAAAAACATGAAATCAAATTAACTAAATTATCTTTACAATTCAAATAAAAAATTAAATTCCACAAATATTATTTTCAATCAAAATCCATCAATTTCAAATATTTAAATTCCACGAAATTCCATCAAATTCAAAATTACACCCCAATTCAATGGAATTGGGGTTTTATTCCAAATTCCATACCAAAATCAAATTATCAAAAAACAATCCCCCTAATTCAATGGATTTTTTTCATTAATTAATATATAATAGAATGAAATCTTACATATTCAATTTAATTTAATTTAATTAAATCAATCAATTTAGGTTCAATTAAATTTACTAATCAAAATGGAACAACCTAATTCAGAATCACTAGATCTCTAATAACAAAATTGTAAAGAAGAGTATCCAAAAAATAATGACATAAATAATGATTCAGTAATTAAAACTACATTTATAAGATAAATCAATGGTTACTATATCATCACACAAATTTTCTATCTACAAAACTATATGGGAGATAAGGGAAATATATACTAAACGAGAATGGGAAGTGGAAATGAGATGAGAGAGGATCAAATTACATTATCCAAGATTTGATACTCTTCTAGGTGGGTTCCATAGGATTAGAAGTTTATCTTGGGATGCCTCTTAGATAATGAAATCATATATTGGTCGTACAAACCTATCAGGGTACTAATATGAGTGTTGTGTGTTCTTTAAACATAATTTTGAATTAAAAACCCATTACATATTATTTTCTAGGCAGTAACACATGGTCAATCCAAACCATTTTCCCTAGTCCTGAACCCCTTTTAATGGTTTGCATGGTTTATACCAATAGGTATCATGGTTTTTTAAACCATTATCAAACCATGAAAATGATCATTGCCTTGTTTGAAATGGTTTTTTCTACTAGGGAACAAGGTTTGGGAAAACCCTACGCCAACAAGGCAGAGTAGATGAACATTCATGATTTACATGTTTTCACATGATTCTCCTTTAAATGATAACCAATCAATGAATTAACAAAATATATATTTTGTAATACATGAAAATAGTAATGGGATGTTAGAACCTCTCCACCATAGAAACCATCCACCCCCTGAAATCCAACTCAAAATCGTCCACAGAAAAAATATAAGTTCACCTATCTCTCATCGGGGCCTCCCACCACCATGACTCGTGTTAATAAGAATCATGAATCCATATGATGCAATCCAATGTTTTCTTCCTCTCATTAATTACCTTGGTTTTATATTAAACTATCCTAACTTTTCTTTCAGCCACAGATAAATCAGGTTTGACCTGAAGATCAGTGTAGATCAGAACATGAGAAGGCTATGATAGATATATTACCTGATATTATAAATGAATCACATTAATTTTTGATGTCATCTGTAACACCTCAAGCTTCTACGGTACGCTTCTTTTTGAATAATGTGATAGCGTGTGTTGTACGCAACACCTAGTTCTAACACACCATAACCAAACAAACTAGCCGTTATGAATAGTAATACCTAATTTTTGAAATTATATATATTTTATATATCAAAATGGAATTCATTTTTGGATTCGTAATATCGAATTTAGCCTAAGGTGAGATTTTGGTACTTTTCGGATAACTTTAATATTTTGATGAATAGTGATAATTAGTAAATTTTAATTAAAAACAACGTTTTTAATCAAAATAATTAATAGTGATAAGTTATGAATTTGAGTGGTTTTAAAGTATATTTAGAATATATTTTTACCATTTAATATAATTTTGGTCATTGGAAATAATTTTACAATTAAACCAGACAAAAACAAGTGTCAATCTTTTGATAGTTATTATCTCTTAAAAACACACTTTTTGTTTCATCAACGGGAATTAATTTTAAATTAATTTCTGCCACTTCTGTGTTTTGAATTTGGAAAAATAGATTCCATATTTGGAATCAGGATGTACAAATTGTGTAAATAGGTAACTTTTATTTTTAGACATTTTGAATTATTATTTCGGTAAATATTTTATTTACCATGGTTAAGGGTAAATCCAGTAAATAAGGGTTAAAAATAATATTATAATAATACTAAATTACCCTAAAACGTGTCCTAGAATTATTGGTTGATACATGTTCGACCATAGGCATATTTGGTTCGATTTTGGGACCCCATGGAGCCACTTGTAGTTGATAGGGACACTTGATTTTAATTAAGTTAAAATGAATACAAAAATGACACAAGCATTTATCTTTTAGAAAAACCATTTTTACATACGGTTATATATGTTGGATATTTGACTATAAATATCCTTTAGAATGATAAAAATATTTACTACATAATTATATTTTATTTATAATTTTTAGAGATTACATAATTTAATTTATTTATGACACAATTATGATGCAGTAATTACCATATAGTGAAAAATTAAAATAATTCATATTATAAATACCCAAATAAATATAATTTGAGACTTTTAATGAATTACAATAATTTTATAGGATAATATGACATATTAGTATTGATTTAATTAATTTTTTTCGAAGTAATCATTCAGTTATGAGTTTCACAAAAATCAACTATTGAATAGTTTCAAAATTGACATAAAAGAGTTTTTAAAACAAATATTATATTATTAACTGATATTAAATTCATAACAATCTAAGGTTTGTCCAAGAGACTTATATCATGATAGTTATATCATTAATGGACCACTTGTGGGTCTCTTGGATGTATATAGTAAGTTTATTAACCATATAATATAAAAATACAAAGAGTCATTGTAAAAGTGAAACTAATTAACTAAGAGTTAATACTTCAAGATAAGGTTAATATAGTAACCCAAACCTGTCTAATTTATATTGGTTTAATGTTATTCGACCTATCCCAACCTTAAAATTTAAATAATCAACTTTTGAGCCATTAGAAACCGAATATGAATTTATTATTAATTAATATTTCTAGCTTTTCGAAAGGTGCCCCTCACCCATCTTATAAAAGGTCACTCCTCCTTCTCATTTTGTCACACCTTCAAAGCCTTTTGGTTTGGCCAAAATCTGCCCAAATACTCTACCAACATCCCTCAATACATCCTAGAGGAATTAGTTTTATCAGAAATCTAACCTAAGGATCCCTTTTGATCAAATCAAAAGGCAGAACCCGAATAAGAGGTAATGATTTCACCACCCTTTTCCAAGTTCCTTTCTTCTTCCACTTATTCTTCCTTTGTTGTTAACATTTTATAATAATAACTCCAGTATCATATATATAATTTTATGTTATTATAAATATGGTACAACCATATTCAGTATTCTATCCACCCTTTGAATAACATGTCACCATACGTGCGTACGTACGACTTACCGTCTCCACATCGTGGTGTAATTGTTATTCAATATATTATTATTTGGATTGGTATAATAATTATGTGTAACTCATTTAATAAAAAATATAACATGTTAATTATTCTGTATATATGATATACCATCCATTTATATATTATTTTAATATCAAAATAATGATATTGTCGCTCGTGCGTACGTACAGTCTATCGTCTCCACGAACGCGATGAGATTCATTCTCCATCGTATCCATTCAAGTATAATTATCATTTTATGATTTAAAAATGATGTTTAAGGACATGATATAATTCTGTATATGAATAATATACAACCTATCCATGACAAACATGGCTTATGTAACAAAACATATAAAAGAAAACGAGTAAGTTAACACCCGAAATGACGATAATACTAAGATATTATTAACAATGCAATGTTAAAAGATCATATATGATATCTGTAACATCCCAAGTAAGTAATGAATAATATATATTTTTATCAATTTCTATTAATTATTAAGATAGTGTTTTAGAGGCTTAAAATGAAAATAAATACAATCTTATGCATGGAATACACTAATATTCTTAAAAGATTGTTTTACTGCCTTTTGATGGAAAACCCTTTTTAAATATTTATTTTGACAATTTTATAAGCTATTTTTGTCAAAATAAAATTATTATTTATGATTGGCACATCAAAATTTACTTCTTGTGAATTTTTGGTATTTTTCTGATAAAGTTCATTTTTTTAATGAATAGTGAAAATTGTTGTATTTTAATTCAAAACCTCTTTTTAATCTAATTTATTTATATCATTAGATTATATTTTAATTTGTTTTTGAAGTGAAATTTGAATATATTTTTACCATTTTATCAATGGTGGTCATTGGAATCAATTTAACTTTGAAATTGGACTTAAACTAGTGTCAATCTTTTGATACTCATTGTTTCATAAAAACAAGCTATTTGTCATGACAGCAGGAATTAATTATTAAATTAATTAATGTGACTTATATGTCTTTAATTTTGTAAAAAAGACTTCATTTTTGAATTTGGAATATCAAATATAGCTTAGGGTGAATTTTTGGTAATTTTCTGAAAAACATCAATTTTTGATGAATAGTGAAACCACTAAGTGGTACTTATAAAAACTAATTTTTCCGTTTAAATGAAATTTTGCCATCATTCTGTTTTGAATTTCAAAAATCCGACATACATGGTTGTCATTAAGAAGTAAATTGTGGATCAATGGGATTAAAATTTTTTTTGGTGAATAGTAACTTATTAAGTTCTTAATCATGATTAGTGGTAATTAGTGTAGTTTAAGGTAAAAATAATGTTATAATAGTATGAGATGATCTTGAAACATGTTATACCCTCATTGGATATGTCATGACCGACCATGAAAAGCCATGGGTCAACTTGGGGACCCCATGGAGCCACTTTGGTTGGGAAATGACATAAATAACATTTTATTTAATGTTAAAGTAAAAATTACACAAACATGAGTTATGTTACTAAAACAATTTTTATACGGGGTTATTCAAGTCATATTTTTGACTATAAATATTCCTTATAAAGATAAAACGATTTCCTACATCATAGTATTTTTTATAATTTTTAGACAATAAATAAATTAAATTATTTATGACATCATGATGATGCAGCGATGACCTCATTATTTAACTATTTAAATAAAATGGAAAGATAATGTAAAATCTAAGACCTACACATGGAAAAACCCAATTGGATGAGTGTATTTCGAACCCTTATCATCTTATCCTAGAATTATATCAATGTGGGTCCTTTTGAATCCGAAACTCATTTTAAAATAAAGTAATTTATCTTTACTTTCCAAGAGTGCCCCTCCTCTCCACTTATAAAAGGCCACCACCTCTACCTCCTTACCCACACTTCCAAAGGCTTTGTCTCGGCCAACCCCAGCCCATTTAATCTCTAAACATCCATCTCTTACTCCTTGAATCCTCACATTGGGCGGAAGTCTTCCCAAAAAATCCTTTGAGCTCAAACCAATGGGAGATACCCGATGTTAAGGTAATGTATTCTTTTGAGTCCTTTTGTTTTATTTTGCTTCTCCAACCCCATAAACTCTTTTTATTATTTTCTTTTGTAACAAATACAGTATCATAAATATACTAGGATGTTGTTATAAGAAGGATTCGAGCTACACTTACACACACCTACATCTAATGGTTAACGAACAAACTATTTCCGTGGATGGTGAATTTATGCCTCCTGAAACGATGATTGTTCAACATTCTTTTAACACCTTAAAAGGTGGACATTAAGACATCACTATATTTATATATGATATATAATATGTTTATGTTTTCCTTAATCTTCTGTGTTTTTATTTTTGGTCATACCATTATTGTTTCCATTATGGGTAAACACGATATCTTCATTTAAGGAAGTGCGGACTACCGCCCCCTCAAAGTGATTTGATTCGTTAAATACCATATGTGGGACGTATAAATTATGGAACTATGATATTATATATGATATTATATTGTAATTATAATATACCTTTATATCCTTATGATTCCATTCTATAAAATATGAAATAGAAATGAAAGTAGCGTTCATGCGTACGTACGGATTACCGTCTCCATTAACGGTGCATTTCATTTCTTACCTCTAAATGATTATGTAATATTATTAATGAATGTATATACTGGATATATATTATATATACATAATGATTATAATTCTGTATATAATGTATACATGAACAACATGTAATTATAAAGGGTTTATTTTTGACTCAGGTACCAATGATCGTTAAAACGACCGTTATTAACTTAAATAATTACATAGTGTTCATGACATGGCAATAAGTGATATAAAAGTAATAATGATCTTGAAAAAGGTTCTTAAAGAAGTAGAAATTAACTCATGTTTATTATTCAGGACATTAAAGAACGATCGAGTCAAGTCAGACCCGAGGTATGGGACTTCGTCTCAATCTCCTATCATTGAGGCATATTTTGTTTTATACACAACCTTTTTTTATACGGTGTATAAACCCCTTTGACTTTTATGTTTATTCAAAAGGAATCATTTTTATACAAAGTGTTTACTAAATTACAAAAGGGAATGTTTTTTTCATACGTATGCGGCGACAACGACTTCTCCGCCACCGTGACCATTATTTGAGTTTCGGCTTCCTCTGCAAGCCATAATTTTTTTAAAAAGAAAAATAAATACCATGTTTTAATTTTCTATAATTTTGGTATTGAAAATTATTTTCATAATGTTTTTATATAAATGTGTTGTATTGATATCTTGTGATTGAAATGTGGAAATGTTATGTTTCATTTATGCATGTTTTATGTGATACGATTATGTTGAGGTTCTTGGGCATTATTATGATGATGGGTGGTTCCGTGATAGACTAAGGTCGGGTGAGCCCGATATAGCTCTCCAATGCATTGGGTAACGTGAAGGAGTTAAACGTTACGGTTTATCCGAAGAGATTTAGGGAATATACTGTGATGGGTATTTCAAACGTAACCAAGAGGGTTACTCCCTACGTAAGAATGTTATGAATGCCTCATGTTACCTATATGTCTTATTATTTCTATGATTTATTCATGATTTGATGGGGTATCTTAAAGTGCATATGTTTTATGGGTAAAGTATGATTTCATTCAAATGTATATATGTTCCCATGTTTCCTTTCCATATTTTTATATCCCTTACTGAGATTTTTATGCTCATCCCATGTTTTTTTGAAATGTTTTTCACAGGTCAAGGGAAAGGTACATGATATGATTATAGTGTGAAGGAAGTGTCAAGAAATAATCCATGTTTTATTTTAAATGTGTTTCCATTGATGGGAATGAAGAATACTATCTTTATGTAACCACTTTGTTTATATGTGGAATGTAATGCAAGTTTTATCATCTAATTCTCTAAAAATCTATACCTGAAAAGATCCTCAATGTGTAATCTTGTAATAACTCAAGATTAAGTAATGTTTAAGGATGGGGCCCTATAGTTGGTATCAGAGGTCAGTATAGATAACTTTAGGAGTTAGAATTCTATTAAACGATTATCCAAAAATATTTTTTTGAAATGATATATCATTTGAAGATTACCATGTTGCTTCATCTGAGACATGTTTGTTAAGAATGGTTTTTCATAGTGGAAATAGAACAACTTTTCTAGGAAGGCATATAGAGGGAAATGACCTTTCAAATCAGTATCCAGAGATGGTTAGAATCAAAACTAAACAGTTTGTTGCATTGATGGCTCGGTTCACTAAGGTGAAATATTTTGGTTGTTTTTATTGATGATATTTTGGTGTTTTCTAAAAGTAAAGAGGAGTATGAAAGAAATTTAAGGGTTATCTTGCAAACCTTAAAAGAAAAGAAACTGTATGGAAAATTCAGCAAGTATGAGTTTCGGTTGCAACAAATTTATTTCCTTGGTCATATTGTTTCAAAAGACGGGATAACTGTTGATCCTGCAAAAAAAAGGTTGTTGAAGAATGGCCAAGACCCACAAATGTAACTTGGATTAGTAGCTTCCTTGGTTTGGAAGGCTATTACCGAAGGTTTGTTATAAATTTTTCACGGTTATGTAGTCCAATGACTAAGCTAACTCGAAAGGGTGTTAAGTTTATCTGGACAAAAGAATGTGATGATTGTTTTCAGGAATTGAAAAGAAGATTGGTGAATGCTCCAGTTTTGGCACTACCTTCCAGGAATGGTGAGTTTGTTATATACAGTGATGCTTAATTGAAAGGACTTGGTTGCGTCCTAATGCAGAATGATAAGGTAATTTCTTATGCTTTACGACAGTTGAAAACTCGTGAGGTAAATTTCCATACACATGATTTGGAATTAGCTGATGTTGCTTTCGCTTTAAAAATTTGGAGGCATCATTTGTATGGAGTAAAGTGTGAAATATATATTGATCACAAAAGTTTAAAGTATATATTCACTCAGAAAGAATTAAACATGAGATAGAGTAGATGGCTGGAATTAATCAAGTATTATGATTTTACAATTCATTACCATCCGGGAAATGAAAATAAAGTGGCTGATTCTTTGAGTCGAAAAAGTAATGCTTCATTAGCAATGTTGCGTTTGGAACGTGATATTTTGTTTAAGGATTTGATGAACTTTGGCATAGAAGTTGTTGGTTCAGGATGTTCTTCTGTTTTGTTTTAGGTATCAGTGAAGCTTCTCTATCAGACAGAATCAAGCAAGCACAGAAGTAAGACAGTGAGTTGCAGAAAAAGGTAGAGCTGGTTCAGAAAGGTAAGTTGCCTGAATTTAACATTGATAATGATTGTGTTTTCAGATTTGGGAAGAGATTGTGTGTGCCTTGTCATTCACAATTGAAGAGAGAGTTGTTATGTGAAGCTCATAGTTCTCCTTTTTCAGTTCATCCTAGCAGTACTAAGATGTATAGAGATCTTCGGGAGTATTACTGGTGGGATGGAATGAAAAGAGATATTACTGATTTTACTGTGAAGTGTTTGACATGTCAACAGGTTAAAGCAGAGCGGCAGTTACCGAAAGGGATGCTTCAGCCTATACCAGTGCCAGACTGGAAATGGGAGAATATATCCATAGACTTTGTTGTGAGATTACCGAAGACATCTCAAGGTAATAATGCAATATGGGTTATTGTTGATCGCTTGACTAAATCTGCTCATTTCTTTGCTATACGAGATACTTTTTCCCTAGATAAACATTCCCTTTGTATCTTAAAGATATAGTCAGGTTACATGTAGTTCCTCTCTCCATGGTATCTGATTGTGATCCCAGGTTCACTTCTAACTTTTGGAAAGGCCTTCAGAAGTCATTGGGTACTGAATTAAATTTTAGTACAGCTTTTCACCCTCATTTAGATGGGCCGTCAGAACGAACAATTCAGAACATTGAGGATATTCTACGAGCATGTTCTATGGATTATCAGGGAATTTGGGACCAACATCTTTCTTTGGTTGAATTTTCCTTAATAACAGTTTTCATTCCAGTATACAGATGGCACCATTTCAGGAATTATATGGGAAGCGGTGTCGAACTCCAGCTTTCTGGGATGAAGTGGGTGAAAGGAAGTTGATGGGATCCGAAATGGTAGAAGAGATGGCAGAAAAAGTTCAGCTGATTCAGAAGTACCTGAGAACAGCTCAGAGTATGTAGAAGAGTTATGCGGAAAACAGGAGGAAGGATCTCTCTTTTGAGGTAGGTGATCATGTTTTTCTCAATGTTTCTCTTTGGAAAAGTGTGATGAGATTTGGTAAGAAAGGAAAGCTGAGTCCAAGGTTTATTGGACCATATAAAATTATGGAGAGAGTTGGATCAATTACATACCATGTGTCTTTACCTCCGAGTTTATCTCAGGTACACAATGTTTTTCAATTTCGATGTTGAGAAAATATATTCCAGATCCATCTCATGTTTTCTGTCCAGAAGTAGTTCAGCATGAAGAGAACCTATCATATGAGGAACAACCGGTCCATATTCTTGATAATAGGGAGAAAGTGTTATGGAATAAGGTGATTAATCAGGTAAAGGTTTTGTGAAAAAACCACATGATGGACGAGGCAACATAAGAATCTGAAAATGCAATGAGGGATAAGTACCCCCATTTATTCGATAAGTAAATAAATTGCGGGGACGCAATTTTATAAAGGGGGGAAGGATGTATCATTCCATGTAATTACTAAATAATAGATATTTTTATCTATGTCTATTAATGATTAAGATAGTGTTTTAGGGGCTTAAAATGAAAATAAATACAATCTTATGCATGGAATACAATAATATTTTTAAAAGAGTGTTTTACTTCCTTTTGATGGAAAACCATTTTTAAATCTATATTTTGACAATTTTATAAGCTATTTTTGTCAAAATAAAATTATTATTTATGATTGGGACATCAAAATTTACTTCGTGTGAATTTTTGGTATTTTTCCGATAAAGTTCATTTTTTAATGAATAGTGAAAAATGTTGTATTTTAATTCAAAACCTCTTTTTAACCTAATTTATTTATATGATTATATTATCTTTTGAATTTGTTTTTAAGTTAAATTAGAATATATTTTTACCATTTTATCCAATGGTGGTCATTGGAATCAATTTCACGTTGAAACTGGACTTAAACTAGTGTCAATCTTTTGATACTTGTTGTTTCATAAAAACACGCTATTTGCCATGACAGCGGGAATTAATTATTAAATTAATTAATGTGACTTATATGTTTTGAATTTTGTAAAATAGACTTCATTTTTGAATTCAGAATAACAAATATATCTTAGGGTGAATTTTTGGTAATTTTCTGCAAAACATCAATTTTTGATGAATAGTGAAACCACTAAGTGGTACATATAAAAACTGATTTTTCCGTTTAAATGAAATTTCTCCATCATTGTGTTTTGAATTTCAAAAATCCAACATACATGGTTGTCATTAAGAAGTAAAATGTGGTTCAATGGGATTAAAATATTTTTTTGGTGAATAGTAACTTATTAAGTTCTTAATCGTGATTAGTGGTAATTAGTGTAGTTTAAGGTAAAAATAATATTTTAATATTATGAGATGAGCTTGACACATGTTCTACCCTAATTGGATATGTCATGGCCGACCAAGACAAGCCATGGGTCAACTTGGGGACCCCATGGAGCCACTTTGGTTGGGAAATGACATAAATAACTTTTTATTTAAGGTTAAAATAAAAATGACACAAACATGAGTTGTGTTACTAAAACAATTTTTATAAGGGGTTATACAAGTCATATTTTTGACTATAAATATTCATTAGAAAGATAAAAAGATTTCATACATCATAGTAGTTTTTTTATAATTTTTAGACATTACATATATTAAATTATTTATGACATCATGATGATGCAGCGATGACCTCATTATTCAACTATTTAAAAAAAATGGAAGGATAATTTAAAATCTAAGACCTACACATGGCCAAACCCAATTGGATGGGTGGATTTAGAACCCATATCATCTTATCCTCGAATTATATCAATGTGGGACCTTTTAAATCCGAAACTCATTTTAAAATAAAGTAACTTATCTTTACCTTCCAAGAGTGCCCCTCCTCTCCACTTATAAAAGGCCCCCACATCTACCTCTTTACCCACACTTCCAAAGCCTTTGGCTCGGCCAAACCCTTCCCATTTTGTCTATAAACTTCCCTATCTTAGTCCTTGAAGCCTCACTTTGGGCATAAGACTTCCCAAGGAAGCCTTTGAGCTGAAACTAATGGGAGTTACCCGATTTTAAGGTAATGTCTTCTTTTGAGTCCTTTTGTTTTATTTTTCTTCTCCAACCCCTAAAATCTTTTTATTATTTTCTTTTGTAACATCTCCTGTTTCCTAAATATACTAGGATGTTGTTATAAGAAGGATTGGAGCTACACTTACACACACCTACATCTAATGGTTAACGAACATACTGTTTCCGTGGATGGTGAATTTATGCCTCCCGAAACGATGATTGTTCATCATTCTTTTAACACCTTAAAAGGTGTCCATTAAGATGTAACTATATTTATATATTATATATAATATGTTTATTTTTTCCTTAAGATTCTGTTTTTATTTAATTTTTGGTCATACCTTTATGGTTTCCATTATGGGTAAACGCGATATCTTCATTTAAGGAAGTGCGGACTACCGCCCCCTCAAAGTGATTTGATTCGTTAAATACCATATGTGGGCCGTATAAAGGATGGAACTATGATATTATAAATGATATTATACTGTAATTATAATATACCTTTATGTCATTATGATTCCATTCTATAAAATACGAAATAGAAATGAAAGTAGCGTTCATGCGTACGTACGGCTTACCGTCTCCATGAATGGTGCATTTCATTTCCTACCTCTAAATGATTAGGTAATATTATAAATGCATGTATATACTGTATATATATGATATATACATAATGATTATAATTCTGGATATAATTGATACATGAAAAACATGTAATTATAAAGGGTTTATTTTTGACTCAGGTACCAATGATCGTTAAAACGACCGTTATTAACTTAAATAATTACATACTGTTCATGACATGGAAATAAGTGATATAAAAGGAATAATGAACTTTAAAAAGGTTCTAAAAAAGTAGAAATTAACTCAAGTTTATTATTCAGGACATTAAAGAATGATCGAGTCAAGTCTGACCCGAGGTATGGTACTTCATCTCAATCTCCTTTCATTGAGGCATATTTTGTTTTATACACAACCTTCTTTTATATGGTGTATAAATCCCTTTGACATTTACATTTATTCAAAAGGAATATTTTTTTATGAAGTGTTTACTAAATGACAAAAGGGAATGTTTTTTTCTTACGTATGCGGTGACAACGACTTCTCCGCCACCGTGACCATTATTTGAGTTTCGGCTTCCTCTACAAGCCATACTTTTTTTAAAAAAAGATAAATAAATACCATGTTTTACTTTTCTTTTATTTTGGTATTGAAAATGGTTTTCATAATGTTTTTATATCAATGTGTTGTATTGATATCTTGTGATTGAAAGGTGGAAATGTTAAGTTTCCTTTATGCATATTTTATGTGATACGATTTTGTTGAGGTTCTTGGCCATTATTATGAAGATGGGTGGTTCCGTGATAGACTATGTGCAGGTGAGCCCGATATAGCTCTCCAATGCATTGGCTAACGCGAAGGAGTGAAACGTTAAGGTTTCTCCGAAGAGATTTATGGAATATACTGTGATGGGTATTCCAAACGTAACCTAGAGGGTTACTCTCTACGTAAGAATTTTATGAATGACTCACGTTACCTTTATGTCTTATGATTTCTATGATTTATTCATGATTTGATGAGGTATGTTAAAGTGCATATGTTTTATGGGTAATGTATGATTTCATTCCTATGTATATATGTACCCATGTTTCCTTTCCATATTTTTATATCCCTTACTGAGCTTTTTATGCTCATCCCAAGTTTTTTTGAAATGTTTTTCACAGGTCAAGGGAAAGGTACATGATATGATGATAGTGTCAAGGAAATGTCAAGAAATAATCCATGTTTTATTTTAAATGTGTTTCCATTGATGGTACTGATGAATACTATCTTTATGTAACCACTTTGTTTATATGTGAAATGTAATGCATGTTTTATGATCTAATTCTCTAAAACTCCAAACCCGAAAAGATCCTCAATGTGTAATCTTGTAATAACTCAAGATTAAGTAAGGTTTAAGGCTGGGGCCTTATAATATTATATGAATGTATATGATTCTTGTATAATTTAATAATAATTATTTCACCATTATACAGGAGGTTAACCTACCCCAACCAAGTAAAAGTACAAGGTAAGGGTTTATTTCACAATCTCTTCATTATCTGAGGTTGTTTATACGTAATAATCTACTGGGATATCTTTATCATCCACATCCATGTTTCTTAAAAATGTATTTCAAAACATTTTTACTATTTACATGAATATGGTTTAAAGTCATTTATACCCTTTTTTGACTTTTTATAAGTGGTTTATAAAGGAATATTTCTGTCGTTTTCCAAACAAGGTTCTTTTTAACCTTTTAGACAGAATTAAGGTAAGAATGTTTTTTTAACTTATAATGTGGGTGCGTTTATTTTCTGCCGTTATAAAATCACCAAAGATTCCCTTACAAGCTTATAAGAATTTTTTCAAGGAAAATGTTTTATTTCATAAATATAAGACTCTTAAATGATTTCAAAATAGAAAGAGATATTTCTCAAAAAAATAGTTTTGATTTCATCGATGTCAACATCCTTTGATGGATTTTACGCTTATTGGAAGTTGATTTATTATGATACAAAACTTCTACATTGTATTGAAGGTTTTGTAATGTGTTTGACTATGGATGTGCTATTTTTATACCGTTCATAGTTTATGGTGAAAGTATTGACATTTTGTATGATAGTTTTAATACGAATGTTTATGTTTTGTTTAAACCTTTTCATATGGGAATGCATTGGACTAAATATGTGATGGGTGGATCTAGCTATAGCTCCTCGATGCATCGGTAGGTCTCATGAGACAAACTAGTGTCTTGGCACAAGGCCTTGGAAGAATCTTATTTGTAGTCTTGGAACGAGGCCTTGGCTATGTGGTTATGATAGTCTGGCATTATGCATTCCATCATTATGAAAGTGGTTGTTGATATTGCATGTCATTATTCGATTAGTAGAATATCCATGTGAATAAGTAAATGGAATTATTTCATTTTATTTTTTCCATATTTTGTTTAAGTTCAAGCTTAAAAGGATTTTGTTTTAGTTATACATTGCCTTAAATGTTTATTCATATTTATGAAAGTTTCCGATATATTGTTATCCTTATTGGGAATTTGAGCTCACCCCTTTTCTATGTTTTATTTTTCCCAGGAAGTGAAGATGTAAATTATGAATGACCTACAAGGATATTATGAAGGGATAATAGTGTGGATTATGGATACAATATGTTGTTGTAGTAGTTTTTCACTTCATGATGTAATGTAAAACATTATGAATATATCTAGTGTTTCCAAGGGTACTAAACCAATCAGTATTTCGAGATTTGATCTTTCTTGTGATCATGCCAATGTTATGTAATAATGCACCGACTCTGGGTAACTGGGGTTGGGGCGTTACAGTTGGTATCAGAGAAAGTTTAGTACAAACCTTGGAATCTAGATTTAGATAAAATCTGATTAGAGAACATAGATTTAAGATAGACTTTGAGGATTAGTATAGAAGAACATCCTAGAATTTTGGTATTGTAGAGATATTTTGAGTTTTCTGAGCAATACATCCCTGTTCGGATACGATCAGGTAGAGGCGGCTCTGGCACAGATGTACCTAGGGGTAAAACCCGAAAACACCGCTTTGAGCTAGACTCGAACGGGAACTGGTTCACGACAATGGGCCTTGCTGCACTCCTGGTTACGACACTCCCGAGGGATATGCTTAGGATAACTCTCATTTTAATTACAAATAATTATGAAGGGTTTATGAGTATAAACATCCTCAAAGAAAGCATTTTTATGATTATGGATTATATCCATAAATAGTTCAATTTATGATAAGTGTTTTATAAGTATGGGATTATGTATTTTGATTCATAAACTGATCTAGTTTATGCAATTGTTTAGAAGTGGTGCATAGTGGAAGAAATGGAAACTGTAACAATGCACGCACTCCATGTAGGGATTCCCTCCTGCTCAAGATAATTATAGTGGAGATGGTGATGCAACTGGTGCCGATCAGCTAATCACCATACTGGGACAACTCACTCAAGTTATGAATAATAACCTTACTCATATGGAGAACCCTGATCTGCAGCATGGTGGAACAATGTTAGATCGATTCATGAGGAAACAACCACCAACGTTCAATGGGAGTACAAATACCGTAGTAGCTGAGCAATGGATATTTTCCCTAGAGAAAATATTTCAGGCTTTGGGGAGTAGTGAAAGGGAAAAATTTATCATGGCAGTTTACCGCCCCACTGGAGATGCTGATCAATGGTGGTCATTGATTCAAAATACGAAGGAAGATGATGAAGTATCGAATATGGAATGGATAGAGTTCAATGATCTGTTTTTAGAAAAATTCTTTCCTCGAGACCACCGAGCAGATATGGAAAGGCAGTTTCTGAGTCTGAGACAGAAGGAGGATGAAAATGTTGCAAAGTATGGGGCTATCTTTACAAGGATATCAAGGTATGTAGGAGATTATATATGTAACCCAAGAAGTAAGATTGATCATTTCTTTGAAGGATCAAAACCATTTCTCTTTCAATCCTTAGTCTCACAATCCTTTTCATCGTACGAAGACATTGTCTCATGTGCTATCAAGACCGAAAAGGAATTCTCAAAGTCTTATGACTTTAGAGAAAATCAAGAGAGGAAGAGACCTGCTGATCAATCTGGGAATGGAAATAAGGGGATGAAGGGAAAGGTTGAATATCCATCATGTGGTAAATGGGGGAAGAAACACCACGGTACTTGCTTGAAGGGAATGGGAGTCTGTTACGAGTGTGGTGAAAAAGGCAACCAAGCTCGTGATTGCAAGAGGAAGAAGGAATCTACCAATGTTCAATGCTATAATTGCAGGGAGATGGGGCATTTTGCAAATGAATGTCCTAAGCCTCAGGAGAACTTACCTCAGAAAAGGCCACGGGATCAAGGCCAATCTTATGCTATCACTACTGCTGAGGTAGAACCTCTGAAAGACGTGGTGGCAGGTAATTTAATGGTTTCCTCAAGTTTGGAAAATCCATTATTTGATTCTGGATTATCACATTGTTTCATATCTTCCCAGTTTTCTAAGAAAAGTAGATATTTCCAATTTGATTTAACAAGGGAGTTTTCAGTTAAAACTCCTAAGGGAAGTATCATTGCAACAAAGTTTTGTGAATCAGTCCCCATTAGAGCACATGAATGTTCTTTATCTTCTGATCTCGTTGTCATACCTATGATTGAGTTTGATATAATCCTCGGTATGGACTGGATTTCAGACTATGATTTGAAGACTTATTGTAAGAAGAAAGATGTTACGATTCTTGATGATGATAATAAGGAACACCTTATCTTTAGAGCAGAATCTTCACCACCTAATTCTTATTTAGATCCACCCCCAGTGGCTCAACTAAATTCAATTATTGGGGAGGAAGTGAATAAAATAACTATGGGTGAGGAAAGGAATGTTCAAATAGAAGATGTACCTATTGTGAAAGAATATGTAGATGTATTTCGGGAAGATTTACATGGACATCCTCCAGAACGAGAAGTTGAGTTTTCTATTGATTTAATTCCTGGATCAAGGCCTATATCGAAGACCCCTTATAGAATGGCCACTGTAGAATTTGTTGAACTATAGAAACAACTAGAGGAATTGAGTAATAAGGGATTTATTCGCCCTAGTGTTTCTCCATGGGGAGCCCCTATTCTTTTTGTTAAAAAGAATGATGGGTCTATGAGGTTATGTATCGACTATAGGGTGATCAATGCTATAACAATAAAGAACAAGTATCACCTACCGCGCACTGATGATTTATTTGACCAACTGCATGGAGCTCAATACTTTTCAATGATTTACCTTCAATCTGGATACCATTAGTTGTGTGTGAAGATGGAAGACATTCCGAAGATAGCATTTTGAACCAGGTACGGGCATTATGAGTTTACTGTAATGCCTTTTGGATTGACTAATGCACCTTCTGTATTCATGGATCTGATGAATAGATTTTTCTAGGAGTATCTCGATGAATTTTTGGTGGTATTTATTGATGATATCTTGGTATACGCCAAAATCTAATAAGATCATGAAAATCACTTGCCCATTATCCTGAAGACTCTGAGAAGACATGAATTATATGGGAAGTTTAGCAAGTCTGAATTCTGGCTTCAGGAGATTTCTTTTCTTGGACACATTATCTCTAAATATGGAATCTATGTTGATCCTTCTAAGAACAAGGAAATCCAAGAATGTCCAGTACCTACGAGTATAACTGAGGTACTTAGTTTTATTGGTTTGGCAGGTTATTATCGATGTTTCGTCCAGAATTTTGCCCGATTGGCTAATCCATTAACGAAGCTCACACGTAAAGGGGTTAAATTTGTTTGGAAAAAAGAGTGTGAATAATGTTTTGAAGAACTTAAGGGAAGAATATTCAATGCTCATATATTGACTCTACCATCGGGGAATGATGGGTTCGTTATTTATAGTGATGCATCGAAGAAAGGACTTGGTTGTGTCCTTATGAAGAATGATAGGGTTATTGCCTATGCATCACGACAGTTGAAAATTAATGAACAAAACAATCCTACTCATGATCTCGAGTTAGCAGCTGCGATCTTTGCTTTGATGATATGGAGGCACTACCTCTATGGTGAAAATGTGATATTTATACTGATCACAATAGTTTGAAGTATATTTTCTCACAAAAAGAACTCAACATGAGGAAAAGGAGATGGCTTGAATTACTCGTGGATTATGATTGAACGATACACTACCACCTGGGGAAGGAAAACAAGGTGGCAGATGCTTTGAGCAGAAAAGATCACGGAGTTTTGAACAATATGAGAATTGAAAGAGATCCAATTTTCATGGATCTAGTGAAGATGGACATGGGAATAACCAGGGAAGGAGAAACATCAATGCTTTTTCAAATGGTTGCCAAACCATCTTTACTAGAAAGGATTAAGTGTTCTCATACTAATGATGGAGAATTTCAAAAGAATATTAAAGTTGTGAATGATGGGAGACTGAGATACTTTGTGTATGAATATGGAATTTTGAAATTCGGGAAAAGACTTTGTTTTCCCGATATACCTGATCTAAAAAGGGAATTGATGGATGGTGCTTATAGTTCCAATTTCTCTATACACCCTGGGAGAACCAAAATGTATAGATATTTGAAGGAACATTTTTGGTGGGACAACATGAAGAGGGAGATTTCTGATTTTGTGCCAAGATGTATGGTTTGTCAACAAGTGAAAGCTGGAAGGCAACAGCCTGGAGGAGTCATGCAACCTCTTCCCATACCGGAGTGGAAATGGGAAAATATTACGATGGACTTTGTCATAGGGCTACCAAAGACTCCTAAAAGGAACGATGCAATATGGGTTATTGTTGATCATCTTACAAAGTCAGCACATTTTCTTTCTATAAGAGAAGATCTACCCCTGGAACGTTTAGCAATACTTTATATTAATGAAGTTGTGAGACTTCATGGAGTACCCCTATTGATTGTTTCTGATCGTGATCCCTGTTTAAATTCAATATTTTGGAAGAGTCTTCAGAAATCCCTGGATACTAAACTTCATTTGAGCACTGCTTACCACCCTCAGATAGACGGAAAATCAGAACGGACTATTCAAACCATAGAAGACATGTTGAGATCCTACTCACTTGACATTCAGGGTATGTGGGATCAGTATTTACCTATGGTAGAGTTTTCTTATAACAATAGCTTCCATTCGAGTATTCAGATGGCACCATATGAAGCGTTATATGGAAAGAGATGTCGCACATCAACCTGTTGGGATAATGTTGGTGAAAGAAAACTTGTAGGTCTAGAACTGGTGGAGGAAACGATGGAAAAGGTGAAGGTAATCCAAAATCTCATCAAAGCAGCTCAAAGTAGGAAGAAGAGCTATGCCGATAACCAAAGGAAGGATTTGGAATTTCAAGTCGGTGATCATGTTTTCTTGAAGGTATCTCCATGGAAGGGAGTCATACGTTTTGGTAAGAAAGGTAAATTGAGTCCCATGTACATCGGACCTTTTGAAATTCTAGAACTAATTGGGGTTGTAGCTTACCTATTTTCAATGCTGCCATGCCTCTCCAAAGTTCATGATGTGTTCCACGTATCTCTGTTGAGGAAATACATGCCTGACCCAATGCATGTACTCACCTATGAGGAGTTAGAACTGGAACCCGATCTGTCTTATTGCGAAGAGCCTGTCAGGATTCTTGATACGAGAGAACAAGTACTGAGAAACCGGACGACGCGTCTGGTAAAAGTTTTGTGGAGAAACCATAAGATGGAAGAGGCAACGTGGGAACCCGAGGAACATATGATGAAGAACCACCTGAGTCTTTTCATGTGATAATAATTCTAGATATTTTGAGGACTAAACTATTTGAAGTAGGGTAGAATGTAACACCCCTAAATTCTACGATACGCTTCTCTTTGAATAATGTGATAGCGTGTGTTGTACACAACACCGAGTTCTAACACACCATAACCAATCAAACTAGCCGTTATGAATAGTAATACCTAATTTTTGAAATTATATATATTCTATATATCAATATGGACTTCATTTTTGGATTCGGAATATCAAATTTAGCATAAGGTGATATTTTGGTACTTTTCGAAAAACTTTAATATTTTGATGAATAGTGAAAATTACTAAATTTTAATTAAAAACATATTTTTTAATAAAAATAATTAATAGTGATAAATTATGAATTTGAGTGGTTTTAAAGTATATTTAGAATATATTTTTTCCATTTAATACAATTTTGGTCATTGGAAATAAGTTTACAATTAAACCAGACATAAACAAGTGTCAATCTTTTGATATTTATTATCTCTTAAACACACACTTTTTGTTTTATCAATGGAAATTAATATTAAATTAATTTCTGCCACTTCTGTGTTTTGAATTTGGAAAAATGGATTCCATATTTTGAATCAAGATTTTCAAATTGTTTAAATTGGTAACTTTTATTTTTAGACATTTTGAATAATTACTTCGGTAAATATTTTATTTACCATGGTTAAGGGTAAATCCGGTAAATAAGGGTTAAAAAATAATATTATAATAATACTAAATTACCCTAAAACGTGTTATAGACTTATTGGTTGATACATGTTCGACAATAGGCATTTTTGGGATGATTTGGGTACCCCATGGAGCCACTTGTAGTTGATAGGGACACTTAATTTTAATTAAGTTAAAATGAATACAAAAATGACACAAGCATATATCTTTTAGAAAAACAATTTTTACATAGGGTAATATATGTTCGAGTTTTGACTATAAATATTAATTAGAAATCTAAAAATATTTCCAACATAATGATATTTTATTTATAATATTTAGATATTACATAATTTAATTTATTTATGACACAATTATGATGCAATAATTACCATAATAGTGACAAATTAAAATAATTGATATTATAAATACCCAAATAAATATAATTCGATACTTTAAATGAATTAAAATAATTTTATAGGATAATATGATATATTAGGATTTATTTAATTAATTTTTCTTGAAGTAATCATTCTGTTATGAGTTTCACAAAAATCAACTATTGAAAAGTGTCAAAATTGACATAAAAGAGTTTATAAGACAAATATTATATTATTAATTGATATTAAATTCCTAAAAATCTAAGGTTTGGCCAAGAGACTTATCTCATGATATTTATAACATTAATGGACAACTTGGGGGTCTCTTGGATGTATATAGTATGTTTATTAACCATATAATATAAAAATACAAAGAGACTTTGTAAAAGTGAAACTAATTAACTAGTATATAATACCTAAATATAAGGTTAATATAGTAACCCAAACCTGTCTAAATTCTATTAGTTTAATGGTTTTAGACCTATCCTCACCATAAAATTTAAATAAATAACTTTTGAGCCATTAGAAACCGAATATGAATTTATTATAAATTAATATTTCTTGCTTTTCCAAAGGTTCCCCTCACCCCTCTTATAAAAGGGCACTCCTCCTTCTCATTTCTTCACACCATCAATGCCTTTTGGTTCGGCCAAACGTGGCCCAAATACTCTCCCAACATCACTCATAACAACCTAGAGGCATTATTTTGATCAGAAAGCCAAGCTATGGAGCCCTTTTGATCAAATCAAATGGAAGAACCCGAAGAAGAGGTAATGATTTCACCACCCTTTTCCAAGTTCCTTTCTTCTTCCACTTCTATTTCCTTTGTTGTTACAATTCTAAAATAATAACTCCAGTATCATATATATACATTGATGTTATTATAAATATGGTATAACCATATTCAGTATTCTATCCACCCTTTGAATAACATGTCACCATACGTGCGTACGTACGACTTACAGTCTCCACGTCGTGGTGTAATTGTTATTCAATATTTTATTATTTGGATGGGTATAATAATGATGTTTAACACATGTAAATAATAAATATAACATGTTAATTATTCTTTATATATGATATACCATCCATTTATATATTATTTTAATATCAAAATAATGATATTGTCGCTTGTGCGTACGTACGAACTACCGTCTCCACGAACGTGATGAGATTCATTCTCCATCGTATCCATTCAAGTATAATTATCATTTGATGATTTAAAAATGAAGTTTAAGGACATTATATAATTATGCATATGAATAATATACATCCTATCCATGACAAACATGGATTATGTAACAAAAAATATAAAAGAAAACGAGTAACTTAACACCCGAAACGACCATAATACTAAGATATTATTAACAAAACAATGTTAAAGATCATATATGATATCATATGAATGTATATGATTCTTGTATAATTTAATAACAATTATCTCACAATTATACAGGAGGTTAACCTACCCCAACCAAGGAAAAGTACAAGGTAAGGGTTTATTTCACAATCTCTTCATTATCCGAGGTTGTTTATACGTAATAATCTACTGGGATCTCTTTATCATCCACATCCATGTTTCTTAAAAATGTATTTCAAAACATTTTTACTATTTACAAGAATATGTGTTAATGTCATTTATACCCTTGTTTGAATTTTTATAAGTGGTTTATAAAGGAATCTTTCTATCATTTTCCAAACAAGGTGCTTTTTAACCTTTTTGACAGAATTAAGGTAAGAATGTTTTTTTAACTTATACGTTGGGTGCGGTTATTTTCCGCCATTATAAAATCGTCGAAGCTTCCCTTACAAGATTATAAGAATATTTTCAAAGAAAATATTTTATTTCATAAATATAAGACTCTTAAATTATTTCAAAATAGAAAGAGATATTTCTCAAAAAAAGAGTTTTGATTTCATCTATGTCAACATCCTTTGATGGATTTTATGCTTATTTGAAGTTGATTTATTATTATTCAAAACTTCTATATTGTATTGAAGGTTTTGTGATATGTTTGACTGTGGATGTGCTATTTTTATACCGTTCATAGTTTATGGTGAATGTATTGACATTTCGTATTCTAGTTTTAATACGAATGTTTATGTTATGTTTAAACCTTTTCATATGGGAATGAATTGGACTTAATATGTGACGGGTGGAGCCCACTATAGCTTCTCGATGCATCAGTATTTCTCATGAGACAAACTAGTGTCTTGGTACAAGGCCTTGGAAAAATCTGATTTGTAGTCTTGGCACGAGGCCTTGGCTATGTGGTTATGATAGTCTGGATTATGCATTCCATCATTATGAAAGTGGTTATTGATATTGCATGTGATTATTCGATTAGTAGAATATCCATGTGAATAAGTAAATGGCATTATTTCATTTTATTTTTTCCATATTATGTTTAAGTTAAAGTTTAAAAGGCTTTTGTTTTAGTTATACATTGCCTTAAATGTTTATTCATATTTATGAAAGTTTATGCTATATTGTTATCCCTACTGGGAATTTGGGCTCACCCATTTTCTATGTTTTATTTTTCCCAGGAAGTGAAGAAGTAAATTATTAATGACCTGCAAGGATATTATGAGGGGATAATAGTGTGGATTATGGAGACAATATATTGTTGTAGTAGTTTTTCACTTCATGATGTAATGTAAAAATATATGAATATATCTAGTGTTTCCAAAGCTACTAAACCAATCGGTCTTTCAAGATTTGATCTTTCTTGTGATCATGCCAATGTTATGCAATAATGCACTGACTTTGGGTAATTGGGGTCGGGGCGTTACATCATCTATAGTATAAGTGATAAAATTAATCAAATATTCCCACATTATCTTCAACCTTAAAAGGTCATATTAATTGAGAATATTGTTTCATGGCCTCCAAATATGTCGATGACTGCATCAGGATGAAACATTCAATAACAACTAGTCACCAAATGATAATTACAATTGACTATGGTGGAACATAACACAAGACATAAACCTGCTCTATGTTTTCATAATTCTTTGATGAATGAATTGAATCTTTGATATCATCTCATGAACAAGTATTTTTCCAAATAAAGAACATTCAACGATCTCTAACCAATATAAGGGAGATCTTAATGGATGGTCACACAATGCCTCAAAAGGAGACATTTTAATCCTATAATGGAAAATATTTCTCAATTAAAACTCTAATAGCCTCATATGATAATTCCAATCCCCACTAAAGTCGATAACACAAGTTCAGATCATATACACAAGAATCTGTATATCTATTTTTGGTTTTGACATTTACTATAACTGGTTTGTTATTCACAAATAGACGAGATATATCACTGCCTCTTAAAGGTATATCTAAAAAAAGGGAACCTAGGATCATTATAAGAGAATATATCATATCAATGTCCATGAAAATGATGAAATTATTGCACAATGATATTTTCCAACACCTCAGCATTGGTTATATCATGAAGGGGTATAAAGTGAGATGATATTTTCAGCATATTGGACATGACCCATATATCATTATTATTTCTACCAGTCTTCATAAACTAATAAAAAACGGTGCCTGTTGATTACATCCAACATTCAAGTAAGAATTTTTAATATATAATGAAAACCCAATTATTTTTTTGATTAGACAAGACCAGTTAGAATGTATGACAATGATAAACTGATTCAGAAATGGCACTTCACATGCATAGCCAGTAGAATCTATGTCATATATCATAGAACATCATTATAGTTCATGGGTGGATAAATAACTGGGAGTTATATAAATCCCACTTCACTACCTTTTTTTTTTATAAAGGAACAATTATTTTTTTCCAATAGTATAGAATCCCCTATTTGGAAAGCGAAAACATAACAATTCCCCACATCATAAAGAGTGTCAAAAATTCTATGGAAATCATAATAAATATACTATTCCTAATGAATAATATAAAGATGAGTGGATTCTAACTAAAAACTATCGAAATCAACCTCATCCTTTGATTTGTGGACTCCAATATACAACTATGCAAAGAGATGAAAAAAATTCCACTTTTCGGACAATTCATTCATAGCATGGGGTGGAGGTTTCGTACTCTATAAATTTTCATCAACAGTAATTTTCGTCTAGATATATTTGATTCCATATTTAAAATATTTCATTTGTTCCACAGAATTCCTCTATAAATTATTAAAATCATTTTCAGATAAGTTATAACTCATGTCCTTGTGGTATGAAAACAAGGAAAACATTTATCTATAATGACAGTTTCACTTACTCATGAGAACGTTCATTAGAAGAACATTGTAAAGGTCATAGGTTTTGTAATTCATCTCATGTGGCCTGTGATTTCATAATCAATCAGCAATGACATGATAAATTTGTATAAGAACACCTCCCAAAACAGAAATTGATGCATCAAATATTACAACATATCCCTGCACAGCTTCAGTACGAGTCAACACCGGTGTAGCAGTAAAAAGACCTTCTAGCATTACCAAATCAATATGATAGTTATTATCCCAAGAAAAAATTAGTCCATTCCATGTAGGATCAGTCATAGAAGAAACCAATATTGAGATGTACTTAAAAACATCAACAAAAGATATCTAGATTAACCAAAAATGATTTGAATCTCGAAAACATATCATGGTTTCTCGAATGTAATAAGTGACATTTCCTTTTAGGGTCAACTTATTTACAATGTTCTGATACCACATTTCCCAATAACATCATTTCATGAATCTAGAAATCACATTGTGAATTTTTGGATTATATAATGAGATTTTTTAATAATATTTTAAATGTCGTCATATGATGCACATGATCTTCAAAGAACATACATTAAATGAGGATTCCAACTGAAAAGAATACCACAATGTTATAGAGATAGTTCTAGAAAATACTATTCAAGAAAACCATATAAGTATAAAATTATTTGTTGGACCAAATGGAAAACAAATGTTATCATAAATCCAAATCCTTCTCCAAATTGTAGTTTTCTGAAAATCTGATTATTTTTCCTCAATTAAGGGTATCAAAGTCAATGTTTGATATTTTAGAACCACTTTTCCCCTTCAGAATTTTCAAATTTGCATTAATCATTTGAAATAGATATTTTTTCAATATAGTAACTCGATATAGTTTTTAATAATCCATATAAGTGATAAAGGAACCATAAAATTTGTTAGGAATGATAATTGGCATGGCCCAAGGTGAATCACTTAGGTATATAAATCCTTTCTATAAAATACCTTCCTATTGAATCCTTAAATATTTTATTTTATTGTGTTCATTATTGTAAGAGGGAATAGAAACAAGATGATTACCATGCACTAAACCAATAAAGAACTCTACCACCCTTACCAGTGGAAAACTAGTGAAGATAGAAAGAAAAAAATTGTGACAATCAGTGACTGCATGAACAAATCAATATAAAACAAAAATATCACCTTCCAAAATATCGGATAAAAAGGTTCATCACTACTCATACCTGAGTCACATTTTCCTTGAATGATTTGACATATACAATCTACTGTTGCAAAAAGAGACCCATAAAAGTCTAAACTCAATCATGGAATAATTAGGAATGATCCAATCCATCAAAAATATTATTTAAAGGGGTAACATGTTGAGTTCTAGAATTCCCTAAGAAAGACCGACATATGATGAAGAAAAAAACAAGAGGGACTACAGAGACCTTTCACCCTCTTCAGACCATGTGTTATTGTAATATCCATTACAAAACAAAAATTATTCATAGAATGATTATGAAGATTAAAAATATGGGATAAAATCAATGAATGAAATGAACCGGTTTAAATTCATTCAGTCACAAAAAACCATGACAGTGTAATGGTACCGGTCACATTTGTTGGACCTGTATTTTCTATATATAGAAACTCTTCCACTATATCATGAATTTTATTCTAGATGTTTCTGGTATCAATAAATTTATCCTTGATTCATTTGATATCTATGATGTTTTATAATGTGATGAAGTTCATGCAGCACTAAGAGACGTGTATTAGATATGGAAGAACTTCTGTTGGTGACCAGGTTGTCCGAAAGACACACATATCATATGATCCATACATAAAGCACTCATTGAATTAATATGAATTCTATATTGGTAACAAAACATATTACCTATGATATAAACATCAAGTGTATTAGAAATCAATAAAATCAATAACCATCAAGTGTGTTATCATGATTATTTATTCCATTGAGATAACATTCACCACCATTATGAGAGATAAATACTCTTGAAAACCATTCGTATCTAGAAAGACCAAATTTAACAATGAACACTCTATCAAACAAATACCCATAATAAGAAATATTAAAGAAGAATAAATTATATTAAATATATTTTCAATGTCCCATCTAAAAACACAGATACTTTATATTATCATTCAATAATGTCTTTAGTTTGAACTACCTAAGCTCAGAAAAATGTGTTGAAAACACTTTTATGGTAAAATCAGAAAAATCATGTTTGAAAAACTCCTTAGAATTGTCCAAAAAAGTCAAATCATGATCAAAATGGATAGTGAAATGAAATTTTACATGTTTTAACTCTCTGCTATAATTTTGATTCTTTGTCACCATAGTGACACACCATCTCTTTCTTGGTCATTCAAGAACGATGGTGGAAATCTCACGCAAAGAATCATGTCTATATCAGAACCAGCACCCAACACGGTCCGTGACAAAAACTAAAATTAATTCTAGATCCCCGTAGGATGGAACAAGTGACTGGGTATCATAAAATGATGTTTGGGAATTATTTACCTAACTTTATAAACATTAAACACCCAACAAATTCAATATGAAAAATTGGGAATTTTGAATACAAAAAATCATTCATAGAAAACCATAATTGAACAACATAATTTAAAACAAATCCCATATACTATAAGAAAATACAAATCCCAAAATGGACAGCCCCAATAACATCCCCAGGTTAATGGCACCTCCCTCAAGAGATCTTCACGACCAAGCACCAGGAAGAACCGCTAGAATCTCAAACCGTTTGGCACTGTATGTTTTACGCAAACCCGAGACAAAAATAACCATGTGTACATACATCCAATGGTGTATGTAGGGTGTCATACCAAGACCAGTAGGGAACCACCACCAATAGATTCATTGTGATAAATGTTTTAAGACAAAAATCATTGAGTGTTTTGTAGATAAGAAATGCTTGTTACATTTTCAATTGTATGGAACATTAAATAAAAATTATTTTTAAGTAGTTTATTTTAACGATTCAACATTTTCAAAGATAAATAAAATGGTACTGAATTTCTCATCCAACCAAACTATATTCTGACAGTAATCATGATATATCTTACGAGAATAATAAATTGGAAATAACCCATAGGCACTAGCTCGTTGTGGGTCCCAGGTACCTCGTATCTCGGTGAGAATAGCCATCCCAATATCTATTATCATGCATGATAAACTATTAGAGAACATAACCATAACCTAGTTGTCCCTAATAATAATCATAATAGTTTAGTTATTATTTTAAGCATCAATATTTTTACGTGAAAATGATGCCAAACTGAACAGTATCACAAGAAAACTAGTACACGTCCACCCACCTAGATACCCAAGTTTCCCTCCTTTTCTCAAACAAGTTTAGTAAGAAAAATCAAATAATTTGAACATGAATATATCACATAAACATCACAAAATTTCCCAAACATACCACATGCACATTACACAACTCACAAAATAATCATTTTCATTCAAATTCATTTTGAAATCATACTCCCACCACAATAGTCCACAACACTTTTCATATTTCATTAACAAATCTAAAAATCCTTTAAAATTTTTTATAAAACCATTACATAATATTCAAACTCATATATATTCCCAAAAACATATTATATAATACACTTATCTCCTTCAAAATTCATTTTATCATCACACTCACATGAAATAGTCCACAATCATTTTTCACACCCACATCACAATTTAGTATAACATTTCAGCAATTTATAAAACATTATTAAAATTATCTACATCTTAAATAACCAATTTTTCGTTCAAACCCCCCTATTAGGTGAAGAAACTAATCCACACAGTACATATACACAATTTTCCTCCTTTGTTTAACAAAATAAAACTTATAAAAGTTTCATAAAACAATCACAAGAGGTATAACCATGGTTTTCACAAAAACCCCATTTCAAACCATAATTCAAGACAAAAATAATTCCAATAAAAATCCAAAATATAATTTTAATCATTAACGACATATATTGTACCACCCCCAAGTGTTATAGAAAATATCACCAATAACAATACAAAAGACATACATGAAAAGAACATGTTTTCAAAAATCACTTTCTAAATGTAAAACATGGGTTTACACCTTAAACCAACACAAAAAATCCCTCTCATGGTCTACATGACACTATGTAATTAATAAATAATTATTAAAATCCCCTTTTAACACGAATTAAATGATTTCATATGTTATAAAATACAGCCAAACATTACCCCAACAATCAACCATGATATCCACCTAATTTCAATCTAAATGGAATCTGTAAAATAAAACGCATATCAAATTCAATCAAAACTATTTTTTAACCACACATATCATATTAGAAACATTCTAAATTAATAAACTAAGAAATATAACATATCATTAAATGGTTACACTAGGATTCACCAACCTTTTTATTCACAACCCTTGAATCCTGGTTCAAAACCTCAACCGCACCTCCATCGCACCACAAGGGAGATAAATCCAGACCTATACAACAAAAAATCCCAAAAAATACTCAACGTTAAACCCTTAGTATGAACCCAAGATTACAGACACATTAGAACATCCTGGAATAGGAATGAAAACCAATGGAATATGGGAGAAACCAAGAAGGAATATCTAACCTTCAATGTGTTTTTAGTTTCCCCACTAAAACCACCACCAAAGATGTGTTCCATAATAGATTAAAGGAGCTAGAGACATCTCAAGGATGATAAGGTTGAATAGTGGTGAAATGGGGTCGATTAAATTTATTTTTGGGAGGGACAATGGGAATTACAAAATGATTTGTATAAGCTGGATAGGGCCGCACATTTTTGGTGGATAGTTCCAAATCGTGTAGCCAAACTCTACGTCCTGTTCTGGCCACCCAAAAGTTAATTTCATGCCTCTGATATCAGTGGGGTCCAAGGGGAAAACCTAGGGGGAATGATAGGCCCAGAATATGGGATAATAAAAATGAATAGAATACCACATTATCATCCCAAGACTCATACAAATCAATGGTAAAACCCACTTCTACAACATACTACATAAGTGGTGCCACTAGGAGTGTCAATAATCACAAAACCAAAACCCCAAAACATCACACCATCATAGTGAAAAAAGGATTCTAATTGTCATGAACTGAATCTGGTCGCCGCCAAAACCAGCACCCGACCCGACCTGTGACAAGTCCCGAAGGACGTTCCTGATCCCCATGGGGTGGCACAATTGTCCGGGTATCAAAAACTGAAAAATTGGGATCAATTTACCCGAGTATTTATACATAAAACAACAAATTAATCCAAGAAATCAAATCTATATTTTTCAAACCAAAACATCTTTAACTAAAATTCAGAAATTAATTACATAATTTTAAACAATCTTTAAGACCATTATAAAGGTACAAACCCATGAAATGACAACCTAAGAACCTCCACATGAAAAGAGGCACCACCCTCAAGCCATATCCATGACACTGCATCACGATGGACCGCTAAAAACCCGAACCAATGGCATAAAAGCTGTACCCAAACCAGTGGCACAATATAAGAAAGTCTACTTACACCCAAAGGTGTAAGTAGTGTGTGAGTGAAAGCCCAGTAGGATACCATCACTAAGAGATTCCATGTGATAAACATCTCATGAAAAAATACATTTCATGTTTTGTAAATAATAAATACATGTTACAATTTTCTAAAGGATGCAATAATAAATGAAAACAGTTTTCATGTGGGCTAATTTTAAAGGAACAACAATTTTAAAATAAATAACAAGGCTACTATATTTTCCAGCCAACAATACCATATATCGACGGTAGGTACAAATGATCTAATGAGCACATGTAATAGGAAATAACCCCTAGGCACTAGCTAGCTGTGGGTCCCAGGTACCTCGTATCTCAGTGAGAGTAACCACAAAAAATATCCATTCTTGTGCACGAGCCACTAGTATGGATCATACCCATAACCTAGTGGTCCCCAATCATCATCATCGTAGTTTAGTTAGAGTTGTAAGTGTCAATCCTGCTATGTTAAACTGAGGCCAAACCCCACAGATTCACTTGCATACTATTACACTTCCACCCACCTAGATACCCGGGTTTTCCCTTTGTGCTCAAACAAGTTCAACAATACAAGAAATATAGTTTTCAGCTGAAAATATCACTTCCCCATCACACATTAACCAAGAAACCCATGTACGTCACACAAGTCACAAATTCCACTTTTCATTCAAATGCATTTTGACATCAAACTTGCACCAAAATTACCTACAACAATTTTCAAATTTCTTTAACAATTAAAAAAATACTATAAACCATTTTATAATACTATTATAAGATATTCAACTCACATAACAACCCACACACATGTCACATAATACCCTTCTCACCTTTACAATTCATTTTATCAATAAACTCACATGGAACAACCCACACCTATGTTTCGCCCACAAAACACAATTTATTAAAACATTTCGACAATTTATAAAACATTATAAAATTGTTTGACATCTCAAATCACCACATTAACATTCAAAAACACACATTAGGTGAACATAATCACCCAAACAGTACATATATACCCTTTCCCAACATTGTTTAATCAAATAAAACATTTTCAATTTTTATAAAACAAACCCACGAGGTATAACCGTTCTTTGCACACTTAACCCATTTCAAAACCGTCATTAAAAACCAAAATCATCCAAATACCAATCCAAAACATAACTTTCATCCCTAAAAAATTATAAAACCACCCGCAAGTGTTATAAAAATACATCAAATAATACCACAAAGATACAAATGAAAAACACAAGTTTTCCTAAATCACCTTCAAGAAGTATAACACAGTTTTACACCTTAAAATCATTCAAAACCCTCATTTCAAGGCCCACATGAGAATGATGAATTAAAAAACCAGAATTGGAATCCCCTTTCAAGACTTATACATCACTTTCATATGTTATAAACTAAACCCAAACATTACCCCAATAGTCACACATGAAAAGTACCCAATTTGAACCTAAAATACATATAAAAATTAAATGTTTAACCAAATCCATCAAAAACAGTTTTCAAACAAAAAAACTGATTATAAACCTACTAAATTAATAAACCAAGAAACCTAACTCATCACAAAATTGTTACACATGGAATCACCTACCTTTTGAGTTGAAACATTCAAAACATTGTGCGAAACCTTAAGCGCACCACCGCCGCACCACAAGGAATATAAATCCAGACCAGGACCACCAAAAATTGATCCCTAAGATATCAAATCATACCTTAGGATCGAAACCCAGCTTCTGGATATGAGGAACTTGATGAAAGAGTAAATAAAACTAAAAGAGGATGGAAGGAACCAAGAAGGAATTCCCTTACTTGAAATATCTTGACAAAACCTACCCCAATCCACCAAAATATGAATTTTCAAGTACCCAAAACTGGTATGGAGGATCTAAGGATACATATTAAGTCATTTTGAGACTGAAATGGGGGTAAAGGATGAAAATTGAAGTAGTTATTAAATATTCATTTTACCTTGTCAAATCTGGTGGATTTGAGAAAGTGTATGAATGATCACCCAAATTATCGGTTCACCTGAGCTCCAAAATTGCTAAACAGATACTAGGGGTGATCCTCTGGCTATTGGATTTTAGAGGGAGGTAGAATCACATAAATAAAGTAAGAAATTAATGAGATATTGAAAATTTTAAAAAACTATTTAATGCAGGAAATGGACCTACGGGCAGGCCCATTACCTTAATCAAAAACCAAAATCCACCACGATTTCGGATTTCTATATTGTCCAAATGGATATGGTGATTTTAATATATCAGGGTATGCCAATTGGGAAGTGTAATGGGTATAAAATAGTTAAAATTGAAGGTGTTATAGAAGAAAAAAAATTAGTTTTTAAATCTGGAATTGGGCTCGCGGTTTGGCACAAATTTTCAAAACCCACCATTTTCATCAAAATGGGTGGTAAACCCCCCAAAAAAAACAGGAGTGGAAATTAAATGAAATATGAATATATATATAAATGTCAAGAGTTTGAAAGTTCTCCCCACCATAAAACTTTCCGCCATCGGAAATCCACATCAAGGACAAAAAAACCAAACCCAACCGAAAGGCAGAAATGGACTCCTTTGCTAAGTTTCACCACCAAAGGCCAAAACACCTCCAGTGATCATTTAAGGAAGGAATACTTCACAACCAAAACAAACAACTCTTTACTGAAATGATCAAGCTCATTCGGATTTATTGTAAAAGAAAAACCCTCAAACACTATCTGAACAAGGCTCAAGAAATTTACTCAAACAAACAAGAACATCAAACAAGGTTACACATACCATGATATAACAAAACCATTGGGCACTCCCAAATCCCAACGATTACCCAAGGAAGATGTAGATGGTTATACTGCTCCGAACGAGACTACCCACTTCCAAGCCAAGACCAAGGTAAAAAGTGAGTTACTGGTACAAGGATACACAAATTGTCTCCTCACCATAAGAACCAACCATCTTAACTGACCAATATGGGCCGACACAGAAAGGCCCCAAAACATAAAGAGTTGGGACAACCACACGGTTAGCCCATACAGTTTGGGAAAATGTTCTCTAACCATGTGGATCCTTATACCTACATGGTTTTCTGGTGAATTGTTACTACTAAATGTTCACTCAACATGTCTATAAAAATCTAAAACTATTCCCCTGTACCCAAAAGAAACCAAAGGGGAAATGAATGTCATTGGGAGATAACATGGGGATGAGGCCCTCCACCTCTTTCCACCGAACGGGAACAAATGAAGAAAGATGAAAACTCCAAATGTTTAAACTATTCCCATATCTCATACTGAAAACAGTTTGTTGTATAAGTTTAAAAACTACATTGGGATTTCCTCTGACTACGTGCCAGCTTCTCTCCGGGACCTATGGCTGGAGCTGGAATGATTGAAGCATCTTCGGCCTCGTAGTTAGGATTTGGAAACCCCCAAATAGAATTTCTTCTTATGATGCTACAAAAAACTACATGTAATCCCATGTGGGTTCACCAATACATAACAAACTCCAAACTAACTTTACCCTAACATGGAATTCATTGAAATAAGGGTTTGGAGGATGAACTCACATCACACCTTGTTTCTTTAGGTGAGAAACAACAAAAATAAATGACACATATAAACACATTCCTCTAAAATAGAGGATGTCGATATATCCCAAAAGGAGAAACACTTCTGAAAAAAATAGACTCACAAAATATTGTACAACATCACCTTTACAATCAAACGAGCACGCGACATCACATCGCGTCACCGAACATGACCAAAGCTACTGATGGAAATAATACAAGGTGGGGGGCCTTATACTACATCCCCGAACATTACAGCATTCCAGAAAGTTCCCATAATAGCCTCTCATCCCCAGATTTCCCACATGGGTGGTCTAACATAAACCCCTTCATCAAAGAGACTACGAATGACTCAGAAGACCTCTTAGACACTATCCATACTGACATCCCTAGAAAACTTCCACCTTTTACGAATCAGGTAGCTTAGGAAACTAAGGTCTCTTTTAACCATCAACGAGAACTCTTTCGCAATAAGATGATCCAAAAAAACCAAGAAATTAAATGGTGTAGACTCATTCTACAAATCTCAAGAAAAGATTCCTTACATTGATCTACAGGAGGATTTTCCAACGGCGAAACAATCTGTGTTGCAGTTCAGTTTTGCACTAAACCTTAATAGGGGCGTACCATATCCAACGAGACAACCCAAGGACCCAACCAAGCAGGTCCATTGGTAAAAACATTCCAAAAAACAGATCCAGACTCATTAATGGAACCACCTAAAAGGTTTCTCGAAACATATATCATAGGAGACTACTAACCGGACCATCTACCCATCTTACCGACCAAACACAAACCGAAAACACAGTTCGAATAAGAGTGGTTCTTGGACTCAAAACATCCGAAAACATAAAATTTTTCCAAAAAACACATAATATACACTATCCCAAACAATTCATCAAGACACCATGTTTTTCATTAAAAAAATTTCATTGAAAACCAACGGTTCAACAGTTAGTGGATCCACCAATGGTACCCCATTGGCCTCACACATGCATGTTTCTATGCCACACCAGACACCCTCCGCATATTCATCATGACACTCATCCAGTCATTCCATCAACCATACATCATACCATATAACCAAATGAATGTGGTAGCTCATGGAAATACCAATGGTTAAAACAAAAATTCATTCCACTTTTCAAAAACAAAATGGTCATCCAGCCCATCCTTTTTCTCAAAAATGCTAGAAATGAGATCAGAATCTCAATTCACATATTACTAAACTATTCATAAAGACACAAACATTTAGAAAATAAATCACTTTCAGGTTATTCACATCAATTTGAAAACATATCCTCCCATTAAAACACCCTTTAATTGTTTAGAAAACTATATTGGAAACACTTTTGAAAACCAACTTCAATATCGTTCCTGATTCCAAAAGAGGTGTAAGAACACTATTTTCCATTTCAAAATAATTCTAAATATTCAATTCCACCATTTCATAAATCAAACCATTCCGTCTTTATTTTAAATTCATTTCACTAAAACCTCACGCTTCGTAAAACCAAGTCAATTTAAAACCAAACTTCCATGATTTCAAAACTAAAACACAAAACAATGCGAGAGAAAACTAGTTTTAGTGGGTGACATGGACATATGGTTGGCAGCCATATTCCATTCACTTCACTATCACAGAAGGTGTTCTAGGGAATATCATCGGCTCTACATGTCTTTCTAGACCCTGCGAGCTCACTGAGACCATTAACCCAACTCTCTATTCATTTCCCCAAATCATCATCAGACTAAGAAAACCACAAGACATAGATAAATCTCGACTTCCCCTAGAAACTTGAATCCCGAAATAAGGTGGGGTGATCAAGCACACTACCCATAATCAAGATTTCATGTCCTGGCAATCTTAACTTCAGACTATCCAGAATATCTCCCAAATAACATGACTCAAATAGAGCAAACCTCCTCTGATACCATTTTTCACGAACTGAATCTGGTCACCGCCAAAACCGTCACCCGACCTAACCTGTGGCAATTAACGAAGGGCGTTCACAATCCCCATAGGCTGGCACAAGTTCTTGGGTTTTAAAAACTTAAAAATTGGGAACGATTTACCCGAGTTTTTATACTTAAAACAACAAATGAATCAAAGAAATCAAATCTGGATTTTTCATACCAAAACATCTTTTACTAAAATTCAGAACTGAATTACACAATTTTATACAATGTTTGAATACCATTAAAAAGGTTAAAACCCAAGAAATGATAGCCTACAAACCTTCACATGGAAAGAGGCACCACCTTCAAGCCATATCCACGACACTGCATCGCGATGGACCGCTGAAAACCCAATCCAATGGAATAAAATCATTACCCAAACCTGTGGACCAAAATAAAAAAGTATACATACACCCAAAGGTGTAAGTTGGGTGTGAGCAAAAGCCCAGTAGGATACCACAACTATAAGATTCTATGTGAGAAACATTTCATGACAAAAATTATTGGAATTTTTGTAAATAAGAAATGCTTGTTACAATTTTCTAAAGGATGAAATAATAAATGAAAACAGTTTTCATGTGGGATAATTTTAAATGACCAACAATTTTAAAATAAAAAACAATACTACATAATTTTCCAGCCAACAATACCATATACCGATCGTAAGTACAAAGGATCTAATGAGCCCAAGTAATAGGAAATAACCCATAGGCACTAGCTAGCTGTGGGTCCCAAGTTCCTCGTATCTCGGTGTGAGTAACCACAAAGAATATCCATTCTCGTGCACGATCCACTAGTAGAAATCATACCCATAACCCAGTGGTCCCCAATCATCATCATCATAGATTAGTTAGAGTTGTAAGCGTCATTCTTGCTAAGTAAAACTGAGGCCAAACACCACGGATTCACTAGCATACCAGTACACGTCCACCCACCTAGATACCCAGGTTTTCCCATTGTGCTCAAACAAGATCAACAATGCAAGAAATATATTTTTCACCTGAAAATATCACTTACACATAACACATTAACCAAACTGCCCCCTGTACATCACACATGTCACAAATCCCACTTTACATTCAACTGCATTTTGAAATTAATCTTACACCAAAATTGCCTAAAATTTTTTTCACATTTCATTAACACTTACACAAACACTTTAAACAATTTAATAAAACCATTATAAGATATTCAACTCACATAACAGCCCAAACACATGTCACATAATACCCTTTTCACTTTCACAAATCATTTTATCAATAAACTCACACGAAACATCCCACACCTATGTTTCGCACAAAAAACACAATTTAGTAAAACATTTCGGCAATTTATAAAACATTCTCAAAATTTTTGACATCTAAAATCAACACTTTACCATTCAAAAACCCACATTAGGTGAACACAATCACCCAAACACTACATATACACCCTTTCCAAACTTTGTTTAATTAAATAAAACATTTTCAATTTTTATAAAACAAACCCAAGAGGTATAACCATTTTTTGCACACTATACTGATTTCAAAACCCTCATTAAAAACCAAAATCATACCAATACCATCCAAAATAGAACATTCAGCCCTAAAACAATTATTAAACCACCCTCATGTGTTATAAAAATACATAAAATAATACCACAATGATACAAATGAAAACCACAAGTTTTCATAAATCACCTTCAAGAAGTACAACAATGTTTTACACCTTAAAATAATTCAAAAACATCTTTTCAAGGCCCACATGACAATAAGGAATTTAAAAACCATAATTTTCAGCCCCTTTTATGTCTAATAAATCACTTTTATAAGTTATAAACTAAACCCAAACATTACCCCAATAGTCACACATGAAAAGTACCCAATTTCAAGATAAAATACAACTAAAAATTAAATGTTTAACCAAATCCATCAAAAACAGTTTTCACACCACACAAAACAGATTATAAACATACTAAATTAATAAACCAAGCAATCTAACTCATCAAAAAATGGTTACACATGGAATCACCTACCTTTTGAGTCGAAACCCTCAAAACATTGTGCGAAACGTTAAGCGCACCACCGCCGCACCACAAGGAATATAAATCCAGACCTAGACCACCAAATATTGACCCCAAAGATACCAAATCAGACCTTAGGATTGAACCCCAGCTACTGGATATGAGGAACTTCAAGAAAGAGTACATAAAAGTAAAAGAGGATGGAAGGAACCAAGAAGGAAGTCCCTTACTTGAAATATCTTGAAGAAATCGGCCCCAATCCACCAAAATATGAATTTCTAAGTACCCAAAACTGGTATGGATGTTCTAAGAAGTCATATTAGGTCATTTGGGGACTGAAATGGGGGTTAATGGATGAAAATTGAAGGAGTTATGAAATATTCATTTATCTCGTCAAATCTGGTCTATTTGAGAAAGAGTATGAATTATCGCCCTAATTTGCGATTCACCTGAGCTCCAAAATTGCGAAACCAATAATAGGGTTGATCCTCGGGATATTGGATTTTATTAGGAGGTAAAATCAGGGGAAAACAGTAAAAAATGAATGAGATGTGGGAAATTTAAAAAAAATATTTAAAGCGGGAAATGGGCCTTCAGGCAGGCCCATTACCTTAATCAAAAACCCAAATCCATCATGATTTTGGATTTCTATATGGTCCAAAGGGATATGGTGAATTTAATATATCATTGGATTCGAATTGGGAAGTGTAATGGGTATAAAATAGTAAACATTGAAGGAGTTATCGGAGAAACAACATTAGTTTTTAAATCTAGAATTGGGCTCGCGGTTTGGCCCAAATTTTGAAAACCCACCATTTTCACCAAAATGAGTGGTAAACCCCACAAAAAATATGGAATAGAAATTAAATGAAATATTAATATATAAAAAAGTCACGAGTCTGGCACTAATTAGCACAATGTACCCCCCAAGACTATGTTCATAGATCAATAACACATGAGGTACCAAAAATAAAAAATCAAAAGGCTCAAAAATGAAGATAATGCAAATAATTAAGATAAGATTTTGAACAAAAGCATGGAATTAAAAATTTGGGTCTGAAAATTCTTACTACCATAAAACATTAGTCCCTCGAAAATCCATAGAAATGCCAACGCAAAAACATTAACCAGCCAAAAATCCATGATATACAATTTTTCTAGGCCTCACCCCCAGTTGCCCAAAACACCTCCAGTGATCAATTAAGGAATGAATAAACCCAATCTAATACATACACAATGTTATTGAAATTATCAAGCTCATTCAGATGTTATCTCAATGGAAAACTCCTCTAACAATACTAGAACATTATTCCATCAATTTACCCAAACGAACAACAACAGCTGGCAAGTTCACACATACATTGTTGTATCCAAACCATTGTGCATTCTCTAATCCCATCTTTTACCCAAGGAAGATGTATGTGGTTAGATATATCATAACAAGACTACCTACCTCCACGAAAGGTTCAAGGAAAAATACGAGTTTCTAGTATGGGGAGATAAAAATGGGCTCCCAACCATAAGAGACTAATTAAACTATTCTTCATACAAAGTCATGAAGCATACATGGGGAGGCCCGAACGGACTCCTCGACAGAAGGGGAACACTTCCATTTGAAATTTACAATGGAACATACATGATAATAATAGTGGGAATCTACACCATAATAACCAGTCATCTTAACCAACCAGCATGGGTCAAGAAAGGAATAGCCCTAATTTAAAATTTAGGGATGTCCACATGGTTAGTCCACACAGTTTGGGAAACCGTACGCTAGCTATGGGGATAATTCTATCAACATGGATTCCCAACACATGATCAATACTAATTACGCACAAACCATGTGTTAAACCCTGAAAATTTTCTATTTTTAAACAAATACCATCGTTCCTATTATGGATTAGAATTTGTAGAAGGGTTTAAATGTCCATGAGATTTGCTCTGACTATGCGGTAGCCTCTCTCTAGGACCAATGGCTGGATCTCATTAGATTGAAGCATCTTCGGCCTCACTGATAGGCTTTGGAAACCCATGTATGGAACATATACTTCTAGTGCAACAAACAACTACAAAATATCCCCATATTTTTTCCACAAGACATAACACATTTCATTCTCACAATACCCTAAACCAACATTTCACTGAAAGTAGCTCTTAGAAGATGCACAAACATCACAACAAGATGTTTAGGTTGAGAAACAATAGAAGAACGGCACATAAAATCATTTTCCTTTAAAATAGAGGGTTTTTTATGTTTTTACAATGGATATATAGTTCTAACATAACATAGACTCTCATTGGATTTCCTGACCCTAACCATTACATTATATGAGTACACGATATCACACGGCGTCACCGAGCATCACCATTACGACTGGTAGAAACAAGGAAAGGAATGTGGATATTATAGAAAATCCATAAACAACATCCAATTCTAGTAAGTGCCCATAATATCCTATCATGGGAAGATTTCCCACATTGCTAATTTAAAATAAAACAGTTCTTCAAAGAGACTACGAAGGACCCAGAGCCCCTCATAGAATCCATCCACACTAACAACTCCAAACTACGTTCTCCTTCGATGAATCAGGTAACTTAAGAAGCTAAGGTATCTTTCAACCTTTCATGATAACTATCCCACCAAAATAATAACAATAACCATGAAGTTAAATGGTGTAGAATCAATCTACAAATCCCGAGAAATGATTCCTTATATTGCTCAACTAGAGCACATTCCATTGGTGAAACAATTTGGGTTTCACTTCAGAAGTGCACAACCCCTTAAGGGGTCATACCTTATCCAAAAATAAGTCCCAAGGACCAACCCAAGATATTCAATTGGTAAAAACATTCCACAACCCAGATCCAAGGAAATGATGGAACCACCTTAAAGGATTCCTGAGGATTTTTCAGAGATGACTACTAGATGGTCCTTCTACCTAGCTTTCCGACCAAACAGAAACACAAAATGCATTTCAAACTGGAGGTGTTCTTAGAATCAAAACATCCCACAACATCATAATTTTTAAAAACACATAAGTCACACCATCTCAAATTATTCATCAACACGTCATGTTTTCCTTTAAAAACATTTCTTTGAAAAAAGATAGTTCAACGGTAAACATATCCTCCAATGGTACACCATGGGACTCACACATGCATGTTTCCATGCCACACCAAGCTCCGTCCTCATGTCCATAACAGAACACATCCAGTTGTTCAATTAACATTCAATCATCCCATATAACCCCATTCATGTGGTCTCTTACAGAAATACCAAAGGATAAAAAAATTCATTCCACTTTTCAAAACCAAAATGAATCTACCAATACTTTGTTTCCTTTAAGACCACTAAAAATGATATAAAAATCCCAATAATTCGAATTCATATTCATTTTTAGGTCATATAAATATTTTCAAAAACATCCCATCCCATTAATTCATCTTTTTATAGTTTAACAAACATTTTTGGAAATACATTTCAAAAACAACATTGGAAGAAATTCCAGCTTTCAAATGAGGTGTAAACACACCATTTTTTATTTCAAAATAATTCTGAAAATTTAGATCAGTCATTTATCAAGTCAAAACATTAAATTTTCATTTGAAAATAATTTCAAAAAAACAATACACTTCGCAAAACCATGTCATTTTTATGTTTAAAATCAAACATCCATGATTTCAAAAGTATGGAGCACAATAAAATGTGAAAGAAATCTGGTTTCGGTAGGTGACATAGACATGTGGCTGGAGGCCATATTCTAATCACATCACAACTACATAGTGTTTTATAGGGAAATTTACCCATATCCACATGGCTTTCTGGACCCTGCGAGTTAACTTACACCATTAACCCATCTCATTTTTCATTTACTATAATCATCATCAAACCGAGAAAACCAAAGGACTCTAATAAAAACTAACATACCTTGATGATTCAAATCCCATAATGAGGTCTGGTTATAAGGCACACTAACCATTACCAGAATACCAAGTCATGAAAATACTAACTCCTGACTATCCCAATTTTTCTCTAAATAACAAGACCCAAAGAGTTTACCTAATCATTCTTGGATACCATTTTATCACGATCCAAATATGGTCACCATCAAAACCGGCACGCGGCGTAGTCCACGACAAAGCCCATAGGTCATTCTCAATCCCCACGGGCTGGAAGAAATTCTCGTGCATCATTAAATAAAGTTTGGGAACGATTTACCTGAGTTTATCAACATTAATCAAAAAACAAATTCAACAAAAAAATATTGATTTTTCAAAACCAACAATATTAAAAAAACAATAATTTAATAACATAATTTAAAAAACACACAAAGACTATAAAAAAATATTAAACACAAAAGGATAGCCCCATGAACCTCCTCATTTCAAGAGCACTTCCCTCAAGCCATCTTCATTACACTTCAACAAGATGGGCTGATAGAATCCCTAACTAGTATAATTAAACGTTTTACCCAAATATGCAACAAAAATAACAAAGTTTACTTACACACAATGTTTTATGTGGGATTTTATAAAAATCCTAGTAGGATACCACCACTAAAATATTCCATGTGATAAAAATTTTATGACCCAAAACATTGCATATTTTTAAATATGTAATGCTTGTTACAATTTCTAAAGGATGTAACATTAATTAAAATCCATTTTATGGTGGGATATTTTACAGATTACACACTTTTTTAAATAAATACAATGCTGCATAATTTTCTAGACAACCATACCGTACACTAATGGAATTATCAATGTATCTAATGAGAATAAGCAATTGGAGATAACCCCTTGGCACTAGCTCATTGTCGGTCCCAGGTACCTCATATCTCATTTAGATTAATCGTCACAATATATGTTCTCGTGCATGAGATACTAGTAGGTAACATAAAAATAACCTATTTATCCCCAATAATCACCATAATTGTATAGTTAGTCTTGTAAGTTTCAATATTTCTCTGTGAAAGTGAGGCCAAATCCAATGGGATTACTAGTATATTTGTACAAGTCCAACCACCTCAATATCTGGGTTTCCCTCTTGTCCTCAAAAAGAGACCAAAAAGATAGGAAATATAATTTTCACATTAAAATATCACTCAAACATCACACATTCATCATAAATCCGACATTAACATCACACATTCTAGAAAACCCACTTTTTTTATCAAATGCATTTTTAAATCAAACACACAGAAAAATAACCTACAAAACATTTTACATTTTTTTAACACTTCCAAAAATCATTTAATAAATTCTATAAAACCATTACTAGATATTCCAACTCAAATAATATCCCACCCACATATCACATAATACCTTTCTCAACATCAAATTTTATTTTATCATCAAAATCACATGTAAATGTCCACAACTATGTTTCACACCCGCATCACAATTTAGTAAAATATTTCATCAACTAGTAAAACATTATAAAAATATTTGAAGTCATAAATAACCACATTGTATTTAAAAAACCGATATTAGGTGAACACATTCACTAAAATAGTATATATACAAAATATTACCACTCTTTTTAACCCTACTATACTTTTATAGTTTTCATTAAAACCCTAAGAGGTATAACAATGGTTTGCAAAGAAAATCAATTTCAAAACACTCATTCAAAAACCAAATCAAACCATTAGAAATCCAAAATATAATTTTCATCCCTAAAAATTAATAAACCACCCAAGACATATAGATAATACCTAAAATAATAACAGAAAAGATAAACATCAAAACACATGTGTTCATAAATCATATTCAACAAGTACAACATGGTTTTACACATTAAACACATTTAAAAAACCTCATTTCAAGGACACATGACACTATAACATAAAAAAAATTGAATCCCATTTCAACACTAATAAAACACATTCATGTGTTATAAAATACATTTAATCGTTACCCATAAGTCACACATTAAGGGCACCCAATTTCAAACTAAAATAGAACTATAAAACTCAACTCTTTACCAAATCCCTCAAAAATAGTTATCCCACCACACCCAACATATTAGAATCATGATTAATTAATAAACCAACAATGATACCCCATCATAAAATGGTTACACATGTAATAACCTTCCATTTTAATCAAAACCCTTGAATCTTTGTAAGAAACCTCAAGCGCACCTCAGCCACACGACAAGGGAGATAAATCCTACCCTGGACAACAAAATTTCACAATAAATTATCACGGTTAAACCCTAGGTACGAACCCTAGATGCTTTAAAATTTATAACATCATGGAAGAGGTATGAAAACCAATGGAGGATGGATGAATCCATGATTGAATCACTAACCATGAAGAATCATAATTATCCCCATCAAAACCCCCATCAATGATAGGTTCCATAAGATCTTGATGGAGAATTGAGACCTACTATGGATGCTGGGGAAAATGGGGAGGAAATGTTGTGGATTATATTTATTTCCAGTTGGGAAATGGGAAATAAATTTTTTTTAGTGTGGTGGAAAGGGCTACATGGTTTGGCTACATAGTTCGGAACTGCGCAACCAAACCGTGGATCCTGATCTAGAAATCCAAAAGATTATATCTTGCCTCCAGTTTCAGGGGGGTCCAATGGGGAAACCAGGGGGGAAAAATATTCCATATATAGGGTAGAAAAAATACTCAATATAAAACCACATTTTCACAACAAGACTCATCCAACTCAAGGGTACAAAACACATCGATAAATCTCCACACAAGTGGTGCCACAAAGAGTGTCACTAATCCAACTCCAAAACACCACAACATCACACCATACCTTTGATAATAGAAGATGCCAATTACAAAAAAATACTCCCAAGACTATGGTCATAGATCAAGAACAAAAGAGGTACAAATAATTAAATACCAGAACACCCGGTAACCAAGATAATGATATGAACCAAAATAGCATTTGAACAAATGTATAGAATGGATCATCCAGGTGTGACAATCACTCTTCCCCATGTATTACACTTCTGTATCAAAGAAATCTATAAAATGGTTAGTCATTCTCATAAACTATTCATCATCGTGAGGATCATTGGATCCTTTTAAAAAATCATACTTTTGGAAAATGAACTATTAAGACCAATTTCTGATATCTTCTCATTAAGGTTCCACAACTAGAGTGTAAATTGGAGTTGGTGGTGGTGCCAATCCCATAGCTTGTACAGTACACATTATGACCTCAACTAGATTTGGGTCCACAATTAGATTTTATCATTATGGTTTAGCATAATATTACTTTTGTATTCAATTGACATGTGTTATTGATGGAATAATTCTACACAATATATGTAGAAGAAAATAATAAATCAAATTAATAATGAAAAAGAGAAATGATATGATTTAAATCCCATAAAAAAAAGGGATAAGGATTTTAATATATTTAAATGAAAATATGGGAAAATTATTGAACTAATCCTCATGATTCAATTCCCAAATTACCTTGGGGACATACTATACTGTGTAGTGAGACGTAACTAGGCACTCAACTAAAACATCCTCCAATGTCCCAAAATGATAACAGAAATTCATACTAACTTCATGGCATGATGCTCATCCCGGAGCTCTGATACCACTTTTTCATGAAAAATCCATAATACCCAGGTAAACTGATAACCAAGTAGGTATTTCCATATCCCAAATTACATTACTAGCCCCACATATTGGTGACTAGCACATGGAATCATAAAAAATGATGCTGATAATGGGTTTTCAAAAAACATTTTTGATGTAATATAGACAAGATCATATGAATTTAAGAGAAACATCACTTGAGGATGTTAAATAGAATTCATACATATAAAAACATGACAATGTACTATTGAAAAGTACCAGAAACATAATGAACTACCCATATCCAAACAGACGCAACTCTCCAAGTCCATTAATGAATATCTAAAACCATGTCCATCTGGTGTTTTACTCTTGCTAAAACATGGAAGGTGAAAATATACAAACTCGTAATGAAATATGTATGGTGGGGGATAGAATTATAATAGTGTTTCACCAAGTACTCTATAATAGATTCAAAAATTTAATTATCCAAATAATGTGAAATCATAATTAAATAAACAAGATTTTTCATTTCTAGAGAATTTTAATAAAATCATGATTTTTATTTCAAAATATGGAATTTCATTAAAAATATATTAATTATTTATTTATATAAATATATTTATATAAATAAACAAGGAATGTAAAAAAAATTACAATAATAACATATATTCATTTCAAATACAAAAACACTAGGAACATTGTCATATACATCAAACATACAAGAGTCATAGGAAATAACACTCCACATGCCCATTATCACATAGAAATATGGGTATACTCATGCCCCCACATAAACAGGTAAATATGACATTATCACCATCCCCTCATAGATTTTATGTGTGTCATTTATGATTTGGAATATTGTAAATAATTTAGTGGTTTCCAATTAACTCAGAATTTTATAAGGCATACATGTCCTCTAATAAGAAACCTATGATGGAAAATTTAATTTAAGACTAAATAAAATAAAATTAATAAAATTATACATTTCAAAAATGAAAATTATTTTTTAAAAAAACAAATATTCTTTAAAAAACATTTCTATTCCCATATAAAACAACAAGGTTTCTATCAAAATCATTTAAGCCATTTTTCAGAAGTACTGATTTGAAATAAATTTAAAAAAATTAATTTCACAAATCAAATTCATCATTTAATTCAAAAATTACATTTTCAATGAATTTTAATCAATTTCAAAAAATTAAATTCATCAATTTATATTCCACAAATTTTAAAATTACAATAAAATTCAATATATTTTAAGTGTTCTTCCAAAATTCTGTACAAAATCAAATATTCCAAAAACAAATAACCCATTTCAATGGAATTTTGATTAAAAATTAAAATTTATTATGATTAATATCCCATATATTTAATTGAATGCTATTGAAAAAAAGAAATCAATTTAGGGTTAATTAAATTAGCTATAAGAACCCAGATCTTATTTTCATGTATGTTTTTCCTTTTTCTAGAGTTGTTGTAAAAATTGGAGTTTCTAGTAATTTTTCAATTTCACGCCAGGTAATTTATGAGTACACATCATGTACCTCGCTGCAGTAGGTGGCCATCAGCTGGATGTGATCTGGCCACACACACGGTCGTGTGGGGTGACATGGAGGCTGCTTAAAGCGGATTACAGAAAAGTTGAGTACAGGATGTGTACTCCAAAAGTACACGTCGTGTAATTTCTTTTTTTTCAATAAATGCGTCAGGTTCACGTATGAGGGATAGAAACCACTCCTTATAGGTTTCATTCGTCCGAGAGCACTAAGCATACATGGATCTTTGACGGGCCCTCGATCCTTATTCTGTGCTCCGATTCGAGCACCGTTGATTGTGTTGGAATTGCATTAGTGAGATCACTCTTCTACTTGAGCCTTGTTTTCCAATTCCTCTTCTTTCTCTTGTTTTTGTTGGTTAAACGTTTAGGGTGTTTTCTTATATCTACAACATTCCAAGGATAATATTGCTTTGTGGTTCATGTATATTGATCTTCCGACCACATGGTAGGTGGTTGATGACTTTCCATTGGATGTCTTTTAGTATTATGCGAAAATTCCACCAATACCCTTGAACATGGTATTGTGTGTTACCGTTTTACCCATGTTGTTTACCTGCTATGCTTGTATGCCTGTGTAGAGGTAAATTGAATATGAATTGTGTTGATTTTTATGCCTTGGATATTTTTCTCAGGCTTTGTTCTGTTTATGACCGTTTTGTCCTATTTAGCCTATTGGCCATTTACCTATTTTCAATGCCTTGTGGTCATAGGATGGAGTGTTTTTTTGACATAGGTGAGATGTTGTAGACTGGTTAGCCAAGTAGTTATATAGTTTTATTATATCCTTATAGAATTACAATAGGTTTAATTACATGTGGCCATGAGAACCTGGTGTTATAGACTATAAGAGGATAGACCGAGTGAGCATCCTCAGAGAGTAATTGGACATTATAGACTTTAAGATGATAGAACGAGTGAGATTCCTCGGAGTGTCTTTGGACATTATAGACTCTAGGGGTAGACCGAGTGAGCTTCCTTGGAGAGACTTTGAGCTTTATAGACTATAAGGGGATAAAATGAGTGAGCTTCCTTAAGTAGTCATTGTTTTACTTGTACTACCTTGAACCACTACAGGATATAAGAGGAATTGACAGTGTGAGCTTCCTTAGAGAGAATGTGAACTACCTGGGGTATAATTGGAATTGACTAAGTGAGATTCCTCATAGTTTCTCTTGACCATGGGGATGTAAGAGGAATTGACCTTGTGTGCATCCTCAAAGAGTCCCTAACTACCTTAGAATATAAGGGGAATTGGCTGAATGAGATTCCTCAGATATTATTATAATTTTTCGTATGACCAAACCAAAGGGTATAGGCTGAGTGTACTACCTAGAGGGTTGTTGGTACTTGTTAGGTAGAACCAGAGGGGAAGGTTGTGAGTACTACCTAGTGGTTTCCTGGTTGTGTTTATCATCTTGTTAGCTTTTTCCTGATATTGAAACTGTGGATTGTTTACTACTGTGTATTTTCATGTTTACTGCTTCCTGTAAATTTACCTTCCATATAATCACTAACTATTAGGCATACATTTTCGGGTGGTTGCCTATTGGGATTTACTCTCACACCCTGTTTGGGAATGATTTTGGGCCCAAACAGATTATATTGTTGCAGGTATATATTATAGATAGCGCCATTCCACATCCGGTACATTACTTTCTAGGGAACTAGAGAGCATTTTTCAAGCCTAGGCTTGAAATGATGAGGATCTGTTTATCAGTATCTTTATTAATTTGGTTTAGTACTATTTGTATTCAGCATTGTGACATGTTTGGATTTTTTACTAGACATATGTATGATGCATCATATATATATGTGCTCCATTTGTTTACACTTTTAGTCATCTATTATTTACTCTTGTATGGATGAATATTGATTCCTCTATTTCTTTTGTCTATATTCGATTTTTTACTATACCAATGAGGGAAGAGTTTCCCCACTATCACACCCAAGGACCTCGCTGCTTGTCGGCAGCCTCTGGCATTTGGGAAGTACGCTTCAGGCCATGTGACCAACCAGGTACGGGTCACCTTTGGGTGGATTCCAGAACTAAGACGTTACAAAGTGGTATCATAGGGTTTCGTTTTACTTTACATACTATTTGGAGACTATAGTTAGGGATAGGAATGAATAGGTACATTGTAATAAGATGTTATATGGTGTAGCTAACCTGTGTATAAGAAAAAATCCATACTACCTCTTTTATTGCAATTTTTCTGGTTTGCAATTTTACATTTGTTTTTATTTCACTGTTGGGTGATTCACTTGTCTTATGATATTACTATTTCTGTTATTGAGGTTCTATTTCAATCGCAAACCGATGAGATAAGGTTATTCCAACTCATGCATCATATAGAGAGAGGCTATAAATCACATGCCATACATCTGTTCCATGCCATCTTGGATGCATTATCAAATGCTTGTTGTTGTGATCGATGTTGGGTAGAAAATACATGCTATTGTGATATATACTTGATAGATTACCTTATTTCAATAGGTATATCTATATGTAAATTATTTTTTCAATGAATTCCAAGTTTTGATTCTTGAGGTGTTTTGGGCCCTCAGGAATGGGAACTCGGTGAATCAATGGCTTGTTTCCCTTGTATATGACATGTATAAGATTCCAAGATTTGATTCATGGAGAGTAAGGTCCCTCATAGATCATAATTTGTCTCCTTGTCATTTGTTTCGATGTTTTCTGGGCTCCAGAGCAGTTTCTGAGGCTACCGTCTGGAAAAACCCAGAATACACGGCATGTACTTTATGAATATACACCGTGTAGTTTATAACTGTGTCACTGACTATGTAGGAAAGGAAAAAGGTTTGTGATAAATCTTTTAGGAACACGTCGTTTACAGTACGATCACACCATGTATTAGTGACCGTGTGCCCACCCGTGTGAAAAAAAACATGGATGGATGAAACATAGACTATACATGTCGTGTCCTTATTTCACATGTCGTACAGCGTGACCTATGTACTAGGCCATGTCACGAACAACATTGGTCAAGGAAATCCTACATGTACACATCGTCTTTACATGGATCATGACGTGTATAGTGAACCATGTAGCCCTCTGTTGAATGAACAACAGGGGTCGGTGTTATCCTTTCTTAGTAGATGTTGTTTTTGTTTTGAACATGCCATATAGTGTAACCTAGGTACATAGGTCGTGTCACTAACAACACCGTCCAGTGAAGCTTGTCTGGTACACATTGTGTCCTTCATGAACATGTCGTGTAGTATAGGATTAAGAGGACCGTGAGGGTTAGTTGTGTAAGTAGACTTTTACAGGGGAATAGATTTCATGTACACGCCGAATGTGGGAACAACACATCGTGTGGTTGGGGTGTTACACGACCAGTTGGACTAGAAGTACACACCCATGTGAATGACTTTAGGGAACATGTAGTGTAGTGTTTATACATGCCATGTAGTCATGTTTTGTAAAACATGAATGATTTATTCTATTGTTCCCCTATTGTAGTCTTATTTCTTCAGTACTTGATAAACCCGATCTATGGTGTGCATTGACCTTTCAAAAATATTCCACCAAGATGTCCTCCAGATGTACACCAGTCGCCAGACAGTGATCAGACACTAGATATGGATGATAAGGGACCTCCTACAGATTCTCCTACTGTTCCAACCTTGGTACCAATATCTATTCTAGTTGAAGGCGATGATGCATAGTTAAGGTATGGTTTTCTGAGAATGATGAAGACATTCCAGTGAGTTCCTCCTCCATTCCCATTGATGGAAGAGTTGATGTTGGTTTTATAATAGAATCATACTCCCACATTCCTAGGGGGTGGAGGACCCCAAGCTATAGAATCATTTCTAGAGGCTACACTGACAATTTTTGAGCATCTGGAGATTCCTCTAGAAAAGAGGGTGAACCTCGTTACATATATGCTCTGAGACTCCGCCAAGAGGTGGTGGGAGAAGATATCACAGTAAGGATACCAGAATAGTATGACATGGGATATGTTTTGACACATATTCTAGGACTACTTCTACCTGGTGATCTTGAAGGTCGATCGAGCTCGGGAGTTTATGAGTCTAGAGCAGGGTACTATTTCTATTATGGAGTACTTGTCTCACATTACTAAGCTGCGGCATTTCATGCCTATTACAGGTGTTGATGATTTGTTCCTTCCATGAATGTTCCAGGATGGTCTGAGGTCTGAAATACGGTCATAGGTGGACATCTTCAGGTTAACATTGATATCATCCATCGTCAACCATGCGCTAATCACTGAGTGCAACCTGAGGTATTCTGGAGCAGTGATCCAGGGAAGTTCGACATCTAGAGGTAGTGTTCCACCTACGAATGGTAGGAATAAAAGTAGGGACTATACTTGAGGATATCATAGTAGGCATGATGTAGCATTAGATGTCAGGTAGTATGCTACTAATGTGGGAGGAATGGGCATACTAGGACTCAGTGCAAGAGAGACCCGATGGAGTGGCAATCATGGGGAAAGATGGTCCATCTTCGGCATTTCAATCAGATCTTCTCACCTGTAGCTGGAGTAAGGGGTTATTCAATGACCTCGTATTTATGAGAAGCATTGGTAGTTTATCACCAATATTGGAACTTGTGTTCTTCCAGCCGTTCGAGCTGAGGTGGAGGTCACGACCGTGGTGGTCTGTCACCAGGATACTAGCGATAGCAGAGTGGATCAGCTCAGAGTGATCATGTAAGGTCATAGTGTCATGGAGCAGGATAGACCTTTGTAGTGGATTAGACCCATAAGGAGAAGGATCCCATCCCTTCTATAGTTTTAGGTACAATATTAGTAGCCTGAGTATTATCTTCAGTTCTGTTCGATACATGGCCTTCTCACAGCACAATATTTGTAGCTATTGTGGGAAGTCTTGTTCTATGCAACTTTATTATGCCAATATCTTAACACTGGACACAATGTTGGGGACTAAGACTACTAGTGTACATCAGTGCAAGAAGTTCCCTCTAGAAATCAGTGGGCGTCACTTTCTATAGGGACATGTATATCCATGAGATGACAAGTTATGACTTCATTCTCAGGACGGACTGGTTAGTTCCCTTCCAGGCAGTTGTAGATTTCTATCACTGTAGTGTGATTTTCATATCACTATAGGGTGGATATTTTATTCAAAAGGGTTTGTGGGATGTCCAGGAATATAGAGAAATACCTGAGCATCATGGTCTTGGAGGAGTTACATTACATATTGCTAGTCTTTATCTAGATGACCACGAGACTTCACAGTTGGAATTTCTTCCAATGGTGGAATATTTTAGGGAAGTCATTCCTGAGGACTTTCAAGGTTTCCTCCATGGCATGAGGTAGACTTTTTTATTTAGCTGTTTCTTGGAGCAGAACCGGTGTCCATTCATCCATATAGGATTGCTACACCTGAGTTACATGAGCTCAAGAATCAGTTGGAGGAGTTGTAGGGAAAGGGCTTCATCCAAACCAGTACTTCCCGTTAGGGTTTTCCTGTTATGATCACGAAGAAAGTAGATGGTAACCTCATGCTTTGTGTGGACTATCAGATGTTGAACTAGTTAATGGTCAAGAACTGTTATCTCTTGCATATAAATTATGACCTCTTTGATCAGTTTCAAAGATCTCGGGTGTTCTCGAAGATTGAATTGAGGTTCGGTAATAATCACTTTTATATTAGACCATATGATATACCTCTCAAAGCCTTCTGTAGAGGGTATTGTCTATACGATTAAATTTTTATGTCGTTAGGTCTCACAAACACTCTTGATGTTTTCATGGAACTGATTAACTGAGTCTTCCATCCATACATGGATTCATTCAAGGTGGTTTTTTTGGATGACATCTTGATGTACTCTCACACTCAACATGACCATGATACCCATCTTGAGATTGTTTTGAGTACACTGAGGGAGCATCATTTATATGATAATCTCTTTAAGTCACACTTTTGGATGGACTAGATTCAATTCTTGGGTCATGTAATCTCAGAGAGTGGAGTATCAGTAGACCCTGCGAATGTGAGGGCAATAGTTTCCTGTGAGCATCCGAAGAAATCCATTGTGTTGCGGAGTTATCTATGTCTAGCTGGATACTACAGATGCTTTATTTAGGTCTTTTCTTGTTTAGAAGCACCACTGATAGGTCTGACAAAGAAGGTTGAAAATTTCATATTGTCAGATTATTGTGAGTCAAAATTTTAGGAGCTGTAAGGGATTTTGACTTTAGCCACAATACTAGTCTTTCCAGTTATAGGAAAGAGTTATATTATTTATTGTAATTCTTCATCTATTGGTTTTTGAGATCTGAGTATTCATGTAGATGGAGTCATTGCGTACAGGTCTCGACAGTTGAGGCCGCACGAGAGGAACTATCAGACAAATGATCTCGAATTGGCAGATGTTGTTCATGCTTTATGTTGTTAGAGACATTATCTATTGGGAAAGCATTTTGTGGTTTTCACAGACCACTAAAGTCTCAAGTACATATTCTCCCCGGGTGACTTTAATTTGAGGAAAAGAAGGTGGGTTGAGTACCTTCAGTCCTTTGATTTCGAGCTTTCCTATATGCCTGAGAAAGGCAATGCTATTGCGGATGGAATGAGATGGAGGACTCAGGAATAGGTAGTTCAGGAGGCCAGTAGTGAGTGGATGCTTATGGGTCTATTATCTGAGAAGCATTTGGAAGAGAAGAATATATAGGGTAAAACTTTTCATTCTTCTGTAGATGTTACCTCTACCCTTCTTTCCCGTGTACGAATGAGGCAGCTATCAGATTCTAAGGGCCTAGTCCTATCGGAAAGCATTTCAGGAGGGGCCCATATTCATTTTTGGACCGTAGGTGAGGATGAGATCTTTTGTTTCTAGGGACGCGTATTGGTAAAAGTATATATATGCGAAGAGATAATGAATGAATTTCATTCCTCAGTATGGGATGTTCATCCTAGCATCACCAAGATGTATAGTGCTCCACACCGTCAGTATTAGTGGCTAGGTATGAAGAAGGAAGTTGCTGGTTTTGTCATGAGGTGTTCCATTTGATAGCAGGAGATGGATGATCATCAGCGACCGACATGGATTCTAAAACATAAACCCATTCCGGAGTGGAAGTGGAGCGACATCGTGATGGATTTCATGACAGGGTTGTCGAGGTCTCCTAGACGGAATGACGCAGTATGGGTTGTCATTGACAGGCTCACAATGGTTTTTCAATTATTTCCGATCAAGGAGACCATCAATGTTTATGATCTAGGACGATTATACATACATGATATTTTTCATCTTCATGGAGTTATGCACTCCATTGTATCAGACTAGGATGCATGTTTTATTTCTCCGTTCTGGAAGGGGCTTCAGATGGCTTTGGGTATAAAGGTACTTTTGAGTACAACATACCATCCCCAGACAAATTTCCAGTCCTAGCATACGATTCAGGTGCTTGAGGACATGCTCCCAGCATGCATCCTGTATGTTAGAGGTTATTGGGGAAAGAATATACCTCTTGGGGAGTTTTCCTACAACAACAATTTACAGGTGATAATTTAGATGGCACCTTATAAGGCTTTGTATGGTAGGCCATGCTGATCGCCCTTATGATGGCTGAAGGAATGAGAGGCATCTTTGTTGGGACATCATCTTGTTCAGGATATCGTAGAGCAGATAGAGTTGATTCAGAAGAGGATGGCTACTGCACAGTCACGATAGAAGACTTATGCTGATCAGAGGAGACAAATTCTAGAGTTCAAGGCTGAGGATCAGGTTTTTCATCATGTCACGCTGATGTTGGGACAAAGGAGGAATAAGAGATAGGTTACTCTTTCACCGAGGTACATTAAGCTATTTGAGCTGTTGAAGATAGTTGGTTCGGTAGCCTATCAGTTTTAGTTACCTCAGAGGTATCGGGATGTGCACGACATTTTCAACGTTTTCAGCTCTAATGTTACTTTTCAGACACGTCTCATACTTTCCAACCCGAGGAAGTCGAGTTGGAGCTAGATGCATATTTTGAGGAGAATCCTATCTGGATTTTTTATCACAGTACAAATGTTCTCTGTGGCTAATATGTTCCTCTCATACAGGTGCTAGGGAAGCACAGGAGGGTATAGGATGAGACTTGGGAGGGGGAGGTCGATGTACAATCACAGTGGCCAGAGTTGTTCGAGGATTCTTCTTCTATGACGTGATACGGAAAATTAGGGATGACTTTATTTAAGGGTGGAAGTTTGTAAGAACCTGTATCTTGTTTTGAAGAATGTTTTTCCTTTTTCTGGTGTTTTTCAGAAAAGAGGAGTTTTTGGAATATTTTGAAGTACAGACCGTGTACTTTATGAGTACACGTTGTGTACATCGTTTCCGCAGGATGCCGTGTGCAGGCTATGTTGGGCCACACACATGGTAATGTGGGGTGATGTGGAGGCTGCTTAAAGAGTAGTACGGAAAAGGAGAGTACACGCCATGTACTCCAAAAGTACACACCATGTACAATTTTTTCATTAAACGCATCGGGGTCGTATCTGATGGATAGAAACCACTCCTTCTATGTTTTGTTCGTCTGATAGCACCATGCATACGCGGATAATTGACAAGACATAAATACACCATATATCCTTTGATTTGATCATTGTAGATTGCATTGGAATTGCATCAGTGAGTTTTCTCTTCTTCTTGAGACTTTGTTTCCAATTCCTCTTCATATTCAAGTTATTGTGGGTTGAATGTTTTTGAAATTTTCATAGATCTATAAAGTTCCAAGAATATTAAAGATTCATGGTTAAATTATATTGATCTAAAAACCCCATGGTAGGTGGTTTGTGCCTTTCCTTTCGAATATATTTAGTATTATGTGCAAATTCCACCAATAACCTTGAACAGGGTATTGCATGTTACCATTTTACCCATGTTGTTTTACTTCGATTCATGTATGCATATGTAGATGTAAATTAAATATTAATCGGGTCGATTTCTATGACCTAGATGTTTTACTCTTTCTTTGTTATGTTTATGAAAATTTGGTCCTGTTTAGCATATTAGACATTTACTTGTTTTCCCTACCTTTTGGTCGTAGGATGATGTGTTGTTTTCTGACATGCGTGAGATGTTATAGAATGGTTATCCATGTATTTATGTAGGTTTAATTTGGCCTTATAGCATTACTATGAATTGACATAGACGGGGCCGTGAAAACCTGGTGTTATAGACTATAAGAGGATAGACCGAGTGAGCTTCCTCAGAGAGTGTTTGGATATTATAGACTATAAAAGGACAGAATGAGTGAGATTCCTCATAGAGTTTTTAAACATTATAGACTATAGGGGGAAATACCGAGTGAGCTTTATCAAATAGTATTTGAGATTTATAGACTATAAGGGGATAGACCGAGTGAGATTTCTCAGGGAGTATTTATATTACTTGAATTACCTTGAAGCACTCCAAGCTATAAGAAGAATTGACCAGGTGATCTTCCTCAAAGATTTTGTGAACGACTTGGCGCTATAGGAGTAATTGACCAAGTGGGATTCCTCAAAGAGTCTATTGACCATGGGTATATAAGGGGAATTGACCTTGTGTAATTCCTCAGAGAGTCCCTGACTATCTCAGACTATAAGGGGAATTGACCGAGTGTGCTTCCTAACAGTGTCTTATAATTTTTCGTAAGACCAAACGAGAAGGGTTAGGATGAGTGTACATCCCAGAAGGTAGTTGGTACTTATTAGGTAGAATCATAGAGGATGGATGTGAGTACTTCCCAGAGGTTACCTGTTTGTGTTTAGCTTCTTGTTATATGTTTCTAGATATTGGAACTGTGGATTGTTTATTGCTGAGCATTTTTATGTTTATTTCTTCCTTTACTTTTACCTTCCACATACACACTGACTTTTAGGCACATATCTTAGGGGGGTTCCCTACTAGGATTTCTTCTCAAACTCTTTTTGGGCCATTCTTTGGGCCCAAAAAGATTATATTATTGTAGTTATGGATAAGGTCACACGCCCTTCCACTTCCGGTACTTGACTTTCTATGAATCTGAAGAGCATTGGACCAAGCCTAGGCATGCAATACCAAGGAGCTATTTATCTGTTACTTTTCTACTTTGGTTTAGTACTACTTGTATTCAACATTGTGACTTGATTGGCTCTTTTCCTAGACATATGTATCATACATCATATATATATGTGTGCTCTATTTGTTTACACTTTTATTCATCCGATGTTTAATCTTGTATGGATGTTTATTGCCTCAGTTATTTCTTTTTTTATCTTCTGTTGTGTACTCTTCAAATGAGGGAATAGTTTCCCTCTATCACACCCAAGGCCCTCACTACTAGTCGGCGGCCTCTGGCATTTAGGTAAATGTACTTGAAGCCATGTGGCCAACTGGAAACAGGGTGCCTTCGGGTGACTTCCTTTACCTAGACGTTACATTGGCCTACAAAAACATAACCACCTACCTTGGGATCATTAAATCTTGAATAACAACAAAATTAACTAGATTCTCAAATGATGAATATTGGAAATAAAGATCCATGATTTAAAAATAGGATTATGATACAAAACAAATTTTATTATCTATTTTAAAAAAATGTAAATCCAAAAAATCCATGGGTTGGTGTGGAGAGGGAATGGTAGAAAGATATTAGAAATATGAAATTAACATAGAGGGGATTGAACACATTTTTCCAGTCGTTCTTTTATTTTGGGATATTTTCATTGGGAGAAAAAGTACAATCGGGAGCCCCCTAGGATGTATAAATCATATATGGGTTGTAAATACCCATCTGGGGTCTATGAAAAGGTTGTATAATTTTTTAAAATAATTTTTTGATTAAAAAACCAATAAACATGGTTAGAATGGATGGGATGAGTGGTTAAACAAAACAATTCTCCCTAGTTGTAAGCCCATTTTTATGGGCCACATGGTTTCTCCAACGTGTTCACACAGTTTTTCAATCTGTGCTCCAACTATAGAAAATCCAACTACCCTAGTCAAAATAGTATTATTATATAGTACACATAGTTTGTGAAAACCATTCACCAACATTGCACAACCCCAGAATGTTCAATATTTCTAATATTTACACTAGTTTATTCCTTAATCAAAACCAAAAAATGAATGATTAAAAATAGGTGTTAAGGACTATATAAAAATAGTAATGGGATGTTGTGATATATATTAAAATTTTAATTGAATATACAATATATTGATTTCATTAATATATTTCATAAAATGTGTTTTATTTAATATATTAATATAAAAAAAGTTTCAATGCATAATTATTTTTCAAAAAACAAGTTCCCATTATTTTAACATTGTTTTATATTAATTTATATTTAATTGTTAATAATGTAATTCATTACATATAAATCTTTAAACCATATATTTTCATTATTTAGTTAATCCTATTCCTACCAACTATTCTAACGATATCTTGAATACTTCAATATTAAATAATAATATTTTATTATAATCACACTTTTTATTTTTACTCGGTATTGCGTATAACACATTATAAACAAATTATTTAATCGAATAAAGGTTACACTCAATTTTACCAATAATGTAATAAAAACATGGTGTTGAGTGTATTGTAAAATATCACAAATATTAAATTTATTTTAGAAAATTTACTTCAAAAAATCACATGGTGTAATATTATACCCCCAAAAATTAATATAACCCTCTAAAGTATTTATATTGGTACCAATGAAATAGGATACTAAGTCGTCATTACATCCATAGAAACCAACGGAGTTGCATCAAGATGGTCATTTTATTAAAAAATAATATCCACATGACTGGTCTTGTTTTGTACGAAATCATATATATAATCCACAATCATAACTACTTTTACCTTTTATGAAAGATCATATTCCATCATTATGAACATTGTGTTAAATTCATGTCAATGAACAAGTATGTAATTCCTCATATGTGTTAAATGAAAAAAATATAAACCTTTTTGAGGTTCGATGGAAGAAAAAAATATATTATGTTAATTTCTTGATATGATATATTATTTCCAATGGATTGATATTACAAGGGCATTGTTTCCCCTTATTTCTTCCTATGTGAAATTTTTAGAAATACCCTCTCAGAAACATAAAACCCTAGATTGTTATCATCATTATCCACATAATATTTTTTTTAATATTTATGTTGACCAAACATGTTTTAAATGGATCTAACATTCTCTTCCATATGATAATCTTTCTGAAGTCCCAGTAAATTTCATTCTACAACATCATTATAGTACATTGGATTTATAATATTTATTCCATAAATGTATTTATAAGGATATGTTGGTATATTTGGCTAATTTATGTTGTTTTATAAAAATAATTTCATTTCAATGTTTCAATCCTAACATCATTTGTAATTCACTGATCATGATTTTAGCCTATCCAAAATTTTTTTAATTATGTTTCGAAATAACTATCTTTTATAGGATGATACAAGTTTCTAAAACTAAATTCTATATCCACAACTTACTGAATACTTCACCAAATCAATGAAGTAATATATAGATCTGAATAAATTATAATTTAATGTGGTACTTGATGAAACTATTTTTTATCATTAATTATTATTATAGAAATCCAGTCTTTTAGGAAGTCATTTCTGGTAGAAATGAAGTGTACTAGATTTCTATTATGGTATATTATAACCCATTATTTCCAAAAAAACAATAGATATGATAATCCCTATAGGTTACCATACCATTATTCATCTAATTACCATGTATAATTAAATTCTTCCTCAAATTACATTATCACTTAAATAAATAATAAAAAAGCTATTTTATTTAATTACTTTTCAATTAAAATATGTGTAATCTTGATAAACACCCATGATAGAATTAATTGAATGGGGTTTCTATGAAATTGAATATATGATCAATCATAACCTCATAATCCCATGAAATAATACATCAGTATCGTGTTCATGTTATTTATAGACACTTATGCTTCAAAAAATAATTCAATATTTATTCTATAAATAATATATTATCTTATAGGTAAGTATTTCTGTTGAATGAATGATATCAGCCTTGTAACAATACCTAAATGGCAAAAAGGACTTATTTTTTTGATAACCCCCAATTCAAGTGATCGGTGGTAACCCTTACAAGGCCCATAGGTTTAGAGATTACATGCCTCGTAGGTCTTGTGAATTATATAGACTATACTTGGAAGTCCTCTTCCCAGCTTCATCATCAAGATATTAGCTCTCCACCTTCTCATGGATTTTCAGCTTGAATTCCCATACAAGAATAGGGTGGTCCCGATATTATTTCCATATCCTTTATTTCTGACAAATCTACTTTTATTTTTCTCTGGTGAATGTGCCTTCTCCGATCCGCATATGGGTTATTCTCTTTGTAGAGTCTATCTATTCATTTAAGCACAATTTCAGGTGGCCTGAAGCCTAGAGGTGTCCTGAAGGCCTTGAGGTGGCCCTAAGGACTTGAGGTGGCCAAAATTGTTTCCAGGCCCGAAGGCATTGGGTGGAGTGAAGGCATTAAAGGACCTGAGGCCCAAAACTGATGGCCCAAAATCCCAATCAGATGAATAGTTTTTCCTACTATAGTACTTAACAATGTTTTCTATAGTGACTGCTATAGTGACTGCTACAGTACCTAAACCAGTACTGCTACAGTGACACAAAAATATATCTCCACACAGTTTTGAACTCATGTCTCAGAGATGCACTTGCAGAGTCCCTGCCAACTAGGTTGAGGTACTTGTTCTCAATCTTGATCTAATACAATATCAAATGATATTTAAATATTTTTTAATCCATGTAGAGGGAGATAATCAATAACCATAATCATATAATATTTCACTAAATGATAAATATTAATTTTTATCTCTTGCCTATTAATACAAAATCAAACATTAATCTCCCTAATAGGGAGTAGAGGACATGTTGGACCTTGTCATCATGATTATATTATACCTTAATGACTTCATAAGATTCCCCTTTTTCTTTTTCATTGTAGTTTCTGATGTTTTATCTTAATAATTTTAATTTGGATCAAGGAATTGATTCAGAAAATTCCCATACTCATCTCCTTTGAAACACTTGTGTGGGTGGTTCATTATATGCATATTTTCCTATATTTTCATCATATAATATGTTCTTCACATCAAATCATCATTATTTTTCATGATGAACATCTCTTAAAAATAGAAAATATTTATTATATCCCCAAAAAAATTTCATCACTATTTCTTCCCACACATCATGCATTAAATAATGTTCATATTATTCCCTCTATCGGTTTTTATATTATCAATTTAATTATATTTTTGTAATCTTATTAAAACATGATATTGATACTTAACTCCAACATCAAATTCTACCTTGAAAAAACATCTATCAATCTCTTTATATATAATAAATATTATTATGTATAAGGCTCGATAGAATCATCGTTTTATGCCAGTGAATAATCAATCAACCATAATTTTAGAATAAATATATTACCATAAGCCTTGTAATAATTTTTATCATATGTGATAGTAGATTTATCATAATTTATTATTAACTCAAGGAACATACTATCTATATTTTTAAAAATAATTTGAGGAATGCAGTCCTTGAAAAAGAAATTATTTAACTAATCCTAATCCATGGAGTATATTTCATCATGTTACCGTGTATTATTTATGATATTCTATCATAAATCTGCATCACATTCCAAATTATATACTACTAAAATGAATTATTCAAGTTCCAAATAATGGAAAACTGAAAATACATTTTCAATATTATTGTTCCATTACTCTTCAACTAGGTGATCAATGGATCCCGCGAGTGAGGTTGGATGTTTCTTCCTTGAAAATTAATTTAATTAGTTTTCTTTAATTTTATCATTGTTATGTTCAACAATATTTATGGCATTATAACGTTATTTTTCATAGAAACATTATATTTTATTCAATACCACATAATTTTTGGCACTTTAAGAGTAAATTTATTTCATTTTTTGTTGCACATAGTATTTAAATAGATTATTTGTGTTCCGTACATTGATTGAAACCAAAAAATATAGCATAGAAAATAATCATCATGGTGGAAAAACACGTAATGAATAAAATACACTTATAATATGTTTATATAATAAGATTTGTTTAATTCAAGACTAATTAATCTTATCCTTGTTCATTCATTATTATTAACTCAATCCTTCACAATTTCTTATATATGAATTTTGAATTTCTAAATAATATCACCAGGGATAATCAACGAAGGTGTGTAGCATGGTTTGTTTTCATAAACAACGTAATGATCTATTCCCCCTCAATGCACACTTTTAGTGTAATTTAAATTTGGTATCTATGTTCCCGAGATATATCTACATGTAATATCTAACTAGGGTATTAATTTCTCGAAAAACTCTATCCATATAATTTAATAATATTCAGTGATATTTTCTTGTACTTTTTATCATCCATTATAATATCCTTATACATGTTAGTAAGTATATTACTAATATTTTATCATCTAATAATACAAAGGATAACTAACACAATCCTATGATAGAAAATTTAATGATTAAATATTCTCTTACATAGAAATTGAAAAAAAAAATTGATGAATATTCTTTATTATATACAAACACATGACAGATGATGATAAAATTTTAGTGTATTTGGAGATGAGGTACACATTCTTATTATTTGGTGAATAATATAAATCATGTCTCAAAAAAATACTCCCATTTATTACTATACACAAACACACCTACATAAAACCTCACTTAATGACATGGTGAAGTGAAACATATGATATAGTTATATTAAATTTCTTGTAAGGGTAAGCATGTGACATATGTAAGAATAAAAGGAATATACTCATATGCAAACTTGTACATAAAATTTTAATTTCTTACACTACACATAAAAAATATTAATATTGAGTCATGGTATAAATATACAAAATCCATAAGACACCTATGATAAAAGAATCAAATAACATGTTCCATGAGATCATAATGATGGAATAAGATAGGGAATTGTGGAATACACATAAGCATAGATAATAATTTAAATATAATTCAAGGGTCACAACCAAGGATATCATAGTAGAACGAGATGACTCCATAAAACGTTATAGTATTCAAGGATAACTCTGAAGACCATCATAATGGACAATGTCCCTTAATGAATTAGGTTAACGCCCATTTCTAATCTTATCTATCTAATGAGATATAGATCATTACCCAATGAATTGGATGTACATATAAGTCCCACCCATTAAAAAATGAATAATATATATAGATATATTCCATATGATTTTAAATCATTCATTATATCATACCAATGCGATAAATTGGGATTCAAAAAACATTTAAATATATCATAATATGTTGAACATATACATGTTTCATAATTATTTTGTCATATCATAATATCTTAATCAATGAAATTGTGTGGGATTTAAATTTACTTCAACATTTTATAAACCATTGAAGATAAACATGATATACAAAAATAATTCCACCATTAATATAAACAATTAAGAGAAAGAATAAAAATGATATCCTTTTATCATATCCCCGATAAGGTAACATTAACATATTTCATAATAGATATTAAATGAATTTAAAAACATATTAATAACATTCCTTGGGTAAATATAATTTTTAACATAAAATTAATAAATCAATTTTGATGCAATTTTCATGAAAAATATTCATTTAAACATATAAAGACATATAGATATATAATTTAATATATTTTTTCAGAAAAATAATATTTCCATTTAATTTTTTTTAAAACATATGAATTTTTTAAAATTAATCTCAATAAAAATAAAATGAAATCATTTAAATGGAACATTAAATTTAATTTAGAACTTTTATTTATAAATAGATACTTTATAGTTTTAAATATAAAATTTCAAGATATAAAAAATTTTCAAAACCCGATTCATATAATAGAATCGAATAACCATACGAATTTATATTTATATAAACTAATGGTCCTGATAGAGGGAATTATAGTTATGAAATGAAAATTAAATAATAAATTCCATTAATTTTTTTTGTAAAATAAATATAATTATTATTGTAAAAAATATATGAACACTTCCTTCTGAAACATTTGGGAAATTAAAAACTTGATTTTTTGGAAGAAAAATGTGTTTGATACTAAAGAGATAAATAAAGATTATTTTTCATAAAATAATTGTTTTGATATTATGAGTACAAAATGAGAGGAAAAATAAAAGAAAAATATATATTATCCATATATAAATATAGGAGGATAATGTTCATGATTTTTTTAGAGATGTAAAATAATATTTTATCGTTATAATCATAATAATGTGAATCCCAAAAAATGCTGATATTGTAACATTAAACATTCACCACATTGGTAACATTGAATTGAAATCCAAAAGAATAAATTATATTAATAGAATATTAATGTATATAAATATAAAAAAATTAATTATATAAAATACACAATTGGATGTATATAATTCTCATAAAATATGATAGGTCCATAATATTACATATGTCTGAAGGAAGGAAAATTGAGACTACAATATCATGTTTATTTATTAACTTTTGAGTCATAATCACTATGTAATAGAGATCATAATAAAAAACATAAGTCCTAATAATTTTTATTTTATGTGTCATAAATTTCATTAATGATCTCTATATTCACTTCATAAATGAAATAATTGGTGAATAAGGCATACGTCTCACAAATAATAATATTGAGCCAGAAATAGCATATCTTAAGTCTTAAATACCATCATAAAAGATCCAAACTCATTTATAGTAAAAATATTATTATAAATATAAAAAATAAATTAATTATATATATCATATAAATTATTATTTACTTAGTACCTTTTGTTTCCTTTTTTAGTAATTCCATGTTAATGTGATAATTCAGCCATTAACTGATTTATTTCCCTTATAAGAAACAACTTTTTTATATTAATTTGATCACTGATACATAATATACATAATTATGACCTGGATATAATTTTAATATATATGAAGTATATTATATTTTAGTGTAATCCATATAATTAGAGATATAAAATAAAATACACGGTTCATGGATATGTTTAACAATATGTACGCCTGATCCTTATTTCTAATTTCTCAAGGGATTGATAGAAATAAAATTCAATAATATATTACCATTATATTAACATTATTATATCGTATTTATAATTTACTTTAATTAAACTCATCATTATTAATTTTGTAGTTATTCATGAATCAGCCACATTGCTTTGTGAGAAGGTAGTCTACCGTATATATAAGAAACATTTTTCATATTTCCCAATGATTAGAAGTATGAAGATATATAAGATATTTTAATTATAGAATTATAATAGTGTCATTAATATAATCTATAAAAAATTAATCAATAATTATTTCTAGGCATGATAGGTTGTCATGTAAAATGAATAACATAGGTTTATGAAGATAAAGTCCACCATATAATTGAATGACGATTTTGTATAGCATTTGATGGAAGAGGATATAGTTTAATGAAATTACCGTAAAATAATAACATATAAGTATATATATGATACTCATGATGTTATATCACCATGTATTAATAATAATTTATATTGTTTGGGATGAAATAAAATAATATGCTCAACTAGGGGTGTTACTTCTTCTTGAAACAACATATTTTGGTTTTCTCTAAAAGGCTTATTAGGATGATGTTATGATGAAAATAATTACTCTAGGATGGGATGATGGACATAAGGCAGTCATTTTAGTATTAATTTTATAATCCATGTTGTATAAGAAGTGTTTGGTGGACAGTTGAATGGGTGGTATTTTATAAGTGAGTTGAGTGGTACACATGTAATTTTTTGAATGGAAAGGATGTCCTGTGTTTTTATCAAAATAAAATGTCCAGAAATGGATCAATCAATATACATGAATATATAAATCCCAAATATTTTCATAAAATTGGTTTTGAAAATGATTTTGGTGATTTTTAACATTTATAACTTATTTTTAAACCCCATGTAAACCAATTTATACATCAACAATGATAAATAATTTTTACTATTTTTAAAATTAATTTTCAAAGATTATCTAGTTCAAAATATTTTATTATATCAATTATTATAATTTTAAAATTGAATAAAATTTTCTAATTTCTTTTACATAGGTGTAAAATTATAATTTTGAATAATACAACCAGATGCGATAAAAGAGATATTGTTTAAATAGAAAATGCTCAAAATTGTTAATTTTTTTTATCAAAACATATTAATTTTTTTTCAAAGTGAATTATTTTGATTTATATATATGTAAATGAATCAAATTTACCTAAAAATCATATTAAAAATGGTTAATTTTAAATCATTTAAAATAAATGAATTTTTTACATAAATAAATATAGTATTCTCTATTATAGAAAATATTATCTATATATAAAATTATAAATATTTCCCATAAAATAGTTTTTAAATTATTATTTAAATAAATAATTTAAAAATTTACAAATAATTTTTCAAAAAATGTAAATAATTAATTTAACAAATAAAAGATAAAAAAGAAACAATAGTATATTTGATAGAATACCATTTTAGCATAAAATTGGATTTATTCATATATCATTTCCTAAAAAATGTTTGAAAAATTATTTAATATTTGTTTAATATATAAAATATAAAATTCATTAAAATAACTCACCATGGATTATTTTTATAATATATTTATATAGACCATATCATTGTGTATAAAAATAGTTTTTTTTTAAAATAATCTCTAAATTTTCATTTTTTTCATTTATTATTTATTAGACAAATTAAAAATGATTATATATAAATGTTTAAAATATATATTTTCATGATATATATATTTATAAGCATACCATTCATTAAAACTACTACTTGATAATAATAATTTTAAGTATTAATATTTAAATAGAATGTTATGTTTCATTTAAAATTGATTTTGAATGTAACACTTGATAAAATAAGTGTTGTGTATAATGTAAGATAAACTCAGTGTTACATGTCAAAAAATAATCTCAGGGATTCATGTCATGTAAATTATAAGAACTACTAAATTTATTTAAGAAAAAAAAATCATAAAATCTCATTGTGTTACATTGTGAGTGTTAGTCGACATACCATTGCTCTAATAAGATCAAGAATCTCAAATGTTACAATGTACTTAGCTATTTTATTTCCCTTATTCCACAATATCGTGACAATATTACAAATATATATATATATATATATGGAAATAATTTATCCATGACCATAAATATAGCATCCCACCTTTTCATCACATAAACTTTCATTACATTTTACAAAACCGAGGATCTTTAAGGTTTAGTGTCTTGGAAACCAGGAACATAATAAATGAAAGAAAAAAAAACATTCTTCTTAAACACTTGAAAGGATTCTCCTAAAGTTCATCCTAGGTTCATTACTGCATCTCATAACCTGGGAACACACATCAAAATAAAGGGTGAGCAGAAGGCCCAGTAAGGGAAACAAGAGGAACATTTTACATGTGAGCTTGATATACTTCAATAATGACATGAAAAGAACTTGAAGGCATGAGAAAGAAATCATGAGGCATTTCATAATAAAAACAACATTTTTCATAACTTGAATATGTGGCTACATCATTTAACATAGACAATCATGAACATATCACCAAGGTCCATCCCCAAGGTGTCATTTGAAAATTACCAAGGTTATTCACCAAGGTATCGTGAAAATTGTAATCTCTAGTGGTTACATCATTACCCAATGCATTGGAGCGCTATCAGGGCGCACCCTTAAATTTGCCTTTATTATCATGTGAGCCACATATATCATCATCAAACATTTCATAAATAACCCACATAGCATATAAATAAATGGGTTTCATTTCATAATCATAACGTTTTAAAAACTACTTTAAAGACATGATCTTTACGTCACTTTAAACCCACGGAAAGGGAAAGCGGGTCTCATGTATGTAAATCCCAGAATTGAAAATAGAACATTTTGATATATATGTGAATACCCTTGTAGAAATAAGAGCTTTGAGTATTCACTTTATAACATAAAAATAATTTTGAGAAAAGGGAGAGGCATTTTGAGACGAAAATTCTGCAGCATAACGGCTATGTTTCGGGGTTTTAGAAAACATTGAAAAGAGAGGGGACATGGGTCACCCACTCAAAATTGATCCATAAAACAGTAGGGTAACAGAATAAAAAGGATATATGGACATGGTAATGAAGTTTTCAGGATATACCATTTGAAATGAAAAACATGGAAGGAAGACAAAAAAATTAGATTTCTCTTATGAAAGTTCGGCAGCCTAACGACGCCACTTAAAACTTCAAAATACTGAATTGAAGCGATCAAATGGGGTCTCTCATCATATGAACATAAGAGTCCAGTATGATATATATAGAGATCATACCCCAATATAACAAAAAGGAACTTGAAATAATTGACATGAAATTAGAACTTCAAAACGAGAAGGGTGAAGAACCACTTAAAAATTCGGCAGCCTAACGGCGCCACTTAAAACTTCAAAATACTGAATTGAAGCGATCAAATGGGGTCTCTCATCATATGATAATAAAAGATCAGTATGATAAATATAGAGATCATATCCCCAACATAATTAAAAATTAACTTGAAAGACTTGACATGAAAGTAGAACTTTGAAAAAGAGAAAGGTGAATGAATCCCTTGAAAATTCGGCAGCCTAACGGCGCCACTTAAACATTCTTAAAACGAAATGATGAGAGTAAGAGGGGGTATCTCATCATATGAACATAAAAATGGCAGTAAGAGGAGTATAAAAGAACATCCTCCAACATAAGAACATGGAGCATAAAAGGATTGACATAAAAGAGATCACTTGAAAAGAAGGAGAGGGTTCAGATCCCTTACCTTAAAATGTAACTCTTAAACCTCAAAGGTTGGGAACTTGAGGGCTTGGGGGCACCTTGGGAGGACTCCTTGGGAGGTAATGAGACCAGAACTTCGTTGGGGAAGAGTGAGGAGTCTAATTGATGAGAGGAGGGCTTGGTATTTATAGGGAAAGTGAGGGGATAAGACATTAATGGCCAAGGGACACCTCACATGTGCTTTTCTCAAACCCATGTGATCTCCATTGGCATTTATCATGGAGTTAGGCCACATGGGGCCCCCAAAACAATAATTCATCACCCTTGGCCGGCCAACCCTCAAAATATCTCATGACATCATCATGACACCATTATGATGTCATTAAACACACCGAAACCCTAAAACTGTATTTTTACTATTCACTAAAAATTCAACCTTCTCAGAATAACCCCAAAATTTCACCTTAACCAAATATCAATGCTCTGATTTCAAAAATGAAATCCATTTTATAAAAATAATTTTCTAAATATTTTTAATTTAATTTTTAAATAAAAACACTATTCATCGAAAATTCACATTTTTCAGAAAAATCCCCAAAAATTACCATAACATAATATCGATGCTCTGAGTTCAAAAATGAAGTCATTTTTATAAAAATAATTTTCTAATTATTTTTAATTAAATTTTTAATTAAAAACACTATTCACCCCGAAAAAACTAATACTTGAATAATAATTAATGAAACCGTTATATAACTATTTTATTGAATCACATTACTTAATCAAGGTGCCTAGATTATTTTAAAACTTTCTTTAAGTGAGATTACTAATCCATTTGGTCATATTACTAATCCTAATCATAAAATCACTATTCATAATTTACTATTCATCAAAAATCAAGTTGATCTTATTAGACTCTAAATTTAGTACTGAACATAATTGTAGAAGACCATTTTTCGAAAATCATTACACATTTTTAATTATTTATGGTTTACACAACCATTTTTAAAATATCCTTTTTCTAAAATTCATCAAAAATATGCATACAATATTTATCCGGTCATTTGAAAATTCATAAACATCATCATAAGAAGAAATCCAAATTTTTATTTAAAAAAAAGATTACACAAGGCAATTACGGTCTCGTTACATAACCCCTTATAATACCAGCATAGGACCTAAGAGTAAGGTGTGCTAGGGTGATAGAATTTTGGGGCGGCTCAGTCAACATTGCCCGAGTAGTAATTTCTATCAGTTTGAACTTCTCGCGAAGGCGATTCCGTTCTAGCTTCACATGATGAAGTTCGGCTTGGATTTGGTCCAGAGCAAAGCCCAATGGTGCTACCTCCTTCCCAATCTCTGTTAGATGGGCTTCGATCGGCCCAAGGCTACTAGGTGTGGCCATCAAATCTTCTTTCTATAATAATTAACCAGGATTACTTAAATTTAGAGACAATAATAAAAACAATTTGTTCACGGTGGTTATATTGACCGATGGTCATATAACACTCAAAAACCAATGGTCTCATTTTATTTATAATCATGTTTATCAAATAAAATATTTTTTTTTTGAGTATAAAAAATAACACATGAAATTAGGAAACAAGATTTATTCAAAATTTCGGGTCGTTACAATCTTCCCCCCTTAAGAAATTGCGTCCTCGCAATTTTTTTAAATTGGGTTTTGAAATTTCATTGAAAGTCCCACATCCGAAAAAGAGTCAGTAACACCATTACTTTAAAAGAAAGAAAAGGAAGTACAAAGGCCACCCGAGTTAACCCACACTCGGGTTCCATGTAGGAAAACATGGACATGGAGGAAAAAAACAAAGGGTCAGTTCTAAGAGAGAGTGATAGAGAACATGATTAGGACAAAGTTAACCATGAGAAAATCCCAATCTTATGATATGTGTAAACGGTCTTTGATTACCTAGTAGGAAATGTAAACCAACAACATTTTTGTTTTACGTTTCTTTTCATAATTTTGAGGATTTCATTTACTACATAGAACAAAAACATAAGAAAATATATCTACCTTCATGTAGAGTTTCACCCTTTAATAAGTTTTTACCAAAACTAATCCTTTCCCCCAAACGATGAGCATTCAAAACTACTTGGTCTCATCAAAACACAAGAATCATCTTCTAGAGAATCACATAATCCATAAAAGATTAACTATCTATTTCTTCTATCTTTAAACATTATCCCAAAACAGAAAGGGTAAGGTTAAACAACTCTTCAAAAAGGAAGAATCCCATAGGAATGGAAACTAATTTTAAATCTTCAATGTTCCATGGTAATACCCAAAGTTCATCATAGACCATTCCATAAATAACAGTCCTTAAAATTCCTCGAAATAAACCAAACTAAGATTGAAACTCAAATACAAGAAGGACTTGATAACATAGTCTTCCAAAATAAACTTCATTGTTCATCTCCAAACAACATCAACCACTCCTAACATCTTATAACAAAAATAGCTAACCTAAACATATTTTACCCAAGATAGTTTAATCATTCCCGTAAGTAACCTAAATTACTATAAGTCCAACTTAAATTCATTGATAAATCAAAATATAAATCAACCTTACTCCTCAATGAAAATACCGTAGTAATCTATTTACCTTGATCATATATGGTCCTCAAAATAGTGAACGTCTTCCAAAATAATAATCATCTTTTAATCCCCTAATCATCTCGGTCGTATTAATACGGCAATCATAGCATTTCCTATCACATTGGTTGTTGGGACATGTTCTTCCATTTCCCGCCATTAACTAAGAAAAGAAGCTATAATTAGGGGCTTAAATACATAGCCAATAATCATGCAAAGAAACATAAAGCATCTAAGGATAACATGTAGAAGTAAAGTATACCCTAACTTGTGATCCCCTAGGTTCCCTTCTAGGTTATCCATGATCATATATTCTTATGTAAACCTTTATTTTATTTTATCTTTGTTCCTTTAACAATGGTTCATACTAAGCTTATGAATTTACCAAAGCATATCCCCCGGGAGTGTCGTAACCAAGAGTGCATCAAGGCCCGTTGTCGTGTACGAGTTCCCATTCGAGTCTAGCTCAAAGCGGTGTTTGCGGGTTTTACCCCTATGTACATCTGTGCCAGAGCCACCTCTACCTGCTCGTATCCAGACAGGGATGTATTTGCTTGGAAACCCCTTACTCAATACTCACCAAAATACCAGGAAGATTTCCTATATTAAACTTTTCTATAGGGTTCCTCCTAGAGTTTTCATATCCTAATTTCCACAAATAACTAAACCATCCTTTGATACCAACTATAGCATCCCACCTTTTCATCACATAAACTTTCATTACATTTTACAAAACCGAGGATCTTTAAGGTTTAGTGTCTTGGAAACCAGGAACATAATAAATGAAAGAAAAAAAAACATTCTTCTTAAACACTTGAAAGGATTCTCCTAAAGTTCATCCTAGGTTCATTACTGCATCTCATAACCTGGGAACACACATCAAAATAAAGGGTGAGCAGAAGGCCCAGTAAGGGAAACAAGAGGAACATTTTACATGTGAGCTTGATATACTTCAATAATGACATGAAAAGAACTTTAAGGCATGAGAAAGAAATCATGAGGCATTTCATAATAAAAACAACATTTTTCATAACTTGAATATGTGGCTACATCATTTAACATAGGCAATCATGAACATATCACCAAGGTCCATCCCCAAGGTGTCATTTGAAAATTACCAAGGTTATTCACCAAGGTATCGTGAAAATTGTAATCTCTAGTGGTTACATCATTACCCAATGCATTGGAGCGCTATCAGGGCGCACCCTTAAATTTGCCTTTATTATCATGTGAGCCACATATATCATCATCAAACATTTCATAAATAACCCACATAGCATATAAATAAATGGGTTTCATTTCATAATCATAACGTTTTAAAAACTACTTTAAAGACATGATCTTTACGTCACTTTCAACCCACGGAAAGGGAAAGCGGGTCTCATGTATGTAAATCCCAGAATTGAAAATAGAACATTTTGATATATATGTGAATACCCTTGTAGAAATAAGAGCTTTGAGTATTCACTTTATAACATAAAAATAATTTTGAGAAAAGAGAGAGGCATTTTGAGACGAAAATTCTGCAGCATAACGGCTATGTTTCGGGGTTTTAGAAAACATTGAAAAGAGAGGGGACATGGGTCACCCACTCAAAATTGATCCATAAAACAGTAGGGGAACAGAATAAAAAGGATATATGGACATGGTAATGAAGTTTTCAGGATATACCATTTGAAATGAAAAACATGGAAGGAAGACAAAAAAATTAGATTTCTCTTATGAAAGTTCGGCAGCCTAACGGCGCCACTTAAAACTTCAAAATACTGAATTGAAGCGATCAAATGGGGTCTCTCATCATATGAACATAAGAGTCCAGTATGATATATATAGAGATCATACCCCAATATAACAAAAAGGAACTTGAAATAATTGACATGAAAGTAGAACTTCAAAACGAGAAGGGTGAAGAACCACTTAAAAATTCGGCAGCCTAACGGCGCCACTTAAAACTTCAAAATACTGAATTGAAGCGATCAAATGGGGTATCTCATCATATGATCATAAAAGATCAGTATGATAAATATAGAGATCATACCCCCAACATAATTAAAATTAACTTGAAAGACTTGACATGAAAGTAGAACTTTGAAAAAGAGAAAGGTGAATGAATCCCTTGAAAATTCGGCAGCCTAACGGCGCCACTTAAACATTCTTAAAACGAAATGATGAGAGTAAGAGGGGGTATCTCATCATATGAACATAAAAATTGCAGTAAGAGGAGTATAAAATAACATCCTCCAACATAAGAACATGGAGCATAAAAGGATTGACATAAAAGAGATCACTTGAAAAGAATGAGAGGGTTCGGATCCCTTACCTTAAAATGTAACTCTTAAACCTCAAAGGTTGGGAACTTGAGGGCTTGGGGGAACCTTGGGAGGACTCCTTGGGAGGTAATGAGACCAGAACTTCGTTGGGGAAGAGTGGGGAGTCTAATTGATGAGAGGAGGGCTTGGTATTTATAGGGAAAGTGAGGGGACAAGACATTAATGGCCAAGGGACACCTCACATGTGCTTTTCTCAAACCCATGTGATCTCCCTTGGCATTTATCATGGAGTTAGGCCACATGGGGCCCCCAAAACAATAATTCATCACCCTTGGCCGGCCAACCCTCAAAAGATCTCATGACATCATCATGACACCATTATGATGTCATTAAACACACCGAAACCCTAAAACTGTATTTTTACTATTCACTAAAAATTCAACCTTCTCAGAATAACCCCAAAATTTCACCTTAACCAAATATCAATGCTCTGATTTCAAAAATGAAATCCATTTTATAAAAATAATTTTCTAAATATTTTTAATTTAATTTTTAAATAAAAACACTATTCATCGAAAATTCACATTTTTCAGAAAAATCCCCAAAAATTACCATAACATAATATCGATGCTCTGAGTTCAAAAATGAAGTCATTTTTATAAAAATAATTTTCTAATTATTTTTAATTAAATTTTTAATTAAAAACACTATTCACCCCGAAAAAACTAATACTTGAATAATAATTAATGAAACCGTTATTTAACTATTTTATTGAATCACATTACTTAATCAAGGTGCCTAGATTATTTTAAAACTTTCATTAAGTGAGATTACTAATCCATTTGGTCATATTACTAATCCTAATCATAAAATCACTATTCATAATTTAATATTCATCAAAAATCAAGTTGATCTTATTAGACTCTAAATTTCGTACTGAACATAATTGTAGAAGACCATTTTTCGAAAATCATTACACATTTTTAATTATTTAAGGTTTACACAACCATTTTTAAAATATCCTTTTTCTAAAATTCATCAAAAATATGCATACAATATTTATCCGGTCATTTGAAAATTCATAAACATCATCATAAGAAGAAATCCAAATTTTTATTTAAAAAAAAGATTACACAAGGCAATTACGGTCTCGTTACATAACCCCTTATAATACCAGCATAGGACCTAAGAGTAAGGTGTGCTAGGGTGATAGAATTTTGGGGCGGCTCAGTCAACATTGCCCGAGTAGTAATTTCTATCAGTTTGAACTTCTCGCGAAGGCGATTCCGTTCTAGCTTCACATGATGAAGTTCGGCTTGGATTTGGTCCAGAGCAAAGCCCAATGGTGCTACCTCCTTCCCAATCTCTGTTAGATGGGCTTCGATCGGCCCAAGGCTACTAGGTGTGGCCATCAAATCTTCTTTCTATAATAATTAACCAGGATTACTTAAATTTAGAGACAATAATAAAAACATTTTGTTCACGGTGGTCATATTGACCGATGGTCATATAACACTCAAAAACCAATGGTCTCATTTTATTTATAATCATGTTTATCAAATAAAATATTTTTTTTTGAGTATAAAAAATAACACATGAAATTAGGAAACAAGATTTATTCAAAATTTCGGGTCGTTACAATCTTCCCCCCTTAAGAAATTGCGTCCTCGCAATTTTTTTAAATTGGGTTTTGAAATTTCATTGAAAGTCCCACATCGGAAAAAGAGTCAGTAACACCATTACTTTAAAAGAAAGAAAAGGAATTACAAAGGCCACCCGAGTTAACCCACACTCGGATTCCATGTAGGAAAACATGGACATGGAGGAAAAAAACAAAGGGTCAGTTCTAAGAGAGAGTGATAGAGAACATGATTAGGACAAAGTTAACCATGAGAAAATCCCAAACTTATGATATGTGTAAACGGTCTTTGATTACCTAGTAGGAAATGTAAACCAACAACATTTTTGTTTTACGTTTCTTTTCATAATTTTGAGGATTTCATTTACTACATAGAACAAAAACATAAGAAAATATATCTACCTTCATGTAGAGTTTCACCCTTTAATAAGTTTTTACCAAAACTAATCCTTTCCCCCAAACGATGAGCATTCAAAACTACTTGGTCTCATCAAAACACAAGAATCATCTTCTAGAGAATCACATAATCCATAAAAGATTAACTATCTATTTCTTCTATCTTTAAACATTATCCCAAAACAGAAAGGGTAAGGTTAAACAACTCTTCAAAAAGGAAGAATCCCATAGGAATGGAAACTAATTTTAAATCTTCAATGTTCCATGGTAATACCCAAAGTTCATCATAGACCATTCCATAAATAACAGTCCTTAAAATTCCTCGAAATAAACCAAACTAAGATTGAAACCCAAATACAAGAAGGACTTGATAACATAGTCTTCCAAAATAAACTTTATTGTTCATCTCCAAACAACATCAACCACTCCTAACATCTTATAACAAAAATAGCTAACCTAAACATATTTTACCCAAGATAGTTTAATCATTCCCGTAAGTAACCTAAATTACTATAAGTCCAACTTAAATTCATTGATAAATCAAAATATAAATCAACCTTACTCCTCAATGAAAATACCGTAGTAATCTATATACCTTGATCATATATGGTCCTCAAAATAGTGAACGTCTTCCAAAATAATAATCATCTTTTAATCCCCTAATCATCTCGGTCGTATTAATACGGCAATCATAGCATTTCCTATCACATTGGTTGTTGGGACATGTTCTTCCATTTCCCGCCATTAACTAAGAAAAGAAGCTATAATTAGGGGCTTAAATACATAGCCAATAATCATGCAAAGAAACTTAAAGCATCTAAGGATAACATGTAGAAGAAAAGTATACCCTAACTTGTGATCCCCTAGGTTCCCTTCTAGGTTATCCATGATCATATATTCTTATGTAAACATTTATTTTATTTTATCTTTGTTCCTTTAACAATGGTTCATACTAAGCTTATGAATTTACCAAAGCATATCCCTCGGGAGTGTCGTAACCAAGAGTGCAGCAAGGCCCGTTGTCGTGTACCAGTTCCAATTCGAGTCTAGCTCAAAGCGGTGTTTTCGGGTTTTACCCCTATGTACATCTGTGCCAGAGCCACCTCTACCTGCTCGTATCCAGACAGGGATGTATTTGCTTGGAAACCCCTTACTCAATACTCACCAAAATACCAGGAAGATTTCCTATATTAAACTTTTCTATAGGGTTCCTCCTAGAGTTTTCATATCCTAATTTCCACAAATAACTAAACCATCCTTTGATACCAACTATAACATCCCACCTTTTCATCACATAAACTTTCATTACATTTTACAAAACCGAGGATCTTTAAGGTTTAGTGTCTTGGAAACCAGGAACATAATAAATGAAAGAAAAAAAAACATTCTTCTTAAACACTTGAAAGGATTCTCCTAAAGTTCATCCTAGGTTCATTACTGCATCTCATAACCTGGGAACACACATCAAAATAAAGGGTGAGCAGAAGGCCCAGTAAGGGAAACAAGAGGAACATTTTACATGTGAGCTTGATATACTTCAATAATGACATGAAAAGAACTTTAAGGCATGAGAAAGAAATCATGAGGCATTTCATAATAAAAACAACATTTTTCATAACTTGAATATGTGGCTACATCATTTAACATAGACAATCATGAACATATCACCAAGGTCCATCCCCAAGGTGTCATTTGAAAATTACCAAGGTTATTCACCAAGGTATCGTGAAAAGTGTAATCTCTAGTGGTTACATCATTACCCAATGCATTGGAGCGCTATCAGGGCGCACCCTTAAATTTGCCTTTATTATCATGTGAGCCACATATATCATCATCAAACATTTCATAAATAACCCACATAGCATATAAATAAATGGGTTTCATTTCATAATCATAACGTTTTAAAAACTACTTTAAAGACATGATCTTTACGTCACTTTAAACCCACGGAAAGGGAAAGCGGGTCTCATGTATCTAAATCCCAGAATTGAAAATAGAACATTTTGATATATATGTGAATACCCTTGTAGAAATAAGAGCTTTGAGTATTCACTTTATAACATAAAAATAATTTTGAGAAAAGAGAGAGGCATTTTGAGACGAAAATTCTGCAGCATAACGGCTATGTTTCGGGGTTTTAGAAAACATTGAAAAGAGAGGGGACATGGGTCACCCACTCAAAATTGATCCATAAAACAGTAGGGGAACAGAATAAAAAGGATATATGGACATGGTAATGAAGTTTTCAGGATATACCATTTGAAATGAAAAACATGGAAGGAAGACAAAAAAATTAGATTTCTCTTATGAAAGTTCGGCAGCCTAACGGCGCCACTTAAAACTTCAAAATACTGAATTGAAGCGATAAAATGGGGTCTCTCATCATATGAACATAAGAGTCCAGTATGATATATATAGAGATCATACCCCAATATAACAAAAAGGAACTTGAAATAATTGACATGAAAGTAGAACTTCAAAACGAGAAGGGTGAAGAACCACTTAAAAATTCGGCAGCCTAACGGCGCCACTTAAAACTTCAAAATACTGAATTGAAGCGATCAAATGGGGTCTCTCATCATATGATCATAAAAGATCAGTATGATAAATATAGAGATCATACCCCCAACATAATTAAAAATTAACTTGAAAGACTTGACATGAAAGTAGAACTTTGAAAAAGAGAAAGGTGAATGAATCCCTTGAAAATTCGGCAGCCTAACGACGCCACTTAAACATTCTTAAAACGAAATGATGAGAGTAAGAGGGGGTATCTCATCATATGAACATAAAAATGGCAGTAAGAGGAGTATAAAAGAACATCCTCCAACATAAGAACATGGAGCATAAAAGGATTGACATAAAAGAGATCACTTGAAAAGAAGGAGAGGGTTCGGATCCCTTACCTTAAAATGTAACTCTTAAACCTCAAAGGTTGGGAACTTGAGGGCTTGGGGGCACCTTGGGAGGACTCCTTGGGAGGTAATGAGACCAGAACTTCGTTGGGGAAGAGTGGGGAGTCTAATTGATGAGAGGAGGGCTTGGTATTTATAGGGAAAGTGAGGGGACAAGACATTAATGGCCAAGGGACACCTCACATGTGCTTTTCTCAAACCCATGTGATCTCCCTTGGCATTTATCATGGAGTTAGGCCACATGGGGCCCCCAAAACAATAATTCATCACCCTTGGCCGGCCAACCCTCAAAAGATCTCATGACATCATCATGACACCATTATGATGTCATTAAACACACCGAAACCCTAAAACTGTATTTTTACTATTCACTAAAAATTCAACCTTCTCAGAATAACCCCAAAATTTCACCTTAACCAAATATCAATGCTCTGATTTCAAAAAATGAAATCCATTTTATAAAAATAATTTTCTAAATATTTTTAATTTAATTTTTAAATAAAAACACTATTCATCGAAAATTCACATTTTTCAGAAAAATCCCCAAAAATTACCATAACATAATATCGATGCTCTGAGTTCAAAAATGAAGTCATTTTTATAAAAATAATTTTCTAATTATTTTTAATTAAATTTTTAATTAAAAACACTATTCACCCCGAAAAAACTAATACATGAATAATAATTAATGAAACCGTTATTTAACTATTTTATTGAATCACATTACTTAATCAAGGTGCCTAGATTATTTTAAAACTTTCTTTAAGTGAGATTACTAATCCATTTGGTCATATTACTAATCCTAATCATAAAATCACTATTCATAATTTACTATTCATCAAAAATCAAGTTGATCTTATTAGACTCTAAATTTCGTACTGAACATAATTGTAGAAGACCATTTTTCGAAAATCATTACACATTTTTAATTATTTAAGGTTTACACAACCATTTTTAATATATCCTTTTTCTAAAATTCATCAAAAATATGCATACAATATTTATCCGGTCATTTGAAAATTCATAAACATCATCATAAGAAGAAATCCAAATTTTTATTTAAAAAAAAAGATTACACAAGGCAATTACGGTCTCGTTACATAACCCCTTATAATACCAGCATAGGACCTAAGAGTAAGGTGTGCTAGGGTGATAGAATTTTGGGGCGGCTCAGTCAACATTGCCCGAGTAGTAATTTCTATCAGTTTGAACTTCTCGCGAAGGCGATTCCGTTCTTGCTTCACATGATGAAGTTCGGCTTGGATTTGGTCCAGAGCAAAGCCCAATGGTGCTACCTCCTTCCCAATCTCTGTTAGATGGGCTTCGATCGGCCCAAGGCTACTAGGTGTGGCCATCAAATCTTCTTTCTATAATAATTAACCAGGATTACTTAAATTTAGAGACAATAATAAAAACATTTTGTTCACGGTGGTCATATTGACCGATGGTCATATAACACTCAAAAACCAATGGTCTCATTTTATTTATAATCAGGTTTATCAAATAAAATATTTTTTTTTTGAGTATAAAAAATAACACATGAAATTAGGAAACAAGATTTATTCAAAATTTCGGGTCGTTACAATAAACATTAATTCAAACCGATAAATATATCCATATCTCATATATCCACTATATGTGAACATGACATTTTACTGGTTGATCTAGACCTTTTCCCCAATTTCCTCCCCCATTTCAAGTCTGAAAATTTTATGTTCACCAAAATCACCCTAACACATATGCGTTAAAAATATTATCCAGTAAGGGGATTCATAATGGTCCATTTGGGTTCTTCATGGAATGCTATTATATTATTTAAACTTGACCTGAAAAAGACGTTTCTCTAATCCACCATTAAAGTCTATCAAACATGCTCACAACATGTACTATAATGAAGAACAGTCAATCCAGATTTATCAAAAAATTTCACTTGATAATTTATACTGTGATTCTATATATTTCTTTTATAATGTTATAAACTCTTCTAGATCATGAACAAAAATTTCATCTCTCAATTAGATATAATCGATAGTTGTGTTCCTTGTAGTCTCACCATACATATTATGTTTATCTTTGAAGATTACAAATTTTTGATGTCCTAATAAATATTTATATATTGGGTATTATTTTTATGATTATCCACCATAAACAATATATCATTACTTACAATTTATTCCTTTGGAGGAATACTGATAATATCCATCTAAAACCAGGATTTTCATTATCGAAACCGTAACTTCTGAAGAGCTCCGTCTCTGGAGTGTACAGTGGTCCTGTCACGACTCCGAGGTACTGCTCACTAACCTAAGACTACTGACGTACTCCTCCTTTCGAGTACCGCGGGCCTGCCACCTCACACAGTAGTGCTTCCCATCGGGGTCTGCCACCCAAACACAGTAGTGCTCCCCCCTCATAGCCTACAGAGTTACTCCTCCTATCGAGTACCGCAGTTCTGCCACCTCACATAGTAGTGCTCCTACGCTGTGGGTCTGCCACCTCACAAAGTAGTGCTCCCCATTGGGCTACGTAAGTCACTCCGAATCGAATCAGACAAGTAGTCTTCAGGTCTCTGCCAGCTACATGGTCTCCGTACTCCGTACACTCGTCTCTGGGAGGGTCCGCTCCACGAGCTACAGGTGGATACTCCAAGTATCTCAAAGAACAGTCTCATCATAGGGGTCTCAACGCAACAGATGACGCGTCAATTGGACACCCGGTCTGTGAGTTATTAGCCTTTTAGTCCCAGGGGCCTGGTCAGTTTCGTAAGCGAACCAACCCGGCCGTATCTGAACTATACCCCGAACACCCATAGGGTATACTCATAGGGACCGTTTCTCGACGAGATCAACAACGCCGCTGATGGTTCGTCAAACGAACGTCATGTCTAAAAGATATCATCTTTTTCCGTTCCAGGGACCTGGTTGGATTTTGGGTAATATCCAACCCGGCTATAACCCAACTGCATCCAAAACTCGGGAGGAGGATGCCAAAAGTTCCGTATTGTCAACAGGAACGCAACGAGACAGACGGCGCGTCAATCAGACGTCTGGTCTGTGAGTTATTGGCTTTTTCGTTCCAGGGGCCCGGTTGGTTTCTTGAGCGAACCAACCCGACCGCACTCTGACGACATCCAATCCTCGAGCACAGTAAGCCAAAAGATCCGTCTCACTTATAGGAATCAATCAAAGTCGACGGTACATCAATCGGACGTCAGGAGCTTAAGATATAAGCGTTTCCGCTCCGAGGGCTCGGTTGGTTTCGTATCCGAAACAACCCGGCCAAACCCAAAGTAATCCGAAACCTTGAGTGCGATATACCGAAACGAGCGTCTCGATCCAGGGATCGCGTTTTCGCTGACGGAGAGTCGTTTGGAGGCCTGTATCTCATGTTACAGGTATTTGACCGAAAGTGGGCTGAAAACGGGGGTTTGGGCCCGGGCCGAACCCCCCCCCCCCCCCCCCCCCCCCCGGGGTCGGCCCGACCCGGGTCCGACCCGGCTTGGCCCAGCCCGGCCTGGCGCTGTCTGGTTCGGTCCGGCCCGACATGCCAGCCGCGGCTCGGCCAACGCGGCCGAGCGGACACTTTGGGCGGGGTGCGCGGCTCCCCCGCCCTTCGCCGCTGATTGAGGCTGGCGGCGAACCGCCGGCCACCTCCCTTCCAGCGCCGAGCCGCCGCCGCCTTCCGCAGACCACCGGACGCGCTCTGGTGGTTTTTTTCTCCTACCGTCTTCACCTATGGTCTTCCCGGGACCTGGCCTTCACTGTGGATGCCTCAAAATCAACTTGAGGCCTCGTTTTTCATTGCCCGCCGATCCACACATTAATAAACAATCTGCGGAGGGTTGTCGGGCCGTGTTCGTTTGGCCCGCACCCTTTGCATTAGATAATAACTACGGGAGAATTATTCAACACATGAATACATAACCAAAAACAATTTTAATGAATTAAAATTGTTCTTATTATCCGGGTTCTTCACTTTGAACAGAAACATTCATGGAGTATAAAATATTCAAATAAAACCCCTACCTCATCAAGTGTCACACGGGAGTTCTTCACGGAATTGATCACCGCGGAAGGAGGTGATCTTCGTATCGCGGAAGGCGTCGCGTCGTCGCCGAAGGGTGTCGCGTCAACGAACTCCGAGGTTCAAGAACAAAAAGATTTAATTAATAATAATTAAATTCGTGCATTGATAAAAACCACAAAAGAGTTTTAAAAGGAACCCGAAATCTCTTACCTCCAACAGATGATTGAATATTTCATTGCGGAGGAAGCAACATCGCAGAAGAGGAAACGTCGGCGTCGCGGCACACGGCGTCGCATCATCAATTTCCGCAGTTTCGGCGTTCTTCATAGGAGGCTGGCGTTCTTCACGTTCTTCACGTTCTTCGCGAAGAAGGGTGAAGGCACAAGAATTTTGAAAAAGGCCTCCCAACATGTAATCCTCAAGATGTGGCGTTGGTCTTATTTTATTACTATGAAAACAGATTTGAAACCGGTTAAGAACGAATAAAGAGATAAGTAACGACCCAATAATTTGTAGAATTAATTCAACGAAATAAACCACCCAAATAATTCAATGAAGAAAACCACCCAATTAATTGGTGAGTTAGGAAATTAAGAAAACGCATCAGTTGACTTTAATAATGATGGGTTTTTGCGGGTGTGTTACTTTGTGGAAAAGAAATGGTGGGGATCGTGCGGGTCACAGCTCACAAATATCCTACCAAGAGGGTAGGATATTTTTGGATAGCACCCTATCCGCATCAACTCAGCTTAATCTGGTTTAAGTGGCTTCAAGTGGCTTCCAAGCGGCTTAAGTGAAATAAAATAAAGTTTGTCGTACGATTATTTTATTTCTTTACTTTAAGCCCAAAAATTAAAAACCACACCTGAGTAAACGCAACTCTAGATGAGGCGTTTCTAAGAAATTATCGGCACTGTGATTCCATCGGTGCCCTCAGAATTCGATTCCGAGCATCGGTTCAAAAGTTAAGAAAACCCGCTCGTCCGTTCACTGAACGTACCCAAGCCAAACTTCGGAAAATGATTCCGGGCACACCGGGCCTCGGAATCAGGTGTCGTCAGAAACTGCGTTCTTTTAAAATTCCAATGAAAATTAAGAAAAAAATTTCCTTGGAATTTATGGGTCTTTACATTACTCCCACCACAGGGCTATACGTCCTCGTAAAGCTTCACCACAAACTTAGGGATACAAAGGCGGTACTGAGCACGCATCTGAGCCTTCCGCTCCCATGTGCTCACCTGGAGGTTCCCATGCTGCCAAAGAAAGTGTACCAGAGGAATTGATCGTCCCCGTAGGATCTGCTCCTGTCGATCCTTGATCCTCACTAGAACCTCCGTGGAAGTAACCCCATCGTCGTTGTCCTGCTCCTCATGGTCGATGATATGCGAAGCGTCAAGCATGTATCTCCTCAGTTGAGATACCTGGAAAACATCGTGCACCTAGTGCAACTGAGGTGGATGGGTCAAGCGGTAAACCACCTCACCTACCCAGCTGATGACCTAGAAAGGTTCGTTGAACCTCAGAGATAACTTTCCTCCCTGGCCACATCTTTGTAAACCTCGTCAAGGTGAGACCCGTAAGAAGACGTGGTCGTCATCCTACAACTCCAGAGGTCTCCATTTTCTGTTAGAACTGAAACTCAAAACGACTGCTGCTACGAGGGTAAGGTTGACCGGCTCAAGAGTGATCAGTCACACCCTCCTGTGCAAGAGTTACCCTACGCTGCCTGGGGTTTCCTTTTTCACCGACCAAGGAAAACACATCCCGACGTCGTAGTTAAACTACACCCTTTTGGCCTAATACCATCAATATGTGTATGAACTGTGTTTTCCCAGTCCATACACAATCCAACATCATAAGGCCTCGATGGTTCCACCAAGAGATTCCAACCGAAACTCTCGCCTCGAGGATATGACTACACCGTCTGCGTATGTGTGATTATCGAGTCTCCTCCCAAGGAATCTTCAGAAGTGAGGGTCAGGTCCATGGAATACCGGAAACTCTTGGTCTGGAACAAGATTTGTGAAAGCAAGGAATGATTCATATCGACGTCCGTTACTACAACAGCTAATGGTGGACACATACTGTTCCTTGAATCATTTCTAGAGCCATTGGGTCACACTCCTTGACCGCAAGCAGCCACACTCTTCCACCGCCCTCCAGCTCCCTGAGCCTGGTGGGGATAACTAAGGCGGGTGGTTGTAGCATGTTAAGATGTACACCACCTCATACTTCTCTCCTAGCTCAGCCTCCACGTCTGCTGCTTCGCAGACTCATATATCCTTAAAGCTTACACTTCTTGAAACATTTAACACGCCCGAGTCTCTAAGACTAGCACCGGTTTCCTGTTTCTTACTGCACTGTGCAGTCTTCATCCGCTCTTGGATGACCTGGACCTTCTTTAGTCTCCCAAGAGCTGCTATGATTTCTTCTTTGCTGATAAGAGAAATCTGGTCTCATCCCATTGATGAACCACATTCATTGCCTAATACATTCAATCCTGACATGAATGATGCATTCATGCCATGGATGATGTCGTAAGGCCTCGACATAACAACCAAGAGATCCAACTGTCACTCTCGCCTCCAAGGGTCGAGTCACACTGCCGGCATCAGTGTGAGGTCACTGGGTCTCCTCTAGTATAAATCTCGAAAGTGAGGGTCAAGTCAACAGTTTAACCGGGACCACTCAGTATCAACCAAACAAAAGGACAAGAAAGAAAACAAAGATAAGTGTCTTTTTATTTTTGCAGCTCATATTACAAAGACACTAATACAAAAGAAACATGGAACTAGAAGTAAAAATGATGTATCCACTAGTTCCTCTCCTGTCCACCTGCTCTCGGAGCTCTACTACCTTGTCCACTGCTCGTCTGTTGCTCAAGCACCAGCCGCTGCTTCTGTCTCGGTGGCTCCTCCAACACCCGCTGATCAACCGTGCGGGGGGTCATATAGTCACGTGTCAGGTGACCCTTCCTACTGCTGGAGAAACACTATCTGTTTCTGGAACGCCTAGATCTGACCCCACCCCGGGTGCCCCGTACCACTGACCCTAAAACCCGAGATCGTCCAATTGCTGGTCTGGTCCTCCTGGACCTCTGCATCATCTGTCTTCTACCCACAGATGACTCGGAAACAGATTGAAAACCCTGTGGCAAAGGCAGAAGCTCCTGTACACGCTCGGGGTGTAGATCTACTGGCACAAACTCCACCCTGAAGAAGGTCTCGAAGTCTTCCCATGCGAAGGTCATCCCGTCGCAAAACTGGAACAAGTGGCTCCACCACCTGCCTGTTACTGCCTAAAGGAGGCCGGCAGCAAGGATCACCATGAAGTTTGTCAGCGTCCCCACTATCCTGAAGACTCTCACCACAGCCTCCAGCCAATCATCAGCTGCCTGCGGGTCCGTCTCTCCCCGGAACCTGGGTGGCCTCTGGCGCTGGAACTCGTGCAGCGCACTCAAGTAGCATGCATTGCCTACTGCTGAGGCTAGTGGCATCGGTGGCCCAACTTATGGTAGTACCGCTGGTGCCTCCACTGGTGCATCTACTGCAATAGGGCCATGTACAGAAGCCTCGTAGCTCAACAATCTGTCAGTACGCACATCCATCTGGGCTCTAGCTGGTCATCCGAGAGAAGGCATCCTGAAAGAAACAACGTGACACTGTCAAACGATTATACCAGGTGAGCTGACCTGGTTCGAGATGTTTTAAGGGAAAAAAACATTGAAAACACACACGCAATCAGTGTTTTAATGCCGAAAGCTGGAAATCAGTTGTCAGGGTCCTGGTGTATGGATACGTCACCGCCCACACCAACACTGGACTCCCTGAACTGAAAACCACACTCGGTACTCTTAAAATTATTGCTTCACAGAAAGAAACATTAGAGTTATAAGTTCTACGGTATAACCAAACTCCTCTGATACCAATTTGTCACAACCCGTCCTCAGGGCCCGTGCCATGACTACCCCATTCCCGCCTTCCATATACCAGGGGCTGGTGACTAGCACCAAAGGCGTAAATCCCGATAACTGGGAAGGCATTTCCTTTATAAAAGAAAACAAGCACCACAGAGTACAAGTGGAATCAAAACACTAAGTACAAAAGAAATGTTGAAAAGTAAATGGGCCAGAATACAAACCCAAAAGAAAGTACAACTACAACTGAACAAGGTAAAACAGAAAAAAGCCAAACAGCTAGAAGAAGAAAGAAGCTCATGGGTCATCCTCCTCGGATCCTACCTGAAGGGTAGGTACAGATAGCGCAGCTCCTGGTCGTCCACCACAGATCCTACCTGAAGGGTAGGTACATATAGCCTCCTCCACGCTCTCGTCCGTCAACCTCCTCTATGTGTCGTCTCGTCATGTAGTCCACCTCCTGGTACTGACTCGTCGTGTAGTCCACCTCCAGGTACTGACTCGTCGTGTAGTCCCCCTCCGGGTACCGACTCGTCGTGTAGTCCACCTCCGGGTACTGACTCGTCGTGTAGTCCACCTCCGGGTACCGACTAGTCCTCGAATGCTCGGCCTCCGTCAGAACTGCCCGTCGTCTCCAACCAACACAACGAGGTGCGGGCATAGCCCGTTCAGGGGTGAGTATAACGATACTCAGTAGGGACCCCGATACCCTCAAGGTCTCACTAAACCAACAAGGATAACCACAAGAAGATCTCAACAGATAACCTCTACTTAGATATCTTCCCATATATATACCTATGTTATCAAGTAACCCATCTCAATCATGAGGAAACACAAGGATTGTGAAATCAATGGATAACCACTACCCAGGTATATGCCCATACATATACCTAAGTTATCAAGTGAACCATCTCAATCATGAGGTAAACACAAAGGTCAAAAGTCTCATCTAAAACCAGGATTTTCATTATCGAAACCGTAACTGCTGAAGAGCTCCGTCTCTGGAGTGTACAGTGGTCCTGTCACGACTCCGAGGTACTGCTCACTAACCTAAGACTACTGACGTACTCCTCCTGTCGAGTACCGTGGGCCTGCCACCTCACACAGTAGTGCTTCCCGCCGGGGTCTGCCACCCAAACACAGTAGTGCTCCCCCATCATAGCCTACAAAGGTACTCCTCCTGTTGAGTATCACGAGTCTTCCACCTCACATAGTAGTTCTCCTTCGTTGTGGGTCTGCCACCTCACAAAGTGGTGCTCCCCACTGGGCTACGTAAGTCACTCCGAATCGAATCGGACAAGCAGTCTTCAGGTATCTGCCGGCTACACGATCTTTGTACTCCGTACGCTCGTCTCTGGGAGGGTCCGCTCCATGAACTACAATTCGATACTCCAAGTATCTCAAAGGACCTCCTCGTCATAGGGGTCTCAACACAATAGACGGCGCGTCAATCGGACGCCCAGTCTGTGGGTTATTAGCCTATTCGTCCCAGGGGCCCAGTTGGTTTCGTAAGCGAACCAACCCAGCCGTATCTCAACTGTACCCCGAACTCTCATAAGGTATAATCATAGGGACCGTTTCTTGAGGAGATCAACAACGCCGCTGACGGTTAGTCAAACGGACGTCCTGTCTGAAAGATATCATCTTTTTCCGTTCTAGGGGCCTGGTTGGATTTCGAGTACAATCCAACCCGGCTATAACCCAAATTCATCCAAAACTCGAGCGGAGGATGCCAAAAGTTCCGTATCGTCAACAGGAACGCAACGAGACATACGACGTGTCAATCGGACGCCCGGTCTGTGAGTTATTGGCTTTTTCGTTCCAGGGGCCCGGTTGGTTTCGTGAGCGAACCAACCCGACTGCACATTGACGGCATCCAAACCTCGAGCGGAGTAAGCCAAAAGATCCTTCCCACTTAGAGGAATCTATCAAAGTCGACGTCACATCAATCAGACGTCCGGAGCTTAAGATATAAGTGTTTCCGCTCCGAGGGCGCGGTTGGTTTCGTATCCGAACCAACCTGGCCGAACCCAATGTAATCCGAAACCTTGAGTACGATATAACGAAACGACCGTCTCAATCCAAGGATCGTGTTGCCACTGACGGTGAGTCGTTTGGAGGCACGTAGCTCATGTTACGGGCATTTGACCGAAAGTGGTCAAAAAACGGGGGTCTGGGCCCGGGCCGACTCGGCCCGACCCCCCTTGGGTCTGCCCGAACCGGGTCGACCCGACCCGGGTTCGACCCGGCTGGGCCCGGCCCGGCCCGGCCCAGCACCGTCCGGTTCGGTCCGGCCCGACCGGCCGGCCGCGGCTCGGCCAGCGCGGCCGAGCGGACACCGCGGGCTGGGTGCGCGGATCCCCCGCCCTTCGCCGCTGGTCGAGGTCGGCGGCGAACCGCCGGCCGCCTCCCTTCCGGCGGCAGGCCGCCGCTGCCGCCTTCCGCGGACCACCGGATGCGCTCCGGTGGTCCGTTTCTCCTGCCGTCTTCACCTATGGTCCTCCCGGGACCCGACCTTCATTGCGGAGGCCTCAAAATCATCTTGTGGCCATATTTGTCTTCGCCCGTCGATCCACACATCAATAAGCAATCTGAGGGGTGTTGTCAGGCCGTGTTCTTTTGGCCCGCACCCTCTGCGTTAGATAATAACAATGAGAGAATTATTCAACACATGAATACATAACCAAAAAGAATATTATTGAATTAAAATTGTTCTTATTATCCGGGTTCTTCACTTTGAACGAAAAAATTCATGGAGTATAAAACATTCAAATAAAACCCCTACCTCGTCAAGTGTCGCACACACGTTCTTCGCGGAATTGATTGCCACGGAAGGAGGCGATCGTCGCGTCGCGGACGGCGTCGCGTCGTCGTGGAAGGGTGTCGCGTCGACGAACTCCGAGGTTCAAGAACAAAAAGATTTAATTAATAATAATTAAATTCGTACATTGATAAAAACCACAAACTATTTTTAAAAGTAACTCGAAATCTCTTACCTCCAACAGATGATTTAAGATTTCGTTGCAGAGGAAGGAACGTCGCAGAAGAGGAAACATCGGCGTCGCGACACACGGCGTCGCGTCGTCGATTTCCTCAGGTTCGGCGTTCTTCGTCGGAGGTCGGCGTTCTTCACGTTCTTCGCGTTCTTCACGTTCATCGTGAAGAAGGGTGAAGGCACAAGAATTCTGACAAAGGCCTCCCAACGTGTAATCCTCAAGATGTGGCGTTGGTCTTATTTTATTACTACGCCATCGGATTTCAAACTGGTTAAGAACGAATAAAGAGATAAGTAACAACCCAATAATTCATAGAATTAATTCAAGGAAATATACCACCCAATTAATTCAACGAAGAAAACCGCCCAATAAATTGGTGTGTTAAGAAATTAAGGAAACGCGTCAGTTGACTTTCATAATGATAGGTTTTCGTGGGTACATTACTTAGCTGAAAAGAAATGGTGGGGCTCGTGTGGGTCCCACCTCACAAATATCCTACCAAGAGGGTAGGATATTTTTGGATAGAACCATATCCGTAACAACTCATCTTAAGTTTTTTTAAGTGCCTTCAAGTGGCTTCCAAGCGTCTTAAGTGAAATAAAATAAAGTTTGTCGTACGATTATTTTATTTCTTAACTTTAAGCCTGAAAATTAAAAACCACACCCGAGCAAACGAAACTCCAGAAGAGGCGTTTCTAAGAAATTACCGGCACTACGACTCCATCAGTGCCCTCGGAATTCGATTCCGAGCACCGGTTCAAAAGTTAGAAAAACCCGCTCATCCGTTCACTGAACCTACCCGAGCCAAACTTCGGAAACTGATTCTGGGCACACCGGGCCTCGAAATCAGGTGCCGTCAGAAACTACGTTCTTGTAAAATTCCAAAGAAAATTATGAAAAAAATTTCCTTGGAATTTACGGGTCTTTACACTCTAGTTATTATAGAATTTTATATTTTTCAAGGCATTATATTTGGTTTCCTATCATTGAAATTATATCATGTACATCAAAATTATTTATAATTTGTTTTGGAATTTCCAATACATATCACATGGCTGTGTCCAACATGGTGTGTAGTAAGGAAACATTTCCCTTATCCAGAAGATGATAAATTTGATCCCAATGACCCATTTTTGCGTTTATTCCCTCTATCAATAACAATTATAAATTGACATCAACTTATGTAATCTAGATAGAGGTATAATTTTATAGAAACAACTCTCTATATCTTTGAGAAAAATTCCATGATTTTTTTTCAATATATAGAATCATCTAGAGTGTTATAACAAATTTATTCTATTCCAAATCCCAAAAAATATCAAAACTACTCTCTGATATTAACTATATAAACACAATAATTTTACACATATTAATAATTATTTTAAAACATAAATATGTAATAAGTAAAAATGAATGATTGTGACACCCAAAACCATTACAATATATTCGTTTTAAAATAAATTTAATTTTTATAGAATATTTACTTATACTAAAAAATATAATCATACATTACACAGAAGACAAATATTACCATCCGACCCACACTACACTATGTTAGATGGGGTTATACACAACGATTATTTTCTTTAATAGCTTCTGTTATATACAAGGTTGAGTTTTCGCGGATACTAAAAATATTATTATTTATTATAACAGATGTTACCTAGATGATAAATTACAGGTTAATAATATGAATAAATTGATCATTAACAAAAATTTATTAGTACATTGGTAAAAAATTAATTTTAAATTAATATAAAAACTAATTTAATATAAAGAGATTATTTTTTCTAAAAAATTATTCTTATGTACCAAAGTTGTTTTATACTAATAAATTGAATCAATTACATTATGTGAATAATATTATTTAAATATATATTTATATTATAGAATATAGAATATTATTTCTATTATCCAATATATTTTATAGGCAGAATCGATGAACGAACCCAATTTCATGTGTAAAACCTATATTTTTCTAAAGGAAAATTTTCAACCATTTAATGGCGTAGTAGTTTTAAAACATCATTTATTCAATTTTTTTATTTTATTAATATTAATAATTTAGTTTTTGTAATAAAAATTTCTATATTCTGTTAGGGTGATTTTTTTTGTATTTTTCTAAGAAGTTCCATGTTGTGATGATTAGTGAAAATACAAAATTTTAATTAAAAAATTGTTTTTAATATAATTTTTTAAGATAAATTTTGTTTAAAATTATAATTATATTATAATTAGATAAATTAAAAATAAATTAATCGGATTTATATCATTTTAATCAATTTAAAATTGTAATTGAATATAAAAAATTCCAATCTTTTAAATTTTTTACAAATAAAATGTAACATCCCAGGTAAATAAAGAATAAAGAATTTTCATATTTATTAATATTTAGGAATTAAATATTAATTTTAATTAAAAGGGGTTTCTACGTTCGATAGCGTACTCGGTACGCAACGGTGAGTTTCTTTGAAAACTTACGTTGCACACAAGTAATAAAATAATATTATTTTAAATGTTAGTTAACGAGTAGCCGTTGTACTAGCGGGGATGGGTAGAAATAACTAAAATATGATTATATATGTTTTTAAATGTTTTTACATTTACCCAATAAAATATAAAGGCTTAAAATACGGAAAGAGTTCAATTTTTGGCATTTATACCCTAATTTTCACGAAAGGTCCACTTATCACCTTTTGACGGAGAACCGTCATTAAATATAGTTTTGATCTATCTTATAAATTCTATTGTACCAAATATAACTCGTCTATAGAATCGGGACATCAAAATTTACTTTGTGTAAATTTTTGGTACATTTCTGATAAAGTTCACTTTTTTAATGAATAGTGTAAAATGTTGTATTTTAATTCAAAACCTCTTTTTAATCTAATTTATTTATATGATTATATTATCTTTTGAATTTGTTTTAAAGTGAAATTAGAAAATATTTTTACCATTAAATCCAATAGTGGTCGTTGGAATTAATTTAACTTTGAAATCAGACTTAAACTAGTGTCAATCTTTTGATACTTATTGTTTCATAAAAACACGATATTTGCTCTGACAGCGGGAATTAATTATTAATTTAATTAATGATACTTATATGTTTTGAATTTTGTAAAATAGACTTCATTTTTTAATTCTTAATATCAAATATAGCTTAGGGTGAATTTTTGGTAATTTTCAGAAAAACTTCAATTTTTGATGAATAGTGAAACCACTAAGTGGTACTTATAAAGACTGATTTTCCGTTTAAATGAAATTTTTCCATCATTGTGTTTTGAATTTCAAAAATCCGACATACATGGTTGTCATTAAGACGTAAAATGTGGTTCAATGAGATTATAATAATTTTTTGGTGAATAGTAACTTATTAAGTTTTTAGTCGCGATTAGTGGTAATTAGTGTAGTTTAAGGAAAAAATAATGCTTTAATAAAATAAGATGAGCTTGAAACATGTCCTACCCTCATTGGTTGTGTCATGTCCGACCAAGACAAGCCATGGGTCAACTTGGGGACCCCATGGAGACACTTTGGTTGGGAAATGACATAAATAACTTTTTATTTAATGTAAAAGTAAAAATGACACAAACATAATATGTTTTACGAAAACAATTTTTACATGGGGTTATAAAGATCAGATTTTTGATTATAAATAGTAATTGGAAATATAAAAAGATTTTCTACATCATAGTAGTTTTTTTATAATTATTAGACATTAAATAAATTAAATTATTTATGACATAATAATGATGGGGCGATGACATCATTATTTGACGATTTAAATAAAATGGAATGATAATGTAAAATCTATAAACTACACATGTCCAAAACCAATTGGATGAGTGGATTTAGAACCCTTATCACCTTATCCACGAATTATATCAATGTGGGACCTTTTAAAACCGAAACACATTTTCAAATAAAGTAATATTTATTTACTTTCCAAAAGTGCCCCTCCTCTCCTCTTATAAAAGGCCCCCACCTCTACCTCATTTCACACACTCCTCAAGCCTTTGGCTCAGCCAAGCCCTGCCCATTTACTCTTTCCACATCCCTCTCCTCATCCTAGAGGATTCCCATTGGGCAGAATACTTTCAAAGGAAGCCTTTAGGCTCAAATCAAAAGGAGTTACACTTTTAAAGGTAATTCATTCTCTCATGTTCATTTGTTTTATTTTGCTTCTCCAACCCCATAAACTCTTTTTATTTACTTCTTTTGTAACAACACCGGTATCTTCAATATACTATGATGTTGTTATAAAATTTATTTGAGCTACAGTCACACACATCTACATCAAATGGTTAAAGAACATACGGTTTCCGTGGATGGCGATATTCTGCCTCCCGAAACGATGATTGTTCAATACTCATTTAACACCTTCTAGGGTGGCCATTATGATGTCACTATTTTTATATATGATATATAATATGTTTATTTTTTTTCTTTAAGCTTCTGTATTTTTCATTTTTGGCATACCTTTATGGTTTCCATTATGGGTAAACACGATATCTTCATTTAAGGAAGTGCAGACTACCGCCCCCTCAAAGTGATGTGATTCGTTAATGCCATATGTGGGATGTGTAAAGGATGGATTTAAGGTTATTATATTTGATTCTATACTAGAATTATAATATAACTCTATATCATTATTATTTCTTTCTATTAAAGTATGAGATAGAAATGAAAGTAGTGTTCATGCGAACGTACGGCTTACCGTCTCCATGAACGGTGCATTTCATTTCTTATCCCCAAATGTAATGTACTATTAAAAGTACATGTATATAATGGATATATATAATTAATGATATATCTAAATGATTAATATAATTCTGGAATTAAAATATACATACCTCTCATTTAGTTTTAATTCCATTAATATGACAAAGAAATTAAAGTAGCGTTCATGCGTACGTACGGCTTACCGTCTCCATAAACGGTGCATTTCATTTCTTAACCCTAAATGAATATGTAATATTATAAATACATGTATATTCTGAATATATATGATACATATTATATCCAAATCAGGAATTTCATTCTGGATATAAAGAACCTTTGACCACACGAACAACATGTAATTGTAAGAAGTCCACTTTCGACATAAGAACCAAATATTGAGAAAACAAACATTATTAACTTAAATGGTTACATAATGTTTATAACATGGCAATAAGTGATATAAAAGGAATAATTTAATTTAAAAAGGTTCTTAATCAAGTGTAAATTAACTCAAGTTTATTATTCAGGACGTTAAAGAATGATCGAGTCAAGTCGGACCCGAGGTAAGGGACTTCGTCTCAATCTCCTTTCATTGAGGCATATTTCGTTTTATACACAACATTATTTTATACGGTGTATAAACCCCTTTTACTTTTACTTTTATACAAAAGGAATCTTTTTCTATGAAGCGTTTTACAAAACGACAAAAAGGAATGTTTCTTTTAACGTACGCGGCGACAACGACCTTTTCCTCCGCCGCGAGTATTATTTGGTCTTTGGCTTTCTCAACAAGCCGTAATGTTTTTAGAATAAAATAAATACCATATACTCTTTTATGTATTTTGGTATTGAAAATGGTATTGAAAAAGGATTCTATTATGCCAATATATTTATGATATATTGTGATTGAAATGTGGAAATGTTATCATTCCTTTATATTGGTTTTATGTTTAATGATTTTGTACTGGTACTTGGACATTTTAACGGGTGGTTACGTTATAAACCATATGACGGGTGGTGCTGTGAATACCAGGATGGGTGGTTACGTTATAACCTCCAATTCATTGGGTATGGAAGTCGGCCGTATGTCTATTCCATTAAGTATGTATGGAAATTGGTCGTATGGCTATTCCATTAAGGGATATGTGTGGAAGTCGGCCGTATGGTTATTCCACTTAAGTATGTTTATGTCCCAAGTTACCTTTATATATGTTATGTGTTCTTTTTATGGATTTTATGGTAATACTTTGGTTACAAAAAGGTAAGTAATGATACTTTATCCAGTGAAGAGTTTTCACTACTTCATGAAGGTGAAGGTATTACTTTGATAGAGTACATATGGTTTATTTGATGTTTGAAAAACTAACAGTTTTCATTCTTTCTGTATCCCGTACAGAGTTTTTTTTGCTCACCCCATGTTTTTTTTGAAATGTTTTCACATGACTTAATGTGGAATAAGGTCAAGGACGGGATCAAGGGAATGTCATCCTATATAAAACATGGAACTAGACACGTTTCTTTTTAAGAGTTTTTTTTATTATGGAAACTTAGTAGAAGTGACTACATTGTAATCTTTAGAGATGTAATAGTTATGTTCTAATTCTCTAAAACTCTAAACCTGAAAAGATCCTCGACGTGAATTATTCATTTAATTCAATATTAAGTAAGGTTTAAGGTCAGGGCCTTATAGTTGGTATCAATGGTTGGTTTAGACAACTTTAGGAGTTAGAAAAGTGTTAAATTATAATATGATTGAATTGATATAGCATTTACAGATTACCTTGTTGCTTCGCCTAAGATATTTCTGTGTTCAGAATGGTTTTCCGCAGAGAAAACAAAGCAGCTATGTTGGGACGACATCAGGAGGAAGATCACCTTCCAAATCAGCAACCTCAGATGGTCGGAATCAGAACTGAACAGTTTGTTGCAGTGATGGCATAGTTGACTCAGGCTATAAATGGTGGTGGTATCCATGCACGAGATCAGCCAGATCAACCGCAGAGGAACATGTCAGTGGTGGAACATTTCATGAGGCAACATCCCCAATCATTCAGAGGATAATCTGACCCTATGGAAGATTAAGGGTGGATTAAAGAACTGGAGGAGATTTTTGATGTCATGGGGTGTTCATAACATCAAAAAGTTAGTCTTGTTGTTTACCGTTTTGAAGGTGAAGCTGATCAGTGGTGGTCGATGGAGAAAAATATAAGGGATAGTGATGAGATTGAGGATCTTAACTGGGACGAATTCAAAGGTATGTTCCTTGAGAAATATTTTCCTAAGGTGGTTCGTCTTAGGATGGAAAAAAAGTTCCAAGAATTGAGGCAGGAGGATGATTCAGTGGCTGCTTATGAAGAAAAGTTCACTCGATTGGCAAGGTATGCTCCAAACTTCATACGAGATCTTGATAGTAAAATAAACCTTTTTTACTCAGGGATAAAGCCAAAGTATCGAAGGGCTTTAGCTTCTTGTGAGTTCAAAAGTTAGGAAAAACTTTTTCGATGTGCGGAGAAGGTGGAAATGGAGTTTTCCGATGATCAGGTGTTCTATGACAAACAACAGAATAAGAGGTCTAGTTGGCAGGTAAAGGGGAAGAATTCATCAAAGAAGCAAGGAGGTAAGAAAACCAAATATCCATCCGGTGAGAAGTGTGGTAAAATGAATCCTGGAGAATGTTTATCCATGTCTGGTAAGTGCTTTCGGTGTGGTAAGTCTGGTCATATTTCTCGTAACTGTAAGGAAGATGATCAAGAAGGAAATGAAAAGCCAACTGTAAGATGTTTTAAGTGTAATGAAATGGGTCATTATGCAAACGAGTGTCCAACGAAGAACTCAACTGGGGGAATGCAACCAGACTACAAGAAGAAAGGGGTGGTGAAATCCTTTTCAACAACTTCAGCAGATGTTGGGCCATCGAATGAAGTGGTATCAGCTCCAGGGAGCTCAGTATTTCTCGAAGATTGACTTGAGGTCGGGGTACCATCTGTTGAAAGTAAAAGAAGCAGACGTTCCGAAGACTGTGTTCCGTACTAGATATGGTCATTATGAATTTGTAGTTATGCCTTTTGGGTTAACCAATGCACCTGCTGTATTCATGGACCTTATGAATAAAATTTTCCATGAGTTCTTGGATAAGTTTGTGTTTGTGTTTTGAGGTTTGGGAAGAGGTTATGTGTGCCTTGTGATTCACAGTTGAAGAATGAGTTGTTATTTGAGGCTCATAGATCCCCGTTTTCAGTTCATCCTGGCAGTACTAAGATGTACAGAGATCTGCGGGAGTATTACTGGTGGGATGGAATGAAAAGAGATATTGCCGATTTTACTGTGAAGTGTTTGACATGTCAACAGGTTAAAGCAGAGCGGCAGTTACCGAAAGGGATACTTCATCCTTTACCAGTTCCAGAGTGGAAATGGGAGAATATATCCATGGACTTTGTTGTGGGATTACCGAAGACATCTCGAGGTAATAATGCAATCTGGGTTATTGTTGTTTGCTTGACCAAATCTGCTCATTTCCTTGCTATACGAGATACTTTCTCTCTAGATCAACTTTCCCATTTGTATCTTAAAGAGATAGTCAGGTTACATGGAGTTCCTCTCTCCATTGTATCAAATCGTGATCCCAGGTTTACTTCTAACTTTTGGAAAGGCCTTCAGACATCGTTGGGTACAGAATTAAATTTTAGTACAGCTTTTCATCCTCAATCAGATGGGCAGTCAGAACGAACAATCCAGACATTGGAGGATGTGCTACGAGATTGTTCTATGGATTATCAGGGATGTTGGGACCAACATCTTTCTTTGGTTGAGTTTTCTTATAATAACAGTTTTCATTCTAGTATACATATGGCACCATTTGAGGAATTATATGGGACGTGTTGTCGAACTCCAACATTTTGGAATTAAGTGGGTGAAAGGAAGCTGATGGGACTAGAATTGGTAGATAAGATGGAAGAAAAAGTTCAGTTGATTCAGAAGCACATGAGAACAGCTCAGAGCTGGCAGAAGAGTTATGCTGATAACCGGAGGAAGGATCTATCTTTCGAGGTAGGTGATCATGTTTTTCTCAAGGTTTCTCCTTGGAAAAGTGTGATGAGATTTGGTAAGAAAGGAAAGATGAGTCCAAGGTTTATTGGACCATATGAAATTCTGGAGAGAGTTGGATCAGTTGCATACCGGGTGGCTTTACCTCCGAGTTTATCTCAGGTACACAATGTTTTTCATGTTTCAATGTTGAGAAAGTATATGCCAGATCCATCTCATGTTTTGAGTCCAGAGGTAGTTCAGCTAGAAGAGAACCTATCTTATGAGGAACAACCGGTCCAGATTTTTGACCACAGGGAGCAGGTGTTACGGAATAAGGTGATTCATCAGGTAAAGGTTTTGTGGAAAAACCATGTGATTTAAGAGGCAACGTGGGAATCTGAAAATGTTATGAGGGATAAATACCCCCACTTATTTTGATAAGTGAATAAAATTGCGAGGACGCAATTCCCAAAAGGGGGGAAGGATGTAACATCCCAGGTAAATAATGAATAAAGAATTATCATATTTATTAATATTTATGAATTAAATATTAATTTTAATTAAAAGGGGTTTCTACGTTCGATAGCGTACTCGGTACGCAGTGATGAGTTTCTTTGAAAACTTACGATGCACACAAGTAATAAAATAATATTATTTTAAATGCTAGTTAACGAGTAGCCGTTGTAATGGCGGGAATGGATATAAATAACTAAAATATGATTATATATGTTTTTAAATGATTTTACATTTACCCAATGAAAGATAAAGGCTTAAAATACGGAAAGAGTTCAATTTTAGGCATTTATACCCTAATTTTCACGAAAGGTCCACTTATCACCTTTTGACGGAGAACCGTCATTAAATATAGTTTTGATCGATCTTATAAATTCTATTGGACGAAATATAATTCTTCTTTAGAATCAGGACATCAAAATTTACTTTGTGTAAATTTTTGGTACCTTTCTGATAAAGTTCATTTTTTTAATGAATAGTGTAAAATATTGTATTTTAATTCAAAACCTCTTTTTAATCTAATTTATTTATATGATTATATTATCTTTTGAATTGGTTTTAAAGTGAAATTAGAAAATATTTTTACCTTTAAATCCATTAGTGGTCGTTGGAATTAATTTCACTTTGAAATCAGACTTAAACTAGTGTCAATCTTTTGATACTTATTGTTTCATAAAAACACACTATTTGCTCTGACAGCGGGAATTAATTATTAAATTAATTAATGTGACTTATATGTTTTGAATTTTTTAAAATATACTTCATTTTTTAATTCGTAATATCAAATATAGCTTAGGGTGAATTTTTGGTAATTTTCTGAAAAACTTCAATTTTTGATGAATAGTGAAACCACTAAGTGGTACTTATAAAGACTGATTTTCCGTTTAAATGAAATTTTTCCATCGTTGTGATTTTAATTTCAAAAATCCGACATACATGGATGTTATTAAGAAGTAAAATGTTGTTCAATGAGATTATAATAATTTTTTGGTGAATAGTAACTTATTATGTTCTTAATCGCGATTAGTGGTAATTAGTGTAGTTTAAGGTAAAAATAATGATTTAATAAAATAAGATGAGCTTGACACATGTCCTATCCTCATTGGTTCTGTCATGGCCTACCAAGACAATCCATGGGTCAACTTGGGGACCCCATGGAGACACTTTGGTTGGAAAAATGACATAAATAACTTTTTATTTAATGTAAAAGTAAAAATGACCCAAACATAATATGTTTTACGAAAACAATTTTTACATGGGGTTATAAAGATCAGATTTTTCATTATAAATATTCATTGGAAATATAAAAAGTTTTCTTACATCATTGTATTTTTTTATAATTTTTAGACACTAAATAAATTAAATTATTTATGACATAATAATGATAGAGCGATGACATCATTATTTGATGATTTAAATAAAATGGAAAGATAATGTAAAATCTATGAACTACACATGTCCAAAACCAATTGGATGAGTGTATTTCGAACCCTTATCACCTTATCCACGAATTATATCAATTTGGGACCTTTTAAAACCGAAAAACATTTTCATATAACGTAACATTTCTTTACATTCCAAAAGTGCCCCTCCTCTCCTCTTATAATAGGCCCCCACCTCTACCTCATTTCACACACTCCTCAAGCATTTGGCTCGGCCAACCCCTGCCCATTTACTCTCTCCACATCCCTGTCCTCATCCTAGAGGATTACATTTGGGCAGAATCCTTTCAAAGGAATCCTTTAGCCTCAAATCAAAAGGAGTTACACTTTTAAAGGTAATTCATTTTCTCATGTTCATTTGTTTTATTTTGCTTCTCCAACCCCCTAAACTCTTTTTATTTACTTGTTTTGTAACAGAACCAGTATCTTCAATATACTAGGATATTGTTATAAGATTTATTTGAGCTACAATCTCACACAACTACATCAAATGGTTAATGAACATACGGTTTCTGTGGATAGCGAAATTCTGCCTCCCGAAACGATGATTGTTCGATACTCATTTAACACCTTCAAGGGTGGCCATTATGATGTCACTATTTTTATATATGATATATAATATGTTTATTTTTTTCTTTAAGCTTCTGTATTTTTCATTTTGCGCATACCTTTATGGTTTCCATTATGGGTAAACACGATATCTTTATTTAAGGAAGTGCGGACTACCGCCCCCTCAAAGTGATGTGATTCGTTAATGCCATATGTGGGATGTGTAAAGGATGGATTTAATGTTATTATATATGATGTTATACTGGAATTATAATATACCTCTATATCATTATTATTTCTTTCCATTAAAGTATGAGATAGAAATGAATGTAGCATTCATGCGTACGTATGGCTTACCGTCTCCATGAACAGTGCATTTCATTTCTTATCCCCAAATGTAATGTACTATTAAAAGTACATGTATATAATGGATATATATAATTAATGATATATCTAAATTATGAATATAATTCTGGAATTAAAATATACATACTCTCATTTAGTTTTAATTCCATTAATATGACAATGAAATGAAAGTAGCGTTCATGCATACGTACGGCTTACCGTCTCCATGAACGGTGCATTTCATTTCTTACCCCTAAATGATTATGTAATATTATAAATACATGTATATGCTGGATATATATGATACATATTATATCCAAATCGGTAATTTCATTTTGTATATAAAGAACCTTTGACCACACGAACAACATGTAATTGTAAGAAGTCCACTTTCGACTTAAGAACCAAATATTGAGAAAACAAACATTATTAACGTAAATGGTTACATAATGTTTATAACATGGCAATAAGTGATATAAAAGGAATAATTAACTTTAAAAAGGTTCTTAATCAAGTATAAATTAACTCAAGTTTATTATTCAGGACATTAAAGAACGATCGAGTCAAGTCGGACCCGAGGAAAGGGACTTCGTCTCAATATCCTTTCATTGAGGCATATTTCGTTTTATACACAACTTTCTTTTATACAGTGTATAAAACCCTTTAACTTTTACTTTTATACAAAAGGAATATTTTTCTACAAAGCGTTTTACAAAATGACAAAAAATAATGTTTCTTTTAACGTACGCGGCGACAACGACCTTTTCCGCCGCCGCGAGTATTATCTGGTCTTTGGCTTTCTCAACAAGCCGTAATGTTTTTAGAATAAAATAAATACCATATACTCTTTTATGTATTTTGGTATTGAAAATGGTTTTGAAAAAGGATTCTATTATGTCAATATATTTATGATATATTGTGATTGAAATGTGGAAATGCTATCATTCCTTTATATTGGTTTTATGTTTTATGATTTTATACTGGTACTTGGACATTTTAACGGGTGGTTACGTTATAAACCATATGACGGGTGGTGCCGTGAATACCAGGAAGGGTGGTTACATTATAACCTCCAATGCATTGGGTATGGAAGTCGACCGTATGGATATTCCATTAAGTATGTATGGAAATTGGCCGTATGGCTATTCCATTAAGTGATATGTGTGGAAGTCGACCGTATGGTTATTCCACTTAAGTATGTTTATGTCCCAAGTTACCTTTATATATTTTATGTGTTCTTTTTATGGATTTTATGGTAATCCTTTGGTTACAAAAAGGTAAGTAATGATACTTTATTCAGTGAAGAGTTTTTACTACTTCATGAAGTTGAAGGTATTACTTTGATATAGTATATATGGTTTATTTGATGCTTGAAAAACTAATAGTTTTCATTCTTTCTGTATCCATTACTGAGCATTTTATGCTCACACCAAGATTTTTTTTGAAATGTTTTCACAGGACTTAATGTGGAATAAGGTCAAGGATGGGATCAAGGGAATGTCATCCTATATAAAACATGGAACTAGACACGTTTCTTTTTAAGAGTTTTTTTATTATGGAAACTTAGTAGAAGTGACTACTTTGTAATCTTTTGAGATGTAATAGTTATGTTCTAATTCCCTAAAACTCTAAACCTGAAAAGATCCTCGACGTGAATTATTCATTTAATTCAATATTAAGTAAGGTTTAAGGCCGGGGCCTTATATAAAATACCACATTTTCCAAACATCGGTGGGATTAAATTTAAATTAATTTCATACAATGGCATCATTGGAATTTTTTAAAATATTTTAAATATATATAATCATAATAATATATGATACTTAGTTATATAAATGTATATTTGAACCAAAATACACATTAATACGATTAATATTAATTACAGTGATTAAATTAACACTATGCCAAAAAAGTGATTAAAATATAATCACAAGGGATAAAATGACCTAGATTAATGTTAGAAACCAATTGTATGGACATATTTAGACCGTAAAATCCCTTTTATTTATTTCGTTTCATTAATGGGGGAACAAGATGTAACATAGTCCTCTCAATAGTGTTTACCATTTTATATTTAAAAAAATGTCACTCATCTTCAACTATAATAAGGCACTCACCTCCCTCACATATTGTCACAAGTAAATCTATTTTTTGGACAAAAATAATTCCAATTAATCTCAAAAATAAATTCCCTCATCCTAGACATCTAAATTTAGTCATTAATCATATGATGGAAATTGTTTGTTAAAAACTAAAATGTGTCACACAAAAAATAGTAAGATATTCAATGAGAAATTTTGTTTTTTCTACTCAATCTATTATTATTATATAATAGTATAATTATATAATTTAAAATTATATTTTATTTCTATGATTTATTCCTACACATTCACACACATCCATCAAATGTGATACGCAATCATCATTCTGTGTGTACGCTGTACAACCTCCTTGTGAACCAATGTCGTCCATCTTTCAATTCCCACCATTCATGGATAGGTATAATGATATATTTTTTATTTCATATATATTATATTTATAATATATTTATTATCTTTTTAATTACTATATAACAAATCCCTTCAATCATTCCATTTTTTAAAAATTTGAAAACACCATTTGTGGACCTATGAATTATTACCTCTTCAAAGGGATGTGATTCATTCACACATCACATGGAATGTATATAGAATTTTATTAATAAAAATATGTTATTTAATTGAAATAAATATAATACTATAATTTTATTATACAAATATATAAATTACCTTTTTTAATTTTTGTATGATTAAAAAATGGAAATAATGTTCATGCATACATATGGCTTACCGTCTCTATGGCTGGTGTGTTTCATTTCTTATTTCCATATTTATACGATTAATATAAATAGATATATTATAAATAAATTATATTAATAATTTTTTGTATATATTATTAATATGATTAAATTATTTTCTAATTAATTTAAATGAAATATAACAATTAAAAACATACTAGAAAAACAATGCATTTAACAACTGAATCAATGAAAATAATGAATGATCGAAAACAAAAGGTTAATAAAATCTTTTAAGATGATAATATAGGACATTATAAATACTATTAATATTATAGTATAATTTATTAACATGATTTTAACCACTATACATTTTTTAATGAACAGACATCGAAAATGAATCATTAGGTTAGGGATTCCATCTCAATTTAAATTCCATTGTGGATTATTTGTTCTTATGCACCAAATCCATTTCATATTGTGTATATACATACCCTTTTACATTTAATGTAATTATTAAGACATACTTCATGTTATATACTATTTCACTCTTATATATCTCATCCAAGGGTTTTTTTTACTTGAAAATTAACAAGTGTTAAATGTTACCTTTTCAATATCACATTTATTTGTGATTATCAATCTTATCATGAAACAATCACTTCCGTATAATTACTATTTTAGTAAATTAAATTTTCTATAAATATATATACATTCTAATTCAATGTGTATTACTATTTTCTATACCTTAGACTATTTTTACATATGATGTATAAGGTGAATTTAATTTGATTAAATGGATAAATATTGTTAAAACAATATCTTTTAATCAATATAGATACTTAATGATAAGTAATATTTTGATTTATTTAAATATGTTGTTATATATTTGTGAAATTATTTTTAAATTAAATACATGGTTTGGGGACTTTTTAATTCAAGACCATTGATGGGTCTGTATTCTCAAGATTCAAAATCAGTTATCCAAATGATGTGGGTTTTTAACCAGTTTTGTAACGCCCTGAACCCAGTTACCCAGAGTCTCTACATTATTACATAACATTGGCATGATCACAATAAAGATCAAATCTAGAATGACTGATTAGTTTAGTATCCTAGGAAACACTAGATATATTCATAATTCGTACATTACATAATAAAATTGAAAACTACAAAAACATAGTCTCCATAGTCCACTATCATATCCCCACACAGTGTCCCTAAAGGTCATTCATAAATTACTTATTCACTTCTTCGGAAAAATACTACATTGAAAGAGGTGACCTCAGATGCTCAGTATGGATAACTATATAGCAAAAACATTCATGAATAAACATAAATATTTAAGGCAACGTATAACTTAAAAAAAGACTTTTAAACTTGAAATTCAGCATAATATGGAAAAGATAAAAATAAAATAATTCCATTAAAATACTTGCATTGATATTGTACTAGTCGAATAATCACATGCAATATTAATAAAAACATTCATTATGACGTAATTCATAATGTCAGACTATCATCACCCCATAGACAAGGCCTTGTGCCAAGACTACAAATATGTTTTTGTCAAGGCCTCGTTCCAAGACACTAGTTTGTATCATGAGACCTACCGATGCATCGAGGAGCTATAGTGGGCTCCACCAGTTACATATTAAGTCCAATGCATTCCTCATATGAACAGGTTTAAACATAACATAATCATTCGTATTAAAACTAGCATACGAAATGTCAATACTTTCTCCATAAACCAAGAATGGTATAAAAATAAAACATCCACAGTCAAACATATCACAAAACCTTCAATATAGTATGGATGTTTTGTATCATAATAAAGAAACTTCAAATAACCCTAAAATCCATCAAAGGATGTGGACATAGATGAAATCAAAACTATTTGAGAGAAATATCTCTTCTTTTGAAATCATTTAAAAGTCACATAATTATAACGTAAAACATATACTTTGAAAATATTTTTATAAGCTTGTAAGGGAATCTTTGATGATATTATAATGGTGGAAAATATCTGCACCCACCATATAAGTAAGAAAACATTCATACCTTAATTCTGTAGAAAAGGTTAAAAAGGAACTTGTTTGGAAAACGAAAGAAAGATTCCTTTATAAACATCTAATAAAAAGTCAAAAAGGGTATAAATGACTTTATCAAATAGTATTTAAAATAGTAAAAATGATTTGTAATACATTTTTAGGAAACATGGATGTGGGTGATAAAAAGGTCCCAGTAGATAATTACGTATAAACAACCTTGAATAATGAATAGATTGTGAAATAAACATTACCTTGTACTTTTCCGTAGTTGATGGTATTTTAACCTCCTGTATAATATCTAAAACATAGTTATTAAATTATAAAAGAACCATATACATAATTATGATATCATATATGATCTTTTAACATTTATTTGATAATAATATCTTAGTATTATCATTGTTTCAGGTGTTAACATACTCATTTTATTTTATATGTTTGGTTACATAAGTCGTGTTTGTTATGGATATGTTTTACCTTATTCATGTCTTGAATGATATAATGTTCATTAAACATTACTTTTAATCATAAAATTAGAATTATTTTTGAATGGATACGATGGGGAGTGAATCTCATCACGTTTGTGGAGACGGTAGTCCGTACGTACGCACGAGCGACAATATCATTCGTTTGATATTATAAGAATATATATTTGGATGGTATATCATATAGAAATAATCATTATCATGTTATATTTATTATTTAAATTAATTATACATCTTAATTATACCCATCTAAACAATAATATATTGAATAACAATTACACCACAACGTGGAGACGGTAGGTCATACGTACGCACGTATGGTGACATGTCATTCAATGGATTGATAGAATAATGAAATTGTTTGTTCCATAATTATAATAACATCAAAGTATATATAAGATACTTGATTTATTATTATATAATGTATATAACAATGAATGAAGAAGTTGAAGAAGAACTGAATTTGAAAAATGGTGGTGAAAACATTACCTTTTCTTCGGTTTCTTCCATTTCATTTGATCAAAAGGGCTCCATAGGTTGTCTTTCTGATCAAACTAAGGACTCTAGGTTCATTTTAGGGATGTTGAGAGAGTATTTGGGTAGGGTGTATTCGTTCAAAGAGGCTTTGAAGGTGTGAAATAATGAGAAGGTGGAGTTCCCTTTTATAAGAGGGGTGAGTGGCACCTTTGGAAAATCTTGAAATATTATTTTATAATAAATTCATATTCAGTTTCTAATGGCTATAAAAGGGGATTATTCAAATTATAAGTTGGGGATGGGTCGAAATACTTTAAACGAATAGAATATAGATAGGTTTGGGTTATTATATTAACCTTATATTTTATTTTTAACTCTTAGTTAATTAGTTTGACATTTACAATGTCACTTTTTATTTTTATATTATATAGTTAATAAACATACTATATACATCCAAGATACCCCAAAGTAGTTCATTAATGTTATTAAAATAATTATATTATTCATTTGGCTGAACATTAGATTTTTAGGAATAGAATATTAGTTAATAATATAATATTTGTTTTAAAAACTCTTCTATGTCAATTTTGACACTATTTGGTATTTTATTTTTGTGAAAATCATAAAAGAATTATTACTTCTAAAAACATAATTAAATCAATAATAACCTGACATATTAACCTATAAAATTATTTTAATTCATAAAATGTCGTATATTACATTTATTTTGATAATTATAATATCAGTTATTTTAATATTTCATTAAATAGGTAATTACTGCATCACCATTGTGTCATAAATAACATAAATTATTTAATGTATAAAAATTATAAATAAAATAAAATTATTTATGAAATAATTTTAGCTTTATAATTAATATTTACAATCGAATATAGATTATGTATAACCCAATATTAAAAATGTTTTAGTCATTAAACCGTGATTTTAACTCTTTTAAATCTTCTTTGAATTAAATAATAATAAATGTCCTAATCTAATACAAGTGGACTTAAATGATAATATTTTATTCCTAAGGTTGTTTATGGTCGAGATAAACTTCTCCAGTAGAATTAGTACATGTTTTAGGGTAATATTAATATCATTTTTACCTTTAATTACCCTATTTACTTTTAACCGTGGTAAATAAAAGAAAAAAGTTAATATTCACCAAAAATTATTTTTATCTTATTGAACCACATTTTTGACCTTGATATTAACCGTGTCTCGCTAATTTTCAAAATTACACTCACAGAAGCGGTAAAATTAATTTTTATGAGAATTTCTAAATTCTCCTAGGAGGTGGGTAAAAGACGGGGAAAAGTTCAATAAAATTTTTATATGTATAATATTATTATAAAATGACTCCAATGAATCACATTGAACTTTTATAGGTATTAATTATCAATTTTGACCTAAAATAAATTTAAATAAATTAAATAATTATTTAAATAATAATTTTGTTTTAACCAATACTCGGTGTTTTTCACTATTCATCAAAAATTGAAATTTTTCATGAAAAATACCAAAATTTCACCCTAGGATAATTTCAATATTCCGAATCCAAAAATGAAGTCCATTTTGAAAGATAAAATTTATAAAATTTCAAAAAGTGGGAATTACTATTCTTAATGGTTAGTTTCATTGGTTGTGGTCTGTGTTAGAACTGGAAGTTGCGTACAACACACACAATTGTATTATTGAAAAGAAAGCGTACCATGGAAGCTTGGGGTGTTACATTCTCCCCTCCTTCAAATAATTTCGACCTCGAAATTTCTAGAATACTACCGCATGAAATGACTTGGGTGGTTCTTCATCATAAGTTCCTTGGGGTCCCATGTTGCCTCTTCCATCTTACGGTATCTCCAAAAATCTTTTACAAGACGAGTCATCCGGTTTCTCAGTATTTGTTCTCTCGTATCATGAATGCTGATGGGATCATCGCAATAATAAAAATTGGTTTTCAGTTCTAATTCCTCATAGGTGAGTACATGCATTGGGTGAGGCACGCATTTTCTCAATAGTGACACATGGAACACATCGTGAACTTTTGAGAGACATGGTGGCATTTCCAAATGGTAAGCTACAACCCCAATTCGTTCTAGAATTTCTAAATTTCTGATTTACTTAGGACTAAATTTACCTTTCATTCCAAAACATACAACTCCCTTCCATGGATATACCTTCAAGATAACATGATCTCCCACCAAAAATTCCAAATCCTTTCTTCGGTTGTCGGCATATCTCTTCTGCCTACTATGAGATGCTTTGATGTGGTTTTGGATTACCTTTATCTTTTCCATCATTTCCTTCACTAGTTATGGTACAACTAGTTTTCATTCACCAACATCATCCCACCAGGTTGGTGTGCGACATCTCTTTCCGTATAATACTTCATCTGGTGCCATCCGAATGCTTGAATGGAAGCTATTGTTATAAGAAAATTCTACCAGTGGTAAATATTTATCCCACATACCCTGAAAGTCACGTGAGCATGATCTCAAAATGTCTTCTATGGTTTGAATAGTTCGTTCTGATTTTCCATCTGTTTGAGGGTGGTAAGCAATGCTCAAATGATGTTCTGTATCCAAGGATTTTTTAAGACTCTTCCAGAATCATGAAGTAAAATGAGGATCATGATCACAAAGAATCGATAGGGGTACACCATGAAGTCTCACAACTTCATTAATATATAGCCTTCCAAGACGTTCAAGTGGTAAATCCTACCTAATAGCAACGAAATGTGCTGATTTGGTAAGACGATCAACAATGACCCATATTGCATCGTTCTTTATAGGAGTATTTGGTATTCCCATGACAACGTCCATCCTGATATTATCCCATTTCCACTCGGGAATGGGATGAGGTTGCAAGACTCCTCCTAGATGTTTCCTTCTAGCATTCACTTGTTGACAAACTATACATCTCGTCACAAAATCAGCAATCTCCCTCTTCATGTTGTCCCACCAAAAATGTTCCTTCTAATCTCTATACATTGGGGTGCTCCCATGGTGTATAGAGAAATTGGAGCTATGAGAATCAACTAATAATTCCCTTTTCAGATCAGGTATATCGAGAACACAATGTCTCTTCCCAAATATCAAAATCCCTTCTTTAAACACAAACTATTTCAATCTCCCATCTTTTAGAGCTTTAATATTCTTTAGAAATTCTTCATCACCAGTTTGAGAACTCATTATCCTTTCTAGTAATGTTGGATTGGAAACCATTTGAAAATGCATTGAAGTTTCACCTTCCATGGTGATTCCCATATCCATCTTCACTATATACATGAAAATTGGATCCCTTTCAATTATCATATTGTTCTAAACTCAATGATTCTTTCTTCTCAAAGCATCTACCACCTTTTTCCCATCCCCGAGTGGTAGTGTATCGTGAAATAATAATACTTGAGTAGTTCAAGCCATATCCTTTGCTTCATGTTGAGTTCTTTATGTGAGAAAATATACTTCAAACTCTTGTGGTCAGTATAAATCTCACATTTCTCACCATAGAGATAATGTATCCATATCTTCAAATCAAATATTACAACATCTAACTCAAGATCATTAGTAGGATAGTTTTGCTCATGAATTTTCAGCTGTCGTGATACATAAGAAATAACTCTATCATTCTGTATAAGGACACAACAAAGTCTTATAATTAACACATCAATATAAATAATGAATCCATCATTCCCCGATGGTAGAGTATATATAAGATCATTGACTAATCTTATCATCAGTTCTTCGAAAAATTCTTCACACTGTTTTGTCCAAAAAATGTAACCCCTTTATGTGTGAGGTTTGTTAACTGGTTATCCAACCTTGAAAAGTTCTGGAGGAAACATCGACAATAACCTACTAAACAAATTAAAACTGTGTACCTCAATTATAATCATAGGTGCTAGCCATTCATGGATTTCCTTGGTCTTAGAAGGATCAATGTAAATTCCATCCTTAGAGACAATATAGCCATGAAATGAAATCTCTTGAAGCCATAACTCACACTTTCTAAACGTCCCATATAATTCATGTCTTCTAAGAGTCTTCAAGATAATGCACAAGTGATTTTCATGATCTTCGTAGCTTTTGAAATATACCAATATATCCTCAATAAATAACACAACAAAATCATAGAGATATTCATTGAAAACACTATTCAATAGATGCATGAATACAGAGGGTAAATTAGTCATCCCAAAAGTCATTACTGTAAACTCATAATGTCCGTACCATCTTCGAAATGCTGTCTTCAGAATGTCTTCCATTATCACAGAAAACTGATGGTATCCGGATCGAAGGTCAGTGTTTGAAAAGTATTGATCTCCATGAAGTTGGTCAAATAAATCATCAATGCGTGGTAGGGGATATTTGTTATTTTTTTTATATCATTGATCTCCCAGTAGTCGATACATAACCTCATAGTTCCATCATTATTTTTAACAAAAAGAACAGGGTCTCCCATTGGAGAAACACTATGGAGAAGAAATCTCTTATTACTCAATTCCTCTAGTTGTTTCTTTAGTTTAACTAATTCCATAGTGTCCATTATATAAGGGGAATCCGATATAGTCCTTGATCCAAGAATTAAATCAATGGAAAACACAACTTTTCATTCTGGAGGATGTCCAGGTAAATCTTACAGAAACACATCTACATATTCTTTCACAATAGGTACATCCTCTATTTGAACATTCCTTTCTTCACCCTCAGTAATTTCATTCTCTTACTCCCCAATAATTGAATTTAGTTGAGCTACAAGGGGTGGATATAGATAGGAATTTGGTGGTGACAATTCTGCTCTAAAGATAAGGTTTTCTTTATCATCATCATCAAAAATCATATTCTCCTTCTTATTACAATAAATCTTCACATCATAGTCTGAATGCCAATCCATAGCTAAGATTATGTCAAACTCAATCATAGGTATGACAATGATATCAGTGGATAAAGAACATTTATGTGCTCTAATGGGGACTGATTCACAAAACATTGTTACAATGATACGTCCCTTTGGAGTTTTAAATGACAACTTCTTTATTAAATAAAATTGTAAATATCTGATTTCCATAGAAAACTGGGACGATATGAAATAATGTGATGATCCAGAATCCAATAAAGCATTTTCTAAACATGAGGAAACCATTAAATTACCTGCCACCACGTCATTCAGAGCTTCTACCTCAGTAGTAGTGATAGCATATGCTTTGCCTTGATCCCTTGGCATTTTCTGAGGCAAGTTCCCCTGACACTTAAGACATTCATTTGCATAATGTCCCATATCTCTAAAATTATAGCATTCCACGTTCACATAAACTCTCTTTCCCTTGTAATCATGAGCTTGGTGGCCTTTTTCACCACACTTGTAACAGACTCCCATTCCTTTTAAGCAAGTACTGAGGTGTTTCTTCCAACATTTACTACAGGATGGATTTTCAACTTTTCCCTTATTCCCCTTATATCCATTTCCAGATTGATCAGCATATCTCTTCTTTCTTGCTTTGTTTTAATGTCATAAGACTTAGAGAATTCTTTTTCTATCTTGATAACACATGAGACAATATCATCATATGAAGAGAAGGTTTGTGAGACTAATGCTCGATGATGAAATGGTTTTATCCCATCAATGAAATGATCAAAATTACTTTGTGGGTTACGTATATAATCTGGAGCATACCTCGCTAACCTTCTAAAGTTAGCCTCATACTTTTCGACATTCTCATCCTCTTTCTACCTTAGACTCAGAAAACGACTTTCCATATCTTCTTGATGGTCTCGATGAAAGAATTTTTCTAATAACAGCTCTTTGAACTACCTCAATTCCATATCCAATACTTCATCATCTTACTTCGTGTTTTGTATCAATAACCACCATTGATCAGCATCTCTAGTGACGCAATAAACTGTCAGGATAACTGTTTCCCATTCACTACTCTCCAAGGCATGGAATATTTTCTCTAAAGAATTTATCCATTGCTCAGCTACCAAGGGATTTGTAATCCCACTGAATGTTGTTGGTTGTTGCCACATTAAGAGATCGTACATTGATCCTATATGCTATGGATTAGGTTTCTCTATACGGGTAAGGTTATTATTCATAACCTGAGTGAGTTTCCCCAGTATGGTGATAAGATGATGAGGACCAGTTGTATCACCGGCTCCACTATAATTATCTTGAGCAGGTGCGCGATCCCTACATGGAGTGTGTGCATTGATATGGTTTCCATTTCTTCCACTAGGCGCCATTTCTAAACAATGGCATAAACTATATCAGTTTATGAATCAAAATACATAATTCCATACTTATAAAACACTTAACATAAATTGAACTATTTATGGATATAATCCATAATCATAAAAATGTTTTCTTTGAGGAATTATATACTCATAAACCCTTCATAATGATTTGTAATGAAAATGAGAGTTATCCTAAGCATATCCCCTTGGAGTGTCGTAACCAAGAGTGCAGCAAGGCCCGTTGTCATGCACCAGTTCTCGTCCGAGTCTAGATCCAAGCGGTGATTTCGGGTTTTACCCCTAGGTTCATCTATGCCAGAGCCGCCTCTACCTGCTCGTATCCAGACAGGTATATATTTCTCTGAAAACTCATAATATCTCTACAATACCAAAATTCTAGGAAGTTCTTCTATACTAATCCACAATGCTCATCTTCAATCTATGTGGTCTAATCAGAATTTATCTAAATCTAGCATCCAATGTTTGTACTAATCTTCCTCTGATACCAACTGTAACTCCCTGACCCTAGTTACCCAGAGTTGGCGCATTATTACATAACATTAGAATGATCACAGGAATGATCAAATCTCAAAAGACCAATTAGTTTAGTAGCCTTGGAAACAGTAGATATATTCATAAGTCTTACATTACATCAAAAAAAATGAAAAATACAACAAAATAGTATCCATAGATCACTCTCATATACCCACATATTATCCTTGTAGGTCATTCATTAATTAATTCTTCACATCCTGGGGAAAATAATTCATTGAAAGGGGTGAGCTTAGATGCTCAGTAAGGATAACAATATAGAGGAAACTTTCATGAATAAACATAAACATTTAAGGAAATGTATAACTAAAAAAGCCTTTTAAGCTTGAACATCAGCATAATATGGAAAAGATAAATATCAAATAATTCCATTCACTTACTCGCATGTATATTCTACTAGTCGAATAATCAAATGCAATATCAATAACCACTTTCATAATAACGGAATGCATAATTCCAGAATATCGTCACCACGTAGCTAAGGCCTCGTGCCAAGAATACAAATAAGATTTTTTCAAGGACTCATCCCAAGACACTAGTTTTACTCATTAGACCTACCGATGCATCTAGGAACTATATCAGGCTACACTAGTCACATATTAAGTCTAATGCATTCCTCATATGAACAGGTTTAAACCTAACATGAAAATTAGTATTAAAACTAGCATACGAAATGTCAATTCATTCTCCATAAACCATGAATGGTATAGGAATAACACATCCACAATAAAACATATCAAAAAAACTTCAGTACAATATGGAAGATTTGTATCATAATAATGCAACTTCAATTAAGCTTAGAATCCATCAATGGATGTTGACAAAGATGAAATCCAAACTATTTTAGAGAAATATCCCTTTTTTTGAAATCATTTAAAAGTCACATTATTATAAAATAAATCCTTTACTTTGAAAATATTATTATAATATTGTAATGGAAGATTCAACAATTTTATAACAGCACAAAATAGCCACACCCGCCGTATAAGTTAAAAAACATTCTTACCTTAATTCTGTCAAAAAGGTTAAAAAGGACCTTGTTTGGAAAACTAGAGAAATATTCCTTTATAAACATCTTATAAAAAGTTAACAATAGTATAAATGAAATTATCACGTAGTCTTTAAAATAGTAATAATGATTAGAAATACATTTTTATGAAGCATGGATGTGGATGATAAAAAGGTCCGAGTAGATAATTAAGTATAAACAACGTCGAGTAATGAAGTGATTGTGAAATAAACCTTACCTTGTAATTTTCCACAGTCAATGGTATGATAACCTCCGTTATAATAGTTAAAAAATTGTTATTAAATTATACAAGAACCATATACATAATTATGATATCATATATGATCTTTTAACCCTGATTTGTTAAAAATATCTTAGTATTATAATTGTTTTGGTTGTTAACTTACTCGTTTTGTATTATATGTTTTGTTACATAAGCTGTGTTTGTTATGGATAGGTTGTAACTTATTCATATCCATAATTATATAATGTTTTTTAAACATTAATTTTAATCATAAAATGAGAATTAGTTTGGAATGGATACGGTGGGGAAGGAATCTCATCACGTTCGCGGAGACAGTAGTCCGTACCTACACACGAGCAACAATATCATTCTTATGATATTAAGATAATATATAACTGAATGGTAGATAATATTGAAAGAATAATTATCATGATATATTTATTATTTAAATTATGTATACATCTTTATTATACCCATCTAAATAATAATATATTGAATAACAATTACACCACAACGTGGAGACGGTAGGACGTACGTACGCACATATGGGGACATGTGATTCAAGGGATAGATAGAATAATTAATTTGTTTGTTCCATAATTATAATAACATCACATTATGTATAATATAATGGATTTATTATTATAGAATAGGAATTAAAATAATGAAGAATTGAAGAAGAAATTAATTTGAGAACGAGTTGTGATAACATTACCTCTTTTTCGGGTTCTTCCTATTGATTTGATCAAAATAGTTATTTAGGATGGCTTTATGATCAAACTAAGGCCTCTAGTATGTAGTGAGGGAATTTGAGAGAGTATTTGGGTAGGGTTTGGCCGAACCAAGAGGCATTGAAGGTTTGAAATAATGATAAGGGGGAGTTCCCTTTTATAAGAGGGGTGAGGGGCACCTTTGGAAAAGCTAGAAATTTTATTTTATAATAAATTTATATTCGACTTATAATGGCTCCATAGTGTATTATTAGAAATATAAGGTGGTGATGGGTCTAAATACTTTCATCTAATATTATTTAGATAGGTTTGGGTTATTATATTAAACTTATCATTTAGTTTTAGCTCTTAGTTAATTGGTTTGACATTTACCATGTCACTTTGTATTTTTATATTATATAGTTAATAAACATACTATATACATCCAAGAGACCCAAAAGTTGTCCATTAACGATATAACAATAATTATATGAGTCATTTGGAATATCCTTAGATTTTAGGAATAGAAAATAAGTTAATAATATAATATTTGTTTTATAAACTCTTTTTTGTCAATTTTGACACTATTTGGTATTTGATTTTTTTGAAAATCATAACAGCCAGATTACTTCTAAAAACCAAAATTAAATAAATACTAACATTTCATATTAAACTATAAAATTAGTGTAATTCATAAAAAGTCTCAAATTACATTTATTTTGATATTTATAATACCAATTATTTTAATATTTCATTAATTAGGTAATTACTGCATCACAATAGTGTCATAAATAACATAAATTATTAATGTCTAAAAATTACAAATAAAATACCATTATTTAGGAAATATTTTTAGATTTCTAATGAATATATACAATCTAATTTATCTTATGTACAACTTTATATTAAATTTTTTTAGTAATTAAACCTTGATTTTAACTCTTTTAACTATTCTTTGAATTAAATAATAATAAATGTCCTAATCTAATAAAAGTTGACCTAAATGAGAATATTTTATTCATAAGGTTGTTTTTGATAGAGATAAACTTTTCAAATAGAATTAGTACATTTTTTAGTGTAATATTAATATCATTTTTACCCTTAATTACCCTATTTACTTTTAACCGTGGTAAATATAAGTAAAAAGTTACTATTCACCAAAAATTATTTTTATTTTATTGAACCAAATTTTTGTCCTTGATATTAACTGTGTCTCTCGTATTTTCGAAATCCCACTCACAAAAGCGTTAAAATTATGTTTTATGTGAATTTTCAAATTCTCTTAGGAGGTGGGTAAAAGACTGTGAAAAGTTCAATAAAATTTTAATATGTCTAAAATTATTATAAACTGACTCCAATGAATTAAATTGAAATAATATCGGTATTACGTATCTATTTTGACCTAAAATAAATTTAAATAAAATAAATAATTATTTAAATAATAATTCGGTTTTAACCAATATCTCAGTGTTTTTCAATATTCATAAAAAATTGAATGTTTTCAGAAAAATACCAAAATTTCACCCTAGGATAATTTCGATATTATGAATCCAAAAATGAAGTCCATTTTGAAAGATAAAATGTATAAAATTTCAAAAAGTGGGTATTAATATTCATAACGGCTAGTTTGATTGGTTGTGGTCTTCGTTAGAACTCGAAGTTGCGTACAACACACGCTACTGAATTATTAAAAGGAAATCGTACCGTGGAAGATTGGGGTGTAAAAGTTTCATTAAAACTATCTTCAACAAAGATCATGTAATGCCTCGACCCCAGTTACCCAAAGTCGGTGCATTATTACATAACATTGGCATGATCATAAGAAATATCAAATATCAAAAGTTAGAATAATTTAGTAGCCTTGGAAACACTAGATATATTAAAAAAGGTTTTCATTACATCATAAAAATAAAAACAACAACTACATAGTCTTCATAATACACACTCATTTCCCCACATACTATCCATGTAGGTCATTCATAAATTACTTCATCACATCCTAGAAATAATAAAATAATGAAAGGGGTGAGCTCAGATGCTCAGTAAGGATAACAATATAGTAGAAACTTTCATAGATAAACATAAACATTTTAGGAAATGTATAACTAAAAAAAATCCTTTTAAACATTAAAATCAGCATAATATGGAAAAGATAAAATGAAATAATGTCATTTACTTATTCACATGTATATTCTACTAGTAGAATAATCACATGCAATATAAATAACAACTTTCATAATGATGAAATGCATAATGCCAGACTATCATAAACACATACCCTTGGCCTCGTGCCAAGACTACAAATAAGATTTTGTCAAGGCCTTGTGCCAAGATAGTAGTTTGTCTCATGAGACCTACCAATTCATCTAGGAGCTATAGCGGTCTCCACCCATCACTTATTAAGTCTAATGCATTCATCATATGAACAAGATTAAACATAACATAAACATTCGTATTAAAACTAGCATAAGAAATGTCAATAATTTCACCAAAAACCATTAATGGTATAAAAATAACACATCCACAGTCAAAAATATCACAAAACCTTCAATAATATATGGATTTTTTGTATCATAATAAATAAACATCAAAATAGCTTAAAATCCATCAAAGGATGTTGACATAGATGAAATCAAAACTATTTGAGTGAAATATCTCTTCTTTGGAAATCATTTAAATGTCACATAATTATAAAATAAAACATTTACTTTGAAAATATTCTAATAATCTTGTAAGGGAAGGTTTGATGATTTTATAATGGCGTAAAATAGCTGCACCCACCGTATAAGTTTAAAAAGACATTCTTACCTTAATTATGTCGAAAAGGTTAAAAAGGCCCTTGTTTTTGAAAATGACAGAAATATTCCTTTATAAACTTATTATAAAAAGTCAACAAGGTTATAAATGACTTTATACCATAGTCTTTGAATTATTAATAATTATTTGAAATTAATTTTTATGAAACATGGATGTGGATGATAAAGAGGTCCCAATAGATAATCACGTATAAACAACCTCGGATAATGAATAGATTGTGAAATAAACACTTACCTTGTACTTTTCCTTAGTCTATGGTATGTTAAAATCCATTATAATAGTTAAAACAATGTTATTATTTTATACAAAAACCATATACATAATTATGATATCATAGATGGTCTTCTATTAATGCTTTGTTAAAAATATTTTAGTATTATCGTCATTTCGGGTGTTAACTTAATCGTATTCTTTTATATGTTTTGTTACATAAGCATGTTTGATATGGATAGGTTGTATTTTATTCTTATCCAGAATGATATAAAGTCCTTAAACTTTATTTTTAATCAAAAAATGAGAATTATACTTGAATGGATACGATGGAGAATGAATCTCATCCCGTTCGTGGAGACGGTAGTACGTACGTACGCACGAGCAAAAATATCATTCTTTTGATATTAAAATAATATATAATTGGGTGTTGTATCATATATACATAATAATTTTCATTTAATATTTATTATTTACCTGAATTATACATCATTATTATACCCATATAAATAATAATATATTGAATAACAATTAAACCACGACGTGGAGACGGTAGGCCGTACGTACGCATGTATGGTGACATGTCATTAAAGAGATGGATAGAATAATGAATTTTGTTGTTCCATATTTATAATAACATCAAAATATATAGAATACACTGGAGTTATTATTTTATAATGGAAATAACAAGGAAATAAGTTGTTGAAGAAGAAATGAACTTGAAAAAGGGTGGTGAAAACATTACCTCTTCTTCGGGTTCTTCCTTTTGATTTGATCAAAAGGCCTCCATAGGTTGGATTTATGGTCAAAATAATGCCTCTAGTTTGATTTGAGGGAAGTTGAGAGAGTATTTGGGTTGGGTTTTTTTGATCCAAAAGGATTTTAATATGTTAATTAGTGAGAAGGCGGAGTGTTCTTTAATAAGAGGGGTGAGGGGTAGCTTTGGAAAAGCTAGAAATATTATTTTATAATAAATTCATATTCGGTTTATAATGGCTCAAAAGTGGACTATTTAAAGTCTAAGGTGGGGATGGGTCGAAATACTTTCAACCAATATAATTTAGACAGGTTTGGGTTATTATATTAACCTTATTATTTAGTTTTAACTCTTAGTTAATAAGTTTGACATTTACCATGTCACTTTGTATTTTTATATTCAATAGTTAATAAAAATACTATATACATCCAAGAGACCCCAAAGTGGTTCATTAATGATATTCCAATAATGATATGAGTCCTTTGGGTGATCCTTTGATTTTTAGGAATAGAATATTAGTTAACAATATAATAATATTTTTAAAAACACTTCTATGTCAAATTTAACACTATTTGGTATTTGATTTTTGTGAAAATAATAGCAGCATGATTAATTATAAAAAACATAATTAAATCAATAATAACATGTAATAATAATCTATTATATTAGTGTAATTTATTAAAAGTTCAAATTACATTTATTTGGATATTTATATTTTAAATTATTTTAATATTTTATTAATTACGTAATTACTACATCACCATTGTGTCATAAATAAATTAAATTATTTAATGTCTATAAATTATAAATAAAATACCATTATGTAGTAAATGTTTTTATATTTATAATGAATATTTATAATGGAATTTATCTTATAAAAAACCCTATATTAAATTTTTTTTAGTTAATAAACATTGATTTTAACTCTCTTAACTCTTCTGGAATTAAATAATAATAAATGTCATAATCTAATCCAAGTGGACCTAAATGAAAATATTTTATTCCTAAGGTTGTTTTTTTTTGGAGATACACTTGTCCAAATGAATTATTACATGTGTTAAGGTAATATTAATATCATTTTAACCATTAATTATCCAATTTACTTTTATCCGTGGTAAATAAAATTAAAAAGTTAATATTCACCAAAAATCATTTTTATCTTATTGAACCACATTTTATTCCTTGATATTAACTGTGTCTATTGTATTTTATAAATTCTACTCATAGAAGCGGTAAAATAACGTTTTATATGAATTTACAAATTCTCCTAGGAGGTGGGTAAAAGGCGGTGAAAAGTTCAATAAAATTTTTATATGTCTAAAATTATTATGAAATGACTCCAATAAATTACGTTGAAATTATATTGGTATTACGTATCTATTTTGACCAAAAATAAATTTAAATAAAATAAATAATTATTTAAATAAAAAGTTTGTATTTAACTAATAACTCAGTGTTTTACACTAATCATCATAAATTGAATGTTTTCAGATAAATACCAAAAATTCACCCTAGGCTAATTTTGATATTACAAATCCAAAAATAAAGTCCATTTTGAATGATAAAATTTATAAAATTTTAAAAAATGTGTATTACTATTCATAATAGCTAGTTTGATTGGTTGTGGTGTGTGTTAGAACTCGAAGTTGCGTACAACACACGCTATTGTATTATTCAAAGAGAAGAATATCGTGGAATCTAGGGGTGTTACATTCCCCCCTTCAAATAATTTAGTCTTCGAAATTTCTAGAAAACTGTTGTATTAAAAGAATTAGGTGATTCGTCATCATAAGTTTCTCAGGTTCACACATTGCATGTTCCATCTTATGGTTTCTCCATAGAACTTTTACCAGACGAGTCGTCCGGTTTCTCAGCACTTGTTATCTGGTTTCAATAATCTTGATTGCTCTTCACAATAAGACTGATAATGTTCCAGTTCTAATTCCTCATAAGTTAGTACATGTGTTGGGTCAGACATGTATTTCCTCAACAGTGATACATGGAACACATCGTGTACTTTGGAGAGACTTGGCGGCATTTCCAAATTGTAATCTACAACCCAAATTCGTTCTATGATTTCGAAAGGTATGATGTACCTAGGATTCAATTTACCCTTCATATCGAAACGTATAATTCCCTTCAATGGAGATACTTTCAAGAAAACATGTTCTCCTACTTGAAATACCAAATCCTTCCTTTGGTTATCGACATAGCTCTTCTGCCTACATTGAGCTACATTGATGTGGTTTTGGATTACCTTCACCTTTTACATCGTTTCCTCCACCAGTTCTGGACCTACGAGTTTTCTTTCACCAACGACATCCCAACAGGTGGGAGTGTGACATCTCTTTCTGTATAACGCTTCATATGGTTCCACCTGAATACTCGAATGGAAGCTATTGTTATAGGAAAATTTAACCAAAGGTAAATATTGATCCCACATACCCTGAATGTCAAGTGAGCCGGATCTCGACATGTCTTCTAAGGTTTGAATTGTCCGTTCTGATGGTCCATCTATTTGACGGTGGTAGGTACCGCTCAAATGAAGTTCAGTATCCAATCCCTTTGAAGACTCTTCCAGAATCGTGAAGTAAAACGAGGATCATGATCCGAAAAAATCGATAAGGGGTACTTAATGAAGTCTCACAACATCATTAATATACAGTCTTCCTATCCATTCAAGTGGTAAATCTTACCTTATAGTAAGAAAATGTGTTGACTAGGTAAGACGATCAACAATGACCCATATTGTATTGTTCCTTCTAGGAGTCTATAGTTGCACCATGATGAAGTCCATAGTAATATAATCCCATTTCCACTTAGGTACGGGAAGAGGTTGCAATAATCCACCAGGCTGTTGCATTCCAGAATTCACTTGTTGACAAACCATACATCTTGACACAAAATCAGAAATATCCCACTTTATGTTGTCCCACAAAAAATGTTCCTTCAAATCATTAAACACTTTGGTTCTCCCAGGGTGTATAGAGAAATTGGAACTATGAGCATCATCCAACAATTCCCTTTTTAGATCAGTTATATCAGTATCACAAATCCACTTCCCAAATTTCAAAATTCCATATTCATACACAAAGACTCTCAATCTCCCATAATTGACAGATTTTATCTTCTTTTGAAATTCCTCATCATCAGTCTGAGTACTCATAATCCTTTCTAGTAAAGATTATTTGGAAACCATTTGAAAAAGCATTGATATTTCACTTTACATGGTTATTCCCATGTCCATCTTCACTAGATCTATGTAAATTGGATCCCTTTCAATTCTCATATTGTTCAAAACTCCATGATCATTTCTGCTCAAAGCATCTGCCACCGTGTTTTCCTTCCCGGGGTGGTAGTGTATCATGCAATCATAACCCTTGAGTAATTCAATCCATCTCATTTTCATCATATTGATTTATTTTTGTGAAAAAATATATACCAAACTCTTGTGATCAGTATAAATATCACATTTTTCACCATAAAGATAATGTCTCCACATCTTCAAATCAAATATTATAGTAGCTAACTCAAGATCATGAGTAGGATAGTTTTCTCATGAATTTTTAGCCATCGTGATGCATAGGAAAAAACCATATCATTCTGCACAGGGACACAACCAAGTCCATTATTCGATGCATCACTATAAATAACAAACCCATCATTCCCCGATGGTAGAGTCAATATAAGAGAATTGTATAATATTCTCTTCAGTTCTTCAAAAAATTCTTCCCAATCTTTTTCCAAACAAATTCAACCCATTTACATGTGATTTTCGTTAATGGTTTAGCCAATTGGGCAAAATTCTAGACGATACGTTGATAATAACCTGCTAAACCAATAAAACTACGTACCTAAGTTATACTCATTGGTGCTGGACATTGTTGGATTCCCTTTCTCATAGAAGGATCAAGAATGATTCCATCTTCTGAGACAATATGTCGATGAAAAGAAATTTCTTGAAGCCAGAATTCACACTTTCTAAACTTCCCATATAATTCATGTCTTTTGAGAGTCTTTAGGATAATGCGCAAGTGATTTTCATGATCTTCATAGATCTTTGAGTATACCAAGATATCATCAATAAATACCATCCTAAATTCATCTATATATTCCTTGAAAACTCTATTAATTAAATCCATCAGTACATAGGGTGCTGCCCGAAATGCATTACTGTAAAATCGTGATGCTCGTACCTGGTTCGAAATGTTTCTTAAAAATTTCTTCCTTCATCATACACAACTGAAGGTATCCATACCGAATTTCAATATTTGAAAAGTATTGAGCTCCATGTTGTTGGTCAGATAAATCATCAATGCGATGTAGGGGATACTTTTTATTTATTGATATAGCTTTGATTTCCCTGTAGCCGATACATAACCTCATAGATACATCTTTCTTCTTAACAAAACAAATAGGGGATCCCCATGGAGAAACACTAGGTCGAATAAATCCTTTATTACTCAATTCCTCTAGTTTTTTATTTAGTTCAAGTAATTCCAAAGTGGCCATTCATTAAGGGGTCTTCGATATAAGCCTTGATCTAGGAATTAAATCAATGGAAAACTCAACTTCTCGTTCTGGTGGATGTCCAGGTAAATCTTCTGTAAACACATCTATATATTCTTTCACAATAGGTACATCCTCAATTTGAACATTCTGTTCCTCACCAACAGTCATTACATTCCCATCCTCCCCAACAATTGAATTTAGTTGAGCTACTCGGGGTGGATCCAAATAAGAATTATGTGGTGATGATTCCGCTCTAAAGATATGGTGTTCTTTATCATCATCATCATACATAGTATCATCCTTCTTATTACAATAAATTTTTTCATCGTGGTCTAAAAGCCAATCCAAATTGAGGATTATATCAAACTCAACCATAGGTATGGTGATGAGATCAGTAGATAAAGAACATTTATGTGCTCTAATGGGGATTGATTCACTAAACTTTTTGGCAATGATACTTCTCATAGGAGTTTTATCTGAAAACTACTTTGTTAAATCAAATTGGAAATATCTAATTTTCTTAGATAATTGTGATGATATGAAACTATTCAATGATCTAGAATAAAATAATGCATTTTCTAAACTTGAGGAAACCATTAAATTACATTCCAACACGTATTTCGGAGCTTCTACCTCAGTAGTAGTGATAACAGATGTTTGGCCTTGATCCCTTTGCCTTTTCTGAGGTATGTTCCCCTGATGCATAGGATATTAACTGGCACTATGTCCCATCTCTCTGCAGTTGTAGCATTGAAAATCAGTAGCTTCTTTCTACCCCTTGCAATCACGTGCTTGGTGGCATTTTTACCACACTTGTAACAGACACCCATTCCCTCCCAGCAAGTACCAGGGTGTTTCTTATGAAATTTACTACAGGATGGATATTTAACTTTTCCCTTCATCCCCTTATTTCCATTCTCAGATTGATCAGCCGATCTCTTATTCTCTTGATTTGCTTTAAAGTCATAAGACTTAGAGATTTGTTTTTCTGTCTTGATAGCACATGATAAAATATCTTCGTACGACAAGAAGGATTGTGACACTAATGCTCGACGAAGAAATGGTTTTAAACCATCAAAGAAACAATAAATCTTACTTATTGGGTTACATATATAATCTAAAGCATACCTTGCTATCCTTGTAAAGTTAACCTCATAATTTGTGACATTCTCATCCTCCTTTTGTCTCAAACTAAGAAATTTCCTTTCCATATCTGCTCGATGGTCACGAAGAAATGATTTTTCTAAAAACAGATCTTTGAACTCCCACCATTTCATATTTTATACTTCATCATCTTCTTTCGTGTTTTGAATCAACGACCACAATTTTTCATCATCTCCAGTGAGGAGGTAAACTGATATGATAACTTTTTCCCTTTCACTAATCCCCAAATCCTGAAATATTTTCTCTATGGAAGATATCCAATTCTCAACTACCAATGGATTTGTACTCCCATTGAATGTTTTTTGTTGTTTCCTCATGAAGCAATCTAACATTGATCCTCCACACTGTGGATCAGGGTGCTCTAAACGGATAATGTTATTATTCATAACCTGAGTGAGTTGTCCCAGTATGGTGATAAGCTGATCAGCACTAGTTGTATCACCAGACCCACTATAATTATCTTGAGGAGGCAGGCAATCCCTACATGGAGTGCTTGCATTCATACGATTTCCATTTCTTCAACTAGGCACCATTTCTAAAAAATGTCATAAACTAGATCAGTTTATGAATAAAAATACATAATTCGATACTTATAAAACACTTAACATAAATTGAACTATTTATAGATAAAATCCATAATCAGAAAAATGTTTTCTTTGAAGAAATATATACTCATAAACCCTTCATAATGGTTTGTAATGAAAATGAGAATTATCCTAAGCATATCTCCTAGGAGTGGCGTAACTAAGAGTGCAGCAAGGCCCGTTGTCGTGCACCAGTTCTTGTTTGAGTCCAGCTCAAAGAAGTGTTTTCGGGTTTTACCCCTAGGTACATCTTTTCCAGAGACACCTCTACCTTCTCGTATCCAGACGGAGATTTATTGCCCCGAAAACTCACAAAATCTCTATAATACCAAAATTCTAGGAAGTTCTTCTATACTAATCCTCAAAGTTTATCTTAGGTCTATGCGCTCTAATCAGAGATTATCTAAATCTAGTTTCCAAGGTTTGTACTAAACTTCCTCTGATACCAACTGTAATGATCTGACCATAGTTACCCAGAGTCAGTGCCTTATTACATAACATTGGCCTGATCACAAGAAAGATCAAATCTCGAAAGATCGATTAGATTAGAGCCTTGAAAACACTAGATATATTAATAATGTTTTACATTACATCATAAAAATGAAAACTACAACAACATAGTCTCCATAGTCCACACTCATGTCCCCACATCCTATCCATTTATGTCATTCATAGATTAATTATTCACATCCTCAGAAAAATAAATCATTTTAAGGGGTGAGCTCAGATGCTCAGTAAGGATAACAATATACCAGAAACATTCATAAATAAGCATAAAATTTTTAGGAAATTTATAACTAAAATCAAGGCCTTTTAAACATTAAATTAAGAATAATATGGAAAAGATAAAATGAAATAATTCCACTTACTTATTCACATGGATATTCTACTAGTCGAATAATCACATGCAATATCGATAACCACTTTCCTAATGATGGAAAGCATAATGCCAGACTATCATAACCACATATCCAAAGCCTTGTTCCAAGACTAAAAATAAGATTTTGTCAAGACCCTGTCCCAAGACACTAGTTTTTCTCATGAGACCTACCGATGCATCGAGGAGCTATAGCGGGCTCCCCCCGTCACTTATTAAGTGCAATGCATTCCTTATATAAACAGGTTCAAACATAACATAAACATTCTTATTAAAACTAGCATAGGAAACGTCAATAATTTCACGATAAACCATGAATGGTATAAAAATAACACATCCACAGTCAAACATATCACAAAACCTTCAATAATATATGGATGTTTTTTATCATAATAAATAAACTTGGAATAATCTTAAAATCCATCAAAGGATGTTGACATAGATGAAAACAAATCTATTTGAGAGAAGTATATCTTTTTATTGAAATCATTTGAGAGTAACAAAATTATAAAATAAAACATTTAATTTGAAAATATTTTTATAAACATGTAAAGGAATCTTCAAAAATTTTATAACGTCATAAAATAGCCGCCCCCGCCGTATAAGTTTAAAAATACATTCTAACCTTAATTCTGTCGAAAAGGTTAAAAAGGACCTTGTTTGGAAAACCACATAATGATTCCTTTATAAAATTATTATAAAAATTCAACAAGGGTATAAATGTCTTTATACCATATTCTTTAAAATAATAAGAATTATTTGAAATACATTTTTAAGAAACATGGATGTGCATGATAAAGAGGTCCCAGTAGATAATCATGTATAAACAACCTCAGATGATGAAGAGATTGTGAAATAAACCCTTACCTTGTACTCTTCCTTAGTCGATGGTATGTTAACCTCTGATATAATAGTTAAAACATTGTTATTAAGTTATAAAAGAACCATATACATAATTATGATTTCTTATATTATCTTCTATTAATGCTTTCTTAATAATATTTTAGTATTATCGTCGTTTCGAGTGTTAACATAATCGTTTTCTTTTATATTTTTTGTTACATAAGGAATTTTGTTATGGATAGGTTGTATATTATTCATATCCAGAATGATATAAAGTCCTTAAAAATTATTTTTATTCATAAAATGTTAATTATACTTGAATGGATATGATGGGGAATGAATCTCATCCTGTTCGTGGTGACTGTGGTCTGTACGTACGCACGAGCAACAATATCATTCTTTTGAAATTAAAATAACATATAATTGGATGGTGTATCATATATAAATAATAATTATCATGTTATATTTATTATTTAAATGAATTATAAATCATTATTATACCCATCTAAATAATAATATATTGAATAACAATTACACCACGACGTGGAGACGGTAGGTCGTACATATGCACGTATGATGACATTTCATTCAAGGGATGGATAGAATAATGAATTTGGTTGTTCAATATTTATAATAAATTCACACTATATATAATATACTGGATTTATTATTTTATAATGGAAATAACAAAGAAAGGAGAAGTTGAAGAAGAAATGAACTTGGAAAAGGGTAGAGAAATCATTACCTCTTCTTCAGGTTCTTCCTTTGGATTTGATCAAAAGGGATAGTTAGGTATGCTTTATACTCAAACTAAGGCCTCTAGGTTGATGTGAGGGAAGTTGAGAGAGTATTTTGGCCAGTGTTGGCTAATACAAAAGGCTTTTAATGTGTGAATTAGCGAGAATGGGAGTGCCCTTTTTTAAGAGTGGTGAGGGGCACCTTTGGAAAATCTAGAAATATTATTTTATAATAAATTAATATTTGGTTTATAATGGCACCAAAGTGGATTTTTAAAAGTCTAAGGTGGGGATGTGTCTATATACTTTCATCCAATATAATTTAAATAGGTTTTTGTTTTTATATAATCCTTATCTTTTAGTTTTAACTCTTAGTTAATTAGTTTGACATTTAACATGTCAGTTTTTATTTTTATATTATATAGTTAATAAACCTACTATATACATCCAATAGGCACCCAGATGGTCCATTAATTATTCACCAATCATTATATATGTATCTCGGTCAAACCTTAGATTTTTAGAACTTTTATATCAATTAATAATATAATATTTGTTTTAGAAACTCTTTTATGTCAATTTTCACACAATTTGGTATTTGATTTTTGTGAATATCATAACAGCATTATTACTTCAAACAACAATAATTAAATAAATAATAACATGTCAAATTAACCTATAAAATTAGTGGAATTAATAAAAAGTCTAAAATTACATTTATTTGGGTATTTATATTATCAATTATTTTATTATTTCATTAATTAAGTAATTACTGCATCTCCATTGTGTCATAAATAAATTAAATTATTTATTTTCTACAAATTATAAATACAATATGACTATGTAAGAAATATTTTTATATTTCTAATGAATATTTATAATCGAAATTATATTATTTAAAACCAATATTAAAAATGTTTTAGTTTATAAACATTGATTTTAACTCTTTTAAGTTTTCTTTGAATTAAATAATAATAAATTTCCTAATCTAATCCATGTGGACCTAAATGACAATATTTTATTCCTATGGTTGTTTTTGGTCGAGATACACTTGTCCAATAGAATTAGGACATGTGTTAGGGTAATATTAACATTATTTTCCCCTTAATTATCCTATTTAATTTTAATCGTGGTAAATAAAAGTAAAAATTTACTATTCAGAAAAAATTATTTTTATCTTATTGAACCACATTTTACTTATTGATATTAACCGTGTCTCTCGGATTTTCGAAATTCCACACATAGAAGCGGTAAAATTATGTTTTATGTGAATTTGCAAATTATCCTAGGAGGTGGGAAAAAGACGGTGAAAAGTTCAATAAAATTTTTATATGTCTAAAGTTATTATAAAATGACTTCAATGAATTACATTGAACTTATTAAGGTATTATGTATCTATTTTTACCTAAAATATATTTAAATAAAATAAATAATTATTTAAATAAAAAGTCGGTTTTAACTAGTAACTATGTGTTTTTCACTATTTATCAAAAATTGAATGTTTTATGAAAAATACCGAAAATTCACCCTAGGATAATTTCAATATTCCGAATCCAAAAATGAACTCCATTTTGAATGATTAAATTTATAAAATTTTAAAAAGTTGGTATTACTATTCATAACAGCTAGTTTGATTGGTTGTGGTGTGTGTTATAATACGAAGTTGCGTACAATACATGCTACTCTATTATTCAAAGAGAAGCGTACCGTGGAAGCATGGGGTGTTACAGATACTGATGGAAAACGTATAATGTACCTCTGAAATAGGATGGAAAATAATTATTCATTTTCATTATTGAGAAGTCTGTTATTATTGTTATCCATGAGAATTTTTGTATTATTATCTATTAATGCAAATCATTCTAATTTTGTTGATAAAATTTTAAATAATTCAGCTTTCTACCATGACATATTTATTATGTCTTATAGATTATTTAAATGGAATTTTTGATAATTTATTTACTTTACCATGATAATTATTCACATTGATTCATTTTTTATTTTTTATAATTACCCTTACTGATAATTTTATCTTGACCTTAATTTTTTATTTTCCTATAATATGAAGAAGAAATGATTTAAAAAATATTAAATAATTAAATTCATTTAATTTTGTTATTTATAAGGTTTAATATTTTATTTAACAATTTATAATATGTATCGTGAAGGTATTATATTTATCAAAGACATATAAACATAAAAACCCTTATGTATTTTATTCCGTGTTGTAAGGGAAACGTAATAAGGCACCAACTATAGAGTTCCTATAAATTTTAGTTAGTATCCAATGATCATTATAAAAAACAATTAAAACTAGATTTATGAAACGATATATTATAAAAAATAACCCTATGATATCATTTTAGGGTACATTTATTATTTCATCTGAATGCAATCATGTTTTTAATTATGAGGTTAGACATGCATAAATTGTTAAATTTATATTAAGTATTTCACTTTTTTTGACATTATATATTATTTTCTGAAATGTTATGAGAATTTTTTTATAATTATCAACTTTAAAAACTATCTAGTATAATAGATACAATCCTCACAAATTTATGTGATCCAACTAGTATGTAAGAGCAGATCTGTAATTCTCAGAAGCCAATATTTCGAAGTTTACTAGTCTCCGAAACATTCTAATCATTTGAGGACACAGAATCACGTGATAAACAGAAAAAGAAATAATTATTTAAATAATATTTATTCTCAAGGAATCATGATAAGAAGAGGAAATTTGGTAAAATTATCAATAATGGGATGAAGTGATTGAAGGATTTTACAACATATAATAACTGTGGAAAAAAATAATTGTACATTCAGGAATGGAATATGAGTTTGTAATATATTTAGATATTAGTAACACTGTGATAAAAAATTTAATTATAGGAAGTATGAAACTAATATATTTTAATAAAAATGGATGTATAGGGTTACCTATATAAAAAATGCAAATATAATCAAGGAAATAAATCATAGTATAAGCCAAGGGATCAATGTCAAGTATATGTTATTGATGAAACTGAATTAGAATGAATAATTTTTTTTATTTATTTAGATCCTTTATTATTTCTATATATGTACTTTATTGATGGTATTCTATTTATAAATATAATGTAATTTATAAGGATTTAATGGTAGTAAATTTTTTAAGAATATGAAAGCATTTTCTAAACCGTACTGATGAATAAGAAAAGTGATTCTATAAATATTCGAACATCTTTAGAAAAAATTTAATTACTAATTCTTAGTATTTTAATTATGATAAGATAATTATGTTTGGTAAAATATATTATTGATATAGGTAATAGAAATTCGATATCACTGACTACTATGTAAATTATTCTAAAGTGTTCAATCTTCATATTTTTGAAACCATAACCAATTATGAAATGGTTTAAGTTGAACATTCTATGTGGTGTAAGAGATTTACGTATTACATAATACTATTATGACACAATTAAATATAAATATGTTATAAAAATTTCAAGTCACATATAATCGATAAAATTGTGTATATAAAAATTTCTATTTACTTATGTTCATAGATAATTAATTAAATCCTCATCAATAAGTAAAGTGTCTTAAAAAAATTCTCTATTATTACCAATTTTAATGCTATTAGTGAACAATTTCAAAACAATGTTTTAAAGAATTTTGGTCATAAACGATCTCATGAACATGTTCTCTGTCACTATCCTTGTCAACATAATTGTTATATTTCTTCTTCCATGTCCATGTTTTTTCTATTGTTCTTATATTCAAAATACTAGTTACGTAGTAAACATCACATTTCCCTTTAACATTTTTAAGGTGAGGTTTTATTAAGCCTATATATGATGTGATTTTTTCAAAAATAATATTTTCAAACTAAAAACCCTTGTTTAAATAAATTGATTTTGAATAATGTGGACATATATTATTTACGGAGGGGAGAATGTAACATCCTAGCACAATAAATTGTTTACCTTTTAGAAAAAAATTTATTTCTTTTGGATATAATTATACCCACCAAAATGTTTATCATACTATACAATGAACACTGATATTATATAAAAAACATGTTTCACTATGATGACTTATGTTACATTGAATAATATGGTCCTTCAATATCTTGTGGTACATAAAAGACTAGGTTTTATCATATACTATTAATATTATTATATTATACAAATGATATAAACTAGCCATTAAATATGTGTTCATGAATAAGAATAAATTACATATTAAAATATAAATTTCAATTCATTAGTTACAATTTAATTATAAATAATTATACAAAATAGAATATAAAGGGAATGTATTTATAAATAACCATTTTTAGAGGCTATGCATATTTTATATTAAAAAATGAATAAATTAATATTCAGGAAATATAATTTTAATATATAATATATATATTAAATAAATTATTTTATCATTCATCTATATATTTCCTAGGACTTGCATAAGAAAAAAATTAATATAATGCCTAAACCAGTATAATATTGAAGGCAATTTTGAAGCATTAAAATAGTGAAGTAGTTATAAAACATTTGTTCAATTTTATAAATTTTAATTTTCTAATTAAACATGATTATGTAAATAAGAATTAAAAGTTTATGTAATAATGAATTTTTGTTATTTTTTTGATGAAGTATCATATTTTGATGAATACTGACATTTATTAGATTTTAATTAGAAATTGGTTTTTAGTAAAAATATTATGTATTGTTAATTATAAATATTAATTACTTTTAATGAAAAATTTTATCAATTAAAAATAAATTATTCTAATATAAGCTCATTTAATAAATTACACCTTGAAATTTGATTAAAAAATATCTCAAACTTTTGATCTTTTTTACCTTTTAAAAAATATTTTTGACCCATCAATAAAATGAAATTTAAATAAATCAGACCACTTCAGTGGATGGAATTATGGAAAATAGATTCCATTTTTGGATTCATAACAATTTATATTTTAGTTTTAGTTGAAATTTTTTTTGTCGAAACAATTAGTATGTTATGGTAAAATTAATTATATCAATAAATGTATAATTATTCATAATAAGGGACTAAAATGTAAACATAAGTTCCAAATGACCAATAAACTGGTCCAAAATCTATTTTATGGAAATATATATACCATAACCTCCATTATATATATATTTTTCATAACTGGATGAATAATGTGTAAGGGATACCACACAATAGTGTTTATATTTGTATATTTAAATGAATGACACACTTCCTCCACTATAAAAATTAACTCACACCCCTCTCACGTTCACACCTTTAATAAATTACTATGAATCATACTATTCCCAATTAATATCAAAACATCCTCCAATATATTAATTTAGGATTAACATGGAATTAATATTGAACCACACATTTTATTTGTCATAAACCGAAATTATTTACATGAAAAAAGGTCAAATTATTCAACAAGAACTTCTTTTATTTTGATCATTACACCATAAATTATTCCCATATAAAAATCATATAATATCCTCATTGTCAAAAATTTACTATGATTTTATAATTTAAATATCACCACCTACAATTTCACAAACATTCATTTAATATGATATGAAAAATTGTTTATTTATACAGTGGACTACCACCTCGTGAACTGATGTCGTTCGTTCATCCATTTCCATTTTTCATAGTTGGGAATAATCATGTATTTTTTGTTTATATATTATATATATGATATTTATAAATTATTTATACTTATTTAAATTTTATATAGAACATTCCTTCATGAATTTCATTTTTTGGAAATACAATAACATCGTTTCTGGATGTGTGGAAAAATGCATCCTCAAAGAAATGTGAAACATTAACATGTTACATGAATTGTTTAGAAGTTGTTGTGAATTAAAATACAGGAATCATATAAAATAAATATGATACATGAATTATAATATAAATATATATCATATAAATTTAATTCTATTAATATGATTGTAAAATGGAGATACTGTTCATGCGTATGTACAAAGTATTATCACCATGAAAGTGGTGTTTCAAATTTTATCATCAAATAGAATGTATTACAAAAATTACATATATAGTAAAAAAATATGATATGAAAATCATGGATTAATATTTAGTATTATATTATGATATAATATATGTATTATAAATGAAAAACAAAACGTGAAATCTATGATTTCCCAACCAAAATTATAGTATCATCGATAGTGGGAGGGGTGAGTATGTGATATATTATTGTATTATATTTCCATACATTAGAAAAAATATTTTCTACTCTTTTACTATTTCCATATATTATTAAAAAAAGAAACACAGAACCATAGGAACTTAAAATTTTACAAGGTAAACAACATATCAAGAGTAGCTATTTCTCGGTATAGTTTTGAAATAATAAAATACAAAACAATACAAAATGAAATGTATAATTTTTATGGAGTAAAATTTCTAGTGTAATCCACTGAACTCTTGTATCACTATGTTCAATAAATATTTTCATTTTCTTTTAGTAGCACACAATAATGAAATACACCTTTTGTAATAAATATATTACATTTATTTCAGATCAACATTAAAGAAATGAAATCAATCAAAAAAATTATTAACCTTATTACCTAGAATCATGTATGTTCTTCATGGAATTCATAATGATACTCTATATGGTACCCCAATTTTATTTCCATAACCAATTGGTGTAATTAAAAATCCAAATTTTATGTAAAATGATATATTGTTGAAATTTCATTCACAATCTATTTTAATCCCATCTCAATATTCTATTTACCAACCATGAACTATCTTGTATCCTCCTAGAATTAGATTACGACACATGGCATGAGATCCATACAAATATCCATCCCTTCATGGACTACCAAATCTTCATGGATGGTCGGTGCCCCGCTAACCGTGGATTCCTGATAGACTGCGTTGTCTTTGTTGTCCCTTTCCTCTTATGAGCACTTAATCCCCCCATAGAAATGTCTTCAATAAATTATCCACATGAACTACCTCTTTATTTGAAATGGTCTCACATCAACTATGACCTCTTTCCTAATATCCTCTATCAAAAAATTCTTCTCTTTAAAGAATTAACTCTTACATAAATCTATAAACTCAGCCATATTTATTCAGCTTTGATGATCACCACTAATGAGATTATATCTCCAAAATGTTTTAATTTTACCCCTTTATTTAGGAATATAAAATCCATAAAACCATCAAATTTTAATTTTATGAAACATTGATGTGGTACAACCTCTAGCGCGAACAACTATATGGTACTCATAGTGACATAATACTTTGCATTGTCAGAAGTCATCCACAAATAAAAAAACATTTTCTGTAGCCCTAATTACTACATAAATGAACACATGACTTGACTTTTATGAACTAAGAACCTCCTTTGAATTTTTAGCCACATACAAACAATATTTTTCAATAATGATACCTTTATTTGTTGATTTTCCTTTGTTATTTCTTATACCTCCTTTGCGGTCTACAAAATGTAATTTTTGGTTTATAAACTACATTCATATTTTTTTTTTTCAGAATACCCTTCTGTTTACTTTAAAATATTCATTTTGAGTCCCAATGTTTTGAAAACACTAAGAAACTCCATCCTATTAAAAAATTATTAGATTACATTAGCCATACAGATTATTGGCCATCTGGTTTTGTCATAAAAAGCTTTGATATATCCTTAATGCTTCAAATATCATCCACAAAAATTCTATTTTTGTAATTATTATAGGGAGAAAATATTTAATCAACACATACTCTAATCACATATGAGTGATGCTCGACATGAGAAATTAGAGTAGATTTAATTGTTTATCAATGAATCACTTCATTTAAAAATAATGCAACTAATTTCATCATGAAAAATATTTTCCATAATATAAACCATTTATTTCTCAATATTAGCAATGTCATATTTTTTAGGGAATGTATTGTAGAATCCATATCTTCGAGTTCTATTTGTTTTCCATAAACAAATTAAATTTCATATGATATGTGAGGTAGATTTCTGGAATATGATGGTTTGTTTAGTAATACCCTTTTACATTGTGGGGTGAATTCTTTTTCTTCTCAGACATCCTTTAATTAAAATACATGAACACAGTAATTTCTACATCATCTTGGTCCTAACATTAACATAAAAAAACATGGATGCTGAATCATTGAAAATAAAAATAATGATTAATTTTCAACAAATAGTTTATATGATATTGTAAAATTATTATATATGATAATATAGAATGATTATAGTTATTTTCAAAGTTAGTATCATTGTTTAAACCCCTATTCATTAGTTTAAAGCCTATGTATCTAAATGGAAGCATATAGTATGTGATTTTATCAATATATACATTCCAATGAGAATTATTTTTTATTATGAAAAAACTGACATTAATGTGGTGTATATAATGAAAATTTTAAATTTAACAGCATTATCCAATCATACAAGATGTTATATTATGTTTTCTGTCAAAATATCTCATCCAAGGGGTGTTAATTTAAAAAATCCTAAGTGGTAAATGTATCTTGGCAATATCACTTTCATTTTTGGTTTGTAAAATTCAATTGAGAGAATCAATTCCATATGATCATATCATTTTGAATTAAACTAATCTTAAATATACACTTTCTCATGTAATTTATATTATGATATCCTAAATAGTATACATTTTTTATATATTGTGTTCAAATTGACTATCATTTGATTTATTGGGGAAATTTTAATAAATCTGTATCTTTTACTCTATATAGATATTTGATGAAAGATAATGTTTTTCATTAATTTAAAATATTAATAAATGTTTGAATAATTGTATTATAGAGATCGAAAAGGGTTGGGAATGGGATAATGTAATCCTTCTAATGAAATTGTAGTCTCATCAAATATAATTAGTTTTCCAAATCATATGGGTTCTTACCTATTATGTTTTATAATATTTTGGGGATAAACATTGAAGGTAAATGTATCATTTTCCTAAGAATAATGATGTAAAATATTTAAGTATTTACATTATGTAGAATTAAATTATTGTTAATATATGTTATATTTTTTCTTTAATGTTATCTATTTATGCATTCTGTTAATATTTTATAAATTAAATTAAATGTGTTTTAGTTATCTACAATTCCATATCAATTAATCTTTATCCAGATATTTATATGTAATTTTTTATTCATTATTTTCATTTCCTTCATGAATATTCTCATTGATTCATTATTTTATTTGACATAAACATACTAAAAAATTTCACTTGTTGATATTTTGATTACCTTCACTTGGTTATAAATACGATTTTCATAATGTCGATTTCAAGGTTATAGTTCATTTCATTTTACTATGTACCATTTTTTTAATTCCAAATGTAATACGGGTATCATGTATTTAATATTTTTTTATAAAACATATAAATTGACTAATCCTTTAGGATTAGATTCCTCATAATAACAGAGATTTAATAAAATATGGCACTGATGCATGGATTCTAGGGATGTGGCATTACAATGATCATTACTCCTAGTTTATTTCGAAGAGATAATTCACAATACATCAAAAAATGTAAAATACATGATCCTTATTTTATTATATATAATTATATTCTAAAAAATTTTCCTTTCAAATTAATTTTAATAACTAAGTAATACATAAGAAACATGGGTGTGTTGAAAATTCTTATAAGGGATTCAACATGATAGCAAAACATAAATTTTTAGTCACTGTTACTACAAGATTTAACAAAATATGAGGATCATGAATAATCACATGGAATAATCAAATAAATATCATTCTATTATGAAAACATAGAAGTATATTAAAATCAATGAAACATATAAAATAAATAAAACATGAGTCAAGGGTATCTACATACATAATATTACATGGTCAAAAAAGGTTCATAATGGATTTGGATTACACTATAATCTAATACATCATAAAACATGAGAGTAAACTATTACCCAATGTATTGGAGAACTATCTAGGTGAACATAGAAAAACATGTGCTTGATTATTTATTCCTCAAAAATTAAATGAATCATATAGAATGATTATATGAATTACCCCTATGAAGATAAGTTGCATCATATTTCTTATTATCGTAATCATAGGAAATTTCATAATGAAAGAATTTGAGATAAGAATATAAAATCCTTAATAAAATATCTATATTAATGTAGAATAATCTTGATAAATCCATGATAGATGTATATAAATAATAATGATTCAATCCAAAATATTAATGGGTGATATAAGTTAGTTATATAATGTTTTCATAACCATAATAAAATGTTGGTATATTGAGCTACCTTACATTAGGCCTGATTAATCATGACAATTATCTCTTTTAATGAATAATAAACATTTGATATTTATGTACATACTTAATAAGTATAACCAGGTGTATTATTCATTGGATATTATTATATATCTTATTATATTTGATTGAATAATCAATTAATCCCATGTGATATGTTTTTTTGATGTTTAGAACATATAATCTAAATTAAAATAGAATATTTGGTAAGGACAAAGAGAATATTATTTCATCATCATTAGAATATTTATCAGTACATAAATATAATTCTAATTTTTAAAATATACTTTTACAAAACCTAATGGATGGCGGTTATCAAAAATTATCTTTGTAAAAATCATGGTGATTATTTTTCATTCATACAAAGGAGTATCATAACCAATTATAAAAAAATATGATGGAATAAAGATTTGTATTATGTTGTCAGGACCCATATTTAATTTCCCAGAGATGGTGCCTTATTTTATTACATCGGAATTTAAATAAATCTTTGTTTCTCAATGGAATTATTAGTTTGTGTAGATTTGGAAAAAAATATACATGCATAAGTTCACCATTACAACATCAAAGGAAAAATCAACATAACAACATCCTTTTGAATCACACGTAAATTCTTAGATTAACCTTTCATGTCATTCAACATTTATTTATTCACAACCAATGGAAAATAAAACTTGTAAAAGGGGTGATAATAGATGCTTAGTAAGGGTAAATAATTAAAGGGAATAAAATATAATCATAAACCCTCGACATGCTGATTGACTAAAAATGGGTGCCTTTTAAAAGATAATTAAGCACAATATGACCTCATTAAAAACCAATCAAATAATTAAATAAATCTTAAACATGGTTATTTTAATAGGGGAATAATAATATGGACTATAAACCACTAGTATCATAATGATGGAATTCATAATACCATAAAATATGAAATTTACCAGTAAGGCATCAGCCAAGATAACTGAAATTTATTAAGGCCTCATCCAAAACAATATTTGAATATGGGAAAGGCATCAGTAATGTCCATATCTACAATGTCTCTTTGGACCTACCCATACTTCAAGGGGTTATAGAGGGCCCCTTCTATCTCATACAATGTGAAATGAAATACTCATATGAATGTGTATAAATATAAAAACATCTACATTCATATTGAAACTAACATTTAAATGTATATAAATTTCCCCAAACATTTAACATAAACCCAAACGATTTCAAGTTATATGATGAATGATATCAAGATATTATATCTACTATCAGTATATTCACATACAATTAAATATAATATGTTGGATGATTTCACAAAACATTAACCCCATTTATGTACAAAAATGGCCATGATTGTACAAATAGGTGAAAATAATCTTATAAAATCATCGATTAATTCTTGAGATAAAAACACTTTTACATTAAAAAATTCTATTATTTGGAAAAATTTATTTCATAAAACCATAAGTCAATTAAGAATGTTTTTTTAATAAATAAATGAATTATTTAAAAAATAATGTTGTGTTAAAATTGATTATAATGTACTTTTAAGAATAGGTTTGATTTCAAGGATTTCCATTTAAATGGGTTTGTTTATCAGGAATGATTTTTGAAAGATCTGTTTAAAACATGTAACTCCCCACAAAAAAACGAAGGATTCTGATAGGTACATATATATTGATAATTTACACAACATCTATGATTATTTCATATTAATATGAATTTAATTAGGATTAAGAGAGACAAAGAGTAACCTGAAATAATTTGAATGTTTAGGTAGATAACCCTTATCTTATATCTAAATAAGTTTTTCTCATGAAATAATTTTCGTGAAATATGAAACCAGTCATACTAATAACATAACTCATAACCTATTACATATGTATATTATTTTTATTATTTTATTAAGTTCATTTTTTTGTAGTTTTTTTGGGTTAAGAGATTCTATATCATCATTGGTGAGATCTTGTTTCATTAGTTTTTATTATCAGTAGAATTGTATCGATGTTTATGTAAAATGAATATTGAATTCACAAATTTATATTATATGATATTAATTTTCATACTGAATTTTAATTTTTCATATAAATAATTTGTTTACATTGGCTCAGTATGAATCAATAGTTAAAATATAAACAATAAATGGTTGAATTAATTTGGTGGTTTATTTATCACCACAAACTCATATTGTTTAATAAATTAGTAACATGTATAAAAATTTATTGAATAATATTACATAGGATATAATACATATATTACGATCTTTTTAATCCACAGAAATTGTTTCATGACCCGTATTAAAGACAGTAATAGATATTGGAAACCTGTCGTCCTTGAATGTGATAAATTAACACATCTCAGATGGTGTTTTAATTTCGAGTATAAAAGGATATAAAAGTAGATATGAGGATTAATTATTCCATTATAACAATAATATACCATTAAATTTATGTTACTATATTTATCATAACATATGGAGGAAATGAGGTGATGAAATAATAAGATTTAAAGGAACATGAAAGAAAAAAATGCAAAGAGGAACACACCGCTTGAATTCTTCTTCCATGAGACACACATTAGGGGAGAGGATTTGGTATTTTGAGTAGACTAAGGGATGGTAGACATTATAGGATCGTGGGAGGTTATTTTTGAATAATTTAGATAAGTAACAACCTCGATAAGAGTGAAGATAAGAGTGAGTGACATGTGGCTTTTATTGTATAAAATAGGAAGGGTTTTTGATAATTAATTCATTAATTTAATACATTGGCTCATGAATATCGATAATATTGATTATTGTGTCTCAGAATAGTATTATGTGTATTTTATTTCGATCCAATGGTTACATACATCATCCACGCCTCAATCAGGATTCAAAAAAAGGCTCATTAAGCATATTTCGTAAATAATGAAATTTCATTCTTCACCAAAAATTAATGTTTTTCGGAAAAATACAAAATATTCACCAAATTAAATCTTGGACTTTTATAATTCAAAAATTATATCCATATTAAAAAAATAATTAAATAAAGAATAAAATTTTAATTATTACGTAAAATCCTTATATACTTGAAAAATAAATATTTTTAATTTAGAAATACTTTTATAATACCTTAAAATTTTATCTGATCTCTCATACTGTTATCCAACATTAAGAAGAAAATAAAAATTATTTATTGAAGAAAAAAATTTATGAAAAATAATTATATTTTAAATAAATTCATTAATGTATAATTTTAATTATATCTTTATTACTAACTAAAAATACCAACACGTAATTATTAATTTCAAAAATACTCCATCTCATTTCTATGGAGTCAAGATTTTATAAATATATATATTGGAGATATTACTATTCATAATGGTAATATTACTATTCATAATGGTACATTACTATTCCTAAGGGTCATGTTACTATTCACCAAAATGTATGTTGATCCTATCAGACTCTAACTATCATACTAATTGAAACTATGTAAGTTAGTTTTTCGAAATTGAAATCACAGATGTGGAAAAAATATGTATACTCGCTATGTTATAACAAAGTGTGATTTGGTAGAGACTCATTTTTTATTGGCTATGATATTAAATTTATTTATAAAACACTGGGGTGTCAAATTCTCTACCCCCCCTTATATGGAAATTTTATCAAAATTCAAGAATGTTAGCTCATAAATATATTTCGGTAGTTCTTCATCATATGTCCATCAGGATCCCCTATTTCCTCTTTAATTTTATGTTATTTCAAAAGTTACTAAACCAGAAAAGTTCCCTAATTCCTCAACAACTATTCATTAATGTCCATAATCTAGATAGGATCTTCACAGTTATATTAATCATGTTTCAATTCTATACCATCATAAGTGAAGTCATGCATTGGTTCTGATACATACTTTCTCAATAACGGGATATGGAATATATTATGTGATTTAGATATTCTATGTGGAATTCCTAATTGATATGACAGAAATCAAATTCCATATATATTTTTGAAAGGGACAATACATCTAGGTATTAGTTTATTATTCTTCCCAAACCTTATAAGACCTTACATGAATATACTTTTAGTAAAATATGATCTCCCGCTTAAAATCCAAATCCATTCTTATATTATATGCATAGCTCTTTTTCCTAGTTTTCGCTGCATTGATATGGGATTCAATATTCTATACCATTGCTTTGGTTTCATCCATTGGATCTGAAACGAGATGCTTCCTTTCACCAACATGATCCGAAAAATTTTGTGTAAGACATCACTTTATATACAATGCTTCATATGATTCCTTTTTAAAAATATTATGGAAAAAATTACTATAAGAAACTCTACTGAATGTAAAAAATGTTACCCCATACCCTGAAAATCAAGTGATCATTATATAAATATGTGTTATAATGTTCAGATCAGAATTTTTGAAATCTCGTCAGTTTGTGGGAGATAAGAAGTACTCAAACAAAGCTCATTATCCTAAGTATTCTGAAGACCTTTCCATAATATCGATGAAAATTTTGGATCATGATCAAGCAGAAATGAGGGAGGTTCCCCTTCAATTCTCGCACTATCATTCATATTAATTTATGCAGGGCACTCTAGTGGTAAAACATCACATAGATCAAGGAAATGTGACGATTTTGTATGTCAATAAAAAATTAACCATATTGTATCATTCTTTCAAGGAGTTTTGGGTTATCTAGAGGCAAAATTAATGTTGATTTCATCCCATTTTCATATATGAATAAGATGAAGTTTCATGAAACCTCTAGGATGTTTTCATTCGATATTCACTTGTTGATAGAATATATATATATACACGTAATCATCAATTTCCTGCTTCGTATTGTCTGAATAGAATTATTCCTTCAAATATGTATATATTTTTGTGTTAATAGGGTGTATATGGAAATTTATGGTATATTAATCATCGAATAAATAAAATTTCCTCTTGGTTATAGAGGGAACACAAATCCTTTTCCCAAATTCTATAATTCTGTAATCACACATGATGTTAACCAATATCCTGTTATTTAATCCATTAATTTTCTATTGAAATTTATCATCATCAAAGTGATTACTATTAGTCATTTCTAATAAAGTTGTTTGGGAATCATTTTGAATAAGTGATAATGTTTCACAATCATTGATGATTCCCATATCCATCCTTTTTTATATCCATTTACATAGGATCCTTATCATTTTTCATTTTATTTTAAACTCTATGATCCATCCTACTCAATGCATTAACTACCTTATTGGACTTTATTGGGTGGTAGTGTATGAAGTGAATGAAATCCATGAGTAGTTAGATCCACAAACTATTCTTAATGTTGAGTTCATTCTATGAGAATATTTATTTCATAAACATGTTATCTATATATATCCCACATAATTAACAACATATAATCTGTCTACATATTGTTATATAAATGATCATAGAATATCACTATAGTTCATGAGTAGGATAGTTTTTTGTTGAATTTTTTACTGCCTTGATGCATAGGCAATAACATTATCATTCTGCATTAGGAAACAACCAAGTCCATTCTTTGATGCCTCACTATAGATCACAAACCCATCATTCATCGAATGAAGGGTTTGGATCGATTCATTCACTAATATACACTTTAATATTAAAAAACATTCATTGTATTCTTTTTTCTCAAATGAACATAACCCTTTACGAGAAATCTAGGTTAATGGGTTGTCTAATCGGGTTATGTTTTGAATTAAATGCTGATAATCACCAGATATGATAATAAAACTATATACCTCAGTTATGTTCATTGGTGTAGGACATTATGGAACAACCTTTTCCTTTATTTGATTAATTGATATTCTATCCTTAGATACAACACGACAAGAGAAGAAATTTATTGAATCCAAAATTCAAACTTTCTAAATATCACATATAATTTATTTCTTCTAAGATTCTTTACAATAATAACCTTTTTATTTTCATGATAATCTTAACATTTTTATTATAACAATATATCATTAATATATACCACAAAAATGGAATCCATGTATTCCTAGAAAACCATATTCATTATATCAATTAAAACAAATGGTTCATTAGTTAGTCGAAAAGGAATTACTGTAAACTAATAATTCTCATACCTCATAAAAAATGTTATCCTTGGAATATCATAATTTATCCCATGAATACAATGATATCTATATCGAATTTCAATGTAAAAAGAATATTGTGCTCCATTAATTTGATCAAATATTTCATCAATCCTAGGTAGGGGATACATTTTCTATATTGTTATAGTATTTATCTCCATATAGTCGATGCACAACCTCAAAGATCTAATTTTTTTTTAATGAAAAGAAAATGGGATCCCCCTAAAGGAAAACTACTAATTACACAATGGAATTTTTATATGGGCTCTTTGATACAAGTCTTGTACAAGTAATCAAATCAATTGAGAACTTAACATTGCGCTCTAGAGGATTTCTAGTTAAATCCCTTGAAAAAGCATCAATATAATCTTGTATAATAGGTATATCATTGATTTGAAAAATTCCTTCCACATGCATAGATAGAGAGTTATTATCCACCCAAATAATATTTTTATGTAGATCTACTTCTGATGAATATATTTTAGAATTATAATGTACTGTTTCATCCATAAAGATAAGGGATTCCACATCATCCTCAAAAAATTTAACATCCTTCATCTACTATATCATCACATAAATTTTTTAAAAAAAAATCCACACTACAGATTATATAAAATTCAAAAATTATTATAATGATAATATAAGTACATAAAGAATGTTCATATGAAAAAATTAGGACTGAATTACACATAATTTTTTCAATGATACTTCCTTAGGTGTTTTTACTAACAACTCGTTATTAATTCAAATTAAAATTATCTAATTTTCAAGGAAAAATAGGAATATATAGAAGAATGTGATGATGTAGATCTAATAAACCATTATATAATTTCAATGAAAGGATTAATGTGCCTTACAATACATCATTAGGATCATCAACCTCAGTAGTAGTGACAACATAAGCATGGCCTTTCTCCCTTGGAATTTTCTATGCCACGTTTATTTGACGCTTTGGAAAATAATTAACATGGTGTCTCGTATACATAGAATTATAGAATTTGAAAATGGTTTTTTCTATCTTCCCCTTGAAATCACCTACATGATGGAATTTCTATCCATACATGAATCACAATATTTTTCCTTATAAGTACTCACCCGGGTGTTTCATTTCAAAAGTATCACATGTTTGGGAATTCACCTTTTTATTCTTCCCTTTATCCATTATATTTACACATCCCTCTTCATCAATTGTTTCCCTTTAATTTAATGAAATATATTAATTTATTTCATTATCTTCATATCACTTGAGACAATGTCTTCGTGAGTTTATTAACATTTGGAGACTAGTTTCATTTGAAGGAATGATTTCAAACCATATAATAATCAATCAATCATTATATTTGAATTATGTTAATTGTCTACAGCATGCCTCCTTTACCTTGTAATGTTGTCTTCATACATTGCACAAATTTCTTCATATATCTGTCGGAGACTCCAGAATAGCCCATCAATATCAGCTTGGTGTTCCTGAAGAAATTTTTTTTTCAGAAACATTCCATGAAATACCCCCATTCTAATTATTATATTCATTACCTATCATTTTTGTTTTGAATTAATGACCACAACGATTCTTAAACATTTTATAGATGGTAAAAATCCATGATAAGATTCTTTCTATCGTTATATCCCAAATCGAGAAATGTATTCTTTAAATAACTTATCCAATTATCCTCTACTAATGGGTTTGAATTACCATTGAATGTTGATGGTTGTTATTGAATACAAGGTTCTATAATTACTCATACACATTTTAGATTAGGATTCTCCATACAGGTAAGGTCATTATTCATAACCTGAGTTAGTTTACCTATTGTAGTTATATGTTACTCAGCACTATTAGTATCTACAGAGCCAATATCATTAACTTGAATTAGTGGTAAATCTTTAAATGGGAAATGTTAATTCAAAATAGGTGATTAGTTGGGCCCATTGTCATGTACCAGGATACCTTGAGTCAAGCATGTATCTCTTTTCTAGTGTTGTTACTCATAGTCACATATGTGTTAGAACCATGCCCACTTGTATTTTCATGATAGGGACATATTTTCATGAAAGATCCACATAGTCTAATCTCTATAACGTTTATTTGAGATTATTGTTTGTTTATCCTCATAGAATATATTAGGGATTTGATACGAAAACTACATTTTGTAAATATAGATTCTAGGTTTTCTACTATACATCCTTTGATAGAAACTATAAGGGGTCGACCCTAGTTTCCCAGAGCATGTGCCTGATTTTGATAAATTTTTATATGAACATTGAATTCAAATCATGAAAGAATAAATAGTTTATTAGATATAGAAAACATTATAAATACATATGTTAATGATTATGATGGAGATTTTATCTCTCTTCAATGGAGAGTTTCTCTCTCATGGGGTTTTCCCCACTGATGGTAATCTGGTGCAGCGTGTTTTATGTGATGAAGTTATTGGTCACTTTCTGATGTTTTCAGCATGTGGCATCATACATTATTGGAGGGATTCATGTGTTACAGAGGGATTTCTCCCTAACATGATTCATTCATACATTGAGGAGGGTCTGGTTATTGAACCCAGATCATCACCATCGAGGGTTTTCAAAATAGATTCTAGTCGTCTCCCTGCCTGTGCAACGAGTGATGTGCAGGGACGATGACATGGAGTTGGTTCTAGTTGGATTATGATGGAAAACACTCATGATTATGCTTGTTCTCCAAGAGTATTTAATTCACAATCGGGGCATGCGAGTGATGAACATAACTGTAGAATGAAGGCATCATTTTCTGTGTAGGCCGATGATGAATTGGCGCATCGGGTGGCGAACAATATCAAGTTTTTGGATCTAGGTTCTCGGTGGGATCCGGGACCCTGGAGGTTGGTGGTGCGTCTATATCCTAGCTGGAGTTGGTGGCTTCCCGACTTGGCTGCGTGGTGAAGGCTGGTGTCACGATTTGTGAGGGGGAATGACAAGAGAATGCTTTTCCAATATGGCGGGGAGAGCTTGTCGTTGGCATGACGGGATTTTGTGGGATGTTATGCGATGGAGGAAGGTCTTGTGCACAAATGGTGGTGATATTGACTTGGCATCATAGATTCGGCAGAGTCTTAGAGCGTCTTCAGTGATATTGGTATCCTGGTGGTAGGTTCCTGGATAATCGAGCAGGCCACCGATGATCTGGCGAGATGATTTTCTCTTTTTTTGGTGATGCAACAAGGCTTGACAGAGTGGGGGATTGGAGGTCCGGATACCGATGGGGAGTAGGAAAATATGGTGTTTCCTTGAGTAGTGGAATCCCTATAAGGTATGAGGGATGTGGTTGCTGTCATGTCATCATGGTGGTGCAAGCTAGTGAATGGCCGGGATGGTGTGGGATGCCCGTAGTTGTGCTGGGTGTGGACGATGCAGTCGGGAAGGCATTTCTTATTTGGATGGCCGGATGACCTTGATCCAGTGAGGATTTTGTTACGGAGATGACATGACGGGAGGTAAAGATTTGATGGGAGGAAGATACATTGGATGGTGTAAACCTTGCTTCACTTGAAATATGGGAAATCCAATCAGACTGGATGTATGTGAAATTTTGGTGCTTCTAGGTAGTGGCACATGGCTATGTGCCAATGAGAATTTTTCTACCCTCAGTATGGGTGCTTTTGCTTTATGTGGGATGAGTGGTGTTTTAAGAGATAGAGGGTTGATTTCCATTTCCTATAAATGTCATAGTGGTTTTATCGAGTTAGATTTGAGTTTCTGATGTATACTGGTATGGCCATTGTATGAGGTTCTTTAGGTCTGGTTGTGTGTGAGTCTTTTGACTTTTGGTGTGATGGGGTATCACTATTTGCATGTGTGATAGTTTGGAAGTGCTTTTGTGCTTCCCTTTTGGCGTGTTCCGTTGTAATTTTTTTTTCATAAATAAATTTTTATGACCGAGTTCTCTCACATACTAAACATTCATGGTATGTTCATCTTTAGAACATGAATTGAAAACCGACATAACCACATCATTTGGATCACACATAAAATCCTATATTATCCTAGAAAGTCATTCATAATACACTACATCACAACCTATGGAAAATAAAACATGTGAAATGGGTGATAATAGATGCTTTGTAAGGGTAAATAATATAGTGGATGAAAATATAATCATAAACACTAAGGATGATGAATATGTAAAAATGTGCGCCTTTGAAAATATACATGAGCATAATATAGAAGGAATAAAAACTCACAAAATAAAGTCATAAAGAATAACCATAGATGATATACCAATTGAATATTCACATAGTCTATCAACTTCTATTATCATAAATAAGAAATTTAAAATTACATAAATTCTGAAATCTACCATCTAGGCATTTTCCAGGACTTGTTAAAATGATTAAGGCTTCAGCTAAAAACATATCTGAAAAGGATCAAGGCCTATACCAATTCCATATCGGTTATGTCTCATGAGACCATCGGATGCCTCGAGGGGCTATGGTGAACCCCTTCCATCACTTACTAAGTCTAATGAATACCTCATATTAATGATGATAATCATAAACAACCTGTAAATTCTTATTAAAATAAACAAATGAGATTTAAATAACTTTTCCAAATCATTAAACATAATGACTAACCATTTCGAGTAATATGGTGATTGGTATCAATATAGTACATCCACTTCCAATGTAATCATTATCAATTAAATAAAATATTTTCAATTATATTATAAAACATGAAACCCAATAATGCATAAGAATATAAAATTGTGTTGAAATATGTGAAAATACACTTATAAAATTATCATGTAATTCTTTAGATAAATACTCAATTACATTGAAAAGAATATATCTTTTCAAAATATCATTGCATAAATCTAGAATTTAATTAATGTTTTTTTAAATAAATGCTTTATTTTATAAAAATAATGGTGATGTAAAAACTATTATATAAAAAGTCTTAAAATATGTAAGAATTCAAAAATATCAATTAAAACATGTTTGTTTTTCAGGGAGGATTTTAAAATGATCATTTTAATACAGGTAACTCCAAATAAATGAAGAAGTATTCTTATTAAAACACACACTCACACACACACATATATATATATCATTCACATATAATTTATTATGAGTATATAATAATGGGAATTTATTTTTGATTAATATAGATAATGAGTAACCTAAATGAAAATGAAGTTTTGGGTAGATAAGACTTTCATTATTTTAGAATATGTTACGCTATAGATATTAAGGTCTTAGAATATGAAATGATACTTATTAATAAGATAATTCAGAAAATATTAAACCTTTATTTTATTTATTATAGTTTTATAATGTTTATTTATGGCTATTAATACGGGTTTTGAGAATCAATTTCATCAGTTTTGAGTGCTCATTTCCTTAGTTATCATTATAATGTTATTTAGGTGGAAGTTTATTTAAAATGAAAATTTAATTACATAATTGATTTTATATTTTATTATATGTTATATATAGTGTTAAACAAACATATAATTAATTTGACTAGTTTTTCTGAGGATGAATTATTAGATAAAATTTTAATGATTAAAACATGGATTAATTTGGTGGTTTTTCGATCACCATGAAGTTTTTTTGTTTTAAAAATTAATACTATGTATATAAAATCGATCTAAAAACATATATAGAATATTTTGCATATATTATGATATATTTGAATAAAAAAATTGTTTCATGACTAGAATTGATGATGTTAAAATATGTTGAAATCCTGTCATCCTTTAATGTGAAAAAATGGCACATCTCGTATGGTGTTTTAATTTCTTGTTTAAATGAAGGGGAATAGATAGATAAATATTATTTTTTAAATAATTAAAAAACAATAACAGTAAATTTATTGTTTTTTGGTATCATAACATTCATAGGAAATGATGTTATGAATAAAAATGTAATAGTAGCAGTTGAATGAAAATAAAATAAATGAAAAAGATGAATTTTCTTCATGAATTAATATTCCTTCATAGCCTATTTAAAGGAGAGGCATGTGAGCTTTTGAAGATACTAAGGACTGATGGATGGGGGTTGGATATTGGGAGGATATTTTAGAATAATTCAAACTGGGATCAAGGCACGAGAGGAGTTTGTAGTGTATGATCGAAATGAACAATGTATATGCTCATTACACTTTAACACAAATAGATCCTTACTATCCATTTGAAATAATGTAACATATTCATAGAACTGAATACCTAGGTCAAGATAAACTGTATCCTGACTTTTCTCCTAGACACACTGACACTTTACCATACATTAGTTCTTATCACCTTAGATAAAAGGGAGTCATATTTTTCAAAGTAGTTAGGAAAACCAAAAATTCCCTAATGAGTAAATAATCCATTATTTTTATGCTGTCAGCATATGGTCTACTAAGGATTCAGTAGTCATTCAGGGTGATAGAGGCAAAATAATCAGAAAAAATGCTTTGATGGAAACAGATCATCGACACGGAGATCAGTATTGATAGTGTGGTGCTTAAAAATGATGCACCCCTTATATAAAGGGAGTTATCACCTTTGAAATTTTATATGATAATCAAATGGATGAAAATAACCTGATCTGATCTGACGGTTGAGGATGGACAAAAGAAAATATGATTTCCAATCTTTTGTAGTAAGGTAAAACAGAATTTTAAAATTGTGGAAAAACCAACAACTAAAAACCTATGATAAGAAAATAAAGAGTAAGGAAGTTTACCATTTAGAATAATATAAGGAATTTATCAATATTATATAAATTCTCTTCAATGTTTTAAAATTTTGTATTTCAATACCAAAATTTCTAATACCAAAATTGCCAATATCGAAATTTCATAAAAAACATAAATAAAGAAAAATGTTTTCCAAAAAAATCATTATAAAAAATAAATACAAGCAAGTATATGTACTCCCCCTAAAATAAGTAAAAATTTAATGTTAGAAGATAATTTAAAAAATAATTAGATATGAATGATTACCACAAAATGATCAACCCTAGATATTTTTAATATATTCAAATATATTTGAAGATAATGGATTTGTAAAAATATTAAAAACTTATTCTTGAATTCCAATGAATTAAAGAATAATACCTCATTTATGGTGATGATCCCTTACAAAGTGATGTCAAATATATATATTCTTTTCTCATGAGTGATGTGTAGGGTTTTTTCATAGGGCAATGGAACTCATATTGTAAAAAATTATTTGTGTCTTAGTAAAACACATACCATAGTCTGTTAGTGTGTGTTCCATCCACAACACTTAAGAACAACAACTTTCAGCTGCTACATATTCATCTTTAGTAGTGGAATGTTCTACAGAATGTTGTTTCCTACATGAAAAAGAAACTAAGGAATCTTCTTAGAAATGGAAAGTTCCGAATGTACATTTTCTATCCTTTTTACAACCACCAAAGTCAAAATCTTAAAAAAAAAATTGTTCTAAATTATTTCTAGAGGAAAAAAAGTTCCAAATCTAATGTTCCCTTTAAGTAGCGAAAAATTATTTTGGCTACTTTTTAATAAGATTCAATGTTATTTTCTTGGAATATTGCACATAAGCATTCTGGGAACATTATTTCAGGTCGACTAACAATAATGAAGGTTAGAAGTCCTATCATCACTCTATGTGATGTCTGATCCACAAGATTCCCGGATTCATTAATATCAAGAGTATTAGAGGTTCCAATATGAGTACTTATACTCATATAAGTATCATACCTAAACTTCTTAAAAATATATTTTATATACTTATGTTGAGATATGTTTGTTCCCTCTAGTTTTTTTGAAATTTGAAAACATAGAATAATGGTCAACTCACCCATCATACTCATCACAAAATCAGATTTCATATAATATGAAAAGGAATTGGCAAAGGATTTATGAGTTGATCTAAAGATGATTTCATCAACAAAAATTTGTCCAATTAAAATATCTTTATTATTTTTCTTAATAAAAGGGTTGGATCAATAGTTCGTTTAACATTGTTATTTTGAAGAAATAATCTTGAAAGCCTATCAAACCAAGCTATATGGGATTATTTTAGTCCATACAATGGTTTTGTAGGTTTATAAAAATCATTAGGATGTTTTGTATCTTCAAATCCAGGGGCTGATCTACATATAATTCCTCATGTAAATAAACATTATGAAAATCACAATTACATCAATTTGATAAAGATTGAAATTAAAAAATGCTGAAAAGGATAGATGAATATGAATGAATTTATGTCTTTCTACAAGAGAATAGGTTTCCTCATGGTCTATTCCTTCATGTTGGTTATAGCCTTTAGAAACTAATCTTGCTTTCTTTCTAACATTAACTCTATTTTCATTGCATTTGTTTCTAAAAATCCATTTTACTCTAATAAAAAATGATTCCTTAGGTTTTCCAACCGTGTTCCTAACCATGTTCCTTAAAAAATATTTGAGTTCATCTTGCATTGACTTTATCCAATATTCATCACCTAAGGAATATTCAAGAGTATTAGGTCCAAATTGAGAAAGAAAAGAGACATGTTTAATTTATTTCCTTAAAGAACATATACTTTTTATTGGTTGATTAACATTTCCAATGATAATATCACTGGGAAAATTTCTCGGTAATATCTAACTTGTGTTTTGAATGAATTCATCATCAACATAGGGTAGAAAATATTCAATATTAAATGTTTTAGAAACATAATCTTGAACAATGTTTTTATCTGAAATATCTTCTATCAAATGTTGGTGATCGATTTTAGAAAATTTATCAGAAATATGTTCAGGTTTTTTGAAAACAAAAGATTCATTTTCTTCCAAATTAACATATACTGTTTCTTCCATAGTTCATGTGTTTCTATTGAAAACTCTATATTTCATAGAGTTATTAGAGTAGCCTAAGTAGATTCCATCATTATATTTGGAAGAAAATATATATAAGTTATCCTTGTTATTAAGGTCAAATACATTACAACTAAAAAATTTAAAGTAATATAATTTTAGTTTTTAGCTATTCCATAACTCAAAAGGTGTTTTATTAAGAAAAATAATAATTAAAAATCCATTTATAGTATAACAAGAAGTACTTAAAGAATCAGTCCAAAAAAATTATCTATTGAATATTCACTCAACATGGTTCTAGTCATCTACTGAAGAATACAATTTCTTCGTTCGACAACACCATTTTGTTAAGGAGTTCTTGGAGATGAAAATATGTGAGTAATACATTTTTTACTACAAAAATATTTAAAATAATAATATTGAAATTCTCCTCCATGATCACTATGAATAATTATCAATGGAATCTTTTTCTCATTTTTAACATGAGCAATAAAACCCTTGAAATATGATAAAACATCATATTTCATTGTAAGAAAATAGACCAATGTAAATCTACTATAGTCATAAACTAAGATAAACAAATTGTATTTTCCTCAAATACTCCCACTTTGTGTTGGTCCAAATAATTCCATGTGTACTAACTACAAGGCATTAGAATTTCTAACATCACTTATAGATTTAATGATATATTTATTTTGCTTTCCATATTTTCAGGGATCACAGACTTCTAAAAAATCAAACCTAAGATCCGATAGATCCTTAAAATGTTCTTTCATAGTAATTTTACTAATATTAACTAAGATACAATGTCCTAGTATTCTATACAAAATCCAATATCGATCTTTAATTGCTCTTTGGCAAGGAATATCATGTCATCTATGGTCTTATAGGTTTAGTGTGAATACATTATCTGGCCTATGGGTTGAAAGAATAAACTCATCCGTTGAATTGTGTACTAAGCACTTGTAATTCCTAAACTTCACAAGGTTTCCTTAATCACCTAATGAAAATATTATGACGAGGTTTGCTTATGACCTTTAACAAATAATAAATTTGAAATTAATGATTTTACATGAATAATAATGCTACCTATACCGAAAATTTCCCTTTGAGAGTTATCTCCAAAGTTTACTTTTCAACCTTTAGTTTTTAAAATCTTTTTGAAATAGTTTTTTTACCAGTCATGTGATGGGAACATCTACTATCCATGTACCAAATGTTGTAGGTACTTCCTTCATTGACCTGAAAAAAAGAGTTAGTTTTTCAGCATCAAAACAGGCTTGGATCTGGAATTGTTAGAGAGTAAAATTTTGGGTTTCGACCTTTGTTTTGAAATGTAATATTAATGAAACCCTAGGATTGAAAATTATTTATAGAAAAATTTTTCTTCCAATGCCCACTACGTTGACATTTAGTTCAAAAAGGGGATTTTCAAGGAACAAAATAATTGTTTCTAAAAATAGGACATTCCAGAGAATTACCTAAACCGTGATTATAACCATGAGGTCAGATATGAGAATACGTCCTGTCAAAATGTTACTTAGAAAAAATAAAATTTTCAAGAAGTTTTTTCAAAGTAAAAATTTCAGACATTATTCTTAAGACTAAATTTCAATCCTCTAGATTAATAGACCTAGAGTTTAGTTTATCCTCTAAAATATCTTTTTCAAAAAAAAAATTAAGATCTTGTGAATTCTTATCCTTCTAAGAATTAGCTTCATCAAGTTTTTTTAGATATATTTTCAAAAAAATCATTTTTTATCATGACCTTTTAAAGGATCCGATGTTTATTTTGTTAAAATAAATTCTCTATAATTTTCCTTTTCAGTTTTCTTAGAAATATTACAATTTCTCATCTCTAGAAACATAAGAAACCTAGAAATGTCCTCATAGGAAGGAAAATCATTATCACTATCTGATGAAAAATATTCTTTATCTGAAGAGAAATCATTATCAGGATAATTTCCTCTCAAAGACATATTGGTTATAGAATTAGCTATTCGTACCTTATCCATAATACATTTATTCTGAAATGAAGCTCGATCTGTTAAACCAATATTATTTATCTCATAAGATTGAATTTATAATTAATATTCAAAAAAATCACCACCACATGCACTCCAACTGTCCTTGGATTTTAAGAAATTATTATGATTTAATCTCTATAAATTATTCCTATTTCTCCTAGAATTTTTGTCCTTCTTGTCTCATTTCTCAAGTAAGGGACAATCAGGCCTCATATGACCAGTTATTCTACATTCATAGCATGTCACTTATCCATATTTCTTATATTTTACTATCTTTCTTCTTGTATCTATATTGAAAGTTCTTATGCCCAAAAATCCTGTTCATCCTTTGATCAAGATTTTCTAACACATTTTCTGATGTTTCACATTCACTATATTCTACATGAACAACAAATTTCTAATATTTAGATCGTTTAACACTTTCAGGAGTCTTGGATTTAATATAATTTGAAGTAGTTGTAAAAGCAACACCTCCATTTTTAGTCTTATTATTAATATTATCACCAACTCTCTTCATTTTCGATTCATGTTGATGAAGGGATTAAAAAAATTCATCAAGATAAATATGTGTAACTTTTTTATTTTCATCTATAGTTGTTCTCTTGGATTACCATTCATTAGGAATGATGTCTATAATCTTTTCTACAAGAACATAATAATAAAATCCTTTCTCATATATTAATTGTAAGTTGTAGACAATAGTCATTAATATTTTTTGTCCCTTATATACAGGTTATCCATAAGGAAAGCAGAAACTGTGATAATCAGATATGGGCATAACTCTTCTAGTTTTGATAAAATTGGAATTTAAAAAGTTTTTTACTTCAAGATTCTTCCAAATACTATTTTTAGCTTCATAGGATGAAATTTTGCTATACATATTTCTAGTCATGGGACAAAGAAAAGTTTTACAGACCATAAAGATCATCTTTTATTCCACCATTTACAAATTAGTAATGGCTCTATGTTCCTTATCAGGAATCTAATAATCTCCAGTTAACATAATGTATTTGTCAATACATATGATTATCAAAAAGGTATTCATTATGTCTCTCCAATACTCATTTTCATTTCCATCAATGATTTGTCATCTAGTAGGATTGAGATTATTTAGAGATCCAACATGAACCCCTATCATACTAAATGGAATTTATTTCCATAGAACATATTAGAAGTAAATGTTTATAATAAAATAAGATTAGGAAAACTTGAGAAAGAAAACATATATGGGGATATATGTATTTCTAATACCTCCTTTGATTCCAATTGTATAATCAAAATGATGACTTTATATGATCAATATACAAAAGGGGGGTGAAATTTATTCATTAAAAATTCTTTTAGGAGAATTATAGTTTAGTTTAACAAATTTAATGAAATATACAAAACACCTATAAAAGAAAACTTTTCATAAACATTACAACCTTAAGAAAAAAGAATGAGAAATATTTTTTTTAACTGAATGATTCTACCTTAATGCGTATATAATCTGTAATATAATTACAGTAACAGAATTAGAAATTATAAGAATTTTATACATTCTATCATTAACAAAGATAATATTACAGTGAAAATAAAACAACGTGAAATAGAAACAAATAACAAAAAGATTCTTTTAACCCAAAGTGAAGGGTATCTAACAACCTAGGATAAATGTTCCCAGATTTATAAATTCACTAAATTCTATCTTACCCAAACCTTGGTTAGCCCTCAATCTGATGATCGGTATCAATCTTATTATCCCTAGAGGCCCTCGGTTTAGAAGGAAATCAGAACCTCTATCTTCCAAACCTGAAAGCCAACAATTAACACGATTAGAGTCGACACAATGCAAGTCTAAACTAGTTGTTCACATCTGAACAAGTTATTTAGGACATACATTTGAAGCACTGAGAGTTGAGCAAAATTTTCTATCTAGAAATCACATCATATCTTTATCACATGCGTCATGTTCTTCCACTCTCTGTATCATTTTCTAATCATTAAATTGAAATTATATTTATAGGTAAAGTGTCTCAATAGTCAGCTCCACTCCAACAGTCATATTTTCCTTAAATTTTGGAGGAACATGGACACATTTCAAACATACAATGGTTCTTTTGTAACAGATTGTACGACTTCATTTCATGTAACAGAAATGATGTTTAAGTTAAATATAATGGTTCTGTAAGAAAACATGGAATGTGATAATATTGGATTGATACATTAAACAACTCTATAATTATTAACAAAAAATGATTCTTAAGAAAAACATTATCAAGAAAACATATTCATATGGAAAAGTAATTCGGATTGAGAAACATTTATTTCATTTGTTCTTGAATCAAAATCATATAGTCGGAATCACTTATACACCAGATTGGGTATCATAAAGACGCTATCAGTTATACACTAGATTCTGAATCATAAAGACAGTATCACTTATACACCAGATTCAGAATCATAATGATGGTATAACTAATACATCAAAATAAATATCACAATGATGGTAGAAAATATCTGTAAATCTAACAGAATAGACTAATTTTAATGATACATCTGTAAGTATAAAATAATGAAAATTCAGGATCATAAGAAAACAAGAACATAAGAAAAAGTGGTTGGGATTATCAAAACATAAAACCATAAGGAATGGAGATGCCATAAGATAATCATATTGACTCAACAAATATAATAGGGAGTGATGGGTGTCTTTTATTGATTTGTAGAGGAGGGGGTTTACATTATTTATCTATTTTATTTTATTATTTTCTTCATAAATAAGAATAGTCATTATTTTTTTGAAAAAAATTCTAATAATAGCATGTGATTCTAACCAATTCTTATTTACATCTTCCATGACTCAATCATGAATCATTAATTCATTTATTTAGTATATTTCATAAATTATCAAATTTCCTTATTCATAAAAAATTCATGTATTATGGAAAATTACAAAACAAATCACCCTAACAATTCTTCAACATCTATAATTCATAAATTAACACTATTTTATAAAAATAATTATCTATATTAGAGAAAAATTATTTTTAAGTATAATAAATATTTTACTGAAAAATACATATTTTAAATTTAAAACATAATTTATAATAATTTCAAAAATTACTTGTGGTTACACAATGTTTCCACAAATCTATAGTAAAAAAATATTTACTAATAAATGAATATTATGATATTGAATTTTAGTTAAAATAAATTTATTAATTTAAATATGTAATTAAATAATTATTACCAACAAAAATACCAATAATTAGTTTTTAATTTAAAAAATACTCACTTTCAATTCTATCATGAATAAATTTCATTTATAATTTTATAGGAGATTTTTCTACTAATAAGAAATATATTAATATTCATAATGGTACATTACAATTCATAACTATGACGTTATTTTTCAAAAAAATGTATATTGATCTTATAAGACACTATATATCTTCCTAAACGTAACCGTGTAAGTCAGTTTTCCAACATTCAAATCACAAAGGACGATCATTTTTGTTTAATGGCTAGGTTATAACAATGTGGTGTTTTGTTGCGACGTAGGGTTTCATGAATTCAGTACAAAAGTTATTTATAAACATATGGGGTGTAACATATGTTATCATTATATAATGATTCATATAGTGTAAGTGGAATATTATATATTTAGATAGACATATATATTACATTAAAATTATTTCTTAATGAAATATGAGGCGCATCTCTTCATGGAATAAGTAATCCAAATTTGCACACGAAAGACATTGTCAATTATATATGAATGAATAGGTCTGAAATATTTTTAATTTATTAACTTTCAAAAATTTAATATAAATTATTAACATAATTTATATATAAACTAAATTAATCATCATAAATATTCCTGAGAGTCAACTATGGAAAATGATATACATCTGTTTTAGAGTGGTAGTCCACTATACACAAGAAAGCCAATTTATTTTCTCATTATAAGGATGAGGATATAGATTTGGGTTATTGCAGGGACATAATAACATATTTTAATATTGAGGTTAATGGTGTTGTTATATATTAATGTTTGTATATGATTCTACATACAGGGGTGAAATAAAATTAAAAAAATTGCATCACTAATAACTATAATAATTCATTAGAAAACATTGTATGGTATACAAAAATGCTTCAAATCATTCAATTTATGATAAAAATCCCTCCTAGAAATGGGGAGGGATTTAAATAATGGATTTTATAAGTTATTTATTAATTTAAATAGATAATTATGTGTAGATGGTTGAGGATTGGAGGTGACATTTTATACCTATGGGAGAGTACCCATTAAAAAATTTCATAAAATAATACAAAATGATCATGATATTTTCATGGAATAAAATTTCAAATGGCCACATATAAAAATATGGGACTATAAAATTTAATATGTAGAAGTAAAATATGATTTATATACATATTATTACTAAAATGACCTTATATATCCTTTAACACTCATGGAACTCGTTTTAACATGAAACATGGCCATTAGTTTTTACTTTATTTACTACTCATTATGAAAAAAAAATATGTCTGTCGCATTAACTAATGTTGATTATTATTTTTAAAACATGGGAATAAATATTATATATTTAAATATAAATAATTTGAATAATTTAATTTAATAAAATGATTTAACAAAATTTTTGGAATGATAGTTTTTTTTAATAATTGTATTTTCCATGAGTATGATAATATTATATTAACTGTATCCCTAGTAACACTAATTACATGAATTTAAAATAATTTATATAAATATATATTCTCTAAATTTGATTTACATAATTTCAAATTATATGAAATTTAATATAATTAAAATAGAGATACATTATGCACAAAATAATAGTTTGAAAATAAAGCTTTTGGTGGCATAAAAACTAACTACTACTTATATTTTTTAAGACGATTCAATATACATTAATTTTATTTGTTAATAATAACGAATAATGGTGGTAAAATTAAATCATATTAAAATTATTTTTTGAATAATCAATTATTTATTTATTGAAAATAATATATTGATTTATAAAAATCGATATTTTTCACTATTCACTAAAAAACCAATGTTATCTGAAATGTTTTTTATTTTCACTATAATATAATTTTTATATAATGATTTAAATATTTAAGAAAATTTTTTCCAATACATATTCTAATATTTTTATAAATTAATAATAATATATTTTCAGCTAATGTAATAAAAATCATTTTTTTAGATAACATATTTTTTTTAAAGAATAAGACATATAATTAAGAATTGGGGGATTATTTCATAAAATTTTTCATTTAAATTATATTTATCAGGAACAATATATAAATATTTCAGAACATATTTCTTCATGTTTTCACATTACAATTTGATAAGTATGTTAAAATGATAATATTTAAAAAAAATTATGGTTCGTTTGGACATAGTGTAGAACATATTATAAAAAATTGATCATTGTATACTTTTTTAATGAAAATTGTTGTGACAATAGAAACTATTTCATAGAAGTGCAGGGCGTCCAACACTACAATTTTCCACTAATCATCAACAGTCTATTAAACAACATCCTATCAGTGATACATTCTCATAGTTTCTTCCATGACCTTTCTTTTTTAATTTTGTGTATGAGATGTAAAAATAATATTAAAATAGAAAAAATTTCCACCCTCACATATATTAATTCATGTTCCACTAAGATAAATGATACCCCATTATTTTATGATTTTTGATAAAAAAATCATACAATGATAAAAATTTAACATAGCTTTCACGGTAATACAACCACTAATTGATCCACATCAGGGGTGGCATAGTTATGCTTAGAAGGAAATTACTTCCTATACCCATAAGTGATATGTAACATTTTATGTATCAAGACACCTCATTGTCACAAACATGAAGCATCATATAAAACCTTGAACTTATCTTATTCCTATAGAAACTGACAAATTGGATCAATAATATATCTCCCTTTCATGAAGAAAAAAATCATAAAATGATCATCAAATATAAAAGAATGTTATTTTATGGTCTTATATTCCAATGGTTTAATAATTCAGGTAAAAATAGACTAGAAACTATAATAATATCCCTTCACACCACATAACCACTTCCACATTCATTTGTTCTTCGCAATAAATCAATTTGTTGATCATTGATGGGTCAATGTCTACACCTTTTTGGGACATCACATGCCCATGAAAATTCACCTCTCATGTCCAAAACATATACTTGGAAAACATTTCATAGTGCTAGTAATGACGATGAACGTGAAATATAGATATAAGATGGTCATATTTCACTCTTTCTATCATCATGTCCAACAATATGTCATCAAAAAACATGGATGTGAATTTGTTTAGGAACACATAGAATTGGTTGTTCATGATCCCCAATAACAAAACTACTATATTCATGATAATAAATGCTATGACTATGATATAAACATGTATGTACCTTCATCGGATGGTAGTATTCAATATATTATCCTCTTAAATAGTCAACTATATAATCCAGACGACATATCTATCTTAGAAAACCAACTTGCACACCTAAAAATGTATAAATGATCCCTGATACTCATTATAGGCAAATGTTTATTAATCTTAACTTGATTCGACATTCATTAGATTATACCAAACATCATACCACATCAACCATTATCAAACAACCTTTAATCACCCAATTGTAACAAACCAGTAAAATTAAATCCTTTCTACAATAGATAATCTCTATAAATACATAGATTTAACATATTAGAAGGTAACATTTGATTAAGATTAATCAAAATCATAGATGAACCAATAATAAAGTCTCTGTGAAAATCCAAACCATAATGATATGGTACAATCACAAACTCCTATGTAAAAAATATCTGAATTACCAAATGACACTAGTATCCTCTCTCATCACATCATCAATTAGTTCCATCAATAACATTACCATAAAAAATAAGGGTATCTACACATCTAATACTAACAAGAACACCCCAATCAACAATGAAATTTGTACCCTAATAGATGAGATTAGAGTAAACAACTCTCCAACAGAATGTACCTATAATGAAATGTTGAATACACCCAATTTATAACAATAATTAATTTATATAGATGAATCCATAACAATAAAAAACCATGTAATTGATTTTACCCCATCATGAGTCCACACCTACAATATAAATAAAACATTATTGTCTATAATTTGAATGTAATTTTAAGAAATTTTGGAACGGTAATTCAAAATATATATTTTATGATATACTGGATTATAATGGGTGAAAAAATATTTTTTGAATCATCTAAATCAAACATTTAAAAAACAGACGATGATAAACAAATCATAACTAAAATGATATTTTTCCGGATGTGTGATACAACCTCTGCTGTTTGTAGCTAATAATTATCTACTCCTAGACCTATACACTAATGAACAAAATGATGAACATGCACAATTTTATGTCTTTCAAGATGGGTAATATCCTATGTTATACCTCTACCTTCACGATATACTATCAAATTTTTCATAATCCTACATTCTATACAACTGAAATGGCCTCATTGGCATCTTCTTATGAGGTTGATACTAAAAAGATCACCACCCATAGACTAAACTCAACAAACCATGGGTCCCTTATTCAGATAGATTCCATTGACACTATAGACAAATAAAACATTCCCAATGCCTCATTTTTTTAAGACCTCTACCACTTGGTGGTTAGAAGAGATGATTATAAAGTGGACCCCTTTACAAAAACTCACTGGCCTATGTTCATAAGACTAGATAATGAAAAAAATAATCCTCATAGATAATTGGTGGTTATACAGTAGTGATAAACCTCCATGTTATTTCAAAAAATCAATCATCTCCTCATTTTTCCAAAACTGCCAATATTTTTGGAATGTTAAAGGAGAAAATATATACTTGAATGAAAGAAGAAAACCTTCCTCAAGGAAACGTTTTATGGACAACATGTTTTGAAAAATATCAAGGGGAATATGTAAAATATTCATTATTTTTCCCCTAAAATCACAACCATACATAATTCTATAAAAAAGATATATAATCTCTTATCTTTTTAATTTCATAAAATTTATTTGGAAGAAATAAATTTGAAACTAACTATGAAAATCGACATAAAAACATATTACCCCTTACACACACCATGATTCAAAAGTAACTAATGAAATTAAAACCTTCACAAATGACTATATATAAATAAAACACATGAATACACTAGGTGCTAGATTAGATTGAATGTGATATCAATATCTGCTAACTATATATCTATTGAAGTGATTCTCTTATAATTCGCAATATCTAGCACTGGAAGGCACCCAAGGTCATCAAACATGCCACATCCTCCTCTACATGGTTGATCCTTTGATGATCAACATGACCAGTCTATTAAAACTCCTTTGCATGTACCTCATTTAAATTATATCCATATTCATGAAGTAATGAGAAAAATGATATCTGAATAAATGTATTATGTAAATTTATAAAGATTCATCTAAATAATTTTAACTTCCCAATATCAACAAAATCAATATGAATAGAATTCAATAATGATCCATGAACAAATCATATACTTGTACACTATAAGAGGTCCCACATAAAATGTTCATTACATAGGATTAAATTCCTCATTTTAGATCATGGCGATTTATAATCAATTATTTTATAGTGGTCCATCCCTATCTGATGTTACACATTAAGATCAACTGGTGTCATTGCCTTACCCACCCATTTAATCTTAAAATTTCCAAACTCTAATGTGAATCCTAATATTCAACTGGATGCTTTTTATACCACCCAATCATAGCCCCTACTATCCAAAAGAAACCCCCCTAGTCTAGCAATAGAGGATTAAGGATATTTTCCACAGTGTCCCATCTTCAGTAGGTCTCTAGTTGGTGACATCCACTTATTTTATAAAAATTTCAAATATATAATTATGGAGTTACCATAAAAATAAATATTTTACCCAGTGGAATGCTATTAGCGACCATTCAACTCCATATCATAATATAATTGAATTTTAAAAAACATCCCAAAATTCATTGAAACAGTAAATTTATAAAATAGTATTCAGATAATTACAAATAATAAATTTCATATGGATGTTGCTCAATGGGAACTCCAAAAGTCCAAGAATGTAATTTATTCCATGATCCACATATTCCTCTTTGATATTTGTAGATAATAATGTCGACATGTAGAGTGATAATACATATATACTTATATGGATAATATTCAATGTATCTCATGCACATGTGAAAAGATCATATTAATCATCGTGTGATCAAACACTATATCCAGCAGCATTTAAATAAATCTTCTAACCAATCACACCCTCACCATAGAATGCTCACAATATAATATATCTGTGTGTAATTACATAAAACCAATAATATTGATTAAAATTTACCCAAACCACATTTCAACATACATTCCAAAATCATGCATTAATGTCATTCATTTCACATTTATCAACATCCCATTAAACAATGACTTCCATAAAAAAATATTATTTTATGATCATTTAATATCATTAGAAAAACAAAACAAAGAAATTTTAGAATCATTATTATCCATTTTCTACTTAACTATTGAGAAACTAACATAATACCACAAAACACATTGAAAACATATATTTCTTGTTAACATAAACCCTATATTTTCATCGTTTGACAACCCCATCCACAATGAACATTAAAAATGAATGACACATCAAAAATTCCATTATAACACATCCAAAACTCATCACATCTATGGGACACATCACTGAAACAAATTAAAACCACAAAATTCCCAGAAAAAACACAACCACACATCAAATACCGATACTTAAACAAAAAATAACATATTTTCATAAATTATTTCATATATACAAAATGGATATTCACCAAATTCATATTTAATTAAGTGAATTATTAAAAGGCCATTATTATATATGGAAAATATCACATTAACCATTTAAAAAAACAATAAATCATTCCCATTAATGTCAATATCAATAATACAATAAAATTAAAAGTAAGTAATATCATTTCCCACCCAAGTAAACATAAAATAACAAATTTCATTACTTTAATTATGCTAGAAAATAAAATTAACTAAAGGATAAAAAATTCATAAACCCCCTTATATCATACAACTATATAAGGACATGAAACATTCCAAATTGCAACATATGGATGAATCAAAAGGAAATACACCACTGAGCACCCCAATGATTGAGAAGAAATATACCATCCTAGAACGCAGAATCCCAAATAATAACTTATAAAACACCAACACATCGGTTCTACGTGAAAGAAAACTTTATTATATGAATAATGGTGTCAAAAAATAATGAAACTGGGTTAGGAAACATTCCTAAAACAACCACAATTTGATATAATGTGTTTGGCATTTAAATAAACTGAAATAGGTGATAAAATATGTCCTTGGGATTCAGATGGGTCACCCAATAAATGTGAATAATATTTTCATGTGATAGTATTCATGAGGTTTGGGGTGATTAAAAAACCTTAAACAAAATACCACATATCATCCCATATAACAAAGTCATTGATTTTCATCATAACATATAGAATAAATGGCATTGGAAGTGACCTCACCATGTTGATTCCATTTATATCACCCATAAAAATCCCTGGATATTTATATATCTGATAAATAATAAGAATACTATGAGACAATAATGGCCACTAAACCTCCGAGCTCTAAAACATAGAAAATACAATATAAAAATCCTAGATCCATTGTTCATCTCTTTTTAAAGGGTTAACTGATTATAGACCCCCTAAAACACTAAAATATATCTAGCCTCCATATTAAATAAAGTTCAACTACCGAGAACTAGGATATGAAAAAACCAAGATAAATAAGGTGGAAACAACCCATAATAGAGGAACCAACAAAAAAATCCATCATCAAATTATTCCATAATTGGAATATATTTATTTTTGGGATAAATAATTATGGTGTATCCACATGATCGATGTCACAAATCCCCATTTACAAAACATGATTTTATAAAATAGGCCACCTACTCGCCAAATCCTTGTAACATCACCCAAACCCATCCACATCTAGAATTATTACAACATAACAGGTTAATCTATCCCAATAATTATAGTCATCATGTATATTTCCTAAATATTCTTGATTTATTTGTAAAATATGTTTTTGGACAGTCCAATTTAAATATAATTTTTCATAAATAACTATCTGATTTTCTATTTAGTATTGAGGTAAGGATATTATTGTCTATATATATGGACCCAACACATATATTTGGATTTAATAAAAATTTTAATTAAATGTTCTCTCTTAACATTAATGGAATGCACTAATATACATTATTCAAATATTTTATGAAATTTTCATTCTATTTATAATGGATTTACACTTATACCTAACTCGATCATTTTGTTGTGCATGTATATTTTCTTAATAAGTATTTAGTGAAGGTAATGACCAAATTGTGGGTAGTTGATCTGTATTAGAAGGAGAAAACTAACATTTCTAAAAGAGCGTAAGTAGTTTTTTTAATATGATATTTTTTCATTTTCACATTTATATCATACTTTTATCCATCACTTGTAGTTGTAATTTTCATCAATTTGGTTAATTTTATTGATAGTATATAATGATATTAGATTGCATTTTACATTATTTTTAAATATACACATTGAATATTTACTTATTATTCATTACCTCATTATATAATTTTCAAATACATTTAATAATATATCATTACACCCTACAATTTGTATAGTATCCCCACCATAATCCTATTGTACATCTCTTCTAGTCTACAACCTCGTGAATAAATGGTTGAGCACATGTAGTCATGCCCAATTCATGCCCAAACACAGTAACATATTTCATGATGTTACTAAATTGTATTAGATAACCACGTTGATTATCTTATTTCCTTCTTTTCGTTGATTTTTGATATAGAAGAAGAATGTTATAATCATTAGGACCTTGGAAGGTAAAGCAGTTTAGGACCATTCTAGTGTGATATAATTATAATATAACTTTTAATGATTGGTATAAATTAATTTTCTATTATAGATTTTACTATTAATTTAATTCACAATGGGGAACCATGTGAAATTTTTTATAATTAAGGGTATTTTATGTTTGTTAATCCATTATATCTAGGAACATAGAATAACATTCCATATTATTATTGATTATATTTTCTAGGGAAAAATATTCAAAATGAATTTTGAATTTTTTATATATTCTCCCTATTTCTTATTTTGGGAATTTATTTATTTCATCTTTTGTTTTATATGCTTCAGGGTGTGTATATATATGGTGGGTACTAAATAGTATAAAATAGAGAAATTTCATTGGTTATAAGATGTTATTTTGGGGTTATGAATTTTTATTTTGAGTATCCATATTGTTTGATCCATTTTATAAAGATGTGTGTCTATTTCAGGATCTATTATCGATCTTCATATTTTTTTATTTGAAAATATTTGATCTATAGATTTTTGAAGTTTACCCTTTAATAAGTTGTACCGATCAACCTGGGGAAGATACCCAAAATTCTTCCACATTGAAGGATATCCATGTTTATCCAAATTGTTCATGGGATGATAAATATATGGAATTATCTATGGTTCTTCTAGTTATACAATCTAAACAACTGACTCATTCATGACTATTCAATATAGTAACTATTTTGTGAGAAGGATCCTTTATTGGTGGTCAGATGAAATTCGACTACGCACATGGATTCAACACCATAATCCCCCACACATACATGTCCTAAGAGGCCCCTATGATGTAGAGGACATCATATGAGTTTTTTAGAGGATCTTTGATATGGTGTAGTTCTTAAATTAATAAAACTTAATTATTATAACCATTATCGTTCATGGGACTATTATATGGTGTTGGGGAATTATGCGTTTAAAATGGTATACATCTAGGGATTAAGTGGGAAACCATTAAGGGATTATTCATCAATGATCTCTTCAATAATTTGATGAATATATAATGTTATTGAGAGTTTCCAGACCTTCGATAAGGGAAAATGTTTGTGCATGTCTTTTAAAATATGATTATATATTATATCATATTTATTTCTATTTTTCATCGTATTGGGGCAGAGAAAACAATGAATATAAAAATTGACCTTCATTCATATTTAAATAATACTCTAATAACTATTGTCTAAAGAACTACACCATACTTATAACTAAGAACATGATCATAGGGAGGTGAATTTGGAAGTATAGAGGGGTTATTATTCTTCAAAATGTATTTGAATCGATAATTCATATCTCTAGAGAGGTTCTTGATTCAAAGAAAGTAAAAATAAATGGAAATTCTGGGAAGGATAAAATGTAAATAGCCAGCAGTAATTTTAGAGAGGTGTTTCATTGACTCTCTTTGAGGGAGATTTCTCTTCCTAGTTCTATAACCTTATATGGAAATAAAAATAACTCAATGATTTTCTTGTTTTGCTCAATAATTTTCATTGGTTTAAACATAATTTCGAAATAAATTTGGTATTTGGTATGGAAACATAGATATATATATATATATATATATTTCATTACCATGAAATGTTTCTAGTGGAGGGCGTTAGTAATAGGTGCATAATCCACAAGGGTCCTCAAATTAGTTTAATTTTGATCCCCTCCAGACTGATAAATGGTTTATTTTTATGGGTTATATTATTAATTATATTGTAGACGGTTGTAGATAGGTACCATTAACAATTATTTGTACATTCTTCATTTATAAAAAATCATTTATACCATTATATGATATAGGGAAATTAATTTGTTTTATTTTATCATGTTGTTTCACGGTTAAACATACTAAATAAATAACCTTCAATGTTTTTAACTATTTAAACATACCTTGTAAATAAATTTGATCATCATTATATTTTTATAGAAATTATTATAGTTACTAATTGATTTGACCATCTCTATAGATTTCTATGAACCCAAATATTCATTTCAGGTATTTGACCCCTTTGTTGATTCTTTCTTGGTTTTAATGTTAAGTGTGTTGCTTGGGAGAGTCGGGGAAATATGAAATGATGTTTTGAGGCAAAATGGGGAGCTTCACGGGCGGTGCACAGTTTGTTTAACAGTGCGGCCATACCATGCGTAGCTAGAACTCAAGGCAGTGGCTAATGCATGGTTAGTGCACGGTTTGTATAACCCTGTGAGGAGTGTTTGTCGTTGAAGAAGCTAACACACAGTTAGCACATGGCTTATCAAACCGTACGGACTAACCCTGCGGGCACATAAATCTAGATCCTAAATTTGTGGATCTAACTCATTTTAGCCTCTAAGTGGCTGGTGTTTTCCACCTAAGTAGCAATAACTCGGAATTTTGGCACTCCTTAGGTCTGTGAATGTTCTCCCATCGTTCCGGAGGTGATCCAAAGGCATCTTTTTGAAAATCGAAGTCAGATTCTTGATATATGTGATTGTTCTACGTGTGTGGATTCCAAAATGATGAGTTTGGGTGTTGATATTGTTAGGATAAAGAATCTATGTAGGGTTCTTATAGAATCAACCAGAGTTTCTTGTGCATTCTTCGTTGTTGGGCTTTTCGTCAAAACCTTCGAGGTGGGTGGTTTGATGCTTTACGTTAAATGTCTTGAGTTTTTGTGAAAAAGTACACGATACCCATGTATCGGGAATCTCGGGTTAGGGTTTTATCCTGTAACATTATCTGACATAGATTGCTTTTGTGCTTGAGGCTGTTAGATGAATAATGATTACTTTTTTCATGTCTGAGGATCACACCGTGGGTTTATTCCCTTTATTGGCTGTTTATCACTGATTGGATTTGGTTGTCTATGTGGAAAACCTTGTTACAAAGATTTTCTTCCTTGATATGGATAATTGAATGTGTTGGATTCAGTTTAAATGTTTGGATGCATTGGATCTATTGGCCAAGTATTTGTTGAATATTCTTAGGGATGCTATGAATCTGTTATATATGATTTCTTTTACTCAAGGATGCGGGAACCTGGCGTAGTCATACCATAAAGGGAAATGACATTGAGTGTTTTCTCAGAGGGCCTGTTTAATTATTATCACTACTAAACCATAAGGGGGATTGGCATTGTGATCTTTCAGAGGGTCTGATAATTATTAAAGCGAGACTAAAGGGGGAATTAGACATAACTGCTTCCTCAGAGAGTTTGTATTATTGATTCAAGACTATAGTGGAATTGACAACGAGTGCTTCCAAGAGTGTCTTTTCCATTGTATGAATTCTTGACCGTAGGGGTCTACCCACGTGAGCCACGAAGAGGGTCAGCGTGATAAATTATTTTTGGTTTGTTGTGACGAGTCCACCAAGACAACGAACAAGCTTGAGTTTTAAACTGCTTGTGGTTTAGGTAGTGTTTTGGAATACCTGTTTTGTTACTTGATTTCATGAAATAGAGAGCTTCGCTAGATTCCTTGTTGTATAATTAAATGAATGTGATTGGTAATTGGTAGGATTATTTACCTATGTTACTCTTGTTCATTATGTTATTTACTTTCATTACATCTAATATATTACTCACGATAGTAGGGAACAAATAATGGGGTGGATTCCTACTAGGATTAGTCTCACACCCTTTTTGTGTACTTCTTATCAGCCAAAATAGGTTATATGGTTGGAGGTGTGGATAGGGATTGTGTCCCCTTTACTTTAGGTGCTTGATTTCTGGTCAGAGCTGGAGAGCATGGGAACGATCTTAGTTTTGAGATGCTAATGGAGTTTACTATTTACATTTAGTAATTCTGTTTAGTTGTATTTTAGTACATTGTTTTGTTTCCTGCTTTCCACAGATACATGTACTGTGCTACATCATTATTAAATCAGAAATTGCTTCTACTGTTTAGTTTTAGTTGTGTTTATGTTTCTTAATGCTTTCTCTATTGGTTATTATTTTCCTTCTGCTAGATACTTTACCAAATGAGGGCATAGTTTCCCCAGTGACTCATCAAGGCCCTCACTACTAGTCGGTAGCCTCTGGAGTTTGGGGAAATTCACTTCAAGTCCTATGGAAAATCAGGTTCGGGGCACCAGTTGAGTGGCACTGGATTTAGGTTGTTACAAGATTAAAAATTCTCGAGATGTTTATGTTTAAGATAATCCTATGAATATACTAGTTTATCTTTTACATTGGGGACACTGATTAATATTAGTTACGAGCATTGGTTATATTAAATAAATGGAGGAATATATTTTTTTAATAATGAATGGGTCATCAAAAAAATTAGTGGGATAATATCCATATCAGAATGAAACAAATTTAGTGAAGGATTATGTTATAGTCCTTGTAGTGGAATGGTATGTGACTCCCTAACCCGTTCATGATTGGGGGGGTCCAAAAGTTTCTTCTATATTATTTCTAATTTGTAATTCTGGATGGGTTTTTGACTTATAGATTGATATAATTTTGGTTCAATACTTATATTTAGTTTACTATATGTCATTGAAATTTTTCAATTGAATGTGCTAAAGGTATATTTATAAGATCTGTATGATAATAGATTTTTCATACAAAGAACAACCCTTGTGCGGATGAACAATTTTATTATCCATGTTGGTGCATGATAAAGTAATTAATATTTTGTAAAATAACTTGTTTTATAATCATTCACTAATAAAAAATGGTAACTCGTTAAGGAATCTATAGATTATATTATTAAAAAGGGGATCAGATTGGTTTTTAAAGAATTATCTTGGTTTTGGTAACCATCTTCTTTGAGTATGTTATGTAGAAAAACTAAAGATTGCGTTGAAGAGAGAATATAAGATTTATAATTATTTCATGATTTTTTTGGCCTAATTAATTCTTTATAAGTGACCATGTATCTCGTTAAGATGATCATCAACCCATTCATATACACCTTCATCATTTTAATCATTATAGAAATACTGTTATATTTAATAATGTTATACTAACATGATCGTCACATTCAGATCATATTGAGTATGCTTCATGAATATAAGCATTATGTTAGACTATAAAAAAGTCACCTTCACATATATGAAGTTATTTTTAATGTTCACAAGACTTCTCAAGAATATTTTTATATTAATCTAGAGATGGAATAACCATTTATTTAATAGGAATAAATGAAGAATTTTTTCAGGATTCATGGTTTCCTTTATTTTACTATACACCATATGTTTTTTATTAATATCATTTCACACATTATAGAACATATTAATTAATTTAAACAATTTAGAGTATTGTTTTAATGGAAATAGTATTTTTATGATTCACCCTCAATACTGAATAGAATAACCACATGGGATATGATTTAATTTCTTCTTGGTCCACATGTGTTATCCTACATTTTGTGAGGCATCTGGTGTAATCATGGGACCTGTTTTGATATAAGTTGATAAGGTAGTTTCCTAATGGTCTCTTCAGCTATGACCCAATGAGTTGAGCTAAAATACTCCTGAATTAGTTTTGAAATCTATGGTTTAACATTGTAATGTAATATATACTACCTATTTAGTGAGAAATTTATAAAATATGTAGACAATTATACTATTTAGAATATTTTATATAGGTGAAATATAAATATTTTCATATGTTTTGGGTATAATATATGTAGATATTTTCCATTATTTTAATATATTCCCTTGAAAAAGGTAATGTTTATTTTTATTTCTTTTTTTAATGTCACATGATGAATGATATCGTACATTGGAAGTAGAATTGATGATTATGGATTTTCTATTAGACTTCCAAGGGAGAATATTAGAATATTGTTGGTTAGTTATTTTCAAACCCTTTTTTGACCACTACCTCATTGGTGGAATGTGTGTAGACAATCCATGATATCGATATAAATTGTGTCGCAACAAATTATTATATCTAAAAAACTATATAATTTAGGGTTGGAACATATATTGACAATGTTTTCTTCCAGTTCATGGTAGTGTGATTGTTTCTTCATCATTGAGGGGAGAGTTGATGAAATATTTTCCTTCTATGGATTGAGTAGTGAATTTAATGTCATCAACAATGTATCAGGGTATAAGATCATAATTTTGTCTTCCTAACATATAAATAGATATCATAGTACGTTTTCATTCATGTGTGACTTATATAAGGATCACTTCTTAGCCTCTGTGACATAGTGGGTTGCTCCAAACACTTCTGATCTCATTTCAAATGTGTTATGGGGTAACTAAGGTCCAAATGATGTGGTTTCTAATATCTCTTGAATGTAGAGATACCAATATGATTTTAGTGGATAATTGGAATATGATGGATCCCCTGTAACTAATTAAATATAATGACATAGAATATTTGTTATGAATGTTATTCCTAAGAGATATTGGTTGGATACCCGAATTGATTTATATTTTAGTATCTGATACATATATCATGCTCACATAGATGTTATTAAAATGACTTAAAATAAAAATGGCTACTCTGTTGACAATAAGTATAAACATCCAACATCAAAAATATAATAATTAAAAGGGTATGATATATACCATTGGGTTTGTTATTCATGTGATTGTTCTAGGATTCATAGTACCATGAGATGGTCATTTAAAATTTATAGAGTTAACCTAATAAAATTGTTTTCAATCTAAAATTCGAATGGCTCTATTTAAGTCCCACAATGAGAGGTTATGTCCTCTATACATATGTAGACATGGGATAGGTCAATCATTATATCATAGACAGATTATGTAATTTGATACCCCATCATATGTTTAGTATATTTTGATGCTTTTAGTTACATCTCAATGAAATTAGTTATAATATTCCTATTAATGTAAATGATACATGTGTTTTTTGGTTGGAAATATTGATACTTTTTGGATTCCACCCTTTTACGAAGATGGTGTTTGAGGATTCAATGGATGGTTTCACCACAGTACATTTGGATGATTGAGATTAATGAAAACATTTTTATAGTGGGTTATTAATTGGATATTGTACAATGGTATCATGATTCAAATAATTCATTTCTTGTATCTCATCTTTAAATACACAATCCTGATTCTGAATATGTGGTCGAATATAAGGATGTTGAACAGATAATTGTTGTAAATTTTGTAGTAATGTACATTATGATAATTTAATTAAGTGATATGTTTATACAAGATAAGAATTTTCCAATTGATGAGGTTCAATTGTAGTATATCCATATTCCAGAAGAGTCATAAAATCTAGAGACATGCATTTAGGAATAGAGGACAATGTAATTTAATCAATCATACATTTATATATCCCAATGAATACATGGTATAATTGAGTAAAATTGAAACCCTGTCGAATTAATGTATGCCTCATTTTATCATGAACATATATTTTTGAATATGTTTTAATGTGATTCAAAGTTGTTTATTGATGTAAAAATACCAGAAATGGAATTCTGGAAATATGGTGGACATAATGTTGCATTAATAAATGAATTATCTAGACATATTATCTGGTAGAGTCTAATAAATCTATACCAGAAATACCAATAATAGCATCTAGTGAGTAAAGGCCACCGACACACCAGGGACCTTGCTTAGGATATAGCTACCATAGTAATGTTATATCATTTCATTCTAAATACATAACCCAGTTCTATTTTCACCTTTATATTATTCTTCCACCATACCATTTCATATTATGATATCTATTTAGAAATTTTGGGCTCTCAAATATCATTTACTAACCTCTCATAAACACAAGGACAATTGTTTTATCATATTTTTAAAATTCGATGAGTTCTATCATATTTAGGATAAATTACATTCTCTTCTCCACGGTTAAACACAATTAAATTAGAATTTTCATTATAATATATAAGGGTTATGAAATAATATAATAATATTATTGTTCATTTTATTATATAATTTCCACACAAATTCATGTAATTTGCCTTTCCACATCATTTATTCCTAGAATATTGTTGATAAAATATCCTCATAATGTTGTGAGATTTTATTCTAACATAAGAGTGTATAGATTCTTCAATAATTGTTCCACGATTAAAAATTAAGTAATAATTAGTATTGTTAAATGATTATTGGTGTTAATGTTTGACATAGGAAATGGCCCCTGTTGTAAAAATTTCATTACACCTATTAGAGTATTCCCATATAATTAACACAAGTTTATTTTTTTTATAAATTAATATTTTCCATGTGTGTATTTAATTTGAGGCGAATGTCGAATATTTGTTCACATGATGTTTTAGAGTCTTTGTAGAACTATGTGACCTATGATTTATTTATTATCACATTTGTATTTTTTAATGTTATGACTCATGGTTGATATGAAGTTAAATTTCAAATTTCATTTAGGATATAAATATTTCATGTGATGTAACTTTGACCATGTGTTTTGGTCCATATAGACTATTTCCTCTAGATATATTTAATAAATGATTGGTAAACATATACATGGTCAATTCATTTAAATGGGGTCTCTCAAATATATTTTACTACTATCACATTGAAGGAAAATATATTAGAAAAGGTCAGTTAATGTTTATTCTATCAGGTGTAAAAATTTGGTAGAGCCAGTATCTAATCAATAGACCCATATATTTTTCTTGGGTAACTTATTTTTTCATCTCTATATCTATTTACATTCATCAAAATATAATGTATGTTTAATGACCTCTTATTAAGGACCCATGTTCTTATCCTTATGGGTTTCTTTCTGATAACAAGCATAAGATTCATATAACACATATAAATTCCATTAACTAGGATCTAATATAGGGGAAAGGGAGATATGTTTGGTATTTGTGCAGGATTTCTAGGAGGGCGCTAGTGTTAATGATCAAACTTTAGTCATATATGTATAATACTATTTTTTCATAACTAAATTTATCTCATATGAATATAAATTTACTACAGGGATAACTTTAATCCTTTTGGGACATTGTATGATATCTTATACTATTATTATATGTCTTGGCACATTATGTGTATATTGAAAATCTAAATATTTATTTATTTTTTATTTCGTGATTCCATTGTTAACATTTACATTAATAAATCGAATTATTTACAATATCTTGGGATGTGACTAACAATTGTTTCCTCATTGGACCAATCCACATGTTAACAAATTCTTACAAACAAGGAGGTGAGAATTATTTCATGTTTCATTTTGACCCAACCACATAGATTATGGTCAAGGTGTAAGAGTGATACTATATTATATTTTTAGAAAAATAATATTTTGTTTGTGGATAACATTTTCTTATATTCAAACAATATGTAAAACACATAATTTAAATTGAACCAAAGCATTATTTTCAGATTTATGATTTATTATATTATATGCATATTCTTACAATGTGAATTATGAGAATTAATTTCAATATTTTGTTATATAAAATTCATAACACATTTATTTAATACCACTATTGATTAAATATATTTATTATAAATATTATTAAAAAAAATTATAAAATATTTCTTAATATGAATAATTATTTTATAAAATATGGATAAAAATAAATTTATAGAAAAACAATCAATTTAAAAAATTTGCCTAAAAAGTATATTACTATTTATAAAATCCAATCAATTTATTTACTATTTATTTTTGCGACATCATTTTTTATTAATATTCAAGTTTGTATCCTTAAATAAATATTACTCTTTAACAAAATTCATGTTATTTTATAACCATAATTTAAGAAATTATTTATTTCAATTTTTTCTTTGATCACACCCTCTATAGTAATTTTTCTAAAAGGCCAAATATTCAAATATTCGTTATGAAAATTGGGGTCCATAATAGTGGTATGACACTATAAAATCTTCAATTATATCCTTGGTTCAGTCTATGTAGATACTAAATTATATGAGGTGGGTGAATTTCAATCACATGGTGTAGTGTGTCTATGTAGTACAGTGCAAGGTGGGTGGCTCTGTTGGAGGGGAGTAGAATGATGGAGATTCCTTGGAGAAGGGATTCACCATAATTATATTCCTTTATGAAAGATGTAGTGGAACAATTTTTTTATGTGGTTTATTCTGTAGGTTCAAGTGGGTCATTTGGAAGTGACATCTGAAATACAAGGTTTTGGTGTCTATGATAAAGGTACTCGGATGACGATCGGGCTAGTGATTAATGGATAATAATGTAAGTATGAACTTTAGTAATGAAAGAACCAAAAATAGGTTCATATAATCTGGTGTAGTGAAAAATGTGGTCCAATATATTAGCCTCTACAATTAATGATTGATTAGACTTGAATAATGAGAGAGTATTTTTGGATGATCACTTAAGAACAAATATGAGAAATATGTAAGGGATATATTTCCACTGGGTTTCTTATCCATGGACCTTCAATGGAAATGTAATATTCCTAGTTACATTTGGCCTATGTTCCATGTATGATTATCTCTAACCCAAAATAAAAAGGTTTTTATCCACAAATTAAAAAAAATAGTCCCTTGTTCTCTCATGCTTGTATTAATATATATTGTATTTTGTATCCATATTAATTGTTCTATGTAAAAACAACATATATTACAGCAATATATTTTTAATATGTTGTATTTATAATTATATTTTAATTCTGACTCACAATACCCTTAATTTTCAGATATCTTATAAGTATTATGACTTAATATTATGTGTTTTCATCTCATTATAATGATTGGTGTTGTTATTTTAATAAAATTATACTCTCATTTGAGCATGTGGTCCATTTTTAACTTCACTTATTTGCAACTAAATTTATAAAATTTAAATGATTCATAATTTGTTTTGTTAAATATCCAAAATATATCAATTATCAATATATTATTAGTATTCTCATTCATAATCAATTTCAACAAATATCATCTCTATGTAATTCATAATATGATAATTTTTATTTATAATTTTGATAATTTCACCACACTACATGTAGACCACGATATCCTCATAAAATTATCATTCATAATGAATACTGTTTATGATTTAATATTACTTCTGATCAACAATATCTATATTTGAATTTTCCTTTTCTATTAATTATATAATAAATTTCTTAACATAAACATTTTATGAAAATTTTTAATTAAATACACTCATTGAAATTTCTCTTTTTCATGTAGATTATATAAATTTTCATTATTTGATTTTTATCTCATTCTATAATATTTGAACCAATAATGGAGTCCTTTAATTTCATTGATCAATAAACATTTTTTTATATTAAAATGAAAAACAAATTCCCATTATTAAATTTTTTAAAAAAATATTAAATATTAATATGGAAGATTTTATAAATTTATTATACAAGTTGTCGTATTATAAATAAAAAAATATTATTATTTAAGAGTATAGAATCATGGTAATATTTTGTTTTGTGATATTCTTAATAATATTTAAAAAAATATCACCATAAAAAATATCATTATTTTCGTAAATTTTACTTGATAAATATTGTAATATTATAAAATTACATTAATAAAATAAAACTATTTCATTACCATATTGTAAAATTCTATTCTAAAAATTTTATTTGTACTTTTTTAATCATTATTAACACCTCTATTTTTATTCTCAAATTTCATCCAGATCACATTTTTTCTAAGAAAACACATTAAAGTTTATCAAATTCAACATTAAAAGAGATTGTAAAAAGAGTTTTTTTATTTGAAATTTGTTTTAAGATTATTCTCATTAATAAGATCCATATAAAATCAGATCATGATTGTTTTAATATATGGTAATGTAATCGAACATAATAAATATTTAAAATTTAATATAATGATTGTGTCTATTCTAGAACAAATTACCAATTTTTCTGTAAATGTTATAACGACTCTTCGTTTTAGAAAACTATAAGTATCTTTAAATTATTAGATAATTATAGGTTACAAAATATAGTGTTGATTAAAAAAATCCATTTATTTTTAAAATAATTAAATGTACATATGGAAAATATACATAAATGAATTTATAGGGTCATGTTACAAAATTATACTCCCCACTAAAGTGTATTCTAATATAGAGTAAGTGATAATGATTCAAAAATCCCAATAAAATAAAATTACTTTCAGATAAATAAGATCTTAATTCATTGATTTCCAAAAAAAAATATGCACCATATCAATCATAATATTGAATTTTTCTTAAAGATAATATATGACTTGTTAATATAAGATTGACATTTTTAGAAATCTATCCCTAATAGGGGTGAGTAAAACCATTGTGTTATTTACCTAATTTAACTAACAAATCCAATCCAATTTCAGAAATATGAATCCAATATATATCATAGTTTCCACGAAATCATTTAACCTATTTACAAAATAATTTTTCTGTATTATAATGAATATCTTTAACCCTTGAATGAAATATTAACTTATTGGGGTTAATTAGTGTATTCAATTTTCGTTATTCTTTCACATTATTCCAAATTATATTATTTATTTTTGGCCTATTAGAACATGTTAATATTTTTTTACCATATCATTTTATCAAAATAGTTGTTTCCATATATTTTTGAAATATAATTCTTACCTCTTATATGGAGAGTATATATAATGGTGTCATAAATTGCACCTACAGAAATCCATGCTAAGGTCTGCAATGATGATTAGTACCCCCAACCAAATCTGGCCTTCAAAAGTGAATGTGTTAGAGTCTATATATGAGGGTATAAAAAAATTGGATTCGTAATTCTTGTATATGTTGATTGATAATTAAAACCTCAAATTACAATATGATATAATTAAAGTAATGGAATCAACAAATATTCAAAATTTTATTATAAAATAAGGTCACCAAGCCTCGATCATGTAATGTCATTCTTAATTACTATATATCACTTTGAAAACTCAAAAAATATTAATATGTATTTGTCTGAGGACACAATTATAAACATTATTATCGACCTAAAAACCTCTAATGAATGATTATATGAAACATACAACTGTCTTAGTTAAAAATCAATAATCCAACACACAATAAACCGAGATCAACTTCCAACTAATTTCATTAGTTATTTCTCACCAAATATCATACTATATAATAATAATAATAATACATTATTAATATAAAATATGCCTAGAAATTACCCCATTACTACTTCAATACAGGTTTTTCTCTCTCACGAACTTGTATAAAATACCATGGTAGTCTGATCACAACTATAATCATTTCATTGACTATCACATACTCTATCACAATCTTTTATCAGATATATCATTCGTTTAATATCTATAATCTCATATCAACCACAACAAAACCATAATTATATTATTACCCCATATTTCACAACAAAAATGAAAAAACATATTTTCATAGGTTATTATCAACGATAATAATATCAACCACATTCATTAATCTTACAATAAACATAAAAATCCATTTATCATCATAGATAATGTATGAAAATTCAATTAACACTATTTTAATCCTACAACCATTTGTTATTTAGAGTCTATGTGAACATAAAAATAATAAACCTGTATATCCAATACTATATTTTAATGGGTGAGAAGGAATACAGTGTTTCTAACCATCCATTAAAAAAAAATTATAGGTGTTCAGGAATATAATATAAACAAAATAATATTGTGTATATAAATGGTTATCATAACAAGGATAATTTTCTTTGAAAAAATTGGACAATTTCATGTATTATAGCAACACATAATTACCATATTAAATGCATCCCACCATGAAATCAATTCCAATATTCATATAAACCATAAAATCATTACTACTGCATTGTAACCACCTTTAAAATCAGTAAACCATGAAAATAAACATATTAATTCATTAAATATGTCACAATAATAATAAATTCTAAATTACATGTATATTATTTACATAATTAAGAATAACTTTCTCCTAACATGATACATTATTCTTCTATTTAATTAATAAAATTGTATTTAATCCTCTACCATTTCATTTAACCTCAATTGTTTTAATGAAATTATTTTTACTTATTCCACATTAATCCCAGTATTTCTAATTTTTTTGACAACTATTTATATCATGTATATCTAGTTATTAAATTATGTACTCTATTTATCCCAACCATATTTGATGCCACTCAGCTTAATTAATAGACAACCATAATAGAAAATAAAATGAACACATAAAAACCTCATAATCCATTTCAAAAACAACCACCACATCCATAAAAGAATTCCTTGGTAGAAATCCTTTTATTTCACTACTTATATAACCAGAAGAAATACCCCAGTCAACAAAATTTAAAAATAAAAACATATACTAACAAATTGGTTGATAAAATTCTAAAAACCCAACTCATAGTATTAAATGTAAAACATATATGATAAAATTATTTTACAAGAGAATAAATCCAATTAAATATTATTCTAAATAACCAACCATTCATATTATATTATAATTTTACATCCAAACTCAATGATAAAAAATCTATGTTTTTGCATAATAATTTTGATATAATATTACATGATAATTACATTATAGATGGTGATGCAAACATATCAAACACAATTAAAACAAGTAATTGTATAAAATGAACTATTTTGTGAAAAACATAAAGCATACAATAAAAAGTATCATGGAAAATTCATGTAATACATGTGTATAATCCATGTCTTCATTTACAGTTATTTAGATTTATTTATTTTGATTAAAATAATTTTTTGAATCTACTAAATGAAATTAATAGAATTATTCTCCTATAAATTAAATATAAATATATATTTTAGGTTTTTAATACCCAAAATTCAATATAATCGTCATAACTAGATATAAGAGTTGATAATGAAAAGCTAATCAAATGTGGTATAATAATGAGGAATAACTAAAGGTCATATACTTGAACCTCCCAACATCAAATAAAAACAAAACACTTTTAAAAACAAAGAACAACTATTTTTACAACCTCAAAAATAAAGTGGCGTATGAAAAACATTAGTATTAGAATAGAAATTGAAATAGGATAATATTCTAGATGATATATTCATGTTGATGTCTCAGACCAATCAATGGGATCTCATAGTTCACCATGGACACACCTATATTCATATAATATTTATCAATAAAATAGTTCATAAGAAATAAAATTTTCTTGTAAATAAATAAATAAATATGAAACTTATGAAATAATAGGGGGACATGTTATGGATACAATCCCATGGAGATCAGTGGATGTCTCCCAAACAAAAATTTTCATTATACCCTTAATATATTCCCAGATTCCATGTTCCAAACTACAAAATCTTAAACATTTAATAAATTAAACAAAAAACCATGGTGGATATTATAAATTAAATGATACTCCATGTACAAATACAGAAAAAATATTCATACATTAACCTTGATATATCATAAAAATTACCACATCACATAAGGTAACTATCAAAAAATGAATATCATAAATTTATAATCGTGATAATATTTAACTAGTAATCCATTGTACATTATTAAACGACATAAAAAAGAGAAAAATATAATATTTTTTGGTAAAAACATCATGTTAAACAATCTAATAAATTCCCTCAATTAAGGATAACCCAATTACCTTTCCAATAAAACTAAAACGAAACAGATTTTAAAAGGACTAATTAATGAAAAAAACACAAAGACCATAGATTTTAGCTTATAATAGTCTTCAATAAAAAATATAAATATTATGATAAAAATTGCATTTGTGCTGAAATCAAACATATTTGAGCCACAAAAAATCATTCTATATAAAATAAGGCAATATATAACACCCACAACACAAACAATAATCTAAATCATAAGAATCATGCAACATATAAATAATTTTTTGTGTTTTAATGTAGAATATAGAAATATAATTTCATTATACTACAATTCAAGGAAAAACACATGTAAATTATTCCATAAAATACCCATCCTTCTATATTTATATCTCTAACTATATATTCTCCACTATAACCCTTTTTTAAATCGTCTTCCACCAAAAATATGTAATGTAATATTTTATTATATGATGAATGATTAAAAATACCATCATTAAAATGAAATAAATGTTATTAATTAAAATAATTTATCACTTAATTGAAAAATCTTTTGGGTGGATTTATTATCCCCACAATATGACTACATATACCATGTTATGGCCCACTTATATAGTAGTGAATAAAATAACACAAAAATAACGATGACAGTTTTTTTGAAGTTGATACATCATTCACTGTAATATTATTCCCTTTTGATAGTATAATCACATTTTATCTCTATTAAATTAAATTCACATATAATATTTAATATCAAAAATATTTTATCTATCCCATGTAGAATATATTTACAATTGCTTCTGGATTATAGTTTTGAATATATATTTTTCCACTTCAGTTCAATATTGACTCTGTTTAAATTTCAAGAATAATACTATAATATTTATTTTGAATTCATTATCTAATATTTATGAGGGTAAATTATCATTAAATTATATGTTAAATATTATGTGGATGGATTTTAGAATGTTTTTTCATATTATTGTAAGAAATATATCAACACACATTTTATTCCCAACTAAGAATATAAATGGTTTATATCAATCATTATTTTTACTCAGATTTTTATAAATTTATAAATAATACCCTTGAATAAAATCAATATATCATTATAATTTAAAAAAATCACATTTTAATTTTTCATTTCAGCGTTGGCATGGAGTAACGTGCAAAAAAAATGGGTTTTCTCAAACTATGTTTCTATTATAAAACATATTCTTCCATGACATGTCAAATTATTACTCTTATATTGTATAATTAAACTAAATTTTTCTCCTAAAATACATTTAACTATAACATAGTATTACTATATACAAATTTACAATTATGAAAAATAAATGTGTTTTACATTGAATGAAATATTTTGTGCAATGTTTTTTCTCATTTTTATTATAGATTTAGTAGCTAATCACAGAGGAATATCGCTCTATGTGTATAACTTTGATAAAGATTCTTAAAAAAATACATGGAACCAAGGACATCATCCATTACCTGCTTCTAAAATCATTGAAATACAACATGGAATATAGAGATAAAAAATATTATTCATTGATTTATAAATATTTTAATATTACTTTTGATTTTTTATATTTATATATATAATGCGGAATAATATAATATCATATTTAAATTTTTAGTAAATATTTTGTCCCAATATATTATGTTAAATGTGATGAACTTTTTTGTCAAAAATTAGGTTTTTCTATAAAAATTATTAGAGGTATCTTATTTTTTAATATTTATCCACATAGTTTGTTTTATGGTTAATAAATATTAATTTTGGAAACATGTAATTTTTAAATAATACCCAATTTTTTTCATAATTACATTAAACCAAAAATTTTTAATAATTTAATTTAGAGAGTAAATAACATAAATAAATTCACAATTTTCATGATTTGTTCCTAGATAATATATTCATGAATTTTAGAATTTTATTTCATCCAAAAAATTCACATGATATATATTTATAATACCTAAAAACATTTAATTATTTTTTGAAACTTAAGGAGATTGGATTTAGATTTTTATGTCTGTACATTATTTAACAATGAAATAATTCACCAATTAATCCGGGAAAATATAGAATTTTTCTGTATAAATTCTCAAGCATTGAATTATATGTGGTTAATAATTTTTATACCATTTTATATATCATGATTCATCACATTGGGGAATCATATTTTTTATTATAATTATAATTATATGAATTAATATATATTAGGACCTATCATTATGAATTACATTAGCTTGAGTTTTGTAAATAATTTTACCTTATTTCACATTGAGGATCATTTCATGTTTTTTTCATTATAGAATTAGTAGATAACTATTACAAAAATCCATATAAATATAAATTTTACAATTATAATAATATATTTTTCCTTCATAACTTGATAATTTTGAAAAAGAAACATGGTTTAAGACATATACAAATCGCTTTGGCCAAACCATTGGTTAAGGTCACTAATTTGGACTTATTACAACAGTTCAGCAAATATTGTTGGTATAAGTCACTTATAAGGACCAATAATAATGGTTTGGACAAAACCATTGTTATTGGTCACTAATTAGGACCTATACTAATGTATTTCCAATAACTATTGTATTAGGCCCAATATAGTGAACATAAACAAACAGTTTTTCCAAAATCGTTGGTGTAACTCAAAAAATCTATGCACATATACCAAAGGTTCTCCAAACCATTTGTATGGGTACATACATTATTTTATAGTTTAATTTATTAATTGAAATTAAATAAATCAAAAGATAATATATTTATTAATATACATATATATTTATGAAATTATGATTACAAAAATCATGTTAGGTTAGTGGTTAGGTTGTTGGATTATAAACTAGTTTTGTAGGGGTCAAAAGTAAGAAAAAATTATATCTGATAATTAAATATACCAACCTCTATATGAAAACGTTGGTATATTTTTATCATATGACCAATAACAAAGGTTTTACCACAACCATATGTATAGACCTATCCCCATGCCAAAAAATCTAAAGGTTCTCCAAAACATTGGTTTAAGTTTTACCAATGGTTTGATGACATATAACAATGGTTCCAAACCATTGGTATATGATATTTATATATTAGTTTATTTTAATGTATAATCATCATAAAATTTCCATGATTACATCTATTTCTCTATTCTCCCTTAACTTAATTGAAAAACATTCCAAAACAATGGATGACATCATATAGATCAATAAGGGGCATAAAAATAGAAAACCATTATTATAGAAAAAACATGTAACCCATTTAATTTTATTTGAGTGAATAAAATAAAACCTTCTTATAATAATAACAGTAAGTATCTTTCCTTAGAGAACAAATTTAAAACAAATGACTATAAATTCAAACTCATTTAAGAGAATTAGGAAATCATATACAAAAAATAATTTTAAAATCATTTCAATTAGAATAACCATGTGGTCTAAATAAAATATTATTATAACCCGATGAATTAGAGATTTACAATGGGTATCCCCATTCAAATAAGAAACATTTAGAATACCAGTAATATATAATGGGGAGAATCTGATAATTTTGGTTATAAAATTCTGACCTGTGATGTATAAATGGGATAATCCCTTTGTATAAGCTGTTTCGAGCTCACATTTGGTCTATAATATATCCAATCTTTTATATAAGCTATATCAGCCTAAACCATTTTAGATAATTCTCAATTACCATTTCAAGAATAAAACGCATTCATCACAAATCCATTTTCAAAAACTCTTCTAATCCCATTTTTACAATATTATCATAAAAAATTAAATTTTCATTAATTAACCCAATTTGAATACCAAGATAATAAATAAAGTGGGAATTAGGGATTAATTCCATTTGAAAAGAAATTAATTGATATATATGAATATAAATATCAAATAATGATTATGGATGTGGAGAATGTGTTGTCCCCATATACAAGAAAAACATTACTTTTATAATTTTTTTGAAAAAGTAAAATTCTTTGTATTAAAATATTAAATATTAAAATAGTTAATTAAATTCAAGATAGATATAAAATATCCGGTTTAATCATATTATATCCATATTAATAAATATAAAAATTAATATCATGATGAAAAAGTTCAGATTATTAAATATTTAAACGTTTAAGGTGTCAAATAACACCTTGAACAATTGAATATTAATCTACATGAAATAAAAAAAATTTACAACATTAAATAACATTATTATTAATAAAATATTTATTATAAATTTCATACATACTATACACACACCTTATATATGATTAAAGGTGAAAATTATCAAGAAATGCATCAATAAAATGAGATTGAGATGAAATCTCTTACCCTGATCCTGACTTGTCTCTTACGTTCATTATCATCATTAGTAAAAAAACATATGTTAATTTACACATTACATATAACCTTTATCATGTTTATTATTCCTTTTATATAACTTATTATCATGTTGTAAAAACTATATATTTATTTTTCTTCATATGAGACATTATGATAATATTAAGTACATGAGTCAAAAATGAACATGGTACGATGTCACTAGTCCATGTGGTCAAAAGTCATTCATAACAAGAATAATATTCAGGAAATAGGGATCAAATTTATATATCCATGAATCTTTTATATCAAATCATTAATTATGATAATGAAAGACAATTAACGTTTTAATCATGGAGATGGTACCCCATCCATACGCATGAGTAACATTTCCATTTTTCATTGATCATTATGTAATTAATGTAATAATTTTTTTTATTTTAATAATTATAATAATTTTAATAAAGTCATATTTATATTGTACATACAGTTATATATATCATACATGTTATGCAATGAATAAAAATGAATCACATCGCTTTGTGGATTTGATAGATCACATGTACACACGATCGATAAGTTCATTTATGATTTGATGAAATTGGATATATATTTAAGATATTATGTTATCAAAATAACATTAATGTTTATTAAGGAAACTAGATTTATTAATTTATCATGGTTTATATAGATTTGATGATGTTTAAGAAGGAATAAAAAATAAATACATACATTAAAATGATTCTTCTTCTTCGATTAATCACCTATGAAGAACAACATAACAACTATAAAGAATGAGTTTTTCCTAAAATAAGGCACCCATAATATGGGTAGAAATTCTACAAAATATTATGGTAAGATATATTTTGAATAAAATTGTTTTTGAAGTGCCATTATTAGAGAAGAGTGGGTACTATTTTATTGGAGATCTGAGGGGCTCACTTGGAAACTCTTAAAATATTAAATTATTATAAATTAATTTTTTAATCCAAATGACTCAAAAATGATAAATTTATAATATAATATGATTATGGTTTTACATACTCTAATATAATAATATTTTGGAAATTTATTGATTTTATTTTAAGCCATATATTTTTTTACCCTTAATTAAAATATTTTAATTTTAAATATGGTACAACATTTTAAATATTAAGATTCTTTTATTTTACATATATTTTTCAAATTTACAATAAAATGTTAATTTAGAAACTTTTATATTATATATTAGACACTTTTTTAATATTTCTATTATTTTAAAATAATGTAAAAAATATTACTTTTATAAAATAGAAATGGTGTGAATTTTAGAACTATTCATTTAATTGAATTTAAATAAAATCAAAAAATATAGATAACCTAGGAAATATATATTTAATATACATAAAATATTTCATAGTCACATAAATTTTTTTGAGTTCCAATATTAAATAATATTTTATATATTTGAATATTGTTTAAATCCTTTATCTGATATTTCTATTAATTAAATAATTATTGTATCACTATTGTGTGAGTATTTATGATAATTATCTAATCACTAAAAATAATAAATAAATTATCATAAATTATATAATGTAATTATATTTCATGATACAATTTAAGATTTATTTTTATCATGTTTTACTCTTGTATTACAATATTTATACTTATAAGAAAATATATAATGACATGTTGTCATTTTATTTTTTTGGATTAATATTTATATCACTTTCATAGAAAATGCCAATTACAAGTGTATCATATGATACATAGTTGTTAAGGGTCTATTTTAATTTATCCAATAGGATGTTAGATGGTGTTATTTTTATTTTATGGTCATTATCATATTAATTTTATACCTAAATTACTAGATTAACCATTAATTGTGTTAAATAAAAAAATTTGTAGTCACTATTCACAATATCCTATAAAATAAAATCAACATATTGAAATAATTAACAATAACTGATTAAAACTGTGGAATGAATTTTTCTATGTTTTAATTATTGATGTATCAGAAATTAATTGAAAAATAATCTATATTGTCAAAATGAGAAAATGGTTTTTAAAATAGAAAAAACCATCAAACGAATGACATGCATTTATATCTAATTTCGATGTGAAATTAATTAAAAATACCATAATTGGATTAAATGATAAAAAATAATCCACATATATATTAAAAACAATTAAAAGGATATTGAAACTATATAAATAAATTAGACAAATAATGAGTTTTGAAAAAAAGTTGCATTTTAATATTTTAATTAATAAATAATATTATCCTAAAAATTCCAAGAATTTATCCAATGTAATATTTTATTCCAAATATAAAAATAAGAAGTTTATTTTCAAAAATATATTTTTAAAATATAAAAAAACTAGATTTAAAATGGGTTATCCATCTAAAGCATGTAAAAATGGTTTTTTAAAAAATAAACCTTTTATCTTTAAATTTTTTTTATCAAATAATTTTATTTTTAGACATTAGATTGAATTTATATTTTAGTAATATAAACTAAAAAGAGAGATTATATTATTTTATGAAAATAAGCATTAAAATTTAAATATATATTCAAAATGATATCCTTTATTTTTAATAGTTTTTTATATCAATTTTTTATTTATTTACTATCTAACATATCATTATATTAACATGTGTACACAATATTTTCATAATTCAGTTATCATTTTTCATTCCCTCAATTATAATTCGTAGTATATAACAACTATACTAAATAATAATATTCCAATATATTATTTATTGGAAAAACTCAGTCTTTCATGTGATGTCAGAATTTGGAGCATCCTATTATTGTTTTTCTAGTACACTGTTAGAAATAATGTCCCCATTGATATAATATTACAATAAAATTCATAAATATTAGAAAAATATGAAATAATATTTCTTTTTTAATTACCTACTATTTTAAAATCTACGGTACAATTTTTACTCTAATTTATAAAAGAATTATTAAATTTGTTCTGATAAATATGAGTATACATGAAAAAGAGGGTATATTTATAAAAAATCATATCTGGTGGGGGATAAAAAATTAAAGTACATATATATCCAGTTAATTTTAATTATAATTTTTATTCTGTAATTGTTAAATAATTAATGTTTTTTTAAAATTATTATTCATGTATTATTTTTATAATATTGTGATATGTGGATGAATTACATGATGATTTTGAGAGATGTTGTGAATTTACAGTGATCATTATATATATATGAAAGGATACCATAGTAAAATCATATAATTGATATGTAAATTTGTTATTAAATAATTATGGGTATGATATTTTTAATTATCATGTGAATGGGTTATTAACTAAATCCCAAATTGAGCTAATGATTAATTGATATGTTAAATTGAATTGTTTTATAGTGCTATAATGATATTAGTATTAAATGAATTTTGAGATTGACATTGAATTATTTTAAAAGTTCAAATAATATTCTATATTGACTTTAACTATTGTATTTCAAATAATATACTTTTTTTATACTTCTTTGATGAGTGCTGTAGTATATTATTTATTAGATAATGATAATATATGTTATTTTGATGAGGATAAAATGATTGTTCATTAGTATAAGAGGGTAAAATAATACTTTTTTCGAATAGGTGAGGGGTTTTTCATTATAAAATGCATTCATGGTAATCCATGTTATATTAATGATGAATGAAATTGTTTATGATTTAATATTTGATAATGTTTTTATATTTCTTATATACATGAGTTATAGAAAATTTGTCTTCATTTTTGGAAACTATTGTGATATTTTCATGATTGTTTTAATGAATTGTTGTATTATTCATGGTTACATTCAATCATTATTTAAATGGGAGTGTTGAATAATGTAATAATATATAATTATATTTTTTAGTATATATATTTTTATTTTTTCGACCTTAAGAATTTAATAATAAAAAATACCTCTTATATTTGATTGTAAATTTTTTATATAATTAAATATATATTTTAATTCTGAATAATAAATTGTCCTCATAAGAGACCAAATATATATATGTATGTATCTTCATAGTGAAATCTAATCAAGTACCTATTAAAATTTATTAAATTCCTCTTGTGTGGTCATTTTTAGATCTCATAAAATATGTGGCAAATAAATATTATTTCTAAATAATAGTCTGGGATTTATTATGCTTATTTTTCATTACAATAAATTTTTGACTAAAAGATGATGATGTACCTCATGGTATTTTATGTGGAAACTAATGATGTTATTGGGGAATATTTTTTATATTATATAACATTTGGTTATAATATATTTTAATATTTATAGTGTTTTAATATCAGATACACTAATGTCAATTAGTGGTGAGACATGGCTAGGAATATATATGGTCATTGTGGTTAGATGCTATAGAGTGAACAAAAAATCTTTTCAATGAATATATACTCATCATAATATGTTACTGATACTATTTATAATGTTTTAAAAATATTTAGTGGAATAAATTTTAAATATATTTAAGATATATTTTAATATATATATATATATATATGTGAGTGTCTGTACCATTATGGGATTTATATGAATAAATTATGAGAATTATTTTCATCATGGTGTCTTATATTCTACAAAGTGAATGATAAGTATCATTTTGGGTATTTTTTAATAGTACATCAATATTCCAAAATTTAATTTGGAGGATATCTCTCTACAAGTATTTATTATCCTCCCACATGAATTGGGAGAATATTTGTTAAAAATGGTGATTGTCATTACATTATTTCTATAAACATAATTCTTAGAAATCACAATTCTTAGTAGATTGTTTAAAAATTAAATATATAATAGATTAATATAATCATCATTAGGTAATAATTTTCATCATCTTATAATATGAAATATTATTCTAATTATTATTTATGAGACTATTATAGTTTTATCATGTCAGCATATTATTAATTTTTAAATAATTATAAAAATATTCTAATGGTGAATATTTTTCACTAACTTATTCGTTTTATGAAATATTAGGCCCCTGAATTCTATGTGATATCGGATATTGTCATAATAATTTACCATATGTGAATATTACTTTTCATAATAGTTTATAAATAACTATTGAAATGAAACAATGAAATGAATTTTTGATATATATATATATATATATTTATATAATGATTAAATTTATATTATTTCGATTGATGTTAATCAGTAATCATAGAACTATAATATTTACCATATATTCAAATAAATTATATATGATTTGAAGGGGAATTAATAGAACCCAATGTCAATAAAATATTATATTGTTAGGAAGGGAGAAATTAGACTTCGATATTGGTGACCACAATAGATAAGTGTTTTACCGTATAGTTGAAAATTACTGTTTATTCTAAATCTAATAATTTAATTCAAGTTCATGATAACATTTAAGGGGTTATATCATATAGGTGAAGTCAGATGATAAGAACCAGTATATTTTGTCTGCACATACTCTTAATGTATTCCTATAGTTCTACTGCAATCACACCCATGACAACCTATGTTATAAAAAATCAATTCTATAGAATATTAATATCAATTTATTATTTATATTTTAGTTAAACTCATTATAGTAATATTATTATATTTGAATAAAATATTACTAAATATTACTTATAAAAAAATTGTTTTCATGTATTATATTGTTTATATTAATATATTTTTTAATATATTTTTTAATTTTAAATGAAAAATAAACATTATTTTTGAAATTAAATATTTATTATTGGATATAAAAAAAAATTCGGATTTTTATATATTGATTTTTTGGGTGAATATTGAAAATTATTTATTTTTGTAAGGAATTCATCACTTCTGAAGAAATAAAATAATATTAAATGACACAATATAATATCATTTTGAATCATCAATTAACATCATGGTTATATATTTATAAAAAATATAATTATTTACAAGATAACCAATAATATTACTATTTTTTATAAGAACAAATTTTTCAGGAAAATTAATTTTTGTTAAAAATATTCCATAGTTTTTATACATTGATATTAAAAAACTTATTCTATATATATAAATTATATATTGATAAATTAATTTAATATTTTTCGATCATGCTGTAAAATTTTGGGAAATATTTTCTTTTAATTTCCGTCATTAAGAATAATAATTGATGTATATTTTTGCATCCTCAACAAAAGTAAAATTTGTATAACATGGTATATGACATGAGAAATTTCATAATATTATATAACATCAATATATTATAAATCAACATTTTATTTGATATATTATACATCATTAAATATAAGGCATAAAAAATTCATGAAATATTAATATTGTATATACTTTATATCATAGATCTTGAATTGGATGGTTTGAATATAGGTAACAGTAATTTGATATATATTTATAAAATGTAAAAAAGTAATAAACTATATTTAAATTATAAGAAAACTAGAACACATTTTTTAATTTTTATTTTAAACTTTAAAATATGATTTCCACAAAATTTATTTTTATCGATTCCTATGGATGACTATTTAAAATAATTTTTAGAACATAAAATAATTATTGAAGAAAAATAATATCATTGTTTTAAAAATAATATTAAAAATAGAATACGATTACGTTTTTTATTTATTTTCTGAAAAGATTGTTTTCAATTTAAATTAAGAAAATTATTAATTTTTTATAGAAAATTATATATTTGATTCAACAATTTATGAAGAACCATTTTATTTTTAAAATTTATTTGATGAAAAATTAGTTACATTATAATATTAATAATAAAATTATGTTCATTGGGATCACATTAATGTTTGACTATGGTACGAAAACCTTTTCATATAAAAATAATAATTTCGAAAAAATTCAAATTGTAGTTTTTATTTTTTTCTAAAATTTAATTATCATACAACCTGTAATTAAATATTAAAAAAATAGATTCTATTTTTAAAATATAATGGTTTATATTTTTTAAATAATTTTTTTTAATTTTTTTTCAACAAGAATGGTAACCATTGGAAATTTTTTTCACATATTAAAATATAAATTGATTAATTCAATTAAAAACTAACATAATATGCCTAAAAACTAATTCAAACACAATATATTATTACATAGAATTATTCAATTGTTTTCATAATGTTAAAAAATATATCTACTATTAAACTTTTCTCATTTTACATTGAGTTTTTACTTAATAAAATTTAAGTTAATAATAAAGTCAAAAATGACACATTATTTCATGGTTAACTATATTATAGTGTGATAAGATGAAAAAATTATTATTATTAATGCTTAAATTAAATGTTATTTAATTTTATTATAATATTAATTTTTCATTTTTTATGATTTATTAATTTTTATAAAATATTTCACTACATTTACACACTTCAAGGGGAAGAAAATGAAAAATCATGTAAATCATATTAAAAACACTAAAAGTAACATTTTTATATTATTTATACATTTAATATACTTTAGTAGAAAAATATGTAATATTCGATATGTTTTAATGGCCTGTATTCTATTAAAATATTTAGAATGTGTTATTAAAACTCTAGTTAAATTAATACTTCAAAATAAGACAGTAATGGAATTTTATAATAAATAATATTAGATAAAACGATATAAAATTCATAAATATTAAATATTAATGAATTTTAAATGGATATGGTTAAAAATATCAACCATCGTCTTCTTATGGATATATTTCTTATTTATAGTAACATTCATGATGACCTAAATAGTAAAAAAAGTTGACATCATAATAATTCATAAAATTGTCAACTATAGTTACACCTATTAGATAAGATTGAAAAAATAAAAACACGTAAAATATTTATTAAATTAGATTATTTCATCCCATACTAAGATAAAAATTTAATTAAATCAATTTTGATCCATTTTTTGTGTAAAATAAATTATATTAATTTAATACTTTATGTAATTATTTGACTACCCCTCCCCCAATTATAAAAAGGAATCTCATATCATTCATTAATAATATTTTTGAATCCTTTTCTAATATAAAATATTTTCTTTAATATTTTCAATGTTTTTTCCCCACATTCTAAATGAAAATATTCTTCAACGAATATAAATTTAATGATTAAGGAGTAAGATATAATTGGTTTTTCGATGAAATGTTATTACTTATAACCGATCATTTTTTATTTTATTTATTATTATAAATCATATAGATATATATATTACATAAATATAAAAATTATTATGTATATTAATTATAAGAAAATTTTATTTTTATTACTTAAAAACCATTATACAATATCATTCCATCTATTAGTAATTTATAAGTTATCTCATGTGTACATGTGGACTACCTCCTCCATGAGGGAATAATATTCATTTCTCACATCCAATTTACATAAAAGGTAATAAAGATAACATAAATTAATATTTTCTATATATATGATATATTAATTTTTCTATAATGTTATATATACATTTTCCATTTTTTTATTCTATCTGTTAAAAAAATTAATTTATTGTTCATGTGTTCGTTCTCGCTACCATCCCTATGAATATTATTATTAATTTTTTATTTATATAAATTTTATGGATAACTATTAATATATATATAGTGAATATATATGATATTTATATAAAGGTACACATTCTTGATCTGATGTATCAATGGTCAATTGCTAAGGAATAAAACATTAGAACTCAAGCATGCATGAAAAACTAAATAGTTAACACATATAAGCAATGATTATAATTAATAATTAATAATAAATGGGTGTTGATATGTTAAATTTTGGTAATATATGTTATAATTAGAACACATATAATTCCATAAATAATTTATAAAATATTTTAATATATTATTAAATATGTATCTATTTATTCAAAAAATTAGATCATCAGTTAAGGGATTTTCTTCTCTTTTAAAATTTATAATGGACCTTTAATATTCTCTACATTTTAGTGTATGTTTTTTTATTTATACCATAAATATATATTGAAATTTTTCTCTAACAATGATTTGGATTTAAATATTATTTTTTGATTTTTTCTATTATGAGGTCTTTTTTTGAAATTTACAATTAAGTGATAAAATTTATGTTACAATTCCATTTCTTATTGGTTTTAATTATGATTATAAATCCAATTATAATTTATTATGAACTAACTATGAATAATATATATCATTTTTTACCATTTGGTTAATTTTTTTATTAAGTATTTTTCATTTATTTTCCTATTTTTAATTAGTATAGAGGATGAAATAATATTTAAATTTAAAATTGAAGTTATTTATCTTATTATTACCATATATATTTTCTTATATATTAAATTTTCATTAAACTTTTTTATGAATATCTATAGTAATATATAAAGATGTTTTAATTTGAATTTTTTATATATTTTCTTTCCAAAAAATTTGTTTAATAGAAACATCCTTTTCATTTTTTAATAGATGTACAATATAATTTTTATTGAAAATGTGATGGAATGATTTTTTAATTACAGAACATGAATGAAATTACTCATAAACCAAAAAAATTAATATTTTTAATATTCCTTTTATTATTTCCCAGATTAGTTGTAGGGAAAAATGTTTCTTTAATAATTGGGATGTTTTCAGAATTTAAATTCCAATATGAAAATTGTTTAAACCTTATGAAATATTGCAGATAGTTTTTTTTTTTGAATTTTCAATTTATTTTTACTATAAATGATGTTAGTAATTATTTACTCTGGATATGATCAAAGGATAAAAACTATATTCCATCTCTAATGGGTTTATTAATTCTATGATGATATATTTATGAAACCTCTTTCCTTCCCCTATCTTTTGAAATGCGATGAATGTTTTATGAAAATCATGCACCCATGTGAATGGATTGTTGTTAATTTATTGGTCATATGAGAATTATATATATCTAAAATTAATTTGGAAATAATTTATATCTCATGTGATTATTTGTAACATTATGTTGTTGAACATAGTTTCGTAACATATTCTATATACTATGATAATCATGGAGGTGAACTTGGATTACAAAAATGATTTAATAGGGGATATACTAATAAACTATGATAGTCATGGAAACATTCTTTGATTATGGAAATTATTCTATAATATTATTTTATAGACATTAAATAAATTATAATTCAAATGTCACACTCTAAAGTCTTGAGATCAAATATTCCTTTATGATTCCTGTCTTATGATATTCCATGCTTTTTTTCTCTTACTCATGTTTATGAAATTTGTTCTATAGTGCATGATTTTTAATTGTTAATCACAAATTACAAAACTATAATTATCAGTTTATGATTATGTTATCATTGATATCTCTATTTTTTACTATTATTTAGATTATTATCCCAAACATTTATATGATTCCTCTCCACCAGTTATAATTAATTATTTTATGTGTCATATGTCTATGAGAACTGCAATAAAGAAGAAAAATGTGGGATATAATGTAAATATGTCATTAAAAAGTTTTTTAAATGACAAATTTTATAAATAATTTCATAAAATATGATTCATGGGTGGATCATAATGTTTTTTTACTGAAAATTCATCTTTCAAGATGTAATATCAATGTATAAAAATTATTGGTCACAATAGTTAGTCTCCTTTAAAGGTTTAGTCAATATCGTCAAGTTAATAATAGATAACATCAGTGAAAAAGCTAGGTTAATTATTTGTATACAATTACATAAAAAATAATTTTCATGATATATATTAAATTGTTTTCTTAGTAGTAAATATTTCATTATAAAGTACAGTAAGAGGTGGTGTTTGAATTGATTCATTTTAGATTAATAATCCTGAAAATATTTTTCCAAAACATATTTCAATGGTCATTTTTGTTTATATTAATTGTGTCATTTTCTACTCATTATATATGACACTCGTAAGGTATATGATTGGATCAATATGAATTTTACCTGTATACTATTATGAGTAATTGATAATAAAAAATGATGGAATATGTTAAACATAATTTTCCAAATATTAAAAATAATGATTCATGATTTATAAATAATTTGATTAGCTCTCCATGATTCCTTACTATGAATATTGATGATGTATTTATAGTTTTGGTTTTTAGTCAATGGTTAGATCTATAAGTAATGATGTTAAGGAAAAATTTATAAGAAAATTGAATAATAATCCTGATGAGAAACCAAATGAAACAATATTTTCAAGGTGGTAACTTCTGATTAGTCATAATTAGATATCTCATTATTTAATTAATAATGTCAACTAGGGTTGGTTATATAAGAAAACTAACATGTGGAAAATTATTTTTAAGAGGTATATCATTGAATCAAAAATGAACTTCCAACATGCCATGTATGTCAGAATATGAGATCATATAAAATATTTAAGGATTTAAAAAATATTTTATATATGGAAAACAGGTCATATACAATATAATAGTCTAATAAAAGAAAATATTTATATAGAGAGATATAACTTTCATCTACTATAATATTTTTTTGTAAAATTTTAATATTTTTATAATATCAGTATTATCCAAGGAAATGAAAAAATTCAAGGGATAACTCATTGAAAAAAATGATATTTATTATGAAAATAGTTTATGTGAATTATAGGTAGTTTTTACATACTAACAATTCAAAAAAATTATTAATAGGAACATAAAATAATGGAAAAACCCATACAACTAAATGAGATAACTGAGGAAATAAGTAATAAAGGAAAATGGAATCCCCTCCTACAATCTGATAACTATCAATAAATATAAATACAATCCATGAATACATCAAAATACGTCACAAACGATTTCATTATATGAAATATGATCTATTGACATTCTACCCTTAGGGAAATAGGAATCAATGTTTATGTGTTCTATAATAATTGTGATATAGCTTCTAATGTATCGTATTATGTTCCATATTATTTTAAAATTAGACCTCAATGAAATGACTATAATTGAGGAGTCATATTCTAGGATTTTTATGGTGAAATTATACTACTTAAAATGATTATTCCCATGAAGCATCACAAATTCCTTATCCATAACATAGTTAACATCACTAATGAACGATGATAAATTTTGGAAGACTAAACCCAAGGTGTCGCAAACTTTATCACCACCTCGAATAATCACTTGATATCAATATCGAACTATGTTTAATTTCTAAAAGAAACAGGAGGCCATACACTAAACCTAGAAAGCCATATACTTTATCCCATAGTGAGGAACACGAAAATTGAATATGTTGAACAAGAAATAGACATAAAATTCTATAAGAATGATAACATCATTATAATTTTTATTAAAAAAAATGGAGATGTAGAAATTTTTTACTAATTTTTATTAAATTTGGGATCAACATAAAATAGATTTTATCAATATAGGATTCCAAAAGAACCAATATGACATTTTGATATTGATGCACCTACCCTTTTAATTTGAATTGGGAGATCACATAGATTTACCAGACCGCCTGAGGAAAATTACTAGATAAAATGTAACAATCATTGGATCATGGAATATACAAAATGTTATACCATAAGGGAACTGGCTATTCCCTCTTGAAGAATAGTTGATATATTCTTTCAAATTTATAATTATTAAAGCATTTGAACATTGAATCTAGAGGGATTCCAATTCATTGAATATTATCATCATAGAGAATATATATAATATAGATCATTAATATAAAAAATATTAATGTAAGTAACCATAAATCGAGTTCTATTACCCATAAATTCAAGATTTTTTTGAGTATGAGTAATATATCCTAAGAGTATACAATTCATACTTAGTAAAGGTTGATGTTAAATGAATCATCATTCTATGTCCTTATGAATTTTTATATTGTAAACGAAATCATTATGGTCGTTAAAGTGTAATGATTTAATAAATGGAGGAAGAATAGAAGAATGTTTGAATATATAATTTAAATTTGTGAAAATCATATAATATGATTTTATTCAAGACCAATTATGTTTCTAAAATTATATATTTACTTTCACAATGATCTATCAAGAGTAATCTAATAAATAGTTTCATATTCCCCTAGAAAATACACCAATTATGAAATCTGTATAATATATTTATCACATTAAGGTTTGGTAATCATATTTTATTATCATCAAGCCGTGGAAATAGAGTTTCCATATATTAACCCTAATACATGAATTTCATGTAAACCTCATATACAACCATTATTATCCTTGATATTGATTAAAAATATTTAAATTTTCGTGAAATTTAAAAACAACTTGGCTAGTGGTAAAATACTTATTGATTAAAGTCCCATATAAAACATTTCAAGGTGATTCTGGTTTTTTTAGAACTACTTTTAGATGACTACAAATACATAAAATGGTCATGGAGATAAAGGATGGAATGTTTTTATCTAAATTAATTCATTCTCAAAAGAAACTAAATTTCATTTTCAATTCATAATCATACCCAAGATCTATTAAACCATCTTATCATTGTAATGAATTCTCACTCCCTTATTGGATAAGGGGGATTTAAAATAATTAAATGAAATAATTTTACTATCAATGAAAGATCCATCTTGTATAAATATATATATTAAATGTAACCACATATTTGAAATATAAATTTTTATATTTTTAATAGATATATTATCGATCATTATTAAAACTTATATTCAATATAGTTTTGTAATTTTCAATAGATTGGGAAATTTATTGATGAAATATAGAATGTAATCCACACAACAAATATGGGAAATAATAAATAATCCTTTTTTTAATATTGATTTATACTTGTATAAAATCCATTGTTAATATTTCTATTATGGATTTCATGGGATATCATGAAATGGATTAGTGTAATAATAATTAAATATTATTAAAATCATTGTCCATTTGAAAAAGGTGAATCTTTTCACTATAAGAAAAATGATGAACCATGAAGAAGTAAAACACATTGAGAACATGTATCAAATCCAATAATAAAAACTATATATTTTGAGAGGTTTTATTATAAAAGTATACTCAATTAAATCATAAACCGCATCTATATATATTTTGGTAATTACATGTGGAAATATATCATTTTTATTAAGATAATAATTAATTTCCAAGGGAATGAATATTTTTCGTTGAATAATTTTTAAATCTTATGAAAAATTGTTTTTCCTCACAAATCATGAATGTTATATACATTGACAGTCTCTTTTAATGATTCTTTACATGAAATTATATAAAACATCTAATATTATAATAGTAGAGAATAGACAAAGTCTATTGGATTGTATCACATTTTGAATAAGATAATGAATATATATTGAGTTAACCCAATAAAGAGGACCCCCATGAAATATTAATTGATATAATTTAACACTTCCATTTTTTATATATAATATTTTGTTATATATATTGATCTTGGAAACACATTTTTCTCAAGATAACACTCAGAAATATGTGTCTTCATAGAGTATAATATTCATTATTCATCTGAAATATAACTGGGTTTTGATTTTCATAATTAATAATAGAACAATAAATATTATCAAATATAGATCATGTATCTCTGCAAACATGGGAAACACACCCTTAAGGACGGCCTATATCTATGATAGCATTGATAAAATAGTACACTACTAAATGAATTGTAGTGTTTGCATCACCAGTGTGAGATCCATCTAAAACTGTTGGATTGGTCCTCAAATCAAACATTTTAATATTATTCTTGCATGATAATTTGAAATATTCTATCACCCACTATAGTAAATTATCCTATGGATATTTTCCATGAATATTCCCCAAGATAATATGACTTATCATCCAATTATTTCATTTTACAAGACAATTTTATAAATATTCCATCGTCTGAATGGGCTTGTAATTTAATATCCAGATTCTCTATTATCTCCTAAATGGTTTTTTATTTTTCAATTTATTCCCATGCCATTACATTTATTTTTTTTATGTTAGAGGTGAATGGATGAGTCATGCAGTGGTTCTAGTAGATTTTAGTAGTTAAATTATGGAAGTCGGGTGAGTATAATATATTTAAACATAAACCACATATAAGTGTAGTTCATTGATTATAAGGGAATGTTAATGGGGTGTTACAAGAATTTTATATTTTTAGGGTAATATAATGAAACAGATAAGCATTTTTAGTAAAATATGTAAATTATTGATACCATAGGATTACACATCATATAATGCTTACACATACTTAAACCTATAAGACCATGTTTTTTTATTACATTTACAAATGAATTTTATTTAATTTAAATTCTTAATACCAATATCAGTTTGGAAGAAAAATAACAGCTCAAAGGATCCCATTTGGCCCCATTATCCCTTTCTTCAATCCATTGGTTCTTCTTGTTTACCATTATGAATTTTTGTTCTCTCCATCTCCCTTTTCAAGTTGGGTTTTCAACAATTCTTCTTTATGGAAACTACTATGTTAGTGCAGTTTTGGTTTGTCTTTTGTATTGGATTGTGTTTTTAGGGTCATCGGGAGCATTGTAGGTTAATGTGTTGTTTTACATGGGGTGGTTGTGGTTTTTCAAAAAATTTCTCAGATGTATGGTGTGTTATGAGTCAGAGAAGCTTCATTGAGGTATTTTAATCCATTGTTCTTATTTATTTTGTATAACATGTGATAAATTTACATTTTTTATCAATGGTTTATGGTTATGAAGATATAATCAAGGATAATTAATTAGTTATATTGAAATTTAATGGGGAAACAATATTTTATTTACACGAATTTTAATCATTGTTATTATTGGGATATTTTTGGATTGTATGATCTTGATACCCCACTAAAACTAGTGGCTATTGGGGGATTTTATTATATAGTATAATAATTGTTTCCATTATTGTTACTATCATTTTTTTGTGATATCACCATAAAATTGAAATTGGTTTACAACTTTTATTTATATAAAGAAATATTTTCATATGTTTTTTAAATTTTTTATCAATCCTATAAAATGAAGTAGAATCAGATAAAATTACTTCATAAAAAATAATATTTCATCGATTCATTATGATGTGTGGGTGATATTGGGGTATAGTGATGTGTAGATGAGAATTTTGGGATGATTTTTCTATTTTCATGTTATTGGGATGATAAGGTGAATTTTTTGCCATGATTTTGGGGCGTTGATTTGATAGTATGATGATAATGATGATAATTTTTTTTATGTTGTTTATTTCTTATAGAATCATGGGTAGTGATGTAATAAATTATTGTTTAGTACTATTTTTAATGGCATGGGTTAGTTTATTTAATTGTTTTGAAATATATGATGAATAATAAAATGGTGTGTTGTGTGGTAAAACATGGATTTCGATATATAATGAAATTAATTGGCTATATAAAGTGAAATAGTGTTTCTTTCTTGTTGTTTGGTGTTATGTATTTTTAGGTGGTCAAAAAAGTGGTAATTTTGTGGGTTTATTAGACTTTTGTTCTGAATACATATGTTTATCTTGAGTGTGTAACAACGCAATAAATTACTATATAATAATTTTGGAATAAAATATATTTTGTTCATATATATCTTAATACACACACCATGTCAAGCATATTCTATATGAAGAATATGATTGACATTGTACACAAGATAATGTTTTACCACCTTTTCAGAGAAAACATATTTTAAATCTAAATTATGAATAGATAATGATTTTTTAAAATTATCATCATTTTTGAATTAATAATTTTTAAATTAGCTTTGGTTGAATTTTTGGTATTTTTCTAAAGGACATATTTTTTATCTAAATATTGAAAATTAATGAAAATTAGTTACAAATAGAATAGTAATTTAAAAAATTATTGTGGTAAAATTATACGATAAATTGTGTTTTAATGTCATAAGAGATCTTATTAATCATATATTACTTCAATATAGGACATTGTTATCAATTTCATATTGAATTTAGATAAAAAAATATTGAAATTTTCATTGTGTATACTTAAAAAACCCATTATCTCACCACATGTGCGGGGTTACCATTAATCATAATTTCCCCAATACTGTGATATTATTGTTGAAAAAACAAAAATTCATGGTTGTAATCTGTACAATATTTTTTTTATAATAAAAACAACTTAATTTTTTTTAAAAAAAGCAGTGATTATGATAAAATTCAGTTTCCATGATTAAAATATGGATATTCTTAATAAGATACTAGATCATAATATTAAGGACCCAGATTTCATGTAAACTCATAAAAAATCATTTTTCTTCCAATAATTATTCCCTATACATGGTTGGTTATAAGTTTAAGGGATATTCAGGTAATATGAAATGGAAGTTCCCTATATAAAATTTTATGTATGAAGAAGACAAAAGACTACCCCTTCCTCATAAATCTAAATACAGTTTTCCTTGTCCATAATATGGCCAAACTTCCTCCTATCATACATAAACTCTTTCAAAAATCAATCATTTTTAATTAAACCATTCAATGAATCCTTTTGGTACAAACCAAAAGAAGTTACCCGATGAAGATGTAATGTATTCTCTCAAGCTAACAAGATTCATTTCAATTATCCATCCTTTCAAATATATTTATTACATGATTATATAAAAAACAACATAATAAATATAATTTTGTTATATTTTTAAAATATTTATACTTATACATACACAAACCTCAATATAATGGTAAACTAAAATATTATTTCTGTTTATTGTGAACTACTGCATCATGAAATGATGATTGATTATTTTTTCCTTACCACCTATCATGTTTGACATTTTGATGAAAACTCTATCTATATATGTTATATATTATATTTATAAAGACTTCATTCAATTTTTATTTTTATTTACAACATGTCATTTTGATTTCCATATTTTTTAATTATGATAATTTCATTTGACATATCATGGACTACCGCCCCCTCAATTCAATATGCCTCGTTATTCTAGAAATGGAACGTATAAATGATAGTTTAAATACAAATATGTAACATGTAAAAAATATAAAATATATTGGTTTTCTAATATATATATATATATATGTATCATTTATTATTCATTGTTTTAATATAAAAACAATATTACTATAGCGTTCAAGAGTACATACTTTCTATCGTCTCCATGAAGGGTAATAATTATTTCAAATCTCCAAATATTATAGATTACCCTAAATGCATATTTACTGAATAGAAAACATAATTAAATAATTATTTAAAATTTTTAGATGGTAAAATCATTATAAATGTAATAGTAACAAAAAATAAAAAATCAAAGCATAACTGAGAAAATGTGGAAAATAACACCTAAAATAGATAAAATAATGAAATTGTGTAATCCAACATGAAGTTAAATATAATAAGATATTAATATATGATTTTATAAATTTTATTATGGTTCTATAATAAATTATTAAAATATTAGGAACCACTATATAGGGGTATAAAAAAGAAGGGTTAATATAAAGGAATTTTATCTCAATTTAAACTTCATCGAGACATCATTGTTATTATGCCCAAATTTACTTTTATTAACTTTATATAATTAATAAATCATTTTATATCATGAATCACCTTATTCTCATAATATTATATGTCACATTTAATGTTATAACTTCTTGTATATTATCAGTTAAAAGTTTCAAAGTGGTATGAGACACATTTTAATGTATACTGATTATTATCCTCAAGAATTTTCTTAATGAATATCAACGAAATATCACTTAATTTTGTGATTGTAAAACATATATTGAATTAATACTTTTATTTAAATCATTTTCCCTTCAAACTAAAATTTAATCTCCATATAATCAAATTAATGATATTATTATTTTATAAACATTAACCCATATTGCATAAAGTGTCTACTTTAAAAGATATTTTATTATTTTGTGGAAATATTGATAATTGTGTATTCATGATTAAATATTATTATTTGAATTTGAATATTATTTGTTTTTAATATTAGTTATGATTAATTTATTGAATATTAAATGATAGGAGGATCAATGACTTTATATAGCTCATCGGTGCATCAATAGGTTCTCATGAGACAAATAATTTTCCAAATTAAATGATTTTCTCTATGTAATTTTAACTATCTTGTGAATGGGATTTAATGTATTGGTTTTTATTTTAATTAGAAATTAAATCCATTAATAATGAATTTACCTCATTTATTTTTATATATAATTCATCAATGATATTTTTAGATGTCTTATCTATGAATACAAATCATTTTTTTTCTCAAATGAAAAATGGAATGTGTTTCATATTCTTATACATACACGTTTATTTTTTGTTATCTAGTTATTTTAAGTGCATTTTTTGTCTATTACATACCTTTACAAGTTAATTTATTCTCATTTAGTTATTATGGATTCCTCTTTTTTTACACTTAATAAAAATTTATGCTCACCCTTATTATGTTTCGTTTCTCTATGTAATAATGACTAAATGTTTTATTATTCTTTCAATAATTTAATATATTAAATTTTATTATGTGTCATATTTGTAATTTTATCCAATGTATTATTAGTATCATGTTTGTGATAATTCCATCTGTGAAAATTAAATGGATCCGTCTTCCATGATATGATTCCCTATAATCATGCAAATATAATATATGATAATGAACCAGATCAGGGCTTCTAGGATCTAAGAATTACAATATGTATATATATATACATGTATATTTTTTTATTTATATGTGAACCCCATCAAGATCTATGTGTTGACACCAACAAATACACAATGGGGGTGTTTTTTTACGTTTGTTTAGGATGATAGAATGATGGGTAACTTCATTTTATTACTCTGTCTCCCAGGAGTTGTAGTTATTTCCCATGATATCATATATGGAGGTATTTTAGTGAATTAGATGGTTGTTGTTATATACCAAGTGTATTTAGGTGATACCCCAACGTACATTTGTGGTGGCGGCCTAGGTGTTTTCCAATGAGTTGTGATATGATCATGCTAATTGGTAAACTCTTACTAGTGTCATACAATAGAGGAGGAAGTCTTTATTTGATTTACTATATGTTAATGATGTCATGTGACTCTGATTAAAGTTGTGGTTAATGTAGAGATTATATAATTTTATGGTGATACATCATGTGTTTTTACATGTGGGCGGAAAGCCCTTGTGTAAATTGGTTAGATGTTTTTTGGCCATAATTATTTGGATGTGTGGTATATGAAAGATATTGGAGTTCTAGGATATATGATATTGGGGTGTCTGAGTGGAATACCAGTGGGAATTTTGTGAGTGGTACCCTATATCTATATTCTGGTTTTAATATTATTATAAATTGTCTTGTATTATATTTTTTAGAAGGACATGGTGAGGTTGGGATTAGTTAGTATACCTCTATTGGTTTTTTTAGCTCATATTTTTTCTTATGGGTTCATGATTGTAAAATTTTAAAATGTTAATTAGAGATTTTTTTTTCTAATTGAGAATACTTTTATGATCGATGAACATATATAAAGAATTATTACGTTTCTAATATGATTACATGGACCATTCTGTAAATTTCATGCTCAAAACATTTGATAACTTCCCTATAGACTCGTTATATTTTCTTTTACTTATTTACTTTGGATACTTTTATCTATATTTTTTATCTACACATGTTTGTAGGATGGTTTTGGTTTCATTTTTTTATAATATTTCCTAGATATGTTTTTGGATGATCCAACTTATTTCATGATCGAACATTATTATATATGCTAGGGACTCCCATTTAAAGAATTTTTATACCCTTGGTGCTAGTTGATAATATGGGGCCTACTAGAGATGGTACTCAATGGTCATTGTATATCTCCCCTCAATGAAGAATATTTAGGAGGGGTTTTTTATAGGGTGGCATCAAGGGCTGATATATGAGAGATAACATGGATTTTGGAGTTAATAAAAATGTGTTTTTTATAGATTCATATGGGAAATATTCCATTTAACCTTGGTATGTGGCATAGGCCAAGGAGACCACCTATGACAAGAGATTTAGGCCCACCCTTGTTCCACTTCATCAACTCTATAATTATTGAATTGAAAAACGACATGGACTAACTTGTAGAGGAGATACATGTGACTGTATATTCTTGATTATTACATATGTTCTTATTTAAAATTGGGTTGTTAAATGAAGGATAAAAAAATAAAATGGCTTAAAATAAATTTTAACTAAACTCCATAAAAATAGGATTATGAAGTTGTTATTTTATTTTTATCAATGGATACTATTAATATTCTATGTGTGTATCATTCCTCTATTTTTTCGGGTTTATGGACAATACCATAACATGTTACTAGTGGTTCCCTGAGCAAAGTTTAGTTGAGATTGATAAGTTCATTTCTAACCATAGCATCATATTATAGTTAGACTATTTTAGAATAAGTATAAATAGGGTTATGATCCAATGAGGGGACATAGATTAGAATGATTCTGACCTCAGAATGTTCCTCATGTTCCGGGACAACAACTTGATCATAGTTATTTACGTGGTCATCATTTTCAGGTTATAGTTTTTGGGTGTGTTTTGTTGCATGCAGTAGAGGTGACCAATATTGAGAGTCCATTTATCATCATAGGTTCCATCTATTTTATTATTACTATTTTTAGTGTCTTATTTTATTTCGATTCTCCAAACAATTTTTTTGAACTATCTTTAGTACATTATGTAATACTATATAGAGATAGGATTTTTATTTACATAGTATTTACTTTTCAATTTAGAGGACAAAATAACATTTTTGATGTGTTTCTAGGTTTTATCCTAGTGACACTTTAACATAATTTCGATGGGGATATTTTCTTGGTACAACTATAGTCGTACGATCATATCCATAGCATTGACTACTTGTATTCCATATTTTTTATAATCAAATTTTTCAATATGATTGTTTTTTTCTCACCTTTGAAAGTCCTATGTGTGGTTTCTCTTCATTACTAGGGTATCTGGTTAGTTTCTTGATAATATGTGTTCATATGGTATTTGGTTAGTTTCTTGATGTTTTTCCTCAAGCGGTATTGATTTTACCATCTCGATGGAATTTTGAGTTTAGGATAGACTTGTTTCCTGGTTCTTTTCTAATTTAAATATATCCAAGTTAGATGGGGTCTTGGGAGTTGTGGGATATGATGATTTAAATTTATTATCTAATGAAGATGAGTATTATCTATCACAGTATTTCAATGTGGGGTGATCCAGTGTTGTTCTCCAAGAAGGAAGATATTATTATGTGGTTGTATATAGACTACCAGATTCTAAATTTGGCGACGGACATGATCTGTTACCCACTTATGAAAATAGATAATCATTTTAAATAAGTAATATGGGTTAGTTGGGATTCTAATACAAATATGTGATCTAGATAATACCTGTTGATCATGAAAAAAGGTCAAATCCATAAGACTGCATTCTGATGCAGGTTTCGGATCTTTGATTTTTATTTATTTAATTTGGTCTTACGAAATCACCCACCATGTTCATGGGGATTATGAATAATGTCTTAAATGTTCTTCTAAACTGATATTTCATCGTATTCGAGAATGATATATTTATCTAATTGATGTCAGTAAAGGATTTTCATGATCATATAATAATTGTATTGTAGGTTCTTCAAATCCACAACCACTATGGAATGTTTTCCATCTGATTTTTGTTAAATAATAGATATGTTTTGTTGAAAATGTGGTGTCTTATCAGTTCACAGTACTAAAATTTTTAAAGTTCAATGAAAATTTTTATTGAGGTTCAAACAAGTATATTGTATATCTTCATAATTTTCTTGGTATTTTAGGCTACTATCAAAGCATTGTGCACAATTTTTCTTCAGCTTCTTCTTTATTGATAGTGGTGATCACCTAGTACCTGGTTTTTATGTCCACTGATTAGTTCTAGGTAGTTTTTATGTACCTGATTGAGATGTTTTTTAATTCTCATTTTCTTTTGTTTATATTGTAGGGGTTTATGATTGAGGTGATTTTTGATGCTTCACAACTAGCCTTGGGTGGTGTATTTATTCTCCAATGCCTTGTGATCTATTATGTTTCAAGGAATTCACATCTATATGATCTTGAATATTCCACCCCTGATCTGGAATAAACTGTGTTGGTGTTTTGTGATGATTTTGTGGTGGAATTTCCTTATTAGGGAGCGCGTTGTGGACTTCAAGGATCAGTATATCATGGAATATATATTTTCATAACATGATCTTAATTTGTAGTGGTATAGGTAGATATATATTCTTATTGATTATTATTTTGATATATCTATACATCATTAAATTTTGAATGTTTTTAGAAATTCATTGAGGAGGAAGTCATGAAAGGGAATTTTTTATAAGTTTGGGGATACTCAGAGAGTGATGGATGAGTTGGAAGGAATTTACATAGATACATGGTAGGATGGATGTATATGATATTTTTTCATATTCTGGTTCAGTCATTAATGATGTAGTGGGTTGTGGAGTCTCAGTGGATATACATAGATTCACAGGTGATGTGTGATTGTGTTTTCCATGGTGATGTTATTGAGGGATGGTCAAAGGATAGTCATAATTTGTTGTCATTTCATGGGAAACATTATGTTCCCATAGTGATGAATGGTGGTGACATTGAATGTTTCATAGATGATATTCGGTGGTATACCCTAGATATTTCAATATGTACCATTGAATTAGGATGTAATTCAAGGGGCCCATGATGTAATGGGTAGTGGAAAATATTTCCCCTCATTGTTTTGCTTTTCCATAGGTAAATTCCATGAGGTTTGTGTATAGTTATTTGTAGAATCCATTACAAATTCCATTATTAAATTTGGATGTCTTTTTTATGAGATTAATGAGAGGGTTTTCCTAATCTCAATGAGTTTATGATGAAATCTATATGATCATGGGTCATTTCATGAAATCATCCCACTTATTATCTTTCATGGAGTCTGGAATAATGGTTTATTACGCTATATGGTATATTGATGAGGTGATGTATTTTCATGGATTTTTAGGTCCATTGTATCATATTGAGACACATGTATTACCTGAATATTCTTTAAGTGATTACATATTATTTTTGGAACTCAGTTACCCCTCATCACATCATTCCACCTTCAGACCAAAGGGAAGAGGGAGTATCTAGACGATGGAGGATATATTGTGAGTCGTCATCATAGACATTGGTGGATCTTGATTACATCACATGACATTGGGTGTGTTTGAATAAAATTGGATATCACTCTTATATTGGCATGGTTTCATTTGAATCAATATATGGGAAAAAATTCCATTCTCCACTGTACTAAATTTAGGTTGGAGAGGATACATTTCTTGTTTCCAATGTTGTGGAGATCATGACATTGAAGGTTTATATTTTTTATGAGAGGATAAAAAAATTCAATGACCGGAATAAGTATCATTCCAATCACAAGAGGTGGACCTTCTATTTACAATTTAGGGACAATACTAGAAATCATACCTATACCAACACATCTACACCAACGGATTAAAAAAAATGTTTGTTTAAGTCCCATTTCCTAATCGTCTTTCCAAAAACATTGGGAAAGGGTAATTTAACACCAAATTTCACAACAGAATTGGTAAACCACTTAGAAATGGTCCTCTTTTCCTAATGATTTTTCCAAAATAGTTGGTAAATATTACATGGAGAAATCGTTTTCTAATTATCTACCAAAACAATTTGGAAAGGCTCCACTTTTCCATACAATGTTTTCCAAAAGCTTTAGTAAAAGGTATTTTGAGGCTACCTTTCCCAACGGTTTCCCAAAACCATTGGGAAATGGTCCACATTTATGAACGGTTTAGGAAAAACAATGGGAAAGGTTACTTGGAGAACACTTTTACAAACTATTTTCAAAAACATTTGGGATATAGTCCACCTTTTGCAATAGTTTTCCCATAACCAATGGGGAATGGTACATTGATGCCACTTTTCCCAATGGTTTCTCCATGCCCTGGGGAAATGGACCACATTTCCAAATGGGTTTTGAAACACATTGAGAAATGATACAATAAGACTACTTTTCCAAACAGTATGGGAAAACCATTGGGAATGGGTGGGTACCTATCCTAATGGTTCTCAAAACTGTTGGGAATGGCTTATCCAAAATAATTTGAGAACAATTCGGATAGGTACCATTATTTTTTATGAGTACATTTATATATTATAATCAATTGAATCATTATATATATATATATATATATCTCCAAATATAGACAAAGAGAAAACTATAATATAGTGGTAAAAGTCATTAATACTTAACGTGGTGGTTTCCATATCAAACCTTGCGGTTTGGAAAAACCGTTCGGAATGACCTATACCAAATGTTTTCAAGATGTTTGGATAAGTCTTTCCCATTGTATTTCATTAAACCATTAGGATATGACTATTCTCATGAAAAATCACCCAATGGAATCCCAAACCATTGTTATAGTGAATACCAACATTTTAGGGACAAATACAAATAGTTCCAGTCTATTGGTATTAGAAATATTTTTATTTGTTAGACTAGGTGTTCTCAAATGATTATTATTGATGTGGAAATATGTGGGTTTTTAGGGAGATTATGCACTCTCCCAGTTTTTTTGGGTTCAATGTGGTGTTGGGGATAGTTTGAAAGGTTTTGTATTGGATGGTATTTCTAGAAAGGTTATAAATGATGAAAAATGCCTTCCTTGACCCTCTATTCTATTATAATAATCTTGACGACTCCCATATCAATGAGTGGTGAGTGATTGATATTGAGAATGATACGAAATTAATGGACCATCCAATAGAGATCTATGAACTCCAAGAAACATAAATTTTGGAACATAACATTCAATTCGTTTGTGTGTTGGGGAGGCAGGGTGTCCTTTTAGGAGTATTTGGGATTGAGAGGCAAAAATGAATGTAGTGTACCAACAATTATTTAGATTTTCACTTTTCTCAATTTTATTGTGATGTAATGATTGGAACTAGATTTAACATGTGATTTTTTTCCCATTTTTATTGATTTTATTTCAACCATGTGTGATAATTTCATGACATATGATGATTAGAATACATAGCTTCTAATGTAAAAAAAATTAATAGTGATGTGATAAAACCTATACATGTGAGTCAGTGATGCCCAGAGTATATTATTTTTACATGAAGGAATGGAATTTCGTAATTCGTGTGCACAGAGTAATGTGATTCATTGATTTTGTGGTGGTTCTATAGAATTTTGGTTGTGTTATTGGACATAGACTATGGTTATGATGGTTTGTGTCTGTGTGATATTTTTATGGTCATCAGCTGTGGTGTTTTTATATCGTGGAACCATTTTAGGTGTAATGATATAAATGAGAGGTATATCATTGGGTGGTGTTTTAACAACATTACTTCTAGGATTGATTTTTTATTCTCAATGGGGGGAAGAGTTTGATAGGTATATAATGTAATGATTTATTCCTTCCTAGACTTGTATGTTTCTACGTTTTGGTGACGGAGGTGCGTGGATGCGGCCTCGAGAAAGCTTATATGATTTTTGTTGTTAAATACCTGAACGAGGGAGAATACATGAACTATAAACCTTAAACACAATGTATGAGTGGATTAGGGCTTTCAAAGTCTGGTTCTTGGGGTGTTATGTTGTGTGTACATTTTTGGTGTTAAATAATTAAAAGGATAAGAAATTCTTACTGATATATTTAATTTTTTGAATCCCAAAAATTAAAAACCATGTACCAGTTAAATAATGTGTAACTTATGGGATCTAGGATATCCATATATCCATTAATGTCAATTTTTCATTCATTAAGTCACTCACTCCCTCAATAATCATTACAGATCCCTAGGTACCCCAATGAACATTTCTTCCCTCTTTATAGTTACATTGATTTATTGGTTCTGATTTTTCCCATTGGCGATACATTGTGACATCTTATCAATTTTTATGGTGTTTTTTCTCCTATTTATCATTCTATAAACCACTGTAGTGGTGTAGTTTTGGTTTAGTGAGAGTGTTGTGTTTTATTTTTATGGTCTTGGGTTTTGGTGTTGTAACAACCCAAAACCTTATTAATAGAAATTATCCTATTAAAATTATTTAATATATTATAATAACATAAAATAAAATTAATAACACAATACAAATATTATAAATGAATAATTAATTTAAAAAATTAAATTTCTTGTTTTTAATGAACCTGTACAAATGAAATAGTAAAATTACCTAGGGAATAGTAAGGTGACCCCTATGAATTATAAACAGACAAATTGAATAGTAACCTCATCAATGACATTATAAATAATATTTCCCATATTATAACTAACAATACCATATAATTATATCATAGTATAAGTAAATAAATATTTAAAAATGATTAACTATGAGTTGTTATTTTTATAGGTCATAGATATTTAATTACATATTATTGATTAATTTAGTAATTACGAAGGAAATTTATTATCATAAAAAGTACTCATATATTAATATTTTTATTTCATATGATTATTAGATAATTTTATGATACCTTAATTAACCTTTCAAATCATTAGAAAAGCAGTTTCATTTTTAAAATGTTAATTATCAAATTATATGATGATTTTAATTAACAATTACATTTCTCGTATATAGAAAATTATTTTGATAATATTTTGTTTATTTTTTAAATCTACAAATCCAAAAATAGTTATTGTGATTTTTGGGATTTTTTAGAAATATTTGAATTTTTAGGGAATAGTAAGATATAATAATTTAACATATATACACATTGTAAGGTAAATAAACTATGCATTGATTGATTGCGAATGTAATAAAAATCAGTTCAAAATAACATGGTCTAATTACATTATTTATTCTTAATAATAAACATTGTTTAGTGTATTGCGGAAAATACTAAAATAATGTACTAAATAAACCAAAAACATAACGCAACCCTGCTGTAAAAACCACTAATCACCACCGCTTCTCCACACACCTTTCAGGCCTTGATCCTTGTATTAGAACCCATATATTCATTTCAGGTATGCCTTTCCCTTTCCTGGAGTTTTTGAGAAAAAAAACATTCTGGAAATTTTTTGAAGTACACGTCGTGTACTTTTTAAGTATAGGCTGTGTACTCTTTTCCCGCTCGAAGCCATGTGTTGGTCGTGTCCGGGCCACACACATAGTGTGTAGGGGTGACGTAGAGGCTGATATTGGTGGAGTACGGAAAGACCTAGTACACACCTTGTACTTTTCATTTTTTCTTTAAACGGACTGGGGACATGCCTGAAACACATAAATGTCTTCTTCTAGGTTCTGTTCATCAGACCGGGCCAAGGATCTGTGAATCTTCAACGAGCTCCCACCTCTCCGTCCATTCTGCGATTCGAGCATGGTAGATTTTGTTGGAATCGCCTCGGTAATATCTCACATTATCTTTAGCCTTGTTCCATGTTTCCTCCATATTTTCATGTTTTCGTGGGTTGACTGTTTTTTGTTTTTTCATACTTCTTTTCCGTTTTGAGGAGAATCAGTCATCTTGGATCAATTATATCGATCCCTTAGCATCAAGTTAGGTGGTTTGTGCCTTTATTTATAAAGTCTTTGGGTACTTTGTGAAAATTCCACCAATACCCTTAAACGGTGTATTGTGTGTTTCCTGTTTTTCCCTATTGATAGCCTGCATCACTTGATTGATTCAGTAGAGGAAATTCCTTATGAATTTGGATAACTTATACGGTGTTCATGTGCTTTGTCTTGTATGTTTTTCTTATTATGCATTTTTCCAATCTCCATGCCTAGTTATAGGATAGTGGAACTGTTATACTGTTGTGCTGCTGTGCCTTAGAATGATAGCCAAGTAGTTCTTGAGGTTTACGTGGGCGATACACGCACACTGCGCATGTAAATTTCACACAGTACTGTGAGAACCAAGTGTAGTAGACCATAGGGAGAATGATCGTAATGGCTTCTATGGAGTGTCTTTTAATATGATGCGGTACCACAGGGGGTATTGACGATGAGTGCTTCCCCATAGAGTATCTAGTTCCTCGACGCGAGCCATAGGGGGAATGCGACGTCGAGTGCTTCCCAAGAGAGTTGTTCGCACACGATATGATACTATATGGGGAATTGACAGTGAGTTCTTCCTCAAAAAGTCTACACTTAGCTGAACCAAAGGGGTGAGACTGTGTGTGCCTACTATAGGGTTGCTAGTACTTGTAGGTTGAACCATATGGGTTAGGTTGTGAGAGCTACCCAGAGGGTTACCTGTTTTCTACTTGGTGTTGGCTTTTTACTTGTGCACATTATATGCTAGAACTGTGGATTGTAAATGCTGTGTGATTTTCTGTTTACTGTTTCCTACACTTTTACTTACCTTGTATTCATTGACTGTTACGTACAGATATTTGGGCAATTGGCTACATGGATTGTATTTCACACCCTTTTTGGCCCATGATTTTGGGCCCAAGTAGACTTTGTTGTTGTAGGAATAGATAAGGGTAAGCACCCTTCGACTTCCGGTACTTGATTGCTTATAGCAGGAGAGCATGGGACTGAGCATTGGCTTGTGATGCTAAGGAGTTGTTTACTTTTCTATTATAATTTTTTATGTACTATAGTGTTTTCAACATGGTGACTTGTTTGGCTATTTTCTTAGAGTTGTATATTTCATCATTTTATATATACCGTTGTGCTCCAGTTTGTTGATTTAGTTTTCCACTATTTATTATTGTTGGTTATTCATTGCTTCACTGTTTCATGTTTATCTATTTCCACCTTGTACTATTCCAATTAGATCATAGTTTCCCCACTATCTCACCCAATACCCTTGCTGCTAGTTGGCAGCCTCGGGCATTTGGGGAAATGTGCTTGAGGCCATGTGACAAACCGGGTACGAGGTGCATCTTGGTGGCTTCCTGAACCTGTACGTTACAAAGTGGTATCTGAGGGGTTCTTTTCTCTTTATTTACTATTTGGAGACTTTAGCCAGGGACTGGACGGATTTGGTACTTGGTATTAAGCTGTTCTTGGTAGTAGCTAACCCGTGTACAGGGAAAAGCCATAATATCTCGCTAATTGCAGTTTGCTAGTTTTGAGATTTTACAGTTGATATGATTACAACTAGAGTGATTCACATGTTTTGTCTTGTTATTTTCTTGATGATTGCAGTTCTGTTTCTGTCACAGCCCGATGAGATGAGGGTATTCCATATCATGCATCAATTAGGCACATGTAGAAATCACATGCCATGTATTCTTTCCATGCCATCTAGGGTGCATTAGCGATTGCATGCTATTGTGTTAGACTTTTTGTTGATTATACATGCTGTTGTGATAGATGCTTGATAGAATCTATGATGCCTTGTTAGAGGATTGTATGTTTTCAACCTTGCTGAAATTAACTCCATGTATTGATTCGCAGGTAGTATGGGCCCTCACGAATAGGAATTTTCCACTTCTTTGATTTGTTTTTCTGTATTTTCTGGGCTTCTGTGCAGCTTCTGAGCTACTTCCCAGAAAAACCCAGAATACACAGCATGTACTTTTGACTACATGACATGTAGTTTTTAGGTTGTCTCACTGACTGTGTGAGTAGGCACATGGTGTTGTGGAAGTAACTTCAAGAACACACCGTGTACGGTAGGTACACGTCGTGTAGTTCAGAGCCGTGTCCCCGACCGTGTCACTAACAACACGATTCGGGGAAGCTTGAGTAGAACACGTCGTGTTACAAAGGAACACGCCCTGTAGACCTGTCCAGGTATTCGGCTGTGTAATGGACAACACGGGTCATCATAACCTTCTCTTCGACGCACCATGTTGTTTTTGGAACACGCCTTGTAGTATTGTTCAGGTACCCTACTGTTTCACGAACAACAGGGGATGCTGTCACCTTCACCTAGACAAGCCATGTTTGTTCGGAACAAACCATCTGAGGTTCATCCATGTAGAAATCTGTGTGTTTAACAACACGGGCCGCCGAAGCCTTGCCCAGTACACGCCGTGTTTGTTTAGAACACTTTGTGTAGTCTCGGGTTAAGTCAAACTGTGTGGGTTAGCCGTGTAAAGAGACTCGAGCAGGGGAATAGTTTTCATGTTCACACCAGTTGATGGGTCTACACGCCGTGTAGTTTTATGTATTACACAACTTGTAGGATAGTAGTACATTCCCATGTCAGTGGCGTAAGAAGATATGTAGTGTAGTTTATATACACGATATGTAGTCATTTTTTTCAATCATGTGTGTTTCCTTCACCTATTCCTATTTTGTACACTTTTGTTCTCTGTCCTTGTTTTTCTGATCTAAGTTGTACTTTTGAACTTTCAGACCTATGACCCGACATGTCCTCCGGTTGTACGTCTGTCGTCAGGCAGTAATCTGATGCCAGATATGTCTGATCAGGGACTTCCTGTTGATCCTCCACTGGATACAGCCTTGGCACAAATGGTCATACCAGTTGCAGGTGCTGATGTGCAGTTCAGGGAACACTTTATGAGGATGATGCAGACCTTTCAGGGATCACTGCCTCCTGCCTCGACTATGATAGACTTGACGCGGGTTTTTCAGTAGTAGCATCCTCCCACATTCTTAGGGGAAGGAGGACCTCAGGCTGCAGAATCATGGTTGGAATCCATGTTGACCATATCTGAGCATCTAGAGATGCCTCTAGAGAGGCGGGTCATGCTCGCCACCTATATGCTCCGAGACTCCACCAAGCAGTGGTGGGACGTGATCTCATAGGTGGGTCATCAACAGTTTACGGCTTGGGAGTAGTTCTAGCGCGTGTTCTACGGCTACTTCTACCCGGAGTCCCTGAGTGTCGACCGAGCCAGGGATTTCATGAGCTTAGAGAAGGGAAATCTTTCTTTCATGGGGTATTACTCTCGTTTCACTGAGCTGTATCATTTCACACCCCTCCGGGATGAGAGTGTGGTGTTCTTAGAAAGGAAGTTTGAGGATGGTATCAGGAGAGAGATCTGCTCATAGGTGAATCTCTTCCAGTTGACTTCCATCACATCCATCGTCACTCAGGAACTGATTGCGAAGCGCAATCTGAGAGACTCCGGAGCTACGAGCCATGGCGTTTCTACATTCAGATCTATTTTTCCTCTAGATGACAGTAAGAATCATTGTAGGGGGTCTACACGCGGTGATCCGAGGAAGCATGATGCATTGTCAGGAATCAAGGGGGTATGCTACCAGTGTGGCCGGTCCGGGCACACGAGGCTGCAATGCCAGAGAGACCCAGGGGAGTACCGATATTGCAGAAAGATTGGTCACCTTCAGCATTTCATCATGGTTTTCTCATCAGTAGATGTTGACTGGGGTTCTTCCATGACTCATCGACCATGAGTAGCACCACCAGTTTCTTCACCAGTCGGGGAACTGGAGTTCTTTCGACCGGTCGGGACGAGGTGGAGGTCGAGGCCATGGCAATCAGCCACCAGTCCCTCAGCACCAACTGGGAGGTTCATCTCAGAGTGGTCATCCTAGGGTGTAGGGCCGCGGTGCAGGACAGTCTTTCACCGTGGAGCAGACCTATCAGGAGCGGGATCCCGGCCCTTCTACAGTTCGAGATACGATTTTAGTAGCCTTAGTTTTATCTTCATCTCTTTTCGAAACTGGGGCTATGCATAGCTTTATCTCTACTGTCGTCATAGAGAGCCTTTGTCTCTGCATCTTTTCTTCTGCCAACTCGTTTACACTAGACACACATATGGGGAAGAGGAAATATAGTATACGCCAGTGTAGAGAGTGCCCTCTCAAGATTGCAGGGTATCATTTCTTATAGAATCTCTATGTCCTAGGGATGACAGGCTATGATGTCGTTCTCAATATGGACTGGTTGGTTCCCTCCCAGGCAGTCATCGACTGTTATCGCCACAAAGTGAGTTTCACTTCACTAGAGGGTGAATCTTTTCTTAATATAGGAGAATGGGATGTTTAGGCAAGTCGATCTGGACTCGAGCATCCTGGGCTGGGAAGGGTGATAACCCAGATTACTAGTCTTTATCTAGATGATCAAGGAACTTCACAGTTGGACTTTACTCTGGTGGTATATCATTTCAGGGAGGACTTTCCGGAGGACTTTTTATGTTTGCCTCCTGATCATGAGGTAGACTTTTCTATTGAGCTCGTATCTTGAGCAACACCGGTGTCCATTCCTCCTTATAGGATGGCCACACCTGAGTAGTAGGAGATCAAGAATCATTTGGAGGAGTTGTAGGAAAATGGTTTCCTCCAACATAGTAAATCTCATTGGGGTTCGCATGTCCTGTTTTCGAAGAAGTCAGATGGCACCCTTCAACTGTGTGTGGATTATCAGAAGTTGAACCAGCTGATGGTCAAGAACCTGTATCCCCTCCCAAGGATCGATGACCTCTTTGATCAGCTTCTAGGAGCTTGGGTGTTCACAAAGATTGATTTGAGGTCCGGTTATCATCAGTTGTGCATTAGACCATCAGATATACCTCTGACAGCCTTCAAGAGAAGGTATTTTCTCTACGAGTATATGGTCATGTCGTTCGGTCTCATGAACACGCCTGCAGTTTTCATGGAACTGATGAACTGAGTGTTCCATCTTTCTTGGACTCCATCATCGTGGTATTCAATTAAGATATCTTTGTTTACTCTCACACTCGACATGACCATTCCACACATATTGAGATCATTTTGAGTACACTGAGAGAGCATCGGCTTTGTGATAAACATTCGAAGTGCCACATTTGTATGGAAGAGATCCACTTCTTGGGTTACATCATCTCATAGGCAGGAGTATCTGTGGAACCCATGAAAGTGAGAGCTGTAGTCTCTTGGGATCATCCAAAGATCGTTTTTGAGGTATGGAGTTTCCTAGGGCTGACTGGAAACTATATATGCTTCATTCAATAATTTTCACGCCAATCATCACCTTGGACAGGACTGACCAAGAAGGCGGAAAAATTCTTATGGTCAGATTCCTTTGAGTCAGCCATTTAGGAGATAAAGGTAAGGTCGACGTCGACATCGATACTAGTCTTTACAGTGCTAGAAAAGAGATATACAGTCTATTGTGATGCATCAGGTATCGGGCTAGGAGCTTTTCTTATGCATGGAGATGGAGTCATTGCATATGGGTCTCTGCAGTTGAGTCCACATGAGAGGAACTACCTGAAACACGATCTGTAGTTAGCAGCTTTTTTTCATGCCTTACACTGTTGGAGAAACTATCTTCTAGGAGAGCACTTTGTGGTCTTTACTGACTACAAGAGTCTCAATTATATCTTCACTCACCTTGATCTGAATCTGAGGCAGCGCGGGTGGGTCGAGTATCTTCAGTCTTTTGATTTCGAGCTTGCCTATACGCTGGGAAAGGGGAACGAAGTGGATGTTTCGTTGAGTAGTAGAACTCGGAATCAAGCAGTCCAGGAGGCCAACAGTGAGTGGCAGCTTATGGGACTATTCTCTGAGATGCATCTGGAGGTACATGATAGACAGGGACAAACCTTTCTATATTATGTAGATATTACCTCTACACTACATGATCAGGTACAGATGAGGAAGCTATCAGACTCAGAAGGCTTAGTCCTACGGGAGAGTGTGTAAGGAGAAAACCATCTTCCTGAAGGGACAGTGGGCGAGGATGATATCTTGTGTTTCTAGGGACGCGTATGGGTGCCAGAAGAAATACTCGAGGATCTGATGCAGGAAGTTCATTCCTTAGTTTGGGCAGTTCATCCTGGTGTCACCAAGATGTATCAAGATCTTCATCGCCAGTACTGGTGACCAGGTATGAAGACAAATGTAGCTGTTTTTAACATGATATGTTCTACTTTTCAGTAGGTTAAACCAGAGCATCAGCGACCAGTGGGACTTTTAAAGAAGTTACCCATTCCGGTGTACAAGTGGAACGATGTTGCGATGGACATCATGACTGGGTTTCCGAGGTTGCCTCGGGGGAATGATGTTGTTTGGGTGGTTGTCGATAGGCTCATGAAGGTTGCTCACTTCTTACTGATCAAGGATAACTTCAGTGTTGATGATCTAGGATGACTTTACATCATAGAGATAATTTTATGCATGGACACCAACGCTCTGTTGTTTCAGACATGGATGTGCGCTTTACTTCTCAGTTCTGGCAGGGACTTTAGAAGTATTTTTGTATCCAGGTACTTCTGAGTACGGAATACTATCCCCAAACTGATGGCCAGTCTGAGCACACGATCCACGTGCTTGAGGATATACTCCGAGCATGCATCCTAGACTTTGGAGGTTCATGGTAGAAGCATATTAATCTTGTAGAGATCTCCTACAACAACAGTTTCAAGGAGATCATTCTGATGGCACCATAAAAGGATTTGTATGGTAGGCCATGCCGATCACCCTTATACTGGATGGAGGCAAAAGAGGCATCTTCGCTAAGACCTCGTCTTGTACCGGAGACTTCATAGCATATAGAACTGATTCGGAAGAGGATGTCTACAACACAGTCTCGACAGAAGTCTTATGCTGATCAGCAGAGAAGACCTCTGGAGTTCGAGGTCTGGATTCATGTTTTACTGTGTGCTGCACTGAGGTTGGGACACAAGAAGAATCATAGGCAGGGTAAGATTTCACCATTGTACGTCGGGAAGTTTGAGGTTTTGGAGAGAGTTAGGCCGGTTGCATATCAGATGCAGCTACCCCAGAGACATTGGGCCTTGCACGGCGTGTTCCACGTCTATCAGCTCTGAGATTAGTTTTCAAACCCATATCATGTCTTTCAGCCTGAGGATGTTGAGCATGAAGAGGACGCATCGTTTAAGGAGCATCTCATCCGGATTGTCGATCGCAGTATGAATGTTCACCATGGGCAGTATGTCCCTCTTATATGGGTTCTATGGAAGCATGTGCGAGTACAGGACGAGACCTAGGAGAGGGAGGTCAATGTATGATCGTAGTGGCCAGAGATATTCAGGGTTTATTCTTCTATGCCATGCTAGGGAAATTCGAGGAAGAATTTCTGTAATGGGGAATGTTTGTAAGAACCCGGATATTCGTTTGTAGTACGCCTTTCCCTTTTCTAGAGTTTTTGAGAAAAATAAACTTTCTGGAAATTTTTTTGAAGTACATGCTATGTACTTTCTTAGTACACATTGTGTACTCTTTTCTCGCTCGAATCCGTGTCCTGGCCGTGTCCGGGCCACACACACGGTGTTTAGTGGTGACATGGAGGCTGGTTCTGGAGGAGTATGGAAAGACCTAGTACACGCCATGTACTCTAAAAGTACACCCCATGTACTTTAATTTTTTTTCATTAAATGGACCGAGGTCGCGCCAGACGCACAAAAACGTATTCTTCTAGGTTGCATTCATCTGAGAGTGCCGAGGATCCACGAATATTCGACAAGCTCCCGCCTCTCCATCTGTTCTCCGATTCGAGCACGACTAATTGTCTTGGAATTTCTTCAGTAAGCTCCCTCTTCTTATTTATCCTTGTTCCATGGTTCCTACCCATTTTAATGTTATCAGGGGTTGATCTTTTTTTTGCATTTTCTTAGATATACACCATTTTGAAGAGAATCAATCATCGTGGTTCTAGTATATCGATCCCCTAACATCGAGGCTAGTGGTTTTTGTCTTTCTATAGAATGTCTTTGAGTATTGTGTGCAAATTCCACCAATACCCTTATACTGGGTATTGCGTGTTTCCCGTTTTTCCCTGTTGTTAGCCTTCTTTTCTTGATTGCTTATGTAGAAGAAATTTCATGTGAATTTGGATAAGGTATATGGTGTTCTTGTGCTTTTCCTTTCAGGTTTTTCTTATTAGGCGTTTTTTCAGTTTCCATGCCTTGTTGTAGGATAGTGCAACTGTTCTACTGTTTTGATATTGTGCCGTAGAATGATATCCATGTAGTTCTTGAGGTTTACTTGGGCGATACACACACGCTGAGCATGTTAGTTTCACAGAGGACTGTGAGATCCTAGTGTAGTAGACCATATGGAGACTGGATGTAAGGGCTTCTCTAGAGTGTCTTTTAATATGATGTGAGACCATACGGGGAATTGACTATGAGTGCTTCCCCAGAGAGTCTGTAGTTCCTCGACGTAGGTCACAGGGGGAATGAGATGTTGAGTGCTTTCCTAGAGAGCTTTTATCAAGATTTGAGTCTATAGGGGGAGTTGACGGTGAATGCTTCCTAAGAAAGTCTACTCTATGAAGAACCATAGTGGTGATACTGTGTGTGACTCCTAGAGGGTTTCTAGTACATGTAGGTTGAACCATAGGGGTAATGCTATGATAGCTACCCATAGGGTTACATATTTTCTACTTGTTTTTGGTTGTTTTTTTGTGGACATTAAATTCTAGAACTGTGGATTGTAGCTACTGTGTGATTTTTTATTTACTGCTTCCTACACATTTACATGCCTTTTATTTATTGACTGCTAGTCACAGATCTTTGGGTGATTGCCTACTGGTATTGTATCTCACACCCTATTTGAGCCATGATTTTGGTCCCATGTAGGCATTTTTGTTGCTGGAATAGATAAGGGAAAGCGCCCTTCGACTTCCGGTACTCGATTTGTTAGAGCAGGAGAGCATGGGACCGAGCTTTGGCTTGTGATGCTGAGGACCTGTTTAATTTTTTATACTTTTTTTGGTACTATGGTGTTTTCACCATCGTGACTTGTTTAGCTGTTTTCATAGAGTTGTATCATTCCACATTTCATATATACCAATGTTCTTCAGTTTGTTGATTTAATTTTCCACTGTTTGTTATTTTTGGTTATTCACGGCTTCCACTATTTCATGTTTTACTATTTTTGTTGTGTACTCTACCAATGAGGGCATAGTTTCCCCACCATCACACCCAAGGACCTTGCTGCTAGTCGGCAGCCTCTGGCGTTTAGGGAAATATGCTTGAGGCAATGTGACCAACTGGGTATGGGGCGCCTCTAGGTGGCTTCCAGAACTAGGGCGTTACACCTTGCCTATATTCTACCCAATACAATTCCAAAACCTCTCCCCCAGAGTCATAATGTTTTTAATTAAGAAATACAATATCAGATCCCTTATGTCAGTTATTATAAACAAGGAATCAATATGTAAACCCATATTTATTTTTCATTCAATTACATTTCATGTTCCTCTTTTTACTTTTTCTCTTATAACTTATCCCTTTTTAAATGTCATGAAAACTCCATTATCATACATATAATGTAATTTTATCATTTTTATGGAATAATTATTCATCAAATTTTCTATCCACTATTTTTTGTTGTATGAATGTAATCATCCACCATGAGGTGTCAATTGACAACCTTGGTGAATGACCTACTTTCATCATTCAATTCTATCATCTAGGGTGGTCATGAAACCATTTATATAGTTGAACCATATTATAAAACATTTATTATTACAGATATAATCTTCTTTATTCATTTAATAATAATTGATAATATCTTAAAAAACTAAATGAGTTCAGTGTGATCAGAATACACTAAATTAATCCAACTATTTATCATTAATCATTTATCTAATAAATCATCCTATCATATGAAGAAAAAAAGTTAGTTTAATATTCTTCAATTTCATTAATAACATATATGTCCATTTATGAACAACTATCATTTTTATATATTATTTTCCATTAATATGTTCATGTAAACAAATCATGAAAACCAAAGAAACTAAATTTCATGATATTTCGAAATTGACCATCTATACCCAAAAAGTATATTAATGAACATAATAAATATAAAATGAATCAATTAAAGGAATAAATGTTTCTATAATTGTTAATTAATGAATATAAATTTATTATTCAGGACATTAAGATCATGTACTGAATCGTTTCACACATGAGGTATGGGATTCGACATAAACCTCAACTATTCCGTTGTGTTACTCATTCACTTTTACCCAGTTAAAATATTTATTATGAATGTGTAAATCATATAAATTATGTTTATATGATCCAAAATCATGTATCAATATTCATTCATCCTTATGTTTTAGGGATATACATGTTTTTTAAAGGTTCCCTACACAATTCTTCTTATTAAATAAGTCCCATTTAATGGAACTTATCGAATTCATACACATTTTCATGTGAACAACATAATCTATTTTAATCCAAATTTATTTCTATAAAATCACTCAATTTATTTTGAAAATATTATTGGATCACTTCTAGTTTTATATAAAATATTATGACTTTTTCTATATTAAATTTTAGTTATTATTTAAAAAAATACAATAAAATGATTACTTCTTAATGTTGTTTACACACTATTTTCATGATTTCACATAGGTTTGGTATCCCTCATAATTATATCTTCTTATTTTTTTTCTTTATTAATATTCATGTTTTATGAAATCCATTATTTCCAGGAAACCATTATGATATTTCTTTAGGATTATGATTCACAATTCTTTCCATGGATAAGCCTTTTGTTTGTTTTCTGATGTACGATTCACTATATGGTTAATATATTTATGAAAATATTATTATGGGTGTGCATAGATAGTACACAAATGCATTTGGTAATGTTTATTATCATGATATGTTATGTGAAACGGTCATGGTTGTTAGTCTTACCTTGTTCGCCTCTATGTGCAATGAGCCTCAAATTATGGTCCTCTTTGTGCAAAAATCCTTATATAAATCTAAATTATCATTTTATATTCCTACAATATTACTATTATTCCATGATCATATGATCTCATGATTTATATTTTATTTTTTATTATGTTTAATCATTTTCTATTCTTTCTTATCATTTTTTAATTCTTTCTAACCCAAATGCTATGATTTATTTTTATGTTTACTCACTTACTATGACGATTAGTTCATCCCATTGTACATGTTATCCCCAAAATATCTCTTTTAGATGTATTGTCTAAATGGAATCTAGGAGACAATAATGGATGATAAATAATGAAATGTTTTATTTATCCTCATATTTATAGTTTTATGTACCTAGTCTTCGAAGAGATTGAACATTATAATTATTGGATTGTAATTTTATGACTAATTATTCTTAAAATCAATTAATGATATTTTTGAAATGATATTGAATCTATGTTGGTGTTTTTAAAAATACATGAAGGTAAGATAACACCATTTTTGAATTGATTGTGTTGGCTGAAAAAGTGGTTTTCCAATGTGTATTGTAGAGGTCCATAGAGATTGCTAACATGGTATACTGAAAATGATCAATGAAAGAGGAATGGATACCATGGAAATGGTATAGAAAACAACATGAACACGGTGATACCATTTCCCAGTGATTTGTATATTGTTTGGGTCCATTATTTAGATTTTGGCTTCCATATTTAGTAGTGTATTTTTATAAAGGCTATACAAAAATATGTTAATGGCCAGAATTTCCAAATGATTTGATTCATCAAGAGAGTTTCAAAAAGTATCAAATAATTATAATGGTGATCTCTTTGACTATGACAAAAATCATGAATTCTTAAAATGAGGATCATTATGTCTACAGTATCGCAACAACACAATGTTGTGATGTTGACCTATATTATTAGGATAAGAATCAAGAATGAGGAAATCATTTTGTGGATTGCTGAAAAGGGAGAATTGTGACAGAAAAGTTGGAGCACCATGAATGGCTGCTAACATGGATGAATAGTTATAGAATCATTGTTAAACTATTATAAATAAGCCTTTATCCCCATTAGAAGATTATCAAGACTTAACGAAAATATTGAGGCTACAAATTCATCACTGTGGTTCAGGTACGGTATTTCATGAAGGGTGGTTCATGAAGGTGATATGTGAACATGTCCATGCAGGCAGTCAAATCCAGCATTATTTTTGGAGAAAAATTAGAGAAATTAATTTAATAATGGCTATTTTAGCATCGCAAAATGAAGGAGCTACACGAAAGATATTAGAAATTTTAAAAATTGATGTTCTTCCAAAAGGATATGGGATCATAAATAAAGGAAAAGGTTTCAGAAAATGAAATTTGATCTTCAAAAAAGAGGATCATTACAAAGGCAGTGATCATCAAAAAAGTTTTTTAAAAGGAATTTTCTAGTTCATCAGTGGTAAAGTTGTCTTACATTATTGTATGAAAGTTGAACGTCAATAGGGCATCCATATGCAACTAATTATATATTCATTTGAGACAATTAAATGGACTACATGTCTGTAAATACTATGTGAATCCCTTTATTGAATAGCGAGTGAAGTTAGTGGAAGACTATGACCCTTCCCATCTGTATTGATCCCTATATAGAGAAATAATGAGTATCAATTGGTAATGAAATGAGATGTTTGTATACCTTTTATAGGATATAAGCATAGTTATAAATTTGATCGAGATCAAACCATGTAATTGCTAGTGAGATATTGGTTATTCGAATCATCTAAAAATCATTGATGTATTCTCTTTATATATAGACCATTTCGGGTGACAATGTAATATTGATGTGTCCTATGTATTATTTAATTTATATTCATACATTACTACTAGAGAAATAGAGACTTGTATTTTATTCAATGAAAAAAAGATCCAACATGGAAGTATTTTTAATCTATCAAACCTTCATTCACACCCACATCTTAGTATATTTGACCTAGTTCTCTTAATAATTGGTATCATTGGGAAATGATAATTGTCATTGAATATCTCTCAATAGTAGAAATACATGAGGTCAATCACAGTAGGATTTTTATCATTGATGAAAATAAAATTCAACTTCAGAAAAATTGGAGGCAACACTACATTCAATATTTAGGAATGGATGCCTTTACATAAATAATTAATGGTATTTCATATAGACTTGACCAGAATGCTTTAGTAGAAGATGGAAGTAGGTAAATTGATGATGATGTTAAAGCGATTAATTCTTTAGGTAGAGACATATCAAATAAAATTTATATGAATGTGATGTCATGTAAAATATCACATGCTTTCTCGGAAATTTTTCTTAGTATTTACGAGTGAGACATAAAATAAAGAGATGAAAAGATGCAGGTTCAATGGAATAATTACAAGGATATCATAATGATATCTTATGAAATTGTGGATACATTATTTTACAGGGTAAATGTAGTTGTTCAAAAAATGTGTGGTCTAGGAGAAATAATTAAATAAATGAATATTGTTAAAAGTATCTTGGGAAAAGATTCACATCAATTTAATATGATGGATTTTTCATTGGAATAAATGTATCTAATTAGAATGATAATGAAAAACATGCACAATAATCATGATGAATTTGAAATAAGAACTGATTATAATTCTGCTATGGAAAAGGGTAATTCCAAAAAAAAAGATGAATTCACAGCCATAAAGAAGCACTCTAATTAAAATAGTCTAGAGGAAGAAATTATTGATGGTTTCAGGTCTTTTCTATCCGAAAATATGAAAAAAGAAAAAATAATGTTAAAAAGAAAACATCCACAAGAATTCTTTCTATTTGAAATGAGTGGACATTTTTCAGCAAAGTGTACCATGAATATTAAATAAAACGATGAAGAAAATTGTGAAATTAATCAAAAAAATTATTCCTCCAATGTGAAAGGTATGATAAGTGATAAAAAAATTCCTTCCAAAAGAATAACCAATAATAAAAAATGATGAATGTTTAGACAACTCTAAGGAAAAAGATTTCGAGGAATATAAGGATCATAAAGTAGATGTTTCAGTGGATTCTCTAAAAAAAAGTATCAAATGAAATAAGTGACAATGGATAAGGATAACTGGAATGACAATTGAACATGATCATTAACTAGAATCTAATCATGATGAAACAGATATATATAGAAAAAAATTGAAAAATGCCAACAATGTGGCTTAGGATGCCCAAATATGTATATTACATCAGGATGAAGTGATGTATGATATGAATGATGAAATTCAAAAATTAAATTATACAATGCACAATAGTTCAATTATGATTATTGAGTTCTAGTTCAAAATTTGACAACAGAAAATATAAATAGATAATTTGACTAAAACTGGAAAGATAAAATCAAACATATCAAATAACGTGACGAGGAAGTCATCGGTATATGATGAAGTATTAATGATAAAAAAAATTGTTGACTCATTAACCAACATCAAGAAAATTCATAAAAATGGAAACAAAAAATATGAACGTGTATTGCAGTTTTCCAGTGGAATAGAATAAAAATTCAAATCCATATTATAAGTCTGTAATGGATATTGATCGAAAAACAAAAGCTGTAATAGTTGAAGTCATACAATAGGAAACCAATTCAATATTGATGATTTATTTGGGTGTGAAGAGTAATCAAAAGAATTATATAACCCATGGGATAATCAGTGGTTTATTATTACCAAACAAGAATATACCAAGCATAATATTCTACTTTTTTTGTGGAAATATGAGACAATCAAAAAATGTTAGTTCTATATCCCAGAGGTACTGAAGGGAATAGGACCAATAAAGGTAGTCATAATGAGCTCAATTTTACGAGTCATTATTTGATTTTCACTGTTTTAGGTGTGTAGGATATATTTCTCATCAACAATACATTTGGTTGTGGAGAATCAGGCTATGGTTGGTCATAATTAGTAGAAAACTCTATCCTAAAATGAGAAGAAAATACAAAATTGATTTTTATCAATACAAGATAATGTTGGACCATTATATTTCAAGTAATTTCAATACTATCAAACCATATATTGTATGATGTCAAAAACTAGGATAAAATAAAATTGATTTGAGCAGGAAGTGGTTGTATAAACTACTTTCAAGGCATCAAATTACACTATGATATGGATCATTGAAAGTGGATTCACCTCCCATATGATAGAATAAAAGGTTATGATTTTAGTAATTTGGTATCGTAAATAATGTATCATAAGATTTGGTAATGATTAAGGATTGAGAAATATTGTCTCTATGAAATAAATTTTTGGGGGAAAGTACATGAGATTTGCAGATGTCTTCCTTTTTGAAGGTCTAAATCAGAAATTATAACCTATGAGTTAATTACTTTACTGATGACATGACATAAGCTTTTACATGAAATTATGTGTTATTAAGTAAAAAAGGTAATATTTTATTTCAAGGATATCATACAATAGTGAATCACAACCTAGTGGGTGGTGAAGGATATTTTTTCTTTATGTCTAATGAAAAATAAATTAACAGGTGGCATAAAGGCCTGGGACACATGATATATATTTATATTGAAGATCTAGTGAAATATGATGCTTTTTGGTATCTCCCTATATTATCTTATGATTTTACATATAAATGTGGTGTCCTCTAATAACATAAGCTCATTCGAAAGACATATATAGAAATAGAGAAAATGTCAATAAAATTTCATGGGTTGGATCATATTGATATATACAGACCAATTTCACTGAGATGTCTTGATGGGGGGAGATAATATGTTCTCTCGATTGATTATTATAAACAAATGGTATGGGTATCAATCATTAAACAAAATTTTGAGGTATTCTTTTGCATTAAATGATATCTATAGGAAGTTGAAAAGCTTCTAGGTCCAAAAATTGTGAATCTCCTAATAGATAATGGAATAGTTATCACAAAGATTAATTTGGAGGATTATATCAAGAAACAAGATATAAGGTAAATTGTTTCAATGGGGAGAACTCCATAGTATAATGGATTAGTTGAGAGAAGAAAATATATAGAAAAAAACATGGCCAAAATATTCTCATTTATAAAGTAGGTCAAGATATATTTGGTACTGATGTAATGATGAATGTAGTATACACTTCAAATAAAGAATTTCCATATCGGAATGAAGTGAAGACTATGTATGATCTATGTTATAATAATAATCCATCATTAAAGAAAATTTGAGTATTTGGATGTATGTGTTTCATTCTCAATAAAGAGAAACATAGGATATTTAAATAATTTGGTGATTAGTGGATATTATGTAACTATTCAATGAAAAGAGAAGCATATAAATTAATTAAAAATGGATATGAATGGTTGATGAAGGTCATGATGTATCTATAGAATAGAATGTGTAGAATCATTAGAAAATAAATGATAGTTGTTATGATTTTGGTGATAAGAAGCCATAAATATCTAAGGATGCTCTAGTTCAAATTGTTCATTCATAATATGATTCAAATAATGTGAAGGATTCAAATTTTTTAGTATTTATAAATAGAAAAAAGAGAAGAGAAAAAATTGATAGATAGAACATAAATGGTGGTCAAATAGTGTCAGTGAAAACTTGTAGGATGTATTCCCTATATAATTCATCATATTTATCTTTGGTATAAATTCATGGTTTCAATTATACAGCTTATAATGAAATTTTTTATCAGGCCATGGATGATGATTAGGACCAAATTGGGAATAATCATATATGGGAGATTGTTCAGAGATCGAAATTCCAGAATGTAATTAAGATGAGATTGTTCCTTTGTAATTAGATAAAAGAATTTGATGTTTCAAATTGAAAAAAGTATGACTACTGTGAAATGGGTAGTCCCAAATAGAGGGTATCGATGTGGAGGAATCAATTTCACCTCTTGTAATGCAGTAGAAAATCAGTCTATTCTTAGCCATATTAGTGCAAAGAATGTTTAAATGTTTTCAGATGGATGTCAATTATGAAATCCTGAATGGGGTTCTGGATGAAAAATTCCATATTGACATCATTGATAATAATATCATTCGTGAAGATGATAATGGAGTTTTTTGAATGGAGAAGGGTTTATATATGGTTTAATGAAATCACAAAAATCATTGTATTCTAGGTTAGATCTGTTTTTGACGAAGCATGCCTTTTAGTGGGGTGGGGTTGATTACAATGTAAATTTTATCATTGATAGTAATCAAATGATGATGGTGCAGGTGTATGTTGATGACATAATAATTGACGAATCCAATGATGTGTAGTGCAAATAGTTTTATGAATTCCGGAAATGCGAGTTCGAAATGTCATACATCGAATGAACTGACATTTTTAATTGGTTTATAGGTTACATAAGAAAATAATGGACAATTAATTTCTTAATGAAAATATCCAAATAAAAATATTAAAATATTTGGAATGGAAGATTGCATGTAAATGATCACTCAGGTAGCTACCCGAATGATACTGATTAGGGATAATGAATGAAAAATTGTCACTTTCATGGATTATATACATGTCATTGTAATTTTGTTTTACATAATAGTGACACGACCATATATTGTTTTTACCAGGTATCATTCAACATGGTATTAAAACAATCACATGGAAGGCGGCCTACTTTCATTAAAAGGAATACATCAGTATATCAAGGGAAATGTGTAATTTAGATTAATTTACAGTGACAAATAATTGTAGTAGTAATAGGGATATATATTTATATTGCGTCAGTTCAGCAGCTGATAAGAAATCAATATTTATATGTTCATTCTATCCTGGTGTATTGTTAAATTCTTAGCTAATAAAAAATTAATATTGCATTACTTTGAGCTCCATATAAGATTCATATATTGTGGTTACCGAATGGTGCATTCAATTATTGCTGATAAAGAATTATCATGATGATATGGGAGTTGAAGTAAAGTCTCCTGTCAGAATCTATTCTGATTATTCAAGTGCTATTCATATTAGCAAAAATCTAGTCCATCACTCAAGGAAAAAATACTTTTAAATCAAGTATCATTTAATTAAAGAGATGTTATAATAAGGTCTTATAAAGATATAGTACATGACTATAGAAATATAGGTTGTAGAAATTAAGACAAATGCCTTAAACAAAGAATAATTTAATAATAATTTACTAGATCTGGGAGTTCATTCAACTCCCTCAGTAGAAAAAGTGTTGATTTAGGAACCACCCTTTCCCTCCCAGAGGAATGGTTTTTCTCGTAGTGTGATAATATGAGACCTTTACCCTATTTCAGACCTAAATTTTAATGGAATAAAGGTTCGCTGAAAAAATGATGATAAATTTTTCTATTAAAAGGGAAAATTGTCTTAGTAATAACATAAGGAGATCATGTGATAGTTAGAGTGATGAAATAGGATGAGGATTGTGATCAGGGGTGTTTAAAATTTGATGATGCTAGTATTGATCGATCACATATTATATATTATGATATATGGATTTCATGATGAAATCTGATGAGTGGTTTTTGAATGATGTGGTTCATTGATAAAAATCTCATAATAAACTTATTTCTCATGAAGAGTGTGGATCATATGGGCACAGAGTATGTGTGTATTATATTTTTGATCGGTTTATAAATTTAATAAATTTAATTTATGTATATGATAAATGAATATACATTAGAGTATCTGAATTTTATGTCTTTTCAATAAACCCAAAGCGGGAGTTTTTGAGTAGAAACCCCTTAAGGTAACATTTTAGTGTTTTTTACTTTAATTTGATTCATTTCAAAGTGGTTTTCCATGATATATTCTGGAGATGTAGATATATTGTTGACATGTCATGCTGAAAATAATCCAAGATAGAGGAATGGATTCCTTGGACCATGAATAGAAAGTTGCGTACAAATGGTTAAGTTGTTACCAATGTATACAAAATATTTGGGGTCCAAAATTCATATTTTTTCTTGCATCCTGAGTAGTGTTTTTTCTATAATTCAATTTGAAAATATGTAAAATTCATAAAATTCATAAATATTGGATTCATGAATAGTTTTTTACCAAGGAATAATGAATTCTTATGGTGAACATTGTGACGAACATGAGAATCACAAATAGTGAAGGTGAGGAGCATCATGAGTGGAGTATCCTAGAAGTATGACCATTTGAGTGTGATCTCTATGATAAAAAAAACACTATGAATGGAAAATTTTTGTGGAGCTTCCTAAAAATAGGAGCAGCATAATAGAAATTTTGGTGCTCTATAAAATGGTGAATACATAGATTAAAGGTTCTATAATCTGTGGTAAACACATATAAATAGGCTTATACACCCTTTAGAATAGCTCAAAGGTTAACAAAAATCATAAACATCTATAATCATGAATGTCATTCTAGAAGGCTATCTCGCAAAGGGTAGTTCATGAAGGTGATATGTGATATTATTCTCTATGCCTGTAAAGGACAATATAATAATTTGATTATTGTGAAATTAATGATATTCATGAAGTCTATATAAGATTTAAAAAATTAAAAATCTTCATGAAGGATAGAATAGCTTTATAAAATAGATATACTTGACGATGTATATGTGAGATTTTTGAAATGTAGGAGCTTCGCGAATGGATATTTGATTTCTGCGAAGGTGCAGCTTCATAACGGAAGTGGTCATTATGGAGGTTGTTCAAAAAAAATCTCCAAATTCATTTGTGGTAAAGTGGTATTCGTCTTTTGAAAGAAATTGTAACATCAACATTTCATCCAAAAAAACTAAGGATGTATTAATTAGAGATAATGAAACGAAGAAAATTTCTATAAGATTTGGGTGATTCCCTTCCTAGAGAAATGAGTCATGGAAGGGGAAGACGATGATCCTTTCCACTGATAGTGATCCACATAAAGGGAAATAGGGAGTGACTCTTTGGAATGTATGTAGAAGGTACTAAACAAGTAAAGGTAGTGATAGTATGTATATATGTTATCATTCCCAAACCATGTAATTGGCATTTAGTATTAGGTATTTCATACATAAGCACATCAGCATTTTATGCCCCTTAGACCTAGTCTAGTGATGGTGCACCATGGAAAATTATTATTTCATGTTCTTGATTTAATTTCTGTTCATATATTTCAATGGTAGAAAGAGAAAAGTATGTTTATTTTCAATGAGAAAACAAGAGCCAACATGGAAGTAGTTTAAATATTTCATACCTTGATTCACCCCCTCTATCATGTTATTTGACCTAATAGACCATATTATTGGTATCAGAGTAAATATTAAATCATTTTTGAATATAAAGAATAGAGTCATTTAGTAAGAATCTTATATATAAGAATAATTTTAATAAATCATTCCTAAATTATGGTTATCATGGAATAGGTGGTTTTTCATGAAAATAAATCCCTATATGCATACTACATGTTGATGTTATTCTAGAAAATATGTAAATATGAGTAACAACATTGATAAGGTGTTTTGGGACTTAATCGGTGTAACATAGTACACGAAAATGGGTCTTAGAGTGCTCATATTTAACACTCGTATGTGTTTTTTTTCCTACATTCATATGCACATTATGAACCATTTTTAAGGGGGAATATCCTATATGAATACATGTTAGTAAAAAAATCATGGATAACCTAGATTGAAACCTAGGTAATCACATGTTAGGATATATTTTTACATTAAGATCTTATCCTTTTATGCTTAAATTTTCTTTTCTATGCTTATTAGATATGTATTTAGGCCCCATAATTTCAAATTCATTTTATGAGTTAATAGAATGAAATAAGAGACCACATTCTAACAATAAATGTGATAGTAAATGGGATGATTTTCTTAATGATATGTCAAATATGATGGGAATGGGTGAAAAAAACATTTGGAAGTACTTCATCAACTAGCTCACATTATGAATAATAACTTGATTCATGTTGAATGCCCTCCACCTATGAGAGATCATGTATTCATCCTATCCTTCATATGGAAAATTCCACCAATGATTAGTGAATATATATATATATATATATTTCATCAATGTAGAAAAATGGATTAACTACAATGTGATGATATTCTATATCCTCAAGTACGTAGAAGAAGGGAATGTTTTGCAAGAAGTTTATCATTTTTATGGGATAACTAATCATTGGTAGACACAGATCAAGAAGACAAATTTCAAGGGGGAATTGATTCAATGGAATGTGAATATATCACAAAAATATTTTTAAAGAAATATTTTCCCAAAACCCTCCATATCAAGATGGAAATGTAATCCCTCACACTGAATCAGAAGAAATATGATTCTATCGGGGTGTATAAAAAAAATTACAAGGCTTGTGAGATATTCATCTGGATTTTGCATAAACACTTAAAGTAGGGTGGATCTCTTATTCAGGGAAGTAAATTCAAGTCTACGAAAATAATTTTCGGTTTAATAAATTGAATGATATGATTAAATTTTCCATTGTGCCCTTATGGTTTAAATATAGATCGGAGACACATAATGGTCTCGTGGACCTATTCAAAAAAAAAGTATAAAATGGAGTATAATAAGGGTGGATCTAAAATTTAATCCCATTATTGATAAATGAATAAATATCCCAGACGTCAAAACCATTGGAGGAAACATACCAGTAACTATCTAATGGGAACTAGGAAATGATTAAAATGTTAATGAATATGGAATATAGCTATGAAATACAAAAGTGATATGAATAATTCAACATACATGGATGAAGAAAAGAAGGATCATACCAATGCTCAGCCGGTTGACCAGTGTTTCAACAACAAGGACCATGTGATTTTTTCAAAACAATTTCATATTCCCATGGTTTTTGGAGGAAATCATCAAAAACATACAAGAAAACAATGAATAACTTATGCAATCACTCACGCTAATGTATAGATGGAAAATGATATGGTTAAAATTACACTATTTTTTTATTCAATAATATTGAACAAACGATATTATTTTTCTTTTACAAATTCTTTAATATATCATATGTTGAGTATAACTGTAAATACACCACCTCCAAATTTGAATGATGAGTCATATGTGGAAAACCTAATTGGGAAATTATTAGATTAAAAGTAAATATATCATCCTTAGTTAATGCTTGTGGACTGAACCTCCCAAAAAATATTTTCATACTCCGTTTGTAATAGTTTTATTTTATTTTGGACATATATTGGCAATCATTATACAAACCCAACAACAACTATCATGAACTGGATATCACTCTTCACATCCAAATTTATCCTCTAATTTTGTAGATGTTTAAAGAGAATAATGAATATCCATTAGAATAATAATCTCATGTGTGTATTTTAATTCCTTATATGAAATCAAATATCACGAAAATGAATTGAAAATATGAGATGATTATGCTCAAATATATGCCCATCATGAGGGAATACACTTATTAATTTCCTGAAAAACAATCTAGTCTCTCACCTGACTGAGAGGTTGAGTTCTCAATTGATCTTATTCTTGGACCACTTCTTATATCAAAAAAAACATACAGAATTTCCACGATTGAGCTAGAATAACTATAACAATTTGTTACATGAATATATATAAAATTGTTTTCATGTATGAGTGCTTCAACATTGGGTTTACTAGTACTCTTCAATAAGAAGAAGTATGGATCAATTCTGTTTTGCATAAATTTTTGTGAGATTAATAAAATCCTTATAAAGAACATGTGTCCCATAAAATGGATATATGACTTGTTGGATCAACTACACAAGGCTGATTATTTCCCTAAGGAAGAACAATTCTCAAGATATCTCGAATTAAAGGCGAGGAAGGATGATATTCCTCTGATTTCATTTTGAATGAGGTATGAACTATACGTTCTCATAGTTATTCAAGTTGAACTCACCAATTCTCTATAAATTTTCATCGATTAAATGAGTAGTGTCTTTAAATATGACCTCAAATATTTTGTGGTAGTCTTTATTGATGATATTTTGATATAATCTAAGATAAAGGATTAACATGAGGAGCATTTGAATATTGTGATGAAGACAGTGAGAAGGGATAAACTATATTAAAATTACATTGAATATGAGTTCTATATAGAGGATATACCATTCCTGGGGAATGTTATCACAATAAACAGAATATCAGTGGACACATCCAAGACAATGTCAGTAAAAGAGTTGTATATTCCATCATCTATAGTAGATATCCATTGTTTTCATATCCTATCTAGGTATTATCGATGATTTTTTGAATAACATATCATGATATTCAGACCAAATAACCAAGCTAACATCGGAGGGGGTAATGATTTTCTGGGCTCAATATTATGTGTAATTCTCTATGGAGATATAATTTAAAATTATCATTATGCCAGTACTTAAACACCCAACAAGTAGATAACACTCTTTGGTATACAAGGATGATTTATTTAAATTCAAAGGATATGTTTTGACATCAAATCATAATGTTATAGACACCACCTTAAGATAGTTGATAATTCATGATAAAAAATATCTTCCACGTGAGCTGGAGTTGGAGGCTTAAATCATTGCTTTGAAAATACAATCACATTATCTCAATGTAGATATGTGTGAGATATTTACAAATCAAAAGTGTCAAAATCATACATACACACATAAGGATCATAATATGATGAAATGAATAATGTTATAGCTCATCATGGATTATAACTTCTTAATCCACACCCATCCTAAAAAATGTGGTAGATTCCTTATGTATTAAGGATCATGCATCATTGTCGATGATTATAATTGATAATGATACAATATTTTTAGATATACGGATGATGGAAATGGACATGGACATGGAAATAATTATGGAATGAATGTCATCAATAAATTCTCAAATGATTACTCAACCATCCCTATTGAATAAATAATGGATGTCGAATGAAATAATTTGGGAATTCAGAAAATGGTTAAAGCTATCCCAAATGGGTGTTCCTCCAAGTGCATGATCAATGTTGATGGGGTTGTATGATTTGGGTCATGAATATGTGTATCATCCAATTCATAGATAATGAAGGAAATTATTAATAATGCACATAGTTAAACCTTTTCTATGCACCCATGGAACACAAAGATGTATCCTCGTCTCGAGGAGATCTTACTTTGAAAATATAGATATTGGGATCCATGAATGTATGTTAATGTGCTTGGTATGTCAGAAAGTATACGATGAATAGAAAATTTCCAATGGTATGATTTAACCATTACACATACCAACATTGAAATTATAAGACATCATCATGGTCTTTGTAACTGGACATCAAAGTAAATCCACAAGAAACAATTCTATATGGGTTATTGTCGATCGTATTACAAATAAACCTCACATTATCTCAATTTGGAATGACTTATAATTAGATAAACTTTCCCAGATATACATAAATTAATTGGAAAGAATGCATAGAGTACCACTATATATTATATCCGATCGAGATTGGAGATTCACCTCCAATTATTGGAAGATTCCTCCACATGATCTATACACTGAGATGAACTCGTGTATGGCCTATCATCCTCAAAAATAACACCCAATTTGAGTGGGCTATTCAGGAAGTATAAGAAATGATGATCTCATGATCTATATACATAAAAGGAGTATGGGACCACATCATCCACTAGTCGAATCCTCCCACACCAATAGATTCCACTCGAGCAACAAAATTGCTCCATATGAAACCCATTATAGGAAAAGGATCAGAACATCGGCATGTTGGGATGATGTCAAGGAACGTAAGCTCCTAGGACATGAAATGTTTAACGAAATGGTTGACATGTAGAAAACCATTCAACATTGTTCCATCCACCAAAAAATTTGAAAAACGATCCATGTAGGAATTCACCGATAAGACATAGAGTTTAAGGATAAATGCATGGTATTCCTCCATATATATACATGGAATAGGATAATGAGATATGGGGAGAATGGGGAGAAACGTCCTAGGAACATTGGCCACTTTGGGATTCATTACCATGTTGGAGCTTTGGCATATCAACTAAAACTTCCCCCAACCATGTCCAAGGTACATGATGTATTCCACATATCTTTCTTAGGGAACTACATACCAAATCCTTCACATGTACTTATATCATTTGTGGTACAATTATATAAGGATCTTTCTTATGAGAAGCATCCAATGAACATCTTGGATAATAGAGATAATTTTCTACACAACAAGAATACTCACCCGGTAAAGGTACCATTAGAGAACAATAAGTTTGAGGAGGAAAGATGGAAACCAAATAATGAAACGAATGAAAACCACCCACATACATTATTCACCTTAGTATGTAAAATAAAAAATTTTAGTGTGAACTTCTATAAGGGGGAAGAATGTAATGAAAAAAAATTTAATCAATGTGAATTACCTTCATATAATTATATGATATTGTATAATCACTTAAAATAACATTACCAACAAAATAAAAACATTATAAATGAGTAATAATTTAAATAGAAGAATTTTATAGAAGCTAAGTAACATATAATGATGAAATAGTAACATGAACATTAGAATAGTAATGTGACCCTTATGAATAGTAATCCATCCAATTGAATAGTAACCTTGCTAATGAAATATTAAATAAAATGTATCCATCTTATAAGTGACAATATGATATAATTATATTATAGTATAATTATGTAAATATTTTAAAAATTATTAATTTTGTGTTTTTATATTTATAGGTATTATGTTTTTAATTTCTTTTCTTTTTGTGATTAATTTAATAATTTAAATGAAATTTTATTTTTCAAAAATTTATTAATAAATTAATATTTTTTTCTTTTATAATATTACAATATAATTTTATGAGACCTTAATTAATTTTTTGTATTGTTTGAAACATAGTTTGAATTCTAAAACTGGATTTTTGCCAATAAACGATGATTTTAATTAAAAATTACATTTCTCATATTTAGAAATATATTTTCAATAATTGAGTTAACTTTTTAATTATAAATGTATATAATGGGTTTGCGTGACTATTTGTGATTTTTCTGAAATACATGAATTTTTGGTGAATAGTATATATGGTGATTAGTGGAATATATACATTATAAGTTAAATAGACTACTCATCGAGTAACAATTGAGGTAATAAAAATTGGTTCAATCTCACATGATCTAATTAATATATAAAGTCTCAATAAGAAATACTATTTTTTGTCTTGAGAAAAATAATTAAATGTTGAATTAAATAATGAGAAAACATCCCCACATCATCTATAAATAACCCCCTCGCCAAATATTTTATTAACACCTCTCAACCCGTGGTCCTTCATTATATTATACCTAATATACTTTCCAATCCTCTCTCACATGTCTAGGAGATTTTGGTCTTATCAAAAGTCCAAAATCAGTCCTCTAAGGTGTTCGTCAAGAATATGAAATCAAGAGGAAAAACACTCATCTTTTTTCATTCAATTTATTTTCATGTTAATTTCTTTTATTTTTGTCTCCATTCCTAACCTCATAAAGATTTCACAAAAACTATATTATATTATATATACTATAATTTTGTAATGTTTATGGAATAATTTTTCATCAATGATCTTCTATATTTTTTTTATTAATGAAAACAACGTCTGTGAGGTGGCAATTTACCACCTTCATGGATTACGTTCATTCATATTTCAACTCCTCCTTAATGGATAGTTAAAAACCCTTTTTCATATTTGAACATTATTATAATATATGAATTATATATTATGAAATTCTCTAGAATAATTTTATACATATGATAATATTTTATAAAACATGATGCATTTGTTGTGATCAAAAAAATAAATAAATATAAACGATTATCATTAATGATTTATCCAATGAATGATCCTCGAATATTGAAACAAAATTATTTTTACATATTTTATATGTTTATTAATAACTTATAATTTTAGTCCTATACAACAATACTCATTCTATATCATATCTAAGCACATATACATGTAATCTGATCATGAAAACCAAGAAACCAACGCTCTCGAATGATGACATTAAACCATTTAATCCATAAAGAGGCAACTAATCAACCTAATAAAGTTAGAAAAAATTATTTAAATGTTTAAATGGTTCTATAATTATTAATTCATGAATCTAATTTTTTTATTCAGGATGTTAAGATCATGTTCAAAATTATTTCATACATAAGGATTGGGATTCTACATGATACTCTATTCTTCCATCGAGTTACTCATTATATTTTGGACAAATTTAAGCCATATTAATTTGAATGTAAATATTTAAAATTATTTGTATATTCTATGAAATCATGTATATGGATCCATTCATCCTTATTTCTCAGAGATATACATTTTTATAAAAGGATCCAACCCAATTCTTCCTGATAAACAAGCTCTATTTAAAGGAAAATCTATAACTCATACCCATTTTCAAGTGAAATTAATAAAATATTTTAATAAGATATTAATTTTTTAAAATAAATAATTTAATTATGACAACATTATTGGTTAATTTTTGATTTTATATTAAATATTATGCTATTTATACATTAAATTCTCTTTAATATTTTCAATAAACTTCACTAAAATATTCTATTTCTAATGTTTAATAAACAATATTTTTTACGATTTCAATTATGTCTAACATTCCAAATCATGATATATATCTAATTTCCCCTTATTAAGGTCCATTTTTTATTTAAATCCATTATATAATAGAATCCATTATGTTATTTATTTTTGATATGCCATTTGATATGATTATGATACCCAATTTTTTACTTGGCTAAGCCTTATGTCTGATTTATTATGTATGATTTTTTATGTGGGAAAATATTCATGAAGATGTTATGATGAGTGCACATAGATATAACTAAAATTAAATGGGTAATGTTTATTTCTGTGAGTCGTTATGTGAAAAAATATTTTTTGGTTAACCGTGACTCATGCTCCATGCTCAATAGTCTTGGTAGTTTGCCTTGAGACGTTCTTCTCTATGTGAAACTTTCCATAACCCATGATCCCTTGTGTGAAACGATCCTTGACTCAAGATAATTCCATGTTTATATTTCTTCCACATCACTATGAACCCATTATTATATAATCCCATGTTTTATATGTTATGATTCCTTTTTTAATCATCTTCTATGCATTTTCATCATTATATTATTCTTTCTAACCCATGTTCTATGATTTATTTAAAATTTTATACCATTATTGTGATTTTTAGCTAATTGAACTATTCATGTTATCCATAGTTTATCCTATTTCTTTATTATGAATGAAAGAAATCTAGGAGTTCATAATGCATGATGAATAAGGAAATTTTTTATTTCATCCCATGTTTTTAGTTTAATGTACCGCATCTTCCAAGACACCATAATTTATGATACTTGGATTATAATTTGACATTTAATTGTGCTTAGAATCAAGTAATGATATATGAAAAATTATTGGATCACTATAGGTGTAGGATAACAAGTTGTTCCTCGTGGTCTGAATGTGGTTTTCAGTCATTCCTCTTATCTATATGGTGTATAGTATGTCAGAAAATATACATTGATGTCATTAATCCATCATTTCTGTTTATTAAGTATTAAACAAGAGGGGTTTATATTTATTGTCTTTAAATTATGGGTTTTTTACTTAATCAATGATAATGTATGGGTTAAATATAAATTCTATTCTATAATGGGTTTTCATTCTCATATTTCTAAATTATTTTTATTATTGTGATATTTTGTATTTAAAGAGATTGATGTGCTGTTAAAAATTGTGGTTGTGAGGGGGGTGTGATTTCGCTGATTAATATGTGTTGTGATAGTTATGGCTATCTTGATTATTGTGATATCACTCTACAATGGAAATCCATTAACCACATATATTTTTCTAATGAAATGGTCTCCTTAGTATTATGAATTATTGGAAAATTCTCCCAAAAAAGTGGAAGGCGAAAAAATATCACTATAATGTGGTAAAATAATCTTAATGTGTTTTTGTGTGTGAAAATTCTTGTTTCACATCGATGTGTGGTTATGAAATGTGGGGTATATTATTTTTTTAGTCATGCTTTTGGGATGACATGTTAGTTTTTTCATTCTTATGGGGAATAAAGGTTTTGGTATAATGAAAATTATACAATATTTTTTATAAGTGGTATATTTTTTCTTGATGCTCGATTAGGGACGGAATAAATAATTAATTATTAATATTCTGTAATGACACGAGTTTGATAAGTTGAAGTTATTCAAATTAATTCTCAATAATTTCTAGGTGGTCTTTGTATTAAAATTTGATTTTTGATAAAATAACAAAATGAATTTGATGGACACCAAAAGTATTTAGAAATTTGAAATGAGGTTTGTAGCTTGTCAATTTCTGTTATGGCATTATTAAGGGAAATAAATGTTATAATGTTGTCTGTTTATTAGTGTTTGGTTTTTATCTGATTGGTTTCTATTGTTTTTGCCTATTTATATAATTTTACATTTCTTATGATTTAAATACACACAACACCCATGTCTAGAAACATGTGCCATCATTTGTATAGTAACATGGTGGAATTTTTTCCAAAATCTTATGACTATGATAGATGTTTGGGTACCAACTCCTTCCAATTATCACTTACAAGAATGGTTGGTATTGAGAATCTGGTGATTCCCCATTGTTTAAAATAATATTACATTATGGTTGGGATATCCACGATTGTTTTATGCGAGGCATGACTCTGATTTTAGGCCAGAGGAACTGGTGTTTTCATTCGAGGAGTGGAATGATCTTTCTTGTGGTGTAGATTTTGGTGGGGGTTATTAAGAATGTGTGGTGAGAACATGGTTGATGTACTATTTGTTCATGGGAATCAACTACCAGGGTTATTGATGTGGATGTGATGTAGTTGGTGTGTTTTGTAGTCAGAGGTGATGTAGTCATGGTTGTTGGGATGAAATCCAAGGTGTCTGCAAAGGAGATGTGTTGTGATCATGCTTATGGTGTCATGTGGTATATGTAAGAGATGAGAAAACCCATGCATATGAAATTTGGGTGTGATAGTGTCATACTAGTGGGAAGGTAGTGTGGGGTACCCTATATCAATATAATAGATGTTATATTATATTATTTTTCATGCGTTATTTTGGTGAGCAGTCATTGGTGAGGATGGGATTAGATAGTATACCAGTGTCAGTGTTTTTTCAAGATGTTTCTTTCTCATAGGTTCATTATTATACTCATTTAATATGTGAATTAGAGACATTGGATTTTTTAATACATATACGTTAATTATTACCATATGTATATAAACATTTTGATGTGTCTAGATGAATTATGTGGACCATTCCTGACACTAATAGATCGAAACATTGGATAACTCTATTGTTCGTCCTTTATATATTCATTAGGGTATTTTCAATTGAGTGTTTTTCAATAATAGTTGTATTTATAAATATATGTCGGATGGTTTTGGTTTCTTTTTTATTTTATATGATCTATTTTATTTTGGAAGAATAATATTATATTTCAATCCTTCATTACTATAGATGGTAATGCCTCCTATTTCATTATATTTGTATACCCTCAATTCTAGCCGCCAACATAGGGTATGCTGGAGGTGGGACTCTACAGTTATTATATATCCCCCCTCATTGATAAGTCTTTGGATGTAGGGGATCATTATAGTATACAAATTCCTTTTTAAACTAAGATGAATGACAATCCATGAAATAAAATTAATCATTATCAATATAATTATATTTTCTCGGGAAACACATGTTATACCGTGTACAGGTGCAGTAAAAAAATCATCATACATCCCAATAAAACCATCCAATTGTATCCAACATCTCGTATAAAAAAATATTATTTATTAATTCTTCATAGGAATTGAAGACATGTTGGAGATAAGAGTATATGAAGATAGTATTAGAAGGGAATATCATGGATAACCCTAATAAGATGGAAATGATCATAAAATTTCTCAATAATCTATCATGTTTTTTGTAATTTTTATAACATCCACTTTGGTCATTTCACCATGTACTGGCATCACAAATGTAACAAAAACCAATATTTTGATTATAATCTATAATGGACTGGAAATCCTATATACCATATTAATGATAAATTCACGTGAACATATTATCAAAATGATCTGGGATTATATTCATACCTAAGAATCATATCCATGAAACCAAATATGATTACAGGTAGGAAATGAATCTAAATGTTCCAATCATAATTCTAGTAAAAAATTTTAACACAAAAAATACAAGAATAAGGTAGAAAACCAATAACTAACTATAATGGTGATATGTTGAGTGGAGATATCATTAAAAAACATCGAGGTCTTTTTCCAATATAATATTGTCGGAAGGATGTTTCAGATTAAATTTAGGGAAAATAGAACTATGATTAACATCCTTTATGGAATCAGGTTTGACTTAAAACAATAGGATAGAATATTATTTGATAAAATTTATCACAATATCTTTTGAAATAAACTATTTTTTAGGATATTATGCTCTATGTATTCCCGATGATGGTTTAGATCATCGAAAAATAATATGAATGTGCTTAATTTCTGAATCAAGCATAGATAAAAAAAATTCCACCAAATAAATACACAATGATCCGGGTCAAGTATTAATATTAATGGTTGGGGGCATAGACCTGACTACCTTGGGAAAACATGAGGCAAGTTGGACTATGAAACATCTTCTCCATGATTCTCATGGGATTTAAATGTTTTTTAGAAAGGGGTGTTCACATTGATGACATAAATAAATGAAACACTATCGGGGATGATTACAATAGCCTCATTATTTCTAAACACAATATGAATGGACATTGAAAGAGAGGGAAAATGTAGTGTAATTTTAGACAATCCCTCTTATTCATGGAAATTAGTATGATGGGACATAAAAAACATCATGTTATTGAGCTAAGAGACTTACATACTCCTCCAAAGTATCCACCTATATTCCCAATATGAGGTAAAGATAACAGAAATACAATTTCTATGGAATTATATGCGATTAGGCAGTGATATTTAGTACTCAAATTACAGGAATAGAAGTCCCACTATCCCTGGTGTGGGGAGTTTATTCATTCAGAATGGGGATCTCAAGGTCTATATTAAAATAATATTGACTTTTAACACATAATATGTGATTTATGATGACATAATATTTTTTATTTCATATAATTATACAGTTACGTAAATTGGATAGTATTTATGACCTTGTAATTTATATTTTATTTGATAAAATATTTGTTTCTAGGATCATTGTTGATGTTTACAATGGTTTTTGAATTTATGGATTATTTTGAAATTTTCATTAATATTTATTGTTTCATTTTGGTTTTCTATGATGTAACTCTGGAGAGAATTTAAAAGATAACACGGTTTTAGTAATATTTATCTATTGAAGTGAAATGAGGGAAGTGTTTATGTATTGGAATTTATTAAATAAGTATAAATATTAAATAAATGATATTATTGTTATTAAAATCACGGAAAATATAAGGACATTTAATAATATCTTTTTCCAATGGATTTAAAAACAAATTTAGTAATTAGAGTTATTAGTTAAAGATAAATTATTAAGGGATATATAACCCATAATATGTTTTGATTTTTAGATAAAAATGATTTGTGGTGATAAATAGATAATGATTTAAATTTGTTAGATTTTAAAACAATAAAATTTGTAGTTCATTTGATGATAAATTTATTTCTATGAACTTTTTTGATGTTTACAGAATTTTTTGAAATGTTTATTAAATTAGAAATTTTTATCCATTTAAATTATAATTTTGGTTTTTGGTGAATTAATTTTGGCATGACTAGAAAACTCTCTCAGTTTTATAAATAATACACAATTTATGTTAAAATATCCCTTTATCTTTTTGTATTATTTTATGTTATTTTAATAATCACTTTTTTATTGTGGAATGTAGATAATCTCAATGGCTAAAAACTGATTCATTGAAAATGTGATTATTTTGATGATATTAATGATCATGATATAGATTGACTCTCAGGTAAGAATATATATCCATTAATGTTATTTGAGTAATGATCACTACATTAATAGATTATAATGGAAATTTTCATACTGAATAACAACATATTTGGAGATTTATCATGGGTATTTAGTATACGTAATCCATATTTATAACATTATTTTAATATGAATTATTATTTTGGATGAATAAGATTTATTTTTTCATATGCAAGAAAAATAATCTATGTTGTTAAATTATTATTTAATATTGAGGTTATGTATGTAATTTGGGATATCAATATATAAATATTTAATTATCAATAATTTTCATTTTTTTATTGTAAAAAATAGTGTAAAATGTAACATTTCTATTGATGGATTTTCATAAATTTCTAATATTATATTATATTATATTATACTAACTATTTATATTATGATTAATGATTAAACAAACGATTAATATATTTTTGGCCATGTTTTGATTAATTTTTTTATTTAATGATGATGTTAATGATAATGAAGAAAAATTATATCTTGAATACTCATCATTCATAAATATGGATGAGAATGTGGAAGAAATGGATTAAAATATGACATTATATATTTCATGTAAGTATATATGTTTAGGTTCATTTCCAAAATGATAAATAAATTCATCTACACTATAAAAAATATCAAGATTAAATGATATCTTATTTTAATCATTTACTATGAGTCAATTTTCCTTGTCACAGTTCATTGATTTTGTGATTTTAGTCATTAAATATCGCATGACCTTTCACATTCGTGTTATCAATGTTATTTATCCCTCTCCATCACCATTTAGAGATTAATGTTTTCCATATATATCAATATTTTCAATTACAAATAATGATGTTCTATTTGAAATCATAGAAATTAATTATTCTTCACCAATATTTTATATATCATTCTTTTTTTAATGGGTATGCTTTATTTACCATTATCATGATGTGGGTTCTCTATAATAGAATTTTTATTAATCAAAAAATGAAATCATAGTTATATTCAAATTATGATGACAAAATTTATTAAGGGGATTATAATGTAACCCACAAATATTTTTAAAAATAACACAAAGTTTGATATCATATACAACTCAAAACATATAACGTAAAATAAAAAAATATTTTAATTCTTTAATAATTTAACATACCCATTGAATTATGGTGCATAAATTGATTTAAAAAAATTATAAATAAGTATATATATATATTTTTCATGATAAGAAAAATTAATGAATACTATTTTTGGAATATGTGACATATTTTTACTAAAACCATTTTTATCATGAAAATATGTTTCCTTAAAAAATTATTCATTTCTGTAATTGAATAATTTATTTTTTCTTAAATTATATAAATTTTAATTGATAAAAATGTGTTTATTTTTAAATAATCATATAAAAATTATTATTTGTTCAATATTTTGGATAAATCCAAAAATTGTGAGTTTATAGTATATCTAAACAATAAATATTTATATTGAAAAATATATATTTTTTTCAATAATTTATAAGTACCATCATGTTTTAAAAAAATAAATGAAAAATTAATTCACTTATACTAGTAATAACCCAACTATGGTAATAAAAAATAATTTAAGGTTTAATATTGTATGGAAGAAAATTGTACAAAAAACATTAATTTTTATGAAAATTTATTTTCATTTAGTTTAATGCATTTATCGTTATGAAATTTATTCCACATTTAATAATTTTGTTATAAAAAATATATTATATATTTATATTCAATATGTATATATTTGATAAATATTTCCATTTCATTTTTCATCATCACGATTTGTAACCATAAAAATTTTGTTTATAAAGGTAAACATAAAATGGGTTTATTATCATTAAAATAAATTTGAAAAGGAACACAATTATTTAAAACCCATGAATTTATATAATTTTATGATTTAACTTAATCAATAATCATCTAAAAATTATAAATAATACATTTTATCTTTTAACATTGATTTAGGTCTTAATAATATTTACAAAAAAGATAATGTTACAAATGTATCTTTTTTATTACTAATGTCATTAATATTTTGTGATAGAGGTAAAAATAATTTAATTTCATTTATATTTTTATATTTTTAATATTTTTTAATTTTAATTCATTGTAATTTATTTTTAGCTTTTAGAGATGAATAAAGTAATTTAAATTCTTATGTAACATTGTATTAGTTATTTTATATGTTATAGGAAAATCAAGTATATCTTTTGAAAACTCAAAAAGTAATATCTGTTGGGGTGATTTATAGTGTCCCATGAAATTAATATATAAATATTTCATATTAATTGTAATTAGAAGGATTATATTAGAAATATATTTCTATCATGATGATTTCAATGTCAACTTCACTGAATAGTTCCAATGATTACATTAATGATATTATGTAAAAAATATATTATGAATTGATTTCAAAGACATAAAAATTTTATATTTGGCTGCAGAAATAAGGTATTTATTAATATATTATCCGTGGTCCATTTTTGTATCACCTATCATTTTAAATTAAGTTTCACACCCCCTAATCTGTTAATACCATTGATATTATAATAATTTTTCTAATGGTTTGTGAAAGTTACCACTAAAAGATAAGGGTGAAATTATAATCTAAACATTTATAAATTTAGTAAGATTATATGATTTAGTTTCAAACTCAAATTATATTATAATTATATTTATTTGGATCCACAATTACTGGAAGTTAATTTATAAAAATCTAGTATTTTGGGTAATTCCACCCCTACGCTCAGTTATAAAAGGGAACACCCAATCATTAATCGAACATATTGAATGATCATTATAGAGTGGAAAATTACAATATTAATATCATCAAACTTTTTTATAAAAATCATAGTGATTATATACTTTCCCAAATACAATCCTTTCATGGTTAAAGGCATAAGCCTTAAGAGGATTCTCATCGATGTTCTCAGACACATAATCCCAGATGTTCAAAGTAATATATTCTAAAAAATCCTCTAAAACAATGTTATATATTCCAGTATAATAACATTGGTATCATTAATATAATGAAATATTATTCTGAATGTAGAATACAGGTGGACAATCACCACTACAATGTGATGAGATAAGTTTTTTCACATCCAATTTATATCGATGTTAATAATTATTAATTTAAAAAAATATAAAAATATAAGATATATTAATTATTATATATTTCTGCACTATAATTAATTTTTATTTATTTACTTTTAGAAATAAATGGAAACAATTATCTGGCGTATGTGTGACCTACAATATGCATAAATGGTGATATTCATTATTTATCTCTATAATTATTGGTGAATCTAAATACATATAAAATATAAATATATATATGATATTAATATCATTATTAACATTATACATATATTGTATCAAAGATTAATTTACTTGGACTATAACTATAGGAATGATGAATTTATGAAAAATGTAATACTTAACACCTAGAAAAGATTATTTTAATAAATAAATGTTAATAAAGGGGTGACTAAATTTTATAACTATATTATATATGAGATTATAAGTATGTATATGATCTATTAGACATTTATAATAATCATAAATTTACTATACAAGGTTCCATAGCTATTCTAATGAATGTGGAACATGAGGTATGTGATTTCTAACTACGTTATATTTTTGTAAGACATGTGAAATATTCACCACTTATTTTTCTATCATGTATATATTTTTCATGAATTAATTTATTGATAATTCAAATGAAAATTATTTTAACATACATATACATATAACTTTCCCAAAAAATTAATTTTTTATTCATATATTAAAAATATTATAAAGGTTTTATGTTACAATATCTTTGTCAATTGTGATATTTGTTTTGATTAAAATTACAATGAAGATATATTATGAACTACCAGAAAATTATCAGTAATTTTATTATATTAAAGTTATTTCTAGATTTTACTTGTTTTCATTTCATTTTCATTTCTTTTAGTACATTATATGGGGAAGGAATATTTTTTTGGAAAATAGAAATTACTTCTTTTCCTCATAGAGAAAAATTTATGTTCCATATAAATGTATTGAAAAATGATTTCATTACTTTTTTCACAATTATTTAAATAAAATTAATTTCATTTTTAAACAAGTTTTAATATTTTTATGATCGTTTAAAATAAATCTTCTGGTTATTTTTTTAATAAGTTACTTTCGTAACTTTATCAAAAATGTGAATGGGGTCTTCACTTTATCAAATATGGATTGAATATAATTTTATATGAGAGTGAATGATTATTTTTTGAATAATATGTTATGAAAAAATATTTCAGTATTTATAGAAATTTATTCCTTCATATTTGTTACATTTTATGATTTTATATTTCATAAATAAAATGGTATTTTCCTCTCAAAATAATCCATAGATAATTGTAACAGATTTTTATTTTATGATAACATCCATTGATGAAACATAATATTTAATGGTGATATGACCCACTAATACTATCAGTATTTTTTATCCAGATGGAATATGTTTGTTATGATGATAAAATTAAGAAACATATCCCATTTTGATGGGTTATAATATATAATTAATGATTTCTGATCTTATGGTGAACACAATAGTGGATTATGATTTTTTGATGTGTGGACCTGAATATATGTATGCCTCTAATGATTTTATTAATAATTATTTTCTAAGAATATAATTAGTTCAACAATGGGGTGTAATCCGTGATCATTATGGTACACTAGCCATTTTGGTAGTCTTCAAATTAAACCATTTCTAATGTTATTGAATAATGGTTAGAGAATGTATTTCTCTATGATATTTATTTGTGGGAAACATTAATAATGGAATTATTTTCTATACCAACTTATATGTAAATAAATTTACTTTCTATACAATGATATGATATCGTAATTACTTTTCATTGAATCTTTGATGATTCATTTCTTATGAACTCCAATCAATAAATCTATGACTCGATATTGTTATCCTTGAGTTCATATTTATTTGTTACAAATGTCAAGATCATGTTATTATACTATTATAATAATTTTATGTTATAGTGGACATTTATAATTCCCTTTAATACCCTTACTAAGGATTTGATCTCACACTTTCTTTTCATTCCTTTCCCTGGGTTATATAGAATGTATTTATATGATATATGTATTAGAACGGTGGGATTTATAACCATCTCATATAGTGATTATTTAGATCATGTATGAACTTGTTTTTTATATATATTTTTAAAGACACCAATATAACATTATTATTATGGTAATTATAATTCCATGAATTGAATATTAATCTATTAATATGTAATATATATATTTATTAAATGCTTAGAAGCCCAAAAATCACTCAAAAAAATTAATTTATTTGTATGGATCATCATTTTTTGACCAAAACCATACATTATATAAAAATGTGACAAATTCCTTCCACATTCCTTTTCTATGACCATAAAATGATATTATTTAATAATATAGAAAATATAATTACCTTAATCTAAATATCATTAAAATTTCATCAATGGGAGAAAAGGGTTATGATTTGTTCTAACTGATTATTGAGAATATAATTTAATTTTTCATTAAATATTAATTTTTTTAATAATTAAATATTAATTATAAGTGTACAAAATATCAAATTCTGTTATTTTTCAGGATAGAGTAAATGATATTTATAATAAAAAAGTTATTTAATTAATTTTTTATTATTTATTCAATAAAATTAATCTTTTATATACATATATGACTTGTTAGTGTTTTATTAAAATATTGTTTTTAATTTAGATCACTATGTTTATGTCATTAATGGAAATATATATAATTTGTCTAAAAATTTATTTTAATTCTAACAACCTTAAATCTTATAACCTGGAGCTTCTCTCTGGCTAATTATATTAGAATAGATACAAGGGATCAATTCTAGATGGATTGACCAGCTTAGTTTTCTGTTAGGGACTTATATATATTTGATACCAATAATATTTTGAGATTAAAATATTAAACATTATAAATGAAAACATTTTTCATCATTGAACTCATTCAAATACTTCTCCTGCATATCCTTTTAAAATAAAACAAAATCATGGTGATATCAAATTCCTAGCAAGGGATACATACATCCGAAGATAAAATTTATAACTAGGGATTAATCAATTTGGAAATAAAATAATATAACGAGAATCCTATTTAATAATTTAAATATCAGCATAATATAATGAATAATTAACACATAATTATAAATAATTAAACAAACATTATATTTAATAACATAAATATAATTATTAGATGATGAATATTCAACATGAAATGGGAAATAACTAAAACCAGTATCCATTTATTAATAACGTGATCACAAAACAAATACATGTATATATTTAAGTGGAATAATTTAACAGATAATAATAATAGAACATAAATGAAGTATGTTATTAATATTGGACACCATCATATCATACATCATTATATATATACTATTATGAACATTAAATAGATAGATTAAAATAATGTGTAAAAACCTATTTTTTTCAACTAATTTGTCTCAAGATACCTATTAATGCATTGATGGGATATATTATTTAATTCTCAAACCATAACAACATGTATAATTCACATCTCACCAACAAAATGACTTATTTAATTCATGAATTAATATTCCCTATCAATCAATATTCATATGGAGTAATGGATATGTATTTATCAATATTGACCCAGGTAATCATATAACATTCAATATAAACACTATATATAAATATGTTATATATTTTAGGTACTAAATTTTCATCATACGAGAATATGGAAATTTAAGAGAAATATTATTCATATTCACAAATAATGACATTTATGTGATTATAAAAATATAAATATAAAAAATAGAAACTTATACAATAGATGATAGTTCACAATAGGATCATCTAGAATATAGGTTTCTACAATATTAAAATTATCCCCAAAGAAAGTAAGATTGTAAAATAAATTATTACCAATTTTGAAGCATAAAAATTATATGCCCTTGAAAATATAAAAATAAGATGTAAACATAACCATCATAATAAAATATTTATTTATATTTAATATATAATATTTGTATTGTGGACACCAAATAAATGATAATTGGTTCATCTTTATGATTATGTCACAATGGAATCTAATTTAAGACACAATCACTTGACCCTCTCATACAATTGTTTTAACATCATTTAAAACATGTATAATGCTTTCGATTATATTATTAATTTATATAAGAACAATATAAATATTTATAAAACATTATATTACACTATTATAGTATTTTACCGAACAATAAATAAAGATATTATTCTTTCATGTATTAATATCTCAGTTTTGTCAAGTGTGTTTTATCATTAATGTTATGATCAATGAAAATAGGATTTAGATAAATAATATAAAAATTATTTTATTGTTATAAATATCATATTTTTTCATTAGATACATTTTCATAAAAATTAATAAATATTATACTTGTAAATTGAATAATATCTCTTCTTGGAGGTAGTTGGTCTTATGTACACCTGAGTGACAATATCATTTCTATAATGGGTGAAGGGGTAATTAAGATAATTTTATATTTAATTTAAATATTTATTATAGTTTTACACATTCCATATATATTTATTATAAATTTGATTATTATTATCCAAGTGAGTTGGTGAACAAAAAATAATTACATTGGATTGGGATGTTGTAGTTCTTTGTACACAAGAGTGAGGGCCTTATTTCACGTCTGATATAGAATGGTATGGAGGGTTATTATGAAAGAAATTTTTTTATATAATTAGTTAGGTTATTTTTTAGTGATTATATATTAGCTGGAAATAAATAATGGATAATTTTAAAAGAGTTAATTAAAAGTATGAGCTTCAGTGATAAGATTACATTCTCTATGAGAAACCTCCTTGGTAATTCCCTTTTAGAATACTATATTTATTATTTCTAGAATACGAGAATATCAATAATGTTTCTGTGAATTTTGGAGATATTTTATATGTGTTTATTTATCCAAATGTCTTCATATGTATGAAGAAGTGAGGGTAGGGCATTCCCTTTTATAATTGAGTAGTTGTATCATATAAAATACCCAAAAATATTCAATAATTGGTTGTAACACACACCCCATGTAAACATGGAATTGATAAATAATATTTTATACATTCATTAATTTCTAATCACACTACCTCCATAAAAGAAGAAACATGTTTGGAGCCTGTTATTAAATTATCCTCGTCATTTGTTTTACACTATAGTTTTCACCTTTGTAACTTGATTGTTGTCATTTGTAAACTGGATAAGAGGAATAAAATAAATTATAATTATAGGATAATTTATACACAATTTTTTTAATATTAAATATAATTTATAAACAAAATATTCTATATTATTATAAAATTACTTTTATCCCAAACACATATGACACAAAAAAGATGTTAAAATTAACCACATTAATTAATTTATCATTCTTCTTACAAATAAATATGAAAAAAAAATTAACATAAAAAATATATTATTTATGATAATTATAAATATGTATTCCATTTAATATAATTAAATTAACAAAATTGGTGAAAATAAATATAAAATAAACTTCTAAAATGTGTCACAAAACATGTTTTTGGGAAATGAATTTCACAAGAAAAATATGATAATATATTAACTATATGACTATAAATAATAATTATATGTATTTAAATTTATATATATTGGTATATAATATATTAATTTATTTAATATTAAATGTTATTAAATATCATTTTAGTTAATTAAATTTGATAATAAATATAAATTTCAAAACAAAATTCTATTTTATGAAAAATAATAAGTTCATTATAAAATCAATTTTACCTCCAAAAGTTAATTAATTTTTTATTTCAGATTTAATATTAATATATTGTCACTTATACGTAATTTTACTGAGTTCATTAAATAAATTGGTGGTATATTTTAATATTATATTTATTTATTTTTTCTTAAATATTATTTCTTAGGGAAAATATCAAGAGAATATTATAGCCATATTTTACAGAGTAAGATAAAAATTGTTAGTCATCCTATTAAAACATTATTTATGAGCCATTAAATGATGAAAAGATCATTTTTTAATATTTTTATTAAAATAAAAAATTCCATTACAGAAATCGAGGCTTGGGGTCTCATGTATTGCAAGATATCGTTGAAATTTATTTTATTTAAAAAGAAATTATATAGTAAAGTATTGGGGTGTCACATTATTCACTCATATAAAAATAAATCATTTATATTATGTGTACAATAAATTTAAAATAAATTAGGGTTGTTATTAATCATAAAATCCTTTGATTCCCATAATTCATCCTCAATTTTAAAATTTCTGGGAAATGCCTTTTCTAATCAATTAACCTATTTTCTCAATATGTTATCTATAATATCAGCAATATAAATAAAATCCTCATAGTATGATATATTACATTATGATAATATTTCATCAACGGTTATGTAATTATTTGGGTTTGATAATTATTTAATTTTAATGATATATGGAACACATTATGTACGTTAGAGTGTCTTCAGGTCATTATTAATATGTAAGCCACAGATCTAATAATTTCTATAATTTTAGAAGGTATAATTTATATAATTACAATTTTAAATTATTAATTAATCATATGAAACCATTCAACCATTCAATAAAACATGATATCTTTAATTAAAATCCAAATTATTCCTTTCATTTTTGGAAACACTCTTTTTCTTTCTTTGATCTGCTTTAATATTACCCTGAATAGTATTTACAAGTGTTGTTATTTCATAAATAAGTAATATTTCCATAGCTTTCCTAACACTCTCATCATCCAAATATTTTTTAATATAATTTCTATAATCATTTAATGCTTCATACGATTCTATTTGAATACTTTTTTTGGAAACTATTATTATAGGAAATCTCTCCATAAATAAAATAGTATTAAAAATTAACCTAAAAGTCATTTAATAATAACCTCATAATGTATCCTGATATTTTAATTGTCTTTTTGGAATTTCTATAATTTGATTAAGGTTGGTTTTTCTCAATTAAATCTCAGTATAACTCTCCTTCAGAATACTCTTGCAAATTTTCAATTTATACATGGATAATAATCTGAAGAATTTGAAAGTGGTTGAATGGATTATCTTATAACACCATTAATATATATCCATACAAGGTTATCATGAGGTAAATATTATATCATAACAATGAAATGTGAAAATTTTGTAATGAAATCAGCAATAACCTAGATAGAATCTTTCTTTCTTGGATTCATTGCTAAACCTAAAATAATGTCCTAGAAATTTCATCCCATTTCACCATAGTTATGGAAAGGGATTTCATTAAAGATATAGTATGTTGTCCCTCATATGTTAATTATTAACAAACTAAATAATAGGATACATAACCACTAATTTATATCTTATTCTTATCCCACAAAAGTGATTCCCCACATTCATATACATCGTAGTGCTACTAGGTTTTATCGAGAATTTTGATCATGAGAATCATCCTATGTCTCTATTTTTAGTTTATGAAAATATGGAATGAAAAACATATTTCTAAATATTATAATAGAATCCTCATAAATGAATATATCGAAATTCCCATAATTTTATTCATTAAATTTATTCTAAAATTTCATATAAATAGATTCATAATATATTATATTTTCCAATAAAAATAGTTTCACATAAATTCTAAAATAGATTGTTGAAACATATACATTAATGATTAACGTATACATTGTGACTAGTTCCATGAGAATGAGATTATTATCAACCCTCGGTTGAATTAATATACCAGGATCCTTCCTCCTCAAAGCATATGATATCTTATATTCTTTTCTTTGATGGAATTTTATTGAAAAATCATAATAATTGAGTAGCACAATCCATCACCCTTGCTCATTTTGATAAATATATTTTTGAAAAGTTGAAGTTTATGATCTTATGTTATCTCTATATATTACATATTTCACTATATAAATAGTATCTCAATATTTTAAAGGAAATTATCAATGATAAAATCTCAAGATCATTGGTTGGTAGTTATTCTTTCATGTCTTAAATTGCATTGATGCATATAAAAAATATTATTATTTTACATAAGGACATAAAAAAATTATTTAATTTAAGTTTCCATTTTAAAAAAACATATCATGTATTTATGGGAGATTCAAAATAATATCATTTACTAAAGTCCTATTAAATAAATCAAATCATAATTAATATTCCATTTTTCAAATGAAAAAACCACTTTCTAAGTAATTCTTTTTAATGGGTAAGAAAATTGGTCTCAATTTGAATGAAATGCTAGTTGTATCCTTCCTAAATGATGAAACAAGATATCTATGTTATGTTATTTGGAATAGGAAGTTCATTTACAAATAAAATTTATCGTAGGATCAAATGTAAGTCCATCCATGAATATAATATAGATAAGAAAAAAGAAAGCTTATATCAATAAATCAACCATAATAAATTTCCCATACAACTCATTCCATATAAGTGCATCAATAATGAATTGAAATTATTTATAATGATCCTCATAGATTTTCAAATATTCATAGATATAATCAATGAATAAAAAAGAAAAAGAATACCGTTATTCATTGATAAAAAACATTATAAAAAAAATAAATGCCAGATTAGTCCAAAAAAATGAAAACTCATAATGTCCATAAAACAGGAATAATTCAATATTTTGAATGTATTATTTCATTACCTAAATCATATGACACTCTTAAGGAAGGCCAAACCTAAAAAAACAATGTGCTCAATGAAGATGATCAAATAAGTCTTCAATGCGTGGAAGATGGTACATTATATATATTATAACATAATTGTTTTCAATATAATCAATGTATAACCTCATGGATCTATATTTCTTCTTAACAAAAAATGAAATTAGATCACCATGGATAAACACAATAGATAATAAATCCCTTATAACACATTTGAACAAGTTGTTTCACAAACACATTAATTCTATAGTGTCAATTCTATAGGGAATCATTCATAATGGTCTTTATTCAATGATAAAGTCATTGGAAAACATGATATTACACTCTGGATGATGTCTAGGTAATTATTAATAAATTATAACAATTTATTCTTATTAAATATTAAAATATTCAATTCGATTATTACATTTTTCATATGTTTTTTTTTCTATTCATCCCCCTGAAACTCATTTATAAGATCTGGAGGTTGGGGATTCAAACAAGAATCAAATTATAAATTATCCTATATAATGTTAATCAATTCTATATCATCATTACAGATTTAAATTTCACTTTCCTTAAATTAAAATTTTGTGTCATAATTTTAATTCAACTATATACTAAAGATTATATGTTATTAAAGCATATGTATGATGATAGAGTTAAAATCATGATTTTATAATTTTTATAATGGGATATATCTTAAACATTTTTTTAGTGATACATCCACTTTGATTTTTTACTAAAAAAAACTTCTATTATTGAAATGGTGAATCTGAATTCAAAATCATTTTTAGAAGATATAAAAGAGTGTGGTGATATATAATAAAATAATGAAATTGGTCAATTTGATAATATGATTAATGTACCTGCATCCACATCATTTTGTATGGCCACCTCAAATGAAGTAGTCACATAAGCCTTCCCTTCTCCCCTTATAATCTTATTTGTTATGTTCCCTAATCTCTTGTGAAATTAATGTTAAAAATTACCCATTTAATTACATATAAAAAACTATACATCATTAATTTCATTCTCATCCATTCATTAATGTGATAAATGACCCTTATCAACACACATGAAATAATCTCCCATGGCCAACAATGAATTTCTAGTATGTTATTATGCAAGTTTTACATGACGGAATATTATTTATCGTTATGTTATTAATGGAATCATTGCATTTTTTATATTGTTTAGAGGTTCCCATATTATCTTAATTTATTTATAATATAATGGATCTTGATAATTACTCTATTTTTATAGCTCAAAAATCCATTTGACAATATGATTATAAATTCTTAGAGAAAATGTTTCATTTATAGATTTTTCTTAGTCCAATAAAATATATGATTAATCATTCATTCCATGTTTTATATATAATCTGTAAAAAAATTTGGATTTCCATGTAAAGGTATCCACATACTCAAAAAAGGATTCTTATTTCTTTTTTATTCATATGAGGAACATTCTCATTACATGATCCTATTTTCTGGGAGGGAAATATTATTTAAGTGATTTTTCAATAAAATTAATCCATTACATATGTTGTATATCCCCTACCAATTTACTTTTATGCATTAATAAAAAATTAGATCTATGTTCCCTTGATAAAATATAATGCACTTTAAAAGTATTTATTTTATTTTTATCTTAATGAAATAAATATCATATCAAGGTATGTAATCAACTACTCCACTACTGCAAGATTAATATTCACACAAAATGATGTTGTCTACTACCACATGGACTGGTCCATCATTGGAGAATCTTTATATGGTACAAAATGTTTCTCCAATCACTAATTTTTATATTTCATAACATGATTACGAATCATTAATATATCATTGATCATAATAGATAGAATAAATGTTTAATTGCTTACATAGAAGGGAAATATCTTCATTGTACAATAGTATAGATACGCTTATATTATCTTGGGTCCATTTTAAAAAAACCATATATTGGATTCTGTCATAAAATTAGGAATTTTCAATTATAATGTATTAATCAGAATCTAGAATACAACATAACATAAATTTAAAATTTGTTCATTTTTTTAATCTTAGAATCATAAACATTGTTTCTGTTGGGATATGTTTATCTTCAAATACATCGTAATCAATTGAAAATAAAATGTTAATTATCCTAATAATACACATAGGTTGTACCAAACAAGTTGCATTGTAAGGTCCATTTTTGTAATCCAAGTGATGATTGAGTGTTACCCCAATGTGTGATTTCAGAGTCATTACCCCTAGTTACCACTATTTAAGAACCATGATAGTATATATTATCCAAGAAGAAATTTATTTCTAGATAAAACCACATAATATCTATATAATTAAAAACTCTTTGATTTTATTCAACACATATACTCAATTTATATCACATTTTAATGTTTTGTAATATATTTTCTCATTAAACAAGTTCCCACAGTTCCAAATAAGAATCCTATGATACCATCAGTAATGAAATAAGTCTAGTAACTCGGAAGTGTTTATAGTTTATAACATTGGAATAGATATATACTATAAAATTCTAAAGGACAGATCAGTTCAATAATCTTTTACAGTTAGATACATATATGATACATGCATTACATTAAGGATAAAAGATATAAGATTATAGTGGAAATCATTTGTATCCTTCACCTCATTCAAATAATTCTACTTCTTATCCTTAAGAATGGATACATAATAATGGTACAATGTTATTCCCAACAATAGATACATAGGGTGGATGATATAATTGATAAATATGGAATTATCAATATGGTAAGGTAAACAACTAAAAAATCCATTTAATTTCATGACTATAATGATTAAATAAGGAAGGATCAATTTATAAAGGTAAATAACTAAAAACATGTTTCGCTTAAAAACATTACCATAATTATTAGATAGGTTATAATCAATATATAATGTTAAATAATTTATCACTAATTCCATTTAAATAATAAAGTAATCACAAGATTTCATCAGTAGATACTATAAATGGAATAATATCATGGATAAAAATAATGAAATTTTCAATGAAATAATATCATATAATTGGAAGCAATGATGTCAGATATCAGGGTATCAATATAATCATGAAAATTCAATATACTATGTAAAACAATGTGTAATTTCCTATTTAATTTGTACTATGGATTTAACTCATTTGAATTATCGATTCCTCAAAAGAAATTTTAATTTTTATCCCCCCACAATTTACAAAATTTATAATACATTCATCATTTTTAAAATTATTGATATAATTCTTAGTTAAATACTCTGTATCATTAAATATCACTTTGGAGTAAAGGATGTATATTTAACAATATTTTCACAATTAATAAAAAACCCAATAACATAAACACAATTAAAAAAATGTATACGATTTTCTAAAACAACTGATATATTATATGAGAATATTTATATTTATTTTAAAATACATTTATAATTATAAATTATATCACATAATTGACTGAATTATGTTAAATATAACATTCACTTAATTATTCAATATATGGAATGTGATGATAGGTTCATCATCAATACATGTTATTTCAATGCAGTCATTACCATTAGAATAATTAATATAATGGAAGTGAAATATTATGAAAATATTTCCTAAAAAAAATCACTATAACACCATTGAACCAGTGTTGTGGAAGATATATAGTGTAAAATTCTTATGGTGGTAGGGATGTCTTTTATCACCATATAATATTAAAAATATTCTTTTTGACTTTTTTAAAACAACCTAATTTTAAAACATAGAAGATATATTTCATAAAAAATTATAAACAATTATTAAATAAATTTCCATTAAAATCACTAAGAAACTACTAGTACATTTACAAGATAAATTTCTCAAAATTATTTATCTAATAAGAATTTTTTCATTTAAAACGAAATGTAATATTAGTTATTTTATTTTCATTACATGATTCATGTATAAAAGAAAGGTAATGTTGGATTAAAATATAAAAAATCACTAAATATCATGTTGATAATAATCTTATTAAAAAATAATATTTATAAATAAAAATATTACTTAATTGATAATAAATGTAATCCATAAATAATGTAAGAATGTAAAATAGATTCATACCTCTTTAGTAACTTATATCATGTAAAATATTCATGGAATGAACATGAATTGAAATAGTATCCATTATGAAGAAATGAAAATTCATATTAAATTAATAAATTTTTAATTATATTCACCACATAAAAGTGATAAGTGTATTTCAACAATTACATCTCAATAGAATAGAAATTGAGACGAAATCCCTTATCTCACAATTAATTTTGATTAAATGCGCTTGAAAATAAATTATAATGGTTTTGATAATGTTATTAATTGATAATATAACCATATTAATGTTTATTACATCACATATAATTCTATTCTAACATCTCACCACCCTTTCGTTAGTAAATTTTTATTATTATTTTTGTTTCTGGTGTTATTTTCCTTGCTTTCTCATGCATGTTTTGTCATGAATAATTTGGTTATTGTTTAGAGGTTCTAGTTATATAATTTATAGAGTTATATAAATGTTATGAATATAATATTTTATATTTTTATAAATTTATATAAACATTCATATTTATTTGAAAAGGAAAATGAATTGCATCATTTCTTATAGATGGTAGTATGAACGGACCCAAGAGTAGCGATATCCTTCTCTGTATGGGTGAAATGATAATTAAGTGGATTATATAATAATTATAATTGATTAATATAATTTATTAAATATCTTAAATATTCAATATTTGAATAAAATTTATTAATTATTCAAGTCAATGATCGAGAACAAATGACATCAGCTAGAGAACTAGTAGTCTGCATAATTGAATTTTGTAAAAGTATGATAAAAAAGATAATTCTTTGTTACGATAATTATAATCTGTTTCGGAATCCTCCAATGGATCTCGACTTATGGCCACTAGGATTGGACATTTTGGAAGTATATAATATATAGAATATATATATTTATGTATGGGAAATATTTTTTCATTGGTTATATGAGCCAATTGATTCATATTTGTGAATAATTTATGGAAGGTAGTTCCCTTTTATAGTTGACAATGAGTATCATTTTCATAAATACAAAAAAATAATCTATAATGGGATGTAACTATAATCCAATGTTCTTTAAAAATTTATAAATAATATTATATAGGGTTTATAAGTTAAATAAACACCTATTAATCCTAATTACTAACAGATTTTAAACACATTCATCCCTTATCCATTTTTTACTTACTATTACCTTTTTAGTTTTAACAAAAATAACTAGTTATTTAACTTCTGAAATTTATCCATTTTAACTAAAATAAATGAATCTTATTTGAATATCTATCCTATATAATTATAAATATTAAATCTAATTTATAACATAGTTATTATTTTTATGTTTAAAATTATTTTTACCATAAGAACTGGTAATTCATTATATATATTTTTAATTAAAACAATGTTAATTAATTTTTTTTATTATTAAAAATAAGTATTACCAACTATTATGTTAAATATTTACCTAATATTAATTATTTTAATTCCAAATATAGATTTAATATTATCAAATAAACCTCATATAATTGGATAATAATATTTTATTATAAACCATCAAAATATGTCAAAAAGTATTTTTCATAAACACATTTTTCATGCTAAAGATAATCTAATAGTTACTATTTAAATAGTATTAATCATTATATTTATTTAAGAATATATATTTTAATATATAAAATATTAATTTGTAATATATAATAATTTAGTAAATAAATTCTTAATTAATTAAATATGACATACAATACACCCTTTTTAAAAAATAGTTATCTCGGAAATTGTCATTTTTTAGAAAATATCCATTTTACCTCTAAATTCTATTATTATTATTATTTAAAAAATTATTTTATACAATTTTATTATTATATTTTCTATTAAATATTATTTTAAATAATAGGGTGAATAGTTAAATAAAACAATTTCTTTGTTTTTTTTAAAATCTAGTTTTTAAAAGAAATTTTAAGACGTTCGTTCTTTGCTTATATGACTAGGTATGTCAAAATTATATGTTAATGATTTTAAATTAAAATTACATAACATTAAATATAGATATATTCATTTATTTATAGATTTAATAGAATAGAATCTTCAGATGAAATAATAGAGATTTAGGGTTGCGTGCATTGCTAGCTGTTAAAGAGATTGATTTTATTTAAATTGAAATATATCACAATGTCCTATGGTGTAACATTAATTGTATAATTTTTTAGATAAACTATTATTTTTATGACAAAATAATCATAAAAACATTATATATTTATATTATAATGTGATATGGTGGATCATATAAAACATTATACACTTATGGGTAATTTATGTTCTTTTAATAAATTTATTCACACTTATATTGTTAAAAAATGTCATTAACATGATAATCTTTAAAAGGATTAATTCTTCTTAATATTTTGAAATAATGGTGATAAAATATACAAAATTCTTTTAAACAAATTAATATTAGATTATCTAAACACATCCTCATATCAGATTTAAAATATGTGAATGGTTTGAACTTTTTCATGAAACTTATTTTATATTTACTTAAAACATTAAGTAATTTGAGGTGTAAAACCCTGCCAATTATAAAACTACACTAACTATCTAATCCCCCTTGTACCCATTTATAACAATATATTAGACAAAACCTACCCAAATATATAACCCATATTCTCCCCATCTCTAAGATGTTATTGTCTCACCAAAAAAAATCCATCAATGTACTCTGTGTAAGATAAAGTAAATGTGTGGGAAGAAGATGTAAGTACTAACAAACTTATAAAAACTATATTTTACATTATTAATTCCTTAAATATCAATTTACAATTTTAATATAATTGAATTAATATCATATATGTACATAAATGATATAAATATAGTAGTATAATTCTTATTTATGCATTTAATATCTTATGTGAAATGAAAATATCACTTGAATGTATGTGTGGATTACCAGTTCTGTGAATTCTTCAATTTAATTCTTCATCAAAACCATAAAATTCTAATAATTATGATATATTTAACTAATATATAGGAAATTAATGAATTAGTGTTTATTTTTGAACTTTATGATATCATTTATTACCTAATCATTGGATACTTTGAAAATTGAAAGCATCATTGATGCATACATATGAAAAAACACTTTCATTGAGAAACATGATTCCTTATTAATGAATACCATTTTTGTATTGTTATAATAATTAATTTAATATATTAAATTAGAAATCATATCGTGATTAAAATTATTTATATGCCTTATTAATGTGATTTTTGACTATTGTCATAATATCAAAACTATTATGGGAATAGGAACCGAACATAATCAAAACAGAGAACATAAATAAAATTAATTATATAAATAATAATATGTAAAAAATTACATAAAAGGGATGATTAAAATTTAATTATAATGAAAAATTTTAGTAATCATGTAAATAAATAACATGAATTTGTTATATAGGAATTAAATAACATAACGTTCTTGATTTTATTTTTGGGGCGTGATTTATAGTTTCAATTTATTGAGCCATATATTATTTTCACAACTAGTAATATGTTTTATAGTATATTAAGATCCTTAAATACATATTTTTACCTTATTATAAAAATATTAAAATTTTTAAGAATCTATTCAATTATATTTCAAAAAATGATTCATTATTTAAAAACAAATCACGTCATTTTTGATTTTCACTACAAAATTATTTTATTAATTTTTTTATTCCCTTATCACTATTTTATTCTAAAATATACATGTTTCTATTTAATTTATCTCTATATGATATCTTATATATTAAAGAACTGTTTCAAAAATCACTTTTTACTAACCTTGGATTGATTTTCAATGTTTAAAAATATAATCTTATTATTATTTTTTCAAATGATGTACTTTTACTAATGTTTTGAATTGTTTAAATTTTTTTAATTCATAGAATGAATGAAGTTTTCCACCATTCTATCATTTTATTACACCGATATTTCCATTTCATGTTTCCATGATAATTATAAAATTAATTCATTCACATGATAGTTTGAAAATCTATTTTTCTATTTAGTTTTATAAAAATATATGTTTCTCCAAATATTATTGGAAAATAGGAAGTGTATTCGTTACATACTCTAATTATTATTTCAAGGTACTTAAAATTAATATGTCTATGAATAATTTTTTTTAAAACATGGATCTTGTTAAATAAAAATGAATATTGGTGATAATGATACAACTAATACTACTGGGGATCCTGATACAACTTATATGATTGGTGAGACTGATATAATAATCCAATTAATTGGGTAATTTTCAGTGTCTTCATTAAAAATAATGAGGGATTTAACGATAGATGTTTCTTTCATGTAAATAACATGGCTCTAGTTATTTCTAACATGAGAAAAATAAGGTTTTTATTATAATTATCTAATATTCGTACAATGGATTATATTTTCCATATAATATTTTATAGGTATTCATTCTAAAAAAGTATGATTTATATGTGGATATGATTTATTTCACACCCTAAAAAATTTAAAAAATTAATTTTTTTTAGGATTTTAAATTATTTTTAATTATTATGGTATTTTAATCATTTTTATCACTTCATAATATTATATGTTCATCTGGAGTATTTATTTTTTTAATGAAGGTTAAGGATAAATATAATGAAATAATATTTTATATTGTAATTCATGATATAAAAAAAATTACAATTTTTTGTCATATTATTTGGAAAAAGTGATATTGTTTAGATGTGTCAAATTTATAATATATGTGTTTTTATGTAAGTGATATAACCCAATTAGAAAATATCTAAACAAAAAAGACTATAAAATATTAAAAATGATTTCTTGTCAAAAATCACTGGATTATATAACGTTTCTATGTTGGATAATAATTTTTTGTGTTAGGGGAAAGGATAAGATAATGATAGGGATTGAAAATAATATTAATATAATACTCTTCCGAGATAAATAATTATTATTGTTTAGAATATATATATCATTTTAAGATTACCATGTTTCTACTTCTAATATATTATTGATAACAGTGTTTTTCCATAGAGAAAATATAGTTCATGTTATAATTTATGTATGAAGATAATGATATGTATCCAAACCAATTGAATATAATGATTTGAATTTGAAAAATTTAGTATTTTATAGTGATGTCTCACTAAAATTGGAAATATATGGTGTTGTAATCCATTATAAAGAGAAACCGAATTTTCCACATAGAAAAATGTCAATATTTTACCATTTTATGATTCAACAATCTATGGAATTTGATGGATCCTTAAATGTTATTATTTCCAATGGATTGAAAACATATTCTCAAAATTATATTTAATTAAATTATATGTTCATTTTATCTGATGAAATCTCTTTTAATTTCACAATTTTATGGTGAAACTGATCGATGATGGACTTCAGTTAAGAATAATATTTACAGAAATATAGAAGATTTTTAATTAATGAAATATGATATATATAAGATCCATTTATTGGAGAAATATCTACCTAATTATATTCAACTATGAATGGGAAAAAATCATGTAGTTGAGGAAAAATATAGATAATTTACTAGTAATGATTGAAGAAAATATTATACGATTTTCTTCAAACACACTGAATTGCATTAATATCCTTGATTAAAATATTAATATATTTTACTCATGATTGAAACCCTATCTATGAGTTTCATTGGCAGCAAAAAAGGGAAAAATTATTATAATGATGTCCAATGTGCTTATAATGTTGATGTGGGTTTTTTTAGAAGTTATGTGCTTCATAGAGACATGAGTAAGTATATGTTGTGGTGCTAGAAAAAGTGAAGCAGTAAAATAATAAATATATATCTATGGTCAAAAATGTTTCCAAATTACGTAAATAATATTTTAGGGAAAAATTTATAGAATATAGAAATTATTAATGGTGTGGTATATTTGGTTACATTGAGTTAAAATTAATGATATGTGTCTTGATAAATACCTGAATTCGAAATTATATATATACAGGGGTGATATATTTTCATTGAAAGGAGTTGAGGAATTTTTATAATTGGTGTCCAAAGATAGTTTTTTATAATAAATCTACTAATACTAAAAATAAAAACAACATAATGAATAAGTGGATATTACAATAGTTTAATTTGAACAGAAATATACACACATTGGTAAGTATATTAGATTAAATTATATTATCACAACTCATGCCTTTGATTTATTGTATATGGAGAAGTTAATAAACCTCTCCAAAATATATTTCTCTTTAAATAATTCATATTTAAGATATCCTCTAATAAATTTACCCATTTTTTTGTTCTATTCACGAATAAATTTTGATTACTTGATCTATTAGCTTAATCAACTGAGGTATAATTTCATTCAAACTATAAACAATACCATCCTTTCTTTCTCCCCATATCCACGAATTTTATCTATCCAATAATTCCAGAACCAAGATATGATGAAATCCTATAAGGGATATAAATACAACTGATTAAATTACAATTATGGTCTCTAATGACAACACTAAATATATCAGGAACCAGATTCCCTCTTGAAGAACCATCATAATTGCTTTTGATAAATATAATGAAAGGTTATTTCAATATCACTAGGAAATTTATTTTATGATAATTATAATTATCTTAACAGACAAAACGTTTTATAATTGAAAATTTATAAATGTATTTTCTACAATTATCTTCCTATATTGAGTTGGAATCATAAACTAAACCCATGATTTTTTTAGTTGTGTACTGTATTGTTGATGAATCTTGATCATCCCCTGTCATATTTATTTTAAGCATGATTATATAAATAAATTTTGGCAAATTGATATCGTGAGTAGATTCTTTATCAACTAAGATCCAGTAAGGCTAGTAAAATATATAACTATGTCATGAATTGACTCTCAAGTATAATTCTAATACCAAACATGTCAAAAATCTGCTTCCATATAGCCAAGATAGTGTTATGAGTAAGAAATATGTTCTTAAAATCACTTATTTTTTAATAAAATTTTATTTAATAGGAAAATAATTATATTCCATCATATTTAATACATGAGGCAACTGGTATTTTCTAATGTAATACTCTCAATACAAGGAAAAATCTAAAGGGAATTATCCATTACAAATTAGGTATGTTGAAAAAAAATTTCACCTTCCCCTTATTTTAATTTTTATAAAACACCATTAAATTATAAATTTCAAGTAATTTAGGTTCACATATCACAATATCAACTTTATTTATGAAAAGTTAAATTTTAATGGTATTATTTATACATTCATAAATAAATTCTAGGTTGTCCCTTTGTTCATTGATCATTAGGTTGATATCAATCCCCATGTTGTGGGATGTTAGAAAAACCACTAGTGGAATACCTTTTCATTTATGAAGAAAAACATTCAATGAAGAGTTTATATTAACAACCAAGTTGTTTTCAATGAGATGCTAGGAACAAAATACAATGGCCATCCAAACCAAGGATTCAAGAACATTCTTATTTCAAGATTTCTACTTTCTAAAAAATCAAGATCATATAAATCAAGTAGTGTCCAATTTTTAATTAATAATTCTCCAATAAAATTTTATTATATGGGTTTACTCAATATACATATATTCATGAAACTGACACCTCTAAAAAAATAAGGCTTTCAATAGTGCGTCCAAATAATTGTGATGATTTTTTATTCATGTATGGAACCACAAAAAATTTTGTTTTTAATAAATGTGTTTATACTCTTGGGAAATGTAGTGGGACATTTATAAACAGTAAAATAATATACATATTTTTAATCAATATTACATTTTCCAAAGAACAAAATTCCCTCCATTGAATGAGGCTTCAATTTACAGTAATCCAATATCCTTCTAAAATGAAAAAATATGTGATTTATGTGGAAATATCATGGACTTCCATATAAAAAAGGTATTTCACTGTATGTACTATAGGTAACACCCTCTTTGATTCCTAAATGGGTTATAATATTTACTTTTCTTAATACTAAAATGTATTTCCAAATATAAATAATGTATTAACTCAAACATATATCATATTCTAAAACTCATTCATTTTGATGTAAATTATTTTTTAGATATCTAATGTTTCATCTATCTCTTTTAGTTGACATAATAATGTTAGCATCATAATAAATATTGGAAAGATACATTCAATATTTGGAAGCCCAACTAGTGTTAATATTATAAATTTCTATTATCCATAACATATTTGTACTATGATAGACCTCTATAATTTTAAAAATAATTTGAAATGGATGATCACCTTATCTCACTCATCTTGAGTAGGTGAATTATGTCTCAATTGAGCCATTAGTAAGATTTAAAATATGATATTTTCTCAAAATTATTTTAATTTAGATTAAAAAACTAATAAAAAACTTGAATATCATACGGAATTGACAAATGAAAGACCAAACTAAACTTCAAATATATTTTTTGATAATAATATTAATGAAAATTGTACCACCCCAACTATATTTTCTCAGATGATACACACATTTAGTGGTAGTGATCAAAATGTAATATATATATTATCTTTTAGCAAAGATAATCTATTTTACAAAAATTATTTTCCAGGAAATTATTTCAATTCATTTTTCAAGGAATATAATAAGGAATTTATGAATAATAATTTATATATAAATCATCCTGATAGAAATAATTTCACTTTAATTCTCCACAATATGAATGGAAAAAATATATTGAGAATTGTAATCATTTGGGAGAAAGCTAGCATTTCTTAAATGAGTGATTTGACTATAAAAACCCTATTTTTTAGTGACTCATGTTTTGACTTTAGAAATATTCAAACATTACTAATAATAATTCCCAACTCGAGTGTTTAGTCAACATGGGATTCCTGGGCCTGGGGAGCCTCGGTGTGGTGATATTGAAAATAGTAAATATTTTATATCATGTGCATGATGTTTCTTGGAAACAATGAATAAATCCTTTGTGGAATCTCTAATCTGAAATCTAAGGATACAATGGAGTTTATAATTCTTTTTTCCCAAATTTTCGATATAAATTTTTTTTGGCATAGAGAGTTTGGTTGAAGGTGGTATTGTAGGGAATTAAATAATATTTTAATTGATATAATAAAATCAAATCAATTATATATATTCCCCTGGGGTGTAAACTAATGTGGATAAGTGAACCCATCTCCCCCATTAAAGTGATAAACTAAATAGAGGTGTGTTGAAGGAGAAGTGGATTCACTGGTCACTTATCATTATGAAAATCAATCCTTGAACTTGATGTAGAGGATTCAAATCATTGATCTGCACCTGATGTGTCATAAATTCACAATGAGTTAGTAGGATTGGATATTTATGTCCATTTCCCATTTATTATTAATTTTTAAATGATTTAGACCCATTATATAATTGATAGAGATCCATTGAGGTTCGATCTATAGGTTATGGGGAAAACTAGTGTCATTCAAGTTGATTATAGGAAAATTCATATCATAATACTTGATCACGCAGTGTGCTGTGTTGGACTATATTCCATGTGACCATCCCATTCATGGAATTTATCTTTTCTGGGATTCCACAGCTTGTACTAGGTTTATTCGTCAAGTAGTGACTCTAGGTCATGTGACCAGGGGACATGGAAAAAGAATATATGGGGTGGTGCTTGGTTATGTGGAAATACACGACAAATATATATGAATATGGGGTGCTATAAATATGTATGGTCCAAAGACACAACCAATTGGTTGGTCATTCGGGACATGTTGTGTACAAGGGTTACATGTTGTCTTTGTCACATAACTTTCTAAGCAGTTTTGGGTAAAGAAAAAGTCAAAAGAATCGGGAGGTTAGACACACTATCTAAATTCTTGTAATTAAATATAAGCCCACATGACTATAAAATAAATAACATATATGACATATGAAAGAGTTCAAGTGTGGTCATAGACTCTATGGACCCCTATAAATTCCATGTACTCATTTTTGGATACATTCCCAAGGATTATATATTTATTCATGGATCATAGTTGGTCATAAATGTAGCCTCTCCATAGAATTTTTCACATATATTGTGATGGTTGAATTTATGTTGGACGGAGATATATGATGTGATTCTATTCAAACATGATTCTACAGTACCATTACTAGACCTTGGATTGTGATCATGGTGGATCACTGAGTTCACACTGTGGTTGGTACCATCCTTATCATCTCACGATGTGCTACCCCTGAGCTCTACAGTTTTATATAATGGCGTCCCATATCATAATAGTGTATAGGTTCCATACTAGTGGATGTGTTGTTCCATGAGGAATGAATAACATTCCTCTCCTTCAATAAATTCATGATTAATGGTGGAAATAGGGTTGGTGTATTAGGGATACATTTGGAATAGTATTCCCCTATCATGGAAGGGTGAGGGTTTCCCATACATATAAGATCAATAGAGATTAAAATCCCCCATAGTGAGTCGGGTCTTCAACTGATTAGTGATTTAGTCATATTAGGAAAACCCCTATTGGACTTGGATGTGGGTTACCTCTATCATTCTAGTTGATGTATATTACTCCCAATTCATATTATTGTGTAGGCACCTATAATCATTGGGAAAATTAAGTAGTAACTCCCTTTTAATTCCTTTGTGTACATCCTTTATATGTAGACTTTGTACTCCCCTTAAATGTTATGGTGCATGACCTCTATATGTAACATATAGATAGAGTGGTAACTCCTCTTTGTTATGAGGTTAAAGGTTCTGTTTGCTTGGACTCAAAACTCACTTATTGTTATATGGTAGATGTCCTCTATATGATATTTTTTGTATGATTTCGCATTCTACTATAATACTAGGGTGTTTTTCCACTATCTTGGATTCATTAATCAATAACCTTTTTAAGGTGCATGTCCCATTTAGTGATTGTATTGGTAGAGTTATTTTCCCATATATTACATGGGTGAGGGACCTCTTTCCATACATTTTAACTTTTATATTGTGTTTGGGTGTAGGTATATGTCTATTTGGTGGTTCTCCCATGTTGTACATGGGTGTGGGTCCTTACATGGGTTGTTTTACACCTCCTACATGCTAGGGTCTGGGGCCTCTATCTATGGACTTATACTCCTCAATATTTGAGTCTTAATGGAGATATGGTCCTATACTAGAAGTGGATATCTCTTGGATGATGATAAATGCTATGAGGAATGGGCCCTTTTACATTTTTTTGATACCTTGTTAATAGTAAGTGATCTCTCACCATATTGAATTGTAGGCCTCCAAATAGGGGTAATTCAGTGATTTCAAGGTATGAATAGGAGTGAGTAGTCCCACGACTGTGAGGGGTTAAGCAATGTGGGGGAATATTCTCTCTATACATATCTCTCATTAGGGGGGTCTTGTGGTGTATGGTTTGGAGTAGTGAACCATCAACTATATGCAGTGATGAGGGGTGTGCCTCTCCACATGGGATCTTAAGATCTTTCACATGGTGTAATATAGAAGTGATAGTAGCTCTTATTTTTTGAAATGGAGTTGACCCAAGAGAGAAATACTAGATGGAGTGATTTCTCACAGATGTTCCATCAGGGAAGGTAGATTTTATACCAATGGAGAGTATATCTAGTAAGAGTGTCATCTAGGATTTGATAGATCGTAGAGTGTGTTCTCTTTCCATGTGTTACTTTCGATCCTCGAGTATAATCTACAGATTGTTCTGAGGTTACAATATCATGAGACTCGGAGACTGATATGACTATATATGGGTGATTCTAGAATTCCTTCCAATATTATCACATGTCATGGTTTAAAACCCATTTGGACTAAGATAAATAGTCATATATATGCTAGGATGGATGAAATGTTGTTTCCCTATCATTGGGATCCCTTTAGTTTGGTTGAGTGGGTTATTTCCTTTTAGTATCACACTATTATTCTAGTTTTAGTATTCTCCTTGATTATTTTTAAACTAACCACTACATGGGATTTCCCCCTACATGTTATGTCTTTCTAAATTGATAATCCATTCTATGGAGTAATCTTAGGACCTGGTATAGGCATACATGAATGGAATTTTCCGGCCATGGTGTTTACTAGAGCTTGTATGAGGATACTTAAAGTAGTATCATTTTATAGTGATCCCATAAATATGATCATGATGGACGTATTTATAGTTTTTTATGGGACCATATTTTTCATGTTTACAGTTTTAGTACACATATTGTACTCTAGATGCGGGATAAATATATGCATGAATTTTTATTAGGTTTATATTATCTCTAATTTGTTTCATGGAGATTATTATTAGTGCATAGTTATAGGTACCATATGATAAGGCATCCCGTATTTGTTCAATATCTACTCAGAACTATATTTTATCCCTTATCCTATTATTGGAGGGATTCATTTGTATAAGAATAGTGCCTCGTTGGGGTGGGATAGGGTGGCACTTGAACAGTTTCTAGATTGAGACTATTGTGTTGTGAGATTAGTTTTTATTACATAATTATAGTGTTAAAGAGGATTGTGTTCTGATTTTATTCCACATACTCCATTTTCAGTGTGGAGGATGGCAGAACCATCCACTGTAACATTATTAACCTTCTTTATTACTTAGTACATTAGGATGTTGGTCATATATAACATTTTTACATCCTTCATATAGGAACGATTTATGTCTTTTCGTGCCCTTCTTGATTCTTCTCCTCATATATACTATTTATGTATGGTAAATCCTGATTATATTAATAGATGATAGCATGGTTAAATCTAAATATGTTTATGATGGACCCATATATTTTGATAATCCCAAATCATGTTTAATTCTATAATGATTTAGTTATTTGAAAATTTATTTCAACATATTTTAATCTCATGGCTTTACTAAATCAGTTTATAGCATAAAACCTTCTAGGAAAATGGTTATTGTTGAAGGTCACTTGTAAGAGTTCGCTGTTTTTAGGTCACTGTCATGGTCCCCATTGACACACCTACATCTAAACCTTACCGAATGAAGTCACCAGTAAAAGGTCACTCTTGTAAATAATATTTTAGGAGTACTTACCGAAGCATACAGATTACATGTCTACTGTTGGACAAGTCTACATTTGGACAATTCTACTGTTGGACAATTCTACAGTTGGACAAGTCTACTATTGGAGAAGTCTAACTGTTGGACAAGTCTAACAATGGACAAGTCTACTGTTGGACAAGTCTACTTTTGGACAAGTCTACTATTGGACAAGTCTACTAATGGATAAGTCTACCATTAGTGAAGTCTACTGTTAGGGATATCTACCATTAGACAGGCCTACCATTGGAAAAGTCTACCGCTAGATATGCCTACTGTTTGAAGTCTACAACTGATTGAGCTTACTACAGAAGATGTTGTTGATTGACTGGTTGTGGTTACCAGTCTACTGAAAACTTATTCTATTCTTTTTCCAATTTTTTAACATATTCATAGTGTTCATATTGTTCTAACATTAATGCTTCTGACTTAAATAATCCTTATTCTAGACATATCAAGAGACCATATCATTACAGTACGCGGTACGAGAATGATTTCACATGATGTACCTGCTCCTATTGTCAGACCCCAGATATGAAAGAATAATTACAAGGAAGAAATATATATATATATATATATAAGCACATAGAAAAAATGGCATGCATCATGTCTAGAAGTTAAATTTATTACTGAATGATAAGAATAAGAACTATCCAGTGCATGTAATGAAAATCCAAAAAGCCTCACAATTATCTCTTTGAAGAAAATACTAATGGTTGTACTGATATGCTATATGAACTCCCTTGTACCAAGAAGTTGAATATATCAGTACCTGGAAAATAGTACATGAAATTTGTGACACTCTGTTTCTGGAGGCAACATGGAGAGAAGAAACAAAACCTTTATTTCCTCAACTCCAAGAATTCCAAAGATGACATGTGAACACATAGAGCATTCTAAAATATATCCTATTTTCTCTGGCCCTACTATGATTATTATTTCACATTTTTGAGTAGTGTGTGTTTTCTATACTCACAATGTCTCCTGTTCTTTAATTGGGGGATACTGAAAATCCCCACTCAAAAGTATATAAACATTGGTTTCCCACTGATTACTGTGGATGAATCCTTGTGAGGATTGGTTTCTTGTTTTCCGACATAGAACTATAGTAGAGGTTGTAAATAATAGAAATTTTGCAGAAACTATTATAAAACATGATACATGTTGTGTATATAGTTTATGTATACAAAATGTGTCGTGGAAGGTGTTCACCATGTGGAGAGGATTAGGTCTCGGCTTGAGACTGAACTTCGTGTTTATATTGTTGAGATATTACTCATATACTCCATTTTATATTATCCACTGCTTATACTTTTCAATGACATAAAACTGTTTTACATTCAATCTGATAGTGAGTTTGGGTTATTGTGTATATATGTGTTGATACTCCATTCATCACAGAATCTAAATATCAGAAAAGGGGAATATCTTAGCACAAATTGATTCATCCTTTAAACAAAATATCAAAAATCGACAGAGTGATGAACAAGGAGAACATTTCCCATAGGTCACGCAAGTTCCCTCATAGTCGCACAAGTCCATTTTTGTGACACATAATGGTCGCACAAGTGACTTGCGCGACCTAAGTGATAGCCACCCGGGGTCTTCTCCTACATATAAATAGTCTCTGTGGGCCCCCCATTCGGGGAGGATTTTTTCTAGAAACTCAGATTTGAGATCCCAGCACCCCAGTCTCTTCTCAAAGCTTCTGAAACACTTCTAAGGTAATTTCATACCTAGAACGTAAGATCTAAATATGGGGAGGAAGGCCTAAGTGTTGAAACTCATCAACACTTGTGCGCCTGAGTGGCCAACCCTTAAAGGAAAAGGCCACAGTTGCGTGCCACCTTACTCCTTCAATAGAACTTATATGCCCCTTTTCTAGAAGAACCTCAAGAGGATTCTAAAGGCTTTAATCAATAGTCGCTCAAGAATTACCATACTGGTTAACCATCGTGCAAGTACACCATGTGTCGCACAGGCATACCTGTGCGACCAGGACTTGCGCGCCCCTATCTTTTTGGGTGCCCTTCTTTCCCATTTCACCCCTCTTAAGCCATTCCACCTCTCCTATTCAAGATTCAATCTTCAAGACACTCTTCAACACAATTTATGTCATGATTTCTTGATTTTTGATTCCTTATCTGAAAGGAACTCTATAGAATATCTCTCAAAACCTAGTGATTTACACATCTTTATGTCACTAAATATTGAGATTTCATTCATTAAACCTCATCCTTTAAGATGAGAGAACTCAATTGACCTGGGCCTCCTTTTCAGGAGTAATTCCCAGACATAATTATTAACTTTGGCATCCTCCTTAGGAGTAAGCCCCAATTCTTAAAGTTCTTAAATCTAGGAATCCTCCTTAGGAGTAATCCTCGGTCCCCTAATTTGGGAATCCTCCTCAAGAGTAAGCCCAAAACCTTAATTCCCTTAACCTGGGCCTCCATTTTAGAAAGAATCCCCAGTCTCAAATATCAGTATCCTCTTCAAGAGTAACCCCAAGTCCCTTATTTTTTTTAATCTCTTAAACTGGGCCTCCTGTTTAGGAGTAATCCCCAGTCGTGATTTCTCTTAACTATCCGTAATTTACCTTTGATCTGGGATTACTTTTCAGGAGTAAAACCCAATCATAAGTCTTCTCTTAATTTGGTCCTCCTTTTCAGGAGTAAGCCCCAAGTTAGAGTATTCAAATTCTCCATGAAGCGCATATACCTTTATGGACCCTGCTCCTGGATTTCATCCCTTAATTAAATCCTAACCTTCATTTATCTGGGCAGTCATACATATATAAGCCCCACATTATTTCTTATGATTGCATATTTCATGGCAGAGTTGCCTAATTTTTACCAATACATCTTGTTTCTCACATCGAGCATGACTCATGTGAGCTTAGAGTGTAAAAGTAATTATGACATCCTTCTTTGAGCCATCAATCATAAACATCATATTCCCTTACTCGAACTACGTGGGTTCTGATTCCTTTTCTAAACAAAGGATACGTAGGTAGCCCGTCTGCGGGTTCGATCCCAACTCTGAAATAATCCATTTCCTTATGAATAACAATAAACTTCACGTGCCCCTCTGAGTGGCTTTAAAACCATCATGGTCATCATAATGACCAAGAGACTTCAATATAAATGTTTCGAAGGGTACCATTGACCAAGAATCTCTAACAAATACAGATGATTCTCTATCGATGAAGAACCTCGAATACATATAAAATATTCTCTAAATTTCTTACATATTGGACATTGATTGTCAGATCTAAAGGAAAACTCATTTCATGCTTGGTAATGTAATAAGGATTCATGAACATAACTTAAATCTACAAATAGAGTCATGATGTAGACAATAATTCCCCTCAAAAAGGTGTGATGAGTCTGACCTCCCATCCTCTCGACCAATGAAAATTCCTACGACTCATCAGTCCACAAACTAATAAGCGCCTACCATTGGAATGTAGGTCTGAATGAATGTGGAATCATTGGATGTATCTGGTTCTATGAACAACCCCGTTAGAAACCGATCAAAATGTTTGAACCTCCCATCAAAAGGAGGCCATCCCCAGAATCCGAGGGAAAAAAATGGTGAACACGACGTGAATCCTTAACCAAGTTAAAATGATGTTTTACCTATTTTGTTAGGCCCCTATTTAAAACTCAATGGGAGGGCCAACAAAAACAATCATTGACATATGTGCTCATCCAAAAGATGTAGTTGCTGAATTTATCTTGATTATGTCTGTCATATCAAAAAGGCACTCTTTTCCAAGATCTTCTGTATTTATACAATGGCTGCTCTCAAGTTCACACCTGTTAACACTGCTGCTGAAAATGCCACTGCTGCAACTCCTGCTAGATCATCGTACGCTCTAAGGATGATATCACCTACTCAACATTTTCAACGCTGGGTATCAAATGCACTGGTTAAGGAGTACTGTCAACACGGTACCATCCCAAATCTGGAGGCTGCCCGACAAGCCCTCCAAGTAAACAACTCACATTGGTCATCCGGACAATGACGACTGGTGATCATGAAGCAGGAGGTGCTGACTACCATCTCCAACAGTTTCGTGTCATTATCCCCGGAACGCAATCACCATTCGCTCCCTTATTCTGGGGAGGTGAATGAGCAGATCCCTCAGGGCCTTAATTCAAACAGACAAGAGTCCTTCCTGAGGGCTCCCACCAACAATCACCGCCAGACTCATGCGGCAGTGCGCCCTCAACATGATGAGGGTACCGACTCCAGTCATTCGGCTCAGGTTCCTCAAACCCGAGCAAACAAGACGAACCACCTGAGGCGGAATCTGGTCAATAGTGAGTAGGTTCTCATCTCTCCCATCTCCGGAGAAGTCCACCAACCTAACTTGGTGGCAAACAACGAGCAGGCACATACACCTACCGATTTTTATTTCGCTGTCTAGTATACTCATATAGCAGCATCACGCCAATCCCTCCAGTAAATTCCGGCCGAGTACTATAGGCAGGAACATACACCTGTTTATACATCATCAGCTAGTCAGCAGTCTCATCTGACTACATATGATGGATCTCGTCAACCACGTTTGGCGAAGTGCAATCAGCAGGCACATACACCTGCTAGTATTTATCAAGCCTATCAACAGTCTCGCTTGGTAGCGTTCAGAGAAGTTAGTTGGAAATCCTCAAAAACAAATAGGAGGCAGACTCAACTCTCTGCCCCCACACTTGAGTACTGTCAGGATTCACTAACAGGAAAAGGAGGACAGGAGCAAGCACATACACCTGCTACAAGCCCGGAATGGATGTATATTCCCGTTCCGATAGTTGAAGTCACCATGAATATTCTATCAATGGTGAAAGAGTAGAAGAAAATCCATGCTCATATTCTGGATGCCTTCCAGGATATTATAACAACTTCAGCGGTATCTTAGCGAAAGACACATAAATCTATCCCTACCAGTGGAGTGACACATCAACAATTCTCTTCGGAACAGACACACACATCTGTTCCAGTCCAAGAGTGTTATGGGGCATACTCCCCCATATCATACGGACAACCAAGTCAGGCACATACACCTGATTTGAGTACAGATCATTAGCCTAACCTGGCCAACTTTCCTGATCAAGAATATACACCTGTTCAGAGCTTCCACTTTTGTCAACAAGTGGTTTCCAATGCGAGTAAGAAGGGGTCTAAGAAAAAGACCCGCCCAGCACAGTTAGGAGATCAAGAGCCAATTTGTAACATGGCCTTGCTCGATGCTGGAGTTCTTGAACTCTCAGACAATTATCTGTTGAAATTCAAGATTCTAATACCTTATTTCCTAATAGTGGGAACATTAATTCCAAAGTACTTCAACAGACACTTCCTCATGAAGGCTTGCTTCATGACAATTCGGTCGATCTCGAATTTTCATCTTCATATGAGAGCCACAAGAACCCTCTGTGTGGTCAGAAGACCAAGGAGTAAGAGATATCATATTTTGTTGTAACCCATTATGGTTGTGCTCCCCATGATGATTAATTTCACTGCGAAAGCCTCTCCCCAGTAGTGATGCACATTGCCCGGAAAATTCTCCAGTGTACAATGTACTGCCGAGAAAGCCCTCTTATCTTGAAGCACTTGTAAATGAAAAACCATTCAAGTCTGAAGCTTAATCGCTAGCAGGTGAAATACTTTCTCAATCAGAAGATAGCCCAGGGTGTAGGTCATTCTCCAAACCACCCCTAAGACATTCATCTTCTAGTTTGATCAATGATTTCTCTACCAATCCTATTGAATCCAATGAAGCAACCAGGAAACACCAACACTGGTCAAATCTGGTAGAATAATTTTCATCAAATGATATAGAAGAAATTATGAACATGAGAAAATAACTGGAGATAGTTGAAGTGCCAGTCATGTTTTAGCCTCTGGTTGACTCTCAGTATAATATTCCAGAAACGTTGATGGAAGATGAAATTCATGATATTTGTCTCAACATATGGAAAACTCTTTGTCAGTTAAAAAATAAATTATTATCTTATGATGAATATAAAATCATCTTATGATAATAGAAGGGTTACAACTTCAGATTGATTTTGCATCTCTATTAATCTTTCGATATCCGAAGGTTGAAAAACAGCAGAGAGCCCTTCAATGTTCATGCCTTGGCGTACTAAAAATATTTCGTCAGTTAATTGCCAATGCCACATCTGGTATTCATTCCAGAGGATGGGGTTTTCATGGATCACTGCATTTCACGGTGCTCTCCAGTCATCAAATCCCGCCGAAAATGGTCTCATGCAATGTTATTTCCCATGGTCGGCCACAGTCAATGGGTTTTGTTTGTAATCAAAATCTTTCCCAGGAACAGGCTTCAACTAGTTCCTCTCAAAATCAAGAATACAGAGAACAAGTTGTTGAATTACTCTTTCACCAAGCCGATGATAATATTAAACAGTCCTCTCATTTAGAGAAATCACGTCACCAAGGGACATAATTTTCAGAAATCATACAACTATACTCTGAACCGGGTGATAAAAGCGGATACAGGTTAATACATCCAGGTAATTTCTGGACTATGGTTCAGAAGATCAGGAGGACTATCAAGAAAGTCTCATACATAGCATGTCATGAACCACCCCAGCTCACCAGACTGGGGACTCTTTTAATCCAACCCTCGGAATCAAAAAAAAAGGATTCGGGGAGTAGAGAGAGAACAGAAAGAACAGCCCCAGTCCACTGGACTGGGGACTTTTTCAAATCATCAATCCCCTCCTCAGAGAAATTCAGTCTTTTCTCGATTGGGGAAGAAACCTCAAGAGGAACGAAGAGCCAAATTATCAGGAGATTCCCTCCAAATTATGGTTCCTCAAGAAGTTCCTGAGGGATCCAATCAACAAAAGGGAATGTATCAACAAAGACATGGAAGAAGACAATATCACAGAAATGTTGATAGAAGGGATGCGATGAGTTATGTATCAATCAATGTCATCAATGTCGTTGTTGCTGATCCACCAGATGAGGCTCACTCAGGGGATTCAGATGAATAGGTTCTTGCTGAAGAAGATGTACGCACCGACACAAATGAAGAAGGTGTGTGTACATGAGGTCAAAGGATTACTAAGAACATAGGTAATCCTTCGAGTAGCCCACTTCACCCTCTCTGAAAAGGATCCAACAGAGGGAAGGGAAAGAACCAGGTTACATATCATTCCTTTGGAGAAGGTCAATCGCTCTCACTAGAGAAAATGTTTGCACAACAGGAAGAAATGAAGGAATTAAGAAGGTTGAATCCAGAACTACTTCAGAGCAGTCTTCTTCTTAAGAATGCTGGAGTCAGTCATCCAAAGGAATTTGTTGCAACTACTAAGATGGATCAAGAATATCCTCCTCTCTCAGTACACCCTCACAGGTCTAATCCTACGGGTCAAGTGCAACAATAGTTGGCAGTGATACCATCAGTTTCATCACCAATCACCACATTTGACCAAGCTCCAATCATTAGACCTACCCAAGTCCATGTTCAACCGGATGTTTCTCAAAAGTTAAAAACAATTATTGAGTCATTAACAGCTCGGTTAGAAACTATGGAAGGGAAACGTACGCATGTTCAACCAAAAAAATAATGTTTACCCTGAATGGGTAGATTCGATTTCTCCTCCATCCCGTTTTGGGAACCCTGTATTCCCTATTTTCAATGGATCAGGCGATCCTGAACAACATTTGACGCATTACGTGTCTTGTTGCGATCCTATGATGGGAACTCCGGAGCAGCAAGAAGCAGTGAAACTCAGATGCTTCGTGCGAACCTTGCAAGGACTAGCTTTTGTTTGGTATACAATCTTGTAATCCTGGTCAATTAAAGGATGGGAAGATCTTTTCCAAAAATTCTTCCTTCAGTTCAGTTCAACTTTTCAAAAGACAACAGTTTTCAATCTTACAAACTGTAAGCAAAGGGAGGATGAAAGGGTCTCTAATTTCATTGCTCGATGGAAGGGAATAACATATTCCTTGACTTTAGCACTTCCTGAAGAATAATTGTTGCAAATATGTGTGGCAAATCCCCATGACGAATTACACACGCCGTTAATCCCTGTAAAATACACAAGAAGGTTTCATGACCTTACTTCTATCCCTCAGTAGATTGAAGATTCCCTTATACAGACTAAGGATAAATCTCGTGTAATTCCATAAGCTCCAGGACGAAGAATGGGTAAAGTAGAAACTGCTATAGTTATGCTTAAACAAGCACCTGTTCATGTTTCTACCTCAAAACCTTCATCTTCTCGAAGGGATCCACCTTCAAAGCGCCAACAACAAAGGCCTTTTCGTCCAGAAGATAAAAAATATCAAAGACGAAAACAATCTGGGGATCTGAAGAGCAAAACATACTCTTTCCAAAATGAACAAGTTCCTGGTTATTTCATTTCGGCTCTAGAAAAAAATTTGGTTCAATTTCCAATACCCAAGAGTCCAAAAAAGAAAGGAGATGAAGACCGTACTAATTATTGCCCTTTTCATCAAATGTTGGGGCATCCCATCCCGGAGTGTTTTGTCTTCAAAGACCTCATGTAAAAGATGGTCGACTCGGGACAAGTCACATTGAAAGGCTCCTTATCCCAGGTAGCATGTGTCACTGCTACAGTTCTAGAGGAGGAAGGTGAATGGAAAGAAGTCAAAAGAAAAAATGCACATAAGTATGATGATTCGACGGTCAGAAAGACAATCAATTGAACTCATGATATTTTGCGAACACAATTAAAGAAACCAATTGTGTCTTCTGCCATGAATGTTGTGCAAAAACCCTCTTTGTCAGAGGGAATGTCTTCAATGAAACGACATGATTCAATGAAATAAAAACAATCAGAAGAAGATGAGTATGTGTCAAAGCCTATGTTATCTTTGACTTTGGTGGACTTCACGCCATCTACTTCAATGCCACAGGCACCACCCCACCAAACAGAACAACCTAAATAGTCTAATCAGGAAGAGTCTTCATCAGACGAAGAGTTAATCTTTGGTTCTCATAATATAATTCAATTAACAGATCCATATGCCAGTCGACGATTTGATTTCAATGAGCCTGAATTCCCTGTATCAAACAGAGGAATTAGAGGATGTTCCAGGGGATCAAGATACATGGGAAGACGTGGATTTTCCAGAAGCCACTATTACAATTCTACCCTGGCTAGAACTGTGTACGCAGTAGAAACTCATGGTACAGCCCTTCAGCGAGCTCAGCAAGAATAAGTAAGTTCTTCTACCAATAGCAAATTCAGTCCTGGAACAGTTATTTTGGAAGACCTGTTGAAGGATCCATCTTCATCCTCTCAGCATGTAAATGGATCTAATCAGTCTAATATTCCAAAACCAGGAATATTTCCAACTCCTATCCCAATTCAAGATGCATCAACATCCAAAGCATCTACTTCCAAGGTACCTGCTAAACCAAATATTCCTATTGGGAAACGCAGAACTCTGGATCAAAAGTATGATATATTGAAACACTTGGCCCATGTACCAGACAAGTTATCAATTCTGGATGCTCTGAATCTGTCAAAAGATCCTCAGGAAGTACACATCGAGGCTTTGTGAAGTCCTTAAGAGTTGGAAACTGAAATTGTTGCAGCTGAAGTCTATCACATAGAGAATAATCCTGCATAATTCTATGAAATAATATAATTTACTAATGAAGATGAAGATGATGTTATGCATGGACATATGAGACCATTGTACTTGTCTGGAAAGGTCAATGATGTGGATGTTCAAAGACCATTCATTGACAATGGTTCAGGAGTCAACCTCATGCCCATCCGTACACTTCGTCGATTGGGCCTCACAGAATCTGATTTATCTCCTTCCACCATGATGCTACAGGGAAATGATAAAAATGAACAAGAACCACTGGGTGAAGTTACACTCAGAACTCTTTTTGGAGATCTTGTATCCAATTCAGTTTTCAGGTTATTGATTAAGACTCAGCCTTCAACATCTTTCTTGGAAGACCCCGGCTACATCAACATGCGACTATCCCTTCATCATACCATCAATGTCTCAAATATTGTTTTGACGGTCATGTTGGGACATTGTATGGTGATAAGGACATGTTCAAGACATTTGAGTCTCAATACATTGAGGAGGAATTCTATTACATGAAGCAAAGGGAGAAATCCATGACAAAGAATATTACCAAAGTTAATGCTTCATATGGTTTAGAAAAAATTCTAGTAAATCCATTTACACATGTGAGTATAGATTATGTGTTGGCTATTAGTCAAATTGATAAGATATACCCAAATCAAAATACTCTTATGGAAAGATCCATAATGTCAATTATGGCAATCGAGCCAGACAACATGGGTGAAATTGGTAATCTACCAAGCAGTGATGAAAGCACAAATGGCGACGTCTTCATTTCATCTACTAAAATCAAACAAGTCTGTGCTTCGCCAATTAGGCTAGAAGAAGTTATAGGAACATTGGAGGTGAACAATGATGTCAATTCTCAATCCATCATCTCCTCTTTATTACCCAAAAAAGACCCTTCATCATCAATCGTGACAGAAATGGAAGCTTCTTCTTCAAGATATGAAAATTTTGACATCTCTTCGGATCATGATAATTCTACTTTATCATCTACTATGCAAGTAGAAATAGAAGAAATAACACATGATGAAGATGAAGAGGAATATCTCAGAGATGCTCCTCCAGCATTTGAAGAGGGTATCTCTACCACTGTGGATGAACTCAAGGAAATAAATCTGTGTACAAAAGGAGATCCACGCCCCACTATAATCAGTGAGGCCATGACTCTTGAAGAGCAAGATATGTATTTTTCTGTTCAAAATAAAAATAGAGATATATTTTCCTGGAACTATATATAAATTCCCGGTCTTGATCCTGATGTTTCTACTCATCATTTGGGTTTACCAGAAGAACATCGAGGACTTATGCAAACTGCGAGAAGAACACACCCAACTTATGCTTCCAAAATTGAAGCTGAAGTGGATAAACATATCAAAGCTAACTTCATCAGAGAAGTTCAATATCCCAAATGGTTGGCTAATATTGTCCCTATAAAGAAAATGAACGGACAAATTTGAGTTTTCATCGATTTCAGAGATCTTAATCGGCATTGTCCTAAGGATGTTTCCCAGTTCCTATTACAGAACTTCTAATTAATGCAACAGCTGGCTATGAAGAACTTTCCTTCATGGATGTATATTCTGGATATAATTAGATCTGAATGGCCCCAGAAGACGAAGAATCTACAGCCTTCAGAGCCCCTAAGGGTGTGTTTTTCTACCGGGTAATTCCCTTCAGCTTAAAGAATGCAGGTGCAACTTATCATCATGCCATGCATTGTATCTTCAAACCCTTCTTAGGTAAGTTTGTTGAATGCTATGTAGACAATTTGGATGTTAAATCCAAAAAACGTTCTAATCACTTGTCTGATTTTGATGTCATATTCTACAAGCTTCAACAACATAATTTGAAGATGAACCCCTTAAAATGTGATTTTGGGGTAACCTCAGGAAAATTTCTTGGCATTGATGTACGCCATCGTGGTATTGAAGTCGATCCTGAGAAGACCAAGTCAATCATTGGTATGTCACCTCCTAAAAATTTGAAAGAATTAACAGGAATTCAAGGACACTTAGCATATATTCTGCGTTTGATTGCCAATTTAGCAGCAAAATGTTTACCCTTCACCAAATTAATGATGAAGGGAGCCACATACCAGTGGACAGAAGAATGTCAAGAAGAATTCGTTATTCTCAATAAATACCTCTTGAGTCCACCGGTACTCATGCCACCTGTTGAAGAAAGACCACTTATCCTCTATGTGACAGCTCTAGAGTGATCATTGGGTGCCTTTCTTACTCAAAAGAATGATTCTGGGAATGAAAGCAGTCTCTACTATCTCAGTCGAACCATGCTTGAAGCAGAAACCCGGGATTCATGTATTGAGATATGCTGCCTAGCATTAATCTTTGCAGTTTAGAAGTTGAGACACTACCTGCAACATCACGAGGTCCAATTGATAGCTCGTAATAACCTGCTCAAATTTATCCTAAGTTGTCCAATGCTTACAGGACATCTGGCAAGGTGGCCAGTTATTTTGCAGAAATTCTACATTCAGTATGTGTCTCAAAAGGTGATAAAGGGCCAAGCTCTGGCTGATGTCCTAGCTGATCACCCTTTAGTGGAAGACACATTTTCAGATACTGAACTCCTTGATGAGGAAGTCTTCTCTATTCGAGAAAGTCCTCAGGCATGGGAAATGTATTTTGATGGTTCTTCCAGATGTCCAACCGAGAGGAAAATGGAAAATCCTAAATTCAACAAAGTTGTCTTAGGAATTGTGCTCATTTCTCTATAAAAGGAAGTGCTACCTTATTCCTTCTTATTATGGGAATGTGGTACCAATAATGAAGTAGAATACCAAGCTCTCATCATAGGATTGGAATTAGCACTTCAAGAACAAGTGAATCACTTAAAGGTGAAAGGTGATTCAGACCTGGTAATCAAACAAGTCAATGGGGATTATGCCATCAGAAAAGAAGAACTAATCCTACTGTATGATTACGTCCGAGAGTTAATGGTGGAATTCCCTTAGGAATATATATTTTTTTATATCCCAAGATCACAAAATGCTCAAGCTGGTGCATTGGCTAATATAGCCACAACTCTGGCAGATCCAAATCAGGACGAGACAACCATCATTATTGCCCACCGTCATGCAATTTCACCTTATGTTCGAATCAGAACAGAAGAACTTAATGAAATTTTTCCCATTCCGGAACCGTATGGTCATACTATAGGATGGATGTCACCTATCAGGGAATACCTTCAAAATGGAACAATTCCACCTGATAGAGCTGTGAAAGAACAAATATGGCTATGTGTGGTTAATTTTACTCTTTATGATAGCCCAGATCACCTAGAGAAAATTCTCTACAAATGTGGTTTTGATGGAGTTCTCTTCAGATGAATTGATGGTGAAGAGACAATGGTTGTCATGAAAGAAGTGCATGCAGGAGTCTGTGGTGCCCACCAGTTTGGAAATAGACTGTCGGATCAGATTCGAAGGCTTGGATACTTTTGGCCTTCAATGATATGAGATTGTGTCGATTTCACAAAGAAGTGTCATTCATGCCTTGTACATTCCAACTTCATTCATCAACCACCAGAGATGCTTCATATAGCTAAATACTCATGGCCATTTTCCACATGGGGAATGGATGTGGTGGGACCTTACCCTTCGGCTACGACCAAGCAGTTTAAGTACATTCTTACTTATACTGACTTCTTTTCCAAATGGGCGGAGGCAATAACTCTAAAGGAAGTCAGTTTTAAAAGCATTGTTAGCTTAATCATTTCTAGATTTGGTGTCCCTCATACCATTTTTACGGACAATGGCACCAATTTATGTTCATCTGAGGTGAAGAAGTTGTATCAAGAATACAACATCAAATCAAACCATTCATCTCGGTATCATGCAGCGGCCAACGGCCAGATAAAAGCCTTTAACAAGACTCTTTAAAATATACTAAAAAATATGGTAGATAAAGATAATAGTTCATGGCCTGATAAACTCTTTCATGCTTTATGGGCTTATCAGACTACCACCCACATTGCAACTCGGTCAACTCCATATTCATTGGAATTTGGAACGGAAGTCGTCTTATCCATTGAAGTTCAACTACCCTCGCTCAGAGATGCCATTATTTATCAATCATCTACGGATGAACAATCTCAAAAGCGATTGAATTAATTTGAACAGTTAGATGAGAAAATATTGTGCACTTTTCACCACATGGAAGTCTATCAGAATTGAATAGCACGAGCTTTTAACAAAAAATTTCATCTTCGTTCATTCACTCTGGGAGAATTGGTTTTAGTTCTCAGAACTCCAATGATACCAGGAAAAAAAACTCCCAATCTTGATCCAAAATGGGAAGGACCTTATTTAATACATATGGTCTACTCCAATGGAGATTATTCATTAATCTCAATGGATGGAGAACTCATCAATACTCCAACCAATGCCAGATTTTTGAAGAAGTATTTTGTATAAACTGTAAAGTACCTTTCTTGTCCTTGCAATATGACGTTAAACTATACAACAATGGTCCAGTATGACATTAAACTGCAACTTGGTCCAACTTGACGTCAAAATATTTCTCCAATATGGTCCAGTTTGACCATAAACTACAACTAAGTCATGTATGACCTTAAACTGCATCATTAACGGTCCATGAACATGACCCTAAACTATTTTCAAGTGCCTTACGTCCAACAAGACGTTAAAATGTGATGTCCTAACTACATGACACTAAACTGTGTAAAAGTACATTACGTCTGGAAATATGTTAAACTAGATAATCATCAAAGGCCATGTATGACCTTAAACTACTCGCTCTTTCATCCAAAATGATGCTGAACTATGGTTGTCCTTGCTATATGACGTTAAACATTACAGAAATGGTCCAGTATGACCTTAAACTGCAACTTGGTCTAACATGATGTTAAACTGTGTCTCCAATATGGTCCAATATGACATTAAACTACAACTAGGTCCTGTATGACCTTAAACTTCATCATCAACGGTTCATGAATATGACCCTAAACTATTTGCATGTCCTTTACGTCCAGCAAGATGTTAAACTGTGACATCCAAACTACATGATGCTAAACTATATAAAAGTCCCTTTTGCTTGGAAATATGTTAAACTACATAATCATCAAAGGTCCAGTATCACCTTAAACTACTCGCTCTTTCATCCAAAATGACACTAAAATGTGGTTGTCCTTGCTATATGACGTTAAAATATACAACAACGGTCCTGTATGACATTAAACTGCATCTTGGTCCAGTATGGCGTTAAACTGTGTCTCCAATATGGTCTAGTATGATCTTAAACTGCAACTAGGTCCTGTATGACCTTAAACTGCATCATCAACGGTCCATGGCTATGACCCAAAACTATTTGCATGTCCCATACATCCAACAAGACATTAAACTATGACGTCTTAACTACATGATGCTAAACTGTGGAAAAAATCCCCAATGCATCCAACATGACGTTAAATGGTGTACTGTATTGTCCTCCCTACATGACATTAAACTGCATAGACCCCCTTTCTTCCAACATGACGCTAAACTGTGGTTGTTCTTTCTATATGACGTTAAACTATACAGCAATGGTCCAGTATGACCTTAAACTGCAACTTGGTCCAACATGACGTTAAACGTTGTCTCCAAAATGGTCCAGTATGACCTTAAACTAGAACTAGGTCCTATATGACCTTAAACTGCATCATCAACAGTCCATGCATGTGACCCTAAATTATTTGCAAGTCCCTTACGTCCAGCTAGACGTTAAACTGTGACATCCTAACTACATGATGCTAAACTGTATAAAAGTCCCTTACGTTCGGAAAGTCGTTAAACTACATAATCATCAAAGGTCCTGTATGACCTTAAACTACACTTTTTTCAAGAATGACATTAAAATGAACCATCGACGGTCCATGCATATGGCCATAAACTATTCGCACTTTCGTCCATCATGAAGCTAAACTGTGGGAAAAAATCCCCAATGCATCCAACATGACGTTAAATGGTGTACTCATTTGTCCTCCCTACATGACATTAAACTGCATAGTCCCCATTTCGTCCAGCATGATGTTAAACTCTATTGTTCCCATCGTCCTAACTACAAGATGCTAATCTTTACAGAAAGTCCGTGATACGTCCTACATGACATTAAACTATATTTTTTCCCTGCTACATGACACTAAACTGTGCAGCACTAATATTCCTAACTGCAAGACTTTAAACTGCATAGTCCCTTTATATGTCCTACACTACATTAAAAAATGCATCATTAAGGTTGTTGTTACCTCTTGTTTCTCACACTGAGTATGAATTACGTGAGCTTAGAGCAAACCACAACCCTAACACTCTCTCTGGGCTGCTAACCATGTGTAAGTCCCAACATCATTTTTTAGGTCGTTGTCCTGAAGAGAAACTTGATCATTAATTCATTCATTAATTGAACTACACGGATTTTGATCCTTGACTTCTAGGATGGGTATGTAGGCAAACTCCCAAGGTTCAAGCCCAAAACCAATCACTTCACAACGGTTCATCTCCATCTCATACGATGTTGATTCGTGAAACCACCCCTAGAATCAATATCTTTACATTGGTTCACTTTTGTCCTTGTTATACGACGTTAAACTATACAATACTTTTGTCCATTATGACAATAAACTGCAATATTATTTGATACCCTCACCTGAGAGGGGACCATTATTTACATTGATTTTTTTTATCATGTTTTATTTCAAAGACTATGTGCATACATGGCATCGCCCAAACCATTTATCTTGGGTTAAACCATCATTGTACTAAAGTACCCTTTCACCCTTCACATGTACGAACCAAATTTGTACAAAGGGTATTTTTAGAATTACGTGGGATTGATTCCCATCCTTAAAGGATACGTAGGAACGTTCGAGTGTCCCTAAAATCTAGCCCCATGTCTTTGGGACTAACAACAAATTCCACTTTCAGTCCCTTGGCTGAAAAGTCCCCAGGAAAACACACACTATATATTTCTTACAATGGTCCAAGCATAATAACCCTAATCTAAGATATATAATCCTTTTATACCACACGACGTTAAACTTTAGTTTAAGAACTACGTATAGATTGATTCTCATCCTTATGGGATACGTAGTGAAGTACAACATTTTAATTCAGGACCCAGCTACAACATGATTATGGTTAGCATTAATATGTATATCTCTATATACATTGAACAATACCCATATTTATGTGTCATAATTATAACCTTAAATTTTTTCATATCCTCATAACCCTTTTCATGACTTCTAGTCACAAAAATGTCAAACATCTGAGAGATATTTTGCCTGAGTATACAGCACGTGCCCATATGCGGCCTTGCATAAACAGTCTAAATAAGAAACTTATTAGCCAAAAGATACTATTATTTGACTATACAGGCAATGACCTTAAGTGGCCCTGCATAATTTAACCCCCTAACAGGTTTGTCGGATAGTGGTAACTTCATTCTTGGGAAGAATGCCTCTTTTGTCATTATTTGACTTAAATGAAAGTATGTAGGGATCTGAAAAAAAAATTACCCTACTTAACATATTTGTCCCATATTCTTTTTCATGATCTGAAAGTATTCAAGTCTATGGTTTATATTCCTCTTCCATGCATTTTGGTAAGACCTTCGTAGGAGTGATATTCATCCAGTTCTTCGATAATCTTGGTTGGAAATATCTTCTCCATATTCAAGTACCTCTTTCCATATAGCAAACTCTATACAATGGATGATTTGAATCTCCATAAAAATTCACTGGATTTTAGCACTAGGTAAGTAAATTTTTGAGAGTTCTTTTGCCTGACTATACTGCACGTGCCCATAGGCGGCCTTGCATAAACAGTCTATATAACAGAATTTTTAGGCAAAAGATACTATTTTATTTTCCTATGCAGCCAATGCCCATAGGTGGCCCTACAAAATTCAACCCCCTAACGGGTTTGTTAAATAATGGTAAATTCATTATTAGAAACTACTTCTTCTAAATCCTTTTAGCTATTTTTCATATCATTCCTCGGATTCAAATATTCATAATTCATAGATTACATATTTTCTCTCATACTTGAGTATGGTAATATGTTCTCAGATGAATTTTCATGGAATTGAGTCAATTCTATTCCATTTCGGTCAAAGCTATTTCGATCTTAAACATTATAATTTTTATGTCTGACGTGCATGAATTTAAACTGCCCACAAAAGACAAGGGAACTCTGAATAAAATTCATGTTCCAGCTCACTAAACATACATTTTGTATGATTTAGGTAATATTGAGAAATTAAAAGGTTCAAAGTTTGTAGGGTTATTTACATTAATCCTATTAAAAATAAAACTATGCTTTCTAGGCCCATTGTCTTAAGAAAAATTTAAAGCAGGTATCAAGAAAATGAAAGTACAAATACCTATACAGTAGCGCAACAGCAAAGAAACATCATAAAACAGAGAAACCTACGTGGCTAAGGTGACCTACGCGACGAGAGCTCGAAGGTTTGAAATCCGCGAATCCATATGCTTGTACGGAAGTGAGGCCCTCTATTTATAGACACCGCCGGGACCCTGCATGTCGTACCCTACATGATCAAGGGATGTATCCCTGTGCATCAGGCCTTGCGCACCCAAATCTCATTTCTGCGCCCTTCCTTGCGCGACACAATTTCCTTGTGATTCTCGATCTCCACCGAATCAAATCCTCTATTCTATCTGGATCCAACTCTGAAGGGGGGGGGGGACTTTTTTTATTCTCCTTTCGCCATAGAATCTAAACACCGGAAAAGGGGAATATCTTAGCACAAATTGATTCATCCTTTGATGAAAATATCAAAAATCGACAAAGTGATGAACAAGGAGAACATTGCCCATAGTTCGTGCAAGTTCCCTCCCAGTTGCGCAAGTCCATTTGCACGATGCATCATGGTCACACAAGTGACTTGCGCGACCTAAGTGATAGCCTCCTGGTGTCTTCTCCTGCTTATAAATAGACCCTGTGGGCCCCCCATTCGGGGAGGATTTTTTTCCAGAAACTCATATTTGAGATCTCGGTGCCCTAGTCTCTTCTCAAAGCTTCTGAAACAATTCTAAGGTAATTTATTACCTAGAACGGAAGATCTATAGAGGGGGAGGAAGGCCAAAGTGTTGAAACTCATCAACACTTGCGCGCCTGAGTGGCCATCCCTTAACGGAAAAGGCCACACTTGTGCGCTGCCTTACTCCTTCAATAGAACTTGCGCGCCCCATTTCTGGAAGAACTGCAAGAGGATTCTAAAGGCTTTAATGAAGAGTCACTCAAGTATTACCGTGTTGGTTAACTGTCGCACAAGTACACCATGTGTCGCGCAGGCATACCTGCATGACCAGGACTTGCGCGCCAACGCAGTACCTACACGCCTACCAGGACATGCGCGCCCCTACCTTATTGGGTGCCCTTTATGATCATTTCACCCATCTTAAGCCATTCCACCTCTCCTATTCAAGATTCAATCTTCAAGACACTCTTCAAAGCCATTTATGGCATGATTTCATGATTTTTGATTCCTTATTTGAATGGAACTCTGTAGAATATCTCTAAAAACCTAGTTATTTACACATCTTTATGTCACTAAAGATTGAGATTTCATTCATTAAACCTCATCCTTTAAGATGAGAGAACTCAATCGACCTGGGCCTCCTTTTCAAGAGTAAGTACCAGTCATAATTATTAACTTGGGCATCCTCCTTTGGAGTAAGCCCCAGTTCTTAAAGTTCTCAAATCTTGGCATCCTCCTTAAGAGTAAGCCCCAGTCCCCTAATTTGGAAATCCTCCTAAAAAGTAAGCCCCAAACTTTAATTCCCTTAAACTGTGCTTCCTTTTCAGGAATAATCCTCAGTCTCAAATATCAGCATCCTCTACAAGAGTAAGACCCATGTCCCTTATTTTTTTTAAATCTCTTAACCTGGGCCTCCTTTTCATGAATAAGCCCCAGTCTTAATTTCTCATAACCAGTCATAATTTACCTTTGATCTGGGATTCCTTTTCAGTAGAAAATCCTAATCATAATTCTTCTCCTAATTTGGGCCTCCTTTTCAGAAGTAAGCCCCAAGTTAGAGTATTCAAAATCTCCATGAAGCACATATACCTTTATGGACCATGCTCTTGGATTTCATCCCTAAATTAAATCCTAACCTTCATTTATCTGGGCAGTCATAGATAAATAAGCCCCACATTATTTCTTATGAATGCATCTTTCATGGAACAATTGTCTAATTTTTACCAATACCTCTTGTTTCTCACATCGAGTATGACTCACGTGAGCATAGAGTGTAAAAGTAATAATGAAATCCTTCATTGAGTCATCAGTCATAAACATCATATTCCCTTACTCGAACTACGTGGGTTCTGATTCCTTTTATAAACAAAGGATACATAGGTAGCCCGTCTGCAGGGTCAATCCCAACTCTGAAATAATCCATGTCCTTCTGAATGAAAATAAACTTCAAGGGCCCCACTAAGTGGCTTTAAAACTAGAATGGTCATCATAATGCCCAAGTGTCTTCTATATAAATGTGTCGAAGGGTACCATTGACCAAGAATCTCTAATAAATACAGATGATTCTCTATTGATGAAGAACCACCAATACATATAAAAGATTCTCTAAATTTCTTACATATCGATCGTTGATTGTCAGATCTAAAGGAAAACTCATTTTATACCTGGTAATGTAATAAGGATTCACGAACAGAACTTAAATATATAAAGAGAGTCCTGGAGTAGAAAATAAATCCCCTAAAAAGGTGTGATGAGTCTGACCTCCCATCCTCACGACCAATGTAAATTCATAAGCCTCATCAGTCCACAAACTAATAAGCGCCTACCTTTGGAAATTAGGTCCGAATAGATGTGTAATCATTAGATGTTTCCGATTCTACGAACAAACCCATTAGAAACCGTTCTGGATGTTTGAACCTCCCATAAATAGGAGGTCATCCCCGGAATCTGAGGGGAACAATATGGTTAATTCTGTAAACCTGATTTAAAAGATGAATTTTCGATTTCATTGATTCAAATGAGAACTAATCATCCTTATAGAAACATATTGACCAGTTAAACATTTATATCATGACTTATTTAATTGACTGGGCTGTTTTGAAATGGGTATTTTAATAAATTTTTAATATAAATTTTAATTGGAACTCAATCACCCCCCCCCCTTGAGTATCCACTCCGACCAACTTTTGGTATAAGATTGACTTTTTATTTTCCATTGTTGATTTTGCAGCTATAATTTTTGTTCTATAATAATGATCTAATTTTTTTACATATCTAATTTTTTTGTTCTTTAAATTAAATGTTACTATAGAAACTAGAGTTGAGGGTGCTGATACTAACATGACACAGTTATTTAATAGTAATAACTATGATTAGTGGAAATTAAAATTGTAAATTTATCTTGAGAGTATGGGGCCTGAAATTTGGGACACAAGTGAAGAACAACATGTATTTCTTGCTACTGCTAGGGACACATGGTCTTAGTTTACTAAAGCCACATATAATAATAATAGCAATGAAATGATTTATTTGTACTATTCTCTAGGTGATGAAGAATTTAATAGAATATCTACCAGTAAAACAATAAATGACATTTTGGATACTATATCTATCTCTCATAACGAACAACAAATATTAATGAAATTAGACAAAATACATACACTTTTAAATATAATAATTTTAAAATGAAGATTGATAAACATATCATTGAAATGTATCTCAGGTTCAATGAAATATTGAACACCATGAGTCTTCTTGGGAAACCATTGGACATCAAGGACCAATTCATGAGACAGCTTCAATGCCTACCTGACAGATGGAGAGGAACTTCAGTTTCTATTCGAGAATCTTGTGACATAGGTAAACATCCAGTGAATAAACTAATTGGAAAACTTATGATGTATGAAAAAGAGAATAAGGAGAATCAAGAAGTATATGACGAACCAAGGAAGGAGTAATTAGAATTCAAGACACCATCCTCAAATATCAAAGACAACCAAAAAATTCAATCTCTTGTAGACAGTTCCAATAGTGACGAGTCAGAATTATAAAGTGATGAGAAGATGGATCATATTTCTATAACGTTCAAAAACATCAACCAAAAGAAGAAATTCTTTAAGAATTAAAACAACAAGGTCATTTATGATAGTTGAGAACAATGTCAGAAATATAAAAAATGGAGTGACAAATCAAATGAAATTTTTTTTATGAGTGCAAACGGAATGGTCATGTGATGGAAGACTTCCCCATGCTGAAATTAAAGAAGAGATATGTAGATAATGGAAAGGTATATAAAAAGTCTATGGAATCTACCTAGAGTGCATTAGAATAAATCTATAGTGGACTTGATGCTTCTGACAGTGATCAGATCAATAATTTTAATTTATGTTTCATGATAGAAACATCTGAAGTATCACTTAACTCTCCTATACATAATGACTATTATTATGGGAATAAGAATGAGTCACATATTGATGAAAATATGATAATGGATGGTCTATTTGAATTCTAAAATTCTTGAGGATTCCATTAATGATCTCAAGGACAAATATAAATCATTAAATAGATAGAATGCATTAATAAAAATTATAAGTCAAATCTGGATAGTGAAAAGGTGAAATTCTCCCAAATATTAATAGAAAACACTAAATGTAAATTATAAAATTAAAAATTAAATAGATATCATGAGAATTTTACTACCTATAGAGATAACGTAACTCCCTTTCTAGGAAAACAGAATTCCCCAAAATGTACAACTGGTCTAGGATATCAACCAGGACAGAGAAAAACTAGCAAAAGAAAATTTTTTCCAAAATCAGGACAGTTCACAACTAGTTCAAGTTCTGGACCATATTTTGAGAGAAATCATTCAAAAAGACCTAACAAATTATTTATTCTTATGAACCTGTATGTTGGTTTTAGGAAACCTATAATGCATATATTACTTCCCAATGTTTTACTTGCTAACCTCTCTAGACCTAAGAAAATATACGTAACAAAGTTAACACATGCCTAATCTGTTTTGCAGGGATGTTTATTTAAGAGTTCCTGTAATAACTTGTTGTACATAGATATTAGATGTTCAAAACATATGACACGATATTATTCTTTCATCAAAAGCCTATTCATTTTTTATGGTGGACATGTAACTTTTGGTGAAAATGAAAAGGGAATAATTGTTTTCATCTACTAGATTGGTAAACCTAATACAATATTAATTTCCAAAGTACATTTAGTTGATGGATTAATTTACAAGTTACTCAGAATATCCAAGTTGATTGAAGATGGTTTAATTTCATGTTTGAAAGTGATGAATGTAATGTTTTTAATTCCAAAAATGATTTGGTATTATATGCATGTAGAAATGAAAATGTGTATGCTATTGATTTAAATTCCTTACCCAAGAAAAATGTTTCTTGCTTAAATGATTTTCATAAGGAATCCTGGTTGTGGAATAGAAAATTACGATAGTGCAATGTTCACTCACATAGGAAACTGACTAGGATAGGTTTAGTTAGAGACTTAACTAAGTTGTAATTTCTTCTAAACAAATAATGTGATCTTTGTCTAAAGGGAAAACAACACAAAGATTATTTCAAACCAAATAAATATTTTTATACTTGTTAACTAATTGATTTGCTTCACATGGACTTGTTTGGACCATCATGATATTCACGTTTAATTGGGAAGAACCATGTTTATGTTCTGGTAGTTGATTTTTCAAGATACACTTGGGTATACTTTTTGGAACACAAAATTGAATCTTGCTCTTATTTTATCAAATACTCAAAGAATGTAGAAAATCTAATTATAGATTGAATTAAGACCACGAGAATTGATCATGGTTGTGAGTTTGAAAATCAAAAATTTGAATCTTATTTCTCACACAATGGCTATGATAACAATTTCTATGCTCCTAGAACACCTCAACAGAATGGAGTCGTAGAAAGAAGAAATTAGACACATCAATTTATTTCCCACACTATGCTTAGTGATTATAATCTACATATTTTTTTTGGGATGTAGTAGTAAATACAGCTGTTTATACCATAAATAGAGTGGTAATTAGATCTATTCTTAAGAAGACACCTTATGATCATTGAAACAATAGGATTCATATGGTTAACTACTTTAGAGTTTTTGGTTTCGAAGAATTTATCATTAACACTAAGGACAACCTTGAAATCTTCTCATCCCAATGTGATGAAGAAATTTTCCTAGGTTACTCATTATTGAGTAAATCCTATATAATGTTTAATAAGAAAATTTATTGTGTGAAAGAATTAGTTCATGTAAAATTTTATGAGACTGATCCACATGAACCCAAAAACACTCCTGAATATCTTGGGGATGATATGTCAATTTTGGACCTTAATTATAATGATAGTAAACCTCCAGTAAAAGTTACCAATTCAAGGAATTTTTCAGAATCTTAACCTGTTGATTCTGAACCTATAAACAACGATGACGATTATAGTTCAACTCTTTATAGAGGAATTAGAACTCTTAGGAATCATCATTTATATGTTGTAGTATGTGATTTAAATAGAGGAATGAAAATAGAGCATCTCTGATAAAATAGGTTTAACATCAAGATTTTCATTCCCAACGTGAACCCAAAAATATTAATTATAGTATAAATGATGAATTTTGGGTTATGGATATGCAAGGAAAATTAAATAAATTTGAAAAAAAATTTGGAAACTAGTGGAAAGACCTAAGGACACTTTGACAATAGGCACTATATGGGTTCTTAGGAACAAAGTAGATGAGTCTGGAAATATTTTTAGAAACAAACCTAGGTTACTTGCACAAGGATATAGTCAAGAGAATGGAATAAATTATCGGGAGACCTTTTCACCTATAGCTTGGTTAGAGTCCATTTGGAAACTACATGTTTATGCAGCTCATATTAATTTTAAACTATATAAAATGGATGCTAAAAGTGATTTTCTAAATGGGTATATTGTTGAGAATATGTTTTTTCAAAAAAAAACCCATGTTTAAAAAATCCCCATTTTCCAAATCATGTTTTTAAACATTCCAAAGCGTTATATAGTTTAAAACAAGCTCCAAGAGATAGGTATGATAGGCTCAGCTCTTTTCATCTTTCAAAAAGTTTTAATAAAGGAATTTTAGATCCATCTTTCTTCATTAAAAGAATTTCCAAAGATGTTTTGATTGTAAAAATGTGTGTAGATGATATAATTTTTTTGATCTTCTAAAAATTCATTATCTACTAATTTATCATAAATAATGGTAATTGAATTTGAAATGAGTTTAATGGGAGAACATAAATATTTTCGTGGATTTCAGATTTTTCCAAATAATGATGGTATTGTTTTGAATCAATTTAAATATATTAATTATCTTTTAAATCATTTTGGTTTAGATTTTAGTAATTTTAGTGATATACAATTGAGTACCACATGTAATTTGGATGCAAATGATGCTAGAAAACTAGTGGATCAAACCCACTACAGAGGTATTATAGGGAGTCTGGTCTTCCTTACATCTAGAAGACCTAACATTATGTTCTGTGTATGCATGTGTTCTTGCTTTCAAAAGAATCACAATTAATCTTATTTAAATTCTGTAATAGGATTTTCAAATATCTCAAATATACTCCCAAAATATGACTGTTTTATCCAAGAGGACCACCGTTTGATTTAATATGTTATTCAAATTCTAACTTTTCTGGTTTTAAGTAATATAGAAAAAGAACCTATAGAACATGTCACATGTTAGGAAGGTCACTAGTATCATGGTGTATTATGGAAATGAATTCTGCTGGATTATATACTATTGAAGCTGAATATATATAGCTGCTGGTAGTTGTTGTGCTCTAATTATGTGGATGAAACACACTTTACTAGACAATGGATATCAATTCAAACATGTCTCCATAAACTGTGACAACACAAGTGCTATTAACATTTCTAAAAAACTAGTATCTCATGCTAGGACAAAGCATATCAATGTAATACATCATTTATTAAGATATCATTATCATAGAGGTTACATCACTCTAGAATTAATTGTCACTGAACATCAATTGGATGATATATTCACAAAGCCTTTGAATTTGGAGAGTTTAAACTACATCAAACATTAATTTTGGATGATTAATTACAATATAAGGAACCTCACCTTTGAACCTCACTGTTAGACCCTCACTATTGAACCTCAGTGTTAGAACATCACTGTTGAACCTCACCATTGAACCTCACTGTTAGTCCTTCACTGTTATAACCTCACTATTAGAACCTAACTATTGAACCACATTGTTAGAACCCCATCGTCAAACCTCACTGTTAGAACCTCATCGTTGCACCTCACTGTTGATCCTCATCATATGGTACATCACTATGGGAATTTACAATTACTTTGTATTTTATGTTTGAATATGAACCGTTTTATTATTAATCTTTTTCCAAATTTTGTTTTTTTCTCAATACCTAAATTATTAAATTAGATCACAAACATATTTCGATCCACTCTCTTCCTCACTCTCTACAACCTGCTCCCAAAATCCATAAACCCTACATTTCCACCGAACCCTAAAACCACATCGAACCTCAATGTCTAGAGTCAAGGGACCATTGGTTTTTATCGAGATGCAAAAAACCCCAAGAGATATCTAGTGGAGGACAGTGGTGAAATCAGTACTACAATGATGTTGGTTGGTCCACTTCTAAAAAAGAGGGAGATTATACTAGAAATGGAATTTTGTGAGGACTGGTTGCTTTTGAACAAATATTTGGTTCTAGATGTTCTATAAACACAGGGCTAGGTAGTTTGTTTCTCAAAAAACAATGGGCCTTATTATCCGAAGGTAGTCATAGAATTTTATCAGTTTTTGATATGTGATTATTCTAATGAAGATAACTGAATGCTATCTAGAGTAAATGGAACTAAGATAAGCTTTTAATCTACTGAGTGGGTTGAATATTTAAGGGTACCTCGTAAGGGAATATTTGATTACTACTTTGGAGTGATTCTTATAGAAAGTTATATTTTTGGATATAATAAATCATTGGAAGAGCTGACAGGAAATGGGACCACAGGGAAGGTGATTGTTGCTGAAATTAATGGAGATGATAGAATTATATTCAACTTTATTCAACATGTGTTATGTTCTAGGAGTGGGGAAATCGTTGTGTTGAAGTATCAAGACATTTTCCATTTGTATTTACTGAATCATTGACATAAGATCAACCTATGTAGGTTTCTAATGGGTCAGTTGGAATACTTGACTATGACAAGTTATAAATCAAATGCTCTATTTCATGCCAAAATTATTTCTTGTGATGCTGAAGGTGATGTTCATTACTGGAGATAAAGAGGGATCAATTGTAGCCAAGAACAATTTTTGTATATCTAGGATAGTTTTCAAGTACATGAAGATCATATAGAATCCCTAGTGAAGATAATTTGTAAATGATGAAGGGAAGCATTATGAAAAGATTGATCCAGTAAATAATCCTTCTCGGCCAAAGGATAAGTGGGATCCAGGTATGAATCCTGATGATGAATAACTTGTTTATTCTTATGATAAAGTAGAGGAGGCTGTGGAACATTAGAAATAGGGTACCATAAAGATAATAGGAGTGATCCTGATCTACTTGCCAATCCTTTTGTTTGATTGATAGCTTATGGAGAGCCCTATCCTCCAAGAGAGTTACCCAGAAGAGAATATGTATTAAGGGACAAAGAAGTTGAAGAAACTAGGGAAGAGGAGTATGATGAGGCTAATATCACTATTAAAGATACCTCAGAAGAGGAAGAAGTTGCTGAATCGGGTCATTCTGACCAGGAGGAACATGAGGCTTCTGCTGATAAGGATATTGAAGGGGAGAATATCAGTACGAGTACTGATATAGGAGTCACTGAAATGGAACTAAGTTAATAAGAAGATGATGGTATACCTACTTCCATTTCTATGGAAACTATGGATGAATCAATAAAATAAGTAGATCACTCTAAAGGATAGCCATTTGATCAATCATAAATAGCATTCGAGGATGCAAGGTTGGAAGAAGATGAAATACATGTCCAAGATGTAACACCAATTTTGGTGGAGCATCCTATTCCCAACGGATCAGAATCTGTTGTGAAAGACATTGAAGACTAGACTGAGGACCCCGGGTTTCTGGGATTGGGAATATATTATGATGACTCAGAAGATGAAAATCCCAACAAAAGGCCTTAATCTCCAAAACTCATTTTTTACCTCCAGAAAACGTGTTCCCTCAAGAATATGTTAGAATGGTATACCTTGAATCCTTAATGTCTGACCTACAGATAATGTCTAAGGATAGATCCTCTGAGATAGAGAAATTTATTGCTCCATTTCAAGAGAATTCGTTATCTATGTTATCCAAAATTTAATCTAGCATTCAATCTATTATGCTCTAGGAAATAAAGCAGTGTCATAGTCAAATGAGTGAGTTGTCGGAATCTTTGGATCTTTTGTAAAAACCAATGGTGATATTGAATTCTATTCTGACATCTAGATTCCAGGTGGACACGGATATTAAATATCTCAAATGTGAAGTGCAGCAGTTGGTAACCGGGTTTGAGAATTTTATGAAGTCCTTGGAAACACATGTGAAAGGTCAAGATGATGATGTAAAATGGATAATTAGTGGGCTATGAAAATAATTTAAAGAGACTGTAGCTTTTACTCTGGAACCTCTGGGTGCATCTGCATCCTCTTCCACCTTTCCTCTAATTGACATTGAAAATGTCAGGACAGTTGTAAGAGAAGAAGTGGAAAACATCTCTGGTACTAGTCCCTCTAAATCTCAGGTCATTTTCATTACCTGAGAAATTCATAAGATTATGGGAGATTATTTAAGGGAAGATTCTCAAGATCAGATGGCCATCAAGGATCAAGATGACTTCTATTACAAAAGGGTATAGAATAATCATCAGATAGATAGACACTTCATGTTGCTATTGGAGAGCTTGAGGATTCCACCTGTCACTTAGGCATTTAAGGATCAAGTGAGAAATCTTTACAAGCTGTCTCCTTCCTTGGAAAACTTTATGGAAAATAATAATGAATTTATTTAATTCATGGAGAGAGGTGGAAGCATCATCATCATCTTTATAAATCATCTATAACCCTTCCATAATGTTGAATGTACACCCATTATTATTCCTATAGCATTACCTTCTGCCTCCACTGACTCAGCCTCAACAAGTGCTTCTCTTATGATGTCTCCTTCTCAAGCCATCAGAAGCCTGACTCCAATGATTCCTCAAAAATTCACTCCCACTTGAGACACTAGAGCTTCTATTGCATCTTCTCCTACCATATGTGATTCTATTCCTCTGCCTCATATTCTTCAACCACCCGCAACCCCTCCTTCTTTTTTTTCCTAAGGAAAGGATTCATTACCTATTATTGATGTGGATTGTGTATGGTTGTATCTTTTGATTGGGATTTTATACTACTCTTTGAATCAGGTAATAATGTTTCTTTAATACAAATATCATCTTTTCTCTCTTATTGTATTACTTCTTGATAATCACAAATGGGGAGAAAATACAAAATATTTGTGGTTCAATATCTTTAAAAACTTAAAATCTGATTTTCATTATCTCTGATAATCTTTTTATTACTCTAATGTTTAATGGAATAATTTGTGATTATCAAAAAGGGGGTGATTGTTGGACACATCTATTTTGATAATACCAAATCATGTTTAATTATATATTGAGTTAGTTATTTCACAATTTATTTCAATATATCTTAATATCATGACTTTACTAAATCAGTTTATAGCATAAAACCTTATAAGAAAAAAGTTATTGTTGAAGGTTATTGGAATAAGGTCACTATTTTAAGGTCACTGTCACGATCACAATTGAAAACCCTACAGCTAAACCTTACCGCTTGAAGTCACTGGTACAAGGTCACTATTGTAAATCCTATTGTTGGAGTACGTACTGAATCATACAGATGAAAAGTCTGGTATTTGTCAAGTCTACTGTTGGTGATGTCTATTGTTGGACAAGTCTACCATTAGACATGTCTTCTGTTGGAAAATTCTACCAGTAGTGAAGTCTACTATTAGTAATTTATACTGTTGGACAAGCCTACTGTTGGTGAATCCTAACATAAGATAAACCTACTATTGGATGTATACTGCTGATTAAGCATGCTGTTGAAGATGGTGCCGATTTAAAAGCAGCTGTTACTAGTCGACTAGAAACTTATTCTCTAAATTATCAATTTTCATAATATATTTGTAACAGTAATATTGTGTTAATATTAATGTTTATTAATTACTTAATTCTTATAGTATACATATCTGGATACCATATCTTGATTATACGAGGTATTATAAATATTCCATTTGATGTACCTGCTCCTATTGTCTGACCCCAAATACGAAATAATAAGAACGAGGAAGAATGATATATATATATATAACCACAGAGAAAAAAGGGTTTGTAAAATTTCTAGAAGATAAATGCATTACTGCAGGACATGAAGAATAACTCTCTAGTGAATATACTAAAAATCCAAAAATCTTCACGAAGAACTCATTGAGGAACATACTCAAGGATGTACTATTGTGATTCATCGACTCCCTTGTACCAATAAGTTGATCATCTCAGTAGTTGTAAGCTAGTACCTAAAAGTTGAGACACTCTATTCTTGGAGGCAACTTGGAGAGAAGAAAAAAACCTCCATTTCCACAACTCCATGAATTCTAGAGGTTATCTACGAACACATAGTGATTTCTATACTCCATATTATTTTCTTTGTCCCTACTATGTTTCTTATTTTACATTTCTGAGCAGTGTTTGTTTAACAGACACTGTCTTATGTTCTTTAACTAGGGGAAACTAAAAATACCCTCTCAAAACTGTATCTACATTTATTCCCCACACATAACTATTGAATAATACTTGGGTGGCTTGGTTTATTGTTTTTCCACGTAGAACTGTGATTGAGGTCTAGAAATTTTGTAGAAAAAATTGCAAACCCTGATGCAGGTTGTGTATCATGTTTATCAATACAAACTTCTTGGTGGTAGTTGATCACAAAGTAGAGAGGATTACGTCTCAGTTTGAGAGTAAAACAGTTGTTTATATTGATGTGATAATTCTCATAGACTCTATTTTATTTTATCCACTTTTTATACTTTCCACTGATAGAAAATTGTTTTACATTATCTCTGATAGTTAGTTTTGGTTAGTGTGTATATGTGGCTAATTTTGTAAACCTGTTTCAAAAGGTGAATTAGTGATTCCATTGATTCAACTGAGGACTAATCCAGTTTATAGAAACATGATGAGGAATTAAATATATTTAGCTTTACTACCATAATTGACTGGGCTGTTTTGAATTGGGGGGTTTTTTAATGCTTTTAATTTAAATTTTAATTGGAACTCAATTCACCCCCCCCCTCTTGAGTGTCCACTCTGACCAACATTTCCTTGGTGAGATGTTGATAATGTGAATCCCTATGATGAGGCTACAATGCTGGGAACTATCCCAAAGGTTGTACCTCTGGTTGATATGTCAATTTATCCACTACCCATTGAGTAGTATTTTTTCATATGAATAGGATGAGGATGTGTGTAGGATGATTGTGCTTCATGATATCCAAAAGCAATGACCTATAAGGTATTAGAGTGACCCATAACCTTATGTACTTGATTACTAGATTGAGGCAATCACACATGTTTTTTGCCTTGAGAATACATTTATGGATTGAATGGTGGTCATAGTGTTGAGTCCTTCAAAAGGATTTTCTAGGTGATGCTGGAGTCTAGTAATGTAGACTTCGGATAATGTGATGTTCAATTGTGTAGTGTTTGAGTAGATCTTAGAAGAAGATTCATATCCACCTATGTTGTGTTAAGTTTTTATCTAGGATATTCTATAACATTGTATGAATTGAACACCATTATAGGGTAAATAAATAGGTTCAAGGGACATTAATGATTCACCATCAATATGGATCTTGATGTTTTTTTAACGAATTTACATTTGAGTATTGATTTTAAAGATATGTTTTAGAATGTGTGGTCTTCATGTTCCTTACATATTTTGATATGGTACTAAAGAGATATCTAGTGGTAGAGATCATTAAAATGGTAGGTAGTCTATATGTCACTAATAGAATTGGTTATTATGCTTATTAATCTACAATAGCTTAAAAAGTAAGACGATGAGATTGTGGTGTAATAGGCATAACCATGGCCATACCTAGATACAAGTTCATATACCACCAGTGTCACATTGGGGATCTTGTTAGCCAAAAAAGTGGTTGTTCTATTCTTATTAATGTTGGGGATATCTTCCACAATATTATAATTACTATTGAGCTTCTAATAGAGAGATAATCACTTGAAATCCATGGCCATGTAAGAATTTTCTTATGAGAGTTCTGTAGGATTTCCCACATGGAATAGGAGGGGGGTGACTGCATGAGGTGCAAAATAGTTCGAGTTGTTTTGACCACAACCCCTAGGAGGTCCATTCTCTGCATTGGGGGGCTACATTAGGTGGATGAAGAAAGGTACGGGATAGACAGTCCTTTGACCCAGAGGATCCTTGAATAAATATATGTATGATCTGGGTGCATTATACATTATATCATATTATTTAGAGTCACTTTAATTAGGTATACTTTTCTTTATAATTTTTGATCAAGGTTTGACCAGGGTAATGTGAGGTGTTGGTAGAACCCTTTGTGGTTTATTGACGTGTCCATAAGATCACATGGATAAGTGATTATTTACCCACCAATATGAGTTCTTTTGTCATGATTCAATCCATGTGGGTTATTTATTACCTCCCAAATCAAATAATGTGAATATTTGGTGGATGTGTTCCTTTACTTCTGTGTTCGAAGCATGGTAGTGTTCTGGAGTTTCAGATATAGACCTAGGCTTACCATTTCTTTCTTTTAGACTGTCCTATATCTACTAATCCTTAATAGTGATAGATCCATACATAGAACAATTTTTTGTGATATTGATATACCTTATGATATTCTATTTATGTGGATTGTATTTCAACCATCCATGTTTAGTTGATATTCCATTGTCAGGGTTGTTTTTGTAGGTTCACAGGTGGATGGCCTAGTAAAATACAATGATTACACATCATCCACCATGTGTAGTTTCTTGGTGAAATCATGACACACACTATTCTTATGGTGTGGAAAAAACAATTAAATCCCCAGAAGGGTGTTGTATAAATTATATATATAATTTCATACTCTAAAGAGTATTGTCTTAATCTTGGTGTCACATTAAAAATAACATGCTCGAATGATTTAAGAAATCAATAGGTTTTATTATGATGGTTTGTGAATTTAATATGAAAGATAAGTGATTGGATTTTGGATGGGGTTTCCCATTTTTATGACATCATAGTTTTTTACCAATTATAATTCCATTGGATTTATAAAAAATAATTAAATGAATTGAAAAACAATTGTTTCTTCATTTCAACTATGATTTATTTATTTATCCATGTGTATACATCATAATGGACTAATATTAATAAATCTGGAAATAAATAATCTAGAATTTATTTTCCCTAAATAAGTAAATTTGCCTATCTTTTTTAAACTGTTTTAGCAATCACCAAATCAATCCCTTAGTTGATTTTCTTCACAGATTAAACAATCTTTGAAAATGAATAGATAAAGGAATTATAGAATAATATTTAAATCAATGTAATTTAATATTTAAGAATAAAATAAAATAAAAATATTATTTTATTTTAAGTAAAAAATATATTAAATTGATAAAATTTTATTTAAAAGAAAAAATTACATTGAAAAAAATTTCAAAAACTAAAACATCATAAAATGAGGTCCCCTTTCCCTTCCCCAAATCATAATGGATTATAACCCTCAATGCCCTGTGGGGTCATAAAATTCAAATAAAATATAATCATTGAAGAATGAATTTGTAATAAAGAACAAGGAGGAGGAACATATCCTATTCTTGGATGCTTACCTCTAGATGGAATGAGATGTGAAGTAATGAGTTGAGAGGTAGCCACTCCTCAATTTTTATAGTCATATTTCTATCCTCCAAAATATGACTAGATTTTGACCAATTAATTGTCCAATTCACTCATGTAATCCTTCATTAAATTAGTTCATAAATATCTTGGGGGTCGACTATCTAAATATTAGATTAATTGGCCACATGATGATTGAGTTATAAATTTTTCATTGGAGGTTATTTTTCTGATTGTTGGTTCGATGAACCATTCATTAAAAATGTAAAATCTAATGGAATCCTTATTGACATCAAAAATCCACCAAAATTGAATAAGAGGATATAATAAGTCTCCTATTGCTGTCCCATTTATAATATTCTCAATTGAAGGTGTATTAGAGGAGATTTTGTTCTGTTATGGTGGCGGGGTCCATACTGTCTGCCCGGAAAAGTCTTCAAGTTTATTTATTTTTTAAGGTCCCTATATTATCATATCAGCCTTGGGTAAAGTAGGGAAAATTTGAGGTTATAATATAATGATAAAAAAAAAATAAAAACAACTCAATTTGAAAATAATTTTTTTAATAAATAATTAAATTACACTTGATGTAAAAATATGTATAAAATCTATTATTATGAAATTTTTACAATTTAGACAATCATCATTGTAAAATTAAAATTACCCATTATTTTAAAAAAATTAAATAAATGTGTTTTATAATAGAATAAAAATTACAAAATAAATATTATTTTATTAATATTTTGCACATAAATTTCTTATGCCAATTACCCACACAGATAAAACATTCTTGTCCTCAAGGTTAAAATCTCAACAAGGAAATCAAAGGACACCAATGTTACCAATATTTATATTACAATGAAAGAAAACAAAAAAAATTAATCTAATATAAAACATTCAAAAATCAACATAGAAAATAAATATAATTTCCCATTTTTCAAAGAATCAATAAAATCATGTATTTTATTTTTTCCCTTTTAAAAATGAAGGTTATACTTCTTTAATTCATTCAAGATCCATGATTCATTATTATTAACATGTGAAGTCGTGATTTACATCATTTTTGATTATTTTTTCTCATCACGAATGATAAAATTCAAGTATATTTATTCTCATATCATGAGAACACGATCATTATCCATATTCTTTTAAATGAACTACTTTCATTAATTTGTAAAGACAAAAGACATATACAATCAAGAGGAATTGTATTAAAGCTTCTAATGACTTTACGAATTATGGTTGTAAGGATTTGATCTGTTAAAATATATTTCTCAATGAGGAGGATCATCTCTTACATGCAATTCGTTATATAAATAAGTGTAATGTAATTATCCTCTTCAAGGTAGTAACATCCACATCCCAAAAACTTAATGTAATAGTTTTGATCAAGAATGCATGATGAATGATTTATGTACCCTCATAAATAATTTTTTTATTTTGTACATTTTTTTTCTATTTTAAAAATTTATTTGCAGATAAAACCTCACATCCATCATCTAACCACATATGATCATAATACTATCAGTCTAGAAATTTGTGATTTTTTCCCCAAATAAGAAACCATTAATTTTTTGTTTCGCTTTTTCTTTTAAGAGGAAAAAACAATAGAGTACAATGAATTATTCCACAACATTTTACAATACCCACAATTTTCACCCAACACTTATTAATTATTTTTATATCATAACATCATAAATGATTCCTTATACCCCCACACTTCATCAATAAAACATCATGCAAATACTAAGAGGATGGTAGGAATTAAATTAAATGGCTTGAAACATGTCTCATCCATAACATGGTAATTCATGGTCTTTATGGGCTAAATAAAGGATTTTTGTAAATGTGGTATTATAAGGATATGTGGATTTTCAAATTATACCTCAATTATTTCAAATGTGTTCTTGCACAATATTTGATTTGAAATGTTTCAAAACAAGTCCAACACTGTTTCATGTCCCAAGATCACTCTAGAAATAAGCCAACAATAAATATGAATTAAATGGTATATTAATAATTTTGGAAATAAGATCTTTGATATTGGGAAGTCACTCATGAGATGATTAATAATAAAAAAATTAATTCACAGAAATTTTAGATATTCAATGAATGAAAAAATGGTTTTGAAATTTCATTTATTGAATGAATATGTTACCTTAAATAATGAGTACTCATTTTAATATCCATACAACACTTAATGTTTTATTTCTTCATTTTACTCATTAAATAAAATTATCATTGAAATCTAAAACAACAAATCAAATGATTCCTAAGAAACTCATGTATCATCTTTTAGAGAAGTTGTGTTTAAATTCAATTGTGGGTATGCATTTTCAACTTTAATACTCAAAAACTGATTTTAACATAAAATGATCAGTGTTTAAATGGTAATCACAAAACGTTAAATCCCTTTTGACATAATACATTTGGTATTCATCCCCTTATTCTTGGGTATGCCTTGTGGGTTTTTTCCATGCTAGATCATGATTAAAAAAACCTCTCAAAGAAGTGTAAGAACCATTCCATAATAGATCAAATGGGTGATGTAGGAGGTAACTGAGTACTAAATCCTTATAAAACCATGAATCATGGCTTACATTCTAGAAGCACCATTGTTTAATGTCTTTGTCTCAACCTCAACTTATGAGAATAAATCAGTTGATGTGTTGTAGAATATTGACCTCCTCTCCTGGTTCTGGAAAAGAAATTTTAATAATTTCTTCATCCTCTTCCCATTTATAGAGAATGGGTTCCCACCTTTTTTCTTGACATAAATGGAACCAAGCATATAAACCATAGTAAAAAAGAATTGTACATTCCCTCTTAGAACAATTCATTCCTAGAATTAGATATAATATGGAAATGTATAGTAGAATTGTTTGTCTAGGTTAAAAGCTACATGGATTGATCAGTTTACTACAACATTGGTTCATTATTTTTAAATCCTCGATTTTACGAAATATTCTCTTCTAGATTCTTCTATCTCCTATAAATGTAGTTTTTTTCCAATTCCCGTCGTTCTCCAAATCCATTGATTGATATCCAAATAAAAATAATCATGAATCATTCTTAGATATTCAATGGAATAATTACATTATTAATGGGATATAGAAAAGAGGGGGTGTTTGTCCGATGAGTTTCTTTTTATGTCAAGGACACTGATGATGACCATGCTATCTCCTAGAACCATTGATAGGGTACCTTCATGTACACTGATGAATATTTATTCCATTTTCATGAATGGACTTCCCAAAATTACGGGTGAATCTGTCGGGGAATTTTTATCCTCCATGGTGATTATGTAAAAGTCTGTTGGAAAAATTAGTTCTCTAAATCTTACTAAAACATAATCCACATCTCGGGTTGGATAAATAGTGTATCCATTTGTGAGTTGGATAACTACACTTATGGGATTCAGGTCAACTATTTTCAAATATGAGAAGATAGAATTAGACATTAAATTTATGGATGCACCATGTTCTCAAAACGCATCATAAATATCTACAGAACCCATTGTGAATTGAATAGAGAATTCCCCTGTATCATGACATTTTTTGTGTAAAGTCAAGGTGTAAAAGACATATACAGTCATTCGAAAACCGATTTTTTATCCTCAACACGCTTCTTTTTCTTGGTGTATATTTACTATACAAACATTACATATTTCTATATTTGCTATATTACCTCCAACAAGAGAATGTTGATTTCCACTTTTTGGAAGGTTTCCTGGAACTCTCATTGAATTTGATCTTCTTCATCCTTTTATGATCAAGTCACTATATAAAGTAATGGTACCTTATTTTCCCTTTTCTCCATTTGTTTCCTTTGCAATTTTTTTTCCTTCTTCATGGTGTGGATAAGTTTCTCTTCATGTTTTTTGTTTGGATTCATTCAACTTACTTATATCTGGTGTTGGATTATCATTCCCACTTTGAATCATGATTTCACTACCATTATACATTTGATTTTTGATAGTTTTCGTTGGGATTTTCGATGATTCATAATCACAAGATCAATATAGGTATCTATCATGTTGTCAAAGTTATTCACTGTCTTCATCAGTTCATCAATATCTATTTATTGATGGAAATTAGTAGAACCTCACATAGGCTATTAAAAATTATTTCTTGGAATGGTGGTAGTTGAAATGTTTGGTATGGGTGGAAGGGATATTGTATAGTGTATAGTTTTGAAATTTCTATTGAAATAGTGGTCTGGACTAGTTCTATTTTCACATGTAACCTTCTTGGGTTTGACCATATCTCCAATATTGATTTTTCTGGAATTGTCTTTGCTAGAATGCAGCTGCACAACATTCGGTATCATGTATTTATTTTAAGATTTTTGAGGTAGAAAGGGCCATATTATTGAAACATAAATTTATAAACGAAGTTAATACATAGGATAAAATAAAAATATGTAGGTATATAAAAATAATATCATCACAGTCGTGATAGAGTGTTCATACTATGAGTAGATATCTAAGAACACATTCCATGTGGATTTCTCCCCCTATGCCTAGCCTTTCCCTGTATCCATGGATGTCCACCATCATCCAGGATCTCATATATTACATCAATGTTGAAAAACTTAACTCCATCCCAATATTGAATTATTATTTTTGTTTTCATCACTAATGTAAGAACCAAGAAATTTAAATTTACTATAGGTAATCACCTTTTTCTTAACTTTCTTGATTTCAGATTGAGGGGTGCCCTAGCTTAGTGGAGTATGGGGTGATCCTGCCACTTTGTCATTTTTTGTTTCCCTCTAAACATGGAGAGTTTTCATGAAATTTTGGAGAGGAGGAGTGAAAAGATTCCTTCAAGTAACTTCTTTGTTAATGAAGCCCAGTTGGAGTGGGTTAATGGGTAAAGCTTGGGGTATTCATAACATATTGTTCATTAGTCTTTTTAAGAGGGGAAAAGGCTGGAACATAAATGAAAATATACCTATATTCCTTACCATGCATCATTGAAGTATTTCCATCACTAACCTTAGATGGATGACCATAATCTAAACTAGATTTAACAAGGACTCTAGTAGTAATTAGTATAGGGGAGACCCCCATATAAGTTTTCCAGGAGCTATACTAACAGAGGATTGTCTATCTATTTTAAATAGAACATAGACTTTGACATTTTTGGCGGTGGTTGTATCTTTTTATTTTCTTTTTCTAAAGTATAGTTACAAACATTCATCACCCCTTTCATATCTTTAGATTTCCTTGAGATAAGAAGATCTATGTTTTCTTTTCCTCTTCTGCTTTTGTCATTGACCAAAATATTTTATTGTCTAAGACAAGAGTCTGAATCTTCATGAGAAGTATTTTCCATAGCATCAGGGCTATCAATTGATTCATCATCATCATCATCTTTGAGACCTCTTGTCGATATATCTTTGAATGAGGGCCTATTTATATCATCTATAACAGAGCTGTCATTAAAATATATAAGAGTATCATCACAAAGATCTTCCCAGGATAAGAGAACACTCTTAATTTTTTTTGAAGAATAAATGTTCTTGATAGGTTCTTCAGAACATCCCTTTTTTGAAATTAGGTTCTTCATCAAGAGACCTTTGAGATTTTTTCACAGACTCCAAATTCATTCTATCAGACTCTATTAGATGGTCAGAACCAATATCAACAGATTTCAAATTCTACTCCGTGATTTATGATATACCTTTCTAAGGTGTCTTCATACAGTGTTGCAGGTCATTCCCTTTATGGTGACAGTTGTCACAAATACCATTTCATCGATATTCAGATTCCTTATGCCCAATAACATGACATGGAACACAAAAAAGTGGAGTGTTTTCATATTCAATTAAAATACAAATATCATCTTATTTAGTAGATATAATCAACTAATCTATTAATGTAGTACTATGTTAAACCTCTACAAGGACCCGAGAAAAGTGACCATAACCTACTAATTCTGTAACTTGATCCATTAGATTCGGAATCACAATAGTAGATGAAATATCGAACAAAATCACATCATGCTATAATACATAGTTGAGACCATGTATTTTTATCCATACATGCACACAAGTATCATTAAAATCAAGAAAAGTGAAGTTCAATATCCATCCATGATATCTATGTGTACATGTCCTATGATTGATAGAATTGATACTCTAAGCCCTACCTTTGATCTCCCCTAAAGGAATTAAGATATGAAAACGCCCTCAACTGAGGGACACACCTATGAATTTGTTGAATTCCCAAATATCATCCAACTGAGAGATTAGATCGGATGTCCACCAGGGCTTCACACCATTCATTAAAGAGATGTGAGAGATAATCAAATGCTTGAACATATCAATCCAAGCCGCTATTGCATCCTCAGAGGCCGATGCATGCATTGTTGACACTTTCTATGTTATTCAATGGGGAGTGTGATTTGAAAGAGGAATCAATGATCTCATAGAGAATCTACTGATAGAGGATAGGTTATTATAAGCTTCCTGGTACTGAATGTATTCATAGGGAGACAAACTAATCTGTTTTGTGAGTCGAAATGCATCAAACATGTGAATATTGATAATGCATGGGTGTGTTTGGGCAGATGAAACAACGAGATTCGGTGGAAAATGATTCCTCTCTTACTCATCCATCATTGGTTTATATCCTTTATCTCTTCTTATTGATCAATGTAATGATTTGATGATGATTATAATACACGTACATGAGGTGAAGATGGTTTCTCTTTCACTTTCATGATTTCCATTTTCCTCAAAAGTCTTGTTAGTTCTTGAATTTGTGTTGTACAAAGAGGTGATCATTTAAGAGTTTTTACCTAATATAACCTTCTTGTACCAGTGCTTCTTTTCCCTAATTATTGTTAATTCTATATGACTATATAAATGATTGATCAAGCTTCTATGAGTAATATTTCAATCAATGCTCCTTTGGAGGATGAATCTAAAAGGTTATTAGTGTGTGAGGTTAATAAGTGTGGTGAATGTAAAGACCCATCCCTCGGGACATGTTCTGTGACTACCCCAAGCCTGCCTTCCATAGAAAAGAGGTTAGCGACTAGCACTAGAAATAAAAACCCCTAAAAAGGGAAGGAATTGCCTTTAAACCTGAAAACAACAGTCCAGGTACACAACAAGTGATAACGACATAGTATAACTATTCTATGTAAATATGTGAACTGAATTAGAATCGTCCGGTATACAAACCCATGAAATAGAAATTACAAAAAAAAGGAAAAACATATCCTGAGGTTATCCACCAAGGATCATACCTAAAGGGTTGGTACAACATGCCAAATACCTATTCACATTAACTAGTCACCTATGTGCACCATCTAGTCCTAGCTCCCAAATCTCAGCCAAATTTGTTCATCATATGCATAAGAAAAAACATGGTGCAGGCAATGTACGTGTAGGGGGTGAGTATAAAAATACCCAGTAGGGACCCCAAGAACCCTAATGTTCTCCCAAAATTCCACAAAGTGAAAATCAAAACAAAAATTCTGATTCAAAAAGAACAAGGTAAAATACATCTCACACAAGTTATATAGCATAAAGAATTTGAATAATTATGATTTTTCATAACGATAAATGATTTTATTCCATTGAGAAGTTACACTAGAGTAACATGAAGAAGTATTTCTATTGATTATCCACAAACGGTCTTAATTCATCGATCCAAATAGGGTCATAAGTAATCGATCCACAAAAGGTCATATATTGTTGATCCATGATGGGCTGCTCAAAGGATTGCCCTTGTCGGGTTGCGCTACTGTTTATCCACACATGTTCGTACGTTGTCAATCCACAAAAGGTCCTATGTTGCTGATCCACGATGGATCTCTTTAAGGATGGACCTTAGTGGGTCATGCTACTACTGATCCAAATAGGGTCGTAAGTCACTAATACACATAAGGTTTTAAGTCATAGATCCAAAATGGGCCCCTCTAATGCATGTACTGATCAGGTTGCGCTATTGCTGATCCACACAGTGTTGTATGTCATTGATCCACATAGGATCATAATTCGCGGATGCACAATATTGCACTCTAAGGATAGTCCTCATGAGGTCATGCTACTACGGATCCACATAGGGTCATACATCATCGATCCACAAAGGGTCGTTAGTCACTAATGTCGATCCACAATGGGGTGTTCTTCACTTGACAACCGACCATAGAATTATTGCATTTGGTGGGCTGGAGTTCCATAGATTCTTCTTTTCAAGCCATTAGTCATACTTCAACTACCAAAATGTCCCACTAAGATGTAATATGAATAACTACAGTGTTATAGGTGTTCCAACACAATTGAAATTGTATATTTCAAATTATCTTTCTGTAAGTTATATAAATTTTAATACCGAGGGCCTCATTGGATTCGTGTTCAATCCAACTTGGCCACACTCCAAATTTCTCCAAAAGCCATGTGGATTATCTAAAAAGGACAGTCTCATCCCAAGGGTCCCAACATCATTGACAACACATCACAAAAACGTTTGGTTTTGATGTTATGGCCCATTAATTAAAACTATGTCCAATTATGTTTGGGTATGGTCCAACCTGGTCAGACCAACCTATCCCAGACTAGGCCGACCTGAACTAGTTAGGTAGACCCGACCAGCTAGGCTCGGTCCAACCCGATGGGCCGTGAGACCGACCTAACCCACCTTCTGATCCATAATGAATTCATTTTATTATTGATCAACCCCAGGTCATAATTGTAACGCCCCGACCCCAGCTACCCAGAGTCGGTGCATTACTTCGTAACATTGGCATGATCACAAGAAGATCAAATCTCGAAAGACCAATTGGTTTAGTAGCCTTGGAAACACTAGATATATTCATAAGTTTTACATTACATCATAAAATGAAAAACTACAACAACAACATAATGTTTCCACAGTCCACACTATAATCCCCTCATAATATCCCTGCAGGTCATTCATAACTTACATCTTCACTTCCTGGGAAAAATAAAACATAGGAAAGGGGTGAGCTCAATTGCCCAGTAAGGATAACAATATAGCGGAAACATTCATAAATAAGAATCAACATTTAAGGCAATGTATAACTAAAACAAAAGCCTTTTAAACATGAACTTTCAACATGGTATGGCATAAATAAAATGAAAAAAATTGCCATTTACTTGTTCACATGGATATTCTACTAATCGAATAATCACATGCAATATCAATAACCACTTTCATAATTATGGAATGCATAATGCCAGACTATCATAACCACATAGCCAAGGCCTCGTGCCAAGAATACAAATAATGTTTTGTCAAGGCCTTGTGCCAAGACACTAGTTTGCCTCATGAGACCTACCGATGCATCGAGGAGCTATAGCGGGCTCCACCCGTCACTTATTAAGTCCAATGCATTCCCATATGAAAAGGTTTAAACATAACATAAGCATTCGTATTAAAACTATCATACGAAATGTCAATAATTTCACCATAAACTATGAATGGTATAAAAATAGCACATCCATAGTCAACCATATCACAAAACTTTCAATACAATATAGAAGTTTTGTATCATAATAAATCAACTTCAAATAATCTTAAAATCCATCAAAGGATGTTGACATAGATGAAATCAAAGTTCTTTTTAAAGAAATATCTCCTTTTATTTTGAAATCATTTAAGATCCATATAAAATAAAACATTTTCTTTGAAAATATTCTTATAAGCTTGTAAGGAAAGCTTTGAAGATTTTATAACGGCGTAAAATAAGCGCACCTGCCGTATAAGTTAAAAAAAACATTCTTACCTCAATTCTGTCGAAAAGGTTAAAAAGGACCTTGTTTTGAAAACGACGGAAAGATTCCTTTATAAACCTCTTATAAAAAGTCAAACAAGGGTATAAATGACTTTAACCCATATTCTTGTAAATAGTAAAAATGTTTTGAAATACATTTTTAAGAAACATGGATGTGGATGATAAAGATATCCCAGTAGATTATTACTTATAAACAACCTCGGATAATTAAGAGATTGTGAAATAACCCTTACCTTGAACTTTTCCTTGGTTGGGGTAGGTTAACCTCCTGTATAATGGTGAAATAATTGTTATTAAATTGTACAAGAATCATATACATTAATATGATATCATATATGATCTTTTAACATTGCTTTATTAATAATATCTTAGTATTATCGTCATTTCGGGTGATAATCGATTCGTTCTTCTTAAATGTTTGGTTACGTAAGACATGTTTGTAATGGATAGATTATATCTTATTCATAATCAGAATGATATTAACATTATTTTTAACCCTAAAATGAGAATAATACTTGAATGGATATGATGGAGAACGAATCTTATCGCGTTCGTGGAGACGGTAGTCCGTACGTACGCACGAACGCTACTTCCATTTAATTTTTATTTTAAAAGAATCAAATCCAAATGATACATAGGTATATTACTATTCCAGTATAATATAATATTTTATATATGTTACTTAAGTTCATTAACACCATCCTTTATACTTTCCATGTGTGGTATGAACGAGTCATATCATTTTAAGGGGGCGGTAGTCCGCACTTCCTCAAATGAAATTATCGTATGTATATACAACATGAAACGAATAATGGAATGAAATAAAATGGAATTACAGAAGATTATATATAAAATATATATCATTAATATAATATTTAATTACAGTTCCATCATAATGGCCACCATGAGAGGTGGTAAGATGTATTTGAACAATCATCGTTTCGTGAGGCGTTAGTTTGCCATCCACAGAAACATTATGTTCATCATCCATTAGATGGAGTTGTGTGTATGTGTAGTTTGAATCCTTCTTATAACAACATCCTAGAATATTGAGGATACTGGTGTTGTTACAAAAGAAAGGAAATAAAATGATTTTGGGGGTTGGAGAAGCAAAATAAATGAAAATACTTTAAGAGAAATCGTTACCTTTAATTTAGGTAACTCACTTTGGTTGGAACAAAAGGACTTCTTGAAATGCTTTCTGCCTAAGGGGAAGCTTCAAGGAGTTGAGAGGGATGTGGGGAACTTAGTTGGGCAGAGTTTGGTCGAGCCAAGTGGCTTGAGAGGTGTGAGGAAATGAGAAGGAGGAGTGCCCTTTTATAAGAGGGGTGAGGGGCACCTTTGGAAAAGCTAGAAATATTAATTTATAATAAATTCATATTCGATTTCTAATGGCTCCAAAGCTTATTATTCAAAGGTTAAGGTGGGGATAGGTCTAAAACAACTCAACCAATAGAATTTAGACAGGTTTGGGTACTTATATTAACCTTATCTTTAAGTATTAACTCTAAGTTAATTAGTTTCACTTGTACAATGTCTCTTTGTATTTTTATATAATATGGTTAATAAACTTACTATATACATCCAAGCGACCCCCAAGTGGTCCATTAATGATTAACCTATAATAATATAAGTCTCTTGGCCGAACCTTAGATTTTTAGGAATTTAATATCAATTAATAATATAATATTTGTTTTAAGAACTCTTTTATGTCAATTTTGACACTATTCAATAGTTGATTTTTGTGAAACTCATAACAGATTGATTACTTCGAACAAAGTCCATTAAATCAATCCTAATATATCAGATTAGCCTAGAAAATTAGTTTAATTCATTAAAAGTTTCATATTATATTTATTTGGGTATTTATAATATCAATTATTTTAATTTTTCACTATTATAGTAATTACTGCATCATAATTGTGTCATAAATAAAATAAATTATTTAATGTCTAAAAATTATAAATAAAATATAATTATGTAGGAAATCTTTTTATATTTCTAATGAATATTTATAATCTAAAATCCAACATATATAACCCTATGTAAAAATTGTTGTTCTAAAAGATATATGCTTGTGTCATTTTTGTATTCATTTTAACTAAATTAAAATAAAGTGTCATTATCACTTACAAGTGGATCCATGGGGTCCCAAAATTGACACAAAGATGTCCATGGTCGACCATATATCAACCAATAGGGTTAAGACACGTTTTTAGGGTAATTTAGTATTATTATAATATTATTTGTTTTAACCATTATTTACCGGATTTACCCTTAACCATGGTAAATAAAATATTTACCGCAGTAATTATTCAAAATGTCTAAAAATAAAAGTTACCTATTTACACAATTTGAACATCCTGATTCCAAATATGGAATCCATTTTCCTAAATTCAAAACACAGAAGTGGCAGAAATTAATTTAAAATTAATTCCCGCTGTCAAAACAAAAAGCGTGTTTTTAAGAGATAATAACTATCAAAAGATTGACACTTGTTTATGTTCGGTTTAATTGTAAAATTATGTCCAATGACCAACATTATATTAAATGGTAAAAATATATTCTAAATATACTTTAAAACTACTAAAATTCATAATTTATCACTATTAATTATTTTGATTAAAAAAGTTGTTTTTAATTAAAATTTAGTAATTTTCACTATTCATCAACATATGAAAGTTATCCGAAAAGTACCAAAATTTCACCTTAGGCTAAATTCGATATTCCGAGTCGAAAAATGAAGTCCATTTTCAAATATAAAATATATATAATTTCAAAAATTAGGTATTACTATTCACAACAGCTAGTTTAATTAGTTGTGGTGTGTGTTAGAACTCGAGGTTGCGTACAACAGACGCTATCGCATTATTCAAAGGGAAACATACCGTAGAAGCTTGGGGTGTTAAATTCTCCCCTCCATCAAATAATTGCGTCCTCGCAATTTCTAGGGTATTACTGCATAAAAAGACTCGGGTGGTTCTTCATCATAAGTTCCTCGGGTTCCCACGTTGCCTCTTCCATCTTATGATTCCTCCACAAAACTTTTACCAGACGCGTCATCCGGTTTCTCAACACTTGTTCTCTCGTATCAAGAATCTTGATGGGCTCTTCGCAATAAGACAGATCGGGTTCCAGTTCTAAATCTTCATAGGTGAGTACATGCGCTGGGTCAGGCATGTATTTCCTCAACAGAGATACGTGGAACACATCGTGAACTTTGGAGAGACTTGGCGGCATTGCCAATCGGTAAGCTACAGCCCCAATTCGTTCTAGAATTTCGAAAGGTCCGATGTACCTGGGACTCAATTTACCTTTCTTACCAAAACGTATGACTCCCTTCCATGGAGATACCTTTAGGAAAACATGATCACCGACCTGAAATTCCAAATCCTTCCTTCTATTATCGGCATAGCTCTTCTGCCTACTTTGAGCTGCTTTGATGTGATTTTGGATTACTTTCACCTTTTCCACCGTTTCCTCCACCAGTTCTGGGCCTACAAGTTTTCTTTCACCAACGTCATCCCAACAGGTTGGTGTACGACATCTCTTTCCGTATAACGCTTCATATGGTGCCATCTGAATACTCGAATGGAAGCTATTGTTAAAGGAAAATTCTACCAGATGTAAATATTGATCCCACATACCCTGAATGTCAAGTGAGCAAGATCTCAACATGTCTTCTAAGGTTTGAATAGTCCGTTCTGATTGTCCGTCTGTCTGAGGGTGGTAAGCAGTGCTCAAATGAAGTTCAGTATCCAGGGATATCTGAAGACTTTTCCAAAATCTTGAAGTAAAACGGGGATCACGATCAGAAACAATCGATAGGGGTACTCCATGAAGTCTCACAACTTCATTAATGTATAGTCTTGCTAGACGTTCCAGGGGTAGATCTTCTCTTATAGCAAGAAAATGTGCTGTCTTGGTAAGACGATCAACAATAACCCATATTGCATCGTTCCTTCTAGGAGTCTTTGGTAGCCCCATGACAAAGTCCATCGTAACATTGTCCCATTTCGACTCCGGTATGGGAAGAGGTTGCATGACTCCTCCAGGCTGTTGCCTTCCAGCTTTCACTTGTTGACAAACCATACATCTTGACACAAAATCAGCAATCTCCCTCTTCATGTTGTCCCACCAAAAATGTTCCTTCAAATCTCTATACATTTTGGTGCTCCCAGGGTGTATAGAGAAATTGTAACTATGAGAATCATCCATCAATTCCCTTTTTAGATCAGGTATATTGGGAACACAAAGTCTCTTCCCGAATTTCAAAATTCCATCTTCATACACAAAGTCTCTCAATCTCCCATCATTCACAGCTTTAATCTTCTTTTGGAATTCTTCATCATCGGTCTGAGAACTCTTAATCCTTTCTAGGAAAGATGGTTTGGCAACCATTTGAAAAAGCATTGATGTTTCACCTTCCCTGGTTATTCACATGTCCATCTTCACTAGATCCATGAAAATTGGATCCCTTTCAATTCTCATATTGTTAAAAACTCCATGGTCTTTTCTACTCAAAGCATCTGCCACCTTGTTTGCCTTCCCCGGGTGGTAGTGTATCGTGCAATCATAATCCTTGAGTAATTCAAGCCATCTCCTTTGCCTCATGTTGAGTTCTTTTTGTGAGAAAATATACTTCAAACTCTTGTGATCAGTATAAATCTCACATTTTTCACCATAGAGGTAGTGCCTCCATATCTTCAAAGCAAAGATCACTGCTGCTAACTCGAGATCATGAGTAGGATAGTTTTGTTCATGAATTTTCAACTGTCGTGATGCATAGGCAATAACTCTATCATTCTGCATAAGGACACAGCCAAGTCCTTTCTTCGATGCATCACTATAAATAACGAACCCATCATTCCCCGATGGTAGAGTCAATATAGGAGCATTGACTAATCTTCTCTTCAGTTCTTCGAAACATTCTTCACACTCTTTTGTCCAAACAAATTTAACCCCTTTACGTGTGAACTTCGTTAATGGGTTAGCCAATCGGGCAAAATTCTGGACGAAACGTCGATAATAACCTGCCAAACCAATAAAACTACGTACCTCAGTTATACTCGTAGGTGCTGGCCATTCTTGGATTGCCTTGGTCTTAGAAGGATCAACAGAGATTCCATCTTTAGAGACAATATGGCCAAGAAAAGAAATCTCTTGAAGCCATAATTCACACTTGCTAAACTTCCCATATAATTCATGCCTCCTCAGAGTCTTCAAGATAATGCGCAAGTGATTTTCATGATCTTCGTAGGTTTTGGAGTATACCAGAATATCATCAATAAATACCACCACAAATTCATCGAGATACTCCTTGAAAACTCTATTCATCAGATCCATGAATACAGAGGGTGCATTAGTCAATCCAAACGGCATTACAGTAAACTCGTAATGCCTGTACCTGGTTCGAAATGCTGTTTTCGGAATGTCTTCCTTCTTCACACACAACTGATGGTATCCAGATCGAAGGTCAATCTTTGAAAAGTATTGAGCTCCATGCAGTTGGTCAAATAAATCATCAATACGAGGTAGGGGATACTTGTTCTTTATTGTTATAGCATTGATCTCCCTGTAGTCGATACATATCCTCATAGATCCATCTTTCTTTTTAACAAAAAGAACAGGGGCTCCCCATGGAGAAACACTAGGGCGAATAAATCCCTTATTACTCAATTCCTCTAGTTGTTTCTTTAGTTCGACTAACTCTACAGTGGCCATTCTATAAGGGGTCTTCGATATAGGCCTTGATCCAGGAATCAAATCAATAGAAAACTCAACTTCTCGTTCTGGAGGATGTCCAGGTAAATCTTCCGGAAATACATCTACAAATTCTTTCACAACAGGTACATCCTCTATTTGAACATTCCTTTCCTCACCGACAGTTATTTCATTCTCTTCCTCCCCAATAATTGAATTAAGTTGAGCTACTGGGGGTGGATCTAAATAAGAATTAGGTGGTGACGATTCTGCTCTAAAAATAAGGTGCTCCTTATCATTATCATCAAGAATCGTAACCTCTTTCTTCTTACAATAAATCTTCGCATCATAGTCCGAAAGCCAGTCCATACCGAGGATTATATCAAACTCAATCATAGGTATGACGATGAAATCAGCAGATAAAGAAAATTTATGTGCTCTAATGGGGACTGATTCACAAAACTTTGTTGCAACGATACTTCCCTTAGGAGTTTTAACTGACAACTCCCTTATTAAATCAAATTGGAAATATCTAATTTTCTTAGCAAACTGGGAAGATATGAAACAATGCGATGATCCAGAATCAAATAATGCATTTGCTAAACTTGAGGAAACCATTAAATTACCTGCCACCACGTCTTTTGGAGCTTCTACCTCTGCAGTAGTGATAGCATAAGCCTGGCCTTGATCCCTTGGCCTTTTCGGAGGTAAGTTCTCCTGATGCTTAGGGCATGCATTTGCATAATGCCCCATCTCCCTGCAATTGTAGCACTGAACGTTGGTAGCATCCTTCTTCCCCTTGCAATCATGAGCTTGGTGGCCTTTTTCACCACACTTGTAACAGACTCCCATTCCCTTCAAGCAAGTACCAGGATGTTTCTTCCCGCATTTACCACAAGATGGATATTCAACCTTTCCCTTCTTCCCCTTATTTCCATTCCCAGATTGATCAGCAGGTCTCTTCTTCTCTTGCTTTTCTTTAAAGTCATAAGACTTAGAGAATTCCTTTTCGGTCTTTATAGCACATGAGACAATGTCTTCGTACGATGAAAAGGATTGTGAGACTAATGCTCGACGGAGAAATGGTTTTAACCCATCAAAGAAACGATCAATCTTACTTCTTGGGTTGCGAATATAATCTCCAGCATACCTTGCTAATCTTGTAAAGTTAGCCTCATACTTTGTGACATTCTCATCCTCCTTTTGTCTCAGACTCAGAAATTGTCTTTCCATATCTGCTCGATGGTCGCGAGGAAAGTATTTTTCTAAAAACAGATCTTTGAACTCCCTCCATTCCATATTTGATACTTCATCATCTTCCTTCGTATTTTGAATCAATGACCACCATTGATCAGCATCTCCAGTGAGGCGGTAAACTGCCATGATAACTTTTTCCCTTTCACTGCTCCCCAAAGCCTGAAATATTTTCTCTAGGGAAAATATCCATTGCTCAGCTACTAAGGGATTTGTATTCCCATTGAACGTTGGTGGTTGTTGCCTCATGAATCGATCTAACATTGATCCTCCACGCTGCGGATCAGGGTGCTCCATACGGGTAAGGTTATTATTCATAACCTGAGTAAGTTGTCCCAGTATGGTGATTAGCTGATCGGCACCAGTTGCATCACCAGCCCCACTATAATTATCTTGAGCAGGAGGGCAATCCCTACATGGAGTGCGCGCATTGATACGGTTTCCATTTCTTCCACTAGGCGCCATTTCTAAACAATGGCATAAACTAGATCAGTTTATGAATCAAAATACATAATCCCATACTTATAAAACACTTAACATAAAATGAACTATTTATGGATATAATCCATAATCATAAAAATGTTTTCTTTGAGAAAGTATATACTCATAAACCCTTCATAATGATATTTAAAGAAAGTGAGAGTTATCCTAAGCATATCCCCCGGGAGTGTCGTAACCAAGAGTGCAGCAAGGCCCATTGTCGTGCACCAGTTCCCGTTCGAGTCTAGCTCAAAGTGGTGTTTTCGGGTTTTACCCCTAGGTACATCTGTGCCAGAGCCGCCTCTACCTGCTCATATCCAGACAGGGATGTATTGCTCAGAAAACTCACAAAGTATCTACAATACCAAAATTCTAGGAAGTTCTTCTATACTAATCCTCAAAGTTCATCTTAGGTCTATGTGCTCTAATCAGAGTTTATCTAAATCTAGCTTCCAAGATTTGTACTAAACTTCCTCTGATACCAACTATAACGCCCCGACCCCAGCTGCCCAGAGTCGGTGCAATACTTCGTAACATTGGCATGATCACAAGAAGATAAAATCTCAAAAGACCGATTGGTTTAGTAGCCTTGGAAACACTAGATATATTCATAAGTTTTACATTACATCATAAAAAGAAAAACTACTACAACAACATAATGTTTCCACAGTCCACACTATAATCCCCTCATAATATCCCTGTAGGTCATTCATAACTTACATCTTCACTTCCTGGGAAAAATAAAACATAGGAAAGGGGTGAGCTCAAATGCCCAGTAAGGATAACAATATAGCGGAAACTTTCATAAATAAGAATCAACATTTAAGGCAATGTATAACTAAAACAAAAGCCTTTTAAACATGAACTTTCAACATGGTATGGCATAAATAAAATGAAAAAAATTTCCATTTACTTGTTCACATGGATATTCTACTAATCGAATAATCACATGCAATATCAATAACCACTTTCATAATTATGGAATGCATAATGCCAGACTATCATAACCACATAGCCAAGGCCTCGTGCCAAGACTACAAATAATATTTTGTCAAGGCCTTGTGCCAAGACACTAGTTTGCCTCATGAGACCTACCGATGCATCGAGGAGCTATAGCGGGCTCCACCCGTCACTTATTAAGTCCAATGCATTCCCATATGAAAAGGTTTAAACATAACATAAACATTCGTATTAAAACTAGCATACGAAATGTCAATAATTTCACCATAAACTATGAATGGTATAAAAATAGAACATCCATAGTCAACCATATCACAAAACTTTCAATACAATATAGAAGTTTTGTATCATAATAAATCAACTTCAAATAATCTTAAAATCCATCAAAGGATGTTGACATAGATGAAATCAAAGTTCTTTTTAAAGAAATATCTCCTTTTATTTTGAAATCATTTAAGATCCATATAAAATAAAACATTTTCGTTGAAAATATTCCTATAAGCTTGTAAGGAAAGCTTTGAAGATTTTATAACGGCGTAAAATAAGCGCACCCGCCGTATAAGTTAAAAAAAAACATTCTTACCTCAATTCTGTCGAAAAGGTTAAAAAGGACCTTGTTTTGAAAACGACGGAAAGATTCTTTTATAAACCTCTTATAAAAAGTCAAACAAGGGTATAAATGACTTTAACCCGTATTATTGTAAATAGTAAAAATGTTTTGAAATACATTTTTAAGAAACATGGATGTGGATGATAAAGATATCCCAGTAGATTATTACGTATAAACAACCTCGGATAATGAAGAGATTGTGAAATAACCCTTACCTTGAACTTTTCCTTGGTTGGGGTAGGTTAACCTCCTGTATAATGGTGAAATAATTGTTATTAAATTGTACAAGAATCATATACATTAATATGATATCATATATGATCTTTTAACATTGCTTTATTAATAATATCTTAGTATTATCGTCGTTTCGGGTGATAATCGATTCGTTCTTCTTAAATGTTTGGTTACGTAAGACATGTTTGTAATGGATAGATTATATCTTATTCATAATCAGAATGATATTAACATTATTTTTAACCCTAAAATGAGAATAATACTTCAATGGATATGATGGAGAACGAATCTTATCGTGTTCGTGGAGACGGTAGTCCGTACGTACGCACGAACGCTACTTCCATTTAATTTTTATTTTAAAAGAATCAAATCCAAATGATACATAGGAATATTACTATTCCAGTATAATATAATATTTTATATATGTTACTTAAGTTCATTAACACCATCCTTTATACGTTCCATGTGTGGTATGAACGAGTCATATCATTTTAAGGGGGCGGTAGTCCGCACTTCCTCAAATGAAATTATCGTATGTATATACAACATGAAACGAATAATGGAATGAAATAAAATGGAATTACAGAAGCTTATATATAAAATATATATCATTAATATAATATTTAATTACAGTTCCATCATAATGGCCACCATGAGAGGTGGTAAGATGTATTTGAACAATCATCGTTTCGTGAGGCATTAGTTTGCCATCCACAGAAACATTATGTTCATCATCCATTAGATGGAGTTGTGTGTATGTGTAGTTTGAATCCTTCTTATAACAACATACTAGAATATTGAGGATACTGGTGTTGTTACAAAAGAATGAAAATAAAAAGATTTTGGGGGTTGGAGAAGCAAAATAAATGAAAATACTTTAAGAGAAATCGTTACCTTTAATTTAGGTAACTCACTCTGGTTGGAACCAAAGGACTTCTTGAAATGCTTTCTGCCTAAGGGGAAGCTTCAAGGAGTAGGAGAGGGATGTGGGGAGCTTAGTTGGGCAGATTTTGGACGAGCCAAGTGGCTTGAGAGGTGTGAGGAAATGAGAAGGAGGAGTGCCCTTTTATAAGAGGGGTGAGGGGCACCTTTGGAAAAGCTAGAAATATTAATTTATAATAAATTCATATTCGGTTTATATTGGCTCAAAAGCTTATTATTCAAAGGTTAAGGTGGGGATAGGTCGAAAACCACTCAACCAATAAAATTTATACAGGTTTGGGTACTTATATTAACCTTATCTTTAAGTATTAACTCTAAGTTAATTAGTTTCACTTTTACAATGTCTCTTTGTATTTTTATATAATATGGTTAATAAACATACTATATACATCCAAGAGACCCCCAAGTGGTCCATTAATGATTAACCTATCATAATATAAGTCTCTTGGCCGAACCTTAGATTTTTAGGAATTTAATATCAATTAATAATATAATATTTGTTTTAAGAACTCTTTTATGTCAATTTTGACACTATTCAATAGTTGATTTTTGTGAAACTCATAACAGATTGATTACTTCGAACAAAGTCCATTAAATCAATCCTAATATATCATATTAGCCTAGAAAATTAGTTTAATTCATTAAAAGTTTCATATTATATTTATTTGGGTATTTATAATATCAATTATTTTAATTTTTCACTATTATAGTAATTACTGCATCATCATTGTGTCATAAATAAAATAAATTATTTAATGTCTAAAAATTATAAATAAAATATAATTATGTAGGAAATCTTTTTAGCTTTCTAATGAATATTTATAATCTAAAATCCAACATATATAACCCTATGTAAAAATTGATGTTCTAAAAGATATATGCTTGTGTCATTTTTGTATTCATTTTAACTAAATTAAAATAAAGTGTCATTATCACTTACAAGTGGATCCATGGGGTCCCAAAATTGACACAAAGATGTCCATGGTCGACCATCTATCAACCGATAGGGTTAAGACACGTTTTTAGGGTAATTTAGTATTATTATAATATTAATTTTTTAAACCTTATTTACCGGATTTACCCTTAACCATGGTAAATAAAATATTTACCGCAGTAATTATTCAAAATGTCTAAAAATAAAAGTTACCTATTTACACAATTTGAACATCCTGATTCCAAATATGGAATCCATGTTCCTAAATTCAAAACACAGAAGTGGCAGAAATTAATTTAAAATTAACTCCCGCTGTCAAAACAAAAAGCGTGTTTTTAAGAGATAATAACTATCAAAAGATTGACACTTGTTTATGTTCGGTTTAATTGTAAAATTATGTCCAATGACCAACATTATATTAAATGGTAAAAATATATTCTAAATATACTTTAAAACTACTAAAATTCATAATTTATCACTATTAATTATTTTGATTAAAAAAGTTGTTTTTAATTAAAATTTAGTAATTTTCACTATTCATCAACATATGAAAGTTATCCGAAAAGTACCAAAATTTCACCTTAGGCTAAATTCGATATTCCGAGTCCAAAAATGAAGTCCATTTTCAAATATAAAATATATATAATTTAAAAAATTAGGTATTACTATTCACAACGGCTAGTTTAATTAGTTGTGGTGTGTGTTAGAACTTGAGGTTGCGTACAACACACGCTATCGCATTATTCAAAGGGAAACATACCGTAGAAGCTTGGGGTGTTACAATAATTCAACGATCTACATAGGGTCATATGTTGTCGATCCACATAGGGTCTTAAGTCAGTTATCCACGATGGGCTTCTCTAACACTAGTCCTTGTAGGGTATCACTGTAACACCCCAAGCTTCCATGGTACGCTTTCCTTTCAATAATATAGTAGCGTGTGTTTCACCCAACATCAAGTTCTAACACACACTATAACCAATCAAAATAGCCGTTATGAATATTAATACCCACTTTTTGAAATTTTATAATTTTTTCATTTTGAAATGGACTTCATTTTTTGATTTGGAATATCGATACTAGCCTAGGGTGATATTTTTGTATTATTATGAAAACATTCAATTTTTAATGAATAGTGAAAAACACTGAGTTATTGGTTAAAACCTAATAATTATTTATATAATTATTTATTTTGTTTAAATTTATTTTAGGTAAAAATAGATACTTAATACCTATATAATTTCAATATAATTCATTGGAGTCATTTTTTAAGAATTTTAGACATATAAAAATTTTATTGAACTTTTCACCGTCTTTTATCCACCTCCTAGGAGAATTTAGAAATTCACATAAAACTTAATTTTACCGCTTCTGTGAGTGGAATTTCAAAAATCCGAGAGACACGGTTAATATCAAGGACAAAAATGTGGTTCAATATGATAAAAACAATTTTTGATGAATAGTAACTTTTTACATTTATTTACCACAATTAAAAGTAAATAGTGTAATTAAGGATAAAAATGATATTAATATTACCCAAACACATGTCCTAATTCAATTGGACATGTTTATCTCGACCAAAAAAAACATTAGGAATAAGAAATTATCATTTAGGTACACTTGGATTAGATTAGGAAATTTATTATTTTTTAATTCAAAGAATAGTTAAAAGAGTTCAAATCAATGTCTATTTAGTAAAACATTTTTAATATAGGGATATACATAATATAAATTCTATTGTAAATATTCATTAGAAAGAAAAAAATATTTACTACATAATGGTAATTTATTTATAATTTTGAGACATTAAATAGTATAATTTATTTATGACACAATGGTGATGCAGTAATTACCTAATTAATGAAATATTAAAATAATTGATGTTATAAATATCAATGTAAATGTAATTTGAGACTTTTTGTGAATTACACATATTTTATAGGTTAATATGACATATTAGGATTAGTTATATAAATTGATTTTGAAGTAATAATTCTGTTATGAAATTATCAAAAACAAAATACCGAATAGTGTCAAAATTGACATAAAAGAGTTTTTAGAACAAATATTATATTTATAATTGATATTAAATTCTTAAAAATCTACGGTTCGGCCAAGAGACTTATATAATAATATTTTTATCATTAATGGACCACATGGGGTCGTTTTTATGTATATAGTATGTTTACTAACTATATAATATAAAAGTACAAAGTGACATGGTAAATGTCAAACTAATTAACTAAGAGTAAAAACTAAATGATAAGGTTAATATAATAACCCAAACCTATATTAATTCTATTGGTTGAAAGTATTTTGACCCTTCCACACCATATTCTTTGAATAATCCATTTTTGAGACATTATAAACCGAATATGAAATTATTATAAAATAATATTCCTAGCTTTTCAAAAGGTTCCCCTCACCCCTCTTATAATAGGGCCCTCCCCATTCTCATTATTTCACACCTTCAAAGCCTCTAGGCTCTGCCATACCCTTCCCAAATACTCTCTCAAATTCCCTCACTACAACCTAGAGGCCTTATTTTGATCATAAAGCCATCCTATAGAGCCCTTTTGATCAAATCAAAACAAAGAACCCGAAGAAGAGGTAATGTTTTCACCACCCTTTTTCAAATTCATTTTTTCTTCAACATATTCATTCTTCGTTATTCCCATTATATAATAATAACATCAGTATCTTCTATATACTCTTATGTTATTATAATTATCGAACAAACAAATTCATTATTCTATCCATCCCTTGAATGACATCTCACCATACGTGCGTACGTACGACCTAACATCTCCACATTGTGGTGTAATTGTCATTCAATATATTATTATTTAGATGGGTATAATAAATATGTATAATTCATTTAAATAATAAATATAACATGATAATGATTCTTTCTGTATTATATAACATCCAATTATATATTATTTTAATATCAAAAGAAGTATATTGTCGCTCATGCGTACGTACGGACTACTGTCTCCATGAACGTGATGAGATTCATTCCCCATCGTATCCATTCAAGATTAATTGCCATTTAAGGATTAAAAGTAATTTTTAAAGAACATTATATAATTCTGGATATGAATAAGGTACAACCAATACATAAAAAACACGACTTATGTAATAAAACATATAAAAGAAATTGAGTAAGTTAACACCCGAAACAACGATAATACTAAGATATTATTAACAAATCAATGTTAAAAGATAATATATGATATCATAATGATGTATATTGTTCATGTATAATTTTAAAAAAATGTTTTAACTATTATATAGGAGTTTATCATACCATAAACTAAGGAGAAGTACATGGTATGGTTTATTTCACAATCTATTCATTATTCGAGGTTGTTTATACGTAATTATCTACTGGGACCTTTTTACCATCCACATCCATGATTCTTAAAAATGTATTTCAAATCATTCATATTATTTTATAGACTATGGGATAAAGTCATTTATACCATTGTTGACTTTTTATAAAATTTTTATACAGGAATCATTCTGTCGTTTTCCAAACAAGGTCATTATTAACATTTTTGACAGAATTAAGGTAAGAATGTTTTTTTATCTTATACGGTGGGTGCAACTATTTTCTGCTGTTATAAAATCGTCGAAGCATCCCTTACAAGATTATAAGAATATTTTCAAAGTAAATTTTTTATTTTATAATTATGTGTCTTTTAAATTATTTCAAAAAAGAGATATTTCTCTCAAATAGTTTTGATTTCATCTCTGTCAAAATTTGTTGATGGATTTTAAGCTTATTTGAAGATGATTTATTATGATACAAAACATCCATATTGTATTGAAGGATTTGTGATATGTTTGACTGTGGATGTGTTATTTATATACCATTAATGGTTTACGGAGTAAATATTGATATTTCTTATGCTAGTTTTAATAAAAAGTTTTATGTTACATTTAAAATTTTTCATATGAGGAATGCATTGGACTTAAAATGTGATGGGTGGAGCCCACAATAGCTCCTCTCTGCATCGGTAGGTCACATGATACAAACTAGTGTCTTGGCATGAGGCCTTGACAAAATCGTATTTGTAGTCTTGGCACGTGGCCTTGGCTACGTGGTGATGATAGTCTGGAATAATGCATTCCTTCATTATGAAAGTGGTTATTGATATTGCATGTGTTTCTTAAACTAGTAGAATATCCATGCGAGTAAGTGAATCGAATTATTTGGTTTTTATCTTTGCCATATTATGTTGAAGTTCAAGTTTAAATCGATTTTCTAGTTATACATTGCCTTAAATGTTTAAGTTTAATCATAAAAGTTTCTGCTATATTGATATCTTTACTGAGCATCTGATGTCAACCCCTTAAATGTTTTATTTTTCCCAGGATTTGAAAAATTCATTTATGAATGACCTTCAGAGATATTATGTAGTTATATGAGAGTGTACTATGGAGACTATGTTGTTCTATTTTTCATTTTTATGATGTAATATAAGACTTATGAATATATCTAGTGTTTCCAAGGCTACTAAACTAACCAGTCTTTCGATATTTGATCTTTCTTGTGATAATGCCAATGTTATGTAATAATGCACCGACTCTGGGTAACTGGGGTTAGGATGTTACAGTTGGTATCATAGGAAGTTTAGTATAAACCTTGGAATCTAGATTTAGATAAACTCTTATTAGAGAACATAGATTTAAGATGGACTTTGAGGATTAGTATAGAGTAACTTCCTAGAATTTTGGTATTGTATATATTTTATGAGTTTTCTGAGCAATACATCTCTATCTGGATAAGAGCAGGTAGAGGAATCTCTGTCACAGATGTCACTAGGGGTAAAACCTGAAAACACCGCTTTGAGCTAGACTTGAACGGGAACTGGTGCATGACAACGGGCCTTGCTGCACTATTGGTTACGACACTCCCAGCGGATATGCTTTGGATAACTCTCATTTTCCTTAAAAATCATTATGAAGGGTTTATGGATATATAATTCCTTGAAGAAAACATTTTTATGATTATGGATTATATCCATAAATAGTTCAATTTATGTTAACTATTTTATAAGTATGGAATTATGTATTTTGATTCATAAACTGATCTAGTTTATGCCATTTTTTAGAAATGGGGCCTAGTGGAATAAATGGAAACTATATCAAAGCACACACTCCATATATGGATTTCCCGCCTGCTCAAGATAATTATAGTGGATTCGGTGATACAACTGGTGCTGATCAGCTTATCACCATACTAAGACAACTCACTCAGGTTATGAATAATATCTCACCCGTATGGAGCACCCTGATCCACAGCATGGAGGATCAATGTTAGATCGCTTCATGAGGAAACAACCAACAACATTCAATCGGAGTAAAAATCCCTTGGTAGGTGAGCAATGGAAAAATTCATTAGAGAAAATATTCCATGCCATGGGGAGTAGTGAAAGGGAAAAAGTTATCATTGCAGTTTACCGACTCACTGGTGATACTGATCAATGGTGTTCATTGATAAAAAACATGAATGAAGATGATGAATTATCGGATATGGAATGGAGGGTGTTCAAAGAGATATTCTTAGAAAAGTACTTTCCTTGAGACCATTGACCAGATATGGAAATGCAATTTCTGAGTCTGAGGCAGAAAGAGGATGAGAATGTCGCAAAGTATGAGGCTATCTTTACATGGTTAGCAAGGTACGATGTAGATTATATATGTAACCCAAGAAGTAAGATTGATCATTTATTTTATGGGTTAAAACCATTTCTCCGTCGATAATTAGACTCACAAAACTTGTCATCTTATGAAGATATTGTCTCGTGTGATATCAAGACAGAAAAATAATTCTCTATGTCTTATGACTTTAAAGCAAAGAAAGAGAAGAAGAGAACTACTGATCAATATGAAAATGGAAATAAGGGGTAGAAAGAAAAAGATGAAAATCCTTCTGCAGTAAATGTGGGAAGAAACACCTCGTTACTTGCTTAAAATGATTGTGAGTCTGTTACAATTGTGGTGAAAAAGGCCACCAAGCTCATGATTGAAAGGGAAAGAGAGTTGTCGTCAAGGTGGAATGATATAATTGTAGAGAGATGGGACATTATGAAAATGAATGTCCTAAGCTTCAGGGGAACTTGACTCATAAAAGTCCAAGGGATCAAGGCCAAGCTTATGCTATCACTACTCCTGAGGTAGAAGCTCTGAAAGACGTGGTGGTAGGTAATTTAATGGTTTCCTCAAGTTTAGAATATACTTTATTTGATTCTGTATCATCGTATTCTTTCATATCTTCCCCGTTTTCTACAATAATTAGATATTTCCAATTTTATTTAACATGGGAGTTGTCATAAAACTCCTAAGAGAAGTATCCTTGCATCGACGTTTTGTGAATCAGTCCCTATTAGGGCACATAAATGTTATTTATCTGCTGATATCATCGTCTTACCTATGATTGAGTTTGATAAAATCCTCGGTATGGATTGCCTTTCAGACCATGATGTGAAAATTTATTGTAATAAAAATAAGGTTACGATTTTTGATGATGATGATAAGGAACACCTTATCTTTAGAGCAGAATCATCACCACCTAATTATTATCTAGATCCACCCACAGTAGCTCAACAAAATTAAATTATTGGGGAGGAAGAGAATGAAATGACTGTGGGTGAGGAAAGGAATGTTCAAATTGAGGATGTACCTGTTGTGAAGGAATATGTAGATGTGTTTCCAGAAGATTTACATGGACATCCTCCAGAACGAGAAGATTAGTTTTCCATTGATTTAATTCCAGGATCAAGGCCTATATAAAAGACCCCTTATAGAATGGCCAGTGTGGAATTAGTTGAACTAATGAAACAACTAGAGGAATTGAATAATAAGGGATTTATTCTCCCTAGTGTTTCTCCATGGGGAGCCAATGTTCTTTTTATTAAAAACTAAAGGTGGATCTATGAGGTTATGTATCGACTACCGGGAAATCAATTCTATAACAATAAATAACAAGTATCCCCTACCTCGCATTGATGATTTATTTGAAAAACTGCATGGAGCTCAATACTTTTAAAATATTGACCTTCGATCAGGATACCATCAGTTGTGTGTGAATAAGGAGGACATTCAGAACACAACATTTAGAACAAGGTACAAGCATTACGAGTTTACAGTAATGCCTTTTGGGTGGACTAATTCACCATCTGTATTCCTGGATATAATGAACAGAGTTTCCAAGAAATATTTCGATGATTTTGTGGTGTTATTTATTGATGATATCTTGGTATATTCCAAAAGCTACGAAGATCATGAAAATCACTTGCACATTATCTTGAAGACTCTGAGAAGACATGAATTATATGGGATGTTTAGCAAGTGTGAATTCTGGATTCAAGAGATTTCGTTTCCTGGCCATATTGTCCCTAAGGATGGAATACCATTGATCCTTCTAAGACCAATGAAATCCACGAATGGCCAGCACTGATGAGTATAACTAAGGTACGCATATTTATTGGTTTAGCAGGTTATTATCGACGTTTCGTCTAGAACTTTTCCCGGTTGGTTAACCCATTAACAAATCTAACATGTAAAGGGGTTAAATTTGATTGGAAAAAAGTTTGTGAAGAATGTTTCGAAAACTAAAGATAATATTATTCAATGTTCCTATATTTACTCTACCATCGGGGATTGATGGGTTCATTATTTATATTGATGCATCAATGAAAGGACTTGGTTGTGTCCTTATGCGGAATGATAGAGTTATTGCTTATTCTTCATGACAGATGAAAATTCATGAGAAAAACTATCCTACTCATGTTCATGAGTTAGTTGCTATAATCTATTCTTTGATGATTTGGAGACAATATCTCTATGGTGGGAAATGTGAGATTTATACTGACCACAAGAGTTTGAAGTATATTTTCTCACAGAAAGAACTCAACATGAGGAAAAAGATATGGGTTGAAGTATTCAAGTATTTTGATTGCACAATACACTACCACCGATGGAAGGAAAATAAGGTGGTAGATTATTTGAGAAGAAAGGATCTTGGAGTTTTGAACAATATGTTAATTGAATGGGATCCAATTTTCATTGATCTAGTGAAGATGGATAAGGGAATCACCATTGAAGGTGAAACATCAATGCTTTTTTAAATTGTTCCAAACCATATTTACTAGAAAGGATAAAGAGTTCTCAAACTGTTGATGAAGAATTTCAAAAGATGATTAATTCTGTGAATGATGGGAGATTGAGAGACTTCGTGTATGGTGAAGGGAATTTGGAATTTGGAATGAGTCTTTGTGTTCCCGATACACCTGATCTGAAAAGAGAATTATTAGATGATTCTCATAGCTCAAATTTCTCTATACACCCTGGGAAAACCAATATGTGTAGAGATTTGAAGGAACATTTTTTGTGGGACAACATGAAGAGGGAGATTTCTGATTTTGTGTCAAAATATATGGGTTTTCAACAAGAGAAAGCAGGAAGGCAACAACCTGGAGTAGTCATGCAACCACTCCCCATACCTGAGTGGAAATGGGATAATATGATGATGGAATTTGTCATGGGACTACCAAACACCCCTTGAAGGAATGATGCAACATGGGTGATTGTTTATCATCTTACCAAGTCAGAACATTTCCATGCTATAAGGGAGGATTTACCACTTGAACGTCTAGCAAGGCTATATATTAATGAAATTGTGAGACTTCATGGTGTACCCCTATAAATTTTTTCTGATCATGATCCCCATTTTACTTCAAGATTCTGGAAGATTCTTCAAAAAACCTTGGATACTAAACATAATTTGAGCACTGCTTACCACCCTCAAACAAATGGAAAATCAGAACAAATTATTCAAACCATAGAAGACATGTTGAGATCATAGTCACTTGACTTTCAGGGTATGTGGGATCAATATTTACCACTGGTAGAATTTTCCTATAACAATAGCTTCCATTCGAGTATTCAGATGGAACCATATGAAGCATTATACAGAAAGATATCAGGCACACCGACCTGTTGGGATGAAGTTAGTGAAAGAAAACCTGAATGTCCAGAACTAGTGGAGGAAATGATGGAAAAGGTGAATGTAATCCAAAATCACATCAAAGCAGCTCAAAGTAGGCAGAAGAGCTATGCCGATAACCAAAGGAAGGATTTGGAATTTCAAGTAGGAGATCATGTTTTCTTGAAAGTATCTCCATGGAAGGGAGTTATACATTTTGGAAATAAAGGTAAATTGAGTCCCAGGTATATCGGACCTTTCGAAATTCTAGAACGAATTGGGGTTGTAGATTACCGTTTGGAAATGCCGCCAAGTCTCTCCAAAGTTCACGATGTGTTCCATGTATCACTGTTGAGAAAATACATGCCTAACCCAATGCATGTACTCACCTATGAGGAATTAGAACTGGAACCCGATCTGTCTTATTGTGAAGAGCCCGTCAGGATTCTTGATATGGTAGAACAAGTATTGAGAAACCGGACAACTCGTCTAGTAAAATTTTTGTGGGGAAACCATAAGATAGAAGAGGCAATGTGTGAACCCGAGAAACTTATGATGAAGAACCAATAGAGTCTTTTCATGCGGTAGTATTCAAGAAATTGCGAGGACATAATTATTTGAAGTAGGGGAGAATGTAACACCCCAAGATTACAGGGTACGCTTTCCATTAAATAATACAGTAGCGTGTGTTTTATGCAACTTCGAGTTCTAACACACACCACAACCAATCAAACTAGCCATTATGAATAGTAATACTCACTTTATGAAATTTTATAAATTTATTCGTTGAAAATGGACTTCTTTTTTTGATTCAGAATATAGGAATTAGCCTAGGGTGAAATTTTGGTATTTTTCTAAAAACATTCATTTTTTGATGAATAGTGAAAAACACTTAGTTATTGGCTAAAACCGAATTATTATTTAAATAATTATTTACTTTTTTTAAAATTTATTTTTGGTAAAAATAGATACTTAATAACTATATAAGTTCAATATAATTCATTGGAGTCAGTTTATAATAATTATAGACATAAAACTTTTATTGAACTTTTCACCGTCTTTTACCAACCTCTTGGAGAATTTGGAGATTCACATAAAACATAATTTTACTACTTCTGTTAGTGGAATTTTAAAAATCCGAGAGACACGGTTAATATCAAGGAAAAATGTGTTTCAATAAGATAAAAATAATATTTGGTGAATATTAACTTTTTACTCTTATTTACCATGGTTAAAAGTAAATAGGGTAATTAAGGGTAAAAATGATATTAATATTACCCTAACACATGTCCTAATTCTATTGGACATGTGTCTCTCTACGAAAAACAGCCTTAGGAATAAAATATTATCATTTAGGTCTACTTGGATTAGATTAGTACATTTATTATTTTTTAATTCGAAGAAGAGTTAAAAGAGTTAAAATCAATGTTTACTTACTAAAACATTTTTAATATATGGTTATACATAAGATAAATTATATTTTGAATATTTATTTGAAAGATAAAAATATTTCCTACATACTTTTATTTTTTTTATAATATTTAGACATTAAATATTTAATTTATTTATGACACAATGGTGATGCAGTAATTACCGAAATAATGAAATATTAAAATAATTGATATTATAAATATCAAAGTAAATGTAATTTCTGACTTTTTATGAATTCCCCTAATTTTCAAGGTTTATATGACATATTAGGATTAGTTATATAAATTTTTCATGATGTAATAATGCTGTTATAAAATTATCAAAAACAAAATATCCAATAGTGTCAAAATTGACATAAAAGAGGTTTCAAAAAATATATAATATTATTAATTGATATTAATTTCCTAAAAATATAAGGCTCGTCCAAGAGTCTTATATAATGATTGGTGTATCATTAATTGAACGCTTTTTTATAGTTTGTTTGAATATTGTATGTTTATTAACTATATAATATAAAAAAACAAAGTGGCATGGTAAATGCCAAACTAATTAACTAGGAGTTAAAACTAAAATATAAGGTTAATATAACAACCCAAACCAGTCTAAATAATATTGGTTGAAATTATTTAGTCCCATCCCCACCTTAGACTTTGAATAATCCACTTTTGAGCAATTAGAATCCGAATATGATTTTATTATAGAATAATATTTCTAACTTTTCCAAAGGTGCCTCTCACCCCTCTTATAAAAGAGGACTCCCCCTTCTCAATATTTCACAACATTAAAGCCTCTTGTCTCGGCCAACAACTACCCAAATACTCTCTCAACTTCCCTCACTACAACCTAGAGGCCTTATTTTGATCATAAATCCAACATAATGATCCCTTTTGATCAAATCAAAAGGAAGAACCCGAAGAAGATGTAATGATTTCACCACCCATTTTCAGATTCATTTCTTCTTCAAAATCTTATTTCTTTGTTATTCCCATTATATAATAATAACTCCAGTATCATCTATATACTGTAATTTTATTATTATTATGGAACAAACACATTCATTATTCTATCCATCCCTTGAATGACATGCCACCATACGTGCGTACGTACGGCCTATCGTCTCAACGTTGTGGTGTAATTGTTATTCAATATATTACTATTTAGATGGGAATAATAAAGATGTATACTTCATTTAAATAATAAATATATCATGATAATGATTCTTTCTATATGATATACCATCCAATTATATATTGTTTTAAAATCAAAAGAAATATATTGTCGCTCGTGCGTACGTCCGGAATACCTTCTCCATGAATGCAATTAGATTCATTCCCCATCATATCTATTCAATAATAATTCTCATTCGATGATTAAAAGTAATGTTTAAAGAACTTTATATCATTATGGATATGAATAAGGTACAACCTATCCATAACAAACACGACTTATGCAACAAAACATATAAAATAAAACAAGTAAGTTAACACCTGCAACAATGATAATACTAAGATATTATTAACAAATAAATGTTAAAAGATCATATATGATATCATAATTATGTATATTGTTCTTGTATAATTTAATAAAAATGTTTTAACTATTATACATGAGGTTAACATACCATCGACTATGGAAAAGTTCAAGATAAGTTTTATTTCTCAATCTCTTCACTATTCGAGGTTGTCTATACATAATTATCTACTGGGAACTTTTTATCATCCACATCCATGTTTCATAAAAATGTATTTTTAATCATTCATACAATTTTAAATACTATGGGATAAATTCATTTATACCCTTGTTTAATTTTTATATGAAGATTATAAAGGAGTCTTTCTGTCGTTTTCCAAACATGGTCCTTTTTAACCTTTTCGACAGAATTAAGGTAAGAATGTTTTTGTTAACTTAAACAGTGGGTGTGACTATTTTATGACATTATAAATTTGTCGAAGCTTCCCTTTAAAGATTATAAGAATATTTTCAAAGAAAATGTTTTATTTTATAATTATGTGACTTTTAAATGATTTCATAAAAAGAGATATTTCTCTCAAATAGTTTTGATTTCATCTATGCCAACATCCTTTGATTGATTTTAAGCTTATTTGAAGTTGCTTTATTATGATACAAAACTTCTATATTGTATTGAAGGATTTGTGATATTTTTGACTGTGGATGTGTTATTTTTATACCATTAAAGGTTTATGGAGAAAGTATTGACATTTCTTATGCTAGTTTTAATACGAATGTTTATGTTATGTTTAAACATGTTCATGTGAGGAATGCATTGGACTTAATATGTGATGGTTGGAGCCCTCGGTAGCTCCTCGATGCGTCGGTAGGTCTCATTAGACAAACTAGTGTCTTGGAATGAGGCCTTGACAAAATCTTTTTTTAGTCATGGCACGAGGCCTTGGCTACATGGTGATGATAGTCTAGAATTATGCATTCTGTCATTATGAAAGTGGTTATTGATATTTCTTGTGATTATTCGACTAGTAGAATATCCATGTGAGTAAGTGAGTGGAATTATTTTATTTTTATCTTTCCCATATTATGCTGATGTTCAAGTTTAAAATACTTTTTATATATATACATTGCCTTTAATGTTTATGTTTATTCATTAATGTTTCCCCTATATTGTTATCATTACTGAGCATCTGACCTCACCACATTCAATGTTTTATTTTTCCCAGGATGTGAAGAAGTAATTTATGAATGACCTACTGGGATAGTATGTGGGGTATGAGAGTGGACTATGGAGACTATGTTGGTGTAGTTTTTATTTTTATGATGTAATGTAAGACCTATGAATTTATCTAGTGTTTACAAGGCTATTAAACTAATCAGTATTTCGAGATTTGATCTTTCTTTTGATCATGCCAATGTTATGTAATAATGAACGGACTCTGGGTAACTGGACTCAGGGCGTTACACTCACTACTACTAATCCACACAGGGTCATAAGTCATCAATCCACATTGGGTCGTAAGTCACTAATCTACAAAGGGCCACTCTATGGATGGTCGTCATTGAGTCATGCTACTATTGATCTACTCAGGGTTATAATTTTATGATCTACACAGGTTTGTAAGTAGTTGATATGTGATCGGCAGCTCAAAGGCTGGTCCACATGTGATCGTGCTATAGCTGATCAACACGGGGTCATCTTTCATCAATCTATATAGGTTCATTAGTCACATATATTTTATGCTCCTCTCTATGTATGATCCTTATTGGTTCATATTTTTTACGATCCACACATGGTCCTAATTCTTCAATCCACCTAGAGTCATAAGTCGATGATGTGGATCCTCAAAAGGGAACTCTATATATGATAGCCAGCCACTAGATTCCCACACTTGGGGTGCATGAGTTCCATATATTCTTCTCCTCAATCCATATTTCTTGCCACATCTACCAATATGTCCCATGAAGTGGTAACATGATGAAACCTCTTGTCATAAGGGTCCCAATGCAATGGATGACATGTCATTCAGATGCCAAATTTTTTTGTTATAGGCAATTTAGTACTGAGGGCCCTATTGGATTTGAGTTTCAACCAACCCATATATTCTCTAAATTTTTCCAAAACCCATATGTAGTATCTCAAATGTGCAGGCACATCACAAGGGTCGCAATGCTGCTGACGGCATGTCAGTAGGACGTCTCATTTAGAAGTTGTGATGCTTTAAGCAAAACATGGTCAAATTGGGTCCGAGTCTGGGCTGAACTAACCCGACCAGCTAGGCCCATCCCTATATGTATGGCCCCAGTATGGCCCACCATGTCATGGGCTCAGTCCAGCATGAAATGTGACCAGCCTGGTGGGCCATAGGATAGGCCCGGACAAACCGGGTTGGTGCACCTGCTGGGCTGCGGAATCATCATGGCCCACTGGCTGGGCGCAGCCTACCAGTTGGGAACCACCCGCTAGCTGGCCGCATGGTCCACTCCCCTCCCAAAAATATGATGTTCATTTGGGTTCTCTAACTGGTGGCCCTGCCCCTCCTGTAGACGGGTCCAGTGGACCGGTCTAAGGCTAGACTCACAGATGCGGGTTCACCACCACCACAGTCAAAGCTGTGGCAGCCCCTCCGTGTAGCGCCACCCGTCTTCAACGCGACCAGTGATGGTCGAACATCCCCTATCTGACATTGTGCATGCAGGAGCATCCACCCTCTCTCGATTGTTGAGAGCCGGCCTCCGCTGCCAGATTCCATTTCATCTACACCTACGGTGATTTTGTGGGCCACTGGTGAAGCTATGGTGATCTGATTACATTCCCATTTAATCCTAGGGGCCTCTCGAGACACCTCATTCACTATGTGCCCTTCAATTTTTCATTTCCTTCATGTTTCATAGTCTCCAAGGAAGAAATTAACAAAACCAGGATCGATGGAGGGTCCAGGGTTTGTTCGAATTAGTCTGTGCCCTCTGCGTTAGCGTTTTAGCATGCAGAAAAACATATTCAATATCAAACTACAAAATGAAACCATGCATCAACCTCCCTCAACATTGAATGAAATATGGATCAACCCATTAGTTAGTTGGTCCATATTCATGTATTTTTTTGGATTATTAATGGGAAGATATTAAATTCATAAACCCCCATTCCTTGAACACGTTGGATTAAATGATGATGAATGAGGAAAATATGTTTTTTGAATGTGTTCGTTGATGTTCATTGATTGTAGATCAAATCCACAATTATTGCTGGAAATGTTTTCTTCCGGCGTTTTGTTAAGGGTTCTCCCACGGTTGTATAATCCTTTGTTCCAATGGTTTTATAGCAATATAGTCAAATAGTTTAACTCTCTTCTCATCAATGTGATTAATTAATAAATTAATTAATGAAACCATTTATAATGTGAGGGAGTGGAAGCACAACCAAATGTAATAGATTATTAACACTTCTCTCCGACCACCATTGATCAACGATTTTAGAGAAATAATATGATAACTTTTAGTTATTTTATTATTATTTTCTGTATTTCCAAAAAAAATACATTTTTTTCTACCCCTTCATGGTTGATGTTGTGATTCGTTTAAGTGAATCCCAACGCTGAAATTTCAATGGTGCTCCTAGATTTTTAATCATAGAACCATTAAAAAAGATAAAAATATCTTCTTGCATGTTTACTGAAAGAACCTTAAAAAAATCTTAAAATTATATTCAAGGCTCCACAGGCCTTTGAATATAGTGCATTCAAATTTTGAAATCTCATAATAATTCCATTTAAATAAAAATAAATTATATGTAATTTCAAGGTAATTACATTCTCCTCGCATTAGATAATTATATCCTAGAAAGCCACAACAATGGCTATGAAAACAAATTGTGGTATTATGCATGAATATAAGAATCCATCTCCCATGTCCTCTTTTAGAGGTTCCCATGATACCACCAAACTCATGATAGATGCATCAAATGTCTATGAACGACACACTCCGGTAAATCTTAAATCTCTATCGGGAACTCCACCAAGGATTCTCCATCGTAAATGTTAAGGTCACCCTAGTCGATAACGTTCGATTGATCGTGCATTTGTCTCCTCAGCTATGACATGTGGAAAACATCATGCATAGGTTTGGGAAGAGCTAGATGGTATGAAACGTCACCAAAATAGTAGATAATATGGAATGGTTCGATTAACCTTGGAGACAGCTCGACGCACCTTCCAAATATCTACAAACTTCATCGAGGTGAGATGCGTAGGAAGATGTGGTCTCCCTCCTCTAACTCCAACTGACTATATCTAATGTCATCATACATATTTTTCTTGCTATGTGGAGTTTTCATATGCTCCTAGATGATCTTCACCTTCTTTGTGGTAGCTTGTACCAACTCTGGACCCATAATTGCTGACTCCACTAGGTCTGTCAGGAGTATGGGTGATCTAGATAGTCATACATACAACGCCTCAAACGGTGTCATTCCAATGGTGGAGTGATAGATTTTTTTTATGTGAAATCCACCAGGGGAAAGTGATCCTCCCAACTATGGACATAATAAAGTATGCAAGGACAGAGCATGGTCTCATGTTTTTGTATAGTCCGCTCCATCTGACCATCTTCCTGAGGGTGAATGGTGGTGCTCAAGAATAGCTGAGTACTAAATGCTTCTTATAATCCCTTCCACAACCACAATGTAATATGAGTATCATGATCATAAACGATCAACGATGGAACCTCATGATGTTATATCGTCTCCTGTATGTATAGGCTTCAGAAGCCCTCTACTGATCTCTACTCATGGAAGGTTAAGAAGTGAGCCGACGTGATGAGTCAGTCCATGGTAACCCAGAGAGAGTCGTGGCCCCTATTCTTATCTGGTAACCATATCAGGAAGTCTATATATATATATATTTTTTCATATCCAATCAGGTACCTCGAGTTGATGAGTCAAGCCTACAGGAACCTGGTGCTCGACCTTCACTTGATAAAAAGTGAGGCATCGTTAAACAAACTATGATGCTAAATTCTTTATACCTGGCCACTAGTACTGACGTCGTAGCTCCTGGTACATCATTTCCACACCAGGATGTTCCACCTAATGGGATGTTTGGAATTCCTTCAACACCCCCTCTTATAGAGTCACTCATACAATGCTATTTCATCTGAAAAGGATAAAATTCTCCCTACCATTAGAAAGCCTTTCTGGAGATTGTCCTGAGGATACCTTAGCATGTTGGGTCTCACAGTCAACTTCTCCAAGATGAGCCTCCCTCGCTCACTGGTGGAGTTGGGAAGTGACTATCATATACAAGAGGTAATATTCTCAATTATTATCCATGAAGGATTACAACTATATGGATAGCTTCACAGTTGCCACACTCAGCAACTGTAAACCAGACCTCCAATTGAGTTTGTGTGCCACTATGTTCCTTTTCCCATTAGTGTAAAATATCTTAGAGTGATAGTCCTATAGTAAATTCATCCACGACCACTCTCTCGGTTTCATGTCCTTAATCGAGAAGGTATACCAGGTACATCTGTGATTTGAGTAGACATTAAATCATTCCCTCATCAAGTATTGCTGCGACATCATCAATCCAAAGACCGTTTTTGAAAACTTCAATTCATGAATAACATTATTTTTCTCATGTGATCTTAATTGTCATGTGAAATAGGTGATTATAGCTCACTAATGCATCAGGAAACATCCTTGTCTGGTCCTTGTTGCGTCACAATATACTTCATACAAAATTCCCTCTTCTAGTAGCCTCAATATGGGGCACTCATCAGTCTCTTCCTCAACTCTTGGAAACTCTGGTGGAATCTCTTTATCCTAAAGAAATGTTATCCATTCATTTTCAAAATATTCATGGGAGATTATACTCTATAAATGTCTGGAATGAATCTTCGGTAGTACCCAGCCAACTGCGAGAAACTCTGCACCTTGTTCACAGTCCATGGTGGCTCCCAAGGAAGCACTCCCTCTAACTTCATCGAATTTACGGAAACTCCATCCTCGTATATAATGTGCCCCAAAAAGAGGACTTCCCATTTCCATAAATGGAACTTCGAGATATTACAATAAATCTTGTTCTCACAGAGTTTTTCAGGAAGTATCTATAGATGGGTGGAGTGATCCTCCTCCAAAGCTGAGTACACTAAGATCTCTTCATTGAAGACCACCACAAAGTAATAATTATAAGTATTTATGATCTTGTTCATATGTCCCGTGAACACTGATGGGGAATTGGTCACACTGAAATACATCACCATGAACTCATAGTGGCTATACCAGCATCTGAAGGCCATCTTCGATAAGTCCACATCTCATACCCTGCGTTGATGATAAACTGACTTAAGGTTTGTCTTCGAAAATCATCGAACTCCCTTTAGCCGGCGAAAGAGTCCATCATTCCTCAAGAGTTTATACTTTTTCTTCATGGTCATCTAGTTCTAGTGCCGATAATACATTCAATGACTCAAACTCTTGTCTTCCATCCTAGAAATCAAAATTGGTGATTCCCATGAAGAAACATGATGCCTTAAGATTCTCTTCCCCTAAAAGTCCTCTATATGTACCTTCAAATAAAGAAGCTTTGTTGGAACCATCTAATATGATGTTGTAGATATCAGTGTCGTACCTAGGTACAAGTCGATGTTTAATTATACCTCTATGTGAGGATGTAGTCCCGAAATATCTTCAATAAATACATAAACATAATGGTCCACCACTACATTATAGCTCAGAATTTTCATTTCGACTTCTACAATGATACAAATAACCAACATATGATTTATTCAATGCACCCTCCTCTAAAAAAGTCCATCCTGGGCTGAAAATGTTCCCTTCATTCTGTTGAAAGAAAACATGGTCCTATTCTCACAAAAACACTGCAGATTGTTCCAAAAAAAGTTGATCGGATCATGGAACATGGATAACCTATCCCTAACAATGATGACATCATAAGGACTTGAGTCCTCTACTAGAAGATCCTAGATAAAGCTCTCACCTCCTATAATAATCTCACGTTGTCGGTACGAGTGCATAATCGTCGTATCCTCTCTTGTATGAGTCTCTAATATAAATATTGAGCCAATGAAATCATAGGAGTCTCCATAATCCGAACGAGATACATGAAAATAAAATTGTAACTGGAACCTGTATCAAAATGAACAACAAATAGGGTGGATTAGACAGAGATCATACCTTGAATGATCTCTACAGCCTCCATGTTGTAGGCCTCAACTGCCTAAATCTTTTCTCATCCATGTCTACATGCTTTCTGATGTCAGGGTAGACCTCTCAGAGGTGGCGGTAGTGTAAACTAAAACCTATGACCACTGCCTCCAACATGGCTACCTCATCTTCCACGTCTACCACCCTGTGGACCACCCTACTCTGATTTATTCCTCTACCTCGGCTATCCCTCATCCATTTACTAATCGTCATTGCAATGAGTCGGGTAGTTGTGATCCATGTGAACCTGCTTGCGGCACAAGTAGCACAATATGCTCCTCTTTTAACATCCTCTATCATGTGAGCTCCGTACCGATGAACCCACATCCTGGGGTCATACACCATAAGGTTTTTCCCCCTTGGGCCTCTACATCATCTTCCTTCATCCTGATGTAGATGATTTAGCCACGTGTCTTCTGGTGGAGGCATTGAATATCAGTGTCAGCTCATTTAGGAAGACCTCCACTAGATGTGCACACTCTAGCACTCCAATCCGCATCGCGATGATGAACAATAACATCAATTCTCTAATCTCCAACTGGAGATCCTACTCAATGGTCTGGGCTACGAAGAAAGTGTCATGAACCGAATCTGGTCACCATCAATTCCAACACTAAACACAACCCCTGACAAGGCCCAAAGGGAATTCTCACTCCCCACATGCTAGGAAAAGTACCCGAGTATTAATATCATTCATTTTGGAACAATTTTCCCATATATGGATACATCAAACATCAAAACATTCGATACACAAAATCTAAAAAAATCATACCAAATTAAGTTTATAAAAAATACCGAATAGAATACACACGTCTAAACATGATAAAAAATGTCCATTGACACATATAAATAGTAGAAAAATATCCCAATCACACCACATTATGAGGTTTCATCACCCACAAGTCGTCTCTACAACCCCACACCATGGATGGGTTGTAACACCCCGAACCGCCATCACCCAAAGCATTTCATTTCCCATTGTCAAACATGACCCAGTCTACATACACCCAAGGAATGTATTTATGGTGTGATAAGAAGGCCCATAGTATTCCACAATGATATTTCATATAGTAAACAATACATGATAAAATGAATGTAATTTTTGATAATCCTAAAGTGGTGGAAATAATATCTAAAGAATGAATCTTTTAAATGTAAATAGTTTTCAATGGGAATTATTCCATAGAAGATCACATATCAATAAAAAATGAAAAATAATCTATTTTATAACAAAAAACATCACATTACGTTGATATATACACAATATTCAATGAGAACCAAACTCTGGGACAACCCTTGGTACTAGGTGGTCTCGGGCACCAGGTACCTCGTAACTCAGTGTAAACTGATCGTAGAAATATCAGTTCTCATATATGGGCCACTAGTAGGGAATATACCCATATAGTAGTGGTCCACATTACTCAAAAATATAGTTTTTTAAGTGCTATCATTTCCCATTTTTCTTACTGAAGCAGGGACAAACCCATCCTGATAACTAGCATACTAGTACATATCTACCCTCCAAGATACCTGAGAATCCCACTTTGTGCTCAAAACATTATCTACCGATAACAAAATCCATTAACATAGAAGCACACCAGATTAGGTTATAATCAAATCAAAATAGTAAGAACGCATTCTTTTCACATGTTATAACACCCATTAGTCCCTTTAAAATTTCAATTAAATAACTTCAAAAAACAAAACAAAATTTTTCACACAAATACCATTAATACCCTTACATTTCACACCGTGTTCATAAAAATATTCATCAAAACATTATTTTCATCACCAAAATCATTTCTATAAACCCATTAATTTACCTATAAAATAACCCCATTTTCATAACATAATATAAACATGTAAAAAACCCAAATTAACAAAAAAAATTGTTACCCAATGTAAAAAAACCCATTTAAAATAAAACTATTAACACAACGGGCATAACCATTTTCACCAAAACAAAATTTAAAGTAGAAAATGAATTTATATAAACCCATTAAATGAGTTATAAATGAATCCCAACTGGCAAAACATGAAATCAACATGTAAAACACCCAATATAACACTAAATTTGTGCCTAAAATTCATTTTCTCAACAAACATCACCAAAACTAGATTTCTCAAGAAGGATAATGGATGATAAGTGTGAAAAAAATAAAAATGTATAAAATTAAAATCATCTATTATTTATTACACTTTTAATCACCTACCACAAATGTTAAACCCCATGATTATGTGTGCGAAAATCCAACTGCACCACCCCCAACACACAAGGGACATTGATCAAGCCGAAAAATAAAAGAAAAGTCCAAGAAGCCAAGGATAAAACCCCAGGTTGGAAACCATACCTTTTGGACACAAGGAACATCATGAAAAAAGAATGAAAACTAAATTAATATGGTAAAAACTAAGAAGGAATTCACTTACATGAATGATCTTGATGTTTCTCCCCTAAATCCCCTATCGATAAAAGTTCAATGGGAGGGTTGAAGATATTGGAGGCCTCCCATGGTAGCTAGGTTCGAATGGGGGAAAAGTGGGTGAGTTTGTTTTATTTCTGAAAGGGAAATCGTGGAATTTCAAAAGATGTTTTATGAGATGGTCACTCGTGCACAGTTAGGATTCATGATTTAGTAAATTGCGATGCCAAACCGTGTAGCATGTAATGGCCTCCCTAAATGTGATGTTTTTCCCAAATTTCAGGGGCGTCCTAGGTGTAAAACTAGGGGAAATGAATATCCATGGATATGGAAAAATTATACCAAAAATAAAACCACCTTTCCACCCCATGACTCAACCAACTCAAGGGAATAAACCACTCCAACATCTTACCCCACAAGGGGTACCACTATAAGTGTCAAAATTCAATATCAAAACTACCTCAACCTCATACCATCCCATTGAAAAAAGTGAATTCCATGTACAATAAAAGACCCCCAAGGCTATGTTCATAGATCAATAACACATGAGACACCACAAATATAATCACAAAACACCTGGAAACTGAGAGAAAGCTAATAACCATAAAATGATTTGAAACAAAGCATGGAATTTAAATTAGGGGTGTAAAAATCATCCCCACCATAATGCATTAAACTACTTGAAACCAACAAAAACACTTGACGTAAAATATAAATCCCAAACTATTGAGCATGATAGAATCCCTTTCCATGTTTTCACTTGCCTCCAAAAATGAGAAACACCTCCTGTTGATAAAACAAAATAAGGGAATAGTATCATCAACCAAAACATAACTCACGTACCAAAATTGATCAAACATATTGAAACTAAATCCCAAAACAAAACAACTCAACCACTACCAGAAAATTCTCATGCAATCCACCTAAAATTACAAATAAACCTGAATAATGCTACCACATCATTACTTAAACAAAACCATTGAGTGTGCTCCAATCCCACTTTTACCCATGTATGAAATTGGTGGATATATAGCCTCAAACAAGACTAACTCCAAACAAGAACACACAAATTATAAATCCAATTAATTGATATGTGGTTACCTAAACAGACTTCTCACCACAAGGGACATCCTAATTTCTTAGACCGAATCTGGACACCAATTATGGGAGGCCCGAAATCTTTTCCTAGCATAAGGGGTAAACTAACATTAGACTTTTAACAATAGAACATACATGAGACCCATGATGGGTATCCCCACCATAATATCCAAACATATTAACTAACCAGCACAGGGTAGCGTGAAATGACCCCAATGTTTAAAGAGTTAGCATGACTGCACAGTTAGTCTGCACAGTTTAGAAAACCATGCGCCAATCGTTGGGATCATTCTGTCTTTATGGATTCATTGAACAAAATCAATACTATTCATGGAAAAAACATGTGTCAACCATTATAGAAAAATCTCAATCATTTATCCAAAAACCCAATGGAAACCAAAGGGAAAAATACTGACATTGGGTGATAAAAAGAACATGGAGTCCTCCCAAATCATTCCATCAAACAGTAAAAACTGGAACAAGATGATGAAACAAGTGGGTTAAAATATTCACATATTTCATAACAAGGATAGGAATTTGAACAAAGGTTTGAACGAGTACATAATTTCCCTTGAACATGAACCATATTCACTCTTGGACATATGGAAAGTGATAATATAATATAATCATCGCTTTCCACACATGCAAGATGTAGAAACTGCTAAAAAAAACCAATTCTTCCATTGCCACAATCAATTAAACTGATACCTTAGATGGTCTCAATGAGACATGGCACACTTCAAACCCACTTTAACCCAACCAAAATTTTTTCCAAAACAATGACTTAGAGGATGTACACACGTCGCCCTATGTTTCTTTGGATGTGAAAAATAAAAATGAAAGGACCAATATAAACACCTTCCCCAAGAATATAGTATTTCATAATTTCTTGATGGGATACAGGCATCCCACAAAATAGAGTCCCTCATAAGATTGAATAACATTGACACATATAGTAAAACGAACTCATGATAATTAAAGGCATCACCGAACATGACCATTGCAGCTAAAAAAACACAAGGATAGTGACCTTATACTGAGTCTCAAACATCTCATGTTTCCATCAAGTAACCATAACAGCCACTCTTGGCCAAATATTTCACACTGATGGCCTAACATGAACTCTTTCTTTTATTACACTAAACAAAGACCCAAAGTCCCTTTATGACATCATTATACACTAACATCCCTGAACTAGATTCACCTACGATGACTCTGGAAACATAAAAAACAAAGGTATATTTCAACCCCACACAACCAATGTCCCTCTATAAAGAGATAAAAATAAAAAAAGAAGAGGGGTAAAATATATCACTAAAGATAGAGAATAAAATCATTATGTTGGTCAAATGGAGGATCATCCAATGAATATTCCCCATGGGGACCACATGGATCATATCATAAATCAGTATGGGGGTGTTCATTAGAAAACATGAAAACCCAAGGACCCAACCATTATGGTAATTTGGTCACAAGATACCACAAACCTAATCTGAACACATGAGGGGAGGCACCACATTGGTCTCCAAAAATTTTTTCTCAAAAGAGACCAATGACCAATTATTTATTCCAACATTATGGAAATAATCCCTCAATCCATCCTCTTATAATGTTTTTGGTGTGATTGTGTTTATTTCCAAAGCCAGATGACTGCAAATCAATCTGGTTGGTGTTTTCCGAAGATATGTATTTATGGTGGCGTAGATTCCCAGTGTTCCAAATATTGGTGCGCCAAAATCGAGAATTTTTGTGAATAATGGAGAAAAAAATTGTAAATGGAAGAGGAATGAGGATACTAGTACATAGATCACATACCATGTCTCGGAATCATATGTGGACGAAAACTAGGCAGCCATAATGGTACACGGATGTGGTTCACGAAACCAAAAACGGATTGTGGTGCATGGTGGTGCGATACACGGATGGTATGGAATCAGCGGAGGATTTCATCTCATAAAATAAAAGGTGGTACATGGAACTAGTTTGCAAATGTTTTAAGGAATGTATTATGGTTTGCAGTGGCTGAAGAATCAGTACATGGTGAATTCTAGAATTGGAGATTTAGTAAATCTTGATTTAGAAAATTAAGAAGATATGTTTGCCTATATAAAAATTCATAATCACACCGATTATTGTAGAGATCGATCCTTATTTAGAGAAAATATTTCAAACCATGATTTCGAAAAATTCGAATGAAATTTCATGAAGGATGAACAATTTGGGAAGGGTGAAGTGGTTCGCAAAGTCTGAAGGGACGATCACAAAGGAAAAATTGGTTCACGCTGAATGTGTTTGTGGGAATTCTTAAACTACAATGGAAGTATAGTACATGGGAGAAGTTCTCCAGCACATGGAAGCAAAATAATTCCAAGAACATAGAATAGTCCATGGACAGAGGGGGATTCGAAAAAGTGGTTCACAGAACTGGTACGTGGTAGCGATACACGATCAGGAAGGAGAATGCAGATTATGGAAGAAGGGTTGTTCGCAACAGTATTAGTGTTACTTGAAGAAATTGTCCCATGTACCAAACACGATACTCAGTACACGGGGAGAAAAAATGTGGTTCACAATTTTCACAAGGAATCTTGTGAGAGCTTCAAATAAGATTTATAATGTAATTTATGGTAAGAGGACATGGGTTTCATGTTAGGTTGAAAAATAAACTTCAACAGATCATTTACCTATAGTTGAGGATGTAGGAATTCATGAAAATTAAGGGACCTACATGTCCATAAACTGTGTTGTACCAACATATCAATAAACTGTGAGTGGATTCTTTTCCAGGAGCAGTGACCGATGGAAGAGGAATACAATGACCCTTTCTACAAGAAGTGATCTTGAGAAGGAGGTATAGAGAGTGACCCTTGAAAATGTATTGAGAAGTTGTTAATCATTATAAATTCAGTGATTCGGGGCCTAGAAGGTATAGCCCAAACATTGTACTCATTATATTTAAATATCTATTGTGAATTTGGAACATCTCACATTGTCGTTATATGCTCTTTAGATGTTTCCAAATGAGGGTGAACCAAGTAAAAATTGTTGTGTCATGTGCATTATTGAATATCAGAATGTATATTTCCACAAGAGGAAGTGTGAATTGAAATTTTTCAAACAATGACAAAATATCTAAATGAGAGTGTGTTTTAATCATACATACCCTGATTCACACCCCATCTCTGGGTATACGAACTAGTGGACCTAAAAATGGTACTAGAGGGAAGGTTGAAAGTTGGGTATTTTCTCTCAGAAAAAGAATTGGAGGTGGTCAATTATAAAGGAGTTCCAATGTTAAATGGGAATAATTTTCAACTATAGAATAAACTAATGTAGCATTATTTCAGATCGGTAGGGATGGATGTCTTCATAGCACCTATGCATGGAATATCAGCTAACATTAATAATGGTTATTTATCATAAGCTGAAAGGATAGAATTATATACTGATGCTAAAGGGATCAATGTTGTATTGTGATCCCTATCAAATGAAATAATTTTGAAGGTGATGTCCTGTGAAGAATCACATGAAATGTGAGAAAAATTATTGAACATTTAAGAGGGAGACACATTAGTTTGAGAAGCAAAGCTGAAGGTTTTGTGGAACATGAATATGGATGTCAGAATGAATCAAAATGAGACTGTTGATCCATTATTTGACATAAAAAATATTGTTGTAAAAGAAATGCATGGTCTTGGAGATGTCCTTGGAGAAATAAATATTGTAAAACGTATACTGTGGAAACTTACATCATTGTTCAATCCAAAAGTTTCAGTGATGGAAGACAATTACTCAAAAAGTGTGACACTAAATAACCGTCACAGTTCCCTTCTTGCGAAAGAAATGAGAAACAAATACATTGATGCACTGAAAAAGGTGAAGCCAAAGCTAGTTGCATTAGAGGCCATATAGAATCACCCCATTGAAGATATTATGGAGGAAGAAAATATGGATGATATCATGTCAATTTTATCCTCTAATCTGCAATGAGGAAAAAGAACATTAAAAGGTAAACATCCATTTTCATGCTTTTGATGTGAAATTATTGGGAAATTTTCATCAATGTTTCCTAGGAATTATGATGATGAAAATGAAGAAAATGATGAAATTCCATAAAATAAGTATTCATAAAATTAAAAAGGGAGGATATGTACATAGATATGGTTATTCAAAAAGAATAATTAGTATTCATAAGAGGATGAATGATCAGAAGAATATGATGTAGAATATTTGTAGGGAATGCACGGATCATAATGTAGATGTTTTGGTGGCAGTTGATAGAAATTATTTAAAGAGAGAAGAAAGTGACAATGGATAAGGAAGACTTGAGATTCAGACTGAATTGGATGCTTCCCTTGATGATATTGATATTTTGATATCCAAAACAAAGGAAGGTAACAATTTTTTTTTGTGATATCAAAATCGTTATACAATAGAAAGAAGTAGATAATTCTGAGCTGAATGAATAAATTGAAGGCTGAGGTCTTCATTTCCAGTAAAAACCCAAAATATAAGAATATATAATTGAAATTTATAGTTTGACTGAAACTGGAAAACATAAAATCAATCATATTGTGCATCAATAAGAAGTGGTATTCAGTCTGTGATGTGCAATGGATGATCAAGAGAAATTCATAACTCTCGATTCAACATCAAGAAATAAATCAAACATGCAAGAAATAAGATATTATTTAAGTGGAATGTTCCATCCAAAAAAAGGAGCTAGATCTAAAATATGATGTAGTTATTGTTCAAGACAGACCACAAGCACCAACTTCATGATTGAAGATTGATTTTGGTACGAAGAAGAAGAATAATATGTAAATAACCCAAGGCACAACTAATGGAGCATCTTTACCATACATGAATATACCTCACATAATATTATTTTGTTGTGGTAAGATGAGACACTCTCAAAAAGTATGTTCCATAGAAAATAGTTAACAAAGGTAACAAGAGAAATAGAGGTGGTCATACATTGTTCAAAATATCAGGTCATCATTTGATTACCATTGATTCAAGGCTAAAGGTATAAGGCCCTAGAATTAAACCTTACTTACACTTGAGTTATTACAAGATTACACATTGAGTATATTTTTAGGTTTAGAGTTTTTTAGGATTATATTATAAAACATGCATTACATTCCACATTTAAACAAAGTGGTTACATAAAAGATAGTATTCATTTTTCCCATCAACAGAAACATATTTAAAATAAAACATGGATTCTTTGTTGACACATCCTTGACACTATCATCATATCATGTACCCTTCCCTGGACCTGTGAAAAACATTTCAAAAACATGGGATGAGCATAAAAAGCTCAGTAAGGGATATAAAAATTTCGAAAGGAAATATGAGTACATGTATACATAAGAATGAAATCATACTTTACCCATAAAACATAAGCACATTAACATACCTCATACGATCATGAATAAATCATAGAAGTCATAAGACATAAAGGTATCTTGAGGCATTCATAAAATTCTTACGTAGGGAGTATCCCTCTTGGTTACGTTTGGAATACCCATCATAGTATATTCCCTAATCCTCTTCGAAGAAACCTTAACGTTTAACCCCTTCGAGTTACCGAATGCATTGGAGATCTATATCGGGCTCACCCTCCACTAGTTTATCACGGAACCACCCATCTTCATAATAATACCCAAGAACCACAACATAATCGTATCACATTAAACATACTTAAAGGAAGCATAACATTTCCACCTTTCAATCACAAGATATCAATACAACACATTCATATAAAAAAATTATGAAAACCATTTTCAATACCAAAATAAAAGAAGAGTAAAACATGGTACTTATTTTTCTTTTAAAAAGAATTTATGGCTTGTAGAGGAAGCCGAAACTCAAATAATGGTCACGGAGGTGGAGAAGTCATTGTCTCCACATACGTACGACAAAAACATTCCCTTTTTTCGTTTAGTAAACGCTTCGTATAAAAAATATTAATTTTGAATAAACGTAAAATTCAAAGGGGTTTATACACCATATAAAAGAAGGTTGTGTATAAAACAAAATATTCCTCAATGAAAGGAGATTGAGACGAAGTCCTATACAATGACGGTATCCTTGGATTAAGGATAAATCAATTACATAATTATGTGTGACAAACTAATACACCAAATATAAGTGTATATTAAGTGTAAAAAAATCAGAGGCTATTCACACATATTCATAGTACGATATATTCAAGGAGTAAAAGATTATCCCAATGAATCAAAATTGGCTTAAGAAGTTCCCTTGCAAAAATTTGACAGCCTAACGGCATCACTACAAAATTCACAAAATGAGTTGATGAGAGATAAAAAGGGTATCTCACCACTTGGACATAAAATTTAAATCACTAAGGATATAGAAGAACATATCCCAACATAATGTTATGTGAACTAAAATACATAACAAAAGAAGTCTTTTAAAAAGAGGAGGGTGAAATGTTCCCTTACCGACATGGGTATCTTTCGAAACATACACCCCGTGAAAGAAGGAAAATAAAAAATTGATGTAAATACTAATAAATGAAAGTATATTACACAATGAGTAAAATAATGGGCATTATATACACCAATCAATGTAAAATGTGGAAAATGTAGCATAAATCTCACAGGAATAAAAGTGAGATGAAAAATCCCTTTCGAAAACTCGGCAGCCTAACGTCGCCACTTAAAACATACAAAAATGGATTGATGAGATCAAAAAGGGTCTCTCATAATATTAACATAAATTTTACAGCATGAGGAATATAAAATAACCTCCCCCAACATAACAAAGAGGAGCTTAAAATAAGTTACATTAAGGAGAGTACTTAAAACAAAGAGAGAGGTTAGATATCTTACGAAAATTCGGTAGCCTAACGGTGCCACTCAAAACATCCAAAATGGATTGATGAGAGAGAATAGGGTCTCTCATAATATGAACGTAATAATTACAGTAATAGTAATATAAAAAATATCCCAATCACAAGAAATATGAGCATAAAAGGAATGACATAAAATAGTGTACTTAAAAAGAAAGAGAGGAGTAGGATCCCTTACCTCGTGTCCGACATGACTCGATCGTTTTATAACCTCCTGAATAATAAACTTGTGTTAATTTCTACTTGCTTAAGAACCTTTTTCAAGTTCATCATTCCTTTTATATCACTTATTTCCATTTTATAAGCATTATGTAATCATTTAAGTTAATAATGTTTGTTTTTTCGACATTTGGTTCTTAAGTCGAAAGGGGACTTCTTTCAATTACATGTTTTTCGTGTGGTCAAAGGTTCATTATATCCAGAATGATATTCATATATATCATATATATCATATATAACCAGAATATTCATGTATTTATAATATTACATAATCATTTAGAGGTAAGAAATTAAATGCACCGTTCATGGAGACAGTAAGCTGTACGTACGCATGAACTCTACTTTCATTTCTATGTCATATTAATCTACATAAAAATAAATGAGTGGTATGTATATATTAATTAAAGAATTATATTCATCATTTATATGTGACATACATCATATATAATAACTTTAAATACAACCTTTATACATTCCACATATGGCATTAACGAATCAAATCACTTTGAGGGGGCGGTAGTCCGCAATTCCTAAAATGAAATTATCGTGTTTACCCACAATGGAAACAAAAAAGGTATTCCACAAAAGAAAAATACAGAAACATAAACATATTATATATCATATATTAATATAGTTACATCTTAATGTCCTCCTTTTAAGGTGTTATATGAGTGTTGAACAATCATCGTTTTGTGAGGCAGAAATTCTCCATCCACATAAACAGTATGTTCTTTAAACATTTGATGTAGGTCTGTGTAAGTGTAGCTCGAATTATTCTTTTAAAAACATCCTAGTATATTTAAGATACTGGATTTGTTACAATAGAAATTAATAAAAAGAGTTTAGGGGGTTTGATAAGAAAAATAAAACAAAAGAACACAAGTGAAGTCATTACCTTAAAAATCGGGAAACTCTTTTTGATTTGAACTCAAAGGCTTTCTTGGGAAGACATCTGCCCAAAGTGAGGCTTATAGGAGTAATAGAGGGATGTATATAGACAAAATGGGTAGGGTTATGACGAGGCAAAGGCTTTGGAAGTGTGGGTAAGGAGGTAGAGGTGGGGGCCTTTTATAAGAGGAGAGGAGGGGCACTCTTGGAAAGTAAAGAAATGTTACGTTATTTGACAATGAGTTTCAGATTTAAAAGGTCCCACATTGATATAATTCTAGGATAAGGATATAAGGATTCTAAATCCACTAATCCAATAGGTTTTGGACATGTTTAGGTCATATATTTTACAATATCTTTTCATTTTATTTAAATCCTTTATTGATGAGGTAATCGCTGAATCATTATGATGTCATAAATAATTTTATTTATATAATGTCTAAAAATTATAAAAAAATATCATGATGTAGGAAATCGTTTTAGCTTTCTAATTACTATTTATAGTAGAAAATCGGACTTGTATAACCCCATGTAAAAGTATTTTTATTAAAACAACTCATGTTTGTGTTATTTTTACTTTTACATTAAATAAAAAGTTATTTATGACATTTACCAACCAAAGTGGCTCCATGGGGTCCCCAAGTTGACCCATGTATTTTCTCGGTCATCCATGACACTTCCAATAAGGGGAGGACATGTGTCAAGCTCATCTCATATTATTAAAACATTATTTTTACCTTAAACTACACTAATGACCACTAATCGCGATTAAAACATAAATGTTACTATGCACAAAAAAATTATTTTAATTCTATTGAACCACATTTTACTTCTTAATGAAAACCATGTATGTCAAATTTTTGAAATTCAAAACACAGAGGTGGTAAAATTTCATTTAAACGGAAATCAGTTTTTATAAGAACCACTTCGTGGTTTCACTATTCATCAAAAATTGATGTTTTTCAGAAAAATACCAAAACATCACCCTACGATATATTTGATATTACAAATTCAAAAATGAAGTCTATTTTACAAAATTCATAACATATAAGTTGCATTAATTAATTTAATAATTAATTCCCGCTGTCAGAGTAAATAGCGTGTTTTTATGAAACAATAAGTATCAAAAGGTTGACACTAGTTTAAGTCCGATTTCAAAGTGAAATTAATTCCAATGACCACAATTGGATTAAATTGTAAAAATATATTCTAATTGAACTTTAAAACCAATTCAAAATATAATCTAATCATATAAATAAATTAGATTAAAAAGTGGTTTGGAATACAACATTTTTCACTATTCATTAAACAAATGAACTTTATCGGAAAAATAACAAAAATTTACCCAACGTAAATTTTGATGTCCCGATTCTATAGAAAAATTTTATTTTTTCAAATATAACACATGAAATTGTTAAAAAGTGGATTTAAAAGGGTTTCGCCATTGAAAGGTGGTTAATCGACCTTTTAACGAATATTAGAATGTTTATGATTAAAAATTGGATTCATTCGCATTTTTAATCCTCTAAAATTTATTGTAAAGAGTAAAAATATTTGACAAAAATATATAATCATTTTTTAGTTAGTTCTGTTCATTCCCTCCATTACAACGGCTAGGCGTTAACTACCATTTAAAATAATATTATTTTATTATTAGAGAGAAACGTAAGATTCCCAAGAAACTCGTTGTTGTGTATTGGGTACGCCACCGAGCATAGCGTCCCCTTTAAAGTAATATTAATATTTTATTCACAAATATGGATGAATATAAAAATTTTATATTCTTTATTTACCAGGGGTGTTACATCCTTCCCCCCTTTTGGGAATTACATCCTCGCAATTTTAAAATTGCGCTTGGAAGCATCTTTGAAAGTCCCACATCAGATCATGAGTCGGTAAAACAATCACTTTAAAATAACGAAAGAGAGGTACAGAGGTCACCCCAGTTAACCCATACTAGGATTCCATTTAGGAAAACATGGACATGGAGGAGAAAACATAGGGTCATGTTCTGATGGAGAGTGATAGAAAACATGTTTAGGAGAAAGTTAACCACAAGAAAATCACAAACTTGTGATGGCTTAAACGGTATTCGATTCCCCAGTAGGAAAAGTTAATAGAAAACACTTTTGTTTTAAGTTTCTTTTTATTGAGGAATTTTTTCATAAGGAAACATAATCACTTATCATGTTTACATCCAACTTTTATTATATTTCTTACACTAACTCATATTTTCTCCAAAAGACGAGTATTTAGGAAGACTTATTCACATTAAGAGTACTATAATCAACTTCTAGAGAATCACCTAATCCAAAAAAGAGAACTATATAATTCCCATGTCTTTAGACTTTAACCAAAAACAAAACCAAAAAGGTTAGTACAAGATCAGATAATCCATAAATGTATAACCCTTTATAAAAAGAAAATCTATTCATAATCTCCAAAATTTGTCCAACAAAACCCAAAGTTCAACGAGGACCATTTGATAAACAATTTGTCCATAAAATTATTCAAAGTAAACCAAACTAAGATTGAAACCCAAATATTTGAAGGATTTAGTCACATATTCTTCCAAGGTACAAATTAACTTTTATCTCCAAATAACATCAGTTTCTCTTAAAGTCTCGTATTGAAAAGTAATTAACCTAATCACATATCCTCGATGATAGTTTAATCATTTCCATAGATAACCCAAAAATAAACTTACTCTTGATTCATAAAATCATCTAACTAAAAATAATTAGTCAAACTAACTAGGGACTTCACGTAGTCCAGTGGTAGGCGATAAGTACCAGTCGCACTTTGGTTGTGGGTTCGATTCCCGCAGCTTTGTCTGACGCGACGGGTTGTCACACGGTCTGTGTGTTGTCCTTTTTCCAGAACTATATAATTCTTAAAACATTCCCCAAAACGAGATAAAATCTTCGAAAATGATCATAACATATTTTAACCTCAAGTTTATCTCATGCCTTACATTTTCCATCATAACATATAATAACCCATTATTACCTCAAAAGTAAGGATCATATAAACTCTAATTGTTACCTTTTTTATTATTACCTGAACTTCCACATCAATTGGTCATCTCGTACATGATGCATTACAGATCATACCAAGGTTCAAGTGGTTGATCATGACTCCTTGATAGTTGGTTTATAACAACCATGAGTTTTCTCATTGAATCCCCCATTTTATCTAATATCTTAATCAGAGAACCACCACAGTTTCCTTCAAACCTGTTTTCTATTTGGTGCCTTCAGGATCCATCCATTCACTAAAAACAGAAATGTCATTGTGAGTATATCAACAAAACCATCATGTAATAATGAGGAAGGTAAACACTAAGATATACTTACTCATTCACATTATCTAAAACTAGGACTCTTTCTGAAATCCTAACCATTATGGTAATGTCACTTATTCCCAGAGAATACCCTAACCTCTAAAGTTATCTAAACCGACCTCTGATACCAACTATATGCCCCCAACCTTAATCCTTACTTACTCTTGAGTTATTACAAGATTACACATTGAGGATCTTTTCAGGTTTAGAGTTTTAGAGAATTAGATCATAAAACATTCATTACATTCCCCATTTAAACAAAGTGGTTACATAAAATATAGTATTCATTTTTCCCATCAACGGAAACATATTTAAAATAAAACATGGATTCTTTCTTGACACTTCCTTGGCACTATCATAATATCATGTACCCTTCCCTTGACCTGTTAAAAACATATAAAAACTTGGGATGAGCATAAAAAGCTCAGTAAGGGATATAAAAATATGGAAAGGAAACAAGAGTACATGTATACATAAGAATGAAATCATACTTTACCCATAAAAAATAATCACTTTAACATACCTCATAAAATCATGAATAAATCATATAAATCATAAGACATAAAGGTAACTTGAGGCATTCATAACATTCTTACATAGGGATTAACCCTCTTGGTTATGTTTGGAATACCCATCACAGTATATTCCCTAAATCTCTTCGGAGAAACCATAACGTTTAACCCCTTCGTGTTACCAAATGCATTGGAGAGCTATATCGGGCTGACCCGCCCTTTGTTTATCACGGAACCACCCTCCTTCATAATAATTCCCAAGATCCACAACATAATTGTATCACATAAAACATGAATAAAGGAAACATAACATTTCCACCTTTCAATCACATGATATCAATACAACACATTGATATAAAAACATTTGGAAAACCATTTTCAATACCAAAATAAAAGAAGAGTAAAAATGGTATTTATTTTTCTTTTAAAAAGAAGGTATGTCTTGTAGAGGAAGCCAAAACTCAAATAATGGTCACGGCAGCGGAGAAGTTGTTGTTGCCACATACGTACGACAAAAACATTCCCTTTTGTCGTTTAGTAAACGCTTCGTATAAAAAATATTCCTTTTGAATAAACAATAAATTCAATGGGGTTTATACACCGTATAAAAGAGGGTTGTGTATAAAACATGATATTCCTCAATGAAAGGAGATTGAGACGAAGTCCCATACAAAGATAGTATCCTTGGATTAAGGATAAATCAATTACATAATTATGTGTGACAAACTAATAGACCAAATATAAGTGGATATTAAGTGTAAAACAATCAGAGGTTATTCACATATATTCATAGAACGAAATATTCAAGGATTACAAGCTTATCCCAAAGAATCAAAATTGGGTTAATAAGTTCCCTTGCAAAAATTTGACAGCCTGACGACGTCACAACAAAATTCAGAAAATGAGTTGATGAGAGATAAAAAGGCTATCTCATCACATGGAGATAAAATATAAATCACTAAGGATATAGAAGAACATATCCCAACATAATATTATGTGAATTAAAAGACATATCAAAAGATGTCTTTTAAAAAGAGGAGGGTGAAAGGTTCCCTTACCGACATGGGTATATTTCGAAACATACACCCCATGAAATAAGGACAATAAAACATTGACGTAAATACTCATAAATGAATTATATTACACAATGAGTAAAATAATGCGAAGTACGTACACCACTCAAAGGAAATTGTGGCAAATGTAGCATAAATCTCACGGGAATAAAAGTGAGATGAAAAATCCATTTCGAAAACTCGGCAGCCAAACAACGCCACATAAAACATACAAAAATGGATTGATGAGATCAAATAGGGTCTCTCATCATATTAAGATAAAGTATAGAGCAAGAGGAATATAAAAGAACAGCCCCCAACATAAAAAATAGGAGCTTGAAAGAAGTGACATAAAGGAGAGTACTTAAAAATAAAGAGAGAGGTTAGATCTCTTACGAAAATTCAGCAGCCTAACGGCGCCACTCAAAACTTCCAAAATGGATTTATGAGAGAGAATATTGTCCCTCGTCATATGAACATAAAAATCACAGTAAGGGTAATATAAATGAACATCCCAATCACAAGAAAGATGAGCTTAAAAGGAATGACATAAAAGAGTTTACTTAAAAAAGAAAGAGAGGAGTAGGAACCCTTACCTCGGGTCCGACTTGACTCGATCATTCTTTAACATCCTGAATAATAAAATTGAGTTAATTTATACATGCTGAAGAACATTTTTCAAGTTCATTATTCTTTTATATCACTTATTTCCATGTTATAAACATTATTTAATCATTTATTTTAATAATGCTTGTTTTGTCGCTATTTGGTTCTTATGTCGAATGTGGACTTCTTACAATTACATGTTGTTCGTGTGGTCAAAGGTTCATTAGATCAAGAATGATATTAATGATTTGGATATCATATATATCTTATATATCCATAATATACATGTATTTATAATATTACATAATCATTTAGAGGTAAGAAATGAAATGCACTGTTCAAGGAGATGGTAAGCCATACGTACGCATGAACGCTACTTTCATTTCTATGTCATATTAGTGTAATTAAAACTAAATGAGAGGTATGTATATTTTAATTACAGAATTATATACATCATTTATATGTAACATACATCATATATAATAACTTTAAATACATCCTTTATACATTCCACATATGGCATTAACGAATCAAATCACTTTGAGGGGGCGGTATTCCGCACTTCCTAAAATGAAATTATCGTGTTTAGCAACAATGGAAACCAAAAATGTATGCCACAAAAGAAAATTATAGAAAAATAAACATATTATATATCATATATAAATATAGTGGTATTTTAATGGCCTCCTTTTAAGGTTTTATATGAGTGTTGAACAATCATCATTTTGTGAGGCAGAAATTCGCCATCCACAGAAACAATATGTTCTTTAACCATTTGATGTAGGTCTATGTAAGTGTAGCTAGAATTATTATTTTGACAACAACCAAGTATATTTAAGATACTGGAGTTGTTATAATAGAAATTAATAAAAAGAGTTTAGGGGGTTGGAGAAAAAAATAAAACAAAAGAACACAAGTGAAGACATTACCTAAAAAATCGGGTTACTCTTTTTGATTTGAACTCAAAGGCTTCCTTGGGAAGACTTCTGCCCAATGTGAGGCTTCTAGGAGTAAGAGAGGGATGTGGAGAGACAAAATGGGCAGGTTTTGGCCGAGCCAATGGCTTCAGATGTGTGGGTATGGAGGTAGAGGTGGGGCCATTTATAAGAGGAGAGGAGGGACACTCTTGGAAAGTAAAGAAATGTTACTTTATTTGAAAATGATTTTCTGATTTAAAAGGTCCCACATTGATATAATTTGAGGATACAGTGATAAGGTTTAGAAATCCACCAATGCAATAGGTTTTGGGCATGTTTAGGTCATAAATTTTACATTATCTTTTCATTTAATTTAAATCCTTTATTAATGAGGTAATCGCTGCATAATTATGATGTCATAAATAATTTTATTTATATAATGTCTAATAATTAAAAAAAATATCATGATGTAGGAAATCATTTTATCTTTCCAATTACTATTTATAGTCAAAACTCTGACTTGTATAACCCCATGTAAAAGTTTTTTTATTAAAAAAACTCATGTTTGTGTCATTTTTACTTTTACGTTAAATAAAAAGTTATTTATGTCATTTCCCAACCAATGTGGCTCCATGGGGTCCTCAAGTTGACCCATGGATTGTCTCGGTCGTCCATGACACATCCAAAAAGGGTAGGAAATGTGTCAAGCTCATCTCAGGTTATTAAAACATTATTTTTACCTTAAACTACACTAATTACCTCTAATCATGATTAAAACATAAAAGTTACTATTCACCAATAAATTATTTTAATTCCATTGAACCACATTTTACTTCTTAATAACAATCATGTATGTCGGATTTTTGAAATTCAACACACAGAGGTGGTAAAATTTCATTTAAATGGAAAATCAGTTTTTATAAGTACAAATTAGTGGTTTCACTATTCATCAAAAATTGAAGTTCTTCAGAAAAATACCAAAACTTCACCCTAAGCTATATTTGATATTCCAAATTCAAAAATGAAACCTATTTTAAAAAATTGATAGAATTTAAGTTTCATTAATTAATTTAATAATTAATTCCCGCTGTCAGAGCAAATAGCGTGTTTTTATGAAACAATAAGTATCAAAAGATTGACACTAGTTTAAGTCCGATTTCAAATTGAAATTAATTTTAATGACCATAATTGGATTAAATGGTAAAAATATATTAAAATTGAACATTAAAACCAATTAAAAATATAATCTAATCATATAAATAAATTAGATTAAAATGTGGTTTGGAATACAACATTTTTCACTATTCATTAAAAAAATGAACTTTATTCGAAAAATAACAAAAATTTACACAAAGTAAATTTTTATGTCCCAATTCTATAGAAGAATTTTATTTTGTCAAATATAACACATAAAATTGTTAAAAAGTGGATTTAAAAGTGGTTTGCCATCGAAAGGCGGTTAATCAACCTTTTAAAAAATATTAGAATGTTTATGCTTAAAAATTGGATTCATTCGCATTTTTAATCCTTTAACATTTATTGTAAAGAGTAAAAATATTTGACAAACATATATATTCATTTTTTAGTTTGTTTTTTTCATTCCCTCCGTTACAATGGCTAGGCATTAACTACCATTTTAAATAATATTATTTTATTATTAGTGTGCAACGTAAGATTCCCAAGAAACTCATTTTTGCGTATTGGGTACGCCATCGAGCATAGCGTCCCCTTTAATGTTATATTAATATTTTATTCACAAATATGGATATACATAAAAATTTCATATTATTTATTTACCTAGAGTGTTACATCATTCCCCCCTTTTGGGAATTGCATCCTCGCAATTTTAAAATTGGTCTTGGAAACATCCTTGAAAGTCCCACATCGGAACAAGAGTCGGTAAAACAATCACATTAAAATAAAGAAAGAGAAGTACAGAGGTAACCCGAGTTAACCCATACTAGGATTCCATGTAGGAAAACTTGGACATGGAGGAGAAAACATAGGGTCATGTTCTGATGGAGAGTGATAGAAAAAATGTTTAGGAGAAAGTTAACCACAAGAAAATCACAAACTTGTGATGGGTTAAATGGTATTCGATTCCCCAGTATGGAAATTTAATAGAAAACATTTTTGTATTATGTTTCTTTTTATTATGGAATTTATTCATAAGGAAACATAATCACTTATCATGTTGACTTCCGACTTTTATTATATTTCTTACACAAACTCATATTTTCTCCAAAAGACGAGTCTTTAGGAAGACTTGTTCACATTAAGAGTACTATAATCAACTTCTAGAGAATCACCTAATCCACAAAAGAGAACTATATACTTCCCATGTCTTTAGACGTTAACCAAAACCAAAACCAAAAAGGTTAGTACAAGATCAGATAATCTATAAAAGGATAACCCTTTATAAAAAGAAAATCTATTCTTAACCTCCAAAATTTGTCCAACAAAACCCAAAGTTCAACGAGGACCTTTTGAATAACAATTTGTCCATAAAATTTTTCAAAGTAAACCAAAATAAGATTGAAACCCAAATATTTTAAGGATTTAGTCACATAGTCTTCCAAGGTACAAATTAACTTTTATCTCCAAATAACATCAGTTGCTCTTAAAGTCTCGTATTGAAAAGTAATTAACCTAATAAAATATCCTAAATGATAGGTTAATCATTTCCATAGATAACCGAAAATAAACGTATTCTTGATTCATAAAATCATCTAACTAAAAAAATAGTCAAAATAACTAGGTACTTCACGTAGTCCAGTGGTAGGCGATAAGAAACAGTCACACTTTGGTTGTGGGTTCGATTCCCACAGCTTTGTCCGATGCGACGGGTTGTCACACGGTCTGCATTTTTTCCTTTTTCCAGAACTATATATTTCTTAAAACATTCCCCAAAACGAGATAAAATCTTCAAAAATGGTCATAACATATTTTAACCTCAAGTTTATCTCATGCATTCCATTTTCCATCAAAACATATAATAACCCATAATTACCTCAAAAGTAAGGATCATATAAACTCTAATGGTTACATTTATAATTATTACCTGAAATTCCACATCAATTGGTCATCTCGTACATGATGCATTACAGATCATACCAAGGTTCAAGTGGTTGATCATGACTCCTTGATAGTTGGTTTAGAACAACAATGAGTTTCCTCATTGAATCCCCCATTTTATCTAGTATCTTAATCAGAGAACCACCACAGTTTCCTTCAAACCTGTTGTCTATTTGGTGCCTACTAGATCCATCCATTCACTAAAAACAGAAATGTCAGTGTGAGTATATCAACAAAACCATCATGAACTAATGAGGAAGGTAAACACGAAGATATACTTACTCATTCACTTTATCTAAAACTAGGACTCTTTCTGAAATCCTAACCATTATGGTAATGTCACTTATGCCTAGAGAATACCCTAACCTCTAATGTTATCTAAACTGACCACTGATACCAACTATAAGGCCCCAAAATTAAACCTTACTTACTCTTGAGTTATTACAAGATTACACATTGAGGATCTTTTCAGGTTTACAGTTTTAGAGAATTAGATCATAAAACTTCCATTACATTCCACATTTAAACAAAGTGGTTACATAAAATATAGTATTCGTTTTTCCCATCAATGGAAACATATTTAAAAAAAACATGGATTCTTTCTTGACACTTCCTTGACACTATCATCATATAATGTACCCTTCCCTTGACCTATGAAAAACATTTAAAAACTTGGGATGAGCATAAAAAGATCAGTAAGGGATATAAAAATATGGAAAGGAGACATGAGTACATGTATACATAAGAATGAAATCATACATTACCCATAAAAAAACACATTAACATACCTCATAAAATCATTAATAAATCATAGAAATCATAAGACATAAAGGTAACTTGAGGCTTTCATTACATTCTTACATAGGGAGTAACCCTCTTAGTTACGTTTGGAATACCCATCACAGTATATTCCCCACATCTCTTTGGAGAAACCTTAACATTTAACCCCTTCGCGTTACCCAATGCATTGGAGAGCTATATCGGGATTTCCCGCCCTTAGTTTATCACAGAACGACCCTCCTTCATAATAATTCCCAAGAACCACAACATAGTCATATCACATAAAACATGCATACAGGAAACATAACAATTCCACCTTTCAATCACAAGATATCAATAAAACACATTGATATAAAAACATTATGAAAACCATTTTCAATTCCAAAATAAAAGAAGAGTAAAACATGGTATTTATTTCTCTTTAAAAAATAAGGTATGGCTTGTAGAGGATGCCGAAACACAAATAATGGTCACGGCGGCGGAGAAGTCATTGTCGTCGCATACGTACGACAAAAACATTCCCTTTTGTTGTTTAGTAAACACTTCGTATAAAAAATATTCCTTTTCAATAAACGTTAAAGTCAAAGGGGTTTATACACCATATAAAATAAGGTTGTGCATAAAACAAAATATGCATCAATGAAAGGAGATTGAGACAAAGTCCCATACAAAGACGGTATCATTGGATTAAGGATAAATAAATTACATAATTATGGGTGACAAACTAATACACAAAATATAAGTGGATATTAAGGGTACAACAATCAGAGGTTATTCACACATATTCATATAACTAAATATTCAAGGAGTACAAGCTTATCCCAAAGAATAAAAATTGGGTTAAGAAGTTCCCTTGCAAAAATTTTACAGCCTAACGGCGTCACAACAAAATTCAGAAAATGAGTTGATGAGAGATAAAAAGGGTATCTCATCCCATGGACATAAAATTTAAATCACTAAGGATATAGAAGAACATATACCAACATAATTTTATTTGAATTAAAAGACATAACAAAACAAGTCTTTTAAAAAGAGGAGGGTGAAAGGTTCCCTTACCGACATGGTTATCTTTCGAACATACACCCAGTTAATGAAGGACAATACAACATTGATGTAAGTACTCATAAATGAAATTATATAACACAATGAGTAAAATAATGGGCAGTACATACACCACTCAAAAGAAAATTGTGGCAAATGTAGCATAAATATCACATGAATAAAAGTGAGATGAAAAATCCCTTTTGAAAACTCGCAAGCCTAACGGCACTACTTAAAACTTACAAAAATGGATTGATGAGATAAAATAGGGTCTCTTGTGATATTAAAATAAAGTTTAGAGCATGAGGAATATAAAATAACATCCCCCAACATAACAAATAGGAGCTTAAAAGAAGTTACATAAAGGAGAGTACTTAAAAAGAAAGAGAGAGGTTAGATCTCTTAGGAAAATTCGGCAGCCTAACGTCACCACTCAAAACTTTCAAAATGGATTGATGAGAGAGAATAGGGTCCCTCATCATATGAACATAAAAATTATAGTATGATTAATATAAATGAACATCCCAATAAAAAGAAATATGTGCTTAAAAGTAATGACATAAAAGAGTGTACGTAAAAAGAAAGAGAGGAGTAGGATCCCTTACCTCGGGTCCGACTTGACTCGATCATTCTTTAACGTCCTAAATAATAAACATGAGTTAATTTATACATTCTTAAGAACCTTTTTAATGTTCATTATTCCTTTTATATCACTTATTTCCATGTTATATACATTATGTAATCATTTAAGTTAATAATGATTGTTTTGTCGATATTTGGTTCTTAAGTTGAAAGTGGACTTCTTACAATTACATGTTGTTCGTGTGGTGAAAGGTTCATTATATCCAGAATGATATTCATGATTTGGATATCATATATATCATATATATCTAGAATATACATGTATTTATAATATTACATAATCATTTAGAGGTAAGAAATGAAATGCACCGTTCATGGAGACGGTATGCCGTACGTACGCATGAACGCTACTTTCATTTCAATGTCATATTAATGGAATTAAAACTAAATGAGAGGTATGTATATATTAATTCCAGAATTATATTCATCATTTATATGTAACATAAATCATATATAATAACTTTAAATACATCCATTATACATCCCACATATGGAATTAACGAATCAAATCACTTTGAGGGGGTGGTAGTCTGCACATCCTAAAATGAAATTATCATGTTTACCCACAATGGAAACCATAATGGTATGCCAAAAAATAAAAAAAAATAAACATAAACATATTATATATCATATATAAATATAGTGACATCTTAATGGCAACCTTTTATGGTGTTATATGAGTGTTGAACAATCATCGTTTCGTGAGGCAGAAATTCTCCATCCACAGAAACAGAATGTTCTTTAATCAATCGATGTAGGTGTGTGTAAGTGTAGCTCAAATGATTTTTATAACAACATACTAGTATATTTAAGATACTGGAGTTGTTTCAGAATAAATGAATAAAAAGATTTTAGGGTGTTGGAGAAGCAATATAAAACAAAAGAACACAAGTGAAGACATTACCTTAAAAATCGGATAACTCTTTTTGATTTGTGCTCAAAGGATTCCATGGGAAGACTTCTGCCCAAAGTGAGGCTTCTAGGAGTAAGAGAGGGATGTATAGGGAAAAATGGGTAGGTTTTGGCCGAGCCATTGGCTTTGGAAGTGTGGGTACGGAGGTAGAGGTGGGGGCCTTTTATAAGAGGAGAGGAGGGGCACTCTTGGAAAGTAAAGAAATGTTACTTTATTTGAAAATGTGTTTCAGATTTAAAAGGTCCCACATTGATATAATTATAGGATAAGGATATAAGGATTCTAAATCCACCAATAAAATAATTTTTGTAAATGTGTTGGTCATATATTTTACAATATCTTTTCATTTTATTTAAATCCTTTATTGATGAGGTAATCGGTGCATCAATATATTGTCATATATATTTTTATATATTCAATGTCTAAAAATTATATAAAAAATATTATGATGTAGGAAATATTTTTAGCTTTCAAATTAATATTTATAGTCAAAATTATTACTTGTATAACCCCATGTAAAAAGTGTTTTATTAAAAAAACCCATGTTTGTGTCATTTTTACCTTTACATTAAATAAAAAGTTATTTATGTCATTTTCCAACCAAAGTGGCTCAATGGGGTCCCCAAGTTGACCCATGGATTTTTGTGGTCGGCCATGACACATCCAAAAAGGGTAAGACATGTTTCAAGCTCTTCTCATATTATTAAAACATTATTTTTACCTTAATCTACACAAATTACCTCTAATCGCCATTAAAACTTAAAAGTTACTATTCACCAAAAAATTATTTTAATTCCATTGAACCAATTTTTACTTCTTAATAAAAACCATGTATGTCATATTTTTGAAATTCAAAACATAGAGGTGGTAAAATTTCATTTAAATGGAAAATCAGTTTTTATAAGTACCACTTAGTGGTTTCACTATTCATCAAAAATTGAAGTTCTTCAGAAAAATACCAAAACTTTACCCTAAGCTATATTTGATATTACAAATCCAAAAATTAATTCTATTTTAAAATATACAGAAGATATAAGTTTCATTAATTAATTTAATAATTAATTCCTGCTGTCACAGTAAATAGGGTGTTTTTATGAAACAATAAGTATCAAAAGATTGACACTAGTTTAAATCCGATTTCAAAGTGAAATTAATTTCAATGACCACAATTGGATTAAATGGTAAAAATATATTCTAATTGAACTTTAAAACCAATTCAAAATATAATCTAATCATATAAATAAATTAGATTAAAAAGTGGTTTTGAGTACAACATTTATCACTATTCATTAAAAAAATGAACAATATCGGAAAAATACCAATAATTTACACAAAGTAAATTTTGATGTCCCAATTTTAGAGAAGAATTTTATTTTGTCAAATATAACACATAAAATTGTTAAAAAGTGGATTGAAAAGAGGTTCACCATCAAAAGGTGGTTAATCGACATTTTAAAGAATATTAGAATGTTTATGCTTAAAAATTCGATTCATTCGCATTTTTAATCCTATAAAATTTATTGTAAAGAGAAAAAATAATTGACAAACATATATAATCATTTTTTAGTTAGTTCGTTTCATTACCTCCATTACAACGGCTAGGCGTTAACTACCATTTAAAATATTATTATTTTATTATTAGAGTGCAACGTAAGATTCCCAAGAAACTCGTTGCGTATTGGATACGCCATTGAGCATAGCGTCCCCTTTAAAGTAATATTAATATTTTATTCACAAATATGGATAAATATAAAAATTTTATATTCTTTATTTACATGGGGTGTTACAAAATATCTCAGACATATGGAAAGATATTGAACATCAACAAGGCAGGGGAATGTTCCTTGGAAATATGAATTTGTTCAAAAGAAGTAGCCAAAAGTTTCTTCAATTGAGATGAATGTTCAAAATTGATTTACAACTCTGTAATTTGAAATGGACCCATCAAATACTAGGGAAGTTCCAGATCACCATTCTATGTCAGTTATTAATTCAATATCTTGGGTCAAAAAGAAAAGGGCCAAGCAGGACAGGGTTGTAGAAATTGTGTTCATGAAATCAAATCACACATGGATAAGGATAATTTAAAGTGGATTCAATTCATAGATGACATGAAATAAGAATCTAGTAACCAGAATATGGTCTCACAAAAAAGATATTTAATGATTTTTTAATAAAGAAATCTTGAAAATTATTTTTTCAGGAAAATCCATGTTTGGAGGAAAATACATGAGACGAGCAGATTTCCTAATTGTTGAGGGGCTTAGCCCCAACTTTCTTAGTGCTGGTCAATTGTGTGACCTTGGAAATGAAATATTTTTTAAAAGAAATTATGTATCATCAAGGAAAAGGATGGTGATGTTATGTTCCAAGGAAAGTGTATGAAAGGGAATCTCTACCTCATGAGTGGAGAAGAAGATACATTCTTTTTGGTCAAAGATGATGAAAACAAGTTATGGAATTTGCATCTTAGACACATAAGACAAGGTTCCTTGGATGATCTGGTGAAATATGATTCGCCACTAAATCTCCCAAAATTATCACATGATTTTAAGCATATATCTGATGCATGCCAACATGGGAAGATCATTGGTAATACATATAAGCAGAAGGAGAAAAGGTCAATGAGAATGCTCGAGTTGGTGCATATATATGTGTGTGGGAAAATTTACCATAGGTATATTAATGTGATGAGATATTATGTTATATTCATTGACGACTATTGAAGAATGGCATGGGTCTCAATAATCTCTGAAAAATATAATGTGTTCAGTTTCATTACATGATATCGACGAGAATGTGAAAACATGCTTGGTCAGGATATCTGAACAATTCGAACAAACAATGGAACAGAGTTCACATGTAGCAAAGTGGAGGATTATATAAAAAAATGGGATAAGGCATCATGTTTCAGTAGAATGAACTCCACAGCATAATTAAGTAGTTGAGAGACAAAATTAGATTGTTAAAAACTTGGCAAGTACAATGCCCATTTAGAAAGTCCTTCTGGAGAAATTTTGGAAAAAACCAGTGATGGAAACAATATACATGTCAAATATATTTTTACATTATCCAAAAAATAATAAGGTTCCATATGAGTTAGGATATGGAAATAAGAATTCATTAAATAACATTCTAATATTCACATGAAAATTTGTCATTTTTAATAAAGACAATCCTAGGAAATTTGAATTCCATGGGTATGATGGGATTTTTATTGGCTACTAAAAGAATGTAAAAGCGTATAAATGAATAAATAATTGATTGGGAAAGAAAGATTAAATTAATGATGTCACTATTGTATAAATGAATAGAATCTTCAGAAAATACGAGATGAGATTCGAAAGGATTGAGATGAAGAGGATAGAATATCAAGAGATGCTCTATCTCAAGAGATTGATTCATAAGAAGTCTCAGATAATGATAATAAATTAGTTTCTTCCCAATGACTAGAAATAAGAGTTTGAATTTATAGGAAAAACATAATTGTTGATCAATTAGCACTAGTTTAGACAAGAAGGATAAAGTCTCTACATCAAGCATAATTTTTATAAAATGTATAGACTAAAGGCATTGAGGAAATTTCTGGCCATTAGAACTGGGTTCAAGAAATGAATGATGATATTGGAAAAATTGAGAATAATCAAACAAGGGAAATTGATTTGAGATGAGAAGACAAGAATGTCATAATGACAAAATGGGTCTTTCACAATAAAATGAATTTTTACAGTGTTGCATATCGAAAAAAATCCTGACATATGTGCAAAGGCTACACCCAGATAGAGGGTATAGATGGAGAGAAAACATTATCGCCTATTGTAGGGCAGGATACAATTAGATTATTCATGGATATAGTCATGCAATGATAGATTAAAACATTATAGATGGATGACATGTAATAATTTAGGAATGTAGTTATTGAAGAAGAAGTCTACATAGAAAAACGAGATGCTTTTTCAATCAAGAATATGAGAATATAGTTTTTCGACTGAATAAGGCTTTATATCGATTTATGCAATCACCTAGAGCATGGAATTCAAGTATAGATTAGTTTCTAAAGTAGCTTGGTTTTTAATGTGATGGAGTGGATATCAATTTGAATAACAACAATGGAAATATTCAAAGGATGATGTTGCTATTTTATGTCAATGATGTAATCTTAGGTGGATCAGATGAAGCACAATGCATAAAATTTTCTAAATTCATGAAAAGCTAGTTTGAAATGTCAATGATTGGAGAGGTGATATTTTTCCTTAGATTAGATGTGACTCAAGGATGTAATGTTACTTTTATCACTCAATCATAAATATTAAAATGGGTTTTTAACAGGTTTTTAATCGATAATTACAACGACATGATTACTATGATTTCTAAAATGTTAAAATAGTCATGAGATGTTGAAGGCAAGACAATTAATATCACATAATATAGGAGAATCATTATAATCCTATTATACTTAATATCGAAAAAGTCGGATATTGTATTTTGCACATTCCAACCAGTGAGGTGTCATTGAAATCCCAAGGAGAGACACATGGTTGAAGTAAAATTAATTCTTTGGAATATCAAGTGAACAACGTATTTTGGCATAATGAATATTGACAAATCATATCCAGACTTATTGGTATATACATATGTGGACTGGGATGGTTCAAGAGTTGATACGAAATCTACATCAGGAAGTGCCTTTTATTTTGGTATGTTGTGTATTTATTGGTTAAGAAGGAAACAAGACTCCATTTCATTAATCACCGTAGACACAGAATACATTGCCACTACTCATGGTTGTATGCATCTATTATTGATGAATCAGAAACTTGAAGATATGGGAATTTAAGTGATGTATCCAATCAAGATTTATTGTGACAATTCAAGTTCTATAAATATGAAAAAAAAAATACTCCACCACTCAATGAAAAATCAGAATGAAATCAAATATTATTTTATCAAGGAAAATGTGGATCAATGGACTATGAAGATAGAGTATGTTCTTACGGAACATCAGGTTGAAGACATTTTGACAATGGCCTTATAAAAAATGGCATTTGAAAGGCATCAACTGAATCTCATAGTCTAGTTGACTACCCGTACATAAAAATGGTGGATTTCGGTCCCCCAATCCAAGAGGAATGATGTGTCATTGCATAATGTGTGGATATTTGTTCATTATCATGTTGGAGAAAATCATGAATTTCCCTATGGGGGGATTTGAAGCTAAGCTGATGATATTAAAAGAGATATAAGATAGAGGAAGTATTAAATAGAATTATTATATATGTGATCAATCAATGAAATGATATCACGATAGCTAAGGATCTTGATAAAAGTTGAGGAGTTGTGTTGGAATGGTGTTAGAAGGATTCGAGCACTCATAAATTTGTATCAGTTTTGTATCAATAATTGGTGGTATAAATTATATGATTAATTGATAAGAATTTCATTAAATCTTGTTTCTCACACCGAGCATTGCTCATGTAGGCATAGAGTACTTTCTGAGTAAATATTTGATTGCTATCATTATAACATGTAGCAAATGATAGTTGAAGATAGGAGGAGCTCTATTGATATATCAATATGTAAATAACTGTTATAAGAAGAACATTAAAAAAACCCATAGGGGAAGATTGTTGGAGAAAAATCCCCCAAGGGTTCATGTTGGATTTTTTTGGGTGTTAATGTGATTGTTGACAAATCCAGATTATCTAAAATGAGTATGGATGGAGTTTTCTGAAGGCAAGTTTTTAAGGTGGCATAGTTTTCCAGTGTATTTCAAATTTTCGGGCCCCAAAATCAGGAATTTGAGTTAATAATGGTGAAAAAATCGGAAATGGATGTAGAATGAGGGGACCAAGACATGAGTATCGTGCCATGTTCAGGAAGGGTATGAGGCTGCGAAGTAGGCAGCAGGAACGATATACAGATGTGGTTAATGAAACCAAAAATGGATTGTGGTGGATCGCGGTGTGAAAAAAGGATGGATTGCCATTAGATAAGGATGTTACCCCATAGGATAAAAGTCGGTACGCATAGCACGTATGAAAATGGTTTGTGAATGGCATGTGGATCATGGTGGCCGAAGAATTAATACGTGGTGGAGGCTTGCATTGATGATTTAGTAAATCATGATTTAGTGGATTAATAGGATTTCATTTTCTATATAATAATTGATAATCCCACCAATTAATGAGGATATTTAACATTATATAGAGAAAATATTTTCATCTGGGATTTTTCCAAAGGAAGAAGGATGTTCGCGAAGGGTGACCAGTTCAAAAAGGTTGAAGTGGTCGGCAAAGACTAAAGAGAGGATCATAAAGGTGAATGCGATTCATGCTGAAGGTGTTTGCAGGGATTCATAACCCAAAAAATAAAGTCTACTATGTAGTGGAGGATCTATGACACATAGAATCAATGGAAGTCCATGAACAGAGAGTAGTTTTTAGATAGATAGTTATTCGTATAGGATCTTTGCGGAATCGGCACGTGATAGCGGTATGCGATCGTGAAGCCGAACAGATTCCATGGATGAAGGGTGGTTTGTGGCAGCAGCTACGGTATGGAAGGAATGTATCCTACCTTCCAAAACTAATACTTAGTACACAAGAGAGAAAAGGTGTATCGACATTTTCTAAAGGAATATTTTGAGAGCATCAATTTAGTTTTCCAAAGTAGTTACAAATAACTAAGAGTACTAGGGAAGGTATAATTATACTTAGAGTGAAAAATGAATTTAAAAAGGCCATCTAACTATAGTTTATTATTCATGAATTCATGAAAATGAAAGGGCTGACATTCCCATAAATTGTGTTTGACCTACATGTGGATAAATTGTGATTTGATTCCCTTTCAAGAGTAGTGGGCGAAGGAAGAATAAGACGGTGACCCTTTCCACCAGCAGTGAGCATGTGAAAGAGGCATAAAAAGTGACCCTTGTGAATGTAGTGAGAAAACACTAAATCATGTATTCGACCTAGTGGACCTAACACACCTTATCGAAAAAACACCAACCCAAACCATTGTTTAAAAAATCGGGTTTCTTCAACTAGAAACATACCACAATTAAAATATGTCAAACACATAATCTAAACCTCCAAACAACACATTATCAAAACATTACACTTTCCTTCCAAAATATTTTAAAAATACAACACTGGTGGGTTGTGAATTAACCAATGGTATCTCATGTTCCTCAGACATGTATGTTCACATGGCATACTTGGCACCCAACACATATCCATCCTAAAACTCATCCATTCATTCCATTAACCATTCATAATCCCATATAAACCCATATATTAGGTCACCCTTGAGTACACTATATACCAAAACCATACATTTCCTCTTTTCAAAATAAAATCCCTTTTAATTACATTTTCCCTTTCTCAAAACCACTATACATAAAATCAAACCCCTATATAAATTTTACAAAACGATTTATAAAACCCGAAATAATTCAATAAAAACTCATTTTAATGCCTTAAAAACCATTTCAAAACATTTAAACCTAATTTGTAATACATATAATTCCATGAAAAACACCATTTCATAAATATCTAATTAATGAAGAAATCAATTCTTCTCATTTCAAAACAAGGTTCTAAAATTTCAAAACAATTTTCATGTGATTAGTTGTAACCATATAAAATTCCATATTCAACCCCCACACATAAATTCAAGAACACATCATCCTATTCAAAACACTTTTCCAGGGTTTAGAAAATACTATTGGAAACACATTTTCAAAACCCCCATTATCATAATTCATATATTCAAATGGGGTGTAAATACAAATTTTACACATTTAAAATAGTTATAAAATTTCATTTACAAACTTTTAGATATAAAATCATTTTCACATTAATAGAAAATCACACCACAAAAATTTAAAATCAATAAAATAATGTTATTTATTCTTTAAAAACCATGTTTCCATGATTGCAAAACAATAAGACACAAGACAATGTAGGAGTAAACTAGGGTAAGTGGGTGACTTAGAACTTTGGTTGGATGAAAAATTATAATCACTTAACTACCACAGATAGTGTTTTTGGGAAATATCCCTTGCTCCACATGGCTTTCCAGGACCTGCGAGATCAGAGAGACCATTGAACCAACTCTCTTCTCATTTCCCCAAATCATTAATGAACCATGAGAAATATTGAACTTAGATAAAACCCAACATCACATGGATACTTGAATCTAGTCACAAGATGTGATAGTTAAGAACACTACACCTATATGGAATGTCATGTTCTGAAATTGCTATCTCAATACTATCGTAATTCTTCCCCAAATAATATTTCCTAAAGAGTGAACCCCATCAGATACCATTTTCTCACAAATTGAATCTGGTCTCCATCAAATTCAGCACAAAACCTGGACTGGGACAAGGCCTAAAAGGATTTCCCTATCACTATGGTTTGGAATAAGTTCTAGTGAATCATTTATTTTGTTTTGGGAATGATTTACAAGAATATTGATACATACAACATAAAAAACATTTGACAAATCGAATATGAAAAATTCACACCAAATGATTTTATAAAAAATCAAAAATAGAATACATAGGTCTAAAGAAAACAAAATATTTCCAAAGAAACATATAAACTACAGAAAAAATTTTCCAAGGACTCCAAATGACAAGGGGTTATCACCCACAAGTCGTGTCGTCAACTCCACATCATGGATTGGAACTAACACCACATACCAAAAACCACCATCACCCAAATCATTTACATTTCATGGGTCAAACATGAGTGTGTCTACATAAACCTAAGGTCTGCATATAGGGTGTGATCCTATACCCAATGGGACACAACCAGAAGATTCTATAGAGTAACAAATACAAGATAAAAAGAATTCCTTTATTGATATCCAAGAAGCGGTGGAAATAATTTCTAAATAATGAAATGTTTAAATGTAAATATTTTTCAATTGGAATTTTTCCATGGAATAGAACATATCAATAAAAAATTCAATATACTATATATTTCAGAGAATCCAACAATTTTCCAATGATAAACACAAGAGTAATTGGGCACCAAACTCGGTAACACCCCTAGGCAATATGTAGTCTACAACCCCATGTACCCCATACCTCGGTGTAAAGTAACCATACAGAAATTTGTTCTCATGCGTGAGACACTAGTAGGGAACATATCCATATCTTATTGGTCCTAAATGATCATAAATATTTTTTTAGTGTTGTTTCTATCAATTTTTATCAGTGAAACATCGACAAAATCCATCCCAATCACTAGCATACCAGTACATATCCACCATCTGAGGTACCCGGGCATCCACTTTTATTATAAAACCATTATCTCATGATAAAAAAAATATTCTTATATAAACACATAATATCTAGTCATAATCAATTCAAAGTAGTATCTAGACATGATTTTCACCACTTACACCGCCCAATAGAAACATTAGGATTCTAATAAAATAACTTCACAAAACATAACAATGTTTTGCAGACAAAATCCATTAAAAACCCTACACTGAACACAATGTGCATACCAATATTCATAAAAACAGAATTTTCAGAACCCCAAAAATTTCTAAAAACCCATTAAATTATTTATAAAACAACCACATTGGCATAACATAAAATAGGCATGTAAAACACCCAATTTAACACAAAATTGGAACCCAATTTATGAAATAACATTAAAATCACACATTGGACACCATGGGAATCACCATGTTCACCCAAAAATAATTTACAACACCTAAAATATTTCTATAAACCCATAAGAGGAGTTATAAAAGAAACCCAATTGGAACAACATGAAATATACATGTAAAACACATAATTTAACACCAAATGGGTGCCTAATAATAATTTTATCCACAAAAATCACCAAAACCATATTTCACAGAAAGGATAACGGATGATGAGTATGCTTAAAATCGAAATTCTCAAAGGATTACTCAACTAAAAATGATTACTCATGAAATCACCTACCACAAATGTTAAAACCCTTGATTCTTTTTGTGAAAATCCAATCACACAACCACCGCCCCACAAGGGACATAGATCAAGCATAAAACCAGGTGAATAGACCAAGAAAACAAGGATCAATCCCTAGGTTAGAAACTGTACCATCAGGACCCAAGGAACATCGTGAAATAGGAGTGAAAACTAAAGGAAGATGGAAGAAACTATGAAGGAATTCACATACATGAATGGTCTTATGGTTTCTCCACCATATCCCCATCAAAAATGAGTTCAATGGGAGGTTTGAAGATCTTGGATGCCTCCCATAGACTCTAGGGTCAAATTGGTAAACAATAAGGCGAGTTTATTTATTTCCGGAATGGAAATCATAGAATTTGAATAGAATTTTTATGACATGGACACCCTTCCATGGATTGGCAGCATTGTTTAGGAAACCGTGTAGCTGAACCATACATCTTTTTCTAGCCAACAAAAAGGTGATGTTTTACTCCAAATTTATTGTGTTCCAAGGGCCAAAACAAGAGTAATAGATAATACAGGTATGTGGTAAATACTACACACACTAAAACCACCTTTCCACCCTAAGTCTCATCAAACATAAATGAATAAATCACCCCCAACAACTTACCCAACAAGGGGTTCCACTAAGAGTGTCACAAATACAAATCCAAACCACTACAACCTAATAAAATTAGATCGAAAAAGGAGGATTCCATGTACCATAAAAGAACCCAAAGACTAAGGTCATTGATCAAGAACATAGGAGAACCCATAAATTTATACATGGAACAACTGAAAACTAATATAAAGTGAACAACCAAAAGGTGATTTGAAAAAAATCATGGAATTTAGATTTTGGGTGTGATAGAAAGGGACTCTTACCATGTCGGTGGAGTAGGTTAAGAAGTCGGGAAATATCTATATGAACTAGGATACTGTCAGGATTCCCAGATTTATGTGTTGGAGCTCATGAATACGCACAGAGTGTATAGTCATTGGAATGAACTATCCCATGAATATGGTATCGAAGTCCAGCCCAGTGAGGGTTGACTCATCGTAAAACTAGAGCATCAGGCTCCAGCATCTCCTTATTGTTCCCTAGAAGAGACTAGTAGCAAGGATTTACATCCAGTATACTTGTGTCCCAAATAGACAGAAAACACTAGACACATCCTCTTTCCAGTACTCAGCCACCAGCGGATCCGTCTTTCCTCCAAACCTTAGAGGCATCTTATGCTAGAACTCATGTAGTGTGTTATGTCAGTGTGAACTATCTTCTTGTGGATATGGTGGAATCATCATCCTTATAGGTATTGGATTTATTGGTGCACCACCTAAATGTTACATTTCCATAATAGATCCATACATCAAAGCCTCATCGCTCGGTGGGCCGTCATTTGGATCTCTCACTGGAATCCTGGCTTACTGTCTACGTGGCAACATCCTGTAATGAAACAGATGCACCAAGATCAATTTGTTAGATATAGTGAGATGACACAAAAAAAATCAAATACCAAGGTATGTAGTGTTTTCTTTTATTGAGTTAGATATCATAATTGATTGTCCAGATGTATGTATACATCAGTGACAACACCAACACTGGACTCCCAGCACTAAAAACCTTTCCCAAAAACCTATCACTATTACTCAATTGAATATACAAGAGTCGTTGTACTGCGATAAAGATAAATACTTTTATACCACTTTGTCACAACCCATCCCATGGGGCCCGTGCCATGGCTACCCCAAGAATGTCTTCCAAAGGTTAGGGATTGGCGACCATCACCGGAAAGGCATAACCCTAAAAAGGGATGGAATTGTATTTAAACCTACAAAAACATATACTAGGTACTGAAAAAGAGAAAAAAAGTAGTATAACTACTTTAATTAAATATTGTAACTGATTTAGAATGGGGCAGAATACAAACCCAGTAAGATAATGTAAAATGAAAAGGAATAATAGGTCCTGTGGTGGGATACCAAGGATCATACCTGAAGGGTATGTACATCACTTCACTGTAGATCTCCAAATAAATAGGTCATATCGGTTCACCACCTTGACCTTGCTCCCAAATCATAGTCAAAGCATTATGTCGTCTGAATAAGACACAAAAAGGTGCGGCTGATTCCCATGTAGGGGTGAGTATAAAAATACCAATTAGGGTCTCTGAGAACCCCAAAGGTCTCCCAGAATTCCACAAAATAAAAAACCACAAAATATGATCTCAGTCACAAATAAAAAGGTTATATAAATCTAACACCAAGAATATAACTCAAAGGACATGAAAATTGATGATATTTCCTAAAGTAAAATCATCTTATTTCATTGACATGTTCTACTGCTGAACCATGAATAATTTGTTCTATTGACGAACCACACAGTGTAATAAGTCATTGATCCCCACAATGTCGTAATTTATCCATCCATATAGGTTTATAAGTTGATGATCCTCGATGGGACACTATAATGATAGTCCTCTATGGGTCGTGCTAATGTTGATCCATAGAGGGTCGTAAGTCGTCGATCAACATAGGGTCGTATGTCGCTGATCCACGACGAGACACTCTAAGGATGGTTCTCTTTAGGACTTGATACTAGTGATCCACATAGGGTCGTATGTTTCTGATCCCCACAAGGTTGTATGTATCAGATCCCTAATGGGATGCTCTAAAGCTGGTGCTCGTCGGGTAGCGCTACTGCTCATCCAGACAGGGTCATAAGTCATCGATCCACATAGGGTTGTAAGTCGCCGATCCAAGACTGTCTTCTCTAAGGTTGGTCCTCGTCATGTCATGAAACTTCTGATACACATAATATCTTAAGTCATCAATAGAAAAAGGTTCGTATTATTCTGATGTCGATCTACAAAGGGGCTCTCTTCACTAGACATCCAGCCATTGGATTCTCACACATGGTGCATTTGAGTTCAGTAGATTCTTATCTTCAAGCCATCGGTCATACAACATATACCATTAAGCCACACAAAGATGTTACCCAAATAACCACCATGTCATAAGGGTTCCAACGCAATAGACGATGTATCATTAGGATTCCCAATCAGTAAGTTATATGCATTTTATTATCGAGGGCCTCACTAGATTCGAGTTTGATCCTACATGGCCATACTCCAACGTTCTCCAAAACCCATGTAGAGTATCTCAAAAGGATCGTCTCGTACCAAGGTTCCCAATGCTTCTGATAATAAAAGATGAAGTCTTTCAGTTTAGATGTTATGAACAATTAAGAGATACATGACCAAATTGGATCCAGGTCCTTTCTGACCCGGTCGGACCGACCTAACCCGGTCTCGTATGTCCTGACCCGATAGGGATGACCCGTCCTAGTACCAGCTGACCAGAGATAGTCTGGATTGACCCATCCTAACCGGATGGGCCCAGAATAAACTTTCTAGGGCTGGCCTATTCCTGCTAGGCCATGTCAGTCCTACTGGGCTTCAAGACCGGCCCGTCACACCTGGCTGGGCATGGTCCACTGGCTGGGCATGGTCTACCAGGTGGGAGGGGTGTCTAATCCTCTCCTGAATAGACTTGGTCTATTCAAGTTCCCCATTAGGAAGATCCAATTTTGTGCCACCCCTAATGCTGACCAGTCTATTGGACCATTCTATCGTGGGACCTGCTGACATAGGTCTTCCACCGTCGCTACCGGAGGGGCGTCACCTTCTCAGTAGCGTGTCACCACGCCGCACCTCTCATCTTCAACAAAGCGGATGATGGTCGTACTCCCTCTTACCACCACGGCCCATGTAGGAGCCGCCACCCATTTTCCAATGCCGGTCACCGACACCACTACACTGGTGGTGCTTCCGTTGGCCACTAGTGATGCTCCATTGGTTCGATTTTGTTCAGGTCTATGGCTATGGGAGTCCTATAATGTCGCCATCACTATGCATCCCTTGGTTCCCCCTCAAATCGGTGATTTTTAGTCACCCATAAAGAACATAATGAAACCAACATCAGGGATGGGTCCGATATTAGATCAAATCAGCAGGTTCCCTCCACGTTATCAATTTATCACTGGGTGAATAATAATCAATAACAACCCCAAAAATAAAACCCCACATCAAAATACTGCAATAATGTTCAAAATCCGGATGAATCTGTTAGTCGTTTGGTCTATGTTCTTTGTATTTTCCAAGAACGCTAATGGAGAATGATTAAACTTATAAACCCCCTTCCTTGAACATGTTGGATTCCGTAATGATGATGATTGAGTAGAATTCTTTGTTCAATGATGTTCTTCGTTGTTAGTTGATCCTAGATTAAATCATCATTCTTCGTTAAATATTGTTTTCGTTGGCATTTCTTCAAGATATCGCCCACCACCGCCGCTCAACGGTTTTAGGGAAAAAATACAATCACTTTTAGTTAGTTTATTATAAATTTTTTCGAAAGTCCAAAAAAATAAATATTTATTCTGACCCTTTCTTGTCGATGTTTAGCTATGACAAAGAAAATCTCGGTGCAGAGAATTCCACAGTGCTCTCAGATTTTTTATCCTTGCACAGGTTCAAACAATATAAATCCCCACTCACATTTTTTCTGAACATACATTAATAAAATTTGAAAACTATGTTATAGGGTCTATGGGCCTTCAAATCACATGCTGTCAATTTTGGTAGTCTCGTAATAATTCCATTTAAATAATAAAAAAATTATATAGAATTTATAGGTCTTTATAGTGAATGGTGTTATTTATAAGGTGGGAGCGAGATGATTTTAAATGTTATAATAATTTTTTTGTTATTTCATCTAATGTCTATAGATAATAATGATTATTGTGATTATCCATATAAATTAGCGATTTTTAGGAATAGATAATGATATCTTACAATATTCCTTTTGTGATTGATCTTGTAATTACTTATAATTTAAAATTCAATATTTTTTCATATTTTACTATTTAGTATTATTTCAACTATTTTATAAAAATTAACTCATTTAACAAAAAGATAATTTCAATGTAATAATTCAAAATATGAATTCATTTTATTTTCAAAATACTTTTATAAATTTGAAAATTATTACTTAAAAATAAATTTTATATTTAGTTAAAATATGAACTACTTTAATGGAAAAACCAATCTTCTGTCATATTTAAAAATTAGGCAGGGAAACAAAAAAAATTTCTCTCATATATAAGACATTTTAGTGTTCAATAAAAACATTTTATAAAATATATTTTAATATAAAAATTTATATTTACTTTAATTATGTATTTAAATTAATAATAAATTCTATAATGATTTCATTTTGTAAATTATTTATTTTTCCATGTCTACATATTTATGTAATTACAATGAAATAAATTTTTTATATTTTTATTTTATAAAAATACCAGACTATTACTTTTCCATTCCAATGATTATGTAATTTTTCTATAAATCTATTTAAAATTCTTAGTAGTATATTTTACTATTGAAATAGATACATAGGTTTTATACACAATTTAAAGACATCTAATTTATTCATTCAAAATTTACTTGAAAATCACTCACGCTTATACATTCTACGTATTTAAAAATTTTCAATAAAAATATTATTTCTTTAAGCACATTTTTGTCACATGTGGGATAATTTTTTGATACAAAGATGACATAATTTTTCCTATTCTTTTTATTTTATTTTTTCACATTTATTTTTTCAACATAATACCTATAAGTATTATGCATATAATTATTTTCATAATGTTAGGTGTTAGATTATGTTATTATGTGTTCTTGGATTTCATTTCGTGGTGCACATGTGTTATAATATATTTAAAAATGTGACATGCAAAGATAATTTTCTAAATGTGAATTTATTCATATAAGTGCGGTTCATTACATTTTTTCCTCATATGAAATATACCAAAACATGTTTTGATGTGTATACTAATATAAATTTAGGTAATGGTACTTATTTTGCAATACTTGTTTTTTTTAATATTTTTTCTTCATACATTTGATTTTTCTAGATAATTTTATCAAAATTAGTTGTCTTGTTGCATTTAATATTGTCTATACATATCATGAATAGTGAATGATACACATTCTTGGAGGGATAAAATATTACCTATACCACCTTAGGATTTTTTATATGCTATAGATATATTATGCAGATCCTAAAGATATATATATGAAATATAATATAACATTTAAAAAATTCTGTATGAGTGTATGTTTATTTGACATTTCATTGAATGGATCATGAATCTCAAAAATAGGTTTCGTGTCTAGGTCATATCATTATATTCTTCCAAATCAACCTCAATATTATACAATTATATATATGATTGGTCAAATTATCTATTTCCCTAAAATATTGATCTAGTTAAATATTATCAATATTACACTTCTACAAAATTAGGCTACTGAAACGTTTTGTTTCATGGGATTAATCATATCAATCATTTATATTTCCAGTTTATGTAAAAATATTATATTTTTTAACATCATCCAATAATGATATTAATTTTCATTTTTTCTATATATGCACTCATTATTAACCATATGAATACATTAATTAAATTTTCTATTCTTTGTGAAATTGTCCAATGAAATATATTTATTATAACATCTATTAATTTCTTGGGTCATACTATTAATATATTGTTATGTGTTTGGATGGTTTATTTGGATTATTTACAATTTTTATGTTGATATTTTTTAACGAAATCTTACTATATTTTGATATAATATTAGAGACCCTTCCATAATTATGTTTTGAACCTCAATTATCGACCAAGTACAATTTATCGTAGTATTCCATGAATAAATACCATTCATGGAATGGGTATCATTTATAATTGATTGAGTAAGAATCAAACTTTAGTGAAAATAAAATTATTGGTCTTTATAAGATGTAATAATTTATCCCAATGTTATTATTATACTTTTTCACTGAAAAACTTATGATGTTATCCGGGGTGATTATCTCTAATTTCCATGAATTTGTAGAAACATTTTGCCACACCCCTTGGTGTTTTTCAATTATATTATCACCTATATACATATTTGTCACACTGATGAATAATACACATAATACATCTACATATTATACCACCAATAGTTTTCTTAGTGGTCTCTATACAAATTTGGTCTCCCTTGGTTAAAAGAGAATATTGAGCTATGAGAATCATTTAATATATCCTTCTTTAACTCGTGAACTAAAGGTATGAATAAATTTCCCCCTATCAAACAATTACTTTATCATAAATGATATACTATAATGATTTAACCTTTAATTTATCATCCACCATATTTAATATAATAACATAATTCTTTTGGTAATCTATAATCTTCTACATAAAGGATAGTTTAGTTAAAATATGAGAAAAGTAATATGTAGTTCTTTTTTTATGGTTTCCATGTCTATATGAATCATTTTAGAGAATATAATACCATTTTTAATAATCACCATATATAGGTATGCATTAACATATCTACTTATATCATTGTAGACATTTTTCCTCATCTCTAGATGGTAGGTTATTGAGCTGTGATAATCATTTTTTAGTTTTAAAAATCATCGTTGTTGCATGTTAAGCTCTTACTGGGTGAAAAAATATATTTCGGTTTTGTAATAATTATATAGATCACAATTATTTCTGTAATAGAATTCCATTAATTAATTAATATGAATATTAACTTAAAAAAATCTATATCATAAGTTGTGTGTTTCTAAATATGTATCTTAAACTGTTGAGGTGCATTGAATATCATGTTATCAATTTTCATGATGACCTAACCAAATCCCTTCTTTGATGGATCATATATTATGAAAAATCATTTTTCTAATAGTGGTAAATATGAGTAATAAAGTAGTAAATTTCATCATATTCAACTCCCTAAATATATCATAACATTTAATGTCCAGATAAATATTATATCATTTACTGTTTCCATGGATAATGAGTTTGAAAACCAAGAATAATTTCTCAAAATTCTCTAATATCACCTAGTTAATTATAAAAAACTAAAAATAACATATGTATATTTTTCTCATAACTGTATATAAATCAAATTTTTTCAATAATATATAACAATACCCTCGAATGTGACTAATTGATCCATAAAGAATAATTTTTGTATCCAAAATTTAAACTAAATGAACATGGATTATGATTTATCATTTCTCAATGTCATTAGTGATGTACCAACATTTTAAAAATGTCCATAATTTGTTTTAGATTATATTAAACTATACATTTGAAATACTATAATAAATTTATAAATTTAATATATAATGAAAACATGCATGATTCCCAAAAAATTGTAAAAATATTAGTATGCTCTATGGGAATTATTATGAAATCTCATTGACCATACCATTTTTCAATTGTAGTATTAAGTAATATCTCCTTCATAACTTTTAGTATATGATACCCTATCAAAGGATCAACCATTTAGATCTACTTATATCTATATTTCTAATAAAAAATTAATCAATCTATGGTATTGGATACATGACCATTCTAATGATTTTTTTATGTTTACAACAATCAATTAAAAAATACAAAAACCCATAATTCTTCATTAAAAAGAGGGAAAATAAACTCATGGTTATGTACATGTGAATATGAACCATTTTTAATGATTATATTGATTACACATCCTCAGTTAATCTATTTAAAAGGAGTAAATTATATTGATATTCTAAGATATTATTAGTGGTTTAGGGATAAGTTCAATTGAGATCTCTACCTCATGATTACAAAATGAACTATAATAAAATATAGAATGTCCATAAATATCATTCATTATAATGGGAATATATTATATAGTGGTACACTATATTGACTCATTCATTATTGAAAAATGATTTTTCTCATAACGCAATAATAAATATTTTTAGATGAATTTTCATAATAATATTAATCAGTCCCCACAAACAATTTTGGAAATGATGGTTGATTTATGTATCACCTTGATATTAGTGAATGTTACACAATATTTATGTTTTCTTATGTATGTGAAGTTGTTGGTGATGTTTGGGAGGATTTGGCAGACTTAAAGACCATTTTGGGGATTTTCAAGAGGTTCATGGTTTGATCATGATATGTAGAAAAAATGAATATTCTATAAGAAACTGTGAAAGATGAAAAAAATGCTTCTAGGAAGGCACATGGTTGGGTGAACAATTATCAGAAACCATAAATCCATCTAGTAGTAACCTTTCAATGTGTAATAAAATAAAAATCATGGATGGTTAATGGTTTTTCTAACAATGAGATCCCACCATGTGGTGGACATTAGAGGAAGAGTTGGGTGCATGGCTAGCCCATGGTTTGACTAACCGTGTGAGCTAATCATGAATTATTAATTGTTAGATCCATGAAAAGTTTATCTAACTCAGATTTAAAAAAATAACCTCCTTTATATCCTTTTAAATAGTAAATCCTTTTTTCTTCCTCCTAGTGACTATAGATTCATTATTCTTTGATCTGAGGTAGATATGTTGGATTATCATGATGTTTTCAAGCATGATTACCTGGGTAATTCTACATTATATGTGGTTTATTTAGATATAATTATCCAACATATCATATATTTATAGATCTAGCTTATTATGGATATATATATATATATGATATTTGATTCCAATAATGATGATATTTCAATGGGTTGATGTTAGATAATTAGATCAATGGAGTATTTTTGAAGATTCAACCTGGTTTATTTTAGATATTTGTATGACACTACTACCAATACTAGTTATATAAACACTTAAAATGGGCTTTAATAGCACTAAAAATGTTCTCTGAAGCTCAGTACTAATAGAGGGGGTCCCTTTATCAGCACTAAATAATAACTGATAAATAGATCCTTTATCATTGCTAAAAAAAGTACTGATAATGATATCCTTTATCAATGATAAAAAAGCACTGAGAAAGGGTTCCTTTATCCGTGCTATATGCGCTTTGAAAAAGGTCTCATTTATCAGCGCTTTTTTGACACTAATAAAGGCCCCCTTTATCAGCACTTTTTTTAGCATTGATAAATGTCCTGCCTACTATAACATGGAATTCTACAGTAGCACACCCAAGAAAAACCTAAAAAAAATCAGCATATCATACAATCAGTTCACACAGATAAAATAGGCACTTGTAGACAATTTGGTATCAAATGATGGGAAAAAATCCATACATAATGTAATGTACTAATTATTCATTAATATTATCAAAAGGTACCATTATATACTATCTCCTCAAAATGGTATCTTACTGTGTCTTAGAGAAAATATATATAGAGAGTTAAATGATAGAACTTTAAGACAAATTTTATTAAGACATGCATGTGATTTTTGCTTCTTGTTTTTTATGGTTACGATTCATGTAAATCTTGGATATTGAACTTGTTTATTGATTTTGAGTTCCTTTTGGGATATATAGCCTTAGGACTAGAGAGTATCCCATATAGATTCCTCATGATAGATGGATTTGGGAAATTCTTGGGATAGTTAAGAAAATTTGTTTTTGTGGTGGATGCCTTTATCATATGGTGTGTTGTCTTCTTCTTATGCCATTTATAGAATTTATAAAAGGTGGAGAGATATATGTTTATTCATTTTCCATCCTAGACTCCTAATTAGAATAAATATAGTGCATTTATTGGGGGACACAATTTAGAAGAATCTATATGGGTACACATTTATGGGGAAGTTTCCTATTGATTTTGAACATTTATTGTTTTACATACATAGGAATAGGATGGTATGTACGACTCCAAGTAAAAACCATGAAACCTTCCATTTTAAGGGATTATGTAGGAACACGATTTTTTTATGGTTTGGAGAAACTAGGTGGTAGGGATCTACAGTTTAACTATTTTATTTTGAATGATTGGAAAATACTTAGTTAACTATTTGTCCAAACTGTGTAGAAGAGAGTTTCTTATCCAGTGTCTCCTAAAAAGATAGTGATCAGTTTGGAAAACTACCCAACCAGACCATGGAAGTTACCAATGATATGGAACAATTTAAGGGATTTAAACCTATTTCCTCCTGTCCTTTTCATGAAATATATTATAAGATACCTTTATCTTAGAAATTTATCAAATTTAAATCATCTATTGTTGTTTTCATTCCCATTAGTTCTTCTCTATCACCATTTTCTTCTTTTTTTCAAACCTCGCCATGAACTCTAGGGCTAAAGGTTTTTATTTAGGGTGTGAGAAGAATTATTAACTGGGTTTTATTATCTGTGAAAAAATTTGGACTCTATGATGCTTGTATATGTATATCATTTCATAGGTAATGACTTTTGGATTGTTTTCCGTACGTCAGTTCTTTTCTTCACCTAAAAATTATGTCCATTTTTAACAAAAGAGAGAGACATTGAGTGATACCAGACACACTGTGCCTCATATTTAGGTGGAGATGACTCGTACCTGTAACAATTGACCAATGGATTGTTCTCCTAAAGTATCAATAGAAATCAAATGTGTTTGGTAATTGTTAGGTATGTCAGTTGTTGTATTCACTTAAAAATATTTCCATTTTAAACAAAAGAGAGACACGTTGAGTGATACCATCCGCACCATGTCTTATATTGAACTGGGGTTGACTCATTCCCATCAGACATAACCCATTGATCATTTTCCTAATGTATCAACCTAATCATAATGTGTTTGTTAAGATTTCCAAATGTCAGTTGTTGTTTTCACATAAAATTACGTCCTTTTAAAAAAAAGAGAGACACATTGAGTGATACCGACCACACCATCACTCGGCATGAGGCACGTTTGATTGGTACACGTCAAAAATGACCCATGAATCATTCTACTAATGTATCAACATAATCTGAATGTGTTTGGTCATCTTTCTATACGTATGTTGTTGTTTTCACTTATCAATTATGACCATTTTAAACAAAAAAGAGACACTATGTGTGATACCGGACACACTGTGTGTCATATTGAGGCAAAGTTGACTCCTACACATCACACATGACACATGGATCACTGTAATAAATTATCAATATAATAATAATGTGATTGGTTGGTTTTTCATATGTTAGTGGTTGTCTTCACATAAAATTATGTCCATTTTAAACAAAAGAGATACATATTGAGTGATACTGATCAAATTGTACCTCATATAGAGGTGTTATTGACTCATACACAACAAAAAATTACTCATGGATCATTCTATTAATGTATCAACGAAATATGATAGCATTTGGTCCCTTATCCTTATGTCAGTTGTTGTTTTCACATAAATGTTTGTCCATTTTAATCAAAAGAGAGTCACTTTGAGTGTTACCGCCCGCCATACCATGCCTTGGATTGAGGCAGGGTTGACTCGTACATGTAACACATGACCCTTAGATCGTTGGAATAAATTATAAACACAATACAGATGTGTTTGTTTAATTTATCGTACATATGTGGTTGTTCTCAATGAAAAATTATGTCCATTTTAAACTAAATAGAGGCACTTTGAGTGATACCAGTCACACTATGCCACAGATTGAGGAGTGGATGACACATACATGTCATAAATGACCCATCGGTTGTTCTCCTAACGTATCAACATAGTGAGAATGTGTTTGGTCATTTTTATGTATTTCTGTTGTTGTTTTCACATAAAATTTTGTCCATTTGAAACAAAAGAGTGACACTTTGAGTAATATCAGCCACACAGTGCCTCAGATTGAGGTGGTGTTGACCTATACACATCACACATGAACCATGTATTGTTTTTGTAAGGTATAAACACTATTCGAATGTGTTTGGTTGGGTTTCCTTTGTCAGTTGTTGTTTTCACTGAAAATTCAGTACATTTTAAACAAAAGGGAGCCACTTTGAGGGATACTGGCCTCACCGTGCCTCATATTGAGCCGGGATTGACCGGTACACATAAAAAATGTCCCTTATATTGTTATCCTAATGTATATACATAATTATAATGTGTTTGGTCTATATTTGGCACGTCAAATGATGTTTTCACAAAAAAAATATGTCCATTTTAAACAAATGTGAGACACTATGAGTGATACCGGCCACACCAAGCCTCAGATTGAGGCGATTATTAATCAAAGATGTAAAAAATACTCATGGATCATTTTAATTATGTATCAACACAATATGAATGTGTTTTTTCAGTTTTCTGTACATCAGTGGTGGTTTTCACATAAAATTATGTCCCTTTTAAACAAAAGAGAGACACTTTGAGTTATACTGGGCACACTGTGCCACATATTGATGCGATGATGACTGTTACACATCAAAAATGACTCATGTATCATTAAAATAACATATAAACACAATATTAATGCGTTTGGTTTGTTTTACATACAACAATTGTTGTTTTCACTTAAAAATTATGTGAACTTTAAACGAAAGAGAGACATTGTAAGTGATACCAGCCATACTATGCCTCATATTAAGGAAATGATGACTCATACTTGTCACACATGACCCATGAATATTTGAACATATATATATACTCAATCGGAATGAATATGGTCAGTTTTTCATATGTTAGTGGTTGTTTTCCCATAAAAATCATGTCCATTTTAAACAAAAAGGGATTCTATGAGTGATACTAAACCCACCATACCACGGATTGAGAAGGGGTTGACTCATACAAGTCAAAAAAGTCCCACAGATATTTCTCCTAATGAATCAACACAATATGAATGTGTTTGGTCTTTTTTCTGTATTTTAATTGTGGTTTTCAGTTAAAATTCGGTCTATTTTAAACAAAAGAGAGAAAAAGTGAGGGATACAGGCACACCGTGCATCATATTGAAAATGGGTTGACTTGTGAATATTATACATGACCCATGTATCTTTGGACTAATTTATAAACACATTCTTATGTGTTTGGTTAGTTTTTGGTAGATCAGTTGTCATTGTCACTTAAAATTCTATCCATTTTAAACCAAAGAGAGACACTTTTGGTGACACCGGCAACACTGTGCCATGTATTGAAGTGGGGTTGACTCATACACATCATTAATGACACATGGATCGTTCCCCTAATGTATCAACATAACCAGAATGTGTTTGGTTAGTTTTACGTATGTCAGTTGTTGTTTTCACTTAAAATTATGTTCATTTTAAACAAAACAGAGACACTCTGAGTGATACCGGCCACACGATGCCTCAGATTGCGAAGAGGCTAACTCTCCCACGTCACACATCACCCATGGATCCTTTTTCTAATGTATCAACACAATAAGAATGTGTTTTTTCAGTTTTCAGTATGTTACTGGTTTTGTTCACTTTAAATTATGTCCATTTTAAACAAAAGAGAGACACTCTGAGAGATACCGTCCACACCATGCCTCATATTGAGGCAAGGATGAAACGTAAAAATAACACATGACCCATGGATAGTTTTACTAATGTATCAACACAATATGAAAGCATTTGGTCAGTATTTTGTATGTCAATTTTTGTTTTCACTTAATATTCTGTACATTTTACACCAACGAGAAAAACATTGAGTGATATTGGATACACTGTGCCTCAGATTGAATCGGGGTTTACTTTTACACGTTAAAAATGTCCCATGGATATTCCTACTCAATTATGAACCCAATTAAAAAGTGTTTGGTTGGTTTCCATAAGTCAGTTGTTGTTTTTACTTAAAAATTAAATTTATTTTAAACAAAATAGATACACTTTGAGTGATACCAGCCACACAATGCATCAGATTGTGGCAAGGTTGACTTTCACAAGTCACACAATTCTCGTGGATCATTTTACAAAATTATCAACACTATATGAATGTGTTGGTAAATTTTTCATATGTTAGTTCTTGTTTTAACCTAAAAGTTTGTCTACTTTACAGAAAAATAGTGACACTTTGAGTGATACCGGTCACACCATGCCTCAGAATGAGGAAAGGTTGACTCGTACATGTTAAAAATGACACATAGATCATTATCTTAAAGTATCCACACAATCTGAATGTGTTTGTTCACTTTTATGTATATCAAATGTTGTTTTTACTTAAAAAAAATTCCATTTTAAAAAAAATAATGAATCCATGGTGATATAAGACACATCATTCTTTTTATTTAGTAGGGGATGACTGATACACTTCACTAATGAACCGTGGATTGTTGGGAAAAATTATAAACATAATCTGAATGCATTTGTTTGGTTTTTCTTATGTTACTGGTGGTTTTAACTTAAAATTATTGTCCATTTATAAGAAAAGACACTTTGAGTGATATCGGTCCCATCGTTCCTTGTATTGATGTAGGGGTGACTCGTACGTGTCATGAAATACCCATGTATTGGTCTCTCAATTTATCAACACAATACGAATATGTTTGGTCATTTTTCTGTATGTTAGTTGTTGTTTTCACTTAAAATTTTGTACATTATAAACATAAGAGAGACACATCTAGTGATACTGGACACACTGTGGCTCAAATTGAGGTGTTTTTGACTCTTACATGTCTCAAATGACCAATGGATCATTAGAATAATGTATCAACACAATCCGAATGTGTTTGGTCAGTTTATGTTTTGTCATTTGTTGTTTTTACTTAAAATTATGTCCATTTTTAACAAAAGATAGTCACTTTAAGTTATACCAGCCACACCATGACTCATATTGAGAAAAAGATGACTCGTACACATCATAAATGACCCATGTATCGTTCTCCAAATGTATCAACACAATAATAATGAGTTTGGTTAGTTTTTCCGAGGTAAGTTGTGGTTTTCCCTTAAAATTTATTTTCATTATATACAAAGGAGAGACACTCTCAGTGATATCGGCCACATTGTGCCTTATATTAAGGATTGGTTGACTTTTAAACATCACACATAAACCATGGACCATTTTCCAAATGTATCTAACCAATAAGAGTTCATTTGGTCTGTTTTCCTTACGTCAGTGTTTATTTTCACTTAAAATTCTAATCATTTTAAACAAAATAATGACACTTTGAGTGATACTAGCCTCACTGTGCCTCAGATATAGCTGGGGTTGATTCTTACACATCAAAAATTACCAATGGATCATTCCTCTAATTTATCAACACAATAAAAATGCATTTGGTCGGTTTTCTGTACTTCAGTTGTGGTTTTCACTTAAAAATTATGTCCATTTTAAACAAAAGATAGACACACTGAGAGATACCAGCCACACCGTGACTTGGATTTATGTGGGTTTGAATCATAAATGTAAAAAATGACTGATGGATTGTTTTCACAATGTATCAACACAATACTAACGTGTCTCTTCTATTTTCCGTATGTTAGTGTTTGTTTTCACATAAGAATTATGTCCACTTTAAAAAAAATAGATACACTTTGGGTGATATCGGTCACACCGTGCCTCAGATTGAGGCATTGTTGACTCGTGCATGACACAAATGACAAATAGATGTTTCTCCTAATTTATCCTCAAATTGTGAATGGGTATGGTCATTTTTCTATATGTTAAAATTCTATCCATTTTAAACAAAAGAGAGAAAATTTGAGTGATACTGGCCACACCATGCATTATATTGAGGTGGGGTTGACTCATACATGTCAAACATAACCCAAGTATTATTGACTAAGAATATCAACACAATTTTATTTTGTTTGGTCAATTTTCATATGAAATTTTTTCATTTCATTTTAAATTATGACCATTTTAAACAAAAGAGAGACCCTTTGAGTGATACTGGCCACCATGTGCCTCAAATTGAGGTGAGGTTGACTTTTACATGTCAAAAATGTCCAATGGATTGTTCTCCAAAAGTATCATCACAATCAAAATTTATTTGGTCAGTGTTTGTTTTCACATAAAATTCATTCTATTTTTAACAAAAGATAGACACTCTGAGTGATACCACCCATACCATGCCTCATATTTAGTTGGAGTTGAGTCGTACACTTCAAAAATGACCCATGGATAGTTTTACTAATTTATTAACACAAATCGAATGCATTTGGTTGGTTTCCATATGTTAGTTGTTATTTTCACATAAAAATTATGATCTTTTTAATCAAAAGTTAGACACTTTGAGTGATACCGGCCACACTGTTCCTAATATTGAGCCAACGATGACTCGTACATATCACAAATGACCCATGGATCATTCTACTAAATTGAAAACATGGATGTGGTTGGGGAAATCCACTGGAATAAGTAGGTTCCAACAATTTTAATTTTTATTATTATGGATAATCAAAAAACATACAATATCATCTAATGAAAATATTCAACGCATGGGAATATAATTGGAATCTTGATTCTCATACTAAAATCAATTTAGTGCAGATAAGTATACTCATTTTCTAAATTAATGTTAGTGGGAATGCATGATATTATATTATTTTGGATATTTTACTGGTTATTCTTGTCCACAAAACAAAGAATGTGGTTCATCGTTCTTTCAGGTTTCTGGTGCATTTCATCTGTTAAAATGGACAAAATACTCATTGGAGTAAGGATGTTTTATTTAATGAAAATTATAATTTTTCTATCCACAAATACATATAACAATGTTCAATATTTTGATCTTCATGAACCCCTCCCAATAATTTCCTCTAATTGTACACATCACCAAGTCAGATCATAATGCTATTTGTGTACAATCATCCAACAGGTATGTGGCCCACTCGTTTATGAACAAATAAATATATTCTAGGGAATATGAGGTGTTTTGATAGTCATAGTACTACATCATAATTTATAAATAATGAATTAATAAATAATTTAAATAAAATAGTAGTTGATTTTTAATTTACCTCTTCAGCGATGCTAGTTTTTTAGGGAAATTGACCGCTCTCAAAAATTTACAAACATAATAACATCAATATTTATCGTTTTTTTGTTTTGGACACTGCAAAAAAATTGACCATTATGAGAATAAGTAATTTTTTTTGATATGTTTTTGGATCATGAAATTTTATTATATCTACCCTCATACTTGAGCAGACGTAGTGCATTTTGGCCTCTTTATTCTTAGCCCTTGCCCTTATTCGTTTTTTAGATGATATGGATACACCTCCCTATCATAACAAAATCCCAAGAAAAAGATAATGAAAATTATATAACATGATATTTGGACCTAAAATGTTCAATTTAGTGTCTTACATATTGTAATACTCCATCACATGTCGTCGATTTGTTGGATAACCATTCATTGAATCTATAAAATAAATCACTGGATTATTCATGTTCACAGCAATTTGCAACCAATGTTGCATAAAAACATAAAAAATGAATAATTAATGAAATAATTGAATATATATTTGATATTGTTTAATTGTAGTGTATTACCCCTTTGTAATAAGTATTAGAATGAGTTTGTCATCTGTAATCACACATTCAAATATTTTTAGCAAGCCTTTCACTATTTCATCCCTTATAGATGGCTATAATTTCGTTAGTTGTGTAAATGTGGTATGAGGACTAATAAGTCCTAATTTTGGCTCACGGGGAAATCACATAATTTTTTTTCATATATACACCTTCCAATAATATAAAATGCATTTAGTCACAATTATCAGATTATATCATCTTTTAGAAAATCAATACATGAAAACATTCCTCATATATACATTTACAACTGTGACGCCAAGCCAACCATATTACAAGATGTCATTTAAATTTTTAGCAACAATGTAATTAGAAATTTATTCATATGTATATATTATCTTCAAAAAAATAATATGACAAACACAAATTTTTAGCATCGAATCCACTTATGTCTTTAATGCTACTAAATGTGGATAGAGAAAAGGCGGTGTAATTATGCATTCTATATATATTTTTGATCGGTTTTTCAATCCTTCATATGCTTTCATGCCCGTGTTTCTTATCAACCCATTCCCTTTCTCAATCTATATCAACATTCATTGGTTAATATATTTTGTTATTAATTGTTTATGTTTTATCTTGAAAAAACATGGAAATAAATACCTGTTTGTCCACATGTACTCTTATATGTTTTGACATCCATGCATTGAATGACCCAATATCCTTTTCTACTGTATGAATATCATCACCATGAAGTGGAATAGGTATCTATGAATTTGGCTCTTGAGAAATAATTATCATCACTTTTATATGATATCTTTGAAGTGGTCTATTATGCAGCTTGTCCATTAGGATGATGAAGATCGTATCTCTTGCAACAAGGTGATAGGTGGGTGTGGATAGAAATAAATCATAGTCCTTATCACTATGTATAATTTCAGTATAGGAAAATTATCAGTGTTAGTCTGATTCACATTTCATAGGGAAAAAATATTAGAACATTGATTACCATTGCTAAGACAGCTCATTGAGGGGAATGTCTTGCCTTAATTCTGGTAGGGGGGGGATCTTCACACGCTGGTTGTTCATGAGTTTTGACTTCTCCTTGCTTCTTACCCATAAAAGTTGTTCTCATCTCTCCCTACCATATAATGAATTCTTCAATAGTTTCTAGTCTTTCTGTCATTTGTTTCATTTCATCATTTTTATCATCTGTTTTCTTTTTCCCTCAAAATATACTCGGGGTGTCACACCAAAACCGTAACCTATAACATGGTTGTATTGTTCTAGCCACTTTAAATCCATTTATAATAGGACTGCATCTGCTACAGGAGTAGCTGATTCCTATGACTGTAAGATATAGGAAAATACATAATTATTATTATGTAATTGAAATTTAAAACAAAACTGTTTATCGTGTAATACTTTCAATTATTATCCACACATTTTGTTTGTTTTCATATATTTTCGTCCCTTACTTATTCACATGTGCCTCATTATATAGCACATGGTTTAGGATAGAAGTGTCTTTGGATCTAGACTCATAAATGTACATATAAATATAAAAAGATAATTATAATGGTGTTTAATAGAACATAACAATATTAATGTAAATTTAATATACGTAAAAGTTTTTTTCTAGTAAATCATACCCCGTCCATTCTTTACGAAAGGATTTTGTTGGTTTTGATGAACATTATTTATTTTCAGTACTGAGTTCCGGTTTCATTATTGAAAGATTGAGTATAAAAGTGATGAATTCAGATATCCACAAACGACTTATCATCGGCCACAATGTACCTAAAACTTCTCATCCCCACGGCGGAAAATAAATGCATCCCATGATTCTTGGGCTATCAGGTGACCATAGACAAGGGCGGGTGCGGGTTTATATTACGTTTTGAATCCTTCAGGAAAATTTTGTTAAAATTTTAAAAAAACCTCGATGAATAATTCATACAAGCCTTAGTACAAAATTATTGTGTGAATCATCAAATAAAATGTTCTTTTCAAGGGAATACGAAGAGTAAGAAACAATTTTATTATTTTATTTTCTTGTCAATTATGGAACTAATATCATAATGTTACCATAATTTCTTCCCAGATCACAACCATCATCCCATACACAACATGGTTCCATGAATCTGTGTCAAACTATACACATTGTCGAGTGACAATTCCAATGTAACTACTAAACATATCCCTATTGGGATTCACATGTATGCCTCATGCATCTGAACCATCATCAAATTTTATGCCTTTTCATTTCTCCTTAAGAACATTGGTTAACACCGTCAAACTACAATGCAGCTGTGTTTTTTGTGATGTCGGTCCTTCATCAATGACCAATCCATTGATATAAAGATCATCAATGTGTTCATTTGTAATGGCATCAAAGAAATGTTCTCATTGTAGTTGGACCTCAACACTAGGAGTAGAAAAAAGTTCTGAAAAATTTTGTTGCTCTGTAGTGTGAGCAGAAGCAGCAATAGCTAGAGAGACTAGTTCAGCCTCAAGGTTAGGATCACCAGAATGTGTAGAAGTCATTATCTGCAACAGTGGTTGAACAAGAAATTTATTTTACATAAATTTAGTAATGATAAGATAACATCATGAGATAACAAGATATATATTACAAACAATACAAAACTTGTTAATTGAAATCTCATTTTTTTCCAAATGCTGATGGGATTTGACACCACTATCTATTATCCAAATCCCTTCATTTTGGTCTCTTATATTATACAAAACATCATCTACCTTGGGACCATTGTGAAATGAGTGTGATGTACCACTGAAAGGATCTTCCTTAATCAAATTTTAATTGGATCCTTTAGTAGTTTTAGATGATAATAGAACTATCGGCCACATTAATTTTGTTGGATATAGAACATAAAATACTTGTACCACTTGTGATACCATTATGAAATTTTCGTCTATGTACTTTTTTAAAAAAAACTCAACTTTCACAAATCCCAATTTATCTATTTTAACATCACTATTGTTATCAGCCCATTTTAATTGAAAAAATTGGCAATTGTAATGACGTATAATCCAACTCCCATATTTGTTTGATAATGCCAATGTATGGAATATTCGCATAAATTGGATTTCTATCCTTATTACTAGAAATATGCATCCCTTCAGCCACAATTGTACCTCCACTATTTTTCATGGTACTATATTCGTCATGTTTATCTTTATAAGATTTATAACCATTTTAAGATAATACATACATACATGGTCTGGAGACTCATCATTGAAATAGTTCGGAAATTGAATTCTGATTTTCAACTAACTCATTAGAAATATGGTCATGAAACCATCCTATAAACTATTTATTATGTCTATTTGATATCTCATTTTCATCCCTTGACGGATTCAACTGCCAAAAATTTATTTGTGGGTTGCAATATATGGAGCAACCTCACAACTGTTATTTAAAACATAATGTTGTGCCTACTCCCAATCTGTAATATTGATCGCCACATAACTCTGCCAGAAATTCCTCACCCTCAATGCATCTAGTGTGACTAGATTTGGAGAGACCAATAATTTCCACATTAGATAGGTATTTGGTACATAATTTAAGGTCTTCCTCAATAATATATCACTCCACAATATAACCCCCGGGATGACTTCGATTTCTGAAAAACCCTTTCAAAATATTCAAAAACCATAAAATGGTTTACATGTTTCTATTGTGCACATGAACACTATGTTGAAACACTCTCACCTTGTGAATCATCAAATGAACCATCATATCAAATAATGATGGTTGGAAGAACATTTCTAATTCACATAATAGGACAACAATTTCTATTTCCCTAGCTTGAAATTTTAACAGGTCTAAAAATTTGTTGCATATAGCTTGGAAAGATAAACAAAGTTTTGTTAATGTAAGACTAACATTCTTTGAAAAAATACAACATAAATCTATAAGAATTAAATATTTCATCAAAACATGACAATCATGTGATTTCAAACCTTTTAACTTCAAATAATTAATTAAAAAACGTTCTTTATATGTGATGAATACCACTAGGGAACATTTAAATCATTGAAGAAGTTTCATAACTGAAATATCTCCTCCCTAGAATGAGTGTAAGCTGTTGGAGGAAGAAAATTTTGATTTTGACCCTTCACTGGAGAAAACTCTTATCATATTCTCAGGTAAACCATGTCCATTCGTGCCTTATTTTCATCCGTTTTTTACAAGGGAATTTATAAACATTCTGATAACACTATCACATACATTTTTTCCACTTGCACCACATCATAAAAATTCTTGACATATAGTCAATTACAATACGATAATTTGAAAAAAACTGATCCCTTTTTCAAAATGATTTTCATAAGGATTTTCAAAAATTGTTCACCAAAAAAGTGTTCACAAATTTTACTTTCTCAATTATCTGATCACCTATTAGTAGAGACAGTGTTGTGTGTTGTTCAAAAAATAAATAGAATGATGTCTTCCTAGATCTGTAGTTATGCCGACGGTGTAGAAGTCTACGATGTCATAGAAACATAGATTTTGATGAATGTTTAATCCTAATTGATTCTGTATCTTCTTCGCACACGATAAACCCTTGAGTTCTTTAAATTCTATATCCAAACAAATTTCCATAAGTAGAGAAATCATTTTTCATCCCACAAAACATCACTCTCAACATGAAGTTTTCACTTTTATTAGAATCATACAACATAAAACCTGAATCCCACAATAACATCAAATCCATGATCAATAGAGCCAAATAATCATCAATATCATTACCTAGTTGTTTTGGTACTGATATAAGAATAGATAACATGATAGATTTCCATTTAATGCATAACCAGTGTGGAATTTTATAATTTACCAACATAACCAGTCGTGTACTGTGATTGCTGGTTTGAAGACAAAAAGGATTCACTCCAACTGTAGAAAACGCAAGAAGATGGTCTCTCAAATCGTTTCCAAATTCAGAATACTCATGATCAATTATCTTCCATTGATGAGAGTTGGATGAGTGGTGTTATTTCCAATATTTATATATTTTATTTTCATGCTATGACAATTGTTGTTTATTTTATTCACTTCCATATAGACACATAATCCTTGGAATGATTTCAATGTACAATATAACTATTGTAGTATATGATTCATATTTCTTCTATCGAGAAGAAAAAAATATGGTCATTCAGTAAGTGATTTTATCTCCTTTTGAAAAAATATACAGTCTCTTAAAAGGTGTTTATTCTTTCAGAGATAATCCCCTTTGAGCGTAGAATTTGTTTAGCTACATATGTCTATCTTGGGATATCATTATCTTATGGAAGAATTTCATTCAAGAGTTAAAGTAGTTCCATAAAATAGACATCACTCCATCTGTTGCCTTCTTTCATTTTAAACAACACCAGTACATCTAACAATGCAGTATATTTAGTGAAACCAGTATACAATGGCTTTTTTTCATAACTCTTTAACATCACAAACAATTTTGGGAAATCACATATTTCATATTAGAATGTCCTTATCATTTCATCAATATGAACTTCATCATTATTGGAATATGTAATCACATCCTCCATACGGTCTTCTTCATTATCAATATTTTTAATCATATCTGATGATCCATATAACATAGTTTTATCACAGCCTGTAGCTACATTCTCATATCCGTTGTGTTTATTACATCATTTTTAACTCTGATCTATTCTGTGACATATCAATGATTCATCAATCACCTATAATTTTATTATTCTATAATAAAAGCAATGTAAACATTGACAAAAAATTGAGATGGATATTTTGCGTGATCCTTTGCAAACATGATGAACTCTTTCTATGCATTATCATACTATATTGTCAAACTATTAGCATCCATCCAATATGTACTCATCTCTATCCTATTTGAATCTCAAATATTATTATTTATGAATCAAATACACAAAACAAGACATAAAAATACTGTATAAGTGAACCAATTCCTTATAAAAATAGATATTAATAGAACCTAACCATTTTTAATAATGATTTGGAAATAAAAAGAACCAGGATTGACCCCCCATTAAAATCAACACACTTTCCATCCCCATTATCAATAGTTATAGCACACACCACCCTAGAAACAAAACATTAAACATCCTTTTAACCACCCCTACCAGCCTTATCATTAAAAATAAAATAATCAAATTAGACAACCTAATGCTATTTACCAAACTGAAATAAAAATAAAACATAGATTTAATTTTGATGAGAATACTAATATAGTATATACATTTCCAAACAAAAAGGGATTCGCAGGGGTGAAAAATATATTAGGTTTATCCTAATTTACTACAAAATATTATAGTATTTGATACCCAAATTAACATAAAAATAGACTATTGATTTTAGTGAACTATCAAACCTCCCCTCACTAACTGTTAATCCCCTCCATAATATTGAAAAAATATGAGAAATTAATTTTGTAGTTAAAATATTTCCCAAGAACATGACCCTTAGATTAAAAAAATTCGCATACATTTATGTAAAACAGAAAAATGATTATTTTTTATGAATCACTATATTTGGACAAACACACTAACCAACAGAATAAAATTCATATTTCCATAGGAATTTGAAGCTATAGGGAGATAAATATTTCCCTTGAAAATAAATCAACTGAATCTTATAGTATCAATTGAAAGATGGTATTGGTTAATAAAGCGATGAGGTCAATAACTCAGGATGTAATCATTCATAGAAAGTAAAATAAAACACCCCTATTCCCACAATTTTATCAACTAATGAATAACCATCTGACTGAATAGAACTACACCTTATTGAAACCAAGGAAAACCATGAATCACGGGGAACTCATTCTACTGATGTCCCACTGTATCACCTTTAAATAGATCAACTATACAGTAATGTTAAACCTTGATATACTCATCCAAAGGTCATAATCCCCACTACACATCTAGTAAATCTCATCACTCCCTTATTCTTAATTCCATTAGACCATAACTGAAGGAACCAACTTTATCCTTCAAAGAAACTCGAAATAACCACTCTTGATGACTTCATCGCAATCCATCAACTACAACCAAATCCTCAAAAAATAAGATAACAATCCTTATTTTATAATTTATATCGTCATAGATGACTCAAAATTACTATATTTCATTTATTCATCAACCACGTGTTCTAAAAACAAGACCATCAATGCACATATGTGAATCCCAAGGGAAGGCGCACTGTATCCAACTTGATTGAATTCCAAGATATTCTGTATAAAGTCATAACTCTATATCTAGGGAATAAAACTCTTCCTAAAACCACTATTGACTGAACATGATTTTCCTTCTATCATTCTCAATCCACCCTTTAATGTTATCCCACTTCTAAGGAAACACTTAAATGAGCTAGAATGTTTTCCAATTCCAAACCATCCTCTACTAATTCTAGACAATTCATAACCTAGGTACCCGACACCTAGACAATAAACATCAACACCTTCTAATATATAAATTTGATAACAATCTATCCCATGTGTAATTATACTTCTTGTGCATTATACAATGATAACGTTTCAACATCTATAAGAATCAATATTAATAAATATAATCCAAAAAATTTAATAACATACCCACAGCAAGGGATACACTTCCACACTAGAAGAATCATATATACCCCGACACATATAAAATAAAAATCCAATTCATAATCTATTACAAAATATTATATTCCTATTAAATCATCACTATTAAACCTTCAATAACACAACCATCTCATCAGCACATGCATCCATTATTAAATCCAACAAAAAATCTAACAATATATTTTCTCCTACTCACTACTCAAATATACAAAATTGTTAAATATAACCTCACTCTTGAATAAAACTTCACAAAACCCTATAAGTAATAATCAAGTCACTTGGTAAAAATTTAATCACATCATGAATTTATTAAAGAATGTGACAAAAAAATGATTCCCAAACACACAACGCAACCCAAAACAAACCATAATAAACCACCATAATGAATATTAATGTAAGAAAAAAATTAAATGGATGAGGATGAGTTGAGAAATCATGAAAGATAAATGATGGGATGCCGACAATCTAACCACGTCCAAATGAATCCAAAATACATGAATTAGGGTTTTTGGGTATTCGGGTATATTGTTGAGGTGGAGATGTAGGGTACACAGGTAGAAGTATTTGTGGAAGGGGTTCGATGGGGAGGGTAAAGAGTATGGTTTATGGATGAGTAGGGATAGTAGTGTTGGAGTAGGGAAGCGGCGACGAAGGTCTAGAAAAGAGATTATCGGGAGGATGGGAATTGTCACATGCATATAGTCTTACAAGAGCTTGAGGGTGCGATAAACTGAAGGCACTGTGCACCCCCTTATTCTAAAATGGGACTATGGTTTTATCAAAGCTAAAATTATAGCACTGCTAATGATCACCCATTATCAGTGATAAAAACATAGGGATAATAATGATGATTCATTATCAGATCTAGAAAAGCACTGATAAAGGGAGCATTTTTTCAAAACTTTTAATTTTTTATGATAAAGAATCACATTCATTAGATCTTTTTTCATAAATCTGATAATTATTTTAGTGGTGGTATTGTTAATTTTCAAAATAATTTCTACAGTTGGTTTCTTCATTATCACATCCATTTATTAGAAAACTAAATATTTATTTATGTTTTGTTTAATATCATGAAATTGATTATGTTTTTATGTGAAAATATTATTTTATGCATTACAGAGTTATAGTCTGTGGATTTGTGGGACATGTTTATTTTGAAAACATATTATATTTTTGAATTTTTAAATGAATATTTTAAAATGTTTAATTTTTTGATTTATATGAAAAAGGTCATTTGGTATGGATTTCACTAAAACAAGTATTTCTTATTTAATTAGATTAAAATGGTGGGATTTCCTGGCTTTTTAAAAAATGGGTAGGTGTGAATTCATGCTTGTGACGTGGTCGTGAAAAAATGTTGTGTTTCATTGGGGTATAATGTGATGTGACCCTTGATATGGTGTGTGTTTCATCATGGCATGAGGAGATTGGTCACTTGGGGATGAATTAGTTATTGGATGAGAATATTACCATGAGTATGGAAATGTCACTAAATCAAGCATGAGTGGATGTGGGTGATCCATGAATATGTATGATAAAAAGAAATGTTAAATGGACTGAAGAGTTTTTTGGTAGTTTTAATTACATTTTTTTGTTTGAATATATTTCTATTTTTGATATAAAATTCAAAAGAAATTAAAATTCATTTAAAATAATAGATTTGTATAAATGTGATAAAATCTTCTATTTTACTTGTGTGAGTAGTGATTATATTTTTGGAAAAACTACCATTCATCATAAGTCACCCCCCCTTTATTTGAATTATTGTGGTTTTTGAGATTTCATTTATTGAGAAATAGGTAATATATGGGAATAAAGATTCATTTTTAATGGATAATCATACTTTTTTCTATATTGTGGAGTTATATCATTGATCATGTTGGGAGATGATGCATTATGGTTTTGGATTCTATGAGCATTGTGGTTTTTTCTTCCACTTTATATAAATGATATGGTTAATCGTGTAGTTTTTTTATATCAATTATTGTTACTTTGAGTTGTATTACATTGTTTTCATGCATTATATAGTGGTTTGGTTATGGTATTTGGGAACATAGTTGTTTTATTTCAATAGGTAGAATCAACCTTAAATTTTTTATGAATCTATTTCAATTTATTTCTATCTTTTGGCATGTTGGGGATGTAACATAATGTATAGTGGAAATTCTATCTTAACTCAATCCAATGAAGATGGATGGGATGTTACAAATGGTTTCATATTATTTCCTTCCATGAATTGCAATTGGTATCAGTCATGGACATTAAAAATCTATTGGGAAAAATATTATTCATTGTTGGTCCTGGAGTTGAAATTAATTATGGTTTAATACTTGTGTTGTCATAGTAGAACAGAATTTTATAGTTCGGATATAAAATATGGTGAATAAAATGGTATAATTTAACTATTTATGTGGATCATCAACATACTAGTGAGTAGAGTACATAATTGTTTTTGAGACACATAGAGGAGTTTTAATGTCATTGGCATGGGTTTATCCAATGAGACTAGCATAACATGAATTGATAGAAACGAATTCCCACTTGGAGAGAGAACCTAATTTTGTGTAATAATTGATTATTAATTTAAAATTTGTTAATTATTAAAAAATGGTTAATTATTTTAAAAAATGAATGATTTGGTAAGGAATGAGTTTTTGTATTTTTAAAATGGCTTTATTTTTAAAATCATGATCGTATTTTTAATAATGGGTTTAATAAATCATTTACTGATTTTTGAAATGCACTGCTAGGATAATTTTGATATGGTAAATTTTATATTTATTGGATTTTAGTTTATAAGGACTGAGAATTTTTTATCACGTTCTTCATATAGATAATGGAACACAGTAGGGGAAAAATAAACGAACCACAATAAGATTGTAAAAATGTGGTGGAACATGATTCGTAGGTGAACCAACAACTGGTCCAATGTATAGTCTAATATTTTCAGGTAGTGGACAGAGGGAACAAGATAGATGATCCCAGTCCATTGGATAATTCAATTCAATTCTAAAAGAAGAATCCAAACATCTTTTTGGGTGATTCTAAACTAGGTGAAGAATCATTCTTGTAGAATATGATAAATAAACTCTTTGATTTCATAGTCACACCTAAATGGTTGAATTTTATGTTGGTGATGTATATGATTTTGAATATTTCAATCTAGTGGTAGGATTTACTTGTTCATGAAAAATTAGAATGAGGCCGATCATAAGATGATTTTAAATACATTTTCAATAAATAATTATATCATCATAATTTAATGATTGTAATAATGATTATAATTTCCATCTTAAAGTAGGAAAACATCTTTGTTAAAGAGTATGTGTCTAAATTTATTAATTTTTCCTGTTTGGCATCCGACATTGATTCTATTGTATCCTTGAATGAACATATTTTTTAATTGATCTATATGAAGAATATTTTCTCAAAGATCATCATTCTATATATAGTGGATTATGTAGGGATGGTCAATAGATAAATAGTTTAAAAATGGGACATATTAGGATCTATAGGTGGATGATTCATGTTGATATATATCGGAAATGCTGTGAACTCTAATTTATTTAAATATAAAATAGGTCAAAATATTTCAAGGTAGTGGCATGAATTAAAATTAGATGGTTATATTGGAAAATATTACTCAAATACCCAATGCAAAAATGTACAAAACCACCAATATTTATCCATAATTACAATTAGATGAAACATGTCCAATATTATTCTCATCTTGCTCTGAATATTGGTGTTTGGAACACTTATCATGTATCACAGATGTCATATTCGTTGATAGGATTATGGGACAACAATGTATCTTATAAGTAAAATAGATATATCCCTGGAGATTCCTGGAATACCAATACTACAGAGTAAAGTAATTTATAACAGAGAAATAAATAACAATGTGAAGCGAGTAAGAATTTATATAGAGTTGATGAGGTGTTTGTAGATGATAATTCAATACTATCAATTGTGTGAGGAATTATTATTTTTTTATAGTTATGAATTATTTATTTGATATGGGTACATAAATTTTTTTTATCAATTCTAATGTAGTTTATTTTATATGATTTCATATTGAGATGATGCCTTCTATTATGAAACGTTGAACTCTTCTTGGTCAAAGAGAATGTCGAACATTTTTTTGTATATAATTATATATATATATATATATCGATGGAGCTATGTTTTTATGGTATTAATCTATTAATGATACGAATTTATATTTTTTAATCATATATTTGGATTGGTTGATAATGTTAAAGGCTCTCATAAACTATAATGTCAAGTGGGTTTGTTATACAGCTAATGATCGCATCGATATTCTCTTTAGAGGATACCAATATGTAATGGAATATTTAATGGGTTTTATAAAACCATTAGTTGGAACGATATCATAAAAGATGATATTGTTTACATTTGTGTTAATAGATGATATAAAAAATAGTATTTTCCCTAGCTGTAGATTAGTTTCTTGATGTTTTTCCCTAAAATTCCTCAATGTTTCCATCCATAAGAGAAGTGGATTTAATTATTGATATCCACCCATTCACTAGTAATATCCATGTCCAAATTATTGGATTAATCCAATGTTATTATGGTTATTTGATTTGTAGTTTAATGATAATAAAAACAAAGGTTTTATTCGTTCTAGATTGTATCTGTAGGAAAAATTGGTCTTTATTGTCAAAAAGGTAGAATGAAAACTTCATTTATGTGTCAATAATAATAATATTATCAAATTTATGATAACGAACAGGTATCCAAATCAAATGATTTATGATCTAATAGATCAATCGTGGTGATCCCAGTGGTTATCTAAATATTTTATATGGTACATATATATAGAATTGTGTTTTCGGAAAGAGGATATTACAAAAAAATAGCTTTTAAGAGTATATATGTTCATTAAGAGTATGTTTTAGTTCCTTTTTGTCTTAAAATTTAAAAAATATTCTATATTTAATTTTTGAATCAAATTTTTAAAAGATATATAGATTATTTTTTATGTTGTTTTTGTGGATGACAATTAGTGTATTCATGGACAATGACTGAGCATGAGAAATTGTTGAAAACAATGTTTGGAATTTTATGGGATCATCTGTTATATAAAAAAATATCTATGTGTGATTTTTGGATACAAGATGTACATTTTCATGGCCACTTAATCTCTAAAATATATTATTATATGGATCCATAATTTATAGAATTTTTTATCTCTTGGAAACCACTAAATACTGTCTTTGATATATATACATTATTTTGTCTATATTGTTATTACAGATATTTTTCACATGATTTATAATGACTATATTCCCCTCTTATATATTTTACAAAAAAAAATTCCATTCCACTATAGTATATAATTTCATAATATTTTCATGAACGTAATGTTTTCCTTATATGCGAAAAAATATTGATCTTTCTAGAATCAAGACAAGGGTATGTGGTGTATGTTGAAACTTCGGGATCTGGATTGGGATGATTTATCGTATAAAGAGATAATTTTGTTTCAAATAGATCAATGATATTATGGTTTCATGGTATTATCTATCAAACACAATATTTTAAGGTAGAAGTTGTAGTCTATTGTTTAAAGATATGGCATCATTACCACTTTGGAGAGAAAATTAAAATTTTAATATATCATATGTTATTGAAACATATTATATCACAAGGATTTTTTATTATGATAATGTGATGATGAATAGAGTATGTAAAAATTATGTAATTTTGCTTCATTTTTAATAGGGGAAAGGGAAATTAAGTGGTAGATTAAATTAGAAAGTAATCATCTTCTATGTTGTAAAAACAAGGCTTTAGATATATGGTATGCGATGTCGTAGGTAGTCAACATTAAAATAGTATATGAAGAATTAGATGAATTTTTAGATTTTTTTTATATTAATTTAATCGTAATTAGGTGGAGATGGTTTAATACATACAGTAGGCAAATTCTACGAGGATGAAACTTAATTGTGGGGTGACCATCGATGGATGGATTATAAGGCCCCATCCAAAAACATTACATAATCGTGTGTTAAATCAAGAAATAAAATTTATTATAATTTTAGGTTTATATTTATATATAATTAGGCCATAAATATAATATAATAGTCCCATATATTACATGTGGATAGTTACACTCAATATCAACTTTTATCCACCAAATGAAACCCTATAAAAACACTCTTTTTTCCCGATAAAATTTTTATCAAGTTGTTAATTTATCTTTCTCAACATTATAATCTATAATAATATTTAAAAAAATCTAGGATTAGCATCAAAACTCACTATAGTATGTATGATTATAAATAAATTATTTATTCAAATAACATTTAAAACCCATGAAAACATTTTCAGAAATCATAAGTTTCACCCATAAAAAATAAACCACACAGATTAAATCTTGTAAGATAATAATAATAAAAAACTATAATATAAATTATAAAACATAATCTTTAATTGTCTAATCCATATAATACTTTCATTTTATTTTTTTCAACTACGTTGGGAGTAACCTCAATTGTTACGTTTCCAATACTTGTGAAAATATATTCCCTAAATCTCTTAGGAGAAAGCCTAATGTATATCTCTGTCATGTAACCCAATTAAATGGACATCTATTATGGCCTTAAACACCATTATTTTATCACAGAACCACACATATACTTATTCAATTCCTAATAAACATAATGTAATCATAACATATAAACCATGAATAAAAGATATATAACATTTCCCCTTTTAAATCACTTTTTATTATTAAAATAAACACACTAAAAAATTAGAACATTATTTTATATTAAAATGGAAAACATTTAATATAAAAATAAATACAATATAGAGAAATAAATTGAATATTTTTAATTCATGGAATATATATATATATATATATAAACATTCAATGTTGTTGAAATAGTAAATACCCTTTTAAAACACAAGTAAAACATTATAAAATTAGATTTTTGTATTAAAGTGTCCCGTGACACATTAAATCTATAAAAAGGAATTTAATCTTAAAAAAAATCTTGTCCATATTAATCATTCCTTAAAATTATTTTGAAAAAATTGAAATTATAGAGAAGTATTTATAAGATTAAATATTAACTTTATTTAATGTGATTTTTTGAAAAATATTATATCAAAAGTTTATACATTTAAATTATACACCACATGAAGAAAGAACATTTTAAAAGGTATTAAATATCATGTGTATAGATATAATATGGCTAATTTATGTAAAATGATCTGTAAATACACATTGTAAAATAAAAAAGGGCATATCATTATGAAATGTCTTAATGATAAAAGATTTTGACGAAGTCCCTTATAAAGTTTCTATCCATAGATTAAGTATAAATTAATAAGATAATTATTTGTTAAAAATATAAATACATCCAATCTAATTGTATATTAAATTTAAAACAATCATAGGTCATTCAAAAATATTATTGTCAAAACAAAACCAATTACATGTATATTTAATTCAATGAAATGAGATTGAGTTATGATTTCCCATACATAGACCATTTTTTTAAATAAAATGAAAAAATTATGTGTATACACTATAAGTACACATTAAAAAATTATTTATTAAATATATAACATCTAATGTTATTTCTAACATAATCATAGTTTTACATAATCATGAAGTATATTATTAAAACAAATAATGGAAATTGGGTAAAGAAGTTCCCTTACTTTTAGTCTGACTAATTGCATACAATATTTATGATCGTGAAATGTAAACATAGGATAATTTTTTATTTTATGATAACCATTTTAATGTTAATTTTTCATTTTATATCACTTATTATAATGTTATGGAAATTAGTTAATTATTTGAGTTCATATTGGATGTTATGTCGATGGTCTGTATTTGAGTCCAATATGTACTTTTTATTATGCAAATTATCCATGTGGTCATAAGTCTATTATATAAAAAAATATTATTCATTTATAAAATATCATATATATATATATAGAATATATGTATTTATAATTTTCTATTACATATGGATATATGAAATTAAATGCACTGTTAATGGAGATGGTAGGTCCTACGTATTCATGAAAGCTACATTCATTTCATTGTCATATTAATGAAACAAAAAATATAAGATACCTAGGTATTTTATAATTACAGAATAATATTTATATTTTACATTTTACATATATTTATTAATGAAATTTTTAAACATTCCATGTATGTAATAAACAATTCATATCACTTTCAGGGGGAGGTAGTCTTCACTACCTCAAAATTAAATTATAGTATTTAAACATTATGGAAATCATAATGGTAAGTTGAAAATAAAAATTACCCAAGAATAGAGACCATATAAATATAATATTTATCATATATAAATATAGTTCTAAAATATTATTTACCATGATAGGTGGTAGGATAAATCGACAGATATTAGTTTCGTGGGGCATTAGTTCGTCGTAAATAGAAACAGTATGTTCATATCAATTTAATGGAGGTGTGTGTGAGTGTATTAAGAATAATTATCATTAAAAAACATATTATGTTGAGGATACATGGGGTTTTTTTAAATATGGAATAATAATATCATATTGTGTGGAGAAAGAAAATAAAGTAAAGGAACTTGATAGAAGATGTTACCTCTAACTCTGGTTACTTGTTTGGATTTGAGTTAAAAGGAATTATTGAATTTACTTCTTCCCAAGGTAATTATTATAATTTTAAAGGATGGATGTTGGGAGATAATTTAAAAATATTTTGGATGATTCAAGTTTCATGAGGGGTGTGAGTATGTGGGTAGAGGTGATTCCCATTTATAATAGGTAGAGGGGCACTTTATGAATGTCTTCAAATGTTATTAAATTATATATTGATTTTCGAATTATAATAGTTTAAATGTGATAAAATTGTAAAAAAATATTTTCATTTGTCTAAATACACTCATAATATCGGTTTTATACATGTTTATGATAGAAAATTAACCTTATGTTTTGGCATTAACCTTTAGTAAAAAACATCAAGTTTTCCTAAATCTTCTTGTATTTTTATAATATATGGTTTTTATAATCATTATAAAATTTGAAGAGAACCAAAAGTTGATTATTAATGAAATTTGATACATTATATATTTAAATTGGAAAAATAATATATTTTTAGGTCTTTTATATAATATAATAAATTAATATTTGTTTTAAAAACTCATTTATGTCACTTTTGACACTATTTAGTAAATGATTATTTTTAAAGCCATATCATCTTTATTAAATAAAAAAATAAGCACTAACATATTCATAATGTAAAAATTTAATATATAAAATTAGATTGTTGAATCAAAATATAAAATTAAATTAATTTTAATTTTTATTAATTCATTTATTTTCATATTTCATTAATAAGGTAATCAATGTATCACCATTGCGTCCGAAATAAATTTAGTTAATTAATGTATAAAAATTATAAATAAAAGAACATGGTGTATGAAATATTTTCACATTAAAATTACAGTTTATATAATTGATAGTAGTTATAAAACCCTATAATAAAATTTATATTGTAAAAGATACATTTTTATGTTATATTTCACTTTTCATTAAATTAAATATTATAAAATTTCATTTTCACACCCAAGTGGATCAGAAATGCAAAACTATATGTGTATGTATGGTCGTGGTCGGATATATCTCACCCCATAGAATTTGGATAGGTTTTAGGATAGTTTATATTGTCATAATAAAAATTGTTTACCATTATTTACCAGATTTAACCCTTAACTGTGAGAAATAAAATATAATTCAGTAATTCAGTATTCATAATTTTCAAAAAAAATTGAACCTATTTACACAATTATAACCATAAAATTAAAAAATATGGAGTCCATTATTCCATATTCAAAAAATTCAATTGGGAGAAATTTATATAAAAAAATTTTCCCTGTCAAAACCAAAAAATAGTGTTTTATATAGTAAAAAATATCTAAATATTGACATGTGTTTATGTACAAATTAAATGGTATGTTAATACAAATATAAAAAATTGGAGTAAATTATATAAAAAAATTATATTTCACTTTAAAACAAATTAAAAGGACAATATAACTATGTAAATAAATTATATAAAAAGGACAATTTAAATTAAAAAGCATTATATTTCAGTATTAATTAAAAAATGAATTATATAATAAAAATACCAAAACTAATCCTAAGTAAATATTGATGTAGTTCATATAAAATTAAGTTATTTTTTTAAGATATAACATTTTAATGTGATAAAAACTATATTTAAAAAATGGGTTTTCTATCAAAAGGCAATAATAAGTCATTTTAAAAATATTAGAGTATTTTATGCATTAAATTGGATTCATTATCATTTCATGCCTATAATATTAATTTAATAAATTTAAAAAATTTATCAAATATATAAAATAATAATATGGTTAATTCTATTCATTACCTCCAAGACAAAAAATATGCATTGACTATCATTTAAAATAATAATAATAATGTTTTATTATTTTCTGTATAACTCAGTGTTGTGTGCAATATCAGATATTAGAGAAACCCATTGTTCATGTCATGTATTCATTATAAATAGTGTCCCCATTAAACAAAAATTTATATTAAAAAAAATATTAATATATATGATAATGTATTATTTAATATATACCTAGGATGTTACTTCATTACCCTTTGGGAAATTATTTCCTCATAATTTTAAAATTAGTCATGGAAACTTAATTTAAAATCCAACATTAGAAAAAGATTCAATATATCTACATCTTATAAAGAAAGAAAGACAAGTAATATGGTCCCAAAAAATAACACATACAAGGATTCCGTATATGAAAAAATTCATACAGAAGAGAAACTAACCATCTAGTTCAGATGGAGAGTGATAGAAAACATGATCAAGTGAAAGTTATCAAACATAAAACTATAGACATGTGATGGGTAAAATGGACTTTGATTTAAAAGTAGGAAAATAAAGAGGAAATTTTTTTAAATATAATTTTCATAATTTTGAGAAGTTTAATATTGATCCCTACAAATATCGTAATGAAACATACATTCAAATATAGTAGAGTTTAATCATTTAATAAATATTAACCAAAAACTCATCTTTTATCCAAATGATGAGTATTGAAGATGAGATGATCACACCAGATGTGATAGAATAAACTTCTAGGGAATCATATAATCCATAAAAGATGAACTATATAATTCCCTTTTCTTTAGAAATTATCAAAATCCAAAATGGTTAGTACATGATCAGAAAATCCCTAAAAATTATAATCCTTTATTAAAATAAATACTACACTTAATCTGAAAAATTCAACTTACCATAACCTATGATAAAAAATAACAATTCAATAAAAACATTTCATTAAAATTCTTCAAAATAATTCAATCTATGTTTGAAACCCAAAACGCACATGTAGTTGATTATATATCCATACATATTAAATCTTATCATTTATCTTCAAATAACATCGACAACTATTACAGTATCATATTAATCATAATTAAACTAATGACATATTCCTCAAGATAGGTTAATCATTTCCATATATAACCCCAAAATCCATATGTCCACAATAATAACATATATTCTTCCTAAATGAATTTCACCCATTACTCCCCAAATGAAACCCCATATTATTCTATTTTTCTAGGTAATTAATTGTTCCTAAAATATTTAATGTCTTGCATATTAACATTAATCACATAATAACACAATAAATATCCTATTTTAAGGATGTCATGTTGATAAAACATAAGTTACCAAAAATAACTAATTTCTATTCTATAAAATCATTTAACATAAATGAATATGAAATACTAACAAGGGACTTCATTTAGGATACTGGTATTTGATAAATCCCAGTAGCACTTCGGTTGTGGGATCAATTCTCACTGCTTTTCCTGACATGGTTAGTTGACACATGGTCTACGTGTTGTCCTTTTTCAAAAACTGTATTATTATTAAAACTTTAAAAAAAGTTATAAAATCATCAAAAATAACAATAAAATGTTTTAGCCTCAAATTATATTATGTACAATTCATTTTTCATCCACAAAATCTTATCCCATAAATCATCAAAAATAAATGTCTCCAAAAATATCATTAATTACCTTGATAATGCATAACCCATTCTTAAAAATGGGTTTCTAAGACATTAATCTTATGATATACATTAATGTTATAAACCCATGATTATATACCTAGCACTTAATAAAACATCATAATCTAAAAAGTTTTCTAAACCATCCTTTGATACCAACTATAAGGCCCCATCATTATACAATACATAATCATGAGTTATGTCAATAATTCACATTGAGGATAGTTTTTGGTTATTTGTTTTAATGAATTGGTCCATAACTATTATATAATAGACCCAAAAATTATATCTACACATTTACACTTAGTATCTCCATTTCCAACCAAAGGAAATCATTTAAAAACATTATTTATTTTCATGTTAAAAATTTTCTTGAATTCTTCCATTATCTTATTCATCCTTATAAAATATGAATTTGTTTGTAAAAATAGGGGATGATCATGAAAACTCTATTTGGTATATTAAATAAGGAATATAACTATTAGTCCAAGAATGTTAGAAACCCATGATAAAATTTAATAAAATCATACTTTTTACACATAAAACATAAACTACATAGCTTATATCATGTAACAATAAGATTCACACAAAACATCATAGAAATAATAAATTATAATGGTAATATGTGGAATCCATATCATACTTACATTTTAGCTTTCATATCTATATAGGGAGAAACTTTTATAATAACGTATCAAATACCCATCAACTTATATTAATTTAATCTCTTATGAGAAACCTTAACGTATAGCTCAGTCAAATAAGCCAATGCGTTGGAGGGGAATCATTGGCTCACCCACCCTTGGTATATTAGGGAACCAGCCATATACATAATTCATTCCATGGAACCATAACATAATCATAACACATAAACCAAGCACAAAATAAAAATAACATTTCCACTTGCAAATCACATTTCATCTTTACAAGTAACCCAATCTTAAATAAAATCACATTATTTTAAAATAAGAGGGTAAAACTGTAATGTAAAAATCAATACATAATTGTGACATTGAATAAAAAAATTCCATTCATGGAGTATATATAAAAAAACTCAATGTTATTGAAATAATCAATCTCTTTACAAAACACAATTAAAACATTTAAATATAATAATTTTGTATAAATGTATCCCATCACACATTTAAAATTATAAATTGAATTTACAAATAAAAAAATTCACTTCCATAAAAATAATTCATCAAAATCATTTTGAAAACATGGACATTGATGATAAGGATTTAGATTATTAAAACATTAACACATTTAAGACAATTTTTTGGATAAATAGTACATTAAAATTTTAAACATTTCAATTATAGATCAAGTGAAAGAAAAACATTTTAAAAGACTAAAAAAATCAAAAGTATAAGTATTATATGAATGAGTAATATAAAGGGGGATGTAAATAAAAATTATAAAATAATAAATTTCATATAATCATGAAATTTCCCAATAATATATGATTAAGACGATTTCCCATATGATGATCATATCTATAGATTAATGATAAATAACCGACAGAGATATTTAACTCAATGAAATGAGATATAGATAAGATTTCACTTAAAATATTTATTTTGTCTATAAAATTGAACATTTATGTATTTTAACAATAATTAAAAAGAAATTATGTATAAAAAAGATAGGACAAAAAAAAGTTACTTCTCACATTAACATAGAACGACATAATCTTGAAGTAGAAGATTAACCCAAATAATAGAAATCGGGTTAATAAGTTCCCTTAGCTTGTGTTTGACTTATCATGAAAAATAATTATGTTATAGAATAAAAAAATAGGGTAATTTCTACATTCATGAGAACCTTTTTAATGTTTAATATTCATTTTATATCACTTATTATCGTGTTATATAAATTAGTTACTTATTTGAGTTCATATCAGATGTTTTTCCGATGATTGGTTTTTGAGTAAAAAATGAACTTAATTTGATACAAATTATCCATGTGGTCATAAGTCCATTATATCCAAAATATTTTTAATTATTTTAATATCATATATATCTATTATATAATTATTTATAATATTCCGTAACAATTTTATATATGAAATGAAATTCAACATTCATAGAGACAGTAGATTGTACATACACATGAACATTACTTTTCATTCACTGTAATATTAACGGAATAAATAATAAAAGATATATAAGTATTTTATAATTAAATTATAATATATATATATATTATATTTTTACATAATATCATTAAATCCATAATTTATATATTCCATGTATGGAATGAACGTAACATATCACTTTGATGGGAAGATAGTGTACACTTACTCAAATAAAATTATCATATTTACACATTATGGAATGAATAAATGTATATAGTAAATAATAATTATAACATGATATAGACGATATAAATATATTATATATCATATATAAATATATTTCCATCATAATGTACACCATGAGAGGTGTTAGGAGATAATTTAACAATCAACATTTCATCTGGCAGTAGTTACTCATACACCGAGACAATATGTTTGTGTCTATTAGATGGTGGTGTGTGTGAGTGTAGATAGAATTAAACTCATAAGAACAACTTAGTTTATTTAATATATTGTTTCTATTATATAATCATATAATAATATGTTCATATGGATAATAGAAAAAAATAAAAGAAAAAGATCTTGAGAGAATATGTTACCTCTAAATCTAGTAACTTCTTTTTACTTGAACGAAAAGGCTTTCTTCAATTTCCTTCTTCCCAAGGTAAGGATTATATGAGAAAAAATGGAATGTTGGGAGCTTATTTGAGAAGAATTTGGGTGAGAAAATGGTCTTTAAATGTTTTAGTATGTGGATATAAGTTATGTCTCTTTATAAGTGGGAGGAGGGGCACTTTAGGAAAGACTTAAAATATTATTTTATTATAAATTGAATTTAGAATTATAGTAGTTCCATAGTTAAATATTTTGAGAAAAAGATTAAGATGGGTTAAAATAATCCCATCAAACCCGTTTTATATTTGTTTATTATTAAATATTAACTTATCTTTTTTCCATTAAGCATTAGTTAATATCAATAACTCTTTCTATTCATTCTTGTATTTTAATAATATATACTTACTATAGTTACTGTAATGTGCCAAGATATCCAACATTCAACCATTAATGAAATTTTTAATATTATACATGTCATTTTCCTGAATATTATATTTATAGGATTGTTATATCATTTAATAAAACAATATTTTTATAAAAAACTCCTTTTCATTATGGATAGTATTTTGTAAATGTCTTTTAAGTCATAAAAAATCAATTTCTACGAACAAATGGCATTAAATCATAACTAATATGTAAACTATATCCAAATTTTTTTTTGACATAAAACATATTAAATAAAATAAAATTTTATATTTATAAATTCCATTATATTAATATTTCATTAATATGTTAATCACATCATCATCATTGTGTCATAAATAATTTTATTTATTTGTCATCTAAAATTTATAAATAAAACAACATCATGTAGTAAATATTTTATGTTTCTAATTACTAATTGATGTTATTGATATATGTTATATATCCCTCATTAAAATTTATTTAGTACATGTTGTATGTTTATGAAACATTTCCATTCTATTTAAATTAAATATTATAAAAGATCATTCTAATGCCCATGTGGCTCCCAAATGACAAAATTTTGGTGCAAGGAGGATCATTGTTAGATATAGCTCATCCAATTGGATTAGGACATGTATATGGTAGTTTTATATTTTAATAAAATTATATTTTACCCTTTTTTACTTGATTTACATTTTAACCATTATAAATAAAAAATAATGTCCTAAGTTACTATTCATAACGTCAAAATATAAATGTTACAGATTTAGAAAAATTGGGCCCCATGATTTAAAATATAGAATCAATTTTTCCAAATTCAAAAAAAAAATTGGTATAAAGAAATTTAATATCAATTCTTGTTGTCAAAACCGGAAAACAAGTTATTATAATGTAAAAACTATTGAAGGATTGACATGTGTTTATGTAAAATTTAAATGTTAAATTGCCAATAATATAAAAACTGGATTAAATAAAAAAAATAGTAATCCAATATCACTTTAAAACTAATTAAAAATTATTATATCTATATAAATAAATTAGATGAAAAAATAGTTTTTAGTTAAAATGCGGTATTTTTCACTGTTCATTAGAAAAATGGCTTTTATAATAAAAATTAAAAAATTTAACCTAAGTAAATTTTTATATTCCTATTATAAATAATATTTTTATTTTTGAGAATAAAATATATAAAATTTTCAAAAACATTATTTAAACAGGGTTCTCCATCTAAAGGTGGTAAACTGTTCATTTATAAATATTAGAGTATGTTATGATTGAAATTGGATTCATTCTCATTTTAAGCCTCCAAAATTACTTGGATAAATATTAAAAACCTATAAAAAATATGTAGAATCATAATATAGTTTATTTGGTTCATTCTCTCCAGTACAACATCTATGCATTAACTTCCATTTATAATAATAATAATATTATTGTATTTTATTACATTATATCTCAACGTTGTGTGCGACGTATGATTTCAGATATACTATTTGTTGGATATACAATCCTAAAAAGTGTCCCATTTAAACTATATATAATATCAAAATAATAAATATTAATAGAGATGGTAATTTATTATTCTATAAACACCTACTATAGTACATGGATGTTGGATGGCAGCTCATGTTTATACTTTCTTGTTTAGATGGACATACCTTTTTATATTTAGGAACAACTATTGAAAGCGTACCACCCATAGATATGGAATGATCTTCATGGAACAAAATATGTAAAATCCATTGAAAAATATAGTTGGTGGGTTTTCATGAAATGAATGATTGTTGAGGTTTTTTCAAGATGCATAATCATTCCACTGGTTAAGGAAATGTATCAATGTCCAATAGGTATGTGGTAGTTTTTACATATAACTATTAGGAAATGGGTGTAGATAATCGTGAATTTGGTAACATGTATTGAAATGACCATTTGGATTCATTATTCTACATGGGTGATAGTGGGTAATATAAAAAATTCTTCTAATTTCAACCAAAATCTTGATTCTCATATATTGGAGGACCAGACAAAAAATATATATCCAAGCTTTGGTAAAGGGGAATAGAGTACCAATTTCAATTCTATCAGATAGGGACCTGATTTTATGACTCATTTGTGGTAATCCTTAGTTGATGATGTTGTTATTCTGTTTAAAATAAGTATGTAACATTGGAGGGTCATTTCACAGAAGAAATGTTTTCAGTGTCCCAAATTATATTTACCTGGACAAGTATAGAACCAGTAAGGGGTTGATCCACATGGAATTATGAAGTTATTTTATCTTGATTAATTTAGTTGGAATTTTTGTTTTTAGTGTAGTCTACTGAATTTAGTATTGATTTTGATTGGTTGTATGGGTAAAAAAATCAATTGTTTAATAATCTTATTTTAACAAATTTCTTAATAAAATGAATGTAAGTATGAGAAGACTGGTTTTGAGGTAAATAGAATGAAAAAAGTGCATTGGGGTTATGGATTAATGAGAATTTGATTATTAAATCATATGGCTTATGAGGTTGTGTTGTTCATGATATCCCAATACTCTGGGTTCAATTTGTAATAAAGATTCCTTGATCTATTAAACATTATATTTAGAGCTGAAGATACTAACTCCATGGTCTGGTAACTAGTGTTGAACAGATATCTATTTGGCTTCGTCCATTTTGAGTCGACGAATACTCTCAATGGTCCTGAATTTATTCATCGGTATTCATTTATCGAATAACTAAAAATTCTGCCCTTTGATTAGTACATAATTTCAGGTGATAATACACAATGATTTAATAAGAATAAGAAGAGGTTATTAGAACAAACACATTCATAGAAACTTAATTCAAATTACAACTCAACATCTCCCACAACCCCAACACATTGGTTGTTTAGTTAAACATATAGAAATTGGAAAACACAAAACTATTGATAACTGATGAAATCATGCTTGGAACATTGAAAAATGAATGGTTCTTCATTATATGGAATGGTGGTAGTACGACGACAGAGCATCTTTCCTTCGGAGCTTTAACCCTTTCTACCCAAAAAACCACACACACACTAGACACTTAGTCTGGAGGCCAATGCCTCTTTTAATAGAAAAAATAATTACACTGAGTGTATCATAAATTACACACCATGTAACTTTTTCAATGCATTTTTGGCTTCATTTTCTCTACTGGTAGGAGGCCTAACACACCTTCTTTTACTTGGAACATGGTGCGCCTTGTAGATTACTGTACATGGTGTGTAGCACCTCCATAAATGGAGTTTAGTCTCAAAATTAGTCCCCCAAATGCTTCTATAAATTCATAAATGGCATGTATAAGTGGAACACAATGTGTCTCCTTCAGCTGGACACATGGGCTTGTAGGCTTTTCATGGCCACCAACTTCTTCTAGATTAAGTATACATGGCATGAACCACCTTCTTGATAATTTGGAATGTATTTCTCCTGGTCAAACCATGTCTGATCTTGAATTTACAGGGCGCATATATATGTACATGCCGTTTCATTGGAAAATTTTTCTCAGTTCTCTTTTGTTTTGTGTATTTGGCCCTAAACATCCTGGAAAATAACAAGGTCACCGAAATCAAAGAATTTATTCTCTTAGAAGTATTTAATTACTGAAAATATGTTCTAATTTTTCAATAGAGTATATGAAAATGTAAACACAAATCGGGTGAATAAAACTCCCTCATACTTAGTCATTTTCTTTCCCTCAAGAAAATATCAACATCTAATTAAAAGTGTCTACAATAAATATGGAAGTAATTTAGATAATTATAAATGAAAATAATAAGTTACCGGAAAAAATTTCAAAATAAATACAAAACAGTTTCTATTCAGGAGATATTCTAATAATGCCTCATACATAATTCAATGAACTACTTCCATCATCTTTTAACACATGTATCAACATTTCAAAAATAAGCAAGCCACTTGATTATTTACCTCACCAATATAATAATCAACACTCAAGATAATTTTAATCAAAGTTCTTCTCATTCATATATATATACACTCTATCCATTTGGTTGTATGAAATCTAGTTCTCCACTTTAGAAAAAATTGACTTACAAAAATCATGAGGGATTTCCAATAAGGATCATATGTTTCTGTGGATAAAGGTTGGTAGGTAAATATGTGAAAAGAAATTAGAGGCTTGAAAGTGGAGGAAAAATTCTTCAAATAATAATTCAGGATATTTAAAAATTAAGCACACTGTAAAAACTTCCTTCAAAAGCATTATCATATAATCTCATCACCACCATTCCCCTAGTTGAGTAGGAAGGGTTGACAAACCAACATGTGAGTATAAGGTCCCTTTGTTTGTACCATTTTTTTGTTACAAAGCGAGCTCTAAATATGTGCACAAAATGTTATTTGGAACCCATTTTTCCTAAGAAGATCAAGAGGCTCTCTCCCATTATTAATTTCTTAACAATTCATTAAATTTTTCCATGAGTCTCCAATCACTTCTTTTTATCACAAATAAATAATCATGCAAAATCATAAAATAACTTGGGTAGGAAGGGAAATAGGGTTGTAATATGGCATCCTATAAAGGTTTTTCATAATCTCTATGGGCTTCCTGAAGATAAGATGTTCATTAGGCTCATGATAAAGAGTTTAAAACAATCTAATGCATCAATCATTTTAATGTAATCCAAAAATTCTTCATGTTTCGAAAAGGAATCATTCAAAATCTAGTAGTTGTGTATATTATATGAATCTCTATCGAAATAGGGTATTAGAATGAATATGAAGAAGGGTTTAGAATACCAATAGTCGACCAGACTGAGGGGATTTATGTAAAAAAGTGAATTTAATAATGAATGTAATTAATTGAAAAAGAATAATCCCTTCATTTATAAGAGTAGAAAAATGGAAGGTGACGTAAAAGTGAAGTAGAAAATGTGCCAGAGTACCTATGAGGGGGGGAGGAAATAACATTGCATTCATGAATAAAAACACAGGCACAATACATCCCAAAAATAAATATACAGAAAAAATCAAGTTTTTCAAAAGTATTCAGGGGTCATCTCAGAAGAGGCATCATCCAGTACAGAACCAGCTTGTAGAGATGGCTCATGATCCATGGAAGCGGGAGGCTTGGACTCTGCATATGCAATGGCAGCTCAAGAAGTAGAAGTCATGGGTGCTTGACTCAGAATACGAGGCTCGACAGCACTCCCTAGAATGGAAACAGCGGTGGTGGAAACAGTAGTAGCAGCTGGGCACATAGTATAGAGGAGAATGGAATCTGTGGCCAGTGCAGGAAAGGGTGGTGGAGAAGTAGCAGAAGGGCCAGGAACCAAGGCAGATGCAGGTGGCGAGGGAAATAAAATACCAAGATGGTAAAGATTATGCCCCAACATCTCCTCTAGTCGGTCCTGGAAGCTGTTGATACGTACCAAATGCCACTCCATCACGGCTATTTGGAGGGAAAGGGAGATATCGACTAAGGGTGTATGGGTAGTGGGAAAGTGGTGGTATGGAATAAATAAGGCTAGAAGAAATGGGGTCAGTAGGAAGTGGGTGGGGTGAGGAAACTAGAGGGGGGGAAGGAGGATCAGGTGCATCAACTGGGGAAGGAGGGTCAGCTGGTGGGTGGGGGTGAGCCTAGGCCAGAATTTAGGCACCCCCTGCTTCTGAACAAATCCCATGCGAACAAGCATGAGATAGTCCATCCAATTGGGAGAACCTAACAGGTAATGGGGTAAATAAGGCTTGAAAAACCCAAAGTTGGTGGTCAAGGTGAGTGGTGTAAAACCCGCTGTCCAGGTTTCCTAGACGTCCGATAAACATATAGAAATAGGATGCATCTTGGTAACATAGGTCTCAGTAGTCCTGCCGGATGACATAGGTAAGGAGATCCATGTCGCGACCAGTCAAGACCCCCATATCCTCAGGGCAGGGGAAAAGAATGGTGTTGAAGCACCGGTATGTAAAACAAAGGATGAGGTCGGTGATAAGAGCACACCTCTATGAGGTAGGGGTATAGAGGTGATCACGCCCCAAAATCTCCTTCCACATGGCAACGAGCTTAGAGTGCTCGGGCCTGGTCAGGGTAGAAACATGGGGTGGGGTGATGGGATGGGGGTAGAAACCACACCATCGGCCAAACTCTGTCATGTTGATAGAAAACCGTCAGCCGACCAGTGGGAACCAAACCACAGGCACTACATCAACATGTGTCTCTAGGTACTCAGCTCCATTGAAATCGAAAGATTCTATGAACTATAATCATAAATCACAGAATATAAGAGTTCTGACCTAGAAAATATCAAGCAGGGGAGTGTGTCCAAGGAGATACTCTAACTCTACCATGATAATGAGCTGATGTGGAATGTTGCTGTCGAGGTAGTGTCCAATCAATGGTATTTGCTGGCGAGAGAGGCACCGAACACTATCATGTGCCATGTTGGTGGCCGAAATAACTTGCATGGGTAGGGTACACCCACAAGTCATGGTCCAGGCGGAGGCGCCGCAGAATGAGCTGGCTCTGGGGGTAGATCTACTGAAGTAGGCAGAGGCCCATTGGATGGTGGGGTCAATGTATGGAAAACAGCTACGATAGATCCCTCAGGACGTGTGGAATCCTGTGATGAAGTATCGATGGTTCTTAGAGGCTTTGGATGGGGTGCGGAAGGACTGACTGGGCTTGGACAAGCCTCAATTGAGGTAGTCGGTGGTGGAAGGATGACCAACAAAGGAAGCTCGTAGATCAGAGTGTCGGTGTCTGGCTGCGTTAGAGGCTAGAGTCATATCCACCGATACTTGGGCCTCTCGCCCTCAGTGGCGGAGGCCGGATGCTTCCCTCGAGAAATATTGCAAACTGACATAACCTGAAAAAGAATGAAAAAGAAAACAAATGAAAAATAAAAGAAAAGAAAAAAATAAATCTGAGAAATCTGAAAAATAAAAGTACATAGTGTGTACATCCAGAGTACATGGCGTGTACTACAAGCTGAGTAGTATCCTGTGTTATCTGGATAAACACACCGAGGGTGAAGACGATAGACCATGTAAAGGTACACAATGTGTACCGAACATATAATCCGTGTGCATACAAAGTTGACATGGTCATGTATCAGAACCGATATGGCCATTATTGTAACAGTTTTAAGAATAAAAGACACGCCGTGTATGGGATTGCCACGACATGTTCATTACTCAAGGAACATGGTTGTGTGGGGGCTATACAAGGGTCTGACAGAAGGAAATAGGCTATACGGTGTGTCCTGAACACAGACACCATGTAGAGGAACATGGGGTGAGAGGTCGTGTCAGCTGCTACACACAGAGGGGCCATAATAAATAACATACACAAAATTTACCAAACACACATGCTGTGTACATGAAAATGGTGTATGAGGCCATGTCCAAAGGGTAAACAGACACAATGGGGGAATATACATGGTGTGTACCGAACATACACACCGGGTGCATACAATGTTGAGAATTTAGTGTGTGGCCATGTACAAAAGGACACGACATGTGTTCTTCTTGTCGTGGCAATGTACCATGGAAGTAGAATGGTCTATAGATCCAAAAAAACCTTAATCATTTCTAATAACATGAAATAGAGGGTGTAAAAGGGCTTACCTTGACTGAGGATCACAATACAAGAAAATTCAGAATCCAAAATGCACCAAATCATAGGATTTTAACAATAGGGGATTGAGTGTCATACTGGCGAAAAAATGAAGGAAGAAAAAGGTCTTTTCACAACACAACCTGATGTTGGGTGGCCGTGAATTATATAGCCAAGATACATGGCATGTACATATGAACTACATGCCGTGTATCTCAATTTTTTTTGTTTTTTAAACATATATTTAGATATTATAGTAAACTATATAATAATTAATATTAATTAAAAATAATAAAAATGGATATATATATATATATAATTTAAAAATAAAATGATACACGTAATGTAGTGGGAAATTACACGGCGTGTATTTTAAGTTTGGAAAAAGATAAATACAACCGTTGGTTCGATAGTTGGGGTGAGGATCGAACTGGCGATCGGTCATTCCAAATGGAAGCCCTCAACCACTGGAGAAAAGGCTGCACTACTGCCCATATTAATCATTTATATACCTTTAATCTATACAACCTATACACGCAGGATGAAATGAAAATGCATGGCATGTGGTTTTTAATTATATAAGAAGGTCATGAAGCAAGGAGATTAGTCAAGATCGAACCTGTGTCTTTTTGATCCAAGGCTGAGACATTTCCAATCATCCCAAATCATCCGCATGTATTACTTTATATGGAAATTTTATTTTATATATTTTAGTTGTAGAAAGAAAATATGGAACACACGATGTATATTAGAAAACAAGCCATGTGGTTTTATTATAAAGGTAAATGATTGAAATAGAGTACTTTCTAGGATTCACACCTGGGTCTTTTGAAATGAGGTTATGATAGTGGCCAACCAATCCATCCCCCCCATTTTTTTTCTTATAAGAATATATATATATATATGAGAAATTTACTAAACATGCTATGTAAGAAAATATAAAAAGGAAGAACCCTTTTCCAAAGGTAGGTCTGGAGGATTTGAACCAGGGTCGGCTCGGATAAACTCCAGTGACCTTACCATCAATACCAGCAACATCTTTGTTTATACATAGCTACTCTATAAATTTTCAAGAGTTAGATAAAATGAAAATGATAAACTACACACTGTCTATATAGAGGGGGCATGACGCGTATCCTCTGGGATGCCACCCAGGAAGAGCCTTTGTTTTAGGTTGTTGGATCGACCTACTTACCATTGCTTACCTGATATTTATGGTAGATAATGGTCCCAATAATAGCCGACATGGACTTCTAGGAACAGCATATTCTCTAGAACATCTTCAATAGGAATGTATGTAATGATAAAGTCATCATAAATAAAAGAACATACAATATCATCAACTAAGCGATCATCAATGGTAGTTATCACAGAAAAGTCCTTGGGATGGGGCGATGATTCCTATTTGATGTCTATGAGGACATTTTAGGAGACTCTCGTCTCCTACCCATAAAATCATGTCCACCTCATTCACATCGATGAGTGCCATCCCAATTTATAGGAATTCTTTTCCAAGTATAAGAGGTTCCTCCTGGTGATCCCCCATATCGAGGATTATGAAATCTGCTGGAAGGATCAACCGACCCACTTTGACAAGTACGTCCTCTAGTAATACCATTCGAATGTTTTATGGATCTATTAGCAAGTTGATTGGATACTAAGGTAGGATTCAAATCATAGATCATGAGCTTCTTGAAAACTCCAAGGGTCTTGAGGTTTACGCTGGTCGCTAAGTCACAGAGAGCCTTCCCAAACTCTCATGGTCCAACAGTATATGGGATCGAAAAACTACCTGGATCCTAGAGTTTGGGAGGAATTTAGTGTGAGACTACTACAGAACAATACATGGTTAGGGAAATGGTTCCTAGATCATCTATCTTTGTTCTATTGGAGAGTATGTCCTTCATGAATTTGTTATAAGTAGGCATTTGAATTTGTGCCTCTACAAATGGGATGTTTAACTACATCTTCTTGAACACGTCCAGAATTTATCAAACTGTTAGTCCAGCTTTCTTTGTTTCAATATCTTTAGGAAGGGTAAGGTAGGTACAAAAAGGATTGACAACCTCCTTCAATTTATTCTGTGAAGCCTTCTTCTGTGGGATTTCAGATGAGGAGGGGCTGAAATTGGTACCTTCATCATCATCAGGGGGAGTAGATACACCTGGCCATGTTTGTTGGTTCTTGTAGAGCAATTTTCAACATCTGTATAAGACAACATGGGCTTCCTACCTTGGGTTTTTCTATGTATTTCCCGGTAGAGTCCTGGGTTTATTCATGAGATTTGGTTCGCCAACTGAACAATTTTTTTTCACCACACCCGAATTGACGCCTCCTGATTTTGGAACCTGGTCTCAATAGTAGATATCGATTTGGCCATAAAATCCTCTAACCATTATGTTTTCTCCTACAGAGGAGGATGTTGAGATAGTGGAGGTGCTATATACTGCGACTGTAGTGGACGAGGATTCTGATACCATTTTTGCTGATAAGAGCCTTGTTGGGGATGTTGCTTCCTCTGGTATTGGTTCGTATAGAGAGGATGGTTGTATCCAGGGGGTCGTTGGGGCGGCAGAATTTACTATTGTTGGCCCTAGCCTGTGTATTTCTGGTAACGTAATGTCGGGTTCTGGTATTGCTGGTACAGATGGGGCCCTCGGTTTTGTGCAACATAACATACCTTGCTTGTAAATGGTCCTCTAGAAGAACCCATGCATTCTCCCATATATGGTTATCACCACATTCACTACATGTCGTATGGTTTGCCGCATGTACTTGGGATGTTCCCTTCAGATTGAGCGCGTTGATTTTCTTGGACACAACATCCAATGGGGCAGCTAGCATGGTAGTTTCATCTATGATATGCATACCTTGTTTCTATGTTCCCTGTTCGGAAGGCCACAAGAAGATATTGAAAGACATATCTTCCAATAGTTTGATGATTTCATCAGGGTACTTTTTCATTACCATACCTCCAGAAGAAACATCCACCACTGACTTGGTATTAGTTTTCAACCCTCTGTAAAAGGATTGGACTTGCATCCAATGTGGATGTCCATGGTGTGGGTACTTGCGCAACATATCCTTGAAGCTCTCCCAAGATTCGTATGACGATTAATCTTCATGCTTCTAGAAATTGTGGATCATGTTCCGTAGTGTCACCATCATTGAGGGTGGGAAGTATTTTGAAAGGAACGCATGGGATAGATCCTTCAAGGTGAGGATGGAGTGTTGTGGTAATACTGTTATCCAATCTTTCACCTTATCCCTTAGAGATAAGGGAAAAAAGTGAAGATTTATGGCATCCATAGACACTCCGTGGTAGAGGAATGTGTTTTAGACTTCATAAAATTGGAGAGGTGATTATTGGGATCCTCGCTGCCCAGGCCGCTGAATTGAACAATGTTCTAGATCAGCTGCATGATAGCAGGATTTATCTCAAAATGTTGGGCTTGCAACGGCGGTCAGACGATGCCCATATCATCACCTTGGATTGATGTCAGGTCGTACTCGATGAGAGTAGGTCATGGAGGTGGGTGTTGTGGAAGGGGAATTGGAAATAATTGATCATCCTGAGGGGTGTAGTAAGGCCCCTAACCTTGGTTGAAATATAGAATCCGATCTGTTTGAAATTATTGGAGATGATGCGGTCCATATCCTAGATTAAGTGGATCTTGCGAGTTCTGGTTTTTCTCCGGACCGAAATACTGTCCAGCTCCTTGGAGAATAGTTGGGTTGCCTTCCACGTTCTGTGCTAGTGGAGGTGTTTGGTTGTGTTCATCCATTAGTGCTTTTTGGCCACTCAAAATGCCTATTTGACCTCAAGGATAGTTGTGAAAAACAATGATGACTCATTTCTCTTGGAACGTGTGAGGTGGCCACTCCAACAATTATGGACCGGCACAAAACAAAAAAAAAACACCACATGTAAACGAGGAAAAAGGAAAAGAAACATAAATGAGAATATAAAAGTGATAATTGTGAATATATGATTTTTATTTTCAATAGAAATTGATAAAAATTTAAATTAAAACATGTAAATAATTAACTCTAAACTTCCCCAGCAACAACGCTAAATTTTGGAAGGTCGTTTCACCGAAGAATTGTATTCGGTGTCCCAAAATATTTTTACACTAACAAGTATAGAATATTATGGGGTCGATCCATAGTTAACTATGATGTTATTTTATCTTTCATAATTTATTTTGTATTTTTTTAGTAATGTCTGTAGAATTTAGAATCAATTTTGGTTGGTTGTTTGGGTACAAAAAGAACAATTGGTTTTTAAACTATGGTTAACAAATTTCATAATAAAATGAAATTAAGTACGATATGATTGTTTTTTATGTAATAAAAAATATGTGCATTAGGGTTATGGATTAATGAGAAGTTGATTATTAAATCAGATTTCTTATGAGGTTGTGTTGTTCATGATAATCTTATAATATTGGTTCAATTTGTAATAATGTTTCCTTATTCCGGTAAACATTATATTTAGAGATGAAGAAACTATCTCCTTGGCATGGTTTCTAGTGTTGAATAGATATTTATTTGTCTTAGTACAATTTGAGTCAGCGAATACATTCAATGGTAATGAATTTATTCTTCTGTATTATTCTTTTGAATCCTTGAAAATTATTCCCTTGGTCCGGTACATAAGTTCCTAGGATAATATAAAGTGATTTAATAAGAATAAAAAGAGGTTATTAGAAAAAACACATTCATATAAACTAAATTAAAATTAAAACTCAACATCTCCCACATCCCAAACACACTGGGTGTTTAGTTACACATATAGAAAATGGAAAACACAAAACTATTGATACCTGATGAAATTATGCTTGGAAATTTAAAAGAGGAATGGTTCTTTAGTATCTTGAATGTCGGTAGTACGACGACATAGCGTCTTTCCTTTGGATATCTAACCCTTTCTCCACAAAATACTACAAACACACCAAACACATTGTCAGGAGGACAAGGAATATATTTATAGAAAAAATAATTACACATAGTGTATCAAAAAGTACACACCTTGTACCTCTGTCAATGTATTTTTGGCTTCATTTTCTCTGCTGGGAGGCAGCCTAACACAACATCATTGACCTGGAACACGATGTCGTCTGGTAGGTGACTATAAACATCATGTAGCGCTGCCATAAAGGGCATGTAGTCTCAAAATTCAGCCACAAAGAACTTCTATAAATTCATACAGGGCGTGTATTTGTGGAACACAACGTGTCTCCTTCAGGTGGCCACATGGGCATGTAGACTTTTTGAGGCCACTAACTACTTCTAGAATCAATATACATGGTGTGTATATATGGAAAACAGTGTGTACCACGTTCTTATTACCTAGACATGTATTTTTCCTGGTCAACACATTTATGATCTTGTATGTACATGGCGTGTATATAAGTACACATCGTGTAGTTGGAAAAAATTTATCTGTTCACCTTTGTTTTGTTTATTTGGCCATAAAACGCCTGGAAATGAACAAGATCAAAAAAATAAAATTATCTGTTCTCTAAGAAGTAGGTAATTGCTAAAAACATGTTCTAATTTTTCAAAAGACTATAAAAATTTATACACAAATCAGTTGCATCAAATATCATCCTCAAATGTATAGAAAATCCAAAAATATGATTCAAATGTTGAAAGATGTGTTGTAGTCTTTTGTATTGTATTTTGGTGGCACATGGGAATATCATCTACTTTTGGTGTATTTGTTTTATAACATCAATTACTAGTAATTGATACATATATATCCTTTTGAATAATTTTTATGTAAACCATTTTTTATCTAATATTTTGGTTGGAAATTGGTGATACATCACTAGTTGGGTAACTGTTATCCAAGAGATGGTGGGGAAGTTAATGTTGATCTGGAATAGAATGTAGATTAATAAGAGTCGTTATAACTCTTACTCTTATCTTGATTTAAAGATACGGATGTATTAGGTGAGTGATCATGTGTTATTGAGTACCTATCCAAGGATTGAGCATCATCATTTTGGGATGTTTAGAAAGTTACCTTATCAATACATAGGACCTCTTGAGATATTTGAACAATTTTAAGAAGTGGAATATTAGTTGCATTTCCACTATAGCTCAATGTGGTGCACAATGTGTTTCATTTATATCATTTGAAAATGTATATGAATAATCCTAACTAGTTGATAAGTTTTGATCATGGTGACAACGACCTGGATTCTTCATTCGATCATATGCCGATATAGATTATGGACATGTGAGATAAATTCGTGCATAGTAAATTCATTGGTCAGGTGTGGGTTTTGTGGAAACTCTGTCAGATTCATGAAAAAAAATAAGATCTAGAAAATATATGGTTAAGAAATGTCCTGAACTTTTTCAATAAATTGGTGATTTTATATTTTATGGTACAAAACTGAAAAAAGTGTGAGGAATTTTAATGCCCTCTGTTTAATGTTGTTAACCCTTTTCTTTCTATTTTATAATATAAATTAGTTGGGTGTCTATTGGGGGAGTTTAGAATAATTATAGAATGATTTGGGTATATTATCATAGTGAAGAGTTTGTGAATGATTTTTAAAAATCATGAAACTCATACTAGAAACAATGAAAGTTGAAACATGTGCTTTTGGGCGTGAACACAGTTAGGCCTACCATTTTTCCAAACATTGTGGCCACCTACTAGAAACCATGAAAAGTGGAACAGAGGGAAAACCATGGTTTGTGCACCTTTCAATCTATATATGTAAGACAACAATGTAGGTGGTGGGGTATGGTGTGATGTAGAAGCATGAACACGGTTGGCACATGATATTCTTTATAGTGTGAGCCAACCATGCCCGATTAAATGTTAGATCCTAAAAAAGGATTATTTAAGTCGATTTTACCCCTAATACATAAACGTTTATCAATTTGGACCATAAATTATTTTTCCTTCCTCCTAAAAAATATTGAGATGATCCCCTATGATCTCATAAAGATCGTTTAGAAGATCATAGTAAGTTGAAGCCTGATTCCCATCATAAGTTTTCATTTTTTTTATGTAGTCTCCTTATATATAATTTTATGTTCTATCTTTTATTCATAGATATAGTCTGTTGGGGATATATATTTAATATTTTATGCCAATTGTGATGACATTTGGATGTTTTGATGTTATAGAATGAGAAATAATGTGGGTTTCTTGAGATTCAATCCTGTTTTGTTGAATAAATTATGTCATAATATGTTTTTTTCATATTTTATAAGGTAGGTGGATTCACTCTAAACTCCAATTATTATGACATGAATGATTATTTTAAAATTAATTTAATTTCATGAAAAATATTTTGTTTTTGATGTGGAAATCATGGTATAAACAATTTTTAGTGATGGTTTGCAAATTTGTGTGAATTAGTTGTTGTGAAAACTGACTTGTTTATTAATTTTAAAATAATGATTTTAAAATGAGGTTTTTTTTATTTATTGAAATTCTTTACGGAACTAATTTATATAAATATTCGTATTTATTAAAATGGATTTGATTAGTTTTTAGCCTTGTTTTAGAATACATGGTTTGGTGTGATTTAAAGTATTAGATGTGACCCTAAATATAGTGTGTGTACAAATGGTGTAGAAAGGTACATAAACCGAGATAATGGGTATTTTCATTTGGCAACAATGAGATTTTACATGATGTGATTACTTTGTTGTTGGATGAGAAACCATTCATCTATTTGAAACATTCACTGAAGCAAACATGTGTTGGTGTGTATCAGAATCATAGATTTGGTGTGCTAAAAAAGAATAAGAAATGGTATGAAGTGTTTTTGGGTTATTTTCCTTTGAAATAGTTTCTGTATGAAAATTGTTTTATATTTTTATATAAACTAATAAAATGTGTTAATTATTTAAAAAAAATTATATAAAAATTTTGACATGTTTTATCCTAGTGGCGCGAGTATGGAATTCATTTTGTAAAACCTACTAATTTTCATTACTCACCAATTTTATTGTATCACATGTGATTTTATAGATGTATTTTTTCAAGACATAGGTAAAGAAAATATATCAAATTTATTTACTGATTCATTAGGTTTGATTGGGCAGTATTGTGAAGTTAGATAGTGGATCCAGTTTTGATTTTTGTTGTTCTGTCTTTACATTCATTGAGCATTGTGGTTTAGTCTTCTTCTTTTGTACTATAATATTGGAAATGGTGTAGTTTGGTTTTTTAACCATGATATATGTTACATGATTATGATGCATAATATTGTGGATTTGGTTTTGGTAGTGTTGGGTGTTTTTTTCTATTTTGATGGGGAAAATCATCCCCCATGTATTAATGAAGCAGTTCACATTTATTTTAATCTATTGTAATATTTAGGATATTGCCTATGAGATATTAAAAACCTCTTTGATTAAAGAAAATTAGGAGGTGTAGTGTGTTACAGTTTGACACATAGGAAATGGTTTTTCACTCAGGACATTTGATGTTGGATTATGAATTTTCTAACCAATCCATCAATTGTATATAATTTAATTTCAATATATAGATTATGTGATGGTTTTATCATATAATATACCAATAATTACTGATTTGGGTGGATTAATATTTCTATTATGTAATAAATTCACTATTTTTAACTGATAACTCAAATTACATGTACTGAGATGGTTCCATGATATGAATGAATAAATTGAACATGAATAAAATAATGTAGCTGCTAATCATGATTAGATAATTAGAATACAAGTATCATTTTTCAATTTATGAACCCCCTTAGTATTAGTGATTGAATAATTTCATTTCTATTTTCATCGACAATGATTTTTTTTCATCGTTTATCATCGATGTCCATTTGATTCACGTAATGATTTTCATAGTGTTTACGTTAATTACTAAAGAACATTATGACATTGGATGATGAATGATTAGGACCATTTATTATTCCATAAAATTATTTGTGCTAAAAATATACCTTTGATAGTCATTATATTTTCCCCTTCCATTCTATAATTGAATCACAACATTATCCCTTTGTGATAATTCCCCCAATGTTTCTTCCCACACTTCTACCATGTATATAGTTTGATTATTATGTAACATTGATTATTATAAAATTATAATCTAAAATTAAACTATAATATCCCCTTATTATCTATAATCTCTTATTAAAACTATGAAAAACGAATATAAAACTAAATATTAATGTCATAACTAAAAATTTATTTCATAAATAATAGTGTCTTGACATTTTGTGTTTTTGTGGATTTTAAATTTTCCCACTAAAAAAATTATACCATTCGTTCAAGGTAAATGTAAAATCTAAAAGCATATATTTCAATCCATGTGTTGTTTTGAAAATAATATGTGATATATTCAACTAAAATTTTGTTTAGTGCATGGAAAACCTTCTGTATTTAATGAAAAATACTTTTGGGATAATATATTCTAGAACATATGTTCTTGAATATCTCTACTTCCATAGATTCAATATATTTCATGGGTATTATATTATTCATCAGTGACCATTATTTATTATATTATCCCTCTATGTGGTAATTATTCATTGGGAAATTATATTGTTAATAACATTTAGGATAGTGAAAATCATCCCAATGTAATTATTCATTTATTACATGGTTTGGGGATCAGAATATCTAATAAATTTTAATGGAATTTATTGTATAAAAGAGTCAAATGAAACATCAGTTTCCTAGGAGAACATGGTTAATAAACCTAATTCATGTTATTACTCATAAACTGAATCATATATGTTAGTATATTAATGAATTTCTCCATATATAGTCATATACATTATAAAATTCATTATGAAGATAATAAAATTTTAGATAAAATTTTTTTTGACATAATTACTTCTATTTCGAACGATTATCTAATATAAATAGTATTTTTAGGTTCACCACACATGACTCAATAAATATATGATAATGAGAATAATATAATATACAATAAATAACTTGTATATGATAACAAATTTATTAATACAATTCTATATATGTTATAGAAGGATATTTTCTTACAAGGTTTCCATGAAAATATATATAAAAATTCTATGATGATTTTAAAAGAGAAAGTGAATTATCTAAACCAAAACAGATGAGGTTGTCAAAATAGTTGTGATTTAAATCCCCTATTAGTGTTTATAGTGAATACTGGGCCAATTCCAAACCAACACTTTTTGATGATATTACCCATTTTTAAACATGCTCTATAACTAAATCAACAAGTTTTTATACAGTCTAAAATTATTTTTATAGGAAATCACACTCTCTATACTAAAAGTCACGATTTTATCATATATTTCACCTTATTTGTTGATTATTTATTTATGGTTCTGAATTCATAATCTATGATAAAAATCATAAATTTATAAAATACAATCTATAGAACAAAAATCATATTTTACATTTTATTTAATAATTTTTGACGTATGCATACATTAAATTAAATCTATGATCAAGAGGTCTGTGTCCATGGAAGAATAGTAAAAATAGTATAAAATAATAAACATAACTAAACATAACATATTTTAGTCTCTTAAGGGTCTCATAAATCCAAAAAAACATATAACAGAATATTTTATAACCATGATATATTTAAAAGTATTTTTGTTGTGATATAAATACTGAAAACTGTAAAACCACTTTAGTTAAATATAACTACAAGAGGCCTAACATGTAAACCTAATTTGTAAGATCAAATTAAATTAATATTATTTAATTTATAAAAATTATTATGTAATATAGTGATATAGAAATGAAAAAAATAATTTGACGAGAATTGGTTTTTCATTAACAAATTATCAATTAAATTCTTATTTTTTAAAGACTGATTCAAAGTGGAAAATTGGAGCTATCATAAGGAGGCTGCTTTCAACACACTATCATTTATTTTAAGAACTATATGAAAAATAATATAAAATTAGGAAACTAAAATATATACTGAGACAGAAATTCCATGTTATATTAATATAAATAATAATATAAAAATTAAATTCACCACATAATTATATATGATTGATATAATTATAAAGAAGTAATTGTGAGGATACAATGGTTGAAATAATTAATTATAAATAATCAAAATATTCAATTCAATTTGATGGTCATGAACTATCACACATCACCTTCTCAATTGAAATGTGAATACCCAATACCAAGACTACTAAATAAAGGGCAATCATCTTCTAAACATATATTATGATACCTATTAAATCTCCATCAACAATTATTCCATGCTTTACTATATGCATGATAGAAATATTGAATGGAGGGATGATTAATAAATAATAAGAATAATTTTGATGATATATAAATTTGGCTGAATTCTAAATATAACCAATTAAAAAATCCCTGTAGATCTCAGTAATTAAAAATGAAAAATAACTTAAAAAAATTAAACTCACGCAAACTAATATTCCATCGCTTAAATAATCTCCATGTTTAATTACCAATTTTTATTTATTATGGGAAGGGAACATTGGGAATGATACACATAAGAAAAAAATTAACAGTAAGGAAGTGAATGAAAAATAAGAATAAAATACTAAATAGAATAAAAAGTCTGGTCTATAAAAAAATAGAACAATATCTTTCACCCCTTAAATTTGTTATATTATTTCTAGAATATGAGGTACATATATATAGTGTTAGTGGTAGTTATTTTCCCTCCAAAATATTACATTCTATTTTTTTACCAGTGGTCTCCCCATTTAATTATTAAAATGAAAAAAAATCAATATAAATGATTTTAGATTCATTATTACATAAGATCCCATGACATTTAAATTTTTTTTGGCAAATATATTACTATTTTATAGTTTTTTTAGAATATTAATATATTTAGGTGTATGTTTGAATTTCAAGGTTTCAATTACCCATTCATTTTTTAATTATTATGGTGGATTATGTTTTGGGTCTGTTTGAATTAAATGAGTCCCAAAATGTCTATGAGCCTAAAAAAAATTACAAATTTACATTGTGTAGAAATATTAATACCGAAAATAAAAAACTAATTTAAAATTTGTAAAAATTTAACAACATTCCATTTTTTAAATTATGTAAAAAATACTACTAAAAAATAATTTTTTAATTTTCCATATAATAATACTATTTTGGGATTATAATCCTTGATTTATGGTATAAAATTTATGAAAATCATAGCTTCATTAATCCCACTCACTTACCCATAACACTCTAGGAGAAACATCAAATATCCTAATAATAATCCACAAGACGTTCAAAAATGAAAAAAACTCATTAATATTTTTGAAAATATAATTACATATTTTTTCCACTATTAAAATAAATACCATATAATTTTCATCCCTGACGTTTAATATTTTTTAAAATATAATAATATTCCACATCCCAGAAAAAAACCAAACTCACAATGAATTTTATGGCACTCTTTAGTAAGAAAATATTGAATATGGATTTATTCACATACATATAAATTACATGTATAAATATAGGCTTGTGACTATTCACATCTCTCCACAACATACTACATCAAAGATAATTCAATCGTAGAGAATTTTATTAGAAACTTATGTGTCGTTAGGTAGGTCAGCAAAATAATTTATAATAATTAATGTTGAATATAAGAGTTTGATGTCATATGTTCAAATATTGATTGTTGAGGTGAAAATATTAGGAATTACTCACCCAATACAACTTAATAAAATTAAACACAAAACCACTTCATTTTATGACATGATATATGGGTCGTGTGCTAATTAAAATGATTTATTTAATCTAAATTCTCTTCAGTATATATTTTTAGTAGTGTTATATTATTTAGATTAAAAAATAGACAATATAAAGAAAGTGTGTCGATAGTGGTCTCCTTGAGATTGGTTATATGAATGTACTATAGTGTGACAACATATATATGATATATTGGAGGCCTCTTTCAATAAACTATATTTCTATTGTCACTATTATTATCTAACTAATATAACATTACTAAAATAATATACATGTGAATTTTAATAATTTATTAAATATTAATATAAAAAATTATATAAAAATGTAATGCAACAAAAAATGTTGTTAGACAGAAAGAATGAAGGAAAACGTTCATCAACCATAATGATGATTTAAATCACTATTCAAAAAGTGTAGTAATATGAAATTAAATGAGGCTATTAAGAAATCCCACACCACACTGTCACATTGTAAATGATATTACCTCACACAAAAAAACTACCTATAGTGAAATAATATTCTAATCATCATATATGAGACATCCTTTTGGACAATTAATAACATATTTCATGCTTCACCAAATTCATAGAACAAATAATGAAGGGAATAATGATTAAAAGATCAGAAGTATATTTCAAATGAACTGAAAAATGGGTCAATCAAAATGATTAATAAATTTTAAAATATGTAAAACATTCATAAATTAATAAAAATATAAAATTGAATCACATAAATGAAACTAATACATCATTTACTCCTTTAAATTTTCGCTGAGGTTAATTTTCATTATTCTTCTTGTAAATAAGGGAACCTGTTGGGAGAATAACAAAAAAATAAAAATAATATAAACAAAGTTAATAATGATCAAAACTAATCAAGTTAATTATAAAAATATTAAGGGATATTATTTTAACAATAATACACCTCATAAACCTCAAAATTACTATAGTTTATTGTGTAAAATGAGATTTTTATTTATAGATAGGGTGATCGATAATTTACCATAAAAAAATTTACCTAAGGTACAATTCATGTGTTACCAAAATTAAATAATCGAATATGGTAATTTATTCTTCATTTAAATATTTTTGTTTTGTTTGGGGTGTAGACTCATGTAATTTCTATTTGATTGTACATGTAATGAATGATTTGTGACTTATTTATCCAAGATAATTATTTTAACTAGTGAATATTTGATTTACAAAGCTCCAACATCCAATTAATTTATAGCCGTATAATAATTTATTTTCGATTGGTTCATATTGAATGAAATTAATCCAATATTTTTTTAATCCAAAAAATAATAATTTTAAAATTATAATAAATTTACTAAAACAAATGAAAATATAATAAAAATAAAATAGTGTTTATTCTAAAAATATTATATTTTGAGATTAACCAAAAATACTACTAAATCATAAAATGTTACCATATCTATGAGAAAATACTATGTTGGGATTAAAAATAATTAAATATTGTGTGATATGAATGAAATTTTCAGATTCATCACTCCCGAAAAATAAACAATAAACATAATGGAAATAATCATATATACAAATAAAAATACACACAAAAAAATGAGAAATCTTCAGTGATAATTTCTACGACATAATTCAATTTTTTATCCTCTATGAAAATAAATTCCACTTCATTTTCAGCAATAATATTTAAATATGTTTTACATAAAAAATAAATCAGTCTCCCAATTATAACGTACCTAACATTTAATTTTATGAAACTCTTTATTCAGTATAAAATTAACTAGGATTTACATAAATAAATAGAAATTTTTTATACCTTCATAGTCTATTGAAAATTCATATCTCTCCACAACAAAAGAAATGTAAATGAATTCAATCAAAAGGACTATTCTAGGAAACTATCGTGCACAGGGTTGATGTGTAAAATCATTTAACAAAATTATGGTTGGAAAGTGGATGTCAAAATATTCGTTAATATTCAACATAAAACCTATGAAATTCCTCTCTCAATATCCTATGTAAGAGATAAACAGAAAACCACCCCCTTTTATGGCATTGGAAATGAGGCATTTTGTGACTCTAATGATTGATTTCATCTAAAATCTCTCCACATTTTTTCCTTTTCTTCTTTCTTTTATCAAAGATTTGAATAAAATTACATAAAATGAATGAATTAAAATTTAGGACATAAATTTTTTGACTGTAAAATGTGTCCTAAATGTATTCAAAATGACACATTGACGATCATCTATATTATTTATTTTACTTGTTTCGATATTTTTAAGTATATTAAGATGATAAAATAAAATAATAATGAATAGATGACCAATGCCCAATTATCTCCCACACCAAAACCCAAAAATATGACACATAAATCACAAAACCCTCAAATGAAACACATCCATAAGAAAAAACATTAATTTATCTTCCACCATTCACTATATTAATTGAACCATTAAAATATAAAAACACTACAAGATAATAAGAAAGAATCATATAGTACTGTGCATTTTTAATATAAAGTAATCCATGGATTTTAAGCGATAAAAATGAAATTCTTTTCATAAATTATATTTTAAATATGTATATTGATAATAAAATTCAACATTCATGAAAAAACTAATTTATGAAAGACAATGATTCATGAAAAAATATAATTTCTAATTCTCACACAAAATGTAAATATCTTCAAAAATGGTGTGGTTATTAAAAATATTTTTGGAATTGATTCAGAATACCTCATACGATGTGGAAATTTTTTTATTCTACATTTTTTGGTATGGATTTCAAAAATCAGTCGAACTCATAAAAATGATTGATATTCCAAATCAAGAAACATGATTCCCATTATTAATAATTTAAATTCTATTCCATAAAAAAACATTTTCACTCTATAAAAACCAATAAATTTGGGAACAAATATATTCATAATAATTTATGATCAATTTACATGAAATATTAAATATTATGGAAAATTTTCATGAAAATAAAAGTATAAGGTTAACATTATCTCCACACATAGAGTCAATAACCCATCATTTCATCTCAATAAAATAATAATAAAATTATAAAAACAATATGAAATAAATATAACTTCTAGAATTATTTAACAATGGAATATTCAAATTAACTTCCTAGAAACTAGAATAAATATATAAAAAATAATAAACTAAAATAACAATAATAAATATAAATAAATGGAAATGAAAAATTTGATAAAACATGGTTTGAACCCCAGGTTGGTGATAGTTTTTTACTTCCCCTACTTAAGAAGTTGTAAAGGATTGACCCCAATATTATATTGGATGGTTTTTATTTCAAAGAAACCGACAAAAATAATCAATTCATGTTATCTTTAACATGAAAAGGTTATGTATAAACCCATGAATATAGTACATTAGCTCCCCCCACTGTAATGTGCTACAATGTAGATGATGGGGGAATGATGATTAATGAGACCTTTTTTTATTCAAACGCAACATCATCAGCCTTTACATTTTCATCCATTTAACTATTATTTTCGACAATGTTAGAAAATTAATTATAGGGGAAATATGAAAAAAAAATTAAATTCAATAATTATAAATAATGATTAATTAAAAAATATATATATTACATGACAATTGAAATAGTATGGTCGTTGATATCATTAGGTGAGGCCATTGAGAATTTTTTATTATAATGAAATTATTAATCTTCTTCTAAAGTAACTGATGGAACATAGGATAAGATATATATTCATCAAAACAGTATAATCAGGAAAAAAATTTATATTCAAGTAAATACAACTAATAATCATCTGAATCATGTTTGGAACCAAAATTAGAATAAACTTGGATTAAATCACGAGGAACCACTCAAATTAATTTTTCAGGCTAGATGATTGGATCATAAAATTTAATCATTATGTCTTACTTGTTTCCTTCAACATAATATGTAAGTGTAAAATACTTATCTCTACTATTCTCACTTCATTTTGTTGATTCTTATGAAAATTGAACTATGGATTCATAATTGAATGCAAAATGCTGGTTCATTTGACTTTTTAGATCCCATATTACATTTATATTTCATTATCTATGTTTCTAAATAAATTCATACCTAACACACAAATCATCACTCATATAATTGTAATAAAAATCCATCAAATAATTCATAACTACCCAAAACATAAACTATATTAAATGAAGCTCATTTTTTTATTTTTTTAATGTTTTTATTTATTGGGTTTTTATGACCAATAGTCTATCAAATATCATAGTCACCCCGAAAATAATGAAAAATGGGAGAGAATTGGTTTATCATGAACCGGTTTTGAATTATATTCTTACTATTCTAAGAATAATACATAGTTCCAAAAACAATAAATGATCTCATGGATGTCTATTCCAACACACCATCATCATATGTTCACATTTATAACATAAATAATATAACAGTACTAAACCAATATATATGGGGTGTTTTGAATTGCATGAAAACAAATTGAATATGTATAGAAAAAATAAATTTTACGAAAATGTTATTAGATATAAATAATTAAGGAATAATTCCATAGGATGTCATAATGACTGAAATTATTGTTCTTAATGAATCTATATATTTAATTCTATGTGGTGATCAACACCTATCACAATTCTCCTTATTTATTGCATTTTGAATACCCCATAACGATTCCTCAGAGTATAGGTAAATCATCATTCAAATTTTATCTATGATACCTATTCTCGGACCATCACAAACCATGGTATCCCTAATATATTCTAGATATATATAGTGAAGGGAAGAATGATTGATAATTAAGTAGGATAAATTTAGAAACATAGAAAATGATGTGACCAATCGCTATAATAAAAGTAAGCATATTAAAAACGTTCATATTTGAAGAAACATTATGAATTTAAGCACATGAAACTCAATTATACCACAAGAAACACCATCAAAAAAATCACTGAGGTATTTTTTTGTGATGATGATAATGTGAGATTGTAAGAAAAAACACGACTATAAAAATGTGACAATAGATTGTATTGAAGAAAAAAACTAAAATAATACATATCAATGATAGTAATTAATATTATAAAAAATATCTCCATGAAACCCCTTGAACTTGTATATCCATTGATATGGAATATCTGGTAGATATTTATATGGGGAGAAGTGGAGAATGTTTTCTCCAAAAATTTTCATACAAAATATATCTCGTGGTTGACCTATTAGATTGATGAATTCGGGAATGTATTTTACACAGATTTCTTTCTATATTTTCTACATGAACCCAAATAGTTTCATCTTTGTTTTTGTAATGTTCCCTAATCTAAAACACTCTCATGTTTCCAAAAATTGTTGGTTAGAAGGCCGGAATCCAGAAATATCATTTTTAGAGGCTTCAAACTAGCAATGAGGGTGTAACGAATATAGTAGGTAGATTGTACGTAGATGTTTATGGTTAAAAAAATAGCAAAATAAATTATTAATTATATTATAATAATGAATATGATATAAAACCATATATCATTAAACATTATTGTAATGTAAAAACTAGTAAAGCAATAATAATAAATAATGAAATGACAAAATGAGATGTATATTAATATCAAAATTAATACTACATAAATCAAATACTTATGTAAAATAATATAACATCGCATGACCCTTGCCTCGAAGCCCATTTATGTACCATCTCTAAACACGTGCATAACCAATAATCGTTAATCAAAAACAAGGTCCCATGACCATGTCCAAACCTATATCCATGTAATCATCTCAAAGACCAAACTACTGACCAAATAAGGTTTCATTAATCATTTTATCTGAAAAACACCGTGTCTAAAAAAAGTTATGATAATACATTCATGAAATAAAGAAATAAACATTTTTAATTAATAAATTAATATAATATATTATTCAACCTGCATCCTCTCTATGTAGAAATATATCTCAGTATGTAGCACATCAATTCCGACCATAACCCTAAATCATGGAATAGTAAAATATCTGAACAAAACCCTCTATATACAAATTTTATCATTCATTCATATCCCAGTATATTAGATTTTTTTGAATCAATTGTGTAATTCCCACCATATATTCATTTTAAAATGTGTCACTAAGAATATTATGATATATAATCATTTCAGTAAGTATCACTGATCCAGCCTAGCCTTATAATCATATCATACTCTAGGAAAATAATGATATATAATTATTTCAACATCACAGGTCATATAACTCTATATAATCATTACAAAATTAATCCAACATTTCATGACCATATGTATACACTGTATCATACTAGAAGACTCAATTGTTAATTATTAAAATTCCTATTTTTATTTAAATTACACAATCATTTATATATCAATTTAGCAACCTACACATAAATTGTTAATAATCTCTCGCCAATGACATTATATAGAAATAAATCACCTAAAATATCATGAAATTCCAATAATTCTTTAAATAATTATACATATTCTTAAAATTCAATAGTTTTCTCACACAATGGGTAGCCATAGGCTATGTCACAAAAACAATTGAACCCAAATGAATCCAACAATTTATCTAATCCATGATTTTACATTAATCAATTAATAAATTGTCTAAATCAAAAATAAAATCATAAGATTTTTAATATTTCATATAATTGAAATGTAAAAAAACTATAGGGCTAGTATTCAGACCCCTTACCATTATCTATAAAATAAAAATTTTTTCCAATCAGAATAAATGAAATGAACAAAGGTGAGGATTCACAAAAAAAATATCCAAAGTCACATGTATAAATGATCAATAAGATTCTAAAATTTAAATAAATTAGAAAACACTACTTCAATGGATGAATGAGGAATGGAGATGGAGACTAATTAAAAGTGACCTGCCATCGTTCAAACATAAAACTATGTTTTTCGTAGGGGATGAAATCACTATATATTTTCATTGAGACACAAATGGACTGAGTGTAGAGGATCAACATGTGTTATACTGTGAAAAAAGAATTCAATGATACCTAAATCCATTACTCATTAGATTTTTATAGCATATATCAGATTTAAAAGTTGTTTATTTATTTATATTAGGTTATGCTTAAAAACATTTTGATGCATGTCTGGCTTAATACTTATCAAGAATTACATTTTCTGTAATGGAGTCATGTTGTGCTTAAATTCACAAAATGATGACTTTTTTTGTCTCGTTCCTCAGAATAATTACATTTCATGTAACATGTACAAATTGTGTAAATTCAATACAGAGAGATTTAAGTCGTATTTCCACAAAAATTGTCTAAATCATGTCGAAAGACCTATGAAATAATTGGAAACCATGATATGATCATTAATCACAATAATTTTTAAACCCCATTAATAAAATATAACATACATTCCTAAAAATTAAAACATTTCCCCTAAAAATGGTTTTCTATATGTGAAAAAGACTCATCAACCAATGATTAAATACAATAGAAAACCCCAAAAATAGATGTGTTACACAAAAAATCATAGTGGGACATACTTTAAAATATAAGGTATCTTACAACCTACAATAAAATATCAATGTATCGCTGATATTCTACAAGCATCACTATGGGGTATCAGTGATCATTTATTGCTATTATTATCGCATATCAGGCACCATTTACATGGTCTCCTCATGAACATTCACCAGCATCCACTATATTCAAACCAGAGGAATGAATCAATCATGGATATAAATCTTTTTACGGACCAAATTCTATATTTTATGCTCCTAAAATGACACATCTATAAAAAAACATGATGTCCACAATGTCTACTACATCATAAGGGTCTAGATAATATATCTAAAGAAGAAATATGTGAAACATATCATGCATGTTATAGTAGCACTATGGAATGGATAATGAGTATCATATTATTCTAGAACAATAAAATATCTCAAAGTGAATAAAAATCATGGGTTATAACACTCACAATTTCGTTATATGGTGTTTCCCTAACCTATCTGTCTTCTGAAGGAAAAAAAGACCAACCTCAAAATCTACATTTCATCTTCAATTATCAACATAGGATTTATGAGTTATCAACATGGTCATAAACATCATCTAGAACAGATGAAGATTATCAGTCTTATCCTACATGACAATATGTCTAAAAAAACTTATTCACTATTATCCAACAAACAATGATGAAATCAACATGGTCTTACATAAAAATTATGGAAGTTTTCCGTTTGGATCAATGCATAGATGACATAATTGTATGAAAACACCACATGTTCTCTATTTACCCCCCATGAACCACTGAAATCCCAACACATGACGAAAACATATCCTTCAAGACAATAATTGTATGTTTAGATTGTTCATTAGTCTATGGATGATAGTTCATTCTCAAAATAACATAATATACCAATGAATTATGATTACTCTTCTAGAGCTGTGGTGTAAAATGAGAATATCAATCTAAAATTATACTCCTTGAATCACAATTATAATAATATATTACTCATATGTATAGATGGCACTACTATACAAAAATAAATGTCTACCCAATAAAAAAAAAGATTCTCATCATCTTTAGTCAATCCAATATCAAACATAATACATCATTCTTTTTGGGTGTATTGTATAATCTTATCACAAAATTTATTGTGAAATCATAAAATTTCCACTATGTAATGGGAAGAGGTTATACCAGCACATCTAGCCTGTAATACTGAGCATTAACTAGCTAAAATGATATTTCTTTTTCCACAAATCCAACTACATACTTCTTCATTCCTAACCACTAATTCTATTTATAGAGATCATGATACATATTTGAAAAACCAAGATGTACTTCCCATCTGGAATAATGAAACTATCTAATCAGATCCTCACACAGACCTATAAGAACCAAAATTCTGCCATAGAAAATAATAAAATTTCCATTACAGATAGACTACCTTGTAGGTGTCTCACCACCATATCAACTATCTCTTAGAAAAAATCCCTCTACATAATATAAATGCTTAGTCTAGATCTATATAAATGTAAGATTATAACAGATTTATAATTCTTAAATATATCTCACATGGACTCTTGAACAAAAATATGCATGTTTATAAAGAGTCCCATCATCTTACACTAATCATAATATTTCCACCTTTCCACTGACATTATCATATGTATCAATGTATTTTTATCAAATATTCCCTTTATAAGTGTATAATTCAACTCAATGTCAAAATACTGTAGATATTCGACCCTGATCCAAGGGAAAAGGTTATAGTCCAGGTGAGAAAAGTATCAAATAATGATATTTAGGTTTGTGTTCCCCACAGACCTCTCAGCTGCAAAATTCTGTCACCAAAATCTCATGTAATGTAAAACAATATCTCAATGTGGAACATTATTATGATAATTTCCCTCATGTGTTTAATGACATCTAGAGCCATAAAAAACTATTAAATCCTTCTACATTAGAAATTCATTGAGAATAACACTATAGGTGACATAATATATATTAGAGGCTTTACATGAAATAGGTAATGTGTGGATAAGTGATGATATTTATATTACATTATGACCTCAAAAATAACTCATGTGTGAATCTATGAAAACCAATTTCACCCTATTCTTGTTTAGGTAGAAATTAGTGATTCTAGATGGGTTATGTACAAGGGAAATAAAAAATAATACCTTGTTAAACATAGTATTATTTAAATCATGAAAACACACTTAGTTTTCTCCAAATATACTATGTATTAAATCTTCACTGCATTCGATAACACTATTTCCTCTAAGATTACATTAAAAATAAAGTTCACCTTTTCATTTCAAAAACCAATTTTTGTTAGCCTCACATAAATTAATTTCTATCTTAACATACTGATGATATTTTAATGATATTTGGAATGATCATATCCTGATTAGGATTTGAAAAAGATGTCAAAGATAAAAATCACCAGAAAATTAGTATATTAAAAGATGGAATATCTGATTCAAAAAACCCAAAAATATTGTTAGTGAAGTTAACAAACAAAATTTCTTCACCACAAACTCATAAAATACATAAAATTTTATAAATTTAGTCTCAGTTATGTCTGATGATATCACCTTCAATTTGTAATTTACAAATCATAAGTCCAACATGAAGAAGATATTAGTACAACTAAACTGTTTGGGGCGATCATCAAAATGTGGAAGGGGGCACCGATTCTTCACCATCATCTGATAAAATATCCAATAACAGACACATAAGATAAATTCCCCATCATCCATCCTAGTGAAAATTACTATGGAAATCCATGAATATGTATTAGGCCATATAAATACTTTATCATCCATATCAACCAATTAAACATTCATCTACCGATACTCAGTATGTACCATCCTATACTAAGGTATATAAATTATTTAATCTCATTGTAAAAAATATATCATGAACATGATATCCCACTCTGGTGGTAAGATGTATAACTATTTATGAAATACATATTAAAATCATTACGCCACTAGGGAAAAATAATTCTTCAATATATTCCATCATCTTGAACAATTATTTCTATCTAATCTATGAGATAATTTAATCATCATGGAATCAATACAGAATGAACAACCTAAATATCCCACTCAACATAGTGAGAATAATGTTCTCCTTGTAAAGATAAAAAGGTAACTCTCCTATAGTATCACATAATAAGTGCATGGTATAGAACAAACCATTCCACTCTAATAATAAAAAAACATATTATTTATAGAAAATGAGGATCACAATGGAAATGGAATCCAATGATTTTTAGAGTACATTCCTTAAAAAATGTCAAATTACATGACCACATTCCCATAGTTGTTGTAATGTTAAAAACACCATCCATGAATTCCACATCTAATCCAAAACCATTTTCAATAATAGTAGATAAAAAATGATGTCATTCTCTTATGTCAATAAATATCAATCAAATTGGATATGATATATGAACCATACAAGTTGATGTATAAGGTCATTAATACATAATATCCAAAGTAGTATCCCTATTGTGTGGCTGATATTACATATTTATTGGGCTCTAATGTTACTTCCTTATGATATCCCATCTTCCTGAAACATATATACCTATACTGGTATACCATGTTTATTACCTCAACCAAATCATCCTGCTTAACTCTAGCTACCTATATGTTGAGTGGTAGCTTAAACTTTCCCAGACTATAATACATATCATAATCCCCTTCCACTACTCAGCTATTTTATGTTTCAAAAATATTTATGAAGATTCGCCATTGTGATCCAATCATGGAACATAAATTAGGGTTACAGAGAGTGAGGCTACTTGTGTTCTAAATTTCCACAATTATTTTACAATAATAGAATGCATTATTATGATGGATTCCAATGCCCCAAAATAAATTTCTCATTATTTCATTGAAAACACCCATTATATCATCACTACGTTTCAACAGAATAAGAACACTCGGTTTTTCATGCTAAAATAGCCTAGAATCTACTTGTGGGTTCTAAAAGATATTCTACTATAATTGGTACCTAATTCATAACATCATAAAACATAATCATGTTAAATTTTATCACTATGGAAAAATCTCATATCAACCCCCATCATGAAATGAAATCTCCATTGAAATATAATTATCAGCTAAATATGCTCCAATGTTCCTCAAATTGTTGAAAGAATTGTACATAGTCCCTATATAACTTATCATCATTTGTCAAAAAAAACTTGAAAGCCTTATAATCCCAAAATTTCATAGGATAGGTATGGCTCAATAACATATTCTCAAAGTCCTTCAAATATTATTCCTCCTAATTCCCAGTCCTCTCTATAATATACCCCCAATGATTTTCATCTACAAGGATCATATACATAGTAATCTTCACCATTATATAAACGGTTTTTTGAAGGTTCTTAATGATCATTTGGTTTGAATCAATCCATTAGTCAGCTACCTGGGGGCCTCCATCACTAGTGAATATAAGATTATTCTATAGTTGTAACTCTACCATAATATCAGACATCAACGAATCATTTTGAATAGTTTTCGGTTACATGGATCACATGACCCTTAAGAAGCTTCCATGAAGCCGAACATCCATATAATCCTCATGGCCTATAAGATTATCGAATTCAAATGCATTAGATTTTTTATTAGTTCCACTCTCCTTATTCTCAACTTGAATATTAAAAGGATCCACTTACTATATAGTATAGTAACACATCTTAGAATACTAGATAACAGACCAAGTCATCCTCAAAAGGTGAAAATAGTAGTTAACCACTTCCCCTGGTCTCCTTAAACATGTATTACCTGATTTGGAGCATAATATAATATTTAATTTCATTTAATTTTTTAGATATAACATTATCTCATTTCTCATTTCATATATGATATTATATATCACAAGAAATAAATACGGCCCATTCATGAAAAGTGCATGTGAATATATATTGTGATATTCCTATCATGATGCATGAATTTTCATCTCAAATAATTATAGGTCTTGAGTTTAAACATCAAGAAACATTGACATCAATCACCATTTGAATCAATCAGGTGGAAATAACACCAATGATAACAAGAAAACGTTATGAACAACAATCCAATCCATTTTCACATAGATTTTCTGACATAAATGTACTATATACTACAATGAAAAAATGATACAATTTACTAACACATTCTATTTTCCATTCTAATTTTAAAAAATATTATAGAAATATCAAATAAAAAAATGATTCCTTTAATACCACTTTTTAACATCCCCTGATTCCAAACTCTCTCACATCACCAAAATGGGTTGGTTATGGGACCTCAAGGATGCCTCCCCATATACAAGAGGCTTCTAACTAAAATTTGGAGTGTGAAGAATATAGTGCGGAGACAAGACACCATTTTATAGTGATACAACAAATTTTAATAATAAAATAGCAATTATATCAAAGTAACAATTAATAATATAAACCATATATTATACAGTTGGTTTGTAAATGAGAATGCCACAAACAAATAATGAAAAATCATCTTAGGAAAACGTGATATGTATCTAAATTCCATACTGAAAAAATAAAAATAAATGAATTATATGAAAAAATGACATATCTGAATCCCTTTGTTCAAACCCCCCATGTTGGTCCCATATCCCACACCATCCCAACTACAAATAATTAATAACTAACAAAAACCTTTTTACTTTTCCAAATCTACATCCATGTAATGTTCTCGAGAACCAAAAGGTATCCTAAATTGGATTCCAGTAAAAATCAGCACCTTGACCCAACCATGTCTAATAAAATAGTCTGATAATAACTACAGGTAATACATTCCAAAATTGGTGCATCAATTAATTAATTCATATAATATATCATTTTACATTCTTTTGAATTATTCTTGAATGTCTTTGATCATGTATCAAAGCCATTCCAACCATTACCATAATCCATTGAATAATAAAAAAACTAGGATAAACCCTATGAATAAGAATTTTTTCCTCAATGCATTGCCTTATATATAAGAATATCATCATGAACTGGGCCACTCCCTCTATGTATGAATTTCATTATCTATCGTGATGAATATAACACTATATAAACCTTGAATAATGTTTCACCAGAAAAAACCCTATGTATAATGATTTCAACCTCCGGTAAAATACAAATATATAATAATTTAAACATCTCATAGAATAAAACATTATATCAGCTTTACTTTATCATCTCAACAAGTCATAACTATAAGTATATCACAAAATCATATCATAACAATTATTAGTGAATTATAAAAAGTAACTAATTTATTTTACATTCACTTTAATTTATATATAAATGTACTAAAATTTATATCAATAATACATTAGTTATTAAAAAAGTGGTTCTATATCAATGAATAACAAACAATATCGTGACATGATATCCAATCATTCAACTATTATTCATATTCATATAATTAAATGGTTTTTTACCCAAAGGGTATCCATATTCAAGGTGGAATCATAAATAGATTCAAGATGAATCTAGAAAATTATACAATATATGAATTACAAAAAACAAATGATTGAATTTAGTATATCACATGTTCTTCCAATACAATCCCAATATAGCTTATACTTGAAAATTAAATATACCATATGGTTATGATTTATAGCCCTACCATAATTAATTTTTTAGAATATACTAACGAACAAAAATTTCTACAAGAATAAATGTGAGGAAGATCCAAGAAAATAAACCTAGATCACATAGATTAAAGATCATCATGATTAAATAGCATAGTTTAATATAAATTTCCACTTCAATGAAAATGTGAGGAATGGATATGAAATCCACAGTTTAAAGACATACCATCGATAGAACACCAAATTGTAATATTTTAAGGTCTTGAATATTTCTACAACAGCTATGTGACTCATGGGTATTGATAGGAGGGGCCAAAAAAATAATGAGAAACACCTGTATAGGAATATATAAAGCTACAACTTGTGAATGTTTCATTGTTTCAAACCCATTTTCACTTCATTTAATTATTAATAATTGGTTACGGTAAAAAAACATGCCCCCTTGGGTTATTTTTAAACCTTATTGAACATTATTCATTTTGTAATGGAATCATAGTGTATACTCACTTCAAGACATGAACCTTGTACATGGCATTGGATTTGGAATAATTGAACATCGTGTGACTAGTATATTGAATGTTAATTCCTTAATGTCATCTTTAATATGTATTTCTATTGAAAAGGTCCAAATCACATATGATTACCTATAAACTCATTGGAAAACCACAAAATATTGTTTATCATGATTATATGTATACTCATCTAATTATAATAAAATTCATCACTATTATTTAGTGCATTTCTGCAACAAAAGGCTCTCCATCTCAAAAACAGAGTCAGACACAAAGGTTTGATGATAAATGAAAAAAATTCAAATTTAATGTAAAACTAAAGGATGTACATACTAGGAAAATGATGGGATCTGATAATTATTCACGTAATAATTGTGTTATAACTATTGTACTGTGGAAAATTTCTATGTCCAAATAATTGTTCGAATTCCAATATTCAAACCTCTGTTGCATTTAAAACCAAAAGATAATGAATAGTGATTTCAGTCATATTTCGTAGAATGAATGCAAATATTTCATAGGCCTAAATTTTTTTTCTATTTTAATCAGTTTAGAAAAGTCTATGGTTAAAATATATAATATAAATAGAAAATTTTAAAATCAAAGATTATGATATTTTTTCTCCTCAACTCAAAATAACAATTAAACATATATCTGTGATAATTTCTTGAAAATTAACACTATGTGGGGATAATAAATTATTTATCGTATAGAACGTATAATATTTTTAGATTCACAAACCAGAAACCACATGAAATTGTGAAGGCTCTTCTCTAATTATGTATTACATAATGTACTCGGTTAATATCATGTTCAACATAATAGGTGTCTCGTGGTGTTAAAACATTACTCATTGAATTAGAGCACCATTAAATAGAACCAATAATATTAATAACCTAAACATTCTTAGGTTTTCGACGAATTAAATTAAAAAATATGTCAGAAGAATAATATAATACTGATGAAAGGGAAATGTGACACTAAATAGTATATTAGAGAATAATAATATAAGGGAATATAAAGAACCCCATGAAAAAAGTAATTAAATTATTCGTTGTAATTTTTAAATAATATCATATTAATTGGTTATTAATTGTTTTTGATTAATTTTTTGAGATAATATTACATTATAAGTATGATTGAAATGAAACTTTTAAGTGGAGTTTTATACAAAGGTTAAAGATTCAGTAAATATGGTAAGATAAAAATATTTCCATTTGTCAAAAAAAGATATCAAATGATTTATCAAGATGAATTGATTATTTTATGAAAAAATATATCATTAAAATCACTAAAATTATTTTCACATGATATGAGACACGAAATAAATTGATTTTTCTTAAATGGATTTCCCCAAAGAATAAAATAAGAATTGAACTATAAGAACATGTTTTAATCTAAATTATAATAATGTATAGAAAAATTATTATATAAATAAGGAATATATATATATATATATGATATAATTAAATGATAATATGAAAAATTTTATGTTTGAAATGGAAAAATGGACTTGTAACCCAAAAATTACAAGTGGTATTTTGATAATAGATTTCCTAGGATCCATGAAATTCATTTTATGAATGATTTTTTTTGAAATATAAAATTGTATCTATTAAATTGTATCTTATGATCATTGTAAATATATATTTAATTTATTGATATCATTTTATTTTTTGAAATACATTTATTAAGACATCATGTTTTTTACTTCACTCTTGAAAGTGTTCATTTCCTGTTTATGAACCTTCTTATCGTTGGATATAAATATTAATGTTTATCTAAACTATGAATAAAAAAATTGATATGTAATAATATTCTTTATTTTCTTAAGATTCAATAGTCCAAAATATCTATATTCTTTCTGATTTAGGGACGATTAATTTTGTATAAATATTATCATTATAAGGGTAGTTCATTTAAGAGATTATACCAACCATCAAGATAAAGATAACATTTGTTTTATTTAACGATTATTAAAAATTTAAATATAATAAAATTCATATTAATTTAATTATTATTATAAAAATTTCCAATAATTTTATTTCATTAACTATACATAATGTTATTGTTTAAAAATAAAACATGTCATTTATAGTAAGGATATATAGAACAATACATGTAGGGCCTTATCATTTATTTATTTTTTGATGATTTGATAATGGATATTCCATAAATAAAATAATAATTAAATATATTTTTAATAGAAATTATAATATAAAAATTTTGATTTAATCGATTATATGATTCATATCATGTAAAGAATATATGAGACATTGGTTTTGAGTAATACTCTATCATTTAGATGATAATTGTTACTCTACCCCATGTGGATCCATATAATGATTTTTTATGTAAGATGAAAACTTCTAAGAAATGGGAATGATGATTTGAGGTGATTTTCAAAGATATTTGGAAATGTAACTAATATAGAGTGTTAGGAGATCAATGGTGGTGAAAGAGGGTATTTATTATGAGAGGAGTATAGTATTTTTTAATATAATACTCATTGATTTGTTTCATAATAATAACAGTAATAGTAAGGATTATTTTAAATGATTATCACAATGTTTTTCTGGTGAGATCGAGACTATGTTTACAAGCATCATCCAATATATAATTAACAAGGTGTTTAAATATATTTTAAAATCTTTGATTTTATTGCATTTTTCCATTGAGTAAAATTTCAGATAATTTAATAAAAACTAAAATTTTTTACCCTAGGTTAATATATTTCTTTCCCCATGAAATGACTAAAATATTTCCAAATATATCCCTAACTAAGATATATTTATCATTTAAATAAAAAAATTATTTATAATAAACCATGTTTTTAGTGACAATAAATAATTTTTTTTCTATAAAAAAATGATTTAGAATTTCATAAAATTATTTTATCATTTCTGTAAAAATTTCAACAATTTTATATGAAATATTTATTGAAATAATATTTACTTCAATAAAATATAATTCCAATAATAAAAATTAATCTTCAAAATAAAACAAATGAATTTATGAAAAAACTACAATTATATATTATTAGTCCAAAAAATATTTTTAATAAATTAAATAATATTATTTAATTACATTGTGATATAAATTTATTAGATTATTTAATAAAAAATAATTACATTTTATTTTTCTATTACAAAGTTAATGTTAATATTCTAATAGTCATTTCACTATTATTAATGGATAGTTTTACTCTTCTAAAGGCCATATTGGTCTTATAATAGTTATAAATAAAGTAGATTTACTTCATTTATATTTCACTAATTGTTTCCTCATTGATTAACACTACCAATTATAAAAATTATCTATTAGATTACTAATGTTTTGAAACTTTTATATAATTTCGTTCCTAGTTGTGATATTTTGTCCAGACAAATAAAATCATGAAATGGAAATTATAGTTATTTTGTTATTTATATTTATTATACCAATATATCACATTGAATTTTTTATCTTTATTTTGTCACTATTGAAAATGCACAAATTAATATTATTAATTATTTTGGATTTTTCACTACATAGATCTTGTGTATTATATTATATTTCAATGTCTTATAAAAAAATAAAATATCGAAGGTATGTTTATGAAAAAATGAATCAGGTTAAAACTAAAGTCCTCATAAAAAAATATAATGTGGGACATATCACTCAAAAATGGTTAAATATCATTTGAGGGAGTAACGTAAAAATGGCAAGGGAACCATGCCCCGTATATAGAAACTTGTTAGGAGAGAGTCTTTTTATTGATATATTTAAATGACCATTTTGCAATTTAAGTGGGATTTCCCTTAACACTATTATTCTTCTAGGGGAATCATTTATTTTTTCCTAGGTAGTATTGATAACTTTACTAATTTTCAAGACTAATTGTAAAATACCAATTTTTTTTAAAAAATAAAAATTGTGTGTTATAGCGTAAAAATTATGGGACATAAATCATAAGTATACATCGAAATATTTGTATTTAAATGTTATAGTTCAAAACTATTTATTATAATTATTATAATGAGTAGTGTTAATTTAATAATTATACTATTTCTAAACATTTTTATATAATTGTTTGGTGACCAATTATTTATAAATGAACGTAAAACACAATTTAAAATAAAATGTAATGTTTTTATGAAAAAATATTTAAATTTGAACAAGTGTTTTTTGTAAAAAATAAATTTATCATAGTTGGATTAAATTAATTAAATATAAATTAAATATATTAAATATAATTTTTACAATTAATTTATGGTTTTTTATAGACATGATATATGTACAAATAAAGTTATACACATAAAAAAGTAATTTCACAAAACGAGGTTTTAACAACTTTTGATTTTGATCCAATTTTAAATAATGTTTATACATGTTTATATGTTATATTAGAATAAATAAACATATATTTTTTGATATAATATTTTTTAAATTTACTTTGGATGAATCATTCGTATTATTATTATTTGATTAATTTGTAATAAATAGTGAAAATATGACATTTTAGTTCAAAACAAATAGTTCACCTAAATTATATATATAGATATATTAGGATTTTAATTGGTTTTAAAATATTATTAGATTATATTATTATAATTTAATCCTATTTATTTTATTGTAAACAGCATCAAATTGAAATTTTATACAAATATTCTGTGATCTTTAGAATGTTTTTACTGTAAAAACCAATTTTCTCGATCTGTCATGAAGATTTATTTACAACTAGATTCTTTTAATTATGTATTCTTACTTTATAAAAATTATTTATATGTTATTATTTGAATTTATTAAATTATATAAATATTACCCTCATATTTACGAAAATTATTAATAGTAACAGTATTTATAATTTTATTACCAATATTATGTGTAATTTGGGTACTTAATTGTAAATAAAATATTATAACTAATATAAAATGACCATTAAATTGTCATAATTTAATTGTATGGGTTCTATGTAGAAAAAATAATCCTTTGGTCATTTTTATATCATTTCTATGTTACATAAATCCATGTAATACATTTATAAAATTATATTCAATGAGAACAAATATTTTTCTTCACCCTTTTTTTATCAAGTAAATTATTTTTATTGTGGGGTTATACAAGATAAATATTAAAAAATAATTATTTTTTAGAAATATAATTTTTATTTAATAATTATAATTTAGTTATAATTTTTATAATATAATTAATAATATTAAATGGTGACATAGTGATGATGTTGAAATTTTTAATTAATGAAAAAATCTAATAAATTATATTATAATTATTACAATGAATATATTTTGAAAGAAATGATTCTATACACAGACTATATGGATTACATTGACATGATTGGTATTAATTAAAATTGTTTTTGGTGAATATTTACCATTTTTATGATATATATTAAATGTTAATAAATAAAAATTTTCAAAATTGTCGTCAATGATATTTTAAAATATAAATTATTTTTTTAAATGATATAAAATCAATAAAAATAAAAAAATTAGTAAAATGTATTTTATAAATCATAAATTATCATCAATGAATCATTTCTTTGTTGTTATTAATTTTATAGTAAATATATTAACATCAAATTTATAAATTACATGATAAAAGGATAAGATTTAATACGGGTTTAAAGAAAAAATTAAGGATTGCAATTTAATTAAAAACATGCATAATATTCATTCGGTAAATTTATATCGACCCATTATCATCCTATATCATAAAAAAGTCACTTTTGGGCCATTTTGAAATATATATATATATATATATATAATAATTTAATATTTTTAATAATTACAAAAGTCCTCCTCTTCTCTCCTATAAGAGGGAACCCATTCTTCTATTTTTTTCATAAATTAGAACCTAGTTGGTTCTTCCAATATTGGAAAAAATTCCTCCCTTTAATCACTCACAAGATTATAGATCAATTAGATTTGGAATAACACCCCTTTTATTGTTTTTATGTTGTCAATCAATGGTGATTGTCCAAAAGAAGGGTATCCTTTTTAATTAAGTATTTTTGTTTTATTTCTTCTTCAACATCCATAAAATCATCTTCAAACGTGATGAAATAAAACATATAGTTTCATCAATATAATTATATGGTATTATGTGAATATAATCACCTAAATCCCTCTCCACATCATAACAATGTGAATAGAATTAATCATTCGTGCGTACATGTAATCAATCACCTACACAGACTGATATTATTCGTTTTCTATAACAATATATCAATATTGGTTATATTGATGAAATAAAGGTTTATATATTATATTTATTACATATTTATTATTATAAGATAATAATATATTAGTTAATCTCTTAATTTCTATTCACATAAAAATGAAAACATTGTTCGTGCATACGTGTGAAATATCACCTCCACGAAGCGATGTGATTGATTTTTAATCAAAACATCATATAATATAAATATAGAATAATATATAAATGATTAATATTATATTAATTATATTATTATTATTATCAAAAATATAATATAATATTTACCTTCTTTCCAGAGGAATCAATGAAAAATAGAAATGTGAATCATGTGTAGGTACAACATACGATCTCCGTGATTATAACGTTGTTCATTTTTCATATCCATATTTAATGAATGGATATAATGTTTAATGGATATTTAAAAGTGATTAATATTTCATTAATATTATTCTGGATATGATGTATTATTGACTATTTTGGCAATATTCGACAAACTGATTTCATTTTGGACATAAATACAGAATATCATAAAAATTTCCATCATGGACATTAAAAATTAATTATATGTTATAAAAAATATTAAGGTATTTAAATTTAATAATAATGATTAAAAATATTCTAATGTATTGAAAGAATTTACACATGTTTAATATTAATCAAAATAATCAGTCTATATATCACGTCAGAATCAAGCTAAGGAACTTTTTTAAACCTGCTTTTAAAGATACTCCTTTAATTTATTTTATAAAAGAAAAAATAATGTCTTTTTAACATATAAATTATATATATAATTTTTCTATTTTATGTAACATTAATTTTTCATTTCTTATTTTATATGTTTTCATTATCATTTTCGAATAACATCATTTCATTTATGAGTGTAAGGATTTTTAAAAACGAAGTGTGATTTCAATGTAGAAATTTTATTTTTCATTTATGTTTGATTTATGTGTTATGATTATATTTAGATTCATTGGAATAGTTTAGGAATATAGATTGATTTGAGAAAATCCATGTTTAGGTGAGCCCATAATATATCTCATATGAATTGGGTAATGAAGTAGAATAAACCGATTGGGTTTGTCCAAATATATTAATAAAATATACTATAGTTGGTATTCCAAATATAACCATAAATGTTTCTCCAAATGTTTAATAAAATATAAAATAATTTAAAGAGTGATATATACTACACAAGTTTTCTATAGGATTTATGTTTTCAATTTGTTTAGGAATCTTATAACAACGTGAGAGAAGAAAATGTGCTTGTATTTTTAAGTGAAAAGTATAACTCTCTAATAATATTATCCTAGGATTAAAGTACACATGGACTAATTGTTTAATTACTTATATTATGTATAAAATTATGTTTTTTGTCCCCATACCAGGTTTTTGTTTTTTTAAGGGAGTAAATATTGTTAAGAGAAATGGGAAAGTCAAGATGGAGGTTATGAAGAATTTTGCTGAAAATGAAATCATATTTTATTATTATGGATTTATAATTATAAAAAATTGATATTGATTTAGTATAATCAAATTTTTATGATTTTTAGATTTTATGTTCAAATTATTAAATATTTTTATAAAATTATAATCATGAAATATCCTAAATTTGAATAATATTAATTTCATAATGAAAACACATGATTTTTTAATTTTTTTTGAAGGTTGGTTATAGTGGGTATCAATGTTCTATTAAGATATATTTAGAGTTTAGGTTTTTATCTAAGACTAAGATCCAAGTTCTATATTACCACAATGGTTATCATGGTTGGAAGGGTCATTGTTCTTTTAGAAAAACTTAATGAGAATGATATAACATGAATAAATATATATTATTGTTTATATTACACATAATATGTTTCATGATGATGTTATTGATATTCTCACATAAACCCTGTTTGTTTTTTTGAATGGTTGGTTCATATATGCTATAGAGTAACAATGATTTTAATGGAATATGTTGTTTTTTTCATATTATGAAACTGAATCAAATAGGTGCTATAAAGAGAAATAAATGGGTTATTCTAAACCAACTTTAATGATTATTGATTTCTTGTATTTTCCTTGATTAGTTTTCTAATTCATTTTATATAAGAGATAACAATCCCTATGTATGTTCATGTTAAAATTATAGTAATAGAAAATACATTCAATGAAATATGTGTACAGAATGTGGAATTAAACACATAGGAATATGGAATAAAGGGGTGTGATGTAGTGTAAGATAGGATAATGGAGGTCATTAAGCATTAATATTCCAAGTAAAAATGTAAGTATTCAATTGACTTTGTGAAAGGGAAATAGGTACTTCTTGTGTAACAAATTTAATGTTTTTAAATATGGAGAATATAGTCTATATGGAAACTGTAGTTCTATGAGAATGTATTTTGAGTGAGATAAGAATTACCATACATATATATTTATAAAAAAACCTAATTCTTTTATAATTAAAGCGGATGAAATTGAAAATTACATTTGAATTGTATATATTATATCATAGACCATTTATTGTCATTATTGAATTTTAATAAATTATACATGTTTTTATTTATTGGAAATAAATATTAAGGAATAATATAGAAAATCATAGTAAAATGATAATAATAATTATGAAATATTAATATGTCTACATATAAGTGATTCAATAGTTATGGTGGATTTTATGATGTTGAAATGTTGAAATGTATTAATACTCTTTTGATTATTGGATAAATTTGAAGTATTTATTTATTTATTGATATTTGTACCCATTTTGTTTGTAATGTGACAATATAATTTTGATTGTAAAGACCCGTAAAATTCAAGGGAAATTTTTTCTTAATTTTCTTTGGAATTTTACAAGAGCGCGGTTTTTGACGGCACCTGATTCCGAGGCCCGGAGTGCCCAGAATCAATTTCCGATGTTTGGCTCGGGTACGTTCAGTGAACGAACGAGCGGGAAATTCTACCTTTTGAACCGGTGCCCGGAATCGAATTCTGAGGGCACCGATGAACTCACAGGGCCGATATTCTCATAAGGAGTCCTTTTCCGAGGTTGTGTTTTATGCGGAATGAAAGTTAGTTATGGGAAAAAATTAAAAGAAGTTAAGTAAAATGTGGAAACACATTTTATTTTTAACTTGTTGGTTAACTCCTCCCAAAGGGAGTTAGGGGTGGGACCCACATCCACTTAACCTCCCTTGAGAGGATTAAGTGTGGTGGGGCCCACACGAACCCTAACACTTCATCTTCTCTTTTTTAAACTCCCTATAACTCCTCTTTAATTAACTTGACAACTTGGTTAATTAATTGAGTTGAGTTGTTTGAATTTCAAACCATTGAAATTCAAGTTAATAATTATGTAAATAAAATAAGACTTAGCTTATTTTATTTTGGTTGGTCTCCTTAGCCATCTTGATAGAATTTGTGAGGTTCTCTCCACCTTCTTCTACTTTGACGAAGAACACGAAGAACACTCAAGCTCCGACGAAGAACGCTGCTTCTCCCTTCATCGTAGCCAGTGTGTTTCCGAAGATCGACGACACCGCTTCTTCGATCTTCTTCATGTGTCAACAAAAAGGAGACGTCGTTTTCTCCTCGGATTATCTCCATCATCTTGTGAAGCTTCTCCAGCGACGTACCTCTTCGGACGCACCTCGACGTCAACGGAAACCCGCAACGCCCGACTTCTGCGACGCTAGTCTTCTGCGGTTTGTTGACGTGCTCAGAACGTGAAACCCAGGTAGGGGTTTTAACTTTTTAAAGTTATGTGGATCTCTCCTTCGAACTTGAAGGTTATATTTTTAGGACCTTGATTCCAAATATTTTAATTAATTTAAAAGATTGTGAAAATTTATCATTCATTAAGGGCAGATTGTTAGCAAATAACGCGAGGGGGCTGGACCGCACGAACACGGCCGACCCTCCTCCTATTCAAGTTGATTATATTGTGGATTGAAATAGGTGTGGTGTGGTGCCGTCACACCGCGCAGGATCATACGGCAAGAAACGTGTGGCGCCGTCGCGCCGCGTCGTAAAATAATGCAAGGACGCGACGCCGTCATGCCGCGTCGAAGAAAGTTGAAGGCGCCGCGGCCGGAGCGGGACCGCGACGGAGGGTCACGGTGCCATCGCATCGCGCCAGACAGTGAAGGCTACAGCCGGTGTCGGAAGCCGGAAGGGGGACCGGCCTTTCCGGTCCCGTTGAGGAAGAACCGACCGGCCAGGTCGGGCCAGTCGGAAGGGAGAAAACATGGGGAAATAGTTTCCCCCGCCCAGCAATAATGGCCCCCTACTATGAGGGGGGCCGGTTTCACAAAGGGGGGCAGGCAGCCCCCCGTTTTCTCGAAGGCAGGCCCCCACGTGAGGGGGGACGTTTTTCTTCAAGGCGCGGAAGGTTGCCGCGCCGCCAGCTAAGGAAAGGCGGGGGCTTTTCCCCCCGCGCGCGGCGCTCACGCGGCACCCGGACTGTGCCGCAGCACCGGACCGCGCCGCCGCGCCAGACCGCACCACCGCGCCGGCCTTCGCCGCTGGGCCGGGTCTTCGGGCCGGGCCGCCGCCCGTGCCAGGTCGACCCGGTTCGGCCGACCCAGGGGGGTCGGGCCGGGTCAGCCCGGGCCCAGACCCCCGTTTTCGGACCACATTCGGTCAAAAGCCCGTAACCTGAGCTACGAGCCTCCAAATGACTCGCCGTCAGTGTAAACACGATACTTGAATCCAGACGGTCGTTTTGGTATATCGCACTCAAGTTTTCTTAGAACTTTGAATTCGGTCGGGTTGGTTCGTACGCGAAACCAACCGGGCCCTCGGAGCGGAAACGCTCGTAACATAAGTCCCGGACATCCGATTGACGTGCCGTAGACTTTGATGGAATCCTCTAAGTGAGACGGAACTTTTGGCAAACTTCGCTCAAGGTTTGGATGCCATCGGAGTGTGGTCGGGTTGGTTCGCTTACGAAACCAACCGGGCCCTTGGAACGAAAAGGCCAATAACTCTCAGACCGGGCGTCCGATTGACGCGCCGTCTGTTGCGTTGAGTTCCTGTTGACGATACCGAACTTTTGGCATCCTACGCCCAAGATTTGGATGCATATGGATAGTGGCCGGGTTGGATCGCACAGAAATCCAACCGGGCCCCTAGAATGGAAAAACTAATACCTTTCTGACAGAACGTCCGTTTGATGAACCGTCAGTGGCGTTGGTGATCTCGTTGAGAAACAGACCCTATGTGTATACCCTATGAGAGTTCGGGGTACAGTTGAGATACGGCCGGGTTTGGTTCGCTCACGAAACCAACCGGGCCCCTGGGACGAAAAGGCTAATAACTCACAGACCGGGCGTCCGATTGATGCGCCGTCTGTTGCGTTGAGACGCCTTTGACAAGGCGGTCCTTTGAAATACTTATTCGTGGGACTTTGGGATACTTGGAGTATCGGCTTGTAGCTCGTGAAGAAGACCCTCCCAGAGACGAGCGTACGGAGTACAGAGACCATGTAGCCGGCCGGGACCAGAAGACTGCTTGTCTGATTCGATTCGGAGTGACTTACGTAGCCCAGTGGGGAGAACTACTTTGTTAGGTGGCAGACCAATAGCGGAGGAGCACTACTATGTGAGGTGGCAGACCCGCGGTACTCGACAGGAGGAGTACCTCTGTAGGCTATGAGGGGGGAGCACTAATGTGTTGTGTGGCAGACCCCGACGGGAAGCACTACTGTGTGAGGTGGCAGGCCCACGGTACTCGACAGGAGGAGTACCTCAGTAGTCTTAGGTTAGTGAGCAGTACCTCGGAGTCGTGGCAGGACCACTGTACCCTCCAGAGACGGAGCTCTTCAGCAGTTACGGTTTTGATAATGAAAATCCTGGTTTGAGGTGAGACTTTCGACCCTTTTGTGTTTCCTCATGATTGAGATGGGTCACTTGATAACCTAGGTATATGTATGGGCATATACCTGGGTAGTGGTTATCCGTTGATTTCACAATCCTTGTTTTTCCTCATGATTGAGATGGGTTACTTGACAACATAGGTCTATGTATGGGAATATATCTAAGTAGAGGGTATCTGTTGAGATCATCTTGTGGTTATCCTTGTTGGTTTTAGTGAGACCATGAGGGTCTCGGGATCCCTACTGAGTATCTTTATACTCACCCTTGCACGGGATATTCCCGCACTACGTTGTGTTGGTTGCAGACGACGGACAGCGTTGATCGTGGTTGAGGCTTGCAGAGAAGGACGGTACATGGAGGTGGACCACTGGGAGGGACGTTCTTGGAGCGGACGACGGGACCCGAGGAGCAGTGGAGCTATCTGTACCCACCCTTCAGGAGGGATCTCCAGTGGACAGCTCGGTTTATCGGCTTTTACTTTACAGTTTCTGTTTTTTTCCTTTCGAGTTGTACTTTAATTTCAGTTTGGGTTTGTATACTGTCCATTTACTTTTCTGCACTTTCAGTTGTACTCTGTTATTACTTAGTGTTTACTATTTCTCTTGCTTACTCGGTGGTTCTTGTTTGCTTTTCAAAGGAAATTCCTTCCCTTTTTACCAGGATTTACGACTTGGTGCTAGTCACCAGCCCCTGGCCTATGGAAGGCGGGATTGGGGTAGTCACGGCACGGGCCCTGAGGACGGGTCGTGACAAATTGGTATCAGAGGAGTTTGGTTCTACCATAGAACCTATAACTCTGATGTTTCTTTCTGTGAAGCAATAGTGATAAGAGTACCTAGTGTGGTTTTCAGTTCAAGGACTCCAGTGTTGGTGCGGGCGGCCGACGTATCCATACACCAGGACCCTGACAACTGATTTCCGACTTTGTGCACGAAAACATTGATTGCGTGTGTGTTTTCCAGAAGTTTTATTTGAATATCATCTCAAACCAGGTCAGCTCACCAGGTATAAATCGTTTGACCGTGTCACGTTGTTTCTTTCAGGATGTCGCCCCGTGGACGACCAGCTAGAGTCCCGAGAGTGGTGCATACTGACAGCCCGCCGAGCGACGTGGCCTCAGTACAGGGCCCTTTTCCAGTTGATGCACCAGCGGAGGCACCAACGGTACTACTACCCGTTGGGCCACCGATGCCACCAGCCCCAGCAGCAGAGGATGCACGTCGCATGAGTGCACTACATGAGTTCCATCGCCAGAGGCCACCCAGGTTTTAGGGAGGGACGGACCCGCATGCGGCTGAGGATTGGCTGGAGGCTGTGGTGAGAGTCTTCGGGCTATTTGGGATGCCGACAGATTTCATGGTGATCCTTGCTGCCAGCCTTCTGCAGGCAGCATCAGGCAGATGGTGGAGCCTGATGCTTCAGATGCATGACGAGGCGACACTTCTTTGGGCAGACTTCGAGAGCCTGTTCCGGGCAGAGTTTGTAGCAGCCACCATTCGAGCGGTGCGTATATAGGAGCTACTTCAGCTGCGGAAGGGCAGCATGACAGTGGCGCAGTACTCAGCGAGATTCACAGACCTCTCGCGCTACTCCATATATATGGTACGGGACCCGTTCTTCAGGGCCCGAACCTTCGAGCAGGGGCTCAGGCGGGAGATCAGAGCTTCGGTTGTATCGCACAACATTCCGACGCAGACAGGATTGTTGGAGCGAGCCCTCTTAGTGGAGAGTTTCCTTGCTGAGCAGTCTCCAGCAACAGGACCCACCACTAGCCGGCATGCGGTAGAGTCTTCTGTAGCAGGTAGTAGACAGATGACTCAGGGGTCCAAGGGGACCAGACCTACAGGTGGTCGACCGCGTGACTCAGGGTCGGTAGTGCGGGGCACCAAGGGAAGTGATAGAGCCAGCCCTACCATGAGGTGTTACTCCTGCGATGGAATTGGACACATAGCATGTGACTGTCCGACCTGCCATGCAGATGACCAGTAGTTAAATGAAGAACCTCCGAGGCAGAGGCAAAGGTTCGATCAGGGCGGCCATGGCAGAGGAGCTGTCCAGGAAGCTGGAGGTGGACGACACTTCGAGGTGTTGCCACCACCACCACCAGGAGGTCTGCCCCGACTGAAGTGAGTTGGTGGACATGCGAGAGCTCAGCTCAGGCAGCTGAGGCCTTCGATCATGGAGCTCTTGGAGCAGATGGGCAGGAGCGAAACTAGTAGATACGTCCTTTGTACTTCTAGTTTCTTTTTGCTATTGTGTAGCATCTTTTTATTATGAGCTGCAATAATAAAAGATGCTTACCTTTGTGATGTTTTCAGTCCTGTCCACTTTTGTGTTGTTACAAAGAGATTCCAGTTAAGACTATTGACTTGACCATCACTTTCGAGTTTTCTACTCAAGGAGACCTAGTGACCACACACTGATGCCGACAGTGTGACTCGACCCTTGGAGGCGAGAGTGACAGTTGGATCTCTTGGTAGTTACGTCGAGGCCTTACGACGTCATCCATGGAATGAATGCATCATTCATGTCAGGATTGACTGTATTAGGCAACGAATGTGGTTCATCCAGGGGATGAGACCAGATTTCTCTTTTTCGGCAAAGAAGAAATCATAGTAGCTCTTGTGAGACTAGAGAAGATCCAGGTCATCCAAGAGCGGATGAGGACGGTAAAGGGCCGACATAAGCCTTATGCTGACAGGACTTGGAGGCCTCTATAGTTCAAGGATTACCATTACATCCTTATATGAGTCTCACCTCGTCGAGGTTTACGGAGATGTGGCCAGGGAGGAAAGTTATCTCCGAAGTTCAATGGACCTTTCTAGGTCCTCAGCTGGGTAGGCGAGGTGGTTTACTGCTTGGACCATCCACTTCAGTTGCACTAGGTGCAGGACGTTTTCCACGTATCTCAACTGAGGAGATACGTGCTCGACCCTCTGCATATCATCGACCATGAGGAGCTGGACAATGGCAATGGGGTGTCTTTCACGAAGGTTACAGTGGGGATCGAGAATCGACAGGATTTGATCCTATGAGGACGATCGATTCCTCGGGTGAGCTTTCTTTGGCAGTACGGGAACCTCCAGGTAAGCACATTGGAGCGGAAGGCTCAGATGCGTGCTCAGTACCGCCTTTGTTTCCCTAGTTTTGATGTATCTTTACGGGGACTTAAATCCATGATGTGGGAGTAATGTAAAGACCCGTAAAATTCAAGGGAAATTTTTTCTTAATTTTTTTTTGGAATTTTACAAGAGCGCGGTTTCTGACGGCACCTGATTCCGAGGCCCAGAGTGCCCGTAATCAATTTCCGAAGTTTGGCTCGGGTAGGTTCATTGAACGAACGAGCGGGAATTTCTAACTTTTGAATCGGTTCCCGGAATCGAATTCTGAGGGCACCGATGAACTCGCAACGCCGATATTTGCCTAAGGATACCTTTTTCGAGGTTGCGTTTTATGCGGAATGAAAGTTAGTTTTGGGAAAAAATTAAAAGAAGTTAAATAAAATGTGGAAACACATTTTATTTTTAACATGTTGGTTAACTCCTCCCAAATGGAGTTAAGGGTGGGACCCACATCCACTTAACCTCCCTTGAAAGGATTAAGTGTGGTAGGGCCCACACGAACCCTAACACTTCATCTTATCTTTTTTAAACTCCCTATAACTCCTATTTAATTAACTTGACAACTTGGTTAATTAATTGAGTTGAGTTGTTTGAATTTCAAACCTTTGAAATTCAAGATGATAATTGTGTAAATAAAATAAGCCTTAGCTTATTTTATTTTGGTTGGTCTCTTTGGCCATCATGAGAGAATTTGAGAGGTTCTCTCCACCTTCTTCTACTTTGACAATGAACACGAAGAACACTCAAGCTCCGACGAAGAACATCGCTTCTCCCTTCTTCGTAGCCGGTGTGTTTCTGAAGATCGACGACGCCGCTTCTTCGATCATATTCTTGTGTCAACAAAAGGGAGACATCGTTTTATCCTCAGATTATATCTGTCAGCTTGCGAATCTTCTCCAGCAACGTACCTCTTCGGACGCACCTCGACGTCAACGGAAACCCGCGACACCCGACTTCCGCGACGCTAGTCTTCTGCAGTTTGTTGACGTGCTCCGCACTTGAAACCGAGGTAGGGGTTTTAACTTTTTAAAGTTATGTGGATCTCTCCTTCGAACATGAAGGTTATATTTGTCGGACCTTGATTCCAAATCTTTTATTTAATTTAAAATATTGTGAAAGTTTATCGTTCATTAAGGGTTGATTGTTAGCAAATAACGCGAGGGGGCCGGACCGCACGAACACGGCTGACCCTCCTCCTATTCATGTTGATTCTATTGTGGATTGAAACGGGTGTGGCGCGGTGTCATCGCACCGCGCAGGATCATACGGCAAGAAACGCGCGGCGCCGTCGCGCCGCGTCATAAAATAATGCAAGGACGTGACGCTGTCGCGCCGCGTCGAAGAAAGTTGAAGGCGCCGCGGCCAGAGCGGGGCCGCGACGAAGGGGCGCGGTGCCATCGCACCGCGCCGGACAACGAAGGCAACGGCCAGTTCCGGGCCGCGGCGGAACGAGAAAACTGGTGGCCAGCCGGGCCGCCGGTGTCGAAAGCCGGAAGGGGGAACGCCCTTGCCGGTCCCGTTGAGGAAGAACCGCCCGGCCAGGTTGGGCCGGCCGGAAGGGAGAAAACCGGGGGAAATAATTTCCCCCGGCCAGCCATAATGGCCCCCCATTATGAGGGGGGCCGGTTTCACAAAGGGGGGCAGGCGGCCCCCCGTTTTCTCGAAGGCAGGCCCCCACGTGAGGGGGGCTGTTTTTCTTCAAGGCGCGGCAGGTTGCCGTGCCGCCAGCAGAGGAAAGGCGGGGGCTTTGCCCCGGCGCTCACGCGGCACCCGGACCGCGCCGCCGCGCCTGACCGCGCCGCCGCGCCGGACCGCGCCGCCGCGCCGGCCTTTGCCGCCGGGCCGGGCCGCGCTTCCGGGCCGGGCCGCGTCTTCGGGCCGGGCCGCCACCCGGGCCGGGTCGACCCGGGTCGGCCCGGGCCCAGACCCCCGTTTTTGGACCACTTTCGGTCAAAAGCCCGTAACATAAGCTACGGGCCTCCAAACGAATCACCGTCAGCGGCAACGCGATCCTTGGATCGAGACAGTCGTTTTGGAATATCGCACTCAAGGTTTCTGAGAACTTTGAGTTCGGCCGGGTTGGTTCGTACGCGAAACCAACCGGGCCCTCGGAGCAGAAACACTCGTAACTTGATTCCCAAACGTCTGATTGACGTGCCGTCGATTTTGATGGAATCCTCTAATTGAGACAGAACTTTTGGCATACTCCGCTCGAGGTTTGGATGTCGTCGGAGTGTGGTCGTGTTGGTTCGCTTACGAAACAAACCGGTCCCCTGGAACGAAAAAGCCAATAACTCTCAGACCGGGCGTCCGATTGACGCGTCGTCTGTTGCGTTGAGTTTTCTGTTGACGATACGGAACTTTTGGAATCCTCCGCCCGAGATTTGGACCCAGATGGATAGTGGCCGGGTTGGATCGCACCGAAATCCAATCAGGCCCCTGGAACGGAAAAGCTGATACCTTTCTGACAGAACGTCCTTTTGACGAACCGTCAGCGGCGTTGGTGATCTCGTTGAGAAACGGACCCTATGTGTATACCCTATGAGAGTTCGGGGTACAGTTGAGATACGGACGGGTTTGGTTCGCTCACGAAACCAACCGGGCCCCTTGGACGAAAAGGCTAATAACTCACAGACCGGGCGTCCGATTGACGCGCCGTCTGTTGCGTTGAGACCCCTATGACAAGGCGGTCCTTTGAGATACTTCTTCATGGGAATTTGAGATATTTGGAGTATCGGCTTGTAGCTCATGGAGCGGACCCTCCCAGAGACGAGCGTACGGAGTACGTAGACCGTGTAGCCGATCGAGACCTAAAGACTGCTTGTCTGATTCTATTCAGAGTGACTTACGTCGCCCAGTCGGGAGCACTACTTTGTGAGGTGGCAGACCCATAGTGGAGGAGCACTACTATGTGAGGTGGAAGACCCGCGGTACTCGACAAGAGGAGTACCTCTGTAGGATATGAGGGGGGAGCACTACTATGTTGGGTGGCAGACCCCGGTGGGAAGCACTACTGTGTGAGGTGGCATGCCCGCGGTACTCGACAGGAGAAGTACCTAAGCAGTCTTAGGTTAGTGAGCAGTACCTCGGAGTCGTGGAAGGACCACTGTACACTCCAGAAATAGAGCTCTTCAGCAGTTACAGTTTCGATAATGAAAATACTAGTTTGAGCTCAGACTTTTGATCCTTTTTTGTTTCCTCATGATTGAGATGGGTCACATGATAACCTAGGTATATGTATGGGCATATACCTGGGTAGTGGTTATCCGTTGATTTCACAATCCTTGTGTTTCCTCATGATTGAGATGGGTTACTTGATAACTTAGGTATATGTATGAGCATATATCTAAGTAGAGGTTATCTGTTGAGATCTTCTTGTGGTTATCCTTGTTGGTTTTAGTGAGACCTTGAGGGTCACGGGGTCCCTACTGAGTATTGTTATACTCAACCCTGCACGGGCTTTGCCCGCACTACGTTGTGTTGGTTGCAGACGACGGACTGCGTTGATCGTGGTTGAGGCTTGCAGAGTAGGACGATACCTAGAGGTGGACCACTGGGCGGGACGTGCTCGGAGCGGACGGCGAGACCCGAGGATCAGTGGAGCTATCTGTACCCACCCTTCAGGTGGGACCTCCAGTGGACAGCTCGGTGTAGCGGCTTTTACTTTACAGTTGCTTTTTTTCCTTTCGAGTTGTACTTTACTTTCAGTTTGGGTTTGTATACTGGCCATTTAATTTTCCGCACTTTCAGTTGTACTCTGTTATTACTTAGTGTTTACTATTCCGCTTGCTTACTCTGTGGTGCTTGTTTACTTTTCAAAGGCAATGCCTTCCCTTTTTACCAGGATTTACGCCTTGGTGCCAGTCGGTAGCCCCTGGCCTATGGAAGGCAGGCTTGGGGTAGTCACGGCACGGGCCCCGAGGACGGGTCGTGACATTGATGATGAATATTTTTCCTCTATGGACAATATTTTAATGGTATGGATTAAATTTAGTGATTATATGGTATTGTTTTGGTAATTATGTGTTATAAAATTTTTTTGGAAAATAATATGTATAAGTAAATAATTGATGTTAATATATGTTATGGTTATTTTTTATAAATTTACCATATTTTGGGAATGTTATTACTATTAATAGTTTCATAAAATGGGAAACCTATAGGATGAGAGACAGCCTGTCGCATCCCTAAGGATTAAGTAATTGAAACCGCAACTGATGGTTTATAAGGGTACATCACCAACTACTAGCCTAAATTATGTCTTGGTTTGTTTGAGTTTTAATTATTAGTTAAATGATTTTATGGATGAAATAAAATAGAATTTGGTACCATATTTTTATCAAATACAAAACCATGGGATTGTAAAATTATTTGGGTATTATGTGTTTAATGTTATTTTGAAAGATGATTACTATTTTGGGAAAATAATAAGACAAAATTTAATATAATAATAATGAATGCTATTTATGAAAAAATGATGAATTATATATTGGATGAATATTTTCTTTTATTGAGTACTATTGGTGATTCTAGAATTATTTTTCATATTTTAGATATTATATGAATTAGGAAATTATATTTATTGTATTATACATTAAGTGTTATTTTAATTATTTGTAGATTATCATTAAAATTTATGATAGAAGAATATGTGATCAACTTCTTATGGATTTTGAGATTTCATAAAATATAATTTTTCTGATGAATTTTAAGGATATTTAATTATTTAATTGTCTATGTTAGTCTTTTGGTATTACTGTTGACTTCTCGAGGAATAAATTAATGTTTCATCATATAAGGTTTATTATTTTTGGATAATTATCTTATCTTGCACTAACTATTTTTTTTCTAACTGTATTAATATAGAATAAATATATATTTAATATTTTTTAGAGTATGTGAATTTTAAAAAGATTATTTTAGTTCTGCAGGTGGGAAAAATTAATCTTAATACTCGTCATTTGGAAAAAATATGAGCTTGTTGTGTAAATTTATTAACCAGTGAAACTATCCTTTAATGTATGTATATTTTATTATTTTCTTATTCTAGTTTCTATATTAATTCCTTAAACCTATGAAATGGATCTTAAAATTAAAATTATATGTGTTTACATTTTTGTATTATGTAATCAATGTAATTTTAACCCATCACATAATTATGGTTTTGTGAACATTAACTTTCTACAGACAATATTATCTATGAATTTTCATCAAAACATGATGGTTACATTTCACATCGACATACATTTTCTCTTACATGGGACCCTATTATGTGTTATCTTAGGTAACATTCTTACATCCCTTTCTTTATTTTAAAGTAGATGTTTCATTTAATCTATTTCTGATGTGGGAATTTTACAAAGGTATTTTTTTAAATACAAACGCTTAGATTTATATATCAGGATGAAATTGATGGTGTTTTTTATTAATGGGTGGAGAATGAAATAACATATGTTAAAAAAATAAATATTATGTTCACTATCACACATGATATGCCATATCGATCTAAAAAAACATATAAATATTCTTTTTTAAATATTATAGTTTTACCATAGTCATCACAATTGTTGGAATGAATATTATTATTTTAATTATGAAAATATTGTTTAAAAATATAAATATAATTCACTGGTTACCAATTAATTATAAATTAATGTAAACCCCAATTTAAAATAAAACGAAATGATTATTTGAAAAAACTATTAAAATTTCTATAAGTGTGTTTTATAAATAATAACCTAAATATTGATGAATTATATTAATTAAATATATATTTAATAAATAAAATATAGTTTATATTATTCGTTTTATGTGTTCTATATATATGTTATCTAGACAAATAAATTTGTATACAAAAAATAATTTTTTTAAAAAAATTTCAGTTTACCACCTTTTGATGGGGAACCCATTATAAATATAGATTATCATAAAATTATAATTTATATTTAAAAATGTATACATAATATTTGAAATAGGAGTATCAAAAATTGCATTGGATGAATTTTATGTTTTTACTAATAAGATTCATTTGTGAACTAATAGTGACAAAAAAACAATTTTAATTAAATCTTTTTTGTCTAATTTATTTAAATAGTCACATTAACAATTTAGTTATTATTAAAGTATAATTACATATTTTTTATACTAGTTAATATAATTTAGGTAATTTTAATCATTTTCACATTGAATTTGTTTATAAAAACATTATGATATTTGGATTATTTTTACATTAAAAAGTCATTTTTTTGATCCATCAATGAATTTTTTTAAATTTATTCATATAAAATTTTTCTTTCTAATTTTGAAAAATGGATTCTATATATTGAATAAAAATTTATTTATTTTATATATAATTCTCTTTTATTTTTTGGCATTATGAATATTAAAATTATGAATATTTTTATTACTACAGTTATTCTTGGATCAGGAAATTAAAGGTAAATATAATGTTATATCTAATATAAAATAAAATAGAAAATTTCATTATTTTTTGTAGATTATTTTGACCAAAATAATATATTTTTGGAATTTATATCATTATGAATTCACTTGCGTGTCATGGAGTCATTTATAATATTGTATTGAAGGAGAAGATAAGATTTTTCAAACCCTTATTTTTATCAAGTATTGTATTTTTAACATAGAGTTATAAAGGGGTTATGTTAAACAATAACTAACATTTAGAAATATATAATTTATTTCTATACAATGTTATTTTATTTTTATTTTTTTGGAAATAAATAGTTAAAATAATTGATGACCCAATAATTTATATTAAATGAATGAATCAAAAAAATTATATTATAAATATTAATGTACATATTAAATGACATAATGGATTCTAACAACTAATATAATGTATTAATTTGACATGTTAGAGACTAGTTAATGTTTTATTTTAGAAGATATAATGTTGTTATGATATTTTTGAAAAGTCAAGAAATTAATCGTGTCAAAAATGACAGCAATGATATTTTAAATAATAAAATATTTTATTAAATCTTATATAATTTAATAAAACACCAATTTCGTCCAAATGATTGGGATAACTCATAAAATTCTATAAATAACTCACTTATTTTTATATTTTATTCTATATTTATCAAATTAACCCTCAACATATAAATTACATAATGTCATGTTATAAATTAATAAGCCATAAAACAAAAAGATAAGGATTAAAAAAATTATAAAATTATATATAATTTTCATTTTTTGAATCTATTTCGACCCATAACAATCCTATATTATGAATAAGTCACTTTGTACTATTTTTTAATATAATATAATTTTATATTAATTTAACTAATTGAAAAATTTTAATAGTCTTTGTCCTATCTCATATAAATGGATGCACATTCATCTATTTTTTCACACAACTAACTGATTTGGTTCATCCAATATCTGAAAAAATACATTCATATTATTTTACCCAATTATATGAATCATATATTAGGAATAAAACCCTCTATTGAGGTTTTAAGGTGTTAATAAATGTTAAACATCCAAATGAAGGGTATCGATTTTAATCATGTATTTCTATTTTATTTATTATTCAAATTCATTCAAATATTCGTCAACAATTATGATATTATAAATCCATTATCATAAATATATTTATATTTTATTATGTTAATATCATCAATTGAACCCATTTCGACTTCTATCAAAAGGGGTGTGAATTAATCGTTCATGTGTGCGTGTGAACTATCCCCTCCACAAACTGCTATAATTATATTCCATCAATGTCAATCATGATTGGATATTGTTATTGAATCAATAAATATATTTAGTATTAATTATATAATTATTATTATAACAGAATATTAGTTAAATTATTTTCTTACTTTATATGAACATAAAAATGATATCGCCGTTCATGTGTACATATGAACTATTCTCTCCACAAATCGTTGTGATTCATTTTTAGTCACCACATCACATGCATAATATATATAAGTATATCTAATTTCTAATAAGATATCAATGATATTATGATTATTATATAATGATAAAATAATATTTTCTTTCCTTCCACGATGATCAATGAATTATGGAAATGTTACTCATGCGTGTGTACGGTTTATCGTCTCCATTATTGTAACATTGTTCATTATTCATATAAATTTTTATTGAATGGATTTAAATTATAATATATATAAAAATTTTATTATTATTTATTGAATATTATTATGGATATAATATTATATTAATGCCTTTGATTTTATTTGACTTCCAAAATTCATATTGGACTCGAGTATCAAATATCATTAAAACGTCCGTTATAAAAATTAGTAAATATATACATGTTAAAAATGATATTAAGTCATATAAAAGGAAAAATAACTTTTAAAAAGTATATCAATAATTTAAATAATTATATTATGTTTATTTTTTAGGATGATTAATGTTTTACATGATGATTCAGAATCAAGATAAGGGATTTTAATAAAAAACACATTGAAAGTTACATTTAAAAAAATCAATAGAGAAAAGAAATATTAAACTAACATATAAATCATGGATGGAACATCCCCCTTTTAGTTAACATTAATGTTTTATTCATCATTTATAATTTTACCATTTTATTCAAAAATAATGTTATTTATTTTTGAGAGTGATACTTTCTAAAAATAAAATCTGATTTCCAAGTGGAAATGTTATTTTTCTTTTAGGTTTGTTTTATTTATTATGATTATGGTAAGTATCATGGTCATTGTTTATGAATAATATAGGTCCTATTATGAACCAAATGTGTGTGAGCCCATGATAGTACTATATTTAACTAGGTAATGAGACATAGTAAAACAGATGGGTTGCACCTAAAAGATTAATGGAATATACTGTGATGGAAATTCCAAATGTAACCATGAAAGATAACAACTATGTAGAGGTGAAGGATAAAATAAATAATAGAGTGATATGGATTCCCAATATTACTTCTATTATATTTTGTTTCTATTATGTTTTACAGAAATCTAAAAACATCACGAGGTATGAAAAAGAACTTCTGTTTTATGGGTGAAATGTATAAATTTTATAAAATGTTTTCATGTGTTTAAATAATTCAAGGAAATGAAATTTTAAATTATTTTATCACACTTAATTAACATTTTTTCACATAACATATTTTAAATTTTCTGGGATAAAAGATAAGTATTCATAAGATAAAATAGGATGTAACTTTTGATGTTATGATGAATTTCCGTGAAAAATAAATCCTGTTTTATTTCAAGAGTTTTGCACATCAAAAATATTATATTGTTTTAATTGATAATTTTTTTTATGACAATGGAATTTTATATATTAATTATGGACCAATTATCTAATACTATGAACTTGATTATATACTTAATGTGAATGAAATTAAATTCTTCAATAAAACTGAAGATATATTAATTTTGAAGGTCGGGGCCATATTCCTATGACCTAGGTAAGTGGGGGATTAAAAAAATTAGACGATTATGAGGATTCTAAAACCATTTATCAAAATAAATATAATATATATTATTTCCATAAGAGGACTCTAAGAGTAATTTTTGAGCATAGTGATAATCCATATATATTATACTAAACAAAAAAAATGATTATTTCATCATGTTTCTTCCATTAAATTGTGGATTATGACATAAAGTTTTTATATAGTTTAATACTTTTCATCATATAAATTCATTAAAAATAATAATTTTATATAAATATATGTGGATCTCATAAAGGTAAAATTATCATCACATGTGCATGGGGGTCTCATGTAATGTATACACATGGGAAAAGTTTCATAGTGTACAACTACCCATTTTCTATGTGGATGTAAAAAAAATAACATGGATCTTTGAGTAAATTACATGTAGGAACATAAGGGGTAACTAATGTGTTACTATATTTTTTAATTTCAATATGATTCAACAATTATTACATGTATATTATGGACATGTTTCGAGTTAATTTACCTTGTGTTCATGGAATGTACTCACGTATACAATATTTTTTTGACCTAAAACTACTATGTGTATGATTATAATGTTCTCTATAGGTATTAATAAAAATTAAATTAAATTAAATACACTAATATTTTAGTGATACATAGAATGTATCTTGGAAGTACACATTCGATGATGATTTCTTGAAATTACTATTTAAAAACTAATTTAAAAATATGATAAGGTCATATATCCCACTTATGATCAATATTGGAGAAAATCATATGGACTCTTACAATTATATTAATCCTCTATGTGATGACACAACCATCCATTGAATCATTATTATCAATTTTGAAATTAATATATTCCTGAACACGGTGTTACATAGTTCCACAATGTCTTTCACACAGACACACATTAAATTTACTTGTTTGAAATCACCTGATGACATTTTTTATATTATTGAATATTTTATCATTTTTTAGTATCTTAATCTAATTAGTATTCTTAAAAACATCAATAATAAATATACATTAATCTATTTTATGATTTATTAAATTTACATCCATTGAAATGGTCATTAGTAAAATAATAATGAAAATGGTGGATGGATAATTTTATTTATTTTTTTGGTAGAGTTTGTTAGTTACTATCAACAACACATTGGGCGTGGATCCTACATAAATGTAAACTACGAGATATACTTCATGGTTTAATCACAAATTTATAATAACTCAGAGAGATTAAAAACACATGATAATATAATGGGGATATTTATTTTAGAATGATATTCCTAATTAATATATTGAAAAATCACAATAATATGGTCTATATTGAAATAAAATCTGTCATTCCTAATGACCTTCTCTACTCTAAGCATTATTGGTGACATATCATTGATAAACAATGATTGTATTATCTATAATAATTAATTTATTTGTTTAAATATAATGATATCTAACTAATTACTATGTATTGAACTAAACATAATTTATATGATTTTTAATGTGAAAATTTGTTATTTTTATAGCACATTGTAAATAATTATTTTACATGAATATATAATATTTTATCATAAAATTAAATAATTACATGCCCAATCTAGGGCTAGGATGCGAACTATTTTTAGAAAACATAACATATAAAATCTATACATTGAAAATCAACATGGAATTTATTTTCACATTTGATTCTTTATATAAGATAAATTTAATTTTTTTATTATCACATGTGAACATACATTACAAAAAAAATATCACTAAAAATAATATAACATGGAATACATATTTCTCATTTTATTAAAACTACAGATCAAGTAATCAATAACATATTTTAATATTTTATACAAAAAATATTTGGGTCTCTATATTGATTATCACATAAAATTGATACCAATTATGATATGGGTACATAATTGTATCCATTTACGAATAATTTATAAGTCACATCATGATAAATCTATTCATATTTAATTTAGTGAGAATAATTGAATTGATTTCTCGATTATTATTAGGAAATGGTGGAAATTAATGACGTAAAATATATTGAATTACATAGATTGGTAATATCATTAGTACTATTTCTCTAGAAAAAATGTAGTTTTGTGGGGAGTGGGGGTATTAGAATGAGTGTCCTATAGAAACATTAAATAATAATAACTAATCTATATTTTTTAATCTTCTTTACATATTTAAATATTTCTATAATTATTTATCTAATTTTTTTAATAGAATATACAATCAATATGTTCAATGTTGAAAATAAATTAATATGTGTATAATATATAAAATATTTTTAAAAAGTCATATTTAACGTTTCAATGTTTAAAATCCCCAGAGTATGATTGAATCATAAGTTATATTGTATTACAAATTTTTAAAAATAATACTAATTTTTTTTACATATACAATACTTTTTTATTCTATGGCGTTTTCTTTTATGTCATAAAAAAATTTTAAAATCCAATTACATATATATCCTTTTGAATAAAGGATTTATGATACAAAAATTTAAGGAAGTGAAGGTCAATAAAGATAAAATTTCAAAATATTTTAATTACTGTTTGAAAATTTATATAGAAAGAATACTATAATCCAAACAGTTAAGATATGTATATAAATTATTAATGAAATATGCGTGTAAATTAAATTTAATATATATTTTTAAATATTCATCCAAAATAATTAAGACTGATAATGAGTCAATTTCATCATTGATTGAGGAATTGTTTTCATTTATATTTATATAATTAAATTATATGGTTTGTTATTATGGTACACATAATTTAGTGGTCAATTTAAACATATTTTAGGGATGATATAGAACCTTTAAAAAACATAATTAAGATTATTTCCATTCTCAATATCATTTATATCACAATTTTATATTGATAGGAAAATTCAAGGAAGAATTTTCGTATAATAATGAGGTTTGTTATGATAAAATAATATGTTTAATAACAATAAAAATATTATAATGAATATATATGAAAATGTGTTGTGTATTATAAATTTTATAAGGCCATATTTTATGTTTGAATAATAGGGGCATATTATTTCATAATCGTAGATCATCATTTTACAATACATTTATATTAGTAATGATACTAACTACTAATATTATTTCATAAAATATTAATCTGTTTTTTATGGAACGTTAATCAATAATATAAGAAATAGAAATTATGAACAAATTTTATTAATATGCATGGGAAAAAAATTATGGACTATTATATTAGAGGGTGAGTTTTGGATATTTTCATTATTCACTAGATGGATTGTATGATTAAGAACATTAACGATGTTGTTTGTGGTTTTCATATACTGGCGGTATTCATCTACAAAAATGTAATCATATGTTTGTATTGTAACATGATGGATGTTGCGGGGAATCATAAAAATAATAAGTTTCATGCCAATTATTCAGTTACTTTTCTGCATAATAATATTAATGATTGTATATGATTGAGATTTGGGGTTATACTAAACTCTAGTTATACTATAACTATGTTATGTGTTTTTCTTTGAAATCTAGAAACACTATGGTTTCCTATATTTTGTGGAAATATTTAGTTTTTACCATGTGGTAATAATGATTCCTAGCAATGCAAATTTTTTTGACTATTATTTAAAAAAATTGAATCGTCTATTTTTTTGCGGGATACTTATATTACATTATATGGGTTGGTCATTGGATAGTGTTTAAAGATTACCAAATTGAGGATTCATATTCATGTTTTCACTGATTTTTTGAAATATATTTGTTCATTTTTTTCTATTTATATTTCAAAATATGTTTATAAATCTATTATTCTTCAAAAAACATGTTGTATCAAAGAATTAATAGATATAGTGGTGAGGTAAATTAATGAATTATATAACATATTATTTCTTAACATCTATAAATTTCGAATATTAGTGGGATTGTTATGAATCGATGAATTTCATTATAATATTGAATGATGTATGTATAAGTATTTTGTGGAATAATATTCAAATTCATAGTTATATAGAAATAGTACTATATATTCAATATTTATATAAAAATACTATTTAATGGGGAAAATGGTTGAAATATAAAATATAAATGAGAAGGGATTAACTATGTGACGTTAAAAGTAAGAAATAATATGTTTTGAAGATCATTGTGTACAATATATCTGGGGTGAAAATTAACACTAAATTGATTTATATTCAATCGATTTAATTTAATAATCAATAAACAAGGACATTTGTGTTTCTAATGATATTATATTTCTTCATGATATTATCAATAGAGTTATTAATGATTGATAATTTTAATCACTTCAATGTGATATGATTTTATCTATAGTTCCTTCAGGTGATTTTTGTTGTTGGTGTGACCGAATTGATCGATATTTAATCACCCATAAAATAATAGTATTTTATGTTTACTACTATGAGAAACTCGATTTTTTAAAATTACATCTTGTCTTTAAATATATCGGATAAGATTTTTAATGAAGAGGACCACTAAAATCATATATTAATTAAAATATGACCTTATACCGTGTTCATGGTAGGGAGTTATCCAATAAAATAATAATACCAACTTTGGAGAAGGATTGGGATTCGTGATATAGTTAATTAGTAAATTTTATTGGCCCCAATAAAACAACAATTTAGAATATTGTAATGATAATGAAACTGTACATAGACTGTGGGGAATGACATTTCAATCTTTAAAATATTTTATTTTATTTCATCCATAATCTCCATTGTTTAAGACTACTGAACAGTAATAAAAATTTTTACCAAATAATTATTGTGACACCCCAACTGAAACATCCTTTTAATTTAACTATTTTAAGTCTTTCTTTTGATTTGCGGTTTGAACAGGTTCTATTTTAGAAGAAATTAGGATATTATATGGGTGAGTGACTGTACGCGCAACTAGGTGTAGCGCGCAACCTTAATAATGGAACAGTTTATGAATAAATTTATTATTTCATGGATGTGTAACTATGCCATGACCATGCATGCGTCTGTGCATAGATTCCGGACTCATCAATTAATGTAATTATTTTGTAACTGGTTTTATTACTATAGAGTAATAATTAAAAATATGATTATTTAAGTTAATGTTTCAATAAGCTTATTATTATTATTATTATTTTAATTGATATTTTAAATTGGTCATGGATATTATATTAATGTTATAATTATAGGATTAATAACTTGTTATTTTTATTATTATTATTATTTGTAATGGATTAAGTTTTCTTTTCTTTCTTTTGGGTTGTGGTTTTTTTTCATTTTCATTTTATCTTCTTTCTATTTTATTTATTTTTATTTTATTTTATTTTGTTTTATTTCATTTTTACATTCTTTTGTTTCTTCTTTTCTTCCATCCCTCTTCCGCTGTGGTGGGTCGCGCCTCACCTACTTTCTCCCCCATTTCTCCCTCGCAGCCTTCATCTCCTGTCACACCCTAACCCTAGCAACTTTCCTCTTGGCCGGTCGGCACCCATACCTTCTCCAATGCCCTCACATCATTCGGCGATCCCCCCCGCACGGCGTCCCTACCAAAAAACACACATATCCCCTCTCATCGTCAGTGCTCCCTCGTCTCTATTCTGAAACCGCTGCACGCCACCCCCCTCTCCCATGGCCAGACCTCTCATCAGCGCACCAACCTTATTATGTTGCGACTGCTGACCTCTAAACCATTCACCCCAGCTATCCATCCCATTCTCCGGTGAATCAGGCCAACACCACTCTAAGTGTTGCACCATCCCTTGACTGCTCCCTCCTTCATGGATGATTCAACCGGTGACCCCTACTAGGTGAGACCCCTTTGGGGAACATTCATTGATCGTTTCCCCTTTTAGCGGCCTCCCCTTGGTGTGTCCTTCTCCAGTATGCTTTTTCCTCCATTTGGGTAAATTTTAGGTAGTGTTCTTATTGTTCAGATTTTGATTTTGATGATTATGGTTCAGTGTATTGTTTTTATCCTTCAATCTGGGATTGTTGTGATACAACTGGAAGCAATTGGAGTTTCACTCCAAATTTTTCATGTCAGTATACACTGAGGTAGGTGGTTCCATGTTTAATTATTATTTGATTAACTAATTTTCAAGTTTAATTAATTAATTATTTTTTTAATTAATTTGTGTAGTTTGAAATTGGTCTTCTCATAGGTTTGATTTCTAGTTGAATTTTTTATTAGCCTATTTATACTATGTGTTCACTTTATGGTATAGTCTTATTTCTAGTTAATTGTTATTGTTTTTTAGTTGTACTGTTAGCTTATTAATTCATTATTTTGGTGTGAGTTTGATTTTAATTTAGGATTAGTGTGTTTTGATGTGTTATGTAGGGTTTCTCGTTATATGAGTATGTTGTTGTTGTGAGAACTCATGTTGAATTGCTGATTTTTTTCTTTATTGGTTAGTTAATTTGTTAGGATGTGCAAAAGGGTGAAATTGGTGTTTTGATGTGGTGTCTGGTTGTGTTTAGTCAAAAATGAACTTTTTAATGAGTCTTTGGCATTCAATGTAATGCGCCATATTTTTAAATTTTTTGGAAACGGTTTATGGTACTTCGCTTAATTATAGTAATGGTATTTTTAATATTATGGGTGGTTTCTTAAATTGTGTGCATGATGTAGATTGTGTTTCTGAGGTGGAATTATGTGTGTGTGTTCATGTATGGGGGTTTAGGTCGGTCTAGTGTGTAAATCGATGTTTTTCTCTTTAAAATTTATTTATGATAATTTGGATTGTTTCATTAAATAATTATTAAGGGTGAGAAATTGTTTTGGTACAATTGTGTAATGGTTTTTTTGCTTAATGTCTTCCGACGTGTGTGGAAACTGTTTAACAAATTATTTTAATGGTTTGTTTGAAGATGAAAGTTGTTTCTATGACTGCGTAGTATTTATTTTGGTTGTGTGACTGATGAAAATTTAGTTTTGGGATACTCTTAGTGCGCATCTTATTTAAAATGCCCTTTGTGTGTGTAACTTGTGGTTTTTGGCATGCGTAGTGTCTTGTTTTGTCTGATTATGTGATTATGACATGAGACATGAACTCATTACTACTTGATCACAAATGGGATGCCTGGGTACTAGGATGGTAGACTAGGACTAGTTTGTTAGTGATTCAGAAGTGGCATCATCCCGGTATCGCTTAGCAATATTGATGACTACAACACTAACTATACTTTTTGATGATGTTTGGAGACCACTAGGTTATGGATGTGTTTCTCTACTAGTGGCTTGTACAAGAGAACTTATATTGTTGTGTTCCTGTACCATTTTCACCGAGACACGATGTTCTATGGTCCCACTTCTCGCTAGTATCTTTAGGGCCTCTCCCATGTATTGTGCTCCTATTTTTCTTTGTAGTCACCATCGACACATGGTGTGAGGTTGGGTTTACCAATAATGTGTGTGTGTGTTTGTTTGTTTGTTAATTTATGATGTTATCCAAAGAGATTAGTTTCCCTTAAAAATAATTTCCATTAAAACTCTTAATGCAATTGTTTATTTTTTTCCATTAAACAGAATATGTATGTGTCATGAAATAATTCTGTATGGAACCTTTTCTCAGTCGCATCCCACTAGGCTTTTAGGTCACACCCTACATACATCTTTGGGTGTACGTAGACTCTATTTATTTTTTATTCCAGGTCGAGGCATCAGAAATAGAAATGATGGTTCAAGTTTTATTGGTTTCCCCATGCATGTTGGTGGACATGGCTTGGGTATGTGACTCCTCATGTCGCACGGAGGATAGAGTGAGTGACCTTTTAGTTTTTGATTTATTTCCATCCCCTTTATATTTTTTGGTCTTTATGATTGTTTCATGTTTTCTTATTTGGGTAAACCATTCCAATGTTTTATTTTTGATACATGGGATCTTGTGCCATCCCTTGGGGATCGGGAATGCCCTTCGGGCCTTGCCGCGGACTAGGTCGGGCGCCGAGTCCGATGGTTACCCAACCTAATTCATAACAATTTGGTATCAGAGGTGATCTTTGTTCTTGTTATATGGGTTGTCAGGTAGATCAGAGATAGGACTATCCGTACTCAAGCGGTAGGTGAGGGAAAAAATTCTTGAACTCTTACTCTTTTAGATCCTCGTGTAGCCAGGGGTAGTCCAGGATTTAATTTTTTTTTGGATTTCCCTTTGTGCATGGGGGATGACAGTAGGAGTAAACCAGTACTGCGCACTGTCTCACATGGGGTAGTGACACATGTGATGCCCGAGAGTATGGTTCGGCAATCCTAGTGGTTGGCGCATGCATAGGGCATGGTCTTCTAAACCAAGTAGCTGGTTTTGGCATGACCAATAGTTCTCCATCCATGTGCTTTAATGTTTGTGATGTCTTGCTTAAGTTTTGGGATTGACAAGAAAGTGTTTTCCTTTAAAAAGGAAGAAGACTTTGTTGTTGCTCTTATTTTATTTTGGTGTGTGTTTGGCACAATCATTTTATAGGGTGATATTCTATTAGACCTTGTTTCTAGAATTTTGTGTTTGATTCTTCGAAGTCAAATTTATAAAATAAAATCTTGGGTTATCTGAAATTGGAGTGGATTGTTTTAGAAATGAAAATAATTCATGAAATTTTCCTTCAATTTTTTAAATGGTTTTGGAAAAAAGGGTATTTTCGGATATTGAGAATGTTTTTTTAAAAGTGGAGTATCCTTGTTTCTTTCTAGTGGTATTCCTATGAATACTCGCATATGAATGTGTACATGATTAATGGATTGTTCGTGAATCATGTGGATGGGTTCCTGAGTGGCACAAAAATGCTTACATGCGAGGCACTATGGAATATCAGTGGTGGTTGATTGATTTCTAAGGTTGCTTCTTGTTTCCAAGAAAGTGGTTTTTTTTCATAAATGGGTTTTTGTGCACAAATGTTTTTGGAAATGGAAAAAAATGAAAATGCGTTTAGAGTAAAGATGTATTTTTAAAATAGCTTTAGGGATTGCTGTACAATGCTTGGTTATTCAATTGAGTGTTTTCTTTGAAAATTAATTGATGTTTTAAATTTGAATTATTGGATTTGTTTCTGGAATGTTTATGTCTGTTTTGGGATGAGTTTGGATTCTTGGAAGGTTGGTTTTTGTTTCTTTTTTGGGATATTCCCCCTATAAATGTTTTATTGGTTCTAGCACGTCTCTCTCAGTTCTTGGCGCGGCTCAGACTCTTAGTGGAGTGGAAAAGTTAGGTTCTTCTTGGTGGTGTTTAATGTTCATAGATGTCGATGTTAGTTTGATGTCATTGAGTGCTTTGGGAAAGATGGAGGTGTCTCTGGTTTTGGAGGAACTCTAGATGTTTTGTATGCATAAGTTGTCTCGAGTATTTTTGGATGAGCAAGACTAAACCAGCAAACGGTGATAGTTCTGTTTTCATTGCCAATATCGACGTCGTGAGAGACCCTCAAGACTGGTCTCATTCAGTGGTTCTACCTAAGTGAAGGTGAAGGGATTTGGTGGATCTCATTGGTTCTTGACCATTCAACAGAGGGCGAAGGAGGTATGTTGTCTTTTTTGGTGAGCTAGTTTCTTGTTCCCCTGAGGTTATATGGAACGATTAGTTTAAAGCTTGTAATAGTTTTCGGTCCCATATATATTGTGGTATGTGAATGTTCCTCATCCGATGTGGAGTGTTAACCAAAGGGACTTGTTCTTGGAGTTCCCCATCCATCATTTTTTGTCACACATTTGACCGACCTCTCAATTACCTATCTCTAGGGTGGTTAGTCAGACGCTCTAATTTTTTCGCCACAATTCTCATTTGGTGAGTTGATGAAGTGGAAGCTTGGGCCATGAGGAGCAGTATGCATGAGCCTTTTGCAGTAGAGGAAGATCCAGTCAGAGGTGGTTACATTCTGACTGTGATGTGGTTGATGCTTTAGACATCAAGGCCCCAGCCATAGGTTTCGGGGTGAAGCTTGCGCGCAATCAAAACTCATCTGACGTGGTACGAGTTTTGTCTGACATAAGTATGCAATGACAGATGGGGAAAACATAAATTTCATAATTGATGTATCACCTCTGAATTCTTCATTTTATTATGATGGTTATGAAGGTCGTGTATCCTTATTACAATATTAGTTAATGGGAGTTCCTCTTGGTCCTTAAAGAGGTTCAGAAAACCCATACTCCTGTAAATCCAGTAGCCATGCTCCGTGATCCTTCCTGTGGCCGGAGATGCTCATGTCATGTGGAATTGATGTGCGCCTGTCTGGATCACCTCCAAGTTAGGGGTTTCTGCTATCAAAGCTATCTCATGTGGTAGAGTGTTGTCCACTATATGAATAGTCAGTGCAGGTTGGCCCGTGTAGTGGATAAGTGATGAAGGGTTCAGTTAGTATTGCACAAAGTAAACTGGGAAAGCATGGGCGATTTTGTAGAGTTAGGAAATTTTAAAATTGTGTGGAGACTATGTGTGGGTCTCGCCAATGTCCCCTATTGTGTTGGTTAGCTCTGATAGTGGGTTTCTGGACATTTGTTCTTGGAGATCTTGAGGAGTCATGGTGATCCCAATTTTAGGGGTCGGGGTGTTCTATGTTTTAGTTCAATTTCAAGGATAATTCCATGTTTTTGGTCATTTTTCATGGTGTTTCTAGTTTTGATATCATTGATATTTCATGCCATCAGTGTTTGGAATGCTCGGTCTTTGGCCGATTGAGGTTAGGTTTTAAGTGTCTTCGCAGTCTCCCTTGGATCCCTTGGTTGACCAAGTATTTTGGGACATTTTGGGGGCAGAAAGTGTCATGGTGGGGAGAATTTTCACACCCCTACTAACACTTCTTTTTAATTTAATTATTTTAAGTATTTATTTTGATATGTGGTTTGAACCGGTTCTATTTTATAAGAAATTGGGATCTTATATGGGTGCATGACTATATGCGCGACAGGGTGTGGCGCCCAACCAATATAAGGGTACGTTTTATGAATAAATTTATTATTTAATGGACGTGCAACTATGCCATGACCACACACACGCCTGTGCATGTAGAATAAACTCATAAATTAATTCAATTATTTTGTAACTGGTTTTATTACATCATTATTATTATTATTATTATTTAAGTTAATTTTTCAATTAGGTTATTACAATTATTATTATTATTATTTCAATCAGTATTTTAAATTGGTCATGGATGTTAAATTAAAGTTATAATTATAGGATTACTTACTTGATAATAATAATAATAATAATAATAATAATATTATTATTATTTAGAATGGATAGGTTTTATATTTTTTTCGTTTGGGTTATCGTTTGTTTCAAATTACCTTTTTATCCTATCTCTAATTTATTTATTATCATTTTATTTTATTATTTTTTATTTTATTTTTACTTTCTTTTTTCAACTTTTCCTCCATCCCTCTTTTTCCGTGGTGGGTCTCACCTCACCTTCTTTCTCCCTCGTTTTGTCCCTCGTAGCCTTCATCTCCCATCGCACCCTAACCCTAGTGGCTTTCCTCTTGGTTGACTGGCACCCTTACCTGCTATGGAGCCCTCGCATCGTCCGGTGATCCTCCCGTTTTCCGTCCCTACAACACACATACACATCTCCATCTCATCGTCGGTGCTCTCTCCCCTCTGGTCTCAAACTGCCTCACACCACCCCCCTCTCCCATGGATGTACCTCACATCAGGGCACCAGCCTTCCATATCACGATTGCCGACCTCCACACCTTTCACTCCATCTATCCATCTTCTTCTCCGGCGAATCGGGCCAACACCACTCCCAATGACACACCATCCCTTGAATGATCCCTCCTTCACAGCTGATCCCTCCGATGACCCCTAGATTGCGAATCCCCTCTAGGGACCTTTCTTTTGTGAGTATCCACTTCCAGCGGCCTCCCCTTGTTGTGTCCTTCTCCGGTAAGCTTCTTCATCCTTTTGGTAAAATTTTGGGTAGGCTTCTTATTGTGTGGATTTAGATTTTGATGATTATGGTTCAATGTCTTGTTTTTAGCGTTCAATCTGAGTTAGTTGTGATACAACTGGAGTGAAGTTGGAGAATCACGCAAAATTTGTGAAGTCAGTCGACATCGAGGTAGGTGGTTCCGTGTTTAATTATTATTTGATTAATTAATTTTCATGTCTAATTAATGTAGAATTTTATTTAGTTAATTTTTGTATTGTTAAATTGGTCTTCTCTGAGGCTTGATTTGTATTTGAATTTCTTATTAGCCTATTTATACTATTTGCTCACTTTCTGCTGATGTATTATTTCTATTTAATTGTTAGTGTTTTTTTAGTTGTGTGGGTGGTTTGTTAAATAACATTCATGATGTAGATTGTGTTTCTTAGGGGGAATTTTGTGTGTGTGGTCATGTAAGGGGGTTTAGGTCGGTATATTGTGTAAATTAGTGTTTTTATCATTAAAATTTATTTATGAGAATTTGGATAGTTTAATTAAATAATTCTTAAGGTTGAGAAATTGTTTTGGATAAATTGTGTAATTTCTTTTGGTGCTTAATGTCATGTGACGTGTGTATAAACTATTTAAAAAAATTCTTTAATGGTGTGTTTGACAATGAATGTGGTTTCTCTGATTGTGCAGTCTTTATTTAGGTTATATGAGTGATGGGGATTTAGTTTTTGGATACTCTCTGTGTTTATATTATTTCAAATGACCTTTGTGTGGGATAATGGTGATTTTTAGCATGTGTAGTGTATTGATTTGTCTGAGTATGTGATGATGACATAATACTTGAACTCTTAACTACATGAGCACAAATGGGAATCCTGGGTACTAGCTGGGCAGACTAGGACTTGTGCGCTAGTGATTCGGAAGTGGCATCTGCCATTTTTCACTTAGCTGGATTGAAGAATACAACACTAACTAAACTTTTGGATGATTTTTGGTGACCAATAGGTTATGGATGGGTTTCCCTACTAGTGTCTCGTGGATGAGAACATATATTGTAGTGTTCTTATACCATTGTTCACCAAGACGCGATGTTCTAGGGTCCCACTTCTCGCTAGTATCTTTATGGCCTCTCCCATGTATTGTGATCCTATTTTTCATTGCACTCACCATCAACACATGGTGTGATATTGGGGTTACCAAGAAAGAGTGTGTGTGTGTGTGTGTGTTTGTGTTAATTTAAGTTGTTTTCCATTTAGAGTATTTTTCCAATAAAAACTGTTTCCATTAAAATTCGTTATGCACTTAATTATTTTTATTGCATTAAATTGCATATGCATTTATCATGTAATAATTATGTGTGGAACTTTTTCTCGGTCGCATCCTACTGGGCTTTTAGCTCACACCCTACATACACCTTTGGGTGTATGTATACTCTGTATATTTTGGTATTCTAGTTCGAGGAATTGGGCTTAGAAATTATTGCTTTAGTTTTGTTGGTTTCCCAGTGTCGTTTGGTGGAAGTGGCTTGGGAATGTGACAACTCATGTCGCCCAGAGGTTTGAGTTAGTGACATTTTATTATTTCATTTTTCCCCCTTTGTTTTATTGTAAATTTTTAAACTTTGATTTTGTAAATAGATTGAGGGAATGTTTTATTATTGACATTAGTTTTAAATTTATTCATATTTCTGATTGTTTCATGTTTGTTTATTCGGGTAAATAGTTCCCATGTTTTAATTTTTATACCCAGGCACTTGTGCCAGCCCATGGGGATTGGGAATGCCCATCAGGCCTTGTTGCGGACCGGGCCAGGCACCAGGTCGGATGGTGACCCAGCCTGGTTAGTGACAATTATATTAATGGATTCATCAATATACAACATCATTAAAAAAAATATTCAATAAGGAGTTAATATAGAATTATTAATCTAGAATCTTTAATAAGGATCTCCCTATGGATGAATAAGTTCTAAATATCATAATAAAAGATTATGTAAATGTATTTATAAATAATTATTGCATGTGGAAATAGTTGGGTATCCATCGTCTCAATAAATTATAGAAGAAACAATTATCATTTGTCGATATAGATGATGGTAGTTTATATACATACATATATATATATCATTTTTGAATTATGTGTAGACGATTGTATACTGAAACATCATGATCTCCCATGGGGTATATGATAGTACATTATAATTTATAAGAATTAGTAATTTGAAATGCATGATGTTGAAAAATCAAGAAGAGTTTAATGTAGTGATATAAGAGCCTTTGAACTATTTTAGAAAATGTTTAATGGGCCTTAGATATTAGGGGAATTATTAAACATTATCATATTTATTATAGAACATGGTTAGAGTGAACCCCTAGAATGTAGCACCACGTTTACGTTATGTTATTTTATAATACATAAATATGTGGGCCAAAATTTTTTTGATATCATGTGGGTTCACTACACTTTTTTATACTGATTAAAAAATAAAAAATTCATAGAGTTTGTATTTTTACAGAAACACGCATACAATGGTTTTTATTATTTAATCAGAGAGATATACATGTTAATGAATCTTAAATTAATATAGAATTTGATAAAATAGTAAAATAATATATGTTAGCATAAATGTAATGAGGTTGCAAAAATATATTTAATGAATGACATTTATGTAGGGAATATTGTATCTATTACACTAGATAAAAATACATCATGAGAGTAAATAAATTTGTAGTTTAATGAATTCTCTATAATGTTGAGGTTATATTTTAGTTTCTCTGTATATTTTTGTGTGGTCTTCTTGGTCAAATAATCTTATCATAAAAACAAGTATTCAATTAACTAACCAATATGGATTACCCAATATACTAGGCCCTATAACTAGCAAGAAACATGGTTCAATGTTCATTCTTCTTAAAAAATTGTACAAAAACTATTATTCGACATTGAGGAAACCCATTGGAAATGATTATTCCCATGGAATTATTAGATATCAAATATAAATGTAATATATTATATAACCACAAAAAAATGATACAAAGATAAAAAAAATATGTCCACAACATGAAAATACACACACCAAAAAACATACCCATTAAAAAACAAGGAGAACCAAAAGAAAAAATCTATGGTACATGAGGCTGTTTAGGCTATAACAACCCCATCAACATCTCAATCCCTCGAGCATATATACACATAGTCGCTTAGTGATTTTTTTACACTACCAATAACTTAACTAATATATATCCAAATACACAATTTTATATTTTGGTTGTTAGAAAAAATAAAGTTTAATATCACCATGTCTTCCATAAATATATTTTAATAAACAAACAACCTTTTATTGTTTAGTATAATAATAGTAAAAAATGAATTAATTGTGAATTTAAAAAATAATGAATGAATAATATATTTGATAGATGTATTCACATTTGATAATTCAACGAAAGAAATTAATTTTTTTAATTGAATACATAGTTACACATATAATCTAACTAGAAACATGGGAAAAAGCAATCTGGATTTTTAGTTCATGAAAAAATTAGATCCTCATCCCTATGGGATCAATGGAAACTCAAATTCTAATTTAAACCAAAAAGGTTTAGAATCATTAGGTTATAGGGATTTATTCAAAAATGGATTTTAGTTTTCATCCTGTATAACTAGTGCTTGCTATTTTTACTATGTATATTAATTTATAGGTACGTGTAAACTATCGCAGCATGCTATTTCAAGAAATTACTCCTAAATATCATTGTTCCCCTATCGTTATATCATCAGATATTCAAATTTTTAATTATGACAATGTTTAAAAACCTATTCATTTTATCACTCTAAAAATGGCCCCAAAACCAATTTCACGTGACAGTATAAATTAATTATATGAAATTTTCAAGGAAATGTTATTCACATATTTTCAACATTAAAAACCATTAGAATTGAACAATAACATGATTAAAACACCATTTTGTAAAATGAATAAAACATGTTCAAGAATCACAAAATTATAGATAGAAATAAAATTATGAATTGATGAACCTCAATAGTAATTATCCCCAAAAAATACACCTATTATTTTGAACCAAAAATTATACCTCCCTCTCCATCAATTTATTTTTAATAATTTCAATTAGATAATACCAAAACAATTAATCTATCCCTACAAGAATAAATTTATCTTCCCTTTCCGTGATATATGAGGGGATAGAGATTTGAGATTAATAAAGGGTGAAAACCAAAAACAAAACATTAATTTCACTCATCTACCACACATTAAATTACCATAATCACTCTCTAAAGATGATTAAATCATTAACATCATCAATGGAAGAATTAGATTTGTTACATAAGGACACAACATAATAAATGATACATTCTTGTAGAAAATAACATAAAAAATTATCATTTAATATATTAAAACACGTCATCAGGATTTTAATGCAATTTTAGACATTATTCCAAAATGTATGAGGATTAATGGGTCATGGGAGACCTACATGGATTGGTCACATATTTTTATTAGTAGTGTTTTAATCAGTTAAATAATATTTATCCCATGATGCATGGTCTACTAGTAAAGGCTATATATTTATACCAAACATTATGCAAGCTAAGTTCCCCCACAATAGTAATTATCATTCTATTACATTTTGTCGGGAATTTCTCACATTTTTGGATAACCATGACCCAATCATGAACCATCCCATTCATTTCTATAATACTAAAAAACTCTTATATATTCCCCATAAGTGTTAAGAATAGATTTTTTTGAAAAAGTAATTCATATGTACCTAAAAGTTACAAATATGTGTAATCATTCTCTACACATTATATTATTTAACAATATAAGGCCATAATTTTAAATTTATATTGATATACTCTTGGAAAACAATATTCATAACTCCCAGACCATTGATTGTTGTTCCTTTGTCTCATGATAACTCATCCCAAGTTTCTATACTGAATAGACTATTTGAACGGACATATACAACATGATATCTTCCTGATAATAGACTATATATAATATTATAGAATCATTGATAAATCGGTTTCCTACTCCAACTCATCCCAACATTGAATCAGAGATAAGTTTGGATGCTTCATATTTACCTATGAAACCTAGAATACATCATGAATTGATGACAAATGAAATGGTTGTAATGCATTTTATTCTATAATCCCATTATTCTCAACATTATTGAATGGTTATATATATCTTTTACCTAACATACCATTATTTATTAATCATTTTTTCCTTACCTTGTTGGAATATTCTACAAGTCATAATTACCATTCATGAACTCCAAAGGTCAATAGAAATGACTCACATAAGATTTATGTTGTTTGTGATAGGTAATAATACATTAACATATGACATAGATTATTTCTAATATATCCTGAATAATTAAAAACCCTACTAAGAAAGATTATCTTGTCTCTTACAAACAATGTGTTTATTTTCAAGGTCGTCCATAAAACTATTTTGAGCGTACTAATCTAATGGATTACTATTAACTAATATAATTTGTAAAATAAACAAATCTAAATTTATATAACTAATTCCTATAAATGTGATGGAACAAGAACATATCATGTCCTCCATAATTAGAATATATCACTTGATATGTTAATTTATCCAGGTACGCTTATTTATTCATAGCCTAATATATGTTCCCATTAACTCTAACTGATCGTTCCAGAACCATGATTCCAAATGAGGATCTCTCTATGATATAATGATATATGGAACCCAATGTGATATCAAATACCTATTTCATGTATAACATTTATAATTATAAAACTCTATTGGTATCATAAATTAATATAATGTTAGTCACCATGATATTTAATTCACTAAACACCGAAATATAATTACCACCGAAGGGAGTATATGGTTATAAAATAAATAAAAATTTGTAGACATGAAATCCCATTTTCATATTTTCAAATTTATAAGTTGAAAAAACTATTGTGTTCATTGGTGTGGGGCCTAAATTTATTAAATTGAATAAAATTGAGATATAAATTTAATTATATCTCATCTCAAATATATGCACCAAAACCAACAGTTCCTATTTTATTACATAATTTTAGTTCATAGAATAATGGGGAACTAAGTATAGTGGCATTACTCTAACATGGTCTTTGACACTATTGTTATGACTAATTTTTGATTAATAAAAATTTATTATTCTTGGGATAAAGGAACTTGAATATGGCATCCCTATAAAATAAATAACTTATGATTATATAAAATTGATTTTCATATCATTTTTAGGAAAAAAATTCATAAAGAGATACTGATGTATAAATTCTCATTAAAAAAATATAATATCCAGTAAAAATTATATCCAAGTGAATTACAGAAATGATACTCATTACATTCCACTTATCGTTGAATTTATTAAAATTTTTGGTGGGGAAAAACCTACTGAGGGAATCAATAATAGTATATCCCTTTCCCAATGTAGAAGTTATTTAACATAAAAAAGGTGAAGATTATTTATCCATCAACTATTAATGAAATTTATCTATATTTTAATAAAGAGATAACAAAAGATCGTATGTTCTATATAGCGAGGAACTAATTATTTTAATAGTTTGTATCTCCAACATGTCAGGTTATACGTTAACACATCATGTTCTAAATCATGAGTGGGTAATTATTGACATTCATTTGATGTTGATGAGAACCTTAGAACCCCATGTGATATAATTTCATAAGGACAAAAATGAAAACATCCATGAAGTATTGTAATAAACAAGATATCCTCAACCATTATTTGAAAAAAAATTACGAGAGGTTATGAGGCCAGATGAGGTTTAAACACTTACAAGTAAATATAAAACATTGGATACATTTTGGACACAACTAACTTTTAGGAATGAGGTTTCAATATATATGAAATACTAAGGGAATTATAAATGAACTATATTTAGTGTACTTATAGGAAAAAGATACATTAAATATGAAATATATTCCATCAATCCTACCATGACAAGAAAACACTCTCATTCATTGGATAACTAATATTCTACATTTTTTTGCTTTATATTAAAAAATTGGAATTTTTATATCCAAAAAATTACATCCTTCTAGCATAGAATAATGGTGATATTCATTCTATATTTCCAAAATAGCCTAATGGTGAAACTGATGTTCTTCTACCATACATCATTAGAGAATACATTCATTCACCCACACCAAAATGAATAAATGAAAATATTGGTTGAGTGTTTAGTTCACTAAATCCATTAAAATTATTGGGGTGTATGTTATGAAAAAAGGAATAATAATATATTCAATCTATTTATATCTTCTCCAAAATTATTATATTGGTATGTTAGACACCTTTACTGTATGGTTGTGATAACCTAATCAAAAAATAATTTTTTAAAACCACATTTCTCATTAAACTAATAAAATATTTCAAATGTATATGGAAAAGTTTGATTATTCATGACCATAACCAGATTATGAATCTAATAATTTCCACATAATTTAAAAATATCATTGGAATTAATTGAAAAACGTATTTGGCATTCATAATAATATACATAGTAATGGGAAAACAAATTGGCTAAAATAACATCCAATTTTTTATACAACTAGTTTAACTCCAAAAATTATATTGATTATAAAATTTATATAGGTTGGGTTCCAGATACCCATTCATAAAAGAAATCTTCATCCTTTTATAGAGGTAGTCAAAATAAATCATATAAAAACGCATTAATTAGTACCATGATCAATGGATAATCATCAAAAACCAATGAATATTCTCTATAGTAAACTGCATCAAAATATATTAATATCCCAAACAACAATAATGAATGTTCCACTAAGCATGGCATGGTTTTCCAATTTAATGAATATCTTCCGAACTCAGATTGAGGGTTGTAAACAAAACCCACAGACTGAAATAATTGATAATATATATAATAAACAAAGTAATAAATCCCAAGGATTACATTTATGTGATCAATATTCTTGAATTAATTATCCCATAATAGCTATATATCCAATATTGAAAATGTTAAATAAGGGAATAAAAATCTATGATCCTTATTCTATCTAATAAGGGAATTTATGTTATATAATTTACAGAATCATAACCAGTAGTAGGTAAAACTAATCGATGTAATAGATCAAAATGAAAGTGATATAAGAAACATTATAAAATAAAAAATATAATTATCAACATTGAATTGAAAAAAATAACTCTCACAAAATTAGGACCATACACTATATCTTTAATGGATTCTTACAATGTGTATAATATCATTAACAATGATGTCTCAAATTTATCAATATTTATTTATTGATGAGATCCTAATACGTTAATTGAATCATGATTTACTAAATCCGTAATATTTTATAATTATTATGTTCCAGTAGGTATAGCTAATATATTCATTAATAAATTCATAATATAGTCTCAACATCCACACAAAAGAATGTTTTTCAAATGTTTCATGATGATTAATTTCACATGAAATGTAATATTGTACTAGTAAAAATAATGAGGAATAATATTACTTATATAATCTCTCGGTAAGATATCCTATGTGTTTTACCACCACATCCTTTATGAATCATTTCATACATCAAATTTATTCTATAAGAGTACCCTAAACTAGCACTGGGTACATGAGGGAATCAAGGAGTCCATGTCCCTCAAGAATAGTTAATATATTCCATAATATATCAATACATCATCCCAAACAAGATATAAATATTTAATAATAGGAAATAATAAAGTATTTCTACTCATAATATCACTATAATCCTCTGATCCATTTATATAACATTTGATTAAGAAAATGAATTTTCATAAATGCAGATGGAATACTCCATCCAAATTTAATCACATTGTTTTACGGTTATGAAACAAAATATAATATTTCTAAATCAATAACTCATGGAAAAATGTTGATTGAAGTTGAATATAAAAACATCTAACTCAGAATCAACGTATAAATTTGTCAGAACTACCATATCCCACCATCTATTACTAATTAATATATGTTTATAATGAAATAACATATCAATAACCTTGTCATAGGTATAAAATAAATTTAATAACCATTAATTCCAATCTATAATGTTATCATCTTAATTATAGGAATTACTACAAATGTATGAATGTTTTTTCGTGAAGAAAAACTCTTGGACTCTATTTTATCTTCCTCATGAATCTTATTCTTCAATTGTAGCGAGAAATATAATGGGATTGGAAAAAAAATATATGGTATGGAACATGAAAATTAAAAACAATACTAAAAAATGGTATACTATTTTACTATACCAAAATGATAATCCATAAAACTCATGTAGACATATGTGATACAACTTCTCAGAGGTGAGGTAGTAGATGACAACAATGATAAAGAGATAATATCAACAAACAATAAACAGTATTGATAGATATGACATCGTTTTAGATGAAATTTTAAATCATGGAATCTTGAAGTCATGATATTAAAGGAATGAAATAATCATGTATTGACAACTATATTTAAAATAAGGCTCATTATAGAAAGTGTTTTCCATCTAGTCACTCATAAATAAACCCATATTTCCTATTATCCATATCTTCTGGATAACCAAACCAAATAATTATATATAATGAACCTATAATTTGATTCCAATTTTCCGTGAATAAAAAATATACCATAATAAAACTAAGAACATGAACTATCTCACAATATGACCAAAAAGGAATTCCAGATCCCTATATGCAAGTATCTAGTGTATTTACATTGAAGAAAACTATTGGGAATGATTATAATATGGAATAACAGAGATATCAAACATCCATGTAACATATATCATAATCGGTAAAATCTTTCATAGGTATATTTAACCAAAACATCTCAAGACCATTAATAGAGACAATGCAGAAACTAATATAATGAAAAACACAACCATACAAACCTAAATACTAATTCTCTTTGACATCAGAATCTATATTCCACCATTCCTCCATCTACGTCACACACCCTCAATCTCACTTACCCTATGTAACGAAGTGTCTCCTTGAATTTACCTATACCTAAAAAAATGGTCTACAAATACCAAATGATATATCTTTTGTGTCAACCCATCGAAACCAGTTTTATCCCAAAAATTGTACATCAATATAAAATAATAATGACATATATTTTTCTAATTTATTCGATATAAAAAAGGGTTATTTTATTTAAACATTTTTATAATAGGAATCGATAGATTTAAAATTTTATATCATTTATATAAACATCAATTAAATTACAAGTTATAGAATATGAAATAGATATGTAATATGTGAAATTAATTCATGTTTCATATTTCTATGAAAAAATAAATAAAAAGATTTGAAAATAATATCTTTTAAAACATCTCATCAGGATTTATCTATAAGTTATATCCCGTGGGTATATTAGATCTTGGTCAACAGGGATACTCACACCTCATTGATCATTAATATAACAAATTTCAATATAATCCCCCATATGATAGAAAACTAACATCATTGAGAAGGATAAATAATGGGATAACAATACCCCTTCATTCTTACGAAATGATGAGTTAAAATTATGACTTAAATTTATTACTATGTATCATCAAACCATCCTTGTTTTATTCTCTTCTATTTACCATGAAATACATAGGACCCATAGTGATTTAATAATCAAATTTTCATTTTTTCAATTTTTTAATATCGTAAAAAACATTTTTTATCATTAATGAAAAAACATACAAAAAATGACTTCACATGCATTTACATTTAAATTAAGATTTATTTTTATGAGAAACATAACAAAATATATTCATAATTGAAATCACATATCATAGAAAAAATAACACGTTTCAAATACCATTAAAACATATGAAAAAATAACGTAATTAATTTTAAAATCAAACATCCCAAACCATAGACCTCAATAAAAATGTTTCTAATAAAAGGAAAAATGAACTAAGAAAACTCAAGTCATCTCTCCCTCTCTTCAATCTATGCAAAATTATTTCCAATATATCATAAATAAACTCATTGATCCAACTAGGATAGTTTTTTCATATAATTCCATAAAATTATGGATTAGGTGATACATTATTGTGATAGGAATGGGTAATAGAAAAATAAATACACTTCTTTCACAATATCCACAACCATTAGGTACAATAGAATCAGTCTCTAAAGGGGATGACATTTCCATTGACATCAATAGATTTCCTTTGGATTGAGACCCAATGATATAAATTAACTATTGAGGGAATAGTGTTGAAATTTAGATTATATATATATATATATATTTGAATATTTATACCCATCATCGTGGTCTGGACACACTGTTTGACCAACCATTAAATAACCATGTAAGTATTTCTATAACATGGGAGGACCTCATTATTTGGTCACATGATTATATAAACTATATCTGATCATGAAAAATTATACTATTTAATATAGATGTTATTTTCTATATTTTTTCCTAGTTTTACAAAATATTGTACTAACCATGTGACCTCCCACCTAAAACTATCAATAATCTACATGGTTATTTAATAATGTAATAAAATTTCCACTAACCATGTTACAACCATGAACCTGTCAAAAAACATCAAAATAATACCCTACATGACCTGATAAAAACTACGAACAACTATTTATAATTAACTATCATAGGAACCAAAAAGTGACACAAGGGTGTGTGATTTATAAAATTAAATGGGGAAGCATTATTTCAATGATATTGGGGCCAAAATTATGAATAACATATCTAACATGAATGCTCATATATTTATCACATATACCAATATCAATTATAGATAAATATTTATGTTGAAATTTGTATCTCATTAATGATTCATTAATTTGTACAATGAAAAATAAATTACATTTATACTCTAGGTTGAAATTCAACATAGTGTTATAAATGCCTAAAAATTCATCTTTAATGGAGATATCCATTTAAAAAATTAGAAAAATGATAAATATCTATTATGGACAAAATAACTAATACATATCATGGAGGATATAAATATAATTGTACGGGATAAATATGATCCATATAGAGCATATTTTCAAGAGGTACTTGTGTGTTCCAGAAATGAAGTTATAACTAAAATTCATTATTTTCAATTGACATATATATTATAAATTTCATAGACTATGAATACATGAGTCATATTTTCATAAAAGTAGTGACTAGAAAGTGATATAACATGGATATTGAACATGTTTAAAAGTGTAAAAAATAAACGTATTGTAGTTTGAGTATGTAATACATTTTGCTCAATATATATAAAGTAGAGAATGTATAATTAAATAGGTTGTTAGAAGGCCCCATTAATTAGAGTTGTATGATTAATAAAATTATTTTGATTATTTGTTAATGAAGGTTGTAAAAAATTTGAGCTAATTAAACAACATATTTGAAATATATTTTGTTTTAACATGTTTATATAATTTCTAAAGACCGAATATATAGGTAAAAATGTATAAGAATAATAAATTTGGATGGCTTTTCAATTAAAATAAAGATTATATTTTGTGGAAATATTTTTCCACATATAGTTGAACTAATAATTCATACATAATTATTCATGGGTTATTTGGATGGTCTATTTATAGAGTATCATGATAATAGGGATACATTCTTTCACTGGTAAATAATGTTATAAATATACATGGATAATATTAATGGTTCAATGAAAAACTAAAATATTTTTTTGGTGTATATATTCAAAAATTATTTTTTGTGATTACATTGGCATTAAGATAATGGAAAAAAAAATTCCATTCCATCATTGTAAAATATATTCGCTTATGTGGAAATAAAAATCATTCTTCTATTTAATAGTGCATGATAATTAGATATTTATCAATGTTATCCTCTATTTCAGTAACACGGTCCTTGTTAAAAAGGCTATGGAATGTATCAATTAATTGTAAACTATTATTTTTAAAATTATTATAGATGATGTATCATGGATCCATTCAGTTTATAGTTGGAATGATGATCACAAGGGAGAAGTCTCCATGAATTGTGTTCCTTTCATTTCAAATTTAAATAAAATGTATTTTTTAATAATTTAGAATGATTGAATATTATCCTTGGAGTACCCTTATGATTTAACACTTCATGTTATAGAAGGAATATATCATAAATGGATGCTATGGTCATGTATTTAGAAATGGGGAAATTTGTTTCTATTTATTGAAGTTTTATTATTATAAGGGATTATATAGGTCATTATGTCACATATATTTTTAGTGTATGTGACATATTCATAGAGAATATTTAGATGAACTGTGAGATGTTATATATTTGAATCTATGGAATCTCACAAAATCAGTGAATGTATAAATATTTTTTATAATGGGTAATCTATAACACAATTTTTCGGATAGTTAATTTATAGATGAGAAAAAATTGTAGAAAAAACAATTGGTTATATGATTAATTACTGGTTGATGATGGTGGGCTGTATTTTTTGAATTTAACACCAACATTCACAATATACAACTGATGTAATGAAATTTTCTATTATATATGTGAATAAAAAAATAGTCTTGTTGAAGTGTTTTTAATGAAACATAGAATAAAAATAAAAAGATGAATATTATAGTTTCCTGAAAATAATAAAATCATCATGATAAAAAAAATTTCCAAACAATTATTTTTTGAGTTTGTGTATTCTTTGTTTAGTAAGAACAATAATATAATATTTTATAAGAAAAATGGATATGTGTTTCTATAACATCCTGAACTAGCGCACCCCAGAACCGTTGGCCGAACAGGTCACCACATGACCTCAAGAGTATCTCCCCATATGAAAAAGCATTTGACTAGAAGCAAGGTTTTAACGATAGTCAGTGAGGAGTCTATACCCTATTAGCAATGTAGAAAAATGGAAAATATATGAAAATGGAAGAAACAGTTTGGATAACGGTAAAAAAGTAGAAGACATAATTTTATAAATCTCATATAAAATAAAATGGTCAATTCTAATGATATACAATTCAAGACTATTCTGATGGTAAATGTATGAATGAAATAAATAATACACCATTATTTACCAATCAATAATGAACTAAATAAATTATGGCTCATGCCTCATGGGATATCCCCTCAATCATCTCGAGCTTCAACTCAATCCTCTGCTCATATATCTCATGTATATGCAGAAAACCCAATCCTAATACCAAATAGAATCTACTCGAGTACCAATTTCAATTGTGTCTGGAGTAGGATGTGGGATATAAATATCATAAGGTTGGGACCTCCAGTCTCTAACCCAAATCCAAGAAAATCAAAAACACATTATATTGGTTGAAGTCATTTATAAATAAAGTAGTACAATGTAACTATAAACCCAAGTACCTTATTTAGCCCTCACCTTGTGTATGAACCAAGATTATACATTTTTTATTCTTAAACAAAACTATTCACACATTCATTTTCAATTATCACATATTCAAACCTTGATAAATTATATATTCCATGTAAATTGATATTTTTTATTGAAGCGCATAAATCCCTAGGTTCACTTGGACACCTTTATCTCAATGACTACTTCAGTCGTTCCATGGTCTAAACCATTTTACATATTCTATCATAAACCATCACCTCACAATAGATTTTATTATCCATTAAATCAGTTCATGTATGACTAATTGGACCCATAGTTCAATGTCAATTAATGTGTTTATAATTCAATGTCTATCAATCTCATGAGTTTTTGGAGCATCAGTCATTGTCTCACAACATATGGATATTTGGAGCATCAATCCTTGTCCCATAAAAGAATATTTGCATGCAAGATGCATGTAGAATGCCAAGTATTTCTCCCCACAATTATTTGGATCATCATTACCTTTCCCACAACACGTTTATCAATAATACATATATATTTATCATTGTTGTAGAATTCCATGTATAACACCCCAAAACCATAAAATTATTAATTCATTATTTAATTAATGAAATCCTTTAATTAATTCAACAACTAATTAACGAAAAAACACTCCTATGAAATAATTATATAATTAATTAACCATTCAACATCACAATGGTCAATATATAATTAAAAATTAATTATTCATAACAAAAAGCAAGCCAACTAGATAATTAACTCAACATTTAATTATCCAAATTCCTTGATAGAAAACATGATGATTAATTTACCAATCAATTATTATTAATGTTATAAAAATCAAATCAATTTTTTAAATATACCAAAACTATTAGTTATGTAAATGATTATCTAAGTAAACAATACCATTAATTAATCCTTCAATTAATTATGTTATAGTACAAATCACACCCCATTATTAAATTTGTGAAAAATTAAACATCTTAATCTAAATATCACCTCTCCAAAATAAATTTTCCATAATTAATTATTTAAATCAATAAATACAAAATAACATAATTAATTAACCATTAATCACGTCAAATTATCCAAGATGGAATTTCACATTAATTAAATTTATAAAAAGATAAATTATCACATCATTTACATTTAATTAATTCATAATTAATTAACATGTTTCAATAAGGACAAGATCCCTCATTTAATTTAAAAATTTATTATCACTATTCACCAGCCTCATTATCCCTTGATTAATTCACCAATCAAATGTTCATTCTAGGGCATCAACCCATCATATATATGTACTAACAAGATGATATATGGAATCTCAAACCACAAGAAAACATGATATAACACTACCACAACATTTTTGTTTGAAGGAAGATAACCTCAATTAAGTGGCCTTATTATAATAACTTGATATTACTATCACAAAAATAACTTATGAAATTTAGTATTTTAAATCATTAATCATGCTAAATTCACAATAAGAGTCATTCAATATTAATACTTCACTAATGGACTTAATTTATGATAAAATTAATATAGGATATTTATTAATTCATTTATAAAATAATGTACTTGGATAGGGACCCATCCTTATGGAGAAACCAATTCAATAATCATCAACTTGTCATACAGTCACAACCAATCCGAAACTGGTCTATAGTCGCATGTGCGCACAACATCACACACACACAGAGATATATATATATATATATACATTTACTCACACAGAAACATATATAAATATATATATGCACGTTGTTTACAAAATGATAAAAAATTCATCAAACCAATATTAAGAGATCATAAACAGTGATGCAAGGTCTACACACCTACAGCTATCTACCAATGACTAATATAAAATATCAAACTCCATGATAGATGGTGAAAAACCATCAATGGAATAAATTTATACCGTCAAAACAACGTTGATGAACTGAATCATCCCGAACAGGCCTGCCTTCAGCGGTGGTTAGTGGAACGCAGAACAAAGGGTCCCAAGATCCATGTTTCAGAAATATATAATCAACGAAACAATGAAGCCTAATGAAACAGAAACCTTAGGGTTTTGGCTGAGCTAACAGAGTGAGAGAGTAGTAAAATGGCCGATGTGAATCAAGAAAAATACGCAAACAGACTCACCTTGATGAGGAATACATAACTCATGAAAACACTAGAAGGATTCGATCTTGAGAAGAAGAGACTTTGAAGGGGGTATGGCACATGTCATAGGGGTTGGGGGCCTGGTGCGCCTCACTGCTCCTATTGTGCGACTCCTCGTTCATTGTTTCTCAATAAAGTAGTTAACACACGAATAATATAATATATATAATATAATAATAATAACATTTATTAATCTCATTTGATATAACTTTTCAACATTAATTCACATTTAAATAAATGTTTCACATTAAATTATTTAATCCCCCATTAATCATCCAATTAATTTATTATAACATTAATTTAATTAAATAAATATAATAATAATAATAACATCAATATTATTATTATTAAATTGTTCATTTATATAAATTAAATAACACAATATTTTAGAAATAGGGTAACCGTGCAGTTGACCTGTATGGTTTGACTAACGAGTCACAACCCAATAACACCCAAATCATAATTTATTTGTCATTTAATATTACCCTTTTTCGATAACCAATAACTTCTCATTAACACCATATTTAATTAAAATTATTCATATAATTTAATTAAATAAAATCCCAATAGCATGTTATTTAATTAATTTTTCTAAACACAATTTTATTAAATTAAAAACTCCATGTCATCATTATTTAATTAATTCCTTAAAAAAGAAATAATGAAATAAAACATCCACTTTACAACGATTAATTAAATTCTTAATGACCTTGAATTTAATTAAATGAATCCCCAAAAAATAATTTAATTAAATTTACATCAAGTTCAAATTAAATAATTGAAGCTACCATAATAATTACAAATATTGTTATTATAATTTAATAAAAAACGTCTTTGATAAAACCCAAAAATCCCTACTACACAAAATTTAATATAATTTTTTAAAAATAATTAAATTAAATGAATCAATTGTTTTGAAAAAATTAATGAAATACCCCTTTAGAATGGATTTAATTAAGAAACCACTAAACCATTATTAATATTCTTCATAATGATAATAACAACCATAATTAATAACTATCGTTATACTCATAAATCCATAATAAAAAAATCAAATTATTATTATTTTTTATCATTAGATAAAACCCAACACCTATATTAAATAAAAATTCATTTTTTTAATTCGAAAAATCTTTATTTAATTAAATTCATCTTCGTTAGATCTGAAACTCCACATTTAATTACTCATAACTATTACTTATCATTTAATTAAATTTTCCTTTCGAGATACTAAAAGCCACATTAATTTCACACAAATGTTACACCCCATTAATATTGCAATTAATTTTTTTAATATAAATGTTACAACCTATTAATCATTTATCTATAATAATATAACATCAAAACAATTTATGTTACCATAATAAAAATAATTAAGTTATTATTTCTAACACATTATTCTATTTAAAAAATTCATCCATTTAATATTATTTGATTAAATAAAATAAAATATTAAATTGGGGAAGGTGTATGGGATGGACCACATCTGTGTGCAGCCCGTGAAGATCCATTAATGTTGAACTTTCAAAATTTGGTGCTCCCAAGACATATCAGAATGCCTTGAAAATTAGTCGGTATTCAAAGAAGTCCAAAAACAACACCTTTATGTTTTCCAACACATGGAATAATGTTCTGGATGTCTATTTAAAAAACTACTTTAAGATAAATGAAAAATATTTGAAAACCATTGTAATTTTATCCATGTTCAAAAACATGAAACTTTACAATCTACCAACCTTAAAGACTTCTCATCCCAATGAATTCATTTGGAACTACTACAATAGTATCTGACCATCCATGGTAAAAATGTTTTTTTGAACAAAGACATTACATTCCCAAATACCAAATAGACTAATCAACAAAACATAAGTCCCACAATAAAATTATTTAAAACCCAATCAAATTATCACCAAAATAGAGATTACAACTGATGCCATTATAGGGACCTCATTAAATAAAATGGTCTAATCTTTATTACTAAAATTAAAATTGGTTGCGCAAGATTTCGTGGAATGAATTTAAAATTCCAAAACCCACACTAACCCTTATACTGGAAAAATGCATTTTTAAATTATCTCATCACCATCCTCATGTAAAACGACGTACATACCCGACCTCTAGTGACATTCGCATGTCAATCCATTTCCGGGCTATTTAATAAAAATTATGTGAACCAACATGAATTAAGGTGATAGAGATAATATGTTCATCATTTTTATGAATAATTTAATGATTTAATCCCTGAAAATTTATCAATTTTTTTTATTTACATAAATTTTGGATTTATATGGTGTTTTGATCATTAATATAAAAACTAATTAATTTGGAAATATTGACAGATTTTAATCACTTCGGTAATTAACACTTGTCATTTAAAACATAAATCCAATTTATGTGAGTTTTTTTACTATATTATTATATATCTTTTCTTCATATTTAGTTTCTGTACTAGTATTTAATTCTCTTATCCATGGGTTAGAAAAAATAAATCACGTTATACAATTATTCTAGAAGACAGCATGAACCCCACATTAATTAATTGGTCATATATCGGTCATCAGACATCCTATTTGGATTATTCTAATCGTAATGGAATTAAAATTAAATAGGGCTTTAATCTGTTGAATATTATGAATATATACCATAATTATGGTGGCCCATGGATGCTAAAAATTGGGGGGGGGGGAAAGGAATCGTTCAGTTAGAATAAAATCTTCAAGTAAATTGGACATATCTATTACAAAATAGTGATTATAATGATGAAATTTTGTGGAGATTTGCAATGGATATTTTTGATCATCTTTGATGAAGACAAGAAGATAATATTATGCCATTAAATTAACATACTGTGATCAATATTTTGGTGGATAGAATCTTCAGGTAATCCAAAATTGAGATTATGTTGATCTGAAATTTGATGACGCAAGGATGGAATCCCTTGGCCTATATATGGAGTAGCTCACTGATGCTAAATAAGAGGTTTTACACCATCATTGGAGTGTAGTCCCATGGATGTGATACTAACTTATGAATTTTATTTTCTTTAAAATTTAGTTTACTTTTCTCTTGTAATGAATTTTTATCTATTTAATTGTAGTGTTTCCATCTTCTTCTATCTCTCTTTCTCTTTCAAACCTAATCTAAATATTCTATTTCATCTTCTTCTATCCACCGTGACCAATTATCCAAAATAATGAGGGTATAACAATAGTATTGGACATGGGGTAGGTTTCACAGTATTTTTCATTTTTTCCCATCAAATTTAAAATGTTTTAAATTTATATGTGGTGGAGGCGGGAATATTGCATGGGTATAACTGTCATCCACCATGAAAATATTAACAAATCCATTTAATTTCCATCATTAATTAATATTTCTTTCGTTATATTAGGAAATACCATAACACGGTGGAGTTGGGGTTTCCATATGGGATGAAAAGGCATCTGGTGGAGCCGAGTCTTTTTGGGATATCATTCTCGGTTGAGGGGTTTTTCTATTTAACTATTGGAGGAGGTGTGTTCTATTGTTCTAAATGCATAATAAAATCACATACTAAACAAATCACGGGAAATTAATTCATTAATGAGTTTTCAATAAATGAATTATCAAATTTAATATAAATAATAAATAAATAATTAATAAAACTATGTCATCCAACCCTAGGACCATGTTCTTTCTTTTCTATTTAAATTATGTATTTTAATGTTAGTATAAATATTAAAATTTAATAGTACTTTTAAATTTCATATCATTCATAGAATAATTATAAATAGTAAAAGATAATTAGTTGATGAGATATAGATTAAGTGGGTAAACAACTGATATAACTCCTCAAATAAGACGACCCTGGTGAGCCTCTATGTTTCCATTAGGAAAAATAAAATTCCTTTTTTGCATGACCTATGATAGGCGTGTTTCTAAATTGGAACTGTTTCAAGGGAGCTAATATGTTTTTTACTTTACTTTTCATAATTACAAATTTTATAAATTTGTTAATATTTTTTATAAATAATCATAAGAAAATTATATTTCCATGATGAATCCAAACATCAATTATTCTGTTCGGAACAATTACTCACTGGTTCTAAAAAAATAAAATGATTAAACTAAAGAGGCCCTCCAATGAAGGGATTATAATCTAAGGATAAGGTTCCAAAAAAAGGAAATAAGCCTTGAAACATTGATCTCACATGAATATTTGATGTTCATGAATGATGAACTCAAAACCGAGATTCAATGATTCATGTGTAAGAAGAATGTTATACAGTTCTTCTTGGATTTCACGAGGACATAAATGATGTTGAATCCAAAATGGGGGTGGGAAAGCCTGAATACTGACTTTCATTAAGTAAATATATACTCCAAGAGTAACTTATCACCAAAGAAGTTATTGAACTAGAATAAGTTATTGGAGTTGATCTTTTCATTAACACTATCTTTATGGATTTCATTCATTTTTATTAGAGTATCACTCTTTATGATTTATATTTTTTAGATACCCTCAATCCTTGTATCACCTTGGAGTAAGAAGAAAAAATTTCACATATTGAGAAACACATGGAGCTCCCTAAGGACATTGATCATATGCATGAGAAATCCCATGAAGAAGTAAAACTGGCCATGCCTAAAGAATCATATCTAGAAGCATCCTACCATAAAATATAATTTTTAAAAATTAATACCAAAAAATTAAATATTCAATATCACATTGATTATTCTTTTCATGTAGTAGATCTAGATCAACCACTAGATTTTTAGGAAGATGTTTCTTATGTCGTAACTCAACAGAAGGACGGTTCATACATCACCTTACCCCCTCCATGAAAGTTGTACCACATTGGAAAGAGGGAATATCTGGTGTACTCTATCTATGGATTCCCCATCAATAGGAACAAATAATTGTAAGATGGGAAAATAAGTATCTGTTTGTTCATGTCCAAGATGTTCCACTTACCATCTGATTACATTTAACAACTAGTAGTTCCCTCTGGAGGTAGTGAAAGATGTCAGGCCCCACATTGGGGATCAAACTAAGATTTATCTTAACATTCATTATAGGAATTTATATTTCATTTTCATTTTTTAGGAAATACGATAGCATGCAGGACCCTCCCTCTATCTTTTTTAGCATAAATGACATGATCCATGTGCTTAACTATGTAATTATATTTTCAATGTTCATAATGGAAGAAGGCATCTCAAATAGTAGAATAAAAATAAAAAGATTCATTTCAAAAGGGAGTTCATTTTAATTATTTAAACTTTTCAACTTATAAAATGTTTCTGTAAAAAACATGTTTTGATATATAATGATAGGAATTGAATTCCTGCACAAGAATTATTATTTTATTGACATATCTAGGAGACATGAGTTTGATAGGATTATAGTGATTTCATGTTTTACATTGCAATGTTAATGAGATTGAATGAGTACAATGAATAAGTGGATGATTAAGTGAGCATGGATATTGAAATGAAGTCTCATGATATGAGGGAATTAATTATTTCATGTAAAAAAAAATTTCTACCATATATTAATCTTTCAATTTTTTAAATTCATGTGAATTAATTTCTTATTATTAATTATTCCCTGATTGATTTTCCAATATCATTTTCCCATTACATAGAGTATTTCTTGACAATTTTTTTTTATGTTGAGCATATTTCTTGAGAGATATTGGGACATATCACCTACCTGAATTTGTCCTGAAACATCTCAGTGGTATATTTTAAAAAAAACACATTTAAAATGATTGAGGCTCTACTTTGGATAGCCACATATTGACCTGAGATCCACCCTTGAATTTATCCTTCATTTTCCCATAGAAGCCATGAATTTACTTATATATTTATGCATCATTACAAGTAGATATTTTCTTACATGCCATCACGTTTAGTTTTTCTTCATGTATATATCATGGTTGTATTTGGTGGAAGGGCATTTCATATGCGTTTGTTGGGATGTGTATCATTTTGGGGATGTGTGAGGTGTGTTTCATCAATTTTGGTAGTGTATTATTAGAAAATTGTGCATGATACCTCATTTCATTAGGATTATTTTAATTCATCTGGTTCTCCTCAATAAAAAAATTAAAAAATTGAAAATAATTCTTTGCCTTTCGGGAGCATTACAAAAAAATTCAAAAAAATACAATAAATTAATCTTTTTCTTTTCTAGAGAATTATTTAAAAATTGGGAGAAAATAGATGATATCATTTTATAATTAATTATTGACTCATTACCATGTCATAAAAAGGGGGTGGTGCTGTTTCTTACATTCTCAAGGGGATTTGAGTGAGGTTCATCCTTTATTTTCACATGATTAATAATAAATCATACTTAAGAGTCAAACCACCTACTTCTCGCCGTAAATTATTTCAATCATTTACCCACCGACCGTAAGGCATAGAGTCATTTGAAATTTTGTTACAATTCCTCATGATTCTATGTGTATTTTTTCCTTTTAAAATTGTATAAAGTAGTTATTTTAAAGTCCGTTGAATAAATATCAGGTTCTCATAATTTGAGAATAAATCCACTATAACTATATCATGAGTGATGAGAGAAAAAATTTCAAAGACAGATAGATCATGAATTTTCATGTTAAATAATAATAAATTAAGAAGATTGAATGAATTAAATGAAAAGATATATCATTATTCAATGTGGAAAAGGAAAAATACATGAATTTGTTATTTCATTGAAAAATTGGAAATTATAATGAAATATTTTGTGGAATTGATAATTGTATTTTACATTGAAAACTGTTATATTTTATTTCATTGAAATATGAATATTGCTTATTTTGGTCGCCGTTAAAATCTAGTTTATGATTTTATGATTGAATATAAAAATAGTTTAATTGTGGTGGAATTCATATATACAATAATTTCATAATTCTTTATATATAATTATATTATTTAATCACTACTATATTATCAATTTGTGTTATTTACATCAATTTAAGATTTATAGGGTGTTTTTATCCCAAATATAAAAACATCTTAATTTATAAATGTTTGTAGATTTTAATAACTTGGGTAATTCAAACAGATCATTTAAAATATAAATCCAAATGATGTTATTATTGATTTTTTATCCTCATATTTATATTTTTCATCTTGGGTTACTGTACCAAGAATTAATTCTCTCATCCAATGGATATAATAATTCAATCAAGTTGGACAATTATTCTGGATGGCATTGTAGACCTAAACTCATTTAATTGGTCATAAATCGATTATAACACATAAAATTGTTTTTATTTTAATTTTAAAAGAATTAAAATTATTTTTGGGGGTTTTTGTTTAATATTATGAATATTTTCCTTCATGAAGGCCTCCCATGTATAGTCAACATTTGGGGCATGAAAAAGAAAACATTTAGTCCGAATAAATTACGGAAGTAAGTTGGCCATATCTCTTACTAAAGAGTGATGATAATTATGAAAAATTGTGGATCATAGTGAAATATATTTTGGAACATCTTTCTTGAAGACCCCATGCCAAAAATCAGCTATTAAATTGGAATACCTTGATCAATTTTTTGGTGGAAAAAATATTCAGGAAATCTTAAATCGAAATTTTGAAGATCTAAAATTTGAATACCCACAGATGGAATCCCTTGGACAATATAAGGAGGACCTCACCCACACTGAATAGAAGAATCAACAACAACATTGGTGAGGAGGCCTAGATATGTGCTACAAAATTAGGGATTATCTTTTTTTTTAATTTAGTTTACTTTTCTCACGTAATGAATTTAAATCTTTTTAATTAAAGTTTTTCTATTTTCTTACATCTCTCATTCTCATCCAAACATAATCTATATCATCCCATTTCATCTTCTTCTAACCAACATTAACTATTATCTTTGAAAATGATGGGCGAACCTGTGTCTTTTCCCTGGGGTTTGTTTCATGGTTTTCTTCATTATTTTACTTCAAATTCAAAATGTTTTATACTAATTTGTGGGGGAGGTAGGAATATTCCTTGGGTGTGGCGGACGTCTTCCACGACACTATTCTCAAATCCATTTATTTTCCTTGATTAATTAATATTCCTTCCATTATCATTGGAAAACCCTTCATATTGTGGAGTTGGGGTTTCCATAAGGGATTAAATGGCATCCGGTGGAGCCGAGTATTTTTAAGAAAGCATTCTCAGTTGAGGTGTTTTCGTATTTGACTATTGGAGGAGGTGTGTTTTAGTGTTCTAGATGCATTATAAATTCACACACTATATAAATCAAGTGAATGTCATTCATTAATTATGTTTCAATAAATTAATTATCAAATTAATTTTAAAGAATAAAAAAATAATGACTGAACCCATTTTATCAAACCCAAGGAACACATTTATTATTCACTAATTATATTTTGTAATTTCTTGTTAGTATATGTTTGATCATTTAATTGGACCTTTAAATGTCATTGCATTAATATATTAATTAGAAACATTAAAAAATAATTAGTTCAGGTGATAATGATTATGTGTGTAAACAACTGACAAAAGATCCTCAAGTGGGATGACCCTGGTCAGCTTCTATGCTACATTGGGAGAACATAGAAATTACTTCTGCCTTGCCTTACGATAGGCATGCACCAGAAGAAATATCCCAAAGAAACCACATATCTTACGTATAACCTAGTCAACAACCATTCATCATGACTATGTACATTTATAAACATAGCACAACATTATACCAATTATATCTTAGTGTCTCCATGAAGAGGTCCATAGTGGTGACATGACCATATCATTTAGAAGATTTCTCAAAGAGAATAACATCTTAACTAAAAAGATCAGTCAAACTAAATGAGATGAATCTATTTAAAATCCTCATCTTCATAGATTGACTCATTTACCAAAATATATTTGAAACTACCCACCTTTTTATTGTCCATGTCATTGTGTAAATGATCAACTGCTCACTATTGTGCAATTTTATAACAGTTTAACACATGCATGTGACATTCCTCGAATCATGATTACCAGAACTGAAATCATGCAAAACCGAAGTCATGATATTCAAAATCCCCCTTTTAATTTATTCATTTTAAATAATTCATTTATACCATAAAAATTTTTGATGAATTTTAAAAATCATAATATTATTCTTTTACCACAAGTCACTTGGTATATAGTCAACGCCCCACAGGCAAAGAAGACATGTTTTTATAAACATCTGATTTAAAAATTTCACATATTGTGTTATCAAAGTTTAAAAAGGAAATTAATCTTCTAAATTACTTTCACCAAAAAGGTGACCTCTAAGGTTCCCATTTATTCAATTTGGTTCCTCAAAAAGTAACCCAACTACTTTTCATTTCAATAACAACTCAGAAGTTTTACAATTATAACCATATTCATCATTCTATGGTTATATAAGGTTCATACACATGGGTGACCATTTACTAATCATTTTGGAGCACATAATCCTTATCACTATAATTTGGCTCCCATTTATCACAATAAGCATTCATTTAACATTTTATCTTTAGAATCACTTACACATATCAAAACATCTCTAGATTTTTATCATATGTAGTAACAAAATAGCATGTTATAAGAAAGAATAATGGAACAACAACCAAACATTGTAATAACTTAGACTGTATCATATATAATCACTCAAGTGTAATAAATCTATCACAAAAACATGATATGTATAGATTCATGGTAATTGAGATTAAAACATTGAATTTAACCCAAGGCAGACAATCCAAATTAGAAGGAATCCTACTAATGCAACTACAAGGAATGTTATATTCATGGCATGTGAGTCTCTAGACCCCATGAATGAAATTTTAGAATATATATATGTGAATATCCATAAATTCAATTAAAATATACATAGGATTCAATAATTTGAATGACTTATAACACAAAAAATGATAGAGTGGATAACATATCATGTATCAACAAAAATAAAAATTGAGATGAAATTCTTTTATCTTGTGTCTTGACTCTCTTCGTGCTTGTTCAAACCACTTGTATAATAAATATATATAAATTATAAAATACTAATAGAACCATATTCTTATATATAATAATTTCATTCGGAGTAGAGTACTCAAGAGTGGGTGAATAGAGTATCTATAAACTTTTCTGTTAAAAATTTCACTTTAAACTAATTCCCTAATGAGAAACTATACATGATAGTTAATAAATTTAATATGGTTACAAGGGTTTTAATTTTAAAATAACATATCATAAGATTGATTAATGATCAATTATATCAATTTGAGTAATTGATATAAAATTTTATTCTATTCTAATTAAGAAATACAATTATTAAATCTATCCAAGTTGAACTATCAATGTAAAATCTAGTTTTTTCTCAAATATATAGTAAAGTAGAGAAAAAATATATTAACATTCACATAAGATAAAACAAGGGTTTCTGTATCAATATGGGACTTAATCAACACAACGTGGTGGTCACCTTCCACCATGAATTCTATATTCATAAACTTGATCTACACCCTGGATTGGGCTAAACAACAATATAAGGGTTTATACTGGTCACACGATGTCTTACACTGTTCTTCGTTGGAATAATCTACCAGGTCATAGAAGGGCCAATTCAACACATAACCATGGGAGTAAATAGATGTAAGAAGATATGATGGAAGGATATATTTTATCTTTCAATTTAATATATGATACATTTTGTGTTTTAATACAGAAACACACAACGCTTTAAAGCTAAAAACATCACACAACAGATCCAAGATATTGATAAATAATTAGAAGTTCTCGGAGTGTAATTCTATGATGATTTTGACCTGAAGGATGAAATTGATGCATGTATTGAGTCCACTTGTGAAAAATAGTGTATCTCAAGTCTGGTGCTATGATATCTAGTTTGATGATGTGTGATATGTTTCCTGTATTCTCCTGTGATGATACATGAAGCTCTGATTAATGATAATTCAGCCATCTTGAATTGAGAGTTCTTAGTGTGTTCTAATGTGGTTTTCTATTACATTCATGATTTCCCTTTTCCACTATTCACATCTATATGGTATTGAGCCACACTTATCATTATTTTAATTAGGGGATCACATGTTTAAACTAACATGATGCATGTATTTTACACCTTCTACCACATACAGTCAGGTCACATGTCTTCAATGAAACATTAATGATGACATTTAATCATAACATCATGAATAATACCATTAAAAATTAAATTTAAAATTGGAAAAATATGAATTAATGGTGTAATATTTTTATTGAAATGGTATAACTTTGAAATAATGTTTACTCTGTTGATAGTGAATAGTGATATTTTTTTAGTTCCATAGCTTTGTTGACATCTAAAACCGGTATCACAGAAGTGATGTTAGGATCACAATCTCTCTAGTAGCGGTTTCTTTTCCTTTGATAAAAATTGAATGGTGCTTGGGTAATGATGTCAGTAGCACAATGTCTGGGTCTCGATGCCTGGATCACAATGTCTCGGTCATGGTGTCTAGGTCACGGTGTTTGGGTAATGGTCTTCGTTTCCTGGTGTTTAGGTAACGGTGTCAGGGACATTTCCAAAATCCAGATCTAGTGTAAGGCTTACGGTTTCTCAGACATAAATAAATATCTGTAAATATCTTTAAGCAATAACTTTATAGAATTTATTAAGCTTATTTTTTGGTAAAAAATAATAGAACACTATTAAGCATAACATTTGATATTCTTAATTAGAACCAATACGCATGGAATCATAAAAATACAAACCTGATTTAAACATTATTATAATTATTTGAATTATTTGTGAGCATTAAAACATGATCATATCGGAGGAGTGAAACAATAACCCCCTTTTTGATGATCTCAAATCCTGGAATTTATGAACTATCAAAATGTGAATAAATCCCTTCTTATATATCTTCTTTTAGCGATTATCAGAAATGAAAAAAATTAATAAGTGAATAAATGTAAGAATAAAAGTAAATGAAAATAAGGCCCATTTAATTGAAAAAGCTAATGCATTATCCAATCGAGGCATATGAAAAAACAAAAAATGGGGAACATTCTTATAAAAATAGTGATCCTTCACTTATCTGATCCTATAGACCTCTATATTCTTGTAGTAGAATCAAAATAATGATCCACATGAACAGAATAGGAGGTTGTAGTTGAGAGAGATCCAGTAGTGAGAGAAGGAAGATGAAAACCTTTAAAATAGATGGTTCAAGAGTGTATTTGGTTAAAGACATAGGAAAGGATTTCCTAGGAATAATAGGTATGATCTAGCTCAGAACCTGAGAGATAGACATGGACGAAGGTGGAATGAAGACAATAAAGAAGAGGTGGAACTAGGACTCATGGGAGGAGCTGAAGGAGTCACTATAAGAAGTATTTTCACGTGGACATAGGGCTTCATCACATTGATGAAATCATTGATGACCTCACCACCATATTTCATTTCCTTCTCAAAATCATCATTATTCTAAATAAACATCTCTATAGTACGTGGTATATTTTTTATTCTGTATTCGTGGTCCTTAAACTCTTGAGTCACAGGAGGCATTTTAAAATTTTCGGTAAGATACATGTAATGAATTGTCAACTATTTCTTTAAATAAATATGTTTGAAGTATAAATACACCTTAGTTTTAATATCATCAGAGGATGTGGATGATTTCTTAAAGTATAGTCAAACTATTTTATGGATATGTTCACTGTTTTGAACTATTTTTAGTGGAATTGTTGAACATGTAGACTATTAAAACAATTATGATTTTCTTGAATAACCATTCACATAACTGAACATTCTAACTAAGATGATTGAGCATGTTTGTCTATGTAGGAAGGATTAGAATGGGATACACATGGTGCAAGAAGAATTGTGAAAATAGTTTCAATAGAGTCCATAAAGATACCAAGAATTATATAATTTGAGGATTCTTAATTTTTAATTTATATTACAAAATTTCCTAATTTTCAATTATTTTCTCAACAATAGAGATTATATTTGTTCAAATCAGTACTACAATCTTTTTGGATTTCATATCAGCATCTTCAGTGCTGAAACAAGTAACATGAGGTTCCACAGTTTCAAACTCATTCTTCAGTTCATAAACCAATGACTTTAAAGGATTTAATTATTCAAACTTCTTCCAATTTTTATTTATTATTTTTTGAAATTCATGCATCAAAAGAGGTTTAGTATTACATATAATTATTTCTAAAATCATACAATCTTCTTGTTCGCATTAACGAGTTTAAAAAAGAGTTTTAGCTTCCAATATATTTTCATAGATTGTGAAAATATTTTCACCAATAACATTTAAGTGTTCATGGCTTACAAATCAATGAGATTCATATGCAATCTCTGGTTCATAAACCACAATGTCTTTGGGCACCATAACATGTATTACTCATAGTAGAGTGAAATATTTCAATAGATTTTTTGTATGATCTATTTTTATCTTTGAGGCCACTTTAGAGTCTGAGTCATCATAATACCTAATAAATTTATACACATTTTCAATATGACTTATCTCCACAAGGATTTGTACTTGTTTAATTTCCAAAAAGGTGGTTTTCTCCCCCTCAATTTGTGTATCAACTCTATGATTGAGAGACCTGATCTCTTTCCATATTTCCATACGTGCATCAATGTCAGGCTCACCCATCTCTATTATAGCTAGCCATAAATCTTGGTCCATTATTTGTTTAGTTGGTAGGATTAATTCTCGGTCACATTGTTATGCTGACCTTTAATCATCTGCATGACCTTCCTTGATAAAAGATTCTTCTAGACATTCCTTGAGAAAATATTTCTCTTCCATACCAATATTAGGTCCTTATTTATTATCAAAGACTTCATCAACTATTTCTTCACCAATTTCATGATTTTTAACTTGTTGTTAATGTGAGACATAATCTTATTCAAATATTGTCCAATACACAGATTAATCATTAGCATCCTCTACTTCTTGACAATATTATTCCATTAACTCATTTGATTCTTGGCATGGTTCATGATTCTCCATAGTTATTATGGGATATTCAAAGGGATTTAACATTCTATAAATCCATTTCGTGTCCTATACACATTACTTTTTCCAAGGATTCAGTCTTATCTTCACCTTTATGATTGTATCTATTGAGATACATAACTTATAACATTCAATTAATTCATTATTCTTGCAAACTACTATTTTAGTAGAAAACATTATATATATTACTCAAGAATAGAACAAAGAGGTATAAATCAAAGTCTTCTTTATCAATTACATACATTTATGGTATAATACATCTACACAGATGAATCTTGTTCCCAATTTTCATAATATGTATCAAAAATACAACATGAAACATAATAGTATAAAAATCATAACTCCTTGGACTAGTACGATTCTTGGAAAACATAAACAACAACCTTGTCTCACCATCAAACACACCAGCAATTTCCATTCGTTTTATTTTATTTTTTGTTATAATTTCTAATGCTTTTTCCAAGATGAATAAATCACTGGGAGGAGGAGTCATTCTCTGATTATCATCAAATATTCATTAATGAGGTATCGTATTGCAGCCAGTCCATAACCTCTAGGAAAAGGTACTCCTTTGACCATTAATCTAGAATCTTACAAAAAAGGAATCACCATTATTAAATGAAAACTGAACATACTGCTAAAATTGTCCAACATGTTTTCGATATATGTGTTGTTTGTGTAGGATCTTAATAATGATGTAGATTCTCAATTTACAAGAGGGGGGTGAATTGTATACATTAAAAATTCCTTTGGAACCTTTAATGTTAGTTAAGAATAACTGTGTTTTCCTTACGCAAAATAAAGTACTAACTTTAACAAAGTTAAACTTAAGAAAATTCACAACACCTCTAATACCAAATGAAAACATAGAAAGAGATTCCGAATGTAGGTTCCAGAAATATGGTTCCGGAAATTGAAACTTAACAAAAGATTAAAATATGAGATTCTACCTTAAAGTGTATAGAATCTAAATGAAATAGAGTACAATTAAGGAAGTATAAGATATTTATACTTTCCTTATAATACAAAATGCAGCAAAAATAAACAGGTAGTAAAACTAAAAGTAATAATATATAAGTCTTTTAACCCAAAGAGAAGGGTATCCAATAACCTTGGATAAAGGTCCCTTGATTTATACTTTCAAGCATGTCTGTCTTACCAACACCAGGGTAAGCCCTTAATATGATGATCAGAGTATTTGTCTTGATATCCCCGCAAGCCCTCAACTTCAAGGTAGTTTGTCATCTCTGTCTTCCTCAGCATGGAATCCCTCCAATTCAAGGTATTCGGCACCTCTGTCTTCCTCATCGAGGAAGACCTCAACTTCAAGGTAGTCGGCACCTCTTTCTTCCTATCCCCAGAAGTTCTCAAATGTAATCACCAACATTCCGAGTTGCATGAAGATTTGAGAGTTAATAAGATCCTCTCTCTCTAGAAATCACTTCAACAACATCTATGAACGATGTTGAAGATGTTATCCATCAGTTATGAGCTCTTTCAAATGAGCTCCTATTTATAGGCAAGGTCAGCCTCCTTCCCAACAGTCATATTCTCCTTAAAAATCGGAGGGACCAGTACACGTGTCACCTAGCTAACAGTTTGTTTTATAGCAGAATAGATGACATAATTTTATAAAAAAAAGTGTAACATAATGTATGACATTGTTTCAATTCTAACTAAAAAGATCAGAGTGAAGGTTCAGAGTGTAAAAAAAAATTCAAAGAGTAGACAAAATATAGAAGTGTAAGCAAAAATAATGTTCGGAGTCTAACAAAAAAAAATTTCGGAGTCTAAATAAATTTAGAGTTTATAAAACCAAGATGATTAGATTCTATTTAGTAGGTGAATTCGTAATGCGGATTCAGAATTAGAATTCGTCATCAGAATTCGTAATGAGAATTCGATGTCGAACTTCATAAGGATTCGTATCCTGAATCTGGAGTAGAACTTAATCAGAGTTCGTATCCGGAATTCGGAATGAAATTTTATCACAGTTTTCATTTGAATTCGGTGTGAAACTTTGTTACAGTTCTCTAGAAGAATTCGGATCCTAAAACAGAATACTTCATATCAAAGTTTCAAACAATTTTGAGAACATAGAAATGAATCCGAATCTTATACTTAGGAAAAATATGAATGAAAATATTATAAGGATAATTTTTCTTACAAAAGAGATTTTCCATATAAAAGTGATTTTTCTTATAAATGAAATTTTTCTTATAAAATATATTTTCCTTAAAGATAAGGTGTTTTTGATTTTCAAAACAACCAGGAATGGAAAACTCATAAGGAAAACCTTATTGACTCAACAATCTCCCCCTTTATGGAAAGCATAAACATTCTTACGAAAAAGAAATTTTAAGAAGAAAGAAAAACATTAATGCTTTTCTCCCTTTCCTTTAAGGATATTGATGAATATGACTAACTCCCCCTTAGGCTTTGAAACTCTAAGGATCGTATTCTAGATTTCCGGAGGGACATTTAATTACGAATAAGAAATTCATCTTTAATGAAAAACTCCCCCTTAGATAAGCTCTTATTAGAGTTCTTTTTTCTTAAGGATCATTTCCTTCTCCCCCTTTGTGATTTTCAAAAAGAATTTGAGGGAATGGAAATAATAACAAAGTACCAAAAAAATTCGTAATAATAACAAAAGACGTGCAACCAAGATTTTCATTAATTTTATGGAAATAAATATACAACAAAAAGATCAGATTTAACTATTTCGGATCTTTTTCCATCGAAATGAGCCCCTTAAGAATAGTCTTGATCTTTTTTAGGTCTTTATGATCTTATTCACCTTTCTTATCTAAGACCACTATTCTTGTAGATTGAGCTTCAATCTTTTCTTACTGGGATTTATGATTTTCTTCCTGAGCCTTCACCTTTTCTTCCTGAGCCATTAATTTCTCTTCAAACTCAATCTGATGATCCCTTTCAAACTTACAGTTTTGAGAAACCGAATTCTGTTTCCCATTCAGATCTCTTACTTCTTGAATCCGGAAGTTCTTTTCATCTATCAGCTTCTCGTCAAAGGAAGAAGTCAGCTAATTTATCTTCATGTCCTCAGTTTCAAAAGCATCTTTAACATTGTCTTGATATTCATCAAATAGCCTCATCTCTTCTACAGTCTTCCTCGACCAACTGGTCATCCTCTTACAAGATCTTTTGTGGGCTTCATAGCCAACAGGAAAATATTTGAATTCAGCTTCTATCTCGACACACTTATCCATAACCATGGATACGAAATCTGATTTCTGATTCAGAGCATGTTGGAGCATTTGGCATCTTGAAACTATAGTCGAGATGGTCGGAATGGAACCCACTAACTTCCTCAAAGATTGAACAACAAAGTCATGTCCCAATGAGGATGACTCCGAATCCGAAACTTTGCATGGAGAATTTTCTTCCTCAATAAGCTCCAACTTCCTTTTAGACGAATCACCAAATTCTCTTTTCTTGCTTGCCACTGATTTCGGAGTATCAACAAGGAGTTGCTTTCCCTTGTCCTTTTTAGGAATGGATTCTTGATCTGGAGTTTTCTGCTCACTATTTGATACTTGAATAACATCATCAACAACTTTTTGAACAACATATTCCTCATTGTTATCCTTCTATGGAGTTACTAACTTAGATGATTCAGCCTCTGATGTTCAGAGTGACATATGTTCCGAAGGTGAGCCCTTATAATTAGCTACTTCTTTCAACAGATCTCCAGTTTCACCACTTCATTCAGCAACTACTTCTTCCTCTTCAACTTGCTGAATCTGCTCGAGTTGCTCAACATGCTCAGTTCTAATCTATTTCGAAAAATCAATGTTTCTTCCTGGAGTCTCGGGTAGAGAATCCAAGGAGAAAGATCTCGAAACTGGGATGTTTCCGGAAACCAACTCATTAAATTTTGACAAATCTTGGACTACCTCAGCTTCTGACATCTACTTCTTATGATTCTTTTCTTTTGCTAGTTTTACCAATTCATCTTCTGTCTTTTCCTTCAAAGCCTTAGCTTCCGCAGGATCCAATCCGAACTGTGGATCCCCTTCTTTCCTTTTCTCTTTATCTAATCTCCACTTTGCAACTACCTCATCAGGATAAGCTTTCTTCTTTTTCAGTTTTGGAGGTGCGGTTTGAACTTCCTTATATTTAGGATCCTCTAATTCAGCTGCAACTTCTTTCAACATTCTTGTCTTTACGGTCTTAGATGATTCTGGTTCAGCAGCCTTCGGAACCACTTCTTCTTGATTTGGCAAGTCGAGGAGCTCACTAGTCTCCTTGTTGAAAGCCGCATCCATCCTCTTAAGAGTATCATCACTCACCAACAAAATTTTGCAAACCCTTGGCTTAGTCCTGCAAGCTTCCTTGAAAGACTCCAGGCACCGAACTATTAACTTTAATAAAATTGCTAGGTACATTACAATTTGAGCTCTACGATTTTCATTCATAACATTCTCAATAGTTATAAGAATGTGCCTCATGAAGTAAAACTTCCTTAGATTTATCAGAAAATATACGATATAGATTTCACTCTTCTTCAAACTATCTTTATCACCTTTCCTCGGTATGATAAGTCCTTTTACCCACAACTCTAGAATTCGGAAATTTGTAGGAAAGCTAGAAATCTTCGAAGCCTTGTCGTCTGACAGTCTGAGAGTTTTGACAGCTTTTTCCTTGTTTAAGCTTCCTTTAGAATCTGGAAAAATGTTTGATATGATCTCAGCTTCTCCTTCATAGGTCAGCCCTACCATGGTTGCTTCCTTGGTATAAGAAAGCTTATAATTCTTGCCATAAGACTTAAAAGAATATTTCTCCCTATTATATTCCTTAAAGAACGAAACTGTTTCATAAAATTCAAAATGTAACTCCGAAAAAACATCATCTTGATTCCCCATTTTGGACATAGCAATATCTTCCCACCTGTTTAGCTTTATATTCTTCGAAATAAGAGAATCATAGTTGTTGAAGAAATCTGGATGAACCAGCCTTTCTCTGTAATCTAACCATTGTGAAATTGGCTTGGAAGATGCCATTTCATAAGAAGCTAATTCCACAGACATTCGGATCTGAAGACCTCTAAGAAGTTTGGAACGGAAAAAGCCGAGGTTTGGAATGGTCTTAAAACAGAGAGGCAGAGCTTCACGACGCTGGAGCTTGAAAACTGATGTGGGACAACCGGTTGGGGTCCCCTTTATATATGCAATGAGAAAACGGTTCAACTTCCATGGTTGGTCGAACGGTTGTGATAAGTTGAGATCAGATATGACGGTCGATAACCAATTCTATTGAATCCGATCTTTTTGAGGTTTTATTAAAACAAAGATTTAAGAAAATTACAATCCGAAAACAATGTATAAGAAAATGACAGCAAGTAAAGTATGATTACGAAAACTTGATTAAGTAAATCATACCTTTCAGATTGGTTTAGGAGGATTATTCGTAATGGGTAATATAAAAATGACTACGAAAAATCTTTATTATGAAAAGACATAGTTTGCAAAACTCACTATGTAAAACAAACTCATTAAAGAAAACTCAGTACGAAAAAAAATTTCATTACATAATTTGAAAATGAAAAATCTCATTTTGAAAGATTAGGTACGAAAGTCCCGTTATGAAAATACCAGTACGAAATTTTCCATTCCAGATGTTTCCAATACAAACACTTCCATTCCATAAGTTTTCTATATGAAAATATCCATTCTGGAAAATTTTAGTTCCTGAAATTCCCATTCCGGAATTTTAGTTCCAAAAAGTTTGAGAACAAATTTTGAAAAACATTGTTAATCTAACAATCAAATGTACTCCCCCTATGAAAATGAGTTTATTGCTGTAAGGAGACTTTTTCAACAAAAAGTCAATTAAGAAGGATTACCTTACAGTTATCATTACTATATTCTGTTTAATGTATTCAAATCTATCAGAAGGCAAGGATTTTGTGAAAATATCAGCATGTTGATCTTGCGTTCCGATAAACTGAAGAATAATATCTCCTTTAAGTGTGTGATCCCTAAGAAAGTGATGCCTAATATCTATGTTTTTTGCACGGGAATGATGTGTAGGGTTCTTACTAAGGGCAATAGCACTAGTGTTATCACACAAAATTTGAGTTTTAGTGAAACTCAAGCCATATTTTGTGAGTGTGTGTTGCATCCACAACACTTGAGCACAACAACTTCCAGCTGCTACATATTCAGCTTCATCAGTGGAGAGTGCTACAAAATTTTGCTTCTTGTAGGAAAAATAAACTAATGAATCTCCTATGAAATGAAAAGTTCCGGATGTTCTTTTTCTATCCATTCTACATCCACCAAAGTCAGCATCAGAAAAGCTTTTTAGGATAAAATCATTTCCAGAAGTATAAAATAATCCTAGATCCATGGTCCCTTAAGGTAGCAAAAAATTCTTTTTATTGACTTTAAGTGATATTCCTTACGCTTGGCTTGATATCTTGCACATAAGCATACTGAAAACATTATGTCTTGTCAACTAGCTGTTAAGTATAGTAGGCTCCCTATCATACCTTTAAAAGATGTTTGATCTACTGGTTTCCCAGCTTCATCATGATTTAAAGAGTTTGAGGTACAAATAGGAGTACTTATACTCTTAGTGTTGTCATAACCATATTTTTTAAGAAGATCATTAATATACTTATGTTGAGATATGTAGGTTCCTTATGGTTTTTGAGAAATTTGAAAACCAAGGAAAAATGTTAACTCACCCATCATACTCATTTCAACTCAGATTTCATTAGACTTGCAAAAGAGTCGGTCAAAGTTTGCTGAGTTGAACCAAATATGATGTCATCAACATAAATTTGAACAATCAAAACATTTTTCTTATCGTTATTTATGAAAAGTGTTGGATCTGCATTTCCCTTAACATAGTTATTTTGAAGCAAAAATCCAGTGAGTCTATCATACCATGCTCGTGGGGCTTGTTTAAGGCCATACAGGGCTTTTGAAAGTCTAAAAACATAATCAGTATGTTTTGTATCTTCATAGGAAAGAGGTTGTTCAAAAAAAACATCCTCTTGAACATAAACGTTACGAAAAGCACATTTCACATCCATTTGGAAAATTTTGAAATTAAATAATGCTGCAAAGGCAAGTAGAATACAGATATATTCAAGTCCAGCTATTGGAGAATAGGTTTCTTCATAGTCTATTCACTCTTGCTGATTATAGCCTTTAGCAACAAGTCTAGCTTTATTTATTACTACGAATCCATTTTCATCACATTTATTTCTGAAAACCCATTTTACTCCAATAACAGAAGTTTCCTTAGGACATTCAACCAAGGTCCATACTTTATACCTTTCGAATTCATTTAGTTCATATTGCATGGCTTTGATCCAATCATCATCACCTAAGGTTTCATTAGTGATTTTAGGTTCTAATTTGGAAAGAAATGCTAGATGTTCTACTTCATTGCATAATGATCTTCTAGTCCTTACAGGTTGATTTACATCACCAATGATACTGTCAATTGGATGATTCTTAAGAAACGCCTGATTTGTGTTTTGAAAAGCCTGTTCATCAACATAGGGTAGAAAGTCTTCTAAGGTAAATGTTTCAGGAATATCTTCTTGAACATTATCCTTATCAGAAGATTCTTCTATCAAAGGTTGATAATTAGCTTTTGAAAACACATCTGAGGATGTAGACGGGGATGGTTTAAAAACAAAAGGATCAGACTCATCAAATTTTACATGTACTGTTTCTTCAACAGTACATGTATTTTTATTAAAAACTGTATAAGCCTTAGAAGTTGTGGAATAACCTAAGAAAATTCCTTCATCATATTATGGTGCGAATTTATGTAAGTTATCTTTAGTATTCAAAATTAATACAACGAAACCAAAAACCTTGAAGTAAGATAGTCTCGGTTTTCTACCATTCCATAACTCATAAGGAGTTTTATTAAGAAATGGTCCAATCAAAACTCGATTTATAGTATAGCAAGTCGTACTTACAGCTTCATCCCAAAAACGTCTAGCTATAAAATATTCACTCAACATGTTTCTAGTTATCTCTGGAAGAATTCTATTTCTTCACTCAACTACACCATTTTTTTGAGGAGTTCTAGGTGCTGAAAAATTGTGAGTAATACCTTTTCTACTACAAAAAGTTTCAAAATCAGAATTTTGAAATTCTCCTCCATGATCACTATGAATAGTTTTCAATGGAAGGTTTTCCTCATTTTTAACATGATCTCTCAAAATTTTGAAATAAGAAAAAGCTTCAGACTTCGTTGATAGAAAATAGACCCATGTAAATATAGTGTAATCATCAACTAGAACAAACACATAGTATTTGCCTCCAATACTTTCAGTTTGTGTTGGACCGTGTTGACGCTCCTTTCGTCACAGAATCTAAAGATCGGAAAATGGAATATCTGAGCTCAAAGTGATTCAACCTTTGAAGAAAATATCAAAAATCGACAAAGGAATGAACAAAGGATCAACAAAAACTGAACCGCGCAAGTTATCTCACTGTCGCGCAAGTAAACTTGCGCGAAGACCTTGGTCGCGCAAGTGACTTGCGCGACCTAAGTGGTAACCGCCCGGTAACCGCCTGGGGTCTTCTTCTGCCTATAAATAGACCCTGTCGGCCCCCCATTTAAGGGGATCTTTTTCCAGAAACTCGGATTGAAGCTCCCGACGCCCAAATCTCTTCTCAAAGCTTCCGGAACACTTCTATGGTAATTTTTTACCAAGAACGGAAGATCAAAAGAGATGGAGGAAGGCCTAAGTGTTGAAACTCATCAACACATGCGCGCCGCCTTATTCCTTCAATAGAACTTGCATGTTCCTTTTTCTGGAAGAACCTCAAGAGGATTCTAAAGGGATTTATAAAGAGTTTCTCAAATATTTTAATGATGTTTGAGAATCGCGCAAGTATCCCACATGTCGCGCAGGTATACCTGCGCGACCAATACTTGCGCGCCACCGCAATACTTGTGCGCCTTTCAAGACTTGCACGCCCCTACCTTTTTCGGGAGCCCATCTTGCCCATTTTACCCCTCTTAAGACATTACACCTTTCCTTTTCAAGATTCAGTCTTCAAGACACTCTTCAAAGCCATTTATGGCATGATTTCTTGATTTGACTTCCTTATCTGAAAGGAATTCTGTGGAATATCTCTCAAAACCTAGTGATTTAAATATCCTTATGTCACTAAATATTAAGAGTTTACTCATTCAACCTCATCCTTTAAGATGAGAGAATCCTAAACTTGGGTCTCCTTTTCTGGAATAATCTCCAGTTATAAATCCTTTAATCTGGGCATCCTCCTCAGGAGTAAGCCCCAAACCTTAATTCCTAACCTGGGCCTCCTTTTTCAGGAGTAAGTCCCAATCATAATTATGGGCATCCTCTTCAAGAGTAAACCCCAAGTCCCTTAAATTCTCTTAACCAGTCGTAAATTACGTTTGATATGGGGTTCCTTCTCAAGAGTAAAACCCAATTATCAATCCTCTCCTAATTTGGGTTTCCTTTTCAGGAATAAGTCCCAAGTTAGAGTATTCAAATCTCCATAAAGCACATATACCTTTATGGACCCTGTTCCTGGATTTTCTCCCTAAAAGTAAATCCTAAACCTTCATCTATTTGGGCAGTCATACATACATAATCCCCAAACAATTTCTTATGATTGCATCTTTCATGGTACAATTGTCTAAATTTTTACCAATACCTCTTGTTTCTCACACTGAGCATGAATCACGTGAGCTTAGAGTGTAAAAGTAATTATGACATTCTTCTTTGAGACATCAATCATAAACATCATACTCCATTACTCGAACTACGTGGGTTCTGATTCCTTTTCCAAAAACAGAGGATACGTAGGTAGCCCATTTATGGGTTCGATCCCAACTTTAAAATAATCCATGTCCTTCTGAATGACGATAAACTTCAAGTGCCCCACTGAGTGGCTTTAAAACTAGCCTGGTCATCATAATGACCAAGAGACTTTTATATAAATATTTTGAAGGATACCATTGACCAATAATCTCTAAACAGATATAGATGATTCTTTATTGACGAAGAGCCTCGAATACATATAAAAGATTCTCTAAATTTCTTGCATATTTAATCATTGATTGTTAAAACTAAAGGAAAGCTCATTTTATACTTGGTAATGTAAAAAGTATTCATGAACATAACTTAAATCTATAAAGAGAGTCCCGGAGTAGACAATAATTCCCCTCAAAAAGGTGTGATGAGTCCGACCTCCCATCCTCTCGACCAATGCAAATTCCTAAGCCTCATTAGTCCACAAACTAATGAGCACCTACCTTTGGAAAGTAGGTCCAAACGGATGTGCAATCATTGGATGTTTCCGGTTCAAGGAAGAAACCCGATAGAAACCGATCAGAACGTTTGAATCTCCCGTCCAGGAGGTCATCCCTGAATTCTGTGCGAAACAAAAAATGGTGAACCCGACGTGAATCATTAACCAAGTTAAAGTGATGTTCTTCTTATTTGTTAGGCCCCTTGGGCCAACAAATCAATCATTGAATTGTGCTCATCCAAAAGATGCAGTGGCCAGATTCATCTTGATTATGTCTGTTATATGGAACAGGCACTCTTTTCTCAAGATCTTCTTCAAAATAAATTTTCTTAAATTCACCCCTGTAAATACTGCTGCTGTGAACACCTCTACTGTGAGGTCTGCTCCTATGCAAACCAATGCTGCTACTCCTGCTGGAACGTCGTCCGCTCTGAGGATGACATCACCAACTCAGCGTCTTCAACGCTGGGTTTCTAATGCACTGGTTAAGGAGTACCGTCGCAACGGTACTATCCCAACTCTGGAGGCCACTCGTCAAGCCCTCCAAGTTAACAACTCTACCTGGTCATCCGGACAATGGCGACCAGCGATCAAGAAGCAGGTGGTGCTGACTACCGTCTCCCACCGTTTCGGGTCGTTATCCCCGGAATGCAATTTCCATTCACTCCCTTACTCTGAGGAAGTGAATGAGCAGGTCCCATAGGGCCTTAATTCAAAAAGACAGGAGTCCTTCTCAAGGTATCCCATCAACAATCACCGCCAGACTCGGGCGGTAGTGCACCCTCAACATGATGAGGGTACCGACTCCAGGCATTCAGCTCAGGTTCCTCGAACCCGAGCAGGCAAGATGAACCGCCAGAGACGGAAATCCGGTTAACAATAAGAAGGTTGTCATCTCTGCCATCTACGGAGAAGTCCACCAACCTAACATGGTGGCAAATAATGAGCAGGAATAATCACCTGTCCGTTTTAATTCCGATGTCCAGCAGACTCGTCTGGCAGCATCACACCAATCCCGCCAGGCAATTCCGGCGGAGTACAATAGGCAGGAACATGCACCTGCTTATACATCACCAGTTGGTCAGGAGGCTCGTCTGACTACATATGATGGATCTCGTCAACCACGTTTGGCGAAGTGTAATCAGCAGGCACATACACCTGCTAATACTAATCAAGCCTACCAACAGTCTCGCTTGGTAGCGCACAGAGAAGTCAGTCGGAAAGCCCTGACGACAAACAGGAGGCATACTCAACTCTCTGCCTCCACACTTGAGTATTGTCAGGATTCACTGATAGGAAAAGGAGGACAGGAGCAGGCACATACACCTACTCCAAGCCCGGAATGGACGTATATACCCGTTCCGGCGGCTGAAGTCACCAAACATATATTGTCAATGGTGAAAGAGGAGAATAAAATTCATGCTCATATTCTGGATGCTTGTCAGGATATCATAACAGCTTCAGCATCATCTCAGGGACAGACACATAAATCTATCCCTAGAAGTGGAGTGACACATCAACGATTCACTCTGGAACAGACACACACATCTGTTCCAGTCCAAGAGGGTTATGGGGCATACTCCCCCATATCATACGGACAACCAAGTCAGGCACATACACCTAATTTGAGTGGAGATCGTCAGCCTAACCTGACCATCTTTCCGGATCAGGCACATACACCTGCTCAGAGTAACCACTTTCATCAACAAGTTGTTTCTAAAGTGAGTAAGAAGGCATCTAAGAAAAAGATCCACCCAGCACAGTCAGGAGATCAAAAGCCAATCTGCAACAAGTCCTTGCTCGATGCTGGAGTTAATGAAGCCCTCAGACATTTATCTGTCGGAATTCAAGATTCTACTCCCTCAGTTCCCAATAACGGGAAAATTAATTTTGAAGGTCTTCAACAGATACTTCTTCATGAAGGCTTGCTTCATGAAAGTTCGGTCAATCTTGAAGTTTATTCTTCAGATGAGAGCCATAGGAACCCTCTGTGTGGTTAGAAGACCAAGGAGAAAGAGATTTCATCTTTTATTGTAACCCATTATGGTGGTCCTCCCCATGATGATGAACTTCGCTGCAAAAGTCCTCTCCGCAGTAGTGATTCACATTTCCTGGAAAATACTCCAGTGGATAATGTAGTGCCGAGAAATCCCTCTTATCTTGAGGCACTTCCAAATGCGAAACCAGTCATGTCTGATGCTTTATCGCTAACAAGTGAAATACTTTCTCAATTAGAAGATAGCCCAGGGTGTAGGTCATTCTCCGAACCACCCCTAAGTCATGCATCTTCTAGTTTGATTAATGATCTCTCTACCAATCTTGTTGAATCCGATGAAGAAACAAGGAAACACCAACTCTGGTAAAAACAGGTAGAAGAATCTTCATTTAATGATAAAGAGGAAATGCTGAACATGTGGAAAAAACTGGAAAAAGGTGAAGTACCAGTCATGTTTTGGCCTTTGGCTGACTCCCAGTACGACATTCCAAAGATGTTGATGGATGATGGAATCCATGATATTCGTCTCAACATATGGAAAACTCTTTGTCAATTAAAGAAGAAGGTATTATCTTATGATGAATATGAAAATCATCTTAAGATAATAGAAGGGCTACAACGCCAGATTGATTTGGCATCTCTATCAGTCTCTCGGTATCCGAAGGCTGAAATGCAACAGAGAACCCTTCAACGTTCATGCCTTGGCGCACTAAGAAAATTGCGTCAGTTAATTGCCAATGCTCCATCTGATGTTCATATCAGAGGATGGGGTGTTCACGGAGCACTACATTTCACAGTGCTTTCCAGTTAGCAAAGCCCGCCGAAAATGGTCTCATGCAATGTTATTTCCCATGGCCGGCCACAGTCAATGGGCTTTGTTCATAATCAAAAGCTTGCTCAAAAATAGGCTTCAACTAGTTCCTCTCTAAATCAAGTATATAGATAACAAGTTGTTGAATTGCTCCTACATCAAGCAGGCGATAATATTGCACAAGCCTCTCTTCTGGAGAAAACACGTCATCAAATGACAGAAGTTTCGGAAATCATCCAACGGTCTGTTGAACCAGGTGATAAAAGTGGATACAGGTTAATGCATCCAGCTAATTTCCGAACTAAGATTCACAAGATCAAGAGATATTTTAAGAAGATCTCAGAAATAGCATGTCAAGAGACACCCCAGCTTGTCAGACTGGGGACTTCTCTAACCCAACCCTCAGAGTCAACAAATGGGATTCGAGGAGTTGAGAGGAAGCAGCAGGAACATCCCCAGTCCACCGGACTGGGGACTTTTTCAAATCCTCAATCCCTCCCTCAGAGAAAGTCAGTATTCTCTCGATTAGGGAATAAGCCTCAAGAAGAATGAAGAGCCAAGCTATCAGGAGATTCTCTCCAAGTGACGGTTCTCCAAGAAATTCCTAAGAAATCAAGTCAACGGAATGCCATGTCTCATCATGGACATGGAAGAAGACAATATCACAGAAATACTGATAGAAAGGATTCCATACAATATGCATCCATTAATGTCATCAATGTCGTTGCTGCTGATTCACCAGATGAGGCTCAATCAGAGGGATCAGACGAAGAGGTTCCTTCTCAAGAAGTTGCACACACAGACCTAAATGAAGAAGGTGTGTGCACACGTAATCAAAGGCTTACCCAAAATCTGGGTATTCCTTCAAGTAAACCACTTCCCCCTCTCCGAAAATGATCCAATAAGGGGAAAGGAAAGAATCAGGTTACTTCTCACCCTTCCTCTGAAGGAGGTCAATCGCTCTCATTAGAGAAAAGGTTTGCACAATAGGAGGAAGAAATGAAAGAATTAAGAAGGTTGAATGCAGAACTACTTCAGAGTAGTCTTCTTCTTAAGAATGATGAAGTCCGACAACCGAAGGAATTTGTTGTAACTATTGAGATGGATCAGGAATATCCTCCTTTATTAGTACACCCTCAGAGGTCTAATCCTACGGGTCAAACACAACAACGGTTGGCAGCACTACCATCAGTTGCAGCACCAACCACCACGTATGTCCAAGCTCCATTCATTGCACCTACCCAAAACCAAGTTCTACCTGATGTTTCTCAAAAGTTAATAACTACTATTGAGTCATTAACATCTCATTTAGAAACTATGGAAGGGAAACGGGCACAAGTTCAACCTGAAAAGAAAGTTTACCTTGAATGGGTAGATTCAATTTCTCCTCCATCCAGTTTTGGAAACCCTGTTTTCCCTACTTTCAATGGATCAGGCGACCCTGAACAAAATTTGACGCATTACATGTCTTGTTGTGATCCTATGATGGGAACTCCAGAGCAGCAAGAAGCAGTGAAACTCAGATGCTTTGTGCGAACCTTCCAAGGACCAACTTTTGTCTGGTATACAATCTTGTAATCCCGATCAATCATCGGATGGGAGGATCTCCGTCAAAAATTCCTTCTTCAGTTTAGCTCAACTTTGCCAAAAACAACAGTTTTCGATCTTACAAACTGCAAGCAAAGGGAGAATGAAAGAGTCTCTGATTTCATTGATCGTTGGAATGGATTAACGTATTCCCTGAGTTTAGCACTCCCTCAGGAGGAATTGTTACCAATCTGTGTGGAAAATTTGCGTGACGAATTACGCACGCCATTGATCCTGGTGAAATACACATGAGGGTTTCGATACCTTACTTCAATCGCTCAACAGATTGAAGATTCCCTTATACAGGCTAAGGTTAAATTTCGTATAATTCCACCAGCTCCAGGAAGGAGAATGGGTAAAGCGGAAACTGCTATAGTTATGCTTAAACAAGCATCTGTACCTATTTCTAATTCAAAACCTTCATCTTCTCGAAGGGCTCCACCTCCTGAATGCCAACAAAAAAGGCTGTTTCGTCCAAATGATCAAAGAGATCAACGAAGAAAACAATTTGAGGATTTGAAGATTAAAACATACTCTTTCTGAAGTGAGCAAGTTCTTGGTTACTTCATTTCATCTCTGGAAAATAATTTGGTTCAATTACCAGTGCCCAAGAGGCCAAACAAGGAAGGAGATGAAGACCGTCCCAATTATTGTCCCTTTCATCAAATGTTGGGGCATCCCATCCAGGAGTGTTTTGTCTTTAAAGACCTCCTGCAAAAGATGGTCGACTTGGGACAAGTCAAATTGAAGGGTTCTTAAGCTCATGTAGCGTGTATTACCGCTACAGATCCAGAGGAAGGAGGCGAGTGGCAGGAAGTCAAAAGCAAAACTGCGAAAAAATATGATGATTGGATGGTCAGAAAGACAATCAATCGGACCCATTCCATTTTGCGAACACAATTAAAGAATCCAATTGTGTCTCATACAAAAGCTGTAGTAAAGCCTCCAACAAAAGACAAATCCTCAAAATGGTGGTGCAATTCAAAGAAGAAAGAGGAATCAGGAGAAGATGAGTATGTATCAAAGCCTAAATTGTCTTTGAATTTGGCATATTTCATGCCATCTACTTCCAAGCCACGGGCACCGCCCCATCAAATGGCATAGCCTAAACAGGCTAACCAGGCAGAGTCTTTATCAGACGAAGAGTTAATCTTTGGTTCTGTTAATATGATTCAATTAACAGATCCATATTCCAGTCTTGATAAGCATGAATTCCCTGTATCAAATAAGGAAATTCGAGGAATTTCTAGAGGTTTAGGATACAGGGGAAGATGTGAATCTTTCCGAAGCCACTACTCTAATTTTACCCCTGCTAGCACTGTATATGCAGCAGAAACTCGTGGTAGAGCCCTTCAGCGAGCTCAAAAAAGAATAAGCATGTTCTTCTTCCAATGGCCAACTCAGTTTTGGCACAGTTATTTTGGAAGACCGATTAAAGGTTCCATCTTCTTTATCTCAGCATGTAAATGGATCTAATCAGTCTAATCTTCCAAAACCAAGGATATTGCCAGCTTCAATACAAGATGCATCAGCTTCCAAAGCACCTGGTTCCAAAGTACCTGCTAAACCGCATATTCCTATTGGGAAACGCAGACCTCTAGATTAAAAGTATGATATATTGAAACACTTGGACCAAGTACCAGCCAAGTTATTAATTTTGGATGCTTTGAATCTGTCAAAAGATCTTCGGGAAGCACTCATCGAAGCTTTGTCAAGTCCTCCGGAGTTTGAAGCTGAAATTACTGCAGCTGAAATCTATCACATAGAGAATAATCCTGCAGAATGCCATGCAGTGATATCTTTTACTGATAAGGATGAATATGATGTTGTGCATGAGCACATAAAACCTTTGTACTTATCCGGAAAAGTCAATGGTGTAGATGTTCGAAGAGCTTTCATTGACAATGGTTCAGGAGTCAACCTCATGCCCATTCGTACACTTCGTCGATTGGGCCTCACGGAATCTGATTTATCTCCTTCTACTATGATGTTACAAGGATATGATAAAAATGAACAAGAACCACTGGGAGAAGTTACACTCAGAACTCAGTTTGGAGATCTTGTATCCAATTCGGATTTCATGATTGTTGATCAAGACTCAGCTTTCAATATCTTGCTTGGAATACCCTGGCTACATCAGCATGCAGCTATTCCTTCATCATACCATAAATGTCTCAAATACTGTTTCGATGGTCAAGTTGGAACATTGTATGGTGATAAGGCCTCATTCAAGACATGTGAGTCTCAATACATTGAGGTGGAATTTTATCACATGAAGGGAAGAGAAAAATCTACAATGAAGGAAATTACCAAAGTTAATGCTCCATATGGTTTGGAGAAAATTCCAATAAGTCCATTTTCACATGTGAGTACAGATTATGTGTTACCTATCAGTCAAATTGAAAAAATAGGCCCAAATCAAAATACTCTTATGGAAAGATCCATAATGTCAATTACGGTGATCGATCCAGACAACATAGGAGAAATTGGTAACCTACCAAGCAGTGATGAAAGCATAAGTGGTGACATTTTCATTTCATCTGCTGAAGTCCAACAAGTCTATACTTCGCTAATCAAGCCAGAAGAAGTTATAGCAACCTCAGAGGTGAATAATGATGTCGATTCTCAATCCATCATCTCCTCTTTATTTCCCAAAGAAGACCCTTTATCATCAATAGGGTCGGAAATGGAAGCTTCCTCTTCAAAATGTGAAAATTTTGACATCTCTTATGATCATGAGAATTTCGTTTTTTTTTCATCTACTTTGAAAGTAGAAACCCAAGAAATAACACATGATGAAGAGGAAGAGGAAGATCTTAGAGATGCTCCTCCAGCATTTGAAGAGGGTATCTCTACCACTGTGGATGAACTCAGAGAAGTAAATCTGAGTACAGAGAAAGATCCACGCCCCACTTTAATTAGTGCGGCCATGACCCTTGAAGAGAAAGAGATGTATATTTCTTTTCTAAAGCAAAATAAAGATATTTTTGCTTGGAATTATACAGAAATTCTTGGGCTTGATCCTTATGTTGCTACTCATCATTTCGGTTTACCAAAAGAACATCGAGGTTTTAAGCAAGCTGCGAGAAGAACACACCCAACCTATGCTTCCAAAATTGAAGCTGAAGTGGATAATCTGATCAAAGCCAACTTCATCAGAGAAGTTCAATATCCCAAGTGGTTAGCTAATATTGTCCCTGTAAAGAAGAAGAACGGACAAATTAGGGTTTGCATCGATTTCAGAGATCTTAATCGGTATTGTCCTAAAGATGATTTCCCAGTTCCGATTACAGAACTCTTAATTGATGCGACGACTGGCTATGAAGTACTTTCTTTCATGGAGGGATATTCTGGATATAATCAGATCCGAATGGCCCCAGAATATGAGGTATATACAGCCTTCAGAGCTCCTCAAGGTGTGTTTTGTTACCGGGTGATGCCCTTTGGTTTAAAGAATGCAGGTGCAACATATCAACGCGCCATGCATCGTATCTTCAAACCTCTTTTAGGGAAGTTTGTTGAATGCTATGTAGATGATTTGGTGGTTAAATCCAAACAACGTTCTAATCACTTGGCTGATTTTGAAGTCATATTCCACAAGCTTCGACAACATAATTTTAAGATGAACCCCTTAAAATGTGCTTTTGGGGTAACCTCAGGAAAATTCCTCGGCTTTGTTGTACGCCATCGTGGTATTGAAGTCGATCCTGAGAAGACCAAATAAATCCTTGGTATGTCACCTCCTCAGAATTTGAAAGAATTAAGAGTACTTCAAGGACACTTAGCCTATATTCGGCATTTCATCGCCAATTTGGCAGGCAAAAGTTTACCCTTTACCAAATTATTGAAGAAAGGAGTCACTTACCAGTGGACTGAAAAATGTCAAGAAGCATTTGATGTTCTCAAGAAATACCTCTTGAGTCCACCAGTACTCATGCCACCTGTTCAGGGTAGACCACTTATCCTCTATGTGACAGCTTTAAAGCGATCATTGGGTGCCTTCCTCGCTCAAAAGAATGATGCTGGGAATGAAAATAGTCTCTACTATCTCAGTAGAACTATGCTTGAAGCAGAAACCCGGTATTCAAGTATTGAAAAGTTCTTCCTATCATTAATCTTTGCAGTTCAAAAACTGAGACACTACATACAACATCACGAGGTCCAATTGGTATCTCGTAATAATCCACTCAAATTCATCCTTAGTCTTCCAATGCTTATAGGACGTTTGGCAAGGTGGGCGGTTATTCTACAGCAGTTTGAAATTCAGTATGTGTCTCAAAAGGCAATTAAGGGCCAAGCTCTGGCTGATTTCCTGGCTGAACATCCTTTAGTGGAAGACACGTATTCAGATATTGAACTCCCTGATGAGGAAGTTTTCTCTATTCAAGAGAGTTCTCAAACATGGGAATTGTATTTTGATGGTGCTTCCAGAAGTCCAACAGGGAAGAAAATGGAAAATCCTAAATTCAACAAAGTTGGTTTAGGAATTTTGCTCATTTCTCCAGATAAGGCAGTGTTACCTTATTCCTTTTTGTTGTGGGAAGGTGGTACCAATAATGAAGCTGAATACCAATCTCTCATTACAGGCTTGGAGTTAGCGCTTCAAGCACAAGTGAATCACTTAAAGGTGAAAGGTGATTCAGTCCTGGTAATCAAACAAGTCAATGGGGATTATGCCATCAGAAAAGAAGAATTAATCCCTTTGTATGATTACGTCAGAGAGTTAATGTCGGAATTCCCTTCCGAACCGACAATTTCTTATGTCCTAAGATCACAAAATGCTCAAGCTGATGCACTGGCTAATATAGCCACAGCTTTAGCAGATCCAAATCGGGACGAGACAACCATCTGTATTGCCCACCATCGTGCAATTTCACCTTATGTTCAAGTCAGAACAGAGGAAATTAATGAAATTAGTCCCATTCCTGAACCGTATGGTCATACTACAGGATGGATGTCACCTATCAGGGAATACCTTCAAAATATAACACTTCCACCCGATAGAGCCGAGAAAGAACAAATCTGGCGACGTGTGGTCAATTTTACTATTTATGATATCCCAAACCACCTCAAGAAAATTCTCTACAAACGTGGTTTTGATGGAGTTCTCTTCAGATGTATTGATGGTGAAGAGACAATGGTTGTCATAAAAGAAGTGCATGCAGGAGTCTGTGGTGCCCACCAGTTTGGACATAGACTGTCTGATCAAATTCGAAGGCTTGGATACTTTTGGCCTTCAATGATACACGATTGTGTTAATTTCACAAAGAAGTTTCATTCATGCCAAGTATATGCCAACTTCATTCATCAACCTCCAGAGTTTCTTCATATAGCTAAATACTCGTGGCCATTTTCCACATGGGGAATGGATGTGGTGGGACCTTACCCTTCAGCTACGGCCAAGCAGTTTAAGTACATTCTTACTGCTACTGATTTCTTTTCCAAATGTGCAGAGGCAGTACCTCTCAAAGAAGTCAGTTCTAAATGCATTGTTAGCTTCATCAAGTCTAACATCATTACTAGATTTGGTGTCCCTCATACCATATTGACGGACAACGGCACCAACTTCTGTTCTTCTGAGGTGAAGAAATTGTATCAAGAATACAACATTAAGTCCAACCATTCATCTCGATATCATGCGGCGGCTAATGGCCAGATAGAATCCTTCAACAAGACTCTTTCAAATATACTGCAAAAGATGGTGGATAAATATAAGAGCTCATGGCCTGATAAACTCTTTCATGCTTTATGGGCTTATCGGACTACCACTCGCAATGCAATGCGGTCAACTCCATATTCATTTGTATATGGAACATAAGAAGTCTTGCCAATTGAAGTTCAATTTCCCTCACTCAGAATAGCCATTTGTGATCAGTTATCTACAGATGAACAATCCCAAAAGTGGTTGAATGAATTGGAACAGTTAGATGAGAAAAGATTGTGCACTTTTCACCACTTGGAAATCTATCAGAATCGAATAGCACGAGCTTTTAACAAAAAAGTTCGTCTTCGTTCATTCATTCAGGGAGAATTCGTATTGGTTCTCAGAGCACCAATGATACCAGGAAAGAATCCTCCCAAGCTTGAACCAAAATGGGAAGGACTTTATTCAATACATAAGGTCTACTCTAATGGAGCGTATTCTCTAATCTCAATGGATGGAGAACACATCACGACTCCAACTAATGCCAGATTTCTGATGAAGTATTTTGTATAAACACAAAATATTATTCCCAGATCCAAACAGTTACAGAAGTTCCTTATTTGTCCGAGATGACATTAAACTATATTATGTCCGAGATGACATTAAACTATATTGTGTCCTAGCAACATGACATTAAACTGTGTGGCACTTTCATCATCCAGCATGATGTTAAACTGTCATATTGGTTACTATTATGTCCTACATGACACTAAACTGTATTATGTCCTATATACATGACATTAAACTGTACAGAAGTTCCTTATTTGTCCGAGATGACATTAACTATATAATGTCTGATATGACATTAAACTATATTGTGTCCTAGAAACATGACGTTAAACTGTGTGGCACTTCCAGCGTCCAGCATGACGATAAACTGTAAAAAGTCCCCAGAACTGATATCCTCATATTGGTTAACCTTAGTCCTAGCTACATGACTTTAAACTGTACAACAATGTTCTATCGTCCAACATGACGATAAACTGTATAAATGTTCTATTGTCCAACATGACATTAAACTGTAAGAGTTACTTTTATTGTCCTACATGACATTAAACTGTTAAAAAGTTTCAAGTTCGTCCTTGCTATATGACGTTAAACTATACAGCAATGGACCAGTATGACCTTAAACTGCAACTTCGTCCCACACGACATTAAACTGTGAACAAGTTCCCTAAACCGTCCAGCATGACCTTAAACTGCATCATCCCTGGTCCATGTATATGACCATAAACTATTTGCAAATCCCTTATGTCCAGCAAGACGATAAATTGGGACGTCCTAACTACATGACGCTAAACTGTATAAAAGTCCCTCACGTCCGGAAAGACGTTAAACTATATAATCATCAAAGGTCTAGCATGACATTAAACTGCACCATCCACAGTCCATTCATATGACCTTAAACTATTCGCACTTTCGTCCAACATGACATAAATGGTGTGTTATTTTGTCCTTACTGCATGACATTAAACTGCACAGTCCCCCTTTCGTCCAATATGACGTTAAACTATTTTATCCCCATCGTCCTAACTACATGACGCTAAACTATACAAGAAAACCCTTGATATGTCCTACATGACATTAAACTGTATTTTGTCCCTGCTACATGACACTAAACTGTGCAGCACCAATAGTCCTAACTGCAAGACTTTAAACTGCATAGTCCCTTTATATTTCCTACATGACGTTAAACTGTGCATCGTTTAGGTTATTTTTACCTCTTGTTTCTCACACCGAGTATGAGTCACGTGAGCTTAGAGCGAACATCAACCATAACACTCCCTTTGGGCAACTAACCAAGTGTAAGTCCAAACAAATTTTTTTATTAGATAGTTGTCCCCAAGAACAACCTGATCATTAATTCATTCTTTAATTGAACTACACGGACTTTGATCCTTGCCCTTCAGGCTGGGTATGTAGGCAACCTCCCAGGGTTCAAGCCCAAAAACAATCTCTTCACATCGGTTCACCACCATCTCATATGATGTTGATTTGTGAAACCTCCCCTAGAATCAATATTTTTTTACATTGATTCACTTTCGTCCTTGTTATACGACGTTAAACTATACAACAAGTTTGTCCGGTAGGACAATAAACTACAATATTCTTTGATTTCCTCACTTGAGAGAGAATTATTATTGACATTGGTTTTTCAATCATGTTTCATTTCAAAAAGACTACATGCATACATGGTAATGCCTAAATTTTTTATCTCAGGTTAAACCATCATTGCACCAAAGTCCCCTTTCACCCTTCACATGTACGAACCAAATTTGTACAAAGGGTAGTTCTAGAACTACGTGGGCTTGATTCCCATCCTTATGGGATACGTAGGAACGTTCGAGTATCCCTCGAATCCAGCCCCATGTCTTTTGGGCCAAACCCCAAAATTTCACTTTCAGTCCCTTAGCTAAAAAGTCCTCATGAAAACACACACTGTGTATTCATTATTATGGTCCGAGTTCTATGACCCTAAACTAAGATTTCTCATACTTTCGTCCTGCACGACGTTAAACTGCATTTCAAGAACTATGTATGGCTTGATTCTTATTCTTATGAGATACATAGTGAAGTCCATGTTTCAATTCAGGACCCAGGCACAACATGATTATGGTTTTCATTGACCTATGTATCTCTATATACATTGGACAATACCCATCTTTATGTGGTATAATCCAAACCTTAAATATTTTCAGATCTTCATAACCCTTTTCATGACTTCTAATCACAAAAATGTCAAACTTATGAGAATTCTTTTGCCTGACTATGCAGCACGTGCCCATAGGTGGCCTTGCCTAAACAGTCCACATAACAGAATTGTTAGCCAAAAGATACTATTTTATTTGACGATGAAGCCAATTACCTTAGGTGGCCCTGCATATTTCAACCCCCTAACGGGTTTGTTAAATAATGGTAACTTCATTCTTGGGAAGAATGCCTATTTTGTCGTTATTTTTCTTAAACGACAGTATGTAGGGATCCGCAAAAAATAGCCATCCTTAACATATTTGTCCCATATCCTTTTTCATGATCTGAAAGTATTCAAGTCTACGGTTTATTCTTCTTCCCTATGTTTGGGTCAGACCTTCATAGGAGTGATATTCATCCAGTTCATCGATATTCTTGTTCGAAAATATCTTCTCCATATTCAAGTACCTCTTTCCATACAAAAAACTCTATACTTTAGAAAATTTGAATCTCCATAAACTTTCACTGGCTTTTAGCACTAGGAAAGTAAATTTTTGAGAGTTCTTTTCGCCTGACTATGCAGCACGTGCCCATAGGTGGCCTTGCATAAACAGTCCACATAACAGACTTGTCAGCCAAAAGATGCTATTTATTTAACCTTGCAGCCAATGCCCTTAGGTGGCCCTGCATATTTCAACCCCCTAATGGGTTTTGTTAAATAATAGTAACTTCATTCTTGGAAACTACTTCTTCTAATGCCTTTTATCTCTTTTTCATATCATTCCCCAGATTCAAATATTCTTAAGCCATAGTTTCAATATATTCCCTCATACTTGAGTATGGTAATATTTTTTCAGATAAATTGTCAAGGAATTGAATCAATTTTAGTACATTTCGGTCAAAGCTATTTCGACCTTAATCATTAGCCCCTTTATGTCCGGCATGCATGACTTTAAACTTCCCACAAAAGAAAAAGGAACTCTGAATAAAAGTCAAGTTCTAGCTCACTAAACATACATTTTTGTATGATTTAGTTAATATTGAGAAATTAAGAGATTCAAAGTTTGTAGGGTTGTTAGTAATAATCCTAGTAAAAATAAAACTATGCTTAATAGGCCCATTGGATTAAGTAAAATTGAAGCAGGTAATGAAAGAATGCAGGTACAAATGATTGAAGACAAAAGTGTTTTGCATTGATACACAAGAGTGAGAAGGACATCCACAGACTGGAATCTCTTCTCTTTTTCAAGAATTACATGAGGTTTTCAAACATAACACTTCATTTGATTTACGGCATCCCGAGCTTCATCAGCAACCACCTTGAATTCATTCATTCAACTAGATACAAAAAGAGATGCGGTGATACCAGCTCTTCTTGGAACAATTGTAAGAGGATGTTCTTGAGTGCGGTTTGAGAAAATTTTCTGCTGATCAAACAGTGACTCTGTTTCTGTCCAAGAGACTTGGGAGATGGATACATGGATTTAATAATGGAGCATTGGAAGTAAATAGCCATTTGGAGAGAGTACTCTTTTTCAGATATTTATCTAATGCCATGTTTGTCTTCTCTCCACCAACTGGAAGTGGATAACATTTCAGCCCATGGGTTTTCCATTTTCATATCTGCAAGGAAATGGCATAGAGAAAGAACTTGATAGTTCACACCATTGTTGTTGCTCTTAATGCACAACATAACCGAAATAGAGGAGTAGCAGTGCAATTGCATCTCAGGTGTATAATTGTTTGCATATGGAACATTGACTCCTTGCAGATGACCATGACCACACAGAGGCAGATGGATGCTCCGTGGAAAATTAAGATGATATTTCTTCAAGTACTTAGCCAAATCTGGGAGAGTGCTGTTGAAGATATCATAGTAATCATGGCCAATGATGTTCATCATGTCATCAATCCACTTGCTAGCTAGTTCATCAGCCATTCCAATTCCCTTGGGAACCACTGAATCTGCACAAAAGATGAATAAACTAAACTCTTAAATGGGTTTATTTTTCATAAAATTTGTGAAGAAATTTGGAAAAATGACCAAGGCATTTAAGTCTCGCAAGTCTAAACATGGCGCGCAAGTATTCGAGTGATGCGCTATTTTTTGACGCGCAACTATAAACCGCGCAAGTACAAATACCTTTACAGTAGCGCGACATCAAGGAAAACACTAGAAAACAGAGCAACCTGCGCGGCTAAGGTGACCTGCGTGGCGAGAGCTCGAGAAATTCGGGATCAGATGCTACACACGGCCAAAAGCCATGTATTTATAGGCCAGGAAGCCTATCTGCGCACCGTACCCAGAGCGCTTATGGCCTGCGGGACACAAACTTGCGCGCCGCCCTCTGTGCACTGAAGACTTGCGTGCCCCCCTTTTCCTTTGGATGGATTTGATTTCCTCAGAGTCAAATCCTCATTTCTCCCAAGATCCAACTCTGAGGGGGGACTTTTGTTGACGATCCTTTCATCACAGAATCTAAAGATCGGAAAAGGGAATATCTGAGCTCAAAGTGATTCAACCATTGAAGAAAATATCAAAAATCGACAAAGGAATGAACAAAGGATCAACAGCAACTGAACCGCGCAAGTTATCTCACTGTCACGCAAGTACACTTGGGCGACGACCTTGGTCGCGCAAGTGACTTGCGCGACCTAAGTGGTAACCGCCCAGTAACCGCCTTGGGTCTTCTCCTGCCTATAAATAGACCCTATGGGCCCCCCATTTAAGGGAATCTTTTTCAGAAACTCGGATTGAAGCTCCCGATGCCCAAATCTCTTCTCAAAGCTTCCAGAACACTTCTAAGGTAATTTATTACCTAGAACGGAAGATCAAAAGAGAGGGAGGAAGTCCTAAGTGTTGAAACTCATCAACACTTGCGCGCCGCCTTATTCCTTCAATAGAACTTGCGCGTCTCTTTTCTAGAAGAACCTCAAGAGGATTCTAAAGGGATTTATAAAGAGTCGCCCAAATATTTTAATGATGTTTGAGAATCGAGCAAGTATCCCACATGTCGCGCAAGTAGACCTGCGTGACCAATACTTGCGCGCCGCCGCAATACTTGCGCGCCTTTCAAGACTTGCGTGCCCCTACATTTTTCGGGAGCCCATTTTTCCCATTTTACCCCTCTTAAGACATTACACCTTTCCTTTTCAAGATTCAGTCTTCAAGACACTCTTCAAAGCCATTTATGGCATGATTTCTTGATTTGACTTCCTTATCTGAAAGGAATTTTGTGGAATATCTCTCAAAACCTAGTGATTTAAATATCCTTATGTCACTAAATATGGAGAGTTTATTCATTCAACCTCATCCTTTAAGATTAGAGAATCCTTAACTTGGGTCTCCTTTCAGGAATAATCCCCAGTTATAAATCCTTTAATCTGGGCATCCTCCTCAGGAGTAAGCCCCAAACCTTAATTCCTAACCTGGGCCTCCTTTTTCAGGAGTAAGTCCCAGTCATAATTATGGGCATCCTCTTCAAGAGTAAACCCGAAGTCCCTTAATTTCTCTTAACCAGTACTAAATTATGTTTGATATGGGGTTCCTTCTCAGGAGTAAAACCCAATTATCAATCCTCTCCTAATTTGGGTTTCCTTTTCCGGAATAAGTCCCAAGTTAGAGTATTCAAATCTCCATAAAGCACATATACCTTTATGAACCCTCTTCCTGGATTTTCTCCCTAAAAGTAAATCCTAAACCTTCATCTATTTGGGCCTTTATACATACATAAGCCCCAAACAATTTCTTATGATTGCATCTTTCATGGCACAACTGTCTAAATTTTACCAATACCTCTTGTTTCTCACACCGAGCATGACTCACGTGAGCTTAGAGTGTAAAAGTAACTATGACATTCTTCTTTGAGCCATCAATCATAAACGTCATACTCCATCACTCGAACTACGTGGGTTCTGATTCCTTTTCCAAAAACAAAGGATACGTTGGTAGCCCATTTATGGGTTCGATCCCAACTTTGAAATAATCCATGTCCTTCTGAATGACGATAAACTTCATGTGCCCCACTGAGTGGCTTTAAAACCAGAATGGTCATCATAATGACCAAGAGACTTTTATATAAATGTTTTGAAGGATACCATTGACCAAGAATCTCTAAACAGATATAGATGATTCTCTATTGATGAAGAACCTCGAATACATATAAAAGATTCTCTAAATTTCGTGCATATTTAATCATTGATTGTTAAAACTAAAGGAAAGCTCATTTTATACTTGGTAATGTAATAAGGATTCACAAACATAACTTAAATCTATAAAGAGAGTCCCGGAGTAGACAATAATTCCCCTAAAAAAGGTGTGATGAGTCCGACCTCCCATCCTCTCGACCAATGCAAATTCCTAAGCCTCATTAGTCTACAAACAAATGAGCACCTACCTTTGGAAAGTAGGTACAAACGGATGTGGAATCATTTGATATTTCCGGTTCTATGAACAAACCCGATAGAAACCGATCGGAACGTTTGAATCTCCCGTCCAGGAGGTCATCCCCGAATTCCGTGCGAAACAGACCGAAAAGATCCATGTGCACTAATTGTAATGCATCGGTTGTTGAGACTTAAATGATTGATTTAAAACTAGATTTATGTTTCTTTCCATATTGAAAAGGATCACAAACTTTAGAAGAATCAAATCTAAGCTCCGGTAGATCCTTAACTAGTTTCTTCTTAGAGAGTTTACATAGGTTCCTATGGTTACAGTGACCTAGTCTTCTATTCCATAACCAGGAATGATCATCCATTGCACTTAGGCAAGGTAAATCTTGGCTTCGAAGGTCTTCTAGGTTCAAGGTGTAAACATTCTCTTGCCTATTGGCTGAGAGAATAAATTCTTCCTTGGAATTGTGAACTAAGCACTTATCATTCCTAAAATTCACAAGGTAACCTTCATCACATAATTGACTTATGCTAATGAGGTTGTGCTTAAGACCCTTAACAAAAAGAACATTTGAAATCAAGGTTTTACCAAGAAGACCAATATTACCTATACCAACAATATCTCCCTTAGCATTATCATCGAAAGTTACCTTTCCTCCTTTCGTTTTGACAATATTTTCAAAATAGCTTTTGTTACCAGTCATGTGCCAGGAATTTCCACTATCCATGTACCATGTATTGTTGCTGGTACTCTCTTTATTTTCCTAAAATCATGAAGAGAATTAGACTTTCTGAATCCAAACATGCTTGGATCCGAGATTTCCAGATAATAAAATTTTAGGTACCCACATCTTCTTAGAAAAAATAGCTTTGTGAAATCCTAGAGATTGGGTTTTGTTTAAGGAACAATCCATTTCCCAGTGACCACCACATTGACACATGGTACAAAATGGGGCACTTTTTGGAATGAAATAATTGTTACTAAAAATTTGTTTTGCATGTGTATAACCAAATCCAGAATTATTTCTTAAAGGTCGTATTTGGGAATACATTTTATCAAAATTTTCCTTACCATGGGTAATGTTTGATAAACAATTATTTAAGGAACAAATTTCGGACTTGAGTTTTATAACCAAGTTTTTATCCTCAAAATAATTAGTTTTAGAACTAGAGCTATGCTCGAAATGATTTTTCTTAGAAATTACTTTTTCTAATTCATTAGAAAGTTTGTTCTTCTTAGAACTTTCTTCCTCAAATATTTTTGAAATACTTTCAAAATCATCATTTTTCCGATCAAGATCATTAGAAGGATATGATATTTCTTTTTTAAGAATAGAATTCCTAGAGTTTACCTTATCAAGTTTCTTATTGAGTTTATAATTCTCTTTCTCAAGAAGTTCAGCAAACCTAGAGACTTCTTCATAAGTGTGTAAAGTATTTTCTTCATCAAAAGAGGATTCATCATTAGAAGAGTTATAATACTTACTATCATTAGAATTTAAAGAAACATTGGTCAATGATTCATCATTTTGTACATTAGCCATAAAACAATGATTATCAATAGGTAATCTGGCTATAAGACCAAGATTCTTCTGTCCTGAAGATTCATAATCAGAAGATTCATCTGAAGAACCACCAACATTGGAACTCCAGGTATCATTAGCTTTCAATACTTTCTTGGCTTTGGCTTTATAATACTTCTTTCTGTTCCTGTCTGAATGCATTCCTTTCCTTTCTCTCTTTTTAAGAAATGGTAAATATGGTCTAATATGTCCAGCTCTCTTGCATTCATAACAAGTAACTTCACCATCTTTCTTATCTTTCCTTTCCTTTTTCTTATACTTTGATTAGAAATTTCTCTGGCCATCTATCTTTTTCATCCTTCGAGCAATATTTGCTAATTCATTTTCTGATATTTCACTCTCACTAGAATCTGTCTAAACCACCATCTTCTTAGACTTGGATCTGGTTACTCTATTAAAAGTCTTATCTTTCATATGATTTGATGTTGTTGTAAAAGCAACGATACCATTTCCATTTTTCTTTTTGATGTTGTCAGCATCTCTCTTCATTCTGTTTTCATGTAGGAGAAGAGTTCCAAATAACTCATCAAGAGAAATTTGAGTGACCTTCCTGTTCTCATCTATAGCAGTACTTTTGGATTCCCACTCATTAGGCATGATATCAATTATCTTATCCACAAGAGATTCATCATCGATGAATTTTTCTCCCATTGACTGTAGACTATCGACGATAGTCATAAATCTCTGTTGAAAATTACAAATTTGTTCTCCATAAGGAAAATTGAAGCCATGATATTCAGCTCTAAGCATAGCTGTCCTAGTCTCAATCACTTTAGAAGTTCAAATGTGTGTAATCTCTAACTTCTTCCAGATACAATTAGGTGCTTCACAAGAATAAATTTGGCTATATATATTTCTGGTCACTGAACAATGTAGAGTATTGTGTACCTTCTAATTAAGTTGATACTCTTGATTTTCCTGGTTAGAAAAAGTTCTAACTTCCTTGTCAGGAATTTTATATTATCCAGTAAGCATAACAAAATTGTCTACTCCAGTATTGATAACAAAAGTCTTCATTCAATCTCTCCAGTACTCATAGTCATTACCATCAAAGATTGGTGGTCTTGTATGATTTATATTATCAATATAACCAACATTAATTCCATCCATACTTATAATAACCTTTGGAACACAAACTTGTTAGTAGAAAAGATTCATAATAGCAAAGTTCAGAATGGGAATGTTCGGAATGAGAAAGTACGGAATTGGAACGTACGGAATGAGAAAGTGTAGAATGATAAAGTGAGCAAGAAAAACTTATACGTGAGTACAAGTATTTCAGAGACCTCATCTGATACCAATTCTAGGATCATAATAATGATGTTGATGCTCAATTTACAAGAGGGGGGGGGGGGGGGGGTTGAATTGTATACTTTAAAAATTCTTTTGTAACCTTTAAAGTTAGTTAAGAATAACAGTGTTTTCCATACGCAAAAGAAAGAGCTAAGTTTAACAAAGTTAAACATAAGAAAATTCACGACACCTCTAATACCAAATGAAAACATGGAATGAGATTCGGAAAGTAGGCTCCAGAAATATGGTTCTGGAAATTGAAACTTAACAAAAGATTACAATATGAGATTCTACCTTAAAATGTATAGAATCTAAATGAAACAGAGTACATGTAAAGAAGTATAAGAATGTTATACTTTCCTTATAATACAAATTGCAGTGGAAATAAAAAAGTTGTAAAATTACAGGTAACAAGATATAAGTATTTTAACCTAAAGAGAAGGGTATCCAACAACCTTGGATAAAGGTCCCTTGATTTATACTTTCAAGCAAGCCTGTCTTACCCACTCCAAAGTAAGCCCTCGATACGAAGATCGGAGTCTCTGTCTTGTTATCCCCGCAAGCCCTCAACTTTAGGGTAGTTGGTCACATCTATCTTCCTCAGTAAGGAAGCCCTCAACTTAATGGTAGTCGGCACCTATGTCTTCCTCACCAAGGAAGCCCTCATCTTCAAGGTAGTCGGCACCTCTGTCTTCCTATCCCCAGAATTCCTCAAATGTAATCACCAACATTCAGAGTCGCAAGAAGCTTTGAGAGTTAATAAGAGCCTCTATCTCTCTAGAAATCACTTCAACAGCATGTATTCACGATGTTGAAGAAGTTATCCATCAGTTATGAGCTCTTTCAAATGAGCTCCTATTTATAGGCAAGGTCGGCCTCCTTCCCAATGGTCATATTTTCCTTAAAAATCGGAGGGACGTGTATACGTGTCACTTAGCCAACAGTTAGTTTTATAACAGAATAGACGACATCATTTTATAACAAAACATGTGTAACATAATGTACGACATTGTTTTAAGTCTAACTAAAATGATCGGAGTGAAGGTTCGGAGTGTAAACAAAAATTGAAAGAGTAGACAAAATATAGAAGTGTAAGCAAAAAACAATGTCTGGAGTCTGACAAAAAAAAATTTCGAAGTCTAAATAAATTCAGAGTGTATAAAACAAAGATGATCAGATTCTGTTTAGTAGGTGAATTTGTAATGTGAATTCGGAATGAGAATTCGTCATCAGAATTCATAATGAGAATTCGATGTTGAACTTCATAAGGATTCCTATCCTAAATCTAGTGTAGAACATAATCAGAGTTCGTATTCGGAATTTGGAATGAAATTTTATCGCAGTTTTCATTTGAATTCAGAGTGAAACATTGTTACAGTTCCCAAGAAGAATTTGGATCCTAAAACAGAATATTTCATATCAAAGTTTCAAACAATTCTGAGAACATAGAAATGAATCTGAATCTTATACTTAGAAAAAATATGAATGAAAATATTATAAGGATAATTTTTCTTACAAAAGAGATTTTCCTTATAAAAGATATTTTCCTTATAAAATAAATTTTTCTTATAAAATAAATTTTCCTTAAAGATAAGGTGTTTGTGATTTTCAAAACAATAAGGAATGGAAAAGTCATAAGGAAAACCTTATTGACTCAACAGTTTGTCCATTGTAAACCAATAAAAAAAGCATTGTTCAACTAGAGCTTTCAGGTGTAGTTACTTACTTAACAGTTTCCACATGGGAAACAATTCCTTTTCAGGCACGACTATTCTATTTACCAGTCCATGATTCTGCGGCTCTTTAGGTTCTACTCTATATAAATTTATTTCTTTCATTTGAGACCTTATCTATCATGAGTCGATGAAGAGGGTCACTTTATTCTAGGCATAAAACATCAGGTTCTAGAAGATGAAAGATTTGATGGGGAGGAAGATATTTGGAAGGAATGGGATTCAGTTTCGATAAAGGAAATATCGATTGAATAGTGAAGTGAAAAAGTTTTTTTTTATCATTTAGGTAGTCCAATCATTTTAAACCAAAAGCATGATAAATGAATAATAATATAATAAAGAGCGACATGTGAAATAAAATTAATGAAAAATAGAAAAATGACTCATTATAGTTAGTCCAGAACTATTTGTGTCATCTTTATGGAGTGATAGAAAATGGTGTGAAATTAATGAAGGGATAGTATGTGTAAAACCCTGGCTTGCAAATCCATGAACGTGTAATAGTAATTCCAAAACTGTAACATGTGAAAATGTAAAAGTGAAATAATAAGTGTGAGACTGTAACTTTTGAAACTGTAAGATCATGACTTTAATCCATTCACTTATAAATTATCCTCCCTAATTTATGTATGATGTAATTTATCATTTTATAAATTAATGATTTAGTGAATATATCAGCAATATGATATTCAGATCCAGTGAATTCCAAATTGATATCACCTTTTTGATAATGGTGTCTCAAAAAGTGATCTCTTACATCAATATTTTTTGCCATGGAATGTGAAACAATATTCCTGGATATTTTAGTAGCACTTCGGTGATCACAATTTATAGGTACATGTCTAAATTAAAATCCATAGCCTATTAATGTCTGTTTCAACCCCAAAATTTCTATACAAAAACACATAACATCTATTTATTTAGCTATGGTAGTAGATAATGTAACATAGTTTTGTTTCTTACTACACCATGTATGTGGATCCTGCCCTAAAACATTACATAATCCTGAATTAAATGAATAATTCTCATTGAGGATCTTATCAGGTTTAGATTTTTAGAGAATTAGGACATAAATATTACATCTCAATGATTACAAAGTAGACACATCTAATCAGTTTCAATTTATTTCACAAAAAATATATATTAAACAAATTAGTCATGTCTAGTTCTATGTTTTAGATAGAATGACATTTCCATGATGCCATCCACGACCGTATTACACTTTATGTCTTGTGAAAACCATTTCAGAAACATGGGATGAACATAAAAATCTCAATAAGGGATACACAATGAAAAAAAAATTATATCATCAATATATAAATAACATAATATTTTTAACATATTCCATGAAATCATAAGATTTGTGAAATACACATAGAATTCATAAAACATAAAGGTAACATGAGGCATTCTTAACATTCTTACGTTGGGAGTAACCCTCATGGTTAGGTTTGGAATACCCATCATCGTATATTCCCAAAATCTCTTTAGAGAAACTATAGCATTTATGTCCTTCACATTACCCAATGCATTAGATATCTATCATGGGATCACCCACCCGTAGTTTATCATAGAACCACCCGACTTCATAAACAATTCCCAAAAACCATAACATAATTGTATCATATAAAACATGCATAAAGAGAACATAACATTTCCACATTTCAGTCACAAGATATCAATTCAACAAATTTATATAATAAGTACATTATCAAAACCATATTCAATACCAAAATAAAATAAAATTAAAACATGGTATTTTTTTCATTTAAAAAAGTTATGTCTTTTATAGGAATATGAAACTCAAATAATGGTCACAGAAACAGAGAAGTCGTTGTCTCTATATACGTAGGATAAAAACATTCTTTTTTCATTTATTAAAACACTACGTGTAAAAAGATTCCTTTTTAATGAAATTAAAATTCAAATGGTTTTATTATATAACTAATGAAATAAGGTCGTATATAAATTGAAGTATGCCTCAACGAAAGGAGATTGAGGCGAAGTCCCTTACAAAGATGGTATCCTTAAATTAAGGATAAATTAATTACATAATTGTGTGTTACCAATATAAATACACTCAATATAATTGGATATTAAGTGTAAAACAATCATAGGTCATTCCCACATATTCATAGCACGACATAATCAATAAGTAGTGTTTTATCCCAAATAATTGAAATTGGGTTAGGAAGTTCCCTTATAGAAATTTGATAGCCTAACGACGTCACATTAAAATTCATAAAATTAGTTCATGAGAGATAAAAATGGTATCTCATCACTTGGACATAAAATTTACTTTAATAAGGATATATAATAACACATTCCAACATAAGAATATGTAATGTAAAAGACCTAACAAAAAAATGTCTATTAAAAAGAGGTTGGTGAAAGGTTCCCTTACCGATTTGGTTGCCATTAGAAACGTACGTTCCATGATATAAGGGTCCTAAAATAAAGATTTAAATACCAATAAATTAAATTATATTGCAAAAATAATACAATCGTGGGTAGTATATACACCACATAGAGGGAAATAGTGGCAAATGTAGCATGAATCTCACGGGAATTTAAGTGAGATAAAAACCCCTTACCTTGTTGTAATCAATCAAGTTGTATGACCAAAAGATAATAAACACCAAATAAATTAAATAATACCATGAATATAAATATAATCATGATAATATATATGAAATTGCATTACAGAATACACCACATGCCACAAATAAGTGGTGAACATTGGAATTCTCATCAAATTAAAAGTGAGATACGAAATCACCTTACCCCAAGTCAGACTTGTCTTGTTCATTTATTTATATTCCTAAATAATAATCACAGGTAAATTTAAAATTTATTAATGAAATATTTTAAAATGTATTATTCAATTCATATCAAATTTTATCATGTTATAAAAATTAGTTAATTATGTGATTTTATATCATATGTTTTGTCGATGTTCGGTACATGAGTCAAAAATGAAATTGTTTGAAAACAATTGCCCATGTTGTTATAATTACATCATCTCAATAACGTTATTAATGATTTAAATATCATTATATATTCATTTTATACTATTCCCTAACATTTGGAGATAAAATATGAAATGTATCATTCATGGAGACCATAGGTCGTACGTACGTATGAACGCTACTTTCATTTATTTATCATATTAAAGGAATTAAAACAAAATGAGACATATATATATTATAATTAATGTATAATATTTATTATATATAAGTTACATATGTTCATTAATTACATTACTTATAAATTACATGTTTTCATGAATGAGTCACACCACTTGAGGGGGGGGGGTTGTTTACACTTCCTTAGATGAAATTATCGCAGTTCCACAACATGAAAAGCATAACGATGAGTTTTAAAATTAAAATTCATAAGAATATAGAAAAAATAAATACCATATATATCATATATAAATACATTGACATCATAATGTCCACCTAGAATTATTTTAAACAAATAATGAACAATCATCATTTCGTGAGGCAGAAATTTGCCACTCATAGAAATAATAAGTTCTTTAACAATTAGACGGAGGTGTGTGTAAGTATAGGTATAAAAATTATCATAAAAAATTATAGTATAGTTAAGATACTGGTGTTATTATGGGATAAAATAATATGAAAATTGTGGTTAGTGAAAAAGGGAAATAGAATATAGAAACTCGAGAGAAGTCATTACCTCTAAATCAGGTAACTTTTTTTGATTTGAGCCAATGGCTTCCTTGGAAAGACTTCTACCCAAAGTAAGGATTCTAGGAGTAATATAGGGATGTGTAGAGATAATATGAGTATAGTTTGGATGATCCATGGTATTGAGAGGTGCGGGTACGGGGCTAGAGGTGGGGGATTTTATAAAAGGGAGGAGGGTCACTTTTTGAATGTCTTGAAATGTTACTTTATTATAAAATGGTTTTCAGATTTTAAAGGTCCAAAAATGATATATTTTCCCGATAACGTGATAGGGGTTTCAAATAAACCCATACAATAGGTTTTAGACAAGTTTATGACTTATATTTTACCTTATATTTTCAATTTATTTAAATTGCTCATTAATGAGGTAATCACTGCATCATCATGGTCTCATAAATAAATTTATTTATTTAATGTCTAAAAATTATAAAATAATACCATGATTTAGGAAATATTTTTAGATTTAAAATGACTAAATATAGTCTAAGATATTATTTATTTAAAAAAAGTAAATTTTTATTACATATGATATACAAACCGTTGTTATATTTCTCTTCTTTTAAAAAAATAATGTCATAAATGTCACTATTATACCCATGTGACTCCATTGGCCCTCAAGTTAGGTAAAAAGATTCCCTTGTTTGGACATGACTCAAAAAAGAGTATTTGGACACATGTTGGGGTCATTTTATGTTATTATCATATTATTTTGTTACACTTAACTACCTGATTACTAATTAATCACGATAATTAATGATAATTACCGTCGTTACTATTCGTATTGTCAAAAAAAAAGGCGTCCAAATTACATAATTTGGACCTTGTGATTCCAAATATAGAATAAATGTTAACAAATATAAACATATAAATTTTCATAATTAATTTAAAAATAATCCTTGTTGTCACAACCAAAGAGGTGTTTTTAAGAAGTAAAATTTATCAAATGATTGACTTGTTATTACATCCATTTGAAAAGTAAAATTACATCCCATGAACAAAATTTTATTATGTGAAAAAAAATAATTCAATAACACTTTAAAAATAATTAAACGGACCATCTATCTATATAATAAAATTAGATGAAAAAGCAGTTTTGTATAAAAATGCAGTATTTTTCATTATTCATTAAAAATTAACATTTGTCTGTAAAATACCAAAAAATTATCCAAAGTAAATTTGATATTCCAAATTCAAAAATGATTTACATTTTAACAAATTCAAAACATATAACTTGAATTAATTAAATTTATAATTAATTTATGTTGTCAAAAAAATAGCGTGTTTTTATGAAACAATGTCTATCAAAAGATTGACACTTGTTTATGTCCAATTTCAATATGAAATTAATTCAAATGACCAATATTGGATTAAATGGTAAAACTATACTTGATCTAAACATTAATCCCAGTTAAAAATATAATCTAACCATATAAATAAATTATATTAAAAAGAGGTTTTGAATTAAAATACATCATTTTAACTATTCATTAAAAAATGAACATTATCAGAAAAATAACAAAAATTTACACCAAGTAATTTTTGATTTCATGATTCTAAAGAAGGATTTTTTTTTCAAATATGACATATAAAATTGACAAAAAGTAGTTTTAAAAAGGGTTCTCCATCAAAAGGCGGTTAATTGACCATTTAAAAAACATTAGAATATTTATGCTTAAATTCGAATTCTTTTCTTATTTTAAGCATCAAAGATTTATTGGATAAATGTAAAAATATTTAACAAACATATATAATAATTTTGTAGTCAGTTATGTTCATTCAATCCATTACAATGGCTCGTCATTAACTACCATTTAAAATAATATTATTATATTATTAGTGTGCAATGTAAGATTACAAAGAAACTCATTATTGTGTACTGGGTACTCCATCGAACATAATATTCCTTTTAATGTAATATTTACATTTTATTCACAAATATAAATAAATTTGAAAATGTCATTTTTTTATTTACTTTTGATTTTACATCCGTCCCCACTTTGGGAATTTCATTCTCACAATTTTAAAATTGGGCCTGGAAACATCATTGAATACCCCACATCAGAAAATGAGTAAATTAAACTATCACATTATAAGAAAGAAAGAAAAGTACAAAGGTCACCCGAGACAACAAATGCTAGGATTCCATGAAAACATGGATATGGAAGAGAAAACAAAGGGCCATGTTCTAATGGAGGGTGATAGAAATCATTTTTAAGAGGAAGTTAAGCACCAAAAAATTACAAACTAATAATGGGTTAAAAGGTATTTCATTCCCCAGTAGGAAATGCTAACAGACAATGTTTTTGGTTGAAGTTACTTTTCATTGTGAAATTTATTTATGAGCTTAACTAAATCATAAGGAAACATACATACTCCTCATGTAGAATTTCATATCTCACTAGATTTCTACACAAACTCATATTTTCTCTAAACAATGAGTATTTAGGATGACTTGTTCGCATTAAGAGCACTATAATCAACTTATTGAGAATCACGTAATCCAAAAAAGATGAACAATATATTTTCCATTTATTTACACCTCAACCAAAACCAAATTTTTAGTAAAAGATTAGATAATCCCCAAAAAGGATAATCTTTTACAAAAAGAAAAACTATTAATAATCTCAAAAATTCAACAAAAAGAACCCAAGGTTCAAGAAAGACCATTAAATAAACAACTATCCATAAAATTCTTCAAAGTAATTCAAACTAAGATTGAAACCCAAATATCTGAAGGATTTAATCACATAGTCTTCCAAGGTAAATCATAACATTTATCTCCAAATAACATCAGTTACTCTTAAAGTATCATATTCAAATGTAGTTATCGAAATCACATATCCTACATGATAGGTCAATCATTTCCATAGATAACCCAAATATACTTATTCTTGATTGACAAAATCATCTAACTAAAAAGAATTCTTCATACTTACCAGGGACTTCACGTAGTCCAGTGGTAGGAAATAAATACCAGCCTCAATTTCGTTGTGGGTTCGATTCTCGCAACTTCTTATAACGTGATGAGTTGTCACATAGTTTTGTTGTTGTCCCTTTTCAAAAACTACATAATTTTATAACATTCCCGAAAAGAGATATATTCATCAAAAATAACTATAACATATTTTAACCACAATGGTTATCTAATAACATTAGTTTTTCACCCCAATATGTATTAACTGCTAATTACCTCAAATTCAAGGATCATATAAACCAAAGTGGTTCATTATAACTATATCCAAAATAGAAATGATATTTAATCATTGAATAAAATTTTCATATATCAAACATCAGGGGTACAAATACTATAAAAAGTATTCTAATATAATCTTATCATCAAAAGAGCCTTAATACATTTAATGATTTCACCATCCTAAAATCTACCATCACTCTTTAATCCCTTATATGTTGACTACTAACTCATTAATCATTCTTCATGATCCATTAACCATGCCTTTCCAACTAATTCATAAATACATCTTTCCTAAAAAAAATCATTAATCATATCTTAAGACTTAAATAATAGGAAAGCATATGTTAATAAATAATCCATACATTTTATTGGTCATTATCAGTTTCTTCATCCTCAATCAGAATGGCATTAGTTATTGGTAAAAAAATATTTGTACGGTCCTAGTGATCCCATTCCTGAAACTTATTCGTAGGACATGTGTTTTCGCAATGAACATACACACAACATTTAATACAAGCAATTGATCCTTCAGAAAGAACTTATTTCCCTTTCCTTGAGTCAACTAGATGCTTCCTTTTTCCATGGAAGTTTATTGCTTTATAACCTTCATTTCCACATCTATAGCATCTTTCTGTCCCTTTGAAACATTTTCCTACGTGTGTCATTCCACATATTTGACAAATAAGATTTTGAACACACTTAGATTTCTTATTATTACATGAACTTTCATAGGGATTTTTTGTCTCATATACGATGCATTATAAAAATCACTAAGGTTCAGGTGGTCAATCCTGACTCCAAAAAGATGGTAGAGAATAACCACAAGTTTTTTCATTGCTTCTCCCATAACATTCAGCTTCTCATTCAGAAAAATGTCACAGTTTTCTTCACATCCATTGTTACTTTGGTGCCTGCTAGATCCTACCATTTACTAAAACCAAAAAGGGCAGTGTGAGTATATCAGTAAAATCATAATATAATATAATTATATAATTATTCATGTTATCTTAAACTGATTCACTTTATATAAAAAAACTATGACTCTGTTTGAAATCCTAAGCATTATTGTAATGTCACATGTGCTTAAAGAATACCATAACCTCTAAAGTTATCTAAACCGACCATTTATACCAACGATAATGACCTGACATTAAAACATTAAATAATCTTGAATTAAATTAATAATTCGCAATGAGGATCATTTCAGGTATAGAGTTTTAGATAATTAGGACATATCTATTACATCTCAATGATTAAAAAGTAGACACATCAACTAAGTTTCCATTTTTTCACAAAATAAAAACTTTTTAACAAAAGAGTCATGTCTAGTTCCATGTTTTTGACAACATGAAATTTTGTTGATCCCATCCTTGACCATATTACACTTTATGTCATGTGAAAAACATTTCAAAAACATGGGATGAGCATTAAAAGCTCAGTAAGGGATACACAAAGAAAGAAAATAGTAGATCATCAATATATACATAAAATAAGCCTTTTAACATATCCCATGAAATCATAAGATTTTTTAAATACACATATATGTCATAAAACATAAATGTAACTTCAGGCATTCATAACATTCATACGTATGGAGTAACCATCCTCGATAAGTTTGGAATACCCATCAAAGTATATTCCCTAAATCACTTTGGAGAAACCTTAGCGTTTCACACCATCGCATTACCCAATGAATTGGATATCTATCTTGAGGTCACCCGCCCTTATGTTATCACGGAACCACCCGACTTCATAAACAATATCCAAGAACCACAACCTAATCATATCACATAAAACATGCATAAAGGAAATAGAACATTTACACATTTCAGTCACAAGATATCAATACAAAACATTGATATAATCAAGACTTTATCAAAACCATTTTATATACCCAAATAAAAGAAAAGTAAAAAAATGTATTAATATTTCATTTAAAAAAGTTGTGCCTTATAGAGAAAGCCGAAACTCAAATAATGGTCATGATGGCAGAGAAGTCCTTGTCGCCTCATATGTAAGACAAAAACATTAATTTTGATGTTTAGTAAAACGCTTCACGTAAAATGAATCCTTTTGAATGAAATTAAATGTAAAAATGGTTTATTATACAACTACTAAAAGAAGGTCGTATATAAATTGAAGTATGCCTCAACAAAAGAAGATTGAGACGAAGTCCATTACAAAGATGGTATCCTTACATTAAGGACAAATCAATTACATAATTATGTGTGAAAAATATAAATAAACTCAATATAAGTGGATATTAAGTTTAAAACAATCAGTGGTGATCCACACATATTCATAGCATGACATAATCAAGAAGTAGAGGTTTAACCAAGAAAATTGAAATTAGGTTAAGAAGTTCCATACATAAATTTGACAGCATAACGATGTCACATTAAAATTATGAAAATGAGTTGATTAGAGATAAAAGGGTATATTATCAGTTGGAAATAAAATTTATAGATATAAGGATATATAAGAACATATCCCAACATAAGAATATGTAAATTAAAAGACCTAACAAAATAATGTCTTTTAGAAAGAGGAGGGTGAAAGGTTCCCTTACCGATTTGGTAAAATTTCGTAACGTACACCCCATGAAAGAAGGGTCATACAATGAAGATGTTAATAATTATAAATTATATTATATTACACAAGGAATACAATCTTGAGCAGAACATACACCTCACAAAGGAAATTGTGGAAAATGTAGCATGAATCTCACGGGAATAAAAGTGAGATAAAAACCCCTTACCTCAATGTAATCAATCGAGTCGTATGACCAAAAGATAATAAAAACCAAATGAATCACATAATACCATGAATATAAATAGAATCATGATAATATATTTGAAATGGAAGTACACAATACAACACATGCAACAAAGAAGTGGTGAATAATGGAAATCTCACGGAATTAAAAGTGAGATAAGAAATCCTCTTACCTCAAGTCTGAATTGTCTTGTTCATTTCTTTATATTCCAGAATAATAAACATAGTTAAATTTATAATTTCATAAAGACTTCATTTAATGTTTATTATTCAATTAATAACACATATTATCATGTTATAATAATTAGTTAATTATGTGAGTTCATATCATACGTTTTGTCGATTTTCGGTACATGAGTCAAAAATGGACTTGTCTATAATGTATTGCCCATGTAGTTATAAGTACATCATATATAGAATGATATTAATGATTTAAATATCAATATATATTCATTTTATACTATTCCATTACATCTGGAGATAAAAAATGAAATGCGCCTTTCATGGAGACAGTAGGTCTTACATACGAATGAACGGTACTTTCATTTCTTTGTCATATTAAAGGAATTAATATGAAATGAGACATATATATATTATAATTCCAGTATAATATATATGTTATATAGGTAACATAAGTTCATTAATTACATTCTTTATATAATCCATGTTTGACATGAATGAGTCACATCACTTGAGGGGGAGGTAGTCCACACTTCCTAAGGTAAAATTATCATAGTTCCACAACATGAAAATCATAAAAATGTGATTTTAAAAAAATAAGAAGCATATAGAAAAAATGAAAACCATATATATCATATATAAATATAGTGTCATCATAATGGCCACCTTAAAAGGATTTAAAAAAATATTGAACAATCATCGTTTAATGAGGCAGTAATTCGCCACCAACAGAAACAGTATGTTCTTTAACCATTAGACGGATGTGTGTGTAATTGTAGGTATAATCCGTATCATAAAAAAATCATAGTATATAGAGGATACTGGTTTTATTATGGGATCAAATTATAAAAATATATTGGTGATTGATGAAGGAAAATAAAATAAAGAAACTCGAGAGAAGACATTAACTCTAAATCAGGTAACTCTTTTTTATTTGAGCCAAAGGCTTCCTTGGAAAGGCTTCTGGACAAAGTGAGGATTCTAGGAGTAATAGAGGTATGTTAAGAGCTAATATGAGTAGAATCTGGAATAGCCAAGGGTTTGAGAGGTGTTGGTAAGGGGCTAGAGTTGGGAGCCTTTTATATGAGGGAGGAGTGTCACTTTTGGATTGTTTTGAAATGTTACATTATTATAATATGGTTATCATGTTTTGATTGTCCCAAAATGATATATATCAAATATAAGGTGATTAGGGTTTTAAATACACCCATACAATAGTTTTTGAAAAGTTTTAGTATTAGATTTTACCTTATCTTTTTATTTTATTTAAATCGTTCATTAATGAGGTAATCACTGCATCATCATGGTGTCATAAATAAATTCATTTATTTAATGTATAAAAATTATTTAAAAAATACCAAGATATAGGAAATCTTTTTAGATTTTCAATGAATATTTATAGTCTAATATTTCATTTATGTAATCAAAATTAAAATTCTTTTACTTATGATATACAAATGTTTGTTATATTTCTCTTCCATTAAAAAAAATAATGTCATTAATGTCACTATTACACCCATGTGACTCCATGGGCCCTCAAGTTCGGTAAAAAGCGTTCCATTGTCGGCCATGACTCAAGAAAGAGGATTTGGAAAAAAATTGGGGTCATTTTATATTATTATGATATATTTTATTACCCTTAACTACCCGATTAATAATTAATCACGATAAATAAAGATAATTATCATCATTACTATTCATAATGTCCAAAAATAAAAGAGTCTTAATTACATAATTTGGAACTTATGATTCCAAATATTGAATCCATTTTACCAAATTACAAACAATAAAATTGAATTAATTAATTTAAAAATAATTCTCATTGTCACAACCAAAGACATGTTTGTAAGAAGTAAAATTTATCAAAAGATTGACTTAGTATTACATCCAAATGAAAAGTGAAATTAATCCCAATGAACAACATTGTATTAAGTGATAAAAAAATAATTCTATTACACTTTAAAAATAATTAAAAATAACCAACTAAATATATAATTAAATTAGAAGAACAAGAAATTTGGAAGATCCAAAAATAATATCGTCTAAATAAATTTGAACTAAATAAACATCATTGGAAATTTTTTTTATAAAAATAGAAGTATAAACTATACATTTTGTAAGACCTTTGGAAATTAGAAAACTACATAATCTATTATACCAATCACTTGGTGATTATTTTAATCTATATAATGCTTTTGATAATTTAAAAACATGACATGTAATGTGAGTATTTGAAAAACCAGGGGGTTGTCCAACAAAAAAATCATCATATGTATATCCATTTAATAATGCACTCTTGACCTCAATTTGATATAGATTTATATTAAGTTGTGTATCATTTTATTGAATGATTCTAATGTCTTTATGTCTAGATTCTGGTGAAAAGGTCTCCTCGTAGTTAATTCCTTCTTCTAAACTACAGCCTTGTGATACCAATCTTGCATTGTTGCAAATGATGTTATCAGATTCATCTACATTTTTTCTAAACACCCACACAGTTTCTATGGTAAAAATATATTGAGGTCAATCATCATGTTACCAAACTTTATTCCTTTCAATTTGATTATGTTCTTCGTGCAAAACCATCACCCAAAATTCATTATTGTTAACATCATTTGATGTTTTTATGTTATAGTTGTGACAATAAATATTGAGGTACAAACATATTTCTAAGAGAAATTATAGTTTGTGTTTCTATATATATCTCTACAACTAAAACATCTAAGGGATGGTTCATAAGGGTTATAGTTTTTCTAAAAAATATAGGGCTAGTTATTTTAGGTTCATCACTTGGATCCAGTTTATTATGTCTTGAATTTGGTATGTTTCTAGAAATCGTTTTTTAAATATGACTCAATTATAGTAAGGTTATTGGATTTAGATATAATTTATAGATTTGACATATCATCCTCAATATTCTCTAGAGATGTCTTTGGTTCATGTGGATCTATCACACTAATCCTGACCTGGAAAAATTCATCAATACATTTAGTTCTTTTGTGAAATAACTCTATGCTTAAGTACTAATTGAATATCCTAGAAATATTGATTCATTTCTATTTGATGAATTATTTTCAATATTTCATTACTATAAAAGATATAAAAATTCCAACTAAATACAAATAAGTAGTTTACTTTGGGTTTTCTATTATTACACAACTCATATGAAGTTAATTTAAGAATAGGTCTAATCAATACTCTATTAATAATATATAATTCTATATTCACAGCTTCATCCCAATAATAAATAGGTATATCATATTCACTAAGCATGGTTGTAAAAATTTCTTGCATTTTCCTGTTTTTTTATTCAAGAATTTTATTTTGTTGAGGTGTTCTAAGGGTAGAGAAATTATTATTATAGCCATTTTTGAGAAAATGGTTTCAAACTATTGATTTTCATACTCATGGAAATGGTCACTCCTTAGAGATTTAATATTATGTCCACTTATATTTTCTACAATTTTTTCATACTTGGTGAAATGAGAGCACGCTTCACTTTTTTGAAGCAAGAAGAAGGTATGAGTATAGCTAGAAATTTCATATACAAGAACATTAACATAGTTCATCCCATTAATACATGAAACAAAAGATAGTCTATATAACTCCATGTGATCCAACGTGAGTGGTATAGAAGATGATACTTCTTTCTTTTTATTTAAGGGAATTGTGTGTTGTTTTTCGTTTTTGACAATATTTACACACCTTTTCATATAAAAAAACTAGTTTGGGTAGATCATTGAATAAAATTTTCTACGTAGCTTTCTATTGGAGTAAATACTGCAGAGTTCTAGACATATATGTTAGACCCAAGACTCATTGTGAAATACAATTAAGCATGAATCATTTTTAGAGAAAATATAATATATGAAAAAAAATACAAATTTTCATTTCATAATAATGAAAATAATAATTTTTTTAGAACTAAAAACATTGAATGAATTATATTCAAATTTAACATATAATCCATCATCATGTATTTGTGATATACTAAGTAGATTATAGTTATGTCCATCAACAAAAATTACATTAGTAATTAAAACGGAGTTAGAGTTACCAATTTGGACAAGGCCAAAGAGTTTTTCTATTGCATTGTCACAAAATTGTGACATGTCTAACATCAATATTTATTAGGTTCTTGAAACATGAATAGTCTAATGTCACGTGTCTTGAAAACCCATTTTCCAGATAACATAACCATTTACTAGATCTCACCAAACAATAGTCCAAAATATAGTAAAATTAAAAATGACATTGATACCCATATTTGTTTGGGTCCAGTTATATTAGTAACTAGTTCTTTAAGAACCCACATATGATTCATAGATTTTCTATAATCATAAGATAATGTATTTGAGAAATAAATATTATTTTTCCTAGAAAAACACGAAACAGTTGAGGATGTATCAAAGTTGAAACTAGAAGAAAGTTATTTTCTACTAGGAATAATGTTGTATGTTCAAGATTTAGATACAAAATTGGGTTTCACATAATTTCATTCACCAGGTTGATACCCAATATCAGTTATGTATTTTGGGTAAATATTTTTATAATAAATTTTTACCAAAACAAAATTACAATAATAGACCATTCAATATCCTTTAACTATTTCACATTAGATATATTTAATTAATTTTTTTACTTTGTAATTGAACATTTTTATCTCTTTATATAGCACGTTTAGAATAAATAGTTGAAGAAAGGGTATAATTTCACTCTAAATAATTATATTTATCATATATTTCATTACATGTCCCTTCAATCATATTACAATACTCAAACATCTCTTCTGTAGACATATATTCAGAATCACATTAATCAGTGGAAAAGTAAAAAATTTGTATAGGATATTTTAGGGTTACCTTAAATGTGTTATTCATGAATGAAATATTGGCATTGTTATATTGTTCATGATATGAAGACTCTGAGTCACTTGAACTATATTCAGATGCACAATAACTTGCTTTTATTTTCTTTTTATACTTTCTATCATTGTCATCATATTTCCTTTTATACATGATATTGGGATAGTCCACACTTACATGTCCAATTCACATACATACATAACATATTATTTCATCAAAATTGACATATCTTCTCTAGTACTTATTCAAGCTTTGTTTTGGATCATATCTTCCTTTGATTTTAGGATTTATGAAAATTTTCTTCCTTTCGTAAAATTTCATAATCCTTCTGGACAATTGAGCCATATTCACTTCACTATCAACTGATTATAGTTCACTATTATAGCATTCTATTGGGGATCTTCGATTCGCCTTTTCTTAATGTTTAGAGGTTGTGGTCTTAAATTCCACATATTTTCTTTTCGATCCATCATCCTCTTATTTTTTGAGTTTCAACTCTTCTTTCGTACATCAATAGATTCCAAATGAGTACTTTTATAGGTTTTTTGATTATAACACGTGTATAACTAATAGATACAGATGTTCCTCTCCATATGTCGTGTATGAATATATGAATCCTTATGATTATTTCTTAGGTGGTAACTTATCGTCTCAAAAAGATAATTACGTTGAAAATTTCATTGAAATAGAGATACATGACAGAAATAGTTTCATAAAGTTTCATTTTAATGTTTTCATATTTAATATTTTAAGTATTAAGCTTCATTTATTTCACATTAGTGGTTCTATCACATGGAATAGACAAAGTATCCCAAATTTCATGGGCTATTTGACATGAAAAAATTATATTAAGTTTCTTATCTATTAAATATGTGTATAAATAATTTATGAATTTATAATTATTGTTTTTAGAGTATTAATTTGGTCATCCCACGTTGTTCTACCAATAGAAACAATTTAATATTCATCTATAATTGATGATGAAATTTAAAATCTCAATATTTTTAAATACATTTTCATCTTAATTTTCCATTAGGAATAATTAGTTCCACTTAATAATAGAGGTCTATCTATTGTGGAAATTTTTTGTCTATTATCGATAAGAAGGAAATACATTTTAGTAGCTTTAAATAATGAACTAATATTTTTTAAAAATATTAAAAGTACAACTAAAATCAAAATTGAAATGATTATAATAGAGAGTCTTAATAGAAACAAACTCATCTTATACCAAATATTGGTCAGAGTAGATTACTCAGGGTGGGGGGTCAAATGAGTATTTATAAAAAATTGTATGAAATTTTTTTCTTTAATTTTATTCCCTAATAAGGAAATATACAAGCATGTTAATCAAGTTAATTGGGTTATTATGGTTTGACAGTTCGAATAACTAAATACACTATTGATTAACTCTTAGTGATATCAATGCGATATATTGAGAAAAAATTTTATGCTATTATAATAGTGAAAAATAGTTATAACTTATATCCAAGTGTAACTATCAATATAAAATATTGTATGTACAAAATATACAGTAAATCATGGAAAAAATAAATTATGAGGCATAACAGATAAAACAAGTGGTCTTATCTCAAGAGAGATATAGTCCACTCTACTTGGTGATCATCTTCCTCCAAGATGTATATATTAATAAACATGATCTACACCCAAGATTTGGGTAAACAACAGTAAATAAGACTATATAGGTTTCATGCCCCCTTCTACTATTCTTCATGCGAATAAGCTACCAGGTCACACCAAGACTAATTCCACACATATAAGTGGGAGGAAATTGATGTAAGATGATAGAAGAGAAAAGATATATTTTATATTTTAGTTTAGTATAGGATACATTGTGTCTTTTAATACAAACACACACACACAAACACATCTCAAAATCTAAAAATATCACAAAACAGAAGAATGATTATGGGAAATGATTAGAAGTGATTTGAGTGATATTCTAAGCATATATAGACTTGTAGGATAAATCAGATTCATGTATCTAGTCCACTTGTGAAAAGTAGAGTATCTCACGTCTGGTGGTTTTTCTTCTGTTCGATGATGTGATCTATATAGCATGTGTTCTTCTGTGACATTTCTTGAAGCTCTAATCTACAATAGTTTAGCATTCATGAATCAAGAGTGCATCATATGTTTTTATTGACATGTTGTAGCACGTATGAGTTTTATTTTCCATTGATATCGTCTCTATCTTTTTAATCCCTGAATATCTACCTTTTATTTAGGGTTGAACATGTTGAAACCGAAATCATGCAACTATTCTGCACCTCGTACCTCTTACTATTTGGTGTCATTTCTAAAAAAACATTATTCCTGATTGTTTCATTAAATAACATGAATATGATAGTTAGAAATTAAATTGAATATTTAAAAATAAATATTAATTAATGGTGTCACAGTTTTTCTTGAAACGATGTCACTTGGAAAAAATGTCTTATATATATTTTTGATTGGTGATATCGTCTCAGTGCCACATCTACATTGACATCTGGAACCAGTAGTACAGATGGAATTTAAAGACCATGATGTCTCTGGTAGTGGTGTCCAATCCTTTGTTAAATAATAGAATGGATCTTGTGTCATGGTGTTTGGAGAATTGTTTCTGGGTGACAGTGTCTAGATCCCCATGTCTGGGTCACGGTGTTTGGGACATTTCCATAATCCAGAACCGGTGTCAGACATACTATTTATCGGACATAGCTAAATAACTGTAATCAGCCTTAATAAGTAACCATCACATAATGGATTAAAAACAATTTTCAGTGAATAATAATATATCATAATTAAGAATAACACGTGAGATTCTAAATTAGAACCTGTAATGAGGGAAAAATAAGAAGACCAACAAGATTTAAACATGATTAGCCTAATTTTCTAGATTTTTTAGAGTTATAACCTGAAAAAGTAGGAGGATTCCAACAAATACCATATATTTTTTATCAATGCCTTATATTACCTGCATGTTAACCATCCCTTGTTAATGATTCTGTTCTGGGAATATTAGCTTTGTTTTTTCATATGTGTCTTAAATTGTTATATTGTTTGTAATTAAACATATAAAATTTTTATATAATGAAAATCATTTTTTAAATATTATTTATATATATTAAATTTGAATTATAATAATCTATTAAATATATAATTATGAAAATAAATACACTATTGATGTAGATGGTATGTCCTATGTATGCATGAATGCTATTTCTGTTTAGTTGTTGCATTAAGAGAAAGAAAGTAAAAGTGAAATATATGTATATATATATATATCTCATTAATATTATAATATCTATATGATATCATACATATCATGTATGTTCACTATAACGATCTTTAATGTAATCCATGAATCTTATGACCGAATCGTATCACATTGAGGGGGTGGTAGTCCACATTTACTCAAACAAATTTATCGTATCTACATAGGATGAAAAACATAAAGGTATGTTCCAAATAAAAAAGAAATATGAATAAAAAAATTTAAATATAATAAATATATATATATAGAGATATTTAATATAAATAATGTTTCCATCATAATGGTGACCATGATTGGTGTTAATGAAAAAATGAACAATCACGGTTTCGCGAGGCAGTAGTTCAATCTACATTGAAATAATATGTTTATTAACCATTATATGAAGGTGTGTGCATGTTTTGGAAGAACCATTTACACAAAAAATATCATAGTATAGTTGGAAGACTTTTATTTTTTACACTCTTATAATAAATAGAGTTGTACGGGGTGGAGAAGAAAAATAAAAGAAAGGAGTATAGGTAAGATGTTACCTTTTAATTTGGTAACTCATATTGGTTTGTGTGAAATGACTTCCTTGGATTTATTTCATTCAAATGGAATACTCTAGGTAGGATGGAAATATTTCATGGTATTGTATTGTTATGTTCATAAATAAACATAAGATGATTTATAGGTGTGATGAAGCGATAGAGGTTGTGGATTTTTAAAGGGAAGGAAAAGAACTAACTTGGTATTTTTAGAAACAAGTTAGGTGTGAAAATTTTATTACCTAAAAAATTAATAAAAAACAATGATAAAACTAAATAATGGATGTTTTATTGCTGAAAAATGGACATATAATGGGTGTTTGAGAAGTTGATATATAATTTTGGCATTTAATGTTATGGTTTATCCCCTTATAATGCTTAATTTTTCCGTAACATTAGTGATTAATTTTAAAACCTTTTACTAATCATTTTGGTCAAATAGTAAGTTGGTATTTTTTCCCTTGAAATATTATATTGAATACAATAATTTGAGTTTCTTTTTTGAAATACAAATCAACTATATTTGAAAAATTATGATTAATGCTAATCACGTAGATGGGATGCAATAAAGATTTTTTAAAGTAGAAAAATGTTCAAAATATTATTAATATTTTTCATTACATTTCAATGTAAAATTGATTTATATAAATTAAATCATATTAAAAATGTAATATTTATCTAATTTGACATAATAAATTTATAAGATATTTTAATATTAATAATTAATTATAAATAAATCGATTTTTGACAAACAAGTAGTATTTTTCACTACTCATCAAAAATTGATGTTTCACAGAAAAAACCAAATCACCACACTATGATAATTTCGACATTATAAAATAAAAAATTATAGTTATTTTATCAAATTAAATTTATCAATGTGTCTAATTTTAATTTAATTATTAAACAAGTTTCATTTAACAATACTGTACTTCTCACATAAAAGGACATTACCAAAAAAACATATCTTTCATTATTTGTAGTTTTTTATTTATAAATAAATTCAATAATATTTATTAAAATATCTTATTACTATTCATATAACTATGTTTAATGTATGGGATACGATTATCTCAATTAAATATTAATATAAAAAAAATTCATAGAAATTAAATGTTGCGGGCATCGTACACCAATTCGGTTTTGCCTGTAAGGTATGATAAATGGTGTATTCAGTCATTCATCCTCAGATCGTTATGTAGGGAAAAACACATCCCTAGGGCTCAAAATCTTTTGGGGGGTTAGTTTCTATAACCAAATGGGTGGAAAAAAATATATAAGAACAAAATAACATGATATAACATATCTCGAATCTATACTATAGGCATAACCTAGTCATAGAATCAAATGCGACTAAAGTCTCTCCGACTCCTGGCTTCCATAGTTATGACTTGGAATAATATCATTAGTCAACCATTTAAACAACTACATTAGGTTATATCATACCTTTGTATTAGTTCCACATTATGTTATTTAATTTTTCTTCGATTAATTAATAATTAAAATTTACCATATTATATCACATTAATATTCCAACCAACATCCATTCCCTCCAAGAATAACCAAACTGAGTCCACATCTTCATAGAAATACAACCTCATCATTGTATCCAAGAAATCTCCATCCCCAGGGTTAAAAATCTTTTGTTCAAACATTTATTAATAGCATTATCAATTTTACATAATTTCATTTATTCTGGAAATTCATTATAATCTTCCAAGCACAAGTGGATTAACATTGTAAGTAGAAGAACAACCCATTGATTATTTTCCACCCATAGCTGGTGCAAAGTCGTATCCATCCTCATGAAGCTAAACATGAAAGTAAAATGTCATACCCCACACGTCCTCTACTATTAAGAAGGTGGGTAAGAGATACAATCATCCTCAAGAATTGGGGAAAGTAAATAAGATAAAAAACAATAAGATAAAACAAGAATCTAACACACACATCGAACCGGTTTAATCATCTCTGGTGTCCTCGCCAACACCCACATGCATAAAAAGATACATATTGTTGCTATATCATTCAACTAATGCCACCAAAACCTCTACTTATCCATACCCCCACATACAAAAAAAACACACCAGGCTCACCCATCCCAATATCACACCAAAACAAAATAAGTATGATAGAAAACAACATAGAAACTAAGCTCTTGGACTTAAATAGGGCATTTAGACTTCAAACATAATGTTTAATCACATATCCAAAGTATATGGTGATTGCAATTTACATGAAAGAGGGTATATCAAAACCCTTCAGGGAATTAATCTCATATCACAACTATATCATTATTATATCTTCAACTTACTGATTCAATTATAGATGCATAATTGTGTCCATTTGATTATCATAAAAGTATTAAAAAAACCCAATTCACTAAACAACCCTCTTATCTTGGGAATATGAATTTATAATTAGAAAAATATTTACATTATTTACCAATTTCAATCAATAATTACATGACAAAAAAGAAAATCATATATATCACATGATCTCGAGAATACAGAGGAAATAACAGATCTATGAAATTTATAACAATTAATTAATCCTGTTAATGTATTAATTATGTCAATATCATTGTGAATCTGTTTTTAATAAATATAACTATATGAATGCATGTAAAAGACTAGATAGTCCAAAAATCCCTTAAGTCAAAATGTTTTTGAGGTTCTTTGCATCAGATCAATCCACCAATACTGATCATAATCACTTCTCCTATAACGACTTCATCAACCTGAAGATGCTGCAACACAACCACATCAACCAACACCCTTGATATTTTCATTATAAACATGGTTATCACATTTAAATACATGGAAAGATAACTGGATAAAATATATCAAAGAACCATGATGAACAGATGTATAACATACCTTATATCAATGAAGGATTGACAATTCATTTTTACACGATGTAAATAGGTTCAAATGGAGTAGGAAAAGTCATAGGGGAAAATTCAAATGATATATGTTTAATCTCACTACTCCTGTGAGAGTATGAACTCTATACATCACATAACAGAGAATAATAAGAAGGAAGAACAAAGGGGAAGGTATCTCAACCTTTTGACAATCTAAATAAGGTATCGGTTTAGATGCAATATTGATTTGAAATTAATTGTGGATCTCATAAAGACTACACAGATTGACCTAGTAATGTCACCTGGAGCCATAGAAAATTAAAATGGTAATTTTGGTCATTGGACATTATTTAAATCCCACAAAAAGTATTTTAATGAATTTTACATCTATGAAAATTTCAAAAGGGATAAACTGTAGGAAGATAGAACTTATGTAAACCTACTGACCTAGAAACACTGTACAACCACCAATATATGGAAACAATGTAAATCTACTAATAGATGAATCACCAAACTGGAAACATTGCACACCTACTAATAACTGGAAACACTATACACCTACCGATAGGTGGAAACATTGTACAACTATTAACACATGACTAATCGACTGAAAAAATTGAACACCTACCAATAGTTGGAAATAATATACAACTTCTGATAGCTTAAAACACTATTCACCAAGTGATAAATGACCTACTAATTGTTTGAAAAAATGTACACCTACTAATAGTTTGAAATATTGAAAACCTAATGATAGTTGGAAACACTGTACACCTAATGATGAATAACTTATTGTCATCAGGAAGCATTGTACACCTAACGATAGCTGAAAACACTATGAACCTTCTGATAGATGACTCACCAACCTAAACACATTGTACACTTACTAATAGATGGAATCACTATTTAGAAGGCTGGAAACATTTCAAATTGTTAGGAATAAGTAATCATGACCTCGTAGAACATCTCAATCATCATATTTCAACATAATAATAGACTAGATATGTCTAAACCATTATATTAGATACCTCTCAAGACATTGTCATCTTCAATAATCAAAAACCATCCTAGCAAGTAAACATAAATGGGTTTTCAGAATAACCACCCCATGAGATACCTATTATGTTGTTCTCCTTCATAGTATATCACCATATTCCAAAGGGAACATGAAAAACCACAAGGAAACTACAAAAAAAATCCTAAACAGTATCCCAGAGGAGATATCACACAATAGAGGGAAAGGAAAAACAAGAAACACGAGGAATGCATTTAATAAATAGAAAGGGTCTACAACCACAAACCAAACAAAGTTATAAGAAGAGATAAACATAAAATAGATTGGGGTAATAATGGCCTATCTGTGACTCCAGTTCCCACGTACCAAACTCCACACCACCGTGCCACCACAAGACATGAACCAATGGAATAGAATGCTAGCTAAAAAAACTTTTATTTATGATCATGGATCTCAATAGGATTCTCTTTTAAGTTCAAAACATTATCAACATCGATCTATCAACAATAAATTATTTTAGAGTAATCATTAAGATAAAAATGGAACTACAACATATGAAAAGCATCATGTATCCATCACATCCACATGGGGAGGGATACCTAAAACTCCACGGCTCCCTCATGATCCATCTCCTTGAATGGACCAACAAACGAGTGAGAGAGATTTCTCCTGTGAACAAGGCGACACTACCCATGATGTGAAATCACCTTATAAAACATGTGATCCCCAACATCAAACTATAGAAGTCTCGTCCTATGATCTAAAATGGACTTTTGATAATCATAAACTACCATAATTCTCTCACGAATCACGAAAACCATCTCTATCGTATTCTGAACTAGTTCTGGATAGAGAATTGTTGACTATCCAAACCTAGTCTTGCACAATAGATAAGGGAATGGTTGGACATAAAATGATACAAATGGTTCCACACCGATGATAGAGAGGAAAGTATTACTGTTATAGAACTCTACTAATGGTTAGTTCCTCATCCACGAATCTCCAAAATCCAGGACACAAGAGAGAAAAATTAATTCAGTCATCTAGATTGTTCACATTTTTGGATTGTCCGTCTGCAGGTGAAATGTAGTTATAAAGAATAATAATGAATTGAAAGCATTCTTGAGATATATTCACACCATAGAGGAAAAAAATATTTTTATTGGAAAAGATTGTCTTCAGGACTCCATAGAGTCTCACCTCCTCTCCCAGATACTGACTCGACCAAATATCCGCTGATATGGACTCCATGATTGTTATAATTTGGGAATGCTTCATAATGTGATCCACAACTACCCATATCGAATCATGGCCTCCCTGAGCTCTAGGTAAACAAGTGAAAAATTCCATCAATATGTCCTCCCACTTCCATTTACGAACATAAAATGGTTAGAGAAAACAACATGGAATACAATCCTTGACCTTTACCGTCTAAAACACCAAGCATCGAGACAAGAACTCTCTAACTACATGATTCGAAATAGTCCACCAAAACTTACTACTCAATGTTTGTTACATATATTTTACACTAGAATGTTTTGATAAGGTTGTACTATGTAACTCTTTGAGAACAATCTCACGCACTTCGAATGGATTTATAATCCTTCACTAAAACTACACACAATGTTGTTCATACTCAGACCACAAATTAGGGGACTCACCACAAATATCGTGTTCTCCATAGACCACCACATCAATATCCCCCAACTATTAATTTTCCATCTGTTTGACCATAGTTGATTTCATCATCATATTAAAAATATAACCTCATCCCTCAACTTATCCCATATCTAGATTTATTGCTGAGTGTTCTTCAATTTCTCTCTAGAGATCACCTTATTCACACAGTACATCACTATGTGACGTCATAGTCGGTGCATCGACAAAAACATTTAACTTACTATGTTTGTATGAGATTATAAAATTTTAATCCACTAATAACTCCACCCATTTATGATGTCAAATGTTCAAGAAACGGTAGGAGAAAACACACCACATGCTTTTATGATCGGTGAAGACCACAAAGCGCTCTCCGATGAGGTATGGTCTCCATAACATCAGCTAAAACACCCCTAATACCAACATAAGATCATGGGTGGCATAGTTACTCGAACAGGGATTAAACTTCTAAGATTTGTAAGAGATGATAGATTTCTGGTACATCAAAACACATCTTTACCCCAGATGTGAAGCATCACAAAAAACAACCAATTGAAATCCTTCTACTGGAAGGCAATAAAATGTAGTACTAAAAGAATTCTCCTTTAGATACTAAAATGATGAATAAAATTGATTATTCCATATGAAAATATGATCATTTATTTTCAAACGTTGAATGGATCTTGTGTCATGGTGTTTGGAGAATTTTGTCTGGGTCAAAGTGTCTAGATCCCCATGTCTGGGACATGGTGCTTGGGACATTTCCAAAATCCAGAACCGGTGTCAGACATACTGTTTATCAGACATAGATAAATAACTGTAATCAGCCTTAATAAGTAACCATCACATAATGGATTAAAAATAATTTTATTGAAAAATAATATATCATAATTAAGAATAACACATGAGATTCTGAATTAGAACTTGTAATGAGGGAAAAATCAGAAGACCAACAAGATTTAAACATGATTAGCCTGATTTTCCAGATTTTTTAGAATTATAACCTGATAAAATAGGAGGATTACCACAAATACCATATATTTTTTTATCAATGCCTTATATTACCTGCATTTTAACCATCCCATGTTAATGATTATGTTCCGGGAATATTAGAGTTGTTTTTTCATATGTGTCTTAATTTGTTATATTGTTTGAAATTAAACATATAAAATTTTTATAGAATGAAAATCATTTTTTAAATATTATTTATATAGATTAAATTTGTATTATAATAATCTATTGAATATATAATTATGAAATTAAATACACTATTGATGTAGACGATATGTCCTATGTATGCATGAATGTTATTTCTGTTTAGTTATTGCATTAAGAGAATGAAAGTAAAAGAGAAATATATGTATATATATATATCTCATTAATATTATAATATCTATATGATATCATACATATCATGTATGTTCAGTATAACTATCTTTAATGTAATCTATGAAGCTTATGACCGAATCGTATCACATTGAGGGGGTGGTAGTCCACATATACTCAAAAAAAATTCTCGTATCTACATAGGACGAAAAACATAAAGGTATGTTCCAAATAAAAAATAAATATGAATAAAAAAATTATAAATAATATATATATATATAGATATTTAATATAAATAATGTTTCCATCATAATGGTGACCATGATTGGTGTTAATGATAAAATGAACATTCATGGTTTCACGAGGCAGTTGTTCAATCTACATTGAAATAATATGTTTATTAACCATTATATGAAGGTGTGTGCATGTTTTCGAAGAACCATTTACACAAAAAATATCATAGTATATTTGGAAGTCTTTTATTTTTTACACTCATATAATAAATAGAGTTGTACGGGGTGGAGAAGAAAAATAAAAGGAAGGAGTATAGGTAAGATGCTACCTTTTAATTGGGTAACTCATATTGGTTTGTGTGAAATGACTACCTTGGATTTATTCCATTCAAATGGAATACTCCAGGTAGGATGGAAATATTTCATGGAAGTGTATTATTAAGTTCATAAATAAACATAAGAATTTTTATAGGTGTGATGAAGTGATAGAGGTTGTGGATTTTTATAGGGAAGGAAAAGAACTAACTTGGTATTTTTAGAAACAAGTTAGGTGTGAAAATTGTATTTCCTAAAAAAGTAATAAAAAAATGAAAAAACTAAATAATGGATGTTGTATTGCTGAAAAATGGACATATAATGGGTGTTTGAGAAGTTGATATATAATTTTGGCCTTTAATTTTATGGTTTATCCCCTTATAATGCTTAATTTTTCCGTAACATTAGTGATTAATTTTAAAACCTTTTACTAATCATTTTGGTCAAATAGTAAGTTGGTATTTTTACCCTTGAAATATTATACTGAATACAATAATTTGAGTTGCTTTTTTGAATTACAAATCAAGTATATTTGAAAAATTATGATTAATGCTAATCACGTAGATGGGATGCAATAAAGATTTTTTAAAGTAGAAAAATGTTCAAAATATTATTAATATTTTGCATTAAATTTCAATGTAAAATTGATTTATATAAATTAAATCATATTAAAAAAATGTAATATATATCTAATTTGACATAATAAATTTATAAGATATTTTAATATTAATAATTAATTATAAATAAATGGATTTTTGACAAAATAGTAGTATTTTTCACTACTCATCAAAAATTGTTGTTTCTCAGAAAAATCCAAAACATCACCCTATGATAATTTTGACATTATAAAATAAAAAATTATCGTTATTTTATCAAATTAAATTTCTCAATGTTTCTAATTTTAATTTAATTATTAAACAAGTTTCATTTAACAATACTGTACTTCTCACATAAAAGGACATTACCAAAAAAACAAATCTTTCATTATCTGTAGTTTTTATTTATAAAAAAATTCAATAATATTTTTTAAAATATGTTATTACTATTCATATAACTATGTTTAATGTATGGGATACGGTTATCTCAATTAAATAATAATATAAAAATATTTTTTCATTGAAATTCAGTGTTGCGTGCATCGTACACCAATTTGGTTTTGCCTGTAAGGTATGATAAATGGTGTATTCAGTCATTCATCCTCTGATCGATATGTAGGAAAAAACACATCCCTAGGGCTCAAAATCTTTTGGGGGGTTAGTTTATATAACTAAATGGATGGAAAAGAATATATAAGAAGAAAATTACATGATATAACATATCTCGAAACTATACTATAGGCATAACCTAGTCATAGAATCAACTACGGCTAAAGTCTCCCCCCACTCCTGGATTCCATAGTTATGACTTGGAATAATATCATTAGTCAACCATTTAAAAAACTAGAATAGGTAATATCATACCTTTCTATTAGTTCCACATTACTTTATTTAATTTTTCTTCGATTAATTAATACTTAAAATATACCATATTATATCACATTAATATTCCAACCAAGATCTATTCCCTTCAAGAATAACCAAACAGATTCCACATCTTCATAGAAATACAACCTCAGCATTGTATCCAAGAAATCTCCATCCCGATGGTTAAAAATCTTTTGTTCAAACATTTATTAACACCATTATCAATTTTACATATTTTCATTTATTCTGGAAATTCATTATAATCATCCAAGCACAAGTGGATTAACATAGTAAGTAGATGAACAACCCATTGATTATTTTCCACCCATAGCTGGTGCAAAGTCATATCCATCCTCATGAAGCTAAACATGAAAGTCAAATGTCATACCCCACACGTCCTCTACTATTAAGAAGGTGGGTAAGAGATACAATCATCCTCAAGAATTGGGGAAGGTAAATAAGATAAAAAACAATAAGAAAAAACAAGAATCCAACACACACATCCAACCTGTTTAATCATCTCTAGTGTCCTCGCTGATAGCCACATGCATAAAAAGATACATATTGTTGCAATATCATTCAACTAATGCCACCAAAACCTCTACTTCTCCCTACCCCCACATTCAAAAAAAACACCAGGCTCACCCATCCCAATATCACACCAAAACACAAGAAGTATGATAGAAAACAACATAGAAACTATGCTCTTGGACTTAAACATGGCATTTAGACTTCAAACATAATGTTTAATCACATATACAAAGTATAAGGTGATTGAAATTTACATGAAAGAGGGTATCTCAAAACCCTTCAGGGAATTATTCTCATATCACAGCTATATCATTATTATATCTTCAATTAACTGATTCAATTATAGATGCATAACTGTGTCCATTTGATTATCATAAAAGTATAAAAACAAAAACCCAATTCACTAAACAACCCTCTTATCATGGGAAAATGAATTTATAATTAGAAAAATATTTACATTATTTACCAATTTCAATCAATAATTACATGATAAAAAATAAAAGCATATATATCACATCATCTCGAGAATACAATTGCAATAACAGCTCTATGAAATTTATAACAATTCATTAATCCTGTTAATGTATTAATTATGTCAATATCATTGTGAATATGTGTTTAATAAAGATAACTATATGAATTCATGTAAAAGACTAGAGAGTCCACAAATTCCTTAAGTCGAAATGTTTTTGAGGTTTGTTGCATCAGATCAATCCACCAAAACTGATCATAATCACTTCTCCTGTAACGATTGCATCCACCCAAAGATGTTGTATCACAACCACATCAACCAACAACCTTGATATTTTCATTATAAACATGGTTATCACATGTAAATACATGGAAAAGATAACTGGATAAAATAGATCAATGAACTGTGATGAACGGAGGTATAACATACCTTATATCAATGGAGGATTGACAATTCCTTTTTACACCAAGTAAACAGGTTCACATGGAGTAGGAAAAAGTCATAGGGGAAATTTCAAATGATATATGTTTAATCTCACTACTCCTGTGAGAGTATGAACTCTAGACATCACATAACAGGGAATAACAAGAAGGAAGAACAAAGTTAAAGGTATCTCAACCTTTTGACAATCTAAATAAAGTATCGGTTTAGATGCAATATTGATTTGAAATTAATGGTGGATCTCATAAAGACTGCACAGATTGACCGAGTAATGTCACCTGGAGCCATAAAAAATTAAAATGGTAGTTTTGGATATCAGACTTTATGTAAATCCCACAAAAAGTATTTTAATGAATTTTACATCTATGAAAATTGCAAAGGGGCTAAACGGTAGGAAGATAGAACTGATGTACACCTACTGACCTGAAAACACTGTACGACAACCAATATATGGAAAAAATGTAAATCTACCAATAGATGACTCACCAAACTAGAAACATTGTAAGCCTACTAATAGCTGGAAACATTATAAACCTACCGATAGGTGGAAACATTGTACAACTATTAACACATGACTAATCGACTGAAAAAAATTGAACACATACCAATAGTTGGAAAAAATATACAACTTCTGATTGCTTGAAACACTATACACCTAGTGATAAATGACCTGCCAATTGTTGGAAACAATTTTCACCTACTAATAGTTTGGAATATTGTAAACCTACTAATAGTTGGAAACACTATACACATAATGATGAATAACTTATTGACATCAGGAAGCATTGTACACCTAACGATAGCGGAAAACAATATGAACCTTCTGATAAATGACTCACCAACCTAGACACATTGTACACCTACTAATAGATGGAAACACTATTTAGAAGGTCGGTAACATTTCAAAGTGTTAGGAATAAGTAATCATGACCTCGTAGAACATCTCAATCATCATATTTCAACACAATAATAAACTAGAGATGTCTAAACCATTATATTAGATACCTCTCAAGACATTGTCATCCTCAATAATCAAGAACCATCCTAGCATGTAAACATAAATGGGTTTTCAGAATAACCACCCCATGAGATACCTATTCTTTTGTTCTCCTTCATAGGAGATCACCATATTCCAAAGGGAACATGAAAACCCACAAGGAAACTACAACAAAATCCTAAACACTATCCCAGAGGAGATATCACTCAAAAGAGGGAAAGGAAAAACAAGAAACACAAGGAATGCATTTTATAAAAAGAAAGGGTCTACAACCACAAACCAAACAAAGTTACAAGAAGAGATAAACATAAAATAGATTAGGGTAATAAGAGCCTATCTGTGACTCCAGTTCCCACGTACCAAACACTACACCACCATGCCACCACAAGACAAGATCCAATGGAATAGAATGCTAGCCGAACAACTTTTATTTATGATCGTGGATCTCAATAGGATTCTCTTTTAAGTTCACATCATTATCAACATCGATCTCTCCACAATCAATGATGTGAGAGTAATAATGAAGAAAAAAACGGAACTACAACATATGAAAAGCATCATGTATCCATCGCATCCACATGGGGAGGGATACCTGAAACTCCACGACTCCCTCATGAGCCATCTCCTTGAAAGGAGCAACAAACAAGTGAGAGAGATTTCTCCTGTGAACAAGGCGACACTACCCATGATGTGAAATCACCTTATAAAACATGTGATCCCCAACATCAAACTATAGAAGTATCGTCCTATGATCTAAAATGGACTTTTGATAATCATAAACTACCATAATTCTCTCACGAATCACGAAAACCATCTCTATCGTATTCTGAACTAGTTCTGGATAGAGAATTGTTGACTATCCAAACCTAGTCTTGCACAATAGATAAGGGAATGGTTGGACATAAAATGATACAAATGGTTCCACACCGATGATAGAGCGGAAAGTATTACTGTTATAGAACTCTACTAATGGTTAGTTCCTCATCCACGAATCTCCAAAATCCAGGACACAAGAGAGAAAAATTAATTCAATCATCTAGATTGTTCACATTTTTGTATTTTCTGTCTGAAGGTGAAATGTAGTTATAAAGAATAACAATTAATTGAAATCATTCTTGAGATATATTCACACCATAGAGGAAAGAAATATTTTTATTGGAAAAGATTGTCTTCAGGACTCCATGGAGTCTCACCTCCTCTCTCAGATACTGCCTCGACAAAATATCTGCCGATATGGACTCCATGATTGTTATAATGTGGGAAGGCTTCATAATGTGATCCACTACTACCCATATCGAATCATGGCATCCCTGAGCTCTAGGTAAACTAGTGAAAAATTCCATCAATATGTCCTCCCACTTCCATTGACGAACATAAAATTGTTAGAGAAAACTACATGGAATACAATCCTCGTCCTTCACCTTCTAAAACACCAAGCATCGAGACATGAACTCTCCAACTACATGATTCGAAATAGTCCACCGAAACTTACTACTCAATGTTTGTTACATATATTTTACACTAGAATGTTTTGATAAGGTTGTACTATGTAACTCTTTGAGAACCATCTCACACACTTCCAATGGATTTAAAATCCTTCACTAAAACTACACACAATGTTGTTCATACTCAGACCACAAATTAGGGGACTCACCAAAAATATCGTGTTCTCCATAGACCACCACATCAATATCCACCAACTATGAATTTTCTATCTGTTTCACCATAATTGATTTCACCATCATATTAAAAAGATAACCTCATCCCTCAACTTCTCCCATATCTAGATTTATTGCTGAGAGTTTTTCAATTTCTCTCTAGAGATCACCTTATTCACAAACTACATCACTATGTGACGTCATAGTCAGTGGATCGACAAAAACATTTAACATACTAGGTTTGTATGAGATTATAAAATTTTAATCCACTAACAACTCCACCCATTTATGATGTCAAATGTTCAAGAAACGGTAGGAGAAAACATACCACATGCTTTTATGATCGGTGAAGACCACAAAGAGCTCTCCGATGAGGTAAGGTCTCCATAACATCAGCGAAAACACCCCTACTACCAACTTAAGATCATGGGTGGAATAGTTACCCGAACATGGATTAAACTTCTGAGATCCATAAGAGATGATAGATTTATGGTACATAAAAATAGATCTTTACCCCAGATGTGAAGCATCACAAAAAAAACCAAATGAAATCCTTCTACTGGAAGGAAATAAATTGTAGTACTAAACAAATTCTCCTTTAGATACTAAAATTATGAATAAAACTGATTATTCCATATGAAAGTATGATCATTTATGGTCAAACGTTGTCAGAGGAGTCATAACATGTGAGAAATCGGTTATAAACGTCTTGTAAAAAGGCAGACAAATTAAACATAACACCAACAACAATACATCAGGGGATAACCAAGACACAACTTCTTATATCATCAACTGATCGATAGATACTCCTTACAAAGATACAACATTCCCCATGAAACATACCATTCGTGCACAAAAAACACTCTTTGACAATATCCAGAACTGTTGTATTTGAAAAATAACTTCCAAAAGAGCACGTTGAGGCTCTGCATACTCCTCCTCAGTTGCAGAGTACACAAGGATTTCAATGATGAAGACCATAACAAACATATCTACGAACTCAAGGAGAACAGTGTTCATCAATCCCATAAAAATAGCTGGAAAGGTTGTCACAATGATTGACATTACAACAAACCCCTAATGCAATTGACGACAGCTATAACACCCCACCCCTACCTCATTGTTTTGAGGAGGAAGTGAGGGTTACATGGCCTGAAGTGACATTCCCAAGAGGCCAAAGGATGGAAATAAATGCCAAGGGATTCTAGAAAAAGTTGGGGAACTATTTTCTGTTAAGATAAAACCAACCACTATATGATTCGTGTCAATAAAACACCCAAACATGTAATAACAAAACAACCAAGTTGTTCCATAAAACAAATCAAAACCAATACACCTAGAAATGTCCACACAACATTAGAGTACATGAAGAAACTAAACAACCAAAGCACCATGAGCCATGGAAACTCCATAGCTCCACACCCATAACTAAGCACCAAGCTCTACCATGGCTTCAAAATGCACCAATAATGTACATTGATGGATTAACTTTTCCCACATCACGGTACACGACATCTGCAAAGACACCAACATGCCAAAGCAGGGGGTTAGCACTAAAACTCAGTAGGATTTCCCCAAATGACTTCCCAACAAATGAAACTATAATAAAATCATTAGCACATTTATATAAAATACTTTATATAAATTTAATCACAAGTTCATCCATTTTCATAAGCAAAACATCCCCTAACTATGCCATCACATCCAACCCAAACAACCAAGGGAGATCCAAAGAAAACATACTACAAACCATTCTATAATTTACACGTTATAACAACAACTCCATCTTGAATAGAAATGAACAACAAAACAACCAACAACCAAACTACCAAACTACCAAACGGTGGAGCTTCTGTCCAACCCATTCAGCAATTCACACCAAGTGGCACTTCCCGTCCACTTACAATTGATGGTGCCCCTTCCATCCACTATCCATCCAATTTATATAGTGGAACTTCTCGCGTCTTCCACACATCATCCCAATCAATGAAAACCAAGAATATAACCCATCAAGGTCACAACAACATGCAATCATCCAATACCATTGCAAAACAATCTGCTTCAATAAATCACCCATTTATACAAAACTATTTTCCATGCCAAACAACATTTAAATAAAAAAACCCTTTTTATTGAAAACAATTTCAACCCATAATTTCTCAAATCAATCATAGCATCCTATTTTAAAATCTAAATTTTAAAATCCACAACTAAGCATTTCCCACAAAACCCCATTTTCCAAAAAAATCCCAAAACATCACCCAAGGGGTTTTCAACGAATTTTACACATCAAACACAATTAATTTCAAGAAAAAATAATTAAGTTTAACAAATATTATTAACTCTAACCAAGTGGAGTCAAGAGAGAATCCACCTACCTTTAGGGTTCTCGAGAAATCGACCCACAAGCCCCAACACCTCAAATCCGAAGAACACACCACTGAAACCTCTCTAGATCTCTTTCCCTAACATCCACAAGCCCTAATATTATCATCCAGGGCAACCCCAACCCTATATCCACACACAAAAATTGTATATCTAGAAAACCAAGAAAGAGAGGGATGTCGATCTACAGGAAAACACAAGAGAAGCAATAGGAGAGACTTACTTGGGAGAAACCACCTTCAACCCGCCTTGAAACCCCTCTAAACTTATTCCAAATCTAGTGGGATAGCCCCTATGACCCTTGAGAACCGAAAATCTCGAGTGTGGCTCTAGTGGGATAAAATTTGGAGTGAAATGAGGAAATATTGAGTTAGCACGTGTTTTATAACCCTAAATTTAAGTGGCCGCACAGTTAGCCCACACGGTTTGGAAAACCGTGTGCTAACTGTGCGCACGCTACTGCATCGGGAGCAAGGGTCCACAGGGTTGCATCGCACTATTTGGAAAACTGTGTGCTAGCCGTGTGAAGCCTACATTCTACCTTGCATAGTTTCTGGGGATTACGCATGGATTCCACTAACCTACTCAAACCTTGCACCTCTTTAAAATCCTCTGAACTCAACCAAAACCATTCCAAACTCTCCCAATATCTTTTCAACTAATTTTATGCCCATTAAACACCTTAAAATGCATAAAAATGGTCACATACCTCAAACCGAGGGTGCTAAACTCTCCCCACCATTGGTGTTTCCGTCCTCAGATGGTAGTGACCCCCCCCCTTAACAAAAGAGCTCGGGCCACTTCTCAACCATAACTTTCTCCCGCTCCCAAGACTCCTCTTGAATCTGGCCTTGTTTCCACAAAACAGAAACTAAACTGATGCTTTTACCATGAAAGACATTCTTTTTCAAATCCACAACCGGCACTGGAACGTGCACCAATGAAGCATCCTGTTCTACCTCAACATGATCTCATCGAATCACATGGTCACGATCCGGCTGATACTTTTTCAACTGCGACACATGAAACACATTGTGCACCCCATTGAACCTAGGAGGAAATGCCAAATGATATTCCACCTCAACAACCCACTCAAGAATCTCAAAATTCCCAATATACATTGGATATAACTTTCTTTTCTTCCAAAACCGACGATGTCAAAACCTAAGAGAGAACATCAAGAACACATGATCACACAAATCGAATGACAACGGTTGTCAACGATGATCTACATACTATTTCTGACGACTCTAAGCCGTCTCCATTCTCTTCTTGATAATCATGATCTTCTCCTTAGTCTCCTGGACAAATCTCGGTCCATCAATCAGGGACTCACCTGTTTCCACCCAACATAGTGATGAACGACACAGTCTCCTATAAAACGCTTCAAACGGAGCCATCTGTATAGATTCCTAATAACTATTAATGTACGAGAACTCAACCAATGATAAGTGCTCCTCCCACGAGTCACCAAATTCCATGACACAAGATCACAACATATCCTCCAGAGTTTTTATCATCCTCTCAGATTGACCATCCTTCTGAGTGTGATACGCCGTGCTCATCATCAAATGTGTCCCAAGGGCTTGCTGTAAGGATTTCCAGAAACGAGATGTAAACCTCAGATCCCTATCTGATACAATCAAAACTAGAACACCATACCGCTTTACCACCACCCAGAAATAGATTTTGGACATATCCTCCACTGTATGAGATTCACGAATCGGGATGAAATGGGCCGACTTCTTTAGCCGATCCACTATGACCTAGATGGCATAATGCTTTCTGACTATTCTTGGGAGACCTGTGAAAAAATCGATTGGTATCTGATCCCCCTTCCAAACAGGGATTGGTATCTACTGCAACATTCTTGATAGCCTATGGTGCTCGGCATAGACCTGCTAACAAGTCAGGATTCTTGAAATAAAATCCTCCACACTCCTTTTCATACTATCCCACCAGAACTGCGCCTTCAACGCTTTATACATTTACTAAATTCCAGGATGAACAGACCACCTGTAAAGATGATACACCCTGATCCTCTTGATAAACAATAGGTACAACCATATGATTCTGAAAACACAATACTGAATATCCATTCAGTTTCCAACCCTCAGTTGTCTCCACACGATTGAGTCTCAGTCCTATGGTCACACACTTGGAATATGATATTTCTGCCTCTCTAACCAGGGCAACCAAGCCAGGAATCAACAAAACTATAAAGAAGACCGCTCTATCACCCTGATTCTCACATTCGAACCACATATCAGCTATAAATAACATCACCTGCCACTGGTCTGATTATTTTTTGACCACCTAGGTATATGATTTTATTCATAATGCATCTCCCACCGAATTTACCATACCCAGTGTGTAAATAAAGTCAAAATCAATCATCTGTAGATATTCTATCCATATTTTTGCCTCATGTTCAAATCCCTTTTTGAGAAAATGTGTTTCAAGCTCTTATGATCTGTATATACCATAAATTTCTCACCGAAGATATAATGACACCATACTTTCAAAGCATGGTCAACTGTCACCAACTCCAAATCATGATTTGGGTAGTTCTTCTCATGCTCTCTCAACTGTCATGATCCAAATTCAACCACATGATTCCTTTTCATGAGAACGCACCCCAACCATGATCTTGATGCATCTCAATATACCATGTACACTTTTCTTAATTCTGGAAAAACCATGATTGGTGCTGATGTATGATGAACCTTTAGCTCTTCGAATCATTGTTGACATTGTTCATTCCACTGGAATGGAATATTATTTCTTATCAAAGCTATCATCAGTGAAGCCAAACATGAAAAATCATGAACAAATCACTGATAATACCTGGCTAGACCAAGAAAACTCTGTATCTCAAACACATTCCTTGGCGGTTGCAATGAGATAACAACCTCTATCTTTTCTTGATCCACTAAAACAAACCTTTCAGAAATCACATGGCCATGAAAATAAACTTCTTGTATCCAAAAGTCACACATTGACAATTTTTCATACAACCAATGATCCTTCATGATCCCTAGAACTATCTCTACATGATGCTCATGCTCCACCCTTGTCTTTGAATACACCAGAATATCTTCAACAAACACCACCAAAAATTATTCCAGATATCTCTAAAATATCCAATTCATCAATGTCATTAACACCACTAGAAATTTTTTTTATACCAAATGGAATAACCACATATTCATAAGGGTCATATCTACTTCTAAAAGCTGTATTTGGAATATTATCTTTTTTCACCGGAAATTGATGATATCCCAACCTCAGGTCGATCTTAGAGAACCACTGGGATCCCCTCACCTGGTCAAACAGATCATCAATTCATGGAAGTGGATATCTATTCTTTATTTTAACATGGTTAATTCTACGATAATCAACAGATAGCCTCAATGTTCCATACATCTTTTTCACAAAAAAACACCGACACTTCCCACAGAGACGTGCTAGTCCGGATAAACCCTTTGTTTTCTAGCTCTTCCAACTGGACATTCAATTCCCCCAATTTTGATGGTACAATCCGGTAAGACTGAAGTGAGATATGAATTGTCCCCGCAAGTAGATCAATCTTAAACTACACTTCTCTTACAGGAGGTATCCCTACAAATTTTTCAGGAAAAACATCCATGAACTGATCTACCACTGCCGGAAGAACACTCGGCTCAACCCCCATTACCGATTAGAACAAAAAAACCGCTAACTGATACGATAATGTACCCACTTCTAGTGCCAAAAAACTCGTTGCAACCTTCCATTCATGCTTCTCTCCTCTAGAGAGATGTCTAACACCATCGTTTTTCAAAAAAGACATTGTTTGTGCATCACAATCGATGTGGGACTTAAAATCCACTGGCCAATCCATTCCTAGGATTACATCATACCCATCCATCTCAAGCATTGAAAAAGTCCACACTATCTCAACCTCTCACACACCGATACAACATACTATACACAAGAAGGATTAACACTCTCTTTAACACAGAGGAGTTAGATGTTTCAAAACCGAGGGCATCATTTCTACCCATAATCCTAGCAAATCAACCACACGTGCAACAACAAAAGAGTTTGAATCACCTGTATCAAACAACACTTGCATCAAGGTGGAATTTAAAAGAATAGTACCTCACACCGTGGATGGTCCCGAATGATCATCCAACATAACCTGATCATCTCCAAACACATGTTTTCTTGGCACACTATGCTCTTTATTTCCCTACTGAGGGGTCATGGTATTCTGAGAATCACCATGACCCACTTTAATCTACTAACGATGGGTATTCTACTGTCCTCATCCTGTCGAAGCATATGACCTCTATGATCCCTGAAGACTGTCATGCACACCTAACCATGGAGCATTCCACCAATAAAGTTGCAGATGCCCCATCTTCATGCAATTATGACATGTTCGAGGTTGTGTCGTACAATCCTGTTTGATGTGGTTCGTAGAACCACACTAAAAAATTCCCGGCTTGCTCTGGGACATAAGAGTAAGATTTATCAATCCTATCTCCAGATTATATGCCACATTCCTGCCCTGGGAATAAGTGTCCCTTCTTCGCTTGATCTCAGTGTTAGATTTCCCACTATTCCCCATGGGTACCAACATGCTTCCTCCTTCTGGAGCGCCCAAAAAATCCCTCTCAACTACCGAGGCTCTATTCACCATCTTTGTGTAATCATCTATACACAACACTGCAATCTTTGAACGAATTTCTTACCTTAACCCCACTTCAATGATCCTTTCCTTCAATGACGTGCTACCCGTCACCTTGGGTGGAAACCACACTATGTTCATAAACATAGTTGCATACTCGGTCACAGACATATGATCTTTATTCAAACTGAAGAAATCAGTCGTACCCTCCATTCAGAATTTATGTGGGTCGAATTGTTTATTGGACAATTTTTAAATGCCTTCCCAAATCATACCCTGGTATGTTCCCACATGTACTACCAACTCCCACCATTGAAGGGAAAGATCTTCCAATATATTTGTGTCCGACATCAATTTTAACTCTACTAGAGTTTACAAGAACATGAAGATCTTGTTCACTCTATTCAACCATACTTCTTCCCTTTCTGGCTTTAAATCACCCCTGAAGATGGGTGGATTCTGCTTTTGAAACTGAACCGCAAGATCCACATGCCTTGGTTCACCCACTTTGTTTCTACTTTCCACAGCTAGGAAAGCATGAACTATGATTTGCAATAGCTGTTGGTTCACCTGAGGCTCAGGTGCTACCACATTCTCAGCAGCCTCCTCCAGTTGGTCTCTACGATGCCTACCTGGTGCCATTTCTATAAACATAAAACAAACAACCATGATTCTCACTTCCATAGACATCACAAAATCCTGTTTCAATCACATTACACAACACAATCACAACATGGCTCTCCACCAGTTCACAATTTCCACATGTGCCATGTTTCACCATATTGAAAACCCAACCATTTTCAAAATACCTATTTATTCACATTACAATTTCACACATGCATATCACATCATAAATCATTATACCCCAATGAAATATGCATCCAAGTGGGAAGTCATTTCTACCGTGCATGTCATGCTCATCTCATTGGCAACACCCACGACAATGAGATATCCAATGCCTATAAGTGTTTCCAACACACTAATTTACCCAACTCCCTTGTTACTTGAATTTCGGCATAAAACGGGTAGATACGTCCTTTTATGCTATACATTCCATGTTCTGAAATTCCTACAACTTGCTACCATCCCGAGTCATGGAATTTACCACAACGAATGTCAACACCATATCTGAGAATCAACTCCAAAGTACCAAACCAACTGATACCACTTGTAACACCCTACCCCTACCTCATTGGCTTTAGGAGCTGGTGAGGGTTACTTGGCCTTAAATAACGTTCCCAAGATTCCAAAGGCTGGAAATAAAAACCAAGGGCTTCTATAATAAGTTGTGGAATAATTTTCCTTTACGATAAATCCATCCACTATATGATGCATGTCAATAGAAAACCCAAACATGTATTCTCAAAACAACCACGTTTTTACACAACATAACTCAAAACCAATACAACTAGACATGTCCACACAACATCATAGTAGAAGAGTAAAATAAAAAAACAAATCACCATGAGCCATGACACCTCCACAACTCCACACCCAGCTCTAAGATCCAAGCTCTACCAAGACATAACAATGCACCACTAAAGGAGGTTGATGCCTTAATGTTTCCCATGTAATGGTACACAACATCTGCAAAGTCACCAACGTGATAAAGCAGGGGTGAGTACTAAAAAATAGTAGGATTTCCCCAAATGACATCCCTATACATGCCAATAGGATAAAACCATTAGCACATTTATAAAAAACATGTTATATTAATTAAATCACAAGGGCAACAATTTTCATAAGCTATACATGTCCTTACCAAGCTATCACACCCAACCCAAACTACCAAGGGAGAGCCATAGAAAACATACTACAAACCATTCCATCATTTATATTTTTTCACAACAACACCATATTGCATTGAAATGAACAACAAAACAACCAAAAACCAAACAACCAAACAACCAAACAGCGGAGCTTCCATCCAACTCGTTCACCCATTGACACCAAGTGGCACTTCCCGTCCACTTACCAATGACGGTGGCCCTTCCGTCCACTCTCCATCCCATTTTTATAGTGGTACTTATCGCCACTTCGTCATAACATCCCAATAAATCACAACCAAGCATATAACATATCATGGTCACAACAACCTTCAATCTACCAATTCCATTTCATATCAATCCTCTTTAATAAATATCCCATTTGTTGAAAACAATTTTCCATAAAAAACAACATTTCAATAAAACAACGCTTTTTATTGAAAAAAAATTCCATCCATAATTTTGAAAATCAATCATATTATCCCATTTTAAAATATCCATTTTAAAATCCACAACAAAGCATTTCACCAAAAAACCCCCTTTTTCCCAAAATTCCCCAAAACATCACCCAAGGTATTTTCGACCAATTTCTCACATCAAACAAAATTAATTTCAAGCACAAAATATTAATTGTAACCAAAACCATTAGGTCTAACCAAGTGAAGTCTAGAGAGAATCCACCAACATTTAGGGTTCCTGAGAAATCGACACACAAGCCACCGCAGCTCAAATCTGGCGAACGCACCAACCAAACCTCTCTAGTTCTCATTCCCTAACATCCAAAAGCCTTAATATTTACATCCTTGGAAAACCCAACCCTAGATCTACACACAAAATGTGTAGATCTAGATAAAAAAGCAATAAAGGGATGTAGATCTTGATGAAAACACAAGAAAAACAATAGGGGAGACTTACCCTAGAGAAACCACCATCAAACGGCCTTGAAACCCCTTTGAAATGCTTCCAAATATAGTGGGGGGTCCCTCCAACCCTTGTGAACAAAAAATACCGAGTGAGGCTTGAGTGGGAGAAAATTTGGAGTGAAATGAGTCAATCTCATGTGAGCCTGAGTTTTATAACCCTAATTTTAAGTGGCCGCACGGTTAGCTCGCAAGGTTTGGAAAACCATGTGCTAACCATGCACACACTACTGCTTCGGGAGCAAGGGTCTTCACTATTTCATCACACGTTTTACAAGCTGTGCTTCGGCCGGGTGAAGCCTACTATCTATCTTGCACGGTTCCTGGGGAATCCGCAGGGTTTCCACTAACCGTACTCAAACCGTACACCCCTTTAAAAGCATCAAAACTCAACCAAAACCATTACAAAATCTCCAAATCCCTTCCCGAAACATCCCATGAACTCTAAACACATAAAAATGCATAAACAAAGGCCACATACCTTAAACCAGAGGGTCTAAATTCTCCCCACCATTGGAATTTTCATCCTCGGAATGTAGTGAACCAGCCCTTTACCAAAAGAGCTTGTGCCACTGCTCAGCCATCTCTTTCTCCCACTCCCAAGTCTGCTCTTGAATCTGATCATGATTCCAAAAAACAAGAACTAAACCGATGATTTTACCATGCATGAAATTCTCTTGCATATCCACAACCCGCAATGGCACATGCACCAATGAAGTATCCAGTTTTAGCTCAACATGATCCCATCGATTCACATGGTCACGATCCGGCTGATAATTTTTCAACTGTGACACCTGAAAAACATTGTGCACCACAATGAACCTAGGTGGAAAAGGCAAATGATATGCCACATCACCAACCTTCACATGAATCTCAAAAGGCCCAATATACCTCTGAGATAACAATCCCTGCTTCCCAAACCAACAATGTCCCATCCTAGGAGATATCCTCAAGAACACATGATCACACACCTCAAATGACAACGACCATCGATGATGATGCACATATGATTTCTGATGACTCTAAGCCGTCACCATTCTCTTACTGATCAACTTGATCATCTCCGTAGTCTCCTGGACAAGGCTCATTCAACCATTGAGGACTCACCTGTTTCCACCCAACATAGTGGAGAACAACACGACCGCCCATACAATTCATCAAACGGAGCCATCAATATGGATTCCTGATAAATGTTATTGTATGAGAACTCAACCAATGATAAGTGATCCTCCCACGAGCCACCATAGTTCATGACACGAGCATGCAACATATCCTCCATAGTTTGTATCATCCTCTCGGATTGACCATCCGTATGAGGGTAATATGCCGTGCTCATCGTCAACTGTCTCCCAAGGGCTTGCTGCAAAAATTAATAGAAATGAGATGTAAACCTTGGATCACTATCTGTTACAATCAGAACTGGAACACCATGACTATTTACCACCTCCTGGATATAGATTTTGGACATATAATCCATCGTATGAGATTCATGAATCGGGATGAAATGGGCTGACTTCGTTATCTGATCCACTATGAACCATATGTAATCGTGCTTCTGACCATTCTTGGGAGACCTGTGACAAAATCCATCGATATATGCTCCCACTTCAAAACAAGGATTGGTAAAGACTGCAATATTCATGCTAGCCTATGATGCTCTTCCTTGAAATGTTGACATGTCAAGCATCTCGAAACAAACTCAGCCACACTTCTTTTCATACCATCCCACCAGAATTGCGCTTTCAATGCTTTATACATTTTCTGAATTCTCGGATGCATAGCCCACCAGGATTGGTGAGATTCTCTGAGAAGATCCTCTTGACAAACAACTGGTACAACCATTTGATTTCGAAAACACAAAAATGAATTTCCATTCAGTTGCAAATCCTCAATGGTCTCCCTACCATTGAGTCTCAAACCCACGGTCAGACAATCAGAATCAGATATCGGTGCCTCTCTAACCGGGACAATTGGGCCAGGAATCAACAAAACTGCAATGAAGACTGCTCCATCGCCCTGATCCTCTCATTCCAACCGCATATCGGCTATAACCGATATCAACTACCACTAGTCCGTTGCCTGTTTTACCACCTAGGCATATGATTTTCTACAAAATGCATCTGCCGCCGAATTTCCCTTACCCGGTGTGTACATCAAGTCAAAATCAAACATCTGTAAATATTCTATCCATCCTCTTTCCCTCAAGTTCAAATTCATTTGTGAGAAAATGTGTTTCAAGATCTTATGATCTCCATATACACTAAATTTCACACCGAATAGATAATGACGCCATACATTCAAAGCAAGGTCCACCACCACTAACACCAACTCGTGAGTTGGGTAGTTCTTCTCATGAACTCGCAACTACTGTGAGCCATATTAAACCACATGATTCCCTTGCATGAGAACTGACCCCAACCCTGATCTCAAGGCATCACAATACACTACGTACCCTTTTCCTGATTCTGGAAAAACCAAGATTTGTGCTGATGTAAGATGACCCATTAGCTCTTTGAAACACTGCTAACATTGTTCATTAAACTGGAATAGAACATTATTTCTTTTCAAAGATGTCATCGGAGAATCCAAAAGTGAAAAATCACAAAAAAAACACTGATAATCCCTGGATAGTCCAAGAAAAATCCGTATCTCAAACACATTCCATGGAAGTTGCTAGGAGATAACAGCCACTATCATTTCCGGATCCTCTAAAACTCCCCTTTCTGAAATCACATGGCAAAGAAAACAAACTTCCTATATCCAAAAGACACACTTTGACAATTTGGAATACAACCGATGATCCCTAAAGACCCCCAGCACTGTCGTCATGTGCTTTCCATGCTCCGCCCTTGTCTTTGAATAAACCAGAATATCATCTACAAACCCCCCCCCCCCAAAGAAATGTATCCAGATATCTCTGAAATATATGATTAATCAATTTCATAAACATTGATGGATCATTCATTAGACCAAAGGTAATAACCAAATATTCATAATGGCCATATCTACTTCTGAATGATGTTTTAGGAATATCCTCCTTCCTCACCTGCAATTGAAGATATCTTGACCTCACGTCGATCTTGGAGAACCACTGGGCTCCCCTCAACTTGTCTAAAAAATCATCAATTCATGGAAGTGGATATCTATACTTTATCGAAACATGGTTAAGTCTACGATAATCAACCCAGAGACTCAATCTTCCATTTGGATTTTACACAAACAACATTGGCGCTTCCCACAAAGACATTATAGGTCGGACAAACACTTTGTTTTCTAGATCTTCCAACCGGACTTTCAATTCCCACAATTAAGTTGGTTCCATATGGTAAGACAGAAGTGAGATATGATTGGTACCCAGAAGGAGATCAATATTAAACTCCACTTCTCTTATGGGAGGTAACTCTAAGATTTCATCAGGAAAAACATCCATGAACTGGTCTACCACTACCGGAAGAACACTCTGCTCAACACTCATTACCGATTCCAATGAAAAAACCACTAACTGATATGATATTGTACCCACGTCCTGTTCCAACAAACTCATTGCTCCCTACCTTTCATGCTTCTCACCTCTAAAGAGATGTCTTATGCAGTCGTGTGTCATAAAATCCACTTTTCGCGCATCCCAATTGATGTGGGCCTTAAAATCCACCGTCCTATCCACTCCCATGATTACATCGTACCCATCCATCTCAAGCATTGAGAAATTCTACACTATCTTATCCTCTCCCACAACGATACACCATTCTCTTCAGAAGAAGGCCTGACAGTCTCCTCGAACTAGAGGAGTTTGAAGTCTCAAAACTGAGGGCATCATTTCTACCCTTAAAACAACAAATCAACCACATGCGCAACAAAAAAATAATGTGAAGAACCAATATTAAACAACACTTTCATCAAGGTAAAATTTAAAATAATAGTACCTCGCACTATGGATGGTCCCGACTGATCATCCACCATAACCTGATAAGCTCCAAACACATGTTTTCTTGAAACACTCTGATCTTTATTTCCCTACTGTGGAGTCATGGTATTTCAAGAATCACTATGACCCACTTGACGCTACTGATGAATGGTATGCTGTTGTCCCCATCCCGTCGAAGCATATGATGTCTACGATCCTGGAGAAGTTTCACATGTACCCAACCTTGGAACATTCTTACAATAATGCTGCAGATGCTTGAAATTTTGAAATGCTTGCGGTTGTGTCGTACAATACTGCTTGATGTGGTTCATAGAACCACACTGAAAACATCCCATCTTTCTTTGGAGATTTAGAAGAAGATTCATCGATCATGCCATCCGATTATATGTCATATTCATGCCCTGGGAATAAGTGTCCCTCCTTCACTTGAACACAGCCGTAGAGTTCCAACTATTCCCCATGGGTACCACCATGCTTCCTCCACCTGGAGCGCCCAACAAATCCTGCTCAGCCACAGAGGCTCTATTCACCATCTCCGGGTAATCATTTATACACAGTACCACTATCTTTGAATAGATTTCTTGCCTTAACCCACTTTCAATAATCCTTGCCTTCAACTACGTGTTACCCACCACCTTGGGTGAAAACCAAACATTGTTAAAAAAAACATAGATACACACTCCGTCACAGACATATGAACTTGCTTCAAACTGAAGTAATAAGTCGTACACTAAATTCTAAACGTATGTGGGTATAATTGTTTATTAAACAATTCTTAAATTCCTTCCCACATCATACAATGATCTGTCTCCACTTGGACTACCAATTCCCACCACTGAAGGGCAAGATCTTCCAATATATACATGGCCAACTTCACTTTTAACTCTACCGGAGTTCCCAAGGACTCGATGATCATTTTCATTTTATTCAACCATGGTTCTGCCCTTTCTGACTCTGAATCACCCCTGAATATGGTTGGATTCTTCTTTTGAATCTAAATCACATGATGCACATGCCTTGGTTCATCCACATTATGTCCACTTTCCACAGTTTGGAAAGCTTGCACTATGCTTTGCACTAGCTACTGGTTCACCTAATGCTCAGGTGCTACCACATTCTCAGCAGCCTCCTCCAGTTGGTCTCTACGACACCTAACCAGTGCCATTTCTATAAACAAAAAACAAAAAACCATGAGTCTCACTTCAGTAGACATCACGAAATACCATTTAAATTACATTACACAATAATATCACAATAAATATTTCCACAAGTTCACAATTTCCACATGTTCAATGTTACACCATTTTGAAAACCCAACCATTTTCAAAATACCAATTTATTCATTTTACAATTTCACACATTCATATCACATCATCAATCACTAATCCCCAATGAAGTATGCATCATAGTGGGAATTCATTGCTACCATGCATGTCATGCTCATCTCATTGGCTACACCCATGACAATGAGATATATAGTTCTTATAAGTGTCCCCAAAACACTTATGTACCCAACTACATAGAAAATTGAATTTCAGCATAAAAGGGTTAGCTACATTCATATATGATATACATTCCAAGTTCCTACATAACTACTCCTTGCTACCATCCCGACTCAAGGAATGCACCACAAAGAATTTCAACACCAAATCTGAGAATCAACTCCAAAGGACTACACAAACTCATACCACTTGTAACACCCCACCCCTACCACATTGGCTTGAGGAGGCGGTGATGATTACATTTCCTTAAGTGACATTCCCATGATGCCAAATGCTGTCAATAAATTCTAAGGGCTTCTAGAACATGTTGGGGATCGATTTTCCCTTAATATAAAACCAACCACTATATGATGCTTATTAATAAAACACAAAAACATGTATTCCAAAAACAACCAAGTTGTTCCACAACACAACTCAAACCCAATACAACTAGACATGTCCACACAACATCAGATTACAAGTGGAAACTAAACAAAAAACCCACCACAAGCCATGACACACCCACAGATGCACACCTATCTCTATTATTTAGGCTCTACCAAGACATCACAACGCATCACTAAAGGAGGTTGATGCCTTACCTTTTCCCATATCATGGTACACGACATCTACAAAGACACCAGTGTTCCAAATCAGGGAGTGAGTACTAAAACATAGTTGAATTTCCCCAAATGACATTCCTACACACGCCACTAGGATAAAACCATTAGCACATTTATATAAAACTGTTTATATAAAATAAATCACAAGGGCAACCATTTTCATAAGCCAAACATGCCCTTACCAAGCCATCAATCCCATCCCAAACAACCATGGGAGAGCCAAAGAAAACATACTACAAACCATTCCATCATTTACATGTTAGCACAAAAACTCCATCTTATAAAGAAATGCATACCAAAACATAAATCAACCAAACAACCAAACAACCAAATGGTGGAGCTTCTGTCCAACCCGTTCACCCATTCACACCAAGAGACACTTCCCACCCACTTACCAATGATGATGGACCTTCTGTCCACTATCTATCCCCTATTTATAGTTTTAATTATTCCCACTTCCATAGAACATCCCAATCAATCACAACCAAGCATATAACCCATCAAGGTCACAACAACATGAAATCAACCAATTCTATTTCATATCAATCCGCTTCAATAAATCACCCATTTATTGAAAACCATTTTCCATGCCAAACAACATTTCAATAAGACAACCCCTTTTATTGAAAACCATTTCCATCCATCATTTCACAAATCAATCATATCATCCCATTTAAAATCTCTATTTTAAAATTCAAAAGAATGAATATCACCACAAAACCGCATTTTCCCAACAATCCGCAAAACATCACCCAAGGGATTTTCATCCAATTTCGCACATCAAACACAAATAATTTCAAGAACAAAAAATTAATTGTAATAAAAACCATTAGCTCTAACCATGTGGAGTCAAAGGAGAATCCACCTACATTTAGGGTTCCTAAAAAATCAACCCCCAAGCCACCACTCCTCAAATACAACGATGCACCACCGAAACCTCTCTATATCCCTTTCCCTAACATCCAAAAGCTGTAATATTAACATCCAAGGAAAACCCCAACCCTAGATCTACACAAAGCAAGTGTAGATCTAGAAAACCAAGAAAGAGATGGAAGTAGATATATAGGAAACCACAAGTGAAAAAGGAGGAGAGACTTACCTGGGAGAAACCACCATCAAACCGCCTTGATCCCCCATTGAAATGCTTACAAATTGAGTGGGAGAGCCCCTCCAGCCCTTGAGAACTGAAAATCCCGAGTGAGGCTCGAGTGGGAGAAAATTTGGTTTGGAATGAGGCAATCCTGAGTGAGCTCGGGTTTTATAACCCTAATTTTAAGTGGTCTCATGGTTAGCCCGAACGGTTTGGAAAACCGTGCGCTAACCGTGCGCATGCTACTGATTCGAGAGCAAGGGTCTTCACAGTTTCCTCGTACGGTTTGGAAAAACATGCACCGACCGTGGGAAGCCTACTGTCTCCCCTACACAGTTTCTGGGTAATCCGCATGGTTTCCACTAACCATGCTCAAACTGTGCACCCCCATAAAAGCCTCCAGACTCAACCAAAACCATTCCAAACTCTCCCAATATCTTCTGGACTCATACCTTGCACTTTATACACACAAAAATTCATTAAAATGCCACATACCTCAAACCGTGGGTGATACAACAACAAAAAGAAGTCTTTTTGATATCCTCATCCTTTATATGCATCTGATGGTATCCAGATCAAAATTATATTTTTGAGAACCAAATTTCAGGCATTATTTGATCAAATATGTAATCAATCATTGGAATATGATATTGGTTCATCGATATCACATTGTTCGAGTGATGATAATCGACACTCAACTGGAAATTATCGTCATCCATCATCATGAATAAATCTTGTGCACCCTACGTTTGCACACTCGGCCAAAAAAATGCACTACAATTTTCCATCAATATAAATATACCACTCTTGCAACTTATACGATGACATATTATGTGGTGACATTGAGATTGGAGATTTACCGAGCAATAGCTTTATCTATAACTCGATCTCTCATCGAGGGGGTATTTCTAAAACATCTTCTGGAAAGACATTAGGGTACTCTTATATGACACTAGGAAATGGAAACTGATATACCCTGGCTGAACTCAACATCATCTACTCTATCACGGATGAAAATTATGAAGCATGCCCTCGGCCCATCTGAGTGTATTGCTCGCCAAAAAACAATAGTGTATCTCAATACTAATCGAGGAACCCCACCTGCCTCTTGAAAAAACCCACAATATCCTGCACCGAATACAAACATGACATTATGATGATGAAATCATTTGTTTGTATCCTTAAAAACATAAATCTCTCCAAGAGCGGTGATTCCCAAGAACTATTTCATAGTCTCAACATACATCAAACAAGTCATATTGACCTCCAACTGGCATAGTCAAAGTAAACAGAACCGAAATCCTCTCTACAATAACTTCCATTGAATGGAAAAGGGTAGGTTATATAATTGAGTTCTTCGCTCCTAAATCAAAAATGGAATACACCCAATTAGAAAAAATGAAAATAGTACCTTGAACGCCATCTGGATCTTCCGACACTAGTAGTGCTAATGGATGAATCTGACTGTATCTTGTCCACAACCACTCTGACCCTACTGATGACCACCACCTTGGACATGATATGCTATTTGAGGATGGTGATAATGACTAGAATTTCCTATGCCTACCTAATATACATTATAATCATCCAATGATGGTGAAAACTACTGGTTCTACCTCATTTAGAACTACTTCAATGGTGGAACCCTTTAGTGGAACACCTGACACATGATGACAAGTTAAAAACCATGGACACACTCTCTACTGATGACCTCTACATCCAAACACAATAAAATATAATTTTCCTTCGAGAATAGATCTGAGAGATTCTTCCCCAAGATAAACTAGATATATAGGGCAAGGACCTACTGCCGATTGAACAGACACTCTCCTATCCTAAAAACCAAGATTCATAGACCACATCTTTGCTTCATGAAAAATCATGGTGATTCTAATATGTTGATGATATGGTTCTGGATAACATTATCTTGATGACCTCTACTCTTTCTAGCACATACATTTACATCATTAGCATAAAAGGGGTCACCGAGAGAGAGATATTTGGATAAAAACATCGTAAAAATTCCTTTACCTAACCTCATCATCTAGAAATAGGTCTGAAGTATATCATAGAAAATTTCTAAAATAGATTACAAAAATCACACAATAGAGCTCTCCTTTCGTTGTGTATAGAGGTCCTGACGACTATCCACAATCATGGTCGAAGAGAAAAACTCAATTCTAAAGTTGTCTCAGAAATCATCCCATGAGACAAAATACTTTTCACGCTCGCTGAAGAATAATAACCACAACATCCTTTCTTCCCCATGTGGCATTGTAAAAACCAACGACACACAATTCTGTTTCTTAGAACATATTGAAATGAATACTATCTCAACCTTCTCCAACCAGTCCTCCATGACTACACCAGAAATGGATCCATAATTCTTCTAAAAAATCCAGTTCTAAAACTCTCAGAGTTTCATCCTCTATGTGTATTCTTCGTCATTATCTATGCTACGATGATCGATTGACATTGACTGCTAAACTTCATCTGTGTGAACCTGATGAGGACGTTGATATGGATCCATAACTACAAAATAAAAAATAATTTTAGCTAATAAACCAGTAATATGGAAATTATAACATTAATTAATTATTTTCATTATTAATTTTAGCGTTACTTATATCATGGTCACCCCATTCAAACGTAGGTTCAAAGAAAAATGATGCATGATCCTTTCTAATGTCTTTACCCGGCATCAAATATCACCTAATTTAATAGACATTGTACAAATAGTGTTCCATTCCTCAAATTCTATTGTGGCACAAATACCCATGTCTCATCCAATCTATTTTGATTAGAATTCTTGTTGAACTCAGCTGACATTTTTCCAATACCATCCCATGAATCCTTGCATGTGACTAACACCAATATCTACCCTATATTTCAACCAGAACTCTGATACCACTCTATCATGAACCCACCCCACAATTTGTATCCCTCATGGGCCCTCAATATGAGAATATATATAATGACCCATGTGTCCCGCCTCCAGTAGTCCCTGGGATGGCGACTAGAACCGAGGGTATAGTAGACTCATAAATGGGAGGCATTTCCCTCTAAGAGAACACATGCGAAAGAGAGAGATAATACATACATATTCCAACACCTGATCAAAATAAAATATAAATGAAATCCAAATTACACATATTTAATGTTATGCAATAATTAATACAACTGAAAGTAAAAACTTCATGTAACCTAAAGATGTAAAATGGTAGTGTCCACGAATCCTGATTACCTCCTGTAACCCCATGATAGTAGTAACCAGTGGGATCTTCAACCTCTTCCATGTGACCAAAAAAATATTTTATATAACATACGGTGAGTATAATATTAAATTTAGTTGAATAATCCATGGATCTTCTTCTAAAAATGTAATGAAATCATGAAAAAGTATAATGAAAAACAAGTGAAACAAACACATCACATCAATATGTATAGTATTTTACCAGACACACTATGGATACTCTCATAAAATATTGTATACAAGAGTATATAATATAATAATGAATATCAAGGATACCCCGGTACATCTTCCCACCAGTTTTATTCTTTTCCCTGATGTTGCATTTCCTAAGGATCGCACTCCCAAAAGGCTTTCCTATTAACCCCTAGGCGAAGCACCACAACATGAACCTCATGCAACACAACCAAAAAATCTATATAACCAATGTTACTAGGTATTATACATAATTTACCAATACTCTAAAAACATGTATCATATATTGGGTATTATACCTCATGCCATTACAACCTATACACCGAGTAAGGATCCTCAAGACATCACAACCTATACAGGTTATTGCTATAGTATTCCATATGAAACAATATACAGAATATATATGTGTGTGAATATTTAAAATCCATTATATCCCTCTAAACAAATTTATGGGGGAACATTAACCACCATGCCTACTATCACAAAAAACGACCAATAGAAGAGAGTGGGACCAAAGGGGGTAGTTGGTCATCTATCCACCCATTAGGATGATAGGGAAAACATCCCCAACGATTAGAACCCCCAGGGAGTCAGTTCTCCTTACCGATAGGGTCAATTGGCATATTGGAACACAAAATTACTTGATATAATATATCTCACAACCACACTATTTGATTAATCTAGTCTTAAAATAAACTGCAGCTAATGTATCTCGAACTCCTAGCTTCCACTACTAAGACAAGATATCCTATAGGCACCCAACCATTTAAATAGTTGCATTATGTAATATCATTAATTTTTAATAGTTAATATTTATGTTAATTAATTTTTTATCCATTAATTAATAATTAAAATTGACCACATTAATTCAAATTACCATTCCAACCAAGATCCATTCCCCCCATGAATAACCAAACTGAGTCCATGACTTCATAGAAATACATCCTTAGAATTGTATCCCTGCAACCTCCTACGCCATTGGTTAACATAGTTTATTCAAATATTTATTAATAGAATAATAAAATTTCCATAATTCTAGGTATTCTACAGAACCATTCTATGCATCCAAACACATGGGTCTCAATGCGGTGAGTAGATAAACTACCCATCGAGTATTTGCGACCTATATCTTGAGTTCATGTCCATCTATCATTGAGAAGCTAAACCCAAAAATCATGTGGTGTATCCTGCGCGTCTTCACCTATTTTGGATGTAGAGTACGAAAGAATATCTACATCAATAAGGGGAAAATGTAAATAAGATAAAAAAACAACAATATTCAACAAGAATCCAACATTCACATCTAACATGATTCATCATCTTTGGTGTCTTCCCGACACCCACATGCATAACAATTGTATATCCATACTCTTGTAGTCATCTACAACCACCACAACCACTGGGTCTCCCTTACCCCATATACCACAATATCCCTCTAGGATCATACGTCTTAGTATGACAGAAAAATTCAAGCAATAATCATCAAATAACACAGAAACTATACTCTTGTCCATAACCAAAGAATTTAGCCATCACACATAATGATCAATCACATATCCAAATAATAAGGTGCATGGAATTTAAAAGAAAGAGGGTAACTCAGAGCCGTTAATGGAATTATATTTCTCCCACAACCAATTAATTATTTAATCTTGAATTAAGAGATTCAATTAAACATGTATAGGTGCGTCCATTTTATTATCATCAAAGAAGGAAAATAACAACTGGATTCATTAATCAATCCTCTTATCTTTGACCAATTAGTTTATAATTAATAAATAATTTATAATTTTTACATATTTCCATCAATAATTACATGCTAAAAATGTAAATCATAGATATCGTGTGATATGTGAAATCAAGAATTAATAACATTGATAAATAAATTCTACAATTCATTAATCAAGTTAAAGTATTTATTATGTAAATTTCATTGTGATCTAGAGGGTAAAAATATTAACTATATGACTGAACATAAAATAATAGAGAAACCATGAATCCCCTACCTCAAAAAGGGTTTTTATGTTCTTTTCTGGAGAATGATCCTACACAACCGATCATGAACACTTCTCCAGCAATGACGACATCCGCCCGAGGATGCCGCATCACAACCGCATCAACCAAAAACCACAAAATATCAATTAGAAATATGGATATAACATTTTTACCATGGAAAGAAGGATGGGGTGAAATAGATCGAGGAAACTAGAAAAACTAAGGTATAACATAACCATTATTAAAGATGTTTTGACACTTCTTGGTTTCACCATAATGGGTGGTGCACATGGACAAAAAACATCAAGGGGAATCTATATAAGGATGGATGTTCAATCGCACAACTCTTGTGTGAGGAAGAACTCTAGGTGTCACATACCAGGGATGAAGAAAAATGAAGAAAAAGAAGGATTTCATCCCATCCCTTTTAATATATAAATGTAACACCGTATTAGACATGGAATAGTTTTTCTTATTTATGATATATATCGTTAGGACTACACAGTTTTACCCTGTAATGTCTAGCGGTCCCTTAAGAAAATTAATATAGGAGTTATGGGATTTTAACAGGCCTAAATACTGTAATACATGTCTTTGAATGTTAATTATGTCAAAAAATGTCAAAGGGGCGGAACTAAGGATGCTAGAAACATTGTACACCAACTGAATGAGAAACATTGTACACATACTGATAATTGGAAACACTATTCAACTATTTTTAAATGAATCTCCTACATAAAAACATTGTACACCTATCGATATCTAGAATAAAAGCACACCTACCGATAGCTAGATACATTGTACACCTACTGATAGATGACACGTTGACTTGGAAACAACGTACACATACAGATAGCTAGATACATTGTACACCTACCGATTTTTGGTAACATTGTAATCCAACTAATAGATGACCTACTGACAGCTAAAAAAATATACACCTACCGACATCTAGAAACATTTTACACCTATCTATAGATGGAATCAATGTACACCTACTAATAGATGGCCTACTTATAGTCGTAAACACTATACACCTACCGACATTTGGAAATAATGTACACCAACCGATATTAGGAAACATTGTACACATACCAGTTGATTACTCGCCAACCTATAAACACTATACACACACCGATAGATAGAAACAATGATCAAAATGCTGAATATTTGTCAATGTTTTTGGAATGAAACACCATGACCTCCCAAAACACCAGAAACATCAGATTTCGGAAATCGAATGGACTGAAATGGTCCATGTCATTAAATTTAATACATATAAATGTTATTCATAAGTTAGGGAAGAAGGAAATAGAAGAATGGGTTATATCAGTTAACCAATATGGGTAATAATACTATATATAAATCAATGATCTTATTTGATCTTTAGAATAAAGGGTTGATAATAGGATCATAAATTATGAAATTCAAAACCAATCAATCATTTTCTCTTATCATGAATTATAGAATAATGGTTTTCTAATCAAAACACATTATACATAAATGTTAAAAGACGTCAATAATAAAACTTTGTCTATTAATATATATCATAAGAATTGGACATGAGCTTTTTTGCATACACGTATGTATAGAAAACTATTTCCTTAATCAAAGACCATTACATAGGATATAATAGTGGATTACGATGACATTACAATTGACCATTTAATTAGAAAACGTTATATGTAATGACTATTATAATGGATAGTGTACCTTAAAATCCTGGTTTCACTCCTTATTGAAGTACCTATTATCTTATGTGATTTCATTGGTATCCAAGTGCATTTAGTGGATTTATAATTCCACTACCAAAAATTTTATAATGTAAAACATCAATATGTGTCCCGAAATATCATAAAAAATTCATCATATCATTAAATAATAAACAATGAAAAAATAATTTTTTTAAAAAATATCTTATCCATACATAATAATAAAAAAATCAAGGGAAATTTATTTGATCATATAATGAGATAATTCCTAATCGTATCATATCCTTATTAACATGTGTGAAAAAATAAAAATCTTGTAATCATCCTAGTATCATCACAAAGAAAATTCATTTAGAAAATAAAATTTTATCCTATGATCATATCCCAGATAAAACATAACAATATCTAATGTGTGTTGAATAATATATAAAATGCCATTAAAATATAATTTCACTATTATTTGAAACCTTATAAAAATATTCTGTTATTTTTTAAAAAAATATTAAAAATTACCTCGATATTCAGAGAATTATATTCACTAAAATCAACCATAAAATCGAATTAGGTATGTATAAATGAAAATAACTATCACGGTAGTGGGGGAATGAATTCATTTCATATAAGATAAAAGAGATAATTCTTTTAAAACATTTTCAAATGTAAAAAATGTGTCATATAATATATATTTTGTTAAAAAATTTACATTTATTAATTTTAAATAAATTAATAACTAATTAAAATTGACCTTTTTAAAAAATTTAATTTCTATGTAGTAACTTCCATTAAATAGTATTTTAATAGGATGTTCATGGAAGTATTAATCTTCGACTAAAGTGGAAATATTGTGGAATTAACATTAAAAACATATCTTGTACAACATAAATACCAAATAGAGTATAATTTTTATATTAAATAAAAAATATAATTATAACCAATGGTGAATATTATTTCAGACAAATTAATATAATGCATTAAATTTCCCTTATTAGATATTTTTTTATCCAATCCCAAAAAATTTATTCTAATATAGAACACTTAATTATAGTCTCTTAAAACCTTATTTGATTTCAAATATAACGTAAAATAAATATAAATTTCTTATAGATATATAATGCAACTATATTTATATAATTTTTTTAGTGTATAATTATTTTCTAACTTATAATTTTTATTTTATTAAAAATTTGATGATTAAAATGTACATTTTTGTGAATCCATGTCCATTTTCCATACATGTTTATGTTTTGTGGTTCCAATATTTTTACAATTGTAATGGTTTCATCATTTAAAGAATCGTAATCATTGAAGATGTGTCATATTTTTTTATAATATATACTTTTATAATCATTCCAAAAATGTGGTTAAGAGAAATGATTTACAATGCTTCTTGGATAATTTAGTCCATAAATATACATGAGTGATGTATCCACATTTTTATTTATTGAATGAAAAATAATTAATAATTATCCATTATATAATAAATTTTAAACTATAAATAAATATATATTAATTTAATATATTATTATAACTAACCATTAAAATGATAAATGAGATTCAAATCATATCACATTATGGTGTTGGTGTTTCACATGCAATCACGTGCGTTGTTATTGGTTTCCCATGGATGGAAATTCAAGAAGGATAATAAAATATTATTGCTAAAGAATAATAATTATATCAAAAATATAATATATAAATATTATATCTATCATAATAACCACTCTTGAATTGTTATGATTGAAAATATATCATATAACTTAGTTGCGGCTCTTGTCCACTCATGTCCACGAGAAACACATTCATTTTCCATTTACTGTGATAATGGTGGGAAATGGTTGTAAAATAGTCTTAATAACATATAAATATATTGATGATACAATTTTCATACAATTAGGGTGAATAAAATAAATTTATGGGAAATATATGAAGGGATAGACATTTAATTTATTATAAATCATGGCCTTACCCTACGTGAAGAGATATAAAATTTTCTACTGTTGAATTATGGTAAGGCCATGATTTTTAAAATAAATAAAAATAATATATTATGTTTTTTGGGAATTTTTGGGTAAGATTGATTTCCAGAGTGATAATGGGTTGAGAATATGTTCCCATATAAAATTAAAGAAGGAACACAAAGAATTTGTTATAAAATTTTAAAAAAATATAAATTCTAATACCTAAGAAATGAATTCAAAAGTTGAAAATTGTGCATAAAATGATATATGATAATATTAGAAAATATTAATTTTATTTAGAGATTATTATGTGTATTTTTTCTATAACACTAAGTTTATCCCGATGTGAAACCCTTTATAACCCTATTAATGGTAACCAAATTATACTATTTTGTTGAAAAATTGTACACTAAAATTAAATGAATATATTTAATTATATAATTTAGGATGACAAAATATATTTAATACATATTAAAATATTCTATTATGACATATTGATATAATTAAAAATAAAATAACGTCAAGAATAATAATGAAATCATTTTTAATACAAAAAATTATATTTTATTGAATAAAATTGAGTATAAAATTATTCATTAAATTTAAAAAATAAATATGAGTGTAAAAATATATAATTGAATTTTTTTCTATGAATATAACTATCCGCAAAAATCAATTGTTATATATTCTATATATTATGAAAAAAATTCCTTGCATAAAAATAAAACAACAGTTTTCTAAAAAATTTCTCATTTTACAATTGTATATATATATTTTTATATCATACTAATTAGTGTCAAATTAATTAAGATAATAAATATATAAATGATTTATTTTTTTCCTATTCATTCATTTTTTTCCCATTGTTTTCTGATAACTACTAGTTATTAATAATTTGAAAGTATATAAATTTTCATTCAAACATAGTGTTTAATGTAAAGTATGATATCAGTGAATATTCCGTTGATTATATCATGAGGTGTTATTAGAAAAATTTCTATATATTTTGATCCTAATAATAGTGGTTTATTCACCAGATTCTTCTTTCAATTGTAATTTATTAATTCATTTATTTAATTATTTTACGATTAGTATCTTGCCAAATAGAAACAAAATTCATCAAAAATGGAGCCCTATGAAAGCTGTAACACTCCCACTAAGTTTATAAATATAAATGTCTCACAATAATTTATAATAATTTATATTTTTATTTAATCATAACTAAAATTCCATTTAATTTATTCTATCATCATTTTATAAATGGATCTATGAACCATATATATTATTATATTTTGACATCATTAAAATATCATTTATTCATTATAATAGATTCACATTCTATATGTTCACTAATCTTTAATGTGGTTTTTATATCAGTATAGTAAATAAAAAAATTATTATATGATATAATTTATGATATTATTAAAATACTTTTTACAAGTGAAACATCTTTAATTATTTCTTCCTAGATTGTAGAATGACATATCGAAAAAACCATTTGTAATAAATAATTATTTAAAGATAAAAAAATTATAATATATATCCATCTTATTAGTCAAAAAAAATAACAATTTATATATCTTTTTATTCATCCATGTTTTTCTTTCTACTAATATTTAATAATGATATCAATACATGGAATGAATTATTATATTCATAAAGGTCTCCCTTTCGGTTGTTTATGCATTTTTACACCATATTTATAGAATATAGGTTTTCTATTCATAATAAATTTTATATCACCGTTAATAATTTAATTAAAACCATTCACAAGTTGTTTTTTACTTTCTCATTTGGCTTACAGTTAATTTTTTCATCTATAACATCATCATCAATAAAATGTTTTAAATATTTTAGATGGGATTAATATTAGAAATTTTGATCATGAAATTTATAAAAATAATGGTTCATTGGGAAATTTATAATTAAATTTTATATATGAATAATTATATTATATGAATAATATTTTCCTTGTTTTTGTATTGTTTTACAATTTTTTCAGTAAGTAATATTATGAATGTAAAATAATCTATGAATTTCATTTCTAGAATGAATTCATAAAAAAAACATGAGTTTTGATAATATAAAATGATAGTTAATTACTATATCATTGATAAGAATCCATGTATTAGTAATTATTCATTGTCATTATGCTATTATTTTCCTTCCTATTATTATATATTTTTAAATCTTAATTTTTTTTTGGTTTTTAATATATTTTTAATGACAATATATTAATTAAAATTTTTTGAAATTGGTTTTAATGATAAACCGTTTAAATAATTATAAAATAGATAAAAAAATTATTAATGATTGTAGATTGCAAATTTCTACCATAATTTTTATGTATTTCTTTATTGTTTTAAAAGGGAATAATAAATTATTCTTGTATGGAGAATTACTCAAATTATAGAAAATTACAATGATTTTTATTCATGGAACTAGAAAAATTCAATGGATTCCACCTATGTAACAAGATTTGTATCATCTTTGAAAAGTTATGTGGTCCCTGGTGTATTTTACGAGTGATGGTTAGAAAGTCACATTGGATTATTATATGGGAGTTGAGAATCATCAGACAATGTTATGGGATGCTATTTTCTATATTGAGATTCACCTGTTGATTTATTTCATGTTTTTTGACCCCTCCCAAATACTTGAAATATTTTTGTTATGTCTATATTCTAAATGTGTTATTAATATATTTCAATGAGAATATCTATATGTGTCGATGTAAAATAATAAATGTAATGATTTTATATATCAAGGGTTATCCATCAAGTGAACTGTATGTTTTTATCAGAGTGTCAACATCAATTTTAGAATCACTTTGGGTATGAGGTTCCCTATAAATGTAACCATCTATATATTTCATTTGATTTATAACATGTTTAACAATTACATTGTGTTGACTATTTTTTAGGAACTATGGTTTAGTGTCACACACATGGGAACTCTATTATTTATATCTATCTGGGAAGGTTTTGGTTTGTTTTTGTGTTATGGATAGTCCCACAATTGAATTTTATATATATTGATGTGCATGGAATATGATCCCATGTAGTTTGGTTCTACATTATCGAACATGTTGAACCATTTCTGTCCATGTGAATAGTACGGATCCTTGGAGTTTATCATCACGTAGTAAATATGACAATTAAAATGGTGAATACAATTATTTGTGTGGGACAAATGTTTCAATGGAACCTTATGGTTTTCCCCAATGATAGAGTTTACATATGATATTTTGTTGTATTCACAAGGAATATGGATTTATTACGAGGGTTTCCACTGAGAATATTACCCAATAAGGATGCATTGATATGACTAAGAAAAATATTCGACCTATATGTGTGGGAATCATTTTATCTAGATTATGTCATGAAAATTATTGTAACAAGATTGATGATTTAAAGATGTGAAATAAAGAATGTGTCATATGTATCATATCATGACATTAACAAAATTCCATATAGTTTTTTGTTCATAGTTTATTTTTGGGTGATGACACCATACTAACTATTATAATGTAAAAAAGTATTTACTCATTCGTACATTATATCATTATGTTCCTGGGAAATTGGATATGTAGTTTATGTTATTGTCAATGAAATTTATATCATAAATGTTATGATAATATATTATAGAGTAGTGATTATTCAATAAAATATACATTTTATATATCGTTTTGGAATAAACCTAACTAAGAGGCCTTGGATGAGAATTTTTCATTATGATATCCATGGGGTCCCAAGAGATAGGAAAGGAATAATGTGAAATACATTGTGGGAAAAACGATAAAATAAGATATTAGTCATGTTATATAAATGTAAAATATTATGGGATATACACATAAACTAGAAGCATGAAACATTAATTATATCACATCATCTAATATATGAGAGAGGGAACACCATTATAAGAAGGTATATGTATTCCTCCATGAAATACCAAGGAAAACATTATACGATACTCTTTTTTGTATCTTTCTTATTGTTAATACACCACAAATATGTTCTTATCCAGCTACATATTAGAATAAAAATGGAAAAGATGTAGAAAAATTTTCATCATGATATAAGAATCAAGCATGAAGTAATTTCTGGTTTATATGATAGGAAGACCCATACTATTACCTTAATGATAAGGGTTCATGGTAAAAAATGAGAATAATTTTAATAAAATCCTAGTAGGATCCCAATAGTTAAGGAGGAAACATGGTGGAGAAATTACCAAGATAACACATGATTAAAATTGTGTGAAATTGTGGGCCCAGTACTGGTCGTGTTAATATTTTTTATGGGGGAGAAAAAAATGAAAAATATCTCAAAAAAAGAGACTTTAGTAACTGATTGAGCCATTATAATGAATTTCTAACTATCACATAATACTCACTTTTATGGGAATTATTTGGAATTTGGTCACCCAGGTGATGGATCTAGGTGATTGGTCTCCCAAGAGATGACCACAAGAAAGGGGTCACCTAGGTGATGGTCCTTGGTGATTGGTCACCCATGTGAAGGCCTTGAGTGATAGGCCAGTCAATACTATGTGAAATCCCAAGGTAATCCTGTAAAAATAAATATATTAGTTTTCATATGTATTAGAGTTCTATTAGATACATAGTCAAAGTGTTGGAGGCCTTAGAAAACCGTATGGGGGTTCCTTTTTATCTTTTAGTGTCACGACCCGTCCTCAGGGCCCGTGTCGTGACTACCCCAAGCCCACCTTCCATTGGTCTGGGGCTGGCGACTAGCACAAAAGGCGTAAATCCCGATAAAAGGAAAGACATTTCCTTTATATAAGTAAACAAACACAACAGAGTACGCAAGATGGAGTAAACATAAAGTTAACGGAGTACAAAAGTAAGTGCTGGAAAGTAAATGGGCCAGTATACAAACCCAACTGATAGTACAGTACAAATGAGAATGAATGTACAACAGCTGAAAAGTAAAGAAGAATCCAACAAGTCGTCGTTATGGAATCCAACCTGAAGGGTGGGTACAAATAGTATCGTCAGTACCTCGGGTCCGTTTGTCCCCTCCGTGTACGTCCCCCCAGGTGGTCCACCTCTGGAAACCGTCCAGCTCCACAAGCCTCGACCACGATCAGTGGTGTCTGTCGTCTGCATCCAAACACAATCTAGTGTGGGCAATGCCCATGAAGGGGTGAGTATAATGTTACCTAGTAGGGACCCCGAGACCCCCGAAGGTCTCCCATAATCCACAAAGGATAAACCACAAAGGAAAGTTACAAACATGAAGTATCAACCAACTCTACTTAGGTTTATGACCATACATATACCTAATTCATCAATCTCATAAAGACTCCATCTACTGAGCCCAAGCACAACCAGTCCACACAAAAAATAATTCAATCATACAAATGATAATGATTGAAAGACAAGACTCAGTTCACACAGGTATAATACATTCGAAGAGGGGTGGATATGATTTGATGTAGCCTCTGAATCGTCTCATCTTCCGAACCCATGTAGGATCCCAGTATAGAAGTCGTCGTTTCCGAACCAACATAGGTACCAAGAACCATAACCATCACTGTCAAACCCATATAGGATCCAAGTACATTCGTCATCGCTGCTGAACCCACAGAGTATCCAAGTACAGTCATCCTCGCTGCCGAACCCAGGTAGGATCCAAGTACAGTCGTCATCATCGCCGCAGTCGCAACCAGCTCTAGGTTTCCCGCACATGGTGTATTCGATTCTAGGAGGGTCCACACCACGAGTAAAAGGGGTCGATAGATCAATTGTCACGATGTGCAGAGTTTATGGATCCCAAAGTTACGTCTCGTCTAAAGGAACTCAACGGGATAGATGGCATGTCAAATGGACTCCCGGTCTGATAGATATTGGTTTTTCCGTTCCATAGTCCCGGTTGGCAATATGATTGTTCCAAACCTGGATTTTTACCAAATTAGTCGAAAACATACTTAGAATATCACAAAATGATCATCTTGTCGAAGGATTCCTAGTGCAAGATACGACACGTTGATCGGACACACGATCTTTATTTTATTCATGTTTAAGTGAATAACGGGCCCGACCCATTTAGCCCAGTGGGCCAACATGTCGGGTTAACCCAGTTTGACTGGTCCGACCCGACAGGGGTTTCAGACCGGTCTGAAGGAAAATGCAACTCGGCCCGAAGGGGTGCAGCCTGGACCGAAGGGGCACAGCCCAACCAAAAGTGGCGCGGCCCGGCCAGGCGGGGCGCTTCCCGGCCCGGCCTCGCATGGCCCGGCCCGGCCAGGTGCGGCCCGGCTCGGCCCTAACTGGCACGGCCCGGCTGGGTGTGGCCCGGCACACTCGGCCGGCTGGCCGAGCAGTCCGAGGCGAGGGTGCGACCCCAGCTCCCCAACCCGGCGGCGCCAAGCGGCACCGTCCTCCCCAAATCGTTCGTCCTTTTGGAACACACGACTCGCATGGGCGGGCCACCAATCTTCTAGTGCGGCACCTTCCTGGCGCTGCATTCCAGCTCCACCTTGCTGGCCGATAGGCCGGCCAGTTCCTCAGTGCAGTTCCCTCTTGGCGTCATGGTTCACCTCCGCCCTACCGGCCGAAGGCCAACCGGTTCTTCCACCGAAGTGGCCCGCGATGTGGGTCGGGGTTCCTCCCGCACAACCTGCGCGACGACGCCAGATTCCTTCTCCATGTTTCTGGAATGGCGTGATGGCGCCGTTCTTTCCCCAAATTCGGTTTCCAATTCCAATGGGATAATGTTCCAATGGAGTTTCATCAGTCCGTGTTCTTTCGTCCCGTGACCTTCGCGTTAGACGGTAACACATATCCATGAATGAACAAGGTTCATGAAGCACTACCAAAAAATATTATTTTCAATAAATTTTAAACAATTCACCCTACCTTGATAAGGAATGTGCGTGATAAGTGTCATGAATGACGGTGTCATCTCCATTGTCATCAAATTTCACCCGACGAACTGACGTCTCCTCTATTGTCGCAGAGAAAGGAAAATAAGGTGCGTCGTTGTTGGCTAGTTCACCACGTTGATGTCCCATCTCTTATTAGGGAGGAAGAAGAGGATGGAGAATCGTGGTCGCTGAGTCGTTCTACATTGAATGGTCAATGTTCTTCATCAGAGAATAACTGTCCTTCGTTGAGGTTGAATTTTTATAAAAACACTTGAGTTCTCCAAATTCCTCCTCACACAAATATTTCCAACCCAAATAAAATAAGGCTTCTCCTTATTTTATATAATCTTGGAATGCATTCAAAATTTAAAAATAAAACACTTAATTAATTTAATTTAAGAGTTTCAATCAATTAATTAATGTGTGTGTTGCCAAGAATTAAAGAGGAGGAGAGAGAGGAAGTGGAATGGTTATACATTTAAAATCAAGGAGTTTTTAACATTAAATGAAGAAGATTAATGGGGTGATTAAGGGGTTTATGGAAGATCAAGGTTTTAGGTCACGTGTGTGCCCCACCCACAAATATCCTCCCATGGGAGGTTATGTGGGTGTGGTCCCCACCTTCAACCCCCCTTGGGAGGAATTAACCACCAACCATAAATATAAAAGTGTGCCACCATTTTTATATATTTTAAACTAAATCCCCAAAAATTAAATCTCAACCAGATTAAAAGACAACTGCGGTAAAGGTCCCCTTAAGAAATTACAGGAGCTGCGAGTTCATCGGTGCCCTCAGATTTCGATTCTGAGCACCGGTTAAAAAGATAGAAAAACTCCCGCTTTCGTTTACTGAACGTACCCAAGCTAAACTTTGGAAATCGATTTCGGGCACACCAAGCCTCAGAATCAAGTGCCGTCAGAATCCACATACTCATAAGATTCCAAAGTATTTAAAAAAGTATTAACCATGAATTTTTCGGGTCTTTAAAATTAATTAGGTGGGGAAATCCTCTAATATAAAATTAATATAGAGACTATTTATAAGAAATAATATATTTCAATGTGTGTCAGGACTTAATAGGTTTGTAGGACTTTAAGGGTGACATGGGAGATGTAGGTTGGTCGACTAGAGGATTCAGAGTGACATAGAATGGGTGAACAAATTGGTTTTCTGTGAGGTAATCCTAGTAATAACTATGGACCTAGATATAGAAGGATTAGTGAAAAAATGGGACCATATTCATTGTAATAGATTCATCTCTTATAGTATAGTTTCCACAATTTCATTCCCACTGTTGTTCAACATGGAGAACTAAAAAATTATCCAATCAGAATGGGATCTATGTATAATAATGAGGATCTCAATCTATAGATACCACCTAATATGAAATTTTATTTGAATAATGTTATCAATATCACGATCAATGTGGTGCTCTATCTGATCCGTTTATTTCATTCTACGTGAGTCTGCCTAACTATGACAACTGATCCAAGATGATAGTGTTGAATGTAGTGACCAACTTTCCTATTAATTCAAGTGGAACTCCCTAACCTGATGAACATGGACACCATTTCCACATATTCCTATTACCAATTATCTAATGAACATGTAGTTGGAGTTCATATATTAATTTTAGTGATAACCTATAATGGGTTCCATAGTAGGTTCATCCATGAAAGGGGGCCTTATAGGTCTACTCGATGATGGCCATCTAGGTGATATCATAAGAATAAAATTATAATTATTTCCTAATTTAAACAGAGATAACTTTACCCCTACATCATCCTTATTATGGGTTTTCATATATGATTTCATTATTTTTTCTTCTGACATATTTTTTGGAATCCATTATATATTAAATTTGGGATAATCTTACAACATTGTATCTGAATTGATATTATTTCCCATATATGTCTTATGTGTATTGAGGTTGATAAAAGATTCTCTAAAAAAGAAATAACTCTATAATAAAAATTTATATGTCACAAAAAATTCATTATCAGGAGTTCTAAATTATATAATTTCTTTATATATATTGGTACTGACTAATGATAAATGATGACATTACCCACATAGACAAAATTATCCCAATATTCTAGACCATTGTGTATAATAACGTTGGTGGTTATGACATATTTGAATAGGGGGACATACATTTTTGAAGGATTCATCTAGATAATATTAATATTTTACAAAAATAATAATTATCTATTACATTGTATTCTCATAATAATATATGATATGCACAGCTACTCTTCCACCTTTCATCACTCTTCAATTAATATAACCAAGGCCTATAAGGATGAGTATGGTTATTATCATGTTTGTGGCATCATATATTAATGTATGAATGAATATTGAGCCAGGATAATATGGTAATGGTTTGAGATATGTCTTAATAAGGATATTATTTATAAATCCATGGGTGATTCCCATGTGTATGTTTATAAGAACATTGACCCAATCCTTGACCTTCCAAGCTACTCGTGTTCATAGACATACACATTTTCCCTCACACATGGTGTAGTGGGAGTTAATTAATTATAAATCTATATGGTAATAGGGCACTTATCCTTGGGGCCATATTTGATGAGTTCATTCCTATGTAGTTTGTCTTTGGGGGTTCCTATTGAGTTTCATACTTAATCAGGGAGTAAAGGAGGTTATCTTGGTATTTAACAGGGAAAGTTATAATTCATTGTGTTTTAAATTAAATTCATGTATTTCAAAAAAAATTAAAAATACCCTTGTAAAAACAAGGTTATATATAATATTCCAATAGTAATTTATTACATATTGAAATTAGGATTATATAGGTAATTTTTCCAATGTATGAGCAGGAAAAGTATAATAAATTAGGACATGGAAATTTTCAAACAACATTGGGGAAAATTTTCTAGTATTATCTATTCAATATGGTTATGTGGGTATGCAATAACAATACATTAATCTAATAAAGTCCTCTAGTACAACAACATTTTGATGAAATCCAAACTAGATATTATTGATATAGGTTTTGTAGTTTTGTGGGTATTTTTGAGGATCCTCTAGCGCTAATTTCATGCTTACATTAAGAAGAACCAATATATCCTCTATTGGAAATTCTTAATTAATTAGGGATTCATGGAAACCAACATGAATGCCTATGATATCCTCGGTACCTTGGTAATTCAAGGAATCATGTTCATACTATATATATAGGTTATTTCTAGAATCATTACAATGAGTATGATTAGTGAGGATACCATTCTGATTTTATGTATCATTAAAAAAATTGTATTTTATACATATTTTTAACCTCCTATTGGAAAAATTTGAGATAATGTATGTTTTTTGTGAGAGATATGTTCCTATTTAATGAAACAATTGGATTTTGTAGCAGTATTTTAGATCGAAGAATATATAATTTTTAGGGCTTATATACCTTAACACTCATTATTCTAATTATGGTAAAGTCAAAATAAAATTACATCACATCTTGAGGAATTGAAATTTTTTTAAACCGTAATAGTGGATAGTGGAATTTGATATTTGGGTAACGATTTCCTAATAGAATATAGGTATTTTAATCATCCTCCCCTATAAGGGTGTTTTGTTCAGACAATTACCATATTATTCAAAGGAATGGATATTGTCAGAAACACAAGGGTACTTTCAATGGAAACTCAATGATTCACCATTAACTGTATTATGGTATAGGGGAAATGAGTGACAAATACTTCCTCTATGTGGAATTACATTTATGAGGTACCTACATCATCATGGAATCTACTATTCCAAGATTCCTCATAATTAATAGTCAATTCTATTCATTTAGTCATTATTAAAAGGATGTCCAGCTGAAATCGATATAAAGAGGCAACATTTTATGTTGAATATCTAAAGATGTGGATTTATCGATGGTTCATAATTTTTATTCCAAAAATGATAGTTGAATGACTATTCACAATATATATATAGGTGAAAAGATGATCATGTTTTTGATTTTTAAAAATTCCATGGACAGTAATCAGGAATCATGATCCCTTCTACCAAGTGGCATTCATTATATAAACCATTTTAAATATAAATTATTTATTATATGTTTATAGTAACCCAATCCCCTATAAATATGGTATAAAATATAAGAGTATGATATTTGGATCAAGGAGAACAAATCAATGGTTCCATTCACTCAGTATGTGAAACCCATGAACTGTCAAGGAAATCATGATGAAAAAATCATCTACTCATTGAAAGTGGTGTGGGGTCCCTTCCCTTAGGTCTCCACATCCACAACCCCATATTAAAACATCTTGATTTATTTTGATGATCTCAGTTTGGATTATAGTTTTGTATAAAGGATTGAAATTGATCTATATTTGAATATGTATATTATTCCAAAATCAATCATAAAATTTATTAGTAGCGTATATGGAAGTAGATCTCTAAAACCCTAGGTGACGTGTTGAATGCCCCTCTATATTTATTCCAATACTAGGTCATGTTCTAAGGAAGTTGGGGCATCACTTTTGATAAACATCCTTGAAAATTTTAAGAAAATTGTTTAGCACATGGAATAAAGAGCATCATTTAAGGGATTTCATAACCAAGAATAAATAACTGTTTTTATTATATTAATCTTATTTCTATAGAATTTTAAAAATTGTTTTATTATGTAGTAAATGTACTAGTGAAATTATTTCTCAAAGAATTTAAAGGATTCATGCATAAGAAAAATATAATAAAAGATAGACTATGAAAGGGTTAATCTAGTGCAGTATAGAAGACCTACGTAGAACATTCGATATGAGAGTCTAATGGAATGTGTTTATATGGAGGGGCTTCCTCTTATTAAATAAATCAATCCCAAAAAACAATATATGAGTCTCACCACATCATTTTAGAGACTTATTACTCATATAGTGAGCTTCAATACTCAACAAAGGATCTCCTATAATAAGGAATATTTCATGAAGAGAGATTGTAGCCTCATAATATTCTTATTATTCTTAACCATTAGTTAATATAATCAATTAAATTACAATAATTTTCATCTAATTTTCTCTCATTTTATGGTTATATTTAAAATTTATGTTATATAAATACTAGAAATGATTTATAGTTCTCCCAAAATTATATTTTATTTCAAATTAAAAACTACTTAATCCAAAATATGATCCTTATAATTGTGGATTATGGAGGAATTTAAACACCATAGTAGCACAGTAGATCTATCACACAATGATGAATAGTTTTTTCATTTGGATAAATGGGGATATAATTTCATATAAATAGTATTTACAATAATTTTTTCCTTAGTAAGGGGTGTACTAATCATAGATGAATGTTGTTGGAACATGTTTTAGGATATATAATAATTAATTATTTTATATTTATTTACATTAATTTTGACTAAGACTCCCTCACATTATATCTTTTTGGTCAACAATTGTATTTTACAATGGCATCACTATGTAGGTTTTTATTATAATATGTATTATTCATTTTTAATTTAAATTGTTTTATTTCTCCTATATCTAGATCAATGCATGTATATTATTGGAAAAACATAATTATTTATACGTGAAATTGAGGATTATAATTCAATAAAATAAAATTAGTCTTTTATTCGACAGTTTGTGTCTATGCATTTCAGACCAGGTGTTAATACTGTTTAAGGGCACATTTTATTGACTGGTGGTTTTTGTAGTTTATGGGCACATCGAATTGAGAAAAAACTTTCAATGAATTATTAAATAGAACATGTAGTGTCATCCAGACATGAATTAGTTAATTCTAAATTTTTAAATATATAAAACCTAATGGCTTGATCATATAAACTGTTGTAATTATTCCAAATTAGAGTTTTAAATACCATCAATGTTGTTGAGATCACATTTTAGAAGATTTTTTTATAATGATTATTTAATTTCATGTGGAATACATGATCTTATAAAAATATAATCTATAAATGGTTATATAGATTTATATTCGTGATTCATGAATCATTATTTCATATAGTTTAACATTGTGTGATGTGGACCTAGTAAATTTCTCATACGTATGATTTTTTAACATAAAAAATTTCATACAAAAGGGTATAAAATAGGCGGTAATGAGACTCTATGAATATTTATATGATAGATTCTATAGAACAAAAATCAAGAATAATAAATAAGGAGTGATTATGTATGAAATGTATATTGTATATGGCCATAGGCAATGTTAGAAAGATGGATTATGCTAGAATTGTGTTAAAGAAAAATGGGTATTATAGGATCATTCCTTTAGGATAAGGATTCATCTTATTGATATACCATGATGGGTATTCATATGTTGATCCATATTAGGGGAATTGTATATATTTTTAAACAATAAGTTCTAATTAAATGTAGATACTCTTATCCCCAAATGAGCTGGATGGTTTGTGATGACTTACATATTATTGTCAATATGTGTGTTTTTGTGTAAATAATCATTCAAGAAGAATCAAAACACCTTAAAAATTACATCACTGTGTATGAGCCAAAAATTTGAGATTGATATATGTATATTGAGAATAATACCTAAAAAACATACACATGGTTTATATTTCTGAACACTAGACCAATGAGATATAAATATTGAATTGAATTTGGGAATATAAGCCAAAAATAATCTAATAGATTTTGAATATAGTAGATAATATTTTGAATTATAACTTAATGATATCAAATATTTTTTGATGGTCGAAAAAAGTTGGATATCCAAATATCATATTCAAAAATAATATTTTATTTTGATGTTATCCGATTGTTATGATCTCCTTTAGATGGATATTTCTCTAGTTAATAGCCCATATCGGTGGATCATATGTGGGGAAATTTTAAGGGTGTATTTTGTATTATTGAAATTGTATTTTTATTTTTAGTCAGATTATGTATTCACAAATAGTGATGGATGTCTTATAAAGATCTTATTTTTACAATACCTAAAGAATTTTTTATGAAATTATGTTGTTCATAAAGAATGATGTTGTTATTTTGAATTGATCACTCCATTATTGGTTGATTTTTATCCTACATAATTATAGGAACTAATAGCAATGTGCATCTAATAATGATTTACATTCCTATATCTATCCTACATACCTAGAATGAATAATTATTCATTTTTGGTTAAGAATAGGATATGGGATCTACGTATTACTATAGATCTCAATACAATGAGAATCGATCAAAGCATGGTTCACTATACGAAATTACTTGCATATATCTAGATTCCATGTATGATGGGGGAGTTTTCTTAGATGTATAAGATGGTAGTATAATTGAGGATATGGTAATTTCTATATAACATGTGATGATAATAATCCAGTTATATGTATTTTTCTATATAGTTGATCACATGCATAGATCTGGATCATGTATCAGATGGTCCATTAATACATTGAGGAATATATTTTTTTGGTATTGAATAATTCTACACGGATATAGATTCATTTTAGTTGAGAATGTTTACTAAGGTAATGTTCTACATAAATATGTTTACATTCATATGGGATGAAAATTCCCCACAAATATTAATGACATGTGGTAAGGATGTACACCATAAATTTTAACAATATTAAGTAAGTATTTTGTCATTATGTTTAATAATGTGCCTTTAAGATGATAACATTATGTAGATTAATGTAAATACTATAAGGAATTTTTTTTGAAAAATTTAATTTTCTCGATATCAGACTAATGGTATTGAATTTATATATATAATTTCATAAGAAACAAAAAATTTTTTACCAAGATTTTATGAAAACAATCCATTGATTGAAATTAATAGGATCTATTTTAAAATATATTGTGTATTGAATAATCTCATACTCACAATGGTTCAATTTTTGGTGGGTTATATCTATAAAACATTAGAGTTCCGAAAACCGATAGCATCTTCTCTTGGATAATTAAATAAAGGTGAATATTCTTGTTAAAGGCTCACACTATCAAATTTTTTGGACCTATTTATCATGTAGGGTATGTAACTATTTTTAATTTATTTATCCTTACTCATCAAATTTCTTTTTTGATTTGTGTTCTGTGAAAAAATGGTAGAAAATTGAAATTAGAAGAATGTTTTTAGTCCTAATTAGATAGAACCACATAGATCCCATACAAAATTGTAATGGGTTACCTATGTATCCTAATGGGGTTTGGTGTGATAACCATTCAAACCAAGTTAATGTTTTCTTGCTATGATTTATAGTATTTTTTCCCCATAATCCGATGCATGTTGGACTTGGTATCACTTATATCCTATATCTACCTATTTTACCATATGTGGTGGTGGGATTATGGGTTGGAGTAAATTCAATATTTTTGATATAACATTTTCGGTTTGGAAGATTGTAATTTTATGCCTATATAGTTATATATATTATGAGGGTACACAAATACAATTATAAGTATTATTTTAAAAATTATTGAGAGTCATTGTCCCAAATACTTTTAGGTATATAGAACCAAACAACTAGTTGAATAAGGTAGGGGACATAAGGATGTACATGAACTTACTATTTATTACTAGGGTAAATTCCCCCATGACAAAAATACCCAAAATAAAAAGAGACCATGAAATTTTTTTAAAATAAAATAATTTTGTGGGAACATAAATAAAAATAAAATTTATCTAAAAGAAAAGATATCCCTTGATGAACTCAATAAAATCAAGTTTCATTGAAAACCATAAATATAAAATTCTATATATACAATATAGACACCTCAACCCTTATAATAAGCCACAATATATCAAATATTAATTCCCACATAATAGTGAGTGTGTCCCCTTCATAAATGAAATTGGGGATTTTTTTCATCAAATCATTATTTATTGAAGTGTTTTTTTGTGTTTGGCCAATCACAAATAGCGAATATTCCTTCCAATTATTGGGTTTTCCCATTATTTTTTAGTCTAAAAGAGTAATATCATATGAGAGATCATATAATAAATTTTAAATCCCACCATTCAAAAACTAATTTTCCTTTGGGGTGTATTTTACCTCATTGATCTCATCTTAGTTTATCCAATTCAATGGGTAGTCGTACTATGATGTAAAATACTGATGATTTTCCCATCCCAGTTAGTATATTCTATGTTTCCCTCTACATTAGCTAAAAAATCTACAAAGACATTTTATTTTTTATAAATGTGGGCCAGTGTTAGTTCTAAGTGGAATTCCTTCATCAACCAAAATTAATAGTCAATAATGGGAACATACTCTTCCTTTTTTATGGAATACTCACTACTTATCATATTGATTTCTAACACTCAAAATAATGTTAAATTTCTATATGTTATATGTGTCTTAATTTTGAATTCAATGATGAAAATGTGTTATAGTTATATGTTGGTGTATCATTTTGATAATAATAATAAATATGGAAGTTTATAAGCCTATATTATTAAAGATGATTCCCATATTGAAATTTTCATTTTGAAGACACTTTTTATTGTAACACTTGGTCATTCAAAAAAATCATAAAACACTATTTCCCATTAATAGGGGAAAACTTTAATATGATACACTTATTTATTGGGTGAATCAGTGTCTAATGGTATACTTTCTACATAAGAATGTCCAGTTAATTGATTGTTAATATATATCCCTTTACTAACTTGTATTGTATATATTGAATGTATAAATATTCTATAATTAATAACCATTGTAAAAAAAATACATATAACATGGTACAATTTGTGATATATTTGTGTGAGTTATTACTAGATTCAAAGTGGACCTCATGGTGGTGCATGTAGTGACTCAACTCCTAGATTATGATAATTGAAATAAGGATATTTTTCTCTGCATCTGAAAAAAAATTATTATTATTAATCATGGTTTTACAGAGATAATATAGCCTATTTTCATTCCATGTAATGTTATACTATGAAATATGAGTTCTAGATGATTTTAATGAAGATATTACATATAAAATGAGTAGTTTTTATCAACAGGGGTATCAATTCTAATATGAAAAAAATATATGTTAATACCATTAAAAGAATCTTATAAATCATCAATACACAAATAATTAACTCTATGTTTTATATCTTTGTTGAATCTTAAACACATTCTATTAAGATTATTAAAAACAATAGATGTTTTTGAGAAATTCTTAATGTCGTCACAAATATTTTCAGTTTTTATGGGGTGAAAATTCATGTATTTTCTTCATTTGGTCACAATTGAAATCAATTCCATGATGGTTTACATGAATATTACTATGTTTTTATAGGTAACCCCAAAATCATATTATAAATTATTTATCTTCTATCAATATTTTAGAAAAATGTTGAATATATTATTGAGAACATCAACATGATCATATGACAACTGGTATTTTACCACCTGATTGTATATATAACATTCAACCATCGATCCAATTAAATTTCAAAAAAAAATTCATTTCACATTAATATGTGTTTCTATAATTCTTAATTTCAAAAGGCATCACTCCATAGTAATATAATATTTTGGGTGGCCATAAATTAGCATCTTATTCATCATTATGATCTTTTAAAATTTAGTTATAACAAATATATACATTCATATAGAAAATGGATCAATACTTAGTAGATGCATCAATATATGTATCTGTAATTGGAATTGAGAAATACCCATTTTAACAATGTTGGAAAAGATCCCTCTATTAAAAGATATTAATGGTAATTTATTTGTTATTTTATGTATAAATGATATTAAAAATCCATTGCAAGTCTTGAAAATCCTAAATAAGCATGGATTTTGTTATCCTATCAACCATTACATCAACCATAGTGACAAGAGTTTGATTCCTTCTTCTGGATTCCTACCAAATACCATGGTAATGATATTGAATATCTTTATAGATTTTGGATAAATTGTGATAAAGTATTCAATTTTTGTATAATTCCAAAAAAACAACATCTCAAAAATTATTTTCAATAGTGTTATACATCCATTGATATTCAGATGAAATAAAAACACTAATCCATTTGGGTTATGAATCATCATATACACTATTATTTATTTACCTATTCCCATCAATAGTTGTGAAGGAACATTCTTAAAATATTGGAGGGGTATCACTATTATTCTATTATTTTTCATTCTTTTCCAAAATAATAGGGTAAATGGTTTATGAATAATAATATTTAGAGATATGAAGTAATGTGATTCTATCTTATTTCCATAAAAAATTCATTGATACTTCCCTAAATTATTTTATTTTTACATTTTGAAAAAAATTATCTGTGTGATTATGTTTGATATATTAATCTCACAAATCATTGGTGTTATTATGGTAAGAGTTAGTGTCTTTCTCATCACAATAATGAAATGATATAGGGTTATTATCCATTTATATTATTTTTATGAGGGTCATAGAAGATTTTTTCAATGACCCAAGGGTCTCGTGAATATCTAACTGTAGAGAAAATGAATTTTCATAAGATGTTTTTTCGTGTCTTTAAAAATCAAAAATTACATCTATGTTATTTGGTTTGGCTAATGTTACTGATGTAATTAAAATCATTAATTAAATGTCCAAATTTAAACTAATATCCTTGATTTAATTGATGGGAAATACATATTAATTTTCAAAACTCTTCAAATGTGTTTATCAATGTATCTTTAAAACGATTTGGAACAATAACCCAATGAATATTATTGACCATAATATAATTCCCTCATTTTACTAAAAAAATTTACCAAATAATTAAGAGTTTTCGAATTCAAAATTAATCCATACCACCATACAATGTCCTGATTTATATTTTAGACAAATTTTGAGACACTATAGATATGATGTGAGAGCCACTACATGATTATGAATCCATGTACTCTCAACAATGAAAATAATATAAATATCTGTAACACTAAAAATGTAGATAAAATTAATAATAAGATTGATAGATTTATTATGACTGTACAAAGAGATTTTAGATAATTGATATATTTTATAAAAATATTATCTCTTAAATGTCGCCATAATAAACTAGCCATTAAATTGGTGGGTATAAATATCACTGGACTCATTATGAATTATATTTTTAAAATAAATTTAAATTTATTTATTAGTTTTCATAAAATATGTATACAATTTATAGTGAAGTCCTTCAATGATTCAATAATTCATTTTCATTACAAATGAATTTTATTTAATTTTGGGTTTACCAAATATAATTAATTTTTAGAACATTTTTAAATTGTATTTTAAAAATGTTATATTATTTAGATATCATCATATCATTATTATAATAGGTTTTAATTTTAATAATTTTTTAAATTTATTACTTTCCCAGTGTATAGTATAAAATAATAATTTCTCAAATACCATCATTATATTTCATTAAGTAAAGTAATGTACAATTACTAGTCTTTTTTTTTGAATTTTTCATTAAGTGAACTATAAACCATCTTATATAGAATAAATTAATAAATTATATTTGAAAAAAATATTCAGTATTTTGATATATGTAATGTTTTCTTAAAAGTATTTTTTTCAAAAAACTATTTGTCACTAAATTTTCAGAAAATTAATTTAAAATTATATATAAGATATCTAAATCATGAAAAATAAATAAATATTCATTATAAAAATTATATCGATTGTAAATTTATGATCAACTTTTTTCTCATATATAATTAAATAACAATTTGATATTGTAAATTTTTTTACCATGGTTTACATTAAAAAAATATTTTTGGGGCCAAAACCATATATAAGGGACTATTTTCCATTTTTGAATTTGATAAATCTAATTTTGTTGACATATTAATACCTCATAAAATCCATTATAATAATTAATTTCCATTTGGATTAATTTTATTGAAGTTTGAAATATTGATATATTAATTATTGATGAAAATAAATTTGTCCACTCTCCCACACATCTTAATGTAATCCCCTCTATTCTATTATTTACATCACTTTGAGACATCTATCATGAATAAAACCTAATCATTTATCTAAAATTTATCCCTAAACATTATTATTTGTTCTTTTATTATTACAATACCTTTCCATGATTCTTCATGAGGGTTCTACAAGAGGGCTATCAATGAAGTGGTAACATTATTTCTTGACCTCTTTTAATTTATTTCTTCTTAAACCACTAATAAATCATCCATATTAAATATAATATAATAAAAAAATTTCCAACATATAGATATATTTATTATTATTATATAACCAACATTATTATCCCATCAAGATGGAAATGGATCTATCCCTCATTCATATGTGTTGAATACAACATTAATTTAGTTATATGATCCATTTTCTAACACAAAAATTCATTATTGGATTTTGTAATGGATTTAATGTGTATATATAATATTTATGAGACATGTTTTCCTCTAGATTTATAATATCATATCATCCTTTTTACCTCCATTGTAATTTCAAAATGATATCATTGATCATGCGTATGCATGGATGATCACTTTCACATAGTGATGTGATTGGTTTTTTTGTTCTGATTTAATTAAATAGTAATAATGATATCATTAATTTATTTATAGGTTATTTTTTATGATTACGTTTCTATTGGGAAAATAACATTAATAATTTTATCCTTATTATCATTATAAAGTTGAACATATTGTTCATTGTACGTCTGACGTATTGTCTCCATGAACATTATAAACCATTTTTATATCTCCTCATTTTATGGATTATTATAAATATGTAAATTATAAGTATATATTATATTTATTTCATGAATAACATTTCGGGGATGTTGGATCCATGATCATGAAACATGGAATGGGACTGACTATCATTGACACTATTGAAAAATAATATTGGCAACACCCAAAAATTAATATTTTATTAATGATTTCATTATAAAAGGGATATAAAATTTTATAAGTGTTTCATATATGATATAATAAATATGTAAAAATATTTATAGAATTATAAATTTTTTTTATTAATTTTAGATCAATATAAGAATATTTTAATGAATGTTTACCTTGTGGTAAGTGGATCATCACCTCAAAATATTATTTCTACAAAAAATATAACATATACAGTCCTTATTTATTTTTTATATTTTATATTATTAATAGAATATTATCATGGATTTTAAAATGAAAATTGAGAGGACTTAGAGATAAATATAATTTTACCCCATTAATGAGATACTAAATAAATTATTTAGAATTTGGCAATGGCTCTTAAGCTCAATATAGTTTCAATATGATATCAATGATGTTATGTAATAATTTATTTATAAAAAGTGTTTATTCTACCAACATTAAATGTTATATCATGAATATATATGTATTCATGATATTTAATGTATTAATTTTTTTATTATCTAAAGAGTTATATGATTCAAAATCTACCAATGTGGTATGGGATTAATAATTCAATCTCATATTAATAGGGAATGTTTTTCATGAATTTAAATTACTGTAATAATATAATAGTTATTTGATAAATCACTATCACATTATTCTCCCAACTTTATTCATGCAATTTTCATGTAATAGTTTATTTTTCATCAATTTTTTTACTTAAAATGTTAAATAATACTTTTATGATAAAATCAATCATTATTTCTTTGGTGTTTTTGAATATTTTACTCTATGTACAAGTATTAATTGAAAAAATAAACAATGTTTTTAATACTCCCATATTATTGTTTAAATTCATTTTCAATTTTTTTACATTATAATAAATGTTATAAACTGTCATAATTTCTTATTTTATGAAAGAGTTACATAAGAAAATTTAAAAAAAATTGTTAATGGAATCATTGTTTTAGAATACACAGGAATGAAATGAATATTCTCCCATCAAGAACGTTAAATGAATTGATGATTCTATTATATTCATATAAGGTTCCTTTTAATGAAACGATTTCCAATGATGAATCATATATTTTTTTAAGAACTTTTATTTAGATATTAAAATTATATTTCCCTCATGATATATTCTATGTTATATTTTGATGTAATTTAATCATTTAAGATAACATAATATGATACTACTTATTCTTTACATGGGATATGGTCCAATGTTACAAATATTTTTATTTCTATATAATTTTTATTATACTGATAATGATATGTTTATGAAAATAATATATTTACCATGGGTTATTTTTTGGTGAAACGTTTATGAAACTCTTTTCCCTTCCACAAGATAATATATTTTGACATATTGAGTTTTTGATGACCATTTGAAACACATATGATATGATTATGTGATTAGTGGGACAAAAATTATAAATTACTCTTTTAAATTTCAAAATAATTTTTATATAATGTTATAGTACATACTACAATGGGGATTCATCCATGTTTAGTTTGATACATTGTCCACTATGATCATATAAGGGGTGAACTATTACTATGTAAATGACTTAATGTAGAGTGAACCATACTACTACGATAATCTTAGTTATGAACCTTCGAAAATGGAATTATTTTTTTATATTTATTTAATTCAAAAAAAATATTTCATATATTAATGTTATCCAACAATTTCTCATGCTAATTTATTATTTTATGATTTATTTCTTATAAACTACAAATATTAATTCATTTACCAATGATTATTATTTATGATTGTGTATAGTTTTCAAATGATAGTATCATGTTTTTATATACATGTTCTATTTTTATATATAAATTATAACTTTTATCTCAATTATTTACTTTTACTAGGCTATTATACTCAACCTATAAAATGATTACATATCCTTAGAATATGAGGAATGGATTTCTGTTTTATTAGTCTAGAAGGATACATTTTGAAATTAATATTAATTTAGATTATTATTATAAAAAAAAAAATTTTTTATATCATATCCTATGTTACTAAAACCTTATGGTCATCAGGTGTGTTTATTATGACGTGAATTTAATATTCATCAATAAAATTGTAATGTTTTTTTATGTTATTTCTAGTTTTCTAAATGTGGTTTTAGTGGTAGGTTTAGATAATCATTGGATATTAGGATTATAAAAAATTATTATGAATCCTTAGGATTGATTATTCATATTAGAACCAAATATATTATAGTTAATAAATGAGGGTGTTATTTCAAGTAATACAACTAAATTGAGATTCAATAAGTGTATTACGCTTTGTAATTAATGAATCTATGGGTAAAGACTCACAAAACAATTGGTTGAGTATATTTTATCAATAATTATATTTCACAGTGAATGTACCCATATAGTTCACGTTGTTTTACAAACATAGGGGTATACATAGGTGAAATATCATTTTTATTTATAGAAATTATGAATTATTTGAAAACTTATTAACAAATAATATCTTAAGTTAAACATAAATTTTCATATAATAAAAATAATAGGTATATTTTAATATATAATATAAATGATTTTTTATGATCTCTCGCTATTATTATTGTTTCTCACACTATGTTTTTTGTTCATATATAGTGGATGGGACCAAATGGATTCATGTTAACTCTAATTGTGATAGACAATGGTATAATTTTACACATTGAAAACGAAATGGAATATTGACTATAAAGAGAAACGTTATGATTATTACTAATCATATATCATTATGTATTAGTAACAACCAAATAATTAATGAGTTTTCAAGTACATCAAATAATATGGGGAAAATTTTGTACGAATGTTCACATGGAAATTTCCATATATGAATAAATGATCAATTTTCATAATGTGTTTAATGTGTGAAGGAGAAATCAAAATAATATCTCAAATAATGTTGGATATTTTATTGTATGAAAAATAATGGAATATAGAAAATAATTTTATTGTTATTAAATTTAATATGGTGGAAAATAGAAATAACAGAGTCGATGAATGAATATAAGGGTTAACTACTAAACACACGAATAGAATAAGATTTTATATTATTCATGAAGAATGATTAATTTTTTATATATTGGGAATAAAGAAAAATTTTGTATGCTTGTTTTATAAATATATTATGATTATATGAATTATGAAAAATAAGAGAATTATTTTTCATTAGTTTTTATTTAAGTATTTCTAATCATATATTGAATGGTACAGATAATAATAAAATATGATTTTTTATTAAGGGGTAAATTTTTTAAAACAATTGATTTAGGGATAGAAAAACATAAATATGTGTCCTTTTTTATATAATAGTGGTTAGTTTGGATAATGATATGATTGATGTTTATATGTTAAATTGGATAGTGTTTATGGCCATGTAATTGAATTTTTATTTGATGAAAATTTGATTAATGTAAAATTTATTTTCGGTTTAATACATGTTTGGATTTATGGACAAAATTTGAAAAAAATTTATTTTATTTAATGAATTTTGAATGAAGTGATTATTCGATGTAGTTATTTTGTCATAATGTTTTAATAGTATTATTTTTGAAAATGAATATCTTATGTTAAGAAAATATATGATAAACATATTCACATGTTTTTTTGTGATATTATTAGTTACATTATGTTCTATAGAGATAAATTTTAAATATGATATTAAAAAATTTATATTATCAATTGATTTATATTTTAATTTTTTAATTTTTTTTATATAGATTTTTGGGGAGCCATATGGGTAACTATTTATTAAATGTATTGAGTTTAACATTTGGTGATATTTTTTACATATTAAATTTTAATATAATTTATTTATCCATATTGGATTTCATGGGATTATTATTTTGTATTTAAATAATATATTTATGCAGGTGGATTGGATTTTTATTATATAAAACGTTATCTCTAGTTCATCGATAATAAAAAAATATTGAATATTAATGTCATGGTGTAAGTGATGAAGTATAAGTTAATTAAAGTAAAACATAATTATGAAATTGTCTGAATGATATTAAGTATGTGTGTTTTATCATTATCTCCACCATGATTATAAATAAATTCCTTAAAAGGGAAATTGTTTTTTTATATAAACAATTGTTCATTTAACCTATAATTCCTTTGAATTGTCTTTCATTTCACCTGTCAATAATTTATGGTTTTTTAGAAATTATCATTCTCATGACCATGTTATCTATTACTATCTATTTTTCTTTTGATGTTACATTTATTATATATGTATATAATTTAACATCCCACTAATTTTATCCTTATCTTGGAACTTAAATATTTGTATGTTTTAGAATGTTTATGTTTCACAATTTAAATGTTCAAAGCTTGTTTCATTATCCTTTAGTGCTATGTGGGTTTAAAAAAAACTACTTTAAAATATTAATGATTTGACATAAATGATAAAATTCATATTAATGAATTTATTTAAGGATGTATAATTTAAAATTAATAAAATTTAAATTATTATAACTATATTATTGATATGTTGTTCTAACATGAAACATCTAGATTTAAGAGAATTGAGATATATCACAAAATTATTATATTTTGATGGGATCATTATAACCAAGCTATTGAAATTGGATTTATAAATATATTTGAATATTTTTTGAAAATATATATTATTAATAAGTAAACATATATTTATTTATTATATATATATAAGAACATAATTTTTGATGAAGTCATTTTATGCATCATAAATTAATTTTCATCATAAAATGATTTTTAATCCATTTTATTTGTTGAAATTATATTAAATTTATATAAATATTAGAAGATTAATTTCCTAAAATTAATATTGTTTTTGAAGTCATCATATTTAAATTATGATATGTTCGTATATTTATATTTGTTTGAAATAATTAATTTTTCAGTTAATATTATAATTATTTAAAATTTATCAAATACATACTTTTCTATTCAATTAATATATTAATTTATATGTCCAATTATATTTTTAAATATATAAGAAATTAAAATAAGATACTATTTACATTTAATAGTATAGATAACTCCATTTGATCAGAAATTTTGCTGATATTGATGTAAGAGAATGTTAATACCTAAATTTTTTTTTAAAATCAATTGTATTTTATGCAATTCTATTAAATTTTATTTCAACAAATTATAGTGATATAATATGTAAAAATGGATAATATATTTTAAATTATGAGGTTATTTTTTTATGTATGAATCTTTTTTTGTTATTAATAATAATCGTATAAAATATTTTTCACATCATAAAAGGTAAAATGTCTATTCCTTGGTTGGTACAATGAAATTTGGTTTAAAAATCAACACAAAACATTACTACAAATAAATTTATGCGACTAATTAAACCATATACCTAAAAAATAAGATATATGTGATTTTGGGGCTATTTTTCCATGATAATGATAGTTATATTACATTAAGTATTGACAATTTGATAATTACCTTATCGTGCATTTTTTCTAATTTATATTTTAACATATGGTTATGAAACTGTAATAAAAGAAAATAATATTAGAGGATAATTTTTAGTAACTTAATGTTAATGTGGTAATTAATTATTATTTTTAGTATATTTATAATTACCAGAAAAATACTAACCAACACTGACATAATTCTTCTGAAAATAGTTCAGAAATCAATGTAAATTAATTTTAGAACCAATAAATGAATATTTAATGAATGTCAAATAGTTTCACATTAATTTTTTTAATTATAAATTATTAAATAATCTCACTTATTTTTATACTAATTTATTTGTTATCATTGTGTTCTTAAATTCAAATTATGGAATGTGTCCAAATATACATAAATTGTATTTTTTATAAACTAAAATTTTATTAATTTATTCAAAAAAACATAAGGAAAAGTATGCAGGAAAGTTGTGATGAGAAATATAATATATATTATTATATTTTATAATTATTATCTAATTATTACATTTTAATTAATTAATATACACTATTACGATTAAAAATTTTGTTACTGTGGTTAAAGACAAAACTAGTTTACCAAGGGTCTAAAGAAAAATATAAGCACATGATTTCTAATTAAACATTTCCAAATATTATTATGTGGATAACTATTGACCTTAACCTTTACCAAATTCTATAATCTTTCCATTTTAATGAACTTGGTTTGAGTGTGACCTTTTTATATTTTAATCTTTTACGAAATTATAAATGTATCTTCAATGACACTTATAAAATGAAATAATTCCTTCCAATTATTTAATTTTTGTACCCATATAAATCATTAAATAACTATAAATTTTCTATTATAAACTTCCCCATTAATGTATTATGGGTTTCTATCGTCTAAAAGTCTATTCCAATGGTTTTAAATGTGGCCGACCAAAGAAGTGGTAATCATCCTACATGATGTTTTTCAATTTATATCTTCTTATACAACAAATAAATCATTACTATTAATTAAAATATAAATAATTATGTATAACTGAAATAATAAATTTTTATTATGATTTTTGAATAACTAGTTTCCACCCTCATTTTCATCAAATGAGGAATAGACATATCACTTATGTGTACTTGTGTGCTACCACCTCCATACAAAGTTATGATTTTTCTCTAATCACACAATGAAATTATTTATTACTATAATGTATTATTAGAATATATATATATATATATGTATTATTTATGAGATATTTATTATTTTGGAATTATAATATCATATCAAAAAAATTTCCTTCAATTTAGTTGGAAAATTATAATGTCACTCATTCCTATGAGTATAACACCACCTTCATGAAGCGATGTAACTTGTTTTCCATTTCTATTTTTATTGTATGTGTTATAATTATATATTATATTTATATATATGTTTTCTATTATATTATAATTTTTTTAATATAAAATTATTTTTTTCTATGTTCTATTAATAAAAACAATGCTCATGCATATGTATGAACTGCGATTTCTTGGAATGGTGTAAATAAACATTTCATATATTATTTTTAATGGTGATAATATATATGTATGTAATTAGAAAATATAATATTTTTATCATTAAAAAAATCTATTGAAAATAAAATATTCTTAATTGTACAATGAATTAAATACCCTATTAAAAACATCTACTGAAAATGAACCAGTTAAAACAATAAAATATGAATTTAATATTAAATTATTAATAAATCTATTTCAAAAACTTATAAATGTATAATGAATGATATTATATGTATAAAATGACTTTATTATATATTTTTTATAAATTTAAATTTATTACACAATTAGTTATAAATCCTTTTAATGAATTTTGAACATGAGGTGAGAGGATTTATCACCTCACATTAATTTATATAATTCATATTCAATATTCATTAATATTTTTTAATATACAAATACATATAAATAATGAATGTTCAAATAAATATTATGAATAATTATATATTAATCAAAGGCACTCTCTTTCAAAATTTATTGACTTATTTGTTACCGAAGTTGTGAGAGCTCTTCATCTCAATATTGTTTTATTGGGATGTGTATGATGTGATAAAACTATTTAAATTTTTCAGCTTTATATTATATCTCATTTAATTATTATATAATCAATATAATTATGTTCTAGATATTTATTTATCCATTTGATGTAATTATCTTATGAGTCATAGATTCAAAACATACTAAAGTGGTCAATGATTTAAATTTAAATCACATTTTAATCAAGATTAATTATACATTAATTTACATTCAGACAATTATATTATAATTTTCAAATATACCATTTTCATTTTATTCTCCTCTACTTATTCATTTATGTTTCATTGTATACTACGACTTTCCTATCATAAGTATAAAGAATTATCAAAAATGATTTTTATAAAAACATACAATAATTTTAATTTTGTCAAGAATCATTTCATTCATGTAATTGTTTTATTTAAAATGTTTTGATAATTGTTTTTTAATACTCCCCTATGATATTTTGAAATATTTTTTACCAATGAAATTTTTTTATAATAAATGGTTTTAAATGTTATCATTTTGTAATTTTTTGAAAAGGGTACCATTTAATTTTAATTTAAAAATTGAGAGGGAAATTTTATTAAATATATACGACATGAACTGAATTAACTTTTATTAATAAACCTCTAATTTTTAATATATTACATTAAACGATTTAAAGGTTATTTAAAAATTATTTTATTTCCTTAATATTGGTGAAATTATTAGTTTTAAAAAATTTTAATTCAAAATAAATAGTAAATTTCACTAAGAAGTATTCCTCGTGATCCTTTAAAGGAGTTTTTCATTTAAATTAAAATGAATTAATGTAATTTATACATGGGATATAAACTAGTGATACCATACTCTTATATTTTATATATGGTTTTTGATTATCATTATGGGATGTTTATGAAACTATATTATCTAAAATTTCTATTGATATTATTTAATTATTATGGAACTTATTTCTTTTACACTAATTATAATATAATGATATGATGGGTTTTCAATGATAATGTAGAATACATATGAAAGGATTATGTGATTGTTTTGACAAGAATTATATATATCTTTGATATATTATGTATTGTTGGATATCTCATGAAATAATAAGTACTATAATTGTAAGAGAACACTATATTGTAAATGATGTTTTCCATTCCAATGCTCTTGGGAGTGAAACTCAACTAAGGATATTATAGAACAGAGAGTGAACAAAATATAATAAAATAGACTATTAAGAGATCCATTACTAATTAATTAATTTTCCATGATTATGTGTATACAAATAATTTTTTTCTATTACCAATGATATCTTCTCATTTCTATGGATCTTTGACTAATTTATGATTCATGTATTATAAAATTCAAATCATTATTCCATGCAAAATTACAATGATCTAGGATATCATATGTATGGTATACAATTTTTTTTCACAGGTTCTATTTCGCTTATGAACATTTTATATTTAAATGAACATTTATCACTATCTTATTTACCCCTAAAGAGTATTTAATAAAACATATAATTATATTTTCTTCTCCCTATGATATTAAGAAATGTTTCATGTGTGATATTTATATATGAGTACCTTATTTAAATAATATTGTCTATGATGAAGAAGAATATAAATAAATATGTTTTTTATGTGACTAGAATCTATTCCACTTACAATTTATGGTTCTTACGTGTATATTATATTAAAATTAATTAAATATTTATCTTAATATTACTAGTATTTACAGAAGCCGTGTCTGAGAAACTTACATATCCCATTGGATAAGAAGTTTTTAGTGCAGGATATAAGGTCCCAAAATTATTCCCAAAACATTAGTTTTCTATGTGGTTTCTTTTAACACTTCTCATTGTCATGTTTTTTTAATTAAATAAAAGAAATATAAATACATTTTTAACTCAATAAATAGATTGTAAGGAATAGAATGAAGGTGAATAATGATATGTTGTCAATAAAAATACATGTTATGTTAATTTCATCTAGACTTCTAAATATATAAATTATTTTGAAGTTAACCTACATTATAGTTTCACTATAATAGTTAGTTATAGATATGATTGTGTTAAATTCCTTGAGATAATTATCCTTACAATACAAATTAGTGGTAGTGACCTCAAATATGAACAATTTTTGGAGAAATCGGGCCACTATTACTTATTAATGGATCTATTTTGATAAGTTGTGTGTTTATATAATTAAAATCATGATTGGAACCTTAACCAATTATTAAATAATTTTATAACTCTATGTAATTGTATTCTTATTCCAAACATGAGTTCAGTATTTCTCCTTGGAATGCACCATAGGTGATGAAATTTTTGAGGTATATAGGTCAGAGACTTGGATAGAAGATGACCACGCACCTCTCACTATAATATTAGGATGAACAAGTATGACTAGTAATTTGGGATGATTAGATATTTTTACACTCTCTATTATATCTTCTATAATAATTTCCATTATATTAAAAATTAAATATTTTTCATTCTATGGAATACATATTTTTTATTGCATTAGATTTTTATTATATTGAACAAAATAAATGATATTTTAATGTTTAGTTTCTTTGAAATAAAAAACATAATACATGAAAAAAATAAAACATACTTCTAATACTATTAAAAATCATACTCATGGGTTATAACTAAGTTAATGTTTATTTATATCATATTATAGTGACATAAATCAATGAAAAGGCGTGAGCATGATCTCAAAAAGGAAAATAATACATGATTTCATTTAGTATGTTATCATATGGAAAATCAATATGAACATAATGTATAACAAGACAACATTATTATGAGAACAATATGGATATGAAAACCAACATATAATTAATCATTACATTCAAATGTCAAAATAACAAAAAAAACAAGGCATGTAGAACAATATCACCATGGTCAATCATCATGTTTTCATAAATGGAAACTGCTAAGGTTATTCACAATGGTATCATAAAACATGTAAAATATATAGATTAAATACTTTACCTTATTAATTTAACTTGTATTATGGAATACACTTCATATTTCCTAATTTCATGTAAACTACATATATTATAATAATTTATTTTATTAAAAACGCATGGAATATAAAGAACAAGTTTCTCGTGAAAATCATGGCGTAGAAAATGACTTAAAGGCACGATCATCACATCATCCTTAACCCCTGAAAGTGGAATATAGGTTACATAATTTTAAATAAAAAAATAATAAATAATTTTAAATTTAAGTGAATATAGAAGGAAAAGTAATAGGTTTGGTTAATCACTAAAATAAAATAAATGAAACTATCTCAAGTAAAAGAGAGAAATAAATATGGATGTATGGAAGTTATAAAACATATATTAATGAATGGAAATATGAGAGGGGACAAGGTTATACCCTTGAAAAAAGATTATTTGTACATAAGTTTGAAAATTTAATCTTTAAAAATCTAATTATAATTGTAATGAGAATATGTATAATAAATATGTAACATGAATGAAAAAATGAGGTGGAGATTTCTCTTACCTTGAAGGGTCTCACCAAAATCACGAAGATGGATGCATATGGGATTAAAGAAACATTATTGTGAATATTTGGGATTATAAATTCCCAAAAATAGAGGATTATGGATTTTTAGGTAAGGGTAATGGATAAATCGGTGAGTATTAATAGAAAGTTGGAGTGATTGATTAACAATGTCCAAATATAGGTTATAGAAATCATGGTTTTAGAAAAAGAAAAAATTATTTCACTCCTGATTTTTACCCATATTTTTGTATATTTGGGTCAAATTTCAGAAATTTTTATCCACTAGATCTAAATACCATTTTATTACTTCTTTTCTCATGTTGATGGAAATTCTCCCCAATGTAATTTTTTTAAAATAAAAATTTCCATTTCAGAATTTGGAAATTGACTTATTGGAATAAAAATTAACATAAATGTAATAAAACACATGAAATTAATAAAATAACAAATTTTCATTCATTTATTTTTTTAATTAATTATTGTATCAATATAATAAAAAATAAGAAGTCATAAAACTTAATAAAAACCAAAAACTATATTTTTAATATTAATAGGAGAAATAAAGTATTTTAGAAAATTATAATAAATTCACTCTATCAATATTTTGACATTCGGTATTCAAATATAATGTTTATTTAATCACAATAGTTCTCTAATCATTATAATATTATCTTATAAATATAAAAATCAATATTTATTGGAAAATTGAAGTTACAAATGTTGAGTCTAATTATTGAAACCTTTAAAAATAACCAAGGGAATTGTAAAATTATTTTATCATTTAGATTAAATATGATAATTTGACAAAATATTATGTTCAAAATTTTGTATTTGAAATATGATAGTTAATTATAAAAATTCACATGTATTTTTTTATATATAATTATGTTTAATTTGTCTAATGAAATCAATTTATCAAATTCTTTTGAATTGGGAATATAATTTACAAAGAAACAAATTATTAAAATGGAATAAAAATAATAAAATAAATACTCATAAAAATAATTACATTGTAAGTATATAATTCATGAACACATAACCCCCCTATAACAACCACACACACCTTACATGTATGGTGTGTGATGGTGGTAGTTTCATGGGGTTTCTCAGATAATATTGACCAATTTGCAATCTATATTTACATGAAATTCTTTCATAACTGATTTTGTTCTAGATTTACATATTAATGTTAATATAGGAATTGGTCAATGTTTAAACCATGTGATGCTACCTACCTCCTAATTTCTCACATATGTGATTTAAACAACACAACTCTACTAATTGAGGCTATTTTTTATACTTACTAAATCAATTATCCTTTAACATTACTACTTATAAAAACAAATTATTATTGAAAAATTATTACAAATGGGTATTCTTCCAAATATTAAAATCTCTAAATGGTTATATTGTCGAATAAGGATTTATTAAAAATTATCATATAATGGACGAATCCCAATAATGACATTCTACTATATAACCTATAAATACGACTTCATTATTTTAATCAATATTCACTAAAATTACTCCCATTGATATATATTTGTATTATTAAAATATGTATATTGGTTTACTAATAATTTTATTCATAGTTTTGTTCATGCTGGAGATTATTTTAAAGGGTTTAGGTGATCCATATTTTTCAATTATATCATTGGTAGTTTATATTTTTCATCCAGTAGTAATTTTTGGAATTTTAATTGGTATCACAGATGATAATTTATTGAATTTTACTAATGATATATGGTTTTTTTGTCTGCTATATATTTTTCACATATGTAAAATAAAATAACATAACACACATATTCACATGATTTAGATGTGAACCAATGAACATAATCATAGATGATTAAAATTGAGGCCCCAAAAAGCTTCACAACTCCTATTACGTATAACATGGAATGTTGGTTAATAGAAAAATATTTATAAATAGTGATAAAATGTGAATTCTTGTGATTCAATTTTCTATAAATAATATCTAATTTTTCCTTTATATGTTCTTGGGAGTTTATTCAAGAATTATGTAATCTTATTAGCCCACTTCAATTTAGGTATGGTTAGTGTTTACAATTCCCCTTTAAAAAAATTTCACACCACCTTCACTTGATTAAACACAATGTACCATCTAGTGCACAAAATAATATTATTTTTCATTTTTTCCAAGAAATATTATTCTAAATGCTCCTCATAAATTTTAGTGCCTCTAGGATTTATACAAAATTTTGAGTAATGAGATATATATATCATCTCATTATTTATCTCTATGATAGATGTGAAAAATATCCTTGTATGAAATTTCAGTACACCGTCTTGTTCAATATTTAACTAAAGAATCCTTCCATTATTCATAACCATCATATTATATTATATTAATTGATATTTTAAATTAAATCTCTTGATATTATCTTGTAATGATGGTTGAGAAATAAGTTGAGATAATATATATGATATCCCTTCCCTTATTATTACAATGTTTAACCTTTCTAGGTCCTTAATAAATAAATATCCTTGAATCCTCATCTCTTTTATGCCAATACTATAACTCATACTTAATTCATCAGTGACATTGTCTGCTATATTGGAGTGATAATGGACTGAAAATTCATAGTATTCACGAAGATCCAATTATCTCTTTTATGTCATGTTCAATTATTTTTTCCGTCTTTTATACATCAAAAATTTGTCATCTATTTATGAAACATTTATAACTCTAATTACAGTGCTTCCAAATTATAATTGAAAAAATTATTTTAGCAATTTCGTCTCATGAATATGATAATTCTTCACATGAGGCTTTAATTGACAAGATTCATAAGTGATAATTTGTATATATTTTGTGACGATTCACCCAATACCTTTTAGATGTGCATAGATATAAATAAAATACCAATCTAAAAATTAGAATAGAGTTAAAAATTTTTTTTAAAAAAAAAAATTTATCCAATTTATGGAAAATTTCTTCATACACTCTTTTTAGATGAACATGGATCTTTTTTGAATTAATATTGTTAGTGAATTATAAAATTGTGATAAAGAATCAAAATTTTCCTATCATATTATACTAAACCAAGTGGAATAAGAATAGTAGTTTCTATTATAGGTTGATCCACTCTTCTATCACCATTTTATTGGATTATTCAATTGATATTCCTTCATTTTTTATAATTTTCTCTTAGAATACAACTATTAGTAACCATTATTTATATTTTATAATTTTTTAAAATAGATTTTACTTCATAAATTTTATTTAGATATCCATTATATAATTCTAATAACCCTATGAAATTTTGGAATATATCAAAATATCAACAATAAAAATCATAAATTTATCATGGTATTATTTAAAGACTCTATTTATTGTATAAATTATTATAATAATAGAATTATTCTAGCATAAGGGAATAAAAAAACTCAAAACTCCCATATATTGTTCATAATGAATTATTTATAATATCGTTATTCATGACCATAATTTAATGATACTTATAGCATAGGTCAATCATGGAGAAGAATAGATCCCCACAATACTGGTTAAATAAATCAATAATCTTTGGGATAATGTACTTTGTATCCACTATGATCCCATAAAATTCGCAGTAGCCAATGAATTACATCATCAATCCTTTGTTATTCTTTATATGGATAATATGTTGTCCCCAAGGAGACAACCTTGGTAAAGAAAATCATTTCTCCAAAATAACTAGAAGTTGTTTATTTAAATCTGTAAATCTACAGTTTTCATTATATACAAGGTCTTCAATATAGGCATGAATAATTGTATGAGTTCATTAGAGAACTGTACCCATCTTTTTGGGGGTTTTCAAAGCAACTCATTAGAAAACACACCAATGTATTGTTGGATGACGGGGACGTTTTCTGTCCTTATAATTTCATTTCCTTCTCCCTCTTCACGGGTTATATCTAAAGAAATCTATCAAAAGATATTTTATCGAATTCTCATGGTGGGGTATCTCTCAGTTAATTTAAACTGTAGTTTTTCCATTAAAAAATATTGATATTTCTTTAATCCTATAGTAGATGTCAAGATTATAAACTGAGAATCAGTACATCCCTAGTATAATATCGAATTATTTAACTGGTCAGACTACTATATTTCTTATGAGGATGTACTATACAAATTTAATCCAATTATTTTCTATACACTAATGATTTTAGGATAATCCCTCCATTATTATTAACTGATAACTCTACTTTATGAAGCTCAGTGATGGATTCAATAATCATTTCAAACATGGATGAAATAAATGAATGTTTAGTACCATAAACAAACAAATCAATGTCTATATCTAAGAGCATAATGATTTTCCAACCATCACATAATTTAAAGCCTAAACATCATACTTCATTATATAAATTTCCCTTGTTTTTATCACTTTTCATATGATTAGGTTGATTGTGGTTTCTATTTAATATCATTTGACTCAGACATTTATTGGTAGAGATCTGAACATTCCCACACTTGAAGCATTGGATTTTTGCATCGAGATGTACCATCTTGCCTTTTTTTAGTATTGAGGTTTCATCTCACAATGCTAGTTCTATGCTATATGGTTATCTCTTCCACAAATGTTGAATATAGAAAATAATTATAAAAAATTATTCATCATAACTCCTCCCACAGAAAATAAAGAATTTACCTTATTGAATTTTTTTAACCATCTTTCACCACTACTCAGCTTATCTTTTTAAGACATATACAGAAAGGGTTAATTTCTCTAGATATGAACAATATATTTTATATAAAAGCTTTTTTATATCAAGTTAATCGACTAATAAACAATAAATCATTTTTTATAACTACATAAAAATTATTCTTTCTGATGTTTGAAGGACTAAATGGAAATTTATTCCCTTTAGGATGAATTTGTTTTCACATCTTTATTCAAGAAAATATTAATAACTTGAGATATTTGATTTAGTATCAACATAATGTTTTCCATTCAATATTCCTTTGGAAGGCCATCGGTGCATTGATCATTACACACATCACATTCATAGTTCCTCCAATTTCATGAACATTTTATTAAAGAATAAAAACATATTGCGACTTTTTTTTTCTTTTAGGAATCTTAAAATTATTCTGTTAGTTTGTTACATAAAACTACAATCATAAACAAAATATTAATATCATCTAAATATTGTAAAATTTTCTATATATCATTCATAAGGGTTCATGAAAATATTTTGATTAAACAAACTTATCCCATATGAGTGGAAAATAGTAGTTAATAAAGTAACATTATGATGTAGTAGTTTATGATCAAGGCTAGATTAATGTGTTGTTTATATGAACAATCCCAAGGTACATTTGCACCACCTCCACATCATTTTTTAATATACATATAGGGTTCTATTTTTTTGTAAACCACTAACATAATACTCAATAAAATAACATGATGTTTTCCTATATTTAGTCATTCCCCTATGGTTCATTATAAATTTTTAATACCGAATTTTCATAAATAACTAATCTTTCTAATGATACCTACTATGGAATCCCAAGGTTTTATTACATAAAAATTTCATTAAATGGAATAAAACAATAGTTCATTTAATGTATAGTTTGACTAAAATCAGGGACATATTACATGAAAAAAATAAATCATTTTTAAAATGACGTAAGAAACATATTAATATTTTCATCCTATGTTACATGAATTGAAAATCATATCATTATGACATACATAAAAGAAAATTGGTGAGCATGTTCCCACTAACAAAAATAACTAACGTTGACATTCAACATGTGAACAGAAGGCATATAAATAAGAACATGAGGTCTTAAAATATAACATTATCAATATAACATGATTTGTATCATGAATAAATGATCATTAATAATAAATTGTAATTACTTCCAAATCACAAAAATTATTCATTTATATAAATGTACACAATTTTTATGACTAATGTGTCATAAAAAAAGTACTTATGTGATCCACTAGGATATCATAAAACAAGTAATATCTAGATAATAACTTCATTTCCAAATAAATTGGTGATATATCATATAAAAAATCTATTATATATTATTTTATTATGTTCTATGGTGATCATTATAAATCATTTCATTAAAAAAGGAAAATATAGACTCTGTTTCTCATCAAAACCAAGGCATAGAAAAGTACTTAAAGAAATGATATTTACATTATTATTAACTAATTAAAAGTGAATATGGGTTGAATTTATGTAAATACTAGAATAGATAAATAGTTTTACATCTATTGTATTACCCATGAAAAGGAAATTGTTTTGGTTATTCACAAAACAAAAAAATTGATAATTTCTCAAGGGAAAGAGTGAAATAAATTCCCCATCATAAGGAGTAAAAAACATGGATTAAGGATACCCATTATTATTGGGGACACGGTTTGAAATTTTATAAAATATTATTATTAAATTATTTTGATTATAGAAATTGGAAAAAATGAATTATTTTGGTTATTATAAGACTTAACATTGAAATAAAACTTGAATGGAAAAGAGAAGTAGATATTTTGTTTACCATGAAGAGTTGCTCCAAAAAATGATGATGGATCCTTGAGGGCTTAAGGAAACATTGGGGGACTCCTTTGGAATACATATAACTATATAATCATACATTATTGATTCAGAGAGAATGTATGTGGTGAAATAAGATGGTATTTATTGGATATAGGAGGAATTTTTTAGTAATTTCCAAATATATGTATTGAAAATCTATGTTCTAAAAACTAAAAACATTATCTCAATCCCAAGGTTTTTTCATTTATTATTTTTCAATTTAAGTCACATTTTATGATATTTTAATCCACTAGAATAGAATACTATTTATTAATTTTTCTTCTCTCATGGAAAATTAAATTCTATGAAAAGTAATGTTTTTAAAATAAACTTTTCTATTTTAGACATTGAAAAGTCACACATAGTAATTTGAATTGATTAAAATCTATTTAAATAAATTATATTTCTTAAATAAAATATTATATTTCATGTATTGTGGTTAATTAATTAATATATAATTATTTCATAAATATGATATCGTAAAACATACCGAAAATCCATTAATGTATTTTACTATTCAATGAATAATAATGTATTTTAGGGAATTCTCAATAGTACACCATAAATAAATTATAAATTTTTTATTTAAATGATTAAATTTATTTTAGAATAATAACTCAACAAATATTATAATTTTAACATTTAAAAATAAACATTTTTATTTATTGGAAATATTTCTTTTTGAGGCACAACTACATTTTTTAAGCATAAAAAATTTCCATGGAGTTTATAAAATTATTTTATCTATTATATTTAAAAAGGTGTATTGTAAAATACTTTTCATTAAAAAAATATTATTCATGATATATTATTTCATAATTAAAATATATATATTTTCTAAAAATATAAATTTTTCTATTTTTATCCAGAAATCATTTCATCATATTCCTCTCAAGTATACATGTATTTTATTAGAAAAACGCTTCTTAAATTGGAATTGATGAAAGAAAACTTTTATACACATAATGTAATTACACCTTAATTAACTATATCTGAGACATGTAACCCCATATAACAACAATATACACACTAAGGGTATGTTTTGCGATGGTGGTATTTCAGGGGGTGGCTCGGCTAAAATTGAACTAGTGGTAATCTACACAAATGTAAAATTATCATGTCAAAGATTTTATTTCAAACATTAATTTTTAATCCCATCTTATTTTTTTCAATGGATCCCCATTGATGCTACCTCCCTCATAGTTTTTGAAAAATGGGATTTGAGTATAAGGACTCTAATGGTAGAGGAAACCTTTTTTCCTTTATGAATTTATTATCCTTTTTTATTTATACTTAAAATAATTATTATAACGATCAAATTATCACGAATGGATATACGTTAAAACAATAAAATTTAAAAATATTTATACTGAGCGATGTTCATATTTTTCAAATGTATATATAACAGTTCAATCCCAATAGCCACATTTCAATTTACACTCTATAAACAACACTTCATTATTTCACTCAATATTCACTAAAATTTCTCCCAATGATATATATCTATATATATATTCTATGATGTAATTTTTTTTAATATTATTTGATTTATTTAGGTATTTTCGGCCATGATGAATATGATCTTAATGGATTTGGGAGATCAATATTTTCCCATATTATCTTTTATATTATATATATTTTTATCGGGTACTAATATTTGTTACTATAATTCTTTCTATAGATGACTAATATTGTGATCCTATAAAATTTTATAAATTTATATTTGTTCTTATGTAATTTTATTTGTATAAAATAATATAACATATAAAACATTTTCTCAAGAAATATATTTCTTTTAGAATTCCATGGTCGTTACATATTATTTCCATTTTGCCATATGGTTCGTTGATTTTTTTTCCAAAGACAAGTATATAGCTCTTTTGGGGATATAAACTGTTTATATGGCTTATCTATGACACATTATTCCCTTATTCCCATGAATTATACATTAATTTATTCAGTATTAATGGTATTGTATGAGAATTATGGTTTCATATGTATAATAAAAATCTGTGAAATATATTACTAAATGAATATTGACTATATAGATGAAGCACATCCCTTTATCCTATAAGGTATCTGTTTGAAGGGTGGTTTACATTATCCTTGTAATGGTAATTTGAAATCATAGAGGGTTATAAATATATTAGAATTATATATGAGTTTGTAACCCCATATTAATTATTTTCTTTTTTGTTTATGCCCACTTTACAAGACTAGATCATGGTAGGTTTGTGACATTGATGAAGTTAGTATCATCGAAGAAGAAGAAACTAGTGACATAAATAGCTTTATATAATGTGCCTTAATAATAGAAAAATATAAATTTAATATATTTGTTGAAAAATATAAATAAAAAATTTATTTTCCATCATATCTAACCTAATTTTATTTTTATTCATCCTCTAATGTTGATAAAACAAAATACTCTTATTATGGTTTCTTGAAATGTATCGTAGTTCAAGAATCAACCATCATTTGGAGGATCTCTAGAGAAGAATATCACACCCACATGGTGTTCCCAAATGTTTTTGGGAAGGTAAATAGTTTTAGGATCATTGATTATAACCTAATATTAACATCTAGGATTCTATAATATTATGAAATCAATCTATCCAGTGGAAATTAAGTAGTTATGAACCTACTCATCATGGATGGAATAAAATTTATTCTTTTTATCCACATACTAATGGAGATTTGGTTCATTAATCACATCATATTTTTGAATTTTAAATGGTTCTTCTAGATAAATGGTAGGTTTTAGATGATATTACATTGTAATTAGAGAATGATCCAATATTAGTGTTATTTTATGTGTGATGGTGGTGGATTATTCATTACTAGTTATGGTCCCCTATGATTACTCATTAATTGATATATTTTTGTGTTTAAGAAAAGAGAATAATTAAATCATTTTAAAACTGTATCATGTTCGTAGAACCCATCTAGATATTTCACATGAACGATTGATGTCATTAGATCATCATGGAATGCTTTTATATTAGAACCAATAACAACTAATGGGGATGTTTCTAATTCTAGGATAAGGTCTACCAAATCCACATGAAAATAATGTTTTTGACCCTCCCATTCTTAATATTATTTAAAATCAATATATAATATAGTTTTTCAATTCATATATTAGATATTGATTAATAAAATAATTTTTAAAATATCATTTCATTTATCAATTGACCGGGACAACAGATGGGTATATAAATATAAAGGATTCCAATATAGAGTCTATTTAAAACCACGGAGTTTGGGTATATATTTCTACTAAGGGTCCCCGTCATGGGGATACATTGAGACACATATTGTGTTAGAATAAACATTAGGGACAAATTTTAATTAAATAATTGGAATATCGGATTCCCAATGATGGGTGAGGAAATATTCTCTAACAAATAATTAGTGTATTTATTTTCCTCATGTTTTACTTGTGTATGATATTAATATATAGATTCTATTTGAGATATAAATAACTCATAGGTGTCAATGAGTTATTATAATATTTCTATCTATGTAGATATTTATGTCATAGGGAGCCTAACATGGTAGCTTGATTTCTTTCACAAATTCTAGCCAGTGTGAGTTATCCTATGATAGTTCATCATTTATTGTTATTAATGTAGTCCTAATAAAATTAACTCCAAACATAATATCATTATTAGTTGTAAATAATCATTATTTCTATACACAACATTGAGTGAATGAATACAATTAAATTTTATATGTATGATATTATTTTCTTATTAAGGGATATATGTTGAAACAAAATTCATTAGCTCAACATTAATAACACATCCAATATGGAAATTTGTTTTCAATAACTCAATGTTGGGTATTTTTATTGGTTTCATATATTTATCAAAATTGTAGAATCATTTCTCATATAAATTTGTATAAATTTCATCATTTAATGGGTGGAAATTAACAATTACTATTTTGTTTTCATTTTTTGAAGCTCGATGGGGATAGAGAACCTAGAAAATTTATGGAACCACTAAATATTTATCTTGAATATTTTTTTGATATGAAATCATTAATAAACATTTTTAGTGTAGACTATATTCCTAACATAATAATCCCCCTCTTATTCTATATCATATTCATCATACTAAAATCATACCTAAAGATAATACAGACAACATTTATTGACATATTGTGCACAAATTTTATCATATATTTATCATAATTATAAGAGGATTTATCTATCATTGAGTATATAATGAAATATGATTCATGATATTTAAGTGATGTTATATACTTCTATTTTTTATTTTTTATGCATCCTCTATTATTCATTATCTTTTCCTTTAAGGATTCAACTTGATAAACATTTTTAAATGTTATCCAAATGTCATCTCACAAAAATATGGTGTGAGTTTTGGAGAATAAAGTTATCTAATGGGAGAGAGACTTATCTTCTGGTGTACCAACAAAATAGGAAAATAATGACATTCATTGATGAGGACGATGTTGTGGTAAAAATCACAAAGTATTATGGGTTCTAGATGAGGTTATCCCACTGATGGAATGATTTGGAACACTCAATTATATGATGAATAGAAGGGAGATAGATGTAATAAATATAACCCCAACCCCACAAGCTGGGTTTAATCCTGTATCCCTACTTTTCTAAGTACCACCACATCCCTTTAAATATTTTTAATTACCATCCCAGAACAAGATAAATGAAATTGTTGTTATGAATTTGATTTTCATTTAACCATATGTAACATTTCCACATGAGGATTTGAATATCTAAAAGAGAATATTTTCCAACATTATTGGATTGATTTATATAAGCGTATATTGATTAATCTCCCTCGAACAATATTGAATATTTCAAACTTATTCATTCCCAATACCTGAATATTATAAAAACTAGTAGAAGATACCAAATATGAGAGATTACCTTAAAAATGACAATAAATAAGGCCACTTTTGGATGAGTTTTATGGTTTAGGTGTTGGGTGAAGTGAAATCATATATCAACACCCCATAGTATAATTATAGATTATAAAGTGTCTTAATAAAAAACTGATGCATATTTCTCAATGAATCAAGGGATGTGTGCAATATATATTCTAATTTCTTCCCACATATCTTGAATAATTCAACTATAAGAGAATACAAATCAATATATCAGTTAAATTCAATAATTTCCATGTTTTGGTTTTCATATCCTATATGTAAATCATTTTTATTTTATTAATTAAATATTCTTCCATAGAATTAAATGAATATGATTCACACATTACATGGCTGGTGTTTTCACATTTTTATTATGAGGAGTGTCTAGAGGCAATAAATCAAGAAGAAAATTTTTACATTGCAATGATATGTTGTACATTTTTTAAAATTTTTATTGTTTTATTCACATCACCTAAAAGGATTAATAAGAGTGTTCAAGGGTCTTATAATATAGGAACAGATATTTTCCCATATTCCATGGTGGGGGTGGGTATGCGTGTATGCTCATATTCAGGAATCTATGTCAGAATATTCCAATGGGTTTTATTCCAATGGGTGGAATTGTGTGTCTAACCCTATCCTAATTTATAATATACTAACAATATTATGTTGAATATACTATAGTTTGTTGGCCATCTTGGGGAGGGGGTGTGGGAAATAATGTTTTTATACATTTTATGTTATATTTTAGAAAATTGTATGGAGTTATTAATGGAACATGTTAGTTATTCATTCTCCATTTTAGTAATGGTATGAAACTATTGATGGTATTTCCAATACGTTGGGTTCTGAATAACATATTTTAAACCCCATGGGGATGCATCATAATTATTTGTCTCAGTTATTGGTATCACGTTACATAGATGGAAATTATTATTGTAAGAACCCTCTGGGGTAAATCTAATGTTTTGGTGATTCATTTATTAACCTCAGAATGAAAAACCTAATATGAAAGATAAATTTACTATTGTATTCCAATGAGATATCATTTTAACTATTTTAAATTGAATGATTTTCATTTTCTTCATCACCGCCACTCTTATTTGGTTTGGAAGGTAGTGTGGATTCATATTTTTTGGGATTTACATTTAGATTTTACCATTTGTTTAGTATAGTAAAAATATTACTCTAATACATTATAATCCTACATCTAAAGACAGTAGATGGGTAATATTGTCCTTTTTTTATGAAGACTAAACAGACACAATTATTGATGTGTAAGCCTATTGTTTTATAGAAGATGAAATTATGAGTTAACAGAGTTACAGTTTTGTGGTATAAATATATATATAATTATGAAAAATATAAATTTATAATTTAATATTATAAAATAGTGCATGATAAACAATTATTATGGTTGGAGGATTCACATTATATCATCATTTCATTGACTTAAAGGAGGAACTTATTCATGTATTGCTAATTACTTATATTTTATATGTTTTTCAATTGATTTTTTTCATTGAACAAAAAAATAGAGCCGACCCGACATAGTTTAGTTGCTCTAGATCTACATTCCTAAAAAAGGAGTTCATAGGGGATTACTAACATTGATGCTTACAAACATAGATTGGTCAATAAGATTGAATGTCTGTCTTGAAACAAAATATTGGGGGGACATTCCTATTTTTTATTCTCAAATAGATTTAGTTCATGTTCATGTGTCCTTTTAATTAACTATATTGGGAATGGATTCCCCTCATTTAGCTATTTTTTATTTTCATTTATCATTAAGATAATTTTTATGTATTATATGTATCTCATGGGTGTGAATAGAAATATGTATTTTAAATGAACAATAAATGGAACAATATAAAGATATCAAAAGTTCTCTATTAATTGAACCATATATATATATTATTGATTTCATATAGTTGGAACTTTTGTATGCATCATTGGTTCTTCAACTTCATTCATTATTGAATGGTGAGAAATTATTTTATGGAACTATGGTTTAAATCCACAAAGATAGGTACTATGGAAATATTAACTCTTTAGGATGGTGTTGACGGTTGAGGGCTCCCCGCACATCTGCAGAGAGTGCTCTCTACACTCGCCTTCTCCATTCTTCATGGGTTTTCTACTCTTCTCTCCCATCTCCGCCCATCATACATCGGATCAGCCCCTCGGCTCTCAGCTTCTCTGTGGTTCTCTTGTTTCTCCCATCGAAGGTACACGTTTTGGACGACCATCGTCACCATAACTTCTCTGGCCTCAAGTTGCTTCGTTCTTTTCTGGACCAGGGATGGTATGGAGGTATCATGGAGGCTTTCGTATTGTAGTTCAGTAGACATTGAGTTTCCAAACATGACCGGTTTCATTCATTATACTCCGCCTCCCAAACTCGCTCTGACTTAGGGTTCGACTACTCCTCTCCAGGATGGAGTTGGAGCGATGTATACAAAGTGATTTTAGCTTACGGTTTGCAGTTGTCGAGGTTTTTTTAGGGTTTCATCTTCAGATCTCTTTAGGGTTGATTTCCCAGTCTTCATCTTTGTTCTTCCCCAGTATCATGTTCCATATTTCGTCCTTTTTCACAATTGTAGATTTATTTTCCCTGATAGACTCTCCTACTGGTGTGGGATGGTTGCGACTTCTATCTATGGGTTTCGTCATTCTGGTTTTGTACATCGGCATTGGTGGTGATGGTGGAGTGGAATCTGTGAACTCTAGACGGTGACACAAGTTTTTGTGATGTTGATGTAGGTGGAAAAGCGACACAACGTCCTGGTACCGATAGTGATGAAAACTTTTTTCAGTGATGATAGTGTTTGGTTTTGGTGGCGTCAAATTTTTGCAAGTGGTGGATGTCGGAGATGAGGTTAGAGGCCTCGTTGATGTGTTCATATTGACGATGACGGTGTTTGGCCGACATCATGAAAATGGAGGTGAAGTGATGGATGGACGTTGTCTCGGTCAGATCACAACATGTGGTTTGTGATGGATTTTTGTGTGACTTTTTGGTTTTAAATATGAATATTTTGTGGCGGGTTTTTTATTTTTAAATGGGCGAGTTTTGAGGTAGCTAAAAAAGTGGTGGTACTAGGTAAGGGTTTGTGTGTGGTGGAATATAAAATTTGAACTTATTATGGCGGGGAAAGTCTAAATAAGGTTAGTACAGGTGGTTTGTGGATGTTTTGTATAGTTCCAACATACCCAAAAACTGGATTCCTAAAATAAAACAAAATGGATTGAGGGTATTATAGGGATAACTACATATACATATAATAAAATTTATATACCACGTAGTTTGGTTACACATAACATGAAACAATTTACCATATGATGTTAGTTGAAAAGGATTATTCTATATAGATTAATGTCATTAACTGTGGATTGAAAATTGAAAGGTGAGATGAAATGATTAGTTTGGGACTTATGTATGAATAGACTGTTGTGATTGACCATGATGGGATTGCAGACCTACAATATTCAGTTGATCTTGACTGGAATATGATCCTATGACGATAACATCCACTAGGACCATGACTTGATAAGGATGGGAAGATAGAACCATGAATGAGTTTATCCCTTCATTTGGAATATATATTTTTTCTAGTATATGGCCTAATAAATATGATAATGTGGTTGATTATAATGGGTTTTAACCTCAGGGATGCATCCAAAATATATCATTTACCTAGTAATAAAACCCCACATAGTTTTAGAGTCATATTTTAAGGTCATGTGACAAGGTCTTATCTTGTATTTTTACATAATTTGGTAAAGATATTTTCATATATTATAACATTCTATGATTAAAACTTTGTTCACATATTTTAAATTCTTGTAGTTGTTATGTATGTATTGTGAAATGTATGATAATGGAAGCATATAATTGTGGATATTCATTTATGAATCCCTTTTAGAAGGAGTTGGGTCTTACACCTACAAAAAAAGTCGAAAGAGAGGAATTTTCATAATGCAAGTGGCATTATAACCATAGATATCTAATCACCCATTATTCAAACTTTGAGAGAGAAACATGAGACAATATAATATTACTCAAATTTCATAAATTTAAAATTTAATGGGACTTAAATTAGCGTAGAAAGACAAAAATAGAAATCCATCCTTGTTTCTATGATCGATAAGGGTGGGAACATATATGTAATGTGGGTAATGATGTGAAAAAATTGGGACTATGGGATTAGTCATTGATGGATTACATTTTCAATATTACTTCCTACTTATAAACATGGAATTTGGGATGACACATCTGAAAAATGAAAAAATTAGGATTGGAATATACTAATATTATTTCATATTCCATGAAGTATATATGATTTATTTTTCATAGAGTCATACATGAATAATACTACAACTACTAATATGATTTTTGGTCTACCATTCCAAGGGTACGCGTGATGGAAATTGCCTCAGGGCTCCCATTAGTTATGAATGATATGTGAAGGACAACCTTTACCAGTGAAATTCATGATTGAGTGATGGAATAATTGGGTGCCATATAACCTATACATATATATATATGGTTGTCACATTGTATAACATAATAAAAAAATATTGAAATTTGAAACTGTGTTAAATGAATATGGATTTTAAGAAAGATAAATTCCATTGAAAATATTCACATAGATGGGAATCCATGGGAAGTGGGTCACCCAATTGAAGGCCCCAGTTGAGGTGTCTCCAAAGTGAGTACATTGGGTGGGGGATCACCCAGGTGGTGGTCCAAGTTAAACGGTCCCCCATGTTATGGGGTCGAGTGATGGGTTACCCATGTGAAGCCTATAGGTGATGTGTTGACTAGTTTATATATGTGAGTAATGGGCCAACTAGGCGTCATCATCCAGGTGGTTAGTATCATAGGCGATGAAATTATGTTATCCTTTAATACTAATTATGTCAGTTATTGTATGTATTATTGTTACATCAACCTCATAGTGGAATTACTAAAATATTTAAAAAGGAATCTTTTTTAGTCATTATACCACTTCTAGATGTGAGAAAATCATATTTTATATAATGAAAATGGAGGTATGTTTATAGTGAAGAAATTGGGTCATCGGTGGATTATGCCTATGAATATAAGAAGTTATTTATAACAACTATGGAAACGTGGGTTGGGTTCCCAAGGATGGATTGAGTGAGGCAAACTAGTCGACCATAGGGGGTATGTTTGATATAAGACTACTGACCAGATGGAACTGGGGCATTGTAGGCCATGGAAATAAAGAGGGCATCAATAAATGAACGGGGTACTATTATAAGGGTTTCTCAATATAAAAATTCATTATATTTTTTCTTTAAAACATAATACAAAACATTATAATTATATATTTTTATTTCATGAGAAATAAATTATTGGATATAATGTAGTTTTTAATTTTCATACTATTGAAAAATTCATGAATATTTTACTATCAGTTAAAAATATTTTATGTACACTATCCAATGATCATTAATATATTATATGAGATAATATCCACATGACAATGGAGTTAAATGATACTGCATGTCTCTTTCTTATTATAAAAACAATCTAGAACCAAAACTAATGAATATAGTAATTGAATGATAACGCCTTCACATGAATGAAAAAATTCAAAATAAACCATGTTATAATTTATAATTTATTAATATATATTTTTTTATGAAAAAATATATCTATTTTTATCAATAAATTTTTTATATTATAATTACATGGTAAATTTTCACATTATTTATAAACTCAACCAAAAACCTCAACATGAAATAATAATTTGAAAACCATTTGAATAGTACTATTTTTAGTATTATAGAATCATGGTGTTTAAAAAATATTGTAAAATTGTTATGGTGTAACATCCCTGACCTGTATGCCACTCAACAGTCACAAGAGCTCAGTTGGCAATACGACCTTAGGAACATATCCCCAAACACCAACTGATGATAAGTAGAAATCTGGTCCCAGGTCAGTCAGTGGGAAGACATCGTTACCAAAGTATATCAACAAACAATTTAATAAAATATAGATGCCATTAACACTAATATAAGAAAAAAAAGATACATATAAAGAATCGATAGCAATCAAAAAAACATTCCACATATATAATTATGCAGATGAAACATGTATCTAGAATATAGGAAAAACAAATAAATTATAATACAATAAAATACAATACTAGTATCCAAAATGGAAAATATCAAATACTGATTGTACTATCACAAGCATAAAATTTGTCCATGGTCCCCTTATATTATGAAATGATCAACAACTAGTGTTAGGGTGATTTCTCGTATTATCACTGTAACTACATAATCTATTTGTGTCCCAAAGGAGGCCCAAATAGTTTGTGAGATAATCATTACTTATAATTCCCCATCCATAAACAATACATAATCATAAATTAAGGTAATAAATTTCATTAAGGATCATTTCATGTTTAATGTTTTAGATAATTAGGCTATAAATATTACATTTAATCTCAAATATTACTATGTTGACACTTCAACTCAGTATCCATTTTTTCATAAAATAAATAATCATTAATCAAAAATATATTTCATTTCTTGATATAAAACATCAAGAAGTCTTCATTTCTCTTACCCTTCCTTGTATCCTATGAAAAACATTTCAAAAACATCGATTGATCATAAATTTCATAGTAAGGGTTAAAAAAAGGAAATAAAACATTAATCTATCAATACATAGAAGTCAATGAAATCATACTTTTAGATATTTAACATAATACACTAGATCATATGATTTATGGATAAAAAATGGAAATCATAAATCATACATGTAACTTGTGTCATCCATAAAAAAAATACATTTTAGAAACCCCATCTACGTAGGTAGTAACATTGTTACCTACCACAGTATATTCTATTAATATCATAGGAGAATCATTAATTTTTAACTTTGTCATGTTACCCAATGCATTAGAGGGATATATTAGCTCCAACCTCCATAGGATTACCTTGGAATCACCCTTATACATAAAAAATTCCAAAAAAACAATACATATTCTTAAAAAAAATAAGGCGATAATAAGGAAATATAACATTTCCACATAGAAATCCCAATATATCATTCCACGATATTGACATAATCAATGATTTATCAATCCATTTGCAAAACCATTCAAAAAAATTTAATAAATAGAATTTTGAATCAATGTGACCCACACCACATTCAAGATTTATAGGAATTAATATTTTAAAACATTAATGTCTATATAAATAAATACATAAAACCATTTGAAAAACATTTACATTAATGATAATTTGTTAGAAAAATAAATCTTCAAAACTTTTTAAACGATGTTTTGGTGAAAGAGTCTACTTAAACATGAGAAACAGATGAATGACAATACATAAAAAAATCTAATAGAAAAATTCATATAATATAATGAGAATAAATAGATCCATGATATAATATGTCAAAGGGTTGTATATATATATTATAGGATAATAAAGGTGCACAATATCAAGATATTCATAAATGAAAGGAGATTGTGATGTATCCCTTTACAATGTTCATTTTTAAATAAAATAAATAAATTATGTGTATTCAAAATAAGTATACATAATAAATATACAAATAAAAGATAGGACATAAAAAATTATTTATCACATAATCATAGAACGACATAATAAATAAGTATAATAATAACTCAAATAATGGAAATTAGGTTAAGAAGTTCCCTTGCCTCAAGTCCGACATGACATGTTATTTCTCTAATAGACTGAATAATTAACTAGTGTTAATTTATACTTTCATAAGAATATTTTTAATGTTTATTATTCCTCTAATATTAGTAATTACAATATTATGAATATTACCTAATCATTTAACTTAATACCAGTTGTTTTGTCGATATTTGGTACTTGATTAAAAATGAACTTCTTACAATTATATGTATTCCATGTGGTAAAAATTAAATTATATCTAGAATTAAATTAATGATTTAGATATAACATATATAATATATATCAATTATTTATAATTATTTATAATATTACATAACATTTGGTGTTATGAAATGAAATTCACCATTCATGAAAATGGTAAGTCATACATACGCGTGAACGCTACATTAATTTCTATTTTGTATTTCATGGAATTAAAAAATAATGATACATTGGTTTATAATTATTCCAATATAATATAATATATAATCTCAGTAATTCCATCCATTATACATCCCATGTATGGCATGAACGTCTCATATCACTTTGAGCGGGCACAAGTCTGCACATCCTCAAATGTTATTATCGTATTTACCTATCAAGGAAACCATTAAGGTATGATATAAATGTAAAATAAATAATAAAATTGACAATATAAATATAATATATATCACATATAAATAATGGTTTATTTTAATGGCCACCATAAGTGGTTGTAGGAGGAAATTGAACAATCATCGTTTTGTGAGGCAGTAGTTCATCGTCCACAAAAACAGAATGTTCATATACATTAGATGGAGTTGTGTGCATGTGTAGTTAAAATAATAATCATAAAAAACATAGTATAATTAAGTTACTATAGTTTTTATAATATAATTAAATAAACTATGTTTAGGGGTTGGTGATGAAAAATAAAAGAAAAGAACTTGAGAGAAGATGTTACCTTTAAATCGGGTAACACCCTCTGGTTTTAAAGAAAAAAGATTCATTGAAGTTCATTATGCATAATTTATGGCTTCTAAATTGAAGATAAGGATTTTGGGAGATTATTTTGGGAGAATTTTGATGAGCCAAGGGGGGCTTGATAGGTGTGAGTAAGGGTTAGAGGTGATGAATTTTTTTTAGGGGAGGAGGGGCTCTTTAAGAATGTTTTGAAGTATTATTTTATTAAAACATTATATTCAGTTTCAAAAATTTGTTAACATATTAAATTAGAATATAAGGTAAATATAAGTCTAAATAAAAATATCCAATAAGAATTGGATATCATTTGGATAATTTTTTAATACTTATCTTTTTTATTTAACCCTTTGTTATGATATTTAACTTTTATCGTGTCCGCTTATATATTCATAATATATGTTTAATTTAGTTACAATTAAATTCCAATATACCCAAAATGTATCATATATGATATTATTTATGAAATTTGGATGAATTAAATATTTTTATAATTATTTTATCATTTAATAAAATATTAATTGTTTTTAAAACTCATTAATGTCAATTATTAAACTATTTATATTGAGACATTTAAAGAATATACAACAACATGATTAATTAAAAAACATTATTATTTAAAATATTATATGTCATTAATATCCATAAAATTAGTGTATGGAATAAAATGTTTTGGGAATAAATTTATTTTAATATATATAATATCATTTATTGGAATCATTTATTAATGAAGCAATTGATGGATACCAATTGTGTCATTATTAAATATATTTATTTAATATTTAAATATTATAAACAAAATACCATGATGTATAAAATATTTTTATTTTTAAAATTAATATTTATCCTTAAGAGATTACTTATATAACATCATATGAAGATTATTCCACTAAAATATATATGTTCATGTCATTTTTGCCTTTGCGTTAAATTAAATAATATAAAGTGTCATTATAACTCCCATGTGCCTCTTCGGGGTACTAAAATCCACCAAATGATGCCCATGGTCATACATGTATTAGAAAATTGGATTAGGAAACATGTTAGGGTGATTTATTATTAGTATAATATTATTTTTTACCCTTATTTACTAGATTTAGCCTTTAACCGTGGTAAATAAATTATTTACTGAAGTTATTACTCATAATGTATAAAATAGAAGATACATATATAATTAATTTGGGCATCACGATTAAAAATCTAGAAAACATTTTTCCAAAATCAATATATAAAATTTTTTGAAATTAATTTAAAATTAATTCATGTTTTCGTAACCAAAAAGCACATTTTTAAGAAATAGTAACTATGAAATGATTAACACATGTTTATGATAAATTTTAAAGTTAAATTACATCAAATGTCCAAAAATGGATTAAATGGTTAAAATATAAACTAATTTCCCTTTAAAATCAATTAAAAATATAATATAACATTATAAATAAAATCGATTAAAAGGTAGTTTAAAATTAAAATCCAGTATTTTTCCTTATTCATATAAAATGATATTTATCAAAAAAAAACACCAAAATTTCATCCAATGTAAATTTTGATAACTCAATTCTAATAAAGAATTTTGTTTTCTAAAATAAATCAAATAAAAGTGATAAAAACTATATTTAAAAATGGTTCATCATCAAAAGGCGGTAGATCAACATTTAATAGAAAATTAGAGTGTTTATTCATAAAACTGCATTTATTTACCTTTTTATCTTAAAATTTTTATTGGATAAATTTAAAGACATTTAAAAAATACGTGTAATCATATTGTAGTTAATTCTACTCATTCTCGTCAATACAACAACTATGCGTTAACTATGATTTAATATAGAATATTATTATTATTTTTCAGTATGACTTAGCCTTGTGGGAAACATGATATCTCGAAGAAACACATTGTTATGTTTAAGGTACACCCTCAAACATAACATCCCCATTAATGTTAAATTAATATTTTATTCAAAAATATTAATAAATATGAAAATATCATATTTTTAATTTATCATGGATGTTATATCCTTCCCCCCTTTGGAGAATTGCATCATCACAATTTTAATATTATGCTTGGAAACATCATCAAATGTCCCACAATTGATAAGGTGTCAATAAAATTATCAATTTAAAATATAGAAAGAAAAGTAAAAAGGTCACCTGAGATAACCAATTCTAAGATTTTGTGAAAACATTCGTATAGAGAAGAAATTAAGTGACATGTTATGATGGATAGTGATAGAAAACAGGATTAAGAACAATTTAAGCACAAAAAAATCGCAAACATATGATATGTTAAACAATCTTTGGATTTCCAGTAGGAAAAAGAACTATGAAATGTTTTTTTTAGGTTTCATTTAATAATATTGTACATTTTTATATGGTATTGACAATAGAACTAAGGAAATATACTCACTTCTCATGTAGATTTTCTTTTATTAATATGTTTCTACCAACTAATCATCTTTTCTCCAAATGATGATTTATCAAGAAGAAATAGTCACACATGAAGTGCTAGAATCAACAACTAGAGCATCCCATAATCCACAAAATATGAACTATATATTTCCCTTGTCTTTAGACATTACCCAAAACAAAAATGGTTAGTACAAGAGCAGATAATCCACAAAATAGGATAATACTTTATGAAAGAAAATACAACCCTTAATACCCAAAATTATACAAACTATAACCAAAGATCAGAAAAGACCATTCAATAAAAAAATTTCATTAAAATTCCTCAATGTTACTAAAACTAATATTGAAACTAAAAACTTAGAAGTATTTATTCACATAGCCTTTTATAGTAAATATTAAAATTTATCTTTAAATAAAATCAACTACTCTAAATGTCTCATTCATAAATGTAATTAACTTAGTTACATATTCTCAAATATTGGTTAATCATTTCTATAATAATCTCGAATTTCTATATGTCCACAATAAAAAAATATATTATTCCAAAATAAAATCCCATGAATTATTCCAAAAATGAAATCAAATATTCTTCTATTTTTCATAGGAACATTGTGTTCCCAAAAGAGAGAACTTCTTCTAAAATATCTTTTATCACATAATCACTAAACCATTTTTCTATACTAAGTATATCGATTTGATAAAACATAAGTTACTAAAATAAACTTATTCACGATCCATAAAATAATTTAACTAGTAATAATTTATTATAATAACCAAGGACTTCATGTAGTATAGTGGTAGGTGATGTTCCCTTGTTTCCCATCAATTGTGGGTTCTATTCTTGCGGCCCTGCCAGAAGCGGCGGGTTTACACCCATATTGCATGTTGTCCCTTTTTATAAAACTCAAAAATAACCCTATCATTATTTAACATCAATGGTATTATTATAATTCTCATCTTCATCCAATTCATAATGACCACAATATCATAATTCGTAAAGTCTTATATTTATTGACATTTTTTACCTTCATATAATACCACTATTCTAAAATAAAGAGCATCGTACCTTGATCATGGTGCCCACTTGGTTTCATTGTCATATTGTTCATGTAGATAGATTTCCCATTAATTTGAATAATTATTTATAGATACTTCAAAATCATATACTTATTTTATCCAAATACACATCGTATAACTTGGGTCATATGGTAGCTCACATAAAATTTATTTTGTAAAATTATCAAGTACGACATATAATTTGAAAAAATATGATAAAAAATGCTTTCTATAAAATAGTCAGACCGAGTTTGAGTCGAAAAATTCAATCAATGGTATTTTTAAAATACTCTATGTATGTGGTGAAGTAATATTATTAAAAAGTAAATATAAAGTTGTTATGTAAGGGTCTCCTTTTTCAACATATTTTTCAAAATAATAATATTCTTCAAAATCATGTGATAATGTAAAATATTTTAAAATTCATTGATAATAATTACCTTTCATGAAAATATTATAATATTGAGAAAATATTATTTGATTAAATAAAACCCATTATATTCGATGGTATCAAGGTATAAAAATGGTGTTTGATATATAAAACAATTGATTGTATTGAGTTGTATGTTTGAAAATGTTTCAGAGTCATCTGGACAAGACTTTTCAATAATTATTATAATAATGTAATTATGAAGAGATGGGAATGTCATATGAGATCCCCCTCATTCCATTTTTTTCATAATTTCATTTATTTGAAAAAGTTAATAAAATTAGGATTTATCTTAATGAGTGGACATAGAGACTAAACATGTTTCTAAAAAACTCACAATCTCTGATGTTGTCTTACCGACATTTGATACCAACTATAAAGCCACCACCTTAAACAATATATAATCTTGAATTATGTAAATAATTCAAATTGAGGATATTTTCTTGTAAATAGTTTTGATAATTAGGCCATAACTATTACATTAAATATCAAATATTACAGTGTAGTCACTACTACTTAATATCCATTTTTTCATAAAATAAAAACTCTTAAAAGAAAAAAATAACTCGTTTCTTGATATGAATATTTTTAAATTTTATTTTTCATATACCCTACATTATATCCTATAAAAATAATTTCAAAAAAAATGTATGAGAAAAAAAACCTCAAACATTGTTATAAAACAAGGAAAGAAAATATTAGTCTGTCAATAAAGACAAGTCAATGAAATTATACATTTCAATAATTCACAACCACACAAGATCATATTATTTATGATTAACAAATGGAAATAATAAATAATATATGAAACATGTATAATCCATAACATACATACATTGTAGCTTTGATAGCTACATAGGAAGTATCATTTGGAGTACTTATCACCATATATTCCCTAAATGTCATAGAAGATACATTAACCTTTACCTCTATCATGTTACCCAATGCATTGGAGATCTATCTCTGGATCATCCGCCAAAGGTTTATTACAGAACCACCTATATATGTAAACAATGCCCAAGAACGGTAACATACTCATAAAAATATAAAACAAAAATAATTGAAAGACAACATTTCCACATAACAATCACAATATATCAGTTCATGATATTGACATAATCAATGCATTATGAATTCATTTTCAAAACCATTTAAAACAATTAATAAATTTATTTTTGAATCAATGTGTCCCATTAAACATTGAATATTTTAAAAGAATTAAAATTTTATGACATTAATGTACATTTAAATAAATCAAAAAATAATTTTAATAACATGGTCATTAATGAGAATTATTTATAAAAATAATTCATCAAATCATTTAAAACAATGTTTTAGGGAAACTGTTTTGTAACACTTGAGAAAAAATTGAATAAAAATACTTATAGAATATAATGAAACATATCTTATAATATCATGGGTTTAAATAGGTTCATGATATAATTTTCCAAATGGTATAATATACACATTATAGTATAATAATGTTGAACAATATCAAGATATGTCTCAATAAATGGAGATCGAAACCTAGCCCCTTACAAAGATCGTCTAGTAAATAAAATAGATCGATTATGTTTTTTAAATATTGGTACACATAATAAATGTACAAATACAAGATAGTACTGAAAATGTTATTTTTCGCATTAACAAAGAACAACATAATCAAGTAGTAAATTATTAACCTAAATAATGGAAATTGAGTTAAGAAGTTCCCTTACCTAAGGTAATACTTCCCTAGTTTATTCTTTAATATCATGAATAATAAACGAAATATAATTTAAACTTTCTTAAAAAATGTTATCAAGATTTTTTTTCCTTTTATATTAATTATTAATAATTTTAAAATAGTATATAATCATTTACTTTAATAATGGTCATTTTGTCGATATTTTGTACTAGAGTCAAAAATGAACTTATTGAAATTTCTATTTGTCCATGTGGTCAAAATTACATTATATATAGAATTATATTATGATTTATATATCATATATATCATATATATCTTATATATTTGTATTTATATATTCCATGTATGGCATTAACTAATCATATCACTTTGAGGGTGTCGTACTCTGCACTTCCTCAAATAAAATTATAGTTTTTACCTATCATAGAAACCATATAGGTATGATATAATAGAAAAATATATAATCATATAGACAATATAAAATATAAAATATGTCATATATAAATACATCTTCATCTTTATGGCCACCATAAGAGGTGGTCAGAGATAATTTAACAATCATAATTTCGTGAGGTAGTAGTTCGCCGCCAATAGAAACAGTATGTTCATATCCATTAGATAGAGGTGTTTGGATGTGTAGTTTGAATCATCATCATAAAAACAACCTAGTATATTTACTATAATGGTGTTTTTATAATATAATGTAATAAATATAGTTTAGGGGGTTGTAGAAGGAAACAAAAATAAAAAAACATGAGAGAAGTCATTACCTTTAAATTGGGTAACTCCCATTGGTTTGAACTAAAAGGATTACTGAAGTGCATTTTTCCTATGTTAATGATTCCAGGAGGAATAGAGGGATTTTTTGAGCTTATTTATAAAGAGTTTTTTGTGAAAATTGGGCTTTAGAGGTTTGATTAAGGGTTAGATGTGATGGATTTTTAAGGGGGAGGATGGGCTCTTTAGGAATTTTTAAATGTATTATTTCATTATAAGATTCTTTTATATTTCAAAATTTCAGAAACATATTTAATTCAAATATATAGTACATATGTGTCTAAATAATATCATCGAAAATGAATAATATTTGATTTGGATATTTTTTAATCCTTATCATTTTTATTTATCCATTGGTTAACTTATTTAACTTTTACAATGTCTTCTTATATATTCATACTATATGGTTAATATATTTACTATAAAATGGCAAGAGATAAAAAATGGTTCATTTATTAAATTATTTAAATAATTTATAAAAATATTATATTTTTTTTATTTTATCATTTAATAAAACTTTAAATATTTTAATAAATCATATATGTCAATTTATAAATTAATAATATCAGGTCTTATAATATATCTACAACAACTTTACTAATTAAAAAATCATCATTATTTCAAAGAGAAAAATTAATTATATTCTTTTAAATTCTTGTATTGAATAAAGGTTTCAATATAAATTTATTTTATCATTTATAATATCATTTATTTGAATATTTTGTTAATGAATAAATTACTGGATCACAATTGTGTCACAATTAAAATTATTTATTTAATGTCTAAAAATTATAAATAAATTCCACAATGTAGGAAATATTTTTATTTTTATAATTAACATTTATGGTCTAAGATATATCATAGATAACACCATATAAATTTGTTTTACTAAAAGATATGTTTTTATATCATATTGGCCTTTACTTCAAATTAATTAATATAATGTGTCATTATCACTCTAACATAGCTCTTTTGGGTCCCAAAATCCACCAAGGAATTTGAATGAACGTACAAGTATTACTAAATAATATTAGACACATGATAGGTTAATTTAATATTATTATAATTTTATATGTTGTCCTTATTTATCAGATTTACCTTTTAACCATGGTAAATATAATATTTACTGAAATTATTATTTATAATGTCTACAAATAAAATTTACCTATTTATAAAATATAAAAATCCTTATACCAAATATTGAATAAATTTTTAATAAGACATAACACAGAATTTTTCAAGATTAATTTAAAATTAATTACTATTCTCAAAACCAAAAAACGTGTTTTGACGAAATAGTATCATTCCCAAGATTGACACATGTTTATGTTAAATTTCAAAGTGGAATTACTTCCAATTACCAACATGGGATTAAATGGTAAGTATATAATCTAATTACACTTAATGAACAATTAAAAAATATTGTTTATCTATATAAATAAAATATATTAAAAGGTTGTTTTGAATTATAATGCATTATTTTTCAGTATTCATTAAAAAATGGTCTTTATCATGAAAATTTGAAAATTTCATCCAAATTAAATTTTATTTTAACGATTATATGGAAAAGATTTATTTTTTAAAATAGAACATATAAATGTGATAAAACTAGATTTAAAATGGGTTCTCCATCAACGGGTGATAAATCAACTGTTTTAAGAATATTAGAGTGTTTATGCTTAAAATTTGATTCATTAACATTTTAAGCATCTAAATATTTTTGGATAAATGTAAAAACATTTCAAAAACATGTGTAATCATGTTTATGTCAGTTATTTTCATTCCTACCAATACAACGGCTAGGGGTTAACTCCCATTTGAAATAATATTATATTATTATTTTTCAGTTTGACTCAGCCTTGTGTGCAACATGGGAATTTGGAGAAACCCATTGTTTCATGTCCGGAACGCCATCAGAAATAGTGTAGCCATTATTGTAAAATTAATTTTTAATTGCAAAAAATAAATAAATATGAAAATTTCATATTCTTTATTTATCTTGTATGTTACATCCTTGTAGGTTTCCACATAAGGATCTATAAAATTCTATGTAACCAAATGCAATGATATAGTTACGTTTATGTAAGAAGTAATGTAATTGTGAATTACCAATGAATGTGTGTACTACGAGAAGTAATACCAAACAACCATCAAATCTACCTGTAATAAGTGTTATCTACTAAAAAGGAAGCTTCATGAAAATTAAACATGTATCACGGCCTAATCTTAAATCCATAGATATCCTATCAACGTAAATTTACCATATAGAAATTACATATAAAATACCGACGGCCTTTTCATACAAGAAAATTGATATATTTCCCATGTCCTTGTTGTATAATGAAGTGTATCATATTTACACCGTTCGTTTTGTATAATAATGTAATAAGAGAAGCCCACTGCCTTGCTGTATAATGAATTGTAGCCCATGAAGGGCTAAAATCAATGTGTCAAAGATCCGGATATCCCCATCATGTCATAGTAGTATCTCAATGGAATCTCTATATAGGCACTGGTTAGACTCCTTGGGGCATGTGTACCAACACTTCCTATGCGATTCCAAGTAAGAAAGATCCAAGGGGTAGCAAGACCTGAGCCATCCCCTAGAATTAAGACACAAGGTGTATACTCTATCCATGCAATCCACTACCATGTTATAGATCTATAGAGATCCACCAATATAATCAATACAAACATACATTTATCTCATACCATTTAATAATTCACATTACATTCAATGAGTATACCATCACATATAAACCACATCAATTATTTCATGTCATATTGGTAAACCCACCCATTAATCACAAATATCAAGTTAATAGTTAATATGGATATACCCACCAATTAATCATTACAAATAAATTTATTAAATCCAGAAACAACCAACATGTATACCAAAAAATTTACCACATATTATTTTTTCATTTAACAAAGTTAGTCATCTCATAATATGAAAACACAAGGAAATGAAGAGGAACATATCCTAATCATGTAATTCTATCTCATTTGAACACAACTGAGCTTCCATAGGAAAGGAAAACTCGTGAACACACCCCATGGGAATTTAATCAAAGTTCAAAACCAATTAAAAGGATTGGATCACCCCTTGGGTGGATTAATTAAAGAAAAATACCACCTACACATCTCATTGATCATAATGAAATCCCTAAAAGTTCCAAAACCATCTATATTAGTTAAACATTTCAAAACTAGGCCCATTCAAAAAATATCTATTGGTTTAAAAAAAGTTTAATAATAATATAATGTATTATGAAACTAAATAAATGTTTAGACCACCTACCATTGCTTTGTAGTGGAATTGTCATCTAGTATCACGCTTTGATTCTCCTCTTTTTAGGAGTAATATCAATAATGGAAGAAGAATGTGAATGTATGGAATATAATCCTAAACCCAAATATTTTAATTTTTTTTCTGATGAAAAAATAAATTTCTAAATAGGAATCATGATGTTACAGACTTTTATCCAATGAGATTAATGAAAAATGAAATGGATTCTTTAACTTCAACCAGTAGCAAAGCCTACTATTAGGTGTCAAAAGAGTTTCTTGTGTGTGAAAGGGAAGAGAGCCCTAATATTTAAAAAAATATGAGGCCTCTTGCTTTAAAAATTTATTTTGAAATTACACCATGTGTAATTATTTTACACAGATTGTAATTCCCAGTTTTCCCTTCCCAGATAAAAACCAATTCATGTTGTCGAAGGTTAGGGAAAGATCATTAAACATTGTGTATTTGGATTATATAGTGTTAAATTTCATTAGATGTTTTGTAATTGGCATGTAGCTGGTACAGAAACATCATTCATCTTCTTTCCCAATAACAACCCACCCATACCATGGCCTGGCTTATGGTATACGAGAAAAAGGTAAGTAGACAAGTGTTTAACCCAAATATTTAAAGATAGGTACCTCAATAAAATCCATTATAATACAATTCCCATAATGATATTAATACCTGAATTTCCCTCTAATATGTGGTTATCATTATTTTGAAAACAACTTTTCTACTGAGCTCGTACATCGGCCTCCCACTCCAAAGTCATGAATTGTAAATGGTCTTTCTACCGTAAAACCCATACAAGATGAATTTAGTGACATTAAAGAACCTTGTTTTTCATATCAATTATATGAATCATATTCATCTCATATGATGTATCAAACTATAGCTCATCCTCCTCAGGATGAAAAGTATAAGACAATTCTAAATGATAAATGTGAGACTGATATATGTGGAATATGTTGTCCATTTATCAATACCTTTGAGGAAAATGAAACTTATAGGATACTATCCCAACTATTTACATGAACTCAATTGAACTAAAATATCACTATGAAACATTTACCTTGCCTCATCATTTTACTATGTCCAACCTCGATGAGACAGATAAAAAACCAATCCCTGATTTTGTACTATAGGGGTCATCTCAGGTGGTCATCATATGATATTGTCGAGACTTTTGATTCGCAATCAAATTATTATTCAAATAGACCTTTTATGAAGTACCTTACATGGTACATGGTCCAAGTAAAACTACCCACCTACCTCTTACCAGCACTGGGGTGATCGACGTAGCCTATCATATAAGTCCTCATAAGGATCCTTTTGGTATCATTTTCTATTATCTGTTATTAATGGGGAACATAAAAAGGGTAATTTTCCACTACTATGTGCCCCCAAAATATGGGATTTATGGTCATAGTATATCTCTTAGAACATATATAATTCTTTCTATCTAAAAATATAACTAATGGTTGTATTATATTCTTAGAAGTGCATGTGTACCTTGTTCCCTCTATAATAATTTTTAAAAAAGAGATGTAGATTAGGAATCCATATCAAAAATGAATGTGTCAATAACCCCATTAAATCATAGTATCCCAATGATCATAAATTTTACAAGACCATTAACACATATGGAATCCTTCATCGTCATGAAATGAGAAACCTTCCCAAGCCTATAAACAACAAACCAAACATCATCATCAGCTCGAGGTAACCTCAATAAACTAGTATCAAAATCATTCATGAAAATATCCCATTTACACTGTTGAATTGGTAGATTATGTTAAATCCCAGTAGGTTGCTGATGTTCATCCATAAACTACTAAAAGGTGTAAATACTAATAAAACTATCTACCTCTTTCTTCATACCAAACCACTAGTACAGACATCACAAGTCATGGTACATCATGGTTACTCTAGCATGTACTACCCAAGATAATGCGTGAATCTATTGCATCACCTCCTCATCTATATCCATAGGAACCAAAATGAATCCATTGATACATAGGATATCATCACTACCTACCATCAAACCAAGAGATTGATCCTCTCCTGGAACACACTCTGATATGACTATCACCTTTGAATCTGATAGCTGCCTCATTTGTACATTTTTTTGTGGGGTAGAGGTCCCACTAAAGATGATAGATATGTCTATCCCTATGTTTTGTTCACCGCTTAATGCATCTTATAGAATAACACCATAATCTACCACTAAATAATGGCTGAATTAATTTTTTGTATCTAAGTCCTCCTCCTTTGTGAATCGGCTACATCATTTCCTTTAGAAGGTGTGTAAGAAATCTCAATGTCAATGAATTGAAGGTACTCCACTGACATCCACATCCTCATATTCAGATCATTATTTGTAAGAATATACTTGATGATTTTTTGTTCCAAATACATTGAAAAATTATCTCGTAATAAATATTATCTCCAACCACTCAGTGCTTGAACAACTGAATGTGGATCGATATTGTGTGCCGATAAAATCATCTCGGGTGTCCACAACTACTAAGACCCATATGCCACAAATATATCCACCTAGATCAGCACATCCACTATATCAATACATGATGTGTAACAACGCATAGTTTAGCACATACAATCTTATAGATGTATCAGGACTAGTGTTGATGTCAACAATCCTTTCACCTCTTGAAAAGCCATTTTTCAAGATTCTGACAATAAAAACTACTCACTTGTCATAGTGAAGCCTGTAAATGGTGCTACTATGCTGGATATGTAATTTATGGAAATTATACAGTAACCAGCTAGACCAAATAAACATTATATGTCAAACAAATTCATTGGATGTTCCTAGTAAAATATAACTCTCACCTTCTCTTGGTCAACTAGTGCTGCTGTATCTAAAAGGATGTGACCATGGAACTGAATCTAATTTATATATAAGGTGAAATTTTTGATCTTAGAAAATAAAATATGATCTCTTAGTGTATTCAAAATTACTACAATATTGTTGGCATGGTCATGTTTATTGTGAGAATACACCAATATATTTTCCATGAAAACCACCAAAAAAGAATCCAATTAAGCATGCAACACTAAATATATCAGTGCCACGAATATTGTTTGAGCATTTGTGAGACCCACCAGCATAACCAGATGCTTTTATAGACTATTCATGGTACAATAGGATTTATAAGCTATGTCTGTAGGTCTAACATATTCATGATGTCCCCCTGACATCATAGAAATTATAAATAACATACCGACTCCTTAAACATTTTCAAGGGCATCATCTATATGTGGAAAGGGATATAGATTTTTAAACATAAACAAGTATTGTTTTTGATAAAACACCCATATCCTATGATTTATGGCTCACTTTTTCACATAATTTACTGAATAACCCTATAGAGAAGTGATGGGTTGAATGTACCCATTTGTCTACAAATAGTCTAACTTCTATTGATCATCAGTAACCCCTTCACAGAAACCTTTTAAAAGGACTCATTACATGTAAAACTCCTAGAACAAGATCAATCGATAACTCATCTTCTATCTAAGTAGGTAAACTTGAAATGTGATCTGAGAACACATCCTCAAAACGGTTTCACACTATATGAAAGTCTACATGACTCTCCCCTGACCATCCAAGAAAAATATAGAAATATAGGCTATCGTTTTTACCAACCCATGATTCTCTTGTTTATCTTGAGCCACCTGGACATCCCATTCACCCTCTTGAGTAATCAACTCCCCATCTAGTGATGTTATGGTCACACTTCGGTGATAGAATCCAATGGTATCTCGATAAGATACTAACCACTCAATATGGAGATTGAAGTTAAATTCTGTTATCTCAAGGACATAATGAGCCATGAAAAAGTGAAACCCAACAACCTAACAAGGGAACTCTCAGAACTAGTTCACATAATTTAGTATGATTCCCCATGTTGTGTCTAACATCAAAACATCATTAGAATACCACACAATGATCCAATTCTTTTTCACCACAGTTGAAGATATGAATGTATTAGATTCACCCATATCAAAATGAATAGATGTAATAGTTGAGTCTACTAGGATCATAACTCTAAACCTAGATGGAAAATTAAACCACTATTTAGGGGTATGTTGTAAAAAATAGAATGGAATGCATCACAAGCATGTGAAACAACTTCACTACAAGGAGTATGACCACCCAGATGTCTCGTTGTAACTGAAATATCATTACCTCTAGCACACCCACCATTTCCTAAAACTAACTGTACATCACTACTAAAAGTCCATTCCTAATAGATAGATGAAGAAACTTTACCTAAACATAGTGTCGGATCAGAACCCCTAGCACTCACAGTTAGAGGGAAGGTCTTGGAAAATGTTGCACATGCCCCATCCTTCTATATGTTCAACATTAAATCTGGTCATGGTCACACTGATTATTCTTGTGGTGTTCCCTTCCACACTGATGAAAAGATACTGAGCTACTAGTAATCACAACCTGACTAGTAATTGTTTCATGAGAAGTCTAAAAACACCACTTTCCCCCAGATAGAGTAGAAAAATAGGAAGAGAGACAAAACTACCATGCACATTATCGTTAGATTACCTTTAGTTCCACTGTGTAATCAATGGATGGTTCTCAATATCATTGATAGAGGTAAATCATAACCCATTGACATGAGATTTCATATAATGGTTGAGACCATTCGTGATGTATCTTGCCTTAGATAGAACATTTTCAATGTAAATTAGTGAAAAAAGTAATCTCTATAAATCGTTATGGGTACTGCAAAATTGAAATCATGCCCTACTCCAGATGCATGAACATACTAGCCCTCCCTACCCATAGAGTCATGTGGTAAATGTAATCATAAAAGAGGGTTTGGAAATCTGTCCAACCAATATCTCACAGTCCATCATCTTGGATAAGAAAATCCCACCTAAACATTATTTATCCATGTAGAATATAATTAAGAATCATTACCCTCCTCCAAAGAAGAGTATCGTGATTCTCAAAGATAGATAATGTGGTATCAATCCATTTTTCAATATCCTATATACCACCATACCCTAAAAATTACTGACGTTTCTGCTACTAGAAAGCCATTTTAAACTCTTCCATTGTCAAGGGAAGCTTTGATGTCCATTAAAATGTATCCATATAGTGAAAGAATCCCTTATGGAACTATGCCTCATCACCTGGGTCTGGAAGTACGTTTAGTGTTGTAGGTGGAACTATAAAAGGATCAACCATTATCCCATAGCCCATCACCTTCAAAGTGTTTTCATCAACACACTCTTGGCGTACCACTATCGGTCTTCATGGGGGAATGTCTCTACAATTCCAAACACATTCCTCATGAAATAACAATATCATATTGGTAGCTCAAAATAGTTTGACTAGACAAAACCCTCCTAAAACCAATTAAAAACCCATATTCTTCTCCTAAAGCCATGTCTGTATAAAGAAAAGTCACTAAACCCCAAGAAGGTCTTCCTCTTTTCCACTCAAATACCTGATCGAGGTCATGTTTTTGAAGCCCATTAAATTTTTATTTAACATTCAATTGGTCAAACTATTAATCCACAGTCTACCAATTTCTGATCCATGAGGTCCCAAAACACCAAATTAACAAATATTTGATTTCCATTCATCCATACATCTCAAATTTACTTTCAAAATTAAATCTAAATTTTTTATCATTTAAATTTTAAAATGGCCCATACACAATATGAATTGAAATATTATGTCACTCCTCATTCCCCTTTACAAAATCAATCCCATAACATGAAAAACATTCACATATCCTATCACAATATCATATTTCATAAAATGCATCGTAAATGGAATCGAATAATGGATGAAATGTGATTTCTATCATGTCCATATATGATGAATTAGAAGACTTAATTTCATATTGTATAGACCCATAAAATTCAAGGGAAATTGTTTCTAAATTTTCTTTGGGATTTTACAAGAACGTATTTTCTGACAGCGCCTGATTCCGAGGCCCGGTGTGCCCAGAATTAATTTCCAAAGTTTAGCTCGGGTACATTTAGTGAACGAACGAGAGGGATTTTCTATCTTTTGAGCCGGTGCATGGAATCGAAATCTGAGGGCACCGATGGAACCGTAGTGCCAGTAATTGCTTAAGAAGACCCTTACTAGAGGTGCGTTTTCTCAGGAGGAGTTGTTTAAAAAATTGAGAGGGATAAAATAAAATTGTTACAATTATATTTTCATTTATTGTTAAGTGGATTATGTGTTGCGTTATAATACTTTGACCCTCTCTTAAGTGGTTATAACCTATGTAAGGTTGTTTGGGGTGGGACCCACTTGAAGTTAACCACCCATGAGAGGATTAAAGGTGTGGTGGGGACTACACGAACCCCACCCCTTCACATTCCTCTTAAACTCCCTAACTCCCTCTTTAATTTTTTATAAACTTATCTTTAATGAGTAACCTCCCATTTCCTCACTCTCTCCCTCATTAACTCTATCCAACAAACACATTAAATTAAGTGAATTCAACTTTTGAATTTATTTTGGAGAAGCTTTCCTTGGGTCGATTAAATTATGTGGAACCATTATTTTTTGTGAAGGGATGGCATTTGTGGTGTTGAGGGTAAGGGAAGAGAGCCTGGGAGCTTTTAAAGAACTTCTTCTTCTTCTTCTTCTTCTTCTTCTACTTCATCATGAAACATCGATTCGGCGACCCAGATTCATCCGTCTTCTTCTTTCTCGACAAAGGAGGAGGCACCGACGTGGGAACTCGCCAATGACATTCTGCCTTTCAATTTTTTCACTCCGCGTGAAAGGAAGGGAGACGCAGCTACCTCCTCGTACATTCTTTGTCAGCATATACGGAACCTCACCTTGCGATGCCCTTTTCCACGACACCATCATTTGACAACATTTGTCAAGGTAGGGGTTTTATGCATTTTTTTTCATGAATTACTTCTGTCATCTATCCACGTTCAATTGGACTGCTTGTTATCGTTTAACGGGAGGGGGCCAGACCGCACAAACACGGTCGACCCTCCTCCCTTATTATTTTTATGTGTTGTTGTAGTTCAAAGGAAAGTGATGCAGTGTCGTCGCACCGTGCGAGAACGAGCGGGAAGGATAAGCGGCACCGTTGCGCCGGACATTTGAAAATTGAACCAAGCCACGGTGTCGTCACGTCGTGCCAGAAGAAAAACCCGAAGACACTATGGCCGGAGCGGGGTCGCGGCATAGGGGAGTGGCGCCATCGCGCCATGCCAGATAGAATAATCTGCGGCTTAGGCCGCAGTGATGCAGGGGGACAGGCCGGTCAAGGGGAGAGCTAGGGATTACGAACCCCAGATGGCCAGCAAAGAGCGACCCCCATTATGGGTGGCCGCGACTCCAAACGATGGGGGGAAGCACGTCCCCCCGCACTCCCGAACAGCTCGGTCGTTCGGTTGAGCCACCTGTCCAGCGCGCCGGACTGCCAGTGCACCGGGCCGCTGAGCCGGGCCGACCCAGGGGGTCTCGGGCCGGGTCGGTCCGAGCCCGAAAACCCCACTTTCGGGCCTTTCATGGTATTTTTCCCATAACATGGGATACGGACCTCTGATCCACAAACCGTCAGTTAAGATGCGATCTTTAGATCGAGATGGTCATTTTGGTATATTACACTCAAGGTTTCGGAGTACTTTGGGTTCGGCCGGGATGGTTCGTACACGAAACCAACCGGGCCCTCGGACCGGAAACACTTATATCTTGATCTCTGGACCTCTGATTGACGTGCTGTCGATTTTGTTGGATTCCTCTTGAGGAGACAGAACTTTTGGCATACTTCTCCCGAGGTTTGGACGTAGTTGGAGTATGGCCGGGTTGTATTGTACCCGAAATCCAACCGGGCCTCTAGAACAGAAAAGGTGATATCTTTCAGACCGAACGTCTGTTTGACTAACATTCAGCAGCATTAGTGATCATGTTGAGAAAAAGTCCCTATGAGTATACTCTATGAGAGTTCTGGGTACAGTTGAGATACGACCGGGTTGGTTCGCTCACAAAACCAACCGGCCCCTCGGACGAAAAAGATAATAACTCACAGACCAGGCGTCTGATTGACACGTCGTCTATTGCATGGAGACCCCTATGAAAAGGTGGTCCTTTAAGATACTTCTTCTGGGGACATTGTGATACTTGGAGTATCGAACTATAGCTCGTGGAGAGGACCCTCTCGGAGACGAGCGTACGGAGTACGGAGACCGTGTTGTTGGATGAGACCTGATGACTGCTTGTCTGATTCGATTCGGAGTGACTAGCATAGCCCAGTGGGGAGCACTAATTTGTGAGGTGGCAGACCCATGGAGGAGGAGCACTACTGTGTGAGGTGGCAGACCCGCGGTACTCGACAGGAGGAGTACCTATGTAGGCTATGAGGGGGAGCACTACTGTGTGAGGTGGCAGACCCATGGAGGAAGAGCACTACTGTGTGAGGTGGAAGACCCGCGGTACTCGATATCAGGGGTACCACAATAGTCTTAGGTTAGTGAGAAGTACCTCGGAGTTGTGACAGGATCACTGTACACTCCAGAGATAGGCTCATCAGCAGTTACGGTTTTTATAATGAAAATCATGGTTTGAGCTAAGTGGATGACCTTTGTGTTTTCCTCATGATTGAGATGGGTCACTTGATCACTTAGGTATATGTATGGGCATATACCTAAGTAGTGGTTATCCATTGATTTCATAACCTTTGTTTTTCCTCATGGTTGAGATGGGTTACTTGATAACATAGGTATAAGTATGAGCTTCTACCTAAGTATGGGTTATCTATTGAGATCCTTATTTGTGGTTATACTTGTTGGATTTAGTGAGAACTTGAGGGTCTCCGGGACCCTACTGAGTATCATATACTCACATCTGCATAGGTTATGCCCGCACTTCGTTGTGTTGGTTGCAGACGTCGGGCAGCACTGACATAGGCTGAGTGTTCGAGGACTAGACGGTACCCGGAGGTGGACCTCACGACGAGTCAGTATCCAGAGTTGGACATCACGATGAGACGACACTCGGAGGATGTTGACGGGCGAGAGCATTGTGGTGGCAATCTATACCTACCCTTTAGGTAAGATCCATGGTGTATAATCCAGGTGTTGCTCTATCTATACCTACCCTTCAGGTAGGATCTGAGGAGGACGACCTGGGAGATGTCTCCATTCTTCCAGCTATTTGTCTTTTTCTATTGTACTTTTGTTTAGTTGTAGTTGTACTTTCGATTGGGTTTGTATTCTGGCCCATGTACTTTTCAGCACCTCCTTTTGTATTTATTGTATTACTTCTGCTTGTACTCTGTGGTGTTTTGTTTACTTTTATAAAGGCAATGCCTTCCAAGTTATCAAGAATTACGCCTTTCGGGCTAGTCGCCATCCCCTGGCCTTTGGAAGGCGGGCTTGGGGTAGTCACGATAGGGGCCTCGAGGGCGGGTCATGACAAATTGGTATCAGAGGAGTCGGTTCAACCGCAGAACTTATAACTCTGATATTTTCTCTCTATGAAGAAATAGTGTTTAGGGTACCGAGTGTGGTTTTCAGTTCAGGGAGTCCAATGTTGGTGCTGGCGGCCGACGTATCCATACACCAGGACCCTAACAACTGATTTCTGACTTTGATCATGATAAAATTGATTGCGTGTGTGTTTTCAAAGGTTTTCCATTAAAATAGCTCAAACCAGGTCAGATCACCATTTATAAATCGTTTGACCATGTCATGTTTGTTTCTTTCAGGATGCCTCCCCGCAGATGACCAACTAGAGCCCCGAGAGTTGTTCGTACTAACAGTCTACCGAGCGACGTGGCCTCAGTATAGGGCCATATCCTAGTTAGGAACCAGCATAGGCACCAGCAGTACTACTACCCATTGGTCCACTGATGAAACCACCCCAGCAGCAGAGGGTGCACGTCGCTTGTGCGCATTTCATGAGTTCCAGCGCCAGAGGCCACCCAGGTTCAGGGGAGAGACGGACCCACAGGCGGCTGAGGATTGGATGGAGGCTATGGTGAGAGTCTTCAGGCTAGTGGGGATGCTAGTAGACTTCATGGTGATCCTTGCTGCCAGCCCTCTTCAGAATTAGCCTGCAGATGGTGGAGCCTGATTCTCCAGATGCATGACGAGGCGACACTTCTATGGGCAGACTTCGAGAGCTTGTTTCGGGCAGAGTTTATACCAGCCACCCTTCGAGCAGTGCGTATACAGGTGTTACTTTAGTTCCGGAAGGGCAGCATGACAGTGGAGCAGTATTCAGCAAGGTTCACAGACCTCTCACACTACTCCACAGATATGGTACGAGACCAATTCTTCAGGGCTCGAACCTTCGATCAAGGGCTCAGGAGAGAGATTAGAGCTTCTATTGTCTCTCACAGCATTCTGACGCAGACATGGGTGTTGGAGCGAGCCATCTTAGTGGAGAGTTTTCTTTCTGAGCAATCTCCAGCAGTAAGACCCACCACAAACCGGCATGCAGCAGAGTCTTCTGTAGTAGGCCGTAGACAGATGACGCTGAATTCCAAGAGGACCAGACCTACAAGTGGTCGACCGCATGACTTAGGGTCGGTAGTGCGAGACACCAAGTGGAATGACAGAGCCAGACCTACCATGCAGTGTTACTCCTATGGCGGGATTGGTCACATGGAATGTGACTGTCCAACCCGCGATGCAGATGACCAGTAGTTAAATGAAGAACCTCCCAGGCAAAGGCATAGGATCGATCAAGGCAGACCGCTAGGAGATAAAGGCTGAGGGAGGGGAGCAGGATGTGCAGCTGGAGGTGGACGACGCTTCACGTGTTTCCACCACCACCACCAAGAGGTCCACCCCGACTGCAGGGAACATGTGGACATGGGAGATCTCAGCTTCAGGCAGTAGAATCATATGACTACGGAGCTCCGGAAGCGAGTGGACAGGAGCAGAACTAGTGGTTTCCTTTTATTCATTGTATATCCAGTTCCATGTTGTCACTGTTACATTTGTATCTTTTTACCATGAGCTACAATAATATAAAGACACTTACCTTTTTGATATTTGCTTCCTTCTTTTTTGAGTACTAAGAGGTTCCAGTTTAAACTGTTGACTTGACCCTCACTTTCGAGATTCCTATTGGAAGAGACCTAGTGACCTCACGCTGATGCCGATAGTGTGACTCGACCCTTAGAGGTGAGATTGATGGTTGGATCTCTTGGTAGTAACGTCGAGGCATTATGACGTCTTCCATGGCATGAATACATCATTCATGTCCGGACTGACTGTATTTGGCAAATAATGTGGTTCATCCAGGGGATGAGACTGGATTTCTCTTATCGGCAAAGAATAAATCATAGAAACTCTTGTGGGACCAGAGAAGGTCTAGGTCATCCAAGAGAGGATGGGGACAACTCAGAGCCGACAGAAACCTTATGCTGACAGGAGGTAGAGACCACTAGAGTTCGAGGAATGCGACCACATTTTTCTTACGGGTCTCACCTCGATGTGGAATTACGGTGATGTGGCTGAGGCGACAAGTTATCTCCAAGGTTCAACAGACCTTTCTAGGTCCCCAGTAGGGTAGGTGAGGTGGTATACGTCTTGACCCATCCACATCAGTTGTAGCAGGTGCACGACGACTTCCATGTATATCAACTGAGGAGATACGTGCTCGACCCTTCGCATATCATCAACCGTGGGGATTTGGTCTTGGGAGATGGGGTGACTTTCTCGGAGGTTCCAGTGGGGACCGAGGATCGACAAGAGAAGATCCTATGAGGACGGTCGATTCCTCAGGTGCACTTTCTTTGGAAGTACGAGAATCTCTAGGTAAAAACATGGGAGCGGAAGTCTCAGATGCATGCTCAATACCTCTCTTGTATCCCTAGTCTATGTTTAAGATTTATGAGGACGTAAATCCCTGAGGTGGGGGTAATGTATAGTCCCGTAAAATTCAAGGAAATTTTTTCTAAATTTTCTTTGGGATTTTACAAGAACGCAGTTTTTGACGGCGCCTGATTCCAAGGCCCAGTGTGCCTGAATCAATTTCCAAAATTTAGCTCGGGTACGTTCAGTGAATGAACTAGCGTGTTTTTCTATCTTTTGAGCTTGTGCACGAAATCGAAATCTGAGGGCACCGATAGAACCGAAGCACCGGTAATTGCTTATGAAGACCCTTACTAGAGTTGCATTTTCTCAGGAGGAGTTGTTTAAAAAATGTGAGGTATAAAATATAAATATTACAATTATATTTTCTTTTCTTGTTAAGTGGATTAAGTGTTGTGTTACAACACTTTGACCCTCTCTTAAGTGGTTATAACCTAAGTAGGGGAGTTTGGGGTGGGACCAACTTGATGATAACCACCCATGAGAAGATTAAAGGTGAGTTAGGCCCACATGAACCCCACCCCTTCACATTCCTCTTAAACTCCCTAACTCCCTCTTTAATTTTTTTGTAAACATATCTTTATTGAGTAACCATACATTTCCTCACTCTCTCCCTCATTAACTCTAGCCAACACAGACATTATATTAAGTGAATTCAACTTTTGAATTTATTTTGAAAAATCTTGGATTGGGTTGATTGAATAATGTGGAACCATTATTTTTTGTAAAAGGGTTGGCATTTGTGGTGTTGATGATAAGGGAAGAGAGCTTGGGTGTTTTTAAATAACTTCTTCTTCTTCTTCTTATTCTTCTTCATCATCTTCTTCTTCATCAAGAAACGTCGATTCGGCGACCTAGATTCTTTCGTCTTCTTCTTTCTCAACAAAGTAGGAGGCACTGACGTGGGAACTCGCCAACGACATTCCGCCTTTCAATTTTTTCTATCCGCGTGAAAGGAAGGGAGATGCTGCTTCCTCCTCATAGGTTCTCCATCGGCATATACAGAACCTCACCCCGCGATGCCGTTTTTCACGACACCGTCGTTCGACAACATTTGTCATGGTAGGGGTTTTATGATTTTCTTTTTTTCAAATAACTACCGTCATCTATCCACGTTCAATTGGACCACTTATTATCGTTTAACGGGAGGGGGCCAGACCTCACAAACGAGGCTGACCCTCCTTATTATTTTTTTCCGTTTTTACAGTTCAAAGGAAAGTGAAGAGGTGCTGTCGCACCGCACGGGAACGAGCGACAAGGATGTGCGGTGCCATCGCACTGTGCATTTGAAAATTGAACCAAGTCGCAGTGCCGTCGCGCAACGCCGAAAGAAAAACTTGAAGACACCACGGCCGGAGCGGGGCCATGAAAGAGGGGGGTGGCGCCATCACGCCGTGCCGGACAGAATATGCCACATCATAGGCCGCAGTGAAGCAGGGGGACCGGCGGGCGGTTCCGGGTCACCGGCGTCGGAGCAGGGGGACCGACCCGCGCCGGTCCTGTGGCGGCAGAAGTCGGCCGAAGGATCGGGCCGGCTGGTTAGGGGGAGAGCCAGGGGTTACGTCCCCCGAATGGCCATCAAAAAGAGGCCCCCATTATAGTGGGTCCGCGGTTACAAACGGTGGGGGCTGCGTGCCCCCCCCCCCCCCCCCCCCCCCCCCCGCGAACTCAGGAACGACTCGGTCGTTCGGCTGAGCCCCCTGGCCAGCGCGCCGGACCGCCAGCGCGCCGGGCCCCCGAGCCGGGCTATGCCTAGGCCGGGCCGGGCCGCGCCAAAGCGGGCCGACCTGGACCCGTGTCGGTTCAACAAGGTTCGGGCCGAACCGAGGGGTCTCAGGCCGGGTCAGTCCGAGCCTGAAACCCCCACTTTTAGGCCTCCACGGTCTTTTTCCCATAACATGGGATGTGGAACTCCGATCTATGCACCGTCACCTGAAATGCGATATTTGGATCGAGATGGTTGTTTCAGTATATTACATTCAAGGTTTCATATTACTTTGGGTTTGGCCGGGTTGGTTCGTGCACGAAACAAATCGGGCCCTCGGAGCGGAAACGCTTATATCTTGATCTCCAGACGTCCGATTGACGTGCGGTCTACTTTGTTGGATTCCTATTGAAGAGACAGATCTTTTGGCATACTTCTCCTGATGTTTGGATGTAGTTGGAGTATGGCCAGGTCGGATTGTACCCAAAATCCAACCGGGCCCCTAGAACGGAAAAGATGACATCTTTCAGACCGGACGTCCGTTTAATGAACCATCAGCTGCGTTTGTGATCACGTTGAGAAACAGTCCCTATGAGTATACCCTATGAGAGTTCGGGGTACAGTTGAGATACGGCTGGGTTGCTTCGCTCACGAAACCAACAGGGCCCCTGGGATGAAAAGGCTAATAACTCACAGACCGGACGTCCGATTGACGTGCCGTCTATTGCATTGAGACCCATATGAAGAGGAGGTCCTTTGAGATACTTCTTCATGGGAATTTTGGATACATGGAGTATCGACCTATAGCTCATGGAGAGGACCCTCCCGGAGAGGAGCGTACAGAGTACGGAGACCTTGTAGCTGGATGAGACCTGATGACTGCTTGTCTGATTCAATTTAGAGTGACTAGCATAGCCCAGTGGGGAGCACTACATTGTGAGGTGGCAGACCCATGGCGGAGGAGCACTACTATGTGAGGTGGCAGACTCGTGGTACTTGACAGGAGGAGTACCTCTGTAGGTTATGAGGGGGAGCACTATTGTGTGAGGTGACAGACCCATGGCAGAAGAGCACTACTGTGTGAGCTGGCAGACCCGAGGTACTCGACCGGAGGAGTACCTCAGCAATCTTAGGTTAGTGAGTAGTACCTCAGAGTTGTGACAGGATCACTGTACACTCCATAGATGGGCTCATCAGCAGTTACGGTTTCGATAATGAAAATTCTGGTTTGAGCTGAGTCAATGACCTTTGTGTTTTCCTCATGATTGAGATGGGTCAATTGATCACATAGGTATATGTATGGGCATATACCTATGTAGTGGTTATCCGTTGATTTCATAACCATTATGTTTCCTCATGGTTGAGATTGGTTACTTGAAAACTTAGGTATAAGTATGAGCTTATACATAAGTAAGGGTTATCTACTGAGATCCTTCTTTGCGGTTATCCTTATTGGATTTAGTGAGAAGATGAGGGTCTCAGGGTCCCTACTAAATATCGTATAATCACCCCTGCACGGGCTATGCCCGCACTTCGTTGTGTTGGTTATAGATGTCGTGAAGCGCTGACAGAGGCTGAGTGTTCGAGGACTGGACGGTACCCAGAGGTGGACCTCACGATGAGTCAGTATCCATAGGTGGACTTCACGATGAGACGACACTCGGAGGAGGTTGACGGGAGAGAGCATTGTGGAGGCTTTCTATACCTACCCTTCAAGTAGGATCCAGGGTGGATGATCCAGGAGTTGCGCTATCTGTACCTACCCTTCAGGTAGGATCTGAGGAGGACGACCTGAGAGCTGTTTCCTTTCTTCCAGCTGTTTGTCTTTTTCTGTTGTACTTTTGTTCAATTTATTGTTACTTTCGATTGGGTTTGTATTCTGTCCCATTTACTTTTCAACACTTCCTTTTGTATTTATTGTATTACTTCTGCTTATACTATATGGTGTTTTGTTTACTTTTATAAAGGAAATGCCTTCCCATTTATCAGGAATTATGCCATTGGTGCTAGTCGTCAGCCCCTGGCCTATGGAAGGTGGGCTTGGGGTAGTCATGGAACGGGCCTCGTGGGCGGGTCGTGACACATATAATTGGGATGCAATGGAAATAGAACCACAATGATATAAATAATAATGGAATAAATAAAGTGTGTAACACGGGGGTGAAATCAAATTGACTATAATATTCAAAACAAATAATATATATATCATTTAAGGAAATTGGATATACCTGTACACGGGGATGCTACTCCCAGGAGGAGATCATTACTGAATTTCATTTTCAAACAATCCCTATCCATCATCACTAAATAGTATGTCAACCAAACAAATATACTTCTTCTAATAACACATTACAATTTTATGACCCAGATTCCATTCAACAGTTTCCTGAGTCTGATTGAAATCATGGCCTCAAGCAAATCTCGTAAACAATGGAGGCTACAAACTAGGAGTTATGATATAGGTGAGATAGTATGGAGACTATTCCAGCATTACTATAGTAAATTACAGTGGATGTTAAGAATATATAAATAGTAGAATTAGTAAAACAAGTAGAAATAATTTACATAGTTTGAATATATAAAAGGTCTAAAAGATGGCCCACATAAGATGATGTCAATGATACATGTTGTCGCGAACCGTCCTTGGGGCCCGTGCTGTGACTACCCTAAGCCCGCCTTCCATAGGCCAGGGGCTGGCGACTAGCACCAAGGCATAAATACCAAAACTAATGGGAAGGAATTGCATTTGAAAAGTAAAAAAGCACCACAGAGTAAGCAAACAGAAAAGTAAACACTAAGTAAAAACTGTAACAAGTTGTGCTGAAAGAAAAATAGACCAGAAATTCAAGACCAACTGTAAAGTACAACTGAAACAGAAAAACAGCAACTGAAAAGAAAAGCCATAGCGTCAAGCCGTCCTCTGAAGGTCCCACCTGAAGTGTGAGTACAGATAGCCTCCACTACTCCTTGGGTCCACTTGACTACTCTGAGTACGTCCCGCCCCATGGACCACCTCCAGGTACTGTCCTACTCCACAAGCCTCCACCACGATCAGCGTTGTCCGTCATCTGCAACCAATACAACATAGTGCGGGAATAGCCCGTGCAGGGGTGAGTATAAGCTACTCAGTAGGGACCCCGAGACCCCTGAAGGTCTCCCAGAATCCACAAAGGATAACCACAAAATAAAGATAAAATCACGAAGTAACAATCGACACGGATTAGGTATATGCCCATACATATACCTATGTTATCAATTCCCGCTCGGATCCAACGTCCGAGCTCAAGCACAACCCAGTCCACACAGGAAAGAAAAACGTATACCCACACAGGATAGCACAACACAATCCACAATAGAGAGTAAAATTAATCTACATAGGATAGCTCAACACAATCCTCAAAGGAGAGTAAACATTAAATCCACACAGGATAGTTCAACACAATCCACAAAAGAGAGTAACATAAGATTCAGCTCACACAGGTATACATCTTCGGATGACGATAAATATGATCGCTGATCCATCTAAGTCGTCGGACCCACAAAGGGTCGATATGTACTAACCCCCACAAAGAGACACACAGGATCGGGCCCACACAGGACCTGTAGCAATGATCCACGTAGGATCGCTGATTGTAGTAGTCGTCGCAGTCCACTAAGGATCCCTGCACAGTCGTCATCGTAGTCCACTGGGAATCTCTACACAGTCGTCGCTGTAGTCTACTGAGGATCTCTGCACAGTCGTCGATGCAGTCCATTGGGGATCTCTACACAATCGTCACTGTCGAAGTAGAAGTCGCAGCCATCTCTAGGGTTCCCACACACAGCACGCTCATTCGAAGGGTCCGCTCCATGAGCCGAGAGGATGATACATCAACTGAAACAAAGTCCAAGGTTGATGTATCCAAAATCTTCGTATCTTCAACAGGAACTCAACGTCGCAGACGGCGCGTCAATCGGACGCCCGGTCTGAGAGTTATTGGATTTTTCGTCCCAGGGGCCCGGTTGGGTTTTAAGGAAAAACCAACCCGACCGTACTACACCTGCATCCAAACCTCAGGCGGAGTGATCCAAAAGAGCCGTATCACTTAGAGGAAACCACCAAAGCTGAAGGCACGTCAATCGGTCGTCCGTAGCTCAAGATATGAGTGTTTCCGCTCCGAGGGCCCGGTTGGTTTCATGTACGAGCCATCCCGGCCGAAATCAAGTAATCTGAAACCTTGAGTGCAATATACCAAAACGACCGTCTCGATCCAAGGATCGTGTTGCCGCTGACGGCGCGTCGTTCGGAGTCCCGTAGCTCATGTTACGGGCAAAAGACCGAAAACAGTCCGAAGAAGGGGGGTCCGGGCCTGGGCCGACCCGGCCCGACCCCCCTGGGTCGGCCAAACCGGGTCGACCCGACCCGGACCGACCCCCCTGGGTTGGCCGAGCAGCTGGACGCCGCGGGGAGCCGCCCCCGCCGCTTGGAGGTGTCGCGGCCCCGCGTTGGTTCAAGCGGACGCGGCATGGCGCCACGTCCCGAGCGGGCGAGCCGGACCCGCGCGGCCGCAGATCCGCTGGCCGCCACCTCCGCGGCTAAAGCCGCGACGGCTCTCTCCAGCGGCGCGCCGGGGTGCCGCCGGCCGCTTTCGCGGGCCACCAGAGTTGCTCCGGTGGTCCATTTTCCTTCCTGTCTACGCCGTTGTTCCTCCCGGTTTTCGCTCTTCACTACGGGATCATCAAAATTCCCTTGCTTCACGTTTTTTCATCGCCTGCCAAATCCGTACAACCATGAAGAATGGCGGAGGGTTGTCGGGCCGCATTCGTTTCCCCCACACCATCCGCGTTAGATAAAAACAATGGGAGAAATTATTCAACACATGAACCAACAATTTTAATAAAATAAAATTGTTCATATGAATCCGGTTCTTAAATTTTAAAGAAGCATTCATGGGAATATAAAATATTCACAACAACCCCTACCTCGTCAAGTCGTCGTCCGTGGGTTCTTCACGGAATTGGGGATCGTCGCGTCGTCGCGATATCCGGCGTCGCGTCCTCGCGAAAGGGTGTCACGTCGATGAACTCTGAGGTTTAAGAACAAAAAGATTTTATTAATAATAATTAAATCCTTCTGAGTTAAAAAACACAAAGGAAAATTTAAATGAAATCTGAAACCCTCACCTCAACGGATGATCAAAGGTTTTTGTTTCGGATTAAGGAGCGTCGTCGAAGAACGTCGCGGAAAAGGAAACGTCGGCATCGTGGCACAAGGCGTCGCGTCGTCAAATTCTGTGGGTTTGGCATTCTTCATCGGTGGCCGGTGTTCTTCGCGTTCTTCGCATTCTTCACGTTTTTCGCGAAGAAGGGTGAAGGCACAAGAACCTCTGTCAAAAACCTCTCAACGTGTAATCCTCCACATGTCGTGTTGGTCTTATTTTATTATTACGCCAACAACCGAATAAGAGTTAAGTAACGTACCATTAATTCGTATAATTAATTCAACGAATGAAACCTCCCATTTAATTCACGAATAAAACCGCCCATTTAAATGGTGCGTTAAGAATTTAAGAAAACACGTCAGTTGACTTTCATAATGACGGGTTTTCGCGGGTGCATTACTTAGCGGAAAAGAAACGGTGGGGCACGTGCGGGCCCCACCTCACAAATATCCTTCCAAGAGGGTAGGATATTTCTGGATAGAATCCTATCTGGATCAACTCAGCTTAAGCTGATTTTAAGTGACTTCAACTGGCTTCCAAGTGGCTTAAGTGAAATAAAATAAAGTTTGTCGTACAATTATTTTATTTTTTTAACTTTAAGCCCAAAAATTGAAAACCACAATCGAGAAAACGCAACTCCGGAAGAGGAATTTCTAAGCAAATACTGGCGCTGCGATTCCATCGGTGCCCTCAGAATTCGATTTCCGGCACCGGTTCAAAAGTTAGAAAATCCCGCTCATCCGTTCACTGAACGTACCCGAGCCAAACATTGGAAAATGATTCCGGGCACACTGGGCATCGGAATCAGGTGCCGTCAGAAAATGTGTTCTTGTAAAATTCCAAACAAAATTAAGAAAAAAAATTCCTTGAAATTTACGGGTCTTTACATTACTCCCACCTCAGGGCTTTACGTCCCTGTAAAGATACATAATAAACTAGGGAAACAAATGTGGGTACTGAGAACGCATCTGAGCCTCCCACTCCCATGTGCTCTCTTGGAGGTTCTCGTGATGCCATCTGATGCGCACAAGAGGATTCGATTGCCCTCATAGTGACCGCTCCTTTCAATCCTCTATCTCCTCCGAGAACTCTGTAAAAGTCTCCCCATCATCCATGTCTAGCTCCCCATTGTCAATGATGTGTGTCAAGTCATGCACGTATCACCTCAGCTGAGATACGTGGAAGACATCGTGCACCCGGTGCAACTGAGGTGGTAGAGCCAGGGGATAAGCCACCTCACCAATCCCACTGAGGACCTGGAATGGTCCAATGAAGTGTGGAGACAACTTTCCGCCTCGACCAAATCTCCACAAACCACGTCGAGGAGAGACACGCAAGAAGACGTGGTCGCCATCCTCTAACTCTAGTGGCCTCCACCTCCTGTCAGCATAAGACTTCTTCCAGTTCTGAGCTGTCCTCATCCGCTCCTTGATGACTTAGACCTTCTCTATTGTGGCCTGGACCATCTCTGGTCCACGAGTGCTGACTCCCCAAGGTTTGTCCATCACAAAGGAGATTTGCATGGTCTGACGTACAATGCCTTGTTTGGTGCCATCCCGATGGTGGAGTGGTAGCTGTTGTTGTACGTGAACTCCAACAAGGGTAGGTGGTCCTCCCAGCTGCGACCAAAGTCTAAGACACATGTGCGGAGCATGTCCTAGAGAGTCTGAATGGTCCTCTCCTTCTGACCATCCGTCTGAGGGTGAAAGGCGGTGCTCAGACGTAGCTGCATCCCGAACGCCTCCTGCAACCCCTTACAAATCCGGGAAGTAAAACGAGTGTCCTGATCGGAGATGATAGACGATGGCACACCGTGAAGTCGTATAATCTCCTGAACGTAGAGACGCCCCATGCTCTCCACTGAGCCCTGCTCTCTGATGGGCAAGAAGTGTGTCGGCTTGGTGAGTCAGTACACAATCACCCAAATGGGGTCGTGACCTCTGGAAGTGCGTGGATTTCCAGTCATGAAGTCCATAGATATCCCGTCCCACTTCCACTCCGGGACCTCCAAGGGCTGTACCAAGACTGCTGGCACTTGATGCTCTGCCTTCACCTGCTGTCAGGTGAGGCACCGTGAAACGAACTCTGCCATAGTCTTTTTCATGCCCGGACACCAGTGCTATCGTCTGAGGTCCCAGTACATCTTCGCCACTACGGGATGTACCGCCAGAGGAGAAGTGTGAAACTCTCTCAGCACCTCCTCTCGAAAAATGACTTGTACCAAGGTACGTCCTCTGAAAAGGACGTCGTTCTCTGCTCCAAGGGAGAAATCATCAGGTGCATGTCCCGAGGATATCTGTGCATGCCACATCTCACAGTCAGCGTCCCCACACTGTGCCTCTCTGACCCGCTGTAGAAGTGGAGGAGAGACTGTGAGAAACTGAAGGAAGGCTGCTCCGTCCCTATCCACGAAGGATATCTGCAAGGCGGCTAGCTGCTCTGTCGCCTCCTGAAGTAGCTCAATGCCCGCCCTCCTACTGAGGGCATCAGGTACTACGTTTCCCTTCCCAGGAGTATAGACTATATCACAGTCATAGTCCTGGAGGAACTCGAGCCATCACCGTTATCTCAGGTTCAGGTCCTTCTGAGAGAAGATGTACTTGAAACTCTGGTGGTCAGAAAAGACTGTAAAGCGCTCGCCCATCAGATAGTGCCGCCATGTCTTCAGAGCGAAGACCACTGCTGCTAACTCCAGGTCATGGGTAGCGTAGTTCTGCTCATGCGGCCTAAAATGGCGTGATCCATAGGCAATCACGGCCTGATCCTACATCAGGACACACCCGAGTCCAGTCCCTGATGCATCGCAGTAGACTACGTATCCATCTCCCTCCTCAGGCAACCTCAAGATAGGTGCACTGGTCAATATCTGTCTCAGCTCCTGGAAGCTCTGCTGACATCTGTCTGACCACAAGAAGGGTTTCCCCTTCTTCATCGACGATGAGAGTGGCGCCGCAACTCTGGAGAAGTCCGACACAAATCTCTGATAGTATCCAGCTAGACCCAAGAAACTCCGTACCTCCATCACGCTTTTGGGTGGCTCCCAAGCTGTCACTGCTTCGATCTTCGCCGGATCCACAACAACTCCCACATCAGAAATGACGTGCCCCAAGAAGTGGACCTCATGTAACCAGAACTAGCACTTCGAGAGCTTGACATAAAGATGGTTCTCTCGGAGTGTGTCTAGTATAACCCGCAAGTGGTAGGAGTGCTCCTCCTCCATGTTCGAGTACACCAAAATGTCTTCGATGAAGACCATGACAAATTGATCGAGGTATGGCTGGAAGATCCTGTTCATGAGGCTCATGAACACTGTTGGATCATTGGTTATGCTGAAAGGAATAACCAAGAATTCATAGTGGCCATACCGACACCTGAAGGCCGTCTTCTGCACATCCTCGTCTCGAACTCTGAGCTGATTATAGCCTGACCTGAGGTCTTTCTTTGAGAACCACCGTGCTCCCTTGAGCTGATCGAAGAGGTCATCAATCCTCGATAGCAGATACTTGTTCCTCACTGCCACCTAGTTCAGGCGACAATAATCGACACACATTCGCAAGCTCTTGTCTGCCTTCTTGGCGAACAATATCGGGGAAGCCTAGGGTGAAACACTGGGTCAGATGATCCCCTTGCCCTGCAAGTCCTCCAACTGTACACGTAGCTCTCGAAGCTCAGTGGGGGCCATCCGATACGCTGGAGTGGATATCGGGGTTGTCCCGAGGTACAGATCAATATAAAAGTCTACCTCTCTGCGAGGAGGTACCCTGGAACGTCATCGGGAAAGACGTCCGCGTACTGATCCACCACTGCAGGAAAACTAGGACTCTTCACGTCCATCGCTCCAAGGATGAGGCTATCCAAATGATGAGTGATGGGTTGTCCCATCCTCTGCGAGAGTCCATCATGTGCTACAAAGGCCCCCTTCTCGCCGGTAAAGGTGAACCTGCTCCCGTCGGTGCGCACACATTGCACCTTGCGCCTAAAATAGTCAATCTGAGCATGGACTGTAGATAACCAATCCATGCCCAAGATGACGTCGTAAGGCCTCGACGCCGCTACAAGAAGATCCCAGCCGAATCTCTCTTCTCCTAGAGTAATCTCACACTATCGGCACCAGTGCGTAATATTCGAGTCTGCTCCCGTAGGGGTCTCTAGCCGTAAGGATTGAGCCAATGGCTCTGTCGGAATCTCTGAGCTCCGAACAAGGGCAACAGCTATGAAAGAGTGACTCGCTCTTGTGTCTATAAGAACTGCAGAAAGGGTGGAATAGACATAGATCATACCTCGAATCATCTCTGGCACGCCGTGGTTGTAGGCCTCCACTGCCTGGAGCTGTGCCTGTCTCTGCCCGCCAGTTCCCTGTGGTCGGGGTGGGCCTCCTGGTGGTGGTGGTGGAAGAGCCTCAAAGCGTCGCCCACCACCTGTTGCTCGGCCATCTCCTCTTCCTCGTCCACCTCCTCCCTATGGACCACCACGGTCAACCATCTTCCTCTGCATGGGTGGCCCCTCCACCGTCTGTTGCTCCTCGGTACGGCGGGTCGGGCAGTCACGAGACATGTGGCCCTGCCCACCGCACGCGTAGCACTGCCTGCCTCTCGGAAGACTGGCTTCGCGCTGTGTGCCCCGCACTGCTGAGCTAGTGTCCTGAGGTCATCTACGATAGGGTCTGGGCTGCCTGGAACCCCGAGTCATCCGTCGACTACCTGCTACCAAAGACTCCGCTACCTGCCGCCCTGCGGTAGGTCTCGCTGTGGACTCATCCAGAAATATCTCAATTAGAAGGGCTCGCTCCAGCACTCCTACCTGGGTTAGGATGCTGAGGGAGACCAGCGATGCTCTAATATCATGTCTCAAACCCTACTCAATGGTCCGGGCCCGGAAGAAGGGGTCCCGTACCATGTCGGTCGAGTAGCGAGAAAGATCAGTAAACCTCGCCGCGTATTGGGCGACCGTCAAGCTGCACATTCGCAGCTGAAGAAGCTCATGAATGAGCACCGCACGGAGGTTGGCTGGGATGAACTCTGAGCGGAAGAGGCTCTCGAAGTCCGTCCAGAGAAGAGACGCCTCATCATGTACCTAGAGCATCAATCTCCACCATCGTTCTGTTGCTGCGTGCAGTAAGCTCGCCGTGAGGATCACCATGAGGTCTGCTGGTGTCCTCACTAACCTGAAAACTCGTACGACCGCCTCCAGCCAGTCCTTGGCTGCCTGGGGGTCCGTCTTCCCATGAAACCTAGGTGGTTGCTAGTGCTGGAACTCATGCAGAGCTCTGAGGCAACGTGCATCATCAGCGGTCGGCGCTGGAAGCATCGGGGGCTCGGCGGGTAAAGGTACTGCTGGTGCCTCTGCTCTCAACGGGCCCTGTACCGAGGCCTCGTTGCTCGGCGGGCTGTCATCATGCTCTACTCTCAGAACCATAGCTGGCTGCCATTGTGGGGCCATCCTAAAAAAGAAACAAGTGTGCCACGGTCAGAACAGTATACCTGGTGAGCTGACACAAGTAATCACAAAGAAAACTTGAAACATACATGCAATCAATGTTTTCGTGCATTAAGTCAGAAATCAGAAGTCAGGGTCCTGGTGTACGAATACGTCGGTCGCCGCACCAACACTGGACTCCCTGGTCTGATAACCACACCCAATACGCTAAACACTATTTCTTCACATAGAAGAAAGATCGGATTCTGTGGTAGAACCGACCACCTCTGATACCAATTTGTCACAACCCGTCCTCGGGGCCCGTGTCGTGACTACCTCAAGCCCGCCTTCCCTAGGCCTTGGGCTGGCGACTAGCACCAAGGCGTAAATCCCATAAATAAGGGAAGGCATTGCCTTTGAAAATAAAACAAGCACCACAGAGTAAGAAAGCGGAAATGTAAACACAAAGTAAAAACTGTAACAAGCTGTGCTGAAAGAAAAAGGGGCCAGAAATACAAGCCCAACTGTAAAGTACAACTGAAAGGGAAAAACAGCAACTGAAATGAGAAGTCGCAGCGTCGAGCCGTCCTCTGAAGGTCCCACCTGAAGGGTGAGTACATATAGCCTCCACTACTCCTCGGTCCTCCTAACTCCTCCGAGTACGTCCCACCCAGTGGACCACCTCCAGGTACCGTCCTTCTCCGCAAGCCTCCACCACGATCAACGTTATCCATCGTCTGCAATCAACACAACATAGTGCGGGAATAGCCCGTGAAGGGGTGAGTATAAGCTACTCAGTAGGGACCCCGAGACCCCTGAAGGTCTCCCAGAATCCACCAAGGATAACCACAAAGGAAAGATACAATCACGAAGTAACAACCGACATGGATTAGGTATATTCCCATACATATACCTACGTCTCCAACGTCCGAGCTCAAGCACAACCCAGTCCACACAAGAAAGCAAAACGTATACCCACACAGGATAGCACAACACAATCGACAAAGGAGAGTAAATGTAATCCACAGAGGATAGCTCAACACAATCCACAAAGGAGAGTAAACAGTAAATCCACACAGGATAGTTCAACACAATCCACAAAGGAGAGTAACACAAGATTCAGCTCACACAGGTATACTTCTTCGAATGAAGATAAAGATGATCACTGATTCATCTAAGTCGTCGGACCCACAAAGGATCGATAGGTACTAACCCCTGCAAAGACCCACACAGGATCGGGCCCACACAGGACCTGTAGGCACTGGCTCACACAGAACCACTGAGCGCTGACCCACACAAGATCATACCCACACAGGATCGGGACCACACAAGACCTGTAGCACTGATCCACGTAGGATCGCAGGGTGCAGTAGTCGTCGCAGTCCACTGAGGATCCCTACACAGTCGTCGTCGCAGTCCACTGAGGATCTCTGCACAGTCGTCGCTGGAGTCCACTGAGGATCTCTGCACAGTCGTCGCTGCAGTCCACTGAGGATATCTGCACAGTCGTCGCTGTCGAAGTAGTAGTCGTAGCCAGCTCTATGGTTCCCGCACACAGCAAGCTCGTTCGGAGGGTCTGATCCACGAGCCGAGAGGCTGATACATCAACTGACACAAAGTCCAAGGTTTATTTATCCAAAAGTTATGTATCGTCAACAGGAACTCGACGTTGCAGACGGCGCGTCAATCGGACGCCCGGTCTGAGAGTTATTGGCTTTTTCGTCCCTGGGGCCCGGTTGGTTTTTAAGGAAAAACCAACCCGAACGTACTCCACCTGCGCCCAAACCTCGGGCGGAGTGATCCATAAGATCCGTCTCACTTAGAGGAAACCACCAAAGCTGACGGCACGTCAATCAGACGTCGGTAGCTCAAGATATGAGCGTTTCTGCTCCAAGGGCCCGGTTGGTTTCATGTACGAACCAACCCGGCTGAACTCAAGTAATCCAAAACATTGAGTGTGATATACCGAAAAGACCGTCTTGATCCAAGGATCACATTGCCGCTTACGGCATGTCGTTCGGAGGCCCGTAGCTCATGTTACGGGCAAAAGACCGAAAATAGTCCAAAGACGGGGGGTCTGGGCCCGGGCTGACCCGGCCCGACCACCCCTGGGTCTGCCGAACTGAGTCGACCCGAACTGGGTCGACCGGACCCGGTCCGACCTGGCCAAGCCCGGTCTCGCCCGGCCAGGGCGCGGCCCGGCCGGTCGGACCGGCCTGGCTCGGCTCGGCCAAGCGGCCGAGCAGCTGGACGCCGCGGGGCGCCGCCCCCGCGGCTTGGAGGTGTCGCGGCCCCACGTGGGGCCGCGTTGGTTCAAACAGACGCTGCATGTCGCCGTGTCCCGAGCAGGCGAGCCGGACCCGCACGACCGCGGGTCCACTGGCCGCTGCCGCTGCGGCTCTTTCCGGCGGCGCACCGGGGTGCCGCTGCTGCCAGCCGCTTCCGCGGGCCACCGGAGTTGCTCTGGTGGTCCGTTTTCCTTCCCTTCTGCGCCATTGTTCCTCCCGGGTTCCATTCTTCACTACGGGATCATCAAAAAGCCCTTGCGTCACGTTTTTCCATCACCCTCCAAATCCGCACAACCACGAATAATGACGGAGGGTTGTCGGGTCGCGTTCGTTTGGCCCGCACCCTCTGCGTTAGATAAAAACAACGAGAGAAATTATTCAACACATGAACCAACAATTTTAAAAAAATAAAATTGTTCATATGAATATGGTTCTTAAATTTTAACGAAACGTTCATGGGAATATAAAATATTCACAACAACCCCTACCTCGTCAATTCATCGTCAGTGGGTTCTTCGCGGAATTGGGGATCATCGCGTCATCGTGGTATCTGGTGTCGCGTTGTCGCGGAAGGGTGTCGCGTCGACGAACTGTGAGGTTCAAGAAAAAAAAAGTTTAATTAATAATAATTAAATCCTTCTGAGTTAAAAACCACAAAGGAAAATTTAAAGGAAATATGAAACCCTTACCTCAACGGATGATCGAAGGTTTTTTTTTGCAGATTAAGGAACGTCGCCGAAGAACATCGCGGAAGAGGAAACATCGGCGTCGCGGCACACGGCGTCACGTCGTTGATTTTCGTGGGTTCGGCGTTCTTCGTCGGTGGCCGACGTTCTTCGCTTTCATCACGTTCTTCGCATTCTTCGCATTCTTCGCGAAGAAGGGTGAAGGCACAAGAACCTCTGTCAAATACCTCTCAACGTGTAATCCTCTAAATGTCGTGTTGGTCTTATTTTATTATTACGCCAACAAACGTATAAAAGGTAAGTAACGACCCCTTAATTCATAGAATTAATTCAACGAAAGAAACCACCCATTTAATTCACGAATAAAAATGCCCAATTAAATAGTGCGTTAAATATTTAAGAAAACGCGTCAGTTGACATTCATAATGACGGGTTTTCGCGGGTGCGTTACTTAGCGGAAAAGAAACGGTGGGGCTCGTGCGGGCCCCACCTCCCAAATATCCTACCAAGAGGGTAGATATTTCTGGATAGCATCCTATCTAGATCAACTCAGATTAAGCCACTTTTAAGTGACTTCAAGTGGCTTCTAAGTGGCTTAAGTGAGATAAAATAATGTTTGGCGTACAATTATTTTATTTTCTTAACTTTAAGCCCAAAAATTAAAAACCACAATCGAGCAAACGCAACACCGAAAGAGGCATTTCTAAGCAAATTATGGCGCTGCGATTCCATCGGTGCCCTCGGAATTCGATTCCGGGAACCAGTTCAAAAGTTAGAAAAACCCACTCGTCCGTTCACTGAACATACCCGAGCCAAACTTTGGAAAATGATTCTGGGCACACCGGGCCTCGGAATCAGGTCCCGTCAGAAACTGCATTCATGTAAAATTCCAAAAAATTAAGAAATAAATTTCCTTAAAATTTACGGCGCTTTAAACATGTGTCTATAAAACATCCAAAACATGCTCATGAAAATAGAAAAAAACATGTAATGAAAATAAAATATGGAAAAATGATCTTATAGCCTCACAAGACTAATATTTTCCCCTACTAGACTCCTCTAAGGATATGATCAAAAACCAGTGTTAGGGTGCTTTCTTATATTATCACCCACAACTATTTAATATTTTTTATTCCCAATGATGTCTTAAAATGGTTGTGAGATAAACATCCCATTAGGTATGTTCCCCATTATCCATACAGTATTATGTACACAATGAAATAATAAATATATGTTTAAGTAATAAGTAATGTAAGTTAGATTTTCCATGGCATATGTCTACGATAATAAGTAATACCAAACTGCCTTTCAAGGATCCTTGCAATAAGTGTTTTCTCCAAACAAAGAAACTATAAGAAAATTAAATAAGTATAATGTATTATTTTTACTTCCACCCACATCATGTCCCCACATCCTTTTTATATTGAAAAATTGTATAAAAAACCGACAATCATTCTATAAAACCAAATTCATATATATCTCAATGTTATTTAATATAACAATGTGAATCAAAATTTCCACAACATCACCATATAATACTGTCAGGAATTTAATCCCTAGAATTTCTATATAGTGATATGTATAGCACCAAGGTCTAGATCCAAGGTGTAGAACACCATGAATCCTCATTGATTCCCTAGATTATTTCAATGGAAACATAGTATAGGCATTGACTGGAGTCCAAGGATAATGTATACTAACATGTACTATACGATTCCAAGCAGGTCGGATCCAAGGCATAGAAAGGCTTAGAGAATCCTTTAAAATCAATACCCTGTGATCATACTCTATCTAATGTATCCTCTACCTTTTTCTAGATACATGGAGAGCCAAACATGGAATATATAAAGACAAACATTTAACTCATACCATTTAACAATTCACCTTCCATTAAATTATTATAACCACTCATTTAAAACACATCTATTTAAAAAATTCACATGGGTATACCCCCACATTTATCAAAAATATCCTTTTAGAACATCCCATTGGTATACACAACTATTAATCATGAAAATGCATTTATGAAATCTAGAAACAACCAATGTTTATACCCACTCATTAACAAATTCAATTTTAGAATTTAATCTCCCTAAAAAGAAATAATATGATAACAAATGATTTAGAGGTTTAACATCACTTAAATATGTAGTTAGGTATAATTTGAACAAAACAATGCTTCCACAAGCTAGGAAAACTCATGAACACACCCCCTGGGCTATTCATCTATTTATGTTAAATATTTAAAATATAGGCCTATGAAGAATATTTTTACAGGGAAAAAAAGGAAGATCACTCTGTAGTGAATCATAAGACTAATGAAAACTATATACCACTTACCTTAGCTTTGTAGTGGTGTTCTCATCCAGAATCAAATCTGGATTTTCCTCAGATTAAGGGAAATATGATGAACTATGAATGAAAAAAGAAATTAGGGAAAATGGTCCCAAACCCAATTATTATATTCAATGTTTTGAAGGATAAAAAATGACTAAAAAGGAACAAAGATCATACTGTATTGGTTTTAACGAGACATACTAAAAATGAAACAGAGTTTCTAACTGAAACTGGGAGATAAGAATACCTTTTGGCCTTACAGGAGTTTCCTGTACATGAATGGGAAGAGATACCTTCAATATGATTACAAAAAATAAGAGTCCTCTACATTTTAAGAAATTATTTTTGGAAATTACATGATCTATAATTTCCATACTGGACGTGTAATTCATGGTCTTCCCTTATTGGGAAAAAACCATTTCACACTATAAAAGGTCCTAGCCAGACTATTACACATTTTGTTATCAGATCACGTAGTTTGATATACCATTACACATCATTTAATTGACATATATCCAGTACAAATTCTTCCTACCTTTTATTTCCCATCAATAACAAAACTAGCCCACAAGCCAGCATAGGGTCTAATCCAAAAATGTATGCAAACAACTGTTTCACCGTAAATGTAATAGATTTTTACCTCATGAAAAACTACGATCTTACATATGGAAAGTGATTTTTTTATAATTGTTTAATGAATGAAATAAATTCAATATAATATGAAAAAAATAATTAGTAGTTATGAAATTATATATATAATACTATCATTATAATATATGGGTGTGATTGGAAAAAAGAACGATCATGATTGAATATACAAATTTGGTACTATATTTCAACTATGTAACTACATTATTTTATTTTTATATGATTTTTTTAAATATTTGAATTTTATGTCACCCTATAAAAGAACTGTGAATAGAATTTTTCAATACCCTATAAATATTATATGGTGTATTAAAATTATCTATCTTATTAAATAATGGACATAAAAAATTGACATCCCTATAAAAAATAAACATTGTAGATGTTTTCACAGTAACATTATATGTTAAATAATGCTAACATTAAAAAATTTAATAGTGTTATATTGGATACGATAACTAGATATATATTTTGTAATTTATCCCAAATTAAATTATCATTTTATATATATTTTCTCTTATTTACATAAATTTTTACAATGTTCAATTAACCCCTAACCTATTAATGATTAGCTTTCATATTATGTGGAAGTAAAATAAAAAATTCAAATAGTTTTATTAGTAATTATTATTATAACAACCATATATAACATTTCTGGGGGAAGGATAAAATTCAATAGTATAGGGTTTAAAGTACTTTGATTGGGATACATAGTTCAGAATACTAATATTTCATGATCAATTAATATTTATTAGTAAATCAAATATTTCAATTATTCTCATTGACTATTAATGGATTTATTAAAATAACCATGTATAATTAAAAAAGGTGGAATTGATAAAAAATGTTTTCTCTATGAACTATCATGAATAAATGTTAGATGTTGATAAAAGAAATAATTTCATGAAATTTTCATTGGATGTTATCATGGGTAAATAATATAATAAAATAATGAATTAATTAGTCTGTAAGTATAAAAATGTTGTATAAAATATAGATAAGGTTTTAAATTAGTTAATATAAAATTTAAAAAAAATATCATATTTTTTATATAAAAATTACTGATGATATGATGTGAATTTTTTGTAAATGTTATAATAAACAAATTAGAATGGTAAAATTAGCATAATAATGGGAATGGCAAGTGTAAATAAAAGATGAAAATATAAATGAAAGATTTAAATAATTATATAGATTTACTAATATCAATTCCATAATGGTTCTTGAATTTACAATTACGGAAAGTGAATATTTGTACAAATTTTTAAATACAAATAACTGATCATAGATTAATTTATAAAAGTATTAATATAGGATAAATGAATAAATGGGCAGTTTTAGTGAGTATTTTTAAATGTGTGAAGGCCCAAAAACTCAGAATAAATTAGAAAATTCAATTTTTAGTTTGAGGATTGATAAAGTTAGTTACTATTAATTTTTTTTAAAATTTTTAATACTCATTGTGTTCAATATTTCACTAATGTATCAAAAAATCAAGAGAAATAATTTTATAAAATTACTTCATTATATACTAATTTTTTGAAACTCATAATGTGGGGTGGATGGGAATAATTGATTAGCCTAAAAAAACTATTCATCTGTATTAATAAACATTATACGTTACTAATGTTAATAAAAGTAACATCGAAGGTAGGATATTGAATTAGTCTCTATATATATTAATGATTGGAAATTATAATTGGGATAAAGAAATTATTACACCAAAAGTTAATAATATCACATGTTTTATTGATTATAATTTTTAATTTCATAAAATTTTCATGAATTTGTTTTAATGATCACTATAAAAAACTATAGTCTCATTTTGTAAAAAAAATCACTAAATTAGCAAGTGTTCCAGAAAATCACATGTTTATTATTTTTTGAAATAAATAATTTATTAATAATACATTAATTGCGGGATATTGATAATTTATTATAAAGTAACATGATAGAATACCCATCAAACATGAAAAAAATTCATAAAATGCTTTCATATACACTTTTTAGTTAGATACTACTATGAATTTGGTTTAATTATTCCAATGAGAAAAGATTTACAGAATATATAATTGTAACTATGTATTTATATGCACATTGTGTTCAATATAATTATATTTTCATTTCATATTTATATGGATATAACATACCTGTGAGATTGAATAATGGTAATAGTATTGTTAATGAGAATTATTCATCATTGTTTACATCAAATAAAGACAATAATTTTTTTAATATTAATCATCATGATATAATATTGAGAAATGATATGTATTTTAGTATTGTGTAGAAATATTACTCGTTGAAGAATTAAATTCATTCTCATTGAAATTTAATTTTTCATTCTCTACAATACATCTATAATAATTCTATATATTTAATTATTATTTTAATAAATATTAAAATTCATTAATTTATCTTGGAATAAAATGAGAGAAAAATATAATATCATTCAGTCTAATTAATATATTAGAACTAACAGGACTTTGTAGGTTGTGAATTTAGTTTAATTAAATAAAAAATATAAATTTTATTCTGAATGAAAACAGATGTAATGTTTTGATAGTAAATTATTACACTATATTAAAATATGTGAAAAAATAATATATAAGTGAATCGATTTAAGTGAATCAATAAAACTACAATTTGTTCTTAAAATATATGTGTATTTTAAATTTTTAATCAGTTTTGACTACAATGAATAATTTCATTAAGAATATTTATTCAATATTTCTTTGTGAAATAATTATATATATAATTACTCAACTACATTGACTCCATTATTGAATGTATTTTTTCATAGAAGGAATTCAAATTTTTTAGAGATGATTAAAAAATGATGAATGGGAAATAATTACCTATGTATACATGGGTTTGATATTTTAACACTATTATCTACATGATAAGTAAAATACCAAAAAACTATTATTCTCTAAAATAACAAAAAAAAATTATGGGAGGGAATAAGTTTCTTAATTTTTAAGAAATTTCATGTTATCTATAATGTTTTTATCTATAACACTATATGTAAAATCAAAATATTTAATGTAAAATTAGAATAAGGTGTGATTTTCGGATATGATTCTCACACCAAGGATTATATACACAATAATATGAGGGTATTAGTTGATAATGATTCTATGATTATTATTTTTATGTAAATACTCATTTGGATAACACAAAAATATAGTAACATGATGATCAATACATAAAACCGAAATTTTGAATAAATTTACGATTTTTAAATGAAAGATAAAATCTATCAAGAATTATATTATACAAATACTGATATTTATAAACCCCATCTATAAGAAAATATTGAGATCATAAAATTTGAAAATTTACTTGAGATGTTTATTATTTATTACAATCTAGATATAATGTATACAATTATTATGATCCCCTTTATTTCATTACATATACCAAACATATTGATGTATCTAAACATAAACAGGGACACAATTTGATACTAAAAATGTGGTATTAATTATATCCATTTATAAAAAATACGGTCTATCAATTTTACCTTATACTTATAATTTAAATATATGTGTTTCGATGTGTCTTTTCAATAATTGGATATATGAAACAATATATATTTTAAGAAACATGTATTGATTGATTTCTCAAGGTAAATGGATAAAAGAAGAAATTACATTATGTGATTCCTTAATGCTTATGTCATTATTAAATTATATTAAAATTATTTTTAAATATATGTTTATTGTTCTTTTATTATACATTAATTTTTTATAAAAATACATTAAAAAATGTATTTATTTAAAAAAAATAAGATACAAAAACTGATGTTTTAACACGAGAAAAATACATAGTATATATCAAAGAGTATAAGGAATAATGTGGAAAAAATAAAATAATTCATGAGAAAACCATTGAGTATAAGATCTGTGTTTTATGAGAAAGAAATATAAAATTTATTTCATAACATGATATATCTGAATGTTATTTAAATCATAAATATTTCACTAAATGTAATCAAGAATTAATATTATTTTTTTGTTACTGAATGATTCCAAACTAAACCAAAATAATCTCATATCTATTATTAAAATAATCACCATATATATTAATAGTTCATTAAAAATATGGTAATTACTCACTTATATAATATCATTTATGATAAATTTATCCTCAAACTCATATTATAAATGATTTAAAATTTATCAATGAAAAAATGGAATTTATATTTTCAATTGAATGATTTTCTTAATATATAATTCTTATATGAATAATTATATTAAATTTTCTCTATTGTAAATTCCATTTGAGTTACTAAAACAAGTTATAATGATTTAATATCATGAGAAATAAAATATGTATTTATATTTTGAACATTATATCATAATATTTTAATATTATAGAAAATATAATCAATATTTTTTTTACAAAAGCTTTTATAGAATTATGGGGACTATTTACAATGATTTTATACTCTATATCATGTTCAACCATATATAATATTGTGATATATCTCTATAGTTTATTCTTATTGATAATTTTATAGTAACCTTTTTTATTATTTCCATTAGATCATGTCAATTTATAACCAATAATTAAATCATGGAATGTTATATTTATGAATAAAAGTAATTTAAAATGTAATTTATTTAATAATTTAATCATTTTATAAATTTACCATTTTTTGGAATTTATTTCCAGAAGATATGAAATGGTGTATCTATTGGAACATAATAAGTTGGAATCAATTATCACTATTTAAATGATATTTAAAATGGAGAAACTATTATATACACCATGTATCAGAATTGGGAATGGAGATATATCACAAAAATTTCCATACATTAGACGACGAGACAATGATATTATTGAAAACATGATTTCATATGTCACAGATGTAATTAAATTGTTAATACAATAAAAATAATAAATAAAATGTAATATATATAATCATAAATGGTTGAAATTATGATTTTAATATGTATTTTTATTCATAATTCCTCTTAATTTTATATAGGGGCTATTACATTTGATATATTAAATTTATCATAATTACCCCAACCACCTTTATCACTCATGGGTAAGTAGTGAAAATTGTTATGAACCATATAGAGGTCTTCTATTATAAAATGAGTCTACCAAACCAATATTGACTTACATGTACATTACAATTATTTTTTGGAAAATTTTATACATTACTAAAAAATAAACCCAATGACCATATTAGTTTAGTTTCTTTGGAAACATGGAATATAGTCTTATATCTTGGTGAATGGTATTCAACATATTCTATAAAGATCATTCCGTTTTGTTTTTCATCCTAAAACATTAATTATTATCCTGTGGAAAATAAAACAAAAAAATGGTGAACTCATATTCCAAGTGAAGTAAAACTATGAGAACATAAAACAAACCACAAACATAAGAATGTAAAAACATGAACATAAATTTTAAATATCAAAATCTTGAGTCATAAAATAAATCATAGTAGTACATAAGGAATAGATCATAATCGAACATTAACCATGATAAAATGACATTGGAAAAAAATGAAATTGTGTGAAAAAATAAGCACATATTATATTTGCTATATTAGCCAACGCATTGCTTCCAAGACCCTCATAGTGGAAAAGGTACATTATAGAACATAGTTTACTTACAGCTTACGCTATGTATTACTGAACTAGATTTATATGCCTTTCCATCCCTATATTAATGAGCTAGATTTACATGTTTTTCCAATTATGTATATCTCATGAGATATAAATCTTTACTCAATTCATTAGAAGGAGATATAGGTCTCCAAAATCTCACAATTATTTCATTTTTATATGTTCTACAAAAACATATGTCATTCATCAAAAAATAACCCAAGTAATAAAATGGGGTCTTTAAAAATAATCCATATAAAATATAAGTCCATCATTAAAAATATATAATAATATTAATAATTGGGATATAACAAAATCCTATATAATGATAATAATCTTAGATGTAAAATAATTTTGATAAAAAACTTCAAAAATTATTTTTGAGAAAAATATACTTTTTTCTTCGAAAACATTTTATTTTATCAAAATTTCATCTAATTTTGAAAGAAAATATTTTAATTTTAATATAAAATAAATCATGTAATGGAATATTTCTGGAAATAAGGTGTTATGAAATCAAAATAATTCATTTATATTGTATAAGAGAAAGCAAAATTCTTCTCATACTCATGCCAGAAATGTAAAATATCACTTCTTATGAAAGAATGATTCCTTCTGTACCCTTTAATAATTAATTACCAATTGTAAAAATTAACTATAAAAAATAGCATTAGAATATAAATAGTATTATATATTTTTTTAACATGGAAAATAATGATAAATATACCCTAGTAAATACCTATGAATAAAAAATCTCAATTAATAATGAAATTGAAAAATCATCCCTTATCTTAGGTCAAATTTATTTCGTATGTGTTCGAAAATCCTATATTGTGGGATTAAAAAAATTCTTAAATTCTAATAGAACCATAATAATATATATGATATCATCTATGATTCATTTATGGCTTTATATTTCATGTTTAATTATAAATTCAATGTTAAAGCAATATTTCGGTAAAAATGATATTATTTATAGTATGGGCTATGACTTATTATTCATGATATAATTACATACATCATAATTCACATACATCAAAATTTTAAAACATGATTTATATATCAAAAATATTTTTCATATAAATATATATAATAGATAGATAAATGAACTGAAATACAATGTTCATGGATGTAGTGGGTCGTATTTACTCAAGAACATTGTATCCATTTATTTAATGAATTGAATTAAAATAATTAAATGATACATATATATACATAAATTCACTAAAATTATTATTTCATATATTTCATGACTATTTGTTATATATACATGATAATAATTAATGAATGGTTAATGTGGTGTATGAATCTCATCGCTTTTTAGAGAAGTTATGTCGTACGTAAGAATGAATGACAATATGATTAACATAATGGTCAAATGGTATTGAACTTGATGGTATATTAATTTTATATAATAAATATCATGTTATATTAATTATATAAATCCACTATACTTATAACTATACATATCCAAATTATGTATTGTTGTATGAAAAATTACACCACTACGTGGAGATGGTAAGCCAAACGTACGCATGTATGGTGATGTTGTTATTCATAGGATCAGTAAAACAAGGTATTAGGTTTTCCCATAATTATAATAACACATTAAAATATATATGTTAATGGATTTATTAAATTATTATGAAAACAACATAATAATATGAAGTAGATGGGAACGAATGGTATGAGTATGTGAGTAGTGGTGGTCGCCTTTATAAGAGGGAGGAGAGGCACTTTTGGAATGTCTTGAAATATTGATTTATTATAAATTTATTTTTAGTTTATAATGGTCCCAAGCTCATTTATTTTGAAAATAATAAGAGTATTGAATAAAACCTTCATTTTTATTTTAAATCCTTTCATATTCATTTGTACTTATATAATCAATTTTATTTTATTTGTGGCAATAATATTCAAAATATTAAATTTTTATAAATGCATACATATTTGTTGTTAATTTTCCATAATTGGATACATTATTACATTGTATAATATTTTATTATCACATTTTAATTTCTAAATAATTCTTTTATTTTTAAAAAATTTAATAATATATTATTTTTATAAAATATCAATAGTCTCAATTTTGACATTATATATTTCTTTTAAATTAAATTAAATCCACATAATAGATAAACTAGAACCAAAATGTTAAATACAATATAAAATGTCATAGTCACCTATAAAATTTATGCAACACATTAATTAGTTCAAATTATATTTTTTTTAATATTTGTATCATCCACTATTTGATATTTATATTAATAAAATAATTTCAACATCATTATTATGTCATCAATAATGGTAGTTATTTAAAATATAATAATTATATATAAATTCAAATTATGGAGATAATTTCATTATCTTTCAGGAGACTATTTACATTTGATACTGTATCATGTTTATCACAATATTAAAATTATTATATTTATAAGATATATGAGACTAACATGTTGTAAATTTATTTTGTTTGAATTATAATTATATCACATTCATAGAAAAATATATTAAATGAATCAATTATAACCCTTATGTGATATTAGTAGAATTTAATTCACCCAAAAGAAATTTTGCAGGTGTTCATCTAATTTTTTTATATAATCATATTGTTTGTCACCCAAATATTTAAGATTTACCTATATCAATGGAAAATAAAAAATGTCATGGTTACTATTCATTTTATGCAAAAAAATATAAATAAACTATTAAAATAATTTTCACACACAGATTAAAATTATGGTATATATTTTTCAAAATAGAATACAAAAATATTGTAGTAATTAATTTAAAATTAATTCCCATCTTCAAAACAAAAAGCGGGTTTTTAAAATGTAAAAACTATAAAATGAATGTCATGAGATTTTGTATTCAATTTAAATGTAAAATTAGATGCAATGATAGAAATTTTATTAAATAATAAATAATAATCTGATTAAATATTACAACCAATTAAAAATACTATCTAAATGTACACTTAAATTAGATGGAAAAGCATTTTTGAATTAAAATGTTGTATTTGTCAATATTCATTAAAATATGAATTTTATTACAAAAAAATCATCCAAAGTAAATTTCGATTTCCCTATTCCAAAAAATAAGTTTATTAGTTAAAATATAACTTATATGAGTTTAAAAACTATATATAAATTTGGTTTTCAATCAAAAGGAGGTAAAACCACATTTTTTTGAAAAAAAGACTCTTTTTATCCTCAATATCTGAATTTATAATTCTATCATATTCTAGAAAATATATAATACTAATTTCAATTTTATATTAGAATAAAAATATGGTTAATATTATTCGTAAAATCTTGTTTATATATTAATAAATAATTATGTTTTACTAATATATAATTTTTTGTGAAACTAGTTATTATGTACAACACAAGAAATCGAGGAAGGCATCTCTTGCTAGATATTTAATCCAAGTTGATGTTGCCTTTGGTAAAAACATACATTTATTTTTTGTATAACATAATACCAACATAGTAGTTTTATATATTGGATAAAAAATATACTCTATGTTTTGTGAAATTAATTATTTAATATGAAATGGATATTTTCGTTAACAACATCCATGTATAGTGTTCCATGTACTTCAAAGTAGTATTGTGTTGTGAATAGTTCAAGATAATCAGGGTATAGTGTATAACACAAGACATCAATGAAAATAAAAATAATCTATCTCATTAAAAATTGTGTGGTTATAATGAGTCTAAGACTATAAACATGTGTATCTAGATTAGAATGGGATAAATTATTATCTAAATAAAATTCATTCAATAATGTTTTTATATACCATTCAAGTCTAATTATAATGAATAGATTGGATGATAGCCTCTATTCTATCTTCAATAATATATATCATAATATAGTATAGTAAAATTAAATTAATGGTTGTGTTCATAAGCTCCATTAAAAATATAATTTGTCAACTAGATTCCTTAAATAAAATATTTCTTATTCTCCACTAAAATAAAATATTGTACATCTCATAAAAACTATATAGGGTTCAGTAAAAGAGATTAACCAATAGAGTAAAAAATCAGTGTAAAAAATATCATGTTAATTCATTGTATTGGAAGAAATACATATATAATAATTAAGGAATGATATTTTCTGAACAATAACAAGGGTAAATCACATGTATCCAAATGAAAATCCTCCTAAATACTTTGTTCCATCACCTAAAATCTCATTAACACCTAGAATGATAACATCATTAATAATAAACACAACATGATCTACCATAATCTAGATAAATGTCCCATATATCAAGTTGAAATTATAATTACCACCATTAAAATTATTCACATTACAAATAAACCATCAATCATTCCATTTCCATCATATATTAATTAATATTATAACAATATATAATTAATAATTTTGATACTCTTAGTTATACCATTATCTACCCTTGAATAAATTATAGGTCACTTCAATCTAAAATATCTATATATCCATTATTATTTACCCTCAATAATATTATAATAATTCAAAAATTAACAAGAACATGAGAATAGTATTATCTTCCATAATATAATTCCCATATCCCACACCCTACACATCTGTCACATAAGAATTCCATAAACAACACATTCTCTACTGATATATATAAGACATACAAACTATTAATTCACATTAAAAAGAACTACAAATCCAAAATAACCCAGAAAACCTTATTATTAAACATCTAAAAATAGAAAAAAATAAAATAGTTAAAATGAAGAAGTCAATTATTAATTCAGTGTGATTTTTTGTAAATAAATGATATGATTAGTAAATAGGAATTATAGCATGCTAAATAAATTTGTATACAATAATCAATATTCAGTCTACTGAGCGGCCAGACAATCAAAAATATATGATTGTAATTCAATTATTATCAACAACAAGTATATTTATTCATTAATGTCATACTATAATTGTAATTCATCCATAATTCAATCAGGATTTATCTTTTAATGTGTACTTTGTGTTTTTTTCTTTAATATATTTTGAATCATAAACTCCATGTAAATAATAATTTATCATGTCTCTCCAATCCGTCTCTAATGTTGAGATAATGAAAATCAAAAATTTCCATATTAATTCCATCATTTATATAGAATTTGTACACACTATGATCCTTATCATTTAATTAATAAAACCTTCGACAAGGTTGAAGATTAATTTTATTTATTTAAAAAATCAATCAAATCTAACATAAATATCACGTAATATTTCAAGTTTTCAGTACTAGTAAAATTATTTACACAATTATAAAACATCAATGATATTTCAATTTTATTATTAAATTTGGAATAAATATATATATCATGAACCAATATATATTCACAGAACTAAAAATCACACCCATGAAATGGAACCTATATAATAACAACCTCCCAAAAAAACATTTCATAGTAGCATGTTCATATACATCCCATAAACTGTTACCTTACAAAATACACTCTCCCATAATTTTAGTTTGTGAAAATTTACCTTACCTATATATAGTACAACGTAGTATCAGAATCCATAGAATAATTTACACAATCACTCTATCTGAAGTACATAAATATCATCACAATATAAGCTTAGATTCAACGAAAAAATCACCATGAAGAGAGAAAATCATTAGGTAGGAGAAAATTCAACTCCATGAAATATTTTATATCATAATTCCATACTAAGATGTTCCCTTGAAAAACTATAGTTATAAAGAATAAATAAGATCTCACTTATCATAAAACATCCTATAATTTAACCACCAAATCATAGTCTATAAAAAGAAATGTGCCCATTATTTTTTAAAATGTCCAACCTCAAAAGTTATAGGATCTTTACCAAAAATAAATTCATTTAACAGTAAAATTAAACTGATTTCATAATAGAATCATTATGTCCTATTATCATTATAATTCGTTACTTTATATATACCTTATCTTAATCTAGGATTCCCTTTATTCTTGTTATTGTTATCATTTGACAACATTTTTTAATAATAATGTCCCATATTTAAATGATCATTTATTTTCATAGATTCACATTTATTTCAACCGAACTATGAAGTTGATGTAGGGGTGTTATATAAATGAATAAAACATCATATCCCAACGAATTTATCTTCCTTAACTGTTTTATTTGTACTTGAAATCCTCTAATTCATAAACCATTTCGATTTATCTATAATTTAGATTTTTCATAGAATAAACAAGATAATATAATGATTATTGGTATATTTTAATATGAAACAACATAATGGAATAATTATTACAAGGAATTGAATAGTTAAACCCATGAAAAAACAGTAAGTCACACACAATCTCATTCCATGAATAAATCCCAGATCATGAAACTTAATATAAGTTATTATAAAACACAAATGAATACATACATAAACTCCTACACTTGGACCATAACCACCCAACATGAATCTTGGGATAGATGTAATTAATATAATGATATTTAGAGGAAATTTTTGCCTTGAATCATCTCACCATATCAATATGCTCAAGGGATGATTTATTCTCATCTCCAACAATAGTATCCACGTATTGATACATTTCTAATAGTTTAATCTAGGAAATTAATTTGTCGATTGGTTAATTAGGAAGGTTTCAATAAAGAGAAAATTGGAAACATAATTCAATCAATTTTTGGTTCATAACAATAAAAATATAATGATAATCCCATCATTCAGTTCAAATGACTAATATATAAATATATTGCTATATAAATTTGTACGTTAAATTGATCGACTTTATATAATGTATATTAATTTCAAACTCTTTGTAATAAAGAAATAACTTCCATAACTAGTCCAAAAAACTCTTTATTAAAGGAGTTTTGTTAAAGAGGATAGATTTTACAAAACATTCCCCAACATATAACATCATTAACAGGACCATAAAATCAAAACAAAATCCACCATTATGAATATTTCTTCTTAAATTATTATAAATTGATCCATTACTTTTATAATATAAAAATAGTATAAATAATTACATAAAAGGATATAAAAATATAATAAGCATACTAGATTTTGTAATAAAATTGAGAGAGAGGATCAGGTTTAGTGTGGCATAAAACACATGTTGAAGGGTTATGGGATTCTTATAAAACATTTAAGTTAAAAAATTGATAATAATCATTAATAGAATAATTAAAATAAAAAAAATTTAAAAAAAAATAGTTAGATTGCATTTTTTAGGGTATTAAAATTTAAAAATCAGAATTTTTCAGTTCTAAAAGATAAAAAATATCTTGTTTAATCATGATAAAATTACATTTGAATGTATAAAGGATTTTATCCATGTAAAGATTACGAAATAAAATATAAAACATAAAAATTATAATAAAAATATTTTAACTACTAATTTAAATAAAAAAAATCATTATTCTTTTGAAAATGGTGATACGTAAGAAAAATAGTTTGAAAAACAAATTTTCCATACATAAAACAATAATGTTGTGAGTGAGTAATTCTTTATTCAGGTACAATATTTTACTTTCACATAGCATAATAAACCCTCATTAATATGATTTTTTATTTTTAAGTCCTACATTACCCTGATGCGATGGATCATTTTACCAATAAGTTGTTAAAGTGAAACCGTCATATGAGATTAGAATTTTCCACATGTGCTATTTGGAAAAATCATATTACCCTAATTAAAGGATAAATATACCATCATAAAAGCCTTATAAATATTTAAATTACTATACTTGATAAAGAACTACCACCATGTGAAATATACTGACACATTATTTGACACATACCTTTTCATAATGTGGTGTACCTTTATTTAGGTATGTAGAAATACCCACATATGAGTGGAAGTATAAATATATGTGTAAATAAGTTTTAAAAAAAATTAAATTTTATTAAAATAAAATATGTTAAATTTAAAAATATAATTTAATATTACTTATAAAATTATATATCAAATCAATAATATTTGTGTCACATAAAAAATTATCTAATTAATTATCTGTTTCAAAAAAATAATTTTGAAAGCGTTATAATTACTTTCATTAAGGTATTTCTCTAAAATCATAAAAAATATATAAGTCGTTGAAACTTCTAAAGAATAAAAATCTTTATGAAAAATACTCAAAAACTCCAACACCCAAAAATCACATAGATATAATAGTCAATAAATTTATATTTATTAATATTTCAAAAATGTAAAATAAATATCTTCTATGAGAAAACAAATAAATATAGAATAAAGTAATTTGGAAGGGGTGTTATCAAACAATACATTAGATAATACATTTGATATCAATATTTTGTTGTATCAGGTACCCTCATAACTCTCTTTAAGGATATAACACTTTAAATATCATGTAACTAAGGAGTGAAATAAATTATTCATTATTTTCCTCACAAATATTTCTTATTTTTTTGATTACTCATTATATTTTATAAAAACGAAATTATTTTGATAAAAAGTATTTATTAAATTTATAGATTTCAAACCACTATTTACAAAAAAATAGTCAAATGACATTTGAAAACTATATAATTAAATAATGTATTTTGAATTGAAAATTCATATACAAATTTATCTAGATATAATTTCATAAAACTATTTCATGATGCAGTTAATGTGCTCTAGATAAAAAAGTTCATGTTTAGTTTTTTAAATATCATGAGGTGTATATGGATTTATTTATAATGGAAGTAGAGTTATCATCCAAAAACTAACACACTAATTGATCTATAGGTAAAAAATGCAAATAAAAAACCAACTATCAAAAAATTATATTAAATTAATGCTATTTTCTAAAAAATAAATTATTTAATAATAAATTAATGATGATTCCACCAAAATGGTCCACGTAGAAATAATGAAAACTAATGAATGATAGAATTGTTATAAATCATATCTGTGAAATGAAAAATCATCTAAAAAATTTATACACTCTTTTATGTTCCATATTAACCAATGAGGGATCTATTAATAACTTTAAATTATATAGTATCATAGTAGTAGATTAATAGAATACCTTCAGACCCTAATTAGACTGCCATGTTATCACATATTCCACGATTACTTGAATATTCATACCAAATTATATTATATATGAAAGCATAAATATTGGTCAGGAATACCCATCATCATAAGCACAAAATACACAAATTCCATAAATAAAAATAAATCACTAAGAAATAATAAAATAATCAATCATAATTTTCAATAATTATAACCGTCCTTGTATTATTCGTGAAACTATTATGTATAATATGACAACTTCCACCATCAAAAACAGAATCACTACTTTATCTCCAATCAATTCATAGGTACAAAGATAAAATTTAAGAATACTCATAGTGGGATCAGTGATTCAGTGAAATAATTTTATTTTATAATAATTTTTCTTAACATTTAAAAACAAATTTACATGGTCTTTACATATTATTAGAGTTAGGATCCAGTAAAATATTACACTAACAGCCCAATTCATATAAATAAAATATAAATATTGATCAACACAATATATTTACTTGGTTTGGTACAATGTCTACACCCCAACCATGTTTGTTGTCCACCAGTTTAGATTGTTTTACTGACTTATTTTAGGACAAAAAATGTGAAGTTGGAAAATAGTTAAACCCCCAGTAATCATTCCCCAAAATAACCATGGTTATATCCCTATTAATAATCTCTTCTTCCATAGTTTTTTAAATCACCAAAAATACTAATTGAATCAACATGATGTAATATATATTTTTATACCACCCCCCATCTAGAAGATTTTTGATTAACATGCAATATACCATAAACAATAGATCGTTCCTTTATCATTTTTTATCTACTATAGAATGATCTTATCTCTCTATAAAATAAATTTGGATTATACTCTCCCCTGAAAATTATTATAGAATTTCAATATCTATATTATTATTCTATTTTACATAAAATATCCTTTTACTAAAAGAAATTTCGGGAAATAAATATTCATCCCTTTTCAAATGATTTTTGTAGAAAACATCCTTGGAAATGTGTTTCTTAATATATCAATTTTCTAGTACCTATATAAAATAACCCCATTTGATATGTTTTAATAAGATTCAACTCATTAAACATAGGTCATATATGATCAATTTTATGTTACATTGTTTTATGTTTTTGACATGATTACTCTCTATCTTGTAAATAGATATCAGTCTAACATGCCTCATCATTCAACCATTGATATATCATTAGGATATCAGTTTGAAGATCCTTAATCTGATGAAATATTACTCTGTTAAGTAAAATTATCCCACTACATAAACAGTGAAAAGTTAATATCAAATTTATGAATATTCTTCCCTATCTTATGAGACTCCGTTTGATGGATCACTACATCATATTGTTAGGAACCTTAGTTAGAAACTAATATAATAAAAACATCAATATATTTTATCCATTTCACATATAAAAAATATAACTTCATATTTCTGTATAATTTTTCACCCAATAATATATTTTTGATTCTAGAATATTTTCCAGTATCTAAGTGAACTTTTTCTTATTAGAAACCCGAATTTATGATCTCCCACTTATTGATTTTTACAATACGCTTCTCATCCCTTGTGGAATCTTCTTGAGGATTCTAGATATTTCAAGAAATCATTTTATTTCATTTAGCATCCTATAACTCAGGGTTATGTATCCTTTATAAGAATCATTATCCTAGATAAGATATTATAAATCCCATTTTTAGAACTTTTTCATCTAGTTAAAAACATTAAATATATTATATAATGATCATTATAACTATAATATTTAGAGTATGTTTATTTTTTCCTTTATTATGAATTATCTATATTATAGGACACCATAAAAATTATCTATATGATTTATATACATAAATAATTTTTTTTGGAACTTTTTTAGTTCCCCTATATTAAAAAAACATTATTAAATAAAAGCCTCATATGTTTTTCAAATAATATAAAAAAACTTTTTCTACCGGATCATTATATTACCTTATTATTGGCGTTCTTCATATAAAACCTATATTTAATGGATCATTATTCTATTCTGGGGTAGTTTTATAATATGAACATATTATGATATTTCATCATAGTGACATCTGATCTATGAAATTATATACTGAATATCATATATCATCCATATTATGATAATAATTGTCATCTAAAACATTCTACTACAAATCCTACAAGGATGATAATTACATTTATCCATTCGATTATGTAACAAATATTGATCCATTAGATATTTTTTATTTTTATAAAATATACCTTCTTTCATTTTTTCATTATTGATATATATTTTTTATTTATTCATGATATTTCTCTATATGATAGAATAGACATGTAATACTATGTTCAGTGAACATAGTACAAAAAACCAATATGAACCACACAGATATGAATTCATAGAGCTCAATCCTTTAAAATTGATATATAATACCAAATGACACTGTCAATTACATCTAATCACAACATATAGCACTGTATAAGAAGTCTATTAGACAGAAACCATGTAAATTGTTTTACTTCCACTTGGCCATAGGCGTCGATCATTCTGTACATCTCCCCTTATGTAATTCTTCTAAAAATTAAGTACATTTCTCCCATTATATATTCTCATAAAAAACACAACAACATAGATGTATGGATACTCTATTGACTAGTAATAACAACCCAATTATGCCTTATAAAACTGTGTTTTTAATCAACACATCACATCTATATAGTGATATGTTTCTGATATACTTGATTAGTTACAATCGTTAATCTTACATCAATCTACTCTATTAAACTCTATATTGATTCAAGAATTTAATTACGATCATATGAACATTTATAATGGTGTTGAATCTTATCATGTTATCTTTAACCAATTATAACAAAAATAATGTTTTTATACACCATATATGGAAACATACCTATCAACATTGTAGATTGTTTCATAGAAAAACAAATAAAAATATTCTCCTAACATTCAATAAAGACACATATTGAAATATGGAATAAAAAAAAACAAAACACACATTGGGGTAAAAAACTAATCATTTTATTGTTTTCAATATTCACTTAAAACATAAAACATCTTCAATTTAAATATGTGTGATCAATTCGTTTACCACATATGATGTTTTAATTTTCTTACTCCCACCATGTTGTCTATCTTTATTATGGAAAATGAAAATAATATGGTTATATAATGGTCATATCACTCAAATTCATTCATTATAGATACATAAAAACATTTATAATGAGTATAAAATATCATCATATTATTTTCTCACAAAATAGACATTACATAAAAAACTCCAACTCTAGATGGGTGAACCCTGTGAAGAAAAAAAGAGTGTATAATCAATAGAAATTTTGTTTTCTATAACATAAATTTCATGTCACACATTCCACATGCATAATCCAATAACCTTTTATTAGGATATATCCAAAATAGCATGTTAATAAAAATTCAACAGCTAACATATGAAACATATCTACTCATTTCAATTGTTTAAAATATTTCCCTTATATTCATACTTTTTTTATCATATATAATTTTCATATTATACATCATCTTCATCTTCTCTCCCTTATAAGGGTAGTACTCTCTCCCTATTCATGGTGATCATAATTTTCCATGATGAATATCTATTATTTCAAAAAAAATCAATTATAGTACTCATCCTTCTTCGTTACATCATATCATTCAATTATCTTATATTTAGTATAAACAAAAAGGTATTGGGAATAATATTGAATTTCTTCCCTTATAAGTAACATTCATACATAGAGTCCTCTAATAGTCATGAAATCATATTAGTTTTAAATATTTATCCTAGGGTGTAATTTTCTACATAGGATCGCAATTCTTATATTTTAAAATATATTTCTTCTCAACGGAATAATATCTCGCTAAAGCTTCCATCATGTCTTTAGTTTTCATGACATAGTTTTTAACATGAGTTGGTAAAATCAACCGTAAGTTTTCTTATTGGGATATTAAGATATCCATAATGCATTTGTTAAGATTCCCATCATGTTCAAAAAACTTTCATTTCTTCTGAATCATAAATTTTATATATGTTGAAAACGTGTTATCAAATTTTGACTTTTTTCTTAAACTAGGCTTACACCCTTTTCTACAACATTCTTTTTGTGTCCTCCAATATTTTAGATATGGTATTTTTATCCGGAAAAATAATTAATTACTCATTATATTCATCTTTAAATTTATTACCCAACTAAAATTTCATGAACTCATTTCATTTATCATATTTATTAAGCTTCTCATTTATCTATATCAAATATTTACCATTATTCCCTTTATTCTCATTATTTTTACCTCATGAAAATATTTTGGAATGTTTTTTCTCCACATATCATTATATATACCCCTTGATTTATATATCATTCAACGAAAATAAATTTTTAAAAAATAGGAGTATGTTTTGTGCTTGAATACTCTTCAACACCAATAGTTTCATATATATTATATTCTATCAATTTGTTCCTATTCATTTATAGATTTCACATGATATGTAACTTCATATATGTTGTTTAATTTACTTCTCAATTAGAACATAAAATAGTATATTTACACAAATTTATTTTCTAATAAACACTTGGTATATTGGATTTATTATAATTTATCATAGTCTATACTCTATCATATCTTCATTCCAAACACATACTAATAAAAAAGAATTATTAGTGCAATAAATATTTGATAATTAATGGGACACCATTTCTCACATTATGTTTAATCTTGATAATATGATTATCATGAGATTTTAATTCTATAAAAACGATTCATCCAAAATTCATGAATCTCAATAAAAACATGTGAGGAAAAATTAATGTTTTCACTAATATGGGATGTTTGAGCTTGTGTTGATTTTTTATTCTCTAGTCTCACCTCAAACTCTAAACACTTTTTGAAATAGGTTTTCATCTAATCCTCAAATAAACCAATATATTCTTCCCAATAATACTTCAAATAATTTATTTTTTCTTTGGGCATTTTTCACGATCCATGTACTAAATTTTCAACTTTATTAACAATGTTTTTTCCAAATTAATAAGAATTGAATACAATATAAACATTGTGATTTTTTAACTATAAGGAACGTTTCTATGTATAAAATCATAAATAACTCATTCTGGTAAAAATTATTTTTCAATTTTTCAATATCTCTTGTATACAATTCCTTCATAAGAGTCATTGTTTCATCTTTTTATTTAAATTTTTTGGTGATAGTATTGAATATACCAACCCTTTTAGTCAATACCTATCCAATATATTAATACATTTATTAGAGATGTGATATTTCATCCAAAAGAGAACTGATATTATGGGACTGAAATTATATACATATATAGAATTATACATTAAATGATCATTGAGTTCACAAAAAAGATTACCAGGGGATATATATTAATAAAAAATTGGATATCTTTTATTATAATATTAATTATAAAAATAATTATTTCAAATTACGCCACTCTAATTAACCTCAATTAGTGGTGTCTTAGAATTTACTGTTGGATTCTTATTCAACATTCGTTAAACAATTTCACTCTATTTTATTATTTTAGGTAGAAATAACTAGATTTTTATCCTGAAGAGTAACTTTATTTATCTCCAACCTTATTACATAGTTAGATATTTCAAGGATAACTAGTGATTTGATACCAATTAAAGTCCCATGGATCAATGTGGGATCAATGAGAGGGAAAATATGTGAACCATGGATAAATTTTTCATTTATAGTAACTGTTATTAACTTCATAATAAAACTTTTCATATCCTATGAAACAAGTTATTGTTATAATCTAGTGAAATTTAAGACTCAAAAATGAAAATTTATTCGATAAATATAAAAAATATCCTCATATGATATTTACATGGATTGGAAAAATGTCCCAATCCTTTACTTTTTTGTTATCCTCCCCCACCACACAATCACATAGATTAATAAACTTACATCATTCAGTATTAAAAATGAATAATCAATAAAAAGTTATACCCCACCTCTAATTGTTCCTCTTGATGACCACGGTTCAAACCACAACTATCAACTCCTAGTCCATAGTATGTTTTACCACCAACTATCCTCACTATATTATCCCGATATCAAACTTTTTGTGACTCCTGAACCGTGATCCTTTTAGGGAAATGGTCATACCCCTACTATTATAGTCATTAAAAATTCTTTTATTAACAGCAATATAATTATTTTTACTTTTCTAATAAAAAATTTGTATCACCATCACATGTTTATAATAATCAACATTATAAACAACACTATTAAGAGTTTGTCGGCCTTGAAATAACCTAATGATATTAGGATGATCTGGATATGCTTAATTTGAACATTTTCACAACATCAAAAATAATATTTCCAAATATGTATTTGTTTATCAACTCTTGTAGGTATTAAATCTAACCAAATAAGTTTTCTATTATGTCTACATCGAATGATCATCTATATACCTAATTCTAGAATGATTTTATTTATGTAACTCTTCCTGATGTTCTCAATCATATTTTTCTCTCTCCATATAAGCTTCCTCTGTTTGATGTGTCTCATAATTTTTCCACTCATTTATAATTTCTATTTCTATTTGAAGAGCCTATATTAAATGCATTATTCAGTAAAAAAGTAAGATATTTTACATCTACTATGACTACATTCTCATTATCTGATGTATCTCAGTATGATGCAACATCAAATATATATAATGAAACATAGACAAATATAACTCATCTTTGACCAAGTTAGTGACTTGGATAAAAAATTAAAACATAAAAATTGTGTCACCAATTATCATCTAGATGTATGGGCATTATTTTACACATTTCTATATTTAGTTTCACACTAGTATATATGCGTGACTATATATGTTTTTTCATGGATATAAAACACATTTCCCATTAATTTAAAATTCAAATTCTTGATCTCCCACTTAATTATTATCCCGGTATTCTTATCAAGACTTCAATAATCTTCTTAAAAGTTCTTTAGGATTCCTGAAATCTAAAAATTTATTTGAAAATCCCCAAAATCATTATTAAGAAACATCTATAAGTTTTCATTAACTATCTGTGATACCAAAATTTTAATGTTTTAGGTAGCATCACTATTTTAATGAACATACATAGTTTATGTAATGATATATAGACATTTTATAACTACTGAATTCCTATTATTTTCATTACTAAAACTTCTATGTCCAATAATACACATTATTTATAATTTACACAATAAAATTAAATCCTTTTATCATCTGTTGATACTTTATTTTGTTTCATTATTTTATGAATCCTCTATTTAGTATACTAAACATATGATTTTTCAATGTAATATCATATCACCAACAAGTGGATCTATATATTCCACTCTTACCGGTTCAACTTATATGAAACATTTTAATTATGACTCATTCATACAATTTATAATAATTATTTTATAGAAACTCATGTTTTTACGTCTTCATATTATATTTCATTTAATTTTATCATGTTCCTATGTTCAATGATTGTCCTATCTGATCCAATTAAATATCATCTCAAAAATCATACTACATTCTTTATAGTGATCACCTTCTCGTTTCTCTTCATGATGATAATAATATTATCTATCTATTGTATCATTTTAGTGTATTTTAGAAAAATATTCTACCAATATATCCTAATAGATATCTTTTTTGTGTGTTTTTCACAATTTTTTGATGTTTTCTAACATTGAATAAATATATAATTTTTTCAGTTAACTCTATATATCTAAAAAATAAAACATAATATCTTGAACTTCATACAAATCCATCTATTCACATTGACTAATTATTTCTGATTACTATGTTCTATATGTCTGACCCCATAATTCCACATTGAAATAACAATTTATCTGATAACTAGTGTTTCTCTTTTTTTACCACACATGATCATGGATGTCTCTCACATTTTATATCTCACCGTTTTTACATATTCTAACAAACATGCACATTTTTTCCCATTATACACTATCATACAAAACTCAATAACTGTGAAATCTATCTAAACATTCAATTAGTAACAATATCCTAGGTCTATAAGGTAAGAATACATTGGTTTACGAACTAGTAACATATATCTTTTGATCTATTCCATGAATAATAGAGGCATTTCCTTTAGTATAGTAACTAGGGTTTTATAAATTTAACACAATCTTGTGTCATTTAAATATTCTTGATGTTAGGAAATTGAACAATGATAAATCAACATATGACATAGTATGGATGTTTTCTTTTACTCTATATGTAATTTTTTTACACGTTATCAGGTATCATCATTTGAAACTATAGGGATTATATCATATATATATATAGTATCTTATTCCTTCAACATTTGGTATAAACAAATAATGAGATATAACAAGAATGAAATTTAAAATAGAAGAAAAGAAATATTTCATGGTCCAAATATGGAAAATTCATATTCCCCATATCTCATAATGATAGATTTGAAGTGTTTCATTTCTATTTATGACTATTAAAAATATTAAATGATTTAATATTTTTCTACATAATTGTTAAATTTTTTATTTATCTCATTCTTGTATTATAAAACTAATCAATTCTATTTATCAAAATTTGAGCATATTAAATGAATGAAATTACAAAAATTATCAAACAAGATAACTGATTTTAAAAGATATAAAAATATTTAACTGTAAAGATATGAATTATTTTTTATGGATACTCTTGGTAAACTAAAATTACTCTTTTCAATCAAATTCATCGCATTTATATACTAATAAATAAATATTTTCTACATTCAATGGTTAATATAGAATGGTTTTGAGGTTTAAAAATAGAATTCTGCAAGGGTTAAGTCACTCTTACCATGGAATAATGAAAAATAAATGTTACATAAACACATTTATTTTTACATGCAAACTATTTTTATAGATTCATCACCAAATTAAAAAACCCTTTTCCTTATTTACAAAATCATGTTACACTAACTAATTATCAATTAAAACATATAATATGGATTAATAATATAAATACTATGATATCCTAAAACATTTGATATAATATTTTTAAAATATTTTATTATTCATATATTGATTTTAAATTGACAAAACTAATGTATAAAATATTAATTTTTCAAAATTATTTTACATATTATAAGTCTAACAAAGTTCCTAAAGTGAAATTTTTAATCAAAAATATTAAATCTAAGAAATGTTGTTATTCATTACATTAAGAGATATATGTTTAAATAAATTATACTAAAACATTATATTTTAATCAGCTCAAAACAACATGAAAGGAAATAATTTTTTATTTCATACAATACAAAAGAAAATAACACTTTCCAATTTCTAGTTTGACACTAAAATCATAATAAACTATCCATACAATTTCCATATAATTAGTAAAATATAAAAACCCATGTAATGTTAATATTAAATTGATTTCATCGATTATTAGTAACCATTTATTAGATAATTCAATTATACAATCACTAAAATTATTTTATGTAATTTCCCAATGAAAATAAAATAGTTTAATTCTAAAAAATGTATTTACCTATATTACATTAATTTATTAGAAAACATGATTTCAAAATTTATGAGTTTTAAATTGAAAAAATTATTATTTTTTCTATATAATCATATATAACATAATGTACATTGATTTTTTATAATATATAAGAATGTCATTTTTGGGTTAACACAAGTAAATTATTATTTTTATTAAAAATTAATTTTATTATAATTTATTTAGAACGAATCAGTCAACTATAGATTTTTATTGAAATTAAATTATATTCTTTTAATTAAAAAATTATAATAAATTTCATTATAATTTACATAATACATTAAATATTTATATAAAAGTTTTTATATTTAGAAATTAATTTTCATAAGCACTGCATTGTAGATATTATCGAATTTAATTGAAAATACAATTTAACAACATATTAAAATTAAATTCATTAAATATAATCCAAATTGAGAATCATAATTTTAAATTTTTTAAATTATTTATCCTTTATTTTTTGTCATTATGAATAATTACTTTGATAAAAAAAGATTTTTGTAATTTTAAATAATAAAATGGGTTAAAAGGGTAAAATAGAAAAGGATATGGGATCAAATGATATTAAAACCTATCTGAATTATATTGTAGGAAAATATTTATAAACTATATAATTTAATATTTGGAAAAGTTTATTTTAAAGCAATTTGGAAAGAATATGTCAATAATATATTTTAATCTTTTAAAAATTGTAATAGCCTCCCCTACCCATCTTATAAGATTACACCCCATATTCTATATTCTTAATATATATAGGTCCACTTAGTTTATCCATGACCTACCCAAATTCCTTCTTACCATCCTACTTCAATTCGTAATGTCCACAGTCTGATAAAAAAACCCACTTTATTAGGTGAAAGTGTAAAACTGAGGAGTATTTCAAATGAATATGTAATATACATAACAATGAGTTTTTATTTTATTTATTTTTTTACAACATTAAACACCTTATTAACCAAAAAAATGAAATAAAATAATTCTCTTCCATATATGGAGCTATTATTATGCTAATTTAATAACCATTATTTGTCATCTATTCTAAAATATTTGAACGGAAACCTTTATTCATGTATAATGAGGAATACCACCTTATAAACTGATGTAGTTATGTTACGATAACCACCTCTCATAGCTGTTCATAATGATAGATTTAATGAATATATTTTACATTAAGAAATATTTATAATTAAATAATGATATGATTTTAAATATTTTATGATCATTCCATCCATATAAATAGGATATGTACTTTCATTCTTATGTTTAGTTTACCAACTCCCTGAAGAGATGTGATTGTATTTACATAACAACTTCATTTGGATAGTATATATAAGGGTATGGAAATGGTGAATAATATTTTTTATATAATTATTATTCTATAAATTATATAATCATGATCCATTTTACCAATTTAATCCAATTGAATTCATTTTTGACTAGTAATCCAAACATCCTATAACTGTTTGATGTAAAAAATATATACATTCAATGTATGCATAAATTTTTTTTACATAAGTGAAACAATGATATATTTGAAATAAATGAAATAATAAACCTACCACTGTTAATCTAGAAATCAAATAATTAACCTAATTTTATTATTATGGAATATAATGAATACATGTTATATGTCATACATGAAATAATGGAAACATTAATATAAAACAAAATTTTTAATGATTAAAATGTATTTTAAAAATAAATTTCATTAATATTATTAATATTAATAGTATTATATTGAATTTTTATATATAAATTAAGATATTATAATGAATTTCTTATGTCTCTTTTGACATTATTTCAAATAATTTCATGTGTAAAATTTTTATATATTATTTATGAATGTCATTACATTCATTACAAAAGGAATATATGAAAATTTTATTTTAATTTATACAATTTCATAATATGTCTATTTCACTGAAACTTTTTTTTATATTTTTCTTCCATTTTAATCATAAAAACATAGTTTAATAAAAAAATTATTATTTTTGTTCTTGGTATTTTAATTTTAATTTAATTTAAATGATGGGATATATCAAAAACCGAAAATGTTATAACTATTAGTTCAAATGTATATTTTTTTGAATTTGATGATTTAAATTAAATATTTTTTGTGTTTGAAAAAATTTATTGTACTTTTACATTACTTATGTGGATGGGAGGGACCGATAAAACACTCCAATTTGTTGATAAGTGATTATGTTTGCTATATATTTGTGATCAAATTAACCATATGTGATTTTTCTGTAATATGGGTTCTTTTAATGGTTAATTTATAGATATTATGATATTGTTGTGTAATATCCCATGATTTAATTTTATATATTTTTATTTAAATAATTCTAAATGTGATATCATTATTCACATGTAATAAAATGATTATAGAGATACATTAGTAATGTACATAAATCATTTTTCATAGATCATTACTTATAACATATATATATATATATGATTTACATTATACAAAATAATCAAATTAGAGAAGTTATATTAGATATTATTTGTAACACTTAATGTTTAAGAAGGTAATTTTAATATAATATAATTAAACTGTTATATTATATATTTTCTATTAAAATTTAATAATACAATTAATTGAAAAAAATACATAAAAATAACATAAGAATTCAATTTATATTACAAAAATCATCTTATTATGAGTTTTTTGGATTATTCAAAATATTTATTATTTAGGTGAGTACTGAAATGTATCGGTTTGGACTAATTTTATGACAAATTATGATATTATCAAAAAATAATTTTTACTGAAATATTTATTATACACATTTCAAATATAATTATATATATTAACATGTATTTTTTTTATGTTATGTTTTCCAAGATTTGATTAAAATTTTTGACCATAAATACAATTTTATCATAATGTAGTTTCATAGAATATTATGTGTTTTAATTTTAATGTAAATTTTCAGTTATTTTGAAAAAATATATTAAATGGTTGTTAGATTTTGATTCATCATGAAAAATATTATCTCTTAGTGTCCTCTTATCATTTTCTTAATATTGAAATTTCCAAGAATAATATTTATAAAATATTAATTATTATTATTGATATTAATCTTATTTGATATGTATTTTTCTATGTTTACATAAACATTAGATGTTCTATAAGTTGTATTTTTTTTCCTATATTTATGTCTTAAAAACCAACCCTCACCCACCTCACCTATTATTTACGTCATTCCATTCTTTTCCACAAATAATTGAATTAATTAAATGTTTCCTTTCCTATACTTATAAAAGTGGCCACAAAAACACCTTATTTTCCCATCCATTCAATTAAATTTCATAGTGAAACTATTCCCATTTAATAATACTAAACCCCTCTCCAAAAAACCATATATTTTTTTTAAATAATAATTTTACTAAAACATTCTTTGCAAATAACAATTACAAAGAAGATCAATGTTCTTGTAGCAAGTATTGATATGTTTTAATTCATTACATTTAATATTTTTCCCTAATATTCCATAAATGTTTTAATATAATATATTAAAGAAAATAATTTAATTAAATTTATTTATATTAATGTAATGTAAATTAATAATTTTTTTCCTTGAATATGATAATAAAAAATAAATGCATCCATCATGTATATCTATGGAGTTACACCTTCATGACTTGATGTTGTCTGTTTTAAATAATAGCTTAAAAAGATTATTAAATTGGATGTATTTGAAAAATAACTACATTTTTTTCACTTATTAAAATATTAAATAATTGTCATTTACATTAACTTCCATTTTTTACATTCATTAATGAATTTGATCATTGATCATGTCTGTGTACAGACTAACACCTCCATGAATGATGTGTATTATTTTTCTCATCAACCAAACATGGATCAAATTAAAATTTTAAATACTAAAATATTAAATCATTTATAAAATTATATATAATTTAGCTGAAAAATTTTCATATATCGTCACATTTTTAGCAATGGTTCAACCCAAGGAAACAAGAAAAGTAACCCAAGGTGGTCTTCCACTTAGTGAAGTACGACTAAGAAGAAGAAACATGTAACGTAATGAAACTGAATAATGAAAACCAATATGGTGCATAGAATAAGCTAGATAACATATCCATGAGAAATACAAAGTCTATCCAAACATGCCAAACTGAAAATATAAACCCTTAAAATTCCAAATAATTCTTAATGTGACTATATTGCACCAAAAAACAATCTCATTATAATGATAATAAAAAAATGAGAATCCAATATACTACGTAATTACCTGCCATTAACCATGGAAATATAAATAAATATCCAAAAATATTCAAATGAATAGGTTGGGAGTAGATACAATGTCAACTAAGATAACACCGATGATTCTATATGAATTCTAGTATCATGTTACATTAGTTCTTTATTTTAAGACAAGTATAGTCTACAAATAGTTTCATTAATATAAAACAAACATATAAAAACGAAATTTCTACAATTAAAATAATACTATATTAACCAAATACATAAATATTTCGAGAATGAAAAAAAATTTAAGCAACCAGGGTTACAATATAGAATCAAAATCTGATAAAATAACCTTGAAATATTTTAACATGTGATAAACAAATAAAAAATGAAAATTAAATCCATTTCGGATATAACATATAAGTATATATTCTAGACATCGAAGACAATAACTAATAGATATATAAGGTAGATCTAACCAATATAATATATTGTGTAATTACACAAACTAAAATTAAATAAATCTTATGGGTGTGTTACATTAAAAAAAATGTGAAAAGATTATTTCCTAATGCACCCAAGGTTTACCAATATATTATGTTTTCCAATGTCCATGTCAAAATAATTATCACATTTAATCAATTATTTTTTACTTCTAATATTTTCAACTTCAATGCTTAAATATCAATTTCAAAACCAAACCCAAGATTTATATATTTTAATCAAATAATTGTTGTGAAACAAATCATTTGTTAAATAAAACCAGTTTTTGAAAATAAATATCATCCAAAAAATACATTAAAATTCCAAATAATATATTTTTATCAAATAAACCAAAGGAATTGAAGAGAACATACATAAATTCATAATTTTACCCCTTTTATAGAGAAATGTACATCATGAATAGAGGAAACGTAATCACCATCAATATGGGTGATTCGAAAAATGAATATTGGCCTACAAAATAAAATGAAATTTGGAAAACAGTAAAGGATAGACCAATATAGAATCCCTTTTATTAGACACCAAAAAATTCATCACACACAAATCACTTATAAAATGAGATCAATATTGTTAAATATGGAGAGGGTGATCACATATACCAGAAGAATACAAACCAACCACATTGGTAACAAACCATACCAATTGAAATGATATAGATGAAATGAAATAATAAAAAACACCAAGGATACATCTTGGTATCATGTATGATTTTTTTCATATTAAATCATGATGAATTTACATGATCTTGTAACAAACCCCACTAGTCATAAGGGGTTTACACCCTAAAAATCAATTTACATAGTAAATTTCCCATAACTTATGTCTAATAAAAAAACATCACCTCACATAAAAATATCTCTAGGGGATATTTTACACTATATTCTTGTTTTTGATTAAATAGAAGAATGCTACATCTGAAAATCGTTTACAGATCAATGTGTTCCCACACCTTGTGGAAAGTGAAAAACATATTCTATAATCCCCACATTTACTATATAAATATCTTCTATAGTAATTTACAAATATAGAACCCTATAGAAAACAAAATCGAACATTACGACACATTGTAAATATGTTGACAGATATATACATAGGCACCATTAATTCAATCAAATAGACATCACCAAACATTATCTCATTTTCGTTGAGAATATATCACCATCCCCAAAAGATCAGAAACACACACAAAACATCATAAAAATATTAGGGTTAATAAGTACCTATAAGATATTGATGGAGTGTTAAAATCTACACAAAATAACAATTTTTTATCCCTATAAATTATTCAAGATTTACAACATGCATAAAGTGATTTCCATTGAATCAACATCCATAATTACTGATGAAAACTATCATTGATTTCACTTCTGGAATTACATTTAAAACATACCTATGGAAGTTTTACCATATAGTACATTCTATCTACAATAAATTGTATCTATTAGTTTCTCAACCAAAATGGTGTCAGGATTAAGACTAACATCCTAAAATTCAATCAAATGGAAAGGATTTTGGTGATACATCCTCAACATGGAAAAATAAAACACATCATGTATGTAAGTAAAATGATATGGAAAGTCCAACTGATACGCCACCTTTTCAAGATTCTCTATAATCTAAAAGGCGAAAACAAACATTAGTCCCAACTTACCCTTCAGACCCAACAAAGTATGTACCACCCTTGGTGGAACACATAAAAAAACTTCCCATCATCATCAAAATCATTATGATGATTATTATAGAAATAACCTGATTTATGATTACTCCCTATCGTGACCAACCACATTAGTGTCAAATGTAACATTAACACTATCTTATTTTTAAAAATAATCCCAACAAAGGAATAATAACACAACTTTTCTGCCCATAATATTGATATAAACGAACACCCTATAACACCTCGAAATTTAACATCCTACACGAGGCTTTATAATTATTATTATTTGAATAATCATATAGCGAAAAATGATTTTACCTTGATATATTTAAATAAAGAACACATTCCCGAAGCAAATTTTCCGAGTCAAAGAAATATCTCTTTGTATGACCATCCATCAGAGGATGATATGTCCTGATTAATTTCACCAGTGATCTTATAGCCTCTTTAAAACCATTCCAAATATTGGATGTGATCTTAGGTTCCTGGATACAAATGATTTCATAGGGAACCCCCTGATGTCTCACAACCTTTCATACATATAAACCTCTAATCTTTTCAACTTTAATTTTCTCTTTGATATAGTGGAAATGATCCCTATTTAATGAGACAATAACTGATCACCCAAATTATATCGTTACCATATGGATACTATTATAAACCAATAATGAATTATATGTAATCTCACCCCATTAACATACATGGTTGGGTAAGGGATACAATAAACCAACAGGTCTGTGGTTATCTACCTTAATTATAATAAATGTTAGACACAATGATACATAATATGATATATCTCATCTCATCTTTGTCCACAAAAATAGGTTTCTAAATTCAGTATACATCTTGGTAATACTAGGGTACAATTACCAACATGAACAATATCCATTATCCTTTAAATCCTTCCATATCAAATAAAGTAAAAAACAAACACTTTCATAAAAACAGATCTCCACTGGAAAACGAAGACTACCTAATTCGGGTCTCCCCGCCATTTTGGATTTCAATAAATTTATTTAATTCAATATTTTAATCATTCTGAAAAATTTATCATAAAATAATGATTCAGTCCTTATTAAATATTCATACACCTTCTCTTCGAAATTATTCACTACCAGGAACAACTCAACAATGAAATTCATCAAATACCACCCTTGTAATGATTCATTCACAACTTGTGTCCTAGTTTATATTGATAAATAATTATTTACACTTTCAGTTATTAAGGATTACATGAAATTTAAGAATAAAAATTCTATAGATACTAAAACCAATTCCTCCATCACACGTTCATATCCCTCTGATTTAAAATGTATATATAGTTTATATGATCATAAGGTAAATTAAACTACTCTCCATGTATAGTGGTATTCAACATTTTTATATACATCATAATAATAAACGTCTCAAGATTTTTGGAATGGTATATATTCTTATAATAGATTAATTGGGGAGATTTATATGCCACTACATGTTTCCCTTGCATTCAGACACACCCCAAAACTATACTAGAAGCATCACAATAATCATATACTCTAAAACCAGATTCCAAAAAATCAAAAATATAGATGATTTAAAACACTTCTTTAGTTTCTAAAATGGTCTATAATATTTGTCATTCCATGTAAACGTTACAATCATATGGTTTAAATAAATCATTGGAAATGTTAGCCTAGATAAATTCTATACGGACCAACAATAAAAACTATATGACCACATAAAACATAGGATCATAAAGACATTTTTAGGTTGTTCTTATGACATAAGAACATATATCATTTTAGGATCCACTTATATTTCCTTAATAGTATAAAATCCCAAGAAATATCACTTCCTACATACAAAAAACAAATAATGAACGATTACCATTTCGATTATGTTCCATCCTGGTTTTAATAATGATATCCAAATGATCCATGTACTCCTCCCCTGACTTAATGTACAAAAAAATATAATCCACTAGCATACCAATAAATAATCCAAGAACTAATAATATATTTTTTATCAAATACATTAATATTATATGAGAATTAATTACATAGAATGGCATATCCATTAACTAGAAATGACCATACCTACCCATAAATGTTATCTTGGGTACATTCTCTTATCGGAGTCACAACTTGTTATAAACCATGTGATGATAAATATTTTAAAACCATTGAGACCCAGTAAAATGGTTAATGATATAATACATACTAAGAAAGTGATATTATTTATTCAAGGATAAATCAAATAAAATTCAATAATATATACAATGTATAAGGATCCCATCATCCCAATAAGAAAAAAACACAAGAAAATCCCAATATAAATGATAGGATGAATAAATTTCTTAGCTCGAAGGTCCAAAAAATCATCATTATATTTTAACAACATAAAATGTTTCATATCATTGGAATGAATAGTATTTTGAATCATACTAGTTAGAAATTAAATTGAAAACATAGCCAATATCTCTCGCTATGTGATAGTAAACCATTAAAATCATCCAAAAATCCTTCTGTGTACACACATACACAACATATGGTAATAGAAACACAAAACTGGGATGAGTTCCATCTATGAACAAATCTAATAACTAATCTGAGATCTCCCTATATATGGAACAATGGACCACACTCTCCCTAATCTTGATTCCAACTCATCAAAATAATACTTTATCAATTCCATTGGGAGATAAAAACAATATTCGACAATGAAAATATTTGATCTACACCATAAAAATGACCATCCAACACATTCTGATAATTAGATCAATGATATCAATATCATGCACCAATAAGTCAAATTCAATATTATGGATAGATATCATCAGTCGGTATGATGACACCTAAAACATTGTTTGGAACTATTTCCCAATAGCATCGAAATATCCAAAAAGAATTTAATATTCTAAAAACACAAGACAAACATATAATATTAGATTAACAACATAAAATAATGAGTATATGTTGTATCAATCAAAGATAGGACCATTATAGACGAAACAATAATTGTACCTATAACAATAGTATGAGCATTTTGAGATCACTTTAGTGTATACTCCCCCGTATAAATATGTTTGGTCATGGCTCGAACATGAATTTTCTTAACCCCATGAATACCTTCCTTGACATAAGTGAAAACAATTACATCCTTTGAAGAACCATAATAAATTTAAGGATTAATCATTTCAGGGGATATTACTTTTATTCCTTGGGATATCCTATCAAAGAGATTCCATAAATAGAGGGGTTTTTTACAATAATGACTTTCTTGGGAAACCCAATATAGTAAGGTTTGTTATGAATACTCCATTCATAATGATAGAAAATTAACTATTTTTATCCTAACAAATGCTTTTAATCTGGTCGTGAATAAAACTAACGACCCTTTCTCTTCTTTTTTGGCCATAATTTAGAAATTAAAAAATATTAACACGAAAAGAAGTTCCACCCAAACATGTTTTCATAGTTATTATTTCCAATTCAAAAGTTTACTTATTTACTAACTGTCCAATATTTATAATGAAACTAAGAATAAACATTGATCAAATATTTTCCCCAAATACCATATAAACCTATGATCCATTATGTAATAATTGGTGACTACTTCCACAACCAAAGGAACCAACACAGAAAAATTTGTCGAATACTCAAAACAAGTACACTCCTCTTTGTCTATGGATATAATCAACTTGGTATTTTCCATACTTAACATCCCTATATAAAAAAAATTGTTGGTTTTTTTATGAAATACCTAATAAAATCATTTTTTAACATAATCTACACTATATAGTATTTTGACCGTCGTCTCAGTCCATCAAGCAAGAATATGGAACCATACCTTCATCAACATTCATTAAAAAGATAAATTTCTTTTCAATTTTCTATATTATTCCTCTAATTCCTAGTTTCCTTTTTCTCCAAAAAATATTGGTTTATTCTTCTATTTCAATTCCATTTCATAGTCCCCCACTTAGATCGGGTTCCTAATTCCCACTTGAATTAAAGTCTCCAAAGTGTATATTATATATTCCACTAAGTATGGGTTGACATGAAGATTTGACTATGGGACATTCCTCATATATTTCTATATAGGATTTAAAAGGGATCTTTTTAGAATTATTTTCTATTAAATAAAGGAAAAAACCAATATGTTTAATATAAATTTTTTAAATCATTGGGATATCTTATAGTATCCAAATATATAATTTTAAAATAAATCTAATAATGTTTTGGAATTTATAATGAACAGAATAAACCAAAATATGTAAATTTTCAATTTACCTAAAAACCATATCTACTAAATTCAAATACACTTATCTTATAATTCTAAATCTTGTCAAAAATCATTGACCACCCATGGTAACTTGGATTTAGTTACAATAGTTAGGTTGATCGGTACCTTTTTTACACTAACTTTTTGAGTTTTAACAATCCTTATTATGTTCTACTAAGATAATTAACCGAACCAAGGATTTTTCTAAACACATCATGATGGGTATTCCATTTGATAAAATTTTGAAACGAACCCATTAATAAAGTTAGATAAGTATCCAAAGGTCTTCCAACACATGGTTAAGTAAAAAATCAATAGAAACATCTCACATAAAAATCGTAAAATGGAAAAAAGTTAAATAGTAAATGTAAGATAAAAACCCATGATACATAGAAATTACATTGAAAAGGAAATTCCATAAATAACATGAAATGTATAAACAATTATTAGTGTTACCACTCATCACCACTAAACTACCCAACTGTTAAGCTCGTATAAAAACAAGAACTTGTATTCTATATTCTTTTAATCCATTTACATAGGCCATAATCAAACATATACAACCAAAAAAAAGTAAAGGTAGTGTATAAGAACAAATCCCAGTTCGATAAAACCAAATCATTAATACAAGTTGTAACATCATGAATGAAACAGTAGTTTCTTGTAAAAAAATTCAAATTGATAAAACATTTTCATAAAATTAAACCATTTCATAAAAAAACTGTATATTTTCATAAAATAAATACATATTTAAAAAATTTAGGAGTATATAAATTATGAATGAAATGTGGTAGGAATCAATGGATACACCAAGAAATAATCATTTGAGAAAATTAAAATGACATATGTCAATATGTGATAAAAAAATTATAATTGATAGAGCACATCATTTTAGCTCTAACCTATGAGTATACATTCAATAAATTAATGAAAATCAAAAATATATTCCTAAGGTGTATTCAACCAATATAACATATAGTGAAATTACAAAGATAAATGTAACATAAAACCTCTTGTGGAATTATACACTTCAATAGTGAAATGTTTATTCCTGATATACCCAAGGTTACCTAATGTGAAATATTTGTCAAAATCCATTTCATAACCACATTCAATTTTAATAAAAAAAATTTCCCATCAATTAATTTAAAATTACATAATTGAATACATGTTTTGTAACCAAAACCATAATTTGAATCATTTAATTAAATACATGGATTTAACAAATATGTTTTTAAATATAACCCCTTTAAAATAAGGAATATAAATCCACAATCCCACTAATTAAAAATCATGAATTTTTATTGAATAAAACAATATAATTGAAAAGAACAGAACAAATTAAATAAATAAACCCTTTTATAGTTATACTAACCTCAATAAGGGGGTAAACCTAATCTCTTTTATCAAAATAGATTTAATGAAACTAGATTGCGCTCCAAATGATATTAAATGAGGGAAAACTAAAACGGATCAACCATGATCACATCTTTCTTATTAGAATCTGAAAAGTGGAACAGGAACACACTACTTCCCAATCAAGATCAAAAAATATTAATAGGGAGTGGGATATTTCACATACCCCAAAAACAAACCCACCACTTTGGAAATCAATTTTTAAAATAAAAAATTATCAAGTTGGATTGAAACTAAATAAATGTATTGAGAAGATAACTGTGGATTTATGGAAATGGGAGACCATGAAATATGATGTATTTATGCATTGAGTGAATAAAAACCAGCTGGAATGATGGTTTTACAGTATAAATTGTAGTCTGACACAAAAAATTTACCATAACTCATGTATGGTGAAAAACATTATGTCCCGAGATAAATTATATTGAGTGGTGATTTAATGTCATAATAATGAGTTTTATTGTGTAAATTCATTTTATGGTCTAAAATGTGATACAAACTAAAGCATTCCAAAATCATTTTCCATGTGATGAACTCACACCACAATCTTGAATTTTACATCCTAAATATATATTATAGTAAGTAACATATATATAACCCTACAAAAAAAACTATAGAAACATATTGATTCCATCCAATTCGTTTTCACGTTTATTCTCGGATCCCATCAATTAAAACACACATACATCCCTGAAAATTATGTAGTTTTTTGTAAAAAAATTATCCATCCCCAAATGTTCAAAAATTAACCACAAACATGAAAAAAAAATATTCAATAATTACTTAAATGAAGGTGTTGACATGATACATCATCTATCTATTGGTAAATTGGTTCCTTAATTGTATGTATTTGGGGATTAAAACCCCTATAAACTATGTATTTTATTGGTCAAAATCACCCATTATAATGGATCAATGAAGGTATTTAAAAAATCTATACATCATATATATATTTATATATATAATACATGTCAATGATTATATAAATCACATAAGAATATTATTAAATAACATCTCCATACTCATCCGATAATTTTGAAAATCATTTGATTTGGTCTTTTTACAACCTACTTGAGCGATGTTATAATGCCTATAGAATGAATGATTAATGAATGTTACATATTATTCGCGACATTTTATAATAATATAAAAATTTATTTTAATTTTTTTATTGTTATAATATTAATATAAAAATTAATTAAAATATATCATCTTTATTCATTAAAATCTATTGTGACAAGTTTTTTTATGATCTATTCTCCATGATTCATGATTAATAATCACATAAGGAAAAATTAGAACATTATATATGGTCATGGGATATATATATATATATATATATATATAAATTGGTAATATTAAAATAATGAACTTGTTATTGATGATCAGTGATAAAAAATATCAATAAAAATAACGTGCAATTAAATTACAAATGTTAACACACCAAGTTAAAAGTAGGTTATAATGAACCACTATCTGAAAAAAAAATTCAAAACTAAAGTATATAAATTTTTTTTAGTGATGAATCTGATTATAATATTAATTATCATGATATATATAGTTTTTTATAGGATATTATAGTGTGATCATCGATATGGTGTAATACTATAAGAATTTTTTTTTACAAAATTCCCTTCATTGATATATGTTTAACAATATGTACCAATATACATTTTTGTGGTATGTATGCCTAAAAATTTATATATAATCATGAAATATATTTTATTACAAGATTTTTATGGGTATTTTCAATAATTTTACCATTCATTGTTTTTTATTAAAATTATAATCACGTTATAGTTATTTTATTGATTGAAGTCATTTTTCTCGGGACTCATTTTATCACTTCATGATTCTGATATTCCAATTAACATTTTTTAAAAAATTTCATCTCAAATAGTATATTTTATCATTATCTACTAACTATTCTTATCGTAATTAATATTCTATTTTTTATAAAATTCATCATCAAATACAATAATGATGTCCACAAAAATAAATCATTTAATTTTAGATGAATATCATTCATCTTTATCAAATTTTTTACTATAAAAAATACATTAAATAATGTTGCATTTGATGACAATAAATTAATTAACCACATATAAATGATATTTTTTGCCATATTTTTTACAGAATTGGTTTTTTAAAAAATAATATAAAATAATAATTTTTTTTCATTAAAATTATTAGAAAATATTTTTTAAAATTAATGTTTTATAATGTTTTAAAACAAATTATTACACAATTTTTTTAAATGGTTATTTTATAAAACATATAATTTAAAAAAAAATAGAAGGAAATATTCTATATGATTTCATATATGTTTTTTATGAAGTGGAATGTCTTATATGTTTCTCGATGATTATATCTTTCCACAACATTTTATATTTTCTAAGAGAATTTATATATATGAATTCATGATTAAAAAAATATTATTCTCATTGGTAAATAAAATACTCCTATTAAAAAAATTCAATGGTCAGTGTAATATTTCTTGTTTTAAATTTTTTTGCTGTGAACACATTTAATTGGGAAAAAATACACCATTTAATATATATTGATAGGTAACTTTATCATGAACCAAAGCTAGAGTGATCAAAGTGCCCCATGAAAAAGTACATGAAGGCATAGACTATTGAAGGATGAATAATTCACCAATTGTTCAATGTGAGTAATTAATATCATGTCATATCACTAGTCAAATAAAAAATTACACCCTACCTGAGAAAATCACCCTTTGAGGCTCTTCGGAATGTTAGACAACCATTTCCATAAATGGGAGCATCCTGAATGGACTAAGGAATCATAAAAAATATCCCCTCCATACATGGTGAATGAGGAGGGTTGGATGGTATGTTACATGACACCCATATATCATATGGACTTCCAAAAAGGTGGTTCTTTTATCGCACTATAATGCATCACTTACCTATTTCACAATAACATAAGGGTGTTCCCTAATGTTTATAGTCATATGGATGGACACCCCATCACCCCACTTCGATAGACCAAAGGGATGGAATGATTGATGATAAGTTATATAAGGTTTATCCCTCTAATCAAGGAAACCCCATAATCCACACTAATCCTCTCTATAATCCAATTATATCAACCTATATATCAAGACCCTCTCAGACATAATTTTCCTTCGTACTGCAAAAATCTGATGCCCATCTTCCCGTATGCTAGTAAAAATTGAGTCACTAAGGCCATATTTTAAAATTATATAGATAATTAAAATAAATAAAAGGTTATTGATGACACAAATTTGTACATAAGGTGTTGTCCCAATCCACTACCTCCCTTGTATTCCTCTCATATTAAAGACATGCCATCATGCATGAATCCACGTGTTCCACCTCATTCTTAAGTTCTGTCCAACATATTATTCACAACGACATCATTCTGAATCCATGGAACATATATATGAAAATTTCAACCACAATAAATCTCTCTTTCTAATAATTATTGCCTTCATAGCCACCACAATCCATGTTTCTATCACCACCCAATGAAATTGATGTCGCATACCACCATGATTTCCTACTATATAAATGCCACTTCATTATCTCCCCATTGTATGCATCAACCCAAACACTATTTTCCCACAAAACAATGATTAAAAAACCTTAATAAATACTATTTCACATTATAGAGGATATAAAACAAGATCTTGGTCAGAAAAATCATTTATGAAATAGATCTGATAAAAAAATCAAAAAGAGAATGATGAATGTCGGGATGAATTTCTGATACAATGATGATGATGAACAATAAATAATAAGCACCACTAGATTAAGAATTTGTATTAATGGGGAGTAAAGGAATGAAATGTCATATAAATATTATTTACATTGAGATGCGGGAGTACCAATATCTCTATTGTGACAGGTTCCCTAGAGAAACAATAAAATCATGGGGATTGTGGATACATTAGAAAAAGTCAATGTGAAATTGAAATTGTTATTTTAATGAATAGTTTCTATTTATTCTTAATGTTTTTTCTATATATATATATATATATAATTTCATCTAGTTTATTCTTCAAAAAATTATATTCATAATTTTATTTGGATGAATAATGAAATATTATTTTACATCTATGGTTCAGATTATAAATACATTTTTCATCCCTAATAATTAACTTGTAAATGTATGATTTACTTATAAATAATTAGCTCTATGAATTTTAAATGTTTAATTTCATTAATTTAGTGTTTTCACCATGATTAGTAATAAATAGATAGGCTGGGGAAATTAATATTTAGAGCTTAAATTTATTTCCCTTATAATGTTTATACATTTTTCATAATCATAATTCATTATTTTTACTTACAGGGAATGATTAATAACGTCATTTGATACCAATTTATATTCCTTGGGTTTATCATGTCATGATTATTTATTAAATAATTAATTATTCCATAGAGAACCCCTACAAAAGAATATAAAACCCAATTTATTTTATTTAGATTTTATGATATGTTGATTGATACCATATGGAATAAATATTTATGATTTCCATTATCTGACTTGTTGGATCGGAATTATAAATTACACCAGTGTTATAATATCCACGAACCATCACTCCTTGATTAGGTGTTGAAATTATAAATATTATATTTTTGACTTTGATACTGATGATGTTGACCCAATTTTTTCGACCAAAATATTCAACATCATGGAAAAAAAGGTATTCACATAAATAATCAAGGACACTCTATGATTTTTTTATTGAATTAAGAAAATCATATACATAAAAAATAAAAATTCTTTTAACTGATCATTTTTTCAAATTATCCTATCATTAAATACATCACATTAATTCATCATCGTCATCTATATAAAATTATTCTAACCACTATTAATTCAAAAACAATCCCAAAAACATTGGGAAAATGAAACACTAAAAGTGTGATCTAATATTCTATGTATGGGTTAAATAGTCATTAAATATTGAATTTCATCAATGAGAATAAAATGATAATAAGGGCTTGAAAAATAATCAGAGTGCATTATTAACTCAAAAAAGAAACCAACCCCATGAATACCAGAATCATCAATCATGAAAAATTTCACAAGGATTTAACAAATTGTAGATTCATATTAATCAATAATAAGGATCTATGTTATATAAATCATTATAAAAGGAAATATTATGAACACATATAAGTCAAAACAAAAATTTATTATTGTATCTAGATATCATCATCATCGAACCCATTCAAAACCATTATATTTATAATAAGATTAAAGACGACTTCCAGTATAATTATATAGAGAACATAATAATTTCCCAATTCATTAGAGAGCTCTCATGGTGCACCCATAGTATATGTTATATCGAGTCTACCTATATAATTCTTGGATTTCCTATTATATAATGTATAATTGGTTTAAATAGAACAATACATTTATTCCCATAATATAATATATAATAGACCCACTCGTTTCTATATGGGATTACCCATAATATAATATATTTGGTGGTCACCAACTTTCTTTGGGAACACAAATTGTATAAGATATATCATGCTAACCTGACATTATCTGGTTACACACATCATATATAATATCCAAGAACCACATAATGAATAATTTATATAGAATTTTTTTTAATATACACTAACTAAAACAACATTTATTATTTTCAAAACATGATTAACCTACAGAAAAGACAGGTTTCTTAACAATCCAATAAAAATATTATTAACTCATGGAAATAAAAAACGTCTAAAAAATTATCAATAAAACATGATTAAATCGTATAATATTAATGGGTTCCTTATAAATAATTTAGAAACATGATTAACCAATAGAAAAGGTACATATTATTTAAAATTCTCTTTGAAACATGATTATCCCATGGAAAATAATATATTCCTATAAAATTTCATTAAATAATTAATATTTCATCTAGTGAATGATTGATGATGATATCAATAAAAAAATCCCCAGTATTGGATACATATGAAAAAGTGTTTCTGACGTTGAAGAATGGAAAATACCATTTAAATATTATTAAAACATTCTTCAAGAAAATAATCATTTCAATTTGAAAATTATTTTTTAAAACAAAAAAATATTAAAATATTGTGAAAACCAATTTATTTTAAAATAAACAAGGATACATATAAATTAATTTTCAAATAAATTAATCTTCATGATGGTGGTAAGATAAATACAATCTATAAGGGGTCAAATAATTATTCCTTTCATATTTATTGTAAAATACAAATAGTTATCGTTTCGAAGATAACATGGAATGGTAGTTTTAAAAAAAAAATCAAAAAACAAATTATGTGTAAAAATGTCTTTAAATAATCATGTTAGAACAATTTTAAATTTTTTATTGAAATGTTGGATTATTAAAATATATGTATTTTCAAATGATGATAGAATTTAAACAAGAATTTTATAAAATATTTTCTTTTAAAAATAACTTTTTAAATTTTAAAAACTATGTATATGAAAAAGGTACCTTTTACCAAAAAAAACATTGGTAAAATATAAAGTATATAATAAATAACTGATGAATCATGAAGGATAGAAATAATGATCATTTATATTTATTAAAAAAAATAAATTCCATAATGAAAATATTTAAAAAGGGAACAGAAAAAGAGGATAAATAACAAAATTAACTTTACCACTTTAGAAAAATTTGAATTTTATTTTAAATGAAATATTAACAAAAAAACATTAAAGATCATCAGAATAGATAAATTAATGATATAACAAATCAAATGGGATGTATATACAATTCATCATATAATATATGTAAATAATATTAACATATTCATAAATAATGAAATTATGACAACTTCGCATATAGAAATGAATATAGGGTTAGTAAATGAGTTGACTCTATGTGTAAAATGTAAATAAGCATATAAAAATTAGAAATTCAACGTCATATATTAAAAAATAATATCACACATAATCTTATAACTTCAATGTTAACGATTAGTTAATATATCCCAATGAAAATGAATTGAGTTATAAAACATATTACCACTTGGAAACAGTCATCTAAAATAAAAACATGGATGAAATAACTCAAATTGAAACATAAAATGGCATAATTTTTAATGTATTCATGATATTACATGTAAAATTGGTAGTATATACACCACGTAAGATATAATATGTGGTGAATATGTCCTGACTCCCAAAAAATAAACAAGTAAGATGAGAAAAAACAATTACCTTGAGTACATGCTTTTCTAGTATTTCCATTAACATTTGTATAATACGCATAAATTAAGTATTTGATTTCATAATAAAATATTATACATTTAATAACATATAATTAAATCATTTGTATTATTTATTTTTAATGAAATATTTGAAAATAGAATAACATAAGTAAATATTGTGTCATTTGAGGATGTTTGTTTCATTATTTCAAAATGGTGTGTTGACCATGATCAAAGTGGTGATTATTTCGTAAAAAATATAGAATAATAATGAATTATGTAATATCTTATTTATTAATAAATTATAAATTTAAAATAAATCATTATAAATCTTTATGAATAACGAACTACATTTCCATCAAGTGGATGCTACGCTTTACATATGTATGAGTATCATTTCAATTTTGTAATGATCATTATATGAATTTGGAATCTATTAATATATCATTAAATAATGATCATAAAATCATAAGTAGAATAATATTACTCTAAATATACTTATATATATCATTCATGTTCTTGGTCGAAGAAAAAAGAAATGCATCGCATTGTAGTGGTGGTAGTCCATGCGTACACGAACAACATTATAATTTTTATGTGTAAAAAATTAAAATTAATATTGTCATTTCTGACTGACATATATTTGATTATAATTGTAATTATTTGATTTATATTAAAATTATTTATTAAATATACCCTTATTACTTTCCATGTATCTCATTATAAAAAAATTTTAATCTCATCATTGGATTTGGCAGTAGTCTTCCATACACACGAGTAATGCTGTCGTATAACAAATAAATTGGAATGTATAAAATGTATATTTTATTTAATAAGAAAAAAACTATAATAATGTTGGAAATAATATATATATATATATATATATTAAATCCATAAATTTAAAACTTTGTGTGAGCCATTTATGGAAAATGACTGACATCAGTTCAAGAAGTGGTAGTCTGTCTTACACACAAATAATGGCTTCACATACAATTTGTTGGGAGTGAATATTTATTTAGATTTGAAATTAATATAACAAAATCGTATTATATAGAAAATATGGTTATAAAAAAATTATAATAATTTATTAATATTATAATAAGTTGGAATAAGAAATAAAACTAAAACGTTTAGTAGGAAATTTTAACTCTTCTCAGACAATCTTTTTAGAGTTATACAAAATGTATTTCTAGAATCAATTTATGACCAATAAAATTAATATATTTTTAGAGGGGAATAATTTGGTATGTTATTTGAAAATTTATTATCCAAAATAATTTTTATGATATAAAGATGATAGGAGAGTGGGTGGAATTTTATAATTTAGGTGAGGGAGACACTAATATGTTTTTAATGAAATAAATGTAAATACGTTTTTCAAATAAAAAATGATCCAGAATAGATTTTTATAGATCCTTATACTTTTTATGGTTTAAAAATGTACATTAGGAATACATAATACATATTTTTAGGTAATTATAAACCTTATCATTTTTGTTTAGCCTTTGGAAATCCCATTTTTTTCATTACCATAGTACTTTATTTTTATGATTTTCAAGATTCACTATGGTCAAAAATATGTTAAATGTATTAGATAATAAATATTATTATTATTAAAAATATATAATCCATTTTATCAAAATAAATTCACATAATTGAAATATTTTAATAAATAATTAAACTCACAGAAGTGATGAAAATGCTGGTTTTCAAAAAGTGCATTTTTCAAGGAAATGATGATTTTATATTAGATATGTGAATTATTATTATTTTTATATGAATAAAAATTAATATTAAATTATATACTATTTATAAATTTAACTCAAATAATTTATCATTATGGGTTTTTATTTAATTAAAATAGATTTTCTTTATTAACATAAAAAACCATTTCTAGAAAAAACTCCTTTTAAACACAAAAGACGATCTAATAATAAAATAAAATACGAAATTTATTAAATAAAATTATATGGGTTAAATATAAAAAATATATAACTTTAATTAATTTACATCATATTCAAAATAAATGGATAATTTTAAATTTATTGATTTATTTTAAATAAAAGGCAGTTTTATAAAATTCAATATTTTTCACGATTCACTGAAAAATATAAATATTCATAAAAAATCTCTAAATATCACAAAATTTAAATTATTTTATTATATTTTAAAAAATGAAGTCACATTAATCAAATAATTTTTTATGTTTTTAAAAAATTAGTTATCCTGTTTTTTCATGAAAATAGATAAAACAAATATTTAATGAAACAATATTTATAATAAATAAAATTACATAATATTTTTTTAATTTTCTTAAAATTTATCAATATTTAATATTGAGAATTAAATATTTATAAATATTATTAATTTTTTAATATTATTCATAAGCTCCAATTTAAATACACTATTATAATGACCATATATTTTGAGTGTTATTTACGCTTAGTGGTGTGTGTCTAATACATAATAAATCATATTTTTAATTTATTAAATCTAATTATATTACATCCACCCCCCATTAGTTAATTATTTCCTCTAAATTTGATCATTTTCCCATCATTAAATTGATGTATATTTTAAAATACCATTTTTGGGAGCCCACATCTTGAAAATGGTTAATAAAAGATCCTCTTTATAAGATAGAAAAGGGCATACAATGGTCATATAGAATTACATATATTAGTTTTATAAATAATAAATCATTGGTGGGGGATAATATTCTAACATGGAAGAAATTTTTAAGTAAAAATAATGATATTAAAAGATATAGATCATTCCTCATAAGAAATTTACTATTTTAGATAATGTTAACAATCAAAAAACCATAAACCAATGAGGTTAGAATATGTTCATTGATATCTTAAAAAAATGGTAATATGAAGTAAATTTGGTTCAAGATTATTTTCATAGAATTGATGAATTATTTTATCATCTAGACTACAAAAATAAGGAAATATTCTATCATTAATTTTATAAATTCATCCTTTATAATATTTCAAGCACGATATGATCTTTTTCACCGAATTATTTGTATTCAAGATGAATTTTTCATTCTTAAAGCACTAAAATAAAATATTTATCTCAATAACCATTTATTGTTTAAAAATACAGTTCATATATCATTAGAAATTATTAAAATCCAAAAAAAATAAAACATTGATTTTTTTTTCAAAAATGTGTAAACCACTATATGAATAAATAATAAATTCATCTCCAAAATTCAACAATAATACCCATGGTTCATAGTAAATCATTCCAAAAAATTATCTTCATTAAAGGGTGTTTTAACCTCAAATATTATCTCATACCTGTAATATTTCTTTCCTTAAAAATGTATATTTTTTAATTCAAATATCATTAATCACTTAGTCCCCAAATAACATATCAATCATACTGATATCTATATCAAAAGACATATGTTCTCATAATTACATAAATATTCATTATCATATAAACCCTAATGTTTATCTACAAATTAAATCTAATTTTCTTTAAATTTATATGTATATTTCACATTAAAAAAAATCATAACATATACATCCACATAATAAAATTCCCGTCAAATTTTAATTAATAACATTTTGTTCTCACCACTTAAAACCAAAATGTTGTGTTTAAAATTTTAAATTATGGTCATCCTTAAACGAATATAATTATGATGTTATACATAACACTTACTATAAACTCACATGAAAACATCGTAACCTCTAATTTTATCTAATTCATTCATGTGATACTAAGGATGCTGGGTCAGGAGGTACCCCCACCGCGTTGGACTCAAGCTGATTACGGATGGATCCTTTTCCTCGGGTGTCATGAGGGGAGGTGGGGTGGTCAGGGACTCTGAGGGTCTCATTATTTTGGCTTTCTCTATCTTCTATGGTAGTGGTGATTCACTTCAGGCCGAAGCCAGAGCTCTGAACATGAGTCTGCTTCTTTGAGATCTTGCTAACATCAATCTGGAAGCGGTTGAAAAGGATTCCATGATGCTCTATAAGTCTTTTCATGGTTCAGGTAATAATCTATGGCCTATTTCATACATCATTCGACGGTTCATGGGCCTAATTAATAATCATATGAATATTCTATATACTTGGCGGGAGGGTAATAAAGTGGCGGACTTTCTCGCTTCTAAGGCGGATTAGCGTACTCAGATTTCCTACTTTTCTAACGTCCATGAATTTCCTCCAGAGGGAAACAACCTTGTGATAGGGGATGCTCTCGGCCTCTATTACTTTAGACCCCCTTAATTTTTTATTTTTCTTCTTTGGTCTTCCTTTATGTGTTTTGTGAGCTGTTGGACTTCGAAAAATTAAATAAATACAATTATGAAGATTCATGTGATACTAACTATTATAACCCTAAACCTACACTACCAGATTTTATGATGAAATGATAAACATTACAATTATAACTTCTATTATAATGAAGGTGGCCCAATTTTTGTTTAAAAAAAATCCACCATAAATTGAAATCAATTGAATTCTAAATAATATTTTATGTCTTGAATTTTGGAAATTAGGAAACATGTTATAAATAAAAAATATTCATGTCATTAATTGATCATATATCCTATTTAACTCAACTATTATTATTTCACCTTATGTATTCATCATCATACTTCTGAAATACATCTACAAATAATTCATTTATCAAAAATATTGAATAGTATAGAAAAACAAATATTATAAGGGTGAGATGAAATTCTTAGTATGGGTATTCATAAATATTAAATGTTGAATGTAATCATTGTGAATAAAGAATTGAAATAGTTTATAAATCCATAATCAGTGTTCAAGATAGAATTAAAAAAGTATTAAATACACATAAATACTTGAATCATCAATCATGAAACATGGAATATGCCATTAACATAAGAAATTGTCACAATAACCAATAATAATGAGCCATGTGTTATCAATCAAATTCAATGGAAAAATTATAAACTCGTAGTAAGAATAAGAAAATTGTGTTAGTACTATGGGATATCATCCTCATAGAAAACTAATTGACCTCTTTCTATGTTAACAACCATAATACCAACTTCTAATATAATATAAAAGAAAACATAATCTTTATCGAATTCATTGGAGATCTATCTAGGTGAACCCATTGTATTTGTTATATCAATCTCACTCGTCACTTTTAAGTAACACCAATTATATAAGATATAATGGGTTCTCTTTATGCTATCTTGGAAAACTGGTCATGTAATATATAATGGGATCACACAGTTATTTTTGGACGCACCCATCATATATGCTATATCAATCTCTCCCGAAGCTATAGAAGAACACCCATTATATAAGCTATATCATTATCACCAGGTGCTATCTGGGAACACCCATAATATATAATCTGCAACAACCTAACATGAACAAAGAATATAGATAATTAATTCAAAAATAAATTCATTGAAACAACCTTTATTTTTTTAGAAGATGATTAACCCATTGAAAAGCCACAGGTTCTATAAGAATATATTTTAGTAATTATAAACCCATGTGTTGAAACCCTTATTTTAATAATCACCAAATCATGTTCATTTTGATATTAATGGTTTTTCTGTTTTATTATAGAATTTTTAAATATAATGCATATTGGGAAATATATATAAGTACGGAAATACTCACTATTGACGTTGATTCACTATTAGAAATGAGTCACCATTAAGGATGACTCACCACTAGTAATGTCTCACCACCATGATTTTTTTAAAAGAATACAATATAACTACCTATAGAATAATTGTCTTTTTTGAACCCAAAATGTAACACCCCAAGATTCCACGATACAATTCTCTTTATATTATACAGTAGCGTGTCTTGTACGCAACTTCGAGTTCTAACACAGACCACAACAAATCAAACTAGCCATTATGAATAGTAATACCCACTTTTTAAAATTTTATAAATTTTATGTTTCAAAATGGAAATCATTTTTGGATTCGGAATATTGAAATTATCCTAGGGTGATTTTTTGGTATTTTTCTGAAAACTATCAATTTTTGATGAATATTGAAATGCACTAAGTTATTAGTTAAAAACCGAATTTTTATTTAAATAATTATTTATTTTTTTTAAATTTATTTTAGGCCAAAATATATACGTAATACCTATATAAGTCCAATGAAATTCATTGGAGTCAGTTTACAATAATTTTAGACATATAAAAATTTTATTGAACATTTCACAGTCTTTTACCCACCTCCGAGGAGAATTTCCAAATTAACATGAAACATAATTTTACCACTTCTGTGTGTGGAATTTCAAAAATCAAAGAGTCATGGTTAATATTAAGGAGTAAAATTTTGTTCAATAACATAAAAATATTTTTTGGTGAATAGTATCTTTTTTACTTTTGTTTACCATAGTTAAAAGTAAATAGGATAATTAAGGGTAAAAATGATATAAATATTATCCAAAAACATGTCATAATTCTACTGGACAAGTGTATCTCGACCAAAAACAATCTCAAATATTATATTTTCAATTAGGTCCACTTGTATTAGATTAGGACATTTATTATTATTTAATTCAAAGAAGATTTTAAAGTGTTAAAATAAAATTTTAATAACTATAACATTTATAATATAGGGTTTTACATAAGATAAATTCGATTATAAATAATCATTAGAAATATAAAAATATTTTATACATAATGGTTATTTATTTATAATTTTTAGACATTAAATATTTTAATTTATTTATGACACAATGGTGATGCAGAAATTACCTAAATAATAAAATATTAAAATAATTGATAATATAAATACCCAAATAAATGTAATATGAGACTTTTTATGAATTCCACTGATTATATAGGTTAATATGACATGTTAGTATTGATTTAATTATGTTTCATCGATGTAATAATGCTCTTATTATTTTCACAAAAAACAAATACCAAATAGTGTCAAAATTGACATAAAAGAGTTTTTAAAACAAATATTATATTATTAATTGATATGAAAATCCTAAAAATCTAAGGATCGTCCAAATGACTAATATAATGATATATTTATCATTAATTGACCACCTTGCTGTCTCTTGGATTCATATAGTAATTTTATTAACTATATAATATAAAAATACAAGGTGTCATGGTAAATATCAAACAAATTAACTACGAGTTGAAACTAAAAGATAAGGTTAATATAATAACCCAAACCAGTCTAAATTCAATTGGATGAAAGTATTTCGACCCATCCCCACCTTAGAGTTTGAGTAATCCACTTTGAGCAATTAGAAACCGAATATTAATTTATTATAAAATAATATTTCTAACTTTTCCAAAGGTTCCCCTCACCCCTCTTATAAAAGGGCACTCCACCTTCTCACAAATTCACACATTCAAAGCCTTTTGGCTTGGCCAACCCCTGCCCAAATATTCTCTCAAATTATCTCACTTAAAACTAGAGGAATTAGTTTGATAAGAAAGCCAACCTAATGATCACTTTTGATCAAATCAAAAGGAAGAACCCGAAGAAGAGGTAATGTTTTCACCACCATTTTTCATGTTCATTTCTTATTCATCTTCTTCTTTCCTTATTATTTACATTATAAAATAATACCTCCAGTATATTCTATATGCTGTGATGTTATTATAAATATGTAACAACCAAATTCATTATTCTATCCATCCCATGAATGACATGTCACCATACGTGCGTACGTACGGCATACCATCTCCACGTCGTGGTGTAATTGTTATTCAATATATTATTATTTATATGGGTACAATAATGATGTATAATTCATGTATATAATAAATATAACATGATAATGATTCTGTATACATGATACTCTATCAAATTATATATTATTTTAATATCAAAATAATGATATTGTCGCTCGTGCGTACGTACGGACTACCGTCTCCACGAACGCGATGAGATTCATTCCCCATTGTATCCATTAAAGTATTATTCTCATTTTATGATCTAAAATAATGTTTATGTACTTTATATCATTCTAGATAGTTATAAAATACAACCTATCCATAAAATACATGTCTTATATAACAAAACATATAAAATAAAAAGATTAAGCTAGCAATTGAAATGACGATAATACTAAAATATTATTAACAATGCATTAATAGAAGAACATATATGATATCATAATTATGTATATGGTTCATGTATAACATTATAACAATGTTTTAACTATTATACATGAGGTTAACATACCATCTACTAAGGGAAAGTATAAGGTAAGGGTTTATTTCACAATATCTTCATTATCCGAGGTTATTTATACGTGATTATCTACTGGGACCTCTTTATCATCCACATCCATGTTTCTCAAAAATGTATTTCAAATAATTATTACTATTTTAAAGACTATATTATAATGTCATTTATACCTTTGTTTAATTTTTATAAGATGTTTATAAAGTAATCTTTCGGTCATTTTCCAAACAAGGTCCTTTTTAACCTTTTCGACAGAATTAATGTAAGAATGGCTTTTTTAAACTATACGGCCGGAGAAACTATTTTACACTGTTATAAAATACTCTAATATTCCCTTATAAGTTTATAAAAATATTTTCAAAGTAAATTTTTTATTTTATAATATTGTGACTTTTAAATGATTTCAAAAAAAGAGATATTTCTATCAAATAGTTTTCATTTCATCTATGTCAACATCGTTTGATGGATTTTAAGCTTATTTGAAGTTTATTTATTATGATACAAAAAATACATATATTATTGAAGATTTTGTGATATTTTTGAATGTGGATGTGTTATTTTAATACTATTCATGGTTTATGGTGAATTTATTGACATTTCGTATACTAGTTTAATACAAATGTTTATGTTATGTTTAATCATGTTCATATGAGGAATGAATTGGACTTAATAAGTGACGAGTGGAGCCCACTATAGCTCCTTGATGCATCGGTAGGTCTCATGAGACAAACTAGGGTCTTGGCACACGGCCTTGACAAAATCATATTTGTAGTCTTGGCACGATGCCTTGGCAATGTGGTTATGATAGTCTGGCATTATGCATTCCATCATTATGAAAGTGGTCATTGATATTGCATGTGATTATTCAACTAGTAGAATACCCATGTGAATTAGTAAATGGAATTATTTCATTTTATCTTTTAAATATTATGCTGAAGTTAATGTTTAAAAGGCCTTTTGTAGTTATATATTGCCTAAAATGTTTATGTTTATTTATTAAAAGTTTCTGCTATATTGTTATCCTTACTGAGCATCTGAGATCACCCCTTTCAATGTTTTATTTTTCCAAGGTTGTGAAGAAGTAATTTCTGAATGGCTTGCATGTATTATATGTGAGGCCATGAGTGTGGAATATGGAGACTATGTTGTTTTAGTTTTCATTTTTATGATGTAATGTAAAACTTTATGAATATATCTAGTGTTTCCACGGCTACTAAACTAATCGATCTTTTGAGATTTGATCTTTCTTTTGATCATTCCAATGTAATGTAATAATGTACCATCTCTGGGTAAATGGGGTTGTTGCATTATATTTGGTATCAGAGGAAGTTTTGTACAAACCTTGGAAGCTAGATTTATAGAAACTCTGATTAGAGCACATAGAGCTAATATGGACTTTGAGGATTAGTATAGAAGAACATTCTAGAATTTTGGTAATGTAGAGATTTTGTGATTTTTCTGAGAAATAAATCCCTATCTGGATACGATCAGGTAGAGACGGCTCTGGAACAGATGTACCTAGGGGTAAAACCCGAAATCACTGCTTTGAGCTAGATTCGAACTGGAACTGGTGCACAATAATGGGCCTTGCTTCACTCTTGGTTACGACACTCCTAGGGGATATTCTTAAGATAATTCTCATTTTCATTACAAACCATTATGAAGGGTTTATGAGTATATACTTCCTCAATGAAAACATTTTTATGATTATTGATTATATCCATAAATACTCAAATTTATGTTAAGTGTTTTATTGGTATGGAATTATGTATTTTGATTCATAATCTAATCTAGTTTATGACATTGTTTAGAAATGGAACCTAGTGGAAGAAATTGAAACCATATCAATGCACTCACAACATGTAGGGATTTCCCACCTGCACAATATAATTATAGTGGAGCTGGTGATACAACTGGTCCTGATCAGTTTATCACCATACTGGGACAACTCACCCAGGTTATGAATAATAACCTTACCCATATGAATCACCCTTATCCACAGCGTGGAGGATCAATGTTAGATTTCTTCTTTAGGAAACAACCACTAAAATTCATCGGGATTACAAATCCAATTCTAGATGAGCAATGGATAAGTTCCCTAGAGAATATATTCCAGGCATTGACGATTAGTAAAAGAGAAAAAGTTATCATGGAAGTTTACCTTCTCACTGGAGATGTTGATCAATGGGGGTCGTTGATTCAAAAATGAAGGAAGATGATGTAGTATAAAATATGGAATGGAGGTTGTTCAAAGATATGTTTTAAAAAAAAATACATTCCTCGTGACCATAAAGCAGATATAAAAAAGTAATTTCTGAGTCTGGGACAAAAGGATGATTAGAATGTCCCAAAGTATGAGGATAACTTTACAAGGTTATCAAGGTATGTTGGAGATTATATACATAACCCAAGAAGTAATATTTATCATTTCATTGATGTGTTAAAACCATTTCTTCATCGAGAATTAATGTCACAATCTTTATCTTCATACGAAGATATTGCCTCATGTTTTATGAAGGCAGATAAATAATTCTCTATATCTTATGAATTTAAAGATAAGAAATAGAATAATAGATCTACATATCAATATGGTAATGGAAATATGGGGAAGAAGGGAAACGATGAATATCCATCCTGTAGTAAATGTGGGAAGAAACAGCCTGGTACTTTCTTGAAGGGAATGGGAGTCTGTTACAAGTGTGGTGAAAAATGCCACCAAGCTCGTGAATGCAAGGGGAAGAAAGAAGCTACCGATGTTTAATGATACAACTGCATAGAGATGGGACATTATGCTAATGAATTTCCTAAGCGTCGGGGGAACTTACCTCAGAAATGGCAATGGGATCAAGGCCAAGCTTATCCTATCAATAATGCTGAGGTAGAAGCTCCAAAAGACGTGGTGGCAGGAAACTTAATGGCTTACTCATGTTTAGAAAATGCATTATTTGATTCTGGATCATCGCATTGTTTCATATCTTCCCATATTGCTAAAAAAATTATATATTTCCAATTTGATTTAACAAAGGAGTTGTCAGTTAAATATTTTAAGGGAAGTATCATTGCAACAATGTTTTGTGAATCAGTCCCCATTAGAGAACATAAATGTTCTTTATCTTCTAATCTCATTGTCATACCTATGGTTGGTATTGATTTAATCCTCAGTATGGATTGGATTTTGGACCACAATGAAAAAAATTATTGTAAGAAGAAGGAGGTTACTATTTTTATGATAATGATTAGGAACACCTTATATTTAGAGCGTAATCATCACCACCAAATCCTTATCTAGATCCACCCCCTGTAGCTCAACTAAATTCAATTATTGGGGAGGATGAGAATGAAATGACTGTGGGTGAGGAAAGGAATGTTCAAATAGAGGATGTACCTACTGTGAAAGAATTTGTAGATGTGTTTCCGAATGATTTACATAGACATCCTCCAGAAAGGGAAGTTGAGTTTTCCATTGATTTAATGCCTGGATCAAGGCCTATATCGAAGAACCCTTATAGGTTGGCCACTATGGAATTAGTCGAACTGAAGAAACAACTAGAGGAATTGAGTAATAAGGGATTTATTTAACGTAATTTTTCTCCATGGGGAGCCCCTATTCTTTTTGTAAGAAGAAATATGTATCTATGAGGGTATGTTTCGACTACAAGGAAATCAATGGTAAAACAATAAAGAACAAGTATCCCCTACCACGCATTGATGATTTATTTGACCAACTGCATGGAGATCAATACTTATTAATGATTTAACATCGGTCTGGATATCATCAGTTGTGTGTGAAGAAGGATGACATTCCGAAGATATCATTTCAAACAAGGTACATGCATTACGAGTTTACAATAATTCTTTTTGGGATATCTAATGCGCCCTCTGTATTCGTGGATCTAATTAATAGAGTTTTCAAGAAATATCTAGATGAATTTGTGGTGGTATTTATTGATGATATCTTGGTATAATCAAAAAGCTAAGAAGATCATGAAAATCATTGGCTCATTATCCTGAAGACTCTAAGAAGATATGAATTATAAGGGATGTTTAGCAAGTGTAAGTTCTGGCTTTAAGAGATTTCTTTTCTTGGACATATTTTCTCAAAATATGGAATCTATGTTGATCCTTCTAAGACTGTGGCAATCCAAGAATGGCCAGCACCGACGAGTATAACTGAGGTATGTAGTTTTATTGGTTTAATAGGTTATTATCGATGTTTCGTCTAAGATTTTTCCCGATTATCTAACCCATTAACGAAGCTCACACGTAAATGGGTAAAATTTGTTTTGACCAAGGAGTGAAAAGAATGTTTTGATGAACTGAAGAGAAGATTATTCGATGCTCCTATACTGACTCTACCATCGGGGAATGAGGGGTTCGTTATTTATAGTGATGCATCGAAGAAAGGACGTGGTTGTGTCCTTATGCAGAATGATAGGGTTATTGCCTATTCATCACGACAACTAAAAATTCACGAGCAAAACTATCCTACTCATGATATTGATTTAGAGGATGTAATATTTGCTTTGAATATTTTGATATATTATCTCTATGGTGAAAAATGTGAGATTGATAATAATCACAAGAGATTGAAGTATATTTTCTCACAAAAAGTACTCAACGTAAGGCAAAGGAGATTTCTTGAAATACTCAAGGATTATGATTTCATGATACACTACCACCCCGGGATGGAAAACAAGGTGGAATATTCTTTGAGTAGAAAAGATCATGGGGTTTTGAACAATATGAAAATTGAAAGGGAACCAATTTTCATGGATCAAGGTAAGATGGACATGGGAATAACCATGGATGGTGAAAATTTAATTCTTTTTCAAATGGTTACCAATGCATTTTTACTAGAAAGGATTAACATTTCTCAGACTGATGATGAAGAATTTCAAAAGAAGATTAATGCTTTGAATGATGGGAGATTGAGAGACTTTGTGTATGAAGATGGAATTTTGAAATTTTAGAAAAGGCATTGTGTTCCCGATATACATGATCTAAAACGGGAATTGATGGATCATGCTTATAGTTCTAATTTCTCTATAATCCCTGGGAGCACAAAAATGTATAGAGATTTGAAGGAACATTTTTGGTTGGACAACATGGAGAGGGAGATTGCTGATTTTGTGCCAAGATGTATGGTTTGTTAACAAGTGAATGCTGAAAGGCAACAACCTGGTGGAGAATTGCAACCTCTTCCCATAACTATGTATAAATAAGATAATATTGCGATGGACTTCGTCATGGGGCTACCAAAGACTCCTAGATGGAATGATGCAATATGGGTCATCGTTGATCGTCTTACCAAGTCATCACATTTTCTTGCTATAAAGGATGATTTACCACTTGAACGACTAGCAAGACTATATATTAATGAAATTGTGAGACTTCATGGAGTACCCCTATCGATTGATTCTGATCGTGATCCCCATTTTACTTTAAGATTATGGAAGAGTCTTCAAAAGTCCATGGACACTGAACTTCATTTGAGCACAACCTACCACCCTCAAATAGATGGACAATTAGAACATACTATTCAAACCCTTAAATACATGTTGAGATCCTGCTCACTTGACTTTCATGGAATGTGGGGTCAATATATACCTATGGTAGAAGTTTCCCATAACAATAGCTTTCATTCGAGTATTCAGATGGAACCATATGAAGTGTTATATGGAAATAGATGTCACACACCATCCTGTTGGGATGACGTTGGTGAATGAATACTCCTTGGTCCAGAACTGGTGGAGGAAACGATGGAAAAGGTGAAGGTAATCCAAAACCACATCAAAGAAGCTCAAAGTAGGTAGAGCAGCTATACCGATAACCGATGGGAGGATTTGGATTTTCATAAAGGAGATTATGTTTTCTGGATGGTATCTCCATTGAAGGAAATTATACATTTCGGTAAAAATGGTATATTGAGTCATAGGTACATCAGAACTTTTGAAATTCTAGAACGAATTGGGGCTGTAGCTTACCATTTGGCAATGCCGCCAAGTCTCTCCAATGTTCACGATGTGTTTCACGTGTCACTGTTGAGGAAATACATGCCTGAACCAACACATGTACTCACTTATGAAGAATTAGAACTAGAACACGATCTGTCTTTTTGAGAAGAGACCATCAGGATTCTTGATACTGGACAACAAGTACTGAGAAACTGGACGATTTGTCTGGTAAGAGTTCTATGGAGAAACCATAAAATGGAAGAGGCAACATGAGAACCTGAGGAACTTATGATGAAGAATCACTCGAGTCTTTTTATACAGTAATTTTCTAGAAACATCATGGATGAAATTATTTGAAGGAGGGAAGAATGTAACCCCCCAATCTTCCACAGTACGCTTCTCTTTGAATAAAACAGTAGCATGTGTTGTACGCAACTTCAAGTTCTAACACACACCACAACCAATCAAACCATCCATTATGAATATTAATACACACTTTTTAAAATATTCTAAATTTTATCTTCCAAAATGGACTTCATTTTTGGATTTGGAATATCAAAATTAGCCTAGGGTGAGTTTTTGGTATTTTTCTGAAAACTTGAAATTTTTTATGAATAGTGAAAACACTGAGTTATTAGATAAAAACTGAATTTTTTTTAAATAATTATATATTTAATTTAAATTTATTTTATATAATAATATATACTTAATACCTATATAATTTCAATGTAATTCATTGGAGTCATTTAAAAAAAATAGACAGATAAAAATTTTATTTAACTTTTCACCGTCTTTTACCAACCTCCTAGGAGAATTTGGAAATTCAAATAAAACATAATTTTACCGCTTCTGTATGTGGAAATACGAAAATCCGAGAGACACGATTAATATCAAGGAGTGAAATGTGGTTCAATAAGATAAAAATAATTTTTTGTGAATAGTAACTTTTTACTTTTATTTACCACGGTTAAAAGTAAATAAGATAATTAATGGGGAAAATGATATTAATATTACCCTAAAAAATTTCCTAATTCTATTGGAGAAGTGTATCTCGACCATAAACAAACTCAGGAATGAAATATTGTCATTTTTGTCCACTTGGATGAGATTATGATATTTATTATTATTTAATTCAAAGAAGAGTTAAAAGAGTTAAAATCAATGTTTATTAACTTAAAAAATTTTAATATTTGGGTTTACATAAGATAAATTCGATTATAAATATTCATTATAAATATAAAAATATTTTCTAAATATTGGTATTTTCTTTATAAATTATGGACATTAAATAATTTAATTTATTTATGACACAATATTGATGCAGTAATTACCTAATTAATAAAATATTAAAATAATTGATAATATAAATACCCAAATAAAGGTAATTTGAGACTATTTAGGAATTACACTAATTTTATAGGTTAGTATTACATGTTAGTATTGATTTTTTTTATGTTTGATCGAAGTAATAATGATGTTATGATTTTCACAATAATCATATACCAAATAGTTTCAAAATTGACATGAAAGAGTTTTTTAAAGAAATATTATATTATTAATTGGTATTAAATTGATAAAAATCAAATCTTCATCCAAGTGACTTAAATAATTATATGTTCATAATTAATGGACCACTTGGGGGTCGCTTGGATATATATTTTATGTTTATTAATTATATAATATAAAAATACAAATTGACATTGTAAATGTCAACCTAATTAACTAAAAGTTAAAACTAAAAGATAAGGTTAATATAATAACTCAAACCTGTCTAAATTCTATTGGATGAAAGTATTTCAAATCATACACACCTTATACTTTTAATAATTCACTTTGGACCCATTAGAAACCGAATATGAATTTATTATAAAATTATATTTCTAGCTTTTCAAAAGGTGCCCCTCACCCCTCATATAAAAGGGCACTCGACATTCGCACAAATTCACACATTAAAAGTCTTCTGGCTCGGACAAACCCTACCCAAATACTCTCTCAACTTCCCTCAATTCAACCTAGAGGCTTTATTTTGACCATAAAACAAAACTAAGGAGCCCTTTTGATCAAATCAAAATGAATTATCCGAAGAAGAGGTAATGTTTTCACCACCATTTTTCAAGTTCATTTCTTCTTCAACTTCTTAATTCCTTGTTATTTCCACTATAAAGTAATAATTCCAGTATATTATATATACTGTGATGTTATTAAAAATATGGAACAACCAAATTAATTAATCTATCCATCCCTTGAATGACATGTCACCATATGTGCGTACGTACGGCCTACCGTCTCCACGTCGTGGTGTAATTGTTATTCAATATATTATTATTTAGTTGGGTATAAAAATGATGTATAATTCGTGTAAATAATAAATATAACATGATAATGATTCTATATATATGATACACCATCCAATTATATATTTATTTAATATCAAAATAATGATATAGTCACTCGTGCGTACGTACAGACTACCATCTCGACGAACGCGATGAGATTCATTCCCCATCGTATACATTCAAGTATAATTCTCATTTTTGGATTAAAAATAATGTTTAAGGACTTGATATCATTCTGGATATGAATTAAATAAAACCAATCCATAACAAACACGCCTTATGTAACAAAACATATAAATCAAAATGATTAAATTAACACCCAAAACGAAGATAGTACTAAAATATTATTAATAGTGCATTAATAGAAGATCATATATGATATCATAATTAGGTATATAGTTCTTGTATAACATAATAACAATGTTTTAACTATGATAAAGGAGTTTAACATACCATCGACTATGGAAAAGTACAAGGTAAGGGTTTATTTCACAATCTCTTCATTATCTGAGGTTATTTATACGTGATTATCTACAGGGACCTCTTTATCATCCACATCCATGTTTTTTAAAAACCTATATCAAATAATTCTTAATATTTTTAAGACTATGGTATAATGTAATTTATACACTTGTTGACTTTTTATAAGATGTTTGTAATGGAATCTTTCTGTCATTTTTCCAACAAGGTCCTTTTTATCCTTTTCGACAGAATTAAGGTAAGAATGTATTTTATAACTTATACATAGGGTGCAGATATTGTCCATTGTTATAAAATCATCGAATCTTCCCTTAAAATATTATAAGAATATTTTCATAGTAAATTTTTTATTTTATAATTATGTTACTTTTAAATGATTTCAAAAAGAGATATATTTCTCTCAAATAGTTTAGATTTCATCTATATCAAAATCCATTGGTGGATTTTAAGTTTATTTGATGTTTATTTATTATGATACAAAACATCCATATATTATTGAAGGTTTTGTGATATTTTTTACTATAGATGTGTTATTTTTTTACCATTCATGGTTTATGGTGAATATATTGACATTTTGTATGCCAGATTTAATACGAATGTTTATGTTATGTTTAAACCTGTTCATATGAGGAATGAATTGGACTTAATAAGTGACGAGTAGAGCCCGCTATATCTCCCCTATGCATCAGTATGTATCATGAGAAAAACTAGTGTCTTAGAATAAGGCCATGACACAATCTTATTTGTATTCTTGGCACGAGGCCTTGGCTATGTGGTTATAATAGTCTAGAATTATGCATTCCATCATTATGAAAGTGGTTATTGATATTACTTGTGATTATTCGACTAGTAGATTATCCATGTGAATAATTATATGGAATTATTTAATTTTATCTTTGCCATATTATACTGAAGTTAATGTTTAAAATGATTTTGTTTTAGTTATACATTGCCTAAAATGTTTATGTTTATTTATGAAACTTTTAACTATATTTTTATCCTTACTGAGCATCTGAGCTCACCCCTTTCAATGTTTTATTTTTCCCAGGATGTCATGAAGTAATTTATGAATGAACTGAAGGGATAGCATATGGGGACATAAGTGTGGACTGTGTTGACTATGTTGATTTAGTTCTCATTTTTATAATGTAAAATAAAACATTATGAATATATATAGTGTTTCCAAGGATACTAAACTAATTGATCTTTCGAGATTTGATATTTATTGTGATCATGCCAATGTTATGTAATAATGCACCGGCTCTGGGTAACGAGGGTCGGGGAGTTACACAAAATGTAGAAAAGGGTTGAAAATACCTACTTCCAGAATGAATATTTTTCTATGTGTCGAAAATACCAACCCCCAGACCCAGTCACTGATGAGGATGGCCATCCAACAGAATGTAATTTTGACTATCTTTTGAAAACACCTACTACTAGAGTCAAACTCACCATTGGTCATGACACACTACCATCCTAACTCACTAACAAATATTTTATCCTTGTCTAATGAAGTAACTAGGACAATTTTATTTTCATTATTTTTAATTAAATATTCATAAGTGATATATTAATTAATTTAATTAAAAAAATTATTTTCATTATTTTGATTAATTTTTTTATAGAAATTCTATAAATTATGATTTAAACCATTGTACAAAGATTCATGATATCCAGATGATTGTTCTCCTTATGGAAACTCCTACATATTATTGGTAAAAACAAGTAGTATAATATCATGAACTATCCTAGTTACCTAAGTAATGTTGAGTCAATAATGTTTTCCTTATGAATTTTCCATTCCTACATACTTGGGGGATATTGTTGAGTCAATAAGGTTTCATTATAACATTACAATTCCTTCATGTTTTAAAAATCAGAAACACATTATCTGAAGGAAAATTTTATTTTCTCTATGTCTTAATTCTATTAGGAAAATTTCACTTCCCCATGGAAATTTATCCTCACTGTGTTTCTCATTGATCATTATCTTGTGTAAATGTAAAATTCAGTTTCATATCTAAAACCTTGGAAGAATATACTATTTAGATTAAAAGATTTTTTTTCAGGTTCCGAATTCTGGTTCCGAGTTCTCTAAATTCAAACTCCAAACTCTTATGAGTTCTGACTCCGAGTTATCTGAATTTAGACTCCGAACTCTTATGAGCTCGGACTCTGAGTTCTCTGAATTCAGACTCCAAACTCTTATTATTTTTGACTATGAGTTCTCTAAATTTAGACTCTAAACACTTATGATTTCTAAATCCGAGTTCTCTGAATTCAGACTCTGAACTCTTTTGAGTTCTATCTCTGAGTTCCCTGAATTCAAACTCCAAACTCTTCTGAGTTCTGACTACAAGTTCACTGAATTAAGACTCCCAACTAATATGAGTTCTGCCTCAGTGCTCTATGAATTCAGACTCCGAACACTTATGATTTCTAACTCCGATTTCTCCAAATTCAGAATCCAAACTCTAATGAGTTCTAACTCTGAGTTCTTTGAATTCAGTCTCCAAAATCTTATTTGTTCTGACTTTGAGTTCTCCGAATTCAGACTCTGAACTTTTTTGAGTTTTTTCTTTGAGTTCCTTGAATTCATACTCTGAAATCTTCTGAGATCTGACTCTGAATCCTCAGGAACATTGACTCCGAACTTTGTAAGTTCAAGCTCCAAATTCTTGTGAATCCTGATTCGAATTTCTTTGAAATTCATACTCTGTATTTTTATAGAGTTCAGTTTTTTAATTCTTTTAAAAACATATTCTTAATATCATTTTATTATAGGCACTGAATGTGTTTTTGGTTAGACTCCAAACTTTTATTTTCATACATTCGGAATATTTGATATTGGTTACGTAACCATATTTTTTCTTACACTTGTTTTTGTTATAAATAAATTTTGTTCTTTTAGTTACTAACTAACCTTTGTTTGAGTGACACATGTACAGGACTCTACAAAACTCGTGGAAAAAATATGGTCATTTGGGGAGGGATTCGACTATTAGTTCTAGGACTATAAATAGGATATCATTTGAAAGATATCAGGACATGTTGATCAATCTAGAGATTACATGATGCTTAATTGATTTCTAGAGAGACAAACATTATTTCTTTGTGCGCACTGAACACCTTGTTCATATTTTTTTTACAACTCTGAATGTTTCCGAGTACATTTGAGGGCTTCTGAGTATAGGAAGACAGAGGTGCCGACTACCTTAATGTTCGAGGACTTCCTTGCTGAGGAAGACAGAGGGTCAAACTACCTTGAACATGAGGGCTAGCGGGTATAACAAAATAGACTCCAATCATCATATTGAGGGCTTACCCTGGTGTGGGTAAGACAAACATTCTTTAAAATATAATTCAAGTGACCGTTATCCAAGGTTGTTGGATACCCTTCACTTTGGGTACAAAGACAAAATACTTGTTACTTGTTTGTTTCATGTTTTCTACTATATTTTGATTGTTGAGGAATGTATAACTATCTTATACTTCTTATACTATTATAATATGACCTAGTAAGATTATATTTGATTTAACATAGAATATAAATCCTTGTAACCTCTTTTTATGTTTCATATTTGGATTCACTTTTCCAGAATAACTTTCTCGCAATCTTATTTTTAGAATCTATCAAATGTGTAGAACTAGAGGTTTTGTGATTTAAATTGTTTAGCCTTGTTAAAAATAATCATCTTTAAAAGTTCCAAAGGATTTTTTTAAAGTATACAATTCACCCCCTCTTGTATTTTGAGAATTATTAGATACTTCATTCGTTATCTATATTATTTTGATCCAAAATTTTGTATTATAGACTATATCACACACCACATACCATCTCAACAATTGGTATCATATGATTGGTTCAATATGAATTAATCTCCCTATTATATTAAGAATATAATTAATCATCTATTTATTTCTGGAATCATCTATTTGGACTCATAATGTTCATATTCAATTTTTTCTTAAAGATAATCTTGTTCTATAATATTTCCTAGCTAAGGAAAAAAAAATTTAAGACATTTATTACTAAGAATTTTTTGTGAAGATAGTTGTTATTTAAGATGGCTGAATCAATGTTGGTTCCATTGACAACCTAAATCCAAATAGAACACCCATTTTTGATGGAAATGATTATAAATTTAGGAGAGATTTCATGATGAACTTTATTATCAATAATGGAGTGGCCAATTTTGTTATTATTTCTAGAGGATACATAATAAATGATAAGGATATTAGTACCTTCACCATCCAAGAAATGCATGAATATCAACTAAATTATAAGGTACTCAATACATTGATTTGTTCCATGAATATAAATATATATATCCAAATTTCTTATTGTGAAGCAGGAATTTGTGTTTGGAAAAAACAATATGTTACACAAATTGGAATATCCACTATTATTGAATCTAGAAGATCCATTCTCAGAGCTGAATATCATGGTTTTTTATTTCCTTATGGAGAACCCATATGTAAGGTGCAACAATGATTTATGACTATCGTAAATATTTTAAAATCTATGGGTGAAAAAGGGTTATATGATGAAGATATTGTGGACAAGATCATAGACACCCTGCTAAATGAATGGGAATCCTAGAGAACTGCTATTAATGAGAACATAAAGGTTACTCTGATTTCTCTTGATGAACTGTTTGGAACTCTACTTCAACATGAGTCTATAATGAAGAGAGATGATTACAACATTTAGAAGTAAAATGGGAATGGAAGAGTTATTTTTACTACAGCTTCAAATCTTATGAATGCCAAGACTCCTGAGAGAGTTGCAAGAGAGAAGGTTGTTCTACAATCCGAACCTAGTGGAAGTGAATCTTTAAAAAATGAACTAGACAATCTTTGTCAATGGATGAACAAGATAGTTGGATAGAAGAAATTTCAATCCAGATACAAGAAAAATGAAAGGAATGATAAGAATGATTTTGAAGTTGCATGTTAAGAATGCAAGAGAGATAGACATATAAGGCCTGATTATCCTATGCTTAAGAGAAAAGAATTAAAAGAAAAGTATTCTGAGAGAAACAAAATTATGTAGTACATAGATATATCTAAGAATGTTTTGAATTCAAATGACACCTAGAGTGAAAGTGGTGGAGACTCTTAAGATAAATCATCATATTACAAATCTTCGGGATAGAATAATCTTTGTATAATAGCTAGACTAGCTATTTCAAATAATTTTTTGATGGATGTGGTACACAATGCTCAATCAAATGACAATGTTTCGTTAAATGAAAAATATAGTAATGATAAATATTATGAATCTTCTGATGAAGCATTTTCTTTTGATTAATATGATACTTTACCTACAGATGAATATGTTTCTAGGTTTGTTATGCATTTGGAAAATGAAAATTTTAATGAACAAAAAAGGCTTCATAAGGAAAATTCTAGGATTTCTATACATACTAAAGAAATATCAGATCTTTTTAATGATCTTGAAAAGAAAACCCTTGATTTTAAATATATTTCTAAAAATCTTGAGGAAGTAAATTCTGAGAAGGATAGTATTTCTAAGGATCTAGAAAAAGTAATTTCTATGAAAAATTTTTCAATCCAAATTTTAGTTCTAAAGCTAATTTTTTTGGAAGATATAAACATAGTAATAATACTAAAGTCAGAAATATTTTCCTTAAGGAAGTGTTTGTCAAACATTACCATAAGTAATGAAAATATTGATACGATGTATTCTCAAATCTAACCTCTAAAAAATTATTCGGGTTTTGGTTATACTAGTTCTAAACCGTTTTTATTAAAAAAATTTGTTCTTCAAAGTGATCCATTTTGCACTAAGTGTCACTGTGGTGGAAACTGGGAAAAATGTTATTCCCTAAACAAAAATAAGTCTTTTGGATTTCAGACAACATTTTTTTATAATAAAATGTGTGTTCCTAAGGTTTTTCATTTTGAAATTCCAATATCGATGAATGTTTGGGTTTCAAAAGTCTAACACTTTTGTTTTTAGGAATGTAAAGAAAGTACCAACCGTAATACATGGTACATGGATTGTGGATGTTCCAAGCATATGACTACTAAAAAAACTACTTTGAAAAGATTATCAAGACTAATGGAGGGAAATTAACTTTCGGAGATAATGCTAAGGGAGAAATTATTGGTATAGGTAACATTGTTCTTCTTGGAAAAACATTTATTTCAGATGTTCTTTTTGTTAATGGTCTTAAGAAAAACCTAATTATCATATGTAAATTATGTGATTAAGTTTTCCATGTAAATTTTAGGAATGAAAAGTGCATAGTAGACAATTCCTAGGAAGATTATTTTTTCTTCCAATAGGCAAGATAATGATTACACACTAAACATAGAAAAACTTCGGAGCCAAGAACTACCTTGCCTTAGTGCAATGGATGATCATTCTTGGTTGTTTCATAGATGGTTAGGACACTATAACCATAGAAACCTATGCCAACTCTCAAAAAAAAGATTAGTTATGATCAACCAGAGCTTCTATTTGATTCTTCAAAAGTTTTTTATCTTTGACAATATGGAAAAGAAAAATAAATCATGTTTTAAATTAGTTGGTGAAGTCTCAACTACTGATGTATTACAATTAGTGCATATGGATTTTTTTGGTATGACACAAACTGGAAACATTGGAAAAAAATATAATGTATTTGTTCTTGTTGATGATTACACTAGATTAACATGGTTCTAATTTCTAGAAAATAAATCTGAAGCTTTTTCATATATATATGTATTAGATCCCAATATTAAAATGATAAAAACCATCCTTTGATAACTATTCATAGTGATTATGGAGTAGAATTTCACAATTATGATTTTGAATCTTTTTGTTGTAGGAAATGCATTACTCATAACTTCTCAGCACTATGAACACCACAACAGAATGTTGTTGTTTAATGAAGAAATTCGATTCTTAAAGAAATAACAAGAACCTTTTATGTGACTATTCCATAGCCAATCATTATTGGAATGAAGCTCTATGTACTTCTTGTTATACTATAAATTGATTTTTTATTACACCTTTTCTAAATAAAACTCATTATGAGTTATGGAATTGTAGAAAACGTAGACTTTTCTACTTCAATGATTTAGGTTTAAAGGTATTCATTTTGAATACTAAAGATAATATACACAAATATTCACCAAAATCTGATTAAAAAGTTATCTTAGGTTACTCCACAACTTCTAAGTCCTATAGACTTTTCAATAAAAACACATGTACCATTGAAGAGATGGTACATGAAAACTTTGATGAAAATGATCGTTCTATTTTTAAACAACTCCATCCTACATCATTGGATGTGTTTTAAAAAACTGATTATCAAAAAATCATAGAAGATCCTTCTGATAAGGAAAATGTCCAAGAAGATAATTCTGAAACATTTACCCCAGATTTTTTCTTAACCTATGCTGATGAGCTGGTTTTACAAAGCCCAAATCTGGTGCTCCACAATAATCATCCCAGTGATTGTATAATTTGTGATGTGAATCAACCTCTAAGGAATAAAATATCTTTAATGAATGAAGTAGTACATCTATCATTTCATTCCCAATTAGAACCAAAAAAGCACTGATGAATCTTTAGGTGATGATGATTGGATAATAGCTATGCAGAATGAACTAAATGAATTCGAAAGGAATATTGTCTGGACCATGGATGAAAGACATAAGGAAATTTATGTTATTAGAGTAAAATAGGTTTTCAGAAATAAATGTGATCAAAATGGAATCATAATATTAAATAAATCTAGATTGGTTACAAATGGTTATAATCAACAAGAAGAAATAGACTATAAATAAACCTAATCTCCAGTAGCTAGACTTGAATCTATTCGTATTCTACTTTCCTTTGCAGCATTATTTAATTTCAACCTTTTTAAAATGGACTTGAAATGTGATTTCCATAATGGTTATGTTCAAGAAGATGATTTTTTTGAACAACCTCCTTGTTTTGAAGAGAAAAAACATCCTGAACATGTTTATAGAAAACCAAAGCATTGTATGGTCTTATGAAATCTCGTCAAGCTTAGTATGATAGGCTTATCAGAATTTTGTATTAAAATACTTAAAATAAGTTAAATAAATATCCAACCCCTTCTATAAATAAATATAAGAAAAATATTTTGATTGTTCAAATATATGTTGATTAAATTATATTGGTTTCAACTTAGCATTCTTTAACTGATTCCATTATAGATGTAATGAAATATGAGTTTGAAATGAGTATGATGGGTGAGTTAATGTTTTTCCTTGGTTTTCAAATTTATCAAACACCAGAAGGAATCTATATATCCCAACATAAGAATGTTAATAATATTCTTAAAAAGTATCGTTTTTACAATACTAAGAGTATTAGTACTCACATTCGTACCTCAAACACACTTGATCTTGATGATGCTGGGAAACTATTAGATCAAACATCTTTTAGAGGTATGATTGAAAGTTACTTTATATGTCATCTAGTCATCCAGACATCATGTTTTTACTGTGATCATGTGAAATATATCTATACAATCCTATGGAATATCATTTAAAGGCTTTAAAAAGAATTTTTCTCTACTTCATGGTAACCATGGATTTAGGACTTTTTTATACTTCTGTATGTGATTTTGTTCTATATTTTTTTCGATGATGACATTGGTAGTTGTAGAATAGAATGAAAAATGTACATCTAAAACATGTCATTACATAGGAGATTCATTAGTTTCTTGTTCATTCAAGAAGAAAAACTCAGTAGCACATTCCACTACAGAAGATGAATATATAGCAGCTAGAAGTTTTTGTCCTCATGTGCTGTGGATGCAACACAAACTCACAGACTCTTATATGAGTTTTACCAAAACAAATTTTTTTTGTTATAATACTAGAGCCATTTCTTTAGGAAAAAACCCTACACATAACTCTCATAAAAAACACATTGATATTAGGCATCACTTTATTCGAGATCACACAAAAAAAGTTATCATTCTTCAATTTATCAGATTGCAAGATCAACTTGCTGATATTTTTACAAAACCATTATCCACCGATAGATTTAAATACATTAAAGAAAAGTTATGAATGATAACCATAAGGTAATCATTCTTGTTAACTTTCTGTTGAAATCAATCTTCATAGAATAATAAACTATTTTTCATAGTAGGAGTTCATTTTCTTGTTAGTTAAATGAAGATTTTCAAAGTCTGTTATTTTTTAAATTTTTCATAATGAAAATTTTCATAGGCAGTTTTCTTTTCAAAATATTTCATAATGAATATATTTTGTAATCATTTTTTCAAAAAAATTTGTAATGAAAAATATTCATAATCATTTTTTCAAATTTTTTCGTAATCAAAATTTTTCGAATTCAGTTTTATAAATGTTTTCGTAATGAACATTTTTCGTAATCAGTTTTAGAAAAAATTTTGTAATGAAGTTTTTCTTTTCGTAATAAATTTTTCAGAATGTAACGTTCTTCATGAAAATTGTTCCTTGATACGAATAATCATCCTAACAATCTAAAAGGTATTTTTTTCTTTCTTAAGTTTTCGTAATCATCATTTACATACTTGTACTCTCATTTGTTTTTCAAAAAATTTCAGAGTTTCTTTTCCTTTAATAAAAATGTTTTTTGTAAATACCTCAAAATATCAGATTATATAGAGTTTATCTTGTAGCTATCAAATCAACTGTCAAATATAATCTGGTGTTTTCTCTACCATTGTATTGAATTTGGTTGTTCAACCCTAATAACAAATGCCTACATAAAGGATCCTAAATGGGTGTACCACATAAATTTCAAGCCTTTGTGTGCCGAAGCTCTTCAGCCCATTCAAAAGATCATTCTAAACCTCTCAACTATTTCTCAAATCTAAATGTTTGTTGAAGTTCTTTCTCAAGATATGTCAACTGTGAAGCCGATTTTGAAGTGGCATATTTACAATGAGAGGTTGGTCCATCATAATTTAATTGAAATGTACGATTCCATTATATCCAAGAACATCAGTTTGAATGGATGGGAAATCGTTTTCATATCAAATCCAGGAGATCAAGATGTTGTATATCCAGATTTTCTTGTAGAATTTTATGAATCTGTGAGCTTCTTCAAAGAAGAATATAGGAGTAAATTTACTTTCAAAATCTATGGAATATCATATGCCCTTTCGTATACCAGGGATGAAAGCTTGGTTGTGTGGTCTTATGAAGGGGAAGGTGAATTCTGTTCCCATAAATTTCCTAAGGATAAAAAAATTTTCAATGAGCTAAAGGATATTGAGTTTCTTGGACTCTCAGAATCCAAGACTCCGAAGATTTCTTACCTATCTAAAAATAATTGGATCCTTGAATTATGGGTTCAAGGATTCATCATTTCGAGAAAGGGTGATAGAGACACGTTGAAGAAGAGTGATATGTACTTTTTGGACATCTTGGTAAACCAAAAGAAGATCAACTTGATGAAGCATATTCTCAATACAATTGATTATATTACGAATGGGAACATGAAAGCACCGATAATAATGTATCAAGACATCCTCTTTAAGTTAATTGTTCGGTTCCTTGAGTCTTTCAAGATTCCTTGCACTTTTCAGCCAAGGAATTGCAAATTCATGTTAGTATTTGATGATACATTAAATTGAATGAATATATGTTTTTCTAAAGACATTGGATAATTTTATGATCAATATGAGGGAGAAGATGAAGCTATTCTGAAGAATGCAGAAGTTGCTCAACCATCAAAAAAGGATGGAAGTAAGAGGATGTTTAAAGAAGTAGTAGTTGAAGGAAAACCCTCATAGGCTAAATGATCCCAATCCACACCCCCAAATCCCAAGAAGCATAAATCTTATCTGTATGATGTCATAGCTAAATGGAGGGAAGACAAAAAGAATTGGAAAGTAGGGGATCCATGTTTTAGTTTGGGTCCTGCTAACCCAAGGCTTTAAAACAGAAGTCTGTTGATGGGATGGAGAAGCAAGCTAATGAAAAGAAGAAAAAGAAGAAAATGACTAAAGTTGAGTTAGTCCAATCACTTTTCAAGGATATAGAAATTGCATCTGAGAATATTCTGTTACAACAATCCTTCATGGTATAAGCTTTACCAGAAACTCCAGGTAAGAAGTTTCCCACTCTGGAATATTTCTATGAAAATATTGTTGATGAAATAGAAGAACAATGGGTAGAATGTAGTGGTGGAACTGAAAATATTATAAAGAAAGTTAAATTTTACCATGAAAAGGAAACCCCATCCATGAAACTATCAATCAGAAGTTCTAAAGTAGAGTCTTCAAAGATCAAATCTCTTAAGAAAGATGAGAAGGGTGAATATGATAAGTGAGAAGAATAAGTTAATAATCTCTCTGAGGATGAATTTTCAAACCATGATTTCATACACCTTGAGGATGATGATGCTAGAGCTGAAAAAGATAATATAGATGAAGATAAGTTGGTACAGCTGTCTGATAGTGAGCATATGTCTCCAGATAAGGAAGCCATTCTGAGAACTGACAAGGGGAAACAGGTGGTTGTTGATACACTCACCAAAGCAGTTGCGATAAAGAAAGATGCTGGTGGAACAGAAAAGAGGAATCTTGTTGATCTACAAAATGAGCCCTCACCAAGAAGAGATTCAAATTCAGAATCGTCTTCAATTGGACATGATTTTATGGTCCATTTTGTAGGGATCATTTTTATGTTTCCCAGTACTGACTTTAGATGTCAGATGCTTCAACACACACTAAATCAAAAAGCAGATTCAGTGTCCATGATGATGGAAAAGTGTGTCAAGCTTGAGGCAGATGTTAAATATTTCTTTATCAACTATGAAGCCCATACAATGAAATGCAAGAATATGAATAGCTGGTCAAGAATGAATATTTATGAAATATGGATTCCTGATGGCTTCCAAGACAGTGTCAAAGAGCCTTTTTACACTGAAGATTGTTAATATTCAGATCATACCAAGACTTTTGAGGAAAATCTTACTCGGAAAAAAAATAGTCAGATGCAGGAAGTAAATGATCTGAATAGGAAGTTTTATTATGTTTCTCAATGTTAAAAAAGAAATGATATCTCAAGATAGAGATGGAAGATAATATAGTGAAGCTGGAAGAAGCCTTGAAGGATCATGATGGAATTATCAAGGCTCGACAAGATAAAATCAATGCTCTTTAAAATAATGAAAAGGATTAGGATAAAATTATTAATCGAGCTTAGGAATACCACAATGAGATTAAAAATATGAAGAATTTAGCCAAGAAGATGATACCGATGGAAAAGGAAGGATACCATTTTTTCAATATGATCTTCAATTGTACTTTTATTCCATGTAAAATTTATTTCTAATATTAATAATTTTTTTTTGTTTTCCTTTGGATGTGTTGTACTAATCTTTCAGGTACCATAATTTCTTTTCCATTCCTTAAAATTATTTTTGATATTAAAAAGGGGGATAAAGGAAATAGAATACAACGTAAACAATAAATAACCATAAGTAAGGGGGATTTTTCATTACAGAGATTTCCATACTCATGATAATAAAAAATCTGATTCTGGAAATTTAGAATATGATCAATAGTGTTCCTTAGAATAAGGGGGAGTTAGTCTTATTATTATTTGCCCATATGATAAGGTAGATATGTTTTATTTTCAATGACTATAAAAATATTTTCTAAGTCCCTATATTATTTATCATAAGGACGTTTGTGCTTTGGAAAAATGGGGATATTGTTGAGTCAATAAGGTTTTCCTTATTACTTTTCCATTCCATCATCCATGAGGGATATTTCTGAGTCAACAAAGTTTACTTATAACATTACCATTTTTTCTTGTTTTGAAACCCACAAACACCTTATCTTAATTAAAATTTCATTTACTATATTTCATACTTCTATATGGAAAATTTTCCATCCCCATGTAAATTTATCCCCACCATGTTTTCATTGTTCATTATCTTGTCAAAATGTAAAATTTTCTTTCATATCTAAAACCTCAGAATAATATAATTCTTAGATAAAGTGAACTCTATTTTCAGGATCTGAATTCAGTTTCCTAGTTCTCTGAATTCAGACTCTGAACTATTATGAGTTCTGACTCTAATTTTAATGTATTTAGACTCTGATCTCTTATGAGTTCTGACTCCGTGTTCTCTGAATTCAGACTCCAAACTATTATGAGTTCTGACTCTGAGTTCTCTGAATTCAGACTCTGAACACTTATGAGTTCTGACTCTAAGTTCCTTGAATTTAGACTCCAAACTCTTCTGAGTTCTGACTCGTATATCTCTGAATTCACACTCAAAACTCATATCTGTTATGACTCTGAATTCTCTTAATTCTGACTCTGAACTCTTAGGAGTTCTGACATCAGGTTCATTGAATTCAGACTTCAAACCCTAAGGAATATTGACTCTGAGTTATCTAAATTTGGACTCTGAACTCTTATGAGTTCTGAATCCAAGTTCCCTAATTTTAGATTCCAAACATTTATGAGTATTGACTCCAAGATCTCTGAAAAAAGACTCTAAACTCTTCTTAGTTCTGACTCTGAATCCTCATGAACTCTGACTCAAAACATTGTATGTTCAGGATCCTAATTATAGTGAATCCATATTCCTAATTTCCTTGAAATTTAGACTCTGGAATTCTATAGAGTTTAGCTTCTAAATCCTATACAAAATAGAATCTGAATATCCTTGTATTATATACAAAAAATGTGTTTTTGGTTAGACTCCAAACATTTATATCCTTACATTCCGAATATTAGATTTTGGTTATGTTACCATATTTACGATTACACTTGTTTTTGTTATAAAATAATGTCTTGCATTCAGTTACTAACTAACCGTTGTTTGACCGACACGTGTACAGGTCCCTCCGAAATTAATGGAATAATATAACCATTGGATGAGGGAGCCAACCATTGGTGTTGAGCCTATAAATGGAAGCTCATTTAGAAGAGCTTATGACAAGTTGATCAATCTAGATTTTACATGCTGGTGAAGTGATTTCATGGGAGAGGAACATTATTTCATTGTCCATACTGAACACCTTATTTAGATTTGCTTTGTGAGACTCCAAATGTTGTTGATTACATTTGAGGGATTCCTGGGATAAGTAGAGAGAGGTGTCCATGACCTTAAAGATTGAGGACTTCCTTGCCGAGGATGATAGAGTTTCCGACTACCTTGAAGTTGAGACTTGCAGGGATAGAAAGAAAGAATCTGATCTTCGTATCAAGGTCTTACCCTAGTGTGGGTAAGATAGACTTTTTTTAAAGTATAAATCAAGGGGCCTTGATCTAAGGATGGTGGACACCCTTCTCTTTGGGTTAACAGTAATACTAATTTTTACTTGTTTGTTTCAATTTTCCACTGTATTTTGGTTGTTGAGGAAATTATAACTATCTTATACTTCCTCATACTTTTATACTCTGATCTATTAAGATTCAATATGCTTTAAGGTAGATTCTTTATCTTTGTAATTTGTTGTTAAGATTCATTTCCAGATTCACTTTTCTAGAATTACTTTCGTAGAATCCTATTTCCAAAATCTTGCAAGTGTGTAGAACTAGAGGTTTTTTGAATTACCGTGTTTAACCTTGTTAATCAAAATCACCATTAAATCTTCCAGAGGAATTTTTTAAATTATAAAATTCTCCCCCGTTGTATTTTAAGCATTACTAGATACTTTATTCAGCATCTATATTATTTCGATCCTACATTTTGTATTATAGAGTATATCATACTCATCATACCATCTCAACAGGTATCCTATTAATCATTTCATCCCTAACATGTCCTGAAGGGCATTCATGATCCCCATGGGTTGGACACTAGCACCTGGAATCATAAAACATGCGTGTGGGAAGTAAATTTACACAAAACATTGAATAAGTATAAGAGATATGATAGTATTTATAACAAAATGAGGCTCTATTGGGATTAACATACTGAAATACAACCAGGAATAAAAATCCCAATGTACTACAACAAAATTACTAAAACATGAAAATAGTCCCATGTTCCCTAATACACAACTCACAAAGTCCAAATCTCAATAGTTGGATCTACCTTTAAGAGCTCCCTTCCCTTTGTTCTATCATGGATGAAGAAATTCTAGAAGCACATGATGTAAAAAGTAGGGTGTGATCCTATGACCAGTATGATACCTCCAATATATTTTAATAGAAATAAAATATAATTTAAATAAGTAATATAATTCTATTTTCAAAATGAACTATTTTTGAAATCTAAGAGAATATTTAAAAAACATGCAATAAATTTTCAAAATGATAGAAAAAACATTTAAAACACAAGCTTTATATTACTATAAATGGAATATTTTTAAAACCGTGAATAAAATAAAATAGATAAATAATATAGTTTATGTAAATTTAGCAAAGAAATGTAGATAAATTTTTAATGATTCCAAACATTTATATCCCATATATAAATAAAAATTCATGTAATATGGTCATCTTCCATGTAGGTACTGTAGTATTAACAAGCTACAAAATTCCACATTATCTATGTGATCACTAAAAATGAGTATTCCTAAATCCCACTGACACCAGCCTTAGGTGACGAGCCACCCTGTCACCTAGGATGTGACCCCCCGCATGTATGTTTTAGAATGTTGTAATAACGTAGAGTGTATCTAAAAAACTCCCCAATGACCAACAACTTTCTTGTTATCTTACATGATAGAAAATATATTTTAAGACTTATTAAAATACAATAAATCACATTCTTCCATTTCAAAAATGTCAATTTCATTAAATTTAAAACCAAAATGGGTTTTAATAAAAAAAATATTTCCACTAGATAAATCCATTAGTTTTATATCAAATAATTTTTCAACAATTTTTACATGTTTGATATTACATCAAAACAAATTACATCGTTTTCACAATTCATTTTTATAACTAAATTCAAAAATTTAATTTAAATCATTTCCATCAAATCCAAAATTTACATTCAATCATTTAAATCCTCTAATATACTTAAACACACCCGATATCATTGTAACTGGTGTTTTCATAAATTTCATTGAAAAAAAATTCAAATCAACAAGTTAAGTAGAATCATGTTTTATTAATTTAATTGAACAAAAATTTGATCAATTGAATTTAAATAAATAATTTAAAAAAGTCATGAAATACAAGTATATTCAATTTTCATAATTATGACAGAACACCAACTTCAAGGTTATCAATGTCAACGACAGGGATAAACCACCATATGTAATTCAATACACCTCAACTCGGCTTTATTATTTTCATAATCGACAGAAAAAGACATTACATTTGTCAAGTGTTCCTTGAACTTGTAACAATTATATTATTTCAAAAAGAAATAAAATATCAAATGTGATAACATTTTATCCCTCATGAACAATATTTGGATTATCATTTTACGTTAATGCACACTATTTAATGCGTTATCACAATTATTAAATATAAACCATGTTCGACCATTTAGATCCCCAAATTAATTTTATAATTATGGTGGTATTTCTTGTATATATATATATATAAGTAACCATTGAACATGCAATTATTTTTTAATAAAACATTGAATTTATCATGTGAAAAATTATTTAATATTTCTACTATTGAAATTCAAAATAAAATAATTTTAATAATACACAAACTAATCCTATGATTGTTTTTAATAAACCATTTCATTTTATAAATAATTTTTTTATCATCATTTTATAATTTCTATAAATGTATCATTGATTATTTTATTAAAATTATACACTGAAAAATAGTTTTCAATTATCATTTGATAATTATTAAATATAACCTTCTGAGAAATTTATTAATTTAATTATTTATAATTTCATAATATATTTTATCCTTGGAAAAAAATACCTAGGTAATTATCGTTTATAAATTTTTTAAAATTACCCATAAAACAAAATGTGATTATTATTTTTATTATATGACAATTACTATTTTTTATAAGATTACCCAGGATAATTATATTTTGGTTTTGTTTAAAAAAATATAGGTGGAGAAATAAATAAAATGAAAAAAATAATTGAAAAAAATAAATAATGATAAACAAAGAATAATGTGTCACCTTGTAATGGTACAATAGGAATGATAACATACCTCCTGGTCTCTGTGGAAGAGGAAACTGAGATATCTTCATCGATCAAACAAAATCAACACCTGACGGTGTTCACACTCAAGAAGTTCCACTATAAACCATATATAACATTTTTATTATAAATAAATCCAAACCTCAATGTTCATCATTTCAATAAATAACAAACTGATCATTAATCTTATATTCAATGAACAATTCAATATTTGTCATTTATTTCACCCAATTAAATAGTTGACACTAAAAATGATTAAAACGGTGAAGAAACAGAAGTTCTTCAAACATTATCGCATCAATAATGATGGGTTTGATTTGTGAAATAATACTTTTAGTGAAAGGGGAAGATTAATACTATTCATTAATTTTTTTTAGAAAAATTAATTATTAATCATAAAAAAATAAATAACAATAAACATTTAGTTCACATAGATTTTATCACACTAATAGGTTAAACCCCTAATCTGGACCCAACAGTGGTCTTAGATATCTCATATGACACACCATTTGAGTGATATTAATTATTTATTATTGAAAAAATTGAGTGAATAAATAATTTAAATAAAAATATTATGTTTTCATGTGAGATATTCAAATATCTTAAGCTGGCAGATGTTATACCCTATCTATGAAAAACCCCTCATTCTGAACTCATTCATGGTATCATATTTCTCATTAAATGCACCGTTTGGAGGATATTAATGATTTATTATTTAAAAAATATAATAAATTATAATTAAAATAAAAATTGTAATTTTTTAGAGTAAGGAATCCAAACATCTAATGATTACAAAAGTTATTCCCCATCTAGGGAAAAACCCTCATTCTGTACTCATCAATGGCCTCAGATGTCCCATATGATGCACCGTTGAATTTATATTGATATATTTTTAATAAAATGTTATATTAAATATTATTTAAGAAGTTTTTGTCATGGGTGAGCATCCAATTGTCTGACGCCTTCAAATGTTATACCAACCATATTGTAAAAATCCATATTTTGGTCATAATAGGGGATTCAAAATTCTCATTCGGCACAATATTTTGGAGTTATTAAGTTGTTATGAATAAAGAATGAATTCCTAATATACTACAATTAATATTTTTACTTAGTCATTTCCATATTTTTTCAGCCTCAGAATCAAACATTAACTCAGTATCGAAGAACACAAATATTTAACTGAATATTTCAATAAGTTAACTAGAAGTTAAGGCCTTTAACAAATTAATTAAAATTTCATTGATATTTTATTTTTCCCACATAAGACATTAATAATTTTACATATGTGGGTTTAAGAATACCAGATAATATGGACAGGATGGTAAATCCTCCACACCATATGAACATTTTATCCCACAAAATATAATAAAGAAGCCTCCACATAAAAAATATAAGGCCACTTCTCTCTAATTAGTTTATCTCTCTCACATGTCTCCTGATAATCTGAACTATGAAACTGTAGCATACATTCTAGAGGTAACGTAATCCCACAGTGTATCATTATCTCATAATCAATAAATATAACTATTAATTGAGTCACAAATAAGTAAAGTTCAATATCAAGATCAATTATTCCCAAAATGTGAGATGGATCAAAATGATGCATTCTCATCCATGATACATGGAACACATTTTATATCGACATGAGTTGTGGTGGTAGTTTCAAATGATATAAAACATTCCCCACCTTCTCAACAACCTCAAATGGTCTATGAATCCAATGTTTAATTTTTTATTGCATCCCAAGACATCGATGCCCAAACAGGGCTGGAAACATCATGAATACCTGGTAAAAGATATGTCTGGCTAGTCAAGATGGAAAAACTCAACATCCTTGTCCAACCCCATTGAACATGGGTAAAACTATTTGTTAAAATGAACCATGATTTCATTCCACTATATGACATCATGCTTCCATGTCATCCCCATTATGTACCACTATATCCTATTTGGTTCTTCTGGTACAAAGGTGTCACACTTCACCTTGATCACGTTCTATGATTCCAAGAACTCAGATAATTATTCTATCATACTCAAACATTCCTCAGCATGTTGAGGACCATTGAATCCATTAAAAAATATTGGTGTCTTTTGAATTAACTCTTGAGAATGATTTTGAGGAAAATTTCAATGAGGATCTGTAGCTGAATCATGAGCAGAAACTAGTGTTGGTTCCTATCCCAGAGTATGGACATCATAGAATATCACCTCAACCAGGCATAGATCCACAACATGATTTTCTTCATGAGGTTAAATTGAAGTCTTTTTATGGATTCAATTTTCCCATCGTCATATGTGAATGATGATATACAACATCAATAAGAAAAAATTGAGGCATTAAAATAACAATCAAACTGAGAAACAATACAGATTACAAAAAACAAAAAGAACAAAAATACATAGATTTTACAATATCCAAATCACAGTAGGGATAAACATGAAATAATCCATTATAGGACTTTCCCAAACCACCCCTTATGACATCAGGATCATTGTGGAGTGAGATAGTCATGCAATAAATCAAAAATAACTCCTAGGTCCCAAAAAGATTTCACAAATACATACCGACATCAAGAAAAAATCTCTCAGCACGCTTTGATACCACATTTTCACAAACCAACCTAGGTACTCTAGTAACCCGATAACTGAGTCGAATATAACTTGGTCTGAAACGTATTTCAGATCCCCACGGGTTGGAGATTATTACCTGACATCATAAAATATGAAGGTGGGAACAAATTTTCCGAAAACACATAGAGAAAGTAAAATAAATAAGACAATATGCATTATAAAAGGAATCCCCAGTAGGTGTAAAATACCATAAGACAACAGTGAATAAAAATACCAATGTAAAAACACTCATGTACTAAAATTGGAAAATATCCCTAGGGACACTATGTACACAACTTACTATGTCCAAATCTCAACAGCATGATCCACCTCCAAAATATCCCTTCCCTTCACTCAATCATGAAATAATAATATCTACAAACACCTGAGAGAAAAGGTATGGTGTGAGGAAAGGCCATGTATGATGCCATTAATGATTCCATAACAAATTCAAAATATATTTTTTTGGATGGATGATTTCAATTTTCAATCATAACAGGTTAGAATATTTATAATCGTATTAAATCATAACGTTCCTTTAATTTTTAGAATGATGTAAATATGATTTTAAAACGCATGCATTACATTAAAAGAGATCAACTATTTCTAAAATAATGTCTTAAATTAGAAATTTACATAAAAAAATTTATGTACATAAAAAAATGAAAGTAAATATGATTTATAACATTATCATACATTTATATCTCAAATATAAATAAACAAGAAAACACCAGGGTAATCTTTCAAGTATGTCTGATAATAATAACCAGCTATATTATTCTGCAATCTCTATTTGATCATGTAAAAATAAGTATACTCACATCCATAGGACATTGGTTATACGACACTCATCACCCTCCCACCAGGTATGTCACCTGCAACAGGTATGTTTTATGACGTTGTAATAGAATAGATTGTATCCAAATAACTATCTTACTAACTAAGTAATTCATGTGCTCTTATATGATGGAAATATATTTTAAGGCTACATAATATACAATAAATCTCATTCATCGATTTCAAAAATGAAGATTACATTACATTTTAAATAAAATGGGATTTTAATAAAAAATATTCCCTTTCAACAATATAGAACAACATGGTTTCTATAAAATTATTTTTATCTATTTTCACAAATATGAAATCCATTTTAATCTAATATCGTATTTTTTCCAATTAATTTACACATTTACTATGAATAATTTAATTTGAATCATTTCCCAAAAACCAAAAAATTAAAACCATTAATTTAAATTGGTTGTTTTCTATAATCTTGCCTCAATTCAATTGAATTGGTTGTTTTCCAAAAAAAATTGCAATACCTTTTCAAATATCAAGGTTCAATGGAATCATGTTTTATTAATTTAATTTAAATAAAATTTAAACAGATCAATGTAAATGAAAAATTTAAATAAATCAATCACTATAAGGATAATTAATTTTTCTAATCACGATGGAACTGCCTACCTCAAGGTTTTCAGTGTTAGGGACAAAGACAATCCACTATATGAGGTCCAATACACCTCCTCACGACCTTATAACTGTAAGCATTGACACACCAATGCTCGATGTTCGTAAAGGGGTTATAGAACCAATATCATATATTTTATTTCAAAAGGAAATAAAAAATAAATTGCGATAACAATTTACCTCTCTTGATTAATCATTGTATTATTGTTTCATATCAACACATGAAAACACATGAGTTATCACCATGAATTATTATAAACCTCATTCTAAAATTTAGATCACTTATTTAATTATAGTATAGAGGTGTTGTAATGAATAATTATCTATATATATATGTATATATGTATATATCTATCGATATATCGTTTGACTAAGAAATTATTGTTTAATAGAACATTGCATTTATCTAGCGATAAATTCTTCAATAGTTCCACTAATATATATCTAAAAAAATTATTATTTGATAATACACTTAATTATCATATTATAAATTTCAATAATCCATGTCATGTGACAATTATGTTTTGTAGTCATTATTTAATAATTTCAATAAAATTAGATTGAAAAATTCAATAAAATAGTTATTTGATAATTTTTTTGCAATTATAATTTGATAATTCCTAACAAAAAACATGTAATAATTTAAACTATTTATATTATCATAATATCATTACAAATATTAATCTCACAATAAATTACCTGTGTAATTATAATTTAGAAAATTCTGAAAGTTATCTGTTGAACAATCCAAGTGATTATAATTTGATAATCTAGTAATTATTGTTTTCTAGAAGATTACCCCTGATAATTCTGTTTAATTTTTGATAAAAAATGTTATGATGATGGAATATATTAAAATGAATATAAAATAACAATATAAATAAATAATGAAAAACCACGAAGAAGGTGTCACCTTGGAGAGGAATTATTAGTATTCCCGTGAACCACATGGTCTCTAAGGGAGAGGAAAATATAAGATATCTTCATCGATATTATGAAATACACACTGAATTTCAGTTTCATTCAAGACTATCCACCATGATTCATAGTGATCAGTTCGATTATAAATAAAACAAAAAACCACATGTTCTTCAATTAAATAAAATAATTCTCAATATTAAATCTTTTATTCAACGAACAATTCAATACATAGTCATTTACTTCTCCAATTTATGTAATTCCCATTAAAACGGATGAAAACGGTGAAGAAATAGTATTTTTTAAAAAATTATGGCATTAAAATTGAGGGATTATATTTTTTCAAGAAGAATCATTGTTAAAGGAGAAGATGAATAGTATTCTTTAATAGTTTATTTTATTATAATTAATTATTTAATATTAAATAAATTAAATAACACCAAAAATCTATTTTGATAAAATGTTATTCCATATCTAGAGTAAAACCCACCAATCTAGACCCAATGGTGGTCATAAATTTCCTATATGTATCACCATTTGAAAGAAATTAATGATTTAATGTTGAAAAAGTCGAATAAATAAATAATTAAAATAAAAAGAGTTATTTTTTTGAGCGACGCATCCAAACGCTGGATGCTTATAAATGTTATACATCATATCAGGTTAACACCTAATTCTGGACACATTGGTGGCCTCAAATATCTCATATTATGAACTATTTTGGATATATTAATGATTTGTTATTAAAAATACATAATATTTAATTAATTAAAATAATAAGGATTATTTTTTCTAGTGATCCATCCAAACGCTCGATGCTTGAAAATGTTATACCCATCTAGGGAATCCAACTCATTTAGAGCACATCGATGGTCTCATATTTATCATACAAGAAAATGTTAGAGATATATTTAATTATTGTTAATAAAATAATATATTAAATAATATGTAATAACATTGTCTCAAGGAGTGAGACATCCAAATTTCATTTGATTTATAATGTTATACACATCATAGGGAAAACACAATATATCTTACATAATTATGGTCTTAGATATCTAATAGAATGAACTATTTTTGAGTTATTCAATTATTGTGAATGTATTTCATGTGATTACTGTGATATAATTAATTTTTTATTCAGTCCTTATCATTGTTTTGTGGGCCTCATAATCTTATACTAACTTAGTTTCAATACCAAAAAAATATTCAACTGAATATTATAATATGTTAATAGGATGTTAGGGCCATTAATCAATTTACCAACAAAAATTTGATAAGGAATTTTTTCGATATTTAATATTAATAATTTAACAACATATGGTTTAAGAGTACTTGAAAATAGTAACGAGATGTTACATAGACACCCTTGGGAATAAAAAAAAACTAATCTTCGTTACATGAAATTGAAATACACATACAATTAATGTGTTACACATGTAGAGATCAAAAACAACGAACCATTAATTTGTGACCAATAATACAAGAAGTTATGACAATCAAACACTAAAAAATCTTCCTACACACTCATAATAAATAGTTTATTATGCTATTTTCTCTAGAAAATATTAGATATTAAACTCAAGAATTATTTCATGATACACTCAATGAGTGAAAGGATAGAAATTATATGAGATAGAGAAACATACTCTTTTACATATCTTTATTTTACCTTTATTTATATTTTCTATATATTACAAATAGACTGTGTATTTATTATTTTAAAAGATACACACTAACTCAGGTGATAAAACAAGAATATAATGTATATCTTCTGAAAACATATTTACATGTTTTCTCATGTGTTGTGGACGAGATACTTGTGTGTCATCTAACTATTTTATTCCTACAGGAATTGTGGAAGAGTCCTTATGTTCCTTGAAAAAATTTGTTATTGTGTTCCTGATCCATATTTTTCATCATATCTTATTTTATATACTCTTCATGGAAGTGGGTGATTTCTAATTAGAGATGATTAGAACTCAACTTTAGATTTATCTTCGTATTTTTATTTAATTATGCGTTTTGTTTGTTTCTAAAATTTTATCATATCAACTGAATCTATTTTATACAATAAAAAACTACCAATTTGATATTTAGTCTTCATTAGGGTTTATATAATGTTTTGATTATGTAAATTTATTTCAAAAGATAAATAGTTTCTTTAATATTTCTTTTACTGAGACATGATCAATCATTGAGAAATATTCATAAATGGTCATAATATATATCGATCCAATATTTTGACTAATGGTGTTTTTTAATTAAATTGGATTATTTATTTAAACCATTTTTATAGAAATGATTATTTATTATTCAATTCTCTACCCTCTTGAGATACTCAATATAAACAACATTTAATATCATATTTTCTAAAATCTTTTCAACAATGGTGCTATTTTTTTAATTATGATAAATTTAATCTGTTTATAAATGTAATTCTCTAAACGTATAATAGAAATGAAGGTTTCCTTACCAACAGACCTCCCCTTTTTTATTTATAATAAATATTTTATGTGAAAAATAAATATGAAAATGCATATTCAGTGTATATTTGTTGAAATTCGGTCTTTTATATAGGATAAAATTGAGTTATGAAAAACTTATATGAATAATTATGATAATACTTATAGAAATTATTATAATAATAATTTAAAATATATTAATTATTATTATTTTTTATTAGGAGATGAATAATTCAATAGAAATTATGCAAGTAAAAAGGTCTATGGAATTTTGAAAACTTAACATAGTTATAATAAAGGATCCACTAATTTAAATAATATGATATTGAATACATTAAAAATTAAATATGATACGTTTATGATAAACCTAATTAGATATTTTCTAATATGTATCTCATGATCAATGAAACATTCAATATAATGAGATCCTTGTTGAATCCAGGATACAGATAAAGAACAAATCATTAGACTATTGAGAAGTCTCCAAGAAATATGTAGAGGGACATAGGGGCCAATAAGGTATTCTTGAGAAATTAGTTAACTACATATCAATGAATTTATTGTGAACATTATGATGTATGAAGAATAGATTATGGTAAATTTTCCATATTATTGTGATCCATATAGAAAATTTGTTGCTTTTAATATTACTATAATAAAATATAATGATAAAGAATATATTCATGCTGAATGTTCTAGTGATGAGGAATCACCATTAGAGTGTGATGATTAAATATACCATTTGTCCAGAAGATTATCAATGTTCTAAAATAAAAGAGAATTGATTAAAAACCCAAATATAAATAAAACAATGATTTTAGAGAAACATAGAAAAATTATTGGAAAATATATGATAAATCAAATAAGATTATATTTTTTGAAATAAAAAGAAAAAGGAATGGTTATGGAAGACTGTCAAAATTTCAAATAAAAAATAATATATGTGGGAAAAAATATAAAATATAATAAATCCACAAAACACACAAGGAGTGTTTGTAAGGACATATTAAGTGAATTGGACTCAACTTCCAATTAAACTTATTATAGACCCAACTTATTCTTAATGAAAATTTTTTCTATGGTAACTGTTGTACCTCCTATAAATAATTTTTATCACTATAAAAATACTTATGAAATGTATAAAGAATCAATGTATGTGTACCATAATATTTTTGACAATAGATTTAATTAACTCAAAGACAAATAAAATGTTCTGAAGAAACAACTTGTTGTATTTTCTAGTATTAAAACTAATATATCAATATAAAAATAAATGAAAGATCAATTGTTAAGGGATAAAACTAAATTGAAACTATCAAATGAGAAAATAAATAATGAAATATATATTTAAAAATGGAAGAGAAAATAATACTAATATTATAGGAAACCAATTATTCTTAAATAAATTACATGTATATGTTGGTCGGAGAGTGATGGCGAGAGGGGGGTGAATTGCCTTTTAAAAATTAATTAACAATTTAAAAACAATATATAAATGCAGCGGAAATAAAAAGAGGCAAGACACAATTTGATAACGGAGTTCGGCTTAAACCAAAGCCTACATCTCCGCTCCCAACTCAACCGTTGAGAGATTTACTTCAGCTTGCTTTTTAATGGTTGTAGCAAGAAACCCACTAGCCATTTTAAGGTTGGCTAGATCACCTTCGTACAACTTGATTTTTTTATGATGGTTGTAGCAAGAAACCCAAAATGAAAGTGAGGATGAAGAGGGTGGTTTGTTTTGATACAAACCCAATGAGTAACTAAACAATTTAAATAAATAAATTACAACAAACTTGAGGAAGCCTTGAGCGCCAAGAGTGTGAGAGTAGTTGATGTAGAGGCAGCCTAAGCTTCAAGGATGGAGGTGGATCACAAGTAGCCTTAGAGATTTGTCGTTTAGAGCTCCAAGGGATGAAAATATCATTCCAATGTTTCGGTGGTGTTCCGGGCATCCATCCTCGTCTATTTATAGGAGAAATATCCCCAAATACTTCAATAAGGCCGTTGGAGGGCTTTCGGAGCCGTTGGGGGTCAAGTGGACAAGTCTGGTCAAGCTCCAACGGCTAGTTTGACTTTGCTTACTGGCTGACTGGTGCTTGTCCACCGGCTGGCCGGTGCCTTGGAATGTGGAGAGTGCTTCTGCCCAGGAGCCACCGGCTGGCCGGTGAGAAGGCCACCGGTTGGCCGGTGGTGAGATAGTAGGTCTCACTATTTGATGGAGTTCCACCGGCTGACCGGTGGTGGGACACCGGTTGGCCGGTGGTCTTGACAGAGGGAAGATCCTTCTGTCCAGCCTCCACCGGCTGGCCGGTGCTGAGGCCACCGGTTGGCCGGTGAGGAGGCAGTAGCTGTCCCTTCATCCTAGGCAGCACCGGCTGGCCGGTGCTGAGGCCACCGGTTGGCCGGTGGACATGAAAACAATCCACTTTTCCTCCTTTTCCACTTCTTGCTCCTGAAATCATGCCTATTAACAAAAACACTTTAAACAATATTAGATCACGATGGGAGTGATTGTGATCATTAAAATCCAAGAGAGAGGGGTACAACAATCTCCCCCTATTTTGATGATCACAATCACAAATGAGAACGCTATTAAAAAGGATATGCCAAGTAAAAAGAAATAAGAAACTTGGACATGAAAAATTTTAGAGAACATGTTAATACAAGAATTTCATAGAGGTATCATGTATTGAAAATGATATTAATCTTGAAAGGATTGAAATAAAGAGAATGGTTCATTTTGAAATTGTAACCATATGTCATTTAAAAGAAACAACCGAAATCAATAACTTAACCATTTAAAAACAGATCTTGATGAAAGTACTAAATTAAAATTGAACTTTTTAAAAAGAGCACTTAATTAAATGAAATAAGTAACTAAGTATGTAATAGAGAGTTTTTCTCCCTCTTTGGGATTATCAAAATAGGAGGAAAAGTATGAAAGAAAGTTAGAAAAGAAATAAAAAAGAGGTAAGCAATGAAAATAAGGATGGATAGATAAGATAACTTGAATTTTATAAAAGTTGAAACGTTACATAGAAAGTTCAAAATACAAATACAAAGACAAGCCAAAAAACAAGAACGGCTCTATTCACTCCTAGAGGGCCGAGAGTGACGGCAACGCCTGAAGGTCGGAGGAGCCGGAGGAGCCTGGACCGCCTCAACGCGACGATCTAGAGAATCAATCCGAGAGTGGAGCTGATCAAACTGAGAGCTGATGTAAGAAAACTGTAGGTCGAGCCGGGTCTCAATCTGATCCTGGAAGTGAAGGAACTGATCAGCCGTCACCGAAAAGCCGCCAGAATCAGCGGGAGGGGGCAGAGTCTCAGCAGGCTCCGGTGCATCATCACCCGCTCCATCTCCCTCATCAGCAGCAGCAGCAGCCTCACCTTCGTCGTCACCACTCCCTTCCTCTTCATCATCACCATTGTCCTCACTATCTGAAAGAGGATAGGCAGCAGCAATGGCAGGAGGCATGGCATGGGTAGGAGGGTGGGAATGTGTCTGAGGGGAGTAAGCCTTGAGAAGGCCCTCCTTGTCAGTAATCCACTCCTGATGCCAAGGATGCCAGCGAATGTTCATCCATTGCACCATCATAAAATTGATGATTCTATCCTTCTTTGGCTGCTCGAAGGAGGTAGCACGGAGAGGGATATCAAGAAAGGTAATGATTTTGGTCAATAAATGCCCGTGAGGTAGAGTTTTGGACCGGCGCGGGTGCTCAGCCACATAAGACATGGCCCGGAACAGGAACCGGACCAAATTGAAATGTATGCCTCGGGTGATAAATGAGAGAAGATAGATATCAATAAATTTCACCGTATCGTGATCACCGATACGGGGTGCAAGAGTGGTCTGAATGAGGCGCTCAATGATGCGATGGTTTGGGGAGAGCTGGGAGAGCTTGACAATGGGATCGGTGGGCTGCCCTGTGAGATTCTCAAGAGCAACAGCAAGATCAAATTCAGGGTCCCGAGGAAACTCCCCCTGAGCAAATGCATGAGGTCCAACATGAGGAACCCTGAGCATCCTAGCAATCTCCAAAGAAGTGATAGTGATGGGTTGCCCAAGAGCAGTGGTGGTAATGGTATCGACGTCGTCAGAGACCGACCACGTCAGGTGAGCATAAAATTCCTTGACAAGAAGGGGATAAATGACATCCTTCTCAGGGGGTTCAAAGAAAGAATGCCAGTGTTGATATTCAATGATTGAGAAAAGCTCGAGTCGAGCAGAAGAGAGCCAAGAATAATCAATTACCCTACCCGGCAGAATGACTTTGTCATGCCAAATATCCGGAAGTTGAGGGATTGAAGGAGGAGGAGGTGCCTCTTGAGCGATGCCCTTTCCCTTGCGTGAAGATCGAGGACCCATGATGGAAAAAGGAAGAAAAAAGAGAGAGATTGAGAGAAGAGGGAGCTTGAGAGAGCAAGGAGGAGGTTAGGGCAAGAAGGGGCCGCTGGTCTGGAGGTGCCGCACGAGAGGGAGAGAAAGAAAAGGGAGGGGAAGGGTTTAAATTAAATTTTAACCCTTTTCCCGGCCGGCCCAAAAAAATAAAACCCGACACCACCGGTTAACCGGTGATGTACCACCGGTTGACCGGTGGTATTGAAATTCAAAAAATTAAAATAAAATAAAAATGAAAGAGTTTAAATTACTTAAAGAGAAATATAAGCAATCCAAATTGAGTCAAATATTTAATAGTGCTCATTGACGAATCATTCCTAACTCCCCCTTAATAAAATCAAAACGTTCAACTGGGAGTGGTTTGGTAAAAATATCAGTTAATTGGAAATCAGTGGAAATGAAGTCCAAAGTGATATCCCCTTTTTGAAAATCGTCACGAAGGAAATGATGCCTTAAATCTATATGCTTAGTCCTAGAATGTTGTATTGGATTCTTAGAGATACTAATGGCACTAGTGTTGTCACACCGTATAGGGACATGATCGTAGGAAAGGCCATAATCCAAGAGAGTGTGTTGCATCCAAATAATTTGGGCACAACAATTACCAGGTGCTACGTACTCGGCCTCGACAGTAGAAAGAGCAACACAATTTTGCTTTTTGCTACTCCATGAAACAAGGGACTTGCCTAGCAGATGACAGGTTCCACTAGTACTCTTACGATCTAATTGACATCCGCCAAAACCAGCATCTGAATATGAAGAAAGTTCAAAAGAAGTATTAGAGGGATAAAACAAACCAATGTTTTTGGATCCTTTTAAATACTTAAAAATTCTTTTGACCGATTCAAAATGTGATTCTTTGGGATTGGCTTGAAAACGAGCACAAAGGCAAACACTAAACATGATGTCAGGACGGGTCGCAATTAGGTAAAGTAGACTCCCGATCATACTCCTATAAAGCTTGTTATCCACCGGTTTCCCACCTTCATCTAACGTAAGTTTACAAGAAGTACTCATGGGGGTACTAATTTCCATTATTTGATCCATACCAAAACGACTTAAAAGTTCGTTTGTGTATTTTCCTTGGTTTAGAAAAATACAATTTGAATTTTGAAAGATTTGAAAACCAAGAAAAAATTTTAATTCCCCCATAAAGCTCATTTCAAATTCTTTTCTCATTATATTTGAAAAATCAGTACAAAGAGATTCTTTGGTTGAACCAAAGATAACGTCATCAACGTAAATTTGGACAATTAAAAGATCTTTGGAAGTGTGTTTTAAAAATAGGGTACAATCAGCTTGACCCATTTTAAAATCATTTTCTAAAAGAAATTTTGTTAACCGCTCATACCAAGCCCGAGGGGCGTGTTTTAAGCCATAGAGAGCCTTGGTTAACTTAAAATCATGATTTGGAAATTTTGGATCTTCAAAACTGGGGGGTTGTTCAACAAAGATTTTTTCTGAAATAAAACCATTTAAAAAAGCACTTTTAACATCCATTTGAAAAAGTTTGAAATTTAAGTGAGCGGCGAATGCCAACAAGATCCTAATGGATTCCAATCTAGAGATGGGCGCAAAGGTTTCACCATAATCAATTCCTTCTTCTTGATTATATCCCTTAGCTACTAGGCGAGCCTTGTTCCGGGTTATATTTCCTTGATCATCAAGTTTGTTCCTAAAAACCCATTTAGTGCCAATAATTGGATGATCATTGGGTATTTCAACAAGAGTCCAAACATCATTTCTAGAGAATTGATTTAATTCCTCTTTCATTGCAAGAACCCAATTCTCATCATTAATGGAATCATTAATGGTTTGAGGCTCTAGTTGAGAAAGAAAGGCTTGATGTTCAACCTCGTTGAGGATTGATCTTCTAGTTCGAGTACCGGCTTGAAGATCAACTATAACATTTTCTAAAGGATTGTCTCTAGAAGGTTTCCAAACCTTAGGCAAGGTGGATGGCGAAGAAGGATCTTGATGGTCATCCTCCTTGGGAGGAGAAGAGGAATCATTCAAATGAAGCTTATCAAGCTTATCTTCAACATCATCAATGACCGGGTGAGGTTTTGGAAGAGTTTCATCAAATTTGACATGAGATGATTCTTCAATGGTTTTTGAACGTTTATTGAAGACACGATAGGCTTTGCTTGAGTTGGAGTACCCAAGAAAAATACCTTCATCGGATTTGGCATCAAATTTCCCTAGGTTATCTTTTGTGTTAAGGATGAAGCATTTACAACCAAACACTTTAAAATAACCTACTTTGGGAAATTTGCCTTTCCAAAGTTCATAGGGGGTTTTCTTAAGAAGGGGTCTTACAAGGACTCTATTGATAGTATAACAAGCAGTGTTTACCGCCTCGGCCCAGAAATATTGAGGGAGGTTGAATTCACTAAGGAGGGATCGAGCAATTTCTTGGAGAGTTCGGTTTCTCCTTTAAACCACTCCATTTTGTTGTGGTGTCCTAGGGGCAGAGAAGGTATGATTGTATCCTTGAGAGGAACATAATTCATCGAATTCTTTGTTCTCGAATTCACCTCCATGGTCACTACGGAGGGATATAATTTTATATCCTTTTTCGTTTTCTACTTTCCTAGAGAATTTCAAAAAGGTTCTACAAGCATCATTTTTATGAGCTAAAAAGAAAACCCAAGTGAAACGAGAAAAGTCTTCTACGAGAACAAAGGTATAGGATTTTCCACCTAGACTTTCTACAGGGGTAGGACCAAAAAGATCAAGATGAAGGAGCTCAAGATATTTTGAGGTGGACACTTCCTTCTTAGATTTGAAAGAAGATTTCTGTTGCTTGCCAAGTTGGCATGGTTCACAAATCAAATCATTCTTAAACTTATGTTTAGGAAGGTCACAGATGAGCTTGTTTTTATTAATCTCTAGAAGTGAATGAGAGCTACAATGCCCCAACCTTCTATGCCAAAGCCAAGACTCATTGTCAAGAGCACTTAAACATTTAACATTTTGTCTTGCTAAAGAACTTAAATCAATAATGTAAACATTTTGAAAACGGGAAGCAGAAAATATCAATTTGTTTTGAAAATCAAACACATTGCATAAATTATTTTGTAAATTAACCGAAAAACCACTATCACAAAGTTGACTAATGCTAATTAAATTATGCTTTAATCCTTTAACAAATAAAACATCTTTAATTAAAGAGGTGCTACCAAAACCAATGGTACCTATTCCGACGATCTTGCTTTTTGAATTGTCACCGAAGGTGACGTATCCTCCATCGAATTCTTCAAGGGAGTTGAACTCAGAGGGATCGCCACACATGTGCCTCGAGCATCCGCTGTCGAGATACCACGAGTCTTTCGAAGGCTTACTTCTTTGGTGTTTATCCTACAAAATCATGAAAGAATAGATTTTGGTACCCATATAAGTTTGGGTCCGGAAAGATTAGCTAAAAGAGACTTTTGAACCCATACTTGTCTAGAGGGATACATCCTAAGATATTCAACCGAGTAAGTAATGATTTTGGGGCGGCCATATCTAGCATTTTTACAATCGCATTCATAAATCATATGTCCGGATTTTCTACAATAATCACAAAATTTATTTTTAGAGATCCCCCTTACAAAAGTAGTGGGTGCTCTAGAAGAGGTGGCTTGCTTGTTAAAGCCAAGTCCATGTGTGGTTCTAGACGAACGTTGAGAACCTAGTAATTTGGTCAAATTTTGTTCACCTTGGGTGAACTTGGAAAGAGATTCCCTTAAATCATTAATAGTTGAATTCAAAGAATCAACATTTGGAATATCTTGGACTTTAAGGGAAATTTCCTCATTCTTTTTGAGAAGTTGATCTTTTTCAGAAATTAGACTTTTGTGTTTCTTTTCTAAGGCCAAAAATTTAGAGGTATGTTCGTGAAAAACTTCCTCTAATTGATCTCTCGCATTTTGGAGATCTTCATAAGACATGTTATTATTAAAAGAAGAAGATGAGGAACAGGAGTCGGAAGATGATACCTTATCAAGTGCCATTAGGCATTTTCCACCTTCATCGCTTGAGTCGCTTGAGGACATGGAGTCATCGCTTGCACTCCATGTTGACGCTTTGAAGGCCTTCTTGTTTTTCTTTTCCTTTAACCTTTTCTTGAAAAGAGAGCACTCCGGTTTGATGTGGCCTTTCTTTCCACATTCAAAGCATGTAACCTCTTTTTCAGATTTTGGCTCTTCCATTCGTGCCCTTTGAAAATTCTTCTTTTTCTTCATGAACTTGCTCATTTTTCTTGCAAGTTGAGAAATCTCGGATCCGCTATCATTGGAGGAGCTTTCTTGCTTTGCTTTGAATGCTATGTTCTTTTTCTCCTTGAAGATGTTACCTTCTTTATCAGCTTGTCTCTTCATGGTAATCTCATAGGTCATAAGTGATCCAATGAGTTCTTCAACCGACATTTTCTTGACATCTTTCGCTTCTTGGATTGCCGTCACCTTTGGAGCCCATGAGCTTGGTAGGACACAAAGAATCTTCTTGACCATCGTCTCTGCAGAAACATCATCTCTAAGAGACTTTCTCCCATTACACACATCAGTGAAGCGAGTAAACATTTCCGTAATAGATTCGTGTGGGTGCATGGTGAAACTTTCAAAGTCTTGACGATACATATCTAATCTAGTGTCTTTAACTTTGTTAGTGCCCTCATGGGTCACTCCCAAAAGCTTCCAAATTTCATGTGAAGAGGTGAAAGTAGAAATACGATTAAATTCATTATGGTCTAACCCACAATGATGATCATTCATGGATTTTCCATCAAGCTCAAAATTAGCAATGTCTTCGGGGGTCCATTTAGACTCATCTTTGCTAGAGAGAGTATAGACTTGCAAAACAATTCTATATATAGGATAGCCAATACTTCTAAGAAATGTAATCATGCGAGTTTTCCAATAATTGTAGTCGGTTCCATCAAAGAATGGAGCCCGAGTCATGGAATACCCTTCGGGTGCTTGTGAGGAAGAAGCCATCACTATGGATTTTGAGTTTGTAACTGGTTAAGGTATTACACAAACTCTCCCTCTGATACCAATTGTTGGTCGGAGAGTGATGGCAAGAGGGGGGTGAATTGCCTTTTAAAAATTAATTAACAATTTAAAAACAATTTATAAATGCAGCGGAAAGAAAAATAGGCAAGACACAATTTGATAACGGAGTTCGGCTTAAACCAAAGCCTACGTCTCCGCTCCCAACTCAACCGTTGAGAGATTTACTTCATCTTGCTTTTTAATGGTTGTAGCAAGAAACCCACTAGCCATTTTAAGGTTGGCTAGATCACCTTCATACAACTTGATTTTTTTATGATGGTTGTAGCAAGAAACCCAAAATGAAAGTGAGGAAGAAGAGGGTGGTTTGTTTTGATACAAACCCAATGAGTAACTAAACAATTGAAATAAATAAATTACAACAAACTTGGGGAAGCCTTGAGTGCCAAGAGTGTGAGAGTAGTTGATGTAGAGGCAGCCCAAGCTTCAAGGATGGAGGTGGATCACAAGTAGCCTTAGAGATTTGTCGTTTAGAGATCCAAGGGATCAAAATATCATTCCAATGTTTCGGTGGTGTTACGGGCATCCATCCTCGTCTATTTATAGGAGAAATATCCCCAAATACTTCAATATGGCCGTTGGAGGGCTTTCGGAGCCGTTGGGGGTCAAGTGGACAAGTCTGGTCAAGCTCCAACGGCTAGTTTGACTTTGCTTACCGGCTGACCGGTGCTTGTCCACCGGCTAGCCGGTGCCTTGGAATGTGGAGAGTGCTTCTGCCCAGGAGCCACCGGCTGGCCGGTGAGAAGGCCACCGGTTGGCCGGTGGTGAGACAGTAGGTCTCACTATTTGATGGAGTTCCACCAGCTGACCGGTGGTGGGACACCGGTTGGACGGTGGTCTTGACAGAGGGAAGATCCTTCTGTCCAGCCTCCACCGGCTAGCCGGTGCTGAGGCCACCGGTTGGCCGGTGGACATGAAAACAGTCCACTTTTCCTCCTTTGCCACTTCTTGCTCCTGAAATCATGCCTATTAACAAAAACACTTGAAACAATATTAGATCACGATGAGAGTGATTGTGATCATTAAAATCCAAGAGAGAGGGGTACAACAGTATAGGATACTAACATGGATATAGTAGAGTAATTAAGATCACAATTGTTCTAAATTATAATTTGAGTAATTATATTAGGTTATTTATCAAATGGTACAAGTCGTTTTTAACTTCAAAATGATTGAAATGTTCTTATAAGAAACTAATAAATAATACTTAGTTTCTTAAATCCTTATTTTATATCTTATATTGACCTAAAAAAAATTGGTGCCAAAATCATTTCTGGTATAAACTTATTTTAGTAATAATTCTTGAAGAGGTCATATATTAATGTGTGGTACAAGGGTAGTGTGTGTTCCAGGAATATGACTAAAGACTATTCAAGTATACATAATATCATATGGTTGATAGTCTCCATATCACCTTTGGTGATAATTATGAATAAAATATCATTATCCCATGTCAAATTGGTAACACTAACTTAGTTTTAATTTCTAATGTACATTTTTACATTAAAAAATATAGCTTTATTATTATATCAAAATTTTTGTGATGACTGATTTCATGTAAAAATTGAAAATAAAATCTTGTATGTTTTTCATTCAAAAAATTATTTAGCATTTTCTATTTTATGAAATGATAATTTTAATTCTATTAATCATGATTCCTTGATTTCATGTATTTTTTACTTTTTTAATTTCCATTAATAGATAGTCTTATAATTTTCATATGAGACTAGGCCACTGTAACATTTCCCACATGGAGTGATTTCTAAGAAATGGTTAGTTATGGATCAACCATAATAGGAATTCCCAAACGCAAATGGTGTTAACCCCTATTAGAAAGGTAAAAATTAAAAGAATTGATTTAAATTAATGAATGTGGTTTCTAATTCTCAACATATTGCGTTTTCTCACATGGACATGTTAATACCATACAACGTTTCTAGTTTAAATGGGATTAACAATGAATATGTACTAGTAGAATAACTTTCTAGGTACATGTCTTTTATTTTTATCTTAGAAAAAAATAAATTATTCTTATTTTATTATGCGTGTTATGTATTATTAAAACCAATCTAGACATATAATTTTGGCCTTAATAAGTGACCATGGTCATGATTTTGAAAATTAATACATTGAGTCGTTTTTTTCATAGAATGGATATAGTCGTAACTTCTCTTCTACTATGACACCTCAATGGAATGAAGCTGTAGAATATAAATATATAACATCAAGATATTTCCAAGACTATGATTAAGGAATATGTATTGCCTATCTCTTTGTGGGAATAGACTGTGAATACATCCCCCTATATAATCAATGGACAATTAATTATACAGATCATCAAGAAACCACCTTATGAACAGTGGAATTTTAGAAATCCAAGGTTAATTTATTTAGTTTCTTGGTTGCAAATTATTAATTCTTATAACTATGGATAATCATGACGTGTTTCTCTCTAAATGTGATGAATGATATTTCCTAGTTTAGTCAATTTTTATTAAATCTTATAGTGTTTTTAATAAAAGAATAAATATTGTGGAATTATATATAAATGTTATGTTTGATTAGTCAGATCCACATGAACCTAAAAAAATCATATAGAACCTTATTTATGATCTATACTATTTTAATGTAAATTAAAAACAATTTGACTGTACAGTAAAACATGTAGAAATGTAATCATATTCTAAATAACTTCTAGATACTGAACCTAAACCTATATAAGACCCTAATATAACTAGACCTTCCTTTTCTAGAGCGATTAGGACTCTCAAATACCACTATTTAGATGTTTTTTATTGTTTATTTTGATATAAGTACCTAAACTATAGCTTCACTATGAAACACGGTTGAATATCAAGTATTCATGTCAAATCATGAACCTAAGAACATTAATGATGCAATTATGGATGAATTCTCGTTAATGGATTTGAATGAATATTCTATTCAATTTGAATGAAAAAAGTAAGGAGTCTTTTTGATAGATCCTAAGGAACCTTGGCTATAGGCCTTAAATTGATGTTTAGAAACAAAGTTGATGAATCTAGAAATATAGTAATGAATGGGGATATACATGTTTCACAAGGGTATAGTCAATTAGAAGATTTTTCCTATGAATACATCTTTGTAGATATAGCCATACATGATGCAATTATAATATTTCATTCTTATGTAGTATGTATAGATTTTAAACTATATAAAATGGATGTCAAAAGTTGAATTGGTATATATTGAGGATGTTTTTTTTGAACGACCCCCTATTTTTTAAAATAATCATTTTTTAAATACAATTTTCAAGTAAAAATAAGATATATATGGTTTAAAAGATTCCCCCATAACATGTAATGATAACATCCACTCATTACATATTTCAAAAGGAGATTAAGAAGGTATATTTGATCATACCCTATTTATAAAATTAATTTTGTAAGATGTTTTAGTTGTTCAAATTTAGGAATATGGTATTATTTTTGGCTTTTTTAATTATTATTTATGTATTATTATTCATAATTTATTCAAAATGAGTTTGAAATGAGTTTAATGGGTGATATTAAATTAATTAATGGTGTTTCAATTTTTCAAAATAAAAAAATAATTATTTTAAATCAATGTAAATATATTAAATACATATTTTAATTTTTAAATTTTGATACCACTAAGAGTAGTTATACAATAATGAGTACCACCAATAAATTGGATCTTACTGAATATAAGAAAATAGTGGATTAAACAAGTTATTGTTGTATGATTGGAAGTTTTATCTACCTAAATTCCATGTCACCTAATATTATGTATATTTTGTTTATGTGTCAGAATTATCAAGAAAACCCAATAGACTAACACTTTTTTGTAAACGTATTATAAAATACCTCAAGAATACTATCTATTAATAAATATAGTACCCAATATAAGAGATAATTGATTTAGTTGATTATAAATGAGCTAATTTTCATGGATGTATGTTATATAGAGTAAGAACCTTTGGAACATGTGATATTTTGGGAGACTATTCTATATTGGTGTATTATGGAACATAATTTTGTTTCATTGTCTACTACTAAAGCGAAATACACAACTACAAGTAGCTGGCATGAAAAAAATTTATTCATAAAAGATATATTCCTAGACTATGGATATAAATTTTGACATATATCTATCATCTAGGACAATACAAGTGCAATTAAAGTTTCTAAATATATTGTAACTCACTCTAGAAAAAACACTAATGTAAAACATCACATTTTGAGAGATAATTTTTAAAATGGTGATATAAATATTGATTTAATTTGTACATAAAAACATCATGAATATATTTTCACTATGCCATTGAATTATAATAGAATAAATTACATGAAACCTAATTTAGGCATGCTTATTATTTGTCAATCATAATATTTCGGTACCCATAATTAGAGTTTTCACACCATTGAGCTTAAACACTATTGGTGTTTTACCCAAAATTTGAGATCTCCCACCTTTGGATTTTACCCACCATTTTTTTTACCCATTCGTAGAGTTTACCCATAGTTGAATTTATCCTCCATTGAGTTTTAATCACTATTTTTTTACCATCCATTGGAAACCGCACAATTTTTATTGTCTATGTGGTCTATGTTTAAGATATTCATTCAAAATAATTTATAGTGATTAAAAATATATATAATATTAAATTGAATTGAATTTTTATTAAAAAAAATTATTTTATGAATACCTAAATTCCAAATGATATAGATGGAACTTTGTTATAATTATAATGCTCACCCTCTTCTGCCTTTTCACTTGAGGCCTATTGTGCCCTATTCTATCCTTACCATCGACCATCTCTCAACTTTTCCATGAAAAGTCAAACTGGTAATTGTTTTTAGAGTGAGAAGATATTTATTTCCTTATCTGGAATATAGTAATCCTTCAAAAAAATAAAATGTAGTTCAATTTATAACCACTATTGAGCTAGTGAATCTCGAGCTTACAAAGAGAGTTATAGTTCCAAAGAAAATTACATACATAGTGGTTACATTAACATAAATATTTGTGGATTGATTTTTTTTCATTGATTTGTATGTAAAGAGTGGTTATATAAAATACAAATTATCTTCTATCCTACGATGGAACATTAGTTTCATCATTTAATTGAGTATATTTTTGAAGAAGAAGAAGACAAGGTGAGAAGTATATTAAATTTTCATATTGTTGTGTTCTCAACTAGGAAATGGGAATGATGTTTAAAGTTTCTTCAATAAGGAGATGAAAATTATTACCAATGAAATATTCCAAATTAGAGTAAATAATTTATTTATAAAATTATTTTGATGTGTTAAATAGTGATTGAATTATTATATTATGATTCTCCACTGAACATAATGGGGAATAATGGTTTCTCATCAAGGTTACCCCATACAATGTTTCCCAATTTAATGGTGAATTTTCCACAATAATGTATCAGTATTTGTATCATCTATATCTTATAAAAATTGGATAATAATATCAACTTGTGTAGATATCTAATGTTTCAAATGATGGAATTTTTTAAGACATCATTGAGGTCGACATCCTTTATCTATAATATGTTGTTTCATAAATATTTTATTAAAAATAGATATTTTATGATGATTAAGAATTATAAGTGACATGCAGAGTATTTTTCATCACATTAATGATTTATAAGAGCCTAAAAATATCTTGTAATCATTTGAATAAGAAATGATTGAATGATATTGAAAGGATTCATGATGACATAAATCTGGTTGACCATCCTTCAAGACTAAAAAAATATTATGGATCCTTGCTTCTAGAAAGATGATGTTTGGAATATTCCGATGAAGAGGTATTGGAGGCTTTTACGAGAGGTGATAAATAAATTTACTTATCAGTATAGGATGGTAGTAACCCAGATTTACCTCATATGTCCCATTATATATCTTTTCGTGATCTTAGTCCAACAATACCATACACTATCGTAAAACATATTTTCAAATAAGAGATTTAGGAGGAAGAGGAATATACTTATAGAGACTATAAACTAAAAATAACTTCTAAATCATCTGAGGAAAATTGTGAAAATGATGATGTTGATAATGAAGGAGGAGGAGGAGAAGAATATGTGGAAGATGGAAATAATGATGATGGAAATTGAAATAGAAATGGATATGATATTGATGGAGGATTAATAGAGATAATATTATAATTATTATTAAAATTATTTTCAATTACTCAATCCATATTAATTAATCAATGTGAAATGATTTTCATCATTTTATGAATTTGTGGAGGTTTGAGATTAAATTTGGAAATTAATTAATTTTTTAAATTTGACATTTTTCATTCACCTCTATATATCAAGCATAACATTTAAAATTTTAATTCAATTTGATTGAATCCATTTTTTTTAGAATTATACATTTTGTGGGCTAGAAACTATTATTCAATCCCAATGACCATTCGAAATCTCATATGAAAAAAATATATATCAATATCAAAACATATACGGTTCTGCAAAATGAACTCGACCATATTCAATGAGGAATGTCATCGGATACCAATCTCTAAATTATGTGATTCTAGAGGGGTTTGAAATACAACATTATGGGGGGATATTAGAAATAAATTTCATAGAGATGTTCATTCATTATGCCCACCCTTGTTCTAGTCATAATGGTTTGGGTGGAATAGTAAGCAACTTCCATGAAAAGTCATTTATTTTATGACAGAAATAACTTCTTTAAAATGACTATAAATTCTATTAAATTTCAAGGGTAGATACCCAAATCTATTTTTAAAATATTATAATAATGTAACATGGTATGTTTTATCCATCTTTTTGGAAGAACAGAAGATAACTTCCTTGGGAATGATTCTAAAAGAAATATTTATGTTCTTATTTTTCAATATTTTCATTATTTTTAGTTTTGAAATGTATTATTAATATTCCTTTTTACTAAATTATCTTTATTGAAGCAGGGTAATATTGTGGATTAATTTTTAAGGATATGTTTTTTTGTAATGTTGGAGTTCATTCACTTATTTTTTTGATGTCTATTCTCTCTTATGGATAGATGGTTTCAAATTCTTATAAATATTTTATTATATTATGTGATAAAATTTGATTTTATATTATGTTTTTATTGTTGTCTTGGTAAATTATAATTATCTCCTTCAACTATGATTTGGTATATATATGATGTAAGATATCTTGTTATAGAGGTGAATAATTATATGATCGTTAGTATGTGTGGGTGGAGTAGTGTGTATTATTGATTATTTGGGATAAAAAAACCATGATCTGGAATTTCCTTAATAAATCAACGGTATTGACAGAAACTCAAATGAAAAATATGGAGAGTATGTCAAACTAATATCTTGGTATGTTTTACTCACACCATCACTATTTACCTAGGGATTGAGAAGAAGTTATTGTGAAATCTCACATAAATCGGTTTAGTAGATGAAGATTGGATATATTGGAACTATGAAAATGGTATAATTAGAAAACCAACCCCAACATGATCACTGTGTTCTTATCACTATTTTTTATCACATTATTTTAATTTTTTTTAACTATTTTAATTTATAGTTTTCTTTTTTTATGTATTTGTTTTAAAAACCAAACAATTTTTAAATTCTACCGTACAACATTCTCAAATTTAATTTAATATTCATGATTGTTTTGTTCTCCTCTCTGGGAAAGACTACGTAAACCATTTTAGTACTTTTTTAAATATGAAATATTATTTTTCATAATATAAAACATGCATATGTCAAAAAATGGTACCATTGTTGCTGAGGCAGTGCCACAATCTAATTATAACTATTTGGCACTTTTTTAAACAAAAATCTATGATGATTTCAAATTATTTTATCATTAATCCATGGAGTAAATACCCACAATTGAATGAACGAATTAATATATCACCCTTGTCCATGGAGGGTGGTGTTCTAGTTTTTTTATTATAGGTGAAGTCATTTTAGAAATCTAATATTAGGGAGTATACATTCAAAGAATTCATAGTAAACCTTATGGAGGAAAAGAACTGTGAAAATGTTGAATTGATAGACTAGGAGCTAACTATGTTCTCCCATTAAATTATAGAATATTATAATGTGGATAAGGTCCAAAAATATTATTCCATAGACATCCCAGATGTTTCTAAGTAGACCCTATTATTGGAGGAGCCTGACTACCTACCTCTATCTACTACAACACAAATATAATAGGTTATGTCAACTAAAGATAAAATTGAATCCGAACAAACTCAAGGATATGATAATTTTAAGTACTCATTATATTCTAATTTTGTGAAAATTTAATTGATTATCACCGACAATTGTTCAAAATTTTAATATTTGGCCATAAATTTTACTTCCTTCGTAGAAGAGGAAGAAAAAGACAATGCAACTAATAAAGAACAAACGAACCTCCCTTGACATGTTTAACACTTATTAGATGGAGTTCAAGAGGAGACAAAAGTAGATTTTCCAGAGGAAATAGAGGCATGTAATGGTTAAATTGAAATTGATGAATTTTTTATAGATACATCATGTTTTATTTTTTTTAAATACAATTACACTTTTCCCCATTGTCTATTATTTTGAGTAATCTTACTTTGTGAAACTGTTGTAGAATGAATAAAAAGTTATTAATGTGGAAAACAAGAGATGACATGACTCATTATTTTTCTAAACCCCACCATACTAGATGCATATAATTTTCATGGTATGTATTTCTTGTACAATATCCTTGTTGTCCACAACAAAAAGAATGATGTTCATGATGGAAGGAATAAGTTCGAGTGTTTAATATTAAAGAAAATCATCCCACCATTAGATTGGAGATAACCAACTCAATGTACCATATGGAGGATATCAAAATACATGACCCACTTAAGTGATTATACAATGATCTATCATTATTTTAACACACTATATTATATTTTCTTATTATAATATTATTATATTATTTTCACTACTTTTAGTTGTAGAATTTCATGTGCGCAACACTTAAGAAGAAAAATCAACATTGCACTGCCAATAAGTGAGGTTGTACCTATCCATGACACATTCATTCCAATTATTATTCAATTAAAAATTCAATTTCATTTTGAATAATATTTAATTCATTTCTAGTGCCACATCATTTATGTTTGGGGGAGGGTTCCTTTGTAGTTAAGGAATTTCAAATTTCTATTTTTATATTTTTTTTAAAAATTATTTTTTTAAAATATTTCCTTTTTTAATTTTTATGTGTTTCTAAAAATTATCAGCTAAACTTATTCTCATCAATATTTTTGAAACTCATGCCAATTATTTAACTAATTAATTTTGTGAAACTGATCTTAAATGAAAGTTGAAAATTTATTTTCTTCATGTTAATAAATTTCGGAGTTTCATGAAACGTATATTGAATATGGAATCCCATTAAACATATCTCTATCATTATCATTGAAATTATGTTATTGGGAGGAATATGATCCTTTTTCATATTGTTTTCATTCACCACACTTTTTTATAGAACCATCTAATGCTTGTTTTAACTAAAATTTGATTGACATCCTATAAAAACATTAGGGTTTGAAGTAATTTTGATTAAAATTATTGATGAGTTCATTGGATTTTGAATACCCCTTTTCGAAACTATTTTTTTTAATGTTCTATAGGAAAATTTAATACACGTAGCTTTTATAAACCATTAACATCTTGTTTGGATAGCCACATTACAAGACAATATTATCTATCCAATCTTCTCTTCAAGTGAAATTGCATAATCTAGTTGAACTTAAGTGTTGGGGAATGTGTCTTGTAAATTGATATCTTATTTGGTGGTAAATTGGATGGAAGATAATGTTTTTTAGGATGATGTTTCTAGTGAAAATGAAATAATTTTTTCGTAAGATTTGCCTTTCTAGATCTATCATGATACACAATGTTATACATTTTTGGAGCTACCAATGGAAAAAATGTAGTTGTGCATATCTGGAGCATTCATGAAATATTATGTTTGAGTGGATTGAAAATATTTATTCTAAAATTATGAATAGTGTGATATTTCCTTTTGTTTTTAAGATAATGGAGCTGATATTATGCTAATGTGAGTGACAGGTTAACCGTACATGAGTAAAAATTAGAATCATGCAAATTTTAGCCAAAAAGAACCACACACTCCTCATTTAGTATCATAATTTTTCACACATACCTCCTACAAAATGAAAGCCATGGAACAAAACTAAAAAAGTATTCATCAAAAAAAAATGTCTTTAACACACATCAGGTGTAGATGTAAAAATTTATCAATCTTTTGGTGACCCTTTCATGATTTTGGATGAGAATTACATTGCTGAAAATTCACATTTGTTTTATAAGAGAAAATGAACATGAGCTAAGAATTTTGTGGTTATTGGAGGAAAAATTAATTGGTGATATATTGAATTATATAAATTAATAACATGAGAAAATGTTTTTTGATGAGTCACGATATCATTTTCTTCTTGGAATTAAATTTCTAGATCTCATAGATATGTGATTTAATTTTTTTTTTGATATTTACATGTCATGGAGTCTATGTTCAATGTATGCGAATTTTTATTCAGAAAATATTTTCATTATAATTCATCCGATATTCAATTATATTATCTTCACTAATTATTAAATGTGATCTAATTCACATTATTTTGTTATTTTTGTGAGTATGGAGGTTAAATGTGAAAATTAGTTAATTCAATAAATTTAATTGTTTTCTATTACCTCTATATTTATAGAATAAAATAGTATATTTTTATCAAAATTGAGATATCATATATTTTTAGGCTTCTAGTTTTTAAGGGGTACAAATTTTAATTTTACACCTAGAGCCCTTTCAAACATCAACATGACCAAAAAAATCTATAAATATGAAAAATAATTCTGGTTGGTAGAATGAACATGACAAAATTCTATGCGGAATATCATGGGATACCTTCTTTAAAATAATGTTCATGTAGATAGGTTTTAAATAATATTCAAATGGAATTATTTTCATTAAAATTTATAGCAAACATCAATAAATGTGACCTAAGATTAACCAGTCCATGTGTGGTTAGTGGAATATTAATCATTGTCTAGAAAAAGTCATTTTTATTAAAGCGTCAAAAAAATATTTATATGACTCATAATTATTTTAAATTTCAAGGGTAGATATCCATCTCAATTCCAAATATCCTATAAAAAGATATCATGGATTACATCACCCATCCGGTGGGTAGAAAAGAAGAGAACATATAAAGGATAGTTTCATAAGGAAATTTTTATGTGCGTATTTTTACTTATTTTATTTCTTTTTAGTTTTTAAATATATTTTTATTCCCCCTCTTCTCAATTACCCTTACCATGATGGGGTAAAATTTTGAGTTATTGTATATGGATAGGTTATCCACTTTGGTAATAATTTATTTAATTCACTTAATAATTTTAAATATTTTCTCTCTTCTGCAAATATGGATTCATATTCTAATAAGGGATTTTATTATCAACTAAAATCATATTTGATATTATATTACTTTGTTATTATTTCAGTTTTTAATTAAAATTAATTGTCTCCACTATTTTCGGGTATATATATGATGTTATATATTATGGATTAGTTGTGAAGTACTCGATGATCATCAATATGTTTTGGAGGTGTAGTGCATATTATTGATTGTTTGAGATAAAAAAATAGGACTGGGAATTCAATAATAAATTGATGGTTTTCAATTCAAATATTATTCAAATAAGAAATAAATTAAACCAAAAAAATATCTTGTTATGGTTTACACATACAATCACTATTCACCAAGGGAGTTATAGCAAGCGATCATGAAATCCCACATTAATAGGCATAGAAAGAAAAAGGATTGGCTACACAAGAATATTGATAACATCGAAATATAAAAAATACCACCAAACTAAACCCCCAGTTTTTATCACTATATTTAATCACATTCTTTGAAAACGTGTTTTAAATATTTTACTTTTTTGTTTCCTTTTAATGAATCTTATTATTGAAAACAAAACAATTTCAAAATCTACCCCACTAGTTTCACATATATAATGTGACATACGTCATTGTTGTACGCTCCCCATTAGAGAACACCTAGGTTATCCACTTTAATACATATTATCATATTGAATATTTTAAATTTCCATAACCCATGTTATGTATGTGTTATGGATCGGTCCATGATGGTCATGATGTATTTTAAAGAGATGACGATGTAGAGATAACCCATGCTATTATTTCATCTCGAGGATTATTAGGTTATTCTCTATCTGATGAAAGTCCTAGCCTAGTTTGTGGTGAGAATTTAATTGATAGTCAACATAATGAGTCATTTTTTGAGGGGGAAGAATCCTCATGTCAGTAAGGTCCACAAGATGGGCCAATTTTTGGGGCAGGTCATAGTTTGTCAGAATATTATGTTAAAAAGATAGTGTCATGTTAGTTGTTGGTGAGTTTGTTGCTATGAAGATGGATTTTCAACAAAGAAATATTGAGATAATAGTTTATGTGAAATGTTTGGTTATGAAAATGTGTGTTTTTCCTATTGTGGTCATGTCAAAAAAAGATGGTCCTCCAGTTTTACAATTTTTAGTAAGGCTTCTGTTAGTTGGATGGATCATATGTATAAGGAATGAGATATGTGTCCTCTAATCTAACAACATAATGGTGGACCTAATCTTAGAGATGCAACATGTCCTGATGGATCCTTAATTGAAATGATTGATTGTAATTTTTAGTTGCAGATGATTTATTTTGAGAGAGTTTTTTCACCTACAATTCTTAAATTTTTTGTTAATGTTAAAACCATAGGTGATTATGATTATTTAGAAAAATTATTCTCACCAATATTTTTATGTCATGGAAAAATCAACCTTATTTTGTTAACAAGATCAAATATAAGAATTTAAGGAATTTGTTAGGTATTTAAATTCATCAATTCAATCCAAATCTGATGATTTGTAATGGTAATGTGGAAGTGGAAAATGGAAGGTTGGAAAATGAAATGAAATCTATGAGAGCAATAATCAATGATATGAGGTATTCATTTGAAAACAACATAACATATTTTATAGACATGATAGAAAATATTATTGGAATAGTGTTATTATCTTGTCTACCTACTCCCCCTCCATTTGATGTTGAAATGATAATATCTCCTATAAGAGAAGATTTTTATTCTACATATTCGTTACGTGATGTGTATGGATTACCCCTGAAAAATTGAGAAAATTAAAGCAAATTTTTGAACATATTCATACGATGGTTATAAAGTTCAAGAAGGACATGAAGTCTGACTGAGTGAACATCAAAAAATATATCATGTATTATCGATCATTGATTTTGACTACTCATGAGTTGAATAGCCATTTAATGTTTCATATTTAAATTACGAGAACTGTGCTAGTGTCTCAAGAATTTTAAGAGAATGTGAATTATTTCAAGTTAAGGTATCATGTGATTATGATTTTCAAGGATGATAATAATGGTGCATTAACTTATATAGAGAGATTTGAAAACATAATTATGGATTTAATAAATATTATACCCTTTTTTTCCTATGTTTATAACTACAGTCGTGGATTGCAATGATGTTATTTTTTATATAACATATGACCTATCTGGTTTCTGATCTAATTTAATTCAATCCTAGTTTAATATGTGATCCTCATTCCCCTATTCTAGATAGTTTCCATCCATACATATTATCTCCAAAATAATGAGTTCACCACCTTCGATATATCATAATTATAAATCCTCCTTCAATGACTATTGTTCCCAAATCCATCCCTCGAGTTCCCTATTTTTTTTTTCTAATATGTGTTTATCGTAAAAAAATGTAAAGGGAAAATAACATTTGATTCTATCTGCATAGCCTGAAAAGCATTGATTCTTAGACAATCCATATTTGATAGGAAATTTTTTGTGTAACAATTTTTGTTATATCATTTTTTTATTATTATGTTCACACTAGTAATACAAATTATCATGGTATTTATTTCCTATTTTGTTATTATTTTGGATACTCCAAGAGGGTAGAAGGCTCGGTGGGATTTATCATATTTATTTATATGGTGGTATTCCATTGATATCAATATTATATTCATTGATATATGTTTTTACATTTCTTTCATGATATCATTTTTTATTTGATACTGCGTTCCATCAAATTTACAAACCAACCCCACCTATTATAACATGGGTATCATCCTTATAATTGATACTATAATGTTTTATTTAACACTTTTTAAATAACTAATGATACTCTAATTACATTAGATGAAATGTTTTATAAAATTCCATGTTTTGTGATCCACTTAAAATGGGGAGATTTAAGGGACCTTTTTTTCCATGATGACTAAATAATTTTTATTGTAATATTATTGAGTTTTATGCTTTATGATAGGATTAAACAATATAAGGGAGATTGAAAAATTATAATATCTATTTCAAGACTTTCAGTTGATGTTAATTTACTAGCAGAATGGAGTCACTGTTGAGGATGAATAACTACTAGAAATTTCTCACTCCCAAGCTGGAATATTGTAAATGAATCGAAAATACCTACCACTATAAGATGACCCATCACTGAATTTTGAATTATTGAATTTCCTTAAAATACCTACCCAAAAATTATGACTCACCACCATAATAAATATTTTCATTTGTGTCAAAAAACCAACCTCCATACACATGTCACCATTAAATATGTCCTACCATGATAATGGAATTTGGGTAAGTGTCGGAATCACCTACCACTACAGTATGACTCAACATCTTTATTTACTCATGGCCAACCTGACTCAAGACCAGAGATTATATGATCATTAAAATGATTCACCATCAATATTTTGTTTTATTTATTTTGGATTTTCTATTTCAATAAACTATAATATTTAATTTAATTTTAATACATATTTTAATTATTCTTCATTAGTGTTTATTGGAAATGAATTAATGAATATATCTATCATTATTATGAGGATGCATGTTATATTGATCATTTTTTCCCAAATGGACACTCTTACAAGTTTATGTTAAAAACAATTATCATAATCTTTCATTTATATGCACAAAAACTATAGTCATGTGATGGGGAGTAAATATAAATACACATAAATATTTTATCTTACTGAGAGCTTACACGAAGAATCCTAAACAAGTTATCATCCATATAATATGTGAATCACATTATGAACTCAAAATACATCATACAGAAAAGAATAAAGTGTTTATGACCATCCATACAACTGTGAATTTCAGAAACATGACTTGATCTTCATTTCATGGGAAAATCATGTAGTCACAAACTACAATGATTATCATATATAAAAAATGATCTTTCTATATGTATTTATTTTATCATTCCATATATTTTATTTACATTATGATATGTGTGTATATATTTTGTTTTAAATTAGACACACTTTATAATGTGTGATTATTCGATGATACAAGATATCTTCCCATAATCCCTATTCAAATATTCCCACATGTTATGGAATATGTCCATATATGGAATGTGTTTATTTAATTACCATAAGGTTTCTAAAAATATCAAGTATGAAAATGAAAGATTTTTTATTGTACACTCAATATAAGTTATGTATCATGGATTATTATATATAATATTCTGGAAAGTGGGTGATTTCCCTGTGGAGAAGATTATGTATCATCTTGAGAATGAACCCTGTGTTTTTATTCAACTGTGTGTTTTTTCCATTATTTTCAAAAATTAAATTGAATATATTTTAAATTACAAGAAAAACCACTGCATTTATTATTAGTCATAATTTGTGATTTTATATAATTGGTATTAATTAAATTGATTTCAGAAGATAAATACATTACCCCTAATTTTTCAAAATAAAACATAATCATTTTTTTAGAATTATTTTAAAATATAATTTCATATTTTGATTAGTTATTTCAATTAAGTGTATTGTTTTAATTAAATGTGGGATTTTATTTATAACTGTTTTGACTGAAATTACAATTGGGAACACAATTCATGTCCCTATTTAGGTTTTCGCTCCAACCAACACAATAGAAATTAAACGAGTTCAACAAAAATCTTGGTGAAACGTGATTTACCCATTGAAATTAAATTTTCTCAATAAAAATCACATTGAAACATTGTTAATTAACAGATATGAAATGGTTTACAAAACAGTCTCTTTAAATCATGATTAACCTATTAAAAACTAAATGGGTTCCATAAAATTTCCTTTGAAATAATATTATTCCATCTAGAAAAATAATGACAATGGTATCAATAAACAATATCCCTAGTGGTGGATAAGTAACAACAATTTTTGTGACATTCTTGAAGGGAAAATACCATTAAATATTTTTTAAAATGTCTTTATTGAAAATAAACATTTCAATTTGAAAATATCTTTTAAATATAAAATTTATAAAATATATCGAAATTTATTCTATTTTAAAATAACCTTGGATATAAGTAAATGAATATATTAAAAAATAGTAGTCATGATTGAAGGAAAATATGATCATGTAGTATAGGTAAGAAAAATATTCAACTATCATTTTTGACAACATCAAAATGGGAATCATTTGGAAAATGTTAAGAACTTTTATTAAAAAAATAGAAATATTATTAAAGATAAATACTACTTTAAAAATTAAAAAGAAAAGATTCTTTTAATAAAAAATTATTTTTGAAGGAAAATGTATTTTCAAATGAAGTGAGATATAAATTTAGAGATTATTTAAAATATTTTTTCTTTAAAATCACTTTTCAACATCTATAAACTATACACATAAAAAATAAATAATTTTTTTTAAATAACATAAAAAACATATAAATGAATCATAAATATATATATCAATGAAAGGTAATTTTGAAAAAATCTTGTACATTGATCATAATGATGAAGTGATAATTAATCAGTGAGTTGACTATGAATATTATATTTAAAAAATAGTGTATTAACATGAAAGGTAATCCCAAATAGTGGATGAGAGAGGGTCTTAGTACTTGATTCGGACAACAATTCACTTGTGAAATAGGATAGAAGGCCTTCCAAAGGCTTATTTTAGTTCTGATTCCATTATTCTAGGTGAGGGAGATTGTGTTGGATTGAAGGTTTCCAAAGGGGTTGAACATTGCCACTCAATAGAAACGGATTCATGTCCATAGAGTAAAAGGGGTTTTAGAAGGATGATGGGAGGATAGAGGACTCCTCCCTTAATCTTTCTTTGGTGACTTTCTAGAAAAAATAATAAGAATGACATGAAGAAGAACATGGAGACTTTGAACTATTTGAGGCTAGAGGAATAGCGTGATCAAGCCTTTCTGCTCCTTTTAAGTTCCAAGGATGATGTGATTGTGAAGGTCCTGTTGCTCTACGAAATATAAGAGGATGATCTCAAGTGATGGTAAAGTATCTTGAGGTGACGTTCAATGAGAAAAAAAATTCATTGATTGATAGGCATGACTCAATTCTAGTATAGGTTTTCAATAGAGCGGTATTCCTCCTTGGGGATTACATTCCGTCCTAGGATATTCTTGCTTTTGAGATTGAGAAGAAGATGTTTGAGGTAGCAGACCTACGTGATACATCATTATCATGGAAAATATTTTGGTAATTGGGTTTTTCTAATATTGAGTTTATCTTTAACGAGTCTATTTATGTTGTGGGTTTTGCTTGGTTGGGTTGAGAGGATTGTTGTTGTGAGTTGTGCAGTCCTTTGGGTTTTCATGGTGTTTGGTTTTTTTGGAGGTTTGGTTCTGGATATCAGCACTCTAATACTAAAATAGTTGTAAAGTCATCAAAGCACGAATTATTCATTGGTTTAGTCCTTTTGGATATAGATTCTTTAGAGGGTATGGTTTTGTCATCCGTTTTGTGCCCATGAACGTTTTTATGGGACTGCTTGCCAAAGGGTTCTATGTTTGTGAAGGCTTAGACATGGATCATTTGATGAGGTAGGGAATTTCATGTCGTTTGTTCAAGTTTTTCATTATATTCTCATGTTGTTTTTTATTTTTTCATTAAGATTTTGTGGTTTCTCAAATTTTCCTTAAATGTGTTTTCATAATAAAAAAAGAAATTTCTAGTCAGTAAGGAATTTAGTTGTAAAATTCATTAGGACATGATAACATTCATGTAAAATTCCCTCGGATGATATATTCCAGACTGAAATATAGAATAACATGATTAATGACTGATTCGTGATTTTACATAAAAAATGATAAGTATATACACCACAAAATTAAAATAGGTGGTGGATATGGAATATGTATCACATAAATCAAATGTGAGATGAGAAAAAACCCTTACCTTGAGTCCATACATTCAATATAAGTCCTTTAACTATTTCATAATATGACTAATTAAATTATTTTATTTATTAAAAACCATTTTCATCTTAAATAACGTATACCCAGACCATTATTCATATTTATTTTTAATTACATATTAAAATAATAAATCTGTTAACTCTATATTGGGTGATTTTAGTATGTTCAGTTTACTATTCCTATATGTTGTTATTGTGTTGACTATAGTTAAAGAGGTCATAATTCAATGATATCTAGAATAAAAATAATTGAATACTGATCATCTTTTATCATCAATTATAATTTTAAAACAAATCGATATTTTTTTATGAAAAATGAACTACGATACAGTCATGGAGATAGTTGGTCGTACGTATGCCTGGATGACATAAACATTTTTTTAATGAGCATTATAGAATGAATGTATCTATTAAATAATTTTTATATAATGACTATAATATAATAAATAACAAATTATTTCTATAAATATATTTATATATAATTATTCCTTTGTGGGGCTGAAGAAATAATCACATCGCTTTGTGGATGCGACCAAGCACATGTACATGAACGACGTTATAATTTTATAGTGATAAAAACTGAAATATAATATTATACTAATGATATTTATTTCAATAATATCAGTATTATGTCATTTATTTTTTACATATTCATTAAAAATATCATTATTATTTTCAAAGAATGTAATTAATGAAAATCAAACCACATTGCTTCATTAGGCTATACTCTATCATACATAGGAGGAACATTATTTTATACCCCTTGGAATGTAAATTAAAAAATTTTATTAGTCACATAATATCTAAATAACTATAAATATTTTATAAATATCATATATATTATTTAAATACAACTTTACATAAATCCTTGATAGGTGATGATTTAAACGGAATGACATCATTTCGCGAGGTGATAGACCTCTATACACATAAATGCTGATTTTATATCCAATTTTATGGAAGAGTATATGGATTAGGATATTAAATTAATATAATAAAATATAATTATACATGATATACTTTTCATTTAATATGAAAAGTTTAAATGAATATTTTAATGACGTGCAATAATAAATATAACAATATCTTATAGTTAGGAATTTTACAACTTCTTAGACCACCTATTAAATATTATACCTAAAATATTCTTGAAATTACATTATAACCAAAAACAGATTCTGGGGTGTGGATATATAGTTTTCTAAGTTATATTTTTGGGATTATCAAAGTCAAAAGTGTTTTATGTGGTGAATAAGATAGGAAATATGGTTACAATTTGTAATATAAGCCAATCATATACTTTTAATTATTATTATTTTAAATGTTGTTCCAAGGTTTGTTACATGAAAAATGTTTCAAAATTATTTTTTAATCATATCCTAGAAATTATATGTTCTTAATTTTTCCATTAAATATATATCATACTTGTTATTTGGACATCTTGTACCTTCTCATTTTATTTTAACCCCCAATAAACACCCTTTCTCATGAACTGTGGTAATTTATTTTTACTATTTTTTCTATTAATTATTGTAATAAATAAGTATTAACATATTGAATAATATAAATTATTAAAATTAAAAATATTTACTTCATTTAATTATATTATATTTATAAAATTTGTATAATATAATTAAAATTAACTTTGTAGACATGACTACAAAGCGTGTTTTCATGATGTTTATTTTTCACGGAAGATATGTTTTTATGTTATCTATATGTTAATGAATAATTATTTTATTAAATTTACATTTATTGTTAGTGGTATATAATATATACATATAATAAAAATAGTTACTTATTTTGTTGTTTCATTATTATTTAATATGGAGAAATAATACGAAATTTTAAACAGTATTTAGAAGAATACAATTTATTAAATCAAAATAAAAAATATAACAAAAATATTATATAATATTTATTGAAGAGAAATTATGTGAATTATATATAAATAAATAATACATATATTATATTAAATCAAATTGAAAACATAATATTAATTTTAAATTAATTAATTTTTAAAAATATATGATATTTTTATGATAAAACTATATATGAAACTATTCAATAAAAAGTAAATATAAAAAAAACTAATTACCCAAATAAAATTTTTATAATGTTCTTCATTAAATGAAGATAATTTTTTTAAATACTATAATAAACAAATTATTATATTGTTTCACGAAACGAAATAAATATCATTCTTGGGGAAAACATATTTTTGAAGAATAAAATTAATTCACTAAGCAATTGATTGGATTTAAATAAAATTTTATCAATAATTTATATTTACCATGAAATATATATATATATATATATAATTAGTCTAAACTATTCAAATCCACTAATTTTAATTCTTTTTCATAATTGTTTTATATTTTTTAGTTCGTATAAGTTAGGTGTTTATTGTCGAATATGCTTTCGAGATTATTTTTCCTTTCTAAAATATCAAGATGTTAAAAATGTATTGTTTAATTTCAATTATTATAATATATCATGGTAATTTTTATATTGTTCTAGAAAAAAAATATTTAAATAAATAAGAATGCATACATTTCTTCTGATTATGATATCTGGTTTGACGTTGTCACTACATTCCAATGATGTCATATATTAATTTTATGAGAATTGGTTAATAAATGTACTTATGAAATAATATCATTATTCGATGATTTGATTATTATGATCATCCAAATTATGGTATCATATTATGCATCATATATATCATGTCATTCATTTTTATTATATGTAACCATAGTATGCATTTTTTCTCACCCCATTTTATGGTTCTAATTACATTTATTATGATGGAATGTAATATGTTTGGTGTGACCAGAATAATATATTATGTGGATAATTTATGGGACTTATTTATGACCTATGTATATTTATGATCATCATTTATATTTGTAAAACGTTCTCAATTTGTGATAATATTAGATATTTAATGGTTAGTTATTTATCCAAATTATATACAACTCTAAACTAAAAGGTCCATTAATTGTACGAGTGTTAATGTTATTGTAATAATTGATCTGCATAAAATAAAATATATTTTCTTATGTTTTTTTTATTTCAGATCTAGAAACATAGTTCTTGGGGCTCTACATAGTGTCCCAGGGAACCCACATAACATTTTTTTTATTTCTACATATTTTTTTTATGTATATTTTTTTTCACAAGGTATGCTTGTGTTATTTTGTTTAAATTAATGAGTACTGTGTTTTTAATAAAATGGTATGTTTTTTAGAAATACTTTATCAAGAGTTATATTTTCTTCATAGAAACCATCATGAATATGATTTTAAATACATATATTCTTATAATGTTTTCATAAATATTATTTGGTAGAAAAGTTAATTCTATATGTATGTAAATTATATTTTATTCTCAATGTTTATTATGTTAAAGAATAACTCTCTTATATGATCATATTGTTTTGAAATGGACAAATAGATTTTATTACCCCCTTTTATAAGACCCTTAATAATGATAATATTCTCATACCACACTTTCAAATTTTTTCAGAATGATTATGGATTAATACGAAGTAGTATGAATTCATATGGAAAAATAAGATTATTTTATAAAAAATGTTTTATTTTTAAACTATTATATTGTTAAAAAAATATATAGATTGTTGATGTTTTTGACTTGTAATTTTTATGTTTGTTACATAATATTTTTTACCATATTATATAATAATCAATACCTAAATAGTAAATTTATAATGATATAAAATTGATTCTTGTCTAAAAAATTCATTATTTCATGAATATGTAAAGGGTTTATATAGGCTGTGTCAATTTATTATTAATATATATTAAGTTTCTAGGATAAATTATGTAATATACAATAATATATTTTTTATTATGGTTATCAAGATATATAATGTTAATATTACCTTGTGTCTTTATAAAGAATAATCATATTTACTATGGTATTCTATAGGGGAAACCTGGTGTATGTTGTAGAAAGTAATCAAGAGAATAATATCTTCAAAATAAAAAAAAACTATAATGTTTTTTATTTGAAATGGGTAGTTTTTTCAACGATGTATTACTTAATAGATTATATAAATTCATGTGTTATCCATGTGAGAGAGAAATCACATTTATTAAATGGGAAAATTTTCATAGTGGATAATTACATAAAGAAACAACCACCATAATTTAGTTGTTCAAATTATCCTTTGATAGATTAATTTTGGGTTAGATCCTTAGTTAATATATTTAATGTCTTGGGTTTTCTCATCACATCAAATTTTCATTCTTTTACTTACCATTTTATAGGTGTAGTCGATCAATGATGGTAAACGGTTGAGAATATCACATTAAGAGAATATATTTATGATTTTTAATGGGGTTAAAATAAATAGTATTTTCTATGAGAATTTTTTCATATTTTTGTTAGAGATATGATGGAAATTAAATTCATGGAATTAAGGCTAAATCAAAAAGTATTAGGGGCCATATATGAATCAATATTCACTCATTTGGGGATAAAAAAAATTATTCTGGGTATTCATTATAAAATTAACAGATTTTACTATGGTTTATAGAAACTATTTCAAATGACAATTGATTCTCATGAATTTATATATTTTATGAATAATTTTTTATAATTTATTAACTACAAATAGATTTTTCTAATTTTCAAGTGGTCTACGACAATAAGAATAATGATATGTCTAAGTGGAAGGAAATGTTGTTACATCCATTAAATAATTATAATTATATGAATGTGAATTTATCATCTTATGATAACTATTTTAAAAATCACAAAGAATAATTTCTTAGAAAATTTGTGATGTGTTTAAATTTTGGTAATTTTTTGGAATTTGGTTCATGACTACCATGAAAATGATCATAATAGTGATCAGTAAAATAATGAGTATCTATTAGTGAGATATTTTATTTACAATTAAATGGGGGATTATCATATTTCATTTGTAAATATATAAATAATGTATATATTTCATTAAGACCACATGAAAATAGGTTTTTTTAAATCAATTAAATATTCTTTTGAAGATTCTAGACCATCTAGTGGTCTAGTGTCGTTAAAATTTCATGTTTATTCATACTATGATAATGTATTTTTTATTTTTTCTCTAGGAATACATTCATTAATAAAAATTTTAATCAAATTATAAATTGAATCTAAAAAATTTAACGTTGAGATTTTGGTAAAATCAAATCTCGTTTTTTATAGAAAAAAAATTAATTATATGATTATTTAAATTTTTTCATGTGTAATGGATTTACCTTCAAACCCAATGTTCATAACCCTTTATAGAGTTTAATTTTCTTCTTGTTGATAATTTTATTTCCATTTATCAATCAAATATTGATTGTAAGGGTATATAAGTTGTTTTTAGGAATTAATTTCAATTTTTGTACAACAATGAATTAATTTATATGGCAACATATCATGTTGTTAAAAAATTTATTAAATATAGGGACAAGTGTTATAATGTGAATATTATTTGAGAAGGATACCTTTAAAATTAGATATTTTCCTATATTAAATTATTATCTAAGTCATTTTACAATTTAATATTATATTAATTTTCCTATTCATGGAACTGAATTTCCTATTAACATAGTGCATAATTCAAAGAAAGTTTAAAAAAATAATATTAAATTGTCTCAAATAAGCATTTGTAATTAAAAAACTATTATTAGTGTTTCTTGATAATGTCTTCACTCATATTAACACTTCACTAAGAGGTTATCCTATTTAATTTTTTAAAATGATATATGATTTCATGAGTCTTTAAATTTATTATAGATCACTGAATAACATCACAGTTAAGAATAATAATTTTTTCTCACATATAGATGACTTGTTTAGTCAGCTAATAGTAACTACATATTTTTTGAATATAGATCTCAGGACAGGGTACCATCATCTAAAGGGGAAGCAGGATTAAATTAAATATATATAATTTCACAATATTTATTGGAGATATAATTTTTTTGGTTATTCCCTTTATGATGAAAACATATCCAGTTATATTTGGGAACTAATTGAGGTGTATTTTCCTTTAGATCATAGACAAAATGGTGGTTATCATTATTGGTGGAGTCCACAGATGTTCTAAAATTTATGATGATCAGGAGATACATTTTTGTGTTGTCCAAAAAAATTTGATTCAATATAAGTATTATGGAAAATATAGTAAATTTGAATTGTTGTTGTGGGAGATTTTATTCCTTCGATTGATTTAAAATAATGATGGAATTAAAATCTAAAGTGGTTGAGGAGTGGATATAATCTAAAAATCTCTTATATATTCATAGTTTTCATCGTTGTTGAGAGATATTACAATTTGATTTTTGTAAAAATTTCTCAGTTATATATTCATGTACATATATGATCATGAAAAATATTTTAATTCACCTATAGGAATTTATATGATGAATGATTAAAATAACCTTACAAATGTTTATTGAATTCTATATTTTTCATCATTATATCAATAAAGGGTTTGTTTTTATTTCTATAGTTATTCTTCATTAATGATAAAAGTTTTTTTTATAATTCATAATGAAAATTTAATCTCTTATTCTTAATATTTATGGAATCCTCAAATGCTAAATTTTCTTACATAAGACCCTAAACTAGAAGCTATACTATTTTCCTGATAAATTTGTATTAATCATTTATATGTGGTAAAGTGTGAAATATGTACTGATAAAATCATATTGAATTATATATTAACTCAAATATAGTTTAATGTGAGACTAAAAACATGGATAGAACTGAATAAGGATTATGAAGAAATGATTCATTTTAATCCATGAAATGAATACAGAGTAACTGGTCCCAAAAGTCAGGAAATTTTTTGAATCATTAAATATTAAACATTTAGAACATTATTCAGTAGAAAATTATGTGATAAATGTTTTCTATAAATTTTTCATGTATGAAGTTCCTTTTTCTGTTTTTTACTTCAGTATAGTTATCCTTGATGAAAAAATTGTAGAATCTCAAATAGAGGATCATGTTTCCCAAAAAAAGTAAAATAAATAAAGAATCTAATTCTTCCAATTTTTTATGTTGGTGAATAAGGTGTAACAATATTTTCAAATAAATTATGTGTGCCTTGTGTTTCCTTGTTAATGAAAAAAGTTTGTGGGAAAATCATAGTTCTTAATTTTCTATTAATATCAGAAGCACAAAGTTGAATTGAGACAAATAGGAACACTTCTGGTGGGATGGACTGAAATGTAATATTCATAAAATTAATTTAAAATAATTCATTTTTATAATAGGTTATATTTGATATAAAATTACCTAACGATATTTTTATCCTTTTCCAATTATAGAGTTAAAATTATTATTTATATTTTTTGATTTGTTGGATGGATTAGAAATGGAATTTTATGAAATAATAAAATATGGGCTCTTATTGATCGATTGAATAAATATACACATTTATATTCTATTAAAGTTATCATTTATAACATATTATATTTTATTAATATAACATAAAATTATAGTAAGGTTATTTGTAATTCCACTACATTTTGTATATTCTTGTGATCCTAGTTTTTATATAATTTTTTTTATAAAAAATATACTTTTATTGTGTAAAAAATTAAATGTTAAAATAAATTTTCATCATTAATATAATGGATAATAGAATATAATGATTCAGATAGTTTAATACATTATTTGAGTATTTTATAGGTTTTTCTAGGGATGTATTGATATGAAACTATCATTATTTGAATTTTATTATTAAAATGGTTTTCAGTCAAGAATTTTGATTAAATTTCATGATGAATTATCCAAATATAGGTTTCAAAATACAACTTCATAGGATGATGTAGTTGAAAAAAATATAACTAAAATTTGTAGAATAAATTAATTAGATTGTGAATATGGGACATAAACATATTAAGAGGCTTTTAGAATCCATAAAATCTGTATAAGGAACTGGGGAAAATATCATTCATTCAAAGGAGGAGATCATGTTCTTCTAAAATAATCTCCTTGGGAATGTGAATAGTATTTTTCAAAATAATGAATGTTAGGTAATTATTTTATTAGACTATAAAAATATATAGAGATGTTTTCATCAATTTCTTATTAAGTGGTTCTGGAAACAAGATATTCCTTAGTACAAGATGTGTTTAATGTTCTATTGATATTGAAATATATGGAGGATAAAATCAAAAAAATTTGAGTCCTATAGTAGTTCAATTAGAAGAGTAAATTTATTATAAGGTGTAAACTATTAAGATTCTGAAATTTATTTAGTATACATTTTTATAAAAGATGATTCACCCTGTTATCGTTTTTTTGGAAACTCATATCCCTAACGAATCAACAAGGTAGTCAAAATATTATATAAAATTTAAATATCCCCCATTAATTATATAATTATTAAAAAAAATTAAAAAATGTGGGAAGAATGAAAAATTCATGCAATGTAATTAATTAAGTAACATATGTTAGTGAAGCATAAAAAATAACTAATTTATCAAATATGTGATAAAAATGTATTCATTATAACCACATTAAAATATATATATATATATGGTATCTAAATTTAAGGAATGAAAATTTTATAAGTAAAAAAGGAAGATCTTATATGGTCAATACAAATTAATAACATCAGTTAAAAAAATATAGTTTTTATATCATAATAAATTTAAATTTTATTGGGTTTTATTAAATTAAATCATGAACAAGGAGAAGTAGAAGGGTACAAATTTAAATAAGGATGGAGATTGAATTATTTATCTTAAATCATAAAATGGATATATATAAAAAATATATATAATAATATAAATAATAGTGTTCAAAATAGGAAACACAATTTTTTATTTTTTACTGATGATTTGAATGTTTTTCATGTAAACACATATCCTATCTAGTACTAATTTTTCAGCCTATTAAATCAACACTAAAATATTCTATATAAATTTTTAAGAAATAAATAAATACTTAAACACATACCATTATACTAATTCTATATTCTATTTGCATTTTTAATGAAGCCCCATCTCAATTATAGAATATTAAAAATATAATGTTAGTTTTGGTTAAATGTATTTTTAATGAAGTTCTTATTCATGATAAAACAATTCACATGACATTGATAATAGCTCATGATATATTTAAATATGTTATTGTTAAATACCATTTTCAATAGGAAGGAAATGTTGATGATTTCATTGATATTTTCATTAAAAATGTTGACACTCATGCTAATGAGACTAATCAGTATTTAAATGATCATAAAAATATATTATAAGATCAATTATTGAAAATGTTTATGGAAAACAATATTTGACTTATATTTATTTTCTTTCATTTAATTGCCTCTAAATATATAATTTAATTATTATTTTATATACAATAAGATAAAATTGTAAGCTATACATTATACGTAAGTCATTGTTTAAAATAATATAAATTAGGGAGACGATTGTGTTTTTTATTGAAGTAATTTATATTTTGAAAATGAAATTTTAATTATTAATATACAGACTAATACTAAAAAGTTTCATGTTTTTTAAATTTTTATACTAATTAAAATAAAAAAATTCTTATTTGTTACTAGGTAATATATATTAAATTTTTTGTTGTATTGTAATTATCAAAATTATTATATTTATGGATAATTGATAAAATAAAACATTTCTATTTATTAGATAATTAATTCAGTATTTATATGCATTTAATCAGAGAATATGTGTTTTTTTGAACTCAGTAATGTATATATATTTGATGAAAAATCTCCATTTTATTCATTTTTGTAATAAATTAGAACTCATAATGTTTTTATTTAGAATCCATTTTTAATTGTTTCAAATAATACTATAAGTGTTTGGTTAAAGTAATTAAATATTCAATATTTATCATTTATATTTAAATTATACTATTTTTGGGCCAATTCCAAAACCATTAATGATTTTCTATAAAAAAAATTATAATTTTTCAGTTCAAAATATCATTTTAAACACTATATAATTTTAATGTTTCAAAAATTATTTCTATAAAATGAGTAGCAGTGATATATAGATATTGATGAGAAAATTAAAAATTACACAATAACATAGAATAGAATCATGATATTTGTCTATATAAAACCTTTTTTTTATTTTATGATAGAATACATTTAAGAAAAATATAACTATTAGGTTGAAAAATATATATAAATTTGAAGAATGGTATATAATAATTTCAACATAACCTAAAAAATCAATAAAAAATCAATTGATATTTTATAGGGGAATAAACTACCAAAAAAAAAGAAACTATAACTTTTTGATGATGTCATCATCAATAGGATTCATTATTATCCATAATATTTTAGACTACGACTGAATGTTAATTTCATACCACTGCATAGCACTAATATCCTTATTAAGAGAATAATTTATTATTGATTAAAATATAACGTGTATATAACTAACTCTAATTTTGGATTTATAAATATAAATAATTTGATTTATAACTATATAAGATATTATAGATGTTGTAAGTGAAAATAAATATTCACAGCAATTGAGTGAATCAATATATGAAAACCATGATCCTTTCAAATTTGTGATCACTTTTCAAAAATGGTATTTTAGAACACACATAAAAAAAATATTTCTTGGGATTAAATAATATGAAAATATATATGATCTAATTATTAGATTCATTTTAATATTATATAATATTAGAAAAATTATAGAACAATCATGTATTTATATATTAATTTTTTGATTGAGATGAAATATTAATTTAGATAATTTTTTTTAATTTGAATCGTTATTTAGGTTACTTTATTTATATATTTTATTTTATTTTTTATATATAATAATTTTGGATTATTCATTTCAATAAATATTCATATTAAATTTAATTGTTTTCAATATTACAATGGTATGTTTTCTATATCTAATTTGTTTACTTTCCAAAAGATATAAATATATTACATTGACTGTTAGAGAAATAATTGTATATCATAGGGTTGTGAATCCATATAAAAATTATAGTATCAAAGATTGTTCCACTCATATGACAGAGTTAGAGGGGATGTAAAATTATTTTTGGGATATTTTATTTTAATAATAAAAAATGTCTTCTTTGTATTCCATTTTTTGTATAATTCACATTGATATGTAAAACTATCAACTCAAACATATGGATCTTTAATGATGATTTTTTCCGGGATAACAAATCTAATTTTTTACAACTGTATACATTAATTATGAGCTCCATTTTTAGAAAAATATCATATCTCCAAAAAATTGTATTGTTTATTTAGGCCTTCTAATTTTTCTTCCATAACACAACTTTTAATGATTCACTTGTTGTGTCATATTTAATGCCTTTTTATTTGAATATTATTACTAAATGATTGAGATCCCTATAGATGAATACATGAAAAGCTGGGGTTTTTAAATTATATATTTCATGTGGTAACTTATCTAGCACATTTGTTAAACATAGTAATTTTTTTCTACATCATGAAATATATGTCAATAAAAGGAATATTAAATTGTATGAAAAAATATTTTTGAACTTCCCTTTTATAATTTTTTGTAATTCGAATATTCACTAAGACAATTGGAGTTTATAAATATAGTGAGATAAGAAACATTAATATATTATTATAAATAATCCTATATTTATTAGTTATTATATTAAATAACTAAACTTCCATGGAATTTATATATAGTCCTATAATGAAATTTTAATACATAAAATTTTAAATATAAAATTTATTTTCTAATTTTACATAATCTTACTCCTGTTTACATATCCTTATATAATTATTTCTGTAGAAAACTATTTAAACATTACCATACACTCATTCCCTATTCTGTAAATGATGAAAATACATCAATTTTATCTCATTTTTGAGGATTTGGGTCCTTATCACCTTTATCATTAAAATTGCTATTATTAATTATACCCTCTAATTAATTATTTTATATATATCCTATTCTTTTAGATAAAGATTGGTAAATTTAAATTCACGATATAACAGTCTCAAATGATACTTGTTTATATGAAAACATAAAAAATACCTAATTATTTGTTATGTGTGACCTGTTAGTGGATTTTTTTATTTCATTTCTAATATAGGATAAGATAATTAATGTACATATAAATTATTGTATTAATATTCATAAAAAATATATTTACCTATAGAAAATAAAAAAATGATTTTTAAACACTAACTAAAATTCACCCTTTCATATAGATGACATTGAAATTATGTTTTATGTATCTATGGTTGAATAATAATGTATTTTTAGTATAATAGTCAATCCAGATGGAAATTTATGATATTTCATACCAATAGTTAACATATGGGAAAACTCTGAACAACTCTCTCAATGTTAACATTACGACAAATATTATATCAATTATTAATTTCACAATGGATTGTGTAATTGTTTATTGTCAATGATCATGAAAATAAATGGGCTGAAGATCATGAGTGAAAAATTAAGTGTCCACCCACCAAACGATATGGGTTTTCCCATATACTGCAGGAAAATTACGAAACTCCAGTTGCAATCTATATGTGTATCCTCATATATTTGATGATTTTAGAGACAATACACATGTGAATTAAATCTACATAAGAGATGAATTTTGTATAGAATATTAAGAATAATAGTGATGAGATATTAGCTTATTATCATAATGAATATAAATTTATAAATGTTATTAGTAACTAAATTGATGATTAATGTAATATGTTAAAATCTAAAATATCTATCTAGTTTTTAGAATCATTTATATTCATTTTATTAAATAACTCATTTAGATGAATGTTTTTAGGGGAAAAGTGAACCTAAAATCCATCAATATTATTCTTTATAGAAACACTCTAATAAGAGTGTAGTCTATTTGAATGGTGTTTAATATACATTAGAATGTTTTGATAAATTATAAAAAAAATCATGAGGATTTTTTGAAATGGTTGAATAAATCCAACAATTAATATTTACGATTATTTTCTTACATTAAGAGACATAGAATTTATAAATTATATTTGTAAAATTGAAGAAATAATAATGTATAAGGAAGTACATAAAGATCATATGTTTTACAGTGGGTAAGGACTTGAAAAAAGAATTTATGGAATTCATAATCCTTGTTTTAAACATTGGCAATGGTTTGTAAACTATCCTAGTATCCCATAAGACAATATTAAGTGTTATAAGTAAATAGATTTTTATGTATGTATTTATGGAACATAGTATGAAATTCAAAGTACAATAAAAGATTTATTATTCTTGGAATATTAAATTGACTTATAGATCATATGATTTCTGTTTTAGTTATTTTTATGATCGATGTTATATACATCTTTAGAATTATAGAATTTTTAAAATTTTAAATAATTAAAAAAAATCACAATATTTTAAAATTTAAATAAAAATAAAATCGGTATAATGTATAAGATGATGTTATTTATTTTAAATGTGATATTCACTCAAATGGTGTGTGATAAAAGCCCAGAATTAAATATAATCTGATCCTAAAACAATGGGAAATAAGATAAATATAAAATATTAATATTAAAATTAAATATATAAAAAAATTTGCGAAATAAAAAAATATAAAAAATTAAAAATAAATATTTGTTATGTTTATTTTCAATTATCTAATCATAATTTTTATTATTATAATAAATTGATTAATAAAATTATTATAAATGTATAGTATGAATTAGTGAGACATTTATTTATTCTAAATCAATTAAAATTACATTTTTACTAAATTTAGGATGATAATGTGAGGTGTTTGTGCTTATTTAAATTGGATTTAAATATTTACTTTAATATCTGAAACAACAATTTTGGTTATATGATCGGTGTATTAATTTATTTCTTGTTTAATAATTTCATATAATTTTATGTTGAATTTTTGATATGTTTTAAGTCTATAATGATTTTCATCGAGCTGGAGGTGTTACGACAGCATGATTTGCAAACATCCATGATGTATTTGATTTTATAAAAAAATTATTGATTTATACATAATCAATGATGTCAAATTATGGTTGAATAAATATCTAGAAGATAAGTTATTTGAGAAGCATATGTTTCTATTACATAAAAAAGGATTAATGTCATTTTATAAGAGGTATCCCTTTGTAAATAATAGACTTGTAAAAATATACAACACATCAATGATTAGAAAATTTTAGTAAAATAAAAAATGAGATAATTGGATCTCAAATCATTGGTAATTTTCTACATTTAAATGTAAAAAATATATTCATGGTGATATTTGTAAATAATTGAGTGATAGTTAGATAAAATTTATTTCAAAATTGATTAATAACTGATATATTTAGAAATGCATGAAAAAATATAATTATTTTATAAAGACTAATAATTGATAATTCTATGTGTAGAATATCAATAGGATATTGAATAAAAATGAAGAATTTGATCTTGGAAGAATAATTTATAAGGATGATTGAGAATATATTGACAGAAGAATATTAGTGTTGTCTGACACTAATATCCACAAAACAATTTTTTTTCATTTAGTGACATATATTCATTGTAAGACTGTATAATATATATAGAAATATTTTATGATCCATGTGTCCAAAAAATACATATTATTATGCCCAACGAGCCATAAATTGACATGACAATAATTTTAAATATATAAATATTATGGATATTCAGAGATTTATAAATAGTGGGTTAACTTTTGAGTAGTTCCTCATATCTGAAATCCATGACCATGTTTGAATCAGGACCACAATTTTTACCCGTAGAATGACATAAAGATGGTTAGCACTAAATATTAAAATTAGTAAACTATTTTCATGTACATTTAGTGGATTAATATTTTAAATAGTTTAATTAATTCATTTATTTTATTATCCAAATTTCTTCTATATAATTACTACCACATCAATTAAATAGTGATATAATCCTAATACTAATAGCCTCTAGAGAAGAATTTAGAGTTTCCTTTATTATTATCTGATGATAAAAAATTATCATATTGTGGTGGAATGAGAACCATAGAATGCAATGGGTATTTTCCATATCACTTATGAACAATTTCTTCACCAATAATCAATCGAAATTGATATAGGTCTTGTCAAATCTCGATTTATTCCATTTTATTATAAAATTAAATATGGATAATTTTTTATCTAGTTTTTATCAACGTTTTCATACCCTTGTCTCGATGTAGTTTATGAAATAATATTTTTTATTTAAGATAATCTTCTTATAACTAGATCACACCCAACAATTCTTATTTTCAATCATTTTCCGAGAATTCTTTGCCAACATTTTTTGTCAACATTTTTTTATTTAATTTCTATTATTGTTATTTTTATTCACCATTATTGTTCTTTGGGTTCGTGGTTTTACATATGTGGGATGTTTTATACAATTATCGAGTCGTCATATTCATGGTGGTTGTGAGAATGATTTTTTTATGGGGATTTATTAATGTAATGATTTTCATTTCAAGATTTTGGAGATGCTTTTGTTGAATATATTATTATGATTAGTAGTAAATTATATAAGTAATGCCTCTAATTGACAATCATTGTGTGAAAATGGGCTTATTAATTCCTTCTAGTAGACGGATGGTATTTATGGTTGAAGGTGATTTAATCTGATTTCATGTTTTCAAAATGAACAACTTGTTGTGGGAAAGATTTAACTAGAAAACCTACGATAAATCAAGAATTTATATGAAATAATTCACTACATTATATGTTCTAAAAGAAAAAACATTTTTTATCACTACCCAATTGTGGAAGCTAGTGTTTCAGGGAAGATTATGATAACACAATGTCTGTATCAAGGACCACACATCATGTGATCCTCCTATGGTGTATAAGCCATGATCTATATGCACATGGAAATAACCCCATATGACAGAATATTTCCCATGTACACTGAGAGTACATGGGAAATTCTGGTGTGGTAGCATGGCCGAGAACATGGGAAAAGATCGACAAACACATGCATCGGCAATAGCACACGAGAAGGCCTCGGGTGGTTGAGACATGTCATGTGGGTACCCTTACATGTTGTGTATATTGATATTTCCCCATATTTTTGTGAAAAGGAGAACAAATACATGTAGTGGACTAGGAATATATTTCATTTAGACACCATAAAATCCATTTACCCCTAATTTAAGCATACACCTTTAATATCTCTTTCTTTTAGGTTCATATTTTTTTCCAAAAATATGCATATAAATATAATTTTTTCACATAGAATGAAATGATAGATTTCATAGATTAATTTGAGATATGAAATGGAATTTTTTTACTCCGTCCATTATTCATGTGTTTATTTATTATGATAGACATCATGAATTATTATCCGAGATAGGTTGGGGTTGGCATGCCCCTATCGTACATGGGTGTGGTCCCCCATACTCGTTGAACTAGTTTGAGTGTAACCCCTCTATGGAAAAAGGGTGTGCCCCTTATTCCCATATTTTTTCACACCCTATCATGTTAAGTCATGCATCCTATATGTATGGAGTATAATCCACCTATTATAATAGGGTGAAATTATTCTATTTATACTTAACTTGTGACACCCCAACACGTATTAGGGTGCAGTTATTCTACCAACATAGTGTCACATGATAATTCCCCAAATAGGTGCCTCAATATTGATTCATATAGAGTATAACCCCCATAAAATGAGGGATAAATTCTTTTATTACAACCAAAAATGTAAAACCCATCTATCATGTTAGTGTGTGGTCCATCCACTCTGATGTGGCACCCTCTACCATACCATGGCATGAGTCCTCTATCCATCAATTTAGTTGCATCCACCTTTCACAATGTGGTGTGTATAATCTACATATATACTAAGTTAAATCACCATATTGTAATATTTTTCATTTTCTTTTTATATTTAATATCCTCCACCCCTTTGTTTTTAGAGTTATTGAATTGTATAGGTCCTCATAATGTCGTCTTCCAGCAGGCATGCAAGATGTTGGGCATCAATGATTCACCTTTAGTGCTACATTAATATTCATGATTTTGGTGTAGGATATGAGATAGAGATCACATTTATCTCTCATATATTTTTATTTTTGAGAATATATATATATATATATATATATATATATATATTTGGGTTTTATATCACTATTTATTTGGGTTGAAATGAATGCATCAATCATATCATCTATGACTCCACCGTCGGTTTTTGGGGAATCTTAATTGATATATATATATATAATCATTATTTTATGGGATTTTACTACCATTTTCAAGTCTTATATATGTTAAAAATATATCAAATGTGATTTTATTGGATCATAGAGACACATTGTTTCATATATCAAATATAGTTTTTAGATTTAGAGATCAGGAGTCATGATCTCCATACATTAATTAATACAGTTGGTCTTATGTAGGGACATCAATTCTAAATGGGTGTGTATTCAACCCTATACAATTTTGTTTTATTATTTTTTACTCTGATGTATTACCTAATGATTATTACATGCATGGTTTTACTCAATATGTTACCACCATTTTTATTCTTCCCCATCATTATTTCATTAAGAAGGATGGGTGATGAATAAGGGTAAAGTAGAAAAAGGAATCCCATTTAGGTTATTCCTTATTTGGGCTTGTCCCCATCCCTTAGACTATTGGTAGTAGTATTGGGGTTGTCATGGGATGAAATTATGGTAGCCAGTGAAACAATATGGGTTGGTTCAATAGAGTGTGGTATCAATGGCGAATTGTCCATTGGTCGGATTTTAAGTTGTGACCATGCCATGTATTTGGTTGGAACATAGGGAAATAATGTCAAAGTGTCTCAAGTGACGATTTTATCGAAGGAATCACAGTGATGGTGAAGTATCTGACATATCCATTCGCTCAGACATTTACTACCCACTTATTGACATAGAATACGTAGACATTGTCTATAGGGAACAATCATACATTCATCATATATTATTAATCCATTTGAACTTCCATTTAGACTCAACTCCCCATACATATCTGTTCAATGATCCATAGTATTTATTGATCACTTTTAGGAAGTCTCTATGAATATATCTATACAGGATAACAATTCAAGATGGTTATGACAGTTCAATGAGTTATGAATCCTCAATTCATAGTTCATCTCATGAAGAGCTTCCTTTGGTTTGGGTGGTAGTAGTGACAACACCTATTGACAATAATATATTACCATTAAGGTTGAAATAACACATTCAAATATGTAGTGTGTTATGAATGTTCCCATTCCAATGATCACTAATGATTCATAGTGAGAAATGAAACTAGATAGAGGGGTATTGGATTGAGATAGTGATTTGAGCCTTTAGGCTCATATTTATCCGAATTGATTAGATGTTTTCGCTAGTATTAAGAATTTTCCATGGACTATTGAGGAATTGGAAGAGCCTAGTCATGAAAAATTATATGAGGGGATAATATCAAGGTCTAACATCTTATAGCAATATTGTGGGCAGTATTACCCATCTTTCATACCCCTTTTTTAGGATCAAGCAGTATCTAGTGTTACAAAATGGTAGTATAAATGATTATGATCATGACGTGCTTCTTCGGTGGTGGTGCATTGGTGAAGGTGAGTTTCCAAAACCAGGTCGTTCTTTGGGAGGTTCAGGGTTTGAATCATGGTAGTCCACACTCGGGGAAATCCTCTCCCCCCAGATCTACCCGCCTTGTCAGGCCGCCCGGACTCCTCTGGGTGGGCAAAATGTGGTGCAACCAAATAGCTGACGAATCGTTGTTCCGAACCATCACAGTCGGTCTGTTACCTACCGGGACACTCTCCTATCATGGCTGCAAATAGCTATTTCCCCAGGATGGGGAGTTTCCTGGGGGTACTACCCCTTCGTGGAGGATGGGGGTTTCTCTGTGTGCAGGGTTCGAAATGGCCACCCTAGGAAATTCCCATAATAAAAAGAAAATTCTATGATCAGGTTATGTGGTTCATTTCCAATATTATGTACTACCTAAAGATGTTTAGGGATGGTTATTTCTAGGTATACATGCTCAATAAGGTTATCTATAATTTCATTTTTTTGAATGTGGTTCCCCATGGAATTATAGCTTGGAGTACCAGAGAATGTACTAGTGATATATTGAATCTTATCTGAAGGATGTTAAAAATAAAGAGCTAGCACTGGAAGTAATGGTACATAATCATATCTAACTGCTAATTGGTTCTAGTTAAAATGATCTCAGTGTAGTTGATATACTCATGTCTATTCTTAGTCACATAGATATATATATATCTATTTCCATAGAGGAATAGGTCATCTTGGAGAGGGGTGAATCTATGAATGTGATATGAATGGTCATATGGAATTATATTTTCAACCCATTGTGTCTAGGAGGGAATGAAGTCAGCTGACGGATAGCCACATTAGAGGAAGGTCCACGATAGTGTTCTCCAAGGTGTTTCAATGGAATCCCCCAGGTAGGACAATTTATAACAGGAGTAGTAGGAGATTCAGAAGAAGGATAATTTGGTGGATGGTGGTTTTATGTGCTACTTTTTCCATTACCACTAGGTGAACAACACCAGGCACAAAAAGGTATTATATGTGGTTATATGTTGTAGCAGGCAATAGAGGCTTATGACCAAAAAAATTATGAGATGATATATGGTACAATATTGGTTTATTTTAAACATTATCTAGTACATTAAGGCATAGGTCAACTCACGTTATAAATTTTGCATCCCTAGTGTGAGATCCAGAGATCCCCATTGCTAATTTAGCACATCATCATTTTTAGAGGATCTGAATTTTTGAGGTTCTTCAATATCACATTTTTTTTTGACTTAGGGATATATCACATAGTGGATTGACTTTTATGTGGGACCTATTTGTTTTCATGACAAACCTTATGACATCATCTAGGGTAAGGACTGGTTGTCCATGGTTCCAGCACACTAGTTGATGCTTCACAAGGCTTATATTCTAAATATATATTTTTAATATTTCTAAATACAATATGAGTTTTTGGTTATTCCATTTAGTGTAATAAATTATCCCATGATATTTATGGAATTTATTAATTATATATTCATTCCATACACAGACTAACTTTTAGTTGTCTTCACTGATGAAAAACATGTATACTCTATGTTAGAGGAGGATAATGAAGAGCACGTCCAGATTGACCTAAACATAGTCCAAGAGAACAATCATTATACTATAAATTCAATGATACAATTATGGATTTATGAGGTAAAATTTATATGGAATGTATTATTTTCTATTGAATTATATTTTTACATAGTGAAGATAGATTCAATGATTTATTGGTAGCCTCCCAAGAGCATGTTGGAGGTGTAGTGCTTTCATGGAATGACGGGGAACTACCAAAGTTTGTGAAATACATATCTAGGAGTTTATCCCATGGACAAACCTTATATGGAAAGAGTAGTTGTATAAAAATACTATGAAATATCATATAAACATGGAGCAATTGTGTTTGAGGATGACCGGTACCCCTGTGTTAAAACTACAGGAGGTGGGAATGAAGTACATAATGTATTGTGTTGCCTCTGTAGATGGGCTCAGTTGTGTGTTAATGTAGAGGTTGTAAGTGATCAAATAATGGTCAATGTTATTATGTCCCCATAAAAATAACTATGTGAATCAAGTCATGTAGTTTGTAAATGTTGGCTTCTATCTGAGGATGTCCTGGATCTATCATTATTGAGTGAACATCATTGTTTACTAAGATAACAATAGTGTCAGGTATATATTTTGAAATAACGATTTAAACTAATTATAGAGGAACTGGTTGTAATTCGAGTGAAACTATCACATTGATGGATTCTATACTCTTAGGAATGGAAATGTGTTGACAGAGGCCGTTAGTAGGATTGCCTGCTTTTGATTGGTGGAGGTGGCATCTAGGAGGTTTTCTTCATTACAGATAATCATACTAGAGAAGAGGGGTGAATCTTATCATAAATCAATGGCATTGACACCTATAATTATCTAGTGTGTGAAAAAGGCTCTATTAGAAAATATATAATATAAGGTTCTCTAAAACTTGATATTATTAGAAGATTGAATATATCAATTTTATGAAAGAGGGGAACACATCATCTTTTTCTAGGGATGGACGGTGGTTTTGGTTACAATGTGGGATGTGGTGATGATGAAGTTTCACACATATAATATAGATATAAGTATTTATTTTAGGAAATATGTATATATACCTTAAAAGGTAGTTTTTATGGATTGGCATGAGATGGGGAATGATGTATTTTGTCTCTTTGGGTCTCACATTTGAGTAAGTGAAGAATACGTTCCATGATTTCAATGATTTTTCAAAACAACATGAGATATTTTATTTTAATGAAAAGTACATATCCATGTAATTTTGATAAGTTTTCACATACATCTAAAGGACATGACTACATTTAGGTTTTTATTGAATGACTCATGATGTTGGCGTACTTCCTCTAAATAATGGAGCATAGTTCGCTAGAGAGTCTAAGACATTTGTACGTGTGTAAGATCATGTAAATACATTGGTTAATCTCAAAGTAATTCTCCAACCATGATGATAAATTTACATCATGATTTTGGAGAGGCCTGAAGGAGTCTTTTATGACCATTTTTTTATGTACGGTGTTTCACCAATAGATTGTTGGGAAGAATGAGTGAACTATACAACTGTTGGGGGATATGTTTAGAACTTAAATTATGGACTTATAATTGATCAAGGAGAATCTCATTGCATTATTATATTTTTATTATAATGATAGATATCACTCTAAGTATAGCATAGAATCTCTAACGGCACAATATTAAAGACCCTAAAAGTCACCTGTACATTGGAATGATTTTGGCGAGGTATCGCTAGTTAGTACAACGATGGTACGAGGGATAATGGAGACAATTTAGGTCAAATCAGAACATATGAGGACAACATAGATCCAAAAAAATACCTTAATATACATTGTATGGCCATTGAATCATAGTAGAAAAATCATGTTTCTCAGTGACTCTCCCCATGATGGGGGTTTTGTATGTTTATCTAGGGAGAAAATTTATCCCAATGGTTCATGGGATTGTTCATGAACTTGCAATGAGTTTCCAAGGTTTCTTACAACCTATCCATACTCCCATGGTTGGAGTGCATGCATGAAATCTTCCATGTATTAAATCTAGGGGGATTCATTCCTAATTCTATGCACTTTATAGACTGGTGTATGGTGGACATCGAGGATGGAGATACCGACATGGATTACCCATTGGTGATTAGTGATCAACATGAGTGGATTCATTGAGGATGTAACAATCCATTATTTCATCTGTATTCACAACACCTGAGCATGCATGAGATCTCATGGGAGTGGGAGATCTAGATACGGGATTTGTATCCCCACTATTTTGTATCTTTTTCTTCTTAGGGAAGAAAATAATAGAAGGCGTAATATGGTCGCAACCATATTTTTTCCATGTAAGACTTTAAAATATATGAAGAGAAATATTTCATGAAATAAGCTTTGAAGGAAACATATTATAAGTACTGATGTTCCTGGACTTGATATTATATAAATATTAAATATATTAATATCATTTACACATAGTTTTTTAGGGATAATGGTTTACCTCTTGATAAGGCCTCATATTATAAATTCTAGACCATATTTGATTTTGGAACATAGGGATTACCCTAGAAGTGAAATAAATTTGGTCAGTTTTAGATGTTCAGGATAGGTAATTGTTGGTGGGTATTGTAGGCGGATTGATTAATTATATTACTTAATTAATTTATATAATAAAATTGACCATATTTATTATATATAATAACATATATAGTATTTATCAAAGTTTTGACGCATAACAGTGGGATCTATGAGAAGAAAATTGATAGAATTCATCAATTACAGATTGACATCAGATGATGAACATCGATTAGATTGAGGTGGGTAATGATTTAAGGAAATATTTCTTCCCTGGAATTCTGAGAAACATTTTCATTACCAGGGATTATTCAAAATCATGGTGGGGAACTTCATTTGTGGATTTTTCCTTATTTGTTAAAACATGTATCTTGTATATTTATATTTCTACATTTTTCTACCTTATTATACCATTTTACTAAGAGTTATATTGATTTAAACTATTGTATTAAATTCAAAATTTTCATTCTATGAAATCACCATGAAATCCCTATTTTAAATCAATGCCTATAAACTCTTGTTCAATGAATTTTATTAACCATTTTTTTTTCATTTCCTCTATTATTCTTTCACTCATAATCAATATCTTTTGGAGTTATAGTTTTACATTATTGAGGCGGGTTATACCATGATCAGACAATCAAATTCATGGAGGTTTTGTGAAGGAGTATTTTTTATGGTAATTTATGTATTCATTATGTTTCTTTATGATGTATGGATGATTTATCTGTGGATATGGGAACCTAATGAGTGATTGATGATGGTTTACACCTATTAAATTGTATGGATTCATGAAAATTGGTAATTTGTAACTATCGATCACTAGAGGGATAGAATTGATAGTCGGAGGTAGTTTCCTGAAATTTTAGGTGGTCAGCATGTGTGAATTGTGGTGTAGAATTTAGGTCTAGGGAACATGTGATGAATATAAATGTTAAAAGGGAAATTTTAAATATATTTCATGTATTCAAGGAACACACATCATGCATCCCCACCCAGCAATGGTGTCTTAGGTTTCATGAATGATAAGGATCACATGCCATGTGGGGTCATGCCCACAGAATTTTTGACCCACATCTGGTGGATAATCCATGTTCCTGATTCACACCTACAAGTCCACATGTGGGAGACTCACCCTATAATATGGCACTATTTGGGACATCCATGTAAATGGCATGGTACAACGGTATTTCATGAGGAACACAAAATGTACATTAGCACATTAGTAGGCCACAAGTAGTTGGGATACCTAGTGTGTGCTCTAAAATCTGCCATGTATGATGACATGTCCATTGAGAAATAGTCCTAAGAAATAATTTCCAGTTATTGAAGCGGTGCGACCCATCTTTTGGACACTATACAAGTGATGTACCCTTATCACAAACATTCAAATTATGTATCTTCTTAGTATGGACTCATATTTTTTTCACATTTGTAAAGACCCGGAAATTTCAAGGAATTTTTTTATTAATTTTCTTTGGAATTTTACAAGAACGTAGTTTCTGACGGTGCTTGATTTCGAGTCCCGGTGTGCCCGGAATCATTTTCCGAAGTTTAGGCTCAGGTACGTTCAGTAAACGAACGAGCGGGTTTTTTCTCACTTTTGAACCAGTGCTCGGAATCGAATTCTGAGGGCACCGATGGAATCACAGTGCCTGTTTTTTCTTAGAAACGCCTTTTCCGGAGTTGCGTTTGCTCGGGTGTGGTTTTTAATTTTTGGGGGTTAAGTGAAACTAATAAAATAAAGTGGTGCGACAAATTTATTTTATTTCACTTAAAAGAAACTTAAAGCCACTTGAGCTATGTTAAAGCAGATAGGGTGAAATCCGAAAATATCCTACCCTCTAGGTAGGATAATTGTGAGGCCCCTTTTCCTCTAAGTAACGCACCCGCAAAAACTCCTCATTAATGAAAATCAACTGGTGTGTTTTCATAAATTATTAACGCCCCTATTAATTGGGCGGTTAGTACGTTGAAATTAATTATATGAATTAATTGTTCGTTACTTATCTTTGTTTTTGAAATTCATCAGTTGATAATAAAATAAGATGAGGACTTATTTTATAATCGGCTTGTTGTGATAGACATTTGGAGAATCTCTAAAGATCTTCACCCTCCTTCCCGAAGAACGCAAAAAATGCGAAGAACGAGAAGAACGCGAAGAACGACGACCTCCGATGAAGGGCGACGAAGAACGCCAGACCCCTGAAGATTGACGCCGACGATTCTACCTCTGCAACGCTTCTTTCGCGATGATCCAACCCCGTGACAATCTTCGAACAACAACGACAAGGTAGGGGATTGTGGTCCTTTTAATTATTTGGAGATTATAACATCAACATGGATTTAATTTTTATCATTAAATCTGTTTGTTCATGATCCTCGGAGTTTGTATGCATGATGCCAAGTACCGCGCGACAGCGACGCCCTTCTGCGACGCGACGATCCTTTTATTCCGTGACGGCCAATTCCGCGATGAACTCACTTCGGATGACGATGTTGAGGTAGGGGTTGTTTTGAAAATGATAATACTCCATGTTTGTTTCCCTTCAAGGCATGAACGCGGACCAACTAATTAATAAGTTGGTTCATGGATTTTTATTGCGGATCGGGGTTTATCAAATTGATGGGAAATAGTATGGTGTTGTTTCAAACCGCTAACGTGGTGGGTGCAGACCAACAAACAAGTCCGAACCACAGCATTCTTTCTCGTTCTTAGTGTGAGTAATGGCGGACGACGACAAATGGGTCCGCAAGGGAGATTTGAGGGCCTTGCGGTGAAGTTCGGGTCTCGGGAGGACCACTGGCGAAGACAACACGTAAAACGGACCACCGGAGCGCGTCTGGTGGTCCGCGGAATCCCACGCATGCGCGGCGGCGCCGGCGTCCGGAGGCGGCGGCGACGCCCGATGCCCTTCCGGCAAAACCCGCCATGGCTGAAGCCACGACGGCGAGGCCGTTCCGTGGACGCGCGGAACCGGGAGGCGGGACGCGGCCGACATGCCGCGTCTGGGTGCTGCGGAGCGGCCCCTGTGCGGGGGCCACGGTTTCTTCGCTCGGCCGCTCGGTCGGGCCGAGCCGAGCTGAGATGCGCCCAAGCCGGGCCGGGTCGCACAAAACCGGGTCGGACCCAAACACGGGTGGGGTCGACCCGGTTTGGGCCGGCCCATGGGGGGGTCGGGCCGGGTCGGTCCAGGCCCAGACCCCCCGTTTTCAAACCCTCTTTGGTCCTTTGCACATATCATGGGCTAAGGACCTCTGTTCAACACACTGTTAGTCGCGTAGCGATCCTTGGAACGAGACGGTCGTTTCGGTATATCACACTCAAGGTTTCGTAATACATTGGGTTCGGTGGGGTTTGTTCGGATACGAAACCAACCGGGCCCTCAGAGCAGAAATGCTTATATCTTGAGCTCCGGACGTCTGATTGACGTGCGGTCCACTTTGATGGATTCATCTAAGTGAGACATATCATTTGGCTTACTCCGCTCGGGGTTTGGATGTCGTTGGAGTGTGGTCGGGTTGGTTTGCTCACGAAACCAACCGGGCCCCTGAACGAAAAAGCCAATAACTCACAGATCGGGCGTCCGATTGACGTGCAGTCTGTCTTGTTGAATTCCTCTTGATGAGAAGGAACTTTTGGAATACATAGACCGAGTTTTGGTTGCAGTTGGATAGTGGTCGGGTTGGATTGCACCCGAAATACAACCGGGCCCCTGGAAAGAGGAAGCTGATATCTTTCAGACCAGACGTTCGTTTGACGAACCGTCAACGACATTGGTGATCACGTTGAGAAATAGTCCCTTTATGTTTACCCTATGAGAGTTGGGGTACAGTTAAGATATGACCGGGTTGGTTCACGCACAAGACCAACCCGGCCCCTGGGACGAAAAGGCTAATAACTCTCAGACCGGGCGTCCGATTGACGCGTAGTCTGCTGTGTTGAGACCCCTGTGACGAGGCGGTCCTTTGAGATAATTATTCATGGAACTTTGTGATACTTATAGTATCGACCAGAAGCTCGTGGAGCAGACCCTTCCGGAGACGAGCGTCCGGAGTACGGAGACCGTGTAGCCGGATGAGACCTGACGACTGGTTGACCGATCGACTCGGTGTGTTTCGGATAGCCCAGTTGTGATCGCTTGGTTGTAGCGGCAGACCCACGGCGGAGGAGCGCTTGGTTGTAGCGGCAGACCCGCGATACTCAACAGAAGGAGTACCTCTGGAGGCTATGAGGGGGAGCACTTGGTTGTAGCGGTAGACCCACATCAGAAGAGCACATGGTTGTAGCGGCAGACCCGCAGTACTCAACAGAAGGAGTACCTCTTGAGGCTATGAGGGGCAACGCTTGGTTATAGCGGCAGACCCATGGTGGGAAGCGCTTAGTTGTAGCAGCAGGCCCACAGTACTCGATAGGAGGAGTACCTCAACAGTCTTAGGTTAGTGAGTAGTACTCGGAGTCATGACATGACCAATGTACACTCCAGAGACGGGGCTCTTCAGCAGTTACAGTTTCGATAATGAAAATCTGGGTTTGAGCTGAGTCTATGACCTTTGTGTTTCCTCAGGATTGAGATGGGTTACTTGATAAATTAGGTATATGTATGGGAATATACCTGGGTAGTGTTTATCCGTTGATTTCATAATCATTGTGTTTCCTCATGATTGGGATGGGTTACTTGATATATTAGGTATCTGTATGGGCATATACCTAAGTAGAGGTTATCTGTTGAAATCATATTTGTGGTTATCTTTGTTGGTTTTAGTGAGACCTTGGGGGTCTCGGGGTCACTACTGAGTATCGTTATACTCACCCCTGCATGGGCTATGCCCGCACCTCGTTGTGTTGGTTGCAGACGACGGGCAGTGCTGACGGAGGCCGAGTGTTCGAGGACTGGACGATATTCGGAGGTAGACTACACGATGAGTCAGTACCCGGAGGTGGACTACATGACGAGTCAGTATCCGGAGGTGTACTTCACGAAGATATGACACTCGGAGGAGGTTGACGGGGGAGAGTTTTGTGGAGGCTATCTGTACCTACCCTTCTGGTAGGATCCGTGGTGGACGATCCAGGAGCTGCGCCATCTGTACCTACCCATCAGGTAGGATCCGAAGAGGACGACCCAGGAGCTGCTTCCGTCCTTCCAGCTGTTGTCTTTTTCTATTGTACTTTGTTCAGTTGTAGTTGTACTTTCTTTTGAGATTGTATTTTGGCCCATTTACCTTTTAGCACATCACTTTGTACTTAGTGTTTTACTTCCGCTTGTACTATGTGGTGTTTTGTTTACTTTTATAAAGGCAATGCCATCCTAGTTATCAGGATTTATGCCTTTGGTGCTAGTCGACAGCCCCTGGCCTATGGAAGGCAGTCTTGGGGTAGTCACGGAATGGGCCCCGAGGACGAGTTGTGACATATTTGTATCAGAGGATTAGGTTCTACCACAGAACTTATAACTCTGATATTCCCTTTCGGTGAAGCAATGGTGTTAAGGGTACCGAGTGTGGTTTTTAGTTCAGGGAGTCCAGTGTTGGTGCGAGCAGCCGACGTATCCATACACCAGGACCCTGAAAACTGATTTCCAACTTTGTTCACGAAAACACTGATTGCGTGTGTGTTTCCAGAAGTTTTTAAATGTCAGCTCAAACCAGGTCAGCTCACCAGGTATAATGGTTTGACCGTGTCCCGTTTTTTTTTTTCAGGATTCATTTTCAGGAATGACCAGCTAGAGCACAGAAGGATGTGCGTACTGATATCCTACCGAGCGATGAGTCTTCCGTATAGGGACCTCTTGTAGTTGAGGCACTAGCGGTACTACCATACGTTGGACCATCGATGCCACCAGCCCCAGCAGTAGGCGATGCACGCCACATGATCACGCTGCACAAGTTCCAGCGCTAGAGGCCACCCAGGTTTCGGGGAGAGACGGACCCGCTGGTGGATGAGGATTGGCTGGAGGCTGTAGTGAGAGTCTTCAGGCTAGTGGGGATGCCAGCAAACTCCATGGTGATCATTGCTGCCAGCCTTTTTGAGGCAGCAGCAGGCAGGTGGTGGAGACACTTGTTCCAGTTTTGCGACGGGATGGCCTTCACATGGGAAGACATCGAGACCTTCTTCAGGGTTGAGTTTGTGCCAGTAGCTCTACACCCCAAGTGTGTAGAAGATCTTCTTGCTTTCCCGTAGGGTTTTTGATCAGTAGCCGATTAATCTGTGGGCAGTAGACAGATGATTCAGAGGTCCAAGAGGAATAGAGCTAGCCGTACGAGGATTAGGAAGTGTTATGAATACGGCGGAAAAGGTCACCTGGCACGTGACTGTCCGACTCCTCGTACATTTTATCCACAGGTTTGGGAGGAGCCACCGAGGCAGAAGCAGCGGCGGGTTCTTGAGCAACATCTGAGCATTGGACAAGGCAGTAGAGCTCCGAGAGCAGGTGGACAGGAGCGGAACTAGTGGATACGTCCCTTGTACATATAGTTCCATTTTTTGTTGTATTTGTGTCTTTGTACTATGATCTGCAAAAAAAAAGATAGTTATCTATGGGATGTTTGCTTTCCTTTTTATTTGGTTGATACTGAGTGGTCCTGGTTAAGACTGTTGACTTGACCCTCACTTTTGAGATTTCTACTAGAGGAGACCCAGTAACCTCACACTAATGATGATAGTGTGACTCTACCCTTGGAGATGAGAGTGATAGTTGGATCTCTTAGTAGTTACGTCGAGGCCTTACGACATCATCCATGGCATGAATGCATCCTTCATGTCAGGATTGACTGTATTAGGCAATGGGCGTGGTTCATCTAGGGGGGATGAGACCGGATTTCTCATTTCGGCAAAGGAGAAATTTTAGCAGCTCTTCCGGATCGTAGGCATGGATGGTGCAGATCATCCAGGAGCGGATGAAGACTGCACAGTGCAGTAAGAAACTTGAAACCGGAGACAGTATTGGAGACTCGGGCCTGTTATATGTTTCATGAAGAGGAATCTTTAAAGAGGTATGAGTCTGCGAAGAGGCAGACGTGGAGGAAGAGCTAGGAGAGCAACATGAGGTGGTGTACATCTTAACATGCTACAACCACCTGCCTTAGTTATCCCCGCCAGGCTCATGGAGCTGGAGGGCAGAGGAAGAGTGTGGCTGCATGCGGTCAAGGAGTGTGACCCAATGGCTCTAAAAATGATTCAAGGGATGGTCTGTGTCCACTACTAGCTACTGTAGTAACAGAAGTCGATATGAATCATTCATCGCTTTCACAAATCTTGGCCCAGACCGAGATTTTCCGGTAATCCATAGACATGACCCTCACGACTGGAGATATCATGGGAGAAGACTCGATAATCACACTTATGCCGACGGTGTGGTCAGACCCTCGAGGCGAGAATTTCGGTTGGAATATCTTGGTGGCAGCGTCGAGGCCTTACGACGTTGGTTTGAGAATGGACTAGGCAATAACAGTTCATACACAAATTGACGGTATTAGGCAAAAAGGTTGTGCTTTAACTACGACGTCGGGATGGGTTTTCCTTGGTTGGCGAAATGGAAACCCTAGGCAGCATAGGATAACTGATGCACAGGAGGGTGCGACTGATCACTCTTAATTTGGTCAACCTTACCCTCATGGAAGTAGTCGTTTCGAGTTTCAGTTCTAACAGGAATTAGAGACCTCTAGAGTTTGAGGATGACGATCACGTTCTTAAATGGGTCTCACCTTGACGAGGTTTATGGAGATGTGGCCAAGGCGGCTAGTTATCTCCGATGTTCAGCAAACCTTCTTAGGTATTCAACTGGGTAGGTGGGGTGGTTTACCGCTTGACCCATCCACCTCAATTGCACCAGGTGCATGATGACTTCCACGTATCTCAGCAGAGGAGATACGTGCTCGACCCTTCGCATATCATCGACCATGGGGAGATGGACGATGGCGATGTGGTGACTTTCATGGAGGTTCCAGTGGGGATCGAGGATCGACAGGGGTGGTCCTACGAGGGTGGTAGATTCCTCGGGTGCACATTCTTTGGCAGTACGGGAACCTCCAAGTAAGCACATGGGAGAAAAAGGCTCAGATGAGTGCTCTGTACTGCTTTTGTGACCCTAGTTGGTGTTAATGCTTTACGAGGATGAAAGCCCTGAGGTGGGAGTAACGTAAAGACCCGAAAATTTCAAGGAATTTTTTTTAATTTTCTTTCAAATTTTACAAGAACACAGTTTCTAACGGTGCCTGATTCTGAGGCCCGGTGTGCCCGGAATCATTTTCCAAATTTTAGGCTCGGGTACATTCAGTGAACGAACGAGCGGGTTTTTTCTAACTTTTGAACCAGTGCTCGGAATCGAATTATGAGGGCACCAATGGAATCACAACGCCGATTTATGCTTAGAAACACCTTTTATGGAGTTGTGTTTGCATGGGTGTGGTTTTAAATTTTTGGGGGTTAAGTGAACAAAATAAAATAAAGTGGTGCGACAAATTTATTTTATTTCACTTAAAAGCAACTTAAAGAAACTTGAGCTAAGTTAAAGCGGATAGGGTGAAATCCAAAAATATCCGACCCTCTGGGTAGGATATTTGTGAGGTGGGGCCTGCACGAGCCCCACCATTTCATTTCCACTATGTAACGCACCCTAGAAAACTCCACATTAATGAAAGTCAACTGGTGTGTTTTATTAAATTCTTAATGCCCCTATTAATTGGGATGTTAGTTCTTTGCAATTAATTATATGAATTAATTGCTCGTTATTTATCTTTTTTTTTCAATTATTCAGTTGATAATAAAATAAGATGATGACTTATTTTATTATCAGCTTGTTGTGTTAGACCTTTGGAGAATCTCTAAAGATCTTCACCCTCCTACAAAAAGAACGCGAAGAACGCACAGAACGTGAAGAACGCCAGCCTCTGATGAAGGGCGATGAATAACGCCGAACCCCTGGAGATTGACGCCAACGATTCTTCCTTGGCAACGCTTCTTCCGCGACGATCCAACCCCATACAAAATTTCGATTGAAAATGACAAGGTAGGGGATTGCGCTCCTTTTAATTCTTTGTGGATTATAACATCAACATGGATTTAATTGTTATAATTAAATCTGTATGTTCTTGATCCTCGAAGTTTGTCTGCACGACGCCGAGTACCGCACGATAGTGACGCCCTTCCGCGACGTGACGATCCTTTTCTTCCGCGACTGTCAATTCAGTGACGAACTCGCGTCCGACGACGACATTGAGGTAGGGGATGTTTTTAAAATGATAATTATCCATGTTTGTTTCCCTTCATGGCATGAACGCAGAACATCTAATTAACATGTTGTTCCGTGGATTATTATTGCGGTTCGGGGTTTATCAAATTGATGGTAAATATTATGGTGTTGTTTCAAACCGCTAACATGGTGGGTGCGAACCAACAAACAAGTCCAAACCACCACATTCTTTCTCATTATTATTGTGCGGAACGGCGGATGACGACAATCGGGGCCTCAAGGGTGATTTGAGGGCCTTGCAGTGAGGGTCGGGTCCCGTGAGGATCAATGGCGAAGACCGCACGTAAAACAGACCACCAGAGCACGTCCAGTGGTACGCGGAATCCCACGCCGGCGCGCCGCCGGCAAAACCCGCCGCGGCTAAAGCCGCGGTGGCGAGGTGGTTCCGCGACGGCGCGGAAAAAGAAGGCGGGACACGGCCAGCATGCCGTGTCCGGGTGCTGTGGAGCAGCCCCCGCGCGGGGGCCGCGGTTCCTTCGCTCAGCGGCTCGGCCGGGCCGGGCCGAGCCGACCCGACCCGCCGGGCCGGGTCGCACCCAGGCCGGGCCGGGCCGCCCTGGCTGGGCCGGGTCGCACCAAACCGGGTCGGACCCCGACCCGGTTCGGGCCAACCCAGGGGGGTCGGGCCGGGTCGGTCCGGGCCCAGACCCCCCATTTTCGAACCCTCTTTTGTCCATTGCCCATATCTTGGGAAACGGACCTCCGATCGAAGGACCGTCAATTGAGTAGCGATCCTTGGAATGAGACGGCCGTTTCGGTATATCTCACTCAAGGTTACAGAATACTTTGGGTTTGGCCGGGTTGGTTCGGATATGAAACCAACCAGGCCCTCGGAGCAGAAACGCTTATATCATGAGCTCCGGACGTACGATTGACGTACCGTCGACTTTGATGGATTCCTCTAAGTGAGGAGGATCTTTTGTCTTACTCCTCTCGAGGTTTGGATGTTGTCGGAGTGCAGTCGGGTTGGTTCGCTCACGAATCCAACCGGGACGATGGAACAAATAAGCCAATAACTCACAGACCGGGCTTCCGATTGGCGCGCCGTCTTTCTTGTTGAATTCTTCTTGATGAGACGGAACGTTTTTCATACTTCGACCGGGTTGGATTGCACCTGAAATCCAACCGGGACCCTGGAACGGAAAAGATGATATCTTTCAGACCAGACGTCTGTTTGACGAATCTTCAGCGGCATTGGTGACACTTTGAGAAACAGTCCCTTTATGATTACCGAATGAGTGTTGGGGTATAGTTGAGATATGGCCAGGTTGGATCGTGCACGAGACCAACCGAGCCCCTGGGACGAAAAGGCAAATAACTCACAGACTGAGCGTCTGATTGACGCACCGTCTGTTGAGTTGAGACCCCTGTGACGAGGCAGTCCTTTGAGTTACTTCTTCATGGAACTTTGTGATACTTATGTTATCGACCAGCATCTCTTGGAGTGGACCCTCCCGGATACGAGCGTGTGGAGTACGGAGATCGTGTAGCCGGCTGAGACCTGATGACTACTTGACCGATCGACTCGGTGTGTTTCGGATAGCCCAGTGGGGAGCGCTTGGTTGTAGAGGCAGACCCACAGCAGAGGAGCGCTTGGTTGTAGTGGCAGACCCACAGTACTCAATAGAAGGAGTACCTCAGGAGGATATGAGGGGGAGCGCTTGATTGTAGCGGCAGACCCATGGCGGAGGAGCACTTTTTTGTAGCGGCAGACCCGCAATACTCAACAGAAGGAGTACCTCTTGAGGCTATGAGGGGGAATGCACGGTTTTAGTGGCAGAACCATGGTGAGAAGTGCATTTTTGTAGCAACAGGACCACAATACTCGACAGGAGGAGTACCTCAACAGTCTTAGGTTAGTTAGCAGTACCTAGGAGTCGTGACAGGACCACTGTACACTCCAGAGACGGGGCTCTTCAGTTGTTACGGTTTTGATAATGAAAATCTGGGTTTGAGCTGAGTCTATGACCTTTGTGTTTCCTCATGATTGAGATGGGTCACATGATAACTTAGGTATATGTATGGGCATATACCTGGGTAGTGGTTATCCATTGATTTCATAATCCTTGTGTTTCCTCATGATTGAGATGGGTTACATGATAACATAGGTATATGTATGGGCATATACCTAAGTAGAGGTTATCTGTTGAGATCTTCTTTGTGGTTACCCTTGTTGGTTTTAGTGAGACCTTGAGGGTCTCGGGGTCCCTACTGTGTATCGTTATACTCATCCCTGTACGGGCTATGCTAGCACCTTGTTGTGTTGGTTGCAGACGATGAGCAGTGCTGACGAAGACCGAGTGTTCGAGGACTAGACGGTACCGGGAGTTAGAATACACGACGAGTCAGTACCCGGATGTGGACTACATGACGAGTCAGTATCCAGAGGTGGACTTCACAGCGAGACAACACTCGGAGGAAGTTGATGGGCGAGATCATTGTGTAGGCTATATGTACCTACCCTTCAGGTAGGATCCGTGATGGACGATCCAGGAGCTGCGCCATCTATACCCACCCTTCAGGTAGGATCCGAGGAGGACGACCTAGGAGCCGCTTTCGTCCTTCTAGCTATTGTCTTTTTCTGTTGTACATTGTTCAGATGTAGTTGTACTTTATTTTTGAGTTTGTATTCAGGCCCATTTACCTTTCAGCACATCTCTTTGTACTTAGTGTTTTACTTATGCTTGTACTCTGTGGTGTTTTGATTACTTTTATAAAGGCAATGCCTTCCCAGTTATCGGGATAAACGCCTTTGGTGCTAGTCACCAGCCCCTGGCCTATGGAAGGCGGTCTTGGGGTAGTCACGGCATGAGCCCCGAGGAAGGGTCGTGACAACATTAATATAATAAAAATATTATTTTCCATGATGAACAAAATTCTAGCATTATTAGTGGCATTTGAGATATGACTAGTAATATTCTGAGTATGATGCTTCATCAAGGGATATTTGATGGTCATAAGAATCTAGTTGGATCATCAAAGAGGGATAAAGGTTGGCAACCCCCCAACCATAATAGTGTTTCCCCTATACACTTTTCATAAGTTGTAGTGGCCTCTCCATTAAAAATTGGTGAAATGTAATCTACAGACTAATTGGAAAACCCCTGCAATTGTAGGGATGTGGAATTCTAATGTATAGTTGAATCCCCATATCGTATAGGGGAATAGTGTAAATACGCCTACCCTAGTTTTTTAGAGTCGGTTCCTTATATTAATAAATTTGTATGTTTACAAGGACATAACAACTCAATGGATTGAATAGTTTGGTAATTTTTTGAAAACCAGTTACAAACATAATATTTTCATAATAACATTAAATAAAAAAAAATTCCCACCAATTTTAAATACCCATAAACCTATATATTATTTGTGAAATTCATTCATAATAACATTAATTATTTTATCATGGGGAAAAATAAAACCTACGAATGGGGTAAGATTAGAAGCTTCGTAAGGGTAATTATTAAAACCTGAGTTATCATAAATCTAAACATTATGCCTGGTGAATAACTAAAAACTCCTGACATTAAAAGTAAACTTTTGCATAATATGGATTTATCGAATACTTATTACATAAATCCATAAAATGATAAATATAGAATAAAAATTAACCATGGATATTCTAATTGTAAAACAATAAAATTTATTATCAAATTCCTTTATCATAATGAGTTAATGGGTAATGTAAAACATTTGAAACATATTATCAAGGTCTTATTCTAGACATCTTATATTACTAGGGTAAGTCCTCATCAAAATACCATTTTTTTGTCGCATGAGATTTACCAGTGCACTAAGAGGATATATTGGGCCCCACATGTCACATTATATGTTTAATTCATTACTCATTATAATTTTGATAAACATAAAAAACATGAACATATGAAATTTGATGAACTTTCCACAATATGTAATCATAATCACTAACCAGTCTATATCTTTGTGTGAATGGTATTAAGACTACACATACACAGTAAAAAATCTAATTAAACATTTATTAATATATGGTAGATTATTATAATAATATATCAATCTCATTAGATCATAAAATTAAATAGAGGTGTTTAATTATATTAGAATACTCTAATAAAATCATCAAGTAATCCTCGAGAGAAATAACCCTTTTACATTACAATTAATAGTTGTTTTGGCATTTTTTATATTTTTTTATAATTTTTTGTATAAAACATATAATGAAAAATATAATCATTCAGGGAAAATATGTTAATTTATTTAGAAAATAATGGTTTTTAAATCTTGATTGAATATTTTACTTTAAATTGGGTATGAAATTGAGATGTTCACCTTAATTGAGCTTGTGTATCAAGAATGATTTAGAATAATTCTTATAAAACTAATAACATCCCATTAAATAAAAAAGAATTATTAAAATTAAACATATATTTAACATTCAAAAATAATTTATGAGGATTATATAAAGATAATTAATAATTATATTTTGCTAACGATATAGTAAGTATAATCCCAAATAAAAATTGGATGTTCGAAAATAAACCCATAATATATGTCAGAATGTGTTCTTCACCTGACCTCAACGTCCAAGATAATAAAAATTAAAAACATTAATTAATTATGATCCTCATATAAATGTTCTTGATTTATTATAATATTATTAATTTTATTTTTGTTTTTGGTTTTTTATAAGTTATGGCATATAATTTTATTACTTGGGAGCATTTGTTTCGTAGGTTTTCACGACCATTATAATGGTATATTATTATTGAAGTTCTTAAATAATTGTTATAATTATCTATAATTTAACTTATATTAGAATTATGAACATATATATGTATATATAGTTATATATCATTATCTTATATTGTATAAGTATGAATCAATGGAAAAAACATTTGGTGAAAATCAAATATATTATTAAATAGATAATTTATCATAGTAAACTCATTTTTTATCTTTTAATATTCATTAAATATGTTAATCCATGAAGATAATAAAATTTATAATAAATATATTATAGCCTTTTTTATCATAAAATTATTTTCATTACCAGCTTTAAAGAATAAATTGAATAATGAAAATCCATCATTCATGATGGTTGTAAGTCGGTTTCTCACAGATGACGATTACATATTTTAAGAAAATTGATAGATAAATTATTTTGATGAATGATATAACATTAAAGTTATATAATAATAGTAAACATATGATATGTGAGTTTTCATACTAATTTTTACTGAGGAGATAATGAGAGAATAATAAACAAAATGGTCATTAAATAAAACTAAAAGGAAATGGATGATGATTTTACCAATGAATACACCTCCTTGGAAACCAACTTATGGGGATTGGTTTAGCTATTTCAGAAATACCATGAGCTCATAGACGTGGGAGAGAGACTATTAAAGAGTATATGGGTATAAATTATACAAGTATAAAGTCATATAGATGTGAGGAGAAGAGGGGGTTCATTAGTGGTATTTATAGTGGCGGAGAGGGGTGATTTCTCATTATTTTATTCATTATTTTATTATTATTCTGAAGTCATAATATATTGTTGATTATTGTTACTAAATGGAATAATATATGTGTTTGAGTTCGAACCAAGGTTTCGTACACCATCCAAACGACTCCAATGACTGAAAAAATCATGTATTTATCATTTTTCGTAAGTTATTGTATTTTATCAATCATCAAGAATTCATCTATTTTACAAAATCACAAAAAAATAAACACAAAATTTTTTTTCAACATGTACAATTATGAAATGAATGCCAGTTTATTTATTAATTTTCTCAAAATGAGAAATTTATTATTTATTAAAAAAATTTATTTACTCGAGTAATAAAATTTTAAATTTATAACTAATTTTATAACACAATAAAAAAATTAATGAGGCCTCATATAATTACCCTAAAAGCATAAGCCATCAAATTGTTTATTTATGGATACATTTTATATGAATATATTATCTTATTGAATTAATTTATTAATTATAAAATTATATTTTAAATACTTGCGACTAAAAAAAATTAACACACGTCATTTAACAATTATAAAAATAGTCATTTACATATATTATTATTACTTGATATTATCATTTATAATGTGCCTAAATTTAATTTCAAGTTTGATTGGTGGTGTTACTATTCATTAGTCTGGTTTACTATTCATCAGAGTAATACTACTAATCATATGGTCAAGTTACTATTTCATTTATATGGGTTCCTTAACATATATAAATACAACTTATTTTATTTATTTTTCATTTATAATGTTTTATTTTGTTCTATAAGTGATTTTATTTGATCTTTAGTATATTGAATTATCATATGAAATGATATTTCCATGGTAGAGTTCTAGATAATTACATTTATCCATGAAATAGAATTTTTCTCCTCAAAATATCTAGATTCTCACCCCAAAATAAATTTTGGATAGTTATTCCTCATAACATCCTCAGGATCCCACATCTCATCTATAAAATTATTATTTTTGTAACAAATTATTATGAGCTGATTCATGTGATTCCTCAGAACATGTTCTTTAGTTTCGAGAAATCAGATATGCACTTCACAGAACGATAAGTCTGATTCCAATTCAATTCCATCTGACATGAGTATATGTATTGGGTATGGCATTTACATTTTTAAAAAGGAGATCTGGAACACATTGTGTTCATTAGAAAGGCTAGGTGTCATCGTCAAATTACAAGGTAGAACACTGATTCTCTCCAGAATTTCAAAAGTATCAATGTACCTTGGGTTAAAACTCTTTTTCATCCCTAATTTTATAACTCTCTTCCAGGTAGTTACATTAAAAAAAATTCATATCCCACATGAAATTCAATGTTATTACTTCGATTATAAGAATATTTATTTTCATGATTTGTGATTCTTCGATATAGACTTGAAGAGACTTTACATTTGTTGTTAATTCCTACACAAGATGTCTGTCCATTAGTTTTTTTCACAAACATCATTTCAAAAAGATGGCGTATAAAATATATTTAAACACAATGCATCATATGATGACATTATAACACATTAATGGAATCTATTATTATAGTAATACTCTACCAAATGTAAATAATGACCCCATGTACCTTGAAAATCATGTGATCATGATCTCAGCATGTATTCAAAAGTTTGGATCATCATTTCTTACATCCACGTACATAATTTAATTTAATTAATTATAATAAAAATCATATATCCATGTATATGATATGTTATATTTTTATTATGTTTATTTATGGACTTTTTGATTAGTTATAATCAATAGTTTTTTTAATCGAGAGAGTTCATTTCATCGGTTTTCACAGTTTGTATAGTTGTATATGATTATGGAAATTCTTGTGGAATGGGTATAATAATACTGAATTGTATATTTATTAGATTAATTAACATACAAATGTGTAAATGGATAAATATTATATTGGGTTATATGTAATGAGGATGAAACACTAGATAATACATTTTGTGATAATCATTTATATTATTACGACATTTATTGATAATAATGGCCTCATTTTGTTTTATCATTTAGTATTAAGTAAATATTTTAATCCCATTACATAAAAAAGGTAATAATACATATTTTTTGTTAAATACAAATGTTTTAATTATTAGCCTTTAAGGAGGAATTTATGAACAATTATCCTTCATCCATGAAGGTTGTAAATCGGCCCCTCACAAACGATTATTTCATTTTTCTAGTAAAAGTGATAGATAACAGTGTTTTATGAATGAAATTACATTAACATAATATAATACCATTATATTTTGGATAAAAATGTTATCATGTTCATTTGTACATATGAGGTGAGGAGATAATAATAAATGAAAATAAGATGAAAAGAAACTAAAACCAAAATGAAGAGGATTTTGCCTTGTGAATACACCTCTATATGGGTATTGGTTTTGATCTTTTGGAAAGACCAAGAGATCCTGGAAGTAGGTGAGAAACTATGTATTGGAATTTTGTTATAAGTTATATTTTCATAAATTCATAGATATGTGAGTAGAATAAGGGGTAAGGCTGGTATTTATAGCGGAGAAGAGGGGTGATATCTCGTTATTTTATTCATTATTTTATTATTTTTCAAAGATAAGGTAAAATTTTTATTATTTTCAATAAATAGAGTATAATATTTCTTGTGAGTTCAAACCTAGGTTTCTTACACCATCCAAACATCACTTATAGCTCAATAAATCATCCACAAATCATTTATCATAAATAATCTTATTTTACTATTCAAAAAAATCATGTATATCATAAAAATCCCAAAAAAATACCCACTTCATTTTTGGTAGGTATAATTAAAAATGAAATCTAGTTTATGAAAATTATTTTATAATTATGAGATATTTAATTTTTAATTAAAATAATTCTATACTCGAAAAATAAATTTTTAAATTGATAACTGATTTTATAACACATTTCAAAATTAACAAAGGAATCATAATTTTTTACTAAAATAAAAAGAAAAAGAATATATTTTTTTAATACATTTTATTCTAAGATATTTTATTTTTAATAATTTTATTAATTATAAAATTATAGTGAAATAATTATGACTTACAAATATAAAACACATAATTTAACAATTATTTAAATATTAATTTAGTTTTACTATGCTATAATTACATGATACATTAATTTTAAAGGACCGTAGACATTATTTATACTTTCATAATTTATGTCAATATTCAATAATCCTATATACTATTCATAATGTTCATATAACTTTTCCTAATGTCAAGTGACTATTTCACTGGTATAGGATCGTTAATATCTATAAATACATCTTATTTCATTAATTAGTCATTTATAATGATAGTATTGTGTTCTATAAGTTATTTTTGGTTATCTATACTATAAGACATAAACATAAAAAGAAACATTTCATTGGTAGAGTTTTAGGTCATTATAAATTGGTAATATATTTATACATTCCAAGTGGCACCAACCCGATGGACTTAGGCATGAGTCCCCTATAAACTATGTGGGACGACCCTAAAATTCACTAGGGAATGCATCCTATATAAGTAACTACATAGTGGAACCCACTGATGCATTATGGTGTGGTTCCTCTATCTCTAGTGACAGAGTGGCACACCCTGTCATGTTAGTGCATGATTCCCACTTGTGTGAGTGAAATCCTTCTATCGTACTAGGGATGGGTCATATATCAATATACTATATTAAATCCCCAATATTTTAGTATGGAATGGGTCCTCTACCTGTCAAATGAGTGAAAAAAACCATACCGTACAAGGGAATGAGTCCAATTTCAATTTAATATTTCACCCCCTAGGTTGTGGTGTAGTGGCGAGGTGCAAGTCCTCCAAATTAATTCCTCGAACAAACACATGAGATATTGGACATCTATGATGTAACATTACAGTTGTCAATAGACTCATCATTCTATAATGAGTTGTGAGTTAGAGGTCCCATTTCTCTAACATTTGGGTTTCATTATAAAAATTTCTATATATATTGTTGGATTGCGATTCATTATTTATTTTGGTACAAATGATTTCCTCTATCATATCATTTATTTGCCTCCATAAATTTATATAGTGTACTACTAGATATATATATATAAACACACCTAAAAATTATATTCCTACACATGTCATGTTTTATGTAAATGAGAGACGCATTGAATTTGATTTTGGTTATTCAAAGGTATACTATGGTGAATAGATCGTGTATAGTGGTTTGGCGTGGATACAATGAGCTAGGATTTGTAAACATTCATTATTCTAGTTAGTTTTGTAGTTGGGACATCATTTATTGTTGGCTATGTATTTTATCCCTTAAAAAATTATTATATCATACTCTAATGTATTCCATATTAGTGATTACATGAATGGTTTTACTCAAGATGATTCACCCTTTTTCTGATTACTCTACTCGGTTTCATGGACACAAATGTGTGAATGAATAAAGTAACTCAAGGTAATTTCCACCCATATATGTTATATCATTACAGTGCTTTTATCCTACTATTAGGCTATTAGAGGTGGTCTTACGGTTGGGGAATCCTGACCTTCCACGTGTTGGGTAGTCCATGATGGGTTGTGTAATTACATGTCAAATGTTTCCTATAGTGATAATATGTTGGTTTTATGAAGACCAATAGGGTTGGGGTTATTATTTAGTAGGATATATGAAATTAGTTTTGGTATGTATTCAAAATGTTATCTTGGCATATAGATGCAGTTTTATTCATTGACATATGAGAAATATTTTAATTGTAACTATATTGTGATGAAGAATACCAATTTCATAGATGCAGTGACATTTAAATATTGATATGTGATTGACATTAGAAGGTATTATTGAAATCACCTATATATACAATGTTGAGATATGTGGAACTAGGATTTCTATGGGTATGAATGTAAATAACTATGTGATATCCTCACACTATTTAGATAATGGTTTTGATAATTATATAGAATTGTTTGAAATTTTTATCACATTGAGGATCTAAACATTTGTGATACTCACTAATCCAATTGTTATATTAGAATGATAATTGTGGAAAAATATAGTATTTTTTAAAATAATTAATTATTATAGTAACTAGGATTCCCATGAATGGGTTAAACATTGAAAATATAACACTTGTCAAATTTACTAGTTTTATGTGAATCATATGACACTTTTCTATAGTGTATACTATTTAAAATATAATACTTCTTGTGACATCTATTCATACCACATTATCATGGTCCGTTTTGAGATTTCGTTTACAATAACCAATATTCCAAATACACTAATGGCGAGAACTGACTTCTATGGGATTATTAAATCACTATTGGATTACTATCCCTGAAAAAAACATAACATTAAAAGAGAAAATATAACAATAAACCTAATAAATAAATCCTAATTATAAACAATAAAACCTAATTTTATAAATACGAACAACACTATTTGAGTACTAGGGAAATGGTTTAACCAATGAATCTAGAATATCGTTGGATTCCATGATATAGAAAAACCAATGTGACATCACTACAATGAATCCAAGAGATGTACTATGTGATTACAACATCCCATGAATTTTTCATCATGATAATCCAGTAGAGTTGAAATAGTAATTTTTTTTACATTTATCAAGAAAAATAACACTTAAATATGATGTAAACTAGTAATACAGGGTGATTGGTATCAAAACAATTATTCTATTCCTAATTGACTTTCAACTCACACCACTAAGAGAAGAACATTTTATCACATTGTCAAAACTCATAATTTTATCAATGATGGGAACACCAAATAATTTTAACAATTTTATATTTATAAAACTCAAAGTATAATGAGAAAATCAATTCATTAATTTTCATTATGTTCTACAAGGAATACCCATATTTTAAGGATCATATACACATATCTGAGTTCGCGTACAATAAAAATTTTATTATTTTATTCATATTAATTTTTTCGAATCATTTTATTGTTATACATATCATTCCCCAAAATATTTAGGTGGATAGCCTAAAATTTTTTTTTTCATAAACATTCCTTTTTTAGGAGATGATTGAGAATAATCTGAAAAACATGAAAATAATGTTGATGGTTCCGAGTCATTATAAATCAATAGACTATCATCTTTCTCTATAATTATTATTTTATGTGGTACGCCTCATGTTTTTAGAAGTGTCTCTATGGTTCTGTAATTTATGTTTTGGTAATATAGATATATCATCACCTCATTAGAATCCACTCCCAACTATGTGCATGAAAATATCTCTAAACATCCCACCCCCACACATACATACCAATGGACACATTCAATTAAATATGAATGGCTTGGAACGCAATATATTTCTGAGTGGTGAGTCCTTATTTCACAAAATTGATGCTTGGGGATCTAATTTATTGTTTCACATTGAACCATGATTTGTCCCATATTATTCGTATTTAAAATATCACCTTTCAACAATAATCAATCCCTCAAGAACATGAACACAATATACCAACATATTCTATTTTCACACACCAGAATATTCTTCGTAAAAAAATTTATTTTTTAAAACATTTCATCAAACACACTTTTTTCATTTTAAACTAATCTATAATTTAAGATGTGAATAATGAAAATTTGAAAATTTATTCTAATTCAAATGATTATCATATCATAAACTATAATGAATGTACATTTTGATATTATTTGACATTGCCTTTTAAAATCCAAGAATAAAATATAATAAGACCAACCCGTAAAGGTATTAAATATTTGGAGAAGACAGAGAGTCCACCCACTAATAAATATATTATAAGGGAAGTGAACATCACTATAAAACCAAAAAATCTGGATCCAAACCACTATACATCAATTGATCCAATAATGATATAATTTTAAAATTCTTATATCACATATCTATCCATAATAGAATAGATCAAATGTTTTTATGGGAGGGGAAGTGGTAATCCAAATAGGTAGAGATAAAACAAATAGGTGTTGTTGATTTATGAAATTCAACAAACATTGAACAATAAAAACTATATTAATATTAATAATTACATTATATGAACTCTTATTTATGCACATTATTTTGAAATAAATATGTAGTATAAGAAAAAAGATGGTTTTTGGGTCAAAAATTGTTCAAAAATCTATTTTGTAGAATATTAAATTAATGTGGCGTAGTTAAACATAATTTATTAGGAAACTATGTTCCAATAATGTGTGAATTTTATTTCAAAACCATTCCCTCACATGAATTCCCCAAAAATTAAAAAACCCTTCCAATACTGTGATTTTCCCCACTACCTATACATATATTGTTTAACATATTAAACAAATGGTTTCCAAAATTAATCCCTACAATAAACCTACCTAGTGAGTCCAAAAAACTATTATTTATATACCTAGATATTTTTCATGATTTATGATAAACATTTTCAATCAATGAACTATTTTAAACACTTCAAAAGCACTTTAAATGCATTCAAAAACTCCAAAAACTGCTCTAAAAATTTATATAACTTTTAAATATGAAATAAAACGGATTTGTACCTAAAACCATGGATTTTTCACTAACTAAACCATTATTATTTTCATCCGTATAATGGTTGGTATATCCAGTTCATTGTTAAATATTAGGCCATTTCTCCATAATAAATTATTTTTATTTCCATGATTATTCCTAAATCTGGTCATACTTCCATAAAAGTCATACCAAATATATATTATTTACATATTAAAATTTTTCTATTTTATCTATATTTTGTATAATGAAAATTATAACTGTATCATTTATTACATGATCAATGTGGTCCTATAAAATAACATAGTTAGGATATGGTCGAGATTTATTCAGTTGAGAGATAATAAATATGTTTGTTATTTAGATGAATCGATATAATGATGTAAACTGAATAGACATATCACTAATATATTTTATTATTTCTAAATATATGAGGTAGTAAAGATATAATTAATCATGTTTTCTCAAACATCAAGGGCCTAGCCTTATTGTTGCTTGAATAAAACATGACTGCCCACAAAAAATGACAATGGTTGATTATGATGATAGGCTCACTATTTATTATGACCGTGATTTATTACTATTATTTCTTGATCAATTAACTTATTTTAGTCATTTATTAAAGAATGATATGTCCCAATAAAAAATATTTTCATGTCACATTCAAAAAATATAGATGTAGGCTTGTATTGAAATAAAATTCTTGAATGCATCCACATGTTTTTAGGATTTATAAATTTTATATATTAGAATTCTACTAATGGTATTTGATCCTCCCATCAAAAATTTTGTAACATCCCCACATGAAAAATTTAATTGGAATTGTTGGAGGTGTCACTAACTATATAATACATCCTAAGACAGTAATGGTTATCAGTAAATAATAAGTAAACAATAAAACATTTTTGGTTGATTTTCATTTATGAACACATAACCTGACATGATAAAAATATAAACATCCATATAAAATATATTATGTGTAAAAAATGTCAATGGTAAACCATCTAAAAAAAATATCAATGTATTAGAGGAAAATTATGATACATGACACAAAAAATTGAGAGTAAATATCGATGTATACACACCAATGTGTGAAAACAAAAATGAGTCCATGAAAGATAATACAAGATCTAAACATCTAATGTATGTAGTATCATGATTCTCCACTAGAGAAATACAATACAATTCCTTACCTTGTATCATAATGAAAAGATATTTCTTATACATCAATGTTCTATATTAAGGGGATGAGTATTCATACTTTGTTATCTTTCATCAAGATCTATTCCAACACACAATATAAAGATAAACATATTATAGTACATAATTTAAGAACACAATTTCAACAAATAGGGAAACATTATAGTATTTTATAAATATAAAACATTTAAAATTAAATTTAGAGGGAATTTATCAATTCATATATTTTCATTTAAATCTATAATAAATTCCCTTTTTATATTTCTCACTCACACCCATAAATTCACAGACACATTCATTTACACATGCTTGGAAGATACCTCATTATAATCATGAGTGGTGGGTCATCATTTCATTAGTATATTTATTCGTGAAAAATTTTGAAAGTTAAACTTTTAACAATGATCGATAACATGTTTTATTTTTTATATAGTGAATATTTCATCCATAATTAATCCCACAATTTCATGAATACATTTAAAAAAATCTATTTTTAATAAAAATCCATATTTAGAACAATAATTCATGATTTAATCAATATGAATTAAAATTCAAATTATCGACATGTAATAAACAATATTGGGTTTATATTAAGAAATTATCCATCATTTTAATTTTATGAAGAAGATAAAAACTAATAAAAAATGCCTTCATTTTCTGGAATAAGAGAAGAAGTGAGAAAATCCATTGACCTCTCAATGATTGACAATGACGTCAAACATCGCAACAAAAACTCTCAGTCATGCTCAAGACAGATTTCCTTAAATATATCCAAGCTACATATCATAAAAACACACCCAATATCCTATATATATTCATAAAAACATATCTATGATATTCAGTGAGGGGATAAGAGGGGATCTAAAGAGAGAAAGAGGCAGAGAGACATTCTATTTATTCTAGATTTCCAACGCACTTTGATCAATGAAATCGAGTATAAAAATAATAAATAATCCCCAATAATTCTTATTGAAGGAATTGAGTTCAATATACTAATATTAATGAATATAAATGAATGTTTAGGGGATAAAAACAAAGTAAAACCCCAAATCTGAAAATATTAAATTGAAATCCCAGGGTTACGATACACAATTCGGGTAGCTGTGAACCACAAATTCACCTACTATTGTCTCCCAACCACCTCCTTACTTAGTTTTCACAAGTTTTGACAAACAATGATCCATATGTGATTTTCCACTCATCCTCCATTTTCACAGTTTCCTCTTGCACCAACATGGTTTGGATAAATTGTGTATCATCCTAGAAACACAAAGTAACATGTAATTGGTTTCATAGAGTTGTTTAATAATATATCTTAATTGTTATAATTTTCTGAACCCTTTAATACCTTAAAAACAATATTTTACCATTTATATACTAAAACATTTGATCTTATGTATTATATAAATAAAAAAAAGATAATGGGGAAACATTATTCAAAATTGTTGTGTTAATATTCATATCCTAACAAGTAGTATATTTTGATATAATAATAAGATAAAAATCATAAGATAAGTGAAATTTTGTAAATAAAAGGAAATATATGGCTCCCCAACATTTTATTCAACAACCAATATTTCATGAAAATAAATATTTATTTGTTTATGGGTTCCCTATGGGTGAATGAATTTCACTTGATCATTTATTTCTTTCAAGTTCATAAAGGAAAATTTTTTATTGATTTAATATGTATCTTCTATTTAAGAATTATTTGTTATTCTTATTAATATAATAACTAATGTTTCTATATAATCATTGGTAAAAAGGGAAAAGAGAGATGAAAATAAGAAATAAGAGAACTTATAGTGTAAGGATGAATCCACACTAAATGATGGAAGTCCAAGGACAATTTTGTGAGCTAAATATATTGATATTAATTCCTTGGATGATTAATGTTCATAATTTGTTGTGTAGGATAAATACATGAATTTTAAAAAATATATAAACATTTTATCTCACTGAAAACACTATCTGGACATTTTTTCCACAGAACTACTTATATATATTCATTTGCATTTAAATTTTATACATGATAAAAATTGGCAACATTAAAAAGAATTTAATTCAATTGAAGATCAATTGTATAAATTTGATAGAAGATATTCATCTCACTTTGGTCTGGTGAAAGCTATTGTATAAATAGTTTCACATTGCAATAGAGAAATTTATATGCTTGGTAAGGATATTAACAGAGAAACATATTCTAAAATTATCATTGAATAATTTATCTATTTATTTGATAAGCTAGATAGAGTCTCTATTAATTTCAATTATGTATAGATATGTGACCTTTTCGATAAAATCATGGTTATATTGTTTTTTAACTTATACGGTGGGTGCAGTTATTATTCAATGTCCTTATAATTTTCAAAAATTCCCTTGCAAGCTTATAAGAATATTTTAAAAATAAATGTTTAATTTTTTTTATGTCACTCATAAATGGTTTCAAAATAAAAGGGGGTATTTCATTCAAATAGTTTTCATTGCTTCAAAATCAACATACTTTAATTTATTTTTAACTTGTTTGAAGTTTATTTTTTATGATACAAATATTTTATATTGTACATAAGGTTTTTCGATATGTTTGAATGTGCATGTGTTATTTATATACCATTCAAGTTTTATAGATAAATTATTGACATTACTTATGCTAGTTTTAATACTAATGTTTATGTTATGTTTAAATTGTTTCATATGTGGAATGTGTTGGACTTAGTATGTTACGGGTGAAGCCCGCTATAGCTCCTTGGTGCATCAATAGGTATCACGAGACAATTATACGTGGAATTGGTTGAGGCCATTCCCAAATTTTTTATTGTTTTTGTCGAGGCCTTAATATTTTATAGACGTCTTGGTCGTGGCCTTGAAATAAATTTTTAGAATTTCAGAAAATATAAATTCAGTCATTATGAAAATATTAATGATGGTTCATATGGTTATTCAACTTGTAGAATACCCATGACTATTTCTTTTTATGTCATTATTTACCCAGATCATATTCCTACCATAATGTGTGCATTTTTATTATTTGTAAATGAAAGTGTTTTGAATTATTCATCATTCCTATTGTTAATTGTATATTAGGCTATATTGAATACCCTTAATGAGCATTTTATTTCACCCCTTTCTTATGTTTAATTTTCCTAGGATTTAAAGAATTTAGTTTTTGATGACTTTCAGGAATATTCTAGTAGTCATGGATGTTTCTACTGTAATAAATTAGTGTTTTATTTCCTTTCAAGATGTAATGTTTTATATATGTATTTATTTGCTTCCAATAATACTAAATTGATCAGTATTTCGAGACATGATTCCTTATATCATTCCAATGTTTTGTTATAAAGCACCAACTCTGGGTAACTGGGGTGGGGGCATTATAGTTGGTATCCTAGAAATTTTAGTACAAACCATGGAAAATAGATGTAGAAGAAAATGATTATAAAAAATTACCATAAGATAGTCTTTGAGGATTAGTATATAATAACTTCCTAAAATTTTGGAATTGTTGATATTTTTGGAGTTTTCCAAGAAAAAAATCCCTTCCTGGATATGAGCAAGTAGAGGGAGTTCTATCATAAATGTAAATAGGGATAAAACCTGAAAAAATCACTTGAGCAAGACTCGAATGAGAAATGGTGCACCACAATGGGCCTTGTTGCACTCTTCGTTACAACACTCTAAAGCGATATGCATAATATAATAATCATTTTAATTAAAAACCATTATTATGCATTTTTGAGTATATAATTCGACGAAGAAAACATTTTTATGGTTAGCGATTATATCCAAAATCTATTCAATTTATGGTATGTGTTTTATATGTTATGAATTGTGTATTGAGGTTCATAAACTAATATACTATATACCATCAATTAGAAATGATTCCCAGTGTAAGGAATGTAAACTATATCAACCCATGTAATCCATGTAGGTACTTCCCCCCAACTAAAGATAATTATATTGGATCTGGTAATGTAACTAGTACTGATCAGGTTATCCTCATACTGGAAGAACTCACGCAGGTTATGAATAATAACTGTACCCATATGGAGCACCCTAATCCACAACACAAAGGATCAATGTTAGATCTCTTCATGAGGCAAAACCTGCAAAATTCAATGGGTGTACAAATACATTTGTATCTGAATAATGGATAAGTTCTTTAGAAAACATATTTCACTCTTTGGGTAATAGAAAAAGTGAAAAAGTTATCCTTGTTGTTTACTCCCTCACTAGAGATGCATATCAATAGTGGTCATTAATTCAAAACACAAAGGAGCATGAAAAAGTAGCATGTATGTAATGGAGGGAGTTTATAGAGCTTTTTTAGTGGAAAATACTTTCCTCATGACAATCGAGCATATATGGAAAGGTAATTTTTTTAGTATGATACAAAAGTATAATGATAATGTCTCAAAGTATGAAGAAAACTTTAAAAGGTCAGTGAGGCATGCTTCAGATTATATACAAAACCCAAAATGTAATAATGATCATTCCATTGATCGATTAAAAATACTTCGCCATCGAGCAGTAGTCTTACAATCCTACTCATCGTATAAAAATATTTTCTCATGTTCTATCAAGACAAAAAAATGAATTCCCTATGTATTTTGACTTTAAATCAATAAAAGTGAAGAAGAGATATGTTGAACACAATGGGAAAGAAATAAGGAAACATGGAAGAAGGGAAGGGTTGTATTTCTACCTTGTGATAATTATGGAAGGAAGCACCATGGTGCCTATCCCAATGGAAAAAGAGTATGCTAAAAATGTGTACCAAAGGCCATCTTGCTAGTGATTGTAATGAGAAGAAAGAAGCTTCCATGTTTCAATTCTATAATTTTTGGGAGATTCGAAATTATTCAAATGAATTTCCTATGATTCAGGGATACATGTCTCAGAATAGGCCAAGGAATTATGGATAAGCTTATGTGATTACTTCTTCTAAGTTTGAAGCTACCAAAGATGTGGTGGTAAGTAATTTAATGTTTTCTTCAAGTTTAGCCAATTTTTTATTTTATTCTTGAACATCACATTGTTTCATATATTCTCAGTTTTCTATGAAAATTTGATATTTTAAATTTCATTTATTACGGGAGTTGGCAGTCAAAACTCTCAAGGGTTGTATCATTGCAATAATGTTTTGCGATTCAGTCCCCATTAAGGCGTATAAATTATATTTATCTACTAATATAATCGTCAAACCCATTATTTAATTTGATATATTCCTTGGAATGGATTGTCTTTCAGACCAAGATGTGAAAATTTATTGTAAGAAGGAGGTTACAATTCTCGGTGATGATAATAGTAACAAATCATTAAATCAAAAACGCCACCATTAGATTCTTATCTAGATCCACCCCTAGTTTCTCCACTAATTTCAATCATTGGGGAGGATGAGAATGAAATAATTATGGGAATGGAAAGGAATGCTCGAATAGAGGATGTACTTATTGTGTACGAATATGTTGATGTGCTTCCAAAATATTTACCTGTACATCCTTTCGAAAGAAAAATTATGTTTTCCATTGATTTAATTCCTAATTTAAGGTTCAGATCAAAGACCTCGTATTCAATGGACTTTGTGGAATTAATGGAAAAAATGAAAATACTAGAGGAATTGAGTAATAAATGATTTATTCTCTATAGTGTTTCTTCACAGGTATCCCCTTCCCTTTTTGTTAATAAGAATGATGGGTATATGAGGTTGTGCATTTTTTATAGGGAGATCAATTCTATAACAATAAAGAACAAGTATCTCCTACCTCAAAATGATGATTTATTTGACCATATTAATTGAGCTCAATATTTTTCAAAGATTTAACTTTCATATGGATATCATCATTTGAGTATGAAAAAGGAATTCATTCTGAAAATAGCATTTCGAACCAGGTACGGGCATTACGAGTATAATGTAATGCTTTTTGGATTGGCTAATACACCCTCTTTTTTCATGGATCTAATGAATATAGTTTTCAAGTACTATATTGAAGAATTTTTTGTGGTATTTATTTATGATAACATGGTATACTAAAAAATCAATGAAAATCATGAAAATCACTTGCACATTATTCTAAATACTCTTAGAAGAAATGAATTATATGGGAATTTTAGCATCTGTCATTTCTGGATTTAGGAAATTTCTTTTCGTGGCCATGTTTTTTCTACAGATGGAATTTTTGTAGATCCTTAAAAGGCCAAGGGAATCCATGAATGGCTAGAACCTATGATTACAACTAAGGTACACAGTTTTATTAGTTTAGCAGGTTATTATCGGCATTTTTTCTATAAATTTATCCCAATTTTCCAATCCATTAACCAAACTCACTCATAAAGGGGTTAAATTGTTTTTTGGAGAAAAGAGTTTGAAGAATTTTTTGATGAATTTATGAAGATAATAGTTACTGCTAATATCTTGACTCTACCATCAAGGAATGACATGGTTCTATTTAAAATGATGCTTCAAATAAAGGACATGGTTGTGCATTTATTTAGAATGATAGAGTTATAACTAATGCTTCACAGAAGCTAAAAATTCACGAGAAAAACTATCCCACTAAGGATCTTGAGTTAGTAGCTGTAACCATTGCTATGAAAATATAGAGATTCAATTTCTATGGTGAAAAAGGTGATATTTATACTGATCACAGAGTATAATGTATCTTTCTTAACAAAAATAAATAAACATGAGGCAAAGGAGATGTCTTAAACCACTCAAGGATTATGATTTCACAATACACTTCCACCCGGGGAAGGCAACAAACGTGGCAGTTGATTTGATAGGAAAGGTTCATGGAGTTTTGAACAATATGAGATTTTAAAGTGATCCTATTTTCATGGATTTAGTAAAGATGGATATATTAGTAACCATGGAAGGTGAAACATCAATAATGATTCAAATGGTTGCCAAAACTTCTTTAATGCAAAGGATAAAACGTTCTCAGACTGGTGATGAGGAATTTCAAGAGAAAAATAATGCTATGAATGACGGTAGATTGAGTGACTTCATATTTGAAGATAGAATTTTAAAATTTGGGAGGAGACATTGTGTTCCTAACATACCTGATTAAAAAGGGAATTGTTGTAAGATTCCCAAAGCTGTAATTTCAATATACACCCATTGTGAACCATGATGTATAGAGATTTGAAGAAACATTTTTTTGTGGGAAAACATGATGAAAGAGATTGTAAGAACTTAGTTCTTATTTTTGAGGTACGGGTTTCTTCTTTTCTCTTTTCCTTAAGTGTTTTTGAGTGATAAAAGATATGGGAAAGAAATCCTCAATTTTGGGACTACACGCCATGTACTTTTCTACACGCAGTGTACTTTGGTCATTTGAGATGAGTACATAGGATGTGTAGCCCTTCCGGCGATGAAAGGTGTAAAAAAACTACACGCCATGTAGTTTGTATTTACATACTTTGTAGTTAGTAGGCTAGCGAATAGTAAGGTGGTGGGAGCAGCCACTAGCTGCACGACAGTACACGCCATGTAATCATGAATACACACCGTGTACTCATGTCGACAAATGAATAGTGTGGTGGTGCCGATAGGGGAACAATTAAATGAGAAAAGTACACATTGTGTAGTCAATAGTACACACAGTGTAGTTTTGTTTTCGCTAAAAATGAGTAGTAGCCAACCCTGTTCACAGGATTTGCATAGAACTGGAGGAAGGAGTCGGGAGAGGAGGCTGGACCTTAGAGGGTCTCCCGATCGAGTGTTGGGAATCTGTTTTCGCCACTGATGATCTCGTTGGAACCGCATGGGTAATCCCTCCACTCTACTTAAGTAATTCATGCTAATTATTCCTCTAAGTGATGTTATTTTAGTTTGAAATGGGATTCATTTCAACTCAGATCTACATCTTTCTTGGAAGATTTGAGGATCGTCGTTCGTGTATACCGATCTGGGGAGTTTAAGGTACGTAGCTTGGAGTTAAATTTCAAACTGTTGCTCTTTTTGTGTATTGTTGTGCCACATACCCATTTTGGGGTGTCGTGTGGCTAAGGTCTTGACTATTTAAATATCTAGAATTGTATAAGTAGTTAAATTTGATAATATCCTACTGTTTTGGATCACTGCTTGGATCTAGGACCACCCCAGGGGTGCGTTCCTCTGTTTTTCTGTTCGGCCTGGATACCCAAGGGTATCAAATTTTAATAATTTTTGTTACATTTCCTTGAGAGGAATTATATGTGAATTTATTATTTAAATGTTGGGCATGTCCCAGTAACTTGCGCCTATGGGAAATGTTCTTTTTAGCCTGAGGGCATTGTTGTTTAGCCTGAGGGCAAGGTACTTCTTAGCCTGAGGGCATCATCCTATTTTGCCTGAGGGAAACTTTTCGTATGCTTGAGGGAAATGACTTATATTCCTGAGGGTGACACTTAGTAAGCCTGAGTGCAATATCTGTTATGCCTAAGGGAAATGCCTGAGGGAAAGATTATAATTACCTAAGGGTAAGGGTTTGCATAGTTGAGGACACTGACTGTTTACATAGAAAATTCACTATGGTGGTTTTCAAAATTTTTAATGACTAAATGAATAATAAAAATGAAATATAACAAGTAATGTTAGTTACATTTTAGTACTGCTTAGTTTATTACATTTACTTTTTCACATTTTTGTTGCATGTTTACACACAATTGGGCACGTGCCTTTGGTAGGTTCCTACTGTGATTTATTTCTAACACCCTGTTTGGGTCATGTATTTGACCCGAACAGATTACATTTCTATAGGTTTGGATAAGGTCAAGGGTCCTTATGCATGTAATTGATTGCTGCTGAGGAGTATGGGAGTATGGGACCAAGCATTGGCTCGTGATGCTACCAGTTGTTTTGTTTTGTTTTGCTTTACTCTGTATTGTACTGTACTGTATTGTTGTGTAACATGTTCTGGGTGTTTTATAAGAACGTCAGACATGCTGCATCATTATCTATATAACTATTGGTTATCCTTTACTGCATTTGATTATTTTAAATATGTATGGTTTATTTCATCAGCTGTTGTTGTATGATTTTTATTTTATTCCGATGTGCTACACTTTGACAAATGAGGGCATTGTTTCCCAACTATCAAACGTGTGACCTCGCTACTAGTCGGAAGCCTCTGGAATTTGGGTAAATTCTCTTGAGTTCACATGGAGAACCGGGTTTGGGGCACCCTTTGAGTTGCACCCAGAACTGGGACATTACAAAGTGGTATCAAATGCAGGTTATTTTCATTGACTTACTATTTAGAGTTGTAGTCAGGGATAGGATGAAAATGGTTGTTGGTAATAAGATGTTCTTGGGAGTAGCTAACATGTGTACAAGGAAAATCTAATCTACCTCGGTTATTGCAATTCTTCTAATTTTGAAAATTTTATAGTTGATTTGATTTCACCGTTGGGTTACACACTTGTTATTGTGTTGTTTATATCTTATCTATGAGTTCTATTTTAGTTGCAACTCAATGAGATGAGGGTATTCCATCTCATGCATCATTTAGGCACATGATAGAAATCACATTACATGAATAGTTCCATGCCATGAAGGTGCATTAGAAATTGCATGTTGTTGTGATAGTTTTTGTGCTATAAAAGCATGTGGTTGTGATAGCTACTTTGATAAATACTTACTATGTAAAAGGGTATGTTTGTGTGATACTGTGGATATAATGGATGCCAAACTTTGTTTTTTTGGGGAGTATGGGACCACATTGACAAGAATTTGGTCGAATATTAACTGTTTATATTGTTATAACACATATAAGATTCCAAACAATGATTCGTGGAGAGTACGGGCCCTCACGGATCTGGATTTGGCACATAGGTGTTGTTTTTAAGTATTTTCCAAGTTCCGGAGAAGTATCTGAGACATACTGTTCGGAAAACCTAGTGTACACACCGTGTAGATATTTGACCACATGCAATGTGTTCTTCTTTTCTGAAAAAATTGGAAAAAAATTAAGTACACTCCATCTACCCTACGAACACACCGTGTAGTCTCTTACCGTGTCATAGACCGTGTGGGTGGGGCCATGGGGAAGGGAAAGGATTTGGGAGAACACATCGTGTACCGGTTGTACATGCCATGTAGTGTTGACCCAGAGTCTGCCTGTTTAACTAACAAAACGGGTGGAGGAGACCTTAATAAATACACACCGTGTCTACTATGGAACACGTCATGTAATCTGACTTGGGGACCCAAACGTGTAACTAACAACACAGGTCGGTTTAATCCTTTCGTGTACACGCATTGTGTATATAGAAATGGCTGTGTAGTTTGATATGTGTACCCTGTTGTGTAACTAACAACATGGGTCAGCATAGCACGTCTAGTACACACCATGTGCTTGTAGGACACGCCGTGTAGGCTTGTCCGAGGACAGACCTTGTGGGCTTAGCCATATGGCCGGGAAAATGGGCCGATTAACACGCCATGTGCGGGTGTAACACGCCTTGTATTATCATGCCGAGTAGTCAGCCGTGTCACAAACAACATGGTTAGTTAGAAAATTACATCATACACGTCGTTCAGATTATATACACGTCGTGTAGGTTTGCTCAAGGGGAGCCATGTGGGTTAGCCATGTAAAAGGACCCGGGCATGGGAAGAGAAGTCATGTACACACCGTGTAGTCAGTATCCACGCCGTGTAGTCTTGTTTGGAAAATCATGAAATGTCTTCTTCCCCATGTTCCCCATTTGGTCCCTTCGTTTTCAGTCTGTAATGGTATTGATATAAGGTGTGTGTTTGACCTCGTAGAGTCATGCTACCGAGATGACCACACGTTGTTCACCAAGAGAGAGGCAATAATTATACTCCATAGATGGTGGTCCATGGGCTACCAGTGGATCCTTCAGCAGAGCCAGATACGACACCAGCCGTTATACCACACATAGGGGTGGAGGCACAGTTCTGTCAAGGCTTTATGCGATTCATGCAGACCTTTCAGGAAGCACCACCGTCTGTCAAATATATTGCTTAGATGACTTATATATTCCAGCAGCAGCATCCGCCGACATTCATAGGGGATGGCGGACAACAGGATTCATAGTTTTGGTTGGGGTCTATGTAGAATATCTTCGAGCACCTTGAGATGCCTCCAGGGAGGAGGGTCAAGATCATGACTTATATGCTATGTGATTCCACCAAGAGGTTGTGGGATGTTAACACACAGTCAGAGTATCACAGAGACATGGCATGGGATGATTTTCTGGCAGTCTTCTATGACTTCTTCATTCATGATACGCTGAGGGTAGATAGAGTTCGAGAGTTCATGAACCTGTAGAAATGAACTATGTCATTGATGGATTATTCTGCACGCTTCACCGAGCTTCATCGTTTTTCACCCGTTGTGGTGGGTGATGTGATGTTGAGAGATAGACGCATTGAGTATGGTCTTCGTTATGAAATCTGAGCACTGTTGAATGTTTTCAGGTTGCCTATATAACATGATATTGTGTATGAGGTGCTGATTACAGAGAGGAAACTTCGGGAAACTAGTGGCGTGGGTCAGGGAATTTCATCACCATTTTCAGGTACTATTTCTACTGGCAAGAGGAAGAGATTGGTGGACTTCTCTCATGGTGTCAGTAACAGCCGGAAGAATGTTTCAGGTGGCCAGGTCTGGTACTACCAATGTGGTAAAGAGTGGCACAATAGACCTCAGTGTCCACAAGACCCACTGTAGTTCCAATCTTGTGGAAATATGGTCCATTTAAACTGATTTTGCAGGTCGTTTCCGCCAGTGGATAGTGAGACGGGGTTCTGTGTAGACTTTGCATGCGGGAGCAGGACCGATAGCTTCTTACTGGATGAGAAACTGGAATACGTCAGGGCGAGCAAGCAAAGATGGTGGTCATGCCCGTGGTAGCTAGATACCAGGATCTCAGTGTCAGTAGGATGGGACAACTTAGGGTATCTAGGCTATGTCACAGGGCGACAACACTGGGCAAACATATGCAGTGCAACAGACCTAGCTAGAGAAGGATCCCGAACCTTCTACTGTCAGAGTTACTATTCTAGTATATTCTACATTATTTTTTGTACTTTTTGATACGGGTGCTACATAGAGTTTCATATCTGTACCCAATGTGGAGATCCCCGGGCTCTGTTTTTATTCATTTTTTGATGTTATGACTCTAGAAACTCTGTTGGGAATTATAACAACAAGTGTATGCCAGTGCGAGGAGTGCCCCCATGAGGTTGGTGGGTGACAATTTCTATAGGACCTCTATTTCTTAGAGATGATGAACTATGATTTCATTATCGTGATGGACTGGCTGCTTCCCATTCGAGCCTTTTTAGATTGATATCGTCGCAGGGTGAGTTTCATGTCATTAGAGCGGAGAGAGATTCTATAAAATGTTTAATGGGATGTTTAGGCTTGTCGAGCTGGACAAGATCACCGTGGGCGAGGTGAAGTCACAACCCAGATTGCGAGAATATATTTGGATGATCAGGGAACTTGTCATAATTATTTCTCTCATGTGGTTGATCATTTCAGGGATGTCTTCTCGGATGAATTTTTGGGTCTACCTCCGGAGCATGAGGTGGATTTCTCTATTCTGATTGTTCCAAGAGCAGTGCTAGTGTCCATTCCTCCTTATTGGATAGCCACACCTGAGTTGTAGGAGCTCAAGAGGTTGTTAGAGGAGTTATAGGAAAAGGGTTTTATCCAACCCTGTACTTCGCCATGGGGTTTGACGGTCATGTTTGCAAATAAGGTAGACGGTACCCTCAGACTCTGTGTGGATTATCAGAAGTTGAACTAGTTGATGGTCAAGAACTAATATCCCTTGCTGAGAATTTATGATCTCTTTGATCAACTTCGTGGAGGACAGGTGTTATCAAAGATTTAAGTGAGATCCGAATATCATTAGTTGCGCGTTAGACCATGTGATATACCTCTCACAACCTTCATGATAAGAAAGTATGATCTATAAGAGAACTTGGTTATGCCATTCAGACATAAGAATGAGCCAGCTGTTTTCATGGATCAGATGAATTGTGTGTTCCATCCTTATCTGTATTCTTTCATGGTAGTATTCTTGGACGATATCTAGGTTTACTCTAACACTCAACACAACAATTCCACCCATCATGAGATCGTATTGAGTAAACGGAGAGAGAATAAGCTATATGCTACGCTCTCAAATTGTGACTTTTGGATTGATCAGATTCGCTTCCTGGGTCATATGATTTCAGAGGCAGGTGTTGTCGTAGACTCAGAGAAGGTGAGAGCAGTAGTTTTCTGGGAGCATCCTAAGAACGTGTTTGAGATACAGAGTTTCTTTGGGGTGGTTGGTTACTACATGCAATTTATACAGGACTTCTCACACTTATCAGCGCCATTGATGGGTTTGACTAAGAAGGGTGTGAAGTTCGTTTGGTTAGAATCTTGTGAGATAGAACTTTAGGACCTGAAAGGAATATTGACATTAGAATCAGTCCTGATACTTCCAGAGAAAGGGGAGATCTATATAGTTTACTGTGATGTATCAAGTATTCCAATGGGAGTAGTGTTGATGCAGGTCGATTGAGTTGTTGCATACGCGTCTCGGCAGTTGAGACCACATGAGAGGAATTACCTGACGCATGACCACAATTTATCTATAGTTGTTCATGTGTTGCGTTGTTGGAGACATTATCTCTTGGGATATTATTTTGTGGTTTTCACAGACCATAAAAGTCTCAAGTATATCATTACTCACCGTGACTTTTAATCTAAGGCAGTGAAGGTGGGTCGAATACCTTCATTCCTTTGACTTTGTGATTGCCTATACACTTGGTAAACGTAATGCAGTAGCTGATGCACTGAGTAGGAGGACTCAGATACAGGTAGTGCAGGATTCCAGTGGTGAGTGGCAGCTCATGGCCTTGTTCATTAAGATGTATTTGGAGGTTCATGATATTCAGGGGAAAACCTATCTTTCATCTTTATTTGTGACTCCAACCCTCCTGGATAGATTGAGGATGATACAACTATCTCATTCGGAAGGCCTAGTTCTACGGGAGACGGTGGAATGTGAGGAACCTCCTCCTAGTTGTACGACAAGCGATGATGAGGTACTACATTTCCACGGATGAGTATGAGTTTCAGGAGATATATGTGGAGAGTTGATGTATGAGTTTCATGCTTCATCTTGGGCAGTTCATTCCGAAGTTACCAAGATGTACCGTGACTTGAGACGTCAGTACTGGTGGCCGGGTATAAAGAGGGAGATAACTGGTTTTCATATGAGATGTACCACATGTAAGCATGTGGAGGTGGAGCATCAGAGGCCAGCTGGACTGTTACAGCTGTTATCCATCCCGGAGTGGTAATGGGATGATGTCGCGATGGATTTGATGACCTGGTTGCCGAGGTCACCTCCAGGCGATGATGCCATGTTGGTTGTTTTTGACAGACTCGCAAGGTAGAAAAATGTTTTCCGATCAAAGAGACCTTCAATGTTGATGATATCGGGATGTTGTATATCTGAGAGATCGTACCTCTTCATGGGGTCCCACGTTCAATAATTTCAGATAGGGACACCCATTTTACATATCGTTTCGGGCAGAGTTTTCAGAGGGCACTGGGTACAAAGGTGCTTCTGAGCACATCTTACCACCCTCAGACTGATGGCCAGTCAGAGCGTACGATACAGGTGCTTGAGGACATGATGCATGCATGCATCTTAATTTTTGTGGGCTACTGGGAGAAGAACATACCCCTAGTCGAGTTTTTCTATAATAACGATTTTTATGAAACTTTTGAGATAGCACAATACGTGGATTTATATGGTAGGTCGTTTTTATCGCCATTGTACTGGTTAGAGACAGGTGAGGCAGCTTTACTAGGACCACGTCTCGTGGAGGATACATCTAAGTAGTTCTAGTTGATTTAGAAGCGGATGGCTACTGGACATTCTCGTCAGAAATCTTATGTTGATCGCTGCTGATGACATTTGGAGTTCGTGGTCAGGGATTAGGTTTTCTTGTATATTTCATTGAGGTTGGGACACAAATGGATCAGCAGACCGGGTAAACTTTCACCGATGTATGTGGGGAAATTTGAGATTTTGGAGAGAGTCAGGCAACTGGACTATCAATTGTAGTTACCAAAGAGGTACCAAGCCAAGCTCGAAGTCTTCCATGTATCTCAGTTGCACCGCTATCATTCAGACTCATCTCACGTCTATCATCCTAAGGATGTTGAGCTTCATATCGATGTGTCGCTTGAGAAGAATCAGATTCGTATCGTTGATAGAAGCACGAATGTTCTCTGAGGCAGGTCAGTTCCTCCCATACGAGTTCTATGTTAGCATGGCTGAGTCCAGGAAGAAACCTGGGATCCAGAAACGGACACACGTGCTCAGTGGATAGAGCTGTTATGAGCTTTATCTTCTCCAAACTTGGAAGAGCAATTTGAGGATGAATTTCTTTAAGGGGGGGAAGATTGTAAGAAACTGGTTCTTATTTTTGAGGTACAAATTTCTTCCTTTCTATTTTCCTTAATTTTTTTTGAGAAATATGAGAAATGGTGTAAAAATAGAAAATTTTGGGACTACATGTCGTGTACTTTTTCAAAGGGCATGTACATTGGTCGTGTGGGATGAGTACACACTGTGTGTAGCCCTGCCAGCGATGGACGGTGTAAAAATAGACTACACGTTGTGTAGTTTGTATTTAAACGTTGTGTAGTCAGTCGGCAGGAAAATATTAATGAGGTGGGAGAAGCCACCAGCTACATGACATTATACACCATGAAATTAGGAATACAAGTTGTGTACTCATGTCGAAAAATGAATAGTGCGGGGTGCCGCCAGAGGAATAGTTAAATGAGAAAAGTACACACCGTGTAGTCAATAGTACACACCGTGTAGTTTGTTTTTTTCTCTTAAAATGGGCAGTGGCCAACCTTGTTCGCAAGATTGGATTAGAACCGGAGGAAGGAGTTGGGAGAGGAGCCCGAACATACAAGGATCTCCCGATCGAGCATCGGGAATCTGTTTTCTCCTCTTTTGATCTTGTTGGAACTGCACGGTTAAGCCCTCCACTCTCCATAAGCTGTTCATGCCAATTCATCCTCTATGGGAAGTTATTTTAGATTTAATGGGGATTTCTTTCACCTAATATCTATTTCATTTTTGGAAAATTCGAGGATCTTCATTCGTGTATATCGATGGGGGTGTTTAAGGTAGGTGTCATGGTGTTTAATTTCCAAATATTGTGCATTTTGTGTACCGTTGTGCCATGAAACCATGTTGGGGTGTATTTTTGCTGAGGCCTTGGGTATTTAAATACCTAGAATTGTATATGGAATTAATTGTGATAATAACCTGTTATTTGGGATTGTTGTTTAGATGTAGGACCACCCTGGGGGTGTGTTCCTCTGTTTAGCCGTTTGGCCAGGATACCTGAGGGTATGCCACTGTAATAATGTTTCTAAAATTTCCTTGAGAGGAATTGTATGTGAATTTCTAATTTACATGTTAGGCGTGGCCCGATTACTTGGGCCTGATGGAATTGTTCATTTTATCTGGAGGGAATTGTTGTTTTGCCTGAGGAAAAGGTTCTGCTTATCCTAAGGGCAACGTCCTATTTCGCATGAGGGAAACATTTTGTATGCCTAACGGGAGTGTCTTCTATGCCTGAGGGTGACACTTCGTACTACTGAGGGAAATGTCTGAGGGAAATATTATGATTACCTGAGGGTAAGGGTTTGCGTGTCTGTCGACATTGACAATTTACATAGAAAATTCACTGTGGTGGTTTTACTTATATTGAATGATTAAATGAATAATAAAAAGGAAATATAACAAGAAAAGTTAGTTACTTTTAAGTACTTCTTAGATTATTGCATTACTTTTGCACATTGTTGTTGCATGTCTACACACAGTTGACCATGGGCCTTTGGTGGGTACCTACTAGGATTTATTTCTCACACCCTGTTTGGGTCATGTCTTCATCCCAAACAGATTACATTTTTTCATATGTGTATAAGGGAAATGGTCCCTATACAGGTACTTGATTGCTGCTGAGGAGTAGGGGGCATTGGACTGGGCATAGGCTCATGATGCTACCAGCTATTTTGTTTTGTATTGTTGTACTCTGTATTGTATTATACTGTATTGTTGGGTAACATGTTCTTCCTATTTTTGTATAACTTGAGACATGTTTCATCATTTTCTATATAACTGTTGGTTATCATTTACTGCAGTTGTTTATTCTAAATGTGTAAGGTTGATTGCTTTTTCTTTTGTTGAATGCTTTTTATTTTATTTTGATGGGCTACAATTTGACAAATGAGGGCCTAGTTTCCCCACTATCAGACCTGGCCCTCACTACAAGTCGGAAGCCTCTGGCGTTTGGGGAAATGCGCTTGAGGTCACATGGAGAACCAGGTTCGGGGAACCCGTTGAGTGGCACCCGGACCCGGGATGTTACAAATTAGTTAATTTTTTGTCAAGATGCATGGTTTCTCAACAAGTGAATGCTAGAAAGAAACTACCTATAAGAGACATAAACCTCTTCCCATACCTGAGTGAAAATGAGAATATATAACGATGGACTTTTTCATTGGGCTACCAAATAATCATAGAAGGAATGATTCAATATGGGTTATTATTGATAATCTAACAATTTCAGCACATTTTCATGCTATAAGTAATGATTTTCCACTTGAACGATTGAAAATACTATATATTATTGATGTTGTATTACTCTATGATGTACCATTATCGATTGTTTCAGATCGTGATCCCCATTTTACATCAAGATTCTGGAAAATTCTTTATGAAGCCCTGGAAACTGTAATTCGTTTGAGCACTAACTACCACCCAAAAACTGATTGAATATCAGAACAGACTACTCAAAACATAGAAGACATGTTTAGATCTTTCTCACACGACATTCAATGTATGTGGTATAAATATTTTCCTCCAGTAGAACATCCTTATCACAATAACTTCTATTCAAGTATTAATATGGAACCATATGAAGAATTATATGGAATGATACGTTGCAAAAAAACTTGTTCGGATGATGATGATGAAATGAAACTCATAGGGCCAAGACATGTTGAGGAAACAATAGAAAACGTGAATATTATCCAAACCCACATAAATGCAGCTCAATGTAGTAAGAAGATCTATGCTGATAACTGAAGGGAGGATTTGGAATTTCAGGTAGGAGATCATGTTTTCTTGAAGGTATCACCATGGAAGAGATCTATATGAGTCAGTAATATAGGTAAACGATGCCCCATGTACCTCAGACCTTTCAAAATTCTAGAATGTATTTGGGCTATAGCTTACCTTTTGGCAATGCTGCCATGTCTCTCCAAATTTCACGATGTGTTCCAAGAATCACTATTGAGAAAATAAATGCATGAACAAAAGCATGTACTCTAATTTGAGAAAATTTAACTAGAACCAGATTTGTCTTATTGTGAATATCATGATAAGATTCATGATACTGGAGAACATGTGTTGAGAAACTGGGTGAATCTTCTGGAAAAAGTTCAATATAAAAACCATAAGATGGAAGAGGAAATATGGGAACTAGAGGACCTTATGATAAAGAACCACTAAATGTTTTTCATGGGGTAGAATTATAGAAATTTCGAGGAAAAAATTATTTGAATGAGAAAAAAATGTAACACCTGAAGCTTCCATGATACTTTTCCCTTTAAATAATGCAATAGCTTGCATTATACGCAACATCGAGATTCTAAGACACTGCGACCAATCAAACTAGCTGTTATGACTAGTAATACCCACATTTTAAAATTTTAAAAATTATATTTTTCAAAATAGACATCATTTTTAAATTTAGACAATAGAAATTTTCTTGGGGTAAATTTTTTGTATTTTTCCGAAAACATTCAATTTTTTAGGAATAGTGAAAAACACAACGTTGTTAGTAAAAACCGTCCTTTTACTTAAACAATTATTTATTTCATATAAAATATTTTAATTTCAAATTTGATACATAATAACTATATATGTTCAATTTAGTTTATTTTATTCATTTTATAATATGTTTAGATATATAAAAAATTTATTAAACATTTGTCATATTTTACCCACCTCCACGGAGCATTTGAAAATTTTAATAAAACATAATTTTACCTCATATGTGAGTTTAATTACAAAAAAATTAAGGGAAACATTTAATATCATTATGTAATGTTTTTTTCAATAAGATGAATTATTTTGAATAGTAACTTTTGACTTTTATTTACCACGGTTAACGCTAAATAGGGTAATTAAGGGTAAAAATGATATCATAATTAACCTAATACTTGTGATAATTATATTGTATAAGTGAATTCAACAAAAAACAACCATAGTAATAATATATGATCCCATTTTTTCCAGTTGTATTATATTATGACATTTATTACTATTTTATTTAATGAAAAGTTAAAAGAGTTAAATTCAATGTTTAATAACTCGAAATTTTTTAATATAGGGTTTTAAAGAAGATAAATTAAATTATAAATATTTATTAGAACGATAAAAATATTTCTTACATAATGGTATTTTATTTATAATTTTGAGACATTATAGAATTTAATTTACATATGAGACAGTGATGATGCAGTAATTACCTTATTAATGAAAGATTAAAATAACTAATATTATAAATATCCATATAAATGTAATATGAGACGTTTGAGGAATTAAACTAATTTTATAGGTTAATATGACATGTTAATTTTTATTATAATTTTATTATTTAATCACGCTGTTATGATTTTCACAAAACAAAATACCAAATAGTGTCAAAATTGGCATAATTGAGTATTTAAAACAAACACTATATTAATAATTAATATAATATTTTTAAAAATATACAGTTTGGGAAAAGGACATAGATAAAGTAATATATTTAAATAATGAACTATTAGAGGTTATTTTGGAAGTTCATTGTATGTTTATTAACCATATAATATGAAAATACAAAGAGACATGGTAAATGTCAAACTATTTAACTGAGTTAAATATAAAATATGGGGTTAGTATAGTGACATAAGCCTATCTAAAACATATTGGTTGAATTTTTTTCGACCAATACCGTATTTATCCACGAAATAAGTTATTTTTTGACATTATAAACCAAAAATGATTTTATTATAAAATAACATTTCATGCATTTCCTAAAGTGACCCTCACCACTCTTATAAAAAGGGACATCCCTTTCTCTTAATGAAACAACTCCAAATCCATTTGGATTGTCCAAACCCTTCCAAAATATCCTCCCAGCATTACTCCTTTAATCATAGAGGAATTCATTTGGTCATAAATCCTACATAGGGATCCCTTTTGATCAAATCAAAAGGGAGAACCAGATGAAGCAGTAAATATTTCATCACCTCTTTCTAGTTCTTTTCTTCTTCCACATCCTCTTTTTTGTTGTTTCCATTATAAAATAATACATTCAATATATTATATATACTGTGATGTTATTATTAAATTATTAAAACTATATTCCTTATTCTATCCATCATATGAATGATAAAGTCACCACATGAGTGTACGTACGGCTTACCATCTCTAAGTGGCGGTGTAGTTTGTTATTCATACACTTCATTATTTGGATTTGTATAATAATGAGTTTAACTGATGTAAATAATAAATATAACATATTTTATTCTGTATATATTATATTCCATCCAATTACATATTATTTCCACATCAATATAATGATATTCTCGCCCATGCGAATGTACGGATTATCGTCTCCACGAACGTGATGAGATTCATTTTACCATCGTAATCATTCAACAATAATTATCATTTTATTATTAAAAATATTTTTTATGAACGTAAAATCATTCTGTATATGAATCAAATACATCCTATCCATAACAAACATGGATTACATAAAAAAGTATATAAAAAATGAATCAGAAAACACCTGAAACAATGATACTACTGAGATATTATTAACAACTCAATATTAAAGGATCATATATGATATCATATTTGTGTATATAGTTATTTTATTATATAATAACAATGTTTTAACTTTTATACATGAGGTTAACATATCATTTACTATGGGAATGTTCTATGAACAAGTTGATTTCACATTCTATTTATTATCTGAGGTTGTTTTTACATAAGTATCTATTGTGACTTCTTTATCATCCACATTCATGTTTTCTTAAAAATGTATTTCAAATAATTTTTACTATTTAATATACTATGGGTTAAAGTCATTTATACTCTTATTTTACCTTATATGTTTTGAAAGGAATCATTTCGGTGTTTTCCAAACAAGTTACATAATGAACTTTGGGACAAAAATAATGTAAAATTGTTTTTTTAACTTATACGGAATGTGAGGCTACTTTCTGCTGCTATGACATCATCAAAGCTTCCCATACAATCTTATTAAAATATTTTAAAAATAAATTTTCTCTTCTATAATTATGTGACCCGTAAATGGTTTCAAAATAAAAATATGTATTTCTTTAAAATAGTTTTTATTTCATCTATGTCAACATCCTTTGATGAATTTTAATCTTGTTTGATGTTGATTTATTATAATACAAATAATAGATATTTTATTGAAGGTTTTGTTATTTGTTTAGTAGTGGATGCATTATTTTTATACCATTCATGGTTTAAGAGTAATGGATTGACATTTTGTATGATAGTTTTAAAATGAATGTTTATGTTATGTTTCATCCTCTTCATATGAGGGATGTATTGGTTGTAGTATGTGACAGGTGGATCCTGCTATAGCTCCTCGGTGCATCAGTAGGTCTCATGAGACAATTAGATGTGGAATTTTCTAAGGCCTTTCCCAAATTGATATATGGTTTTTGCCGAGGCCTTAATCATTTTTAGACAACTTGTTCGAGTCCTTGACAAAATCTTTCAGAATGTTCAGAATTATACATTTCCTCATAATGAAAATATTAGTGATGGTTCATTGGTTATATGACTAGTATAATACCAATGATTATGTTTTATTATGGAATTATTTAATCATATCATATTATTTCCATAAATTGTTCATATTTATTATTTGAAAAGAAATTCTTTTTTATTTATTTATCATGTCTAATGTATATATTATCTTATACTTTATTGCTTACCCATACTGAACATTTGAGATCAACCCTTACTTATGTTTCATTTTCCCATGATATAATGAAGTACGTTATGAGTGATTTGCATGCATAATCTATGTAGAATTGATGTTTCTAATGAATTAAATTAGTGTTGTGTATCTTTTCAAGTTGTAATGTTGAACTTATGTATGTATCTTGTTTCCAATAATACTAAACCGATCTGTCTTTCCCAACAAGATTCCATTTATCTTTCCAATGTTATGTAATAATGCACTAATTCTGAGTAACTAGGGTTGGGGCGTTATATACATACACTCTTAAAATATGTTGACATTATTTTTCCTCATTTTGAGATAATAGGTTCTTCAATTATAGATAGATTATGTTATGGTCCATAGTAGTTATTCATGTGAAGACCAAGATTTTTTGACTTGGATTCCTATTTATTTTTTCATTTTTGTATTGTTATATATCACATATGATATCTAGTATTAATTTATTAAATTTAAATTATTATTCTTATTTTATTCTACAATTTATTAGTTATCATTATTTAATTAGGATGTTTAATTTGTTATATTTAATTTAATACTTGTCTGTGTTTATTCATGTCATCCACATATAATCTCCCAGATTCTTTGTTGAATCCATGATAGGGTTTTTATTCAAGTGTGAGATGTTTCCTTGTATTATTTCATTGGGTTATTGGCACCCATTCTATTCATTTGGTGACCACGAATTTGACATGAGTATGTCACAGTCAAGCTTGGGTTCTCTATTAATGTGCGTCCTTGGTTTTTAAAGACCCAAGCTTCTCATTTATAGATAATACATATTAATAGGAAAATATTCAAAAAATAAAATTACTATCCAATAAATATTCCATTAGGTCAAGTCTGTTTGAAATCATTGATACAAAAAACCAGTTTATAGGAAAACTCTATAATCACCCATTTAATTATTCACAATTAATACCCATATTATATATATCATACAGAATACATTTATTCAAATACATGGGAAATGAAACACATGAAAGGCTATATCAGATTCCGATTAATACTAAATTTGAGAGATATAAATATAACACGAGAATAAGGATATAATAACTTTTCAATAACATTTGGAAACCATTACTGGCATATCATGAATACTAAATATGAATCATTTCATAAATAATGGAAGTTTATAAGACATCTATAATAATGGAATCAAATAACATGAGCCATGAGGGAATAAATATGGATGATGGAATATATTAATGGAATAAACATAACAATAGAAAAACATTTCATTTTTTTTAAATTGTAATTTTTATCTATTCACAGAATCAATAAAATCATTTTCAGATAAAATACTGTTTTCCATACATATAAAGTCATTACTAAAAATTATTTTCTTTTTATCAAAAATATTAATTATATATTATGATTAAAAATATTTTTTTAATTTTTTATTGAAATTAATGAGTCATGATTGATAACTCTATTATTATAATCATGTTGAAGTAATAATATTAATAGTATATTGAATTTTTTCTAAAACTCAGTGTTTCATGTAAAGAAAAAAATTGATGGAATTATTTTCATGAAACAAATACTTCATAAAATATTGCGGTGTTATATTATATCACAATTTAAATGAATTTATCCTTTAAAAGTACATATATTTGTTAAAAACAATTTAATAATCTTCTGTATGTTTACATCTACAGGTTCCCACATAGCTTCCACAAACTGGTGGTTTCACTACAACACATTTACTATGTGAGTGGTCTTATATCATAGAAATTTCACTCTATGATAAAAAAATTTCAACCATTTTATCTTCATTAGAAATATAATTCTCCAATGGTATTACCTGTGAGATTAGTTTATGATATGTGTTAGTTATTTACTTCCTCATGAGGGATATATGGAACACATCATGGCCCTGAGAGAGATTTAGTAGAAGCACCAAATGGTAAGCCACCATCCCGATTATATCCAAGATGTCAATAGGACTGATATACATAGTTCATAGTTTTTTCATTTTTCTAAATCTCATTACCTAATACTATTGATTATTTCATAGAAAAAACATATTAGTAACATCTGATTCTATAATTTTATTATGATTTTCATACTTACTTTTATATTTAAATTTTTGTAGCCTTATGTGTGTCTAAATAGAAGTAACCATATATTCCAATTTTATGCTACCTTATGTCCCAATATATTTCATTATTCTACATAATTATAATAATGTTGTGTTAGTATAATCATTCCAATCGATGAGTTCAAAAGAATTCATCAAACTTCTTAACAAAAATATATTTTTGTATGAAACTCATCTCTAGTAATGTGTTGATTACAACCACATTTAAAATATATAGAACATGATCTATTCATATCCAATAATATATTAATTTTTCTCTCATATTGACCATCTATATAAGGTTGAAACATATTACAGAAACTATTCCATATTTCAAGAAAACTCTGAAGACTCCACTAAAACACTGAGGTACATTTTGCATCTTGATTAGATACAGTGGAGTGTGGCACTCCTAGTAACCTTAACACATCATTAATGTATAATCAAGAAATCAATTCAAGATGTAAGTATTCAATTATTTTAATGAAGTATCATTGATTTGTAATGTTTCCGACTATGACCCAAATTTAATTATTCCCTCTAGAGGTTTTTGGGAGAACAATGACCAAATTCATGGGGTTGTCTATATATTTCCATTCTTGAATAAATATTGGTTGTAGAATCCCCTTATAATTTTGTCTCTATTCATTATTATACTAACATACCATGTTAAAAAATATACACAACAATATATCTATTTACATTTTATCACATGATATTTACTTTCACAACGTCTAGTGGTAGGTAATATACGATTTTCTGCCTATGGATACTATTTCATGCCCCATCGCCTTGTCAGATGTAACATGTTATTCCCCGAAAGGTGAGTTATACTTTTTCTAAAACTATACACAATTAATTCATAAAACATTACAAATTTTAAATCATACATTATTACATTAATATCATATGTATGATCAAATATAAATATTACCAATACCTCAAATAATTTTCACAAAAATTAATTCATTCTCAAATAACCATTTCACTAAAAATTACTCAAAATCAATGATTTTATTTCTATATAGTTTCGCCAAAATATCCAAATTCATGATAATATATCATCACAAAAAACCTGAAAAGAGTTTGCTATGACATTGAACAATTGTTCATCCCTATAGAACAAAACCCATTATGGTATCTATATCTCTTAAGTAAATTTTACATAGAGAATAATATTATTCTAAATGACAATTCAACAATTAATTCTTAAAAAATCTATTATCATATACATTAACATTTACATTGGGATCCTCGGTAAATCCTTGAGATGATAAAATTTAAAATTTGATTCTACTATTCTATAATGCGTGTATAGGGAGATAATAAATCATATAATAACATTCAATTTCACTGAATAATGATCAAAAATATCATAGTAATCATTAATAAACCTCCAAAATGAAATTACAAACATTAAAGTGGATCATAAGTGTGCGTTAATTACTATGAGTTGCTTTATCTATTTCTATTTAATAATATTTCCCTTTTCTTTTATCATCAAAGATAGTTTTGTATTAATATTATTGTTATCCGTAATATTTTGGCATTCATTAATGTAATTACCAATGTCACTATACAAGATTCACTAGATTATATGTGGTGTATTCTATATGTATGTCCCTCTATTATCATCATTACCCAACTTCTTTCAATAACATCATCATTAAACCACTTAATGACTTTACCTTCCATAGATATATAACTTATTAGTCCCCTTAAGATATTTTTATCTATTTTCCCATCATCACATCAAGCATAAATGAAATATCATCATCTAATCTCCATGAGTTTTATATTATCATTTTAATTCCATTTTTATTTTCTTATCTCATACATCATATTGATAAGTATTTTTAATAGATATTTTAAACTTGATATCAGATTGAATTACTTTATTATAGCTATTGAAGTCCCTTATAGACAATTACATTTAGTGAAATTATTTTAATCTTCTGAATAATAGATAAAACATAATTTCATGTTCAATTATAATACTAGTATCGTACCTCGCAATTCATGTAAAATTTTCCTCCTAAGAACCACCAAATTCACCATCCTTCTTTTTTATCTGAAGAAATTCATTCATAGTTTTATTATTAATAATTAGATGAAATTAATTATTAAATAATAAGACCATAATATCATCCAACTCTATGTAATTAGTGTATTCTTATTGGAAAATATTCTAGATAATAGAGCACCATTAATATTTTTCTCCTTCTAAACAACAGTTGGCAATAATATCCTTTTCATAAAACATAAATTAAATTATAGAAATCAAATTTTCAATGAAACATATCCATTTCGTGGAGAATAGTGGATTAGTAGAAACACTAAAATAAGTTTTTTTCATAATGAAGGACTTAATATGATTTTCTTTCATTCATTTCTCGTTTATATGATATGCATGATATTTATGAAGAGAATTTTTTTTGAGTATAGAAACCAAAATTTATTATTCTAACTCCCCTAAAATTAGGTTAATCAGTAGAAAAATAATATTATTGACTATTTAATTAAACATTAAAATGGAAATATTTATCTACATTAATTAACTAAAACTGAAATTCATTAGACACGCAAAAATAATCATAGTGGGAAAAACATAATCATGAAAAAAACTAATAAGACATCTAAATCATGAAAGAATATTTTAAATCTACGAAAACATTGGATTAATATATTTTATTCATTTTATTATTATATATATTTATAATGGACTATGATTCATTTTTTTATTTAAAAATAAAATACCTATAGAGTTTTCAACCATGTGTATAATAAAGATCATTTTCGTGTTCCGGGTAATGCCCGACTCAAGCCCGATGGCCTATTTTCAGAGATATTAATCCTAAGTATAACTTTTTCATATACACATACAAGTTTACTATCTTAAGAGGAATGTAATTTCATGGTTACCACTCACTATATCATTTCTTATATTCATGTATATTTTAGTTTATTTATAATAATCATTATGTTTTTTCATAATTCATTCACATCCCCATTTCAAAAGAATTAACTAAAATGTGTTTTAATACAAATAGTAAATATATAAACATCTCATCCATACATATTATATATTAATTGATGAATATTCATTACATAATATAATTACCCCTCCCATAATTGTTTTGGACTACTGCCTTTGAAAAAATCTATACATTAATAACTGGTTCATAAAGGAATTACATAATCTTCTATTAAATTTATTATATCTATCACCCATCATAAACAAATAATATATAATAACATTCTTCAAAAACTAAGAAAAAAAAATATGAATGATTGGGATGCGATTCAAATTAGTAGTAATCATGGGAGATATCAATATAACATGAACATATAGGTTTGATAAAATTATAATAACATTAAAAACCATTACATGCATATCATAGATCATAAAATTGAGTTACAAGATAAATAATTCTCATTCATATGAAATGAATCATAATTTAATAAATGTACGTATCCATGAGATCATAAAAATGTCACGAAGAATACATTTTAGTCTTACAAGTAAGCATAGAAAATAATTTTCATAGTAATCAATGATAATTTTCAATGCTGTTATAGTGGAATGGGATTACTCAAAAAACTATCGCAGTAGTCAATGTTAACACATAATATTATCAGTGTGGAATGGGAACAACTCCAATCCTTTTTATTTTTCATGTTTCACTCCTAAAACAATAATAATGAATAAAATATCTTACTATACTGAGTTCAGTAGGCATTATAGACTTATTTATCTCATTTGATATCAATATATAGCTAATTAATTGTACAAATCAATATTACACAAGAATGATATAAAAAACCATTTAATGTTGGGGAAAAATATCATAAGACATCATATCATAACCAATATAAATATATAGGATACTGAAATAATTCATCATATCCTTCCCCATAAAAATTAAATTGCATTTATAAACATCAAATTAATTAATCATTCCATAACCAGTGAAGAGGAAATTATTTTCATAAAAATATATTCATCATAATCATAAACAATCAATATAAAGAATAAGGACCTTAAAATGATATCATATCACCAAAAAAATAATTAACACCAAATTTAGTTGTTGTTAATGAATATATATTCTATTAAAATATCTATAAAGCATTCTAGAGGGAAATATTTTTTTAATTTTTAAATCACTTTTTAAAAATATATAAATTCATATAAGATAAAAGAAAAAATTATATTTTAAAATAAAGTTGTTCATTTTCAAATAAATATTTCATATTTTTTAGTGGTCTTGATAGTGGAAAATACCATTTATAGGATACATGATAAAATTATGGCACCATTCCCATTTTAGTGAAATACAAACATGATTTGTAATTAAAAAAAACTAAATATTCCATTAATTAATTTTTATAAGTAAAAAAATGTTAAAAATCATTATAAATACTTAATATAGTAAATAAATTTATTTAAAAAATTTTAATTAATATTGGATATAAAAGGAAAATCGTTTTTGATTGAAGAGATAAATATAGAATATTTATATTAAAAACCACATTTTTTTATTGTTTAATATTCCAGAAAAGAACATGAACTTACTGTATGAAATTTACATAAATATCAATATGAAAATATAATATATTATTTTATACAGACTTATTTCATGATATCTCATAGTTATTTGAATAATATAATCAATCTCTTCATACAATGACATTGTAAAATTAAACATTCACCACTTCAGTATCTTTTGTATCATAAACCCTATGATTCATAACACCAAATGAAACATACAATGTAATTAATATAATTATTTTAAGGATATTAATTATCAATGGGTTACTGTATTGACCTCATAAAATAAGATCGGTTCATAGCATAATATATCTCCCAAAGAAGAAAAACTCAGACAAAAATCCATTACGATAAGTATCATCTTCTATCATAAATTTTTAAACATATTAATAATAAATATATGTTAATTAAAAATATATTAATGGAAAATTATCATATGTATTATACCTTATTTCATTTACTTATGATATTTCTTTTTTATTTATTAATAATAACATATTAAAATATTTATTTGGGTAATAACTACATTGTTTTTTATTTATGTTTTTATTTTTTATTTATTTTCATTGTATTTTAGTCATGGTTCAATCATATAATTTTTTTTAAATTATTAATTTATTATATATATTCATTATATATTTATTTTTAGTAATCTATATATGTTAAATATTTAATATTAATTATACCATTCATGGAGACAGTAGGTTTTCTGTATGCATGAATGTTGTTTAATTTTTTTTAAATTATTTAATGAATGAAAGGTAATTAATATACTTCCATTAAGGATTTATTTAAAATTAAAAAATATATAATATTTTCATTAAAAAAATATTATTTCATATCATGTAAATCATATTTAAAGAACGAATCATATCAATTTTTGAGTTATTAGTCTGTCATACACATAAGAGACGTTATCATATTCCCACATAATAGAAATTGATAATGTGTATGAGATATTATAATATAAAAGGAATATTTATACTATAAATATCATATTAATATTTTATATACATCATTATATCAATCATTTATAGGTGGTGATGGAAAACCAAAGAAATCAGTTTGTAGGATTGTAGTATGTCGTACACATGATCTACGGTTCTGTTTTCCATTTCATGGAAGAGGATATAGATGTAGATTATTAAAGTAGAATGAAAACATATAATTATAAGGTATATATATATTTTAGTATATTTCAATTATTAGTCTGTCAATTGATTTGGAATGATAAGAAGTGAGAAGAAATAGTTTAGTGGAGACAATTGCATTCACATAGATTTGGCCTCATTAGATGTCTTATTAAGGACACTAGGGTTTCTATTTCTAGAAGTCCAGAATCTCTAGAATATGTATAAGGATGTTGGGGTCAGATTCTATTTTTTTGGTGAAGAAAAACGGATGAACTGGTGTGAATATGTGATGGGGGTGTTCTCTTCTATAAATCATGAGTACTGATCTATTTTTCAGTACCCAAAAATATTCAATAACGGGAAGTCATTATCAACCAAAGACCCTAAGAAATTTATAAATAAAATATTTGATATATGAAATGGTCTATAAAAACCTCCACAAAAAAATAATAGATTTAATCATTTCATTACTTATCCGTTCACTTTATGTAATTTTACCATTTTATTTTTCACAATGGTAACTACTATCTTTCTATTTACCTAGTTAATGTTTGTTCAATAATAAAAATAAAAATAAAATTATTATATAATTGTTACCCACTTATTCAAAATATGAAACAAATTTTATTAGAAAAAAATATTTTCTCACTGGAAAATAAATTTTTATAAAATCCCATGAAACGTGCAAAACACTATTTTAAAATAATTGAGGAAAATTATTTTTTTTAAATCATTATGACGTAAAATTAATATTAATTAATTATAAAATATAAATAATTTTTATTATAAGTACTTAATTAATTTTATCAAACTATCGTCACATTAGTGTTGGGATTTAATTTAATATTAATTCTATAGAGGTGATGAAAAAAGGTTTTCCAAAGAAAGAAGTTTTGAAAGTATAGAATATTTTAGTTTAAAAATTCATTTTGAAATTAATTCCAATGAGTCAATTAGGTTAGTGAATATATATTTGACCTAATTTTACTTTTAAACATATATTGGGATATAACTAGTCTTTTAAATTATTTAAACGATAAATCAATTTTAATAAAAATTCATATTTTTAATATTCATTGAAAAATTAATAATTACATAAAATAGAAAAATTTCACTGAAAGATAATTTTAAAATTTATATTTCATAAAATATATTTATTTTTTCATAGAAAAATCTAAATGTAAAAAAAAATTTGGTTTATTTTTTTTTCCAAAAATAAATAATTCTTTTTGAGAAAATATTATATTTGAATCAAATAAATACATAACAAGAAATTATGTAATTTGTAACAATTTAATTTATTTATATAAAACAACAATAATTTTTTTTAAAAAAATTTCTAAATTCAAATTCATTCCTCCATTTTAAAGAGATAGGTTAAAATGATCATGTTAAAATCATAATATTAATTTAATATTCCTGTTTGTTAAAACACAGTGTTGGATATAACAGAAGGTATCAATGAAATATAATTTATTTGAAATTAATATAATTCATAATGTCTAGGGGTTTTAGATGTTTTTTTAATCATATCATTGGTATAACTCAGATATATTTGTAACACATTGATTTTATAATAGAAGAAATTTATTTTTGATAGCGTAAAAGACATAAAACACTGAATATAGATGAGAATGTAACCATCTGAAACATTACGATATATATGTTTCAAAATAAAGGTAATATCTTAAATATATTTTTGTATGCATAAGAACCTGTTTTTATTCTCGATATCATATTCAATAGATAAAATCGTGATTAAACGACCAATGATATATATAACCATTATAATCTACCTAATAAATTGGTAGGTATGAATAGTTTTAACTACATTATAAAATATATAAATAAATACATGGATGTATATATATATTTATATATTTCATACTAAATATAAATTATTTATAAATTTTAATTATATATTTAATAAATTTATAGGACTGTAATTTTATTATTAAAAAATATGTTTTCATCAAAAATGAATTTTACTAAAATTCATGAAAAAAATATAATAGATTTATTAAATTTTTATAATTTATTTTATAAAAGAAAATTATTTTTTCCAATCGTTATATAAAAATGTACTTTGTATATATGTTTTGTATTATTGCATTCAAAAATTTATTTCTTATGAATAGTGAATATTCTGATTATTGTATAAATGTTATTTCATTTCAATAAATTAAGAAATTTAAAAATAAAATAGTTTTTTGAATATTATTTAATGTAAATTAATTATTAATTTGGTTTATTTAATCAACTTAATTAAATTTTAATTATACGAATATTATTTTAGAATATGTTAGTATTGGGTTTATAACTTGAATTTTTTTTAAAATATTTTAACATAATTAATTTTTCTCTATTGTACATAGTGAAATTCACCCCTAATGATGAATTATCTAATATATATATATATTATAAATCAAAAAATTGTAATTTCTATTAAATAATGATTATTTTTAGTTGTAATGTTAATTTAAAGTCATCTTTTTTCTTAAAAAATTTGCTTCTAAAAAACCATGTTTTTCATCACATCATCATGTTTTGTTTTCAAAATAATTCTATCCAGTTTTATAAAAAATATTTAAAAAATTAAAATTTGAATCCTCAAGTAAAAATTTAAATAACGATCACTATCGGAGTTTTTTCTGACAATAATAACTTTTTGATTAGTAGTGAAAATATTGTATTTAAATTAAAAACAACAGTTTTTTTACATTATTTATAAAAATATATTATATTTTAAATTTATTTGAATTTATTAGTAGTTTGACCTATACTAAATTATTCAAATTTATGTCATTTTATTAATTTTAAAATTGAATTTTGATATAATTATTCTTTAATCAATTGGACATTTTCTCTTCAAAACAATGCTTTCTTGTACCATCTGTGGGTTAATATTTAATAAAACAATTTCATTTATGTGAATATAATTTATATAAAATGAATTTTTTAATTGGAATCAGAATAATTTTTAATTTCTCATAAGGTAATCCTAATATTTTACTTAAATTAAAATTAAAAACAATAAAAATTATTTACCATAGATAAGGTAAAAATGAATTTATCATTCGGTTAAACTAAGAAGATAATGGTTTAAATGAATAATAAAATTATATAAATAATATTTTATAGATATACATTTAGACCATTAAAACTTTTAAGTTATATAATAGTTCAATTTGGACCATTTTTAAATGTTATAAACATGGGATCACTCGATTAATATAAAAAATTCCTACTATTTCACTTCCCCCACTTATAAAAGTCCACCCTTATCCTCTCTTCTTAACACATTCATACCACATGGTTTCAGAAAATATGTGAAATAATAACATCCCAAATTTCATCCCATCATCCTAGAATAATTATTTTTTGAATAAATAAATCCTAGTAATTATATATTACAGTCGTAAGGCTGATACAGTAAGAAGATGTAATGTCCTCTAACAAGCATCTTCATTTTGATTTCTTCTCCACCCTAATAAATTATTATTAAAATATTATTATATAATAAAATAGAAAAATACATATATTTTTATGTTTTTTTTAGTTGTTGGACTACATAAAACTATATCTACTTCTATCAATTAGGTTACAAAATCATCATTTTTGTGTACTATGAACTACCGCCTCACAAACTAATAACATTCAATCTTTTATTACCAACATCAGAGTTCGGAATGATGATAGATATAATGTTTATATATATTATATTTAATAAATATTTAACCCAATTTATTATATATATCATATATGTATTTCTAATTTCCATTCGCAGTTGGATACGATAATATCATTCGTGTGTAGGAAGGATTATCATCTTGTAAAGTGATATAATTCATTTTTAATATAACACATTAAATGGAATGTCAAAAAGATAAATTTAATTATTATATGTGAAAAAAAAATTATTATCATGAAATTTATGAAATATTATTCATTCTGAAATGATAATATATCATTTGTATTTTTAAATAAAACGATAATAACATTAATCATGAATTTCTGGGTTGTCGCCTTCAAGAAATGATATGACTCTTTCTCCCTCACCCCACCACATGCATGATATAAATATGATTATTATAATAAATAGTATATATTACATTGTATTATGATATATATATATATTAAATATAACTTGCATTAATTCCATAATTATTATTGAAAATTGGAAATGTTACTCATGTGTATGTATGACCAACCTTTCCCAATATCGTAATGTAATTCATTTATCCTAACCACATTCATGATTGATTGTAAATGTATAATTTATGATAAAATATTATTATTTTGTCATTATTATTATTCTTGATATTATATTAATATATTTTATACACAAGAATCCTGACATTAATTAAAAACCATGAATGAGAAAACAATGAAATTATCACCTGAAATTTTTAAAATAATGAATGATTATTAACGAACATGTGATATGATGATTTAAAAATACCACATGTGACATTATAAATTTTAATATGGTAATTTAATAATTTAATTACATTTCTAAAACCACTATAAATTTGTTTATATGAATTTTAACCAAATTAAAGCGTGAGATAAGGGTTTTCCCATATACCTTTTTATTTTTGTGAGATACATTCCATATTCACCTAATATATTATTATACGTTATATAAACAATCAATGAATGTATTTTATTATTTTTATCATCAAATTTAATGGTTTATACATATCTTGTTTTTTGTCTCTCCTTCTTGGGGAATATGTTTTCAATGTTACCATTGCAGTAAGGGATATGTGTATTAATTTTTCAACTTTGAGACATGTGTTATGTAATAAACATGTATTTTTTTCATGAAATATATGTACTACCAATTTGAAATGTCATATAATAAATATTATTATTTTCATGATATTCTATTTTTCAATTAATGTTATTATTTTAAAAATCTTACGATTTAAATTTACCAATGTTATATGAGTTTTTTGTTACTATCTCATCATTTATTAATATGTTTATGATTATTTCTACAATATTGGATTCTAATAACATAAATATTAATAATTAAAAATAATTTAATAATTATTTTGTTATTTATGAAATTTCATGGTAATAATATCATTCATCCACTAGTTTTCACTTAATAAATTTGATGAAATGTTCTTATAAAAATGAAACATTATTTTTTACTTTGTTCGAATATTTGTTCGCTTCAAAAATCATATTTTCTACAAATGATATTGAAAATATTTTATAAATACCCTAATTTTATTAAAAAATTATTTTACCATCATATATAACATTCTCTATAAATTAAGTTGAATACTCCTTGAATTTTCCAGACAATTTACATTTCGATGTTATCAAAAATGTGAAAGCAATATTGGTATTGTTTTCTGAACAAAGAACTTTTATAACCTCTTTATTATGAAAAGGGAAGATTTATTTTAACTTTTATGATGTCTAAATAATTACCATCCATAATTAATTTTATATATTTTACTCTAACATTAAAAATCTTTATGAAATTTTAATGAATTTTTTTTCCCAAATACATTATAAAATTTAAATTTATAAAATTTTTTCCAAAGAAAAAATTTCCAGAATATTTTACATTTTAAAAATTGATTTCATAAATGAATAAAATATTTTAATACCAAAATTTGTATTTATATTTTTATTTTATTTACATTCATAAATTTAAAAATCCTTTTTAATTCCTTATCCTCCACCATGGATATTTTATTTTAATATCATCCTTATTATTTCTCTAGATGGATTATCATTGTTTAAAATATATTCCTATGTAATCTCTTTTCTTCTATATGTTTATCAATATTCAAATATATTTTCATATAACTCGTTTTATTTAAATATTATAACCATGTTACAATGATATTATAGAGAAACCGACATAATTATAGAATAATGTTTTTACACTTATTAGTATTCTTAAATTATGTTATTATATTCATTATATAACATAATTCTTAAAAAATAATTTATTAAATGATTATTCATTTAAAAATTTAATTTTAAAATTATATAATTTTAATTTGAAAAAAACACTATCATTTTTGAATTAATCATGTCGTAATTATATTAGTATTAATTTTCAATAATTTTGTGAAAATGTTAATTTTTAGTGAATAGATAAAAATAAAAAAAAATAAAAATAATTTTTTCATATTTTTATGAATTAATTATAAAAAAAATATATTTCTTTTTATGATAGTAATTTATTTTCAATTTTGTGAATGAAATAATTAACATTAATGATTGTGAAATGTTGATATAGTGCACATGCATGCAAAAAAAATAAGTACAATGCTTATAATTAAAAGTATTAAAACCCATAATTGACCCATAATATTAATAAATATTTTAAAATGTGAATTTTTTTACAATATATACTTTTTATTTGAATTTCAGTCCTTTTTTACCAACATAAATCACATTCATACTTTTATAATATTTTATTTAAAAGTATCTCATGATGTTTACACTATAGATTTCAATTTGATTAATATTTTTATATGAGGTTTTTATGAAATTGTTTCTGAAAAACTAGTATTATAAAATACAATAATATTAAATTTTTTATATTATTTTATTTATAATTTTTAGGAATAAATAAATTCCTTAATGAATTGGAAAAAAATGATGAAGTAAATATTTAGTTAATATATAATTAAAATTAAAAATATTAAAAATATCAAAGTAAATTTAAATTAAGATTTTTTCATTAATTATTATTTATATAGATTAATATGGTGTATATATATATAATAATAATAATAAATTTCATTATAATTTTAATATTTTTGATGTGCTTATTGTAAAGATTATATATAGTGTTCAATTTGACAAAATATTTATTAATGAATAAAATATTTCAATAAATTATTTAAAAATGAGAAGAACATTTAATAAGTCCAAATGGTATAATATAATTTCCAAAATATAAAATTCTTTATTTTTATCCTTTTTTAATGTCATAATCCCTATAATATATTTTTTATAATTTAATAATTTAAGTAATTATTTTGTTACCTCACACCCCAATTCAATAAAGCATCTCTTTCCATCACAATCACTCAACACCTTATTCCATGTTGATCAAATTTATTATAACAAATTCCCATCTCCTAGTCCCTTTAAAAATTTTAGAGCTTCTGGTCTCATTAAAATATTACATTTGAGAGCCTAAGGAGGTTCTCAAGGAGAAATTTTCACATGGTAAGTTGTTTCTTTTCTTCTATAAATCATTTTTCAATACAAAATAATTATCACCTCCTATAAAATTTTTCATGAAAAATATAATATCATATATATATTAGAATATTTAATTTATGATATATCCATCGAAAATATTTTATCATCCAATTTTACTCTTAAATAATGAAATTGTTGTTCATGGTTTGTTAATTCGCCGCCTTTATGTTTAATGAGGTTATATTTACCATTAAAACAATCAGGTAAAGTTTTAATTCTATTAAATTTTATTAAATGAACTGAATATATATATTCTTAGAATTATATATTATGATACCATTTGACAAGTACTTCAATAATAAACTTACCATGGAAACTATGAGCAGAACAATCCTAAAAAATGGACATAACAAATTGTTATAAATAAATGGGTGAATAATGTTATAATAAGATAATGTAAGGAATAATAAACAAGAGTATTTTTATTTAATTAATTCATAACAATTTTAAAACCATTATAGAATAATTTTTAAAGAATTTTAGATAAGTTTATTTTGCGGAATACGACTGCTTATCTAAAACATTGTTCTAAATGTTTTAATGATTCATTCTTTTAAATATTTCTATTTTTGGTCCATGTTTTAAAAATGATTTTTTAAATGTGTCTATATGATTATTAATGTTTTATTTTAATTTTTTTTATGTAATATTTTTCGTGTTCTATGAATGGGACATTTCTTTTTAAAATTCTTTTAAATTACACTTTGACAAAATTTAAAAATATCATTTTTATATTGAATGAGTTTTTACTTTCTCTTTAATAATGAATTATTAATACAATGATTCTTTTATATTGCTTTTAGTTTTTTTAAAGAATATTATCTCATTATTTTGATAACATTTTATTAATATTTTAATGTATATATTAATGGATAAGTGTATATTGATATCTGAATGTATTTTTCTTAGAGGATTAAATAATTTATCAGGGTTTTTATTTATGATATTTTACTTGGACATTGTTTTTATGTGTTACAACTATTATAGATCTATATATGATGTATTTAGTCCAATTATATATCATGATATGCTGTGTTGATCCCTAATATGGCTCATGATATGATTGTTGAACACCATTATAGCACTCAAATGCATTGGGTACTCTGAAGATAGAATTCAACGATTTGGTTATTCTATTTTTAAATGTGAATGCAAGAGTGATATGGTAACAATTTCTTAAAGAAACAACTTGATCTATTTCTCTGCATACAAATTATTTTTCAATAATAGGATTTTTAACGAGTTTTCATGATTTTTTTGAAATGATGATTTTAATTCATTATGTTCTATAATTGAGTATTATATTAATATTTTAAAATTTGTATGAATTGGATAATATTTTAGTAGTATAAAATTTTAATAATATTTGGATGTTATGTATGTATTATCTCATGATTTTATAATAATCTAAACCTAGGAACATCCTTAATGTGAAATAAAGTATATTTTTTATTACTCAAATATTATGTAATGTATTAACACTGGTTGTTAGAGTTGATATCATGGATTGTTTAGATCATCATATGAGATAATATGAAGTTAATAAAAACCTATAAATTATTTTTTAATTTATGGTGAGTTTAAAATGATATACCATTTTAATATAACCATGTTTCTTTCATCATTGATATATTTGTTTAGAATGGTTTTTTTCATAAGAAATAGGGATGCTGATATAGGATTGCACCAAGAGGCTGATATCTTTCTAAATCCTAATCCAGAAATGATGGAATAAAAACCAAACAGTTTTTGATATTATTGTCTCATATGACTTATGTGATAAATTGTAGTGGTATATATGTTAGAGAGTTACCTAATCTACCATTAAGAAACAAGTCTTTTATAGAGCATTTCGTAAGGAAACATCCTCTATAATTTATTGGACCATCTAACTCACTGGTATTTTAAAGATGGATCAATGCTCTGGAAAATATATTTGATTTTATGGGATGTTAAAAACATAAAATGGTAAACATTTATGTATATTGTTTTGAAGGTTAATCTAATCAATGGTGGCATTTAGTTTTGAATACGAGAGATATAGAATATCTTGATTATGTGGAATTAGAAACATTCAAGGATATTTTCCTATAGATATATTTACTTAAGGTAATAAAAATAAGAATAGAAACAATATTTATGGAATTGATAAAAAGAGATGAATTTTTCATATATACATATTAATAAAACATCACAATATTTCCCTACTATATTCCTGATTTTATTCGGGACAATTATAGAAAAATTAATCGATTTTAATCAGGCTTAAAACCAGGTACTTAAAAGAGATTTTCAATAAGAGAATGTAAAATCTGTGAGAATATTTTTATTTTTATAAAAGGTTGAAATTGAGTTTTATGAAACATATATAAATCATGTGGATTATATTGAGAATAATTCAGGTTAGATGGATATGGGAAAGAATTCATCCATGAAATTTGGAGGTAAAAAATTCATATTACCTTCTTGTGAAATGCGTAACAAAAATAATCGTAGAGAATTTCTTGTATATTTTATGATGTGTTAAAATGTGGAATTTTTTTTGGAATAAAATAATTATTTAAATGAAAATGATAAGAATAATTATGAGATGATAATTGTAAGATGCTTTAATAATATGGATTTGGTACATTTTGTTATTGTGTGTCAAAATTTATTCACTCGGGTAGGAAATAAGCATGATTCTAAATATTAGTTTGTGGAAAAATAATCATAAACTACTTTAATAAGTATTGAAATAGCTAACATAGTATTATAATGTACATTTCATATTTTTACAAAATATAACAATGTGATTTTTTATTTGAGTTCTACACATTCATTAATTCCTGATAAATTTTTTGGATAATTTGAAATTCCAACTGAAGAAATAAAACCTGAACTTATGAAGAAAACACCTGGGGAAAATATTAATGCAAAATAAATTATAAGAAATGTCGTGTCATTGTATATTGAAGGACTTTACTCATAAACCATCGATCTATTACCATTGTTTGATATTATCCAGGGCATGGATTGGATTTCTGTATACCATCTTAGAATTGATTATATATAAAAAGAATTTTTTATCATAAAATGGTTTTAGTTTGATGGAATGGGCCAGACTTCTCCGGCCTATTCCATTATATGAAATAAAGGTCATGAAGTGTTCTGGAGGGTAGAATGGTCTTTTTCCCACACATTTCAAGAATTTTTGTAAATACACGCTGTGTAGTGTGAGTACATGTTATGTATCACCTTGCTGAGTATACCCCGTGTTGAAGCCGTGTCCTTGCTATGTGAAATAAATAAGTACACGCCGTGTAGCCCATCCTACACACCATGTAGTTTCTCCCCGCGTACGCGGTACCCTCAAATTGTGTGTTGACCAGTCGACGGTCATGTGCCATGTTTAAGCTGTATCCTTTCCATGTGAAATAAATATGTACACGCGGTGTATCCCATCTTACACGCCATGTAGTTTCTCCCCGCGTACGCATTACCGTCAAACCATGTGTTGACCAGTCAATGGCCGTGTACCGCATTGAATGTCATGTTGGAAGCCGTGTGGCAACCATGTGGGATGTCCTAGTACACAATGTGTACTAGGAATTAAATGTCGTGTACTTTAGTTTTAATCGCCTATAAAAGTAGGGGGCCTCTCCTCCATTTCAAATTATTCCTCTCCTCCCCTTTCCTTCGAGCTGAGCCCTCCCGAGAGACTCCAAAGCTCCTTTCTTCCTTAACTTCTTCGTCCGAGCTCCGATTTATGATCTGTCAGTGGCCACGAGATCGTAACGATGAGGAGGAACTTATGGTTCTAGATATGTTGTTTTCACTTTGTCCTTTCCTTCCCATCTTCCACCTGAGGAGGTTTTTTCCTGGTTTTGATAGAATCGATGGTTGCCGACTGACGACTTCTAAAGCTGATCTGTGGGAGCTTTGTGATAGGAACCTATTGAGGTTGGGATCATACGTTCATCTCTCTATTTTTTGCATCATGTGGGATGAGTGTTCTCTTCCTTTCGCTAGACATAGTTGAACCAGTTTAAGGAAGATAATAAATGGCTTAAAAAATGGGGATAGGAATGTTGTTATGTCTATCATTCTTTAACCTATTAGTATGTTTTGAAATGAATAGGCTTATGCATACTAAAATAACCAGTTGTTGGGGGCCTTTTCTTGCACAACTAAATGATTCCCTAACATTCTAGAATGTTTTATGGGTGGAAATATTGTGGATTATGGAAATTGGTTAATCACGCAAAGTTGGATGATTAAATGAATATCCGGAACCCTTGTGTGATCACCCCGGTTGAAAAAAATGGAATAATGAACATGTGGGTTTTGTTTTGGTTATGTGGCTTGTTAGAGGGGGGTTGAATCTTGGGTTATTACGAATAGGATGGGCAGTGGGGCTGCGGCAAATGATACAAAAGGTGAAATGATGTGGCACGAGCCTGGTTATGTGATTTGGTTGTGGATATGTGGTTATAGTGGTAGTAAGTCTGCAGTAATGGGTTGTGATATTAAAAGAATCTGGGAACTTGATAAATGAATTGTGGGGGATGATAATGACTTAAATATGGGAACAATAAATGGAGATTGATTGATGATAAAAATGTTGGTTTTGTGTTACTTTTGTTCAATCTAACTTGATTTGTGGATGGATGGATTTTTCTACGAAATGATTGATCTGGATTGATAACTGACCAGTAGATAAGGAACTATTGAACTAATACTGTTGAAACATGAAAACATAAATGGGGTATGGATTTTTTGTTGTATACATGCATCGTAGTAGAAGTGATGAGCCACGTGCTTAGTTTCTCTATTGAGAAGCCATAGTTTGGGTTGTGTGTTTGGTATACATATATGTATCTATATCATTGTGTTTTGTCGCACCCCACACATGTTGAGAACTTAGTGCTGAACACTCTTATTTCATGGGACATTTGTTTCATTCCTTAGTTACTAGATCCTTCCTTCTCCTTCTTCCATAGGTTGTGATGTCTTGAGGCGACCTTACACCCAAGAATCTTTCGGTAGGATTCGATTTGTGTGACTTTAGACCAAGACTCTTCGGGCAGGTTTACTATTCCCAAGAACCATTGGGATGATACCCAGGTGTGTTCCGGCGGGGATGTGATTGTGGTTTGTGAGGGCCAAGTGTGTGCAGGCTGGATATGTGGTTGTGAGGCCTAGGTGTGTGTGGGCAAGATATGTGGTTTGTGAGGCCCAGGTGTGTGCGGGAAGGAAGAGTGTGGTAGCTTCAGGATTATCGCTGTTAGGAAGAGAATCTAGTCTGTGGGGGAAATGGTGTGGGGTACCCAATAATATTGTTCTTATATACTACTACCTGTTGGTTGTGTTTTTGGTGAGCGTGGCTGGTGAGGTTGGGTGGATATAATTCCATGCTATGTTTTGGTTTCTCTAGTTTTTCTCACGGGACATTAGGATGTCTCCCCACCTGTTCACGAGTGCTTTAGGATTCCTTACTGAGTATATTCTAATGCTCTCCCTACATTTACTTTCAGGTTCCCAGGAGGACTACCAGGGATGTGCGGGACCCTAATAGTCACAACAGTTGGAGTTGTTGCATTATGTTGTACTCTTGTTTCTTTTGGTATTTTACTTTTTAGTTTTCTTGTACTTTTTACTTTGTTTCAGAATTGTTTAAACATGCATATGGGATTGGTTTGGGTTATTTTTCATTTACATGTTACCTTTTATTTTGGTGTTTGACTCATCCTATTTCCTGATCATAAATAATAAAAAGGGTAATTCCTCCCATATTTGTAAAAATTCACACCCTTGGTGCTAGTCGCCACTCTAGGGCCTACTGGAGGTGGGACTCGAGGGGTCATTATCTCCCTTTCACCATTTCCTGCTCAGGAGGGTCATCGTTGGTGGGAGGTGGTCATGACAGCATGGTATTAGAGGCAGGTTGAGATATAGGATGAATTCTGATGTTAGGAACAGTAAGGATTGCATGGGATGGTATGGAAACAGTGTTAGGTGATCTTGGTGCGTGACATAGGCCCGAGAAGGCTGGCTTAGACAAGGGATTTTAGGGCCCCCCGTGATCTGATGCAAGGACTCTGAGCCTACCGAACGACCAAGTGAGACTATATTGATTACACGGTAGAGACCCTAGGAAAGGTACCTGCATCATCATGTTTTTGTTTTACTTGATTTTGGTGTTCTGGGAAATAAATTGAAATAAAATGATAAAATAAAATCTTGAGAAATTTCCTTGATACTTTGGATTAGGCAATCATTCATTACAATACACTTATGGAACCTGGATGTCTTCCCCGAGTGACTCAGACATTCGAGGCCCAGTAGATTCAGGCGGTCGATTAGTTGAGGATTGACTGAGAGGAGGAAGATGATCAGTGGCAGAAGACTCTCCATTCTTTCTAGCAACAAACCCTTAAGAAGTACGAGGGTAGTACTTCTGATATGGAGACAGAGGGGTGTCTTGATGAGCTAGGGATTTATTTTACATTGATACGTGCTCCGAGGGAGTAATGGGTTCCCCTAGCAGTCAGTCAGCTGAGAGGTGTGGCGTGTCAGTGGTGGACGCTCTACCTCAGGGAGAGGTCAAAGGAAGTGGTTTCGTGGGATGAATTTGAGAAGGATTTCCGAGAGGAATTCCTTTTTTCCATGATCAATGCAGAGAAGCGTGTGGAGTTACTCTCCCTCATGCAGGGTAGTATGTCAGTAAGAGAATTGTGGATCAAGTTGAAGTGTCTCCTATGCTTTTCTCTGGAACTCCTTCCAGATGAGGATTCTCGAGCGAGACATTTGGAGGAGGCGCTTCATCCTTCTCTCCAGTATGTTGTCACCCCCTTCACCCTTCCGACATACCTGGAAGTACAGAAGAAGGAAGAGGTTGTAGAGAGGATGCACTCGTAGGGAGGTGCACCATGAGAGGGGATCTAGCCGAGTTCGTCGAAGGGAAGGCAATTAGTAGCAGGTCTCCTGTGATAGGACCTTCCAGATTCAGACCAGTAGGGAGCAGGCCCCAGAACATCTAGTTCAGATCTTCTGGTCCATGTCCTTTTTTCATGAGCCAAATACCAAAGTGTTTATCTTGCAGAGTTTTCAGGAACATTCAGAGTTGGTGCCCAACTCGAGATCAATACAGTGGAGGTGGGAAAGTTCAGTTCCCGCCTCAGCAGAACCAGTTACCAATGAGGTCCTTCCAGCAGCAGCAGGACACTGCTCCTCCATGGGAAGACTTTGCAGGAGGAGGCCACCCTCAGGGTGCTCCTCAGGGACCTCAACCAGGGCGTGGTCAGGGAGGTGGTCGATATCAGAGAGGCATAGGAGCTGGGCGTGGATAGTTACACGCAGTAGAGTTGGCAGCTCCGTTAGGACCAGAGGTGGTGTGAGGTATGATTTTTTTTCAGAACACTCATTTATGCTTTGTTCTATTAGGGAGCTTCATACTCATTTGTTGCACCTGGTTTAGCCCATGCTTTGGGTATAAACGTAGAGTGACATTCCATACCCCTAGTGCTGAGTACACCAGTTGGAGTTCAGAACAATGTATCGTGTATTTGTCAGGGATGTGGGCTGACGCTGGGACTGCATCAATCTAGTGGAGATCTTCTTTTGCTACAGATGTATCCATACGATGTCATCCTTGGCATCAACTAGCTGTTTTCTGTTCGTTCCATTATTGACTGCTTCCGAAGAATAGTTTTGTTCTCTGATTAGGATGGGCAGCGTGTAGCTTTTCTTGGAGAGAGGAGCTATCAGGTGGGAAGTCGACATGTGAGTCCTCTCCTTTCCTTTTTAGGTGGGTTATCAATGTTTTCAGCTGATACAAAGATGATGGATATTCCAGAGGTTGTTGGGGAGTTCCTCGATATTTTATTTTAGGACGTTGTGACTCTACCCCCCCCCCCCCCGATGTGATGTTGTGTTCAGGATAGAATAACATCGTGGTTCACATCCGAGTTTGATGGACCATTATCGGTTAGCAACTTATGAGTTGCGGGAGTTGCAGATTTAGATTGACGATCTCATGGATAAGGGTTTCGTTCGACCCAGCATGTCACCATGGGGTGATCTAGTTTTGTTCATGAAGAAGGCAGATGGTGGTCTCAGGCTGTGCTTGTAATACCGATGATTTAACCAGGTAATGATCAAGAACTCTTACCCCCTTCCAAGGATAGATGATCTCTTCGAGTATCTGAGGGGACAGGAAGGTTTTCTATGATAGATCTATGATCTGGATATCATCATCTTAGGGTAAAGGATAGTGACATCTCCAAGATGGATTTCAGGTGCAGGTATGGGCAGTTCGAGTTCGTAGTGATTCCATTTGGAGTTACGAATGCACCATCTGTGTTCATGGGACATATAAAATTTGCCTTCCGAGAGTTTCTAGACCTGTTCATTGTTGTGTTTATCGATGACATCCTGATCTACTCAAGATCAGAGGAGGAGCACGTTGAGCATCTCAGGGAAGACTTGGAAGTCTTTCTAAACCACCAGATTTATGTGAAATTGTCAAAGTGTAAGTTCTTGATGCATGTAGTACACTTCCTTGGGCACGCGGTGTCTCAGAATGGAGTGTCAGTGGACCTATCAAAGGTGGAGGCAGATTTTTTTGGGTGGCACCCAAGAGCATGGAAGAAGTTTGTAGTTTCCTGGGGTTGGCAGGTTATTGTCAGATGTTCGTTTTGGACTTCTCTCAAGTTGCTTCTCCATTGACAGCTTTGACTAGGAAGAACCATGTCTTTTTATAGAGCGGGAAGTGCCAGAAACCTTTTAACTACCTTAAAGAGAAGTTGTTCAGTGCTCCAGTACTCAGGTTTCCAGAGGAAGGGTTGTTGTTTGAGGTGTTTTGTAATGCTTCTAGCCTTAGTTCATGGTGCATACTAATGCAAAAGAAGGGTGTGATCTGTTATGGGTCTAGGAAGTTTCATCCACACGAGAATAACTATGCCACCCATGACCAAGAACATGCAACATTAATGTTCGCACTGAAGTTGTGGCGACATTACCTCTTTTGGGAGCGCTTTTTGGTCTTCTCAGATCACAATAGCTTACGTTACATTATCTCCCAGAGTGAACTGATCTTACGGTAGCGGAGATGGGTTGAGTTTCTCCAAGACTACGACTTCGAGATCTCTTACAAAGAAGGTATGGGAAATGTTGTGGCATATTCCCTATGTGGGAAGTCTCATAAGGAAGTGGTTCAAAAATCCACTGATTCTTGGAAACAATAGGAGAGTTGGCTGCCTTGCACTTGGATGAAAGGGTAGAAGGTGTTAGAGGCTTTTTTTTCAGATGATGGTGCATTCCTCCTTGTTAAAGTAGGAGGAAGAGTCTTAGTGGGGAGACTTCAAGGTTGAAGTAATGTGGGGTCATATCGATCAGGGAAACACTCTATAAGGATGGTCAGTGGACAGCCGAAATTAGATTCTTTTTCTTGGAAGGTTGTTTGTTACAGAGGCGATGCGTGAGGGAGTTCTCCGTGAGTTCCATAGCTCTGCCATGGTGGTACATCCAAGAGTTTAAAAAATGTACTAAGGCCTGAAGGGACAATTTTGGTGGCCCGGGGTGAAATGGGAAATGGCAGAGTTTGTGGCTAAGTGCCTAGTGTTTCAGTAAGTAATTGCTGAACACCGTGTTCTCAATGGTTTGTTGCATCCTTTAGATTTCCCTGAGTGGAAGTGGGATGTCATATCAATGGAATTATTTAGAGGACCACCTAGAGCATAGGGTGAGTATGATGCTATCTAGGTAGTGGTGGATCAAATGGCGAAATCATATTACTTCATAGAAATTAAGGATTCGGGCCCAATGAGTACCTTAGCACAGAGGTACGAAGACGAGGTGGTACATTTGCATGGAGTTCTGAAGACTGTCATCTCATATCAGGATACTCGGTTTACCTCACGATTTTGGAGGGGGTTACAACATATTTTTGGCAATGAGCGACGCGTTAGCACTACTTTCCACCCCCAGACCGTTGGGAAGACAGAGCGGACTATCCAAATGTTGGAGGACATGCTGCGAGCATGCGTTCTAAATTTGAGAGGATCGTTGGTGAGACACTTGCCTTTAGTAGAGTTTTCCTACAACAACAGCTTCCAATATACTATTTTCATGGCACCGTTTGAGGCCTTGTATAGAAAAACATGTCATTCACCCATTTGCTGGGCAGAGGTTGGTGAGAGAGGTGATCTTGGGCTAGAGGTAGTACAGAACACCATAGAAAAATTTTAGCTTGTGCGTGAGAGGATGAAAGCGGCTCAGGACCGACATAAGTCTTATGTTGATCGTTAGAGGAGGACCCTGGAGTTCGAGGTGGGAGATCATTTTTTCTTGATAGTTTCCCTTCTATGGGGGCAAAAAAGGATTTGGAAGGGGAGTAAGGTCTCCCCTAGGTTTATTGGACCTTTCGAGCTACTGAGGCATGTCAGTGAGGTGGCATATCAGCTGGCCCAGCCACCTAAGTTGGAGAAAGTTCATAACATCTTCCACATCTCCCAAATTCGTCAGTACTTACATGAAAACTCTCACATTATCAACTGGGTAGAGATAGATATTGGAGACGATGCAAACTTCGAGGAACGACCAGTCAGAATCGAGGATCGTAAAGAGAAGGTGGTTCGTGGACAAACCATCACCTTAGTTCGTGTGTTGTGGATGAATGGCATCCTCAATGAGAGAACATTGGAGCGGGAGGCTCATATGCATGCTCAGTGCTCAGATTTGTTTCGACTTGTGTTTTTCATTATTCTTATGAGCATTTTATTATGTTATAATTTGTACATTTGATATATGGAATGCATGGCTTGTCGCTTGTGAGGCATTTTGTTTCCTTGTTCTCTGGAAGTGTGTAACATGTCCGGATGTGTGGGGAAATGGAAAAACATGATCCTCAATCGAGATTCATTAATGTGGATGCGATTAAACTCATACAGGAATGTCAGTGCCGCCTAAAGAGGATAATATCTCGACATAGGAGATGGAATTTCTAACACATATCATTAGGTTTGTTGGTTGGGTTCCTATTATAAAGAGATCTCTAAGAGGTTTCTTTTTGGGTTCCTCTAGGATGGTTTTTGAATTATCGGGGATAGGAATGTTTTAATAGGTATCTGATGTAGTGTACTGGACCTCTCTGGCCCATTTCATTATCGAATAGAAGCCCATGAAGTGTTCAGGAGGGTAGAATGGACTTTTCCCACACTTTTTCAGAATTTTTGTAACTACACGCCATGTAGTGTGAGTAAACACCATGTAACACCATGCCAAGTATACCCTGTGTTGAAGCAGTGTCCTCGATGCATGAAATAAATATGTTCACACCGTGTAGCCCATCCTACACACAGTGTAGATTCTCCCCGCGTACGCGCTACCCTCAAACCGTGTGTTGACCAGTCAACAGCCGTGTGCTGTGTTGAAGTCATGTCCTTGCTGCATGAAATAAATAAGTACACGTTGTGTAGTCCATCTTACATGTCGTGTAGTTTCTCCATGCATATGTTTTACCCTCAAACCATGTGTTGACCAGTCAACGGTCATGTACCGCGTTGAATACCATGTTGGAAGCCGCGTGGTGACCATGTTTGATGGCCTAGTACACGCCGTGAACAAGGAAGTACACGCCGTGTACTAGGAAGTACACGCCGTGTACTAGGAAGTACACGCCGTGTACATTAGTTTTAATCACCTATAAAAGAATGGGGGCCTCTCCTCCTTTTTGGATCATTCCTCTCCTCCCCTTTCTTTCGAGCAGAGCCCTCCCGAGAGACTCCAAAGGTCCTTTCTTCCATAACTTCTTCATCTGAGCTCCGATTTACGATTCGTTAGCGGCCACAAGATCATAACGATGAGGCTGAACTTTGAAGCTTGGATATATTTTTTCCCTTTGTCCTTTCCTTCCCATCTTTCACCCAAGGATGTTTTTTCCAGGTTTTGACGGAAGCGACGGATGCCAACAGACGTCTTATAATATTGATCGGGGGGAGCATTGTGATCATAACCGATTGAGGTAGGGATTATACCATCATCTCTATAATTTTTTCATCATGCGGAATGGGTTTCCTCTTGCTTTCACAAGACATAGTTGAACTAGTTTTATGAACATAATAACTGCCTTAAAGAACGGGGATGGGAAAGTTGTATTGTTTATCATTCTTTACCCTATTGTTATGTTGTGAATTGAATATGCTTATGCGTAATAAAAATCACGGTCGGTGGGGGCCTTTTATTTATCAATTATATGTTGAACTATATTTCTAAACCATTTTGTGGGGGGAAACATTGTGGAATATTGAAATTGTTCTATCATGTAAAGTTGGCTGATTAAATGAATATATTGAACCCTTGTGTGATCACCCCGGTTAAACAAAATAAAATAATTAACATTTGTGGGTTGGTTTGGTTACATGGTGTGTGAGAAGGGGGGGTGAATCCTGGGTTATTAAAAATTGTATGGGCAGTGGGGATGCAGTAAATGAAACTAAAGGGGAAATGATGTGGCACGAGTCTGGTTTTGTGATACAATTGTGGAGATGTGGTTATAGTGGCAGCAGGGATACATTAATGAGTTGTGGTATTAAAAGAAATGGGATGTTGATAAATGAATTGTGGGGAACGATAATGAATTAAATTTGGGGAAAATAATTAGGGATTGATTGATGATAAAAAGGTACGTTTTGTTTTGCTTGTGTTCTATCTAACTTGATTTGTGGTTGGAAGGGTTTTTCTACAAAACACTTGATCTAGTTTGACAATTTCCCAGTAGTAAAAGAACTATTGAACTAATACTGTTGAAACGGGAAAACCTAAATGGGGTTGGGATTTTTTTTGTATTCATGATTCGTAGTAGCAGTGTCGATGCACATGCTTAGTTTCTCTGTTTAGAAGCCATATGTTGGACTGTGTGTTTGGTATACATATATGTATCTGTATCTCTGTGTTTTGTCGCTGCCCACCCATGTTGAGAACATAGTGCTAATGACTCCCATTTCATTATAGAGGGTGTTTTTTCCTTAGTTACTACTCATTCCTGCTCCTTATTCCATCGGATGTGATGGCTTGAGGCGACCTTACACCCAAGACTCTTCGGGTAGGTTTTGATTGGTGTGACTTTATCCCAAGACTCTTCAGTCAGGTTTACAGTTCCCAAGAACCTTCAGGATGAGGCCCAGGTGTGTTTGGGTGGGGATGTGATTGTGGTTTGTGAGTCCCACGTGTGTGCTGGGGGGATATGTGGTTGTGAGGCCCAGGTGTGTGTGGGCAGTAAGAGTGTGGTACCATCAGGACGTTCGCCATTAAGAAGATCGGCTAACTAGTGGGGGAAATGGTGCGGGGTACCCAATACTCCTGTTCTTATATACAACTACCTATTGGTTGTGTTTTTGGTGATCATGATTGGTGATGTTGGGTGGATTGAATTCCTTTATAAGTTTTGGTTTCTTCTTTTGTTCTCACGGGACATTAGGATGTCTCCCCACCTGTGCATGAGATCTTTAGGTTTCCCTACTGTGTATACTAGTATGCTCACCCTACGTATACATTCCGGATTCCAGGAGGACTACCAGGGTCTTGTGGGACCCTACTATTTTGGACATATGGTGTTTTTGCAGTTTCATGTACTCTTGTTTCTTTTGGTATTGTACTTTTGAGTTTTCTTGTACATGCACTTTGTTTCAGAATTGTTTAAACAAGAATATGGGATTGGTTTGGGTTCTTTTTCATTTACATGTTCCTTTTTCTTTTGGTGTTTGACTCATCATATTTCCCGATTTTAATAATCAAAAGGTTAATGTCTCCTATATTTGTGAAAACTCATATCCTTGGTGCTAGTCGCCACTCTGGGGCCAACTAGAGGCGGGACTCGGGGGTCATTATATGCCTTTCACCATTTCCTGCTCAGGAGGGGCCTCTTTGGTGGGAGGGGGTCATGACATTTGTGTACATGAATGAACCCATATAATTTATAAAATACTACAAAGATGAAAAACATATATAATATGAAAATAAAATTTATCTCTCACATATTTTTTAAAATAGACGAATTTCATTGATTAATATTGTTCTAGTGGAAATTGAGTATCTTGATAATTTTCCAGAGGATATTCCTAGTGTTGTTTTTAACTAAATTTTTTATTTTAGTATTGACATAATTCTTAATGCTAAGACAATTTAAAAACTTTTTTATAGAGTTATCACATAGAACATAAATAATTTAAAAACGAAGTTCTATGAATTATTAGATAAATTATACATTCTAGCTAGAACTTCAACAGTGTGTTCTCTTGTCTTGATTTATAAAAATAAATATGGTTCAACGAAACCGTTTATTGATTATATATCAGTGAATAACACAACAATAAAGTGAAATTATTGCATTCCACAAATCAAATACTTGGTTAATCATCTCCATGGTTAATAGAATTTTTTTTAGTGTTGACATGAGGTTGTTTTTCTATCAATTGACAGTGATGGACGTAGATATATCTATGACTATTTTCATACTAGATATAGGAATTATGTATTTTTAGTGATGATTTTTGGGTTAAATGATAACCCTTTGGTATTATTGGATATTATGAGTTGAATATTTCATTATTTCATGGATAAGGTAACAATGGGAAAACGAATCCATGTACATCATGCTGGGACTGCATTATAATTCATAAGGTAATAATGATATCTAGCTTATTGTGGATCATTAGACTAAATTAATTCATTTCTCCCTATTAGAGACACACTATATCTATATAAAATATCTCTGTTGTTTCTAAAGGATATTATAAGGTTACATGGAGTGCCTCTTTTTATTGTATCTAATCAAGATACCATGACCACTTAAAACATTTTTGAGGGCCTTCAGAAGTCATTAGAAAACCAATTAAATTATAATACAACCTTTCTACCACAATATGAAGGATAGATAAATAAAAAAATTAGTCATTTAGAGATATTATTATATATTTTACAGTGAATTACCATTGATGATGTGATCACCATTTTTTATTAGTTGAGTTTTCATATATTAACAATTATCATTCCAATATACTGATGTCATATTTGTAAGAATTATATGAAATGTTGTTCCAATATCGAGTATTTTGGGATGAAGTTAGGGAGATAAATTTTATGGGACCATAATTACTAGAGTATCTGGTATATAAATTTTATTTGATTCAGCAACACATGAGGACACCATAAGGAAAACAAAAAAGGTTTGTTGATAACATTCTGAATGACCTTTGAAACAAGGTAGGTGCTCATGTTTTACTTAAAATATCACAATAGAAATGTGTTATTTGTTTTTGAAAGTAAATAAAATTATGTACATGGTTCATTATACCTTATCAAATCTTGGATACAGTAGTACATGTTTCTTACCAAGTAGCCTTACCTATGAGCTTATCTCAAGTATATAATATTTTGCTTTTTTATTTATTTTAATAATGTATGTTCTGGATAAATTTCATGTTTTGAGCCTAAAAGTAATTCATATGATGGAAAAAAGTTCTTATAAGATAAAACTATTGTTATTCATTATTGTAGAGAGCATGTATTTTAAAACAAATTAATCCACCCTGTTAAGGTTTTGTGGAGAAAAAAACATTGTTGAAAAAACATCATGGGAATATGAAAATGATTTAAGTTAAAAGTAAAACCATTTAATTAATATGTGTATATAATTGTGAGGATAAAATTACAATATTAGGGGGTATGTAACAACCTAGGTAATTATAGAATAATTGGATTTTATATTTATTAGAATTCAAAAAATAAATAGTTATACTCATTGTGTTTAGTAATCGATAAAATAAATAATTTATTATATGTTTTTTCATTTAAACCATTATTTTTTAAATTATATAATATTACATTGACAAAAATAATTTTATTTTTGAATTCAAAATGATGAAAGTATCATTCTATATGTTTTTTAGGTTTTTTTTGAAAAAGTGAATTTTTTTTAATAATAATACAAACATTTTTTAATCATAAATACAATATTTTTGAAGCAGCATCAATACATATTTATGATATATTATTTATTAAAAATATGTAAAGATAAAAATATAAAAAAATAATTGAAATATTTTACAAAAAATAATAAATAACATATATTAAATAATTTATTTCATGATGAGAAGAAAAATCATTGTTAGTCCCAACGCAGTGCTTGCACATCGATGAAAAATTCAAATTAGATTCCTTATAAATAAATCATGAGTGGTAAAATTTATTTGAAAGGTTTTTTTATATATAATTATGCATAATTCATTTTTATGGATGAATGATTCAAATTTTAGAGTTATATAACATAGTTGTTTTGCAAAGTCTTGTGCAATGATTGCATGGGGAATGAAAAGACAAAATAATAAGTTTATATAGTTCTCAGGACATGTATATGAGTGAATATACATAGTGAACGAATATATATGTTTATTTTGAATCTAATTTATTTACATTTATGATATTAATTTATGTTTAATTTTTATATAGGAATTAATTATCATTAATACATATGCCTTTCTAAGGCAGTGTTTGTAAAAGCATAAAGATATAAAATGTTTTTAATTAAATTTTTAAGAACCGTTGTTTATACATTAATATATATGAAATTATATAAATGTTCATATTTAGTCAAATATCATGCATGATTTCAAATTTAATATTGTTTTGGACCAACATGAATCACATTATGTTCATTATAATATTTTACTAAAAAGCAAGTCATGTTGTCCACATTATATTTTTAAATTTTTATAATATTATTCTACGAAGTTTTAAAATAGTGTAACTTTAAAATAATATTATTTTGAAATATAATAAAATCTATTTCTATGTGATTTTATTTTAAATTTTTACGGAATAAATAAATACACTGATGGCATGAAAAATAATGATTCTGTAAATATTTAATTAATGAATAAACCAAAATAATGATATTAAAAATAGAAAACTAAATTTAAATTAATATTTTCTGATAAAACATGATTCATATACAAAATTATGAGATGTATATAATATAATAAAGATATTTATTTTAATTTGGGACTTATTTTATGTGATTAATGTCATGGTTAAAAATAGTTTTCCATTTTTAAAATATTATTTTTCATGAATAAAATATTTTATTAAATTAGTTAAATAATAATAATATTTAATAAATAAAAATGATATTATATTGTTTCTAAAATTTAACCACCATTAGTTATTAGGTAATTTTTTATGTTTCAATCCCTATAATAGATTATTTATATTTTAATTATTTGTTTAATTCTTATGTTACCGACCATAAATTATAAAAATAAACTAATTAATTCAAAAATATTCATCACCATAAGAAATATTTCCGGAATATATTATACCAAATTATTTTCTCCTCATTTATTTACACCTTATAATTCTTATGATCTCACAAAAATACAACTTTTATGATCCAACAGTGGTTCTCAAGGAGAAATTTTCCAGAGGTAAATTCTTACTTTTCTCTTTTAAATTCTTATTCACTTCAAACATGTCCTAACATCCTATCAAATGTTTCATGATAATTAAAGTATCATATATATATATTATAATATAAATTTTTATGGTATATTAATCATAAAATCTATCATCTTATCCTTTTTTTTCTTAATTAAAAAACCATTTTCTGTGGTGTTTCAATTTACCATATTCTGGGATAATGTGTTTTTAATTACCCATTAATGCAATCATGTGAAATTTTTATTCAATTTTTTTTTAATATTACGAAAAAATTTATATGATCTAACTTTTTAAGTAATATTTCTTGTCATAATGAATTCCATACTAAACCATTGTTGGAATACTTTAAAATATTGCTTTTGAATCAAAGTAAATAACAAAATATTTCTAATAAATTGAGGAAATTTTTTATGAAAAGATCATGTAAGGTATAATAAAAATAGCTGTAGTTAGGTAATAATTTAATATCCATATTAAAAGAGGTATATAGTTGTTTTCAACACATTTTAGTCATGTCTAACTAGAGGTAAGGAAAACATTAACTAAACAATTAATTTAAATGTCTTAATGATTTATTATTCTAAATATATTTATTTTATGTCCTTATTTATAAAATGGATTGAATGAATGTATCTATATTTTTATTAATGTATTATTTTCCTTAATGTCTATTGAAAGGATATTCTTATCATGTTTTAGGAATGGGACTTTTAAATTAATTTAAAATGTATCTTTTATGAAATTTAAAAAGATTGTTTTTATACTATATGAGTCATTATTCCCACATTCATGATACTTTATAACTATAATGATTCCATTATATATTTTTGATGTTAATTTTGATGAATATTTATTAATTATTATGTAAATGGTTTTTATATTTTAAAAATAAATTTTACTTGAAAATGGTATTTTGATATATAATTTTGTTTTTCATGGGTTTAACTGAGTTATCAAGGATGTTATTCAAGATATGTTCCTTGTATATTGTTTATTGTTGGTTAAACCCATATTAGATTGTTATAATAAAATTTGAGAACCCTTTTAGTTGAGGATATTATGGTTTGAGACCCATTAGAGCTCAAAATATGATAGGTTATCCCCATTAAAAATCATCAATGCATTGGGTAGTACGTTGATGGAATTTGATAATGAGGTTATTGCATTTATAAGTTTGATCATAAGAGTGATATGGTAATTCATTAATTAGGAAAATATATTATGTTTTTCTATTCATATTGATATGTTTTCATGAATATAGTTTCTAGTAGGTTATCATGTTTCCATTGGACTAATGATTCTGATTCTTTATGTCACATAATAATATTTTAGAACTCATCCCATGTTATATATATTTGTTGAAGTATTTAAGGATGGGTTAGATAATGATAGAATTCATGTTTAATGTTATAATGATTTTCATTTAAATTATGTATTATTTTAATTGTTTTATATTTTGTAAGAAATATATATTGTTTTAGTAGTATCCACTTTTTCTAAATGTGGGTTGTTCTGTTTTTATTATATCATAATTAATCAAATATCTAATCATTAAAATATCATTGATGTGAAATATTTTAAATTTCATAAAATAACTACTATTTTTTTATTTTTTATGTATGGTTCATTATATATTGTTTTGTAACTCGTTTAACTTAAATAGGTTAATTAGGTTTTTTTTTAAAAATGATTGGTGCTCAAGCCTCGTTTATTATTTAAAGAAATGAAATCATTCAAACTGGGTAGTGGGAGACCCATTACATAGCCCGAAGGACCAAGACGAAGTGGTCTAAATACAAGGCCCGAAAGCCCATTTTATTGGCCAAAAGGGCCCTTCGGTTAATAGTACTACAATAGTACATGGGCTTCTACATTATCGTCTCCGCTACAGTCCCTATTACAGTACCTCCACTGCTATAGTTCTACCACCACTACACTCCCACCGCTCCTATAGTACTGCTACAGTACTACCTATAGTACATGCTATAGTGATGCTACAGTGAACCTACAGTACCAAGAAAATCATCTCTGCCCAGATTCGATCCTGGGTCTTTTGGATGCCAGGAAAGAGCCTTTACCACTTGGTTACTGGCTCATTGGAATGATTAATTAGGTTATTGAAAACTAATGATTTATAAGAGTTCCCGGATGAAATATCTTTGTGTATTATTTTTTATGGTTCATGGAAATAATATATGATTGGTGGGCCAAGATATCATCGCGTGATCCTATTATATTATAAATTATAGATGTGACCAAATATTAGTCCATTTCATTGGGTAATTATTATGTTCCATAATTAATTATATTATAATTCATTAATATGGTCTCTTCCAACTATAAGAGTTATTTAAGGGTTTTGTATGTTATATGTTATGATGATATTCTAGGATACTAAGAATTTTTATCTATAATTTTTTTGAGTATAAAATGAATCTATTGATTATGATTGATAACACACATATGGAGAGTAATTATTCCATTTAAACTTACCATTGAGAAAATATTATTTCATGTTTCACTATTGATGGTTTAATAATTTATAGGTATGAGTTATTTTATGATTTTATCATGTACATTGATTATATCATCACACCCTTATTAATTATTTATTTCAATTAATGAAATGATATTTTTAATGATTACATTTACCCATTCATAGAATAATATTTCAATATTATTAAATTTTGTCCTCCATTGGATATAAATAATGAGGTTTAATTAATAATTTCTAGAAGGGATTTATATTTTTTATAATAAAACACTTAATGTGAAATTTTAAAAGCTAGGTTAAGTTTAAGATATTTTCATTCAATGGCATGGTTATTGTTTCTGTATGATTATTTTGATAACTAGTATAAATAGTAATCCTAAAAGGTCCTTGGGAAAGATAACAAATCTAGTTTTTCTTCGTGATGTTTGTAAGGTTTTTATGGAAAAAATCTTTTCAAAATGATCAGTAACAAATATGGAAATATATTTCATTAGGATTTCATCAATAGATCTATGAGTTATGTCTAGGCTTATTATAGTTCATAATCACTAATTTAATTAATATTTGATAATAGGTTGTTTTCATGTGAGGTTATATTAATAGTTATTGATACTTTCATAGGTCTATATGCTTAAGAAAATCAGAAGTACAATGCTTTAGAAGGCCATTTGATGATTTTATGTATTAATAAATTTTATTCATGATATTTCTAGAGATTATTGGGTTGGGGTAGTTTTATACCCTTGGATAAAAATAATAATGAATTTATTATTGAATTATTCTTACACGTCTATGGGGAAAACTGAATTGATGAGTGACAACTCATCGCATCCTGCAAGGTCTTGGGGATTGAAACCACAAGAGAAGGGGGACAAGGGTGTATCACCCACTACTAACGTACACAATTACCTTGTTAATATTACATGTCTATAGTTAAATATTAGATTTATTTTGGAAATATATGTGATTTTATTTTTGTAATAACCATTGATTTATCATGGAACAATATTTGAAAAAATCATTTTAATCTTTGGCATTCTTATCATAGTTAATAACTTTATGAAGAATTATATAGTTGGATAGTTATTGAATAATTTTTTTAACATTAGGTATTACTTTTAAACAAATTAGATTAACTTATAAAAGTTTATATTGGAAGTTATCTTACTATGTTCTAGCCATTTATGATTTTTGTAATTAGTATATAAATGAGTAATTTTATTATGCTTCTTGGGGTTATGTGCTCCATTAAAAGTTTATTTTAGTGATCCATGCATTAAAAATTCATCCCCAATATTAATCATTTAGAGGAAAAGACTATATTTTGGTGGTTTTTTATTAAATGAAGGAATTATTCAAATAATTTAATTATATTTCCATATTCTATTTTCTCAGATTGTACAAAAATTTCTTAACACTATAATAAATCATGAAAAAAACTATTCCAACACCATCAATTCAAATGAAGTGATGTTATTTTTTATCCACACATATTTAGGGTTTTGGGACACATAACATTATAATTTTCATTTACCTTATTATGATCAATATCGTGAAGCACTATCTATAATTTATTATGATTTTCTTACAATCCCACTTATATTCCCCTAATAAGAGAACTAGTTTTGTGTTATTCTATATGTCATTTATTATTCAATATATATCATATTAAGAGTATGTTTTATTAACCATTTTAATGATGTGGATTTATAGTAGATGAATTTTCAAATATCAATCATTTTATTTTTGGGATAAAGTTCAAATGTGAGGATGTAATTTATTATTGTTCAGGGGGATGCAACACCCTGATATTTTATAAGAAAAAAGTATGATATCGTATATGAGACACAAAAATTAATAAGTATTATAATGTAAAACCTTACACATAATTATCTTTTTATTTTTAAGTTTTTTTTAATATATTCAATATTTTTAGCACCTGAAACTTACAGATTTATAGACTTGACAGTGTATTCAACACGCAACATCGAGCTTAAATGACCCATAATATATTATGTTTTTATAACATATAATTTAATTTCACATGATTGAATACTATTAAATTATTTATAATATATATATATATATATCATTGTATTTCATAATCAATATAAATTATTTTTAGATTTTTAGTAAATAATCATTCAATTTTTAGTGATGTGATTTGTTTTCCAAAATGTGTTTTTTAAATGATTTTTAACTTTAATGAAATTATTTGTTATTTATATTTGAGAAAATTTAATTTTTTTATAAAATTATATTCATTTATTAAATCGGCATATCAAAATTTAGCTAGGGTGATTTTTTTTATTTTGTGGAAAATAATGATTTTTCTATGAATAGTGAAAAATAATGAATATTTAAAAAAATACCATTTCATGAAAATAAATTTTTTAATTTAAAATTATCTTTATTTTTTTAATATTATTAAATATAAAAAATTATCTGTTTTTCAAATTTAGTCTTTTTACTTACATTTTAATGTCATTATATAGTACTTTAGGGTATGTCTATTTTTTGTGTTTAAAATGGGATTTTTCAAAAAACATTTTAAAAGTACATAATGTTTTTCCATTTTAATTATTAAAAATAAAATCAAATGAGAAATTTTTAGAATTATTTTTATAGATTATTTATCAATAAAATGTAATTTTAATCCCTAAATTTTTTTATCATTAGTCATAGAGTTAACAAAAAATCACTTTTTTTGTTATATACACTAATCAAAAACCCGCTTTAGTTCTAAATTTAATATTTTCCAAAATAATAATATTTATTTTAAAAAAAATTAAATAATAATTTCAAAATCATATTATAGTGATATATTTTATAATTCACTTAAAGAATAAATATTTCTGTGAATAGTTAAAAATTCAGAATTTTAGTGAATAACGTTCATTTATATTAAATTATTTATAAAGTAAAGTTACACATGAAATTAATTTAAAACTAAAATTACTTGAATTAAATATATATAATCCCAATTTAGTTCTTTGTAATAATTTTAATTTTGAAATTTTATATACAACCTTTGTAATCTTTTGAACATTTTCTATTTAAAAACATGCTTTCACGCATCATCTATGGGACTAAAAATAAATAATTCTTTTTTCCACTAAGGTTAATTTCCATTCACAAAATGGATTCATTATTTGGAATCTAAATAATTTATTATTTCTGATATTGTAAAAAAATATCAAAATTAATAGTGAAAACAATAAAAAAAATTACACTGGTTAATGTAAAAATGAATTTATCATTTGGGTAAACATAGAAGATAAGGGTTAAAATGAATTATAAATTTATCTAAAATGTATATGAAATACATTTTAATACCTTTAAATATTTTTGGTTTGATATAAGGTCATTTTGTTCACTTTTGGCTTCTTAAAAATGATGGAGAACTCAATTTATTAAAAAATATCATGTTTATCCTCTCCCACAATAACAAAATCTCACCCTCTATCCTCTATTATTATAACCATAATTCCTATTGTTATCATATAAAACCTACCAAAATCGTATATAAACACCCTTACCAACATCATATATTCTTTTTATTACATAAATTTATCCTTGTAAGGATTTACTGAAAATCTAAGTTGGATACCAGATGAAGAGGATATATTCCTCATTGAGCATCTTTATTTTATTTAATTTTCCACACACATTAATTCTTATTAATAAATGACAATATAATAATATAAATAACATAAAAATAATTTAATGTTTTATTATTATTGAATTATTTACATCCATCCCCACTTTCATCAAATAAGTTACGAAATCATTATATGTGTGTACGGTAGATTGCCGCCTCACGAACCAATGTCATTCATTCATCCATTACCACCATTAATTTTTTGGTTATGATGATCAATATAAAATATATATATTTATATAATATATTAATTTATTCTTTATATCACAAAAATATTATTTACTTTCATTCTATAAGGGAGACGATAACATCGTCTATTTGTGTGGTAGACGACAACCTCACAAAACGAAGTGATTTTTTTTGCTAACACATTACATGAAAGGTAATATGTATATATTTTATTACTATGTGATATATAAAATAATTAGTTAGCTTATTAATGACATAATAATCATTCTGAAAAGGTAAAATATCATTTTTATTTTTCATACTAAAAATATAATACTATCATTCATGTACGTGTGGAATAACTCTTTTACGAAACGATGTGGATCTCTTTTCATCACCAAACCACATGGATTATATATATATGTGTCTGGATTATATTATATGGTATATATAATATTTTTATAATTATTAAATGATATAATATTATATACATCATTTCAAAGAATGATCACTACAAAAATTGAAATGTTATAATTGTATACCTATGGTCTATTATCCCCATGATCGTTACAGACATCATTTTTTGAAACCATATTTTGTAATTTATATTAAATTTATAATTTGTTTATAATTATTATAATTATTTTATTATTATATTTCGGTATATGATATTAATATATTATCTTAAAAATAATTGACACTCTTATAAGAATTCAATAATGAGAAAGAAAGGAAATAAACACCCAAAACAGGGAAAACAATGACTGATTATCAAATAAAATGTTATAAAATGTATTAATAAGGTCATGTATGAAATTATATATATTAATATAGTTCATTAATAATTTAATAACATGTTTATAAAAAATATATATAATTTCTAATAATGATTATCAAATTTGAAGCATTAGATAAGGGTTCTCTCATCTCAACTTAATTTTAGTGAGATATATGACATATTCAACACATTTTTGTAGGGAATATACAATCCATGAAATTATTTTATTATTATTATCCTATAATTTTTTAGTATTTATATATCTATTTTATGATCTATCATTCACAGGGTTTACAACTTGAATGTTACCGTAGCGGTATAAGATTTGTGTCTCAATTTTCTTTCTTTGATATGTCTGTTATGTCATACACATATCATCCATTATGTAGCGTATATACATCCCTATTGTCATTTTGTATCATGAATATACTTATACTAATGATAATATTAGTTTTATTAAATTTTATTCTTTCATTGGTATTTATATTTAATGTTACCAATTTGGTAAAATATTTATGTTATAATCTCATCATTTATTGATATTGTTTATGATTAAGTCTATAATGTTAAAATATTATGAGATGACTCTCAATAAATATAATTAATATTATTAACCTATTGTAGTTGATGATATTTTAATGTAATAGTATCATTTCTCACTCTTTTCTTCTTGAAATAACTACGAAAATGTTTTTAAAAAAATATGACTTTATTTATCTCTATTATTGAAACTAATTTTTACTACAAAACATTGTTTTATAAAAATGTTTCCAAAAGATTTATATTACTCCTAATTTATTTATTTAAAAATTAATAATTATTAACAATTTTTATCTTTTAAAAGTATGTGTCTAAAATAATCATCATGTATTTTTTCATACAATTATTTTATAGATTATATCAAAATTGTGAAACGAATATTATTTTCAATTTTTAAACAAGGCACTATTCTAATTTTTTTATAGTGAAAAATGAATGTCATTTTTAACTCGTATAATATCTAAGTAATTACCCTCATTTGTGAACATGCTTTCTTTATATCTCCCTTGGCATATTTAAAAGGATATTTTTTAAAAAATTATATAATTTTATAAAAATAATTTTTTTTTAAAAAAGTGGTTTCAATGAAACAAATATTAAAAATATATAATGTTTTAAAAATTATTTTTAAAAATTAAAAATATTTTTTCAAAAATATTTTTTAAATGATATTTTAATGATATTTCCATTCATAAATGATAAAAACCCATTATTGTTGTTCTAGGGTGTTGCATATGATTGGAGTCCTTATATATCATTGGTTGAGATTATTATAACTTATACATTGTGTGTCACTATTTATAATTCTAATGAATTGGGTAACAATTTTGTGTTCTTGAGAATTATATTTGAATTCATTCATATTTTTATTCTAATTTTACAGGTTATTTAATGGTTTTGTAATATTTCTATGATGATGATGTTCTAAGTTACAAACGCATTGTATATATTCATATTTCGGGTTTTAAATGTTTCCTTTAATCAAGAATAATATCACAGAGCTCATAATTATTAATTTATATGACTCTTTCCCTTTTAAAATCCTTATTTCAATTTTAAATATTTATCATTCAGTAATTGATTGGTATGAGTTCTTTTATTATCATCTCATACACTATGATTACGCAAGAGATTATGAAGATGCAATCTCAACATTATGCACTCCTAATTATCATAGATGAAATTAAATTATTAATTCATGAATTTAACCTTGTCTATAATTTTATATCATTTTTATTATGTTTCATGTTCTACAAGATATAAATTATCAAGTTTAATATTTTTTTACACAATGTTATTTTCTTTTTATTATGATCCTAGAATAATGTGAAAAAATAAATTTTTGATAATATCGGATATATTCTCATTTAATATCATGGGAAATTTTTTGTAGAATCTTTTCATAATTATCTACAACAATGATGCCAAAATTTTCTTGAGAATATATGAGATCTAATTTTTCCTTTTGATGCTCTATGGTTTGGATGGGGAAAAAAATTTGGTCACAATTATCGATATCAAGGCCAAAAAATGTGGAATTTATGTTTTCATCAATGAGTCTGGGATTCACGTTTAGGGTTGTTATAGTTGGTATCAGATGTATGATTATATAAAAATAGATATTATAATGTTTTAATGTTATGTTATCTAAAGAGTTATTGATACTGTTATAGGTTTAAAAGCTTAATAATTATTATTTGTAAAATGTTTTAGACACCCAATTGAGAGTATTAAATATCTCAAATTTTAATATTATAAATGAAATTTTGGGAGTTGATTTTTTTTGGATGGGTTAATTATCACCCCTAAGATAAACATTATGTATTTTAGTGAGGAATTATTTTTTATTTTATAAATAAAAAAACATGATAACATTAAGGCCATGTCAATACTCGTTGCATCCGGAAAGGTCATGGGACTTGAACCCATTACCAAATAGTTACAATTTAGTAGACCCTACCCCTGGCCTAAACAATTTGGTTTTAGAATGATTTGGTTTGAAAATTTTTCATTACAATTGAAATTTTAGATTAATGTATAATGGTCTATTTTTGAAATTATATTACTATGTGCTCCCAATTTTGTTCTTTAGTAAAGTCTATATATAACATAATATCTTTTTTTTTGGTTTACGATTATGTGGTCCTTTTTGTGTTTATATTAGTCCTTTAGTCAAAAAAATTCATCCTGAATACGCAACACTTAGAAAAAAATATGATATTATAGTGGAATGTATTATCGAATGAAATTCTATTAATAATATATTTATATTTCAATATTCACTTATTCAATATATGAAGATAATTCTTCAACATAAGGAATATCATCTTTAAATAAAAAATTTTACTCTAATACCTTTAACTCTAATGAATCGATGATATTCTTGGCCATTATAGTTTGATGGGTTTGAGACCCATTATATTGACCATTAACATGATTGTGATAAATGACGTCAATCACTTTCTATAATTATTTATGATTTTCTTACATTTTAATCAATATATTCTTATTTGGAAACCTAGTTATGTATTATTCCATATTAACATTATACATCCATTTCTCACTTATTAAGAGGAATTATTATTAACTATCTTAATTATGTGTGTTTAAAAAATATGGATTTCAAAATTCAGATCATTTGATTTCTGAGAAAATATGAAAATTTTGAAGTAGAAATATTTTTAAATGGTGAAGAAGAAACACCATGATATTTTAAATGATAATAATTATATTCGATGGTGTAAACAAAATCAAACATAGCTTTGATGAGAAATTATGTCCCTGATAATTTATGGTTTATTTATTTTTAAATAATATTTATCTCTTCAATATCATTTACTACAATAAACCCAGACAATTGTTTCCTCGATAGCATATTCAGAACGAAATTCCAAAATTAAAGGACCCAAAATACATATATCTATTATAATATAGTCATTACATTGGTGAGCATGAATATTATTAACTATCATATACAAAATATATATTTATATATATGTATATTAATATCATATCTGATTTTAATTATTAATAAAATTTTAATAAATGATCAATAAATATTTAGTAATTTAATATTATTCTTCAAAAATTACTTTTATTTAATTAAAAGAAATAAACATGGAATTAAATCTTTTAAACATTTAAAAAATTATTTTGATAAAATAAATTCATTTTCAAAATAAGGATATATAAATTCAATAAGGTGTATTTTTTTTCAAAAATATTTATTTTTTGTTAGTAGTAAATTTTTTTATCTTTGTAAAAATATTATTTCAATTCAATAAATAAAGTAATTTAAAAGTAACATTATTTTTTTAATGTAATGTCATGTAACATTAAATTTAAAAATTATAAATCTAAATTTGATTTATTAAAATTATATTTACATATTATACATCCCAAAATATTAATTTCATTTAATGCAGTGATAATTATAAGTCATAAAGCAAATAGACTTTTTTTTTGAAAGATACACTTGGTGAAAACCCTCTTTTTCATCACATTTGTGGGATTTGTTTAAAATATAATTTTCCCCATTTCATGAAAAATATTTTTAATAAACAAAAATAATTTTTTTAAATCATCATTTCACAATTAAAATCGGTGATTTTTTATAATTTTTTGAAAATTTTAATTTCTTTATTAGTAGTGAAAAATAATGTATTCTAATTGGAAACTACCAAGTAAATTAAATTATTTTTAATGTTCAATTATTTTTTAAATGGATTTAGATGTAAAATTGGTTAAATAAGATATCAATTAGTACGATTTTGGTCAATGTAATCTTTTTTATGTTAATTTTGTATATGAATTCTCTGTAAAATTTTATAATGTTTCTTTTTAAAACACATCATTGTCATTACATCTACAGTAAAATGATTAAATAAAATTAAGGAACCAATTTGGACAAAAAATTTAAATTTTTTTATAAATATGGAATCCATAAAATTTATAATGTATCATAATATAAAAACGACTCTTACTAAAATCAATACTGAAAACAACTATAATAAACTACCGTGGGTAATGATAAAATGGATTTAATGTTGGGTTAAACATAGATTAATGGGTTAAAATGACCCATCCACTGGTTTAAAATCTATATTATATCCATGATTCAATATTAAAAAATCATCAGTATTATAGTTTTACATTTTGGATATTTTTTCATGTGAAAAAATGTGGGAGATCTCAATTCTTTTCAATAATATTTATTGTTTCATTTCCTCCACTTATATATAGCCACCCCCTGTTCTCTCTTATTATCATGCTAAAACATTATTGGTTTTGAAAAGAACTACCCAAATGATTTCAAAACATCCTTCCCACATCCTCAAATACTTTTTTTGGTAGAAACAAAATCTAGGAGTTATTTAGTGTAAATATAATTAGGATACCCAATGAATAAATAATGTTCATCTAAAAGAGTCATTATATTATTTATTTCTCCACAACTTTAAATTATTATTAAATAATGATAATTTAATATCCATATTATATTTAACATACATGCACCATATTGTAATAATTAAATTTCCTACAATAATATAAACATCCATAAAATAATTTATAAAATCATTATCTTTATGCAATGTAGTCTACTGCCTCGTTGACCGATGTCATTCATCCTTCCCTTATCACCCTTCATGGTTTGGCATGATTATAAGGATCCAACCATAAAACATTATATTATCTTGAATTAAATGAAGAAATCTCATTAAAGATCTTTTTAGGTTTACAGTTTTAGAGAATTAGGCCATAACTATTACATATCAACTTGAATATTAGATTTAGACACTACAACTCAGAGTCGATTTTTTAAATAAAAAATCATAAAATGAAACATGTCTAGTTACATGTTTTAGACAACATGACTTTTTCGTGAACCCATCCATGACCTTATTCCAATTAATGTCGCGTGAAAAACATTTAAAAAATGTGGGATGAGAAAATAATCTCAGTAAGGGTTATAAAATAAATAATGAAAATATTAGACCATTAATAAATACAATTCAATAATACCATACTTTTTAATCAAAAAATACATTATGAAATCATAATATTTTTTAATAACACACCAGAAATCATTAATCATAAAGGTAATTAGTAACATAAATAGCATACATACATTATAGATATCACAGATATATAGGGAGTTATTTTGGAATACATATCACAGTATATTCCATAAATCTCTTAGGAGAAACATTCATGTTTATCTTCGTCACGTTACCCAATGTATTGGAGAGCTATCTCGGGCTCACCCACCATAGGATTATCATGGAACTCGTATACGTAAATGATGCCCAATAAAGATAATATATTCATGACACATAAAATAATATTGAAGCAAAGATAACATTTCCACCTTGAAATCACAATATATCATTTCATGATATTGATGTAATCAGAACATTTTCAGGCCATTTTTAAAAATATTTGAAACATTTAATAATGATATTTATGAATCAATGTATCCCATACTACATTGATGATTTTAACGTTATTATAATTTTAAAACATTGAGGTCCATATAAATAAATACTAAAATTATTTTCAAAACATGTACATTAATTATAAATATTTAGAATAATAAATCATTAAATCATTTAAAATGATATTTTAGTTATAGTGTTTTTAACAAAATAAGTGACGCTTGAATACAGCCAATTAATTAATAACATCAATCTAAGCTTATAATATCCTTAGAATATAGGGATTAGTGATATAAAATGTCAAACATTATTATATACAACATATTAATTTGAATTTATATATAACAATAAATAAGTTTCAAGGGAATGTAAATTGAGACAGGGTCCCATGCAAAGATGATATCCGTAGATTGAAGACAAATCAAAGACATAATTATGTGTGAAAAATAAGAATACACCCAAAATAAGTGTATATTAAGTTTAAAACAATCATAGTAAATTAACTCATATTCATAGCCCGATATAAAACATACATATAAGTTTAACCCAATGAATAAAAATCGGGGTAAGAAGTTCCATTACAGAAATTTGACAGCGTAACATTGTAACATTAAAATTCAAAAAGGGAGTTGATTAGAGAGAAAATGGTATCTCATCACTTGTACATAAAATTTACATCAATTAATATATATATAAGAACATGTCCTACTATAAGAATATGTAAATTAATATACATAACAAAAAAATTCTTTTAATAAGTGGAAGGTGAAAGGATCCCTAACCAATTTTGTAACATATAAAACACACAACCCATGAAAGAAAGGCAAATAAATGAATTTGTAAATACAAATAAATTAAATTATATTACACAAATAATACAATCATGGGTAGTACATAAACATCACAAAAGGAAATAGTTGAAAATATAACATGAATATCACATGATTAAAAAGTGATACGAAAACACTTTAACATGTTGAAATCCATCTATTGGTAATACCAAAAGTTAATAACAACCAAATGAATAAAATAACACGATGAATTTAAATATAATCCTGATAATATATATCAAATGGAGGTAAATAATACACCACATGAATGAAATTATGGGTGAACAAGGGAAATCACACCAAATTAAATGTCAGAAAAGAAACCTTTTACATCATGTCTGACTTGACCCGATCGTTCTTTAATATCATGAATAATAATATAAAGTTAGTTTCCACTTTAATAAGAACCTTTTTAATGTTTATTAATCCTTTTATATCAATTGTTTCCTTGATATAATAATTATTTAATTATTTGAGTTCATATTGGTCATTTTGTCGATGTTCCTAATATGAGTTAAAAATTAACTTGTTATAATTTCAAGTTGTTCATGTGGTAAAAAGTAAAATATCTCCATAATTATATTCATTTTTTTTATTTAATATATATAATATATATCCATTATATTTATGTATTTATAATATTACATAACATTTGGAGATAAGAAATGAAATGCACCATTCATGTAGATGGTTAGTCGAACATACACATGAATGATACTTTCATTTCTATTTAATATTTAATGGAATAAAAACATTCTGCTAGATAGGTATATGATAATTTCAGTATAATATCATATGATATATTTGTTAGATAATTTCATTAATTCTATCTTTTATATGTTCCATGTATGTCATGAACAAATCATATCACCATGAGGGGGAAGTAGTATTCACTTCCGCAAATGAAATTATCTTATTTAAAAAATTTGGAAAGCAGAAAGGTATGTTTGTAAATAAAAATTACAAAATGAAATAGAAAAAATAAACAAAATATATATTGTATATAAATACAGTTTCATCATAATGGAATCCATGACAAGTGGTATGAGATGATTGAACAGTCATCGTTTCATGAGGCAGTACTTTGCTGTCAATAGAAACAGTATGTTCTTTACCCATTATATGGAGGTGTGTGTAAGTGTAGTTATAATACTTATCTAAAAAACAACCTATTATATTCAAGATACTTTTGTTCTTATAAAATAAACTAATAAAAATAGTTTGTGGGGTTGCAGAGGTAAAATAAAACAAATGAACTTAAGAGAAGACGTTACATTTAAATCATGTATCTCCCTCTGGATTGAACAAAAAGATTTACATGAATTGCCTTATGCCTATTAAACATCTTATAGGATGAATATAGGGATGTAGATAGATTAATTTGAAATATTATTGAAAATCCAAAGGGCTATATTAGTGTTATGAAATGGTTTGAAGTAAGGTATTTTTATAAGGGGGAGGAGGGGCAATTTAGGAATGTTTAATAATATTATATTATTATATATTGATTTTAGGATTCTGAAAGTCCAGAACTGATTAATGTAGAATATTATATGGATCATGATCTAAATAAATTCATCCAACAATTATTGGATAGTTTTTGGATATTTTTTAATCATTATAATCTTATTTATTTAAATCCTTCATTAATGAGGTAAATACAACATCATTATTAAGTCAAAAATAATTGTATTTATATAATGTATAATAATTAAAATAAAATTTTGTAGGGAAATTTTTTATATTTCAAATTAATATTTATATTCGAATAGAAAACCTATATAACCCCTTGTAAAAACTTATTTAATATAAGATATAAATTTTAGTCATTTTTGTCTGTAATTAAAATTAATTAATATAATGTGTCATTATAACTCTCATGTGGCTCCATGGGGTCCCAAAATCTACGCAAGGATGTCCATGGTAAATAATTGATCAAAAAATAGGATTAAGACACATTTTAGGTTAATTTCATATTATTATAATATTATTTTTTAACCATATTTACAAGATTTATCCTTTATCCATGGTAAATAAATTTTTTACTAAAATAATATTCCTAGTGGGTAAATGTAAAATTTAACTATTTAAAAAATTTGTACCTCATGATTCCAAATATTTATTCCATTTTTCTAAATTATAAATAAAAAATTGAATTAAATAAATTTAAAATCAATTGTCATTGTCAAAACAAAAAATCCTAATTTAATGAAATAATAACTATCAAAAGATTGGCACTTATTTATATCAAATTTCAAAGTGAAATTACTTCAAATTACCAAAATTGGATTAAATAAAAATTAGATAACATAATTAAATATTAAATACAATTAACTATATAATATAACCTTATAAATATATTATATTAAATGTCAATTTGGAATTAAAATACTTTATTTTCACTATTAATTTAAAAATGAATATTATTAGTAAATACGGAAAATTTACCTAATGTAAATTTTTATGTCCTGATTCTAAAGAACAATTTTATTTTGTAAAATAGAATATATAAAAGGTACCTAAATAAGATTTAATGATTTTTCTCCATAAAAAGACGGTAAATCAAAATATTAATGAATATTAGAGACTTTTTTTCTTAAAATGAAATTCATTCACATTTTAAGCCTATAAATTTTAATGGATAAATGTAAAAACATTTAAAAAACATATATATTCATATTTTAATTAGATCAATTCAATACCACCAATAAAATGATTATGTGTTAACTACGATTTAAAATAATAATATTATTATTTTATTTTTCAATATAAATAAAAGTTGTGTGGAACATCTGATTTCAAAGAAACCCATTGTTGTGTATTGGGTATTCTATCTAACATAGAATCCCCTATAAAGTAAAAGTAATTTTTAATTCTCAAATATTATCAAATATTAAAATGTTATATACTATATTTACCTGGAATGTTTCATCATTCTCCCCTTCTGAAAATTTCATCTTTGTAATTTTAAAATTGCGCTAGGAAACTTCATTGAATGTATTACATCGTGAATAATGTCAATAAAAATATCACTATAAAATAAATAAGGAGAATTAAAAATGTCACATGAGACAACAGATACAAATAATCTATGAAAACATTGATATATAATATAAACTAACTGTCATTGATTAATATAGAGTGATAGAGAACATGATCCCCGAAAGGATACCACCACAATATTATAAATTTGTGGTTGGGAAAATATAGAATGATAGAAGATAGCTTATAACATTTTTTCTTCAATGTCCAGTTCATCAAGTTGATGAATTTTATTAATAACTAGAATAAATAATAGGAAAATATTCTTTTCATGTAAAGTGTCATCCTTTAATAAAATTATACCACAAACTCATATTTATTCCAAATGGTGAGTAATCAAGATGACTTGGTCAAAAATGTAGTGCTAGAATATACTTCTATAGTATAATATAATCTAAAAAATATGAACTATATATTCCCCTATATGTAGACATAATCCAAAACCTAAATTGGATTATTCAAAATAATCCAAACTATTATTGAAACCTAAAACATAGATGGATTTAATCACATTGTCTTCCATATTAAATCTTAACATTTATCTCTAAAAACAACACCTATTAATAAAGTCTCATACGGCTGTGTAATTAACCTAAACTCATATTCTCTCTGATAGATTAATCATTTCCATAAATAACCCAAATCTCCATATATCCACAATAAAAACATAGATTATTCCATAATAATATTTCAACCATTACTCTAAAAATCAAATCCCATAGTATTTTATTTCATTTAATCATATAATATTCTCAAAAGAGTATACATCTTCTAAAATAACATTTATCATGTATTCACCAAATATTTATTTTATAATAAGGATTTCGATTTTATAAAACATAATTTACCAAAATAAACTTATTCTTGATCTAGAAAATCATTTAAATTTAAAAAATATGTCATACTAACTAGGTACTTCACGTTGGACAATGGTAGGCGATGTGTCGTTGTCACCCTTAGTTTGTGGGTCATATTTCTAGGGCCTCTCTAGATGCGACATGTCGTCACCCATATTACAGGTTGTCCATTTTATAAAAACAAAAATATCCCTAGGATGATTTAACATCAAAGGTTTTCTTATACATTTCATTTTCAACCAAATACATTAAGACCTCAACATCTAATATATTGTCATTTTTTCACCTCCATATGATACAATAAAACTATTACCAATTGAAATAACATCATACCTTGATCATGGTGCCTATATGGTTTCATCGACATCTTATTCACATCGGTAGAAGGTTAATGCAATACAAAATTGATTTAGAGATCATTTAAAATCATTTGATTCTATCATGAAAATAATCCTTGTACAACTTGGGTCATATGGGTGTTTTCATAAAAACTATTTCATAAAATAATCATATATGACATATAATTTTAAAACATCTGATAAACCATGATTTAAATAAAACAGTCAGATCGAGTTTGAGTTGAAACATTCAATCAACGGTCTATCTAAAATATTATATATATGTGTTGAGATACTACATTGTAAAAGTAAATTTAAATAGGTTTCCCAAGGTTCTACTTCTTCAGAAACTTTTTCAGAACCATAATATGCTTTAAAATCTTCTGATAAGGTAAAATATTTAATTTTTTTTGATAATTTTAATCTTTTTCGAAAATATGATAATATTGATAAAATAGTATTTTATTAAATACAACCCATTATCCACGATGATATCGAGGTATTGTGGAAGTGTTTGATATCTCAAACAACTACTTTCTTGTGAGTTGTATGATAGAAAACTTTTCAAAATCATCTGAACATTACATTTCAATAATTATAGAAAGTATGTCCTTAAGAACAGATAGGTATTTTTTTTGAGAACCTGTTCATTCCATAAGTAAATGACTTTCCTTGATCTAAAAAATTTATAAAAAAATGATTTAACTGAAATACTAGACCTATGGACTAACCATGTGCTTAACTAAAACTCAAAATCCCTAAGGTTCTCTAAACGGACCACTAATACCAACTATAAGGACTCGACCTCAAAACATTACATAATCTTGAATTAAATGAATAGTTTACATTGAGGATCATTTCAGGTTTATAGTTATAGAGAATTAGGCCATAACTATTACATATCAACTTGAAAATTACATTTAGACACTATTACGCAGTATCCATTTTTTTTAAAATAAAAACTCATTTAAAGAAACATGTCTATTTCTATTTTTTAAGAATCACAGCTTTTCCATCAACCATAATTGACCCTATTCCACTTTATTTCTTATAAAATCATTTCAAAAACATTGGATGAGAAACGAATCACAGAAAGGGTTATAAAATTAGTAAAAAAAACATTATCCCATCATCAAATACATTTCAATGAAACCATGCTTTTCAGTCATAACATACAATATGATATCATAATATTTATGAATAACACACAGAAATCATAATTCATAATGGTAACTATAGAATTCAAAAAATACATACATTATAGCAATCATAGCAACATAGGGAGTTATTTTGAAACACCCATCATAGAATATTACCTAAATCTCTTAGGAAAAGCATTCATGTTTAACTCTGTCATGTTACCCAATGCATTGAAGAGCTATATTGGGCTCACCCGCCATAGGTTTATCATAGAACCACCCACATACAAAAACAACGTCCAATAACCATAACATATTCATAATACATTAAAAAAGCTAAATATAAATATAACATTACCATATTGAAATCACAATATATAATTTCATTATATTCATAAAATCAATTCTCTTTCCAACCCTTTTTAAAACCATTTAAAACATTTAATAAAGAGATTTTTGAATCAAAGTGCCTCATACCATATTGAATCTTTTAATGGTTTTAAAATTTTAAAACATTAATGTCCATAAAAATAACTCCTATAAGACATTTTTAATACATCAACATTAATGAGAATGATTTAGAAGAATAAATCATTAAAACATTTGAAATTATATTTTAATTAAAGAGTTTATAACAAAATGAGAGAAGCATGAATAAAACCAATTGAAGAATAACATTAATCAAAGATTATAATATCATGAGAATATATAAAATAATGATTTAATAAAACAATGGGTAGTACATACACTATATAAAAGTGAATTGGTTTATAATAATAAATTTGTTTCAAATGAATATAAATTAATACAAGGTCCGTTTAAAAAACCATATCATTAGATTAATGAAAATTCGATGTCATAATTATGAGTGAAAATTTATAATACACCCAATATAAGAGGATATTATGTATAAATAAATCACAGTAAATTTATAAATACTAAAAAAATTCTATAATAATGAAGTATAAGTTTAGCCCAAAGAATTGAAATTGGGTTGAGGAGTTCTCTTACTGAAATTTGACATCCTAATGACGTCACATTAAAATTCAGAAATTGAGTTTATGAAATTGTAAAGGGTATCTAAAAACTTGGAAATAATATATATAGAAATATGGGTATATCTAATAACATATCCCAATAATATTTAAACTAAAATATGTAACAAAAATGCATCTTTTAAAAAGGGGAGGGTGAAAGGTTCCCTAATCGATTTGGTAACATAAGAAACATACTCCCCATGAAAGAAGGGTAAATAAATAAAGTTTTTTATACCCATAAATTAAATTATATTATGAAATTAATACAGTCATGGGTAGTAAATACACCACAAAAAAGTAAATAGTGGAAAATATAACTTTAATCTAACGTTTATAAATTGTGAGATGAAAACCCATTACCATTTTCTAATCAATAATGTCGTAAGACAAATAAAGTTCAAAAACACAAAATGAATCAAATAATACATTGAATATAAATATAATCGTGATAATATATATCAAATGGAATTAAAAAATTCAGCACATTCAGGAAATAAGTGGTGAACAATGTAAATCTGACATAATTAAAAGTGAGATAAGAATCCACTCACCTCGTCTCCAACATGACTTGATCATTATTTAATCTCACGAATAATAAAATAGTGTTAACATATACATGATTAAGAACATTTTTAATGTTTATTACTCCATTTATATCAATTATAACATTAATTAATCATTTATTTAATTATTTCATATCATATATGGCATTTTGTTGATGTTCGGAAGATGAGTTAAAAATTTACTTGTTATAATAACAACTTATTCCTGTTATCAAAATTTAATTTTCTCCATAATTATATTAATGATTTAGATATCATATATAACATATATATCTAGCATACCTATGTATTTAGAATATTTCATAACATTTTGATGTGTGAAATGAAATGCACCGTTCAAGGAGACGGTAAGTTGTACGTACTCATGAACGATACTTTCGTTTGTATTTAATATTTAATGGAATGAAAATATAATGATCCATAGGTATTTTATAATTATTTTATAATATATTATATGTTATAAATGTTACATAATTTCATTAACTCCATCCTATATACATTCAATGTATGTCATGAATGAATCATATCACCTTGAGGGGGTGGTAGTCCGTACTTCCTCAAATGAAATTATCATATTTATACATATTGGAAATCATAAAGATATGTTATTAAATAATTTTTTTTGAATAATATATAAAACATAAAACTAATATATGTCATATATAAATATATTTCATCATAATTTCTACTATGAGAGGTGGTAGATGAAGATTGAACAATCATAGTTTCGTGGGGCAGTAGTTTATTGTCCACAAAAATAGTATGTTATTTACCTATTAGATGGAGGTGTGTGTAGGTGTAGTTTAAAAACAAATCATAACAACAACCTATATATTTTGGATACTATTTTTTTATAAAATAATGGAATAAAAATAGTTTATTGGTTGGATATGTAAAATAAAACAAAAGAACATAAAAGAAGATGTTACATTTAAATAGGTTATGTCCCTTTTCATTAAACCAATAGGTGTAAATAGATAACCTTATTCATATGGTAAGAATTATAGTAAAAGGATAGGGCTGTAGGGAGCATAATTGGTCAGATTTTGGATGAGCCAAGGGGCATCAGATGTTTGAGTAATTGGTTATATGTTAGGATTTCTTTTATAAGGGGGAGGAGGGGCTCTTTAGGAATGTTTAAAAATGTTATTTTATTATATAATGATTTTTGGTTTTAAAGGTCCTAAACAAATTAACGTCAATGCTAAGATTACACGTGTTCAAAATAAAATCATACAATAAGAATTTTACATGTTTTTTATAGGGTTTTAATCATTATAATAATATTTATTTAAATCATTAATTAATTATATAAATACTGCATCATTATTATGCCATTAATAATTTTATTTATATGATTTCTAAAAATTATAAAAAATATATCATGATGTTGGAAATATTTTTATATATAAATTTAATATTTATTTTCAAATATAAAACTTATAAAACCCAATGTAAACTTTTATATATTAAAAGATATATGTTTATATCATTTTAGTCTTTAAATTAATTTAATTAATATAATGTGTCATTATAACTCCCAAGTGTCTCCATCGGGTCCCAAAATCGACCCAAGGAAGAGGATTGTCAAAAATGTATTATCCAAAAGGATTAGGACACATGTGAGGGTAATTTAATATTTTTATATTATTACTTTTTACCCTTATTTACAAGAATTAGCCTTTAACCATGGTAAATAAAATTATTTCTGAAGTAAATATTCAGATGGTCTACTTGAAAAAGTTAACTATTTATGCAATTTGGACCTCATAATTACAAATATAGAATACATTTTTCCAACTTTAAAACCCAGAAGTGGCATAGATTAATTTAAAATTTACTATCACTGTCAAAACAAAAAGCTTGTCTTTTAGAAATAATAACTATCAATAGATTGACACTTATTTATGTCCAATTTAAAAGTAAGATTACATCCAATGACAAAAATTGGATTAAATTGTAAAAAAATAAAATATTTACATTTTAAGAAAAATTAAAAAAATTATTTTTATAAATAAATTCGATTAAAAGGCAGTTTTGAAGAAAAAAACAGTATTTACACTATTCATAAAAATTGAATTATATCAGAATAAAATAAAATATTACCCCAAAGTAAATTTTGATGTCATGATTTTAATGATGAATTGTATTTTGTCAAATAGAGCATATAAATGGGAGTATAACTAGATTTAAATATGGTTCTCCATCAAACGTCTGTAAATCGATCTTTTAATGAATATTAGAGTATTTATGCTTAAAATTAGATTCATTCAAATTTTAGGCCTCTAAAATTTATTGGATAAATGTAAAAACATTTAAAAAAACATATATAATAAAATTTTGGTTTGTTATATTCATTCTCACCAATACAATAGCTATGTGTCAACTGCCATTTAAAATAATAATAATAATATTTTATTTATCATTATTTATCAATGTTGTTTGAAACGTATGATTTCAAAGAAACATGTTGTTGTGTATCAGGTACTCCATAAATCATAGCATCCCCTTTAATGTAAAATTAATTTTTAATTAACAAATATTAATAGATATGAAATTTCATTATTCTTTATTTACATAGGATGTTACAATGAAGATAAATATAATGTGATTATAAGTTATATATTATGACTTTATGTATTTTCAGTCATTAAATCATATAATGAATTTTTTCTTTCCATTCCATATGGGATACGATAACAACATTCATGTTTATGGTGGACAACCACCTCACGAAACAATGTGATTCATTTTCTCAATAATGAGTAACATATAATATAAAAATGACAATATTATAGATTATATGTTATATAAATGAAATAATTATGATATTTATGACATATTTATCATTATTAAAATATAATATATCATTAAATATTTTTAAAATAAAAATATATTATCATCATTCGTGAAAATGTGATTTATCACCTTCACCATGTAATGTTAATCTCTTTTCAACACCACACCACATAGATTATATATATATATTTATTTAAATGAAAAATATGTTATATATGATATTATGATAATTAATTAAATATTAAATGTTACTAACCTTTTTTACTTAATGTTCACTACAAAATCGAATGGTTACTCATGTGTATATATGACATACATCCCAATGATCATATCAAACTCAATTTTTCACATAAATATTTCATGATATATATTATATGTATAATTGATGTCTAAATATTATAATTATTTAATTATTATTATTCAGGATATGATAGTACAATGTTATATTTAAAACATGTGGGCCTTTTATACCAAATCACTACTGATAAAACAAGGCAATTTGCACCTAAAACAATGAAAATAACGGAATATTATTAATAAACGAGTGAGAGTATGTTAAAATAAGAACATTTATTATATTATAAGAATTAATATGGTTATTTAAAGAGTTAATAACATTTTTAAAACAACTATTATTTATTTAAAATAAAATCCATCCAATGTGAAGTATGCGGTAAGGGTTTCCTCATCTCACCTTTATTTATGAGAGAAACATTCTATATTCAACATTTATTTTATTTTGTGGTGTCTATAATTTAATTAAATGTGTATTATAAATATTATACATAAATTTAGGGAGATTTACATATATTTTTTGATTGTTTATAATTTATGGGTTTTACCTCTTTAAGCTCCATAATGTGTAAGGTATTTTTATCTCGTTTGGATTTCATTGAGATGTATATTATGCTATACAACTATCTTAAATTATCTATTAACTTTCAAAAACATAGATTTAGCATCACTGGTCATGTGTGTGAGATATACAACCAAATAACTCAAGACTTTATTCTAGATAGGTGACTCTTCATATTCCAATTCAGCCGAATTCCATCGTATTTATGACCATTAAAAAGAAGTAGTCATAAATGGCCACCTAAAAAAAGTTCTTACTAAGGATATTAATTTTTAACATATTCAATTTTAGATTATATAGTTTATCCATTAAAGATATATAATCCTAACAATAAAATTTTTCATATTTGGGTAAAGATTTAGAGGTTGGAATTATTAACTAGATTTTTTCTTTAAAATGGTGCATTTATCTTTTGGTCCTAAAAGTTTAAATGAAGCCCATAGAACATAAAAATAAAATAAACATTAATATTTAATTTTTTTTGAGTGAAAAAATAGTTATAGATTAATCATATAAATAAATTATAACTAATAAATTCCAAAATAATCCATTTTTTCAATTATGATAAAAAATACATGAAAAACTATAAAATGTGACAATTTCCCTTAACATCACACATTGTTTATATAAAAAACATTTAAACTTAAAATATTTTAATTGAAAATATTTTCCATATCACGGGTACATTTAATATGCAGTTAAATGGTGATGTGATGGGTAGATATCATGTCATATCCCATCGCAGGTTGTCGTGCCTCTATTATCTTTGGGTTGGGGTGGTATTTCACACCATGACTAATGAAGGTAATGATGAGACACATGTTCTAAGAGATGAATAAAATTTTAGTATATAATATCATTCTACTCTCTTTACAATAATGGTATAATATTTGTGAATTCTATATTCTTCCCTTTGGCAATTATTATTCCATTTGGTATCATTTTCCTCTACATTCACATGACTAGTCCATAGAAATAAATTTACTATATTATTCCCTTCATCCCCATTTATGATAATATTATATCTATGTTAATATATTTTTATTCATTCATATATCTCTATCATTCCCTTTTTCTTATTATCTTCTCATTCCATCAGCAATACCACTAATTTTATGCTTTCCCAAAATAATCCCAACATGCATGGGGTATGTATTTGGTGTTTGGTTTTCGTCAAACAATATTATTTTGGATTCTATATTATATTACGGAAAATACCCATTGATTTTGTTTATCCTCCAATGAAAGTGTCATGTTTTTTAAATAATTTAGTTTTTTATATAATGATCTTTTGTTTCAAATTTAATAAAATTCAGGAGTATCATTAAAATAATTTCTTATTAAGATATAACTCTATGTAGTTTACACTATATATTTATCAAAGACATTCAATGATTTTAAGAATTTATAAAATAATATTATATGTATATTTAATATATTATATCTAAATTAATATGTACCCTTGTAATGTTTTTAATTTAATTCCCAACATAAGTTTTCATATGAATTTGAAATCTTTTAATGTTCTGATTAAATATGAAATGATAGTACCAGAGTAAAGTGTTGTTCATAAATTAATTTTTAATGAGTGATTTGTTTATTCCAAATTTTATTTTTTCAAATTATTTTCCATGTTTTCTAAAAATTTCTATAATATCCATGGTTTGTCACATATAAGGATAAACACTTAAAGAACACATCTTTGTGTATCCTAATGTTTTATATATGTTCCTATTTTATGATAATATATTTAATTTATTTATCTTGATCCATTTTTGGACATGATGGGACGTGGTGAGAAAGCATGGGTCCAATGCCATTAGTTTTCCACTGATCATGAATTGGCATTATTTTTGGAATGCTTATATATCCTCTTTTTCGAGTAGTAGTTTAATTTTTTCTTTTTTTCAAGATAATGATTTGTTTTTCACTCGTATGATTTATTGTAGAAAATTATTTTATTTTATATTTTTCATATTTTTTAGATGGTTTATTCTATTATTTTCTATTTATATTATCTATTAGTTGAAGTATATTTAATTATTATCAATGAATATAAAATTTATATATGTTTCATTCGAAAAATTTAATAAATTTGTTCACTTTTGTTTTATTAATATAATGGAAGCATTTTCCACTGGTTGATTAATCTGATACATCAACACTAGTTTCAAGCCTATAGTGATGAGGAATTCACTTCAGGACTAATCCCATTTTGGGTTGGGTAAAATGAAGATTTAAACTATAATATATATTTTTTTAAAATAGTATCAATGAAACCCCTTTTTAGTTTGGTGTGTCAGGGTACTAAAAAGATAAGAATATCCAATGATGAGAGGTATGTGGGAGGAGGTTCTATATAGCATATATTTGGTTAGAGCCATAAATTTCCATAATCAGTTAGGATTTAACTATTCAAATCAAAATATATTTTCATTATAATTATATTATTTCAATCACCATAAATTTTTATGAAATATTTTTTATGTGCCGTATATTTTTTTAGAGAAAAATAAAGATAATCATGGCCTACAAGGTTATCTAATATAGTTTCTGTAAACCATGTGGGGCCCTGAAAATTGGTTTTCATATCTTCATTAAAAGTTATAGAATAGTTGAAACACATTACACCAGACAATGTGGACAATATATGCAAAAATATTTTTCTCTAAAAAATAAATTTAGTGAACCTTGTTGTTTTTATATTTCTCATAAATATGTTTCCACTCATAAGAAATGGAATAATAAAGGTGTAATTAGATTTTTTATTTTGTTGGAGAGATCATATTTTATGTGTTCTGTTCCGATTATATATTTTTTTTCTAAATGTTTTTCAGTTTGAAAATATTATGTTACTATATTTTTTTGTATTATAAAAGTGATGGAGTGGTTGTAAAATGTATTTTTTTGTTCCTAATATGTTATCAAAGGTGTCTGTTTTTTAATATAAAATCATATATGTTCTCTACAATATTATTAAATAGGATTTATTAATTTTCTATTTTTTTTCTTTTATGTAATTTTTTGGTAACTTACTAAAATATCGGTAAAGTGATGTAAAAGATTTTTTTTTATTTTCCATGATCTATGGATTTTGGGTTTGATCTGTGTGGTTTTTGTTGAAACAATTTATTTAATATTATAATATATTAATTTATTAGGAATAATTTTTATATGACATAAAATATGACTCCAAAAATATTTTCTAGGAAATTTGAGATGTATATTTATTGGGGTCATCTTTATGGTGATCCCATTCATGTCATAACTCAAGTACATGACTCGGCTCAGACTATGAATGTAGTGGAGAAGTTTGGAACTTATATTATTTTGATCATTATATATGGCTTATTTAATAAACACAATCAATTTTTTATAATTAAAAAATTATAAATGAATTTTTTCTTTATATATGGAGGAATGAAAAAAATAATCAATTCACTTAAGACTCATGAAACATAATGAGTAACAGCTATTATCAGATTGTTCGAAGGACCAATCATAGTGTGGTGGAATTCCATGGTACCGTATAATATAAATTACGGTATTCAATGGTAATTATTAATGAATATATTTATTTAATTTAATAATTTTAAGAATTTTTAAGGGAGGAAGTAAACATGTTTTTTAATGATTATGGAGGTGTATAAAGGAAGAAAAATATATAGATAATATCATTGCGTTGGTATTATTTTCTCCAAATCTAGTCACCATTCTCTTTGAAAGGTAATTATTAATTATAATATGTCTAAATTTGGAACATGAATTTTCTATGATTGGGTGTGACTTAATATCTTACAATGAATCAGGTGAAAAGGGCCATAGTGGTGGATTCTAATTAGATGAGGAAATATGTATTGCTTGGTACCTTGATTCCATATATATTGATTTTTAATGTTCTATAGTATGTATATTAGATGATTAATGTGACTTAATTTGATGATAAATAAGGTCACATAAGATTAACATATATACATTTACAATCATATTATTTTATTATTTAATAAATATCTAAAAAATGAATACTCGGAAACTATAATGATTTATTTCCATTATAGTACAAATACATAATTAACATATTTTTAAACAATAATAATCATATTTAATAATATAAATATCACATATTACACCTCTTTATTTCATCATATTTAATACCATTCTACATAACCTGGGGAAATGTGAAATTAAGAAAGGGTATTATCAGATGCTCCGAATGGGAAAACATGGGAGATAAAGAATGGTGGTCATATGTTATAATTTGATAAGAATAATGGTGTAAGAATATGATAAAAACATCAAAAAATTAAACCCAACAATTAATATACTGTTAATCATTATTTATATAATATGGCTTTGTTATTACATAATAAATGGGGCATGATAAATCATGAGGTTTGAAATATAATTCTTAAAATTGTGAATATGTTTTTGTATTACAAATAATCATATAAAATTATTTATTTATTTATTATTAACATAAAAACACATTATATCATTGTGGAAAAAATCCATAGGTGATTACTATCACACTATATTCATATAAAAATAGTCTACAGAGTCTCATAGTGAATTAGGCTCCACACACATTACCTTTTAAATTATCACATGAGATAACAGGAAACACACAATTAATATTAAGAATATATAAACCCATTAATAAAAATCACTTAAATATATCCATACATATATGTTCCACATGATCGCAAAACATTCCATATTTCCTCATTGATTAATTAACCCATGTGGATGAAATAGATTTCATAAAAAAATTCCTTAGAACATCATAATAATATGCAACAAATATATATATTGTGTATAGTATATTTATATGTTATCACTAGTGAATAATAAATTTAATTAATGTATATTGTTATAGGTAATAAAATTAAAAATCATTATAAATGTTTTTGGAAAAACAAGAGAAAAAATCATTCTTCTTTAGGTAAATGAATTTAAAAAATATACCAAAACAATAAGAATATGATATTCAATAAAAAACAAGGAAAAATGATGTAAAACGGAAATAATGATGAAATTTACTTGTAATGATAAAAATATCTCACCATATATGTTACAAATAGTATTATCAAACATTTTTAATGAATGTCTAATTTGCATTGTATGGAAAAATTAAAAAAATGAATTTTTAATAAATATTAAGAAAATTAAAAGGTTGTAAAAAGTATATATATATATATATCCATCTCTCTATAGTAAAATTTGATGAACATTAATATTGATAAGATATATTCCCATCCAAAAAATGTTAAATATGACATTATTATCTTAAATGATTTCATACTAATTTATTATTGATCTAATGGTGTGAAATTATTAGAAATCTTATAATAACCAATAATATCATCAGAATAATTAAATATATGGAATTAAAATTGTAATGATAAAACTATAATTTTAATGTAAAATTAATCACAAACAATCTCGGTGAAATAGTTTAGGTTTAAATTAACATGTATCTTACATCCCAACATGCACTGTAAGCAGTATAAAACTCACGTATAGTCAATTTATATTTTAAATAAATAAATGACATAACCATATTATTATATATATTTTAATATATAATTCATATATAATTTCTAAATACTTATTTATTTTACATTATTTAATAAAGTCAACATTTTTGTGTCAAATGTTTTTTTCCATGTATGTTTTGTTTTTAATATTTTTGTCCTCCAATAATTTTAATTATTCCATAATAATTGAAATATTATAATTATAAAATTTAATTATTATATAAAAATAATAAACAATTCATGTAGTATGTAGGTGATAAATAGTATACATTACTTTATGGATGTGGTGGCCCGCACATACATAGCGTTGCCATTTACATTATCTAATTTATTAGAGGGATGAAAATTACATAATATATTATCTATAAAAAATATATATATTGTAATTAATATTATATATATACATTAAAACCATATGTAATCATATCCATGCGATGTAGTGATAAAAATAGAAAAGCATCACTTCATGGAGGAGATAGGTCACACATATGCATGAGCGACATTTCAATTTTCTGATAGATGGAATGAAGGATAATAATGACTTTTCAGTTAAATTAATAAAATTTAAGTATTTTGGGGATACATATTCGTTTGTTTTGATTTTTTCATAAAATATATGGATAATTTTAAAAAATAAATAAACCAGAAAGAACTCAAGGTTGAAAATTTCCTCTTATTTGGGTATCATCTTTTTGTGTACTACGTAACTCATCATAGGATAGAGTTCAGGGTGACAAAAAAACCATAAAGAAACGGTGATGAGATTTGGGAATTGTTATTAGAACATATTTTTAATTTAATATATTTTGTTCTATGTGGATATTCTGGTAGGTGAAAGGCTTTATTTATCCTTTAGAGGGATGAATATTTTTAGAAATATTACTAACATTATATTAATGGTTTGTCATTTTAAAATGAATTTAGCTCAAATATAGTGAAATATAGCAGAGGGTTGGATAATTGGTTTTCCCACCTCTCATCTACAAAAATAATTTAGAAGGATTGAGATATATTAGGTCTTTTCCCAAAATATACATTTTCATTATAATTTAATATTTCAATTGAAATGGAATTTGTATATTTCTAAACATATTATTATGAATGAAAATATAATTACCCCTATTAAATTATTTCATTTCTATAATTTAAAATATTAAAAACATTCACCATATTAAATTTATAAAAGTGGAAAAAGATTATATCTAATGTCATTGATACATAATTCATAATACATTAATATAAAAAAATATAACCATGATTAAAAAATCGAAAAAATGCAATTATAATTAAAAAAATAACTTTTATAAATGTAAAAATTCAATAATTAATTATATTTTTTAGAAAAAAATTTCAAAATCATTATGTACTAATTTTTTAATTATAGTTTCAAAAAATTCACAATAGCTGTAAAAACAATATTTTTCACTATTTACCATAAAATCAATAATTACTGAAATAGATGAATATTTACACATAAGATAATATTTATCTGATCAATGAATAATGAAGTTAATTTACAAAAATAATATTCTAATTCTTACTTTTCTTATTGATTATTAAGATTATATTTTAAAAATTTATTGGGATTTACGTTGCAATTTTATTAGGAATAATTTGGTTCATTTTAGTTAAATATTGAGTGGGATATAAACAATTAAATGCCTCAAAGTTATTATTTAGATATATATTCTATAATATAATGGATTATCATTATATCACGATTAAAAAAATAACCAAAAATTATAATTATTTAATGGAAATAGATTAGGGTACTTTTACCTCATGATATCCTCGAGTTCCCACATAAATTTTTAAAATTTTTGGTTTTTCCTCTAATAATTGATTAGATGAGTGGTTTTGTTTCAAAAATAAATTATGTATTTGATATTAAATCTCCACTGGTTGTCCTTATTAGAATGTTCATTATCCACCTGTCAATCCTATTTGTACACGTGAAGGATTATGCATGTATATCTTCAAAATAAATAAATGATGAACATCCTAATATTGAGAGAATATTAATGAAATATAAATGAGATAAGACATAATCATAATAAAAACATAATAATAAATATGAGGGTTATATATTTGTTTTTGAATCCCTTAATTTCCAAATTTAATGACTTCCTTCCTATGATATAAAAAAAGAATCTTTATTAACATCTTCAAACACCAGACCTCATTGATTATTCTCAACTTAATTGATATGTCGACTCTTATCTTCCCTATGGTTATTTTGAATATAACTAAAACTATATGTAATTTCATTAGATATATTTGGTCCAAATAACTTATATTTTTAAACTTCATCCCAACATCTTAGATCCCTTCAATTAATTAAAATTATAAAATTATATGAATCCATCTAAATTTTCTAGTTCAACCTATTTTTATAAGATCGTTTTACTAGTAGAATATATTGATCTCAACCACCATTGAATTCAATATAGAAAAATATCATAATATTTTCATGTTTTTTGAAATGGATAGTTGAAAAAATATTATTGTATAATTTTTTTAATTTTTCTATTTCTTATATGATAATTTTTAGGTGATTTTTCTGAGCGTTCCCAATGAACCAAATAATATAGGATCTACTTTAAAAAATGGCTTTGATATTATAACCTTCATTTGGAAGATGATATACAGTGATGATGTTTAACTCATAATTTATTGTTTTTTATAGACTTATTAATATTTTCAGTCTAATACATTGATCTTAATTAGATACAATTGAGTGCAGTACTCTATGAAAACATACCCTTTCATTAATATATATACCTTAATATTTGTAATGTGAGAAATCATCAATGTTAATAATGAATTTTTTTTTGTGTTCATAAGGAATATAATAACAACCCAAATAGAGTAACCTTAGTCCTATGATATCATGTCATAACATACATATATATATGATATTTTTTTCATAACATACGTATATATTAGACATCAAGATATATAATTTAAAATATCCATTTTCTTATTGTCCCAACAGAAATTTCCTTTCAGATAAAAAAACTATTTTTATTCAATGATTGATAGATAATGATTACTTATGGGTTCTATCCAATAATTCAATTTTAATTTTGACATATAAAAGATGCATATTATAATTATAAAAATTATCATTCCATCAAGATTATTGTTTAACTCATAAATATTACATAACTTCTTTGGTTGTTTCAAATCCACATTTCACCTCTTTAATCGTAGAATGGATGGATATTTGAACAGTTATATGAGTAAAAATGTATTTCTTTACTTTCTTAATTATCTAATGGTTCATACCTTGAAAATATATAAGAATAAGATCTCATTTTACCCTAACTATGGAAATGATTTCATGGTCCTTCTGATTTAATGCATTATCCACCTTATATGGATTCAAAGGGTTGTAATGTGTTATGTAGTCAAAATTATTTCTAAAATCCAAACTTATAATTAAGGTAATTAATAATAACATATATGTGAATATAAAATTCATGATATTACAATATATAACCCCAATGAGATAGTGAATATTTATTTTCAATTAAAAATATTATCGTTATGTGCTCGACAAGATGAGTCTGGTAATATTTCTCATAAAACATCAATTGGCCTAATTCATATTCAACAACCATGTATTTTTTTTGGTAACATCCTATAATGTTCATTAATACATCACTCTATATCAAAAACTCTTCACTGATATTGGGTACTGTGACAACATATACATTAAATACCCTTCTCATTAGTTCCTTGAAATATTCATTCACATTAATAAATTAAAATGAAATTGTTTCCCTTCTTAAACAGCTCTATTAATGGGTTATACATAATTTTCATTTTTCCCACAAATTGATTTATTTATTTTTATAATGCATGAAAACTACATATATCACTCAATGGTGTTGGTATTGGCCATTTTTCTAAAAATGTCACCATTGATAGAACTACTAATCTACACCCATTGGTGATTATATGAAATTTGAATGTGATTTTATATATCCAAAATTCACATTTTCTAAATATATCATATATTTTATCCTTCCTCAATTCATTTAAAATAATACATAGATGACCTACACACACTTCCTTGAGTATGTAATTTATAATAATATTATCTACATGGACAATAAATATATAAGAAAGCTAATCTATAAATGATATATTCATAAAATACAAGTAAATGAAAATTAAATTGATAAGTATAAATATAATCACTATAAATCCATAGTGTACGTACCATATATTAAATGTTTTTTTGTATCATTCATTTCTTCCAATATTTGGTGGTATTCATATCAAAATTCAATTATTATTATGTATTATGATATGTTTATTTTATCAAAGAATAATAAATATATGGTAGATGATAATTTTTTTGAGGTGAACTTATTATGTTCTCTATTATTATGGTAAATATTTTAAGACCCATTGTATTTTTAGATGATAAAAATAGGTTAACCATGTGGGGACACATTTGGGGGTATGAATCCCTTTTCATAATATTTTTTCAATATATTCGTCATCTAATAAAACTCAATTAACATAATTTTTATATGGAGTCTATGAAAACGTTATTTCACCAAGAATGTGTTATATATAAATATACCATAACTATTTAGCATAATTCTAGTAAACTATCAAAGAATTACTTTTCCACGTATGTGAAAAATAAGATTATTTTCAATGATTAGTTTCTGTCCCACCATATATTCTTCATACACTATATTAGTATGTATTAAAACTATTTAATGATTATAATTATCATTTTAATTTACTATTTATCCTTTTATTAATATGATTTACAAGGTTGATTCTAGATATCAAATTTTACTTTCATACATCATTGGTTGATTTGTCTTGAATATAGAGTGATTCAATAGATGCCCAAAATCTCATAAAATAATCTACATGGAAAATAAAAAAATTTAGAAATAAATTCACACTATATTTATATAGAATATGATTATACATATGAGATACATCAATCAAACCATTCAGATATTTCACTAATCATTAAATATATAATCATTTGTGTGGGGATGTGATACCCAATGAAAATTCATTAAATTTAAAATAATAGTGAAAACATAAATCACTTAGTTCTTTTACAATTCTATATAGTATGATAAAAGTATATTTCACCACATTGTTCCAGTTAGAAATTTATTTAGTTGAAATTATATGGGATTTTCCTTTTCCCATTAGATCTTGATTTAGTCGGTGTTTATTGTTTTCTTTAACTCCTAGATATATGAAATAGTTGTTGTAATGTTCATAATTCATGAAATTTTATAATTTTACTATGGGTGTGTAATTTAATTGATCATTAATCTCATTACTGATCAGACTCCTTGGGTATCATCGATATTTATTTTACTGTTATCATTCGTTTCCATGTATAAATAATTTTCCTATTCAATTAATGAAATTTTCAATATGCATCATTCTAAATTTTCAGTATGAAATAATAATATTTTCCCTTTCACTGTGGGTTTTATAATTTTAATATCCATGAAAATAAATTTTTCTCTCATTATCCTTTAGACAAATAAAATAATTATATTCCCAATCCCCCATTTCTACCTTGATTGAACATCTAATGATTTTTTCTTTTCCACAAAAATATATTATAGGTCATGACATTTAGTGATAATAATGAATTGATGATTTTTTTCTCTTGAGATTATTATTAAACCTGAATTGTGTATTTAATATTTTTTTAATATTTTATCATAGTTAATAATGGGTTAATAATTGTTTTCATTATATTCTATGAATTTCCTCATTATTTAATAATGAATAGATTTTATAAAATACAAATTATATAATATATTATTAAATTATTTCAAATTTATGATGTCAATTTACTCCTATTACATTAGATTATATATAAGAGTTCACAGATAATCAGTTACACTATATAAACTATACAAATCAAAAACATTTTTTTCAGGGTCTATGCACTCGGGAATGGGGAATATCATTTCTATATCATTGATCAGTTTTTCAAAAAAAGGTGGACTAAATGGAATATTAATTGAAGTTGTATGTTGTTGATTAAATTACTTGATTTAAATGTTATCCTTCCTTAGAGTGATATATAGTTCTATATGGTAGAAATTATTATTCACTAATTATGAATTTGTGGTGATAATTTTCATATATATTTTTCCATGCTTCCATGCTATTTGGTATCTCATTAATGCACTATCCTTCACAACCATTCTAAAATTAATTGTTTATTATTCCAGTAAATTACTAGAAAAAATGAAATCATGTGAGTATAATACCTCTAAAATTAACAAAATAAATAAAAAAGAGAAACTCATAAATAACATGTATTCTTGAACTTATGGACACTGAGGTTCCAATCTATTAAACATATGTATGAACAACCATCAATTTCTCAATTAAAGTTTTCGTCAAATAGTACCCTTCCTATAAATATCCCACAAAATTCCATATTTTATATCATGGGAAAACAAATATATAATAAATGTTGGGTTTAGATTATTAGTAAGGGTAAACATGAGAGATGCGTTTTGATGATCATAAGGGAGTATAAGGTATGCTTAATAGTCAGATAACATGGTCAAAACATCCAAAAACATTACCAAAAAATAATATACCATAAATAATGATACTTGGAATAAGGATCAATCTTCACAAAATACATGCGTAATAATATTGAGGAATCATATATAATATATCAAGACACATTATATAATATCATTTGTATAATATAAATGCTTATTTCAGAAACATAAATATAGAAAATGATTCCTTTGATGATGATATATTTCAAAATCATTATAACGTTGATGATATTGCCTTAATTAGATGGGGTTCAGTTCCCAATACTATAAACACCATTGAAACATTCCCATGGTCAGTTGGGTATACATCCCCACTAACATTCCTATTATCTCATTAGATTTCATGATTCAAACCATTCAATTGCGGGGTATATAATTCGGATCCCATCCATCACTCAATGAAAACCATGAATTTTTGTTCCATGATATCACATTAGTATTCATCATATAATTATATCATAATTAATATGACAAAATGATAATAAAAATTGTTTAACAAATCATTACAAAATCAACCTCACAAGCCCTCTTGGGGATGAATATTGTTTGCAACAATGGATAATATCCTAATTGAAGAATTATTTTCTCTAATAGATTTTGAAATACATAAATAATATTTTTATAAAATCATATGAAATATACATTGAAAAATAAGTGAAAAAAATCATTTTCTTGTATAATCATTTGAAAATTAAAAATATCGAGAATAATGGGAATAATATTTTTCTGTAATCTCAATAGAGACTTTTTATGAAATATAAATTATAATGAAGGGATATAAATGTATTAAATTCAATTCATTTTATACACATTAAAAAATCACACTTTTGTATGTACAGTTATATGCGAGTCATATATGAAACATTTTAATATATATTTTTTAAATTATTTTAACTAAAATTAAAATATAGTAGAAAATTATACATCAAACCACTTGATATATGAAATATCTTGCATAAACAAATCTCTGAAAGTGTATATGTAGAATAATTATACCATTACAGAAAAGAGAAATGATTATTTTCATATAAATTTTATTTTAGATGATTCTCAAACCATATTTTGGTAGATATTATAAGAACACAAGGGAACCCCACTATTAACTATAGGTGAATAAATTTAATTTTCATACAATTCCTTCAATATAAATCATAACATAAATAATGAAGGTAAAAATAAATATTGTGAAAAAATGCATTACATAATTCCTTTTATCACTTCATACACACTCTAAAAAAATAATGTTTGTATATATATATATATATCATATCCATATTCATAATTATATTACTATATAATATTCCTTTAAAATTACCAATTGTTTATTTATTAATATTTATTGGATAAAATCAATATTCAAGTGTCAAATATTTTTATTCCACACATGATTTAGTTGGAATATTCTATTCATTGAACCATGGTCTTGTTACATGAAAAATAATATTGAAATAAATATCATATTTAATTAATAATTATAAATTATGATCCAACCATGTTGGATACTGAATAAAAATTAGATTCACTAAATCATAGTGGTGGTAGTCTACACAATCATACGAGATACATTTATATTATATAAAAAATGAGGGAATGAAATTATATAATATTTTATTTATTCATTATAATAATTATTACATAAATATGGTTCATATTGATTAAATAAATATACATTTCATTCTCAAATATACGAGGGAGAAAAAATTAATTACATCACTTCATGGAGGTTGTAATAAACAGAATCACATAAATGATGTATTCATTTTCCATTAGATAGAAATGAGGTAAATAATTATTGTTTCTTTAAAAGAATTACATTTAACTATAGTAATTATACTAATTTTATTATAATGAGGTCATCATGTAATATTTTTTTAGATAGATTATTAAAAAAACCAAAATGAACTCTGTTAGGAAATTTAATTCTTATTGGGTATGCTTTATTAGAATTATCCATAATCCTTTATATGTTAGTCTTATATGTGAGCCGAGAATCATTATGTTATTAGGATGTGTGTTTGGATGTTATCTATGTAGAGAATTATCTAGCGAAATTAATTTTTTTTGAGGATATATTGGTGGTAAAATAATATTTTATATGTAAGAGGGATATAACATTTTCAAATATTCATAACATTATAATATTGACAAGTCACATTAAAAAAAATATAGCTCAAATGTTATAAGATAATGCGTATTGGATGAGTATTCATCTATAAAATAATCATAACAAATTAAGGGATATTTATTTTGATATATTATTTTCTTTATCATTGATTTAATTTTTTTTTATAATCCACTATTACTAACGCAACCCATTTTAAACCCATTATAACATATTTTTATTAAGAAAAATAAAATTAACAAAATTAACAAAATTTATATTTTATGATTCACAATAAGAAAACCAACATATAATATTATAATTATACACATGATATAAATCAATTTTGAAATAAAATTTATATAACGAAAAAAATATTTTTAGAAAAACTATATAGTAGGATAAAATAATTAAGAGTATATTTACAATTAAAACCAAATATTATTTTAAATATATATTTTTATGTAAAAAATAAATTAGTATTCTGGAAAAAAGGTTTGATCAGTTTTATGTAATTTATATAACCTAGTAAATACATAAAATTAAAACTACTTGTATAAACAGTTTTTTCCTTATTCGCCATAAAATCAAAATTTCCATAAATTTCAAAAAAAATAATTATGTGGTACGTTTGAATTTATGAATTAAAAAATGAGGTTTATTTTTTAAAATTAAAATTTTCGTATTTAGATATCTATTTTTATAATAAAACATAACTATTTTATAATAAAAATGGATTTCAAATAAAGCATTTTCATTTATCCATGAATCAACTAATTAACCATATTTATAGTTACTCAATTATTTATTAGATGTTATTAATTTATATTCATATATATTTCATGAGAAAATTTCCTTGATATCAATATAATAATATATGAATAATTATAAAACTATATTTTTAAATAAATCATATTGATATCATTGTATTTAAATGAGTTTTTATTCATATATATAATTTTAATATTTATGTTTCACGTCGTATTTTTAAATTTTATTACTTAATTCCTTGAATTGTGTTAACTTGTAATTATATTTTTTATATTATTTTCTCATGTGATACAATCTATTCAAAACAAAAAATTTAGTAAATAAAAATATACTCTAAAATAATAAGTTTTTGTAGGAATAATGTTGAGTGTTAGTCTTCTCATAGAATTTTAAATTCTAATAAAACTATGTGACATATTATATGTTCATTTTGTATATAAAATCATCTATTTCAGCCCAACATGCATCAATTATCTAAGTAAGACTCATTTATGTTGTTGTTTGGGACATCGTAAATTATTATATTAGTTGAATTGTCAAAATGAAAAAATAACTTCTAGTCTAATATTGATCGGATGATTATCAATTTGGGGTTATATATTTTTTATGATTAGATATTATGGAATATTTTGAGTTTATCCTTCTCTAATGTTTTATAATGGTTCCTTAGTTATTTTTTTTTATTATTTTGTTTCGTTTATACCCATAACTCGTTGATTTCTTATAGGTCTTATGATGTAAGTGTAATGTTTAACATGAAATTAGACATTCCTTTTGGAGAGATTATATGTGTATTACTTGAGTTTTTGAATGTAAAACTAGGTTGAGTATGATAATAGTTTGTATTAAACACTGGGTTGTACCTAGTGTGTATTTTGTTTTCAATACATTGGTTATTGATGTTCTATCAGTAATTTCCTTAGTTTTTTCTATTTTGTTTTTTAAATATTTTATATAATCCCCTAATATTCTTGTTGAGACATGATTTAGTTGATACATAATCTTTAATTTATGTTGATATTGGGGGAAACTATTACTTCAATAATGTGGTCATTCAGGTGTTCTTATGGGTTTTATATCCTTTGGGCATTTTTATTTGGTTTATTGGTTTTTTAGTTTTTTTATTGAATTTTTTTTTCTCATAATAATTTTAGGATACTTTATTATTTTTGGTAAATCTTATCATGGGAATTTTTAATATCACTTTCATACTTCTATATAAATTTAAAATTATGGGGAGGTTTATTTTAGGTCCCTTTATTCTTTATTCTTATTTTAAGGAAAGGAGTAGGTTTTATTTTTATGATATATATTTATTATTATAGAATATTTTTGTTTATATGTTAATTTTTTTTGTTTTTATAGTAATAAATTTCCTTAAAATTTATTAATATTTATCAAATCTTCTATATATATTTTTGTGAGATATGTTATTAAATGACACATTGCTTCTATATTTCCAATGATATTCTTATATAATAACAAGATAGAACAAAGATATGTTTTACACTAACCAAGTGATTATATTTATAAATACTGATTAATTTTAATATATTTTATTATTAATTTAATCTGGATTCATGTGAGTTTTTTGGTGTCTTTGGATGAGCTATAGTTTTGGAAGGAAACAGATCATCTGACACAAAGAAGATTTGTTATGACTATGAGACCAAGGAAGTGGGTTTATTGTAGTGTAATGAAAGTCAATATGTGATATGTAGATTTTATTAAATAACATGGATATGAAGGTGGTTTCTATATTATTTTGTTTTGGAGAGATTCATCATGTAGAGAATATAGAAGATTATGTATCAATGCTTGTTTGGGGTTGGTGACATGAGAAAAAGTGTTTTTATCCTCCATAAATGTATTTTTCGATATGTTTCATGGCATTATACATCAAATGTAAATTAATCACATATTATTAGAAATGAATTATTAATTAAAATTATTAAACACTAGGATAATAAACTCTTAAATCTGTTACCATATGAAGATAAATTTATAATATGATCAAATATTAGAAATGGTTATTTACAATAAATTGTTTATTTTATTTTGAAATCTATATTCAAAAATAAATTTATTTGGTTTTCATTATAAATTTTATAATAATAAATTTAATTTTATGAATTACACTCAATTATATTTAAATTTCACAAAAAATTTAATTTTGTTCATAAAATATTATTATTTCTTCAAATAATTATATTTTATTTTAAATATTATTTTATAGCCTCGTCATTTGTGTTTGGATGGTAAGGATTTGGGGTGAGGGGAAGGTCATATATTCATGTCTCTGGGCCTCCATGTTTACTAAAAAAATTTGTCTTCATAATGTGATATGTGGTGGTAGATGTAATTAACCTTAATTTGAAAATAATATTTCGTTACTCTTATAATATTTCTATCAACAAGTTTGGAACAAATTATCATTTAGATTGATAAAAATAGTTTTTAGTATTTCATTTAATGAATTGTAATAAATGTGATATTCATTTTTTAGAATCAATGAAAATACTCATACAGTAAATTATAATTTTCATAAATCATTTTATGTAAATAAAATCATTAATAATGTTTATTTTATATTATATTTATATTTACTGTTGAAGATTACATTTTTCTAAAAAAACATTTCAAAATTAAGCATGATTACTTAATAATTAAATATTCACACATTTTGGAATTTGATATTATTATATTTATTTATAATTTAAAATCATATTGATTAAATTAGGTAAGAAGATAATTTTTAATATTTTTTCTCAAAATTTATTACTATGGATAAAAAATAGTCTCCTCGATCATTTTGTTATGACTAATGATACAAAGAATATGGATAACCATTTTTTATGACAAAAGATAAATTTATACTGTTATTATTATATTATCTAATTTTTTTCCCATTATTGAATTTGTTTTAAATAAAATTATATATATTAATTAGAGAAATATATTAACTATAAATCTATTGAAGCAAAACCAATGGATGTAATTTTATTTATGAAACAATGGAAACCTATGCCCTAGGTATATCAGTCCATTTTAAATTATTTATTCTATCATGATAGTATAATATCGAGTGATGAATCCACCGATCATCTATCAAGTTCAAATAAATTCAATTTATCTATCATAATGTAATTCATAACTAATCTATCACTTGTACTAAACACATAGTTCTTACTACTGGTGGAAGATATTTATTATTAGAAGTTGGTGATAGAGATTTAAGATAGAATAGTGAAAATTGTAAAATATAATAAAAAATTTATGGTTAATGTTTTTTGTTGAAAATACCAGTTTAAGGATGCTATATAGGAATCAGAGAATGTAAGGAGCCATATGCTTCTTCATTAATGGTAACAATAGGATGAATTATGATGATGAAAGTCTTATTAAATGTGGTATAATGTTACACCCTGATAGTTTGAGCACTATTTTATAAAAATAAATATAATATATTTTGGTATTATAAAAAAGCACTAATTATATCTTTTGTTACAAAGATAAATTTTTTTACCATGTGTTTCACACTACACTTATTTTAGTTTGTGTTATACATAAACTCTGTGTTTAAAGGATACATGACATACTATTATTATATTATTATTTAAGCTGATAAGTATTCTCTATCCATTTGAATGGAGGGTGTGAATGGAATTAAATAAATTACGAAATTATATGACTTACATTGTTATATAAAATTATTTTCTTAGTGGATAATTTAATAGAAAGAAAAAACACTATTTCAAAATAAATGGAATATTTTTCTTAGAAACATTTATATACACTGATATGTGTTCTACCTAAATAAATAAAACCAAAAACGTTTTCTGTAATGTTTTAATTAAATATTTATCTAATAATTTAATAGAAAATTTTAATAATAATAATATGTTTTTTCTAGAAAAGAGATAAAAATAAATCCAATTTTATGATTCCAACAATTTTTTTCATTAATTTTTTTATAATAATTATTACATAATTTTAACTTATTTTTCTTCCAAATTTAGATAATTTATCTAGAAAAATAAATTAAGATGAATTATTTTTCACATCAAAATTACCCTTTGATAATTTTATGGGATTTTTTCTAGAAATATTAATTTTTCAATAAATAATGATAAATAAGGGGTTTTTAAAAAAAATTATTACCCATTTTTAATTGAATTTATAATGATACATTTTAATTAAAATGGAATTAAAATTAAAATAAATTAAATAATATATCATTAAATCTAATTTTGGTCATTTAAATCATATTAATATTTATTTTTGACCCAAAAAAATTTTATACCATTGAATATTTTCCATTTTATAACATGATTTCTCGTAGCCTATGTGATAATAAATTTAAATTATATTTTTTCACTTAAAATAATTAAATTTTTAAAAAATGATTATTGTTTTTTAATCAGTATAATTAATACTATAAAATAGGTGAAACTAATTTATTTTCACAAATAATATTAAAACATTATAAATTATTTACTTTCATTACGATACAAATGGGTTTACTTGGGGGATAAACTAAACAAATAGGGGATAAAAATGATCTAAAATATTTTAAACAACCATTTTATATACATAATTAGATCATATATCTTATAAGATCTATAATTGTACTTCTGGGATACTTTTTTCATGAGAAAAATGTGGGTACAATATTTTTCGTTTTAAAAAATACAAGTGTACAAGTTACCTCACTTATAAACGGCCACCACTTCTAATCTCCACTTCACAATTCCAAACAAATTTTTTCAGAAAATACCTATAAATATTAATTCCTTGAATTATTATTCTCATCCTATAATACGTATTATGGTCATAAATCTAACCTATGAATCATTTTGTTATAATAGAAAAGATGATGTCCGAAGAAGTGGTAACACCCCTAACCGAGCAATTTATTTTATTTATTCCTATACCTCCTTAAATGGTTATTAAATAATTATGTAATAATAAAATCATTATATTAAATATAAATATTTTTTTATGTTATGTTCATCACCAACTACCATCTACCATTCCATTAAATGGGATACAATATTATCGTTCGTGTGTACGACAGACTACAGCCTCATGAACTAATGTTTTTTATTTTCCATCCCCACATCTCATGGATGAATTTAATGATGCACTAAATATTTATATAATATTTATATAATATTATTATACATAATAAAATTTTATATAACCTATAACTTCATACTTTCTATTCTTTTCAAATATTATAATGTCACTTGTGTGAATGGGGGACTACCACCTTGCGAGTAAATGTGATTTATTCATGCTTTACATGGAAGGTAATATGTTTGTGTTTATGGATAATATTTGATATATATTAAATAATAAATAATATTTCTTTTTAATATATTTCTTCCTTAATTTAATCTTTCTAGTAAATGGAAATGACGTTTATTTGTACGTATGTTCTACCACTCCATGAACCGTTTATTTCATTTTCTATGATTAAATATTATTGATTACTCCAAAAACATATATAATGAATATATATAGTGTTTATATAATATTTAAAAATTATAAATATTATGTAACCATCATAATATTTAGAGGACCAAAAATAAAAAATCAAATCATACATGAAAAACAATACAGTTATTCCCCAAAATGTGGCTTTAACATGTAATAGATATTAAACGTGTAATAAAGGGTCATAAGAAAATAATTTATTTGATGATATATATAATTAAATTTATTCATTATATTTATAATAAATATATATTTATTTTAAATTATTTTTAAAGTGATTAATGTAATACTAAACAAAAAGTAATAGATTTTTTTCTCATGTTTTACTTCTATGAGACACCTTATATATTTACTGTATATTCATTCTATGGGTTTTTTATAATATAAATTAATGTATATTATGGTATTTATACAAAAAACTAGTGGTATTTAAATAGAAATTTTAATATCACTGTTTCATGGAATTTAGGGATCAAAATATATCAAATCTGTAAGATATTTTTATTTAAATTTACCTTTTTTACATATATTCAGTTATTTACCAATCATATTAATTAGTTGTATATACAATCCATTTTAAAATTTAATATCATTAATTTATTTATTCTCATGATATTCTATGATTCATTTACCCACATTATTTCATGTGATGTAAGATTCAAAATTATCAAATCAATTAGGGGTTTCTGTTATAATCTAGTCGTTTATTATGATTTCTCATGATTATTAATCAAATTAGGAAATATTATGGTCTATCTATCAATAAGTTCATATATTTAATTTTCCATTATTTATATCTAGATAATACATGTTTTCCATTAATTTTACTCTCTTTATTACTCAGTATTTCATAATTATTTTTTTAATAAACATCATTTTTATATCACTATTTGATAAAAACCTCCATTTCTCCAAAAATAATGTTTTCTAAAAATGTTTCAAAAAAATTAAAATTTTATTAATGATTTTTATTATAATTTATTGGGTTTTTTGAATCTTAAAAAAATTATTGTAATATATATATTGTTTTCCAAATAAAGCCTATTTGGTTTTTACCAAAAATCTTTAATTTTTTATCTGTACTACATGAATATAATTCTCCACTATCCTAAAAAATTACATTCTTGATGATTTCATTATTAAATTTAATGGTTATTTTCAGAGATAATTATTTTTAAATTATTTCTTGTTTTAAAATGTTATTTAATGTCTGGAGGTATATATTCCTCATGATATTTTTTTTAAAAAAATTAAGCTTCTATTATAATATTTAAAGTTTGTTTACGAAGAAATGGATTTCTATAACATTTTTCTATGGTTTTTAATTTAAAAAATTGATTTTCAGAGAAAATTTACTTTCTTTATTAAATTTTTTAAATGATACTTTTAAATCATTTTTAATCTAAGATGAATTTTATTTATATTACCTATGACTTAATGGGGACATGATCCCAAAATATCATTCTTGTTATTTCATTAAATGATTTATGTTTCTGATGGTATGATTTTTGTAATACATTTTCCCATTTAATTGGTTATAATATAATGAAATTAATATTAAACATAATAATTATCAAGGGTAATGATATAAAGCAATGATGATATGATTATGATACCAGTCTCTTTTACATATGTTATGATATGATGAAATGTTTACAAAACTCATTTCAATTTATTGGGTTATGATATGACTTGTTTTTATGATCATTTACCACACATAAATATGATTTTTGTTTTGTGACGGGTGGGAACTAAAACTCTAGCCAATGCACTGGGAAATTATATATATCTCTTGACATTTATTGGAATAGAATGGAGTGTCAACCAGGTTCATTAATGTTCTTTGTTCGTTTGGATGGTCTTGGGATTGAACCATGACTATGATGATGATTTTGGGAGTGAACCAATTCTACTCTGATATATTTATAATTTATACTTTACTACTATTTAAATGATTTTATATTCTTGTTTTAAGCCAAAATTCCATGTCTTCTTCCAATTTTTTTCTCTCAGAGAATTTCATTTTTCCCTTAATGATTTATGTCTTATGAACTGACAATATTTTGGAGATGTATCAATGTGATGGTCATTGATATGCAGGGTTTGGTTTTAAAATTTTAAAATCATTTTCTCATACCCTTATACAAATTTATAGATTATGTGATTGTTGATATATCACTTTTTTACCTTCACTGTGAATCTGAGCTCACCTATTCTTATGTTTCCATTCCCAATGTTATGAAAATACATTTAATTATGTTATGTTTCTGAGGATAACTAAAGGGTAAGATATTTTTGGATGATTGTTATGATCTATTGAATAATTATAATATTGTTCACCTATTATCCAAATAAAATAAACTATTTTGGTCCTCATGCATGATATTGAGTAATGTATACAATATTCATATAATAAAATATAATCTCTATGTATGAAAATTCAGGGATGTTATAACAATCAACATGAACAATTCTATAAAACAATCTCACAAATTACAGTGGGAATGTTATAAAAAAATATTTTTATAATTTTATAATAATATTATTATGGGTATATGTATCTATTAATACAATATAATTTATTTAACTTATTATTAATGTATCATTATTTTTTTCGATAAATAACTGAAATAATCTAACAATAATATCATTTTCACACAGCATAAAAAACTATGGAATGATATATGAGTATTGTAATTAAGTATATTCCATTTTTATTGTATTATATGTCATATAATAAAAATTATCTTTATTTTAAATAAATTTTTTATATTAATCTTATAATACTTCCACATAAGGTTACAATTGTTAACAAACTATAGATAAAATAAGTTATAACATACATGTTTACCCATAATCAGTAATTATAATTGATGGATAAAAATTGAAACATATATTAATAGGGTAATGGAATATATTATTATATAACATGTCATTGTTTAATTGTTTGTTTTAGTGTCATAATATATGGAAGGAATCAAGTTAAGAGTTTTTTATCTAAAATTCTATTCATTGAAACATGTTGTAATGTTATGAAATAATTTCTTATTTCAATTATTTATATATTATCAATTATTTTTTTTGGAATAATTAATGATTTATATTTCAATAACCAGATGATTTTAATGATTTAATGAATATTGAATAAAATGTTACAAATGTCATCTAGGACATGATAACTGAACTCTTTATTTGAGTTTGAATATTTCTTATTTGAAACCATATTTTCAATGAAATTAAATTTTAAATTATTTACAAATTTTATTTCTAGGTGATTTTTTTGTAGAAATTCTATTTATATAAATGGTTTTCTCTTTATTTTTCATTAAACATATACACATTTTGAAAGGGTACTCATGACTATTACTTTTAAATTTATAAATTCAAAATGTTTTCAAAAAGATATTTTCATAATTATATATTTATCTAAAAATTAATATACCTTAATTAGAGTTATATTTCATCATTCTACATATATTATCATTTGTTATGTCATTATTTTTGGAGATAAGTTTGTTGGTACAAAATTATTTAGTTCATGATATTGTTTTATGAATTTTAGATGACGTATGAAATACATTTTTTATATGGGTTTATATAAAAAATGAAATATTTTTAGTTTGTTGTCTTAGGATTGACTTAATGGACCGAAGGCCATAATTTTTATTAATTTTTGGATAAGCCCCATTTTAAGGATAAAAGGGAAAACCTCACAGGACATCAAGACTTAGCAACAAAAACAATATCTGAAATTGATACGATCATCCAAAAATAGACACCACAGAGATATCCCTCCCCAAAATCAATGTATGTATGGAACCTCCACCAATGCGTGACTGCTCAACAAACTATCTCATAAAAAAATTTTACGGCATGGTACCAATGGAAATTCCATACACACTAAATATTTGAAATTAGAATAGTCATGCATGGAATGAGAAACCTACTATAAATCCTCATATAAAGAAAATTCTTGAAAAACGTCTAATCCAATCCAAAAACAATAAAACATGCCACAAAATGGATTCCACGCAGTTCAAAAAATTCATCAGATCGATAAGCTTTCACAAGCCATTTGAAATTTTACTAAAGAAAATAATGCAGAAAAACCCTGCTGCTTCACTTAATTCTACCACCATAGTTGTAGAAGCCCATAGGGGGAGAGGACAATATGAAGAGAACCATCTACGTCACCAGAGCTTAACGCCACCATAATACCACCTGCAAATCAAAAACCAAAGGACAAATTCCTCCCCTTCTAGCCACTCTAGAGTTGAAACCAGGGTTCAAGCCATCCAATGATGTCGCTGAAGCTGATTGAGCTCCGGGGAAGATAGATCCTACACCACACGCGGAGGAGATCTGAGATCCGAACCAAGACCACTTCATACGCCACACCGCACGAGTAGCTAGTCCGAGGGACACATGGTAGATAATTAATGTTTGGGTTCATATTAAGCCTTTTTTTGGATGCTTGATTTCACCAATGGTAGATTAACCAACAGAGTCAGTAGTAAACCCAACATCCATGCGAGTTGGTATCAATGAAAAGAACAATTGTAATAGACAATGGATGCAAAATGGTGAATTTTCCATGGTGAAAATTTAGGATAATACATTGTTCCCCCATGGCTGGGAATACCCCACTGCTATACCTTCATCTGATGATAATGAAAAACATGGATTGGCCTCGTCAGACATAAATTCTCATGAGAACAAGTAATCATGCTTCATACTATACCATGTGAAGTGAAGTAGATACCAAGGATCAGCACGTGTAATGGGATATATTTCATTTTAATCCATGGATACAATTTTGAGGATCAAGGGAGTGTTAGAATATGCAAGTTATGGGATCATACATGTCCTCTAAGAAGACATGATATTCAACAAAGGTATTGTGTGCATGGGGTCTGAGTAGGAATAAAAGTCCGTGGATGACATATTCGATGTCCTACTCATGTGTAAGATTGTAGTACACATGGAAACACAATGTATCATGATCTTCCGAAATGAAATCACGAAACCAGTATTTCATGTTTTACAGTTATAAAACATGTAACAAAAGTTCTTCTACACACAACCTACAAAAAATAGTATGAAGATATGTTCATTTTGACAAATGCAGTAGCTGATATGCTTGTGCGTAGAAAATACATGATTCCAAAATATCCCTTCATGGAAAACATTATTCCATAGGTTTTTTCACATGATGTCCACATGATATGATTTTTTGTCATGATGAATCCCATAATTTGGGTTCCACTATATAGGAAGAACAATTTATAGTTACTATCTGATATTAGACTCGACCAATGAATATTTTGAAAATAACTAAAGTTTCTATTCATTTCAATCATAATATTAATCAATTGAATCTTAATATTAGTGGTGGAGTAAGGTGGTGTGGTTAATTGTGCAATGTGTTAATCATATATGCTAGATTTCATGTATGTGCAGTTGTGGTAAGTTACATTGTATATACATATTGAAGAAGGGTTTAAATTTGATGTTTACCGGCACTTCAGATTGAAAGATCATATTTTACTCAATAAAATAGTTTATCTAGATCATGTAAGGGTTTCATAAAATATAATATGTGATCAATTCATTACATAATAATTATCGCAGTGATTTTAGACCCCACGATCTCCCTTGACCTATGCATTAATGTGAAATTTTGAGGTTTTACAAAACCATCAGAAATTATGTAAAATATATTGCAAAAAAATTTGGCACTATGTACACTATCATGCAGATAAATGATGCCCCGCATATATATTGTACATCATCAAAACAAGGAACCAAACACATTTCAAAATAATTTTTCTCCCTAGAAGGATATTGAATTACAACATACCCAGTTTTGTAATGAATTGTGGATAGAGATAAGAATTATAGCTATGATAAAATCCTAACTAATTTAATTCAGGTTCCAGGAAAACCAAACATGAATAACATAAATAATCAAGGAACGAAGATGGTCCAATGGAAATTCACACCCCACACATGCAATATCTATGTGTTCATGAAAATCACTAGGATGTGATCAACATCGTCATACAAAGAGGATAAATATTCCTTTCACATGTGTCATGGGACTTGGTTACGTGACATTTATGTAATAGTTCGGAGCACAATCCATGCATCCATTTTCATACAGCCATGAAATAAAATCACCCTTGGTCACACTATAGAGTCATAAAGATATGAACACATGACACATTAAGGAAAATAAAAGTGATTGACCTTTCTAATGTCCACATGTAATTGTGATATTCATCAACGAAAATGTTGGGCATCAAAGGCAAGAAGAGAATCTATATGTGATAATATCAACATGCCTTTATGAGATGGAGCAATAATCATACAAGGCTCTGTATTCCAATATGATGATTGAGCCGGACAATGTTTGTTTACTATCACGATATCCTATATATATCAAAAGGCACACTATAGGATAATTAGTGGTCGATGTACACAAAAAAAATTAAAATTATGTGTATAAATATTTGAAAAAGGGAAGCCTCTTGGAGCCATAAAAATCATGATATTCACCCCTAAATTGTTCGCATGACACGACAATCCCTTAGACAAATTTCATCCTCACTGCATGATATCCCTGCTAGAAAGTCTCCCTCATCATATAGAAGACCTTTTACATGTCCATGTTTCCTTGTTCTAGCCCCTTTTGCTATAAAAAATATAAAGTTTTATCAATTAAGTTTATGAACATCACCACCAGACACTTATTTGGTCAAAATGTGCATCATGGATGGGGGGAATTTTTGTCCTCTACAACCTTCAAGATGACTCAAAAGAACACATGACCTTATAAAATAAAAAATGGAAATAATATGATGAATTATGGGAGCCTCTAGTAGTCATAAAAATCACATGATGTCCCCAGTCTGTCATCATCATGGTCATATATGACCCCTTGACAAGACCTTTTAAATTTTATGAAGGTCCCCTTATAAGCCATTCTAGTTTTGTTAAAGGTTATAGTCTGGTCACTTATGATAAATTGAAGGCCCTCTAATTTTCTACCTAATACAACGAATGTGTTTTGACATGTCTTTCAGATAATAAGAAAGTACCTTGGAATGTCTTCAAGATTTAACCAGATCCCATTTATTTGATATAATCTAATAAATAATTCATTGATAGGGCTATATTTTGGTTTCTATATATCATGTAACACCGCCAGAGTGACATGTAGTGGGAACTCTTGAAGCACGTGACATTTATGCTTTCCACCAACTACAAACTGGATTCACACGATACACATTGCACAAACTGGAGAACAATCGGTGTGGTGAGGGCTATAAATCCCACCCCCCATTATGAAAAAAAAACTATTCCAAGCCTAAGGGAAAAGATAACATTCCTTGGAACCTCACACAGGTGAACTCAATCACTTGTGCAAATTTCTATGAGTGTCTGATCTCATGATAAGAAAATCTCTCATTAGGTAAAATCAAAGGAAATAACATAGCGATCATGTATCACACGAAATGAGCATTTATGGTTCATCAAATGATAACATGAAAATGTTGTGGTATTATATTAAAAACAACACACATGTATTCTATATTCTACAAGACTAAAAACAAATCACTAATGAATAAATCTAAGTCATTTTCAATAAAATACAGAATAAAGACTAAAAAATGGGTGAATTATGGAAATAACATATGTATTAATCCTCATGTGCTTCATGTGAACCACCCATGACTTGTGAAATAACCATGATAGGTCACCCATATTTTGTGACGCTCCATTGGTACACTATTGGATCATGTGATGTTCTTTACACATGACAATGAAATTCTCATGGAACTCAATGGGAATTCCTCTAATTTCTTATGAGTCCCTTTGACATATCCATCAAAACCATTGAATTTCTATAAATAATGTTACTTGTATCATATGAAAACATCAAAAACTAGTTAAATAATTGTCATGGTAGTACTCGGGTATGTCAAATGACTTTCGCAATCCAACTGGTCATGCTGATAATATCTCTTGATATCCCCGTACATGTCATCCATGATCATGAATCACCATCCAATTTTTTCATATTAACTCCCATGAAATTCATTATGTTCTTTATTCAGATTTCGTGATGACACAAGGGTATGTCAAATGGATCACATGATGACTTATAAGAATGTTATCCATGTTAATGGGATGGCTTCTAAGATCAGATGGTCAGGTCTCTTGATGACCTATAAAAATTCATCCTTGATCATGCGATGACCCTCCAACATGCCATCTAGGATATGCAATGTACCTCAAACAAGCCATCCAAATCATGTTATTATCTTTTGACATGACTAAAATTTAACCATACATGTCCATAAATCCTCCAACATGTCAAATAAAAAATAAAGGCTTCTAATTCAGGCATTCAATCATGTCAGGAAGGTAACAAGGCTTGATTAAATGGTCATCCTGATGTTTGATAATAATGTCAACCCTCAGTGTGTTAGTCGTGAGATGGTCAACCAAAGTGTTTAATACCCAAACAAGGGATCTATGATGAATTTAGTTCATTTTTTAATCATGGTATATAGGACACCTACATGAGGCCCAAACTCTTTCTTAAGTATCTAAAGGGGAATTATAATAAATATGTCTTGTATCCACTGATAATGAGACTAATTATCTATCATCCCTGATTTCTCAGAGTGGTAATATATCAAGAGAGATTTTGGGGTCAAATTACTTTATCGTCAATGTTAGAATAATATATCATTGTTAGGGGACCTCAATATGTAATCCTCAATAAGTTTAATAACATGATATGTCTCGTACATAATGAAATCATCTATGCATAATCCCCAACCAATTGAAATATGAGGACTCTAATTACATCCACCAGATGGATAAATATGACTCCATCTTAAGGTATGAGCTCAAACTCAAATGGGAATCTACCTCAGTATATGTCCTTCCTTGTTTCCTATAATTAAACATTTAGGACCTGCTCATTCCCATGGGTTGATAATTTTACCTCATCCACTAGTAGATTGAAAATCCAATTTCACTACAATGACTCTGATTCCTATCATAAGCAGGAGATGTAGGAATCCGCTATGAGGCCCGATTATCATATTAAACATTACATGGTTTGTACAAGTACATATGTCCTTCATCAATATACAAGTAGGATAATCACTTGTTATCCCTTATTTATAACACCAAATATAGCTAACATGGGCTTATGGAGTCATAATAAACACATCAATGGAATCATGAATATCCACTAACCAGGAAAATTTCTGTATATATGCCTTGTTGAGTGGAATTAAATAAATATCTGCCATATAAAGATATCTACCTCAGATTTATGTTTAGGGTCGTGATCAAACTGTTATAGAATTGATTCTTACTATAACTAGGATATGTGGGATGTCTAATCGTGATTAGATATCAAATATCTAATGCATCGGTGCCTGCACATAAATCCTTTTTGAATGACATTGAACTGCATGAGTTTAATGATATACAAGGGTTTTTATTCCTACAAAAAACATGATATGTAGTATGTATAATAATGGCACAATCCCCACCTTGGAATACTAAATATCTCTTTGCAAAGCAGTTACATCTGAAATTTCGAATTATAATGATTCAGTGTATAAGGTTCTAATTACTGATAGTAAATTGATGGAGAACATCTGATACATATAGATATATTAAATAGTTATATCCCATTATTCTTATTAATATTAAAGGAGTTATCCTCAGATCATGTTGAGTGAACTAATGATCATTTTGTTAGGGTATCCAGTCCCATACCACGGTTAGGAAGAGATTCTTGATATTTTATTAAATCTATAGGAGTGTCCTTGATTAGTTATGAAGTTCCCAAAAATGGGTATGATGAGCTCGACCACCCATCCTTTTGAAAATTGTGAGTCCCATAGAATAATTGGGTTTGAATCCTCAATTGACCACCTTTCAATATAATATAGATCTTTATCTAGTTATATATGAGGGATGTTTTGGTAGATTCCATTAGGAATATAAATGGTCACCGTACACAAATTATTGTGCAACACATTCAAAAACCCCAAATCACAGTCAACCATAGTGCCAAAACAAAAACACCTTGTAGGTTTCCTCTTTACCAATGAAACAATAATGGTAAACCCAATAAGGATATTTCAAAAAACAAATATATTGGGTTATTACCCTTTCAGAAATTTTCTCACACTATATGTAAACAAAAATGGTGAACCCAACATGAATCAATAAAATAACAAAATAGTTCATTTATTATACATCAGACTATTTTTTTACACTATATGAAATAAAAAATGTTGAACCAATTGTGATTATATAAAATAAATATGTGATTGACTTATTATCCATTAGTTTATTTTTCATGCACACAATATGAACACAAAAATGGTGAACCTAATGTGAGTCTCTCGAATATAATTCTAATCTGTTAATCATGCATCTGTCCACATTGAAGTCTTATCAAGAAAATATGAAATGTGTGACATTAATCATATAGCTGATCCTATATAATTGTAGTTCCCTTGGAAAAATTCTATCCTCTCATTGATAAGTCCACTTGAAGACAACGAATGTATTAAGAATAAAAGGGAAATAGTGTTAACCATGAATATTTGATTGAGAACACATCATTCCTACAATATTTATCTATTTTTTGATCTTATTCCTTATTTTTTGTATGAATTTATATATTTCTATAATCAATAACATTGAAATTCGTGATAATTTCATAATCCAGTGACCATTTTAGAATGTCAACTATGGCTGCAACCACCACTTTTCTCAAAATGATGTCACCTTCCCAAAAACAGTGTCATTAGGTGGAGAACACAATGGCCATGGAGTACCATCAATGTAGTAAAATACCATCCCTAGAATACACATATGAGGCCCTCTAATTAATAAATTCAATGAGTCTGCAATGTCTAAAGAAATCTACAACTAATCCAATGCCCATCATTTCCACAACCAACCACTTCATGAGATTGTCCGCGAAGTTCAACAATAACCATCATAAATATCAAATGATGGATTGAAAAATAGTCAAATATGGATGATGTCTCATTTAAGTGCCACTGAGAAGGACCCCTATCAACCTTTGTCTTGAGAACCATCATACTATCACTCATTAGTCACCTAATTAGGGTACCATCTGAAACATTTCCACATCTAATAGAAATTCGAGGGTGATAAGAAAGACACATCAGGTGAAGAATAATCTGGATGTCTAGGGGTGGGATCATATTCCAACACCCAATAATTTTTTCATACATCATATTATGTTGGTAACCAATGACTTGTATCATATTCCTACTCATATGGAATACATCTGTGGGCATCTTCTTGTTTAAGCAATGTGGGAGGTTAATATCTCAATCCCCATGAAAGAAGATCATCTGATTATTATGGAGTCTCATGAAGGATAGGAGTTGTCTCATTTCCCCACAACAATAGAATATATATTTATATACATAGTGGTGATGGAAAACATTTAGGATCATATACCTGCACTTAATTATTTAAAATTTGTATATATCTTAGAAACAACTACAGAACTTCAACGGCATATTCCAGCACTCGTAACAATATTTGGATAAGCATATATTCAAATCCCTACATCCATGGAAACTCAAAACTATGATCATTATGAACAAGTGGTTTCTCTGTAAATATTATATATTCTTTCTTCCATCATGATTGATTATCAGCATATTATGATAAAGAATGAGGCTCTGGATGAGGCATATATTCCCATTCCAAGTAGCAGCCACCATGTGAGAGTGGCAAATCCGTTGAGATGGGGAATGTTCTTATAGAAAAATACTAGTGGAATATTCTAGAGCTTATGGATCAAGATCATATACCATTTTTGATTGGGGATCGCCATTTGATAGGGGAACATGCCTCAGGATATTCTCATGTTCATATGAAAGAAGTACAATAGCATACAACAAAGGCCTAGTATCAAGAGCATATCCCCATTATAGAAGAGGATAACCTTGTGATAATGGTACATGCCTCAAGAAAGCCGCATATTTATATCAGTGAATCATACTTGAATTTTTCAGTAGAACAATGAATCCAAGTACCTGTTCTTATTTCTACTAATTAAATATTTCACCAACATATTTATGAAGAAATACCCAATGTGGATCATATCCTTTAACCAATTTCAAAGGTCCAATGGAATATTTTTATGGGGATTGTATATTAAGACCAAGAAAATTTTCTAATTTCAACCTCTGTTCATCAAATGAGAGTAGTACATGCCTCATTATGTGCTCATACTACATCCTAAAAAGGATATTTGTATATTAAAAAAATCAGTATGAGGTTCATAACCTCATACTGAATGAGGCTCACCAAGTGAGAATAGTACATGCCTCGGGATAGGATTATATTCCTATCAATATGAAGGAATCCCAAAACAATATTAACATAAATTCTTATCAGTGTGATCATACTCATATAGCACCATATGGTTATAATAATTTTACATAAACCATCATATTGTTGGCTCATATCCATGTATAATTTCAAAAGTCATGTCTACCGATTTTTCCAGGAAGTATAATGATACTCATATTTCTAATCTTCTCATTGATATTGTTCTGGAGATCATTCGAGACACATTCTCAACAAACCAATGGTCCTTCAAATCTTCAACTACATTGGCAAATGATCATTACCATGATATTCCTCCTCGTGGTAGTGTGGATATGGATCACTATGATATTTTCCTAACATCCCCCAATGTCATCCTCCCCATGGAGATATATTCCATAGATAAGGAAATATTACACTTTCTTATACACCTTAATATATATAGGTGTTAAAATATTATATGACTTCATATAGAGAGGTTCTCGAAACATATGGTTCAACTGTATATTGTTCCCCATCATCTTCCATAAACACTCTAGTCATGTTAGTAGGCAACCCCCATAATCTTATTTCGTGGTCTAATCAAATTGTTGTAGGAAATACTAATTATGTGGATGTCAACATTTTCATATGTGCGTAGTTATCTAATAACACCCACATCAGGTTCTATCCCCTCTCTAGTTCTGACTATTGGGTCCCAGATGAGCTAAATAAAGAGTACATGCCTTATAAAAACAATAATATATTGGCAACTCATATGTGATGGAATACTATATACCTCACTTATCTAGGATACGATGGTCTCCTTCAAACCATCATGATACTCTATTATAAATTAGACTATGATGCTATTTTCATGGCCTGAGATAGAAATCATGAAAACCACAGTGAAAATCTGCAACACTCTTGACTCCACTAAATCATAATCAATTTACATATAATATTTAAATCCATATCATGTATTTATATTGTATGATGGGTAAATTATGTATTTTACACTTTTACACACCCCTAGAAATGCATAACCCTCTCTGTTACATCATCTTGTATAGTTATAAACTCTAGAAAAATCAAAGAATGGGGTAACACTCAGGCTAGTTGGTCATTAAAACTGAATTATCATGCTTCAAAGATTCATATAAATCCTAAATATGGGGCATGATATCCTAAATAATTTTTAACTAGACAATTAAAAAATGTGAATTCAATTTAGATGCAAATCCAATGTTTTATCAGATGAGTCAACTTACCATAAAGAATGACATCCTTCGAGGGATGTCATTGAACCCAGATACTACATGATAAAAGGTGTGCCACATTTAATGAGTCATAGTAGTAGTATCTGTTGTATTTTTCCTTGAGTCAACACAACCCATTGGGTTGGAGGGAATATCTATTGTCGCCTCTACCCATCGAATCACCAATTCCAAATAAGATTTCATACTTATCAGTATAATATAATAAAAATCCCACCCTACTAGAATGGGGGAAATTCAATCTCAATCACTATCACCAGTTTCATCATCCCCTAAGAGGTTCTTGGAGAAATCAATCATTATTCTCGATCAACACCATCCTGCCGGGCTGGGGGCATTTATACCTCAATCTGCCTTCCATATTTCATCAAATCCATAAAAGTAATTATTGTATCCTCATCAACCAGATAAATAAATGTGTATTATAGACCCCAATTAACCCCCATCCCATAGTGTTGGGTGAATTTTCATCATCATCATCTCAAAAAAGGGAATCAATTTCCTCTATTTTGGTAGGTTAAAATTAATTATCGGCATCCAATCTTTTCTTCAAAACAAAATAAAATTATTTTTTCTTCATGGATCATACAAAAAAACTCATGAAACTCCCAAAATGTCATTGTTCAATGAAAAATATGGGAGGAGTTATGGTATAGGTGATCAAAACCTGATGGGATCACAATCCAAATGGTCATGATATGGCTTGGTGTTTGAACAACAACCCTAATGAAGTCAGTACATAATCATTTTATATTGTTTAATGTAATTGGACAACCACTATTGACTAATATGATTTTGGGTATTTCATAACATTCAACACAATATATTAGATATATCAAGATGAAAACGCAAAGGGATCCAACATAGAAAATATACACAGATATGGGGGTGAATTGGTTGCACCAACTAAAGCTGTAAGAACCTGGTACCAATGAAAACTCCAACATCCAGAAACACCAAATATCTACTTCTAGCCTCTCTAGTGGAACATTTACAATAAATGAAAATGTATGGATATATCCCTATATACATAAAAAATATTTTATTCCAATTCCATGGATAAATAGTTGGCACAATATGAGAGTTAGGTAAAAAATCTCATAAAATTCAAAAAGGAGTTTCTCAGAAGAAATATTCCTACTTGGTAATTTCATTAGGATGAGATTAATATTCTACCTCCCATAGTTGATCATTCTGTAAGAGGGGTATCTAAGTGTCAGAAAACATTAATATCAAAGACGACGGTCCACATGAATGAGGAAAGAGATCAGTATCATGGTGTCCTTATATTTTGGTGATAACCTCTCCTTTTATAGGTTTATCATCCAATCTTAGTACAAATAGGGAAACAGTGAATGCTAATGGTTGGGACACCTCATCTATCCCCACCATCTACTAGTAGATGGGAGACATCTTATAAATTAGTTACCCTTTTCCTTCATAAAATCATTGAGTCACTAGCCATATGAATTGATGACATGGAAGGGCGATTTTCACATGTGCAGTCTGAGAGGATTCCATATCCTAAATTGGTGGATGAAACTCCCCACCCCACCCCCCATTTAGTCCGACCTATCTTATCATGTTTTTATTGTGCAGGAAATTTTGAACTATGTTTCAAACACATCATATCTTATTACGGGTCAAGGATGGGACATCGAGATTAATAGGAGATAATAACAAGTTATTTTTTAAAGATTTTTCCATGGACAACATTAAATTAGTACAATAGTCTTATAATAGGATATGTTATTGGATGAGAATACATATTCTTTCAATTTCATTTTCAGTTCAGCTCCATATTAAGGGAAATGATAATATTCGATCTAATGAATAGAAAACAATGTGATAAGGTTATGTTTTATGACATCATATTTAGGTGGATTGGTTTATCCAATTCACTCATCAACCCTATATTACAAGAAATATTTGTGGAATTCTGTAATTAAAATACCTGGGTTGAGTTATAAACACCTCTAATCCTTATAAAGTATCAAAGTTGGTTCCATGCGTTTGTAAAATGAAACAATATTTGGAGGACTCCATTTAGTAAAATCAATAAATTAATAAACTCATACCATTAGAATATGGGAATATTCTTGGAAAAGAATAAGTTGTGGTAGATACTCTCAGGCTACAAGCAATTCCCATTCAATCACCTAGGCATGTCCTGAACTACATAGCACTACTTATCGAGCATCAAAACCCATTCAACCTCCCCCATACATAAGCATATAGAAATTAGGGTCTCCCAACATTTGAGGAATGTAGGAATAAATCAAACTCCTTTCGAAACATAATATTCTTCAGTTTTTACTTAGAATCCATGGACAATAACCTGATCAACCTACCAGAGGCCAGGAATCATGGTGATGTCAACCTCATAGACCATTCCTACCACTTCCCATGACATAGAATTTCGGGTCATAATATATAGAACCTATTCATCTTCATCAAAATCCTCAAAATAATGGTCAATTTTATAGATGTGGTGTTAAATAAATACTTAGTGTTGGTGGAATTCATGACCATTTCCCAAGAAAAAGAATATAGTGATGGAAAACAATTTCATCCTGGTATGAGTGGATGTTCAAAAACACGGTGAATTTGAAAAATAGTTCACTAATATCATAAAACCTTGTGATCATAGCTATGTAGACCAGTAGTATCTCTACCACCTAAAAAGGATACATTGCATAGGTCTCCTAATAGAGGGTGTGACCTCCAGAAATAGGCCAATATAGAAGAGGGGGATACATATTCATTTATAACTCTTAATGATTTCTTCCCTAAGGAATCTAAATCACATGTACTTCCCCTCTAAATGCAATCATCACCATAGGAAGAGCTCGTCTTTGGTTCTTTCAATGGGATTGATTTGGGTGACCCCTTCGTTGATGATGAATATGCCTCAAAATATGAGTTCCCCTAACATAACTAGGGAATGAGAGGTCATATGCAGCGGAGAAAATGATATATATAATAGAACAATTATTTATGTATCCAATATTTTGGTCACGTCAGCTTAGAGGACATATATGCAATTTGTAGTCATGGTCGAACACTCTAAAAGGCCCATAATATGTATATAGGTGTCCCAAAACCCTCTTATAGTAGCCCGTTCCCATTTTTCCAACATGATCTCTTAGTGGGGGTACGAATGTCTAATCAACCCAATGAATGAGGAAGTATATCACAACCTGTTCCACTTGTAGTAGATGCTATCCTAACATCTTCACCATAACTATTCCCATCCACCTCAAATTCATTGGCTCCTGATATACATTTCATGGTGAAAGCCACAATGGGAGTTGTTGACCTCTACCACAAATGTACAAAATTATGATACAAATTTTTTTCCCAACCATTATGTCAATCATGGATGTTATATATATTTCAAAATAACTCTGTGATGCACTTGTTGAATCCTTATAGAACCTATAGCATTTTGAGATAGATGATATTGCAGTAGAGATTTATCATGTAGACACCATTCCAATAGAATTTTAGGTCTTCATCTCATTTTCTAACTAGGATCAAGAATAGTTTATCCAAGAGAGAATATGTCCCCAATATATTTTGGGTATATTCAATAATTTAACTATCTTAATAGATATAATTGATAATGGTTATAGGATCAACCTCATCACAATTTAAACTCTCTAATTTTGGCATACAACTAAGTTGATTTGTCTCCCAAAAAGTTGACCATTCAAGGGTATGATATTTCTGAGAGAAAAAATATTTGGAAGATCATACTCCTAGCTCAGTTTGTGAATATAACATATGAAACTGAGTTTGGGTTATCTATAAAGTCACCACATACAATCTTCTACTCAAAAATCCATGGATCCCCCAACCATGTGGTGATACCTTCTATAATTCATTAGGGTTTGAAAGACAACATATATTGAAATGATTTCATACTGCATGGTATTATTTCCCTCTTAAAGACATTATGTTCCCCATATGTTAAATATTCTTTCTATAAAAAATATATAAAATTACCATTAGTGGAAGATGATATGTTTTATATATCCCCTAATGGTTTTGGTATCACTGATACTAATCCCAATAGTATGTTCGAGAGAAACTATCTTATCTCCATAAATCTAGTCAGGGTAACAGACAAACCCTCATATGTCCAAGATTTTCTTTTCTCCAATGATAATGTAAAAGAATAACATCTATGGAATCTCTCTGCAATGACTTAGTAAACAAGTGATGATAATGTATCTTCTCATGGAATGTATCACCTTGATTGTTATAGAGATTCCTCCTTTTTACCATCTCCATTTGAAAATACATCTACATACTCATAGGTGGGAAAATAAAAAAGATAACTTCTGGAATTACCCTCCCACATTCAATGAATGTGTATCAACCTCCATTTCTAAGATTAGATTGGTGAATCTATGAATAGAAAAATACTCATTGCATACACTTATCAGTTCCACCACACCCCTTAAAAAGAGAGATGTATATTAAAATTCCGAATAAGAACCGATATGTTTTAATATGAAACTATAAATAAATGCTTAAACTAATTCATGATGTGGAAACACACCATATTGGCCTATCCAATGAGAATTGAGTAATAAACTATGTGGTAGGTGAAAACACCCCTATCATACAACCAATTAGTGGAAAAAATTTACAAATTTATCGAAGGTAAATTTTCCCAAGAATTGAAATACCCAATATGGCTCCGTAAAATCATATCTAATAAGAAAATTAATTTGAATATTTGGGTCGTCGTCGATTTTAAATATGTTGATCAGAACATCCAAAAGTAATATTTCACATTACTAATCACAGAGTATTTGATCGATTTAATTGCTAGCTTCCAATACATTTCCATCATGGATGGGTATTTAGGGTACAATCAAACTATTATGTCCCCTTAATATGATTGCACCACTACCTTTAGAGATACCCAAGAGGTGTTTTGTTATTAGGTCGTTCCCTTAGAGTTAATAACAATGGAACTATATATAGAAGCACCATAAATCATATTACTAATCTATTTTTTTGGAAAAATATAAGAATGTTATATCGACAACTTGGTGTTAAAATATTTAAAATGATGTAATCGTTTCATTGATATTCAAACTATCATTTTCATGTTTTGACAACAAATTCCTATGATGAATCCACTAAAATGAACCTCCAAGGTATGATCAGGGACATTCCTTGGCTAGATGGTCTACCTCCTCAGCATCTAGGTTGACCAAAGGAATAATAATTCTATTTTAAAAATTTATCCCATCAGAAATCATAAATAACTAATGGGAATCTAAGGGAAAATCTCCTCAATTTTTTATTTAGTAGTCAACATTGCCAAGAAAGCTCTCCCATTCATTAGGATAATAAAAAGGGAATCTCCAATCAATGTGATTATGACTACATAAAATCCATTAATAATATGTAGTAGTATTTAAATTTCCCATTGGTTGTAATTTCTCTAGTGGAAGAAAGGAACCTCTTATTATAGGTGGTATCCATGGAATACTCACTCAACACCCTTCTTATATAGAAAAAAAAATTGGGGTGCAATTATAGTATGTATTACCTCAGGTGAACATTGATACATATTGAGGCATGATACTATGATATTGAGAATAAAAGCTTTCCACACATCTTCAGTGGGAAATAAATGATCCATTAATTGCAGCACCCTAAAGTACACCTAAACTCTTGTATTGTCCAAATTGATTATATCCTTGTGAAACCTATTTTGATTAGGTTCTTGTCTTGATGGGTGGTCATTCTGTAGTAATAAGAAATTAAATTCTTATCATAGATACTAGTTAATGGAAAATACCTAGATGATATCCTTACAGAACATCCTACCCTTGAAAATAAAATTGTGTACGCCGAACTTCAAGATGAAGAGGTCTTCTATTACCATGAAACTTCCCATGTATGGGATATATACTGCGATGGATCATTCATATGTCCTATAGAAAAATGATGGAAACCCAAAAACAATAGAGGGTTGGCATAGAGATTGTAACTGTCTCTCCATACAATATCTTCATTCCCTACTCTTTCTCAATATCCAAAGGCATTATGTATAATGATAAAAATTACCATACCCTTGTCGGTTGGTTCGAACTCACCCTATGGCTTCAAATAGCCATCCCAAATATCAAAATGGATTCATAACTACTATTAATGAAGATAAGTGGAAAATATACCATCAAAAAGGTAAAATTTGACTCTCTCACTATCTATACCTGTGTAATAATGAGATCTTTACCACATTATCCCACATTACATCCTGGTCTTCGATAAAAAAATTATCATGTAAACACATGGTCTAATGAAACCACCATCCTCACCAACCATGATTAGGGGGAAGCAGTATGTCATATCATGCACCAAATAATGGTCTCATCAATCATAATCTTATATATGGAAGAATTAAATCTATTTATCATCACCATACAACATGATGGACCAATATCCAACCCTCAGTGGATGGATCCCATAATCAGTTATCATTGAAATGGTATTATACAAATAGACCATCCCATATGGGAATTAAATCTAGGCTATGTAGAAAATGTTACCATAAGTGATTGTCCAAATGGGAAAAAAGTCCCTCTACAAGTGTGTATTTGACAAAATCCTCCTCAGATTCATAAAAGAATAAGAAATTCACATTATCTCATAAGAAGTCCCTGAGGGATAATGTGGTTCCCATCAGTATAGGATTAGGTTCACCCACCAAATTAGGAGGATAATTTATAAGTTGAAAAACATTATATAGGACTATTTGGAATTCACCATGAAATTTCCTGAATTCCAAATCCATACAAACTTTATCCACCCTCTATCGTAATTTCAACATATAGGAAAATATTATTGTCCATTTTATGTTTGGGGAATGGATGTGTTGGGTACATATCCCCCATCCATAAATAACATTTGTATTTACATCATAAATGTTACCATCTTCGTTTTAAAATGTGTTAAGTAAATACCCCTCAATGATTTTGGTATTAAGAACATTATATACTTAATAAAGTATTATATCATCACAAGGATCAATTTCCCTCTCAGAATATTGATTGATAATGGCACCAAATTCTATTCTCTAGAGCTGAAGAAAAAGTGTCAATAGTACAAAATCGAGTTAAATCCCTCATCTCTCTATCATTCATTGGAAATTGAAAATATGGGAGAATTCAATAAGAATATTTTGAATATTCTCTAAAATATTGTGAACAAGGATAATAATTCCTTGTTGTATGAGATTTTCTATCCGTAATGGTCCTACCTTACCCTAATTTGTATTGTTACACAAGATGCACCATACTCATCTGTGTACAAGACAAAGACATAGTTACATATAGTGGTACAGCTACCATCGCCCTAAATAGCCATTTGCATTGAACTCTTAGATGATGAGAAATTAAAAAGGTGGATGGATGAATTTGAAAGGATAAATGATAAAATGTCTCATTCCATGAAAATCCATGAATTCTATCCAAACAAAATCATGAAATCCTTTAATAATATGTTTTACATCTTTTCATTCCTCAAATGATAACTGGTGTTGGATCTCAATATCCTAATGAATTCATTAATGAATCCAGCAATGTTGGAACCCAAATTATAAGGACATTACATCATACATAAGGTCTATCACAATGTATATTACTCACTATCCACAATAGATGTAGAATGTGTCAACCCCCCCCCCCCCCCCCACACTCCCAACCAATGCTAGATTTATTAATAAATACATTTCATAGATGATTTCAAGGGTGGAAACAATGTTTATGATGTTAATGTAAACATTTTAATCTTTAAAAACATAATGGTAAATTTTATGGAGAATTCCAAGAATAAAGACATTAATATAAATGTTACCACATGTCCTAACATCATGTACATAAAATTTATTAAACCCATCATAATATTATGATTTTAAATATTCCATACATTCAAAATCACATAATAGTAAACTATACAGAACTAATTTTGGAATAAAGATGTTAAATGAAATAAAATGTTACATCAAGACCACATGATGATAAACTATGTAGATAAGTCCAAGCAGCCTGACCTTAAATTGCATGGTATCCCATGTCCTGACCATATTAGATTAAACTATACTAATTTATCCATGTTACATGATGTTAATCAGTATCATACATTGTTGGTTACAAAACATCAAACTATAAAATATCTTCCAAGAATAAAGAAATTAAACTGAACAATGTGACTCTTACTAGTTTCAAGACATTAATATAGACCAGAACATTCTCATATTATGACATTAAACTACATGGGAATAACCATCCCACTATGGACTCGTCACACATGAGCTAGATCTATCAAAAGGAATGATTGGATTCCCCAATCCCTATTTGATAGTTACCTCAACATATAGTATATATCTATCTATGACCTTTGTTTGTCTTTATTACTATAATCACATTATACTTAGTGATGCACAAACCTCTATTCATGGGACCATCCAGAAAATTCTTTTCCATTCATATCAGGTTAACTCATCCTTACTATGTTACATTAAAATATATAGTAGATGTCCTTATCACATGATGTAAATTTTCATGGTTCCACGGTGTTTCTTCCCTGTTCACATCAAGTAACCCTCATCCCCCAATAATACATTGAACTACACTGATGACATCATTTCCTAGAAAGATTAAAATGTCATGGGTTTCTAGAACTATATATTTCTTTATTCTCATTTTTAGTTAGATATGTTGGGACACCACAATCCTATATCTTGATCCACCAACCACATGTTGATAAATTTCCCCATACAATACTTAATCCCCTATGAATAATGTCATGTAAACTTTTCTGTCGATACTTCTCACACTAGGCACAACGTATGTGAGCTTAGGAATTTCAGTAAGGGATTCCCCACAGAAAAACATCATAGAAACATATAATGATTTTTTCATGGTCAGGAATGAAATACCATAACATTCATACCATGAGACATCACCACACGATGTTGAACTTGATGGTAGATGTCCTTCGCATGGCATAAAACCACACATCTATGTGGACCTCACCGGAGAGGCCACAATTTTGTATGATTGGTATCCTTCCGCACTATCATCCTCAAGAACTAAATGCGACCATATTCATCACATAAAATGATACTTAATGACATCAGGATCATCAATGTTGTTTCATGTCATAACAAATATAAATCTTTCCCCCTTCTCTGTATAGGTCGAACATGTGCATCATGGTTCTTCATTAATAACTATGTATGGAGAGATTCCTATTATAATAAGATATTTAGTGACACACAGATTTCTATCCATGGGACCAAACACCATAGAACATTTAATTTATGGAATATAGCATCCATTCGACATTATGTTAAACTACCTGTCTCTTCAAGAACTATGTGTTACATGATACTTATAATCACTAGAAATGTAGGGATGCCTAGATCTACAACCCTGGTATCGACTATTGCAATAAATGTGAACAATTACCACCTTCACATACATTCCATACCATCATAGAGTTTATCCCATTCAAAAAATATGTTTTGATTCATTCCTATCATCACCAGATACATAGTGAAACATAGATTTCCAATCTTTGGTCAAGCTACAAAAACCATTAATAAATGAACCCCATGTTGCCAAGGGCACAAGTCATACAAATCCATTTTTACCATGTGTGAGTATGTTCTATGGATATCATATATGAACATGTAATATGTATTGAAAAAAAATTCATGTCAGTTCCCACATCCTTACCGAAGGATGTTAGGATGCAAGGAAAACCTCCTAGTCACATGACATTAAAACTACAAAAAATAAATATCATTATCACATGATGATAAATATAAGGTAACATCATTGCATACTGATGCTAAAAAATGGACAATTTCCTTAATGAATGATATTAAAATGAATAGGGAAAAATAGATCCCCACTAAATGATGAAAAATTGTACATGCCACTACACAATTTTTATACTTTATCAAAGGACTCCATGAACATTACCCTGATAATATTGAGTATGAGGTTCTTTAATAATAATTAAATCACCTCAATCCATATATTATACTTTATATCGAGCACCTAATTATTGAAAAACCTTCTACAAACCCTAGAAAATATACACAACTTCAATCAACACTTTTCTTTACTATGCATGTATTCCTTTGGATCTAGCATATCTGCCAACAGCCATAAACCAAATGAGTCACTCTGAAAAATCGGATTTCTAATCCTTGTGAGATTAGAAATTTCCCAAGAAGAACTCAACACCTTAGTGTAATCCTAAATTTTCTCAGAATGAATGTCCCATATGGTTACTCATGACATAAGAACCATGGTCCATGATTAAAAATATTTAAATTTCCCAACCATATTGACGATGGGTTACTCTTGACACATGGTTTCTTAATTTGGATCTTGTGTACCATCCCCTAAATTAGGCTCACGTGTGTCACAAACATAATGCTCTTATATTTTGGTAATACATGTATGACCATGATCTCTAGCCTATAATGGTCCAAATCAAAAAAACCCTAAACTACTAGTGAAAGACAAACAAATATTTTCATGATGAAAGAAAACAAAGAGAGACCAAAAAATTTTCAATCCTTTAAAACTAAACTATTAATCTCCAAAGATTATGAAAAAAAAGTATGGTTCAGATAAATAAGGCATAGTGATCTGAAGGACTACTCTGTATCCCTAGTAAAATTAATTATATACTCATTATACCACCTGGTTTAAGAAAAAACTTGTGTAATTATTTTTCATATTTCCATGACATAAAAATATTTTTTCATGTGGTGACAAAACATTTAGGGTTCTCAAACACTTCTAGGATATTACACTATCCACAAATCACACTTCATGAATTTTGATCCCTAGATCCCCACAATCATCTACGTCCCTTGGAAAAATATATCAGGCATCAAGGGACACTTTACTTGATTGTGAAATTATTTGTATGGATCCTTCATAAGCACCTATGGTCATAAGGAAAATGTGTCTCTCTAAAAAAGGTTTTTATGATCCTTGTGAGATCTAACCTCACCATGGTAGAACCCAACACATCAAAGAAAAAGCACAATAAATGGTTTAATCAGTGCTAATAATGACTTTATTATTGCAAAAAAAATTCTAATAATCGAGGTGATATTAATAGGGGTAACTTTTATCAGTTCTAAAAAAAGCGCTGATAAAGTCCCCTTTATCAGTGCTAAAATATTATTTTTTTAAAGGGGTGTTTAATCAATAAGAAAAGGTCACTGATATAAGGGTCTTTTATCAATGGTTGTTTTTAACACTGATAGATTAATAAAATTAAAATGAATATTTAAATCGGAGACCTCTATTTTAATATCACTTGACCACTTCTCCTTTAACAGTGCTAGGAAGCCCGGCTCATGCCCCCACCACCCCTAGAAACCCAATTTAGAAGTTCCATTTGCACCCACCCACCCTTTAATAGCTATAACCTACTAAATATACCTTTACACCCCATCCATTGCTCGAATATGAATTTTAGACCTCTCTCGTGTGCTTCTGCACCCTTACCACTCGGTGTGTTTTCCCCAATTAATGATATATCCATTTATTTTTATATATATATAGTTATATTTATTAGTATATTAATATTGGTTTATATCAATATATATACATATATATGTATATATCAATATATTAATATATTAATATATATATAATTGTATTTTTTATAAGAATATTAATTTTAATATTAATATATATTTGTAATTGTAGCTTTAAATACAATAATAAAATATTTTTTTTTGTGTTTCTAAATAAATAAATAAATACATACAAATATACAACATACATGCACATGTATATATACTATTTATATGTGTATCAAAAATTATAATAATACATATTTATATATATATACATATATTATATATTCATATGAAAATTCATATGTTAGAATATATAGATAATATATTATACTTTCTTAATACAGATGCACACTAATACACAGACACAAACATATTATATAGGTATATAAATATTAACATATTTTTATTTTCAATATAATGGATATTATAAAATCTATATATCAAAAATTATAATTTACATGTAAATATGTTTAATTATTTATTTATTAAATTATTTTTATTTTTGAATATATAAAAAATATGTATATATTGTTATATATATATTAAAAAATAATTTTTTAATTTTAAAAATGTTAAATTTTAAAGCCATAATATAAATATGATTAAAATATTTTGGAAGAAATTCATTCCCAACTAAAAATAGCAAAATATTAAACCTAAAACGAGTTTGAATTTCTATCGAATATTAAAAAAATGGTATCCTTACTAAAATCATAGTTTTGGAGGCCTTGTGGTACTTTTGTCCGTAAAATGTGATAGAATGTTCCCTTGTGTCACTATAACATCGATCTAATCGGAGGCATTAATTTTATATGTTGTTGAGCTCATACGGACACCTGGATCAAATGTTATGGTTGTCTGATGTTTGAGTAACATTTTGAACTTATTTTAGATCTTTTTTTAATTTTTTTGTCAATAATATGTTATTAAATGATTATTACTCAATAAAAATTATTAAATTATTAATTAATAATTTTTCATAACTATTTAATAATCCATTTTCACTATTTATATTATATTTTAAGTGTAAATGTCAATTTATAATAAATCAAAAAATATTTAAAAACATATTTTATATTTATATCATTATAAATATATATATATATATTAACGTAATATTTTTATTAATTTTATTTAAATATAATATTTGTCAACATTTGTTAAAAACCACTGATAAAGACCCTCTATTTATATACTTTACAAAAACACGATGATAAAAGTGGCCCTTTAAAAGCACTAAAAAATAACTGATAAAGGGGGTAACTTTATCCAAGATAAAAAAAGATTTGACAAAGGGGTTATTTTAACGATGTTTTTTCGAACTATTAAAATTATCTTTTATCCGCACAATTTTTATTACAATTAAAGGGTGGTACTATGAAAACTAGTTTTTGTTGTAGTGATGTGTTATGGGTCATTCTCAGTATGAATGTCCTAGACTATCCTCATGACCTCAAAACATTGGACATTGATTTTTAATATCTATAAAACAAATTATCGTTTTGGATTCGACATCTACAATGTTACATCATCATGTTTTACCCTTTCTTATAGGAGTAATGCAACACTCCATTTCTAATCCTTTTATGGACCACTCCTTGTGATGTGAAACCACATAGAATAGGGATTGGGAATCCTAAATTTAAATTAAAACTAACCTAGGGTGTCATAACCCAAGCTAAATAGTTTTCTTTGCATGACCTACCATATCATATGGATTTTTTATTCTTCACAAATCATTCATTCCCCTTAAAAATTATTGTAGATCATTTTTTTCTTGACCATGCTATCAATGTATATGGGCCTTGAACTTCCATGTAAATGTATATTCTTCCTATAACAAAGGGACTTCAATCCTTATGAGCCTTAGATATGCTGGGGTGGAACCTGTTATCTTAATGAATTATGAGTCAACCCGGGTATGTCTTACCCATCCCATTTTCAAAGACTCAAACATTTGGGTTATAACCCATATCAATAATATTCCAACTATCTTGGTGGACCAAGAATCCCTATTATTTAACCCTCAAGATATATTATCCTTATAATCCTTCCATAAACTATAGGAATGAGTGAATTTAACTATTTTGGAAATGATTCTAATGTATAAGGGCTTCAACCTACCAACCAGAGGCATATACTCATTGTATGAAATGAGCTCTATTCATCTTGATCCTTGGAAACACCAAGGTATTACACCACACCCCAGAGTGTGTTGGGACATTCATGTCACCTCTACACCATATTCCATGATCATTGTAAATGTTCAGGATAAAATAACCAAAATTGTTGAAATATAAGATATGAGATAAAATACCATATACTATAGAAATATATGGTCAGATTTCAGAGATCATGAACTATAGAAATATAATGTTCAAGATAAATGAACATAAAACACAATGATATACGGTTCAACCTAAAAGACCCTAAACTACTCTGATAGAAGAACTGAGAAAAAATTATGCTAAATTAAATCAATTTATTCTATGACCTAATATGACAGAAATTACTATGATATTTGGTCTAAGCCAAAATACATTAATATGTGGTGATTGAAGGTTCGAGAAAAAATACCCTAAAATACAATGATAGAAGGTCTGAGCTAAAAATCCTAAACAAAATCACATCTGTAATTTAGTATGAACCGATGAAAAAACTTGTAAGTCCCATCATTCATACTTGGAAAAAGTCATGTATTGTTCACCAAGCCAATAAACATTATAAAATGATGGAGTACTCCCCCAGTGGGATATATATTCTACAAATTTATCAATCTAGGAATCAAATATTATCATGAAATATGGATAATATATTTCAATAAATAATATCATCTTGGGGGTAATTCAGGACCATTTCTCAAGAAAAATATATTATAATTTAAAATTTCTAATCCTTTCATTCATTTTTATATTATATTATACAATGTGTGGGATCCATTGATGATCTATCATATATAAATTCCAATCCTAGAACTCTTGGTCAATAATATCCAATTTGTAATGCATGAAATCCCCCAGTCGACAAACTCTTAAAAAATCATCTCCAAGGGATCAATATAAAATCCCTCCAAATGTTCACATATGAAGCAACGAAATATATATTTTCCTTAGAATTAGTTTATTTTAATTTTGGATGAATCTTATTCTAGTGGTGTCATTTATTAAACTCATATTTGTGCATCGTAAACTTTTCTGTGGAATCAAACATGTTGTGCAGATCCCTTGGTGGATAAATGAGGTTTTGGTTCATCATCTACCTAGTACATGAATTCTATCTTTCCTCCATGGGTGATAAACCATCAAATTTTGCTGAAAACCCAATTTCCTTGAGAGGTGGAGTCGATGAAATGAAAAATTTTAAAGTACCTTGGAGGAACTAATGTAATGTTTTCATGTTTCAAAAAATTATACAATAATCCAACTCATGATCTATAATGAGGTGTCATGTCATAAAGAATACAACATGCATGTAATTTTCCCATGTTTAAAAATTAGGATAATACATAGTTTCCCATTGATGAGAATCACTCTTGGATTCACCTTCATTAACTAACAATGAATTCCAGGAATTAGCTACATCACTTATAACTCCTCTTGCTGAGAAGACCTCATACCTGATACTATATCTTGAGAAAAAAGAAGACACTGAATATATGCTTCTGTGTTGTGATATATTTCAAGGGAATGCATGTAGTTTGTGATGTGGATTTGGTGATAATGAGAATATGCATGTCATGGGATCATTCAGAGCTTTTGGGTGCACATTATTTTCTACAAATATAATTTTTGGGTGGGATTTGATTTTGAAAAATACTCCATGGTCAATACATTGAATGTCATTCTCATGTGTGAGCCTCCAACATATAAATAAATAACCATGTTTTTAGAAGAATCACAACACAATAGTGGGGCCCCAGATGTAGGTTGTACAGTTATACAAAATCTGTTACATAGTATTTTACACTCATCCTCTAAAACCAGTGTATGAAGATACATGCAGTTTGATATAGGGAGGAGATGATATGCTATTATATAGGTAATACATGAGTCTAGAATCTATGTTAATAGATGAGATGAGTCCATAAGGTTGGTTCACGTGATGTATCCATGTCATGATATTTGGAATGGAATGAATAATCCTATCATGTGCACTTCTATAAACTAGACCTGTACATATGGTTTTGGCCATACAATTGGTATAGTTATCAAGAAATGACCCTATAAGAGTGGTTTTTCCAAACCGTTTTTATAACTACTCTATGCTAATCGTTTGGCCAAATCCATTAGTATATAAACTCTAATAAGACCCAATACTAATGGTGATTCCAAAAACATTGGTATAAGTGATGTTAATAACAATGGTTTTTTCTAAAAACGTTGGTATATCTTCCATTAAAAACATATACCAATGGTTCATCTAAAAAAATTGGTATAAGTTATTGTTATACCAACTTTTTAGCTATATAAAATGTTATGGATTCTATTTAAGTAACCTATACAAATGTCCTATCAATAAAATTTGAATAGACGATGGTTATTATAATAGTATAGTTAAATCCATTAGTATAACATCGATTTTAAGAACCTATACCAACGTTATTTCAAGAACCAATGGTATAGTACCAAAAATTCAAAATACATATACCATTAGTTTGAAAAAATGAACGTATATGTATTAAAATAATTAACATTGTATTTAATCAAATAACATTGAAATTTCAAAAGAAAATTTAATTTAAATATATATATATATACATATTTGTCATACTCTGTTTAAATAAATGATGTATCTTAGTGTTTAGGTTGTTGAAATACAAATTGGAGTTGTCAAGATCAAATCTTGTAGGGTTTTAGTTTTCTAATTAACTATACTAATGGTTTTGAAAAATATTGGTATAGGTATTTAAAATTACCTATACCAATGGTTTCAAAAAACAATTAGTATAAGTTTATACCAATGGAATACAATCAAATGGCCACCCAGACCATTGGTATAGGCTATTTTATAATAGAAGTGGGATCCACTGTGAAAGAAGAATGATACATAGTTACTAAATATTTCTTGATTCAGCATGTGTGTAGTTAGAAAATACTAAGTGCTTCAGTACATTTAATCAATACCTCGAACTAGTAGAATCATAATACCAGCAGCTGAGTAAGCTGGTGTGATGAAGGGGAGAACATGATAATTGAACACTCCACCTTTATCACATGTACATATTTAGTAAGATATTTTGTATATAAATATTAATGGATTATCAAAATTTGATAATATCTACCACTAGAGAAGAAAACATATTTTTTTCTCACAAATAAAAGTATAACCAAATTTTGAATTGATTACACTAATGAAAATATTTTTTAAATCCATCAAATATTCATTCTTGTGAATAAATGAGACTCTAAAATCTCCACTCACATAAGAATTCCAATGAACATTTCATGTGTCAAGTAACTATTGGGAATCATGTAAACTATCTTTAGAAGATATTTGGAACAATGTACAATGTCATGTAGAGAGATTATGCATCACACATATATAATCCATCATTCAAATATGTTACCAATCACATATCACCATCCTACCACTTCCCAGAAAGAGACTAAATTACCAAATAATTAGTTATGTGAATAATTTTATGCATTAGCTCAGTCTATGGCAATGAACAAGTCCTAAGTAATTTATTTTATGTGCCAAAAAAACCAATCATGATAACATTCATGAATCAAGCCACCATGTTCGTCCAATGTAATTCCACACCAAACACATGACATATCCATTTTTATACGAGATCATTCTTGCTTTGATTGATATTATCATTTGAAGGGGATAAATATTCCATATATTTTTTTCATTGGAATGGGTTGTGACACATTTTTGTGATAGCATGAAGAAATAACCATGCATCCTTTTACATATTGCCTTGATATGTAAACACCTGTAGTCACTCAACAAAATCATACATAAATGGACACTAGACACATTAAATATGATAATGGATACTACCGTTTAAAATGTATTCCTGGTATCAAAAGATACATTGATGAAAATTCAGTGAATCAAAGTAATGCATATAAACTCTCTTTTCCAATGTCTACATGTAATCATTATATCTACCATAGATCATGCAACCCACCATATGAAAGAAGGATGACTGACTAGGACATGGAATGCATGCAATCACGAGATCTCATATTGCTTATTTGGAACTCCATAGGAAAATATGTTGGTGATGTCTATGAAACTCCTTGTAACATAAATGATAAAAATATCCAAAATTTTGGAGACTATTGCGATTGTAAAATTCATGTGATGCACCCCATGTGGTTCACGAGACACCTAAGGACCCTAGAAACAAATCCACCTTGCTACACAAGTTCCCCACTAGCACCCTCAGTACTTGAAATACATTTTGCATGTCCATACACTCTTATGATCATCATTTGGATCAGAAAATAAGTTGAACTTTTTATCCATGAAGTGCTATTTCATCACCACATTACCTTTAGGTGGTCACGTAGCACATCAACGATGGGAATAATGTTTGTACATGAACACACTCATGGATACTCAAATGAATCTACAACATAGTAAAATAGACAAAGAAAATAATTAGGGGAATGATGGTAGCCTTTAATTATTTTGATACTGACACGACATGATGAGGATGTCCACAAAATGGCCTCACAAGACCAAATGGCATGAATGTCTAATTTCACAAAGGCCCCTTAACAAGCCATACATCTCACATGAAATGATTTAGTCATGTCACCTAATATAATACAAGGTATTTATAATAGGCATCCTGATCATGAAAAGTTTCTTCAAAGAGTCATCCCAACAATATAAAGTCACTAAGCATGTAGAAATTATTCAAAAAGGCTTCCTTTTTTTGTTATAATCCAATAAATGAGGAATTAATAGGATTATATAATGGTCACTAAATGTAGCACCATTATATTTTATGAGAAATATTATTTTTAATTTTATCGATTTCTTATGTTGTACGCCACACTAAGATTATCTTTCACTATATGAAACACCGTTTTAGCTTGTAAAATATGCTACACTATTCTTGGCTTGTGTTATAGGCAAGAGCAACCTTCATCGATAGCTTGCGTTTTAGGAAATACCGAGTATCACTAAACAACGATATGTTATGATAATATTATATAAACTAACCATTATGAATAGTAATTCCCACTTTTTAAAATTTTATAAATTTTATCTTTCAAAATGGACTTTATTTTTTGAATCAGAATATTGAAATTAGCCTAGGGTGAATTTTTGGTATATTTCTGAAAACATTCAATTTTTGATGTATTGTGAAAACACTAAGTTATTGGTTAAAAATGACATTTTATTTAAATAATAATTTATTTTATTTAAATTTATTTTTGGTCAAAATTGATACATAATACCTATATAAGTTATATGTTATTCATTTGAGACATTATATTACAATTTTAGATATATAAATTTTTTTTGAAGTTTTTATCATCTTTTACCCACCTCCTAAGAGCATTTGAAAATTTACATAAAACATAATTTTACTGCCTATATGAGTTTAATTTCCAAAATATGAGAGAAATTTTCGATATCAATAATTAAAATGTGGTTCAATGAGATGAAAATAATTTTGGGTAAATAATAACTTTTAACTTTTATTTAACACGGTTAAAAGTAAATTGGGTTATTAAGGGTAAAAATGATATTATTATTATACTAAAACATGTCCAAAATCTATTAGAAAAGTTTAATATGACCAAAAAAACCATATTAATTAAATATTACCCTTTATTTCCACATAAATTAGATTAGGACATTTATTATTTTTTATTTAAAGAAGAGTTTAAATAGTTAAAATCAATGATTAATAAGTAAAAAGTTTTAATATAAGGTTATACATAAGATAAAGTCAAATATAAATATTAATTATACATCAGAAAATAATTCCTAAATAATGGCTTTTTATTTATATTTTTAGACATTATATAATGTAATTTATTTATGACACAGTGATGATGCAGTAATTAACTTATTTATGAAATATTAACATAATTAATGTTATAAATATCCAAATAAATGTAATCATAGACTTTATATTAATTTCACTAATTTTATAGGTTAATATAACATATTAGGGTTAGTTATATGAGTTTTTTAGAAGTAATAATGATGTTATGAATTTATAAAAAACAACATACCAAATAGGGTCAAAATTTGACATTAATGAATTCTTAAAACAAATATTATATTATTAATTGATATAATGGTTCTAAAAATCTACGGTTCACCCAAAAGACTTATATAATAATATATATGAGATAATGAACCAATTGGTTTTCGATTTTCATTTTATAGTATGTTTATTAACTATATAGTGTAAGAATACAAGAAGACACGGTAAAAGTTAAATTATTTAACTTAGAGTAAAATCTTAATGATAAAGTTCATGTGGTAACCTAAACATGTCTAAAACCAATTTTTTTAGAGTATTTCGACCAATCCCAACCATTTCGTGGAAATAAGTCACTTTGAGGCCATTATAAATCGAATATTAATTTATAATAAAATAATATTTGATTTTCTTCATAAGGTTCCCCTCAACCGTCTTATAAAAGGGAACTCCCCATTCTCTCTTATTCTCACCTCCAATGAAATTTGTCTCAGACATACCCTGCCCAAATACCCTCTCAAATTTCCTTAATTCACCCTAGAGGCCTTCATTTATTCATAAAGTCAACCTATGGATCCCTTTTGATCAGATCAAAAAGAATAATCCGAAGAAGAGGTAAATATCTCACCACTTATTTCATGTTCTTTTCTTATTCCACTTCCTTCATCATTTTTGTTTACATTATAAAATAATAAATACAGTATATTATATATAATTTTATGTTATTATAAAAATTTTACAACCATATTAGTTATATTACCCATCCTATGAATGAAAAAGTCACCACACGTACGCACGTACAGCTTACTGTCTTCACATCATGGTATAGTTTGTAATTCAAACTTTTCACCATTTGGATGGTTATAATAATGTTCATAAATGATATAAATAATATATATAACATTGTTATGATATTTTATATTTGATATATTATCCAATTATAATCTATGTTAACATCAAAATAATGATATTGTCGCTCGTGCGTAAGTACGGACTACCGTCTCCACGAACACGATAAGATTCATTTTCCATGATTAACCATTCAAGTATGATTATAAAGTATATATAATAAATAATTATTAATGATATTAAATAATAATGATACTGTATTTATGTACATATATTTTTCAGTTACTTATTTCTATTAAATTCAATAAGGAAATGAAAACAACATTCATCCGTACGTACAGCCTACCTTCTCCATGAATGGTGTATTTCATTCCATTTATCGATATATCATATATATTTATATGATGAATATATATTATATATAAATAGTGTTTTATATTATTTAATTAATTAAATCAGTATATAAGTAATAATATCAAGAACAACAAGTCGAAACAGGTACGATAAGTTAAACGATTTTACCCAAAACGCTGCTTTAACATGGAATTTACAAAAGAACGAGTAATATAAAGTCATATGTGAATCATATATGATAAAATAAATATTATTATTTTTATGTTACATATTAATAATATGTTTAAACCCACTATACAGGAGTCTCAGATACATACGGATGAAATTCGATATATGGTAAGGGTTAATTTTGCAAATCTCATTTTTATTCGAGATTACTTATACGTAAGTATTTAATGTGGTTATTTTTATCATCCATGTCCATGTTTAATAAAAATGTTTTAAAAAAATGTTTTCAAATTTTCAAGGTATTTTTAAAGTCATTTTTACCCTTTGTTGACTTTTTACCACATTGTATGGAAGGAATCTTTCCTTTCATTACCATATAAGGTACTCTTTGACTTTTCCATCAAAAGTAAGTGAAGAATGTTATTTTAACGTATAGAGTGTGAATGTATTTTTACTGTTTCATAATGACTTATTTCAATGAAGATTCATCCACAAAATTTCATGATTATTTTCAAAAAAAATTCTTTTCATTTAAAATTTCATTTCATTTTGAGAAAAAAATTATTTTGAAGGTGAAATGATATTTTCCTCAAAAATCCATTTCAAGTGTTTTATCAAAACTATTTTCCATCTAAGATGAAATTATTTCATATGTTTATGTTTCATGTTTAATTTATGTATTATTTACATTGTTTGATTTTTCTTATGATGAAATTATATCCATTTCTTTTATATGGAATATGTTATGATGGGATGATGTTTATGAAACCCACTTTATTTATTGGGATACTATGAATGATGTATGTTTATTTTTTGGCACACAAAAGAATGATTTAGTTTTGAGATTGGTGGGACCTATATCTCACTCCAATTCATTGGGTAATGATTTATATCTCATGATATAAACATGGATGGAACAACTACTGAATCCTGTTTAGTAATACATGGATGGAATGCCAAGTAAACCCGATTCATCAATGGACTTTGTCCACTATGATGGTCTTGGAAGCAATGCCTTGGATCCTATGGAAATCATATCATGTGACTAAATTTTCCATAATTACATATTTTATTACCATTTTATTTTATCCCGATTAATGTTCCTCTATGATATATGCCTTATGTACTTCCTAGTTTTATGTCATTGCTCAAGATTTTGATGTTTAGATTTTATGTTCAGGTTTTTGCATTCAAATGTTTATGGATTTTTATGTTCTCTATTTTTACCCTTACTAAGCATTTAATCTCACCCATTTTATGTTTTCTTTTCCCCCTGATATATGGTAATGTTTTATGTAAGAAAACATAAGGGGATGATCTTTATGGGAGATGTTGAAGATCTTTCACTACGATTAGAATATTATGTTTCGAGTTTCTAAAGACACAAAACTATAACGATCGTTGGGTGTTTGTTTTTGTTATGTATTAAGTATTTTGAAAAAGTAATGTAATGTCCATTTACGTCAAGTATGGGTCTCTACAGTTGATATCAAAGGAAAGGTTTAGTTAACCTTTGGAAACTAGGATGTGAAAACCTTAGTGAGATCGCTAGAGATATTTCTATGGTATGTCTAAGGATGTCACTAAGGTCTAGTATAAGTATAGGTTACAATCCTATAATTATGTTAACAATCATGAATATCCAAGTGTGATTCTAAGGTGTCATGGATTAAAGAATTTTTGATAAGTTAGTCATCCCATAAGTTACTTTTTATGATTACGTGGTTCCTTGTTACTTTAAATGTTTCATAGACTATGGTTTCTAGTTTTAGTCAATGGAGGGAATAAGAAGGAATTCAGTTAACATTGATTCCAATGAAAAAATTGGTGGTTATGATCTACAAAATTGTGTAATGGTAGGAGAGAAAGATATTATGATTATTGTGAATTAGTCATCGCGATATATGATTAACAAGGTGAACATAAGTTGTATTCCTAAGTCATCAAATAAGAAGAAGAGGGACTTTTATGCATGTTTTAATGGTGAAGAACATTTAAGATGGAAGATTAAGATTTCTACAAATCAAGAAGAATGGAAGAAGAACTTTGAGGAATACCTAAAATGGAGGGGAATATGTTATTTGTGTGGGGAAAGGGGTCATAGAGTTACAGACTGTTATGGGGTTTAATGACTTATCTATTGAGAACATGGGCATTACCCAACTCAATGCCCTGACCTAAGAGGTTACTTCTCAATCAAGGAATAACTTATTCCATGACAACCATTAAAGAGGATGGATTGAAGTGTTTATGTATTTTTATTCAAGAATAATGTTGTTGAGGTAATTTTATGATATATTCGAATATCTATGTATTGGTCCATTGTGGTTTTCCATATGAATATGGTACCGGAAACCATGAAAAGTGATTGAAATATTTTTGGAAATAAGATGATATGTGCATAATGATGGGATAAGGAGAAAATAATATGTTTGATAGTATTAATGATCTCATGACTGATATAAGGACAAAGAGATATCCTTGTTTGAGTATATAGAATTTTTGGAATTTTAGTATGTGGAAAGGGTTGTGTTTTGACAACATTCATGTTTCACTAAAGTTCAATGGGTATTCATTTTTCATGAGAATACATGATTAAGTTATTCACATTTTTGGAATGTGACCAGCAACATTATATTTCTTATGATATATAGGGGACAAATGAAGGAATTCAGATGCTCGGTAGATGAAATATCTAGTAATTGGACAGAAGTATTTTTGATAATCGTAATGCTTAGAATGGATTAATTTAGACATCATATAGTGTTGATTAAAGCTATAATTTTTTTATTATATTTCATAAATGTTATAATAGTCTAGTTTAAGAAAAAGGACAACCCATAGGACGGGTGAAAACCAGTCGCGTCGGACAAGGATGCGGGAATAAAACCCACAACCGAAGTGTGATAGGCCTTTATCGCCTATTAATGTCCAATAGGAAGTCCCTGGTTAGTAGAAATTAATTTTATTTTAATAATAGGTATAATAGATGAAGTATAAGTCCATTTTTGGAACCATATATGATTAATCTCACCGTAGATGGACTTACGTATATTTACTAAATTTTTCTTTCTTTTTGTCGAAGACATTTTGGATGACCTATCATTCTATATCATGATCGGATAACACTTCACGAATGAAAAATTCAACTTTATTTCTTTCAGAGATGAAGTGGAAATTGTTCAAGGAATTACCAATGGTGAGATTTTACCAAAATCAATTAAGTATTTCTTCTAATTCCAATTTTGTTTCAAATTTAGGGAAATGATCTTGAATACCAAAAAACATTGTCCTAGATGGTACCATAGATAATAAAAAATTTATAGATTTTGGGATTTATGGCCTTTTCATAACCATTTTCTCTACCACTCTCTATCAGAACATGATGGATAAATTTCTCATCCATATCCATATATTCACCTATGTTCTTCAATGTGGAAACCCATTGATTAGTTAATTTAGGTAACTATATGTTTTTTTTAAATTAGGTTTTAGTATTTATTTTTACAATGTGGTTTTTCTATGTGTGAAAAATTACAGTATTCCACCATTTATAACCCCAATGAATTTCGAGGGAGAAATTCATTTTAAGGAGGGTAGAATGTAACGCCCTGATTTTTTCTGAGAAATATTATTTTTAATTTATTTGATGTCTTGTGTTGTATGCTACAACAATATTATCTTAAGCTATAAGCAACACTGTATTAGCTTGTAGTATACGCAACACTATTCTTGGCTTACATTACATGCAAGAGAAACTTTCTTCAATATATTGCGTTGTACACAATACCAAGTTTCACTAAACAACGATATTTTATTAAATTATTATATAAACTATCCATTACGAATATTAATACCCATATTTTTAAATTTTATAAATTTTATCTTTCAAAATGGACTTCATTTTTGGATTCAGAATATCGAAATTATCCTGGGGTTTATTTTTTTTATTTTTCTAAAAACGATGATTTTTTATAAATATTGAAATCACGGAGTTATTGGTTAAAACTGACTTTTTATTTAAACAATCATTTATTTTATTTAAATTTATTTTCCTTCAAAACGGATACATAATACCTATATAAATTCAATGAAATTCATTGGAGACATTATATAATAATTTTAGATATATAAAAATTTTATTTACCTTTTTACTGTATTTTGCCCACCTCCAAGGAGCATTTGAAAATTTTTATAAAAGATAATTTTACCACTTTTGTGAGAATATCCAAGATACATTGTTGATATCAATATATAAAATTTGGTTAAATGGGATGGAAGTAATTTTTGGGGAATAGTAACATTTAACTTTTATTTACCACAGTTAAATGTAAATTGGGTAATTAAGGGTAAAAATAATATTTTTATAATCCTAACACATTTCCAAATTCTATTGGATAAGTGATATTCGTCCTAAAACAACCATAGGAACAAAATATTACCCATTAGGTCCACTTGTATTACATTAGGACATTTATTATTATTTTATTTAAAGAAGGGTTAAAATAGTTAAAATCAATGTTTAATATTTAAAACATTTTTAATATAGGGTTATACATAAGATAAATTATACTATAAATATTCATTACAAGTATAAAACTATTTTCTAAATAATGGTATTTTATTTATATTTTTTAAGCATTATATAATTTAATTTATTTATGATAAAACGATGATGTTGTAATTACATTATTAATGAAATATTAAAAAAATTATTGTTATAAATATCCAAATAAATATAATTTGAGACTTTTTATGAATTAAAATAATTTTTGTGGTTAATATAACATATTATGGTTGGTTAGATGACTTTTTTTCGAACTAATAATGCTGTTATGTATTTTGAAAAAACAAAATACAAAATAGTGTAAAAATTGACATAAAAGATTTTTTTAAAACAATTATTATATTATTAATTGATATAATGATCCTAAAAATATAATGTTCTACCAAAATACTTATATAATAATATATATGATACTAATGAACCAATTGGGGTTCTATTGGTAGTTTATAGTTTGTTTATTAACCATATAGTGTAAGAATAAAATAAGACGGTGTAAAAGTTAAATTATTTAACTTAGAGTCAAATATAAATGATAAGGTTAATGTGGTAACATAAACATGTTTAAAACCTATTTATTTAATTTATTTAGACCCATACCTACCTTATAGTCAACATAAGTCACTTTGGAGAGATTATAAGGCAAATATAAATTAATTATAAAATAATATTTTAAGTTTTATATAAGGTACCCCTCACCCCTCTTATAAAAGGGCACTCTACCATCACTCTAATTAACACCTCCAAATACATTTGTCTTGGAAAAACCCTCCCCAAATATCCTTTCAACAATATTCACTTAATCATAGAGGCCTTACTTTAGTTAGAAAGTAAACATAAGGATCCCTTTTGATCAAATTAAAAGGAAGAACCCGAAAAAGCGGTAAATATCACACCAACTATTTCAAGTTCCTTTCTTCTTCTACATCCTCGGTCTTTGTCATTTCTATTATAAAATAATAACTCCAGTGTCTTCTATATACTGTGATGTTAATATAAATATTTTACAACCATATTAGTTATTTTCTTTATCCTAGGAATGAAAATGTCACCACACGTGCGTACATACAGCTTACAGTATCCACGTCATGGTGTAGTTTGTTATTCAAAAATTTCATCATTCGTATTGGTATAATAATTAGTATAAATCATATAAATAATAAATATAACATTATTATTATTCTTTATATATTATATAAAATCCAATTAGAAACTAATATAATACAAAAAAATGATATTGTTTCTCGGGCGTACGCACGAACTACTGTCTCCACGAACGCGATGAGATTAATTTTCCATGATTAACCATTAAAGTATTATTATAGAGTATATATAATAAATAATCATGAAAGATATTATATTATAATGATTCTGTATTTATATAAATATATTATTCATTTACGTAATTCCATTCATTTCAATAAGGAAATGAAAACAGCATTCATGCGTACATACAGCCTACCGTCTCCATAAACGGTGTATTTCATTCCATTTATTGATCATTCAAATATATTTATATGATGAATATATATTATATATAAATCAAGTTTTACATTATGGAATCAATTAATTCAGGATATAAGTAATAATATCATTAACAAGAAGTTGAATCACGTACGATAAATGAAATGATTTTACGCAAAACGTTGCTTTAACATAGAATTTACAAAAGAACGAGTAATATAAAGTAATAAGTGAATCATATATGATATCATAAATATTCAAATGGTTATGTTACAAGTTATTAATATGTTTAAACCCACTATACAGGAGTCTGGGACACATGTGGAAAAAATTTGACATAAGGTAAGGGGTAATTTTTCAAATATAATCTCTATCCGAGATTTTTTATATTTATGTATTTACTTAGGTTAAGTTTATCATCCATTTCCATGTTTACTAAAAATGTTTTCATAAAATTTCTACTATTATTCCATGTATTTTTAAATTAAATTTTACCCTCTGTTGACTTTTTACCATATTTTATGTAAGAAAATTTTTTCTTTGGTTACTATATAAGGTACTTTTTGACGTTTCCGGAAAAAGTACGAGAAGAATGTTATTTTTAACATATACAGCATGAATGGATTTTTACGGTTTCATAATTAATTATTTCAATGAATTAAACTCTAAAAAATATATTTATTATTTTAAACAAAATCATTTTCTTTTAAAGTTTCTTGGCATTTTGAGAAAAGAAAATAATTTTGATGATGAAAGGATATTTTCCTCAAGAATTCATTTCAAGTGTTTTATCAAAAATATTATCCAACTAAGATGACATTATTTATTATTTATATTTCAAGTATAACGATTCTATTATTTACATGGATTGATTTTTCTTATGATTAAATGATATCCATTTCTATTATATGGAATATGTTATGATGGAATGATTCTTATGAAACACATTTTATTCGTTGGGTTATTATGAATGATGTATGTTTATTTTGTGGAACATGAAATAATGACTTCATTATGAGATGGGTGGGACCTATATATCCCTAAAATTCATTGGGTAACGATTTATATATCATGAGACAAACATGCCTAGAACAACAAGTCAATCTGGTTCAGTAATACACGGACGAAATGACAAATAAACCCGATTCAGTAATGGACTTCATCCACTATGATGGTCTTTGCAGCAATTCCTTGGATACTATGGAAATCATATCATGTGATTAATTTTTTTCCACACTTCCATGTTTTATTCCCATGGTATTTAATCATGATTTATGTTCCTCTATGATATATGACTTACGTACTTCCATGTTTTATGTCATTTCTCATGATTTTGATGTTTAGATATTATGTTCAAGTTTTTGCATTCAAATGTTTATGGATTGTTTTTTGTTCTCTATGTTTAACCTTACTCATCATTTGAGTTCACCCTATTTATGTTTTCATTTCCCCATTATATAAGGAAGGTTTTTATTTAAGAAAACAAATTGGGAAGATCACTATCGGAGATGTTGAAGATCTTTCACTAAGATTAGAAGATTTTATTCCGAGTTTCAAAGACACTAAACTATTATGGTCCTTGGGTGTTTATTTTTTTATGTATTAAGTATTTCACAAAAGTAATGTATTGTCAATGTACATAAAGTATCGGTCTCTACACTATATATCATATGATGCCCTTAGAGTGACATATACTGTGAACTCATAAAAAACATGATGTTGAATACCTCCACCAATTCGATCGTTGATTCATGAGACACACACTGCATAAAGAGGATAATAATTGAGGTGGTGAGGCCAATAAACCCCTCAATATAACATCAAAAAACCCACAATTATGATTTTGAGTACAAATTGATTTTTTCTTATAACTACGCACCGAATAACTGAACCACCAGAGAATATTTCTCACTGTGGATGATCCTTGAATAGTAATTTTTCACATCATGTAAGATATAGGGAACCACAACAACGATACTGAAACATGTATAAATCACATCATGTGATCAGACATATAACATGCGAACGAGTACTTGATGGAAACACAATTAACATACAACAAATATGATAAATCACATCAGTATTTAAAAAATATTATGATATATAAATCTAAGTTATTTTAAATTATAGTCTAGAAAAAAAATTATAATATGGGAGGCATATGTGAAGAAAATATACGTTGATCTACCAGCACTTCACATGGACCACCCATGACAAGTGACAAAACTAGTACATGTCACCTAAATCTTGGTAAACTACTTTTTTTATCCAATTTGGATCATTCCATATGATCTTTATATGTAAATGAATGTTGAATGATGCATTAAGGGAAATCCAGCCATGTATCGTATTGCCTTCCGGAATCACCGTCCAAACATCGCAGTATCCTTTAGACATGTCCCCCGACTCATAAGATAGCCCTAAAAAATGTAAAATAAATATAATATATGCACCCATGATTTTTAATTGAAATTCATTATTACCTTTAGTAATTACAATCAAATCTCATGATGTTCCCAGACATGTCCTCCTAGATCAAGCATCACCCTCTAGATATGTCTTATTAACTCTCGTGAATTCCACTAAGCATGTAATCTAGCATTCGTGTTGACCCCATGGTATGTCAATGAATGATAAAAATCTATATAATTATTTCATATAGGAAAATGTGATGTCTTCAAGGATTATTTGGCCAGGTCTCATGATTTTCTTCGAACAAGTCATCCTTTATCAGGTGATGACCCCAAACATGACATTTAGGGAATGCAACATCCATCATACATGTCAATCCGATCATTTTATTGCCTTTGGACTTATCTAAAAAATAACCAAACATTTCTAAAAATCCTCTAACATTTTAAATAAAAAATTGAGGCATATCAATCTTGTAGTCAAGCATGTCATGAAGGAAACCATGTTAGGTGTAATATGCATCCTAGGGATGGTTAAATTTTTCCACCCTCAGTGTGTAATCACTGATCAGACGGGAAACCACAACATATATGTTCCAATCAAGTTAAATATGATGAATTTGATTCATTATATAATTGGTATAAGTAGGATGCCCCATCAATTCACATGCTCTATATAAAGAATCCAAATTTCTTCCAAATACATATTTTCCGTATCAAAGATAAGTGCTATTGATTATCAATCACCCCTTGTTTCTCACATCGATCATAGCTCATGTGCAATTAGGGAGTCAAAATGAATAAGAAATTAATGTGAAAATAATATTCCTGAGTAAGGGAACCCATATTGTGCATTCCCAATCAACAACATAACATGATATGTACCATATATAAGGGAAAACTTATAGTAATCCCACACCAATTGATCTATGAGGACTATGATCCCTTCCATAACCTATATACGTATGAAATATTTGTAACATATTATCCCAAAATAAAATGGGAATCCAAATATGTATATGTATCACCATCTCAATGAAATTTCAACCATGTGGACCCAATCATTCTCGTGGTTTAATTAGTCTACCACATCCATCTACAAACTAAAAAACTAATATAACATTGATGACTCTGATTCCTTCCATAACTAGGATAAGTAGGACCTGTCCCTATGGAATGATATCCATATTAAACAGTAGAAGGGTTTTAGCATTACATAATTCATTATTCCATATTATATTAGGTTATTCACAATTTATACCTTGTTTCTCAAATTGATCATAGGTTTCATGGGCTTTGAGAGTTGCAATAAACACATAACTGTAATCATGAATCTCCTCCAACATGGTAAATCTCTGTTTGTATGCCCTAATGAGTGGAATGATATACATATACCCTATATAAGGTCATATACAATGGTTTCATTCCCAAGGGTGTGATCAAAATACAATAACATTAATTGTTGATATAACCATGATACATTGCATGTCTCCTAAAACTCGATCTGAAATATCATGTGTCTTAGTTCTGGAAAATATATCATTTACACATGAATTTATACTACAATGTTTTAATAAAATATGTGTTTTTTGAATCCTGAAATAAACATGATATGTAGGATGCCTCAAAATGGATCAATCCCCTCTTATGAATATTACCCAACTACCTACATGGAAGAAAATTCCAATGTGTCTTATTATATAGATTCAGAATAAAAGAAACTATTCATTTAGGGGAAATTGTTGAATAACCCTAGATACATATAAATGTATTCAATAATTAGATCTCATTCTTCTTCTACACATAAATGGACAGAACCTATGATCATTTTGACTGAACCTATGATCATCTTGTCAGTTTAACATATGTTATATTAGTATAGAGAACATATTATAGAACATGTGTTAAATCTATGAGTGAGACATGGTGTAGGAAAAAATTCCCCCCAAATGGGTGTGATGAGTGTAACCAGTCATCCTTTCAACCAATTCATTTCCTTGAACATTTTGGGTTTGAAACCCAAATTGGCCACTTGCCTTTGGAATGAAGTCATATAACATGTTTAGGATGAGGAATCCATTAGGATTTTCCATTAATAGTGAAAACGGACACATTGTATAAATTATTATGCATCACATTCAAACCCCACACTCATAATAATCCATTGAGAAAAACCATGTGCCACTACAAGTTGTCCAGTTTCCCATCGAATCAGAAATTGTGGACAGGATCTGAATCCCACATGTGATAAAATGATTGGGTAATTAATATTCAATCCATTTTTAAACACTCTATGAATAAAAATGTTTTCCCCAACATTAATCTATTGAATAACAAAATGATTGAGTTGTTATCTGTTGGTCCATTGTGTTCAAACAATATACGCAAAAAAAATGGTGAACCTAAAATGAATCTCTCAAATGAAGAAATGATTAGCTTATTATATGATGGTTCATTTTTTGACACACTATACAAAAATAATGGTGAACCCAATGTGAATCAATCATATTGACAAAATGTTGGTTTATTATGTGTCTAGAAGTTATATTTTCATATCAAGAAAATATAAATCATTTAAAATGATTCATATAGTTTATCCTCTATAATAGAGGTTCCCATAAAATAATTCTGTATTCTATTTGACATGACTATGTGAGTAGAATTTTTAGACCTTTAATAAAATAAAAATAGTTTTAACTATTCATATGTGATTGAGGACACCTCAATAATATTATATTTCCCAAATTGGTCAACATATTCACTCTTTTCATCCAGACAGCAGATTCTACCCTCATCAACAGAATCCTGATATAAGACAATGCCATCTTCTAGTTACTGTTGTAGCAAGTCACTTGTGGTTTTATCCCTCACAGGTATCAAAATGTTATCACTTGCCCAAAACCATAATTTTATTTGGAAAATAGAGTTGTCCAAGAGAACCATCGACCTGATACAATCCTATCCCTCAAAGATGGATGTGAGGGTCTTTGAGTAATGGTTCTGATGAGTTGGTATTATAAAAGGAAATCTTCACCAAATTGAGTGGCCCTTATTTCTATAGCCGACCAATTTAAGAGATTGTCCATAAAGTTTGATAATCATTATCACAAACCATCCTAGTGGGTCCCACACCGAAAATCTCAAATACCGCCTTTAATAGGGCAAGGGAGGTGAGTATAAATTAGTAGTCATATCACTAATATGGGAGGCATTTCATACGTTCTTATATACAGACACATATATCTAATCCCAAAAATTTTGAAATGTAAAAACCACTAAGGAAAAAAATGAATGCATACATCTAAACCTAAGCAAAAGAGTACAATGGAAAGTGAAGGTCAAAAAGTAAACTCGAAAAAAATACAATCTGGCGAAATGAAAGAATATTTAATCTACAATTCCCATTCTGTAGGAAAGTAATATGTATTGGGACTACTTATCTTTTTCATAGGAACACATGATCCTATAATGAAGCTCACAAAGCTCAGTCTGGTCATAGATTTCCCTAGACACTATCAATGTTTCTCTTGTCATTAAAAGACATGACACATGTGTGGAAAGCCTATTTAGTGTTGAGTATAACAATACTCACTAGAGGAATCTGAAAACCATAGAATAATACAAATATTAAAGATACAGTAAGCTTTACATAGTATATGACTATAGAACATATAAAAATAGAAGCATATCTAGATAAACTCCAACCCCGGACTGGTGGCCTAGAGGCAACTCACAATGACCCACATACACATTCTTGGGATTCCATCTGAATATTTGATAAAGCACTCATTTGGGTGAAATAATTCAAAGAATTTGATAGATATTATGATGTTCATCTAAGAAGTATGTTTGTCGGGACATGTCACATGTGAGATGACTACAATGATATATCTCATGAGAGAACTTTTGCAATAATTTCGGGAGAACCCACTTCTATGTGGGTAATGATCACGATACAAGAATGATGATCACAAGAATGGAATTGTCATATAAAACGACTCATACGGATTCACATGCTAATTAGAGGATCAATGTATTTTCTAATAGGACATGTTTATATCTCACTCTACCTAGGGTGATGAAAGTGTAGAGGATCTCGACCTGGGCCACTTGGAGGGATTATGACTCTATACATAATTAAATGTTGAAGATATCATACTCCTATAGATATAAATGATACAAGACCTTTAGGGTAACGAGTGAAAGGTGATATAACCCAAATGAAACATGTCTATGGATTGGTAGACCTTGAGATATATCCATGTACAAGAATGTACTTATCATGTTGAAGAGTCACATGCCATGTGTCGTGGCTCTAGGTACTACCTGTGTGAAATAGACCAAGTCATAAGAACATGTCCTGTAGAAAGAGGAGTACACAACCTATAGAAAGACTTGCCCAATGTTCTCCTTCAACCAATGTGCACCCGTGTACCCTGGACATGTACCAGTACACAGTGTCAACTCGTGTCTACCATCCCATGTACCAGTGCATTGGGTAGCCAACCTATCCATCATGGTCTAGCCGTGTGATAGAGTATATGTCGTGTACTCCACCTTGAATCCATGTACCACCAAAGATACATGTTGAGTCATGTGTGATTCTGCACAAGCCTTGTGATAACAATCACATGTCACATCATCACTTCCTATAATCTGAAACCCAAGAAAACACTAAGAAGGTCCCACACACTGTGTCTTCTAGGGAAAACATGGTGTTATTATTCGTTAATAATGCATCAACCCTATCCACCATTGATCTGTCCCTACAAAAAAGGTTTTTGAATAACACTTTATGTTCATTGTGTTTTTTCAGAATCAAATGTTCTTTGTTTGCTCCTTCATGTGTATATATGATTAGAAAACTGGTTATATGATCACCATGAAACTCCTAATTCAAGCTTGACCCACCCTATAAATGTATATTTAGTATGTTTTCTGCATCTAATCAGATCCAAATACTTTTTGTGTTCATATGTTTGATGAATGGATGAAGATTAATTTATTAATATCCCTATCAATTCATCATCGGACCTCCCCTAGGTCGTCAAGATGTCAGATCATCATGTTTTGGTCTTTGCATTGTGTGATGGATGTGTATCGATCTATTGTTCATATCATCATGTGGAACACGATAAACATGTGGGTCGAAGGGGAGAAGAAATCCAAATAATTAACCAAGGAATGAACCTTCACCATCATTCTTTAAAACATTGATCTACTCTCATTACAAGGATCAAACAGACAAAATAAAAATATAAATCAAATCAAACATGGATAAATACAACAAAAAACCCAATAAAATACCCTCCCATAAGAACAAATGATATGTAGTTAAACCTATTTGTGGTTAGATCCACATTCCTCAATAAAATAAAAGAATGTGGAAGAATGAATTGAAATAACAAACCCTACCTCGGTTTAGGATCGATCACTGACGAAGTGGGATTACGCTGTCGTCATAAACGAGGTACTCTATCTCTATTGGCTCTATGATTCATGAACAATTGAGTCATGGTATTTCATTATCGAGAGGTTTACACAAGGGTATCCTATCCACACCTCTACATAAATTAAGTGTAATGAACCTAAACATAGAGATTCTACGTAATAGATTATTTAATATCTCTCTTCTCTTCATTGATCTAATGTGAATAAAATAAATATTTTAATTTATTGTATTTCATTAAATGTCTAAAAACTGACTTCTGCAGCTGACCTGCATCAGTCGATGTTAGGTCTCACATTATGTAATGTCACTTTTATGAACACCATTGTTCCCTATAATTTCTGAACCATGAAATGTTTTAGAATTTATTCCACTTTTTCAGGAAAAATATTTGCACGTCCTATATAAAAGTTTATTTTATTTCAATCATTTTTTTCAGGCACTATGAGTTTCAGAATCACATCTCATCACCATGAATGGTCTCAAAATAATTCCATATAATATTAAATAATAATACAGGGAAAATAAAACACATTACAATCACACCTTCAATATATAATTAAGGTGAACCATGGAGTCAAATACGACTCCCATCATGTTCAGTTACCCCCGAGGAGGGAAAATATCAACTGTTGTCTCTAACACCATCCCATTGGTACCCATCAGTTACCATCTTAGGGTACCACTCGACACACTTCCTCTTATGATGACTATTCTTGCATGAAAATGAAGACACAATAGGTGAGGATGACACTAGACCTCTAGGATAGGGCTCATAACCTCACTCTCACTGACAATGTATGTCTATATATTCTACAGTATGTTGGGACTGTACTCAAAAAAATTATCACTGGATAATTTTATATGCACATATTCATATAGTATGAATGCAGGAGGCACATATCCTCACCCCAATCATGAATCCCACCAGTATATTCTAGTGTAATAAGAGGAAATAAGTTAGATAATATATGTAAAGAACCGGATTTCTCGTGGAATTTTTTCTAGTACATTGGATTTTCTATGAGTGTGAAATTTTATGGTGCTTGATTCAGAGGCCCGGTGTACCCAGAATCAATTTCTCAAGTTTTATTCAGGTAAGTTCACTAAACGTATGAGTGGAATTTTATAACTTTTTAACCGATGGTCAGAATTGAAATCTGAGGGCACAATTGAACTCACGATGCTGGGATTCACTTAAGTGGACTTTCACCTCGATGGCATTTGGTTGAGAATAAAAGTTAGTTTTTAGAGTTTTTAAGAATAATATTAAATAAAAATAAGTGTGTATAATATTTTTATTTGGTGGTTAAAACCTCCATGTGGAGGTTAGAGGTGGGGGACACCACACCATAACCTCCCATGATATGTTATGGTGGTGGGTACCACTCGAGTTCTCAATACCACTTATCAATTAAAGAGGTGGAGACCACTCGAGATTTAAAACCCTTTGAACTCTCCATAAGATGGGGGAAACCCTTGAAATTCCTTCATAAATGTTCCAATCCACACAAATTAATTAATGGAACATTAATTAAATATTTTGAAATATTTTGAATATTTTTTCCAACAATTAAATAATGGGTTAGATTAAACCATTATTTTTTGTTGGAATTTTCATTTGGTGGAGCATTGGGAGAGGGGTTGGAATATCATGGAGGAAATAATTCTACCAATGAAAAATGCATCTTCTGCCAACAATGAACGACCTTCAACTGGGGAAAGAAAGGGAAGTGTCTTCCTTGAAGAATGGTGATGATGTCATCCCCAACTTTTTCATCTTCTTCCCAACGTCAAGGAACGACGCCTGCCTTTTTACAACATCATCAACGAACAAAAATATGAGGTAGGGGAATTTAATATTGATATGTTTTCATTTTTTGTTGAAAAAAAAATTATTTTTTGTTTTACCAATTTTTATCACCATAAGGCGGAGAGTGCGGGCCGCATGAACACGACACGACACCCCTCCATTTATGCTTGCTGGTTGACGAAGGAGGTAGTAGAATAGTGCCACCGATGGGGAGGCAGAGCAACAGCAGCCAGCGTCGGTCTGGCCGTGAAGAAACTGATGGCGCGAGGCTTCTGGGCCCCCAGAAGGACGTGGCATCTTCATACCACGTGGATGAAAGTGACCGCGACCAGGTCAGGCCATTGTGGATGGGTGTGGGGCCGTTTCGCGGAGAGAAGGATAAGATGTTCGCGGCCAGGCCAGTCCACGACGGAGGGGTGTGGCGCCGTCGCACCTCACGGAGGAGGAGAGCCGTAGCCAGGGCAGGCTAGGGCGGAGGTGCATAGGCGGTTGGCTGGGTCGACCACCGGTGGTGCGATACCGGTTGGACGTACGGCCGGCAAGAAAGGGTGGGACCCCCTTGTCCCATGGGTTACTGAACCAGCTCCATGTTCCAGTTCCGTTCAGGAGACAAGGTGCATGACACCCCCCCACCCACGCAGCTCAGGCAGGCACCGCCAGTCGCTGGGCAGCCGGGCCATGTGGGCCGCCAGCCAGGCCAAGCGGGCCTGAACCAGTACTGGGCGCACCCAGTGCGGGCCGGGCCACCCCTTCAGGATGGGCCACTCCATCGGGCTGGGCCACCCCCTTGGGCTAGGATTCCCTCAGGCCGAGCTGCCCCCTCATCCTAGGTTTGTCCCACGGACAGGGTCGGACCCCAGTCCAAACCTATTTGAGCCGAATAATCCTTTTCCCTCATAAGATGGGATACATGTGTCCGATAAACGAACCGTATGCAGTGACATAAAGCATAGAGTGAGACGGTTATTTTGGAATATGCCACATGAGGATTGAACATATATGTTTTATGGTAGGGTTATATTGAACATAAAAATTCAACCGGGCCCCCGGGACAGAAATGCCAATAACTCACAGACAAGGCGTCTGATTGACGCGCCGTCTATTGCGTTGATACCCCTATGACAAGGTGGACCTTTAAGTTACATATTCATTGTTCTCAGTGGAAGTTGGATCATCGACCAATAGCTCATGGAGAACATCCTTCCCGGAGAAGAGCGTGCTCAGTGCGGAAACCTAGTAGCTCGCTGAGACCTGACGACTAGTGACCGATTGACTATGTGTGTTTCGACTAACACAGTGGGAAGCGCCTCTATGTGACATAGAAGACCCATAGTGGGAGGCACCATAATGTGACACAGCAGACCCACGGTACTCGATAGGAGGAGTACGTCAGCAGGCTACGAGGGGGAGTGCCTCTGTGTGACGCTGAAGACCCATAGTGGGGAGTGCCTCTGTGTGACACAGCATACCCACGGTACTCGACAGGATGAGTACCTCAGCAGACCTGGATAGTGGGAAGTGCCTTTGTGTGACGTGGAAATCCCACAGTTCTCTATATTATAGGAGAACATCAACAGCTGAGGTTTCAACAGTTTGACTAGGGATGATACTTGATACAACCCCCATGATTAAAATCATGGATTGAGATGAGTCGGTAACTTTGTGATTACATCATGACTGAGATGGATTAATTGATAACATAGGTATATGTATGGGCATATACCTATGTGGGGTTATCTGTTGATTATGTACTTTGTGGTTTATCCTTGTTGGATTTTGTGATACCTTGAGGGTCTCTGGATCCCTAATGAGTATCATTATACTCACCCCCTGCACGGGATATTCCCTCACCTCATTGTGTTGGTTGGAAATGACTGCTAGTGCTGACTGAGGTAGAGAGTAGTAGGACTGGATGGTACCCGGAGGTGGACCACATGGTGTGACGGTACACAGAGGATACAGAATGATGTGGAGTGCTGAGGAAGCCATCTATACCTATCGTTTAGGAAGGAAACATGAAGGATGACCCAGTAGCTGCATTACTTTACTTTCCATTGTACTTGCTTTCAGTTGAACATGTACATTACAGTTGGGATTGTATTTCTGGCCCCTTTTACTTTCCATCTATTCATCTATATACAGTTTTACTTAATGTTTTGATTCCAGTTGTGTACTCTATTGTGTGTGTTTACTTTTTACAAAGGCAATTCCTTCCCAGCATAAGGATTTACACATTTTATGCTAGTCTCCAGCCCTAGGCCAATGGAAGGTGGGCTTGGGGTAGTCACTATATAGGCCTAGGGGGATTGGTTGTGACAAATTGGTATCATAGGAGTCGGTTCTACCGCACAACCTAGGACTCTAATATTTTATTTATGTAAAGCAATAGTATTAAGGGTATTAAGTGTGGTTTTCAGTTCATGGAGTCTAGTGTTGGTAATGGGGGTGATGTATGCATAAATCAGGACCCTGACTTCTGATTTCTGACTCAGTGTGCGAAACAAATGATTACATGTGTGTTTTCAAAAGTTTTTCATTATGTCAGCTCAACCAGGTTTTCTCACCAGGTATAAATCATTTGACCATGTCACATCTGTTTATTTTAGGAAGCCTCCCCACATATCCCAGAGAGTCGAACGCTCAGATATCCCACCGAGTGAAGAGTCCTTGGGTTAGGGACCTTTACAATCGGAGGCACCATTGATACTACATCCCCATGGGCCACCGATGCCACCAACCCCAGCAATAGACGATGCATGCCAATTAAGCGTTTTTCACGAGTTCCAGTGCCAGAGGCCACCTAGGGTTAGGGGAGAGACAAACCCACAAGTGGATAAGGATTGGATGGAGGTAGTAGTGTGAGTCTTCAGGATGGTAGGGACAAGAGCAGACCATATCATGATCCTTGTTGCGAGTCTCCTTCAGGTAGCATTAGGCAGATAGTGGAGCCTGATGATCTTGGTGCATGACGAGGCTACACCTCTATGGTCAGACTTCGAGACCCTATTTTAGGTGGTGTTTGTTCCAACCACCCTTCGTGTGGTGTGTATACTAGAGTTACATCTTTTGCAGTATGGCATAATGACAGAAGCGGAGTACTCAATGAGGTTCACCGATGTCTCATACTAATCCACAGATATGGTATAGGACACATTCTTCCGGGTCCGAACCTTTGATCAGGGGCTCAAGTGAGAGATCACGGAATCAATGATTTCCCTCAACATCCCGATGCAGGTGGGGATGTTAGATATAGCCCTCCTAGTGGATAGAATCCTTCCTAGGCAGTCAACTGCAGTGAGACCCACCACTAGTCGACATATAGAAGAGTCTTCTGTATATGGAAGTAAATAGATGACCAAGTGGTCTAAGAGGACCAGACCCACGGGTGGACGATTGCAATACTTAGGATCAGTTGTTCAGGGCACTCGAGGTAGTGACATACATACCAGGATCAGACAGTGCTACTCATGCGGTGGGTAGGGTCATATTGCTCTTGAATGTCCGACCTACCATGATGATGATCATAAGATAGTTTAGGGACCTCCTTGGAAAGGAATAGATTTTATCGAGGCGGTCCGCATGGAGCAGGAGGATGTGGCAGTGGATCTGGTCAAGCAGCATGCTGTGGGTGGTGATTTGAGGTGTTACCGCCAGCACCAGTAGAAGGTCCACCCTAACTGTAGGGAGTAGGTGGACAGGCAAGTTATCAGCTCCATGTAGCTGAGGCATACAACCATGGAACTCTGGATATTTTTTGAGTGACATTATATGTTTACTCCAACTTAGTTGTAGTTCTTATAGACACAAGTGCTAGTCAATATTTCATTTCCACTGCCCTCATTTAGAGCTCTGAGATTCTGACGGAGCCGTTGGCTCGATCTTTATAGATAGAGACTATTACTGAAGCATTCCTGACGATTACACACTGGTTCCAGTAGTGTGAGTTTACTGTAGGAGGAGAGAGCATCAGCTGAGATTTCCTCGTAGCGGCGTCGAGGCCTTTCGACGCCATCTTGGGTATGGACTAGTTATCTACAGTACATCCTCAAATCGACTGTATTAGGTGTAATGTGTGGTGTGTCCGCACGGATGGGACCAGGTTCACCTTCACCGGCAAGAAGGGAACCTTTGCAGCACATGACAGACTTACTCGGAGGAGGGTGCATCCGATCACTCATTAGTTGGCTTGCCTTACCCTCAGAGTAGTATATGTGGAGAGTCTGACTTATCCTGTAGTGGTGGACTAGTACGTGGATGTTTTCCCTGATGATGTTCCTCGAAGAATTATTCATAGAGTGGTGGAATTCAATATTGACCTGTACCCTGGGACAACACTAATATCTACACCAGCATATCAGATTGCTCCTGTGGAGCTTTGCGATCTAGGGGTACAACTAGAGGACTTGCAAGAGAAGGGATTCATCGGGCCTAGTGTTTCTCCATGGTCAGCCCTAATTCTGTTTGCTAAGAAGGTCGATGGGAGCTTGAGGCTCTATTTCGACTACCCTCTCCTGAACCAGGTGACCGTGAAGAACAGGAATCCACTTATAAGGATTGATGACCTCTATGACCTGTTGAAGTGAGAACGGTGGTTTTTGAAGATATACCTTAGGTTAGGCTATCACCATCTCAGAGTTATAGATGAGGATGTACAGAAGACGGTCTTCAGATTTTTTTTATGACCACTAAGAGTTCTTGGTTTTCCCTTTTGGAATAACCAATGCTTTTGTAGTGTTCATGAGTCACATGAACATGATCATCTAGTCGTACCTCGATCTCTTTGTCGTAGTCTTCATCAAAGAAATTCTGATCTACTTGAACACTAAGGAGGAGAATGTCTATAATTTACAGGTAGTACTAGAAAAACATCAAGAGCACCAGCTTTATGGTAATCTCTCGAAGTGCCAGTTCTGGATTCGAGGGGTTCACTTTCTGGGTCGTGTCATCTCAGAGGCTGGACTTGCAAAGGATCAAGTGATGATTGAGGCGATACTTTCTTGGGAGCCACCCATGAGTGTGACAGAGGTACAATGTTTCCTGGGATTGGATGCATACTATCAAAGGTTCATTCAAGACTTCTCAAGATTTGAAGCACCACTATCATCCTTGAAAAATAAGGGGAAACCTTTTGTGTGGTCGAAGAGAAGACATCAGAGATTTCAAGAGGCGAGGCATAGGCTGAGTAGTGCCCCTATCATGGGGAATATAGAGGAAGTCTTAGGGTATGTATTTTACTACGATTCATCAGTTACTAAACTTGGGTGGGTCCTGATGCAGGAGCGGGTAGTGATTGCTTATGGTTCTTGGTAGCTGAGACAGCACGACCAGAACTACGCTACACATGACTAGGAGTTAGTAGTAGTAGTCTTCGCTTTGAAAATGTAGAGGCACTATCTGATGTGAAAGCGTTTCATAGTCTACCATGATCACAAGTGTCTAAAATATATATTCTCTCAGAATGAACATAATCTGAGACAGCGCCGATGGTTTGAGTTCCTTCAGGAATATGACTTTGAGATAGTCTATACTCCTAAAAGGGGAAGGTTGTTGCAGATGCACTCAACAGGAGGACTAGTATAAAGCTTTTTGGATAGGAGACAGAGTAGCTTGCTGCCTTATAGATATCCTTTATGTATATAGATGGTGCATTTTTCCTTCAGTATCATAGAGTCACTCCACCACTACTTCAGTGAGACATAGAGGTGTAGAATGGGGACTCTGATTGTGAGACACAACGTGATCAGATATCCAAAGGGCAGGCACCTAATGTATTTTCTGAAGGTGGGGTGCACTTAATCCTCTTCAGAGGATGAAAATTGGTACCAGTTGCACTTTAGGAGGAATTGTTGATAGGGTTCCAAACTTCCCCTATAGCGGTACATCTAGGATGGGAGAAGATCTACCAGGACCTTCGATGACAGCACTGGTGGAAATGTATGAAGAATGTAGTAGCAGGGTATGTTTCACGATGCCTCACTTGTCTACAAGTGAATGTAGAACACAGTGTACTAGCAGGCTTTGTTTTACCCTTATAAGTTACTGAGTGGAAGTGGCATGGGATATCCATGGATTTCTTGAGGGGTATTCCACGTACATCCAGGGGGTCACGACTTGATTTGGGTGATCGTCGACTGACTCACCAAGTTGTCCCACTACCTACCGATCAAGTCAAAGGGATCAGAATTGAGCATGGGATGCCTATATGTGCCGGATATTGTGCATTTACATGGATTAACTTATTCTATTGTCTCTGATCAGGATGCATGTTTTACTTCTCGTCTATGGAAGGGTCTGTAGGAACCTTTCGGGACACAGCTTTGTCTGAGCACCACCTTCCATCCTCATACGGATGACTAGATTGAGAAGACCTTTCAGACTCTCGAGGATAGGCTCTGTGCTTGTGTCCTCAACTTCGGTCACTGCTGGTTGAACCACTTACCTTCAGTGGAGTTTTCCTTTAACAACTACTATCACTCTATCATCGGGATGGCACCTTTCAAAGTATTGTATGGACGACCTTTTATATCACCCTTGTGCTGGACATACCATGGGGAGTCAGCACTAGTGGGACCAGAGATGGTACGAGCTTCCACGGAGAAGGTGAAGATCATCCAGGATCGGATCAAGACTGCACAGAGCAGGGAGAATGCATATGCTGACAAGAGATGGAGACCTCTGGAGGTCGAGGATGGTGACCGTGTCTTTCTAGGGGTCTCTCCTCGATGGGGTCTACAGAGATTTGTCCAAAGTAGAAAGTTATCTCCAATATTCATTAGACCTTTCTAGGTCCTCACCAGAGTAGGCGAGGTGGCTTACTTCATAGCTCTTCCACCACGGTTGAACCTGGTGCATGACGTCATCCATGTATCTCAACTGAGGAGATACAAGCATGACCCTTCCCACATCATAGACCATGGAGAGAAAGATATCGATGACAGGGAGACTTTAATGGATGTCCCAGTGGAGATTGGGGATCGACAGGAGTGGGTCCTACGAGGACGATCGATACCTCTGGTGCACATTCACTGGCAGCACGAGAACCTCCCGGAGATCACAATGGATCAGGAGGCCCAAATGTGTACTCAGTACCCCCAGTTGTTCCCATAGTTCGAGTTGTATCTTACGGGGACGAAAAGACATGAGGTGGGGAGAATGTAAAGACCAGGATTTATTGTGGAATTTTTTTAATACATGGGATTTTTTAGGAGTCCGTGAAATTTTATGGCGCTAGATTCTGAGACCTGGTGTGCCCGAAATCAATTTCTGATGTTTTTTGGGTACATTCAGTAAACGTAAAAGCTGTTTTTTTGTAACTTTTGAACCGGTGCTTGGAATTTAAATCTGAGGGCACCATTGAACTCACAGCACCGATATTCACTTATGATTAATTTCATCTCGAATGAAGTTGGTCGAGAATGAATGTTATTTTTTAGTGTATTTAATAATAAAATTAAATAAAAATAAGTGTGTAGCTTATTTTTATTTGGTGGTTAAAACCTCCAAGTGGATGATAGAGGTGGGGGCCACCACACCATATCCTTTCATTAGAGGTTATGATGGTGGGACCCACCCGATGTCTAAACACCTCTTATCAATTAAATAGGTGGGGACCAAATGGGCTTTAAATCCCCTTGAACTCTCCATATGTGGGGGAAAACCCTTAAACGTCTCCCATAAATATTCCAATCTACTCAAATCCATTAATGGAACATTAAATAATTATTTTGAAATCATTTGAATAATTTGTCCAATAATAAAATAATGGGTTAGATTAACCCATTATTTTTTTTCTTGAATTTTCATTTGGTGGATCATTAGGAGAGGGGTTGGAAGAGCTTGGAGGAATTAATTCTCCTAACGAATAATGCCTCTTCTTCCAACGAAGAATGATCTTTAATAGGAGAAAGAAAGGGAAGAATTGTCCTTGAAGAATGCTGAAGACGTCATTCCTGACTTATTCATCTTCTTTCCGATGTTAAGGAACGACGTCAGCTTTATGCAACATCGTCAATGAACAACAATAACAGGTAGGGAAATTTTAGATTTATTTGATTAGATTTGTCATCGAACAAAAAATGGTTTGTGTTTTTCAAATTGTTATCACCATAATACAAAGGGTGCGGGCCACACAAACACACCCCGACCCAAATCCATTTAACCTTGCTTGTTGATGACAGTGGTGGCGTAACGGTGAAACTGGAGGAGAGGTGGAGCAACAGTGGTTGGAATCAGGCTGGCTGTGATGAGACCGGCGGCGCAAGGCTGCCGGGTCGACATAAGGGCATGACATCATCGTGCCACATGGAAGAATGGTGTCGTGGCCAGGTTGGTCCGGGGAGGAAGGGCATGTCGCCGTCGAGCCGCAAGAAAGATAATAGGGATGCAGTGGAGGGACATGGTGTCGTCGCTCCACACATATGAGGAGAGTCGTGATCGCGTTGTCGAGCGTGTCAAATTAGTTGTTTAATTTTGACTAGAATTTCTACAGTATAGTAGCAACCCTACGTCATCTCTCGACAGAGGCTTAGATCATTAATATAGAAAGAGGGTTTTTATTATAAAAGTAGAAGGTGAATGAGGTTTTGTAACACTTGGGTTTTTATGATTAATGATGAAAATATAAAATTAAAATGATAAAACAATGTAGAAATGAACAAGATTGATTAAACATGATCAACCCAGGGAAGTCTCATGATGCTCATCCTTCATCGCTTCATGGGATGGGGTTATGATCTTTTAATACCTGGTTTGTAACACATATTAACATATTTTTACTGAGTTTATTCTAGGATACCTCCTAGGGTTCAGTCGAAAACACACAATGTCTCACCGGACACCGCCGATGATCGAGTGACTTGTGTTCAACATCATAACCAAAACTCACCAAGGAAACACATGAAGAACTCGATGTGTTGTCCAGGATTGTATGTCACTTCTGTGTGATACCATGACATAAATTTGCATGATCTTGAAAGTGCTTATGTGAGTTCAATTGACCAATATGAACCACACAAACATCGCAATTGAATGAAGGAAGAAAAGGGGATGAACGGTTTGTGAAACATAACATGAAAGGGTACCCCCAAACATGATCATTTGAGTTGAGTATAAATTACCAGTATATAACTCAATTAATTAAAAATAAAGGATGTGGAAAAACAACATAAACATGGAATTAAAAAGATCATTCAAATTAATACAACTTCAAAGCTCCGGATTACATCATATTCCTTCCCGTGTGATCAGAAGGGGTTTAGAAACCCATGGGAGAGGAAGAAGAAGAGGATGTTGAAGTAGCACTTCCAATAGCCTCCAGAACTGCTAGGGATGTTGAGAAGACTCATTGGGGACTCCCAAAATAGCATCACTTTGCTTCCTGGCCGAACTTGCAAATGGGTAGCCCAAGGTGTCATTTTATAGGAAAATTGGATGGTGGTTTTAGGCACACAGATTTATTCAATCCACTTGTACCACACGTTTTGGCCTTCAGACAGTCTTATCTCGCTTTGTAGAAAATAGAAAAGTTTTATCCACTCTTCTTGACTATCTACACCAAATTTTTGGCACCAATTGGATATCTACATCTCATGATATTGATAAAATACAAAACACCGCATTTGACATGGCCCATTTCGGTGGCTTGGACAGATCAGTTCGGATGGCCCCCATAGAAGCCAAATCAGTATTGGGTTCTTCAATATGAAATGTATCCAATTAAATTTTAGACAGGCCCACAAAATTTCTTCCCATTTGGATTCACGAATTTCGTGTACTATGCAATACTGTGGACAGATGTCCATGGATCCATGCAAATTTGGCCCATTTTTCTTCCACTTCATCAAGGGCCCTCCAAATCACCTACACCTACATTAAAATAAGAAAAACAAGTAACATTGATAATTATAATGTTTATTAACATTAATTAAATGATTCAAACATAATGTGAAATATATTATTATATTTGGAATATTCATTACAAAACTAGTTTAAAACAGCGGTGTAAGGGTGGAATAAAACAGTGAATCGTTGTACGATCACACCCCCACACCTAAAAATTTTCACTCCTAGGAAACTTCACATGTCCTAATATTGAATATTTATATATTCCAACATTTGATGAAATTTTATTTATAGTAAATTGATCAATGCACAAATTACACCAATGAGTTTTTCCTAGTGAAAATAGAAAAAGATGTCTCATATATCATATCATAGCGAAATTCAAAAATATTCATGATACCAAATTAAGAATGGAATTCATAAGATAACCATGAAACTAACTCTCCAGGTGTGTGTGTGAAAACCATTCCATGCTATTATTTCCAATTGTTATCCAATAAATATATATTATTTTAACATTTTTCATCTTAAATGATTTTTTCCACTGAACCTGCCCTATATCCTTTGCAATCATATTTCAAGACCCACTCACTTATGCATTCCCAGAAGTCAAACCATAAGCTCCTGACCTAGATATCCCCGTATGTTTCACCTTTCATCACTCCCCTCATTTATTATTTTTTTGAGTTTGCATTTGGAACAGATATCACACTCAACTCTCAACCCTTGTTTGATCTCCTCACAACACTAATTGCAATAGTTATAACAAGATCAAAGGTTGAGAAGGAGTGGTTTTTGACCCACCCAAGACACAACCATTTTTTAGGGAGTACAATAGTTAGACATTAGGTACACACTCATAGTTCAATCTGGTACAATATTGAAATAGATCAGATAAGTAACGAACGTATGGAAATATCATTTAAAGCTGAAAAATATTAACCCAACATATATTTACCTTATATTAAGTATGAAATAATCACACTTCGCGGTTTGGTGTAAAAAAAATTGGAGATATTAGTGACACAGTTTTCCCAAAAACTACTCACACAAATGCATCAATCATCTCAACGGATTCACATATATATGACCATATATATCATTGACAGAAAACCAATTCTCTAAAAATCACCCCCTAATGTAACATTATTACAAGAATTCTTTTTAGCCTTCATTATGGTATTTTTACTTTTCCCCCCTTTATGGTCACTAAATCATGGAACTTCGAAATTGTAGATGGGGAAAAAATGAAATCACCATATAGAAGGACAAAGAGGGAAAACAAAAGGACAAAAAGAGAAAATTTCATATCTAACACTTGAATTTATCCACCCCCCACACCTAGATTGTGCAATGTCCTCACTGAAATAATTGTGAATGTGATATGTAAGGATAAAACCTAGTGTTTTTTATTGGAATGATGTGTCATGAAGGTGGATTTACTCCACTGGATTCTTTGGAAAATCCTCATAGAAGTGTTTACGTTGCTGCCCATTGACGGTAAGACCTCTTCCACTCTGCTCATGCAAAACCTGTATTTCAACAAAAGGGTAAGCATTAGTAACAGTATAAGGACCGAGCCACCGGGAATGAATCAGATGGGTGGAGCTTAAGCCTGGAATTGTACATGAGGACCTTATCAGCAATATTAAATTTCCTCTTATGAATCATCCCATCATGTATTGTCTTTTTCCTTTATTTTTATATTTGAAAGTTCTCATATGCATCACACTGAAGTTCTTACAACTCCTGAATCTGTGACTTCATATTCTCACCTGCATCTGAGAGATTCATATTACATTGCTTAACGACCCAATATGCATAGTGTTCGACCTCAACCAAGAGGTGACAAGCCTTTCCAAACACAATCTTATAAGGTGACAATACAATTGTGGTTTTAAAAGCAGTATGGCATGCCCAAAGTGCATCATCCAAGTGCAAAGTCCAAACATTCCTATTGGGTTGTACTGTTTTCTGCAAGATTCGCTTAACTTCCTGATTTTAAATTTCTGCTTGTCCATTAGTTTGGGGATGATATGCAGTGGAGACTTTATGAACAAACCCATACTTACGAAGAAAGTTTTTCATGTTACGATTTCAAAAATGTGACCCTTGATAACTAATGATGAATCTTGGTAGACCAAACCTACTGAAAATATGGGACCTCACAAAATCAACAACAACTCGTGAGTCATCGGTCCTTGTAGCCTTTTCTTCTACCTATTTAGACACATATTCAACAACAAGTACGATGTACAGAATGCCAAAATAATTTGGAAAAGGCCCCATGAAATAAATTCCCTCATGCATCAATGATCTCACAATATAACATGGGTTGTTGCGGGATTTTATTCCTCCTGGAGATATTCCCTATGAATTGACATCGAATACATGAATTGAAAAATCTATGGGAATCCCTATTCAATTCTGTCCAATAAAGTCCTATTTCAGGGAACTTTCGAGCTATATGTTGTGAGCCAAAGTGGCCCCCACAAGCCAAGATGCGGTAGAAGGTCAAAACAGATGTGAACTCATGGTCAGGGGCACACCGGCGAACAAGTTGGTCACTACAAATTCTCCACAAATATGGGTCATCCCAAATGTACCATCAAGAATCATGTTTAAGTCTCTGGGATTGTGAAGTGCTAAAATCAGTGGGGACCCTAGATGTTGCTAGAAAATTCACAATGTCCATATACTAGGGGGTAAGGTCCACAACATCACAAAGGTTCTCATGGGGGAAGAATTCTCCAATGGGTAGGGGTAAATCAACATGATGGTCCAATGGTGGGGAAATCCTATTAATGTGGTCAGCTACCACATTTTCCACTCCTCTATTTTCTCTAATCTCAAGGTCAATCTCCTGGAGGAGGAGTATCCACCGAATGAGATGGGGTTTGGCTTCAGGATTCTTTAAAAGGAAACAAAGGGCAGCATGATCAGAGAAGACGATGATTTTTGACCCGAGAAGATATAAAAGAAATTTTTCTATGGAAACAAAATAGAATGGAGTTCTTTTTCAGTGGTTGTGTAGTTTAACTAGGCAGGGTCAATTGTATGTTAGGAATACAGTAAGACATGGGGATCCTTCTCAACCCTTGGTGATAAAACTGCCCCAACTGCAAAGTTATAGGCATTACACATAAGCTCTAAGGGGAGATCCCACCTTGGTTTTTGGATTATTGGAGGTGATGTGAGAATAGTTTTTAGTGAATTGAATGAATACTCAAAATTTTTATCAAACAAAAACTCATAATATTTTTTAAATAATTGGTACAATGGAAGTGAAATCTTACTAAAGTCTTTAATGAATCGGCAGTAAAAACTAGCATGACCCAAGAAAGATCGCACCTCACGAACACATTTTGGATATGGAAGGGTTGAAATAAAATCAATTTTAGATATATCAACATGAATTCCATTTTTTTTAAATGACATGCCCAAGAACTATCCCCCGATCAACCATAAAATGGAATTTATCATAATTTAAAACAAGATTTTTTTAATGAAGCGGCGGAGGACAAAAACTAGGTGTTTCAAAAAATCATCAAAAGAAGAACCATAAACTATGAAATCATCCATAATGAATTCTATAAAACTCTCAAGGTACTCAGAAAAAATACTCATCATACATCCCTGTAAAGTACCAGGAATATTACATAGACCGAATGGCATCTATCTATATGAAAATGTTCCAAATAGTCAAGTAAATGTTGTCTTTTCTTGATCCTCAGCAGCTATATGGATTTGGAAATAACCCGAATAGCCACCAAGGAAATAATAATGGGACTTACCATCCAGTCGTTCTAACATTTTGTCAATTAAAGGTAATAGAATGTGGTCCTTCCACGTGGCTTGATTCAGTCGATGGTAGACAATACAGACTTGCCAACTGTTTTTCACAAGCATTGGAATCAATTCATTCCTTTCATTTGACACAACTATTATTACTATTTTTTGGGCCCAATTTGAAATGGGCTAACCCATTTACTATCAGATATTGGATAAATGATCCCAGCAGTAATTAATTTATTGACTTCCAATTTTACCACTTCATGGAGAGAGGGATTAAACCGGCATTGAGCCTTCCTTACAGGCTTATCCTCATCATCAAAAATTATATGGTGCATACAAATAGATGGGATAATCCCAGTAATATCAGCCATTGTCCATCCTATTGCATTTTTACACTCTCTCAAAAGTTTGAGCAGTTTCGAATCCAGTTGTGGAGAGAGGTTATTGGAAATAATGACCGGAAATTGGTCAATACCCTCAAGATAGACATATTTTAAATTTAATAGAAGTGGTTTTAATTCCAACACCAAGGGTTTTTGTATTGAGGGAGTGGATTTAGGTGGATTGAGGTCCATGAAAATATCTATCTGCTCATGTTTATTCTCAAAGGAAATATAATCTATTGAAATGTGATTTGCAGAATCATTGATAGTCATGGGTACCTTATAATAAAGGCACTCATCAATTAAAGCAAAAAAAATTCGTTTTTCTGAACCCACAGATCATTCAAAAGAAGAAGAAAAACTCAAATCATACATGGGTGAATAAGAGAAAAATAAATAAGAGGATGGGTCAAGGATAAAATTTTGTTTGTGTTTGTCATTAGAGAGTACCTCCATCGAATAGATAGAAAGAGTGGAGTGCTATTCAACAGGGTGTTTCATAGCCTCAAGGATGTTAAAACATACCTTTTCCCCACCAAACTCGATGGACAAAGTACCATTGTGAACGTTGATGATTTTATTTTCTATTTTGAGGAATGGACTCCCAATTATGATAGTGGCATGTCCTTGGGTTCGGGTATCTTCCATCTCAAGAATTTAAAGTCTGCAGGGAAGATGAGATTCTTAACTTTTACGAGGACATCATCGACCACTCATGATGGGTGTGTTGTGCTTCGGTTGGCAAGTTTCACGACAATGCATGTTGGTTGAAGCTCTCCAACCTAAAAATAAGTATACATGTAGTGAGGCATTACATTAATAACAACACCTAAATCTAGCATAACATTAAAAAATAAGGTCTCCTCTATGGTACAAAGTATCGTGAATGTGCCTGGATCCTTGCATTTGATTGGCATTGCTTGTTTAATTAATTCCAAGACATTCATACCCAATATGAATCTCTCATTCCCATTCTGTCTCCTTTTATGGGTGAAAATCTCTTTATGAAATTTGGCATATCGAGGGATTTTCTTAACTGCATCCAATAGAGGAATTTTAACTTGAACTTTTTTATATGTATCCATTATTTCTTTATCAATATCATTATCAAAATTCAGCTTATATTTAGAGATTTTATAAGGAAAGGGAAGAGGAATGGATTGTTCATTTGAATCATAAATGAATATTTGATTACCATTTTTGTCTTTTTTTCATTAGATGAAGTTTCTTAGGGTTGGGAAAGAGAGTTTTCATGAGAGGGACATACTTGATGTGCAGATTCAATAGAAGGAGAAACTTTTTTACCACTACGAAGTGTAACTGCACATAAATTACCTTTTTCATTCGGATTGGCAATGGGTTGGGATGATAGTTGTCCAGAACCTTGCATCATAAGCTTACCGATTGTGTTTTCCAATTACCCCACTTGAGTTCTTAGGTCTTGAATAAATGATTGTGTTGTTTGTTGGAACTGGAGGTTCTGGGTTTCCATTTGCTTCACCGTATCCTCAAGGCTTGGTTCAGACGTGGGAGGAGGGGTATTGTTTTGAGATGTTAAAGGATAAGAAGGTTTCATAGCATGGAGTTGTTGATACCAGTTCTTCTTAGGGTAGATTGAGTTTCATCCTTGTCAGTATTGTGGTTGTGCTTGCCACCTGGGGTTTGGATTTGGCTTGAATGGTTCTTGCTTGAACGATGGTGCTTGTTGGAATGGATGACCAAGGAAAACTGCAACACAAGACTCAAATGAATCTTGATGTTGTGGGAACTGGTCAGAAAAATGAGTATTATTAGAAAAAATACCACAATGTAATGGAACGGGATGAGAGTGTGAGTTACCTTGTTCTGGAGCTAATTTCATTAGAATGGTATGCATCTCATCAATTTTATTATCTAAATTTTTTTCTAGGGATGAATGACTTACCTCCTGAAATCCTCGTGATGGTGGAATAGCTCGTGTACCAAATTGTTGTGCATTTTGAGCAATATTGGCTATTAAGTCACGAGCTGCAGGAGGAGTTTTGTCAACTAGGGCACCACCAGCCGCAACATCAATAATTCCATGATCCATGGGGATAAGTCCCTGATAGAAGTATTTGATTTGTATTTGATAACAAATCTGGTGGTGGGGGCAGCTTGAAAAAAGTCTTTTGAATCTCTCCCAGTATTCATGAAGTGTCTCTCCTTGTAACTGCCTAAAGCCACAGATTTCTTTCCTAATTGAAGCAGTTCAGGAGGTAGGGAAGAACTTCTCTAGAAATAGTCTTTTTAGGTCATTCTAGCCCCCAGTTGTGGAAGTAAAATAGTATATCCAATCTTTGGCTACACCATCAAGGGAGAAAGTGAAGGCCCTAAACTTGTTTAAGTCCTCAGACACATTTTGGGGTTTCATGGTGGAGCACAATATATGAAATTCTTTGAGTTGTTTGTGAGGGTCCTAACTAGGAAGACCATGGAATATTTGAAGGAGGTGTTTGAGGCCTGATATTAGCTCAAAATTGGCCGCTTCCTCAGGATATTGGATGTACATAGGTTGGTACTCCACATTCGGGGTGGTCAGTTCTTTTAATGTTCTGTTATTTGCAGCAATGATCTCTGGGGTTTGATTTGGTTCAATTTTTTATTGGTTTTGGAACACTTGAATTTTCACAAGAAGTTCCTCAATCTTACTTGATTGACCTTCTCTATATGCCTTTATTTGTGTGTGAAGTGACTTTTTAATTTCAGGATCAAATTCAAGTTGTGTTTCTTTACCAGATCTTGTCATGCAATAATGATGTCCAGTTTGATTGATAGATTTTTTTTGTTGTGTTTTTTATAATTTGAGATGGAAAAAAAACTTAAGAACGGTTAAATAAGAATAGAATGTTATACTATATAATTATATATGGATATGTAGAAGAAGAGATATATATATATATATATATAACACCAAAAACAACCAAAAATAAAGACAAAACCCAAAACAAAAACAATAAAATGTGGGTGGGGTATTAAAAAGAGTACTAATAAAGAAATAAAATATCAAATAAAAAGAAATAAAGAAAAACATGATCTTGGATGCCCGGAAATGGCGCGAAATTTTGATCGCGTTGTCAGCGCGTCAAATTAGTTGTTTAATTTTGACTAGAATTTCTGCAGTATAGTAGCAACACTAGGTCGTCTCTCGATTGAGCCTTAGATCATTAATTTAAAAAGAGGGTTTTGATTATGAAAGTAAAAGGTGAATATGGTTTTGTAAAACTTGGGGGTTTAATGATTAATGATGAAAATAGAAAAGTAAAGTGATAAAAGAAAGTAGAAATGAACAAGATTGATTAAACATGATCAACCCGGGGAAGTCTCATGATGCTCATCCTACATCGCTTAAAGGGATGGGGTTATGATCTTTTAATACCAGGTTCATAACAAATATTACCATATTGTTACTGAGTTTATTCTAGGATTCCTCAGAGGGTTCAGTCTAAATCACACAATGTCTCACCGGACACCATCGATGATTGAGTGATTTGTGTTCGACATCATAACCAAAACTCACCAAGGCAACACACAATGAACTTGATGTGTTGTCCAGGTTTGTTTGTCACTTATTTGTGATACCATGACAAAAATTTCCATGATATTGATAGTCCTTATTTGAGTTAAATTGACCAATATGAACCACATAATCACCGCAATTTAATGAGGGAAGAAAAGGGGATGAACGGTGTGTGAAACATCACATGAAAATGTACCCCCAAACCTGATCATTTGAGTTCAGTATAACATACCAGTATATAACACAATTAAATAAAATATAGGATGATTAAAAACACCATAAAACCTGGAATTAAAAATATCATTCAAATTAATACAACTTTGAATCTCAGGATTACATCACATTCCTCCCCGAGGGATCACAAGGGGTTTAGAAACCCATGGGAGAGGAAGAAGAAGAAGATGTTGAAGTAGCACTTCCCATAGCTTCAAAAACATATAGGGATGTTGAGAAGACTCATTGTGGACTCCAAAATTGAAGCACTTTTCCTCCTTTCCAAACATTCAAATGGGGAGTCCCAGTTGTCATTTTATAGGAAAATTGGAAGGTGGTTTTAGGCACACATATTTATTCAATCCACTTGTACAATGCATTTCGTCCTTCATACAGTCTTATCTCGCTTTGGAGAATATAGAAAAGTTGTATCCCTTCTTCTTTACTATCTACATTGAAAGGTTGGCACCAATTGGATAGCTACAGCTCATGATATTTAAAAAATACAGAACACCGCATTTGACTTGGTCCATAATCGGTGGCTTGGACAGATCAGTTCGTATGGGCCCCATACAAGCCGAATCAGGATTGGATTCTTTAATATGAAATGTATCATATTGAATTTTGGACAGGCCCATAAACCTTCATCCCATTTGGATGTACGGATTTCGTGTACTATGTAGAATAGTGGACAAATGTCCATGGATCCATGCAATTTTGGCCCTTTTTTCTTCCACTTCATCAAGGGACCTCAAAATCTCCTCCTCCTACATTGAAATAATAAAAACAAGTAACATATCCCATTATAATGTTGATTAACATTAATTAAATGATTAAATGATAAATTGAAATTTAATATTATATTTGGAATATTCATTACAAAACTGGTTTAAAACAGCGGTGTAAGAGTGGAATAAAACAGTGAATCGTGGTAAGATCAAGTCATGGTTAGGGCCGGCCACGACGGAGGTGTAGAGGCGGCCATCTGGGCCAGCCTCTGACAGTTCGGAACCAGCTGGCCACTCTGCCATCCGGAAAAGGCTGGACCCCCCAAGTCTCGTGGGTTAGTAAACTGGAACCTAGAGCCAGTTTTTTTTCAAGAGATAGGGGGAGCCCCCCCCCCCCATGCGGCTAGGGTGGGCCGCGAAGGGCGCCGCCAGCTGCTGACCAGCCGGGCCACGCAGGCTACCAACCAAGCCACTGGAGCCACCAGGCTGGAGCCACCAGGCTAGACCTATCGCGGGCTGGACCCAGCCTATGCTGGGCCACCCCATCGGGCCTGTCCACCCCCTCAGGCTGGGCCTCCCCCTTGGGCCGGGATGCCCCCTTGGGCCGGGTCGGACCCGTTGGCCGGGTCGGACCCCAGTCCGAACACGTTGGATCCAAATACACCTTTTTTCTCATAATATGGGATATGGGTTTTTGATCAACGAACCATCTATGACGACGAAAAGAATATAGAGAGTAGTTTCTTCTAGAATACCCATCTTGAGGTTTGGACTCAATGGGGGATGGTCAGGTTAGATTGATTCTAAATATTCAATCAGGCCCCCGAGACGAAAATGCCAATAACTCATAGATCGGGTGTCCGATTGACATGCCGTCTATTGCGTTGAGACCCTTATAACGAGACAAACCATTGGGATACATCTTCATGGTACTTCATGGATGTCAGAGCATCGTCTAGTAGCTCGTGGAACAGATCCACCTGAAGGATGAGCGAGCTTAGTGTGGAGACCTAGTAGGTAGATGAGACCTGATGATTACTAACTGAACAACTCGGAGTGTTTTGACTAGCCTAGTGGGAAGCACCTCTTTGTGATGCGGAATACCCACATTGAGAAGCACCTCGGTGTGATGCATCAGACCCACAGTACACGATTGGATGAGTACCTCAAAATGCTATGAGGGGGAGTGCCTTTGTGTGACGTGGCAGACCCACAATGGGGAGCGCCTCTCTCTGATGCAGCAGACCCACGGTACTCGACATGAGGAGTACCGCAGCAGTCCCTGACAATGGGAAGTGCCTCTATCTGACGGAGTATGCCCACAATACTCTATAGAGGAGGATTACTTCAGCAGCCGAGGTTTCGACAGTTTGACTGTGGATGATACTTGATACTACCTCCATGAATAAAATTATGGATTGAGAAGAGTTAGTAACATTCTAGTTACCTCATGATTGATATGGATTACTTGATAACATAGGTATATGTATGGGCATATACCTAAGTGGGGTTATCAGTTGATTACATACATTGTAGTTTATCCTTGTTGGATTTTGTGAGACCTTGAAGGTATCGGGGTCCCTACTGAGTATTGTTATACTCACCCCTTGCATAGGCTATGCCCACACCTCGTTGTGTTGGTTGTAGATGATGGAAAACGCTAACTGAGGTAGAGATTAGTAGGACTAGATGGTACCCAGAGGTGAACCACTCAGAGTGACGTTACACAGAGGAGACAGATAGGCGTGGAGTGCTGAGGAGGCCATCTATACATACCCTTAATGTTGGAACCCCAGAGGACGACCAAATAACGGATTTACTTTACTTTCCATTGTACTTGTTTTCAGTTGTACATTCTATCAGTTTTACATGTACATTATAGTTGGGCTAGTATTTCTGGCCCCATTTAATTTCTAGCACTTCCTCTGTATATAGTTATAGTTTGTGTTTTTCTTCCATTTATGTTATCTGTTGTGTGTGTTTACTTTCTATAAAGGCAATTCCTTCCCAGCATAGGGATTTAAGTCTTTGGTTCTAGTAACCAACCCCTAGCCTATGGAAGGTGTGCTTGGTGTAGTCAAGATATAGGCCCCGGGGGACTGTTCATGAAAATATCCCAATTTAAATGGATGATATCATTCATCACATAGTGGAGAAAGAAATGGTGAAGGCTTATATCCCTATAAAAACTTTACTATAATTGAAATACATATTACAATAATCTGAAAGACAATTCCATCATAATCCAACATTTACTCAAATATAGGTATAGGTGCATATTTCTATACATGTCGACTAGGCATATCAAAACATAGATCATTATGAACATGTGGTTGCTCCATAGAATGAGAACATTCTTACTCTTTTTTTGAATGATTATTTCAAAATTATAGAAAAGGATGAGCTACCAGACTATGGTAATATTACAACTTCAATGAGGTCTCACTAGGTGAGAGATCCACATAACATGGTACATGGAAACATTACTATAAAAATACTCTTTTGGAATATCCCATGGACCAATATTGAGTTCATATCCCCGTTCTGGATGGGGTTCACCAAATTACAGGGGAAAAAGCCTCGGGACATGGTCATATTATTGTCGAAGAAGAAAAGTGTCATACTACAAAGGCCTAGGACCATGATCATAGTTGTATTTTAACCATGGTTATACAAATGAGAATGTAAAATTTCTTAAGACTGGTTTTTATTAGTGTATGTGAATCTTCCTCACAAATTCTACTTGATCATAGAAGTCAGGTGCAAATTCCTACTTCTGTCAACAAACTACTACACCAACATCCTTTTAATTCAATTAAAGGGTAGTGTCATATCACTTATACCATATTAGATGTCCTTATACATATTTCAATGGTGAATTAATATTCATACATGGATTATATTCCTCATCCAACTAGGGAGCACTAGGTGAGAGAGACAAATGCCACAGGGCAGGCTTGTACTACTACAATGAAAGGTGAGAGGTATATTACAATTCCTCAGGATGGAGCTCATATTCTCACCCTAACTACGGATCACCATGTAATACTAGAACATTACTTGGGACAATCATATATTCCTATCAATAATTTTAAATCTTACTGGAATATTTTAGCATCTTATCAACAGAGGGATCATACTCTTACAACACCATAAAATTATAAATATGTTTTAAAAACCATTATATAACAAGCTCATATTCTTATAAAATTACAAAAGGATAGTCTGGATATTCTATACAGGATGTAGAATGATATTCATATTCCTAATATTCATATTTATAGTGTCCTTGAGGTTATTCATGACATAGTATAAACACCCCAATGGTCCATAAACTCATAACTAAAGAAAAAGATGACCATTACCATGATATTCCTCCTCTTGGTAGTGTAGAGATGGATCATTGGGACTCTAACTGACATCCTCCATGGTAAACATACCCATGATATTACCTCTCACAAATAAATAAATCCCCCCACACTTCGAAAACAAATATTTATATATAGTTAATTAGAACTAAGAAAACATCATAATGAGAATTGCATGAATCATTAGGGTCAACCATATATTTCTACCCTTCAATTACAACTGCACTCCACATGGGTCATAAGGCATCCCCAATAATTATCTTCTATGATTTGATCATATGAAGGCATGTAACCATGATTATGATGACGAAATCATTGAATTATAGATATATTTATATGAATACACCATATATACATGTTTTATCCCTCACTACATCTTACAATGAGTTTTTAGATGATATATAAATGGTGTGAGTTTTTTCCCTATGCCAAAATATGTGGGAAGCACATCAATAATATATGAAAAGATACCACCCTTCCTCAAGATATTATGGTCACCATTAAACCATATAAATAATCTATTATCAACTATACATAGCCATTATATCTATGTCCCTAGATCTAAAACATTAAAATCATAGTCCAAATCAGCAACAAAATATAATCCCTTGCATCTCAACACTTCAACAAATGATCTCTAAAGACACATTAGGTATATGTATCCTACTATTGAGATGGTATGGATCATTACAATTTTCCACTCACCTGTAATAGCATAACTGTCACGACCCGACCTCGGGGCCCGTGCCGTGACTACCCCAAGCCCGCCTTCCATAGGCCAGGGGCTGGCGACTAGCACCAAGGCGTAAAATCCCGGTAAACAGGGAAGGCATTGCCTTTATAAGTAACAACCACCACAGAGTCAGCAAGCGGAAAGTAACTACAAGTGCAGAAAAGTAAAGGGGGCCGGAATACAAGCCCAACTGAAAGTACAACTGAAAAAGTAAAGAACAACAACTGAAGAGAAGACGGCGGCCTCGCATCGTCCACTGGCAATCCCACCTGAAGGGTGGGTACAGATAGCCTCCAGGCTCCTCGGGTCCCACGTCCGCTCCGAGCACGTCCCGCCCAGTGGTCCACCTCCAGGTACCGTCCTGCTCCACGCCCCAACCGAGATCAGCGCTGTCCATCGTCTGTATCCAACACATCAAGGTGCGGGCATAGCCCGTGCATGGGTGAGTATAAGCTACTCAGTAAGGACCCCGAGACCCCCGAAGGTCTCCCGAAATCCACAAAGGATATAGCACAAAAGAAAGATGCAATCACGAAGTAACATCTGACTCGACTTAGGTATATGCCCATACATATACCTAAGTCCCCAATTCTAGCTCTGCTCACGAGCTCAAGAACAACTCAATCCACGCAGGAAAGAAAGACTCAAATCCACAAGGAGAGTAAACAGTAAATCCACAAAGGATAGTTCAACACAAACCACAAAGGAGAGTAACATAAGATTCAGCTCAACCAGGTATACTTTTTCAGATGACATCAAAGATGATCACTGATCCATCTATGTCGTCGGACCACGAAGGATCGATAGGTACTAACCCCCGCAAAAGACCCACACAGGATCGGGCTCACACAGAACCTGTAGGCAGTGGCTCACACAGAACCGGTAGTAAGGACCCACATAGGATCGGGCTCACACAGAACCTGTAGCACTGATCCACGTAGGATCGCTGAGTGCAGTAGTCGACGCAGTCCACTGAGGATCTCTGCACAGTCATCGCCGCAGTCCACGAAGGATCTGTGCTCTGCCGTCGTCGCAGTCCACGGAGGATCTCTGCTCTGTCGTCGAAGTCACAGCCAGCGCTAGGGTTCCCGCACACAGCGAGCTCGTTTAGGAGGGTCCGCTCCACGAGCCGAGAGGCTGATACATCAACTGACACGTAGTCCGAAGTTGATGTATCCAAAAGTTCTGTATCGACAACAGGATCTCAACGCAACAGACGGCGCGTCAATCAGACGCCCGGTCTGAGAGTTATTGGCATTTTTGTCCCAGGGGCCCGGTTGGTTTTTAGGGCAAAACCAACCCGACCGTACTCCGCCTGTGTCCGATCCTCGGGAGGAGTATGCCAAAAGTTCCGTCTCACATAGAGGAAACTACCACAGCTGACGGTACGTCGATCGGACGTCCGTAGCTCAAGTTATGAGCGTTTCCGCTCCGAGGGCCCGGTTGGTTTCGTGTACGATCCAACCCGGCCGAACCCAAAGTCTTACGAAACCTTGAGTATAATATGCAGAAACGACCGTATCGATCCAAGGAGCGCGTAGCCGCTGACGGTTCGTCAATCGGAGGTCTGAGGCCCAAGATATGGGCAAAAGACCGAAGAAGTCCCGAAAACGGGGGTTCTGGGCCCGGGGCGACCCGGCCCGAACCACCCCTGGGTCGGCCGAACCGGGTCGACCCGAACCGGGTCGGTCTGACCCGGCCCGGCCGACCGGACCAGCCGGCTCGGCTTCGGCCGAGCGGCCGAAGAAACCGCCGCGGGTTTGACCCGCAACTTGGAGGAACGCGGCCCGCGCGGGCCGCGTGCTGGGTGGCCGGACCGCGGACGCGGTCCGGTGGTTCGCCGCCGCCGCGGCTCGGCCGCGGCAGAGTTTCCGGCGGCGCGCCGCCGCCGCCTTCCGCGGGCCGCCGGAGTTGCTCCGGTGGCCCGTTTTGCCTCCCGTCTGCGCCATTGCCCCTCCCGGGGGCCGATCTTCACTGCGGGATCAACGGATCGCCCTTGCCGCACGGTTCATCATCGTCCGCCAAATCCGCACAACAAAAGATCGGCGGAGGGTTGCCGGGTCTTCTTCGTTAGATCCGCACCCTCCGCGTTAGTCATAAACAACAGGAGGAAAAGAAAATAATCAACAACAATTTTAATTAAATTAAAATTGTTCGGAGATCAGGTTCTTTATTTTAAAAGAATAAACATGGGGAATAAAATATTCCAACATCCCTTACCTTGTCGTCGTCGGACGTGAGGTCGTCGCGGAATCGCTCGTCGCGGAAGGAGCGGATCGTCGCGTCGTTGCGGAGGAGACGTTCGTCACACCACGGGAAAAAAACGTCGCGCCGACGATCTCCGGATCAAGATCAAACGGATTTAATTAATTTAAATCCGTTGATATCGAATTATAAAAAGAGGAGAATTAGAAGATTCGATTCTCACCTTTAACCGCTGATCGTTGGTCCGCCGCGGAAGAAGAGGCGCCGTAGAAGAAGAAGGAGAATGTCGCGGAAAAGTTTGTTGACGTCGCGGATCGTGCGTCGTTGAATTCCGGTTCCGGCGGTTCTTCGCGTTCTTCGCGTTCTTCGCGTTCTTCGCGTTCTTCGCGGGGAGAGTGGAGGTTTAGAGGATCTCGCACAACAGGAGGATCCTCCAAAATAGACAAGTTTGTCTATTTTATTATTTTGCCAACAAACGCAAAACGCGTAAGTAACGACCCATTAAATTCGTTGAATTAATTCAACGACTGAAACAGCCCATTTAATTCACGAAATAAACCGCCCAATTATATGGTCTGTTAAGAAAAAAAGAAAACGCGTCGGTTGACTTTTCAGTTACTTTGACGGGTTTTCGCGGGTGCGTTACTTAGCGAAAGAAACGGCGGGGCTCGTGCGGGCCCTGCCTCACAAATATCCTACCAAGAGGGTAGGATATTTCCGGATAGCACCCTATCTGCTTTAACTCAGTTCAAGTGGCTTTCAAGTGACTTCCAAGCAGCTTAAGTGAAATAAAATAAAGTTGTCGCACAAATTTTATTTTATTTCTGTCTTAATGCCCCAAAATTTAAAAACCACGTCTGAGCAAATGCAACTCCGGAAGAGGCGTTTCTAAGCCAATACCGGCGCTGCGATTTCATCGGTGCCCTCAGAATTCGATTCCGGGCACCGGTTCAAAAGATAGAAAAACCCGCTCATCCGTTCACTGAACGTACCCAAGCCAAACTTCGGAAATTGATTCCGGCACACCGGGCCTCGGAATCAGGTGCCGTCTGAAGCTGCGCTCATGTAAAATTCCAAAGAAAATTAAGAAAAAAAAAATTTCCTTGAAATTTGCGGGTCTTTACATTACTCCCACCTCAGGGCTTTACGTCCCCGTAAAGATACATCAAAAACTAGGGGAACAAATGGGGGTACTGAGCACGCATCTGAGCCTCCCGCTCCCAAGTGCTCTCCTGGAGGTTCTCGTGCTGACATCTGACACGCACAAGAGGAATCGACCGCCCACGTAGGACCCGCTCCTGTCGATCCACGATCTCCACTGGGACCTCCGCAAAAGTTGCCCCATCGTCCACGTCTAGCTCCCCAAAGTCGATGATGTGCGTCGGGTCGTGCACGTATCTCCTCAGCTGAGACACGTGGAAGACGTCGTGCACCCGGTGCAACTGAGGTGGTAGAGCCAGGCGATAAGCCACCTCTCCTATCCTGCTGAGGACCTGGAAAGGCCCGATGAAGCGTGGAGACAACTTTCCGCCTCGGCCAAATCTCCGTAAACCACGTCGAGGTGAGACACGCAAAAAGACGTGGTCGCCATCCTCAAACTCTAGTGGCCTCCGCCTCCTGTCGGCATACGACTTCTACCGGCTCTGAGCTGTCCTCATCCTCTCCTGGATGATCTGGACCTTCTCTGTCGTGGCTCGGACCATCTCTGGTCCCACGAGTGCTGACTCCCCAGGGTCTGTCCGGCACAACGGTGATCTGCAGGGTCTGCCGTACAACGCCTCGTATGGTGCCATCCCGATGGTGGAGTGGTAGCTGTTGTTGTACGCGAACTCCACCAAGGGTAGGTGGTCCTCCCAGCTGCGACCAAAGTTGAGAACACATGCACGGAGCATGTCCTCGAGTGTCTGTATGGTCCTCTCCGTCTGACCATCCGTCTGAGGGTGGAAGGCTGTGCTCAGATGGAGCCGCGTCCCGAACGCCTCCTGCAACCCCTTCCAAAGCCGGGAAGTGAAACGAGCATCTCGATCGGAGACGATAGACGATGGCACACCGTGAAGCCGTACGATCTCCTGGACGTAAAGACGTCCCAAGCTCTCCACTGAGCCCTGCTCTCTGATGGGTAAGAAGTGTGCCGACTTGGTGAGTCGGTCGACAATCACCCAAATGGAGTCGTGACCTCTGGAAGTGCGTGGAAGTCCAGTCACGAAGTCCATAGATATGCCATCCCACTTCCACTCCGGGACCTCCAAGGGCTGTACCAAGCCTGCTGGTACCTGATGCTCTGCCTTCACCTGCTGGCAGGTGAGGCATCGTGAAACGAACTCTGCCACAGCTTTCTTCATGCCCGGCCACCAGTGCTGTCATCTGAGATCCTGGTACATCTTCGCCACTCCGGGATGCACCGCCAAGGGAGAAGTGTGAAACTCTCTCAGCACCTCCTCTCGTAAAGCGACTGGTACGAAGGTACGTCCTCTGAAAAGGATGCCGTGCTCTGCTCCAAGGGAGAAACCATCAGGCGCCTGACCTGAGGATATCAGTGCACGCCGTGTCTCACAGTCAGCGTCCCCACGCTGAGCCTCTCTGACCCGCTGTAGAAGTGGAGGAGAGACTGTGAGAGACTGAAGAAAGGCTGCTCCGTCTCTATCCACGAAGGATATCTGTAAGGAGGCTAGCTGCTCCGTCGCCTCCTCAAGTAGCTGAATGCCCGTCCTCCTGCTAAGGGCATCGGCTACCACGTTCCCCTTCCCAGGAGTATAGAATATCTCAAAGTCATAGTCCTAGAGGAACTCAAGCCATCTCCGCTGTCTCAGGTTCAGGTCCTTCTGAGAGAAGATATACCTGAGACTCTGGTGGTCAGAAAAGACTGTGAAGCGCTCGCCCATCAGATAGTGCCGCCAAGTCTTCAGAGCGAAGACCACTGCTGCTAACTCCAGGTCATGAGTGGCGTAGTTCTGCTCATGCGGCCTCAACTGACGTGATCCGTAGGCGATCACGGCCCGCTCCTGCATCCGGACGCACCCGAGTCCAGTCCCTGATGCGTCGCAGTAAACTACGTATCCAACTCCCTCCTCAGGCAACCTCAAGTTAGGTGTGCTGGTCAACCTCTGCCTCAGCTCCTGGAAGTTCTGCTGGCATCTGTCTGACCACACGAAGGGTTTCCCCTTCTTCGTCAACGCTGAGAGTGGTGCCGCAACTCTGGAGAAGTCTGGCACGAATCTCTGATAGTATCCGGCTAGGCCCAAGAAGCTCCGCACCTCCGTCACGCTCCTGGGTGGCTCCCAAGCTAGCACTGCCTCGATCTTCGTGGGATCCACTGCAACTCCCGCCTCAGAGATGACGTGCCCCAAGAAGTGGACCTCACGTAACCAGAACTGGCACTTTGAGAGCTTGCCATAAATCTGGTGCTCTCGGAGCGTGTCTAGCACAACTCGCAGGTGGTAGGCATGCTCCTCCTCAGTCGTCGAGTATACCAAAATGTCGTCAATGAAGACCACGACAAATTGGTCGAGGTATGGATGGATGATCCTATTCATGAGGCTCATGAACACTGCTGGAGCATTGGTTACGCCGAACGACATAACCAAGAACTCATAATGGCCATACCGACACCTGAAGGTCGTCTTCTGCACGTCCTCGTCTCGAACTCTGAGCTGATGATAGCCTGACCGGAGGTCTATCTTCGAGAACCACCGCGCTCCCTTGAGCTGATCGAAGAGGTCATCAATCCGTGGCAGCGGATACTTGTTCCTCACTGTCACCTGGTTCAGGCGACGATAGTCGACACACAGTCGCAAGCTCCTGTCCGCCTTCTTGGCGAACAAAATCGGGGAAGCCCAGGGTGAAACACTGGGTCGGATAAACCCCTTGCTCTGCAAGTCCTCCAACTGTACCCGCAGCTCCCGAAGCTCGGCGGGGGCCATTCGATATGCAGGAGTAGATATCGGGGCTGTCCCGGGGTACAAGTCGATGTAAAATTCTACCTCTCTACGAGGAGGTAGCCCTGGAACGTCGTCGGGAAAGACGTCCACGTACTGGTCCACCACTGCAGGAAAAGCTGGACTCCGCACGTCCACTGCTCCTAGGATGAGGCTAGCCAACTGATGAGAGATGGGCTGCACTCTCCTCCGCGGAAGTCCATCCTGTGCTGCAAAGGTTCCCTTCTTGCCGGTGAAGGTAAACCTGCTCCCGTCGGTGCGAACACATCGCACCTTGCGCCTAAAACAGTCGATCTGGGCATGAACCGTGGATAGCCAATCCATGCCCAAGATGACGTCGTAAGGCCTCGACGCCGCTACAAGGAGATCCCAGCCGAAGCTCTCGCCTCCTAGAGTAAGCTCACACTGCCGGCACCAGTGCGTAATCGTCGAGTCTGCTCCCGTAGGAGTCTCTAGCCGTAAGGATCGAGCCAACGGCTCAGTCGGAATCTCCGAGCTCCGAACAAGGGCAGAGGCTATGAAAGAGTGACTCGCTCCTGTGTCTATAAGTACTGCAGCAAGGGTGGAATAGACATAGATCGTACCTCGAATCATCTCTGGCATGTCGGGGTCGTAGGCCTCCACTGCCTGGAGCTGGGCCTGTCCCTGCCTGCCAGCTCCCTGTGGTCGAGGTGGCCCTCCTGGTGGTGGTGGGGGTAGAGCCTGGAAGCGTCGCCCACCACCCGCTGCTCGGCCAGCTCCTCTGCCTCGTCCGCCTCCTCCCTGCGGACCGCCACGGTCGACCCTCTGCCTCTGCCTGGGTGGCCCCTCCACCGTCTGCTGCTCCTCTGATCGGCGAGTCGGGCAGTCACGAGCCATGTGACCCTGCCCGCCGCAGGAGTAGCACAGCCTGCCGCTCGGAAGGCTGGCACTCCGCTGTGTGCCCCGCACTGCTGAGCCGGTGTCCTGAGGCCGTCTGCGTGGGGGTCTGGTCTGCCTGGACCCGAGAGTCATCCGTCGGCTACCTGCTGCCGAAGACTCAGCTACCTGTCGCCCTGCGCTAGGTCTCGCCGCTGAAGAAGGCTCTGCCAGGAAGCTCTCGATCAGGAGGGCTCGCTCCAGCACTCCCGCCTGGGTCGGAATGCTGAGGGAGATCAGCGACGCCCGAATCTCCTGTCGCAATCCCTGCTCGAAAGTCCGGGCCCGGAAGAAGGGGTCCCGTACCATGTCGGTCGAGTAGCGAGATAGGTCAGTGAACCTCGCCGCGTACTGAGCGACCGTCATGCTGCCCTGGCGCAGCTGGAGAAGCTCCTGGATGCGCACCGCTCGGAGGGTGGCCGGGACGAACTCAGAGCGGAAGAGGCTCTCGAAGTCCGTCCAGAGCAAGGATTCCTCATCGTGAACCTGGAGCATCAAGCTCCACCATCGTCCTGCCGCCGCCTGCAGGAGGCTCGCCGCGAGAATCACCATGAGATCCGCTGGTGTCCTCACTAGCCTAAAGATCTGTACCACCGCCTCTAGCCAGTCCTCGGCGGCCTGGGGGTCCGCCTCACCGCGAAACCTGGGCGGTCGCTGGCTCTGAAACTCATGCAGTGCCCTGAGGCGACGTGCATCGTCAGCGTCTGGTACTGGTAGCATCGGTGGCTCGGCGGGTATAGCTACCGCCGGTGCCACTGCTGGCAAAGGGCCCTGCACCGAGGCCTCGTCGCTCGGTGGGCTGCCGTCGTGCCCTACACTCGGAACCCTAGCTGGTTGTCGTCGCGGGGCCATCCTGAAAGGAGAACAAGAGCACCACAGTCAGAACAGTATACCTGGTGAGCTGGCACAGGTAATCACAAGGAAAACCTGAGACATTCATAAAGCAGATCAGTATACCTGGTGAGCTGACACAAGTAATCCCGAAGAATACTTAAAACACACACGCAATCAATGTTTCATGCATTAAGTCGGAAATCAGGAGTCAGGGTCCTGGTGTATGGATACGTCGGCCGCCGCACCAACACTGGGCTCCCTGAACTGATAACCACACTCAATACACTAAACACTATTGCTTCATATAGAAAGAAAAGACGATCAGAGTCTGCGGTAGAACCGACCACCTCTGATACCAATTTGTCACGACCCGACCTCGGGGCCCGTGCCGTGACTACCCCAAGCCCGCCTTCCATAGGCCATGGGCTGGCGACTAGCACCAAGGCGTAAAATCCCGGTAAACAGGGAAGGCATTGCCTTTATAAGTAACAACCACCACAGAGTCAACAAGCGGAAAGTAACTACAAGTGCAGAAAAGTAAAGGGGGGCCGGAATACAAGCCCAACTGAAAGTACAACTGAAAAAGTAATGAACAGCAACTGAAGTGAAGACGGCGGCCTCGCGTCGTCCACTGGCAATCCCACCTGAAGGGTGGGTACAGATAGCCTCCAGGATCCTCGGGTCCCACGTCCGCTCCAAGCACGTCCCGCCCAGTGGTCCACCTCCAGGTACCGTCCTGCTCCACGCCCCAACCGAGATCAGCGCTTTCCGTCGTCTGCATCCAACACATCAAGGTGCGGGCATAGCCCGTGCAGGGGTGAGTATAAGCTACTCAGTAAGGACCGCGAGACCCCCGAAGGTCTCCTGAAATCCACAAAGGATATAGCACAAAAGAAAGATGCAATCACGAAGTAACATCTGACTCGACTTAGGTATATGCCCATACATATACCTAAGTCCCCAATTCTAGCTCTGCTCACGAGCTCAAGAACAACTCAATCCACGCAGGAAAGCAAGACTCAAATCCACAAGGAGAGTAAAGAGTAAATCCACAAAGGATAGTTCAACACAAACCACAAAGGAGAGTAACATAAGATTCAGCTCAACCAGGTATACTTTTTCAGATGACTTCAAAGATGATCACTGATCCATCTAAGTCGTCGGACCCACGAAGGATCTATATGTACTAACCCCCGCAAAAGACCCACACAGGATCGGGCTCACACAGAACCTGTAGGCAGTGGCTCACACAGAACCGGTAGTAAGGACCCACATAGGATCGGTCTCACACAGAACCTGTAGCACTGATCCACGTAGGATCGCTGAGTGCAGTAGTCGACGCAGTCCACTGAGGATCTCTGCATAGTCGTCGCCGCAGTCCACGAAGGATCTCTGCTCTGCCGTCGTCGCAGTCCACGAAGGATCTCTGCTCTGTCGTCGAAGTCACAGCCAGCGCTAGGGTTCCCGCACACAGCGAGCTCGTTTAGGAGGGTCCGCTCCACGAGCCGAGAGGCTGATACATCAACTGACACGTAGTCCGAAGTTGATTTATCCAAAAGTTCCGTATCGACAACAGGATCTCAACGCAACAGACGGCGCGTCAATCAGACGCCCGGTCTGAGAGTTATTGGCATTTTCGTCCCAGGGGCCCGGTTGGTTTTTAGGGCAAAACCAACCCGACCGTACTCCGCCTGTGTCCGATCTTCGGGCGGAGTATGCCAAAAGTTCCGTCTCACTTAGAGGAAACTACCACAGCTGACGGTACGTCGATCGGACGTCCGTAGCTCAAGTTATGAGCGTTTCTGCTCCGAGGGCCCGGTTGGTTTCGTGTACGATCCAACCCGGCCGAACCCAAAGTTTTCCTAAACCTTGATTATAATATGTCGAAACGACCGTATCGATCCAAGGATCGCGTAGCCGCTGACGGTTCGTCAATCGGAGGTCTCAGGCCCAAGATATGGGCAAAAGACCGAAGAAGGCCCGAAAACGGGGGTTCTGGGCCCGGGGCGACCCGGCCCGAACCACCCCTGGGTCGGCCGAACCGGGTCAACCCGAACCGGGTCGGTCCGGCCTGGGCGCGGCCCGGCCGACCGGACCGGCCGCCTCGGCTTCGGCCGAGCGGCCGAAGAAACCGCCGCGGGTTTGACCCGCGGCTTGGAGGAACGCGGCCCGCGCGGGCCGCGTGCTGGGTGGCCGGACCGCGGACGCGGTCCGGCGGTTCGCCGCCGCCGCGGCTCGGCAGCGGCGGAGTTTCCGGCGGCGCGCCGGGCGCCGCCGCCTCCGGTCGCCGGCGCCGCCGCGCCGGCGGCCCGTGCCACCGCCGCCTTCCGCGGGACGCCGGAGTTGCTCTGGTGGCCCGTTTTGCCTCCCGTCTGCGCCATTGCTCCTCCCGGGGGCCGATCTTCACTGCGGGATAAACGGATCGCCCTTGCCGCACGGTTCGTCGTCGTCCGCCAAATCCGCACAACAACAGATCAGCGGAGGGTTGCTGGGTCTTGTTCGTTAGATCCGCACCCTCCGCGTTAGTCATAAACAACGGGAGAAAAAGAAAATAATCAAAAACAATTTTAATTAAATTAAAATTGTTCGGAGATCTGGTTCTTTATTTTAAAAGAATAAACACGGGGAATAAAATATTCCAACATCCCTTACCTTGTCGTCGTCGGACATGAGGTCGTCGCGGAATCGCTCGTCGCGGAAGGAGGGGATCGTCGCGTCGTTGCGGAGGAGACGTTCGTCGCACCGCGGGAAAAAAACGTCGCGCCGACGATCTCCGGATCAAGATCAAACGGATTTAATTAATTTAAATCTGTTGATATCGAATTATAAAAAGGGGAGAATTAGAAGATTCAATTCTCACCTTTAACTGCTGATCGTAGGTCCGCCGCGGAAGAAGAGGCGCCGTAGAAGAAGAAGGAGAAGGTCGCGGAAAAGTTTGTTGACGTCGCGGATCGTGCGTCGTCGAATTCCGGTTTCGGCGGTTCTTCACGTTCTTCGCGTTCTTCGCGTTCTTCGCGTTCTTCGCGGGGAGAGTGGAGGTTTAGAGGATCTCGCACAATAGGAGGATCCTCCAAAATAGACAAGTTTGTCTATTTTATTATTTTGCCAACAAACGCAAAACGCGTAAGTAACGACCCATTAAATTCGTTGAATTAATTCAACGAATGAAACAGCCCATTTAATTCACGAAATAAACCGCCCAATTAAATGGTCTGCTAAGAAAAAAAGAAAACGCGTTGGTTGACTTTTCAGTTACTTTGATGGGTTTTCACGGGTGCGTTACTTAGCGAAAGAAACGGCGGGGCTCGTGCGGGCCCTGCCTCACAAATATCCTACCAAGAGGGTAGGATATTTCCGGATAGCACCCTATCTGCTTTAACTCAGTTCAAGTGGCTTCCAAGTGACTTCCAAGCAGCTTAAGTGAAATAAAATAAAGTTGTCGCACAAATTTTATTTTATTTTTGTCTTAAAGCCCCAAAATTTAAAAACCACGTCTGAGCAAACGCAACTCCGGAAGAGGCGTTTCTAAGCAAATACCGGCGCTGCGATTTCATCGGTTCCCTCAGAATTCGATACCGGGCACCGGTTCAAAAGATAGAAAAACCCGCTCCTCCGTTCACTGAACGTACCCGAGCCAAACTTCATAAATTGATTCCGGCACACCGGGCCTCGGAATCAGCTGCCGTCTGAAGCTGCGCTCTTTTAAAATTCCAAAGAAAATTAAGAAAAAAAAATTCCTTGAAATTTGCAGGTCTTTACAATAACCCCATTGATACAGTGTTCTATAATGTCATGGAATCTAGTGTAATCATAATAGCAGATAATTCTCGGGCCATTTGGTCACTAAAATAGAATTCCCCTACTTTAATTATTTAATTAAATCAAGAATGTTGGGAGAGGAGACCATTAAAATCATTGAAATGGGTGCATCAAAGAAAAAGTAATTCATTCTAGACACAGAATCTGAAGTTGAAATAGACAAGACATCATCTTATAAAGAATTATTTCTATCATGGGATGCCATTTCACCCAAATCATACAGGAACATAGTTTCACCATATCAAACTTTTCATAGTAAAAAATTTCATTGTAGCCATCCATGAGAGAACCCATCCCCAAAATGTTTTCTAATATCTACCTCTACCTATAACCCTTGGATCCTAAAATCCTAATAGGATTCATAATATATCGGTAGAAGCTGCAAACAAACCCATTCCCACTAGTATAGTGAAATTTAGATCTCCAAAATCATCACAATATTCCTTATCCACTATGTTTTTTATTGGGAAATCAATGGTGATTCTAGATCAATCTCATCCATCCATCCTTGGGGAATTTTACGTCAATTTCAATCCTAGGTGTCTTCATATCCATGAGTTGATTCATTGGATCCTGAAAAACATGATCATTTGATGCCAATTTTGGCCTCGAAATACCCCTATCCACCAGGTCTAAGATAATTTTATTCATCATCATCACCACTAATGTAATCAATATTCTCAAGGTTTGGAGGTAAAAAATCAATGATCAACATCTCATTCATTGCTCCTGAAGCATGACAATCCTCTGTTATTTGGGGATTATTCTAAAAAAATGACCAAAATATTCCTCATTCACACCATTCATTTACAAAAATTGTTTGATTGTATGGTGAAGGATATCAGACCCCCATTGGGTTCAGAATAAAAAATAGCCCAATATGATCTGGGTTTCAAAAAATGTCCCTATTAAGGCATTAAGTAATCATCATGATTCATCAAAAGAAATGGTACATCGAAAATTTCTTGATATGTCTCTCTAAATGTCATGACTGTTTACACAATAGATATGTTGGATTTGGAAAAAAGTAAAGAGGGTCAAAATAAGGAAAATATACAGTGAGAGGAGGTTGATTTTCATTCCAAAATTGAGATTGCATTCACCTATAACCAAAGGAGGATGAAAAATCTTGAACCTGTGAATATCGAGATAGAATATGTATGTTAGAACACTGACATTGAATAAGGTAATAGTGTGAATACATCACAATGAACACCTAGAATAGTTGATGTTCCTTCATCATGTGGATATATTTCACAATATGAGAGTGAGATTCAAACTCTCAGACAACTCAATGAGGAGATACTCATGGGAAATATTCCTCCTGGGTATCATCTTCATGCTGAGAAAAATATTATCCCTCCCATAGATGATCCACTAGAATGAGAAGTATCTGAGAATCAGACAATATTTGGTTCTTGGAACTAGTCTATATAAATCAAGAAGGTGAAAATGATTGTGACTTCACTTTATTGATGTGGTAACAATTCCCTTTATAGGGAGATCATTGATTCTTATGAGGAATAAATAATATGTTTGAGATAATAGTGTGGCCACCTCATTGACCCCCACATGAAACATGTAGATGAGATATGGATTTGAAAATAGTACACCATAAATGTATTATCATCATTAGGTCTATATCCACTTTAATGGAACCCATGGAAGGATGATGGGAAGCTATGCAGTATAAGGGGAATTTGTTTCCTGAATGGGTGGATGGAACATTTACCCCAATGTATTTAGGAAATCCTACCTTCTCAGAATTTGAAGGTGTGAGAAACCATAAATAGGATCTCACACACTTCTTATCTCGATGTGGGTGGATTATGAGCCATAGAGATCAATAAGAGACAACAACATTGAGATGTTTTTTATATACTATGAACGAGATAACTATTATTTGGTAAATTATTATTCAATAAAATATGTTTTAGGATGAAATACCTATTTCTTCAACTCTTTTATCAGTTCAATTCAACACAGGGTAACACAAAAATCATATACTTGATGAACTAAAAACAACCGGTAAATGATAGGGTTTCTGAGTTCCCAACCATGTTGAAAGGATTACCATATTCACTTAGAATCCATCTCTCATAGGATAATCATCTAGAAATATATGTTAAAAATCCTTATTATATGTTGTAGACACCTCAGAACAAATTAATTTATCTAGGTGGGTTCTGGGAATTTTTAGAAATGCAAAAACATATAGAGGATTCCATTCAGTAATCCTGACCCAAATCTCCACTCATTCCATCTACATAGGTGAAACAGTTATGGAATGATATATTTTTAGTTTTCTGTTTCAATCCAGTATAAGTGATAATCTAATCACCTAGGATGCTCTCGAACCACCTAGCATTGCATTTGAAGTCACTACAACAACTGAATCTCCCTCATCTAGAATCATAAGGAAATTACTGTCTCCGGAAATCATAGTAATGGAAGAATAAATCCTACTCATTCTAAAAGAAAAAAGTCAGTATTTACTTCATTTAATCCATTAACAATAACATTCTCAATAAACCACAACCTAGGAATCTTGATGATCTCAAAATCACTGACCATATTGACCACTTCCCATTCTATAGAAGTTTAGTTCATATTATCTAAGACGGATTCATCTTCAATGTCATCCTTTAAATCATGGGGAATTCTAGATAGGTGGTTTTAGATAACTACTTTGAGTACGTGTCTAGAATAATCATTTACTAGTTAGAAGAAGGGGTGAATTGATGAATCTGGATAGGTGTGAGTAGAATTTTGATAACTGGATGACTCAAAATATAGTTGACAGAACTCTTGACTCAATGAGAGAATAGTTTCACATGCCCAAAGTAGATCCACCACATAAGAATTTGACATTACATATGTATTATAAAAATGGACATGACCTTAAAAATAATAATAAATTGATGTGGAAGAGTCAAATTCTTCTCTATCTTAAGCTATGATTCTTGAAAATGTCTTCAATGTGACATCTAATGCTTTGGGAACATCGCCACCAAATGGAATAACTATTTGTTTTAGTTATCAATTATTCAATAAAAATATTTTGGCCACATCCCTACAGAGGAAATAATTTCATATTAGACTCAAGGGAATGCACTCCCGGAAGACCAATAAAGGTATGGGGGTGTCTAAGAACCCTCTAGTAGTCATACATTCCTAGTTCTCCAACTTGACCACCTGGCCAGGGAGTGTATGTCTAATCATCCAAGGATATGGGGAAGGCCAATGTGACATGAACCACAAGAATCATATACTGTATTGACCTCTACACAATCACCATGATCACCACCCATATGCCTTATCGTATGTGCTAATTTTTTGGATTATTCCAACATTAGTTAGTTCTATCCTCTGGCACAAAAGTATAAAATTTTTAAATAGTGGCTGATTATCGTATCCATGATCTCAATAGAAGATTTGATTCTTTTTTAAAAAGATTTCATTGAGGCTATTATTGAATCCCACCAAAGGCCATTGGATTTTTAGATGGAATGCAATGAAGAATGGGTTTGTCAAATAGATACCTTGAAATCAAAATTCCATGTCTCCATCTTGTTCACTAAACATAATAAATAAGTGGTCATCCAAGGTCATATTATGACCCCATATGTTATAGGAGGAATTGATAATGTTGATATCTAAAGGGATATGATTGATAATGGTTACGGGATCAACCTCATCCTTGTATGAACCATCAAATATTTGTGATAAATGTAGGGTTTTTCCTCCCACAAAACACAATTTAATTGTATGTTTATCATGAGAAAAAACATCATGGGAATATTTGTATAAAATCATAGTTTTTTGATCTCACATATAATGATGATTTTATGGTTATTCAACAAGACATTTAATACATTGTCTATCTATGAAGGCCCTGGATACATAGCAATGTGGTAGTATAATCATCATTTCTTCAATTTCTAAAATACCCCATCAATGGAAAGGTAGAAATTATACAAGGGGATAGTCCCCCCTTTGATACTTTTGGAGACCCATATTATGAATAGTTATTTTAAAAAAAATGAAAGAAATAGGCAATGGTGGATAATGATATGCAGGTCTCCATCTCAATATCCCAGAGTTCAAAATTATAACTCTCAAGTGTATGCTCGATAATGACTATGTGCTCTCCATAAATATAGCTGAGGTGAAGGACATGAAAAAAAATTCATATATAAAAAACTCTACAAGGATAGTGTTAATTAAAATTATATATGGTATCTCTAACAATGACTCAAGAAACATGGGATGATAATGTCTCTTATCTTGTCTTGTCTCAAATCAATAGTGACGTAGATGCCCCCAAATTTTCTTATCCATCTGAAAATTATTACACAAAATCAGAGGTGGAAGAAGACGAAGATGATATTAGAAATACCACTCACATATTTGAGGACGTTGTCATCACCTCCATATAAAATATTAAGTTATTGAATCTTGTAACACAAGATTACCCATGACCTACAGTGATTAGTTTTGTTATGTCCCTTGAAGAGTAAGTGATGTATTTTTCATTTATGAAGTATGATCGATATGTGTTCACTTGGAACTATACTACAATTCTAAACTAAATACTGATGTGTCTACACACCATCTTGGCCTACCCAATGAATATTGAGTCACCATGTAGGTATCCAAGAGGATTCACCGCTGTCATGCCTCCAATGTGAGCATATAAGATTAAAAAATGATCACAGAAAACATCATCTGAGAAGTGAAATAACCAAGATTTCTTTATAACTTCATCCCTGACAAGAAAAAAATTGATATATTAGTTACTATATCAATTTTAGATACCTTAAATAGCCCTTTCATATAGGATTATTTCCCATTACTGATCACAGAGCTATTGATCGATGAAACTCTTGTATTTTATTCCCTTTTATTCATGGATGGGTATTCAAGGTACAATCAAATAAAGATGACCCCTAAAAATGAGGAATCAATATCCTTTAGAGAACCTAATTGGATCATCATATAAAAATACATTACATTTGGGTTAAATAATTATATAGTCATATATCAACACAGTATGTGTAATATCGTTATGATGTTTTGGGACAAATAGATGAATAATATGTCAATGAAGTGGTGGTCAAATCCCGACAACATTGTGATAACATCATAGATCTACCATCGTTATTCGACAAGATATGTTTATATAGTCTTAAAATAAATTAGAAAAAAGTCACCATTTGGGTATCATCAGGGATGTTACATGGATTTGTCGTTTGAGACCACATCATCGAGGTAGAACCACAATAGAGTAGTCCTATTTTAGAAATTTCATCCCAGGAACGTAAAAAATATCTAATAAATAAGATGAATACTAGGGAACCACACCTAAATTCATGGTTTCTAATATAACTTGTCCAAGAAAATATCCCTTATTGACTAGGTAAAAGAAGTATAGAATCATCTATTAATGGAATAATTACTTTCATGAAGCCTTCAAAATTCTCAATGGTTATTTATTGCACCCACTAGTTTTGATGCATCTCTTGGAAGGATGGAAACCCATTTATATGTCTCCACCATGGAATGCAAAGTGGGTTCTCTCATAACACAAAAAATAAATTATAAACATAGTGATAATTGACACTACTGCCTTTTTTCGAACATTGACATGTATAGAGAACCAATACTCTGATATTAAGAAGAAATGTCATGGAACAATATTTATAGTGAAAATGTAGAGGGATTAATTGAAACACCAATAATAAAATCTAATCTCCCATATTTGTCATCTCATGTACATACATTGTCATTTTATGTTTACTGGGAGCTTGGACCGATGTACTGTCATTCTACATCAATATGTCGTTCAGTTCGTATATCATAAATTGGTGAAAGGGAAATCCCTAGATGGTTTTCTTGAAGCACATCCGACCCCAAAAAGTAATCCAATGGACATAGAGCTTCATGATGTGGATTCATTATATTCCCATGACACTCCCCAAGCATGGGAGAAGTATATTTATTATATCTCGCAAAGTCCTATCGAAAAAAAAGGAAACCCAAAACTCAATTAGGTTCTCTTAGGAATTGTACTTCCTCTAAAAAAGTTCTTACCAGCACCTTCTCAGAATATGAAGGTTGTAGAATCAAGGAGGTAGAATACCAATCCCTCACTATTGGGTGGGAACTATCCCTATAGCTGTAAATAGCCAACCTGGATATCAAACGGGATTTGGAAGTAGTGACAAAGAACTCACTGAATAATTTTCCATAAAAAAGGATGAATTGAACTCTCTTTAGCTTGTCCATGGGTCTATATAATGTGATTCCTTTTGACCGCATGTTACATCATGTGTCTAGATAATACAATGTTTTCTAATACACATTGACTAATGGATCCATTGTCCTGGTCCGCCATGATCTATTGGAAGTGATCTTCCCTATCACACATCGATGAATAGTTTCATCGATTATCATCTGGGATATGGAAGAATAAAATTATTTTAACACCACCTTATGTTTTGATGAAAAGATAACCACCTCTACATTGATGGATCCCATAATTGGTTATATATGAAATTGAAATATCCTGATAGACAGAGATGGACGTGAATAGTTCTGACATAGTGCAATGAACATTTCTCTATAGGATGACCCAAACAAAAATAATCCCACTACAACCATGGATTAATGAAAATCACCCTTAGATAAGTTGAATATGGTGATATTCATGCCATAATTGTATAATTATCCATTGTATTTTTTTTGGCTCACATCAGTTAGAGACCAAGCTGTCCCACCAAATAAAGAAATTTTTTATTACTTGAAATACATGATACTAGATTTTGTGCAATTATCCAAAAAAATCATGAATTCTAGATCCTTTCAGAATTCATCCAAAATCAATTTAATTTCAACATAAATTTAAATATTCATTCCCATTTAACTTTTGGGGAATGAATGTTGTGGTCCAATATCCCCAAGCCATAGCTATGTTGTGTAATTACATATTTACTACTACGGAATTCATTTCAAAATCAATTGAAGTAATATAACATCAATGAATTTGGGACGAATAACATCAATAACAATATGGAATCCCATATCATCACAATTTTTGGATTCCATCACACAATATTATTTGAAAATGACACCAAATTCAATTCCATGGAGTTGAGGAAATTTCACTAAGAGTACAACATCGAGTCCAATCACTCGTATCACTATCATGTTGTGGAAAATGGAAATTCATAGGCCTTCAATAAGACTATTTCAAATATAATATAGATTATGGTGAGTAGGGATAATATTTCATATCCGAACAAGGTCCTCCATTATTTATGGAACTACTGAACCACCATACATACAACTACACAAGAAATTCCATAATCATTTGTTTATGAGACCTAGGCAGTGTTACCCATAGAGGTCCAACAAACATCACTCTAAATATACATTTTTGTATAGCCCCTGAATGATGAGAAATTTTAATATTTTTTGTATGAATTTGAGAAACTCATTGACAACATGTTGAGTACATTCTATAACATCGAATTCCATCATAATTGGATTGAATCGATCATTAATGTGATGGTTTTACACTATTAAATTCTCCATGGATAATTATTGATGGATCCCAAGACCCTAATAATACTATCAATGAATAATCAAAATATGAATCCCAAATGGGATGGCCCTTACATTACACATAAGGTCTATCAGAACGTAGCATACTCATTGCACACAACATATGCGGAACGTGTCATACCCCCCCAGAAATGTGAGATTTCTCAAGAAATAATTTTGATAATTGGTATCTAGTGAGAACATCCAAGTAGTATGATGATAAACAACGCCAAAATGTCATAAAAACATGATGGTAAACAATATGATGATGTTCAAGTAGGATGACTTCAAACTGCATGGTACTACATGTCTTGAACACATGATGATAAATTATAAGGAACATATCATAGTTTTATGAATTTAAAATAAACTAATTTGACCAAATAAAATTACATTATTCTACTATGAACTCATATTAGATTAAATAAATGAAAATAAATTTCACATTAAGTCTTTAACACATAATATTAAGCTATACGGAGAAGTCCTTGTAGCGAGACTTTAAACAAGACGATATCTAACATGTTGACCACATGATGATAAACTGTATGGAGTCATCCCAATTTCATGTTATTAAAATATATTATCTCATCATGGTTTCATGATTTTAAGCTGAAAAACTCTTTACATGATGAAATTTTTTAAACATCAAAATGTCTCACATCTTAGTTTCATGATGTTAAAATGCATAATCATGTTCTCACCGTGTGGAATAAAACTACATGGGAAGTGCCATCTCACAAATGAATCACCAAACATGATCCATATCATTGGAATGAAAGTATGTGGTTCCACATAACAATTTGAATGTTATATCCACATATTAGATACCTCCATCACATAACTATGTGTGGATTTATTCCAACTTACATAGGATAAATAGTGACACCTGAACCACTAGTCTTGTGCCACGCTACAATATTAATTTATATTCACATCGATTGATCCTCTACCATAAAATGTGATGTATACCTACAAGAAATAATTCTTTTCCACATTAAAAACTACTTGGATATACATTATTAGTTCCCCTTCACAACGGGTAGCCTTTATCATCATTTGACGATGTTAAACTATAGTGTTTTTTTCATTAACACCTAACATTAAAACATTATGAGTCACTAAAACTATATATGACTATATTCTAATTTTCAATGAGGTATATAGGGATTCATTTATCCTATATCATGGACCAAAAACCATATGATGAAAAATTTACATTCCCTTTCCCTAATCACCTTTTAATTGTGCGAGGCACCCTTTCCATTCCATATTTCTCACAACAGGTATAGCTGATGTGAGCATTAGAAATTCAGTAAGGGATTCCCCACAAAAACAATGAATAATATCATAGAATGGGTTCATCAAGATCCTAAATAAAATAAACTAAATTTTTTATGATGATTCCTTACTGCATGATGTTAAAATGCACAATTTATGTCCTTCACATGACATAAAATGGAATGCCCCTATGGATCTCACCTCAGAGGACCACTATTTCATCTTTTTTTCTTCTATTACACCTATATCATCAGGTTAAATGTGTGACTTGATTTATAACATCATATGATATATAGAAACACTCGTTCCCTCAATATTAGGTGTAATCACAACAATTATAAAAAATTTTCAACTATGCGTATAGTTTGGACATGCCAATGAAGTTTCTACCTTTTGAACTAAAAATTATTTTTTCCTACTAAAATTGGATAAAGAGTGATGCCAATATTTATATCCATGGGTTCATAAAATACAGGAATGTCGATATCACTAATCCTAAGCCCAACTACTTCAATCAACGAAATCATTTACCACTCGTATGTTCATGCCAAAACTGTGTAGTGTGTCTCCTATTCAAAAACAATGTAAGGCATGATTCATATCACAGTAGGATAAAATATGACACATGTGTATTAAATTATGTTCCCATCTATAAAAAATGATAAAATAAGTCACCCTAAATTTTATAGGGTCCAATTCATACAAAACCATTTTTACTACATATGAGTTTGATCTATTTATGCCCTTCTAGAATAAGTAATATGACTTAGAAATTTTTTCACATCAGATATCATGTCCATAAAGAATCACATTAATCATTATAGCAGTTTTCCTGGTGATATTACATTAAATATCCAAAATAATTAAAAAATTTGATGTTAATCATCATGGAAACATCCTTAATGAATGATAGTAAACTTCACAGAATATGCCCATACCACATTATGTTTAATATAATGTTGAAAAATATGTCACCACTATATTATCATAAACTACAATGACCATCACCCATATTTCATCCCATATCAATGAAAAATGATAAAATTAACCCAGTCATCCAAATTATGGGGTAAATCTATCATATTTTATGCAACTCATATGCATATGTCATACTTCATGTCTCGATAACCTCAGGGTTCCAAAACATTCCACATTGCCGAAAAAAGATACATATATTCAAGAGACCCTTTGTTTAAATATGTATTTTTGATTATTGATTCAACATATGCATCTATTGTTTTCACCAAAATGAATCACTCTACCAAATGGATTTTAGATCCTAATGACGTCCCATGGGAGAACTCAACACCTCAGTGTGATATAAACTAATCATGTTATGACTGTCTTATATCATTACGCATGACCTGAGAACTACATTCCTTGATTTGAAATATATTAATCTCCATATCAAAAGGGTGATGGGGTTCTTATGATTGTGGTATCCCAATTAGGGTCTTGTGTACATTCCACAATATTAGGTCCACGTTCATCACAATCATAATGTGCATTGACATTGGTCAATGATTTATTACATTACAATCTATCCTATAATGGTCTTAATTTAGAGACCATAAATAGATTATGAAATATAAAATAACCTTGTCCTGTTGAAACCCCATAATTCATGACCTGAGAAAATGTCGAGCTTTGACTTGATAGACACTTCATATACAATGTTTACGAAAATATTATAGTGAAAATAAATAAGTCATAAAGCACATATGGCCTACTGTATAGACTTATTAAAATCCATGAATTTCTCACTAAACTTCCTAGTATGTAAAAATGATGGATTAATGATTTTTCACATATATTCTAAATGATAATATTTTATCTACGTGGAAAAGAACTTTTAAGGTTCTCTATTCCTTTGTGGATATTACATTTTCCTCACATCACACTTCATTAGTTGACTTCCTTGTATATCCACAATCTTCCATGGAACATGGAGAAATAAACATGAGTTTAAGGGATCATTTTATTGACCATGAATTTATTCGTATGGATCGTGCATGTGCACATACTGTCATCAACCAAACGTGTCACTTTGAATAAAGGTCTTTCTAATATTAGTGATCCATGACATAACCGAAACAGAACACATCATCTTAGTTTGTTATTGTTCATTCCTAGTAAATCTTCCCCAGAACAAAAGCTTGAACTGAGCATATTGGACCATGATTTAAAATCTTCACACCAAATGATCCAATCATAGTTGATATCATAAATATTATGTTACCAGGTTGTTTACCATTTATCATGGTCACAATGTGACACTCTGTTTTTGAACTATTGATATCCCACTCCTAACGATCCAAAACTATAGGGAGTATGGCCCAAGATTCAAAATTTAAGATTTTAACACCCCTAGGGTGCTATAAACCTTCCTAGATAGGATTATTCTCATAACCAACCTCATCATCTAGATGACTGAGTCTTCACAAATCATTCATGGCCCTATAAAATGAGTGTAGACCATCTTTTATTGACCATGATACTAACACATAATTCCCTTATCCCACCAACTAAATGAATCACTTCCTTGGAAAAAGTGATCACAAATACTTTTGAGCACTAAAAACACATTGATGGGACGTTTAATATCATAGTGTCATGGGTAATGCACAGAATTTATTCCCAATAAAATTTTCATGGACATAAACTTTTGTGTCATGAAATATATCACCCATATTTCATCTATCCACGTGGACCTAACAACCATTATATTTCTCCCTCAAGATATTTTACCCCCATAATCTTTCTATGACCATTGGAATTGGTGGATAAATCTCTATTTGAAAATTCTATCGACAAATAATGTATTTTAATTTCTGACCATATCCATATCCCCCTTATAGGAACAAAGCTTGAGTACTCCTGAATGGCATCAGTACTAGAAAACAACTCAACACCACATAGATTTTGGGGCCATTCATGGCTTGTCTACTGTATATTCCATGATCATCTAGATGGACCGAGATAAAAGGCCCTATACTATCATGATAGAAGGTCCAATCTGAAAAATCCTAAACTATAGTAATAAATGTTTCAAGAGAATAGTCCCCAAACTACTACGATTGATGGTTTAATCTAATCGACGACAAACTAATGCGATATATAGTTTTATGTAAAATACTATAAACTATAATGATAGAAGGTATGATATAAAACACCCTAAACTACATTGATAAAGGGTCCAAGATAGATGATACTCAACATCCTTGATTGATGTTCTTTGGTAAATAACCCAAAACTCTAATGATAAATGGTCGTACCTAATAGTCCAAAAACTATAGTGATGGATGGTCCAAGATAAAAGTCCTGAATCAACGGTGATAGAAGACCCAAACTAAAGGACCCAAATATACAACACATCCATGATATAGTATGAATGAATGTAAAATAAAATATTTCCCACCACATTACATATTGAAAATTTAATGTTACGGTAACCATTCTTATCAACTTCAGAAAAATGAATTGTAATCTCCCACTATAACATATATTCTACTCAATTATCATTCTATGAGTTAGGTAATATTACCAAAGTTTGAGAAGATATGTCAAGAAATAATATCATTTTGGTGGTCATTCACAAGCTTTTATCAAGAAGAATATACTATAATTTAAACATTCAAATCCATTCATTCAGGATTACCTGATGTTATACTAATGATAGGGATCATTGATGAACCAATACATATAAATTCAAAGTCAATCACTCTTGGTTAGGAGTCTACCCTTAATAAATACTAACATTTTTATGTTGACATTCTCATAGAAAATATTCTCATGGGTATTAATATGAAATCTCTAATGATGTTCAAATATGTAGAAAAGTTATCTAAATTTACCTTAGAATTCGATTCTTTTCAATCCTAATGAATATATTTCTAGTGGGGATTGTTGATTCACATATTTGTGAAACACAAACTTTTTTATAGAAGGAAATATGTTTGGATTATCATTTGGTGGGTAAATGTGGTTTGGGGAAATATTCAACCAAGTTATCGGATGTAAAATTTTCTCAATGGGAGATAAACCAACACCTTCGATAGTAAACCCAGCTACCAAATAAAGTGGTATCAATGAAATAAAATATTTATAGGGTCATCGGAAGAATTGATTCCATGTTTTCATGCATACACACTTGATATGATAAACTAATGAATGGTATTCTATGAGGTTTCACATGAATAATAATACAACATACAAGTCAATTTTACAATGGTATAAAAATGGGGATAATATACGGTTCCCCCATGGATAGGAATCACCCTTCGCATTTCTATCATCGGCCAATAAAGAAACCCTATTATTGGCCTCTTCAGGTATAAATCCACCTATTGACAAGACCTTTAGATTTATAGTCTATAAGGAAAAGAACAATATATACCAGATTGTGTCATGTGTTATGGGATATATTTCATACGAACACATTGATCCAGTTATGTGGATCAAGATATCATTTGAATATTTATGTCATGGGATCATACATAACATACAAGTGGACATGAGGTGCTATAAATATAGTATGTGAATGGGATCTAAGTGTGTATAATAGTCAATAGATGTCAGTTTAGATGCCATAATCATGTGTTTTCCAGAAACATGCGAAACAAACACCATTTCTATAGAATATCTACAGTTCAATAATAGACCCATTGAAGTAGGTTGTATATTTATAAAGCATGTAAAAAAGAAGGATTTATTCATATCCTCAAAAAAATAGAGTATAAAAATGCGACTATTTTAATATACAAAGTGGAAGATATGTTGATATGTTGATACTAAAAGATTTCTCAATCTCTGTTTATGGATTAGATAAGTCCAAATTATTGGTTCACATTATGTCTTTATTCCATGATATTTGGTGTGCCATGAATAATACAAGTACACAAGTTACACTATATAAGAAGAATGATTCATAGTCACTAAATTCTTCCAGAATAAGCATCTTAATTGTTTGATAATTTCAAGGGTTTCAGTTAATTAATGGCATATCCCAACACAAAAAAAAACACATAACATTGGTGTCTATGTACATCAAGGCGATAAAAGACAGAACGGGATAATCTTATATTCCACCTTTCATTGATGTTCAAATGAAGTATGTTTCTTCATCTGTAAATACTGATATAGGAATGAAATTTTATGGTTTTTTCGATCTTTAGTAAAGATATCATTTTCCATATTAAATAGTGTATTTCCATCCAACATAAGGTTTATTTAAACTAGAATATGTGATAAATCCTTCATATAATCAATCTAATGAATAGGAGATACCCCACGATCCCCCTTGGATAATAATTCATGTTAAAGGGTGTACTATCTATAACTAGTAGAAATCATGTATCCTATATTCTATAAAGTTATGTCATTGTGTACACTATCATGAAAAGAGACGTTGCACCATTTATATATTATCCATCATGAAAACATAGAACCAATCACATTCTATGGTCTTTCTTCTTCCAAAGAAGAGATTGAATTACCACATACTTGATTAGGTGAAATATTGTGGATAATGACTAGGTGTCTAGATATAATCAAGTCTGAAATAATTTATTTTATTTTTCATGAAATCCAAACATGAATAATATTTCATACTTGAAGTACCTGGTAGATCCAATCAAATTCCACACCACAAACATGCAATATTCCTATTTAATGACAATATCCTTGTTTGGATTGATATCTTCATATGAAGATGATAAATAGCCCACGTACATGTGTTGTGGGATTGGATTATGTGACAATTATGTGTCATCCTGTAGTACTATACATGAACCCTTTTATATACATCTTTTACAAGAAAACACCCTTGTTCATGATATTTAATAACACAACCAGAAACACATGAAACATTAATGATGAGAAAATTTAATATCCTTGAATGTTTTTACATGTCATCATGAGATCCATCATTTAATATTTGGTTCATTAAAAGAAATAATATAAATTTTCACTAAAAATGTCTACGTCTCTGCGCGGGATCCAACATTGATCTTGTGAGGCATCGTAAGCATGTAAGATGATAGGTCGGGACAAGGATAACATGCCATAATGATATCCCATATAGATCATGCGGTATACAATAGTAAATTTATTGGGTGAAGGGTGTAAAACCCCATGTGAAATAATGGTTAAATATATACAAAAGGGTATACCTCTTATGGTGGTGAAAATAAAGCGATGCACCCCCTGATGTTTGTGAAACACTGCAAGACGCTTGTGACATATCTTCCAAACTACATAAGGGACCACTATCATATCACCATCATTATATAAATGCATTTGACATTTATAGGTTTTAATATTCTTCCCATTTTTTCCCAAAAATAAAAATAAGGGATAATCCATGAAGTGCTTCTGTATCACCATGTGGACTTTTGTTGGTCAAATGGTGCATCACCGATGGGGAAAATGATTATACTCGACAACACTTAGGATAGATCACAATTATAGAGTCCCAGGTAAAATAATCAATATAAATAAATAGAGGAATTATTGGGGACTCTCTCTATCGTAATTCTAAAGTGAATCTCTTAGATTGTTTTAGCATGGTCCTGAAAGACCCTTTGACAATATGATCTAATATCACTATGTCCCCCTAAAAAGCCATCCTTATTTCCTGAATGGTAATAGACAAGACTTGTTAGGTCATGAAAATTCCATCTAATAGAAATTCGAATCATGTGAGGGTGCTTGGACATATCCGACATGAAATATAAAAGTCTCTCAGCATATCTGAAAGAATCAATAAGACCCCATTAATTGGAAATAATCCAATAAATGAGGAACTTAAGGGATGATCACACATTTTCGAAATATCATGTGATACCATCAATGTGACTTACAGTGGGATGATATGAAACACATGCTGATGATGCCCTCCACCAACTTCATCCAAGCTTGTCATGACACACATTGTCCAAAGAGGATACTAACCGATGTGAAGAGGCCTATAAATCCCTTAGAACAACATTAAAACAACTTATATTCTAAAACTAATCACATAAATACATTTCCTAGGATCCTCACACCAGTGAACCCAAGTGCTGGAGAAAACTTCTTAGACAATCTGATCATGTGACTTGAAAATATTCTCATTAGGTAACATATAGGAAAAAATCGGAGCAATTATGTAACATGCGTAAAGTCGTTTTCATGGTCATCCATAGATATCATGATAGTCTTTTGGAATTTCACACAATTAACATATAAGTCCCCAGCCTTAAACCTTACTTAATCTTGAGTTATTACAAGATTACACATTGAGGATCTTTTCGGGTTTAGAGTTTTAGAGAATTAGATCATAAAACTTGCATTACATTCCACATATAAACAAAGTGGTTACATAAAGATAGTATTCTTCATTCCCATCAATGGAAACACATTTAAAATAAAACATGGATTATTTCTTGACACATCCTTGACTCTATCATCTTATCATGTACCTTTCCCTTGACCTATGGAAAACATTTCAAAAACATGGGATGAGCATAAAAACTCAGCATGGGTTATAAAAAAACATGGAAAGGAAACATGAGTTCATATATACATAATAATGAAATCATACATTACCCATAAAACATAGTCACTTTAACATACCTCATAAAATCACGAATAAATCATAGAAATCATAAGACATAAAGGTAACTTGAGGCATTCATAACATTCTTACGTAGGGAGTAACCCTCTTGGTTACGTTTGGAATACCCATCACAGTATATTCCCTAAAATCTCTTCGGAGAAACCTTAACGTTTCACTCCTTCGCGGTACCCAATGCATTGAAGAGCTATAACGGGCTCACCCGCCCTTAGTTTATCACGGAACCACCCGTCTTCATAATAATGCCCAAGAACCATAACATAATCATATCACATAAAACATGCATAAAGGAAACATAAAATTTCCACATTTCAATCACGAGATATCAATACAACACATTGATATAATAACATTATGAAAACCATTTTCAATACCAAAATAAAAGAAAATTAAAACATGGTATTTATTTTTCTTTAAAAAAGAAGGTATGGCTTGTAGAGGAAGCCAGAACTCAAATAACGGTTACGACGGCGGAGAAGTCGTTGTCGCCGCATACGTACGACAAAAACATTCCCTTTTGTCGTTTAGTAAATGCTTCGTATAAAAAATATTTCTTTTTAATAAACGTAAAAGTCAAAAGCGTTTGTACACCGTATAAAAGAATGTTGTGTATAAAATAAAATATGCCTCAACGAAAGGAGATTGAGACGAAGTCCCATACCTCATATCCGACTTGACCCGACCGTTCTTTAATCTCCTGAATAATAAACTTGAGTTAATATCTACTTGCTTATGAAACTTTTTCAAGTTCATTATTCCTTTTATACCATGTTATGAACATCATGTAATCATTTAAGTTAATAGTGTTCATTTTGTCGGTATTTGGTTCTTAAGTCAAAAATAGACTTCTTACACTTACATGTTGTTAATTTGGTCAAAGGTTCATTATATCCAGAATTTTATTCATGATGTAGATATCATATATGTCATATATATCCAGTACATACATGCATTTATAATATTACATAATCATTTAGAGGTAAGAAATGAAATGCACCATTCATGGAGACGGTAAGCCGTACGTACGAAGGAACGCTACTTTGATTTCTATTTCGTATTTTATAGAATGGAATCATTATGATATAAAGGTATACTATAATTCCAGTATAATATCATATATAATATCATTTTTCCATCCTTTATATGTCCCACATATGGTATTTAACGAATCAAATCACTTTGAGGGGGCGGTAGTCCGCACTTCCTAAAATGAAGATATCGTGTTTACCCATAATGGAAACCATAAAGGTATGCCCAAAATGAAAAAAAACAGAAGCTTAAGGAAAACATAAAAATATTATATATCATATATAAAAATAGTGACATCATAATGGCCACCTTTGAAGGTGTTAAATGAGTATTGAACAATCGTCGTTTCGGGAGGCAGAATTTCGCCATCCACGGAAACCGTACGTTCTTTAACCATTTGATGCAGTTGTGTGAGAGTGTAGCTCAAATAAATCATATAACAACATCCTAGTATATTTAATATACTGGTTTTGTTACAAAAGAAGTAAATAAAAAGAGTTTAGTGGGTTGGTGAAGCAAAATAAAACAAATGAACAAGAGAGAATGAATTACCTTTAAAAGTGTAACTCCCTTTTGATTTGAGCCTAAAGGCTTCCTTTGAAATGATTATGCCCAAATTTAATCCTCTAGGATGAGGAGAGGGATGTGGATAGAGTAATTGGGTAGGGGTTGGCCGAGCCAAAGGCCTGAAGAGTGTGTGAAATGAGGTAGAGGTGGGGGCCTTTTATAAGAGGAGAGGAGGGGCACTTTTGGAAAGTAAAGAAACATTACTTTATTTGAAAATGTTTTTCGGTTTTAAAAGGTCCCACATTGGTAGAATTCGTGGATAAGGTGATAAGGTTTATAAATCCATTCATCCAATTTGTTTTGGACATGTGTAGGTTTTATATTTTTCATTATCTTTCCATTTTATTTAAATCGCCAAATAATGATGTCATCACTGTATCATTATTATGTCATAAATAATTTAATTTATGTAATTTCTAAAAATCATAAAAAAAATACTATGATGTAGGAAATCGTTTTAGCTTTCCAATGACTATTTATAATAAAAAATCTGATCTTTATAACCCCATGTAAAAATTGTTTTCGTAAAACATCTCTTGTTTGTGTCATTTTTACTTTAACATTTAATAAAAAGTAATTTATGTCATTTCCCAACAAAAGTGGATCCATGGGGTCCCCAAGTTGACCCATGGCTTGTATTTGTCGGCAATGACACAACCAATAAGGTTGGGACATGTGTCTAGGTCATTTCATATTATTAAAGCATTATTTATACCTTAAACTACACTAATTACCACTAATCGCGATTAAAAACTTAATAAGTTACTATTCACCAAAAAATTATTTTAATCTCATTGAAGCACATTTTACTTCTTAATGACAACCATGTATGTCTGATTTTCAAAATTCAATACACATTAGTGGTAAACTTTCATTTAACTGAAAAATCAGTTTGCTTGATTACCACTTAGTGGTTTCACAATTCATCAAAAATTGAAGTTTTTCAAAAAATTACCAAAAATTCACCCTAAGCTATATTTGATATTCCAAATTCAAAAATGAAGTCCATTTTACAAAATTCAAATCATATAAGTCACATTAATTAATTTAATAATTAATTCCCGCTGCCAGAGCAAATAGCGTGTTTTTACAAAACAATAAGTATCAAAAGATTGATACTAGTTTAAGTCCAATTTCAAAGTGAAATTGATTCCAATGACCACCATTGGATAAAATGGTAAAAATATATTCTAATTTCACTTCAAAACCAATTCAAAACATAATCTAATCATATAAATAAATTAGGTTAAAAAGCAGTTTTGATGTAAAATGAAGTATTTTTCACTATTCATTAAAAAAATGAACATTGTCAGTAAAATTGTCAAAATATAGATTCAAAAATGGTTTTCCATCAAAAGGCAGTAAAATAATCTTTTAAGAATATTAGTGTATTCCATGCATAAGATTGTATTTATTTTTCATTTTAAGCCTCTATAACACTATCTTAATCATTAATAGACATAGATAAAAATATCTATTATTCATTACTTACTTGGGATGTTACATCCTTCCCCCCTTTAGAAAATTGCGTCCCCACAATTTATTTACTTATCAAATAAATGAGGGTACTTATCCCTCATTGCATTTTCGGATTCCCATGTTGCCTCTTAAATCACATAGGTTTTCCCCAAAACCTTTACCTGATGAATCACCTTATTCTGTAACACTTGCTCTCTGTGGTCAAGAATCTGGACCGGTTGTTCCTCATAATATAGGTTCTCTTCCAGCTGAACTACCTTTGGATTCAAAACATGAGATGGATCTGGCATATACTTTCTCAACATCGAAATGTGAAAAACATTGTGTACCTGAGATAAACTCGGAGGTAAAGCCACTCGGTATGCAACTGATCCAACTCTCTCCAGAATTTCGTATGGTCCAACAATCCTTGGACTCAACTTTTCTTTCTTACCAAATCTCATCACACTTTTCCAAGGAGAAACCTTGAGAAAAACATGATCACCTACCTCGAAAGATAGATCCTTCCTCTGGTTATCCGCATAACTCTTCTGCCTGATCTGAGCTGTTCTCATGTGTTTCTGAATCAGCTGAACTTTTTCTGCCATCTCTTCTACCAATTCTGGTCCCATCAACTTCCTTTCACCCACTTCATCCCAGAAAGCTGGAGTTCGACACCGCTTCCCATATAATGCCTGAAATGGTGCCATCTGTATACTGGAATGAAAACTGTTATTATATGAAAACTCAACCAAAGAAAGATGTTGGTCCCAACTTCCCTGATAATCCATAGAACATGCTCGTAGCATATCCTCCAATGTCTGAATTGTTCGTTCTGACTGCCCATCTGATTGAGGATGAAAAGTTGTACTAAAATTTATTTCAGTACCCAACGACTTATGAAGGCCTTTCCAAAAGTTAGAAGTAAACCTGGGATCACGATCCGATACAATGGAGAGAGGAACACTATGTAACCTGACTATCTCTTTAAGATACAAATGGGAAAGTTGATCAAGAGAGAAAGCATCTCGTATAGCAAGGAAATGAGCATATTTGGTCAAGCGATCAACAATAACCCAGATTGCATTATTACCTCGAGATGTCTTCGGTAATCCAACAACAAAGTCCATGGATATATTCTCCCATTTCCACTCTGGCATTGGTAAAGGCTGAAGCATCCCTTTCGGCAACTGTCGCTCTGCTTTAACCTGTTGACATGTCAAACACTTCACAGTAAAATCAGCAATGTCTCTTTTCATTCCATCCCACAAGTAATACTCCCGCAGAACTCTGTACATCTTAGTACTGCCAGGATGAAAAAACAACTCATTCTTCAACTGTGAATCACAAGGCACACATAACCTCTTCCCAAAACTCAAAACACAAACACAAGCTTATCCAAGAACTCATGGAAAATTTTATTCATAAGGTCCATGAATACAGTAGGTGCATTGGTTAACCCAAATGGAATAACTAAAAATTCAAAATGACCATATCCAGTACGGAACGCAGTCTTCGGAACGTCTGCTTATTTTACTTTCAACTGATGCTACCCTGACCTCAAGTCAATCTTTGAAAAATACTGAGCTCCCTGGAGCTGATACCACTTCATTCGATGTCCCAACATCTGCTGAAGTTGTTGCAAATGATTTTACCACCCCTTTCTGCTTGTAGTCTAACTGCTTCCCATCACTCAAGCTCCTTGTCGGACACTCGTCTTCATAATGACCCATTTCATTACACATAAAACATATTACCGTTGGCTTTTGATTTCCTGCTTGATCATCTTCTTTACAGTTACGAGCAATATGACCAGACTTACCACACCGAAATCACTTACCAGACTTGGATAAACATTCTCCAGGATGCATTTTACCACACTTCTCACAGGATGGATATTTGGTTTTCTTACCTCCTTGTTTATTTGATGAATTCTTCCCCTTTTCCTGCCAACTAGACCTCTTATTCTGTTGTTTGTCATAGAACACCTGATCATCAACAAACTCCATTTCCACCTTCTCCGCACATCGAACAAGTTTTTCATAAATTTTGAATTCACGAGAAGCTAAAGCCCTTCGATTCTTTGGCTTTAACCCTGAGTAAAAACGGTTTATTTTACTATCAAGATCTCGTATGAAGTTTGGAGCATACCTTGCCAATCGAGTGAACTTTTCTTCATAAGCATCCACTGAGTCATCCTCATGCCTCAATTCTAGGAACTGTTTTTCGATCCTAAGACGAACCACCTTAGGAAAATATTTCTCAAGAAACATACCTTTGAATTCGTCCCAGTGAAGATCCTCAATCTCATCACTATCCCTTATATTTTTCACCATCGACCACCACTGATCAGCTTCACCTTCAAAACGGTAAACAGCAAGACTAACCTATTGATGTTTTGAACACCCCATGACATCAAAAATCTTCTCCAGTTCTTTAATCCACCCTTTACCTTGCACATGGTCAGATGATTCTCTGAATGATGGGGGATGTTGCCTCATGAAATTTTCCACCACTGACATGTTCCTCTGCGGTTGATCTGGCTGATATCGTGCATGGATACCACCACCATTTATAGCCTAAGTCAACTGTGCCATCACTGCAACAAACTATTCAGTTCCGATTCTGACCATCTCAGGTTGCTGATTTGGAAGGTTATCTTCCTCCTGATGTCGTCCCAACATAGCTGCTTTGTTTCCTCTGCGGAAAACCATTCTGAACACAGAAATATCTTAGGCGAAGCAACATGGTAATCCGTAAATGCTATATCATTTCAATAATATTATAATTTAACACTTTGCTAACTCCTAAAGTTGTCTAAACCGACCTTTGATACCAACTATAAGTCCCCAGCCTTAAACCTTACTTAATCTTGAGTTATTACAAGATTACACATTGAGGATCTTTTCGGGTTTAGAGTTTTAGAGAATTAGATCATAAAACTTGCATTACATTCCACATATAAACAAAGTGGTTACATAAAGATAGTATTCTTCATTTCCATCAATGGAAACACATTTAAAATAAAACATGGATTATTTCTTGACACATCCTTGACTCTATCATCTTATCATGTACCTTTCCCTTGACCTGTGAAAAACATTTCAAAAACTTGGGATGAGCATAAAAACTCAGTATGGGTTATAAAAAAAACATGGAAAGGAAACATGAGTTCATATATACATAAGAATGAAATCATAATTTACCCATAAAACATAGTCACTTTAACATACCTCATAAAATCACGAATAAATCATAGAAATCATAAGACATAAAGGTAACTTGAGGCATTCATAACATTCTTACGTAGGGAGTAACCCTCTTGGTTACGTTTGGAATACCCATCACAGTATATTCCCTAAAATCTCTTCGGAGAAACCTTAACATTTCACTCCTTCGCGTTACCCAATTCATTGGAGAGCCATAACGGGCTCACCCGCCCTTAGTTTATCACAGAACCACCCGTCTTCATAATAATGCCCAAGAACCATAACATAATCATATCACATAAAACATGCATAAAGGAAACATAAAATTTCCACATTTCAATCATGAGATATCAATAAAACACATTGATATAATAACATTATGAAAACCATTTTCAATACCAAAATAAAAGAAAAGTAAAACATGGTATTTATTTTTCTTTAAAAAAGAAGGTAGGGCTTGTAGAGGAAGCCGAAACTCAAATAACGGTTACGACGGCGGAGAAGTCGTTGTCGCCGCATACGTACGACAAAAACATTCCCTTTTGTCATTTAGTAAACACTTCGTATAAAAAATATTCCTTTTGAATAAACGTAAAAGTCAAAAGCGTTTGTACACCGTATAAAAGAAAAATGTGTATAAAATAAAATATGCCTCAACGAAAGGAGATTGAGACGAAGTCCCATACCTCGTATCCGACTTGACCCGACCGTTCTTTAATCTCCTAAATAATAAACTTGAGTTAATATCTACTTGCTTATGAACCTTTTTAAAGTTCATTATTCCTTTTATACCATGTTATGAACATCATGTAATCATTTAAGTTAATAGTGTTCATTTTGTCGGTATTTGGTTCTTAAGTCAAAAATAGACTTCTTACACTTACATGTTGTTAATTTGGTCAAAGGTTCATTATATCCAGAATGTTATTCATGATGTAGATATCATATATGTCATATATATCCAGTACATACATGCATTTATAATATTACATAATCATTTAGAGGTAAGAAATGAAATGCACCGTTCATTGAGACGGTAAGCCGTACGTACGCATGAACGATACTTTCATTTCTATTTCATATTTTATAGAATGGAATCATAATTATATAAAGGTATACTATAATTCCAGTATAATATCATATATAATATCATAGTTCCATCCTTTATATGTCCCACATATGTTATTTAACGAATCAAATCACTTTGAGGGGGCGGTAGTCCGCACTTCCTAAAATGAAGATATCGTGTTTACCCATAATGGAAACCATAAAGGTATGCCCAAAATTAAAAAAACAGAAGCTTAAGGAAAACATAAACATATTATATATAATATATAAAAATAGTGACATCATAATGGCCACCTTTGAAGGTGTTAAATGAGTATTGAACAATCATCGTTTCGGGAGGCAGAATTTCGCCATCCACGGAAACCGTATGTTCTTTAACTATTTGATGCAGTTGTGTGAGAGTGTAGCTCAAATAAATCATATAACAACATCCTAGTATATTGAAGATACTGGTGTTGTTACAAAAGAAGTAAATAAAAAGAGTTTAGTGGGTTGGAGAAGCAAAATAAAACAAATGAACAAAAGAGAATGAATTACCTTTAAAAGTGTAACTCCCTTTTGATTTGAGCCTAAAGGCTTCCTTTGAAAGGATTATGCCCAATGTGAATACTCTAGGATGAGTAGAGGGATGTGGAGAGAGTAATTGGGCAGGGGTTGGCCGAGCCAAAGGCTTGAAGAGTGTGTGAAATGAGGTAGAGTGGGGGCCTTTTATAAGAGGAGAGGAGGGGCACTTTTGGAAAGTAAAGAAACATTACTTTATTTGAAAATTTTATTCGGTTTTAAAAGGTCCCACATTGGTAGAATTCGTGGATAAGGTGATAAGGGTTCGAAATCCACTCATCCAATTGGTTTTGGACATGTGTAGGTTTTATATTTTTCATTATCTTTCCATTTTATTTAAATCGCCAAATAATGATGTCATCACTGCATCATTATTATTTCATAAATAATTTAATTTATATAATGTATAAAAATAATAAAAAAAATACTATGATGTAGGAAATCTTTTTAGATTTCCAATTACTATTTATAATAAAAAATCTGATCTTTATAAACCCATGTAAAAATTGTTTTCGTAAAACATCTCTTGTTTGTGTCATTTTTACTTTAACATTTAATAAAAAGTAATTTATGTCATTTCCCAACAAAAGTGGATCCATGGGGTCCCCATGTTGACCCATGGCTTGTCTTGGTCGGCCATGACACAACAAATAAGGTTGGGACATGTGTCTAGGTCATTTCATATTATTAAAGCATTATTTATACCTTAAATTACACTAATTACCACTAATCGCGATTAAAAACTTAATAAGTTACTATTCACCAAAAAATTATTTTAATCTCATTGAACCAAATTTTACTTCTTAATGACAACCATGTATGTCGGATTTTCAAAATTCAATACACATTAGTGGTAAACTTTCATTTACCTGAAAAATCAGTTTGCTTGATTACCACTTAGTGGTTTCACTATTCATAAAAAATTGAAGTTTTTCAGAAAATTACCAAAAATTTACCCAAATCTATATTTGATATTCCGAATTCAAAAATAAATTCCATTTTACAAAATTCAAATCATATAAGTCACATTAATTAATTTAATAATTAATTCCCGCTGCCAGAGCAAATAGCGTGTTTTTACAAAACAATAAGTATCAAAAGATTGATACTAGTTTAAGTCCAATTTCAAAGTGAAATTGATTCCAATGACCACCATTGGATAAAATGGTAAAAATATATTCTAATTTCACTTAAAAACCAATTCAAAACATAATATAATCATATAAATAAATTAGATTAAAAAGCAGTTTTGATGTAAAATGCAGTATTTTTCACTATTCATTAAAAAATGAACATTGTCAGAAAAATAACAAAAATTCACACAAGGTAAATTTTGATGTCCCAATCATAAAGGATAAGTTTATTTTGACAAACATAGTTTATAAAATTGTCAAAATATAGATTCAAAAATGGTTTTCCATCAAAAGGCAGCAAAACAATCTTTTAAGAATATTAGTGTATTCCATGCATAAGATTGTATTTATTTTTCATTTTAAGCCTCTATAAAACTATCTTAATCATTAATAGACATAGATAAAAATATCTATTATTCATTACTTACATGGGATGTTACAGAACATCCCACATATCTGATAAATCTTGAATGACTTTATAATAGATAATACTGAATAAATCTATGTCATATTCAATAAAGTTTTGGAACAATTACTAAAATATGAGACACCTATGAGAATAACATACACACTGATCCTCATGTACTTCACGTGAACCACTCGGGACAAGAGACTTCACATGTACATGTCACCAAAATGTCACGAATCTCTGTTGTTATATTGATTGGATCATGAAAAGACCTCTAAACATGTCATATAAAGTCTAATGGAACCATACGAGCATGCCATCTATGTCTCATGAAGTAGTCTAGGATTTTTTTCCCAATCCTTGAAATGTCCTTCATACATGTTGTATGACTCATATGACAACACCCTCACATGTAATCTGATCTTTAAGGAAGAACTAGGGAACATAAACTAAATCTTAGGGTGCCCTATAGGAATTACATATAGATCCCATGATTTCCCCAGACATGTCTTCCAAAATCATACACCATCCTCCAGATATGACATTTTAACTCTCATAATGTCCTCCATGTTTGTCAACAAACATTCACCATGACACCAGGGTAGTTCATTTGGATCATGTGACTCTATATAATCATATCAACAAGGATAAAGTGATAGTTTCCCAGATCATATGGCTAGGTCTTGTGATTTCGTCTAGAAAAATTAGACTTGATCATGTGATGTCCCTCAAACATGCCATCTTGTATATGAATGCTCTCTTATACAAGACAATGTTTCATGTGATTGTCTCTAGACAGAAATAAAATATAATCAAACATGTATAGACATCCATAAATAAGTCAAATAAAAAATCAAGGCATGTCATTTAGGAAGTTAATCATGTCATGAAGGTAATGAAAATAGGTCAAATAGGAATCCCAGGGCATGATAACATTGTCCACCGTTAGTGTGGAAGCACTGATTAGAAGGGAAACCATACTATGTAATCCCCAATCAAAGGCATTATGATGACTCTAATTCCATGTTTATCAAGGATATATAGGATGCCTCCATAAGGACAGATCTATGTATTATGAATCTAAAGGAAAGAATTGGTACATAATTCCAATATCCCTAAGAAATTAGATGGATTATCAAACAAAAAATGTTTCGCACAATGAGCATAAATAATGTCGAATTAATGATTCACAATGATCATATCACACTTATGAAAAGAATCTGTTAGACTATGGTAAAGCACATTGAGTAAGACTCAATCATAATTATAACTGGTTATGTCCCACATATAAGGGCAACATTAGTGTGTATGACCCAACCAATTTAACCATGAGAACTCTGATTGCTTACGTAACATAGTAATATAGGACACCTTCATAAAGACTAATCCTAAATTAAAATGTGAATCCACCTCAGTATAAGACCTTCCATGTCTCTAAAATTTCATCCATAAGGTCCCAATCATTTCCATGGGCTGATCATTCTTCCTCCTTATTCAGCAGATTGAGAAATAAAGTGAACTAATTCCTTCCACAACCATGATACATAGGATGCCTTCGAGATCCCCTACCTCAATATTAATCATTACTTGGTCTATCCAAGTACAACATTTCTACAACCATATGAAATGAGGATAATCACTTTCTATTCCTTCTTTCCCACATCTATCATAGATCAAGTGGGCTGAGGGAGTCAAAATAAACACATCATTAGAAATATGAATATCCAAAAGTAGGGGAAAACTTAGTATGTAATATATAATGAGTTGGATAATATTATTGTACACCATATAAGGTAATATACCTTGGGTCAATCCAATGTGAGTGATAAAACTATGACATATCTGATTCCTTTTATAACTAGGATTAAAAGGATGTATCCTTGAGCCTCAAAATCAAATATATAGTGCTTCCGTTGTAGCACATATTTCACTAACATTTGATGTAAAACTACATGATTATAAAAAAATACATATGTTTTGATTCCTAGAATAATCAAGATACCTAAGACAAGTAATCATTGATCAACCCCATCATTGGAATAGTAACCACCTCCCTTTATGGAAAAAAATTAAGATGTGTCTAGATATAAAGATCTGGTATGTATGTGTCTATTCATTATTAGGAAATCAATGAAGATCCTTATATACATACATATGGATTCAATAATGAGATCCCCTTTTTGTTAAACTCATAAAATAAGTAAACCTATTATCATTTTGAGTAAGCCTATGATTTTTTTAGGGTAACATTTCCTATATTAGGATTAGGGACAGATTCTAAAAAATATAATAAATCTATAAGATAGTCCCGAAGTAGGAAAAATATCCTCCCAAAATGGAGAGATGAGTATGTACTCCCATCCTCTCAAAAAAATTGAGTCCCAAAGCGTCATTGGGATTGAAACCCCCACTAACCACATACCTTTTAATGAAGGTATGTACCCAGCTATTGATGAGTGAACTATTGTGTGTTTCAATTAATAATCAATATTATTACTCGATATAAATTATTATGAATCACATTGAACTCCATTAATATGAAATAAAATATTGGGCCAAACCAAATTCACCTACTTGTTTTCTGCATTCTTATTGAATTAAAAATAAAAGATTAGGGACAGATAATATGTAACGGCCTGAGGATGTAAGATCATACCCTATAAATCAAATTTATGGGAACATCCAAGGGATATGGAGTAACACCATGATATTTTATGAAATATATTTCAGTAAATAAATTTTATTTCTATGAAATATTTATCTACATTAATCGTTGATGTTAATCAAACTTCAACACACTATTGAAATATTATTATTTAATTTTTATGTTGTCACCAAACTACTTGATTTGATCGAATCTATATAATGAAGTCAAATATGGAAATTTTTTGGATTTTTAATTTATAAAATGAATTCATTGGTTATCAATTTATTTAATATAAAAATAAAAAACATGTGAATGTAAAAGAGACTTTTTTTCATAAACAAAATTTTCATGCACACTTTGTGATAGTATCCAAATAGATTAAATTAATATATATTGGAGACTTAAATTTAAGGAATTCATATACTATATATTCAATAAAAATTTTAAATATTAAAAAAATATTATTTCTACAAATATGATATATATAAATCAATATTTATTCAAAATAATGTATTTATCTAATAATATATCATCATATTTTAAATAATTATTATAAAATGAGTTTCATCGACTAAATAAAAATTAATCTTGAAAATGGATTAATTTTTTTTATGATGATGTTAAAATTTGGAATATAGGTCTCCTTTTTTATCAATAGTGACATTAGAAAATAACTTTCACCTCATTAATGGTAATCCATGTAAAAGAAGATTATTGTTTTTGGAAAAGAATATAAAATTTAGTTAACACATTCGCTTCTCATATTGGAATAGTGTATTTTTTCCATTTCCAATCATGTTATAAATATTTAGATATTAGGTACCATTTCCAATAGATAATTAATGTTAATTGTTTTAAGGAAATAAGATTCGAAAATATCAGAATCTCGAAATTAATATATCAATAATTTTAAAAGTAGGATAACAAAGTGGACATGTTCAGTATTAAATGAATATTTTAAACATAATTTTTTTTCATAGTATTTTCTCCTTATTTTTAGTGAAGAAATAAATGCCATAAATCCTTTAACAATATAGAGAAAGTATTTGTTTGATTATTTGAATAAAATAAAATTAATTTAAAAATATAAAATGTAACATAATTTGGGTGAACCATTATATCCCATGAATTATTTTGAAAAAAATTACCATATTAAGAATATTTCAAATATTTATTTTTGAAATCATTTTTTGTTATTTTGTTTTTAATTTCAAATTCTTTGAATGGTGTCAAAAATAAAATTATTGATATTTTTATAAAAAAAACTCATTACTTTAATAAAGAATCACAAAAATAATTAATGAAAAAAATATGATTAAAAGGGTAATAAATTTAATACCATTTCCATTTATGATCCAATTCATACACTATAAACAAAAATACATCCTATTAATATTGATAAATTCGTTATTGTTGTTATGGTCTAAATTGTTTAACTAAGATTTTAAACCAAATGATGAAGTCTAAAATGACCCCAATACAAATTTAATATCATTTTATGATAAAATTAAAACCATACAATAATTTTATTATAATTTATTCTTATTTAAATATATATTTTGGGAGAAATCATTATATATATATATATTAATTATTTAAGAAATTACATGTGTTTCCATTGCCTCCTTTAAAAATGGACAACCTCTTCTATCTTCCTTACACCTATATTATATATTGCTCCAAAAACCATTTAATTTTTTAACACTAAAATATTTTATGAGATAGATTATTTCTAATTTAATTTATCTTTTGTGGTGTATGATACCCCATGAATAGCTTTCTCTATATAAAACACTATATTTTCATGTAGTACACAATACAATATTCTTGGCTTATGTTACACACAAGTTCATGTTCCATTGAAAGAATTAATTTCGCACAACACTGAGTATAGATTTTGTTCAATGTATAAATTAACTATTGTTTTATTATGTTATATGAAAAATCAAATTATGTTTTCACAACACCCAACACGGACATGTCTTGCATTACATGCAAGAACAACCTTTCTCAATAGCTTGTGTGGTATGCAATATTAAGTTTCATAAAACAACTATATATTATAAATATATTATATAAACAAGCCTCTATGAATATTAATACCAAAAATATTTATTTTATATAACATTATCATTCATCTTACCCATGTTATGAGAAAAAATGATTTTTTGGATTAAAAAAGTATTTTTTTTAAAACGCAGTTTCACCACCTTGTGAGGGTGCACACATTTTAAATCTATTATTAGAAACTATTATAAGTTATATTTGAAAAGGTAAAATTTTTATTTTTAACTGGGACAAAAAAGTTACATTGGATTAATTTTTGATATTTTTTAATAAAATTTATATTTTGATGAATAGTGAGAAAACGCTATATTTTATTTTAAAACTACTATTTTAATTGAACTAATTTATATGTATAAAATATATTATTGAATGGTTTAAAATTATTAATATAATTAAATTTTATAATTTAATTTAATTTTAGGCATTTTCTTTAATTTTACATTTAATTCATATGTTAAAAAATTTCAGCCCTTTTCAATGTTTTAGACAAAAAAGCATTCTTTTCGACAATAAAAATAATTTTAAATTAATTACTGCAACTTTTTATATTGAATTTCAAAAAATGGATTCTATATTTTTAATAATAATTTTCAAATTGTCAAAATAGTTAAATTCTATTTTTGTACATTATGAATTGTAACTTCAGTAATTATTTTATTTACCATGGTTAAAGGGTAAATCTGGTAAATATGGATAAAAATAAAATTATAATAATATTAAAGAACCATAACATGTGCCCAAATCCAATTTTATGAGATATTTCTGATAAATAACACCCTTGGGTCGATTTTGGGACCCCATGGATTCAAATGGAAGTGAATATGTTATTTAATAATAATTAATTTAAGGTAATGATAATTATAACCTAAACCATTACCTTTTATTAAATTGATATTAATATAGAGTTATATACTAGATATATATGTCTAAAAATAGTAATTCGAAAGAAAAAAATATTTCCTAGATCATGGTATTTTATTTGTAATTTTTAGAATATAAGTAACTATATTTATTTATGACACAACAATGTTGTAATGATTTACTCATTAATGATATATTAAAATAAATGAATTTATGTATATTAAAATATGTTTAATTTTAATATTTCGATTCCATCCACCACTTTTATAGATGACATAGAAATATTAGCGAGGATTTAATCCTTTTTTTCAATGTAATATGGTTGTTAAGAATTTTTAATAAATTAAAGTATGAATAGTATCCAAAATTTTTCAAATTCGTAACATAAAATGTAAAATAACTTATTAAATGATATTAAATTCTTAAAAACATACGATTCAGTACAATGATTAATATATGACTATATATTTCATAAATTTTTTTTTGGGTAATTTTACATTATTTTTTAAATACATTAATACATAATAACATGATATCATGGTGAAATTAAAAAGGGTAAAATAAGTGTAAAAACAAAATGATATGGATAAAAAAATATTCAAAACATATCAAAAAAATATTGTATGAATGGTATTCTAAAAAAAATAATATAATATTTGTATTAAATATGTTTTGGACCAATTTAAATTGAATTTTTTTTGTATAAAATCAATATTTTGAAACTCTCCTAAAGTGCCTCTCTCCTCTCTTATATATTGGTACTTCTTTCCTATCCACTTCACTCCATATTAAGCCTTCGAGCTTATCCAAACCCAGAACATTTCTCTTATAAATTTCCCTTTTTTACATTCTAGTTGTTATGGTCATCTCAAAAGTCCAACTATAGTGCACTAAAATTAAATTTAATGGAGTCACGTTGATGAAGAGGTAATATCATCTACTGATTATTTCAAATTTATTTCCACTATTAATTTAGTAATTAATTATAATGTAATTACATTAGTATAAATAATATTGTGATATGCTATTATAAATTTTGTACAACCCTATTTCATCTTCTACCCATCATAGAAAAAATGTAATCAATGCACATGCGTACATACGGATTACTGTCTCCACGCCATTGTGTAATTTGTTTTTCACCACCACCTTAAATCGATGGGTTTAATTGTGGAAATAAAGAAATTATTATTATAATATGATACTAATTCTGAAATATTATACCAAAAACACTCCAATATCTTTAAAAACTATGGCAACGATATTTTCACTCGTGCGTACATACAGTTTACCATCTCCATGAAGCGATGAGATTTATTTTCCATGTTAACTATTCAAAAATGATTTTAAATTATATAAAATAAATAATAATAAAATATATTACAAATTAATGATAATGGATTTATGTATATATATATTTATTTATTTACTTACTTCAATACAATTAAAAATTGAAAAAGAAAACTGCGTTCTTGCGTACGTACGACATATCGTCTCCAATAACAATGCATTCGATTCCATTGATCAATTTATTATATATAATAATATACTGAATAAGTTATATATATATATATAATTATTTACATTTCAGAAGTATGTAAATAATTATTTGAGTAATCATTTTAAGAATAACAATTCAAAAAACATATAATTAATGAAACGATTATTACCCAAAACGTTGTTTTAATGTGTAATTCACAAAATGAAGAGGTAATATAAAGTCATAATTTAATCATATATGATATCATAAATATTATTATGGATTTTTTAAAAGTTAATACTATGTTTAATACCACTTTACAAGAGTTATAGATTGATATTGAATAAGACATACCTATGTTAAGGGATAACTATTGCAATCATATTTTATCTGAGATTGTTTATTTGTAAGGATCTTCTAGGGAGATATTTATAATCCATAGCCTTGTTTACTAAAAATATTCAAATAAAATGTGTACTATTATTCTTGGTATATTTTAATTTTCATACCCATTTTGACATTTACTACTGGTTTGGAGGGAATCATTCTTATGTTACCATCTGAGGAACTTTTTTACTTTTTAAGCCAAAGTATGAGGAGAATGTTTTTTGATTAACATATATAACCATAATTTATTTTTTCGATTTCATTATTCCATATTTACAAAAATCTCCTACTACACTATTTCAAGTTTATTTTCAACTAAATTTTTTTCATTTAAAATTTTACAGTATTTTGAGAATAAAAAATGTTTTTGAGGAAAAAAGTTGTCTTCTTCAAGAAATATGTTCAAATGTTTTATTGAAATTATTTTCCATCTATGATAAGGATTTTAAATAGTTTTATGTTTCTATCCTAATTATTACTATAAGTTGATTTTTTTAATTGTCGATGAACTTTTTATAAATTATGATATGATGGAATGGTATTTAAGAAACCCATTTTATTTCATGGGATATGCTATATGGAATGACTTATGTTTTCTGGAACATGTAAGAATGATTTCATTATGATATGGGTGGTATCTATATCTCCCTCCCATAAATTGGTTAAATATTTATATCTCATGAGATAGACATGACTGCAGTAACTGGTAAACCTGGATCAATAATACATGGATAGCACAACAAGTTAACTGGGTTCGGTAATGGACCTCTTCTAATATGATGGTCTTGGAAACAATCCATTCGATACTATAGAAATAATATTATGTTATTAATAGTTTTACACAATTCCTGGTTTTATTATATGGCTATTTTATCATGCTTAATGTTCCCTTATAGTCTATGCCTTATGTACTGCCATGATTTCCATCATGACTCGGGTTTTTTTGTTTAAGCATTATGTTGATGTTTTAACATTAAAATGTATATGGTTTGTTTTATTTTAAACATTTTTACCATTACTAAGCATTTGAGCTCACTTTCTCCACTATTTCATTTCCCCATGTTGTAAATAAATATTTTATCTAGAAAAACAAAGAGGATGATACTTATGGGAGATGTTGAAGATCATTCACCATGATTAAAAGAATAGGTTCTGAGTTTTCAAAGATAATAAAATAATAATGTATTTGGGTGTCTGTTTTCTCCATGTATTATGTATTCAACAAAATTAATTTAATTTTCATGTATTTCAAGCTAGGGTCTCTACATTTGGTATCCAAGCAAAGGATTAGTCAACACATGGAAACTATGATGTGAAATCATTTCTGTGATCCCTATAGACATTTCTATGGTATTTTTAGGTGTGTAACAAAGGATAAGTATAAATATATGATACAAAATGACAATTAATGTAATTATCATAAATTACATATAAATAAATATAATATGTTAGATATTTGAAGGTACACCCCTAGGCTTTATTGTTTTCCTTGTGTGATTTTTTCCACTCACACTATTCTTTTTGGGTTGAAGATGATGATGGTTGGAACCTGTTGGAAATCAGTTAATGATAAATACACTAGACATTGATAATACTATCATCGTGAAAAACCATTTGTTATGAGATATGGAATGAAAAATATTACCTCTATATGTACACAAGCTATGATTCATTCTGGACTCCCAACTGAGCAATGGATGGAGAAACATTCTATTGAGCCCCATCACGATGCAACATCCACCTTCTATCAGTGGGTCTTCTAATACACTTTTTTCTAAACTATGTTTCAGTACAATTGCAAAGATATTTTCAATTGTTATCCTTTTGGAAAACTAAATGGTCTTTTTGGTTGTCTATTTTTTAGTAGGTGAATCAGACCATAGGGGGACTCTAATTAAGAATACAAGGTAGTAAGATGAAATTGAATCCCTATAATGTGACAAGTTTATGAAATTATATTTCAAAAAGTAAATCCCTATTATTAATTGAAAAAATATTGAAAAGGTGTTCCATTAGATTTAGAAAAAGGATGCTGAATATGTTGGTACAAATGAGGTGAATTTTAGATGACAGGAATGGTATGCTTCTATCTCTATCATCCAACCTAAAAGTAAAGTTGATAAATTTGTAAGTGGCTTAAAACCAACTATTATAATGGAATTAACCAAAAAGGATTCATTATCTATGTATATATTGTTTGTTGTACTATCATTGTAGAACTATAAGTTGGTGTAATATATATATCTCATGATATTGACATGAACCGAAAGATGAAGTTCATGGAAAATCTCAAAATAATGTTTAAAATAAGATAATTGTTTCCTTATGCTCAAATTGTGGAATGAAAACTGATAGGGATTATCTTAAAGGGACTACAAGATGATCAAGTGTGGAAAAGAAGTTCATCGAGCAATTGAGTGCTGAATTAATGAGAAATAGGTTTCTAATGATGTGAACGGATAAAATAATACCGAGAATGCACCACCAAAATTTCATTCCTAAAAGTTCAATGAAATGGTGAATTATGTGAACTAATGCCCTAATCTGATGATTAATGATGATCGACATCAACAACCTCTTAAGGAAAAAGACATAGGGATGTCACATGTGATCGCTATGAGTGATTTTGAGTATGAAAACAATGTAGTGGGATGAAAAAGTGTTTATGTAATAGGATTTACAAATAGTGTTGTGGAATCTATTTTATTGTATTGAGGCCTATTGGAATATATTTGTATTCTTCTATTATGGGTTTCCATAAATATATGGTACTGGTAACCCCAAAAAGTGATTGAAATATTTTTGGATAGCATATAATATGCGCATAATGAAGGGATGAGATAAAATAATATGTTTGATAGTATTAAAGAGATCATGAATGATTAAAGGACGATGTGATATCATGGGTTGAGTATATATTGTTTTCATATATTTTGTGGTTGTAAATTGTAAATTTTCAAAGAATTCATATTGTCACTAAGGTTCTATGGTAGATTATGTTATTATCATATTTCAAGAGAATACATGATTAATGTATTTAGTTGTTTGAAATGTGACAACCAAGAACATCCAAATTAGATATGAGAGAAATTTTTTAATTCAATTTAGTTCACCTCATTCTAATGTTTTATATTTTCATTTTTTGTAATGTTATCCATTTATAGAAATTATAATTTATATTCTAGTTGAATATTGATATATTAATATATTTTATATCAATTGGTCAACTTATGATTATTTAATATTCTGTTATAACCATTTTTCTAAGACAGATGGAATGACATGTAATTCTAATCTATAATCAGCTAACACTTCAAGTATGAAAAATTAAAAAAACATTTCATTAAATATGGGATGAAGTGGAGATTGATCAGGGAATGACCATAGATTATATTAAACTAAAAAAACGTAAGTATTTATCCTTATGGTAAAATTATTCAACATTAGAGAAATGATATTGAAAACCAAAAATGTAATCATAGCACCCTATTATCTTATGAATCATATGGTCCCTTAAATTATCACATATTTATGGATTTCTAGTAGTTAACTTTCTCCAAACATTATACTCTTTCACTACCAATCAGATCATGATGGATAGATTTATATTTTTTTATCCATGATTTCACTTCACATCTATGTTCTTCAATGTGGAAAACCAATAATGAGTTACTTTGGTAACCATTACATTTCTAACCTTCTTTTTTAAAATTATATCTTGGTATCCCTTTTTACAATGCGGGATTCCATGAAAGAAACGTTCAACTAGAAAACCATTTATAACACCAATGGATTTAAATGTATAAACTCATTTTAAGGGGGGTAGAATGTAACACAAAAAGATATTATGATATATATTCTTTTTAATATCATTGATGTCTTGGGTTATATGCTACAGCAATATTATCAAGCTCTATACACAACACCATATCATCTTGTAGTATACACAACAATATTCTTTTCTTGTGTTTCACACAAGTTCATGTTCTTTTAATATAAATAATTTCACACAATACTGAGTATATATTTTTATCAATATATAAATGAAATAGTTAAGTATTTTCTTAAAAAAAACCTGATGAATCTTTTACTATACAAAACACAAAATCGCTTGCCTTACACGCAAGAGGGACCATCCTCGATAACATGTGTGGTAAAAAATACCGAGTTTCACTAATCAATAGTATATAATTATAATATTATATAAACTATGAATTATAAATATTATTAACTACATTTTTTTGTTTTATATAACATTATCATTCATCTTATACATGATATGAAAACAAAATCAATTTTTTCGGAAGAAAGAAGTATTTTTACAAAAAAATCAGTTTTACTACCTTTTGATGGCGCACCCATTTTAAATATAGTTTTTAACACATTTATAAGATATATTTGAAAATATAGAATTATTTATTTGAATAGGGGAATAGAAATTATTTTGGATATGTTTACGATATTTCTATATTAACTTTCATATTTTGATGAATAGTGAAAATTCACTAAATTTTAATTGAAAACAACAATTTTTATCCAAATAATTTATATTGATAAAATATATTATTGAATGGTTTAAAATTTTATATATAATATATTTTTATAGTTTAATACAATTAAATCAATTGTAATTAATTTAACATTGAATTCATTTGTAAAGACATTTCAATCTATTGTAATGTTTTAAAAAAACCAGTTTTTTCCGACAACATGATTAATTTTAAATTAATTTCCGCAACTTATGTATTTTGAATTTAGAAATATGGATTATATATTTATAATCATAAGTTTATAATTTTGTAAATAGATACTTTTTATTTTTGGACATTATGAATAGTACCTTCAATAATTATTTTTTTATCCAAGGTTAAAGGTTAAATCAGTTAAATAAAGGAAAAAAATATTAAACTATTAATATTAAAAATCCTTAACACATTCCCTATTCCTATTCTATGAGATATTTATGACCATGGACATCCTTGGGTAGATTTTGGTACCACATGGATTAACATTGATGGGAAAATGACATTTAATAATTATTAATTGAAGGTAATGAAAATTATAACCTAAATATATATCTTTTATTAAATCAATTTTAATATGGGGTTATATAACATATCTCAAGGCCTATAAATATTCATATGAATTCTAGAATGATTTCATAAATCATGGTATTTTATTTTTATTTTTTATCTATTACATAAATATATTTATTTATGAAACAATTATGATGTAGTGATTACCTCTTTAATTAATGATTAAAATAAATGAATTTATAAATAATCAAATAAGTTTAATTTGAATATTTTGATCCCATAAATTAATTTTCTGGAATACATAGACATGTTAAGGTGAATTTATTTCCTTTGGTTCGATGTAATATGGTTGTTATGATTTTTTCATAAACACGTGTATGAATAGTATAATAAAATTGACATTATTCATAACATAAAACCTAAAAGTGTTTATTAAATGATATTAAATTCCTAAAAATAAAATATTTTGATAAATAGATATTATAAGTACAAATATTTCATAAATAGATTTTTTGGGTCATTTTATATGATATGGTAATTACATTAACCAAAACTAACATGATATAATAGTGAGATAAAAACGGGTAAAAATAGGGTTAAACCAAAACGAAAAGGATAAAAAAATATTCAAATTTATCAATTTTTTTTGATTGATCTGTATTTTATCCAACTAAATCATATATTATATTTAAATATAATATGTTCCATTTTCAATATATATTTAATTTATAATAAATTAACATTTTGGAACGTTCATAATGTTCCCCTCTCCTTACTTATAAAATGACACCTCCTCCCTCTCCTCTTGACTCTATTTTGAGCCTTTATGCACTTATAAACCATACCCATAACTCATATAAACATTCCTAGTAATATTATAGATGTTAAGGTCTTCTCAAAATACAAACCCTCTCTACCTATCATGAAATATGAAGGAAGTTTGTCGAGGAAGAGGCAATCTCTTCTACCGATTCATTCAAATTTATTTCTTCTTCTACTTCCTCTTTTTTAGTAGTTTCATTGTAAAGTAATAACATAAGTATCACTAATATACGAATATGTTATTAAAAATATGAAACAACACTATTTATCCTTCTATCCATTATAGGAAAAACCTAATCATTACACATGTGAAGGTAAGAATTATCATCTCAACGTCGTGGTGTAATCTGCTTTTCACCACCACATTACTTGAATTGGAATAATGGTTGAAATAACAACTAAATTTGGTTATTATAAATTTTTATCCATTCATATATATGATACAAAAAACAAATCAATAATATCCATCAACTTTGGGAATGATATCATCTCTCGTGCTTACGTACGACCTTCCGTCTCCACGACGCGATAAGATTTATTCTCAATGTTAACCACTAAAGAATGATTATAAAGTATAAATAAAAAATAATCAAAAAATATATCAAATAATAATTATAATGGATTTATGTATATATATATATATATTTCATTTAATTACATTTATTCAATTTAACAAGAAAACAAAAACAGAATTCATGTGTACGCACACCCTACTGTCTCTATGAACAGTGTATTTTATTCCATTTATCGATCTATTATATATATTTATATACTGAATATTATTTATATAGAAATTTATATATATTTTTTTCATTTTATAGGTAAATAAATCATGATGTATTTAACCACATGAAGAATAACAAGTCAAAACATGTACGATAAGTAAACAGATGATTACAAAAAATGTTACATTAATATGGAATTGTCAATTGAATGTGTAATATAAAGTAATAGGTGAATCATATATTATATAATAAATATTATTATTGTTCTGTTACATGTTAATAATATTTTTAAACCTACTATATAAGATCTTTGGACACATAAATAATAACTCGGACATAAGGTAAGGGATAAATTTTCTAATCTCATTTGATCCAAGAACATTTATTTGTAAGTATCTACGGGGGATATATTTATCATCCATGAACATGTTTTTTAAAAATATGCTCAAATTTTTTTACTATTATTATATGTATGTTTAATGTTTTTTACTCATTTTGACCATTACTACATAATTTGGAAGGTATCTTTCATATGTTTACCATATGAGGTACTTTTATACATTTCCAACAAAAGTATGAGGAGAATGTTTTTGTTTAACTTATACAGAATGAATAAATTATTACACATTCACTACAAAATATTTCGATGACACTTCCACTAAAAAATTTCATGTTAATTTTCACCTATATTCTTTTCTTCTTATATTTCATTGAATTTTTAAAAAGGAAAATGTCTCTGAAGAATGAATGATATTTTCTTCAAGAACTATGTTCATTTGTTTTATCAATATTATTTTCTATCAGTGATAAAAATTATAAATAGTGTTATGTTTATATCCCTATTATAACTATGATTTTATTGTGTTAATATTAGAATGATCTGTTTATGTATTATGATATGATGGAATGATATTTAACAAACCCATTTTCTTTCTTGGGTTATGCCACGTTGAATGATTCATATTTTGTGTAACATGTAATAATGATTTATTATTGAGATGAGTGGGGACTATATCTCCATCCAATGCATTGGGTTAAATTTTATATCTAATGATATAAACATGAATGTAATTGCAGAAAAATATGGTTCTGTAATATATGGATGGAATGACTTGTAATCCAAGTTTAGTAATGGAGTTTTTCCATAATGAATGTCTTGGAATCTATGCCTTCTCTACAATGGAAATCATATTATGTGATTAATGGTTTTCCAAAATTCCTTGTTTTATTACCATGTTATTTTATCATTATTAATGTTCCATTACGATCTTTGGATTACGTACTTCTATGATTTATTTCATGACTCATTATTTTGATGTTTAAACATTATGTTCATGTTATTACATTCAAATGTATATGGTTTGTTTTATTTTCTCCATGTTTACCCTTACTGAGCATTTGAGATCACCCTTTCTATGGTATCTTTTCCCTAGGATATAAAGAAATTTTTTAGGTAGGAAAAAAAATGTAGAAGATCATTATGAGAGATGTTGAATATTTTTCACCATGATTAGAAGATTATGTTCTGAGTTTCTAATGACACTAAACTAATACGAACTTTGGGAGTCTATTTTTTTTATGTATTATGTGTACTCCAAAAGTAATTTAACTTCAATGTATGTTAATATTGGGTCTATACAAATTTACCCTCTCTAATTTCTTATCCAATAATTATATGTTCTTGTATTATTAAAGAACCCATTCCAATGGCCTTTAATAACATATCTAATGGAGGCTTTCAAATGAAGAGGTATTCATCCAACCCAAACACGTTCATATTATAATCTATTATAAATGAACTAAATTTACAATTTTAATAATTAAATAATAACTTAACCAACATAAATAAACTAAAATGTGATCATAATTATGTAATTATAACTATACAAACTAGTTTTTCATCAAATTGGAAGCAATTGTATCACTCTTCCATGAATGTGGACTACAACCTCCACATATGGATAAAATTAATTTACGATAACAAAACTTAATGGATATTCATGATGATATACTTATGTTTGGTATGTGATATTTTTTAAATAATTAATCTTATATAAATTTAATATCACATTGACCTTCATACCAAACCATCCATTGGATAATGATTCCCTACTCTTGTGTACATGTGGACTACCACGTGTGTAAATCTATGTGAATTATTATTAATTTTTACATTACATGGAATATAATATGGGTATATTTAGTAAATATATATGATATAAATATGATATAATAATAATTCTATAAATTTTAATTATTAATTATATTTCTTCCATTCCATCCATTGAAATGTTGAAACAACAACCATGAGTATGTATGACCAACTGTCTCTATGAATGATATAATTAATTTTTCAATCTATATATTTTCTTGATGTATCTAAATATTTATACAATTAATATATATGATATTTATATAATGATTAATATTTTGGATATTATTGTAGCATGATCGACATATTGTGGCTAGAATTACCAAATATAAATTCTCTTGAAAAATTAAATAGTTATCACACAGAAATGATGATTTTAATGTTGATTTATTAATAAATTTGTTTTGAACTGTTATAAATTGGAAATATATGTTATTAAAATTATTTTCATGGATATTTTATTTAACTATAATAAACATAAATTTATTATACATGATGATAGTTCAATTACAATGCATGTGGAACTCCATGTATGTGACTAATTGTAGAATCAAATTGTTTATCAGGAATGTTTATGATTAAAAATCTCATGATAAAATTTTATGATATAATTATCATCAAACACATTAATTTTCGTCTATTCTATTAATTTTTTTAAATTTCAGAATTTTTTTAATTTTCCTCTATTTATGTATTCATGATACTGAAACAATATTTATATGGAATCCAAACATTATTTTTCTCATTGACCAAATATTGTTTATCATTCATGCCCCTGGATTCTAAAAACATTTAAATAATCATTTTATATTCTCATATGAATGTCTAAATTCATTTTTCCACATTATAATTTTGTATGAATTGTTTTATAAGGAATATTATTTTAATATTATGAATGAGGTACTTTTTAATTTTATCAAAAATGTAAAAAAGAAACCTTGTATTAATGTACACAGAATGCCGTGGATTTAATTCTATCATAAATGATAAATGTTTTGATTTTTCATTTACAATTTTCCATGTTAATTTTGAAAAAAATACATATTATTTTTTAAAATAAAATATTTTAAATAATTTATTTCAAAAAAAAATTGTATTTTCATTAACTATTAACCCAATTGATATTTTAAAAACGTATTCACATAAGATGAAATACTTTGATACTAATTATTATTTAATAGTGATATGATCCAATAATACTATACATTTTCATTCTCTAGATTTTTTAATATTATATTGATTTGATTTTTAGGAAACATATATATTTTATATAGGAAAATCATCCATGAAATGTTGAAATGCCTATAAATCCCATTACCCTTCAATGGGATATGATATATGATAAATATTATATGATATTGTGGAAAATATTTTAATGGGGTTTCATTACAAAATGGGTTTTCCTAAAATTATATAACCCTACAATTCATTGTGTTAAGATTTGCATATCATAGGATAAAAAGTACTGGAATGGTGAGTGAACTTAGTTTGGTAACAGACTTTATCCACTATGATTGTTCTTTGAGTGAACTGATACTAAAAATATGATCGAATGGGAAGTGAATCCATTATACTATGAATATCTTGGTAGTGAGTATTGACTAAGGAAATGGTTTTATATGTTTATGTGTATGTAAAAATATTACGTCTTATTACATTTTTATGCTCTCATGGTTTATGTAATTTTATTATTTTATAATTATTTTCTTTTGAACTAACAATCTTGATTGCATAACTCCAGATTATAAGATATGATATTCTAGTTATGGTTTTAAAATGTTATGATCATGTTATCATAAAAACATGATTATATAATCGTTATGTGATCATTTATATATTTTTTACCCTTATGAGAGTCTAATCTAAACCTTTCAAATGTATCCCTTCCATTGGTTATGAATAAATATTTATGTATGATGCCTAATGACGATTATACATATTAAGACCATAGTGGGAGATGATTTAGATCACTTATGAACTAGTTCTCAATGAATCCAAATTTCTAAATACAATAATGAAAAACGATTTTTGAAATGTTTATAATAAAATGTAATGAATATTAATTTACAAAAATGTAATATCTATGTATGAAATATATGAGCCACTATAGTTTTTATATGAGAAATATACAGTTACCCTTTGAAAATAGAATAAGAAATATTTATTGAAAACAAAATGGTTAATTATATTTATATATTAACATCCAAATATTTTTATAATGATCATGAATGAAATAAGTTAGACCTAAGGTTTCATATATTGAAAATAAGGAGTATGGATTCATAAATTCGTTAAATGATATATCGCGATTATATGGTTTCCCACACGAGTTATTGAATCTCATGCTAATGATTTTTGGTTTTAGATCATGTTGAGAACTAGATGGAATTTTGTTAACCCTTAATGTGATGTAAAATGAAATGATTTCTCTCATGGCAAACAAAAATTTATGGTATATTTAAATAAAAATATTATTATTATAATAATGAAAAATACTCAATCTATGAATCCTGTTGTGATTATAAATGAGAAAAATAAGAAACAATGTTCTTTATAGTCCCTCAGGAGAAATCATCCACCATATTTTATTAGGTCCAATAAACTATTAGTTGATGAGAAATGGATAAATACAACTGTAATAAATTTTTATATTATCAAATATTTAGAACAATTGAATTTTATTTAAGGTGTTTATCATTTGAAATTCCAAGAAGATCAGTGGTAAAATATCAGCAACATGATGTAAGGGTGTCATTTTTAAACCATGTGGTGGAATGTGTTTTCGAGATTATTTTTCAAAATGTACATTCCTTATATTCTTCATAAGTAAATTTGAAAGGAATTCCTTGAAATAATATAGAAGGATGATTTCATTTTATGTCCCTGATAGTCAAATTTTAAAATTCATGTGAGTTATGCTTATGGTATTCTCATTTATTATGACAGTAAAACTGATCTATTATTATGTGTATAAAAATCATGTCTCTGTAGGGAGTTATCCATAAAGGAATTTAGTAATTATTAATAAATCATTCAATGTCCTATAAATGTATCAATCGATACTAGTGTTACCTCTCAATATCATTATCCAAATAATCAAATAAATCATTAATAAAAAAAATTTAAAAACCATTTATAGAAGAAGATGAACTTTCATTTTTTCTCAATGTGTGGAAGCATATATAAGTGAAAGTCTCAAAATGGTACAGGTAATATTTTAATGTTTGAAGTGGATGGTCATCCTGAATTATAATGTTCCAGTGATGGTAAGAATATTTTGTCTAATTATACCGGAAAATAAATATAGAATGAATCAACCACACTAATGTGCTTCAAATATTTGAATTTTGTGAATTAGTTCGCAAATAAAAATATTAATTACAATGATCAAAATCATCTTCCCCTTATATAAAGAAAACTGATATAATAATTAAATATTTTAGTGTTTTTGAACTAAAAATCAATTTTTTTACAAAAAATTAGGATCTTTTCAGTTTAGAGTTTTAGAGAAATATGAATGGTATTAAAAATTGAACCCTTACATAACAAGTTGAAACATATACTCAGTATCAATTTTTCTACCAAAAAATATTTTAAAATAAAATATGGATTCCTTTCATGATAAATATCCACATATTTTATTTTATATTAATATTTTTATCTTATCATTATTAAAACATGTGACAATTATATTTAAAATATTGGATGATCAAAAAAATTCACAGTACTCCCAAAAATTAATGAAAAAAATTGTTCTAGTGGAAAAAATAAAAATTAATGAAAACCCTTCCAAAAAAAATTTTAATCTAATAATGTAATCAGTTTTCATTAAAAAAATATCATTGTCTTACCTTTTGAAATCCATCAATTTCCATGACAACCAATTACCCATCATAGAAAATCGTGTTGGTTATTGGGTAATAATCATCACAGAACCCTTGCGAAACCCTTAAAAATTGAATAATTACATGATCAAACTCTATATACAGAGTAAAAATAAATTAAACCATTTATTTGAGATTTATCTCGGCCCACCCATCATATAGGGTATAATGGGCTTACCCGATGATATCTGGGAACACCCATTATATAAACTATAATGCACCCACCTAGTGCTGTATCGGTTCCCCATTATAAATATTTTCCATGTACTATATCAAGACTAAAATCCTATGGAAAATCTTATAAACCCATGAATTTTTTTCCCAATATCCAAATACAAATTTCCTTGAAAAAAATTATTAAAAATTGAAAAATCGTACACATAATAAAATAAGTTTAATCTCTAATAGAGTATATTTAAATAAAAACCACTTACAAAAAGCCTTAAAAAGTATCATTTTTGAAATTGTAAAATTATAATTTTTAAAAATATATGAACATATAAATAAATTCATAAAAATAATTCTAAAAACATGATCATGAAAATAAATATTTATAAAATAAATCATTCAAACATTTAAAAAGACGTTTTTAGGTAAAGAGTGATTTACCTTGAGTTTAAAATTCCACATTTGTTTGGTATCATAATTATAAATAAAATTAGGAAAATTTATTATTATTTTAAGAACCTATTTCAATATTATTATTTCTTTTATATCTCTTTTTACTAGGTTAAAAATTACTTAATTATTTTTATGTTCACATAATACGCTTTGACGACATTGGGTTTTTATGTCCAAAATAACATTAGTATGTTGACTGTGGTTATAGAGATCATAATAAAACATTTTAAAGGATAGTATTCATATAATAATTATAATATTTATTCATCACGTATGATTTTAAATTCAACCATAAAATATTTTTATGAAAAAAAACTATGTTACAATCATGGAGACAGTAGGTCATACATACACATGAGTAACTTTTACATTTTCCAACGGTCATTATAGAAAGAAGGAAAAAATTATTTTATATTCCCAAAATGAAAAAATTATCATGTATAACATTTTAATTCTAAAATTATACAAATATATATACAATCCATGTGATTTTGTTATTAAAACTGATTCACATAACTTCATGGAAGTGGTGGCCCACATATATGTATGAACTACATTATCATTTTATTGTGGATATAAATATTAAAAATTAAAAGCGATATTAACTTTTTTAATGAATAATATCTATTTCATATCAAATATAAACATTAATTCCACCATTATTACTATTCTTGGTAGATTGTGATGGAATCAAATGCATTGGTTTGCAATGTGGTAGTTCGTCGTAAAAAGGGATGATGTATTAATTTCACCTTATGATGGCAGTGTAGATGGATGTATGTTATTATAAGGAAATAATAACATATCATTTTATTAATTATAATAGTTTTATTATGTTATCATGGTTTAATAATTATTCACAAATGTGGATGAATAAAGGAAATATAAATTATCGATTAGAACGATACAACTTCTCCAAACAATCTACATTTCTTAACATAGTAATTCAACTAAGGTTGATCTTCTTACTAAACCGATACATAAATAATGTTGAGGGTAATTATAAAAATGTATTTTTTTATGTATTTTATGATCAAAAATGTTTTTTTTGAGTAGGATTAAGTAAAAGAGGTACCCTTTTATAAGTGAGGGGAGGGTCACTCTTGAAATTTATCGAAATATTGATATATATATATATATATATTGAGAATAATCTTAATACAAATGATTCCAAATGGACTATAAATGCCTAGTGTATGAAATATTATAATATATCTTATCCTCATGTCTTAATGTATAATTTTTAGGATTTATGAATTATTTAATAAAATATATATTTTATAAAATATCATTAATGCTCAATTTGATACTATTCATTATACTAACATTAAAAACATAAAGGAAAAAACTAAATTTTTAACCAACTATTTTATTATATCTGATAAATTTTAAGATTATATATATGATTATTTTTTCAAATTAATTACATGAAATTTTATTTTTTATGATATTTGTAATATCATTTATATTATTTTTTCTATTAGTTATATAATTATTGCATAATAATTGTGTAAGCAGTAATGGTAATAATTTCATTTATAATATTGAAAAATTAATTACTATGATGAAGCTAAATTTTATATATTATAAAATATTATATGTAGTCAAGCATATTCTCGAGATAAAATCATATTAAATATATAACACATATTAAAAACAAGAGTGTGACATGTTTGGATTTTCATTAAATAATATAACATAAGGGTCATAATCTTATCCATGAGGATCCAAATTGTCATAAATTATATAATTGTTTTATTATGGTATAAATATAATTAAATAATTATATTTATTCAACTTTTTTTTTCATTTAATTATACTTATAATTTTATATTTACAGTTTTCAAAATTATTATATTTATTTTTTGTTCTTCTGTAAGAATGACTACTTTATTTTTCAATAAGAACTTATTGTATATATTCATATATAAAAATTTACAAAAATCTAATCTATCCAAAATAAAAAATTACCAACACAATCCTTCATATCCATTCATTATGTATATTTACTCATATCAATGTATTGGAATTATATTTCATTTTTTAACTATTATTTTCAATCCCTATGCATGCATTATAAAATAATTTACATAATATTTTTATTATATATCTCCAAAATTAAAAATTAAGACTCTAAATAATTTTATCTAAATCATATTTAATTAAATCTTCATAAAAATTCTCTCTAATTATCAATTATTATCTTTAAGAAACCTAATTTTACATTTTTAGTGTTGTACAAGCAATAAGTGATCTCTGAAAATGTAATTCAAATTTATCATGAATTAAATTATAATTTTTTTGTACAAAATTATATTTTTTTATTTACATATTAATATCATAAATTATTCATTCAATTTATTTAATAAATTTTTAAATTTTTATTATTTTTTTTGATGTCACAAAATATACCATATTTTATATAAAAAAATCTATTTATTACAATTCAAATAAAATATAACATTTTAGAATATTTTTAGAAATTCCTTACAAATTAATTTTGATAGAATAATTTGAAATAATATTTTTTAATAGATATTCATAATTTTAAAGAAATAAATTATAATATTAACCCATAAAAATAGGAAAAATATTTTTAAAAAAATATTATTATAGAAAATAAAATGGCTTTAGTAAATATTATTTCATCATTTTATAATCATTTACCAATAAATTTATATACAAAAGTATCTATTTATTTTTCATAATTTTTTTTCTTATTCACAACCAAAAAATTAATTACTAGGCTATAAGAGGCACATTTTAAATAATAGTATTTTGTTTTTCATTTTAGATTAATGTTGACATTCATTTACACTATAAAAAATAGACTTTCATTTTAAAATCATGAGATGTTACATTCCCACACGTCCTTTTTGAAATTATTTCCCCCCATTTTTATTCATGATCTTGGTAACTAGGTTTTTTATTTTCAAAATACTATCATTGAAATCTGACAATGGTAAATTGATTAATAAAACATCCAAATCAAATGAAATAAGGGAATGTATGAAGGTCATATGGAATAATGCTTATTATGTTTCTATATAGGAATACAATGAAATGAACGATAAAATCCTAATCCCATGTAATGATGTTCTGAGATATAGAACACAGTTATGATAATCTCAATCATCAAAAAACTGTAAATCTAGGATGGGTTAAAAGGATATGGATTTAATGATAATAAATGTAAATGAAAAAAAAAATTCTCTCAATATTCATAACCTAGAGGTGAGGGATTACTTTAGAGTTTAGATTAAGAAAATACAGAAATATAATTGTTGAATATAATAATTTCATCCATTAATCTACTTCCACCATAATCTCATATTTTCATCCAAATGATGTTTATGAATTTTTATTTCCATGATCATTAGAATCAACTTATACAGACCACAAAATCTCAAAATATATAACAATATTTTTCTCATGTGTTAATAGATTATCCAAAACTAAAATATTTAGGATAATATATGATAATTCTTAAAAATAAAAAATATTTAAAAAATTAAAAAATAACTTAATCTTCAACATTAAATTGTAATACCCAATGTTCAACTTAGATCAATCAATAAATAAATATCCTTAAAATTCCTCAAAATAGTCTAATATAAGATTAAAATCCATAATTTATAAGAATGTGATCAAATAATCCACCAATATAAAATTATTATTTTTCTCAACAAATAAATAAATAAATATTAATGTCTTATTCATAATATTTAATTTCCTAAATCACATAATATCCATGTATGGTATTCATTTAAAAAACCCAAATCTTTATAAAACTACAATAAAATCCTAAATTCTTCTAAAATATAATCTAACCTTTATTCTTAAAATAAAATCACAAAGTAATCTATTTACCATAATCATATATTGTTCCCAAAAAACTAAATATCATTTAAAATAACATTAATCAATAATCACCAAATCAATTTTCACACCATGATTATCAATTTGATTAAACAAATATTCCCAAAATAAAATTTATCTTTATCTGTTAGATATTTTAAATAATGAAAATAAATTTCATAAAAACAAATACATCACATAGTTCTGTGGAAGGTGATAAACCATTGTCCCCATTTGGTTATGGGGTCATTCCCCACAGCCTTTCCAAATATGATAGGTTATCAGTTGACCTTTGGGGTTTCCTTTTTATAAAAAAACTCTAATATGATTTTTATAATATTTCTTAAATTTTAGAAACAACCTTAAAAATACATAAATATATTCAATATTAAAACAATGTTTTCAATTTAAATTTTCTATCATTCCTTTATTTTTCACAACCCAAAACATAATAACCCATAATTACCCAATAGTAAAAGTCTCTAGAAATAAAATTTGTCTATTAAAAACACTATTCCTCAAATGTTGTTTTTGGGACATTGAACTCATTATCAAATATAATATCGTAAACGCATGATTGTATTCATAAATCTTAAGATATCCTTACATCAAAACATCATAATCGATAATGTTTTCTAAACCCTCTTCTAAAATAAATAGTAAGAAACCGACCATAAGAATTACGTATTCTTGTGTATTTGATCTAGAAATATCGTTATCGAAAATTCAATGGAACTATTCATTTTATAGTTTTATAGAATTAGGATAAATAATTACAATGTAAAAATTATATTATAAGAGTACACCAAAACAAAGAATTCATTTTTTTCACAAAAAATAACCTATTAACATAAAACAAAATTTCATTTCATGATAAATGTTCTACATTTTCATATATTCCTCATTTTTTCCCTACTCATTCTAAAAATATATGAATAAACTTTTTAAAATCATGATATGAGAAAAAAAAATTATTATGGGACATAAAAAAGGAATAAATCCACTAGTTCAGTGGAAATAAAAACAATAAAAAATTAACAAAAATATTGTTTCATTTGAAAAGAGAATCAATTTTCCATACCAAAATACTATTATCGTAGCTATAAAAGTAAAGTAATTTTAATGTAAACTAATTAGAAAGATTAGATAGGTCATATAGATTCCACATAAAATTGTAATAAGAAATCCCTTATAGAACCTTTACAAATGAATAATTATATGGTCAATATTAATCATCACAGTATTATGTTGTAACCTAATGTATTGGAGTTATATCTAAAAGCACACATCATATGAGATATAACGGGCTCATATGACACTATCTAGGTGGACCCAAAATATAAGATGCAATGGGATCACCTAGTGATATCTGGGAACACCAATCAATAAAAATTCCCTGGACCATATCATGAATAAAACACTTGAAAATATCTTTTATACCCTGGTATAAAACACTTTGGGATATAAAAATACCATTTTTTATAAAAATCACTTTTCAAAACATAAAACTGTGAACATAATAATGAATCCAATTTATTTGAAAAGATCATTAAAAACATATAATGGAAAAATCAAAACCATTAATACTTCGTAAATTTGGTAAAATTTTCTCATTCTATATAAGTTAAAACATTCTCTTAGAGTTTTGTAAAAAAATGAGGAAAAATAAAAGAGTGGTTTTAAAAGAAAAACTATTACATGCATCATTAAAAATATTAAATTTGTAAGATAGAAATATCAATTTTTTAAAAACCATTTTTATATAATTTAATTCATAAAAATAATTTTAAAAAACTCGGAAATGATATATATATATATATATTTAAGAAATAAGTCATTAAAATATTTAAAACATTGTTTTTTATTTAAAGAGTCATTTAGATTGAGTACGACTCATTGTGTAGATTATTTTTCATTAAATATAATAGAAATTGGTTATATATTTACTTTTTTCAGAACATTTTTCATATTTATTTCTTTTATTTAACATAATACAAGGTTAAAAATATTACACAATTATTTTAGTTCACATGGGACTCATTGACGATATTCACTTCTGAAGTACAGAATGACTTCGATAGGTTGACTGTGGTCAAAGATGTCAAAATTGAATCATATAAATAATTATATTCATTATAAAATTATTATGATTATAATAAAATTATAAATTTAAATACATCATTGAAATACGGTTATGTAAAATGAACTATGTTAAAATCATGTAGATGGTAGGTTGTACGTACGCATGAATAACGTTTCAATTTTGCAATGATGATTATGGAAAAAATGAATTTTTTTTATCATTTAATAATGATAATATTATCATATATAATATATTATTTCATTAAATTTCATTATATATATCCTCTATGTGATGTGGTTATGAAAAATGAATCACGTCGTTTCATGAAGGCGGTAGTCCACACCTACGCATCGACTATGTTATAATTTTTTGTGCTTGGAATGGTATAATCATAAATGATATATTATATTATAATCATTGTTAATGTGTAATTAATATCATAAATAATAATTAATTTCAGCTTTAAAATTAATATTTAAATATGGTTATGGATAATTAATTATATCAGTTCACGAGGTGGTAGTCTTCCACACACGCGAATGGATAATTATTTTCACATTTTATTGAAGGGTATATTGATATTGGACATTAAAATAACATACTAAAATCTCATTATATGTAATATATTTTATTTCTTATTTTATAATGTTTTATGAAGGTTTTATGGATGTGGTTGAATAAACAAAATCGAAACGCTCGATTAAAAATGATACGTCTTCTTCGGACAATCTCCTTTGCTTAACACGAAAATACCAATAATGATATTTTTATGACTAAAGCCATTCTTATAGTTTGTGTCGAGGTATTATAGAAAGGTATTCATTTAGTTATATGTGTAAAATAATATATTTTTAGTTTTTATTTTGGATAAGATATAGCTCTCCTTTATAAAGGAGGGGAGGGTCCCTCTTGAACTTTCTGATAATATTAAAATAAATGAAATAAATTCTAGAAACAAATGCTACCAAATGAACTATAATGGGAACTGGTATCAACTTTTAGACCATATATTTTCTCCTTGTTCTTATATAATATATTAATTATTTCTAAATAATTTAATTAAATATTAATTCCATAAAAAATCATTAATGTCAGATTTGATAGTATTCATTACATTGAATTTAAAAACATCAAGGAAAAATGTAAAATTCCAAAAAAAATAACTAAAAAATTATATATAATATATAAAAAATATTATATCACATTATTTCTGCATAATTATATTTATTTTAATATTATAGTTATAATTTTGTTATTTTTTCAATTATTTAAATAATTGTAGCATCAATGTTATGCAAGTATTTAATGTAATTATTTCATACATAAAAATTAAATATAAATTATCAAGATAAATAGAAATATTTTATATTTCAAAATAAAATTTATAGATTAAGATATTATTTAGTAAAACCATATTAAAAATATAACACATAATAAAAACAGGAGTGGGATATGTTTGACTATTATTTAAATAAATGAAGTTAAAGGTCACGATCATAGAGAAGTGGCTCCAAATGGTCAGAAATATGATATTTGGATTATTATGTTTATTATAAGCTTAACTAATAATACTTATTCAACTCTTTGGTTCTTTACATGGTTTTTATACTTTTAATTCTATATATTTTTATCATGTTATTCACTTTTTTCTTGAAAAAACACTATGTAAGTGAAACAAACACATTTAAGGTACATATTTCATATATAATATCCAAAAAAAATTACTTCCAATAAAATTAAAAAATTATTATAAATATTTTCCTTCACATTCAGTAATTATGTTTACTTACTCATATCCATGTCAAGACAACATATTTAATTTGTTAATTTTTCTTTTCTTACCTTGGAAAAGACTTTTGAAATCATTTGGATAGGGCTCTTGTTATATATATAAATTATTTAACATTATCAGCAAAAATATCATTTATATATTATATTTATAAAAATTACATCATAATACTTTCTACTTATCCATTATTATCAATAAAACATAGAATTTTAATTTATCAGTGATGTGTAGCCATTATGTCAACTCTGAAAATGAATTTCACATTTATCTTGAATGAATTTAATGATTTAATGTTATAATTTATTTTGAAAGATATTTATATAAAAATATCATTCATGATTTATTAAATAGGTTTAATTATATTTTGTGTCATAATTATTTCTTTTTGATATAACAAATTATACAGTATTTTATAGAAAACTATATTTTAACTACTCACTAAAAAATCAATTTTTAATAAAATTCTCAAAATTTAACCATATATTAATTAGGATATTTTTCTTCATCAATTACATTAAATTTTTTCATATAATTTTGAAATGAAATCCCAAAATTAATTATAATACTCATCCATAAAAATAAGAAAACCCATTTTTAATGAAATCATTTTTCTAAACAATAAAATGACTTAACTAGAAAAAATTTCTTTATATATATTCATTTAACAATAAATTAATACATATAATTATATATATGTGTATAATAAATTATTTATTCCTATTCATAGCATCCAATTTAACATCAAGTTTATAATGATAACATTTTTAATAATAATATTCCATTGTTCATTTAAGCATGGGGTTGCATATCATGAAAGCTATCTAACACAGTATTTAGATTTAAAATATTTGTATGTTATATATTAATTCCTATGGAATAGATAAATAAATTTCAATTAATACTACCTTTGTCTTATATGATAATTATCTTCTTAAAGGTACACTTACCATCAATTATAGATCTTATAATGTTTTATTTGATTATGGATCTAATGAATATTTTATATCCAGTTAATTTGATAAGGGTATCACAATATCACCTAAAAAACTAGATGTTTAATTATAAAAAAATCTTAAATGTATAATGCTTAAATATCATGTTTATAATTCAACTCTTGTTTATTTTTTATGGAATTTTCATCCGAAAAATCTTAATATTTTTTCTCTAGTTGTATTTGATATTATTTTGGGATTAGATTGGATTTATTTACCAAAATCCCACATAATTAAAAAAATAATGTTGGTATTATTTGATAGTCTACCAAAAATGTGATATTATATTGGTGGAAGGACAAATATGACCATCTAATTGAAATTAGATCCACAATATGGGTATCGGTTTCAATTGTTTAGTTGATTCTATCACATATGGTTAGTGATAAACTAAAAAATATATATGAAAATTTTATGGGATTTTGCTAATAGTTTTATAAAAAAATATATACTTTTCTACATGAAAATGGTGAATTTTCATTTAAACATATACCATATTCTACACATATTTCATAAACTCAATATAGAATGTCCATTATTTTATAGAAAAAATTAAATAAGAAACTCCAAGAAAATATTTATATGGGAATAATTTTTCTATGTTAATCCCTATGTGGGGTACTAATTTATATAATAATAGATAAATATTGATCAATGACATTTTTTATTTATTATTAAGAATTTAACAAGATCAACATCAATTATAAGTATCCCATAACTTGTATTTATGACATTATTGATCAATTGTGGGAGACAAATACTTTTCCATCATTGATTATTTCTCTGGACATTTATCTTTGAGGGTAAAATGAAAATAAATATTCATGATATAGATTCTTATAATGTCTGGAGTGTATGATTTTATATTGATTCCATTTGATCATACTAATTCCACTAATATATAGTATTTGATTTTAATAATATATTCCTCATATATTAGAATGATAATTTTGTGGAATTATTTATAGAATATATTCGTATATATTCTATGTTTATGGAAGAGAATAAATATCATTGTAATATTGTGATGAATACACAAATTGAGGACAAATATATAAAAAATATTATATGTATCTATTTTTGTTACAAAAAATTTTAGTTTTGTTTTATATAATATCATGTTAGGATATATAGGTTGTGATGCCCTGACCCCAGTTACCGAGAGTCAGTACATTATTACATAACATTGGTATGATCACAAGAAAGTTCAAATCTCGAAAGACCTATTAGTTTAGTAGACTTGGAAACACTAAATATATTCATAAGTCTTACATTACATCATAAAAATTAAAACTACAACAACATAGTCTCCATAGTCCACTCTGATATCCCCACATACTCTCCCTTTAGGTCATTCATAAATTACTTCTTGAAATCCTGGTAAAAATAAAACATTGAAAGGGGTGAGCTCAGATGCTCAGTAAGGATAACAATATTGCGGAAACATTCATGAATAAACATTAACATTTAAGGCAATGTATAACTAAAAAAAGCCTTTTAAACTTGAAATTCAGAAAAATATGGAAAAGATAAAGATCAAATAATTCCATTCACTTAGTCGCATTGATATTCTACTAGTTGAATAATCACATGCAATATCAATAACCACATTCATAATGAGGAAATGCATAATGCAAGACTATCATCACCACGTAGCCAATGCCTCGCTCCAAGTCTACAAATAAGATTTTGTCAAGGCCTCATTTAAAGACACTAGTTTATCTCATGAGACTTACCGATGCATGAAGGAGCTATAGCGGTCTCCACCCATTATATATTAAGTCCAATGCATTACTCATATGAACAGGTTTAAAGATAACATAAACATTCGTATTAAAACTATCATATGAAATGTCAATACTTTCTCCATAAACCATGAATGGTATAAAAATAACAAATCCACAATCAAACATATCACAAAACCATCAATACTATATGGATGTTTTGTATCATAATAAAGTAACTTCAAATAAGCATAAAATCCATCAAAGGATTATGACATAGATGAAATAAAAACTATTTAAGAGAAATATCTCGTTTGTTGAAATCATATAAAAGTAAAATAATTAAAAAAATAAAACATTACCTTTGAAAATTTTCTTATAATCTTGTAAGTGAAGCTTCAACGATTTTATAATGGCGGAAAATAGCCACACCCGCCGTATAAGTTAAAAACATTCTTACTTTAATTCTGTCGAAAAGGTTAAAAAGGACCTTGTTTGGAAAATGACAGAAAGATTCCATTATAAAAATCTTATAAAAAGGAAAAAAGGGTATAAATGACTTTATCCCATAGTCTTTAAAATATTAATAATTATTTGATATACATTTTTAAGAAACATGGATGTGGATGATAAAAAGGTTCTAGTAGATAATTACGTATAAACAACCTCAAATAATAAAGAGATTGTGAAATAAACCTTACCTTTTACTTTTCATTATTCGATGGTATGTTAACCATATTCATAATAGTTAAATCATTGTTATTAAATTATAAAAGAACCATACACATAATTATGATATCATATATGATCTTTTAACATCGATTTGTTAATAATATCTTAGTATTATCATTGTTTCGGGTGTTAACTTACTCGTTTTATTTTATATGTTTCGTTGCATTATTAGTGTTTGTTATGGATGGGTTTTAACTTATTCATATCCATAATGATATAATATTTTAAAAAAATTACTTTTAATCAACAAATTAGAATTCGTCTTGAATGGATACGATGGGGAATGAATCTCATCGCGTTCATGGAGACGGTAGTCCATACGTATGCACGAGCGACAATATCATTCTTTTGATATTAAAATAATATATAATTGGATGGTATATCATATTGAAAGAATCATTATCATGTTATATTTATTATTTAAATGATTTGGACATATTTATTATACCCATATAAATAATAATATATTGAATAACCGTTACACCACAACGTGGAGACGGTAGGCCGTACGTACGCACGTATAGTGACATGTCATTCAAGGGATGGATAGAATAATGAATTTGTTTCTTCCATAATTATAATAACATCATAGTATATAGAAGATACTGGATTTATTATTATAGAATGAGAATAAAAAATAAAGAAGAAGTTGAAGAAGAAATGAATTTGAAAAAGAGTGGTGAAAACATTACCACTTCTTCGGGTTCTTCCTTTTGATTTGATAAACAATGCTCCATAGGTTTCTTTATAATCAAACTAAGGCTTCTAGGTTGTAGTTAGGGAAGTTGAGAGAGTATTTGGGAAGGGTTTGGCTGAGCCAAGAGGCTTTGAATGTGTCAACAAATGAGATGGGGGAGTGCCCTTTTATAAGAGGGGTGAGGGGAACCTTTGGAAAAGCTCGAAATATTATTTTATAACAAATTTATATTTGGTTTGTAATGGATCCAAAGTGGATTATTCAAATTATAAGGTGGGATGGGTCTAAATACTTTCAACCAATAGAATTTAGATAGGTTTGGGTTATTATATTAACCTTATCTTTTAGTTTTAACTCTAAGTTAATTAGTTTGAAATTTACCATGTCACTTTGTATTTTTATATTATATAGTTAATAAACATACTATATACATCCAATAGACCCCAAAGTGGTCCATTAATGATATCAAAATAATTATATGAGTCATTTGGCTGATCCTTATATTTTTATTTATAGAATATAAGTTAATAATATAATATTTGTTTTAAAAACTATTTTATGTCAATTTTGATACTATTTGGTATTTGATTTTTTTGAAAATCATAACAGCATGATTACTTCTAAAACACAAAATTAAATAAATATTAACATTTCATGTTAACCAATAAAATTAGTTTAATTCATAAAAAGTCTAAAATTACATTTATTTTGATATTTATAATATCAATTATTTTAATATTTCATTAATTAGGTAATTAATGAATCACTATTGTGTCATAAATAACTAAAATTATTTAATGTCTAAAAATTATTAATAAAATACCATTATGATTGAAATCTTTTTATATTTAAAATTAATATTTACAGTCAAATTTATCTTATGTATAAACCTGTATTAAATATGTTTTTGTAATAAACTTTTATTTTAACTCTTTTAACGCTTCAGCAAATTAAATAATAATAAATGTCCTAATCTAATCCAATTGGATCTTAATGAGAATATTTTATTTCTAAGGTTGTTTTTTGTTGAGATACACTTGTCCAATAGAATTAGTACATGTGTTATGGTATTATTAATATCATTTTTACCCTTAATTACCCTATTTATGTTTAACCGTGATAAATAAAAGTATAAAGTTTCTATTCACCAAAAATTATTTTTATCTTATAGATCCACATATTTGTCCTCGATATTAACTGCCTCTCTCAGATTTCTGAAATTCCACTCACAAAAATAGAAAAATTATGTTTTATGTGCATTTCCAAATTCTCCTAGGAAGTTGGTAAAAGACAGTGAAAAAATCAATACAATTTTTATATGTCTAAAATTATTATAAACTGACTCCAATGAATTAAATTGAACTTATATAGCTATTATGTATCTATTTCGGCATAAAATAAATTTAATTAAAATAAATAATTATTTAAATAATAATTCGTTTTTAACCAATAAATCAGTGTTTTTTTCTATTCATCAAATATTGAATGTTTTCAGAAAAATACCAAAATTTCACCCAATGTTAATTTCGATATTCCGAATCCAAAAATGAAGTCTATTTTGAAAGATAAAATTTATAAAATTTCAAAAAGTGGATATCACTATTCATAACAGATATTTTGATTGGTTGTGGTGTGTGTTAGAACTTTATGTTGTGTACAACACAAACTACTCTATTATTGAAAGGAAAGCGTACCATGGATGCTCGGGGTGTTACATTCTCCCCTGCTTCAAATAATTTCGTCCTCGATATTTCTAGAATACTACCGTGTGAAATGACTCGGGTGGTTCTTCATTATAATTTCCTCGAGTTCCCACGTTGCCTCTTCCATCTTATGGTTTCTCCAATAATCTTTTACCAGACAAGTTGTCCGGTTTCTCTGTACTTGTTCTCTCGTATCAAGAATCCCGATGGGCTCTTCACAATAAGACAGATCGGGTTCCAGTTCTAATTCCTCATAGGTGAGTAAATGTGTTGGGTCAGGCTTGTATTTTCTTAATAGAGATACGTGGAACACATCGTGAACTTTGGAGTGACATGGCGACATTTCCAAATGGTAATCTACAACCCCAATTCGTTAGAAAATTTCAAAAGCTCTGATGTTCCTAGGACACAATTTACCTTTTTTCCAAAATGTATAACTCCCTTCTATGGAGATACATTCAAGAAAACATGATCTCCCACCTGAAAATTCAAATCCTTTCATCTTTTTTCGGCATAGATCTTCTGCCTACTTTGAGCTGCTTTGATGTGGTTTTGGATTACCTTTACCTTTTCCATCATTTCCTCTACTAGTTCCGGGCCAACAAGTTTTCGTTCACCAACAACATCCCAACAGGTCGGTTTACGACATCTCTTTCAGTATAACGCTTCATATGGTGCCATATGAATGCTTTAATGGAAGCTATTGTTATAAGAAAATTCTACCAGTGGTAAATGTTGATCCCACATACCCTGAAAGTCATGTGAGCATGATCTCGACATGTCTTCTATGTTTTGAATAGTTCATTTTGATTGTCCATCTATTTGATAGTGGTAAGCAGTGCTCAAACAAATTTCAGTATGCAAGGATTTTTTAAGACGCTTCCAGAATCGTGAAGTAAAACATGGATCATGATTAGAAACAATCAATATGGGTACTCCATGAAGTCTTACAATGTCATTAATATATAGCCTTTCAAGATGTTCAAGTGGTAAATCCTCCCTTGTAGCAAGGTAATGTTATGACTTGGTAATACCATAAACAATGACCCACATTGCATCATTCCTTATAGAATTCTTTGGTAGTCGCATAACAAATTCAATCGTGATATTATCCCATTTCCACTCAGGTATAGGAAGAGGTTGCATAACTCCTCCAGGCTGTTGCCTTCCATCTTTCAATTGTTGACAAACCATACATCATGACAAAAATCGGCAACCCCCTCTTCATATTGTCCCACCAAAAATGTTTGTTCAAATCTCTATACATTTTGGTGCTCCTAGTGTGTATAAAGAAATTGGAGCTATGAGAATCATCTAATAATTCCTTTTCAGATCAGGTATATCGGGAACACAAAGTCTCTTCCCAAATTTAAAAATCCTGTCTTCATACAAAATGTATTTCAATCTCCCATCTTTCACAGATTTAATATTCTTTTGAAATTCTTCATCACCAGTTTGAGAACTCTTTATCCTTTCTAGTAGAGATGGTTTGCCAACCATTTGAAAAAGAATTGATGTTTTACCTTCCATGGTGATTCCCATATCCATCGTCACTAGATCCATGAAAATTGGATCCCTTTAAATTCTCATATTGTTCAAAACACCATGATCCTTTCTGCTCAAAGCATCTTCCACCCTATTTTCCTTTCCCTGGTGGTAGTGTATCATGCAATTATAATCCATGAGTAGTTAAAGCCATCTCTTTTGCCTCATGTTGAGTTATTTCTATGATAAAATATACTTCAAACTCTTGTGGTCAGTATAAATCTCACATTTCTCACTATAGAGATAATGTCTCCATATCTTCAAAGAAATGATTACAGCAGCTAACTCAAGATCATGAGTAGGATAGTTTTTCTCATGAATTTTCAGCTGTTGTGATGCATAAGAAATAACTCTATCATTATGTATAAGAACACAACCAAGTCCTTTCATTGATACATCACTATAAATAACAAACCCATCATTCCCCGATGGTAGAGTCAATATAGGAGCATTGACTAATCATCTCATCAGTTCTTAGAAACAATATTCACACTCTTTTTTCCAAACAAATTTAACCCCTTTACGTGTGAGCTTTGTTAATGGGTTAGCCAACCGGGAAATGTTCTGGACGAAACGTCGATAATAACCTCCTAAACCAATAAAACGGTGTACCTCAGTTATACTCATCGGTGCTGGCCGTTCTTGGATTGCCTTGGTCATAGAAGGATCAACGGAAATTCCATCATTAGAGACAATATGTCCAAGAAAATAAATCTCTTGAATCCAGAATTCACACTTCCTATACTTCCCATATAATTCATGTCTTCTTAGAGTCTTCAAGATAATGCGCAAGTGATATTCATGATCTTCATAGATTTTGTAGTATACCAAGATATCATCAATAAATACCAGAAAAAAATCATCGAGATATCCCTTGACAACTCTTTTCTTTAGATCCATGAATATAGAGGATGCATTAGTCAGCCCAAAAGGCATTACTGTAAACTCTTAATTCCCGTACCATGTTTGAAATGATGTCTTCGGAATGTCTTCCTTCTTCACACACAACTGATGGTATCCTGATCGAAGGTCAATATTTGAAAAGTATTCAGCTCTATGTAGTCGGTCAAATAAATCATCAATGTGAGGTAGGGGATACTTGTTCTTTATTTTTATAGCATTGATATCCATATAGTCGATACATAACCTCATAGATCCTTCTATATTTTTAACAAAAAGAAAATGGGCTCCCCATGAAGAAACACTAGGGTGAATAAATCCCTTATTACTCAATTCCTATAGTTGTTTCTTTAGTTCAACTAATTCCATAGTGGCCATTCTATAAGGGGTCTTCGATATAGGCCTTGATCCAGAAATTAAATCAATGGAAAACTCAACATCTCATTCTGGAGGATGTCCAGGTAAATCTTCCAGAAACACATCTATATAATCTTTCACAATAGGTACATCCTCTCTTTGAATATTCCATTCCTCACCCTCAGTCATTTCATTCTATTCCTCCCCAATAATTGAATTTTGTTGAGCTACTAGGGGTGGATCGAGATAAGAATTAGGTGGTGACGATTCTGCTCTAAAGATAAGGTGTTCCTTACCATCATCATCAAAAATCGTAACCTCATTCTTCTTATAACAAATCTTCACATCATAGTCCGAAATCCAATCTATACTGAGGATTATATCAAACTCAATCATAGGTATGACAATGAGATTAGCAGATAAAGAACATTTATGTGCTCTAATGGGGATTGATACACAAAAACCTGTTGCAATGATACTTCCCTTTGGAGTTTTAACTAACAAATCCTTTTTTAAATAAAATTAGGAATATCTAATTTTCTTAGTAAACTGGGATGATGTGAAACAATGTGATGATCTAGAATCAAATAAAGCATTTTCTAAACTTGAGGAAACAATTAAATTACCTGCCACCACGTCTTTCGAAGCTTCTACCTCAGCTGTAGTGATAGCATAATCTTGGCCTTGATCCCTTGTCCTTTCTTGAGGCATGTTCCCCTGATGCTTAGGACATTCATTTGCATAATTTCCCATCTCTCTAAAATTATAGCATTCCAAGTTGATAACAACTATCTTTCCCTTCCAATCATAAGCTTGGTGGCCTTTTTCGCCACACATGTAACAGACTCCCATTCCTTTTAAGCAAGTACCAGGGTATTTCTTTCCATATTTACTATAGGATGGATTTTCAACTTTTCCCTTCTTCCAATTATTTCAATTTCTAGATTGAACAGAAGATCTCTTCTTCTCTTGCTTTTATTTAAAGTCATAAGACTTAGAGAATTATTTTTCTGTCTTGATAGCACATGAGACAATATCATCATACGATGAGAAGAATTTTGAGACTAATGCTCGACAAATAAATGGTGTTATCCCATCAATGAAATGATCAATATTACTTCTTGGGTTACATATATTATCTACAGCATAACTCGCTAACCTTGTAATGTTAGCCTCATATGTTATGACATTCTCATCCTTTTTCTGTCTCAGAGTCAATAAATTTCCTTTCCATATCTGCTCGATGGTGTCGAAGAAAGTATTTTTATAAGAACAGCTCTTTGAACTCCCTCCATTCCGTATCTGATACTTCATCATCTTCCTTTATGTTTTGTATCAATGACCACCATTGATCAGCATCTCTAGTGAGGCGGTAAACTACAACGATAACTTTTTCCCATTCACTACTCCCCAAGACATGGAATATATTCTCTACAGAATTTATCCATTGCTCAGCTACCAAGGTATTTTTACTTCCATTGAATGTTGGTGGTTGTTGCCTCATTAAGCGATATAACATTGATCTTCCACGCTGTGGATAAGGGTGATCCATATGGGTAAGGTTATTATTCATAACCTGAGTGTGTTGTCCCAGTATGGTGATAAGATGATCAGCATCAGTTGTATCACCGGCTCCACAATAATTATCTTGAGTAGGCGAGCAATCCCTACATGGAGTGCGTGCATTGATACAGTTTCCATTTCTTCCACAAGGCGCCATTTCTAAAAAATGCCATAATCTAGATCAGTTTATGAATCAAAATACATAATTCCATACATATAAAACACTTAACATAAATTGAACTATTTATGGATATAATCTATAATCATAAAAAAAATTCTTTGAGAAAGTATATACTCACAAACCCTTCATAATGATTTGTAAAAAAATGAGTGTTATCTTAAGAATATCCCCTGAGAGTTTCGTAACCAAGAGTGAAGCAAGGCCCGTTGTCGTGCACCAATTCCCATTCGAGTCTAGCTCAAAGCGGTGTTTTCAGGTTTTACCCCTAGGTACATCTTTGTGAGGGCCGCCTCTACCATCTCGTATCCAGACATGGATGTATTTCTCAGAAAACTCACAAAATCTCTACAATACCAAAATTCTTGGAAGTTCATCTACACTAATCCTAAAATTCCATCTTAAATCTATGTTCTCTAATCAGAGTTTATCTAAATTTAGCTTCCAAGGTTTGTACTAAACTTCCTCTGATACCAACTGTAACGCCCAGAACCTAGTTACCCAGAGTCGGTGCATTATTATATAACATTGGCATGATCACAAGAAAGATCAAATCTCGAATGACTGATTAGTTTAGTAGCATTGTAATCACTAGATATATTCATAAGTCTTAAATTACATCATAAAAATGGAAACTACAACAACATAGTATCCATACTTCACTCTCATATCCCCACATACTATCCCTACAGGTCATTCATAAATTACTTCTACACATCTTGGAAAAAATAAAACATTAAAAGGGGTAATCTCAGATGCTCAGTAAGGATACCAATATAGCGGAAACATCCATGAATAAACATAAACATTTGAGGCAATGTATAACTAAAAAAATCCTTTTATACTTGAATTTCAACATAATATTTCAAAGATAAAAATCAAATAATTCCATTCACTTACTCACATTGATATTCTACTAGTCAAATAATCACATGCAATATCAATAACGACTTTCATAATGACGGAATGCATAATTCCAGACTATCATCACCAAGTAGCCAAGGCCTCGTGCCAAAACTACAAATAATATTTTTTTCAAAGCCTCGTGAGAAGACACTAGTTTGTCTCATGAGACCTACCGATTCATCAAGGAGACTAATCGGTCTCCACCGGTCACATATTATGTCCAATTCATTCCTCATATGAACATGTTTAAACATAACAAAAACATTTGTATTAAAACTAGCATACAAAATGTCAATAAATTCTCCATAAAACATGAATGGTATAAAAATAACAAATCCATAGTCAAAAATATCACAAAACCTTCAATACAATATGGATGTTTTGTATCATAATAAAGCAACTTCAAATAATCTTAAAATCCATCAAAGGATGTTAATATAGATGAAATCAAAACTATTTGAGAGAAATATCTCTTTTTTGTGAAATAATTTGAAAGTAAAATAATCATAAAATAAAACACATAATTTGAAAATATTCTTATAATCTTGTAAGGGAAGCTTCGATGATTTTATAACGGAGGAAAATAGACGCACCCACCATATAAGTTAAAAAACATTCTTACCTTAATTCTGTCGAAAAGGGTAAAAAGGACCTTGTTTGGAAAATGACAGAAAGATTCATTTATAAACTTCTTATACAATGTCAACAAGGTTATAAATGAATTTATCCCATATTCTTTAAAATATTAAGAATGATTTGAAATACATTTTTAAGAAACATGTATGTGGAAGGTAAAAAGGTCCAAGTAGATAATTACGTTTAAACAACCTCGAATAATGAAGATATTGTGAAATAAACCTTACCTTGTACTTTTATTTAGTCGATGGTATTCTAACCCCCAGTATAATAGTTGAAACATTGTTATTAAATTATATAAGAACCATAGACATAATTATGATATCATATATTATCATTTAACATTAATTTGTTAATAATATATTAGTATTATCATTGTTTCGGGTGTTAACTTACTCGTTTTGTTTTATATGTTTTGTTAAATAAGTTGTGATTTTTATGGATAGGTTGAACCTTATTAATATCCAGAATGATATAAAGTTCTCTAAACATTAAATTTAATAATTAAATGAGATTTATTATTGAATGGATACGATGGGGAATGAATCTCATCGTGTTCGTGGAGACGGTAGTCCGTACGTACGCACGAGAGACAATATCATTATTTTGATATTAAAAGAATATATAATTGGATGGTATATCATATCGATAGAATAATTATCATGTTATATTTATTATTTACATGAAGTATACATATTTATTACACACATCAAAATAATAAAATATTTAATAACAATTACACCACAACGTGGAGACGGTAGGCCGTACGTACGCACGTATGGTGACATGTCATTCACGGGATGGATAGAATAATGATTTTTTTGGGTCCATAATTATAATAACATCACTGTATATATAAGATACTGGAGTTATTATTATATAATGGGAATAATAAAGAAATAAGAAGTTGACGAAGAAATGACATTGAAAAAGGGTGGTGAAAACATTACCTCTTCTTCAGTTTCTTCCATTTTAATTGATCAAAAGGGATCTATAGGTTGGCTTTCTAATCAATGTAATACCACTAGGTTGTAGTGAGGGAAATTGATAGTGTATTTGGGTAGGGGATAGCTGATCCAAGAGGCTTTGAAGGTGTGAAATAATTAGAAGGGGGAGTTCTCTTTTATAGGAGGGGTGAGGGGCACCATAGGAAAATCTAGAAATTTTATTTTATTATAAATTCATATTCAGTTTATAATGGCTCCAAAGTGGATTATTCAAAGTCTAAGGTGGGGATGGGTCTAAATACTTTCATCCAATATAATTTAGACAGGTTTAGGTTATTATATTAACCTTATCATTTATTTTTAACTCGTAGTTAATTAGTTTGACATTTACCATGTCACTTTGTATTTTTATATTATATAGTTAATAAACATACTATATACGTCCAAGTGACCCCAAAGTGGTCCATTAAAGATATACCAATAATCATATGAGTCATTTTTCCGAACCATAGATTTTTAGGAATAGAATATAAGTAAATAATATAATATTTGTTTTAAAAACACTTTTATGTCAATTTTGACACTATTTGGTATTTTATTCTTGTGAAAATCATAACAGCATGATTAATTCCAAAAAAACATAATCAAATTAATTATAACTTGTCATATTAACCTATAAAATTAGTGTAATTCATAAAAAGTCTCAAATTATATTTATTGTGATATTTATAATATCAATTATTTTAACATTTCATTAATTAGGTAATTACTGCATTACCATTGGGTCATAAATAACAATAATTTTTTAATGTATAAATATTATAAATAAAATCCCATTATGTTGGAAATAATTTTATCTTTCTAAAAAATATTTATAATCGAGTTTATCTTATGTATAACCTTGTATGAAATTTTTTTAGTAATTAAACCTTGATTTTTATTCTTTTTACTCTTCTTTGAATGAAATGATAATAAATCTCCTAATCTAATCCATGTAGACCTAAATGATGATATTTATTCCTAAGGTTGTTTCTGGTCGATATACACTTGGAAAATAGAATTAGGACATGTTTTATGGTAATATTAATATCATTTTTACCCTTAAATACCCTATTTACTTTTAACCGTGGTAAATAAAATTAAAAAATTACTATTCACCAAAAATTATTTTTATCTGATTGAACCACATTATTGTCCTTGATATTAAGTGTGTCTCTCATATTTTCTAAATTCCACTCAAATAAGCGGTAAAATTATGATTTATGTGACTTTCCAAATTCTCCTAGGAGGTGGGTAAAAGACGGTGAAAAGTTCAATAAAATTTTTATTTGTTTAAAATTATTATAAACTGAATCCAATGAATTACATTGAACTTATATTGGTATTACGAGTCTATTTTGACCTAAAATAAATTTAATTAAAATAAATTATTATTTAAATAATAATTCTTTTTTAACCAATAACTCAATGTTTTTCACTATTCATCAAAAATTGAAAGTTTTCAGAAAAATACCAAAATTTCAGCCTAGGAAAATTTCAATATTTTGAAACCAAAAATGAATTCTATTTATAATGATAAAATTTATAAAATTTCAAAAATTGGGTATTACTATTCATAACGGCTAGTTTTATTGGTTGTGGTGTGTGTTAGAACTCGAAGTTGCGTACAACACATTTTACTATATTATTGAAAGGAAAGCGTATCATGGAAGCTTGGTGTGTTACATAGGTGGATCCATCAAAGATAATAGCTATTGAATTTTATCCATTACGTACAAATGGGGATGATATATGGAGTTTTCTTGGTTTGGTTGTATGTTAATAATTTATTGTGGATAATTATCCCCTAATGTCTCATCCATTCACCATATTATCTAAAATTGGAATCATATTCCTTTTCATAAAGGAATATGAACAAAATTTCAAGTAACCATAGATGTGATTATTTAGTGAACCTATGAATACCATACCCTATGGTAAAGAAGGGTTTTTCATATATTGTGGTTCATTATTGAATGTATTGTGATGAATCCACATTAAAAATGGTATAGTGATACCTTATTCCTTAGAAATTTTGATTGTTCATGATCAAAATTACTAACCTTGTGATTTTGAGATCACAATTAAAAATTTTATATTAAATATATGAACCATTATCATTATGTATAATGTATTTAATAATATTATAATCATAAAAATGTATTTTATATTACAACTCAGAAATATTTGAATTTATACTAGAAAATATGGATAGAGTTGAATAAATATCATGATTGTTTGACTTGTAAACACCATGGGATGTACATGAGTTAGAATGACCATGATTCTTTTTACATGAAAAGAATTTCAATTAATATTATACTTATATATTTAAGGAATATGGAACTTGAAACTATAATGAATGGTACAAATCCTAAGTTTATCAGATCGACGATCAACCATCCATTCACACGAAGAGTAATGTTGTATATAATGATGATTTAGAGACACCAAATAATAAGATAAATTTTCAGGATTTAAAAATTGATTATGATGGAATGATATTGTTTAAGAACCATATTTGTGGCCTATCAAAAAAATACAAGATGAACGAACTCTTGTATGATCTTCATAGATCAACATTCTCTATTCATCCTTGACTTATAATGATGTAAAATGATTTGAAATAGAATTTATTATAGAAATATGTTTAAAGAGAAATTGTTGGGATTCATTCATAGTAATTAGTGTGATATATTGTTATTAATTAGAGATATATGTTTAATGGGATGTTACAAAAATTAACATTATTAGAATAGAAATGGACAAAATCTCAGTTTATTTTTTTGTTAAAATCCCCAAAATGTGTAATGTCCATAAATCTTTTAATGTTGTACTTGATAACTAAATTATTTCATCAACCATTATTAATATGTTGAAAATTTATCTATTTAATTGCCTTACATGATTTTCATTAAGGAAGTGGTAATGTCTCATGGAGTTCCATATATTATGATCTCTGATCTAGATACAGGGTTTAACTTTTTATTTGGTAAATGTCTTTAAAAAATATGGATTTTGAGTCTTCTTTCAGAACATCATATCATTATTAGATAGATTTTAAATCTAGTGGAACCATTAAAAACCTATAGTATATTTTTATATATTTTTGTGTGAATTTAAAATGTGTTTGGGATCATCCACTTCAAAAAATTATTTTTTCATAAAAAAGTAGTTTTCACTCGAGCATTCAGATAGCTATTTATAAATATATCTATATACGGAAGTGTAAAAATCCAAAATAATGGGATGAATTCGGAGGGAGAAATACATTATGCCCTTATATATATTCGAATGTCCAAATAATGGTTAAATGCATTCAGTAACACATCAAGGCTGATCAGAATGGCCAGATCAATTATGTTGAAAATCAATAGCTAAATCTAGAATTTGAAATTTGTGAGAATGTATTTTTGTAAATTTATCCAAAAAATAAGGTTATTATAATTATGAAGAATGTAAACGTAATCCCTGGTTATATTTTCCCTACTTGATTCCTATAAAACTAGGGAAAATATCTTATCACTTTGTGCTTCCACATAACCAATCTCATGTTCATTATGAGTTCCATATATATCTTCCAAGGTAGTATAAACACAATCATTCACATGTACTAAGATTAGTGTTTTTTTTACTAGGGAATGTTATTTTTTAAGAGTAACAGCATATACAAATATTTTATTTTTGATATATTTTTTAAGAAAAAATATGAGTCTTTGTGTTAAATTTCTCTTGGGAAATCCATAATTTGAATAAGTTGCAGTGGAACCTGAGGATGTGATGAAATATAGATACCCACAATTATTTGTATAATAGTAATATAATTTACAGAGGGAAATTAAATTTTAGGTGGTTGAATTTAAAATCCTTATACATCAAGATATATTTTTCAATAAATAAATTAGATTTATTTAGTATCATTAATTACATGTAACACCATGTTTAAAAAAATTCTGATATACAATAGAAATATTATTATTTAATGAGATGCTTATTTTCTAGATATAGGATTTGTGGTTATGATTATTACTAACTAAATTATAAAAAATATACTATTTTCAAATGTATAAAATAAATTCATATGTTATCAATTGATTATACATTATAATTAAAATTGTTTTAAATTAAATGAGTTGTTTTTATGAAATACTATTTTCATTTCTGTAATGTTCTTTTATAATAATAAATTAAATTAAATGATATTATTGAATTATTGAAATTTTAATTTTTGTATTATTAGGTCAATTAAATAATTTATTATATATTTATTGTTTTTCTATGAATTAGATATAAATTTTTTATGTTTTATACTTAAAATTTATTTTCCTAAAAATATGCTTTTATCACCTATTTCATAAATATTATAATATGAGTTTTTATAAATATTTATATATTTAATATTATAAAATTGATTCCATATTTTGAATCAGTGTTATCAAATTTTGTTAATTGGACTCTTTTATTTTTGGTCATTTTTAATAGTAACATTGGTATGTATTTTTCACCTAATTATATTTAAAATTGATAAAATGTGGTTAAAATCAATATATATGTATTTAAAATATCTCTAAAACTATACGTTAATATATTATATTGTAAAGACCCGTAAATTTCAAGGAAATTTTTTTCATAATTTTCTTTGGAATTTTACAAGAACGTAGTTTAGGACGACACTTGATTCCGAGGCACGGTGTGCCCAAAATCATTTTCCGAAGTTTGGATCGGGTACGTTCAGTGAATGAACAAGCGGGTTTTTCTAAATTTTGAACCAGGGCTCAGAATCGAATTCATAGGGCACCGATGGAATCGAAACACCGGTATTTGCTTAGAATCACCTTTTCCGGAGTTGTGTTTGCTCGGGTGTGGTTTTTAGTTTTTGGGGTTAAGTTAAGAAATAAAATAAATTTGTGTGACAACTTTATTTTATTTTACTTAAATCCACATAAATCCACTTAAGCTATGTTGAAGCGGATAGGGTGGAATCCAAAATATCCTACCCACTTGGTAGGATATTTGTGAGGTGGGACCCGAATGAGCCCCACCGTTTCTTTTCCTCTAAGTAACACACCCGCGAAAACACCTATTTAATGTAAGTCAACTGGTGCATTTTCTAAAACTCTTAATGCTCCTATTAATTGGACATTTTAGACGTTACCATTAATTAAACGAATTAATGGTTTGTTTCTTAACTTGTTTTTCAAATTGTTGGCATGTAATAAAATAAGACCAACACATGTCTTTCTTGGGTGTGGCTTATTGAGAGGGTTTGGAGAAACTCTATCTTCATACTCCTTCACGAAGAATGAGAAGAATGTGAAGAACGCATTATCACCGACGAAGAACTCCGACCTTCGACAAAATGTGATGAGGAGCACCGAACACTCGAAGATTGATGACGCGACACCATGTACCGTGACACCGACGATTCTCCTCCCGCGACATTCTTTTGTGACGTTCCTTCCACGAGACAATCTTCGATCAAAAATCGATTGAGGTAGGGGATTGTGGTCCTTTTATTTTCCTTTGTGGGTCATTGTGGGGGTTAGTTCCTCTCGATCCATTGTAGGTCTGACGGTTTAAGTGAATCAGTGGCAATATATGATCATCTCTATCATCATACAAAGATGTATACCTATGTGAGCTGAATCTTGTTTTGCATTCCTATGTGAATTGTGTTTTGCTATCCTGTGTGGATTTACGTTTTTCAATCATGTGTGGACTGTGTTGTACATGGGTTCAGATGTTGGATCCGAACGAGAATTGATGACTTAGGTATATGTATGGGCATATACCTAAGCAATGTCGGATGTTACTTCGTGATTGTATCTTTCCTTTGTGGATTATCCTTTGTGGATTCTGGGAGACCATCAGGGGCCTCGAGGTCCCTACTGAGTAGCTTATACTCACCCCTGCATGGGCTATGCCCGCACTACGATGTGTTGGTTGCAGACAACAGACAGTGCTGATCGTGGTTGAGGCTTGCAGAGCAGGACGGTACCTGGAGGTGGACCATTGGGTGGGACATACTCGGAGCGGTCGGAAGGACCTGAGGAGCAGTGGTGGCTATCTGTACCCACCCTTTAGGTGGGATTTCCAGTGGACACCTCGACTTTGTAGATTTACTTTTCAGTTGCTATTTTCCCTTTCTAATTGTACATTACTTTCAGTTTGGGTTTGTTTACTGGCCCACTTGTTTTTCCGCACTTACTATTGTACTCAGTTTTTAATTAGTGTTTACTTATGCCTACATGCTCTGTGGTGTTTGTGGTTTACATTACAATGGAAATTCCTTCCCTTTTTACTAGGATTTACACCTTGGTGCTAGTCGCCAGATCCTAGCCTATGGAAGGTGTAACGCCCCGACCCCAGCTACCCAGAGTCGGTGCATTAATTACATAACATTGGCATGATCACAAGAAAGATCAAATCCCGAAAGACCGATTGGTTTAGTAGCCTTGGAAACACTAGATATAATCATAAAGTTTTACGTTACATTTCAAAGTGAAAAACTACTACAACAACAAAGTCTTCATAATCACACTATTAACCCCTCATAATATCCCTGCAAGTCATTAATAATTTACTTCTTCACTACCTGGGAAAAATAAAACATAGAAAAGGGGTGAGCTCAAATGCCCAGTAAGGATAACAATATAGAGGAAACTTTCATAAATAAAAATAAACATTTAAGGCAATGTATAACTAAAACAAAAGCCTTTTAAACTTGAACATTTAACATAGTATGGCATAAATAAAATGAAATAATGCCATTTACTTGTTCACATGGATATTCTACTAATCGAATAATCACATGCAATATCAATAACCACTTTCATAATTATGGAATGCATAATGCCAGACTATCATAACCACATAGCCAAGGCCTCGTGCCAAGACTACAAATAAGATTTTGTCAAGGCCTTGTGCCAAGACACTAATTTGTCTCATGAGACCTACCGATGCATCGAGGAGCTATAGCGGGCTCCACCCGTCACTTAATAAGTCCAATGCATTCCCATATGAAAAAGGTTTAAACATAACATAAACATTCGTATTAAAACTAGCATACGAAATGTCAATAATTTCACCATAAACTATGAATGGTATAAAAATAGCACATCCACAGTCAAACATATCACAAAACCTTCAATACAATATAAAAGTTTTGTATCATAATAAATCAACTTCAAATAATCTTAAAATCCATCAAAGGATGTTGACATAGATGAAATCAAAATTCTTTTTAAAAAAATATCTCCTTTAATTTTGAAATCATTTAAGATCCATATAAAATAAGACATTTTCTTTGAAAATATTCTTATAAGCTTGTAAGGAAAGCTTCGATGATTTATAACGGCGGAAAATAACCGCACCCGCCGTATAAGTTAAAAAAAACATTCTTACCTCAATTTTGTCGAAAAGGTTAAAAATGACCTTGTTTTGAAAACGACGGAAAGATTCCTTTATAAACCTCTTATAAAAAGTCAAACAAGGGTATAAATGACTTTAACCCATATTCTTGTAAATAGTAAAAATATTTTGAAATACATTTTTAAGAAACATGGATGTGGATGATAAAGAGATCCCAGTAGATTATTACGTATAAACAACCTCGAATAATGAAGAGATTGTGAAATAACACTTACCTTGTACTTTTCCTTTGTTGGGGTAGGTTAACCTCCTGTATAATGGTGAAATAATTGTTATTAAATTATACAAGAATCATATACAATAATATGATATCATATATGATCTTTTAATATTGGTATCTTAGTATTATCGTTGTTTCGGGTGTTAACTTACTTGTTTTCTTTCATATGTTTTGTTACGTAAGAAATGTTTGTAAAGGATAGGTTGTATATTATTCATATCCATAATGATATCAAGTCCTTAAACATCATTTTTAAATCATCAAATGATAATTATACTTTAATGGTTACGATGGAGAATGAATCTCATCGCGTTCGTGGAGACGGTAGTCCGTACGTACGCACGAGCGACAATATCATTCTTTTGATATTAAAATAATATATAAATGGATGGTATATCATATATACAGAATCATTAATATGTTATATTTATTATTTACATGAGTTACACATCATTATTATACCTATCCAAATAATAATATATTGAATAACAATTACACCACGACGTGGAGACGGTAAGCCGTACGTACGCACGTATGGTGACATGTTATTCAAAGGGTGGATAGAATACTGAATATGGTTGTACCATATTTATAAAAACATCACAGTATATAAATGATACTGGAGTCATTATTTTATAATGGTAACAACAAAGGAAGAAGAAGTGGAAGAAGAAATGAACTTGGAAAAGGGGTGGTGAAATCATTACCTCTTCTTCGGGTTCTTCCTTTTGATTTGATCAAAATGGCTCCTTAGGTTGGATTTCTGATCAAACTAAGGCCCCTAGGTTGTAGTGAGGGATGTTGGGAGAGTATTTGGGCAGAGTTTGGCCGAACCAAAAGGCTTTGAAGGTGTGAAGAAATGAGAAGGAGGAGTGCCCTTTTATAAGAGGGGTGAGGGGCACCTTTGGAAAAGCTAGAAATATTAATTTATAATAAATTCATATTCGGTTTCTAATGGCTCCAAAGCTTATTCATCAAAGGTTAAGGTGGGGATAGGTCGAAAACCACTCAACCAATAGAATTTAGACAGGTTTGGGTACTTATATTAACCTTATCTTTAAGTATTAACTCTAAGTTAATTAGTTTCACTTTTACAATGTCTCTTTGTATTTTTATATAATATGGTTAATAAACTTACTATATACATCCAAGCGACCCCCAAGTGGTCCATTAATGATTAACCTATCATAATATAAGTCTCTTGGCCGAACCTTAGATTTTTAGGAATTTAATATCAATTAATAATATAATATTTGTTTTAAGAACTCTTTTATGTCAATTTTGACACTATTCAATAGCTGATTTTTGTGAAACTCATAACAGATTGATTACTTCTAACAAAGTCCATTAAATAAATCCTAATATATCATATTAGCCTATAAAATTAGTTTAATTCATTAAAAGTTTCATATTATATTTATTTGGGTATTTATAATATCAATTATTTTAATTTTTCACTATTATAGTAATTACTGCATCATCATTGTGTCATAAATAAAATAAATTATTTAATGTCTAAAAATTATAAATAAAATATAATTATGTAGGAAATATTTTTAGCTTTTTAAGGAATATTTATAATCTAAAATCTAACATATATAACCCTATGTAAAAATTGTTGTTCTAAAAGATATATGCTTGTGTCATTTTTGTATTCATTTTAACTAAATTAAAATAAAGTGTCATTATCACTTACAAGTGGATCCATGGGGTCCCAAAATTGACACAAAGATGTCCATGGTCGACCATCTATCAACCAATAGGGTTAAGACACGTTTTAGGGTAATTTAGTATTATTATAATATTATTTTTTTAACCCTTATTTACCGGATTTACCCTTAACCATGGTAAATAAAATATTTACCGCAGTAATTATTCAAAATGTCTAAAAATAAAAGTTACCTATTTACACAATTTGAACATCCTGATTCCAAATATGGAATCCATTTTCCTAAATTAAAAACACAGAAGTGGCAGAAATTAATTTAAAATTAATTCCCGCTGTCAAAACAAAAAGCGTGTTTTTAAGAGATAATAACTACCAAAAGATTGACACTTGTTTATGTTCGGTTTAATTGTAAAATTATGTCCAATGACCAACATTATATTAAATGCTAAAATATATTCTAAATATACTTTAAAACCACTCAAATTCATAATTTATCACTATTACTTATTTTGATTAAAAAAGTTGTTTTTAATTAAAATTTAGTAATTTTCACTATTCATCAAAATATAAAAGTTATCTGAAAAGTACCAAAATTTCACCTTAGGCTAAATTCGATATTCCGAGTCCAAAAATGAAGTCCATTTTCAAATATAAAATATATATAATTTCAAAAATTAGGTATTACTATTCACAACGGCTAGTTTAATTAGTTGTGGTGTGTGTTAGAACTCGAGGTTGCGTACAACACACGCTATCACATTATTCAAAGGGAAACGTACCATAGAAGCTTGGGGTGTTACATTCTCCCCTCCTTCAAATAATTGCGTCCTTGCAATTTCTAGGGTATTACTGCATAAAAAGACTCGGGTGGTTCTTCATCATAAGTTCCTCGGGTTCCCACGTTGCCTCTTCCATCTTATGATTTCTCCACAAAACTTTTACCAGACGCGTCGTCCGGTTTCTCAGTACTTGTTCTCTTGTATCAAGAATCCTGACGGGCTCTTCGCAATAAGACAGATCGGGTTCCAGTTCTAATTCCTCATAGGTGAGTACATGCGTTGGGTCAGGCATGTATTTTCTCAACAGAGATACGTGGAACACATCGGGAACTTTGGAGAGACTTGGCGGCATTGCCAATCGGTAAGCTACAACCCCAATTCGTTCTAGAATTTCGAAAGGTCCGATGTACCTGGGACTCAATTTACCTTTCTTACCAAAACGTATGACTCCCTTCCATAGAGATACCTTTAGGAAAACATGATCACCGACTTGAAATTCCAAATCCTTCCTTCGAATATCAGCATAGCTCTTCTGCCTACTTTGAGCTGCTTTGATGTGATTTTGGATTACCTTCACCTTTTCCACCGTTTCCTCCACCAGTTCTGGGCCTACAAGTTTTCTTTCACCAACGTCATCCCAACAGGTTGGTGTACGACATCTCTTTCCGTATAACGCTTCATATGGTGCCATCTGAATACTCGAATGGAAGCTATTGTTATAGGAAAATTCTACTAGTGGTAAATATTGATCCCACATACCCTGAAAATCAAGTGAGCAAGATCTCAACATGTCTTCTAAGGTCTGAATAGTCCGTTCTGATTGTCCGTCTGTCTGAGGGTGGTAAGCAGTTCTCAAATGAAGTTCAGTATCCAGGGATTTCTGAAGACTTTTCCAAAATCGTGAAGTAAAACGGGGATCACGATCAGAAACAATCGATAGGGGTACTCCATGAAGTCTCACAACTTCATTAATGTATAGTCTTGCAAGACGTTCCAGGGGTAGATCTTCTCTTATAGCAAGAAAATGTGCTGACTTGGTAAGACGATCAACAATAACCCATATTGCATCATTCCTTCTAGGAGTCTTTGGTAGCCCCATGACAAAGTCCATTGTAATATTGTCCCATTTCCACTCTGGTATGGGAAGAGGTTGCATGACTCCTCCAGGCTGTTGCCTTCCAGCTTTCACTTGTTGACAAACCATACATCTTGACACAAAATCAGCAATCTCCCTCTTCATGTTGTCCCACCAAAAATGTTCCTTCAAATCTCTATTCATTTTGGTGCTCCCAGGGTGTATAGAGAAATTGGAACTATGAGCATCATCCAGCAATTCCCTTTTTAGATCAGGTATATTGGGAACACAAAGTCTCTTCCCGAATTTCAAAATTCCACCTTCATACGCAAAGTCTCTCAATCTCCCATCATTCACAGCTTTAATCTTCTTTTGGAATTCTTCATCATCAGTCTGAGAACTCTTAATCCTTTCTAGTAAAGATGGTTTGGCAACCATTTGAAAAAGCATTGATGTTTCACCTTCCCTGGTTATTCCCATGTCCATCTTCACTAGCTCCATGAAAATTGGATCCCTTTCAATTCTCATATTGTTCAAAACTCCATGGTCTTTTCTACTCAAAGCATCTGCCACCTTGTTTGCCTTCCCTGGGTGGTAGTTTATCGTGCAATCATAATCCTTGAGTAATTGAAGCCATCTCCTTTGCCTCATGTTGAGTTCTTTTTGTGAGAAAATATACTTCAAACTCTTGTGATCAGTATAAATCTCACATTTTTCACCATATAGGTAGTGCCTCCATATCTTCAAAGCAAAGATCACAACTGCTAACTCAAGATCATGAGTAGGGTAGTTTTGTTCAAGAATTTTCAACTGTCGTGATGCATAGGCAATAACTCTATCATTCTGCATAAGGACACAGCCAAGTCCTTTCTTTGATGCATCACTATAAATAACGAACCCATCATTCCCCGATGGTAGAGTCAATATAGGAGCATTGATTAATATTCTCTTCAGTTCTTCGAAACATTCTTCACACTCTTTTGTCCAAACAAATTTAACCCCTTTACGTGTGAGCTTCGTTAATGAGTTAGCCAATCGGGAAAAATTCTGGACGAAACGTCGATAATAACATGTCAAACCAATAAAACTACATACCTCAGTTATACTCGTAGGTGCTGGCCATTCTTGGATTGCCTTGGTCTTAGAAGGATCAACAGAGATTCCATCTTTAGAGACAATATGGCCAAGAAAAGAAATCTCCTGAAGCCAGAATTCACACTTGCTAAACATTCCATATAATTCATGCCTCCTCAGAGTCTTCAAGAAAATGCGCAAGTGATTTTCATGATCTTCGTAGGTTTTGGAGTATACCAAGATATCATCAATAAATACCACCACAAATTCATCGAGATACTTCTTGAAGACTCTATTCATCAGATCCATGAATACAGAGGGTGCATTAGTCAATCCAAACGGCATTACAGTAAACTCGTAATGCCCGTACCTGGTTCGAAATGCAGTTTTCGGAATGTCTTCCTTCTTCACACACAACTGATGGTATCCAGATCGAAGGTCAATCTTTGAAAAGTATTGAGCTCTATGCAGTTGGTCAAATAAATCATCAATACGAGGTAGGGGATACTTGTTCTTTATCGTTATAGCATTGATCTCCCTGTAGTCGATACATAACCTCATAGATCCATCTTTCTTTTTAACAAAAAGAACAGGGGCTCCCCATGGAGAAACACTAGGGCGAATACATCCCTTATTACTCAATTCCTCTAGTTGTTTCTTTAGTTCGACTAACTCTACAGTAGACATTCTATAAGGGGTCTTCGATATAGGCCTTGATCCAGGAATCAAATCAATGGAAAACTCTACTTCTCGTTCTGGAGGATGTCCAGGTAAATCTTCTGGAAATACATCTACAAACTCTTTCACAACAGGTACATCCTCTATTTGAACATTCCTTTCCTCACCGACAGTTATTTCATTCTCTTCTTCCCCAATAATTGAATTAAGTTGAGCTACTGGGGGTGGATCTAAATAAGAATTAGGTGGTGACGATTCTGTTCTAAAAATAAGGTGTTCCTTATCATTTTCATCAAGAATCGTAACCTCTTTCTTCTTACAATAAATCTTCGCATCATAGTCTGAAAGCCAGTCCATACCGAGGATTATATCAAACTCAATCATAGGTATGACGATGAGATCAGCAGATAAAGAAAATTTATGTGCTCTAATGGGGACTGATTCGCAAAACTTTGTTGCAACGATACTTCCCTTAGGAGTTTTAACTGACAACTCCCTTATTAAATCAAATTGGAAATATCTAATTTTCTTAGCAAACTGGGAAGATATGAAACAATGCGATGATCCAGAATCAAATAATTCATTTGCTAAACTTGAGGAAACCATTAAATTACCTGCCACCACGTCTTTCGGAGCTTCTACCTCAGCAGTAGTGATAGCATAAGCCTGGCCTTGATCCCTTGGCCTTTTCTGAGGTAAGTTCTCCTGACGCTTAGGACATGCATTTGCATAATGCCCCATCTCCCTGCAATTATAGCACTGAACGTTGGAAGCTTCCTTCTTCCCCTTGCAATCATGAGCTTGATGGCCTTTTTCACCACACTTGTAACAGACTCCCATTCCCTTCAAGCAAGTACCAGGATGTTTCTTCCCGCACTTACCACAAGATGGATATTCAACCTTTCCCTTCTTCCCCTTATTTCCATTCTCAGATTGATCAGCAGGTCTCTTCTTCTCTTGCTTTGCTTTAAAGTCATAATACATAGAGAATTCCTTTTCGGTCTTGATAGCACATGAGACAATGTCTTCGTACGATGAAAAGGACTGTGAGACTAATGCTCGATGGAGAAATGGTTTTAACCCATCAAAGAAACGATCAATCTTACTTCTTGGGTTGCGAATATAATCACCAGCGTACCTCGCTAACCTTGTAAAGTTAGCCTCATACTTTGTGACATTCTCATCCTCCTTTTGTCTTAGACTCAGAAATTGTCTTTCCATATCTGCTCGATGGTCGCGAGGAAAGTATTTTTATAAAAACAGATCTTTGAACTCCCTCCATTCCATGTTTGATACTTCATCATCTTCCTTCATGTTTTGAATCAATGACCACCATTGATCAGCATCTCCAGTGAGGCGGTAAACTGCCATGGTAACTTTTTCCCTTTCACTACTCCCCAAAGCCTGAAATATTTTCTCTAGGGAAAATATCCATTGCTCAGCTACTAAGGGATTTGTACTCCCATTGAACGTTGGTGGTTGTTGTCTCATGAATCGATCTAACATTGATCCTCCACGCTGCGGATCAGGGTGCTCCATACGGGTAAGGTTATTATTCATAACCTGAGTAAGTTGTCCCAGTATGGTGATTAGCTGATCAGCACCAGTTGCATCACCAGCCCCACTATAATTATCTTGAGTAGGAGGGCAATCCCTACATGGAGTGCGTGCATTGATACGGTTTCCATTTCTTCCACTAGGCGCCATTTCTAAAAAAAATGGCATAAACTAGATCAGTTTATGCATCAAAATACATAATCCCATACTTATAAAACACTAAACATAAATTGAACTATCTATGGATATAATCCATAATCATAAATATGTTTTCTTTGAGGAAGTATATACTCATAAACCCTTCATAATGATTTGTAAAGAAAGTGAGAGTTATCCTAAGAATATCCCCCGGGAGTGTCGTAACCAAGAGTGCAGCAAGGCGCGTTGTCGTGCACCAGTTCCCGTTCGAGTCTAGCTCAAAGCGGTGTTTTCAGGTTTTACCCCTAGGTACATCTGTGCCAGAGCCGCCTCTACCTGCTCGTATCCAGACAGGGATGTATTGCTCGGAAAACTCACAAAGTCTCTACAATACCAAAATTCTAGGAAGTTCTTCTATACTAATCCTCAAAGTTCATCTTAGGTCTATGTGCTCTAATCAGAGTTTATCTAAATCTAGCTTCCAAGGTTTGTACTAAACTTCCTCTGATACCAACTGTAACGCCCCGACCCCAGCTACCCAGAGTCGGTGCATTAATTACATAACATTGGAATGATCACAAGAAAGATCAAATCCCGAAAGACCGATTGGTTTAGTAGCCTTGGAAACACTAGATATAATCATAAAGTTTTACGTTACATTTCAAAGTGAAAAACTACTACAACAACAAAGTCTTCATAATCACACTATTAACCTCTCATAATATCCCTGCAAGTCATTCATAATTTACTTCTTCACTACCTGGGAAAAATAAAACATAGAAAAGGGGTGAGCTCAAATGCCCAGTAAGGATAACAATATAGAGGAAACATTCATAAATAAAAATAAACATTTAAGGCAATGTATAACTAAAACAAAAGCCTTTTAAACTTGAACATTTAACATAGTATGGCATAAATAAAATGAAATAATGCCATTTACTTGTTCACATGGATATTCTACTAATCGAATAATCACATGCAATATCAATAACCACTTTCATAATTATGGAATGCATAATGCCAGACTATCATAACCACATAGCCAAGGCCTCGTGCCAAGACTACAAATATGATTTTGTCAAGGCCTTGTGCCAAGACACTAGTTTGTCTCATGAGACCTACCGATGCATCGAGGAGCTATAGCGGGCTCCACCCGTCACTTAATAAGTCCAATGCATTCCCATATGAAAAAGGTTTAAACATAACATAAACATTCGTATTAAAACTAGCATACGAAATGTCAATAATTTCACCATAAACTATGAATGGTATAAAAATAGCACATCCACAGTCAAACATATCACAAAACCTTCAATACAATATAAAAGTTTTGTATCATAATAAATCAACTTCAAATAATCTTAAAATCCATCAAAGGATGTTGACATAGATGAAATCAAAATTCTTTTTAAAGAAATATCTCCTTTAATTTTGAAATCATTTAAGATCCATATAAAATAAGACATTTTCTTTGAAAATATTCTTATAAGCTTGTAAGGAAAGCTTCGATGATTTATAACGGCGGAAAATAACCGCACCCACCGTATATGTTAAAAAAACATTCTTACCTCAATTTTGTCGAAAAGGTTAAAAAGGACATTGTTTTGAAAACGACGGAAAGATTCCTTTATAAACCTCTTATAAAAAGTCAAACAAGGGTATAAATGACTTTAACCCATATTCTTGTAAATAGTATAAATATTTTGAAATACATTTTTAAGAAACATGGATGTGGATGATAAAGAGATCCCAGTAGATTATTACGTATAAACAACCTCGAATAATGAAGAGATTGTGAAATAACCCTTACCTTGTACTTTCCCTTTGTTGGGGTAGGTTAACCTCCTGTATAATGGTGAAATAATTGTTATTAAATTATACAAGAATCATATACATTAATATGATATCATATATGATCTTTTAATATTGGTATCTTAGTATTATCGTTGTTTCGGGTGTTAACTTACTTGTTTTCTTTCATATGTTTTGTTACGTAAGACATGTTTGTAAAGGATAGGTTGTATATTATTCATATCCAGAATGATATCAAGTCCTTAAACATCATTTTTAAATCATCAAATGATAATTATACTTTAATGGTTACGATGGAGAATGAATCTCATCGCGTTCGTGGAGACGGTAGTCCGTACGTACGCACGAGCGACAATATCATTCTTTTGATATTAAAATAATATATAAATGGATGGTATATCATATATAAAGAATCATTAATATGTTATATTTATTATTTACATGAGTTACACATCATTATTATACCCATCTAAATAATAATATATTGAATAACAATTACACCACGACGTGGAGACGGTAAGCCGTACGTACGCACGTATGGTGACATGTTATTCAAAGGGTGGATAGAATACTGAATATGGTTGTACCGTATTTATAATAACATCACAGTATATAAATGATACTGGAGTCATTATTTTAGAATGGTAACAACAATGGAAGAATAAGTGGAAGAAGAAATGAACTTGGAAAAGGGGTGGTGAAAACATTACCTCTTCTTCGGGTTCTTCCTTTTGATTTGATCAAAAGGGCTCCTTAGGTTGGATTTCTGATCAAACTAAGGCCCCTAGGTTGTAGTGAGGTATGTTGGGAGAGTATTTGGGCAGAGTTTGGCCGAACCAAAAGGCTTTGAAGGTGTGAAGAAATGAGAAGGATGAGTGCCCTTTTATAAGAGGGGTGAGGGGCACCTTTGGAAAAGCTAGAAATATTAATTTATAATAAATTCATATTCGGTTTCTAATGGCTCCAAAGCTTATTATTCAAAGGTTAAGGTGGGGATAGGTCGAAAACCACTCAACCAATAGAATTTAGACAGGTTTGGGTACTTATATTAACCTTATCTTTAAGTATTAACTCTAAGTTAATTAGTTTCAATTTTACAATGTCTCTTTGTATTTTTATATAATATGGTTAATAAACTTAATATATACAACCAAGCGACCCCCAAGTGGTCCATTAATGATTAACATATCATAATATAAGTCTCTTGGCCGAACCTTATATTTTTAGGAATTTAATATCAATTAATAATATAATATTTTTTTAAGAACTCTTTTATGTCAATTTTGACACTATTCAATAGTTGATTTTTGTGAAACTCATAACAGATTGATTACTTCGAAAAAAGTCCATTAAATCAATCCTAATATATCATATTAGCCTATAAAATTAGTTTAATTCATTAAAAGTTTCATATTATATTTATTTGGGTATTTATAATATCAATTATTTTAATTTTTCACTATTATAGTAATTACTGCATCCTCATTGTGTCATAAATAAAATAAATTATTTAATGTCTAAAAATTATAAATAAAATATAATTATGTAGGAAATATTTTTATCTTTCTAATTAATATTTATAATCTAAAATACAACATATATAACCCTATGTAAAAATTGTTGTTCTAAAAGATATATGCTTGTGTCATTTTTGTATTCATTTTAACTAAATTAAAATAAAGTGTCATTATCACTTACAAGTGGATCCATGGGGTCCCAAAATTGACACAAAGATGTCCATGGTCGACCATCTATCAACCAATAGGGTTAAGACACGTTTTTAGGGTAATTTAGTATTATTATAATATTATTTTTTTAACCCTTATTTACCGGATTTACCCTTAACCATGGTAAATAAAATATTTACCGCAGTAATTATTCAAAATGTCTAAAAATAAAAGTTACCTATTTACACAATTTGAACATCCTGATTCCAAATATGGAATCCATTTTCCTAAATTCAAAACACAGAAGTGGCAGAAATTAATTTAAAATTAATTCCCGCTGTCAAAACAAAAAGCGTGTTTTTAAGAGATAATAACTACCAAAAGATTGACACTTGTTTATGTTCGGTTTAATTGTAAAATTATGTCCAATGACCGACATTATATTAAATGGTAAAATATATTCTAAATATACTTTAAAACCACTCAAATTCATAATTTATCACTATTACTTATTTTGATTAAAAAAGTTGTTTTTAATTAAAATTTAGTAATTTTCACTATTCATCAAAATATAAAAGTTATCCGAAAAGTACCAAAATTTCACCTTAGGATAAATTCGATATTCCGAGTCCAAAAATGAAGTCCATTTTCAAATATAAAATATATATAATTTCAAAAATTAGGTATTACTATTCACAACGGCTAGTTTAATTAGTTGTGGTGTGTGTTAGAACTCGAGGTTGCGTACAACACACGCTATCGCATTATTCAAAGGGAAACGTACCGTAGAAGATTGGGGTGTTACAGAAGGCGGGCTTGGGGTAGTCATGGCACGGGCCCCGAGGATGGGTCGTGACAAATTTGTATCAGAGGAGTTCAGTTCTACCTTAGAACTTAGGACGTTGATCTTTTTCTATGTGAAGCAATAGTGTTTAGCGTATTAAGTGTGGTTATCAGTCCAGGGAGTCCGGTGTTGGTGCGGTGGCCGACGTATCCATACACCAGGACACTGACTTCTGATTTCTGACTTAATGCACGAAAACAGTGATTGCATGTGTGTTTCAAGTTTTCTTTGTGATTACTTTGTGTCTGCTCACTAGGTATACTGTTCTGACCATTGCACATCTGTTTCCTTTTTTAATATGGACCCACGATGGCAGCCATCTAGGGTTCCGAGAGTTGAGTGTGACGACAGCCCACCGAGCGACGAGGCCTCGTTACAGGGCCCTTTGACAGCTGAGGCACCAGTGGTACCTCTACCCACTGAGCCACCGATTCTTCCTGCCCCAGCTGCTGATGATGCACGTCACCTTAGTGCACTGCATGAGTTCCAGTGCCAGTGCCCACAAAGGTTCCACAGGGAGACGGACCCCCAGGCAGTAGAGGACTAGCTGGAGGCAGTGGTCCGAGTTTTCAGGTTAGTGAGGACACCAGCAGACCTCATGGTGATCCTCGTGGCGAGCCTACTAAATGCGGCAGCAGGCAGATGGTGGAGTTTGTTGCTCCAGGTGCACGATGAGGCATATCTTCTCTGGACGGAATTTGAGAGACTCTTCCGATCAGATTTCGTCTCAGCCACCCTCCGTGCGGTGTGCATCCAAGAGCTTCTTCAGCTGCGGTAGGGCAGTTTGACGGTCGCCCAGTACTCGGCGAGATTTACCAATCTCTCTCGCTACTCAAAAGACATGGTACAAGACCCATTCTTCTGGGCCCAAACCTTTGAGCAGGGTTTGAGACATGAGATCAGGGCATCACTGATCTCCCTTAGCATTCCGACCCAGGCAGGAGTACTGGTATGAGCCCTTTTTATCGATATCTTTCTTGCTGAGTCTACACCAGTGGCGAGACCTACCGCGGGGCGGCACGTAGCAGAGTCTTCTACAGCTGGCAGTCGACGGATGACTCATGGGTCCAGGTAGACCAGACCCTCACGCAGATGACCTCAGGACACTGGCTCAGTAGTGCGGGGCACACAGCGCGAATCCAGTATTTTGAGAGGCAGACATTGCTACACATGAGGCGGGCAGGGTCACATGGCTCGTGACTGCCCGACCCACCGTGCCGAGGAGAAGCAGATGGTTGAGGGGCCACCTAGGAAGAGGTAGAGGGTCGACTTCGGCAGCCTGCAGGGAGATGGCGGACGAGGAAGAGGAGCTGGCTGAGAAGTAGGTGGTGGACAACGCTTTGAGGCTCTACCACCACCACCACTAGGAGGTCCACCCCGGCCACAGGGAGCTGGCGAGCATAGATAGGCACAACTCCAGGCAGTGGAGCCCTACGACCACGGCGTGCCTGATATGATTCGAGGTACTATCTATGTCTATTCCACCCTCGCTGCAGTTCTTATAGACACAAGTGCGAGTCACTCTTTCATAGAGACTGCCCTTCTTTGGAGCTCGGAGATTCTGACAGAGCTGTTGGCACGATCCTTATGGATAGAGACTCCTACGGGAGTAGACTCGACGATTACGCACTGGTTCCGGTAGTGTGAGCTTACTCTAGGAGGAGAGAGCTTCAGCTGAGATCTTTTTGTAGTGGCATCAACTCCTTACGACGTCATCTTGGGCATGGATTGGTTATCTATAGTCCATGCTCAGATCGACTATTTTAGGCGCAAGGTGTGATGTGTACTCACCGATGGGAGCATGTTCACATTCACCGGTGAGAAGGGAGCCTTCGAAGCACAGGATGGACTTCCGCAGAGGAGAGGACAACCCATCACTCATCAGTTGGCTAGCCTCATCCTAGGAGCAGTTGACGTGCGTAGTCCTAGTTTTCCTGCAGTGGTGGATCAGTATGCGGATGTCTTTCCTGACGATGTTCCAGGACTACCTCCTCTCAGAGAGGTAGACTTTTATATTGATATGTACCCCAGGACAACCCCAATATCCACTCCAGTGTATCAGATGTCCCCACTGAGCTTCGAGAGATACGGGTATAGTTGGAGGACTTGCAGGGAAAGGGATTCATCTGACCCAGTGTTTCACCCTAGGCTTCCCCGATATTGTTATCCAAGAAGTCGTACGGGAGCTTGCGACTTTGTGTTGACTATCATCTCCTGAACTAGGTGACAGTGAGGAACAAGTATCCACTACCGAGGATTGATGACCTCTTTGATCAGCTCAAGGGGGCACGATGGTTCTCGAAGATAAACCTCAGGTCAGGCTATCATCAGCTCAGAGTTTGGGATGAGGGCGTGCAGAAGACGTCCTTCATATGTCGGTATGGACACTACGAGTTCATGGTTATTACATTCAGTGAAACCAATGCTCCAGCAGTGTTCATGGGCCTCATGACTAGGACATTTCAGCCATACATCGATCGATTTATCGTGGTCTTCATCGACGACATTTTGATTTAGTCGGCGACTGAGGAGGATCACTCATACCACTTCTGAGTTGTAATGGACACACTCTGAGAGCACCAGCTTAATGGAAAGCTCTCGAAGTATCAGTTCTGGATACGTGAGGTCCACTTCTTGGGACACGTCATCTCTGATGCGGGAGTTGTGGTGGATCCTGCGACGATCGAGGCAGTTCTAGCTTGGGAGCCACCCAAGAGCGTGACAGAGGGGCGGAGTTTCTTGGGACTAGCTGGATGCTATCGTTGATTTGTGCAGACTTCTGCAGAGTTGTGGCACCACTATTTACTCTTACGAAGAAGGGGAAACCCTTTGTGTGGTTAGACAGATGTCAGCAGAGCTTCCAAGAGCTGAGACATAGATTGACCAGCGCCCCTATCTTGAGGCTTCTAAAGGAGGGAGTTGGGTACGTAGTCTACTACGATGCATCAGGGTCCGAACTCGGATGTGTCTTGATGCAAGAGCGGGTGGTGATTGCCTATGGATCACATTATTTGAGGCCGCATGAGTAGAAATACTTGACCCATGACCTGGAGTTAGCAGCAGTGGTCTTCGCTCTGAAGACATGGCAACACTATCTGATGGGTGAGCGCTTTACAGTCTTTTCTGACCATCAGAGTCTCAGGTACATCATCTCTCAAAAGGAACTCAACCTGAGACAACGGCGATGGCTCGAGTTCCTCTAGGACTATGACTTTGAGATATTCTATACTCCTGGGAAGGGGAACGTGGTAGCCGATGCTCTGAGCAGGAGGACGGGAATTCATCTACATGAGGAGGTGATAGAGAAGCTAGCCGCTTTATATATACACTTCATGGATAGAGATGGAGCAGCCTTCCTTCAGTATCTCATAGTCACCCCTCCACTTCTGCAGCGGGTCAGAGAGGCAGAGCGTGGGGACGCTGACTGTGAGATGCGCCGTGCACAAATATCCTCAGGACTGGCACCTGATGGTTTCTCCATTGGATTAGAGCACGACGTCCTTTTCAGAGGACATACCTTGGTACCAGTTTCTTGATGGGAGGAGGTGCTGAGAGAGTTTCACACTTCTCCATTGGCATTACATCCTGGAGTGGCGAAGATGTACCAAGATCTCAGAAGACAGCAATGGTGGTCGGGCATGAAGAAGGCTGTGGCGGAGTTCGTTTCCCGATGCCTCACCTGCCAGCAGGTGAAGGCAGAGCACCAGGTACCAGCAGGCATGGTACAACCCGTGGAGGTCTCGGTGTGGAAGTGGGACAGGATATCTATGGACTTCGTGACTGGACGACCACACACTTCCAGAGGTCACGAATCCATTTGGGTGATTGTCAACCAACACACCAAGTCAGCTCACTTCTTACCCATCAGAGAGCAGGGCTAAGTGGAGAGCTTGGGACGTCTCTACGTTCAGGATATTATATGGATTCATGGTGTGCCATCATCTATCATCTCCGATCGAGATGCTTGCTTCACTTACCGGATTTGGAAGGGGTTGCAGGAGGCGTTCGGGATGCATCTATGTGTGAGCACCGCCTTTCACCCTCAGACGGATGGTCAGACAAAGAGGACCATTCAGACTCTCGAGGACATGCTCCGCGCATGTGTTCTCGACTTTGGTCATAATTGGGAGGACCACTTACCCTTGGTGGAGTTTTCATACAAAAATAGCTACCACTCCACCATCGGGATGGCACCGTACGAGGTGTTGTACGGCCGTCCTTGCCGATATCCTTTGTGCTGGACAGACCCTAGGGAGTCATCACTTGTGGGACCAGAGATGGTCTGGGCCATGACAGAGAAGGTCCAGATCATCCAGGAGCGGATGAGGACAGCTCAGAGCCGGCAGAAGTCTTATGCTGACTGGAGGTGGAGGCCACTAGAGTTCGAGGATGGCGAACACGTCTTCATTCTTGTCTCCCCTCGACATGGATTACAGAGATTTGGCAGAGGCGGAAAGTTGTCTCCATGCTTCATCAGACCATTCCAGGTCCTCAGTAGGATTGCTGAGGTGTCTTATCGTCTGGATCTTCCACCTCAGTTGCACCGGGTGCACGACGTCTTCCATGTATCCCAGCTGAGGAGATACGTGTTTGATCTGTCACATATCATTGTCCATGGGGAGCTAGACGTTGATGATGGGGAAACTTTGGCGGAGGTCCGGGTGGAGATCAAGGATTGACAGGAGCGGGTCCTATTTGGATGATCTATTTTTCTTTTCCACATCTGATGGCAGCACGAGAACCTCCAGGAGAGCACTTTGGAGCGGGAGGCTGAGATGCGTGCTCAGTACCGACTTTTGTTTCCCTAGTTTATGATGTATCTTTATGGGGAGGTAAAGCCGTGAGGTGGGAGTGATGTAAAGACCCAATAATTTCAAGGAAATATTTTTATTAATTTTCATTGGAATTTTACAAGAAAAAAGTTTCTGACGGCACCTGATTCTGAGGCCCGGTGTGCCCGGAATCATTTTACAAAGTTTGACTCGGGTACGTTCAGTGAACGAACGAGCGGGTTTTTCTAACTTTTGAACCGGTGCTCGAAATAGAATTCTGAGGGCACTGATGGAATTGCAGCGTCGATATTTGCTTAGAAATGCCTTTTCTGGACTTGTGTTTGCTCGGGTGTGGTTTTTAGTTTTTGGGGTTAAGTTAAGAAATAAAATAAAGTGGTGCGACAACTTTATTTTATTTCACTTAAAGCCACTTAAAGCCACTTAAGCTAAGTTTAAGCAGATAGGGTGGAATCCACAATATCCTACCCACATGGTAGGATATTTGTGATGTGGGACCCAAACGAGCCCCACCGTTTCTTTTCCTCTAAGTAACGCACCCGTGAAAACTCCTCTTTAATGTAAGTCAACTGGTGCGTTTTCTAAAACTGTTAATGCTCTTATTAAATGGACAGTTAACACGTTACCATTAATTCATCGAATTAATGGTTCGTTTATTAACCTATTTTTCAAATTATTGGCATGTAATAAAATAAGACCAACGCATGTCTTTATTGGGTGTGGATTGTTGAGAGGGTTTGGAGAAACTCTCTCTTCCTCCTCCTTTGCGAAGAACGCGAAGAACGCGAAGAATGCAAAGAACGCAAAGAATGAATCGTCGCTATCAAAGAACGCTGACCTTCGACGAAAGGTGACGAAGAAATCCAAACCCTCGGAGATTGACGACGTGATGTCGTGTACCGCAACGCCGATGATTCACCTCCCACGACGTTCTTCTGCGACGTTCCTTCCCCGCGACAATCTTCGATCAACAATCGATTGAGGTAGGGTATTGTGGTCCTTTTATTTTCATTTGTGGATTATATCATCAACATGGATTTAATTGGTGAATTTAAATTGGTGTGTTTTTAACCCTCGGATATCGTCGACGCGACGCCGTGTACCACAACGACAGTGACACCCCTTCTACAACGCGACAATCCTCTTCTTCCGCGATGGTCAATTTCGCGAAGAAATCTCATCCGACAACAATGACGAGGTAGGGGTTTGTTTTATTTAAATCATTGTGATTTATACCTACGGCGTTGATTAAATATGTGTTGTGAGATATTTTAAAACCTCTAACGCGGTGGGTGTGGACCAACGAACAAGTCTGAACCCACTGCCCCTTTCCATCATGGTGTGCGAAATGGCGGACGTCGACAAAGAATGCCGCACGGACAACGCGGGGTCCTCGCAATGAAGGACGAACCCCGGGAGGACCTATGGCGAAGATGGAGCGAATTTCAGACCACCAGAACATGTCCGATGGTCCGCGGAGCCGACCGCAGGCGCGCCACGTCAGCACGGCGGCGCCGGCAGCAGATGGCGGCGGCGCCCGGCGCGCCGCCGGAGGGACTCACCACGGCTGAAGATGCGACAGAAGCAGCGTGGACCCGTGACCGCTAAGGACAGGAGGAGCACGAGACGCGGCTGGCTGCTGCGTCCGCTGGCAAGGATGACCCCACGCGGGGCCGCAGCTTCTTCACGCGGGGGCAGCGTGCCCCCTGCCCACGGCTCGGTCGTAACAGCCGAGCTGACCCACTAGCCAACCAGCCAGTCAGGTCGCACCCAGGTCGGTCCAGGCCGCGCCGGCCGGGTCGGACCTGGACCCGGGTTGGGGAGACCCGGTTCAGGCCAACCCAGGGGGGTTGGGCCAGGTCGGCCCGGGCCCATACCACCGTTTTCGGACCTTTTCGGTATTTTAATCATAACATGAGCTACGGGCCTCCGATCGACGCACTGTCAGTGGTGATGCGATCCTTGGATCGAGACAGTCATTCCGTTATATCGTACTCAAGGTTTCAGAGAACTTTGTGTTTGACCGGGTCGGTTCGTACACGAAACCAACCGTGCCCTCGGAGCGGAAACACTTCTAACTTGAACTCCGGATATCCGATTGATGTACCGTCAACTTTGTTGGATTCCTCTAAATGAGGCGGATCTTTTGGCTTACTCCGCCTGAGGTTTGGACGCAAGTGGAGTACGGTCGGGTTGGTTTTATCTTAAAAACAACGGGGACCCTGGGACAAAAAAGCCAATAACTCTTAGACCGGGCGTCCGATTGACGTGTCGTCTGTGACTTTGAGTTCCTGTTGATGATACAGAACTTTTGGATACATCAACATTGGACTGTGTGTCATTTTATGTATTAGCCTCTCGGCTCGTGGAGAAGACCCTCCTGAACGAGCTTGCTATGTGCGAGGACCCTAGTGCTGGCTGTGACTGCGACGACGACGATGACTGTGCAGAGATCTTTAGTGGATTCGAAGACCACTGTGTAGAGATCCTCAGTGGATTCGACGACGACTACAGTACTTAGCGATCCTTTGTGGATCAGTGATACCGATCATGTGTGGGTCCGATCCTGTGTGGGTCATTACTCAGCGGTCCTGTGTGGGCCAGCGACTACAGATTCTGTGTGGGTCTAATCCCTTGTGGGTCTTTGCGGGGGTTAGTTACCTATCGATCCTGTGTGGGTCATTGCGGGAGTTAGTTACCTATCGATCCTGTGTGGGTCAAATCCTTTGTGGGTCATTGTGGGGGTTAGTACCCATTGATACATTGTGGGTCCGATGACTTATATGAATCAGAGCCAATATTTGATCATCTCAATCATCACAAAAAGAAGTATAACTGTGTGATCTGAATTCTGTTTTGCTTTCCTATGTGGAATGTGTTGTGCTATCCTATGTGGATTTACGTTTTTCTTTCCTGTGTGGACTATGTTGTACTTGGGTTCGGATTTTGGAGCCAAACGAGAATTGATTACTTAGGTATATGTATGGTCATATACCTAAGAAGTGTCAGATGTTACTTCGTGATTGTATCTTTCCTTTTTGGATTATCCTTTGTTGATTCTGGGAGACCTTCGTGGGTCTCGGGGTCCCTACTGAGTAGCTTATACTCACCCCTGCACGGGTTATGCCCGCACTACGATGTGTTTGTTGTAGAGGACGGACAGCACTGATCGTGGTTGAGGCTTGCAGAGCAGGATGGTACCAGGGGGTGGACCACTGGGCGGGACGTACTCGGAGCGGTCGGTTGGACCCGAGGAGCAGTGGTGGCTATCTATACCCACCCTTCAGGTGGGATTTCCAGTGGACAGATCGATGTTGCGGCTTTACTTTTCATTTGTTGTTTTCCCTTTCCAGTTGTACTGTACTTTCAGTTTGAGTTTGTATACTGGCCCACTTGCTTTTCCACACATACTATTGTACTCAGTTTTTACTTAGTGTTTACTTCTGTCTGCTTGCTCTGTGGTGTTTGTGGTTTACTTTACAAAGGAAATGCCTTCCCTTTTTATCGGGATTTACACATTGGTGCTAGTCTCCAACCACTGTCTTATAGAAGGCAGGCTTGGGGTAGTCACGACATGGGCCCCGAGGACGGGTCGTGACATATATGAGTCTATATTGTCTATTAAAAACCGTTTTTAGAATATATAGAAATTTTATATTCCATTCTATTGATAATTATATTATTTTATGTAATGAAAATTCTAAAATATAACTCCATTGAATTTAAAATATCTAAAATACAGAGGATAAAACAATGATAATCTATCTTATAAAGGATTATATAATATAGAAATTAATATTTTAATCATACTAAAAATTTACAAATTAAATAATTTCCCTAAATTCTTACACAACACAAACAAAAAATTTATTTAATTAATTGAAAATTTCAATAATTTATTTTAAAAATATTAAAAGTAAGAAAATTTGGGTGATTTATTAAGATAAATGAATTTTGAGGTACAAATAATCATTTTAAAAAATTAAATGATATATATTTGAATAAATTTTTTGTTATATGGTTTTTACTGTCAAATTATCTTAATAGTATCAAAATTTAAATTATTGATATATTATAAAAAAAATATTTTATAAAATTATATAAAAACCATAAAATTGTTTAAAGAAAAAAAAAGAAAATAAAGGGTAAAAATTTTATTCCATGTCAATTTGTGATGAAATTATTACCTTAATATAATAACTATATCTATTCAATTTTTTAAATTTTATTACATTAGTTAAACATAAAATAGACAAATGAAGGGGTTAAACCCTAAGATAAGGTTTAAAAAGAAACCAAAATCTATCAATTATAAATTTAATGGTTATTTTACAATAATATAATATATATAATTTAATTAATGTCTTCTTATAATCCTTATACTTGAGTCATGAATTAATTGTATTTAAATCTATAATGAAAGTCAAGATGTGAGCTATCCTTCAATTATAACAGTACACCGCTTATCACTTTAACATACACGTAATTGATAAATATAGCTCAATGAAACCATAAAAATTAACTTATAAACATATTTATATTTTTATATATACATGTATAAGAGGGTTTTCTCCTCTTTAAAGAACAATATGAGGGCCATTAATAAGTGATCTAAGGGAGGCATATGAATTAATAGGTGATCTTCCTACCCGAAGGCATTCAATTTATTTACTCTTATACCTACCCAAAAATATATAAAATTTATTATAAGATAATAACATAATTATACTCTGTACATTTTAATTTTATTTTTATTTATTAATTTCCATTATCTTCCCTATTTTATCTTTAATGGGAATTTTTTGAATCGCTCATGCGTACATAGAGGTATAATTAAATTTTCATCACCATTATTTCTTGATTTTTAATATAGTGGAACAAATTTTTTAATATTATATATTTTAAATAATTATACATATATAACTAAAATTTTATTTCTACCTTCTAACTATTCAGTACATTATAAAATGAAAGTGTCCCAGGTGCGTATGAGGTGAATGCCACCTCCATGAAGAGATGCGATTCAAATTTAAGTTAATATTTACATGTATTGTAAAAAGGATTTATTTGATGAATAAATATTATATATATGATATAATAATTATTCTATAACTATTTATTATAATTTTCCACTTATTTCATTCCATCCGTTGAAAAGTGGAAACCCTGATCATTTGTTTGTACGGCCTACCATCTCCATAACGATATAATTCACTATTCGATTACTAAATTTTCTATATAACTATATGAATACATGTTATTTATATATATTACATGTATATAATTATTAAAAATATTACATTATTGAAACATCAACAATGCATAGGGACCATAATTATAGTACCATAGTTCTAATGAAAAATGAAATAGTAAATATATGTAGACAATAATATTAATGAAGAATATTTTTAACTAGGTGTGAAAATATTATAAGTCTATATTATATGATATAAAATGTATTTATATTACTCTAGAATAAAATTATATTAAATTTTAATTTGTTATATATGATTTTAGAATGGTTTTCATGTATGTAGAACTTGAGGTAAGAGATTTGTGTTATAATATCATTATTTATGATTCTTGTTTTCAATTATGCAACTAATTATGAAATTTTTGAGATATACCTCTATATAAAATCATAGAATTTGTTATATTCTTATTATTTACAAATATAAAATGTTTCAATTAATTTTTACCACTTTATGTACTCATGATATAACAAGAATATTTGTAATGATATCTGACATTATTTTATTGTCAGACCAATAGATTTTTTCATCAACATTTTGGTTTTATAAAAATGATTTGAAGAATATGTTACTATTATCATATTAATTTTCAATGTAATTTTTACTCTTTATTTATTTATTACAAATTATATTTATGTAATACTATATCTTTTTCTATGTTTGGAGGATTTTAGTTTTACCAAAAATGTGAATGGAAACATTGTATTAATGGTCACTACAAGCATTAAATTTCCCAATGTCATTATCAACAAATGTTTTGAAACCACTATTTCAATTTTCCATGGTAATTTTCTATGAAACATAATTCCACAATATTCATAAATTTTCTATATTTTAATGTTTTTTTTCAAAATTAAAAGTTTTTTTCATCAAGAAATATTCCATGTTATCATTATACATAATTATCATATAAGATTATATCCTTTGATGTTACTCATGATATAACGACGATATGATCAATTGATAATATACTTATTATTTATATATATTTTATATCATTACAATGATGAGTGGTTTATGAAACGTTTTTATCTTAGAGGAGTTATACTATGATAAAATATTTCAATTTTTATAATACATATTTCCATTCCACAAGTTATTATATATGATTAAATTTTATAATGATATGGAACTAATTGGGATTAATTATTATTATTTGATTGGTTGGCCTAGATTTATATATTCCTCTAATTAATTTGTTAAAATTTGTTATCTAGTGAGATAATAATGACTGTAATGGTGAGTGATCCATGTTCAATAAGGGAATTTTTCCACTATGATAGTCTTGGGGGTGAATCTGAACAATGAATATGATAGAATTGGGAGTATTCCCAGACCACTATAATTTTCTTTTTGAAGTTATCCTTGATTATGGAAATGATTTTCTACACTTCTTTGTATGCCAGAAAATTATTCCTTATTCTAATGTAATTCCCTCATGGATAGTGTTCTTTGATTTATTTAAAATTAATTTCATATAAACAGTCAATAATATTTCTATTACTAAATATTATGATTTATAATATGTATTGTATTGTTTAAAAATGTTATGATCGTGTTATCATACACATATAATCATGTTATGATTATATTATCATCAATATATCCATTATGTACCCTCACTAAGAATCTGATCGCACCATTCGTTATGTTTATTTTACCATGTTTTGGATGAAGGTTTTTATGAAAGATATATCTATGAAGGATTATTTTTATAAGGATTTTAGTGTGATATTATGTACATATCTTTAGTACTATATTTTTATGTGTCCAATATTCCAATGTCACTAATCATATACAACCCCGTCGTGGAACATAATGGTCTCTAATAAATATTCATCTATTAATATATAATATTTATTTATGAAATGTATTTTCTTATATATATGGAATCATTAGGATTTACCCATTACCAATCTCAAGTTGATAATCATTATGTAGTGCTCATTTGAAACTGTTTATGGATGACTCTCAAGCTCATTGAGATTACCTCCCAAAACATGTTTAACAAACCACCCCATGAAAGAACTACAATCACACAACATCCCCTTATAGTGTATGATAATTTAAGAAATTGTTATATACCTACAACCTAGTATAATATATTTTTTTATTTTTATTTTAGTAAATAAATGATAACATTTATCATGAATCATATATTTATTTATAAACATTATTATATAATGGGTATAATAAAATCTATATTTTTATACAAAGAATCAAAAAATATATATTTAAAATATATTAATTTAAAATTAAAATACAATGTTAGATAAATTAAAGGATATTAAACTAAATGATATTTTAATTAAATAAACTATTAAAAATATTTATTTAATAACTATGGATAATATAATTTTATAAAGTCAATTGTAATTTTTTTAAGGGGCAGAAAGTTATTAGTGTTCAAAAAAAGCGACATTTAGAGTAAATATTGACAACTTATTGAAGTATTAAATTCACATATACAGAAAAATTATTTAGTTTAAATAAATATGATTTATTAAATCAGCACTTTGATATTATCCAACATTTATTTTTTCATCATTCTCTGAGAAAGTGGAATTTTTTGGTAGAAATTAAATATGGTATAACAATAGGGTATATAATATGAAATTATAAAATCCCAAAAGTGATTAATAAATATTATACATGGAATACTCAACTAAAAACTATACATCCCTTTAAATAATTTTATTTTATTAATTCTACAGACTTATAATGAAACCCCTAATAAATTTAATATATTTAAATGTTTTAACAATAATTTATTATAAACATGACTCTCTTCTACATAATGAGTTGTATAATTTTATTTATTTTTCTACGTAGGTATACAATAAATTAATACCACTCCTCATTGGTTGAATCCATGGGAAATATCCATAGAATAGTTTGTTTTGTTGATTATTTTTTAATATTCATTCTAGAACCAATGTTTATAAATTCAAAAAAATCGCCCTATAATATTCTATTATTAGCATCCTCAACCCCCATTATTCGTCACTCAAAACCCATTCACCTTGGAGTTACTCTCCCTATACCTCTATAAATCCCATCAAAAATTTTCCCATTCTCTTAAGTTTCTCCTCTCAATCTTTTATAATCATGCTCTCGTATAAGTGATTCTTTTCCTATTATATTTTATACATGTACATTAATTGTATTAATCCTTTTAATTACTTATATTTAAGGTTGTATTATTTTATTAAACATAAATTTATTTTCTTTAAGTTCTCATGTAATGATAGACCACCCTTCACACTAATTAAATGATTTCATGGAGTATTATTTACACATATTATTCTAACAAAATAATCTCATGATTTTCCAAGACAAACATTATTGTTTGAATACACAACCGCACATTCCACTTAATATTACTCACCAAGATGAAATTTTCAAACATTAGTTGGGGAAGTCAATATATTAAACTCAAAATCCTTATTTCTAGGATTAATATTCATTAATGATGTTCTTCAGTTATTTTTTCTGTGTGATATAAAAATGTTTGTTCATGATATGAATGTTACATATGAGACTAATATTATATGGACCTAAAATACATTGTTAAATACTCAAATATCATTAGATACCTTGTATGTTGTGTCAGATATTATCATAATCACATTATGTTATGATATCTCAGTGTTTATTCATGACTTATATTTATAATTTCATGTTTCGTGTTGTTTTCACATTCATATGTTGTAATGATGTAATCATATTAAATTATAGTTTGATGATCATGTAAGTCCCCAGATTTTATTATGTCATATTAGATAATAATCAATATATAATTTCATGTTATAATTTTTTTAAATAATTTCATTGAATCCATGTATCTTTTTGATATGAAATGTGTCTAATTATTAAAATAAACTATGAATCTTGATATTTTACAATTTTTATATATATTAAACTAAAAGATCATGAAATAATTTGTATAAATGTTTTGTTTCATCATATACGGTATTGTTGAAAATATGAGATTCTTTTTAATATTTTGATTTTAAATCATTTGTGAAAAATATTTTTGTAATGCTGTAATTTTGAAAGAATACATAAATTTTTGGTATAGTATTGAGTGATTAGTTTCCATAAAACAAAATCCTTATTAGAATAATACAATTGTATTTGAATATTACAAAGATATACCTATAAGTGGTAACCAAAAAAATTATCATTGGTTCATAATTTAAAATGCACCTGGTGTGTGAAAAAGAGCCATTATTTTACACGTCGTATAACACTCCAGGTGAATATGATTTTTTAAATTCATAATCTATTTATGAATCATTATGAAAAGGATAAATAATACTATGAAATTTAATTATTAACATTGGTCATAAAAATCCTATATTGAATTAAAAAATCATTGGCCAATGGATATACGTAATTTAGGATTTTTCCCATTATTTTTAGTAGTTTCCCTTTTATTTTTTTAATAGTCTAGAAAGTATCATCAATAATTATTTCATTATTTTATACAATTGTTGAAAATGTGATAAAATGATTCAAAAGTTTGTGTGATGTGAATTGTGAATAATTTTCATAAATGATGCGTAGACTGATGGATGTGGGACTCATGAACTTTAGTATAATAATTACTCTATTAGATATTGTTTCTAATTAAAAATTGAATCAAAATAAACACCCAAATTCCTATAATGAATACCAAGATAATATGAAGACATTTATATCTAGAATTCCTCAAAATTGTAGTCAATCATGTCATTCGTATATAATTAAAAAAAATTCAAATAAATTGAAAATATACTCTTTTCCAATCAATTATTTGAGAAAGGGAAGTTTGTGTTGGTTGTTTATTTCATGTAACGAGATACTGGTCAATAGAGGACACTGAAAATAATTATAAGCATGAGAGAAAAATTTATGAAATGAAGTGGAAATATTTATGTGAAATACTTTACATTAAATATTTTCATCACACACCCTAATATAAAATGGAAATGGATTTCCTTGGGCTTATGAAAATGGATGATGAACCCATCATCGAATAGAAAATGAAGCATAATAAGATTTTTTTTACATTACTATGTTTTAGTAATTGACTAATAAAATAATTTTGGCCTCTTGTTTTCAATGATAATGAAAAATAAAAAAATAATTTAGTGACTCAAGACATTAAATTTTAGAATCAACAGTTCTATATTTCCCTCAAATTTGGAATAGAGATCAATGAATATAAACGGTATCATGGGATTGGGGAATGTAATATATAAATTTACTTTAATTTTTGAGAATGGATATAAAAGTATTCTTGTAGAAATAATATCCAATTTCCTAGTTGTTAAAAGAATGGGATGAAAAAGACAACGAATCTCTTAAAGGAAACTATGTAATGATTTAGTTGTCTCATGAAGGGATAAAATGTTAGAGAATGCGATAGGTAAAACCCACAAATGTGATGGAATAAAGGAATTATCTATTTAACCCTATTCCATTTATCTAATTATTTAAATGTAGTTAATTTAGAAAATATACACAAAATCTCATTAAGTTAGATTATTTTTAATAAAACCAATGGAATGAATAATAAAGGACTAGATGGAATGTTTGAATATATTCAATGATAAATTATGAGGTGAATCCTAACAAAGAAGTTTTTATTGGTATGTTAATAATTAATTCCAAGAAATTGAATATACTATTTTATTATGGTTCTATGTATTCTTTCATTTCACACATGTTTTTTAAAATTATTCTGAAACAACATTAAAAAAAGGAATTCTGGTTATCAGTGAAAATAAAATATGTTAAATATTTTTGTATCGAAATAATATAACCTCTCTCTATTCCATATTTCTGGGATGATTTTCCAATAAGACATAAATTTATTGGAATTTGATATTATTATGGGTATGTATTGAATGTCCATCTAAATATACAATATAAATCTCCATGATAATTAAATCACCCATGGTATCCCATATTTCAAATCATTTTTATACATGTGTTAGGGGCATGATGGATATCTATTGGAATCATCATATCAAGAATGAAAATTATTTAAATAAGAGAAATACTATCTCTCTCAAATGATTATGTGTAGTTAAATATCATCTCTATGGAAATTCCCATTAAAAGAGAATATATTTATTTATTATTTAAATAATTATTTAGTATTCATCCTATCATAGAGCATGAGTTCTAAATTTAATTTACCGAAATTTATTTACAAAATCAAATAATTCAAATATAATTTACAATTATGAACGTGATGAAATGATGGAAAAACATTAATATAATTTTGAGAAAGGAATCATATTCACATGTGCTTAACCAACGGGCATATTAGTAAGTTTCATTATGAATAATGAATGTTAAATTTGGATCTACATAAATTATATAGATCTTAATAGGATAATGATAATGATAGAGTATCTTTTTAAATAGAACAATGACTTGTTTTATATTCTACATTGAGTCATGTTCTTCTCTGTAGTGGATCATTAGTCAGGATATTATGAATTAAATGTGATGAATAAAGATATATCTATGACAATTTTCACACACGGTATAAGAAATAAACGATTATAGTGATCCCATTTGGACTCACTAATTAAATTAATATAATTATGGACATAATTGATATAGTCGTTAAGGATTACCATGAAAAATTTGTAGTAGTCATTATAGAAGATTATATTTTTAACTCCAATGTAATGGAAGTACTAGTGATTTATTTTAATGTCATCATAAAGTAATTGTGAAATTAAGTTTTCTAAGAAAATTTTATTTAATATGTTTTTTGGATTGATAATTAAACATTCCGGGGGTTCGTTATTGTTGAGTCAAAAGGTACACTTTGGAAATTTCTATTCACTTATTATATATTACAAACTATTTATGAAAAACATGAATACTATTTTTTTATATACCAGGTACGTCTAGAATGATTGTTTTGAAAAAATAGATATTTTACTATATTTTGAATTAGTTGTAAAATACTCATGTTTTTATAGTATCATTCATCATTATTATTATCATAACAATAATGGATCTATTAAAACATTGATTTTCTATGACATCAAAATAGATTTTAGTATTTTTTTCTTATAATCACGCTATGATATTCATCATAAGTGAATTTATGTTAGAACTGGTAATCATTAGATTTATACTCATAACAAATATTGTAATGAAATTATATAAGGAAATCCATTGGATTGACCAAATTATAAATTTTTTACATGGAAATCTAATTTCTATCATAGTGGAACACATTTTAAATTGAGATTTAATAAGTTAATAAAATATATGACTATCAGATAAAATAGGGTTTTTGATTTTTCATGTGTCCAATTCATTGCAATAATCTCAGATAAATATGACTGTAGGAAAGTAAATATGAGTGTTAGATATTTCAAATAAATACCTGGTCATTCAGATATTTTTATGTAGACACATTGTAGATAATTTACTAGAATTATTATTCTGTGAGTTATATGAATATTTGTAAAAGCCTCAATTGCATGTTCTTAGACTTTTATAATTTTTATAGAATATTTTTTATGGAATACATTTTTGGGTTTCTTCTATAATAAACATTTATAAAAATCATAAGATATTTAATTTTAATTGAGTGATTCTGATGGTTTAATGATGGAGAATATCTTCATCATATTGATTGTGAAATAATGGGGATAGTGTGACAGAATATGATCCATCAGATAAAGGTATGTTAAGAATATGCATAGAGAGGGTCTAATAATCATATTGTGGGATTTCTTTATTTAGGAAATATATACATTCATATAAGAATTAAATAAGGGAATTTGTTATCCATGGTTTGTTCCATCCATACTCTTAATATCAATAATGATCTATTAAATTTTAAATATCTATAATTTGTTCTTATATTTTCATAATTTTTTTAGTTATTTAATGTATTTTATTAAATTGTGCCTATATTTAGTAGTTTTATAATAACAACTTTCATTACAATGAATAATATCTGTTTTAATTCTCAGTTCTATGGTGAATATGAGACATACACGTTTAATTTTATATAACATGATGATGATATGTTTTACTCTTATTTAATCATATAATTTTTTATCATGTTTCTTTTACACTAAATTAATATTATATATGTTGATTATGATATATTCATATTCCTTTAGATTGTAATTTTTTCAATGATATATTTAAATCACTCTGATAATGATATATTGATCATTGGAATGTTCCAAGTCCAATATAATCATTTCTTAATGTGGTTTTTGTATTGTATTAGTTTAAATTATTTTGAACTATATTTATTTAAAACAATAATTCATCCCACCCTCTTTTATTATATATCTATCTATAATACATTCATTTAATCCTAATCATTAAATTTATATTATACCAATTCAAAAATTTGTATTAGTGTTGGATTCCATTGCATAAATACTTTATAAAACTTTTTCTAGCATTACTATTTCATCTTATTTATTTTTTCTATAATCTTTTAATTATATATATTTATTATACTGATGTTCATTATGGAAAATAATTTTAATTATAAAATATGGATGGAATCATTTTCAGATTAATAGATTATATGATCTAATAGACATCCATTTTTGTGTATATGACTTTCTATTTTAGAAGGATGAAATATAGAACGTCTATATAAACACTACGGTTGATAATTTTATAATGATCACTAAAGATTACAAAGTACATGATAATGAAATTTGAGACTTTACTATGCTTGAAATTTTAGAATGTCAGTTGAATTACAAAGCATAGAATAGTTTGTTTTGTTCAATAAATAGAAGAATCATCAGTCTATTTTTTCATAAGATGTATCAAATAGTATTTAGAAGAATTTATAGGTTCCACACGTTGGGAAAACCAAGGTTTTTTAATCCATTAGTGTAATTATTAAATTTTATTATCAATCTTTTAAATTCTAACATGGTGAATTAGTTTATATGGTACAAAAAGTATTCCATAAAATAATTAATAGTCTTTGAGTTATTTTTGAGAAAGGTTTGTATGATGAGATTCATGTTGAGAAAATCATACATATCATTCCCAATGAATGGGAATCTATGGGAAAATATATTTATGAAACAAGAAATGTTAGTAATATCATTCCATATAATTTTATTGGAAAAGTGATTCAATATGAAAGAAAATTAAAAATAGATATTAGGGAATGAAATTAAATATAATTGGGGAGTTTCATTTGAATCTACTTTACATCCTAATGATAATTCCACAGAAAAGTATTTAGTTCCTGAAGAAATAAAAACGTTGTTGTTGAATCTGATTTTTAAACATTTGATAATTAATAAAATGAACAAGATAATCATTTTAAGAGGATGAACTAGATTTTTGGTATGAAAGAAATTCAGTATAGATATAATAAAGGTAACATGAAAAGTAATGAAGAGAATTATTTTGATGTTTAATATTATAAGTTCATGATATATAGACATATAATACAATTTATTCCATGTTTGAAAAGGATTGACTGGAAGGATAATAATTGTTTAAGGAATCTGAAAAGATTTTAAATAACAATATTAAGTAAATTCAATAAATCAAATGAATATTGGAATGCATGCATGCAATATTCCTTAGACAAATCTTTTGAAAATAATTGTTATGTATAGAGGACCATTGGTCTTCTTTATAGAATACCTAAAGAATATTTTTGATATATGGCCAAGGTACAGATTGCTGAAATCCATACAAACATAAATTAAAATAAATTTATCCCGAATTTGATAGTGAGAAAAATTCTAAATCATCGATTGAAAAATATTCCTCACTAAGGTTAATACTCTTACATTGTATAATGAATATTACCACTCTATAAAATTCAATGAAAATAAAAATTAGAAATATAGATAATAAATGTGACATGGTAAATTTAAGGATATATGTTTTAGAGAGAGATGTATCAGATATCTATATAATCCCGATAAAAATATTTCTGAAAAAGATATTATTTCTGAATAAATATAAAAAATAATTTTTGAAAATAATTGTTTAAAAACTATATTTGAAAAAATAAATTATGAAACTATTACACAAGAGAATAATAATTTAGTTGTAAAACCGAAATCTCAAATTTCACATATAAGAAAAAAAAAATTCAAACATTACTTCTATTAATGATGTTTTTGAAAAAATTTATAACCAAAATTTTCCTCTTGGTAGTTTTTCTAGAATTTGATATACTCATTGAAAACTATTTTTTTGTAGGAATTTATTAATTCCAAAAAATTCCACCTTCTCACTTTTTTTTAAAAGGGACGACATCGTGGAAAAATAATCGTAACAATGCAAAATCCATAGGTTCCACAAAGAAAATATTTTAAAACCCATGGGGATTCAAAATAATTTTCATGCAGATATTTCTGGACACAAGAAATATTGGTTTCTCAAAGGCTATTAATTTTTTTAGGAAAATAAGGGAGCTACCCAAATCAATAATATATGGTATATAGTTAGTGCATGTTCCAGTAATTTGACTTTAAAAAATATTTTTTGAAAATATAATCAATTTGGATTGAGGAAAAGTTACATTCACAGATAATGCTCAAGGGTGGATTATCAGAATAGGTAATATAACGTTTTTTAGTAAATAAATAATATAATTTTTTTAAAGGTCTTAATAATGACATTATAAGAAAAAGAAAATTATATAATGAAGGTTACCTTTGAATTGTTTCAATCATAAATGTGATGTATGTAATTCCAATGATGAATTCATTCATTCTTCCCATCAGCATGAGAATGTTTATACACTAAACGTCGATGACCTTAAGATTAAATACATATATTACCTCAGTTAAATGAAATATCAATAAGGGTTATAACATAGAAGGTTAAGACACTATAACCATAGAAACATTTCCATGATAATTAATAAAATACTTGTTTATGATCTACCAGATCATATATTTAATTCTTCAAAATTTAATGACCCCTTTCAATATTGTAAAAAAGATAAATTTAGTTATATATATATTATTGAAGTCTCATGTAAAGATTCATTATAGTTACTGACAATTTTATTATTTTTTCCTATATAAATTATAAATTTTTGACATAAATAAAATTTATATGTTTTGGTTGATAACAATTCTATATATAATTGAGTTCATTTTCTAGAAAATATAAGTTCATGCATTTTGTTATATTAAAACTATTCTGGACAATGTTAAAAATAAGATGAAACTTACCTTGTTAACTAATCATAATGATCATGGAGGAAAAAATTTCAATTTTTATTTTGAAAATTTATTAATAAAATAAATGAATAGGGAATAACTATTCATCTCATAGATGTCCTTCAAAAAATGGTGTTTTTAATGTAGAAATTTTATTATTCATGAAGTAAAAATAACATACTTGAGTGAATAATAAAATGTTGATCATTTTTTAGAATAAGTAGTTTGTACCTTCTTTTATACTATAAATCGAGTTTTGATATGAAATTTTCTTAATAAAAACCCTTATGAGTTGTAAAAAAAATATTTTTATAACATATTTTTTTGATTAATAATATTCTTCATGAATAAAAATGGTAATTTAAAAAAAACTATGAACCCAAATATAATAATGGAATATATTTTATTTATTCAGCAATTTCTAATGCATATCGATTTTTTAATAAAAAATTCTTGTACTATTGGGAAAAAATACACGTTAAAATCGATAAAATCGGACCATATGTTTTTAAAAAATCCAAACCAACATTGTTAGATGTGTTTTCAAAAAATTATTGTCATCAGTTTTTAGAAAATAATTCTAATAAGGAAAATACCCAATAAATATAGTCTTAAGTATTTGCACTGAAATATTTTCAACATAACGTTGATTATCTAGGTTCACAAATCCCATGTCAAATGTTTCATAGGAATCATCCCTATGATATTATCATTGGGGATTTTGGTCAACCTATTAGGATTAGATGTTCCTTAAAGAATGAATTATAACATATTTATTTTCTTTCCCAATTTTTAACTATGAATCCAGATAAATTGTTATCAGATGAGGAATTGATTAAGACTATGGAAGTTGAGATAAATGATTCAAGATGAACAAATTATTTACCTTGTTTTAAATAACTTAAGAAACATCCATAGTCATATTGAAATGGTATTTTAGATACAAATGTGTTGAAAATTGTATAATTATTACAAATAATGAAAGAGATGTTGAAAAAATTTATATGGATTAAGAAGGAATCGACTATAAGTAAACCTATGCACGAGTAACAATATTAGAATATATTCTTATTATACTAGCCTTTGCAAATTTATCAATTTCAAAGTCATTCCAATTGATGTGAAGTGCGCTTTTATAAATGGATATTTCATGGGGATTATTATTTTGAAAAACCGCCTAATTTGGAAAATAAAAAACATCTAAAATGTGTTTATATATATTCCAAAGATTTATATGGCCATAAAAAGACCATAGAGCATGGTATGATAGGTTATCATTATTTCTGTTACAAAAAAAATTAAGGGAGATTTATATCCTACTCATTTTATAAAAAATGTTAAAATTTATGATCGTTCAAATATATATTTATGAAATTATATTTTGATAAAATCAATAATCGTTGAGAGATTCCTTTTCAGATTTTATGAAATATAAGTCTGAGATGAGTATGATGGGGGAGTTAATTTTTTATATGGATTAAAATTCATTAAAAACCAGAAGGTACTTATATATCTCAATATAAGTTTATAAAATATCTTCAAACAATGTTTTGGATACAACAATACTATAAGAAATTGAAATCCTATCATTACCTCAAAAATGGATCTTGACGAGGCTGTGTAATAGGTTTATTAAATAACTTTTATAAGATTGATATTAAGATTACTATACTTAAATGCTAGTTGACAAGAGTTTATGTTTTATATATTTTTATGTGTAAGATATCTAGATAAAACAAAGCTATCCAATTTTAAATCAGTAAAAAAATTAACATTAACTAATTGGAAATATATATTTTATAATTTTCTATTATATTAGAAATGATTTTGAATTATATTGTTATTCGGATAATGAATTCTATGGTTGTATAATGGAAAAAAATTAATTCTATAACATTTCCTTTGTAATGAAATTCAAATGATTCTTAGTCATGTATGAAATCGCACTCGGTATCTAATGCCACTACTCATGTAAAGACCCGCAAATTTCAAGGAAATTTTTTTCTTAATTTTCTTTGGAATTTTACAAGAGCGCAGCTTCAGACGGCACCTGATTCCGAGGCCCGGTGTGCCCGGAATCAATTTCCGAAGTTTGGCTCGGGTACGTTCAATGAACGGACGACCGGGTTTTTCTATCTTTTGAACCGGTGCCCGGAATCGAATTCTGAGGGCACCGATGAAATCGTAGCGCCGGTATTTCCTTAGAAACGCCTCTTCCGGAGTTGCGTTTGCTCAGACGTGGTTTTTAAATTTTGGGTCATTAAGACAGAAATAAAATAAAATTTGTGCGACAACTTTATTTTATTTCACTTAAGCTGCTTGGAAGTCACTTGGAAGCCACTTGAACTGAGTTAAAGCGGATAGGGTGCTATCCGGAAATATCCTACCCTCTTGGTAGGATATTTGTGAGGCAGGGCCCGCATGAGCCCCGCCGTTTCTTTCACTAAGTAACGCACCCGCGAAAACCCGTCAAAGTAACTGAAAAGTCAACCGACGCGTTTTCTTTATTTCTTAACAGACCATTTAATTGGGCGGTTTATTTCGTGAATTAAATGGGCTGTTTCATTCGTTGAATTAATTCAACGAATTTAATGGGTCGTTACTTACGCGTTTTGCGTTTGTTGGCAAAATAATAAAATAGACAAAGTTGTCTATTTTGGAGGATCCTCCTGTTGTGCGAGAACCTCTAAACCTCCACTCTCCTCGTGAAGAACGCGAAGAACGCGAAGAACGCGAAGAACGCGAAGAACGCCGGAACCGGAATTCGACGACGCACACCGTGATCTGCTACGTCGACGAACTCTACCCGCGACGTTCTTCGGCGACGCCTATTCTTCCGCGGCCGATCCTCGTTCGGCAACTAAGGTGAGAATCGAATCTTCTAATTCTCCCCTTTTTATAATTCGATATCAACGGATTTAAATTAATTAAACCCGTTTGATCTTGATCCGGAGATCGTCGGCGCGACGTTTTTCCCGCGGTGCGACGAACGTCTCCTCCGCAACGACGCGACGATCCCCTCCTTCCGCGACGAGCGATTCCGCGACGACCTCACGTCCGACGACGACAAGGTAAGGGATGTTGGAATATTTTATTTCCCCGTGTTTATTCTTTTAAAATAAAGAACCTGATCTCCGAACAATTTTAATTTAATTAAAATTGTTGTTGATTATTTTTCTTTTCCTCCCGTTGTTTATGACTAACGCGGAGGGTGCGGGTCTAACGAACAAGACCCGGCAACCCTCTGCCGATCTTTTGTTGTGCGTTTTTGGCGGACGATGACGAACCATGCGTCAAGGGCGATCCTTTGATTCCGCAGTGAAGATCGGCCCCCGGGAGGAGCAACGGCGCAGACGGGAGGCAAAACGGGCCACCGGAGCAACTCCGGCGGCCCGCGGAAGGCTGCGGCGGCGCGCCGCCGTGGAGGAGATCCGCCGCGGCTTCAGCCGCGGCGGCGGCAGCCGGTTCCGCGGCCGCGCGGAACCGGGGAGGGATGCGGCGGCCCGGCTGCGTCCGCGTGACAGGCGGCCCCCCCGCGGGGCCGCGTTCCACCTAAGTCGCGGGTCAAACCCGCGGCGCCCCCTTCGGCCGCTCGGCCGAAGCCGAGCCGGCCGGTCCGGTCGGTCGGGCCGCGCCCAGGCCGGACCGGACCCGGCCTCGCCGGTTCGGGCCAGGTCGGGCCGACCCGGTTCGGGTCGACCCGGTTCGGCCGACCCAGGGGTGGTTCGGGCCGGGTCGCCCCGGGCCCAGAACCCCCGTTTTCGGGCCTTCTTCGGTCTTTTGCACATATCCTGGGCCTGAGACCTCCGATTGACGAACCGTTAGTGGCTACGCGATCCTTGGATCGATACGGTCGTTTAGGTATATTATACTCAAGGTTTTGGAAGACTTTGGGTTCGGCCGGGTTGGTTCGTACACGAAACCAACCGGGCCCTCGGAGCGGAAACGCTCATAACTTGAGCTACGGACGTCCGATCGACGTACCGTCAGCTGTGGTAGTTTCCTCTAAGTGAGACGGAACTTTTGGCATACTCCGCCCGAGGATCGGATAAAGGTGGAGTACGGTCGGGTTGGTTTTGCCCTAAAAACCAACCGGGCCCCTGGGACGAAAATGCCAATAACTCTCAGACCGGGCGTCTGATTGACGCGCCGTCTGTTGCGATGAGATCTTGTTGTCGATACGGAACTTTTGGATACATCAACTTCGGACTACGTGTCAGTTGATGTATCAGCCTCTCGGCTCGTGGAGCGGACCCTCCTAAACGAGCTCGCTGTGTGCGGGAACCCTAGCGCTGGCTGTGACTTCGACGACAGAGCAGAGATCCTCCGTGGACTGCGACGACGGCAGAGCAGAGATCCTCAGTGGACTGCGGCGACGACTGTGCAGAGATCCTCAGTGGACTGCGTCGACTACTGCACTCAGCGAACCTACGTGGATCAGTGCTACAGGTTCTGTGTGAGCCCGATCCTATGTGGGTCCTTACTACCGGTTCTGTGTGAGCCACTGCCTACAGGTTCTGTGTGAGCCCGATCCTGTGTGGGTCTTTTGCGGGGGTTAGTACCTATCGATCCTTCGTGGGTCCGACGACTTAGATGGATCAGTGATCATCTTTGACGTCATCTGAAAAAGTATACCTGGTTGAGCTGAATCTTATGTTACTCTCCTTTGTGGTTTGTGTTGAACTATCCTTTGTGGATTTACTGTTTACTCTCCTTGTGGATTTGAGTCTTGCTTTCCTGCGTGGATTGAGTTGTTCTTGAGCTCGTGAGCAGAGCTAGAATTGGGGAGTTAGGTATATGTATGGGCATATACCTAAGTCGAGTCAGATGTTACTTCGTGATTGCATCTTTCTTTTGTGCTATATCCTTTGTGGATTTCGGGAGACCTTCGGGGGTCTCGGGGTCCTTACTGAGTAGCTTATACTCACCCCTGCACGGGCTATGCCCGCACCTTGTTGTGTTGGATGCAGACGACGGACAGCGCTGATCACGGTTGGGGCGTGGAGCAGGACGGTACCTGGAGGTGGACCACTGGGCGGGACGTGCTCGGAGCGGACGTGGGACCCGAGGAGCCTGGAGGCTATCTGTACCCACCCTTCAGGTGGGATTGCCAGTGGACGACATGAGGCCGCCGTCTTTTCTTCAGTTGCTGTTCTTTACTTTTTCAGTTGTACTTTCAGTTGGGCTTGTATTCCGGACCCCTTTACTTTTCTGCACTTGTAGTTACTTTCCGCTTGCTGACTCTGTGGTGGTTGTTACTTATAAAGGCAATGCCTTCCCTGTTTACCGGGATTTTACGCCTTGGTGCTAGTCGCCAGCCCCTGGCCTATGGAAGGCGGGCTTGGGGTAGTCACGGCACGGGCCCCGAGGTCGGGTCGTGACAAATTGGTATCAGAGCTGGTCGGTTCTACCGTAGACTCTGATCGTCTTTTCTTTCTATATGAAGCAATAGTGTTTAGTGTATTGAGTGTGGTTTTCAGTTCAGGGAGCCCAGTGTTGGTGCGGCGGCCGACGTATCCGTACACCAGGACCCTGACTCCTGATTTCCGACTTAATGCATGAAAACATTGATTGCGTGTGTGTTTCAAGTTTTCTTCGTGATTACTTGTGTCAGCTCACCGGGTATACTGATCTTCTTTATGAAAGTCTCAGGTTTTCCTTGAGATTACTTGTGCCAGCTCACCAGGTATACTGTTCTGACTGTGGTGCTCTTGTTCTCCTTTTCAGGATGGCCCCGCGACGACAGCCAGCTAGGGTTCCGAGTGTAGGGCGCGACGGCAGCCCACCGAGCGACGAGGCCTTAGTGCAGGGCCCTTTGCCAGCAGTGGCACCGGCGGTAGCTTTACCCGCCGAGCCACCGATGCTACCAGTACCAGACGCTGACGATGCACGTCGCCTCAGGGCACTGCATGAGTTTCAGAGCCAGCGACCGCCCAGGTTTCGCGGTGAGGCGGACCCCCAGGCCGTCGAGGACTGGCTAGAGGCGGTGGTGCGGATCTTTATACTAGTGAGGACACCAGCGGATCTCATGGTGATTCTCGCGGCGAGCCTCCTGCAGGCGGCGGCAGGACGATGGTGGAGCTTGATGCTCCAGGTTCACGATGAGGCATCCTTGCTCTGGACGGACTTCGAGAGCCTCTTCCGCTCTGAGTTCGTCCCGTCCACCCTCCGAGCGGTGCGCATCCAGGAGCTTCTCCAGCTGCGCCAGGGCAGCATGACGGTCGCTCAGTACGCGGCGAGGTTCACTGACCTATCTCGCTACTCGACCGACATGGTACGGGACCCCTTCTTCCGGGCCCGGAACTTCGAGCAGGGCTTGCGGCAGGAGATTCGGGCGTCGCTTATCTCCCTCAGCATTTCGACCCAGGCGGGAGTGCTGGAGCGAGCCCTCCTGATCGAGAGCTTCCTGGCAGAGCCTTCTTCAGCGGAGAGACCTAGCGTAGGGCGGCAGGTAGCTGAGTCTTCGGCAGCAGGTAGCCGACGGATGACTCTCGGGTCCAGGCAGACCAGACCCCCACGCAGACGGCCTCAGGACACCGGCTCAGCAGTGTAGGGCACACAGCGAAGTGCCAGCCTTCCGAGAGGCAGGCTGTGCTACTCCTGCGGCGGGCAGGGTCACATGGCTCGTGACTGCCCGACTCGCCGATCAGAGGAGCAGCAGACGGTGGAGGGGCCACCCAGGCAGAGGCAGAGGGTCGACCGTGGCGGTCCGCAGGGAGGAGGCGGACGAGGCAGAGGAGCTGGCCGAGCAGCGGGTGGTGGGCGACGCTTCCAGGCTCTACCCCCACCACCACCAGGAGGGCCACCTCGACCACAGGGAGCTGGCGGGCAGGGACAGGCCCAGCTCCAGGCAGTGGAGGCCTACGACCCTGACATGCCAGAGATGATTCGAGGTACGATCTGTGTCTATTCCACCCTTGCTGCAGTACTTATAAACACAGGAGCGAGTCACCCTTTCATAGCCTCTTCCCTTGTTCGGAGCTCGGAGATTCCGACTGAGCCGTTGGCTCGATCCTTACGGCTAGAGACTCCTACGGGAGCAGACTCGACGATTATGCACTGGTGCCGGCAGTGTGAGCTTACTCTAGGAGGCGAGAGCTTCGGCTGGGATCTCCTTGTAGAGGCGTCGAGGCCTTACGACGTCATCTTGGGCATGGATTGGCTATCCACAGTTCATGCCCAGATCGACTGTTTTAGGCGCAAGGTGCGATGTGTTCGCACCGACGGGAGCAGGTTTACCTTCACCGGCGAGAAGGGAACCTTTGCAGCACAGGATGGACTTCCGCGGAGGAGAGTGCAACCCATCTCTCATCAGTTGGCTAGCCTCATCCTAGGAGCAGTGGACGTGCGGAGTCCAGCTTTTCCTGCAGTGGTGGACCAGTATGTGGACGTCTTTCCCGATGACGTTTCAGGGCTACCTCCTCGTAGAGAGGTAGACTTTTACATTGACTTGTACCCCTGGACAGCCCCCATATCTACTCCAGCATATCGGATGGCCCCCGCCGAGCTTCGGGAGCTGCGGGTACAGTTGGAGGACTTGCAGAGCAAGGGGTTTATCCGACCAAGTGTTTCACCCTGGGCTTCCCCGATTTTGTTCGCCAAGAAGGCGGACGGGAGCTTGCGACTGTGTGTCTACTATCGTCGCCTGAACCAGGTGACAGTGAGGAACAAGTATCCGCTGCCACGGATTGATGACCTCTTCGATCAGCTCAAGGGAGCGCGGTGGTTCTCGAAGATAGACCTCCGGTCAGGCTATCATCAGCTCAGAGTTCGAGACGAGGACGTGCAGAAGACGGCCTTCAGGTGTCGGTATGGCCATTATGAGTTCTTGGTTATGCCGTTCGGCGTAACCAATGCTCCAGTAGTGTTCATGAGCCTCATGAACAGGATCTTCCAGCCATACCTCGACCGATTTGTCATGGTCTTCATTGACGACATTTTGGTATACTCGACGACTGAGGAGGAGCATGCCTACCACCTGCGAGTTGTGCTAGACACGCTCCAAGAGCACCAGCTTTATGGCAAGCTCTCAAAGTGCCAGTTCTGGTTACGTGAGGTCCACTTCTTGGGGCACGTCATCTCTGAGGAGGGAGTTGCAGTGGATCCTGCGAAGATCGAGGCAGTGCTAGCTTGGGAGCCACCCAGGAGCGTGACGGAGGTGCGGAGCTTCTTGGGCCTAGCCGGATACTATCGAAGATTCGTGCCAGACTTCTCCAGAGTTGCGGCACCACTCTCAGCGTTGACGAAGAAGGGGAAACCCTTCGTGTGGTCAGACAGGTGCCATCAGAGCTTCCAGGAGCTGAGGCAGAGGTTGACCAGCGCACCTATCTTGAGGTTGCCTGAGGAGGGAGTTGGATACGTAGTTTACTGTGACGCATCAGGGACTGGACTCGGGTGCGTCCTGATGCAGGAGCGGGCCGTGATTGCCTACGGATCACGTCAGTTGAGGCCGCATGAGCAGAACTACGCCACTCATGACCTGGAGTTAGCAGCAGTGGTCTTCGCTCTGAAGACTTGGCGGCACTATCTGATGGGCGAGCGCTTCACAGTCTTTTCTGACCACCAGAGTCTTAGGTATATCTTCTCTCAGAAGGACCTGAACCTGAGACAGCGGAGATGGCTTGAGTTCCTCCAGGACTATGAATTTGAGATAGTCTATACTCCTGGGAAGGGGAACGTGGTAGCCGATGCCCTCAGCAGGAGGACATGCATTCAGCTACTTGAGGAGGCGACGGAGCAGCTAGCCTCCTTACAGATATCCTTCGTGGATAGAGATGGAGCAACCTTCCTTCAGTCTCTCCTCCACTTCTACAGCGGGTCAGAGAGGCTCAGCGTGGGGACGCTGACTATGAGACCCGGCGTGCACTGATATCCTCAGGTCAGGCGCCTGATGGTTTCTCCCTTGGAGCAGAGCACGACATCCATTTCAGAGGACGTACCTTCGTACCAGTCGCTTTACGAGAGGAGGTGCTGAGAGAGTTTCACACATCTACCTTGGCGGTGCATCCCGGAGTGGCGAAGATGTACCAAGATCTCAGACGACAGCACTGGTGGCCGGGCATGAAGAAAGTTGTGGCAGAGTTCGTTTCACGATGCCTCACCTGCCAGCAGGTGAAGGCAGAGCATCAGGTACCAGCAGGCTTGGAACAACCCTTGGAGGTCCCGGAGTGGAAGTGGGATGGCATATCTATGGACTTCGTGACTGGACTTCCACGCACTTCCAGAGGTCACGACTCCATTTGGGTGATTGTCGACCGACTCACCAAGTCGTCACACTTCTTACCCATCAGAGAGCAGGGCTCAGTGGAGAGCTTGGAACGTCTTTACGTCCAGGAGACCGTACGGCTTCACGGTGTGCCATCATCTATCGTCTCCGATCGAGATGCTCGTTTCACTTCCCGGCTATGGAAGGGGTTGCAGAAGGCGTTCGGGACGCGGCTCCATCTGAGCACTGCCTTCCACCCTCAGACGGATGGTCAGATGGAGAGGACCATACAGACACTCGAGGACATGCTCCGTGCATGTGTTCTCGACTTTGGTCGCAGCTGGGAGGACCACCTACCCTTGGTGGAGTTTGCGTACAATAACAGCTACCACTCCACCATCGGGATGGCACCATACGAGGCGTTGTACGGCAGACCCTGCAGATCACCGTTGTGCTGGACAGACCCTGGGGAGTCAGCACTCCTGGGACCATAGATGGTCCGAGCCACGACAGAGAAGGTCCAGATCATCCAGGAGAGGATGAGGAAAACTCAGAGCCGGCAGAAGTCGTATGCCAACAGGAGGCGGAGGCCACTAGAGTTCGAGGATGGCGACCACGTCTTTTTGCGTGTCTCACCTCGACGTGGTTTACGGAGATTTGGCCGAGGTGGCAAGTTGTCTCCACGCTTCATCGGGCCTTTCCAGGTCCTCAGCAGGATAGGAGAGGTGGCTTATCGCCTGGCTCTACCACCTCAGTTGCACCGGGTGCACGACGTCATCCACGTGTCTCAGCTGAGGAGATACGTGCACGACCCGACGCACATCATCGACTTTGGGGAGCTGGACGTGGACGATGGGGCGACTTTTGCGGAGGTCCCAGTGGAGATCGAGGATCGACAGGAGCGGGTCCTACGTGGGTGGTCGATTCCTCTTGTGCGCATCAGATGGCAGCACGAGAACCTCCAGGAGAGCACTTGGGAGTGGGAGGCTCAGATGCGTGCTGAGTACCCCCATTTGTTCCCCTAGTTTTTGATGTATCTTTACGGGGACGTAAAGCCTTGAGGTGGGAGTAATGTAAAGACCCTCAAATTTCAAGGGAATTTTTTTCTTAATTTTCTTTGGAATTTTACAAGAGCGCAGCTTCAGACGGCACCTGATTCCGAGGCCCGGTGTGCCCAGAATCAATTTCCGAAGTTTGGCTCGTGTACGTTCAGTGAACGGACGAGCGGGTTTTTCTATCTTTTGAACCGGTGCCCGGAATCGAATTCTGAGGGAACCGATGAAATCGCAGCGCCGGTATTTGCTTAGAAACGCCTCTTCCGGAGTTGTGTTTGCTCAGACGTGGTTTTTAAATTTTGGGGCTTTAAGACAGAAATAAAATAAAATTTGTGCGACAACTTTATTTTATTTCACTTAAGCTGCTTGGAAGTCACTTGGAAGCCACTTGAACTGAGTTAAAGCGGATAGGGTGCTATCCGGAAATATCCTACACTCTTGGTAGGATATTTGTGAGGCAGGGCCTGCACGAGCCCCGCCGTTTCTTTCGCTAAGTAACGCACCCGCGAAAACCCGTCAAAGTAACTGAAAAGTCAACCGACGCGTTTTCTTTATTTCTTAACAGACCATTTAATTAGGCGGTTTATTTCGTGAATTAAATGGGTTGTTTCATTTGTTGAATTAATTCAACGAATTTAATGGGTCGTTACTTACGCGTTTTGCGTTTGTTGGCAAAATAATAAAATAGACAAACTTGTCTATTTTGGAGGATCCTCCTGTTGTGCGAGATCCTCTAAACCTCCACTCTCCCCGCGAAGAACGCGAAGAACACGAAGAACGCGAAGAACGCCGGAACCGGAATTCGATGACGCACACCGTGATCTGCGACGTCGACGAACTCTACCCGCGACGTTCTTCGGCGACGCCTCTTCTTCCGCGACCGATCCTCGTTCGGCAACTAAGGTGAGAATCGAATCTTCTAATTCTCCCCTTTTTATAATTCGATATCAACGGATTTAAATTAATTAAACCCGTTTGATCTTGATCTGGAGATCGTCGGCGCGACGTTTTTCCCGCGGTGCGACGAACGTCTCCTCCGCAACGACGCGACGATCCCCTCCTTCCGCGACGAGCAATTCCGTGACGACCTCACGTCCGACGACGACAAGGTAAGGGATGTTGGAATATTTTATTTCCCCGTGTTTATTCTTTTAAAATAACGAAACTGATCTCCGAACAATTTTAATTTAATTAAAATTGTTGCTGATTATTTTTCTTTTCCTCCCGTTGTTTATGACTAACGCGGAGGGTGCGGGTCTAACGAACAAGACCCGGCAACCCTCTGCCGATCTTTTGTTGTGCGGATTTGGAGGACGACGACGAACCATGCGGCAAGGGCGATCCGTTGATTCCGCAGTGAAGATCGGCCCCCGGGAGGAGCAACGGCGCAGACGGGAGGCAAAACGGGCCACCGGAGCAACTCCGGCGGCCCGCGGAAGGCGGCGGCGGCGGCCGGTTCCGCGGCCGCGCGGAACCGGGGAGGGACGCGGCGGCCCGGCCGCGTCCGCGTGACAGGCGGCCCCCCCCGCGGGGCCGCGTTCCACCTAAGCCGCGGGTCAAACCCGCGGCGCCCCCTTCGGCCGCTCGGCCGAAGCCGAGCCGGCCGGTCCGGGCGGCCGGGCCGCGCCCAGGCCGGACCGGACCCGACCTAGCCGGGTCGGGCCGGGTCGGGCCGACCCGGTTCGGGTCGAGCCGGTCCGGCCGACCCAGGGGTGGTTCGGGCCGGGTCGCCCCGGGCCCAGAACCCCCGTTTTCGGGCCTTCTTCGGTCTTTTGCCCATATCATGGGCCTGATACCTCCGATTGACGAACCGTCAGCGGCTACGCGATCCTTGGATCGATACGGTCGTTTCGGTATATTATACTCAAGGTTTCGGAAGACTTTGGGTTCGTCCGGGTTGGTTCGTACACGAAACCAACCGGGCCCTCGGAGCGGAAACGCTCATAACTTGAGCTACGGACGTCCGATCGACGTACCGTCAGCTGTGGTAGTTTCCTCTAAGTGAGACGGAACTTTTGGCATACTCCGCCCGAGGATCGGATACAGGCGGAGTACGGTCGGGTTGGTTTTGCCCTAAAAACCAACCGGGCCCCTGGGACGAAAATGCCAATAACTCTCAGACCGGGCGTCCGATTGACGCGCCGTCTGTTGCGCTGAGATCCTGTTGTCGATACGGAACTTTTGGATACATCAACATCGGACTACGTGTCAGTTGATGTATCAGCCTCTCGGCTCGTGGAGCGGACCCTCCTAAACGAGCTCGCTGTGTGCGGGAACCCTAGCGCTGGCTGTGACTTCGACGACAGAGCAGAGATCCTCTGTGGACTGCGACGACGGCAGAGCAGAGATCCTCAGTGGACTGCGACGACGGCAGAGCAGAGATCCTTCGTGGACTGCGGCGACGACTGTGCAGAGATCCTCAGTGGACTGCGTCGACTACTGCACTCAGCGATCCTACGTGGATCAGTGCTACAGGTTCTGTGTGAGCCTGATCCTATGTGGGTCCTTACTACCGGTTCTGTGTGAGCCACTGCCTACAGGTTCTGTGTGAGCCCGATCCTGTGTGGGTCTTTTGCGGGGGTTAGTACTTATCGATCCTTCGTGGGTCCGACGACTTAGATGGATCAGTGATCATCTTTGACGTCATCTGAAAAAGTATACCTGGTTGAGCTGAATCTTATGTTACTCTCCTTTGTGGTTTGTGTTGAACTATCCTTTGTGGATTTACTGTTTACTCTCCTTGTGGATTTGAGTCTTGCTTTCCTGCGTGGATTGAGTTGTTCTTGAGCTCGTGAGCAGAGCTAGAATTGGGGACTTAGGTATATGTATGGGCATATACCTAAGTTGAGTCAGATGTTACTTCGTGATTGCATCTTTTTTTTGTGCTATATCCTTTGTGGATTTCGGGAGACCTTCGGGGGTCTCGGGGTCCTTACTGAGTAGCTTATACTCACCCCTGCACGGGCTATGCCCACACCTTGTTGTGTTGGATGCAGACGACGGACATCGCTGATCACGGTTGGGGCGTGGAGCAGGACGGTACCTTGAGGTGGACAACTGGGCGGGATGTGCTCGGAGCGGACGTGGGACCCGAGGAGCCTGGAGGCTATCTGTACACACCCTTCAGGTGGGATTGCCAGTGGACGACACGAGGCCGCCGTCTTTTCTTCAGTTGTTGTTCTTTACTTTTTCAGTTTTACTTTCAGTTGGGCTTGTATTCCGGCCCCCTTTACTTTTCTGCACTTGTAGTTACTTTCCGCTTGCTGACTCTGTGGTGGTTGTTACTTATAAAGGCAATGCCTTCCCTGTTTACCGGGATTTTACGCCTTGGTGCTAGTCGCCAGCCCCTGGCCTATGGAAGGCGGGCTTGGGGTAGTCACGGCACGGGCCCCGAGGTCGGGTCGTGACAACTCAAGCCGAATATGTAGCAGTTGGACATTGTGGTGATAGAGTGTTGTGGATGCAACAATCACTCACATTCCTTTTCATGAGTTTTACTAAATCTAAAATATTATTCAATAATAATTGTTCAATTATATTAAGTAAGAACCATTAACATCACTCCCATGAAAAATGAAGATATTAAGAATTACTTTCTTAGGAATTACACACATAAAAGGGATAAAAGATTACAATTTATCAGAATGTATTAAAAAAAAATCCTGATTGATTCACAAAACAAATAATTTCGAAATATTTGAATACATTTTATAGAAAATAAGAATGATCAATATAATGTGATCACTTATATCTACTAATTTTACCAATCTCCTTACATTAATATACTCTTTTTCATCGGGGGGGGGGGGTACATTTGATTTTTGTTTTACATAACAATAATGCTTTTAAATAAATCATTTTCATTAAATTTTTAGTAATGGATTTCTCGAACTCAAAATCCATTACGATAATTTTGGAGTCTTAAATATAAAAGGAATAATTTAATTATGAATAATTTAATTTTTTTTGGACTCATGTTATCGGATAATTATTGGCTTTATAATATTTTTCTATAATAATTTTTTATTTCTCAAAACAATTTACATTTTTCATTAAAAATTTCATTTTAATAATTATATTAAAACCATAATATACATTATTTTTAAACTATAATAATGTTAATAGTTCACAGAAGTCAAGATTAATATCATTATAATACTGATATATATTTTCAACTCCAAATTGTATTATTCTTATCTCTTAATTGTCGTACTATTTCATTACATTAGTTATAATTATTTTTGTAGAAATTCCATTATGATTTCATGAGAACTTTTTTTTAGTTATTAATAATTTTATGATTGTATTCTATCTCATTTTTATAATGTTTTTAAAACATCAAGAGTTCATTTATATAAATCTCACTTGGTTCAATCAACCATCATATTAGATGAGATCTAATTTCACACATTAGATTATTTCTCTAATTAGAACCATCTCTTTATCCACCTATATAAATAGAGGGACTACATATGTCCCAAAATGAAAATCATTAAGATCCTAACCTCAAAACACTACCATATTCAAAAACCACCAATCCAATCCTAAAAAAAAACCATTTCTAAATGTTAGAATCTTATGCATCTACCAAGAATAAGATGCCTAACAATGATTATGATGATTTTTTTTATTTTATTAAATGGTTTATAGAAAAATATCTTTATAATAAGTATGATTATATTTTTAATAAATTTTTATATTTTCAAGGATGGTAATATTTATGAGTATTCAAATCCAATGAAGTTCGAGATATAGGTTATCATCATGTTTTTATGAGAATTTTGTAGATCTGTATACTTTTTTAAGGAGGATGTAAAATAAAATCATTATCTTAAAATATATGGAAAAAGATATAATTTATCTAATAGAAAAGCTTCAATTTTTTCTTGGTATTCCATCAGATGGAAAATATTTCAATCCTTCTAATAAGTTTCCCGATAGAAATGGTTCCTTTGACCAAAAAAATGTACAATATTATTTCTCTGATCATTATAATAATGCCCGGAAGAGAAACCACCATACATAAATTAATATTATTATTTCATTATGGATTCTAGTATTCCTGATAATATGAAAAATGGATTATGATAACCTTAATTTTAATGATTCATTTATTTTGGATTTCTTGGTAAAAATGGGAATGATAGATTTAATGGGATACATCTTCATCAAAATCTTGTAAATCATGAACGATTCAATTATGTTCTAGATTATTATGTTTTTGGGACTATTAAAAATGTTTTTTATTGAATGGATTGGTTTTTAAACATTAATAAATATTCAAATCCAAGGAAGATAAAAACATAGTTCATTAGTGATGATACTCTAAATAGAATAAATTATTCATTTTATGAATAATCCAAGATATATATATATATATATATATATAAATACGGTGTAACTACTCTAGAAAAATACAGTTAAAAGAAACTGGAAAAAACTGTTTAGGAGATGTAGAAGAAGTATGCTGATCATGTAGGGAAGTATAAGAAATGAATAGTAGAATCTTAGGATGCATTGAAAACCAAGAAACAAAATATAGTGTAGAATTAAATTGTCTAATAATGAGGAATGAAAATGGAATAGAGGAAATAATGTTATCATAAAAACATATTAGTCTCAGTAAAGTCATTTTCCATAAGAATTCATGGTGCTAATATTTTATAAAATAATGAAAAGGAAAAGGTTATTTGAATCTCAAATTTGTCAAAACGTCCAAAAATGATGGGATACTTTATGATATATTTTACATACCTTCATCCCATGATAAAAATTAAATACTGGTGATGTATTGTCATTTAAAGAGACTATAGGGGATCATACAGATGTTGTTGTTATCCTAGAAAAGGGAAGGGCAATTGTATTTGTTCAAGAGGTACCTCATCGAGTTGAAAAAAAATTATTGAAAACAGTAAAATCTAATAAGCCCATTTTAATATGTAATGAAAAATATCAAAAAGAGTTTTTAAAATCAATAGAATAAGGTGATTCAGGTCTTCATGTTTTATCCAATGTTTCAGAAAGAAAAGATGGTGAATTTAAAGAAGAAACTGTTAATCAAGGATCAGTTGGTGATGATGATAAAAAAGGGTAAAATGATGAAGAAAATGAAGAGTAAGAGGATAAATATCATTATAGGGAAAATGATAAATCAATTAATTCAAACATTTTTCCCCTAATAACATCATATTCTTCCTCGTTTATGTTACCATAAAGAATTTATCATAAAGATAAATTGGAATGTCCAGAAAAGAGAATGTGGCCATATTTAAATAAAGGTGAACCACTATCAAATAAGTTGGATAATAATAAAAAATCTACAAAAATTGATAGTGATCATTATGGTTAATGCAATTATGTATATTATATAATTTTAATTTATTATGGGATGTATGTTGGAGAAATATTTGAAAAAATTGTATCAATTAAAGATGATAATGGAAGAAAGTAAACAAATGGATATTAGAACCACTCATACTCAATTTCATTAAATTGAAATATAAAATTTTTTGAATAAAATTAGGTTGAATAGATCTAAATTTTTTATATTAATATATAACGGCTTAAATAAACAATTCCATATTTTCTGTGATTAGAATCCATGGTTTATATGGTTCATGAAAACCAGATTCAGAAATCCATGTATGATAATGTGTTATATAACTGTGTTATTTAAAATGTGAATGAGCAAAAAATTATTCCACAAAATTCTTAATATCATAAGAATTATTATAAAAAAGTTGTGAAATTATTTTAAATTGTTCATTATAATATCAAAATTCATGAATAACTCATTTTAGATTTGATGAAATACTTGAATGACACTATAGAAGCCTTTCATGAATTATCCAAAAACATGTTAGATAATGGGATGTTTGTGGAGAATTTTTAGAATATGGATAACATTCATACTTAATAAGTGAAATCTATTAATTAGAAAATTAGTAAAATATCTATAGGGATTTCATGAATAAATCATTACAAATATGAAATCATCATCTTGAAAATTCATATTGATGCATTGGAAGAATGAATTAAGATCAAGAAAGTGAATGCTCAGTCCCAATATAAAGTGACATAATGCCTTATAGAAGAAATGATGATTTTAAAATTAATAAAATTTTATGAGGTTTTTAATGAATAATAAATATTATATCATTTCTAATTGTTCTCTTCATGAATTTATCATTATATTCTGAAAATATTAATTAATGAATTATTTTTTCATCATTATAATAATTTGTTTGAATATATTCTAATTCTAAATTAGTTGAATGTTCATTAATTTCTCTCGATTGATCATGTAATTCATTATATTATTTTTTATATTTTTTTACAAAATTTCTTAGGTATTTTAAGACTTTTTCCATTCATTTTTTAAAATAACAATGGGGGAAATTTTTATAAACAGGATGATATTTTTTAATTAAGGGAGAAAAACAATATTCTACTAATGATTTATACAATGGTATATAACTTATATTAAGGGGTATAATATGATCTTTAGTGGTATATTTTACCCTAATAAGTGGGATTGTTATATTAATCATTTTATTAAGATGAGTCATAATATCAATGGAAGATATGGAAAATTGTTTAACTTTGAATATGATTTACTTAATGATAATGTATTGTAGCATTTTCATAGTTATTTTTTATTTAGGTCTTGTGGTTTGTGCATTACAAAAATGGGGAGATTGTTGAGTCAAAAGGTACACTTATGAATTTTTCAATACATTTGTTTTGGGAAATCAAAAAATCTTTCTTTAATACTTGATTACAAAATTATTATTTCAAAATTATTTTTTGAATGTTTTTGTTGAAAACATATATGCTTTACCATACATAGAATTACATCCAAAGTATTCATGGATTTTTACAGTCATTATTCAGTAGAGTTGTCATAATAATTATATATATGATTAAAAATCATATTCGCTAATATCAGTTAACATTTAATTCATTCTATATTGTAATCAAACTAAAATGTTATTATAATTTGATTAATGGCTGAACCGATAAACATTATCTTCACACTCGTAAATAATATCGTAATGAAGTTCTATAAGGAAATTGTAGAGACCCAATCATGACGTACATGGAAATTACATTACATTCTCAGAATAATTAATACATAATATGAAACAACACTCAAGGACCATAATTGTTTAGTGTCCTTGGAAACTCAGAACATAATATTATAATCATGGTGAACGATCTTCAACATCTCCCATAAAGAACTTCCCCTTTTGTTTTCTTACATAATACCTTTATTTAAATTCTGGGGAAAAGAAAGCATATAAAGGGTGAGCTAAAATTCTCAGTAAGGTTAAGCATGGAAAAAATAAAACAAATCTTATGAATTTGAACTTAAAAAAATCATGAACATATAGTTTAAACATAAAAATTATGAGAAATAATTATTTTGAATACATAATCCATATATCATAAAGATACATTAATCTTGATAAAATATCATCGGGATAAAACATTTATTGTTGAAAACCATTTAGCACATGATATGATTTCCATAGTATCCAATGCATTACTTCCAAGACCATCTTAGTGGACAAAGTCCCTTTCTGAATCAAGTTCACTCCTCGTTCCAATCCTGTATCACTAAACCGGATTAACCTACCCTTCCAACCATGTCTATATCATGAGATATAAATCTATAACCAATGCATTGGAGGGACATATAGGTCCCACCCATCACATAATTAAATCATTCTTACTTGTGCCACAAAATAAACATAAATCATCTGTCATAAACCAAAGAATAAAATGGGTTTCGTAAACATCATCACATCATCACATAATCCAAATAAAACAAATGGATATCAATTCATCATAAGAATAATCAGACCATTTAAATAATAGAGTCATTATATATAAATCATAAAAATACTAATTAATTTTATGTTATATGGAAAATAGTTTTGACAAACACTTGAAATGAATTCTTGAAAAAAATATCCTTTCTTATTAAAAATAATTTTCTTTTAAAAAAATGAAATGAAATTTTAAAATAAAAGTAATTTTTGAAAATAATCATTAAATCTTATAGAGGAATCTTTATTTAAATATGGTGTTATGAAATCGTAAAAATCTGTTCACGCCGTACATGTTAAAAAACATTCTAATCGTATTTTTTCAAAAAAGTCCAAAAGTACCTTGTATGGTAAAAAAAAAGAAGGATTCCTTACATACAATGTAGTAAAATTGAAAAATAATGGGTAAAAAGGACTTTAAACATACATGAAACCATTTTTATAAAATATGAGCACAGATGATAAATATAACCCCAGTAAATATTTACGAATAAACAATCTTGAATAAAAATGAGATTGGAAAAGTTAACCCTTACCTTATGTCTGATATGCTTCATACATATCGGAACCTCCTGTATATTGATTTAAATAATGTCATTGACTTATTATATAATCATATTCTTTGTTATGATATCATATATGGTTCACTTATGACTTTATATTACAAGTTCTTTTTAAAATTCAATGTTAAAGCAGCGTTTTAGGTAAAATCGTTTCATTTATCGAACATGTTTCGACATTTTATTCTTACTTATATCCTTATTTACATAATTAAAGAATGTAAAAAATGATTTTTATATAATATATATTCATCATATATATATATATGATATACCGATAAATTGAATGAAATACACCGTTCATGGAGATTATAGGTCGTACGTACGCATGAAAGCTGTTTTCCTTTCCTTATTGACTTGAATAGAAGTAAGTAGATGAAATATACTATTATATATAGATAAATATATTAGATTTATCATGTAATATATTTAATTATTATTTATTATATATACTTTATAATCATTCTTGAATGGTTAACATGGAAAATGAATCTCATCGCGTCGTGGTGACAATAATCCGTACATACGCACAAGCGATAATATCATTTCCATAATTATTGAATGGATTTGGAGTGGATGATATAATATCTAAGAATCAGTATGATGTTATAATAACCATATATATTTATTATTTACACCATTATACCCTTCCATTTAAGGTGTTGATGAAAAACTGATTACACCAAGGCGTGGAGATGGTATTCCGTACGTACACACATGCGGTGATTTTGTTTTCTATAGTATTTATAGAAGGTGAAATGGGGATGTTTCATATTAATAATAACATATAATTATATTATTTATACTGATGTTGTATATTTATAATGAAACAACTAAATAAAAATATGTTGATGAAGAAGGAAACTTGAAAGAATCGGTAGAAGAGATTACATCTTCTTCGACGCACCTCTTTTAAGCTTTCTCTTAAAGCACTAGAGTTGGTCTTTTGTGGAGACCAGAACCTCTATAATGTTTCTATGGATTTTCAGAAGCGAAATGGTCAGGGTGTGGCTGAGCTTGTTGGATCAAAATTTAGTGAAGAGAAGAGGTAAGAGGTGCCCTTTTATAAGGGAAGAGAGGGGCACTTTACGAAGAACTTAAAATATTATTCTATAATAAAGTAATATTTGGTTTATAATAGATCCAAATTTAGTTATTTAGAATATAAAGTAGGTATGGGTCTATATCCTCTCAACCAATAGTTTTTAGAAAAGTTTAGGGTACTATTTTAACATTATCATTTAGATTTAACTCTAAGTTAAAAAAATTAACTTTTACCGTGTCTTCTTTTTTTCTTACACTATATGGTTAATAGAAATACTATAACAAGAAAAAAGAACGCCAAGTCGTTCATTATTAATATATATAACCTTATATATGTCATTTTTATGAACAAAAGTTTTTTAGTAATAGACTAACAATGAATAATATAATATTAAAAAAACGATTTTTTGTCAAATTTGACACTATTTGGTAATTTATTTTTGTGAAAAATCAGAATAGAATGATTTGTTCAAAAATAGTACATTGAATCAATAATTAGATGTCATATTAACATAAAAAATTACTGGAATTTATAAAAAGTCTCAAATTACATTTATTTCTGTATTTATAACATCATTTATGATAATTTTTCATTAATAAGGTAATTAATGCATTATCATTGTGTCATAAATAAGATAAATTATTTAATTTCTAAATATTATAAATAAAACTCCATTATATATGAAATCTTTTTAGCTTTCTTATGAATAATTATATTTGAATTTATCTTATGTTTCACACTATATTAAAAAATATTTACATATTAAACTTTGATTTTAACTCTTCTAACTCTTCTTTGAATTAAATAATAATAAATGTCCTAATCTAATCCATGTGGACCTAAATGATAATTTTTATTACTAATTTTATTTTTGGTAGAATTACACTTATACAATAGAATTAGGATATGTGTTAGGGTAATAATAATATCATTTTTACCCTTAATTACCCTATTTACTTTAAACTGTGGCAAATAAAAATAAAAAGTTACTATTCACCCAAAATTATTTTTTCTTATTGAAGGAAATTTTACTCCTTGATATTAACAGTGTCTCTTGGATTTTCAAAATTCCACTCACAAAATATGTAAAATTATGTTTTATGTAAATTTTTAAATTCTCCTAGAAGGTGTGTAAAAGACGGTGAAAAGTTCAATAAAATTTTTATATATCTAAAATTATTATAAAATGACTCCAATGAATTACATTGGAAATATATAGGTATTATGTATCAATTTTTACCAAAAATAAATTTAAATAAAATTAATAATTATTTAAATAAAAATTCATTTTTTAAATAGTAACCTGGTGTTTTCACTATTCTTCAAAAATTGAATGTTTTTAAAAAATACCAAAAATTCACCCTAGGATAATTTTGATATTGAGAATCCAAAATTGAAGTCTATTTTGAAAAATAAAATATATAAAATTTCAAAAAGTGGGTATTAATATTCATAATTACTTGTTTATATAATATTTAAATAACATATCATTGATTAGTGAAACTCGGTATTGCGTACAACACACACTATCGTGGATGGTCACGATTGAATGTAATGCAAGCCAAGTCATGGATGAGTGTAGTTCATGATTAATTTGTTGCTGTGTATAATAGAATCCAACAATATCTCATTTATACATTGAATATATATATATACACATACACTCAATGTTGCGCAGAATAACTTCTATCAAACGAAATTGAAATTGTGTGAAACACGATCCAAGAATAGTGTTGTGTATACTATAAGCTAATACGGTGTTGTGTATAGCGCAACATAATTTTAGTGTAGCATACAACACAAGACATCAAATAAATTAAAAAATATATTTCTTATAAAATCTCGAGGTGTTACATTCTACCCCCCTTAAAATGAATTTCGCCGTCAAAAATCATCGGGGATATAAATCATTTACTACTTGAAAGGTTCATTCATAGAAACCCACATTGTAAAATGGAATACTAATACATAATTTTAAAAAGTGAAGTATGAAACATAATGGTTACCCAAATTAACTCATCACTGGGTTTCCACGTATGATAATATAGGTGAAATATGGATATGGTAGATAAATCTAACCATCAAGTTTGGATAAAGAGTTGTAGAGAACATGGCTATGAAAAAACAAACAATCAAAAACCCATAAATTATTTATAATCTAAGGTACCATATGATTCATCATATATGAGAGTACTAGGACAACATTTTTGGTTTTCAAGATCATTTCCCAAACGTTTATGAAATTTTACATCAGGAGAAATACTTAATTGATTTCAGTGTAATATAATCATTGGACATTCCATGAAAAATTTTCACATTATCTCTATTTAATGAAATGAATTTGAATTTTTCATTCATGAAGTGTTAGCAGATCATCCGATATAATGACAAGTCATCCCATCTGTTTCTATCACAAAAAGGTTAGGATATGTTATTAAATATACATTAGTCAATCTATGGTGATATTATTCGTATATGATTCCAACAATAGACTTATACTTCATCTATCATACCTGTTAATTAAATAAAACCAGTTTATTCTAACCAGAGACTTCATGTAGGCCTGTGGTAGGCGATAAAGGTCTATCGCACTTTGGTTGTGGGTTCGATTCCCGCAACCTTTTCTGACGCGATGGGTTGTCTCCCATCCTACAGGATATCCTTTTTCTGAAACAACACTATTATAACATTACAAAAATAAAATAAAATAAGTTTTAGCCTTAATCAATACTATTTGATGTCCAACATAATCCATTCCAATCTTTAGACTTATCCAAAATACTTCGTTCCATGCTCATAGTATAAAAAACAATTACTTGAAAGGTCATATAACAAGCACGTGAATACCATCATTTATCCCCTATATATCATAAGATATATCTTGTTGGTCACCTTCCAAACATGTGAATACCGTAATCATGTATTATTTTGAAAAATAAATTACCATTGAACCTTAGTGAAAACATGGATGCTGTCCAAAGTTAAATCATTCTACATACCAAAATCCAAAAATTTCTATATAATTAGACCATGATATAACATTTTCCTTGTATCAGTCATGAGCTCATGAATACTATCAAACATATTATTTTCTCCATATCCCTTCAATATACGCATATCATTAGCTTTAGTAAATATTTGTATCACTTTTCTTGGTTACTGGTACCATATAATTATTGAAAACCACAATAAACTAATACATAGATATTCCAATATTCCACAATACTATAAATGAGATTCCACAATATTATTTCAGAATCCCGTTACATAAACACATATTCATTCCACTACATCGTTATCATACTCACCATCGTCAATAGTGATCGAATGTGACTTCCGTTTTTCCTTTATCTTAAGATGTAGTTGAGGTTGATCATCATTAAACCATGGATTAAGGAATTGGTTAACATAATGCCCCATTTCCTTGCACTTGAACCATTGAAGTGTTGGTGGTGCATTTTAGGTTGTCTTTTCTATATTCTCATCATTAGCTACCTTTTTCCCATTACATTGACACTCACCTGCTCAATGACCATCATTTCCACACTTGAAATATTTTCTAGTACCTTTTATTCAATCTCCACCATGCTTATGTCCACACTTTGAGAATAAAGAAACATTCACCTTCTTTTAACCATTGTTTTGAGGTTTTTCCTTGAATTCAATATTTCGTTTCCTATCAAAACCATGAGATGGATATGTTACACCAATGTACAGTTTTACCTTGATAGCCCAACACACAATTTCTTCATAGCTATTGATGTCTCTAATCACTAATTCCCTTCAAAGACTTGGTTTTATGCCACTGAAGAATCGATCAATTTTACTTTCATGTTGGATGATAATGCCAGATTCATACCTTGCAAGCCTTGTAAAATTTGCCTCGTATATACCAATAGATTCATCATCCTTTTATTTAAGCTCAAGGAACTCCTTTTCCATCTTTGTTCGAGGAATACGAGGGAAGTACTTATTGAAAAAAAATGTTCTTGAACTCATCCCATTCCATTGATTCTATTTCTACTTGGGGCCTTGTATTCTTAATTAGAGTCCACCAATGGTCTTCTTCACCTTCTAACCGGTAAACAACCAAAATTAATTTTTCATGCTCTGTACAATGGAGTATGAAAAATATATTTTCAATGGAATTGATCCATTGTTCAGCAACAAGTGGTTCAGAAGACCCACTAAAAGAAGTTGGACGTTGCCTCATGAAGGACTCAATAGAATATTGTTTATTTCTCTGCTCATTTGGAATTCCAGAATGATTCCTAGATTGTGTATGTATAGAAATAATATTTTTCCCTCCATATCCATCACATTTGGTTATTTGGGAGGAAAATCATTGCATTTCCATTAAATTGATCAACACGGTTCCATCAGGTTCCACAATCGTCTAAAATCCAAAAAAAAAAATTGTATGAGGTAAAATTCATGCTTGGTAAAAAAACATAATAAGGGGGGGGGGGTACCTTCAATATCATACATCTTAGGTTTGATTCTAATATCGTTACTATAATTATAGGAAAATAACCTATACATATACTTAAAATTATGGACATCCCTAGACATACCATATAAATATATCTAGAGATTTCACTAATGTTTTTGCATCCTAGTTTCCAAAGGTTAACAAAACCATTCCACTGATACCAACTGTAGAGACCCAATCTTGGCGTACATGGACAATACATTACATTTTTTGAATAGTTAATACATAACAAGAATCAACACTCAAGGAACATAATAATTTATTTTCTTTGGAAACTCAGAACATAATCTTCTAATCATGGTGAATGATCTTCAACATCTGCCATAATGATCTTCCCTTTTTTTACCGAAACAATTTCGTCAAATCCTGGGGAAAATAAAACATATAAAGGGTTACCTCAAATCCTCAGTAATGGTAATCATGAAGAAAATAAACAAATAAAATACATTTGAACTTAAAAAATCATGAATAAAAAGTTCAAACATTAAAATCTTGAGAAATAAATTTTTGCAATACATAAGGAATACATCATAAAGAAACATTAATCATGATAAAATAGAATTGGAATAAAACATGTAATTGTGGAATACCATTAAGCACATAATATGATTTCCATTGTAGCCAGGCCATTACTGCCAAGACCATCTTAGTGGACTAAGTCCATTTCTGAATCGAGTTCACTCTTTGTTCCACTCCAGTTTCGCTAAACCAGATTAACTTACCATTCCATCCTTTTCTATATCATGAGATATAAATATTTACCCAATGTATTGGAGGGAGATATAGGTCCTACCCATCTCATGAGGAAATAATTTTTACTTTTGCCACAAAATAATCATAAATCATTCTTCAAAACCCATAGAATAAAATGGGTTTCATAAACATAATCTCATCATAACTTAATCCAAATAAAAAAATGGATATATATTCATAATAAGAAGAATAAAACCATGTAATGAATAGATAAATTATACTTGAAACATAATCATACTAAATAATTTTATCTTAGATGAAAACAGTTTTGACAAAACACTTGAAATGAATTCTTGAGGAAAATATCATTTCTCATTCAAAATCATTTTCATTTCAAAAAATGAAATGAAATTTTAAAATAAATGTATTTTTTGAAAATAATCATAAAATCTTGTTGAGGAATATTTATTATAATATGGCTTTATGAAATCGTAAAAATATGTTCATGCCATATAATTTAAAATAAATTCTCCTCATAAATTTTCTAGAAAAGTCAAAAAGTACCTCATATGGTAAACAAAAGAGAGATTCCTTACATACAATTTAGTCAAAGTCAAAAAAATTGGTAAAAAGTACATTAAACATACATGAAACCGTTTTTCTAAAACATGAAAATCGATGATAAATATAACCCCAGTAAATATTTATGTATAAACAATCTCAGATAAAAATGAGATTATAAAATTTATCCCTTACCTTAGGTCTGATATGCTTCGTAAATATCCAAAACTCATGTATAATGTTTTAAATAATGTCATTGACTTATTAAAAAATCATATTCTTTTTTATGATTTCATATATGGTCTACTTATGACTTTATATTACCAGTTCTTTTTTAAATTCCATTTTAAAGCAGCGTTTTAGGTAAAATCGTTTCATTTATCGAATGTGTTTCGATTTGATGTTCTTACTTAAATCCTTATTTACATAATAAATTAATGTAAAACATGATTTATATATAATATATATTCATCACATAAATATATATATGATATATCAATAAATGGAATGATATACACCATTAATGGATACGGTAGACCATACGGACGCATGAACGCTATTTTCCTTTCCTTATTGACTTGAATGGAAGTAAATAGATGATATATATATATATATATTAATACAGTAGCTTTATCATGTCATATATTTCATTATTTTTAATTATATATACTTTATAATCATTCTATAATGGTTAACATGGTGAAAGAATCTCATCATGTCGTGGAGACAGTAATTAGTACGTACGCACGAGCGATGATAACTTCCCATAATTATTTAATGGAATTGGAGTGGATGATATAATATCTTAGAATCAGTATGATGTTATAATATCGATATATATTTATTATTTACACCCTTATACCCATCCAAGTAAGGTGGTGACGGAAAAACAGATTACACCACGGCATGGAGACGGTATTCCGTACGTACGCACACACGGTGATTTCAATTTCCATAGGATGGATAGAAGGTGAAATGGTGTTGTTTAATATTCATAATAAAATATCATTATATTAGTGATACTGGTGTTATTACTTTATAATTAAAAAAATAAAGATGAAGATGTTGAAGAAATGGGAAACATGAAAGAATCGGTCGATGAGATTACCTCTTCTTCGACGCACCTTTTTTATGCTTCCTCTTAAGGAACTAGAGTTGGTCTTTTGAGGAGACCAGAACCTCTATAGTGATTATAGGGACCTTGATAAGAGAAATGGACAGGTTTTGGCCAAGTTCGAGGGATCAAAGTTGTATAAAGAGAAGGGGGAGGAGGTTCCCTTTTATAAGGGAGGAGAGGGGTACTTTAGGGAAAACATAAAATATTATTTTATAATAATGTCATATTCGGTATATAATAGCTCCAAATTAATATATATAGACGCTAATGTGGGTATGGGTCGCAATAATCTCATCCAATAGGTTTTAGATATGTTTAGGTTACTATTTTAACCTTATCATTCAGATTTAACTCTAAGTTAAATAATTTAACTTTTAATGTGTCTTCTAGTTTTCGTACACTATATGGTCAATAAAATTACTATAACAAGCCAAATTAAACCCAAGTGGTTCATAATTAATATATATAACCATATCTAAGTCATTTGGGTGAGCCATATATTTTTAGAAATACAATAACAATTAATAATATAATATTTTTTAAATAGTATTTGTAACACCCTGACCCCAGTTACCCAGAGTCGGTGCATTATTACATAACGTTGGCATGATCACAAGAAAGATCAAATCTCGAAAGACAAATTAGTTTATTAGCCTTGGAATAACTAGATACAGTAATAAAGTTTACATTACATTATAAAATGAAAACTACGACAATATCATCTCCATAGTTCACACTCTTATCTCCTCATACTATCCCTGCAGGTCGTTCATAAATTACTTCTTCACATTCTGGGAAAAATAAAACATAGAAAAGGGGTGAGCCCAAATGCCCAGTAGGGATAACAATATAGTGGAAACTTTCATAAATAAGAATAAACATTTAAGGAAATGTATAACTAAAACAAAAGCCTTTTAAACTTGAACATCAACCTAGTATGGCAAAATCAAAATTAAATAATGCCATTTACTTATTTACATGTATATTCTACTAATAGAATAATCACATGAAATATCAATAACCAATTTCAAAATGATGGAATGCATAATGCTAGACTATCATAACCACATAGCCAAGTCCTCATGCCAAGACTATAAATAATATTTTGCAAATTTCTTATGACAATACACTAGTTTTTCTCATGAGACCTACCGATAAAATTTATATATAAGATACTAACGTTTAAAATTGCTCTAATATACTCCAGTGTTTTTCTGAAAACATTATGAAATCTTCTGAAAACAAAATAACTAATTCTAAGACTGCTCGACTAATTACAGGCCATGATGGGTCCACACCCTATCCCTTCCTATCTACCACACTCGAGAGTCGGATTTTCTGAAAGCATTTTTAATCATTCGTTAAATACATATACATTTTCACTAGATTTTTATGTTTTTTAGAGAAATATCTTTTTTTTTGAAATCATTTAAAAATAATATAATTATAAAAGAAACCCATTATTTTGAAAATATCCTTATAAGCTTATAAGGGAATATTAAAAGGTATAATAAAGGTGGATAATAACTGCACCTGCTGAATAAGTTAATAAAAATAATTCTTATCTTAGTTTTGTCGAAAAGGTCAAAAAGTAAATTGTTTGGAAAATGATGGAAAGATTCCTTTATAACCCACTTTTAAAAGTCAAAAATGGTATAAATTACTTTAACCCATAGTCTAGTAAATTGTAAAAATGTTTTTAAATACTTTTTTAAGAAACATTGATGTGGATGATAAAGAGGTCCTAGTAGATAATTACGTACAAACGAACTCGGATAATGAAGAAATTGTGAAATAACTCTTACCTTTTACTTATAAATGGTTAGGGATAGGTTAACCTCCTGTATAATGGTGAAATAATTGTTATTAATTTATACAAGATTCATATAAATTATTATGTTATCATATATGATCTTTTAACATTACATTGTTAATAATATCTTAGTATTATCATTGTTTTGGTTGTTAAATTACTCATTTTATTTTATATGTTTTGTTACGTAAGTCGTGTTTGTCATGGATAAGTTGTATCTTATTCATATCCAGAATGATATCAAGTCCTTAACCATTATTTTTAAATCATTAAATGATAATTATACTTGAATGGATATGATGGAGAATGAATCTCATCCCGGCCGTGGAGACGGTAGTCCGTACGTACGCACGAGCAACAATATCATTCTTTTGATATTAAAAAAATATATAATTGGATGATATATCATATATACAGAATCACTATCATGTTATATTTATTTTTTACATGAATTAAAAATCATTATTATACCCATCCAAATAATAATATATTGAATAACAATTAAACCACGACGTGGAGACGGTAAGCCATATGTACGCATGTATGGTGACATGTCATTCAAAGGATGGATAGAATACTGAATATTGGTGTACCATATTTATAATAATTTTAAAGTATATAGTAGATACTGGGTTCATTATTTTATAATGGTAATAACAAAGAAAGAAGAAGTTGAAGAAGAAATGAATTTGAAAAAGGGTGGTGAAAACATTACCTCTTCATCGGGTTCTTCCATTTGATTTGATCAAAATGGCTCTATAGGTTGGCTTTATGATCAAAATAACACCTCTAGGTTTTATTGAGGGAATATTAGAGAGTATTTGGATAGGTTTTGGCCGATCCAAAAGGCTTTGAAGTTGTTAATTAATAAGAATTGGGAGTTCCCTTTTATAAGAGGGGTGAGGGGCACCTTTGGAAAAGCTAGAAATATTATTTTATAATAAATTCATATTCGGTTTCTATGGATCCAAAGTGGATTATTTAAAGCTTAACGTGGTTATGGGTCGAAAACCACTCAACAAATAGAATTTAGACAGGTCTGGTTCATTATATTAACCATATCTTTTAGTTTTAAGTATTGTAAATTAGTTTGACACTTACCATGTCACATTGTATTTTAATAATATATAGTTATTAAACGTACTATATAGCTCCAAGATACCCCAAGTGGTCCATTAATTATACACCCATCATGATATAAGTCTCTTGGCCGAACCATAGATTTTCAGAAATTGAATATCAATTAATAATATAATATTTGTTTTAAAAACTCTTTTATGTCAATTTTGAAACTATTTGGAAAATTGATTTTGGTGAAAATAATAACAGATTGATTACTTCGAACAAAGTTAAGTAAATCAATCCTAACATGTCATATTAACCTATAAAATAAGTGTAATTCATAAAAAGTCTCAAATTATATTTATTTGGGTATTTATAATATCAATTATTTTAATTTTTCACTATTATGGTAATTACTGCATCATAAATGTGTCATAAATAAATTAAATTATTTAATGTCTAAAAATTATAAATAAAATATAATTATGTAAGAAATCATTTTATATTTAAAATTAATATTTACAATATAATTTACCTTATGTATAACCCTATATTAAAAAATGTTTTAGTAAATAAACCTTTGATTTTAACTCTTTTAACTCTTCTTTGAATTAAATAATAATAAATGTCCTAATCTTATCCAAGTGGACCTAAATGATAATATTTTATTCATAAGATTGTTTTTGGTCGAGATACCCTTGTCCAATAGAATTAGGACATGTGTTAGGGTAATATTAATATCATTTTTACTCTTAATTACCCTATTTACTTTTAACTGTGGTAAATGAAAGTAAAAAAGTTACTATTCACCAAAAAAAATTCATCTCATTGAACCAAATTTTAATCCTTGATATTAACCATGTCTTTCAGAGTTTCAAAATTCCACTCACAGAAGCGGTAAAATTATGTTTTATGAAAAATTCAGTTTTTTAACTACCACATAGTGGTTTCACTATTCATCAAAAAATGAAGTTTTTCCAGAAAAATACCAAAAATTAGGCCTAAGCTATATTTAATATTATGAATTAAAAAATGATTTCTATTTTACCAAATTCAAAACATATGAGTTGAGTAAATTAATTTAAAAATTATTTCTCGTCGTCAAAATAAATAGCGTGTTTTTAAGAGATAATATCTATCAAAAGAATGACACTTGTTTATGTCCGGTTTAATTGTGGAATTATGTACAATGACCAAAATTGTATTATATGGTAAAAATATATTCTAACTATACTTTAAAACCACTAAAATTTATAATTTATCAATATAAATTTTTTCAATTAAAATAGTTAATTTTAATTAAAATTTAGTAATTTTCACTATTCATCAAAATATAAATGTTATCCAAAAACTTCCAAAATTTCACCTTAGGCTAAATTCGATACTCCAAATACAAAAATGAAGTCCATTTTGTGAGATAAAATTTATAAAATTTCAAAAAGTAGCTATTACTATTCATAACGGCTAGTTTGATTGGTTGTGGTGTGTGTTAGAACTCAAAGTTACATACAACACACGCTACTGTATTATTCAAAGGAAAGCGTACCGTTGAAGCATGGGGTGTTTCATTGTAAATTTTTGATATCCCCATTCTAAAAAGTAAATTTATTTAGTCAAATTGAATATATAAAAATTTTAAATATTGGAATCACTATCAAAAGTTGGTAAAAGTGCAATACTGAAAATGAATTTGTGCTTTCATTACGTCTAAGAAACTCATAATATGGATTCTAAAATTATAAGGATTATATAATGTTTAAAATTTAGTTAATACTATTCATAACCTCTTTTGAACGAATTTTTCGGTAAGTCATGGTTCCCTTGAACTCGGTGTAGCGTGTAGTGCAAGTTATTGAATTATTTTGAAGATAAAACACACTATGAAATCATGGGGTGTTACATTCTCCCCTCCATCAATAAATTTTTTCATCGTAATTTGAAATTTATCTTCGAAAATAAAAGGTTGAATATAGAAAATATCTTTGTGGGAAAACCCACATCGGAAATTGGGTTAATAAAATTTATTCATAATAAGGGGAAAAGAGAAATGAAAGGGTCACCACCCAATTATGTTATCTATTCAGAGAACATTGGTGGAAATTGGAAACATATTATTGGAGGGAAAATGTAAAGATTTATATGTATTGATTGAGGTCATCAATCACAAAGAATTGTAAAATTGAGGGCCTTAAATTCATTAATCTATGATGATTTAAAATACCATCAGTTCATCAAAACATATGGTATTAGGATAACACATTTTTTTTGTTTTAATACCCCTTCACTATAATATAAGAATTAATTTCTTCATTGAATAAGAGAAAAAGAAAAATATATTCTTGACAAGTAGAGTCTCATCCTTTAACTATGTTCTACAACAATCTCATCTTTCACTCTAAAAGATAATATAACTTAAAATAATATTCTATTTATCCTATTCATATAGGGTTAAAAAAATGAATTTATAATTCATCTAGAAGAACCATTAAAAAAGACATTATTCAATCCATGACAACATGTGGGTCAGTGGTAGGTGATACACCCTTGCCACCCTTCGGTTGTGGGTTCATGTCTCGCGGCCTTGACGGACGCGACAGGTTGCTGCCCGACCTCCAGGTTGTCCATTTATGGAAATCCAAAATAATCCAAACTAGAACATCCAAAATAATTCAGTCCAAAATTTATAAGGAAGGTAAAAAAATTGAAGATCCTTTTTTCCGCGTAATAAGATGTGAACACCTTCATCATGTATTCTTTTAAAACACTGCAACATCCTGAATTACCATAAAACCTTATTGATTACATTTATGATCCATTATTCTTTAAAGAATAATAGATATACTCCTTCAATCCAAAAATGTTGTAAACCCCAACAATGATGGAATATACAAATCATTAATCAGTTTCAAGGTAGTCAAGAATATCCAATATAATTTATCCAAATCAATCATGTATTATTCTAAAATCACTACCTCGGTATCAGAACCATATTATGGTTTATCTTTCTCTCAACCATATATTTTCCAAAAATTTAACCTACTATTGAGTCACTTTTCTTTGTTCCACACAATCTGAAGTCCTTAATGAAATATTACTATAGTAAAATCCTTATATAATCCATAATTATTATAACAAGTACATTGTTAATACAACAGTAATATAATATAATCAACATAAGAACTCTAATCATTCCTCTTCGTCTGTGTTAGTATTATAATTGATTATTATCCAATAACATCATTTGCGGCATTGTCTGATGACTGGGACATATGTTCGCGTAGTGTCCAAACTCATTGAAAATGAATAATTGTACATTTGAAACCATTTTCTTACCCCTGCAGTCACGTACATTTTTTCCTTTTCCTCCAAACATAAAACAAACTCCCATTCCTTTCAGGAAAGTTTCAGTGTGTTTCTTCCCACAATTATCACATATGGGAAAATTATTCTTTTCCCTCTTCCCTTAATCCAACTTTATCTCTTCCATCATTTTCTTCTCTTGCGTCCCATCAAAGCCATAAGACTCAATAAACACTTTACTTATCTTATCAGCACATGATATTATTTCTTCATATGATGATAATACATGGGAGACTATTTCTATTATAAATTCTGGATTTGGACCATGAAAGATATGATCATTCTTTCTCTTTGGATCACGTGCATTGTTGGATTTCTCATTCCTTCTAATGGGAACCGTTTCTAAACAATGGAATACACTAGATTAGTTTATTAATAAAAATACATAATCGAAAAAATGTAAAACACATAAAATCAATTAAATATTTTATGGATGTAATCCATAATCATAAAAATGTCTTCTTTGAGAATGTATATACTCATAAACCCTTCATAATGGTTTGTAAACAAAATGAGAATTATCCTAAGCATATCCTCTAGGAGTGTCGTAACCAAGAGTGTAACAAGGCCCGTTGTCGTGCACCAGTTCCCGTTCAAGTCTAGCTCAAAGCGGTGTTTTCGGGTTTTACCCCAAGTTACATTTGTGACAGTGCTGCCACTACCTGCTCGTATCGAGATAGGGATGTATTTCTCGGAAAACTCACAAAATTTCTACAGTACCCAAATTCTAGGAAGTTCTTCTATACTAATCCTCAATGTTCATCTTAGGTCTATGTGCTCTAATTAAAGTTTATATAAATCTAGCATCCAAGGTTTTTACTAAACTACCTCTGATACCAATTGTAATTCCCCGACCCTAGTTACCTAGAGTTGGTGCATTATTACATAACATTGGCATGATCACAAGAAAGATCAAATCTCAAAAATCCGATTAGTTTAGTAGCCTTGGATTAACTAGATACATTAATAAAGTTTACATTACATCATAAAATGAAAACTAAAACAATATAGTATCCATATTCCACACACTTATCCCCTCGTACTATCCCTGCAGGTCATTCATAAATTACTTTTTCACATCTTGGGAAAAATAAAACATAGAAAAGGGGTGAGATCAAATGCCCCGTAAGGATAACAATATAGCGGAAACTTTCATAAATAATAATAAACATTTAAGGCAATGTATAGATAAAACAAAATCCTTTTAAACATGAACTTTAACATAGTATGGAAAAAATAAAATGAAATAATACCATTTACTTATTCACATGGATATTCTACTAATCGAATAATCACATGCAATATCAATAACCACTTTCATAATGATGGAATGCATAATGCCAGACTATCATAACCACATAGCCAATACCTCGTGCCAATACTAAAAATAAGATATTTACAAGGCTTGGTTCCAACACACTAGTTTTTCTCATGAGACCTACTGATGAAATTTATTTAGAAGATACATACGTTTAAAATTGCTCAAATATACTCCAGTGTTTTTCTGAAAACATTATGCAAGATACTAAAAAAAATAACTAATTTTGAGACTACTTGACTAATTACAGGCCATGATGGGTCCATGCCCAATCCCTTCCTGTCTACCACACTCGAGAGTTGGGTTTTCTGAAAGCATTGTTAATCTTGCGTTAAATATGTATACATTTGCACTGGGTTTTCATATATTTTAGAGAAATATCTCTTTTTTTGAAATCATTTAAAAATCACATATTTATAAAATGAAACCATTATTTTGAAAATATCTTTATAAGCATATAATGTATTCTTCAATGTTGTAATAACATTGGAGAATAACCGCACCTTCAGTATAAGTTAAAAAAATTATTCTTACCATAGTTTTGTCGAAAAGGTCAAAAAGTAACTTGTTTGGAAAATGACGGAAAGATTCCTTTATAAACCACTTATAAAAGTCAATAAGGGTATAAATGACTTTAACCCATATTCTATTAAATAGTAAAAATGTTTTTAAATACATTTTTAAGAAGCATGGATGTGTATGGTAAAGAGGCCCTAGTAGATAATTACGTACAAACAACCTTGGGTAATGAAGAGATTGTGAAATAACCCTTACCTTTAACTTTTCCTTGGTTGCGTGGTAGGTTAACCTCTTGTATAATGTTGAAATAATTTTTATTAAATTATACATTAATCATATACATTATTATGTTATCATATATGATATTTTAACATTTCTTTGTTAATAATATCTTAGTATTATCATTGTTTCGGGTGTTAACTTACTCATTTTGTTTTATATGTTTTGTTACCTAAGACTTGTTTTTAATGGATAGGTTGTATATTATTCATATCCAGAATGATATCAAGTCCTTAAACATTATTTTTAAATCATCAAATGATAATTATACTTGAATGGATATGATGGAGAATGAATCTCATCGCGTTCGTGGAGACGACAGTCCGTACGTACGCACAAGCGACAATATGATTCTTTTGATATTAAAATAATATATAATTGTATTATATCAAATATATATAGAAACATTTTCATGTTATATTTATTATTTACAATAATTACAAGTCATTATTATAACCATCCAAATAATAATATATTGAATAACAATTACACCACGATGTGGAGACGGTAAGCCGTACGTACGCACGTATGGTGACATGTCATTCAAAGGATGGATATAATAATGAATATAGTTGTACCATATTTATAATAATATTATATTATATAGGAGATACTGGATTCATTATTTTATAATGGGAATAACAAAGAAAGAAGAAGTTGACGAAGAAATGAATTTGAAAAAGGGTGGTGAAAACATTACCTCTTCTTCGTGTTCTTCCTTTTGATTTGATCAAAATGGATCCATAGGTTGGATTTCTGATCAAACTAATGCCTCTAGTTTGTAGTTAGGTATTTTTAGAGATTATTTTGTAGGTTTTGGCCGAACCAAAAGGCTTTGAAGGTGTGAATTAATGAGAAGGGGGAGTTCCCTTTTATAATAGGGGTGAGGGGCACCTTTGGAAAAAATAGAAATATTATTTTATAATAAATAAATATTCGGTTTCTAATGGCTCCAAAGTGGATTATTTAAATTTTAAGGTGGTTATGGGTCTAAAACCTCTCAACCAATAAAATTTAGATAGGTTTGGGCCATTATATTAACCATATATTTTAGTTTTAACTATTAGTTAATTAGTTTGACACTTACCATGTCACTTTGTATTTTTATAATATATAGTAAATAATCATACTATATACCTCCAAGTGACCCCTAAGTGGTCCATTAATTATACACCTATCATGATATAAGTCTCTTGACCGAACCATCTATTTTTAGGAATTGAATATCAATTAATAATGTTATATTTTTTTAAAAACTCTTTTATGTCAATTTTGACACTATTTCAAAAAATGATTTTTATAAAAATCATAACAGATTGATTACTTCGAAAAAATTTAATTAAATCAATCCTAACATGTCATATTAACGTATACAATTAGTTTAATTTATAAAAAGTCTCAAATTATATTTATTTGTGTATTTATAATATCAATTAAAATTAATTTTTCAATATTATGGTAATTATTGCATCATCATTGTGTCATAAATAAATTAAATTATTTAATGTCTAAAAATTATTAATAAAATATCATTATGTAGGAAATCTTTTTATCTTTCTAATTAATATTTAAAATCGAATTTACCTTATGTATAACCCTATATTAATTTTTTTTATTATATAATCTTTTGATTTTAACTCTTTTAACTCTTCTTTGAATTAAATAAAAATATATGTCCTAATCTAATAAAGGTGGACATAAATGATAATATTTTATTCTGAGGTTGTTTTTGGTTGACATACAATTGTCCAATTGAATTAGGACATGTGTTAGGGTAATATTAATATCATTTTTATTCTTTATTACCCTATTTACTTTTAATCGTGGTAAGTAAAAGTAAAAAGTTACTATTCACCAAAAATTATTTTCATCTCATTGAACCACATTTTAATCATTGATATTAACCGTGTCTCTTGAATTTTTGAAATTACAGTCACATAAGTGGTAAAATTAAGTTTTATGAAAAATTTAGTTTTTTAACTACCACTTAGTGGTTTCACTATTCATCAAAAAATGATGTTTTTCCAGAAAAATACCAAAAATTAGGCCTAATATATATTTGATATTATGAATTAAAAAATTATTTCCATTTTACCAAATTCAAAACATATCAGTTGCATTAATTAATTGAAAAATTAATTCCAGTCGTCAAAACAAATAGCGTGTTTGTAAGAGATAATAACTATCAAAAGATTGATACTTGTTTATGTCCGGTTTAATTGTGAAATTATGTACAATGACCAACATTGTATTATATGGTAAAAATATATTCTAAATATACTTTAAAACCACTCAAATTCATAATTTATCAATATAAATTATTTCGATTAAAAAGACGTTTTTAATTAAAATTTAGTAATTTTCACTATTCATCAAAATATAAATGTTATCCGAAAAGTTCCAAAATTTCACCTTAGGCTAAATTAGATACTCCGAATATAAAAATGATGTCCATTTTGAGAGATAAAATTATTAAAATTTCAAAAAGTATGTATTACTATTCATAACAACTAGTTTGATTGGTTGTGGTGCGTGTTAGAACTCGAAGTTGTGAACCACAGACGCTACTGTATTATTCAAAGGAAAGCATACCATGGAAGCTTGAGATGTTTCATTGTAAATTTTTTATGTCCCCATTATAAAAAGAAAATTTATTTAGTCAAATAAAATATATAAAAGTTTAAAATATTGGATTTACTATTAAAAGTTGGTAAAAGTGCAATACTGAAAAGGAATTTGTTCCTTCATTATGTTTATGAAACTCATAAAATGGATTCTAAAATAATAAGGATTATATAAAGTTTAAAATTTGTTAATACTATTCATAAAATCTTTTGAATGGAATGTTTTGTAAGTCATGATGCGCTTGAACTCGGTGTTGCGTGTAATGCAAGTTATTGAATTATTTTGAAAAAAATAACACACTATGAAATCATGGGGTGTTATACTATTTTATGTCAATTTTGACTCTATTTGGTAATTTATTTTTGTGAAAATCAAAACATCACTATTAGTTCGAAAAATGTAAATTTAATCAATACTAACATGTCATATTAACATAAAATATTAGTGTAATTTATAAAAAGTCTCAAATTACATTTATTTTGGTATTTATAACATCAATTATGTTAATATTTCATTAATAATGAAATTGTTGCAACATAATTGTGTCATAAATAAGTTAAATTATTTAATGTCTAAAAATTATAAATAAAATACCATAATAGAGGAAATATTTTTATCTTTCTAATGAATATTTATAGTCGAATTTATCTTATGTATAACCCTATATTAAAAATGTTTTAATCATTAAACATTGATTTTAACTCTTTTAACTCTTCTATGAATTAAATAATAATAAATGTCCTATTATAATACAAGTAGTCCTAAATGATAATATTATATTCCTAAGATTTTTTTGGTCTAATTACACGTATCCAAAAAAACTAGTACATGTGTTAGGGTAACAATAATATCATTTTTATCCATAATCACCCAATTTACTCTTAACTATGGTAAATAAAATTAAATACTTATTATTCACTAAAAATTATTTTTATCTTATTAAACCACATTTCACTCTTTGATATTAACTATGTCTCTCAGATTTTAGAAATTTCACTCACACAAGTGGTAAAATTATGTTTTATGTAAATTTTTAAATTCTCTTAGGAGGTGGATAAAAGATGGTGAAAAGTTCAATAAAATTTTTATATATCTAAATTTATTATAAAATGACTCCAATGGATTACGTTGAACTTACATAGGTATTAAGTATATATTTTTACATAATTTAAATTTAAATAAAATAAATAATTATTTCAATAAAAAGTCGGTTTTTAAATAGTATCCCAGTGTTTTCACAATTCGTAAAAATTTTAATGTTTGCAGAAAAATACAAAAAAATCACCCGAGGCTAATTTCGATATTGAAAATCCAAAAATTAAGTCCATTTTGAAAGATGAAATTTATAAAATTTCAAAATTTGGGTATTACTATTCATAATGGAATGTATATATAAATTTTTTATAACATATAGTTGTTTAGTAAAATTTGGTATTGTGTATATCACACGCTATCTTGGAAGGTTGTGATGGCGTGTAATGCAAGCCAATCCAGGTTGCATGTAGTTCATGATTCCTTTTTTGTTTTGTATAATAGAATTCATCCATATTAAATTTATATATTGAATATATATATATATATACACTCAATGTTGTGTAGAATATCGTCTATAAAATGATCTCGAAATTGTGTGTAACACGATCTAAGAATAATGTTTTGTATACTGAAAGCTAATACGGTGTTGCGTATATCGCAAGATAATCTTGGTGTTTTATAAAACAAAAGACATAATATAAATTAAAAGGAATATTTCTCATAAAATCTCGGGGTCTAACATTCTACCCCGCATAAAATGAATTTCGCCCTCGAAATTCGTCGGGGTTATAAATCATTTACTACTTAAAAGTTTCATTCATAGAAACCCACATCATAAAAAGGAATACTAAAACATAATTTTAAAAAGTGAAGTATGAAACATAACAGTTACCCAAATTAACTCATCAGTGGGTTTCCACATAGTAGAACATAGGTGAAATATGGATATGGAAGAGAAATCTAACAATCATGTTTGGATGTAGAGTGGGAGAGAACTAGGCTATGGAAAATCCAACAATCAAAAAGACATAAATTTGTGACAATATAAGGTATCATCTAATTCATAATATATTAGAGTACTAGGACACCATTTTTGGTTTTCAAGATCACTCCTCTAACATTGATGAACTTTTACATAAGGAGAAATACTTACTTGATTTCAATGTAATATCATTGTTGGTCATTCCATGAACAATTTCCACATAATCTCTATTTAAATAAATGAAGTTGAATTTGTCATTCATGATGTTTTTTCATACCATACGATAGAATGATAAGTCATCCCATCCATTTAAATCACAAAATAGTTAGCATAAGTTATTAAATATCCATAAGTCCATCTATGGTGGCATTAATCATATATGATTCCCGTCAATTGACTTATACTTCATCTATCAAACCACTCAATAAAATAAAACTAGTTTCTACTAACCAGGGACTTCATGTAGGCCAGAGGTAGGTAATAAAGGCATGTCACACTTCAGTTGTGGGTTTGATTCCCACAACCTTGTCCAATGGCTTGGGTTGTCGCCCATCCCGCAGGTTGTCCGTTTTCTAAAACAACACTCTTATAACATTAAAAAAATAATATAAAAAAATGTTCTAGCCTTAGACAATACAATCTGATATCCAACATAATCCATTCCAATCTTTAGACTTATCCAAAATACTTTTGTCCAAGGTCATAGTATAAAGAAAACGATTACTTGAAAGGTCACATAATAAGCACGTGAATACTATCAATTATCCCCCATATATCATAAGATATATCTTATTGGTCACTTTCCGAACAAGTGAGTATCATAATCATGAATTCTTTTGACACATGAATTATCTTAGAACCTTATTGAGAACATGAATGTTTTCAAAATGTTACTCCTTCCACATACCAAAATCCGAAAATATCTATATACTCAAACCATGATATAACATTGTCCTTATATCAGTCATGAGCTCATGAATGCTATCAAACATATTATTTTCTCCTTATCTCTTCGTTATGAAAATATCATCTGCTTTCCAAAATATTTTAATCACATTTCATGGTTACCGATACTATATAATTATTGAAAAAAAATAAACCTATACATAGATATTAAAATATTCCAAAATACTATAAATGAGATTCCACAATATTATTTCTGAATCCCATTACATAAACACATTATCAATCCACTACATCATTTTCATACTCAAAATCTCCAATAGTGATCGCATGTGACTTCCCTTTGACCTTTGCGTTAAGATTTTGTTGAGGTCGATCATCATTAAACTTTGGATTAGGTAATTAGTTAGAATAATTCCCCATTTCCTTGCACTTGAAGCATTTAAGTGTTGGTGGTGCATATTATGTAGTCTTTTCAACATTTTCATCATTAGATACCTTTTTCCCATTACTTCAACATTCAGCTGCTCGATTACCTTCTTTTCCACAGCTGAAACAGTATCAAGTACCTTTTATACAATCTCCAGCATTATTCTTTCCACACATTGAGAATAAAAAAACATTCACCTTTTTATCACCATTGTTCTGAGGTTTTTCCTAGAACTCCATCATTCTTTTCTTGTCAAAACCAAGAGATGGATATGTTACACAAACATCCATTTCTACCTTGATAACACAACACACAATTTCTTAATAGCTACTGATGTATCTTACTACTAATGTCCTTCGAAGACTTGGTTTTAATCTACTTAAGAATCGAACAATTTAACTTTCAGGTTGGATGATAAAGTCAGATTCAGACCATTCATGCCTTTAAAAATTCACCTCATATATACCAACAGATTCATCATCCTTTTTCTTAAGATCAAGGAACTCATTTTCCATCATTGTTCGAAGAATAAGAGGGATATACTTATTGAAAAACAAGTTCTTGAACTCATCCTATTCCATGGATTAAATTTCATCTTAGGGCCTTGTATTCTTAATTAGAGTCCACCACTGGTCTTCTTCACCTTCTAACTAGTAAACAACCAAAATGATTTTTTCATGCTCTGTACAACAGATTAATGAAAATAACTTTTCATTGGTAATGATCCATTGTTCAGAAACAAGTTGATCATAAGACCAACTAAAAGAAGGTTGGTGTTGCCTTATCAAGGACTCAATAGAATATTGTTCATTTCTCTGCTCATTTGGAAGTCCAGAATGATTCATAGCTTGTTTAAGTATAGCAATAATATATTTCACTCTATCTACCAACATATTTGTTTGTTCAGGAGGGAAATTATTTCATTTCCCATTACATTGATCAACATGGTTCCTTCCGGTTCTATCCATCATCTAAAATCCAAAAAGAGTAGTGTGAGAGGATAAAATCATACTAGGTAAAACAATATAATAAAGGGGGAGTACCTTCAATATCTAATATCTTAGGATTAATTCTAATATCGTTACTGTAATTCTTGTATTATAACCTATACTTATACTAAACCCTAGGGACATCCCTAGACACATCTTAGAAATATCTCCAGGGATTTCACTAATGTTTTCGCATCCTAGTTTCCAAAGTTTAACTTAAACATTCATCTGATACCAACTGTAGAGACAAAATCATGACGTACATCGACATTAAATTACTTTTGCGGAATAATTAATACATAACAACATCCAACACTCAAGGACTATAATAGTATAGTGTCTTTGGAATCATTGAACATAATATTCTAATCACGGGGAATGATCTTCAACATCTCCCCTAAAGATATTCCCCTTTTCCTTTCATACCTAAAACCATTATTTAAATCCTGGAGAAAATAAAACATAAAAAGGGTGAGCTCAAATGCTCAAAAAGGGCAATCATGGAGAAAATAACACAAATCATAAACATTTGAAATTAAAAAAACATGAACATAATGTTTAACCATCAAAATTTTGAGAAATAAATCTTGGAAATACATTAGGAATAGATCATAATGGAACATTAATAGTGATAAAATTTCATGGGAATAAAACTTGTAATTGTGGATTAACATTATGTACATGATATTATTTCCATAGCATCCATGGAATTGCTGCCAAGACAATTTTAGTGGACAATGTCCCTTTCGGAATCGAGTTCACTCCTCGTTCCATTACTGTATCAGTGAACTAGATTTACATACAATTCCATAAATGTAATTCTCATGTGATATAAATCTTTACCCAATGAATTGAATGGAGATATAGTTCCCACCCATCTCATAATGAAATCAGTCTTACTTTTTTCACAAAATAAACATAAATCATTCATCATAACCGAAAGAATAAAATGAGATTCATAAACAACATAACATCATAAAATAATCCAAATAAAACAAATGGATATCATTTCATCAAAAGAAGAATCAACGCATGTAAATAATAGATACATTATACTCGAATCATATACATACAAGATAATGTCATCTTAGATGGAAAATAGTTTTGACAAAACACATGAAATGAATTCTTGAGGGAAATATCCTTTCTTCTTCAAAATCATTTTCTTTTAAAATAGTGCAATGAAATTTTAAATGAAAATTATTTTTTTGAAAATAATCATGAAATCTTGTAGAGGATGCACTATTTAATTTAGGCGTTATGAGATCATAAAAATCTGTTCATGTCGTATAAGTTAAAAAAACATTCTTCTCGTACTTTTCCGGAAAAGTAAGAAAGTACATCATATGATAAACAAAAAATATATTCCCTACATAAAATGTAGTAAAAGTCAAAAAAAAATGGGTAAAAGGACTTTGAAAATAAATGAAACCATTTCTAGAAAACATGAACATCGATGATAAATATAACCTCAGTAAATATTTACGAATAAATAATCTCGGATAAAAACGAGATTGGAAAAGTTATCCCGTACATTAGGTCTGATATGCTTCGTACGTATCCTAAACTTCTGTAAAATGATTTAAATAATGTCATTGAATTATCACAGAATCACATTTATTGTTATGTTATCATATATGGTTCACTTATGACTTTATATTACCCGTTCTTTTGTAAATTCCATGTTAAAGCAGCATTTTAGGTAAAATCGTTTCCCTTAGCGTACCTGTTTCATATTTTTTTTCAAACTTATATAATGATTTAATTAATTAATGAATGTGAAAAATTCTTTATATATAATATATATTCAGCATGTAAATATATATATATATGATAGATTGATAAATGGAATGAAATACACTGTTCATGGAGAAGGTAGGCCGTACGTACGCATGAACGCTGTTTTCCATTCCTAATTGACTCCAATGGAAGTAAGTAGATGAAATATATATATACATTAATACAGTAGATTTATCATGTCACATATTTAATTATTATTCATTAAATATACTTTATAATCATTCTGGAATGGTTAACATGGAGAATGAATCTCATTGCGTCGTCGAGTCGGTATTCCGTACGTACGCACGATCGATGATATCATTCCACTAAATATTGAATCGAACTAGAGTGGATGATATAATGTCTCAGAATCAATATGATGTTATAATAACCATATATTTTTTATTATTTACACCATTATACCCATCCAATTTTGTGGGTGATGGATAAACATATTACACCACGGCGTGGAGACAGTATTCTGTATGTACGAACGCGCGGTGATTTTGTTTTCCGTAGGATGGATAGAATGTTAAATGGGTTGTTTAATATTTATAATAACATATCAGTATATTATTTATACTGATTTTTTTAATTTATAATGAAACAACTAAATATGAATAAGTCGATGAAGAAGAAAACATGAAAGAATTAGTAGAAGAGATTACCCCTTCATCGACGCACCACTTTTAACCTTACACTAAAGGCACTATAGTTGGTCTTTTGAGGATACCATAACATGTATAATGTATCTTGGGAAGTTGAGAAGGAATATAGGTTGGGTTTCTTTGAGCATTAAGGCTCAAAATTGTGTGAAGAGACGAGGGAGGAGGTTCCCTTTTATAAGGGAGAAGAGTGGCACTGTAGGAAAAACATAAAATATTATTTTATAATAAAGTCGTATTCATTCAATAATAGATCCAAATTTATTTATTTCGAATCTAAAGTGGGGATGGGTCTAAATACTCTCACCCAATTGGTTTTAGACAAGTTTATGTTACTATTTGAACCTTATCATTTAGATTTAACTCTAAGATAAATAATTCAACATTTACCATGTCTTCTAGTTTTCTTACACTATATGGTTCATAAACTTACTATAACAAGAAAAAAGAACCCCAAGTGGTTCATTATTAATATACCAGGAAAGTTCAGTCAGAGGAATAACCTCTGACCATTTATTAAAATAAATACAAAGTGCAGTAAATAAGGAGATGGATGAGGGCGAACATCTTGCCCAAACCCAATCAAAAGTCCCCACCAAACATAGTCAATTACAAACCAAACCATTACACCAAAAACCGAAATTTTCAAAAATAAAAAAACCCAAACTTCACCCGCCTTCCACTTTCCAGTCAGCGCATCAAACGCCATCATTTCGGCTTGATCCACGAGCCGCCTCGATATTGCGAATACAAAAATGAAGTCTATTTTGAATGTTGAAAATTATAAAAATTCAAAAAGTGGGTATTACTATTCATAATGGCTCATTTATATAATATTATAATCGCATATCATTGTTTAGTGAAACTTGGTATTGCGTACAACACACACTATCATGGAAAGTCGCGGTTGTGTTTAATTAAAGCCACTTCAGGGTTGTGTATAGTTTCATATTCCTTTGTTGTTGTGTATAAATTAATCCAACAATATTTAATTTGTACATTGAATATATATAAATATATATACAGACAGTGTTGTGTAGAATAACTTCTTTCAAACAAACATGAAATTGTGTGTAAGACGATCCAAAAATAGTGTTGCATATACTACAATATAAAATGGTGTTGCGTATAGCGTAAGATAATCTTGGTGTATCCTACAAAAGAAGACATAAAATAAATTAAAAAGAATACATCTCATAAAATATTGGGGTGTTACATTCATCCCCCCTTAAAATGAATTTCGCCCTCGAAATTCATCAGGGTTATAAATCATTTACTACTTGAAAGTTTCATTCATAGAAATATACATTGTAAAAAGGAATACAATAACTTAATTTTAAAAAGTGAAGTTTGGAACATAACAGTTAACAAAATTAACTCATCACTTGGTTTCCACATAGGAGAACATAGGTGAAATATGGATATGGACGGGAAATATAACCATCATGTTTGGATGAATAGTGGTAAAGAACAAAGCTATGGAAAAGCCAATAATCACAAAGCCATAAATTTGTGATAATAAAAGGTACTATCTGATTCATCAGATATGAGATTAATAGGACATCATTTTTGGTTTTTATGATCATATCCCTAATTTTGATGAACTTTTACAAAAGGAGAAATACTTACTTTCTTTCAGTGTAATAACATCAGTGGTCAATCCATGATAAATTTCCATATCATCTCTATTTAAATAAATGAAGTTGAATTTTTCATACATGAAGTGTTATCAAATCATGCGATAGAATGATAAGTCGTTCTGTTTGTTTCTATCACAAAATGGTTTTCATAAGTTATGAAATATACAGAAGTCCATCTATGGAGAGATTAATCGTATATGATTCCAGCAATGGACTTATACATCATTTATCATGCTGCATAATAAAATAAAACTAGTTTCTACTAACCAGGGATTTCCTATAGGCCAGAGGTAGGTGATAAAGGCATGTCACACTTCAGTTATGGGTTCTATTCCCGCAACCTTGTCTGACGCAATGGGTTGTCGCCCATACTACATGTTGTCCTTTTTCTAAAACAGCACTATTATAACATTAAAAAAATAATATCGAAAAATGTTCTAGACTTAAACAATACTATTAGATTTCCAACATAGTCCCTTCCAATCATTAAACTTATCCAAAATACTTCGGTCAATCCTCATAGTATAAAGTAAAAGTTTACTTGAAAGTGTACAAAACAAACATGTGAATACCATCATTTATCACCCATATATCATAAGATATATCTTGTTGGTCACATTCCAAACATGTGAATACCTTAATCATGTATTCTTTTGAAACATGAATTACTATAGAACCTTAGTGAAAACATGAATGCTGTAATAAGTTAACTCTTTCCACATTCCAAAATCCCAATATTTCTATATACTCAAACCTTGATATAACATTGTCCTTATATCTGTCATGAGCTCAAGAATACTATCAAAAATATTATTTTCACCTTATCCCTTCATTATGTGCATATCATATACGTTCCAAAATATTTGAATCACTTTTCAGGGTTACCGGTACCATATAATTATTGAATACCACAATAAACCAATAAATAGATATTCCAATAATCCACAATACTATAAATGAGATTCCACAACATTATTTCGGAATACTGTTACATAAACACATAATAATTCCACTACATCATTGTCATATTCAACATCACCAATAGTGATCGCATGTGACTTCCCATTGTCCTTTACCTTAAGATGTTGTTGAGTTCGATCATCATTAAACCTTGGATTAGGGCATTGGTTAGCATAATGCCCAATTTCCTTGAACTTGAAGCATTGAAGTGTTTGTGCTGTATTTTCTGTACTCATTTTTCTATTCACAAAATTTTCTACCTTTTTACTAGTACATCGACAGTCAGCTGCTCGACGACAATCTTTTCTAAAGTTGAAACATTTTATAGTACATTTAGACAATCTCTACCATGCAACTTTCCAAATATTGAGAATAAAGAATAATTCACCTTCTTTTCACCATTGTTCTGAGGTTTTTCCTTGAACTCCATTTTTTCCGTTCTTTTCAAAACCATGTGATTGATAAGTTACACTAATTTCCAGTTCTACCATGATAGCACAACACACAATTTCTTCATAGCTACTGAAGTCTCTTATTGGTAATTCCCTTCAAAGACTTGGTTTTATGCCACTCAAGAATCGATCCATATTTAATTTTAGGTAAGATGATAAATCCAGATGCATACCTTGAAATCCTTGTAAAATTCACCGCGTATATACCAACAGATTCATCATCATTTTTCTTAATCTCAAGGAACTCATTTTCCATCTTTGTTAGAAGAATATGGGGGAAGTACTTTTTGAAAAACAAGTTCTTGAACTCATCCCATTCCATTGATTCAATTTCATCTTGGGGAATTGTATTCATAAATAGATTCCACCACTGGTCTACTTCACCTTGTAACCAGTAAACAACCAAAATGACTTTTTCATGCTCTGTAGAATGAAGTATGGAAAATATCTTTTCAATGGTACTGATCCATTGTTCTGAAACAAGTGGATCATAAGACCCTCTAAATGATGGTGGATGATGCCTCATGAAGGAATCAATATAATATTGTTCCTTTATCTACTCATTTGAAAGTCTAGAATGATTCATTGATTGTCTATGTATAGTAATAAAATTTTACACTCCATCACCCATCACATTTGGTTGTTTAGGAAAACAATCATTGCATTTCCCATTAAATTGATCAACATGGTTGCTTTGGGTTCCATCCATCATCTAAAACCCAAAAATAATAGTGTGAGAGGAAAAAATCATGATACGTAATACAACATAATAAATGGGGAGTACATTAAATATCCAACATCTTAGGTTTATTTATAATATTGTTACCGTAATTCTAGGACTACAACCTATTCTTCAACATATCCTTACGGACATCCTTAGACATACCATAGAAATACCTCTAGAGATTTCACTAAAGTTTTCGCATCCTAGTTTCCAAATGATAACTAAACCTTTCCTCCAATACAAACAGTAGAGACCCAATCTTAACGTACATGGACATTACATTACTTTTGCGGAATAATTAATACATAACAACAACCAACACTCAAGGACAATAATATTTCAGTTTCTTTGGAATCTTAGAACATAATCATCTAATCATGGTGAAAGATCTTCAAAATCACCCATAAAGATCTTTAAACTTTGTTTTTATTACCTAAAACCATTCTTTAAATCCTGGGGAAAATAAAACATATAAAGGGTGAGCTCAAATTCTCAGTAAGGGTAAGCATGGAGAAAATAAAACAAATCATATACATTTGATCTTTAAAAAACATGAACATAAAGTTTATACATCAAAATCATGAGAAATAAATCATGGAAATACATAAGGAATAGATCATAAAGGAACCTTAATCCTGATAATATATCATGGTAATAAAAAAATGTTATTTTGGAAAACTATTATGCACATGATATGAATTCCATAGTAGCCAAGGCATTGTTTTGAAGACCATCTTAGTGGACAATGTCCCTTTCTGAATCAAGTTCACTCCGCGTTCCAGTCCTGTATCGTTGAACCAGATTAACTTACTGTTCCAGCCATGTCTATATCATGAGATATAAATCATTACCCAATTTATTGGAGGGAGATAGTGGTCCCACCCAGCTCATAATGAAATCATTTATACATGGGCCACAAAAAAACATAAATCATTCATCACAACCCAAAGAATAAAATGAGTTTCATAAACATCATCCCATTATAACATAATCCAAATAAAACAAATGGATATCATTTAAGAATAATAAGAATAAAACCATGTTAATAATAGATAGATTATACTTGAAACATAAACATTCTAAATAATGTCATCTTATAAGGAAAATAGTTTTGAAAAAACATTTGAAATTAAATCTTGAGAAAATATCCTTTATTCTTCAAAATAATTTTCTTTTAAAAAAATTCAATGAAATTTCAAAAGATAAAGAATTTTTTTAAATATTCATGAAATCTTGTAAATGAATATTTATGTAAATATGGTTTTATGAAATCGTAAAAATCCGTTGATGCCGTATTAGTTAAAAAACATTCTTTTCGTACTTTTGCAGGAAAAGTCAAAAAGTACCTCGAATGGTAAACAAAAGAACGATTACTTACATACAATGATGAAAAAGTCAAAAAAAATGGGACAAAGTGGATTTAAAAATACATGAATCCATTTTTAGAAAACATGAACATGGATGATAAATATAACCCCAGTAAATATTTACGAATAAACAATCTCGGATAAAAACAAGATTGGAAAAGTTATCCCTTACCTCAGGTCTGATATGCTTTGTACGTATCTATAACTCCTTTATAATGATTTAAATAATTCCATTGACTTATTAAAGAATCATATTTGTTCTTATGATATCATATATGGTTCCCATATGACTTTATATTACCCATTATTTTGTAAATTCCATGTTAAAGTAGCGTTTTAGGTTAAACCGTTTCATTTATCGTACGTGTTTCGACTTGTTGATCAAACTTCTATCATTATTTACATAATTAAAGAATTTAAAACTTGATTTATATATTATATATATTCAGAATATAAATATATATTTGATAGATCGATAAATGGAATGAAATGCACCATTCAGGGAGAGGGTAGGTCGTACATACGCATAAATGATGTTTTCCTTTCCTTATTGATGTGACTGGACGTAAGTAGATGGAATATATATAAATAAATAAATATATTAGCTTTATCATGTCATATATTCCATTATTATTTATTATATATACTTTATAGTCATTCTTTAATTGTTAACATGGAGAATAAATCTCATCACGTTGTGGAGACAGTAATCCGTACGTACGCACGAGCAATGATATCCTTCCCATAATTATTGAATGAAATTGGAGTGGATTATATAATATAAAAGAATAGGTATGATGTAATAATAATGATATATATTAATTATTTAAACCATTATACAGATCCATGTAATGTGGTGATGGAAAAACAGATTACACCACAGCGTGGAGACGGTTTTCCGTACGTACGCACACACGGTGATTTGATTTTTCGTAGGATAGATAGAAGGTGAAATGGGGTTGTTTCTTATTCATAATAACTTATCAGTATATATTTGATACTGATGTTATTACTTTATAATGAAGAAACTAAATAAGAAGATGTGGAAGAAGAAGGAAACTTGAAACAATCGGTAGAAGAATTACCACTTCTTCGACACACCTCTTTTAAGATTCCTCTTAAGGCACTAGAGTTGGTCTTTTGAGAAGTCCAGAACCTATAAAATGTTTCTAGGGAAGTTGATAAGGGAAATGGGAAGGGTTTGGCCAATCTTGAAGACTCAAAAATGTGTGATGGGAAGAGGGAGGAGGTTCCCTTTTAAAAGGGAGGAGAGTTGCACTTTATGAAAACATAAAATATTATTTTATAATAAAGTCATATTCAGTATATAATAGCTAAAAATTGACTTATTTAGAAGATAATATGGGTATGGGTCTATATACTCTGAAACAATATGTTTTAGACAAGTTTAGGTTACAATATTAACCTTATCATTTATATTTAACTCTAAGTTAAATAATTTAACTTTTACCATGTCTTCTTGTTCTCATAGACAATATGGTTAACAAACATACTATAACAAGTCATGAGAACCCCAAGTGGTTAATTATTAATATATATAACCTTATATAAGTCATTTCGAAGAACCTTAGATTTTTTGGAATATAATTACAATTAGAAATATAATATTTGTTTTAAAAACAATTTTATGTAAATTTTGACACTATTTGGTAATTAATTTTGGTAAAAATAATAACAGCATGATTAATTCGAAATACTATAATTGAATCAATATTAACATGTCATATCAACCTAAAAAATTAGTGTAATTTATAAAAAGTCTCAAATTACATTTATTTGGGTATTTATAACATCAATTATGTAAATATTTCATTAAAAGGATAATTATTGTATCATCATTTAGTCATAAATAAATTAAATTATTTAATTTATAAATATTATAAATAAAATACCATTATGTAGGAAATATTTTTATATTTCTAATAAATATTTATAGTCTAATTTATCTTATGTATATCTCTATATTAAAAATATTTTAGTTATTAAACATTAATTTTAACTCTTTTAACTCTTCATTGAATTAAATTATAATAAATGAGTTAATCTAATCCATGTGGACCAAAATGATGATATTATATTACTAAGGCTGTTTTTTGTCTAATTAATCTTATCAAATATAATTAGGGCTTGTGTTCGGGTATTAATAATATCATTTTATCCCTTAATTACCCTATTTAATTTTAACCGTTGGAAATAAAAGTAAAAAGTTACTATTCACCAAAAATTATTTTTATGCTATTGAACCACATTTTACTCCTTTATATTAACCGTGTCTCTAGGATTTTCAAAATTCCACTCACAAAAGTGGTAAAATTATGTTTTATGTAAATTTTTAAATTCTCTTAGGAGGTGGGTAAAAGATGTTAACAAGTTCAATAAAATTTTTATATATCAAAAATTAATATAAAATGACTCCAATAAATTACATTTAACTAATTTAGGTATTATTATTCAATTTTTACCTAGAATAAATTTAAATAAAATAGATAATAATTTAAATAAAAATTCTGGTTTTTAATAGTAACCTCGTGTTTTCGCTAATAATCAAAAATTGAATGTTTTCAAAAAAATACCAACTATTCACCCCAATATAATTTCGATATCGTGAATCCCAAAATAAAGTCCATTTTGAAAGATAAAATTTATAAAATTTCAAAAATTGGGTATTACTATTCATAACAGCTAGTTTATATAATATTTTAATAACATATCGTTGTTTAGTGAAACTCGGTTTTGCATACAACACACTCTATCTTGGAAGGTCACAATTGTGTGTAATGCAACTCAAAACCGGGTTGCGTGTAGTGCAAGATTCCATTTTTGTTGTGTATAATAGAATCCAACCATATTTCATTTATACATTGAATATGTAGATATATATATACTCAATATTGCATAGAATAACTTCAATCAAACGAACTTGAAATTGTGTGTAACATGATCCAAGAATAGTGTTGTGTATACTGCAAGCTAATATAGTGTTTCATATAGCGCAAGATAATATTGGTTTAGCATAAAACACAAGACATCAAATAAATTAAAAATAATACTTCTCATAAAATCTCAGGCTATTACAGAAATACATCGAATTGCACAAAGATTAATTACATAATATAGAAAACTAATTTTTTCATAATGGAATAGTATTACATTTGTTTGGAATAAGTCAATATGACATCAACCAATCAATTGCATAAGAGTTCATTGAAGATATAGTTCTCATATTCATTACAATAATTCCATAGAAATATGATAGTTTGGAAGAAAATATGATTGTTTTTTATTCTCATTTAAGTACAAGGTAATTCAAATAGATTGAATAAAGCACATTTCGAATACAGTTCATTTTTTGTAATAGATCTGAAAATTCACAAAATCATAAAAAAAATTTCTTAGAAATCATTAATTATTAAGAGACTTGTCATTGTAAAATAATTCATGTACATGTTGTTTCTTAGAGAACCATTGAAAAAAAATCATCTAATATGTAATTACGTTAAACAGATTTGGAGGCCTAAAAGATATAAAATCTGATCATTATATTGATCGGCGACACATGTGGATAGTGTGAATGATTTTGATCTCTAGAATTGAAGGATATTAGGGATAGAAAAATAGAGAAGTCGATCATTATATATTATACATTCCTTGTTGAAGAGTCATAGTCATTATTGTAAGTATAAAATAAAGGAAATTTGAAGCCATGGTTTGTGGGTACCCACCTCTTGAGTTTAAAAAATATCTATTAAATTTTAAATAATTATAATTAAATTTTATATTTTTGTAATTGTTTAACTTATTTTTACAAGGGTTTTATTACACACTGAAATTGGAAAATTGTTTTATCGTAATGACCCTCATTAAGTTAAACAAAATCTATTTTACTAATCAACTCTACTCTAATGCTAAGACATAATATTTTAATTGTATGTATCATGAATATGAAATATTTATTCAAATTTAATCATATAATATGTGATCAGATTTCATTTAAACTAAATGATTCATATCTACTATTGTTATTATTTAAGAATATTCTTTATGATTCTAATTGTTTTTCTATGACATATCAAAATCACTTTGATTACGACACTTTGATAATTGGACTATCCCAATTCCAATTCGATATTTATTGAAAAATTTTAATTATATTACATTAAATTATTTTAAAATAACGTTTTCAAAAAATACAATTCACCCACCCCAACCCCAACACACCCCACCCCCTTTTATAGTAGAACCGACTAGAATACATTATTTATTCCCAATCAGTGTTATTATAATTTAATTATCAAACAATGATCACTAAAAAATGGATATCGTTTTATCTACTGAAGAAAGAAGAAATTTAAGAATGGATCATACTAACATCTCTGGTAAAGGTATATAGTTTCCTTAAATTATCAGGGTCCTATAGTTGATTTTGATAAACATACTATTTACTAACCAACTATCCAGGATTAGCCAAAAGATATTGAATTTTTTCTAGACCAATGATTTCATGGAGAGTATTAATGATTTAATGAATTGGTTAAACACATACCTTGTTCTAACATTACCATCTAGTGAAGATGGATTTTTAATCTACAATGATGTATCTAAAAAATTATTATCTATTTTACTCATGAAAAAAATAATAATCATCCAAGCCCCAAACTAATTATATATCCATCAGTAGAACTACAAAATGTATGATCAATAATTAGATTATGTGATATTCGAATTGAATATTTTTAGAAATTTTCTATATGCATATAAGTGTTATATTTATATGAATCATTAAATACATAAGATAATATTCATAAAAATTGTGGATTGATATGCATTAATTAAGGTGGTTAGAAATAATAATTGATTATTATAATTTACCCCATTTATATCAGGATAAAAAAAATAAAGTGGAAGATGATCTGAGTAGAAATGTTCCCATAACCATTTACATAATGAGGATTGAAATGGACATCTTACTATTATACATGATAAGGATAGAAATGGGAGTCATAAATGGAACTTCATCCAACCACAATAAAACTACTCAACCATCAATTCTTGAGAGGGTCATGGAGGCCCAAACTAATGATAGTTAATAACAATAAATCCATTAAATATTCCATATAACAAATTTTTTTGATGATTGTGTTATATGGTTTGGAACCATAATATGTATTCCATCTAAATTAGTACTAAATATGTTTCATCTGGATGATTCATATAGCCGATCCTTCTATATTCATCTATGATGTAAAAAATGTATAAAATCATTGTTGATCCAACGAATAGTTTCCAAGGTAATTTCAATTTTCACATTTACTGGACTGGTCTCTCATTTAGACAAGATTTAGAAGGAAATTACGATAGTTGTAACACATAGATGTGTCATTTTAAGATGGTGGTAAAAACATGAGAGTTTATCTGAATGTATCGTTGAGTTTGGGATGAATCAGACCATAGAAATAACATCTTTTCATGAAATGATAGAGGAACATAGTTTTTATGAAATTATGCAGGCCAAATCAGAAAACATTGTGGCCTATATCATAGGAGAATATGTTCCCTCCACAGGATGTGCATGATTTTAAAAAACCAAGCACCTATCCTCCATGATTGGTTCATCATATGTAGTATCCTAACACTATTCATCACATTTTTAGAGCATTGTTAGTGTATCCTTGTGGGAAAAATTGTGAGAGGTAGTTTCCTATGTTGGGGGTGCCGTATGGTTGGTGCATTGTTTGTTTGAACCATGAATCCAAATAGTGTGACCATGTTCTTAATGTTAAAATGACCAATTTCAATTAATGAGTTTGAGAACTCATTTCTTTATTTCTTTCCCTCTTGGAAGGTGTGTTAAGCTCTTACCTTCCATTTTGGAAGCCTCCTTATCTCATGACTATGTATGGATAGATCTCCTTCATCCATTATTAGAATCGAGCTTCATTAGTTACTATGGGTCTATATTAGAATGATATTTGATCCTCTCTAATATATTTCAAGTAATTCATTCTTTATTCTGTGCTACATGGGTGAAAGGTCATTTTCCCTATTTATAGGTAGAAATTTTATTTCTTATATTTCATCTTAATTTTTCTGAATTAGGGATTCATATTGGATGAGTGGAATTTCTTAAGCACGAGGTATGTGGTCCATAACTTTTCCATTAATTTCAATTATTTTATGAATAGTGTTATTTTGATGCACATCATCCTTTTTCGTGAATCACCCAAAAATATAATTATTTATTTGAAAATGGTATTCATACATTGTTTTATGTTCGTAGATAATTATAAGATAAATTGAGGATGTTAACCTTGATCGCGGACACCCCATGGGGGTCCCAACATTATTTAAACATCTATAATTAATTTATTATATTCCTAGAATGCCTTCTAATCCTTCATCATAGACTATAAATGGAATTTATTCTTGTATGTACTTTTCTAAGTGGTTATGGAACTTTCTATATTATATTTTAACACATATTATGTTTTCCGATATCTGTTAATTTTTTTAATTCATCATTTGAAGAATTGATATATGCCTTTATAATGGATTTATAAAATATTATAAATAAATTATTCAAAAAAAATTATGATTTTATAATAAATCAACTCTAACGAGGTTCACTGTCATCAAAATGAAATGGTGGTAATTAGTGATTTGAAAATTTATTATCTTTACATAATGGTAGTTGACTCCATAATTTTTGTTTTTGTTAGTGTTATGGAATATCATGGGTAGGTCATTTTAAAATATTATTAAATATAATTTCCCATAATATATGTAAATTTAACGTTAACCATGAAACCTATAAATTATGTTTCTTGAAAAATAATTGGAATTACATGTGAAGGTAATTTCCCCATTTCCAATGACACCTCCTCTATTCTCATTGAGATTTATAAATTTATTCGTGTTTCTTTGTTAATTAAATGGATTCAATCACGTGGAATGTCTTATAAATAATTGATTTCCATCCTTAAATTGTATAAATGATACGATTGACATTATAGGACTATACTCAACTAATAATGTGAAATGAATTTAAAAGGGTAGAAATTTCACTCATATCGTTGAATGATTATGTACATGCTTAATACAAATTATTATTTAAATTTAATTCCTATAGTTATAATTGGGATTATTAAATGTAGTGAATGAGATGTAATGAATAATGGATATAATATTTATTTATTATCTTTATATGGTAATTATTTAACTGTTACTTTGAATGATGGTAAGGTATCTGTTGATCGTGGTGAAAATTAACACTCCCTTGCATCGGGTGCTAAGTCATGGAATCTTCCACCAATGATACTCTATAGAATGTTGGGATAAGGTTACACACTCCATTTTTAATATGTAGATATTATGTCTTACTCACCATCCATAGTGTCATGCATGACGTCTCACACTCTACTAGTATGTAGGGAATATACCATATTTCATGAGCTTATAGGCTAATTTATTATAATTCTGTATGACTGATTTCTTCAGGGCCCATCCAACACCTTTTGTTCTATGTATATTCCCACTTATGTTTGTACATACATGGTTCATATAGGTTAATGTGATATATAACTAAACAATATATATATATATATACACACACACATCAGAAATATCTTCCAGCCGTGTGCTGATGTAGGTATTGCTTCCAGGTTTCCTAATGAAACCTGAGTAGACAATGGTTTATATATTTTAGTATTACATATTTATTCATATTACACTCTCCCATCATTACATAGTATTCATGTATGGCTTTTAGCTATAGACATCATGGGTTGTAACCTTCTACGATTTATATCTCAGACAATGCTCGAGCCTCCATTGCACTAATGTACCTTTGTAAGCACTTTCTTTCAATATCAATGATGATTTCATATGTTGTTTTACATATACATAGGTGTTAGAGTCACATGATCGAGTAGGATCTCAAGATTCTCATGGAGGTCTCACTTGGATATTTTCTCATATTTTCTTTTCATTCTTTATTTTTTACTATTTTATAAATCTCATTATTTTGTTTTTATATTTTAGATCATGTATCATTATCAATACATGCATGATACTATTGTTTATTGGGTTTTCCATCTTATATGATTCAGTAAATTTTTTTATTTTTTTGATGCCATTTCATTTATATATTAATGATTATTTCATTTTCTATTGGTCACTTATGTTATACCATTGTGCTACTCTGATCATGACGGTATAGCCTCCCCACTATCACCTAATTATATCCCCTCAACTGGTCAGTAGTCTCTAGGGTTTGGGGTGGCACACATAAGTCAACGTGACCAATAGGTCCGGCTACCGTCTTAGTGGTCTAATAGTATGGGATGTTACAATGTGGTATCATAGATTATTTTTCTTTGTCTTATGGTTTTGTCTTGGTAAAAGAAAGAAAAATAATGAGTCATCACATTGTAAATAGCCATTACTGGGAATGATCATCCCATGTTTGTGGAAAAGTCCAAGGGGTCGGGGCTTGGACTATTGTTCACGTTTTGTTATATACAGTTGATTGAGATTTAACATTGTGTGATTTTTGTACATTTTTAAACCTATTTATTTATTGACTATATGGTATTTTACCCATTTACTGGTATGTAATGGATGAATCAATTCATGAATCATTATAGGCACAATGAAATTAACATGCCATGCAAATACCATTCCATGTAGTTTCTTTTATAGGTTGTTTTCTTTTTTGGATTGTGTAGTGTGATTGTTATTCCATTATTTTTTTGTAACTTTTTGGTAATTATTTTGCATGAATTTTAATATAATAGAACTGGGGGATTAATTTATCATGTTAAACTAAAAACATGAATAGGTAATTATATTCAATGTAGTCTGTATTATTTAGATTGTTCATACATTGTATCCAAGTTCTCTATTTATGTCAAATTTCTCTATGTTAACTAATTATGATACATGTCTAGGTTTTTTGTATTCAATAGGTTCATGGGATAAATATAGTGGATGTGATAAAATGGGACATGTTTTCAATTGTAAGGTTTATGTGTTCTATATAATAGGGAAAAGGTTACCCATATACTCGAACCATCTTTGAGATTTATGCATGATTATTAATTGATGTTAAAATGTATAAGTTTATAAAGTGAAAATTTCAATTTCAATTGGTTTAAATTAATGGGATCAAATATCAATCCTATAAAAATATACAAGATGTTTATGATTTGGTTGGTGGAAACCCATATTACTAAACCATTATATATAATCATAGTATATATTTTTAAATGTTTAAATTTTAAAATCTATTTAATTTTAAACTAAAATGTTTCAGTTTTCATGATAATTGATTGTGACTCTATGGAATGGTCATAGCGATGATGTGAATAACATTTAAAACCAATTATTGGACCCATTTATGTCAGGTGGGGAATTTTCCCCATGAGATAACCCACTACGGATGTATTGAAAATTTGATAACTAAAACAACTACTATTGGTATGAATTCTGATGAACCCATGTTTTATTTTAGGGAACCTCATAGGTTCCCTTATCAGATATAACATAAAAGGTATTAAATAAATATATTTCTTAATCTATAATATAATTTCAATAAACTAATAATGATTAAAAATTAATTTTGATAAGACGTTAACATTTTTACTTTGTGTCTTGTTTTAAATCCATTAATTTGTTTAAAGATTGATTATAAATTAATTTAACAGCATAAATTGGAACCCAATGTGGTGTCCTTAATTTTATGCCTCATGTATGGGTGTTTTAAACTTTTCTCCCATAGTTTCCTTAGAATGTACATATATGCATTTTCCATAGGATTGTTTCTTTTTAGCAATTGATTAATTCATAAGTGTTGGACCTAGTGAATTATTTTTTGTGTGAAAAAGAGACAGGGTCATCACATGTTCTTTATTTAGGTTCTATCCCATGGTTGGTAGCACCCTTAGTTTTTAAATGATTTGATTTGTTTCTTCGACATTTCTAACAGTTAGTTTTGTTTAGGTGTTTTTTCCCCAGTGGGGAAATTATCTTCTAAATGACTCCGTTTTTTGATGAGTGGCCCTGTTTTTCTTGGTTATTTTTATGGTCATGGGTATCAATTAATTGTCTGCATCAATAGTTTAGACTTTCCAAGGGAATTTTTGGATAATTCAAAGGTCTTGTAAACATTTACTCATTCATTGGGTGACTCAAGGGGTTGTTAGTATGTATTATAGTCATATGGAATAATGATAATTTATTCAGTTTTATGCGTGGTCTGACTATTACTTGAATTAATGTGGTAGATATCTTATGGATGGTATCGAGGATGTGAAATATTTCTTCTAAAATCTCTGGTTAGTACGCATTTATATACATGATACCCATAAAGTATCAAAATACTATAACAAACTAGTTTATTTCGGTGAAATTGTTAATCCTTGTGATGTTGAGTACATAATATAAGCCACTCCCTAGTAGAGTTACATAGTTGATAAATGAATAAATTACATCCAGATTTTTGTGATGCCTTCCTTGAGACTTGGTTGTTTTGATACACTAGTCAGATTTGTTTTGGCTTTCACACAAATGTTTAAAGTGTAATGAGTGTGGATTGGTGGAGTGCCACTCATGTGTTTATGTTGAATATGATCTAGATTGCTTATATATAGATATATTAATTCTTATATTGATGTTTTTTCTACTCCTACGGTGGGGAGTATCATGTCAACTATGTTGAATATGAGTCCTTCCATGTATAAGGATCATAACTAAGGATGAAATTTTGAAATGGTCGATCATAGTTTATTACCCTTGAGGATTGAAAGTTGGAATCTTGTTTGGGATTTCTTGGTAGTATGAAATTAATGTGGCTATCATTTTTGTAAACCCTTGATAATGTTCATTGGTATTGGGAGTAATTTAGTGGTTATATGTGTGGGATCATGTGATTCTTCAGGTTGTAAAGGCTTGTGAGCGTTTTCTAAAGGTGTGTCAATATGTGAAGTATATCTTCTATTAATGTGTCTACATGTAATGTTCTAACTTATATTCTTATTAATATTTGATCCCTTCAAAGTATAATCATGTTTAGAAATGAAAATATACCTTATCCTGATGTCATCCGTGACGTAAAGAGAGAATATCAGTCTTATGTCACTATATGTTTTTAAATATATTGGTCTTTTTTTAATATTTATCCAAGCTTCATGATGTATTATTTTGTATTATTATTGATGACATGTTATTCTTGACTGATACTAGGGTTCCCATGTAGGAAAACCTTGTACAGACTCTCGGACATTAGTCGATTTCCCTTGACTTGACCGCTAGGAGGATGGCGCTCTAGGGTCATTCTGTTATGATATATGGATTCTCTAGATTTTATCCAACATCTATCTTGTAAATTAGAAGTACTTAATACATTAATATAGATCCTTTGACTCCAGTTTGTTGAATTTTAGATTACCCTGGACTTGATATCGGGCACAAAGTTGCTGTTTTGTGGGTGATGATTCCAGTGGGAAGGATTTTCTTCAACATTTGTTCATGTTTAGACATGATATATCTAAATGAACATTTTATTTTTTTTATCAAGGAACATCACTAGATGTAAAATATGGAATTGAGAGGAAATATTTTTGGTGGATGCAATATTCCATGGAAGAAGACTTCCCAATTCCGTTGAAAATGGGTTGGTCGTCTATGATGAGATTTTTGAGAAAGGTAAGACAGAGGTGGATTAAACATTTTACCATCTTTTTTAGTGTTAATGTTAATGTGGACGTTTTTTAATGAATGGTTTTTTAGATTATGGTAGGTTTGGTATAAGGATTGGAATTACTTTTCACAGAAATCTTGTGTTACATGAATATGTTTGGTGGATCATAATTCGATTGTTTCTTTCTGATGAGGTCAATCTTAATTAATCTATTAATTTTAATCAAGGTCTTTATTATGAAATTAGGTGCTATAGAGGTCTCCCAATTTATTATATCACATTCGGAGGATCCTTATAGAACTTCAATGAATTGTTTATAAGTTTATTCTAATGGTGGATGTACAATGGGTCAGAATTGGCCCATTCAGATGTTATACACTATGGTGCGAAGCACCTTTTGGACATAATTTTAACGATATGATGACATGATAATATCTCTAGATAAATGGGCTCTAGTAATCTCTGTTTAGGTGTCTCATTCACAAAATGAGTGTTGCCTCAGATTTTGATGTAGTATATTAATTATCTTAAAATTAATCTTAGAGGTGAGGTGGGTGTTAAGAAGCACAACACGACCATTGGAATGAGACTTCATTAATCTTTTAGGTCATCAAAATTTTCCATTGTTTATAAAGGATTCCTACGAATTATAAGTTCTATGGTGTGGAGGTTATAACAACCTGTTATTTGATCCCTGGGAAAATTACCAGGGAATTTGAATTATGGTTTTTAATTGATTGGTAATTCATTGACCCTATAATAGGAATGTTACTCCAAGATTTGTAACAAATCAATGTATTGTTATTAGATGTGGTTAAAGGATCAAGATGTTCCATGGGTGTCTTATTGTGTTTTAGGAGTGTCGAACCCATTAATCAGATGTTTGGGTCCACTAACAGAGGTGCACGGTTTTCCTGAAACAGTGATGCCCTCTGTATAAAACCAGGAAGCATATAGTTGAGGAGAATAAGTTCCCCACAAGGGATATGCACAGTTTACACAAACCATGAAGTTATCCTACATATTTTTGGCCACTTAGGTAGTTCCCTCAAACTATACATCACATGGTTGGTGCAGAGTTAATGTAATCGTGTTGAAAAAATCATGTGAGGTGATTTCCTATGAAGGGGTTGATGCACAGTTGTCACATTATTTATCCAAATCATGGGTCCAAACCCTGAAATATTGTTTTTATAGGTAAAATAGCCATTTTCTGTTTTCTATTTTATGACCACATTTCCTCTTTTCATCTCCTCTCGGATGTCGTGTTAAACTCTTCCCTTCCCACGTTTATCCCTTCTCCTCTAAAATATATGAATTACTAGATATCCTCCATTAATTATCAATATCAAGTATAATCAATCCCTATATATACAAATCAGTATGAACTTCAATCCACTGTAGTATATTTCAATTTATTTTCTCATCTACTATAATATTTAGGGGGAAGATCATTTTCCTATTTCATGGAGAATGACGGTTTCTTAGATTTCATCCAAAACTAACGGAATCTAACATTGATATTGGTTTATTGGAATATCCTTTGCATGAGTATGTGATTTTTGTATTTTCCATAATATCTTTCATTAGATGAATAATGTTTTTTATGTCATCTGAGATTTGTTGTTTATCACCTTAAAATTGAATAATAATTCATAAATTGGTATTCTCATATAGCACTACGATCAAATAGGATTATTAAATAAATTTAGGTTGTTATCCTCCGTTACAGACACCCCATGGGTGTGACTGATTTATTTGGACCTTTATAAATAATTCTATAAATGCCCTTAGTTCTTTCTAGTCATTCATATAAGACTATTAATGGAACTGATTATTCAGTGATCTTTTCTAAATGATAATGGAACCATATAAATACCATATGAACCCTTATATTAGGTTGAAATGTTTGGTATTTTGTTTTAAATTATTATTCTCATGAATAGATACATGCCTTTAGAATTTATGTTTAAAGATGATAAATTAATTGTATGGATAACAATTTCACAATTTTATAATGAAACCCCTCAGATTAGGTGTGCTGTATTCATAATTCAAATGTGTTCATTACTGTTTTTCATCAATATTGGCATTATAGAAAGGGAGTTCCCCCACACCTTTTTTGTTTGTAGAGTTATGGAATCTAATGGGAAGGGTATTCTAAAATATTCTAAAATGGAGTTTCCCTATTTATATATATCTATTAAATGAAACAAGGAACCTCCTAACTGCTTTTCCCATCATTAAATTTTAATTCACCATGTATGTAATTTCCGCTTTTTCCAATGAAACCTTCTTAGTTCTCATTGAGAATTATAAATTGATTTTCCTCACTTAGATAATTAAAATGATTAAATCACGTGGAATGGATTATATATAATCGATTGTCTTTATGAAATTATTTAAATGGTATTATTGACATAAAATGACTATATTAAACTATTTATGTAAAATAATTTGCAATGGGTGGAAAGTTCATGTTTATCATTGCAAGCTTATGTATGTGCTTAATGTATATTATTATTAAAATGTAATTCCCTTATGTATAAATGGGATTATTGAATATAGATTATGAGAGGAAATGCCTAAAGGATCAAGTTAATTTTATTATTTTTTATATGATTACACTTCAAATGTGATCTGTTATGATGGTAATGGATCTATGGATAATGGAATAATGTAGGGATCCCTTATATTGGGAGTTGGGACATTGGATCTTGCACCATTTATATTATCTAGGTTTTGGGTTGAGATTCCACACTCCATGTGTAACGCCCTGACCCTAGTTACCCAGAGTCGGTGCATTATTACGTAACATTGGCATGATCACAAAAGATTAAGTCTCGAAAGACCGATTAGATTAGTAGCCTTGGAAACACTAGATACATTCATAATTCTTACATTACATCATAAAGTAAAACAAAACTACAACAACATCTTGTCTTCATATCCCGTCATACTATCCCTTCAGGTCATTCATAATATACTTTTTCACATCTTGGAAAAATTAAAACATTGGAAGGGGTGAGCTCAGATGCTCAGTAAGGATAACAATATAGCGTAAGCTTTCATAAATAAACATTAACATTTAAGGCAATGTATAACTAAAACAAAAGCCTTTTAAATGTGAACTTCAGCATAATATGGAAAAATAAAATGAAATAATTCCATTTACTTATTCACATGAATATTCTACTAGTCGAATAATCACATGAAATATCAATAACCACATTCACAATGATGGAATACATAATGCCAGACTATCATAACCACGTAGCCAAGGCCTCGTGCCAAGACTACAAATAATACTTTGTCAAGGCCTCGTGCCAAGACACTAGTTTGTCTCTTGAGACCTGCCAATGCATCGAGGAGCTATAGTGGGCTCCACCCATCACTTATTAAATCCAATTCATTCCTCATATGAATAGGTTTAAACATATCATAAATGATAACATAATCGCATCACATAAAACATTCATAAAGGAAACATAAGATTTCCACATTTCAATAACAAGTTTTCAATACAGCACATTGATATAATAAAAACACTTTAAAAACCATTTTCAATACCAAAATAATGGAAAATTAAAACATTGTATTTAATTTTCATTTTAAAAAAAGTTATGGCTTGTAGAGGAAGCTGATACTCAAATAATGGTCCCGGCAGCGGTGAAGTCATTGTCGCCGCATACGTAAGAAAAAACATTCCTTTTGTCGGTTAGTAAAAATTCTTCATATAAAAAGATTCCTTTTGAATAAAATTAAAAGTCAAATGGTTTTATACACTATATAAATGAATGTTTTGTATAATGCAAAATATGCCTCAATGAAAGGAGATTGAGACAAAGCCCCTTACAAAGCACATTTTTTTAATAAAATAGATCAATTATGGGTATTCACTATAAGTTCACATAAAGAAGTAAAAATACATGATAGGACATAATAATATCATAACATAATTTAAAAGTAGGAGATTAACCCAAATAATGGGAATTGGGTTAAGAAGTTCCCTTACATCGTGTTCAACTTGACTCGACCGCTCTTTAAACTCCTTAAAATCGGGTAACTCTTTTTAATTTGAGCCAAAGGATTCCTTGGGAAGACTTCTGCCCAAAGTGAGGCTTCTATGAGTAAGAGAGGGAAGTTGGGAGAGTATTCGGGAAGAGGTTGGCCGAGCCAAATGGCTTGAAGGTGTGAATAAGGAGGTAGAGATGGGGGCCTTTTATAATAGGATAGGAGGGTCACTCTAGTAAAGTAATGAAATGTTAGTTTATTTTATAATGAGATTCAGATTTTAAAGGTCCCAAACATATATTTTTCGAGGATAAGGTGATAAGGGTTGTAATGATACTCATCCAATATGATTTAGACAAGTGTAATTCTTAGAATTTACATTATCCTTCCATTTTATTGAAATCGTTAATTAATGAGGTAATCAATGTATCATCATGGTGTCATTAAAAATGAATTTTATTTAATGTCTAAAAATTATAAAAAAATTACCATGATGTAGGAAATCTTTTTATCTTTCCACTGAATAATTATCGTCAAAACTTTAACTTATATAACCCCATTTAATAATTGTTTTAGCAAAACAACACATGTTTGTGACAATTTTATTTTTACATTAAATAAAAAGTATACCCAAGTGGATCCATGGGGTCCCTAAGTTGACCAATGGATTGTCTTGGTCGGCCATGACTCATCCAATAAGGGTAGGACATGTGTAATGGTATTTTCATATTTTTATAATATCATTTTTACATTAAATTTCACTAATTACCTTTAATCGCGATTTATTAAACTTAAAGGTTACTATTCACCAAAAAATTATTTTAATACCATCGAACCACATTTTAATTTTTAATGACAACCATGTATGTCAGAGTTTTGAAAATCTAATCACAAGAGTGGTAATGTTACATTTAAATGAAAAATCAGTTTTTTTACTACCACTTAGTGGTTTCACTATTCATCAAAAATTGAAGTTTTTCAGAACAATGCCAAAATTTCACGCTAAGCTATAATTGATATTCCGAATTAAAAAATGTAGTCTATTTTAAAAAAATTCCAAAAATATAAGTTGCATTAATTAATTTTATAATTAATTCCCGTTGTCACAACAAATAACGTGTTTTTAAGAAACAATATATATCAAAAGATTGACAATTGATTATGTCAAATTTTAAAGTGAAATTAATTCTAATGACCACCATTGGATAAAATGGTAAAAATATATTCTAATTATACTTTAAAACCACTCAATAGTATAATTTATCACTATAAAATATTTTGATTAAAAAAGTAGTTTTTAAATATTTTTCACTATTCATAAAAAATTGGAAGTTCTCAGAAAAATACAAAAAATTGAACATAGTCTAATTTCGATATCCCGAATCCAATAATGAAGTGCATTTTGAAATATAAAATATATATAATTTCATAAAGTTTGTATTACTATTCATAATGGCTATTTTGATTGGTCACAGTGTGTTAGAATCTCGAACATGCGTACAATGGAACCTATTGCATTATTGAAAGAGAATCGTATCGTGAAAGCTCAGGGTATTACATTCTCCCCTCCTTCAATAAATTGAGTCCTCGCAATTTGAAATTTCTCTTTGAAAATAAAATGTTGAAAATAGAAAATATTTTTGTGGAAAACCCACATCGAAAATAAGGTTAATAAAAATATAACTTTAAAAGAAAGAGAGAGAAGTAAAAAGGTCACCCGAGATAGCCCATTATAGGATTATATGAAAATATGGATATGGAGGAGAAACAAACCATCACGGTCTGATGAAGATTTGTAGAAAACATGATTAAGAGAATATTTAACTACAATAAAATCACAAACTTGTGATTGGTTAAACAATCATTGATTCCCCAGTAGGAAAAGTTAACCGACAATGTTTTTGTTTTATGTTACCTTTCATATAGTTGAGGAATTTATTTAAGAGATTTACAAAGAATGTATGGAAATATACATACTTGTCATGTAGACTTTCATTCATTAATATATTTTTACCACAAACCCATCTTTTACTCAAAATGATAATATAACTCAATAATATTATATTTATCCTAATCGTACAAGGTTCCAAATTTTAAAAAATAACATTCAGATTAGGAAAAATATTTTTTAATAACAAGGGACTTCCTGTAGGCTAGGGGTAGGTAATAAAAGCCTATCGCACTATGGTTGTGGGTTCAATTCCTACAGCTTTTTCTGACGCGACGAGTTATCCCACAACCTTCAGGTTTCCCTTTTCCTAAAAATATAGTATTATAATATTCCAAATGTAATCTTCAGAAATGTTTTTACCATAAACAATACTATTCAACATTCAACTTAATCTATCCCAACCTTTATAGTTATCCAAAATACCTATGTCCAGTCTTTCTCTAAAAGGTCACTTAATTCCAAAATCAATATATCAGATTCCCCAAAAAAAGTAAAGTTCCTCTTATTGTCACATACTAAAAATATGATTACCATCATCATATTAAATCCTTAATGAAAAAAACAAGTACTGCAGTAAAATCCTAATATATATCACATTATTCATATAACCATAATATAATCCTTGAGTCCAAAAGCAACAATACATTAATTATTCCACTTCAACTGTAGTAACAACATAATATTTTCATTGATCCCTTGGCCTTTTCTGAGGTATGTTTCCCTGACGCTTAGGAAATTCATTTGCATAATTCCCCATTTCCCTACAATTATATCCTGCAACATTGATAGCCTCTTTCTTCCCTTTGCAATCATGAGCCTGGTGACCTTTTTCTCCACATTTATAACAAACTCCCATTCCTTTTAATCATGTATCGGGGTGATTCTTCCCAAAATTTTCTCATAATAGAAAATCCTTCTTTCGCATTTTCCCTTTATCTATCCCTTGTTCCACTGTTCTCTTCTTCAATTGCATTACTTTGTTTCCATAAGACGTAGAGAATTCCTTTTCTGTCTGGATATCACATGAGTCAATATCTTCATACGTTGAGAAAGATTGTGATACTAAAGCTCGATGGAGAAATGGTTTTAACCAATCAAAGAAACAATCAATCTTACTTCTTGGGTTACATATATAATCCACAACATGCCTCGCTAACCTTGTAAAGTTAGCCTCATACTTTGAGACATTCTCATCCTCCTTTTGTCCCAGACTCAAAAATTGCCTTTCCATATCTTCTCAATGGTCACGAGGGAAGTATTTTTTTTAAGAAAATATCTTTTAACTCCCTCCATTCCATATTTTATACTTCATCATATTCCTTTGTATTTTGAATCAACGACTGCCATGGATTTGCATCTCCAGTGAGGCGGTAAACTTCCATGACAACCTTCTCCCTTTCGCTACATCCCAAGGCATGGAATATTTTCTCAAATGATTTTATCCATTGCTCAGCTACTAATGGATTGGAACCCCCATTAAATGATGGTGGTTGTTGCCTCATGAAGCGGTCTAAAATTGATCCTCCACGTTGTGGATCATGGTTCTCTATTTGAGTAAGGTTATTATTCATAACCTGCGTGAGTTGTCCCAGTATGGTGATAAGTTGATCAGCACTAGTTGTATCCTTAGATCCACAATAATTATCTTGAGCAGGAGGTCAATCCCTACATGGAGTGCATGCATTGATACAGTTTTCATTCCACTGACTAGGCACCATTTCTAAACAATGTCATAAACTATATTAGTTTATTAATCAAAATACGTAATTCCATACTTGTAAAACACTTAACAAAAATTTGACAGTTTATGGATACAATCCATAATTATAAAAATGTTTTCTTTGAGAAAGTATATACTCATATGCCATTTATAATGGTTTGTAAAGAAAATTATAATTATCCTAAAAATATCCCCCAGGAATTTCGTAACCAAGATTGCAGCAAGGACCATTGTCGTGCACTGGTTCCCATTCATGTCTAGCTCAAAGTGGTGTTTTCGGGTTTTACCCTTAGGTACATCTGAGCCAGATCCTCCTCTACCTGCTCGTATCCAGACAGGGATGTATTGCTCGAAAAACTCACAAAATCTCTATAATACCAAAATTCTAGGAAGTTCTTCTATACTAATCTTCAAATTCTATCTTCGGGATATGTGCTCTAATCAGAGTTTATCTAAATCTAGCTTCCAATGATAGTACTAAAATGCCTCTGATACCAACTATAATGCCCCGACCCCAGTTACCCAGAGTCGTTGCATTATTACGTAACATTGGCATGATCACAAAAGTTGAAGTCTTGAAAGACCGATTAGTTTAGTAGCATTGGAAACACTAGATAAATTCATAAGTCTTACATTACAACATAAAGTAAAACAAAACTACTACAACATCTTGTGTTCATATCCCCTCATACTATCCCTAAAGTTCATTCATAATACACTTATTCACATCATGGAAATATTAAAACATTGGAAGGGGTGAGCTAAGATGCTCAGTAAGGATAACAATATAGCGGAAGCTTTCATAAATAAACATTAACATTTAAGAAATGTATAACTAAAACAAAACCATTTTAAAGTTGAACATCAGTATAATATGGAAAAAAATAAAATGAAATAATTCCATTTAATTATTCACATGGATATTTTACTAGTCGAATAATCACATTCAATATCAATAACCACTTTCACAATGATGGAATGCATAATGCCAGACTATCATAACCACGTAGCCAAGGCCTCGTGCCAAGACTATAAAAAATATTTTTTCAAAGCCTCATTCCAAGACACTGGTTTGTCTCATGAGACTTGGAAATGAATAGAAGAACTATATAGGGCTCCACCCATCACTTATTAAGTCCAATGCATTCCTCATAAGAATAGGTTTAAACATTTCATAAACCATAACATAATCGTATCACATAAAACATGCATAAAGAAAACATAACATTTCCACATTTCAATCACAAGATATCAATACATCACATTGATATAATAAAAAGACATTCAAAACCATTTTCAATACCAAAATAAAGGAAAATTAAAACTTTGTATTTATTTTTCATTTTAAAAAAAGTTATGGCTTGTAGAGGAAGCCGAAACTCAAATAATGGTCACGGCAGCGGTGAAGTCATTGTCGCCGTATACGTAAGAAAAAACATTCCTTTTGTCGTTTAGTAAAAATGATTCTTATAAAAAGATTCCTTTTGAATAAATGTAATATTCAAAGGGTTTTATACACCGTATAAATGAAAGTTGTGTGTAAAGAAAAATATGCCTCAATGAAAGGAGATTGAGACAAAGTCCCTTACAAAGAACATTTTTTTAATAAAATAGATCTATTATGTTTATTCACTATAAGTACACATAAAGAATTAAAAATACAAGATAGGAAATAATAATATCAGGAAATAATGTGAATGTAGGAGATTAACCCAAATAATGGGAATTGGGTTAAGAAGTTCCCATACCTCGCATCCAACTTGACTCAACAGCTCTTTTACCTCCTTAAAATTAGGTAACTCTTTTTGATTAGAGCCAAAGGATTCCTTGGTAAGTCTTCTTCCCAAAGTGAGGATTCTAGGAGTAATAGAGGGAAGTTGGGAGAGTATTTGGGCAGAGGTTGGCCGAGCCAAATGGATTGATGGTGTGAATAAGGTGGTAGAGGTGGGGGCCTTTTATAAGAGGAGAGGAGGGGCACTCTCGGAAAGTAATGAAATTTTACATTATTATATAATGAGTTTCAGATTTTAAAGGTCCCAAACACATATTTTGGGAGTCTACAGTGATGAGGGTTCGAATTCTACTCATCTAATTGGCTATGGACAAGTGTAATTCTTAGATTTTACATTATCCTTCCATTTTATTAAAAATCGTTAATTAATGAGGTAATCGCTGCATCATCATGGTGTCATTAATATTTTAATTTATTTGATGTCTAAAAATAACAATGAAAATTACCATGATATAGTAAATCGTTTTAGCTTTCCATTTAATATTTATGGTCAAAAAATTAAGTTATATAACCCCATGTAATAATTGTTTTAGTAAAACAACACATGTTTGTGACAATTTTATTTTTACTTTAAATAAAAAGTTATTAATGTCATTTTCTTACCCAAGTGGCTCCATGGGGTCCCCAAGTTGACCCATGGATTATCTTGGTCGGTCATGACTCATACAATGTGGTTAGGGCAAGTGTAATGGTATTTTCATATTTTTAAAATATATTTTTTACCTTAAATTTCACTAATTACCTTTAATCGCGATTAATTAAACATAAAAGATACTATTCACCAAAAAATTATTTTTGTCCCATTGAACCAAATTTTAATTCCTAATAAAAACCATGTATGTTGGATTTTTGAAAATAAAATCACAGAAGTGGTAATGTTACATTTAAACGAAAAATCATTTTTGTAACTACCACTTAGTGGTTTCACTATTCATCAAAAATTGAAGTTTTTCAGAACAATTCCAAAATTTCACCCTAAGCTATAATTGATATTCCGAATTCAAAAATGATGCCTATTTTAAAAAATTCCAAACTTATAAGTTGCATAAATTAATTTTATAATTAATTCCGATGTCACAACAAATAGTGTGTTTTTAAGAAACAGTATATATCAAAAGATTGACAATTGTTTATGTCCAATTTCAAAGTGAAATTAATTATAATGACCACCATTGGATAAAATGGAAAAAATATATTCTAATTATACATTAAAACCTCTCAGTAGTATAATTTATTACTATAAATTATTTTTATTAAAAAAATTTGATTTTAAGTATTTTTCACTATTCATTAAAATTGGAAGTTCTCAGAAAAATACCAAAAATTCAACATAAGCTAATTTCGATATCCCGAATCCAAAAAAATGAAGTCCATTTTGAAATATAAAATATATATAATTTCAAAAAGTGGGTATTACTATTCATAATGGCTATTTTTATTGGTTACGGTGTGTTAGAATCTCAAACTTGTGTACAATGCAAGCTATTGCATTATTGAAAGAGAAGCATATCGTGAAAGCTTGGGGTGTTTCACCATGTTTAGAGGGATGAAATGATATCAAACTCACTATCTGGTGTTTCATTCATGACACCTCAAAATCTTTTGATATATTGGTAATGTACCATATTTCGTTATCGTATATTCTTGTTTAGACATGTTATGGAGGAATGAGTTACGCCAATTCTTAATAGCACCAAATATTCTCGGTATATATTCACTTAGGTTTGTATGTACTTTGTTCATATAGGTGTATGTGATATATTACTATAATATATATAGTTAAATTTTAAAAATATATTCCCATCCATGTGTTAAAGTAGGTTGAGCCTCCAGGTGTCCATTAGGAACTAGAGTGGGATATTGATTATTTATTTCATATTATTTCCATATTAATATTACATAAAAAACCCCATACATAGTATTCATGTACCTATTATACTTATATGCACTATGGATGATAACCTTTTGGGAATTATATCCCACAACCTTCTTAGGTTGCCATTGCACTGGGGTACCCAAGAAGACCAATTTATTAATGGACCATGGAAAATTTATTGTTTTATTTCTATTGTACCTGGGAGTTAGGAGCATATGACTGATCTATTGCTCATGATAATTTTGAATATCATATTTGAGGATTTTATATTATTTTATATTGTTTTTTAATTTTGTAATAGGTTTTATATCAATATCTATTGTATGTGTTTTGTTTTCGATTATGTATCATCATCAGGGAAAGCATGCATCTGTTGTATATTGGAATTGTCCATATTCAATGATTCCGTTGATTATTATTATTATTCCAATAATGTGTTATTTATTTATTATTTCTTCTAATATTTTCGGGTTTTTAGTTATTTTATAACATTGTGTTACTCTAATCATGAGAGTATTTTCTCCTCGATATCGCTTCCTTAGACCATCAATTCTAGCCAAAAACCTCTGGTTCACAGGGAGGCGTGCATGAGTCCATGTGACCAACTGGTCTAGCTACCTTCTTAGTGGTATATCTGGACGAGATGTTATAAAAAATAACAATAGAGAACTATTGAAAGAAATTTGTAGGGATAACATGAATATAGATTTAATATAATTTTAATCATTATTCACGGTATGCCATCAGGTAAAGGTTGAAAAAATAAATGTTTGGAATGCATCCATAGACCATACATTCATGAATGCGGGAAAACATAATTGTGGATTTTGTGAAAGGAAACCCTCATACATATATTCAAAATAACGTCATTTGGGTGGTTTTACATTTCCTTATAATATTTTCACATTTCATTATTATCAGGGAATATTATTCAATTAACCAACATAGTAGTATACACATAAGTGTTGTGGTAATGATTCATGTAATTCCACTCTCAATTATGTCTAATTGATATCTGAAGATTACCATGAGGTTATAGAGAATCACTATGAAATCATTGGATATAGAGATATAATTTAGTACATCTTGTCACAATCAAGATAATTGTATGTCTATGAGAATCTTAAAATTATAGGGGATATGTGGGGATACAATTCAATGAATCTATAATGATTTTGGGATAATCACCTTCTTGTCACGACCCCCTCCCCACAATGTGTACACATCCTGGGCCGGCAATGTGAGAAGGGAGATAATGACCCCCGAGTACCACCTCCAGTAGGCACTGGGTTGGCGACTAGCACCGAGGGTATATTAAACACACAAATGGGAGGCATTGCCCTATAAGAGAACACATAAAGAAGAGAGAGATATGATAGAGACCAAACAACTCCAACTCATAACTGAAATATAAAATAAACCCATGTGCATATTTGGAATGTCAGAAAAAATTACTAAAACTGGAAGGGAAAAACTATAAGTACCCAATGGAATGTAAAACGGTAGTGACCACAAACCAGAATAGCTCTTCCAACCACAAGTTAGTAGTAACCAGCCTGATCTCCAACCTTCTCCAACTGTCCTGAAAAATAGTTTATATATATGTAGGGTGAGTATAACAATATACCCAGAAGGATCCTCCCTGAAGCTCTCGTACACAAGCGAAGAAGGCATGCTAAATCATAGTGAACAACAAGTGAAACCAACACATCACCTAAACAGGTATAGTATATTCCCAACCTCACCATAACTACTCTCACCATATAACACATACAAGAATATATCATATATTAAATAATATCAAGGGTACCCCACTACTATGCCCCCACTGGTTTTCCACATTTCCCCAAAGACATACGTCATGTGCATCTCTCTCAAATGGAATGCCCGTATACACTTGGGCGAAGCTCCACAATCTGCACCACGTTTACCACATAGGCTTGCCCATAAACACCTGGGTGAATCACCACACCATCCTCAAAAACTAAAATAACCAGGTAGATTCCGAGAGCTACCAGTTCCTGCATAACGTGAATCATACACCGAGTATTATACCTCAAGCCATTACAGCCCATACACCGAGTAAGGATCCTCAGGCCATCAAAACCAATACACATTACACCTATGGTTTTCCGTAGAATAATAAATCCATAATATATGTGTGGAAATAACCACAAGACATTATATCCCTCTACAAAAATATATGGGGAAAACTAACCACTGTGCCAATGGCACTAGTATCTACCAAGAGAAGAGAGTGGGGCTAAATGGGGTAGTCAGCCATTCAACCTCCCATCAGAATGTTGGGGAAAACACCCCCACAGGGCTCATAAACCTCGGGGTGTCAGTTTCCTTTTCTAACAAGGTGTAGTAGCGTTTAGAAACATAGAAAGTACAGAATATATATATAACTAAAAACCACACTATGGGCATAACCTAGTCTTAGTCTCAACTACAGATAACATCTCTTGGACTCCAAGATGCTATTTCTAAGACTAGGTATCCCATAAGCACACAACCAATTAAAGAACATAATTTGGTCACATTATTCCCTTTTTTATCCATTCCACTTTATGTTAATTAATTCTTTGCACATTAATTAACCATGAACAAAACAACATTAAACATCTTTGGCATCACATTCAAAATCAATTGTTCCTTTAAATGTTACAACATCACCATCAAATTCCATCATCTCCATCCCCATGTATTATAACCATTTAATCAATCATTCAACACAGAATTACATTCCCATATTCCCAGGAATTCTAGAAAAGCATCATGTGCTAATAAACACCAAGGCGCTCGACAAGATAAGTCGATATACTACTCGTCCAGTCTTTTCCCCCTATATTTAGAGCGTAGACCCATTCTCCCTCAAGAGGCTAAACAAGTAATGCACATGGCATACCCTACATGTCTTTGCCTCTTTCGGAAAGAGGGTAAGCACGACCAGCTGCCTTTAGCAGTGGGGAAAAGTAAAGCAGAAAAAAAACCAATCAAAACCACCACACTTCCAGCCATCACAACCATCCCATACCATCATCCATGGTGTCCTCCCCGACACCCACATGCATAAACCGATGCATCTCTCCACCCTAGGTGTCAACCTCTGGCTCAACCACAAGGCCTCCCTACCTCCACATATCACAACACCCCTCCAGGGTCACAACACATCACAAGAAGTAAGAAGACAAAAACCACATCAATTGGACTCTTAGCCCTATTTCACAATAAGAGAGTAACTCAGAACCCTTCAGGGAATTCAATGAATCATGTTCATTAATCCATCTTGAATTAACAAAATTCATTTTGCTGCTTCCAACATCATGAACCAAATTAGTAACCTATCACAATGATTAAACATGCTTACTATAATAATTTAATCATCATCAAATTACAACAAGAACCAGATTCTTTTTCATACCACTTTATATTTAGCATATTAAATATCAATTAATTACGGCTTTACGTTATTTATCAATTTCATCAAGAACAACTTTCATACAAGCAGGTCATAGATATCACACTATATAGAAACTCATGAGGTGAACCATACCACGGTACAAAGAAACAACATGTGATCAAAACAATTCTTTTAATCTGGTTCACGTATTTAATTAGGTCAATTTCATTGAGATATAGAGGGATAAATCATGATAACTCTACAATTGCACATAAACAATTACAGGACCCACGAATCCCCTACAACAATAATTTTGAAGGAAACTACAATGGTCGAAGAACGCCTAAGAAGACCGGGTAGATTCACCAAGGTTCCTCCGTAGATCTCTTCTCCTAACACAACCAAGAGCAATGATCATCATAAATGACATTCACACACTTAGATCTACACATAAAGGGCGTAGATATAAGATCCCAACAGAAGAGGAGGAGTTGATCTATGTATATCTAAGAAACCAACCAAAAAGGATCACATACCTTGAGAAATCGGCTTTGATTGACAAAGAAAAGCATCTGGATCGCCCTCCAAAACACTTGGGAGAGGTTCTTCTACCTCCAAGGAAGGGTAATCTCGAGTTATGGCCACATAGGGGCTTAAAAGAACCATTTAGAGGCAAAAGAGTTCAGATCCACAATTTTTGGATCTAACTTTAAGTTCCCACATGGTTAGTCCACATGGTTTAACAAACCTAGCGCTAACCGTGCATTAGATTCTATCTAGTCAAACACTCCTTGCATGGTTAGCACACAGGGTTAGACAAACCATGGTCTAACCGTGCGTTGGCTACTGCCTCCAACACCATCCCTGCAAGGATTGGCCACATGGTTTAGGAAAATCATGCACCAATTGTGTGATAGTTATTTACCTTTACCTTTCCTTAAAAGTCCACCAAAATTCACCCCCAAGTCACCTTGACCTCTCGGAACACCTCCAACACCTTATTTTTATAATGGAATGGACCGGAGAGGACTATTCCATTACATTAGATACCTCTCAAAACATTATCATCCTAGTGAATCCAAATCCCACCTACAGAGAAAACGAAACACGGTCTGAACAACCACCCATCGAGATACCTCTCAAAAGAGAGCAAGCCACCAAAGCAACAAATAATACAATCTCATAAACATGAAAGTTCCACTACCACAAAAGGGAACATCAAAACCTGAAAAGATTTAAACATCAAACAAGTCTGCGTACTGAGCATGTATCTGTGACTCACGTTCCCATGTACTCTCATCCAAGCCATTGTGCCTCCACAAGACAAGAACTAAAGGAATGGAACGTCCATGAAACCCCTTCTCCTAGCGGTATTGGATCTCCACATGTCGCTCCTAAAAGGATGCATAATCATCAACATTTATCTCCCCCCAATCGATGATGTGAGAGTCATCATGAAGATAATGACATAGCTGTGATACATGAAAACATCATGTATCCAACTCATCTGAAGGGGAAGTGCTACTTGATACGCCACAGATCCAACACGAGCTAACACCTCGAAAGTCCCAACAATGTGGGGAGAAAGCTTACTCCCACGATGAATCGTTCGCTGCCCATGATGGGGAGTCACCTTCAAAAACACATGATCTCCAAAATTTAACTCTAAGGTTATCCTCCTTTGATTAACACATGAATTTTGAAGATCTTGCTTTGTCTTCATCCTCTCACGAATCCCCTGAACCATCTCTGTTGTATTCATCACTAGTTCTGGTCCGAGAATTGCTGACTCTCCAATCCCAGTCCAGCACAACGGAGAACGGAAAGGTCAGCCATACAAGGCATCAAAGAGAGACATACCAATGGTGTAGTGGAAACTATTATTGTAGGAAAACTTCACCAAGGGTTTTTTCTTCATCCATTAACCTCCAAAATCAAGAACACGAGAGCGCAACATGTCTTCAAGTGTCTAGATGGTCTGCTCTGTCTGAACAACTGTTTGAGAATGAAAAGTAGTGTTAAGGCATAGCTGAGAACCAAAATCATGTTGGAGACCTCTCTACACCCTAGAGGTAAAACGAGTATCTCGATCAGAAATGATCATCCTAGGGACTCCATGAAGTCTCACCGTCTCCTCTAGATACTGCCTTTACAAAACTTCCACTGAACTCGACTCCTTGATCGTGATGAAGGTGGGTGATTTTGTTAAACAATCCACTACCACCCAAAGAGCATCATGTCCTCCCAAGTATGATGTAAACCTATAACAATGTCTATTGAGATGTTCTCACACATCCACTGGGGAATCTCTAATGGCTGATGAAGACCACCTTGAACACGGTGTTCAGCCTTCACCTTCTGGCAGACTAAACAACGACACACAAACTCCGCAATTGCACGCTTCAGCCCAGGCCACCAAAACTGACTCTTCAAGGATCGGTACATCTTTGTAACACCAGGATGTAATGCTAAGGGAGAACTATGGAACTCTCTTAGAACCATCTCACGCATTTCCAAGGAAAGAAAAATCCGTCCATTATACAACAGTCGATGTTTTTCATCCTCCAACCAACCATTATGGGCCTCACCACAAACAACTCAGTCTCTCGAAAATTCCACCTCTAGATCCCCCAACGAGGACTCTTCCACATTCTACATCAGGGATGACTACACCGACATCTAAAATAGAAAACCCCAACCTCCAAATTCTTCCATATCATGATGTAAAGGAGATATTTCTTCTATTACTCTTCAGGAATCACAGGATTCACGAAGAGCATCACTACGTGACATTCGGCTCATGGCATCAGCTAAAATATTCACTTTTACAAGGGTATACGATATTTAAAAGTCATATTCCTGCATGAAATCCATCCACTGATGCTGCTGCAAGTTCAAGTCACGCTAGGATAAAACATAGGTCAAACTCTTATGATCGGTGAAAACCAAAAAGCGCTCACCAATAGGGTAATGTCTCCAAAACTTCAGAGAAAACACCAAGGCTGAAAAATCAAGATCATGGGTGGAATAGTTGCATTCATGGGGACTCAAATGTCGAGACCCATAAGAAACAATTGACATATACTGCATGAGAACACAGCCTAGCCCCAGATGTGATGAATCGCAGAAAACATCAAACTAAACTCCCTCAGATGGAAGACAAAGAACTGGATCACTCACTAACATATCCTTTAGATACTCGATTGTTTCTTGACACTGATCAGTCCATATAAAAGCTTGGTCTTTCCTGGCCAAAGCTGTCATAGGAGTTGCAACTCGGGTGAAATTGGCTGCGAACCTCCTGTTGTAGCCTGCGAGACTAAGGAAACTTCGCACCTCTAAAACTATCTTGGGGGATGCCCAAGACACAATAGATTTTATCTTCGATGGATTCATATCCACTCCCTATTGTGACACAACATGCCCTATAAACGGACTTATGGAGCCCAAAACGCACACTTTGACAGATTTCGGAACATGCAGATATTGACCAAGAACTCCCAAAACGGCTCCTAGATTCTCTACATGCTCCTCATCATATGTGGAGTACACAAGGAAGTCATCAATAAAGACTACCCCAAACATGTCCAAGAAAACAGGGAACAAAAAATTCATAAATCCATTGAAAATAGTTGAAGCATTCATCACACCGAACGACATTACAACGAACTCATAATGCCCATGATGAAAATGGAAAGCAGTATACGAAATATCCTCATCCTTCACCCACATCTGATGATATCCTGGCCGCAATTTGATAATTGAGAACCAACTTACACCCATTATATGATCGAATAAATCATCATTCCGTTGAAGATGATATCAGTTCCTTATTTTCACTTTGTTTAAGTGACAATAATTGACACACAACCGCAAAATGTCGTCGGCCTTCTTCACAAAAATACTGGTGCACCCCACGGTGACACACTTGGCCTAACAAAACCACACTACAATAGACCATCAAGCTGTATACGTAGCTCTCGTAACTCAGAAGGGGGAATCCTATATGGATACATAGAGATAGGAGATTCTCTTGGCTATAGCTAAATCCCAAACTTGATCTCTCCTTGAGGGGGTAATGCTATAACCTCTTCTAGAAAGACATCAGGGTACTCTTCCACGACCCTAGGAAACAACCACAACTAAACCTCTAAAGAACTCAACATCATCCCAACCACCATGCACGATAAGGATAGAACCCATCTATGACCCATCTAAGGATCTCGCTCACCAACAAACACCACTTTCTCTCCATCCTCATCAAAGAAAACAACCTTCTACCTATAGAAATCCATGATAGACTACACCGAATAAAACTAATCCCTGGCGAGGATGACATCATATGGTTATATCCGTAAACATAAGAAATCTCCCCAAGAGCGGTGTTTCCCTAGCACTAGCTCACAGTGTCTACATACATCAAACAAGTCAGATCGACCTCTAACTGGCGTAGTCAACGCCAGGGGCACTGGAAGCATCTCTACGTCAAGTCCCAAAGCATGGACAATGGTTGGTGATAAGAAGGATTGTGTTTCCTTTGAATCAAACAACGCATACACCAATGTTTTAAACAAGCAAAGGGTACCTCGAATGACATGTGGCCCGCCTGGAGCTGGAAATGCTAGAGCATGAAGCTGACCACGACCTACTCCACAGCACTTCTGACCCTGATGAAAACCACCACCACGGTCGTGCTATGCTCTTTGATGACGGGGAGAGTCATGGAGTTGTCCTCTACCAGCCCCATCTACCCTCTAATGATTGAATGACGGTGGAACCTACTGCTGCTGCCTCAGCGAGAACTGCCTCAATGGAGGAACCTAGAGCAGAGCGCCCGGTGAACGATGACTTTTAGGAACTGTCGGGCACACCTGCTGATGATGACCATGACCACCATAAGAAAATCAAGCGCCTAAATACTTGGTATAGGCCTGAGAGTTGCTGCCTCCAGAAAAACGAGATGTGAAGGGCTTGGACCTACCACCATCTGAACAGAAACACATCTTCCTTGAAAACCGGGAATCCCAGACCACAGCTCTGCTTCATGAGGAATATTTCTGATTTCCCTCTTGTGATGATCCAGTCCTAGCCAATGTCCTCTCGACAACCTCTTCCCCCCCCCATCACCTCAAGATATGTCTTCAACATAAATGGGGTGACCTGACGTTGGATCTCTGGACGCAAAGCCTCCTCGAAATGCCTCGTCCTGGCTTCCTCATCTAGTATCAGTTCCGAAGCATATTGTAAAAGGTTCCTGAAACGGATTCCAAACTCTTGAAAACTAGAGCTCCCCTATAAAAGGGTAAGAAGCTCCTGGTGACTAGAAGCTTTCGTAGTCAATGATAGGAACTCAACTCTAAACATGTCTTGGAACTCCTCCCATGAGATCGTTGACTCCTCACGATCCCTGAGGAACAAAAGCCACCACTTCCTTGCTGCTCCATGCAACATCGCCACAACTAAGGACACCTAGTTCTTCTTCCGAGCACGAATTGAACTGAATCTGATCTAGACCTCCTCTAAACTGACTTCCAAGAGTGCATCTGAACTGGATCCCTTGTACATTTTCAGTCTTTGGCACTAAAACTCTCAGAGTGTCTTCCTCCAAGTGTCGTTGTCATCATCCTCCACCCTGCGGTGTCCTTTTGGAGCCCCCTGCTAGACATATTCTACAAAAAACCTGATGAGGACTTCAACCTAGAGCCACACCTACAAAATAAAAAACATTTAGATCTCATAAGCCTGGAATATGGAAGACACAACATTTATTAATTATATGTTTTATTTTCTTTATTTTAGGTTAACCTATCCAAAGGTCTATCCCTTAAAACACATGCACAAATAATAATGACGCATGTTCCTTTCATAGGTCTCAACACTGCAACCAATATACCTTGTTTAGTAACCATTCTAAACATAAATGTTCGTACATCAGATCATTGGGGGCTCTAAACTCCTATGTCTCAATTGGCTTCCAGTGTTTACTGCACTTGCTAAACATGAAGGACAATGTGTCCCTACCAACCCTCATAACCTCACATGTGCCTAACTCCAAACTACATCCTATCCCTCAACAAGACCTATGATACCCCTCTTTCATGACCCCCTCCCCACAAAGTGTACCCCTCCTAGGCTGGAAATGCGAAAAGAGAGATAAAGACCCCTCGATTCACGCCTCCAGTAGGCCCCGATTGGAAAATAGCACTGAGGGTATAATAAACACACAAATGGGAGGCATTACCCTCTAGTAGAACACATGTAGAAGAGAGAGATAATATAGACACCAACCAACTCCAACTCAGAACTGAAATATAAATGAAACCCAAATGCATATATTGAATGTCATGCAAAATTACTACAACTGGAAGGGAAAAACTACAAGTACCCAAATGAATGTAAAACGACAGTGACCACAAGCCCGAACATTTCCACCATCCATAAGCTAGTAGAAACAAGCTTGATCTCCATCCTGCTTCAAGTGACCTAAAAATAGTTTATATATATGTAGGGTGCGTATAACAGTATACTCCATAGGATCCTCCCTGAAGCCTCTCGTGAAAAAGTAAAGAAGGCATGCTAAAGCATAGAGAACAACAAGTGTAACGAACACATCACCTAAACACGTATAACATATTCCCAATGTCACCATGGCTACTCTCACCAATTATCCCATACAAGAATATATCATATAGTAATGAATATCAAGGGTACCCCGCTACTACATCCCCACTGGTTTTCCACTTTTCCCCAATGACATACATCATGTGCATCTCTCTCTAAAGTCTTTCCCATATACACTTGGGATAAGCTCCACAATCTGCACCACGTGCACCACAAAGGCTTGCCCGCAGACAGCTGGGCAAAGCACCACACCGTCCTCACAACCATAAATAACTAGGTAGTTTCCGGGAGCCACCACATCCCTCATAATGTGTATCATACGCCGGGTATTATACCTCAATTCATTACATCCCATACACTGAGTAAGGATCCTCAATACATCACAGCCTATACATGTTACACCTATAGTAGTCCGTAGGATACTATATCCAGAATATATGTGTGTAATTAACCACAGGCCATTACATCCCTCTACACACATATATGCGGAAAAGTAACTGCTATTCTAATGGAACTAGTATCTACTAAATGAAGAGTTCAGGGATGAAGGGGGTAGTCAGTCATTATACCTCCCATCAAAATGTTGTGAAAAACACCCCCATGGCTTAGAATCCCCGGGGTGTAAGTTTCCCTTACTGATATGGTGTAGTAGCATATAGAAACCCACAAAGTACATAATATATATCTTACTCACAACCACACCATGGGAATAACCTAGTCTTAGTCTGAACTGCAGCTAACGTCTCTCGGAATCAGGGCTGCTATTTCTAAGACTATGTATCCTATAAGAACATAACCAATTAAAGAACATCATTAGGTCACTTTATTCCCTTTTTCATCAATTCATCTTTACGTTAATTAATTATTTTCACATTAATTATCCATGAAAAAAACCACATTAAACTTCATTGGCATCAGATTCAAAATCAATTGTTCCTTTAAAAGTTACAACATCACCATTAAATTCCACTATCCCCATCCTCATGGATTATCCCCATTTAATCAATCATTCATTAAATAATTACATTACCATTTTCCCAGGCATTCTATAAAAGCATCTTATGCATCTAAAGGCAAGGGGGATCAACAATGTGATTAGATATACTACCCATCGAGTCTTTCCCACCTATAGCAATAGCATAGACCCATTCTCCCTCGAGAGGATAAACACGGAAAGCACTTGGAATAACTCGTGTGTCTTCGCCTCTTTCGGATGGAGGGTAAGCAAGTCCATCTTCCTTGAGCAGTGGGGAAAAGTAAAGCAGATAAACAACCAATCAAAACCACCAAACATCCATCCATCACAACCATTCCATACCATCATCCACGGTGTCCGTCCCGACACCCACATGCATAAACCGATGCATCTCACCACCCTAGGCGTCATCCGTTGCCACAACCACAAGGACTCTCTGCCTCCACATATAACAACACTCCTATAGGGTCACATCACATCACAAGCAGTTGAAAAAAAACAACACATCAATTGGGCACTTAGTCCCATTTCACAATAAGAGGGTTACTCAGAACCCTTCATGGAATTAAATCAATCAACTTCATTAATCTATATTGAATTAAAAAAAATTCAATTCATTGGTTCCAAATCATGAACCAAATCAGTAATATTTCACTATGATTAAACATGCTTTCTATTCCAATTTAATCAACATCAAATTACAACAACAACCAGATTATTTTTCATGACCCTTTATTTTTATCCAGTTAATTATCAATTAATTTCATCTTTATGTTCTTTATAAATTTCATCAAGAACAATATGCTAACATGCAAGGCATAAATATCACTCTATCTATAAAATCAATAGTTGAACATTTATCACGGTACAAAGAAATAACATATGATCAAACCAATTATTTTAATTCAGTTCAAGAATTTAATTAGGTCAATTTAATTGTGATCCAGAGGGATAAATCATGCTAACTCTACAATTGCACATAAACAATTAATGAAGCCACAAATTCCCCACGTCAACGATTTTGACGGAAATCACAACGGTTGAATAACGCCCATGATGCCGGGGCCTAGTCACCAAGGATCCTAACCAAATCTCTTCTCCTAACACAACCACGACCAAAGATCATCATAAACGACATCCACACACATAGATCTACCCATAATGGGCATAGATCTATGATCTCGAGAGAAGAGGAGGATTATATCTAGGTAGATCTAAGAAACCAACCAAAAAGGATCACATACCTCAATAAACCGACTTTGATTCGCGAGGAAAAGACTCTAGATCACCTCCAAAATGGTTGGGAGAGGTTCTTATACGTCCAAGGAAGGGTAATACGGAGTTATTGCTTCTTAGGGGATTAAAATAACCATTTAGAGGCAAAAGAGTTCAGATCCACAATTTTAGGATCGAACTTTATGTTCCGAAACAGTAACTCCGAACGGTTTAACAAATTGTGCACTAACCGTGCGTTAGCTTCTGTCTCGCCAAACAATCCTCGCAAGGTTAGTCTGCACAGTTAGACAAACAGTGTGCTACTCGTGCGTTATCCACTTCCTCCAACACCAACCATGCATAGTTTAGGCAAACAGTGAACCAACCGTATGAAATCTGTTGCCCTTTAGCTTTCCTTAAAACTCCACCCAAACGCACCCCCAAGTCACCTTGACCTCCTGGAACAACTCCAACACCTTATTTTCACAAAGGAATGGATCGGAGAGGTCTGGGCCATTATATTCCCTAGGTGGAGAACTTTTATAACAACATTTTTTACTCTGGAAATGAAACGATACCATCTTAGTCTCTGTATGGGAAGAGGTGTTATACTCCAACATACTAGGATGACAATGTACAAAGAGGTATCTAGGACATGATCGTATCTAATAAATGACATCTAAGGTTAAAACCATTCAATTTTATATCAATAAAATTCAAATTCTACATAATATATATATATATATTCATCAATGATGTGTACACTTTTATTTTCAATATATGATGTTTCTTCTTATATAATCATGGGTGAATTTCTAGATTTATTAGAAAAGTCTATGCCAATCTTAAACACATAGGGATCTTTTTAATCCTTGGTAGCATTGGAGTTACAAAATATTGATTAGAACTCCAACCTTACATGTCTCATGCAAATAATTTTTTTTATTTATACCTATTATTGAAGTACTTAATTTACCCCTTACATGTATTAATGATAGAGGTTGTATCTTTGTAAATCCATATTCAATATAGGGATCATTTTGTGAAGATATTAAATCACAGAGACAATGTTTTTTAAATAATACAACTAACATGGCCTATGTGTTGGGGTTCAACTATAGGATTGAAGAGGATAAAAGGAAACAATAAGAGGTGATAAATCCATACTAACCCATCTAATTTAGTGTAAAAAATTAAATTTAATGTATAAATTTTTTAAATGGAGGATGAATTTAAAGATGTAAACTATTATAAATTAAATTCCTCTATAAATGAATAAATTTCTTACATTATATTTCATTTTTTATTTTGGATTGTAATAAAATTTATCCATTATTACCAGGGATAACTATAATACAGTTAATCATCATATCCATTGTTAATATATAATTTCTATAATATTTGTTAGCATTAGTAAATATAATGAGTTATAATAAATTCTAATTAATATAGAATGAATAAAGAATGTCCCTAACAGATATGATTGTACCATATGAACCCATCTATCAAAACATTAAAGGAAGACAACATGACATGGATTTTCCTTTGACCTAGCTCTAGATGGTATTAAAAAATTGAAACTCAAGAAAACCCATTTATCAGGGATTCCAATTCTCAATGTGATCACATCCAAAACCATATTTGATTTTTTCCAAGAATGAACATATATCTCACACAATATAGAAAGGGTATTCACTTCTGTAATAAGGGGTTATATATTAAGAACATGTAGTATGCATTTTTATATAATTTTTTATAATGAAATAATTATACTTATCCCTTTTTAATAATAATGTGAAGAATAATAAAATATTATTTTTCAATATATATAGTTTCAATTAAAACACACTTTTTGATAAATTTAATAATTTTGAAATAAATGATATGTTATAGAAATATTATAATTAAAAAATATTTCATTGAAATAAATGATAATATAATTTAATTCAGACTAATGTAAAATTTTAATGGTTAAGAAATTGATAGTGTTGTCAAATTAGGATTTTTTCAATAAATAATAATTTTTAATTATAAGTTTACATTACTATATATATAAATATATATGCATATTGGTATAAGATATATTATTTTTTAAATCAATATGTAAATATTATCTAATGGTGAATTTTTAAAAAATTTCAAAACATCAAATTTTTGGGAATAAATAAAAAACCAGATAAATATTTGTTTTATATTATTACATCATAATATCCTATATGTGATGTATGATAGACTATAAATGGAATCCATGACTAATATTATATAATTATCATTAATTTTTGTTGTTTTTTTATTTGATTATTTTCTGAAACCAACAATGAACCCTCTAAAAATATTCTACACATTGATTATTCCCTTAAAAGGATTTATTAATATTCCCTTTTGAATATTTGTCCCCATGTTATCTTGTATAGTATAGAAAGATTACTGTAATATAATGGAATGTTATAGAATGTTTAAATTATGTAATTCTATCGGTATTTCATGTTACCATGATATGTATCTAATAACCCAATTATTCTAGGCCTCTTGATATTTTTGTAATTTGTTATGTATCTTAATTTAATGGATAATGAAATAAATGTATGAAATATATTGGTTTTCATTATTAAATTTATAATTGTTGATGTTGTATGTTAAATTATTCTTGGATATGTTATAGAAATTATGTTTCCATATTTGTATTTTGTTTCTATACATTTTTATACCATATACATTGAATTCCATTTATGTGATATGGTCATCACTATAGATGTTATATTCTTTATCTAATACTAATATTTTCTGATTATATTTATGATATAATCCTTAATAAAGGATTTATTCACCCCTATAATATGCATTTGAACTCACTACATTATTATTTTTTATTCACTAAGTTATAGGGTTCAGTCTTAATAATGAGATGTCTATAAGGTAAACTATAGGGTTCAACTATAGTGATATGTTCCAAATTATATTAAAATGTAATGATTATATTTCTAGTCTCTAATGAAAAAAACCCACCAGTTCATGGGATATTATTATCTATGACTTGTAATGCTTTTAATCATGTAAATGATTTAAAATACAAGCATTTTAATCATGAGTTTATATATGTGAGATCAACTATAGTATGTTAGGATGCACCATGCCCAAAACGTACTTAGTACTAATGTGATAAATTCAATATTCTACCCTCAAATATTTCTAACTTCGATTAGAACATTTTTCCTCAAAAGATTCATCAACAAACAAGATGAAGGGATGTAGGAACATTTATCATTAAATATGTTCAAATACAAGATTTTGTTCTCTAATTTACTATAATAGTCAACTTCACATTCTTATAATTCTTTATTTATCTATATAGATTATGTCACTCTCTATTATACCTATTTTATATTCTCTAATTATTTTTAACTCCCATTATGGGTGAATTTAGTTTTTGGGTTTGTTATAACATTATTATTTGGGTGTCTATGGTTTATTGGGGGAAATTTAATTCAATGTTTTTCATCCAATAATGAATGTATACTATTATAGTGATAGACATGTGTGTTTCACTATAATTTTATTATATAAAATTTAATGAGATGCATGATTGACATTAAAATAATATTTAATAAACATATAATAATATGTCATTCCCTTCATCAATTTATTAAATTATTAAAGTAATTTTAATTCTAAAAAATAATGGCTTTATATATATTTTTAGTCTATAAATTATAATTCAAAATTCATGCATTCCAAGTGCCCATTTATTTTAATATCATGATTTTGAATTTGAATATAGAGGATTTTAAAAGTGTTAATTTAATTTGTTTGATATTAAATTATGAAAAAATTTAAGGATTTGTAAATAATGATTCAAGGTATCTATTTTCAAATGGAATATTATAACATGGATTTCCATTTTTGGAAAATAAACTCTTGTTGAAACCTTGGAAAATAGTTTCTTTGATAATTATGAGACCCTTAACGACATATGTTATTATTTTATATTGTGAAATGTTTTAATTTTATTAATGGGAGTTAAAATACAAAATATGATTTAATTATTATGTCTTATTATTGCATGTGATGATTATTTCTTGATTATTTTATGACTTTAAATTTGGTAATATTGTGAAAAATTGTGTATCTAATTTATATGTATTTATATTTTATAAAATATTCAAATTACACATTGAATAGTTTCAAAAATTATAGTTCATACTCAATCTAGGTGAATTCCAACCCCCAATGGAAAACTTATTAGTAAATATGGTGGATATGTGTTAGGAATAAAAAATATGAAGGCAATTGGTTCCATATATGTATTTTTAGGATAATCTCAATTCAGTACTTCTGAATTTATCCATGTAACTAATTCACTTGACAATGATGTATCTATGAGATTTATATTGCATCCCCTTGTTCTCATGTAGATTTTTATTAACATGTACGCTATAACTGAAATCACTCATTAGGTTTTTTATATATATTGGGGCCATAATCTGTTATTTTATCATTCACTCAACATATTGCCTACATTCTATTTGGATTTCATTTATGGAAGTGAAAGTGTTTTTCAAAAATAAAATGTTTTATATATATTATATTTTATGAAATATTTTTAAATTTGTAATTAGTTTCTTTGGATTAATGAGGATAAAAACAATTAATATGAATTTTCAATGCATTTTTACCTAACAATTGGTTAACCCACATGTTTTCAATTTAATTTAGTGAAATATTATTTATGGAGAATTGTTTAATATTTTATTTTAATTATTATTTCACATATTTAAATCCATATATTATAAGTATTGGTTAAAATTAAAAAGTATGAAATGTTTTGTAAAAAAATTCATTTCCCATTTTCTGTAATCTTTCTTATCCTATTAGTTTACACCCAAAATAAACAATAATATTTCTGTGTATATAGCAGTCATGTTTATTATAGTATCCTAGGATTGGTTATAGATAATATGCAGATATTTGAAATTTTTTCTAGACTTCATGGGCGTGGTAACTGAGCATTGGTCACATAGAGGTGTTTTTCCACTAATAGTGTTTTGAAAAAAAATTTATGTTGATGTAACATCCATTAAATATTCCTATTAAATATAATCATTTATTTTCCTTGAAGTCAGGATCATGCTATGTTCTGAACACTGATTTTGTTAATTTTGTTTTAAATTTTTTATTCTTATTTGGGATATGTAATTCTGTTATTACATGTTTGGACTATTTTTTTCTTAATATATATTCACTTATTATGAATTAAAGTCTAATGTATCAATTTATTATTCTGTATTTATGATAAATGAAATCCCTTTTTCATTTTTAGTCCTTGGTAAAAATATTCCCATAATTGACTATTTTAACACAAAGACACTAGTTTCCATCATATGGGTATCATGATTTCACATCGGACCATATCACATCTTGGGTTATGTTTCATGTTTAGTTGACCTGGGATGGTTCATGACGTATACAATCTACCTTTTTTATCTGGTTTTCTTATGATCATGTCTTATAGATGTTTTCATGTAAAACTTTTCATTAACACTAGATAATAAAACTATAATGTTATTTTGAAAGTTTACTTATTCATATGAAAGAGGTATATATGATATATCATCATGTGATGGGTGAGAGTAGAATTATATTTTCCATTAATGTAATTGGTAATGTATATTATCCAATGAGAAAAGATGTATGAGATTGATCTGTAAACCCAAAACATTATGTGACTTTTTTTAAGGAATACATTTTGAGACATTATACATTATATTTATGGTAATGTGAATTAGAACTGATACACTACAGGGTATTGTACTATATGTTTATGGTAAGGGATATTGAACTGATTCCCCTATGTTATAGCTATTTTTAAACTTTTTATGATATAATATTTATTAAGCCTTGACATAAGATTAGTTTTCTATGCTTATGTTTTTGAATATCTCGTATTCCACATTTTAATGTAAAGTGACATTTTTATGTAATTTATTCATTTATTATGGTAATTCCGTCATTATTCTAGATTCATTTGCCTAATTTCCATTTTATATTAATATTTTTTCTTCAAGTTTAATGATTTATTATTAATTTTTTATTGGTTATGGTATCCTTAGGCCATGTACATCTTCTTAGATTATATTCACATAGAAACCTGTTTATCTTACTCTCACTAAGGATATTAAATTGTTATATATTAAGTTAAAACCTAACATAGTGCTAGAGTGTAACCAATCTTGTATTCCCATTACCTCTGTAATGAATAAGAGGATTATGTATAATATGTTTTGAAGGATGTCATGTGTCGTTATTATTTATGGGATATGTTGATTTTTTTTATAGAATGAATTTTTTATGATAAAAATATACAAAAATAATGATCCTATATGATTTATGTTGTGATTTATTATGATATTTCATTAATATTATTGAAAGTATAGGGTATAAATATTTATATTTTGGTAAATTCATCTTAGACGGTATCAAATAGAGGTTTTGTAAACAATGGGGATTAGATTATGAGGAATTAGTCGATAAGAAACAAATCAGCCTAGCATGAACCAAAATTGGTATATAATTAACCCAACATGTAATTAATTATACCTAATACATAATAAATTGATATGATATTGACCTAATTTAAGACATCATGGGGATAATTTTCCTTATCATATGATTAATTTCTTTGGTTATTATTGAATAACATTCAAACTAATATTTTATCCTAAAATATTTAAAATAAATAAAATGAAGATATTTATACCTATTGTCCAATCAGGAACATAAATTTTATTACTATATTTTGGTTCCATAATATTGTTAATATTTGAAATTAGTTTTATGAGAACCAACCAATGAATCCAATTATTAGAGACTAATTTTTCAATGATAACTCCATGGGGTATGATTATTAATTCAATGTTATATAAATGTTCTATGATAGTAGTTATTGGGAATGATGTTCCTATAAATGTTATTATTCTACCATTAGTTCAATTTTGTGTTATTTTTAATATCTATTAAATTAAATTATATATATTCCATTTTAATTCAAATGATGTGGAAATTATAATTCATATCATATATCATTTCATGTTCTTCTATTATTGGAAGACATTCAATGAAATCCAATGGAATGTAAATTTATTAAATGAGTCTTGTTATATAATAATTGGGCATATTTATCGAATATAGTTCAGGAAAACTTATATTTTAAATTACTTCAACAGAGTGAAAATATTTTGAAACATTTAAAATAGTGTTTCATATTCTTCCCCCAGGCCGGAAGGTTGCTATTTTCACAGAACTAATAAATGGTGATTTTAAAATATCTAATACTTGATATGTAACATATCCAATTTAATTCAATTTAATGATGAAAAAACAATAAGACGTCTGGTATATGTGTTTTATACGACTAATTTTAGCACAATGGGATGAATATGTTCCAATTGTTATGAGTAAATTTTGATCAATGAATAACTAAATCAATTATCAAGGACATATAAAGATAATGACCAAGAACAAACATCCTCTATTAAATACTAATGAATTGATGGAGAAACTATAAGGGATTATATACTTCTCAAAGGATGAATTTATATATATTTATCATCAATTAAGTGTGAAATGATATATTTTCCCCATGATATCTATTTTCACAAGGTATGTACACTTTTAATTCTTGCGTATTCCATTCAAAAAAATAAATACACCCACTATTTTAATAAATATGATTAATATAGTGTTTATAATTTTCCATCACCAAATTTCATTGTATTTTTTTATGATATTTTTATATATTCCATGATTATGGAATAGAATTATTATTATTTTATGATTTTGATGAAGATATTTACAAATCATAATATATATTCAAAATTTGGTATGTGTTAATTTTTTATTTAAAAAGTATCATACTTTTTACATGTATTTACAATAGATGGTATATTTGTTGATATATAGGAAATTGAAAAAACTACAATAAAAACTAAGTCAAAAGATATCAACTTTATCATGGGTTGGATGGATAGTACCAATTATTTTTAATAAGGAAATACTGATTTTTTGAATTCATCATCCATGATAACATGGAATTAAGTCGTGATTCTTTTTATAGAAAAATGGGAAGAAAATTTCATGGACCATAATAGATGTTTCATCACTATTATTGTACTCACATTACTATATATTAGATACGGGTTATTAATATTCAATAATATAATAATGAAATATATTTTGATGTGTTATAACAAAAAATGAAATGGTGGTAGCATAAGTCTTTCGAGGATCAGAAGAAAAATTACTTGATGGTTTTTGTAGATATAGAAGTTTAAATATTTTTATTTATGATATGTATGAATTATATATATATTAAAAATTATTAAATACATATATATCATAACAACATAAATTATATATTAACAAAGATATAGTCTTATATTCCCAAAAGTATGTTATTGGAAATGATCATAGACAATTACTCCTCAATATATTATGACAATGGGATGTAAAATAAGGTCGTTGATGCTCAGAGGGGGAAAATCATGAAAATTAATCGTTGATTTATAATTAATTTATCCAAATATTATTATATAAATAATAGACCACTTAATCATAACGGCATGGGAGAAATCATAAATTTTCTAAATGTTTAATGAACCGTCTAGCAATGAAAAAGTAAAGGTGGTGTAGATGGAAGATATAGATCTTCATATTATGGTATTTAATATTCTATATCTCAAATGTGTCATTTATTGTGTTATATGATCTTATAAATTAACATGTCTCTCTTAAATACTAAAATTTATATTTGATCTAAATATCTAATAATGAATTTATTGTTGTAAAACATTATGTGGATGATTTCAAAGTATATATCTTAACGCTTGATATTCCATAATGTTAATCTATAAGGATATAAGTGTGTATGAGTAATTAAAAAGTTAACCACAAATGTAATTAATTTAGATAACATCATAATGTATTTCATTTTATGTATCATTAGGAAACATAAATGTTATACTTGCCTTTGGGTTGCTGTTCACTACCTTTCAGAGTCAGATCACTTCATTTATATTCAAAAATATCACTCACCGAATTTTTTTCCTTGATATACATATATTAAGTGTTAAGGGATCATGGAGTACCATTCTAAATTGTATTTTAAGAGTATTCAAGGTTTACCCATAAATTATATAGAATAATTAATCAATCATTTGATATATAACTGATCATTGGAATAATATATCATCCTCCAATAAACAGTGAATATAAATGGCAATTTCAAAATGTAACAAATATCGATATTAACATATATAATTTCATTAAATAAATACCGTTTTAAATATATTTTTTCACATGTAATAATAAAATTAATTAAAATGGATAAATATTACAATGATTAAATATTATTATGCAACATAAATATTAATACATTATGAAATTACAATATAAAACATCATTTTTAAAATTATAATTGGAATGAATATTACTTGCAAAAAATCACATTGACCTAAAATTATTATCCATGTGGTTTTTGAAGAAGAAAAAAACGAAATTGGAAATATGAAAATATCATATAGGGTTATAAATATAATTTACATGTTGAGAAAGAATTATAGGAATAAAATTAATAGTTGTAATGAGGTGTGTATGTCAATATAAATGAATTTCATGTTACTTATATATATATGGTCATTAAAAATATGGTAATTTGGTATATGGTTATTTTAAATTTTTTGTGCCTGAAATATTAATATTTTTTATTCATATATCCTATAGTTATGTTAGAATTTCTAGTTATTAGTAATAAATTTAAAATAATATGCTTCAAAAATGTTGAATAATCATTGAATGAAACAAAAAGGTAATGTTAAATTAAAATTATTACTATAAAAATACAGTATTTTATAATTTTCATTATTAATTTAATTATACTAATTATTAATGAATGATTTTATTTATCTATAAATTAATGATAATGATTATAATAAATATTATTTGATAAAATTTATTTTTTAGAAGATAAATAAATTTTAGGGGTATGTGATCAAAATAATTCGAAGTTAAAAATGGTATTTTCATCATAGAATGATTCTTAATGTGAGTTATATTTTCAGATAAATTATATAAAAAAGAACACATTATAATGAAGAATATAATTTTAGGAAACAATTTGTCAAAAAATATATCAACATTTATTCAATAAAATTTAGAAAATTAGTTTTATTTTATTTTTAGGAACACAAATACATTACTAGTTTTAAAATTGATTAACCATTGTGAAGGTAAATTGGGGTAAAATCGGCTAAACTATGCAGTAAAGATATAAAATATCATGAATCCTAAAAATTAAATTAGGAAAAAATGGTTTGGAAACTCCCATAACCATTATTTTAATTTTAAGAAAAATTATTTTCTTATTTAAACCTTATACATTAAGGCACATATATTTACGAGAATACCAATCAATACCTACATATAAATGAAAAAACATACTCCCTAGTAATAAAAATATTTCTCATCTATTATTTTTATAATATATACCCATTATCTCTCTTACAATGCCTTTATAATTTTTTATATCATATTGTTCGAGTAAGATAACCCTTATCTATCATTATGATTGAACTTATGCCTAGAAGGTGGGAATTCATCAATGTAATTACCTAGTTCATCTCCTAAATTTTCAATTACCATCTCATTTCCAATCATTAAAAATATCATTATTCCTTGAAATTATTTTATATTAAAATAAATTTCTCTCTTAAAAATGATTTCTTTATCATGTCACTCGATACTCTTACTCACTATTAGTATAGTTATTTTTAGGTCAATTAAGGCACAAATATTAACAATCATAATCCAAAATATTCATTTTAAGCATGAATAAGAAAAAATATATCAATACTGCTATAATTTGATTGATGTAATTAAATTCTATAAAAAATATTTTATTTAATGTGGTCAAAAAAATAAAATATCATATTAAATTAATTTTTATCATCATAAATTTACCAAAATTGTTCATTATAGAGATTACATTTGGTAAAACCATACTTATACATTCTATAAAATTACTATTAATAAAATAAATTATTAATACATAATGATTACACTTCCATGTAAAATATATGAATGATGAACTTTGTATAACATAACAAGGAACAACACACCCTTTTTAAAATTGTACAAGAAAATAAAAATTAATAAACATTGATAAAAAAATAAAATATACCTAATTAATATATTTATAATGAATGATTATAATTTAATATTAAAAATGGAGATAAATTAGAATATATAAATAAAATAAGTGATTAATAAGGTTATTTTTATTCTATTGTAGGTTTCAACAGCTTCAAAAATGTCAGGAGTAATCTTAATGGATTATTTTTCAATATTACATTGATATCAATATTTTTTTATCCATCCATTTCCAAAAATTATAACATAATTCCCTTTAATCAGATAAATTTATTTATTGATCTTATTTTTAGGTTTTACATATCACTATTCAATTTTTACTCAATTCATTCATAATTTCACAAAAAAGGCTGGTTTTAAGTGGAGTTAGCCTTATCTCTTATCTTTCAATGGGAATAATTATCCTCAAAGTCAATATTCTTTTATTGTTTACTAGATTCCCTTATCTACAATTATATGTTAGATTATGGAGATTTTCTTAATATTCAAAGACTCTATTAATAAAATAATGACTGAAATGTTTTCATTTTTTTCTCTATGGGTTATTTTATATTCACTCATATATTCATTATAATGGTGGAAAAGTATATCTTTTTTAACAATAACATATGAAAAAAATTTCCCTCAAATTTATTGGTTTATATTATTCTACATTCAGATTTTATTTCATTTTTTTTAAATTTCACTATTGAATAATTGGGTTTATCTAGCATTAGGGTTTTAACAGCACTAACTAAAAGCACTGTTAAAAAACCCATTTTCTTAGTTCTAGAAAAGAAATGTTGAAGGGGTTCTATAACAATAATTTTTTTGCGATGATAAATGGTGTTTTTAATCGGTTTTTAAAAAGTATATCTAAAGGAGATCTTTATTAGTACTTGTAAAAAATATGATAAAGGCCCCCATTTATCAATTTATGTACAAAAATGATGATAAAATGAGAATTTATCAGCACTTTTTAAAAGTATATTTAATGGGGGTTATTTATCATTTCTTCTAAAAAATATGATCAATGACTCGCATTTATTAACACTTTTTTAGAAGAACTCATAAATAACCCCACCACCAATTAGTTATTTTTTACTTGCAGTAATATTTGGTATATTTCAATATGCTTATATATATATAACTAATGGTAACCCATAGCAGATGTTATGGCTGTTTGGACAACATATAGGCCTTATATGGCCTCAATAGAGTTGATATAGTGACCCTTTTGTTCACTTGGGAAAATATCCCTTCACAATCATTGATTTGATATGTGTTAGTGGAAAAATGGACACCCAATTTAGATTTTATCGTCGTTTGAGAGGATGTTGAATGTGAAAACCCCTTAAAACTACTAAAAAGATCATAAAATTGGATCTAGGAGTTTTTTCACCTCCATAACTAGTAAAATAACAACATATGAAATTAGATAAACCCACAAGATATTAAAATACTATGATAGTCAAAGGAATAAAATATATTAATGTTTCAAAAAAGTCATAAATTGAACTCGAACTTCAAATGGGCCATAAATTTTGACCTGAGTGTATACTTGGGCTCTACCACATATAATATCAATGTTTAGGATGACACCAATGGAATAAAGCATATTTCACTGTGGTTAAAGATCTCATTCTTGTTATTAAATGGCCAAAAGGCCCAGAATACCTCCAAAACTGTGCTTTTAGTCACTGAGCCTGGTTTATTAAAATTTAAAAGGCTATAACATCCAATCAGGGTATCTTTTTAGTCTATATTATATCAATTGAATCCTATTTCATGATTTTCGATTTGATAGGATATATAACATAAACATAATTTCAGATCAAAAGATGTTGTCATTTCAATGTTACTGGGGTTTCTAGGGGTTTCAAAGCTTCTTAAATTTTTATGGGTTTTATGGGTTTTTAGAGTTAATACAGGTTTTAAAAATATATATATAAATAAATATGTATTTAAGATTGATATATATATATATAATCCTATAAATAATCATATATATAAATATATGGATTAAAAATATAAAGAAATATATATATGTATATTTATATATCATAAAATTTAAATTCAAACAATATAGGGCAGTGGAGAGGGAAATGGTGTATAAACTGATGGTCACATGTTTGAAACTCTCTAGAGTTAGAGGCGTGCAATAAAGTGCAGATAAATGTGTGGAGGAAGCACTGATAATGTGGGCAGGGGTGGGAAGTTCTTGTAAAGAGTGGGGGTGATGATAAAGGGGGAGTGAAAAAATATAATATTTATCATCATATCCTTTATCAACACTTTTTAGGATAGATAAAGGGGTAATTTAATAGTTATTTTTACGAGAACTCTTAAAGCTAACACTTTAACATAACTTACATTATCTACACATTTATAGTGCTCATAATGACCATTTACTAGCACTTTTAATATCATGTTTTTTAGTCATGTGTAATTTCTATCTCCACATTTTAAAATTTAATTTCATTGAAATTAAATGTTAACAAATTTAAATAATATTTTAAAACAAATTATAATAATTTTATAATAAACTTATTAGTGGGTTTCCCATATTTATCAATGTGATTAACTAATTATTATCCTTAAAAAGTAATATTCTCCAATTTCAGAATCCACAGTCCCTCTTTTAATAGATTCCGATAATAACTGATGGATGTTTCCATGAAAACAATTTATTACGCATTGGTTTAATAGGATATACTGGGATTGCGAATCATTTCATAGTCAAATGGAACACATGTTTATTTATCATTATATGATCAATTATTTTGATATATCCCTCTAATTTATTGGATAATGATTTATATATCATGAGGTAAATATGAAATGTGTAGACCTCATTGAAATGTTCACTATAATATTCATGGAAATTTTTTATATGTTAATGTTTCTAAGAATGGACTAAAGTGATATGTTCTGAAATTCACACATTAAACTAACTACATTTATCTATGTTTATAATCTTATGTTATACCTATGTGGGAGTCTATGTAGTGATTTTAAGTTATTCCCCCGTGAAAAGAAATATTCTGCCCTAAATTTTCATTTTTAAATCATGGTATACTTATGATTTATTAGTGAACATTTTGATGTTATAAATCCATATATGATGCATTATGTGAAACATGTATGATATATATTCTCTTAAATAATATATTTATCCATTATTTATGACTTCTCAGATTCCTATGGTCTACACAATTTTTACTCATTGATATGTTTTTTCATTGTCTGAGTAATATAGATCACACCTTTTTTATGGATCCATTCACTCCATAATGAAGAAATGTAACATGTTTGATGGTCTTATTAGTATACTATTTTAGAGTATAATTTATTACTAGTATTGATGAAATAATATAAAATATCAATTTTTTATTCATTCTCCAATGAAAATAAATAGTTTGTATCTTGATGATGGTGAATTACTATGAAGTGTAATAAATATTTATCTTAAATAAGGTATTATAAATTCATGTTATTCGTAGTTCATCTCATCTTATATCAAATCATATGTGTATAAATTTTATTTCAGTATTGGACCTATTTGTGTAGGTATGGTGAATCTAAAATTGTATTTGTTCAATGTTGTGTTATTTCTTGTCATTAATTTATGTATAATAAGTGGATAAAAACTATAACAACATATTATGAACCAAAGGTGATATATAATGAAATTGAAATTTTATAATTCGAAATTATAGCTTCACGGTTTAGGAATTCTTGGTAATTCTTTATTATTATCATATGATTTCATAATATCGTTATTATTCCATGATATTCATGCTAATTTTTTTTTATTTTTTTTGTATTTGAATAGGGAATCATGATATTGAGGTGGTTACATGTATGCTGAATATATAAGTCAATTATAAGATCCATGTAATATAAATTCATTTTTATATTTTGAGTCCTCAAATACTATCACTGAAATTTTCAAACATACATATATTAAATTATCATTATTTACTCTTATTGGTATAATTATTGAATCTATGTTCTATGATTATCCATGGAGAGAATACTATGGAAATTTTCTTCATAAAAAACATATTATTCTCACTTTAGTGGAATTTTAATTTTGGGAATGGGTTTTCTCTCTACATGTACATCCAATTTTAATTAAAATGATTGGCATGTCACATTTCATATCCCAAATCATGCAATGATCATATATTCAATGAAATATATTCATGAAACCCCTATATAAATTACTTCTAATATATGTACCTTAATACCATATAATGAAGGGTATTTATCTTTAACAGTTGGAGAAATTATATTAAACATATGCCTATCATTTGGTAAGATTTCAATGTGATTTGAAAACATTTTCATGGCCATTCCTCATATCACATGATTTTTAATGGAAATCATACTTTTTCTATTTTATAATTATTGACAACATATATTATTACAATAATTTTATTAGTGGTATTGAATTATTAACTCTAACAGAATATTCATATGGTTTTTATATTGTAACGTCTTAACATGGGGTCCACTAATCTGGATCCCCGAATTGATTTGGATCATGAAATTTGGTATTCAACATCATACAAAAGATGATAATGACTAGTAAAAAGGGTTTTAAGTGGTATTTTTAGGAAACAATACCCCCTTGTTAGAGTGAAAAATAATAATACAAATTACAAATCATAAAATACATAAGAGTATGAAGAAATAACTTACCAACTAATGAAACCATGATAAAATAAAATGAAATAAGGTTCTTAACAACCTTTAAATTTATAATTGATCCCCCACATGTCAAGATAAATAACTTTACAAAATAAAATAAGATATTAATGAAGATCAATAGAATCTCCATGATTATCCCAACCATTAACTTAATCCCTTCATGAAGTCCTACCCAATAATTAAAAAATCCACAAAAGACTCGTCCTAAACTTGTACATACAATAAACACATGAAATATGATCAGGTATACATGTGGATTGGAGACCAAATAAGGTTTTGATTGAAACTCAACAGGCCACCACGAAAGGCATCAATATAATATACCAGTTAGAGAAATAGTGCGTGTAGATAAACGGTGAAATAATTAGATAGTACAGAACGGTGAATCTCAAAGAAAAAATGGTATATCTAGTTCCCACTATCCCTCATGGTCTAGGGTGACACAAACCCCAACCAAATCTATATTGACCTTGGGTAGTCATCTAATCCACTCAATGTGGGGTACAGAATACATTGAATAATTAAAAGGATTCTCTTTTATTACCTATATTTGGGAGGTATAAAAAATAATCTCGGACTTTCCTGGACCCTCAGTCTATAACCCATAAATACAAAAACATTAGTGGTTTCTATAGTGTCAATATGTCACAAGCCCAAAAATATGGAGCACTAATCCAACATCCAAAACTTATAGTGGTATTTTCTATAACAAACTCCATAAATCATAGTTGAGGACCACCATGAACAACACATTAAAACAGGTGTTAGGATCACCATGACTATCAACCTAGACTATTGGAGATGACCACCATGAAAACACCTTAAAATATTTCTAAAGACCCCCAATGACCAACACCCTAGACCATATGAGAGGACGGAATGACCAACACCATAAACTATTGGATAGATCTTCCATGACCAAAATCCAAAAAAAAAATCACCACAATAAATTTTCATGGATCAACATATTGACCATATAAAATATTTGAATACTATAAAAACCCTTTTAAACCATTATCATTTACCAAGGTACCTATTGGACTTTAACATCAAAAAAATTCATAATACATCCCTTCCATCAAATTAATTAAAATATTTTTCAAGACAGTTCACTAAAAGGCTAAACACATACTCGTTTATAATAAACAATTGGATCCATTTTGTAACTTCCATATATAAACCACACATAGGCTGACACCACGTTTTAATACAAGAACCGAATAAAAACATTTCATTCCCATTTGCACCAAAAATATTGTCAAAACCCAGTGCATGCATTTAATCCCACTTCACTAGACTAAAATTAATTTTCATTAAATATCAGAAAATAAAAAATTCAAAATCATTTGTTCAACATATTTTTAAAGCATTATTTACCATGAACTTTTAAGTGTCTTTTATCAATTAAATCAAGCCATCCAATGAAAAAAAACAAAGTTATACACATAATCCACTCTATTTATCCCTTTATAACCCCACATTAATTTTTAAATGAATGATAACACCACATAAGAGACCATAGGATCAGTCCTACAAACTCCCAAAGATCCAAAAGGATATGTGGATTGTCTATGGCACCACTCTTAATCCCAAAACGAATTTAATTAATCTGGATAATGAAACACACAAAACAAGTTCATTACGTGAAAAACAATATACACATTTAATTAATCTAACAAGAGTATGGGTAATATTATTAGGCCACCTAAATCATTAAAATATATTTCAATATCATTTCCATGAATGACAGCCTTTCCATGTCTTATTCAAGTATCATCCAAACTCCTTATAATTCAAATGTGCTCATATCAACAACCCAATCACAAGACACATGCCAAGAAACAAATGTTAATTAAGTAAAAAAATTACAAATAATTATTTCATTAAACCAAATCTTGACATAATGTCATAATAGTCAGAATATTTTCACATCTTATAGAGACACAATGAAACAACAATCTGTGGTCCAAAATCATCTCATGAAACTATTATCAAGAAAATAATTAAAATAATATATAATTAAAAAATTAATTAAAATAATTTAACTAGTAAAACCTAAAAATATTCATGAAGAACACATACCTAAAGAACACACCACACAAAAACCTAATGAAATCATCATGGTATCCCCTCAAAACAAGATAAAAAAAATCAAGATGATAAATAGATATTTCCAAAATTCATTTGTGGAATATTTTAACGACCCATATATGGTAATTTTTAAATTAGAGATGAGTATGAAAGAGATGTGAGGAATCCACATAATGTTTAATACCCTCTCAAAACAGTGAATAACCCCCAGGACCCACACCCAAAATCAATGGGGGATGTGGATGTGGCTGGGAACCCCTAGTTCGTGCATAGTAAATGTGAGATGAAGGGTGGACTAAAAATCTAAAGGCTTATTTTTGTAAAATACCATTATTAATGAAGTTTAGGTCAGCCACACAATATGGATAGATAGTTTTTTAATATGAATATCGATCATGCACACTCCACTATCTATCACAAATACCTATCATGCTTTGTCCTCATAGTTAGATAACCCACGATCTAACCATCTTCCTCGCACAATTCACTGAAAACACACCTTATATTTATTGGGTGCGTGATTTTCTATCCTGATACAAGATGTACAAAACCCCATTGAACCCCCTCTGTAGTATAGCACATAATTTTTATGAACAACTGTGTAGGTTGTACACCATGTCTACGGACACTACAAAAAAATGGGCATTATCAGTGCTCAAAATGGGCTTTAACTGCTCTTCAAAAGAGTTGTAAAGATCAGCGCTAATATAGGGGGGGTACCCATTATCAATAATAAAATTGAGCTGATAATGGTCTTCTTTATCCGCACTAAAAAAGTGCGGGTAAAGGGAACCTTTATCTGTTCTAAAAAGGTACTGATAAAGGGATTCATTAAACATACTAAAAAACAATGGATAAAGGGAACATTTAGTAACACTTCTTTAGTGCAGATAAATGCCCTGTATATTATAACATAAAATTCAGCATTAGCATACATAATAAAGACCTATAAAAAGATCACCATATCAAAAATTATACCCATATAAAATTAACACTTAATTCATAAGGTAATTACAACATGAATACACATACAACAGATATAACATACAACAAGTATACTCATAAACCATTAACACATAATTCATATGTTAATTAGATACATAAATAATTAAATTCAGAAATCAGGGGGTTGGGGGTTGTTTTGGGGTTTTGTGTGGCTCTCTAAGTGGGGTAGGGGTGTCTTGGGGGTGGGGTGTCTAGGGGATGGGGGGGGGGGGGGGGGTTCCACGGTAGTATCTAGGGGGGTGTGGTGTCTAGGGGGTTGGGGAGCTTTCCAGGGGTGGGGTTTTTATGGGGTAGGGGTTGTCTAGTGGGTGGGGTGGTGTCTAGTGTGTGTGTTTGTGGGGGGGGGGGGGTCCAGGAGGTTGGCAGCTGTCCAAGGGGGTGGGGTGGTGTACACGAGTTTGGGGTAGTTTTCCATCGGGGTGGTGGGTTCAGGGGGTGGGGTGGCCAGTGGTGGGGTGGTGTCAAGGAGGGGTGGGGACTGTCTAGGGGGTGGGATGGGTGTCCGGGGTGGGTGGAATGATGGGTGTCCTGGGGGTTGGGGAGGGCTTTCTAGGGGGTGGGGGTGTCAAGGGGTGGGGGTATCTTGGGGGTGGGGTGTCCAGGGGGTGGGGTGGTGTCCAGGGGGTGGGAGTTAGCGTATAAGTGGTGGGGTGGTTTACAAGGGGTGGGGTTGTCAAGGAGGTTGGGGGTTGTCCAAGGGGGTTGGCTGATGTCCTGGGGGGTGGGGGTTACTGTCCAGGGGGTGGGGGTGTACAGGGGGTTGGGGTATCCAAGGGGGATGGGGGGTCCAGGGTGTTGGGGGGGTTTTCCAGTGGGTGGTGTGTTTTCCAGGGGATGAGGGGTTTTCATGGGGGTGGGGGTGTCCAGGGGTGGGGGTGTCTAGGGGGTGGGGGTGTCCAGTGGGTGGGGTGGTGTCTAGGGGGTTGGCAGTGGTCTAGAGGGATGGGGGGTTGTCGAAGGAGGTGGTGTGGTGTCCAGGGGTGGGGTGGCTATACATGGGGTTGGGGATGTCCATGAGGTTGGTGGTGATCAAGTGGTGGGGTTGTGTCATGGAGGGGTGGGGGTCGTCCAGGCGGTGGGGGGAATCCAAGGGGTTGGGGGAGTCCTAGGGGGGGCTGTCCAAGGGTGTGTCCAGGGGGTGGGGTGGTGTCCATGGTGTGGGGTAGGGTCTAGGGGGTTGGGGTGGTGTCTCGGGGGAGGGGGGCTTTAATGTTTTTGATGGAATGAATTTCATGGATTTTAATATCATTTTTATTTTTAAAATTGTTTTGGAATAGTTTTTATTTCAATTGAATGATTTTATTTATGAAAAAATGACTTCTTTTGGTGTGTATGGTTGGAAGGGGGATTTCTGTACTTCATTTGTTGTTTTCACTCAAAATTATGCCCATTAGAAACAAAAGAGAGAAAATTTTAGTGATATCGGCCACACTGTGCCTCAAATTGAGGTGAGATTGACTCTTACACATCACAAATGACTCATGGATCGTTCTATTAAAGTATAAACTCAATCAGAATGCATTTGGATGGTTTTTCGTACGTTAGTTTTTGTTTTCACATAATATTCAATCCATTTTAAACAAAAGAGAAACACTTTGAGTGATATCGGCCACAACATTCCTTGGATGGAGGCAGGGTTGAATTTTACACATCACAAATGACCCATGGATATTTTTCCAAATGTATCAACACAATTTGAATGTGTTTGGTCAGTTTTTTTACGTTAGTTGTAGTTTCCCTTTAAATTATGTCCATTTTCAACAAAATAGAGACACTTTGAGTGATACCGGCCACATTGTGCCTTATATTTAGGTGGGGATTACTTTTAAATGTCACACATTACCCATGGAATTTTATCATGATGTAATGACACAATACTAATGCATTTGGTAAATTTTACTAATATTAGTTGTTGTTTTCACTTAAAATTATGTCCATTTAAAAAAAAGAGACACTTTGAGTGATACCACACACATAGTGCCTCAGATTGCAGTGGGGTTGACTCATACTCATAAACAATGACCCATGTATCATTATCCTAATGTATAAACACAACTTGAATCTCTTTGTTCTATTTTCTGTTCATATATTTTTTTTCACTTAAAATTACGTCCATTTTAAACAAAAGAGAGACACATTGAGTGATACCAGGCACACCAAGCATTAGTTTGGGGTGGTTTTGCCTAGTACATGTCACACAAGACCCATGGATAGTTCTACTAATGTAGCCACACAATCTAAATGAATGTGGTTATTTTTATGTACATTAGTTGTTGTTTTCAGATAAAATTATGTCAATTTTAATCAAAAGAGAGACACATTGAGTGATACCGGCCACACCGTGCCTTGTATTGAGGCATGGAAGACTCGTACATGTCAAAATGTATGCATGGATCCTTATCATAATTTATTAACACAATCCAAATGGGTTTTATTGGTTTTTCATAGGTCAATTGTTGTTTTCAATTAATTTTCTGTTCGTTTTAAACAAAAGAGAAACACATTGATTGATTACAGCCACAACATGCCTCAGATTGAGGAGGTGTTGACCTATACACATCAAAAATTACCCATAGACCATTCTACTAAAATATCAACCCAATCCTAATGTGTTGGTCACATTTACGTACATTAGTTATTGTTTTTCACATAAAAATATGTACATTTTAAAAAAATAGTCACTTTGAGTGATTCCAGCCACTCTATGCCACTTATTGAATTAGTGTTGACACTTACATGTAAAAAATTTCCCTTGGATATTTAGTCTAAATTATTATGACAATCAGAATGCATTTGGTCAGGTTTCTTTATGTCTGTTGTTGTTTTCACTTAAAATTCTATCCATTTTAAACAAAAAGAGAGGCACTTAGAGTGATACCATCCACACCATGCCTCAGATTGTGGTGGTGTTGACACTTATATGTCCCAAATGACCCATGGACCATTCTCATAATTATCAACAAAATAAAAATGAATTTGTTCGGTTTTCCATATGTCTGTTGTCATTTTCAATAAAAAATTTGTCCATTTTAAACAATAGAGATACACTTTATGTGATTTCAGCCTCATGGTGCCTCATATTGAGTCGGAGTTGACTCGTACATGTCAAAAATGACTCATGTATCATTTGAATTTTGTATAAATACATTAAGAATGTGTTTTGTCAGATATAAAAGTATTTTGGATATTTTTCTATTTTTTCATACCCAAAGCCCAAAGAAAAGTGGTTCATCATTATTGCATGTTTTTGGTACATTTCATATATTAAAATAGACAAATGACTAATTTGAGAATGGATTATTTATTTAGTAACAATTAAAATTTTCCTACTATCATTTACATTAAAAAAATGTTTCATATTCCGATCTCTTTAACCCTCTCAAAAATTTCTGCTAATCGTACACATCCCCAAGTCAGATCATCATTCTATTTGTGTACATTCATCCATCAGGTATGAGGCCCAATAATATCTGAAAAAATCTATATCGATATGTTAATATGAGGATTTTTGATATTTAGAGTAGTACTATGAAATATATAAATACACAAATAAGAAATAAATTTTAAAAAATAGTATTTGTTTTTAAGAATACCATTTTAGGGATGGTAGTTTGTTTATGGAAAACAATCTCCATCATAAATTTACAAACAGAATAACTATAATCATTATCTTTTTTTGGACAATGAAAAATGTTAATAATTATGAGAATAAGTAAATTGGTTTTATATGTGTTTGGATGATGATATTTTATTATATATACCCTGATACCGATCCAGACATAGTATTTGCTCACCTCCTTATGCTTAGCGCAAGTCCTCATTCATTGTGTTAGATAATATTTATACACCACCCTATCATAATAGAATCATTAGTAAAGTTTAGTATAAATTATATAACTTGATGTTTATTCCTAAAACATAGGATGATGTGTCGAACAAATTTACTAACATTATTATGTGTGGTCGGTTTGTTGGATATCTTTGCATTGAATCCAGAAAATAAATATTTGGAGTATCCAAGTTCAGCACAATTAGCAAACAATGATGCCTAAAAACACAAAAATTAATAAGTAATAAATGATGTGAAAATATAATTGATATTCTTTAATCATAGAGTTTTACCCCTGCATGGTTGGTATGAGGAAGAGTTTGTCATTCATAATCTTTCTTTCAAATGTTTTCTGTAAGCCTGTCACTATTTTATCCTTTTTTGATGACTCTAATTTCTTCAATAGTGTTGATGTTATATGAGGACTAAAGACTACTAATTTTGGATCATTGTATAATCCCATCAACTATTTTTCATATATATCACTAGCAATAATATAAAATTCATTTTTTCATAATTATCACATTATATCAACATTTATAAAATCAATTAATGAAAACATACATCATATATAATTTTTCAACTGTGACACCTAGCCAAACATATTCAAGGATCACATTTACATTTTTACCAACAACAAAATCTTGAATTTCCACTCTATATATAATCTTTTTGAAACAATTAATTGACTACAACCATTTTTTATCTTCATATCCACATGATCCTTCAATGCAAGTAAATGTGGATATAGAACATGTGGGGTTATTGGGCTTTTAGTATATTTTTGGGATTTGTTGGTCGATCCTTTAGATGATTTTGAGACTACGTTTTTCGTCACCCCGTCCCTTTCTATGTCTAAAACCACATTCATTCATTCATACATTTTTTCATTAATTGTTAACAGTTTAGCTTTAAAAATGGAAATAAATAACTCTCTGTCCATATGCACTCTTACAAGTTGTGATGGACATGTAATGAATATACCAATAGCCTTTTCAACCATATGAATATCATCTTCATCAAGTGGAATATGTAGCGCTGTATTTGGCTCATGGGAAAAAATAATCGTCACTTTCCGATGATCTTTTTGAAGTGGCCTGTTATATAGCTTGTCTTCTAGGATGTTGAACACCATAGCCCTGTTCATATGGTCATATGTGGGTGTTGACAAATATAAATCAAATTTGTTATCACCCAGTAAAAGATCAGTAGAGGAAATGTATCAGGGTTTCTCTGATTCATATTTCATGGGAACTATTATAATAACATTGATTACCATGTCTAAGACATATTTTTTATGGGAATGGCTCACCTCAAAGGCGGTGGGGGTAAGGTGGGATCTTCACGCACTAGTTGTTCCTGATTTGTGTCTTCTCAATGCATCCTACCCCGAAAATATGCATGCAACTCTCCCTGTCATTGAAATCGTTATTCAATAGTTTCTAGTCTTTCGCTCATTCATTTCATTTCATCATCTCTCTCATTCGTTTGGTATTTTTTTTCTCAAAATATACTCAGTGGGTAACCCAATACCCTACACCTCTAACATGACCATAGTGTTCTGGTCGCATTAATTCCATTTATAATTGGTCTGCATCATCTCTAGGAGTAGATAATTCATATGACTTTCAAATATAGGGAAAAATTAAATATTCTTATATAATAGAAATTTAAAATAAAACTTCTTTATCATGTCTCACTTACACATATTTGACATTTTATTTGTGTTTTTCATCTAATAGCTTCCCATCCTTATTCAAACACGCCTCCTTCTATAGCACATGATGTGGGATAGATGTGTCCTTGGCATTAGACTCATTAATATAAATATAAATATATAAAGATAAATATGATGTTGTTTCTTAGAAAAAACAATATTACATAAATTTGAAAAATGTACCATTTTATTTTCTAATAAAGCATACCCCATCCTTGAATTATGATAGGGGTATGTTGGTTTTGATGAATGTTCAATATATTTAGTATTGAGTTGCATTTTCATAAATGAAATATTGAAAATCAATGTGATGAATACATGTATCCTTAAACAATGTATTATAATCCACAATGTACTTGAACCTTCTGATCCCTATGACATCCATACAGCCCATGCTTCTTGGGATATCAGGTGAGCATAAAAAGGGGTGGGTGTGGGTTCATTTTACCATGGGAATTGTCAAGGAGACATTTTGATAGAATAGTGTGAAAACCTCAATGAATCCGTCCTTCCATACATAGTACATAATTTTTGTCTGAATCTTCAACTATAAATTCACTCTATAATATATTTTGATGAGTAAGAAATTGTTTTATTATATTATTTTTGAGTAATTTAATAAAATAATATCAATATGTTACCGTAATTTCATCCTAGATCACAGTCTTCAGCCCGGACACAACATGGTGACATGTAACTATGTCAATGGGTACACGTTTCCAAGTAACAATTCTATTGTTACTACTAAACATAACCTTGTTCAGATTCACATGTTATCCTCGTGCATTCCATCCGACATCAAGTTTGATGCATTTGATTTTCACCTTATGAACATTGGATAACACTATCAAACTACGAGGCACCTATGTTTTCTGGGATGTCAGTCTTTCATCCTCAACCATTTCATAGATATCATCATCATTAATATGTTCATTTGATATGTTACCAACGAAATGTGCTGATGGTTGTTGATCCTCAACACTAAGAGCATCAATATGTTTCGAAACATGTTGATGCTCCACACTATGAGCAGTAGTTACTACTGCTACTTGAGATACTAGTCCATCCTCTAGGTTAGGAGCACCAAAATGTAAAGAAGTCTTTATCTGAAAAAGTGGATGAATAGTTAATTTATATTAAATAACCTAGTTGTATCCAAAATAACTATGGAATATCATAGGTTTTGTTACCCATATTAACATAAAAATAGAAAATTATGGATTGTGAACATAAATTATATCATGAACATCTAATGAATATGAAATAACTCACCCTCACTATCCCCAAACTCGTACCTAGAACTGCACTCAAACCCATTATAAGATCCTATTGTTTGAAACACACCCTTTTCATTTCACGCTAGTTCACTAAAAATAGGTATTTCTATGAAACCATAGCACATAAAAAGGGCCTCAAACACAATATTAAAAGGAACCCATATACAAAAACTCTATAGTAACCACATTAGGAGACACTGACTTTCCCACATGATTTTTGATCGCCTCTCAAGAACACATCTCGATGGGGGAATTGTTCATCTTCCATACAATTCCAAATTCAAAACAAACATCAGTAACTTGGGGCTCTACCAACGCATACCATATACATTGAAAATAATAGAAAAAATTAGGAAAATCAGTTTATTATACCTATTACTAATAGTACTATATGAAAGGTATAACGATCATAGATTGTACCTCCAAACAATCCTGGCTCATCCTGGTAAAATGAATTTAGTTACTAATAATATCCATGACTCTAATCACTAACATCCCAATATAATATTGGTATACATTGGGTTATTATTAGTAGAATAAATCCAATGTTCCATCCACCTCATGCTGCTCCCCAATCTCCTCCATAACATTAGTGCGGTATCGACCTTCTTTTTGTAGTTCCATCCTCTACCTAGGCTATTCATCGACTTCCTCTCTAACTGTAGAATGAATGTTAAGAAAATTCAAATTGATATGTATATACCCATAAAAATATTATTAAATTCATTATAGTAATGGTCTATCCTTGAGGTAAAAATGAATTAAAATGACTCATGAGATGAGACTTGCATCACACATCTACTATGTGTTCATGCTACTAATCCTACATCCCATAAGATCACTACCTTAACAAATTATGATATGAACTCAAACCACAGTCATAATCATAGAACACTAATATAACCACACAAAGATTAGTATTACATGTTTAATTCCACCAAACCACTAGAGGTCAGTCTATGAATTAAAAATATAAATAAATAGATTTAATAAAAAGAAATGAAATACAATCCAACCAAAAAAATGGAAAATAATTTATGACCTACATATAAGGAGGGGAGATTTGTTAATTCACTATTGGCATAAACCTTTGTATGTGCATCCCTAACTAATCTCTACCTTATCCTAGTCCACCAAGGACTCTGTGAAATGTTCCATTGTCTATATATGAAATGACATGTATGGTAAGATCTCTTATGGGATGATTATTATAATACCAAATAGGACACCCTAAAAACACTATACATAAAGCATCGAAAGTATTCCTGTCACTAAACACAGGTATTCCAAAAAAGATATGAGACATAATGATAACCAAGTATATACCAAATATACTAATAAAAGACTCTATGTAAAAAAAAGGTCCCGTCCAATTCTAGTTGTAGACCCAATTAGGGTTTCAAGGCAACAATCCATAGAGCGGAAATTCTACACATGTTATAATTCCAATGACAAAACTCATCCTAGAGGCCAGACTCATCTGATTTAGCTAAGAAGAATCACATACGAAACTGAGAGTGTTCACATGAGATATACACTCCATCAGACTAACACACCATCAAAAATATCTTCTCATAATAGAAATATATATAGTCAATTTCCAAGTCAAGATGGGGGGATACTAGAGTATACTACAATAATAATCCAAGAAAGAAGATAGACACTTTTGTAATTCTTGGTCATGTCAATTCAACAAACCCAACATTGGGATAACATATTAGAAATAAGGATTGCTTCCGGCCTCTTGGTGGGATACAAACTCCAGGTCACTAAATGAAATATGGTCCATTTCTCAAAATCATATTATACACTAGCCCATATAAAAGTGAACTGAGACCACTCACTATAGAATATGTATACTGAAAACTGAGAGGGTTCTTCCGAGATATATGATCCATCAGACTAATACACCATATGAAATATCATATCTCTATACAAAGAGATGAGGTTTATTCATAAGGATTACTGGGTGATAGTAGACCCTACATGAAACATCCCCCATTATAGGGGATAAATGCCCATGTAAGTGTTAGTGATTCCAATTCTACAACCTTAGATAGGGACAACATGAATTAAACGAGGATCACTCTGGGTCCCTTGAATTGATACATATTCCATGTTGCTGAGGGGTATGTTTTCCAATGAATGGTAACTAATTCCATAATAACCCTCATATAAGTGGACTAAGAAATATCAATAATGAATAATAGAACTCACCAACACTACCCTGGTCATTTAGAAGATATAGAGGGGTCAACATCCTTGGATGATGTCATTAAGCTGCCTCAATCCCTCATAATAATGGACCAAGGGAACACCATACACTAATTTTAGTCCATGGAAGATAAAAAGTATCACAAAAAACAGATATAAAATGGAATAGAGCTCAAAAATAGCCTCAAAGGAGGACCTGATGTGTCCCTGGGGGTATACAGTGTGTCTAAAAAAGACTAGAACTGCCCATGTCTGAAGTTCACATTGTGTGATCCGTGATTCCATCTATGGAATGTGTAATGACCATTCAACAATTATTAATTGAATCATTGGAAACATGTGAAATAAAACCATGAACACATGTATAGTAGGGAGATAAATTACCAAAAATAAACCTAAATGGAATAGTGGTAGACTTACCTAGAGTAGATTGCACCCATGATGGAGGGAGATAAGAAGCATCGAGAAGTCAGGGAGCTTTATGTTCTATGCCGGGAGGGGAAGGGGCAAACAGCAGAGGGGGACGTGCACGAGAAGAGCCACAAACTATTGAAAAATGGTAGAGTAGGGTTCGTTGGTAGTGGGGTTCAGTGGGAAGGAGGAGAAGTTGGGTTCCCTGAGAGGATAATCCATAGAAAGGGTCTAAGGGAGAGGATAAGGAGTAGAGATAGCAGTGGAGAATGGATATCAGTGGAGGAATGGAAAAGAGTAGATCAGGGGAGAGTTGTTGTAGAGGTATAGTACATAGAGAGCATGAGGGAATGATAAATATAAGATATTTTGCAGCCAATTTTATAAAATATGGGAGTTTGGTTTTATCAGCCTTAAAAAATCACTAATAATGAATCCCTTTATCAGCGCATAAAATTTTGGGCTAATAAATGGATTCTTTATCAGCACATTTCTAGCTCTGATAAATGGATTCTTTATCAGCACTATTTTAGTTCTAAAATAGTGCACCCTATTTCAGCACTAAAATTTTAGCACTGATAACATTACCCTTTATAACCGCTAAAAAATGGCTAAGAATGAAGCTATTTATCAGTACTATAAATGCACCGATAATGAATCCAATTATAAGTGATAAAATTTTAGCACATATATAGGGTTCCTTTATCATCACCTTTTTATCGTTCATAATGGGATTCATTATCAGCGTTACAAGAGAACTGATAACGCATTCCTTTTTCAGCCTTTCCTGTTTAGAGTTGTGAATTGGTGGTGCTTCCCTTGCTTGTTTTTTAGTAGCGGGACCTCCTTCACCTCAAAAAGATTCCAATTGAACGTAGAACATTTTTTTATTAATGACGCTGTGATGAGGGATCAAAATTGTACTCATTTAATTATTAATTAAAAACCCTCTGAGCATCATGTTGTCACATGATTTCTCCTATATCGTGCACACTAAACCATTCGCCATTCACAGATTACTCCGAAACGCTCAAATCCTAACACCGAGCCACCAAATACCATTCAAACACTCGATATATCTATCAATAATATTTCCATGTAAAAAATCAACTTTTAATATTTCTAACTCATGTAATTCCATTATGATCCTTGATTCACAATTTTATACATATAGTAATGGAAAATTCATATTCCTTATGGAATATCAAACCATTATAGACGTGAAATCATATTACCTCCATAGCATAAAATATCCCATCACTAATATGTCTCTAGGGTCATCCATTCACACTACCCAACCTACATCAGTTTCTAGTTATAGCCAAATACCTCATTCAAAATCTGAATTTATGAGCATAACTATGGTAGAACCACAATCTCAAGAAACTCATATACCGAAACCCAATCCATGTCAATTATCAATACCAAAAACCAAGATGGTTCTAATCAATCCCATCATGAGAAAAAAAAATTATTATAGAGGTTCTTAATAACCCATAAGAGTTATAATTCTCTAAAACATTACATTCATCTTACAACTAGAAACATCTGATGCTTGGCACCGCCATTAATGAAAAATCCAAAAATTACCTAAAACCCAAGATCCCACTATATGCCTCGTATGATTACAAATATACCAAGTCATAAATCCCTTGATAACACCAATTTACAACTTCACTAATTCAAATAATTGTATACCAACCATAGTGGATGCATATCCCCTATTCGAGCATGAATTAATAACAATCTATCCTTTCCTCACATGCCCGAATCAATGCCTATCATTTACAAAATGAAATGTCAAATGAAATTTATAACATTTCATACTAACATAATATACTAACATGAGTCGATAAATCATTGGCTGTCTTATTCAATAATAATCGTGCTCCAACTACTAGCTCACCATATCGTAACCCCTCCGCAATTCGCTCACACACAATGGCATTTTACAACCACCCAAAGGTTTCCACTGGATTCCATAATAAAATCATAGTGAGATTCCATAGTATGGTGCTCCACTAACCAAAATAAATCATCATTTACTATATCCCCACTAACTCATCTCGAAACCAGCACCTAACATTACTTTTCATGATCGACTCTAGCCTAATATGATTCTCAACTCAATCATCTACCATAACGTATTTCCATATTATAATTACCTAAAAAATTATGTTTTAAACTCATTGGATCTGCTTTAGAATCACAATACCATAATAAACCATAAATTTCCAGTTACACACATATATGACTCTTCCACTGCTAGAGTTCAACCTCAATGAGCTATATGTCACTCCTAGCTATAGAAGCTTCATTATCATCACCACTTTCCCAAAAATCCAACCACTATGTAACACACTCGAATAAATAAAATCCCAATAATTATATGTGTCAATATCCCTATCACTAGTTTTAAAAAACCAAACATCAACTATCAAAAATTCTTGGCTTATGAGTACGGAACCTAAGGAATTAACCAACATAAGGTCCACTCAACTTACTAATCCACAGAAGGATGATTGTGTAAATAATACTATGAAACTTCACTTAACCACTTATCAAGTGACACATAAAAAGAGTCCATTTTTCAAAAATAGGGAAGATATTTTGATTGTTTTTTGTATATTTTAATCTTTTTTAGAATTCCTAGGATAATACCCATATATTAAAAATGATCATATATATAATAAGATTACATTGTAAGGCCATTGAAGAATATCACCACCGACTCATCATTTGCAGATATCACCTTTAACTTCAATGAAATATAAAATCCTTGCAAAGAACCCATGACTCCCATACCATCAGCATCACATCACACCCACATTATATCTCTACCTACTGATGTATGACTATTTAAATCAATCTCATTGAGCATATAATCCCATAACTTCGGATCTACAATCCAAACAACACATTGTTTCACCCCCAGCTCGTGTCTCTAGATACATATTAATATATTAATTTTACACACTCCTATAAATCCCAACCAAATAACAAAATTTCAACAATAATGATTATTTCTTTATAAAACCTCATCTTACAATAGTTATCCCACTCTAATGCCTCTCACATAAGTCCCACACAGCCAATAATGATAATAATTAGTGATATCTAAATCCAAAGTGAAGTCTCCAATCTAAAACCGCTTCAATGACCACATATATCCTTAGAATAATTAAAAAACTATATTATTATTATATACCCTCTCACCAAATTTCAGAACATGCATCTAGAGCTAACCAATCTAGACACATAACAATTCATGGACTCAGAAACCACATGCTCTACTATAGAATTGATAATACATGTGATTTCAATATCAATGAAACCACAATTCTATGAGTATGTCACTCTATTAACATTATTGTTCTAAATAGATTTTATGGTCATTATCCAAAGAAAAAAACAATATAAACCAAATACCCTCGAGAACCACTTGTTCTCTCGGTCGTTCTCCTAATCTTTATTCACATCACACCTATACAATTGTTACCCGGATAATGAAACTAAATGATGCTGGCCCTCTAAATACTGGCCAATTATGTAACCACTAGTAGATAAATGATTCCATTTAAAAAATAAGGCATCCACGATAAAAAAATATCTTTAAAAGGTAGAACCCGTCCTTTAAAATTTCAAAAATTCCATGAATCCATCCGTGCCACACACACCAAAAAAAAGAACACATAACTCAACTAACCCCACTAAAGGGTCACCCTAAAAAAGTAAAATGGCACTAACTCCATAAACTAGAGTAACATAAAAGGAGAAAATCACTTGGATCCCCCCACCTAGCCCCACCAACAATTTCTCACCAGAGAACATTATGCTTGTATCTACACCAACTCAAAAAATTCCACAAATTATAGACCATGCAATATAATCATGACCCAATTTCACATGAAATCAAAATATCTAAACTCAAATCTCTAGGGGAGCCCAAATAGAAGACATCACAATTAAAACTAACCATATATAACTGAGGAACACATCATCTTTGTGCATATCATCATCAGAAAACCCCCTAAAGGACCAATCCACAAATCAATCCACAAGTAAAACCAAACACAAGGGTCCTAAAGTTTTATACCCATGTCATAAAAACCCACTAGGGATACTAGACCCATTATACACAAGGAATTCTTTGGCGGCCTCATCATCGAGCTTCTAAAAGTAGATCCACAAACGATTCCATTAGAAAATATATAATATGGGATTCATCCTATATGATTATAATTCCATAAAGTACTTATTAATTAAAATACCCATATGATAAATTGTGGACACATTAAGAAACTACACCTATGTTATCATCAAATTCAAACACAACTAAGCATATGACATGTGCATCATATATGACCATCATGTTTCCTGGGATGCCTTTTTCCCCAATATTTCATTATTCAAAACCAAATGTCAGACCACATATTATTAAGAATAGATCTAATGATCTATCATAAACAATAAAATCCAAACCACATGTCTGTCTATTGATTTGAAAATAAAATACAACTATAAAAATAAAAATTATAAAAGAAATCTCAGTCATAGTAACCTAGACATCCAACATGGATATGTGTTTATGATGCACCAACATCAAATCCATAATAAAAAATGACATGTTACTAATCTCTAGTCTACAAAATACCAAAAAGTAAAAAAATACTATTATAATCACCTATAATACCACTTGGTAATACCCCATCCCAAGGGGGAACTAATACTATGCCCTGAGTTGGTTCTCCCTAAGACTTTAGGTTTTCCTCCTTATATTCTAGACCCTTACAACTAGAAACAAGTGTCTAATGTTGAACAGTAAAGATACTATACATTCATATCAGAGTAAAATATTACAATAAAAACAACCAATCAATATATTCAATATAATGTTCAGAAATAATAAAATATATTAACAAGACATGATAAAAAAATGATCCAATGTACAAAAAAATCTCTGGAATATATATAAATAACCACCCACAAGGAAGGATAAAAAACATACCTAAATAAAATATATCAATTAATAGGATCATTAGAATCTTTAAAAAAATTCTATATAGTAACCTGATACCACCAGGCAATCCTTCCAAATCATGAAAAATATATCACATACCTCAAACTATAACTAATATCGAAATAAACATGTCAGAGCTACTAGTGTACCAATATATAGTGGTGTCCCATGCATTGTGAGATTAAATTATTGTTTCCCACAAAAAATGTTTTCTAACGAAATAATAGATATAGAAATAGTTTATGAAGATAAATAGAGAAATAAATAAATAATCCCAAAATATAAATCATTAAGAATAAAAATTCTTATCTAGTTACCATAAGCCCTTAGGTTCTATGGTGAGAGGAAACCTAACCAAACCCTTCTTGGCCTAATCCAGTCATATTTTACACATAACGTAGAGTGAACCATATTTTGAATAAAAAAGGTATTATCAGTTATTAACTATCTCTAGTGGGAAGAAAAATCAATATAAGATGTTCCTTAAACCATAGTCCAATACCCATCAATAAATAATCATCATTGGTTTCTAGAAAATCATCTCTGCACTAGCCAAGTTATGAAGACAATCCGTCTAACATCCAAAACCATTAGTGAGTACTATGATGTCCAACACCATAAAAAATATTTGAGTACCTCTATTACCAACAAATTAATCCATGGTTGAGGACTTCCACAACAAACACCCTAAATCATAGGTCAAAACCACCATAGACAACACCTTAATCTATGAGTGAGGAAAGCTATCAACAACACCCTAAAACATAAGTGAGGACCTCCTTGAACTTCAAGATAAACCATGGGTGAATAATTCCATGAACAACATCGTATACCATTTCCATAACATTGTTATCAATTCTTAAAATCTTGACCATACAAAATATACAAAACCACAACATACCGTTTTTAATCTATTACATTATCCAAGGTGCATGTGGGCCTTTTACATAAAAACAAGGTTGAACCCCTCCATTTAATCAAATCATTTTAATGGATAAAATAAGAATTTTTTCCAAAAGTAAAACAATAAACTAAATTTAAATAAAAAGTTAATCAATTGTAAAACCCTTTGAATAAACCATGTAGAGTTCAATATCTCATATCAAAACCAGAACCATTTCAAAACATTAATTCCTCCATTTAACACATAGAAGTAGTTCTAAAATCAATGAAAAGATTTAGAAAAATCATTTATTTATATTTATTTTCATAAATATTACCACAAAACAACATTAAAAATCATAATTTTAACATATTTTAATATATTTGATTCACAAGTCCTACCATGTTTTCAATAACCATTCAATCAAACACACCACCTAGATAAATATGGATAACATAAAAAACTACTCACATTATATATATACAACACATATAACATTTCTTGTTAAAGAGTGCACCCCATCGATGACCTTAGGATTGGTCTTATAAACACCCATGATCCAACAGGAACCATGGAAGTATATGGTGTCACTACTAAGCCTATATAAAATTTACATAATCCAATAAAGTGAACACACAACACATGGGATATAAAGAAAATTATAAAGAAATATGTATATAATATATAACGTCTATGTGTAAATATATTAGACAACCTAATTTGGTAATGAAGCTTTCCAAAAAATTTCTAATGCATTGTTGTCTTGCTAAGGCCCATCAAAGTCTCATAGAAACTCCTCAATATCCAAATAATATCATATAAACCACTCAATCACTAAAATCATGTATATAAATAGTAAAAAAATTTCATATCAATTATTGTTATTTAATTCACTAACAAAATACTCGGTATAATAATCACAAAATCACTAAATACTCACCGTTAATTTAAATTCTATGTAACGGCCACAAGTGTTTCACAATAGACTCTTAACATAATTCTCAATGAAATACCTATGATTTGATACAGTAAAAAATCAATTAAATTAATATAACTAATAAAACATAATAAAATTCATGAAAATCATATACCATAACAAAACAACTTGAAAAAACATGTAGATGTAATCATTTGGTCCCCTCTGGATAAGATGACCAGATTCTGTTTTGGAAATGGGCATCTTAACTATGATCTAATGGAATCTAAAAAATAACCTTACTGGGAAATTCCAAAATTATATAGGTGTAAGATGTAGATGATATCAATCCATTTGAGGTTGAATATCACCTCATAATACCAAATAAAATCAACAATGACACCCCAAAACAAACGAAGGATGATGAGGAATAAATATATAAGGGTTTATTTGTGTAAAATACCACATTCAATGATGTTTTGGGAAGCCACATGGTTTGGCCAAATGGTTTGATAAATATTGTTAATCCATGAACCCTTTATTGTCCTTCAAATATTCCCCCTAATGGTTAGTTCAATTGTGCACCAACTATTCAAATCCCAATCTCTGACACAAAAACACTCCCATGGATTGTCTATATGGTTCTATAAACATGTTACAACCATGAAACACTCCAACAGACCCCGTCTATAACATGGTGGATGATTTGTATAAAAATGTTCATATGTTATTCACCATTTCTCAGGATCTTATTCACCTCACATGGTTTTTCCCAAAAACCTACATGGGTTTTTCGTAATCATGAAATATACATTTATTAGAACCATTATAAATTAAAAATATACTAAAAAACCTCTATAAATTATGGTTTTACGGAATCTATCCTAAAACATACACACCACACCATGCACCCTTTCCAAACAACTCTGAGACTCCCAAAACTATCAAACACTAAATAGAACCCTTCATAGATCATCTATTATTCTGATTATCCTATATAGAATCATTACTAATCTTAATACAACACTTTCAATAATTCTTACATTTGAAATTCTACTATATGTTTTGATTGAAAATTGGGCCCTCTATTAAAAGAAATTTTAAATTCCATCTAGAGCCTCTAACTCAGATTAAAACGATATGGTTTATATATACCCTTGTGAATCACCAAGGTGTGTACAAACATTGTTTTAAAATAAGTATAGATCAATTTTCTTTTATATTGATCATCATTAACATAAAATGGTAACGATCATGAACACATATCGTTCACCTTGTAATGATAACTTGTTTGATAGACTATTATATGATTAAGACATGTCAAAGGATGAACTTAGATACATATATCATTTGTTATAGGATAAATGAGTCTATGTATAATATCTATCACATAATTTATGATAAAAATAATATTTATTCATATTTATTCTATCTAAACATAAAAATTCACTAATCTCTGCATGGATCGGATTAGTAGTGTATTTAGACAATTCCCTAAAAAATATATTGTACTATATTGATCAAATTTCTATAAATTCCAAGTGAGTGGAAGATAATTAATGTTATTTGATAATTTTATTAAATTACATCGGAATGGGTAAATTGTATACCAAATTTAACAAGTATATGTAATGGATATAAAAATTATCCTTATATTGTCATGTATTCCAAATAGTGGCTATTAATATAGATCCATCAAGGATAGATTTTACTAATTAAATCAACATTCTAGTATCTATAACATAGAAACACATATTTTATTGATTTACAAGATTTTATATGAACTTTTCGTGACATTTATTATCACTATCTAATACAGTAAACATTTTTACTTAGAAGGGATTAATGTACCTCTAGACTGAAAAATGTGAACAAAATTTCACTGACAATGAGAAAAAGTTGGTCATAACAACCATAATCACATATACCTATAATGGATAAGGATTTTTTTATATTGATGCATTAAAGAAAGGATATGTATGTTTCCAAATTAAAATTGGAATGGTGGTAGTTTATGGGTTATATTAATTAATGGATTGTCAGAAAATTTACCCATTCAATAATCTATATTTATTTGATTTTACACATAGCACATCACTTTAAATACATTCCATAAGAACTATGATTTATAGATATATCAATAATAATTTTTTATGTAAAAAATAAAGAAATATATTAAAAATTATATTTCAGGATGCTTGGTATTCCAAAAATTTAATATTTAATGATAGATTTCTAAGGGGGTGATAAAATCATTAATAAGACATTAAAAATTGGAAAAAACTCACCATGGATTTAATTATTGGACAAATAAATAATTTCAATGTTATAATTAAATTTTGAATGTAGTTTATTTCCTTAGAAATTAATCCAAATTCATGGATATTTAGTAATAATTTTTAATTAATAAACATGAAAAATATCTTGTATTGCAAGTGGTATGGTTGCATGTAGTACCATAAAAAATTCTATCTGGTCAGGATTTGTGGTTTAAATTTATGTTATATAGATTTATTCTATAAAAATTGGAACAATATGTGAGATTTATATTTTTATTATCATACTTATATGTCACTTTAATCATAATGTACTATTCGTTCCCTTCAATATATTTTATGATATTGAATAATAGATTTAAAAGGAGGTTAGATTCCGTACATTCCATTGTAGTGTTCTAATTTGACAATTGTAAAAACCAAGTTAGTTATGTAAATAATTATTTTCATAATTATTAATATGAAAAATATTGTTATAATCATTATGATATATTATGAAATTTTTAAATAAAAAAGAAAGAAGTATTAATTAATAATTTTTGTTATAATGTTTAATTTAAATATTTAATTAAAAATTTCTAGAACCATAATTTCAAAAAAAATATTTTTTAATGAGATAAATATATAATAATAAAAATAGTGAAAGTTTTTGGTATTTTTGGCAAAATATTGTTTTTCCAGTTAATAGTGAAAAATTATAATTTTTGAAAAAAAATCATTTTTTCAATAAATTAAATAATTTAAAAGTATAATTTTTAAATATTATTTAAAGTAAAATTATTATAATTATTTTATATTTAATCTATATAATTTATTTTTAATCAACCACATATAATAAATGTGTATATTTATAATTTTTTGTTTAAAACTGAATTTTTCAAAAAACTTTTTAAATGTTCATCATGTTTCTCTATTATATTTAATTAAGATAATCCATATTTAGAAATTTTTTAAAATAATTTTTTATATTATAAATCATTAAATATTAATTTATGTAAATACAATTGTCACGACCCGCCCTCGGGGTCCGTGCCGTGACTACACCAAGCCCGCCTTCCATAGGCCAGGGGCTGGCGACTAGCACCAAGGCGTAAATCCCGGTAAAAAGGGAAGGCATTGCCTTTGATAAGTAAACACACACCACAGAGTAAACAAGCGGAAAGTAAACACTAAGCAAGCAGAGTACAACTGAAAGTGCGGAAAAGTAAATGGGCCAGTATACAAACCCAAACTGAAAGTAAAGTACAACTCGAAAAGGGAAAAACAGCAACTGAAAAGTAAAAGCCGCTACTCCGAGCTGTCCACTGGAAATCCCACCTGAAGGGTGGGTACAGATAGCTCCTCTGCTCCACGGGTCCCGTCGTCCGCTCCGTGCACGTCCCGCCCAGTGGTCCACCTCCGGGTACCGTCCCGCTCTACAAGCCTCAGCTAAGGTCAACGCTGTCCGTCGTCTCCAACCAACACAACGTAGTGCGGGCGCAGCCCGTGCAGGGGTGAGTATAAGCTACTCAGTAGGGACCCCGAGACCCCTGAAGGTCTCACAAATCCACAAAGGATAAACCACGAAGTAAAGTACAATCACGAAGTAACAACCGACACTGCTTAGGTATATGCCCATACATATACCTAAGTCATCAATTAAAATACGCTCCAACCTCCGAGCCCAAGTACAACTCAGTCCACACAGGAAAGTATACGTATTCCACAAAGGAAAGTAAAACATAATCCACACAGGATTGCACAACACAATCCACACAGGAAAGCAACAGGATTCAGCTCACACAGGTATACTTGTTCAAGGACGATAAAGATGATCACTGATCCATCTAAGTCGTCGGACCCACAAAGGATCGATAGGTAACTAACCCCCGCAGAAGACCCACACAGGATCGGGCTCACACAGAACCTGTAGGCGCTGGCTCACACAGAACCGCTGAGCGCAAGGACCCACACAGGATCGGGCCCACACAGGACCTGTAGCACTGATCCACGTAGGATCGCTGAGTGCTGAAGTCGTCGTCGTCGAATCCACATAGGATCTCTGTACTGTCGTCGTCAAATCCACACAGGATCTCTGTACTGTCGTCGTCGCAGTCATAGTAGCAGTCGTAGCAGTAGAACAGTCGCAGCCAGCACTAGGGTTCCCGCACACAGCTAGCTCGTTCGGAGGGTCCGCTCCACGAGCCGAGAGGCTGATACATCAACTGTCACAAAGACCAGAGTTGATGTATCCAAAAGTTCCGTATCGACAAAAGGAACTCAACGCAACAGACGGCGCGTCGATCGGACGCCCGGTCTGAGAGTTATTGGCATTTTCGTCTCCGGGGCCCGGTTGGTTTTTAAGGCAAAACCAACCCGACTGTACTCCACCTGCGTCCAAACCTCGGGCGGAGTATGCCAAAAGATCCCTCTCACTAAGAGGAACATAACGCGACTGACGGCGCGTCAATCGGACGTTCGTAGCTCAAGATATGAGCGTTTCCGCTCCGAAGGCCCGGTTGGTTTCGTGAACGAACCAACCCGGCCGAACTCAAAGTAAACCAAAACCTTGAGTGCGATATACCGAAACGACCGTCTCGATCCAAGGATCGCGTTGCCACAGACGGTTCGTCATTCGGAGGTCCGAGGCTCAAGTTATGAGCCAAAAACCAAAACTGGTTCGAAACGGGGGGTCCGGGTCCGGGCCGACCCGGCCCGACCCCCCCCCCCCCCCTGGGGCGGCGGCGGCGGCGCCTGGCGCCGCACGGGCTGCGCACGCGGGGGCTAAGCCCCGCGGTTCTACAAAGTGGCGCGGCCTTTGTGCCGCGCCGGTTCTTTTAAAACCGCCCCCCCCCCCCCCTCACGTGGGGGGGCCTGCTGGCGCCGAACCAAGGGGGCGGCTGCCCCCTTCCCTCAAGAACCGCCCCCCTCATTAAGAGGGGGGTTTTGTTGAACCGGCCGGGGGATTTATTCCCCCGGTTTTATGTCATCCGGCCGGCCAGCTGGCCGGCCGGTTTTTACCAACGGGACCGGAAAATTCCGGTCCCGCCTTCGACTTCCGACGCCGGCGGCCCGGCCGCCGGTCTCCTCTTCCGCCGCGGCCCGGAACCGGCCGCGGTCTTCTCGTCCCGCCGCGGCCCGGAACCGGCCGCGGTCTTCTCGTCCCGCCGCGGCCCGGAACCGGCCGCGGTGTTCGTCGTCCGGCGCGGTGCGACGGCACCGCGCCCCTTTCGCCATGCCATGATTCTTTTCAACGCGGCGTGACGGCGTCGCGTTCTTGAAGATTTTTCCTTGACGTATCGCGACGGCGCCACGTAAATTATTTGTACGATCATCCGCGTGGTGCGACGGCACCACGCCACTTGCTTCCACCCGCATGAATAAACATAAACGATGGAGGGGGTTCGACCGTGTTCGTGCGGTCCGGCCCCCCTCGCGTTAACAATAACACTTATATAAAATATTTAAATGCCTCACGTAGACATGCGATCCATGAGCAAGAAAAGAAATAAGGAAACCAAAATGAAATCAACAACCCCTACCTCAGGTTTAAGATTCGAAGATTCGTCTACGTTCCGCGGAAGACGGCGTCGCGGAGGTCGGGCGTCGTGGTCGTCGTTCGTCAAATCCGTTGACGAAGAGATATGCCTGAGGAGACACATCGTTGGCGGATCTTCGTTTGCCGACGAAGAAGGTCTGAGGAGGAAGCGGCGTTCCCTCTTGTTGACACCGAGGACGAAGAAGAGAGGCGTCGTTCTTCGTCGGAGTTTGAGCGTTCTTTGTTCTTCATCAGAGCTTGAAGATGAAGAGGAAGCTCTCAAAATGACAAACAAAGAACTCAAAATAAAATAAGACTACCTCTTATTTTATTAACACATAACACAAAAGAATTTCAAAGTTTGAAATTCAAAAAGACTTAACTCCCATAATTAATTAAGAGTAACTTAAGTCAATAAAGAGGGGGTTAAGGGAACTTGAAAAGTCTAGGGGTTCGTGTGGGCCCCACCACACTTAATCCTCCCAAGGGAGGTTAAGTGGGTGTGGGTCCCACTTCCAACCCCCTTAGGTAGGTTTTTAACAAACTAAAAAATAAAATTTGTCTTACACAAATTTTATTTAACACAACTGAAAACCCCAAAACTTAACTTTCAACCCGCAACAAACGCAACTCCTGAAAAGGTCTCTTTAAGCGAAAATCGGCGCTGCGAGTTCATCGGTGCCCTCGGATTTCAATTCCGAGCACCGGATCAAAAGTTAGGAATTCCCACTCGTTCGTTCACTGAACGTACCCGAGCCAAACTTCGGAAATTAATTCCGGGCACTCCGGGCCTCGGAATCAGGTGCCGTCTGAAACCGTGCTCTTGTAAAATTCTAAAGAAAATTAAGAAAAAAAATTCCCTTGAATTTTACGGGTCTTTACATTACTCCCACCTCAGGGCTTTACGTCCCCGTAAAGATACAACAAAAACTAGGAAAACAAATGAGGGTACTGAGCACGCATCTGAGCCTCCCACTCCCATGTGATCTCCTGGAGATTCCCGTGCTGCCATCTGATGCGCAAAAGAGGAATCGATCGCCCACGCAGGACCCGCTCCTGTCGATCCTCTATCTCCACCGGGACCTCCGTAAAAGTCGCCCCATCATCAACGTCAAGCTCCCCATGGTCAATGATGTGCGTTGGGTCGTGCACGTATCTCCTCAGCTGGGATACGTGGAAGACGTCGTGCACCCGGTGCAACTGAGGTGGTAGAGCCAGGCGATAAGCCACCTCGCCAATCCTGCTGAGAATCTGGAAGGGTCCGATGAAGCGCGGAGATAACTTGCCGCCTCGGCCAAATCTCCGAATACCACGTCGAGGTGAGACCCGCAAGAAGACGTGGTCGCCATCCTCGAACTCCAGTGGCCTCCGCCTCCTGACAGCATATGACTTCTGCCGGCTCTGAGCTGTCCTCATCCGCTCCTGGATGACCTGGACCTTCTCCGTCGTGGCCTGGACCATCTCCGGTCCCACCAGTGCTGACTCTCTGGGGTCTGTCCAGCACAAAGGAGATCTACAAGGTCGGCCGTACAACGCCTCGTACGGTGCCATCCCGATGGTGGAGTGGTAGCTGTTGTTGTAAGCGAACTCCACCAAGGGTAGGTGTTCCTCCCAGCTACGACCAAAGTCGAGGACACATGCGCGGAGCATGTCCTCGAGTGTCTGAATGGTCCTCTCCGTCTGACCATCCGTCTGAGGGTGAAAAGCTGTGCTAAGACGTAGCTGCGTCCCGAACGCTTCCTGCAACCCCTTCCAAAGCCGGGAAGTAAAGCGGGCATCTCGATCGGAGACGATAGATGATGGCACGCCGTGGAGCCGCACAATCTCCTGAACGTAGAGACGTCCCAAGCTCTCTACTGAGCCCTGCTCTCTGATCGGTAAGAAGTGTGCCGACTTGGTGAGTCGGTCAACAATCACCCAGATGGAGTCGTGACCTCTGGATGTGCGTGGAAGTCCAGTCACGAAGTCCATAGATATGCCGTCCCACTTCCACTCTGGAACCTCCAAGGGCTGTACCAAGCCTGCTGGTACCTGATGCTCTGCCTTCACCTGCTGACAGGTAAGGCATCGAGAAACGAACTCTGCTACAACCTTCTTCATGCCCGGCCACCAATTCTGTCGTCTGAGGTCCTGGTACATCTTCGCCACTCCAGGATGTACCGCCAAAGGAGATGTGTGAAACTCTCTCAGCACTTCCTCTTGCAATGCTACTGGTACCATGGTACGTCCTCTGAAAAGGATGTCGTGCTCTGCTCCAAGGGAGAAACTATCAGGTGTCTGTCCCGAGGATATCTGTGCACGTCGTGTCTCACAGTCAGCGTCCCCATGCTGTGCCTCCCTGACTCGCTGCAGTAGTGGAGGAGTGACTGTGAGAGACTGAAGAAAGGCTGCTCCATCTCTATCCACGAAGGATATCTGCAAAGAGGCTAGCTGCTCCGTCGCCTCCTCGAGTAGCTGAATGCCCGTCCTCCTGCTGAGGGCATCGGCTACTACGTTCCCCTTCCCAGGTGTATAGACTATCTCAAAGTCATAGTCCTGGAGGAACTCGAGCCATCGTCGCTGTCTCAGGTTCAGGTCCTTCTGCGAGAAGATATACCTGAGACTCTGATGATCGGAAAAGACTGTAAAGCGCTCGCCCATCAGATAGTGTCGCCATGTCTTCAGAGCGAAGACCACTGCTGCTAATTCCAGGTCATGGGTAGCGTAGTTCTGCTCATGCGGCCTCAACTGTCGTGATCCATAGGCGATCACTGCCCGCTCCTGCATCAGAACACATCCGAGTCCGGTCCCTGATGCATCGTAGTAGACTACGTATCCTACTCCCTCCTCAGGCAACCTCAAGATAGGTGCGCTAGTCAACCTCTGCCTCAGCTCCTGGAAGCTCTGCTGACATCTGTCTGACCATACGAAGGGTTTCCCCTTCTTCGTCAAAGCTGTGAGTGATGCTGCAACTCTGGAGAAGTTCGGCACAAATCTCTGATAGTATCCATCTAGTCCCAAGAAACTCTGAATCTCAGTCACGCTTCTGGGTGGCTCCCATGCTAACACAGCCTCAATCTTCGCGGGATCCACTGCAACTCCCGCGTCAGAGATAACGTGTCCCAAAAAGTGGACCTCACGTATCCAGAACTGGCACTTCGAGAGTTTACCATAATGCTGGTGCTCTCGGAGTGTGTCAAGAACAACTCGCAAGTGATAGCTGTGCTCCTCCTCTGTCGTAGAGTAAATCAGAATGTCGTCGATGAAGACCACAAAAAACCGATCGAGGTATGGCGGAAAGATCCTATTCATGAGAGCCATGAACACTGCTGGAGCATTGGTTACACCGAAAGGCATAACCAAGAACTCATAGTGGCCATACCGACATCTGAAGGCTGTCTTCTGCACATCCTCGTCTCTGACTCTGAGCTGATGATAGCCTGACCTGAGGTCTATCTTCGAGAACCACCGTGCTCCCTTGAGCTGATCAAAGAGGTCATCAATCCTCGGTAGCGGATACTTGTTCCTCACTGTCACCTGGTTCAGGTGACGATAGTCAACACAAAGACGCAAGCTCCCATCCGCCTTCTTGGCGAACAATATCGGGGAAGCCCAGGGTGAAACACTGGGTCGGATGAACCCCTTGCCCTGCAAGTCCTCCAACTGTACCCGTAGCTCTCGAAGCTCGGCGGGGGCCATCCGATATGCTGGAGTGGATATTGGGGTTGTCCCGGGGTACAAGTCAATATAAAAGTCTACCTCTCTGCGAGGAGGTAGCCCTGGAACATCGTCGGGAAAAACGTCCGCAAACTGATCCACCACTGCAGGAAAACCAGGACTCCGCACGTCAACTGCTCCAAGGATAAGGCTAGCCAACTGATGAGTGATGGGCTGTCCTCTCCTCCGCGGAATTCCATCCTATGCTGCTAAGGCTCCCTTCTCGCCGGTGAAGGTGAACCTGCTCCCGTCGGTGCGTAAACATCGCACCTTGCGCCTAAAACAGTCAATCTGTGCATGGACCGTAGACAGCCAATCCATGCCCAAGATGACGTCGTAAGGCCTCGACGCTGCTACAAGAAGATCCCAGCCGAAGCTCTCGCCTCCTAGAGTAAGCTCACACTGCCGGAACCAGTGCGTAATCGTCGAGTCTGCTCCCGTAGGAGTCTCTAGCCGTAAGGATCGAGCCAACGGCTCTGTCGGAATCTCCGAGCTCCGAACAAGGGCAGCGGCTATGAAAGAGTGACTCGCTCCTGTGTCTATAAGAACTGCAGCAAGGGTGGAATAGACACAGATAGTACCTCAAATCATCTCAGGTGCGCCGTGGTCGTAGGCCTCTACTGCCTGGAGCTGTGCCTGTCGCTGCCCGCCAGCTCTCTGTGGTCGGGGTGGACCTCCTGGTGGTGGTGGTGGTAGGCCTCAAAGCGTCGGCCACCACCAGCTGCTCGTCCAGCTCCTCTGCCTCGTCCGCCTCCTCCCTGCGGACCGCCACAGTCGATCCTCTGCCTCTTCCTCGGTGGTCCATCAACTGACTGCTGCTCCTCGGCACGACGGGTCGGGCAGTCGCGAGCCATGTGGCCCTGCCCGTCGCACGAGTAGCATTGTCTGCCTCTCGTAAGACTGGCTCCGCGCTGTGTGCCCCGCACTGCTGAGCCAGTGCCCTGAGGTCGTCTGCCTGAAGGTCTGATCTGTCTGGACCCCTGAGTCATCCGTCGACTGCCAGCTGTAGATGACTCTGCCACGTGCCGCCCTGCGGTGGGTCGCTGTGCTGCTGTAGACTCAGCAAGGAAGCTCTCGATCAGAAGAGCCCGCTCCAGTACTCCTGTCTAAGTCGGTATGCTGAGGGAGATCAGCGATGCCCTGATCTCGTGTCTCAAACCCTGCTCGAAGGTCCGGGCCCGGAAGAATGGGTCCCGTACCATGTCGGTCGAGTAGCGCGAGAGATCGGTAAATCTCGCCGAGTACTGAGCGACCGTCATGCTGCCCTGCCGCAGCTGTAGAAGCTTCTGGATACGCACCGCACGAAGGGTGGCTGGGATGAACTCCGAGCGGAAGAGGCTCTCAAAGTCCGTCCAAAGAAGAGATGCCTCATCGTGAACCTGGAGCATCAAGCTCCACCATCGTCCTGCTGCTGCGTGTAGTAGGCTCGCAGCGAGGATCACCATGAGGTCTGCTGGTGTCCTCACTAGCCTAAACACTCGAACTACTGCCTCCAGCCAGTCCTCTGCTGCCTGGGGATCCGTCTCCCCGCGAAACCTGGGCGGTCGCTGGCGCTGAAACACATGCAGTGCGCTGAGGCGACGTGCATCGTCAGCGGCTGCTGCTGGAAGCATCGGGGGCTCGGCGGGTAAAGCTACCGCCGGTGCCACTACTGAAAAAGGGCCCTGCACCGAGGCCTCGTCGCTCGGTGGGCTGTCATCTCGCTCGACTCTCGGAACCCTAGCTGGCTGCCGTCGTGGGGCCATCCTGAAAAGGAAACAGGTGCGCCACGGTCAGAACAGTATACCTGGTGAGCTGATATAAGTAATCACAAAGAAAACTTTGAAACACACACGCAATCAATGTTTTCGTGCATTAAGTCGGAAATCAGAAGTCAGGGTCCTGGTGTACGGATACGTCGGCCGCCGCACCAACACTGGACTCCCTGGACTGATAACCACACTCAATACGCTAAACATTATTGCTTCACATAGAAAAGATCAGAGTTCGCGGTAGAACCGAACTCCTCTGATACCAATTTGTCACGACCCGCCCTCGGGGTCCGTGCCGTGACTACCCCAAGCCCGCCTTCCATAGGCCAGGGGCTGGCGACTAGCACCAAGGCGTAAATCCCGGTAAAAAGGGAAGGCATTGCCTTTGATAAGTAAACACACACCACAGAGTAAACAAGCGGAAAGTAAACACTAAGCAAGCAGAGTACAACTGAAAGTGCGGAAAAGTAAATGGGCCAGTATACAAACCCAAACTGAAAGTAAAGTACAACTCGAAAAGGAAAAAACAGCAACTGAAATGTAAAAGCCTCTACTCCGAGCTGTCCACTGGAAATCCCACCTGAAGGGTGGGTACAGATAGCTCCTCTGCTCCACGGGTCTCGTCGTCCGCTCCGTGCACGTCCCGCCTAGTGGTCCACCTCCGGGTACCGTCCCGCTCTACAAGCCTCAGCTAAGGTCAACGCTGTCCGTCGTCTGCAACCAACACAACGTAGTGCGGGCGAAGCCCGTGCAGGGGTGAGTATAAGCTACTCAGTAGGGACCCCGAGACCCCTGAAGGTCTCACAAATCCACAAAGGATAAACCACGAAGTAAAGTACAATCACGAAGTAACAACCGACACTGCTTAGGTATATGCCCATACATATACCTAAGTCATCAATTAAAATACGCTTCAACCTCCGAGCCCAAGTACAACTCAGTCCACACAGGAAAGTATACGTATTCCACAAAGGAAAGAAAAACATAATCCACACAGGATTGCACAACACAATCCACACAGGAAAGCAACAGGATTCAGCTCACACAGGTATACTTCTTCAAGGACGATAAAGATGATCACTGATCCATCTAAGTCTTCGGACCCACAAAGGATCGATAGGTAACTAACCCCCGCAGAAGACCCACACAGGATCGGGCTCACACAGAACCTGTAGGCGCTGGCTCACACAGAACCGCTGAGCGCAAGGACCCACACAGGATCGGGCCCACACAGGACCTGTAGCACTGATCCACGTAGGATCGCTGAGTGCTGAAGTCGTCGTCGTCGAATCCACATAGGATCTCTGTACTGTCGTCGTCAAATCCACACAGGATCTCTGTACTGTCGTCGTCGCAGTCACAGTAGCAGTCGTAGCAGTAGAACAGTCGCAGCGAGCACTAGGGTTCCCGCACACAGCTAGCTCGTTCGGAGGGTCCGCTCCACGAGCCGAGAGGCTGATACATCAACTGTCACAAAGACCAGAGTTGATGTATCCAAAAGTTCCGTATCGACAAAAGGAACTCAACGCAACAGACGGCGCGTCGATCGGACGCCCGGTCTGAGAGTTATTGGCATTTTCGTCTCCGGGGCCCGGTTGGTTTTTAAGGCAAAACCAACCCGACCGTACTCCACCTGCGTCCAAACCTCGGGCGGAGTATGCCAAAAGATCCGTCTCACTAAGAGGAACACAACGCGACTGACGGCGCGTCAATCGGACGTCCGTAGCTCAAGATATGAGCGTTTCCGCTCCGAAGGCCCGGTTGGTTTCGTGAACGAACCTACCCGGCCGAACTCAAAGTAAACCGAAACCTTGAGTGCGATATACCGAAACGACCGTCTCGATCCAAGGATCGCGTTGCCGCAGACGGTTCGTCATTCGGAGGTCCGAGGCTCAAGTTATGAGCCAAAAACCAAAACTGGTTCGAAACGGGGGGTCCGGGTCCGGGCCGACCCGGCCCGACCCCCCCCCCCCCCCCCTGGGGCGGCGCGGCGGCGGGCCGCGGCGGAGGCGGGCTGCGGCGGCGGTGGGCCGCGGCGGCGGCGCCTGGCGCCGCACGGGCTGCGCACGCGGGGGCTAAGCCCCGCGGTTCTACAAAGTGGCGCGGCTTTTGTGCCGCGCCGGTTCTTTTAAACCCCCCCCCCCCCTCACGTGGGGGGGCCTGCTGGCGCCGAACCAAGGGGGCGGCTGCCCCCTTCCCTCAAGAACCGCCCCCCTCATTAAGAGGTGGGTTTTGTTGAACCGGCTGGGGGATTTATTCCCCAGGTTTTATGTCATCCGGCCGGCCAGCTGGCCGGCCGGTTTTTACCAACGGGACCGGAAAATTCCGGTCCCGCCTTCGACTTCCGACGCCGGCGGCCCGGCCGCCGGTCTCCTCTTCCGCCGCAGCCCGGAACCGGCCGCGGTCTTCTCGTCCCGCCGCGGCCCGGAACCGGCCGCGGTCTTCTCGTCCCGCCGCGGCCCGGAACTGGCCGCGGTGTTCGTCGTCCGGCGCGGTGCGACGGCACCGCGCCCCTTTCGCCATGCCATGATTCTTTTCAACGCGGCGCGACGGCGTCGCGTTCTTGAAGATTTTTTCCTTGACGTAGCGCGACGGCGCCGCGTAAATTATTTGTACGATCATCCGCGTGGTGCGACGGCACCACGCCACTTGCTTCCACCCGCATGAATAAACATAAACGATGGAGGGGGTTCGGCCGTGTTCGTGCGGTCCGGCCCCCCTCGCGTTAACAATAACACTTATATAAAATATTTAAATGTCTCACGTAGAAATGCGATCCATGAGCAAGAAAAGAAATAAGGAAACCAAAATGAAATCAACAACCCCTACCTCGGGTTTAGGATTCGAAGATTCATCTACGTTCCGGGGAAGACGGCGTCGCGGAGGTCGGGCGTCGCGGTCGTCGTTCGTCAAATCCGTTGACGAAGAGATATGCCCGAGGAGACACGTCGTTGGCGGATCTTCGTTTGCCGACGAAGAAGGTCCGAGGAGGAAGCGGCGTTCCCTCTTGTTGACACCGAGGACGAAGAAGAGAGGCGTCATTCTTCGTCGGAGTTTGAGCATTCTTCGTTCTTCGTCAGAGCTTGAAGATGAAGAGGAAGCTCTCAAAATGACAAACAATGAACTCAAAATAAAATAAGACTACCTCTTATTTTATTAACACATAACACAAAAGAATTTCAAAGTATGAAATTCAAAAAGACTTAACTCCCATAATTAATTAAGAGTAACTTAAGTCAATAAAGAGGGGGTTAAGGGAACATGAAAAGTCTAGGGGTTCGTGTGGGCCCCACCACACTTAATCCTCCCAAGGGAGGTTAAGTGGGTGTGGGTCCCACTTCCAACCCCCTTAGGTAGGTTTTTAACAAACAAAAAAATAAAATTTGTCTTACACAAATTTTATTTAACACAACTGAAAACCCCAAAACTTAACTTTCAACCCGCAACAAACGCAACTCCCGAAAAGGTCTCTTTAAGCGAAAATCGGCGCTGCGAGTTCATCGGTGCCCTCAGATTTCAATTCCGAGCACCGGATCAAAAGTTAGGAATTCCCGCTCGTTCGTTCACTGAACGTACCCGAGCCAAACTTCGGAAATTAATTCCGGGCACTCCGGGCCTCGGAATCAGGTGCCGTCTGAAACCGCGCTCTTGTAAAATTCTAAAGAAAATTAAGAAAAAAAATTCCCTTGAATTTTACGGGTCTTTACAACAATGGTCATTTTTTGTCTTATATTTAATATCAAATCATCTTTTGGACGAAAACTACACTTCTTTAAAACCCACATTCTCTTCAGCTATAATGGATTTTTTTTATCATAAAATATTTAACTTATGTGAATTTAAATTTTAAAAAGGGATTTAATATTTGGAATCATAATATTTTATATTTTCTAATATGTTAAAATTATTTATTTACCATAATGAATAGAGAAAACAAGAAAAATGAATTGTTGTGGTTAAAGAAAAGATACATTTACCTAGAGTTAAACTAAAATTATATGAGTTAAAATGACCTAAAAACATGTCAAAATTTTATTTTTGATGATAAAATTACCATATAATTTTATTTTTTTTATAATGGTTCATTTTATACCCTTGATTAATGTGAAAAAATGAGTATATATTTTTCTTTTTAAATATCACAAGTGTGCCACTCGCCTCACTTATAAAAGATCACCCCTATCATATCCTATTAACAATTTAAATTTATTATTTATTAACCATTAACTTACCAAATATATTTATTGCATCCCTAACCAAGACCTGTATCCCTTATTTCGATCAAAAATATGTCCTATGACTTCTTTTTGGAGGTTACATAAGGTGGTTTCTTGAAGAAGATGTATCGTGATTAACAGAGCATCATTATTTAATTTTTTCTTGCACATAATTTCAATAATATTAAATTAAAAATATATGATAACACTAATATCTTTAATATACTAATATTATATTTTTTATGGGTAATAAAATAAATCTTATATAACATTAAATGGTATACAAAACCATTATTCATTTGTACTGTAGACTACTACCTCGCGAACTGTTATAATTTGATTTCCATCATCTCTTCATATGGATTATTATAATGATGTATTTAAAGTGTATATATATATATATATTATTTGTAAAATATTTATACTTATAGAATTATTATATCACATATAAATCCTTACTTTTCAATCCATAGGGGATATAATAACCTTGTTGATCTGTACAGAGGAATTTCTTTTTGCGAAGTTCTCTAAACCATTATTTTGACTAATGATTTAAATGGATGGTAATAATGATAATTTTAATAAATATATGTGATATAAAAGATATAATAATGATATTTATAACATATATATATATATTATTATAAAAATATAATATATATAATTTTTTTTCTTACAATGAAAATTTATAACGTCCATTGTGTTTCGGTGGACTACCACATCTAAGAAGTGATGTGATTCTTTTTTCCATCACCAAATCACATGAATTATTTATATGAGTATATTTAATGAAAAAATAAGAGTGATATTATAAAAATAATAATATTTAATTATAAAATATTTCATACCTCCTTTTCATAATGATAATTAAAAATTTGAAACAATACTCATGCGTACTTACTACCTACTATCTCCATGATCACAATGTAGATTATTTTGATAGCCATCATTCATGTTTGTTTTTAAAGAGTATAATTGATATATAAATATTATAAATATTATAATTTTAAAATTATTATTGTTATATATATTTTTATATAATGACCACTATGACCAATAGTAAGCAAACTAAAGTCATTTTTGACACATAATCCAAATATTATTGAAACTCTTGACGTAAAAAAAAATAGATTAGGTAATTACAACTAACATGGTGATAAGAGAAATAAAAATAATAATAAACATCATAATGGTTCTTGATCATGTAAATAATTAATATAACATTATTATTTATAAAGATAAAAGTAAAACATAATGAATAATACTCAATGTAATAGACTTTGTCTCAATTTTCTTTTGTTTAGGCATATTTTGATGTTGTGTACTTATATCATTTTATTAGATGTATATACAGTCCCCATTAAACTTTTCTTTCACTAATTTATCTATTCTCATGATATTTAATGTTTCTTATAAAGTTATCCTTCCATGGGTCATACGATTCAAATAGTTCAAAATTTATAAGGGATTTTCCTTTAAAAGAATACTATTTTAATGGATTATTTCGAACAATAATTTTATTTTCATGTAATTTCTTATAATTATATTATAAATTTACTTATATGGAAATGAAAGGAATATAAATAATTTTTTTTATTTCTTTCTAACGAATCTAATTGAAAATTTTATTTTTGAATGGAAAATGGGGTTTTAATATAAAATGATATTTTGGTATTTGAATGTGTTTTTCATGTAAGATTAAAGAAATATTTTATGATTAATATGATAAAAAAACATTGTTGGAATGATTCTTAAGAATTATATATGAAAAATTGATAAGACTTCTATATCTTATATAAATTATTGAGCCCCATTTTATATCATGGATAAATCTAATATAGTTTATAAGAAGTGTTGAGCACCATTATAGGTTATAAGAAAGTGTGATCCCAATATATCTTATATGAAGGGTTGAGCACCATTAATGATCATGGGTGACCATGATATAGATTATAAAAATTATGATCCTAATTATATCTCTATAATGAATTAGGTAATGATTATATTAGAGGTAGACCATATGGTTATATCAATGGAATGTTTTTGAAAGGGTTTTTTATATATAATGCACTATTTTAATATAAATAGGATTCATTGATTGTTATAGGTTTTTATGAACTTAATATGGAAAAAATAGTGTGGATCTTAAAATTTAAACAATATACTTCATATTCTAAAATAACATTGAAGTTAAAGGTAAACACACACATGTTTAAAAATTTTCACTAGAAAAATTGATTTATTTCTTTTTAAGTACCTTAATATTATTTTTTTACTCATCCAATGTTTAAAATAAATTTCATATGGTTTTAGGTTGGTAATGTTTTAAAATACTTCATGTTATAATTCGTCAATAGTTTCCATGAAAATAAATCATCCTTAATTTTATATTTTTTATATTAGGGTAGAAATTGGTACTTTTCCGAATTTTTGTTCTGTTTAGTTTTGTAATGTATGAGTTATGAGCTAATTATATAAAAATATAAAACTAAAAAGATCCTCAAATTAATATAAATTTAATTCATGAATAATATTCAATATTTAATTTTGTTTATGACAGATCCCTTATTGTTAGTGATAGAGTATGGTTTAGATAATATTAGAGGTTAGAATTTGTTCAATATCATGACCATGAAATATTTAACTTTATTGTTATTTTGAAATGATATATCATATTAAAATTAAATTATTAATTCAACTGATCTATTCCTATTACAAATGTTTTTTCCAAAAATTAGATAGATAAGTCGTAGTGGGAAGGCACCCGGAAGAGAATATCCTTCCAAATCAGTATCTAGAGATGGTTCGAATTGGAACAAAACTGATTTTTGCAGTGATGGATCAGTTAACACTATCTATAAATTAATTTGTTATATAGGCCATAGAAAATAATAATATACCATGAAGGAACAAGTCTAAAGAGGTGTATTTCATGATCTAGTTTCTCAAATAAATTAGTGGATCATCTAAACATGTAGTAGTTAAAGGATGGATTATTTATCTATAGAAGATATTTAAATTAATGGTATTTTTAGAATATCAATTTTTAACTATTTTCAATTATAATTCATAGGTTAATGTAGTTGACTGTGTTCTTTTGTTATGAATACCATTGAGGATGCAGATAATGAGGTCTTGGAATTGAAAACAATTATGGATAATTTCATTGAAAAATATTTCTATAAGTTTCTTTGAATCTGGGTGGAGGAAAACACTAGAATTAAGGAAAATACTGAACATTTTATGGGTATATATGTATCCAAATTTACATGATTGTCTAGGTATGTACCATATTTTTTTTGGGGATATTGATAATCTAATAAAAATATTTCCCCCGGGATTAAAACCAACTCTATGATGGGATTTGTGAAAATGTGAATATAAATGCTATGGGGAAGTTGTTCCTTGTGTTGAAAAAGATGATATGGAGTATTCTGACACTTATGTTTCTATTGATTATGAATTTAAGAAGTGTTCAAGATGGCAGGAGGTAGATAAACAAAAATAAATACATCCTGATGTTTGAAAATGAAGTTCCAATATTATTGTCAATTTGGTTAAAAGAAACCTAGATAGTGTATTATTAAATAATTAAGAGTTACAAATGTGGAATGTGTTCCCATATGGAATATGTTTTCAATGATGGTAATCATAAAGAATAATTGAATGGGTAACTAATATCCAACCATTGGTGATGTAATTTAGTTTCACTGAGTTGGATCATTATTCTCACATGTTCCCAGATTTAGTAACTGACGATGTAAATCATGAATATCAAAATAAAAAGGGTTTGAAAAATTCATTTAACACATTTATGATTTTATTTTGAATATCAAATGAAGTAGTGAAATGTATGTTACTCATTTATTAAATTTATTCCAATACCCTATTTGGCTTTATATCATCACATTATTCCATTTTTGATAAATTTTCAACCAAATTCAGAATATAACCACATGAATTTAAGATAATTTTTTTTGTTAAACCTATAGGTAGAAATATTGATGAATGAATTATTTATTGGAACTATTTTTATATGTGGAATTGTAATGTCCTAGTTCTGGAAGACACCCAGAGGCGCCCCATACCCAGTTGGTCACATGGCCTCAAGCACATTTTCCCCAAATGCCAGAAGTGGCTGACTACCAGAGAGGGCCTTGGATGTGATAGTGGGGAAACAATTCCCTCATTGGAAAAGTGACACTGTGGAAGCAAAAAAATATATACAAGAGTGGAAGCAGTTATAATATCATAAAAAAATAAAATTAAGAAGAATAATAGAACAAACTGGAGCACATATATAAAATGACTCATGATACAAATGTCTAGGAAAGAAGAGAACAAAGCACAATGACAAAATACAATACGTAACTATGTAAAAAAGAAAAACAGTATTAAGCTCCACAACATTGCAATATTAATCTTGGTCACGTTCTCTACATATCCACATCCTGTCTAGTACCTATAGTATAAGGGCTCTTTCCCTTGCATATTCCTGCAACAATATAATATTTTTTGACCCAAAATCATTGACGAAACATGGTGTGATACAAATCCTAGTAGGTAACCACCACGAGATCTGTGCCTAACAGTCAGTGAGTATATGGAAGGTAATAGTATAGGAAATAGTAAACAATAAGGTACTCAACAGTAATTAATCAACATTTTCAATATCAAGCAACAACTAAACCATTAGATAAACACAATAGGTATCTCTCTGGGAAGCACACACAGTCTATATGAGGCCCCAACCTTAAACCTTAGTTAATCTTGAGTTATTTAAAGATTACACATTGAAGATCTTTTCAGGTTTAGAGTTTTAGAGAATTAGATCTTGAAACTTGAATTACATTCCACATTTAAACAAAGTGGTTACATAAAAGACAGTATTCATTCTTCCCATCAACGAAAACATATTTAAAATAAAACATGGATTCATTCTTGACACATTCTTGACACTATCATCACATCATGTACCCTTCCATTGACCTGTGAAAAACATTTCAAAAACTTGGGATGAGCATAAAAATCTCATTAAGGGATATATAGATATTGAAAGGAAACATGAGTACATGTATACATAAGAATGAAATCATACTTTACCCATAAAACATAGGCATATCAAATCATGAATAAATCATAGAAATCATAAGACACAAAAGGTAACTTGAGGCATTCATAACATTCTTACATAGGGAGTAACCCTCTTGGTTATGTTTTGGAATACCCATCACAGTATATTCCCTAAATCTCTTCGTAGAAACCTCAATGTTTCACTCCTATGCGTTACCCAATGCATTGGAGAGCTATATCGGGTTCACCCGCCCTTAGTTTATCACGGAACCACCCGTTTTCATAACAATGACCAAGAACCATAACATAAATGTATCACATAAAACATGCATAAAAGAAACATAACATTCCACATTTCAATCACAATATAACATTTTAGTATATTGAAATAATGAATCCATTCAAAAAGAAACCATTTCCAAAACCATTTAAAACATTTAATAATGAGATTTTTGAATCAAAGTGTCCCATACCTCCTTGAAGATTAAAATTTTAAACCATTAATATCCATATAAATAAATCCTTAAAACCATTTTGAATACATGGATATTAATAAGAACAAATAATTAAAACATTTAAAGCGATATTTTGGTTAAAGGGGTTTTACCAAAATTAGAGACACTTGAATACAATAATTGAGTAATAACATTTAGTCATAATGTTATAATATCATGAGAATAAATGGATTCATGATATAATACTCCAAAGGACAGTATATACACCATATAAGAGTGAATTGGTGCATAACAACAAGGAACTCTCAATAGAAATGTCAAATGTGATGAAATCCCTTATAAAGAAGGTATCCTTAAATTAAGGACAAATCATTCTCAAAAATATGTGTGAAAAATATAAATACACCAAATATAAGTGTATATTAAGTTTAAAACAATAAAAGTTCATTCACACATATTCAATGGATGACATATTCAATGACTACATGTTTACCCCAAAGAAATCGAAATTGGGTTAAAAAGTTCCCTTGACAGCCTAACGGCATCACATCAAAATGAGTTGATGAGAGATAAAAAGTATATCTCATCACTTGGACATAAAATTTATATCATTAGGGATATATTAGAACATATACCAACATAACAATATGTAAATTAAAAGTCCCAAAAAAAGAATTCTTTTAAAAAAGAAGAGGGTGAATGGTTCCCTTACCGACTTGGTTATCATTTAAAACATACACCCCATGAAAGAAGGACAATAGATCATTGATGTAAATACTCATAAAGGAAATTATATTACACAAAGAGTAGAATAATGGGCAGTACATTCACCACTTAATGGAATTTGTGGCAAATGTAGCATAAATATCATGAGAATAAAAGTGAGATGAAAAATCCCTTACAAAAACTCAGCAGCCTAACGACGCCACATAAAACTTCCGAATATGGATTGATGAGATCAAATAGGGTATATCATCACATTACAATAAAATTTACAGAAAGAGGAATATAAAAGAACATCCCCCAACATTACAAAGAGGAGCTTAAAAGAAGTGAAATAAAGGAGAGTACTTAAAAACAAAGAGAGAGGTTAGATCTCTTACGAAAGTTCGGCAGCCTAACAGCGCCAATCAAAACTTCCAAAATGGATTGATGAGAGAGAATAGGGTATCTCATCACATGAACATAAAAATTACAATAAGTGTAATATTAAAGATCATCCCAATAACAAGAAAGATGAGCTTTAAAAGGAATGTCATAAAAGTGTGTACTTAAAAAGAAAGAGAGGAGTAGGATCCCTTACCTTGGGTCCGACATGACTCAATCGTTCATTAATCTCCTGAATAATAAACTTGAGTTAATTTCTACTTTCTTAAGATCATTTTTCAAGTTCATTGTTCCTTTTATATCACTTATTACCATGTTATAAACATTACTTAATCATTTAAGTTAATCATGTTTGTTTTGTCGATATTTGGTTCTTAAGTCAAAAATAGACTTCTTACACTTACATGTTGTTAATTTGGTAAAAGTTTCGTTATATACAGAATGATATTAATTATTTGGATAATATATGTCATATATATTTATCATATACATGTATTTATAATATTACATCATATTTAGAGGTAATAAATGAAATACACCGTTCATGGAGACGGTAAGCCGTACGTACGCATGAACGCTACTTTCATTTCTATTTCTTATTTTATAGAATGGAATAATAATTATATACAGGTATAATATAATTACAGTATAATATCATATAAAATATCATAGTTCCATCCTTTATAAATCCCACATATGGTATTTAACTAATCAAATCACTTTGAGGGGGTGGTAGTCCGCACTTCCTAAAATGAAGATATCGCGTATACCCATAATGGATGCCATAAAGGTAAGACACAAATGAAAAATAAAGAAGCATAAGTAAAACATAAACATATTATATATCATATATAAAAATAGTGTCATCATAATGGCCACCTTTGAAGGTGTTAAATGAGTATTGAACAATCATCGTTTCGGGAGGCAGAATTCTTCCATCCACGGAAACCGTATGTTCTTTAACCATTTGATGTAGTTGTGTGAGAGTGTAGCTCGAATAAATCTTATAAAAATATCCTAGTATATTGAAGATACTGGTTTTGTTACAAAGGAAGTAAATAAAATGAGTTTAGGGTGTTGGAGAAGCAAAATAAAACAAATGAACATGAGGGAATGAATTACCTTTAAAAGTGTAACTCCATTTGATTTGATCCTAAAGGCTTCCTTTGAAAGGATTCTGCCCAACAGGAATCCTCTAGGATGAGGAGAGAGATGTGGAGAGAGTAAATGAGCAGGGGTTGGCCGAGACAATGTCTTGAGGAGTGTGTGAAATGAGGTAGAGCTGGGGGCCTTTTATAGGAGGAGAGGAGGGGCACTTTTGGAATGTGAGAAATATTACATTATTTGAAAATGTGTTTCGGATTTAAAAGGTCCCACATTGATATAATTCGTGGATAAGGTGATAGGGGTTCTAAATCCACCCATACAATAATTTTTGGACATGTTTAGGTCATAGAGTTTACATTATCTTCTCATTTTATTTAAATCGTCAGATAATGATGTCATCGCTGCATCATTATGATGTCATAAATAATTTAATTTATTTAATGTCTAAAAATAATAAAAAAATAACTATGACGTAGGAAATCTTTTTAGCTTTACAATGACTATTTATAATAAAAATGATGACTTGTATAACCCCAATAAAAAATTGTTTTAGTAAAACATATCATGTTTGTGTCATTTTTACTTTTACATTAAATAAAAAGTTATTTATGTCATTTCCCAACCAATGTGGCTCCATGGGGTCCCCAAGTTGACCCATGTCTTGCCTTGGTAGTCAATTACTCATCCAATAAGTTTAGGACAAGTGTCATGGTGTTTTCACATTTTTATAATATCATTTTTACATTAAATTATACTAATTACCTCTAATCGCGATTAATGAAAAAAAGTTACTATTCACCAAAAAATTATTTTCATCCCATTGAACCATATTTTAAATACTAATGAAAATCATATATGTCGGATTTTTGAAATTCAAAACACAGAGATGGAAAAATTTCATTGAAACAGAAGAATCAGTTTTTATAAGTACCACTTAGTGGTGTCAGTATTCATCAAAAATTGATGTTTTTCAGAAAAATCCCAAAAATTCACCATAAGCTATATTTGATATTCCGAATTCAAAAATGAAGTCTATTTTACAAAATTCAAAACATATATGTCAGATTAATTAATTTAATAATTAATTCCCACTGTCAAAGGAAATACCGTGTTTTTATGAAACAATAAGTATCAAAAGATTGACACTAGTTTAAGTCTGATTTCAAAGTGAAATTAATTATAATGACCACTATTAGATTTAATGGTAAAAATATATTCTAATTTAACTTTAAAACCAATTCAAAAGATAATTTAATCATATAAATAAATTAGATTAAAAAGAGGTTTTGAATTAAAATACAACATTTTACACTATTCATTAAAAAAACGAACTTTATCGGAAAGATACCAAAAATTTACACAAAGTAAATTTTGATGTCCCGATTCTTAAGAAGAGTTTTATTTGGTCCAAAAAAATTTATAAGAGTGATCAAAACTATATTTAATGACGGTTCTCCATCAAAAGGCGATAAGTGACCCTTTAGTGAAAACCAGTGCATATACGCCTAAAATTGAATTCTTTCCGTATTTTATGCCTTTTTATTTTATTGGATAAATGTAAAAACATTTAAAAACATATATAATCATATTTAAGTTATTTCTAAACATTCCCTCCATTAGAACTGCTACATGTTAACTACCATTTAAAATAATATTATTTTATTATTAGAGTGCAACGTAAGATTCCAAGAAACTCGTTGTTGCGTGTTGGGTACGCCATCGAGCATAGCGTCCCCTTTAAAGTCATATTAATATTTTATTAAAAAATATGGATAAATATGAAAATGTCATATTCTTTATTTACCTGGGGTGTTAAATCCTTCCCCCGTTTTGGGAATTGCGTCCTCGCAATTTTTACAATTGAACTTGGAAACATCCTTAAACGTCCCACATCGGGACAAGAGTCGGTAAAACAATCACATTAAAATAAAGGGAGATAATTACAAAGGACACCCGATTTTACCCATACTAGGATTCCAAGTATGAAAATATGGACATGGAGGAAAAAACAAAGGGTCATGTTCTGATGGAGAGTGATAGAAAACATGTTTAGGAGAAAGTTAACCACGAGAAAATCACAAACTTATGATGGGTTAAATGGTATTCGATTCCACAGTTGGAAAAGTTAGTAGACAACATTTGTGTTTTAAGTTACTTTTTATTGAGGAATTTATTCATAAGGAAACATAATAACTTATCATATTGACTTTCAACTTTTATTAGATTCCTTACACAAACTCATATTTTCTCCAAAAAACGAGTATTTAGGAAGACTTGTTCACATTAAGAGTACTATAATCAACTTCTAGAGATTCACCTTATCCACAAAATAGAACTATATACTTACCATGTCTTTAGACTTTAACCAAAACCAAAAAGGTTATTACAAGATCATATAATCCAGAAAAGGATAACCCTTTATGAAAAGAAAATCTATTCTTAACCTCCAAAATTTGTCCAACAAAACCCAACGTTCAACGAGGACCATTCTATAATCAATTTGTCCATAAAACTCTTCAAAGTAAACCAAACTAAGATTAAAACCCAAATATTTTAAGGATTTAGTCACATAGTCTTCCAAGATAAATCGTAACATTTATCTCCAAACAATATCAGTTGCTCCTAAAGTCTCGTATTGAAAAGTAATTAACCTAATCACATATCCTCCATGATAGGTTAATCATTTTCATAAATAACCCAAAATAAACTTACTCATAATTCATAAAATCATATAACTAGAAATAATCGGTCAAACTAACCAGGGACTTCACGTAGTCCAGTGGTAGGCGATAAATACCAGTCACACTTTGGTTGTGGGTTCGATTCCCACAGCTTTGTCCGACACGACGGGATGTCACACGGTCTGCGTTCTGTCCTTTTTCCAAAACTATATAATTCTTAAAACATTAACCAAAATGAGATAAAATCGTAAAGAATAATCATAACATATTTTAACCTCATGTTTATCTCATACCCTTCATTTTCCATCATATCATATAATAACCCATAATTACCTCAAAAGTAAGGATCATATAAACCCTAATGGTTACCTTAATAATTATTACCTGAATTTCCACATCGAGTTGGCCATCTCGTACATGATGCATTAGAGAACTCACCAAGGATGAAGTGATTGATCATGACTCCTTGATAGCTGGATTAGAACAACTATGAGATTCCTTATTGAATCCCCCATCTCATCCAGTATCTTAATTAGAGAACCACCACAGTTTCCTTCAAACCCATTGTCACTTTGGTGCCTGCTAGATCCAGCCATTTACTAAAACCAAAAAGGTCAGTGTGAGTATATCAACAAAACCATCATGTACTAATAAGGAAGGTAAACACTAAGATATACTTACTAATTTACTTTATCTAAAATTAGGACTCTTTCTGAAATCCTAACCATTATGGTAATGTTACTTATGCTTAAAGAATACCCTAACCTCTAAAGTTATCTAAACCGACCTTTGATACCAACTATAAGGCCCCAACCTTAAACCTTACTTAATCTTGAGCTATTACAAGATTACACATTGAGGATCTTTTCAGGTTTAGAGTTTTAGAGAATTAGATCATGAAACTTGCATTACATTCCACATTTAAACAAAGTGGTTACATAAAAGACAGTATTCATTCTTCCCATCAACGGAAAAATATTTAAAATAAAATATGGATTATTTCTTGACACATCCTTGACACTATCATCACATCATGTACCCTTCCCTTAACCTATGAAAAACATTTCAAAAACTTTGGATCAGCATAAAAAGCTCAGTAAGGGATATATAGATATGGAAAGGAAACATGAGTACATGTATACATAAGAATGAAATCATATTTTACCCATAAAACATAGGCATATCAAATCATGAATAAATCATAGAAATCATAAGACACAAAAGGTAACTTGAGGCATTCATAACATTATTATGTAGGGAGTAACCCTCTTGGTTACGTTTTGGAATACCCATCATAGTATATTCCCTAAATCTCTTCGGAGAAACCTCAATGTTTCACTCCTTCGCGTTACCCAATGCATTAGAGAGCTATATCGGGCTCACCCGCCCTTAGTTTATCACGGAACCACCCGTTTTCATAACAATTCCCAATAACCATAACATAAATGTATCACATAAATCATGTATAAAGGAAACATAACATTTCCACATTTCAATCACAATATAACATTTTAGTATATTGAAATAATGAATCCATTCAAAAAGAAACCATTTCCAAAACCATTTAAAACATTTAATAAAGAGATTTTTGAATCAAAGTGTCCCATACCACCTTGAATCTTAAAATTTTAAACCATTAATATCCATATAAATAAATCCTTAAATCCATTTTGAAAACATGGATATTAATAAGAACAAATAATTAAAACATTTAAAGCGATATTTTGGTTAAAGGGGTTTTACCAAAATTAGAGACACTTGAATACAATAATTGAGGAATAACATTTAGTCAGAACTTTATAATATCATGAGAATAAATTGATTCAAGATATAATACTCCAAAGGACAGTATATACACCAAATAAGAGTGAATTGGGGCATAATAACAAGGAACTCTCAATAGAAATGTCAAATGTGATGAAATCCCTTATAAAGAAGGTATCCGTAAATTAAGGACAAATTAATCTCAAAAATATGTGTGAAAAATATAAATACACCCAATATAATTGGATATTAAGTGTAAAACAATAAAAGGTCATTCACACATATTCAATGGATGACATATTCAATGACTACATGTTGAACCCAAAGAAATCGAAATTGGGTTAACAAGTTTCCTTGATAGCCTAACGACATCACATCAAAATGAGTTGATGAGGGATAAAAAGTGTATCTCATCACTTGGACATAAAATTTACATCAATAGGGATATATGAGAACATATCCCAACATAACAATATGTAAATTAAAAGTCCCAAAAAAAGAAGTCTTTTAAAAAACAGGAGGGTGAAAGGTTCCCTTACCGACTTGGGTATCTTTCAAAACATACACCCCATGAAAGAAGGACAATAGATCATTGATGTAAATACTCATAAACGAAATTATATTACACAAAGTGTAGAATAATCGGTAGTACATTCACCACTCAATGGAATTTGTGGCAAATGTAGCATAAATCTCACGGGAATAAAAGTGAGATGAAAAAACCCTTACGAAAACTTGGCAGCATAACGACGACACATAAAACATCCGAATATGGATTGATGATATCAAATAGGGTATTTAATCACATTACAATAAAATTTACAGCAATAGGAATATAAAAGAAAATCCCCCAACATTAGAAAGTGGAGCTTAAAAGAAGTGACATAAAGGAGAGTACTTAAAAAGAAAGAGAGAGGTTAGATCTCTTACGAAAGTACGGCAGACTAATGGCGCCACTCAAAACTTCCAAAATTGATTGATGAGAGAGAATAGGGTCTCTCATCACAGGAACATAATAATTACAGTAATTGTAATATAAAATATCATCCCAATAATAAGAAATATGTGCTTTAAAAGGAATGTCATAAAAGTGTGTACTTAAAAAGAAAGAGAGGAGTAGGATCCCTTACCTCGGGTCCGACTTGACTCGATCGTTATTTAATCTCCTGAATAATAAACTTGAGTTAATTTCTACTTCCTTAAGAAACTTTTTCAGGATCATTATTCCTTTTATATCACTTATTACCATGTTATAACCATTACTTAATCATTTAAGTTAATCATGTTTGTTTTGTCGATATTTGGTTCTTAAGTCAAAAATAGACTTCTTAGACATACATGTTGTTAATTTGGTAAATGGTTCGTTATATACAGAATGATATTAATGATTTGGATAATATATATCATATATATTCATCATATACATGTATTTATAATATTACAACATATTTAGAGGTAAGAAATGAAATGCACCGTTCATGGAGACGGTAAGCCGTACGTACGCATGAACGCTACTTTCATTTCTATTTCTTATTTTATAGAATGGAATAATAATGATATAAAGGTATATTATAATTCCAGTATAATATCATATATAATATCATTGTTCCATCCTTTATACGTCCCACATATGGTATTTAACGATTCAAATCACTTTGAGGGGGCGGTAGTCCGCACTTCCTAAAATGAAGATATCGCGTATACCCATAATGGATGCCATAAAGGTAAGAAACAAATAAAAAATACAGAAGCATAAGTAAAAAATAAACATATTATATATCATATATAAAAATAGTTACATCATAATGGCTACCATTGAAGGTTTTAAACGAGTATTGAACAATCATCATTTCGGGAGGCAGAATTTCGCCATCCACAAGAACCGTATGTTCTTTAACCATTTGATGTAGTTGTGTGAGAGTGTAGCTCGAATACATCTTATAACAATATCCTAGTATATTTAAGATACTGTTTTTGTTACAATATAAGTAAATAAAAATATTTTAGGGGGTTGGAGAAGCAAAATAAAACAAATGAACATGCGGGAATTAATTACCATTAAAAGTGTAACTCGTTTTGATTTGAGCCTAAAGGATTCCTTTGAAAGGATTATGCCCAATGGGAATCCTCTAGGATGAGAATAGGGATGTGGAGAGAGTAAATGGGCAGGGGTTGGACGAGCCAAAAGCTGGAGGAGTGTGTGAAATGAGGTAGAGGTGGGGGCCTTTTATAAGAGGACAGGAGGGGCACTTTTGGAAAGTGAGAAATATTACTTTATTTGAAAATGTGTTTCGGTTTTAAAAGGTCCCACATTGATATAATTCGCGGATAAGGTGATAAGGGTTCGAAATCCACCCATCCAATCAGTTTTGTACATGTGTAGGTCATAGAGTTTACATTATCTTCTCATTTTATTTAAATCGTCAGATAATGATGTCATCGCTGCATCATTATGATGTCATAAATAATTTAATTTATTTAATGTCTAAAAATTATAAAAAATTCCTATGATGTAGGAACTATTTTTAGATTTCCAATGACTATTTATAATAAAAAATCTGACTTGTATAACCCCACCTAAATTTTTTTTAGTAAAACATATCATGTTTGTGTCATTTTTACTTTTACATTAAATAAAAAGTTATTTATGTCATTTCCCAACCAAAGTGGATTCATGGGGTCCCCAAGTTGACCCACGGCTTGTATTGGTCGGCCATTACTCATAAAATAAGTTTAGGACAAGTGTCATGGTGTTTTCACATTTTTATAATATCATTTTTACATTAAATTACACTAATTACCTCTAATCGCGATTAATGAAAAAAAGTAACTATTCACCAAAAAATTATTTTCATCCCATTGAACCACATTTTTCATACTAATGAAAATCATGTATGTCAGATTTTTGAAATTCAAAACACAGATATGGAAAAATTTCATTTAAACGGAAAAATCAGTTTTTATAAGTACCACTTAGTGGTGTCACTATTCATCAAAAATTGATGTTTTTAAGAAAAATCCCAAAAATTCATTATAATCTATATTTGATATTCCGAATTCAAAAATGAAGTCTATTTTACCAAATTCAAAACATATAAGTCAGATTAATTAATTTAATAATTAATTCCCACTGTCAAAGCAAATAGCGTGTTTTTATGAAATAATAAGTATCAAAAGATTGACACTAGTTTAAGTCTGATTTCAAAGTGAAATTAATTCCAACGACCACTATTGGATTTAATGGTCAAAATATATTCTAATTTAACTTTAAAACCAATTCAAAAGATAATCTAATCATATAAATAAATTAGATTAAAAAGAGGTTTTGAATTAAAATACAACATTTTACACTATTCCTTAAAAAATGAACTTTATCGGAAAGATACAAAAAATTTACACAAAGTAAATTTTGATGTCCCGATTCTTAAGAAGAGTTTTATTTGGTCCAAAAGAATGTATAAGAGTGATCAAAACTATATTTAATGACGGTTCTCTATCAAAAGGCGATAAGTGACCCTTTAGTGAAAACCAGGGCATATACGCCTAAAATTGAATTCTTTCCGTATTTTATGCCTTTATATTTTATTGGATAAATGTAAATACATTTAAAAACATATATAATCATATTTTAGTTATTTATATCCATTACCGCCATTACAACGACTACATGTTAACTACCATTTAAAATAATATTATTTTATTATTAGAGTGCAACGTAAGATTCCTAAGAAACTCGTTGTTGCGTGTTGGGTACACCATCGAGCATAGAATCCCCTTTAAAGTCATATTAATATTTTATTCAAAAATATGGATAAATATGAAAATGTCATATTCTTTATTTACCTAGGGTGTTACATCATTCCCCCCTTTTGGGAATTTCATCCTCGCAATTTTTAAAATTGAGCTTGGAAACATCCTTGAACGTCCCACATCAGAACAAGAGTCGGTAAAACAATCACTTTAAAATAAAGGAAGATAATTACAAAGGTCACCCGAGTTAACCCATACTAGGATTCCAAGTATGAAAATATGGACATTGAGGAAAAAACAAAGGGTCATGTTCTGATGGAGAGTGATAGAAAACATGTTTAGGAGAATGTTAACCACGAGAAAATCACAAACTTGTGATGGGTTAAACGGTATTCGATTCCACAGTAGGAAAAGTTCATATACAACATTTTTGTTTTAAGTTACTTTTTATTGAGGAATTTATTCATAAGGAAACATAATCACTTATCATATTGACTTTCAAATTTTATTAGATTCCTTACACAAACTCATATATTCTCCAAAAGACGAGTATTTAGGAAGACTCGTTCACATTAAGAGTACTATAATCAACTTCTAGAGAATCACCTAATCCACAAAATAGAACTATATACTTCCCATGTCTTTAGACTTTAACCAAAACCAAAAATGTTATTACAAGATCAGATAATCCAGAAAAGGATAACCCTTTACAAAAAGAAAATATATTCATAACCTCCAAAATTTTTCCAACAAAACCCAAAGTTCAACGAGGACCATTCTATAATCAATTTGTCCATAAAATTCTTCAAAGTAAACCAAACTAAGATTGAAACCCAAATATTTGAAGGATTTAGTCACATAGTCTTCCAAGTTAAATCGTAACATTTATCTCCAAACAACATCAGTTGCTCCTAAAGTCTCGTATTGAAAAGTAATTAACCTAATTACATATCCTCCATGATAGGTTAATCATTTTCATAAATAACCCAAAATCAACTTACTCTTAATTCATAAAATCATATAACTAGAAAGAATCAGTCAAACTAACTACGAACATCACGTAGTCCATTGGTAGGTGATAAATACCAGTCGCACTTTGGTTGTGGGTTCGATTCCCGCAGCTTTGTCCAATGCGACGGGATGTCACACAGTCTACGTGTTGTCCTTTTTCCAAAACTATATAATTCTTAAAACATTCCCCAAAATGAGATAAAATCTTCAAGAATAATCATAACATATTTTAACCTCATGTTTATCTCATGCCCTTAATTTTCCATCATATCATATAGTAACCCATAATTACCTCAAAAGTAAGGATAATATAAACCAAAATGGTTACCTTAATAATTATTACCTGAATTTCCACATCGAGTTGGCCATCTCGTACATGATGCATTAGAGAACTCACCAAGGATGAAGTGATTGATCACGAATCCTTGAAAGTTGGTTTATTACAACTATGAGATTCCTCATTGAATCCCCCATCTCATCCAGTATCTTAATCAGAGAACCACCAAGTTTCCCTCAAACCCATTGTCACTTTGGTGCCTGCTAGATCCAGCTATTTACTAAAACCAAAAAGGTCAGTGTGAGTATATCAACAAAACCATCATGTACTAATGAGGAAGGTAAACACTAAGATATACTTACTCATTCACTTTATCTAAAATTAGGACTCTTTCTGAAATCCTAACCATTATGGTAATGTCACATATGCTTAAAGAATACCCTAACCTCTAAATTTATCTAAACCGACCTTTGATACCAACTATAAGGCCCCATCCTTAAACCTTAAATAATCATGAGTTATTACAAGATTACACATTGAGGATCTTTTCAGGTTTAGAGTTTTAGAGAACTAGATCATGAAACTTGCATTACATTCCACATTTAAACACAGTGGTTACATAAAAGACAGTATTCATTCTTCTCATCAACGGAAACATATTTAAAATAAAACATGGATTCTTTCTTGACACATCCTTGACACTATCATCACATCATGTACCCTTCCCTTGACCTGTGAAAAACATTTCAAAAACTTGGGATGAGCATAAAAAGCTCAGTAAGGGATATATAGATATGTAAAGAAACATGAGTACATGTATACATAAGAATGAAATCATACTTTACCCATAAAACATTGTCATGTCAAATCATGAGTAAATCATAGAAATCATAAGACACAAAAGGTAACTTGAGGCATTAATAACATTCTTACATAGGGAGTAACCCTCTTGGTTACGTTTTGGAATACCCATCATAGTATATTCCCTAAATCTCTTCGGTGAAACCTCAATGTTTCACTCCTTCGCGTTACCCAATGCATTAGAGAGCTATATCGGGCTCACCCGCCCTTAGTTTATCACGGAACCACCCGTTTTCATAACAATTCCCAAGAACCATAACATAAATGTATCACATAAAACATGCATAAAGTAAACATAACATTTCCACATTTCAATCACAATATAACATTTTAGTATATTGAAATAATGAGTCCATTCAAAAAGAAACCATTTCCAAAACCATTTAAAACATTTAATAAAGAGATTTTTGAATCAAAGTGTCCCATACCTCCTTGAAGCTTAAAATTCTAAACCATTAATATCCATATAAATAAATCCTTAAAACCATTTTGAAAACATGGATATTAATAAGAACTTATAATTAAAACATTTAAAGTGATATTTTGGATAAAGGAGTTTTACCAAAATTAGAGACACTTGAATACAATAATTGAGAAATAACATTTAGTCAGAACTTTATAATATCATGAGAATAAATGGATTCATGATATAATACTCCAAAGGACAGTATATACACCATATAAGAGTGAATTGGTGCATAACAACAAGGAACTCTCAATACAAATGTCGAATGTGATGAAATCCCTTATAAAGAAGGTATCCTTAAATTAAGGATGAATCAATCTCAAAAATATGTGGGAAAAATATAAATACACCCAATATAAGTGGATATTAAGTAAAAACAATAAAAGGTCATTCACACATATTCAATGGATGACATATTCAATGACTACATGTTGAACCCAAAGAAATCGAAATTGGGTTAAAAAGTTCCCTTAACAGCCTAACGACATCACATCAAAATGAGTTGATGAGAGATAAAAAGTGTATCTCATCACTTGGACATAAACACTACATCAATAGGGATATATGAGAACATATCCTAGTATAACAATATGTAAATTAAAAGTCCCAACAAAAGAAGTTTTTTAAAAAAGAGGAGGGTGAAAGTTTCCATTACCGACTTGGGTATCTTTCAAAACATACACCCCATGAAAGAAGGACAATAGATCATTGATGTAAATACTCATAAACAAAAGTATATAACAAAAAGAGTAGAATAATGGGAAGTACATTCACCACTCAATGGAATTTTTGGCAAATGTAGCATAAATCTCACGGGAATAAAAGTGAGATGAAAAATCCCTTACGAAAACTCGGCAGCCTAACGGCGCCACATAAAACTTCCGAATATGGATTGATGAGATCAAATAGGGCATCTCATCACATTACAATAAAATGTACAGCAAGAGAAATATAAAAGAACATCCCCCAGCATTACAAAGTGGAGCTTAAAATAAGTGACATAAAGGAGAGTACTTAAAAAGGAAGAGAGAGGTTAGATCTCTTACGAAAGTTCGGCTGCATAACGGCGCCACTCAAAACCTTCAAAATGGATTGATAAGAGAGAATAGGGTCTCTCATCACATTAACATAAAAATTACAGTAATTTTAATATAAAAGAGCATCCCAATAACAAGAATGATGAGCATTAAAAGGAATGTCATAAAAGTGTGTACTTAAAAAGAAAGACAGGAGTAGGATCCCTTACCTCGGGTCTGACATGACTCGATCGTTCTTTAATCTCCTGAATAATAAACATGAGTTAATTTCTACGTCTTTAAGAACCTTTTTCAAGTTCATTATTTCTTTTATATCACTTATTACCATGTTATAAACATTACTTAATCATTTATGTTAATTATGTTTGTTTTGTCGATATTTGGTTCTTAAGTCAAAAATAGAATTCTTACACTTACATGTTGTTAATTTGGTAAAAGGTTTGTTATATACAGAATGATATTAATGATTTGGATAATATATATCATATATATTCATCATACACATGTATTTATAATATTACATCATATTTAGAGGTAAGAAATGAAATTCACCGTTCTTGGAGACGGTAAGCCGTACGTACGCATGAATGCTACTTTCATTTCTATTTCTTATTTTATAGAATGGAATAATAATGATAGAAAGGTATATTATAATTCCAGTATAATATCATATATAATTTCATAGTTCCATCCTTTATACATCCCACATATGGTTTTTAATGAATCAAATCACTTTGAGGGGGCGGTAGTCCGCACTTCCTAAAATAAAGATATCGCGTATACCCATAATGGATTCCATAAAGGTAACACACAGATGAAAAATACAGAAGAATAAGTAAAACATAAACATATTATATATCATATATAAAAATAGTGACATCATTATGGCCACCTTTGAAGGTGTTAAATGAGTATTGAACAATCATCATTTCGGGAGGCAGAATTTCGCCATCCACGGAAACCGTATGTTCTTTAACCATTTGATGTAGTTGTGTGATAGTGTAGCTCGAATAAATCTTATAACAACATCCTAGTATATTGAAGATAATGGTTTTGTTACAAAATATGTAAATAAAAAGAGTTTAGGTGGTTGGAGAATAAAAATAAAACAAATGAACATGAGGGAATGAATTACCTTTAAAAGTGTAACTCCATTTGATTTGAGTCTAAAGGCTTCCTTTGAAAGGATTATGCCCAAAGGTAATCCTCTAGGATGAGGAGAGAGATGTGGAGAGAGTAAATGGGCAGGGGTTGGCAGAGAAAAAGGCTTGAGGAGTTTGTGAAATTAGTTACAGGTGGGGGCCTTTTATAAGAGGAGAGGAGGGGCACTTTTGGAAAGTAAGAAATATTAATTTATTTGAAAATGTGTTTCGGTTTTAAAAGGTCCCACATTGATATAATTCGTGGATAAGGTGATAAGGGTTCTAAATCCACCCATCCAATAAGTTTTGGACATGTTTAGGTCATATAGTTTACATTATCTTCGCATTTTATTTAAATCATCAGATAATGATGTCATCGCTGCATCATTATGATGTCATAAATAATTTAATTTATATAATGTCTAAAAATTATAAACAAATTACTATAATGTATTAAATCTTTTTATCTTTCCAATGACTATTTATAATAAAAAATCTGACTTGTATAACCCCGCTTAAAAATTGTTTTAGTAAAACATATCATGTTTGTGTCATTTTTACTTTTACATTAAATAAAAAGATATTTATGTCATTTCCCATCCATAGTGGCTCCATGAGGTCCCCAAGATGACCCATGGCTTTTCTTGGTCGTCCATTACTCATCCAATAATGTTAGGACATGTGTCATGGTATTTTCACATTTTTATAATATCATTTTTACATTAAATTACACTAATTACCTCTAAGCGCGATTAATGAAAAAAAGTTACTATTCACCAAAAAATTATTTTCATCCCATTGAACAACATTTTACATACTAATGAAAATCATGTATGTCGGATATTTGATATTTAAAACACAGAGATGACAAAATTTCATTTAAACGGAAAAATCATTTTTTATAAGTACCACTTAGTGGTGTCACTATTCATCAAAAATTGATGTTTTTCAGAAAAATCCCAAAAACTCACCATAAGCTATATTTGATATTCCAAATTCAAAAATGAAGTCTATTTTAAAAAATTCAAAACATTTAAGTCAGATTAATTAATTTAATAATTAATTCCCACTGTCAAAGCAAATAGCATGTTTTTATGAAACAATAAGTATAAAAAGATTGACACTAGTTTAAGTCTGATTTCAAAGTGAAATTAATTCCAACGACCACTATTGGATTTAATGGTAAAAATATATTCAAATTTAAATTTAAAACCAATTAAAAAGATAATCTAATAATATAAATAAATTAGATTAAAAAGAGGTTTTGAATTAAAATACAACATTTTACACTATTCATTAAAAAAATGAACATTATCGGAAAGATACCAAAAATTTACAAAAAGTAAATTTTGATGTCCCGATTCTTAAGAAGAGTTTTATTTGGTCCAATATAATGTATAAGAGTGATCAAAACTATATTTAATGACGGTTCTCCATCAAAAGGCGATAAGTGACCCTTTAGTGAAAATCAGGGCATATACGCCTAAAATTGAATTCTTTCCGTATTTTATGCCTTTATCTTTTATTGGATAAATGTAAAAACATTTAAAAACTTATATAATCATATTTTAGTTATTTATATCCATTCCCTCCATTACAACGGCTACATGTTAACTACCATTTAAAATAATATTATTTTATTATTAGAGTGCAACGTAAGATTCCCAAAAAACACGTTGTTGCGTGTTGGGTACGCCATCGAGCATAGCGTCCCCTTTAAAGTCATATTAATATTTTATTCACAAATATGGATAAAGATGAAAATGTCATATTCTTTATTTACATGGGGTGTTACAGTCTAACCCCTATTTTCGTACCTAACAAGTTCAAAAACCCCTCTAGATAGTCCACTATGTCTAACCCCTCTAGTCCAGCTTATGCATAGACTCTCTTAGAAAGTACTTGCCGTCTATTCCCCCTATAGTCTCATATTATAACTAAAGGTGATCTATGGTAGAACTTACGTCACATTCCCTCTGTTTATATTTTTCTGAGGAACTTTAGACACTCTAAGGAAGCACTCAACATCAATTCCCCATGTGGCCTCGCATCGAAAAATTAAAAAGACACTCTAGAGAAGATCTCAAATTCCACTTACTCTATGGTCAATACACAAGGTTATCATGACCCCGTGTAAGTCAAGAAAGTGTAACAGCGTGTATCGGCCATGTTAAACATCAATAAATACTTGTCCAGAGTTCTACAACATGACAGTATAATAGAACAATAGTCACAACATCCTAAAATACTAGGCATGGGAAAGTAAACAACCGCATATTAGGAAAACTAGACCCAGAGGTCAAAATCGTAAAAAAATTCTTGGGCAAAAAATCCAAAGAACATGAATTCATTATACTCACAAAAAATTATCATATACTCAAGAATACAATCATTGTAGGCATAAAATAGTGATAAAACTATAAACACGCAATACCCAGTTCATGGGTATTTGGCTATTTTTCTCATCAAACTCAAAGAAATTCAATAGATAGGCATTAAAATATTACCGCGGTGTTAGTAGATTGATATAAGTTAACCTCAAAGCTTTAATCTCCCTATAACGTAAAAGATCTACAAAAACATCAAAAACATTCAACCCATGATATGTCACGGGAGGGGAGAAAATAGAAGATGGTGCTCATGGAGAATAAAGAATCCATGAATGCGATTCCAACACAATAGAAGGTGTTTGATTCTGAGGACATATGAATGCTCAGGGGTTTGGAAAAGTCATGCGGCCATACATAAATCTTGGTCGAACAAGACCTAAAAGTGGAGTGTTCTGACAATTAAATGTGACCCTAGTGCATTTAATGAAAAAAAGAAATTCCACGATGTGTACTTTTGATGTACATGGAATTTAATAGCCGTTTCTGTACTCTTATTTAATTGTACTACAAGTCACTCCAACATGGTCATGTGTGTGGCTACCATATGACTAGCACACAACCTCCTGTGGTAAAAAATTAAAAGACGTGTACTCAAAAAGTACACGACGTGTACATTGAAAATTTATAGAAATTCCACTTCTTCTTATAAATGACCAGAAAAGTTAAAAACATCTTAAAAGATGATCCAGGTTCATAAAAACATCCTTCATTAAAAAAATTCATCCCCAAATATCCCTAGTGTGGCGTAGAAGATGAAACCCCGAACAGCTCCAACCACTAGGATCATACACCGACCTCCCTCTCCCAAGTATCATCTTTTACCCGCTCGTGCTACTATAACACTCATACCAGAGGAAAAAACCGTCCATGGAGATCCTTTGTACAATAATCAACAATCCGGATAGGATGATCCTTGAATGACACATCCACTTCGAGCTCAACCTCCTCATGTTAAAAAATGTGAGATGGGTCTGAAAAGTAACATTGGAGCTTAGAAACCTGAAAAAAATCATTCATATCCTGGTATGTAGAAACCCAAAGATTAACGTACATATAAATTACATTACTTTTGTGGAATCATTAATACATTACCAAAACAGACACCAATGGATAGTAATAGTTTAGTGTCTTTGGAAACATGAAACATAATCTTCTAATCTTAGTGAATTATCATCAACATCTCTCATAAAGGTCTTCCCTTTTTTTCTTACATAAAACCTTTATTTATATCCTTGGGAAAAGAAAACATATAAAGACTGAGCTAAAATTCTAATTAAGGGTTATAATGGAGAAAATAAAACAAAACATATACATTTGAACTTCAAAACATGAACATAATGTTTAAACATCAAAATCTTTAGTTGTAAATTAAATCTCTGCAGTACGTAAGGGATAGATCATAAAAAACATCAATAATTATAAAATAGCATGGGAATTAAACATTTAATTGTGGAAAATCATTAATAACATGATATGATTTCCATATTAGCCAAGACATTTCTTCTAAGACCATCTTAGTAGACAAAGTCCATTTCTAAATCGAGTTCACACATCGTTCAAGTCCTGTATCACTGAACCAGATTCACATTCTATTCCAGAAATATCTATCTCACGAGATATATTTCTTTACACAATGCATTGGAGGGAGATATATGTCCCACCCATCTTATAATGAAATCATTCTCTCATGTGTCACAAAATAAACATACATCATTCATAATAACCCAACAAATAAAATGGGTTTCATAAACATCATCCCATAATAAAATAATCTATATTAATGAAAAGGATATAATTTCATCATTACAAAAATTAAACAATGTAAATAATAGATACATTATACTTGAAACATAAACATACTTAAAAATGTCATCGTAGATGGAAAATAGTTTTGATAAAACACTTGAAATGAATTCTGGAGGAAAATATCATTTCTTCTTACAAATAATTCTCATTTCCAAAAATGCCATGAAATTTTAAAAGAAAATTATTTTCATTAAAATAATCATGAAAACATGTAGAAGAGGCTTCATGAAAATTAGGCGTTAGGAAACCGTAAAAGTACGTTAATGCCGTAGAAGTTAAAAAAACATTCTCCTTGTACTTTTTTCAGAAAATTCAAAAAGTACCTCGTATGGTAATCAAAATAATGATTCCTTACATACCATTTAGTAAAAGTTAGAATTGGGTAAAAAGGACTTTAAACATACTTGAAACCATTTTTTTAGAGAACATGGACATGGATGATAAATATAACCCCAATAAATACTTAGGAATAATCAATCTCGGATAAAAATGAGATTGAAAAATATATACCTTATCTTAGATCCGGAATGCTTTGTACGTATCTGAACCTCCTCTTCTTTGACACACAACTTTTATGATTCCTCTTATGGAACTAGAGTTTGACTTTTAAGGATACTAGACCTTTTATAATGTTTTTAGGGAAGTTGAGATGGGAAATAGTAAATGGTTGGCCAATCTTGAATGCTCAAGATTGTGTAAAGATAAGAGGGAGGAGGTTCCCTTTTATAAGGTAGGAGAGGGGTACTTTAGGAAAAAACTTAAAATTTTATTTTATAATAAAGTCGTATTCAGTTTATAATGGCTCCAAAATGACTTATTTCAAATAAAAAGTTAGTATGGGTCGAAATAATCTCAACCAAAAGGTTTTATACATGTTTAGGTTACTATTTTAACCCTATCATTTAGATTTAACTATAAGATAAATAATTTATCTTTTACCGTGTCTTCTTGTTTTCTTACACTATATGGTTAATAAATGTACTATAATATTCCAAACGAACCCCAAGTGGTTAATTATTAATATATATAACTTTATATATGTCATTTAGACGAACCAATGATTTTTAAGAGTAGAATAACAATTAATAATATAATATTTGTTTTAAAAACTATTTAATGTCAATTTTGACACTACGTGGTAATTGATTTTTGTGAAAATTAAAACAGCATGATTAGATGGAAAAAAGTTAATTAAATCAACAATAACATGTCATATTAACCTAAACATTTAGTGTAATTTATAAAAAGTTTCAAATTAGATTTATTTGGGTATTTATAACATCAATTATGTTAATATTTCATTAATAAGGTAATTACTAAATCATCATTGTGTCATAAATAAATTAAATTATATAAACTTTAAAAATTATAAATAAAATACCATTATGTGAGAAATATTTTTATATTACTAGTAAATATTTATAGTCGAATTTATATTATTTATAACCCTATATTAAATTTTTTTATTTTTTAAACATTGATTTTAAATATTTTAAATCTTTTTTATATAAAATATTAATAAATTTCCTAATCTAATCCATGTGGAACTAAAGGGTAATGTATGATTCCTAATGATTTTTTTGGTTGAATAAAAATTATCCAGTAGAATTAGGACATGTGATAGTGTAATAATAATATCATTTTACCCTTAATTACCCTATTTACTTTTAACCGTGGTAAATAAAAGTAAAAAGTTACTATTCACCAAAAATTATTTTAATCTTATTGAAAAACATTTTACTCCTTGATATTAACCTTGTTTCTCGGATTTTTGATATTCAACTCACATAAGCGGTAAAATTATGTTTTCTATACAATTGCAATTAGTCCTAGGAGGTGGGTAAAAGACGGTGAAAAGTTCAATAAATTTTTTTATATATCTAAAATTCTTATAAAATGACTCCAATGAATAAAATTGAACATATATAGGTATTATGTATCAATTTTTACCTTAAATAAATTTAATTAAAATAAATAATTATTTAAATAAAATGTCGGTTTTTAATAGTAACCTAGTGTTTTCACTATTCATCAGAAATTGAATGTTTTCAGAAAAATATAAAAAATTCACCCTAGGATAATTTAGATATTTTGAATCCATGAATGAAGTTAATTTTGAAAGATAAAATTTATAAAATTTAAAAAATTGGGTATTACTATTCATAACGGCTAGTTCATAATAATATTATAATAATATCTCATTTTGTGAAACATGGTATTGCGTACTAAACATGCTATCGAAGAAGGTCTTGACTATGTGTAATTCATTAAATGTCAAGGTTGCGTGTTGTGAAAGCTTTGTTTGGTGTTGCGTACAACATAATCAAAACATATTTCATTTATACATTAAACAAAATCTATACATAATGTTGCGTAAAATAATTTCCACAAAACGAACTTGAAATTGTGTGTAACACGAGCCAAGAATAGTGATGCATATATTGCAAGTTAATACGGTGTTGCGTATTGTAAAAGCTATTCTTTGTGCAGTGTATAATAGAAGACATCAGCGAAATTAAATATAATATATCTTATAAAATATCGGGGTGTTACACGGTAACTCTGAGGTAACTACAACCGATAGTTATTCGGCACAACTCTCTCCAACACCACAAATGGACTAACATACCTCAGTTAATGCTTACCCTATCTCCTGATCCTATTGTGTCCCAACCTCAGTCTAACACACAGGAAAACCTGATCCCAAACCTCAAACTCCAGAGTTCGTCTCCACTGATTAGCATTAGATTTTTTTCGAGAATGTGTTTTATACATCTTCTTTCGAATCATCTCTATCTGCTCTGTGGTCTCCTGGACAAGACGAGGTCCCAACAAAGTGTCCTCTCTTACCTCCAGCCAACCTAAGGGTGATCGGCATGACATACTGTACAATTCCTTATAAGGTTCCATATGAATAGTTTATTGAAAACAATTGTTGTGTGAAAAACACATAAAAGTTATATGCTTCTCCAAAGAACCTCCAAAATCTAAGATGCATGCTTGGAGCATGTCCTCAAGAACCTGAATCGTACACTCGGACTGGACATCTATCTTGGGGTGGTAAGCTGTACTCAAAAGTACATGTGTACCCAACACCTTCTGAAGCCCCTTCCATACCCGATAAGTAAAATGAGCAACCCTATCTAAAACAATGGAGTGTGGAACTCCATGTAGTGGTAAAATCTCTCAGATGTACAACCGTCCCAGCTCATCAACACTGAAGGTCTCCTTGATCGTAAAGAAGTGAGAAACCATTGTAAGTTTGTCAATGAAAAACCAAACTGCATCATTCCCTCGAGATGACCTCAACATACAGGTCAAGAAATCTATCACGACGTCATTACACTTCCACTATGGAATGCGTAACTTCTGTAAAATCCATGATATTCATTAATGATTTTCCTTCAATTACTGACATGTGGAACACTTCTTGAAAAACCCAACAACATCCTACTTCATATCGGGCAACCAATGCTGATGATGTAGATAATGATACATTTTGGTGACACCAGGATGAACTACCGAAACAGAATAATGAATGTCCGGCATTAGCACCACACACATGTCTATTGGTACCCATACACGCCCCTGGAAATGAATGATCTCATCCTCACATGTGGTACATCCCAGAATAGTGTACTCTCCTTACAATCACTCTTATAAGACTACGCCTTCAAAATCTGATAGCTTCCTCATTCATACTCGATCCACAAGGGTATAGGTAACAGCTACTGATGAACTTAAAGTTGTGCCCTGTCTGTCGTGCACCTCCGAATGCATCTCTGAGAATAGATCCATAAGATGCCACTCATTGTTGGCCTCTTTAACTGCTTGTATTTGTGTCGTCCTCTTTAACGCATCAACCACTGCATTGCCTTTCCCAGCAAAATAAGCAATCTCTAAATCAATGTTCTATAGGTACTCAACCAACCTTCGATGTCTGAAATTTAGATCATTCTGAGGGAATATGTACTTGAGACTCTTATGGTCAGTGGAAACCAAAATATGATCTCCCAGAAGATAATGTCTCTAACAGCATAAGGAATGAACAACCGCAACCAACTCAAGATCATGTGTCTCATAGTTCCTCTCATGTGGTCGGAACTGCTGAGCCCCATAGACAACGACTCCTTCCTCTTTCATAAGCACAGCTCCCAGCCCGATACCTAATGCATCACAATACAATGTATATTTCTTGGTTGGATCCGGAAAGACTAGTATCGGTACTGATTTCAACCCCCCCTTCTGCATCTAAATGGCTGACTCACATGAATTTGACTACAAGATCATAACATCCTACTTATTCAGACATGTTAGTGGTGATTCTATGTGTGAATTGCCTTGTATGAAATGTTTGTAATATCCAGACATCCCTATAAAACACCGAACCTCGAAGACGTTCTTCTAATGCTCCTATGAAACTATTTCTCTCTATTTCTTTAGGTTTACTGGAACTCCTGTATCTATGATAACATGTCCTAAATAGTTAATTTGATCCATCCAAAAGTGATATTTTGAGATCATATCATATCACTAATGCTCTCTCCATGTACTCAATACGATCTCAATATGTGTTGCACGGTCATGTGGAGCGTGAGACTACACTAAGTTATCATCCACAAAGACCACCACGAAGGAATCAAAGTATGGATGCAACAGTCGGTTCATCAATTCCATAAAAACTACTTGAGCATTCCTGAGACTAAACGGCATAACCATATATTCATATAGAACATACCTACTTCAGAATGATGTGAGAGGTATATCAGATGGTGTAACACACAATTGATGGTAACCAGAACTCAAGTCAATATTATAGAACACTCAGGCTCCTCGAAGCTGATCAATGAGATCATCAATCCTTGATAAAGGTAATTGGTTTTTGACTATTAACTTGTTCAACATCCGATAATCCACACAAATCCTTAGGGTAACATCTTTCTTCTTCACAAATGGGACAGGCGAACCCCAATGGGAATTACTCGGTCAGCTGAAACCCCTTTCCTGTAACTCCTTCATCTATTTCTTGATCTCCTGAAACTCTCATGTAGGCATCCAATAAAGAGGAATAGACACCAGTGACACTACTTGAACAAACTCAATAGAAAAGTCTACCGGAATCTTTAGATTCAAAACTGAAAAATCCTCTTGAAATATGTCCCTGAAATGATCCACCACTGGAGGAATGTCTAACATGGAAGTCCCCTGGTCATCCAGATATTAACTAGCAATCTGGGCTATAAATCCTCCGAACCTATGATTCTTTTGTCCCGCTCTGCTTTCCTAGACATCCCACTCGCCCTTATGAATAAACAATACACCCTCTAGTGATATGAAACTCAAAATGTTGCGATAACAGTCGACAACTGCCTGGAAGGGAACTGGCAGGTTCATTTTGAGAATGACATCATAGCCTTTCATCTATAGGACATAAAGGTCCCATTAAAAGTGAATCCCACTATCCTCTAGAGGGAACTCCTTAAAATGACATGCACTCGCCATTCTAGTCCCCAAAGAAGTGTCTAGTGTCAAGATATCGGCAGAAGAAAAGATGCAGAGCCCAAGGCTCCCCCAACCGCAAATGATATAAATCTATGGAAAGTCCCTGTATCGAAATGATCATAAGCTGAAACTGAGGAAACTAAAATCATGCCTCGAACTATAGAAGGTCCAGGATCCTGCTCCACTAGGGTCTGCTCTACTGTAAAGTCATGTCCTATACTGCATCCTTGTGACCCTACCTGACTACTATGAGAAGATCCACCCTGTTATGGCAGAAATACTAGTGAATTAATACCACAACCACTACCTACACCTTGTCCGGAATGGCCTGAATATGTCCAATTCCCAGACTGGTGAGAAACTTGTGGTGCTACTCATAACAGAGGAGTCTTAGAAAACACCTATCACCAGCTGATAATGAGATGATATGAAAAAAGTGAAAAAGGTGACCCAATATGACACTTTATCAGCACCCCACTAGGTCTCTCGGGTAGTGTGGCATCATATGAATGCTCTTCCCGCACTGGTATCACAACACTTTTCTAGAAGAATATGTGTCTCACCTCCATGGATCACCGCGTGAAATCTCCATGTGGCACTTTTTACTGTCAGTTAGAGGGATGCTAACTCCAGATGCCGAGCCTCCCTGGCTCACAAATCTGAAATCCCTCATATTGCGCTCCGTGATTAGCACCTAGTTGATTATAGAAGTGATATTAGTCAATAAAAATATGTTCACCTGTAATCAGATGTGGTTCCTCAGACCATCCTCGAACATCCTTTCCAGGAATAACTGATCACCTGCTGAAATAGGTGTGAAGCGCTACAGCTCGGTAAAGTAACAGGAATAGTCCACAACTAAAAGAGTACCCTTCTCTATACTCATAAACTCTCAGGCTCAATTATCCATCAAGGTCTCTAGATTGAAGTATTCATCGAAGATGTGATGGAACTCATCCCACACCATAACCTAATAGTGTTCCACCTGTGATATCACATCCCACCACATATTGGAGAAGTCCTAAAGCTTATAGATAGAGAACATGAACCTACTCTCTAGAGGTCTCTCTAGATTCTCAATGATCATTTGCATGTATTCTTTCCATGACTATGCAGCTTGAGTTCCTCTTTTCCATGAGAACGAGGGAGGATGATACTTCAGGAAGAACTGCATCAATTCAACAATCGACAGTGCAAGAGGGGGTGCCCCCTAAAAGGTCTGTATCATCCTAATAAAGCCTTCAATTAACTGTATATCAGCTCCTGTGACTCGTATAACGGATGTTTCCAAGACTGGGAAAAAAAGAGGATCTATGGGTAGCCCCTAATCAGACACATCCAGTTTCTGATCACTACCCAGCAACTGGTGCACAACTGCATGATGTCTCGGCGGCATGACTCTACATGGTCAAATGAACACATTAGATCAAGATTATCAAGGACTGATAACTATATTTACATGAAGGGAACAAGAGAATGAAATAATTCATCTTTTAAAAAACATGACTACATGGCGTGTATATCCCCTACACGACGTGTTCCCCTATTTCATTCGCAAGGGTGTGTACTCCAACCACAACTAGTTGTGTGACACCCCAACCACACGGTGTGTTGTCTTACCACACATCATGTACTTGAATCCTATTTCTCTTCCTGAGTCCTTCTACAATGTTAAGATACACTGCTCGAGACTGTGCAATATGTAAATACAGTAAATAGTGTGTACATAAGAAAAACTATTTCTTCCCTTTACAGAAGAACACATGGAATGTAGTCTAAACTACATGGTGTGTATTCTTGGTTTTTCCAGACATTAATCCACAGAAACTATTTCGTACCCAGAAAAATACTGAAATGAACATCGAAATTTATAAATTATGATCTGTGAGTGCCAATTCATTTCGTGATTCAAAGCTTGAAATCTTAAAAAATGTATCAAGGTAAACAAGTCAATGATCCACCATGTTCCGGTCCATGAGGGACCATAACACCTCAAGAACCCAAGTATGATGTTCTTTCAGGAAAAACATTACACAAAAATTCCCTATCTTATAGCAGGTATTTTATCAAGGCATTTATCACAACAAAATTCATATTCTACACAAAATCCCTCGCTACAACATGAAATTGCTAATCCACACTAGATATAATGTCTAGATGCATGACATGTGATTTCTAGTAGGTGATTATATGATGCATGAGATGGAATAACCTCATCTCATCAGGTTGAGATAGAAATAGAACCACAATAACATCAAAAATAATCGAAATAATCATGTGAATCACTCATGGTGAAATCAAATCAAATGTAATAATTTAAAAACCATAAGATTTACAATTGAATGAGGTAAATTGGCTTTTCCCTATACACGGTTCATATACTAATGTGAACAAGTTATTTCCAAGTACTTATTCCATTCTATACCTATATATATGCTCTGAAAAATAAGTAAAGAGAAAATAATGCCTCTGATACCACTTTGTAACATCATAGTTCTGGAAGCCACCCAGAGGTTCCCCGTGCTCGGTTGGTCACATGGCCTCAAGAGTATTTCCCCGAATTCAAGAGGCTGTCGACTTGTAGTGAGGGCCATGGGTCTAATAGTGGGGAAACTATTCCCTCATTTCTAGTGTGAAACAGAAGATCTAAACAAGTAAATACAAGAGGAGAATCAGAAATAATATCATATAATAATTAACAGTAGAACACTAATTTAAAAAAATATAGTACATATATAAAATGATGCAGGATACATATGTCTAGGAAAATAGAGAACAAAGAACAATGATGAAATATAGTACTAAACAAAGTAAAAAAAAAACAGTAATCACCTCCACAGAATCTTAAGCATAAGCTTGTTTCTGTGCTCTCCAACTCCATAGCATGTCATGTACCTAATGTAGAAGGGTTCTTACCCTTGTATATGCCTGTAACAATATAATCTATTTGGGCCCAAAAGCATGGCTCAAAGAGGGTGTGATACTAATCTAAGAAGGCCACCACCACGAGTTCCGTGCCTAACAGTAAGTGAGTATATGGTAGGTAAAAGTACAGGAAATAGAAAACTGGACGGGACTCAATAGTAAAAATCCACATATTCATTATCAAGAAACAACTAAATCAACAGATATCCACAATAGGTTACCCTCTGGGAAGAACACTCAGTCTAACCCCTCTGGTCCTACCTAACAAGTACAAGAAACCCTCTGGAAAGTACACACAGTCTAACCCATCTGATTCAGCTTAAGCATTGACTCTCAGAGGAAGCACTCACTATAGATTCCCCCAATATCTCGTATCCTATCTAAAGGAACTCTAGGGAAGTGCTTATGTAACATTCCCTATGCGCCTCACATCAAGGAACTAAAGACACTCTGAGGAAGCACTCAATGTCAATTCCCTATGTGGTCGTGCATTGAAAATTTATAAAGACACTCTGGAGAAGCCCCCAAATTCCATTCTGCCTATGGTCTATACACTATATTCTCATGGCCCCCTGTAAGTCAAAAATTGAAGCAGCGCATATCATCTAAGGTAAACCTCATGAACTACTTGGATAGAATTCTACAGCATAATAGAATAACAGAACAACAGTCAGACAATCCTATAATTCCAGTCATGGGAAGGTAAATAGATGCCTATCAGCAAACTAGCCCCAATGTTCAAAACAAGAAAAAAATGCAGGGGAAACAGATACAAAGCACATCATTTATCCTTATTCATAATCAATAATCATCTACTAAAGCAAATAAGCATAGAAGGAAATAATAAGTCTAACACGGTAAACAAACAATACCTCGTACATGGGTATTGGCCAATTTTCCACATAAAACTCAATGAATTTCCACAGAAAGGCACAAACAACCTACCTCGGCATTAGGAGATCAATATAGGTGAACCTTGAAGATCGAATATCCCTAAAAGGTTGATGATATTCAAAAACTTCTAAAATGTTCAAACCATGATATCTAATGAGGTAGGATTAACCAGAAGATGGTTCAGTAGGAGAAGAGAGATATCACCAATGTGATTCCAATGATACAGATATTGTTTGATTCGTAGGACGAACTCAATCTCGGTGGTTCATCATATTTCCGAGGCCTTATGGTTCTCTTGGTGGAACGAGGCCTCAAAGAGGAGTGTTCTGGTGATTGAACGTGACCCCAATTCATTTAATGAAAAAAAGTACACGGTGTGTACAATCCATTTCCGTACTCCACTTCAAACGGCCTCAAAGTCACTCCCATATGGCCATGTTTGTGGCTACTACATGGCTACCACATGACCTCCTGTAGTAAATAAGTACACGGTGTGTTATCATATTGTAAACAGAATGTACATAGAAAATTACTAGATATTACTCTTTTTATCCAAAAAACCTAAAAATGGAAAACCTACCATAAAACATGAAGTGGGTTCTTATAGGGATATTGTTTATTAAAATCATTTAGAACAAGACATAGTATATTATTATATCTTTTTGGGTATAACATTTCCTTCATTTAATCAAGATAAGATATATTGCAGAGCCAATAGTATAAGGCCACACCCTTAATAAATACAAAATCATGAGTTTTAGTTAATAATTTAATTTCTTTCACATTTAGGGTATTTTCAGGTTTAGTGTTTTAGAAAATTAGTCTACTTTTCATAGATATCATTAGACAATAATATAATGTTTATACTACTAAAATTGTATGTATTTTTTTTGAAGTATAGAACTTTTAAAATAAAAACATGATTTCTTTTTTAGGAAAATTATCTATAACTTCCAACACGACGTCATATTTTTTCCTACTAATTTTATACCCTGTGAAAAAAATTTAAAAATTGGATGAGAAACAAATTCACAGTAATGAACATAAAATAATAAAAAAACCATTATTCCCTGTATACTTTAAACTGGTGAATACATTTTCAAAATGATAAACTTTACAATAATAATACATAATTTCCTTAGCTTACCTCATGAGATTATAAGATTCTTATAAAATAAGATTGATAAAATAAATCATAGAGGTTTACTTTTTCAATCAATATCACTAATACATATATTGTTTCTTTTGTTTATACGTACTAATTAACATACATGGATATAATTGGAATACCCACTGTAGTATAATCTCTTAATATCTTAGGATATACCCAACTGGTTAAATCATTCTCATTACCAAATGAATTGGAGATCAATCACGAGATAAGAATCCATAGATTTATCACAAAACCACATGTATTTAGAAACAATTACCATGAACACTAACATAATCATAAAACATAATCAAACACAGTGGGAAAATACAATTTCCTCTTTAAATAAACATTTTATCTTTAAAAATTCACACATGAATATATGAAGACATAAAATTTGAAAATAAAATTGACAAAATTTTATATAATAAAATAAACATTAAAGAAACATAAAATAGAAAATTGTGTTCATGATTTATATATTAAAAAACATTTCTTTTTCCATTTATAAAAAATATTGGAAGATAACCATTAAAAGTGGGTTTCAAAAAATGGCTTGTAACCTATGTTTCACTACTAACATAGAATATTTATCTTCCTAAATAATAAACATAAGTTAAATATTTACATTCTTGTGAACCTTTTTTATTTTTATTACTCCTTTTATATCACTTAATATCATTTTATAACAAGTTCATTATAATTAATGTTCTTGTCAGACGTTAATGATGTTCTACTGTACTTGATAACAAGATAAATTTGGTAAGTTAATTATAGTCAAAGAGGTGATTCTTCCATCTTATCCATAACAATATTCATCTAATAATAATCTTTTTTAGAGAAAAATTATACTTTTAAATCCATTCATTTAATATGTATATAAAACATAAACAACAATCCAATCATGGTGACAGTTTTTCGTACAAAGATGTGAGTAACATTTCCATTTTTCATTGATCATTATGGAAAAAAGGTAAATATTATTTGTATATTTCTACAATGGTCATAATATAATTAATATCATATTAATCATTTAAATATACTTATATTTATTTTCCACTTGATGTGGTGATTAATAATTAATTATATTGTATTGTGGAGATGATAATTTAGGCGTACGGATGAACAACGATTCCATTTTTATGTGCATGTAATGTAGAGAACCTAATTGATATATTATTATATTATAATATTAAATAAGAACTAAATATAATATATAATCATTAATTCCATCATTATAACCTATATTGATAAATGAAGATGGAAAGTGAATTATATCAGTTCGTGGAGGTGATAGTTTACACTTACGCACAAACGATTAATTCATTTCCCCTTTGATGGAAGTGGGGATCAATTTATGTGAGGATATTAACATAATAACATATAATTAAATTTAGGGTATTATAGTTATATTATCATCATGGTTTAAGAAGACTCTCATAATGTTGATGAAGTTAGAATACATAAATACGTGATTAAAACCGATAGCATTCATTCAGATGATCTCCTTTGATTAACACCTTTACACCCTTAAAGTGTTTGTTCATCCTAATATATGAGCTCTAAAATATTAGGAGGGATTTTAAAGATTTATTTTGGCAGTTATTTTCCCATCCAAATATGTTTTATTATGTGAAGTAAATATAATAATGGGTTCACTTTCAATGGAGAGGGGTGGGGTACTCCTGGAATTCATCAAAATAATAAATTAGAAAAAAAATTAATATTTTATTAAAAAAGGTAAAAATTAAACTTATTGAGAGGATTGCATGATAATGGGTCTAAATAAATTCATCCAATTAAAATTAGTCATGTTTTTATTAATTATGAATCCTTTTATTTTTGTTTTGACACTTAGTAATTATTATCGTGATATCATGTAATATATACATTAAGGGTTAAAATAATCTCTATAAAAATAATAAAATCAACTGAACGATTAATTTATGATATTTCATGTATTTTAATAATACATTAGATGAAATTAAATGTTTTATAAATTTTATATCATTCATTAAAATATTTTATATTTTAAAAATCCATTTGTTATAAATTTTTACACTATTCGTCTCTGAAATTTTGAAAATGACATTCAAAATTTACATCTTGAAACATGATCAATTAAATCATCCCTCAAATTTCAAATTAATACATAAAATTATTTTATGGAGTCAATTATGTAAAATTATATTCATATTAATATTTATAATATCATATATTTGATTCTTTCATTAATTATGAAATTATTGAATCGTCATTTGTTCACGATATATTTAAATTACTTATTTCATAAAAATTATAAATAAATTACCCAAATGTATTTAAAAATAGATATTTATAAATTCCATTTTATTATTATAGATCCTATGTATAACCCAATTTTAAATGTACATGATAAAAATGAGAGTGTGGAAAAAAATTCTTCTACTTCAATATAACATCTTAAATGTCTTACTCACAACCATGTGGCTTCCAAAAGATATAACATTGAAAAATGTATGATTCTGATCAAAAAACACTCGTACTCTGAAAATAGTACAAGTATTTGGGTGATTTTAAATTTTTTATTATATTATTTTTACCTTTAATTGAACTATTTATCCTTAATCAAGGTAATGGAAATATTACAAAAGATACAATTAATAACGTCCCCTAATAAATGGGGATATTTAATTATTTTGGAACTTATGATTTAAAAATATTATTCTTTTTTTCAAAGTCAAATAACACAATTGAGGGATATTAATTAAATGTATATTCTCGTTGAAAATTGTGAAAATTGTTTTTTCAAGTAAAAATGATCAAAATTTCATAATGTTATTATATCTAATTTCAAAGTGAAACATATTATAATGACATTAATTGATTTAATAATAAAAATTATTAATCTAATTATAAATTAAAATCAATTAAAAGAATAAAATATTTATATAAATAAATTAGATGAAAAATATTTTTTGATTTAAAAGAAATATTTATCTCTATTTGTTAAAATGAATCTTATCAAAATATCGAAAAAAATCCATCAAAAGTATATTTATAATACCCTTTTGATAATAAGAAGATTATTTTTACTAATATAATTTATTGAAGTGTAAAACAAGATTTAAATTGGGTTCCCCATTATAAGTTAGTAAATCTGTGTTATTTGGAAAATGCTTATTTTTTGTGTAAAATTAGATTTGTTCGTATATCATGTCTAGAAAACAAAAAAAAGAATGAAAAAACATAGTAACTTTAATTATCTAATTAATATTACCCATTCATGCCATTCTAACGAATATGTTATAACTGTAACTTTGAAACTATAATATTTAGATGTTCTCCAAAAATTTATGTTTCTTTCATGTATGAAATAAAACATAGTATATATTTTTTTAAACATGGTATGTTACATTATCCCCCACATTAATTAATCTCATCCTTTCAATTTAAACCCATAATTGAAAACTAATGGTTCATCTTTTCAGAATAACATTATTGAAATATGACATTACAAAAATATTATACGAAACTTCCACATTAAAATAAAAAAGGGAAGTATGAAGTTTACCTAAGATAAATAATACTAGGGTTCCCTATAGAAATACATGGATATTAAATAGAAAACTGGCCTTCACATTCTAATGGAGAGTTATATAAAACATGGTAATTAAAATTTGTTGATCACATAACCATAAGCATATGATGGGTTAAAAGGTCATTAAATTCTTAGTATGAAAATTAAATGGATAAAATTTTGTTTTATTATACTTTTCATTTAGTTAAAGAATTATTATACGAACTTCACAAAGAACATAATTAAATATACTAACTTGAAAGGCGAGATTTACCCATTAATCGATTTCCACCACATAATCATCTTATTCCACAAATGTTGAGTATTCAAGATTAAGTTTTCATACTTGAACCCATAAAATATACTCCATGAGATCTAGATAATCTAGGAATGATTAACAATCTATTTTATCATTTCTTCAAACAATAAAAAAATGATTTCTTCAAGATAAGATAATTCTATGAATATAATAAACATTATATAGTGACAAACTACATTAATTCCATAAAAATAAATAGTAATACTAAAAGTTCAATATAGAACATTAAATAAATATATAAATATAATATTAATCAAAAATAATATAACTATGATGAAAAATTAAAATCTAAATGGATTTGATCAAATATTCTACCAAGATAAATTTTAACACTTATCTAGAAATAATGACAACAATTCATAATGTCTCATACTAAAAATATTATTTCCCAATTCATATAATCTCCTAGATATGATAAAAATTTAGTTAATCTGCATAATAATACAATTAAATTTTGTATTCTTCCAAAATATAATTCAACATTTATTCCTAAAATAAAATATGACAGTATTCTAGGTACCTTAATCTTATAGAATTTCCAAAATAGTGAACATCTTTCATAAAATAATTAACCACTAAATCACAAAATCATTTTCCAGTCCCAAGGTTATCTATTAGATAAACATATATTTAAAATTTCTACAAATTATTCATCGATAAATTCATTTAACTAAAAATAAAAAATCATACTGAATGGGAAATCACAGGGGCATGTGATAGGGGATGCACCCTTGTGGTCTTTCAATTTTGAGTTTGATCCCCATGGTCCTACTGGATAGGATGGTTTATCACCCATATTATGAATTTTCCTTTTTGAAAAAATATATAATTATTATAATATTTTCAATATATTATAAAATACTAAAATATAATTATAACATATATTAAAATAAAAATCTAGCTTATAATTCAAATTATTCATAAAAAAAGTAATAACCCACAATTACTTCAAAAATAAAGATCATATAATACCTAAATGATATCCATACCTTTAAAATTATGTAAAAACGTAAAATAGATTTCTTCTTCCACATAATGTTTTCACATAAAAAACATATGCTTTACAGATAACACAAACATAAAAATTCATCAAGATTACTCCAATCCTCAAAAGAGATTTCATAATTTTACTCATTTTATCATCATAGTCATGATTCATCCAACATGCCCTGTCCCATGACTACCCCAAGCTCACCTCCCATAGGGTTTGTGTTTGTGACTAGGACCCAAAAGGTGTATCCCTAAAAGATGAAGGCAATGCCATTAAACTTGTACAAACACATAGTCCAAGAACACAAAGAGATGAAACCACTATGTGGAACTGCAGTAGTAAAAGTGTATACTGAAAGTAAAGGGGCCGGAAAATACTCAAAACTAAACTATACAAAACAATTGAAAATAGAAAATATCTCTTAAGATAGTACAATAAGTATCCAACATGAGAGGTATGTACAACTCGTTTCCACAACACTCCACATCAACTATCACCACCATTTACCTCATGGTCCTGGATCTTATAGACTTAGACGACCCGCTCGTCGTCTGCAAAAGACATAACATGGTACATGCGAAGCCCATGCATTGGTGATTATAACAATACCCAGTAGGGACCCTAATACCCCTGAAGGTATCTCAAAATTCCAGAAGGAAAACCACAAATAAAGATCTCAATAATAATTCACAATTAAAATGACTCAACTCAAACTAGGTATACAACTCAGAGATCATGAATAAAGATGATTAGTCTTATGCTATATCTTTTTATTCCATTTGGAAGTTTCTAAAATGGAACCACGAAGTAAATGTTACATTGTCAATATCTATAGGGTCATATGTCACTAAACTATGACAGGCCGCTCTAAGGCTTGTCCTCATCGGGTCACACACAATTGATCCACTTAGGGTCGCTAGAATGATGATCCACACAAGCATGATATGGTGCATATCAACACATGTTCATTTTATGCTGATCCATATAGGGTCTCTATGATACAAATCCATATATGATCACTAGATGATGATCCACAAAGGGTTTCTACTCAGATGACATCCAGCCATAGGATTCCCGGCACCTAGGGCGATAGAGTTCGGTAGTATATTCTCTTTTGGATATCGTTCAAGACTTAATTGCTATGAAGCTCCAAAAAATGAGTAACACAAATGAACATCATGTCGTACAAGATCTAATTAAATAGATGACACGTCAATTGGATTCCCTGTCTATGAGTTATAGGAATTTTTGAGCAGAGGGACCAGGTGGTTTTGGGTACGATCCAACCCGGACATTATCCAAATTCTTCCAAAACCCATGTAAAGTATCTGATAATTATTGTCTCTTCCAAATGATTACAATGATGTAGATTGTTTTTCAAACCGAAATCTATTGTGTCTGAAAGACCTTTTATGTGTATATAGGCTTGAAAGGGGTCTGGGTCTGGTCTGACCTGACCAGGTCTAGGTTGACTCGACTAGGACCCATCAGTCAGGGCTGCGGCGGGCTCGACTAGATGTTCCGTGGACCAGCCAGACCCATCCCTACTGGGCGGGCTACGAAGGTTTGGCCTCCCGGATGGCATGACCCATGCGAGGGTCACATGGTCACCATAATGACTAACCCAAATAGAATTTCATATCACAATTGGTGGTGCCAGGTGGTGGCATCTGGCTATAAGTGGGACCTGCAGGGGTGGGGCCCCTACATTCTCAAGGACTATGAAGTTGTGGCCTACATCACCATGGCACACGATGGCGCACCGCCTCCCACCTCTAAGGTCAGCCGAGTGTCAGCCGCCTGTCTATCCGTCGTGGCTCCAAGTAGCGCCGCCCTCTTCCGTAGCTAGAACGTGCATGCCGCCACCATAGCTGGTGTGACCGCAGTGGTGCCACGACAACGGAACATCTGTTGTCCGCCATGTGTGCTATGGTGGTCGATTCCCCTTCCTCTCATTCCTATAGTCCACCCAGAATTTTGTCGTCACTTTTTTAATCCCTTTCTCAAGGTTATGTCGAGTTGAAAATTTTTCCCTCAACGAATGTGACAAGAATGAAGTGGTTCGGTGTTCAGATCTTGTTCATTTTCCCCACACCCACCTCATTAGAATCATACAATCCATAATAATAAATTCACCATCCACCACATATTATTAAATCAACTAAAAACCCCTACCTTATGAATCGTTGGATATTTCAATGTTGGGATGAAAAAGGAGTCCTCTTTGGTTGGAGTCTCTGGCATTTGTCGATCTCAGATCATTGATGCCCATGGTTCTGTCCTCCTCCGTGAAATTTTGACTCAGTACATCCATAGAGGTTCCTCATTTGATAAATCTATGTAAAAAACCCCCAATCGAGAACCATTTAAATACACGTAGAATAGGAGTTTAAAGCAACATAGCTTTAATGATATTTATTAATAGGTTAACTAATGCACCTATAATTTCTCAATAATGTGGTTACTAAAAACAAAGGCTCAAGACATTAAATTGCTTGAAAAAGTAGTATTCCCACCACCACAGCTCAGATGTTGGTGAAAAATAAAATAATATTTTTTTATGTTATGTTATTATTCTTTTAATAGTCTGAAAAACAATCCATTTTTTCTTACCTATTACAGTTCAGGTGATGCCTCCCTTAAGAGAATCCTAGCACTGTAGATTCAAATATTCCCCCATATCTTCAATACGAGCACCAGATCAAATGATATAACACATCGCCCACTAATTTATTGAACCTACCTTAAAAAATTTAAAAAATCCCTTTTGGGACCATCAGCCCTCAGAATCACGTGCTTTCAATTTTCATAGACTGGTTATAATCCCAAATAATTTATTAAAAAAAAGATATTGAATTTATGGGTATTTACATTCTCCCCACCTTATGGATTTTTTTCCTGAAACTAATAATAGAACTAGTGGATCAAATGAGGGTACTGAGTACATATCTAATCCTCCCACTCCATTGGTGATCTCTGGGAGGTTCCCGTTTGACCAAAAAACATGCACCATAAGGATCGACCACCAATGAAACACCCTCTCCTGTTTATCCTCTAACTCCATTAGGAACTCCATAAATGTCTCCCTATCATCGATATCTATCTCTCCCCTGTTGATAACGTGTGATTGATCATGCACATACCTCCACAGATGCGACACATTGAAAATATTATTCACAATATGAATTTGTGCGGAAGATCTAGATGATACACCACCTTGCCTACTCATATGTGGATATGGAATTGTCTTATTATTCTCATAGATAGCTTGTCGCCCAAGCCAATCCTATGAAATCCTCATCGGAGTGAGACCCATTGAATGACATGGTCTCCTTCCTCGAACTACTTTGGTCTCCTTATTCTGCCAGCATTCTACTTCATGCTACTCTATGGAGTGTTTATCTACTCTTGGAAGATTTATACCTTTTCTGTGGTTGCTTGTACAATATCTGGACCCATATGTGTTGAGTTCCTTGGGTATTTCCATTATTTTGGTGACCTGAAATGTCACCCATATAGGGATTAAAATAGAGCCATGCTGATGGTGGAGTGGTAACTGTTGTGGTATGGAAACTCTAGCAGTGGTAGTTGATCCTCCCAACTATGGTGAAAATCGAGGATATAAGATCAAAGCATGTCCTCGAGTGTCTGTAAGGTCCCATCCTTTAGACCATTTGTCAGAGGGTGAAAGGTAGTGATCAAGTGTAGATAAATCCTAAACTACTCCTTCAACCCATTCCACATGTGGTATGTAAAATGTGTGTCACGATCTATGGAGATCATTGATGAAACTCCATGAATTCGCACAACCTCCTACATGTAGAGGCATCCCAAGCACTCTACTAATACCTGCTCTCTAATCGGTAGGATGTTTTCCGACATGGTGAGTCTGTCAACGATCACCCAGATAGAATCGTGGCTCCTAGAGGTATGTGGTAGCTATTACATAAAATCCATGGGGATACAATCCCACTTCCACTGGTACCTCATGTGGGTGAGTTATGCTTGCTGGAACCTGATTCTCGGCCTTCACTTGACGACAAGTGAGGCATCGGGTTAAAAAATCTACCGCTTCTTTCTTCATCCCTAGCCACCAGTAATGATGCCTGAGGTCCTTGTACATCTTCATTAATCCAGGATGTACCACCAATTGAATGTGTTGATCTCCCACAACACCTCCTCTCATAGCGTCACAGGTTCCATGGTTCACCCTCTAAAAATGATGTTGTGCTCCCCACCATCAGAAAGTACATCAGGAGCATGTCCTGACGATATCTGAGCACATCAGTCCTTGCAATAAGTTTCCCCAAGATGAGCCTCCAAAAATCACTAAATATGTGGGGGAATGAAAGACTTAGATTAGAGATAAGATGAAACCTAGATATCTACAAAGGATATCCACAATGTGGCTAGCTGCTATGTCTCCTCAATAAGCAATAATAGACCATTACTTTTACTGATTACATCTTTTAATACGTTCCCCTTCACAAGAGTGTAGACAATATCAAAGTAAAAATATTTGAGGAATACTATCCATCATCGATGTCTCAGGTCTAGGTCCTTCTGTGATGATATATACGTAAGACTATTGTGATCAGAGTAAACGGTAAAACATTTACCCATTATGTAGTGCTTCCACAACGTTAGCGCACCAACCAATGCTGCTAACTCCTGTCATGGGTAGCATAGTTTTGCTCATGTTGTCTCAACTTTCATGAGCTGCAGGTGATCATTGCCTGATCCTGCATCAAAACACAACCTAGTCTGGCCCGTAATGCATTGTAATAGACTACATACCCAACACCCTCTTATGATTTACTAAAGATGGGAGCACTCGTTAATCTCTGCCTCGGCTCCTAGAAACACTTCTAGCACTTCCTCATCCCCAATAAAGGATTCCCCTTATTTTTCAAAGATGACAAGGATTCCAATTCCCCAGATAAATCAAGAATAAATCTCTAGTAGTACCCATCCAATTCAATGAAACTACGCACCTCGGCCACACTTCTGGGTGGCTCCCAGTAAAGTGTTGCCTCTATCAATGATGGATCATCAGCAACACATGACTTCGAGATAACGTTCCCCATGATGTGTACTTATCGTTTCCAGAACTAACATTTCTAGAGTTTTCCATCAAGATGGTTCTCTTAGAGTGTATTCAGAACTATCCGTAGGTGCATAGCGTGCTCCTCATCCGATGGAGAGTATATCAAGAAGTCATCAATGAAGACCAGTATGATGAAATCAAGTTATGGTTGGGATATCATATTCATGATCACCATGAACACCGTCAGATCATTGGTCATGCCGAAAGACATATCTGATAAGTCATTTTGGACATACCTACATCTAATGGCCATCTTCGGTACAACCTTATGCCATACTCGATGCTTGTGATAGCCTAATCTAAGGACTATATTTAAAACCCATCGAGCATCCTATATCTAGTCTAAGAGATCATTAATCCTTGGGAGTGGATATTTTTGATTCACGATACCTGTTTCATGTGCCGATAGTCCACAATAAGACTTAGACTCTTATCTACCTTCATGGAAAACAAAATTGTGGATGCCCATAGAGAAACAATGGACCTTATGAACCCTTCTTTTTCAAGTCCTCCAACTATACCCATAGCTAACAAAGCTTTATGGGGTTTATTAAATATGCTGGCATATATATCAGTGCCATCCTAGGCTATTGGTTGATTTTGAAGTCTACCACTCTATGAGGAGGTAGTCATGAAATATCATTTCGAAAGACATCTGCTTATCGGTACACATACATACTATAATATGGACTCCTCATGTCAATAAATCCAACATTATGTCTAGATAACTGATTATTGATTGGTTACACCCTACTTCAATAGATTCAATCATGTACCAAAAATTATTCCTTCTTATCGGTGATGGAAAACCTGATCCCATCAACACAGAAACACCGCTCATTGCACCTAAAAAAGTCGATCTGAGCATAGACTGTGGATATCCTATCTATAACCAGGATGATGTTGTAAGGCCTTGATGCTGGAACTAGGACATCCCAGCAGAAACTATATCCTTCTATAATGAGATCACACTTCCTGCATCAGTGTGTAATCTTTCAATCTTCTCTAATATGAGTCTCCAATCATATGGATCGAGCCAACAGCTCCATCGGATCTCCGAGCTCCGAATGAATATAGAAGAAATGAAATAGTGATTGCAACATTTGTTTATATGTACTAAATCTATGGTGTAATAGACACATATCATATCTGTAATCATCTCTGGAGCGTCATGGTCAAAGGTCCATGCCACCTGTAGCTGAGCTCTCCCTTGTCCACCTACTCCTTGTGGTTGGGGTGGACCACCTGGTGGTGGTGGTGGTTGAACCTCAACTAACCACCACCGCCTACTTTGCAAATTGCTCCACTTCTATGTCCACATCCCTACAGACCTCATTACATGATTCTATTCCTATTTCTCCAGGGTCCCTCGACCATATTATGATGGTCAATATGTCAAATCGGACAGTCATGAGTCATGTGGCCTTGCTCGACAAACATGAATCACATATTGCTTCCAAGCTGACCCCCTCAGCCTCAAGAGAACTGCACCTCTGACCCCATATCCTAGGTTCATCTATTGGAGGGTCTTTCTTGATTGGACCCCTACATAATCTGCCTACTACCATGTGTAGATGACTCAGCCATATTTAGTCTGGTCTTGGATCTCACCACTAGTGGCTGCTCGTCTAAGATGCTCTCCAACAATATTGTTTGCTCGATCACTCCACCAGGAATCGAGATATTTAACAATATCACCGACGCTATGATCTCTGTCCAGAGACCCTACTCAATGGTTCGAGCCCTGATGAATGGGTCTCGTACGATTTCAGTGGATTTGCATGAGAGGTCAGTAAATCTTGCTGAGTACTGGGCCAATTATAGGATTCCCTGCTGTATGTGAAATAACTCTTTGATATGCATTGGTATAAACACCTCCCTAAATATGAAATAGATGTCCATGGAGGTCATGGTCACCTCGTCATGTAACTAGAGCCTCAGGATCCACCCTCTCCCTATTGTTCCATGGATGAGGTGAGAAGCTACGATCACCATCTGATATACTGAGTGCTAATATAGCGAAAAACTCATGCTGAATCCCCTAGCCAGACCACAGCTTTTCAGGGATCTATTTCGCATCAATATCATAAAGGCCTTTCTCATTCAAACTCATGCAATGTGATCAATTATCATTATCCATCCTCTAGTGGGGATGATATTAAAATTCTCCCAACAGGTAGCCATCCTCCAGGTGCACTGCCCGTAGGTGCTATCGCAGTAATGTGGCCCTACAATGAAGCCTCATCACTTAGTGGGCCGTCATCGTGAACTCTCTCTAGAATCTTGGCTGGTTGTCTATGGGGAGGAATCTTGAAATGAAACAGGTGTACCATGATCAATAAGTTATAACTGGTGTGATGACTCAAATGAGATCAAAACTATTACATTTCTTCAACACACACAATCAGTGTTTTTGTGTAGCGTGTCAGGGTACTGGTGTATGGATACATCAGTCCATAAAAAAACTACACTCTTCGATTAGAAAATCACACTCAAAACACTTAACACGTTTTCTCTATTTGAAAGATAAATTTCCTAGTAATTTGGTAGAACTAACTCCTATAATAACATTTTTTCACGACCCGTCCCCTGGTCCCTGTTCTGTGACTACCCCAAGCCCGCCTTCCATGGGACAGGGGTGGGAGACTAGCATTAGATAGTCGTATCCCTAAAATAGGAAGGAATTTTCTATAAGCCTATACAGACTCATAGTCCATTAACAATACAAGATGCAACCACGGTTTAAAACCGCATTATTAATAGTTAGTACTCAATGTAAAGGGGGTGGAATAAAATCCCAACTAGATGATACAATACAATAGAAAATAGAAAAAATCTCCTGAGATCGAACACCAAGTATCCAAAATAATGGGAAGGTATTGCACTTCTCCACAAATATTCACATCAACTATCACTGTTGTGTTCTTGTGGGATCATATAATCAAAGTCGAGCTCCTCATCATCTGCACAAGACACAATAAGGTACGAGGGGAAGCCCATGCCAAGTTGATTATAACAATACCAATTAGGGAACCCGAGACACCCATGAGTCTCTCAAGATTACACAAGGAAATCAACAAAGCATAATATCAATCCCAATGCACAAATAAAAATTCTTAGCTCAATCCAGGTATAAAACATAGAGGCCAGGAATAATGATGATTAGTGTTATGCTATATAATTTTATTTCAATAGTAAGTTTCCACAACTAAACCATGTAGGAGTTGTTCTATTCTCGATCCACATAGGGTCATATGTCGCTGATCAATGATGTGTCCCTCTAAGGCTTGTGTTTTTTGGGTTGCACACTGCTAATCCACTCAGAGTCGCTAGAATTATGATACACACATGGTCCCTATGTTGCTGATCCACAAAGTGTCGTTAGATTTTGATCCAAACATGGTTTCTATGATACTGATCCACACATGGTCCCTAGATGTTGATCCACACTGAGTATTTAGATGATGGTCCACATAGGGTTTCTATTATGTCGATCCACACAGGACCGCTAGATACTGATCCACACAGGGTCCCTACTAGGAAGACATCCAGACTAGGATTACCTGCACCCGATGTGGTTGTGTTCTGTGGAATCTACCCCCATTGGATATTAGTCATTTCTCTACTTCTATGATGTTCTACAAATATGTTACCCAATATACAGTCATGTTGTAAAGGTTTCTACGCAATAGACTATGCGTCAATCGGACACTAGGTAGTAGAGTTATATGCATATTATTGTCGAGGGACAGGTTGGATTCAGTTATGATCCATCCCAATAATAAAAAAACTTTATCCAAAACCCATTTTGAGTATATCAAAAGGACATTATCATTACAAGGATTCCATTATTGCAAATGGTTCGTCAAAAAGATGTTTGGTTTGTAATATAAGGCCTTTTAAGAGTATCTCGGCCCTAAATGGGTCAATGTCCGGTTAGACACTGCTGGACCGACCTGGTTAGGCAGGTCTATGGTGGCTCAGCCCACCGACTTGTGTGACCCATGGGAGGGTCTCCTAGTCCACCCCCAAAAAGTCTAAAAAATTCATTCGTATATTTATTGGCGGTGCCACTTGGCGCCGCCTGGCTATCCGCGGGAACTATAGTGAGTGTGTCCCCTGCCTTCGATGTGGCTTTGGAGCAAAGTCCTACATCAACGCATTGTACAATGGTGCAACAACTCCCACCTAACAACTAACCAAATGTCGACTGCCTGTCTATCTGACGCGGCACTGAGTGACACCACACTCTTCAGTGGTCAGTGAGCATCTGTCGCTGCCATCACCACTAGTGGCACTACACCAGTTTCGCACCAGCGGACCCTCTATGGGAAACTAGGTTTTCTCTGGTTGTACATTTTCCATTTATCATATTCCTATGGGCCTCGAGATATATGGTCGTTTCTGCGTTTGTCCTGTACTCATTGTTCTTGTCGAGATGGAAATTTTTCTCCCAAAGAACGCTAGAAGAACGATGCAGCAGAGGGTTCATGCCTTGTTCGTTTGGCTAGTTCCTTCTACGTTAGGATCATAACATGTGGCACGAATGAATTCATCATCAAACACATAGAATTAAATCAAATAAAACTCTCTACCTCCTGAATCATTTGATGTTTCCCAGTTGTGATGGGAGAAGAGTCCTCATTGGATGGATTCATGGGTGTATGTCGGTAAGGATCGTTACCGCCCAAGCTTCGGTCCTCCGCCGGTAAAATTTTCCAAAGTACTTCACCAGAGGATCCTCACTTTATGAAGTTGTGTTAGAAACATCTACCCATGATCTATTTAAATATATTTAGGATGAGTGTTTAAGGAAATTTTTTTCTAATGAGGTTCACTGATTAGTTATTTAATGTGCCGCTCATTTTTCAATGGTGTGGTTAAGAAAACCAAGGGTCAAGCCATTAAATGGCTTGAAAACTCAAAGGTCTCACCACCACCGCTCAATGGTAATAGAACATTAAAATAAATTTTTTATGTTATTTAATTATTCATTAAATTTTTTGAAAAATATAATTTTTTTTCAGCATAATACGGTCGAGGTTTATTCACCCTCAAGTGAATCCTAGTACCGGGGATTCAATGATGACCATGGATTCATAATCCAAGAACCAGTTCAAAATATAGAATACGCTACCCATGCGTTTACAGAACATACCTTCCTGAAATATCGAAAATGAATTCCAGTCTCACCGAGACTCAAATTCAAGCACTGTCAATTTTCACAGACTCGTAATAATCTCAATGAATTTTTAAAAAAATTACATTTAATTTCTGGGTCTTTAAAAACATAAAATCCACCATATGTCTTGAATAAATTATATGTAGACTGGATAATCATTCATCATTATTAATTACCCTTTAACAAGTATTATATATTCTATTCTTTAATAATTATTTCCTACAAATTAACATGAATCATGTTCTAATATTCAATAATGTTGAAACACAATCCATGAAATAATACATATATTTCATTATTTTTTTTCATCTTCTTCAGCAGTAAATGCATTAGGTATTGTTATATATATATTTTTATGGTCATAATGATCCCATTCATGATGCTTCCTCAAAGTAAATCGAATTAAAAATTACCGTACTACCCATATTTAAAACATTCAATTGATTAATTGAGATGAAATTATTTCCCATTCATGTATTCAACTCAATACATCCTGTTTATTTGGAATATTATTGATTTATAACCACTATTTCCACATCTAAAACATCTTCTCATACCCTTAAGTAATTTTCATAGGTGTTTCCTTCCACATTATTGACACATATTCCATTGAATACATTTTCCCTTATAATCATTAGTACTTGAACATCTACATGATTGATTTCTATCTTATATGATGCATAAGAAAAATCACCTTGTTTCACGTTTTTAATCATTATTACTAATATTTAATATAGAATATACAAAATAGTTCTCATTTCAGCTTCTATTTCATTTGGTTGTTTAATTTGTGAACTGCCTTATATTCTTTCACAACCATTTTTATTTTGGTGCCTCCAGGATACATCCATTACCAAAACAAAAAATGTTACATTGAGTATATCAATAAAATAACCATTTACAAACTAATAACAAAAATAAACACTAAGATATCATTATTTAGGTTATATAACGCTTATTGATTTTATATAAAATAACTATGACTGATATTACAATGCTAACTATTGTGGTTATATACAACTTGTAACTTATTCGTAAATAACACCAAAACCAATAAATATATATAAACAGCCCTTCGATACAATCTATAAGGGCCCAACCATGATAATAATGAAATATTTAGTTGTAGTCGGTAATTTATTATCATTCCCATTAAGGATTTTTTATTCTTGATAGTTATAGAATTAGGCCATCATTTAAACATAACATTCAACAATCATACAATGTTGATACTACTAAAATAAACTCCACTTTTCTATATATAACAAACTGAAAATAATTCATGATTTATTATTCATGATAATTATTCATAATATCCAATATGACTTTTTATGTTCTCTTACCCATCTTTATTCAATGTGAAAACAAATTATAACACGGTATTTTCACAAAATGATCAGTATGGGATATAAAAATAAGTAAGGAAACCATTATTCGTGGCATACCATAAACCCATGATTTTTATTAAAGTTATACTTTTCACCCATAAAACATAATCTTTGTGGCGTACCTCATGATGCTATAATATTCCAGTATAACAACATTGAAAAAGTAAATAAAATACGTGATTTCTGGAATCCAGATCACATATATATTTATTTTATATTTCATGGATACATTAAGAGTAACCATTATGGTTACATATAGAATACCAACAATACTATATTCCCATAATAATTTAAGGGAAACCCAACCGGTTAACTCTATCTCAATTAACCAATGCATTAGAGATCTTCCATGGGATCACCGACAATTAGATTATCAAAAAAACCACCCATTTTTACAATATATTCCCATGAACTATAATATAATCCTAACCCATAAAAAATAAAGGAAAAAAAATAACATTTACAACTTGAAATCACATTTAATTTTTACAGAGCAACATACTCATGAATGACCACCAATTATTTGTAAATAAAATTGTAAAATTATAAAGGAATCATAAATAAATTAAAGATGCATAAAATTGTGAAATTATATTCATGAAGTTTATTTTAAAAATAAAATTTCTTTTTGATTTTTATAAAAATAGATGAAAAAGTAACTTTAAAATTCTTTTCAAAGTAAAGTGTCTTACACTGAGTTCGACTCATCACGTATAATATATATATTTCATAATAATAAATTTAATTTATTTGTTTAATTTTGTGATAACATTATTCAATATTATTATTCATTTTATACAACATTATATGTTTATATAACTAGTACTTAATTATTATAGTCTTTGTCGGGTGTTTTGATGATATTTGTTACTTCAGTCCAAAATTAAATAGGTAAGTTGAATATGGTCATAGTGTTAAATATTCCAGCATATACATGAAAATATTATTGAAAAAAAAATTATATAAATTATAAATTTAAATTTAGTCCTTAAATATGGATATGAAAAATTAATGGTGTTACAATCTCGGAGATGGTAAGTCCTACGCACACATGGGTAACATTTCCATTTTAAATTGATCATTATTGAAAGCGGATAAATTTTATTTAATATTTACATAATTATAATAATATAATTAATATAATATAAATAATATAATTATATATATATATATTATCGATGTTATGTGGTGATTAAAAATGAATTATATCACTTCGTAGAGGTGATAGTTCACAAGTACGCACAATAGATGTTACCATTTTTATGTTCATTGAAAGCAAGAACATAATTGATATATACTTCCATAATAATAATAATTATGTCATTAATATGATATATATAAATATTAATTACATTATTATAACCAATCTTGAGGGATGATGATGGAAAAAAATTATAAAGGTCGTGGATGTGATAGTTCATACGTACGCACGAACGATAAATATTTATGATTTGATGTATGTTGAAATGGATTTAGGTGATGAAATTAACATAATAGAATCTTAGTATATTTGGGATACTGGATTTATTATATCAATGTGGTTTAAGAGGATTTGAAGTATGTTGAAGAAGAAATAAAACTTATATATTTGATTAAAAAGGATACATTTCCTATTGACGATCACTTTTTTTAACACCTTAACACCTCAAAGGAAGGTTTCATGCCTAATATAAGAAATCTATAATATGTTTAGGTATAATAAGTAATGATTCTATACTATAATGGTTGAACCAAATATATTTTATAATTTGATGAAAAGATAATATAGGGTTCCCTTTTATTGGAGAGGGGAGTGGAACTCTTTAATTCTTCAAAATATTAAATTAATATATATTATTATTTCATTCAAAAGTGGTCCAAAGGGACTTATTAAAATTTAGTATGATAACTTTTTGAAATAAATTAATCCAATTAAAATTATACATGATATGATTATTTTTTAATCATTATCTATTTATTTTAAACCTGATTAATTATTGTAGTGATATCATGAAGTTTATCCATTGAGGGATAATATTATTACTATAAAATGCCAAAAAACTACTAAATGACTTATTTATGACTTCAAAAATCTTATTCCCATTAGTTGGATGAATTTTTTATTTTTATAAATTTTAAATCATTTAATTAAATAATTTATATCTTAAAATACCATTAGTTTCAATTTTAACATTATTCAATTTTTGACATTTTTAAAATAACATTACAACATTTTATCTTAAAAAAATCAATTAATTCTATATACAATTTCACCTTATTAGATAAAAAATTTTTATTCTATCAATTATGTAAAAATATATTTACCTTAATATATGTATTATCTTTTATTTGATTCTCTAAATTAATTTAGAAGTTACTGCATTGTCTCACCATTTAATTTAATTATTATATTTCCTAAACATTATATACTAATTATGTTGATGTATTTAAAAATTTTATATTCCTAAATACTCTTTATATCTGAAGAAATCCCATATATAACCACATATTAAAAATACATTACTTGATAAAAACAAGGGTGTGACAAAATTTGTCTTCTCTTTGAACAAAATATTATAAATGACTTACTCACACCCATGCGTCTGAATAATGATATAAATTCCACCCAAAAAAAATTTGGTTGAAATAAACTCAATGAAATATATTATAACATGTTTTATTGTGATTTTATAATATATAATCTATAATTTTTACAATTAATTACTTTATTCACCATTAACTGTTGTAATAAAAATATAACTACAGTTACTATTAATTAATTCCAATAATAAAAAGGATCAATATTAATATTTTTATCTTATTATTAAAAATATAGAATATATTTTTTAAATTAAATACATCTAATTCATAGAAACTAAATAAAAATTAATAACGTTGAGAAACCAGGAAAACGCGTTTTTAAAGTAAAAACACTTTAATGTTCAAAATTTTTTATAACGAAATTCAATGTGAATTTGATTCTGATGAAATAAATAAGGCTAAATGAAAAAAAGTCTAATTATACCTTAAAACCAATTAGAATTACAATGTATCTATATAAATAAATTAGATGAAGAAGTTGTTTTGAATTAAAATGCAGTATTGTTCCCTATTCATTAAAAAAATAATTCTTATCATAAAAATATTAAAACAAAATCCAATGAAAATTAATATATGACTATTTCAAAATATAAATTTATTTTTTTCCAATATAACATATAATATTTAACAAAACTATATTTAATATTTCTTCTCAATAAAAAACGTGTAAAATATTTCTTTTTTGAAAATACATATTTTATGTATAAAATTTAATTTGTTCATAAATCATGTAATCAAAACAAATAAAATTAATGCTAAAAATGTAATTTATGAAATGAAATATATATTACATTGATATAATCCAACAATAGTGGTTTTTTATTTATATAACATAGTTCATTATATTTAAATCATTTTTTTTGAGAAAATTACTTTTGTTTATTTTATAAAGGGGTTTTAATTAATTAATAATTTATTGGTAACCAAATAATAATATATAAATTTGTAAAAAATATTTTCATTATTTAATTAATACTTTTTACCTCCATTCTAACATCTATTTTATAACTGTAACATTTAAATAATAATATCTTGATGTTCTCTTCTGATCAATGTGGTGTATCATGTACAATACCGAAAATATAATTTATTTATTTTTAAACACAAGATGTTAAAAAATAATTTATACATGGATGTAATGTCCTCGATATTATACTAATAATCTAATAAATTGATTATAAATGGTAGTTTTAGCTACCCAACTCATATTTTTAAATATAAATAAACTTTTCAAATTATTTATGTGTTGATTGTGAATGAATATGTGTATGTTTTTTGGGTTGAATTATTGGGGGATATTCATAATTGGGAGGTTTAATTATCCGTTCGATTCGTGAAAATTGAAAAGACTATTTCTAAACTACTTATTAAATGGATCAATTGTAAATTTTAGATTTGAAAATTCAATTGTAGGAGTTATTAGATAAAGGATTCATTTAGCCTAGAACATCACAATGGGGTGCTCATGTTTTGTTTCCAAAAAAAAATTATGGTTGAATGAGAAATTTTATTGACTATAGAGACGTGATTAAAATCATTAATAAGAAAAATAATCCTTTGAATCATTTAAATGTTTTTTTATTTTCACAAAGGATGATATTATTTTTTGATTTTTTCTATCACCTTAGGGTAGTATTGGTTGAAAGTGACTAAAATATTTATTCAAAAGCCTATTTTTCAAACATTATATAAGAATTATGAGTTGTATCTAAACCATTTGGGTTATCAAATTCACATTTTGTATTTATGGACCACATAAATAGAATCATTTATGAGTTCTTAGAAAATATTGTGGTAGGGTTTATTGATGAAATTTCAGTATTCTGAAAATTCAATAGGGACATGATAGAAAACTATTATTTGTTTTAATGAACTTAAATGAAATGAAAATGCATGGTTAATTTAGTATGTCATAATTTTGTTTTTAAAAAATAAATTCCCTGAAAATAACAGTTCTAAAGATGGAAAAATTATTGAACATACTAATAACAATGTTGTTGGAGAATGGATAAGACCAAAAAAAATCACAAATATGAAAATTTTTCTAATATTATTAAGATAATATTGGATTTTTATTGAAAAAATTTCTTATTTTTGTATCTAATAGAATAATTTAACTGAAATGGTGTTAAATTAATATGAAAAAAATAATATGATGACTCTTTTCAAGAACTAATAAGGTATTTTGTTGAATACCATGATTTTTTGCACTGCCATAAAAATTGAGAATTCATAATCCATAGTGATGATTCATTTAAATGACCTTGTTATTTTCTACTGTTGAATAATCTTGAGACTTATTATGGTTTATGTTAGCTGAAACATTACGAGATAAATTACCCTACACATGATTGAGAATTTAGTTTAATAGTTTTTTTTATTTTAAAATTTAGAGAATCATTTCTATGGATTAGTGTGTGAAATTTATACTAGTCGCAAAAGTTAGAGATATATATTCACCTAAAAATAATTGAATATGATATAGATATGATATATAGATCTATTTCTAGATTATGATTTCAGAATTCCTTAATATATAGAAAAATAAATCAATTTGGATTATTCATTGAGTCAAAAAATAATACGGATACATTAACCATGTTATATTTGGAATGTGATTCTTTGGTTACTGATTTGATAAATTTTTTCCTTGAATTTATGGATGTAGGGATTTCCTCATTATTGTTTCAGGTTTGAAAGTAGTAAACTTTTTCAACAAGAATTATTAAAGCTCATAAGAATGATTAATTGTTTAAGGAAAAGTTGGAATCGATTATAATAGTTAATTTTCCCAATTTTTATTTTTATGATTATGGTGTTTAAACTTTTTGGAAAATAGAACGTGTTCATTGTGATTTCTAGTTGAATATATAGTTGATGAAGGATGAAAATAGTTCTTTTTTTCTATTCACCCAGGTACCACTAAGAAGTGTATAGTCTTTTAGAAGTACTACTTGTGGTATATATTGAAAATATATATTAGTTAATTTACCATGAAGGATTTGACTTTTTAGTATGTTAATAATGATAGAAAATTATCGAACAAAATTATTTAATAATTTTTAGTGTTGATGAGGAAATGGAAAAATATATCATTTGATTTCATTGTGGGATTACAGAATTCTTCTTGAGGTGATTATAAAATATGGGTAATTATTTATCTATATTCCAAATATTTTCATTTTAATTCTATTCGAGACACTTTTCCTTTAGATAATGTATATTTAATGTATCTAAATGAGATAATAAGTTTACATGGAGTTCCTCTTTCCATTATTTCATTCCGTGATCCCAGGTTTACATATAATTGTTGGGCAGGACTTCAGAAGTTGTTTGGTACTGAATTAAATTTCAATATCTCTTTTTATTCAAACTATTATGGATTATATGCGAAAACAATACATACCATGGATGATATACATAATTTTTATTCAATTTATTACTATGGATGTTGGGATAAACATATTAATTTAGTAGTGTTTTTAATAGTTTTTATTCTAGTATACATATGACACCATTTCAACAATTATATGCAATTGGGTTTCAAACACCAGCATTTTGTGATGATTTAAGATAAAAGAAGTTGATGGGACTAGACTTTGTAGAGAAAATGTATAAAAATGTGCAGTTTATTAATAAACATATGAGGATAGATTAGAGTATCGAGAAAGGTTATGAAGGTAACTATATGAAATATCCTTATTTCAATTTATGTGATCAGGTTTACATTAACTATCTCATTGATGTTTTATGAATATTGGTAAAAAGATGAAGATAACTCAATGGTTTGATGGATCATATAAAATCCATGAGAAATTTGGATTGTTTTTATACTGAGTGGCTACAACTCTGAGTTTATCTAAGGAATAAATTTTTTTCATGACTCAATGTTATAAAAATATGTACGAGATTCATGTGATGTTTTTATCCCAAAATTAGTTCATTAGAGGAGAAAAATTATTTTTTAGAAGATACTTTTTTTATTATTTACCATAGAGAGAATTTTTTTTGAGAATAGGGGATTCACCAGGTTAAGGGTTTATTGAAAAATCAAAAGGTTGAAATGGTAACATGGGAATCTGAAAATTATATATAGGAAAGATATCCCAACTAGTTTAATAAGTAAATAAAATAATGAGGATGAAATTTATAGAAGGAGGGATGAATTTAACAACCCTGATATTTATAGATTAAATAATTATAGTATTTATTAATATTAAATGGTTAGCTATATTCATTATAAAATAATATGTCATTTTTAAATAAAGAATGAAGTAGTTTTAATTAAAAAAAATTATAATAATGTTTACATCAAATGATTAATCTATATATAATAGAATTTTTATATTTTAAAGTAAAAAAAAGTTTGAAATTAGTATATCAAAATTATCATGTGGTGAAATTTAGGATTTTTCAAAAAGCATTGATTTTTTAGTGAATAGTGAAATTATAATATAGTTAAAAAGGTTACTTATTTTCAATTAATTATTTATTTTTAAAGTTTCATTATATTATAAATATTATTTATGTTAATATAATTATTATTTATTTATACTTTACTTACTCAAAATAATTTCAATTAGATTGATATAATATTTTTTATGTATATTTTTTGGTACAAATATAGATTTTTTCTGAAAACTATTTTAATGTGAATAATGTTTCACCAGTTAAATTAATTAAGATAATGATTAATGCGTAATTTTTTTAATGAAATTTATAGATTAAATATTAGTAAATATAAATTTATATTCATGAATAGATTATTATTATTCACAGAGTTAATATAAAATGATATTTTCCTCTAAAAATAATATTTTAGAAATCCATTTTTTGTGGCTTCTATTGTGGTTATTTTAAATTATATTTTCTTAGAAATGCGAATTTAATTTGAAAATATAGATTTAATATTTAGAATAATAATAATTTATATTAAAAAATATGTTTAAAATAATTTTATTATATAATAAATACTGAAAAAACGTAAATTTATTACCACAATTAAGGTAGAAAATGATTCATCGGTGCTTAAACTAATTTAAATGATATTATATAACCTAAGAATGTGTATAAAATATATTTTATGGCCATAATATGACTATATAATTTATAAGGCTAAATAATTGACAATATTTCATTTTAAATAAATTATTATTTACACCTTTTTCTTTTCAAAAATTACATGTGTTTCACTCACCTCCTTATAAAATGCTATCTGTATCATCTCTTATTCACACATTAAAACCCCATTAGATTAGTCATTACATTACAAAATATCTTTCTTAACTATGTACCTGTGATCTATATCCCTTATTTTTATCATATGTAAATAATTATTAGACTGTTAGTGCTTACCTAAAGAGGTTATCAAATAAGAGGTTTTATGCTTTACTAATCATCTTTATTTTTTTATACATCCACATCCTTGAAATATAATTCAATTTTTCATATATAATAATAGAAATATATTTTATATGATAATATATTATTATGTTAATTTTATAACCTAAATCTATATACTCATCTAACAAATTGGATATAAAATCATCAATCAGGTGTATGGAGGATGACTACCTAATGAACCGATGCCATTAATTTTCCATCATTGCCAATCATGAACTGTTGTAATGATGTAATTAATGTTTATATATTATATGTGAATTATATTTTTATTTATACATTTTTCTTATCTGATACACATTTTTAATGGGGGCTATGATGATGTCGCCAGTGTGTTCGGCGAACTACATCCTTGAAAGAAATGTTAATTATTTTTTAATACTGCTTTATATGGAAGCTAATAATGATAAAAATAATAAATAAAGATGATATCTAAAAATGATAATGATATTTTTACATATTTATCTTTCTTAAATGATAATATATAATTTTGTTACTTACACTAAAAAATGATAACATCATCTGGGTTTGTGTGGACTACCACCTCGATGAAGTGATATGATTCATTTTTTCAACACTATATAACAATAATGATATATAGATATATATAAGTGTACATAATTAAATAACATGGAATATATTATATTATTATTAATATGTAAATTTATAATATAATATACCTACTCTACATATTGATCATTGAAAAATGGAAACGTTACTCATGTGTATATACAACCTTATATCTCCATGATCATAACCGAGATAATTTTACATAATCATAAATCATGATCAGTAATGAAATGCATAATTTTTATATATATGATTATAATTTTGAGCTTATAATTCTTTATGTGTTTACATAATAACCACTTTGACAAATAGTCATCCTACATAAATCATTTTTGATATGTAAGTCCATTATCATCAAAACACCCAACATAAATTTAATTTATTATGTAATTTTATATTACATGGTAATATGTGAAGTTAAAGTAATAATACATAAGAAAATAGATCTCAATAAAATAAATAATTAACATTATTTTCTTATTTAAAAATATAAAATATGATGGTGATGAATAAAACTAATGTTAAGGGACTTTAAGCCAATTTTCATTTATTGAGGCATTTTTTTTGTAATTAACATATATTGATTTACGAATTACATATAAATCAGACATTGACACTTTATACCTTAAATTTTTTTTTATCGTGATAATTATTGTTTTATTAATTTTTATCGTATCATGGGTCTTATGATTCAAATTTTTTCGAATTAATATGGTACTTTCTTTAAAAATATCCTTTTAATGTATTACTTCTAACTATACTTTTTAAATGATGTACGTTTTAAAAATATTATTTTATAAATTTAATTACAAGGACATTATAATTATATAGATGAAATTTTTTCCTTATTTCCAATTTTTAATAGAAAAATTCGTTTTGATATAGAAAATATGATTTAAAAAGAACTGTCATTGTAATATTTTAAAGTGTTTTTTATACATCTTTAAAAGATTTTTTCAATTATTTTGTTTCGAAAAAGGGAAATAATTAACTTTTTTAATTTTTTAATGTTAATTATGATTTATATTTGATAATTGGGGGAGCCTGATATATCTTGTAAGGAGGGTTGATCCCTATTAGGGCTCATGAAAGATGAGCGAGCCTGATGTAGCTTGTACAAATGGTTGAGTCACATTATAGATTACGGGTTCTCCTGATATTTCTTATAAAAAGGATGAGAACCATTATATCTCTTATAATTATTGGGTAATGAATATGTCGGATGTTAGTTATATGGTTATTCTAATTAAATTTTTTTTGAAATGGTATTAAATTTATGATTCTCTGAGTTTCAAAAAAATATTTTTCATTTCATTAAAAAAATAACATTAAATATAATGGTAATCCTTACATGGACTTTCATATTTCTCATTAGATTAATGGTTTTATTGCTTTTAATATCCTATATAGAGCATTTTGTGCTCATCCCATATATTAAATTGTTTATCATAGGATTTAAGGAGGGGTAATGGAAAGTAAGAAATCATGGTGAATTTATTGATGATTTTCCATTAAATTAAATTATTATATATTTTAAATGTTTTATGTAATTGAAAAAATGTATACTCATCGAATGTGGATAGTTTATATTATATGGTTTTATAATATATGGTTTCATAATTAATTCCCTAGAAAACTAAACAATAAAACACATAGAAAGTGAAAATAATGAATTTTTGACTAAAAATAAAAATTATATTCTTTTTCTAGTTGGATCCTTATAATAGTAGTTTTTATTCAAGACATAAAATTATACTATATTAATGTATAAATAACGATTGATGTAGATTTCAATGTCTTGGAGTTTTTTACATATCATAATCCTTGTATTCAACCCTTATTTTTATTTTTTATTTAGTAATTTATTGGGGGAATTATTTGGTACTTTCAATATAGTTTTATATTTTATCAATTCTTTAATTTAGTTGTACTATTGGAATATGGTAAGGGGAAACTAGGAGGTTCTCTTTAGGAAATCGTAAAACAAACGTGGTGTATGATAGTGGGTAGTTCCTAGTAGGTGATCAATAATTTCTAATAATCTGACACTACCAAAAAATTTGTATGACATTGAACATTATTTATAATAATGTTTAACACATATTTTATAAAACCATGTAGCAAAATTATGTACGTTCAAATAACAGTTTCCCAATTGATTCAATGTTTAGAAAATCATGTCACCAAATGTTTTTGAGGTATTAAATATAACCAAAAATATATATTATACCCAAAACCTCTATAAAACCACAAATTCATCTTTTAGGTCTATGAATATCACGCCTAAGGACTATAATGGGGATTCATTGTGATTTCTCTCCTAATGTACACCAAATCTTATGTTCCTAGAGGGTTTTATTATTTACATTTCTGTTGAGATGTTTTTCTTATATTTTTCATCACTTTTATCATAGATATCCACATTCCATAATCAATGGAATTATAGAAATATGTTATGTTATCTAGATCTATGGATTCCATCATGATCTAATGTAAAAGATTAGTTAATTGTATTATAAATTCATTATCTAGAAAATTACTATCTCTTTTAGGTATGATCTAAATCCACCATTTAAGGCATTTCATTTTTTGTAGTTTGACAAGGATTCCTTCTCTTGGAATTATCTTTTGTTACAATATAAATTTTAGAGACTAGGTTTTGTTGGATTGGGTCTTATTCAATTTAATGATGGTGTGTGATTGGGATCTTGGTTTCATCATTAAATATATAATTGAATTTGGAATAAATAAGATCAGTGTATAAAGCTCATAACTGTAAAACTACCTTTTATATAAATTTTTGAATGATGTTATGGTATGTTAATTTGTGGCCTATGAGATCTATGTTTTATTTTGATCATGTTTCTGTGTTTGTGTCTGGAAACTGATACTTATTCATGATATGAAATGATTTTCCCATATCATTATAATTTATTTTGTGTGAATTTCCAAACATTATTGGTTTTATTTAAGACAAAAAATGTAATATTGATCATCATGGTCTGGTAATCCCATATATGGGGAACATTTGTTGCATTAAAGGATGATAAGGATGGATGGATACATGGGTTATAGGTATAATATACCTATGGAATAATCTAATGATTTTTTTGGGATATGAAAGCCCCGTAAACAGACCCAATATAGGGGGAGGGGTATAATTAACTTGTGTATTGACCCATTGTAGAGACAAATCATGACATACTTATGTCCCAACCCGATAACTGTTGTCTTTATGGCAACTAAGGGATCTAGGATGAGGCCTTGAGGTTATACTGTGATCATGAATTTTGTTTTGATCACTATGTCCAACATGATTCCAATGTAGTTACAACCTATTCTCATTGTGAACTATTTAGAGCATGACCAATCAAGATGTTATTAAATGAAAGACCTTAGAAACGTTCAATATAATATATCTCCAATTTATTTATTTATTTTGGATGCCTCGTTATAATATTTACATTTATACTTTATTATGAGAATGATATAAGAATTTAGATATTGATATTATAGTCTCCCTACTGATTAAAATCAGTCCATCAATGCTTGTTGAAATCCTAATTACTTTACTGTGGATTGTTTGAGGTCATGTTCATCTCTATCTCAGACCGATGATTTTGTTCATGTAATTACAAAGGGGTATCATTGCCACAATTTTTTCATTTCTTTTCTTTTACACTATGTTTATGGTAGTGTAGATTTAATATTATATTCTCTGAAACTCGGTTATGAGACTCATGTATGATATGGTATATATCTTATGTGATGGAAATCATTGTTACTAGTTATGAAACAATTGTAAAATTTTTTGATTTAAAATTTTATAAAGATCTAGAATATATTGTGCGATAATGTTTTTTGGATTAGGGTTTTGTTCATGCCAAATTACATGGAATTTTGGATCATATTTCATATATGTAATTATTTCTTTCTAACAATAATATATCATTATATTAAATTTCATGATCTGTTATTTTTGTTGTTGCATCATATTCCATCTTACCATTAATTATTTAAGCCTAATAATTCTTATTTTTATGTGTATATGATCTTGAATAAATGTTGGTAAGATAACTAGTCTTGAGACTTCATTGGTATTACGGTGTTTATGCCTTATGGTTGAGGGTATCCTTTTAGGATATATTTTTTGTAGAAACACATTTTGTGTTGCTATAAAATTTTATGTTTTTTATCTTATGTAAAATTTTATAAATGATTATATCATATGGTTATCATTATAGAATATTTTGGTAAGAAGATGTTTGGAGGTGTACCTAATAGAAGCAGGATATAATTATCCTGATATTGTTGAGGAAACTATTACACTAGAGGGGCCGGGTGATGCAGATGTGTATGCACTTATTACTAATAAAATTATTCAATAAGCCGACCCCATTTATCCAACATTCTTCCATATAGTGTATGTTCATTGTATCATTGCTCCCTATTCAATTTTCTACTGAAGTAAGGACTTATAGCTCCAGTATCCTCCATACATTTAGGGAAATAGATTCTATTTGGATATTGATAAAAATATCTACATCATTGATGGTATCATTGATATAATGGACACCATAAAGGATAAACATGTAATGTTGGCTATTTTCCTTATTTAAAAACCCATCAAGAGGTGATGGAGTGTCATGAACATGGAGAGGATTCATTAGGGTCTAAAATATCTTACCATATGTTCCTTTTTTCTAGTAATTCTTTACAAGTATGAAATAAAAGAACCATGCTCAAGATTTAATAGAGCTTCAGAATTCACTAATGTACTCATATACTTACACTATTAGTTCTATGTAGTTACATAACATCACCCCTCCATTTTATGGATATGCAGCACTGAAATCCAAAAGGTTCAATATCTGAATATGAAAATATTTAACACATAAATTCATGAATATTTACTTCAAAATGTAATTATAGTTTTTGCATAAGGCATTAAAAATTAAGAGGGTCCTAGAGGAGGACAGAGCTATATATATTCTTTAATCACTCACTGGATTGATGCGTGGATTCTATAAGGCTATAGTTGGTGATTCTTTTAGTTGTATGAAGGGTGTTAGTACCACTTAAATATGAAAAAAAATATATGATTTGGGAGATGGGATTAATATCTCTATATCTTATGTAAAGGGTGAATGGGTTTGGTGAGTGGGGATACACTATGAATACTAGTGCTGATGTGTGGAATGTGGTATTGTGTCGTGGAAGCTAAAAATAAGTCCCATATCGGGAATGGGAGAAACAAAGAAATGGTATCTATTTTATATGAGTTTTATTCTACATCACATGTACATTTCATAGTGATTTGATTGGTGAGAACAAAATAATAATTATTATGTTTGAGAAATCAAAATTCCAATAATATTATGGAGGATAGGTATGCTCAAAAGTGACATGATAAACAGTATTAGAGCACCGTGTTACCTTATTTAGGGAATTTATTTTTATAGTTTTTCTCTAATAAAGATTAATTAACTAATTTTATTACCTATAATATATAATTTAAATTAATTGAATTGAAATTGGATTCATATTTTCTATGGGAAAATTTGTCACATATGGGAAGACATGATGATTCTATATATTATATTTAGTAGTTAGTTTTTATTGTAATTCACAACTACTGAGTTTTTCCCCTATGATGATGGTGTTTCTATAAATCTAATAGATAAGAGGAATTACGATGATAATGGTCACATAGTGATTGTTAATCCTCAATATCTCTGGAATGGGATACTTTGAATATAATGTGACTCAAAATTTATAAATCTATGTTGGATAAACATTATAATGTCATTGAAGGATAAGTCATAGTGGAGGGAGATATGTTTTTATTTTGGATATTTATTTATGAAGATCATATGATTCATGACGATTAAGGGAAAATATATTGTTTAAAAGGGTAAATGATGTTATGAGAACTATGAAAGAATATAGTAATAAATTTTGAGATACTGATATTTCTGAAAATATTTGGTGATTGAATACAAATATGTTTGATTATATTGTATGTACATTGGATGACAATGTTTCATGGGATATTTCTATTTATTATTCTAATAGATTCTTATTGTATAATTAAATTAGTAATCATAGTTACTTTAACAATATGGTGAAGGATAAAAAAATATTGAATCCTTAATGAAAGACAACTTGAAAAAGATGGTTGGTTTTGAATGATAATCATTATTTTGTTTTGAATTATGATTTTGAGAATAATCTTGATGATTTCATTTACATCATATCAGGAAATAATTGTTTAGTTACTAGAATGTATAAGGTAATGTTTCCCAAAAAAATGGATATGGAGGTATAGAAAATTATGATGTAAATTTTCCAAAATAATAAATTAATGAAGATATCGATTTGGAAGATGATATTACTATATTATTATAAAAATATAATCATAATAATATAATGTTTCCTAATAAATAAAAGTGTAAGAAGTTATCTTAACATAAATAAAGAAAATTTTTGTATAGAGATCGCATAATCACTGAGAATGGGGATTAATGTTGTAACATCCCAGGTAAATAAAGAATAAAGAATTTTCATATTTATTAATATTTACGAATTAAATATTAATTTTACTTTAAAGGGGTTTCTATGTTCGATAGCGTACCCGATACGCAACGATGAGTTTCTTTGAAACTTACGTAGCACACTAGTAATATAATAATATTATTTTAAATGTTAGTTAACAAGTAGTCGTTGTACTGGCGGGAATGAATAGAAATAACTAAAATATGATTAGATATGTTTTTAAATGTTTATACATTTACCCAATAAAAGATAAAGGCTTAAAATACGGAAAGAGTTCAATTTTAGGGCATATATACTCTAATTTTCACTAAAGGTTCACTTATAACCTTTTAATGGTGAACCGTCATTAAATATAGTTTTGATCACTCTTATACTTTATTTTGGACCAAATATAACTCTTCTTTAGAATCAGGACATCAAAATTTACTTTGTGTAAATTTTTGGTACCTTTCTGATAAAGTTCATTTTTTTATGAATAGTGTAAAATGTTGTATTTTAATTCAAAACATCTTTTTAATATAATTTATTTATATGATTAGATTATTATTTTAATTGGTTTTAAAGTGAAATTAGAAAATATTTTTACCAGTTAATCCAATAGTGGTCATTGGAATCAATTTCACTTTGAAATTGGACTTAAACTGGTGTTAATCTTTTGATACTTATTGTTTTGTAAAAGCACGCTATTTGTCATGACAGCGAGAATTAATTATTAAATTAATTAATTTGACATATATGTTTTTAATTTTTTAAAATTGAATTCATTTTTGAATTCGGAATATCAAATATATCTTAGGGTGATTTTTTGGTAATTTTCTGAAAACGTCAATTTTTTATGAATAGTGAAACCACTAAGTGGTAATCAAGCAAACTGATTTTTCAGTTAAATGAGAGTTTACCACTAATGTGTATTGAATTTTGAAAATCTGACATACATGGTTGTCATTAAGAAGTAAAATGTGGTTCAATGAGATTAAAATAATTTTTTGGTGAATAGTAATTTTTTTTCATTAATCGCGATTAGTGGTAATTAGTGTAGTTTAAGGTAAAAATGGTATTATAAGAATGTGAAAACACCATGAAACTTGTCCTACACCTATTGGGTGAGTCATGGCCGACCAAGACAATCCATGGGACAACATGGGGACCCCATGGAGCCACTTTAGTTGGAAAATGACATTAATATATTTTTATTTAATGTTAAAGTGAAAATGACACTAACATAAAATGTTTTACTAAAATAATTTTTTAGTGGGGTTATACAAGTCCAAATTTTGATTATAAATAGTCAGTGGAAAGCTAAAACGATTTCCTACATCATAGTATTTTTTTTATATATTTTAGACACTAAATAAATTAAATTATATATGACATAATATTGATGCAGCGATGACATCATTATTTGACGATTTAAATAAAATGGAAAGATAATGAAAAATATAAAACCTACACATGTCGAAAACCAATTGGATGAGTGGATTTCGAACCCTTATCACCTTATCCACTAATTATATCAATGTGGGACCTTTTAAAACCGAAACACATTTTCAAATAAAGTAATATTTCTTTACATTCCAAAAGTGCCCCTCCTCTCCTCTTATAAAAGGCCCCCAACTATACCCCATTTCACACACTTCTCAAGCCTTTGGCTCGGACAACCCCTGCCCAATTACTCTCTCCACATCCCTCTCCTCATCCTAGATGATTACCTTTGGGAAGAATCCTTTCAAAGGAAGCCTTTAGGCTCAAATCAAAAGGGAGTTACACTTTTAAAGGTAATTCATTCTCTCTTGTTCATTTGTTTTATTTTGCTTCTCCAACCCTCTAGACTCTTTTTATTTACTTCTTTTGTAACAAAAACAGTATATTCAATATACTAGGATGTTGTTATAATATTTATTTGAGCTACACTCTCACACAACTACATCAAATGGTTAAAGAACATACGGTTTCCGTGGATGGCGAAATTCTGCCTCCCGAAACGATGATTGTTCAATACTCATTTAAAACCTTCATGGGTGGCCATTATGATGTCACTATTTTAATATATGATATATAATATGTTTATGTTTTCATTAAGCTTCTGTATTTTTCATTTTTTGCATACCTTTATGGTTTCCATTATGGGTAAACACGATATCTTCATTTAAGGAAGTGCGGACTACCGCCCCCTAAAAGTGATGTGATTCGTTAATGCCATATGTGGGACATGTAAAGGATGGATTTAAAGTTATTATATATGATGTTATAATATACCTCTATATCATTATTATTTATTTCCATTAAAGTATGAGATATAAATGAAAGTAGCATTCATGCGTACGTACGGCTTACCGTCTCCATGAACGGTGCATTTCATTTCTTATCCCCAAATGTAATGTACTATTAAAAGTACATGTATATATTGGATATATATAATTAATGATATAACTAAGTGATGAATATAATTCTGGAATTAAAATATACATACCTCTCATTTAGTTTTAATTCCATTAATATGACAAAGAAATGAAAGTAGCGTTCATGCGTACGTACGCCTTACCGTCTCCATGAACGGTACATTTCATTTCTTACCTCTAAATGATTATGTAATATTTTAAATACATGTATATTCTGGAAATATATGATACATATTATATCCAAATCGGGAATTTCATTCTGGATATAATGAACTTTTCACCACATGAACAACATGTAATTGTAAGAAGTCAACTTTTGACTTAAGAACCAAATAATGACAAAACAAACATTATTAACTTAAATGGTTACATAATGTTTATAACATGGCAATAAGTGATATAAAAATAATAATGAACTTTAAAAAGTTTCTTAATCAAGTATAAATTAACTCAAGTTTATTATTCAGGACGTTAAAGAACGATCGAGTCAAGTCGGACCCGAGGTAAGGGACTTCGTCTCAATCTCCTTTCATTGAGGCATATTTCGTTTTATACACAAATTTCTTTTATACGGTGTATAAACTCCATTGGATTTTACTTTTATACAAAATGAATCTTTTTCTATGAAGTGTTTTACTGAACGACAAAAAGGAATGTTTTTTTAACGTACGCGGTGACAACGACCTTTTCCGCCGCCGCGAGTATTATTTGGTATTTGACTTTCTCAACAAGCCGTAATGTTTTTTAAAATAAAATAAATACCATATACTGTTTTATGTATTTTGGTATTGAAAATGGTTTTGAAAAAGGATTCTATTATGTCAATATATTTATGATATATTGTGATTGAAATGTGGAAATGTTATCATTCCTTTATATTGGTTTTATGTTTTATGACTTTATATTGGTACTTGGACATTTAATGGGTGGTTACGTTATAAACCATATGATGGGTGGTGCCGTGAATACCAGGACGGGTGGTTACGTTATAACCTCCAATGCATTGGGTATGGAAGTCGGCCGTATGGCTATTCCATTAAGTATGTATGGAAATTGGCCGTATGGCTATTCCATTAAGTGATATGTGTGGAAGTCAACCGTATGGTTATTCCACTTAAGTATGTTTATTTCCCAAGTTACCTTTATATATGTTATGTGTTTTTTATATGGGTTTTATGGTTATACTTTGGTTACAAAAAGGTAAGTAATGATACTTTATTCAGTTAAGAGTTTTACTACTTCATGAAGGTGAAGGTATTACATAGATAGAGTATACATGGTTTACTTGATTTTGAAAAACTAACAGTTTTCATTATTTTTGTATCCCTTACTGAGCATTTTATGCTCACCCCAAGTTTTTCGAAATGTTTTTCACAGGACTTAAAGTGGAATAAGGTCAAGGATGGGATCAAGGGAATGTCATCCTATATAAAACATGGAACTAGACATGTTTCTTTTAAGGGTTTTTTTTAAACATAGTAGAAGTGACTACTTTGTAATCTTTTGAGATGTAATAGTTATGTTCTAATTCTCTAAAAATCTAAACCTGAAAAGATCCTCAATGTGAATTATTCATTTAATTCAATATTAAGTAAGGTTTAAGGCTGGGGCCTTATAGTTGGTATCAGAGGACGGTTTAGACAACATTAAGAGTTAGAAAAGTGTTAAATTATAATATGATTGAAATGATATAGCATTTACGGATTACCATGTTGCTTCGCCTAAGATATTTCTGTGTTCAGAATGGTTTTCCGCAGAGGAAACAAAGAAGCTATGTTGGGACGACATCAGGAGGAAGATAACCTTCCAAATCAGCAACCTGAGATGGTCGGAATCGGAACTGAACAGTTTGTTGCAGTGATGGAACAATTGACTCAGGCTATAAATGGTGGTGGTATCCATGCATGAGATTAGCCAGATCAACCGCAGAGGAACATGTCAGTGGTGGAACATTTCATGAGGCAACATCCCCCATCATTCAGAGGATCATCTGACCCTGTGCAAGCTGAAGGGTGGATTAAAGCACTGGAGAAGATTTTTGATGTCATTGGGTGTTCAGAACATCAAAAGGTTAGTCTTGTTGTTTACCGTTTTGAAGGTGAAGCTGATCAGTGGTGGTCGATGGTGAAAAATATAAGGGATAGTGATGAGATTGAGGATCTTCACTGGGACGAATTCAAAGGTATGTTTCTTGAGAAATATTTTCCTAAGGTGGTTCGTCTTAGGATGGAAAAAGAGTTCCTAGAATTGAGGCAGGAGGATGATTCAGTCGCTGCTTATGAAGAAAAGTTCACTCGATTGGCAATGTGTGCTCCAAACTTCATAAGAGATCTTGATAGTAAAATAAACCGTTTTTTACTCAGGGTTAAAGCCAAAGTATCGAAGGGCTTTAGCTTCTCGTGAGTTCAAAAGTTATGAAAAACTTGTTCGATGTGCGGAGAAGGTGGAAATAGAGTTTGTCGATGATCAGGTGTTCTATGACAAACAACAGAATAAGAGGCCTAGTTGGCCGGAAAAGGGGAAGAATTCATCAAACAAGCAAGGAGGTAAGAAAACCAAATATCCATCCTGTGAGAAGTGTGGTAAAATGCATCCTGGAGAATGTTTATCCAAGTCTGGTAAGTGCTTTAGGTGTGGTAAGTCTGGTCATATTGCTCGTAACTGTAAGGAAGATGATCAAGTAGGAAATGAAAAGCCAACGGTAAGATGTTATAAGTGCAATGAGATGGGTCACTATGCAAATGAGTGTCCGACAAAGAGCTTGAGTGATGGGAAGCAGTTAGACTACAAGCAGAAAGGGGTGGTGAAATCCTTTGCAACAACTTCAGCAGATGTTGGGCCATCGAATGAAGTGGTATCAGATCCAGGGAGCTCAGTATTTTTCGAAGATTGACTTGAGGTCGGGGTACCATCAGTTGAAAGTAAAAGAAGCAGACGTTCAGAAGACTGTGTTCCGTACTAGATATGGCCATTATGAATTTGTAGTTATGCCTTTTGGGTTAACCAATGCACCTGCTGTATTCATGGACCTTATGAATAAAATTTTCCATGAGTTCTTCGATAAGTTTGTGTTTGTGTTTTGAGGTTTGGGAAGAGGATATGTGTGCCTTCTGATTCACAGTTGAAGAATGAGTTGTTATGTGAGGCTCATAGTTCCCAGTTTTCAGTTCATCCTGGCAGTACTAAGATGTACAGAGATCTGCGGGAGTATTACTGGTGGGATGGAATGAAAAGAGATATTGCTGATTTTACTGTGAAGTGTTTGACATGTCAACAGGTTAAAGCAGAGCGACAGTTACCGAAAGGGATGCTTCAACCTTTACCAATGCCAGAGTGGAAATGGGAGAATATATCCATGGACTTTGTTGTGGGATTACCAAGGACATCTCGAGGTAATAATGCAATCTGGGTTATTGTTGATCGCTTGACCAAATATGCTCATTTCCTTTCTATACGAGATACTTTCTCTCTTGATCAACTTTCCCTTCTGCATCTTAAAGATATAGTCTGGTTACATGTATTTCCTCTCTCCATTGTATTGGATCGTGATCCCAGGTTTACTTTTAAATTTTGGAAAGGCCTTTAGAAGTCGTTGGGTACTGAATTAAATTTTAGTACAGCTTTTCATCCTCAATCAGATGGGCAGTTAGAACGAACAATTCAGACATTGGAGGATATGCTACGAGCGTGTTCTATGGATTATCAGGGAAGATGGGACCAACATCTTTATTTGGTTGAATTTTCATATAATAACAGTTTTCATTCCAGTATACAGATAGCACCATTTCAGGCATTATATGGGAAGCGGTGTCGAACTCCAGCTTTCTGGGATGAAGTGGGTGAAAGGAAGTTGATGGGACCAGAATTGGTAGAAGAGATGGCAGAAAAAGTTCAGCTGATTCAGAAACACATGAGAACAGCTTAGAGCAGGCAGAAGAGTTATGCGGATAACCGGAGGAAGGATCTATCATTCGAGGTAGGTGATCATGTTTTTCTCAAGGTTTCTCCTTGGAAAAGTGTGATGAGATTTGGTAAGAAAGGAAAGTTGAGTCCAAGGTTCATTGGACCATATGAAATTCTGGAGAGAGTTGGATCAGTTGCATACCGAGTGGCATTACCTCCGAGTTTATCTCAGGTACACAATGTTTTTCACGTTTCGATGTTGAGAAAGTATATTCCAGATCCATCTCATGTTTTGTGTCCAGAGGTAGTTCAGCTGGAAGAGAACCTATCTTATGAGGAACAACCGGTCCTGATTCTTGACCACAGGGAGCAAGTGTTACGGAATAAGGTGATTCACCAGGTAAAGGTTTTGTGGAAAAACCACATGATTGAAGAGGCAACATGGGAATCTGAAAATGCTATGAGGGATAAATACCCCCACTTATTTTGATAAGTAAATAAAATTGCGAGGACGCAATTCCCAAAAGGGGGGAAGGATGTAACATCCAAGGTAAATAAAGAATAAAGAATTTTCATATTTATTAATATTTACTAATTAAATATTAATTTTACTTTAAAGGGGTTGATATGTTCGATAGCGTACCTGATACGCAACGATGAGTTCCTTTGAAACTTACGTAGCACACTAGTAAAATAATAATATTATTTTAAATGTTAGTTAACAAGTAGTTGTTGTACTGGCGGGAATGAATAGAAATAACTAAAATATGATTAGATATGTTTTTAAATGTTTATACAATTACCCAATAAAAGATAAAGGCTTAAAATACGGAAAGAGTTCAATTTTAGGGCATATATACTCTAATTTTCACTAAAGGTTCACTTATCACCTTTTAATGGTGAACCATCATTAAATATAGTTTTGATCACTCTTATACTTTATTTTGGACCAAATATAACTCTTCTTTAGAATCGGGACATCAAAATTTACTTTGTGTAAATTTTTGGTACCTTTCTGATAAAGTTCATTTTTTTTATGAATAGTGTAAAATGTTGTATTTTAATTCAAAACCTCTTTTTAATGTAATTTATTTATATGATTAGATTATTATTTTAATTGGTTTTAAAGTGAAATTAGAAAATATTTTTACCAGTTAATCCAATGGTGGTCATTGGAATCAATTTCACTATGAAATTGGACTTAAACTGGTGTCAATCTTTTGATACTTATTGTTTTGTAAAAGCACGCTATTTGTCATGACAGTGGGAATTAATTATTAAATTAATTAATTTGACTTATATGTTTTGAATTTTGTAAAATTGACTTCATTTTTGAATTCGGAATATCAAATATAGCTAAGGGTGAATTTTTGGTAATTTTCTGAAAAACTTCAATTTTTGATGAATAGTGAAACCACTAAGTGGTAATCAAGCAAACTGATTTTTCAGTTAAATGAAAGTTTACCTCTAATGTGTATTGAATTTTGAAAATCCAACATACATGGTTGTCATTAAGAAGTAAAATGTGGTTCAATGAGATTAAAATAATTTTTGGGTGAATAGTAATTTTTTTCATTAATCGCGATTAGTGGTAATTAGTGTAGTTTAAGGTAAAAATGGTATTATAAGAATGTGAAAACACCATGACACTTGTCCTACACCTATTGGGTGAGTCATGGCCGACCAAGACAAGCCATGGGCCAACTTGGGGACCCCATGGAGCCACTTTAGTTGGAAAATGACATTAATATATTTTTATTTAATGTTAAAGTGAAAATGACACTAACATAAATCGTTTTACTAAAATAATTTTTGAGTGGGGTTATACAAGTCAAATTTTGATTATAAATAGTAATTGGAAAGCTAAAAATATTTCCTACATCATAGTATTTTTTTTATAATTTTTAGACATTAAATAAATTAAATTATATATGACATAATAATGATGCAGCGATGACATCATTATTTGACGATTTAAATAAAATGGAAAGATAATGAAAAATCTAAAACCTACAAATGTCCAAAACCCATTGGATGAGTGGATTTCGAACCCTTATCACCTTATCCACGAATTATATCAATGTGGGACCTTTTAAAACCGAAAAACATTTTCAAATAAAGTAATATTTCTTTACTTTCCAAAAGTGCCCCTCCTCTCCTCTTATAAAAGGCCCCCACCTCTACCCCATTTCACACACTTCTCAAGCCTTTGGCCCGGCCAACCCCTGCCCAATTACTCTCTCCACATCCCTCTCCTCATCCTAGAGGATTCCATTTGGGAAGAATCCTTCCAAAAAGAAGACTTTAGGCTCAAATCAAAAGGGAGTTACACTTTTAAAGATAATTCATTCTCTCTTGTTCATTTGTTTTATTTTGCTTCTCCAACCCTCTAAACTATTTTTATTTACTTCTTTTGTAACCACACCAGTATATTCAATATACTAGGATGTTGTTATAATATTTATTTGAGCTACACTCTCACACAACTACATCAAATGGTTAAAGAACATACGGTTTCCGTGGATGGCGAAATTCTGCCTCCCGAAACGATGATTGTTCAATACTCATTTAACACCTTCAAGGGTGGCCATTATGATGTCAATATTTTTATATATGATATATAATATGTTTATTTTTTCTTTAAGCTTCTTTATTTTTCATTTTTGGCATACCTTTATGGTTTCCATTATGGGTAAACACGATATCTTCATTTAAGGAAGTGCGGACTACCGCCCCCTAAAAGTGATGTGATTCGTTAATGCCATATGTGGGACGTGTAAAGGATGGATTTAAAGTTATTATATATGATGTTATAATATACCTCTATATCATTATTATTTCTTTCCATTAAAGTATGATATAGAAATGAAAGTAGTGTTCATGCGTACGTACGGCTTACCGTCTCCATGAACGGTGCATTTCATTTCTTATCCCCAAATGTAATGTACTATTAAAAGTACATGTATATAATGGAAATATATAATTAATTATATATCTAAGTGATGAATATAATTCTGGAATTAAAATATACATACCTATCATTTAGTTTTAATTCCATTAATATGACAAAGAAATGAAAGTAGCGTTCATGCGTACGTACGGCTTTCCGTCTCCATGAATGGTACATTTCATTTCTTACCTCTAAATGATTATGTAATATTATAAATACATTTATATGCTGGATATATATGATACATATTATATCCAAATCGGGAATTTCATTCTGGATATAAAGAACTTTTGACCACATGAACAACATGTAATTGTAATAAGTCATCTTTCGACTTAAGAACCAAATATTGACAAAACAATCATTATTAACTTAAATGGTTACATAATGTTTATAACATGGCAATAAGTGATATAAAAAGAATAATGAACTTTAAAAAGGTTCTTAATCAATTATAAATTAACTCAAGTTTATTATTCAGGATGTTATAGAACGATCGAGTCAAGTAGGACCCGAGGTAAGGGACTTCGTCTCAATCTCCTTTCATTGAGGCATATTTCGTTTTATACAAAAATTTCTTTTATACGGTGTATAAACTCCTTTGAATTTTACTTTTATACAAAATGAATCTTTTTTCTACGAAGCGTTTTACTGAATGAAAAAAAGGAATTTTTTTTAGCGTACGCGGTGACAACGACCTTTTCTGCCGCCGCGAGTATTATTTGTTCTTTGGCTTTCTCAACAAGCCATAATGTTTTTTAAAATAAAATAAATACCATATACTCTTTTATATATTTTGGTATTGAAAATGGTTTTGAAAAAGGATTCTATTATGTCAATATATTTATGATATATTGTGATTGAAATGTGGAAATGTTATCATTCCTTTATATTGGTTTTATGTTTTATGAACTTATATTGGTACTTGGACATTTAACGGGTGGTTACGTTATAAACCATATGACGGGTGGTGCCATGAATACCAGGAAGGGTGGTTGCGTTATAACCTCAAATGCATTGGGTATGGAAGTCGGCCGTATAACTATTCCATTAAGTATGTATGGAAATTGGTCGTATGGCTATTCCATTAAGTGATATGTGTGGAAGTCAACCGTATGGTTATTCCACTTAAGCATGTTTATGTCCCAAGTTACCTTTATATATGTTATGTGTTCTTTATATGGTTTTTATGGTTATGCTTTGGTTACAAAAAGGTAAGTAATGATACTTTATTCAGTGAAGAGTTTTACTACTTCATGAAGGTGAAGGTATTACTTAGATAGAGTATACATGGTTTACTTGATTTTGAAAAACTAACAGTTTTCATTATTTTTGTATCCCTTACTGAGATTTTAATGCTCACCCCAAGTTTTTCGAAATGTTTTTCACAGGACTTAAAGTGGAATAAGGTCAAGGATGGTATCAAGGGAATGTCATGCTATATAAAACATGGAACTAGACATGTTTCTTTTAAGAGTTTTTTTAAACTTAGTAGAAGTGAATACTTTGTAATCTTTTGAGATGTAATAGTTATGTTCTAATTCTCTAAAACTATAAACCTGAAAAGATCCTCAACGTGAATTATTCATTTAATTCAATATTAAGTAAGGTTTAAGGCCGGGGCCTTATAAATGTGGTTTTTATTCAGTTGTAATGATGTAGAAGATGTTTTCATTGTTAAAGTGGATGCTGAAAATCATTCATGTGATTAAATCAGTTGTAAATGTGTATAATAAGATAATACTGATATGGAATTGATACTGAAGAGATAATGAAAATAATTTCTCTCAAATATTTTTAAATATGAGAAAGTGATAAAAATATGATGGAAGATGATAAGTCCATTAAAATCAATGAATAAATATTTACAAACGTGGATTCTAGGTTAATTAATGAAGCTAAAGGGTTGAATAATTATCTTGATGAATTTAATAATATGAACATTAGTAGGAAGAAATTTTTATGGGTAACTAGGGTTTTGATATTTTAAAACAAAAATTCATTGGAACATAATTGGATATTATTAATTGTATGTCCAATATTTAGAAATATATTTCAGAATATATAGATGATTCAATGAATTAATATTCTCAAGAATAATAATAAAAATAATTCCATAAATTAGACAACAATACTGAAAATTTACGTATAAATATAGACAATAAGAAATAGTATAGGAAGAACAGGGATATGGAATAATCATGTGATGTTCCAAAATAAATAATTTATAGAAGAATCAAATTGAATGAAAAATAATCTACAACCATGGTATCTAAAATAGAAAACAAATGAAATTATATGAATTTAAAGATGATAGAAGGTTAAACAAAAAACATTACCTCAAAAAATATTTAAAGTTAGTGACTATAAGAACGATGAATGATATTCAAGAATGTATATATATTTTGTTAAATATAATGATAATAAGAATTATATTAATATTATTGGTAATATGGGGAATTATGGAATATGAAGAATATATATTGGTTCAATAAAAACAACAAAAAATTTCTAGTAGTTTCGATATTCATTTGGGGGGTGTAAGTATTCTAAAAGAAATTTTTTTAAAAAACTAATTATGAACACTAGATAAAAGTAAATTAAAGGGTTTTGTATTTATGAATAAGTTATTGGAATGTGTGATAATAATGGGAATCATGATAAGGATGGAATTATAATATTACAATCCTAATAAAATATGAGTTTCATTACTGAAATTCATTTGGATAAGACGAAGAATATAAAAGATAAGGTCTTAATTATAGAACTACAACTAAATGTATCTAATGGGGATAATACATGGATCTATGATAGATAATCCCTATATAAAATTATCGGAGAAAAAAAGTTCAATAATGTGAAAAATATTGAAGTGGAATTTTAGAATTTTTTTAATGAATGATCAGTCATGGTTAATGTAGTTGGGTTAGAAATTATTTGAAATGAAATGTTAAAATACAAATAAACATTTTTTATTAATGGATTGAAACAAAAAATCCTACATGGTTCATATCCTAATTATAATGTAAATGATTATGTATTCAAAAAATGATGTATTATTTATTAATAATATTATATTTAGAAAAAATAAAAAACAACAGTAAAGTAAAAGAACCATATTTCAAAAAGGAAATTCTGAAAACTCGTGTTATCTAAGTATGAAATATAAAAATAAATTATAGAATAAAATTATTGGCCATCATCAAAAAAAGAATATGAAATCAATAACTTATGGTGAAAATTTTTATAATATTCATTTATTTACATGATAATTTTATTTTATTTCATCAAAATTTTACACGAGGATGGTCAGTAATTGTTCACAGAAGATGGTGAAGATTCAATCAACTCAACTATTTGATCATAGTCATTATAATGTGTGTGGTCTCATTTGAAGGTAGTAATTCAATAATTATATGTAATATATTAAATTCATTGATGAATTCAATAAAATTACTTCTAAATTTTTTATGGAAAATTAATATATAGCATAATAATTTTGTAACAGTTTTCAATGAACTACAAAGAAATAATGTTTTTTATATCTTGAGAATATCCATGTAGATATTATATCAAAGTATAAAAATTGGTTGTTTTAATATTATCATCCAAATTATAGCATATGACATGAACTCAATTCACCATACACACTACAACAAATTGGTGTGGATGGATGAATGAATCGATGTATTGTTTATATAGATCAAGAAATGCTTTTGTGAAAGAAAATTCTTTTTTAATTATAATTATATGGTTGTAGATTTTCATATTCAAAATATATTTTATCATAAAAAATTATCAAATTTGTACAAGTATGTAATTTATAATAAAAAATAACCAAGTATGAAGTACCTTTGGATGTTTGGTAGTAGTTGTGTTGTCACGTTAAATAGTGAAAATTAGGTTATGTTTGATAATATAGATGTTTATGGAATTATTCATGGATATGTTATAAATTTAGGAGTTAATCATTGATTTTAATGAAAAAAATATGATTAAGTCTAATAATGTTAATATTCATGAATAATCAATGAAAAAACTATATCATGATGAAGAATATTCTAGAGGTGATATAGATTATATTTATATTATATAGTTTATAGAAATTTTGGTAGAATAATTGTTTTTAGGACATAAATGGTTTTGAAAAAAGTTTTATCCTTTCAAGTGCATTGGATGAAATTCATTCATCTCAAACAATGATTATGAATCATTTTCTTGATAAAAACATCATTGTGGACCACCAACAAGAGAATCATATTACGAGGTTCATGATGAATGTTTGTCATAAATATATATATAATTAAGTTGAATAAAGTGTTTTAAATGAAGCTATGAACCGTCTTGAAATGATTTATTATATGAATAAGAACCCTAATAGATTAATAATAATGATACATTGGAGTTGTTACACAAGCCTTAAAAATATAATCCCATTATAAAAAAAATTCTGTTCTATAAAAAATTTAATTAGAAAGGTGATTTGGTAATAAATAATGTGAGATTGGATATTAGTTGACATTCATAAGTTTAAGGATTGTATTTTGATAATAAAATTAAACATGTTTCAAGGCATGATATCATATGAATCATTCATAATACTGAATAAATATTTATTAAATTATTTTCTATATGAATGTAATTTCGTCCTTCAGCAATTGTACATTTGAAGTGGACGTTATTATTGAAAAACATTATTTTTTTTCTACGATAAGGTAAGAGAATCATTTTATTATTTGTAAAGGATTATTACATGCTTAATCAATCCCTAATATCATAGTATTCTAAATGAAATAATACTTAAAGAGGTTCAATTTTAGAAATGTTAGTGTGGATTTAAGTATCAACAAAAAATATGAAATTCAAGCACCTATAATTTTTAAATTTTATATAGTATAAATCATATTATATTGAAATGATGACAAAATTCAAATGAAAATTTTAATGTAGATGATATAGTTATACACAATATCTATTCCTGGATAAATGAGTTGTTTTATTTGTATAAAAAATTCTCAAGGAGAGATTAAATTTCTATTTATTGTTAAATTAATTTTGAGGATTAACATAAACGAGTTAATATGATGGATTTGAAGTTGGTTTCTACAATATTTTGAGTACAAACTATATTCTCCAAAGGTGAAAAAGGCGATGGAGTTTTAGTATATAAGTACTTGGTGTAATTATACACTACTCAATGACATGTATATTTAGATCCTTCGAATGGTAGGTCGTTATTAACTATAGTGAGACATTAAGTGATGAGGAAAATGATTTATTCCTTATGCATGGGTGGTTTAGAGACCTATTCAGTCGAGGGGAATTATGATTACCGAGTGTGAGACCCCTTGTTAGTATTTGTTATTTAGGTTATTTATTTAGTGCTTCATTAAAGAAATATATATTTATTTCCCAACTAATATAATATGGTATTATACATAACTGAATCAGGTATATGTGTGATATGACTCGTGGAATTTGAAACCATGAAATCTATGTATTGTTGATCCTCATAGGTCAACACCAGTATTTGATGCCATTTTAGTAGACTTTTTATGAGTGGATAATTTTAAGGTGAAGATTACTAAAAGGTTATGTCAAAATAGATGTAATGTTTCAATATTGATTTCTAGAAAACATTACATAAGTAACAATCATTTATGGTTATCTTGTTAGATTGGGAAATATGGTGTCAAATGGTACCTAAAATTTTACACGATAACATGAACCCTGGGGGAGGTATCATTGTATATGGATACCTGATATATGGTAATTATCAATCCATTTACTTTTATGTTCAATCCCTTTCGAGTGTAGTTCCTTATAATGATATATAGAGAGGATTTGGGATATATAGTTTGATTTTTTTACAAGGGAATCCACAACTAGTTACAGAATTAGAGTCCATCCATATGATAATAGTGTATTAATTGGTTACACATAAATTTCGTTCAAAATAAAACTTATACATTGTTTTACATTATAAAAGGGGATCATTAATACATTATAATTCATGCCATGTTTTTAGTTTTTGAACCACATAGGAGGATGATAACAACACATACATTTTAAATTACCATATTAGGGTGGGTTTTCACACATGTGAGATGATTTATGTTGGTTGAGGCAGGAACATGTAATTTTCAACTAAATTATAATTTAAATTGGTTGTGACCTTAGTGTGGATTAACAAGCTACGTGAAGTGGTTAGAATAGGAAAAATCATCTGTAAAAACCCATTATTTATTATTAGAAAATTTTATGTTGTGGGTTGCGATAGGGGCATGTATTAACTCTCATGAGACTTGACATTAATGTGAACATAACTAGTTGTGTAAGGTAAGAGACCTAGAGTCCATTAGTTATGACTTGAACCATGATGAGTCAGTAATATGTGTAATCATGGGAAACCTTTAGTGTGGGTTATCTTGGATTTGATATTCCTTAGATGTTGTGTTCATGGTTATACATTACTAGTGGGTTAGGTACATGTGGGGTGTTAATTAATTTTTTAAAAGGTAGGATGATTCCCATGAATTCTATGGAGGCCCAAATAATGCATTGATGTCAAAACATGACACTATTGGTAGGACTATTAAGGAACTTATTCCTATGGACTAGTTATGGTGTTATTACCTATGTATTCATATTATGGTTACAAACTCATGAATTAGTCTCACTAATGGATGGATCATGGACTTTTGATATTATATTTTGTTACAATGTGAGTATAAGGACACTCCTAGGGTGTGGAGTGTTAGATTGGACTATGATAATTATATCTCATAGAGGGATAGAATTGTATGTGATTTGCAACTGATTATTTAATGGTGAAGATATAATAGTTGTGTAGATGATTAGGATGAGATCATGGTTGTTTTTTTACCAAAGAAGATTGTCTTGAGGAATAATTATTATGTTGGAGAGGTTTTAATGAAGCATTATTTTTATATTGTAAAATGAGTATAAAATTTACTTTATTCACTCAAACATATGAGGGGTAAAATGGTATATTACACATGTAGATTTCCTTGGATAATTTTTATTACCACTCTATTGTTCCATGAATAAGGTTTATACAAAATTTTTAAGGATTGGTTGAATTAGGATATGTTTTTATTTTAACTGAATAATAATTATTTAATAATTATTTAATTAAATATTACATTCTCACATGGTATTTAATCATGGTTTCATTTGAATTAATTTTTAGGTTATGATTCATAATATATGTTTGATTATAATGTGGGGGTTTTACCAAGGATATGCATAATCTTTCATTAGGAATAAGGGATGGGGTTGTGTCCCTTTTCTTTTTTCTTTTCTTTTTTATTTTTCTTTTTTATATTTTTTACATTTAATTTTCTATTCATTCTATTTTGATTATCACATGTAATGAATAGAATCCCACTTTACAATAATTATTGGTGGAGTGTTATTGAATATGAATAGGGGGACAACCATCTGGGATATCATATGGACATGGATGAGAGTTGAACCAATTCCTAGCATGGATCCAGTGTGATGCTTTGGTAGATTCTTCCAAAATTTTTGTTCATTTTATGTTTTAATCCAGAAATCCATATAAATTATTTTTTTATGTTTTTAAATACAAATAATGATAATTGAGGAACTCTTGGGGGTTTATCTACAATAGAATAGAAAAATTGGGGTTTGTGATGTTTTTAGGGGTTTCCTGATTGAGAAAACCTTATCGCACAATATTTGGCTCCAAGAACACATGTCATGAACTTTTTCAATATTGGTATATTATTTATTCTGAAAGTAAATGTCATGTACATTATGTACAATAATTGTAGTGGTACATGGACTTGTGGTTCGATACTTGGTCATACCTCGTGTAATGGGGAGAATGCTATGTATTAAAACTCAGTAAGACCCAATGTGTCCCATGACTGTTCATTGGTACATGGAAAGATACCATATACCTTCTATCATAGTAGTAGTATAATGAAATGCGTATGGTATACCTATTATATGTATTAGTACATTTCCAGAGATGATATTTTGGTGTATAGTTTGTCTACATAGAGTACACATAATGTATTCCACCTTTGTAACCCATTTACAGTTTTTATATTTTTTACCCCAAATCAAGAATTAAACATAAAAGGAGTCCATTTTATTTGTTTTCTGTATTTGAAATGATTGTGGAGGTTTTATGAAGTGGTAATTCCTTCTGTAAATGGTTTCATTCATATTTGAACTGTGATATATTAGTTGATTCCCATATGGGTGTTTTGAAAAATGTTGCGGGACTTTTCTTGAGATGGCCATGGTCCACGACTTCTGTTAATTAGTAAGTCACGTGTTAATGTGAATAGGTTTCCATAAAAGTGTTGGATAGTTTGGTTGTTCATTTAAACCTATAGTTGAACCTTACAATTAAGATGGCCCATGATCAATCTCCTACAGATGTGTTTAAGTGGTCGTTCCCTTGAGAAGATGATGGTGATTTCTTTTCTAACATTGGAAATATAATATTTTCTCCAAGGGAGGGGATGAAACTATGATATTTTTTATTAACTAGGATCCAAAGAGGGATTACTCTACATTTGATATGGGATAGAGGACCCCTTTAGTAATTCTTCTACCTATGTTCTGGACACTCGGATCCCAAGAGGGATGATTATGCATATATACAATTAAAAAGGACCATATGGTGGTTTCCCCAACCTATGTACTGTGTATGAGGATTTTGAGAGGGGTGAATCAACATAGTTACTATAATAGAAAATCCAAAGGGGACGACTTAACTGACATGTTAGCCTCTAGGATCTCAAGTGGAATTCCACTCATCTCATTTGGACTAGGGGAACCCTATATGAGCCCTTGTTGTAAGTCGACCCTGATAATGTATGTTTTGTGGTTGTGTAATAATTCTAGAAACATTCACTATAGATCCCACACCATACATTTGAGCTTGAGAGGATGTGGTAGTGGTCAAGTATTTAGGTTTTTTCTATAACCTACACTATTATTTACACATTTAAATATTTTCTATTTTTTCATGTATGGATACCCCAAAAATTCTTACAAGTAAGCGTCCTATGGGCCTAATGTGATGTGATTGTATGGTAAATAATCCATGTGGTACAGATTGTGATCTATCTAATGATCCTTATATGAGTCAATGATATCTTCAATGGATTCTTAGTGAGCTCAGCATACAATATTGGATGTTATCATTACTATAATTAGATGTGTTTATCAGATTCATTCCCAATAATAGAAAGAATAGATGATGTTATTGAGTGAAGCCTTGAAAACCCTATTAGTTAGTGTCTCACCCGGGATTCCTTTCCATCCTGGATCTATGTGATAATAGAGTTTTCATGTGGATAAATTTTTCAATAACATAAGATTATTTTGAAATCCTATAGGATTTATGGTGATCTCCATGATTTATGCCTGGGATACTATATAGGATCATATGGACACACCATCATTGCATTGTATACAGTTTCCAACTAATAGGCTATTGTATAATTGATTGGATTATTTCAGGTAATCTTCTCATATTGGGAGATTATTCAATATATATTTCCTAATAATAATCCCCTTAGGACTAAACTATTATTCTAGTTCTTGATTTTTTATATACTAGGAACTTGGAATCCAACATTTAAATATATTATGGAATGCTAAGATTTTTTTTACATTCCAACAGTTACGCAATTCTAGGGTATTATTCCTAGGATCCTCCTAGATTCCACATTTAAAAAATTCCCATTTGATACCAGAAATTGATCTGGTAATTACAGGATGTCGGTATGAGTTTGTGTAAGGCTAGGTCATGTTTCCCATTGTTGTTATGTATCCTAGTAAAATACATTTTAGGGCTACAAAATGTTGGTATAGTTGTACAGGATCATGGATCCAAGGATCAAAAATGGTTTTATTTTGTTTATTTTATACCAGTTCTATATCTTATAATCTAGGAATCATCAATGAGCTTGCACATATAACAAACACATTTATGTTTATCATTGGGGTGTCCATATATGATTCATTTATTACCCTATTAATATTCATTAGTGTGAGTAAATACCATTTTTTCATTTATGATAATTATATATACACAATTATTATATTGAGGCCCTTGGTTTTATTTTTGAGCATATATAATCATCTAGAGTATTATGATCGGGTAGGTTTAGCTCAAGAGTCATGGAGATGAATTATGAGACATGAATCAGAGTTACTAGTAGAGAGTGCCTTAATTTTTTAGATGATTTTATTACATATGTGATCAACTAAGTGAGTTAATTTTTTTAATGTATGACATAGATAGCCTATAATATCCCCCATTTCATTCATTATTAAAACTTTTTTGGTATTTATTATATTAGCTCTCAGATTGATAACAATTATAGATAATGATTGGTTATTTTTTGTTATTTATCTTAAAACACTACGAAGTTATATTCTACATTTGGACAAACACTATGCCCTCGATTCTATTTCATATCCACTAGAATATTGGGAGTTATGTCTAAGTCCATAGGGATGATTGGTATGGATACTATTAATAGAGTGAGTCAAGCGTAGATGTGAAAAATTCCCTTGTAGTATTACCCTTTAGAATACAAGAAAAATGGTCATGTTTCCTAATTAAAGAATAGGATAAGGGTGTGATACCCTTATGGCCTGACATAGTTCTTGATTAGATAGGAGACCTCATCTTATTCATGTGTAGTCACTGTGGTTAGATCCAATATATTATGAGGTAGTTCTTTTGGCATGTTCCAATTGGAGATATCGATGGACTTGTAATCAAATCTCAAATTTGTTGGAATATGAATCTTCTCATTGGTCAAGAAATTTATAAAGGTATGGTTGGGTGTCATGGTTGTGGGGTTAAGACATGATAACTAGATATGTTTGTGTCATGTCTTGTATCTTAGTGTACTAGTTAACACATAATTACATATTGATAATGTTTATTTTTTTAATTTCATTCTTCATGAATCCATATACATATAATGTAACATATGTGGGGTTATTGATGAGACACTACTATGATTTATTTCCCACACAATGTATACAAACAATGGTTCACGTGAAAACCTTATGTCTATTTTAGGTTCGGTATTGGATGTGGAATGGATAAATAGGGTACACCTCAAGTGTATTAAATATAGTGTTTATTAGACTTGAGTTTTCATGATAGACTCTTTGTAATTTTTTTTAATATTTCTATATATATGGTTATCCTAGTGGGAATCAATTTATTTTATCGCATAGTTATTTGGATATATAGAATTGTGCTTAGTTATTCACTATGTAAATGATGGTTATTTTAGATTCATAATATTTCATTATTTCATGTTTTATTTTAGACGTTGATAGGAGGTATAGATATCCATATTATTACATTTTTATATCATCTCTAGTCAGCATGCTCTGGAATATGGGGAGGTATGCTTGTGGTCATATGGAACACCGAAAAGACCCAGGGATTCAGTCAGAGCATCAAAAATATGAATCAGTGGAGGCTTTATTCTATTATTTTTAATGATAGTAGATTTGAGTTCTAGGAATGTGTCAAAACTTATGATGGAACTCACATCAGTGAGTCAAAAATACAATTCCTACAGGAAATTCTGGTTACCAAGGTAATGTGTTTATTGTTTTTTCTTTGTTTTGTTATTATTGAGATATTAATTTAATGTTAATTGTTACTAGAGATGTGATTTTGGTGATTTTGATATTGAATTTTCAGATTTAGTTCATTTAGATGAATTAAACATGGCACATTGAACTCACAAAAAATGTATATTCTTCTGTGTGATTTTAATGACTTTTTTTAAAATGAATGTAATGTAGATGTTCATATTGGATGATCTCTGATGATGGAGTTCTACCTCATCATCCTAGGATTTATAGATACCCTCATTGTAATGGTGATTTTATTTCACATCTTATTAATGTATATCATACGATTTCATTATAGGAATTGGATTCTCGATAAATGAAAAGAGGATAGGCATGATTACCCGTATAAAGTGTACATCTAGAATTGGTTTTATATAATATTGTGATACATGTGTATTAAGATCAAGATATATATCATTTTTATATTTTTATCATCAGTTCTGAACATGATATAAATATCAGTATATTCCTAAGACATTATATTTACCATGCAGTTCTCATTAATGCCTAGTTAGGGTCCAATGTGGTCATACTTATGAGGGTTAAAGCGTGGTTTTATACACACAATTTTTGAATTAATTCCCTTGTTGAGGGAGGGGTACAGTTAATCTGATACTGAAGGTGATAATGTTTTTGAGGGAATGTTTCAAGGATTATCTAGGTTAGATAGATCCAACATGTGTTTGATCATGGTTTTTCTGTTTGCTGAAGTATCTTATGTTTGATAAGATTTGTCTCATTGGAGTATATGTTGGTGTGTCAAATTATATTTAAATGTAGTAAAAATAGTAGTTTTTGAGTGATACCATGCAATATATTGATTGATGATCTTGGAGACGATTCTTGTTTCGTCAATACTTTGATGAACGTGAGTGAGAACTAGGGTATTTTTTCCATTGTTATGTGTGGTTCCATAAATTATTTTACTATGGAGTACATTCTACTTATCAGTTCATTGATTTCTTTCTAGGTTGTAGAAGAACCTAGGTAATATAAAGAAGGTAGAGTGCGATGTTTCTTATTAAGAGTCTCTCCTTAAGTAGGGACACCATTTCATTTGTGACATTCATGTAGGAATATAGGTCATAATTTTCTTTTTTAAGATTCAAAACTACAGTATGGTAAGAGGTTACATTGTTAGTTTACTAGGATTTTTGGCTTGAATAATTCATGATTAACCAAGATAGAGTGTCATGGTTATCATGGTAAGACAATAATGACTCAGGATAAGTAATACATGTCATATTTTTTTATGTGCTTTGGGTGTTCACATATGGAGAAATGTAAGATATGTTGTATATTGTAGATATAATCATTGGATAGTAAGAGGGTGTAGACCTATTTTTAGATTAATATTAGTTGTATCAATAATAGTTTTATGGTTATCCTAGAATGGGATAAAATAATTATTTATATAAGATCATGGGTATAAATGGGAAAACTATGACCAACCAATATTGGAAATTATGGGTTAATTATAGACCATGGGCTCAATGTCTGAGATTACCGGTCAATGATAATGATACTCCAACACTAAGGAGTATCATATTAGTCATTGATAAATGACCCCTGAATTGAATGTGCCATCAAGGAAGTGAGATGTAGGCCAGTGAATGGGAGAGGTTAAATTATAGTGTAGGATTTGGTATATCTTATGCGATCTAGTTACTCAAAAAATAATAGAATCAAAATTTTGATTCGTTATTTGATATTGTTACTCAGAAGAGTATCTGTGCGTTAATGTTTTTATGGGAATGTGTAGAGTAGATAATGAATGAGATATCATTAAGCTAGAAGACATTGGTGGAATTATACCAGACCTAGGATTACTGCTTGGGATCCCTATGAATGTCCAATTTAATCTAAAGACCTTGTCACCATAGTGTTTGTGTGTATCAAAGTGTATTATTTTGGGTGTCAATTTCATGTGTCTTTAGTTTAATCTAATGATACTTATAAGGATCCTAAATTTGATCAATAGGATTCTCTTGTTATAATTATGTCATATAGAATAATCACATAATATCAAATTAATAACACAATAAAATCTTTACAAATGAATAATGACGGAAATATGTTCTATTTCTAGATGACAAGGAACCTAATCCAATGGAATAGTAACTTCAAATTTGGAATAGTAATAAGACCATATTTAATAGTAAATTGGCCAATAGAATAGTAACCCCACCTATTAGAGTATAAAATAAAATATTGGTTTCTTATAAATAATAATTTAACATATCTATATCGTGGAATAAGTAAATAAATGTTTTATAAATCACTAATTAAGTTTTCGTATTATTATTAGATATGAACATTTAATTGAAATGTAATAATTAATATAATGATTTAAAAAAACCATTATTTTCATAAAATATCTTCTAAAATTAATATTTTTTGTCTTTTGATTATAAAACAATTTTATGAGCCCTTGGATAATTTTTCAAACTATTATAAAATCATTTATAATTTTAGAATTTTTATATATCAAATTTTTTTTGATTTAAGTCAGAAAATAATTTTTTTTCATATTTAGAAAAATAGTTTCATAAAATGGACTTCATATTTAAATTATTCATATCAAAAAATTGTTATGGTGAATTTATAGTATTTTTCTAAAATACTTGATTTTTTTATTAACAGTAAAATACGATACATTACAAAAAATAAAAATACATTAATTATGGTTTCATATATTATGTATGAAGGATTTAATCCCAAAATCATGAACTATAATTCATTATAGTAATATATTTTGTGTAAATTCTAAAAATATTCATATTATTTATGAAAATAATAAACTAGTGAATAAAATAATGATAAAACACGCATATAATCCACTATAAATACCACCCCCTCAACACCTCTTATCCTAACCCCTCTCAATCACTGAAATGTTTTTAAATTATACTCAAATATCATTAAAATCCTCTTCCTCACGTCTAGAGGAATTTGGTATCATCAAAAGAACAAAACCATTTCCCTAAAGAGGATCTCATGATAAATGATTCAAGAGATAAAATCCTATTTATTTTCATTTATTTTATTTTCAAGTTCTTTTCTTTTATTATTCTGTCCTCAAATCCCTTAATAATAATTTTATGATAACTCTTGTACATTACATATACATAAATTCCGTTATGGTACTGTAATAATTCATAATCAATTTTCCCCTCTTCTTTTGTACTAATAATGAAAATATCATCATTGAGGTGTTAATTTATCACATTAATGGATGATGAAGATATCAATTTCTGTTACCCCATTTAAGAATATTCATAAATTTTTTATTGATAATCCATATTATAATGTATTTATTAAATCTTATTCAATGTTCTATAAACATTACATATACATGATATTAATTAATAAAACAAAAATAGTTTGTGATGATAAAAAAACCGTCAAAATAATCTGAGTGATTATCACAAACATATTATCTAATGATTAAAACTCAACCCAAATAACCAAATTAATTTTAAAACCAATTAATTTTTAGAATTTTCACTAATAATGTATAAATTGAATTATGGAAAACTATTCTCATTTTACATTATTTTCAATAAATGTTTTCAAATAAAATGATTTTGAAACACAGGTAAAATAATGCTCCCCAATGATGAAATTGAATATCACAACCCATCAAAAGATACACAAATAATATTTATAAAAATATAATAAATAATAAAAATGTATAAATTATTCTAAATTAATTATTTAATGGATTTAATCATATTATCATGGATATTAACATCAAGTGCAGAACCTTTTCATCCATTGTGTATGTGATTCCCCCCGAACAACCATTTGTCTTTTCAAGTTACTTTTACTCTCCCTTTAACAAAATTTAATGTTTATTTATTTTAAATTACTATATATTAATTATTTTCATGTGTTAAAATCATATTTATCTAGGTCATATCATCATTATTTGATATTAAAGTACATGGTTAAAAAAAGTTCAATTTTCAATTCTTCCCGATAGTAAGCCCGATTCAAGGGAACTTCTCAATTTCTTACCAATTTTTAAGTGCACTCCATAATATATTTTATGACTAAATTAGATTTATAAAATCACTCATTTTATAATTATATAATATCTTGGTTCTATTTTGACATGATGAAAACAAATAGACTTTTTTTTCATTTAAACAATGTTTAATAATTTCTCTAAAGTACCCTAAAATGTTTCATTTATAATGTCTCTTAAACAATATTTTGATTGATTTAAATTTATTTTAACATCACATATCATGATATTTGAAAATTTTATCATATTAAGGTTTATGTGTTATTTCAATATTTTCTATCATGGATATCTTTATTATATTATCTTTTGTTATGCATTTGATATGATTATGATCTCCAATTCTTTTCATGGGCAACACTTATTATTATGATGGATTAGTAATGTACGATTCAATAAGTGGAACACATATTAATGAAAATGTTTCGATGGGTGTGCTTATGTAGAACTCCAATTCATAGGGTAATTCATAGTCACATGATAGGTCATTTTGTGATAAAGAGTGAACCTAATTCCATTATGGAAGTTTTTCCATCATTGGAAATCTTATTTGAAGTAATCCCTGACTCAAGTTTAAATCATTTTATGTGTTGTTTCCACATTCCAATGATGTATTATTTTAATATTTAAATGTTATAAATGTTATTATTCCATATTTTTATACATCATTCCAATGATGTCTTATTCCTAGGCTTATTCCCATAATAGTATTTTAACTTTTCCCTCTTGTTCATGTATTACCCAGGTTATTCTATGTAAATGTATGAGCTTATGTAATGTTAAGAGCTCATTATAAAGATTAAATTATACCTGATTTTATATTGGTATCATATTTTCAATGTATGCACCTATTCTCCAAGTCACTAGACATTATAAACCATGGCTTGTGATTTAACGCATTAATATTATTAAAATAATGTAATAGTACTTGTAAAAGGCCAAGGTCACTATAGATGGGATCATAGGAAAATGTTATTTATTTATCAGATTACTAATCAAAAGCTCTATCGGATTATTTATGGATAGGACAATGTATGATATATTATCCCTAAATTTTTTTTAGTTTAAAGTAATTTTTTTTTTAAAAATTACATCCTTATTTACATACTATAATTTTATCTGTTATTGGAATATATGTACTTAATAAGAATAACTCTGACATTGTGTTCCATGCCTGACACAGGAGAATATGCTACATCACAATGGGCCTTATTGAACACCATGATTAACACTCCATAGGGATAATTTTTGTTAAATTATTAAGCTCATTACGTACAATTTTATGTGAAAAATCCCCATTATAATATATGGTTGGAAATAGACCATCGATAACCTAGATTGAATACAATGGAATCACATTTTAGGATATAATTTTCATTTACAAGTTAATTGTTTTATGTTTAATGTTTCTTTTTATTGTGCATATTAAATAAGTTATGGAGTACCTAATTACATATTAGTTTTTTTATTTAGTCACTAGAAATAGAATAACCCATGACAAAAAGTAAATTTAATAGGAAATGTGACATTTTCCATAATGAAATGCTAAATATGATAGGAGCGGGTGCTCAAAAAAACATGACAATAATTTCTCAACTGTATAATGTTTTGAATAATATCATTAATCACTCGGAACAACCACCTTCTCTTAAGAGAGGTAATGTTATGGTTTAATCCTTTATTCAATAAATGACTCCCATGTTTAGTGGTTAATTTTATCCCCTCCTTATGTAATAATGGATTAACTCTATTAAAAATAATTTCTATGTACTCCAATACTCAGAAGAAGAGAGACATATGGTAGAAGTTAATAATTTTTATGGGGTTGTTGATCATTGGTGGTCGTTGATCAAGAACAAAAATTCTAAGGAGTATATTTATTACATAGAATGGGAATATTTCATGACATTTTTATTCAATAAATATTTATCTTGAACCCTCTGTGTTAAGAAATAAATGGAGATCATCGGAATGATGAAAAGGAATATAAGTCTATCAGGGAATATGAATCAAGAATCACAATTTTTGAAAGATATTATTTCGGTTTTATAATGATCAACAACAGAAATGTGGATCAATTCTTTAGAAGAAAAAAGATGAGTCTACTAAAATCATTAGAAAATCAATACATTTATTGTTGTTAATATGTATTTCACTGTTCCATTGAGGTTTAAAAAGTGATCATTGAATCTATGTGGTTTTGTGGTCCTGTGGAAAATAAGAAAAAAATTGAGATCAATATGTCTGAAAAATCCCATGATAGAATGAATACCCTACATCCCACGTGTCAAAAGTGTGGGAAAAATAATCATAGAAATTTTTTAATGAGAACCACGTAATGATATAAATGTGGGAAAGAAGGGTATATGGTTTATAAAGACTGTTGGGATATGAAGAATCCCACTAATTCAAATGAATAAATGAAGGTTCAAATCCACACTTGGACTGTAGTGTAGTGTTTAAACTATAAATATCATGGAAAATAAGAAAATTCATTTCACTACAAAATTTATTTGTGCGTAATAAAAAAAACCACCTCAATGGTAGTAGGTAAGGTACTATTATATCACTACCAGTGAGGTGTATAATGATAATTTTGTTGTGATAGTTATACAAGTTTTTAATTCAAGAGTAGCGAATGAAATATTTGATTCTGTTTCAATTCAATCATTTATATGAAGAATTTATAACAGAACTATTAAAACACTACAGACATATTTTGATGTTTTAATTGCCTATGAGAACAAAAACTGGGGAACTTATTGAATTGAATGTTCATAACTCCCCCCCATTAATTTTTGTGGACTGATACTCTTATCAAATCATGTCATGCACCCCATGGGTTATTTTTATGCAATATTGGGCATGTACTCGATATCATTATTTAAATCAAATATCAACTTTTAGGAATGAGAGATCACTCATCACATCCTGAAGCATTCTATAATTCAATATAAGTTTAAGGCAAAAGATAAATCACCCTGAGAATTATCATCTCAAGGGTTAATATTTCTTCTGTATGACAAAGCATATCTATATTAAATTAATGAGTAATATGAGATAATGGAGACCAAATAAATGTCCATCATGAGTGATTACACAGATGTCCTCTCTAAACAATTTTCTGGCCTCCCTCCTGACTGATATGTTGATTTCTAAAATAAAAGTATTCATGTATATCTTCTTATATCAAAGACACCATATATAATGTCCATCATCGAGCTAGGATAATTAAATAATCCATTCTAAGAGAATTTGGAAATTGGTTTTATAATCGTGTGTGCTTCATCATGGGTAGCCCCAGTCCTCTTCATTAATAAATACGAATCAATGAACTTATGCATTGGTTATCATGAGTTCAGAAAATACATAAATAATAATAATTATCCCCTACCATAGTTAGATTAATTGTTTTATCAGCTTCATGGGGCAAGTTATATCTGTTAGGTGGACATTCTGTTTTGATATAACCTATTAAAGGTGATGAAGGAAGATATTCCCAAGGATTATTTTCAAATAAGGTATGGATACTATGGGTTCAAAGTGATTCTCTTCAGACTCACTATTGATTCATCAAATTTATAGGATTTAATAAATAGAGTCTTTATATATTACCTCGACAAATTTTGGGTAGTATATATTAATGAAATTATAACATTCTCCACGAGAAAACAAGAACACGAGGAGCATTTTCAAGATGTTCTAAAAACATTTCAAAGGGAAAACTATATGAAAAATATAGAATATAATAATTATGGATGAAGTAAGTTTCATTCAAGGAGCATATAAGTACTAACCATGGAATATCTTTGGACAATTTCAAGATAAATGCAATTGAAGAGTGTCCAAGGACAACATTTGTAACATATATTCATAGTTTCCATGGTCAAGTTGGATATTACCAATAATTTTTGAATACATTCTCATAAGTTTCAAACCAAATAACTAAGATTGAATGTAAGAGATTGATGCTTTTCTATACTTGTGAATGTGATGATTTCTTCAAAGATTTGAAAAAGATGCTAATAATTGTACTTGTACTCCCAGTTCCAAAGAGTGGGGAACTATTTTTTTGTACAACAATGTTAGAAGAAGGTATTTAGCTGGGTACTTATGAAAAATGATAAAATGAAAGAATATTCATTAAGGTAGATAAATATTTATGAAAAAATAAATTTTATAAATGATCAATAGTTGGAAGAAAATAATGTTACATTAAAAATATGACGTCATTATTTATATAGAAAGAGGAGTTGAATATATTCAAATCATAAGAGCCTCAAATATATGTTCAAACAAAAAGATCTTAATATGCACCAAAGAATACAGATATAACTCCCAATGTATTATGGCTGCTCAATCCACTTCCATTTTGTAAGGAAAATAAGGTTGCAGATTCCCTAAGTAGAAAAGATCATTTATCATTATAATTGATGAGAATTGATAAGGATTCAATCTTCCTAAATTTTCATAAGATGAATAAGATAATTATTAAAGAAGAAACCTCATCAATCCGTTTTAAAATTATTTCTCAACTATACCATATAAATTATACAAAGGATTCTCAAAGGATTAAAATGGAAATTGAAATAATGGTGAAAATTATCATATATGAGATATAATCTATGTTAATTATTGGAGAGGATATAATCATAATATTTGGGCCATGATTATGTATACCATTGAATACTGAGATAAAGAATGAGATTATGAATGATGAACATAGTCTAACCGTATTTATTCTCCTTGGGAACATAAAGATGTATCATGATCTCAAAGAGAATTTTTTGTGGGACAATAGGAAAAACAAGATCAAGGAATGTACCTCAATGTTCTGAGTATGTTAGAAAGTGATGGATTGAAGGAAAAAGTCCGAAGGGATTATCTAACCATAAACCATACCAACATGGAAGTGTGAAAACATCACCATGGACATTGTCACTGGGAATTCGAAGACATCCATATCAATCAATTCTATATGGGTCCTTATAGACCATCTTACAATGACAACTCACATTATATCAATTTGATAGCACTTCTAACTATATCAACATACATGGATATATATAATATAAGTTTTAAGGATACATGGATACAACCATATATTTGTTTCTATCGAGAACTAATTTTTTGTCAATATTTTGGAAATATTTCCAAATGGATCTAATCACCGATCTAAAAATTAGTATGTCTTGTCATCCAGAAACTAATTCCCAACCCGAATGGTCTATTGATACAATGGAAGTAATGTCGTGAGAATTTTCTATGGACATAAATGTATGATGGGACCAACATATTCCACTTTTCAAATTCCCATATAACTATAGTTTCCACTAGAGAATCCAAAAGGATCCATATGAATACCTATGTGGGAAAATATATAGAACGAAAACCTGTTGGGATGAAATTGGTGAACATAAGATGTTAGGACCTAAAATGGATAAATAGAGGTTCTAGAAGGTATAAATAATTTAGTATAACCTTAAAGAAGCCCAAATTAAAAAAAGGAGTTATATAAACAACCATCGATGATATATTGAGTTTATTGTTTGGAACATGGTATTCATCTAAATATCTCCATGTAATAAGAATATGAAATTTGGTAAGAAATAAAAGTTATGTCCAAGGTACATCGTCCCCTTAAAGATACATGATTGTATTGGAGCTCTGGCAGATCAACTAGTTCCTCCTCCAAACATATCTCATGTACATAATGCATTCCACATATCCCTCACCTATTAAATTATAAATAACAGTTGAATAGTGACATGTCCTTTGGAATAGAAACATGACACTTATGAATAGTAAAATGAACAATAAACTAGTAACCTCACCTATTAAATTATAAATACAATTTGGGAATCTTATATATTAGAATATGATATATATATATATATATATTTATCTTAGAATAAGTAAATAATATTTTTTGAATTTATAAATTATGTGTTGGTATTTTGTTATGTTATAAATATTTAATTACAAATTTATAAATAATGTAAATATTAAAAAATATCTCATAATAATTATTCAAAAATTATAATTTTATTTTTTAACGATTCTAAAATAATTTTATGAGACCATGGATAATTTTTCAATGTGTAATAAAATATGATATAATTTTAAAAATAATATTTTTAAAATAAAATAAGATTTAAAATAAAAATAAAAATATTCATTTATAGAAAAATAGTATAATAAAATGGAGTACATTTTTCAATTCAACACATCAAAACGAGATTTGGGTAAATTTATTGTATTTTTTAAAAATTCATGAATTTTTCTTAATACTAAAATATGATAATTTCAAAAAAATTCTAAAATCATGAATTATGGATTCATAGATGATGAATGGATGATTTAATCCCAAAATATAAAAATATCATTCAATATTTTAATATTTTTAGTGATATTTCTCAAACTATTCATAGTTTGGAAGAATAATAGTTATCTAATGAATAAAATAATGCGACAACACACCTCTCTTCCCTTATAAATACCACCCTCAACACCTCTTCTCCTCACACCTCATAGAATTTTAGACCATAAAAAATTATACTAAAATATCTTCCCAAGATTCTCTCTATCATCCAAGACCTATTGGTCTCGTCATATTAGCTAAACATGTCCCTTAAAGTGGTTCTCGAGAAGAAGGATTCAAGAGGTAAAATCTTAATTTTTTTTAATTTCATTTCATGTTCATTTAATTTATTATTTCCTCCATAAATAACCAAATAAAAATTGTATGAAAAATATAGTATCATATATATATTGAAAATAAATTATTCTAATTTAATAATTCATCCTAATTTCTCTTTCCACTATATTAGTACAAAATATGAAAATATCATCTGTGATGTGTTAATTTACAGAATTAAAGAACTATGATGTTTAAAATATTCATTACCTTGTAAAATAATTATCATAATACAATTATTATAGTAAAAAAATTAATACTACATGTACTAAATAAAATTTAATGTCTTATATCAATAATATATACACGAAATTAATTATTGAAACAAAACTAGTTTTTTATGATTAAAAACCCTCAAAATATTCTCAATGATTTTACCTAACATATTATCTAATGATTCATCCTCAACCAAAATAACCGGCTAACTTTAATTAATATTTAATATTATTTATATTCATTAATACAATATAACATTGATTATTTTCCTGAATTTTTATTTTAAAATTTATTCTATATATGTATATAGGTAAACAGATCAAGAAAACAAAGGAAAACAACTCTCTCGAACCTTGAAATTGAATATCATAACCCCTAAAAGGGAAATAAATGATCCCAATAAAAATATAATAAATCAAATACATGTATAAAATTTTATGAATTAAAATTTTAATTTATTTTATCTAATTATCTTGTACATTAATATCATGTACAGAACCATTTCCAACATAAGGGATTCCTTCTAAACCTCTATTTTTTCCTTGTGGTTACATTCCACTATATTTAACATAATGTAATTATTATTTATTTTTATTTACCACAAAACTTAATGTTTATTTGTTCCATAATCATGTATCCTTGACATATAATCATTCTTCGATGAGGAAATACATGTTTAAAAATATGTTCCATTTTCAATTCTTCCTACTTAGCATACTCAATTAAACAGAACGTCCTATTTTCTTACACATTTTTACGTAAACTCTATAATATTTTTAACTACTCCATTATTTTTGTAAAATTATTCATATAATAATGAAAAACTATATTAGTTCATTTTTTGTATTATAAAAAAAATATGACAATTTTACCTTAAAAAGAGCTTTAAAATTTTACTTCAATGTCACTAAAATGTTTCATTTATAATGTCTCTTAAACTCTATTTTGCATGTTTTCTAATTATTTTGACATCACTTATCATGATATGTGACTTTTTATCCTAATTAGTGTTCATGTATTATTTTAATCCTTTTATTCATGGAAACCATAATGCTATTCCGTTTTGTTTTTTCATTTGACATTATTATCATACACAACTCATTCCATAAGTAATACATGTTTTAATGTTTGATTCCATATGTGTGATTATTAATGGGCCACACATATCATAGAACATTTTATGATGGGTGAAACCAGATAGTGCTCTAACACATTTATATATTTTAGCCTCATGATACCTCATCCTGGGATATGGAGTGAACTAGATTCCTTTAAGAGACTTTTTACACCATGCAGTATAGTCTTTTTAATGATCCTAGACTCATGTTTATGTCATTATATAGGTCATTTACACATTCATATAATGTATTTATTATATTTTCCCATTCTATACATGTCTTTATGCCTTGAATATATTTATTTTCCACGCAACATCTGTCATTGTGTTATGTCTTCAAACACATGTATTATGATTATTCCTATTCTTATTACCTTACTACGATTTTTATCTCATCTATTTTGATCATTTTTTACCTAGGTTATCCTATGATGTTGTATGATATCAATTAATTTTATGATCTCATTATGCTGATTAGATAAAATATGTATTTAGTTTGGTTTCATGTTTTCAAATTATTTAACAAATATTCTAGAAACTATACATTATGATCCTTATCATGAAATTTGATGATAAATTATGCATAAAATAATGTGATAGTTCATGTAAAAAGATAGTGTCACTATAATTCCCATTATTATTATTGATCTTCTGTGTGTGTGTGTGTTTCATGACTCATGTATGATATTATGTGTTTCTATCTTCAGTTTTGTGCGATGTTGTGTATGGATGATGGGGCAGTGTATGATTATATATAGTATCAAGGAGATTGGTAGACCATAATTTTTTATTACCTCCTAGAGTGGGAGAATGTCTCGGTGAAATGTGGTACATATGAAAACAATGGGGCTTTGAAATGAGGATGATGTGTGTGGATCACATGGCCTAACCCAAGATAGAGGATTTGGGTTGATTAGATTTGTTGAATGAATAGTTGAATAGGGGTATGGTGGATATGTGTTTTGATCCAAAATAGAGATAGTGTTGTGATGGAAAAATGGGATGACATGGGGGTAGATTCGATATTACCCATGATCTGAGTCATATGTGGTAATTGAAATCAGATCCAATAGAAAAATACCCTGAACATATGTATTGATCTGAGGGGTGATGAAGATGGCATTTTGAATTTCTATTATTTCTGTTTGCAGATGAGACATCTCCTCTAATATAGAGATGAAACCAGAATAGTTGGTTGATAGAGAGTCTTCCTTAGCACCTGATTTCATGATTACTTTTTGATCACATAAACTATGATGGTTTCAATGGTATAACATGATCAATTAGGGAACATGTATATTTATGTATTTCATTCCTTCTATAAACATTCATATATGATGATATATATTAAACGATCTTACTGATAAACATATAAAATGTACTTATCATACTCTATAAGAGAAACATGGTTTTTTTTGTAAACCATATGTCTATTTTACGATTTAGCATATTTTATTTAGTGGATCGTGATAAAGAATATTTAGAATGTTGTAGAAACGTTTATAAGGATCAAGGTTATAGGAGAGACTCATAGTATTTTTTATTTTCATTTTTTTTATATGGTGGGACTAGCGGGATATTATTCATATGTTTTCATGAAATGATAATTATACTAATATAATTTTTTTTAGTGATTCATTGTGTAGTTAATAATAATTTTGAATGCTTACAATTTCATTATTTATACTACTTTTTTAAATTTCATATGATGGAATAGTGTCTCTGGTTTGTCTTTAGTCCCTCCCCATTAGCCTGATGCCTATGGTGTAAATAGGGGGCACATGAGGCCGTGTGTAACATCATCCAAACCTAGTGATTTTATTGGGTATTCACATATATATTTTCCCAAATGGATAGAGACATCTCAAATCTTTAAAACTGGGAGGAGGAGAAGATTTATGTTGGGTGAATTTCCTAAAATGTATTTAAATTCCATTTGTTATTCTTTATATGTGATTTTCCTAGTGATGGATCAATTGGGTATTCTATTATGGTTTCTATACATTTTTTATACATTGTTCAGTTATTTATTAATTATGTACACACTGATGTGATTGACGTTTTTGATGTTTCATTTATTTCATTATCATTAATACTATAATATAGGGTGTATATTCTCCAACTGTACCACCTTATACCCACATTGATAGTTAGAACTCTGTGGAATATGGGGTGGCATTTTTGTGGTATCATAGAACCACCATTCTAGTTAGTGTTCATAGTGGGATGGCCAAGCTGGTTAAAATGTTTTACAATAGGTTTTTAAATTTATCTTACTATTTGGGTTATGGTAGAAATAATATCTTGGAATGTTTTGAAAACTGTGGTGTATATTTAGATGTTGAATCATAAACACCAAATCAAGTACTAATTTGAAGATAAAATAGAGTTTGGATTACTATTAATGGTCTTCTATGTAATAGTTATATGATTTTTAAATCCATATAATGTCAATGATATTGTTATTTATGACAATATTTTGAATTTATTGTTTATTCCCATTACTAGGAAAAATGTTATTGGACATGGTTCTCAACTATAGTATTAATATAAATCTAATTCAAAATTATTATTCATGTAGGATTCACATGACATTTATTCCAACATGTCTCTAATTTATTCTCTAAATTTGGTTTCTCAACTATTTGATGTTTCATAATGATCTTGTACAGTGTTTCCACATATGTTTTATGTGAGGAATTATACTCATATGGACATCCCAAGATATATTCATTTCCATCAGATGGTATTAATTTATATCATTGATAAGAATCAAGTTTACTAGCTTATAGATAATAGTGTAGTCCCTTATTCATTAGAAGTGTGGAGACCACAGCAAGTAGACATGGGAATTATATGCCCTAGTGATACAAAACATGGGGTTATGAATCTAATGGTTTGGTTATATATTGTTTCAATTAAAAAATGTATGTATTTTACCATATATTAGGGAAATGGAATTCTAATTATCTAAAATATGTAACTATGATTCTAGAAATTTACATAATTGTAGATTTTCCACATTGTATGAGACCTTTTGTGTTATTCACTACCTTGTTGTAATTTATGTGGATACTTGTGAAGACTAAATCCCTTATAAGTTGGTGGATGACATGAAATTTAATTATATATATATATGAGAAATTGGAATGATATTATCCAAATTTGATTCCCTGATATAAAACCTTTTGAGTTTTTTTATAGGATTGGTGGGAGACCCTAGTAAGCATGATATATGGTTAAAAAAGTTTCAGAAATAATTTATAGTGTTACATGTGAGGGTATCTCGTGAGAGGGGTCATCATAGTTGTGAGTTCCCTTAGAAATGATAATAATATGTGAGTTATTGTCTTTAGATTTTTTCAAGAAAGGTGAGATATATTATACTATATATGTTAGTAGATTCCATAAAGATCACGAAAATTAAAGCACCATGAGTGGTAAAATTATGGTTTAAAGCATAATTATTTTAAGGTAGAACCAGTCAAGTACACATCCATGCTGGGAATGGATGCGTTGTTTGTACATAGTTAGACTATGTGTAGATGGAATGTTTTGGATCAATGCAAATTGGTGTATGGATATCTAATAAATCATGGACTATGTGATATTATTTATTTTGAGAAACATAGTTTCTAGGGCACTCCATGTTTAATTATAATCACGTAATGTAGAACATGGGATTGGATCTTGGAGTGCGAACCCTGTTTGATGATGTGAGACCCATAGAGTCATGAGTTGGATGTTTTGGTCATAGGAGAATGACTAACCCCAAGGATAAATAATGTTTAGGATACACACTAGTTATGAGTGGGGATTGTAGAATATTTAATTAATGAATAGCTGCGAGTGAGCCAAGGACTACTTGAAATTGAAAATATTTTTAAAGTTATTATGACACATAACCTTATTAGAAAATGATAATTGTGTAACTTCTTATTTGAATAAAACAAATAATTTTGGAATATTATGGATTTATATTGATGGTAGTTATTTTGGGTTAAAGACATGCATGATTTCATAATTGATGAAATTGTTATGGTTATGGTCAAGGAGTGGTGTAAGTATGTTCATATGGTGGGCGCAAACCATTATTCAATAGATGAAATGTACCACACTCTGAGTACCATTATAGTAGATATGAACAGTAATGTTCAATTGAGTATGGTATGAGAAGTGAGTTTTTTTTAGTTTGCTTCTCGAGTATGCGCCAAACGGCAAATACTACCCAATTTCTAGAGTATTGGACAATGGGAAGTCCATGGAGATAATGGTGTTGAATAAATGGGTTAATTATAGGAATTATACTATAGTGATATGTATGATATTGGTCATATGTAATGTGATCATAATATCTTGAGGCACGTTAGTGTGTTGTGTTGATAATCTAATGTTATTTTTATCATGTCCATACAAATGAGAAACTAGTTGTGAATTTAACTATATTCCTTAGAGAAGCCATTGAATAAATTCTAATACAGAATTGGATGGTGTTTGACCATTGGATTCACGGTGCATGTAAATTGATTTGATTCATTAATGTAATGGGTAGGTGATTCATCAGTTATTGAAAGGGAGAATGATGACGGTTTTTGATGGATAGTGTTTTAACTGAATGTTTTCACAAATATTTGGTCATGAAAAGTTGTAAAAAAGTTCATATGATCAGTTCATGCATTATGAATATAATCCTTTGTGATCAAATTTTTCAGGTGATGTGTAGGTGGTTGAAAATTGGAAATTTTTAGAAGCATTGGAAAAAGAGATTTGAGATATCTTTTTTCCCTTGAAATTTTATGGGGAATGTTTAAAAAAATATCTGTGATATTGTATTGGTTACAATGTACATCTTTTATGATTTAATGTATCCTTTCAAGAAAAAATTTTATGTACAGAATCTCAGTTCAGGACTGGATTATTTGAATATATTTTGGTTCCTTGTGATCATTTTTATGTGTTCCATAAAAACAATGCAAATGAGTTATGATATCAAGTTTCAATAGTGGAGGGTATCATAGTTATAAACCAGACACAATTAAAAACATATTATTGTGCGGTAGAGTATGGGTTGAATGATTAATTGGATTCGACCATGATGTTATGATGTGGAAGGGAACATCTAGAATTTTATCTCGGTGATTTAGTGATGAAAATGAGTAGTGTAATGGCCATTGGTGGATTTTGAACCCTGTGTTAATTAAAATGATATGGATGTGAGTTTGGATCTCAAGGATGGAATAAAGATTTTGGGATTTGAATTTTTGACTGTGTAGGTTCTCTAATTCTATTTGATTACAATTGAGTAATCTTAGTGATGAGAATTGTTACTATGAGGATGTTGTTAGATCTTGTGTTAAAATTGTGTTTTAACTTGAATAATGAATTTTAATATTATGCTAGATAAGGCTCCACATTTAAAATTGGTTTTAATAATCGTATTTTTAATGTTTATAACTCTAAATGAATGATTTTATTTTATACAATGGATCATAATGAATATGTCATGGGATTGGCAGAGCATGGGATAACTACCGATGTAGTAGCTATAACCATTGGGGAGCCTATTTCCATCTTGGTTGTAGTAATCCACTTGTGAGTTTTTGGACTAGTAACGACTAGCTGGCGGGATATCCTATAACCTCTATATCTATAGTAGGACACCAGCTAGTTTTTTCCTATTATCAAATATATGATAGCTATCGTATGATGAAATTTTACATTTTCCACCATTATTTTTTGGAGAATCCAACCCCCCTTCCTCCTATTTTCTCTCACACAACTAGTGTTTAGCTCTCCTCCTCTTTATCATTTATACCCCATATTTTTTTTGTGTTCTTATAGTGTTTTTTTCATAAATGTGAAATATTTTTACAATGTATATACTTCCTCATCTACTTTATTCATCTCTAAATTTTTCTTTTTTGGTTGTGGATTTTGGAGATTCTTCCACCAGAGCATGGTGGCAGTGTTTCTTTCTCATGGGGGTTTTTCGCCATCAAGACAGAGTACATACTAAGTCTATATATATACATCATCACGCAATATTTGATTATGTTTGTGTCATGATAATAATTTAATAATTTTTTTCCTAAAATTTAAATTAAATTGTGAATTGTATTGATGGATATTGATTGGGCATCCACCCGAGATGGTGCAATGAGTATTATATGTACATTATTGATGTGTTTTGTGTTGGATTTAGAATGATAAGTATCTCATCATTCTATCGGATGAGTATTTAGCAATGATTACCTTATTATATTATTATTTTTAAAATATTATACATCTTATAATTAAAATTTTTGGACCATTTTGTATAAAATAAGGCCTCACATGGGTTGATGATAGCTCGACATAATATAATATCTTGATTGGGCCTTATTTGGTCTTCTACGGAGTTACAAAGCTATATGATGTGAATAAAAAATGTTTTAATTAGGTATGTGGTCTTGGAATTATCTTGAGGTATAGTAAAATTTTATTTTTTTCACATCATTATTCTATTATTTTGAGGCAAAAAACAAAAAAATAATATATTATATGATCAAATGGATTAATATCTTGGATAAATTAGGTTTATACAACACATGAAAATAATGAAAATATACATTACATAATTTCATCAGGAATGTATATATAAATGTTATATATTCTACATCATAAAAGTATTCACCAGAGGATATATTTCAAATAAAATTTGGAGATATAATCCTTGTAAGTTTTGTGATTAATGGGAAGGAACAGTAGAGAAAAATTAGTTTAAAACATTGGAGATCATAATCATCATCAAAATATCATAAAAAATGTATGTACATAAAAATAAATAGGGTTTATTTTTCAGAAAGGTACTAGAATGTTTAATATTCATAATAATTAATCATCCTAAATTTTTTTAACATGTTACACATATTTGTAGATAAGTAAAGCATTATGTTTATGTATAACATATGTTCCGAAATCTGAACATCAGAAAAGTGAACAATGTTAGAATCATTTTAACGCATAATAGACATAATATCATGACATATATGGAATGTACTAATTAAATGGAGGTATATATAGTGTTTTCCCACTCTTTATATGAAAAAATATTATTTATCATTCTTGTTACAGGGAAAGAAAACATACAAAAATAGTTTTAATGAAATTAACCCATAAAAAGAATGGATTTCACAATGATATCATAAATAATACATTAGATAATAACCTTTAGGGTTAAAAAATTAATATAGGAGGTATTATTTTTTTTAAATGATCATCATTATTAAATGGATATGAATAAAAAAATGCATGATATTACGATATTTCCGAAAATAACGTATCTTTGGAAAAAAAATTGAAATTAGATTAGAAATTACATCAATATAGTAGAAACATGTATATCACCAAAATGATAAGGAAAATATTATTTAATTAAAACATTGAGGATATTATAATAATATACCGACTGGAAATAATTTGAGGACTATATAACACAAAAACAATGTGTTTTGATTGAAAATCATCTTACCTTTAATCTCATTAAATTTATTCTCGTTTAGACCCACTATAGAATAAACATATGTTTTTTAAATATAAAACAATAATTGAGTTATATTAATTAATGTTACTTTTTATAAATTATTATTATTTGACTATATTTTATAATAGTATTTTATCCCATGCAATACATTTTTCTATAATACATTCCACAAAATATCTTATCTTGTTTCGATTTTATTTTATTTGTTCATAGTAATTTATAAATAACAAAAAAATAAATATAGAAGCATATAATTTATATAAGTACATATTTATATATTATAAATAGTTAACAGCAACCCTAAATGAAGGTGGTGGTATGAAACAAGTTGGGAATCCTTTCATCAGCACTTAATCAACTGTTGATGGGACATTGTAAAAAGAGGAGTAAAGGGAAGTGCACCATACAATATATAATAAATATAATAATTAATGTATGTAAAATTCATTACTATAATTTTATAATACACATTTAATTACTTTTGAATTATATTTTCTGAACAGAATAGATAAAATGATGAAGAGATGATGAGAACGTGATGAAAAGATAATGAAACATTACCCTCTTCTTAGTGTTTCTTCATTTCAATCACACTAAAATAATAGTTTTTTACTCTATAAAATCACTACAAATCATAATTATCTTCAGATCGGGATTGAAGTTGAGGGAATAGGTTTTCTTAGTTGAGGAGGAGGTGGTGTTTATAGTTTTGAACTGGGGTATTTTTGAGTACAAATTTTGAAAAAAGAATTCCTAGAAAAACATTATAATTGTAATATTAATGAAACTTTTGTCATAATATAATATAATAAAATAATATTAGTAAATTTATTGTTTTAAAAATTCATTATATTATTCAATATTTATTTGTAAAATGAAAAATGTTATATTAATAAATTACCTTATAATATTAGACATTTTAAAAAACTTTTTAGTTTAAAAATACTAATATTTTATAGTGAAAATCTTATCAAATTAAATTATTTTTTGTTTGATCCACTTTTTATAAAATTTATTACGTAATTATTACCTCTTAGACAATGTAATTAAAATACAATGATTTTGTAAAATTGTATTTTACTTTTGACATAGTATTTTCGGTATTTCAGAAAATTTAAAATATATAATCATTAGAAAAATAATTTTTTTTTACAAAAATTAAATTTACACTTTCAAATTTTTTTATTTTAAATATAAATATTTTTTTAAAGATAAGAATATTAAAAAAAATGCCAAAATTTGTACATTAAATTTTATATTCATTTTCAAGAACACTAATATTAATATTCAAATTTTGTATTGAAAATAAAAATTATTTACCTAAAACTATACTATTTAATTCATTAATGTACTATTATAGATATCCTATTGTTATTCCTTATTATCAAGTTACTATCGTAAATATTTGATTTTTATTCCTAACAATCAGCTTAGTATTCCAATAGAAAAATAGCTCCATATAAATACATCACCATTCCTTCATATATCATTCAGTAAAATTGAAAGTAGTTATATATATTTGCCTTTTATAAAATATTGATTGGATTACTAATAATTATTTTTATTCGATATTATTGTTTCAGGGAGTTATAATTCAACCAGATTTCGATGAATAAAATTTTAATATTCTATTTTAATTGTTATATATTTCTCTCTATTCTCATATTTGATATTTTTATATATTTTATTATTTTATAATGAAAATATGTCTATTAATTAAATAAATTATTTTATGTTTTTTTATGATTTCTATTTGAATAATTCAACAATTATATAATATAGCACACATTTATTAATATAATCATATTATTTGTAATGTTTTTATCATTAAATTATTGCGACCCTTTAGAAGATTCATCCCTAAAATATTAACACAAATTCTGGATTGACAATATATGAGGGTACTTATGATTCACATTTTCAACAAGTTCTCTAGAAACCTCATCAAATTTATGGTTTATCCCCAACACATTGACATGCTGAGTTGTCTTGTATCAATGAATTTTGTTTCTACCATCGAAGAACTTCTTGAACTACTCCAACTATGTTAGGTTATAATCCAATTGTACCACCTCTCTATTCAATACATATGAGGGATCGGGTATTTACTTTCTAAGTAATGATATGAGGAACATATCATGAAAATGATCCATGTTAGATACTTATGATATATGATATGCCACTACTCCAATATTATCAAATATTTCAAAGAGGACAATATACCAATAGATAAGATATTCATTCCTTCCAAACTACATGAATCACTACAACGATTATATTTGAAGTAATTTTTTATATCCAATATTAAATTACATTTCTAATTGATGATTTTAAACTCAAAACATTCAAAAATATTGAGCATCGTTAACTTGTTGATAAATGGTTTTAACATTACATATCATATATTATACATGATTAGGTCTATATAGCTTCAATTCACCAACAATATCTATGCATATTGTTTTTATATAACTCTTCCTATATAGAACATCATATATATACATTTCAATACATGATTGAAATCCGTTTTTATGTGAAAAACATTATATAAGATGTTTGGGAAACAAGTTAAAACATATATGGTGAAGTTTTACAATTTCTATGGGGTTATGGGAAATTGTTACATATTCCCCTAGGATTTTATTTCTCTACCATAACTTTTTAAAAACCAATTACATTGAGGTGTAATCATAAATATCTATTTTTATGATGTCCCACAAGATGTGTTGTTGAAGATCATGGTACATCGATATAATTCTAATTTGTATGTGGAACATTGAGTTCTGTGCATCATATAGTAGCTATTTCATTATAAAATGAGATAATGGAACGTATTGTCTAGATCATAATAGAATGTCACTAACTTTATAGATTATGAATTTTCTGAAACAACCATTCCGTTTCTAATATCACTATATTTTGAATCTCCAAATAATCTATTTTTTCTTCTTGACATTTTCCTTCATAGTTGGTTGGGAGATAAGTCATTTAAGATAAGATTTCATCCCTTCCATTATAATTTATACATCTATCCTTTTTATATACTTGAATATGGGATTCTTCTCAATCTGCGTTGTAGATAGTATTGTCAGTTTTTTTCTACATGAATCGACTACCATATTATCCATTTTATGATGGTATTGAATAGAAAAATCACAGATCTTGTTCACCGCTATCCAAATATTTTGATTAATTTTTATCACATTTTTTATGAGTATATATGTTATACTCTTTTTATATTTATCTATTTCACACGTCTCACCATTGATCAGTCAATTCAAAATCAAGATGAAAAATATTAATAGAGCCAAATATAGGTCAGGAATCAAGTAGTTTTTCTCATGTATCATCAACTATTGGTAGGCATATTCTATCAATTTATCATTATATAAGAGCACACAACCTAAGGATTTATTTGAATCATCAATGTATATTACAAACACTTCTCATATGAGGGTATTCTGAGTAATGGTATAGTTCTTTTGCTCTTCTTGAGCTCCTTAAAACAATCCTTAAATTATTCTATCAATTCACACATTATCCCATTATTTGTTAACAATGTTTGGGGTCATTGAAATTATGAGAAATATATCACTAATCATTGGTAGTACCCTATCAATAGAAGAAAATTACAGATCATTATAATAGATGTGGGTCCAAAAATGAATCAATTAACTATATAATTATTGGTTAGATAGAAATTACCTTTCATGTAATCATGTACACCAATAATTTTACATAATTAATATATAAGAAAATCATTCTTAACAAAGAATAATGATTTGAATTTGATAATTTTACTAGAACAACACATATATTGTCTCCATATTCCTCGTTAATCTTGGAGCAATTGGGAATATAAAACAAACAGCTTTGTGAATTTTTCAATGTAGTCTCTAGAGATTGTATTCATCAAATCCAATAATATTTAATATAATTTGTATGTTCTATTGAAATAAATATGAATTAAATGTGTCTATATATTGCGCAAAACATTTTCTTGTAAATAATATCTCTCTTTATATTCACAAGACGAAATCCAGAATGAATATTCACCATTGGAAAGTATAGATATCCATAATGTTGATTGAATATTTCATCAAAACCTAGAAGATGAAACTTTTTCATTATGGTAATATAGATTATATCCATTTAATAAATGCATACAATTGTACATGTATCCTTTTTATTGAAAATAACCATCATCACACCCCAGATGTGACTCAATAGGATATATAATCCCTTCGTAAAAATTCTATTGAAACCACTTCTTTAACTTCTGGATTTGTTATTGGGTATATTATAAATGTGATTTTAGATATTTTATTATATCTAGGATGTAATTATATTGATATATATATAACATTAACTATGAAATTGTGATGAAACAATTCTAGAAATAAAACATTATAATCCCACATAATTGTTATTCCCTAAAATTTGATGTCATTAATTGATAAAACAAATTTGGAATGATATTATTCTTTGATGGGTTTTAGCACCCATTCCATTAAATAATTTTTCAATGGAGATTAATGTCACTCTTTTAATTATTAAAATATCATAAGATGGTTTTGGATATTGAAAGATATTTCCTTTTCTCAATAGTTTATGTGATTTATATATAGAAATGGAAAATCAAGGCCTGGTATATTCTCAAATATCACCAAGGAAAAGTGTATGAGACACACTTGAAAAATCTTCTCATGGATTCAAATAAGGAAAGAGTACAATAATTTTGACTCTATGATCACAAAACTTGTTTTATATAGATATGTATAGTTAAATTTATTTGGTATGTAATTCAACAGATCTTGAAAACATATAAGATGAAAATTAATTCTTAGAAATAGAATCAAATAAAACTATTTCCACTCATTATTGAATATGAATTGTAACTTGTAAGACTTCATTTTTATTTTTCACATCAGTTGTGGGGATGGAACATTATTTCCCATACTTATTCCTTTTTTTCTTTTATGATGTATATTTACAAGAAATTAACAAGGATTTGTAATCTATTTTGCATTGTTCAATTTCTTCTTAAAGATAAAACATTCAACCATCGGTGGTGCTTTCATAAGTTCTTTTATTTTCCCACATCATGGTATTCAACATCCGCATTTAGCCTCAATATAGTAATATTGGTGGCCTTCCCTCTAATAATTAAATCTTTTACTTTTCCCTATAATTTTATTTGATTATTTATTCTACATCATTGATGCGTGGTTGGTTGGTTATCCATTAAACATTTATTATTTTATCACCCTACGAGATACTCTACTCAACTCTTCTTATCTCTATATCATGGGGACCATTTTCTGAAATATATATGAACATTGATAGAACATCAAAAAACCTAGTATTCACACGTAAATTTTTTTATATCTAGATCAATTTAAATATGTGGTTTTAAACCACAAAAAATCTAAATATTTCTCTATAATTATTGATTAAAAAATCAAATCCATATCTTTAATGTCTTGTTAATTTTCCTCATGATACTTAAATTATTCACTATAATATGACTTGGTATATACTGCCCTAATTTTTTGAACGTATCCTCCAACTGTATAGGTAATTAAATTTAACCAATTATTTTATTATCTATATCATGGGTTTTTTTATCTCATTTGGCTCTGTTGAAATAATTTTCTAAAATTCAAAAATATTTGACAATGTGTATTCCAATAATGCATTAATGAAAAATATATTTTTGACTAAAAATAATTTAAAAATTAATATCATATGGGATACCTATTTAGAACACATAATTCGTCTAAAATTATTCCAATAAGGCCATATAATTTAATATCTTATTACATTAAAAAATATTACATTGATATATATCATTCATAATTGTTTATACAATGATTGAGATTAACCAAAGAACATCCCCTAGGAGAGTCAAACGAATTATGTAGAATTTCCACTTTTTAATTCACCTTGTATAAGCCTAGTAAATATAGAAAATTAACTTAAAGGATATTAAACCTAGGATAATATGTTCTTGAAAGAAATCCTATTATAGATTCTAGACAAGTATTCCATTGTACAAAAACCACAAGCATTTATACATTACCAAAACATCATGATCGTTCCCAAACTCTAACATATCCATTGGGTTTTATATAATGTTATCTTGTCCTATTTTAAAAATAAAATAATCCAATATCTGATATAAACTATAGACTCCATCATTATTATAAACTATTATTACATAATTTTTTAGACACTTATCCCAATAATAATACATTCCATAATTGAAAGGTTTAGTATCTTGGGAAAATTATGTTCATGTGTCACACATAAAAAATAATATATAACCACTATTTATTTACTTATTTGTAGTCGTTATAAATATATCATTTTATCTTTATTACATGTAATCACCCAAGAATATACATCAAATAAAATGGTCATAAAAAATCCCAGTAAAGGGAGGACTAAAAGAGAAGGAACGTGATACCTAAAAAAGTTTAAAACTTGGCTGTGAATAATAATAATCCTCATATCACAAGAACAATACCCTTAACAAACGAATGTGGGAATAATTTCAAAAATGGGAATGAAATTTGGAATATTCCTAACAACAAAACATGCTAACATACTTCTCTAATACAAAATATAATTTAATCAAACCAAAAATAATATTCATTCATAACATTTGTGAATGAATGATTACATAAAATATGTGAACAAATATAAAAACATTTTAACTCTTAATAAAAAAAATCTCATGAAAAATTTCCAATTACATAGAGAATTTGAGTTAAATATAACTTTATCCCCACCCAACAGATCATGAAATTTTCATTATCATAAATAACAAGTAGAATGTGAACATATAACAATAATATTCATGAAATAAACACATTTAATGTAATGGGTTTCATAAATATTTCATAAATCTTACAATAATGAATAAATATTGTGGTTCCCAAATTAATATGTGAATTATCTTTTGACATAAAATACCACCAATTTTTAATGTATAATAAATTTCTTAATATTAGTAAATATTTTGTTTTGGAAAATAATGTTTATTATGAAAAATTCAAAAAACAGCCTTAGAAATAATTTTGATAAGCAGAGATATTTATATCACTAGAGATAATTGGGAAAGAATATTTAATGAAAATTTTAATGATAGTTGTGAAATATCCATAATAAAATGGATTTTAATGGTGAAAAATTCCAACAATAAAGGGTTGGATTTGAGAATCCCCTTACATAAAATCGTACATTGTTTGATCATTCTATGAACTCCTTTATAATAAAATTATTTTTTTAACTCCATCAAAATATATTTAGTTATATGATTTTTTGTAACTATTAATCCATTATGATTTTTAAATTCTATATTATAATAATATTTGTTTATGGTGAAATGTTATGATATTATATTTTCCAGGAAATATCTTATATAGCTTTGATTATATAAATTTCGTTTAACAAAATTTACACATATTAAAAATTAATTTGAAAAACATAGTAAATTGTATTTAATTATTTATAGATTTTATATATTTCAAACTATCAAAACATCATGTTGGTGAGAATAAAATATTTGGTAATGCCATTGTTGAATGATAGCTTACCATAAAAGAGACATTATCAAAAGAAGAGAAATGAGAAGTATAAAAAATAATATGATGTAAATATAATCAAAAAAATATGTTAAATCATTAAAATATGGTTAACATCTTATTTAATCAATTTTATAAAATAATAGATATGAATAGTAAACATGAAGATAAGAAGATGAAATTAAATGAAAAATCAATGAATCCCTAACCTCTACATGGAGTTTCATATTTTATATAACACTAAAATACTAGAATTCTTGGAGTTGAGTGGCTCATAAATGTATATAAGAATGATAAGTGGATTAAGATATTTAATTTTTATAGATATTTACCATTGGTATGTTATTTGGAATTGGGTTTCCCAAGGGTGGTATAGAGGTATTTATACAATTAGAGAATTGTATATTTTACACAAAAAGTTGAAAAAATATATTTTCCACTGTAGACATTGTAATTGTTATATTTCTTTTATTTTATGTGATATTTTAATACCCTAATTTGATTTTAGGAATTCTTATCAGTTATAACAATTAATTAATCTATATAATAAAATTTTATACAAAAAAATATAAATTTTTATTTTAATGGAATACATTGTAATTTTAAATATCGGAAAACAAATTTTCGGTTTTTAATTTTCATACATTGAAATTTTAATTTTTAATAAAAAAATAATGATTTAATAATGTGTTATTTTAAAATTTACATAACACATGGTTTAATTATTATATTTATTTTTACGAAATCCATAATTAATATTCCAGGAATATATTTTAGATAATGATTATTTACCAGACACTAATATATTTTGTTGGGTAAATATAAATTTTAATTGTCAAATTATAATTCCCAATAGTCATGTGACTATTCTAATTATTATGTTAATAATCCTAACAATCAGGATTATATTCCAATAGTTATATTTAATAATATAAATAATTACTAACTCTATTATATGACTTTCAGTACAATTTCTCCCAAGGTTCAATATTTTCTTTTTATTAAACGTTTATTGGTTTACTAAAATTTTGTTTCTTCTTCATTGTGTCATTCATGGAATTTTCAATTATTATAAATATTTAATATCAAAATTTTTCCATTACATTTCTTCATTTTTCAATTTTTTAGTCCATTTTAATATTTAAAATTTTCATGGGATTAATTTTTTACTTGTATAATTATATCAAATAACAAAATATAGTGTGGATGAATTTTTTCAATTTTTTTGGATGTATAATATTATAAAATATAATATAATAGAATTTTATTTATAAAAATATCATTTATAAAGATTAAGTCTTTACACTCTGCAATAATGCATATATTATGTTTTATATTCTCTCTCTATATTTCCACTAAATGAAATAAATCCCTTTTAAATAATTGAATATATAGATTTAACAAAAAATAATTTAATTTTAAAAGTAAATTTTTAATCATGTATGAATCTAGGGACCATGTAATCTACTTTGGTTTATGATAGGCCCCTGAGATATAGGATTCTAGCCTCAACCATCATTAAATGAGGTTAGGACATTTGTTTTAATACATTGTGAAATATAGACCCTATAGTGTTGTGAATCTGACTTATTAGACCCCATTTAGGTGGCCCTTAAGAAATATCCAATGTGGTGTATTGTCATAGAATATTTCATCCATTTTGGATTTTTATTACCCTTATTATACATTAGATCCCCATTGTCTTGTTGAATTGAACATGGGTAAGTGACACTTCCATTTAAGATGTTACTTACTATTTGAGTAAACCAGGGGATAATTTTTGATATGGTGAGGCTATGTGGAATAAAAATACAAAATCATGGGAATTGAGGTTGTTCTTGATACATATCCCTAAAATGTTTTTTACGCAACATATCTTTTAATGCATGTTTGGTAGTGTTATATTTTTAATTTTCGTAGGGAGTGTGAATCCCCATGTGAATTTTTTTTAACATGAGTGACATTATTGATACTAATAACCCCTACAAGGGTACATTTTATAATCCATTGATCAATGGTACCCAATAAGGTGTCCCAAATATTTTCTAACATTGTTCAGGTGTATTATAAATTGGATGATATAGTTAAATGCATCTGTATAAAACTCACACCATACATGTTTTTAGATATTATATGATTAGTGACAATGTCATTAAAATTAATTCCAACCCTTTTTATTTCATATATATAATTTGGTATCATATATTCCCCAGGGTTATTTTTATGTATAAAACACCCATGGGTTGGTACTTTTAAAAAAAATGTTATACTCCATTAATGTAGTGTTTTTATTAAATGGAATGTTAAAAACTAATAGGTGTTTCTGAGAACTTTCTCTGGGAAGATCATTGATATTGATAATATTTTCATAATTATTCAAATGTTTTTTTAATATTTAATCCATTCAAATTATTCAATTTAATCTTATTTGCAACATTTTGGTATTTTTGGTGAGTATTGAGCTTATGTGTTGAAATTGTTTAATTCATGGAATCTAGCAGTTTTTGGTATCTTAGGTATTTCGAGAATTACATTGATTTTTTACACAATTGAACTGATTAAATTATTCATGGATTTTAATGTTCTTGGGATACGAATTATCATTTTTTAACAAGATCCAATTCGATATGAAACATTCCCAAAAAATTGACTAAATTGAAATGTTATATTGGGCAGAAGAATGGATCATACCACATTCCAAGATGAATATATCGAGATTTAGACCTCTAAATGAGATGATTGTATCCAGGATAAAAAAATTATTCTATGGGGAAGATTCATATTAATGTTCATTGATAATTTTTTTCAATAAGACCTTCATTAAACTGACCAAGTGGGGTAGGTGGAATATTAATCAGAGCCCAGAACAATCCAGGATTAGTAATGTGGACAAAAAATATTTTGAACTTATACAAATGCTATGAAATTTCAAGGGTATATAGAAAAAATATTTGGATCATCCTATAATAAGATTATTGAACATGTTTTGGCTATATGGTGTGCAGAACTGAAGAAATATTATGGAATATTTATTTTAGAAGATTTATTTTTCTTTTCATTCTTTTCATTCTTTTATTATTATTTATATTATAATTCTATCATCATCCACCTTATTATCAGTTACCCTTACCATTGTGGGGGAATGATTTTGAGTCATTAGGGAATGATAGGTATTTCTCTTTTAAATATTTTATTTTATGCACTTAATGGTATGAAATCATTATCTCTTCTACACAGTTAGTTTCAAATTCTAATAATAGTTTTATTATCATGTGTGTTTGTATATGATTTTATAATATGTTTTTATTAGTGATTTTATAAATAAAAATTCTTTCCAAACACTAGATTTTAGTATATATGAAATGTAATATATTAGGGCTTAGTGGTCATGTACTTGGCGCTCATCGTTATGTGTGGTAAGAGTAGTGCTTATTCTTGATTTTTTGAGAAAACAATAACCGATCGGGAATTGCCTAAATTAATTGTGGGTATTTTTTTCAAATCAAAAAAATTTAATGAGAGTATAAAAATATAATATATTGTTTAGGTTTACTCTAACCATCATCATTGACCAAGGGAGTGAGTGGAATCAATAATGAAATCTCAATTTAACCGGCATAACAGATGTGGATTTGATTAATAGGAACTATAATAACATTGAAATTGTAAATCCAAACATATCATGATAACCAAATTCTTATAACTATTTTTTAATCAAATTCTATGTCAATTTGTTTAAAATTTTTTTACTTTATTTATTTCTTTTGTTTAATATAATTGTTTTAAATTCCAATCAATTTGAAAAATAACCCCACATATTTCTCAAATTTATAGTGACAAACAGAATTGTTGTGCTCTTTATCTTAAGACAACCTAGGATAAAAAAGTGTCTACATTTTAACATAATAAATAATTTTTCTTTCCACTCCCCATGTTTGGTACATGTCAAATCATGGCTCTATTTCTCTAGAGGTAGTTCCACAATCAAATTATAACTAATTGAAACATTTCAAAAAAATCTTTTTGCGTGATGCTCTAAATTGATAATTTCATTAACTCGTATAATAATTACCCACAAGTGAAAGAACCAATTAATTTATAATTTTGGTCCATTTAGGATGGTTTTTATGTTATTTTAATACAATTGAGGTTATTTCCACAATCCAATAATTAGGAGCCGTCATTAAAATAATTCATAGCATTCCTAATGGATGACATGAATGAGGAAATTTTTGAAGTGATGGCCCGGGAACAAATTTTTTTTCCCATTACATTGAATAATTTTATAATTTTGACATGTTCCTAGGATATTCTACCTTAGTCTTCACTAATATTTATATAGATATCCTATTATTTTGTGGAGCTTGACTGATAGCCTCTATCTGCTACTACTCAAATCAAAGAGGAATATTCGACTGAAGAAGCAATTGAAACTGAAGAAACATAAGGGGATGATCTTCTCTTCAACTCGTTTTATTCTAATTTTATTGAATATGAATTGATTATTACATCTCTTTGTTTTTAATTTTCATATTTGGATAACAATTTTATTGCCTTGGTGAATGAGACACAAAAATAATATACACCTAATAAATAAAATAGGTAGCTCCCAAAACTTGATGATGTCATATTAGAGGGAGTCCAAGAAGAGGTCAATGTTGACTTGCAAGAATAAAGACACTAGATTATTGCATTGAAAGGGATGAATCTGATATTTATTCTTTATGATTTAATTATAATAAAATAGTATTCAAAAATGAATTTTCCTTTGACTATTATTTTGAGGATTTATACCTTGATAAATCACTATAGAATGAATGATAAGTTATGATAGTGGAATAAAATAAAATAGAGGACTCATTCTTTATCATAACCCTGCCATTAAATATGAATCACATATTTACAGGGGGATTTGGTGTAATATATCCACAGAATCATCAATAAAAAATAATATGTTCAGGATAGATAGATGAACATCAAGTGATTCATATTAAACATACATCAACCACCATCATATTGGGGTTAACCAATTGAAACTACCATCTAAAGACATTCAAAACCCTGGGTCCATGTAGAAGATTAAATCAAGATATATCATTATTTTCTCACTCAGATACTAATTTATTTTCTTTTAATATATTCTTATGTTATTTTCCCTTCTTTTGGTTGTTGTTTTTCATGTGTGAAACACAAAGGAACATAACTCAACACTGCACTTCCAATAAGTCAGACTGTACCTCTACATATAACTTTCTTGATTGTTGTAATTTAATTTAAAATAAAATTACATTTTAAATCGACTTGAAAAACTTATAGACACAAAATTATTTATGTGAGGGGGAGGGAACATTTATTACATTTTTAATTTCAATATTTTTTCTATTTTCCAAAAAAAATGGTTGTTTTTTAAATTTTAGTGTGTTTTTTAAAAAATTTAGATGAATATATTATCATTAAATCATTTGAATGGCAAAAATAATTTATTCAATGAAACTTAGTTTATATGAATGTTAAAAATAAATTTGTTTCATGTTCAAATACTTAGGAATTTCATGAAAAATACAATGATTTTCAAATATCATGCCATATCTCATTGTATTTATTTTTAAAATCACATTACTATGGGGATTAATTACTATTGTTTTCTTAGTCATTACATTCACCACACATCTTTACAGAACCATATCATGTTTGATTGAACCAAAAGTTGATTATTTTCTATCAATGCATAAGGGTTTCAGAAACTTTTATTTAAAATGATTGAGGAATTTATTTGGTTTTAAGGCCACATATTTCAAAAATTTATTTTTATTATGGAATACCTTGAATATTTAATATTGTATCCCTCAGAATTCCAGAAAAACCTATTATGTTATCAATATTAAAATCTAATTTTACCTATCCAACCTACATTTAATGTTAAATATCTTAATCTAGTTGAACTTATATGTGTGGGGAAATATCTTCTATTGTGCAACATCATTTGATGATTCAATGGGTGGAACATAAAATTTTTAAGGGATGAATATGTTTCTTAAAATAATAACTATGTTGGTTTTTAGTACTTTCTAGGATTTCTTGATAATAGAAGTTGTGCCTTTATAGATATTCCAATGGTGAAGGAAAGTTGTACCTATCTTCATATTCCATGAAAATTCATCTTTGAGATTATTTACATTAATGATACTAAAATGTTGAATGTTGTGCATAATAAAAAATATTTATTGATTATGGTGATGAATTGATACTAAGGAGAGTGAGTATGAGATCATACATGAGTCAAAATTATAATAAAGTAATTTTTCTTCGAAAATATCCTTCCCACCTAATTCAGCCGATAAATATTTCATATATAAATCCTTCCAACTAAAATTTAAAATATAAAAAATTAAAATTCATAATGATGAACATATGTCCTAGAATCACAGTCTGAGGATATGTTGGAATTTATTAAGCATATGGTGACCCTTTTATGAGTTTGGATGAGAAAGACATTGCTGAAATGTTGTCATTTGAGTGATAAGAGATAATGAATGTGATGTAACTATTTTTGTTGGATGGAAGGATAAATTATGTGGATATATATTAATTTATATAAATTAAGAACTTTATATAATTTTTTTGAGGAATTATATCTTTTGTTTCTTGGTGTTAAATTATAGGATCTCGAGGATATGTGTTTTAAAATTTTCATTGATTTTATTTTATTTTTTACTTATCCATGAATTAAAGTACTAAGTATAGGGGAATTGATAAAAATAATATTTTGATAATTAGAAATATGTTATTTAATATTTTATCCTTTCCCATTAATAAATATAAACATATTTTCATCATTTTATGTATTTTGGTGAGTTTAGAGGTTATGTGTGAAAGTTGTTTCATTCTAGTCATTTAGCGGTTTTTGGATGACTCTGTATTCTAAGAGTAATGCCAATTTTTTTCCAATTAATTTGATTCCCTTTATCATGATTTTTATTTTCATTGTATGAAAATTATACTTATGAAACAATATCACATTTAAACTCAAACAAGCTAAAAAATATCAACTTAGTTGAAATGATATTCTGGTCAGAAGAATGTATCCTACATCATTGAAAGATGCATATTTTGGGATACCAACATCCAAATGGGATTGTTCTAGCTCGGTTATAATTATGTATCAAAATGGAAGCGTCAAATTTAATTTAAACTACATAGTCATTCATTAAGACCTCCCACGAACATGTCAATGTTGTGTAGGTGGAATAGTAGGTGGTGGATAGAAAAATTATGGTCTATTAATGCGACTATAACTACTTTTAAATAGAACCAAATGATATGAAATGTTGAGTGAATATCGAAAACTAAATTTGTAACATTATAGAAGAACTTAATGAAGAATTTTTTACCATATGGTGGCATAATTGAAGAAAACTTAGGGCATAATGATTCTTGAGGATTCATTTTTCTATTATTTCTTCTCCTTCTTTTGATCTTATTAATTTTGTAATGCCTTCTTCTTCCCCAGTCGTATTAGTTACTCTTTCCATAGTGGGTTAAATCTTTTTGATTGATTGGGTAAGGTATTTTTTTTGAATTTTTAATGTTTTATTTCATTAACATAATATTATGAAATCTTTCTCTCTTATGCAAAGTTTGTTTCAAATTTAAATAACAGTTTTTATTATCGTCTATGATTGTATTTTATTTTATATTCTGTTGTTATAATATATTTAGTAAATGAAAATTATATCCATACACTAGGTTCTGGTATATATACAATGGAATATATCAGTGATTATTGGTGATGTACTTAGTGATCAGCATAACGCATGGGAGGAGTAATACATATGGTTGATTTTTTTGGATAAACAAGACTCGTTTGGAAATTACCTAAATCATTTGACAGTTTTTACAGTAAACCTTCCACAAAATTAATGAGAGTATTTTAACTAATATATTGGTATGGTTTACACTCTCCATCACCATTGACAATGGTAGTGAGAGGAAACGTTCATGAAATTTCCCTTTAAACGGCTTAGATAAAGTGAATTGGATTAATTATATTTATGATAACATTGCAATTGGAAAACCTAACATAGCCTGATTACCATATTATTATCACTATTTTTGATCATATTATATGTCATTTTTTTAATATTTAACTTTTTTTATTTGTTTTCATAATTGAAATATTTTAAAAAACAATACAATTTAAAAAACAACTGCACTTCTATCACAAATATAGTGTGACAAAAGTGATTGTTCTTCTCTTCACTAAAGATACAAACATGGTTTACCACATTACTACATTATGACATTGGAATTAATTGTTTTTCCAAACCCCAATATAGGCATGTGTCAGTCGTGAATAATCACTATACAAATTTCCTGAAAACTCTATTTGGGGAGATCGTTAATACTACATGTGGTGCTACCATGTATTTGGAGTCGAGTGTATAGTTTAAGTGTAGAAGATGGTATTTATATCATTTTTGAATGATTAAGGGATTTTTAGGTCGTCATTGGTAATGTTCGAGCCTTCTATATTATCAAATAATTTCTTATTGGAACCATTGTACAAGGGGATATAGAATTCCAAAAGTTTTGACTGCGATATGGATATTTCCATATGTGTTTATAATATAAAAAATTTGATCTTATCTCCATTATTGTGGTCATAATAAACTAGTGTGAAATAACCTTGGTTAATTATTATGGTCGACACAGTAATCGATACAGTCATAAAGACACCCTAAAACTAGTATAAATATTTATATTAAACCATAGTTTTGGACATACAAATTAATGATGGTCAATTTATTTTTTTATATAATTGTTTATTTTTTTATTTATTCATTGATTTCCCTAGCAAAAGATCACTAAATTTTTATTTATGTACATTATTGCACTGGTGGTTTCCTATTATGTTATTTACTCACACCATTTTTGATAGGCTATTACGATTAGGATCCACAGTAGGCTGTCACATGTTTATAAGTACAGGTTGGGAATGGGCCAAAAATTTTTTTTGATAAAAATATATATATCTTATTCTCCAAACTGGGAGGGTTTGAGGATTACCGATTCCCCAAGGCCCTATGTATTACATTATTTTGTTTTTAATTATATATATGTTATTAGCGAGGTGAGTGATCGGTCTTGCATGCTGGTATGATTTCCTTATATTTTTCTATATCATGATAATTTATTTTTACTTAATATATTGAGATGGTTTTGTTTGATACTTTTTCTATATATGTTTTTTTACTCTGATACAAGGATTATAGTTTCTCTATAGTATCCCCTTGAACTACTAATACTAGTCAACAAAATCGATTTTGTGGGGAGGTACACTTGAGATAATGTAGTATAACAATTAATATTATTATTTTTAGTAAGAATATTTATATAATTATATTGAGGAAAAGGGGTGAAATCATAGATCCATATATGGGATCTCTGCATTATTTTGTCTACCTAAAACCATAGGATCCCAATGGGGCTCTAAAGTTGAAACTTAATAATTAGAAAAATTCCAAATTTAAAAAAATATTAAGGGTACACAATATTGGGACCTTAGGAGTCGCTGAACATTACCACCCTAAAATCATGGAATGAGACTATAGATTGAAGAATAATTATCTAAACATATAAAATAAATTATTATTACAAATAAAACATTTAAACTCTCTATTCAATTTTCAAAACAAAACCTCATGGCCAATAATGTATGTCCTTATATTGGTTGTAACAATACATAAAATTTGTTGTGGCATGGTCCCTACCCAGATTACATAATAAGGAATCCATTTAATACCATGTACTCAATCTCAAAACCCTCATTGTGGCATAACACATCTTCCTATGTAAGAACTCATTCACTTTCATCGGTATTAAAAGAACAACCCCTCCAATATAGAATTGAATACCCCCTAAACTGATAATATTAGTCTGATATAACATCCCAATAATACCCAACACATCCTAGTTTCTAAAGAACATTTTCCACTAGTATAATATTATATCCAACATATTAAAAACCACTTAGGGTGTTTTTTAATAGAACTACCACCCAAAAAATTAAAAAAATATAAAAATAGAGAAAAAATAATATTCCCTAATCGAAATCATGAAAAGAATCTTGCATCCAATTTTTTTTGGAAAACCATACCCACCATCATTCTCACTAAATCAAAAAATATTTTTTTAATCATAATCATCCCACATTAATTTTACTCATACCTAAAAATTCAAATTTGTAATTCATCCATAAATCTCAAACCACCTCAGTCTTAAATTCAATACTCTCACACCCTGTTATTACATGGGATACCCAATATATATCCACTATATGATTACTAACACATTATATCACAATTCACTAAATTCTCTGCTAAATATTTTCCAAAACCCCCATTTATCAAACCATGATTAACATAACCCCAATGGAATCATGTCTCTTAATCATAACATAAATAACTAAAAATCCCAATATAAATTTTCCATCCACATAATTATTACTCCACACTAATAAACCATGATGGATCACAATTATACATTGGTTATATACTAAAAAAATCATAAATTAAATAATATCAGGAGGATGGTTCACTACAACATAAATAATATACTCTAATGGATGATAACAAAAAATGACACTCCTCGCCATGGGAATGACTTACAAAAATTAAAATTAGTTGGTAAAAACCATGATACCATGAAAATTTATAATTTAATTAGTCAATTATGATAGTAAATATAAACTCTATGAGATTAAACTATAGTGATATATAAAAAATGTGTTATACCCTATCAATACAAAATTCAAACACTGAGGTCACTTCGGGTCAATCACTAAAAATTAAGTAAAAAAATATACCCAATAAAATATTTAATTCTCAAAATAGTGGACTAACACAATTAGAATCCTCCTACATTATTTTGGATCTTTCTAAACCATCATGACACACTAATAGACAAGAAAAGTTTACATTCAAGGTCACTCATGCCCATAAGGACTCATTATTAGTATCATAGTAAACATAGATATCACTTACTTAATAATAACTCTTCTCACCATTTTACCCATACAAAAACAAATAACATATTAAAAAAAACCCCTTGAAATTTACGGAATTCAAATAAAAATCTAAATCTCAAAAATATCTATCCAATTAGTTCATTATTAACAGAAACAGATAATATATTCAATGAAAAGTCATTAACAATTTTATGTTATATTTCTCAAAACCATAAACATCCAAAATAAATAGAAATGGTGACATTATGAGAACATTAATTTAAAACCAATTTATAAAAAATATGCCTTATTCTACCGCATGGGTTTTATTTTTAAACCAAGGTAATCTCAAAATCCAAACATCTTTAAAATCATTTCCCTATAAAATCAAAAAACATCTTCCCAAAATAAATCAAATAATCCTTGGGATTTTATATTACTCTAATCCCTCCATAAAATATTTTCATGATATAATAAAATATATAACATGTTTCTTCAATAAAAAAAGAACATTGATGGTGAAATATAACCAAAAACACCTCCCATACATTTGTGTAATATTTCCAATTCATCTTAATGGAATTATTATTGAATAAGTAAACATCTCAAAGCCAATACCAATTACTCATAATGACTATCATTAATCCCATATTAGTATATTTGGTCCAACACCACTCTAATAGCATCATCCTCTGTCTCACTCAATGTACAATAGATAGATCCAATTACTCAAGAGTGCATACCCATAAGCCAGATGTTTCCAACTAGCATCATGGGTTTAATGTGGTATCATTGGTATGACTATAAAACCTACTTTAGATTTCAAAATGTGAAGTAATAACAAAATTTCATAAATCTAACAATAAAATGAAAAATGGAATCTGATAGTTTATCACATGTGATAAAATATGAACTATAATATGGACTAAATTTAAATTTCATACATATATTAGATTACCACCGACTAGGATTTTCACATATACAAAATTTAATAAATGAAAATAAACAAGGGAACTATAGATTCTCCGATAAAAACCACGTCCCAATATCATGGAACACATCCATGGAATGTTAAACGATCTACAAGGGCCTCTTTACAACATGTTCCTAAATCCAATTGAAAATATGCTTAGGTATGCAAGTAAAATGTTAAGTGAATCGAGTTATTCTTACATAAATATGATGGAAACCACCAATGTGGTCTTGTACTACCCTGCATATATAGTAATAAGTTTGTGAAAAATTCCTATCTAAATCAATATATAACCATTGAAAATAAAATAAACATTTTTCAATCTATGGGTCCATGACACCGATTGACTATGCTTTATTTATCAAATTTTAAGGTGTCTCAAAGCATGTATTGATGACATGTCCAACCATGTAACATGTGGGATCCATAATACATGGTATCACCAACCACTAATCCAAAATTTGGGGCCCAATCCATAGAATAGCTATCACATTAGATTCAAGTGCATGGAAAAATATTATATATACTAATTTCTAAGGGGACAATTCCTACGAAATTCTTACGATGAACTCCAAATATGTGGATGCTTTTATCATATGCGATCCAAATCCATGGTAACCACTATAATTTACTGAGATGAAAATATATGGAGGATATAATATTATGCTCCAACATCATGAAATTATCAAACACTAATCTCCATATTAATGGAATTTTCCATCCATACCTAGCTCCAACTCGTGGAAGAAAAAACTTATATGCTCAATTAAAGGGATCCCAACCATATACTTGACTCCAAGGAGTTTCATTCCATCATTATGACATCCACCTAGAGGTAACATCCATTAAAAAAAATAAATAACAGGGGTTATCTAAAAACTTCTTGAATTATCAATTTCTATAGTCTCATACCATCAATATTCTGTTACGGTCGAATAGAGGAACATGTTACCAACCCACCTAAACCCAAAAAAACCGAATAGCCATCAACGACCCACTATAGTAACTCTATGCAACCAAATAGAGGAACTAAACATAGATTCATGGGATTAAAATGTGATCTCGTGTCAACACCTAACATATAATGACATCACATCCCACGGTGGTAACAACTGGGTATCATTTAATTTATAGCTACATGGTATATCACCACATAGATGTCCAATAAAAAGAAATTTCAGGACCCATCGTAGTCTCTAATTCCACTCTAGGTTGTTCCACACATAAAACCCATTCATAGATTATCTATGGTTGATTACACTAAGACGAGGTCACATAAGAAGAAATAGGGTTTATCTTCCAATTCATGTCATGATGAGACATATAGACCAAATTCCATAAGTTATCCTCTAAGACCCACAAATTTAACTAATTATAGGTCCAACCTCACCTCTGGTGAGGGGAGTCTTAAGTCCATACACATGGCTGATGGGTCTCATCACGTCTATCCACACATCTCACATAGTCTGGATACCACCCGGTATCTAGGCGGTCCCAGCTTCAACGATTGAAAGGTTAGGTACCATGTTAACCCACAATAGATAACCATGAGTCATGGAATTAACCATTTGTTATTTAAATAAATTAAATTATTTAAACTGACATGAGGAATCTCTGTGAGGGGTGATCTAAAGCATCAATATTCATAATAAAAATGAAGTAATTTCATGGGGAAAGTATATGATAAAAACCCCTTATTTAGTTCTTCAAACATTTATTCGAAGGGTTTGTAGTAACTGAAAAAGAAAATCTAGACTCATACTAATTAAAAAAGACTTTTTTAATGTCTCAATAATCTAAATCACACCATTAATCAATAGCTAAATAATTTCACCATATGAAATTAGGTAATTAATCAAATTTTAAAATAGAATAAATTATCATAACACACCATTTGTAGAACGATCATTTGCTTTTTGAGGAATAAACTATTTTCTGCTCTTTGTCCACTCCCAAACCCCATATGGGAAAAATTCACAACCTACTCCCAAAACCCCATTTTTCTAAAAATTAATTTTTAGGAAAAATATAAAAAATTACATGTCTTGGAGTACCTAGATCGAATCGAAAAACTAAAATATGTAGACAACATCAGGGGACATCCTCTTCCTCGAAAGTGATAAATATACATCACTAATATCAAATTCTACCATGATATTGTAGAATTAGAATGGAAAACATAATTTATGAAGGTAAAAATAAAAATGAAATAAAGGGGAAAAAGAAATGGGTTTACTATTGGTGTAATTCTTTATAATATCACGGAAGGATGATGCATAAATCCACTGAAAAAGAAAGGAGAGTTAAAGGAACATAGGTAGGATCTTTCTTGGTCTTGTGTGAGAGATAAGATAGGTATGTGATTCTCCCTTAAATAATTAATGTCAGAAATTTAATTTTCCACCGTCAAATGTGCCATGAGGTTTACCCTCACATTTGGCCAAACTGTGATCTTACTATGTGGATACCAAATTTTTTAGCATTACCCCACAAAAATTTTGGTAACATAGTTTTCCAGACAATGTGCCACCCCTTTGTTGACTTGGAAACCCACTGAAAAATAATTCATGGTTTACACTACAAACCCACAAGGTTGTATTGAAACTATTAACCAAGCCTCAAGTCCCCAAAAAAATTCACAAGGTTTCCAATAAAACATATTTTTCATAACCATACCCACGAAATAACGATTTGAGAAAATCAATAGTATATAAAAATTAACAAAATGTTCATTTTGTGTTAATGTGAATCCTTGTTTCCCATAAACCATGTCCCAATCCATTCCCACATCTTTTTTTCTCCACACAACTTTATGCTTCACCCAAATACATTGATTTCCCCATGAACAGCTGAGGAACCACCGAGCCACATTGAATTCCCAGAAACATCCATTTAAAATGTATCATATATCATAATTTTGTTTGGAATACCATATCATTCTTGAAATCATCATTTCAATGAAAATTTTATATTCTATATGAAAATTTCACCTCATCCCGACACAAGATATTAAAACCTCAAAACCATTATACCTCTCACCTATATGAGGCCTTAGTGATCATACATCCTCAAATCCTAACCCATAAGGGTCATGAATTTCCACAAAAAATGAAGCTTCCTTCCAATTAATAACCAATACACTACAAAAATATCACATTTACCGATAGGATTTGTAAGACACCCAACCACAACCCATCGCCTATAACAACTACAGAATCAATGATATAGCACATTCCTAAGCCTGTCAAACACAGAAAATGAACACATTATTGTCTAAAATATCACCCATCCCATGGAAAAATCTATTATATGACATTCATGAGAAGAAAAATTATGATCTATGATGCCTCCACCATCATATTTTCTAATATAGGCACACATCTGAAATCCCAATGATGGTCCTAGAATATTTCCCATGTACCACAACCAAAAAATGATATTTCTTTCTAAACATCATCACCCTTTCTCATTTATAAATTCTAATCCAAAATGGACATGCCTCCATCACACCTTACCAAAAATAGAATGATATAATTTCCTCAAAATTCATTAGAAAATTCCCAAAATACTCTCAACATATCCCAAATGACATATATTATATCATTCTTAACTAATTACTATTTTTACATTTATATGTAGTAGTTGATCCTCTTATGAATGAAATTTCCAAACAAATTCTCCGAATATCCTATTAACTCATCATAAAAATCCAATCATAGTCACACTATGCCACATAATATTGTTATTATTATAAGACGTCTCAAAGAAACATGTATCTAATATCTAGTAACATTCATTATATGAAGTTCCATCTTTCTATTTTTATTTTATTGTCACAACATGAGATCCAATAGAAATTTGACCACTAAGAAAACAAAATTGTACTAAACCAAAACAAATAATGACACCCACACACTAACTCCTGTTGAATTTTCAATCAAAACATGTACCTAGAAATCACTATGTTATCTAAATGTAACTAGATCCACTGTCTTACTACTAAAAAAATTCTAAATTATCCATCTGATGACTTTTTAAAAAAATCATTCATTTCTTCCATATTAGGGTCACATTCTCTCTAATGACATACTTATTAACAACATAGAAATATTATTTCTTTCACACTGCATAATACGTGTCTAAACAATCATGAACCACACCCCATCCCTATCCTAATATAATCACTAGTATGGCCAGAACTATGAATTATTTATCACCATCATGGACAGTAACTTCATCCATATCCAAACCTAATGGGAACATCATCCATGATATATAGTGAATTTAATATCATAATAGGGTCACCATCATTATCATCTTCTTCAATATATTTCATCACTAAACATTTGACAATACCCCTGACTGACACTCACATATGGACAACCCCGGACACCATGTCACCAATACAATGCATGTCAAGGTCCTGCCTCAGGTCGACCATTTGGTGGTACAAAATATATTTTTTTAAACATTGCTCATCATTAGAGAAACACCATTATTTTAATCAAAAATCCACGGAACATAACTTAAATGAATATTATCCAATTCCCTATTTCCTTATCCCTCTCATGACCATCACTAATTCAATAACCCAACTCATTTGATTCGTACATAACCCATGTAAAATTTACCATGATTGATGGTAATATTTTTTCTCAACACTCCTTGGACCCCTTGGGAAATATTATCCAAAACAAGGAACACTATTTGTTCTATGTCTCATTAAATATAATCCTCCTATATGCTGCCATTCCAAAATCATGTGCATTGATTTTTGGACTAGGTATTTTTATCCTCAACCACAACTACAACTACCAAATAGTAATGTTTCAGTCAGTATCATTTGCATTTCTCTTACCATGATGTTAAAATCAACCAGATCCTATACAGATATATTTCATATAGTATTTTACCCAAATCCAATCGTTGATGCCTGATTCACCAACAACAAAAGTTATCATAAAAAAAAAACATAAATTCCATTGACTAATAATTCTCTTCTAAAACATCAATATAATCTAAAACATATCATATTTAAGAATATTTAAATAATAAAAAAATATGTGTTTTTCCATACATTTAGACTTAATCAATACTCTATTTAATATAGTTGAAGATCCATTCAGATTATATAATATGTGACTCCATTAAAATTTATTTGATATTATATACATAGTAGTAATATGTATGATTTATATACTAGAATGTCACGTAGTTTGTGATACCAATATTCCATACAAGCTCCGTTTCATTAGAAGTACTTCCTCAGTCAACCACATATAAAATATTTCCATGTAATCTAAGAGTAGAAACCATTCCTTTTTCCCCCACTATGATAATTTTCAATAATTATTTATTCAGATCATATTTGGATAAAATTATAAATAAAAAAATTCGTAGGAGATGAAATTATTGTAGTAATTCTATTATAATATTCATTGAAATCACAAAGTGTTTCCTCTATTTCAAAAAAAATCCTTCAGAAGTATCATTTTTATTCCTATCAAAAATTATATCACCAAAATTAAAAATCAGAATGAGATATTTTATTATATCTATATTTGAATATATTGTGTTATAACACATTAATTTCTAAAAAATAATTCTCATTATTATTTATTAGATCATTTAATACCATCATTGAGCATCATAAATAAGCATATATGTTAATTTTTTTACCTCAATAACATTGGATTTTTTATCATAAAGGTTAAATACTTCTATTTTTTCAATGTAATCCTCTTCTACCAATGAAAATTTTTAATATTTCACCATATCATAAATTTTCAGCACATGAAAATTACATGGATCATATAATTCAACAATTATTTATATTTTTTCAATCCTTGTAATATTGTAAAAATTATCACCAATCATTACATCATCAATTTGAGACTATCCACTTGATATAAGATGGTTTTAATTATATCAAACATCCACTTTCACATTATTTTGTTTCATAAAACCCAATTTATAGACTCAAAAGTCATGTCATTGAGATATATCATTAATCACAATGTTTTATTAGTCTCAATATGATATATATTTTCATCAACTGTTTTTAATCAATCCAAATTTTTACAATGTAATTTTTACACTCTAGTTCAACTTTATAAAACTCGTGATCATTTTTTGAAATTGTTAATCACATTTGGGAAGAAAATTCATTGTTTCTGCATCAATAGTTTTTTAACTTTATCATGTTTTCCAATACTATTTAAATTAGATCCACCTTGGTCCAATATTTTTTTGATTTATATAATTATAATAATCATCAAATGAATTTTAATAATCTATTATAAACTTTTAATCTTTTTAATTATGTTAATCACGTTCTTCATTGATTTCCTTATATACATCCTCAAAAAGTGTGCATGTTTTCCAAAAATGTGTATTTTCTAACATAATAACTACATATATATAAATGTTATAGATTATATTATTATTATAAATAATTTGAACAATTATAATGAATGTATTTCCACGAAATATGCACTCATTAACATAATCCCCAACATTAACCAAGTGTATTATATTTATTATAAAATAAATCATGGTTTTTAAGGTAAATAACCATTTTATTAGGTATTTTGTTGTAATTGTAAAATTATATTGAGTTTTTGAAGTCTGTAGATGGATTTAGTTGTTTTTGAATAGATTTTAGGGTTGAATAGTTTGATAATTTCTAGGGGAAATAGTTTAATTTCTCCAGGAATCCATATAATGATTTTTGGGGGTCACTATGTCAGAAAATGGTTGACACACAATTTGTCCAAAACATGTGACTAGATATTTTATATGGGAGTATTTAGGATCTCATAAATGAACGATTGGTGTATAATTTGTCACATCATGCCGCATTATAGTACTACTCTCTAGGTGATGTCTAACAACATGAGCTTGTTTAGCACACAGTTTGTTAAAATGTCCATCATTTCTGTTCAATATTATTAAATAAAAATTTTTAGTTTAACATGGATTAACACCCTAAAACACTCATATTATTTTATTCTCATAGGTTATCAATATCATCTACCCAATTATTCATTTTAGTAATTTAATTTGACCTCAGAGATGATTTTTTAAAATTTAGGATGCATTCAATCTCTCGAATCAATGTTAAGTAATATTCGTGAATGATTTATCTATATCTACTAATCATATATCTCGTATATTCATTTATATGACCTGTTATAAATATATATATATTTATTATGATGAGTATTTTAATGAGATACTTTTCATATCATTAATTTGATTGGTTTCCAAGGCCCGATCGCGAGGTTTCATATTTTATTCTTCATTTTCAATAACCATTGAGATTTATGTGGCTTATCTATCATCATTATCTATTCTATTACTAAAATAATTATCTATATTTAAATATATTTCTATGAGTTTAAATTTTTTTATGATATCATCAAGGAAGAACTTTTTTTATTAATTAGGAATTCAAATTTTGATTTGTTTTCAGAAAACTGATTCATTTATTAATATAATAAATGGTGTAAAAATTAATGTTTTTTCTCAATTTGTGTAAAATATTCAATAAAATTCATTAAGTGGAAAACATTTTTTTATAGATTATTATCTCTGAACAAATAGTTATCTTTATTTCATTTTCATTTAGTGTGGTGCATAATACAGGGACTGTTCTGACTAGGGCGCCTAGAGATTGGCTAAAAGGTGATGAATTGGTGGATTAGTGAGTAAATTCTCTTGAGTATGAGAATATAACATGACATTTAGGGTTGTTGGAGTAATATATGGGATTTGTATATTCCAAGTGGAATAAATTGATAAATAATGAATTAAAAAAACATCATTTATGATAAAATGTATAATTTTGGTAAACAACTTGATTTTCCCATATTGTTATTAAGATATTATTTTTAGGTGGTAGACAACATGTTATTCTCTTAGTGGTGTATCGTGAAATATTTTTTTTCTTATTGGGTATGTTTAATCACCCTATATACTCACATTTTCTTTTATGCAGATTTCTTTCTTCATGATAAATGTAAATGAAAGGTCTGGTACTTCTCTTGTAGAGAGGCTTGATGCTGGTACCTTATACTGAATTCAAATCTTAGATTTTATTTATCATTTTCATCGTATAAATTCCAAATCAATGTTATAGTTTTGGTTTTCTCAATGATCTTCTTTATTCATGAATTATACATTATCACTGCAACTTTGATATTACAATTATTTAAATCCCATTGAGTTATAATGTTTATTCACCTGTATCTGATATTTGGTTTGATAGTTTTTATTTTATTTTTTCTTCTTTTGTTTTTCGTTTGTAAAATAATCCCACACCATTTTCGAAATCCCATGGAATTTATTACTGATCATTCATTTCATATCTACGTCGTCTAATGTTAGTTGTTCCTCATTCTTGAACCAAACCAATGTATTGGGCGAGGATGAAACAAATGGTATATGTCATGGTTGTTTCATCATCATGGGATAGTAGTAAGGAGATAAGAATTTTGGAATATAATATTTATAGAATAAAAATATGTATTCAACCTATTCATATTAAACAACATGATAACATGATTCTTTGGGGACAATTTGTGTTCTATGAATCATATACGTGTTTCCTCATCTCATCATGATGGGTTTAGAGGATTAGTGTTTCATATCATGAAATAATATTTAGATTTACCTATTGAAATGCAGTTTTTATATTATGATAAACATTATAGGATAATTATTGGTAATTATTTTATTTGATTATTTGCAATACTCTATTCTATCATAAACAAGATACTAGACACATTGTGGTGTTTTGTTTTTTTATAGAAAAATTTAACCAGTAATGAAATGTAGAAACCTATAATAAGAGGCCACAAAAAATATGGCTAAACATGAGATAAATGTGAAATATAATGATATAATAATTGTTTGTAATTCTATGGCCATTGATAATTAAAATTGAAATTAAGAACTTCGATAAGCTGACCACCGTGAGAAATTTCTGAAATGGAGTGTACCAATCTCCTTGGGGGGGATGGTTGATCATGAAAATGAACATGTAAGGATTAATATAATGAACTAAATCATTTATTTCCTATAAATATAAATTTTCTGTTCAATAAATATAACTGAGTTCATGCTAGAGGATCATTAATACTCATATTTTAAATTAGATCTCCAAGCTACTACTTTCCAAGGCCTTATATCAGATGAATTTTAATAATTATTTGATAAACAATTATATTCACACACCGTGAAATATACAAGATGATATATTTATTATTCATAATGTATGAAAATATATCATCTATATATTATAAAACTTTTTTTAATGAAATTTCATTATATTTTTCCCAGTGTAGATATTATTTTATACCTCAAAGCACTCATCATTGTGTCTGGAATTCAAAAAGAGAATATTTATTGACTCAAATTTTATATATAAAATATTTGGGTACTATAAGGATTATATTCAAGACTATGTGATGAGAATTTGGGTGATTATATGGTCCATTTAGCCCAAAATAAATGTTTGAAATATATAAAATATATTAAACAACACACATATTTATTTTTTCAAAAAAAGTGGATTAAATTTTTAAATGGTGGTTCAGATAAAAAATATGAGAGAAAAATTTAGTTTATAAAATTTATTTTACCCTAGATGTGACATAACCAAATCCATCATGGGAAATTTTAATAAACAAATTCAGTTGCATGAAATGAAGTAAATAAATAGATATTTTATTTTATTTTTACTCCCCTGATGTGATGACTGAAATTACTTTTAATAGACTATTATGAAAAAAAGTAAAAGGTTATCCACATAACCCAATAGCAGTTGGAGAGTTGTTGGATAAAAAATTAGAGGATCTCTAATAGTTGAACTTCTTCTGGATCGTGGATAAGTAATTGACAAGAAATAGAATCGAAGGATCCCCGAAACGATAATGACGATGCCTCATTCAACAAAAGAGATTGATATAAATTGAGGTTCAATTTTATTTTTATTTGGAATATTTACCAATTAATAATTTCTTTGATTAACATGGATCAATAAAAAAATAAATTTATCCATGTATTTTCCATTTATGAGATGGGATCTATTCTGGTGATTTTATTGGGAGAATTTATTTGTGATTAAATTATCATATCTTCATTCATCATTCTATCAGGAATTAATCGTGGTATACATGAACATTGACCAACATCATTTCATTTTTATTATTATTATAATTATCTCCTTTGATAATTTTTTTATCCCAAGAGTTCTTCATTTGTTTTGTAGTTTATTGTATACCATAAATTGGAAAATTGCATGCCCGAATCAAGGTGCAATGGTTTGAAATCGTAGATCCACCCTTGATACGACATAATTGCGGGGAAAAGATGGAATTATCAACAAATCAAATTGTTTTACATACAATATTGAAATCCCTTTGGAACATAATGAATAATTACTTTCAAATCCATTTTACAAATATATTCAAGATTTGAATCTTGGTGTTCAATCATGGTGAGGTTCAGATGATGATCTACATTGACTCCGGTGAAGGGTGAGGCAGTAAGGACATCTAGAGGAGTGTCAATCGATAATGAAACCAGATCAAGAAATTTTGAATCATTCAAACTACATGGTGAGTAACTAAGAGAGATATTCCATGCATGCCCCTTTTATTGGTTGTTAGGGTTTCGAGAAAGAGATATGTATCACAGAGAATGTGACATTGTCACATGACATGTGGTCCCCTTCAGTTATATTCGCTGATACCATGGAGATTACAGGGATACGAGCTAGACTACAGGGCAGGGGCACATCATGTGTTCCCACATATACATGGATAGGTGAGGTTTATATATGATTACTCATCTACCATGACATGGGGTGAAGTACACTAGTAGTACCGGGTTGTGTACTTTCAATAGGACACTGACAAAGACACCGACACGGGAAGGACCTAGGGACGAAGTGTCAAATTGTGTAACCCTACTACAGACCATGTAATATCATAATGATTGATTGGAGTCTTTTTATAATATATATTGGAATATTTTCGATAGCATGTGTTCTCTATTTCCTTTCTCGTGGGGATAGTATGGAATCACAAAATATACATAAGAAAACGATCCCTTAAGTAGAACTTCTTCTATAGAAATTTTCTAATCCTTCAGTGTGGCCCCGAGTGAGGTCCTCTATTCATCATCATTACCAATAGGGAGTTCTGGGTATCATTGTGACTGACAGAACACAGGAACTAGTTCTTTACTTAGCGGGTTAATCTAAATTGATTTGTTGGTATACCCCGTGGCCCTGGGAGTGATCCTAATTTGTGTATCATATCTCTTTGAACTATTAGTGTGTACTTATAATATAGAGACCAATAGTATAAAAAAATGTTTTTATAGTGTAGTTATCATGCCATTTATTTAGAAATGATGTGTAAATTTGGGCATATTATTTTTTCATGCCATTTTTTATAAAAATGACAAGAATATGTATGTATTAACCACTCATTCACAACGGTTCTACAATATAAATGATGTGAAATTTTAGGTTTTTAAATTTGATATACTATAAAATACATAAAAAACATGAATATACATATTTCGTTTTAGTTATAATATAACCGACATAAAATCCATTTAAAATTTATGTACAGATCGATGTTTGTGTTAACTGCGCTGCCTGTTTCATAATGGACCAAGTATTTCTTTCTAACCAAATCCCTAACATTCAGTTTTCTTCAATTTGGTGGTCTAAATATCACATAACAATATAAATAAAAACATAGTGTTTCATTTTCATCGGGTAACAAATCTAATATACGCCTCAGAAAATTTTGGATTCTCTCTCTTTGATCAATATTTGACTTCAGATCTCCAACCAACTACTGTTCATTAAGGTATTCTTCATTCTTCATTACTATATTCATACATTAGAGTTTCTCCATATTCATTTTTACACATTAGATTATAGATCTTACCATCTGCAAAAATCTCTCATGAAGATTGAATTTTGAATTTGATATTAATTTTTCTAGGTTATTTATGTTTTTTCATTTGGATTAATGGTGTTTGATTTCTATTATTTTATATAAAAACAATTGATTTTACAAAAGTTTTAGGATGAAAATAAGCGATTAATTATAGGTAATTTTATAGTAAATATGTTCAGATAAGCCATATAGATACCCAGAATGTAATTCTTCAAATATTTTATAGGCTATAATAAATTTCAATATAATTCATCAAAATATGTGGCTAATACAGGCACAACTATTCATCCCTATTGTGTTTTTTCATTGTCCACATTTTAGTCCTATGTTTATCCAAATGATTCATATACTTCATTGACGTGAATAAAATATTGGGTTCATCATGAGTTGATGATATTAACATGACTTTTTATTTTTTGTAATTTAGTTGTGTTCCATTTAATTATTAAAAATGTATTTATTGAAAGTAGATTTTGTAAAAAAATTTGATTGAGAAGTAGACCGCATAGTTTTTTTAAATAATGTTCTTTGACATTATGTGATTGCATTTGATTTTAAATGTATATATAGTAAGTGTTTCCAAATAATATATGGTGATTGAAATTTAATATAAATTTAAGTTCTTATTTAGTTTGTTTAATTGATTAAAAATGTATTCCAAAATATGTACCCATTCATTTTGTGAATTGAAAATTAAATGGCATTGTACATAAATCTACATGAAAAATTCATATCCTTGTTTGGGACCAAAATCTTTTAATTTATGATTTCTTCAAAGTTTTATTATAATAGTGTGTCCCTTAAATTGTTGATATTGTAATATAAATTATATTTTATTATATAATACCTTTTTTCCCAGTTGATTTATTCAGTTTTAAGAAAGTAACATTATACGAACGTAACATAATAATAAAATCAATTATGTTAGTGATTATTTATGTTAAAATAATTTTTGAACAAGTTAAAGTCAAATTCTTTGTGAATGCCTCACTAGATTGAGACATATTTTTAATGGAATCTATTTTGTTATTCCTTCAGCCTGAATTTATTTTCCCATAAAAATTTTCTATTTTCATTCAAATAGATCGATTATTGGTTTTCTATATTTTTCAATTTATTTTCTAATATAAATATTTTATTAATTATTAGCCTTTAATATTTATTTTCTATAGTTTTTATAGATAATGAATCAATTTTTGATTAGTTCCCCAAGAATATGTTCTGAATATGTGGAAGGTGTCGACGTTTTTTTGGAATTTTCTAAACACAATATTCCAATAAAATACATGTATTCTATTCTATTATTGAAATGGCTAAATATGAAGAAGTTGAACGAAAAAGAGATCAAAAATCATTTAATTATTCTTTATTTTAATTCCATCTATATCCCTTGAATTTGGCATAGTGAAAAGAGATATAATTCTATATCTAATGATGATGGTTCTTTCTAATATGATAAATCTAATAAACATGATAAAATGATTTGTTATTTTGATTTAGAATAAAATTGAGAAAATACCGACAATTGAGGGTTTATAGTTGATACTGAAAAACAATTCTATATAGGGTGTACAAAATATACGGTTATGTCAATAGTGTTATGATTGAAAATCATGAAGGCGAAACATGGATGGAGTGATAAGAGTTTTACAGAGCTGCTAAAATTGTTGAAATAAGTTCTTCCTAAAGAAAATTATCTTCCAAATCCACATTATAAGTCCAAGAAAATATTATGACTCATGAGATTAGTGTACAAGTGAAAAAATTCATGTTCGAGTGAATTTTTTATATATATGGATGAATACGAATTTCTATTAGGGTGATCTGAATGTGGAACATCACAGTATAAGATGCAAAAAGAAATCACAGGCTAATTCAGATGATTCAAAGACCCCAGATAATGAATTTTGGTATCCTCCTATAATTATTCATTTGATACATTTATTCTCTAATTCACATGATGAGAAATAGTTATGAGGTCATGTTGATGAGAGGATATGTGATTAAAAAATACATCATTTTTCTGATTGTACATAGTGAAAAAACATTGATCACACTTTTCCTAGAATCAGAAATGAAGACTAAAAAAAATTCAATAAATCATAGGAATTGTATATTGCTCCAACACTTTTATAAAATGATTAGTATTTTAGAGTGTGAAAAAAAATTTATGTGAAAATTGGATTGACAAATAAATCTGGTATTGATAGTATTATTTTGAAGAATGTGTCAATTTGTTTGAGCTACAATATTCTTGATATCATGAGGTGAAAAAAAACATTGATTTCATGCTTGTGGAGTATACTATATGTGAATGTATTATTAGAAAATTGTAAGATATTAATGAATGACTATATATTTGTTGGATACAATAATTGATTTACTCACAAATTGGAATATGTTTGGAGTTGTCTCCCACTCCTCATGGAACGTGAACATTCCTACCCCCAGCTTGTCATACCTTATAAAAGATGGAGAAACTTGTATTTTCTCAATGTCTTAATTATATCAATGTGAAAATTTTTTATTCTTCAAATGTAATTTTTTTTGTGTCTACAATGTATCTATAGTTGGTATGTATGAGATATCATAATTGTCACATCATGACACAATAAATATTACAAGTTTCATTGCATGGAATATTTCACACACGTATCAGAATGAATATCATGAGGGAGTGTTTTTCAGTTCTATTTTTAATAAGATGATTTATTTAAAACCTTCAAAAATTTGGGAGAATTAATTGTTCTATATAATTTCTCCATTGGAAATGTATTTTTTCCAACGAATTTTGATATCATTGATTATTTAATGGTTCATTTTGTATGTGAAATAAAGCTTTGTGGATCTGTATATCTATGATGGGTCTTTCCTTTTGAATGGTATATGAAGATATTGGAGGGGTATTTTAATAACCCATATCAACCTGAGGAATCTATTTTTGATAAGTATATTTATGAGGAGGTTGTAGAGTTTTGTACAAGATAATTTTTTTGACATGGAGAACATCAGTTTGCCTATATCTCACCATGGGCGAGTTAATTTCGGATGAATGTGGATTCGTGGCTCTAATATATAATAGTTGATAAGTGAACACATAAATAAGTTATAGTCTTACATATTGAATAAAATTTATTCTCATCAACCAAATATTACCTTCAATATAATTAAGTTGAAATAAGGTTGGTCAAAGAAGATTGATAGATTGATTTGGAATGAGAATAAAAAAACTTTTTTCTATTGTTTAAGGATATTGTGAAACCAAATGTATCAGAAACATCAACATGGATAGAGGGATGTCTAGGAATAAATTTGATTACTAGGTATTGGAATCACATTAATAATTATACTTATCATTCGAAATATCAAGACAATATAAGTGAGTTTCAGATTAGTATTGTGTTGGTGTTCGGAGAAGCAATGCATTTTTCAAGATCCAAATCCAAAAAATCAATCTTCGCCTCAACTAAAAATTATGGAGTCATTAAATAAATATGGGAGGTTGATTACTTCAAATTTCATGTTCCAGGTTTTATGTGTAAATGTTTTATCGATAAATTTCTTTTTGGAAAGATGAACTTGGATTGATTGTAGTTAATCAAAATAAATTATATTACAAAAATATTCCTTTAATCATGGAAACACATGGAAAAAATTATTTTTTCTAGATCAATCTGATATGTCATGGGTTACTCTTTTAGAAAAAAATATTATGTTGTGGATGATAAACATAAAGATGATGCTAATTTATGTGGTATCCCAACATCCATGGAATGATTAAAAATAATATATATGTACATGTCGAATACATGGTTTTTTCATATTAAATGATTACGATTAATGAATTTGGTAAAAAAATATTTAGTTTTTTCTTAATATTACATGTAACATATTTAAAATGAAGGTGCACATTTTTAAATTTTGTAAGTTACATATATTAATTTTATTTTATTTATTAAAACATGTATTATAAGTTAAATTGTTTGTTTTATATTAGTTGAGTTTTTTCTAGTTTTCTATATTTACTATTATGTAATATATCTATGAATTTATTTTGTGGAAAACCAAATACTTAAAATTAAAAACCCAAATTAAGAACAAAATATATTATAATATAATTATTTTTGTTGTAAAAATTGATTTATCTAGTTGGTGAATTTTTCATCTGACATTTCAAATTTAATGAATATTGTGTAGTTTTCATTAATTTATGTCATTTAATCTCACATTAATATTTTTAGTCTCATAGTTAGTTATAACAAATAGGAATAAAATTATGTTATGATTGGTATAATTTTATTTTTTGTTTTATAATTGGTTATTTATTATTTACATTTTTTTATAATTGTTGGATTTATATATTTTTTTACAAATGGATGTTTCATTTATTTATAGGATAATAGAATATTAATCCTCTACTCCACCATATATTTCTAGAGATGGTCAATAACATACCTTTGGGGAGGAAGATACACATGATCTTGTTTATCAGCCTCCACGTCATTCTTTACATGAGACATCTACTTCCACAAGTTAAAAAGAGATCAAGGGTTAGTAAACATAGAACCACATATTTATAATGTTTATCAGTAGCCCATAGATAGAACCAGAGGTTAAAAATAACCTTTGATGATAAAGAAATTTCAACATGTCCAAATGAAAAATTGTTCATGACTTTTGAATTGGTACATGATTAAATAGATGTTAGTGTTTTTTTTAAATGTTTCAAAATGACACTATCACTATTGTAATATACTATTTTCTATGATTTTTTTTAAATATTTTACTTATCATGAAATTTTTATAGTAAAAAATGTTTTTCCAATTCATATCAGATTAAATATGATATATCTGACATTATAGGAGTCAAGTGTAAATGACTATCTTTGGAGGCTAGGAGACGAAGGGATTTTAAATCATCTCTCATATCATAGTTCATATTTTGGAAGAAAAAACATGACAATCAATGTGATATATATCCATTTATAACTAAAGATACCTGAATAATATTTTTTGAAATTAGATGATGAGAATAATTTTGAATAAGTGCAATGTTACATTTTTAGATGTTCATTTATATTAATGGCCATGTAAATGATATATCTATTCTTAATTCATGACTTATATAAATCAAGGAGATCTCATCGGAAGAATAAATCCTGAAATGTATACCCTCATATATTATATTCATGAGAGAATAAATTATTTGATGAAGACATTGTAGAAGACAAACATCAAAATATGAGAGCCGAATCATCTAGATCTGGAGATTTTTCCCCTCCTCCCTCTACTAGACATGAAAAATTGAAGAGGACTGGAATGGAAAAAATAAAAATATCTTATATAAGAAAAAAGAGTTATAGGTAATAATATTGTAATATTTTTATTTATTTACTAAATTCAAATAATCTCTGTATAGATTATGATACATTACATTTTTTTTAAAATATTCCATAAAAGATTCCTTGGATGAGCAGAGCATAAAGGGGGTCTTTATTGATGTGGGTAGACATGATATTTTAGCTGTGTCATTGGGAAATCATGAACACATAGGTCATTTATGAGTATACCAGATAGGTGTATCGAAAAAATTGTTTTTCCACATTCAACAGAAACTATAAAGGATAATATTTATAAAAAAACTCCATTGAAGCAAAAGATTAGGATATTCAAGAGAAGAATGAATACAATATCAGAGCTTTAGTACAGGTGGCATTTTCAAACATGCAAGGACAATTTTAGCCTTCTTATATGACACATCCTCCTCCACTAGTAGATATCTCTCTTTCTTATCCCACTCACACAAATGTTGTTATACACCCCACTCTTTCTTATCCAACCACAACACCCTCTCTACCACTGCTTCCAAGATATTGTGAGTTATTTTTTGATGATCCTCATAATATTGTTGCAAATGGGTTTATATATTTTATCATTGATACCATGAATCATCTGTAGATTGAGATAGAGAATAACAGGGTCACAATACATGATATTATAGATAGATTGATAAAAATACAATGTCCTATAGAAGAAGTGAGTACGATTGGACAATGTATCATTCATTTTTTTGTTTTTCCATCTAAACTACATTGACATATTACCATAGAAGTCTGTATATAAGATATATTTAACAACATTATTTTACTATATTTGTTTTATAATTTTAATGTTTTTATATTTCTGTAATTTTTTCTGTAATACATTAATGATAAGAAATATTATATAGAATACAAAAAATTCAACATTTCATGACTTCAAATAGAGATTTTACTGGTCTTGAATGATTGTCAACATACTAAAATTTGTTATTGGGAGAATATTACATTAAATTTTATTTTTCTATTTATGGGAATGAAATAATGATGATCCTTTTGAAATATGATATCATGGAGCTTGTAGATGGAGGTCAATATGGCATGAACAGAATGCATTTTTTTTGCAAGTATGTTGATTAACAATCAAAATTTTTTCATTTCATTTATTGAAATTTTATAAATAGTTTTGCATTGAATAAGGTAACTATATAAAATATGTATAGATCATAAAATGATGAATGTATATAGATTTATAAACCGATATTTTATTTCTCTTATAGCTTTAGAAATGAACGATTCTGAAAGAACCATTTATAAAGATGAAATGTTTCAGAAGAATGTCTTCATTTTTTTTATGTTTCCATATCTGGAAAGGTATAAAATATTTTTTCTCACAATGTATTATATATAACATAACATCTTAACAACTCATATTAAATTTTCATTTATATCATTGATCATTGGATGTTGGGTGTTTTTTATCTAATAGAGAAGATATTGAATTGGCTATGCTCTACGCATGGTGAAGTGAAATGAAATATCAATAATGTATTGAACACATATGTTTTATTATTTAAATAATTCTTAAGGTTATAATTAATAAAATTTATTTTCTTTTTGTTATCTTCAAATAGGGCATGGGATTTCATTAGAGAGACAACAAGAATTATGATCATCAGGAAGGAAAATATTAAATTTGTAAAAGTTATGGTGATTTATAATTTAAAATTAATAATTTTTTGATTTTTAAATTAAATATGTTATTTTTTCAATAAATTATATTTAAAATAGTTTCCCAAATAATATTGTGAAACTAATAGTTGATGTTCTTTTAGGAGATTCATGTTTGAAATAATTACAATTTGGACAGTTACAATGTTTAATAAGGTTAAATTTTTTATAAAGAATTCCATATAATTTAATATGTTTTATTGTAAATTCCATTCATCTTATTTCTATAATATTTTTGTCAATTTTTAATTATTAATAGTCATAGAAGGAAAATATTTGATGTATTTGAAAATTTAATGGGAAAATCATTTTTTAGGAATGATTGGTTTTTTTGATGCTCAATGTATTGTGTATTGTGTTGGATTTTGGGCTGTCTTTATTATTGCCTCTGGTGCTATTTTCTTGGTTTTGTTGGTGGGTGAGATAAAATAATATAAATTATTATATATTTCCAGATTTTGTTATGCACTCAACTTTGTATTTCCACTGTCAATTGTGTTGTTTTCTATCATCTGTTTTTAGGCTTCTGCTAGTGGAGGAGATGAATCATTGCACAATTTAAAAAAAACATTCTTTTCCCATAATTTATTTGATAAATAATGTCAAAAATACACGAGAACAATTTTTCAGATTGGTTATCTTATAACCGACATGAAAACCCATTTATCATGTCAGTTATTTAAAATAATCGACATGATAAATGTTTCATAAGTTTTTAATTTTGGTTATGGAAAAAACAATATGAAAAAACAAAGGGGTTTTCATGTATGTTATTCAATAACTGATGTAAAAAAAATTATCATGTCAGTTATTTTAAATATGAAATGTTATAAATGGTTCGTAATTGAGTTTTTATGTAGGTTATCAGATAAAAAACGTTAAAATTTAGAAAGAAATTATTTATAACATCTATTTTGTGTAACATACATGAAAAAATATATATATTATTTCTCCTCTAACAATTTCATATATAAACGGACTTCAAAATCATAAAAAACCAACATGAAAACCCCTATATCCAATAGTTGACCAAACTAGAATTTTCCCTTTGATTGACATTATCAATTCTTTCAGACTCAGGAGTGTGTTCTCCCAAATGAGTTCCAAATGGAACATTCAAATTAGAATCCTAGGATCGTATTATAGTTATAAATTAAATTTATATTGTGGTTATTTATTAATTATATAATGATATTATTATTATATGTGTTGTAAAAATATACCTTTGAGTAGATGACTATATTATTTTATTTTATACTTTTTGGTTTTGTGGTTTCCTAATTTGAATTTTTATACTCATTCATGCATGAGATTTTCCCGCACGTGTTCTAACTTGTGCAGGTGATCATGATTTTATTAGAGTCATAGAAAGACCGTGGTGAGATAGTTCCTAATGAGACTGGCTAGACTGAGGTGTGTTTTTGAAGTATCTTGGTAGTATTTCCCAATATTACTTTTTGGTCAGACATTATTTTGGAAACATTGTGGTGGGATTGATTTTTTCCCTATTTATTTTCCATTAAACATTTTCAAACTCCTGTTCTCGAATTTTGATATATTCGTGCATTGGTTGTTCAATTGTGTTATATTACATTGTTTTATGGGCTTGGAGATTTCTGTGTGTCTACATGAACATAGTCTAAGGCCTCCAATGTTAGTGATGTTCCTACTCAGTTCTAGTCCCCACCCCATATCCAATTAAACATGGAATTTGTGAGTCTTGGTATGGGACCATTTTTTGATAGGTAATGGTTGACTTCTATCAAATTATTTGGTGCTAAAATAGGAATATAGTATGTGATATTTGTTTTGGAAACAATGTTAAGTGTATAGAATATGGATTTTAGTCTCGGGACACTAGTTTTGGTGTGGAAGATGATGTATCCATACACAAGGACTCTGATCAACTGCATTTCAACATCGTACATGTAACATCGGTTGGAGGGAATCAAAAGTACACACATAATATAGGATTGGGTTGTGGATTTTATTTCCTTCTTGAGTTAGCTATCTAGTTCTACTGAACGACTTTGGTACATCCATTTTTACATTCAAAATTACTCTATAACATACATTAGATAGAGTACATCATCAGGATCATGAGGATGATCCCCTAAATGATTATCCATTGAAATAGGGACTAGTTCTATAAATTTTACCTCCATGTGCTGCACTAGTTTTAAAATTTACTATAGATATCACAAATTATATGATGTGATAGAGGTTAAGGTGTGTATAATGAAAACACATCACATGTTTTAGTGGTATATACCCCGTAAATTTCGAGGTGATCCCAACAAATAGGTAGCTGAGGAGTAGCTTGAGGTGGTGAACTATGTTTTCCATCTGGTCAAGAAGCCATCATATCATATGGAGAACCTGGAGGTGAGCCTTATGTGTGGGTTAAAATGATTGTGGCGGGGGTTAGTGATATACTATTATAATGAGGTGGGTCAACAATGGAATGATTTTGAGTATCTCTTTAGGGAAGATTTCTCTCTATCTATGATGAGGGTTGGATATATCTAGCAGATTATGCAGCTCCAGTAGGGGAGCATTATTATTTCTTGGTTATTCATCAAGGTTTACTGAACTCTCCATATACTTGATGGATATTATTCATAAAAAATTATTCAAGGATCTGACCTTCGATCAAGGGCTTTATAGATACATATTATTTAGTTCTATTCCTTGGTGAATTTATACCTATTTATTTATACAAGTGAGAGCATTGGTGGTTATGATATTTTTTGGAAAATAAGGCATAAATATTAGTTTCCCATCATTGGAAAGCAAGAGAATATATCATAGAAGTAGGGGGCCGAGATATGTGTCATATACCTTGAAATGTGTGATGTTTTAGGAGAAAGTCCTAGGATAGAGGGTCTATGGTTCATGGATCATAGGATGGGTTCTGTCCGCCCATAGAGACGTGTCACTACTCATGTGATAGCATGGAAAAACATACCAAAGATTTTCCAGACATATAGCAGACTAAGAGAACATATATAGGTTGACATTGAAAATATAGCAGTAGGAATAGACAGGTTTATAGGTCGTTGTACATGTCATAAGATTTGGGATATAATAAGTATGAGATTGATTATTTAACATATTTCCACCACCTCCCCTAGGGGGTCCACACCAAGCTCAAGGAGCTATAGGACAGGGGCATGGGAAGCATTAAGTGGTTAATGTTTATGAAATAGTGGCTCTAAGAATAATTATAGTTATGATCAATGAATTTTTAACATTTGATTTATTACTAATATACCTAGGTTCTAGTTATTACTTTTTTCACATATCTTATTTAAGACGAAGATAAATTTTTTGAGCCCTTAACCTGAACATTGTGCTTGGATGATCATACTAGAGATGTCTCAGTGATCAATTGGCTAGAATTATTCATGGTGTAGTTGATGTTATGAGTTCCTAGATTCCCCCAGTGGAAGTGAAATATGAGGAAGTCTTCTCTAAGAATGTTCCAGGATTACCACACCTCCATGAGGTAGATTTATTCATTAATCTAAACCTCTAGACGAAACTAACATCTACTATTTGAAATTTGATGTATCTCATATAGCCTATTGATCTGAGGGTGTGGTTGGAAGACATGTAGAGGAAGGGATATTTTATACACTGTGCTTCACCCTAGGAGTCCCTATTTTTTCCACTATGAAATAATATGGGAGGTTGAGGGTATGTGTGGACTACCGTAACATATATTAGGAGATTGTGAAGAAAAATAATCTTTTTTATTGGATCAATGGCATCTTTGATCAGTTGATATGGTCTCATTAGTTTCAGATGTTTGACTACAAGTTAACTTATCACTAGTTTCAAGTATGGGATGATGATATACCAAAAACAGAATTCATATATCCCTATAGTCTATATTATTACATGGTGATTCCCTTTATCATGATGAATTCCCAAGATGTGTTCATGGGTCTTATGTACTAGGTCTTTTATCCTTTAATAGATGATTTTTTGGTATTCTCCATTGATGGTATCCTTGTGAACTCGTCATCTGAGGAGGATCATGTGAGAAACTGGAGTATGGTTCTGGATGTACTCTAAGAGCACTGGATTTAAGGGAATTTATCAATTTTCAATTTTTTTATTAATGTTATACACTTATTGGGAATGTTTATATCATTATATGGATTGTTTGTGGACCTAGACAAGGTCAAGGTAGTGTTAGCTTGGGAGTGACCCAAGTGTGTGGTAGATATTTTTAGAGTCCTGGGGTTAGTAGAATATTATTATAGATTCTTGCCTGATTTATCCAATAACTTATCACCCATAAAATACCTAACCTAAAAGTGGGACCCATATTTATATAATGATATGTTCTAGTAGGATTTTACATATTAGAGGAAGAGTTTAAAATTCTCTCCCCTCTTTACATTTCTATAGGAGGGTGTTAGGTTTATAGTTTTCTATAATGCATTAAGTATCCGTCAAGGATGTGTTAAAATTAAAATTATTGTGATTATTTCTTATAGATCATATTTTAGATCACATTATTATAACTATGAAATCTAAAATCTTATGTTACAAGTGGTGGTATTAATTTAAAATTTTTCGTTACACTACCTGATGGGTGAGTGGTTTATCATCTATTCTTATCATAATTGTCTAAATTATATATTATTATATAAGTATCATAACACGAAATGGATGATATTTATAGAGTTATATTTGGATTATGACATCAAAGTATTATATACTCCATGGAATGGGAATGTCATAACAAATGCACTCATTTAGATATCTAATTCATAGTTTTTGAATGAGGTTTTGTAGCGGTTGGTCAGATTACTGTTATCATTTGGAAATATAGATTTATCAGTTAACCTCTAGTTGATTGTTTTCACTCCCTCCCCCTCTCATGTATAGAGTCATAGAGTCCTATCTTGGTTATACGGATTGTGAGACCCTACATACTAATATATCCATTGGACAATCTCTTGATGGATTTTGAAATAGTGGTGCACATGTCATTGTAATCGGAGGACGCACAAAGGTAACCACGATGTTGTGGAGGAAGTTCTAAGAGTGATATATAAATCTCCATTACTAGTGAATATATGTGTTGAAATGATTTACTAGCACCTCTAATGTCATTTTTGGAGTCTAGGGATGAAGAAAGGAGTTTTAGGGTTTGTCCTTGGATGCCTTACTAATCAGAAAGTCAATGTAACGAACCTTGTTCTAGTGGGTTTAGATCTACACTTTCAGCTTCTAGAGTGGAAATGGGATAAAATATACATATCCTTCATGAATATATTACCACATATATCAATGAGAGATGATTCCATATGGGTAATCATATAATGAATCACCAATCCAACCATGTTGTTAGTTATTTCGAAGCAGAGTTCAGTATTGGTCTTGGGATTCCTCTAGATGTAAGAGATATTTCGACTCTATGGTGTTCAATCAATGATCATTTATGACCAAAATTATCGCTTCAAATCCTGGTTGTGGAAGGGATTACTAGAGGATTTCGAGACACTATTATTCTTGATCACGGTATTGCAGCGTCAATCTGATGCCTCAAAGAGCGAACTGTAGTGATAAAAGCTTGAATTATATTTAAATTACATTACATTTTTTGAATACTTATTACATAAAAAAATAAAAGTCCAAATATCATATTATATTAGTGTCTTTCGAAAATCGGAACATATTTCTATAATCATGGTGATAGATCGTCAAAATCACCCTTAAAGATCATCCCATTTTGGTTTTCTACCAAAACACATTATTTATATCCAAATTAAAACTGACATATAAAAAGGTGATCTCAAATTCTTATCGAGGGTAAACAATCAATTAATAATCATATCATATTCGTAATAACATAACATTTGAAATTTTAATCCTCCATGTAAAAGATCACAATGTAATATCTTGGGATAAATCATAAAAGTAAATGTATTGCCAAATTTCCTAAAATAAGAGAAGAAATTTTGTGGCATAGAAACATAAGCATAGAAATTTAATTCATATTATTAAATTCCCTTTGGTAAGAGCATAACAGCAGACAAAGTCAATTACTGAACTTAGTTCTCTCCTCGCTCCAACATTGTATCACTATACCAAATTTACATTACATTCCATCCATTTCTATCTCATGATATATAAATCATTACAAAATAAATTAGAGTGAGATATGGGTCCCACTCATCTCACAATTAATCCACTCATACATGTTACACAAAACATTAATCATTCATCCCTACATAACCCATGTAATAAAATGGGATTCTTAAACATCATGTCATCAATACATAATCCATATAGGATAAATGGACTTCATAAAAATAATTCCACCATAAATGTAATCAAATAAATTTAGTAATAGCTATATAAACATAACCTTATATCAACGTAGATGGAAAATAATTTTGATAAAACACTAGAGATTCATTCCTAAGAAAAATATTTGTTTTTTTAAATAATTTTCCCTTTTCAAAATGAAATGAAATATTTAAAAGAAAAGAATATAGTTGAAAATAAATAAGAAAAAATATATAGGAAGATTCATAGAAATAATTCATTGTGAAACCGTAAAATACATTCATGCTGTTTATGTTAAACAAAATTCCCCTCCTATTTATACTGGAAACGACAAAAAGTACCTTGTATGGTTAAAAAATAAATATTCTTTCCATACCTCATATTAAAAGTTAAAAAGGGGTAAAAATTTCATTAAACATACATGGATGAATAGTAAAAAATATATGATTTTTTTATAAAAAATGGACCTAGATGTTAAATATAAACATAGTAAATACATACATATAAAGATTCTAAGATAAAAATAGGATTGCAAAATTATCCCTTACCTTAGGTCATATTTCATTCATATGTGTCAGAAACACTTGTATAGTGGGTTTAATCATATTATTAACTTGTAACAGAACCATAATAATGTTTATTATATCATATATGATTTATCTATGACTTTATATTACCCGTTCATTTTTAAATTCCATTTTAATGAAACTTTTTGGGTACTAATTGTTTCATTTTTCGTACAGGTTATGTCATTTTCTTCTTCATATGATTACATATATCATGATTTACATACGTAAATAATGTAAAACATGATTTATATATATCTTATATATAAATCATTTAAATATATATATACTATATAGATAAATTAAATGGAATACACCGTTTATAGAGACTGTAGGTCGTACATTTTCCTGAATGTTTTTTTGTTTCCTTATTATATTTAATTGAAGTAAGAAATTTTAATATAAATATTCATTAATAAAATATAATTATTGTGTAATACTATTTGTAATTATCCATTATATATACTTTTTAATCATTCTTGAATGCTTAACATTGATATTAAATATCATCGTGTCGTAGAGATGTTATGTCGTATACACACATGAATGACGATACAATTCCCATAGTGGATAAATGTTATCTAAGTGGATCATGTATACTATTTAAGAATTATTATAATGTTATAATAATCATCTATATTTATTATTTCCTCCATTATAACCATCTAGATAAGGTGGAAGTGAAAAAACAATATTACACCACTACGTGGAGATGGTAATTCAGAAGTATGCACGTGTGGTGATTTCATTTTACATAGGATTGATAGAAGGTGAAATAGGGTTGTTAAATATTTATAATGACATATAATTATATGGGTGATAATTATGATATTATTTTATAATTAAAAAAATTATGATGTGGATGTATAATAATATATAAATTTGAAAGAATCAGTATATTAGTTTATCTCATCCTTGACGTGCCTCTTTTAAATTTTATCATAGGAAACAAGTGGTGAATTTTTAGAATACCTGAACCTCAATAATTTTACTATGGAGGTTGAGAAGATAAATTTTTAGGGTTTTTTCGAGCATGAAGGATCATAATGGAGTGAATAGGAGAGGGAGGATGTTCCCTTTTATAAGAGAGGAGAGGGGCTCTTTAGGAAACTCTAAAAATATTAATATAAATAAAATCAAATCCTACACAAAAACATCCAATGATTCCCAAATTAAAATATGAGATGATATAGGGTTGTAATGTCATCAACCAATAAATTCTTAACAACTTATTTTTCAAATTTAATCTAACATTTTTAATTGACACTTTGTTATTCTGTTATTTTTTTTATTTTGGTAATAAATTTCATAATATATAATGGTAATGAATATTGACTTATGTGGTATTAATTGAAAATAAATGGATACTTTATTACAAGATTAAAATTTTAATTATCACATTGTATTTTGTATATATTTTTAATATTTATAAATAATTTAATAAAATATTATGTTTATCAAATGTCAATAGTGTCAATTTTGAAGGCATTCAATTATTAGACTTTAAATAAAATCATCACAAAAGATAAATTAATTCAGAATATTTTAATATACTAATAACATGTCATATTAAACTAAAAAATTCTTGGATCTCGTCAATTAGTTAATATTGTATTTCATTTAATTTTATTAAAACCTTTTATTTGGTATTTTTATTAATAGAATAAATTTAACATCACTATTTTGTCATCATTATTGTTAAATAATTAATCTCTAAAAATTCAAAATGATTCACATGATAGAGAAAATATATTTATTTTTCTAGTGACAATTTCATTTCGATGTTTTATTATGTTTATCACAAAATAAATATTGTTACACATATAATATATTAGAGAGTGATGTGTCGTCAATTTTGTTTTTAATAGTAATTACATCATTTTCATGGAGCAATTTCTATGAAATGAATCTATTAAGTATTTTTGGTGATATGGGTCAACATTTACTCATCCAATATAATTTTGGCAGGTTTTTAGGTAATTTTATAATATTATTTTTACCTTTAACTAACTGATTTTCCATTAACAATGGAAATAATAAAATTACAAAAGTTAGTATTCATAATGCACAAAAAATAAAAGTACCTCATTATAATAATATGGTCATACTAATACCAAATATTAGATGCATTTTCTAAACATAGAAACATAGAATTCAAAGCAATAAATTTAAATTAATTCCACTGCCGAAAAATTAGGTTTTGTTTTAACACATTGGAAAAGATTGAAATGTTTTTACATATATATTCAATGTATGATTAATGAAAATGAATTAAATTTTCTTAAACTATAATAATATATTCTATATATACCTTTGAAAAATTCAATATTATATTTTTACAATATAAATCATCTCGATGAGAAATGTTATTTTTAATAAAAATTTAGCATATTTTTACAATTCATCAAAATATTAAAATTATAAAAAAATAACAAAAAGTATTACAAAGTAAATTTTTATATCATGATTTTTATAAAAGAGTTTATTATGTCAAATTGAACATAAATGCCAAAAACTAGATTTAAAATGGGTGTCCAATCAAAAGGCGGCATAAGTACATTTTTGGAAAAAATATATTCTATCAGAAACAAATATAATTTTTCTTATATATTGTTTAGAAAATACATAATATAAATGTTAATGATATATAAAATTAAAAATGTTGTAAACATTTTTCAAAAAGGTTAGTTTATATCCAATTAAATAATAATACTTTAATAATATATTTTTTTTAATGAAACACAGTATTGCGTACATCAAAGGATATCGAGGAAGGTCGCTCTTATATATAATTCAAGCCAAGTCAATGTTTAATGGAGTTCATGATTATTTTTTTATTGCATATAAAATAATCCAAAATTATTTCTTATATACATTGAAAAGAATCTATAATAAATGATGTGTAAAATAAATTCTATAAAAAAAAATTAAATCATTGGTAACCCAATCTAATAATATTATTGCATATACTGAAAGCTAATACAGTGTTTTGTATAGTAAAATATAATCCTGGTGTTGGGTAAAACACAAGAAATTTATGAAATTAAAAATAATACATCTCATAAATTCTCGAGGTGTTACATTCTACCCCCTTTAAAATGAATTTCGATCTCAAAATTCATTGGGGTTATAAATGGTTTTCTACATTAAATTTTATATCATGGAAACCCGCATCGTAAAAAGGTATAATAAAACACCATTTAAAAATGTAATGTTGGAAACATAATGGATAACCAAAGAAACTCATCACTTCTATTCCATAGAGGATAACATAAGTGGTAATTGATAACATGGATAGAGAAGATAAATATGACCATAATGTTTTTGATTGATAGTGATAGAGAATAAGGTTTGGAGAAATTTAACTACCATAAAGCCATAAATATGAAATAATTTATGGGAGCCTCAAAATTATCATATAATAAGGTACTTCAATAAAAAAATTTCTTCAGATTAATTTTTATAAAGTTAAAGAATTATTTATGAAAATAAATAGTTACATTATTATGTTACAATCTAATAATTTTTTTGTCATGAAAATTTATACTTCACATCTTAAGGAAATTATGTTGAATTTTTCATTCATGAAGTGTTAGAAGATAATGTGATGGAATGATATGTCACTCCACATGTCACAAGAAAACGATTAGAATAGGTTATCAAATATTCCTAAGTCTACATATAGTGAGATAATACATTAATATAATAAACATAAAACATATAATAACTTATACAATCCATAAATGGATAATATTACAATCCTTCCAAAAACTAAATATATAAAACATTATAATGTGCCAAACTAAATCTAATTAACATTTGTCTCCCATATCTCAGAAGTTAGTTCTTGGTTGTCACATTCCAAACAATTGAATACCTTAATCATGAATTATATTGAAACATCAATTACTATAGAAACTTAATGAAAACATGATTTCTGTTAAAAGCTATCTCTTTACACATACCAAAATCCCAAAAATTACATATACTCAAACCATGACATCACATTGTCCTTGTACCATTCTTGAGGTCATTAATACTATTAAACATATCATTATCGCATTTTCCCTTCTTAGAAAAAATATTCCAATCACTCTTCATGGTTACTGGTACCATATAATTATGTAAAACCACAATGGACCAATACATAGATATTATAATATTCCATAATAATATAATTTAGATTCAACAACACTATTTTTGAATCCCATTACATAAATAATTAATCATTCCACCACTTCATTGGAATACACAACACCACCAATATTGATCGTATGTCATTTACTTTGTTCATTGGACTTAAAAGGTTTTTTTCCTCGATAATCATCTATAACACTTGGAATAGTGAATTTTTTACCATAATGCCTCATTTTCTTACACTTGTAACCCGAAATTGTGGGAGGTGCACTTTTTGGAGCTTTCCCTTTAATGAATTACTTCGATAGAAAAATGATCGATGACATTATTTCCCACACGTAAAAAATTAATCAGTCCCCTAAAGATAGTTTCCTCCATGTGTCCTTCTACACATTGAGAAAAAAATTAATATTCTTTTCTCTGAAATTTTTATATTTTCCTTCGAATTCCATATTTCTTTTCTGATCATAATCATGATATAGATGAGCAACTGAAATAACTCCTTTATTCGAAAAATACGAGGAAGGTACATACTGAAAAATATTTTCATGAAAACATCATAATCAATAGAGCCAATTTTTTCTTATTTCTGTGTATTCCTAATAATTTCCCACTATAGATTTTTTTTACCTTACTAAAAATAATTTCCTAAAGTAACCTTTTCATGTTTTGAATAATGGATATTAAAAAATATCCTTTCAAAAGTACAAATCCAATTTTTTACACCTAATGGATTGGTCGTGCCAATAAAATAAGTATGTTGTTTCATTTAGAAAGATTTAAGAGAACGTTGTTCCCACCTTTTCCCATTTGGGAGCCAAGCTGTATTTTGGGTCCTAGAAGTAATATTAATTATTCGATATCCCAAAAAATTTGGATTTTCAAGAGGAAAATCTTTGTATTTCCCATCACATCTGTCATTATCATGCTTCTATTTGGTTCAAGTCATTCATAAAACTGGAAATTAAAAGTGTGATAAGAAAAGATACTAATAGAAAAACAACATAATAAAGGGGGAGTGCATTCAATCTCTGAAATCGTATGTTTAATACTAGATTATTTACGATCAAAACCCAAATTCATATACTTTATCATATAGTTATGCATAAACTTTTTTACATCCCTATACATACTATATAAATATCTCTAGGGATCTCAATAAATTTTTCACATCCTTGTTTCCAAAGGATTACTAAAAAATTTATCTAATACCAACTCTAAGGACCCAAGAATGATGTATATAGATATTACATTTATTTTATTAATAAATAATACATGAAAAAAAATATACACCCAAATACATCATTAGTTTAGTTTCTTTGGATACTCGGAACATAATATTCTAATCATGATGAATGCCCTTCATCATCTCTAATAAATATAATCCTATTTTGTTTTCTAACCAAATACATTTCTATTTATTCTAGGGAAAATTAACATATAAAAGGGTGAGCTCAAATAATATTTATGAGTATTAAAATAAAATAAAAATCATATCATATTCCAAAGAACATAACATTTGAAAATTTTATCCTGTATATAAAATATCACAAATATAATATCATGCGATAAATCATAAAAGTGAAAAGTAATCCCAGTAGTCATAATAAAAGTCATGAATGTTTTGTCGTATACAAGCCAAATCATTGAAAATCATTTCATATTAGTTAAGGCCCATTGGGAATACCATCACTGTATACAAAGTCCATTATTGAACCGATTTTTATTTCTGTTATGGCTTTGTATCACCAACCCATATTAACTTGTCATTCCAGCCTTGTATATCTCATGAAATATAAATCATTACGCAATGATTTGGAGGTAGATATAGGTCCCACCTATATCATAATTAAATAATTCATAAATTATTCACAAAACTTAAATCATCCATCACAATATAACCCATGTAATAATATGAGATTATAAAACATCTTGTCATCATAACATAATCAATAACATATAATTGGACTTTATAAGTAATTACTTCATTAAACTAATCAAATAAATGTAATAATAGTTATAGAAATATATAACAATTTCGTCTTAGATGAAATATAATTTTGATAAGACATTTGATCTTAACTCTTGAGGAAAATGAACTTTTTTTCAAAAAAAATTTAACTTCTCAAAATGCCATTCAATTTTTAGAAGAATATAATTTAGTGGAAAATAAAAATTAATTTATATTGATAATGAATCATGGAAATAATGTTTCATGAAACAATAATAATCCATTCATTCTTTGTAAGTTAAAAAACATTAACCTCATTCTTTTTCCAGAAATTTAAAAGTACTTTGTATGGTAAACAAAAGAAACATTTCTTCTATAAAATGTAGAAAAAGTAAAAAAGAGTTAAAAACATATTTATACATACATGGAATAATAGTTAAAATTTTATTAAAACATTTTTAAAATACATGTAAATGGATGATAAATATAGACCTAGTAAATACTTACGTATAACCGATCTGAGATAAAAATGAGATTGCAAAATTATCCCTTACCGTAGGTATGATTTCTTCAGTATGTGTCTAAAACTATTTTATAACGGGTTTAAACATATTATTAAATTGTAACCAAGACTAATTAATTTTTATTATATCATATATGATTCACTTATGACTTTATATTACCTTTTAATTTGTCAATTACATGTTAACGCAATGTTTTGTGTAATAATCTTTTCATTTATCGTACGTGTTTGGACTTGTTATTATTTATGTGATTACATAGTTCATGATTTACGTACAACAAAAATGTATGATAATATATATATATTATATATATTCAGTTTATTAACACACACACACAGAGAGAGAGATATATATATATATATATATATACTAGATAGATAAATGAAAATTAATACGCCATTCACGAAGACGATAAGTCGTACGTACGCATGAACGTTGTTTTTTATTCCTTATTAAATTGAATAGAAGTAACTAAAGGAAATATAAATATAAATAAATATAGTATAATTATTATGTCATACATTTCATTACTATTTATTATATATTGTTTATAATTATTCTTGTATGGTTAACATGGAGAGTGAATCTCATCGCGTTGAGGAGACGGTAAGTCGTACGTACGCCCGAACGATATTATCATTCCCATAGTGGTTGAAGGATACTAATGTGGATGGTGTAAAACATATAATAATTATTATCATGTTATAATAATCATATATTTAAATTATTTCCACCATTATACTTATCCACGTAAAGAGGTGGTGAAAAACATTTTACACCACGACATGGAGACAATAATATGTACGTACTCACGCGCGGTGATTTCTTTATTTGTAGGATGGATAAGATGTGAAATGGGGTTGTTTAATATTTATATTAAATTATATGTATATGATTAATACTTATTTTATTACTTCATAACTAAAAAACTATATATTAGGAGGTATAAGAAGAAATATATTAGAAATAATTGGTATGAGAGATTCCCTCTTCCTTGACGTGCCTCCTTTAAATTTCAACTTATGGCACTATAGTTAGTATTTTTGAGGGGATCATAATCTCTCAAATTTATCAATGGAAGTTTATAGGAGATATGGTTATGGGTTTTTTGAGCATGAAGGATCAAAATTGAGTTAATAGGAGAGCAATGAGGTGACATTTTATAAGAGAGGAGATGGTACTTTAGGATACTCGTAAAAATATTAATTTATAATAAAATAAAACCATACACAAAAACCTCCAAAGTGTACCAAATTCGAAGATGATATGATATTGGGTAGTAATATCCTCAACCAATATATTTTGGATATCTTATTTTGTAAATTTAAACCTTATTTGTTTCATGGACATTTAGTTATTATATTAATTTTTAATTTTGGTGATAACATTTTAAATAATTAATAGTAATTAATATTTACTTATGTTGTGATAGTTGGCCATAAATAGAAACATTATTAAAATTTTGACCTTAAAATAATCACTTTCAATTTTTTAAATATATATTATTAAATAATTAAATTAAATGTTTTGTTTATAAAATGTCAATAGTGTCAATTTTGACACTATTAATTTATTAGTCATTGAATAAAATCCTCACAAATGATAAATTAAAACCGAAATATTTAATATAATCCTAACATGTCATATTATTCTATAAAATACATGGATCTCTTTAAATTGTTCATATGAATTTTTTAATAGTTTTAAAACAGAATATTTGTTATATCTATTAATAAAATAATTTTTACATTACTATTGTGTCATTATTAATGCTAATTAATAATTCTATAAATAATTTAAATATATTAAAATATTATATATAATTTAATTATCTTTCTAGTGACTATTTACTTTGGATGTTTTATGAATTTTATAACTAAATTAAAATTAGTTCACTTATAATATATAATAAAGTGACATGTCATCACTTTCATCTTTTTAAATTACAATTAAAACATTTTCATGAAAAGAGAATATGAAATGAATCTATTTTGACATTTAGTAGATATTATTTTACTTTTATTAATCAAATAGTTGTTTTATGTGTTAGAGTAATTTTATAATATTATTTTTACCCTTAATTTATCTATTTATCATTAGATTTTGTAATAAAAATAATTACCAAAGTTGATATTTATAATTACCCAGAAACAATGTATCCAAGTAAAATAATTTTAACCAACTGATTCAAAATATGGAATCAATTTTTCAAAATCACATACACAAAATTTTCTGTAATTAATTTAAAATTAGTCTCGTTGTCGAGAAAACTGTTATTTGTTTAAAACATTTGAAAAGATTGAAATGTTTTTACATACAAATTTAGTGTAAAATTAATAATGATTACTTAAATTTTCATAAAATATAGAAATATATTGTATTCATAATTTAATACTATTTAATATTATAATTAATCCATTAAAATTATCTTGATGATAAATTAATTTTGTAATTAAAATTTAGCAGAGTTTCACTACTCATCAATATTTGAAAATTATTTGAAATAGATTGAAAATTTTACCATAGTAATTTTTAATATCTTGATTTCAACTAAGAAGTTTATTTTGTCATATTTAACTTATAAATGTGTAAAAAACATGATTTAAAATCGGTGTGCCATCAAAACGTGGAAAAAATTCATTTAAAGAAATCATATTTTATATGAAAAAATGAACATGTTCTTATATCATGTCTATTAAAAAGATAATATCAATGTTAATGTTATATAAACTTACAAATTTCATTAATTTTATTCATAGAATCTAGTTTAAATCCAATTAAATAATATCATTTTAGTAGTATATTATTGTTTAATGAAGCTCGGTATTTCGTACATAACAAGCTATCGAGGAAGGTCACCCTTACGTGTATCACAATTCATGTCAATTTTTTATGTTGTGGAAGCCTTCATTGGAGTTGTGTATAACATAATCCAAAAATATTTCTTTTATACATTGAAAAAAATATATAATCAATGTTGGGTAAAATAAATTCAATCAAATGAAGATGAAATCATGTGTAACAAAAGCCAAAAATAGTGTTGCATATACTGTAAGGAAATATGGTTTTTTGTATAGAACATGCTAATCATGGTGTTGTATCTAAAAGAATACATCGAAAAATTTGAAATAAACCATCTCATAAATTATCGGGGTGTTGCACCAACAATTCTTATAACATCCTGGACCCGAATTCCATGGAATGGTGGCATGATCTAGATTGGCCACGTGGACTCAAATGCAACTCCCAAATGTTGTAGGTTATTTATTTTTATTTAGGGTCTTGGTTGTATTTTGTAAGATACTATTCCCCCATCACCAGAGTGTAGCACATTTGATATAAAATAGAAAATAATTTGTTGAATCAGTAAAACAATCAAATAATAGATAATTGAATATGATAAAAAAATATGAGATAGATATATATATAAATTCCATAATTGATCCCAAAATAAAAATAATGACCAAACATTTCATCTCATGAGGCTAAAAATAATTCAAAATAGTTATCAATACATTAGTAAAATACACGTAAAAGCAAAAAAAAATCCCTAATATGATAACGTTAGATAGCATCACCAGGATCAGCTTTTCTTTGTGATCTCATGTTCATAATATTAATTTAGAAACTAGTAATAGGGAACTTTCCCTTTTTAATAATTGTAATAATATATTATATTCGGGTACCATTAGTGTCCCAAATAATATCTGGGATGTAATCCTATTATGAAACTACACAAAGGATTAATGTCAACCAATCATTGAATATATAATAATTATAATTTGGAGGATATAATCAAATATTTAAAGGATGTACTGAAACTAAACAACCCATAAAGGATTGGGTTCCAATGAACACCATTCTTTATCTACAAACTTTGACCTAGCAAGAATTGCTCTCAATAAATATTCATTTGTGTATCAATTTATAGTCATATAATTAATCAATCTCATTTAGTAAATATGTCTCAAGACCTGGCATGTAGTCCAGCTTCCTCCTTGATGATATGTGATCGAGGATTCCTTACTAGACTATCTATAATATATATGATAGTGAATGAGTCGAAGATTGTGCTTTGGATTGGTAGAAAAATCATATATATCAATTCATTAAATATTTAATTGAGAAAATGATTTTATTATAGGTTTTCTAGAATTTTAATTTAGGTATCTCACAAGTGGTAGCTTGAACAAAGAAACGTACAATCCCGTTCTAGTAGTTTTTCGTGGGAATCCAATTATCAATCTATGTGTGGTATAACGTCATCCCTATTGATTTTATCATTGGAAATCCACCGAGGGAGCCCAAGTATCAATCCTGACATATATAATCAACTTCCCATTGAGTACACCCTTGAAAATCCATATAAGGAATCCAATTATCACTTGGAAGTATAAATAATCATCCATGTGAGTTCATATGTGGTAATCTAAAAGGGCTTCCATGTGATACTCAGAACTATGTAAGCGTTTTACGGATGATTCTGTCTATGGACTCTATATAAGAACTCATTTTTAACCCATGGAATATATTAAACATTCAATAAATCATTTTTCATATAATTAATTCTAAGTACATCAATATGATCAATTATTTTTAAAATCTCTTCAAAAGGTGGTTCATGGAATTGTCTAATTTTACAAGGCATAGAATCTTAATTACCTCACATGTACATTTCAATATAAATAAAAAATCATGCATAAATTGTCAATTACATAGTATAACCTAGGGGATGATTATTCCATTAACATTCTTTAATAAATTCAATTACCTATTCAAATTACAATTCAATTCAATAACTAAAATCTCTTGGAAAATGGTAATGAAACACCACAATGGTAATTCAACATCATGTACCACTCATGGATTTCCATTACATCATACAAATCTCCTTAGGGGTGGTCCTAATTCTAGATTCATAAGCATTATCAATTATCAACGATATCATTTATTACATAGGTCACACAAATAAATTTAAATCAGTTAAGTTCATTTTCAAGTGAAACTCCATAACAATTGGGTGTATGGAACAAAATAATATATATAAACAAATTAAATTTTAAGGAAAATCATGTCACCATCTACCATATCTTTTTAGTATACTACTAGTCTGTTATCAGATCTTAATTTGACTCATGTTAGGAGTAAATCAATGAACAAATGGAGAACCACGGAATATGGAAAATTAAATTTCATATAAATAGCACAACTAATACCAAGAAGTATGTAGAATGAAACAAAAGTAAATAAGTACTCAAAAATGTGGATCTAATGGGAAAAATATTTTAATTATATTCAAGTGAGAGGCCCTAATTTGAAGAGGTTGTCCACTATGAGAGAAGAGAAATATGATAGAGATATAAGATATTGTAAGGATGATTTTTTTTAATTTCACCCCAAAATATGTGGTACATAGTTTGTTTGTATGATTCATGAAGCTGTGTTCCAACCAGTCACCAAAATCTATCAAATGGGGAACCACACATGGTTAGTGAACCCAGTTTGAAAAATCGTGTGCAAACCATGTCTTAGTCCACTGTTAAAAACTGCAGAGGTTTCCACAAGGGCATTCACCCCAAATATCTTTGTTGTTCAAATAGTTCAACCTCTTCATGCTCTATTCCCATGTCTTGTATGGTTAGTCAGACTGGGTGTCCTTCTAAGAATGTTTTCTACAATCATTGTGATAGACCTATGTCTTCCCAAAAGTGGGGTACTAGGATCCAAACAAGCCTCTTACCCCCCCTATACCTCTATGACCTCAAATGGAATCAACATTGTTCCATTAAAAAGGAATTTAACATGAAATGTTATGGAAATTAAAATATTATGTACCAAAATAAAGAATTGTGTTCTTACAAACTCCCCCCAATAAGTCAACATAACCCTAAATTTATTTTTCAATAGTGGTAATGAATCACTAGAAGATAACTCCAACCAATGAGCATGTACGATGCCCTCCCACTCCTATGTCACAACCATTTAGTATCCATTCTTCTATAGCACCCACACAAAATGAACTACCTAGACTGGTAGAACCTTCATTCTCATGTTAAAAATAAGAATTGGATTCTCTTAAAATGATGAATATACCTATAACTCAACCTAATCCAGATGAGAAGCATATGTTGAGTACGAATAATAATGGTGTAGATGAGATACATGGAATAATTTTTTCATGTATCAGTACCTCTGGGGTAACTACAATTTATTTTTTTCAGTCCAACCAACTCTAAAATCTTGAATGTACCAACATAACACAGTGAAAATTTACCCGATCTAATGATTCTCCATTGTCCCATCATATGTGAAACATATAAAAAGACCCAATCCTTGTCCTAGAACTCTCTAGTGTTCATCTGTAGCTATCATCATATGATTTTAGCAAAGATCGTGTAGTATCCATCATCTTTTGAAACAAGTGAGCCTAGTTTATGTTCTCAAAAAATGAGACGAGGACCAAGAATATCTACCTATCCTACCTCTTTCAATCATAGGGGTTATCATAATGTAATACCATAAACAAGCACATAATTAACTTTTAAAATTTTATACTGAAATCAATTGTTATAGGATAATTAAAAATGAATATGTGACTCTTTTAAGATCCCCTAAAATCATGGATACATGATCACCACATATACTCCAGTATTTGTGCTGTGTTCTATGACTGGACATCAGAATAAGGGTGACATTTTGTTCCCAAAATCACTTGTGTAACTAACAAACTCTGAAACCCTTGGTAGAACCATTATGTAAAACAGGCATCCCAATATAAAAAATAGTATTAGGGGCCCTCTGAAGTCATATTTGCGCACATATATAATGTAATACCCCAACCCCAGTTAACCAGAGTCGGTGCTTTATTACATAACATTGGCACGATACAAGGAATCATCTCATAAAATACTCATCAGTTCAGTATTATTGAAACAACATACATACATAACATCAAGAATACAACATGAAAAGAAATAAAACACTAATTTATTCCATTAGAAACATCCAATCCACCAATATTATGACTGTAAGTCACTCATAACTAACTTCTTTATATCATAGGAAAATGAAACATACAAAAGGGGTGATCTCAAATGCTCAGTAAGGGAAATCAATAGAGTGGGATATTACATAATCATTAGGCATGATTAATAATTCCAAACACATGCCTTTACAAATAATAAAAATGAACACTTTATGGAAGGAATATGATTTGAGTAAATAATTACATAATAAAACATAGTCAAGCTTATTCTACTAGTCTAATAATCACATGAACCATCATTAATTTTTTTATAATGAGGGAATGTATAATTCTATACATTCTGAAAAAAAAATTAAGACCTCGACCAAAACATCTAAAAATGATTAAGGCCTGGGCCAAACCCATATTCCAAATTGGGAAAGGACTCAATTTTTTTTTCTAATTGTCTGTTGAGACATACTGATGCACTGAGGAGCTATAGTGGCCCCCACTCATCACATACTATGTCTAGTACAATCCTTATATGAGAAGGCTCAAACATAACATAACATTCATATTAAAACTAGCATACGAAATGTCAATACTTTAAACATAAACCATGAATGGTATATAAATAACATATCCACAGTCAGACATATCCCAAAACCTTAAATACAAAATGGATGATTTTTATAACAAAGAATCAACTTCAAAAACGATTAAAATCCATCAAAGTATGTTGACATAGATGAAAATAAAACTATTTGAATGAAATACATATTTCTATTTTGAAACCATTTAAGAGTCACATAATTATAAAAGTAAACATATATTTTTGTAAATATTCTTATAGTCTTATAAGGTAATCTTCGATGATGTTATAACGGTGGAAAATAGATTCACCCATGGTATAAGTTAAAAAAACATTATTACATAATTTTTGTCGAAAAGGACATAATGTAACTTGTTTGGAAAACAACTGAATGGTTCCTTTAAAAACATATAAGGTAAACTAAGTGTATAATTTACATGAACCTATAGTTTAGTAAATATTAAAAATAATTTGAAATAAATTACATAGAAAACATGGATTTATATGATAAAGAGCTCCGAGTAGTTACTTACGTAAAAACAACATCGGATAATAAACAAATTGTGAAATCAACCCTTAAATTGTGATTTTACATAGTCGATGGTATGTTATCCTCCTATATAATAGTTAAAATAGTTTAATTAAATTATATAAGAACTATATACACAAATATGGTATCATATATGATCCTCTAATATTTCTTTTTTAATAATATTCTCTGTAGTATAATCGTTTCAGGTTTTAACTAATTCATTTTCCTTTATATTCATGGTTAAGTAAGAAATTTTTATTATGGATAGAATGTATTTGATTCATATACAGAAATATATTTTGTTCAAAAACATAATTTTTAATCATAAAATGAAAATTATTCTTTAATGATTATGATGGGTAAATGAATATCATAACATTTGTGGAGACGGAAATCCGTACAAACGCATGAGCGACAATATAATTATATTGATGGTGAAATCATATGTAATTGGATGGTATATCATATATACATAATCAATAAAATGTTTTATTTATTATTTATACCACTTATACTCATTATTATACCCATCCAAATAATGAAGCGTTTGAATAACAAGCTACGCCACGACGTGGAGACAGTAAGCCTCTAGTACGCACGTTTGGTGACTTGTTCATTCATATGATGGATAAAATAATGAATATTATTGTACCATTTTTATAATAAAATCATAGTATATAGAAGAGATTGGAGTTATTATTTTCTGAATGGAATAAACAAAGAATAATGAAGTGGAAGAAGAAAAGAACATGAAAGAGTTGATGAAATAATAACCATTTCTTCGGATTCTTCCTTTTGATTTGATCAATAGGGCTTCTTAGTTTGGATTAATGACAATATTAAGGCCTATATGATGAAGGTAATAAAGTTGATATGATATTTATATAGGGTTTGGCTGTGCCAAATGGAATTGGAGTAGTGAAATTAAGAGATGTAGAATTTCCCTTTATAATAGAGGTGACAATCACTTTAGGAAATGCTTGAAATATTATTTTATAATAAAATTATTTTTGGTATATAATGGATCCAAAATAATATATATCGAGGATATGGTAGTGATGGGTCGAAAACATATCATCCAATAGGTTTTTGATAGGTTTATGTCACTATATTAACATTATCATTAGATTTAACTATTTTCAAGTTGTTTGACATTTACGATGTATCTTGAAATTTTTATATAATATGGTTAATAAACATACTATAAACATCCAAGAGAATCCCAATTAGTTCATTATTAATATATATTACCTTATATATGTCCTTTGGCCTAACTGTAGAATTTTAGAAATATTATATCAATTAATAATATAGTATTTGTTTTAATAACTCATTTTGTAAATTATGAAACTATTTAGTATTTGTTTTTTTTTGAAAATCATAACAACATGATTACTTCGAAAATAAACTATTTAATCAACCCTAACATGTCATATTAACCTATAATTTTTTTTCATTTACCAAAACTCTAAAATTTCATTCATTTGAATATTTATAATATCGATTATTTTAATCCTTCATTAATGAGTTAATTACTTCATCATCATTGTGTCCTAAATAAATTAAGATATTTATGTTTAAAAATTATAATTAAAATTCTATTATGTAGAAAATATTTTTATATTTCTAATGAATTTTTATAGTCTAATTTATCTTATGTATTAACATATATTAAAAATGGTTTAGTTATTAAAAATTTAATTTATCTCTTTTAACTCTTCTTTAACTAAAATAATAATAAATGTCCTAATCAAATCCATGTGGTCCAAATGGGATCCTATTTTATTCCTATGGATTTTCTGTTGAATTACACTTATCTAATAGAATTATTACCTGTGTTATGGTAATTATGATATCATTTTTACTCTTAATTACCCTATTTACTTTTAACCATGGTAAATACATTTCCTAAGATACTATTCACCCAAAATTATTTTAATTTTATTCAAGCAAATTTTACTTGATGTTATTAACTCTGTTTCTCAAACATTTGAAATTCAACTCAAAAAAGTGGTAAAATTATGTTTTATGCAAATTTTCAAATTCTCCAAGGAGGTGGGTAGAAGACGGTAAAAGTTCAATAAAATTTTTATATATCTAAACATGTTATAAAATGACTCCAATGAATTACATTGAACATATATATGTATTATGTATCTATTTTTAGATTAAATAAATTTAAAAAATAAAATATTATTTAAATAAAAAGTCGTTTTTAACCAATAATGCAGTGTTTTTCATTATTCATCAAAAATTGCATGTTTTCAGAAAAATACAAAAAATTCCCTCTATTATAATTATGATATTATGAATTAAAAAATGATGTCCATTTTGGAAAATAAAATTTATGAAATTTCAAAAAGTGGGTAATATTATTCATAATAGTTAGTTTGATTTGGTGTGGTGTGTTAGAATCTTGAAGTTGCGTACAATGCAAGCTATTGCATTATTCAAAGGGAAACGTACCGTAGAAGTTTGGGGTGTCACATTCATCCCTCCATCAAATAATTTTGTCATTGAAATTTCTATAATAATACCACATAAACAGATTTATGTGGTTCTTCATCATAAGTACCTCTTGTTCCTATGTTGTCTCTTCTATCTTATGGTTTCTCCATAAAACATTTACCAAATGAGTCCTCCTGTTTCTTAACACATGTTCTCGGGTATCAAGAATCTTGAAATGCTCTCCACAATAATAAATATCAAGTTTCCGTTCAATTTCCACAAATTTGAGTACATTTGTTGGGTCAGACATGTATTTTCTCAATAATGATACATGGAACACAATGTGATCTTTGGAGATACTTGGCGACATTTCCAAATGGTAAGGTACATCCCCAATCTGTTCTAAAATTTTGAAATGATCTATGTACCTGGGACATAGTTTACCTTTCTTAATGAATCATATAACTCCCTTCCATGGCGATACCTTCAGATAACCCGATCTCTTACCTGAAATTCCAAATCCTTCCTTCAGTTATCAACAAATTTCATCTGCCTACATGTTGGTGTGTGACATCTCATTCCATATAAAGCTTCATATGGTTCCATATAAATACTTGAATCGAATCTATTATTATAGAAATATTTTACCAGAGCTAAATATTGATCCCACATACCTTGAATGTCACATGAGAATGATCTCAACATGACTACTAAGGTTTGAATATACCATTCTTATATTCCATATGTTTAAGGGTGGTAGGAAGTGCTCAAAAAAAGATCAATATCTAGGGATTTATAATGACTTATACCAAAAAATGATGTAAAATAGGGATCCCGATAAGAAACATTCGATATGGGTATACAATGGAATATTACAACTTCATTAATATATATTCTTTCCAGATGTTCAAGTGGAAAATCTTATCTTATATCTTGAAAATGTGTGGACTTTTTAAGAAGAAAACCAATGAATTATACTACATCATTACATCTATGAGTCTTTGGTAGCCCCATGAAATATTTCATCATAATATTATCCCATTTCCACTTAGTTATTGGATGATGTGTAAGATTCCACAAGGCTTTTTCCTTCCATCTTTTACTTGTTATAAAAATATAAATCTTCACACAAAATCAGAAAAATCTTCCTTTTCATGTTGTCCCACGAAAAAGTTTCCTTCAAATCTCTATATATCTTGGTGCTCCAAGGGTGTATAGAGAAATTTGAGCTATGAGCATCATCCAAGAATTCCCATTTTAGATATGGTATGTTAGGAACACAAAGTCTATTCCAAAATTTCAAAATTCCATCTTCATAAATGAAATCACTCAATCTTCCATCGTTCACAGCATTAATTTTCATTTGAAATTCCTCATCACTAGTCTAAGAACATTATATCCTTTCTAGTAAATATGGTTTGGAACCCAATTATAAAATTATTGATGTTTGACCTTCCATTGTTATTCCCATATCCATATTTACAAGATCTATGAAAATAGGTTATCTTTAAACTCTCATCTTGTTTTAAAATCCATGATCCTTTCTGCTCAAAGAATCTTCCACCTTATTTACCATCCCTAGGTTGTACTGTATTGTGAAATCATAATCCTTGAGTATTTCAATCCATATCATTTGCCACATGTTCAGTTCTTTTTGTGAGGAGATATACTTTAAACTATTTTGATCAGTATTAATCTCGAGTTTTTCACTATAGAGATAGCATCTTCATATTTTCAGAGAAATCATTCCAGTTGTTAACTCAAGATCAAGAGTGTGATAGTTTTTGTCCTTAATTTTTAGCTACTGTGATGCATAGGAAATAACTATATCATTTTTTCTAAGTAAACAACCATGTACTTTCATTGAAGCATCTCCATAACTAACAAACACACCATTCCTTGATGGTAGAGTCAAGATATGAGAATTCAATAATATTCTATTTAGTTTTTTAAAACATTATTCATATTGTTTTAAAGAAACAAATTTATCTCCTTTATGAGTGAGCATGGATAATGGGATAGCCAATCAGGAAAAATTATAGACAAAAAGCTGATAATAATCTTGTAGACCAATAATACTACCTACCTCAGTTATACTCGTCGGTGCTGTTCATTCATGGATTGCCTTTATCTTTGAAGGTTCAGCATTGATTTAATATTTAGAGACAATATGGCCATAAAATGAATTCCCATGAAGCTATAATTCACACTTGTTAAAATTCCCATATAATTCATATCTTCTAAGTGACATTAAAAAAATGCACAAGTGATTTTCATGATATTCATATCTTTTGGATTATACCTATATATCATAAATAAATACCACAACAAATTCATCAAGATAATCTTTGAAAACATTATTACTTAGATCCATGATGGAAGAGGGTGAATCAGTCAATCCAAAAGGCATTAATATAAACTCATAATTACGATACCAGGTTTGAAATGATGTTTTCAGGATGTCATCCCTCTTCAAACACAACCGACGATATCCATATCAAAGATCAATCTTTGAAAAATATTGATCTCCATGAAGTTGGTCGAATAAACCATCAATGTGATATAGGGGATAATTGTCAATTATGGTTATAACATTGATCTCCCTATAGTCATTTGACAACCTCATTGAACTCCCTTTCATCTTAAAAAATATGACAGGTGCTCCTGATGGAGAAACTCTAGGCTAAATAAATCCCTTATTAGTCTATTCCTCAAGTTGTTTCGTTACTTCAAGTAATTCCACAATTTCCATTCTATAAAGGGTCTTTGATATGGGACTTGATCTAGGAATTAAATCAATGGAAAACTAAATTTCTCATTCTGGATGACGTACAAGTAAATCCTATGGAATCAAATCAACATATTTTTTAATAGTGGGTATGTTATCTATTCGAACATTCCATTACTCACCCATAATTATTTCCTTTTCATCATCCCCAATGATCTAATTTAGTAGAGCTACTGTGGGTGGATATAGATAAGAATCATATGGTGATGTTTATGCTCTAAAGATAAGGTACTCTTTATTATCATCAATAATTTTAACCTCCTTCATCTTAAAATAAATTTTTGCATCATGGTCTAAATGCCAATCCATATCGAGGATTATATCAAATTAAATAATAGGTATGACGATTAGGTAAATAGATAAATATCATTTATTTTCCTTAATAGGGACTGATTCACAAAACATTATTGCAATGATACATCAAATAAGATATTTTACTTACAACTCATTTGTTAAATCAAATTGAAAATAACTAATTTTCAAAGAAAACTAGGATGATATGAAACAATTTGATGATCCAGAATCAAATAATTCCATTTCTAAACTTGAATAAACCAATAAATTACCTACCACCACATCTTTCGTAGCTTCAACCACAGTAGTAGTGATCACATATACTTGGCCTTGATCCCTTGGCGTTTTCAGAATAATGTTTCTTTGATGCTTATCACATCCATTTTTATAATGTCTAGTCTCCCTAAAATTTTATCATTAAGCATTGTTATATTTTTTCTTCCCCTTTCAATGTCATATCGTTGGGTAATTTTATCTAATTAGAGTTTTTCTAAATATAGTTTTCAAGGTCTGTACTAAACATTCTCTGATAATAAATGTAATGGCCTAACCCTAGTTACCCAGATTTGGTGCTTTATTACATAATATTTGCATGTTAAAAGGAATAATTTATCTAAATACTAGTCAGTTAAGTATTATTGGAATCAATATATATACATAAGTTCAACATTACAACATGAAAAGAAAGACAACAATAATTTATTCCATTAGAAACATCTATGCTTCATTTATTATGCCTTCAAGTCACAAATAAATAACTTCTTCATATCCTGGGAAAACGAAACTTAATAAATGGATGATCTCAAATGCTCAGTAAGGGTATCCAATACAGTGGAAGATAACATAAACATAAGACTTGATTAATAATTCAAAATGCATGCCTTTACAAATAATATACATGAACTCTTTATTGTTGGAATATGAGCTGAGTAAATAATGAAATAATAAAACATTGTCATGGGTATTCTACTTGTCCAATAACAACATGAACAATCATTAATATTTCCATAATCATAGAATATATAAATCCATACATTCTGACATATTTTGTCCTAACATCGGCCAAGACTTCAAAAAATGATTAAGGCCTTGGCCAAAACCATATATCATATTTAGAAATGCCTCATCCAATTCTAGGTATAATTGTCCCATGGGACCTACCGATGCACCGAGGAGCTATAGCGGGCTGCACCCGTCACATACTAAGTCCAATACAATCATCATATGAAAAGGTTGAATCATAACATAATTATTGGTATTAATTCTACTATATGAAATTTCAATACCATTACCATAAACCATGAATGGTATAAAAATAACACATACACAGTAAACCTTTTCACAAAACCATCAATAAAATATGGAATATTTGAATCATAATAAATCAACTTTGAACAAATTTAATATCCATCAATGGATATTTACATAGATGAAATGAAAAATATTTGAAAGAAATGTATCTTTCAATTTTGAAATCATTTAAGAGTCACATAATTTAAAAATAAAACATTTATTTAGAAAATATACTTATAATCTTGTAAGGGAAGCTTCGATGATGTTATAACGGCAAAAAATACCACACCTTCTATATAAGGTAAAAAACATTCTTACATTAATTTTGTAGATAAGGTTATAATGTGCCTTGTTTAGAAAATGAAGAAATGATTTCATTAAAAACATATAAAGTCAAATAATGGTAAAAATGACTATAACCCATAGGCTATTAAATATTACTAATTTTCTAAAATACATTTTTAATAAAACCTGGATGTGGATGTTAAATAGGTCCGAATATATACTTATGTAAAAAAAACCTTGTATAATAAAGTGATTGTAAAATTAACCCATACCTTGTAATTTTCCTTAGTCCATGGGATGTTAAACACATGTATAATTGTTTAAAAAAATTCAGTAAATTATTAAATAACTATATACACAAATATGATATCATATATTATCCTCTAATATTGCATTGATAATAATATTTCAATAGTATCATCATTTTAGGTGTTAACTGAATAATATTCTTTTATATGGTTGGTTACATAATACATGTTTATCAATAAGATGTATTTGATTCACATAAATAATGATATTATGTTAATAAGAATTATTTTTAATCACAAAATGAAAATTATTCATGAATTATTACGATGGGGAATGAAATCTCATCACGTTCCTCGTGACGGTAATCCCAACGTACACACGAGAGAAAATTTCAATATATTGATGGTGAAATAATTTTTAATTGGACGGTATATCATACATATAGAATCAATAACATGTTATATTTTTTATATAAATTAGTTATAATAAATATTACACCCATCCAAATAATGATGTGTTTGAATAACAAACTAAACCATGACGTGAAGATGGTAAGCCGTACATGTGCACGTATGGTGACTTTGTCATTCATAAGATAGATAAAATAATGAAAATGGTTGTACCATTTTTGTAATAACATAAAAGTATATATAAGATACTGGAGTTATTATTTTAGAATGTAAACGACAAATAATGAAGAAGTGGAAGATGAAATGAACTTGAAAGAGGTGATGAAATATTAAACTCTCCTTCGGGTTCTTCCTTTTGATTCGATAAAAAGGGCTACATTATATGGCTTTATGAAAAAGGTAATGCCTCAAGGATGAAGGGAGGAATGTTGGGAGAATATTTGGGTAGGGTATGGCCGATCCAAATAGCTTTGTTTGTGTAAAATTAAGAAAAGAGGAAGTGCCCTTTTATAAGAGAGGTGATTGTCACTTTAGGAAAAACATGAAATATTATTTTATAATAAAATCATTTTCAGTTTCTAATTTATAAAAAATAATTTATTTAAAAGATAAGTTGATTATGGGTCGAAAACCTCTCAACCAATAGGTTTTAGATTTGTTTAGGTCAAACTATTAACATTATCTTTTAAATTTAAATCTTAGTTAAATAATCTGTCATTTACCACGTCTCTTTGTATTTTTATATTATATGGTTAATAAGCATACTATAAACATCCAAGAGAACCCCATGTGGTTACTTTTTAATATATATAACCTTGTATATGTTTTTTGTCCCATACTTTTATTATTAGGTATATTATATCAATTAACAATATCATATTTTTTTAGAAAAACTAAATTATGACTATTTTGACACAATTTGTATTTGGTTTTTTTGAAAATCATAACAGCATGATTACTTCAAAAAAATTATTTAAAATGATTGTTTTATATAAATTATAAATAAAATACCATTATTTAGGAAATTATTTTATCTTTGTAATTATTATTTATAGTTGAATATATCTTATGTGTAACCTTATATTTAATATGGTTTAGTTATCAAACATTGAATTTAACTCTTTTAACTCTTATTTAAATAAAATAATAATAAATGTCCTAATATAATCCATGTGGACCAAATGGGATCATATTTTATTCCTAAGGTTTTTTATGTCGATTTACACTTATCCAATAGACTCAGGACCTGTTTTAGGGTAATTATTATATCATTTTTACCCTTAATTACCCTATTTACTTTTAACCATGATAAATAAAAGTCAAAAGTTTCTATTCAGAGAAAATTATTTTCATCTTATTGAACAATATTTTACTTAAAGATATTAATAGTTTCTCTTGGATTTTTGAATTTCAACTCACATATGGGGTAAAATTATGTTTTATTCATATTTGCAAATCCTCCTAGGAGGTGGGTAATAGACTGTAAAAGATCAATAATTTTTTTATATATCTAAAATTATTATAATATGTTTCCAATGAATTAAAATGAACTTATATAAGTATTATGTATCTATTTTTACAAAAAATAAATATAACTAAAATATATAATTATTTATATAAAAAGTCAGTTTCAACCAATAACGCAGTGTATTCACTATTCATTTAAAATTGAATTTTTTCAGAAAAATTTCAAAAAATTCACCCTATGATAATTTCTATATTATAAATTCAAAAATGAATATCATTTTTATAATAAAATTTATACATTTCAAAAAGTTGTTATTACTATTCAAAACTGATAGTTTGATTGGTCGTGGTGTGTTAGAATCTCGATGCTGCATATAATGCAAGATATTGCATTATTCAAAGGGAAATGTATTGTGGATGCTTGGGGTGTTACAAATAACAACTCCCAAACTTATCTAATGAAATGTTCTCCTTGATAATTAGGAAATGTGAAACATTTTTGAACCTGTCAATAACAACCCAAATCAAATCATTGCCTCATAGTGACCGCGATAACCTAATCACAAAATCCATCATGATGTAATCCCATTTCATCTCAATAATGGGAATCCATTTTCAAATTATTGCTGGTCGTTGGTGTTCCACCTTCACTTTCTGACAAGTGCAACACCTCTAGAAAAATCTAGCTACATCACTATTTATAATTGACAACCTGTATTGGTGATTTAAATAATGATATATCTTGGTGAAAATAGGTTTAACTATCCAAGATGTATCATGAATTTCCCCCTTCATCTACTCACACGCGTCTAGTAAAACACATAAATTACTATGTACATGCATAATTTCATCCACACCTATGTGGAATGATGATTTTGGTCATCACCTTACACACTTTCATGTGGGATTAGGCCTTCTAAATATGATGGATGTATCTTCCTTTCTGTATATAGTATGGTAAATATGAAAAATAATGATGAAATAAAATTATACACCTGAATTTCTTGTGCCACCAATTGCATCATAGATAACAAATCCATACTCTTACACTCACTCCTGGACTACCGAACTACATGTATTTCATTCCTCCTACTCACTGCATCAGAAAATATATTTCCCTTAATAATTATGTAGGTAACATCAATGTCAAAATATGGTAGGTATTAATTCCACCTTTGATGACTCATATTTACAACCCTTAGTAAAAATATATACTTGAAGATTTTATGTTATGTGTACCCCAATTAACACTCTCCATGTATGTAATGTCTCCAACAATGTAACACATGAACAAATATAGCTAACTCATGATCATTCATTGTGTAATTCTTCTCATGTGGCCTCATCTTTTGAGACCTGTACACTATGAATTTATCCACAGTAATATGAAATGCTCTGATCCTTATACTCGAGGCATAAAAGTAAACATTGTAACACCTACCTAACATTGGAAAATCAGTATTATTTCTTGATTTCAATATCCATTTTAGCTCATGAGAGGATGAGTCGCATGCATGTGACTATAAAAAAATTAATCCCATCTTATTCAGGGCCATGATAAATGATTCTATGCATTATATGTACATTATTAATTGCCTATAATATCCCACCGGCCCCAAAAAACACTTTTTCTCAAAGATGTTCTTACAATTTTCCAAGGAAACTACATCTCTCACCTTCTCATGGTTAACTGATACTTCTATCTCTGAGATAATGTATCATATGATTTGAATTTAATCCATCCATAATTAGCATTTTGTGAGATTAAAAAATAGATAATGATCACTTATTGTATTCAAAAATATCTCAAGAAGTTTGGAATAGTCGTGTTGAGTGTTTTAATACCCACATATTTTGTCTAAAAAACACCATAAAAGAATCCAAATAAGGATAGAAGTCTTGGTTTATCATGGCTAGGGTAATCACTACCGCGTTCTTGATATTGAATATCCTATCTAGATACATGTATAGACTACACCTTCTATGAAAATATATATGAGGTATGTATCTAGGTCCAACATGAAACATATGATATACATATAAAAAAATCAATTTTTGAGAATACTCGAGCTCCTCGAAGATGATCAAGAAGTTGAAATATCCATGGAATAGTTTTCTGGTTCATAACCATTAGTTACATCAATTCGCATTAATCCACCAATAGCCTATGTGTACCATCCTCATATTTTGAAAAAATTACCAAAGAACCCCATAGAGAAGTATTGGGGAAGATAAAAACCTTTGACTCTAATTAATCTGGATACATATTGAGTTCCTTCATCTCAGTAGTGTCTACCCTATATGAAGGAATGAATATCGGTGTGGCTACTAAAATTAGTTTTATAGAGAACTCTACATCTGTCAGTAGAGGTAATTATGAGAATTTATCTGGGTAAACATCCCCTAAATGATCAACCACATGAAGGAAATATGCCTGATGTGTTTTTTTATCATCCATATATAAAATAACAATTTGGGATATCATCTCACCTATGCCACAATGTTCATGTAAATATAGGCTCACATGGACATCACATTAACTCTTGTGAATAAAATCTACACCCTCAGGTGATGTGAAGTTCACCCTAAGGAGATATAAATAAATGAAATAATGAAATGGAACCAACCATTACATCCAAATAATGATCTCAAAACATGTCATCTCAAGTAAAAACGAGGATAATATGAAGTGAAACAAAAAATATCAATGGATAATCCCTGCAATAATGTAAATCAATAGTTTAAGACCCCAACAGTGTATCAAGAATCAAAAAAGCAACAAAATCACCAAATAATGATCACAAGGATCTCCTTAATGGGAACACATATAAATCAATGATAAGATCCTACAAAGAAAAGATCATATTCAAAGTAGAGACTACTATAATTGCATCTTTCATGGTAGATGGTCGATGACTATACTCTCTAGGAGTTATTTGCACTGCATATAACTGGATTGATCTAGAGCCCTATGATACTAACTAGCTAACCAGAGTAGGTTCGCTCTGAAATTGTTATAAAAATGGGTTCTGACTACCACATTCATGACCACCCACTCATCCTAGTCATCTGAGTGTACTCCAACACCCTTTTTTGAGAAGCTATAAACATTTATCCTATACATGTAATCAGTGAATACCTTCTCCCAATGGATACATAGTAACGTTTCTCAAAATTCACTATAAATGGCCCATATTGTTTTTAGATCGACACTCAATGGGGTCTCTCGTGCCCTTGGGTCTCATATCTATCGGTCAACCACACTGGTAGAAGCTTACATGAATATTAGAGTACAATATCTAGCTAATAATATCACCATTCGGAATCTCAAGATGATTATTCCTACTACCATTCAATGTACAACAATATATAGGTATCGAACCACCCTAGCTCGCATGACTCTCCTACCATAGGTTATTCTATACAATAATATCCTTATTCAATATAACAAAAATTGTTGTTAGTGAAAAGAAATTTACATATAAGTAGATGTCATACCTGAGACCATTCTCAATTCACGTGGAATTTTATAACTCATCACCCAACCTAATAGGTGTATATTAATAGATATCTATAAAACAATCCAAATATTCCATGACTGATAACACACTCTAGTCCATGTTTGTAAACTGTCAAGATCTAACATCCCTCAACATCATTGGATATATGTAATCATATAAGGCCATATAAAAATCCCTCCAATACATCTACAGATGATGACATGATTATGTAATGAAATCTAACCATCTCTTAGAAGAATAAAATAACATATACATAGAAACAATTACCTCTTATAGGGAGGCACCTCATGATGGACTATGATAGAGACCACATCCTCTAGAAAGTACCCCATCTACTATCATCCTTCATCCACTACATGAAAATTGATTCTTTACAGCAGTTTAAACCACTGCTATATGCTTCTATGATAGTTTTCAAAAACAAAAGCTACATTGTGTGTCATGACACTATTGCCGCTAAATATATCAGAACTACCACAAATTGTGTGGAGAATATGGGAATTTGTAGCGGCAATTAAAACTGATCCTAAATTTAAACCCGTAGAGGAAATTATAACTACCACTAAAATAAAAATGATGAAATTTAGCGGTAGATAAAAATGCCGATACTAGTAAAATACTAACATTTTCCGATGGTTTTAACTACCATGAATTTTTCTGGTAACAGTTAGTTATGTTTAAAACCGCAGCTAAAAACTTATTTACCAAAAAAACAGTAGTTTCGGAAGCTTCTGTACAAGTACCCTAAAAAAAACCATTGCAATAACACAAAAATACCAACAGAATACATGCTATAGTGAATATGAAAATTGATTCTTAACTGAGCACAACCAAGGGAATTTTGAGTCCTATTTAATAAAAAATGAAAATTGGTGTGAGAAATATCTTTTTATAAAATTCCAAACTTATATTGTGGCCTATGAATTTCTTCAACATTATCCAGAAGTTTAAAATTACCCCTATAATGATTTTGATCATTTTTCCATATATGCATGTGCATAAGTATTGGAGACACTATATTTTGGAGAGATTTCTATGATCACTATTTATCACAATAGTATGATAAATATATTTTCATAGAAAAAAAAATAATCTCAAATAAAGTTGTTGGGTATATTACCTTCAGAAATTACATTTTGAAATTTCATACACCCTAGAGAAGATAAGATTTACACCACAAATGCACTTTTTAGGAATGTTCCACCATATGAAATTTTAGAATCCATGGAATTGTGGAACCTGATAAAACTATTCATTTCTTTTCATCTAGATGTAGGAGATGATTATTTTAGAGAATCATTCTCCCACATGACTTCTCAGAGATAAAATGTCTTATAGTGAGGAGAATTATAACATCCTGGTTACTATTTTTATATTTCATTAATGTTTTAGAGTTGTTACATCAGTTTCAAGGAAATTTTATGGCAATCACAATGTTTTTCAAAGGATTTTACTATAGAGGAGATCATTTTCACCATAAAGAGTTCCACTATAGTGTGGATAGGATGGTTCCGGTGTGTGTGTGTTGGGGGGGGGGGTTAGATAAAATTTTGGAGATACATCATTTGTTTTCATGGATGCATTGTGGAGAAGAGTCACAACATGGGCCTTGGAGTTCTATGGTGAGGATTGATATGATACAAAATTAGGGCACATGGGGGAGTTTGGGTTATTCTTCCATTTTAGTCATGGCATAGCAGTTTTCACCTTAGTTGTGTTGTGTTCTCTGAGAGTGAGTTTTTTTGGGGGGGTGGAGTGGGTTGGGGGTTTTATAAAATTTGGGGTAGTGGAATCATGGATTTAGATTGTGTCATAAGACCCACTACCTAGTTTTTCACTCCGAAATAGATCTCTAGAATATATCATGTCCCCTACTATTATTTATCATATCTTCATCGTAGAAATAACTGCAATTCTCATAGAATTCCATGAAAAGCCTCATTATGGAAATGTCCATCCCATTATTCCATCAACCCCTTCCTTTTCAAGATATTCATTGGAATTCTATACGGGGCCGCACCAAGGTCTTCTGCTTTCTAGAAAACATTTCTATTCTAAAAAAAACTTATTCCCCCATATTCATCCATATTTTTTATCAGTTCTTAGATGAACTAATTATATCCCTATGATAAATTATGGACCCTTTTCATTAGATTTTAGCCTCAATCATGGGAGACCAACCCTTAACAGTTTTAGGTGAGCTTCCATATTCCCACATCCTAATATTTTACATATTATCAACTATGGTAAGGTCGTTGGAAAGATAATGGTTGGTTCTATTAATGCTTAGGTAGGGAACTGATATATGCTTTTGTGTCCAAAATATGAAATTGTCTTCATGATTCCTCACACAATCAATTCAAAATAATTTTACTTCATTAAGAATTCAAAGAGTTTTGGTATGGAAGGTTGGTTACAATTCCTCTCATTATATCTAAAAATATTACTAATCTCCCTAGAATCTATGAAATTACTTTTTTATATCCACATTATATGACCGACATCCCCATAACCAGTCTATAAGTATTTGATGTGGGATGTTCACCCAGGGACGATATACATAATTAATTTAGGAATAATTAATCAGAAAAAATGAATCATCACAACAAAGAATCTACATATATGGTGCATACCTCACTCATGAAATCATGACATAAAAGGAAACATAAAAAATCAAAAGAATATATAAAAGGAAACATGAAAAATCAAGAAAATGTTAGGTCGTGAAAATGATTGGTGGAAACTATTTGCCAAACATGATACATATATAAACCTATGTTGAACATATATTGTCACCATCTCCTCCTCCAACATATTTACAATACAACTAATAACTGTCTGATGATGAAAACATATTGTCCCCCTCTCCACATCCATCTCCACTTCCCGCTACCACCTGTAGGAATATTATATTGAAAATAAAATAGTGTTGCGTGTTTATATTTAAATATAAAACCAATAAAAGTCAGAAAACTAAATGATTTGGAATTTTTATGATTTACCTTCTCACCAAAAGTCAATACAGTACCATCAGGGGAATATCTGCTCACTTGATAACGTATATAGGTCAACACTTTCTGCAAAGAGGATATCTCATCCCCCTGATCGTGAACTGTGTTTCGTAAAGAAAAAAATCTATCTTTATGAATCTCTAGGTATGGACTGACAAAAAACAAGTGTAGATATAGTTGAAATCCTCGTGGCCTACCAAAAACATCAGATTGTACGTGTCCCAAACCCATCCCACACACTCTATCAGGATTCTCCTTCCCAAATACTTTAGCAACTGGGTCATCATGGGAGATAGAGTAGGACTGCCCGAGTTTTTCATCCCATAGTTATTTAATTTTTAGGTATAAATCAAATATAAATATATATTAACATAGTAAAAACTGATAATAAGTTATTTTAATGAAAAAATGTGTTTATACCTCATCTTCTTTGGCATGATCAATATCAATACTTCCATCATATTTTTTCTGAACATCCAACCACACTTCAAATCAAGATGCTTCATGCCCTAAACTCTGTGACTTAATTAAAAATGATAAATAAAAAATTAAATAAAACAAAAAGATAATATTGTCTTATAAATATTTAATATAATGAAAAGTTTACCAGAGTCGATCGACTTCTAGGAAATATTTTTTACCCCGTAGGGTGAGGGATGACTTGACTAGCCCGGCTTGATGTATACTTTCTTGATAGATCCTGAAATTAATAAAATGCAATTTAATAATAATTTATTAAATTTAATATCCTCTACATATACATTTATAAATTTAAAAGGAGGTTAATATAATAATATATATTTAAATACCATCGGTTTCTCATCATGATGTCTATCAACAAAAACATTCCACTACTCTTTGGTTACCCCATTAGGTATCTTCTCATTCATTTTTTGGATGGTAATCGATGTATCATGGACATCACCCCACAATATACATTTGAATTCCATCCATTTCATAACATGATTTTTCTACGTCCACTTTTTTTATATCACATCAACAACTATAATGTCGATAAAAATTTGTAGACAGAAACTCATTTGGAACATATTAATAACATGACATTAAATTAAACCATAATGTATTAAAATTAACTTTATTTGGGAATCAAAAACATCATTTTTACAACATGGAGGAATATGCCTCCAATAATCATAAGAAATAGGAAGGGAAATATGCTCTACTACTAGTTGTCCTAGAATTTGTCCGTGTAATCCAGTGAGGTCATCCATAGGGACACCATAAGAATCACATGGGACAACTATGTTCTATCCATTCATATTCCACACATATGAACATTTTATATTTTTAAACATAGTTGCATTTTTTTCAACATTAATGAAAAAACATTTAGTATAAAAAATGTGTAATAAATTTATTTACATTAAAAAGTTTAACTATAATAGTGACCCTCTAGTATGTCCATGGGGAACTAGAAGTGGTGCGCTACCGCCCGCCTGATGATGCTGCTGAAGGGGGAGTCAATGAATCAGATTCTAAATGGATGCTTATAGAGGGTGTGAGTGATGGTGCAGGGCGAGATGGTGTAGGTGGGAAGATAGCTGGTGGCTCAGAGTCTGTAGGGAGGGGGGAAATGAATCATCAACTGTTATAGTAGTGGATGAAACATTGTATCACTTCCTCCCTGGAACTCCTATCATTAAATCAAATAATATTAAGTTTAAAAAAAATATTTCAAAAACATTATGCAGAAAAAAATATAAAAATATTAATCAATGTTCAGTACTAATAATAATATATATACATAACAATGATATTGAATGACGACACGAATGAAATAAGTGGTTGATGAATAAATAAATAACATTACATACAATTATTTTCCCCTTCAGACATGTTTGCTTCCTGCTCCATTACATCATCCACGTTATTCATCATTTCTAGACTAATATTATCAATATCATGATGGACTAATAATTATACTTCTTGATGTTTATGAGATTCAATTTCAAAGGAAAAATATTCCACATCAACAACCATATCATACAAATCTCTTTTTATTACGTGAGGAACTACACTTCACCCTTCATCCACAACATCATTCACATAATATAAAATTTTTTATGCTATGGTAAGATATTTGGATCTTTCATTTCAAGATCACCATCATCCATCATCTGAGATAAGTTCACAAAAGTAAATGGAAAGGAATCTATTTTAACACCTCTAATAATATCAACCAAATTGCATTTGAATAAAGTGATAGAAAAATACATGTGGTAGTTTAATTCAACAATATCTTTTTATATTCCATAGTATTCCACTTCATAAAATTTAAAAATACCACTACTCTGTGTTTTCAAAACCTCTTCTCAATCAACTGTACTAAATCTAAAGCCATTCACGTTGTAAGAATCAATACTTATAACTTGTTCTAGAAGACCTCGAGCAAGAAACTTCAAATATTCTGACACCTCTGATTGAGTATCAGTATTCATGATGTAAAAAAAGAAATATACATTATTACATTTAATAAATATACGTGTTAAAATAATATTCTAATTTATTGCAATATTTATGAACTTGCATGTCCTACAAACCATTCTATAAGCTCTTTATTAACAACTTTCTTTATATCTTTCTCATTTTGTGTTCAGCCTCTCATTCTTATTTCTGATTATATCATCAAATCTTCAACAAATGGATTTGTAATTTCACTATTCAGCATCATATATCTATGTACCTGTAATAATTCCAATTCTATCAGTGTCACATTTTAATTCCTCCCAATAGATTGGCCAATATAAGAAAATATTTTAGATTTATGATCTATTTTAGATTGTTTCGATGTCTCATCCACACTTCCAACTCGATTAAATCATGTCTCAATATTATCGATATATCTAGAAAAAAATGTAAGACACTCCTTAGCTATAATATCCATCAGAAATAGAGCCTTCTAGTTGAGAATTATTTCTCACATAAGATTTCAAATGCCCAAGATATCTATGAAATAAAATAAATATGATTATGCATTTAATTACGTTCCAAAAAATGTTTACATAACTCAAAAAATATAAATAATATGCATCTCTAATGGATTCATCCTTTGATAATGAATGGGGCAACCTAATTTAGCTTCCTCAACCATATGCATTGTTAAATGCGCCATTACCGTAAAAAACGACGGAGGAAAGATCATCCCCATTGCAAAAAGGGTAAATACAAACATCTCCTAGAGGTTGTCAAGATGAAATGAATGTAGATATTTCTCACATAGTTTTCTGAAAAATTTGTATTATTGGAGTACAACAAAAATAATTTTTCATGTAATAATTCATTCATTTCCAATGGTAGTAGTTTTTGTAACAAAATATGTGAATCATGGATTTTAAATCCATGTAAATTACGATTCTCCAGGTCAACAATCCTCGAGATGTTACATGAATACCCATCAGAATGCTTAACAATCTTTAAAATTTCATGGAATTTTTCTTTTTCCCTATTTTTCATTGCAAAAATATCCTGAGGATACTTTTCATTCTCATCTGGCATGAGATCACGTTATATGTTCCTTACTTATATGTCTTTGTGAGCATTGAGATTATCCTTCGACTTTTCATGCAAATTAAGGAATGTAAAGATAAAATTTTAGCATTAATTCTTCTTAATATACAACACTTAAATATTATTCCACATCCAATTAAATTGCCAATATGAAAGTTAAAATAATATACTTTTTTTCTTCCATTGTTGAATTCCGATTTCTCTTGACGATATACTTAGAATCCATTTCCCACTATCATTCAAACGAAAAACCTTCCAAAATTCTGTTTCAACATTTCCTAGTTGTGTCAATATTTTTTACCAAATTAAAAACTTTGGAGGTGGTATATGATCAATGAAACTGCTAAATTTTGAAATTTTCATATGAAATATTTGAGATGCATCGAAAAATCATCGATGTCTTAAGAACCACCATTTATTATTGTGAGGTAGCCATTTGGGAACAAAATCAATGATACAAAGAGGACAGTTCAAACATGTGTATGTGTTTTAACCAAATAAATTCACAAGCCTAGGAAAGTCACTAATTGTCCACGATAAGGAAGTATAAATTTTGAACATTTTCATAGAAGAAGAAACAAATTTCTTAACATCGTTTCTCTACAACTCCTATAATTCTTCAATTAAAGGCTTCAAGTATTGTAACCCCCTAGAATTTTATGAGAAATATATTGTTTTTATGTTATATACATCATCAATGTAATGTTTCACTACACACAACACTAGCTTGGCTTGCAATACACACAATCAAGACCTTCCTCAATACATTGCGTTGTACGCAATACTGAGTTTCACTTAACAATGATATGCTATAAAAATATTATTAAATCAACCCGTTTTGAATATTAATAACCACGTTTTGTTATTTTAAAATTTTATATTTTAAAATAGCATTCATTTGCGGATTTGGAATATCGAAATTAGCCTAGGGTGAAATTTTGGTATTTTTCTGAAAACATTCAATTTTTTATGAATACTGAAAACACTGGGTTACTATTTAAAAAACTGACTTTTTATTTAAAAAAATATTTATTTTATTTAAATTTATATTAGTTCAAAATTGATTCATAATAGCTATATATGTTTAATGGAATTCATTTGAGTTATTTTATAATAATTTTACATATATAAAAATTTTATTGAACATTCACCGTCTTTTACCCACCTCCTAGGAGAGTTTGAAAATTTATTAAAACATAATTTTACCACTTCTGTGAGTGGAATTTCAAAATTCCAAGAGACACAGTTAATATCAAGGATTAAATGTGGTTCAATAAGATAAAAATAATTTTTCGTGAATAGTTACTGTTTACTTTTATTTACAAAGGTTAAAAGTGAATAGGGTAATTCAGGGTTAAAATGATATTATTATAACCCAAACACATGTCCTAATTCTATTGGATAAGTGTAATTCGACCAAAAACAACCTTAGGAATAACATATGGCCATTTAGGTCGACTTGGATAGATTAGGACATTTATTATTAATTTATTTAAAGAAGGGTTAAAATAGTTAAAATCAATGATTAATAAATAAATCATTTTTAATATAGGGTTATATAATATAAATTTGACTATAAATATTAATTAAAAATATAAAAATATTTACTACATAATTATTTTTTATTTATAATTTTTAGACATTATATAATTTAATTTATTTTTGACACAGTGATGATGCAGTAATTATCTTATTAATGAAATATTAACATAATTGATGTTATAAATACACAAATAAATGTAATTTGAGGCTTTTTTTGAATTCCAATTATTTTATAGTTTAATATGACATGTTATTATTGTTTTTATTAAATGTTTTCTAACTATTCATGCTGTTATGATTTTCAGAAAAATAAATTACCAAATAGTTTTAAAATTGTCATAAAAAAGTTTTTAAAACAAATATTATATTATTAATTGTTATTTTATTCTAAAAAATATATGGTTCAAAAAAATGACATATATAAGGTTATATAAATTAATAATAAACAAATTGGGGTTTTTTTGTCTTGTTATTGTATGTTTATTAACCTTCTAGTGTAAGAAAACAAGAAGACATGGTAAAAGTTAAATTATTTAACTAAGAGTTAAATATAAATGATAAGGTTAAAATAGTAAATTAAACACGTCTAAAATCTACTAGATGAAAGTATTGCTACCCATACCCACCTTATCTTCTAAATAAATCAATTTGGATCTATTAAAAACGGAATATGACTTTATAATAAAATAATATTTTTAGTTTTTCCTAAGGTGCCCCTCTCCTCCCTTATAAAAGGGTACCTTCTTTCTCTCCTCCTCACACCACATTGAGCCTTAAAGCTCGGCCAACCCCTACCAATTTATGTTCTCAACTTCCCTAGATACATTTTAGAGGACCCTCTCTTTTTCAACGACCATCTTTATTGCCCTAAGAGGATGTTAATAGGAGGCTCTTCAAAGAAGAAGAAATGTACATTACCGATTCTTTCAACTTTATTTATTCATCTACTTCGTCTTATTTAGTTTTTTCATTATGAAGTAATAAAATCAGTGTCACTAATATACATATAAGTTATTATAATTATGAAACAACCCTATTTTACCTTATATCTATCCTACGGAAAACTAAATCACCGCGTGAGCGTACGTACGGAATACCGTCTCCACGCCGTGGTGTAATATATTTTACACCACCATATTACATGGATGGGTCTAATTGTGTAATGAATAACTATATTTGATTCTTGTAAAGTGATATTTGTTCTGAAATCATATACCTACAGTTCAATACAATTACACGATCATGGGAACGATATCATCGCTCGTGCGTACGTACGGCATACCGTCTCCACGATGGGATGCGACTCGTTTTACATTATCGTCAATGATTAATGATTATGTAAATTAATTTAATGAATATATATGATATATATTACACTAATAAAATTCTAGAAATGATGTATCTATAACCTAAAAGAAGAATAAGAATTTATTTGACAAAACACGCATAAGAACAAAAATAAATAAACACCCGAATAAGAAGTAACAATGAAATATTACTAATAAGAAGCTAATAATATGACCATATATGATATCATAACAATGATTAAGATTCTGGAATAAGGCAATAACATTATTTAAATCATTATACAGGAGGTTTGGTCACATACAAAGCAAATCAGTCCTATGGTAAGGGAAAATCTCGCAATCTCATTTTTATCCGAGATTGTTTATACTTTGTAATTTATTAGGGAATATTTATCATCAACATCCATGTTTCCTCAATATGTAATATTATTTCTATCCTCCTACAATTTTTTAAATCCAATTTTACCCTTCCGTGAGTTTTTAGTAAAGGATATGAAATGAATCATTTTTCATTTTTCGTAAGAGGTACTTTTTGACTTTTCCGGCCAAAGTATGAGAATTTTTTTTTAACTTATACAGCATGAATGGATTTTTAGAACATTATTTCCATGAAGCTTAATTTACAATTTTCATGTTTTTTTAATGAAATTATTTAATTTTAGAAATATATGACACTCTAAGAAAGGAAAATGTTTTTGAAGTATAAAGGATATTTTATTCATGAATGGAGTTCAAGCATTTTATCAAAATTATTTTCTATTAAAGATAATATAGGTTTATGTTTCGATCCCTATTTTTACATTGATTTTATTATGTTATGATGGAATTATTTTTATGAAGTCCTTTTATCTTATATGGATTATATTATGATGGCACGATGTTTATGAATCCAATTTTTATTACATGGGTTATGCTAGGATGTATGATTCATGATTTTGTGGCACACATAAGAATGGTTAAATTATGAGATGTTTGGGACCAATATATCCCTCCAATGCATTGGGTAAAGATTTATTTCTCAAGAGATAGACATGGCAGGAACAGCAGGTTAAACAGGTTCAGTGAAACAGTACGGAAACAAGGAGGGAACTTGGTTCAGAAATGGACATTGTCCGCTAAGATTGTCTTGGCAATGAGTCTTTAATACTGAGAACTGATTCTCTTTGATTATGTGTGTATGACACAATGTTTAATGACTTATGTTATGATTATTTTTATTACATTTCAATACAATAATTTATCCAATATTATGAAATTATGATCTGTTTTGCAGGTTAAGATTTCCAAAATGTTATGTTATTATGAATATGATGTGATTGATATTTCTTTTGTTTACCCTCACTGAGTATTTGAGCTCACCCTTTTATATGTTCTCTTTTCCCCAGGTCAGGAAGAAGGATATTAATTAAGATATTCCAACAGGTACTCTAGATATGATAAAATCAAAGGGAGATAGTATAGATGATTTATGAACTAGTTGTTTATGTTTCCCAGTTTCTAAAGACACTATACCTATATGGTCCTTTCATGGTTTTGTTATTTGTCGTAATAAGTGTGCTTCAATTATGAAGTAATACCAATGTATGTAATGTATGGGTCGTTATTGTTGGTATTAGAGGAATGATATTGTCAACCGTTGAAAACTAGGATGTGAAAGCCTTAATAAGAACCCTAAGGATAAGTCTTGGCATAAAACGCAATCTTATTGTTTTAGAAATGTCCATGAAAAACCTATGATAAGACCTTAAGTGTTAAATTTTATTCTTGACTATGTGGTTTTCATATTATAATTAGTGTTTCTCACACTATTCTTTTTGGTTTTAGTCAATGGATGTAACGCAAATGAACTGTGTTAATGTGGAATGCGACGGGCAATGCAATGATTGTCCCCCTGAGCATCCAAACGTTTTGGGAGATGGAATGTAAAATCTTTTAGCCATGATCACAAAAAATTCTCAAGATATGAATCATGGAGGACATCCAAACGAGCAAAGTAAGGAGAAACATTTTGTTGAATCCTTCACGATGCAGCGTCCACCCTCATTCAGCGGGTCTATTGACCCATTAGTTGTTGAACAATGGTTCAGTACCACTAAAAAGATATTTTCAGTTTTTAAATGTTCTGAACATGATAAATTCATCTTAGCATTATATCATTTGGTATGTGAAGCTGATCAATGGTGGAATCTTATCAAGAATAAAATGCCAAGAGATGAAATTGAGTCCATGGAACGGGAATAGTTCAAGAAATTATTTTTCAATAATTACTTCCCTCATATTCTTCGAACAAATATTGAGAAAGAGTTTATTGAACTAAAGAAAAAGGATGATGAATCTGTTGGTACCTATGAAGAAAATTTTACAAGACTTACAAGGTACACTTCTGGTATTATTATCCAACCTGAGAGTAAGATCGATCAATTCTTTTGCGGCTTAAAACTATGTCTTCTAAGGGCGTTATCCATAAGGGACTTCAATTGATATGAGGAAATATTTCGATGTGATCTCAATGTTGAGATGGAGATTCTTGTAACCCATCAGTCATATGCATTTTTTATAAAGAGGAAAATGGAATTCAATGGAAAATCTAAAGAGTACACTGAAAAGAAGATGATTTTCCCTTATGCTCAATGTGTGGAAAGAAACATGGAGGGAGTTGTCTTAAAGGGACAAGTAAATGTTTCAAATGTGGAAAAGAAGGTCATCGGGCATTTGAATGCCGCAATGATGGGAAGAATATGTCTAGTGATGCGAACAATGAAAAGGCTACACAGAGTGCACCTCCTACCCTTCAATGTTACAAGTGAAAGGAAATGGGTCATTATGCTAATCAATGCACCAATCCAAGGGTTTTTGATGATGATCAACTTCAACAAACTCTTAAGGATAAAGACAAATGAAAGTAACATTAAATCTCTATCAGCGATTTGAAGTACGATAACAAAGTGGTGAAAGGTACACTTACCATCCAATATAAAGTACAAAATGTTTTATTAGATTCTGGATCCACCCACTCTTTTATTTCTGAGGAATCTTCTAAGGGTATCTCCATATTACCTCATCAATTAGATGTTGAGTTAGTTGTGACAACCCCTAATGGCACAAAAGTCGCATCAAATGTATATAATTCTTCTCCGATTGAAGTTTGTTGGAAAGTGCTTCCTGCAAATCTTGTGATCCTTCATATAGTGGAATTTGATGTGATTCTTGGCCTGGATTGGATTTCTATATATGGAGATCAGATCAATTTCTAAATAAGGTAAGTAACATTCCATATTCGAGATCAATCTATGATCTTCTATCGATGCAAGGATGAACATAACCTTCCAGTGGAAATTTATTCCATCTTATGGGTCTTGATTCCACAAAATGAATGTTATTTATCTCAAATGGTTGGTGAGAAACTCACTATTAATAATATGCCCATTATACAGGTGTTTGATGATGTCTTTCCGGAGGAATTGTTTTGTCTTCCACCAAATCGAGAAGTTGAGTTTTCAATAGAACTTGTACAGGGTGCTTTTCCTATTTCAAGGACACCTTATAGAGTGGCCCCAATAGAGTTGCAGGAATTGAAGAAGCAAATCAAAGGGAATCTTGATAAAGGATTCATATGCCCTAGTGTTTCACCTTGGGAAGAACATGTTCTATTTGTTAAGAAGAAATATGGATCAATGAGACTCTGCATTGATTATCATGAACATAAAAAGATCACTATCAAGAAGAAATATCCTCTCCCACACATTGATGACTTCATTGACCAACTACGTGGAGCTCAATACTTCTCCATGATTGATCTTCGTTCAGGGTGTCATCAATTAAGGGTCAAAAGGAGGATATACCAAATATGGCTTTCTGTACAAGGTATGAACACTATGAATTTATAGTGATGCCATTCTATCTTACTAATTCCCCTGTTATCTTCATGGATCTAATGAATAGAGTCTTTAGAGACTACCTTGATCAGTTTGTTGTAGTCTTTATAGATGATATTCAAGTCTATTCAATGAGCAAGGAAGAACATGAAGATCACATGAGAATTGTATTAAAGACCATGGGAAATGATAAGATTTATGAAAAAATTACCATGTGTGAATTTTGGCATAAAAAAGATGTATTTTTGGGTCACATAATCTCAAAATAAGGGATATTTATAGATAAAAAACAGAGGATATCGAAAGATGGTCGAGACCAACAATAGTAACAGAGATCTGAAGTTTTCTTTGTTTGGATGGATATTATCGACGTTTTGTGAATGATTTTTCATGATTATCTAATCCCCTCACCAAGTTGACTCGAAAAGGATTTAAGTTCGTGTGGACGGACTAATGTGAAGAGAATTTCATGGAGTTGAAAAGAAGGTTATCCAGTGCACCTGTGCTCACACTTCCTTGTAGTGGAGAAAGGCTTGTGATCTAAAGTGATTCATCCATGAAGGAGCTGGGGTGTATCCTCATGAAAAATGATATGGTCATAGCTTATGCCTCACGACAGTTGAAAATCCATGAGCAAAATTACCCAACTCATGATTTGGAGTTAGCTTCGGTAATATTTCCATTAATGATTTGGAGTCATTATCTTTATGGTGAAAGGTGTGATATTTATACTGATCATCAAAGTTTAATGTATATTTTCACACAAAAGGAGATGAATATGCGCCAATGAAGATGGTTGGAGTTGATTAAGGATTACAACTGCTCAATTCATTACCACCCTGGGAAATCAAAAACTGTGGAAGATGCATTCAGTTGAAAAGACCATGCTATCTTATCCATGATGAGGATCACAAAAGATACAATATTTATGGATTTACAATGGATGGATATTGGAATTATAATGGAAGGGAAAAAATCGTATCTTTCTCAAATGAATGTTCAACCGTCTATACATGTGAAGAATAAAGAGGCACAAAAAGAAGATGTAGAGTTACAAAAGAAGGTAAAAAATGTTCCTAAATTCAACCTCGATTGTGATGGGATAATATGTTTCAGGAATCGGGTTTGTGTTCCTCCCATCCTAAAATTATAAAAGGAGCTGCTGGATGACGCTCATTGTTCTTTATTCTCTATTCATCCTGGAAGCACGAAGATGTATAGGTACCTGAAATAGTACTTCTGGTGGGATGTCATGGAAAGAGATGTTGCTGAATATGTCTCTCGATTCTTGGTTTGTCAACAAGTTAAAGTTGAGATATTGAAGTCGAAGGGGATTTTAAAACCATTACCCATACCCGAATGGAAATGGGAAAACATAACTATGGACTTTGTCACCGGAATTCAAAAAACATCCAAAGGAAATAATGATATCTTGTTCATAGTTGATCGTCTTACAAAGTCTTCACACTTAATTTCTATTAGAGAGGATTTCTCTCTGGATCAGCTTTCATGGATATATGTAAAGGAAGTGGTATGATTGCATGGAATACCACTTTCCATTATAACTGATCGGGATTCGAGGATTACCTCAATGTTTTGGTGAAGTCTTCTTGCATACTTTGGATATAGAGTTGAGTTTCAGCACTGCTTATAATCCTCATACAGGTGGTCAGTCTAAGATAACAATACAATCACTAGAAGATATGTTAAGAGCTTGCTCTATGGATTTCAAAGGTGGTTGGTATCAACACTATCCTTTAGTGGAATTTTCTTATAATAATAGCATTCACTCTAGTATTCAGATGGATCATTATGAATCTCTCTATGGAATGAAATGTAGGACTCCAACTTGCTGGGATGAAGCTGGGGAAAGAAAGCTATTAGGACCTGATCTTGTTGATGTGATGACAGAAAAGGTCAGATCTATTGAACAGCACATAAGAGCATCTTAGAGTCGACAAAAAAGTTATTCCATCAACCGATGAAAAGAACTAGAGTTTAAAGTGGGTGATAAAGTGTTCTTACGAATATCTCCTTGGAAGAGAGTAATGAGATTTGGAAAGAAGGGAAAGTTGATCCCTAGGTATATCGGTCCTTTCGAAATATTAGATCATGTTGGGAAGGTAGCTTATCGATTGCCGCTTCAACCGAATCTCTCTCAAGTTCATGATGTGTTCCATGTATCTCTCCTTAGAATGTACATACTCGATCCTTCACATGTACTCAGCTCAGAAGTTTTACCACTGGAAACCGATCTTTCATATGAAGAACAACCGATAGAGATTCAGGACCATAGTGAAATATTCCTACCGATCAAGACCACTCGCTTGGTGAATGTTTTATGGAGGAACCACCAATTATAATAAGCTACATGGGATCATGAGGATATGATGAGGGAGAGGTATCCTCATCCGTTTGTTACAAAGTGATGACTTTCGAGGGAAAAATTCATTTTAAGGGGGGTAGAATGTAACACCAAAGACTTTTATGAGAAATATTTTGTTATTATGTTATATACATCATAAATGAAATCATTCACTACACACAACACTATCTTGGTATACTTTACACGCAATCGCGACCTTCCTTGATAGCTTGCATTCTACATAATACCGAGTCTCACTAAACAATGATATACTATTAAAATTTTATTAAAACTGGGCATTATGAATTGTAATACCCACCTTTTGGAAGTTTATAAATTTTTACTTTCAAAATGGACTTCATTTTTGGATTCGGAATATCGAAATTAGCCTAGGGTGAAATTTTGTTATTTTTCTGAAAACTTTCAATTTTTGATGAATAGTGAAAACAAAGGGTTACTATTTAAAAAACCGACTTTTTATTTAAATAATTATTTATTTTATTTAAATTTATTTTAGTACACAATTGATACATAATACCTTTATATGTTCAATGGAATTCATTGGAGTCATTTTATAATAATTTTAGATATATAAAAATTTTATTCAACTTTTCACAATCTTTTACCCACCACCTAGGAGAGTTTGAAAATTTATATAAAACTTAATTTTACCGCTTCTGTAAGTGGAATATAGAAAATCTGAGAGAAATGGTTAATATCAAGTAGTAAAATGTGGTTCAATAAGATTAATTTTTTTTTGGTGAATAGTAACTTGTTATTTTTATTTACCATGGATAAAAGTAAATAGGGTAATTAAGGGTTAAAATAATATTATTATTACCCTAACACATGTCTTAATTATATTGGATAAGTTTAATTCGACCAAAAAAACCTTAGAAATAAAATAGTATCATTTTGGTCCACTTGGATTACATTAGGACATTTATTATTAAATTATTTAAAGAAGGGTTAAAATAGTTAAAATCATACTTTAATAACTAAATCATTTTTAATATAAGGTTATAGATAAAATAAATTATACTATAAATATTCATTAGAAAGATAAAACAATATCCTATATAATGGTATGTTATTTATAATTTTTAGATATTAAATAATTTAATTTATTTATGACACAATGTTGTTGCAGTAATTATCTTATTAATGAAATATTAAAATAATTGATGTTATAAATACCCAAATTAATGTAATTTGAGACTTTTTATGAATTAAAATAATTTTATAGGTTAATATGACATGTTATTAATTTTTTAATTTACTTATATAGAACTAATCATGCTGTTTTGATTTTCAAAAAAATCAATTAAAAAATAGTGTCAAAATTGACATAAAATAGTCTTTAAAACAAATATTATATTATTCATTGTTATTTTATTCCTAAAAATCTATGGTTCGAACAAATGTCTTATATAAGGTTATGTATATTAATAATAAACAACTTGGGGTTCTTTTGGCTTGTTATAGTCTGTTTAATAACATTATAGTGTAAGAAAACAAGAACATATGGTAAAAGTTAAATTATTTAACTTAGAGTTAAATCTAAATGATCAGGATAAAATAGTCACCTAAACATGTATAAAATCTATTGGATGATAGTATTTAGACCCATCCCCACCTTATCTTTAATTTAAATTAATTTGGAGCTGTTAAAAACCGAATATGTCTTTATAATAAAATAATATTTTATGTTTTTCCTAAGGTGCCCCTCTCCTCCATTATAAAAGGGAACCTCCTCCCTCTCCTCCTCACACCGCCTTGAGCATTCATGCTCAGCCAACACCTGAAAATTTATCTTCTAAACTTCCCTAGAAACATCTTAGATGTACTGGACTTCTTCAAAGACCATATTTAAGGCTCTAAGAGGAGGTTAAGGAGAGGCACTTCAAAGTAGAGGTAATGATCGTTACCGATTCGTTCAACTTTATTTCATCTTCTAATATTTATTATTTAGTTTTTTCATTATGAAGTAATAATATCATTATCACTAATATAAATATATGTTATTATAATTATGTAACAATCCTATTTCGCATTCTATCCATCCTACGGAAAACGAAATCACCGTGCGTGCGTACATAAGGAATATTGTCTCCACGCCGTGGTGTAATCTATTTTCCACCACCACCTTACGTGGATGGGTATACTGGTGTAATGAATAATTATATATGAACATTTTAAAGTGATATTTATTCTGAAATAGTATACATACACTTCAATAAAATTCCACAATCATGGGAACGATATCATCGCTCGTGCGTACGTACGACCTACCGTCTCGATGATGTGATGTGACTCGTTTTACATGATCTTCAATGCTTAATGGTTATATAAATGAATTTAATGAATATATATGTTATATATTACACTAATACCATTCTGTAAATGAGTTATATATAACCTCAAATAAGAATAAGAATTTATTTGACAAAGCACACATAAGAACAAAAAGCAATAAACACCTGAATAACAAGTTACAATGAAATATTAATAATAAGAATCTAAGAATATGACCATATATTATATCATAACAATTAGTACAATTCTTTAATAATTCAATAACATTATTTAAATCATTATACAGTAGTTTCAGACATGTACGAAGCAAATAAGACCTAAGGTAAGGGAAAATCTCGACATCTCATTTTTATCTGAGATTGTTTATACTTTAGAATTTACTGGGAATATTTAGCATCCACATCCATGTTTCCTCAATATGTAATATTATTTTTATCCTCTTAAAATTTTTTAAATCCAATTTTACCCTTCGGTGAATTTTTAGTAAAATATATGAAAGGAATCTTTTGTCATTTTTTGTACGAGGTACTTTTTGACTTTTCCGAACAAAGTACGAGAAGAATGTTTTTTAACTTATACAGCATGAATATATTTTTAGAACATGATTTCCGTGAATCTTACTTTAAAATTTTTCATGTTTATTTCTAATCAATATCTTTTATTTTAGAATTATATGACATTTTATGAAAGGAATGTTTTTTTGATGTACAAAGCATATTTTTTCAAGAATGGAGTCCAAGCATTTTATAAAAATTATTTTCCATATAAGATAATATAGGGATCTATTTATATGGCTATTTTTACATTGATTTGATTATGTTAGGATGGAATTATTTTTATGAAGTCCTTTTATCTTATATGGATTATGTTATGATGGCACGATTTTTAAGAATCCCATATTTATTACATGGGTTATGCTATGATGTATGATTTATGATTTTGTGTCACACATAAAAATAGTTTCATTGTGAGATGGGTGGGACCTATATCTCCCTCCAATGCATTAAGTAGTGATTTATATCTCATGAGAAAGACATGGTTAAACGGCAGGTTAAACCGGTTCAGTGAAACAGGACTGAAACGTGGAGCGAACACGGTTCAGAAATAGACTTTGTCCACTAAGATAATATTGGCAATGAGTCTTGACTAATAAGAAATTATTCTATATGATAATGTGTGTATGCCACAAATTTAATGATTTAAGTTATTATTATTGACATTACATTTTACTACTATGATTTATCCCATGTTATGATATTATGATCTCTTTTCCAGGTTAAGATTTCCAAAATTTTATGTTATTTTGAATATGATGTGATTGATATTTCTTTGGTTTACCCTTACTGAGCATTTGATCCCACCCTTTTGAATGTTTTCATTTTCCCAGGTCAGGAAGAAGGATATTAAGTATGATATACCAAAAGGGATTCTAGATATGATAAAATAAAATGGAGACCGTGTAGATGATTTATGAACCAGTTGTTTATGTTTCCCAGTTTCTAAGGACACTATACCTATACAGTCGTTTCATGGTTCTGTTATATGTTGTAATACGTGTGACTAAATTCTGAAGTAATAACAATGTATTTAAAGTATGGGTCATAATAAGTATACATCGATATCATTTCTGAGTATCCATTTTCCTGGAATAATTATAGAAATGATAAAAGACGTTTGTTTCAGACAAATCCACAGCGGCATATTGTAGGGGATCAAAACAACTGTCCAAATGCTATAAATGATACTCATAGTATCAAATGGGTTGAATCCATCCGTATCCAATCCCAATCGAACATTCCAAGGGGCAACTGAGAAATCTAGATGCAATGAATCAAATTTCATCCATGATTGAAAATATTGTAGATGTCTCATTAACCCATATTTGTTATTATCTATAGAATTACACTTCATGTGTTTGGTGTTTTTCGATGACTTGAATAATCTTTGAAATTTAGGATTTAAAGGAATGTAAATGAAAACAAATACAGGTGTGTTCCATTTTTTCTTCTTCATGAATGTATGCTTATTAAGGCATCCAACATCACCCGTTGACATCTATATCGAAGAAGAATTTTTTTCCAATCCGGTCTAATTGAATTGCCTCACCAATAAAGCATACAATCATTGGAATGTGTGTGTATTTTTGTATAATTCAGACCAAGCCTATTAACTTCATTTTTTATACCATAAAAATACATAGGGATTTCTACTTCTAGAAATCTGTCACGCAACAATTCCAATATTATGGACATATCATTATTGGTAATTCCACATAACCATTTTATATGGTACACCTTAAAAATAATATAATGTTTTAAATATTTCAAACATATACTAATCAACTCATGATTTCCATAATCAAATAAATCATGAAATGTATTTTCCTTAGTGAAGTTTTCTCTTAAATTAGTTTCTACATAATCAAGAGGAAAATACACCGATATGTTACAATCTTTATATGGTCGTCCTACTGTCTCAAAAACAACACTTGTCTCATTGCTATTTTTAGCACCTTCATCTTGTTCTTCTGATATGTTTTTATGTTGATAGTGGTCTCTTGCAGTGCTGAAAGCATCATTTATATGGTTTTTCATTACATTTTCCTTTTTCGACGGAGTTGGGAGGTCATTCTGTGGATTGGAATCCGTACTCAACCTTTCAGCGATGTTCAATTTTCTGTACCAAATCATATGAAAATATAGAATAGGGAATTTATTCAATATTAAATGTTCATAAACTTCATATCTCATAAAACATCTTCTAACATTACATTTAGGACATGGACATCTTATTCTCCCTTCAATGAATCAATTAATAATTGAAAAATCTAAAAAATCATTCAAACCCTTAATATACTGAGGTGTATTCCTCGGTCATGTGATCCAGCTTTTATCCATGTATATCACAATGTGCCTACGCAATATAATAAAAAAATAAAATTCATATTTATTACTAAATAAATAAATAGATTCATATATAGTAGTTTCAAAAATATATAAATATGTCAAATAATTTTTTCTTATATAAATACAAATGGTAAATCACCCACTAAAAACAATAGTACATATGTGCATTCAAGTGTATTCTTATACAGATGTGATTAACAAATCACATGAAGAAAAAAGAATATAGTGAGTATTTTCTTAAGAAATATACATTTTAACATGTTTTTTTCATGATCACTGACGGTTGAACATATTTAATCTTATTTAATCAATACATTAATTCACATACACAATTTGGGTCTTGTTATTTTGAGTCCCCAAATTACATAATGTTAAATTGGGACCCATTATATTTTATATGTATGGCCTTAATTTTCATAAATCCTACACAAAAAATGAACCATTGGGGGAAATTTGAAGTAATTGATGGGTTCACTATATTGAAGATGGTATAATTTAAATGATAACAATTTTCTCCCTGTCATTGATGATGTAGTTAAAGAGACATTGAGTACCAGTTATAACATTTTATCATGAAACATAATAAACAAGAAACACAAATATGAACCTAAACCCTATGAAAAATGAAATTTACACTAAAGGAGCATTGAATTTTCAGGATGAAGAAAATGGTGGAATCTATCTCACCTATAAAATAAAGGATAATTAATTTATTAGATTCCCCCTATATTGAAATGGAAAATGTTTTCATAATGGAATTTAAGAAAGGATTGTAAGAAAAATTCGTAAGTGATCTCATTTACAAAACTAAATATCATGAGAATAATACTGGTATAATTTTCCTTGAATAGAAAAATAAGAAGAAAAAAAATAGTTCATGGATGGTTCGTAGTTCATAAATGGATGAAATATAAAAAATGAGGATAAATCCCACAAATGTGATGAAGCCAAATGGCTAGGACATATATGATTTTAAATTTAACATTGGTGAAGAAAGATTTACTATTGTTATCATCTAAAGTAGTACCACCACAAAAGATTAGACTTAAAATGGGATATTAGGTTGAGTGAACAAAGTCCAACCACATTAGTCAACCTAATAAAGTTGGAGGTTCCCCTCTCCCATTAAATTAAATAATTCTAACCAGTTTTGATGTGGCCTAATATTTAGTGGTATATTGTTCCATGGGGAAGGTTTGCTAATAATGTACATGTTATTCAGCTAAAGGAAGATCTGATTAAATCCAAAAAATGCATGAAATAACTCATATAATAATTATTTCAAGTCTCATTTGATAAAAAATATGATAAAAACGTGTCATGGATGATCCTAACATAGAAAGTGATGTTAAGAAAGAACTTTTTTTATTCAAAACAAAATCTAGAAGTTTTATGCATAAGTATATTCACTTGTTGAATCGATAATTACATAAAAATGATTATACTAGAATAAAATGATGTTTCCCAGCCTTAACTAAGCGAATCAAGGATGAAATATTGAATACAGTTTATAACTAGGGATATCAAGCACTGAATTTAGTAGAATAATACCACTAATAAGATGAAAAATTTAGATGAAGAAGTAGTTACATATTTGTATTTTATATTTATTTTTTTATAAGTAATAATAAGTGGTATTATATTTTTATGATTATTGGATACAAATAATATACCAATAAGAGGGAATTACTCTCAAATATTTATATCCCTAAAATAGATAACATTGAAAGAAAATTATAGTAAATTGATGATTTCCATGAACTAACTTGAGTTGATCCATCCCATCACCCAACAAAGCTAACAACAAGGATTGAAGGGAATTCAAAATCCCCAAATTATTGAAACATGTCATAGGAAATCAAAATGAAACTTATGGGAATGGTTTTTACAGCATAATATAAATAACCACATCATATACTCCACCTAAAAATCTGGTATGACCGATCTGTATATCAGACATCAATGCACAAAAATAAACCGTTTTCATAACAGTGAATGAACCATGAAGAGTATAACACAATAAAATTAATCAAAAAACTCATAAACCAATCAATCACATAATCTTAACATAAAATGAAAAAAAATATCCCAAATACAATATAAATCAGAAATAATATCCTGGATGAAAAGGCTAATACAGAAATATCCAAAGAATAAAAAAACATGAAAAATCATTACTACCACTATGAAAACCACAAGAGGTAGAAGAGGGGAGCCGAACTAGGGTACGAACTAGATGGGGTCAGTGGGAGAAGGTCATTTCACGGGCGTCAGGGGATAAGGGGTGTCAGCGGCGACGAGCGGTGAGGTCACTAGAGACACGGGAGGGGAGCAGACCAATGGTTGAGGCTCTACAGGGTCAGGGGGATTAGGCTCGTCGTGGGGGAGAGAGAAGGGGTTCGGTATGAGTGGGTGGTGGGAGTGTCTCTATTGTTAAAAAATAAATGGGTTTTGTGGTGGTTTATAATAAATATATGTGAATCCCTTTATGAAATGATTTCGTGGCGGTTTTGTAAACTGTCTCTAAAGACAGTTTATATTGTAGTGATCCCCCAAAAATGTGGGTGTATACTACTACTGAAACTATTGCATAAACACTTACATAAACGAGGTAGTTCAAGATTCTTCTTGAATAGTTTTCATTAACAGATAAATCCATCACAGAACTGTTCCTCGACCCCTATGTCTGGTAAAATCACGAGTTCCTCATATGAAACAACCAGAGGGTCTAATGGTACCCCATATCCCAAAAACTCTAATGAATATTCACCATAACACACTTAGTATGAGACTAGAGGAAATCATTGTAGAATACCTAAACAACTTCCAAGATCACACCTTGGATCATGACCAATTATAATGTTCACAACTAAAAGTTAAATTATTGAAATCGGATAGGTACAATCCTTCCTAAGGAAGAGATAATCCCTCTTTCTGCTCCATGATTCAGGTTTGGGTGACGTACTAATCATATAAAAATATGATATACTACCTACATACAACATATATGGTCAGGTCAAGGTTATGTTATCTATTATGACCACCTTCAATTTCTATTTTTTATCAATATTAATTTCCATCGTATCACAATTAATTTTAAAAGGTTCAACCAATTGTATAAAAAATTCTAATACATAAGGTCTCATACTAATCATTAATAAAAATATGTCTTCCACCTAATCCACAACGAAACACTTTCAAGTCAATGAATATCGTGAACCCTGAATCATCATGCCATAATAGGATACCTAGGGTGTCTTTTGTAGAAAAATTCGAAAATCACTACATAGGTTTTGGTATTCACTCTGAGTGCGACCCTGGTTTTGAAATTCTGAACACAAAATATCTATCTCATAGTTGGTATATCAGTCATGGTACATATCAAAAAATCATGAAATCAATTAATGCATCCTATATGGAATGGAATAATGCTTCACGTGTGAATTATAATAGGTGATTAAAATGATTCACAAGATCGAAAACCCTTATATGATCAGGTTTTCAAAAAAATTAAACCCACAATAATATAATTGATAATTTCATGATTCACGTGAATCACCTAAAGGTGGAATTAAATCAACATTATTATCCAAACTCTAGAAAACATAAATTTCATTCTAGGAATCCTGTATTTTTCATGTAAGTGGTTTAGCTATTCCCTGTCATTACCCATTACCAAATTTAAAAAAAATCATAATCCTTTTTATATTGTCACAAAATTGTAATTAAATAAGGGAAATACCTCTAATACCACATTGTAATGTTCCATACCTAGATTCCATTGAACAGTTCCCCAAGCCTAGTTTTCTACATTGCTTCAGCTGCATCACCCCAAATTCCAAAGGCTGCTAACTAGTAGGGAGTGCCAATAGTGTGTATTTGGAGATATTATTCCCTCATCACTCGAGTGTAGAATATGGGATATAAAATACATTATCCATAGAGGAAGCAGTAAAATAATCATTCAATAGATAACTTAATAAAATAAAGACATCCAGGACACATATATATATATATATATATACCACAATCCCATATGTAATCTCATATACTGAACAATAATCTTACATGTAATATCATGTGTCAATAAAGTATCAAAAATTGTTATCTATTCCTTAATACTAAACTAGTATCAATACCCCCAAAAAAACAAAACGTTTTATCTCTACATAACATCACGAGCCTCATCTCGATCATGTGCTCCCCTAATCCTACGAAGCACACAGAATCTTGTTGCATGGAAATTGACTTTATCTATTCTTCCACTTATATATATTGTTTGGGTGTGATTGGTGGCCTGAATAGAGTGTGATATATAATCCCAGTAGGAAACAACCCAATGGCCTAATGACATCAAATTAATGAAAATATATTAATAATAGTGTGCATGTATTAATGGAATATGTGAAGGAAGTACTGAATGTAAACAACTTATAAAGGTTCATGTTCCCATAGACAGTCATTCTTTACCAAATGCTTCATCCTCACCAGAATGTCTCTGGAAGAAACATTGGTCCCATATCAATTTATAGTCATGCTCATTTAATTAAACAATCACATTAAATAAATAATTCCCAAGACCTAGAAAGTATCCCTAAATACTTCATGACAACATGAGATCAAGGATGCCTAATTAGGTCGTCTATAAGATGTAAGACAATAACAGAATCAAATCTTGATCTTTGTCTAGTAATACATACCATATAAATCCTTTAATTAAATTTTAAATTGAGAACCTGATTCCATTCATGGAAGTAAAAAGTTTGAATCTAGATATTTCTCCACGTGTAGAATGTACCAAGAACCATACAATCCTATAATAAGAATTCATTATGGAAATCCTGATATTTCTCTTCATGTGGTAGAACATCATCTCCTTTGACGCCATCCAGGGAGGACCATTAAGGGATCCCAAGTCATTATCCAAACATATTTAATTTAATTTCATCTAATTCCTTCCATGGAAATCTATATTAGGATTCCATGTTTCACAAAATGTATATAAGTTAAACCATTGATTTTATCCATTACAATCCAATAGGTGTTCCATGTGTCACTCAGGCGTAAGAAATCAATATTCAAATGAGTCCATACATGGAATTTGTATAAGAACCCTTGTGTCATCCAAGTAATATATTAAAAATTGAGTCACTTAATATTAATTTAACTAATTTAAAGCATATCATAATAATCATTTCATTTTAAAATCACCTCATAATGTGGCTCAAGGCATGGGATAAGCTTAAAAGGATTATCCTTTTATTTATCACATGACATAATATAAATATAAAGAGAAAATATAGCTTATGCATGAAATTTCATGTCACAAACAAGGGTCACAATCATCCATCTCCATTAATTATCAATTCAATTTACAATTCAAATTATAATTCCATTCAATATTAAACATCCCTTAGGAAGTGGTAATGACCCACATAAATGGTAGTTTAATATATTATTCAACTCATGGTGTTCAGGTTTATTATAAAACACACCCAAGGGGTGGTTCCAATTCAAGATTAATAAGCCTTATCAGTTATCAATGATCTCATTAATTATATATATCACACCTATTAATGTAAATTAATACTACATTCCATTTCAATGTATTTTATCTCATAATAGGCTCATGGCACAATGAAATATATATAAAAACATTGAATTTAAAGTAAAATCATGAGACCACATACCATAGGTTCTTATTAGATTTATCATCTGGTATCGTCTTCAGATTCTACAGAAATATTGATAATATTGAAAAAATATAAAGAAACCATAAATAGGGGAAATTATAGTACAAATTAATAGCACTAATAATTCCATGAATAATGAAAATCTAAACCAAGTGATTTTTTTCACTCCATGATGTGAGTCCAAAAATATGATCGACACTCAAATATAAGATCAGATGGAGGAATTGGAGAAAAATATATGAATTAGATTCAAGAGATATCACGCTAAAGAATAATTATACAAGATATAATATAAAATATTTTTTATATATAATAGATTTTATGTAGGATTTAGTAATTTCTACCCATATAATATATATTATCGTTAATTCGCACGGTTGGCCAAACTATGTGACAACTGTTCACCCACTGTGGTAAAAGTGGGAACCTCGTAGGGATAGGGCACATAGTAAGTGCACAAAAATTGTATCATCCCAATATTAATAACTATAGAGTGTGTCACAGGGGTTTCCACCTCAAATATCATGATTTCACACACCATGAAATCTGCTCTTACTCTCTACTCAAGTCTCACTTCGTTTATCATACCATGCGGCATGCACCACATGGTTTCTATTAACCATGATATAAACTAGTATCTTCCCAAATGTGGTGTTTTGGGCATTGAACCAGCCCTAAAACCCCACTATACATTCATGAAATGAACGATAATTAACATTAATATATAAAAAGTCATTTTATTAGAAAATATAAGTAAATAAAAATATTTTATACCTCAATAAAAAAACAATGTTCATAAAATTCATGTATTTGAGAACATGTTGTGAACATACATGTTATAATTTGGCCATAGATGGGTGGATCAGCTACCATTGGTGTATTTTTTATAAAAAAATCTATTATTTTATCATTAGTATGGAAAAATTAGAGGATTTTCAGTGTTATTCTTACAATTCACCACTTTACTGGACTGGCCTCGGATAGTTGACACTCATGGTCCCAATGTTGATGACAATAACTACTAAGAAGATGATGATAATCCAGGATTTTATGGAGAATTCATAGATATGTCAAAAGTCGAATAAAGAAATTATAAGGACCCATCCTTAAACCTTACTTAATCTTGAGTTATTACAAGATTACATTTGAAGGATCTTTTTAGGTTTAGAGTTTTAGAGAATTATATCATAAAACGTGCATTACATTCCACATTTAAACAAAGTGGTTACATAAAATATAGTATTCATTTTTCCCATCAACAAAATCATATTTAAAATAAAACTTGGATTATTTCTTGACACTTCCTTGACACTATCATCATATAATGTATTCTTCCCTTGACTTGTGAAAAACATTTCAAAAAGTTGGGATGAGCATAAAAAGCTCAGTAAGGGATATAAAAAGTATGGAAAGGAAACATGAGTACATATATACATAATAATGAAATCATACTTTACCCATAAAACATATGCACTTTAAAATACCTCATAAAATCTTGAATAAAGCATATAAATCATAATACATAAAGGTAACTTGAGGCATTCATAACATTCTTACATAGGGAGTAACCCTCTTGGTTACGTTTGGAATACCCATCACAGTATATTCCCTAAATCTCTTCGGAGAAACCTTAATGCTTAACTACTTCACGTTACCCAATGCATTGGAGAGATATATCAGGCTCACCCATCCTTAGTTTATCACGGAACCACCCGTCTTCATAATAATTCCCAAGAACCATAACATAATCATATCACATAAAACATTCATAAAGGAAACAAAACATTTCCACTTTTCAATCACAATATATATATACAACACATTGATATAAAAACATTATGAATACCATTTTTAATACCAAAATAAAATAAAAGTAAAACATGGTATTTATTATTCTTTTAAAACAGATTTATGTCTTGTAGAGGAAGCCAAAACTCAAATAATGGTCACGTCAGCGGAGAAGACGTTGTCGCCGCATACGTACGACAAAAACATTCCCTTATTTTGTTTAGTTAAACGACTTGTTTCAAAAATATTACTTTCGGATAAACGTAAAAGTCAAAGGGGTTTATACTCCATTTAAAAGAAGGTTGTGTATAAAACAAAATATGCCTCAATGAAAGGAGATTGAGACGAAGTCCCATACAAAGACGATATCTTTTGATTAAGGATAAATCAATTAGATAATTATGTGTGACAAACTAATACACCAAATATAAGTGGATATTAAGTGTAAAACAACCAGAGGTTATTCACAAATATTCATAGAAAGACATATTCAAGGAGTACAAGCTTATCCCAAAGAATAAAAATTGGGTTAAGAAGTTCCCTTGCAAAAATTTGACAGCCTAACGGCGTCACTACAAAATTCAGAAAATGAGTTGATGAGAGATAAAAGGGGTATCTCATCACATGGACATAAAATTTAAATCACTAAGGATATAGAAGAACATATCCCAACATAATGTTATGTGAATTAAAAGACATAAAAAAATAAGTCTTTTAATAAGAGGAGGGTGAAAGGTTCCCTTACCGACATTGGTATCTTTCGAAACATACACCCTGTGATAGAAGGAAAATACAGCATTGATATAAATACTCATAAATGAAAGTATATTACACAATGAGTAAAATAATGCACAGTACATACACCAATCAATGTAAATTGTGGCAAATGTAGCATAAATCCCACGAGAATTAAAGTGAGATGAAAAAACCCTTACGAAAACTCGGCAGCCTAACGGGGCCACTTAAAACTTCCAAAAATGGATTGATGAGATCAAATAGGGTCTCTCATCACATTGCACTAAAATGTACAGAAATAAGAATATAATATAACATCAAACATCATAACAAAGAGGATCTTAAAATAAGTGACATAAAGGAGAGTACTTAAAAATAAAGAGAGAGGTTAGATCTCTTATGAAAATTCTGCAGCCTAACGGCGCCACTCAAAACTTCCAAAATGGATTGATGAGAGAGAATAGGGTCTCTCATCATATCAATAGAAAAATTACAGTAATATTAAAATAAAATAACATCCCAATCACAAGAAAGATGATCTTAAAAGTAATGACATAAAATAGTGTACTTAAAAAGAAAGAGAGGAGTAGGATCCCTTACCTCGGGTCCGACTTGACTCGATCATTCTTTAATCTCCTGAATAATAAACTTGAGTTAATTTATACTTTCTTAATAACATTTTTCAAGTTCATTATTCCTTTTTTATCACTTATTTCCATGCTATAAACATTATGTAATCATTTAAGATAATAATTTTTATTTTGTTGATATTTGGTTCTTAAGTCTAAAGTGGACTTCTTACAATTACATGTTGTTCATGTGGTCAAAGGTTCATTTTATCCAGAATGATATTCATGACTTTTATATCATATATATCATATATATCTAGAATATAAATGTATTTATAATATTACATAATCATTTAGAGGTAAGAAATGAAATGCACCGTTCATGGAGATGGTAAGCCGTACGTACGCATGAACGCTACTTTCATTTCTATGTCATATTAATGGAATTAAAAATTAATAAGAGGTATGTATATTTTAATTAAAGAATTATATTAATAATTTATATGTAACATAAATAATATATAATAACTTTAAATCCATCCTTTATACATCCCACATATGGCATTGACGAATCAAATCACATTGAGGAGGCGGGTGTCTGCACTTCCTAAAATGCAATTATCGTGTTTACCCACAATGGAAACCATAAATTTATGCAACAAAAGAAAAATAAATAAGCTTAAGTAAAACATAAACATATTATATATCATATATAAATTTAGTGAAATCTTAATGTCCACCTTTTAAAGTGTTATATGAGTGTTGAACAATCATCGTTTCGTGAGGCTGAAATTCGCCATCCACAAAAACAGTATGTTCTTTAACCATTTGATGTAGGTGTGTGTAAGTGTAAATAGAGTGATTCTTATAACAAAATCCTAGTATATTTAATATATTGGAGTTGTTACAAATGAAATGAATAAAAACAGTTTAGGGGATTGGAGATGCAAAATAAAACAAAAGAACACAAGTGAAGACATTACGTTAAAATCATTTAACTCTTTTTGATTTGAGTTCAAAGGAATCCTTGGGAAGACTTCTGCCCAAAGTGAGGATTCTAGGAGAAAGAGAGGGATGTTGATAGAAAAAATGATCAGGGGTTGGCCGAAACAAATGCTTGAGACGTGTGGGTAAGGTGGTAGAGTTGGGGGCCTTTTATACGAGGAGATGAGGGGCACTCTTGTAAAGTTACAAAATGTTACATTATTTTCAAATGAGATTCAGATTTTAAATGTCCCACATTGATTTATTTCTAGAATAAGGTGGTAGCGGTTCGATATATACTCATCCATTAGGTTTTTGACAAGTGTATGTTATTGTTTTAACATTATCTTTTCATTTTATTTAAATCCATTATAAATGAGGTAATCGATGCATCATCATGATTTTATAAATAATTTAATTTATTTAATGTCGAAAAATTATAAAAAATATATCATGATGTAGGAGATATTTTTATATTTCTAATTAATATTTATAGTAAAAAATATGACTTGTATAACCCCATTTTAAAATTTATTTAGTGAAACATCTCATGCTTGTGACATTTTTATTTTAACTTTAAATAAATATTTATTTATGTCATTTTCCAACCAAAGTGGCTTCATGGGGTCCCCAAGTTGTCCCATGGATTTTATTGGTCTGCCATGACACATACAATGATGGTAGGACATGTTTATAGGTCATTTCACATTATTAAAACATTATTTTTACCTTAAATTACACTAATTACCTCTAATCGCGATTAAGAACATAAAAGTTACTATTCGACAAAAAATTATTTTAATCCCATTGAACCACATTTTACAACCTAATGACAACCATGTATATCGGATTTTTTAAATTCAAAACACAGAGGTGGAAAGGTTTCATTTAAACGAAAAATCGGTTTCTTTAACTACCACTTAGTGGTTTCACTATTCATCAAAAATTGATGTTTTTCAGAAAAATAGAAAAAATTCACCCTAAGCTATATTTGATATTCTGAACTCAAAAATGATGTCTATTTTAAAAAATTCAAAACATATAAGTTGAATTAATTACTTTAATAATTAATTCCCGCTATCAAAATAAATAGCGTGTTTTTATGAAACAATATCTATTAAAACATTGACACTAGTTTAAGTCCAATTTTAAAGTGAAATTAATTCAAATGACCACTATTGGATTAAATGGTAAAAATATATTCTAATTTTACATTTAAAACAATTCAAAAGATAATCGAATCATATAAATAAATTAGATTAAAATGTGGTTTTGAATTAAAATACAACATTTTCACTATTCATTAAAAAATGAACTTTATCGGAACGATACCAAAAATTTACACAAAGTAAATTTTGATGTCTCTATTCTAAAGAATAATTTTATTTTTTCAAATATAACACATAAAATTGTCAAAAAGTGGATTCAAAATAGGTTCTCCATCAAAAGGCGGTTAATCGACCTTCTAAAGAACATTAGAATGTTTACGCTTAAAAATTGAATTCATTCACATGTTTAATTATCTAACATTTATTGTAAAAATTAAAAATATTTGACTAACATATATAATAATTTTGTAGTTAGTTCTGTTCATTTCCGCCATTACAATGTCTAGGCGTTCACTACCACTTAAAATAATATTATTTTATTATTAGAGTGCAACGTAAGATTCCCATGAAACTCGTTGTTGCGTATTGGGTACGCCATCGAGCATAGAGTACCCTTTAAAGTAATATTAATCTTTTATTCAAAAATATGGATAAATATAAAAATTTCATATTCTTTATTTACCTGGGGTGTTACATCCTCCCCCCCTTTTGGGATTGCGTCCTCACAATTTTAAAATTGGGCTTGGAAACATCAATGAAAAACCCACATCGGAACAAGAGTCAGTAAAGCAATCACATTAAAATAAAGAAATATAAGTACAAAGGTCTCCCGAGTTAACCCATACTAGGATTCCAAGTATGAAAATATGGACATGGAGGAAAAAACAAAGGGTCATGTTCTGATGGAGAGTGATAGAAAAAATTTTAGGAGAAAGTTAACCACAAGAAAATCACAAACATGTGATGGGTTAAACGGTATTCGATTCCCCAATAGGAAAAGATAATACACAACATTTTTGTTTTTTTTATTGAGGAATTTATTCACAAGGAAACGTAATTACCTATCATGTTGACTTTCAACTTTTATTAGATTTCTTACACAAGCTGATATTTTCTCCAAAAGATGAGTATTTAGGAAGACTTGTTCACTATAATCAACTTCTAGAGAATCACCTAAACCACAAAAGAGAACTATATACTTCCCATATCTTTAGACTTTATCCAAAACCAAAACCAAAATGGTTAGTACAAGATCAGATAATCCAGAAAAGGATAACCCTTTATAAAAATTAAATCTATTCTTAATCTCCAAAATTTGTCCAACAAAACCCAGAGTTCAACGAGGACCATTTGATAAACTATTTGTCTATAAAATTCATCAACGTAAACCAAACTAATATTGAAACCCAAATATTTGAAGGATTTAATCACATAGACTTCCAAGGTACAAATTAACTTTTATCTCCAAATAACATTAGTTGCTCTTAAATTCTCATATTGAAAAGTAATTAACCAAATCACATATCCTCCATGATAGGTTAATCATTTCTATAGATAACACAAAATAAACTTACACTTGATTCCTAAAATCATCTAACTAAAAATAATTAGTCAAACTAACCAGGGACTTCACATAGTCTAGTTGTAGGTGATAAATATCAGTCGCACTTTGGTTGTGGGTTCGATTCCCACAGCTTTGTCCGACGCGACGGGTTGTCACACGGTCTTTGTGTTGTCCATTTTCCAAAACTATATAATTCTTAAAACATTCCCCAAAACCAGATAAAATCTTCAAAAATAATCATTACTTATTTTAACCTCATGTTTATCTCATGCCTTTCATTATGCATAATAACATATAATAACCCATAATTCCCTCAAAAGTAAGGATCATATAAACTCTAATGGTTACCTTTTTAATTATTACCTGATATTCCACATCGATTGGTCATCTCATACATGATGCATTATAGATCATACCAAGGTTCAAGTGGTTGATCATGACTCCTTGATAGTTGGTTTAGAACAACCACAATTTTCCTCATTGAATCCCCAATTTTATCTAGTATCTTAATTAGAGAACCACCACGGTTTCCTTTAAACCTGTTGTCTCTTTGGTGCCTGCTAGATCCATCCATTCACTAAAAACAGAATTGTCAGTGTGAGTATATCTACAAAAACATCATGTACTAATGAGGAAGATATACTTACTCATTCACTTTATCTAAAAACAACGACTCTTTTTGAAATCCTAACAATTATGGTAATGTCACTTATGCTTAAAGAATACCCTATCCTATAAAGTTATCTAAACCGACTTTTGATAAAAACTATAAGGCCCCAGCCTTAAACCATACTTAATCTTGAGTTATTACAATATTACACATTGTGGATCATTTCAGGTTTAGTGTTTTAGAGAATTAGATCATACAACTTTCATTACATTCCACATTTAAACAATGTGGTTACATAAAAGATATTATTCATTTATTCCATCAACAGAAACATATTTAAAATAATACATGGATTCTATATTGACACTTCCTTGACACTATCATCATATCATGTACCCTTCCCTTGACCTGTGAAAAACATTTCAAAAACATGGGATGATTATAAAAAGCTCAGTAAGGGATATAAATAGTATTGAAAGGAAACATGAGTACATATATACATAAGAATGAAATCATAATTTACCCATAAAACATAAGCACTTTAAAATACCTCATAAATCATGAATAAAGCATACAAATCAAAATACATAAAGGTAACTTGAGGAATTCATAACATTCTTACATAGGGAGTAACCCTCTTGGTTATGTTTGGAATACCCATCACAGTATATTTCCTAAATCACTTCAGAGAAACCTTAATGCTTAACTCCTTCACGTTACCCAATGCATTGGAGAGCTATATCGGGCTCACACACCATTATTTTATCACGGAACCACCCGTCTTCATAATAATTCCCATGAACCATAACATAATCGTATCACATTAAACATGAATAAAGGAAACATAACATTTCCAATTTTCAATCACAAGATATCAATACAACACATTGAAATAAAAAAATTATGAAACCCATTTTCAATACCAAAATAAATGAAAATTACAAAATGGTATTTATTTTTCTTTTGAAAAAAATGTATGGCTTGTAGAGGAAGCCGAAACCCAATTAATGGTCACGATGGCGGAGAAGTTGTTGTCGCTGCATATGTACGACCAAAACATTCCCTTTTATCGTTTAGTAAAACGCTTTGTATAAAAAAGATTACTTTTGGATAAACGTAAAAGTCATAGGGGTTTATACACTGTATAAAAGAAGGTTGTGTATGAAACAAAATATGCCTAAATGAAAGGAGATTGAGACGAAGTCCCATACAAAGACGATATCCTTGTATTAAGGATAAATCAATTACATAATTATGTCTGACAAACTAATACACCAAATATAGGATGATATTAAGTGTAAAACAATCAGAGGTTATTCAAAAATATTCATATAATGACATATTCATGGATTACAAGCTTATCCCAAAGAATCAAAATTGGGTTAAGAAGTTCCCTTGCAAAAAAATGACAGCCTAATGGCGTCACTACAAAATTCAGAAAATGAGTTGATGAGAGATAAAAAGGGTATATAATCACTTGGACATAAAATTTAAATCACTAAGGATATAAAAGATAATATCCCAACATAATCTTATGTTAATTAAAAGAAATAACAAAATAAGTCTTTTAAAAAGAGTAGGGTGAAAGGTTCCTTACCGACATGGGTATCTTTCGAAACATACACCCCGTGAAAGAAGGATAATTCAAAATTGATGTAAATAATCATAAATGAAAGTATATTACACAATGAGTAAAATAATGGGTAGTACATACACCACTCAATGGAAATTGTGGCAAATGTAGCATAAATCTAAAGGGAATAAAAGTGAGATGAAAATTCCCTTACGAAAACTCGGCAGCCTAACGACGCCACTTAAAACTTCCAAAAATGGATTGATGAGATCAAATAGTGTCTCTAATCATATTAAAATAAAATGTACAGCAAGATTAATATATAAAAGAACATCCCCCATCATAAAAAATGGGAGCTTAAAGAAGTGACATAAAGGAGAGTACTTAAAAATAAAGAGAGAGGTTAGATCTCTTTCGAACATTCAGCAGCCTAACGGCGCCACTCAAACATCCAAAATGGACTGATGAGAGAGAAAAGGTTCTCTCATCATATGAACATAAAAATTAAAGTAATATTAATATATAATAACATCCCAATCACAAGAAATATGAGCATAAAGGAATGACATAAAATAGTGTACTTAAAAAGAAAGAGAGGAGTAGGATCCCTTAACTCGGGTCCGACTTGACTCGATTGTTCTTTAATCACCTGAATAATAAACATGAGTTAATTTATACTTGCTTGATAACCTTTTTCAAGTTTATTATTCCTTTTATATCACTTATTTCCATGTTATAAACATTATGTAATCATTTAAGATAATAATGTTTATTTTGTCGATATTTGGTTCTTATGTCGAAAATGGAGTTCTTACAATTACATGTTGTTCGTGTGGTCAAAGGTTCATTATATCCAGAATTATATTCATGATTTGGATATCATATATATCATATATATCCAGAATATATATGTATTTATATTATTAAATAATCATTTAGAGGTAATAAATGAAATGCACCGTTCATGGATACGGTAAGTCGTACATACGGATGAACACTACTTTCATTTCTATGTCATATTAATGGAATTAAAACTATATAAGAGGTATGTATATTTTAATTCAATAATTATATTCATAATTTATATGTAAAATAAAACATATATAATAACTTTAAATCCATCCTTTATACATTCCACATATGGCATTAACGAATCAAATCACTTTGAGGGGGCGGTAGTCCGCACTTCCTAAAATGAAATTATCGTGTTTACCCATAGTGGAAACCATAGAGGTATGCCACAAAAGAAAAATACAGAAGATTAAGTAAAACATAAACATATTATATATCATATATAAATATAGTTACATATTAATGGACACCTTTTAAGGTGTTATATGAGTGTTGAACAATCATCGTTTCGTGAGGCAGAAATTCTCCATCCACAGACACAATGTGTTCTTTAACCATTAGATGTAGCTGTGTGTAAGTGTAGATCGAATTATTCATATAAAAAAATCCTAGTATATTTAATATACTGGAGTTGTTATAAAATAAATGAATAAAAAGTGATTAGTGGGTTGGAGAATCAAAATAAAACAAAAGAACAAAAGTGAAAACATTACCTTAAAATTGGATAACTCATTTTGATTTGAGCTCAACGGATTCCTTGGGAAGACTTATGCCCTATGTGAGGCTTCTAGGAGTAATTAAGGGATGTGGAGAGGAAAATTGAGCTGGTCTTGGCCGAGAAAAAGGCTTGAGAGGTGTGGGAAAGGTGGTAGAGGTGGGGGCCTTTTATAAGAGGAGAGGAGGGGCACTCTTGTAAAGTTACAAAATGTTACTTTATTTTAAAATGATTTTACGATTTTAAAGGACCCACATTGAAGTATTTCTAGGATAAGGTGGTAAGGGTTCGATATATACTCATACAATAGGTTTTTGACAAGTCTATGTTATAGTTTTAACATTATATATTAATTTTATTTAAATCCTTTATTAATGAGGTAATCACTGCATCATCATGATGTCATAAATAATTTAATTTATTTAATGTCTAAAAATTATATAAAAACTATCATGATGTAATAAATCTTTTTATATTTATAATTAATATTTATAGTAAAAAATATGACTTGTATAACCCCATTTAAAAATTGTTTTAGTGAAACATCTCATGCTTGTTACATTTTTATTTTAACTTTAAATAAAATGTTATTTATGTCATTTTCCATCCAAAGTGGATACATGGGGTCCCCAAGTTGACACATGGATTTTCTTGGTCGTCAATGACACATAAAATAAGGGTAGGACATGTGTCTAGGTCATTTCACATTATTAAAACATTATTTTTACCTTAAATTACACAAATTACCTCTAATCGAGATTAAGAATATAGAAGTCACTATTCAATAAAAAAATATTTTAATCCCATTGAACCACATTTTACATCCTAATGACAACCATGTATGTCAGATTTTTGAAATTCAAAATACAGAGGTGGCAACGTTTCATTGAAATGAAAAATCAGTTTCTTTAACTGCCACTTAGTGGTTTCACAATTCATCAAAAATTGATGTTTTTTAGAAAAATACCAATAATTCACCCTAAGCTATATTTGATATTCCGAACTCAAAAATGATGTCTATTTTAAAAAATTCAAAACATATAAGTTTCATTAATTAATTTAATAATTAATTCCCGCTGTCAAAACAAATATCGTGTTTTTATGAAACAATATCCATTAAAAGATTGACACTAGTTTAAGTATAATTTCAAAGTGAAATTAATTCCAATGACCACTATTGGATTAAATGGTAAAAATATATTCTAATTTTACATTAAAAACAATTCAAAAGATAATCTAATCATATAAATAAATTTGATTAAAAAGAGGTTTTGAATTAACATACAACATTTTTCACTATTCATTAAAAAATGTACTTTATCGGAAAGATACCAAAAATACACAAAAAGTAAATTTTGATGTCTCTATCCTAAATAAGAATTTTATTTTGTCAAATATAACACATAAAATTGTCAAAATGTGGATTTAAAAAAGGTTCTCCATCAAAAGGCGGTTAATCGACCTTCTAAAGAACATTAGAAAGTTTACTCTTAGAAATTGAATTCATTCAAATTTTTAATCCTCTTAAATTTATTGTAAAAAGTAAAAATATTTGACAAACATATGTAATCATTTTTTAGTTAGTTCTGTTCATTTCTTCCATTACATAGGCTAGGCGTTAACTACCATTTAAAATAATATTATTTTATTATTAGAGTGCAAAGATTCCCAAAAAACTTATTGTTGCGTATTGGGTACGCCATCGAGAATAAAGTCCCTTTTAAAGTAATATTAATATTTTATTCACAACTATGGATAAATATAAAAATGTCATATTCTCTATTTATCTGGGGTGTTACAGAAATACTATGGAACCCATTGATCTTATAAGAAGGATACCATGTTTTTTATGGGTTTCACCTCTGTATGGATTATAGAGATTTGGATATGGTGACAAGCCATATCTATGCTTTATTTTCCCTTTCTAGATACATTGTAGAGTTTTGAAGTGCCCAGATCAGTGTGAATCACTGAGAGGGGGAGGGGGTGAATCAGTGATCCTTTAAAACTTTTTACTAATTGATTCTTAATCAATTAAACCTCTATGGCTGGTTAAAGCCTCGATCCACTCTTCTTGTATCTCTCAACCTTTCCAGGATAATGCAGTAATGAAAAGGCACAGGACACAACGATTTACAAGGTTCGGCACCAAAGGCCTACATCCTTGCCATGCTCTCCAAGCATGGATTCTCCATTATAACCTGTTAAAATTACAATGGTCGATACAGAGTCCCACTGTATCTCTCCTGAGTCCCACAGGAGGGTCTTTATACTGCATCCCACAGTGTTACCAGAGTCCCACTGGCCTGCTCCAGAATCCCACTGAAGACTTCTTCTCCCTGATTCCCACAGGGTCTTCTCCTGGCTCCTCGAGTCACACGAGTAGCTCTTCTTCACTTTAAGTTCTTCAAGTAACTTCAGCAGCCTGGGATAAAGGCTGCTGGCCTTGCTCTTCTTCTGATCACTTGTGGTGATCAGGGTCTTCTCGTCTAGCTCGGGCTTTATCACCTTCGTCTAAGGATGACCCGACTTCTCTCTTCAACTACTGAATGCTCAGACAACTGATGTCTTTATCTTCGGTCTGGTCCAGTCTCAGTTCACTTCAACTTCATGCACTGACTGCATGGCCTTCTCAAATCTCTTCAAGATCTTCAAGTCTTGGACTCCTCAGATGCACACCACCGATTTAGCACTGTTCACGTGTGCACGTGCATGCATGCATGCATGCACTGTCTTGTTCTTCTTCTAGGTTCAGTAAACCCTCAAAGGGTGTAATCAATTATATCACACACCTTCTCCACAATCTTCACACACTATATTCAAATTGCTCACACACTCAGAAGTGTGTTTTACTTTAGTGTGAGGGTCTCCTCTTTCTTCCTTCTTCTAAGTGTGTTCACTTCACTTAGTGCACACACACTAGGTTCGGCCACTTTGCTTTGTTGTTTTGCACACACAACTTTGTTCTTTGCTTTGCACACACACAATGAGTGTGTATTTGGACTCCACTATTTTTGCACACCCCAAGCTATGCCTCGGCCTTCCTTTCAAATGCACACACACACAAAGTGTGGTGGTCTTCACTTTACCCACTTGCACATACCCAAGCCAAGGTCTCGGGTTCTTCCTTGTTCTTTTAATCTTCTTCAAAGTGTGCACTTCACTTATGCACACACTTGGTTCTCCATTTTGTACACACAAGGGCTACGGCCTCTTTGTTTTCTTTTTGCACACAAAGGCACAAAGGTGTTTGTCTTCACTTGGTGCACACACAAGGCTATGCCTCGGGTCTTCTTTGGTGCACACCCACTGCCACCTTATTGTAATTGCACACACAACCCGAACGTGTCCTTCTCCTTATGCATATGCTAGGGCCACGACCTTTCCTTGTTCACTTAGCACACAAAACACTAGGGCCTCGGGTTCACTTCTTCACCTCACACCACACACAAAGTGTGGTTCTTCACTTGGCACTTGTGCACACACTGCCCGAACTTTAGGAGGCGCGCAAGAGGGTGCAACCCTCCTCTTCTTTCCCACTATCGCGCAAGTGCAAGGGCACAAGGGCCTGAGCAGGGTGTGGCCTTCTCTTCTTCAACAGCCGCGAGGTGCACCAGTACTCGGGTGTGCAACATGCAACACCACGAGGCGCGCAAGCCACAGGGATGAGAACACCTTGGGCGCGCAAGCTACTCCTTCCGCGCAAGTATGCGGGCAGGGAGAGCTCTTCCTGTCGCGCAAATAATGCGCGCAGGGGACCTTCGAAGCCTCAGGTGGCTCCGGAACCTTCAGCCGCGCATGTTCTTTGCGCGGGGCTGCAAAACTTCGCGAGGCAGAGAGATGCGCTCACGGGACAGCTTTCAAGTTCATCAACAAAAATCTTCATGCCTCGGGTGCTCCTTTTATAGGCAGAGAAACGCTTCTAAACATCCTTGTGGGATATCTTGAATCACCGAGATTTTTGGTTCTTTAAAATCTTTTCAAATCTTTATTTTTTATCCTCTGTTTCACCGCGGGTTTCCTTTATTATTTTCTTCCTCCTCGTTCATGCGATTTATAACGCATGCACGGCCTCTGTTTAAACCCAATTCATGCAAAACATGAACACCCGAGTGGCCTCGCACCTCCGGTTGCTTCGGCCTCGCTCGAAATCCTCCTTTCATCGCATGCATGCTTATTTTATTGCATGGTTATGTTCAGTAGGCACAGAAGATCACAATGGACACTTCGGTTTGATCGGAGGTGGCCGGATACTCAAATTCTGTCGTCGGGAGGCACTGGTTCAGCGGCGGCTTCGCGGGAGGCTTTGGTCGATTTCGAGGTAGAAGATGGACTCAGCACCGTTGGATGCGGTGATCAAAAAGCCTTCGACGGCTTGGATCAGATCGGGGACGCGGCAGATTAATCGTGCGGCAGAAATAAGACGCGCGATGAGATGTGCGGCTCAGATTCAATCCCGGTGAATTTTCCGCGTCCCACATCGAAACGGGGCGCGGTTTTCTCGCGCTTTATTACCCTGGAGCTGCCGCAACCCGCCAGTTGAAACTCCTCCCTCCACGGTGCCGCCCCGCACCGTGTTCTCCCTGCGGGCGCGCTCTGCGCCCACTCTCTGCTCCTGCGGGCGCGCTCCTAGCGCCCACTATGCATCCTGGGTGCGCGGGCTTCACCACCGCATGCCCTAGGGGGCTTACACACGGCCCCCTGCGCTCTTCCGGGCGTGCCCCAGGCGCCCATGTGGTGTCTGCGGGTGCGCCCCTGCCTCAAGGGATGCTGCCTTGGCCTGAGGGTTCCCCATGGGCGTGGTGACCTTGAGTCCCACATGTGCCTTGGGTGATGACCCTCGGCTGGCCTCCTTGGTGGCCTATTTTTTGCAACAAAAACACTAAGTCCTTTGTTAAACAAAGTGACCAAGTGTAACATGCCAAGTGCCACATCTTCATCTTCTCATCCATCCTCCCTTATTAATATCTTCTCTTCTTCTTAAGAATTCCTCCATTTCTTCCTCAACATTTAATCTTCACTTAGGAGTGAAATTCAAAAGGTTCATCTTCATCAACCGAGCTTGTTAGTCAAATAGATTCTTCAACGTTCTTCATTGATCTAATCAGAGATCAAATTGGTTCTTCAAATTCACATGCACTAAGTGATAGTGCATGGACCTCATTAATGCACATCATCCACTTAGTAGTTGTGGATGGAACTCCTTTCAACTCCTCATGCATTGTGAAGACAATGCATGGTCTTCTAATCATGTTGTGACTTTGTATCATCTTGATACAAGTTCTTAGAACTTAAAGATCAGTTCAGCAATCGTCAGATTTTCTTAGAGAATGTTTCAACCATCATCTCCTATGCCACTTAGTGAATCTCCTAAGTGACATGCCTCTTAGTACTATGGCCATTCTCTTTTCATCACCATCACCATCACACCCTTTGGCATTCACATCTTGACTCCTTGACATCCATTCAATCCAAGACAACTTCATGCCTCATTGACAACAAATGCAACACATTGCACTTCAATCTCCCCCTTTGTATTTGTTGTCAATACACTCCTTCAGCACATATGAATGGGTCAATATGTGTGCCAATATTTTCTCCCCCTTATTGGTAATCAAATGCAAAGGTGTGGTGTGGTTCTGTTTCAAAAATCTCTTCCTCCCTTTGAAAAGTATTTTCTTGAAAAACACTGAGAGAGGGATGATGTCACATGTTCTCTTTAGCAAAGAACCTTTAGTAAATCAGCTCTAAGTCTACTTGGGCTAACCCGGTGTAGAAAACAAGAGTGATGTAACCAAGGAACTCAATGCTGTCCAACATTCACTATACATGTGAGATCATGCTTAGGGGATTGAAATTTTTCAGATATAACAATGAATTTGCTAAATCCTGCACAACTTCACAAAACTCATTAGAAAGTTCAGGTGCAAAGATAAAGCTCCCCCTTTCATCCATTTGTCTTCAATCCATACTCCCCCTTAATTGACAAGATAAACTCAATTAAGAAACAAGGGATGAAAGCATGATTGGAATACATTCACTTTCTCAAGATGATATTAATTTTAGAACATCATCTTCTCCAGATTGGCTCCCCCTCAAGGGGTGCACTCCATTCTTTCCAAATCATCCTCCAGTTGAGAATGATCATCATCTTCAATTCCCTGTAATATCAGCACATTTAAATACCAATAGTATAAGGGAATAAGATGGAACCTCCTTGGTTCATCATCGTGAACAATAAGGTTGAGAAGATTCTCTCAACCGAGAAGTCCCATTTTCACCAGTCTTCACACTTGCACATTTGATCTTCATTGATGTTTGTGCTGGTGTGGATCTCAATACATCTTCATGTGAAATCTTCTTCTTCCCTTTTGCCTTAGCAATTGCCAGAACTTCATCTTCAGCTCTTTGTAGATCTTTGGCAAGTTGCAACTGATTTGGCCATATGACAAGTAAATCTCTTGGAAGAGTGGCCTCAGTTTTGGAAATTCCACATGGTTCTTTTGATGCTCCTAAGCTACCTCTCTTAGGCAACTTATTTTCAATCAATCCCTTCTTCTTCTGGATTGATTGTCCTTTTGAGTCCAGTCTGCTTCTATTGAATTTCATGGCTTCTTTACAAAGATCCATGGTATGACCATTCCTTCCACAGTAGAAGCACTTCTTCTTGGTGGTCCTTCTGGATGACTCACCCTTCTTGGTTTTAGAATCCAAGGTCTTCTCTTCCTTTTTCAATCTCTTCTTGGGAGCATCTTCCACTTTCTTCTGCTTGCTTCCCAAGGATTCCTTTTTAGCCAGGTTCTGTGATCTTTTCTTCTTTTGAGCTCTGGATACAGTTGGAGACTGACATGTATCTTTTTGACCACTTTTGCAATCATCCCAGATGTTGTCAAGTAATCCAAATCTATTTGCAGTAAACAGATGTCTCTGGACCTGTGGATGTTGCTTCTTTCCTTCTGGCTTGCTCCCCCTAGGCATGGGCTTCCTCTGTGCTTTGGCATTCAGTGGATTGTACCAACAATCCTTTGCACAATTCCCATACTTGTTACAACACCAACATTGACCCACAAATCTTGACCTCTTGATTCCTTCTGATTGTAGGGTACCTGTCTTGAATTGTTGTGCTGCTTCAGGAGAGCTTTCTTTCTTCATTGTCTTCATCCATACTTGTTTGGAATTATTTTTCCATCCTGCACTTTTTGTGGAAACACAATTAGAAGCATCAGTACAAGATGGTATGGATGGTACCTTCTTTCTAGAAGTTGTTGCACTTTTACTAGAGGATGTCTTGCTTTTAGAATCATCCTTCTCAAAGCTCACTTGAGTAGCAACATTTCTTCTTTCAGCTGACTGGGAAGCTTTAGCTTTGGGTGATTGCTGATATTTCAATATCACCTCCAGTTCTAAGCATTTCATATTGAGGGAGTTCTTCTCATCCTCAATAGTTCTTAGCTTTCCTTCCCAACTTTCTTTCAGCTGATTCATCTGGTCTTCATACACCTTCTTTAATTCTTGCAATGAATTGTCCAGCTCCTTCACCAATTTGACTTTTTCTTCTAGTTGAGAATCTCTGACAACCATTGACACTTTGTGCCTCTTTTCCAGTGCATGGAAAACTTCTTTGACCAATACTTTAAAGAATTCTTTCTCAGAAAGGCTTCTCTGCAATTCTTCAGCAGTGTCTTCATATCTTTCATTGCAAAGAGAAACAGTTTCATCTTTAGCCTTCACCAGCTTTCTGAGAGTGTTGGTTATGCCAACCCTTTTTGCCAATTGGACTTCTAGAGAATTGGCTTCATCTTCTAGCTGTAATTTTTCTTCTTGAAGATCAAGGAGGCCTGTAGCTATACACATTGCAACTTTCTTGGGGACTCTCTTCTGAAGATATTTGATTGCATTTAGAAGATAATTGTTTCTTCCATCTTCATCACAGCTAGAGCAGGCTTCATCAGAAGAATGATAAAAGGAATTGTCATCTGATGTGACGTTCACATTTCTTTCCATAGAAGGAGTTTCTCTGATTGCAGCAACCTTCTTCCTCATCTTCTTTGCCTGTTTCTTTATTCTGTTTTTCAGAGTCTTGGCAGATATCTCCATTTGAGGCTGTTCTTTCATTTCCTCAAATCTGCACTCCATATAGACTCTCTTGGATCTTTTAGAGGGAACCTCCCGTTGATACCAATTGAAGTGCCCAGATCAGTGTGAATCACTGAGAGGGGGAGGGGGTGAATCAGTGATCCTTTAAAACTTTTTACTAATTGATTCTTAATCAATTAAACCTCTATGGCTGGTTAAAGCCTCGATCCACTCTTCTTGTATCTCTCAACCTTTCCCGGATAATGCAGTAATGAAAAGGCACAGGACACAAGGATTTACAAGGTTCGGCACCAAAGGCCTACATCCTTGCCATGCTCTCCAAGCATGGATTCTCCATTATAACCTGTTAAAATTACAATGGTCGATACAGAGTCCCACTGTATCTCTCCTGAGTCCCACAGGAGGGTCTTTATACTGCGTCCCACAGTGTTACCAGAGTCCCACTGGCCTGCTCCAGAATCCCACTGAAGACTTCTTCTCCCTGAGTCCCACAGGGTCTTCTCCTAGCTCCTCGAGTCACACGAGTAGCTCTTCTTCACTTTAAGTTCTTCAAGTAACTTCAGCAGCCTGGGATAAAGGATGCTGGCCTTGCTCTTCTTCTGATCACTTGTGGTGATCAGGGTCTTCTCGTCTAGCTCGGGCTTTATCACCTTCTTCTAAGGATGACCCGACTTCTCTCTTCAACTACTGAATGCTCAGACAACTGATGTCTTTATCTTCGGTCTGGTCCAGTCTCAGTTCACTTCAACTTCATGCACTGACTGCATGGCCTTCTCAAATCTCTTCAAGATCTTCAAGTCTTGGACTCCTCAGATGCACACCACCGATTTAGCACTGTTCACGTGTGCACGTGCATGCATGCATGCATGCACTGTCTTGTTCTTCTTCTAGGTGCAGTAAACCCTCAAAGGGTGTAATCAATTATAGCACACACCTTCTCCACAATCTTCACACACTATATTCAAATTGCTCACACACTCAGAAGTGTGTTTTACTTTAGTGTGAGGGTCTCCTCTTTCTTCCTTCTTCTAAGTGTGTTCACTTCACTTAGTGCACACACACTAGGTTCGGCCACTTTGCTTTGTTGTTTTGCACACACAACTTTGTTCTTTGCTTTGCACACACACAATGAGTGTGTATTTGGCCTCCACTATTTTTGCACACCCCATGCTATGCCTCGGCCTTCCTTTCAAATGCACACACACACAAAGTGTGGTGGTCTTCACTTTACCCACTTGCACATACCCAAGCCTAGGTCTCGGGTTCTTCCTTGTTCTTTTAATCTTCTTCAAAGTGTGCACTTCACTTATGCACACACTTGGTTCTCCATTTTGTACACACAAGGGCTACGGCCTCTTTGTTTTCTTTTTGCACACAAAGGCACAAAGGTGTTTGTCTTCACTTGGTGCACACACAAGGCTATGCCTCGGGTCTTCTTTGGTGCACACCCACTGCCACCTTATTGTAATTGCACACACAACCCGAACGTGTCCTTCTCCTTATGCATATGCTAGGGCCACAGCCTTTCCTTGTTCACTTAGCACACAAAACACTAGGGCCTCGGGTTCACTTCTTCACCTCACACCACACACAAAGTGTGGTTCTTCACTTGGCACTTGTGCACACACTGCCCGAACTTTAGGAGGCGCGCAAGAGGGTGCAACCCTCCTCTTCTTTCCCACTATCGCGCAAGTGCAAGGGCACAAGGGCCTGAGCAGGGTGTGGCCTTCTCTTCTTCAACAGCCGCGAGGTGCACCAGTACTCGGGTGTGCAGCATGCAACACCACGAGGCGCGCAAGCCACAAGGATGAGAACACCTTGGGCGCGCAAGCTACTCCTGCCGCGCAAGTATACAGGCAGGGAGAGCTCTTCCTGTCGCGCAAATAATGCGCGCAGGGGACCTTCGAATCCTTGGGTGGCTCTGGAACCTTCAGCCGCGCAAGTTCTTTGCGCGGGGCTGCAAAACTTCGCGAGGCAGAGAGATGCGCTCACGGGACAGCTTTCAAGTTCATCAACAAAAATCTTCATGCCTCGGGTGCTCCTTTTATAGGCAGAGAAACGCTTCTAAACATCCGCGTGGGATATCTTGAATCACCGAGATTTTTGGTTCTTTAAAATCTTTTCAAATCTTTATTTTTTATCCTCTGTTTCACCGCGGGTTTCCTTTATTATTTTCTTCCTCCTCGTGCATGCGATTTATAACGCATGCACGACCTCTGTTTAAACCCAATTCATGCAAAACATGAACACCCGAGTGGCCTCGCACCTCAGGTTGCTTCGGCCTCGCTCGAAATCCTCCTTTCATCGCATGCATGCTTATTTTATTGCATGGTTATGTTCAGTAGGCACAGACGATCACAATGGACACTTCGGTTTGATCGGAGGTGGCCAGATACTCAAATTCTGTCGTCGGGAGGCACTGGTTCAGCGGCGGCTTCGCGGGAGGCTTCGGTCGAGCTCGAGGTAGAAGATGGACTCAGCACCGTTGGATGCGGTGATCAAAAAGCCTTCGACGGCTTGGATCAGATCGGGGACGCGGCAGATTAATCGTGCGGCGGAAATAAGACGCGCGATGAGATGTGCGGCTCAGATTCAATCCCGGTGAATTTTCCGCGTCCCACATCGAAACGGGGCGCGGTTTTCTCGCGCTTTATTACCCTGGAGCTGCCGCAACCCGCCAGTTGAAACTCCTCCCTCCACGGTGCCGCCCCGCACCGTGTTCTCCCTGCGGGCGCGCTCTGCGCCCACTCTCTACTCCTGCGGGCGCGCTCCTAGCGCCCGCTATGCATCCTGGGTGCGCGGGCTTCACCACCGCGTGCCCTAGGGGGCTTACACACGGCCCCCTGCGCTCCTCCGGGCGTGCCCCAGGCGCCCATGTGGTGTCTGCGGGTGCGCCCCTGCCTCAAGGGATGCTGCCTTGGCCTGAGGGTTCCCCATGGGCGTGGTGACCTTGAGTCCCACATGTGCCTTGGGTGATGACCCTCGGCTGGCCTCCTTGGTGGCCTATTTTTTGCAACAAAAACACTAAGTCCTTTGTTAAACAAAGTGACCAAGTGTAACATGCCAAGTGCCACATCTTCAACTTCTCATCCATCCTCCCTTATTCATATCTTCTCTTCTTCTTAAGAATTCCTCCAATTCTTCCTCAACATTTAATCTTCACTTAGGAGTGAAATTCAAAAGGTTCATCTTCATCAACCGAGCTTGTTAGTCAAATAGATTCTTCAACGTTCTTCATTGATCTAATCAGAGGTCAAATTGGTTCTTCAAATTCACATGCACTAAGTGATAGTGCATGGACTTCATTAATGCACATCATCCACTTAGTAGTTGTGGATGGAACTCCTTTCAACTCCTCATGCATCGTGAAGACAATGCATGGTCTTCTAATCATGTTGTGACTTTGTATCATCTTGATACAAGTTCTTAGAACTTAAAGATCAGTTCAGCAATCGTCAGATTTTCTTAGAGAATGTTTCAACCATCATCTCCTATGTCACTTAGTGAATCTCCTAAGTGACATGCCTCTTAGTACTATGGCCATTCTCTTTTCATCACCATCACCATCACACCCTTTGGCATTCACATCTTGACTCCTTGACATCCATTCAATCCAAGACAACTTCATGCCTCATTGACAACAAATGCAACACATTGCACTTCAAGTTTGAGAGGTGGAATGCCTCTTATATCTTCCATTTTATTTAGACCTAGAACAATATGTCTTCCATGTGTTGCAACGAAGGAGGTATGTGAATGAATCATTTCACGTTATCAACTAGGAAGAGCAGGAAATCGTGGATGGTGATACCTTTTATATCTAACTGATAAAGGTTGAGCATCTATATAGTAGGATCTTCAATGGTTGAGTGATTTTTTATTTTGTTCGTAGTGGTAGAACGAGAATCTCTAGGAGTACCCATGGGATTGGGAGGCTCGTATTCAAGCTCAGTACCCACATCTCTTTGTGTATCCCTTGGTTTTCCTATTCTGGGCATAAATAACCAAGGTTGGGATAATGTAGTGACTCAGATTTTTTATGTTTGTATTTTAGATATTGTATAGATTATTTTTATGACCATGAGATGATTGGTATGAAATTACGATTCATTATGTTCCTGAAATAAATTTTTTAAAAATAATAAATATACTAAATATATTAAATTTTACATGAGTGCAGTTTTCTTGAAAAAAGATGTATAACTTATTATCGAGGTCCTAAATCAAAATATTTTGGGCATAATTGAGTTCATAACATGAGTTTTATCCTATGTGTGACATAATCTTGATCTTCATGGGGTGAATTTGTAAAATATTTCATGGGCTTAAAATGAATAAAAAATTTTAAAAAAAAATTATTTTTATTTAGTTGCCTTTGTGATTGATGTGTATTTAAATAGACAGTTATGAATCTATTAAGAGGATAACCGTATAAACCTAGAGTTATTGTAGATTCATTGGAGAGATCCTTGTATGATCCCTCTCATATAAACTTCGACTGGATCATGGATAAATGATCAACATTGAATATAATCGAAGGATCTTTCCAATAACATTTACATTGATTCATTCATCATCATCAATTGACCAAAATCATGGTATGATATTTGTTTTCTTTTTCTTCATTCCCCATTCATAATTTCTAAGATGAACACTGATCAATAAACCAATTTATTTATTCAACGATGAGTAATTTTCTGAATATGGTCTGTTGTGGGGATTTTATTGGATAACTTATTTTTGATTAAATTATTATCACTATATTTTTCATTCTAACAGAAACAAATCAATGTCAATAAGAACATCGACTGAGGTATGTTCCCAATAAATTTTCTTGTTCATTTATCCCAGAATTATTCCTCCATCATGGGTATTATTTTTTCGTATAGTAGTTCGACCTAAACATGAAATTCTATTTTTGTGCACATGATTCGTGATATAACAGTTTGAAATCATAGATCTTGGTTCAAAATGACACGATGGGTGTAAAACAATGGATGTGGAAAAAATTCATTTAGTTTTGGATACATGATTCTTGTTCATTGTCACTCAATGAATACTGATGTAAGAACATGTCTCTTGAACATATTGAATGGTTCAATATTAGTGTTTGATAACAGATATTTTCAAATGATGATCTCCATTGATTACAATGAAGGGAGAGGCTGGAATGGTGGTCGGAGGAGTCGTTGGTGATGCAAAAACCAGATCCAGAAATATATAAAATAATATACAGCACGACATGTAACATCATTCTACAAGTCATGCGAGACCCTCTCAATGATGTCTAGGGATATAATAATATGATAACAATCACATGGTGTGTGTCATTTTCATCAGGATTATGGTCCCCTTGGGTGACCTCTGTGTGTACCTCATAGGGAACATGTACACGTGTTGGAGTACACAAGAATAGGAACACCGTGTACACTTATAAGGACTTGTACACACAAGGATTACATGGGCTAATCCATGTAACTATACATGGGGTGATGTACAACTACTGTAGCATGCTTTGAACTTTCACAGAGACATAGACACATTTTTTTCCACGGGAAGGACATGTGGTTGAAGGGACACCACTTGTAACAATACTACACATCATGTAATCTCATAAAGTTGAAATATATCCCTGATACTGCATATCTCGAAAATGTTTAATTAGGGTGTGTTCCCAGTATTCATTCCCATATGGTTAGTATCGAATGGCCTCCTACACAAAGGATTGAGATCCCTTCCATAGGAATTCATGAATTGATTTTTTCGAATCGTTCTATGATACCCAGAGTAAGATCCTCTATTCTACATCATGACCAAGGTAGATTGTTTTGGTATCATCAAGACCAACAATATGTGAGCACCAATCCTCTACTTATCATGTTAATCCATATTGAGTTTTTGGAATAATCTATGGCCGTGGGAGTGCTCCCCATCTATATATCATATCACTTTGGACTATTATAGTGTACATATAATGGCCAAACCTGATGAGAATTATCTCTGAGATGGACTTCAAATGTTATTTATGACTTAGTATTGACTTCTCTTAGATGAATGGTATGTGGAACCTTCAATCTAGAATCCTATACTGGTATTATGGTTGTGACTTACCATTTTATGGTGTGTCTTTATTGAGAATATCTAGATATTATTGATATATGTACTAAAAAAATATATATTATTAGATATTATTGTATCCTTTTTTGTCTTTTATCTATTTTTCTGTTTTCTACTAAGTATTATTATACTCAACCCTGCATGGGTTTTCTCTCACAAATGTCTTGTCTTCTGTATATGATTACCCATTTGACAGAGTCCTAGAAAAACTGGGACTAGATAATGCTTAAAGAGGCCAAAATGTTTATGGTGTGTTCTCCAAGTATCATGAAATCTTTCCCTAGTATTACTTTCATGTTGTAATTGTTTTCTAAATCATTATGGTGTGCTTGAATGTTTCCCTATTTATATTCTTTTACTAACTGTCAAACTCAAGTTGTGGGTTCTTGATTTATGAATGTATTGGGGTTTTAGTTGTTTTTACATTTCATCATTTTATGGTATCAGATGTGTGTGAATGTGTACATGTTCTTATGATAATGCCTCCCATGTTAGAGATATTAATACTTGATGCTATACTCGAGCCCCTAGCTTATGGGAGGTGGACTTGGAGAGTCACTACATATTCCCCTTTCGGATCATTCATGATAGATTCATTATAAGTTAGTTGGCCTCTGTATTAATGATTTTACATATATGGTTAATATTTAAACAGTGAAGGAAATTAATAACAATGGAAATCCATATTGAGGAAGTATGTTTGTCTCCATTTGAACAAGTGAGATTTTGAATTACAAGTGGGATTCTCAATTGATCTTAGTCTGAAGAAAAACAATATTTCACTTTAATCATATATAAGAGAACCAATAATTTTGAAAGATTTAAATATCCAATTATTTGCGTTTAAAATTAAGGGCATTATAAAACTATGTATTATAACTTGGACTGCCCTTGTTCTTTTTTTCATAAAGTTGTATAATTCATTAGGACTCATTGTTGATTATCATAACTCAATCTGGTTACAAGAATGAATTAATATCCATTTCCATGAATTGATTTAATTTTTGATTAATTGATTAGATCCCAATGGTTCACTAAGAAGAATCTCAAATCAGGGTATCACTAACATGGGCATAGCTTATATGATATATAACAAATAGCTTTTAGTGTCCAACATATTCATTATGATTATTCCACTATTACATTTTTTCATACAAAGGCACCTGTGGTGTTTACGGAATTAATGAATCACATTTTTTAAAGGTAACATGATTCCTTTTTGGTTGTATTTTTTAAAGATATTTTTTACTATTACAGGACTATGGTCAGTTATAACAAAACCTTGTACATAGTTTTTGGTGAAATTAAGGAAAATATCCTTAATTTTAATTTTTTAATTGTTTAATTTCTAGAAATATGAGGTATTTTTCCTTGTACATGAAATTTATAAAGTAGGAGTGTTGGTAGATATTAAAAATGTTGGACCTATTGTACCTTGTTTAACAAAGAATAAGCCATTTAACATATATAATTTTATGGTATTAGTAGGTTATTAAATATTTTTTGTTCATTATTATTCTAGAATTTCCTCTCTGATTACATATTTAATTAATAATGGTGTTCCATTTAAATGAAAAATTCAGTGATAGAAATAATTTCAAGAGTATAATAAGCATCATTAAAATTATAAATTATTCTCAAAGCTATATGGTCAATATGGATGCATGAAAATCTTGTTTTGGATGTGTTATCTTATAGGGAGATCATGTTGTAGCTTATGTGTCATGATAATTATTGGTTTGTGATGAGAATTTCCCCATAAATGAATTGGAAATTTTTTATTTTAGTTCATTCCATGAAATTGTGGTGACATTATATCATTGAAAAGAAGATAATTTTTTTCATGGATCATAAAATCAAAAGGTATATCTTATCATAGAGGTATTTGAATGTTAAGAAAAAAAGATTGATTGAATACATTCATATAATTAACTTTGACATTATATATACACCATGAATAGAGATTTTAGTGGTTGATGTATTGATTATGATTTCAAATAATAAATTTTAAAAAGTTGGTATAAATCAATGGTATCTGATGACTTTAATAACATATATGTATCTATATTTTTTAGATCATAGTGTTTTTTTATCATTCTAACATCCATCTTTCATGATTTGATTGATGATGTTAATGATTCCCATACATCTGATCATAAATCACTACCCATGTGGTCGAATCTCAATGATGGGGAGTCCGTTGAGGGATGGATACTATATGGGAGTATGTGTTGATTTTTATAGATTGGATTTCAGTTTTAATGAATTATCATGTACATAATATTTCATCATACTGCAACTCAATATGGGATATTCATCCATAATTTTTGATGATATATAAGTTAATGATTAAATTTTTATATTTAGAAAAAAATAAAGAGGGTGTTGGGGTTCGTCTCGATAAGACTCACTTATCTTCTAGTCAACATGGAGAAATAACATACATATTTTATACAACAATATTTTATGATACCCATGTGTAAATGGGAATAGAGATATTTTTATTTTTTTATAGGACTATCGAAAATGGATTGAAAAAATGATTATAAAAAATTTATTATGGATTTGATCCCAAATTAATCTCACATCATCCAAATACATGATTCCAATATGTTCAAAGATTATCAATACTTCTCAATTGAGATATTATAAAATTTCATATCATGTAAATTTCAATAGTTAATTAACAATACTAAATGTTAATATACTAATTTTGGTAATTTTTTTAGCAAGCCCTCAAATCCAAGTCAATCTTGAGTATTAATTAAAATCACAAAATAAATAGAAAATTTTAACTGACTATCAAAATATTTTATGTCTTGCTTCAATATTCTATTAGAAAATTTATAGGATAATGGGAGTATTATATAATGTAATTTATTGTCTCAAAATATATTAATTATTTGTCCTTGATACATACAGATCATTTCTCATCATTAAATTGTATTCATTACCATTATCCACATTATTCAGTTGAAATGGCCAACACATCACATATTAGACCCAAACCTTGTTCTCAACGAAACAATAAGATTCAGATGATTAAGAAGATAATATAGGTGGAAAAACACTGTTAGAAGTAAAATATGAATCATTATGATCAATCAATATCATTTGAAGTAGATGGTCATGTTTTCATGAGTACCTCTTCGAGTCTAGGGAATCATCATATTTCTTGGTATGTTAAATTTCCACTTTAGTAAATCATCCCCTATAAAGTATTAGATTGAATTATTAATGATTATTAATAGATTTCTAAATCACCGAGATTCATATTACATAATAATGTATTTCATGTAAAACAATTGATGAAATACCTTCCTGATCCTGACCATGTTATTTTAGAGAACCATGTTAGTTTTGAGACTAATAAAAAATTTATTCAAGTACTAGTATAAAATTTGGATAAATAAGAGATGTTACTATATAGAAAGAGTATCATCTTATTATGGGATTTATATATGTATGGTGAAATTCATGAAGATACATAGGGACATTAATATTATATTGTGGATCAATTAACCAAAATTTTCCAATGCACCAATGAAATCTGACATTATTAAGATATAAAGACCACTGGCGAGGAGAATTTAAGACCCCCAATTTTAGTTAGATTACACTTATCTAATATACATTCATGTTATTTAATACTGAATGTATTTTTTGGGAATATATATATGGTTTTGGAGTATTTTTGAATAGTTTTTTTGAATAGAAGTTTAAGAAAAGTTAATGGAAATTATATACCTTATCATGGAAACTATAAAACAAAGTTTTCGGGGAAACTCGGTAGGTTTCTAGTTGGATCATGGTTTAAAAAAACCGTGAGACTAAACAGACAACATGGGACTATTTTGGACAGAATAATTTCATGGTAGGTGAAAAATTTTATAAACCATGTGAAATTATCATACTCCTCCATAGGTGATGTCTTAGAGAATGTGCTTGGTCGATGCGTAGTTTTTTCAACCATGTAGCCTAAAAAATCTCTGTGTATTAAATGATCCAGAAATTATAGATTAAGTGGGCTCTACTCCATGACTCTCTCATTTTTCTATTATTCTATTTCTTCATTAATTATTCTCATCTCAGATGTATTTTTATTGATTTTCATTGATCTGGAAGATAATTTTGATGATTCAAGGTGCATTGGATCACTAGAATAAGATGTAAGCCATCATTTAAAATCTTTTTTTAAAGAGTAACTCACAATATCTCCCCTGGAGAAATAATTTTAATATTTAACAAATAAATCTATGATGTCTATTTAGATTAGATGTTTTTAGGATCTACAACAAGAATATGTTTAAATGTTGAATCCATTGGCTTTGTTTTTCATTATTCATTTTCTTTAAAAATTGAAATGTATTTTTCTTCTATAACTTATCCATTTATAATAGAAAATTATGGATTTGTTTAATTAATATATTTTTATATTTAATGAATAGTAAATGTTGAATGAATTTTTTAAGGATATGAATCTTGGTTTTTGAATTTGGAAAATTATATATATAATGTTTATTTTAAAAAACATCGAATTTATAATTTTGATATATAGTTCCCATGTATTGGAATTAATTAAACACATGAAAAAAGTTTAATTAAATTTTGTAAATGGAAATATATATATATATATATATTATTGTAATAAAATTTTGGAATGAATTCATTTTCATTCAATGTGACCAAGAATATGGATTGTGTGCCAACAATGAAATAACAAGATTGGTCACCTAATGTTGACTCGATGCATTAGTGTATAACCACTCATGAGTATGGTATTATCACCAAGAATTTATGTCTATGTGTGGCTAGTGGATGTTATTTGAGTATTCTATGTGGTTTGAAATGATAAATTGTTAATCGATAGACATTTTTTATATTTTATATGAAAAGCTTAAAATCAGAAACCCACATGATTATCCTATAATAAATTTTAAATTATTTTTAAAACTCTAATATAAAATTTATTATCCACGTGGAATTTGTGGGAAAATTATACTGGATTTCTAACTTTTTATTTTTACTCACCCCCTGTAAATGCACATTGGTTCATGTATATACATCATTATTCTCTGGTGGATTATCTTGATCAAAGTTCATTAGGATGTATTTTTATCATTCACCTATTTCTCAATTTCATTATAGTGATGCCACTTCATTTGTTATGTAATTAGGTTTAATTTATACTTATTGAGTCTTATATAATACATTATAACTACTACTATGATATGATTTCTTTATTGGTTCCTATTGATTTCTAATGGTTATTAACATGAACCATATATTTGGTTTTCTTTTTTAAACCTTATCTTTTCTAGTTTTGTTTTATTCTTTAGGAAAAATTATACCGTTATATTTTTCTATGCCCATGTTTTTTATTATTGTCCTTTTATGTCTTGGGATAAACAACTAAGGTTAGTTTCACACCTAACCCATTCCAAACCATTGCATTTGGTGGGGTTGTTACATTTCCCATGGGATACAAATTACCTTTGGACATTTCATGTTATATGTTTTGAAAAACAACATCCTATAATGTGTGTTTGGATAAAATATTTTGTGTAATATTTTGTTCAAGATATAGATCACTACATTTATAGGATTTCTCAAAAAGTATATCAATTTTTTATTATCATATAACATAGTTCTCTTCATATCTACCAAAATCTAGTTCTCCCACCCATCTACTCCATTTTAATAGAATTTATATAATGAACTCAATCCATTACTTGTTTTATGATTGTAATGATATATTTAAAAATATATATATCTATATGAGAAATTTTTTTTGGCTAAAATATTATTAATTCCCTTCCCAATATACATTTAGCACAACTGTAAATGTTCTTAAACAACTCTAATGATGTTGATTTATTTTATATAAAATATAGGTAATTCAATTTTCTAAATCATTAAACACATTAGTAATATACATTTTTCTTTTTTCAAATATCATGTTCATTTGACCACACATATCAAAATTTATTATAATAATTTAGATTTTTTATTAAACTATACCCTTTTAGACACATTTTAATTATTTTAAATTTATGAATCGTGGAACAATTTTTCAGTTCATTGGGATTCAGCTTTGGTAAACTCCTCAAAACGTCATATTTAATGACTTATACATGCTATTTTTACACAAATATACATGAATTATATTCTAATTATCATCCATCTAATTCACACAATTTTAGTACTCATTTTAATAATTTAAAATTTTAAAAAATTGACAGTAGTTCACTTTTTCTTTTATAATGTTATATTTATACATTATTATTCTATGTACACTTTAATTATTAAAATATATAACCTTATTAAATTTATCATATAGATAATAAGAAATAAAGAGATTGTTCCAGAATACATTCTCAAAGATAAAATTGATATATTGATGATTCTTATGATACACTTTTTCAATGATTACTCCCATTATAATCAGTGAACCATCATTTTAAAAATTTAATGATCTTCAATCATTATTAAGTGTTTTTAATATCATTCCGATCGGATGAGAATACTATTTCATTTATCAAAGTAAATAATTTTTTTATTGAAATCCACATAAACCATAAATGATCTATTATGATTACCCATCATCTAGACAGAATTAAAAAATAAATTTTCTTTAATTTCATTATCGTTATTGTTATAAAGTGTTTGATGGTATATTTGTGTTGATAATCCTCTCAAATACATCCTCATGATTCTCAAAAAAAATATATAAATGTACCCTCTATATTATACATTTTGTTTGTTGGACTCGACAATCATTAGGTTGAAAACCCATTGATTTATATCCTCTCATAAATTAAGAAAGTTAATTAATATATGAAAACATGTAGGGTTTTTTCAATAAGAATCATAATATCAATATATTAATTCTATGATAAATCCCAGAAGATTGTAATACGATTTATCAAAAATTATAGATTAATTATCCATAGAATTCTAAATAATCTTATTTCCTTCAACCTCATCATTCCATGATTCAACCTCATTGGCTATTCATTTTACCTTGTGATTAAACATTTATATATTCTAATAATATTAATTAAGTATTTTGATATTTCAGGATAACAATTTGTATTTTATTTTTCTTATGATAATTCTTCACCTTTTTTCTCTTCGTATTACCACTATAAACATTTATACTGTGGGATTGAGTGACTATCACAATATTTAAAATCCAGTTGGGGCAACCAATATATAATTTATTGAATATAAAACATTCATGGACAATTTATTTATATCATGAACCTATGTTAATGAATTTCCAAACTCAGTGCGAAGGTTCATATAAGAATTCTCAGAAATAACCATCATTACCTCAATATACCAAACCTACTTATTTTTTTAAATATATTTATCACGATAATATGAATAATATTTTCTCTTTCCACATGAATTTCTATAAGATCCTATTAATTACATATTAATTACACTAACATATTATTAATCATCTTGTTTGGGGTATAAGGATAAACTTATTATTTATCATTACTATTTTATAGAATTGAAATAACGTTATTATATAATTTCATCCACCCCTATAAATTTTTTATATTATATTGTATCTAAATTTTCTATAGTTGGATTTTAGCACATTAATGGTCATGTTTTCATCAAAAGAAGAATTCATATATAATAATCATCACCAAATTGTATAAAGAAAAAATTCATCGAATGATTTAAATAGGAATGTTATAATAAAACCTAATTGTAGGATAAAATTATTGTCTTTACATATATTTGTCTAGGTTTGATTATCATTACTATATTGAATATGTTTTGCTGGAGAATAACTCATACAGTCCACATTCCTAATTCACAACACAAGTGAACTAAAATTCTAATACTCATCAAAATAGAAAATAATAATGACATTATTTTCACTAAAATTAACTCTACCAAAATAACCAAATGTTTATAAATAATTATACGGGGTTTCCACAATTGATTATGATAAAATAGTTATATAGGTTTTTGAAGATTTTAATTTTTTAATTTGTTTTTTGAACTAATATGTGTGTTTGATATTAAATTAAATCCTATTGATTACTTATAATATTATTTCATAATATCATTTATGATGAATAAATTAGTATTTGATTTCATTATTATTTCAGCACAGTCAAATATTTTTTGAATTTATTGTTTTACCTTTAAACTATTACCATGGTATTTTTGTTAACGTGTGTATGTTATATTTATCAATATATATTTTGGTTTTTTCATTCATGATATTTATTTAGAAACATAGTTTATATTATTCATCATAGAAGAATGTTTTAATTTTTTGAATAATGATTTTTTTATATTTATTTTGTTTTCCTCGTAATTTTATTGTAATTTGACTGATGAAATTTTTCATAAAAGCAGTAAAATTGAAATTTTTATAAAAAAATAAAATTTTCTATTCAATATTATGACTTCAATAATTTTATGATCATGAATATATTTTATTTCCCCAAAATTGAGGATTATTTTTTGGGGGGTAGATTATTCATTAATAATTACAAATAGTTTTAGATAAATTATCCAATATGAAAAAGGAAAATATTTAAAGGTATATACTAAAAAATTGATAAAAAATTTATAGAATTATTTTGACACATTTTTGTTCATTGATAATTCATTTTACCTCTCTATATTTAATGAATAGTTTAATTAATGATAACTTATAATATTCTGTGATTATTTTTTTAATGATATTTTTATTTATTATAAATCCCATGAAGAACCAAAATAACAAATATATAATATAATAAAATCATTATGAAAGATGGAATTGTATTTCAAGATGAAGACGTGTGAATTTTTATTATATAAAATTGAATTTTTATCCCTCTTGGCCACATTACAAAGAAATAATACTGGTTATTCAATGAAATATTTAATAAAATGATATTCAGGATAATTAATCACGACATTAATCCCTATATTATTTTCCAATATGCATATTATTGTAATTTTTTTATGACAAATCATGATTTTTCGACCCACTAATCATGTTAAGAGATAAGGGGGTTATATTTATTTAGAGTACTTAGTATAAGAATAATTTTATGATGTTAAGATAAGGTTCATTTAAGAGAAAGATATTTATCTACATTTATTCATTAATGAATTGAAATACATTAATATTTTTTTAAAAGGGGAAGGTTATATCATAGGCATTTAGAAAATAAAAGATATGTAAGATAAATTATTATATTCATTATTTGGTATTACACATCGACAATATTTTTATGGAATATTTTGTTCCATTAACTATAGAGGTAAATAGATTATATATATAAATCATAAAATAATGAAATATATATTATAAAAATATTTAAGAATATGGTGGATGTGATTATTACATAAATAAAAATAGTACAACTAAATAATTTTCATAATATTATGACAAATATGGTAATTGTTTCTATTATCAATAGCCATTATGGTATTCTCTTTTCAATAAACACAAAACAAGACTAAATGTTCATTTTTTATCAAAATATACTTAAAATAATCAATATAGAAAAACCTTATTCACAGATTTCAAAAATAGTTCGTAACAATTCATTATTAGAGATGATCATGAAGACTCAATGGGATGATTGTGTGTTCTATATAAGGATTAATGTTTTACATGATATGAAAGAATCACAATTTAATGTTGGAAAAGAGGTAATCTATTAATTTAGGCTGAGTTGACATGTTTCATAAAAATATTATTTATTTATTTAATTATTGGATAAATGTTCTTTTTTCTATATATATCTCATGGGAGAATCGAGTTGTATAAGGGTAATTTGGAGAAATATTGTTGACAAAAAATGAAGGAAGATGTTTTTGAATGTTAAAATTGTTATCTTATGTGGTAAAAATTCATGATAATAAGAAATAAATCGAGTGATATATTACTAGTTTCTTTATCATATAAAACAATTATAAAATTATATAGATAAAAATACAATATATTTCACATGATCATCTATAATGTGGGAGTAATGTAACTTCATGGAAAACTTCTCTTTATTTTATATAATGATGATCCAATGAATAAATGAATTGTTTATAGAATTCATAAATGTGTATAAAATATAGTTTTACGTCATAACACTACATTACTCCATAACATAAATTCTTATAGTACTATTCAATCATTAACGGATAAGTAATGGATTTTAAAATTCATTTTTCATAAAAATTTGGTCAAAATGGTTAAATTATAATATATTCATACCTTTCATTAGTGTCTATACATGACATCATGAGTGGATTTTTAGGGAAATTAATTCAATAATATATCTTCTATTGGTATATTTTGAATGAATAAATTAGTTCGACCAGTGTTGATTCAATATTTCATGGAGAATGTAAATATTATGTAACTTCACATCAATGATAGTAAGTATAAGAAAATGATATATGTAGAAAAAACTTGTCAATATTTATTTATTAAATTTTATATTTGATATTCCATAATTTTTTACCTTGTAATGGAATAAGTGGATTGGGAATGAAGATAAGTATTTTTTATAATGTATATTGTTCCTTTTAAAATTTTATTCAAAATTATATTAGTGAATTGTATATTTTTGTAAACACTAAACCATTTATATGTAAATAATATCTGTTATGAGTCCATACTGGGTAAGTGCACGTCAAATATATTTTATATACTTACTATTAAATTGGTACAAAAATTGCATGAAATTTTATTGTAAATAAGAACTATTCAAATTAAAAAATTATTTTTCAAAGGAGATATAAAATACAATAACTATTGTAGTTAATGTACATTATTAAACCATTTTTAGATAGAAAAACACTTGATATTTAGCATGAAAAGATGAATTATTATATGATGTTATTTTCACAATTGAAAATATTTTAATCTTTCTAGGGGTAAATTTTCTATATATATTAATATAATATATTATATAATATATATATATATATATGAATTGATAAATTATCTATTTTCAATTTATTGAATAAATAATGTTTTTCTTGTATAATTATTTCATCATAATCAAATATTGTCGACAAAAGATAAAAAAATAAATATGTAAACTGGAAAATTAAACAATAAATAATAATATAATTCATTTTATTTTTAAATATAAATACATTCTATATTGATTTTTCTAAATAAACATTTCAAGAATAATCATTATTTCTAGAAAAAAAAATTTCTAATTGAATATTATTTTCTAATTTCATGAGATAAATTCTAAGGAATGAATGATATAGATTTCATGTAAAATATGAGACATTATAGTTATGTTGTTAATATAAACAGTTGAGGGGTATGTTAACCTTTGGGAGTATAATGATTTAAATTATTATAATATAATTATAATATTAAAATTAATGTTAGGTGATTGTTAATTAAAACACACATGCATCCATTAAAATATTTCTCTTATCATCACTAAAAATACTAGCACCCCTATTGTATTTGTGAAGAGATGAGTAAGCCATATTAAATTAACATTTAATAATCCCAGTTTTAACGACTAGTACAAAGAAGACATTATCATATATTACATTCTGTAGATGATAAATATGATTATTTAATATATAATTCAATACATATGATATGAAAAAACTGTAATAAACATAAATTACAAAATTAAATGTATAATAATAGAAAAAATGATTAATAAAAATAAAATATTTAACCCCTCGGATAATCCTGGTATATGATCAAGACACGTGAATAAAATACACATTAAAATATATATAACTAATTTTTTTTCTATTCATCACATAAGTGATTCAATATAAGGCCCAATAAGTATGACTTTAAACTAAGAGCTCTATAGAAGTGTAAAATAATATATATTTCTACTTCTGATTACCATCAAGAATCTTCATTCAAATGTGTTATGTGAATAGATCCAACTCTATTATTAGTAATAAAAACTCAAAATTGATAATGATATAATCTGACATAAATAATGGGATAACATGGTTAATATAGGTGTGAGTATAAACCTATTATAAAAGAATCTATAAAATAATAAAAGAAAGAAAAAAATTAGTAAGTTAAAACCCAATAGTACATGCAAGTAAATGGATATGGAAAACCCAAATATGAATCTTTAAATAGTTATAGTAAAATATAAGGATGACATATATCACAATCAATTATCTCGTATCTAGGAATAACAATTTCATATTAGTATTGAAGGATGCTTGGGTTAGTGTATGATCTAGAGTGTCAAAAGTCAAATTCCTAACTATCAGATTTATTGTAGTCATAATCATGAGAAAAAGGTAGAATATTAGAAATAAAATGGTTTAGATCTTAATGTATTGGAAATTAGAGGGATTAAAAGATATCATAAAATCTATTTCATAAAAACAAATATATTCCCCATTATCCTTGTATCATCAATATCGGCCTATGGAGTGGGACTATTCCTCGTTATAAAAATTTCTGTTGATTACCAAATCTAAAAATTAATAATGACTTACATTGGAAAATGAAGCAAATTACTCAATGAACCCAAAAATAAAAAAACAAAATCACCACATTTCTATATCATAAACATCATCATTCATATTTTTTTTGTAATAGAGCGCACATTCTTCAGAAAATGTTATACATATAACAAGTGGGTATTGAACCCTATATAATATCAACACCAGTTCATTATAAATGAATATTGCTCATGGGGATTACAATATCCATATGTATAAGATGTTATCCAAGAATGGTAACTATATGGAAGCTTCACTGTGTGGGATAATTGATATCAAAGATTCAGCTAAAAAATTATCTATCTAAAACATAAAATAATATGAGGTAATAATTTTTTATTTAATGAACGTAAATTAAAATATAATAATTAGAAATAATATATTATATGGAAAATAAGAACTATTATAATCTTAGATAACGTTGGTAAAAAAATTAAAATAATGAAAATTTTAAAAAATGAGATGAAAACAAAACACAAATTATTTCTTAAGAATCCAATTAATAATTTCAATAATACTTATTAAAAAATAATTCCAATAAATAGATTAATTATATTTTATCTAAAAGTAGAAGGAGGTACGGTGACAATAACAATAGTGTAAATTAATCAAGCTAAGTGTTTCATTCACGTAACCCATCTAAATTTTTATATTACATAATATGATGTTCTTCCATAGAACATCAATAGATATAAACTATCACCCAAAAATCTTATTCAATCACCTTGGTTAAGTGAAACAATTCGAAATTAATATCTTTCCAAATATATCATTTGAATGATATAGGTTTATATCTATTGAAACAGGTCAGTCATGTAATATTTGTAGATGAATTTTAAGAATAAATCTTAAATAAATTTTAATAATCCTCCAAAAAATTGAGGGTTTATATAATCCCCTCGAGATTAAAATTATTGGGAGCTCTTAAATCAATAAGTTAATTTTTATATTGAATTAATGAATTTAAAAAATCACATTTACCATTCCGTAATGATCAGTTTCAATTTATACAATACATTCTAAATAATAATCAATTGTAATAATATAAGTTTTTCAGTCTTCATTATAAAAACATCATAGGAAAAAACAACTTTTAATTAACATATTTTACTGTAGTTATTCAACATCCAATGCATCATTAAATGTTTTGTAAAAAATTCACTTCATTACATCATTAAAGCATAAATATATGATGTTATGAATTTATATTAAAAAAATTACTACAACCTAATTTTATCATAGAAACCAAAAGTAATATTTATTTTATTTTAAGAACAAGCGATATAAATTATCCATTTAAATTAATAGTCTACACAATTTTAACAATAAAAAATTCTAAAATGAAAATGTATCATTGATTTAAAATTAAATAGAAAAATCCCTATTAAATATAATAAATATTCCCATGTATGAAACATATATTATACAAAAATACCAAAATTATGAATCCTATAATCATTTTAACATGAAATAAATTCTTTAATGAAGAACTGTCCATTTTGAGGAAAGCTGACAACAATAAATCTATCCTCCGTTGTATAAGGAATAAAAAATGAAATTATGTAACACCACATACAACCACCCATACCCCCCTTTGTGATTTTCATGATGAAAATCAAATATGATTCATTAATAATTAAAAAATAAAGATAATAATTCATTTATTTTTTGTAAAACATACCCCATATAGAGATATTCAAAGGATTTCCATGTTCTCCATCATAATTAATTCTTATATACTTTTCTTCATTTGATATATATGAATATAATCATACATTCCCTACCTATTAATTACTGAATCATAAGGGATGATTGTAATAAATCCCCATTTAAAAACATAACATCAATTTTTTTACAATCATAAATTCTTTCATTATAACATATCAAATACAAAACATTCCACCCCATTCTATGATTTTCATGTATGATAAAGAAAAAAAAATAATAATAATAAAATTAATGATTAGATGATAAATTTAGGATATACTGAAAATTGAGAGGGTGATGAATAATATTTGTGAAATTTTTCACAAATTAATACATTTAACCCATTAAAATCATAGACTTTTTAGGTTATTTCTTCTATTTTATTTTTGGTAAGTATGTGTATAAAAATATTTAAATTTAGAACAAGATAATTTTACAAGATTTACTACTCTAGTAGAGAATCTAATCCATTGAATTTTCTAAAAATAATCCAATACAACACAACCTCTATAACACATTCGTTCGATAATATTATAAAAAGCATGTTGTATTATTTTACATGAGTTGTATAACAGTCAATTAACAATGCTTTTTCAGCTCACCTAATTTTATCTCCTTGTTTTTATTTCTACTACCATTTAAAATATTCTTCAACATGTAATGTTTTAATAAGACATATAATGTCTTACACCTATTAAGGAATTTTATGTATTTAACTGTGATAATGGTTTCATAACATTCTTCTTATTCACCTGTTACTTGCACAATAACAGGAAAAAATAGCATTCTTATATCCATAGGAGGAAACAAATATGTTACAACATATTTATTCATATGATATTAGTCACAATTATATAAATATTTTTTTACTTCAATTATAAAAATTATTCTTCCACCCAAATGATAATTAGTGGTTATCAACTCAATCATTGATTCTTCTTTTAGTTTCGATCTAAAAAAATTATCAACAATATATTTAATATAAGTATATTTTTAGAGATATAAGTACACCACAATGAACATCTCAGATCATCTCATGATTATATTTATAATACATTTAATTATCTCAATGATAAAAATAATTCGCACATAATCTTGTCATTAGAATAGGTGTTATTTAGAAGTTATATTTATTTAATCTCTCTCAAACAGTTTGATCAAACCTTATGATATTTCTTTGATCATATGTCATATTTTCGTAAACATATCATGTTAGAAAACATTAATTTTGGGATTCAATCTTATTTTCGATTGTTTTTAGGAATTTTATGTAATCATATTTGTGGAATTACCATTATTAAAATTAAAATATTACTACTAAATTTTAGAGATTAAATGAATTCTATTTCCTTATAAAGGATTATACTTATAAGGAAATTATATTATTTTATCATAAATTTTGTGATTTTTATAAATTTTCATGAAATGATACAGATATAGTTAATATTTTGTTTAATATGTTATTTTTTTCGAAGTTGATTATATTTCTACAAGCATGAAAATTAAACATTGAAATTTGATATAAAAACATGTTAATCATTTGTTGGTTTTTACTATTTAAAAAACATGTTTTTCATTCTAACAGTGAAAATAATAATCAAATTTAATTTTTCCATTTTTAGGATTTTAATACTAAAAAATTAAACTACTTGGTGGTATTAAAAAGAAAATTTTGGTTCAATAGGATAAATTTTTTTGGTGATTTCTAAAATTAGTATATTATTTACCACGGTTAAAGGGTAAATCAAGTAAATAAGTGTAAAAATAATATTATGATAATAAAAAACTACACTAACACATGGACTATCCTAATTTTATGATTTATGGTCGGCCAATACAACCATTGGGATGAATAATTGGCATTTATATGCCACTTGGGTTTGATTATGACATTTATAACTTTTAATTTAAAGCGAATGAGAAATTATCATAAACATTAATCTTATTACTAAAACTATTTTAATTCGGGTTTATATAAGTGAAATCATCGATTATAAATAATTTATATAAATTTAAAATAATTATATAAAACATGGTATTTTATTAATAATTTTTATAAATTGTATAATTTAATTTTATTATGACACAATTACAATTCATTTATTTCAATATTAATAAAATAATCAAATATATGATATTATTAATATTGAAATAAATATTAATAATAATAATTTATATAATAATATATATTTGAAGATTTATATTACATGTTAGGATTAAGTTAATATAATTTTTCCAATGGATTTTAATTTTTATTAATTCTAAAATAGTCAAGTATGAATACTGTCAAAATTGACTTAATTCATTATTTAAAAAATAAAATTAATTATTAAATGTATAAAAATTTCAAAAAATATATTACTAATCACAAATTTTATGTTAATTAAAAATATTTGATTAAATTATCTTTTTGGTGTCCTTTGACATGTAACGTTAATTACAGTAATGTGTAAATAACATAATATCACGGTAACATTAAAAACCTTAAAATAAGGGTTATACAAAAAATGCAAGGATGAAAAATATAAGCAAACTGTATAATATTAATTTTATGATGGTTATTTGACACAAAACAATATTTTCTTCTAAATAAATTAATTTTGTACAATTTGTACTCCAATTTGAATGATATTAATTTGATAATTTAATGTGTCATTTAAAGGTAATCAACTTAATAGAGGTATAGTTTTTTTAAATGTTAAATTTTTATGTCTTCTTCCACTTACTCTAAATCCTCTTCTTATAAAAATAAATATTAACTTAAACATCCTAAATTTTCATATATGTATTTCAGGAAATATAATCACCTAAATCGTTTTCCAATTTCATCAAATAAGAAATGAACACTTTATTCATGCGTACAGCAGACTACCGCCTCACGAACCGATATATTTATTTTTTCAATAATGTCTATCAATAAAGGTTATAATGATAGAATGAATATTTATATATTATATTAATATTTTTTATTTTAAATGAATAATATTTTAACTATTAAATCACCTTCAATGCACATAAAAATGATAACTTCATTCATGCGTACCTGTGAACTCTCACCTCCACGAAGCGGTGTGAATATTTTTTTAACCAAATCATATGTTTGATATATATAAGTATATTTAAATTATTATTATGATGTTAATAATATTATGATTATTTTTTAAAGTCAAAATAATAAAAATCTTATATCTATAATGATAAATTAAACATGGAAACGTTACTCGCGCATTGGTAGGACTTACCATCTCCAAGATTGTATAATTAGTAATTTGTTATAACCATATTTAATGAATGGATATAAAAGTATAATAGATATATAAATGTTTTTATTAAGTCATGAATATAATTCTATAGATTATGGACTTAAGACCACATTGACTATTGACATCAAGACAATGTTATTTTTGAATCATGTAGCGAATATCAATAAAACATCTGATATAAACATAAATAATTATGTATTTATTATTACATGGTAATAAGTGATAAAAATTAAATAATAAACATGGAAATTGTTGTCAATCATTTATTAAACAATATTTATTATTCAGGATTATTACAACTATATGTGACGATTAGTACTCAATCTATGAGATTTCTTCTAAATCTCGTATCATTATGTAATTTCATCATAATGTGCATCTTTATCCATTTATAATGTGTATATAAAATCACAACGACATTTTATATACATATTTTATGAATAATAATGTTATTTATTGTTTTGGTATATAGATTAATTAATGTAGATTTAGATTTAAATGATCAAAGTTGTATAGGACACCTTGAAAGTTTAATTATTTATTTATCAAGTATTTTCCTTGTTATATATATTTAGAATTTTATTTATATGTATATAAAAGGGTTAAAGCCGACATTTTATGTCTTTCATAAAATTCATTCATTATTATCAAAATGGAATATTTTTATGCAATTCTTTTTTTCATTCATTAAAAAACAAAAAATGAATGTATTTGTTTTAATGTATATAATGACAATGACTTCTCCACTACCATAATAGTTATTTGATACAAGGTTTCCTCTATATGAATTAATGTTTTTAAAAGGAATATAATATTATATTCTTTTTTATGGTATTATGGTAATGAAAATGAACTCTTAAATGAAAATTGTATTTTTATATAGAAATTAGATTCATATGGGACTAGAAGATGTTTTCAAATGGGTTTTGTTATTCATGATATCGTACTTGAGGATTATATGAAATGGGTGATCCTGATATAGATTATACATTGGGTTGCGACCCATTGTAGAACATGTGTGTTCCCAACACAACATATATAAAAGGTTGAGCCCAATGTTGCTCATGGTTGAGAATTTTATAGATTATATGAATCGTTGAACCTCATTATAGTTCACAAGTGAGTATGATATTACTTATATAAATGGTGATCACCATTATTGACTTCCAACATGGATGTAGAACATATGGTTATCAGAATTTCTAGTTGTTTGAAATAGTTTTATGTATGTGATTCTCTAAGTACCTTAAATGTCATTAAATTACTTTCTATTGGTTTTAATGATTTTCATTGAGAAAACTGTATGAGTGTTATTCATTTGAAAATGTTCTGTTACATTCGATCAACGAATGCTAAATGGGTTACCATGTTTTTACATGAATAATGGGTTTTTTGTCCCTTATTGAGGTTATTTGGTCATCCAATATTCTAAAATGTCACATAATGGGAATTATATTTTTAAGGAAAAATATGACTCCATAATGAAATTATTGAAGATTTTTCTTTAAAAGAAATACAGTATTATTTTTAAAGGTTTTCATTTGGAAAAAAATGGATACTTAGTATAATATTCCACTTGTAATTCATGAGTTTACTATGTAAGATTTTTTTCATTATTCTAAAAATCACTAAACATAAATGTCACTCGAATGATCATTCTAGTTTAAAATCACTCGAACAAGATATTTTTTATGTTAGGTACTTATAATTGAAGTTTGTAAAAAAAATTTAATAATTTCAATAAAAATATGTTATATTATATTCAAAGTTTAACACAACATTTTATTATAAGTAATACTAAAAATTGTGAAAATTATTTTCCTTCGTTAAATTAAAAACCTATTTACCAAGGATGATAAATAAAACTGATTAGGGATAAAATTTACATAAAATATGTGTAAAATAATTCTAATGAATATATTTGAAACTTATTTCAAAAAATGATTGAGGATGAATCATTTATTAACTATTTTTTATATATAAAACACATGTATACATATTTTCTTTCAAAAATATTCCATGTATGTCCTCTAACCCATTTATAAAAGGTCACCCACTATCCTCCCCACTTAACACTTAGATGTTATTTTGATTCACCCAATAACTTCCAATATGCATTCCTTACTTCTGTTAATGCATAATATATTCCTTGTATGATCTTAAGAACATTATATTAATGATTATGTATAATCATAGATAGGTGGTCTACGGAAGATCTATCATTCTTAACAAAGCCTTGTTGTTTTGTTTCTTCTTACACATACTCATGAATATAATTTAAAAATGATGATATAATATCAAAATTATATCCCATATACTAATAATTTTAATGCTAATTTCATAACCTAAATCCCTATCATTTTCTATAAAATGGAAAATGGTCCCATTATTTTTGCGTACGGTGGACTACCACCTCATGAAATGATGTAATTTTTTAATATCATCACCACTAACAACAAATTATTATGATGTAATTATTATTAATATATGATAAAAATGAAATATTTGTCATTATGAAAAGAAAATATATAATTAAATTTTTACCTTTCAATTCATTGAAAAATTATAACGTTGATCGTGTGTATGTATAGACTACCGCCCCCTTAAATAAGTGCGACTTATTCATCATGGAATCACATGGATGAAATATATAACTGTATTTAAAAAACTAATATGAAATTTATGATGTATTTATCATTAAATAAACTTTATATTATACACACCTTGTTTTCATAATTATATGTGAAAAATAAAATAGTTACTCATGCATATGTATGACCTACCATCTCAATGATGTTAACATAGTTCATCTCTCCTTAATATAATTCACTATTTCTTTCCAAATAAAAATTTATATATAAATATTAAAAATCATCCATGATTATTATTCTTTAGATGATGGAATAATATCCACTTCAACCATATACAACTGACCAATTTCATTTTGGACATGTAAGCATAATACCATCAAAACATCTAAAGTGAACTTAGAGGATTAACTAATTGTGTATAACATGGAAATAAGCGAAAATAAAAATAATAATAAATCATAATAAAGTTCATAATAATGTAAATAAATAAACAATAATATTCCTATAGATGATAATGAATGTATGAGATGATTTGGACTCAAGGTGAGGTACATTTAATATTAAAACCACATTTTAAATGTTTTAATATTAATTTACAAAATATTTCTCTTATATTCAAATGTGTATTAAAATTAATATATGAATTTATTTACATAGACTTAAAATATTTATAATTTCTGTTTATTACTTTCATTAAATGGTTTTATGAAGGAATATTTTTACATAATATTGACTTACTTTAACAAAGAAAATGGATTGTTATATTTTAATTTATTCGGTGATAATGAATTATTTTCTAAGAGATCCATTATTTAATTTTTGAATTACATTTTAAGATTTTATATATTATTAAAATAAAAAAAACTAATTCTATTTATATAGATTTTTTGGAATTGAAAATGGGGTTTTGGGAGATAAAATTAGTTTTTAATAAAAATGGGGTTTTCATATGGGTTTATAATAGTTTTTAAAGTATTTTTGATGAAAAAGTGCAAGAAAATTTTTATTCCAAATATGGTAATGATCATTTATAGAAATGGATTTTTTAAACTAGGTCCTAGTGACTGCACATAAACCCCTCCATAAAATGGTCACCGGGTCCTAGCCTTTCATGTACCACTAGTTGCCTCGCAGACAAGTGGTCCCCACCCAAGGGCTTGCCCATGTGCTTGAACAGATCATCTAACAACGGAATGTACAGACTAGAAAACACATGTCTTTTCTAGTATTATTTTTCCTCACACACACACCCTGGGAAACACCCCAAAAGGACACCGATCCTAATCACTACTCCAGGCCAACCATGATTAACTATGATGTTCTAATCATGTAGACTCATGAAAAAGAAGGTGTACCTTGCGGGAAGGAGTCATATCATTTAATAGTGTAACCATTTTATCATTACATGGTGTTATAATACCACCATTTAGAGCACAACATCCTCGATGTGGTCCCTACATCACAACCCTTGTAGTGTACAAGTCATATGGCTTGGTACCACCTTTGATACCAAATGTGACAACTTGGTCCTAGTGATCACACAAAAAGCCCACCATAAACATGGTTATCAGGTCCTGAATTTCTAGGTACCACTAGTTGCCTCACAGACATGTGGTCCCCACCCAGGGTCCCACCGATGTGCTAGAATACGTCATCTGAATATTGAAATTCCTCACAGGATGACATATGTCATTTCCTGTGTTTCTTTCCTCACTCAAAAACACATTGTGAGTCATCCTAGAATGTCACCAATCATGATCACTACTCAAGGAAAACTTTGGTTAACTGTTGTGTTCTAATCAGGTAGGCTCCCAAAAATGAAGGTTCACCTTGTTTACAGCAGTCATATCATGTATTCATTTGACCCTTTATCATTTTAGGATGTTACAATAACCACCACTAGAGCACAACACAAGTATTTTTCAGTGATTGTTTTCCGCACTCACAAACACACTGTGATACTTCCTAGAAAGACACCCATCCTGATCAGTACCCCAGGAAAACCATGATTAACTATGGTGTTTTAATCTGGTTGGCTTCCAATATTGAAGGTGAACCTTTCTAACACGAGTAATATAATTTAGTCATTTAACCCATTTTCATTCATGGGTGTTACAATCACCCCCTCCCACTAGAGCACAATGTCCTCTTTGTTGTTCGTAAATCTAAACCCATGAAATGAAATGAACATAAGGCTGGGTACGCCCTTTGATACCAAATGTGACAACTGGGTCCCGGTGGTAGCACGAACACCCCGCCGTAACATGGTCTTTGTGTCATAGACCACCAGATACCACACGTGAGTTTTGTCCTCACTCACACACTGGGAATCATCCCAGAAAGTCACTCATCCTGATCATTACTCTAGGACATCCAGGATTAACTGTGGTGTTCTAATCAGGTAGGCTCCTTAAAAAGAAGGTGGAACTTGTTAACACGAGTCATATCATTTATTCATTTAACCCTTTATCATTATAGGTTTTTTCAATCACCCCCCATAGAGTACAATTTCACATTGTGGGTCCAAAATCTCAATGTAGGCAATGCGCTGGACATATGGCTGGGTACCAACATTAAAAAAATAACAACTAGGTAATGGTGATATCACGGACTCCCCACCTTAACATGGTATTCGAGTACTATCCCACCAGATACCACCAGTGAGTTTTGTCCTCAGTCACACACACACTATGAATCATCCTAGAATTCCACCCATCCTAATCAGTACTCCAGGCCAACCATGCTTAATCGTGGTGTTTTAATCAGGTAGGGTCCCAAAAAGGAAGTAGCACCTTGTTGACATAGGTCATATCATTTAGTCATTTAACCATTTGTCATTCAAGGATGTTAAAATAACCCCCCTAGAGAACAAAATCCTCATTATGGTTCCTAAATATCATCATAGGAAATGCATTTTACATAAGGCTCGATAACACCTCTGATAACAAATATGACTACTGGGTCTTGGTGATAGAACATGCACCCTTCCTTAACATGGTCTTTGGGTCCTTTCCAACCAGATACCACCAGTTTCCCTGAAGACACATGGTCCTCACCCTAGGCCCACCCACGTGCCTGAACGGATCATCTGACTAATGAATTTCCTCACTGGACAACACATGTCCTTCTAAGTGTGCCTGGTCCTAACAAACACCCAACTAGGGAAACTTCTCAGAAGATCACCCAATTCGATCACTACTTCAGGCCATGCACGCATAACTATGGAGTTCTAATTAAGCAGGCTCTTGAAAATGAAGGTTCACCTTGTTTATTGAGTCATATCATTTAGTCATTTAGCTCTTTATCATTCTGGGGGTCCCAATCACCCCCCCCCCCCCTTATAGAATAATTTCTAGGTAGTGCACCACAATTATGGATGGGTACAACCTCTGATACAAAATGTGATAACACGGTCCTGATGACAGCACAAACACCCTGCTTTAAATATGGTCGTTGGGTCTAGGACCGCCAGGTACCACCAGTTTCCCCACAAACCTATGGTCCCCACCCTAGGGCCAACCCACGTGCATGAAAGATTCTTCTAACTAATGAAATTCCCTAGAGGCCAACATATGTTTCTTCCACTGTGTTGTGTCTTCACTCAAACACACACACTTAGAATCATCCCAGAGGGTCACCCATATGGAACATTACAAACCCCCTGGAGCACAATGTCCATGTTGTGGGCCCTACATCTCAACCCAGTAAGTGAACCATAGTTATGTTAGGGTACCACCTCTCATACAGTTGTCATTTTCTAGTGTGTATTTTCATCACTCACACACTCACTAGGAAGCCTCCTAGAAGTCCACCCATCCTTATCACTACTCAATGACAAGAATGCTTGGCTGTGAAGTTCTAATTATGTAGTTTTCCAAATAGGATGTTTCACCCTGTTGACACGAGTCATATCATGTAGTCCTTTAACCCTTTATCATTCTGGGGGGTTACATGGGTTTTCCTAATATATCTACTATGATGTGTGAATCTCGTTATAGAATTAAAATGTATCTAACAATATTCACTATCTTAATAAGAATGAATGATGGAAATACTACAAGGTTAATCTTATTTATTTAACTGTGATCTATTTGTTTCTCACATTATTTTAATATGGATCTCTAATAAAATTATCTATGATTCCTAGAAGGGGTCATTATTTTTCTTTGTGAGGGTTTTAAAGGGATACTTTTTAAAAAATGTGTATTTTCATTATTTGTGGAAATGATTTATTTCGTTCATTAAAATACCATTTAGAGGAAGGTAATGATTTCACATCTCTTATTTATATCACTAGACTAACATATTTCTTTTTTTTATTCCCCTTAGTTATATTTTTGTGATCATCCAAAAATTTGAAAAAAATTTCCATGGTGTTTATGATAATTTTAAAGAAATTAATAAGTTAATATTAATGTAATACATATTTTTCTTCAAAATGAAACATATTTTTAATTAAATGTTTTATATTATGGTATAAATGGATACTAACATGATGTTTTTACATTGTAATATATCGGTTTATTACCTACTAGTTATGACCTAATACTAAAAATCTCTAAATGTGACAAGATCTGTTAATTTAAGAGAATGGTTTTTTGAAATTAAAATCAATATTTTATAATTCTTATGGTTAGAACATTATAATGGGTATTGAAGTATGTTTTAATAAATTTATAAATAAGAATTATTCAAATGAGGATAATTTATGACTTATAGGTAACATTCTGGAATAATAAGTCTTCATATAGGAAAATATCATAATGACCGGTAAAAGTAAATATTTTTTGTGAACCTATCAATTAAATCTCTCTACAGATATTGATTAATGGAATAAATTTTGTCATAGATTCACTTCTGGGTAATAACTCTAAATATGGAAGATTGTATATTACCTCAATCTTCACCATGTGCACATGAGTGGACAAAAATACTGCACACCAAGTTAGACACTCCCATATGATATGAATAGGTTATTCTCATGTCTTATATGGACCAATATAAAATATTTATACTTGATAATTATTGAATAAACATGTATAACCAAGGTAAATATAGAGGTTTTGTATATTGAATAGATGTGTGTGAAAGATTAAGTCAATTGAAATGTGTTCAGATGCTGTCTCTTTTTTTCTTAATAAATTTCATAGTTATTTAATAAAAAATGTATTTCATCATATTTAAATACAATTAAAATACAGAATTATAAAAATGAAAAACAAACCTCTTTTATCTACCAGAGGATAAACTTTTGATTACAATTTAAAAATCTTCCTCTAGACAACCAAAAACAATTTCCAATATTCAACATGAAATAAAAAAAATTATAATACATCCCTATAATTTGTTTTTCTTAGTTATCATAATGGGTCATGGGATACATCTGAATATGTTTTAAAAAATAAACCTTCTCATATTAATCTTTTTAGTAATTATCATGTGGGTGTATATAATTTTTTTACAATGGATGATCCTGAAAATGGATGACATTCTTCTTTTCAATTGAAAAATATAAATATTTTCAAGGTGAATATATCTTTTTTTATTATCTACTTTTTTTTTCATTGGCATGAGTGAATATTAAAAATATTCATGTGAACCTATATCCTAATGTATTATGGAATTATATTAGGGATGATATTTCAAATTATCATTATCAAAAACATAGATTAATTAGAAATTTTGATCTCTATCAACATCATGTTAAACCGAGATATAAAAACTGTGTGTGGATAAAACAAAAAGGGTTATATAAAAAGGTTTTAATTTTTTTATAACATTAGGACTCTACCTGATATATCATAGTCTTCAAAATTTGGACTTTAATTAATGTTGATCGATATTTCAAAAGTATGATTTATTTTAATAGTTCTTCAAAAAAAATTCTGAATTCTAGTTAAATAGATTAATATTTTAGAATTTTGAAGGGAATTATGATGTAATAAGATGAAAATAATGGATAAATTTTTATTAAGTATTTTTAATAAAGGATGTGATTATTTTTTGGAATATTCAAAATGTTATAGAATCAAGAAACTATTAAATTTTTTTTCATGTTTTTGGGTTTCAATGTTTGAAAACATATTTAAAATGTAATCAACAACTATGAATAAAAAATTAGTAGAAATGATAAATTTTTAAAAAACATTGTTTAATGGATAAATAGTCCTTTGGTTTAAATGTTCACATTTTTAAGGAAATGATAAACAATTATGATTATTTCATTTTATATAAAATTGAGTTTTGTGAAAATCCACAAAGGTTAAAATATGATATGATGATTAATGATATATTTTTTTATTTAATTAATTATTTTTGGTAATTTTATAATAATTATATGAATATATTTTTAAAAATGGATAACCCATATGCTAGGGGATGACATGTCGCATCTCACAAGGCCGTAGTGCATAACCCCACAACCTATGATCCATAAGGGTGCAATACGTACCACTAGCCAAAATCATTTCTTTGTAAGTATCACATTAATTATTTTTAATGATGTGACATATAAATATTATTTTTATTTTGGGAATATTTTATTAATCATAAAGATAAAAAAGGTATTGAAAAGTGATTTTGTGTTTAGTTGAATATTGTTTTTTGGAAGAAGGGGAATATTTCTTTAATCCATATATTGTTAGTGTAAAAATAATTTAATGAAATTTTATATGAGTAATAATGACATAATTTTTTTTGGATGAATATATAATTTATATTTGTCTTTTTAATGGTTTATTTTATTTATTTATATAATTGCTAGATCATAGATTTTAAATTATTAAGGCATATATATTTTTTGTATGAGGCAATAGGGATTGATGTTATTTAGAGATAAATTTTAAATTTATCTTAGAAGAATATGTGAAAGAATCATTATAATCATTGGGTTTCAATAATATTTAGTAATATTTTCTAGAAAAATATGGGTATTTATTTTTATAATTATTTACTTTTCTTCTATTGATAGTACTGTTCAATTTTGGACAATAATGATGTGATGGTTTAATCATTGTTGGAAATATCATACCATGTGATAAATATTTAAATTTTTTTATTATTTAAATATAGGAGGAATATTATATTATCCATTTGTAAATTATTTGGCCCATTTAATGTTGATATTATTTATTTAGGTCTAAAAATTCTATCTTGAATACTCACTTTTTAAAACAAAAATGATAATGTTGTGGAATTTTCTTAAATTATTAAATTATACATACAATGTAATTATATTTTGTTATTTTCTTAGTAATGATTGTAATTTAATTCCTCAGCTATGTAGAAGAAATTATAAATAGAAAAATTATTCTTTTACATCACTTTCGATAAAATTTTTAGTATTTTTCACACCACTTATATTAATGTTTTCCGGGTCGTTGAATCTATTTTGATAACTAAAATTTTGTTACTAATGATCTATATCTCTCTGCATCATTATTTATTCATTAAAAGTATATCTTTGTATATATTTCTACATACCACTAATTTTATCATAGTTGGAAGCCTATTTATGTGTTATTTAAGGCGAACATCGTGTTTTATTTTTTAAAATACCAAGATAAATTTTCATTAACACATTTTATGATGTGGGATTTTGTGAACTATATTATCAATTTTAAAGCCATTGAATATCATGATAATGTTCATATTGTGAAGTCATAATTCATTAAATGATGAACTATGTAACACCCAGTTATTTTAAAAATTAATTCTTTGTTAGATAATATACAAGAAACAAAACGTTGAACATAAATGAGAACAAAATATTATTATTTAAATATGATACATATAAACTAGATATTAAATTGGAGGTTATGAATTATAATAAATTATTTATGATATATATATAAATATATTTTAGTTTTCTAATCTATGTAAATTTATTTTTAAAATATTTTCAATTTAATAATTTTCTTTTACTGAAGTAATTTTAGTCCTCAGAAATATGTTTTCTTAAAATAATTGTTTTTATTATTTTTTTTGTGTGGAAAATTTATTTTTATATTTTATAAAATTTATAAAATTTACCTCATAAAATGAAATTTTCTTTAAATATGTGTATCGAAATTAACATAGGGTGAAATTTTGGTATTTATCAACAAATATTGACTATTTATAAATAGTGAAAATATCAATTTTTCCAATACAACCATTTACATTATATAAATTAAGTATTTTAGGTTTCCCATTATGAATTTAATTTTATTTAAATTAAATAATAATTATTTATTTATATTTAACTAAATTATTTAAATTTGATTTATATTTATACATTATTTTTATTATAATTTTTTCACTTAAAAACACATTTTTCAAAAAACTATTTTAAAGTGCATAATGTATCATCATTATAATTAAATAAAACACCCTATAATGATGAATTATTTACATTAAAATTTTAGATTATATATATATATATATTAATTAAAATTCTTAGAATGATAATTAATAGTCATATAGTTAATATTAAATCATTGTATGTGTAAAAAAATCCATTTCATGAAAAACAACTTTTCATCCTATCTGTAGGTTTAATTTTATATTAATTTCTACAACTTATATGATTTGAATTTAGTAAAATATTTTCCATATTTTGAATCATAATAATATATTTTATATAACAATTTCTATTTAATATTTTTTTATAATGAATATGGAAAACTATAAAAATGATTTCTTATGGTTAAGGATAAAATAAGTTTTCCAGTGGGGTTAAACTAAAATTATAATGGTTTAAATAACATATAAACATGTCTAAAATATATGTTATTTACATATTAAGACATTATATCATATAATAATCAATAAATATTCTTCTTTGATCCTTGTATCATTTCAAATATGTGGGTATAACTTATTCTTTTCAATAAATTCCAATTGTGTCGTCTCACCCATTAATAAATAGGCATCACCTCTCCTCTATAATTCAATAGTAAATATTTTTTTAAATTAAATGAAAATATTCCTTACATAATTCCCTTTTAACATTCTATATTTCATTTTTATAATAATAAAACAAATATGTGAATGCATTTGGTGTAATACAAAAGAGGTGGGCTGAAGAATTGATATTGTTCATAACCGATCACTTTAGTTTTGTTTCTTCTTACACATCCTTAAAATAATCATTAACCATTATGATATATTAACACTAGTATATCACATAAAATTATATGCTATTGTGTAAATTTCATAAACCAAATCTATTTCCTCTTCCACCAAATTTGAAATTAAACTATCATTCGTATTTATAGTAGACTACATCCTCACGAACTGATGTATTATTTTCCCAATAACTTCATCTAAAATATTTTTTTCATTGATAGTGTATATGATTATATTTTTTACACATGAAATATTTTTCAATCTAAACTGATAATATATCATTTATCCTTTACCATTAAATTCAATGAAAACTGAAAATGTCGTTAATGAAGTCGTGTTAACTACTACCTTCACGGAGCGAGATGATTCTAGTTTTCCACCACTATATCAAATGGATGATATATTAATGTGTATTTAAAAAAATAATATGTTTTTATGATATAATTATCATTCTTTAATGATAAAATTACATTTACTTTATTTCATTAATAATCATTGAGAAATGAAAATGTTACTCATGTGTATGCATGACCTACTGTCTCGAGGATTGTAACTTAGGTATTTTTTCCTAAACACCATTAATGATTGGATTTAAATGTATACATAATGTTTAAAAATAATAATTTTTTTAATTATTATTCTTGGTATGAAGGAAAAATACCATGGTGACAATTGTCAACCTACTATGGTAATTTTTTGTCATATAATTTAAATACTATCAATACATTCAACGTGACCAAAAATGTTTAACCAGTTGTGTATTTCATGATAAGAGATAAAATAAATGTTATAAAAAAATTGATAATTAATAGTTATTAAATTAAATATTCTATCAAATTCTTATTATTCAAGAATATAACAAAAATATGAAATGTTTTATACTCAAGCTAAGGGGAACGTTAACATAAAACGTGATTTTTAATGAATTTAATATTAATTTTAAAGATCATTCTATTATGCATAAATATTTTTTAAAATGAATTTATAAATTTATTTGTATAGACCAGAATTTTTTAAAAATAATTTTTTATTTAATATCAATATATTGTTTTCAATAAAAAAAATTTATATAATGATTGAATTTATTTACAAAAGGAAAAAATGAATTATCGATTATAACATATACAACAAAAAAATATGTCTAGCACAACCCAAATAATCATTTGATGATGAGATTTCATTATAAGATTTCATTTTTTATTCAAATAAAAAAATCCTCAAATTTTTTAATGTCATTATGGAATAGTTAATTTTAAAACAATAGTGTATTTTTTTAAAGAGTTCCGTATATGGAATTAAAATATTTTTTTGGGAATTTTTAATGAAAATGTGCAATATTAATTTTTTTATCCATGATAGGGTATATAAAACTATGATAAATTTGTGGCCTTAATATAAATTATATGAAGGTTGGTCACCATCATAGCTCTCCAATGCATTAGGTAATTTTACTTTTCATAATATGAACAAAGTAGGAAGTTACTATTGGGTTTATCCTATGGATTTAACTAGGTCATGTTTTTTCTCACATGTTTTTAAAATGGGTTACAAATATGATTTTGTATTCTTACAAAATAGTTGTTAATTTATTTTTATATGGTTTTTAATGGTATACTTTCAGAATAATGATTGTGTTATTTACCTATGAAATTTATTTATTTCATTCACTCAATATTCATTATGATAAATGAAAATATTTTGTGGGCTTTCCTGTTTTTTACATGATTAATAGATTTATTCTTTTTATCTCCCCTACAGAACTTTTTTCCTCCCATATTTAAAAAAATGGTTTAATGATGGGTAATGAAAAATAACATGTCAATTTGAATGTCATGAATATTTGTATAAAAAAATTTGTTTTATTTTAGATAATTTATAAAATAAGAAAAATAGATACTGATCATAAGTTTCTATGTTATAATATATGGTTTTTTATCATTGATTTATGAACTAATTATCTAAAACTCTAAAATTTAAAAGATACTATAATTAAAGTTAATTAATTCTTGACTTAAAAGTCAATATTATATAATTTTTTTTGGTTGTTTCTTTATTGTTTTTGAAACTATAAATCAGTAAATTATAAAATCATTCATCTTGAGTAAATAGATTTATATCATTATTTCGAACTGCATAATTATTTCTCACAATTTTTATAATGATATAAATTAGTATTTATAACAAAATTAGTCATCATATTATGAAAACACTCATATCCTACTCAATAAAAATTGAGTACTTATTTTATATTTAAATTCTAAATAGTTATGATTGGTTGGCCGAACATAAAAAATTAGAAAAATATTTCATTCTCTATAAAGTATTTTATTGAACTATAAAATAGATAAAAAATAAATATCATATTTCAAATGTAAATAAATGATCCCTAATAATATGTGTTTTCTTAGATTCGAAAATTTGTGGAAATTTCAAGAGGGGTATAATTGAAGTCCACAACTTAACTCCCCAAATCCACAAACCAAAAATAGAAACTGATTTGAATATATAATTCCTATTGAAAAATAGTACATATTAATATTTAATAAAAAAAGTATAGGTATTTAAAAATATTTTAAGTCTGAATATATAAAACTTAACCAATAAATGAAATACAATCACATTTCAAAAATTATTAGATGTAAAAAATCCAAAGACTGTGATAAAAATTAAAATACTCTATTTGATGATATTTAATACCAAAAACATACAATAAAAATAATCTATATATATTATTCTAATGTTAAAGGATGATTGGTAATTGGATCATAGGTATACATGCTCCACACCTTGAAATTAATTTAAATAATTAGTCAAAAGGATTGAGGTTTTCTCTAATATTTTCATGAAATGAACATTTGAAGAATGTATCTCTAACCCTAAGATCTTATTTAATATACATGTTTGTAGTGAAATGTCTGTCACAAATCTTTACAAACATTATGTATGAAATATATACATTTCTATCAATAAAATCCTTTCAAATAATCAGGATCATGATATGGGATTATAAGAGAAAATAAAGAGTCTTTCCATAAAATCAAACAAAATATAGGCTATATGTATACAGAATGAAAATTTTTCTATCATAAAATATAATGATATTATGTAATTCATATCATGGATTTATGTTTAAAAATAATAATATATATCATACCTCAAATCCAAGTATCTCTTAGATGAACAATTATAACAAACATTCCTATATATTATTACATTTCTTTAGGTTTAGTTGAAACAATATTAAAAGCATAAAAATATTTAAATAAATGTATTTATATATAGTTATTAAATATTAAATGCATCACCATATGTACTAAAAATAATGTACCACTTCAGATCATTTGAATCTAAAATCCTAATCCAAAATAACAATTAAAACAAGAAATATTATATCATATAACTACCATAGAAAATTTATGTGTATTTTGAATTAACAGACCTCCATTTACCCTTGATATATGGGTACCCCCTCTTCTATTTAAATGGACGAACCATTCCCTAGTTTTGGTATGTCATTTTTGATATACTGACCTTGTATCTGCCATGATTTTCTACCCACTCACTTCACCATCTCTAATATATACAAAATGCTAATTTGTTCAAAACATGAATATGACCCCCAAAATTATTAAGAAATGCACCACATCATTTCTTATATGGATAGAAACACATATTTTTATACTAATATCAAAAAAATATTTCCCATTTATAGTAATATAATGATTACTATAATATACACAATACTGTGCATTCTATAGAAGGTTGCATGAAATGTATAGTCACCGTGGAATGATTATCATTCTTATCCTCCTCTTAAATATAGTGATCCCAGAATAAAATACATGTATATCACTTTATATGGAATGTGAGTCACATTTAAAATTAGGCTATGTTCAAACTACAGAATAATTTTCATGTTTAGTAGTTTATTTCATTTTCTCAAAATACATTGAGTCTCAATGGGATAAACAGAATTATTTAAAATACAAATGATTATTGGGTTCTGCTTGTAAACCTTAATAGAATGTTTGGTTCATATCATGACACATGGTTCCATATTATATGATCTTTATCCCGAATTCATAGTACATGTGATATTTAATATTTTTTTATAACACTTTCTCTACTGAACCCGGGTCACGTGAATTGTGTCATAGAAGTTCTTATCAGGTGCAATTATTTGAAGACATCAAATCGTATCCGATGAATTGAATTATATCATATTTAGTACAACATGACATGTAGTAAAAATTTATAAAATTAAAAAACCCTTCATTTCTCACCACGAATGATGATTCCACCTCTACATAAAGTAATGCATCCACTATATATTGATTCAATTTCCCATTAAACCAAAATAACAACGCATCACATGTATTTTTGGTGACCCATTTTCATTAAATTCATTTTTATCCAAGCATTCTTCAAATCACATTAATGAAGGATTCATCGTCAATGGAATATATATGATCCCAAATTTCATTACGTACTCACTATTTAATCCTTTTGATATAAAAATTGAATACATGTGAGTGGAATGGGATGGAAATAAATATTGACTAATTATTGGTGGGAAGCCAAAACTAAAAAAATATGTTCTTATTTATATATCAAAATTATTATGGATGAAAAAATATATAAAAAATTATTTAAAATTACATTGAAGTTAATATTTCAAAAATTATAAAAAAAATTATTTTCAAAAAAAATTAACATTAAATTATTAATTGTTTTTTCAAACATGAATATAATACATAATAAAATATTAGTTGGATACTATAATACGATAACATGTTGTTATTAAAAAAATACTTCTATTTATTATAATACTTAATGAACTATAACTGATAATATTTCTATTGTTATGGTAATTGGAATTAATTATGTAATAAATAATTATCAATTACTTTTCAATGGCAATTTAAAATTTAATGGTTTTAACCACAAAAGGAATAAATTTTTTATCAAAAATAATAATTTCAATAGAATTAATATTATTATTATTCTCCCAAAACATATTTAGTGAATATTGAAAAACATTAATATTGGAATTATAAATTCTAGATATGCACAAACATTTTTAAAATTAATAATATTGTTTTTCCGATATAATATTCATAAATTATTCATGTTCTATGGAAAATGAATTTTTTATTATAAAAAAACATTATTAACATTATCAGTCATTATATGGTATCAAAATCAATATTAAATACTTTTCATCTATGTCCCTTTAAGATTAAATCTATAAGGTTTGATTATAGAGGTATTGATCAAACCTGTAAGAGATCAATTGAGAATAAGAAAGCAACACATCCTACATTATTGTTATTTTTTATTACTTGAATAATACTCTTTTTGGTCAACATTAATCATTTCGAGTTTCTGTGGTCACCATCGACATCTAAATAAGATTTCTATAGGAACACAATAAACATTTTAATATTTTAATCATATCAAATGAAAAAAAATGATATTATAGATAAATATATTTACTAATATTAATAATCTATTTTTTGGTATATTTATTTCTTATATTATGATTTTCCATGATTTATTAACTTTTTTTCAATTATTTTGTAAATTTTATTACCTAGTAAGATCATTAAAATATGTTTTAAATTAAATAATAGGTGAATTAAAATGATAAAATATCTAACTCAAAAATCCTCTAACTATTTACTTTATGACCATCACGCTCACTAGGTCATATCTACATGTTCAATTTAATGGGACCATTATATGAAAAAAGGAACATTATAAATAGATATATTTGGGATTTAATAAATTTTTAAATAATTAACAAGAAATTTTAAAATCATGGATTGAATCCAAAAGTTTATAAAATATATCTCACCTAAAAAATAATTCATATATTAGACATAACTATAATGTTATAATATTTATATATTCTCAGTTTAAGACATATGACTATTTCTATCAGTTGAATGAATATTTTTTATTAATCAATATTTAATTTTCCATAAAATATATAATGATCTGGACGTAATGAAAATATATTTTAATTTTAAAAACTAAGTTCAAATTGCAAAAAAATAATAATTAAAAAGTATTTATATAATTCTTTAATAATTTTAAATTTCAAAATTACCCTTTATAGCGACATAGTGACGGAAAAACCCAGAAACAAGAAATTTCTTCTTAAATAAATAAATTATATTGATATATTTTAGGAATTACTAATAATTTATTAAAAATTAGTATATATATAATGGAATTAAAAAAAATAAAAATTGAATTACTAGTTTATTTTTTTGGAAAAAACTCTACTGGTCAAAATAGTCTAATAATATTCCCTTCTTTAAAGGAATGATTTTAACAAACCATGGTTTTTAATTAATAATTCAATTAGTTTTATTTATATTCTAACGTCTATAGCATATATTGACAATTAAAATTAATGGAAATAAAATTGTGTATGATATATGTTTTAAAATTTTAATAAATAGTAATAAAAGGGTGCATCAGCCCCTGATATTTGATGGTAGTAGTGTTGAGAATTTTCCTACCCAATTTTTGATGTCCCATATTTGGAATCATATTAAAACACTCTTGCTTGTCCTTAGTTGTTCCCTAATTCAAATTTTATAACATTTTAATTCTCTATGAAAATTTTCAATAATGACTTCTTTAATGTTCATTATCTACCAATAGTACCTCACTTCTTATGCAATGATTTTTTATTTGGTGAAGTATCATTTTAATGAACTGTATTTAGTCACATCTACTTCAACTATTCTTTTAATGCATCTTTGATATTTCATATTATTCTAGCACACACATGCTTGAAATACTGGGGTATGTTATTTGTTAGATATAATTTTATTGTTCCTTATTCTCTCTATGGTGGTTGAATTTATATCCTTTTCATAGTCAAAGATCCACACTATTGGATCACAAAATTTCCTCTATTTTTTATTATTCATCATTTGAAATTTTGGTCACTAGATATTATTTCCTTGAGATGGTTTTGTCTATATTTTCTAACATTAGACCGTAGTTCCCTATTTCATTCCCATTCCCATTTCCAATTATTATCTACATAAAACATATATTATTTGAAATCTCTATATAAAGGGTTTAATTGTATTGAATTCATTATTTTCCCACTTTATATAACTCCCATCATATATTTAATAATTTTTTGAAATTAATTAGGATAAAATAAGTGGTTTAAATGGTTTTATTTTTGTTTTTCAATTATCTAAAGTATTCTATGATTCATTAGATATTATTGACAACTCCCTATCAAATATTGGAAAACGAGGGTATGATTGGGGGTGGAATACCATGCAATCCCTTGAGTGTAGCTTTATGGGAGTTGCGTAGGTTTGAATGATTTATGAAAATATTGGAATTTACAAATTTTTATTCATCATTAACAAGTGGTATGATTTTTCTATATAATATAATTCAAATTTTCAATATAAGGTGTACTATATATTATTCAAGATAAAGTAAATTTGGTTATATATTCATTATAATAGAGAGAGATTGTAAAATCACATTTTACAAAAGTGATATTATTCAATTTTAATGTTGTTTTTTTAATCATAATTTGGTAGTTTCCCACATTACATCTTTTTTTTAAATTTTTATAATTTGTATTCTATATATTTTTCTCACATTTATTATTGCACTGGTGGTCCAATTATTTTTATTCAATACAAGTACTATCAGAATGAGGTTATGTCTCAGTGTTTCACACCTTCGTATATTTTATTAATTATTATTAATTACATTATTCATCCGTATTAAGACAATTGATTATTATTTACATTAAAAAAATATTTATATTATTAAATACATTATTATGAAACAAATGAGGTTCTTGACTGGTGGTGTGTTTGGATAATGGAAGAATTTGATATTGGAAATTTCAATATGGACAATTTCTTATCGTAGAAAATGAATATTAAACATGTGTTTGGAAATATAGTTGGTATTTAGTTATTGGAGAAATACAAGATGGTGTAATAGAGATAACATATAATGACATAAAAGTGATTTATATTTTCAACAACAATTTCCATTTCCTAGATGTTTTTTATTAATAATTATAAATAATTATATGGTGAAGAATATTTGGTATTATCTAATGAAACTATACGAGTCCAATTCACTATGAAAAATTTTTCCTAATGCTAACATGAAAAAATATTAGAATTTCTGAGTCATCAAAACTAACTGACAACATCAACACCTCATAACAATAATTTTCATTTCGTGTAATGTTGGATTATAATATTTGGGATATAAAATGTGTGTAAATTCTACATAGGTATTCACCATATTCGTATGATCTCTTCAATATTAACCTAGAAAATTATATAATTGTGTATATTTTTTTATTACTTATGTTGTAGTAATAGTTTATGATAATGAAATAAAATAATATAATAAGGTGGATTGATATAAAAAATCACAAAAAGAATAATCTTCACTATTTGAGAGGGGAATAATAGTGAATTGTTTTTCAAATAGAGTAAAAAATAATAGAAAGTCTAATTCAAGGATAATATATAAAATTGTCACACATAAATTTATCTAATTTTGTTAAATGATGTAAATTCCTAGTCTAGAATCCCAGTACCAAAAAACAGATAACGCATTAAGGGAGCCTATAGTGGTGGGGCCCAATAGAATTGACTTTTACAATGTTAACACATTCTTGGGGAAGAGACCCCAAAATAGAAAAAAATGTGAATATATTCTCAATAGGAGCCTTGTATGCTGGATAGTTTTCCACTCTATTCCCCTCACACCATGTATAAATGATTTCCATGGTCTTATTGATCAGATTCTTTCACTTGCTAATTTAGTAAAAGGTGATCCAAGGAGTGGGTCTCTACCCATTTAGTGATTGGTGGATTATTTGTGATTCTGTTTCAAATTTAGTAAGATTTATGTTTTCCTTACTTCAAATCACATGACCTACTAAAAAACATTGGATTTTGACTTGATAGAGTCTTCATTCCCAATGAATCTTGTGAAAGTGATAATGATGGAGCCTCTATTATAACACACTAAACTAACACCTCACACAACACCTGTACCACAAGAACCATATGAATTTATCTTCATGCCCATACTGATGGGTTTCAATGAATATATAATCCATGATGGGGGTTGGGGTATGTTTGGCTGGGCAGCCCCCTGCCCATGAGGGGTCTAAGAGAGAGAGTACCATCCCAATTATTGACCAACAGAAGAAGTTCAATCATCAGGATCTTGGTTTTAAAAGTAATATCCATCCTTGAAGTAAGATATCACCTAAAACTAATATTTCTTCCTCACCTTCTATATGCATCGACATCCTATTAAAATGACAAGTGCTCTTTCTTTTATCTAATTAATGTTACTCCCTACACCTTGAATCCAAACCAATATTAAGTTAATCGACATATTACCATGTTAATACATGATAATGAATCATGAAAATAAACTATACACACACATTTTATATAGACCCTCAATGATTAGGTTGTATCAGTTTTCAACATGTTGATCGCTACAGTAGTTGGTCCTAAATCAGAGGTAGATGTCATTATGATTGGCATTTTAGTCAGTGTATATATCATGATTCTTAATGTACCAAACATGAAAATTAAATTTATAAGGGACTTACATAATCTAAATAAACTCACTCTAGCTATAATTCTTAACCAGTGTGTGAGACACCCACTAATAAGGCTTCACTGAGAAGGATCTAGACACAAAACTAGAAAAAGTTCATTTTTTAGGTTTTGAGGAAAACTCAATGTTTTCAGAGACATGTTAGTGATTCATTTTTGGGATGGGTAGAATGATGTTTTTGTGCCAAAAATCTTATCTTGTGGATAAATAAAACATGGTAATCCTTGGAAATATGAGATTATTTCTTTCTTAATTGTGATTCCATAGGTTAAAATCGCTATTGACAAAAATATAGCATTATTGGATCTCATGATCCAAAATAAACGGTTGGATAATGTACTAAAGGATTTATTTTATTCCCTTGTGAGTACTCAAAAAATTTACCTACACCATGTTGATTAATCTTGTCATAGTTTTTATCCCTCAATTATTTCCCATGCACAATTGCATGCATGCCATGCATTGGTCAGTAAATGCTTCATATAGTAATTCCACCATCCCTCTCTGGATGTTATGGTCTTTCCCTGAAAATCTAATGCTGAATTACATTAAAATTTCCATCCCATATATAGTTGAAAATTATGTTTTAAATAACATAAATAATAGTCTTTTAATATTTGAGTACTTAAAACTTGTGCATTGTGAACGAAGATATGATGCTGTTTGATAGGGTAATCCTTCCTCTGAAAAATATGATTTGTATCTTCTAGATAGTGATTCAACTGGTTATCCATTCATAAACCATATCTAAATGGTGTATTTATAACCTGTTTAAGGATATTGGTTCATCTAGAAAGTACATGGGAAAACACTTACTGTTTATTCCTAGATATAATTCAATAGATCTCACCCTACTTTCCTAACATCAATCTGTGAAAAAAAATTCCTATGTCATGGTGCACCATATTCCACTTGATTAATTGTATTCATCAATTAACTTTTTGATAATAATAATTGAAAACATACATAGATTAGTACAAATTATCATATCATCAAAAAACATTATTTTGGAATGGACTTAGAAATTTGGTCTACTCCAAAATGGAAAAACATGTTCAACAAAGAGGCTCCTGTTAATATATAAACTTATAGAATCATACCTAAAAATTAATAGACTTGGATATATATGCACACCATGTCGTAATACACTAATAGATTTAAAGAATCTATAATTTTTATTATAAATGAAATGGAAGCCATAGATAGCTTTAACACCTGATAAATACATCAGTGATCTTATCATAAGAACCCATGCATGTGAGTACTTTTTGTATTAAGTATCATTAAAATTGATTAAATGTATTACCAATGTCCATCATTTTTGTGATATTAAAGATCATAAATTTACTTATGTATTTGATCATCTGTTGAACCAAACCAATGATTCCCAAGATCAATCTTCTACCAACTAAACCATGTTTTTATTCAAAGAATAGTCGATACAGACGTTGGGATAGATGCTTTCTAATCACAATATAAACAATATGATAAGTTGAAAAATATTATTAGTCTATAATAATTTAGTTAAGTATGATATTTAATATTTTACAATGATAACCATGGTAGTTTCACTCTTCAGGAAAGGAATGATTCTAAAAAAATTAATTCTATCACCACTTCCAAAATATTACTCTCATCCTAATCTGATGAGGCATCATATAATGAATAATATGACAAGTACAGTGAATTATCATATAAATATGATTTTTAAATTTTGAAAAAGATGAATACAATTCATGAATATGTTATTACTAATGGATGTATTTAATTTATCAATGATAGATGGATAATTGAGTCAATGTAAAGTATATCACAATATGTATCGATGAGAATGTGTTGATTAGTACAAACCTATCTCAGTAGGTTTGATCAATATAAGGAACGTTGAAAACTTACTAGTCATAGGATTTTGTATCATCTAATGGAAAACAAATCATGGTATAATTTATACAATCCTAGGAGTAAAATGTGTGAAGTGATTGATTAGACCATGTCGTATTAATGGATCTTTAGTAACACTGAGTGAAACAACTGAACCATCACAATATTGAACGTGATTATTAGGTGTATTCATGTGTTGACAATTTTGAATAGCATATAAGGGGGTTGTGATCATTGTTTCATCAATTACATCAAAAAAATAATTAATAATATTATATAATGTAATTATTAACCTTATCTTTGAACAATTACTAATTATTCATAATGATCAAGCGATGCTTCATAATAATTTAAAGGTATCCTTACTATTATTTATCATTGGGTTTTAACCGAGAAATATTGGTTTTAAATTGATACATCGTTATTGGTGATGAAAAAGAACTAAGGGTTGATATATTTTGAATTTTATAAATCAATAATTATTTTCAAAATAAGTAATAGAATCTCTTTATCCTTCACTGATGATTATTCCATATGAGTCTGCGTATAACCAATCAAATAGAAGGATAGTGAATCTATGTCCATTAAAAAATTATAAAAATGATAGGATCATTAATATAGAATGAAGTCCATGTGTTTGAGGACTATAAATAGATGAAAATAAAAAATATAATAGATTGATATCTTTACCAATAATTAGTCAATAAGGGAAGTTTCATTAAAGGATACAGTCCCTAGTAGAATAGACTAGAATAACAGATAAACAAAATGATGTTGAACATAACAAGGGAAATTCAAAATACCAAAATATATTCAAATATTTTATAGGTAAGAGTAGTGCATAAAACATTATATGTGATAAAATGATCTTATATAGAGGCAATTGGTATACAAAATAAAATGTGAAATCATAAACACATATATTATTCTCACTTTCATACTTTAAGAGGTAATGTATATACATTATATAATGTCCATGAATGATTAATGTTATATTTTAGATCAAATAAATTCATCTCCCAGTTATAAGAAGATTTTGTGAAGGGGTATGATTTCTATTACCCCATTATCCAAAGTCCAACTGACATATAATTTTTTTAGAAGAAAATATATCATGGAATATTCGTAGAGTCATAGAGGAAAATAATATAGTATCTGAAATAGTCTATGTGGGAAATGAATTGATGGAATTACATGTTTCATATGAGAAATTACCAGATAACAACAATAATTTATCAGTTGAATATGAATAATTAGGGTTAACTCAAGAGAGTAGAGAAAAATTATGGAATTCATAAAATATCCTGCTGAGAAACATTGTATAATAATTTTTGATAGAGGATAGTGATCAATGTTATTTTATTGTAGAGAATGTACTATATAAATATAAACATGGATTTAAACGATACAAGTGGATCATGATTCTTTATAGAATAACAAAAATGGTGATTCTGTTTCATTACCTCATTGGATGATTATTATCAAAAAAACTGTGTTTGTAAGATGAATAGGGAAATAATGTTATATCTGAAATGATATAATGTGAGACTAGATTCCAAAGGTTATTCTAAAATAAAATTATATATTTTAATGAAATATTTTATCCATTTATTAGACTTGTGAAATTTTCCATAGTTGTCCAATGTGTTGTTTTATAAATTTTCAGATAGTGTATCATGATGTTAAAAAAAATTTCTCTATGATTATCTTAATGAAAAAAATATATTCTTTAATCAAATTAATTTTTAAAAAATCAAATAGAACATTGTTAAAAGGTTTAAATAATTTGTTATGGTCTTTAGGAGGAACCATGTGTTAGTAAAATAGATTTTATACTTATATCATTATCCTTGGATATGGAGGAAGTCATTTGGATCCATGTACATATTTCAAGGATTCATATGGTAATGTCTTTAAAATTCTAAAGAAATATATGTTTAAAATATTGGTTGAAATACCTAATGATGAAAGAAATATAGAAATCAAATGAATATTTGGTTAAGAATATTTATATAATGATCATGGTACTAGTAAAAATAATTCATTGGACATAGATTTACAGACATGGGAATGATGGAATGATTTATCTGTCATTTAATATATACTTGAATAATTTCCTGAAATGATTCAAAAATAACCACTATAAGATAATATGTACTCTTAATTGTGATAATTACAGGTTATTCTCTATAATGTGTCTTGTTAGTGATGTTGTGAGAAGAGAAATATATTCAGTGCAATGTTCATGATCATTGGGGAGTCTAATGATTCTAGGTTTTGTACTAGTCGATAAATTACACATTTCATGGGATTTGTTAGATATAACATATAGATCCTATAGAAGTATCATTTGATCAAAGTAAATTAATCTTGATATATATAAAATAGACCTGTGATGACATATTATTTTTGGGATTATTATAGTTAACTATCACAAATATGTTGATTTATAATTATTAGTATATTCTATCTAGAAGAGATCCACTATTGGATATATATGTACAATTTCAAGTGTGAATATTTAAATTTAAATTCTACCTTAAATTGTGAATTTATCCATGACATAGGTGGAGTAGATAATAAATAATGTTTTAGAGGATCTTAGGAACGAAAATGTCTATATTATATTTTTTAATGTTATATATCCTTTCACATTACCAATAACTTGTTTCTTCATTCCATGAAAATGTATATCGAGGTTCAATATCACATTGATTTTTCTATATTATATTATTGGATTGTGAACATGATAAAATTTCATACTAAATAAAATCCAACAATTTTTATAATTAAGGAAAGTTAATATAATTAGTTTATATAATGAATATCCTCCCATGGAATTTAAGAAAAATTGTATGTTTTTTATATATAAATTATTTTTGTATGTGTAATTGATCATCAATATTTCTCTATGTGGGAAATATGTTAGTAGGTGGTTTTTCTTTCGTTCACGTCATCACCAGATTCATTTTCAATGATTGTAATGTGATCGATATGTACACCCCAAACATAAAAATCATTATTTATTTATTTATTTATTTTTTTAAATTTCAAACATTTTGATTTGGGCCTCCAAATTTGAAAATATTGTTAATTAATGATATTTTCTTGTCTTATAGTTAGATCACATTAACAATTAACAATATAGACATCATGTGAAAGGGGTTTGTAATTTTTTCATTCAATTATCATAGTTGGATATGATTTTTATAACCATGTGATCCAACAGTAAAAGTTCCTGAGTGTTCCTTATAATGTTAATGAAATAGGTGCACTATTTTTTTAAAACCCTTAAATGTCACCATATCCTCTCAACCTCTCATATTATATTCCAAGGAATCACCATGGAGGGATTCATGCAAGTATCACCTTGATCCTAATCTATAATTGTTCCATCTTCTTCTATTCATCATATGTTCTTTGAAGTACAGTCTCTATTAATATCTTATGTCACCCTAATCTACATGTTTCGGTATTAAACCTTGTTTTTCATCTTCTATTTTAATTTGTTTTTATTATAATACAATTTTATACTTGATTTAAGGGAGTTATAATTATTCCTTTAGCCATCATAATATGTATTTGAGGAGTTTTATCCATATTTAATCTTTTGATGTAGGTGATCTCTAATTATCTCACTTTTCCTGAAATTCCAAGGAGTTCTTAGGTTTCCAAAATTATGGGTCTAATAAATTAAATGTGATATGTATTAATTTTTTTAAGTGTATTTATCAATTATATTTTTTATATTAATAGTATTTTAATGGTTCTGATTAATTTTCAATGAGTCATTTATTAATTTCATTGGTGATATCTATTTTACTGGAATTTTTGGATTGTTTATGAAATAATTATAAATTTTTTGTTGGGTTATTCTATTAATAATATTTGTATGATTTTTGAATATTAATTTGACTTTTTTCTTTGTCATGATGGTTTTATTTTTCAATTATAATATTCATGATTATCGATTTGAATTGAATCCCTTCATTTGACTTATTGAAATATTTCATAATTTTTTTTATATATGTAGTTGAAGGTTATATATCAATATGTGCACATATATATATATTTAGATACATATATGTGTTCATATAGTTATTTATATGTATATATATGAATATTTATTATTATATATTTTCCTATTTTGGGTTCTCAATATTAATTCTTGGTTTTAAAAAGTGGTTTTAAAATGGGTGTTTTAATTATGTGTAAACTTTTTAATGATTTTAAAATGGTTTTCCCAAATAACATTCAATTAGGTATTTATATACCCTATTATCATTGTTTTTTTCATGATAATCATTGTATGTAGGTATGTGTGATAATTTAAATTGTGTTGTATCATAGGTGACCATTGGTGGTCAGGTAACTTGATGGGTTCTTCCCGACAATTACTCATGATTCCATTTATAGTCGATTTCTTTTATAACTATAAGATCCTTTGGGGTTTGAATTTTTATGAAGTTCATCAAGTATGGATTGTGTTCTATGAGTGTTTTTTAGTTCCTTTGGAAGCTATAGGATAGAACATTCATGGGTTGTATATATTATTCTTATGATGATACATTTTCCTTAATGACCAACCAATGTTTATTTTTGTTATCATGGTATAACATTATGCTTAATTACTACCTATTTAACATGCTTATTTGTTTCATTATATTTGACTTGTTTTTGAGAAATTGTTTCTCTTCCTTCTTAGTATTCTTTACTAAAAAATGATTTTCCTATGAAAATGAGTTTTTCAAATGAATGGTTTGAAAAGGATTTATTTAATTATACATTTGAATGAAATGTTTAAAGGGCTATTTAATGGTTTTATTAAATTCTTTTATATATCAAACAAGAATCTATAGGAATAATTGTAATGGAAAAAATAATAGTTTTTAAAATTATTATCTACATTTCTTTAAATCACAAACTACTAACACCATCATGTGACTATAGACTGTGTGGAATTTTGTATGATCAGTTTCAGTTCTTGATTACTCACAGTGTGGTTTATTGGGATACAATATTGATATGTAAATCAACTCAAGAGATATATTTTATTTTGGAATGTTCTTAATTATTTATAGATTAATATTAATAATCATTTAATTTTTCCTATTTTTATTGTTTGATACGCATTATATTTATGGAGGTAAAAATATAGGATGGTATTTTCATGTGAGGGATTTTAGTGTGAGTATAGGGGTATATTTTTTCATGCTTTATATATGAATATTATTTAAAAATATTATGTTATTTATAAACATCTAATTTATTTTAACATGTACATTTTACATATGGGGGACAATATGGGTTATCAGTCGCATCACATGTTAACTACGATTTGTTCATTATAAAATTTCTCAATACCAATGTTCGTAAAAGGTACAAGAATTTAGAGTACCCTTTGTTATTTGGTAATTAATGTTATTTTAGAGTAAGAATCATTGGGACTCCGAAAGGTGGTTGTGAGTCGGTACCTGATAACCACCCAATATGATAGTAGTTGAATTAACATCAATAGTTTGTATTTGAATTTGAAATTTTTGGTTTTTTTATTATGATTTAAGGTGTTCATCTTCATTAGTATGGCCAGTTTCATTGGGGGGGGGGATTTTATAGGATTTTGAATGGAAACAGTGTATGGATCCATGTTGTGTGGTTGGATTTAATGGATTCAAAAAACAATCATCGACCAAAGGCTCAAAAACATTATCAATTTATGTGTGTTTATGAGGACATAATGTGTCTCATCAAACCGTATTTTATTTTCATTCAATGATTATAAATATTATTGGAATTTTTTTATAAATAATTATATTTATATCATGATAATGTTAAAATGGATAAAGAAGGATTTTTTTGTAGTGCTGAGGATATTTGAAGAAAAATCATATTAAAATGATGTGTGGAATTTCTTGTGTGTGATTAGTGATGATTGTATTATCTTTCAACGAGGAAAGGGGGATGTTTAATGAAGTATTTTTAAAAAAATTCAAGATGCTTTAATTTTTTTTTCCAAAAGGGTAATTAAATATAAAAATCAATTAAGGAATATCTGAATTTTTATAAATGGATGTAAAATTTTTTCAAAGACACATTTTCGGATTTCTACAATATCTCTTTGATTATTTTGAGTATTTTAAAATTTTAAAACATTTATATTTCATAATTTTGGATTTAAATAGAATATGAATATTATATTATATATAATAATTTTTAATGTTTTATGTGGTGTTTTATAAAAAGATATTTTATAATTGAAGATATGAATGAATATGAGTTATTTTATTTTGGGATTTTTTTTAATATATGAGATTCCAAATGGAAATTTTCGTTAGTTTTTTTACTGAAATGGTGTGCATCAATTTTAGATGTATTTTTTGATAAATGGGAATTTAGAATATTTATTGTTTAGATTATAAAATTTTGGGAAAAAATTTAATCAAAATAATATATAAATATATTTTATTAGTATTTGAGCGTATAATTTCACCTTTGGGATTGGATTAGTACCATTTGGTTTGAACCTAAAATAATGGGTGGATTGGTTCAAGTATTTTGTTATTTAAGAAATTCCATGAAATTGTATTGATGAATATTAGAAAATTGATCTCTCAAAGTGACCGTTTGTTTATCATCCTCCATTAAATCGATGTAATTCAGTTTTGAAATATATAATGAGGTTGTTTTAATGATATATTATCCTTAGTAATGTTCATAACCTTAGAATTTGGTGGTAATATATCCTTGAGATAACCATCAATTTATAAAGAGTTATAAATGGAATTAATTGTAGTTATGTTAGTGTGATTGGGGCCAGTTTTACCCATAGATTAGCTTGTGATCTGGCTAGTTCTATATTATTCTTATGGGTTCACCATAGATAAGGGTTCCATGGGTGAGATCATGGGATAGGCTTTTAGACTTATGACTGGAACCCATGTTATTATATCCTGTAAATATCAATGTGTACGACACAACCAGTTATGTATTTCAAATTTTTCAAGGTTAGAATCTAGTGTTTTGATTGAGTATATCTCTTATAGTCTTTGATGTAATGGATTTCATGAGTGTTGTTTCAGAATTGTGACTGATAAGAAATTTGTATTCATTGTGTAATATATGTATGATTGTATAAGTTGTTATTAAATTATCTTAGGGATCTTATTTTTCATATTTATTTTTCTATGGGGAAATCTATTCATTAGTGGGGTTTAGTAGAGAATGTCATTATAGGATAAATGCAATTGTAGAGATATATCATAATTAATAAGTAGACCATTGTAAAATAATACCTTTTTTTGGATACATCGCAACACTACAAGACAAATCACTATGCCTTGAATGGATTCCTTTATTACCTCATGTGTGTTCCACATTACTCAAGAGGCTAAAAACTAGTCCCATAGCATTAAAAACTACCAAGGGACCCATACCGGGAAGGTTATACCAAGTATAAGGAAATGAAAAAAGAAATAAAAAAACTCATTATGACATATATCTAGAGTCAAACCCAATTCCACTACCAAGCACCATGGTCTATCTCCTCACCTATATACCTCTGGGCCCTTTCACACTACTGAATCTATGATCATCAATCCTACACAAGAACTAATTTTCTCTTATAGGGTGCAAGAATAAACACATTAGGACACCAAAAATTCATTATTAAACATATTATCACATATATATAGGATTATTCGATGAAAAATATTGTAAATGGATACCCACAAATCCATCATGTGTAATTTGATCATGAAAATCATTTCTACCTCAAATTCTAACCATAATTTTTATGGCTCTATACGATATGAGTATTTAAAACTAGTTGTCAAATGATTTAGATCAGGCCATGATGTTACATATGACTCACCTCACTAACTTGGTATTATTTATAATTTGTTATACTATTAACGATCATTCCCCACCAATATGTTGATGTTATTCACACTCCACTTATTAGTACTATTCACCCATCTTATCCAACCATCCATACTAACATAAATATCTGCTTTACATAATGGTATGTCTACTGAGAACATATAAAATGGTAGTCTACATAATAATTTCATAGCTTCAGACACCCATTGGGTCAACATGTCATCTATAAATCATACCATCAGCTCAAAATCTATATCTACCAAACACTAACCAGCTACTCAACAATCATAATACCCTATGTTGTTTCATCAGCTCAGTGTGAACTATGTTACAAATCATGCATCATAATATATGATCATGTAAAATTACTATAAATTTTCTTTGTTAATTCCAAAAAATTACTAGAATTTTATATCAGATTATAAAATCTATAAAATTCTAACCCTGATAACCTTTTTAAGACTCTACCAGTCACCAATTATAATCCTACAATCTTGACATCGAAATAAAATCTTCCCCAATGTATATAAAAATGAAAAAAATATAAAAAGGAACAAGTATAATTTATCATGTTAGGCATCTCATGTAAAGAAACACACACACTCATATGAAAATAAATTAGGCATAGGTCTCATTATATGCAAAAATTAAAATCATATCATATCACATTGATATTATCACATGAAACACATGTACACCGAATAAAATCATACCAAAAAGTTATTCATAATTACCCTATATGGTATAGAATAACAACCTCCATGGAATTGATGTGAATAGTCGAAATCTCCCATGTTTTAATTCTAAAATCACACTCAAGCACCAACAAGATCAATAACCTGATCAAATTATCCCAAGACCTAATCAAAAAATTTCACTATAGGAATTTTACAATGTGATTCAAGAAGAGGAATTCGAAGTGGGATATGAAGTGTACCAAATTACATAGAGACAACCACTTCCAGCATAAAATCATGAATATGATTGAGGGTCAGGTTTCCAATCCTATAAATTTGAATAGGATCATTTAAAGGACCAATAATGTTTCATTATATCACTACAGAATACATGAATCCAGGGAACATAGACTAGATCAATAGAATACAGTATATAAAGAATATGATTTGGGTATTATGGATGAATTTTGTATCATAGATGTTGATAGGTCATTCTTGAAATTGAGAACCAAATATATGATATATATATATGTGTGTGGTTATATTATCTAATATTTTTCCCTTGTGATAATCTAATATGAATGATGGTTGATCAATAGGATGGTGATATCATTTAAGGGATTATGGGAGAATATTTGGGGTCACCATTAATGGCCATCCTATCTAGGAATCATTGGGAAGTAAGTGGATCCACATGCTAGAATATTATTCTCCTCCAGCTGTTCGGTGCACCGAAAATATGTGAAACACCTCATCCAAGCATGTATATCTGTTTTGGTTATTTATTAGCACACCAACTACTCTAAATATTCTGGATGATTCCCACAACTCATGCATGTCTAATTTCATAACTTCTAAGGCCTATATCAAACATATACAACACAATAGACAAATAACTAATATAAAAATGACAAACTAAACCATAAATATAATTTATCTTAAATTAAGGATGTCCAAAATCTAACACTCTAACAAATTCATATCTTCAAGAAGTTCCCTTAGAAAACATAATTGAGAAAAATTCCATTGTGATAATGTTTCAGAATATCATTCCCACATATCCTCTAAGATAAATTAATGATTCCATATGACTCAAACAATTTTTTTTGTATTTTCCCATAATACTTTATACTTTTGGTAGAATTTTTTTCTCAGGATCTTTATAAATAATCTACTTGGTTCCAACTCAACGTGATCACTTACAATCACATGATAAATATTTGTATCATAACTCTGAATCTATGTGACATGTAAACCATTTTTTACGCCTCAATATCATGGAGGAATATTAAATTAGTTTTACAATACCATGATATGTTCAATGATCTTAAATAATCAACCAAATTCTGTTTCCAGCATCTATTTCAAATGAAAAAGTTGATTCCCCTACAGAATTTAAACTATACAAAAACCCATTCTCCCATTTGAAAATATAAATCTTATCCCATTAGATCATGTTTTTAATTTATATCTAATCTATGTTTTAGGAAACAACATCTTAAAAAACTACAACCTCTTAGATTTCTCCTACACTAAACTATTCCTACATAATTCTACCTTATAATGACCCATAATTTTCATTGATAAATATCACATATTTTTAGATGAAGAATCATCATATTCATAAATTCACTCGAAATAACCATTATAGTTTAGTTTCTTTTGATATTAAATACAAAATTTTATTATTTCATGGATGATCTTCAACATGCCCAACAAATATCTTCTCACATAGTACTCTATTTAGGAATACCCAACCAAAACCATTCATTATAAACTAAGGAAGAACAAAAAATGGTGAGATCATATTCCTAGAAATAGAAAACATAATATGAATCAATATAAGATTATATGAAAATATAAAACATACATATGTTTATGTGTCTATTATCATTACTTATGATGTTAATATACAACCTCTCTTAAACCATAAGCATGATTCATGGAATAATTGTTAATCATTAAAAAATTCCCATAAGATTGATAAATAATAATAAATCATCAAGAACTATAATATCATTCCACAAAATTGTGGCAACATCATAAATATATAAAACCATTTTATTTTTCCAGGTTAAGTACTAAGACCATTAAAATAGAGGATATAGACTTTTCACATATTTCCCAATGTGATCTGGATGCCACTATTTCCTATATTTGTTTTATCTCATAAAATATACTCTCATAATTATCTCATGAGATATAAATATTTACCCAATGAATATGAGGGAGAAATTGGTTCCACTAATATCATAATGGAAACTGTGCCTATATGTTCTAGAATATCCAAAAAATTCATCGTATAATCACATCATAGCCCCTGCAAAAAATGGGTTTCAAAAACATTTCCTCAATTCTCAAAAGCATAACCCGTGAAAAATAAATGGGTTTCATAAATATTTAATCATTATAAACATGTATCCATTAATAGGTATAATAAAGAATATATCATTTAATCTTTTCCACAGTAATTCTTACAAAACATTAATACATGTCTTATTATATGGGAAAATTATTTTGAAAGATCATGTGGAATATTACTAAAATAAAATATACTTTCCACATTAAAAAAATAAACAATAACTCATTTTCAAAATAATTTTCTTTTAAAAAAAATTAATAATTTAAAAGCAACCATTAAATATTATTTTATACATTTAATTAGAAAATATCTATTCTATTTTTAAATTCAATATAAATCATAATATATTTTGGAAATCAATTTATATGAATATAAACATAGAATATAATAATGTAATCATTAAAATAATGAATTGTTCAGGATGGTAGAAAATATTGATCCACCAGTACATGTTAAAACAATGAATCATTTCACATTTTTTGTAAATTCCAAACGTCCTTTGTTTGGAAAATTACATGGAAATTTATTTTATAAAATTTGTAAGAAAACATAATCATGGGTAAACATTTATTTTAAAAATTAATTCTTTACTTCCACGAAAAATGAATTCATATTTAGAAAACATGGATGTGGAAGATAATGGGGGTTTCAAATGAAGGTTTATACAATGTCAGTTTACCTTAAATATAATCATTATGAATCTTGAGTACATAAAGAGTGAAAAATTAAGGTAAAACATTCATTCTCATTGAATAACCATATAAATAGAAAACACATGTATTTAATGAGAGATGAAAAATAAAATATCCTCATTATAATCATAAATGTATACCATGCTAAAAAATTGAGATTGTATCATAAAATCCTTACTATTTTGGTATCATTGATTCATTATACCTTTAAAATAATATCATTAAATGAACCCTAAAATATAATGTGAATAAATAATCTAAGGATATTACATCACAATGGAGATATATTTGAACTTATAAAAAATTAAAATTTCATATGATAACATATTTTTCTAAGAGGGAAAACTGAGTGAAAATTTCCATACAACTTTAGAAAAAATTTTACAATAAAGCCTATTAAAGGGAGTAAAAAAATGGATATTAAATTCATATTGTTTTATTGATAATAATAATAAAAACGTCATGGGTATTATATACACCATATAAATGAAACATGAGGTGAATATGGATTGATCTCACGAAAAAGTGAGATGTAAATCTTTTACCAAAAGTCTAAAATTCTTTCATATACTTTATAACATATTGTATAATGAATATATATTTATTATAAATATATTTTTGAACCATAATTATATTTATAAATTTATATATTGTTTACTTATTAAGTTTTATTATGAATTTATTAATAATTCCTTGTTAAAATCAGATTTTAGGAAATAACTGATTTGTTTTTCATGTACGTTTGGATTTTTTATTTTCAGTCCTTTTGACCAATAAGGTTACCGATCCTGGTCATCCCAATCCCATTTTGTTTGGAAAATTATATTCAAAATATTGTAAAACAATGGTTTTTTCATTGATGGTAGTGAATCACTCCCTATATGTATGAATCAACCAATTGTGTACAATAATATGGGGTTCTGAAGGACCACATCATGCTATCATATAAGATAACCCTCATAGACAGTGCATGTTCCAGTTGATTTTATTATATATAGGATTTTGAAATATATATTCAGAAGCTTGTAATGGAGAAATAAATTAATCCATATAGGTAGTGGAATCGATGGAATGTCCTTGGTTCAATCCCTCATAGCCCTGAAAGCAAGTTCAATGTCAGATTTGTTTCATAATGGGTTCCAATTATGAGAGACTACATGTTCTATAGAATATATAATAGCCCAAAATTCAAATTTATAAACAATAACAAAATAATTGTAACTATTAAAAAATTCACAAAATATTCATCTTCAATTCTAGTGTACATGGACCCCATCATCACCATTGAGGTATCATGATTCTCAATGTGTACAGAAAGTGTAGCAGCATGTGTGGATAGTGCATAATTACCATGTGTCTTTCAGGGTTATTAGATTGATCATTTTTTCATAATATTAGTAATTTTAACCATGGTAGAAATATCATATATATTTATTATATATGTGTTTATATTAATACATTCACATTATATATTGAAAATAAAATTCCCCATTCATAAAGACAGTAGGTCGTATGTACACATGAACACAATTTCCATTTTCTCAACGGATGAAATTAAAAAAGGAATATAACATTCTACCTTCATGGAGTCATTATTATTTCAAATATATATATATATCACATATATTATTTATATTTACCCTAATTACCTTCCATACAAAATGTTACTAAAAATTTAATCGCATCGCTTTGCTAGGTTATAGATCACCATACACATGAATATCTTTATCATATTCTCTATGGAATGGAACGTAAAGTGGTATATTTGATATTATAATACCCTAGGTTTATTTATATTAAAAATATCATATATATATATATATATATTATATCCATCATCATACCCAACCATGGTGGGTGTTGATGGAAACCATTTCACATCGGATTGCAAGAAGGTACTTCGTCAAACACATGAGTAATGTTATCATATTCCATTTTAGAGAAGAGGAGATAGACAATGTTCATGACCATAGTATAATAAAATCTTATTATATGTAATATATTTATCTTATTATATTATCATGTTTAAATAATATTTTAAAGAGGTGTTATTCGAAATAAAAAATGCTCATAAAAATGGTTACCTCTTCATCAGGTAACATCATGGGGTTTAAACCAAAAGTCGTCCTATGAGGGATTTATGATTAAAATATTGATTATATGATGACATAATAAATGTATTTAATGCATTTGGGTCTGTTATTTCTTAAAAATTGTTTTTAGAAACATGAAGAGGATAATATAATTGGTGGAATTTTATAAGTTGGGTGAGTGGCACACTTGTAATTTTTTAAAAGAAAATGTTGTAATAAAAATTTTTCTCATTTCACAAGGTTTGATAATAAAAAATTAAAATTAATATAATATATAAGGTTTAAATATTTCAATAAAATTAATTTTTTAAAAGAATTTAAGTAATTTTACTCCATATATTTTTTATTTTAACCATCATGTAAACCCATTTCCACCTTAACCAGAACAATTAATTTTTACTGCTTTAACAAATAAAAATACTAGAAAATTAATTGGACCTAACTAGACCATAATATTTAGTATAATTTAAAAAATTTAATCCATTTTTATAAATTTTATTAACATATGTAGAAAATTGAAGTAAAAAATTAACCCCATAGATGCGGCGAAAAAGTGTTTATCCAATGAGAAATGTTTCAAAAGATATATAAGTTTCTAGCAAAAAATTAAATATTATATTGATAAAAAGGGGATAAATTGGATTAATATTTATATTATTGAACTAATATTACTTTTCAATCCTTATTAACCTATATTTTATTTTGTTAAATGCTACAAAATAAATGAAATTATTAATAAAAACCGTGTTTTTTCATTTTTTATTTAAAACAAATTGTCAAAAAATTCACAATAATCAACTCAATGTTAATTTTGAAATATAGATTAAAGAAATATATATTATTTTTTTAGAATACTATAAAATAGAAAAAAAATTAATTTCAATATAAGTGCACAAAAGTTGAAAAAACAAATTTTTAGAATTTTTGTTTTAAATTTTAAAATTATAGTTATTATTATTTTTTATATTGAAAACACATAAGATGAATTTTAAAAATTTTATTGAATATATAATATATTAATTTAATTTAAATAATTCACAAAATGGGATTTATTTAATTTCATTAGGTAAAATTTTCTTTTGTGTGGAAAAATATTTTTTTATGAAAAAATATCCATTATTTTGAAATAGTTTTTACTTTCATTTTAATTAATTTGTCCCTAATGAATTCATTTTATATTAATTTTTAAAATATATATTTTCATAATTTCGTTAATATTACTCATACCTTCCATTCTAATTTCTAAGTGATGATTTTTATATTAAATAATAATATTTTAAGGGTATGTCATGTTTTTTTGAACCTCGTGTTAAATGTAACATATGATATACACAATGTTGCATGTAATGAAAGATAAAATTAGTGTTTTATGTAACACAATATAAATTAGGTGTTGTGTTTAATTTAACCCAAACTCATTTTTTGTAAAATTAAAAATAAAAAATTATTATTTTTTTGGATAAATAATAATTCCCAAAATCATGGGGTGTTGCACTCTACCCGCATTAAAACAAATTTCACCCTCAAACATAGTTACCTTAGTGCCATCAACTATAGATAATTATGTCTCATTAGATCATTTTGTTCCCATGTAACTTTCTATGGTTTTTGGTTTCTCTACAAACATTGACCAGGTCAGTGATCTTGTTTTTTACATCTTTCCCCATATGATCCTGAAAACATGCTAATTAGACCTTGCTATAAAGATAGTGTTCCTGAGATACGATATATGAGTCTATTATGTGTGATGGATCAGGTATATACTACCTCTTGGGAGATAAATTGATTAAATTTTGAACATGAGATAGGTTCAATGAAAAATCCATATGATAAGCTTCAGTCCCAATACGATTAAGAATTTCAAAGGGGCCAATATACTGAATAATTGTTTTTTCCTTTCTCCCATGATGAAATTAATAGAAAAAAATTCTCACAAAATTAAAATTATTAATCTCATTGATTATTATCACCATAAAATTGAATTTATATTTTTTTCTTCCCATTCATGTTGATGAATGGATTTTAACTTCTCCATCAATTCATCAACATGATTAGGTCCCAATAGCGTTGTTTTTTCAACTCCATTCTAGCACATTGGTGTTATATACTAATGTTCATATATGGATACGTAATGATCCCTCTAAATTACTGACTATATGCTACTTTTGTCAAAATATTCTTCTAGGGGATGGTGTTGAACACAACAATCTTTAAAATCCATAGAAAAATATCTTCACTAGAATTTTATGGTAATCCTTGATTCCTGATTAGATAAAAAAGAATGTGGTACACCATGAAAGATTAATACTTTCATAAGGAATATATTGTAATGAAGATATAGGGATATATAATCTCTAATTGTAATCATTTGTGATATCATTTTAATGATGTTAAATAAAACCCATACATAATTGTTCCCTTTAGACATTTTGGGGAGTCCTGTGATGAAATACATGGTGAGGTTTTCTTATTTATATTCATGTATGAGTAATGAATATAGCATTACTTTCGACCATTATCTATCGACATCAATTTCTTGGCATAACAAGCATCGAGATACAAACTCAGTAATATATCTCTTCATATTATCCCATAATAAATACTTTTTCACATAGGAAATTGGTAGGCATTATATTATTATATCCCATTGTTTGTGGGTTCATGCCCTGAATACTTTCATGATGTGATGAATTTTCACTCATTATGCAGGTTATCCTTTTTCCAAAATGATATTAAAATAATAGTTAAAAAATTGACATAATGAATAATAAACTCAAAATAAACGAAAATATAAATCCTACTGGTTATAAATTCTTTTAGTTGTATATAGATAAAATGTAAATTTAGACCCCAAAAAATAACCTTTTCAAAAAAAAATACAACACTATATGGTTTTATTTCCACAAATGTGACCAAAAATGTCATTGATAATGCCAAAATATCTTAAAATTAAACCTCAATATGTGTTTCTAATACATTGAACATACAATCAACCTTAAAAACATTAAATAGTAATGGTATCCATAACACTTATGTTAATATTACACAATGTAATTTGTGAGTCAAAAATATAATTCACCCATGATTCCTTAAATAATATCATATGTTAAAGGAAAACATTTCAAATAGAGGATTGCGTTCATCCTTTCATAGATATAATATAAATTATCATTTCATTATTACTAAATCTATGTAGAGGGATATCATCAATGGTTTTAATAAAATTTCACTAAATGATGTACAATAATATTTTTATTGGTCATAGAAATAAAAACTGTAACATGTATTTCCCAACTATGTAGTGGGGGATATGTGTTCCCAAATCATAATGATTCTATCTGATTACTTTGAGTGTATAAGATTTCAATTATTCATTCTTCTTTATATATTATTGTGTCATATCTATCTCGTTAGCCATTAGTATGGGGAATTGATTCACATAATTACCAAACCCCTTGCATTTTATGTATTGGAGAGTGATTGGTGTATTAGTTTTCATCCTCTTCTCTTATATTTCATTAGTAGGACCATTTATCACATTATGACATTTAGGGGCTTTATGACCCTGTCATCTATATAGAAATAACCTTTCAGTTTAATGTAAACAATTCCATTTGTGTTTCATCCTACATTTCTGGCATGGATATATATATAATTTAATTTATCCCTGCAATTTATTATATTTTTCCTGAGAATAAATATTACATTTCTTATAGAAAACATGGCAATTATGGGAATATCTGATGTCTATTTCTATTTTTAGGGAACATCAGATAATTTATTAATATATACTAGAGTCTCTTATAGATTTCATTTAGGGAATCATTGTTTAATACACCAAATTATTGGTCATTTTATCTTTAATGGTTGCTGATTAGTCTAGATTCATACCTCACAGGCCTTATAATATTACTCTCATGGGAACAAAAATATTCATCATCCTTTTGTATAAGATCATGTAATTCATTTTCAATATTAGTTAAAAGAATGAGAGGGATGTGTATATTGAGAAATATACCCATAAACTATCCACAATACATTTATAAAAAATTTTATTCATCGCTTGTTTTGTTTATAATATTCCCTAATTTATCTTCATAACCTTCAAAACAATAAATAACCAAAATTAATTTTTCATCAATTGAACACTAATGAATGGAAAATATATGCATAGTTTAACTATTCATGTTCCGCAAAAATTTTATCAAAATAACATCTATAATATTTTGGATGATTCCTCTTCACGGACTCAAAAAAATTTCACTCCCACTTTTTATTAGTTGGATGTTTTTGTTGATTCACATCTTAAGAAATTATTATGATTGTAGAAAAAAGATTTTTTATTTTACATCCCATAACATTTGGTTTCTTGTTAGGTAAATCATATCATTTTCCATAAAAAGAAGCCTTTTTATGGTTCAATTGGGTTATATCCAATGACTAAAACCACATATCACAATGTGAGAAACAATAATCCTAGTGGAAAACTAAATGATCATTAAAAATAATTTATAGGATTCCTAAATAATGAAACCTTATTTTTAGTCTATGACACCTTACGTTTATCCTACGTCATTTATAATCATCATATACACAAATCCTTCATAATAGATCATAAATAAAATTTGGATTATGAAAAACATTATATCTAAAGGTGTATCAAGCAATGAATGAAAAAATGCCCTTTGTTATTAACCATATGATAATAAATTCTATCATAATATTCCATTTTCTAAGAAATTAACCCTTGTTACCTCTAACATAAATCCACATCAACTTATATAATTTATATGGAGATGTATTACTAGGAATGGCTATATAATATCATTCTTATCAAAAAAATATTATGTTTTTTGTGCATTTATTTGTCCCCAATGTTTTCACTAATTGTTTTCTAATTCTAAATTCTAAATATTGACTAAACCTTTACTCAGATACTAACTAAAAAAACTCCGGGGTTTCATAAATAAATATAACCTGTTTTATATGAATATTCATTTCATTTTTTAAATACATTATTGATGTCTGTTATAGTTTAGTGTATTTTGAGACTAGTAACACAATCCTATTATTTCTTGAATGATCTTCAACATTACTTATAAATATTTATCACATAGAAATATTCTTAGTTATACCCTACCCAATCCTTTCTTGATAACCTATGGAAGGAAACTTAAGAATGAGTGTACTCTTATGCTTAGTAATAGTAGACAAAAGATATATAAATATATGATCATATGAAATCATAATATATGAATAGGGGTATATTATCATGAACATAACTAAGGATGCTCATACCCAAACTGATCATTGATAATAAACATGATTCATCAAATAAAACCACCTCAATTTTGGAAACATGGAACATAGGAGTAAAAAACCCTCAAAAATCATCCACGAACCATATTCTCATGTCCTAAAATTATATAACCATAATAAATATAAAAAACCATTCCATATTTCAAATACAACTACCAATACCAATGGCATGGTGGATCATGACATAGCCCTTATTTCCCTTTTTAGATCGTAAATACAAAAAACTATTTCATATTACAAAGATAAATACCAAGACCATTAACATGTTGGATTAGTACATACCACATATTTCCCATTTGGGATCATGACAAACCTGTTTCATAAAGATTTCATCAACTAAAAAAATTACAACCCAGAGAAATTACATGGGTCACATGAAAATTTCATCAACATAATCATTAACCATCAATATAAATAATAAGGACGGTATCACTCACTATTCTTCCTAGTAAATCATAAGGAACATGAAAGGATGTCATCATATTCAGAAAATGACTTCTATATATTTTGAGGGTCATTAATTGAGGAATGTATCATTTTCAATATAGAAAAAACCTTTTAAAACATTTATCTTTTTCAAATTTTTTTCCATTGAAAATAAAGTATAAAACTTCTAAAAAAAGTGTTAAAAATCATTTAAAATAATTCTTTTTGAAAATAACCCTTCTATTTTAAAAATAACTAAAAATTAATTACATATTTAGAAAATCCTATTATTTGAAAAAAATAATTGAAAAAAATAATGTAAAATTTAAAAAAATGAGTTTTTCAAGATGGTGGAAAATATTTTTCAGGTCTTTTATTTAAAAATAACTATTCCTTTTAAATTTTGGATATATTCCAAATTGGACTTTTTTAGAGAATGATGTGTGGGGCCCTTTTAAAAAAATTTAAGAAAAATCAATCATGGTTAAAAAATTATTCAATAAATACTTTTTATAAAGTTAAAATATTTTTTAAAATATATTTATAAAACATTGATATGGAAGGGAAAGGGTTACTCGACCGACAAGTGATTAAAATTAAATTTACATTAAAAACAGTATTTTCATATATTGAGTACATAACGATAATAAAATGGAGGGGAAACTTTTATTATAAAGTGATAAACATAGTAGAAGAAAATACATGTGTTTTTTGAGAGAAGGATCATAATATTTCATCAAAATAATTATAAAAATAAAAAATACTGATAAATGATGATATTGTATCATAAGTACCTATCCACTTTTGGTAAAATTGAATCAAACACACCATGAAGTAATAAAAATAAGTAAAAAGTAAAATATCATAATAATGAAAAATTTCATGATATTTCTTGTCGAATTTTTTTTATATGGACCTCATAAATGAAGATATGTGTATAACGTAACATATGTCTCGATAAAGACAAATTGGGGCAAAAATACCTTACAACTTTTGTAAAATTTTAACCCTAATCCCCATGAAAGTTAGGTAATAAAATTTATATTTAAATAAATTTTTTATTTATAATAATTGTAAAAAACATTCATGGTTTCAATATGCACCATATTAAACAAACACGTCGTGAATACAGATTGTGTGTGACAAAAAATTAAAAGTGAACCGAAAAAACATTACCGTAAGCCTTAACATCATTCATACACATTAAAACATACTATATAAAAAAAATATAATATTAATCATATATTATATAACCATAATCATATATATATATCCATGTATGATTTAATTATGTCATTTTATTACCCATTTATTTATAATTCCTTCTTAAAAACATGTTTTGGGAAATGAATGTTTTGTTTATCATGGGTGTATTGATTTTTAATTTTTGTTCCTCTTAGTTTAATCATGTTTACAAAATATAAACAATTTAAACCATAATATAAATATCATATAAATAATTTATATATTAAGGGTAATCTATAAATGTTAAAGATATAAAATGAAACACACTATTCATAAAGACGATCGTTTCTATATACGTTGTTTCAATTTTTTTCAATGAGTGGAATTATATAGATGTAAATAATATATTAAATTTAAAAAATAAGTTTTATTTCATATTTATATTTTCTATATTCATTACATTTTTCAATTATTAACATTAATTCAATGCATTATTAAAAAATCACATCACTTGGTGTGGAGGTAGTCTTCCTTAAAGAAGAACGTTGTTATCGTATTATATATATAATAAAAATAATGATGTTACATGTAATATCATAACATCAAAATTATATTTGTGTTAAATATTTCATATATAAAACTATATCCATCGTACTACCCAACTGTGAGAGGTTTTGATGGAAAACATGTCACATTGATTTGTGTGGTGGTAGTCTGCAACACACATGGGTGAAATTATAATTAACCATTTTATGGAAGTGGTTTTGTTTGTATTTCATGCCCATAGTAAAATTGTTTGTCAATAAATTTAATACAATGCAGGTATTAAATTATTACAATTCAATAATATTTGAAGGTGTTGGAGGAAGGAGTAAAATAATAATGGTCATTCAAGAACGTTGTATCTTTTTTGGGTAACCTCCATTGATTTTCCCTAAAATACTTCCTATGTTGAATTTATAATCAACAAAAGTACTATTGTATTATATTTGGGTGCTTATAAATTTATTTGCGTGTGTATTTTATAGAAGATAATGGGATCATATTTGTGAAGAGTGGAGGCATGGGGGGACTTTTTTATGTAAGGTGAGTGGAAAACATGTAATTTTTAAAAAGAATAAGGTTTACCCATGATTTTCTCATTCCACAAGTGCCCAAAATGTGTAGTTTCTAGGATTAATGGAAGAACAATAGGGATGACACACAACATTGGTTTTGTTATGATCTATGATCAGTCAAACATCTATAAGATTTTTTATCATTTTATTCAATTAAATTTATTCAATGATAGACAAAATTAATAACACTAGAACAAAGTGAGAGTAGATCATCACATATTGTTTATAATTAATATTATAATTTAATTAATTAACTCAAAATAATTATTTATTCATTGATGAATCTAGAGACAGATTGGTGGTGCACCATCATTGTTTTGTAGAAACCAATTGTATATTTCCACTAGCGGTGATCCCCACATTTTCCAAGAGTATCCAAACGTCACCGAAGGAGTCTTCAGTTTCAATAATAGAATATATTTGTGCTTGCATCATCCTCATTGATCACCATGATAATCACTTAAAAATCATTCTCTTTTCTCATGTGGAGGATTATTGGTCATTGATCATGTGAGTATTCTTAGAGAAGGGAGGTCTCTAGCCTTTACATGATTCTCTAGGATTCGTTGTTCACAACTGAACATGGTCTTGTGAAAGTAAAATAATAGTTTATTTATATTTCTAGGTTTAAAATAAAATTATTGAACAAGTTCCCATATTATATATTTAATTCTAGTGAGACACCATTAAAAATAAATTGAATAAAATTATCAATAATTAATATGAATTTAACATGAGAATTATTATTAAATATTGTTTCATTAACTAATATTCAATATTATGCTTTATTACTGGTCCATTAAACTCATTCTATCATTACTCTACAATATTTATTTGACCGTGAATAATCCCTATTTATTTTCTAAATAAATATCATTACATTAGTCTCTAATAAATAAATAAATAATATATTCACTAAAAAGAAAAATAAAATTTATTAATTATTCCAATCACAATATATTCACTGGAATAAATAGTGGTGGAATAAATGTGATCAAGCATACATGAATAATTATTAAACCACAAATGGGAATTAAATTTATTCAACATATTAAATAATAAATAATAATATAATATTTATCTATGATTCTGGACATACTATGTTTGTAACGCTCTAGGCCTATTTCTCGATAGCATTAGGTGAAGAAACCTAAATTATGAATCTCATGTTTTTGAACCAAACTAATGTATGAAATATTTCGAACATTTCTTTACTAGATGAGGTTTTTTTTGAACTGAGTTTCATACAATCATTTCTTGTTCATTAAAACTTATATGTGTATTTTTTTTGGACTTGAGTGAAGTCCTAGGATGTCTCCAGATTGGCTCGAGAAATATTGGATTTGTTGGGCCTAAAAACATCATGTTTTAAATGAAATCTGAGGGTGTATGGTTTGCACACGGTCTGCTGAATTATGCGTCCCACTACTGGTAACTATGTGAACCCTTTATAACATGGGTAGTGTCTTAGAGAATGGGTTTTGGATGGTTTCTTAAACTATAAACCTATCTCGTGTGGGGTGTGTCTTGAATGACGCGTGGTACCGTACATTTGGCACATGGTTTACAAAATGTTCTACTTAACTGTGTGTGACACCATATTTTTGGATTTCAATTATTTATAAATTTAATTAAACTTAAAATCTAAACTAAAAACTCTCTTCACTCCCACATTGGCTCAACCCGCATTGTGCATCACCCCTATAGCAGTTATCTTTGTGACACACCATACGACCTCCACTCCGCTTCATTCTCTGTCTTGATTCATTCAATTTTTTTTAACTTATACATGATGGTGAGTCCTATTCTAACTTCTCTTTCTATCTACCAGCCTGGATTCGACCAAATCCGGGCCAAGTAATGCTCAACCTAACCTTAAAGATTTGGGGGTGATCTGATAATCAGTTTTTTATTGTCTTAGGTATGTGTAAATGGTCTCTTGAGAGTTTTTCTTGTGTGTTCCATCCACCGCAACCAATGGAAAGGTAAATCAAGTGGTTTAGGTATTTTAACAATTTTTCAGTGTATGGTCTATTCATAATTCCTTTCTTCAAACCTTTTGAATTAAGATTATTATTTGACTTTGACTCAATTTTATTAAATTAGTAGGGGGTTGAGTTGTTTCGGGTGGTTTCACATCATATTAGTTCATCGCCAAAGTGGACGGCTTGAATCCACCCTAAGGTAGGTATCATTTCCAAGTCCTCAATCATTATAAATTATTTAATAAATATTCTTACTACAATTTTGTTATAAATTAATTCATGTAATGAAGTATTATGTCTAGTTCTTATAAAATGTGAATTTAGCATGTTCAGGATTTGAATGACAAATGTAATAAATTATTTGTTGATAAACACTATCATTTTTTTTAATAAAACACCATTAATGGTGGGGTGCTACCTTCAAGCTAAAATTTAGTTGTTAGACATTGGTTTCCTGAATTTTTGGGTTTATAATTTTTAGGCCTTGTGTAATATTTATGTATGGAAGGTAGAGGACACATCCCTATTAGTATTAAAAAATAAGATACATTTTTCAAATAATTAAAAGGGCCAATGCACCATTTAAGTTCTTGTCCCAGTCTTGAAATTGGGTCTAACCATGTGTTATGATTCCATGTTTTTTATTTAATGTTTTTGATACATTCAAGCCACCACACGGGTGTACCTTTTCCTGAAATTCATAATGATATGACCATCTATATTAAATGGTAAACATATCCTATGAATCACATAATAGAATGTTACATGTATGCTCATCACTTTACCGACCTATGGTATGTTCTTTGAGTTGAAAATTAAATGTGAAATGTTAATGGGAATGTACAATGAGATTATCACTTGGCCTTATTAAGAGAAATTAAATAATGGTTGCATGTCTGTATCATCCCTTTCCATGTTGATTGAATGTAGCAGAGTGAACCTTAATTTATGAATATGCTTTAATGGTTTTTACAAAAATGGTTGCAATGAAACTTAAACATTAAAAACTAATTGATGAAAATGCTTGAACCAATGAATAAATGTTTGAAATGATACATGAACATTCTTCACTAATAGATGGAATGTATTGTACTAAAAATAATCATTATATAAATTATTTATTAAAAAGGAACAGTTAGACTCAAGCTTATACTGGTTTCTTATTGGGGGATACCTTGAGCAATTGGGTACCCCATTCCAAATTCAAGGATGGGCTGCTAAGGTTATGACATACCTAGAACTCATTCTTTCCTTACTTTCGGATCCCTGATTTAAAATAGTTGGGTCCCCATATAGTACTATTTGATTCCACAGATACACTCTTTGGATATAACAATGAAAATTAGGTTCCTTGGATAAACTCCATGGACCCAGTTATTCCATATACCAATTATACATGGTATTCACTCCTTATACTCAGTAGGTACCACATCATGGAATTCCTTATACTACACTCCTCATATTTCACCCTTACCCCTTAGAAATACACAGATACTACTGGGTTTTCATTTCATGAGATATACCTTTCATTGGTTATTACATTATAACTCCCTCACCAAATATCTTTTTCAGGTTTCCTTTTTATGTCAAGTGACCTTAACTAATGATATTATAACGAGGTTGTTTCCTTTGTTATTACCATTGAACATTATTACCAAATACAATCATAGTATTCCTTGGAGACACCCCTTGGGTCTAGCTATGACTAGTAGGTTCCATGGTTAAATCCCATCGAGTCTGGTCATTGCTTAGCCTCGTTTAACCTTGGAAGAAACTCCATTGACTCAATATGGAAACTTCTCACTTGTGACTTATGAAAAAAGTGTTAATAGTCAATTAATTAACATAATACATATTCCGAAATCGTTTGAGGGATGAAGTAGGTACATTGGTTTTTAGTTACATTTTATTGATTACATTTTTTATGCATTCTTGCACCATATTTAATTTATATTACATTGTTTCGGTTAGGATAATACCAGTTGGATTTGCCCTTATGATATTTTTATCTTGCAACCTAATTAGTCCTCCACTGTAATGGGGTACACTAGTAGACCATTATTTTTCATAGGGCCTTGGACCATTATTGTTGATATTGGATTATACATAGGAGTAAGGAGCAGAGGGTTGATATGAGCTCAAGATGGTCATGGTGATCACCTATTTTCATTTAGATCCATTATTTTCTCCTGTTCTATATTTTATTATATTGAAAATAATGTTGTTCTATTACATCATTTCATCATGTATCAATACCATGTCATGCATCCATCTATTGTATAAACTAGAAATAGTCACCTTTTTTAGTTTTATGAAATTCGACTGCTTCTACTTTGTCAATTATCTATTATTACATTAGTTGAGTATTATTATTTACTCTGTTATAACACATTGAAACTCTGATAAGATGGTATTTTCTACCTACTAACTATCCTTACACCCTAACTGGTATTCAGTAGCCTTTGGTGTATGCATAGGCATGCTTGAGGTCAATTGGTGATCGGTCGTGCCACAGTTTTAGTGGTGAGCAAGATCAGGACGTTCCAAACTGGTATCAGAGGTGGTATTTCCTTTTGTATTACTATTTTTTGGTTGGTATACAGGAGAATAGGAATGGTTTAGTGCTTGGCTTCTAACTATTCTATGGACTGATCACCCCATATATGGGTAATGACCAAGTATCCTGGAATGAGATTGTTGTTTATGTTGTTCTCTATTACAATTGATATTATTCCACCTAGAGTGACTAGTGTACATTCAACTGCTTAAGATTTTTGGAAATATTAATATTCCCTTGTCCTGTTATGGAAATTTTGAAACATACATTAATAACATTTAGAACATAAAAATTCAAATTCCATGCATATATTTCATGCCATGTAGTTGTATTAGTAGGTTTCATACTAATTAGGATCTGGTGGCTTGTTGATGTTCCATGACAAGATTCATACCTATTTAGGTAATACATTATCATGCCTTATTTTCTTACTATTTGTTATAGCACATTTCTACGACTAAAATTCCATGCATAGGTGATTTAATATTGTTTCTCTGTGTTAACTGCTTGTAGTGAACTGACATTCCAGCATACTTCTAGGTACATAAATATATTATTGGGAAATTTTATTAGTTGCAGGTATGATGGGAGCCAATTTTCAGTTGTATGTTTTACAGGTGCTATATAGATGGGAAAAGGTAACCTGTGTAATAGAACCATTGTAAAAAGATGCTAAATTTAATAGCTAATATAAGTTGTCTTTGATTGAAGTGATCCAAATTCTAAAATGTAAAGTGTTTGGGAACTAATTAGGTTTATATATTTTCATCCATATAAATTGGGTTGTTATATTTTATTATGTTAAATTCTGAATGGATATTGGTATCAATTAATGGGAGCCGTTTTTCAATCCATGAACTATACATGCAGTTCATGAATTGGAAAATGGAAACTAATATTATAATGGAATAGAACAATACCTTTTGAAATGCTTATAAGTTCTAAATATGTTTAATGTTGATCTAAAATGAAAATGGTTAGCTTTTAAAATGAAACATGACCCATGTAGGGCAGTTGGGGAATGTTTTTATGTGATGACCCATCTTAGTGTTTAAATTTTCAAAAATTATGTGTTGCTATTGGGTTTCTTAATAGAGAACCTAGGTTGGATAAAATGGAACCCTCATTGGTCACCTTACCTTATTAAAAAGAATTTATTTTGATAAGTTTCCCAAAAATGATATAATGTAAGCTAATGTATTATTTAATTAAAAATGAAGTATTATAAATTGTGCATGTTTTACCATTGGGGAATTGGTTAAAATAAAGTACCTTGGGTTGTTTTTAAAATTATACTTTGATGTTTTGATTGAATATTTTGATGATTCTTGATTAAAAGTGATTCAGTATAAGACACTTGTAAGCCTAACCTATAGTGGTGTCCACTATTTAAAACCATCATGTAATGTTAGTTTGGAATTTTCTTTGAGATTCCTTGGAATAGAAGCGTGAGTACTTTCTTTATGCATTCATTTCCATATCATTGTATTTTGATCATTATTTGAGCCTAGAGAATTTATTTACCAGAAACATTGTCAGGTTGGAATCTTCTTCTTTGAAAGGGGATAAAATATTGTAGATAGATCCCTTATAAAAAAATGTCTTCTTGGTTTTATGACTTTCCTGACTTTTGGTTCTATTTGGGTGACATTGTTCGTAGTGGAACGTTAAGTTTCTGATGACACCCTTGTTCAAATAGGTGGTAATGTGTTTTAAAACCTTATTACATGCTTGATCATCTAGTAATGCTATTTTTCATTTGGTTAAACATTCCTTGGAAATGTAGGCTGCTTTTTAGGCCATTTGACCATTTCTTTTTCTTAGTAATGGATGTCTCTGTATGTCGTTATCTGTGAAAATGGTCTTATGTGGAAAAATATCTCAAAAAAAAAATTATAGAATGGTTAAGTATGGTCTTTGGTCAACTCCATGTAGAGTGACTTTAGAATTATGGAATCATTTTGATCCCAAAACACATGATGGATATCAAAACACTCGGGTGTTTTGACACATCAATCATGTTGTTATAATCTACTTTGCTTAAGAGGGGATAGTCTTCTTCCCAATCAACTAAGACACTCCTAATTTGGGTAGTATCTTGTTGAGTGTATTAATGTTCTCTACCAAGTATAAGTAATTAGAAATAGGACCATATGTAAATGGTTCTTTATTTCTTGAATTCCCTTGAGTTATTCAAGCCTTTAATCGTGTCAGTGCTTTCTTGGTAGATTGAATTTGATCTGGATTGACTATTTTACCTCCAGTTTCTATTGTTCTTAATAGGAAACCTCATCATAAATCCTATTAGTGTGCCCTTCTTAAGAGACGAGCATGTCCTCTATCATGAGGTTTTCCTCAATTCACTAAGAGAGTGTCGGTCTAATGCCGTGATAAATCGTAAAATGGTAGTTAAGATTGTCAGATGATCATCTTCAGTGTTACAAGATAATGTGTAGTTCGTATTGAGGCATCGTATGAATTGAGTTATTATAGGGTTCCCACATTAGAATTCCTTGTTCTGGCTCACAGAATCCAGAAGTTCCATTTTGTTGGTGTCGGCCTCCAATGCTTGACACCATTGATATATTTCATCCATGTGACTCAACTCTTTCTCCATTCCTTTAGTTCAATTGTTACAACTGGCAATGAAACAATTATAAATCATGCTTCTAGGTTAATGAAAGTGTGTTCTCAAGGATTGAAGTGTCTTTGGATAGAGATTTATCAACAAAATATTTTATTTCGATCAGAATTTGACAATTTATTTTTGACTAAATCATTAAAGGGGTGTTGTAATGACAGCTATAGTTTTTCTTTGTATGACATATCTGACGGTGGAGGTATCATGTCATAGATTTTCCCCTTCATTATGTTAGTTCCAATTTTTGGGAGAACCGTCAGTCAAATATTTACTGAGATGATGATGTGATCATGTCTATATCTAACGGGCTCATGTAAGATATGATTATTTTTTTAAGATGAACTTTGAGTGCTTGCTTAGGTTGGAAGGGCTGAGGTGCATAGAGTGTTGGAAATTCTTGTGGTGCATTGGGGGTCGGTAATTCTATGATACTATTTTAAATGCAAAAATTACTACCCTTTTATGTTGGGTGATGTCTACATTGTTTCCAAAGGCATCATAGGGACAAAAAAATATAAGGTTGGTAGATTGTAGAATCCAGTGTTTTTGAACCAGAATAAAGTATGAAGGCTTTTAGTTTTTTTTACTGGATGGTTTTTTTTTAAATAATTTTTTCAAAACATCATTATCAATATGTGAACACTTATATGTGTTTTTTTTCGGACATCAGTGACGGCTTGAGAAGACTTATGAGTGGCTCGAGAGGTTTTGGGATAGTCAAAATTTAAAAACATCATGTTTTAAAATATAGAATAGGGTACATGATTTGAACATAGTCTACAAAACTGTGTAGCCCACATTAACTAATTGGGATACAACATTTTTAGAGGGTTGGTTATATTTCCCACAATCTATTCACAATTTCCAAAATTGTTCACCTAGCCCGTGAAGGGTCTATTTTGAAAGACGTGGGGTACCATACGGTTGGCCAACAATTTACAGAATTTTTCTTCTTAACAGTGTGTGACACCCTATTTGTGGATTTAATTTTATATAAAAATTTAATTTAAATTAAAACCTAAAGAAGATAACCTCTCTAACCCCTACTTGTCTCGACTCGTAGTGTGCAACACCCCAAAAGTTGTTCTCCCTTCAACGGACCTTCCAGCCTCCTCTCCTCTTTGATCCACATATGGTTTCCTTAAAACATTCTTCGTCGATCCATCACGGTGAGTCCTCTTCTCCCTTATCAATCCTTCTACCGGATTCTCATTGACCAAATCGGTGCACGATAAAGTTTGAGTGACCCCTAGGGCATTGGGGGATCTGTTTTTTGGTTTTCTCTAGTTCTAGGTATGTGAAAATGGTCCCTCGGGGACTGTTCTTGCATGATTCGGAAACCTCCTCCAAATGAGAGGTGTTTGGGGTGGTTTCAGTCTGCATACAAAGTCTTCAGGTAAGATTTATACCTTCATAATATTTTATCACCTCTTGAATTAAATATTTTTATATGTCCTTGAATATATTTTATTAAATATGTTGGGGGTTGATTTGTTCTGGGTGGTTTCACATTGTTTTAGATCATCGCCGAAGTGGATGGTTTGGTTCCACATAGATGCAGGGTCCCTTTCCATGTCCTCAATATTTATAAATTCTTTAATAATTTTTTTTATTGCAGTTTGGTTATAAATTAATTCATTCAATTAAGTATTATGTGATTTTTTTTAAATGTGAACATAGCATGTTCATCATTTGAAAGATAAATGTTAAAAATGAATATTTGATAAACAATATTTCATTTTTATTATAAAACACCTCCAACTGAGGTGTGATGCCTTCATGCTAATATGTATGGTATGACCTAACATGCATGATATGTTGTGTGTCTAATTCATATGCCTATATGTTTTATTGAAATATATAATTTTTATGATATGGGCATATTGAAATTTGAAAAATAGAGTTACATTTTTGAAATAATTAAAAGGATGAAGGCATTGTGTATGTGCTTGGCCCATTTATGAAATTGGGTTTAACCGTGTACTATGTTTTTATAATTTTTGTTATGTATTTTGACACATTCGGGACACCTTTCCAGTGTACCTTGAGATGACGTTCATAATTTTAATACCTTCTATATTAAATTGTATACCTATCCTATGAATCACAAAATGAAATGTACCATTTACACTATTCACTTTACCTGCATAATGTATGTTCTTTGAATTGAAAATTAAATATAAAATGTGAATTGGAAAGTATAATGAGTATATCACTTGGCCTTATTTAGAGTAATTGAATTATGGTTGCATCTCCATAGTTCCCCTTTCCATGTTGACAGATAGTAGCAGAGTTACCTCAGATTATGAATATGCCTTAATGGTTATTACTAAATAGTTGTAGTGCTACATGAAATTTCCACACTAGTAAAAGGAAATGACTTAACTAATGAACAAATGGTTCAATTATACTTGAACATTCCACATTAATTCATGGACAGGCTTGGAAAAAAATGAATCATTATATAAATTCATTATTAAATAGGAATAATTAGACTCTACCATGTATTGGTTTGTGATCGGGGAATACCATGACCACTCGTGTACAACATTCCGAATTTAAGGATATGTTGCTAAGGTTATGACATTCCTAGACCATGTTGCTTGTCTTATCATTGTATGTCTAGTGTACTACCATTGTGTCCCTATGTAGTAATTCATGATTCCTCAGATACACTCCTAGTATCTAGCATTGGCAAGTAGGTTCCTAGGTTACACTCAATGGACCTAGTCATGTTTTACCCTCGATTTACCTTGGATGCACTCCTAGGAAATGGTAGGCACCTCATCATGGAATGACATGGAATATACTCCTCGGATGACACCCTTTACCCTTATCTAGACCCAAATACTACTTGGTTTTCATTCTGTGAGATATATGTTACCATTGTTATTACCCATGAACCCCCACACAAGATATATTTTTCAGGTTTCCTTGTTACAGATGGTACTCTCACTACTTATAATATAACGAGGTTGTTTCTTTGGATATTAACTATAAAAATTATTACTATATATCATCACAATAAGCCATGGATACACCCATTGTGTCCCTCAATGACTAGTATGATCCATGGTTAAATCCCATTAGGCCTGGTCATTTCATAGCCCCATTTAACCATAGAAAACCTCCTTGACTTGGTAGGTGAGATTATCACTTGTGACTTCTAAATATGTTTGAAATAATTAACTAATGAACTGAATACATGTCCGAACACCAATCAAGGACTGAATCAGGTACTTTTGTTTTTCGTAACATTGAACTGCTTACTTTATTTATTCTTGCTTTCACCCTGTTTAATTTATATTACAAATTCATGATTGGGTTAGTCACTGATGTTTCTGGCCTACTGATATTTATATCACACACCCTACATGGGATTTGATTTCACTGCGGTACCTGAGTATACCTTTCTTGTTCATAGGGCCTTGTACATTGCTGGTTTATGTTAGCATGTACCTGAGAATTAAGAGCAATGTACTGAGACAGAGCTCAAGAAGCTCATGGAGATCACCCTTGGGATTTTAGATCCATTCATTATATGAGTTTTTATATTGTATTGTATAGAATACCATGATTTACAGTCACTTATTTCCCTCATGTATCAATACCATGTCATACATCCATCTATTTAATAAACTGAAATTATTCAAATTTGTTCAGTTATACGAAATTTTTCAGCCATTGTTTTGTCAATTATGTATTACTATTTCCAATAATGTTTTTTATTTACTATTTTTTAAGGATATGAAACTATTTTAAAAGGTTATAGTCTTCCCATGGTCTATGCATACATCCTCTCTGCTCGTCGGTAGCTTCTTGCATATAGGGAGGCGCACTTGAAGTCGTGTCGCGACAAGTTGAGCCACTGTTTTAGTGGTGAGATGGGTCGAGATGTTACACTAATGTCAAAGGTTAGCATCGAGAAACACACCAAGGAACCCAGAGAGAATTATTTTGTTACCTCAATTACATGTGTCATCATATGAACAGTTACTATGTAATATAATCCCTTTATCATGATATATGAAAATGGGGAGGATTCATGCCAGTGCGATCAACCTATATGATCAATATCTCTTTCTTTGACTTTTTGATAATAGAATGTTCCTGTAGATAACTATGGACGTGGATTTATTTAGTGAATATCATTTATATCTGTGAGACTACGATATTGACATTAATTAATAAACACAAGGGATAAATCCACTCTCGTATTATTCATTAATGAAATATTACTCATGATGCACCCAATGTGTCCTACCTCAACGTGAACATGAATCATTATGGTTTTCATTGATAAATAAAATTAGATGACACATAACAACCATTAATAATAATCTTAATGTTTAAGTAATAATAAACACATACTCTAATAGTTTTTTCCAATGAAACATAGAAATGTGGATTTTTTATTTGCATTTCTCATTCTAATATTATCCAACCGAATATTACAAAGGGCGTACCCCATGAGAAGGTGCCAAAAAATTATGTGAGTCTCCATCCCTAATATCTTGTATCATTTTTGTCTATCAGATTATATCATATGGCTATAGAACATATATACAATAATAGTGCCATATCACTTTCAGGTTATGATCATATTGGGTAACTTCTATGATCTTTTATATTGAAATCTACTAATAATACATTATCACAAACTATGTCATGTATAAGAATAATTGTGATGTGATATGTAGTTTATTAATATTCAAAATAATGAATATATATTATCCTAATTTACACAAGAAGTTTGTTCTAGGGAACTAACTCTATGAGACTCCAACCATTACATTATCCAACTGCCTAAAACCATTATTTTTCTAGCTCTCACATGATAATAATTTTTATTCATAAATAGTCATTTAGTAAAGGAGTAATCGATGGTTTTTTGTGGGTATAATTCTCACTAAATTTTCACCCTTCAAATATAAACCCTCAAGAGGTGATAATTATTTTGTATATGCATTGTTAATTGGTGTGGCCTTGTATCTTTTGTAAGAAAACCCAATACAGTATTATCCCAATACAACGTAATATGTGATTTTACTTTATGTATCCCATCAATTTCCTAAACAATGTTTTGATACCAAATGGTTCCATGGGTACCTCAGAAGACAATATATTCTCATAATCCACTATAGAATAAGAAACAACTAGCTATATTGAATTATTCTAGCTCACAGCTTCACTATTGAGACAGAAATCATATCCGGATTACGAATTGTAATCATTATTATCTTTCTGAACACCATCATCAGTATAACCCATGATGAACAGATCCTTTTCTCATCCATACATATGTAACATATCCTTTTTCTTATCAGATACATAAGGATATCATTAACGGTAGTGAAATGATTATTCTTGGATCTTCATGATATCTTCCAACCACGCTCAATACATAGGCAACACAATGTCTAGTACATAACCTATAATACATTATTGATCCTATAATTGAATCATATGGTTTGTTTCTCATTATCTTTTTCTCTTGTAGTGTCTGGGGACATATTTTCTTAGAATTATTTAAACCATGTTAATCTAGAACCAATCCTCTCTTATATTATTCCATACTAAATCTCATTTTCAACTGAAAAACATATTATCATTGACGTAGTCCAAGATTACTCATGGATATATCATGAATGATCTTGATCTCCATCATACAGGTTGGATCACCTAAATATTTCATGGAAGGAAAAAAATTTAACCATTTATTAATAGATTGTATGACTGGTATGTTATTTCCAAAAAGGAATATATAATCATCAAATACTACTATGTTACCGATGACATTCCTATAAAACCTTCTGTAAACACATGTCTAACATCCATTCTTATTGAAGGAAAATTATTTTTTGGCTTCATAGAATTGAATGTTCTATGACCTAGTTTCTTTTTTCAATCCATTAATTGATCTGTGAATCTTAAAAAGTTCTTAGAATCAACATGAGTCAAAACCCCTTTTGGTTGTGTCAAATATACATCTTCTTTAAAGTTGTTGTTATGTAATGTAGTTTTGACATCCATCATACAAATCTCATAGTCATTTCAATCAGATATAGCAAGTATGAGTCTGATGGATTTTGATATGAAAACAGGTGAAAAGTTTTAATCATAGTCAATTCATAGAAACTTTTGATATCCTTTATCCACTATCATTGCTTTATTAGTACTTACATTACCCAACTTGTACAGTTTTCTTCTCGAATACCCATTTGGAACTGACTGGCTTTACATCAACTGATGCATCAAACAGAACCCAAACATAGTTTAGATACATGGAATCTATCTATGAATTCCTAGTTCCTATCCATCTTATATCATATGAGATATCTACTACCTCCTGGTTGGATATAAGTTCATCATTTTTACCAATAATGAGTCACCATTCTCTGTCACCATAAAACCATTTCTCTTTGGTTCTCTTACCTCCCTTAAGATCCAATATAGTCCTTGTGTTTTGGGACCCAATTATTCCCTGGAGTCTTATATATTATATTCCAATAATACCTCTTCAGTATAATGAGAATCAACTATGTTGATGTCAATCATTGTCCCAATATCCTTTTTTAGTATGTTGTCCCTCTTATAAAATATTTCTTGTCGGGTGATAGAAACATTCTTTTCTGAAGGTATTTTTTGTATTATCACTTGGCTTCTTTAAAATACCTTATAAAGATACTCTTCATGACCCAAGGAGATATTTTGGTTCTTGAGAAGGAATTACAAAATTACATGAAACCCCATACACATGAATGTGATTAATTGTGTTTCATTCCACTACATAGCAAGAAAGAAATTCAATTTTCTACTTTAGTTGGAACATAGTTTAATTTGTATGTCTCAGTTTATAATTCATATCCCTAAAATGAAAATTGAATATATGAATGACTCATCACTAACCTTACCATGTCTAAAATTTTATGGTTCCTCCATTAACTATCACCATTAAACTATAGTGTATATGGTTGTGTGAGGTGAGATAGAGTTGTAATCTCATGTTAAAAGTAGATGAACTTTTGGTTAATATATTCACCACATTGATTTGATTAAAGATATTAATAATCATATAAATTTGATAATCCACTTTATTCGTGATGTACTTGAATTTATCCAAGGATTTAGACATAAACCTCATCATGTAGACATAGCAATATCTACTCAAGTCATCATTAATTGTTATGAAATACGAATATTATCTTATAGATTCTACAAGAAACTGTCCTCACACATAAGAGTTTATCAATCATAGAATATCTATGGAAAATTCACCATATCCAACGAATGGTGGATTAGATATCATTTCTTATAAAGAATCATGGAATCTTTAAAGTGGTTTTAGATCAGAATACTATAAATAACCATCTCAACATAGTTTTTTCAAATGCTTCCAATTTACATTAAAAAGGTGGTGATATCAAAACTGGGTGTTATGTGGTTTTTCTGAACATGATTTGTTGTCTATTTACAAAAATTGGTTTCTGTAATTTAATACATAAATATTTTTATTTAATTTTTCCATACCATAACATATGATTTCCTTATAAAAAACAACTATTATTTGAAAATTTTAAAATAAATCCATTTTTATCTAAACAAGAAACAAAAAATATCTTCATGGAAACTATAGGTACATAATAAAAATATCTTAAAACCAAACTCAATCTTGTTGGAAATGAAATGTGGTAGTCACCAATGGATAGATTATCAAACCTCACTCCATTGACATCTCTCATATCCTCCCCTCATATAAAAATCATCTAAAATCATTATGTTTACTTCATTTGGATACAGATATGAGAACTATAAGATATATCTAATACCCGTTTTGTATAAATAGAAAGATTTCACTTGATAATGAACACACCTTTTGCTTCCCCTTCCTATTGTGTGTATTTTATCTTCCAGTGTCCCATCTTTCCACATGAAAAACGTAATGCCTCGTGTTCCCTGCCCTGCCTCTGGATATTATTATTCTAGAAAGAATGATTCTTCTAAGAATTAATTTATTAATATGTCATGTAACCCTTTCCCTTTTTCGTCAATTTCTTTTTCATCATAAAAACTGTTGGTTTATCATGCCCTATGTCCTTAACCACTAGAAGAATATTGTTTAGAAGTTCCAAAAGAATATTCTCATTATTTCTCATATTATAATTCGCAATAAAGCTGTACAAATTCTTGGATAGTGTTGAAAGTGTGAGATCTGTAAGGAACTCATCTAGGAATTTACTCCCTAAGATATCCATGTATTGCATATGGATGATAATATTGAATATATGAGGCCTGGTTGGCATAGACACTCCATGACTAGTTTTGAACAAAGTATTAGATATCGCATAGCACTCTTGTATCACATTCACTTGATAGAGATCCTGAAGGTGATATATCATGCTATAAGAATCCATATCTACATGTTTCAGAAAAATCTTATTGGACATGGATGATAGCATGACTCACTATACATCTATAGCATAATTTAGTTGTTTCTCATAGAGTGATAATTCTATATCACTTTCCTTATATCCAGGTTCAACTATTAAAAGTTATTCCAATACATAAAAATTTTATTCATAGAGATGGATGACACGTAGGAACCGTTTAAACACTTGGAAAAAATATTTCTTGAGAAGGTTTTCTTTTTCAATAATGGATATTAATAATATGTTTGATGAAATTTTATTTTAGTTTCAAAAATATATATATGTAAAATTTTAGAACATTATCTAATAATATTTTGGCAAATAAATAGATACAATATTTATTATTCTCCCAAAATTATAATTAAACCCTATATCCTTGAAAATTTTTCTTTAGAATATCTTGTTTCATGGACAATCATGTAGAAAGGAATCATATTAACCTTGTCATCACACCAAATATTATTGGTCATGGAACTTGAATGCATTTAGGTAAGAATTCAAAATGCCAACTATATTAACTCATAGATCCATGATCTACTGAGTGGACTCGCCAGTCCTGAAATCATTAATTTATATTTCCTCAACCTATGCAACAGCATTACACCAAGTCTTACTTTGCTAATTAACCATTGATGTCAACATAGTTAATTCACCCAAAAACCTCAAGTTAGAATTCCCCAAAAATTGAAAGGACACCAAATTTGGTTGGTCAATCATTTTGAATTATGGTTTGATTCTAATCGAAGAGATGGAAGGCTATAACAAATTAATTTTTTATTGATGTATTTTATCTTTTTTTATGAATTAATTTCCAATTTTTATCTTTATTACATTCATGTTAATATTAAATGGAATTAATTAACTGTTTAAAATGGATTATAAAATATTGACTCATAATATAAATTATTTTAGTTCCTTCTTGAATTATTTTTAATTAAATAATTATGTGATTATGACAATACATCCAAAATGAAATAACCAGGAAACTAATATAATTAAAATACAGGATATGATCTGGAGCTTATACTACATGTTATTTTATCAAGCGGTTGATAAAATAACTGTTGACATAGGGGAGAAACACCCTGAGTAAATTTATATTCATGTTTACAGCTTTCTACTTGTCCACCAATGTATATTATTGGATTGGTTTTTCCTTAGATCCTTACATGAACCACTATTATAAGAGATCCTTTCAATACATTTTCCTCTTACTCACATGTAGGCGAGGAGAAATGGGGTTTACATAAAAACCATGAGAATGTAGGCCCTTCATGATGTTAAAGAGATAATTCTCATAAACAAAAAATTTAATTTAATAACAAATAAAATGAAATGAATTACATACAAATGTCTGGTATACCTATTGATCATCTACATGCATGCAACAAATAATGAATTTAATAAAACTAGAATTCAATTCATTAATTGTTCTTTTTAAACATAAACTGAGCACAAATCGATTAATTATTATATTTAAATAATAACTCCTTTTATATTATTTCTTACTTGAATTTACATGATTTTATCATCGATTGTAATTTTAAAAAAATTATAGACATTATTTTAAAATAAAAAGTGTATATTACTTGTAACATGGAGTTAACATGTTGAATGCCTGTACGATTATACCCCACATTTAATATACTCATATATTATTTTAATATTATGACATATGGAATACCGAAAATTACATGTACTTTCAAATTGTGTACATCAGAAATTACTTCATGAATTACATGATTTTTCGGTCACATGTTATGCTTAAATAAACATAGAGTAACAACTTGTAACACAACTTATATAGGATATGCATATCTGAACATTATGCATAAGTTAATTAAAATTTTAATTAATTTGATATATTAAAACCTATCACATGGTGTGTCCTGTATTTATGAACAAATTCAAGTACATTTCTAATGGTTAACATTGAAAAAAAATTAAATTTTAAATATGTGTAATTTTTTAAAATAACACTCTGTGTAGATCCAATATACATTGTGTGTACACCCTTCACTATCTATATGAAGTACACGCCTAAGGAAATGGAATGTAAAACATACCTCAACAAATTTTGTATACATGGAATGAACAATAGACAACACGCTGTGTTGACTCCATGATACACAGTCACCAGTTAGGTAGGTCAGGTATTGAATACACGACCCATAATTGACTAAAAAACTATACATTCTATTTCCGTTGGCTACATGGTGTGTACTCAGTCATACCGTGTGCCGGTCTATTTGGGTCAACACATAGTGTAAGAATTAGGTATGCTACATGTCATCAATGAAAATTTGTTCATTAATTTTTGAAATATATTCATGTTCATTAAAAATAACTACACATAGTGTCACTCAAGTTACACTACATGTACTGTTGTGTTATCTTGGATGAATCCTTGACACCTCTAGATGAGTTTCTTGATTTTATTTTAATCACAAAAATAAATATCTCGATTATATCTATTTGAAATGAAAGATCATAAAAGATACCTCACAATTTAGATTAAAATAATGATTAAACATGAATTGAAAAATTAATTAATATGGGTAAATCACCAATGATCTTTAAATATTATATACAATTATGTGTCTACTTTGTTGTCAATTTTCGGTTTCACGTTCGGAAAAAAGCATGTGATTAGTGGTACCTAACATTTATTTTCATCAATATTGATGATTAATCAAAGATATATATAATGATTAATCATCGAGATCAATGTAATTGATTCACCTATCGACAATATAAATAACACTGGAACCAAGAGAGATGATATTAAGTTATATTTTTTATAAATAATTTAATTAGATAAATAATTAACTTTAAGGGGTTATTTATTAGTTGATGAATCTGATGAAAGATCTGTGGTGCAATGTTTTTGGGTTGTAGAAACCATGTGAAGATTTACTTTAGCGGTGATCCACATGTGTTTCTGGAAACTACAGATATCACTAAAGGAGTCTCTGGGTGCTAACACGAATGATCCTTGTGGTTGCACCATCTTCTTTGGTTGCATTCATAATTGCTTCCAAATCATTTCCCTTCACCCTGGGGAGGGGGATTTCTTTCAATTATAGGGATAATTCTTTGAGAAAGTATCTCTCTAGGATTTAGGGTATCCTCCAAGATTTTTTTTTGCACAACTACATTAGATCGTGAGAAGATAACATAATTTTGTATTAGTATATCTAGGATTAAAATAAAATAATTTCACAAGTTCCCTTATTATATTTTTTATACTAGAAAATCCCCATGTCAAATAAAAATATTAATATTATTATTTCTCAACATGTTTTTAAGTGGAGAATTTTAATTTACACTATTTAATTAAATAATATTCAATAATATTAATTCTCCCCAGACCAATAAACTCAGTCTGTCATTCCTCCACAATATTTATCAGGGATTGAATAATGTCTATTTATTTATTAAATAAATAACACCTCATTATTCAACAATAAATAAATAAATATTATATTTAAAAATATCTAATAAATTTTTATTAAATATTCCGCTCAAAATATTTTATCTCAACTAACTAGAGACAGAATAAATGTGATCAAACATAACTTAATAATTATTAAACCACATACAGGAATAATATTTTTTCAACCTATTAAATAATATATTATAATATATTATTTAACTGAGAATCTGGACTCAAATAGTGTGCGACCCTCTAGGCCTCTTTCTTAGTATCATTATGTAAAGATGCATAAACTCCAATGTTATCATCTATAAACATGCCAAGGCACCCATCGAAAAATAATTTAATGCCTCAATGACATGTCACATGATACAAACACATACTGTGTAATATAATAACTTTACCATATTGTCTCAAATCATGATGGTTGTATGCCAGTTCCATCAACCTATATGATCGATATCTCATTCTTTAAAATTCTAAATATAAAACTTTCATATTTATCACAATGATCATGGATTTATTTAGGCTTTATTATTTCCCTAGAAAGGCCTAATATATTATCTTACATTAATGATCATAAGGGTTAATTCCTTTCTCATATTATTCATTAATGAAATATTACTCATGAAGCACCCAATGTATCATACCTCACTGTGAACATCTGCATCATGATTTTCATCAATACATCGAAATATGCATCTGATAATATCAATTAATAATAATATTATAGTATAAGGACTAATACCCATGTCCGTAGATAAGAACATCCAATGACCCAGATATATGTGGATTTCCTTTTAGAGGCTCTCATTCTTATAATTTACTACTATATATTACATAGGGAATACGCAATGAGAAGGTTAATCGTTGTTCTATGATCCTCCAACCCTAATTGATTATATCATATGAGTCCCTCAAAAAATAACATCCAGTTGTAGAATATATATTCAAAAATTCTATAATCAAACATCCAGGTATTCATCATATGAGGTATCTTCTATGATCTTTTAGTTTGACTTCCACTTTTAGGTTATTATAACTTACTATGTCATGGATAAGAACAGTCCTGATATAATAAGAAGCTTATTAATATTCAAAACCCTGAATATAAGTTTCCATAATGTACACAATAATTTGGTTCTATGGAAGATAATACTACAAAATAGACCATTCATGATCTATGAAGATATCAATTTGAAATAGGTAAATGAAATTGTTTTTGGGAAATTATATAGGCCATTTAACCCTATATTTGTTTAATTTAACCCCCTAGTAAACCCATTTTCACCTTAATCATGGTAATTAAATTTAAACGATTTTACATTATAAAATGGTCAAAAATTTATTTTAACATATTATTAAATAGAAAATATTTCTAATTCTAAATAAGGAATCCATTTTTAAAAATTACAATCACATAAGTATAAAAATATAATCTTAAATTAAGTCATTATACGTGATGAAAATGTGTCTTTCTAAAGTTAAAATATTCAAAAAATTTAAAAAAATATTTATCAAAATTCTACATAAAATTTATTCAAATGGAAAAATTAGGTTAATAGTTATATAATTTATTTAATTTTTCATCTAAAACCATCATATAGTAGTTTTTATGTTCTAAAATTATTTTATTGAAATTATAATTCATAATGAAAACCATTATTTTCACCGTTTTTTATAAATTATAAATTAAACTATCTAAGAAAAAATTTAGATTCTAAATATAAATGTGAAATATAATTTTTACAATAAATTTTATAATAGTGGAAAAAAGTAATTTTAAAATAAGTGTTGAAATGGTGACAAAACTACTTTTTAAAAAATAACTTTTTTTCAGTGTAGCATCGTATATATTTTTATCTATTGTATAGAAACAACATAAGATGAATGATATAAAAATTATTGAATAAATAATAAATAAATTGATTAAAATAATTAACCGAAAGTTGTTTCTTTACTTTATTAAGGGAATATGCATTATTTTAAATAAAAGTAGTTTTTCTGAATGATTTCGTTTTTTTGAAAAAAAAATTTAATTTATAATTATTTGGTCACCAATGAATTCATTTTAATTTTATTTATAAACCCTTTTTTTATAATTTAGTTAATCTCATTCATACATGGCATTATAATGGCTAGGTGATAACTATCATATTAAATAATTGTATTTTAATAGTATTCCACCTTTCTTTTGAAATTGTTGTTGTCTATAATATTAGATAAACTCTTTATTTTATATAACAAAAAATAAACATAGTGTTGGATGTAACATTATATAAAATTGCTTATATGTGTAATTAAATATAATCTTATAATTAGGTCTAACCAAAAATATAAAAAAATTATTTTTTAAAAAATAATATTTCACAAAATATTGGGGTGTTACATACATTACCTGCATCATGCCAATATAGTTGTGAGCAACATGACCAACCATAATGATCCTAAAATGGTTCCTTCTAAATCATAGACCTCAAAAGTTACTATATGTGAACTCCCCTATAGTAATATATCAATCCTATGGTTCACCAAAATCTAAAATGCATTCTTAAATCATATCCTCCATCATCAGGATTGTTCTCTCTGAAAGTCCATTAATCTGTAGATGATATGTAATATAGAAATTTAATTTATTCTATCTAGTCTTATGAAATCCATTCAGAAACCACATCATGAAATATGCATCTTGATCTGAAAAAACTCATTAAGGTTCTCCCTAAAGTCATAAAATCCCATTGGCATAAATGTTTCCCAACATATCTACTGAAAAAGATACTCAGATACATAATAATCGGTCCACCTTCCTCAACAAATAATCTAATACCCATATTTAATATCAACTTCTTGGGGTCCTGGGAAATCTCTTCATGAATTCCACAATTTCATCATCTCACGTCCGAATAGGTGTGTAATTTTTCTTAATAATTCTTCAAGTCACTTATTACCCACCACGATTCGTTGAGTTGTCATGAAATATAAGAAAATTTGTATGATAACTCTATTCCTTCCTAAAATCAAAATGTGTCACCTGTTATTTGTAGAAATGGGTCACTTCCTACAAATAGTTCCCACATCAATATGCATATGAGATCTTACTCGGTGATAACTTTCACCAAGTATTCAAATGAAAATATGATAACTAAAGGATTATAAGTCATTACATCATGGTCCTCAAATGAATCCACCATCCCCTCAGACAACAACTTTATCATTTCAAATTCAACCTTTGAAGGCTTCCCTATAAACTAATGTATTTTCGTTCTGAGATAATTTTAAAAATCATTACCTTTCCCTAATGAATAATCCATTTCAAAACCAAATTTATATAGATACTACACCAAACACCTCTACTACGGATTCATATCTTCTTGGGAGAATATATTTCACAAAATCTTTTAATTTATATTTATAAAAAATCATTCACTGAATAGATAATGGAACTAAAACATTTGATCATATACCATAATTAATAAATCTTAAACAACTGTTTGGTATATTTGCTTATGGGGTTATAGCTGATGAGACCCATAAACCACCACACAGTCCATGTACAATAGAATAACCCCTGAAACCAACACTAAAAGCATCACAATAAATATAATATCCAATACTAGTCTTAGATATGATATGGATCATAACACTTATTAATTTCAAATTTATCTCTATTATTAACTCTTCACAATTTTATTTCTACTCAAATTACACCCCCTTATTTGTATTTATTTTCATTGGAACATCATAATGGAAGAATTCATGAATGAAACATTTGTAATAAATAGATAGAGCAAGGGAGATCTTAATCTTGATCAATTTTAAAAGGCATTCCCAAAAAATCACTACATCAACATTTTCCCTCTCCACATATATTCCCACCTCAAAGATTATATTCGTATAAAATCATTCCTCAAAAATTATGAAGTCGCACTTCAAGTGCTTGGCTATAATTTGATGCACATAAGTGTACTAACATATTCTTTAGGTGTCTAGTGATGTGGAAATTATTTCATTTATATTTTTTCAAATCATTTATTTTAATTGATTATGTTTTTATTAGGAAAATAATGTTTATTTGTGAATAATTTATGGGTTTTTTATTTTGGTTTTTCATTAATAAAAATATTTTTTTCTGTTAAAATATATTTTATTTTTTATTTTATTTATGTTTTTGATTAAAAATTTACTATGTAATTATTTAAAACCCATATATTATTCATTTATATATTTTATGTTATGAAATAGCAATATATTAATCATTTTTTAATAACTTTGATTATTTCAACAAAATAATATTTAAATATTTAATATCATTATTTTATTTTATATTTATTTTAATTTTCAAATTTACTTCAAATTTATAAATTTTGAACATTTTTATATTAAGTAATATAAAAATATATTTTTTATTTATTTTTTTAGTAATTTTATTTATTAATATTTATTAATATTTATATTTTATGTGTTTATGATTTGAATATATTTTGTTTGATATTATTTTTCTTCTGTATCTACAATGCTATAAGTTCCACATCTCATACTACCTCTCCTAACAACAACCTCTCCAACCACCAAGGTTGGTGCTACAATATATAGGAATCATCTCCAGTTTAGGTGTTTTCACTGGAGGTTCTAGTCTAGTAGAACTTCCTAAAATCCCCACAGAAACATTCACAGGAATGGAACCTCCGCTTGAAATAACTTATTAGAGAAAATGTGAAGTGGTGCTTAAAAATATAAAATGATCATCAGTAGATCTACCAACTGTAGTTAAAATGTTATCAGGATCTGGACCTCAACACCACCTCCCATCTCTCTTGATGAGTCATGCCTCGTTGATGTCTGACAATGATGGAAATCTGAGCCAAATCCATATCCCGCAATTGAGAGGGATGTATAGCTTGAATGTGACTATAAGATCAAAGATCCAAATATCTTTTATATTGTATCAACATCCATAAAAAATAATATTTAAATATTACACATCCAAATTTGAAATCAACCCTCACTATTGCAGATGCACTAATGCTAGTTGAGATTGAAGAAGGCACTGTCGCACTAAATTCAACCAACTTTCGATGTTGTATCTTATATTGTTGTTGATGATCAGTGATCCATTGGAACAAATCATGTTTATATCCACTACCCCTGCTTGTTCAATAGACTCCGGTAAAATATATTGACCATGGATCGAGATCCACTAATTCTTGAAAAGGTATACCGTGAAGCTTCAACAAGACGATTATCCACCGATCCTTGTAGAATATTCAATCAGGTGAACAAGTTTATTTTATATTTGAGGATTTACAATATGATGAATCTAGTAAATCCAGTTCTGAGCCAATGGAATTCCATCTCTGTTATATTTTTCATTTTTGCAGCATGATAAAATGAGTGCAACTAAAGATGAACCACTATTCTATTTATATTTATTACAGTTGAAAAATAAAAATTACCATGAGAATTATAGATGATTATGGCGCTATCCTATCACCATTTCTTTTCTCAAATGATATATTTTCAACAGTAGAGAACCATATTTTGTGCTCCACTATAGCTGCGATATCCCTTTTTTTAAATTAAAACTCATTTAATCTTTATAATACACATATTATATTTTTATTATTCTTATATTTTAATAATTCTAATTTTAATTAATGTATTTAATTTGTTTTTATATATGAATATTCAACTACTTATTTTTTCAGCAATATTATTAATGTTCCTTTTAATATTTGGAAAATATTTTTATTATTCATCTTTCTTTTGAAAATATTAATCAAATAAACATATTCGTTATTTATATTTATTTTATATAATTTTTTATTTATATATATAAATAACAAAATTTATATTGTAATAATCATATAATTAGTGAAAATACTTATTTAATATAAGAAATTAAATATTGATTTTATATTAAATTAATATTATTAATAGATATTAATTAAATAAACTGAAAATTGAAATACAATATTCTATTTGTTTATAAAAAATGTATGCATTAAAATTGAACCTATTAATATACATATTTATTTGTATTTATAATAATTATAATTTTTTCAAAAATGAGACAGGATACAAACATACATGTTTACACGAACATGTACAAGAATAAACAAATAACATAATGATTTTCAATAATAAGAATATAACACACCAAACACAGTAGATTACCCAAATTTAAGATGACAACAATAGCGCTCAAATACCATTCAAAAAAGAAATAAAGGTATAAAATAACAATATATTATCACGTAAATTGCCATCACATCCATTGATGTTAAAAAATAAACAAATTATTTTTAGGTTGAAGTTGATTTCAAAGGAGCCATTAGTGGATTATTAATTTTCCCTCATCATTTCTTTATAATTCATTCATGTTTTATTTGAATAAAATCCTGAACATTTGGATGAATGATTTTACGGGGATCTCAGGATAATTTCTTTTACTCTTCATACTCTTATAAAGTCATTATCTATTCATCAATTTACATTTGTTGTTTACTTGACTTCTAAAACATCTCTAAAAGATGATGACTCTCTTATTTCAATGATTCTATGATACCTTGATACATTTCATTATGTTTTTTTATATATAGTTATATTAAATCTAATGCGACATGTATAATAAGGGTCACCAACATCCTAATCATTTTTGATCAGAGAAAATGATGACAAACAAAGAGGTTCAAATGTATAAGACTAGGGAGTTAGATTATCTGACTCTGATGATATATAGTTCTTTTTTTTAGGTTTTTTTCTTATAGTACCTTCATGATCTTTGAATTGTTTTGAAAAAAATTGGTATGTTCCATACATGATACAACTTAAATCTTTTATTTCATTTCGGATCATGCCTGAGTAATATTTAATCTTTATCTATCTATACAAAACAATGATAATGGTATGTATTTTCATATATAAAAAATTAATGAATAATAGTAATAAAGTTCTCACAATATTTTGTTTTTATTTACCATTGTTATTCACATTTTCTCCTTTCATGATTCATCCATTATAATTCAATATAGCCTACTTGATAAATTGTATGTGACACTACAATAATCTTTTTTTTTCAATCTTTACAACCCCCATTCCTGCCTCCATTGTATGCAATTTAGATGTGATTATAAAAAATCAAATGACCGGTAAAAACCATAAATAAGATCTTGGGAAACACATATATAGCCCTTGCATAATAATATATCTTCACCAATATAGTACCTAGAATTCAAAGAATCCAACTCTTTCTAAAAAAATATGTTTGGGATTGTATTGGTGAAATAAAGTGAATGTGCGTTTGGGTTTAATAATAATGATAGTTATTTATATATTGATGATAAATAATTCTTAATCAATTTATAAATAATAAACCGTTGGATGGATTCCATATTGATATCAATCATTGTATGGATTTTGTCATCAACCAACCTGATCATGAATGAACCATTATCTCAATCGTTAGGTGAATTTAATTTCCGTATGAGCCATCAGATGGATTTTATCATTGTGCCAACCTTATCATGGTTACACATTAATCTCATCAATACAAAAATATTTCATTTTGATCGCATCCATCAGATGGGTTATAACTTTATATAACCTTATCATGATCACGTATTCATCCATAATGTTAGAAGGATTTCATTTTGATTCCAATCACTGTATGGATTTATAAATCATCCAACATTATCATGATCACATATACTTTTTTAAAATTTATTTATAATTATTTATTGATTAATGTTTCATGAATTTAAAAATATAAAATTACATAAATAATATATGAATTCATTTTATTTTTAAGTATTCTTTTTAAATTTTTTAAAAATTTATATAATTAATAACACTTATTCAGTATTTTAATATTTTATTGATATATTTATATTTTAATTAAATTTGACATAGTTTTAACATTCAGAGTATAAAAAATGGATCGTTGTATATATTTCATAATAATCTCAATTTTTGGTTGGATTTCTTCCTCATCAAACCTTTTCATGATTGATCATTCATCAAAATCATTTGAAGGGTTTCATTTTGAAATGAACCATCGGATTAGTTTTATCTTTATTACAATCTTATCATTATATCACTATGATCTTAGCCATCTGTTATATTTCATTTTATCACAGTATTCCGATGAGTTATAGATTTATCAAACCTTATAGTATTCACATATGTATTTTATTATTTATTTATACATATTTTGTTGATTTCAATTTAATTGTTTTAATACATTTCAATTTTTATATTTATTATATTATTAATTTTTTTATATGTATTTTCGATTTGTTATTTTAAAACTTTTATAATTAATATATATTCTTCATTATTTTAATATTTTTTGATATATTTATATTTTAATCAAAAATTTTACATTTTTTTTCATTCAAAGTAGAAAATATTGATTATTGGATGGATTTCATATTAATCTCAACTATTGGATGGATTTCATCCCAATTCAACCTTATCATTATTGCACCTTTATCACAAAAGTTGGATGAATTTCATTTGGAAATGAACCATCACATGAGTATTATCTTTATGTAAACCTTATCATGATACCACTACGATCTCACCCATCCATTAGATTTCATATTTATCACAATCGTCATATGAGTTTTAGAATTGTCAAACCATGTCATGATTGCATAACCATCCCGACCGTTGGAATGATTTCATATTGATATCAATCATTGGATGGATTTTATCCCCATCCAAACGTATCATGATTGTATCTTTATTTAGTTGAATTTTTCAATATGTAAGTATCACTGTATTACTTCATTATAATATATGCTTGATAAGAATAGAAAAATGAATTACCATATTGGATATCCTTCTAATATTTATTTTGAAACTTCTTCATCATTATCATCTCCATCTTCATCTTTATCCCATGATATGGAAAAAAATGCATTTGAAGGGTTATATGAAGTAGTACATTGAGTAGTGAAGAGGAAAAATATGATGATGGCACATTATTATATCTTATAAAATGATATGTCTTATCATGATGGATATATCCTGAGGCACGTAGTTATTAATCACGATCATGATGTTGTAGATACTAATTTTATTGATTATTATTCATGTAATACATGATATAATTCAACATTACTATGTCGGCGATATAAAATATCCCGAAGAAATTTTGTTTTTACAATTAATGTATTTAATGGACATGACAACTAAATTCAACAAATAATTTATGGATTTGGTAAATAAGGATTATCAACTCTATTGAAATTAAAATCTGCATTTTGGATGTTGGCGTATGACCTCCAAACTAATGCATGTGTTGAATATGTAAAAATTGGTGAGCCTACGAAAATTTAATGATAAATGAAATTCATGCTATTATTGAATTTTTTCATAGAGATACCTTTGATCACCTAATGAAAATGGTATTACAAGATTTCTTTACATTGGTCAAGAACGTTCCTTTCCTTGAATGTTATGTAGTTTTGATTGTATGCATTGGAATTATAAAAATATTCATACAGCATGGGCTAGACAATATGAAAGACATTCTAAATCCACAACAATTATTCTAGAAGTAGTGGTTGATCAAAATCTTTTGATATGGAACACATATTTTGGTATGTCCGGAACCAATAATGACATCAACATGCTTGAATGAAATCATTGGTTTTCTAATCTCTCTCAATGTATCTCTCCTTTGACTCATTATGTCATAGACATTAACGATTATGATATGAGATACTATTTTACATATTAAATATATCCAAATTTGTCCGCAATTGTAAAATTTATCCAAATTACACATAGTGAATAGAAGAAATTTTGTTCAACGAAGAAAAAAGAATTTAGAAAAGATGTGGAATGAGAATTTTGTGATTTATTTACATTCATTCCAATCATCATAAGAACTACAAATTTATGGATAAAATATTTATTACAAGATATAATGACTTCATGAATTACCTTGAACAATGTGGTAATTAAGGGTGAATGTGATTTAAATGCTCAAATTATTGATGTGATGGAATTGAAAGCTCTAAATGTTGAGATAAACATAGATGAAAATGATTAATTTCAACACTTACATAGTCAGTATAGAATAATCATTAATAAGGATGCTAATATCTAACTTCAAAATGAATTAATTGAGAATCTAGGGTAGAGATATGCTTATTTATATAATTAACTATAATTAAGTTTCTATTGTAATTTTGATCATTTTTTATGGAATATTTTGTATATAGAAGACAGTTCTATTGAATTTTATATTATATTATAATGTAATGAGTTCAAGATTAATTTTTATTAATAATTAATTGATTACATAGTAAATTTTATTATTGTATAAACCTTTTGTAATATATATATATAATAATTATTGATTAACTATTTAAAAAATATTTCACATAATTAATCAATCACACACATGTAATTATAATTATAATTAAAAAAGTATAATTTCTTCAAAATACACATGTCATAAATAAAATGTATATTATAGATAAATCAATAAAAATTAATGATACATAATAATGGAAATTTTATAAACAAAATACAATATATTAATGTATAATAAATATAAATAATTTATTATTATATTTTAATTGATATTGTTAAATAAATATATGAAATTAAAATAAATTTATTATTATTGAATATCATATTTTATTACATTTAATTATTAACCTTATTAAATATAATAATATATCAAAGATTAATTTTATGAAAAAATATGAATTGTTATATAATTTATTCAATAATTGTAATAATAATAAAATTATAAAATGTAATATTCAAAGAATATTCTTTTTGAGGTGTTTAATTATGTAGGTTGGTTGGAGTGATGTTTACTATTGATACTTCAAAATGAAGTAATCGTACTACAAAATACTATTTTGGGTTAGAGTTTCCCTATAGTACTTGACTAAATGAATGTGAGAGCCTCATAATAAAATATTCAAATCAATTATATACTCATGGAACCCTTCTATGAGCGGTGATCTATTTTACATGGGTTTGAATTAAATATAAGGATAAAACATTCTTGAGTTAAACAATATTTTTCATTTTATATCTTTTTTTTGCAGATGTTGTATTGATGACATGAAAAATTAAAAAAATCAATAGTGGCATGTTTGGATTATTGATGTCTAATTAAATATGGTTCTATAAATTTGTGACAAAATGATTTTATTTAGAGAAGAATCAAATATATTTTCCATTATATTTTTTATCAATTATATGGCTTTATTAAGTCATGAAATTTTATTGGAGACTCTCTCAATCATGTGAATCATGTGTAATGGTAGTTGAAATTGTCACTTCATATTTATTGTATAATATTTGAATTGTTGAAATACTAGGAACTTCACCACATGTAAGAGAATAATAAATTTGAAGAATTCCACTCAATTCATATCAATGGATTTTTGTTATAATGATGCGTTACACATGGAGTCTATAGAAGACGACTCTAATGCTAATTTTGGTGATGTTGGTTACGACAAAAAATATACTGAACATCGCTATCATTAAAATAGAGTATCGTAATGAATACTAGAAGCTATTTGGGGGATGATCGATAATCCATGATTGAAAACTATTGATTTTTTATGATGCAGATAGTTGAGGAGAGATATAGTCTGGAGCACATATGGGATATGTAAATAATGCGGAGAATAAACATATTTTTATTCTTTCTTTCAACAGTTTTGTTCATCTCTCACATTTAATATGCTTTTTGGATATAATATATGAGTATAGAAGCTATACTGTACTGGTTTAATATTTTGATCTTTTTTTTGAGATAATTTAAAAATTACAATCAATTTATTATTTTTAAAAAATTGATTTTGATAACTAACTTATGAACTGAGAAATGATTTATCTTTTGTCTAATGTGTACCATCTATTTTTTACTCAATCTATTTAAAAATTGATTAAATTAAATCAATAAAAACATGAAACTCTTTAAATGGAAAACTAAACCCCACCCGACTTCATTATTATTAATATACTCCTAAATATTCATTTTTTATGTAATTCATGTGTTGAAAATTAGTCATAGAACTCATATTATACTTCTTATTAAGTAATTATAATCATTTTAATTAATTCATGTTTGTTTTCTATGTTTTTTCTAATTTTTTATTCATTTTCATGGACCTACAACAACTGTTACCTTCTTGTTGACCTTATACCATATCTCACAAATTTATTATTGTTTTTTGGAATTTAATTTCAACTATTTAATGACCTAGATTATAAATTTTTGGTGCCATTTTTTAAGAAGGAATCATGTTTCAAATAAATTCAAAAAATGTATAAAATAAAATAAACATAAATATTCGAGTTATAAAAAATATTACAATATAATATAAATATTTTTTTTAAATATATGATGTAATATTTATAAAATTTTCTGTTCATGATCATGATATTTGTGTCTTGGTAAATAAAGAGTATAAATAAATAAGGAACCAATTAATAGCTCTAAGTAAACAAATATTTAAAATATAAAATTTTACGAAGAGATAGAGAGAGATCTGTTGATGATAATCAACTATTAGTAATTTAGAAAAATTTTGAACAACCAATGATGATGGAGTATCGACTCCCTTAATTGTAAAATAAAACTTATTCAATCATTATTAGACATATAACCCATAAATAGGTTCTAAATAAGTAATATATTTCAGAAATTATTTTATTCAATTGAATGCCTAATGAGGACTCATAATCCATCAATGGCGTTTTTTTCAATATATTGCTTCAACATCAACAATATGGGATATGTGAGAATGAAATAATAATTATATTTATCCCTTTTAGTTTCAAGGGAAATTCATGTAATTGGTTTTTTCACATGATAGAGAAATCATTAAAACCAGGGAATAATTTGACAATTATTTTTATTAAGAAATTTTATCATTGGATACATAATGGATATCATAGAAACATGAATTCTTAACTTAACAATGTGGATTTGGAGACCATCCATTAAACACGGTATAATTTTACTAACATACATAGGCAATGTACTCATCACTATCTTCTTTCCCATACAATCACTGATTTCATTGATAAAGGTTTATCACCTACTGGTTAGAACATTGTTGACCAATGTACAACAAAAAAATTATACTAATAGAACTGATAAAGAGTGTCATACCCATCCCCTCACATGTATGCCTTATTTGAGTCTTGGATTTTCTATTTTTGGTTCTAGAATGATTCAGGGGATCTAAGGATAAAATGGGATTTTGAGATAAATTTGAAAGGTTTGTGGTTAGTTTAGATATGTGGTAACAATTTCATATGACACTATGAGGTTCCCATGGAGTAATTCATGGTTTATGCATGGTTAAATAAATAGTTAAACATTCCCATCAAATATTTTGGGATTTATATAGGTTTTCTAGGTGTTTTACAAGGTTAGAGTATGGTTTTCAAAAATCATGATGCCCCTAGTGTAAACCATTCACTCCCCAAACAGAATCGGTAGTATGGGCACATGATTAAGGTTCATGGTTTGTTTAACTATGTGTATCCTCCAAGAAACCATGTGAAGTCCCTCCAAATAGTTAAAAAGTAGTATTTTACAATTTCACCTTAGAATTTTGAAATCATATTAACCCCTAATCTCATTTTTATTATCCCAATCTTTCCCTAGTGCTTCTGGGGTCACTCCATTGGAATTCATGGTGAATTATTTCATTCGTGATGGATCACAATGATCTATGTTATGCTTCTAATATGGTTTCTTAATTTCATTATTTATCTACAATAGATCACTTATCTTATCATCTTATTAGAACCCAATTAAGTTTATATGACAGGTTTAATGTGTTTTATGGAAAATCGATGATGTTTTTAATCGATATAGGATCGTGATGACATGATATACTATTCCTCAGTTTCTACTTTCAATGGAGGATTATGCTACCACGGTAGGTGTTTTATACAAAGAGTTATTTCTTTAAATTTCTAAAACTCAATTAGGTTCTTTATGTAATTTAATTTATATTTGGTTTAAATAGATTTATTTGAATGATATATGTTTTTATGTTGTGTTTCTTTAATAACTTATTTTATCGCACCATGTGTTTGATTAATTTATTAATTGGTTAATTTATTTTCGAAATGTAATTTTAACCATTGAAATGAACATGGTCAGGATTTTAAAATGTTTTATAAATTGCATGCATGGTTTGGAAATTTATTTTTACAATCGAGGAATATTGGGAATGTTGGGTGTGTCAGGAATATGACATAGGTTACCCTAGTGTTTTTGGCAGTACTAAGGGTTTCACTCAAGATATCTATTGACTGTGGGAGGAATCGTTATTTTTTGTACAAAACTTTTGTCTAGTTTAGGATTTCTTTTTTCTAGTACATTTTCTCAACGTCTAGGGACCACTACAGAGTTATTTTTCAATTATGTTTATTTATCTAAAGATAGATTTTGTCTTGGATTTTTACACACACATATTCATATGAGGTTGTATCATTTGGTATCACATGATGGATTGTGTCGTGGATTTTTTCTCACATTTATAACATGATTTTGTCTCATATGGTTTGGAATGATGGATTATTTAATTGATGTGTGTTTACATTAATAGCTTATGGTGTAACGTTATTTCACCCTATTTTATAACTTCTACTTTTCATATTCTTGGACCTATGAATATAAAAAAAATTAATGAAAAATAAAGTTAAAAATATTTACAATAGTGTTTGGGTTTATAAAAATTATTTCTCAAGTTATTTATGTTTTAAAAGATAGAACATATCAATTATTGATATTTTACGTCGTATATACATGGTAGTGGTATAATTCTGGTTTCTGTGCTCACACCCTACTTTGGAAATTTGTATTTATAGAAATTTTATTATGGTATATAGGTAAAGGGAAGGGACTCTTCTAGAATGTTGGTTTGTCATAATATTGTAGACTTAGGTTCAGGTAGGTGTGTAGGTGACTTTTGGTCACATAGACAATTATTGGTCATGAATGATTTATAAATTTCTTTTTTAGCATGTTTGGATTGAGTTATATGGATCTTATATGATTTCAATTTCTTCTACCTTTCAATATGGTTGGATGTCTTATATTTTTATTAAAAGACTAGTTTTTCATTATCATGTTCCATTTTACAATTCTAAAAGGCCATCTCGAAGGGCTTGTCAGGTTCATTTGGGATGTTTCCTTAAAAAATGGTATTAGAGTGATGATCAGCCTAAAGTGTGTTATCACTACCTGAATTTTAGGTCTATGAATTATGTAGATATGTGTTAGGGACATTGTTATATGGGTAGTAACTGTATGATGGTAATCTATCAAACTTATATGTCTGAACTCATGTTACCATGAGTGGTTGGAAAATGTTTACAGGGGTTGCAATTTTTGTTTGACGTGTTTTAAATGATTTGAATGGGCTATTTACATAAATTGACATATTCCTTATTTATGAATTTTTTTTTCATTAATATAATTTATTATTTGATTAAATTATAAATGTCTTAAAGAATAGATGTAAATTCAATGTCTTGGTCATAAGATTTTGGAATATTCGATAATGATGATCATTGTCTTGCAGTAAATAGGAGATGCCTCTGAGAAGAGATATTCAAAATCTGAGAGAGGAAGATGTCAAATAGGATCCATAGGTAAATAATCTAGTGGACCCATCTATTATTGACGCAATAATCCTTACAATTTAAACTCTGGGCCATGTGGGTTTTGGGAACCCTGGTGTGTGGTGGATCATGACACTGAATTTTACAAGCAGCAATCGACCATCTTTTATGGTAAAAAGGACCCCGGGAATATGTAGAGTGGTTTTATTAAAATTATAAAAAAATAAAATTCTTGAAGGCTCATAGAGAATCAAAGGTGGATTTTTCATGTATATTCTCTAGGGAATGAGAAAAAAATAGTGGGAATAGATTATAAAATCATAGTTCTTTTAGGATATTCAATATAGTTCTTTCAAGATAATATTTAATTAGTAGTTTTACCCATAAGAATTATGTGTGGTGATTACTTTTGATTTTCTTACCATGGAGTTAGAGTAGCACACCATTCTAGAGTATTTAACCAACGTTACTGAGATGGTGTATGTGGAATAGATCTATTTACCACTATGTACCTAAAGGAATAGATGTCAAGAATATGTTCGGGATTCCATCCAACCTGTCTCGACCTGCGACAAGGCATGACATGCATTCTTGATGAAATTGGACTAAAAACTAGTTACAGGCATCAAAAATAATCTAATGGTTATGATTTACCCAAATAATACATGGAAAAAACTGATGTAGACAATGAAATAAGAAACTGTAATCAATATAACAAAATTAATACATGCCAAAATATAAACAATGCAATCTAAACATACAAAAAACTAAAAAACTCAACTGAAACCAAACCAAAACATGACCATATCTCTATCTAACCACTCTGTCACTACAATCTATAAAACTATCCCACTCCATTGTAAATTTGAATAAAACTGAACCTATAAAACAACACAGGTCTACTGACTCCAAGTGGCACAAGTAGGGTGTGAGCATAAACATCCTAGTAGGTATGCACCAATGAATAGATACATGTCCTTTACTAAAATATTTAACAAATTATATTTTGTAATATATTTGAAAAATATGATATTTTTTATCTTTAAATAACTAAAAAAAATTAACAAAAAAACAATTTTAAAATCATTAAACAACCGTACATTTTTTAAAATAAATTACCTTTTTAAAATATAATTTCAATAAAAAAATCCCACATAAGAAAAACCCAATCAATGTGATGTGAACCACGGGTAGAAACAAGTATAAACATGGGAAACAGTGATCATGTTACCATTACATAAATAAAAAATAAATAATACATGTAAGAAAAAACTAACAGGGATAATTACCTAAGTTATTTAAATTAAAGAATTACATACATATATGTAATCATAGGAATTTCAAAAATATCCCTATAATAAATTCCTAGATGAACTTATTTTTCACTCACCCACTGATATATGGTGAAACAAAATAGTAAATAACCATCATGGTTTATCAAAACTAGCCTAACTAGTAGAAAATCCCACATATCATATCCTCTATCCATGGGTACCAATCTATCTATTCTGGATCTGTAAAAAACCAACACTTGATCCTCTAGATAACATCTAGGAAACTCTTGATAATTGCTATAGAGAGAATGCGGATTTCCTTATATTCGTGGAATTGACCAAAACACACAAATTCCATTTTTCACGAATTGAACAAACTCTGAAAACAACTATGTTAATGAACTATCACTAAAAGGAATACCATAGGGGTTTTCATCACACATATAACTTCTCAATGTGCCAATCAGGTGTACAAGTCAAATGATTTTTCAAACAACTTTTCATAACACCTAATGGTACAAACCATTCCTTAAGATTCTCAATTTCACATCATTTCTAATAAAAATACATTACTTCTAAAAAAATTTCAAATCATGTTGATAACATAACTCAATCTCAGAAAATGAGAAATATTCTGTCAGTGTCATGGGGTTACCAATCAAGTTTCAAATTACCAAATGACCCATGTTTTATATAACACATTTTGAAACCACCTTTTAAAGTATCTAGTAGGTGTGGAACCATTTATAAATGAATATGGTTTTATAAGGACCATTCATAAGAGGGAATGATATGGGAAATAATAATAATGAGGTAAGAGTTTTTTGAAATCATGGATTCCGGGAGGAAATTTTTAATAAGGACCATTATAATTTGTAATCCTATCCATATGTGAACCCCATGATCATATGTATATCCCCACAAACAATGGAATATATATGGAAATCCATAAAAATAGTTGATGACCAATATAAAAGAGTCACCACTAGCATTAACACTAATCAGAATAACTCACACATGATTAGAAAACTACAACAAGTCGTGACAACCACATAAAAATCTCAATTCAAAATTAAAACTGAATTACATAAAAGTTTAAAAAAAGTATAAAACTATATGAAAATACTCAATTTCTTCTAAAATGTGAAATTATAATTTCATCAAACACCTTATAATCATTACTATTTATGAATAATTAAATAACTACTTTTAAAACCCATTTTTTCCATATTTATATCATTGAAATAGTAAAAATGTCATACAAACACATCACAATCATTAGAAATACATTTAGAAATTATTTATAAATAATAAATAATAAAATAGAATGTTCTAAAATTGAAATTGATTGAGACACATTCTTTAATGGACTATGAATGAAAGAAATCAATTGTTGGAGGAAAATGAGTTCCAAGAAATAAACCACACACCCTAGTATTCATGAAAACACATGTAAAACATCATTCCTAACATATATGTTTTTTCCCTGAGAAAAATTACCCATGTAGAACCGTGTATAAAAAATAAGGAGAGAATGGATGATGAAAAATGACCAAAAACTGAATGAAACTCCGCTATGAATCTTGGAGGAGCACCATGAGAGGATGTCCTAGGAACCCTCTCCATGTTTCTTGGTTGAAAATGAGGAGAGTATGGATGATTGGGGTAAATGGAGATAGGGGAAAAAGGAATCTTAAAATTTAAATTGACATGGGAATGTCACATAGTCACCAACCATGTAAACCCTACGCAATGAGAGGAAACCTACACTATATGGTGTTTTAGTTTGAGAAATCATTCGCCAACTGTGCATCATGATTTTGTGAGAATTAGAAAACCACTCTCATGATATCCACATGGTTACTCATAATCAATCATAACTAATGTTTCTTTTCCCCAACACCAAAAAATGATCTCATGCATATTATTCATCCTAAAAAATTATTCTTTCCAAATGAATGAACCACTCTCATGCTTTGAACATGGTTACTCCGCAACCTCCACTATCCACACAGTGCACACTAAACACCCATCAGACAAAACACCCCCGAAACCTCAAAAAATGAAAAATATCACACATGAAGCATCCTAAACCATGAATAAAAAACTAAACATAAATTAATTGATAAAATAAAGAAAATAAAAAATAGAAATACCATCAAGGTGCAACAAATCTAACCACCCAAAAAGTTTCATCCCTCATAAAGTCACATAGCTGAAAAAGAAATAATACTCAAAAATGAAAATAAATTAAGAGAAATGAAACTGTGAACCTTGGTTTGAAATTTTAACTTCATAAGTCATACCAAACCATATCTAGAAAAAAAATATCATGGAGAACAAGGGAAAAGGTTCATGGTTTTCCCCACTATAAGAACATCCCATCATGATGTAACCAACAAATGAACTCTTGACACAATCTAATCACTTGAGTAAATGGGGACCCCAACCAAGGTAACTAAAACTAAACACTAGATAAACCCAAAACTCATATCTTAAAGAAACTTATAAATGTCCAAATAAGAAATGTGGAAAAGTAAAACCAATCCACAAGTGTAACCACATAGGTTTCTCAAAACCGAACAGAACAATGAAAATATTGGAAAAAAGGTCAATAATCCCCTCACAAACCATGAAGTAACATTAATATTCAAAGAAACTAAAATGGGGAAATATAAACCTTCCATACACAATCACTAAAGATAAAAGCTTTTATAGCTATCCATCCAAACAAAAATTTTGGAGAGTGTGAACCGCTTCACTCCATGGCATGTGGATAGATCCATGTTGCCCTGAAGAATATGATTCCCCATAGTCTTGAGATGATGGCCTCTAAATGAGACTACAATTTGGGAATTCTTATTTTATAACTTCTATAAGAGAACCAAAAAGAAACATCATTATTAAGCCTTCAGTGGAGTAAAACAAGATGGATTCACATACCTGAGCCAACCTCATTGAAAGACCATGGGAACAAAGTCTAAAATACAATAAGATAGAACTGGCCAAGAAAACTTTATCAAATAGGTTTCTCTAGAACACTCTTCTCACAAGATGGTTATCCTTCATGAGCGTAAAGTGAAACCAGATTTCCTCCACCTATATATTTCACTCTAGGGACCAACTCGTTAAGAAATTCCTCATCCACTAGATTTCCAAATAGAACATCCTAGGATTATAGTAACTTATCTTTAATCTCTAGACAATGACCCTAAAAATAAAGAGGAGATTTAATGTGATTTCTTGAATCTATCATCAATGAAAAATTACCCATCTCTTTAATTTGATCAATGTAGGCCTTTATCATTTGTTGACCTTGTTGAACATCCTATAACTCTTCCACTTATATCACCTTCAACCCCTTAGGTATAGGTCATGCAATAAAAGTTGTATTAAGTACATAACAAGGAATAAAAATTTGAAATGACGGTTGGATGATCACCTTCAACTATTCTCAATTCATACCCTCCAACAAACCCAAAAAAGATCGAATCATTATGAATTAGGGAGTTCACAATGTTCATAAGACACCTTCGAATTCATCAATCCACTCTGAATCTTCTAACGGGCATCAGTCAACACAGAATACTAGAAACAAAGAGAATATATAGACTCTTCCTCTATAATAGGAGTATGGGCAGGTCCAACAATTATAGAATACTCACTATAAACTTATGGGATATATTCAAGTGGAATATTATAAATAACATAGTTTCACACAGATCAAAATTTAAATTAATCAAAATCCAACCAAAAGGACATTCCAAACTAAATCACCAAGATCATTAACAAATCCTCACAAATCAAAACCACGATTTTATTTAAAAAATCACAATTTCTATTCTCACTTCAAAACATTTTCATTTCAGTGACACTTTTTTGAAATACCAAATCTCATTTTCGAATCACACTTAATCAACAAATCAAATATTAAAATTAAAATAATTTCTTGAAATAATATTTCATTTTAAAATTTGTTCCTCAAAAAACAATTTTCATTTAATAATACACACACACCAACTAAAATCACATCAAAACATAACTCACACTAAAAATTCTGGTAATGTGGAACTAGTGTCAATGCATAACATGACCTCGTGCTTTAAAAGACATTTCCCCAAGAGAGAATCATGCACAATAAGTATCTACAAACATGTAATTAGGATGCTCATGTGTCACTACTCAATGAATGATTAATGTGTAACACTAGTTCTATTCCATTTTCATCCTCCAAAATTCAAAAAACAAACAATACCAAATGGAATAAACCAAAAAACCCAAAACATTAGACTCAAGTCCCAGAATAACACTTGTAACATGAGGCTGAGGATGAGAATTACTTCATGATACTCTTCATGTACGTACCGATCCAATATCAATAGTTTTATATCAAAACATCCTGATGCCTAGAAATCACAAATGGCTATTTTGATACCATTTTATCATGAGTAGGGATGGGATTCCAATAAACCTGAAATCCAACCTAGCCCGTGACATTGACTATGGGGAATTATCGGTCCTATTTTTCAGAAAAATAGTTTTAGGAATCAAAGGTAATATAATGTGAATGATATAGCCTAATAATAAAAAGATATATAAATTTAACATAACACTTTTAAAGAAACTATAATCCACAAAAAATACAGGCCATGCCAGATAAAATGAATGATGAACCCAATGAGAAGTAAAAAAACAAAACTGGAACCAAATGGAAGCCTGGCCAGATCAACATGTGACCTACTAGTTACCACATTAAAAAAAATCAATTTCCATAGGAAATGATATTAGAACTGAACCAAAAAATATTTTCAGTCTATCGATGATTAGTGTCACAAGTAAGGTGTGAGAATAAATATCCAAGAAGGTAAGAACCATAGAATCCATACATTTCCTCTCTCGAAATAGTCATCAAATTATATTTTGAAATACATTTCAATAATATGGTTTTTTATCCTTAATGATCCAAACACACATTTATATAGAAAATCATTCATAAAACTACACATGACCATTCCATTTTAAAATGGATTTCTTTTTTGAGAAAATATTTTATAACCAAAAACCCATAAGAGAAATTCCAGAGCATATAAAGTGAAACATAGGTAGAAAACAGGGTATATATGCGTAGTGGGGATCATGGTACAATTCAAGGAAGAAAAATAATAGTTCAATAATGAAAAAACTAATAGGTCGGATAACTAGAATGTTGAAAATTAAAGAAGAACATACAAATATGTTATCATTGGAATTATCTAAACATCCATAGAATAAAAACCACGACCTACTCAATTCAGAATCACCTATTAGTTTATGTTGAGGCTCCATAGTATATATAAAACATGGATACTCTAAACAAGAATCACTAATGTAAAATCCAACCTTTCATATCTTATACAGATGAGATTCTAATCCATCAAATTTGGATCAACGAGAAACCATCACTCAACTGTCTAGTGGACATCCAAGATTAGCATGATAATATTATAATAGTGAATGTGTAGGTAATCAAACACATGGAATTAACTATAACCCATTTATGCCATCATGAAAGACTTTCCAAAAAACTAACCCCAACTATGAAAATCCCCTCTCACTCGAAGGATGACAAAAGGGGTTCCTATAACACATAGACCATCTCAAAGTGCCAATCGGACCTACATGTCACATGAATTATAGAACCAACATTAAAAATAATAAAAATTACCAACCATGTATCATCATTCTCAATTTCAACATAATTCAATTAAAAATAATTTTCTTCTCAAAAAATTTTTTCAACACAAGCTGATAATATAACCCATAGTCGTAATTTTCTAAAACGGTACAAGAAATCCATTTGTGTACATATTTATATGGGAGCCCTATGCACAATTTTAAATGACCACATCAAATGGAATATCTATGGAAATTCATAAAAATACCTGAATACTAATTTAATGTGTCACTACATGCATTATTACATTTCATAACAACTCAAATATGAGCACTAAACAAGTTCAAGGCATTATAACCACATACAAATCTCAATTAACAATGAAAACCCAATTACTAAAATCCATCCAAAGACCAAAACAATCTAAATATACTGATATTAGTTTTAAAATTCAAATATTAATATCATCAAAAACTTTACAAATATATATACATAGGAATAATTAATGAAATCCTTTAGAACCCCATTTTCACAAAATTATCAACCTATAAACACCAAATCAATTCATATAAATACATAAAAATCATTTGAAACACATTTGAATACTAATTTTAAATTCTCATGAAGAAAATGAAATGTTCAAGAAAGTAAATCAATGGATACACCTAACTCAATGAATTATGAACGCAACCAACGCCTTAGAGGATAAATAAAAAGGCCGAAGAAACAAACCACATAACATAGAATTCTAGAACCACATGTCAAACCTAAAACCTAACCTATATGATTAGGCCTATTTAGAACCAACCCATGAAAAAATGAGTAACTAATATATGCTTATAATAGAAGAATAAAATATACCAAAAACCTAATGAAACTGACCTATGAATTTTTGTGGAGCACCAATGGACGAGGATCTTGATTGAGAGGAGGGTATGTGAGCCCACTTTTTCTACATAGTGTAAACATGAGGAGGAGAGAGTTGATTAGGGTAATAGGGGGAGAAGAGTAAAATAAGAATTTAATAATTATAATGAAACTAGGTAGGTCACATGGTTTGGATGCATGGATTTCTAAACCATGTTCCAACTATACACAACCAATAGGAAATGGAGGACACCCACATGGGATACCTCATCATTTTTGAAAATATGTAACAAGATTAAATAAAAATGATAGATCCTATTTCATTCATACCACACAGTTACTCATGACCATGCACAAGTTGTTCACCTTATCCAAGAAAAGATAAATATTTCACATAGTTACTCTATATTTTCATATGGTTTAGACCAAGCCGTGTACAATCCATTCAAGAATTTTTTTAACGAAATCAAAATAAATTTGAAATGACCATAGCCTCCACAGTCCAAACAATATTTTCACTAAACTATGAAAACTTATCATGCATGTGGAAAAAAACACACACACACTCAGAATATAAAGAATTGTCCTTTGGGACTCATCCCGAACCTCAACTAGAATAATAAATGCCACAAAAATTAATAAATTATGAAAATATTTGGAAACTAGGGTTGGGGTGTGACATAAGAGTAATATGTTTAGGATGAGGCCTAATATTAGGTAAATGTTGATTCTCATGTGCCTTCTGAACATCATGGAGGTTTTCAAAAAAATAGTATTCCTACGGTGGAGTCATCTGAAAAGATAAGATTGAGTGGAGGTTTAGTTGAGAAGTTATTGTATAGGGTGGGTCTTTTGTCCAAAAATGTATGTGAAATGGTGCTCAGTTTTCATTAGGATGAGTTTTAGTGGATTCTTAAATAAATTTTTTTTGGATATCAGTTTAGAATGTGTGTTCATACCAATCCTAACTTTATGGAAGCTCCTAATACATATCATAGTTGTAGATTATAAGGCCTTATGAAGTATTATTAACAATGAATATTCCATGGTATTAAGGAATGATCCACTCTCACCATGGGTTTGAATATTCATTATGATATTTCTAAGGGTGGTGGGACTAATCCTTAGTCCAAGGGTGATGTTTTTGTGGATAAGACCAAACAGAATTTTGCAACATGGTAAGAGTTAGAGGAAACTAATGTGGGGCCATGGACTATTAGAGGGAAAATGTTTATTTTATGTTCTATGGTGATAGATTTTTTTGATATGGTTTTTACTCATTCCATTATATATTCAATGTCATTTTATGTGTTTGTATTACATTAGGAACGTATGTCGTTCTTGTAGGACCATTCATTTCATTTGGGAAAGAGGTATGAATTGGGTTATATGTGTCCCACTAAGTAATCAATGACAGAAAATTATGAGTTAATATATATCTTATTGGTTATCGATATTGAAATCATCAACCTAATGCTTGGAATGGATGGATTAGTAACAAGAAATATCATATAGACTGTTATCATCTTTATGACACTCTTTATCCTGAGTTTAACCTACACATCAACCTTAATTATCCAATAGAGTCCATGAATAACCTTATTAGGATGGTTCTATTTCATATCAATTATCCTTAAATACACTTATCTTGGTAGAATTCATGATTATCCTTTTGAAAAAGTATGGTGGAGTTTTCACTACTGATGAAAATTATATGTTTTCATATAAGAGAAATACAAAGGCACCTTCATGACCAGCCTAATATGATGTGCTTCATGATAAATTTTGGAATATTATACTCTTACAATGTTCATCCAAAAAAATAAATAGAATGAAAAAGAAAATTATATTGGGTTTTGTATTAAAAATTTTAAAAAAAATATTAATATAAGATTGATTTATCAACTGATAAATCATAAATTGTTAGTTGATGAATGTGAGATCATTCCAAGACATGATTTTTTTAAAATAATAAACATACAAATAATGAAACATGGTACATTTTTATACTTTCATAACATAATCATGGACACACTATGAGTTATTATAGAAATTAATCATTTTTTTTCAAGAGGAACTACATCATTGAAATATTCAATATTTTTAGGCATTATAAATGTTCTTTTACCCTCCTTTTGAGCTTGATTTTATCACTTTTCCCACCTTCCTTTAGCCTCCGAATCATTTTTCTAAATCCCTCATGATATTTTTTTTTGTCTTTACGAAATGGAGATGTTACTACCAATAAAATCCCATGGTTAGGAACATATAATCCGTGTACAATAATAAATCCAGTAACATTTAACATTGAGTAATTTGATAAAATTTATTTTTAGTTAAATTGAAAATGTGTATAGATTTTAAGAAACTATTATGAGATTACAATTTAAAGAATAATGAATCATTATAAAAACATAAATATAATGCATAACATAATTTCTCTATATGATTGAATATGGAGGAATATTTTTTCCTTCCTACTCTTAGTTTTATTTTCATAATTTAATGCATGCCTCTTGTATTTTAAATTTTATCCTTTGGAATCCCAATTGAGATTATTTTTGGTTAAGGAAAATAAATTATTCTTGTGTGGGGTAATCTAACAATCAAGATGTTAATATATATATTAGATACAATTAAAAAATTATTATTCTTGTTTTATTCAATAATTCACTATGTTTTGGTCTATTTACATAGGAACTATTAATTTTGGACTCAATGAATGAAATGATAATAAATAGAAAAAATGGATTTTTGTGTCATGTATTATATACATGATGTGTAGACCTCATTCGATTCATGCCTAAAGGATACATACCAACCAATGTAGACATTACATGACATGATGTTGTTTCATGACATGTATATGAATTACAAATAGTGTTAATTTCAAGTTAAAATTTCTAGTTAAGTTGAATCAGGTAAACAATATGAAGAGTTTACACAATGTGAAAAGTTCAATTTCCTACATATTCAATGATACACATTGATTTTCTTGTGGAAATTGAGGATCTCAAATAAAAAATGGGATTATTTATTATATAACATTTATATATTTGGACAAAATCCATTTAATCTAATACATGATGTGAATTATTTACACATCATGTACTTCATTAGACTATTAATATTACAGAATAGGTTGTACACATATAGGACCCATAGATTTTCATTTTTTCTAGTCTTTTATCTAATTTTCTTCTATTTTCTTACCAAACTACTTTCAATTCTTTGATTTTCCAATTTTATTGAATTACTTTTCGGTTGTTGGTTAGTCTTCATCCATTCTTCATTCATTGCGATTTTTTTGTACATTTCTTATGTCTGTTTCATGATTTCTCACCATCCCTCATCAATTATGGCACAGTTATTCAATGATCCTTAGTGTTCATGTATTTTATCATTGGATTTAAATTTATCTTACTTTTCCGATATTGATTCTATGTGTTCCAATCCCATATTTATTAATTCTCAACTATTTCAGGATTATTCATAGCATGTGTATTATTTATGTACTTTTTATCAACACCACTATGTGTAGATAATCCACCAAGGGTTAGGGGTCTAGAGTATTGGTGTTTTTAGACTAAGGAATTTATATATTGACCCTTGGTATCCCTATAGCTTGTAATTTGGTTAATAAATAATTTTCATCACATTCTATTATACAACCATGACCATGGGATGTTTAATTGAATTAACCTATCCTCATTGGAGTTGATAAAAAATACAACCATGATCAATTGATTTGTTCTTCATATAATCTAAGAATAATTAACCTATTTTTTTGTTATAACCATACTATGGGATATTTTCATCATAGGTATATGAAATTGGTTTGAGCAAAACACATTAGTGACAATGGCACCACTTTGCATCCTAATTACTAATATTTTTCCAAGAAAAATATAGAATTATGCATTGTCAATAACCTAATAATTAACCCAAATACCTTCTTTATTATCTATCATAAATCCAAACTGCCTAGATTTTATAGAAACACAACCCTAAGAGTTAATGTCAGAAATCATTATTATGGGCTTTCATCGAATAATTTATTTCTTACCACTGTTATTTGTGGGTTCAAAACCACACATAAGACTTACTATGACTTATTAGTATGTGTAGGTTGGGATTATAAATATATAATATGATCAACACCTATAATAATTCAACGATGTTTTTTGGTGAATCAGGAATCCTTTATGAGCTGATATAAAAATTTCAAGTTTATAGTTATGTCATTCTGTCTCATCAATACTCATGTGATCTTTATGGAAATGATGTAATGAGTCATTCATTGATTCTTAGAATCATTTTTAGTTTTTTCAGGGATGATAATTTGGTGTACTCAAGGATAGGGGAGGATTATAGGGACCATTTGTATTTCCTTCTTCAAACAATGAATGAACAACCTATTTATGATAAACATTTAAAATGAGTGGTTTTTATATAGGATTTGAAATTTATTGGGCATGTGATATCTGAGAGGGGTGTATCAGTTGACCCGAAAATGATAGAGGTATTTATGTCATCGGAGTTGAACAAGATTTTTTTAAAGATCTCTATATTCTTGAGATTGGTTGGTTTCTATCGATAGTTTGTTTAGAATTTCACCAGGATTTCATATTCAATGAAAACATTAACCCATAAGGGTGAAATGTTTCTTTGTAGGGAAAAATTTCAATCATATTTTTAAAAGATGATGGTGAGGAAGAATTGAGTATTATTTTTGATTCTTTTAGAACCATGTTTGGAATATTTTGTTTTCAGTGATTCTTATGTTTCAGTTTTGTGGTGTGTCTTGATATAGGGGAAATAACTGGCGGTGTATGGATCACAGGAGTTACACCCTATTGAAAATAACTACCTTACCAACAATATTGAGCTTTTATCATATATTCATTCAATAAAAATGTGTGGACACTATCCGTTTTGGGAGTGGTTTACAGAGTATTCTTATCATAAGTGCCTGAAATATATTTTTTCTCATAGGGATATGAACTGTCCACTATTATTCTACATAGAGTATCTTAAGACATTTTATTTTGATATTTCATAGACACCTATGAAACGAAATGTGTTTGATGGTGATTTGAGTATAAAATTACAGAAATATGACGTATAGGATTTGGTTGAGAAGTTGTTTCTAAGGAGTTTGTTTACTCAGATGATATTGGATGTGGAAGAGGTTGGTGGACAAGTGTTCATGGATTTAATGAATGTGTAATTCTATTTGGATGAGAAATTTTGACTAATTTATGCGGTATATACGATGTGACAATGGTTTATTAAAATCTTATATGGTGGGGAGACATCCGTAGAGTGGTAATGGTCTCCTAGTTGAGTTTTTTTTGCATCTGTGGTAGGTTGCTTGTTCTAATTTATCTAAGGTAGGAGTTGATGGATATTAGGGAATAGTCATGCTAGCCCATACACTCTGGGGCTACAATGATATATCATGAAATGAGGTGTTCATTTTTTTGGCTATAGATTAGGAAATTCATAGAATGTTTTGGTTCATAGTGTCTCACTTGTTATAAAATTAATGTGGAACACCAGAGACCAGTTTTTTTACATCCTTTTCCATTTCTAGTATAGAAATTGGATGAGATTTCTATATAATTTTTTATTGTCTTACCATGGAATTCTAGTGGGAAGGACATTATTTTGATGTTCACTAATCATCTTATAATGTCATAATATTTCTTACCTTCTAAAGAAACAATGAAATTGGAATTGCTTAGAGACCTAAACATCCAAGAGATTGTAAGACATCATGGTGTTCCCTTAACAATATTTTTTAAAAAATGGCCATTAGGTTAACATCCTGTTTCTACAATTGTTTACAATAGGTGATGGGTTCCCAAATGCAATTTAGCACAACTTATCATCCACCGGAGGAAGGACCTAGAGAGAGACATATGTTCTTGTTCCTATGTTTTTGTCTTGTGATCTTGATTTTGGGGGATCTTGGGAAAATCATTTTACTATAGTTGAAAATTTCTAGAAAAAAATAGTTATCAATATTTGATAATGATATAACCCTTTGAACAATTATAGGGGTATAAATGAAGGACCCCATTGGACGGGGTAGAGTTGGGGAATATGTACTTATTTTGGTTGAATCACATTAATGAGATGACAACAAAGGTACATTTGATCAGGAAGAGGTTAGTCAAAACAAAAAACAATTCGAATAATTATTCATACTTTCATCAAGGGATTATTGAGTTTTAGGTTTCTATGAAATTTTTTATTAGAGTTTCACCTCACATAGGACATCATCATTTGGGTATCAGAGTATTGTGCGACTATGGATAGATATCACCTTTGAGATAAAGGAATGACATGGAATGGTGGAATATCAGTTTGATATACCACCACTCTAATCATTGATTCAGGATGGTTTCATGTTGTCTATCTAAAGAGGTATCACCCAGATCATTCCCATGTGAATAAATTGGTGTATGTTGATCATGATCTCAATACCATCCTTTTTTGAGATAGCATGTCATACTATGGATCAATATAATACAGTATTTTGCAGTAAAATGATTCCCTTAGTCTAGGTACCATGAAATTTTTTATGGGATATCCACAATAAGTGGTAGTGGGAATTGTTAATGGGGTAGTAGTGGAGTTATCGTTTTGTGATTCTAAAATATCGAGAAAATTTCGGTAACATGATGTACATATAGTGTGGAGAATTTTGACACCATCTAGGTCATATTTCTGCCATAGTCGAGCCTTGGGTTATCAATTTTGGAGTCTTGAATGATTCAGGTTATCAGAGGTTTAAATCATGGGATTTTGGGAAAATACGGAAAGGCCAATGGCTAAGTCACATGGTTAGTTTAACCATGCAGTAATCATGTGGTATGCCTCAATGAGGTACTAGTGGCATTTTAATTATTTTCATATAGTTATAAAAATTGTGCAACATGGCCATGGAACCATACAGGGTGTTTGGTGGTTTTCTAGGGTTGTCACATGGTTGGAACAAATTTTGACAAAACCATGTGTCCCCTAGTGAAAAACATGAACCCTCCAGATAGAATATATACTGGGGTTGCATGTTAAATGTGCACATATAGTTTAACTATGCATCCACCTTAATGTAACAGGTAAACCTCAATCATAATTGTAAAAAATATTGATTTTATCCTTTTTCATTAGGTTTTTTTATATACTAATCACCGCTAATAGCATATTTTTTCCTAAAACTTATAATGATGTTTTTATGTTTATCCCTTTTGATTCATAATGTAATTCCTTCATTATTGATGGATCACATCAAGGTATGTTTCAATTTTCATCTATTTCCACTACTCTTTATAGATCTATTCTATATACCATCTCATTCCATCACATTAGAACCCAATTAGGTTGATATTATATGTATAATTGGTTTCATATAGGATTTATGTTGTTTATTACATATCTAGTATTCTTAGGACTTGATCTACACTTCCTCAGTTTCCATATTCAAAGGTAGATTGTGCTACATCTCTTTTGACGTAGGTTATTCTATATAAAGGATTAATTATTTTAATATATCATAATTATAATAAATTTAATATGTTTTTTTCATTGAATTAATGTAATTTTTTGTTTTAAGGTATATATTTTAACAAAAAATGTTTTAAATGTGTTTTTCTTTACAAAAAATTTGTTTCACACTTTGTGTTTGATAAAATTTTTCAATAGTGGTCTTGATTGGGAAATGGGGTTTTAAACACCAAATAAGACATGGAATTGATTTGAAAAAGAGTTATTACTTGTTATCATGGTTTTAAAATGGATTTTTACAAAAATGGGACATTGAGAATCTTGGGTGCATTTGGAACGGGACATAGGTTACTGTAATATGTGTCGCACCACTTGGGATTTCTTTTAGGATATCAATGTATTGTGGCGGGATGCGATTGTTTTGGTACCAAAATTATTTCTGATATATTATATATTATTATAGTATGTATTACCATAATCTATGGACCAATATGAATTTATTTTTCATTTATGGTTTTTTATCGTAAGATGGATTCATTTATGGATTGTTGCTCGCATTTTTTCACATGAGGGTGTATAAGATGGTTTCACATGGTGGATTTTGTCACGATTGTTTTCATATATTGATACATTATAATGTATTGATATTTTTATTTTTTATCACTTATACTTTTAATATTGTTGGATTTATTACTATCAAATAGTTTTATGAAAAAACAAATGAAAACAATTTACAATTGTGCTTGGATTTATGAAGATGATTTATAAAACTCTTTTTGTTTTATTCTATAGAACATGTGAATTATTGATATTATACCTATTATAGACATTCTGGTGTTACCATACGACGCATTGTAACCACACACAATTTTTTCATTTCAGTTGTTATAGATGTTGTGTTGTATGATCTGTGTAAAGTTAATGAAATATTATGACATGTTGGATTCTCTTATTATTGCATGCATCTGTTTGATTTGGTGTGGATGCCATGATTAGTCACATGGATACTTATTGGTTTTTTATGATTCCAAATTTTCTTATATTCACTATTTATTATTTATATTTATTTATCTATGATATTTTATTATTCTTCCTTATTGTACTCTGGTTTTATTTATTTTTTTGATTAATACAATAAAAATTATTTGTTTTTTCACTTTACCATTGTGAACATCCAGCTTATTTGGATTCTCCAGTTTACTAAGGTTAGTTTTTTACAAATATCATAAGAAAATTTTCAATAAAATTGATTTAAATTTATTTTAAAATTATTCATGGATAATAAGAGTTAATTGTGGAGGGAATGACAATAGTATAGGGATAGAAATAAATACTTAATTGTCTGAATCAAAGACCAAACATATTACATAATAAATTAAAATGTCAAAAAAACTTCTTATCAATATATTTTAAAATAATGGACTAATGTATTAGAGGTCATTTTCAATACTGTGGAATTATTAGATACATAGGTTCAAGCTATAAAACATTTATATGCCATCACAAAAAATGAATATTCTAATTTCATTGGTTATAGTTAAAATATACATGTTAAGGACATTCCCTTTTCCTGAAATATTAATATTATATATATGATTCACTCCATCTTATCTTTGATAGAAAAAACAATTTGTAGATTGAAATCCAATTCATTTGGTTTCAAAATCAGTAATGAACACAATTTAAAAAATAAAATTAAGAAGGGTTGTTATCATTCTCAAAATATTTTGAAGATAATGATTCAATATTTGATCGTAAAACATTATTGGAAAAATCGACATGATTCTAATAAGGCCGAAACTAATTCAATAATTCATAATTTAATGTTCTAATTTTTCATTTGTGTACAAAAATGTGTTCAATATATAATGGTAAAAATTTCTATTTCAACTAAGATGAATCCTTGGGATATTGACGTGCTTGTGGTTACTTGTTTTAGTTCAAATACTCAATAGGAAACAAGATTTTACTATAGATGTCCCCAAAAGAATAATATGGATGAATATGTATATCCACATATATGAGATTCACAATCTATAATTGTGGAAAGAAACTATTATAGTATAAGGGAACCATGTTTTTTCACCTAAAAATAAATAATAAAAAACCTATAAAATTGAAATGAATAAAGGGATTGAAAATCGTGATGTGTTAATTTGGTAAATTCATATAGTCCGTAGGAATATTTCACCAACAATCCCTTTCCCTCAATGTTTGAAATACAAAAATAAAAAACCGGAATGGTTTAAATTCCTTTTTATATTAAACATGTAAAAATTAAATATACATTAAATAAAATAATTAATTCATATTACATCATACATAAAATAACTCTAGAAAATTGGATCACATAAGAAATCATTTTTTGGGATAAAATCCCTCAAGGTGAAATAGAAACATTTTTGTGTTGGTTGTGTTTGTTGATAAGGTAATTTTTCATGGTGAATTTATGTGTTCAAATTATATTGTTAATTATCCATGTTTACAATGAACCATTAAAATAAAATGAATGATCATGAGGTGGTACAAAATAAAAGATACAAGGTGGTGTCTTCTCCTTGTGTTTCAATTTTTTTGGAGTCCAAATTTTGGAGTTTGGTGAGAAATGAAAAAACAAATTTCACGAAGATATACAAAAATATTGGAAAATGAATTGCATTCATGAATATGGGATCCCTGAAGTGGATTTCACAAAGGCAGGAAATTTTTTGGCGGTGATCTCTACAATTACAAAGAGCTTCACGAACAAAAGAGGTGAAGATCATTGTGAAGGGAGCATTGAAGTGGCGATGCGAAGCATTTGACGGAGAGAGTTGAGACAATGAAAAATTATAGTGCTGATTTGTGAGTGGAATTTGAGTGAAATAGATGATTTTGACCAATATGAAAATCACACTAGAATATATTGAGATCTGCATTCGACTATGCCTATAAATAAGAGTCCACCCCACTCCTTTCCGGATGAGCGGAAGGGAGAAAATTTGGCGATGTTTTTATTTCGAGAAGTAAGTGGTTTCTATAAAAAATAGTCTCATTAAAAGTCTTGATAATTAAGAAAATTCTATTATAGTATTGAACAATTTCAATTCCTCTCTATATTTAGTTCTTCGTATAAAAGGGGTGTTCTATGATGGCTCAGTGAGATTCACGATAGAAGTCACTATGTGATGGCTTGAGATCTACAACAGCCTGAGCTCCACCATGGCTTGAGCTCTACAACGACATGAGCTCTATGTGGTAGTTTATTCTATGATGTAGTGTTCTCTGCAATGTAGTTAGCTTTGTGATGCAGTGAGCCTTGTAAAAGTGTTTCAAAAGTTATTTCCTTGTGATTATTGCTAAAAGGGGTTATTATTTATTGGATTAAAATTGTATTTCAATAGAGCTTCTACATAAAGTGGAGGAATCATTCATGAGTGATAATGACTGGACCTACATGTTATTAATTTCTGAGGGGATATTTGGAATAATAATTGAGAACATGTCAGTTGAGAGAGCAGTGAGATTGAAAATTTTGAATGGTTATAGAATAGGAGGGATAGGGAGACAGCTTCGATCTTGTAAACTATAGTGCACATATAATGGATTTAGTACATCAACACAAAACATGTGTATTCTACATGGATGTATCTATGTGTGGATGAAGCATATAATTTTTTTTTCATTTTCACGCTTCATGGTTTATTCAACCTCTACAATGAGAAGGAGAAAGAAGAGTGTTTTTTCAAACAAAAAAAATATATCCAAAGTAGCCTTTGTTTTAATCAGTTATACCATGATTCACCCCCCATCGTAGGGTATCTCTCCCAATGGAACTAACAAATTCTTTCAGAGAAAAGCATTGATATTAGTGTTCTCATTTAAAGGAACTAACCAATCCTAATGGTATTCTGATCATTGAGGAGATTTTTTTTGTTATGGATGAATTTGATGAAACACTAATTCCAATGTTTTGGAATGAATGTATATATAGTAGTGATGCATGGTATCTCTAGATGTCATCTATAGTTGTGCATTATCAGATGCTGAAAGAAATGATCTAGATTTTGACACTGAGGGATTCAATGTTTAGGGACAACCCTCTCTAATGTTATCTATACAAAGGTGATGTCATTCACAACATCACATGCTATATGGGAAAATCTATTGAATATATATGAAGGAAGAAAAAATGTTAGAGTGGAAAATTTGTATGTTTTGTGTAACATGTATGATGATATGGGAATGAACCCAAAAGAATTTATTGATACATTATTTGATTGGGTAAATATTTTTTTCAATGACATGAGAGGTCTTGATGATGTTATTGAACACATAAAGACTGTAAAATAAATCTTGAGGTGATATCCAACCCCGTTTAATATGAATGTTTTTGTTTTGGTAGCGAAATACATCAAAAAGCTGATATTGGATAACCTGCACTACAACTTTGTTTCATATTAATAGAGAAACGATTTTAATGATGTTGTGGAAAAAGTGAAATATAAATAGGTTCCATTCAATACCATGTCGAAGATCACCATTGAATATTCTTAGGAAGATAAAGAGATAGAATAGGTGATCTCATTTTTTTTATAAAACCTTTACAAGGGAAATGAAATGATCAAAGGGAAACATCCACTAGCATGTTTTTGATATAGAACAGTTGAAAATATTATGGTTGGGTTCTCTAAGAAGATATATAAGGATGATGAAGATGAATTTGAAATTACCAAGAAGAAATATTCAACCTATGTTAATAGAAAGAAACAATTCAAGAAAATTTTCTTTATGTAAGAGAATATTCTTCCACAAGAATGTGAAAGTTCAGATGAGGATAAGGTTGAAGAGGTTGAATAAGTAGATAATGAAAATGATCATGGAGTAATTTCTATAGTTCTAGTAGGCGGTATAATTTCTTTAAATGGATGAAAATGACCCTGTAGAAGAAGAAGAAGAAGCTGAAGGAAGAGTTGATATGGAAGCTGATTTCGAATCATCTCATAAGGAGACTGATATTTGGAGATCAAAAATGTTGAAAGAAAAAAATGTGGTACGTGATTCCAAAATCTACATGAAACAATAGGAATACGTAATGTCTAAGTTGAAGAAAGAAATTTAAAATATTACGTCTTATAAGAAAGAGTCCTCAGAAAAGGTTTATGAATAGAACACTAAGTGTTGAATAATAGAAAATGGACATCGATGGCTTGAATAACATAGTGAATGATCAGATCAAGAATATCGAATATCATAAAGAATATGTTTTTAGTATAGGACCAAAATTAATGGTTCAAGAAAAAATCAGGACTCCTAGTATGATACCACCAAAGAAGATCATTCAGATGACCGAAAACATTTAAGTTACGAATTATGGTCTTGTAGAAAAATGCAGCAATTTTGATTATAATGTAAAGTAGAAGTGTGGAGTGACAAAAAAAGAAAATATTGAATGTTGATGTCAACATGAAAGAACCTTTTACGATATTAACGGATTATTTGTGCATGGAACAAAATGAAAATACTCAAATATCACACGGTAAAACTAGTAGTGGAAAATTTACATTTGGGAATGCAAAATATATCAGGTGTTATTGTTGTGGAATGAAGGGACATGAAAAGTATGTGTGTTCCATAGCCTAGAGATACCAAAGAACACAAGAACAACAGTGGTAACCAAATAGCGAATGACACAATAAATTTATTTGGAGGGTCATTTTTGATGTTTCTTATTATATGGTCACATGGTACGATATTGTATATCAAACATACATAGGAACGATCCATGGTTGAATCAATGTAGTCACAAGATAAAAATCAGAAAACCAACACATGAGTTGAAAATGATTTTTTTTTGAATCTCTGTGAAACAATGTTTGGATATCATGATCTGAGGAAGGTCAAGGATTCTAATCTACATTGAATGTGGATTAAAAAACATAGATAAAAAATAAAAGATTTAATAGGTAAATGGTTGCAGAAATTTCACTTAATGCATCTGATCTTTCTAGTGTATGGATCCATGACCATCGTTGGAAATCTATAATGATATGTAAAAGGATATTTTTTAAGGAATAAAATATGATAATTAATGATTTTTCATGTTTTTAAATTATGATAAACTAATGATAATTCGATCAGGAAAGTCCATGTTTGGGGGTAGAGATATATGATGTGTTCCTGTCTTAGTAGTAGATTGTTTTAGTCACAATATTCTTAGTTCGAGTCAACTATGTGACTCAAGGCATTCTATATGATTTTATAAGAAGATGTGTATCATAGATGGTGAAGTTTTCCTACAGGGGAAAAGGACAAAGGTAAATATCTACCTTCAATGTGGGGAACAAGATATATTCATTTTTCTAGAGATGATGAAAACAAGTGGTGGCATAAATGGTTGGGTCATATGTACCAACCATCCCTAGAAGATCAAGTGAAGTGTGATGTGTCTAGAAACCTTCTTAAGCTATCACGTGATCATAATTATATGTGTGATTCTTGTAATAAAGGGGAAATTATTATAATAATGAACAAGTTTAAGGAAAATAAGTCTACAAGAGTGGTTGAGTAGGTGGGTGTTAATGTTTGTATACCTATATCACCAAGAGCCATTGATGGGAAGAGATATGAACTTCTTTTCATTGTTGAATACAAAATAATGGAACGATTATTTTTCATTTATGATATGTCTTATGTGTTATGATACTTAAATATATTATTGTAAGGTATCAGAAAGGATTCTTGGGTAGACAATTCAAAAGACTCATACTGATAATGGTACAAAATACAAAAAAATTAAGGTGAAATCCTATATCAAGAATCACGGGATCAGGGATCATGTTTATTCATTGATAACTCCCTATAAAATGGATTTATTGATAGGAGAAATATGATCATCAACAACATGGAATGAATGATGCTTATTAAAAATGAATTTTGAGAGGAATTTTGGATGGAATCAGTTTTTTGATTGGTATTCCCTTCAAATAGCTATTTTTGTGTCCGAAGGATGGATGAACTCTATATGTGATGTGGTACTAAAAGAAGCCAAAAGTGATGTACTTTCGAATATTTGGATGTATGTTCATTATTCTCTAATAATAAAAGCATAAGAAATTTATATCATATGAAGATGGGGGGATATTCTAGGGATAGTCAAGAAAAAGAAAAGAATATAAATTATTTAATAATATGTTGAGAAATGTAGTTGTGAAAAAAAAATTCATTATAGTGAAAAATAAAGAGAATATTCAACATCACAATGAACATTTTTCTGATAAAAGCGATGAAGAGTCAAGAATCATATGGGGAGAAGGTGTGGATGATGCTGATTCAGAAGAAGAATTAGATGTGGGAGATTGCATCAAGGACAACAGATAAGAATTTCATTGGGACAAAATAGGAATTTCTCATCATCATTAAAGAATATGGAATAATGATTAGAATCAAATATTAACTAGTGAGCAATGGATAATCTTGGATAAGGGGTATTGTTGTCGATGGGCATTTGAACCTGTTGGAAGGATTGAAATAATCAGATTATTTTTTTCCACTGCATTGTAATGAAGTTCCTGGTTTTTCAAGCTGACACCACTGATACACTATTGAGTCAACTCTTTCCATTGATGATGAATTCAAGATCATCGACCCTACTACATGTCCGGTCGTCGACGTCGACTATTGAAATCTGCCAGTGTTGAATATGAAACAGACCTTCGTAGTTGCAGATGAACAAACACCAGCCATGAATGAAGAAGGCGCCCCACACTAAATCCACGCCACTATTGATGTTCCATAATCTGTTAGGGCTAGATATCCAAGCTCCATATAAAGAAACTGAGTCGATATTCTCTGTCACCACTTGTTGAAATAGAGCCCATATACACTGGATTGACTATGGAAAATGATCTATTCATTATCTCCAAGCTGTAACATGAAGCCTAAAGAAAAATATTGTTGGTCGAGCCTCACATAATGTGAAAGAATACAATCTAGGGTATTCCAAATTTTTTGATTTTGATGATTGAAAATACAAGTAATCTTTTTATGAGACGATTGATTTCCTAGTATGTTTTGTTGTTGAGATTCAAAACATGATTAAATTATTTTCATTGATGATGAATCTTTGTTATTATTCTGATACTGTATGTTGATCATTAGGGATATTGGAGAATAGTGTTAGTGATAAACAATGTCAAGGGGATAAGAGGGTGGTCATTGGGGATCTAATATTTGGATTTTCTATTTAACATTTATGTTTTTATTGATGGATTGTCATATTTTTGCATGGTCTTATGAGACCTTTCTTACCCCTATTGATGTGGTTGTGAAATTGATGATCGAAGCACGCTTGGTGCTCGACTAAATGACACTTTCATAATCATTATAAAATTATGAAATCATTTATGTATCCATGATAGCCAGTTCTGAGATATGATCTATTTGGAAGAGTTTCGATTTATATTTAAGGAATCAACCTGGTTGAGTCAAATGGAGTTTTACACGGGTTGTGGATGTTTCCCAGAGCTAGTGTTGTCAACTTGGAAAATTAAAAATTTTAATAAGGGGTTTTTTGGAGTATGGAATTCTTTTATCGAGTGCAAAATGAATAAGGAGTTTTAACGACTATAATCGAGAGAAAAATGGGTCAGATTGTTTGCAACATAAAAAATATATTTAGAGAAGATAGTGAGTTCGTTTTCATGTTTTTTTATCAATAATCTAGATTTATTTAGGGAAATTTAATTTGAAACTATCACAATCATCTAAATCATGTGTGATCCAAGACTAATGAGTCACTATATGAATCTTGAATAATCTAATAATTTCAAATCATATTGGGACATGACCACATGTAGAGGCATATTCATTTTGAATAATTTTTCTCCTATAACTTGAATTGATTTATATAGCGATGAAGGATTCCACATGGGGGCTATTGAATCATAATCTATTTTGTATTTTAGTGATGTCAGTTTTTATTCAAACATTTGTGTGCATAATGATAATTAAAAGAGATAATCGCGATGAATTATAGAAGTGATCTGGGGTTTGATCGTGAATCTATGATCGATCATTATTGATTCAATAATATGTAAACAACACAACATACTTATAGTGTTGAGTATATTCACGAGCTAGAAATAAAGGTGATTTTATACCTTTTTCATCTTCCATTTCTAATAAATATTAGGTTTTCATTGATCTAATTCTATATTTTTTTGGATAAAATTATGAGTGGGGAAGTTATGTTGTACTAATTTTTCATATTAATCATTGTGTGTTATAATTTCTAAATTCTAATAAAATTCGTTTAGTATGAAATTTATTGAGTTTTATATGTTACAAAATAAAAAAACGTTTAATTTTTTCTCTACCTTGATCGAATTTTTGACTTCATCTATTTGAATGTTCGTACAATTAATAATTATAAAACAAGAAATTAATTAATCATATTGTCTAAACATCCCCCGCAATTCATTTTAATTCATTTTATGCTAAATTTTCATTTCAAATTATTTTATCTATTGAAAATTTATTCAAAACTCTCATCATGTACTTTTTAATATGTCAGTGTCATCATATTAACTAATAATTCCATGTTTTTTGTTTTCTTTTATTTAATTTCTTTCATTTATTTTCATAGATCTGAACTAACCATTGATTTCTTTGGAGAAATGGAACCTTATCTGAGACCTTTTTAGTGGATTTTATGAATTTCATTTCAGATAGTCAATGACCTAGCCGGTCATGGACTCCTCCCCACAAGTGTACCCCTTTTAGGCCAGTAATGTGAGAAAAGGGATAATGCCCCCAGAGTCTCGCATCTAGTTGGTCCCATATTAGTGACTATCACCAAGGGTATAAGAAAACTCTAAGATGTGAGGTATTACCCTCTAATATAATCACATGAAATGGAGAGATAATAGAGACACAAACCAACAACTTCTCATATGAAAATGTAAATGTAACCTATGTTAACATATGAAATGTATTGCAAGAACTACTATAACTAAATGATAAAAACTACAAGTACCAATATAATGTAAAATGAAACCGACCAAGAAGAGGAAACAACTCCTACAAAACCCTAAAGCTTGTAGTAACCATCTTGATCTCCAACCTACACATACTAACATGAAAACATTTTATATAACATTGGGGGATTATAACTGTTTACATATTATGATCCTTCCCATATCCTATAAGGCAAATGTAAAGAATGCATGATAATGTATTGTGAACAACAAGAGAAACTAAACCATCATATAAACATGTAAAATAAATTCCTATCCTTACCATGAATACTCTCACCATGTATCTCAGACAAGAGTATATAATATAATAAATGAAATTTAGGGTACAACACTACCACTTCCCCAATGGTTTACCACTTTTACCCAACATTATGCATCTTGAGCATCTATCCCCAAAAAGGTTATCCTAAAGACAAACTAGTGTAATACCAAAACATGCACCTCGTGAAACTAATCACCACAACCACACAACCAAAAGTAACTAGGTAGTTCAGGAGATCCACCATAACCTCCATGACATGTACCAAACATCTGGTATTATACCTCAAGACACTACATCCCATACACCGAGTAAGGAACCTCAAGACATCACAACCTATAAACATTATACATATACTATCACATATGAATCTATATCCATAATATATGTGTGTGAAGTAACCACATGACCTTAAAACCCTCTATAAGTATATATAGGGAAAACTAACTGCCATGCATAACAACACAAGTAACTACCATGAGTAGAATGTGGGGCTAAAGTGGGATGTTATCCATCAATAATCCCACCACGATGTTGGAAACAACACCCCCATGGATTAGAATCCTCGAGGTGTTAGTCGCCCTAACCGAAAGGGTGAGGTAGCCTATAAAAACACAAAATTACATGATATAATATAGATAACAACAACACTATGGAAAAAATCTAGTTTGAGACTCATCATCAGCTAACATCTCTCAAATTCCCATCTTCCAATACTAAGACGATATATCCTATAAGAACACAATAATTTAAAAAGATAAATTAAGTCATGTTATGCCTTTTAAAAGTTTTCAATTTAATTTAAATAATTCATTGACCATTATTTATCAATTAAAATTTTCTCATAACATTTTATGATCATTCAAACCATGATCTATTTCTTATTGGCATATCCGAATTGATATCACAGTTTCTTAGAAGTATAACCTCAAAATTTCATCATAACAACATCATATCCAACCGGTTAAATATCTGTTATTAATTTATTTGAAAATGTTGATAATTTCCATAATTCTAGGTATTTTATGAAATCATTCTATGTTACTAAACTCAAGGGTCTCAACATGGTGAGTAGATGAACTACCCATTGAGTCTTTTCCACCTATATTTGGAGCGCAGATCCATCCATCATAGAGAATCTAAACATGGAAATTATATTCCATTCCTCACATGCCATTATCTTATTTGGAAAGAGGATAATAAATACTATATACCTTAATCAGATGGGAAGACAAAAATGATAAACAAACTACTAGTTCAAAAACAACCACATTCACATCTATGGGTATTTCCAACTTCAACCCTTCCATCATCCCTAGTGTCCTCCCTTACACCTATATGAATAACCTGATTCATCTCACCAATCTAGGAATCAACATCCATCAACAACACCACCAGGCCTCCCTTACCACACCCATCACATCATCCCTCTATGATCATCCATCTCATGACCACACTACAACATAATTAGTAGGAAGAAAACAATATAGAAATTGATCTCTTGCCCCTAAAAAAAGGAATTCGGCCTTCACACACAATGAGAACTCACAACTACTAATCTTAAGGTGCTTGGAATTTATAAGATATTGGTTAACTCATAAACCTACTAGGAATTATCTTTTAACACAAAACTTTTTTTTATTCCATCTTGAATTAACTGATTCAATTAAACATGCACAACTGCATTCATATTATTATCATCAAATCATAGAAATTAAAACCAGATTCATTTATCTTGCCCTATTATGTTTAGAAAATTAATATACAATTAATCCCAGATTTACATTCTAATAAAAATTTTATCAATGGCGATGTCTTAAATAATAATATCATATATATCACACTATTTAGAAAATCAAGATGCAATAACATTTCTATGCAATTCATAACTATTATTTATTATGGCTCAAATATTTATTATTTTAATTTAATTATGATCCAGTGGGATAAATGATTTTCACAATAAAACTAAATGTAATAGAATATGAAATATTTAGATCCCCTATCTTTAAAGGTTTCTGATGTTCATTGCACGAGAACTGGATGACACAACGGATCACGATCACTTATCCTGAAACAACTAGATCCACCTGAGGATGCCATGACATAACCACATCAACCAACCCCCAATAATGTTCAATTAGAAACAGATAGATCACATTCCATAATATGGAAAAAGAGAATAAGGGGAAACATATTGAAGAACCAAGAGGAATAGAGGTAGGGCATACCTTATATTGACTACAGATCAACACATCATGGTATCAAAAAAATATGGGGTGTACTATAGTATAAAAAGAGTTGAGAGGAAACAATCCAAGGATAACACAATCAAAAAACTCCATGGGAAAATTGGTTTGGGGAGCCTGACACCAAGATGAATGGGAAAGATGACCAAGGTATAAAGGTATCTCAGGTATTTTGAAAATCTAAACGGTGCAGTGATTTAGAAACATTTTAGATTTTCCATTAATGGTGGATCTGGTCAGGGATTCATGGTTTAACTGATTAAAGGAACCTGAACCCTTATAAAAATTAATTTAGGAGTTATGGGATTTGAATTGGCCATAATTCAGTTAAAATAAGTATTTAAATGAATTTTTCGTTAAATATAACATCCAATTAGTGAAAATGTAAGATGCTGGAAAAAATGTTCATCGAAAACTCAACGATGCCACTCACCAACCTGAGTCACCAATGCGAGTCAGTGATGCGATTCAATAACATGACTCGCCGACGCGAGTCACCGATGATAGTCACTGATGTGAGTCCCTGACACGATTCATCGACTAGAATCACTGATATGAGTCCCCGATGTGGCACACAAATGTGATTCACTAACTAGAGTCACTGAATTCATTCACTGACGCGATTCACTAACACGGTATACAAACAAGACTCACCGACACGAGTCAATGATGTGACTCTTAAATGAGTGTCACTGAAATGACTCACTAACCTGAGTCACTAATGATACCCAGCATTCTGGAAACACTATTCCTAGAACTTGAAATTATTAAAAGTGTTAGAAATAATTCCCCCTGACCTTCCATAACAACTCAAATACTAGATTTTAACAAATTTATGATCCAAAGTGATCCGGAACATTAAATCAAATACCACTCAATATATTTTTTCCTCAAGAATCTAACAAAATCTCGTAGTGAATATAGTAAATGGGGTCTGAACAACCAAACATCGAGATACCACCGAAGGTTGTAACCACACATGGAGATCAATCACTACATCAATGGAAGAATGCAAAACCACCCAAAAACTACAACACCTCATAACAACTCTCTCAGGGTTGATATGTCCCAAAATATAGAAATCCTCAAAAAACTACAATAAAAATCTTTTTCTTAAATATAAAGGGTCTAAAAACAAGAAATGAACCATATTACAAGAGAACAGCTAAACATCAAACATCTTTGGGTACTGAATGTGTATCTACAACTCACATTCCCATGTACTCTTCTCCATGTCAATATTCCACCACCAGATATGAACCAGAGTGATTTCACGCCCGCACAACACCTTCTTTTTTTGATCCATGATATCTATAGGCCACTTCTCGAAGTTATCCTCATCGTCAACATCGATATATCCCAAATCAAAGACGTGAGATTCATCCTGAATATAAAGAATGATTTGTGACACATGAAAAACATCGTGTATCCATCTCATTTGTGGGGTATGTGATACCTGATATGCCATGACTCCAACATGATCCAACACCACAAACGAAAAAACATTCACGGAGAAACATATTCCCAGGACCAAACCTTCACTGCCCATAATGGGGAGTTGACTTCAGAAAAATATAAACCCAATTCCATTCTACAATGGTCTCCTCATATGATAGATTTTTGACTTCGGATAATCATTCTCTACCTTCATCTACTCATGAAATCACATCAACCATTTATGTTGTACTCTGCACCGATTCCATACTGAGAATTGTTGAATCCTTGACCACAGTCTTGCAGAATAGATAATTACAAGGTTGGTCATACAAGGCATCAAACTATGCCTTGAAAACATTGAAGGGAAAACAATTTTTGTAAGAAAACTCTATCAAAGGTATATTCCACCTCCCCAAACCTCCAAATTCCATAACATAAATCACAACATGTATTCAAGAGTCTAGAAGGTTTGCTCTGTGTGACCGTCCATATGTGGATGAAATGTCCTGCTAAGGAATTACGAATAACCAAAATCAGGTTGGATAACATTCCAAATTGTAGAGGTAAAAAGTAGATAATGATTGTAAATGATCATCCTTAGTACTCCATGGTCTCTCACCACCTCCTCCAGATACTTCCTTGAAAAAATCTCCACTGAACTTGACTCCTTGATTGCTATGAAGTTGGATAATTTCATCAAATGATCCACTGCTACCCATATATCATAATCACCTCCCTACGATTGAGGTAATCCAGTAATAAAGTCTATTGAAACATCCTTCCACTTAATCTGAGGAACATATAATAGATGATGAGAACCAATTTTAAAATGGTGCTCAGCCATCACTTTCTTGTAGACCATGTATTGAGGAACAAACTCTACAACCGCATGCTTCCACCCTTGCCACAAAAAACTGACACTTCAAATATCGGTACATTTTCATTCATGCTAGGATATACCACTAAGGGAAAACTATGAAACCCTCTAAGAAAAATTTCATTAATTGAGAAGGGAAAAAAACCATCCCTCAAACAAATGTCAATGTTTTTCATCTAGAGACAAACCATTAGGGGACTCCCATAACAATTCGCTATCTACCAACCTCTACCTTATGAACCCCAATGGTGATTCCACCACTTATTTCACCAAATATGACTGAACCATCATCTAAAAAATGAAACCATTTCCCCCGTCATTTTCAATATCCAGATCTAATGTTGATAGTTATTCCTTCACCCTATACAAATCACCAAATTCACGCACTGCATCATGTCATGACTTCCCGCTCAACGTATCAGCTACAACATTCTCCATTATGAGTGTATATACAATTTTGAAATCATTATCATGTAACAAAACCATACAAAAATTTTGTCAAAGGATTAAGTCACGTTTAGAGAATACAAGGATTAGGATCTTATGATGGGCGAAGAACATTAAATTCTAGCAAATGAAGTAATGACTCCATACCTCCTGGGAAAACAACACTGCCAACAACTCAAGATTCTAGGTGACATAATTAGGTTAATTGGGACATAAATATCAATACCCATAAGAATCGAATGATCTATTATACATCATAACATATCCAAACACTAGATGTGAAGCATCACATAAAACATTAAAATGAACTCCTTCTTCTAGAAAACAAAGAACTCGCGAACTGGAAAAATTCCACATCAAATTCTCAAAAGATACCTAACATTGATATTTCAATATGAACGCCTGATCCTTTCTATACAATATAATTTGGGAGGTCACAAGGTGATAGAAATATGTTATGAACCTCATGTAATAGCTGGTAAGACCAATGAAACATTTTACATCTCTCACTATCATGGGGGCTGCCCAAGACACAACTTCTTCTATCTTCGATGAATCCATAACTACTCCCAGCCAGGATACAACATGCCCCATGAAACAGACATTGAGAGACCAAGACCCACACCTTTAAAAAATCACAGACATCTACCGTTGTTAATGAACTCCCAAAACAGTATAAAAATGCATTGCATTCCTCTCCTCAGACCGGTATTACACAAGGATGTCATCGATAAACACAACCAAAAACATATCTAGGAGTAAAAAAACATATAATTCATCCATCCCATGATGGAAATTGGGGAATTTTTCACAGAAGATGACATCACAACAAACTTGTAATTCCCATGATGATAACATGGAGCAGTCCCTGGGACATCCTAATCTTTCACATCCATCGGATGATATCCTTACTGTGAATATATCATCAAGAACTAACTTGCACCCTTTAATTGATTGAACAAATCATCAAACCATTCAATACAATAGAGGTTATTCACTGTCACTCAGTTCAAGGGATGATAATTTACACACAAAAAAAAAAATTTGTAAGCCTTTTTTTGAATCAAAATCTATACACCCCACAGTAACACACTCACCCAAACAACACCTCACTACAATTGACCATCAAATTGTATATGATTCTCTCACAACTCAGAGGGAACCAAATTATATAAAGACATCAAGATAGGATATATGACTTCTTGTAGCACGATCCCATATTCAAACTCTGATTGAGGGGGTAACACTACAATCCCTTCTAGAAATACATCATAGTACTCTTTCAAGACCCTTGGAATCACCGACTACTAAACCTCTAATGAACTCAAACTAGATTAGAAATAAAGGATGACAAGGATGAAACACCCTCTAACCCATCATAGGATCATGGTTACCAAAATACATTGGTGTCTCTCCATCATCATTGAAGAAAAACACATGTCCCTAGACGAAAACCACAATAGAATACACTGAATACAACCAATAAATGTCGGGGATGACATCAAATGGTTATATCTGTAAACAATGTAAATCTCCACAAGAGAGGTGTTTCTTCAACACTAGCTCAGAATATTTTAATACTTCATACAAGTCAACTCGACCTCGAAGTATTGTAGTCAATGCTAAGGGAACAAGAAGCCTCTCTACCTCGAGTCCCAAATCATGGAAAATAATAAGTGATATGAATGAGTGTGTTACTCATGAATCAAACCTGGTATACACCCAAGTATAAAACAAGATAAGGGTTCCTCAAACTATTTCTAGATCTCATGCTGCTTGCAATGCTAATGGATGTTTCTGAAAATGACCTACTCAATTACCTCTTGAACCAAGCTAACCACCACCTCCATGACAATGTTTTTTCCAATGAGTACAACAAGATTCCCGAGGTTGTCCTATGTCTGCTACCTCTTCTATATGAAAATGAAATAAAAGGTTAACACACTACTGTAGCCTTGGATCGAACCTCATCAACAGAGGAACCTTATTTGTAACACCTAATGCATGATGACTTCTTAGAAACATCAAGAACTCTCACTGTCGATGAATTAGGCCTCCATAATAAAACAAAACACACCTAATCACTTATCACAGTTCTGAGAGTCGATTCACCCAGAGAAGTGTGATAATGAGGGATGAGACCTACCCTCGGCCGAACAAATACTATTATTCCCATATAATTGGGATCATTGGACCACTACTCTACTTTTTGAAGAATTCTGACCACTCACCTCTCATAGTGATCTGATTCTAGCTAACATTCTCTAAATGCCATCTCCTCTAACCACACATCAAGATATGTCTTCAGCATAAATGGGGAGACCTAGTGCTGGATCTCTGGGTGAAAATCCTACTGAAATGCCTCACACTAGCCTCCGTATCGGAAAATAGTTCCAAGGAATATCACAAATGGTTCATGAAAATGATTATAATATATCACAAAATGGTGCTCCTCTTTTAAAAGGGTATGGAGCTTCTGGTGACTGGACACCTTCACGGTAGAAGAAAGAATCGTGGCCTTGAACATGCTTTGGAAATCCTCCCACGAGACTGTCGACTACTAACAATTTTCATGGAACAAGTACTAAAACTGCCTCGCTGCATCACCCAACATTGTAAGAACAAAAAATACCAAATGCTCTATCAGAGAACATATCGAACGAAAAGCAGTCTCATCCTCCTCCAAATAGTCTTTTGGGGATGCATATGAAACGGATACCTCAAAATTATGAAGTCTACTGCTCAGAAGTTATCTGAGTTTCCTCATCCAAGTTTCATCTACGTCAACCATTACATGGCGGTGATCTTCTAGAGAAGCCACGTGGAGGTCCTAAAACTGGTATATAGAATATGATTACATTAATTAATTGTTTTGGTTTTTTTATATTAGGTTAACTTATCCCAAGGTCTACCCATTAAAACACATGCACAACGAATAATATTTCTTGATCATTTCCTAGGACACAATCATGTAACCAATATCACTTCATTTAGTATCCAGAGTATACAAAAAAGTCCATGAAACAAATCATAAGGGGACAAAATGATAGTGCTCCAGTCTGTCTCTGTTGTTTACAGACCTTGAAAAACCTAGTTGACACTATTTACCAATCATCCCATGTAACCTCACATGTGCCTAACTCCAAAATCTTTCCTATAGCTTAACCAGACCTCTGATACCACTATTTCATGACTCCTGACCCACAATGTGTACCCCTCTTGGGCTTGTAATGTGTGAAGAGAGATAATAACCCTTGATTCCAACCTCTAGTTGGTTACGGGTAGGAGATTAACATCGAGGGTATACCAAACATAAAAATGGGAGGAATTAACCTCTAAGAGAAACATACAAAAGAGATAGATAAGATAGATATAAGTAAACACCTTCTCATTACATGATGTAATAGTATCATATTATCACAAATGTAATGGAATGAATGAACTAATACAATTGAAAGGGAAAAACTTCATGTACCAAAAGAATGTAAAATGACTTCGACCATGAAGCCCACAATAATCCTTCAAAACCAACAAGATAATAGTAACCAGAGCGATCTACAACCTTCTCCAACTGACCTAAATAATTATTTATATAATTAGGGAGAGTATAAAATTTAACTTAGTAGGATTTTCATTAGAACCGATAATGAAAAAGTAAAGAAATAATGTTAAATAATTGTGAACAACATGTGAAAATAACTCATCACCCAAACATGTATAACAATTTCCCATCCATGCCATTGCTAATCAAAACATGTATCAAATACAATATTCTAAAATATAATAAAGGATATCATGGGTCAACCTAATGCCACTTCCCAACTATTTTTTCTTTAATCTTGAAGGAAACACGTCCCAATAATCTATGTCCAAGAAGGATATCACGAAGATACCTGGGAATAGAAACACAGCATGCTCCTCGAGAAACTCATGGGTTAAACATCAAGTATTCATCCAGCCACCCCCATAGGGATGTTGGGGGAAACACACCCTAGGGATCACAATCCATGAGGTGTTAGTCCCCCTAACCGAAATGGTGGGGTATTGTATAGAAACACAAAAGTGTATGATATAATATTTCTCAAAACCACACTATGTAAAACACCTAGTCTTAGACCCAATTAAAGATAATGTCTCTTAGACTCTCGGTTTCCATAGGTAATACTAGAAATCCTATAAGAAAAAACAATTTAAAGAGCTACATTATATCATGTTATCCCTTTTAATCAGTTTCACTTTTTGTTAATAAATAACTTACAATTAATTTACCATTACCATTTATAAATTACAATTAATTATTATTTCAACTATGATCCAGGCCCTCCAGGCATAACCAATCTGAGTCTACAATTCCTCAGAAGTATAAAATCAATATTACATCCTAGTAAGCACCACCCCTATGGGTTAAACATTAATTATTCAATTATTTAATGACATTAAAATTTTATATAATTTATGGTATTCTATGTAAGAATTATAATCTTCCAAATATATGGGGCTCAACATGGTGAGTAGATGAACTACCCATCATGTCATTTCCACATATAGCAAGACTGCAGAACCATCCATCCTTGAGACACTAAATGTGGAAAGAATGTGAAATACCCCATGTGTCTTCACCTATTTTGGAAGGACGGTAAAAAAAATATCATCTTCCTCAACCAGTGGTGATGGAAAAATAGAGTAAAAAATAATAGGTTCAACAAAAATCAATTCCACATCGACGGGTATGCCCAGATTCAATTTGTTCCATCTTTACCTTGTGTCCTTCCTGACACCAACATGCATAACTCGATGAACCATTCCACTCCAAGCATCAACTGCTTCCACCACCACCATTGGGCCTCCCACCCCCATATAAAAAAAATTTCCTCTACGCTCAACCATTATAGTCTCACACCACAACACATGCATTAGGAAACAAACCACCTAATAGCTGAGCTCTTGGACCTAAAAATGACATTCATCCTTCACATACAACGAGCATTAAAATATCTAAATCATAAGGCACTTGACCGTTACATGAATGTGGGAAACACAAACTCTACATGGAATTGTCTTTTAACAGAAAAAATGTTTTTCATTCCATATGTAATTAACCAATTAAATTAAACATGTATAAATGAATCCATTTTATTATCATCCAATCACAACAACAATAATAATATTCATTATCCATGCCTCTTTTTCATTAGCCAATTAATTTAAAATTAATACCAGGTTTATGTTATTTACCATTTATTATCATGAACGACATGCTAAACAAGAAAAGAATATATATCACACTATCTAGAAAATCAAGTGGAAATAACATCGCTAAGTAATTGATACCATTTAAATAATAAGAATCAAATATTTTTTATTTCAATTCCATTGTCATATAGTGGGTTAAATCATGATAACTCCAAGACAATCAATAAATAGTATATAGAAGCCACAAATCCCCTACCTTTAACAGTTTTGACGTTATTTTCATGAAAACAAGACAACTCATCATTTCAAGATCACCTGTACCACAACGACTGCATCCAGCCAAGTACGCCACAACACAACCACATCAACCAAAACCCAAGAAATCTCAATTAGAAACAAGAAGATAAAATACCAAAACATGACAAAGATAATTGTAGGAAACGGATCGGGGAACCTTGAAGAACGGTGGTACAACAAGCAATTTATTGATGAAAAATTGACACTTCCTGGTTACAAAAAAATAAGGGGTACACATGTATTATGAAAATATCCGTGGGGAAAGGATCCATGGATATAACAATCACACAACTCCTTGGGAAAAAATGTTCAGTTTCCACACACCAAAAAGAAGGATAAGAAAGAATAATGGTCGAAGGTGTGTCAACACTTTTGAAAATCTAAATAATGTTTTAGTTTTGATATAGTTTAGATTTTCCATTAAAGGGGGATCTAGTAAAGACTACGTGTTTTGACAGTGTAAAGGCCCTATGACCCTTAGTAAAATTAAGATCAGAGTTATGGGATTTGAATAGGCCTTAAATACATTAATAGAAGGCTATAAAGTAATTTTCTGTCAAAGATATCATCAAAGGGGAGAAATTCTAGGATGATGGTAAATTTTTTTCCTAACGACAGACCGATGCAAGTCACTGATGTGCTCTCCAACGCAATTCGCCGATGCGACTCCCTAATGAAACTCAGTGATGCGAGTCCCCGACGTGACTCCCTGAGAAAATTCAGCAGTGTGACTCCCTAACCTAGCTCACTGAGGTGACTCACCGATGCGTGTCACCAGTGATCCTCACCGATGCGACTGACCAATGAGAGTCACTAACATGAATCATTGACACGAGTCAAGGACACAACTCACTAACGTGACTCTTGGACATGATTCACCGATGGGACTCACTATTCAAGAAACAATATTCACACAATTGGAGATTTCGGAATGTGTTAGAAATAAGTCCCCTTGACATCATAGAACACCTCAAATACCAGATTTTTACAAAAGAATTTACTAGAGAGGTCTAGGACATTGCATTGCCTATCATGTAGAATGAACCTCCATAATAGATCATCCTAAGTGAATTAGATGAGTAACCCTAGACAGTTAATTATGGGGCAGGAAAAAATAATGATAACAAAACAATTCTTGAATATCCCCAAAACAAGACATACAAGTATAGTACAAAGTAGAAATAAGAGTGATAAAACTGGCCAAGCATGTTGTTTCCAAAAGTAATGCATGTATTGAAAAAAAATTCTCTATGAGTCCAATCATCACATCAAAACCTTCCCAAAACTAGATCAACGATGTAAATAGAATCTTTCATGCCACATAATTCCCTTCCCCTTACTTGAATCTTGTACAACAAGGTCTAAAATAGCCCATGGGAGAATGTAGTGTGTGATAAATTATAACTAGTATTATACCTTCAAATAATATACCATATTTATCATAAAAATAATACACATGTTAAACCTTTTATAAAAAACTATTTTAGATGAATTTTTATATATAAAACAATATAAAAACCTTTTTAAATGATTGGTGAGTTTTACAAAACTTCCATGTCATATTTACCCAATCAATAAAAAATGTAGGTAATGAAACCAAATATAAATATACATGCGAGCCAACATCCATGAAATAATCTATCATGGAATAAACATCCAAAAATAGAAATCCATGTACCAATCAGGCACTCACCTATTGGAAAACAAGTACTAGACACTCACAATCCTAAACATGAATATTTTTAGATCCAAATAACATCAAGGAATGTCAAAAAACATTAACATAAAAGGGGTTACCTATTAGTGGTGTCATGAACACTATGGATACATGTGTCTCTTTCTCAACACATCCAATTTTCCAAATGTGCAATTATTTTCAATTTCCGTTAAAAAAACAATGCTCAAATTTATAAAATAAATTCAATTCCATTTCAAAATTCGTCAAGGGTTGAAATTCTATTTTCTATTTAAAAATAAGGAATTTTTTTTTTCAAATAAAAAAACCATTTCAAATGCGAACCCATGCCCTTTTTAATTTCATCAAAATCAATTCTATTTCAATTACAAAGGATGAAACTAGAACTATAAGATTTCATGGAGTTCAAACACATAGATAGAACCCACATCCACAATAAAAAAACCTATATGCCTTCTAAAATTTATATTGAAAACTAGATTATCATCATTAAGATGATAAGGTATTAAAAATGAACAAATATAAGAAGAACCTAGCCCAACTGATCAATCATTGAATGGTGCGATCCAGAGGGGCGTCACAAAAAAAAATATGAATTGTTATACGACCAATCATAGAAGGGAGAAAATTTGAATGAAGAATCAAACACCCATACAACACCCTATAATATGTAACTCATGGAATTACATGGTTTGGAATATCTTAAAAATCCTAAAACCCTTTCATTTTTTGTTACATCGAATAACACATCCATTTTTTAATTAAAAACTAGATGTTCACATTACATGACATGTAAACCAAACATGATGTGTAAAACTATAATTTTGTGTATTAATTTCATAGAATGTTCCTAGTGGCCAATACATGTCATGTAATCCCTTTACACATTGTGTAACTTCCCATAAAATTTCTAAAATTGAAAGTTTATGATGATAATTACAACAAATCTGTGTCTCCACCATTATAGGTATCCTCCCAATTCAAGGTTGGAAATAAATGCTCGTTGAGAAAGGAAAAAAAAAATAAAAAATTCAAACATAGATAATTTAATGGTAACGACGCATTAAAATATTCACCCCATAAAAGTTTTCTATAAAAAAAGAGCTCAATATCCTATATCCTCAAAAAGTGAAATCTACTACCGCCATATCAACGAATTCTTCTCCAACATATTGTGGTGATCCCATCTATATTGTCACAGTACCTAGACCCATGGGGATCGTTTAACAACAAAATACCTTATCCCAATGATCCATAATCTGAAATAGATACTCAACCAATGAGGTTTCAGGCTCATGATCAACATCCTCATATATAATCACATGGGATGGAACTAGTATATACCTGATGAACTTGGAATCATGAAACACATCGTTGATATATGTAAGGATATAAAGTAAAAGAAACCAATGGCCCACCCTCCCCTATCACTCAATGATTTCCAAGGGGCCCACAAACCTCAGAGCTAACATACCCTCATTACCCAACTGACAATATCCCAATCAAGGTGAATCTATAAGAAAGACCCGATCACTAACCTCAAACTCAAGTGGTCATCATCAATGCCCCATATAAGATTTATGACAAATATGTGCTGTGATCAAATAACTATAGATCAATTTATTCACATATGTCCTCTCTTGAACAACATATCCCCCATCCAAGGACTATTCTATTGCCTCTACCCATCATATTGGAGATCAACATGGATGCCTATATAAAGTCTCTATGGGCGCTAGCCTGATCATAGAATGAAGAAAATTTTAATGAGAATACCTAACAAAATGAAAATTTCTATCCCAATATCCACCGAAATCAACCACACTGACGTGAAACACATCCATAAGAACCTGGATAGTACCCTATATTTGTCCATCAGTCTGTTGATGGTAAGTCGTGCTCAATTAAAGTTGGGTACCAATTACCACCGAAAGACCATTACATAATATGTACCTGAAATAAGAGTCAATATAAGAAACAAATTCAATGTGAACACCATGAATTATCATAATCTCTCAGACATCTAATCCCCGAAGTTGTTCCACATTCATTATTTTATATTGGAAATAAATGCACAGATTTAGTGAGTTTTTTAAAAATCAACCAAATCATATTTTTCACACGAGGTGTTTCAGATAAACCAATAATTAAATCCATGGTAATCTCATCTCACTTACATGTAGGAATGGGTAAAGGATGCAACAATCCTATTGGTCTCTAGTATTCCGCCTCAACTCACTGACAAGGGAGACAAATCGATAAAAACTCTTCCACTAACCACCTCACCCCTAAACACAAATAACAATGTCTCTAATCATGGTACATATTTGTTACCATAGTGTTCAAGGAATAAAATGTCAGGATCCCATTGTCTAGTAACATCTTCCTCAAGGATAAAAGAACAAAAATCCTTCTATGGGATCTCAATGCTCCACTGGGAGTCTATGACCACTTACTCGAGGTCTCCCCACCATTTAGGATTTATACTAAGCATTGGATCTCTATTTGTACAATATTATCATGCCAAAAACACTTATTAAATGTTGATTAAACCATTATCATTGCCATGAACAACTGTACGCCATCACCCTTTACTCCCAAGATCATCTCTGCAAAAAAAATCATCAGAAACCACTTCCCATATGATTCCTTCTCGTCTGGTGTCAACAATTTTAAACTCAAAGCATCCAGAAGCACATTTAATTTCTCAAGGGTGTATACAATATCAATATCAACTATCTGAATGTACTCAACCCAGCGTCTCTATTGCATGATCAGATCTCTATAAGAAAAATATATTTCATACTGTTATGATATGAATATACAATAAATAATTACATATGGAGATAATGATGCCACATTTTGATTGTATGAATAATTTTAACCAAAAAATATCCTGGGTAGGATAGTTCTTCTCATGAGTTCCTAACAGATGACATCTATATTCCATAACCCATTTTCACAGCTTCAATACATAACCCAATCTTATACCATATGCTTTGCAGAAAACATCATAACTTGTACCACGTTCTGTACGATTCAACATTGATGCTAAATTCAACTTCATCAACATCACCTCAAACGATCTTGGACAATTTTCATACCATTCAAAATATACTCCATTATATGTTAATGATTTTATCGGAAGTGTGACATTGGAGGAGTCCCGAAAAAAATTATATAATAACATTCCAAACCCAAGATTCTGTTAATCTCAAACATGTTTATGGGCGGATCCTAAGAGATAAAAATGTATGAACCATTTAGGATCAACTAATACACCTCTTTCATATATCACATGACCAAGAAAAATCACTTCCAAAATCAAAAACCTTTACTTGGAGATATTAACATACAAATTATTTTCTCTCAAGGTTCAAAGAGTGAAATCCAAATGTTCTTTTTGATCCTCCGTTTACCTAGAGTACAACATGATATAATTAGTGAAAACGTCAACAAATGATTCCAAGAATTGATGAAATAATAAATTCATCAAATCCATAAACACCACATGAGCGTTAGTGATACCAAATGACATTACAAAAAACTCAGTAACCCAAATCAACTTTGAAAATCCGTCTTTTCTATATCCCCTTCCCAGACACTCATCTGGTGGTACTCCGACCTCAGGTCAATATTGTAAAACCAATGATTACCTCTATGTTTTTCAAAGAGATCATCAATTATATGTAAATTATATTTGTTCTTAACATTCTCCCAATTCTACATTCAATAGTCAATACAATGTTTATGTCTCCTTTCTTTCTATTGATCGATGATTACAAGAGAATCCCATGATGAAATAGAAGGATGGACAAATCCTTTCACCAATAGGTCTTCCAGATGGACATTATGTTCCACAAAATCATCATTTATAATTCGATAGGATGTCATAGAAAGGTTCATTATTCCCTGGAGTAGGTCAATAGTAAACTAAGAATCTCTCTGTGGTGGTAAATATAAAAAATAATCTGTAAATACCTCAGGGTATGCAAAAACAACCTTAGGTGGATGAGTTCCCAATAATTGGTCAAAATCATCATTAATTGATTTTTGAAAAAAGGAATGATAATATATAGGTATAAGTAAAAACATGGTTTTTACTTATCAATCTACAACCCCTTTCACCATGGAACACATATGTGACCCCATCAGTATATAAGAACATTACCCATTAATGATAACAGTCTATATTCACACTGATCATCCAATCAATGTTTATAATCATGTTAATGATTCCATGAAGAGGAACAATGAAAACCCTAACCACCTCAAAGTCACAAATGAAAACCTAACACATGAGACACATAATACCATGTTTGGACCTATTTCCCAAAGATATAAAGTGATCCAAAAAAACAACATAAAATATGAAAACAAACTGAACATGTCAACCAAAAATGAAAATTTTAATGACTCAGTAGCACCAGTATCAAAAAGCCTAACACCATAGAAGAAGAAAATTACACTATACCTATAACTATAGATTATCGTACTTCAAATCCCTCTTTGGAAAACTCTTCCGCATATACACTACAAGGCATAGCCACATGGACATTGCCCATGGCCTTAGAATAAGACCCCCCACCCTTGGAATCATCAACATGAACCTGATATCCCATTTTGAAGGTGGATCCCACCATACAACCTCAGTACACCATATGAAAAAAAGTTTCATATGGACAAAGCGCCCAAAAAGAGGTCATGTAAGAGGAGTCACTAGTCATTAAGGCCTGGTATGACCATTCCCCCCACCCTCGTAGAAAATAACCTATTACTTCCCCGAATGTTCCCTTAACACCAGTCCTATAGAAATATGACCACTCTTGCACTTTCCTTTATGACTAGAAAAGGTACCTTGTCTAACTGTAACACCAACTGATGCTCCTTCCAAACCCGTTCTTCTAGATATAAGCTCCTCATCTAAATATTATTTATACACTAGCTTTAAAAAGGTCAAAAGGCACAAAAGAACTACAATCAATTAAACATCATCCATCAACCCATCTCTATCCTCTATGCCTTTACATAATCATATGTGAAAATATATGTTTCTAGATGTACCAACTCATCAAATAGAGTGGAGTAATTTAATATGGTTTACTCTAATTTTTCCATATTCATAAACTCTCAGGTCCTTTATTCATTTAAAGTCTCATGATAAAATTTCTAATTAAAAAAACATATTTAAATAATCTAATGTATGACCATTCTTCATCTTATCATTCACTACCGAGTCCCACCATTTGCATTATGGGCCCTCGATTATATATATGAAAAAAGAAACTATAAAAATAATGAACCTGTTAATAGAGAACATGCCTATGGAAAAATACACGCTAGACACTCATAAGACTAATAAGGAATAAGGTTGGATACAATTAACAATGTGGTATAACATTGACCATCGACATAATATAGGACATCTCCTAGTGGGTTTACACACACTAAGGCTACCTATGTCTCTTTTTCAACACTCCCAAGGTTCTTGTTATGGAATGTATGTAAATATATGTTTATGAAAACCATGATCACATTTTATAAAACCATTTAAAATCCAAACCAATATTTTTTAGGGTTTTAAAATCCATTTTCCATCTCAAATCAATGAAATTACATTTTCAATGAAACCCCATTTTCAAACGTTTACCCATGCCTGTTTCAATTAATAGACATGAAATTCCATTTCAAATCACAAGGAAACAGTATGAACTAAAATAAATTAAAAAATATAGATTGATAAACCTTCCTTAAGAATGTAGAATTCCTATATGCCTTTGGAAACATGGATTTCAAATTAAAATATCTTCCTTCAGATGAAAGGGCATAACAAAAATCGAATAGACAAAGCAATTATACATAGATATCAATAATTGAACAGAGTGATTTATAGGAAATAGTTTCGCCCAAAAAATACTTGCGTATGATATTTATCCAAGTAAAGAATAATGAAAAAGAGAATTATTTCTCAAAAAGATCTACAACACCCTAAAATATATTGCTCGGGGAAATACACGACTTGTAATATTTTACAAATTGTGAAACCCTTTCATTTTATATTATGATGAAAAATTTATCATGTTTAATTAAAAATACAATCATCACATTACACAACCTATAAAAATAGCACGTTGGGTATTTTGTTCATGGGATGTTTCTGACGGCCAATAAACTTGGTGTAATCCCATTACACGTCATTTAACATCCCAAAGATTAGTATAAATTTCTAGTTTATGATGAAAATTTAAAAAAATTTGTGACTCCACCATTAAAGGTATCCTATCAATTCAAAGATGGAAATACATTTCTGATGAGATCGGGAACAAAAAAATCGAAAATACCTGATAGAAAGGTAACACGGCACATCATCCTCCATGGTTTGTGTGTATGTTATTATATCATCATCAAAAATCACAATGAATTATTCTAGATTTGGATGGAATATCCTGTTCATGAGAGCCATGAACACTATATGTGAATATATCAACATGAATCGAATCATAGGATAATCAAGCAGTTTTTATCAGCCACTAAATGATGTCTTAGTTACACCCACTTCTCTTAATTGAACATCGATTTAATGTGATTTTAGATTAATCATGGAAGAACATCTATCTCTCTAAAACATATAAAAAAGTCATTGATTCATATAAACAAGTATATATTCTTCATGACCACCTGTTTCATTTTCCTATTGTCCACACACATTGAATAAATTTTATCTGCCTACTTTTCTAACAACATTTGAACACTCCTAGGAGATGTGGTAAGTTTGAGAAACCCATTTCTTCCATATAAAAAAAATCTCCTCCTTCATCTCTTTATGTTCAGATAGCTCCATATCGTATATATGAATTTATATACTCATTAAAAATGAAATGATTTCAATATTTAAATATATTACATTATTAGCATGAATTTTGGATAAGTCATTATAGAAGAAAATGTCATATTTTTACACTACAAGAGGAAAAATGGATTGATCTACCACTTGATCCACTACATGAACCATGAATGTTAACTGGGTTGTGATAGGCCAAACATGACTCAAGAATAAACCCATCTTTCTACTCCAATGTCCCATTATATTTTTCGAATTAACCTATTGTCGTTAGGTGAGGTAAGGGGTAAAATACTCATATATATGTTTATGTGACCCTAAAAACTAGTCTTCCATCCTATGATTTTGATCACATCAAATATCTTTCATCTAAATAATCAGAAAATTGAATATATTTCTATAGATAGAAACTAATATTGGATATTTTGGACATCACATGATATGATCCAATTTCATCCCCCAAGGGACTGTCAAAAGATACTAACTCAGAAGATACTATGACTAGAAAAACAAGTCCCATAACATTTTGAAAATATATGAAGGAATAAGAATATTATGTATGAAGAAATGTAGAAGAAGTAATAAATGTAATCAAAATCCTACCTCTCGTAGTCTATGAACCCTCTTCACTATTTATAAAACATGGTCTAGTGGAAACATCCAACCAATTTTTAAACAACACCCATAACCATGTGTTGTGTTACTCACCTGAATTCTACAAAAACTAAATCTTATAATGAGGACTCAAAATTACCCCCTGAGATGTCCTCCAAGAGTCTCAAAGCATCTTATAAGAATAATAATGCTATAGTTGACCTATCCATCAACAACTATAACACTCCTTCCTAGGTTTTTTTTCAAGAAATTTTTAAATGACCAATCATCCAATAATTATATAATATATTAGAATTCAATTATTTAGAGAGAATAATTGATCCCTTACTCTAATCCACTAATATATTCCCCCTGAATGCATCTCTTATGTATTCATCTTACCATTATGGATATGGAATCCCATATAATCACAATATAACCCACTCATCGGTCCAGTGATGGGTGAATGAGGTCCTGCAACATTATACACCACCTGACCCTTCTCGATTGATAAGGCCTTACATAGCACCTTGGGATATGCTTTATGATTGAATATCTTGATCAATAACATTATCTATGGATGAAGGTCGATCTAATATGTTTGTACATTCTCCATGTCATTCCCATATAATTGAGAGGCAATGTGAAGAAAATATGTAGAACATGATGAATAAAAATACAATGACTTTAAACTATATTAATGATCAATAAAATCATTAGAATGTTCATCATTTTGGAAATGATGGAATAAGTCCTTAAATATGAGATCCTTGATTGTCTCCCTAATAAGAACCTCACGTCATTCAATTATGTTTAGGACTACCTAACACCTCCTTGTAGGCATATGAAGAGTGAGAGAAGTTAACATTACCCATGAATCATCAATTGTATATAATAAGTGTATTATCACCTCAATTAAATCAATAAAATCTCATATTATTATGGTCTTTCTGAGATCTGATATGTTGGGAGATGCTGAATCTAGAAGTTCTTGTCATAATCATCAATTTCTAGGGAAACGATTACACCATGAACTAGATAATTTTAAAAGACTCATGTTTATAAAATTTCTCCAACCTAAACTAGTAGAGAAGGTAAATAAAATGTTCAATTTCATAGTCATATCCATATTGTTATATAAAAAATGAAACCACTAGCATTAGTGTTATTAACATACTTTCACTAGTAGTTCCATCAGACATATTTCAGGAGGTATTATCTGTAATGAGAATCGAATGTTTTGAATTCCTATAGATTTGTACATAAGATATCAACCCAATATAATTATTATCATATTAATGGTATGTATATTGTAAGACATATCCTTAAAGGCTACACACATTGATAATGCCTAAACCTCATATTGAAACCCAAGGATGATTACTTATACTCTATAACTTCACAATGTTCACCAATATATATAAAAACAATAATTATATAGTTAAAAATATCCAAATATTATTAACGTATATCAGATATTAAAATACCATTGATCAGGACATTTAATTAAAATAACTACAATTAATATCGATAAATTTCTATATATGAAATGTGATACTACATTTCTATTCATGATGCATGAACGAACACAAATCCCATAATCTGTAACATCAAAACATACCCGTGATTAGAATTAAACCATAATCCCGCTATAATAATAATAATTCCATCACCTGTAATTTGGAGAAACATTGAATAAAGGATGGTCGCACACATAACAAACTCACATACACGAGTTCAAAATAGACTCCTCGTTCGACCACCTTCTCAAATATACCCAGAAAGGATAGGAAATGAAAACCCAAACCTCAGATAACCTTTTGAACACCATATTTCAAATCACCAGGTCCACGAAACAATTCCACATGACCACGTAACGACGTCCCAATTTTGATAATGATGTTGGTAAGCACACCATGATACTCTTTTATGTTTTGAGTAATATCCAAATATGATCCCACCAATGCATCCATTAAAAAATGTAAAAATGTATACAAAGGTGTATTCCATGTAATGTAATGTAAATTCCAACATATCAACTAGTCTAGTGTCTGGTCATCGTGTGAAACATATACATCCACAAACCTTAACCATACCCTCTTCATCTCTGTGTTTATTAAGTAGTCACAACTGGTAGTCGTATTACCAAAAGCCTGATATGATGAAACATAAGGCCCATATTACTAAGATATTACTTTATATTGTCTGTTCAACTTTTATGATTCTACCATATCATGACTTTTAGATCTATCAACACTCCACCCATGAGGAGTAATCATACGACTCATCCAATCGACCATAGTTCCATGGTTGTCCTCTACACATTCTGTCATGTCGACTTGGAAACGGTAAACTCTTATGAAAAATCACAATGAATAGGTTTATTACCCCATAATATAAATGTGTCATATCTAACTCATGCCATTGAAAAAAGAACATCTCACCCTAAACAATACCATTACCTCAATGATCATCACACCCTGACACGTACCATTGATTCATCATGCATCACAATTTAACTCATGGATCTCTACCTTTATGCATATCCAACAAGTATTAAATAACTCATGACATATCCCAACACTAACCATCATGTAATCTAAAATCCATAGGTCCCTCGTCCTATAGGAAATATATCCCGCTAACGAGTCAACTAGTTTCTCAATATCATACTACTATCTTGATATTGAAGACAATTTTCCAACAAGATATGGAATAAACATAACCTGACACAATATAACAAATATATTGTATAATGTATCATGTAATAGTTCTCATTAGAATGAATGGAACTATAGGAATATCGAATAATGAGAGGTCTCATGAGGTATGTATGCATGCCAAAAATATCACATCACATTGCAATTATCATGGTATATGAACATACAAGCAATCAACTCTTACAAAATACATATATATAAAAGACCTATTTGGAAAGAACATCCTGACTAAGATGCATTTTTGTTAATATCTAATATTTTACAAGTAGTGATATCAAAATCATGCCCACGAACTATTCAGATCCTACTCATGCAACAAAGATCCCTAGAACTAGTATAAATACATCAATGTAAGAATTTTATAATGAGATTCAATAAGTGTAAACAAAAATGGGATATGAAATTTATAGACATACAATGCGAGCATTACAACCAATAACAGATCTCAATATAAACAAAGGGGATGTGGATTATATGATATATATGATTTTGATATACCAATATACAAAAAAAATATTTAATTAACATCTCTATATACCAGCCCAACAAATGTTTACATTTATATCAACTTTTTGAAGAAGAATAATATTTTTGTTAGAATGGATGAATCATACATCATGGAAATTGATGGGTTAATATAGAAATCAATAATAAAGAGAGGAGAAAATGAAGTCCAAATTCACTAAAAGGGTTCCCATGAATTCAGCCATGATAAATAATGGATTATCTTTATAAGGGAGATATCTAATAAGGGATTTTGATGGAAAAAATAGAGCCAACTTTAATCACCCTGCCATCTGGGAACCACTAGTGAGCTAACAGTCCACTCCAGTAGGTCGGTGCCTCCACTAGTCAACTGGTGTTGAACCTACTGCTGGATGGTTTGCCTAGAAAAGGTGCATCACTTATTCCTATCCAACAATGTGGTTGGTTGCATCCCACCAGTTCCACAATGGAACCAATAGATGTTCAGATCCTCCCCCACCACCACTAGTAATATGTTGAGGCTATACTTGCTAGTGGATAGCATAACAGTATATCTAAATATTGTATTTTATGGATGAGTATATTTTTATTTATATTTCATGACTTCTAATGAACAAATCATGCCTCTAAAAACCACAAAAAAACTATCTTGATATACTGAATCATAAACATTTTTTGTCCTAAATTGAGAATATCACAACTTTACTCAGTAGATGATGTTAGACGTGTTTCGTTTCCATGACCCAAACATACCACATCATTGAATCTATTTCAGTGGTTTTATTATGAGTATATAATAATTTTTCATAAATGCTGATGTTTTGGTACTATTTATACCATCATGTTCTCTATTGAAGATAAACTTTTTTTCCTCTATCTTCGAAGTATTTGATTATGAGTATGGTAGATATCAAGGTGTACAATGATTTTCTAAATTATTTTTAGAGGAAGAAGTTCAACCTCATCCATATCATGAAATACCTATCCTGATCATTCTTTTTTATGTGTATAAATCATTATTAAAAAGAGGTATATGAAAACCTAACCTCAAATAAATAGTCTATTTTATATATTTATTAAATTATATTTTAACTCTTATTTTTTTTGAATGAAGTTATATATTTATGAATATTAATGAAATTTTCCAGCCTTCTATTACAACCCAATATGTTTTAAATATATAGTGATCATACAAATGTGTTTTATAATGTTATATTACAATTTTTCATAGTTGAAACATGTTTTTTCTAACCATGTAATTCAATCGTACAAGTTACTTGGTGTGCATAATGAATGATGGACCATCTGCACATGGTTTTGGTAAAACATTTACATAATGTTTCATGAACACTATTTTCCAAATTTAGTTATCTAAAAACAATATATTTAAATAAAACAATCAAATCTCACCCCCTCCTCTCCTATCAGATGAAACACAACAATATTCCTATGTAGGGCCTCCTACATGGGTCCCCTTACTCCCTCTCTAGAATTGGACTATCCTCCTTTTAATTAGTATTAGTTTCTCAATTTATGGTCTCTATTGGCTTCCAAAATCTTTGTCTTCTCCTCGTAACCCTCAATAACCTCTCTTTATTTCACCTAGGTTAAATCATGGAATGTATTTTCATTCTAACCTACTTCGATTCATGTTTCTAGGCATGTGAAGGATTCCCTAGGAATTTATCCATTATATTAGTGTGGTTCACTCCATATGAACACCATAGATGATATCAATTCCTTGATTTCTATCATTGGATAACAGGTACATGTTTCACATTAGTTTCATAAATTATGGTTTTTATAAAGTAAATATGATATGTGTTCAATTAATTTTTTTGAGTATATATCAAAAAAAAATTAATAGTAAATTAAACTTATGATTAATTCTCAATGGATTCATCGAGGGTTTTATTTTTAAATTGATGCTCTATTAGAAATATATATTTTTTATATTATTAATATTTTTTTAGTTTTTTATGATAGTTATTGTGATTCAGTTATGATTTAATAATATTTTGACATGATTCTTTTTTGGTATTGATGTTTTTACATGGGAATTTTCTTTGTTCTTGAAGATTTATTTAAATGGTATTCATTTATTTCATTAATTGGAATTATTTATGTATATTTATATATATGTTAGTGACAGGTTCATACATGTATATAAAAAGAAATTTTACATATAGATTTATATAAATATATATATATTACATAGAATTCATTTTTAAATTATGGGTTCACAATTGTATCATGGTTTCTAAAAGGGCCTCTAAATAATTGGTTATAATTGATTTCTAAATTATAAATGGCTCTAGAATTTATATTATTGTATAATTTAAATGATTAATTTATGTTTCATGTTTCATGAGTGTCTGGGATTCTAAATTATTATTGATTAGAATATTGAATGGTTTTTATTATCTTGGCACATGGGAGACCCTATGTATGCATGCAGTAGATGAGTTCTTTCCTAGCATTAAGAATGATGCCATATATTTTCTAATTCTAATGACACGATGAGAGGCCCTTGGTTTTATTTTTTATATGATCATCAATTATGAATAGTATACTAAGAACAAGTCCTAGTTATTTTACCTAAATATCAAGGATTTTTTAATTATCATAATCACCTTTTTGGTTATAAAAAAATTATTTCATGTTTTTTAACTCTATTGTTTTAGTATCATTATATGTTTTGAATCATCCAATGAAAGGGAACCATAAGAACTGAGAAAGTTGTTTGTGGAGGCCAAAAATGTTATTACTTGTGAATAGCCAATAGAATACCAGTAGAAAAACTATAGAAATTGGAGGAATGACAAAAGATGTAGTAGGAAAACCAGCAACCCAGTAGATATCACCAAATATTAGAAGATGTATACTATATAAAAGAATGGTACATGTGACCCACTCGATACCCAGTAAAGGCCACCAACCAGCTTATAAAAATGAGATGTGTGGCTATAACATTCACTGAATTTGGTCATTATTATCCTATATCGACTTCCAATAACTCCTATTACCCATTTACACATTGAGGACCAAGGCTTGGAAATATTGAGACTGAAAAATACCTCATGGGATGTCACCAACCAACCCAGGTTGACCCTGAACCGGTCACCCAAGCCAGCCCACGACAAGGCCCGAGAGGTGTTCCTGATCCCCATGGGATGACAACTAGTGTCAGAAATCGACACTTAACCATTGGGAATTATTTTACTATAAAAAAAAGATAAATATATTACCAAAAAAATATTGATAAACAAATAAAACTAGAAGTGGTATGAATAATATAAATTGTACATACTTCCATGTTACCTCTTAGGTCACCTCCAACAACTAACAGTCTACCTCACAGAGGTAGATGAAATAAGAACCTGAACCAAACTGCTAAACCAAGATCTGAAAAGTTAGGATAGGTGTGAGAATTAAAATTATAAGTAGGAATGCCAAAAATGAACCACACAATCCATGCATTTACCAGTTCCAAAACAGCCCAAAATACAAGTTTTAACTATAGTTAGAAAAATAATTTTTTCATATTACACTACATTTTGTTAACAAACAATCACAAATCCATTTCCCTTATAATTCAAAAACAAGGAAAAAATACAAAAGAAGTGATCACACAAACCTTTACAAAATAGAAGCTTTTATGGTCATTTTTAAAACCAACCATATACACAAAACATTTCCAGGAAAACACCAAAACCATGTTCAACGGTTTTATTCGACACACAGAAAGGGAAATGGTACTAATAGTGCTTTTATCAAAGGATCATGAAAAACCTAGGAACTAAGAGGATGATCTCAACGTACTAAACATGTGACTCATCTAGAATGCATGCCTACTCTCGATAACATCATAAAACCCAAATTCTCTGTATCTCCCTACCGGGCCAAACCGAGGGGCCCAATCCCAAAGCAGAGTATAATCTGTATTGAGGTCCACTAGCCAGTGCGTAGTCTAAACTAGTGAAAAAATCATTCTTAGTAAACCCCTTACTATGATATTTTTATGTTCTATGTTTACAAAGAGGTGTTCCACACATTCAAATAACATGCCATATAAATATAATCCAACACATGACACAAATCAGCACCACCCTGACATCCACAAGCTTAGTCTCATGCCTTGAAATAAATATTCTAAAAAATAGTCCCATACCGAGGACCCTCCTATCACCAGATCGACAGACGAGGCATGAGACCTATCCTCGTAGGGGTTTTCCAAACATACACATTCATAGATGCCAATCGGGCCGCATAAAATTCACACATATCAAACATTTTGTAAACAGCCAATCCAAAATTCCAAATGGGGCTTTAGATTCACAATGCGCATCTTTTTACCAGAAAAATTATTAACTAGTTCAAAAAAACCACTATTTACCCTATTTATACCAAAGTGACCAAATGGTACCTTAAATAAAACATTCCAATTTTCACATTAAGTCATGTTAAAAACAACAACAATTAAGACAGTAACAAACAGAATTTTGCAGCACTTACAAGCCAAAAATCATTCAAAAAAATTCAAATGGGCTTCAGCTTCCACATTCACTCATACACACCCCAAAAAATGACCCTTTAATTTTCTAACAACTCACCCATGCATTTATTGAAGGCCAATCGGACCAAACCCAGAGGAACTCTCTAAAAAAACCAAATCATTTGAAACCAAATTTCATAAATGTACCCTTTTCTTTCAACCCAAAAACCCCCATATCATTCACTTATAAAATTCCACACCAGTTCATAAACCAATAGCCTATTTTTTTGACAAACACCTAAAGAAAACCAGGGGAAACACCACATTTCATTCAAATAATTCAAAACATATTTCAAACCAATTTAACAAAAAATTTCCATGGGAAAGACCCCACCCCAAAATCCAATTTCACCCAAAAAATAACAAGTGGAAATTTACAAATACCTAAGGAATCATATACATTGCATAAACCAAGACTCATATAAACCCTATCATTAACAACACCAAACAATTTAAGAATACTACAACAAGATTTAATGTGGTAGTATGGAGATTCATAATAAGATAATAATATAACAAAAACCTCAAAAAATATGGAAAGGAAATGGAAATGAAATGCATTGATTTTGTTGGGCGAAAATCCCACAAGGTATCATTGAAGCATTTTTGAGGTGATTGTGTTTGTTGACAAAGTGGACATCTGAGTTGTGATTGTTGACAAAGCAAAACGATGACATACAACTTTGTTGACAAAGAGGATTTCATGGTGGAATGTCGAGTTCAAGAGCTGAGGTCAACGATCCATGTTTGATTCAAGAACGTCGATAAAAGGAATGGTTGATTTGGAGGCAGTACAAAAGAACAGATACAAGGTGGCGCCGTTTTCCAGTGTTTTCCAAATTTTAGGGCCTGAAAATCGGCAAATGAAGAAAACTGTTTTTGGCAAAGGGACTTGCGCTCCGAGGACATGGAGAATATGAAACTTGCGTGCCATATGTTTTTCAAGATCAGAAGATCAAAATATGGCTAAGTAAATAGTTTTGAGCAAGTTTGGGAGCTTGTCGTGCAAGTGTCTAAAAGGACATAATACTTGCGCGCCGAGACTGGATCACGCAGGTGACTTGCGCGCCGTCGCGTAGGGTGGTAAATTTGCCTATAAATACTGGACCACCCCTCTTCATTCTCAACCAGGAGTTCAACTATTTGAAAATCAGAGCTCCCGTCGAGCAGGTGTGGTGGTCGTGCAGGTGGTGTGTGTGGTCGCGCAGGTGAAGTTGCGCACCAGTAGTTGAAGTTGTGGGCTGGTGTAAGAAGTTGCGTGCTGGTTGGAAGTTGCGCGCCAATATTAGTTTGGGCGTAAAAGGAATAGAGTCGCGCAAGTTTGGAGTTGAGGAAGCTTGAGTCGCGCAAGTGTATGAGGAGGACTTTCACGCTGGTTGTGACTTGCGCGCCGATACTTGCACGCCGTGATTGAATTGAGCGTCAAGTAAGGTTTGGTTCTAGCAGTGTTTTTCCGGTTGCATGGAAGTTAGAAGTTTGCACGATACCTTTGGTGCAAAAATATATTCATCTACGGGTGAAAGTTGTACTTCAACATATCATCTACATACAAGAGAAGATGCATTCTTTCAGGAAAATGGAGAGACCTACAGGTCTATAAAATGTGAGTGGATTCCTTCCAAGTGCAGTGAGCTTAAGAAGAGGAAGAAGGTGATCCTCTCCACTGGCAGTGAGTCCGATAGAGAGAGACAGGGAGTGACCCTTGGGAAAGAAGTGAGATGACCCGAAATATGTAAAGGCAGTGAGCCTGGGATTATAAGTGATCTAGCCCGAACCTTGTAATCCACAGCTAGTGAGGATTAGTGGAATTTGGTACGACCGGATACCTGACGGCGTATGCTCCTTGGACGTAGCCCTTAGTGGTGAACCAAGTAAAATTGATGTGTCCTGTGCTTGCTTTACTTTCTGTTTATATTGTGTAGCAGGAAAGAGAGATAAGAGTGTTTTTCTTAATAGCGAAACAAGATCAGAATGGGCATTAATTTTTAATTAGTCATACCATGATTCACCCCCCCCCCCCTCTCAGGGTATTCATCCAAGTAGACCTAACATATTTCCCTACCCCAAGGAATAATCAGCTCATGTTGAACACTTGGGAACATGACAAAAACGATGACGACCATCCAAAATAGGCCATCACTCTCATGAACATAACTATATATATACATATATCAATAATCCAAATCACTTATTCCCCACGCCATGAGGGAATACGTACTTGGAGGATATATATAGATATATTATATATATACATACCTTAGTTGTGTGCATGTGTATCCTCATTCATTGAACATAAATTATCTATGACAAAAAAATATACCCAAAAATAAGGTTGGAGGGACTAATGCATGACCAAAAGTACAAGGGACTCACATAAACCAAATGGACACATAAAAACAGACAATAAAATGCTTCTAAAAGGATTTATACGCAAACACACCCCATGATTTCCAACAATGCCATTTAAAGTAAGATGGAAATTATTTAAGACCAAAAGGTGAGGCATTTACATGCACATAAAAGAAGTTGTGATCAATTAAACCAATAGGAAATCACCACTAAAAATTAACTAAGTATGTGATAAAAGTGTAAAACATGTTTTAGAAATGTAAAAACAACACACAAGAAAAACATGAATTGAATTAGGGTGTAAAGGGAATGAAATTCCTACCTTAACATGTGTGAGAGTGATAGACCCACAATAGAGGAAAAAGAATCACTCTGCGGGCCAATTGAAAATGCTAGACACCAAACAACCCATGTGAGCATAACCCAATGCTTTTAGAATTTAGTTAAAATCAAGAGAAAAAGCCCCAAATAAAGAAATGATGTTATACCAAAAGGTCGTTGTGCTAGGAAAGAGAAAGCATCGGGAGAAGAGGATCACGCTGGAGCTAGTTGGCAGGGAGGAGCGGAGTGGGCCGCTGTGGTTGGTCGCACCAAGCAGAAGGGGGTACAAGGGGCTCTCAAGACAACAATACAGGGAAGGAAGGCACAACCTCATGTCGGCCAGAGGGGGAAGGGAGGCAGTGCCAAAGAGGAAAACTGCCAAGGAAGAAGAGGAGGCTGTTGGGTTACTGTAGGTGGGAGGAGGCAGGTGATGGTCGCGGATGGTGGGTGGTGTCAGAGGAGGAAGGCGCTGCCGGAGCGCGACACTACGGGAGGAAGGCGAGGGTAGAGGGTCCACATGGAGAGGCGATTGGGAAGGTGTGAGCTGTACATGGAGGTGGTGTTGGACAGGGAGGGGGAGTCGTGCCGGACGAAGGTTGCGCCAGATAGGCAGAGCGGCGGGAGGAGAGTGTCTAAAAGGGGGCTCATGGTATGGAAGAACAAAGGGGAATGTGGGGATGGCGATGGATCGTGACCTTTGGTAGGGGAGGGATGGGAATGTGTAGATTTAGGGTTTAAAAAAATATAAAAATATAAGAAAATATAATAACAATAATAATAATAATAATAAATATGATTTCCTTATCCAATTTATTTTATGTAATAAATATAATAATAATAGTAAAAATATTAATAGCAAAAATATAACAAAAAATGAAATTAAAAAAAGAAATGATAATTAAAATGATAAATTTTATTAAATTGCATTTTAAATACTAATAATATTTATAAAAATTTAATAATAACAATATTATTACCAAATTGAATAATAGTAATATTACTGTTTGTCCAATCATATTCTCATTATTATAATTTAAATGTTAACCTTTTTTGTCGATATAAAATTGTATTTAGCTTCATCATTTAATTAAAGTAATTTATTTATTAAATTTATTATTTACATGATGTTTCGTGCCACCACACATTCACTAAGTCCAAACACACGGTCACAGCTAATGGTGTGGTGACCATAAACCAGCCCAAGGCCCACAAAAACATGAAACATAAAAAATTTGAAACTGGGTCACAACTACACCTCATCCAAATGACACGAGACCGAGTAAATAGTAAAAATGAAATAAAAGAAACATTCATCTGATTTCGGGGTGTGATAATTTTCCCCACCATAGACACTTTCTACGCCCAAAAAGTCATCAAACCAATAGTTGACACGATTAAAGTCCATGCCCTGAAAAAACCAAAGGAAAACAAGAGCCCTATAGTAACTATTCCCAAAAAATGTCACAACTGACCAGTTCAATAAATACCCCAACCTGATTTTACGGAGTGAACATGGGAGGGTTCTCCCCACCATGAGATTTCACTAATACAAAATTCCTTGAAACCCGAAAATACCACCCCTGGGGAGGGGCCAATGTGGGAACTCCCAAACTGACTCAATCAGTCTCTACACATGGACTGAACAACACTCCTAAAAAATAGGCTTAAGCTCTCTATGAAACAAACCGGAAACCTGAGGATGAGAAATGGACTCAACGATTCACCTAAATTTCATGATAGAAAAAAACCCCTAATGGGTATAGCTATGAACACCTCAAAATCAGAATAGGTCAGTTTATTCATGATCCTAACATCCTTTAAGGAAAACGAATGATTTAGGAACCATGCTAAGAGAAGATAAGATAGCTTCGATTATGGTGGATTATACTCATAATTCCACCACAACATGGATTAACTTATTAAAATGAGGATAATTGAACAAGGAAATTTGGATATTTCCTTCCCAAGGCTGAAAACATTATCCGGACCAAGGTTCCAAACACCCTCGAAAATTCCTGATTGTGTGCAAGCTTCACCATGAGTCATGTTGATGGAGCTCTGATGGCTGATGCATCTCCTGTCTCATAGTCAAAAAAATTCATCCATCGGTTCCCATCTTCTTCCTCAAGAATGATGCTCCTTTCAGAACTCTTCCCCATGGCCTGAACAGTCACACTGTAGCAGGACTTTGGAGGTATGCGACAAGGTGGAATTGAATTCCTGAACCGGTGACAGTAATGGAATGTGAGAAAATGGTCCAACAAACTGGGAATTGGTACAGAAAAATATCCTTCCCAAACGGGGATCCTTTACAGTAGCCAACCACCACCAACTACACCCTAGACTGTAACAAATATGAGACATCCCACCATTACTAGTCCAGAACTGAACCCTCTAATAACATTGGGATTGTATGAACCTAAACTACCTTCGGAGTCCCCAACAACCCGAAGACACACTATCCTTATGAACGATACAACTGCCTATAAAAGACTTCGATTTACATGATAAGAAGGAACCACATGAATGCATCTGAGAACTGTGAATAACTCATTAACAACTTTTGGAGGCTTTATGGGTAGCATACTCATAACAGTAAGAAACTCACCATCACAAATGTCATCAAGACAAAACACAATCGAAGAAACAACAAAGGCTAATGGCTATAGGCGCATAATCCAAACATCTACAAACACAATCAAAAATCAATTTTACAACACCATTATTCCTTTTAAATTTTAAAACTCACATATGGAACCTTATGAACCATCACATGTGCATTCACTCAATCTCGCTCATGTCATCTTCAAATAAGTGCCCCCTGTGCACTCTCTGTACATTCCTACACACGTGTGAGCCTCCAGATTGTGTGTCGAGGTTCAGACAATTATTTCCTTACAAAATCCAAAAACACACCATGTTGTTCCAAACCAATACACATTATATTTAAAAAACTACATTACTAATTTCAAAAAAAATTGGATGAAACACTTTTCTTTCATTTCTAAATCACATTCACATTAAACCCACAATCACATTGACCAAGTTCAAAATGAAACACAACCAACTATAAACCATCGGAATGAGGAAGTAGTGTCTATTCCAAAATTGGAGACATAGTGGTGAGTCATTCCTCGAGTAAGGCATAACACTAAGAGGACCTTAACTGGGCACTTAGACTCCACATGGGTCACCACCCCATGTGAGGCCTCCACATGAACTGATTCTCCTCCATTTTCATCCATCAATCAAAAACATCCAATGAAAAAATACCCAAATACCATACTACCTCATGTAAATCAGGTCTGGTTGAAGGTGGTGATGATCAGGCACCGACACATAACCTACTTCTTGAGCCCTGATAGTCCTAATATCATTCAACTAGAATCCCCAAATAACAAGGGCCTCCTCTGATACCATTTTGTCATGAACCAACCCAGGTTGACCCTGAACTAGTCACCCGAGCTGGTCCACGAAATGGCCCGAGTGGCGTTCCCAATCCCCAGGGTTGGAAACTAGTATCAGGAAACAACACTTAACTGTTGGGAATGATTTGGACCATGAAAAAAAGATAAACAGATAAACATAAACTAAATATTACCAAATAATACAAGAAGTGAAACAAACAAAATAAAATGTACATACCTCCTTGTGACCTCTATGGTCACCTCCAACAACTAAAAGGCTACCTTGCATGGGTAGACGAAACAGGAACCTGAACTAGACAGCTAAACCTGCATCTTAAAAGGTAAGATAGGCGTGAGTATTAAAATTCTCATTAGGAATGCCAAATATGATGAATAGAATTCATGCATTTACCAGATCCAAAATAGCCTAAAATTCTAGTTTGAACTACAGTTATGAAAATAAGGTTTTTATATTACACTTTATTTTGAAAGCTAACAATCACAAATCCACTACCCTTATAATTCAAAGACATTGAAGAAAACAAAATAAGGGTTCACACAAACCATTCCAAATCAACTACTTTAAATTTCATTTTTAAAACCAACCATATACACAAAACATTAAAATAAAATACAAAAACCATGTTCATGGGTATGATTCCACAGACAACAAAGGAAATGGTACTAATAGTTCTCGTATCAAAGGGTTATAGAAAACAAAGGAACTCGGAATACGATGAGAGCATACTATAAATGTTATTCATCCTTAAGGAATGCCTACTCTTGATGACATCATAATGCCCAAAAGCTCGGTTTCACCCTACCTGGACAAACCGAGGTGCGCAATCCACTAGCAGAGTATAATCCATACTAAGGGCCACTATCCAATGTGTAATTGAAAAAAGTGCATCAATAATTCGTAGTAAACCCCCTTGATATTCTTAGTTTCAACGATATGTTCACAAATTGGTTCCCCACACATTCAAATAAGAATCCATATACATATAAATCAGCATGCGACACAAACCAACCCCACCCCGACCGCCACATGGTTAGTCCAATTACATAAAATAAATATTATAAGAAAGATGTCATATCGAGAACCCTCATGTCACATGATCAACAGATGAAGAAAGGGACCTAACAACTGTAACACCCCGACCCCAGTTACCCAGAGTCGGTGCATTATTACAATACATTTTCATGATCCCAAGAAAGATCAAATCTCGAAAGACTGATTGGTTTAGTAGCCTTGGAAACCCTAGATATATTCATAAAGTTGTACATTACATAATAATGTGAAAAACTACTACAACAACATAGTGTCCATATTCCACACTCATATCCCCACATAAAATCCTTACAGGTCATTCATAACTTACTTCTTCACATCATGGGAAAAAATAAAACATAGAAAAGGGGTGAGCTCAAATGCCCTGTAAGGATAGAAATATAGAGGAAACATTCAAAAATAAGCATAAACATTTAAGGCAATGTATAACTAAAACAAAAGCCTTTTAAACTTGAATTTCAACATAGTATGGAAAAAGTAAAATTAAATAATGCCATTTACTTATTCACATAGATATTCTACTAATCGAATAATCACATTCAATATCAATAACCACATTCATAATGATGGAATGGAAAATCCCAGACTATCATAACCACATAGCCAAGGCCTCGTGCCAAGACTACAAATAAGATTTTTTCAAGGCCTTGTGCCAAGACACTAGTTTGTCTCAAGAGACCTACCTATGCATAGAGGAGCTATAGCGGGCTCCAACCGTCTCAAATTAAGTCCAATGCATTCCCATATGAAAAGGTTTAAACATAACATAAACATTCGTATTAAAACTAGCATACGAAATGTCAGTACTTTCACCATAAACTATGAATGGTATAAAAATAGCACATCCACAGTCAAACATATCACAAAACCTTCAATACAATATAGAAGATTTGTATCACAATAAATCAACTTCATATAATCATAAAATCCAACAAAGGATGTTGATATAGATGAAATCAAAACTATTTGAGGGAAATATCTCCTTTTTTCTGAAATCATTTAAAAGTCACACATTTACAAAGGAAGTAATTAAAAGAGATTTTTGAATCAAAGTGTCCCATACCACTTTGAAATTTTTGAAAGGAATTAACATTTTAAAAACATTCATGTTCATATAAATAAATACTTAAAAACCAGTTTGAATATATGGACATTTATTAAATATATTTAGAAATATAAATCATTAAATCATTTAAAATTTGGATTTTGATAAAGAGTACCTTTCTGAAATTCATAAAATATTCATTTTGAAATCATTTAAAAGTCACATAATTATAAAATAAAACATTTTCTTTTAAAATATTTTTATAAGCTTGTAAGGGAAGCTTTTACGATTTTATAACAACGGTAAATAGCCGCACCAGCCGTATAAGTTAAAAAAACTTTCTTACATTAATTATGTCAGAAAGGTTAAAAAGCACCTTGTTTGGAAAACGACGGAAAGATTCCTATATAAACACATAAGGTTATAAATGACTTTAAATCATATTCTTTGTAAATACTAAAAATGTTTTGAAAACCTATTCAAAGAAACATGGATGTGGATGATAAAGAAATCCCAGTAGATAATTATGTATAAACAACCTCAGATAATGAAGAGATTGCGAAATAACTCTTACCTTGTACTTTTCCTTGGTTGGGGTAGGTTAACCCCCTGTATAATGGTGAAATAATTTTTATTTAATTATACAAGAATCATATATATTATTATGATATCATATATGATCTTTTAACATTGATTTGATAATAATGTCTTAGTATTATTGTTGTTTCGGTTGTTAACTTACTCGTTTTCTTTTATATGTTTTGTTACATAAGCCATGTTTTTAATTGATAGGTTGTATATAATTCATATCCAAAATGATATCAAGTCCTTAGATACTATTATTAATAATAAAATGATAATTATACTTGAATGGATACGATGGAGAATGAATCTCATCGCGTTCTTGGAGGTGGTAGTCCGTACATATGCACAAGCGACAATATCATTCTTTTGATATTAAAATAATATATAAATGGTTGTTTTATCATATATACAGAATAATTAAAATTTTATATTTATTATTTACATGAGTTACACATCATTATTATACCCATCCAAATAATAATATATTGAATAACAATTACACCACGACGTGGAGATAGTAAGCCGTACGTACGCACGTATGGTGACATGTTATTCAAAGGGTTGATAGAATACTGAATATGGTTGTACCATATTTTTAATAAAATAACTGTATATATATGATACTGGAGTTATTATTTTAGAATGGTAACAACAAAGGAAGAAGAAGTGGAAGAAGAAAGGAACTTGGAAAAGGGTGGTGAAATCATTACATCTTCTTCGGGTTCTTCCTTTTGAATTGATCCAAAGGGCTCCTTAGGTTGGCTTTCTGATCAAACTAATGCCTCTAGGTTGTAGTGAGGGATGTTGGGAGAGTATTAGGGTAGAGTTTCGCCGAACCAAAAGGGTTTAAGGTGTGACGAAATTAGAAGGAGTAGTTCCCTTTTATAAGAGGGGTGAGGGGATCCTTTGGAAAAGCTAGAAATATTAATTTATAATAAATTCATATTCGGTTTCTAGTGGCTCCAAAGTTTATTATTCAAAGGTCAAGGTGGGGATAGGTCGAAAACCATTCAACCAATATAATTTAGACAGGTTTTAGTTACTATATTAACCTTTTCTTTTAGTTTTAACTCTTAGATAATTAGTTTGACATTTACCATGTCAGTTTGTATTTTGATTTTATATAGTTAATAAACATACTATATACATCCAAGAGACCCCCAAGAGGTACATTAATGATACACCTATCATGATATAAGTCTCTTGGCCGAACCTTATATTTTTAAGAATTTAATATCAATTAATAATATAATATTTGTTTTAAAAACACTTTTATGTAAATTTTGACACTATTCAATAGTTGATTTTTGTGAAACTCATAACAGAATTATTACTTTGAACAAAGTCAATTGAATCCATCCTAATATTCCATATTATCCTAGAAAATTAGTGTAATTCATTAAAAGTCTAAAATTATATTTATTTGGGTATTTAAAATATCAATTATTTTAAATGTTCACTATTATGGTAATTAATGCATCATCATTATGTCAAAAATAATATATATTATTTATGTATAAAAATTATAAATAAATTTACATTATGTATAAAATCTTATTATCTTTCTAATTAATATTTACAATCGAATTTATCTTATGTATAACTCTGTATTAAAAATGTTTTAGTAAATAAACATTGATTTTAACTTTTTTAACTCTTCTTTTAATTAAATAACAATAAATGTCCTAATCTAATCCAAGTGGACCTAAATGATAATATTTTATTCCTAATGTTGTTTTCGGTTGAGATACACTTGTCCAATAGAATTAGGACATGTGTTAGGGTAATATTAATATAATTTTTACCCTTAATTACCCTATTTACTTTTAACCGTGGTAAATAAAAGTAAAAAGTTACTATTCAGCAAAAATTATTTTCATCTCATTGAACCGCATTTTACTTCTTGATATTAACTGTGTCTCTCAGATTTTCAAAATTTCAATCACAGAAGCGGTAAATTATGTTTTATGAAAAATTCAGTTTTTTAACTACCACTTAGTAGTTTCACTATTCATCAAAAATTGATGTTTTTCAGAACAATGCCAAAATTTCACACTAATCTATAATTGATATTCTGAATTCAAAAATGATTTCTATTTTACAAAATTCCAAACATATAAGTTTCATTAATTAATTTTATAATTAATTCCCACTGTCACAACAAATAGTGTGTTTTTAAGAAACAATATATATCAAACGATTGACAATTGTTTAGGTCCAATTTCAAAGTGAAATTATTTCTAATGAACACCATTGGATAAAATGGTCAAAATATATTCTAATTATACTTTAAAACCACTCAAATTCATAATTTATCACTATTAATTATTTTTATTAAAAAAGTTTTTTTTAATTAAAATTTAGTAATTTTCACTATTCATCAAAATATGAAAGTTATCCGAAAAGTACAAAAATTTAACCTTAGATAAATTCGATACTCCAAATACAAAAATGAAGACAATTTTGAAATATAAAATATATATTATTTCAAAAAGTAGGTATTACTATTCATAACGGCTAGTTTGATTGGTTGTGGTGTGTGTTATAACACGAAGTTGTGTACAACACATGCTACTGTTTCATTCAAAGGAAAGCGTACCGTGGAAGCTTGGGATGTTTCATTTTAAATTTTTGATGTCACCATTTAGTCAAAAAGTTTAAAATATTGTATTTAAAAAGGTTTCACTATTAAAAGTTGGTAAAAGTGCAATACTGAAAATGAATTTGTTCTTACATTATGTCTAAGAAACTCATAATATGGATTCTAAAATTATAAGGATTATATAAAGTTTAAAATTTAGTTAACACTATTCATAACCTCTTTTGGATGGCTTGTTTTGTAAGTCATGCTGCGCTTGAACTCGGTGTTGTGTGTAGTGCAAGTTATTGAATTTTTTTGAAGAATTAACACACAAAGAAATCTTGGGGTGTTACATTCTCCCCTCCTTTAATAAATTGAATCCTCGCAATTTGAAATTGTTCTTCGAAAATAAAAGGTTGAAAATAAAAAATATCTTTGTGGGAAAACCCACATAGGAAATTGGGTTACTAAAATTTAGCCTTAAAATGAGGAAAAGAGAAATGAAAGGGTCACCACCAAATTATGATATCGATTAGAAGTATATTGGTGGGGATTAGAGACATATAATTGGAGGAAAAACGTAAATATTTATAGGTAGTGATTGAGGTCATCAATCACAAACAAGTTTAAAATTAAGGTCCTTAAATTAATCAATCTATGATGATTTAAAATACCATCGATTCAACAAAACATAAGGTATTAGGATTAGATATTTTTGACGTTTCAGAATATCTTAGTTGAAATCCCACATCGAAAAATTAATTAATGAGGCCTTTATTTAAAATGAAGATTGGAAAGTATGAAGATTACCGAAAATAACACATACTAGGGTTCCATGTAGGAAAATATGGATATGGAAGAGAAATCTAACCATCAATTATCTGATGGAGAGTGTAGAGAACATGGATATGAAAAGGCAAACAATCCCAATGCCATAAATTAGTGATGATTTAAGGCACCATCTAGGACAACATTTTTTTTCTAAGTTCCTTTTCATAATGTTGAGGAATTTATTTTTGAGATTGGATAAGATCATAAGGAGATATACTTACTTTATAATTAGAGTTTTATCCATTAATAAATTTCTACCACAAACTCATCTTTCAATCTAAAAGATAACAGAACATTAAAAAAATCTATTTGTACTATTCATACAGGGTTCCAAAATAAACGAATTTATAATTAATCTACCAGATCTTTTAAAAAAACTAAATTATTTAATCCAGGACATCTCATGGGCCAGTGGTAGGTGATACAACCTTGTCTCCCTTCGGTTGCAGGTTCAAGTCTCGCGGCCTTGCCGGACGTGACGGGTTGCCGCCCGACCTCCGGGTTGTCCTTTTATGGCAATCCAAAATAATCCAAACTAGAACTACCCAAAATACATATGTCCAAACTCACAGTCCCAAATTTATATGGAAGGTAAATATAATATAGATCCTTTTTACAGCGTAATAGAATATGAATACCTTCATCATGTATTCTATTAATACACTAAAACATCCCGAATTACCATATTCCTTATTGATTACATTCATGCTCATTTATTCTATATAGAATGCTGGATATACTTAATCAATCCAAAAAATTTTAAACCCCAACCATGATGGAATATACAAATCATTAATCATTTCAAGGTAGTCAAGAATATCCAATATAATTTATCTAAATAAATAATGTATTATTCCAAAATCACAACCTAGGTATCAGAACTATATTATGGTTTATCATTCTCTCAACCATATGTTTTCCAAAAATTTATCCTGCTATTGAGTCACTTTTCTTTGTTCCACACAATCTCAAGTCCATAATGAAATAGTACTGTAGTACAATCCTTATATACTCAATAATTATTATAACAAGTACATTGTTGATACAACACTCAATTGACATAATCAACATAAGAACTCTAATCATTCCTCTTCATCTGTGGTAGTATCATAACATTATTATTATCCAATAGAATCATTTGCAGCATGGTTTGATGACTGGGACATAGGTTCGCGTAGTGTCCAAGCTCCTTTCAAATGAAGCATTGTACATTTGAAACCATTTTCTTACCCTTGCAGTCACGTACTTTGTGAACTTTTCCCCCACACTTATAAAAAATCCCATTACTTTCAGACAAGTTCCATGATGTTTCTTCCCATAGTTATCACATATGGAAAATTCTTCTTTTCCCTCTTCCCTTTATCCATCTTTTTCTCTTCCATCCTTTTCTTCTCTTGCTTCCCTTCAAAGCCACAGGACTCAGTAAAATATTTACTTATCTTATCAACACATGATATTATTTCTTCATATGATGATAATACATGGGAGACTATTTCTCATATAAATTCTGGCTTAAGACCATTAAAGATATGATCCATCTTTCTCTTTGGAATATGTGCATTTCTGGAGTAATCATTCCTTCTACTGGGCGCCATTTATACACAATGGCATACACTAGATTAGTTTAAGAATAACAATACCTAATCCAAAACTTGTAAAACACATAACATAAATTAAATAGTTTATGGATATATTCCATAATCATAAAAATGTCTCCTTTGAGGAAGTATATACTCCTAAACCCTTAATAATGGTTTGTAAAGATAATTAGAATTATCCTAAACATATCCCTTGGGAGTGTCGTAACCAAGAGTGTAGTAAGGCTCGTTGTTGTGCATCATTTCCCATTCGAGTCTAGCTCAAAGAGGTGTTTTCAGGTTTTTCCACTAGGTAAATCTGTTTTAGAGCCGCCTCTAACTGCTCGTATCCAGACAGGGATATATTGCTTGGAAAACTCACAAAATATCTACAATACCAAAATTCTAGGAAGTTCGTCTATACTAATCCTCAAGTTCCATCTTAGGTCTATTTGCTCTAATTAGAGTTTACCTAAATCTAGTTTCCAAGGTTTGTACTAAACTTTCTCGGATACCAACTATAACATCCCGACCCCAGTTACCTAGAGTCAGTGCATTATTACATTACATTGGCATGATCACAAGAAAGATCAAATCTCGAAAGAACGATTGGTTTAGTAGCCTTCGAAATAGTAGATATATTCATAAAGTTTTACATTACATCATAAAGTGAAAAACTACTACAACAACATAGTCTCCATATTCCACACTCATATCCCCACATAAAATCCCTACAGGTCATTCATAACTTACTTCTTCACATCCAGGGAAAAACTAAAACATAGAAAAGGGGTGAGCTGAAATGCCCAGTAAGGATAGCAATATAGCGGAAACATTCAAAAATAAGCATAAACATTTAAGGAAATTTATAACTAAACAAAAGCCTTTTAAACTTGAACTTCAACATAAAATGGAAAAACTAAAATGAAATAATGCCATTTACTTATTCACATGGATATTCTACTAATCGAATAATCACAAGCAATATCAATAACCACTTTCATAATGATGGAATTCATAATGCTAGACTATCATAACCACATAGCCAAGGCCTTGTGCCAAGACTACAAATAAGATTTTGTCAAGGCCTTGTTCCAAGACACTAGTTTGTCTCATGAGACCTACCGATGCATCGAGGAGCTATAGAGGGCTCCACCAATCACATATTAAGTCCAATGAATTCCCATATGAAAAGGTTTAAACATACCATAAATATTCGTATTAAAACTAGCATACGAAATGTCAATACTTTCACTATAAACTATGAATGGTATAAAAATAGCACATCCACAGTCAAACATATCACAAAACCTTCAATACAATATAGAAGTTTTGTATCACAATAAATCAACTTCATATAATCATAAAATCCATCAAAGGATGTTGACATAGATGAAATCAAAACTATTTGAGAGAGATATATCCTTTTTTCTGAAATCATTTAAAAGTCCCACATTTATAAAGGAAGTAATTAAAAGAGATTTTTGAATCCAAGTTTCCCATACCACCTTGAAATTTTTGAAAGGAATTTACATTTGAAAAACATTCATGTCTATATTAATAAATCCTTAAAAACCATTTTGAATACATGGACATTTATTAAAAAGATTTAGAAAGATAAATCTTTAAAAAATTTAAAATTCTGATTTTGATAAAGAGTACCTTTCCAAAATTATTAAAATATTCATTTTGAAATCATTTAAAAGTCACATAATTATAAAATAAAACATTTTATTTTAAAATATTATTATAAGCTTGTAAGGGAAGGTATGACGATTTTATAACGGCGGTAAATAGCTACACCCGCCGTATAAGTTAAAAAAACATTCTTACCTTAATTCTGCCGAAAAGGTTAAAAAGCACCTTATTTGGAAAAGGACGGAATGATTCCTTTATAAACACATAATGGTATAAATGACTTTAACTCATATTCTTTCTAAATAGTAAAAATGTTTTGAAATACATTTCGAAGAAACATGGATGTGGATGATAAAGAAATCCCAGTAGATAAGTACGTATAAACAACCGCGGATAATGAAGAGATTGTGAAATAACCCTTACCTTGTACTTTTCCTTTGTTGGGGTAGGTTAAAATCCTGTATAATGGTTAAATAATTGTTATTAAATTATAAAATAATCATATACATTAATATGATATCATATATGATCTTTTAACATTGATTTTTCAATAATATCTTAGTATTATCGTTGTTTCCGGTGTTAACTTACTCGTTTTCTTTTATATGTTTTGATACGTAAGCCATGTTTGTAATGGATAGGTTGTATATTATTCATATCTAGAATGATATCAAGTCTTTAGATACTATTAATAATCATAAAATGAGAATTATACTTGAATGGATACGATGGAGAATGAATCTCATCACGTTCTTGGAGACGGTAGTCCGTACGTACGCACGAGCAACAATATCATTCTTTTGATATTAAAATAATATATAAATGGTTTTTATATCATATATATAGAATAATTAACATGTTATATTTATTATTTACATGAGTTACATATCATTTTTATACCCATCCAAATAATAATATATTGAATAACAATTATACCACGACGTGGAGACGGTAAGCCGTACGTACGCACGTATGGTGACATGTTATTCAAAGGGTGGATAGAATACTGAATATGGTTGTATCATATTTTTAATAACATAAAATTATATATATGTTACTGGAGTTATTATTTTATAATGGTAAAAACAATGGAAGAAGAAGTGGAAGAAGAAAGGAACTTGGAAAAGGGTGGTGAAATCATTACCTCATCTTCGGGTTCCTCCTTTTGATTTGATCAAAAGGGCTCTTTAAGTTGGCTTTCTGATCAAACTAAGGCCTCTAGGTTGTAGTGAGGTATGTTGGGACAGTATTGGGGTAGTGTTTGGACGAACCAAAAGGCTTTTAAGGTGTGATGAAATGAGAAGGAGGAGTGCCCTTTTATAATAGGGGTGAGGGGCACCTTTGGAAAAGCTAGAAATATTAATTTATAATAAATTCAAATTCAGTTTCTAATGGCTCCAAAGTTTATTATTCAATTTTCAAGGTGGGAATAGGTCTAAAACCATTCAACCAATAGAATTTATACAGGTTTGGGTTACTATATTAACCTTATCTTTTAGTTTTAACTTCTAGTTAATTTGTTTGACATTTACCATGTCACTTTGTATTTTTATATTATATAGTTAATAAACATAATATATATATCCAAGCGACCCCCAAGTGGTCCATTAATGATACTCCTATCATGAAATAAGTCTATTGGCCGAGCCTTAGATTTTTAGGAATTTAATATCAATTAATAATATAATAGTTGTTTTAAAAACACTTTAATGTCAATTTAGACACTATTCAAGTGTTTATTTTTGTGAAACTCATAACAGAATGATTATTTCGAAAAAAGTAAATTAACTCTATCCTAATATTCCATATTATGATATAAAATTATTGTAATTCTTTAAAAGTCTCAAATTATATTTATTTGGGTATATAAAATATCAATTATTTTAAATTTTCACTATTATGGTAATTACTGCATCATCATTGTGTCATAAATAAATTAAATTATTTAATTTATAAAAATTATAAATAAACATTCATTATGTATTAAATATTATTAGCTTTCTAATGAATTTTTACAATCGAATTTATCTTATGTATAACCCTATATTAAAAATGTTTTAGTAAATAAACTTCGATTTTAACTTTTTTAACTCTTCTTTGAATTAATTAATAATAAAGGTCCTAATCTAATCCAAGTGGACCTAAATGATAATATTTTATTCCTAAGGTTGCTTATGGTCGAGATACACTTGTCCAATAGAATTAGGACATGTGTTAGGGTAATATTAATATAATGTTTACCCATAATTACCCTATTTACTTTTAACCGTGGTAATAAAAGTAAAAAGTTACTATTCACCGAAAATTATTTTCATCTCATTGAACCACATTTTACTTCTTGATATTAACCGTGTCTCTCGGATTTTCGAAATTCCAATCACAGAAGCGGTAAAATTATGTTTTATGAAAAATTCAGTTTTTTAACTTCCCCTTAGTAGTTTCACTATTCATCAACATTGATGTTTTTCAGAACAATGCCAAAATTTCACCCTAAGCTATAATTGATATTCTGAATTAAAAAATGATGTCTATTTTACAAAATACCAAACATATAAGTTGCATTAATTAATTTTATAATTAATTCCCGCTGTCACAACAAATAGTATGTTTTTAAGAAACAATATATATCAAAAGATTGACAATTGTTTAGGTACAATTTCAAAGTGAAATTAATTCTAATGAACACCATTGGATAAAATGGTAAAAATATATTCTAAATATACTTTAAAACCCCTCAAATTCATAATTTATCACTATTAATTATTTTTATTAAAAAAGTTGTTCTTAATTAAAATTTAGTAATATTCACTATTCATCAAAATATGAAAGTTATCCGAAAAGTACCAAAATATCACCTTAGGATAAATTTGATACTCCGAATCCAAAAATGAAGTCCATTTTGAAATATAAAATATATATTATTTCAAAAAGTAGGTATTACTATTCATAACGGCTAGTTTGATTGGTTGTGGTGTGTGTTAGAACTTGAAGTTTCGTACAACACACGCTACTGTATCATTCAAAGGAAAGCGTACCGTGGAAGCTTGGGATGTTTCATTTTAAATTTTTGATGTCCCCATTTAATCAAAATGTTTAAAATATTTTATTTAAAAAGAGTTCAATATTAAAAGTTGGTAAAAGTGCAATACTGAAAATGAATTTGTTCTTTCATTATGTCTAAGAAACTCATAATATGGATTCTAAAATTATAAGGATTATATAAAGTTTAAAATTTAGTTAATACTATTCATAACCTCTTTTGAAAAGCTTTTTTGGTATGTCATGGTGCGCTTGAACTCGGTGTAGTGTGTAGTGCAAGTTATTGAATTATTTTGAAGAATTAACACACCATGAAATCTTGGGGTGTTACAACAACAGAAGGGTTTTTAAATCATACTGTATCAAAGATGCCAAACGGGCCTCATAAAATTCAATGATATCAAACATTTTGTAAACTACCAATCCAAAATTCTTTCATAAAATCCATATGGTATTCGGATTCCACTTTCACTCAAACACACCCCGAAAACAAATGCCCCTTTCATTTTCCAACAACTCAACCAAGAATGTTTTGAATGCTAAAATGGCCAAACTAGGAGGACCACTCTAAAACCAACCAAAACATTTGAAACTAAATTTCATAAATACACACTTTTATTTCAACCCAAAAACTCCCATATCACTCACTTAAAATATACCAAACCTGTTCATAAACCAAAATACTGTTTTTTTACAATCACCCAACCAGAACCAGGGAAAACACCACATTTCATACACAGAATCCAAAACATATTTAAAACCCATTTAAAAAAACATTTCCATGGGAATGACCCCACCCAAACAACCAATTTCAACCAAAAATAATAAGTGGAAATTTACAAACCCCAAAAGAATTTTCTAAAAGGCATAAACCAAGATTCAAATAAACCGTATATTTAACAACACTAAACAATTTCAGAACACCACAACAAGGATTAATGAGGTAATACGGAGATGCATAACAAGATAATAATATAACCAAAACCTCAATCATTAAGGGCATGCAATGGAATGGATATTCATGGATTTTCTACCTAATTGAAGAACCAGGTCATGTCGAACACTTAGAAACTTGTCCAAAAGTGGAGTGACCACATGAAATTGGACCCCACTAACACACACACACACACACACACATATTTCCATAATATAATGAACACCTTCCCCACATCGTGAGGGAATACATACATGGAGGATATATTATATATATATACCTTAGGTGTGTTTATGTGTGTCCTCTATCGTTGAACATAAATTAACTATAACAACAAAAGGTACCCAAAAATAGGGTGCAAGGACAACTGCATGACCAAATGAAACAGGGACTCACATAAACCAAATGTAGAAGTCATAACACAAAATCAAATTCTACCAAAAGGATTTATTCCGAAACACACCCCAAGATATTCAAAAATATCATTTAAAATAAGATGACAATTATTTATGACCAAAGTTGAGGCATTTACATGGGCATAAATAAAATTGTGATCATTTCAACCAATAAAAAATCACCACTACAAATTAACCAAGTATGTAATAAAATTGCGAAAAATGTTTGAGAAATAAAAAACAACACACAAGCACCACATGAATTGAATTTGAGAGTAAAGGGAATGAAATGCCTTTCTCAACACATGCAAGAGTGAAAGAACCACAATAGAGGAAAGCACATCACTCTGTAGGACAATTGAAAACCCTAGAAACCAAACAATATGTGCGATCACAACCTGATGTATTTAGAATTTTGTTCAAATGAAGAGAAAATCACCAAAATAAAGAAATGAAGTTATACCAAAAGGTCACCGCATTGGGACAGAAAAACCACTGGGTGAAGGGCTCGCGCCAGAGGTGGTTGGACTGGAGGAGAGGAGTGGGCCGCTGCGGTGGGTCACGCCAAGCAGAGGGGGGGGGGGCTCTCGAGTTGGCTGGATAGGGAAGGGAGGCACAACCTAACACTGGATGGACAGGGAAGGGAGGCTGTTCCAGAGATGAAATATCCAGGGAAGAGTAGGATAATGTCGGGTTACTGCAAGTGGGAAAGAGTAGGTGTTGGCTGTAGAAGGAGGGTGGCATCATGGGAGGCAGGCGCTACCGGAGCGCGGCATGGGGAGAGGCAGGTAAGGTTAGGTGGTGCACGTGGAGAGGTGAGCGGGGAGGCATGAGCTGGACAGGGAGGTGGAATTAGACCGGGAGGGAGAGTTGTGCCAGATGAATGACACGACGGATGGGCCGAGCGGTAGGAGGTGATAGACTGGTAGGGGCTTGTGGTGTAGAAGAGCAAAGGGGAAAGGCGGGTTGGTGGCAGGATCACTACTTGAGAAGTGGAGTTGACGGTAATGGGTAGATTTAGGGAAAAATAATAATAAAATATAATAATTAAAAAACAAATAACAAATATGTTTTCCTTGTCAATTTTATTTTAAGTAATAATAATAATAGTAGTAAAAATATTAATATAAAAATGATAAAAATAATATTAATAACAACAAAATAAATTAATAATAACATAATGATAATTAAAATGATAAATTTTATTAAATTTCAATTTAAATAATAATTATATTTATAACAATTTAATAATAACATTACTATTACCAAATTAAATAATAGTAATATTACTATATGCGCAATCGTATTCTCATTATTATAATCTAAAGGATAACCTTGTTTTGTCAATATAAAATTCGATATAGATTCCTTCTTAAATTAACATAATTAATTAATTTAATATATTATTTGTTTGAAGTGTTGTTCCACCATGCATTCACTATGACCAAACACATGTTTGCCGCTAACGGTGCGGTGACCGTATAGCAGCCCAAGGCCACCAAAACATCAAACATCAAAAAATTTAAACTGGGTCCCAATTAAACCTCGTCCAAATGACGCGGGACCGAGTGGACAGTAAAAATTAAATTTAATAAACCATTGTTTAAGGTTGGGGTGTGACATGGTAAATATGTAAACTAATGAGTACGTGAAAATTCATCAAGAAATAAACAACGATCGTCGTAGATACTAAATTATATCAATAATTTCATTCTCTAGAGACATTCATTGTTCGTAATTATTAAACCACATTTGTCTCTCATCTTTTCCACTCATTCTACTTCATTAGTTTTTTTACATTATGTTGAGATATAAAATTATATATTTATACTATTGTGTTCCTATATTAATTTCTCTTATTATTCAATTCATTCATGTTATTTTAAAATTTTGAAATCAAGGGTCATTCAGTTTATTTATTTTTTACAGTCCAACGAAAGTGTCCTTCACTTCATGTTCATAGAATCTATTGAAAAACATCTTTACTAGGGATTATTAGTTACTACATCAACGGTATGTGTTCTTTTATACTTTCATTTCTATCGTTAAGGTTGAAAACTAGTAAATCTAAAACACTAAAGTAATTGGGGTGGGAGATATTAGGGATCAGGATTGAGTTATTATTGACCCCCGAAGTCAAATTGGTCACCCTGTCAAGGACATACTTTCAATTACTTTTTAATATATATCAATAGATTAATATTTTATATCCTTCAATTCATTTGATCTGTTTAATAATGTAAAAGATAAATTGATTCCATGATATATATTATATGGGTCTCAATTTATTTATTTCATATAAAGTTAAATATTAGTTTTTATATTAATTTTCATATCAAATATATAAATCATATGTCTAATTTTATTTTTGTGGCAGATTATTTAATATTTATTTCAAAAAATAATTTCTCCCCACATTTATACATTTAACTAATACTGAAAATTATTATCAATGGAGGACTATGTTAAACAAATTTTGGTTAAAAATATTAATTTATTTAATAAAATTTTATTTAAAAAGTGTATTAAACCCTTAATACTAATAGTTCTATCCAAAGAAAATCGATGGGACATGCCAATTTCTATGATGTAATAAACATTAGTTACTAAAATAATCACATGTTTTAATTTATTTTAAACATATGATACCATGTTTAAACAAATTTCATGCATTGTTTCACACCCAAAAACAAATCAGAGAAAAATGGTATTTTGATTTCATTGCTGATTTTGAATTAGATAAAAAAGAAAAAATTATGTCCATTGATATCTATATATATATATATGATTTTAATTATATATCCACTTTTTAAACTACCCTTGATATTAGGATATTACATGATGTTACTCATGATGGAACAAATATAGTTACTGATATGTGAGTTAAAAAATAGAAACCATATTTTGAATGTTTTATCGTGAATAATAATGAATCAATTATTGAAATGTGTTTGTATTTCACATTCATATTAATATGAATAAAATATAATAGTTACCATATTGATATATAAACACTTTTTAATATGAAAATCTAGGTTTTTCAATGTACATAGAGACTCATTGTAAGGATAATTCATGAATTATAAGATATAAAAAACAAGGAGATTAAATAAATAATTAGTAATATCATTACCTATGAGATAACTATGGAAATAAATGTCGAGTATGATTCAAAAAAATTAAAATATAAAATGGAAATTTCCAACACAACACTTTATGATAATTTTTCTAGAAGTGAATCCATGAAGGTACACCATTCCATGAATTGGAAAAAATAAATGATGAGGAATAGGACCTTCTATTATGCTAAAAGTGAGAAAGAATGAAAGGAACCATAGGTAACATGTTATCATTGAATAAAAGGGTAACACTATAACATAGTATCACATATCAAAAAAGATGATGAAAGAAAGGAAAAAAAATGTCTAGTTTTTTCCCAGTCTCCACATGGAAAATCAGTGATGACTCCCTCTACTCATCTGAGTCATGTAATAGAAGTTATAAAGGTCTCCTTTCTTAAATGAATCTATGTAATGAATTTAATTATCCTACTTATTTCACTAATAATTTATCCATATCTTATTATTCCTATGACTAATTATATTATGAATAATTATAAGATAATTTTTATGAAGACACCAAAAATTTCTAAAAAAAATAAAAAAAATTAATATAGTCATTATTTTTTAAAAAAATAGACATTTTGAAAAGAATGATGATTTTAACGTGAAATTAAAAGGACTAAATGTTGAATAATTATAATAAATATTAAATTAAAAAACTATGTCTATGTTCACCTGTGGGATTAAAGGATAAAAAACATCTTTATTCTCAATGACAATTAAAATTACTTTTTGGAAATGGTTTCAAACATCAAAAATGTGATTCAAAATAACTAATTGATTTTTAAATGGATTCATAAAAATTTTATTTTTCTAATATTTGAGAACTAAAAATCAAACTTTTGAATGTGATTCAGAAAATTATTTTATTGGTACGTTAATTAATCAGTATTTCGATACTTTTTTAGTAATTTTTATGAAAAATCATATTTCAAACAAGATATAAATATTAATTCTCATTTGGGTAATCATAGAGAAATTTTTTTTGGGACTAGTTAATTTAGTAAATTAATTAAATTTCATAGTCGGTGTCTCAATAGTATACCCCATAAATCTACATTGTACATGGATAACTAGTACAATGGACATATCCCTTTTTTCTAATCATATATTATCACATGGTGTGTGATAATTTGAGTTGGTACAATAATATTTTTTATATTATAGCTTAAAAAATATATTTAACATAGTAATAAATTAAATAATATAGAATATATTTCATTTATATAAATCTCATAACCCATCACTATAAAATTTTATTTTATTATGCTATAGTTTGGTTTGGTTTATTTATGTCAATTATTTTTTTTGTAATATATAAGTTTCATTAATTATATTTATTTTGAATTATTTTTTTACGTCTTTTTTGGTCCATAGGAATAGTCAATTTAAAATGTTTTAAAAATTATATTTTATTATTTATTGTATTATTTTTAAAAATATTCAATTTATAAAATTATATAAAAATGTTTTTACATTCAATATTATTATTAATTCATTTGGGACTTTAATATCTATTGATTTCAATTTAAAATTTTATCGTTTGAATTATATAAATCATTTATTAATTAATATTTCAGTTATTTTAAAATTTTATACATTTTTTATATTCTATTGAATTATAATATTTATTATAAAATTTTCTTTTTGAGAAACCTAGTAGATCATCTACTAGTCAGTTGCACTCACCATTTTTCTTGTGGAGATAGGGTATGCTATATTATTTAATTTGTGGAATGAATTATTACATTATTGAAAACGATTTTCCACATTACATATTTACTATTTTGATTATTTATCCATTAATTTTTTTACCTACCCTCAATCTCTTATTCGTTATATATATTGTTCTTTGGTAACATTATTTTTAATATCTATTTAATAATTAATATAATGATGTATTTTAGAGGGAGATAAAACATTTTTGGGAATCCTTTTGAAAAGTTATTTATTCTTGTAATTTTTTGTCCTCATTCATTGATGGAAGTTATTAATCCTTGTTATGAGGTTCATTATTCATCTACAAAAAATCTTTTATAAGAATCATTCATATATTCCCTTCATATATATATTATATCAGTAACATATCTAATACTTCTTATTATAATGTTTATTTCTTAAATAAATTCAATTCTGTATTAATTTTCCATCAATCCCCCATTGTGATATTTTTTTACATATGGTAAAATGATTTTGATTATCCGATGAGGGAAAATGGATGATTGGTTTCTCTATAGTTTAGAATTATCTTATTATTAAAACTCGTCTCATACATATTTTTTTTATAAAATGTCATAGTTGAAAATGTATTTTATTTAAACCTTAAAAAATCTGTTGAAATATTTCACTAACATTCATTTACTTATTGAAATTTCAATGTATCCTTAATTAATATTTGAAAATTTCATGTTATCTCAAATGGATAAAAACATTTTTCCTCTCAAATATTCTTTTAATATTTATTCTTTTTAATATATTTATCATTTTAAGGAAATGTATTTATGTTGTTTTTTAACATAATTGGTTTTAGATTTCATTTATATTATAATTTTTTAATCTAATTTCATTTATAAATAATTTTTTATAATGATAATGTTTTGAATATAGTTATTATAATAAACAAATTCAGAAATTTAATGTGAGAATAACTATCATAGAAAACAAATCTATGTTTGGATAAAAACAACTCGATGTGGATGTAGAATATATTCTGTTATAGGTATTAGCCTAAAAATTAATGGTTGTGTATTAACTCGATCTTTTCACATGGTATGAGTAGTGTTACTTTACAACACACATGGTTCTACACTCTAGAGGGGATATACATTAAATAATTAAAATGACCTTTATGATCAAATTTTAAACTCATAATCTTTAATATTAACTCTTATATATTTAATTATTTGAAAAATATATTATCTATTTAATTTTTAAATAATATATTATCATTTGAAATATTTGAAAAATATCATTAATTTTTATTTTATTATTATGCCACGTAAATTTTGTATTCATTTTTCATATTTATTTATAAGAATCGATATTAATATTTTAATATATACTTTTAGGTTATCAATTTATTTTAAAAATGAATTATTTATCAATATTATAGAAATATTAAAATTTTCCAATTTAACATCATTAATTAAATATATCTTCGATCATTTATAATTAAAATTAATTATTTAATTTAGTGTGTTATTTTCAATTAAATAATGAATTTTAAATTAATTCATTAATATAACAATTTTTTGGCTCCTTACATTTTGAGAATTAATAGGGGGTTATAAATCAAAAAATATCCCTAGTGGAGAAAACTATTTTGAAAAAATCAACTTTTTGAAAATATATTTTATTCATTAAACATTATAATTTTGTTTAAATATTTAATAAAATTTATTGTTATATTTATCCCATATAATAATAATATTTTAGTTTTTTAGTTATATTTTTAAAAATATTAAATCATTGAAAATTTAAATTATATTTTCAGTTATAAAATTATAATTTTTTTGTCATTATCATTGGATAACTTTATATTGTCCTCTATTTATCTAACCCTATTTTTGTTGTTAATTATAATTATAATTGGGGTGAAAATTATCAGAAACTATTTTAGTTTGTCTTAATTCCCCCAATCAATTTTAATTTTGTATATGTTTTACATTTTCAGCTAGGATTAATTTATATATATATTCTTTAAGTTAATTTAACTAATTTTTTTTTTTAAATTTAAATGTTTTTTTGACTTATGAGTATTGAAAATGAATATAAAATATATTATGAATTTCATTATCAATGATTGAAATTGTTTTTGTGAATATCATGAATTTATTCATTTAATTTAAATATTATTATATAAAAATATCATAATTTTTTATCTCAATGTTTATTTGATCATCATAAATGGGGATACTATTTTAGATAACTATATTATATATATTTATAGACCAAATGCCCTTTTGGTGTTCAAAAAGTATCATTTCATGTATTTCCCCCCTTATTTTTGTATCTTTATATGTTTTTAGCTAACCAAAGGATGGGTGGTGGAGGAGATGGGAATGTCATTTGTGATGAAAAAAAAATTTAGTCAGATGAATAACACCATCCAACCAGTGGAAATAGAAAAAACAACCATAGTTGTAGAAGGATGACCAGACACTTAGTAAAGATCCCTAACTTGAAAATGAGGTCTATAGTAGCCTAGAAGGAAATATGTAACCCCCTAGTTACCAGGTGGAGGCTACTAGCCTATTTATGGCTTCACGTTAGATGAGAAAATATTTCATTGAATATACTCTTTATTCAATTACACCTCAAGTAACATGAAGGGACATATACAGTCTATAAATCGCCTCCTGAATCGGCTTGGTATGTAATGATGATTTGAAAATTTTGTAGGCAGTCAACTTTGATCAATCTATGGGATTACTTATATAATTTCTACATATTTCTCTTAAGACGCCCATTGTACTTGTTTTTTAAACATCAATTGTCTCTTTTCATTTCATATCATTCTGTATCATCTATTATCTTTCACATATTTTTAGAAATTAGATTATATACATCAATATATTTTTTCCAAAAAATCCAAATTTTATTGTTATTTTTTCATGTTCTCATTTACTATTGATATAAAGGGATTTTCATTCAAATTATTTCTTCCAAGAAAAGGAATGTGTTTATTTTTATATTCATGGAATCTTATAAAAACAATTTATTGTTTTGGGTATCATGGATACTGCTTAACTAAATGTTTTTAATTTTTTTTGAATTATGGGATAATTATAAATTCAAGGGTTACTAATTCATAAACCATCATGAAATTGGGTGAGAGACACATGGGATCATAATTGATCTACTATCAAACCCTCTTATCAAAATAAATGAATTAATTTATAATTAATTCAATATATTTTACTTTTTGATCCCTTTAAATACTGTAATCATTTTTTCACATGATCCATATAAATCATTTACTCATTTAATTTTATACTTATTCCATTATGAATTTGTTTTTTCAATAATATAATTTTATATTACTTCTAATTTTATTTTTAATATTTTTATATATAATAATTACTTTACTTATTTAATACACATTTTGTAACACATATTTTAACATTGATTTATTAAACAATATTCACGCCCTATTCATATATCAGTCCAACCAACAGCTTTAAATTTGGAAATTATAGGTCATAGTTCTTATCATGCTTTCTATATTGTATATAACGATGTATTTTACATTATTCACATACTCATAATTATTTTCATTATCATAGTATAAATATTACATAACATCCATTGTATTTAAAATTCATATTTCTATTTTCATTTTTTTATTATTTGAGGATAATGGTTTTTTCCCATTTTAGTATTATTTAATTAAGTTTATTTGGAAATAATAAGATATTTTATAAAATTAATGTCATCTAAAATAGTTTTCTTAGTATTTAATTATATGAATTTATTATTGAAAATTATGAATGTTTTATGAAAAAATTTTCATCGTTTTAGAAGTGGATTTGATAATGTGTTTGGGTTGAATTTTATTAAATAAAGAGAATATTTGTTTTACATTATTTAAATTCAATAGAATGTTTTTTTATTGTTTTTATAAATTGAAACACATGGTTTTTTTTATTATTTCCTACAAGGATTTAGATCTCACCTAATTTTTATCTCTCTTTGTCTGTACATTAATTCACATTTTAAAGGTTTGGATATAGTTATTGGTTACATTCTGACTCAGATATCTAAATTTTGAATGGAGTGTGGCTTTGCTTATAGGATATTGTATTATAATGTTTTTCAATGATTTTATATAGTGTTTTTGATATTTTATACAATATGAAATTCTATCATTCAATTCCTACTTTTTGGGGAAGTAAATAGTATATATATAGGTTATAGTTGAAGATGGGATTATTGTAGGAGAGGGTGTTGGTGGGTTAATTGTGGATCAATTATTTTTACCAGTTCCAAAATATATATATATACATGTGCGTGTGTATATAATTTATTATTCATAAAATTCTTCTTTATTTTTGTGTATATGGTTTCATTATAGATGGGTAAAACCATAACATTGGTAAATTTTGGTATAGTTTCAATATTATATATGTTTTCATGATTATCCTCAATTATAGTTTTTGAGGCGAATGAGTGTTATTTTCATCCAATAGGTGATCAAAAACACTCATTGGGTCAGTAGTAGTCTAGGCTAGGTTCCAGAATAGGTTGAAAAATGGGATGGTTTGTTATAAATATGTTTGGTAGGTTGAAAAACCTGAAATCTTTTGGTTGGATTGGGAGAGGATTTCGTATATGCTAGTAGCTTCCAATAAAATAGGACTCACAAAGGGTGGTCCGATCATTAGTATGTAGTGATTTTCTCTTACATATATTCAATTGTAATATATTTATGAGTTTTATGTTGCATTATTCAAGAGAGGGTAATTATAATGGTATATGACATATAATAATTGAATAGTATGTTCTTCCCTTTTTCATCATGAGATCCTTTTATTTGACCATCGTTTTTTACCTCTCATCATATGGGTAGTTTTTTACACTAAATCAAATGTAAATTATTTAACAAATTTTCAAATTATATTAATCTTTCATTTACCACTATAACAACAATTTTTTTTTTCACCCAATAGTAATGAAATCACATTTTCAATCATTGATTATATAAAACTATCACAATAGGAAATGAAATCATCAAAAAAGGTATATATTGGTTGTAGGTTTTGTGTTATTTTCTCTCTATGGAATGCTAGTATCAATTGGCTAGGTTACAACTATCAATGAGTTAATGAGTCATGTGGGGGAAATTTCCTAGTGATTTTTTATTATATATCTCAATGTAGCCCTAGTAGTATTCCAATTTGTATTTTTGGGATTTTTCCTACAGTTTTATTAGGCCATTTATGGACATTTATCTTTCTGTTATACAAGGTAATCCAATATCCCTCAAAATGATATTTTTTTTAAATATGAAAGAGTGATTTGAAAAAAAAATCGAAAATAAAATCATACATGATGTAATAAAAATTTCATGTAACCATAATATAAATCATAATTATTGAATTATAATTAAATAAATTTATCATCCGAAATAGAAAACAAAATATATAGATAGAATAATGATTAATATTTATATTGTGGACCCAAAATAACATTTTAAATTTTTTTTTAATAAATATCACCCATTTTCATCTAATAATACTCATATATACACCTCATTCGACTCACATAAAATTTTTCCAATCACCTGGAATTACCTCTTAATGAATCTCTCTTTACATTATATCTCTTATATAGAGATGTTTCATTTTTATAATGGTTTGTTCCAAATAATGTTTGAAAATCATTTCCGGGATTCCTCCCATCTTCTCTCATAATTTATTTTTTCCGCTCCCTATCATCCTCTATCATTTTTTAAATTTTTTAAATAATAAAATATATAAATTTCAAAATAATAATTAATTTATTGTCTTTTTTAACTTTATTTTTTGAAAAATTTATGTGATTGACCCATATTATTTCAATAAGAATCATTCATATGTACCAATGGTACTAGTATTACCATCTATCATTGTAGTAATGCCCTTTCATGTATTTTTTCCCCAAATATTTATGTATGATATTTATTTTTTCTATTTAATATATTAAAATTATAATAAGTGGATCAATTTTTGTAACGATGATATGTATTTGGTTCATCCTTCAGGGAGATATTATGTATCTAATCCATCTATTGGAATAACGGTAATCTCAATATCAATTTCAAAAGTACAATAAGTTATTTAATAATGGAAACCATATCATGAAAACAAATCGAATATATTTGTTACATACATTTATTTTAATATATAGTATTTGAAAAATTTTACCCTTGTAATATACAATTAATAATTATAAAAGTATCAATATACATTGATTATTTTAAAATAACCCATATAATATCCTTTTTAAATTCATAAATAATTGAATATTTCTTTTATCATTTACAATTTAATAATAATATTATTATTTTTCAATAATATTATCCATGTAATATTATGTATCATTCAATGACAGTACACTTTTATAGTATGAAATAGTTATCACTTTCATAGGGTCTATATTTGATGAATAATTATAAATTATGAAGGCTATTAATTTTTCTTTAATATGTGAATTTCATCTGGTACACTAAATAATTTATAGTATATGATATGGTTTTTTCATAATTATATAGTCCCCCTATTGAAATGGGTTAGTATTCAAATATAAAGATAATTTTTGGGGAATTTAATTAATGAATAATAATATTTTCATGTATATGTGTATCACGTGTTCATTATGATATCAGTACATGGTTTGTAACCACATCACAATACTTAAATTGTAAACATTTTTATGATATTATTCTTCCATTCATTTTATTCTTTATGAAAAATATTTATTTTCTCCTAATTAATATGACCCTGTCACAAACTAACTAATATTAAATTTACGTATATCTCTTTATTAAAACCCTTGGTATATGATAACCTTTATAATATTTTTATCTCACACAATATTTTTATGAATGTATTATTTGAAGGGTTAATCTCGATTTAAAAATAAAAATGAAAATATTTATGATTTATTAATGTAATGTTATGTTGTTTTATAATATTATATGATATGAATTATGAATGATACTAAATGTATTACAGTGTGATTATTTAATATGAGAAAATATTTATGTTATGTAGTAATTTTTATAATATTATCATAGTGACTATTGGAGCTTGGGTCTTGCATACTATATTGGAAACATTGGTGTAGATGTGCCTAAAATAACACGGAAGAGTAATAGTTTCCATTATCATTGTAATCATATTTACAACCACAAGGTGATTTCATTTTTTCACTTACACTATGGATTTATAAGATGGATTTAAAATATTAATTCATATATTTTATAAAATATATAGAACAATGTAATGAATAAAATAATACAAATTTATTTCACATGAATTACACCTTAATAAAAAAAATCCATGTCCTAATCATCTATTATTATACCATCAATTAGTTTAGGAAAAAATTAAAAAATTATAGAAGGATATAAAAATAATACGTATGTATACAATTAGATCTATGATATTAATAAGAAAATAAATATATTAAAATTTTATTTTACTAATTATAAAATAATATTGACAAAGACTAATAATGTGATTATATCAAAACCAATTGTTTCTGATACATGCATGCACTAAATTTCTTTTCAAATCCGATCATAGATATATAATAAATAAATCTTGATTTAGATATATTATATTAAATTAAAAATTATTCTAATATATATATATATATAGATATATCATAAATAATAAAAAAATATATTAATTAGTGTTACGTAAACATATTTATCACATCATATGTATATAAAAGATCTTGATTTTTTTCATGGTTATTTTTTGTAAAATTTGGAATATCAAAACCAATATTATCACCCCAAAATTTCACATATCAAATCACAATGAAATAAAAAAAAAATTAACATGTTGATTCCCTAACATGGATCCACATTATTAAAGGAGAATAAGAATTAACATAATCAGTAAACCTATTATTCATATACAAGATGACAAAACTAACGCATTTATTAAAATAATATAATACATTCACCAACGCAAAAAAATATATTCCATTATAATGAAATATACTATATTTCAAAAAATATAATATATATGTACCATTTCAAAGGACGTCGTGTCTATAAAACATATTAATTTTTTTTATTTACCATAATTTTATGTTTATCTATCTTATGTGATAAAAATAATTTTTTAACATAGATTTCACTATATAACACCCAATATCCATAAATGACCATTATTATTTTTTTATTCAAACAAATAAATTAATATGATAAAATTTGTATTACAACAGATTGTAAACTTAAATATTTTGTATTTTTTATAAATTTATTTAAAATATAGTCTAAAATTATACATGACATATTTATGATTTGTGTAATAAAGTTTATGTTAATAAAATTATAAAAAAATAATCGATTTAGCGTGTCATAATCTTTTAAAAATTTAAAATTATTATAATTACTAACTAAATAACATTATTTAATGTAATAGTAATAAAAATTCAAAAAATGAAACAAAATATTTTCCATTTTAAATCATAATAAAATTACCTTTCATATATGAAATAAAATTTGACTCACTATATAATTATTAATTTTTAGGTACACATTACAAAAATTAAAACCCCATTCTCTAACATAACACTCAACAGTCATGTACATAGGATGTATGCAGTTTTCATCATACCATTTTAATTCATTCATCTAACAAACAAATTATAAAATATATAAAAAAAATCAAGACATAGAATTTTAGTTCATTAACCATGAGAATGTTTTAATGAATTATACTTTTAAGGATTTATTTCTATAAATATTTTTTATTTTAGACCATTTACTTCACATTTGATCTTTAAACACTATTAAAATTATGGGATCAATATCTATATTAAAAATATATATTAAAAAATATATTGTTTAGTGATCATTCTTCCTGACCTATCAAAAAAAATTGAATTTGTATTTAATAGAATAATATTATTATTCATCAAATTAAAATTAATATATTTTAAATTATTAAGATTAATGTAATTCATTGAAAAATTATTCAAAATGTAAGAAAAGTACCTGAATAAAACATTAATTAAATAATAACTCTTTAATAATCATATCGTTTTCAATTCATATAATACAAAATGTGTTAAAATATTATAATAAATATTTTCTTTTATCATTTGTGTTAGGTATTCTATAATAACTAAATAATTAATTTCTCATCTATTAGAGAACCTATTGTACATGTTGATACGTTTTTATAATAATTTTTCATAAATAAAAGTACATATAACTTTTCCTTGTATGCATTACATTTATAAAATTCCACAAAAATATATTCGTGAAATTATAGAAATTATCAATAATAAAACACTTATTCCAATCACTCATATCACTGTTTATTATAAAAATAATTAAAATGCAATGCTAAATAAATTTACCATCTTAACATTTAATAATATAATTTATTTTAAATAATAATATGAGTTTATTTAAACAAACATCATAAATATTTATTATTTCAACATAAAATGTGAGTAAAATAACAAATTCATAATGACTCTTTTGTTATTATGAAAAAAATTTCCACAGTTTAGTTATCCAATTTTTAAAATATCATAATATTATGATTCTATCCAAGTCCAATGGGAACACTGTAAACATGTAAAATAATCCTATGAAACACCTTTAATGGATTAGAAATCCACATGAATATTACCATATTGATAAAAAAATATCACAATAATTTTAATTAATGATAAATATTCCATGATTCCCACCCATTGGGGAAATATTTTCCATGATAAGCACTCCTGACAACACTAAAGAACCTAGATGATGAAAGTTGAGTTTATTTCAACCCTTAATTGACTTTTTCCCTTTGTTCTCTACAATATATATAGAATGAATATTTTTATATTTGTATTAAAAAATTTAATATTACGATCCATAATAGTCAAAAATTCTTCTATTAATATCCCTCGTGTGAGATCTAAAAACCACACTACGTCATAATACGCCTATATTTCCTTTAGAATCACCATTGAATATGATCTTTACCCATTAAAAAGTTAATTCATCCTAACAATACCCAGAGTTTGTCTTTGAATTATGAACCTTCTTATAATTCCAAGTACATAGAAATAATTAGCACTTTTTTGATATATCACAGAAAAAAGAACAATGTCTCATTAAAATTTGTTATGAGAAGGTTCCTATTGGAACACAATTATAGGAAATCCTATAAAAAATATCTAATGAATGTGTAATTCAATATGGATTGTGGATATGTTTTATCTAATGGATCTAAAAAAATTATCTTGAGTGATTAAAATATGATTTGGGGTTTTTGGTAATAAAGCCACACCTCATAGGTTTCTGAACATTGAAATCAATACAATCAAGAATGTGATAGTTCATTATAAGATCCCTCACATGGGAAGGAAATTAGACAATGGAAGAAAAATAATCTCTAATTGTGAAATAAAAATCATAATTAATTCAACTTCATATAAACGAAAATATATTAAATTATCAGTCTTTATCCCATTCACTAATATTATTATATTTTTTAAAAACACATTTTAAATATTCCATTAGGGAATACTTATATACATCAATATTATTTCCTAATTTGAATATGTAATTAATTTACATGTTAATATATTAATTTTCTTTTGTAATTCATGAGTAAAAATAGTTTAATATTATAAATAATCACAATCACATTTTGGTTGATGTATTATTATTTTTTGATACTTTTTATTATTATAAATTCTATGTCATGTGATTTTTTGAGTCAAGGTAATTTGATGTTTAATATTTTTTCACAAATGATAGATAAAGATGATATAGTTTCCATATTTATTTTAACCGTATTTATGTGAAACTAAATTATATATAACTAGATAAATATTATTGAATTATATACATCTTTGGTAATGGGAAATTATCATGATTTTATAATAATAAAGATTTTTTATCCTTATAGATTGAGGTGCAAAATCTATTGTCATACATAATGATTCATGTCCATTTCTCTATAAAATAAAAATGTTTTTTCTACTTTAATTTTGTTTATACACTAATCTACGACATTTAGCATATTTTAAAATCATATGTTTTTTTTGAAATGTGTGTTTCACTAAAGGAAAATTTTAGTTAAAATCATAACAAACCTAATCAAACTTGTTGATGTATATATATATATCATGTAACACATTATATTCCTTATACTTATGGATATTATTTTGTAGATTTATTGAATCCTTATGATTATTAATATACTAGTAGACGTTATCATTTTCAAAATTCAGTAAGTTATTTTATAAATCTGATATAGTATCCCACATTAAGATATTTATTTCACAACATCAGGATATATGTTGATGTCTAGGTTTCTTGTATTTTATATTATTAATTTCAAAATTAATTTACCAAAGAAATTATATAATTTGAATTTATTAAAATACATCAGTTTTTCATTCATCAAATATATCAATGTACCATGAAAACATTTGATCATTTATATAATAAAATAAAATCATTATGGGTAGTTATTTTGGAAAAAAAATATAATCAAATTTATTTTTTATTTTATCTATTATAAATAAAATTGGATAATATTTTACATAGTTTACTAAAGTAAATTTTTTTTGACATAAAATATAAACACAAATTAAAAAAATGAAATAAGTAAAATATATTATAGAGTAATGATGAACATCCAAAAATTTAATTTCAATCAAATATAAGCAATGATAAATAATTGTATTTTCTACTAAATATAAAATTTGAATGTACAGAAAATTATTTTTATAATATAAAAATATTTTTTAACAATTTAACTATAATATTAATATTTTAAATAATAATTTATGCATATAAGGTATTATTTCATTTTTTTTGTAAAAAATTAAAAAAATAATGACCAAAATAGAATATAAAAAACCATTTATAAGGTGAAATTATTTTTCATTAGAAAAATATTTATTCCCACTATTTGTGTTACTCAATATTAGTAAATACTTATTATATAAATTATTTTACTGAAGATCATGTGTTTCAATTGTTTTTGAAAAATAGATCAATAAAGGAAGACATTAAGTATAATTAACAATAAAACATTAGAGTTTTTTATTTAAAAAAATTTAAATATAAAATAAATATAAAAAATAAGTCTTCACATACTAAAATATTAGTCCATAATGAATAATATTATTAAATGAAATAATTAGAATAGATTTAAAAAAATTATGATTTTTCAATCTCATATAATAAACACTATGACATATTATCATTAAAATATATTATTTATATAAACAGATATATAATATATTAAAAATTAAAAATAAATTTTTTCTAGATATAAATTTATATTTATTTATATAGAATATATAATAAAAAATTTCATCAATAATAGTTGTCATTTAGATAAACAAAAAAATAAGAAAATAATTTTTATAATCAATATTGGCTTCATATAATGATGAAAATAAAACCACATGAAAATTAGAAACATATGATAAGACCAATTTTCATATAGTGATGTTCATGGATATGAATAACTATAAATCTATTATCAGATTTTTGTTATTTTAGTTATTGTCTTTTGATGGTAATATAAATTAATATACGGGTATTTAAGAATAGTGTATTGAATGAGGTGTGAATGGTGTGAAAATAGATGATGATTTTATATATTAAAATACTAATTGGGATGACAAATAGAGGTAACAGTGGAAATTCTGGTTGTTATACGGTTAAATAGACATGGTGGATTTGAAATTAATTTAGAGAGTCACAGTTTAGTCTATGAAATTGTAATTATTATAGATGATGGTTAATTAAAAATTAATAACAATTTTCATATATTGGGATTAAATAATGTTATATTGAAAATGGATTCATATATAACATGATTAAATTTTAAATATTCAAAACATTCATATAATATTATTTGTTAATATAAAATATATATATATATATGTGATTCATTTATATAAAATCAACCCCTATTTTTTTCCAATACATTTTTATGTTCTCAATATGAAATTTAGAAAAAAAAATTTATATTGCGTCACTTAAAATTGATTCAATATAACTGTTTTGTGAATTTAAATAATTTTCTAGAATAAATCAATTGTATTTAATTAACTGTTTTATTCTTTAATATAATGATTAATAGTTTTATGCTATTAAATATTACATTTTATATTTAAAATATAATATTCAAGGTTGAAATAGAATTTATTTCATAAAAATTTTATTTTAAAAAGAATAAATAAATTTTTTCTCTATGAAAATAATTTTCTATATCCTAAAAATAAATTTTAATACTTATACAATATTTTTCTTCAATAAAAATACTATTTTGGTTTTGGAGTTCAAATATTTTATTATTCAATAATACTAGATAAAAATCCATTAATTCAATATTCTATTAATGGATAACGTATTGTAGTATTTATTATATTATTTTATGAATCGTTAAATTTTCTAAAATTTCATATGCACATTACATATATATCTCTAATATAAACATTAAATCCATTTGTTATACATATTATATATTCATAATACTTTATTATTATAATTTATGATACTATATAAAATAATAATTAAATTTCATAATGATTTGATATAGATCCCATATTTGATTATTTGTTTGTGATTCCATTCTATGTAAAATAGTTAAATATAATATACATTGTAACATATTATTTGTGAGGAAAATTTTACTATATTATGGGGCACTATTTTTAATTAAGGATGATGGAAAAAATATTTATTGGAAAGATTTGTTTAATTATGTTTTTGGTGAAATATTTTTTTGTTCTTTTTTGAAGAAAAAATTAACCATGTGGAAAAATTGATTGTGGTTCTCATTGTTATAAAAGCTAAAATGGGAATTTTTTTAAATATTAGGGGAACTAACTGTAAGAACAATGTTTTTATCTTCAAGGTACAGAACCTTCAATTTCTATGTCAATATCTTGATTTTAACCAAATATGAATGCCTAATTATTTTACCAAGTAAATTAGGGGTCCATGATTTTTTGGATCCCAGATTGCCGACTACTAATGAAAATAGATGGGCTACACAGTTAGTAGAAATTTTTCCACCTAGTTTATATGGTAAGAATATATTTTGCAGGTGTTTCAGTTCACGGTAGAGGGACACACAGTTTGACATAATCGTACATCATGGAGTACACAACTGTTTGGTTATTTTAGGTCTTGTTATATAGTATTTTTTCATGGGATAGACACAATTAGTTGAATTTTGATCCTATACCATGTGAGGGGTGTCATTGGATAACTTTGGGTGCAGGGTTGGTGCATGATTTGACCAACCATGCGTCCAAATCATGAGACCCATTAAATTTTGGTCGAAAAGACCATTTACCCACACTATCTATAAATCTCAACTCTGCTATTGTATTTATCACCCACAAATATTAGAGACCTTTCTCCTTCACGTTCAAATATTCTTCATCCCTTAAACATTTTCATTAAAGTCGTATCTTTGTTCAGAACTTGATTTTTATTTCATCTATTATGTTGGAATTCCACCAATATGATTTTTTTCCCCTAACACCTTTCTCCATTTAAATTTATGTTGAAGGATCTATTTTTCAGTGAGAAAATATACTCAAATTTAGGTAATTTCTCTATTATTAAATTTTTTTAGATTCTAGAAAAAAAGGCTGATAATGGATGATTATTACTCTACAAGAAAATGGTTTATAATCTACGACTTCTCCATCAAATTCTCTATATTTATAAATTTTTTCTTTCTGCGCATTACAGTTTCATCATTAATTACTACTTATGTTAAAATGCCTTGAATTCAATAATCCATATTGAAATTATGTTTCCAATGATAGAATTTGATATTGTTTGGGGTTTATACCTCAACACTAACTACTCAATTCAGTGCTTTCTATATTATGCCATTTGTGACCAACATTGTGATTATGAAGAAAACTATTTTGGTACATTTTCCAAGAACTATATTTCGTTAATTCTTGATTTTAATTAAATTAATTATTAACCAGAATATTGCATGTATATAAATATATATATCACATGGCCTTGATAAATTGTAATTTAATTAGAAAATGGTTTCATGATTTTTTTTAAATTACCAATTTTGATTAAATGTAATGGAATAAACCAAATGACTTTTAATTAAAAGGATTATTTCACTGAATATAATGACTTATGAATGAATATTAATTATACTTATAAGTTTCATACTATATATGTATAATTTTCATCTCTATAAGAGTGCTAAAACATGAGAGGACATTGGATTGCATAAGGAATTCATTAAGCACTCAGAGGATGCCATTCCTATTCATTGATCCTGATTCTAAAGGAGATAACCACATTGGAACTCGATATATATCATATTACATGAATAAATAAAAAATTTATCAATAATTCACTTGACTGTTTTTAAAAATATTATAATTCATTGAATGAACTCCTTGGATTCAGCTTGATTTCTTAGGAAATATGGCACCTTGGATTATTTCCATTAGGATCTAGTAATGATTAGACCGATTTATAATTTGGAATTGATCCATGTACTTGGATAGAGATATTTTCCCATGTAATTTCTTGGTATAATGATTTTATTACACATATCCCTTATTTCTAGGATTCATGGTTGTATACAATGAGATATACCAGCCTACAATGGTCAATGATTCCTTCATTACTCTTGGATAACTTTTATTATTATCATTATTTTCACATGCTATATGGTATTATATTCCTCAATCCCATGAATAAATAATTAAATGAATAAATTATCACATACATCAGGAATATGAAAGAAGTAGTTATGGTAGGATATGTGTCCCACGAGCAGACTGATTTCAACACGTGTTATATCTATTTTTATTATTATATTGATATACCCACACAATATTATAGTTTTTATTCACATGATGTATTTTTATAGATATTTTTTTGTCGTGGCCTACTTATATTATCTCTCACCCTATCTAGGTCGTTGATAGTACTCAGATAGATTATAGGATTAAATGTGTATATAAGGGGAAGCATCCAGTTCTGGAAATGTAGCATATTGTATTAAATTGGGACCATTGTAGTAGATTACTACGATGGTGCTTGGGATTCCTGGATAGTTTTTTTAAATTGGAATATTTTTTATATACCATCTACCATGTACCCTTATTATTTTGTAGAAAAATGAAATAATTACTTTATATTATATTGTTTCATTTTGTGAGTTAATAATTTATGACATAAATGTTTATAACTGTTCCATTGCTTTTTTCATTATTATTTTCTTCTCTTATTGATTTATACATTTTTACTGATATGTTCCTCTCTGGTCAAGAGGACATAGTCTCCCCAACAAACCACCATAGACCCATGGTTATAGTGAAAATTCATTGGTGTATGGTGAACCACACTAAAGGGCATGTGACCCACCGGTTCAGATACTATTATCAGGTGACACGGACTAAGATTTCATAATGTGGTATCATTGGTTCTTTTCATTACCTTACTATTTTGGGATGGTAGACTGAAGACTATGATGCTTTTGAATTTTGTAATAATATTGTTTTCGGGAGTAGCTAACCCACGTATGGGAGAAATACCGAATTTTATGGGAATATATATTATGTTGTGGATAATTCCTATTATAATTTATTTTATTCCACCATTGGGAGACACACATGATATATGATGTTGGATTTTATTGTTTATTTGGTAGTATAGGGCATTTAAGCATTGATTTGTATCATTTTAGTCATCTTAGAAGATTTAAATGTCATTCATTATGCAACTCAATGTAGGATGTGTTGTCTGACTGGATAATACTTTTTGTATATTCCTTGAGTGATATAACTATAATAAAAATAATGATTCTGTAAGAAATGGATATTAGATAATAGGTTATTAATGTCTCTAAATAATCCTAAATAGTGTTTTACCATATATATTGATGACACCACATTGATTAAAAAATTATCACATGTTTGTGTTATGTAACCGATGATACATAGACTAAATAATTAATAAATTTTTTATTATATGGATTTTATTTGAAATTGAATGAGTTAATGTACCTCTATTAATTGGTAATGAATAATCATTTATTCAAATCCTCTTATACTACATGTTAAATTTATTTATATCAAATGTAAATGTATGGATGTAGATAAATAAAATATTAATTTGTATTTATTAGGTATGTATATGTGTATATTGGTAATGGTACATCAATCAACTAGTCTATATTGTATATAAAAAAATTTATTATTTAATTTATATATGGTCTCCGTTAAATGGGGATTCTAAATGAATATTAAATGGGTTTTTCATCTATAACTTTTAATGAACACTTTATATAATGGCACCCTTACAGTAAAAAATAGAGATTATCCTAGTCCTGCCCATAGCTATGGGAAGTAGGTAGTGTCTCTTATGTTATTTATTGTCATTATTATTACCCAAAAAAAAATTTCAGGACAAAATTGTGTTTCACTCTTATAAGAGAAGGATTATACCAATCCAAGTCTTGTATTTGTGATCCCTATTATTTTCATGATTCTAGTTTAGTTTTTTGGTTAGAATTTGTTGAGCTATGAAGTTATAAAGTCCTCAGGCTTTGTTCCAGGAGGGTGGTGATGGCCATGCTCTAGAGGTAGTGGTCCTTGAGCTACCTGAGTAACCTCTAATAGTGAAACTTGTGACACATTCTTATATTATCAATGTAGAAGAATATTCCTAGTTTATGGAGTGATCTATGTGTTTGATGAATACTAATCAATGATCTCCAAGACTTACCTCTTCTATGGTAGAGTTTATTGGAGCGGTTCAGGAGTATCACTACCCACGTTTTCAATAGACGGTGGTCCTTAGGATGAGGGGTCATGGATAACATCCATTATAATAATTTTTAGGAACCTTGATTCACCTCCGAAGAGGGGAGTGTTGCTTGCTGCTTATATAATTAATGATTATGCCAAACATAGATGAGATGCTCTAAATCAGGTTGATCTGAACTGAGGAATGACTAGGGGAAATTTTTAGTATAGTTTCTATGACTTATTGTTTTCAAAGATGATAATAGTGAATAGGGATATATATTTCATAAACATGGAGCAGGGCACTATATCCATTAGGATATCTACCATCATGGGGATATATAATTGATCCCTTAGAACTAAATTCAACCAGATGGACTATAGAAGTACTGTCCATAGTGTCTTAATTCTAGGAAAGGGTTGTGGTTCCTCTAGTGGCTGGAAACATCATCATGAGAGTTCTAAGAAAGGAATTGGTATCCAGAGTATCTGCATTGGTAATTCAGTAGTCGGCCATCAACATGGGTGGAAAGGCCACCTGATCATTAAAGCGATTGGAACCCAATCGATTTTAGATCTTTGGGTCATTTGGGCTATCTTTAAAGGTTTTAGTAGGTCATCCCACCCATTTCTACTGGTATAGGATCTATGCTTGCTCCGACTTCTAAATATAGACATTTATCTCTAGGTCAGGTAGGGAGCTTAGGTACCACTCACTGATCTAGATGAGGGGGATGTCATGAACATGGTATCTAGACTTAAATTTTTTGGTGTCATTATATTCATCCTGATTTGGTGTAATTTTTGGACACTGTTTCCAATTTTTTTCAATGATCTAGTTCGTTATGTGACGTTAGACGTACCACCCCATTTTCTAAAGGCTATGGACTAATGGTGAAGGTCTAATATGAAATTCTGGGAGACTATACACTCATTATCAATGTATAACAACAATGAAAATTAATAAATACATATAAATGATAATAAAAATTAACTAATAAAAAAAATCCAGACTAATATATCATGAATATTCTGGAAGAGGGAAAATTAAAATAACCAAATCAATAAGTATAACATTCTATAAAAGTGTCATGTTTTTAATCAAAATAAATAATAATGACCCACATACATCTCCAAATTGTGTGACGACATTATGTTGGGTTCCCCCCTCCATGATCCATCTCAAATACCAACTCGTCCATCAAACATAGAGCACATTCCACTGTCCTTCATGAAAACATAACATCTGTTCGAGTAATGATCAGGAATACCAAATAGGGTGTGAATAAAACACTAAAAGGCACCACCCATGATATCTAATCTAATAAATATTATATAGCAGTTCATGCTATTTTATAAATAATAAATATTGAAAGACAATATAAATAGGTTTCACATATATTATTCATTAATCTACCATATTATACCAGTTTAATCCCATTCAAGTGTCTGAACTACATATCATAAGAATATAAAAGTTCATTCATTCATGGGTTTTTGTTATTGATTTAATTTAAATTTCATATTAAATATCATGGAGAAATAATACAAGTACCAATATTATAGGTACCTGGAAAATCAGCCTAATGACAATATCTTGGGTTCTTAGAGCATCAGTCTGGAACCCCATGGGTATTTTCGAGCATTAGTCCTTGACCCACACATCATGGGTATTTAGATCATCATTTATTATCCCATACATAATTGTTCACATGCATGAATCAGTGTCCATGAGAATCTGTTCTGCACTCCATGGGTATTTGGAGCATCATCCCCTGACCCACACATCATTTTTCAACCATTCACAGTTATCACATTTATAACATACATATCAATGTTCTATATCAGTAACCTTATTATCAATCATTCACATCAGGTTCACTATTTAATTTATCATTCACAATCAAGGTTATTTACTTTAATCACATGGAATAACGTAAACAATTCAAAATTAATCAATTTGTCATTAATTTTTCACATATTGTTCACCCCTTCTTGGTCAAGACATTTACCACTTTAAATCTCATTATCATTTATTCAATAAGGATTTATTTTAATTCCATTAACCCATTAATCCCGTTTTTATTATTCATAATTCACAATTTTATGACTAATGAAACACCCTATGGGTTTCCATTAAATGTAGTCTCATAATCCACAACAGGTCTACCGAGATCCCTGAAGGGTTACAAAATTTCATTGAATTACATTAACCATTTTAAATAAATTCAGTAAAACTACATGGGATAAAATGAATCATTTACATACACATGATGATTTTTCTGTCTATTGTAATTATAAATTTGACCACCAACCTTAAGATCATTGATAAACTCTCACCAAACCATAAACCTCAGTTCGATATAGTTCGATTGAATTGACAATGTAGGAAGATATCTTGGTTCAACACCTAGTATCATGATACAATGAAATGAGATCCATAAAAACCTAGATGAAAACCATTGATAACATAGGGGAATCATCTCTCTCCAATGGTGAATACATTTGTGATATATATGAATCTAAATTTGGAAAAAATCACTTAACAATGAGTAGTATATCCTTAAAATGGATCTTCAATTCACCAAGGAAGACGTTCAAAGAGCCTTGGTACCCAATATATTACCTCCAAAAGCATAAAAAATCATGTCAGAAAAAGTAGTGTGAATATGGATATAAACTGGGGGTTCAATAAATTTTAATTAAAATTTTTATGGTTTTAATTCATATGTGCACAGTTTCCTAGTATGGGTTCATAGTTTTCCAAGCCATGTTCATCAACTATATTCCACAACTTATGGGGTGCAAGATTACTCTTAAGTGGGAAAAAGAGCATCCAAATCATGAATCAACCATGAGAACCCCCTCTATTTGAGTGTTCAATTTGTTGGGATGGAGGCCACATAGTTTTATCAAACTCTATGCCACCTCCTATGGCTCCAAAAAGGTGCACACGGTTTCCTATGGAAACCACATGATTTTCCCTAATTGTGAGCCAACTATGTAAATCACATTTGGAGTTCAAAATTACAAAATTTCTCTCAAAAAACCACCAAAGAAATACCCAACCAAGGCATGAAAAAAATAAGGGTAAAGATTACTTGAAAATTAGTATAGGGCATATCCTGAATGGTAAAGATGTTACAATATCCCCACATTATAATATGTGACACATGAAAATCAACATTTAATATAACAATAACATTATGTAAGATCAAATTGTTACACCCCCGGTCTGATCCTCTACATAATCTCAAAGAGTCCAAAAAACAATGGCACTAAATTTCCATTCCTCCAAATCCAATGGTGAGCCAATATCAACAATACTGAAGGAATGAATAATCACACACTATAAACTGATGTGGTTAACAACATCAATCAACATACGCCTTATTTACACTATAATGTATTTCCACAAGATTTCAAATCAACTGGATCTATTTTGATGTCTCATTCATGAGACTCAATCCTAATAACTCATACTCAACTACATCTATTGAACATATGGGTGATCAGCATGGACTACTTAATATTTCTTCATATTGTGAAATATAAATATTTTCCTAATAACTACAATTATAGGTTATGTAAATGAGCACTATGTGCTTCTCCCAAGATCCACCAATGCATGTATGCATGCTCGTAGTGTAATCCCAATCACCTGAATATTTCCACATTCGTTCAAATCCATAGGATCTATTTTGATGTCTCATGCATGAGACACAATCCAAATAACTCAGCCTCAACTACATCAATTCAACATAGGGGTGATCAGCATGGATGACTTAACATTTCATCATATTGTGAAATATAAACGGTTTTCTAATAACTATAATTATAGGTGAACTATACTAGTGCGATGTGCTTCTCCAAAAGATCCAACAATACGTGGATGCATGCTCGCAGCGTGAACCCATGAACCTGAATAGTAATCTATGATATCCTGTCTTTCTTAGTGTAAAACTCCAAACACAGTGTAACCTTGGTACCTGACACCTTATTTAATACTTTCCAGAATCATTATGTAATATTAAAATAACAGTATGAAACTATTCTTTATATAACCCCATTCAAGAAGAATGTCTCTTGAACATACAATTAAAAAATCTAATCCTCTGTAAAATACTTTCATATCAGATAGAAATATGAAACTTTTGTTAATAGGTACACTATCATCCATATAGAATCATTCATCTAAGATATCCATGGAATACCCACTATAAAGTCCATGGAAACACAATCCCACATCTATTCTGGAATGGTATATTTCTATAAAAAAACTATAGGTCAATGATTCTTGGAATTTACCTACTCAAATGTGTAGCATCATGTCACAAAACCAACAATATTCCCTTTAATACCCAACCAGTAATACTATCAACATTGTTCATGGTACATTTTGGTAAAACCATGATGCACCTCCCACTTCTAGGCATGAGACTCATGCATACATGTAGTTACTTCAACATGACCCTTGAAATAGATGATATCATCCTCATCTACAGTATAACACAACGGTGAATCCCACATTCAAGGATTTACCTCAGGATCGAACATAGATAGCCCTCATAATAGCTCCCCCTGATCTGACGTAGATGTGGGTACTCAACTAACCTATATATGTGGTTAATCTACTCCAAAATCTCCTGGGCCCCAATATAAATATCATCCAGCAAATTCATCATCTTCTACTCATTTCTTGACTCCTATAATGTTTGAGATTGTACCTTTCAGCTCAAAGCAGTATCAAAACTATTTCCCTTACCATGTGTATTGGATAACATAGTATCAAATGATTTCATATACAAAACAAACATATTTTTCTAGAGATTAAGATATCACCATAAAAATATATACATTAAGTGTTTGGGGTATGTGTACATAGTAAACTTTTCACCAAATTGGTAATGCAGCCAACACTATAATTAATAAACTATCACACACAAATCAAGATCATGCATTGGAAATTTCAATTCATTTGGTATCAACTTTCATGATCCATACACAATTAATGAATTATATTTTATTAACAATACCCAATTTATTTTCCTAAAAAGAAAATTAATCATGGAATACTCTTCAACAGGTCCATTTATGATCAAAATAGGCGGGGTATTCAAATGGTTCACCAATTTATGGAATGAATTCTCACATTTTCTATACCATAAAAACTAGATACCTTTATGGGATAATCTCAAAAGTGGTTCTTACTAATGTGAAATGTCCTCAATGAACCTCTTATAATTTTCCACTAACACATGTATATTTCATATATCAAAAATATTCTTGGACTAATCCCTAGAAACAACTACCTAAATACATTCTAGTGCCACTCACACACCATCCTCAGATATGATGTGTCCCATGAAATATACCACATTGATCCATAATTGAAACCTAGATATCTTGAAATATATCATATGCACTACCATTATAATTAGTGTGATGTCATGTTATTGTTAATGATCATCATGAACCACGGAGAACACCATGATGTCATCCAAAGAAACAAAACAAATCAAGGTACATGTGAAATATTTAGTTCTTTTAAACCATAATCATAGATGGAATATTTTCGAACCGAAATGACATCATGAGTAAATAGTATAGGCCATATATTCTTTTGAAATTAGTCTTTGGTATATCAAATCATCTAAATTTCATTTGATGATACCATGATCTCAACACAATCTTGGTGAATAAACCCTATCTTCTCAATTTTTCAAATAAATTATCAATACACTAATGAGGATACCAGTTCATCATCATCAATATTATCATTTTTATTCAATAGAAAGCACAAAGTACAAAAATCATGGTACAAAGTATATGTTCAAGGTACCAAGTGAAAAAATAATAGGATATGGGGCCTATGTAATGAAGTCCAAGGGTGTCCCCTAGAAACAAATTCACCTAATCAGGCATCAAGAGAGTAATATTGGATAAACAAGCTACATTGGTTCCTTGGAAAACTAATGAGTCAAGATAATCCGCTACTTTGTTCCCCTTACTCCAGGTGTGAGTTACCAATTCATAATTGGTGAGGAGGCCCTTGCAAATCCTGATAATATATGAGATAGACCATGGAATAGAGCCTATATCATGCAAGGAATCATGAATGATCATTGAGTCTGTTTCCACATGAGAGAGGGGAATGATATTCTAAGCGCGTAAATTGAGCCAAGAGATAATAGCTTTCGCCTCTACCAACATAGAAGTTTCGTTGCCGTAGTGAGCCGTGAAAGCTAGCCAAATGCTTCCCATGTGATCGCGGAAAACACCTCCACCTCTTATATCCCCTGAGATGCAATAAACGTTGGTGTTAATCTTGAGGGAGATTCTTGGGGGAGAGAATCTCACCTAGTGTCCTCGAGTGAGAGTGTTGGATGGTGGAATGACCTGCAACATGTGGAGAGAAGGTGCCTCCTTCTAGTTGTTCATCAACGACACCATGTCAACCAGGAGACTCTTTGTCCACACATTAATGGCCCGCCCTGTTGATGTACCCCCCTCATATCATTCACTATTTCTGGTCTACAATAGACACCAACACCTAGTGCTCAGAATCACAGTTCTTGTTGTTCTTTCCAATCCTTTTTTCATCTGCTCCCATGAACCACTGGTCTAAGAAGGGGGTATCATTCAGCACCCGAGAGGAAAACGCAGTGAGTCTGCCAAAATCACTCCACACCTCATGATCCCACTCCCCTTCAAAAAAAAATGTGATTCATATTTTCCACTCTTCCCACCTTATAGGATTGTAATTTGGAGGGCAGGATGATGACAATCCTTTTGACATTTCATCTAAAGGTATCGACTTATTTCTGATCCTCAACATTAGAAAATTGTATTTCATGTGCAGATTAGTACAACAAACTATTTCATTACATCCGTCCCTATGATCCGGTGTGCTGGACATCATGCGATAGTCTTTAGAGATGAATTTTCACGATTTGGAGGGTGTGAAAACACACCTATCCTGGTCAGAATTAATAATGATCGAACAAAATATCTCTTGTTTATTACTATCCAATAACGCCTTGATGAATGTCGGGTGTAGACTCGCCTCCTTAAAGGAGATGTTAGGAGTAGGGAACCCTGGATAGCCAATATCATCACATGCCCAATTGTTGTAACAGAACAATATTCTACCCTCCCACACAATCCATTGCGAGTTTCGAAGGAGGTTTGGTATGATGTTGTTAACCTTGGACCAGAGGGGAGAGGTGTGTGCAGGGGAAACGACCACAATAGCACCCCTACTATCGGACATCAATTTTCCATACAGGTTTTGTGCTTTCACAACATCCCATTCAAGTTTTTCATGTATGCAGTTTATTGTGACGTCTAAACTCTTGACATTAATCACTCCGTCCATGATATGATTTTCCATGTTTCACCATGAAACCCATCATATTTTTTCCTACCACGGAAGCATTCCAGATAAAACCTGCATGATTTTTATAAATAGATTTTATAACACCCTTCTTCACATTAGTGGAGGCCAGAGCATGGATCAACATAGATGATAAGAGGCTGTTATGTAAGGAAATTCTACCCCCGAATGATAGGAAGTGATTCTTCTAGTTGAGAATTCGGATCATGATCGTGCTTACAACATGGTCGAAGTTGCGTATATGCATTCTGCCTGGGGAGATGGGTGTGCCGAGATACTCCATTTGGAATGTTCCTCACTGCACACCCATCCTTTGACACAGATCCTAATCCCTATTAGTAGCACACCAATTCGATATATATAAGATTATTTTCTCCTTGTTGACAACATGTCCACTCCAATGGATGTACACTTCGAGCACACTGGTGATGCCCCCATGTTAATCTCTTGATCACATTTGTGAAAAAAGGGTATCGTCAGTGAACATTTTATGGGAAATGGATGTAAGGATTGCACTTATTTGGTAGGGGATCAGGTCACCATTTTATATTCCGTTGTTGATCATTCGGATAAGGGTATCCTATATGAGAATGAAGATACTCTGGGAGATGGGATGTCCTTGCCGCAACCCTCTAGTTGCCTTGATGAAGCCTTGGGTTTTTCCCATGAAGGGCACCGCCAACCAGGGGGAGATATAGCATCTGAAGAGTATATCACAAGCCTAGGGGGAGAATCCCTTTCTCACAAGAACCCTGTTAATAAACCCCCATTCAAAATTGGTGTATGCCTTTTCCATATCCAGCTTTATAGCTATATTGGAACCACGATCCTTGGCTTTGAGATATATGATCATTTCCATCAATATCGCTATTTCCCCTTCAATGGACCTGCCTTTAACAAAGTCGTGTTGATCTGGGGATATCCAGTGGGGTAGGAGTGAAGACAGCCTTGCGTTAATTGTGCTTGATAGTATCTTATAGGGAATGTTGTACATACTTACGGGTCTGTAGTGAATGAGGGAGGAGGGGTCTTTGATTTTTAGAATAAGGACAAGAGTCTTCGCGCTAGACGCCCATGGTAAGCTTCCTCCTCTAAATAAGTCTTGCACTACTGCAATATTATCCTGCTTGACCTCCTCCCAGGTGTTCCTATAAAACCAGCCGGGGTAGCAGTCCGGTCCCGGAAATCTCTCGAGGTTCACATTAATCATGGCTGCATGGAACTCCTCCTCCTCTGGAACCCCTTCCATTAGTGCATTGCCACGAGCTTAAATGAAACAAGCAATCCACCCCCAAAACACTTCTTCCCCTTGTAGATATCCATTTATCAAGTTCTGGTTTGGATCATCATGATTGTTTTTAATGAATGAAGGAGCCAACCCCCGATGAACTCTCTATCATCTATAAACAATCCATCCTCCATTGCAATGTTTGGTTTTATTGGGCAACGCTTCTCCTTTATACATGCATGGAAATACTGTGTGTTTTTGTCCCCCTCATTTAGCCATTTTACCCTTGAGCTCTCCCTCACCTTGCGTTCCAGGGAAAGAACTATTTCTGCCAGTCTGTTCTTCTTCTCCGAAAGAGCTCTGAAAACATGCTCATCCCACGACACCTCCAGGCTAGATTCCTTCTGCTCAATGTCTCGGTTGAGCGCATCCAAATCCTGATGGTCTGGGCGGAGGGCCCTGGACCATTCTTGAAGACCTTTCTTGAGCTGCCTTAGTTTCCTGTGAAGATCCATCCATGTATGGACTTGAACCGGTTCTACCCTTTCATCCCTAACCAGCTGTTAGTAGCCCGACTCCATGATCCATTGGTGGTCGAACTTGAATGAAATTGAGGGTGGCATGTGAGGGAGACAAGGAGAGTAATAATGGGGAATTGTCGGAAATACCTCGGACTAGGTGGGTGACCTTGGAGTTTGGAAACAGAGTGAGGGCATGCATATTGGCCAGGCATCGGTCTATTCGACTCCAGCATCTTCTTCCCCATTGCTGGTTGGTACTCCAAGTAAAGCGATCACCTATGTACCCCATGTCTAGAAGGCCTTTTCCATCCATGAATTGGGCGAATTCCATGCTGGACTTTCAGGTAAAATCCCTTCATCCATTCCTCTTCTTCAGCTCTGTGATGAAATTGAAGCCCCCATCAATAACCCACAAAATATCCCCTGGATCGAACCCACTGAGATCTGTCCAAGGCTGCTCTCTTCTCTAGGCATCGTAGCTTCCATACACAAAGGCTAAGTGGATAGAACAAATTTCTTATGAGACATTTGTCATGATGAACTGATCACCCAGCTGTATCAGTTCGACTGAGACATCTCTAGTCCAGAAGATCCATATGTGTGTATTGGTTAGATTTTATTGCATGGAAGCATGCATTTTTAGTTTCCTAGTGAACTCGTTAATTTTAGCGAGATTCTGCTAGTGTTCCATGACGACAGCCATCTGGGCCTTACTCTTCTTAGATTCTAGGGCCAGGTAGTCAGATTTCACATGTGCCCCTATGTTGTGGGTGTTCCATATTATCAGTGGTATCATTAATGAGAATAAGAAGGCCCACCTTGAGCCTCATTAACTGTGATCACTGGCAAAAGCAGAGAGGGGCATTCCTTGAGCTCCAATATCTTTAGACAAGATAGTTGCACATGACCGGATTCATCCCAGAGGGCTCTGGAGACAGAGGATGGAACCGAGAGAGGATCTTGGGAGACTTCCCTCTCAACACACGCTAGATTTGGAGTGTGTCCTTGGGCCCCTCTTCCTGATTTCTCCAGTTCCAGAAATCCTATGCAATCTGTTTGAACATCGTTGGAGTCCTCCCCCATGACTGCAAAGTTGGATTCCTTAATGGAGACCTAATGGGAGAGCTCCTCCTCCCAGTTCCTGGTATGTGCACCCCATCATGGGATAAAGTGAGTAGGTAAAGCATAGGGGACTTTGCGGTAGCTTTAGTATGTGATCCAACGTGGCACCTATGAGGAGCATTGAGGTGGGGGTGAACAACCGAGCTACACAACCGGCTAACACCGCTTAGGGGACTCTTGGATGCTGAGGCACAAGCACCAGACTCCATCCCTCATTCTCAGGGGGATAGGAGGAGATAGGAGACACTATAGAAGGATGAAGGTACCTCATTGCTGCTATAGCATAAGATTTGCCATCCCGGGCCTCCCCATGCACCTAAGCCGGCCTCAGGACATCCAAAGGCCTAAGGGGTCGATTGATCCTTGGAGCGTTTCTGTGGCCCCGCCTCTCCTGACAATGCTTCTAACATACTTACTGGTAATTTCCCTAAAGAAGGCAGGTAGAGTTTTACCTGGGAAACACTGGGTAAATGATGTCATGGGACCATTCGAAGGAGTCTCTCTGGTGTTATAAAAAATAATTCCACAAAAAATCCATATTGAAACTGGTCCACTATATGTGGAAAAGCATGATGTTTCACATCCCTGAAATCCAATAGAAGTCTCACATCATCGCAGGTGAGCTCACCTAGTTGCAAATAATCTGGCCATATACGAACTTCCTGGATTTCCCAAAAACAAATTATTGATCTAAGAACCATATAAGAAGATAATTTTACTCTCTTATCATCATGGGTCTCTAAATGTTTTATAATCTCCTAGATAGACTCAATAAAGAACTGATCTACCTCACAGAATATCCTCTCTCGTGAACATCAGATGGTTCTCAAACTGTAACTCCCATAACTGATCAGGCATGTTCTACCCAACCTGTCATGGGTCCCCCTCCATAAACATTTTAAAGAATGAAATTTTTTCACCAAACTGCTCTCTTGACCCATCACCCAGTACTATCATGGCCTCTTGCCTTGATACTGGAGATTCATTTCTGAACATGTACTATGGTTATCATATCAATAATAATCATTATAATATCACAATAATTTAATGAGTTATAAACTTGTTTATGTTTTTTTAAACTCCATTTAAAATGGTTATGAATATTTTAATCAGAGTATGAGGACTCTTCCGGGTTTCTCGAGGGTTTTGGGGACAAAAATGAAGAAATAATGAGTCCATATAGTGTATGTTTCACAATTGGCACATGGTCAGTGACTATTGTGCACTAAAACCATGTGTCCTAGAGAAGGGTGGTGCACTATTATAGGAACCATTCATAGTGGGGGAATAGAAAATGTAGGTTGGAATAGAACCATCCCAAACTTCTATCACATATTCTGGAAAACCATGAATCTTCAAAAGTTATTTTTCATCATAAGACCCATCTTGGACAGATGATGGGACACAATTTTCACCTGGTTTGGTTAAACATGGATCCAATCCATATAGCTTATTAAACAAGGGGGATTTTCCAATTTAAACCTCTGGATTTATGATACCTCACACTAATTTATCCCATTTATTCCTACAACAACCATATCGAGGAACTGAACCCTCAAAAAATTCCCAATGATGAATATCCATCGATTTTGAGCCATTTAGACTGTCGTTGGGTGCAGATTGATGATGATTGAGTCTAACAATCCTCTCACCTCAATTTAAAAGAATTGTTCTCATATAATCATTTTTATTTTTCAAAATATATAAAACCCTCTTTCTTCTTTTGTATACAAGGTCTGGGAATTAATGGTGGCTTGATTTCGAAACAAGGTATATGTTTTAGTGAGAATTTTTCTACAAACATGAGGTAGGCGATCTACAAGTTATTTTCCATAGTCATTATGTTTATATTATGAGTATGTGTAGTTCATGGAGGTTGCTATGGTTTCTATTTGTACTCATTAGAGATAAATTCTAAATGTGTTAATTTAATGATGAATTATACCCCTCATCATTCACATGGGATGTATATTGGTTAATTATATAGGGTTAGTGGTCACCTGTGGGATGGACTAATCTCTTAAACATTGAGTTGAATTGTTACATTTTTAGATAAACTAAATTGATATGAAAATCAATGTTATTTTTTTAACTTATTATTATGTCATAAGCGAGAAATTTTCTTCAAGTGAATTTATAGGATGAGTTTTTGAATGGCAATAGTAATTGTGATAAATTGTTAATAAATCATGATCGTTTGAATAAGTGGTTGATTGGGATATTGTACGAGGATCTCTCTAATGGGGTTGAGTAGGACTGAGGCATTAAACTAACCCATGTAGTTCATGGGTAAGGTTGTTAGACTAAGGTTCTATACCCCTACCGGATGCACATTGTAAGATTAACTGTACTAGGGATCCATGGTAAGTTGATGTATATTGTTTAGATAAATTATTATACCCATGATGTGCAGAACTTGACTCCCCAAGTGCCTAGTTATATGAAAATATTTGCCTATGTGAATATAATGATTATGGTTTACACATAGATCTATTGTTGCAAATGAAAATTGTAAATTTTTTAATGAACATACATTGGTTTATCTTTTTTCATATGGATGTACCTTAATCCTATATATATTATTTTTTAGACCTGATATTTTTCAAAAAAACATTTTTATTGGACTATGTTGTACTCACACACTTCTTGAAACTCCATTGGGAAGTCAAGTAGTCTTTATGGTTGTAGTTCAGGAGAAGTGAAAAGTATATGTGCGAGATGGTTAATTTTGGGATGAGGTATGTGCATTGATGAGGGAACCAAATGTAGCATTGCCGACCATATTGGATTTCGTTTGTTTTTATTTATTTTGTTCTTTCTTAGATACATGTAACTGCATGTCATGACATGGAATAATTACAGTTTGGTTATAGGCATGTACACAATTTATTGAAATGGATTGTGATGCATGTTTTTTACATTGATTAACTGTTATTATTTTATCTATTCTTACTTACTCTGATATAGTGGGTATAGTCTCAAAGCATTTCACATTAGACTCTTGATTCTAATCATAAGCCTCTAGTATATGGGTAGTCATGCCTGAGGTCATGTCATCGAATGGATTGGGGGTCTGGCTAAGTAGATTACAGGTTGGGGTGTTATAATGTGTTATTAGAGCCATATTAATTTTCTCTTAACAACATTATTTGGGGTAGGTTGAAAAGAAACTAAGTGGTGTCATCCCATGGCAATGATCTCATTCACACAAGAATCTTACATGTCTATGGAAGAAAACCCATGTATCCTGGGTGGTATTTTTTTATATTATTAATTATTATAGTTGAATATTATTTCTTTTATGGGTGATTCACTTGATGTGTGATGTTATTGTTTAATGATATTCAACTCGAGGAACAAAATGATATGAGTTCGTGAATGTATGCATCATTTTAGCCACATAGGGATACCCATGACATCACCATGTTAGTGACACATGGGAATACCTATAATGGTCTGGATTGAGAATTTGAAATTTATTTTAACTACTAATTAGTTTTATGTAAAATGTACCAAATACAGATTTTTTAGTTTCATAATTATTCAAAATATATTGTGAAATTTGAAAACAAGTTACTAAATGAGAAACTCATTGTTGATGAATGTAAAATTGTTTTAAAAAGGTTTTCTACTGAAGGTCATGTTGTTATGCATGTTTGGTTGTAACTCTTGTTGACCATGGACATATATTAGGTTAGTTGAGGATTCTGACAAATAAAATCATGTATGTAGGGATATTGTATGTAGAATTTTTTTTAATAGTTTATACAGAGCCTTTTGTGAAAAGTGTGAAAACTTTATGTTTTTCATTTTGAGGTGTGCGTTTGGAATTGTTGAGAAATTCATCCACAATGACGTATACATGTTGTGTTACATGAGAATAATATAAAAATGTTCCTTAATTAGGGCAGAAGGAAACCCTGGTGGTTAGGATTTACAGAGGGGAAGACTATTCTAGTGGTAAAATTGCTTATTATATATAGATTATGTAATAATACATGGGGATAGTGCTGAGTATTTTTTATTTGAATTGATTCTTCCATCTATAAGACCATCCATTTTTTGAAGAGGGTAGACCTAAGATAACTGAGTTTTGGATATAATCAATCTAGATGCTTTTGGATAACATGGAGATTCCAATTGAGAAGAGAGTCAAGATTATAGATTAGGTATTGTGATGAATCAAAAATCATAGGTGGGATATCCCAGTTCGGATTGAGTAGGTAGATGGAATGAAATGTAAGTATATCTCAAAAAAAAATTAGGAACACTTTTATCTATAGACTCTGATATAGCAGAATGATATTGGTTTTTTGAGGTTAAAATAGGGGACTATGTTCCAAATGGATTATTCCATCCAATTAAACAAAATTCATTGATTTCATTCAGCTTGGTAGGGGATGAAGGATATATCATGAGAAATTCTCAAGTTAAAATTACTTATGAGATAATTTACCATGTGAATATCATCTGTTTTAAAAAGAATCATTTATGTGGTGGATCATGATCTCATTTCAAAGGGAAACCAGAAGATGATTATAGTAGTGGTTGTGTGGTTATATTTGGGTCATTCATTGGTTCTGATTCTAATAAAAGGAAACACCATTTCAAGGGTTTTCACCTAGGTAGTGGGAGATAGAGCATCTAGAGAAAAGGATTGGTCTCTAATGGTAGTGACCTGTTGTTTCATTATTAGTGTGAAATGCTAGGAAGCATGCTTGGAAAGTGTCTATAACCACAAGTGGAGTTCCCAGCAAGTGGGATGATTGGAAATGTATAGAGGTTTAGTAGGAACCCTCTACAGGTTGGCAGTATTGGATGATCAAGGTAGATGAAGAGTTCAGGACAAGGTTGTTATACCCTATATAGGGAAGTAATTTGGAGTTCTGCAAACTATATCATCCAGGGTGGTGGATATGGTGTTTTACCAAAATATCCAAGTTACCCGTAGTGAGGCACATCACCAAGAACTCAAACTAAGACTTGGAATAAAGGGATAGGTCATATAAATTCATTTAATCTTACATGTGGTAGTGTAGAGGTTGGACCATTAACTATTTGAGGTATGATCTTTTTTAGTATCCATGTTTTTCAGTTATTTATTTGATAAAAGAGCCTAAAATTATTTTATATCTACATAGGTTGTGAATTTTTTGGGTCTGCAAGTTTACCATATGTGTTGATTTATTTCGATTGATACACCATTGAGATTATGGGTAGAGAATATATAGCAGCATCGAGAGTGTTCCCTTGAGGTTGGTGGCTTCAATTTATATGGGACATGGTTGGGATGGAGATGTTAGGTGTTGACCTTATATATAGAATTTATTGACTTGTTTCGTATTTCTCCGATATGGATTTTTATCATTGGAGGTTAATGTTCACATTGCATGAGGTTGAAACATATGCTCACAAAGGGGAATGAAATATCCAGGAATGCTACATTTGGATGGTTCATTAGTATTTGGGAGAGATTTATACAAATGAGGCATGTCTTGTGTTGGATGATGGTGGAAGGGAAGATGTTATATTTACTGTTTTGGTAGATTGGTTTCAAGATTTATTTATTGAGGACTTCTCGTGATTGTCACATGAGAGAGAGATTGAGTTCATGAATGATCCAATTCATGGATTTGATATTGAATATACTTTTTCATATATAATGGAACCAAAAAAATCTTTAGTTACTGAAGAATCAGAAAGTGTAATTAGAAAATAAAGGTTTTAGTCGCTAGAGTACGTTCCCTTGGGAACCAACAGTTTTTTACAAGAATTATGACATTGCATTGGCATTGTTTTTCGATTACCAAATTTTTAATTGAATGTTATTCAATAACCAATATCATATTCCATTTATGGATTATTTTTTTAACCACCTAAAATGAAATTTTTGTTCAATATATTGACCTATGGGTAGGGTATCATCATATGAGGGTGAGACCTTATGATATAACATGGATAGACTTTAGGTGCATGTATGGTTTCTATGACTCCATCATAATTCAATTAAGTTTTATGAACACATATCATATGATTATGGTCCTGATAAACTAAATATTGCAATAGTACCTAAGTCATTTTGTAGTTTTTTTTATGTATGACATCTTAGCATACTCTTAGACTCATGACTCTCATTCCAAACACAATGAAATCATAATGAGTAAACTATGTGAGAATATGATTTACACATGATATTCTATGTGTCAGTTTTATAATTACAAGGTATATTTATTAGGTCTCATAATCTATGATGAAGGGGTGTCAGTGGAACTAGATAATGTACATGTAATTGTATCATGGGAGCAGACCAGTAATTTTTTTTATATCAGGATCATTATTATTTTGGATGGTTATTACTGTATGTTAATCAATGAATTTTTTTTCTTGGAAACAACGCATATAGGATTAACCATGAAGGATGATATGTTTGAGTGGACTGGATGATGAGATAACTCTTTCATGGATTTGATGCAAGTGCTGGACATTGCACCAATTTTCTTCCTACCCAAGCTGGTTAAGGAGTATACATTGTTTTATGAAAAAATTATTATTGGGATTGGGGTAGTGTTGATGTTAGGAGATCAGGTTGTGGAATATGGGTCATCAAAGGTGAGTCCTTATGAATGAAACTCCATACACAATATCTAATGTTGGTTTTCATGGTTTATACATTGAAATGATAGTGACATTAACTTATGGGTGAATTTTATTTGTATACTGCTCATAAGAGCCTCATGTACAATTTATCTTAGTTTGATTTGAATATTTGGTTGTGGAGATGGATTGAGTACATGTAGTATTTATATATTGAGTTATATTAGGTGTTAGGGAGGAGAAAATTTTTTTTCAATGATTTGAGAATGAAGACACAGACTCTAGTAGTTCAGGGGTCCAATTTGGAGTGAAAGGTGATGTCTATGTCCCCTAACGTGCATATAGAGGATCAAGAAGGCCAAGGATTGATGTCTGTTATATATTTTTCAAAAGATTATTCACATTATATCATAGTCATGGAGAGGTAATATGAATATCTATATTAATTGTATTTGAGGTAAAACCATTAATGTGGTGATTCATTGTCTTACTAGATTATCGATGATGGTAATATCATTTATATGTGTGTCCATGCTATTGTGAGTACTTATATGAGGGAAAAGATGATAAATGATTTTCATTCCTTGAAGTGGGTGGTTCATCCTAGATTACAAATAATATATCATAAAATTTTCTAATAGGAATGGTGGCCATGTATGAAGACATAACTAGAATTTTATTGAAATGATTCCACACTTATCAGTAGGTGATATATATAAATTAGTGAATATGTGGTTTTTTATTTCCAGTAACCATTATTGAATGCAACTATGATGATGTCACTGAGGATTTGGTGGTGGGTATTATGATGAAGCCTCGTAAGATTGATGTAACAAGGGTAATTGTGGATTGAATGAATAAAGTGGCCCATTTATTACTGATTTGGGAAAATTTTCCAAGGATCAACAGAGTGACATATCTGTTTGGGAGTGAGTGCAGTGTCATGAGGTCCCAATGTGTATTGTTTTGGATTGGGATCCATATTTTACTCTATACATTCCGAAAAATGTTGCATTATAACATTGGTACCTAGGATTTTTTTTATTATAGTTTTACATGCACAGATATATGGGAAGTCAGAGTGTACTTTTCATGTGTTAGAGGACATGTTGATGGGATGTTTCAATGTATATGGAGGATCATGGGAAAATTACTTGGTTATTGTTGAGTTTTACTACAACAATAGTAACTGGGTTACCATTCATATGGAACTGTATGAGGATCACTATGGTAGGCCATGTTGATCTTCATTATATTTGATAAAGTATATAAGCCATAGCTTTTTGGGACAGTCTCATAAAAGTGAAATTATATTATTTATTATTGATTCATAAATATATGGATACAACTTAGAATAGGCATAAGTTATAAAATGAATGAAAGTGTCAATCTATTTTGTTTTTGAGGGGTGAATGTATTTTTCTTTAGGTTTTACTAAAAATGGGTCACCATCAAATTTATATACAATTAATGTTTGTTACTAGGTATATAGGGTTGTTTGAGACTATGGATAGAAGCAGATGGGTGGCATACTGATTGGATCTTCCACATTGATATAATGGCATCAAAGAATTTTTTTTATGTGTTAAATATTATATAGTATCACCTCGAACTATCTAATGTGATTCATATTAATGATGTTTAGAGTGAGTGTAATTCCTCCTTTGAGGATAATTTGGTTCATATTGAGGATCATATTGAGAATGTTTTATGAGGTAAAACTATGATGTTTGTTTGAGTGTTCGGATACATGAAAATGCTCAAGAACAAACATGGGAGAGGGAGACATATATGCATCCCCAGTGGCTTGATACCATATCATTGGAACACCAATGATTCTTGGGAGGGTGTCTCAAAGACTAATCATTATAATATGGGGAGGTTTCAAGATCCTCAAATTATACATTGTAGATGTCACATTGGATGCATCTATTTCCGGGTTTCCATGGTTGGTTCATTACAAATCTTCTTTCAAATAGAAGAAAAAATAAAATGTGGCAGGAAATTGTATTATTATGTTCTCATAATTTTTATTTATAAAATTTTCTTCTAATATAATGAATATTAATTAGATAAATCAATAATTAAAATGATTGGTTTATTTTTGGTGGGTTTTTTTCTGACCATCATAATCTAGTTTCATTTTATTTAATGTTATGTATATAAATTATATCCATAATTTTAAACATGTTATATTATACATATTAAAATTTTCTTTAACTATAGTAATGTTTTTATTACTATCCTTGAATTTGTTAAAAGTAAAATGAATAATAATCATCCTTGAATGTGATAAATCAACATGTCACGAAAGAAGATTTCATTATTAAAAAAATGGGGAGATGAAGAGAAATGATGATGGGTTGTCATATTAATACAACAATATTCTATAATATAATATATAATAGAGTTATCATGTAACATGGATAATTGGAGGTGATAAATGGAAAAGAAAATAAAATAATTTGAAAAAAAGGAAAAGTAAGAGGTTTGTACATCTTGAATTCATCTCATTGAAAATCATTCCTCTAAGATATCCATATAATACCCACTATGTAGTCTATGGTAACACTATCCCTCATCTATTATGTAATGGTAAATTGATATAAAAAATTATTAGGTCACTGGTTCTTGGAATTTACCTAATGAAATGTGTAGCATCATGTCACAAAACCGACAATATTCCTTTTCATACCCAACCACCAATACTATAAACATTTTCATGTACATTTTTGTAAAACCATGATTCACCTCCCACTTCTAGTAATGAGACACATCCATACATGTAGGTACTACAACATGACCATTAACATTGTTGATATCATCCTCATCTACAGTCTAATACAAAGGTGAATCCTATATTCAAGGATTTACCTCTAGGTCAAACACAGCTAACCCTCATACTAGCTCCCCCTAATCCAGCATAGATGTGGGTACTCAACTGACCGAGATATGAGGTTCATCTACTCCAAGCTCTCATGGGCCCCAATATGAATATCATCCAACAAATCCATCATCTTCTATTCATTTCTTGACTCCTGGACTGTCTGATATTTTATCATTATGCTCAAAGAATTAGCAACACTATTTCCCTTACCATGTGTATAGTCTAACATAGGATCCAATGATTTCATATAAAAAACAAACAAATTATTCTACATATTCAAATATCACCATAAAAATATACAGATTAATCTTTTGGGGTCGGTGTACATAGTAATCTTTTCACCCAATTGGTAATGCTGCAAACACTATAAGGAATAAACAATCACACTCAACTCAAGATCATGCATTGGAAATTTCCATTCATTTGGTATCAGGTTTCATGATCCATACACCATGAATCGATCATATTTTATTAACAGTTCCCAATTTCTTATCCTCAAATCCAAATATAATGTGGCATACTCTTCAATCGGGCCATGTATGATCAAAATAGGTGTCGTATTCAAATGATTCATCAATTCCTGGAAATGAATTCTCACATTCTCTTGACCATAAAAACATGGAACCTTTATGGGATAAACCAAAATGTGGTTCTTCGCAATGGTAAATTTCCTAGATGAAGCTCTTATAATTTTCCACAAACACATGAATGTTTCAGATATCAAAAATATTCTAGTACTACTCCCATGAAACAACTTCTTGAACAATTTCTAGGTCCACTGACACACCATCCTCAGATATGATGTGACCCATGAAATGTACCACACTAATCCATAATTGACAATTATATACCTTGGAATATATCATATGAACTACCATTATACTTAGTATGATTACATGTTATTGGGAATGATCTACATGAGTCATAGAGTACACCCTGATGTCATCCAATAAAACAAAAACAAAAAAATCAATGTACGACTAAAATATTCAGATCATTAAAACCATAAACATAGATGGATCATTTTTCAACCAAAATGACATCCTGATGAAATATTATAGGACATAAAATCTTTTGAAATTAGTCTGTGGTATATCAAATGGTCTAAATTTTTTCTGATGATTCCATGATCTCAACTAAATATTGGAGTATAAACCAACTACTCCCAATTTTTCAAAGATATTATCAATACACTGATGAGGATACAAATTCATCACATTCATTCAGTTCAACATCAAGTAATCCTAATAAAATCACAGGGTGTCATCATACTTATTATAAAAAAAACCATAGAACCCCAAGGTGGTGTAATCATATGGATGAAACCCTTATCGGTATACTTTTCTATGTGATTCTTAATAACTTTTACCCCTATTAGTTTAATTTAGAAATGTGGAATATAAACTATATTATCTCATTACATACACTCAATTGTACACTCAACATCTCTCTCAGGTGTGATCTCATATAATTCCACAAAAACACATACTAAAACCAGTCCACTATATGTGGAAAGTAATAATGTTTCACATCCCAGAAATCCAACAAAAGACTCACAACCTCTGAGGTGAGCTCACCCAGTTGCAACTAATCTGTCCATATATGGCCTTCCTGGATTTCCCAACAATGATTTATTGATCCTCAAAACATATAAGAAGATAACTTAACAATCTTATCATCAAGGGTCTCTAAATGGACTAAAATATCTTCAATAAAATCAATAAATAACTCATCCAACTTATGGAATATCTTCTATGGTGAAGATCAGATGGTGCTCCAACTGTAACTCCCTTGTCAGATCAGACATGTTCCCCACAACCTGTCCTGGGTCCCTCTCTGTAAAAATTTTAAAGAAAGAAATTTATTCACAAAACTGCTCTCTTGACCCATCACCCAGAACTATCATGTACTCATGCCTTGATAATAGAGGGTCCTTTCTGAACATGTACTCTGGTCATCATATCAATAAGTATCATTATAATATCACAATGATTTAATTAGTTATACACTTGATAATGTTTTTTTAAACTCCATTTAAAATGGTTATGAATCTTTTAATCAGAGTATGAGGAATCTTGAGGGAGTATCGAGGGTTTTGGGAACAAAAGGAAGAAACAATGATTCCTCATAGAGTATGTTTCATAGTTGGCACAGGGTTAGTGATTACTGTGCACTAAAACCATGTTTCCTAGAGAAGGGTTTTGCACTATTGTAGGAACCATTCATAGTGGCGGACTAGAAAATATAGGTTGCGTTAGAACCATCCCAAATTTCTATCACATATTCTGGAAAACCATGAACCTTCCAAAGTGATTGTGCATCATAGGACCCATATTTGACCGACGATGGCACAGAATTTTTACATGGTCTGGTTAACCATGAAGCCAATCCATATAGCTCACTAAAAAAGGGGGAATGTCCCATTTACACCTCTAGATTTATGAGACCTCTCCCTAATTTGTCCCATTTCATCCTATAACTACCATAGAGATGAACTGAACCCTCTAAAAATTCCCAAGGATGAATATAAATCGAGTTTGAGCCATTTAGAGTATCGTTGGGTGTAGATTGAAGATGATTTAGTCTAACAATCCTCTCACCTCAATTTTATGGTATTGATATCGTATAATCATTGTTCCTTTTCCAAATCTCTTAGGCACTCCTTCTTCTTTTGTATACAAGGATAGAGAATTAATGGTGGTTTGATTTCGAAACAAGGGATCTGTTTTAGTGAGCATTTTTCTACAGACATGATGTAGGAGGACTAAAAGTAATATCACATAGTCGTTATGTTTACATTATGTGTTTGTTTTGTTCTTGGAGGTTGTTATGGTTTCTATTTTTACTCATTGGCGATAAATTCTATATGTGTTAATTTAATGATGAATTATACCCCTCATCATTCACATCAGATGGAAAGTGGTTAGTTATACAGGGTTAGTGGTCACATGTGGGTTGGACTGCTCTCTTGAACATTGAGATAAATTATTAAATTTTTAGATAAACTAAATTGATAAGAAAATCAATGGTATTTTTTAACATATTAATATGTCATAAGGGTGAATTGTTCTCCACTTGAATTTATTAGATGAGGTTTTTCATGGGAATAGTAATTGTGGTAAATGGTCAATGAAGCATGATCATGTGAATAAGTGGTTGAGTGGGATATGGTATGAGGATCACTCTCATGGGGTTGGGTTGGACTGAGGTTTTAAACTAACCCATGTAGTTCATGGGTAAGGGTGTTAGACTGAGGTTCTATACCCTTACCGGATGCACATTGTATGAATAACTGGACTAGGGATCCAATTTATGTTGATGTATATTGTTTTGATAAATGATTACACCCAGATGTAGGGAACTTGACTCCCCTGGTTCCTAGTTATATGAAAATCATTTCCGATGTGAATATAATGATTATAGGTTACATATATATATATCTATTTATGTAAATGAAAAATGTAAATTTGTTAATTATCATACCTTGGTTTACCTTTTTCCATATAGATATACCTTAATCCTATATATTTTATTTTTTAGACCGGATAATTTTCAAAAAAACATTTGTGGTGGACTACTATGTTATACTCACACACTTCATGGATCACCATTGGGCACTCGAGTAGTTTTTATGGTTGCATGTCAGGATAAGGGAAAATTATATATGTTAGATGGTTGATTTTGGGATCAGTTATGTGCATTTATGAGGGAACTAAACATATCATTGAGGCCAATATTGGGTTTCCTTAGTTTTTATTTAGTTTGTTCTTGCTTAGACACATGTAACTGCATTTCATGACTTGGAATAATTAAAGTTTGGTTATAGTCATGTACTCAATTTATTGAAATGGATTGTGATGGCTGTGTTTTTACATTGATTCCCTTTTATTATTTTGTCTATTGATGCTTACTGTGATATAGAGGGTATAGTCTCCAAATATTTCACATAAACCCTTGATTCTAGTCATAAGCCTCTATTATATGTGTACTCATGCCAGAGGTCATGTATCTGAAAAGATAGGGGGACTAGCTAACTAGATTCCAGGATGGAGTGTTATAATGTGTTGTTAGAGCCATATTAATTTCTTCTTAATTATATTATTTGGGGTAGGTAGAAAATAAACTGGGTGGTGTCAGGACTTGACAATGAGCTCATTCACAGGAGTATCTTATCGTTCCATGGAATAAAACCTAAGTAACTAGGGTGGTATTTTTTTCATAATATTAATTGTTATAGTTGAATATTATTTTATTTTTGGGTGATGCACTTGATGTACGATGTTATGGTTTTATGAAATTATACTCGAGGAACAAAATGATATGAGTTTGTGAATGCATGCATCATTTTAGCCACTTATGGATACATATGACATCACCATGTTAGTCACACATGGGAATACCTATAATGGTCTGGTATGAGAATTTGAAATTTATTTTAACTACAAATTAGTTTTATGTAAAATTTACCCAATAATTATTTTTTAATTTCATAAAGACTCAAAATATATTGTGAAATTGTAAAACTAGTGAGTAAATGAGAAAATCATTGTCGATTAATGTAAAATTGTTTTAAAAAGGTTTTATACTGAAGGTCATGTGGTTATGCATGTTTTGTTTTTACTCTTGTTGACCATGGACATAGATTGGGATCGTTGAGGATACTAATAAATAAAATCATGTCTGTTGGGATATTTTATTTAGAATTGGTTGTTTATAGTTGATATAGAGCCTTTTTTTGAAAATTTTATAAAATTTATGTTTTTTATTCTGAGGTGTGTGTTTGGAATTATAGATAAATTCCTCTAAAATGATGTCTACATGTTGTGTGATAAGATAAAAATATCAAAAAATACCTCCATTAGTGGAGAAGGAAACCCTGCTGGTTATGAGTCATAGTAGGGAAGACCATTTAAGTGATAAAATATCTTATTATATATTGATTATGTAATAATACATGGGATAGTGCTGAGTATGTTTGACCGAAAAAAATACTTCCATCTATAAGACCATCCATTTTTTCAGAGAGGTTAGACCTAAGGTAACTGAGTTCTTGATATAATAAATTTAGATGATTTTGGATAACCTGGAGAATCCACCTGATAAGATATTCAAGATAATAGATTAGGTATTGTGATGAATCACAATTCATATGTGGGATATCCCAGTTCAGTTTGAGTAGGTAGATGGAAGGAAATGTAAGTATATATCAGAAATTTATTTGGAACACTTTTATCTGTAGACTCTGATACATGCGAATGATTTTGATTTTTTTGATGTTGAAATAATGGACAATGTTCCAAATGGATTATTCCATCCAATTAAACAAATTTCAATGATTTCATCCAGCATTGGTAGGGGATAAAGGATCTATAGTGAGACATTTTCAAGTTAGAATTACTTATGTGATAATGTACCATGTAAATATCATCTGTTTTAAAAAGCATTGATAATGTGGTGGATCAGGATCTCATTTCAAAGGGGAACCCAGAGGAGTATTATAGTAGTGGTTGTGTGGTTCTATTTAGGTCATTCATTTGATATGATTCTAATAGAAGGGAACACCATTTCTAGGGTTTTCACCTAGGTAGTTGGAGATAGAGCATCAAGATAAATGGACTTGTCTCTCATGGTACTGAACTGATGTTTTATATCAGCGTGAAATTCTAGGAAAAACTCTTGGATAGTGTCTATAACCACCAGTGGAGTGAAAAGCAAGTGAGATGATTTGGAATGTATTGAGATTATGCAGGAACCCTCTATAGGTTGGTAGTATTGGATGATCAATGTAGATGTAGAGTTTAGGAAAAGGTTCTTATACCCTATATAGGGAAGTAAGTTGGAGTTCTGAAAACTATATCATCCAGGGAGGTGGATATGGTGTTTTAGGAAAATATCCATGTCACCCATAGTGTAGAACAATACCAAGGACTCAAACTATGACCTATAAGAGAGGTATAGGTCATCTAAATTCATTTCATCCTACACGATGTAGTTTAGTCGTTGGACCATCGACTGTTTAAGGTATGATCTTTTTAGCTTCCATGGTTTTCAGTTATTTATATGATAAAAGAGCCTAAAATTATTTTATATCTACATAGTTTGTGAATTTTTTGGCTCTAAAAGTTTACCATATGTGTTGATTTATGTCGATTGATACACCGTTGGGATTATGAGCAGAGAATATATAGCAGTGTCGAGAGTGTTCCCTCAAATATGGTGGCTTCCATTTATTTGGGACATGTTTGGGATAGATATGATATGTGATTACCTAATGATGGGAATGGATTAACTTGTGCCTCATTGATCACAGTTGGATTTTTTATCATTGGAGGATAATGTTCACATTGTTTGAGGTTAAAACATATGCTCACAAAGGGGAATGAAATATCTAGGCATGCTACATTTGGCTAGTTCATTAGTATTTGGTTGAGATTTAGACAAATGAGGCGTGTATTGTGTTGGATTATGGTGGAAGGGAACATGTTATATTTACTTTTGTGGTAGATTAGTTTCAAGATTTATTCATTGAGGACTTCTCATGATTGTCACATGAGGGAGAGATTGAGTTCACGAATGAAAAAATTCATGGATATGAGATTGGATCTAATTTCTCATATATAATGGCACCAAAAAATCTTTAGTTACTGAAGAATCAGACAATGTAATTCGAAAATAAAGGTTTTATTCTCCAGAGTACGATCCGTAGGGAACCGACATTTTTTTTCTAAGAAGTATGACATGAAATTGGAATTGTTTTTCAATTACCAAATTTTTAATTGAATATTAGTCAAGAACCAATATCATATTTCATGTATTGATGATATTTTTATCCACCTAAAAGGTGATTTTTGTTCAATATATTGATCTATGGCTAGAGTATTTTCATATGAGGGTGAGACCTGATGATATAACATGGATAGCCTTTAGGAGCATGTATGGTTTTTATGAGTCCAACATACTTCTATTCAAGATGATGAACACACCTGATATGTTTATGGTCCTGATAAACTAAATATTCCAATAGTTCCTTAGTCATTTCATAGTTGTTTTTATAGATGACATTGTTGAGTACACATAGACACATGACTCTCATTCCAAACACAATGATATCATATTGAGTACACTATGTGATAATATGATTTACATCATGATATTCTAAGTATTTGTTCTATAATGATGAAGTATATATATTGGGACACATAATCTATGATGAAGGGATGTCAGTGGAACTAGAGAACGTACATGTAATTGTATCAAGTGAGCAGACCAAGAATTTATTTTGATATCAGGATCATTATTGTTTTGGTAGGTTATTAATTTAGGTTAATCAAATAATTTTATTTCATTGAAACACCTCTTATATGAATAACCATGATGGATAGTATGTTTGAGTGGACTGGAAGATGTGATAACTCTTTCCTTTATTTGAAGTAATTTTTTACCATTGCTCCAACATTGGTCCTACCCATGCTGGTTAAGGAGTATACATTGATTTGTGAAAAAATTATTATTGGGCTTGGGGTTGTGTTGCTGTTAGGAGGGCAGGTTGTGGAATATGGGTCATCAAAGTAGATTCCTTATGAATGAAATCACCATACACAATATCTAACGTTGTTAGTTGTGGTTTATTCCTTGAAATGATGGTGACATTACCTTTTGGGTGAATTTTTTTTGTATACTGATCATAAGAGACTTATGTACAATTTCTCCTAGTTTGTTTTGAATATTTTGTTGTGGAGATGGATTGAGTACTTGTAGTATTATTATTTTTAGCTAGATTATGTGTTAGGGAGGTCAAAAAGTGTATTTGATTCTTTGAGATGAAATACACAGACTCTAGTAGTTCAGGGATCCAATTTGGAGTGAAAGGTGATGTCTGTGCCCCCAAACGTGCATATAGATGATAAAGAGGACCGAGGATTGATGTCCATTATATATTTTTCAGCAGAGTCTTCACACCAGATCATGGTCATGGAGAGTTACTATGAATATCTATATTATTTATATTTGAGGGAAACTATTAATGAGCTTATTCACTGTCTTACTAGATTATCGATGATGGTGATATCTTTTATATTTGTGTCCATGTTGTTGTGAGTACTTGTACGAGGGAGAATTTGATGAATGATTTTCATTCCATGATGTGGGTGGTTCGTCCTACATTTACCAGAATGTATCTTAAAATTTTCCGATAGTAATGGTGGCCAGGTGTGAAGACATAACTTGAATGGTTTCTTATGGATTCCATACTTATATATAGGTGAAGTATACAAATTATTGAATATGTGATTTTTTATATCCAGTAACCATTATTGAATACAACTGTGATGATGTCACCATGGATTTGGTTGTGGGTATTTTGATGAATCCTCTAAAGATTAATGTAACATGGCTAATCGTGGATTGATTGACTACAGTTGCCCATTTATTACTGATTTGGGAAAATTTAACAATGATCAACCGAGTGACATATTTGTTTGGGAGTGAGTGCAATGACATGATGTCCCACATTTTATTGTTTTGGATTGGGATCCATATTTTACTCCATACTTCTCGAAATGGTTGTATAAGATTATTGGTACCTAGGTGTTTTTAAATATAGTTTTCCACTCACAGATATATGTGAAGTTAAGGTGTACTATTCATGTGTTAGAGGTCATGTTGATGGAATGTTTCCAAGTATTTTGAGGATCATCGGAAATTTACATGGTTATTGTTGAGTTTTCCTACAACAATAGTAACCAGGTGACCATTCATATAGAATCGTATTAGGCACTCTATGGTAGGCCGTGTTGATCTCCATTATATTGGATAAAGTATATAAATCATACATGTTTGGGAAAGTCTCATAAAATAGGAATTATAGAAATTTCAATTGATTCATAAATATATGGATACCTCTTAGAATAGGCATAAGTCATAAAATGAATGAAAGCGTCGATCTATTGTGTTTATGGTGGGTGAACATGTTTTTCTTCATGCATCACTAAAATTTGGTCACCATCTAATTTAGATATAATGAATGTTGGTGACTAGGTATATAGGGTTGTTTGAGACTATGGATAGGATCAGATTGGAGGCATACTGATTTGATCTTCCACATCAATATAGTGGCATCAAATATTTTTTTATGTGTTGAATATTCTGTAGTATCACCTCAAACTATCTAATGTGATTGTTATTAATGATGATGAGGATGGGTGTAATGACTTCTTTGAGGATAATCCGGTTCATATTTAGGATCATATTTAGAATGATTTATGAGGTAAAACAATGATTTTCTTTTGAATGTTGTGGTTGCATGAAAATGTTCACGAACAAACATGGGAGAGGGAGACAAATATGCATCCACAATGGCTTGATACCATATCATTGGATCACCAATGATTAATTGAAATGTGTCTCAAGGATGAGTCATTATTATTTGGGGAGTTTTTAAGATCCTCAAACAATACAATGCAGAGGTCATTTTGGATGCATCTATTTCATGGTTTCCATTGTTGGTTCATTACATATCTTCTTGTCAAATAGAATAAAAACTAACAAATTCAGAGGAATCTGTGTTAGTATGTTCTCCAAATTTTTAATAATACCATTTTCTTTTGATATAAAGATTATAAAATAGATAAATCATTACTGAAAAATGTTTGTTTTATCTTTGGTGGGGTTTTTTCCGACTATCATAATATAGTGTCATTTTATTTAATGTTATGTATTTTAATTATATCCATAACAATAAACATGTTATATTATACATATTAACATATTTTTTAACCATATTAATAGTTTTATGACTATCCTTGATTTTGTTAAAGTAAAATGAAAAGTAATCGTCCATGAATGTGATAAATCAACATGTCACGAAAGAGGATTTCATTATTATAAAAAATGGGGAGATGAAGAGAAATGATGATGGGTTGTTATATTAACAAAATAATATTATATAATATAAAATATAATATAGTTATCATGTCACATGGATTAGGGGAGGTGATAAAAGGAAACGAAAATAAAATAATTTGAAAAAAAATTAAAAGGAAATGTAAGAGGTTTGTACATCTTGAATTCGTCTCATTGAGAACATCCTTGATTCTCCGAAGACTGTAATTTTATTGATACCAATGGATACTAAATGTGGGGGAGATTATTGGAATGTATATTTTGTAGAATTTATAAAATATTAAAGGATTTGGAGGTCTGAGGAGAAGAGGTGGTGATGGGTGGTATTTATAGTGGAGGAGAATGGTGTATTTTTATTTCATACATTTGACTATTATTTTGGCTCAAGACTATGAATAATGTGTATTATTATGACTAAATACTGTAAATAATGCATTTTCTTTTGAAAAAAAATTAATATCATTCATATATCATTTATGAATCAATAATCCTTTTAATTAGCTTATACATTAAATTACTGTAATTCACTTTTCATAAAAAATACAAATGTATTAAAAAATCACAAAAATTTAACTTTACCATTTTAGAGATATAGAATTAAAAAAAATCTATTTTATGAAAATAATTTTCTATATATGAGAAATTTATAATTAAATTAAAATTATCATTTATACAAAAAATACCGATTCTAAAATTATATTTGATTTTATGTCACATCAAAAAATTAATTAAGGTAACATATAATAATATTATTATCATTAGAAAACAAAATATTACATTATAAATCTATTTATTGAGGGTAAACAATATTTTATATCATTTAATTAATTATAATATTGTTAATAAAAATATGGGTTTAAAAAATACCAACAATTAATTTATTAATTTCAAAATATTTATTGAGTTATTATATTTTATAATTATATCATATATTCAATTATAAGATATCAAAATTTTATTTATAATCTCATATATAAAGAAACTATTATATTAGTATATATTTATTAATTTCTATAAATAAAACTTATTTTTTTATACAGTTATAATGTATTTAACAATTTAATTCCAAAATCGAAAAAATTACTTTATAAGTAATTTGGTTATTATATTATCACCTTTATATAAATGGATTCCTCACAATTTATATTTACTAATTAAACAAGTGTGGATACATTTCCAACATAACATTTTCATATTCTGAGGTTGCATCATCAAACATGTTGTTTCACTACAAAATCATAACATGGAGAATAACCTTATTTCGTAACACATGGTCTCTACAATCAAGAATATAAACATTATTTTCATCATATGAAATATTATCTTTGAAATAAAAAAAAAGAAGGACTACGAACATGAGATGAATATAGATAAATATTTATTAACATCAAAACATGGAAAAATTAATATACCATGGATGAAAATGGAGGCAAAGACACTCGGTAGGAAACTAACCCAACATTATCCCAGATTTAAAAGGGACCAATAAACTGGGGAATAATATTCCCCTTCTTACCAAAATGCATCACACTATTACTTGTAAAATCATTGTGAATGACATTAACTCCTACTGTGGAAGAACTGTTCTTCCTTTAGTTATCAACATAACTTTTTTTTTCTGCTCTATGAAACCCTCATAGGTTTCTGGATAATATTTACATTCTCATCCACTTCTACTAATTTTAGTCTCATAAACAACCTTTCTCTACATTATACGAAAACTATTAGAGTTCGACATCAATTACTATATAATGCCTCAAAAAGTGATATCAATATATTGGAATGAAAAATATTATTATAAGGAAACAAAATAAAGAAATATGATGATCCCATCTTTCATGTTTATCCATTAAACATTCATGTATTATTTATTATAGGGAATGCAATTTTCACTCGGTCTGTCCATCAGATTGGAGATGAATGGTTGTGCTGAAATTTAATTCCTTGCCCAATGACTTTTAAAGTCATTTCCAAATTTTAGAAGTTAACCTGGGATCACAATATGACACAATGAAAGGATGGACTCCATATTACCTAACTACCACTTTAATATACAACTAGGAATGTTTTTTCAAAAAATATATTGTATCAAAAATAAGAATAAATTATTAATATTTATTCATCTAATCAACAATAACATAAATCACATTATTACCTTGAGAAGACATTGGTAGTCCCACAAAATATATACATCAATATATTTTTAAATTTCAAATATTGTAATAGAAAAGGTTAATGAGTCCCCTTCTGTAGTTTTCACTCTTCTATTACATATTGACAAGCCAAACATTTCATGACAAAATCAATAATATATCTTTTAGTTCCTTCCTTTCAGTAATACCCTCAAAGTTATTATTATATATATGTATGACTATGATGAAATTAAAATGGATAATTATGAGATTCAAAATACAATTATTTATTCATATGGGTATAAGAAGTCACATATAATCTTTTCCCAATTCTAAAAACACAATTTTTATCATGGTCAAATTCTGGAATGATTCCCTTTTAACAAATTCTATATTTTTATGAAACTCGTGATCTTCCTTATATGATTTCTTAATTCATTCAAATATATATTACTATAAAGAAACATGATAAAAAATCGATCTGTTTTTTACAACCACCACTTATAGGAAAAAATATAATAACTCATTAAATAAAGGTTCATGTTCCAAACATGACATGGTTAATGATGCATGATGTTATAGACACAATAAATCAATCACTTTGTTCACTCTCCATGGAAGTTAATTGATTATGAAATCCAATACTTTATTAGTTAAATCTATATTCTCTACATCATGTTCAATTCCTTATATGTGAATATACTCTTCAATATTTTATGGACTATGTATATTTCTCATACGAAATAATATAAATGATGTATCTAATTTTTTAAACTAAAAACCAAAGAGTACAATTCTAGATCCTATGAGGGTAAATTTAAATCATGAGGATTCTTTTTTATTAAACAATATGAAATTAACTAATCATTATGAATTAGAATACAACCATTTCCATTCAAGTAAGAAGCAATAGTGAGGAAAATATCTCTATTTCATAATGGAAATTCCAAAACTAGAGCATTCACCAAACTAATTTTTAGATCCCAAAAACTAATATAACAATAATCTATCAAAATATATATGTCCCATTTTGTGATAAATTTTATAGTGGGTAGATAAACGTGAGTTTTTTTACAAAATATGGATAATATAATACTAGTCGAAGACAGACTGAAGATTACTTTTTTATTACCAAAACACCTATAAGGAAATGGGAGAAACCACAAAATCAGTTTTATTAATCTCATGTAAAAACGGGACAATAATTAAAACCATATGACACTACCAGACCTAGCCAACCCCAAAAAATGTTCCATGATGACAAGCCTTCACCAATGCATGACCCTTCGGCAAGATGTCCCATGAATAAGTGCAGAATCACAGAATCTATGACAAAGCCATACCCTCTCAATCATCCAAATCCAGCAGACCTACACCGATGAAGACTACATGATCTGACCCCCTTCTAGAGCTGTTATATGTAGAGACCTAGATATATTCCCCAAACATACTAAAATTGTCAATCAAAAAGATGATCCAAAGGACTGCACTGCCCACACAAACTATTCTCTCAAACCAAATGACAAATGTCGCCGACATAAACAGGATCATTAAATAGAAATATGATATTACATGAATCCATTTCATTAAATAGTATCAATGATTAATATGAAACCTGAGAGTCTACTACATCCATCATCAACTTCTCAAAATGTGAAGTAATTTTGTACTTGGACAGAACGTAATCTTTAATGTTGATTTTTTCTCTATTGAACCCTCATACCAGGATTGGGTCATGTCTTTCAATCCATGAAAATTGTTCCCCATACAGAGACACTTGTAGATACCTCCCCATCATCTTAGTAGCCTCATCCTAATTTTCATTGTGAATCAAGTCCTTATCTATCACTTAATATTTGGAACATAAAAGGTGAACCATGGCTTGATAACCCTATTCATATGTCCCTCGTAATATTCAGCATCTCCATGTCCATATTCATGTCACTCATATTTTTTTTAGATTGAGTCTATAATGGAAGAAGTAATTATGAGTAATCCTTCTTCCCCTTCATCCTCCAAAAACGTTTATTTATCTTTGGATTTGAATCCCCATATATTGATTGTCCATGTTCAATCCCTTTACATATCTTCAAGCCGACCCTATCTCCCTCACCTCGATTAATGGAATCAGAACATAAATCAACCTCTGGAAGGCCTTCGAAATTATTACAGAATTGAAATGTGGAACGAATAATGTCCAACATCCTCTATCATTCACTATTTCAGATTCACTTCCATGTATATGACCAATTTCACCCATAAGAGTATTGTGCTATGTACAAAAGACAACATCACCATCCAATGAAATCCAATTTGTTGCATCAAAATAACCAGACATTATAAAGTCATTCCATATAAATTGAGGATTCTTGATAGTGTATTCAATAACCACACACTTGATTGAACCTGACATTGAAAAATATAACATTCCTCATTAGTTTCAAATTGAGATGCACCTTCAGGACCAGGCTTACAAAGAATAATAGTTTTATTTCCACTAGGAATCAATGTAACTTGCACGTTTATTGAATTGAGAACGCCTATCAATTTTCTAAAGACATCTTGGAATTTCGGATATGGAAACACCATAGGAGGATTTTTTTGCCTCACCTGGTAGATTTTCCAGGAATTCAATGGACCGGTAGCTCCTGGAGGGCCTTTCAAATCCTGGATCAACCTATTAAGAATGTTATTTACTATCAGTTCAGAAGGAGTTACCGCTTCTTGTGTCTGCTTAACTATTGCATCAACATCATGAGTCACATCAATTTCAACTCCCATAATTAAATATTGGATATAATAATTTTGTATCTAGCTACTCCCACCCTGAAGACCCATCAAGGCTAGTCTCACCTATACATCCCCATGACTCAATCCCATGCACCTACAAACCTCCAAATTGTGCCCCAATTTCATGCCCGATGTACAAGAATCATACCAAGTCTCAAACACCACATGGTTCTTGTAACGGAACTCCTCAACCATGGTAATCTAGAAAATTTTAATATGCCCTTTAGATACATTGACTTCGACACAAACCCTCAAAATGATCGGATGACACACTACCCTAGTCATACTATCCAAAAAAAAGATATTTCCCAATGATATTCTCGTGCATACGAATAATAGAAGGGTTTTTAAAGGGGATAGAAAGCTCTAGAAAATGTACCCAAACCTTTGCATATGAGAATCATAGAACCATTTAACGAGAATAAATCGTGAGCCATCACATGTCCATGGAGCATTCAACCTAGCAAGAATCTTGTCATCTACTGACGAGAAAAAATCATAAAATTTTGGGGGTCCAACAACAAAACCGTCTCCCATTCTGATAGAACCCATGTGTTAAAAATACAATGATCAATGAAATCAAATGAGAAACAATGATTTTTATTGGTCATGATCAATGTTCAAATTATAATATAGGAAACATCAGTGAATTCATAATTTTAGATAGAAAATTGTTGGATACAATCGAATAGTTCAATGAATTTCGGGAATAGGGATATATGGGGGAAAAGGGTAAGAAATCCGGATTATATAAGGGGATGATAGGTGTCGGGCGAGCTCCAGTAAGAAGATTTGGAGGATCCTCCCCCTCTAGGGGGGTGGGGGGTAGATCTACCATCACCAACTAGGGGTTCGCCTAGTGTTGTCCCAATTTGTAATTCATGGACAACATGTTAATCCATGAGAACAATGAATCATATTTATATTTATATGTGTTATAAATTCATCAAAGAATATTATTTTGGTGGGATCAAATTTTATTCCATTCTTTTTAACAATGTTCTCATGAAAAAAAATTGTGCATCAATAAATCACATTTTAAAATTTTATTCTATAACTTCTTCTGATTAATGTTTTTCAGAATAATCCATGGATGTTTTTCATGATCCTCATTACATTTTGATTAAACGAAAATATCATCAATAAAAAAACAACAAACATATCCAAATCTTCATAGTAGATTATATTCACACGATCCATAAATACAGTAGAGGAATTAATCAATAAAAAAACAAACTCATAAAGCATATTTCTAGTATTATCATTGATTTTAAAAATGTAATCCTCCTTCACTATTTTCTGATGGTACCCTGATCTCAAGTAAATATTTTAAATATACAATTATCCTTTAATATTATCAAACAATTCATCAATATTATGAAATATATACATATTCTTAATATTAATGTTATTTAATTCTGTATAATCAATGAAAAATATCCTAGAATCATCTTTCCCTTTAATGAGAAAAATAGGATAAACCCATGGTGATGTTATAGTATGAATGAATCCTCTATAAAGAAACTCTTACAAAGTATTTCACAATTATAAATGTTAAATATGATCCAATGAGTAAAAGGGTTTGGATATTAACATAGTATCAAGAACTATGCCATTTGTAAATTCAAGTTCTAGATCAAGAATAACAATAGTAAAATTGTTATAAAAAAATTCAATGTATTCATTAACCACTGGTGGGTCATTAATGTTAATAGGTTCATTAATTTTTAAAATTTGTGCTAGATTAATAACATTTCTTTATTTTAACAGTTTCTCACCATCCTGATATGTTCTCTATGGTATGAGTTCATTATTGAATACAAACTTAAACTATCTTTGATAAAAAAATACGTTTTTATCTCTAAAATAAATATTAGTATAATAAAAAGAAAGGAAATCCATACCCAGAATAAAATTTGGCCTAATAAGGGGATAATTAACAAGGTTTACATTTAATGAACCATGTAAATATTTTTTCATAAAAAACCACTTTTATTGGTTTAGTGAGAACCCTCACAAAAAAATCTCATATCAAATGAAAACACCATCATTCAGAAACTATAATTCACCATGACAACATCTCAAATAGAACTAGTTGAAATGAATAATTCAAAAACTATAAAGTCAAACTGAACACTATGAATTCAAATTTCAAAGGCCATGAAAACTCTGAGTCATCCAGGACACCCAAAATACCAGTACTATCCCCAATTTACACTACCATATATCACCATCATTGTCATCCCCACACCACTAGACCCCCATCATTATCATGAATGATCTCACCAAGGAAGATCACCAATCAATGAATCCCTAATAACCATCATTGAACAACAAGAAGCCTCAAAACAACCTCAATGGAAAATGTGACCCTTTTGGATGGGATCCCAAAGGGGGAATCCAATCCCACAAAAGAGGAACCTCTTGAAGAATAGTCAACTGTTGAAAAACACATCCCATGGCCCCCTCAAAACCAACACATTGTACTATCTATAGTAGGAGTGAAGGAACATGAAGCCAGAGTAGAGTTGAAGTGGACACAAGACTCAATAATGAGCCATAATATATGAAAAATCCACCCAACCATATCCATCTGGTGGACTATCACCCCACCAACATAAATTCCTAGAGTGATCCACTAAAAGAATAAAACATCTAGAAACTCTAGAAACCCTCATTTGATCGAAGAAAATATAGCCACCCCAAATATTAAAAACAAATACATTCAATAAAAATTCAACAAAATTCCACCACAGATTAGACCAAATATGAGTCGCGCCTCATCTAATACCAATGATACCATAACCAAAACCTCCCAAACTATCCAGACATGACTATCCATGAACCACCCTTTCTTTTTTAATGTATGTTCCAGTTTCCTTTCATGAATTTAGAATTCCTATTTTAGATAAAATTTCATAGAAATAAGAAAATGTTTAGACCCCGCATCAAATAAGTAAGTGAAAAAATATGATTAAACCAAAAATTTACGTGATACCAATTAATTGGATTGCCGAAAATCAGGTGATGTAGTCATAAAGTACTTCACTACACATTTCTACGTAATTTTTGAGTTCTTCTCATCATTCAGATCCTTATTTTGGTAGTCATCTACATAATTCCACATCTCCCCACATTTAAATATCGTTATAATTTTCGTATCATAATTAAACATCATATCATTTTAATTTTAATATTGGGACATATTTAAATACATACCACATTAGAAACACTTACAAGAATTGCTAATGCATTTTAAATCATGTTTTTGACCACACATTCCTCAAACTAGAATCTCTACTTTTGTACCTTTAGATTTCATTGATTTATTCTTACACATTGTTTTCCTTCTAGAAATTTTTATTTTCTGCTTTTCAAGGATAGATGAACAACACAAAACTCAATATCTACCCTACCAACACATGGAACTAGTTTATCATTACATTTTTCTTTATATCAATCATATTTTGTTTTGTGTCTTTTCTTCTATACTGAGTAAAATCAATTGATTTTACAACCAATATCCCGAATAATATTTTGAGCATATGTTTCCAATATAGTGATGTTTTATTCATAAAAAGACACTAAAACTTCTCTATTATCTTTCAATTTAAGGAGTATAATTTCTATCTCATGTCAAACCACCTTATGAAAAAAATTAAAGGAAAAGATTCTTAAATTCGCCTCATTCTATAACATCAATATCTTCTCTTTCCCTGATATTCTTGAACATTGACCACCACCGGTTGGCTTCACCATTCAAAATATAAATTTATAGAGAATCATTTTTATTATATAAAATCCAAATGACATAAAATATCTTCTCAAGGTATTTAATCAACCCTTCATCCACCACTTATTTTGATGATATATAGAAAGTAACAGGTTTTTTCCTCATAACATGTTATACAATTATAAATGTTTTTTATGGTAGCCATGGGTATTTCCTTGCCTGGAATCCACTTAATTTTATACCATATTTCAACTGATCCATTAGTATCACAAACTTATCTTTTCCAATTCGACCATTGATACATATCATAGATGGAGAAACACGGTAATCGTTAAATTTTATATTATATTTAAATACCCATAAAGTAGAATTTTTTTTGGTATTCTATTAATATCATCATAACCTATAAATTTATCTAAACCATCCTCTAAAACCAACATTAATGACCTCACATTAAACTTTACATAATATAATTAATTCAGAAACATTTCAATTTCATAAATCCTCAAAAGTCATTTTATTTTTTTGTTTTAGAGAAATAGGTTATAATTTTTACATAACAACTCAAACTAACAAAAATAGGATTATACTAAAAATATTATCAATATTTTTTGTAATAAAACATTCTTAATAAAATTTTATTTATTTTCATGAAAAATATTCACACCATTTAACTGGACTTTCTCTTTCCACTTACCCATCCTTAAAACCTATGAAAAAAAATTTATCACATTGGATGACCATTAATATCACATTAAGGGATGTAAACAATTATGTATAATATTAGTCCATGGAAACTTATAAACATATAAAATCTATTTAACAATGATATAATTCTCACCCTTAATGTACAAATTATTTGTGAAAGCATGATATTTCTATAACATAAAGAATAAAAAATAACCATTAAGGTAACATGGGGCATAATATTCTTACCAAAAATACATAGGATTGTTACCCTAATTACTATATAATTATTTATTACCATCATGGATACTTTAAAATTAAACCATCATGACTACCTTATGATGTAACTATCACAGTTATAATTGGAATAACCATCAAGATCAATTTTCAACATAAACATACCCATTGCATTGAAGGGCTGTCATGGACCCACCCATCATTATAAAAAATTTCCATAAACCCTAAAATATTTTTAAAAACATTAATACTTGAATCATAATAACATTTAATTTTAATTTTTAAAAATTGTATTTTAAAAGGGGATTAATAATGATAATTCCCTTACCTCAGGTTTGACGTCCTTAAAACGTGTTCAAAACACCAGTATAATGGTTAAAAGAGTGTTATAAATTAATTATAGTACTATATAAATATTTATAATACATTATATGATGTTTTTATAAAATATTTCCAATAATTTATTAATAATATAATTTTATTTTCACTAGTTTTGGTGCATTTATTTCATGGCGTCTATGGTTGGTTCATTATATATCTTCTTGAAAAATGGATGAATAACACCATAAGATTAATTAAATGGTACTAATATGATTCATTATTCTTATATGATACAATAAATTGATTTTTTCCTGACATGAGGATGATTTATTAGATTAAATGTTAATGACAAAAGATTCATTTATTTTTGGCATGTTGTTTTCGAACATTTCAAACTATTTTCATTTAATTTAACATTATATATATAAATTTGTTCCAAAACATTAAAAAATTTATGATATATATATTAATATATTTTTTATTCATAATAAAGGGTTTATGACCAGAATTTATTGTCATAAAATATAATATAATTTTCATCATCCATGAATGTGTTAAAAAAGAAAACATCAAGGATGATGTTTTCTTTTTAAAAAAAAATTGGAGAGGAAGCGAAATTATAATGGGTTTTTAAATTAACATAATAAAATTATACTATATAAAATATATTGGATATATAATTTCACATGGATTAGGGTAGTTGAGGAGAGGAAAATAAAACAATAAAAATTGAAAAGAAACTATAAGAAAAATAATGATTATTTTACCTCTTGAGTTTTGTCCTCGAGATCCCCCATAATGAACTTGAGTTTGGTATTTTATTGAAGAAAAATGAACCAAATATGTGGGGTAGATACTTATGAAGAGTATTGGGAATAATTTTTTCCATAATCAAGGATTTGGATTGGTTAGGATTAGAGGTGGTGAGAGGTGGTATTTATTGTGGATGAGAGGGGTGTATTTTTATTATTTTATCCTTTTTTTTTGTTATTTTGGATCATGAATATAAATTGTAACTCCCCAACCCGAGTTACCTATAATTAGTGCATTATTAGATAACATTTTATTTATTACTAGAGATCATTTCTTTAATCAACGATTAGTTTAGTATCCTTGGATGTGTTAGATACAAACATATGATTTAAATTACATCATGAAATGAAAAAAACCAAAACATTGTGTCACCTTGGAACACACTCATATTCCTTACCCTATTCCAACATGTTAAATTTAATATATTTCATCACATCCTGGAAATAATAAAACATAGAACATGGTTATATTAGATGCTTACTATGGATAAAAAAATAGCGAAAAATATCATAAATAATAATAAACATTTAAGGAAATGTATAAGACAAAAACACAATCTATTTAAACATAGTCTTCATAATAATAAGGAAAAAGAAAAATAAAGTAATTCCATTAACTTATTCAAATATATATTATACTAGTAAAATAATAAAATATAATATCAATATCCAATTTCACAATGATGGAATTCATAATTATGGACATCATAACAACATAGTCTAGGCCTCGTGCCAATATTACAAATAAGATTTTTTCAAGGCCTTGTGCCAAGACACGATTTTGTATCACAAGACTCACTAATGCATCAAGGAGCTATAGGTGGATCCACACACTAGTTACCATGTCCTATGAATTTATGAAATGAAAAGGTTAAAACAGAATCTAAACATTCATATTAAAACTAGCATACAAAATGTCAATATTTTAACCACAAAACTTGAATGGAATTAAAATTGCAAATCCACAGTAAAACAAAAATCATTCAATACAAAATAGAAGATTGTATATTAATAAATCAACCACAATAATGAATAATTAATTATATTTTTATAGATGAAAGAAATAATTAAAACTATTTGAGAAGTATATCCCCTTTTTCTTAAAAACATTTTAATGTCTCGCTATTTCTCAAGAAGCTATAGAAAATAGAATTTTTAATAATATCTTTCCATACCAAATTGAAACAATTTAATGGAATTTTAATTTTAATACATTCATGGCCATATATATAAATCCGTAATGGGATTTTAAAAACATGGACACTAATGAGATTAATTGATAAGAATAAATTGTTAAAACATTTAAAATGATATTTTAGTTAGAGTTCCTATCCCAATGAGAGATGCTTTAATATAAATAATTGAGGTAATAAAACCATTATAATATAATGGGAATAACGGTATTTTTGATATACTATGTCAAAGTATAGTATGTACACCATGTACTAGTGAATTTCCACATAACAACAAAGAGGTCTCAATGGAATGTAAATTGAGACAAAATACCTTATATAGACAGTATCCTTATGATAATGATAAATCAAGGAAATAATTGGGTGTTGAAAATATAAATACACTAAATATGATTTGATATTTAGTGTAATAAAATTGTATAATATTCACATATATTCTTGTAAAAACTACACCAATCAATCGGATGTTTAACTCAATGAATAAAAATTGAGTTGTGATTACTCTTATTCAAGTTCATATCGATGACCTAGGAATTTATAAATCGAGTGATTATGTGTATAAAAAGAGTATCGACACAAATGGGACTGGAAATTACTAAATAAATAAATAAATAGTTATTTCACACATAATATGGGAGTGAAATAAGAAATTATTGTAACACCCCAAGATTTCATAGTGTGTTATTTCTTCAAAATAATTCAATAACATGCACTACACGCAACACCGAGTTCAAGCGCACCATGACTCACCAAACAAGCCGTTCAAAAAAGGTTATGAATAGTATTAACTAAATTTTAAACTTTATATAATCCTTATAATTTTAGAATCCATATTATGAGTTTCTTAGATATAATGCAAGAACAAATTCATTTTCAGTATTGCACTTTTATCAACTATAATAGTGAACCCTTTTTAAATACTATATTTTAAACTTTTTGACTAAATGGGGACATCAAAAATTTAAAATGAAACATCCCAAGCTTCTACGGTACGCTTCTGTTTGAATAATGTGATAGCGTATGTTGTACGCAACACCGAGTTCTAACAACCAATTAAACTAGCCGTTATGAATAGTAATAACTACTTTTTGAAATTATATATATTTTATATTTCAAAATGGACTTCATTTTTGGATTCAGAATATCAAAATTAGCCTAGGGTGAAATTTTGGTACTTTTCGGATAACTTTTATATTTTGATGAATAGTGAAAATTGCTAAATTTTAATTAAAAACAAATTTTTTAATCAAAATAATTAATATTGATAAATTATGAATTTGAGTGGTTTTAAAGTATATTTAGAATATATTTTTACCATTTAATATAATGTTGGTCATTGGACATAATTTTACAATTAAACCGAACATAAACAAGTGTCAACCTTTTGATAGTTATTATCTCTTAAAAACACGCTTTTTGTTTTGACAGCGGGAATTAATTTTAAATTAATTTCTGCCACTTCTGTGTTTTGAATTTAGGAAAATGGATTCCATATTTGGAATCAGGATGTTCAAATTGTGTAAATAGGTAACTTTTATTTTTAGACATTTTGAATAGTTACTGTGGTAAATATTTTATTTACCATGGTTAAAGGGTAAATCCGGTAAATAAGGGTTAAAAAATAATATTATAATAATACAAAATTACCCTAAAACGTGTCCTAACCTTATTGGTGGACACATACCCGACCATGATCATCCTTGGGTCAATTTGGGGACCCCTTGGAGCCACTTGTATGTGGTAGGGACACTTTACATTAATAAAGTTAAAATAAAAATAAAAATAGCATAATCTTACATAATTTAGAAGAACAATTTTTACATAGGGTTATACATGTTGGATTTTCGATTATAAATATTCATTAGAAAGATAAAAAGATTTCCTACATAATGATATTTTATTTATAATTTTTAGACATTAAATAAGTTATTTTATTTATGACACAATGATGATGCAGTAATTACTATAATAGTGAACAATTAAAATAATTGATATTATAAATACCCAAATAAATATAATATGAAACTTTTAATGAATTAAACTAATTTTCTAGGATAATATGATATATTAGGATTGATTTAATTGACTTTGTTCGAAGTAATCAATCTGTTATGAGTTTCAAAAAAATCAACTATTGAATAGTGTCAAAATTGACATAAAAGAGTTCTTAAAACAAATATTATATTATTAATTGATATTAAATTCCTAAAAATCTAAGGATCGGCCAAGAAACTTATATAATGATAGGTTCATCATTAAAGGAACACTTGGGGGTCGCTTGTATGTATATGTTAAGTTTATTAACCATATAATATAAAAATACAAAGAGACATTGTAAAAGTGAAACTAATTAACTTAGAGTTAATACTTAAAGATAAGGTTAATATAAGTACCCAAACCTGTCTAAATTCTATTGGTTGAGTTGTTTTCGACCCATCACCACCTTAACCTTTGAATAGTCAACTTTGGAGCCATTGGAAACCGAATATGAATTTATTATAAACTAATATCTCTAGCTTTTCCAAAGGTGCCCCTCACCCCTCTTCTAAAAGGGCACTCCTCCTTCTCATTTCTTCACACCTCTCAAGCCACTTGGCTCGTCCAAACTCTGCCCAACTAAGCTCCCCACATCACTCTCCTCCTCCTTGAAGCTTCCCCTTAGGCAGAAATCATTTCAAGAAGTCCTTTGGTTCCAACCAAAGTGAGTTACCTAAATTAAAGGTAACGTTTTCTCTTAAATTATTTTCATTTATTTTGCTTCTTCAACCCCCAAACTCTTTTTATTTCCTTTCTTTTGTAACAACACCAGTATCCTCAATATACTAGGATGTTGTTATAAGAAGGATTCAAACTACACATACATACAACTCCATCTAATGGATGATGAACATAATGTTTCTGTGGATGGCAAACTAACGCCTCACGAAACGATGATTGTTCAAATACATCTTACCGCCTATCATGGTGGCCATTATGATGGAACTGTAATTAAATATGATATTAATGATATATATTTTATATATAAGCTTCTGTAATTCCATTTTATTTCATACCATTATTCGTTTCATGTTGTATATACATACGATAATTTCATTTGAGGAAGTGCGGACTACCGCCCCCTTAAAATGATATGACTCGTTCATACCACACATGGAACGTATAAAGGATGGTGTTAATGAACTTAAGTAACATATATAAAATATTATATTATACTGGAATAGTAATATACCTATGTATCATTTGGATTCGATTCTTTTAAAATAAAAAATTAAATGGATGTAGCGTTCGTGCGTACGTACGGACTACCGTCTCCACGAACGCGATGAGATTCATTATCCATCGTATCCATTCAAGTATAATTATCATTTAATGATTTAAAAATGATGTTTAAGGACTTGATATCATTCTGGATATGAATAATATACAACAAACATGACTTATGTAACAAAACATATAAAGAAATTGAGTAAGTTAACACCCGAAACGGCGATAATACTAAGATATTATTATCAAATCAATATTAAAAGATCATATATGATATCATATTAATGTATATGATTCTTGTATAATTTAGTAACAATTATTTCACTATTATACAGGAGGTTAACCTACCCCAACCAAGGAAAAGTACAAGGTAAGGGTTTTCTTATCTCACTTTTAATTCCGTGAGAATTCCACTGATCACCACTTAATTATTGCATGTGGTGTATGTGTACTACCCATGATTGTATTCATTGTGTAATATACTTTATTTTATGGGTATTTAAATCATCATGGTATGATCTTTCTTTCATGGGTGTTTGTTTCTTAAGTTACCTAATCAATAAGGGAATTTGAGATTTCAATTTCCACTCATTTGGCTTTACGCATATTTCATTGATTATATTACTCCATGATTATGTGTGGAATCACTATTCATTTGATTATGTCATAATTTCCACTCCCCTTCCTGTGGATATAAGTTTGATACATATAATCACTCCATTGATAATTCTCAATTCATTGATATGAATTTGATAAGAGTAATTTTAACTCATTCTCCATTTGTTGAGTTAAACTTCCAATTCGTTGGTATTGTTTTTACAAGAATATGTGTGAATATCCTTTGATTGATTTACACTGAATATCCAATCATATTTAGTGTATTTATATTTGTCACACATAATTATGTCGTTGATTTATCCTTAACCTAAGGATACAACCTTTATGAGAGATTTCATCTCAATTTACATTCCATTGAGACTTCTTTGATGATATACACCAAATCACTTTTATGTGGTGTATATAATGTACTTTGACATAGTATATCATGAATTCCTTTATTCTCATGATATTACAATGTTTTGATTACCTCAATTATTTGTATTCAAGTGTCTCTCTTTTGGTTAGAAACTCTAACCAAAATACCATTTTAAAATGTTTTAAAGAATTATTCTTCTAAATCATGCTCATTAATGTCCATATTTTTAAAAATGGTTTTAAGGATTTATTTTTATGGACATTAAAGTTTTAAATTTAAAAAGCCTTTTAAAAGTTTCAAAGTGGTATGGGACACTTTGATTCAAAAATCTATTTTTGAATGTCTTCTTGAAAAATAGTGTGACTTTTAAAAGTTTTCAAGAAAAGGGGGATATTTCTCTCAAATAGTTATGATGATTATTTTCATCTATGTCAACATACTTCATTATTCATGATTGAGGTTAATGTGGTACAATACAATCTTTCATATTGTATCAAATGAGTTATGTTTGACTGTGGATGTTCTATTTTTATACCATTCATGGTTTGTGGTTAAAGTATTGACATTTCGTATGCTAGTTTTAATATTAATGTTTATTTTATTCTTAAACCTATTCATATGATGAATGCATTGGACTTAATAAGTGACGAGTGGAGCCCGCTATAGCTCCTCGATGCATCGGTAGGTCTCATGAGACAAACTAGTGTCTTGGCACAAGGCCTTGGCAAATTCTTATTTGTAGTCTTGGCACGAGGCCTTGGCTATGTGGTTATGATAGTCTGGCATTATGCATTCCATCATTATGAAAGTGGTTATTGATATTGCATGTGATCATTCGACTAGTAGAATATCCATGTGAGTAAGTAAATGGCATTATTTCATTTTACCTTTGCCATTTTATGCTGAAGTTCAAGTTTAAAAGGCTTTTGTTTTAGTTATAAATTGCCTTAAGTGTTTATGCTTATTTATGAAAGCTTCTGCTATAATGTTATCCTTACTGAGCATCCGAGCTCACCCCTTTCAATGTTTTATTTTTTTTCCCAGGATTATGAATAAGTAATTTATGAATGACCTGCAGGGATAGTATGAGGGGATATGAAGACAAGATGTTTTTTTTATGATGTAATGTAAAAATTTATGGATGTGTCTAGTTATTCCAAGGCTACTAAACTAATCGGTCTTTCGAGACTTCATCTTTCTCATGATCATGCCAATGTTATGTAATAATGCACCGACTCTGGGTAACTAGGGTCGGGGTGTTACAGTTGGTATCAGAGGAAGTTTAGTACAAACCTTGGTAGCTAGATTTAGATAAACTCTGATTAGAGCACGTAGACCTAAGATGAACTTTGAGGATTAGTATAAAAAAACTTCCTAAAATTTTGGTATTGTAAAGATTTTGTGAGTTTTCCGAGCAATACATCCCTGTCTGGATACGAGCAGGTAGAGGCGGCTCTGGCACAGATGTACCTAGGGGTAAAACCCGAAAACACCGCTTTGAGCTAGACTCGAACTGGAACTGGTGCACGACAACGGGCCTTGCTGCACTCTTGGTTACGACACTCCCGAGGGATATGCTTAGGATAATTTACATTTTCTTTACAAACCGATTTAAGTAATATATACATAAGATGAGAGAAAATGACCTTGGTTAATCCTAATATGTTTCAAATTGAGAATATGGTGACATTTTAATCTCTAAATGATTTTACGACTACTATTACTCACACAATGCCTTCTGGTTTTAGTCAATGGCTGGATTCCAAGGAAGTCATAGTGACTTTGAGAATGATGTACAAGTTGGGAACAGTGGTGGCAATGAGCAACAAAATGGAATGTTGATAGGCATAAAAGATATCGTCTTTATGCCAAATCAGTTTTCCAAAAATATGATCAACAACATATATATTAACCAACTCCCAGACTCAACAAGGAAGAGAAAGGTGATAAATGATAAGATCTCCAGCAATGGAGACCATGGAGAAAAGAAACCTCAATTTTCATCATGCAGGAATTGTGGAAAGAGACACCCAGGAAAGTGTCTAAATGGGACAACGAAATGTTTTACGTGCGGGAAGGAAGGACATAAAGTGAAGAATTGCCGAAGAAAAATGAAGAGTACTATGGAAGAAGATAAAAATGGTCCCAAGAGTCCATTTACAGTCATTTGTCGTAAATGTAGGGGACCTGGCCATTACCCGAGTGAATGTCCTATTTTATAGGATATTTTCTTGGTCAAAGAAGAAGCTATGTGGAAATAAATGGCTGGAGAAAAATTTAAAAAGTATTAGCACTCCTTGTTGATGGGTTTGCTTTGGAATAATTTTCTCTTGTATTTGTAACCCCGCAGTTTGCCATGTGAGAATGATATTTGAGGAAGAATTGTCTCTTCTCTTGTGGATATAGGTATAAATAACCATTTGGTTTATATGATCATTGGGGTTTGAGAAAATGATAAGTTATTATAATTTGGGATGAAAATACAAAGTATGATATAACATTTGTGGTTAAATTATGTTATTTTGAGGAATTTATCTCATTTTGGTAATATTATAAAATATAGTTTTTGAAAAAGGACAACACGTAGACCGTCGGACAAAGCTGTGGGAATCGAACCCACAACCAAAGTGAGATTGGGATTTATCGCCTACCACTGGACTACGTGAAGTCCATGGTTAGTGTGACTATTTTTTTTATTAAATGATTTTATTGATCAATAATAAGATGATTTGGGTTCTTATGTCTTATCCAATGAATACCCTTGGTATAGGAAAATGATTTGGTGATTAAGTGATAAATGTTATTTTGGAAGATGTTTGTTTTGTTAGGAACACTATATGCCCAAGGAAAATATAATACAATGAGGTTTCATTTGTAGAGTAATGGTGGATTTTTATCTACATTTTTATTGTTGATTTATAGTGATTTGGGTTATTTATGGAAATGATTAACCTATAACAGAGAATATGTGATGATTACATTTAAGTATGTGACTTTAAGAGTATTTGATGTAATTTGCAGATACAATGTAACATGGGAGACTACATAATCAAATTCTTCTATGTTTTGGGTTTCAATATTAGTTTGGATTATATTAAAGGATTTTAAGGACAATTGGTTATTGAATGGTATCTATTTAACTTTGGGGTATTGTTGATTTAATTATAGAAATTAAAATTAGTGCATATTTATCTCAATGAATATCCTTTTGGGGGATCATTAGAACATTCACTAACCATTTTGGTTCTGATTAATATATGGTTTATCCTGCATGGATCATGTGATTCTATAGAAGTTTATTCTAGCTCTTCCAGTGTGACCAAGTCTTCTTGAATACTCATCGTTTAAAAAAAAATTGAGTTAGTGGTGGAAATTTATTAAAGAATGAAAATCTACTTAAAATTTAAGTATATCTCATAATGTTCTTAGTCAATATCATAAATGAATTCCTCTTCCTTATGTAATGTAACTTTAAAAAAAAATGTTGTCCTAGATGGTTCCTTAAATCATCACTAATTTATGGCTTTGGGATTGTTGGCCTTTTCATAGCCATGTTCTCTACCACTCTCCATCAGATAATTGATGGTTAGATTTCTCCTCCATATCCATATTTTCCTACATGGAACCCTAGTATGTGTTATTTTCGGTAATCTTCATACTTTCCACTCTTTATTTTAAATAGAGGCCTCATTAATTCATTTTTCGATGTGGGATTTCAACTAAGATATTTTGAAATGTCAAAAATGTGTGATCCCAATACCCTATATTTTGTTGAACCGATGGTACTTCAAATCATCATAGATTGATGAGTTTAAGGACCTCAATTTTATACTTGTTTGTGATTGATGACCTCAACCACTACCTATAAATATTTACGTTTTTCCTCCAATTATATGTCTCTAATTTCCACCAATGTTCTCCTAATCGAGATCATAATTTGGTGGTGACCCTTTCATTTCTCTTTTCCTCATATTAAGACTGAATTTTAGTAAACGAATTTCCGATGTGGGTTTTCCCACAAATATATTTTCTATTTTCAAACTTTTATTTTCGAATAACAATTTCAAATTGCGAGGACGCAATTTATTGAAGGAGGGGAGAATGTAACACCCCAAGATTTCATAGTGTGTTATTTCTTCAAAATAATTTAATAACATGCACTACACGCAACACCAAGTTCAAGCGCACCATGACTCACCAAACAAGCCGTTCAAAAAAGGTTATGAATAGTATTAACTAAATTTTAAACTTTATATAATCCTTATAATTTTAGAATCCATATTATGAGTTTCTTAGATATAATGCAAGAACAAATTCATTTTCAGTATTGCACTTTTATCAACTATAATAGTGAACCCTTTTTAAATACTATATTTTAAACTTTTTGACTAAATGGGGACATCAAAAATTTAAAATGAAACATCCCAAGCTTCTACGGTACGCTTCTCTTTGAATAATGTGATAGCGTATGTTGTACGCAACACCGAGTTCTAACAACCAATTAAACTAGCCGTTATGAATAGTAATAACTACTTTTTTAAATTATATATATTTTATATTTCAAAATGGACTTCATTTTTGGATTCAGAATATCAAAATTAGCCTAGGGTGAAATTTTGGTACTTTTCGGACAACTTTTATATTTTGATGAATAGTGAAAATTACTAAATTTTAATTAAAAACAACTTTTTTAATCAAAATAATTAATATTGATAAATTATGAATTTGAGTGGTTTTAAAGTATATTTAGAATATATTTTTACCATTTAATATAATGTTGGTCATTGGACATAATTTTACAATTAAACCGAACATAAACAAGTGTCAATCTTTTGATAGTTATTATCTCTTAAAAACACGCTTTTTGTTTTGACAGCGGGAAATAATTTTAAATTAATTTCTGCCACTTCTGTGTTTTGAATTTAGGAAAATGGATTCCATATTTGGAATCAGGATGTTCAAATTGTGTAAATAGGTAACTTTTATTTTTAGACATTTTGAATAGTTACTGTGGTAAATATTTTATTTACCATGGTTAAAGGGTAAATCCGGTAAATAAGGGTTAAAAAATAATATTATAATAATACAAAATTACCCTAAAACGTGTCCTAACCTTATTGGTGGACACATACCCGACCATGAGCATCCTTGGGTCAATTTGGGGACCCCTTGGAGCCACTTGTATGTGGTAGGGACACTTTACATTAATAAAGTTAAAATAAAAATAAAAATGGCATAAGCTTACATATTTTAGAAGAACAATTTTTACATATGGTTATACATGTTGGATTTTCGATTATAAATATTCATTAGAAAGATAAAAAGATTTCCTACATAATGATATTTTATTTATAATTTTTAGACATTAAATAAGTTATTTTATTTATGACACAATGATGATGCAGTAATTACTATAATAGTGAACAATTAAAATAATTGATATTATAAATACCCAAATAAATATAATATGAAACTTTTAATGAATTAAACTAATTTTATAGGATAATATGATATATTAGGATTGATTTAATTGACTTTTTTCGAAGTAATCAATCTGTTATGAGTTTCCAAAAAATCAACTATTGAATAGTGTCAAAATTGACATAAAAGAGTTCTTAAAACAAATATTATATTATTAATTGATATTAAATTCCTAAAAATATAAGGTTCGGCCAAGAAACTTATATCATGATAGGTTCATCATTAAAGGACCACTTGGGGGTCGATTGTATGTATATGTTAAGTTTATTAACCATATAATATAAAAATACAAAGAGACATTGTAAAAGTGAAACTAATTAACTTAGAGTTAATACTTAAAGATAAGGTTAATATAAGTACCCAAACCTGTCTAAATTCTATTGGTTGAGTTGTTTTCGACCCATCACCACCTTAACCTTTGAATAGTCAACTTTGGAGCCATTGGAAACCGAATATGAATTTATTATAAACTAATATCTCTAGCTTTTCCAAAGGTGCCCCTCACCCCTCTTATAAAAGGGCACTCCTCCTTCTCATTTCTTCACACCTCTCAAGCCACTTGGCTCGTCCAAACTCTGCCCAACTAAGCTCCCCACATACCTATCCTCCTCCTTGAAGCTTCCCCTTAGGCAGAAAGCATTTCAAGAAGTCCTTTGGTTCCAACCAAAGTGAGTTACCTAAATTAAAGGTAACGTTTTCTCTTAAATTATTTTCATTTATTTTGCTTCTTCAACCCCCAAACTCTTTTTATTTCCTTTCTTTTGTAACAACACCAGTATCCTCAATATACTAGGATGTTGTTATAAGAAGGATTCAAACTACACATACACACAACTCCATCTAATGGATGATGAACATAATGTTTCTGTGGATGGCAAACTAACGCCTCACGAAACGATGATTGTTCAAATACATCTTACCGCCTCTCATGGTGGCCATTATGATGGCACTGTAATTAAATATGATATTAATGATATATATTTTATATATAAGCTTCTGTAATTCCATTTTATTTCATACCATTATTCGTTTCATGTTGTATATACATACGATAATTTCATTTGAGGAAGTGCGGACTACCGCCCCCTTAAAATGATATGACTCGTTCATACCACACATGGAACGTATAAAGGATGGTGTTAATGAACTTAAGTAACATATATAAAATATTATATTATACTGGAATAGTAATATACCTATGTATCATTTGGATTAGATTCTTTTAAAATAAAAAATTAAATGGAAGTAGCGTTCGTGCGTACGTACAGACTACCGTCTCCACGAACGCGATGAGATTCATTCTCCATCGTATCCATTCAAGTATAATTATCATTTAATGATTTAAAAATGATGTTTAAGGACTTGATATCATTCTGGATATGAATAAGATACAACAAACATGACTTATGTAACAAAACATATAAAGAAATTGAGTAAGTTAACACCCGAAACGACGATAATACTAAGATATTATTATCAAATCAATATTAAAAGATCATATATGATATCATATTAATGTATATGATTCTTGTATAATTTAGTAACAATTATTTCACTATTATACAGGAGGTTAACCTACCCCAACCAAGGAAAAGTACAAGGTAAGGGTTTTCTTATCTCACTTTTAATTCCGTGAGAATTCCACTGATCACCACTTAATTATTGCATGTGGTGTATGTGTACTACCCATGATTGTATTCATTGTGTAATATACATTATTTTATGGGTATTTACATCATCATGGTATGATCTTTCTTTCATGGGTGTTTGTTTCTTAAGTTACCTAATCAATAACGGAATTTGAGATTTCAATTTCCACTCATTTGGCTTTACGCATATTTCATTGATTATATTACTCCATGATTATGTGTGGAATCACTATTCATTTGATTATGTCATAATTTCCACTCCCCTTCCTGTGGATATAAGTTTGATACATATAATCACTCCATTGATAATTCTCAATTCATTGATATGAATTTGATAAGAGTAATTTTAACTCATTCTCCATTTGTTGAGTTAAACATCCAATTCGTTGGTATTGTTTTTACAAGAATATGTGTGAATATCCTTTGATTGATTTACACTGAATATCCAATCATATTTAGTGTATTTATATTTGTCACACATAATTATGTCGTTGATTTATCCTTAACCTAAGGATACAACCTTTATGAGAGATTTCATCTCAATTTACATTCCATTGAGACTTCTTTGATGATATACACCAAATCACTTTTATGTGGTGTATATAATTTACTTTGACATAGTATATCATGAATTCCTTTATTCTCATGATATTACAATGTTTTGATTACCTCAATTATTTGTATTCAAGTCTCTCTCTTTTGGTTAGAAACTCTAACCAAAATACCATTTTAAAATGTTTTAAAGAATTATTCTTCTAAATCATGCTCATTAATGTCCATATTTTAAAAAATGGTTTTAAGGATTTATTTTTATGGACATTAAAGTTTTAAATTTAAAAATCCTTTTAAAAGTTTCAAAGTGGTATGGGACACTTTGATTCAAAAATCTATTTTTGAATGTCTTCTTGACAAATAGTGTTACTTTTAAAAGTTTTCAAGAAAAGTGGGATATTTCTCTCAAATAGTTATGATGATTATTTTCATCTATGTCAACATCCTTCATTATTCATGATTGAGGTTAATGTGATACAATACAATCTTTCATATTGTATCAAATGAGTTATGTTTGACTGTGGATGTTCTATTTTTATACCATTCATGGTTTGTGGTTAAAGTATTGACATTTCGTATGCTAGTTTTAATACGAATGTTTATTTTATTCTTAAACCTATTCATATGATGAATGCATTGGACTTAATAAGTGACGGGTGGAGCCCGCTATAGCTCCTTGATGCATCGGTAGGTCTCATGAGACAAACTAGTGTCTTGGCACAAGGCCTTGGCAAAATTTTATTTGTAGTCTTGGCACGAGGCCTTGGATATGTGGTTATGATAGTCTGGAATTATGCATTCCATCATTATGAAAGTGGTTATCTATATTGCATGTGATCATTCGACTAGTAGAATATCCATGTGAGTAAGTAAATGGCATTATTTCATTTTACCTTTGCCATTTTATGCTGAAGTTCAAGTTTAAAAGGCTTTTGTTTTAGTTATAAATTGCCTTAAGTGTTTATGCTTATTTATGAAAGCTTCTGCTATAATGTTATCCTTACTGAGCATCCGAGCTCACCCCTTTCAATGTTTTATTTTTTTTCCCAGGATTATGAAGAAGTAATTTATGAATGACCTGCAGGGATAGTATGAGGGGATATGAAGACAAGCTGTTTTTTTTATGATGTAATGTAAAAATTTATGGATGTGTCTAGTTATTCCAAGGCTACTAAACTAATCGGTCTTTCGAGACTTGATCTTTCTCATGATCATGCCAATGTTATGTAATAATGCACCGACTCTGGGTAACTAGGGTCGGGGCGTTACAGTTGGTATCAGAGGAAGTTTAGTACAAACCTTGGTAGCTAGATTTAGATAAACTCTGATTAGAGCACGTAGACCTAAGATGAACTTTGAGGATTAGTATAAAAAAAACTTCCTAGAATTTTGGTATTGTAACGATTTTGTGAGTTTTCCGAGCAATACATCCCGGTCTGGATACGAGCAGGTAGAGGCGGCTCTGGCACAGATGTACCTAGGGGTAAAACCCGAAAACACCGCTTTGAGCTAGACTCGAACGGGAACTGGTGCACGACAACGGGCCTTGCTGCACTCTTGGTTACGACACTCCCGGGGGATATGCTTAGGATAATTTACATTTTCTTTACAAACCGATTTAAGTAATATATACATAAGATGAGAGAAAATGACCTTGGTTAATCCTAATATGTTTCAAATTGAGAATATGGTGACATTTTAATCTCTAAATGATTTTACGACTACTATTACTCACACAATGCCTTCTGGTTTTAGTCAATGGCTGGATTCCAAGGAAGTCATAGTTACTTTGAGAATGATTTACAAGTTGGGAACAGTGGTGGCAATGAGCAACAAAATGGAATGTTGATAGGCGTAAAAGATATCGTCTTTATGCCAAATCAGTTTTCCAAAAATATGATCAACAACATATATATTAACCAACTCCCAGACTCAACAAGGAAGAGAAAGGTGATAAATGATAAGATCTCCAGCAATGGAGACCATAGAGAAAAGAAACCTCAATTTTCATCATGCAGGAATTGTGGAAAGAGACACCCAGGAAAGTGTTTAAATGGGACAACGAAATGTTTTACGTGCGGGAAGGAAGGACATAAAGTGAAGAATTGCCGAAGAAAAATGAAGAGTACTATGGAAGAAGATAAAAATGGTCCCAAGAGTCCATTTACAGTCATTTGTCGTAAATGTAGGGGACCTGGCCATTACCCGAGTGAATGTCCTATTTTATAGGATATTTTCTTGGTCAAAGAAGAAGCTATGTGGAAATAAATGGCAGGAGAAAAATTTAAAAAGTATTAGCACTCCTTGTTGATGGTTTTGCTTTGGAATAATTTTCTCTTGTATTTGTAACCCTGCAGTTTTCCATGTGAGAATGATATTTGAGGAAGAATTGTCTCTTCTCTTGTGGATATAGGTATAAATAACCATTTGGTTTATATGATCATTGGGGTTTGAGAAAATGATAAGTTATTATAATTTGGGATGAAAATACAAAGTATGATATAACATTTGTGGTTAAATTATGTTATTTTGAGGAATTTATCTCATTTTGGTAATATTATAAAATATAGTTTTTGAAAAAGGACAACACGTAGACCGTGTGACAACCCATCGCGTCGGACAAAGCTGTGGGAATCGAACCCACAACCAAAGTGCGATTGGGATTTATCGCCTACCACTGGACTACGTGAAGTCCCTGGTTAGTGTGACTATTTTTTTTATTAAATTATTTTATTGATAAATAATAAGATGATTTGGGTTCTTATGTCTTATCAAATGAATACCCTTGGTATAGGAAAATGATTTGGTGATTAAGTGATAAATGTTATTTTGGAAGATGTTCGTTTTGTTAGGAACACTATATGCCCAAGGAAAATATAATACAATGAGGTTTCATTTGTAGAGTAATGGTGGATTTTTATCTACATTTTTATTGTTGATTTATAGTGATTTGGGTTATTTATGGAAATGATTAACCTATAACAGAGAATATGTGATGATTACTTTTAAGTATGTGACTTTAAGAGTATTTGATGTAATTTGGAGATACAATGTAACATGGGAGACTACATAATCAAATTCTTCTATGTTTTGGGTTTCAATATTAGTTTGGATTATATTAAAGGATTTTAAGGACAATTGGTTATTGAATGGTATCTATTTAACTTTGGGGTATTGTTGATTTAATTATAGAAATTAAAATTAGTGCATATTTATCTCAATGAATATCCTTTTGGGGGATCATTAGAACATTCACTAACCATTTTGGTTTTGATTAATATATGGTTTATCCTGCATGGATCATGTGATTCTATAGAAGTTTATTCTAGCTCTTCCAGTGTGACCAAGTCTTCTTGAATACTCATCGTTTAAAAAAAATGAGTTAGTGGTGGAAATTTATTAAAGAATGAAAATCTACTTAAAATTTAAGTATATCTCATAATGTTCTTAGTCAATATCATAAATGAATTCCTCTTCCTTATGTAATGTAACTTTAAAAAAAATGTTTTCCTAGATGGTTCCTTAAATCATCACTAATTTATGGCTTTGGGATTGATGGCCTTTTCATAGCCATGTTCTCTACCACTATCCATCAGATAATTGATGGTTAGATTTCTCCTCCATATCCATATTTTCCTACATGGAACCCTAGTATGTGTTATTTTCGGTAATCTTCATACTTTCCACTCTTTATTTTAAATAGAGGCCTCATTAATTCATTTTTCGATGTGGGATTTCAACTAAGATATTTTGAAATGTCAAAAATGTGTGATCCCAATACCCTATATTTTGTTGAACCGATGGTACTTCAAATCATCATAGATTGATGAGTTTAAGGACCTCAATTTTATACTTGTTTGTGATTGATGACCTCAACCACTACCTATAAATATTTACGTTTTTCCTCCAATTATATGTCTCTAATTTCCACCAATGTTCTCCTAATCGAGATCATAATTTGGTGGTGACCCTTTCATTTCTCTTTTCCTCATATTAAGACTAAATTTTAGTAAACGAATTTCCGATGTGGGTTTTCCCACAAATATATTTTCGATTTTCAACCTTTTATTTTCGAATAACAATTTCAAATTGCGAGGACGCAATTTATTGAAGGAGGGGAGAATGTAACACCCCATGATTTCATAGTGTGTTATTTCTTCAAAATAATTCAATAACATGCACTACACGCAACACCGAGTTCAAGCGCACCATGACTCACCAAACAAGCCGTTCAAAAAAGGTTATGAATAGTATTAACTAAATTTTAAACTTTATATAATCCTTATAATTTTAGAATCCATATTATGAGTTTCTTAGATATAATTAAAGAACAAATTCATTTTCAGTATTGCACTTTTATCAACTATAATAGTGAACCCTTTTTAAATACTATATTTTAAACTTTTTGACTAAATGGGGACATCAAAAATTTAAAATGAAACATCCCAAGCTTCTACGGTACGCTTCTCTTTGAATAATGTGATAGCGTATGTTGTACGCAACACCGAGTTCTAACAACCAATTAAACTAGCCGTTATGAATAGTAATAACTACTTTTTGAAATTATATATATTTTATATTTCAAAATGGACTTCATTTTTGGATTCAGAATATCAAAATTAGCCTAGGGTGAAATTTTGGTACTTTTCGGATAACTTTTATATTTTGATGAATATTGAAAATTACTAAATTTTAATTAAAAACAACTTTTTTAATCAAAATAAATAATATTGATAAATTATGAATTTGAGTGGTTTTAAAGTATATTTAGAATATATTTTTACCATTTAATATAATGTTGGTCATTGGACATAATTTTACAATTAAACCGAACATAAACAAGTGTCAATCTTTTGATAGTTATTATCTCTTAAAAACACGCTTTTTGTTTTGACAACGGGAAATAATTTTAAATTAATTTCTGCCACTTCTGTGTTTTGAATTTAGGAAAATGGATTCCATATTTGGAATCATGATGTTCAAATTGTGTAAATAGGTAACTTTTATTTTTAGACATTTTGAATAGTTACTGTGGTAAATATTTTATTTACCATGGTTAAAGGGTAAATCCGGTAAATAAGGGTTAAAAAATAAAATTATAATAATACAAAATTACCCTAAAACGTGTCCTAACCTTATTTGTGGAAACATACCCGACCATGATCATCCTTGGGTCAATTTGGGGACCCCTTGGAGCCACTTGTATGTGGTAGGGACACTTTACATTAATAAAGTTAAAATAAAAATAAAAATGGCATAAGCTTACATATTTTAGCAGAACAATTTTTACATATGGTTATACATGTTGGATTTTCGATTATAAATATTCATTAGAAAGATAAAAAGATTTCCTACATAATGATATTTTATTTATAATTTTTAGACATTAAATAAGTTATTTTATTTATGACACAATGATGATGCAGTAATTACTATAACAGTGAACAATTAAAATAATTGATATTATAAATACCCAAATAAATATAATATGAAACTTTTAATGAATTAAACTAATTTTCTAGGATAATATGATATATTAGGATTGATTTAATTGACTTTGTTCGAAGTAATCAATCTGTTATGAGTTTCACAAAAATCAACTATTGAATAGTGTCAAAATTGACATAAATGAGTTCTCAAAACAAATATTATATTATTAATTGATATTAAATTCCTAAAAATCTAAGGTTCGGCCAAGAAACTTATATCATGATAGGTTCATCATTAAAGGACCACTTGGGGGGTCGCTTGTATGTATATGTTAAGTTTATTAACCATATAATATAAAAATACAAAGAGACATTGTAAAAGTGAAACTAATTAACTTAGAGTTAATACTTAAAGATAAGGTTAATATAAGTACCCAACCCTGTCTAAATTCTATTGGTTGAGTTTTTTTCGACCCATAACCACCTTAAACTTTGAATAGTCAACTTTGGAGCCATTGGAAACCGAATATGAATTTATTATAAACTAATATCTCTAGCTTTTCCAAAGGTGCCCCTCACCCCTCTTATAAAAGGGCACTCCTCCTTCTCATTTCTTCACACCTCTCAAGCCACTTGGCTCGTCCAAACTCGGCCCAAATAAGCTCCCCACATCACTCTCCTCCTCCTTGAAGCTTCCCCTTAGGCAGAAAGCATTTCAAGAAGTCCTTTGGTTCCAACCAAAGTGAGTTACCTAAATTAAAGGGAACGTTTTCTCTTAAATTATTTTCATTTATTTTTCTTCTTCAACCCCCAAACTATTTTTATTTCCTTTCTTTTGTAACAACACCAGTATCCTCAATATACTAGTATGTTGTTATAAGAAGGATTCAAACTACACATACACACAACTCCATCTAATGGATGATGAACATAATGTTTCTGTGGATGGCAAACTAACGCCTCACGAAACGATGATTGTTCAAATACATCTTACCGCCTCTCATGGTGGCCATTATGATGGAACTGTAATTAAATATGATATTAATGATATATATTTTATATATAAGCTTCTGTAATTCCATTTTATTTCATACCATTATTCGTTTCATGTTGTATATACATACGATAATTTCATTTGAGGAAGTGCGGACAACCGCCCCCTTAAAATGATATGACTCGTTTATACCACACATGGAACGTATAATGGATGGTGTTAATGAACTTAAGTAACATATATAAAATATTATATTATACTGGAATAGTAATATACCTATGTATCATTTGGATTCGATTCTTTTAAAATAAAAAATTAAATGGAAGTAGTGTTCGTGCGTACGTACGGACTACCGTCTCCACGAACGCGATGAGATTCATTCTCCATCGTATCCATTCAAGTATAATTATCATTTAATGATTTTAAAATGATGTTTAAGGACTTGATATCATTATGGATATGAATAAGATACAACAAACATGACTTATGTAACAAAACATATAAAGAAATTGAGTAAATTAACACCCGAAACGGCGATAATACTAAGATATTATTATCAAATCAATATTAAAAGATCATATATGATATCATATTAATGTATATGATTCTTGTATAATTTAGTAACAATTATTTCACTATTATACAGGAGGTTAACCTACCCCAACCAAGGAAAAGTACAAGGTAAGGGTTTTCCTATCTCACTTTTAATTCCGTGAGAATTCCACTGATCACCACTTAATTATTGCATGTGGTGTATGTGTACTACCCATGATTGTATTCATTGTGTAATATACATTATTTTATGGGTATTTACATCATCATGGTATGATCTTTCTTTCATGGGTGTTTGTTTCTTAAGTTACCTAATCAATAAGGGAATTTGAGATTTCACTTTCCACTCATTTGGCTTTACGCATATTTCATTGATTATATTACTCCATGATTATGTGTGGAATCACTATTCATTTGATTATGTCATAATTTCCACTCCCCTTCCTGTGGATATATGTTTGATACACATAATCACTCCATTGATAATTCTCAATTCATTGATATGAATTTGATAAGAGTAATTTTAACTCATTCTCCATTTGTTGAGTTAAACATCCAATTCGTTGGTATTGTTTTTACAAGAATATGTGTGAATATCCTTTGATTGATTTACACTGAATATCCAATCATATTTAGTGTATTTATATTTGTCACACATAATTATGTCGTTGATTTATCCTTAACCTAAGGATACAACCTTTATGAGAGATTTCATCTCAATTTACATTCCATTGAGACTTCTTTGATGATATACACCAAATCACTTTTATGTGGTGTATATAATGTACTTTGACATAGTATATCATGAATTCCTTTATTCTCATGATATTACAATGTTTTGATTACCTCAATTATTTGTATTCAAGTGTCTCTCTTTTGGTTAGAAACTCTAACCAAAATACCATTTTAAAATGTTTTAAAGAATTATTCTTCTAAATCATGCTCATTAATGTCCATATTTTAAAAAATGGTTTTAAGGATTTATTTTTATGGACATTAAAGTTTTAAATTTAAAAATCCTTTTAAAAGTTTCAAAGTGGTATGGGACACTTTTATTCAAAAATCTATTTTTGAATGTCTTCTTGACAAATAGTGTGACTTTTAAAAGTTTTCAAGAAAAGGGGGATATTTCTCTCAAATAGTTATGATGATTTTTTTCATCTATGTAAACATCCTTCATTATTCATGATTGAGGTTAATGTGATACAATAAAATCTTTCATATTGTATCAAATGAGTTATGTTTGACTGTGGATGTTCTATTTTTATACCATTCATGGTTTGTGGTTAAAGTATTGACATTTCGTATGCTAGTTTTAATACGAATGTTTATTTTATTCTTAAACCTATTCATATGATGAATGCATTGGACTTAATAAGGGACGGGTGGAGCCCGCTATAGCTCCTCGATGCATCGGTAGGTCTCATGAGACAAACTAGTGTCTTGGCACAAGGCCTTGGCAAAATCTTATTTGTAGTCTTGGCACGAGGCCTTGGCTATGTGGTTATGATAGTCTGGCATTATGCATTCCATCATTATGAAAGTGGTTATTGATATTGCATGTCATCATTCGACTAGTAGAATATCCATGTGAGTAAGTAAATGGCATTATTTCATTTTACCTTTTCCATTTTATGCTGAAGTTCAAGTTTCAAAGGCTTTTGTTTTAGTTATAAATTGCCTTAAGTGTTTATGCTTATTTATGAAAGCTTATGCTATAATGTTATCCTTACTGAGCATCCGAGCTCACCCCTTTCAATGTTTTATTTTTTTTCCCAGGATTATGAAGAAGTAATTTATGAATGACCGGCAGGGATAGTATGAGGGGATATGAAGACAAGATGTTTTTTTTATGATGTAATGTAAAAATTTATGGATGTGTCTAAACTAATCGGTCTTTCAAGACTTGATCTTTCTCATGATCATGCCAATGTTATGTAATAATGCACCGACTCTGGGTAACTAGGGTCGGGGCGTTACATTATGTTTTCATAAAACACAATGACTGGAAATCAAAATTATAAATTCCCTTACTAATTTGGTAACTTGTGAAAACATACACCCCATTAAAGAATGATCATACAATGAATATTTAAATAACCAAAAATTAATGTATATTACACAAATAATACAATAATGGATAGTATATACACCCCACAATAAGAAATAGCGGCAATATAGCATGAATCTCAAAGGAATAAAAGGTTAGATGAAAACCCAATACCTTGTACATTTCCTTAGTCGAAGGTAGGTTAAACTCTTGTATAATGGTGAAATAATTGTTATTAAAACATACAAGAAACGCATACATAAATATAATATCATATATGATCTTCTAATTTTTCATTGTTAATGATATTTCATTATTATAATTGTTTTGCATGTTAACCGATTCATTTTACTTTATGTGTTTTGTTACATAAGTCATGTTTATTATGCATAGGAAGTATTTGATTAATATCCAAAATAATAATTAAGTTCTTAAAAATTATTTTTAATCATAAAATGGAAATTATCCAGAAATGGTTATGATGGGGAATGAAATCACCTCGCGTCTTGGAGAAGGTAAGATGTACATATGCACGAGTGACAATATCAATATATTAGTGGTAAATTAGTATGCAATTGGATGGTATAATTATTATATATACTGAATCATTTACATGTTATATATATTATTTAAATTAGTTATACTCATTATTATTCCCATCTAAATAATGTAGTGTTGAATAAAAAACTACACCACAACGTGGAGACAGTAAGCCATAAGTACACACATATGGTGACTTTGTCCATCATAGGATTGATAGAATAATGAATATGGTTGTATAATATTTATAATTACAAAAAAATATGTATAATTTACTCGAATTAGTATTTTATTATGGAAACAACAATGAAATAGGAAGTGTAACAATAAAATAACTTTGAAAGAGTTGATAAATAATTACCTCTTCTTTAAGAGGTTTATTTTGATTTGATAAAAAACGCACCAAAGGTTGTCTTAATAATAAATGTAAGGACTCCAGGTTTCATTGACGGTAGTTGAGAATATATTTGAGAAAATTTTTCTGATCCAAAAGTATTGGGGGTGTGAAATTGAGAGACGGGATGTACCCTTTTATAAGAGCGGTGAAGGGTCACTTTAGGAAAAGCTTGAAATATTATTTTATTTTACAATCATATTCGCTTTGTAATAGATCCAAAAGGATTTATTTATTGGATATTGTTAGTTTGGGTAGAAAAAATATCAACCAATAGGTTTTAGATTGGGTTACATGATCATATTAACCTTATCCGTTAGATTTAACTCTTAGTTATATATTTTAACTTTTACCATGTATTCTTGTATTATTATAATAAATGGTTAATAAACATAATATTTAATGACAAGAGAACCCTAGGTGGTTAAGTGTTGATATATATAACCTTATATAATTCCATTGTCTAACAATATATTTTTATGAATACTATATCAATTAATAATACAATACTTGTTTTGAAAACTCATTTATGTCAATTTTTACAATATATTGTATTTTGTTTTTTTGAATGTCATAAAAACATTATCACATAGAAATAATTTTTTTAATATACAGAAAAATTTCATATTATGCTAAAAAATATTGAAATACATAAAATGTCTCAATTTACAATTAGATTAATATTTATAATTTCAATTATACTAATCATTCAATAATATAGTAATTACTACCTAATCATTGTGTCATAAATAAATTTAATTATATAATTCCTTAATATTATAAATAAAATAGCATTATATATTAATTATTTTTAGTTTTCTAATGAATATTTATAGTCGATGTTATCTTATGTATAACACCATTTTAAAAATGGTTTAGTTTATAAATTTTAATTTAATAATTTCAACTCTTCATTAAATAAAATAATAATAAATGTCCTGATATAATCTATATTGATCAAAAGGATAATATATTTATTCCTATGGTTGATTCTGGTAGAAATAGTCTTATCCATTATAATTAGGACAGTTGTTCGGGTAAATATAATATCACATTTTCCTTTAATTACCTTATTAACATTAAACTATGGTAAATAAAATAGAAAATTTACTATATACAAGAAATTATTATTGTTATATTGAACCACATTTTACTTAATAATGTCATCCATGTCTCTTTAATTTTTGAAATTAAATTTACAGAAGAGTAAAATTAGGTTTTATGCAAATTGAAAAATGCCCCTATAAGGTGAGTTAAAAGAAGCTAAAAATCGAAAAAAATATATCTCTAATTTTATTATTAAATGAAACCAATGACTTACATTGAACATATTTTTGTATTATGTAGGTATTTTCACATAAAATAAATTTAAATAAAATATATAATTATTTAAATTAAATGGATGTTTTAAACAATAAAAGAGTGTTTTTAACTATTGATAAAAAATTGAATGTTTTCAGAAATATAACAATCATTCCCCCAATGATAATTTTGATATTACTAGTTCAAAAACAATGTCTATTTTAACAAATTCATAACATATATGTTATATTAATAAATTTAAAAAAAGATTCCCATTGTCGAAACCAGAATGTGGGTTTTTGAGGAGTCTAATCTATCAAAAGATCGATAAGTGTTTATGTCCAATTTAAATGTAATATTACGTCCAATGACAAAAAATAGATTAAATGATAAAAACATAATCAAATTTTTCTTCAAACCCATTTAAATATTTTATTTAACACTAAGAATTATTCTAATTACAAATTTTTTTAATTAAAATGTAGTATTATTCATAATTCATCAAAATATGATAGTTATCCTAATATCACCAAAAATTTATCCAAACTAAATTTTTATGTACCTCTTCTAAATGTTTCAGTTATTCTATCAAATTGAAGATATAAAAGTGTCAAATATTGTATTTAAAAATGATTCTCCATTAAAAAGTGGTAAATTTTCATTTTAAAAAATACATCTTTTATCTGAAAAATTTTATTGCTCATTTATTATGTATAAGAAACAAATAATACGGATGTAAAAATTATATGGATTGTATAAAATTCAAAATGTAGTAAATACTATTCACAGCCATTTTTTGAACATATTTTTTGGTAAGTCGTGGTGTTCTCAAACTTAGTGGGGCTTGTAGCAAAATATATTTAGCTATATTAAAAAAATAACAAACCGTAAAATTTTTGGGTGTTAAATGCTTCCCCATTTTTGAAATTCTATCCTAGAAATTTCATTATTGGGCTGGGGAACATCATTGAATGTCACACTTCATAAAAATTGTCAATAAAACTATCACTTTAAAAGAAAGAAAAAGATGTAAAAAGGTCACCTGAGAAAACCCATACTAGTATTCCATATTGGAAAACATGGATATGTATGATAAACTAAGTATAATTTTCTGATGGAGAGTGATATATAACATGATCAGGAGAAATTTGGAAACAATAAAATCACAAACTTGCGATGAGTTAAACATTCATTAGTTTCTCAGTAGGAAAAGTAAATGAAGAACATTTTTTTAGTCCCAATTCATAATGTTGAAGAAATTATTTATGATATTGACTAAGAACATAAAGAGATTTAATTACATTTTAAGTGTAGTTTCATCCTTTAATAAATTTATACCGCTAATACATCTTTTCTCCAAATTATATGTATTCTATATGACTAGGTCACACTAGAAGTGCAAGAATAAAATTCTTGAGAATCACATAATCTGCATAAGATAATCTATAAATTCCCCTTCTCTTTAGATATTAAAAACCCAAATGGTTATTACAAGATCAGATTATCGCCTAAATGGATAATCCTTTATAGAAAGAATTAATTAACATTATTTCCAAAATTAATAAAAAAATAACCAATGGCTAATAAATACCATTCAATAAATAATAGTCCTTAAAATACATTAATTTAATCCAAACTAAATTTAAACCCAAAACTCATATTAATTTAATCACATATCCATTCATATTAAATCTTATCATTAATCTCCAAATAACATCGACTACTCTTAAATTCTCTTACAAAAGTGTAATTAACAAAATCACACAATCTCTATGATAGGTTAATAATTTCAATTAATAACCTAAATTTCTATAAGAAGATATAGATTCATCCAAAAAATTCCACCATTACTCATTAAATGAAATAAAATAGTATTCTATTTTCCTTAGGAATACAGTGTTCCCAAAAGAGAAAATTTCTTCCAAAATAATATTTATCACATGACCACCAAATAACATTCAAATACTAAAGATATTCTATTGATAAAATATAATATCCCAAATCAAGTTATTATATTTTTTAAAAAAATCATTCAACTAAAAAGAATTAGGAACACAAACCAGGGACATCATGTAGTCCAGTGGTATTTGATAAATCCTTGTGGCAATTTGGTTATGGGTTCGATTCCTGCAGCTTTTTCCAACGCGAGGGGTTGTCACATGGTCTGTGTGTTGTCCTTTTACAAAAAATATATTTTATAATATTCCCAAAATGAGATAAATTATTCAAAATAACCATTACATAATTTAACCACAAATGTTTTCTTGTACCTCACATTTTCATCCAAAACATAAATTTCTTACACTTTCCGCAAATTCATATATCATATAATACCAAATGATTATTTATACCAATATCCACAAAATAAAAGATAATTATTCCAAAAAATATAACTTTTACATAAAAAACAGCAGGGTAACACATATAATAGAAAAACTTCCAAATGTAATCCTGCCAACAAACAACATTAATACTTTAAAAAATTTATCCATCCATTTATTTCCACATAGGTTCTTCTATGACCAAGTGGTTATCCTATAGAATATTTAATTGACTCGGGTAATTCCAAGGACACTAACATTTACGACAAATGATTTTAAATAGATTCTTAGGAACATTTTTATTTTATTATATACTACTCTTAATTTTCCATCGGTATTTATTTACTTTATGTTCTTCATTACCACACATATAGAATTTCTTTGTTCTACTGAAAAACATTTCTAGTTGTCTCCTTCTACATTTATGGCATGACGAAAATTGATGTTTCTTTTCTCCATTGTCTCCACTGCTAGAGATCTTATCATTCACCACATTTCTCTTCTTTATTGAGTTTGGGATTTGGTTAATGTATATATTTTTTATCATATGGTTGGAAACTTACATATGCATGATAATGATTTTTTTTTCCTATAAACATTCCAATTACTTGCTCACCTCCACCATCGTGCCTATAGTGTACATCATGTTCATTGTTACTATGACATATTTTGAATCCAACTGTTGGCTAAAACAAGAATGCATAGTATGAGTAACAATAGTCATGAATTCAGATAGGGAATATCATGATAAATTATATCAAAAAAACCTTATAATTAACCAATGTTATTTATTATCATTTTATATTAAAATCTATCAAATCAGTTTGTAATGAAAATGTGAATTATCCTAAGCATACCCCCCTGGAGTGTCATAAAAAATAGTGCAGCAAGGCCTGTTGGACAACCCTGGAACTCTATGTTCCCTTAGGATTTTTATAAGTAAATAAAAGCCTATCATTCTTGGGGTATACAAGCCTAGTACTAAGAAACATAACAGTGGTTCCATTTTTCAAGGAAATGGATATTTAATGCATGGTTCTATACAAGATTGTAGTCATGAATGATTATGGATATTTTCTCATAAAAATGTGGTCAACCCTATTCTAATATCTTAGAATGAACAAGCAATCACATGCATGTTTACTCACTATGGAAGAAACATTCTATGATCTATGGTTTTTTCCTCCAACATCTATATTACTAGAAGTGAATTATGGAGTCATATTGAAAATTTATCTATTTATATCTCAGAACCATTTATTATATTTGGAGACTTCAAAACCATTCTACATGAAGAGTAAAATCTAGGCAAATTAACAATTACCACTTCTATCACAGAAATCAGACATTTTTCTGAAGATTCAATTCTGACCGAAATCAATTTGTGGGGAGATAAGTACAATTTATACAGAAATCATTTGAACGTCATGAGGACAAGAAAAATTGACCATGTATTTGTTAACGTACATATTCTTGAGGACTGGAAAACCATTTCATTTTTTACTCTTGCACAACATAATTTAGATAATCATCCAATTATGGATAATTTCACTAACAAGAGTGGAAAACTACCTCTTCCCTTTGGGGTTAACAATTCTTGGACTACCCCCACATAATTTTCCTAGATTTTCAGAGACACTTGGGCCATGCATGACTACAATCACAATCCATTTTCTTATGTTATCATGCTTCGGTCTCTTATGCAGAAAATGAAGCATTGGAGAAGGAACAAGTTCAATGTTCTTGACCAGGAAATAGATTGTCCTGAAATAACACATCATAATAAACAAGAATATATTACTCTCAACAAAATCAATGGAAATGAGTACCATGACATGAATATTATCTTTGAACTCTAGAAACTAAATGTGATTAAGGATAAAATTCCAAATGATTTGTTTAATGTTATGTGGATTACTAATGGTGATAGGAATAAAAAAAAATTAATGCACTTCTAAGAGATAAAAAACTCAATATGCCTCTATTTTAATGAAGGATGGTGACTCAATAATTGATTATAGACAGAGTATATCAACCCATAGTTTCTCCTTCTATAAAATATTTTCAACGACCCCAATAGAAATTGAGAATTGATTGATGTCATTATCCTAATGCTGGAAAATGATATAGATAACACTATTCTATCCTTGAATCCAATGGATATTGAGATCAGGAAGCAGTATTTGGTCTTAAAAAATAAATATCTCTAGGGATAGATGGTTTTACTTATCATTTATTCAAATTATATTGGGATTTCATACAAAATGATGTGTGTAAAATGGTAACTAAATTCTTCATTGAGGGATCTCACACTCAACGCATTAATGATCAGTTCATTGTCTCAATCCCTATGGTGGATAATTCATGTGATATTGGTTTATTCTGTCCTATAACTCTTATCAACACTATCCACAAAATCATCACCAAAATCCTGGCCATTCACCTTGCTCATATTTCTGAGATAAATTTCCCATGGAACCAGTTTTGTTATATGAAATGAAGAAAGATTCAGGATTTCTTTATAAATGTCCATGAGTGTATAAAACTCCTTCAGAAGAAAACACGGGGTGGACACACTTATCTTAATATTTTTATTTGGAAGGCCTTTGACAGCATTGACTGGGGATTCATTTGATGTTTCCTACATGAGTTTGGATTCCATAGCATATTTATTCGTTGGTCTAATTCTCTGATCACCTCTTCTCATATTTATTTTATAATTAATGGATCTATGGAAGGATATATTAAATTCTATAGTGGAGTGAGCCAGGGGACACCTTGTCTTATATTATTTTTGACGTTTATGAAGATTACCTTAGTCGACTTATCCTCGATATAGTTATTAAAGGAGAGATCAAAGAAATCTTTACTGGTTGAGTTATCATTGACCCCTATCAACTTCATTTTACTGAAAACATCATTCTGTTTATTCACAGAGATAGGAAAATCCATAAAAATATCAAGATAAATCTTATTTCACTATGAAAAATCTTCTGTCCAAGTGGAAAATTGGAGAGAGTCGTTCATTTTCATTGTAAAAAACATCTCAACTATAAGGAAAAAATACATGGTTCATGAGCTAGGAATAAGGGATCGGTCCTTTAATTTTATATACCTTGGGGTCCCAATGTTTTTTTTGGAAAATCTAGGACCTCTTATATTGATGAATTTTTCAGCCATGTTAGAAGAACTCTTTCAACCTGTAAGGGTATGTCACTTTTAAGGGTAGGGAGAATCAGCCTGGTTAAACATGTGATTGTATCAAAATAGGTTTACTTTTTCATGGTGTACACATGGCTGGATTCCACCATTAAATGTTTCATCACACTCATGAAAACATTGTGTGGTTTGGAAGTATACTTTAAAGGAAGATTATAACCGCTCTATGGATGATTTACTTCTTTCCACATACCATGGGAGGACTGGGTATTAAAAAAATTGAACTCTTCAACCAATATATTCAAGAAAATTTTCTTTGGAAACTTATCATTGATAAATCTAAATCCCTTGATTTTCTCAGAACTAATCTTCTAAGAATACTGATTGTAGCTAAGTTGAAATACATTCAATCCTCAGTTTGTCCATGTCTAAAAAAATACTATCTAGAAGGTTAAAATGTAGTCCCACTGGTTGGTCATTGTTCACTCCACCCTCCAATTATAAAGGGATAACTGGACTAGTACCCCCTTTTGTTGATAGTGTGGATATGTAGGATTTGTCTAAAATCTACAATGCCACTATTAAAAACCATCTTGAGTAGTATCATTAGCTTCCTCTTCAAATTTCCCACATGTTCTACTCCTATGATTTTCTGAGCACGTATGACATTCTAAATTGGGAACCAAACTCAAATGGAATTCTGAACTCCAAATGATTCTACGATAATCTTATATACGGTATCGGTAATGGAATTGTTAATTACAACCGAAAATTATTTCCACCAACTAGATCTACACTCCTTTGGCGCCTCCATATCAAATAACATCTAGTGGACAATAATCTAAAGCGAGTTGGGATCTCCCTCTACTCCGAATGTGACTTTTATTATCAATACATTGAAGATATAAACCATTTGTTCATGTCTTGTAAGACAGCAACTTCACTCTAGAACCTGGTCAATAAATGTGTTGATATTCAGCCATTTCATGTGAACAACATCACATACCTCCTAATTCTACTTCCAGTGACACAATTATCAAAGAAGGTATGAATACTCTTCCTTGCCGCAAGTGCTAATGTTATTCACGTTCTATGGAAGTGAAGAAAAATTGCTCGCCATACAAATGCTATAATTAATTACAGGGTGGGGATATTTGAAATTTTGTTTGCGGCTCAACAAGAAAATAGTTTACATGCAGAAAAATTTGCAACTCAGCAAGAGATTTAGTTTTTATGAAAATGCTGGACATTCAAGGTAACTATCATTGGCCTCTTGGAACCATGGAAGTCTTCTGGTTACCTCTTATTACAGGCTGGATTAAATGAAACTCAGATGGATCCTTGATAGTTAATCTAGGACCAAATAGATATGGTTATGTATATAGAAATCATGATGGTGACTTCCATTATAGGGTTCATAGTAGGTGTTGACTAGCCACGACTCTTGAAGCAGAGTTGATGGATCTCATCGTAGCGGTTGATTTTTCTCATAGAAGGAATTGTTGGAAACACTAGTTTGAAAGTGACTATCCCACCATTGTACAAGCGGTTAGAATGGTTCAGATTCACTTTTCTTGGAAACTAACATTGAAATTGATTAATGACTTGACAAACATGAATCAATGCATTATATCATTACACACATCTACTGTGAAGCCAACCAACATTCTGATTTCCTTTCAAACATGGGAGCCTCTGGTGACAATTCCACCTATCATTACAACAATCCTCATGAGATTCCCCATATCCTTCACAAAGTTAAATGTAAACTTCCTTCCATCTGACTATTGTAACCCAAGATTCCTTCTATTAGTTATATGATGTCTTGATGCTTGATTTTTAAAATTAATAAACACCAATGGCAATGTATAAGACTAAACCACTATCGATTTAAACTTATCCATCACCAAAATATGGAAAAGATAAATCAAATATTGACATTATTCATTCACTGAGAAATTATTCTAGTCGAATAATCACATGTAATATCAATAACCAATTTCATAATGATGGAATGCATAATGTCGGTCATCATAGCCATAGAGTCAAGGCCCTGTTCAAATATTACCAATAATATTTTTTTCAAGGCCTTACTCCAAGACACTAGTTGGTCTAGTGAGACCTATCGATGCATCGAGGAGCTACAGTGGGATCAACCCATCAAATAGTAAGTAATATTTTTTCTTCATATGAAAAGGTTGAAACATAATTTAAACATCCATATTAAAACTATTATCCAAAATGAAAATATTATAACCACAAGCCATAAATGGTATAAAAATAGCAAATCCACTGTCCAAAATAACCCATTCAATACAATATGTTAGATTATATTATAATAAATCAACCCCAGTCAAGAATAAGGAAGGATATTGACAAAGATGAAAATAATTAGTAAAACTATTTGATGCAAATATCCCCTTTTTCTTGATAACATTTAAAAGTCCCTATATTTATCAAGAAGATATTAATAATAAATTTTTTAATCAATGTTTCCCATAAAAATTTGGAAATTTTAAAGGAAAATTAACTTAAAAACATTCATGTTTATATAAATATATTTTAACACCATTTTTAAAACATGTACATTAATGATAATTATTTAGATGAATAAATACTTAAAATATTTCAAATGATAAGTTAGTTGGAGTTGTAACAAAATGATAGACACTTGAATACAAATAATTGAGGTAATAATAAAATTATAATATCAGGAGAATAAAATGATTAATGATATACTATGTCAATGTACAATATGTACACCACATAAATGTGAATTGGTGCATAACCACAAAGAGGTCGCAATGGAATGTTAATTGAGATGAAGTCCCATATAAAGACTATATCCATAGTTTAAGGATAAATCAATGAAATAATTATGTGTGAAAATTAAAAATATACTCAATATGATTGGAAAATCAGTGTAAATAAATCAGAGGACATTCACACATATTCATGTAAAAACTACACCAATGACTTGGATGTTTAACTCAATGAATGATAATTGAGCTAAAAATACTATTATCAAGTTCATATCAATGACATGAGAATTTATCTATTGAGTTATTATGAGTAACAAAAGTATATCCACACAATGGTGTGAAAAAATTACTAAATAAATAAATAAATAGTGATTTCAAACATAATTTTTGAGTAAAATAATCAATGAAGTTTGCGTAGAACATAATGAGTGGAAATTGAAATTAGAAATTACCTTACCAATTTGGTAATATACAAAACCTACACAACACAAAACAAGGAAAATAAAATGAAGCTGTAAATACCCATAAATTAATGTGTATTTCACAATGAATACAATCATGGGTAGTACATACACATCACGGACAGAAATAGTGGTAATATATAATGAGTCATACGAGAATAAAAAGTGGGATGTAAACACCTAACATTGTACTTTTCATTAGTAGAGGGTAGGTTAACCTCTTTTTTAATGGTGTAATAATTGTTATTAAATTATACAAGAACCACATAAATTAATATTATATAATATATGATGTTTTAATTTTTAATTGTTAATAAAATTTCAGTAGTATCATTGTATTGGGTGTTAACTAATTTGTTTTCCTTTGTTGTTTGTTATGGATATGGTTTATTTGATCGATATCCAAGAGGACATTAAAGTTTTAAAAAATATTTTTAATCATCAAATGAACATTGTTATTGAATGGTTACTATGGGGAATGAAATATCATCGTTTCATGGAGACGGTAAGCTGTACGTACGCACGAGCAAAAATATAGTAATATTATTGGTGAAATCATATGTAATTGGATGGTATATGTATTATATATACAGAATAATTAGCATGTTATATTTATTATTAACATCAATTATACTCATTATTTTACCCATCCAAACAATTATGTGTTGAATAATAATAAACTACACCATGGCGTGGAAAGAGTAAGTCATACGAACGCACATATAATGTCTTTTTTCATTCATAAGATGGATAGAATAATGAATATAATATAACCATATTTATAATAACATCTAACTATGTAAAATGTACTAGAGTTATTATTTTTTTATCGAAACAAAAATGAAAGATGATGTAGAAGAATAAAATTAAATTTAAAGAGATGATGATATAAATACCTCTTTTTCGTGTGCATCCTATTGATTTGATAAAAAGGGATCCATAGGTTGGCTTTATGATCAATGTAAGGCCTCTAGGTTGAATTTAGTGTAGTTGAGATGATATTTGATTATATTTTGGGCGAACCAAATGGAATTGGTGGCATGAAATTATGAGAAGAGGATTTACCAATTATAAGAGAGGTGAGGGTAACATTAGGAAAATCTACAAATATTATTTTACTATATAATCATATTCATTACATAAGGGATCGAAAAAGATTTATTTTGAGGATGAGTTTGGGGTGGGTCAAAAAAATCTCAATTAATAGGTTTTTGACAGGTTTATGCCACAATTTTAACTTTATATTTTATATTTTACTCAAAGTTAAATAATTTATCTTTTACCCAGTATTTTTGTATTATTATAATAAATTGTTAATAATAATACTATAAAAATCCCATGAACCCAAAGTGGTTCATAATTGATATATTTAACCATATATATTTCCTTTGGTCATACCTTATATTTTTAGGAATATTATATCAATTAATAATATATCATTTGTTTGAAAAACTCATTTTTATAATTTTTTACACTATTTATAATTTGTGTTTTGTGAAAGTAATAACAATTTTTTCAGTTAAAAAAAATTAATAATCCCTAACATGTCATATTAACCAAAAAAATTCTTATAATACATCAAAATCATCAAATTACAATTATATTTATATTTATCATATCAATTATTCTAAACATTAAATAATATGGTAATAATTGCATTATCAATGTGTTATATATAAATTTTATTATTTAATGTCGAAAATTGATAAATAAAATAAAATTATGTATAAAATATTTTTATATTTCTAATGAGTATTTATAGTCGAATTTATCTCATGTATAGACCTATATAAAAAATGTTTTGGTTATTAAACCTTGAATTTAACAATTTTAACTATTCTTTAAATAATATAATAATAATTTCCTAATATAATCCAAGATGATAAAAATGATCATATTTTATTTATAAGCCTTATTTTGGTCGAAATACAATTATACAATTGAATTAAGGCATGTGATAGGTTATTTATAATATCATTTTAAGCTTTAATTACCATATTTACTTTTAACTATGACAAATAAAATTGAAATATTATTATTCACCAAAAATTATTATAATCATATTGAACCACATTGTACTTACTGATTTCAACCATGTCTCTCATATTTTTGAAATTAAATTCAATTAAGCAATAAAATTATGTTTTATGGAAATTTTCAAATTTCCCAAGAATGTGGGTAAAAGACGTTAAAAAGTTCAGTAAAATTTTATACATATAATATTATTATAAAATGAATCCAAAAAATTACATTGAACTAATATTGGTATTATTTATATATATTTACATAATTTAAAATTAAATAAAATATATAAATAATTAAATAATAAGTAGGATTTAAACAATAACGTAGTGCTTTTCACTATTAATACAAAAAATCAATGTTTTCAGAAAAATACCAAAAATTAACCCAAAGTTAGCATTGATATAACAAACTCAAAAAAATGTCTATTTGACCAAATTAAAAAAATTTAATTTGTATTATTTATTTTTAAAAAATAAATCTGTTGTCAAAACTAGAAAGCGGGGTTTTGAGGAGTAAAAACTATCAAATGATTGATATGTGTTTTTATCAATTTATATTTTGAATTAATTTAAATGAAAAACCTTAGATTAAATTATAAAAATAAAATAAAATTATACTAAAAAACATTTAAAATTTATATTTTAAAACTTTTAATTATTTTTATTAAAAAAGATTTTCTCAATTAAAATTTATTAATTTTCACTATTCATCAAAATATTAATGTTTTCTAAAAAGCACCAAAAATTTACCCAAATTAAATTATTATGTCTTTATTATAAATAATAAGTTTATTTAGTCAAATTTAATATAATATAGTGTTAAATATTATATTTAAAATTGTTTCTCCCTTAGAAGGCGGTAAAATTATATTTTTTGAAAAATACTTCTTTTATCTACAAATTTGAATTGCCTTATATTAGAACAATGGAACACCTAATATTGATGTTAAAATTATATTGAGTATATAAAATTCAAAACTAAATTAATATGTTTCATAACTTTTTTTTGAACTGTATGATTGGTAAGTCGTGGTGCGCTCGTACTTGGTGTCGCCTGTAGCGCAAGCTATTGAATTATTTTAGAGAAAATCACTTACTATGAAAATTGGGGTGTTACATAAATAGTGTATATTTTTGTGACCAAAAATATCAAATAATGAATTTTATTTAGAAAAATATGTTGTTAAATCGTCCAAACAATATACATGACTCAATAATTTGTGTATTTAGCTTATACAATAAGTTATAATATTTCATGATTCACCAAAAATTCAACTATTTCATAAAAATCCAAAAATTTTACTATAACATTTTTTTGATGTGTTGAATTAAAAAATTAACTATATTTTATGGAAATATTTGTTTTTAAATTGGAGAAATTTAATTTTTAACTATAATCATCATTCATTCAAAAAATAAAAATTTTAATGCTATAAATGATTTTAAGACACTTTGGAAAATTATTTAAGGTCACATAAAATTATATTATAATCATAAGAAAACAAAATACCAATTTATGAATCATTATATTAATTATAAAATTAGAAATAAACAATTGTGTTTCACAAAAATTCCAACACTTAATTGATCATTTCCAAAACATTTATTTATTTATTCACAGATATAAAAATATCATATTTTTTTATTTTAAGATTCATAACATTTATTTATACTCTCATGGTTATGGTTCATAGTATAATATTATAAATTACATAATTTCTATAAATACCATTTATTTCATTATACATTTATAATGATATTTACTATTTAATTCTAGAATGAAATGAAATTATTTTATAAGTATCATGGTTGTTAAAATTTTCTTTTTTAAAATTTTATTTAATTCCAATTAAAATGGATAATGATTCATTTACTTGGTGTTTGAGGAGTCTAAAGGGTATCATAGGGGTTTGGGTCATGACAATGGGGGAAAACAGTCCATCCATTGCAGGTTGCATGATATAATTATGATTAGTGATAATCATTCACCCAAAAGAGTGGCCGTGCATGGTTGGTGAAACCGTACAAGGTGGGGGTCCCGACCATGTGGGATTGGATAGATCCATCTCACATGGCCACCACCCAGTATTTTAATGTGTGTGGCTTCCTCAAATAATGTGTGACCTAAACCCATCATTGAAAGAGGATGGTACAAGGCTATTACACAGTTTGGAAAATGATATGGGCAAACCGTGTGCCTCATTATACATGGGTGAAATTTTCCATTTCCCTCCCTCATAATTTATGAGACCTCAACTGAATCCCCCCCATTCTTTCTACTAAAACATTGGTGATAAACCAAGCCCCTTTAAAAATTTAATTGATGAATCTGCTTTGATTTTGAACCATTTAGAGTGTTATTGGGTTCATATTGATGATCTGAATGGCTCTAACACACCTCTTACCTCCATTTTCTAAAAAAAATAAAATATAATAACTCTTATTATTTCAAATATATATGATCCTATTTTTCAAATGTAAAATAGGTTGGTGATTTTATGGTTGTTTGATATTGAATCATGGGTGAATTTTAATCATGAGTTTGTGTATGTACTTGAGGTAGGAGGTCTATAAGTTATATCCCATATTCATGATTTTTTCATTATGTGTATGTGTATTTTGTTGGGTGTTTTTATTCTTCCAATTAGGACTACATGGTGTGAAAATTCATATGGATTAATTTAATTATAAATTAAGCCCCTCTTGAATCTCGTGTGATGCATTTAGTTTAACTATAACATGTTACCAGTCACCCATACTGTGAGACAATCTCTTTAACACAACATTAAATATTTGTTTCTATTATGGAATAGAAATGTGATTAAAACTGATAACATTTGTTTTTATAATCTAATATGGCATAATAGATTGTTTTTCTAACTTTAATGAATTGTATGAGATTTTTAATTTAAATGGAAAATGTGGTAAATGGTTAATGTGGCATAATCATGTGAAAAAGTGGTTGAGTGGGATGTGGACTGAAGATCCCTCCCACAAGGTCAAGTTGGACAGAGGCTCCAAACACAACCTTGTAGTGCACTAGTTAGTGTGTCTTACTGAGTCTCTATGCCATTTTCAAATACACATGGTACTAAATCCATGATATTTAATTACTTGTAGATATTGATGGACATTTTGACATTTGTATATTTATCATTAAGGCATTTTATTTTCTTGAAATGGGTTTCCTTTTCCTTATTTTTAAATAGGTCATCATTATTTTACTTTTAGTAAAGTGGGATTGACCTTAGGCATTTAATAAAAATAAACAAATGTGGTTAATGGATAATGGATTTCTATTAATGAACATACCTTGGATTACCCCTTATCATCTCGTTGTACAAAACTTATCTATTCAAAAAAAAATTAAACTTCATATTTTGTAGACAACATTGGTGGTGGCATGTGGAGTTGTACTCATTCCCTTCTTGGACCATCATTATTTACTCATGTAGACTTCATTGTTTCAGATAATGATTAGAGAAAAGATCTATGTGAAATGGTTGATTTTGGGATCAAGGATTTGAAAATATGAGGGAACTAAACTTGGTGTCGGAACCCATTTAGGGGATTCATCATATTTTCATTAGTTTTGGTTTCCATGGAAACTATGACTTCATGACTAGATAGTGAATAATTAATATTTCTAGTGGGAATGCACCATGTTTTTGGAAATGGATTGTGATGTTTGATTGTTGATTACATTGTTTCATTTATTTCGTATTTTATCTGTTCTGTACTATTGTGATAGAGATGGTATAGTCTCCCCATATGAAACAATATACCCTCCCCAGTAGTTAGAATCCTCTGTAATTTAGAGAGGTTTCCTTGAGGTCACATAGTGGACTATCTCAGGGAAACAAATCATTAGATCCTAGGTTAAAGCGTTATCATCATCGTGGATGCGTGTCTCTTCAATAACACGTACTCATCTAATGGAACATGACACATTATTTAATTATTTACATAAGATGGATTCATAAAAATTCATAAAAATTCTTCCCTCGCAAACCGACCTATGGTAAAAATAGAGACATTATCACAACCCTCAACCATCCTTCACCAAGGTAATAGAAAACAACGATTAAACACATTTCATATTTGTAGTTTTTGTTGAAATAGTGGGTTCCCTAGACCCAACTATTATGTGCTTTTGATTACCATATCATGTATAGAGTTATATATGCATGATGTCATCAAACCATATAGTGTATACTTTTCTGCGTCCACTATAGAAATGGTAATGTCCAAAGATTAATTGTCATATCAGAAGGTTATAGCAGTCCCCAGGATATAATGAGAACCTATAGATACTATGAAATTAATCTTAAATATATGTTCAATGGTCTAGATACATCTTACTAATTGGACAAAGTAGATATCTGACCATCAAGTGTAGGGGGGTCATAAGCATTGGGTCTTCTTCTCATGAAGTTTTCACTTGGTGATCTCTAGTAGTGAGATCATGAGGACTGACCCGCCAATAGGAACTCCACATGTTTTGGGTGTCATTAGACGTTCTTATCTACGATCATGTGTAATGGTCTTCTGACATGAGATCATTACCAATGTATTTCATTTGATTGCTTACATTGATGTAAGATGAAACCATGGCAATGAAGTCATGGAGGGGTAGTTTGTGTCGGGTTTTTCACTGGTGGAATGACATTAGTTGAATGGTCAAGAAAAGAATTTTCACTTATAGGTTATGGAATTAATATATCTTTGGCCTTGTTGATATTGATGGAAGTACCTTTTTAAGACCATGACCATGACAGTCGAGGATAAATCAATCTAGTTACATCAACAACCAATAAAGCAAGAAAATGGATATGACACAAGAGCGTGTCCTGCTTTATGAGATTTTATAGACAATGATATTATATTACCCAGTGCGTGTCCGTAGGTTGGTTGTCCCTGCTGTGACAATCCTTATTTCTTAAGGGGCCAGGATGGGTAGCTAGATCCTGCTCTTGGTCTGTGAATACTATTCATGGCTTTCGAAATAAGGGCCTAGAAGGTCACACACAATAGCTTATTCAAGAATCTTCCCTATTTAGTTGAATAGGAGAATTGGACATAGTGGTCCCGCCACACCAGTCTGGGAATTTCCCAAAGTTAAACGATCACCAATGCAATAAATAAATTCATATTATTCAAGTTTAGAATAATGAGTATTGAATTTATTTATTAAATGTATTCAGTTTTTTAAGTAAATACATGAAAAAATATTAATTGACAAATATTAAATTATTCAAGGTTCAATTAATATTTATTTGAGAGACGAGTAGGGTTAATGACTTAATTGTTATCATGTAATATATTTTAATATATTACAAGTATATGATACTAATATTTATGGCTCAGTTTAGAAGTCTTAAAATGTCGTTGGTAGTGCGTTATGTATTCGAGGTCGGTGAGGTGATGATGGGTTATTTAATTAAGCTCTATAAATACAAGAGAAGGGGACATTGCCAATGACTATTCATGGAGCTTATCTCTCCTCTCCTCTCTCCCACATTCTAGAGAGAGATTATCTGGATCCAATGAGCTCGGATGGAGCTCTATCTCGGGCATCGCTAGCGATGCGATGCGGTGGTCATTGGAGCGTCTAAGGCATCGCCGCATATCCGCGCTAGAACCTGGTTGACAACGAACGGCTCTCCCACGGATTCCTTGAACGCGTTTAGACGATCTAGAGGAATTCAACTTCGGATTCTTCGAGCAGTGATCGCCAATGACGAGCAGACGTCGTGTGTGGCATTGGATTTAAACTAGGTATTTTACTGTTTAATTTAGTGATTATAATCCTCCACGTGTGGTCCTCGACTATGACCGGGCTACTCATCTCCGACGTCGACATGTTTACATCGACCTTCAGATGAAAAAATTTAAAACACACCTATTTGGGGCTTCCGCTACATGCCTGGTTCCAACAAGTGGTATCAGAGGGAGCGTGTGTCGATTTTAAGCCAAATAAATTAAATTTTCATAAAATATAATGAAGTGCATCGTTACGGTCCCAACATCGCATACCGCGTTTGAATCCGAAATCGAATGACCCGTCTATGGTATCGAAAGATTAAAATCTGAATTAAACCGGTTGTTTTTTGATCACCAGGTGGACATCCGGTTACCAAAATTTTTTTCTCTGGTGAACCATAATGATTATTATTATATTAATTTAATTATAATAAGAAACGTTTAATTATAATAATTATTTTATTATTATAATAATATATTATAATAATATTTATTATTATAAGTTTTTATACTTTCTAAGTCTAAACATAGACTAAAGAAAGAAAAATAATAAAAAATATTTTGGGTGATAGACCTGCAAATAAGGTCAAGAAAAGAAAAAAAAAGATGGTGACTGACCTGCAAAGCAGGTCAAGAAAACCAAAACAAACCATGGGGCCGATGGCATGCATGTGCGTGTCATGGAAAAAAATATTTGGGACCTCTACCTAGCACACTGCCAGGTTGCATGAATGATTAAAAAAGGGATCTTTTTTTGCAGGGGCCCGTTCACCGCGTGGAGGCCCCAACAACCTCTCCTTCCCACAGGCATGGAGCAGCGCTGCATCAGCGCACTAGGCAGCCTGTCCACGCTGGTTGGCTGCCACCTCCCTACTCAGCTGTAGCATGTATGTGCGGTGCCTCCTATGCTATGTAGCAGCATCCCCCTCGGCTTCCTCTATCCTCCCACAGTCCAGAGAGATCTGGCCCACCGCACTAGGACACTTCGGCCGCCAATGTTGCTTGCCTCCTTCCTCGCGGAGATCCCATGCAATGAAGTGCTGCAGCACATCGCGCCTGCACCCAGGCTGAACCCAGCGCAGCAGCCCCTCCTCCCATCCCGGCTACTCCCCGAGCAGCTTGTCGTGTTCGACTCGCACCGATGCCGGCATCCGGCCTTCCCACGCTGCAACTCCTTTTTCGGTTGCACCCACAGGGCATCTCCCGACAACTACGGGACTTCTCCTACTCCCTTGGACCCAGCCCTCCCTTTGGTTGGCAGTAGCTGCAGCCCACACCTCCCCTTCACCACGCTATAGAAGCAACATACAACCTAGGCACAGCGGCGGCCCCGACCAGCCCTCTCCAGGCCTACCTAGCAGCAGTGTGCTGCTCCGCCAAAGTCGATAGGCTGGTCACTCGCTGGTCATGGTCTCGGTTGATGTTCGCATGTCCCGCAGTGCCACTCGGAGTGGTGAGGCTCACTATCACAGTTTGAAACTCCGGCCGCCACCCGGACCTCCTAGCGGGCAGGTACTCTCTAAGCCCTCGTTGTCCCAAAACAAGTCCGATATGGGCGTGCGTGGGTTCGCCCCAACCCTCACACCCCTGCCCAAGTTTGCGGGACTCGGGTAATTTTATTTAACATCAAAAAGTAATTTTAATAATTAATTTAATTGCAATAGTTAATTAAATTAATTAATTATTAATTTTTTGGATAAATAAATTAATGCGGCGTAATTAATTTAATAAGGTGTTTATTAAATTAAATAATTAATAGTGCCTGAACGATTAAATTATAGAAATAATGTTGGGGTGAAATTTTAATTCAATAATATTCCCTCATTTTTATTTTTAATTCAAGTTTTATTTTATTATTCATTTATTTTATATACACGAGTTAAAGCATATAATGGTCATGAGTCATCGACAGACCAATGTATGTCTGGTGTTTATTATTTTTATTTATTAATTTAATTATTTCATGTGGTTATGTAATAATTATTTTTTTTAAAAGGCGATTTCTGTGTCGTCTTATAGTCGTTTTATGTATAAGGTCTTGCGCGCCGATTCTCAGAGTTGTATATTTATACCCCAAGACCCCCCTCACCAGTGTGCGAGTACAATTGTATAATGAAGAGACGACCGATGATGTATTTCGCGCCAGGTGATGGTGACACACCAGACAAGAGTTGGATGCATTGGATGAGCAGACATTACTATTCATGTTGCAAACCACGTGACTAAATGTACTTGCCCTTAGGGTTTTGGTTGGTCCGTTATTCACTCAACAGATCAGCCAATAGTACCAGCTCATGATCAAGTGTTCATTTTATGTCTGCATGGTTTATTATTTGTGTGCATGTGTAATTTATTGCACGATTACATAATACAATAATAAACAAGCATGAAAGATAAAATGAACATGTGACACGATGAAATTTCTATTTCTTGCACAGTCAGTTGTGAGTGTGATAACATAATACATTCTTTAAAAACTAGAAAATGATTTCCATCGTCACACTAAAAATAATAAAACCCTCAAAGATATATTAAGGCTAAACAGTCTTCCATCATCCAAATTTGGACAGAACCAGCTGTTTGAGGTGCTGGTTCATGCCTTAGTTTAGGGTGCCTCTTACTACTGTGGATTCCTTATTAGAATGATGGGTCGATTTTACTAAAGTGCTAGTAAGGATTAGCACTAGATAACTTGATATCATTTTAGAGGAAAGTTTTGAGTAAATCAAATTTTGATTTTATGAAGCTGGGACTTCACTCTACAGATCATGGAACCACATGTTAATGTGGTTGGCCAGCCCAAAGCCAACCAAGTACCCTCCAAGTAGTGGCGTAGACTTATCCTGTAGACTATGATGGGTGGTTCTGGGATCCTTGCCACTAGAATACTCAAGCGACAGAGTATTCCAATTCCAGAACAGAGGGTTCCAATATTCCGATAAAATAGTGGGAGACATTAAATGATTTAAGTAATTAATCAAAATGTCTAAACCAGTAATCCAGATAAAAGGCACTCATCTGTTAAAATTTATTTTTGTGGAAAAAATGGCAAGTTATACCACAAGACTAAAACTGGAATATTTTAATGGAAAAAGTAAATGTCCATAGTGACACAAGTATCCATGATTAGTATAGGCATGTACGCATAGTACTATGATATAGGAAACTCAAGTCGTCAGTGTCCCTAACACTGTTAAACTACCTCAAGAAGCGAGGGTGAAAATTGTTTATAGGAGACTAATATACAAAACATTTGATAGTTATATCATTATGTTATCATCAACTTCTGGTGTCAGTTGTGGTCGCTACACAAGGACATAGATGATATAACATAAAGCCTCATCTCCGAGATGTTTTCAAGGAGAAAGTGAAGAAATGATATGAATAAGATGAAGTTTACACCGGGATGTGTAAATTGAATGATCTATCATGATCATTAAATATCATTTTCACCACGTTACTCAAGTCCCATTTTAAGTTACAAAATGAAAAAGTATTGAGTAAACGCTTTATTACTTATCTAGGTATGTTTGTCCGAGTGAATAAGAATAAAAGGCAATTAAGCTTTATTTCTTATAGTGGATAAATTGAAAGAAAATGTGAAAAGGTCAAAGGAATTTAATGCCAATTACATATTTGTGACGTCCTTTAATTAATGTGGTATTAATATAGGATATTTTCATTGCATATTTAAAATAATACTATCGAAGTTTCAAAGCAATAACCTGGTTTAAAAGAGAATGTTGTCGCTTCTACATCAGGCGTATTCATCAAAGTAATGTTTCTCTTTTACTAATTGGGTATTAAATACAATATTATTGTAATATATTTGTATTCTAATACGATTAACATGTTATTATATAAACCATACTAGAAGTCAGGTGTATTCTCCAAATAGGCTATGAAAGGATGATACCTAGTCCAGTGGTCAGAATTACACGACTTATTTATTTTCCAAGTGAAATATTAGTGTTGAACTATTGTTGATTATAACCACAAAAATTACTCTCATGTGTCCATGGATGCAAGGAGACATTTTTTCTGTTTCTAAAATGAATGATTTTTTTGGTAAACTCAATCACTAGTTTAGTGATACATGAATCATACGCAATTAGCGATGAAAATAAATGTAAGACTTATACCCAGTTTGACAGGATAATTCTTTGTCAAGTAATAATAAAAATGTACATAATTAATATACCAAGTTTGGTATTTAGGCTTGGCATAGCTAAATACATATGGTATTATCGATGTCTTTAGTTTGGACAAAGGAACCGTTAGAAATAAAGGTATGTCAAAATGCTCTTGGAATAGTTCAACACCAATGTGTGAACTATTCCAAGTATAAGATAGAGGTATATATACTTCATAAGATTCTTTTAAGTAATTAAGGAATATCAAAGTGAAGTATTTTCATGGTCATTCGATATGACTTTCTTCGGGTTGGGATACTGAAGAATATATCGACCAAGCAACCATCAATCATGATAATGTAGCGTGGAGCAATTCCTAAATGCACATTACCTTATCCACATGACGACATTGATGTTAATGGGGAGTATTGGTGGTAATGTCTTACATATCAACATTTATCAACAAAATTTAGCATGGAGTAATTCCTAAACACACATTTTATACATCAAAGTATTGATGTAAGTAATATCAATGATGGAACAAGTAGAAACTTCCACTATATTTAATGAAATGCTTGGAAAATAACATCGATACCCCACAACCATATGAAAACTATAATTACAAATGGATATCATACAAGTCATAGTATTATGTAAACCCCTTATGATATAAGATCATGTGTTTTGATGCAAAGAGTTTATTATGACATAAAAAACATGCGTCATGACAAACACATTGTGCATTTTGTGTAATAATCCTAACTGTTGTTTAGGATGTTACATAAATCCCTATGATAGAAGAGTAGGTAGTCAAGCAATGGACTGCACTTCTATATAAGGGTGGACATCTCTATTGGATATAGTTGGAGCTATATAGACTTGTGTTTAGTCAATGATCAAAATGCATAAGTAGATGGCATAAGAAATAGTTCCATAAGAGCATGTGGACCAATGTATGTTCTAGAGACACATACCGTGTGGGAAGAATAAAACCATGGTGATGGTTTTTATATTAACCGCGGTCGGTGATCTATTATTCAATGTGAATAAAATTTCATATAAGTAAGTAGTCTATGGAAATTGACAAAAATTGATAAGACCAACTAAAATTCAATTAATGGATTGCATGTATCAAAGTGAAAAAGGGGCTATTATTTTGAATACTTCGGTGGGTATTCAAGTGAGTTGATATATGGATGATACAAGTGTAGTACCAATAAGGCTCGATTTGTTTCACCGAGTTGTTATACCTAAATCTGTTAGAATTTTACTTATCATAGAAAATATCTATTATCAATTTATTTAGCATTGGATCCCATGACACCCAATCGTGGATGATGTCTATACAACACAACTAGAAAGGGATTGTCACATCATAGAATGCTAATAAAGGTTTCAAGTTACTGAAATCTAGTTTAGGATTAAAGTAATAAAAATGATCATAGTATATACGATTAAAAAAATGTTTTCCATGTGTCTAACAAAGGTTTGTGGGAACTCTATTGTTTTCTAATTAAATATGTTCGAAAACATATAGAAAACAGACCTTGGTCTTACAAGTAGTTAAGACCCAAATGAAATTTACTCTCCAATGATTAACTTAAAGTAGAAACCTATGTTCTAGGGAACATGATCTACTAATTTAGATATATATGGTGCTTAGTCCTAGTCAATTGTTCATATAGTGACATTGTATTGAAAAATACATGATGGAACAATTCAAGAGATGAATTGTTGCCTATGTCACAGGGCACAATCTCTCAATGTTGACCCATCTGTGACATGGTAAGAGATAAATGCGGTGAGTTGAAATCCATACGTCGAAGCGATGGATCAATCACATATGACATGATATGTAAAAGAACTGATATGACAAAGGTATATTTTACAATAGGAAAATATCAATCATGTCCAGAAGCACTGCAAGGGATGCAGTCAGAACAATCTAATTGTACTTCTCCAAGTACAAAAGATTTATACCTGGTAAGTGGAGAAGAAAGGATACTAGTTTTCAGGGATAAAAACTAGTATTTTATAGATCAATGTGATCCAGTATTGCAGTTAGGCTAAAGGTGATGAGCGATTCAAGATCATATCAGCCTATGGTGGCCATACCTACAATCCCGAGTACATTGCAGCTTCTAAGATATACAAGAAGAAGTTAAATGCAATGATTTGTTCCAGATCATGGAATTGAACATGGTGAAAAAAGAATTATTATAATATAGATTATGATATTCTTACTAGACAATATGTCAAGTTATGACATTGGACAAAAAGGTATATACTCGAGATACCATCTCTAGAGAAGTTTTAATCCAAGATATGAGGTCGCTATTGCAGAATAGCAATGCGGCGGGACCATGGTGGACCCATTATCTAACGCATTTACCTAGGAGAATCATGATTCTTATCATGTGAGTAGATGAAAAGTTTGGTTAGCATGTTGGCTCTAGTGAAAATGGGAGTGTTGAAATAGTGGGTGCCCTAACCCAACTATTATGTTATTTTGATTACCATATCATGTATAGAGTTAACTATGCATGTTGTCATCATACCATTATAGTGTAGACTTTTCTGTGTCCACTATTGAAATGGTAATGTCCATTGATTAATTATCATATCGAAAGGTTATAGCAGTTCCCAGGCTATAATGAGAACCTCTAGGTACCATTACATTAATCATAAATATATGTTCTATGGTCTAGATACATCTTACTAATTGAACATAGTAGATATCTGACCATCAGGTGTTGGGGGCTCAAAAGCATTAAGACTTCTTCTCATAATGTATGGACTTGGTGTTCTCTAGTAGTGAGATCATGAGGACGGACCCGCCAATAGGAACTCCACATGTTTGGGGTGTCATTGGACGTTCCTATATACGATCATGTGTAATGGTCTTCTTTCTTGAGATCATTACCAATGTATGTGACTTGATTGCATACTTTGATGTAAGATGAAAACCATGGAAATGAAGTCATGTCGAGGTAGTTTGTCTCAGGTGTGTCATTGGTGGCATGCCATTGGATGAATGGTCAAGAAAGGATTTTTCACTTCCAGGTAATGGAAGTAATATACCTCTGGCCATGTTGATATGGATGGTAGTACCTTTATAAGACCATGTCAATGGGAGTCGAGGGTAAATCTATCTAGTTACATCAACAAACAATAAAGCAAGAAAAGGGTGATGACACGAGAGTGCGTCCTTATTTATGAGATATTATAGACAATGCGATTATATTACACAGTGCGTGTTTGTAGGTTGGTTGTCACTATTGTGACAATCCTTATTTATTCAAGGGCCATGATGGGTTGATAGATCCCACTCTAGGTATGTGAATATTATTCACGGCTGTCAAAATAAGGGTCTAGAGGGCAGACATAATAGCGTATTCAAGAATCTTCCCTATTCAGTTGAAGATGAGAATTGGACATAGTGGGCCCTGCCACAAGGGTCGGGGAATTTTCCGAAGTTAGACGATCACCAATGAAACAAAAAAACTTTATATTATTCGAGTTTAGAATAATGAGTATTGAATTTATTTATTAAATGTATTTACATGTTTTAAGTAAATACATGAAAAAATATTAATTGAAAAATATTAAATTATTCGAGGTTCTATTAATATTTATGGGAGAGATGAGTCAGGTTAATGAATTAATTATTATCATGTAATATATTTTAATATAATATAAGTAAATGATAATAATATTTATGGATCAGTTTAGTAGTCATAAAATTTCATTGATAGTGCGTTAAGTATTCGGGGCAGGCGAGGCGATGCCGGGTATTTTAATTAAGCACTATAAATACAAGAGTTGGGGACTTTTACAATGACTATTCATGGATCTTATCTCTCCTCTCCTCTCTCCCACATTCTAGAGAGAGATGTTATGGATCCAAGGAGCTTGGATGGAGCTCTCTCCCAGGCATCACTAGCAATGCGATGCAGTGGACGTTAGAGCGTTGAAGGCATCGTCACAAATCTGTACTAGCACCCGGATGACGACGATCGACTCTCCCATGGATTTCGTGAAGTGCGTGTGGATGATCTAAAAGAATTCGGCTTCGGATTCTTCGAGTAGCGATCGCTAACAACGAGAAAACATCGTGAACAACTTCAGATTTAAACCATGTATTTTACGGTTTAATTTTGTTCTTAAAATCCTCCACGCGTAGTACTCGGCTAAGACTGGGCTACACTTCTCTGACATGGACATGTTTACGTTGACCGTCGGTGGTATATATTTAAAACATCAAGAACAAAAAACACCACCCAGAGAACATATGTTTCCCCCACACATGGGATAGCTACTCCCATTTATAAGATGATGACCAATGTCTAACTCAACTTAGTCTTATTTATCCCTTCACAAATTGTAATAAAAATTAAATTAATGAAAGGCCTCTTTTATACCTATTTATAAGATCCCACACTTGTAGCCACATACTAGTTCCCCAAGACAATTTTTTATGTAACAACTTCCACATATTCTTGTATGCCAGAGGCCATTGACTAAGAGTGAGAGAATAATATTTAAATCGGGGAGGTTTTGTCTTCTTTATCATAGTGTAAACTAGAATAAATCAAAAAAATATATTAATGATAATAAAAAATCACCAATATTCAATAAATAACAACCAATATAACATGATGAATCTAAAATAGGGGAAATAACTATAACAAAAGAAGTAGATATAAATTGTCATTGAAGTGAAATATGTATAATTAAAACCCGAAATAATGATACACTAATATTTCCCAATTGATTACTGAAATCATCTATAGTTACCTCATCTATGATCCATCATGAATCCCAACCCAGTCATATAACATTGGGATCTTTCCCTTATATAGTTTTTCAAAGGTGAAGTCTATTCAGGTACTGATCAAGAAGCCCATATAGCATCCGAGTTCAACTCAGTAGACCACCACCAACAATATCTAATGTAATAATAAATCTATTATACTTCATATTGTTGTATAAAATCAAAATATCAAAATAAAAATGACATAGGTTACACATTTATTATTCTTTTACAAAAAAACATCATATCTACTTCATCATGTACCAGAGTATAAACGACATATGATATGAATATCAAAATTAATTCTATAGTGGGATTTTGTTATTCATTTATTTCCAATTTAATATCTTTTACCATGGATAATCAATTGGAGTACCAGTATCTCAGGCACATACAACATCAGTTAAATGCCAATATCATAGGGGACTAGAGCATCTTCCTAGTACACTTTTCATATTTGAATCATTTATCAATGTGAAACACCTCATAGTTTTTTTGAAGAATCAGTTGCATTAGTACCTGTCCCATAATTCATTGTTAACATGCATTCATCTAGTTATTGGAGAATCATTTTGACACCACAAAGGTTCTTGGAGAATCATTCCATTAACCACACCTCATTGTTCAATCATTCAAAATTATCACATATATCAGATACATAACATGGATAAACATCATTTAACTTATTATGAGTAATTCAAATCGTATTTAACTCTTTAATTTATCATTTAAGATCATGGTTACCTACTTTAATAACATTTAATGACATGAAAATTTACCCTTAATCCATTTTTCATCAATTACTCACATGTCATTCACCGATTAATGGTTAATCCATTTACCGCTTTAAATAACATTATCAACCATGAAATAAAGGTTTAGTTCAATTACATTAATCCATTTCCCCCTTTTTACAATTCATAAATCATCATTTAAAGTGTTACGATACACCCCATGTGTTTCCATTTAATATTGTCTCATAATCATCAGTTGGTCCAACATGATCCGTCAAGGATCATCAAAATTTACCTTATTATGAATAATTATCATTTCATGTCTATTATACATATTTTATGAATTCAAACACATTTTATAGATTATATTTCAATGAAAATAATTAAAATCATTCATTAATAGTTTTATACAGCATTTATTTACATGAAAACATATTACAAGGAAAAAAACACTTCCAAAAAACAACTCCTCTAAACATTAAAAGTAATTACTTTCATTCCACAAATAAATGAAATTTTATACATGTGTAAAAATAATTTTTTTCCAATTTAGTTAGACCACTTAATAAAAGTCATTCTAGTGGATAGGTGATAACATGGTAATCAAATAATGATATTTTAATAGTTTAATATGGGTCATATGAACTCATTGTTTCATGTAAAGAAGGACATGGAATAAATAAAAACTATTTAAAGATAAATATATCATAGAATCATGGGGTATTACACTCCTTATGACAACTTGTAAAAATGTAAAATGATATTGATTCATTATACAGAATATAAGGAATTGAAAAAGAACAAACCTGCTCAACTATAAGAGAACAATACCATGTTCTAATCAACCACTACAAAATCTAGGTATAATTATATCATATCAGAATTATATTTAAAATGGTACCTCTCTTATTCTATTACACTAGGTTTTCTCCTTTCAAAAAAAAACAACTTGGTTATCCGTATATCTTTTACATTTGTGATTTAAGGAAGCATATCTATTATCATAACCATATAATAAATGTTACTTTATTTGAAAATCCACATCATTAGTTATCTACAACTAGATATTAAATATTTGTATGTCAACAATATATAATGTTTTCATACAATATGGTATTGTCATCATGAAATCAATATTATTCCATCATCCTACCATGTATGAATCCTGGAATATACTATCTCATAAATACCCATAAGGGATGCAAATATGTCTCATACTATATATTTAAACCATCATATCCTATGAAAATACACAAAACCAAAAACCATCAGAACATATTATAATACTTGAAGGGGGTTGTCAGGATGTGGGTGTAGGGAATTATTAGTTCTCTCACCCACCTTGATGTTTATAAAAAATATTTAAATCCAAATAATTTTGGAATTAGTACATTTATCAAACATTTTTGGAGTGTGTATGACGTCATAAGAAAATATAATTATAATATAGCCACACAAAATCCAAAAAAAGAATATTCGTACTAAAATACCATTATCTCACCAATGAAAACAAACATATAACCACTACTATATGTTACCAATGTATTACACTATTTTTTAACTATCTATATCCAAATTTATCATAAAACATACTAAAAAACCATTCATCATTTTTTAATAACATAATTATTCAGATTCTAGAAATACCAATGACAATTTATATTATTTTTGATTTTCCATTCCATTCCATATTTAATTTAAATTATGTTTTAGCCACCACCAATGTATTATATAGTTATTACCCTCAAATTTAATGAATTGTCAATTTTATTTATATAGCATGGATTATTTAATTCAAACCACACACATTTTAACAACATTATTACCATCATAATACATGGAAATTCTATAAATGATCCACCAAAACCATCAACAATCCATGTATTACCACCTCATAATATTTTCCAATGACACCCACAAGAGATACACCAGAATTTTTCTTTCAATACAATAATACACTCCATATTCAATCATAATAAACACTTTACCCTCTTGAAAACAATGGAAAGGATACTACAACACCTTCTGTAAATATACAAAAACAACCAAAACTGACTGTAATAAAATTATTATCATGGCCACCCTATCACTACATCATAAAAACTAATTTTAGTAGTGAAAAAAACTAATTATTGAAAAAATACATTCATAGCACACTATTTAATTTTTGAATTCATATTATTTTTTATCCTCTCATATGAATGAAAATATATCCCATGTGGATTTTATTCAACTAATTCTTGAACATAGTAATAATATTTAACTTTTATGATGTTAGTTTTTATATTTTAAATAATAATAATGGAATAAGTGTCACTTCATCAATTAATATTCTAAATAATAAAAAAATACTAATCACACATTCAATATCCTGAAATATTGGAAAAATATGTGTATCTCCCCAATCCCATTAATTTACATTGTGAATGATTAATTTTATTCATTAATATATTCATAACATCAAGATAATGATATAAATATTTAGCTAATTTCATAGATTCATATAAATAAAATAATGAATCCCCAAATAATCTACCTCAATTGAATTATTAACATAAGAAATGTAAGAGATAGAGATAAGAGGTGACTAGAAGACCTACGTATATAATGGAAACACAAATCTACCTAGAGAACACAAGTCTCCATTAATCATTCATCCCAATATAAAAGATACTATATATTAAAAAATGTGTAGGCTTCAATATATTGGAAAATATGGTGAGAACTATGAAAAGGGAAGAATAATACCCCTATAAAAATGAACAAGGGATATCTTAGGGTCAAGGATCATGAACGAGAACGAGAAATTAAATGTCTTCCAAAAAAAAAATTATGTTAATTCTGGTATTGGTAAAATGAAATTAAATATAAAATTAATTTTTTAATATGAATTTAATTCAGGATTGAAATTTTTTATGTCAATTAGTGATAGAGAATCCATAAAATGTGAAAAATATATCTCAAATTTCCCTCTGAGAATCTCATCATGGAAATCTATAATAATGAACAAGAAAGACTTTTATGAGGGGGCGATTCTTCTTTGAGAGAAATCCCAAGTGGTAGTTCTCCTTCACGATAGAGGTAGCTTCTTCCCCGGTCCCTCCCTCACTGATAGGGGAGGGACCGTTTTCATATTTCAAAGATGCTTCCCCACACTTCATTCCTTCCTCAAATATGGAATCTCTACCAAATTTTTTTCAAATTCGGCTCAGCCTAAAATTTTTGAATTTTCTTCATGGTGTCCCTAACCATTCTATATCGGTGTCATAATTCATGGATTCATCAGACCTTCTAATATTAGCTATGGTTGTGAGGACTAATTAGTGACGACCCTCGATAGTCTCATTCAATATGAATGTCTTCGATACTTGGGTTCTAAAAGAGAGGGATATGGTGGGTCCTATGTATAATCGAAATATTATGGTCTGTTTTTCCTCCGAGGATGATCTCATCAATTCCCGTTCAAGTACTCCTCGAATCATCAACGATTTCTGATTTTATCGACTCTGGAATTCCTTTGAATTTCATGTGAAGCATGATACTCATTCAATGGAGACCTTGGTAATTCTCTGGTACCTTCATCTATATTTCCATAATCCCTCTATTATTCATATATTAGAGAATCTCATAGGTAGATAAATGTGTCAAGATAGTCACACAACAACTATTTTTCACCACATGAATCCATGAGTCTGTGTTCAATTGGTTGTGTCATGTGTGTCATTTGATTATGTGTGGACTGTGATGGGCAATGGATATCACTGCAAAAAACGTGTGATTTAGGAATCATGGACCAATTACTGCTCTAAATGCAAGTGTCTTGGCCATCCAATGGAGGTTTGTCGTAGGAATTCTCAGATGAACATCTTAAAGATGGGTTATGGTGGTGGTAGAGAAGCCGATACTCATCCTGATGGCGGGAAGAGGCGCCCTGGGTTGACTAACTGACAAGAAGGAAGTTTAGTCATATATCCAAGGGTGTGTGATGGTCTAAGAATGAATTAACATGGGTAGAAACCCCATGTATCTTAATAGGTGAATAAATGATTTTTGAATCATGTCATTCCGATAGTTTCTAATGTGATTAACAGGTAGAGGCAGGATTTTGTCGGGCCAACCTATTACAATAATTCAGTACAGAAGGACGCTGTGATTGAGGATGATTTGTTTCAGGAGGATGCGAATCATGAGGGGCTTAGGGTGTCTTACAGTAATCATATTCTGGTTAAGATGGGGGTTTGGAGGAGAAGGGTATAACAGAATTAGATGATTCTAGATAAGGTGTTTTGAGGAAGGGGAGTTAGGGGTTGGATATGGAGGTGGTACCTACAGATAGTGTGGTAACATCAGTGGTTGAGGATGTAGGTGATGCTTCCTATGTGGAGGTTTTCAGGGTCATTGCGGCTATACACAATGTAATTCAAATATTTTCACTAGTCGTGGATAGCCAAAACTATGTTTCAAAGTCATGGTATTTTCCTTCAGGGATCCAATACTCCATTTAGTTGAGAAACCACTTTGATTTCCTTAGTATAGAAGTTATGAACACTGAATAGATGACCCAGAATTTATAAACGAGGACCGTGCAGAGAATTCCGTTGAAGGAAATAAGAATATTTATGTGGGTAAACCAGCCTGAGGTGTAATAGGAGGAAAAGTAAGAAAAGGGTAGCAAGGACTACTCCTCCTTGCCACCTCCTTAAAATACTCGGTCAACAAAATTGAAAGTGGATGATAAGATGGCTAGAAAGTCTATAAGTCAACCAGAACATCATGGTCATCCCAAATTGTGGGGTTTGATGTAGAGTTTGGGAGATGATGTGATAGGGAAGGTGTTATTTCTCAGTGCCTCCAAAGAGAATGCATCCACGATGATCTTCCAAAAAATAGAACTGAACCTTAATGTAGAGAAAAATTCTTGGGTTGACAAACAATACAAGATTCTAGTTTGGGGATTCAATAAGGGGTTGTTAATGCTCGTGGAGTATATAAAGGTCTAGGATAAACTATCGTATTCATTAAAAGACCTGATAATTGAAGATCCTCACACTCATGTTACTGATATATCCTGGATGTTGTATAGGTATATGGACTTTGTCATATTTAAACTTTCTATCATTGATTTTATTATATAATTTCATGACAAATTCTGGGTCTTTCACTTTTCTTAAGTGTTTTATTATGAGGAATAATTTTATCAGTGAGTGTGACTCGAGGTGACCATGGGTGTTACGTTTCTATCATTTATCTGGTTCTACTTCAGATGGGGATCAGATAATGTGTTCAGCACTTCTACATGGCACATGGATTTTGAGAGGGTATGGATTGGCCATCAGTTTCCTGCATGTGCATTTTTGCAAGGGACTTTTTTCCAAGTGATCATACATTTATCGAGGACCTTCACATGATGTAGTTTCTAGGGAGAGGATAAACATAAATTTTCATGGGTGTTATCTTTAATGTTTTATTCGGTTGTTTTTCTAGACTTCACTATTTATAACATTCTTTTAAAATTAACATGATAATAAAATGAAGAATAATTATCAATCAGTTAGTTCCCTATAATAACATAGCTCTTATGGTCGATCACCATTTTTAAATCAGTATGATTGAGTAAGAGATTCTTTGTGACCCAATCTCTATGATGTTATATAATGTAGTACAAAAACCTAAAATTCAACATCCCAGGATTCATACCAAAAATCTAGGGTAACACTACAACATATATAGTAAGATATTCTATCTGACTCCCTGTTAACAATCCAATAACTTTGAAAACCACCTTCTAATATCTATATATTCAATAAAAATAATTTAAAAAGATTTGTTAAATCATTTTTTGTCTCATAAAAAATTTCACAGATCCCTTAATAAATTAATGAATTTTTTATTTTTCTTAATATCCCTTCTATAACATATAACATGACACTTAATAGAACATCATGATGAAATAACCTACAATATAATTATATACCATGACAGACACTCCATGTCTTTACCACTAAATCAACTATTATACATACCTCTCCGATAAAAAACATAGCTTAACCTCTATATATCATTCTATAATAATTATTTTATAAATCCAACACATCAAACATAAAATGTATCATTCAATAATAGTCTGTTATTTTATAAATAAATTATCTACAAGATTTTTGGGTTTTATATTTGATCAAAAAGAACTTCTAAAATGAGATATATCATGTTTCCTACTTGCGTGTTTTTAGGAATTTGTATCATTATGGGTGGTTACATGTAGGTAAATTTTAAATTTTTTCCACATATGAGGTATGTTTTTATAATTTGGAATTAATATAATAAATCCATTAGTTTTCATATAAATACCCCTACATTTCAAATATAAATATTATATCTTATTAGATAAATATTCAATACATAACATTATGATCCCTATATGAATTTTATTTGTTTATTGTCTTGGGAAACATGTATACATGATCAACTTTTTCATAAGAGATCTAAATCATCTCCAAAATAGATCTCCATAAATATAATTCTTTATACACATATCATAACTAAAACCATTATTCATTACTATGTGAAATGAACCATAAGAAATGGTGAGATAAAATGTTTTGGTATGGGCAAACAAGGAAGATATCCATGTAATGTTACGTATATTATGAAAATAAGTGTATGAGATATTGATATTAACTTCATAAAACCCTAACCATAATATAATCGATTATAATCATGACTCCTATAATAAATCCTCAAATTTCATATGACTTGAATCATAAAATAATAATTGAACCCGAGCCACGAGAGAATAACATTGTGATAAGACATAAATTCCTAGAGTAAAAATAATCATATAAAATATAATCTATTATAAAGGATCACATCGTAGAATATCATAGTAAATTAGGTTTACTCCCCAATCCATCATATCCTTATTCTTGGTTCCCTCCAAGAAAATCATTGTGAACAATGTTTTATACCTAACTTGGTTCAATAAACATTCTTGTCTCTAATACCACAAGATATATCAAATTTTACCCAATGAGTTGAAGAGATATGTTATTCTAGGAACACTATTGAAATAATGAAAAACAAATATATTTCTTCCTCAATATCATAAATATTTATTCATTGTATTTCCCATAGAAAAGAAATAAGTTCCATAAACATTTAAACATTCTATCATAGAATAACCCATAAAAACAATAGTTTATCATAAAAATATTGCCACCGTAGTAATCATATTTTTAGGGAAATGAAAAGTATGGAATAAATGAATTATGACTAATGTAAATCATATCTAACATCAAAATAAGTTATCATAGATTAAAATTTACATAAAAAGATCACATATAACTTTTCCTAAGGAAAATACCATTTTCACATTGAAATGAATTATTTATAATTTAAAAAGATCCAAAATATTATAATAAAATTATATTATTTTAAAATAACGTTTGAAACATGAAAAATATTCTTCAATGGATATATAGGACATGATTAAAGGAAAATAAGTTCATACTACTTGCGTCAAAAAAATAATCTTGTCACATTTTTTAAATAATGTAAAATGATAAATGTTTAGAAATTGGAAATAAGATTTATTCTAAACCATTTTTAAACATTTAATAATTGGTTAAACATATTTAGTAAATATTCATATAATATATAAAAATAGTTTGGAAATTATTGTTATAAATCATGGATTTTGAATAAAAAACTGATGGGGGAAATAATGTAGTTTTTCCTGAAACTATTATTTGGATTTAATAAGAATATAATGATTAAAAAAATAAATGAAGAAAAGGTAATTTCTATAAATATATGATGAATAAATTTAATGGTATTCATGATTGATAAGTCATAAAATCTCATCATTATAATCTTAATCATAAAAATCATCAATAAACGATAAGATTACAACATTGATCCATTATCGTTTTGGTTACTTTTAAATAAAAAACAGTTGAAAAAAATTATTAAATTGTTATTTATATACTATAATAATTATTTCAAGAGTAAGAAATTAATTCATGGGTTTTATATACAAACAAAATTGATACAATTAGTGAATATGTCATGTGTCTAATAGACATAAAAGTGAATAAAAAATTCATTAATTCAATATTGAATTGCATCAAAAGCCCTATAAAATATTCTATAATAAATTAATATTTCTTAAATATCTATAATAGACCCATTTAAATAATTTTAATATCATTTTAGATATATTTAAAAATTTTGAACTTCTATATATTAATAATCCACTTTCAAAATAATCATTTTTATGTTATTACAGTTTTGTTTTTCTGTATAATATCAGTTCATACATTTTATACCGTATAATTTGATAAAAGGGTACATAATCTTGAAAATATTAAACTTTATATTATTATCATATATGTTTATTACATGTTTCTCTATATTAATCCTAAAAATTTATAGATATAAAAATTATTTACACTATTAATTGATATGGAAAGTCATACATACACATGAACACTATTTTAACTGTATGATTTGTGGAATTGACTAAAGGTAAATAATAATACAAATTTTTAGATGGATTATATATAATATAATATTATATATTTATTATATCTATTCTTATTACCATCAACATAAAATAGAAACAAAAAATGAATCACATAGCTTAATAGAAGCATTTGTCCACACGTATGCACGAGCGAAATTATGGTTTAACAATGGATTGAAAAAAAGAAGATTGTTATTTTTTTATTAGAGAAATATAATAATTTAAGAAATATAATATATGATCTTTAAACCTATCATAATAAACATAATTGAAATATCGTGATGGAAAATGAATTGAATCTCTAAATAGAGGTGGTAGTCCGCAAGTATGTATGAGTAATACATCCACGTCCAATTTGATGGAAAAGATTGTGTATATTGTTGGTTACACAATCTTAATAATATTTAATTATATTTATAATAGCTATGTTATTATTTCACGATGAATACAGTGGACTTATATTTAGAATAGGAAATAATAAATTTTCAATAGTTCATGTATTATGATTACCTCTTCATTGGTAGAAATCTTTTAGATCCTATCTTAAAGACATTCGATGTGTTATTTTTAAAAATACTATCACCTCTAAATCAAATATAGGGAATTTTATAAGATAATTTTTAAGGTTTTTTAGATCTATTTGTAATAATGTGGTGTAAATACAAGTAGGTATAATTCTCCTTCTATAAAAGTGGAGGTGAGGACACCCTCAGAATTTCATAAAGATTAAATTATTAAAATTTCATACCTAAGAAATATGAATCCAACGGGATAGATATTATATATTAGGATAGTGTGAGGTAAAAATATTTCAATAAAAAATTATTTCGATATTTTTAATTTTAAAAAATATTAATATATCTTGGTTTACCCTTGATAAACCCATTTTGGCCTTAACTATAATTATTTTTGAACATTTTTGAAATTAATTATGAGAAATAATTAAACTCACCTCATGAAAATATTTTTATATTATTATTATAAATATGTAATAAATTTTATAAAATTTAATTCATTTAAATGATATAATATAATTTGAAATTAATCCTAAAAATAGTGATGACAAGCATTTTTTTAAATAAATGATTCTGAAGTAAAAAAAATCAATATATAATTTCAATATAAAATTGTTTCTAATAGCCTCAATTGAATTTTTTATAATTTTATTTTAAAAATGATAATATAAAATTCATTTTTTAAAAAATGGGAGTTTTTAAATTCATTATATAGAAATTATTTTTTCAATAAAACCTGAATTCCACAGTATTCATCAAAAATCAAAATTTTTACAAAATTATCAAAATTTTAATCTATCATATTATTGATAGGGTGATTTGAAATATTAAATAAAATTTATAAAATATATTATATATAAGGGTAAAAAAATAACTATATTATTTTACCCTAAATATAAGTATAAATCATTATTGATGAAAAATGTATTTTTGATGCCTATAATTGCTACTAAATATTATGAACTTATTTTTCAATATAATTAAATTATAAGATAAATTTATACATAATTTTTATAAAATGGTTTTTAATACTCATTTCACTAATTTATTAACTATTTGTTAGTAGTATACAATATTATGGATCATTTATATTTGGGTTTCTGTGTATCATAATATATCAAGGAAATTAAATTTATTTATAGAGAAACATTTCATAAAATATAAAGGTATTACATTATACCCAAAAATAAATAAATATAACCCTTGAAATTTCATCACTATGACACAAAAATTGATTATATGTATATTTCATCACATCCATGAGTTACCAAGAAGTTTCTTTTAATTTATGAAAACTTCAAAAAACATTACCCATGTGAGTATTCAAGTTATATAGCACTTTAAATCTATGATCATATATCTTATAGGTTGTTACTCAAATAAAAAATCCGGCTCGATCTGTATAACTTCCGTGTTTAATACATGAGACTTATCATATTATTTACTTCCTTAGGTGAGATTCATGGAACACATCATGAAATTAAGAGAGGTTCATTGGATGTTTAATGTGGTAACATATAATCCCTATTTAATCTTGAACCATGGATTTGAAAATATTTATAGGGATAACATTTCCCCTTGTTTGGAATCTCACAACCTCCATGCATTGGGAAATTTACTTAAATATTTTCTCACCAATTTCAAAATTTATATATCACTAATGATATTCAGCATAAATTTTCATTCACTTATGATCTTTTGAAATGTACTACTAAATAGATATAAATTTCTCTACCATATCATAATATATAATAGGTCCTAGAAGATTTCATTCTCTAATATAATCCTATAATGTTGAATTTTTACCCTTCCTTAAACATTGAGATTCATACGGAGCTATCTAAATAATTTAGTTAAGGATATTGTTTTACGAAAACATCAATATAGGATTGTGTTTATACCACCCTCTTTGAAATCCAAAGACAATACCTCAAAAAATACACCATCATTTTAATGGATCTATCATATATTCCATCTATTTGTGGATGAATTAGTATAGAAACATAACTCAAAATCTATAGTTTTCGGAATAATTTTACAGAACATCATTGTAATACACGTATTTAAGTTAGATGCTATAGAATGTGGTAGTATATAAATACATAACACTTAATAAATTTATATTCTATCAAGCTAATCAATAAATGAATATTTTTGATAGAAATGAATTGTACTAACTTTATAAGGAAATAAAGTACAAACCAATTAGCATTATTTCTATTCTGTTCTTTTGGGAGTACATCCCAATTATCCAAGCCTATATTTTCACATTTAAATAATTTTATTGGTAATAATTTTAGCAATATCATATATTTTATTCTTTTATACGTATCTTAGTGACATACAAAGAAACTACACACAAACTCAACAATATCTCTATTCATATTACCCAAAGGAATTTTAATTCTAGATCATTATATATATATATATATATATATTAATTATTCCATTATTTATTCAGAATTATTAACTATGACCATCATCGAATAGATGATTGTTCATTTTTAGTATTGATTGGCCACATAAAAGAATATAAAATAATATCATTCCATAAAAATAATGGCTGAACTCAGGAACATTAACCACATTATTTTGTAAATCTACAACATCATATTTTGATTTGTTGATCTTGACATTGAATTTTGGTTGAATCATTATTTTAGAAATATAATATTTCCCCAATTTTTTATAGATTTCCATAACCATAAATTAAAAATACCATATGTGGGATATTTTGTATCCTCGTCAAAGATACACTAGCAAGATTCTTTTGAAACAATTCTTTATCCACCATATTCACTTTCCAAAGGTGGTAATATAAAAAGAATAAATAATCCGGAATAAAAATATTAATATCATCTCTCATTAATATTCATCAATTTATGAGTGAATATATATTAAAAACATTTATGATTAGTAAATATATATAACCTTTACAAATAATTATTTTTCATCCATACATTTAATATGTAAAAATACCATATCTAAATCTTAATTATGAGATGGTATTTTTCTCACAAAAATTCAATTCTTGTGTGGAATAAGCTATCACCATTTCATTTATCATGGGGATGAATCCTATTCTATTATTATATGCATAGATAATGATAAAAAATACATTCCCACTATAGTGTTGTATATGCATAAGAATTAATAACGATTGTGGGGGAGTTATAACTACCTAATGAAATCACTATACATTTATAGTGTCCATCCATTTTGTAGATTACAATATTGGGTATATCCTCCTTCTAATCACAAAAATGATATTATCTAAAATGAAGTTCAATAATTGAAATGTATTGAGCTACACACAGTTGATCAAAAAAGAAAAAGATATGGGGTAAAGGATTATTATTCTTAATAATGATCATATTAATCTCCCAATAATCAATATAAAGATGCATTGATCCATCATTCTTATTAATAAAAATAACAACGCATTCCAATATGATTGACATTGCTAAAAATTAACCTTATCAATATTCTACTACAAATTATATTTTAATTCATAAAATTAAATTAGTTTTAAGGAGTAATGAATCTTTAAAAAAGTCATATCATAACATAAAAGTTCTGATGAAAAATAAACTTCATGATTTGTTGGATGTCCAAGAAACACATTAAAAAAGGAATAATAAAAATTCATACAACAGTCATATATTTGATGTTGATTTTTTCCAAAACTATAAGACATAAATAAAACTTATGAATAGTAATAAAAACACAAAAAGGATGAAATTTCCCTTGGAAGTTCATTTTTAAAATTTCACTAACAAATGACTGTTGAGTAGTTTAGAATATTAAACATAACATACCATCCATAGAAAATTATATGTGATTTGGGTGAAGAAGTCAAATTCATGCATAAGATAACATAAAATTCAACTAAAAGGAGGATAAGGTGATTTATAGGATACACAACACCATAAAATTCAATTGGAAAATAATTATATAGTATAGATGAAATCATCATACAATTAAAATTTCTCATTTTTAATTAAACATATTCCCATTCAGGTAGTATTGTGATACCCATTCAAAATTAATTAAAAATAAATGAGTGGTTATATCCACATTCAAAAAATATATTTTTAGTTCATGAGTGGATGGTAAAATTAACTTTAACCAATTCATTATCATTCCCCTTATTAGTAATTATGATTAAGTGAGATTTCACTTTTCTTATAATATTATGAGGTTTCTAAAATCAGTTGTCAGTACTAACCTTAATTGTTAGGAATTGTTTTTTATAATTCCCATGATCCTTTTATTTGAAACCGTAGAGTGTTAATCGCTCATATTGTGGTACTTTTGGTCTTTAATAAGCTAACTTCTTCTTCCCATCACATAATCCATTGATTCAAAATAATTTTCATTTCCACTCTTAAAACGTTTACTAGTCCTATTAAAAAATTTTACCCCATGTTTTCTTCCTCACTAAGAGTATAAAAGAAAATTAACGATCTTATCTATATTATTTTTATTTTTATAATTTCCTTTAAATTAAATATTTAATTCCTTATCCAAAACATTTTATTGATGTCTAAATTCAATATATATTTCATCCTTACTTTCAAATCATAAAATATATTCATAGCTACTGAGGTCTTATATGGATAATTTCATTTGGAGACATGTATTTATGCCACTAAGGAATTGATCAATCAGGCATTTATTTTGGATGATAATTATTTATGCATACCTCACAAGCCTTGTAATATATTCATCATTTCTACTAACAAATTCATCATCATCGTATTTTATTTTAAGGAATTAATTATCTATGTTCATATTAAGGGCAAGAGAACAATTCTTACAAAAAAATATTCATCTAAACTCATCCCACTATATGAAGTCAATTTCTTCATATTTCCTTATGTTTTTTAAAATCATTCAATGTTTTTTGATTTTGCATCCATATATTAAATAGTAAATATATAATTTTATTTTTTTGAACACTAGAGAATAGAAAAAAACATTATCGCAATAAAAAATATTTTCTCCAAATCTAGTGGATCAAGAGACAAAATAATAGAATTCATACGTTTCCTTATAATATAATAAATAGAATATTATTCCATTAATTTCTTTTTTCAGGATCACCATAATTCATATCTTGTGAAATTAATGCAGTCGTAGAAAAAATATTTTGTTATTTTAGATCCCATAAGATTTGGTTTCTCATGAATACAATAATTACATTTTATATCACATTAAGCATTAATATTTTTGTTTTGGGTTCCATCCATTGACAAAAAATGAAAATCATTCTTTGAGAAACAATAATCACATCGAGAAAACAAATAATTATGAATAAATGTTTATAGGATCATTACATTATGAATAATTGATATAAATCTATTAAACATTATTATAAAACCTAAAATCTATGTTGTTGGTCGGATTAGATTACTCAATAGGGGAGGGGTGAATTGGGTAACTATATAAATGTCTGTAAAAATTATTTCTAAAAGGTTTTTCACCAATATATTAGATACTTCCCAGTTAATCATGGTTATACTGTTATAAAATTTTGACTATTTAAATTACTAAATAAAAGACTGATTATTTCTCAATACTCTTAATATTAATTACTAAAAATACCTTTGATGTTATTATACTACGAAAAGATAGCTATAACTTCATTCCAATACTTACTATAAATGTGAATTTAGTGATTTTTGTGTTATGATGAAAATATGTATAATAAAGAAATATAAATTAAGAATCACAACAGATATGAAACAAGTGGTTCATTCTCAAGCCGAGAACTAATCCACTCCACCTGGTGTTCACTTGTCACCAAGAATTTTTTGTAAATAAACATTGATCCACACACTGGATCAGGGTTAACAACAGTACGCAAGACTTTCCAGGCCATACAGTTACCTCTTCCATTGTTCATAGTGGGTACAAACTACCAAGAAACACATGGACCTCTTCCACACTTATTCATGGGTATACACAAGGGTAAACGAGTTTTTGAGTAAGGATATCTTGTATCCTTCAGTTTGATGTGGGAGAAATAGTTTCTTGTTATATAGAAACACACACGGCTCGAATGTTAATAAAAATATACACAATAGAGAAGAATGGTTGAGATAGGTTTAAAAGTGCACTGAGTGTTGGTCTTTCTAGCTCCGGACATCTAAGATGAAGCAGATTTAGAATCCGAGTCATCGTCTGTAAAACAGTGTGTCACGATTCACCTTGTGTTCTTCGTGAGGTTTGACTGTGAAAAGATGTTCTCTAGGCTTCACATATTCTTCGTGTGTTCCTCTGTTATGTCGAGTTTCATGCAATAAGCCTTTATTTGAAAATTTTTCTCAAAGTGTGTTCTTCATTATGGTGCTCTTTCCCTCTTGGTTTTCTTTCTCATCTATGTATGATTTTTGGGAATCACTTTTCTTTTATCATCGAAAGCATGTGTTGAGGCTGATAAAATTCTTGTATTCTGCGCCTCGTGCCTCATACTATCCAATGATATATCGACAAAGAGAAATTAATTATTTCAGTGAATTAATATCTACAAATATAACTTTTAGAGATTAAATTGAAAAACGGAAATACATATTAGGAAACAATGTCATAGTATGTCATGGATACAGTGTCTCCTTCACATGGTGTCTGGATTGGTCACAATGTCTCATGGTCACAGTGTCTCGTGGTCACGGTGTTTCAATAATTACGGTGTCTTCTTCTGTGTGTCTTCTTCATGGTGTCTACTACACGTTGTCTACTTCATGTTGTCTCGTGGTCATGCAGTCTCATGGTCACAGTGTCTCCATGGTTACAATGTATGATTTACTGTGTCTATTTCATGGTGTCTACATCATTGTGGCTGCTTCATGGTATCATCTTTCTCCATTGTGTCTGCTTCACAATGTCTTAGAAATTTCAAGATAATTGTATTCAGACTTAAGAAATGATGATCAATGAATGGATTGGAATTAATCATTTGTCAGAGAAATCATTATAATGTGAGTCAAAAAATAGTATAAGGTAATTAAGCAGAATGAAGAACAATTTATATCTTCAATATATATTTTTAAAGCATGATAATACTTTAACCAACAATACACATGATTTGATAAAATGTACAAGATTTAACCATGTTTAATAGGATTTATGATCTTTAAATCACTATTTGTACATGATAAGTCCAACAATCTCCTCCTTTTGATGATTAGAAATCTTGTAAAGTTAATTTGTATATTTTATTCAACTGTAGTTATAGAGATATATGTCTAAAATATAACATAAATATATTTCTCTCCCTGTGGGATTATCAAAATGATGGAATAAGAGAAGTCATGAAAAGTACACATGTCATTAATGAAAATAAGGTTCACTACAAATGGAAATGAGTAAAACAAAATCAATAGCATCCCCATAAAAAAATAAACCATGTTATTCTTCATGGGATGGCATTCCCTTTTCCTTTAGTAGTAGTAGCAGAAGAGGATGCAATATGAACATAGGTCGAGGTAGAAGAAGGGAGTGAGGTGGAAGATAGAGAAGGTAAAGGAAGGCCTTCAAAAATAGATGGAGCCAGAGTATGAGTAGTAGAAGATCGAGGTAGTTTTTTATCAAGGATCACATGCCTAATATGATTTATTTCTTGGATGATAGAGATATTGGTAGAGGATAGGGAATAGGTGAAGGTAGGCAACTAAGGTCTTAGAGGAGCAACCGCAGGAGCAACAATGGTTGTACTCTGAACATGAAGGGAAGGACTCAAAAGCTTAATGAAATCTGTAATGATCTCCCCACCATACGACATGGCTTTCTCAAAATCATCCTTATTTTCCATAAACATATCCATAAATCAGGTAAACTCTATGGGATTTTGGACTTGGGTCAAGAAAACATCAGTCATAAGAGGAATTCTCAGAATTTCTACAAGATATGTGATATGATGTGTCATATCAGTCTTTGAGAAGATTTGGATGAAGTAGAAATACACATTCTGAGCAATCTCTTGTTGTGAATCATTAGTATTTTTGAGTGGATTTGGACAAGATAATGAACACAGTCACTATTCTTGATAATTTCATAGAGAGAAGCTTTGTTGAAACCACTGAGTACATTCTGAATCTCTTCGTTGACTACGTTTATAAGAAGAACACTGTTTAAATAAGGTTTAGAGGATTGATTAGAGGATTTAGAGGAATTGAATGTGGTGGTGAGAGATTTTAGTTGGTTAAACACTTTTTCAAGACACCCTGAATATTCATCCATGAGTTTGTTATGAATTACAAAAATCTCTCTCATAACATTAATAATCTGTTTGTTTCTTTCTATGACCATTTAATCTAAGGAAGCTAGATTAGGTTAAATCTGAGACACAAGAACCTATGGGGTTTGTGTAATATTAGGTTTTGCAGGGGGAGAAACTGGCTCGGATCTCTTGTGCATATTTTTTTCATTCCCCCAATCATACCTCTTCGAGTATTTACAACATCATAAAAAAGTATGTTTTCAACTCCATCTTCTTGAATATCTTGAAGCATTTTAAGATTAATTTTCCAGATTATCTTTTCCAATAACAATGAGGCATATCTCTTACTTATTTTGGTTACTAGGAGAGGATGTGTATTCAAGAGTTTATGGACTCCAGAAAAGAGGGTAGCACCAAATTCCTCTACATCATCCAAACTCACTAAGGAAGATTTATCTGATGATGATTCGGAAATAGTTACTCATACTATTTTGGGTTCTTTTGGAGGTGAAAATTTAAAGACTGATTTCTACTGGAATAGAGTAAATATCATTTCCTTTTGCTGAGACTTGTTGAGATTCATCCACATCATAGAAGTAGGGGACCTTATATTGAGTGGATACAGTACTTGAGATAACTAGAAATGGTATTTTAATAGATTCCAGGTTTGGGAGTTTCTCCCCCACAACTGTTGAATCCTTCTCAAGACTAAGAGGATTAGGGTCTTGATCTAATTCCTCAAAATCAGATCGTATTTCCCCACCCATTTCCTATCTATCTAACATAAAATCTAGCTCCACCCTCTCTTCAGCCGAAGGGATTATTTCAAGAACATATTGTTCTATATAGAGTTCGTCAAGGTTAGATTCTTTTATAAGAGGTATATCTTACACTATAGGTTCTTCCATTGAATTCATTTCAGTTTATATGGTAATAGATTCTGTTTCATCCTCAGGTTGATCTACTATATTAATATCATCATTAGGAGAAGGGGCTTCTTCTTTGAAAACATCATGAAGAACAAGAGGACTTTCATCCTCAATAGAAATTGTTTCTTTATGAGGCACAACATCCTCTTCATCTTCTTCAGATGTGTAATGAAAAATATCATATGGTTCCAAACCGGAATAACAAATATTTCAGGGTGTGGAAGGATGTTCCACTGGATTTAATTTCATAGATGTTCTATCATTGTCTTCCCCCCATTCCAGTTTCCAATGATTCTAATTTATCTTCATTCTCGTGATAGTCTTTTAGATAGTAAGAATTCACAATCACTAATTAATTATTCATTTGGTCCAACCATACCTTAGGATGGAAGCATGGCTGAGATTACCTGATAGTAAAACATGCAAGTTGACATCGATGTGACTTTGATCAGCTCACACATATAGTGTATGATATACTTTCATAGGTTGATATTATTCAAATTTTTTATAAGTTGGATCATAAACCGATTCTGATATTTTAAAATAACAAAATCATCCTTTCTAGGACTAACTTGATTTTTTATAAACATGAACAGAATCCTTGATTCTCCATCTAGTTTAGCAGCAATGGCTCTCCTCTAGGTTCCTTTTCCAGTTAAAGCTTTCAAATCTTCCTCCAGATCAAATTATTTGGATGATGGTGGGGGTACTCTCTAATAATCATCTCAGATACCTTCCTGAAGTATCATAAGGCATCCATCCCATAACCGCAAAGATAATGAGCATCTCTACCCATTGATCAATCATCACATGAAGTAACTATCATCAGAATCAAAAGAAAATTTTATATACTGATAAAAATGAGATACCAACTTAGGATCGATCAATCTTTTTTCCATAAAAACCACTCTAACCAGCCATGTTATTCTAAAACATTCAAAACCACAGACATACTAGATAGAAGCCATTTGGGGAAAACATCTGTCTCAGTTGTGACAAATATATTTTTTATATTTGGATTTAGAGATCGTTCAGGTGCTAGATTAGGTGCAATATTCTTCTTCATTGAGCTATACTCTTCTGGAGTCGATTATGACGGGCTCTTCATCCTAGGAATCCACTGATGGTTCGAGAGTGAGGGAAGGGTTGTACAGTTGAATAAGGGTTCAAAAAGTGTGAATAGAAGAATTACTGATTGAATAATTGAGTGATACATTATTTATTTTTTCATTTAGCAATTCCAAATATCAAAAAAGTAAAAGTGAAAGAAAAAAATGTGGAAAATTATAATTACCACGATATGAGTTTTTACTTAAAATATCATAATGAAATTTCACTATGAGATCGTGTCTCATCCTTATCGTGAGACAGTAATTGAGAATTATGGTGAGACAGTAACTGAGAATTATGGTGATATAGTAATTCAGTGAGACAGTAACTGAGCGTTATAGTGAGACAGTAATTGTCAGACAGTATTCACAAAACACTAAAATTGAAACCATAATCATGAAATAATAATGTATATAATAGTAATATATCTAATAGTAAGACATGAAACAGTATGATATTGAATAGTAAGACATAAAACATTAAGATATATATTTAAGGATTATAATGCCTAGTTCATGTATGATGTAGTCTATTATATCGATAGTTAATGGCTTGGTGAATATATCAGCATTTTGATACTCAGTAATAATGAATTACAAAGTGCTATCACCTTTCTGATAATAATCTCTCAAAATGTGATGTCTTTCATCAATATTTTTTTCCTAGAATGTGAAACATGATTTTTCAAGATTTTAATACCACTTGTGTTGTCACAGTTTATAGGTACATGCCTAAATTGATATCCATAATCTAGTAATGTGTGTTTCACCCACCAAATTTGTGCACAACAACTTCCTACAGCTATGTATTCATCTTCTGCATTAGATAATGAAATATAATTTGGTTTCTTACTACACCATGATACTAGTGACTTGCCTAAAAAATGAGATGTTCTAGAGGTTCTTTTTCAAACTAACTTATAACAACTGATGTCAGCATCAGAATAACTGACTAATTGAAATGATTTCCCTCTATGATAGAACAATCGAAGGTTGTGTGTATGCTTGAGGTATTTGAAAATTATATTTGGAACATTTAAATGATATTTCATAGGATTTTCATGATAACGAGCACACATACACATAGTAAACATAATGTCAGGATGAATACCAGTTATGTAGAGTAATCTTCCAATCTTTCCTCTATAAGTGGTTTGATCAAAAGTGTTTTCATCTTCATCAAGATCCAACTAACAAGTGGTACTCATGGGAGTGCCACTATATTTAGGGTTATCAAATCCAAAACGTTTTAGATGATCTATAGTATATTTACATTGAGTTAAAATTATTCCATCGCAATTTTGAATGATTTGAAATTCATAAATGAATTTTATTTCTCCCATTATAATCATTTCAAATTAATTTTTCATTATTTTAGAAAAATCAACACATAATGAATTTTTTGAAGACCCAAATACAATATCATCTACATGGATTTGAACAACTAAAACAACATTAGATTTTTTTTTATAAAAATGGTAGGATCATCTATTCCTTTTGTAAAACCATTAGAAATAAGAAAAGTACCAAACCTATCATACCAATCTTTTGGAGACAGATTTAAACCATATAATTCTTTTGATAATTTAAAAATATGATTGGGAAAATGGTGGTTTTTAATACTAGGGGGTTTTTCCAAAAAATCATCTGCAACTATATACCCATATATGAAAGCACATTTAACATCCATTTGATATAGTTTGTGTTATGACCTTACCCAACGGTGCATGATCCGCGACTCCCCAAGCCCGCCTCCTAAAGTCCAGGGGCTGGTGACTAGCGCCGAGTAGGCTATCACACACATGGGAGGCACTAGCCTAACGTACCTGTACACACACACCCACAAACACCTCCATGAAATAGTGCAGAGATATAGAAAACTGAAAAGTAAATGCATGTATACAACTATCCCACAACCAGAGTACATCAGAAGTACAAATGGGAAAAACATGCCCCACCAAAAGGAAACTACAAAAGCGCGTCCAACCTGCTCTGAAGAACCAGAATGCTTCCACAAACACCCGCCAGAAATCTCCCTCGGCTCCGCACCGATAAACACCCAGGTCAGTCTCGATCACTCAGCTCTGCCTGCTCCGGGTCCTCCTGGGACTCCGTCGAAAGGCATGTGGTCTGCCCAAGACACAAACATGTGTGGGCGTAGCCCGTGTAGGGGTGAGTATAAACATACTTAGTAGGCACCCCAATAACTCAAAACAAAAGAAATAAACTGAAATGAAACAGTCCGCTCATCCCGGCCAGACGGAACCCATATGAGAGAGAAACTCCATATTGTGACCATCCTCGGCTAAAGACAACAAGTCAACTCAGCTCAGGTGTATGCCCATATATACACCTTGAACAATCCAGATATACTCAGCTCATGCAACAAGCCACCTGAGGTACGACCTTGTCACCAGCAATGGTTCACAACCAGGAGAGTACACCACACAATCACAGTCATCCCAGATGACACTCATTCGAGAGGTACACTCCATCGGGTTTCTCAAAAACCTCTCAAATGCTGACCCGAGAGATCAGGCTCATCTGATATCATCACTGAGGAAACCATGCTAAAACAACATAAACACCAAACTCCTCAGATAAGGGATCACTCCCGGGGTCCACTAGGGGATACCAGAACCCACTCCGGTATACGAAGCTGACAGATAGGGGATCACTCACAGGGTCCGCTGAGGGATAAAACGACCCTATCTGGCATACATAGTTCTCACAAAAAGGGGATCACACCCAGGATCCACTGTGGGATACCACAATCAGATATGGCGCTTTACAAAAGCACGTCACTCGGATAGAGAATCATTGTCCATATAATGGTGGTCAAGACGATACCTGAACCCTATCTGGTATAACTCGCGATGTAGGGGATCGAACCGATGATGTCGCAACCCTACTGAAACCATGCGTTGGGTAGGGGATCACATAACCAACGATACTGCAACCCTACTATACACCTCATGCTGAGTAGGGGATAATATACCTGATGATTCCACAACCCTACTGAGTACGGCCCACCGCGTAAGGGATTATAATCCCGTTGATTCCATAACCCTACGGGGTTAACCAGCTTGATAGGGGATCACCACCTGTGGATAAACGGTCATAGCGATACCCAGAACCCGATTTAGGGAAAAGATGCTAGAGGATCCTGCTCCGGGCCACCGGAGGGATACTACAACTCTAACAGTTAAAACATCTCATCTAGATGATCACAAGCCTACCCTAGGGTTGTGATGTTGCGCAAACCCTCGTAGAAACGAACCAAGGGAGTACCCTCAACCACTAATGGTCCAAAAGTCGCTAACCTAAGAGACCCGCAACAATACCACCCCACGCAGCACCAAGGCCAATACCGAGGCCACTATCACGATCCACGCGGAAAAACACGCAGGATAGGCTGTTTACTCACCCGAAACGGACAACTGGTTAAAAAGGCACTATTCACCATAGCATGCCCGAGCAGGGCCCACACATCGATCCCAAAATTCATCGAACAGATCTCACCATTGTGATCCTCTTAAAAAACACACAGGATCGACTATTCATCTGCCAAAATCAGACTCCTGGTGTGAAAGCTACGTTTCTCCGCAAACGCCAAAACACGACCTCATGGGGCCCACACCTTGAACTCTGTCCCAACACCCGGAAACTATCTCAAAATGTCCATCGTACCATTAGGGTCTCAACGCCACTGATAACACATCATTCAGACGCTCAGGGTAGAAGTTACAACGGCCCGAAGTCGTAAAATAATAAAATATTATAATTTTATTCAACGTTTCAAGGCCCCAAGCCAAAATCCCTTCTCAAAAAATTCCCAAAGTGAGTTCAAAAGTTCTGCCTCGACGCAAGGAAGGTGTAGCCGCAAACAGATCGCAAATTGGAGTTATGGTTTGCGAGTTATTGCGGTTTAAAGAACCCCCGGAAAATCCTGGCCGGACCACCACTAGCCTCGCCGGAAACTACCGCGCCGCCGCCGGATTCTGCCGCGCCGCCGCCGGATCCGGGGTTTTTTCCGAAAAACATCCTAGAACCCCCGAGAGCACCCCGTTGCTCTAAAAATAGATCTGAAACATGTTTTTAAAACCTCGGTACTCAAACTATACAACCCTTATGACAATTTGACCAAAAAAAACACATAAACAGTGTCCGAGATTTTAATACTGAAACCGCCTACCAGATGGCGGAACGCCGAAGATTCAGGTGCAGAACGATGCCTACGACACGCTGGAGCTCCATATACTAATGAATGACGCATAAAATGGATGATTCTAGCTCAATCTGGCGAAGAAACGGAGGAGGTGGGGTGGGTTCGTCTGGTGCCGCACGTAAGGGGTGGGATGGGATAGATGAAATGGTTTTCTTTTTTATTTTATTTAAAAAAACAACTCATTTCACTCCCCACCAAGTCGCCCCCATCCCTGCTCCCAATGAAGACAAAAGTATGGTCACCCCTATGGTAAACGCGCCATTCTAAATGCAAGGGTGGACTCGGATTTGCGATCTGACACTCCGTTCAAAAATTATTCGAGTCGACGCTCGAAAACCCACTTTTCCACTTATTTATGGAAACGTTCCTGGTGGAGTTTTCGACAGCAGGACCACGACCGCGATGTTTACACATCTCCAAGGGTAAACAGAACGTTCCGGAAGCAACTGTGCCCTCGGATTCCTGTTCTGAGCTACCATTTAGGAGATATCACACCCCGGCCACGTGCATAGTATAAAAATACTTAATATTTTTATAAAATTAATTCTGGGGACACCAGGCCTCGGAATCGCATGTCGTCTTCGCCCCTAGCTTTGGATTATTCGTAGAAATATTCCAAAGCATGAAAGGCCTAAAACCCGAGTCGCATAATCTTCCCCCCTTAGAACTTTCCATCCCCGAAGAGCCCTAAGCTCAAGGGAAGTGACTGGACACTCAACTGGGTCTCCCATGCCAGCGAGTTCGCTAACCAACACCCATTCCTTAACACATAAGTCAGAGGGACTCAACCACCACACCTCAACACTTTCCGCTTTGGGAAGAACTAACTCACCCACACGATTTTAATTGCGTCACAAAAACCTGTCTCGGTGGGGGAAGGATCCCTCCTCCTCACGCATTCTAAGAACACCGAAAAACACCCGTACACGGTCTTACCAACGCCCAGAACAAAAATCGATAAGGCTACGAAAATGAAAGAGTGCTACTAAACAGTGTCTATCAAACTACTGCAGAAAGTAGAAAAGACACAAGACGCACCTCTATCGATCTACGGTGCTTCTGGGTCAACATCCACTAGGGAATGCAGCTGTCCACTCCCTTGGCCACCAGCTCCCTGAGCTTGGCATGGACCAGCTGGGGGTGGGGTTGGTGGAAACTAGTACCGCCCACCACCTCCTCCTACTGCACCCGCTCCATCGCCACGTCTGCCTCCCTGCGGACCTCCTTGCTTGAAACAATGCCTCTGCCACGAAGGTCCATCGACCGACTCTCTCTCAGAAGCACGACGGGTCGGACAACCCCTAGAATGATTTCCCCATCCGTCGCAAGAATAACACCGACTCTCCTGCGCTGACCAAAACTGGCATACGGTCCCTGTGATCCCTGAGACTCAGATCCACCATCCTAGGGTCACCTCATGAAACGCCAGCCACATACAGGCCCCTGAGTCTGTCATCAGCTACTAGATGTCGATGTCTCATCTCTCACGTGCCAAGTAATAATAGGGGGAATCGACTTATCCAGAAAGCTCTCCACCACCAATGCTCGCTCCATCACTTTAGTATAGGTGGGTAGGAACAAGGAAACCACACCTACTTGGTTGTCCCTATGTAAACCCTACTCAACGGTCTGAGCCCTAAATAACGGTTCTCAAACCATATCCAGGGAGTAGTGAGACATGTCCGTAAACCTCTCCGAGTAATCCAACATAGTCAGACCCTCCTGCCGAAGCTGCAGAAGCACCTGAATCCGCACTAACCTCAGAGTCACCAGATAGAACTCTTCCATAAAAGACACTCAAACTATTTCCATGTGAGCGACTCCTCATCGTGGGACTGAATCACTGGGATCCACCATCGCCAGACAAAACCATGAAGAAGGCTCGCCGCTAGGGACCATCATATGATTTGGAGTTGTCCTCACTAGGAGGAAAACTCGGGTGACATCCTCAAGCCATTCATCAGCTACCTGGGGGTCTGGATCCCCCCAGAACCTCAGAGGTCACAGCCTCCAGAACTCGTGCAGTGCACTCAGCCTGCGCGCAACCTCATCCTACACTACCGACACAACCAGTTGCTCGATAGTTGGTGGCTCAACTGGCAGACCACCTGGAGGTGCAACCTCAGAACCCGCACCCTGCTCCACAACCTCTACACGGGGCGGGTCCTCAGCACAATCCAGCTGTGGAACCCTCACTGGTTGTCATCGTGTAGTCATCCTGAAATACATTCAAGGCACACCACAGTTAAAGTGTATATTTGGAGAGCTGGCTTAAGAAGGAGAAGGAAAAACACAAAAACCGAGTCCTATATGATGCATGTACCGTTATTTCCCTGTGATCAGTGTACGAATTTCATGAGTCTAAAGGCAGGTTATCAGAGTCATGTTGTATGGATACGTCAGCCACCACACCAACACTAGAGTCTCTGGCCTGATATCTGATATCAAAACACCCTATCACTACTACTATGAAACCCAAAACAAACTCACAACTATACCAACTACGCTCTGACATCCCAAAGGTGGAACCTCCTTTGATACCACTCTGTCACGACCCAACCCAATGATTCTATATCCGTGACTCCCCAAGCCCGCCTATAATAGTACATGGTCTGGCGACTAGATCTGAGTAGGATATCACACACATGGGAGGCATTATCCTATGGTACCTATACACACGCACCCACAAACACCTCCATGCAATAGTGCAGAGATATAGAAAACTGAAAAGTAAATGCATGCATACAACTATCCCTCAACCAGAGTACAACAGAAGTAGAAAAGGGAAAAATAGGTCCCACTAAAAGGAAACTACAAAAGAACATCCAACCTGTTCTGAAGAAGGGGAACGCTTCCACAAACACCCGCCGTAATCCTCCATCGGCGCCGCAGCAGTAAAAACCCTGGTCAGTCACGCTCACTCAGCTCTGCATGCTCCGATTCCTCCTGGGACTCCGTCGAAAGGCATGTGGTCTGCACAAGACACAAACATGTGCGGGCAAAGCCTGTGTAGGGGTGAGTATAAACATACTCAGTAGGAAACCCAATAACCCAAAACAAAAGAGAACAACTGAAATACAACAGTCTGCTCATCCCAGCAAGAGGGAACCCAGACGAGAGAGAAACTCCATCTCGTGACAATCCTCAGCTAAACACATCTAGTTATCTCATCTTGAGTGTATTCCCATACACACACCTTGAACAATCATGATATACTCAGCTCACGCAACAAGCCACCTGAGGTACGACCTCATCACCAGCAACGGTTCACAACCAGGAGAGTACACCACACTATCACTGCCATCCCAGATGACACTCATCCGAGAGATACACGCCATCTGGTTTCTCAAAAACCTCTCAGACGATCACCCAAGAGATCATGCTCATCAGATAGCATCACTGAGGAATCCTCGCTAAAACATCATAAATACTAAACTCCTCGGATATGGGATCTCTCCTAGGGTCTTCTAGGAGATAGAAAAACCCACTCTGGTATACGAATCTCACAGATAGGTGATCACTCCTATGGTCCGTTGGGGGATACCACATCACGATCTGGGATACGTAGTTCTCACAGATAGGGGATCACACCCATGATCCACTGGGGTATACCACAACCCGATCTGCCTACCTGCTGGTGGATCACCGAAGCTTCGGGTGCAGAACGATGCCTACGACGCACTGAAGCTCAATTTGCTGATGAATGGTGCAGAAAATAGACGATTCTAGCTCGTTTTGGCGAAGAAACGGAGGAGGTGGGGTGGGTTCTTCTGGCGCCGCACATAGTGGGTGGGAGGGGAGAGATGAAATGGTTTTCTTTTTTTTATTTAAAAAAATAACTCATTTCAATCCCCACCAAGTCGCCTCTGTCCCAACGCCTGATGCAGTCAAAGGTAATGTCACCCCTAGGGTAAACAAAACATTCTAAACGTAATGGTGGACTTGGATTTGCGATCCGACACTTTGTTCAGAAATTATTCGAGCCAACGCTCAAAAACCAACTTTTCCTCATATTTACAAAAACGTCCCTGGTGGCGTTTTCCACAGCAGGCCCGTGCCCGTGAAGCTTACACCTCTCATATGGTAAAAGGCACAATCCAGATGCAACCTTTCCCTCAGATTCCTATTCCGAGATACCGTTTAGGAGACATCACACCACTGCCACATGAATAGTATAAAAATACTTAATACTTTTATACAATTAATTCCGAGCACACCAAGCCTCAGAATCACACTCCGTCTTCGCACCTGGCTCTGGAATTACTGATAGAAATATTCCAAAGCCTGACGGGGCTAAAACCCGAGTCGCTATAGTTTGAAATTAAGATGATCAGCATAGGCAAGCAAGATTATGATTTCATCAAATATAGCTACTAGTGTAAAAGTCTCTTCATAATAAATTTCTACTTCTTGACTATATCCTTGTGCAACTAATAAATCCTTTTTTATATCTATGTTACCAACTTTTAATCCTTATTTATTAACACCAATTTAGTTCCTATGGTGAATGTGTCCTTAGGTATTTCTACAAGTTTCCAAATATTGTTCCTTTCAAACTAATTAATATCTTTTTGCATATCCATCACAAAAAATTTATCATTAATAGAATCATTAATGATTTTAGGGTCAAATTGTGCCAAGAAGGTAAGATGTTCATCTTGATTTCTAAGAGAATCTCTAGTATGATTTCCTTTGTCTAAGTCTCCTAAAACAGCTTCAACGGGATTGTTCTTAAGAGTTATAATAGCTCTTGAAAATGAAAGACATGTGATTTCAGGATCATCAACAGATTCAGGTTTATTGTGACTTGAATCTATGTAATTTACAGAACATGATGTTTTCACAGATTCTTTCAGATAATGGTTTGAAGATTTTAGATTAATGATGAAATTTGATACATCATCCTCCAGGTTTTCTATAATGGTTTTAGGCTAATATGGATTTGATTCATAAAATTTGACATGAACAGATTCATCCACACATTTAGTTCTTTTACTGAATACTCTATAAGCTTTACTGGAAAATGAATATCCTAAGATGATACCTCAATCACTATTGGATGCAAATTTTTCAATATTGTCCTTAGTATTAAGGATATATACATTACAACCAAAAAATTCGAAATGGGTAACCTTGGGTTTTATATTGTTCCATAACTCATAAGGATTCCATTTAAGAATTGTTCGGATCACCACTCTATTGATTTTGTAGCTTTCTTTATTGAATGCTTCACCCTAAAAATAAAAAGGTAGGTCATACTCACTAAGAATTGTTCTTGCAATCTCTTGTAGGGGTCTATTTCATCTATCCACAACTCCATTTTTCTATGGTGTTCTAGAGGAAGAGAAATTTTTACTATAACCATTTTGTGAGAAAAAGGATTAAAAATATTGATTTTCCAACTCACGACCATGATCAATTCTTAAAGATTAATTCTAAGTAAGCTATTATTCTCTACAAACATGGAATATTTAGTAAAATAAGGACATGATTCACTTTTGTGAGCCATAAACAAGGTCCAATTATATCTAGAGAAGTCATCTTCAAGAACATAGACATTCTTCATCCCATTTAAACCTGAAACTCTAGATGGTCCAAAAAATCCATGTGAACAAGTTCTTGAGGTTGAGAAGTTGACACCTCTTTTTTGGATTGAATGAATATTTATTTTGTTTTCTTTTTTGACAAGGATTGCACACTTTTTCATTTGGAAACTCAAGTTTCGGTAAGTAAATAACTAAGACTTTTCTAGTTAGATTTCTAAGAGTGTAAACATTATTGTGTCCTAGTTTGGTATGCTAGAGCCATGAATATTTATGAAAAACACTTAAGCATGAAACATTTTGAGAAGATAAAAAATATAACTTAATAGGGTAAACATTATTACTTCTTAATGTAGAAAATACTAATTCACCTTTATAATTAAAGACACCGCAAGCATCATTTTCAAATATAACATGAAATCCATCATCACATAATTGTGGGATAATGAGAAAATTATATTTTAATGCATCAAAATATAGTACTTTAGAAATTTAAATAGACTAAGAGTTACTGATTTGGTTGAGGCCAAAAATCGTTTCCTTGGAATTTTCACCAAATGTGACATTTCCTCCATATATTTCTATTAGGTTCTTGAAGCATGAGCAGTCCCCTTTCATGTGCCTCGAACATCAACTATCATGTTCTATAGACTTTTACTTGAAATCATTAATCACGTTTCCTACAAAAAGATTATGCAAAAACATATTTGGTTACCCATACTTGTTTGGGTCATGTAATATTAGTGATAAGTTCTTTATGAACCCATATTTTCCTCACAAGTTTCCTATAAGAATTACATATAGTATTTTAAATAATAGACTCAATTTGGTCCATAGAAACATAAAATAGTAGAATATGTATCATGACATGAACAAGATTATTTGTGTCTAGAACAGGCAGTAAAATATAATGTCCTATATTTTGAAACAAAATTTTTCCTACCTAGATATCTTTTTCCAGGTTGATAACCAATGCCAGTGTTGTATTTTGGAGCAATTTGATTTCCTAGCATTTGAGAAAAGGTATTTTTCATTTTTGTAAAATTTTGTAGGTCACTCTTTAACTACTCATTTGAAATTTTTAATTCATTGTTTTCTTTGGTAATTTGATCATTTTTAACTTTTTTAGTTGTGAGTTCAGATTTAATAGTTACGGTAAGATCATGTTATTTCTATAATGATTTATATCTATCTTTTAGATTATTGCATGTTTCCTCATGCATGTTACAGTATTCAAACATATCTCAATTAGTCATATTTTCAGAGTCACTATCATCTCCAGAATAGTATAAATCATGTACATGAGAGTCTAGTGTTACCCCAGATGTGTTTTTCATAAAACTCATTTTGGCATTGTTAGGATGATCGTCATGTGATATATCTAGTCGCTTGAATTGTCCTTAGAATCACTGTAGGATGTTTTCATTTCTTTTTTATACTTACTATCCTTGTCATCATATATCTTTTTCTATTTTATCTTTGCACGGTCATCCATTATATGTCCTTTCTTCTTACATTCATATCAGACAATATCACCAGTCTTGTCACTTCATTTCCAGTACTTCATACATTTTCATTTTTGGTCATATTTTCCATTGAAGTTATGATTTCTAAAAAATTTATTCTTATTTTAAAATATATTAAATCTTATGGCTAATTGATCTATTTCTTCATCATTCTCAGATGATGATTGCTCATCACTAGAAATTTCTAGAGAAGATTCCAGTTTCCTTTGTCTTTGATCATAGAGGTGGTGGTCTTGAATGCAACAGATTTACTCTTTGGCTTATATTCTTCCTCCTTGTTGACTTTCAGATCATCCTCATACTACATCAGTTTCCTAATGAGTTGTTTTACAGGTAGTATGCTGATGTCATATGATTATCTAATAATGATATAGGTTCCCCTCCATCTGTACAACAGATATCTAAGAATTCTCATGATCTGTTACTTAACAGTTTCTTGTCTTCCAAGGGAAATCATTGTGTTGATAATCGCATTAAACATATGATACATGTCAGAGATAGATTCATTAGGTTTTATTATAAAATTATCATATTTAATAGTATAAGTATTATGTCTCGTCACTTTTATAGTTTATTTTCCTTAAAGAGAGATAGGCAGGGTATCCCAAATTTCATGGGCAGTTTTACAAAAAAAATTCTATTGAATTCATTATATTTTAACGAGAACTATAAAGCATTCATTTATTTTCACTTTTTTGTAGGTATTTTTGGTAGGTTCATCGCATGTGATTATATTAGTAGTAGGAATATTATATTCATATATACTGGATGAACAAATTTCAAAACTCATACTCTCTAAATGTATTTTCATTTCAATTTTCCACTGAGCAGAATTAGTTTTATTAAAGAATGGTGGAAGATTGGTTGTATAACCATCCAACATGTTATCCATAATAAATTATTACTTTAAATGATTTAGAAATTTAGAATTAACAAATATTTATAGATATTTATTGTTCGACTACAATAAATGTTGAATAAGATTAAATAGAGTCCTAATAAACTATAATTGATACCAAATGTTGGTTGAAGTAGATTACTCAAGAGGGAATGGGTGAGTTGAGTAACTATAAAAACATCTATAAAAAATATTTGTAAAAGGTTTTTCCCCAAGAGATTAGTTACAACCCAGTTAATCAAGGTTTTACTTTTATAGGAGTTGGACTGTTTAAATAACTTCTTTGAAGATTGATTAATTATTAGTACTGTTAATATTAATAACTAAAACAACTTTTGAAGTTATTTTACTAATAATAGACAGTTATAACAACATTCCAAGAGAAACTATCAATTTAAATTTAGTGATTTCTATGATATGAAGAAAAATATTAAAATAGAGAAAACTAAATTAAGCAGTACAGCGGATATGAAACAAGTGGTTGAGTCTCAAGACAAGACCTAATCCACTTCACTTGGTGATAACCTTCCACTAATCAATTTATATAAATAAACATTGATCCACACCTAGGATCGTGGTTAACCATAGTATGCAAGACTTTCAGGGCCATATAGGGACCACTTGAAAAGTTTTTAATGGGTACAAACTACCAGGCCACACATGGACCTCTTCCACACTTATTCATGGGTATACACATGGGTAAATGAGTTTTTGAGTATGGATATTTTGTATCCTTCAGTTTGATGTGGGAGATATATTTTGTTGTTATACAAGAACACACTGCTCAAATGATATTAAAAAATACACAACAGAGCAGAATGATTGAGATAGGTTTAAAAGTGCTCTGAGTCTTAGTCTTCATAACTATGGACTTCTAAGATGAAGCAGATGCAGAATTCGAGTCCTCATTTGTAAAAATGTGTGTCGCGATTCATCTTGTGTTCTTCATGAGGTTTGACAGTGCAAAGATGTTATATAGGCTTCAAATATTCTTTGTTTTTTATTCAATAGTGTCGAGTTACATGAAATAAACCTTTATTAGAAAAAATTTCTCTAATTGTGTTCTTCGTTATGGTGTTGACACCCGCTTGATTTTCTTTCTAGTCTGTCTCTTATTTCGGGGCAGCACTTATCTTTTATCTTGGAAAGCATGTTTTGAGGCCAATAGGGTGAATGTATTATACACCTCATACATCTTACTATCGGATGATATTTCTAAAAGGAGACATTAATTATGTCAGTTCATTAATAACATCAAATATGACCGTTATAGATTTAATTGAAAAATGACAAAACATATATGGAAACAGTGTCGCAGAATGTCCTGGAAATGGTTTCTCCTTCACACTGTGTCACGATTTTCCCTGGTGTCTCATGGTCATGGTGTCTCGCGGTCACGGTGTCTCATGGTCATGGTGTATTAATGTTTACAGTGCCTGCTTCACTATGTCTGCATCACAGTGTCTACTTCACAGTTTCTTCTTCACGGTGTCTCGTGGTCACGGTGTCTCATGGTCACAGTGTCTCATTGTTTAATGTGTCTCCTTCATAGTGTCCACTTCACGGTGTCTCTTAAAAGGTGTCTTCTTGCTTCAATGTGTCTACTTCACGATGCCTTAGACTTTTCAAGATAAATGTATTCAGAATTAAGCAATGATGATCATAGAATTGAATAGACATAATCATTTGTCAGAGAAATCATTATAAAGTGATTCAAAAAATATTATTTGGCAATTAAACTTAATGTAGAGAAATTAAGATCTTGAATGGTTATTATTAAATCATGATAATAAATTAAACAAAATTACACAAGATATTATTAAATTTATAGGATTTAACGAGGTTGAAAAGGATTTGTGATGATTAAAACATGATTAGTATATGAGGAGTCCCACACTTGTTAATGATATATTAAAATAATTTATAATAGTTCATAGTGTAAATGTGAATTGGCATAATTGTATCCACTAGGAATGTCAAACATGGTGTGCAACAAAGAGATAATTAGGATGCTCTATAATGATTGTAGACATAAAAATGGAAAACTCTTTTTTGGGTTATTACCCCTAGATGAATTTTTCCAAAACCACATACACTTATAGTATCAAAATAAGTATTTTTCTCTATGAAAACCAAAATTTATTAATAAATATAACACATGATGTTTTCTTATACATAGTATTTTTATAATGGTTCTAACTAATGATTTAACATCACATATTTAATAGGTTTCTAAAAATTTATATCATACCATCTATAACGAACCTTTATTTTCATATAAAAATATTTTATCTTATAAGCTTAATATAAAATACATAAAATTATGTTTCATGATATTATCATATAGGTATAGCGTCACTGGAAATTTGGCTATATAATAAATTTTTTTGTAAGATATTTACAAAATCTCCCACCATGTTCTTCCCATCTAGGACCCATAATATCTATATCACACATAACATATTTATCCATATCCTAAGTAATGGAATAATTAAAATGGTTGGCATAATATTCTCAATAAGGGTAAAAAAATGATATCAATGATAACTTAAGAATGACATGATAACAAGGGTCTGAGAATATGAGTGTCACATTTGAAACCATATAAATTATTTTATAGATCATAATATTAATTCATAGAATAAAGAAAGTCATGTCATAAGACATGAATCGTAATGAATTTAAAGAACATGATACATGAGAGAAAATCATTTTCATAAGACATTAATTTTTTTAGTTACACATAATAATTGAAATTCATTTTCATATTCAAGCCAAACTATCATGAATATTACAGTGCATAGGGTTAACTCCCCATTCCATTATATCATTAGCCATAGTTTTCTCCCAATACTGTAACGGTGTAAAAATTATCTTACTAAACATGGGTTTCTCTCTATTAAAATATATATTATATAATGATACATCCATATTTACCAAATTAATTAAAGGAATATATAATTATAATATGACATACCACATTATAAAAAGCCTACACAAGTGTTATAAAAGATTAAAAAGCCTTTAATATATTATAACTCATGTAAAGAAAGTGAGTTTCTTGAACATATCAATATTTCATTATATCATAACCCATAAAAAGTAAACTGGTTTCATAAATATTTTTTTACCATAATTATAAACAATACATAGAAAGAGTATTGATGATATCATTGGATTATATCCTCAGTAAATCTGATGTAATTATATTATTACATCTTATATAAACAATTTCAATAAAATATCACATAGAATGTTTCACGTGAAATGTACGATTTTCAGTTTGAAATAAAATATTTATAATCATAAAATTTTATAAATATTTACAAATAAATTTTTTATGAAATTAACCTTGGAATCTATTATAAAAAAATTAAATAAATGATCTGTCAAATTGATATGAAATTTTGTTCATGACTTGAATGTTAAAACAATGATTCCATTTATATTTTCAGTAGAACACAAAAAATAAATCATTCAAAAAATTAAAATAGGATTTCATTTTAATTTTTTATAATTATTTAATTTTTAAAATTAATTTATTAAATTGGAAAAAAATATTTAAAATTATCGTGAATTCTTTTTTAGAAAACATGGATATGATAGGAAACGTTTTCTCATATGAAGATATAAATATATATATTTCCACTGAAAAACATTTGTTCAGTATATTGAGATCAGAATGAGATGAAAATAAAAAGAAACCATGGATTCTCCAGAAATAAACATAAAATATAAAAATTCATAGGATTATTAAAAGGTATGTCATAAAATTTCTTCATTGGAAACATAATCATAAACAATATCGATAAATAATGTGATTGTAATATAAAATTCTTTATACAATGGTAACATTTGAATCATGAGACCAATTAAATAGAGAAACTAATAAAGATAATTATATCTATAAATTTTTTTATAATAAAAATATAAGATATTTATGTTTAATATATACACCAAATAAAAGATAAAAGTGATCAACAAGGAGTTTTTCTCACACAAAAAGCGAGGCGAAGTCCCTTTCCTTAGATTTTACTTTCATCAAAAGTAATATAACGTTCTATATATTTATTTTTAAATTTATTATATTCATATAAAATAATAATCAACATACATATAATATATTATATTGTTTACTTATAATATTTTAAGACCTATTTATTAATTAAATATTTTTAAAATAATTGATTCCATGTTTTAAGTGTTTCATTTTTCATAAAAATTTCAGTTTGGTTGATCTTGTAGTTCTACTTTGATAATTGTTCGACAATATTCAAAAATTTAATTATGAAATAATTATTATATATTTTAATTATATTTATAAATATATATCCACTCCTAAAATGATCTGATATAAAAATGAATTACATCGTTAATAAAGATGGTAGGTCGTACAGATAAATTAATTTTATATTCACATTTTGATTGATGGAATGAATGAATTTTATATGATAATTACCATTTTTAGAATCATTATCATGTACTATAAATCATATATATTGATTAAATATATACATATCACCATCCATGTAAATCCAAAATGAAAAACAAATCATATCAATTCGGGGAGGTCGTAGTCAACAAGTACACATGAGCAATGTTATTGTTTTCCAACAGATAGGATTTTAGGAAAGAAGATATTATATATTAAATATATAATAATATATTTTTTATTAATAAAATACATCATTTTTATATACATGTTATTAACCATCTGTGAAATATAAGGATGAAAGATGAATTGCATCTCTATGTGGAGATGATAGTTAACACATACGACTGAGCGATACATTCACTTCTCATTTGACGTAATAGAGGGTATAAATTGGTGGTTACATAATATTAATAAACATGGTGTATATTTTTTATATTGGTGGTATCATTTTACTATTAATAAAACATATTTATTAGAGGAATGAGAATAAATAAATTGAAATATGTTGAGTATGATGATAACATCTCCTTTGGTAGGCCCCATTAAGATCCATTATTAAGGGACCTTGGTAGTATTTAAAAAATATATAATTAATGGATATTAATGTATCTAATTATATTGGGGAATATTTTTTGAGCTAAATGATACATATTGGTGTAAAAAATAGAGAGGTGTGGTGTCCTTTTATTAGTAGAGGAGAGAACACACATGGAATTTTGTTAAATATTAAATTGTAATAATATCATACATAAGTAAAATGATTCAAAAAAGGATAAAAATTTTAATTAGGGAAAATATTATCTTTAAATATTCTCATAAAATAATATTTATCCATGTTTATTTAGAAAAAAACCCTTGTCCCTTGGTTTAACCCCCCCAGGAAACTCGTTTTAAGCTTAACTATAGTGACACAATTTTCTCAGTTTTTAATATTCATTATTAAAAAATGAAATATGCCTCATAAAAAAATAGGACATGATTATTAAAAATATTTAATTAATTTTTCCATATTTAATGCACATGAATTGTAAAATTTAATAAAAAATTAAACCAAAAAGCTTGATGAAAGGTGGTTTTCCAAAAATGGGTTTCTTAAGTATAAATAGATTTTATATTACAATAAAAAATAGAAATTTCTTCTAATGGAATATATTTGATTAATTATAATATAATTAAATTAATTATACAGTAAAACCCATTTTAAATAAAAATGGGTAAATTTTAATTGTTTTTTAAATAAATATATTCTTATATAACAAATAACAATTTTAACCACACATTAGAAAATATACCTTTATATAAAATATTAACAATTTCACACTAAGATCATATTCATATTAATATATGAAAATATAATTTCATTTTATCATATAAATCTTTAAAAATTAATGAAAACTAAGTATTTTATTTGTTCACAAAAAGAAATAAAAATCATTTTTTAGGAAAAATATATTTTTGGAGCATATAAATATTTTACTAAGAACTAATTACTCATTATTCATTACATTTTAATTATATAAAAATATTATACACAATTTTTTTACAAATTTCATTCATATATATTTTGTGAATTTAACAGCTATGTTGTATCAAACTTCAATATTATGTTTCTTTTAGATTTGGGTTCGTATGTATTGAAATCTATCACAAAATATAAAATAATTAAATGAAAAATATATCATAATATAATGGGATTATACAAGAAAGAAAATACAAAAGTGTTTTTTAATTTGATTAGTGGATGGGAGCTTTTCTTATTACACAAGTAAATGTTAAGTCATACTCGATATGGTTCGTTTTATAATTGTTTTTTTTTTTGAAGCTTATCAGTCCACGAATAGATAAAATTATGCCATGATGAGGGATTGTCCAAGTATCACAGAATAATAGGAAATTTGATATAGTGTAAATGATGTAGGTAATAGTATGACCAATTTGAATCAATGATTGGTTGTTTATTTTCTTCTTTAATCCAAGGAATGAATCATTTTATAGTCATACTATGGAAGGTAGAATCATTATATGATGATGAGCCTTTCTTATCAATGTTTGAAATCATATATTTTTTATTTACGAAATTTTTTATGTATAATGGTAATTTTATGACCCGATTTCTAATACATAATGGATGGAAAATGAGGAAATTTTATCATGTTAATCATGAAGGCCACACCATGATAGATCATTCCATGTATTTTTTATTGAGATAGGGCCACAACAATGGATTATTGATGTCAATCCATGATGGGGATTCTAGGTTGTTGGGCCTTTGTCTAGATATAATAAAATGAATACCATGAATGGAAATTCCTTTATTGTGCCATTCATGGAATGAACCTAAAAATGGCGATGAAAGGATCCACCATTACCCTAAGAGAAAAAAAACCAAACCTATGAATTGAGGCTCCATGGAATCATTCATGTTATAAGATTTTTAATAACCTATAGAAACGAAATATTTGATTTTTAATTATAAATATCCCTTTTCTCCTCTAATTTTTAGTCATTCAGGTAGGTGAATGACCAAATATCTTCCTTTATTGTCCCTCCCATAATCAAACATGATTAATTATTTTTTGAGGTGTATTACATCATTTTTTATGGTCAGATTTATCCCATTCTTATCTATTAATATACATCATTTGATATAGATAATATTTTAACCATGGGACTGGTTTTGATGATAATTCCACAGAAGCATGGTAGAATTATTCAAAGAAGATATAATTTTTATTTCATTAGATAAAGGTTAATCTAGGATGAATAATGTTCTGGGTTTTTATTGTATTAATTTTGGTATGTAAATTTTCTAAATTATATATATTTTTTAATCAAATATTATATTTTTTGATCATTATGTCAAATATATTATGAAAGGTATTTATTTGTATGTGAATACAATTGTTTATTGGGAGGTATATAAATCTCTTTTCAAGGGGATTCACAGTTTTTACACAATCCCAAAAAGAAACCATTTAATTTTTACCTTAATATTAATTATATAATTAATATTTCATTGATTAGTAAATCTATTTTTATTAATTTTATATTTATTTGAATGATTTTTGATGGAGTTAGAGCCTAATATTTAATGTATATGGTCGGCTTAGAATGGTTGAACTAAGGCGATGCTGGACAAGCTAGAGAACGACCCAAAATATTGTTGGTTTCCCCAAGATACCTCCCAAATTTTAATGTAATTTTTCAAGCAGTGTGTGATATACAGTATCACCAATTGTGTGTGGTCGTACGCAAATTCAAATGGAATTTTTCTTCTTTAACCCTCAAGAGTAGAAAAAATATATCATAATCCACAATGTTCCCATCAAAACAATCATGATTCCTTGGTCAACGATAGTGAAATGTTTGATAATAAATGTGTTTTTACAACTTATGGACCATAGAGGGGTTTAAATTCCGAAATGAATATAGTGTACCACGAGATAGGTAACAATAAAATTTTTATTGGGGATTGTGATAGTCATAAATTATTGACATATGGTTTTTCGAAGGAATGAATTTTTGTATAGGTTGGTTGTGAGAGTATCATTTATTTATACCTTGAATGTGTTATGGTATTCATTATATATATATATATTGACAAACCTATTATTTTCCCTAGTTCTGAAACATAACTCATGATATGAGCATGGTTATATTAAGTAACATTTTCCCCTTTTTGATTAAATATGAACATATAGTGTGACTTTATATAATGGTATAAAAAAAAGTCTATTTAGACCCTTATTTTACTTAGGGGACTATTATTGGTTCCTGTGATTTATATTTATCTTTTGTATGAATAGACTAAGGGTGATATATCAAACATCTTCAAATATTAATTTGTGAATGGAAATTGGTTGAGTGCTTCAGAGTACAAAATATGAAATTTGTTTTATGTTTGTAAAAATTTCTATGTCATGTGAGTATGATATATTAATAATTTATATGAGTTTACATACCCCCGATATATGTGATATGTGTGTGAGTCAAATTTTTAAGTTGTTGGCTATGGTTTAATCCCCCTGATGATATATAATTGATCTTTTTGGGGGGAGTGTAATCCTCAATGTGTATATTTGTTATGATTTGATGTAGGGGAATCCTTCCACAAAATATCATTGTTGGATTTGGGTGGGTGACTTATCTAATTGAGTATTATGATGGTATATCTAGGTTTCTATATTACACCCTAAAAAGTATATATGATCATATATCTGAGTGGAATGATTATTCTACTATGGTTATGATAGTATATATTTATGGAATTATTATCCCAATAATGATTTTGATGTTATATATAATAATAATAAGTATCCATGTTATAATTATGATGGGGGATATATGAGAGATTATATAATACTCACAATGAGTATCTGTTGTGGTTTGACTAGAAGTGATGCTAAAACCCCATTGATTTTGATAGTATATCTAGTAAATACCATTGAATTCCCAATTATTACATGTGATTGTATATATTTCAAATCTATATATATACAAATATGTTTATTATATATATTAATAGATATGTTGGAATCTATTTCTCTAAATCATATATGAATTTATACTATTTTATAGAATTATGAGAGTGGTCTTACGGGAAATGTTATGATATATTGGAACTAGATGAAGCATGAATGGTCAATCATGGGTGTCACCATATAAGTCGAGGATCAATGATAATGTATAATATTTTTTTTCTATTATTATTATTTATCATTTAGACTATATATATATATCTATAAACTGTATATATATATATATATATCATATTTTGGGGACAACATTGGTGGTTTTCTACTGTGTTATACTTAAAAAATCATATGGTTTCCTTGGCATATTTTTGTGCAAGATGACCACATAATCATGGGTACTGGTAGGGTCAAGGACAAGTATTAGAATGTTCTGTATAATATATTTTATTTGTTCAATATGTGAGGCCTGATGTGGTACCCAAAAACATGTAACACAATGAAATTTTATACGATATTTATCATCAAATAATGTTAATTTCGTTGATAGCTTCTAATAAATGAATACTATAGTATACATGCATTTTAAAATATAAAAATTTTATAACCAATATAATAATATGTATATATGAATAAAAATAACGATATTTTGAAAATAATGTTTACATTTTTTAGATAAATAAAATAAATTCATAATTAAATGCTAATTTTTTAGTTATGTTATTATATTCATAAAACATACATTTATTCTAAAAATTGGTTAATATTTATTTTTTATGTGACAATAGGATAGAAAATTTATAACACAAATAGAAATTATAATTAAAAAAACTATATTAATATTATAAAAAATCATAGAAAAATTATATTACTGTTAAATTGTGAAAACTTCTTGAATAGATATAAATTTTAATGTTACAATCATGTGTCTCCTATGCCCAAAAAGGATAAAATCTGCTCTCCCAGCAAAACCACTTCCCCTAGGAAAACTAGACGTCAAAGTGTTGGTTCTAAAAAGAAAGGGGGGTCAAACCCAAAAGGTAAATAATTATGCATATTCTATATTGGAATTTTCAGGGGATTGCAAACCCTGGAACCATTAATGTTTTGAAGCGTATTATTTTTACTCATCGTCCCATGCTAATTTTTATTACTGAGCCTAAAGTCAATTTTGCCCCTAAGTTCACGCAACTGGGTAACCTTGGTTTCTTTTTATTGGGTTCTTGTATCAATGGTTATATGGACTTTCTTTGGATTTTCTTCCACTCCTCTTTGCAAAATGTTAATATCTTTAGTCTCTCTGCACAAGCTTTGACATGTGATTTTTACCTTGCTAGCTCTCACATCTTCATTACTTTTGTCTATTCCAAGAATAATTACCTTGATCAAAGATCTCATTGGAAGGCGATTTCTGACATCAATATCATGATTCAAGATCCCTGGGTTTTGGTTGGAGAATTTGATGCTATTTTCTCCCCCTTTGAAAAAATTGGGCACTCTTTCTCCTCTGTCTCTGACAGGGAATTTAAAGCTGCCATTGAAATTAATAATCTCATTTAGATTAACCTTACTGGTTCCCAATTCACTTGGTACAGACACCACTACAACCGAGTGGTGGCGATTAAACTAGAATGATTTGTCACTAATGAATCTTCTCTTGATAATTATAACCAGATCTTGTGTGCCACCCTTACTAAACTTGCTTCTGATCATCATCCGATCTTAGTCAACTTTCCTCAAAACTCTTGGAAACCTTTCTTTCCTTTCATATTTAATTTGGCCTAGTCTTCTGACTCATATTGTGTCTCTCTTATAAATACATCCTGGACTAATATGGGAAATCACATGGATCCTTTTGTTTGCACCACTAAGTTTAAAAATCTGATGAACATTCTTAAAAAATGGTGTTCTGATAAACCACCTTTATTTGAAAAAGATATCCAAGATTTACAAAATGATATGTCCCTCTTTCAAGTTAACAACACCTCATTCGTTTCTGACCCCCAGGATAAAATCACCATCTCTACTAAATTGATCTCTCTTCTAAACTTTAAGGATAATTTAAAAATGCAAATCTTCATAGCTAAATGGCTCAAGGATGGAGATAGAAACACCAAATTTTACAACTCTCTTTAAGGGATTAGGAAAACCTGTAAGCCTATCTCTTACTTAAGAGTTGAGGGTAAAATCATTGAGTCTGAGGAACAAATTGAAAATTATGTTGTCTCTTACTTCACTGGAATTTTCAATGGTCCTAGAATTAACAAAGATATCCTTCCAAACATTATTCCTTATATGGTGACTTCGGAGGATAACTGTTTGCTTAACTGCATCCCTCTTGATTCTGAGATCACGGATACTGTTTTTGGTCTAAATCAAGACAGTGCCCCAGGCACCGATGGTTTCAACAATGGTTTCTATCAAAAACATTGGGATGTCCTTCAAAATGATGTCTACAACTTAGTTAAATATTTCTTTGAAAAAGGTGTTCTTCCACATGCTCTAAAATCTCAGTTCCTCACGTTAATTCCTAAATTTGATAATGCAGATGAAATTCACCTCTTCCATCCCATTTCCCTCTTATATTCTCTTTTTAAAACTATCACCCAGATTCTTGCAAATAGGATTTCTAATATTAGTATCAAAATTGTCTCATGGAACCAGTTTGGTTTCATCAAGGGTAGATTAATACAATATTGTATTTACCTCACCTCTGAATCCACCAATTTATTAAACAGAAATACTATAGGTGGGAACATTACTCTTAAGCTTGACGTCACTAAGGCTTTCGATACGATTGACTGGACTTTCATTTTTAAGGTCCTATCCAGTTTTGGCTTCAATGACTCCTTTATTAATAAAATTAAAATCATCATCAACTCTGAAAACATCTATGTGCTTATTAATGGCTCACCTAGGGGTTATTTCAAATGCTCTAAAGGAGTTAGGCAAGGTGATCCGCTTTCTATGATCATTTTCTCTATCATCGAAGATTATCTTTGTAGAATGCTCTCCCTCAATGTTGAGGAAGGAAGACTCAAACCTATCATTGCTTCCAGGAATACTCATGCTCCCTCTCACCTGCTATATGCCGATGATATTATCCTTTTCCTTTATGGATATAAAAGAAATTTCAATAACCTTAAATCCATCATTTCTCACTATGAGGAGATTTCTGGTCAATGCATTAACTGGAAAATATCATTCATTTACATTGGTAAAAACTTCCCCTCTAATAGGAAATCTCATATCACAAATGTTTTAGGGATAAATGAAGGATCCCTTCCTTTTACTTATCTTGGAGTTCCCATGTTCTGGGGTCGGCCCAAAGCATGTTATTTTCTTAGCCTTGTTGATCAAAATCTAAATCAATTTTCTTCCTGGAAAGGTAAATCCCTTTCTATGGCTGGAAGAATTTTCCTTGTGAAATCCACTATTGTCTCTAATCATTTCTATTCCATGATTGTATAATAATGGTCTTTGGGTCTGATAAAAAGACTTAATGCAGCTATCAAGAATTTCATCTGGAGTGGAAGTACTCTGGAAATGAAATTAGTTACAGTTTCTTGGGCCACTTGCTGTAAACCTATTGAAAATGGAGGAATTGATATTAAGAATATTAAAATTTTCAATGAGTCTCTTCAAGAAAAACTCACATGGTACCTCATTCATAATAACACTCTCTCCATTAGATTCCTCAAAATCCTCTTCCTTGATAAGCTTATGTCTGGCTCTTCTAATTATATGACTTCTTCTATCTGGCCTTCGATCAAAGCTTCTTTTCACTCTATCATGGAAAATTCTAGATGGCTTGTTAGTAAAAACTCTTCTTTAAATTTATGGTTTGATAACTGGACAGGCTACCCTCTCATTACTGATATGCCTAATACCTTTTCTCATAATAATTCAAATTTCTATATTAGAGAGATGATAAATTCCCCTGATTCTCAACTTCCGGATCCTATCAAGGGGATTGTCGATAATTATTAATTCACCTCCAATGAGGATCTCCTTGTTTGGGAACCAGCTCATAATGTCCTGTTAGACTCTAAAAAGTTTTATCGCTATCAATTCCGTAATAAGGATGAAAATTTTAATTGGGTTTCTAACCTCAATAAATCATGGATTAAGCCTTCTCGCCTTACCCTTTTGTGGCGTATTGCTCATCAAAAAATTCCAACTGATATTTTCCTGCAATCCTGCGACTTTAGAATTTTCTCTAAATGTAGATTATGCAACCAACATCGCGAGGACATCAATTATCTTTTTTTATCTTGTCATACTGCTATGGCCCTTTGGCATTACATTTTGAACTTTTTGATTGCTGATGGCTTTTAGATACATTTATTCTCTCTCAACTGAAAAGAACGTTGGAATTCCCAAGATCTCCTCAAATCAAGAATCTCTTTCTAACAGCTGTTGCAGAGATTATGCATATTCTTTGGTACGGTAGAAATGATTCTGTTTTAAACAAAAATTCATTTAATATTAATGTAGGTAAAATGTGGATTCTACTACCTATGAGGCAAGCAGCTACGATACAAAAGTATTGTTGTGATAATTCTGTCATTGATTTTGAAACCCTTCGCCGAATTGGCGTCCAAGGTATTTTCCCGAAACCTCGATACACTATTGAAGTTTTCTGGCAGGCACCTACTCTAGGTTGGATTAAAGTAAATGTGGATGGAGCTTCAAAGGGAAATTCTGGTCTTGCTGGATACAGGGGAATCTTTAGAGATCATCAAGACCGGATCCTTGGATGTTTCTTTGGAAGCTGTGGAACTGCTTCTGCGCTGGAGGCCAAGATGCTTTCTACCATTCATGTCGTCTCCTATGCAAAGCACTTCAACTGGAAGAATATCTGGATCGAGAGTGATTCCACTACCATTGTGCAAGCCATCTGGAAGGGAGATGTTAATTTGGCGTGGCCTCTCACCCCCAGATGGATGGATTGCCTCGCTACGTTCAATGACCTCAATTTTATTGCCACGCATACCTATCGGGAGGCTCATATGGTCGCGGATGGACTTTCCAACATGGGAGTCTCTCATGAGATCACTTGGATGAATGAACTCCCGCCAGAGTTTATTCCTACTTTTATTAAGGATTCTAGAAAAGTTCCCTTTTTCCGTCTGTTGAAACTCGTTTGTGACTTTCTCTTTTGAATAAATTTCTTAGTTCTGGTCTTTTAACCAGAACCTACCTTTTAAAAAATATAATTTTTAATGAATAGTTAAAAATAATGATTTTATTATTATATTTATTTATGTTAGATAAATTTAAAAAGTCAATGATTATTTTAAATATGTTTTAATAGTAAATATATTTCATTTATATTATTACTACTTTAATTTATTTCATCTGATTTAATTTTATCTTCTACTTCATTATAGAAACTTTTAATATTTAAGAAACAATTTTCCCTTCAAATTATCATTTCATCGCGTTTTGTGGGTATATTTTTAAATATAATTATTCCAATCCTATCAATTTAATTTGATAAAATGGATTAAATATTTATATTACTCATGTATACATTATTAATAAGGACAATTTCATTTATTTTTAGGTTGATTAGAAAAAAAATAAAAATTTTCTTATCGTGAATATTGTAAAAATATGTTTACCAGGTTTTAATATCAAAATAAAAGTTTAAATTTTCCAATTATAAAATTTTAATTTTAATTTTACTAATATATATTGACCTTATACTATTCTAACATACAAAATATTTCCATTTTGAATAATTTGGAATAAGTATTACGCTATTATATATTAATCTTTTAAGTGATTAAAATTGTTATCTTTTAAACCCTTATAAAAGGACACTCCATCATTATATTCATTAAAACTCCTTGAAGCATCTTCATCCAACAAGAAATACCAATTTTGTTCCAAAATTCCCTAACCATGAATAAATAGATTTTTTATTCTTAAAAAAAATATTTTCAGGGTCATTAAGAATGCTTCTATAGGAGGCCTATCGATGAAAAGGTAATAATCATACCTGAGCAATATCAATTTTTTTATTCTTATACATCCTCTATATATTTTACAACAATGATAGATTAATAACGTTAGTATTATGAAAAATAATATAATGTTATTATGGTTTTATAAACACTGATATACATCGATTATTCCATCAAATGTGAAGTAAATGTATCAATCATTTGTATGTGTGGTCTACCGCCTCTACATAGTGATACATAGAATTTTTTATAACAATCATTGATGAATGGATATTATGATTGTATTAAATTATATATTATATTATTTCCATAATTATACTTATATACTTATATTATAATGTATAATATATTACGTTCTTACCTATAAGAAAACGATAACAGCACTCATGAGTACATTTGGAGGACCATATCTATATAGTGATGTCATTAAATTCTCATTTATTATTATAATTAATGGTATTAAAATTTTATTTAATTAAAATATTTTATATAATAACTATTTATAAAATCATAATTAGTAGTTACATTTCCTTCATTCTATCCTTCAAAAAGTGACACAACATTCATGTGTACCTACAGCCTTCCATCCCATGAATGGTGCAATTAATTTTACAATTTATACCCTTTTTAGATGAATATAAATAGAAATAAAATGAATATGTTTGATATTTACATATTGAATAAATTATATCGATTATGGAACCCTGGTCAAATTAGTTTTGTCCAAAACATGTGAATCAATATTCTCTAGGAAAATTAAACAATTATCACTTAGAAATGATGATTTTAATAAAGAATGGTTAATAAATTAGTAATATAATGTTGTAACTGGAAAATATATGTTATTATAAGTATATATATGATTATTTAATATAATTATATTGTTATTTATTTTATTATATATGTGGTTAGAGTGCTTTTGTAGCCTGTTGAACTTGATGTAAGGGGTTTATGATACATTATAATTGTGTATAAAAATAGTTTATGATACAGTTTTTGATGATAAAATTTAATAAATTATGTCTCAAAAATCCGTTTAATATTATTATAATAATTTATTTCCTCAGATTTTATTTTATCTTCAAATTTCCCACTATTTATAAACTCATGTAAATGAATGTATGATTTTATAGAAAAGTGGCATTGTTTCTATCTTTGGTCGACAATCATGTTTATTCCATATTCATGTTTTCTAAAACAAATCTAGAATATTTTTAATATTATTATTTTATATATAATTTTATTTTTAATAATTAATTAATATTAATTATTTTAAAATGTATATGCTTCTACATTTTTTTGATTGGGTGTTGTTGAATGTTTACTAAAAATATTAAAAAAATATCATTTTAACGAACATGACCTTAATAAAAATTACCACCATCATGGCCACATGATGTTTTGATGTCTCCTTTTAATGTTTTAAATGTTATTTTAAATTTAATGTTTTATATATATATTGGAATTTTTAAGATTTAAAATAATTTATTTCTATGAAATAAGGTTATTTTCCCCAAGAATAATTTTAAGTGAAGTTTTAATTGGATTTTTTGAATATAATGAAATATTTTGACGTTATTTATGATTTTAAAGGGATATAATGAAATTATAACATAATTATTATTTCATTTAATGTTCTATTATTATTATGATGAGATATTTATTAATCCCATATTCAGGGGTAATGCAATGATGAATTGTTGAAATGTTTATGGAATATGATTCTATTATGCATGTTATGATATATGGTGATTTTTATGATATTATGAACAAAATATAAATAAATAATAATTATTTGATAGTTGGGAAAATAATTATATATCCTAGTAATTAATTGGTTAAATATTTATATATAGTGAGATAATATTGACATGAATGATGAGTGAACCCAATTTAGTAAGGGACTCTGTCTATTGTGATAGACATAGTAGTGAACCACAAAAAAGATATTTTTTAAGTAGAATTTAACCCAACACACTATGATATTTTTTTAAAATGGTTTTCCCCATGAAATTATTTTAAATTATTATATATATTCTATAAAATTATATCACATCACAACTTTATGCTCTCATGGCTAATGATACTTGATTCCTACCTTATTCATGTCTTATGAAGTATTAGTATTTATTACATGAATCAATATTATGATCTATTATATGATGGGTACATTATGAATATTTAAAGGACATGTTATCATAACCTTCTATTCATGTTATGAATTAGTGATCATTGATATCTTCTTTGTTTACCATTATAAATGATCTGAGATCACACTATCCCATGTCACATTCCCGAGGAAATGGAGAATGGTTTTAAGTATGAACTGTTTATAAATGGTGATAATTATGAATAAAATAATAATAAATGATTTATATCACTTATGGACATGTTTTTTATGTTTCACATTTTCGAAAGACACAAAAAAATAATGATTTTGACATGGATCATAGTATTATGTTTTGAATAATCATTCAATATGATCTGATATTTATGTAATGTATGGAACACTATATACTTGGTTCATATTATTTAACTTTTTTTATCTTTAATATGTTTGAAAATGATTTAACCATTGGAGAATTAGCTGATATATTCATAACATATATGACACGTTATATAACATATTTTTTATAGCATGGGTATTAATTATTTATGTCTACACTTAGCTGTGTTGCAAATTAATTTTATTTTATTTTTATATAAATGGTTGTATGATATTTAAACTACTTTTATTACTCAAATATGAGGTTATATTATACTCAGAATATTAACATAGACTATAATTTATATTAATAGCCTCCATTATATATGGATGTGTGTTTATATTAATATAAAAATATTGGATTATTACTATATAGTGAGTAGGGTTGGGATGTCCCATGTGGTATATGTTTATTGATTTATTATATTAATATTTTATATTTCATATATCATAGGTACAACTTGTTTTAACATGGTATGTGTGATATGTCCAATATATATTTCTTATTTCTAATGTTCTAATGTCTATGTTACCCAAAATCCATGTTTGATGTTCCCACATTATCATATAACAAGTGTGTTGATTATTTATAATCATAGTGATTTGGTATATATTTTTACATTATTTTATTTGTAATGGAGAGGAAATCGATTTGGGTCATTTCATCATATTAAATTAATAATTTCATAGGTCTTATTCCTCTTTTTTTTGAATATTTAAATAAATCTATAAAAATAAAATAATATTGGATTTAATAAAGTAATGTTTTAAAAACTGACTATTTGGTTTTTTCCCATGTAGATTCCATGTGTAATTCAAAATAACTATTTAACATTGGTAAAAACCATTTTAAAAATTGATCGTGGGTTTCCATTTTTTTAAAGAGAAAACAAAAACAACTTTTTCATTTTTAAAAATAACTTATTGCTAACATTTTACATAGTTGTATGATATGAATATTATCTACTTGATAAAAATAATTATACATTTATGAAATATTTATTCCCATATAAATGTATTTAATTTTTATTGGTTGGTATAGTTTTTAGATTTTCAACATGTATTAGTGCCATTGATTTAGGTGTCTACTTCATTATGATATGGAAAATATAGAGACATTAGTTCATTAGAGTAGATATTTCCAAATGTGAGTTTTTGATATATTAAATAATACCATTTGAGATGATTCCTGATATTTTACCCAATGGGGATATGGAATATTTTTTTGGTCAATGAACATAGTGAGAAAGATATATAACTGAATAAATTATTGAGTCTGGTGTCATTATTGAATAAATGGATATATTAACATTAGTGTTTAGATGTTATCAAATTGATGTAAGTATCCCAACTAATTTTTTTCCATGAAATTTTAATCTCTATAGATGTAATGTATTTTCACTTTTTTGAGGATGATATTGATGAATAAGATATAGTATTTCTATGGGGTCATGGGGTTGAGGACATGTTGGGTATTATATATGTGAAAAAATAAGTAGTGCTTATATTGTGATTGGTATTAAATTCATGGTATGAATGTTCAGTTGGTTAATTAATCTTATAATCATATGAGTGATATGATATAACTGATGGTGACATGGGTCGAGTAGTTTAATTTCGCATCACTAGTGTGTATACATACATTGGTATATTTTTCTTATAAATTTGGGATATAGAGAACTGTTGTCAGAATAGTTTAACGGGTACTATGTTACCATATCCTAAGAGTTTTAATTGTTATTTAATCATATGGTTATTGGTTTTTATCCCTCAATTATATCATAATATTTGTTATCATTATTTTTGATTGTGCAAGCAGTTTGGAATGGTGTGATTCATCTTGGTAGGTTGATCACCACTCGTTGGATGGACTGCTCCATTCTCTTCACGACATCAACTACTTCATCACTCATATATATTGTGAAGCTAACATGGTTGATGATGGTCTTGAAAAAAATGGATCTAATCAAGACATTTCCTGTCTTTATGAACTTCCTATTGACTTACATTCTTTTCATAATAATTATTGTCATATGATTTAGTCTTTTATACTTTTGTAACTCTTTTATATTAAATTTATAGTGCCTTGGTTTTCTAACCAAACACCATCTTAAAAAATATAGATTAGTGTATGTTATATGACTTTTTGGGGGATCATTATAATAGATGGAAATTCTATGTTAATTAATTAGAGTAATTATCAGTGTGTGGATAAATTATTTTTGAAAAAATATTCATTCTACCTTGAATCTTATCTGGGTATAAGAACATGGGAGGAGCCGTTGTGTTTTCATGTGGTCAAGGACTTATTAAATCCAATAACTACATTGGGATGGGATTTGGGTTTCCCTTGTTCTCAGTGTATTATCATTCAATAGTAGTTATCGAGTATGGGATTATTGAGGGATTATACGGGAGTCCTTATTGTAAAAGATAAAATGTGTGTTGAAACCATTGTGTAATGGAATTTTTTTGACATGTAATGGAATTATATGATGTATGGTCATGGTTGGTTAGCCAGTGGGAACTGATGTAATAGAATATGACTACTGTGAGATTTTATATGTGTCACATGACGGTTGGATGAATGGGGGGGTCTTGAGGATAGTGTATATGTTCAAAAAATTATATCATTTGATAAATATTTTGAAACCATTTTTGACAATATTTTTATTGTATAATGGCCATTAGGAAATAAGAAATTCTAGGGGTTAAGTGCATATGTTGATGGTGAATGTAGTAAGAGAGTTACTCATATAATAAGAGTTTGAAGCATATTGGATAATGAGATGTTATCAGGTCTAGGTAAGGTATATAGCTTGATGGAACAAAATATTCATGTAATAAGAATAAATTCTAGGTAATTTTATTTAGATACATTGATATTATGTATAATAGGATTTAATATTGTTATATGTTCTGTTATATTTTTCTCATGAACCAGTGATAAGAGAAATTATATATTAGGGAGGGTATCATGAATTTTCTAGGCATGTGATGCTCATTTCCATCACATCATAATTAAAATTGTGGGTAACTTTTAAATGTACTCAACTTAATTACATATGTGTTTTATTAAATGTTCTTGGATTTAATGTATATTTTTATATGGTAGATGAAGAATACCTATAATTGGGTATTAGTAGTCAAGAATCATGTTTAGTGTGTATTTTTAGTAACTAACATACTCTATATACAATATGATTATTTTGTATTATGAAAATTTATGTGTTTTGGGATAATTATAGTGATATAACAATATACCTAAAATATCAATTAATAATTAATGAACACCGATAATTAAAATTATGTTTGGGAACATGTAATATAAATAATATCAAGTGATAGAAAGAAAAATCAAATATGGTTGTTCGGGGTGATGCGGGGGTGTGGTAGTAGACTTTTAATGCACTGGTGTAGAATTGTGACATCTTCCAATCAGGTGAGAAAACATTAAATTGTAATTTCATGATTTCTATTGAAAGTGGGAGTCATCAAAGAGTAAGAGAAAATTTCTTATGTTGTGATACATTGCATAAAGTGAAGTTTAGAAATTTCATTAGTTTTAAAATATTATTAGAATAACCATAGACAATAAGAAATATACATTTTTTTATTCATTAATTTTTTATCACATTCTGAAAATGGGGTTTTTTCCTATGTATATTTATTTTGAATGTGGTTCAAGTTGTGTCCCAAATTTAGATTTTTTTAGTTTGAAGATTTTAGTGGATTTTTGGTTTGTTTACATTTTTTGTTCACCAATTGATAATTAATTGTGAGGTCTCATGAGGAATTGAATGGTTTTAGTTCATTTTCTTCTTGAACATTTTTTCAGTAATGGTTTTATCATGGCTAGGCCCTAACCATGAATAGCTTAGAAGAAAAACACAATGTTTGAGGGTTAGTGTCTGTGTTACGGCATAATGATTGTGCATGGTTAGAGGAAACGATGGGTCAACCATGTAAGAGGTTTCGTATTATGGAATGTGGAATTTTTGACTTTTGGTTCCTCGATTGGGAAAAATTGTTTCCATCATGTGTGGGTTTCCCATTATTTATAGTAGGGTGTACACATTTGTAGAATCATTTTTCAAACCATTTAGCTAAACCATAAACGTTTCCTACAATATTAAATGTGTGAAGTTCAAGTTTTCTCATCCACTGTTTAAAACCTATTTTAGATCTCTCCAACTTTTTCGACCTAGGTTCACCATGGGGCTCTAGAAAACTATCATTTCTGGATCCCCTTATTCCACTGAATCTATTTGAATGTCTATATGTATGATTCTTGGAGTTGTTGGTTTGTTTTATCTTCTCCTCATCATTCTCTCATGGATTCATTGTTTCTCTTTGTTGGGTTATCCTATTAGATGAACCCTACGGATTATGATTGATTTGTGGTTTGATTTCAATTATGATAAGTTGTACATATTTTCTCTTGGGATTAATTCTTCTTTCACCCAAATATTCATCTCTTTCATATGACATGGTGGTATGTGTTTCAAGTCATTTTTTTTCTGGTGAATTATTTTTGAATCTTGAGATATATGATATTGTTTTATTCAAGTTAAAATCATTTTTGGAATGTGTTTGTATAATTTTTTTGTGTTTTCCTGATGAAAATGATTAATAAATGGTTTCCAAAGGGATTCTTTTAATTATGAATATATTTTAATTCCTATATAGTGTTGATAAGATGTCAATTGAAATTTAAAAGTTAAAGTGGGTGCTTTGGTTGTTTTTTTCATTGGTTAAGTGTTTTTATTTTGATTGGATTGGGAATTCAGTTTTGTATATGGGAAGTAGTGACTCATATGTTTTGATGCTTATCTGTGTATTGTTTTTTTGGTGACAAAACAAGTGTTGTTTATTTTTGAATAGTCATCTAAAGTTAATATTTTTTTTCAATGTAATTTTAATTATGTACGTTTCAGAAGATGGATTTTAAATGTAAGTTGATTTTTTTATGTCCCCAACCTAGGTGCTAATAAATCAGTGCCCTATATTGGGTCGTCACATGACCTCATGGATGCCTCCCAGTATTCCTAAGGTTGTTGACTAGTAGTGACGGTCTTAATGTCACATGGGGATACTATACCATCATTCTCATATTAGTCCATAGTAGTAATCATTTAAAATTGTGAAAATGATATAATCTAATCAATTCACATTCATAAATAACCATCCCCCAAATTGGGAGCAAACTATGGTCACATAGTAAACATGCCATGTCATGCCACAATGCCAAGTGAACGAAACCAAAAATAATGAGAAACAAATGAATCACTAAATGGGCATGAATCCATGTATGGAATCTAATACATTCATGTCATGTACCCAACTCAACTCCCTAGGATTGGTCCCCTTCCCTTGTCTTGACCTGCAAGAATGAAATCTGGTATTGTACCAATAGTGTCCCAAGTAGTGTGCGAGCACAACTCTGCATTCCACCACCAATGGTGTCTAAAAAATACCATGTTCAATATATAGTGAATGAAAAAACAATGTATTACAAATAAATAGTAGTCAATTAAGGTATCCATTAGTAAGAGAGTTTCCATTACACTAATCCATTATCAAATTGAGATTCAATACATATAATGATTATGTGACTAGTTCATCTTTTTCATGTGTTCAATGGAGTAGTAATTTTCAATAATCACATGTCATATTGAAATAAATCAAATTCAACCAACATAAAGCAACAAAACACAACAACCACATTATCTTAACCTAGAATCCTTCATTCGGGAAGAATGAAATCGTTAGGGGAATATAATTTCATCCCCTTCCCTAACCTATGCATTAAAGTGTGTACATTAGTTCTGCAGTCCAACTAGACCTAAGGGAATTGAAACCCATGTCTATACCACACTCTACCAAACCATGTTCCAATGATTATTTCTTCGTTCACCACACATAACCACAATAAAAACAATCAAATCCAATAACAATAGAACAATCTAAAAATTTAAAATTAAAATGGAAATCATTATTATATGAAATTTCATTAACACATTTATCATTTAGATCCCATAACCATTTTACCCAATTACCTGTTTTTCAATCCCTAATCATTAATCATATTCACATGCATAGTATGATTAATTTTCATATTCTAGTTAATCCCATTTTATTCCACTTATATACCAAGACCAATGATCCCTTAGAGACATTACCAAGTTGAGAAATCTTCCCATAATACATTATTAATCATATAATTTCCCAATTTAATTATTAATCATGGGCCTTACCTATTTACATGTAAATTTCACAATATGTTTTTTCATTAGACATGTTTGAGAGGGTTGGCTCACCCCTTAGGGGTCATATATTGGTTGATTTATCCTCCATACATCTCATGGAATCACAAGGGTTTTAATTGGTCTGTTAAACACCCAATATACTTGAATCTGCCCAATTTAAATAATAACACATTGATAAGAGATCAAGCATAAAACACTAAAATCAAAAATCCTTCTACATATAATGGGATATAAATTTTAGACCATCAACCTTAAATCTACTGATGAACTCCATCTTAATCAAATTCGTTCATACTGATTTAATCTCCCTTTGAAGCCTCAACATAGATATGACTAGGAAAATAAGAGATTTAGTACTTCAAAACGATAAGAGAGAAAGATACAAACATTAATCAAGACATGGTTCTAAGGAGAATATTAGACATTCGAAGATATTAATTTCGCAATGGACGACACCCTAAACAATCAAGGGATGAGGGATAATCACCATTGGATGCGCTGGGGAGATCTTGTTCATCCCTAGGTTTGCAGGAGGAGAGGTAGAAAATCTCAAGATGTAGTTTAAAATCCTATAATAGAATATTTTGTAAATTTTTCATCATTAATGGGACACACATTGTACCCACACGATTTCTAAACAACGTACATGCTTCTATATAGGAGATGTTGGTTCTCTTGGTTACCTGGTAATTTTCTATGCTTAGCTTTATTTTTCAATAACTGTGCACAAGCCTCTGTCCAAGGATGGATGGTTACCTTGGATGCTCTACACAATTTACACAAACCGTGCATAAACCATGAAACATGCCAATAAAACATTTTTTTCCTCCACATTCATGCCTCAAACCCCCAAAATATTCCCAATCCTTCTGATGGACATGGGATCAAATTATTTTACTCAAAATGAGGGTATTAATATAAATATTATACAAAAAAAATACAATACGAAATGATTGGAGATCTTACAAACCCCTTATAATAAATCATCATTAAGTCGATCTTCTAGAGAATCATTGAGTTCATAAAGAAATGAGATATATCCATTGGTCTCTCATATCTGACTCTCTCTCCCATGATTCTTCCTGAAAATTTCCATGGTTTCCTGAAATTCGAACTAGTGGAACAATCATTTGTTGTAATACTTTATCACTATAGTCCACAACACTCACTGTACGATCTTAAAAAGATGCATTGACCTAAAAAACTATATCCTATATTTTTATCACATGAGATAGATCAGAATGATATTTTCAGGGTTTTGAGACATGAAAAACACAATTCATTCCACTATACTGTTGCTGAAGAGAAAATTGGAATACCACTAGACTGATCCTCCCAATATCATAAATGGTCATACATCCCTAGTTGCCAAATTTCCTTGATATAACATTCTATGTTGACCCAATCAAAGTGTAACTAGAAGAAAAAAAATATTACCCACCATAATCTCAACAGGTCTATGATGTCAATCTGCTTATTACATTTTCGTACACTCATCCATTTTCATACGCTTCTATATTAACCAAATCATTTCCGATGATTCCTTTATGATAATTGATAGTAATTGTTCAAATTACAGAGTTTCTAACTAGAACAACATATATCTACATTTTCTACCATAATTTTTGTCTAAAGGGGTGATCTGAATTGTATCTTGAAAACTATTGTTGTAGGAGAAATAAACATGTAGAAAAAAATATCCAAAAAATCACCAATATCTAGTATACATTATCTCATCATAACATCTCAAACATGTATCATTTTTTCTGAATACCCATCCATTTGTGGGTGATAATCTATAATAAAAAACACCTGGGTGCCAAGCCCCTTATGTAATATCTTCCAGAAGTGTGAGGTGAAACTTGGGTCACAAACCAACAATGATTCATGGAATTCGATGAATCCACACTATATCTCATACATACAACTCCGCAAACTAATAAAATATATAAGTCTCCTAGATCAGTAAGAAATGATCCAATTTGGCTATGCAGTACTCATCCACCCAGACAATATCAATCTTATAGGTTGTCCTCAGAATACCCACTACAAAATCCATAGTTACATTATTCCACTATCACTCCAAATATGAGATGATTTTAACAACCCACCTAGGAACTGATTCCACTCCTTCACATGTTTTAATGAAATGAATCATGCTATAAAAACTGAAACCTCAATCATCATTCCCAGCCACCAATACTGCCAGCGAATAACATGATACATCGTCATAAAAAAATGGTGCACTACCCACTCTGATTCATGGAACTTGCACATCAACTCCTCCTCGCACCCTAGTCTCCATCAAAACATGGCCATGCCCATAAGCTTCACCATAAGTACCAAAATACCAAATAGAATGTTACTGCCCCCCTTTAATACTTTCCATCATTGCCCATCACTCTGAATCCACAAACTGAATCTATTTAAATCAGCATAGAATCACAGACTCCACTATTTTAGATTCACGTGTCATCATCCTATTCACCTAATGTACCTTTAGGTGCATCACAATAAGCAGAGACATCAATTTCTACTCTAAGTTGGATTCCAAAACCATATAATTAGGTTTCTTCTGACCAAGAGTGTAACACCCCAAGATTTCATAGTGTGTTATTTCTTCAAAATAATACAATAACTTGCACTACACGGAACACCGATTTCAAGCACACCATGACTTACCAAACAAGCTGTTCAAAAGAGGTTATGAATATTATTAACTAAATTTTAAACTTTATATAATCCTTATAATTTTAGAATCCATATTATGAGTTTCTTAGACATAATGTAAGAACAAAATCATTTTCAGTATTGCACGTTTACCAACTTTTAATAGTGAACCCTTTTTAAATACTATATTTTAAACATTTTGACTAAATGTGGACATCAAAAAATTTAAAATGAAACATACCAATCTTCCACGGTAGGCTTTCCTTTAAATAATACAGTAGCGTGTGTTGTACGCAACTTCGAGTTCTAACACACACCACAACCAATAAAACTAGCCGTTATGAATAGTAATACCTACTTTTTGAAATTATATATATTTTATATTTCAAAATGGACTTCATTTTTGGATTCGGAGTATTGAATTTAGCCTAAGGTGAAATTTTGGTACTTTTCGGATAACGTTAATATTTTGATGAATAGTGAAAATTACTAAATTTTACGTAAAAAGAACTTTTTTAATCAAAATAAGTTATAGTGATAAATTATATTATTGAGTGGTTTTAAAGCATAATTAGAATATATTTTTACCATTTTATCCAATGGTGTTTATTAGAATTAATTTTACTTTGAAATTGGACATAAACAATTATCAATCTTTTGATATATATTGTTTCTTAAAAACACGCTATTTGTTGTGACAGCGGGAATTAATTATAAAATTAATTAATTCAACTTATATGTTTAGAATTTTTTAAAATAGACATCATTTTTTAATTCGTAATATCAATTATAGCTTATGGTGAAATTTTGGCATTGTTCTGAAAAACATCAATTTTTGATGAATAGTGAAACAACAAAGTGGTAGTTAAAAAAACTGAATTTTTCATAAAAATTAATTTCACCGCTTCTGTGAATGGAATTTAGAAAATCCGAGAGACAAGGTTAATATCAATATGTAAAATATGGTTCAATGAGATGAAAATAATTTTTGGTGAATAGTATCTTTTTACATTTATTTACCACGGTTAAAAGTAAATAGGGTAATTATGCGTAAAAATGATATTAATATTATCCTAACACATGTCCTAATTCTATTGGACAAGTGTATCTCGACCAAAAACAACCTTAGGAATAAAATATTATCATTTAGGTCCACTTGGATTAGATTAGGAAATTTATTATAATTTAATTCAAAGAAGAGTTAAAAGAGTTAAAATCAATGTTTATTTACTAATACATTTTTAATATAGGGTTATACAGAAGATAAATTCGATTTTAAATATTAATTATAAATATAAAACGATTTAATACATAAGTATATTTTATTTATAATTTTTAGACATTAAATAATTTATTTTACTTATGATACATTGATGATGCACTAATTACCATAATTGTGGAAAATTAAACTAATTGATATTATAAGTACAAAAATAAATATAATTTGAGACTTTTTAGGAATTAAACTAATTTTCTAGGATAATATGACATTTTAGGATTGATTCAATTAACATTTTTCGAAGTAATCATTCTGTTATGATTTTTACAAAAATCAATTATTGAATAGTGTCAAAATTGACATAAAAGAGTTTTTAAAACAAATATTATATTATTAAATGATATTAAATTCGGGAAAATATAAGGATTGGCCAAAAGACTTATATAATGATAGGTTAATCATTGATGGACCACTTGGGGGGTCTCATGGATGTATATGGTATGTTTATTAACCATATAATATAAAAATACATAGAGACATTGTAAAAGTGAAACTAATTAACTTAGAGTTAATACTTAAAGATAAGGTTAATATAATTACCCAAACCTGTCTATATTCTATTGGTTGAGTGGTTTCCAACCTATCCCCACCATAAAATTTAAATAATAAACTTGGGATCCATTAGAAACCGAATATGAATTTATTATAAATTAATATTTCTAACTTTTCCAAAGGTTCCACTCACCCCTCTTATAAAAGGGCACTCCTCCTTCTCATTTTTCACAGCTTCAAAGCCTTTTGGTTCTGCTAAACTCTGCCCAAATACTCTCCCAACGTCCCTCACAACAACCTAGAGGCATTAGTTTGATTATAAATCCACCCTAAGGAGCCCTTTTGATCAAATCAAAAGGATGAACCCGAAGAAGAGGTAATGTTTTCACCACCCCTTTTTCAAGTTCCTTTCTTCTTCCACTTCTTCTTCCTTTGTTGTTACCATCCTAAAAAAATAACTCCAGTATCATATATATGCTGTGATGTTATTATGAATATGTTACAACCATATTCAGGACTCTATCCACCCTTTGAATAACATGTCACCATACATGCATACGTACGACTTACCGTCTCCACGTCGTGGTGTATTTGTTATTCATTATTTTATTATTTGGATGGGTATAATAATGATGTGTAACTCATGTAAATAATAAATATAACATGTTAATGATTCTGTATATATGATATAACATCCCTTTATATATTATTTTAATATCAAAAGAATCATATTGTCGCTCGTGCGTACGTATGGACTACCGTCTCCACGAACGCGATGAGATTCATTCTCCGTCGTATCCATTCAAGTATAATTATCATTTGATGATTTAAAAATTATGTTTAGGGACTTGATATCATTCTAGATATGAATAAGATACAACCTATCCATAAAAAACACGGCTTATGTAACAAAACATATAAAAGAAAATGAGTATGTTAACACCCGAAACGACGATAATTCAAGATATTATTAACAAATCAATGTTAAAAGATCATATATGATATCATATTAATATATATGATTATTGTATAATTTAAGAACAATTATTTCACCATTATACAGGAGGTTAACCTACCCCAACCAAGGAAAAGTACAAGGTAAGGGTTTATTTCACAATCTCTTCATTATCCGAGGTTGTTTATACTTAATAATCTACTGGGATCTCTTTATTATCCACATCCATGTTTCTTAAAAATGCATTTCAAAGCATTTTTACTATTTAAAATAATATGGGTTAAAGTAATTTATACCCTTGTTTGACTTTTTATAAGAGTTTAATAAAGGAATATTTCTGTCGTTTTCCAAACAAGGTGATTTTAACCTTTTCGACAAAATTACGGTAAGAATGTTTTTTTAACTTATACAGCGAGTTCAGTTATTTTACGCCATTATAAAATTGATGAAGCTTCCCTTACAAGCTTGTAAGAATATTTTCAATGTAAATGTTTTATTTTATAATTATGTGACTTTTAAATGATTTCAAAAAAGATATATTTCTCTCAAATATATGAAAATCTAGTGCAAATGTATACGTATTTAATGCAAGATTAAAAATGTTTTCAGAAAACCCGACTCTCGAGTGTGGTAGACAGGAAGGGATTGGGCGTGGACCCATCATGGCCTGTAATTAGCCGAGCAGTCTCAGAATTATTTATTTTGTTTTCATAAGCTTTCATAATGTTTTTAGAAAAACACTGGAGTATATTTCAGCAATTTTAAACGTAAGTATCTTCTAAAACAATTTCATCGGTAGGTATCATGAGACAAACTAGTGTCTTGGAACAAGGCCTTGGCAAAATCGTATTTGTAGTCTTGGAACGAGGCCTTGTATATGTGGTTATGATAGTCTAGAATTATGCATTACATCATTATGAAAGTGGTTATTGGTATTACATGGGATTATTCGATTAGTAGAATATTCATGTGAATAAGTAAATAGCATTATTTTATTTTACTTTTTCCATACTATGTTGACGTTCAAGTTTAAAAGGCTTTTGTTTAAGTTATACATTTCCTTAAATGTTTATTCTTATTTATGAATGTTTTTGCTATATTGTTATCCTTACAGGGCATTTGAGCTCACCCCTTTTCTATGTTTTATTTTTCCCAGGAAGTGAAGAAGTAAATTATGAATGACCTGCAGGGATATTATGTGGGGATATGAGTGTGGAATATGGAGACAATATGTTGTTGTATTAGTTTCTCACTTTATGATGTAATTTATGACGTATTAATATATCTAATGTTTCCAAGGCTACTAAACCAATCGGTCTTTCGATATTTGATCATTATTGTGATAATGCCAATGTTATGTAATAATGCACCAACTCTGGGTAACTGGGGTAGGGGCGTTACAGTTGGTATCAGAGGAAGTTTAGTACAAACCTTGGAAGCTAGATTTAGATAAACTCTGATTAGAGCACATAGACCTAAGATGGACCTTGAGGATTAGAATAGAAGAACTTCCTAGAATTTTGGTATTGTAGAGATTTTGTGAGTTTTCCAAGAAATTCATCCCTGTCTGGATATGAGCAGGTAGAGGCGGCTCTGGCACAGATGTACCTAGGGGTAAAACCCGAAAACACCGCTTTGAACTTGACTCGAACAGGAATTGGTGCATGACAACGGGCCTTGATGCACTCTTAGTTATGACACTCCAGGGGGATATTCTTAGGATAATTATAATTTTCATTACAAACCATTATTTAGGGTTTATGAGTATATACTTCCCCAAAGGAGACATTTTTATGATTATGGATTATGTCCATAAACTATTTAATTTATGTTATGTGTTTTACAAGTTTGGGATTAGGTATTGTTATTCATAAACTAATCTAGTGTATGCCATTGTTTAGAAATGGCGCCCAGTAGAAGGAATGATAACACCAACAATGCACATAATCCAAAGAGAAAAAAGGATCACATCTTACATGGTCTTAAGCCAGAATTTATAAGAGAAATAGTCTCCCACGTATTATCATCGTATGAAGAAATAATATCATGTGTTGATAAGATAAGTAAAGATTCTACTGAGTCCTATGAATTTGAAGGGAAGCAAGAGAAGAAAAGGATGGGAGAGAAAAATATGGATAAAGGGAAGAGGGAAAAGAAGAATTTTCCCATATGTGATAACTGTGAGAAGAAACATCCTGGAACTTGTCTGAAAGGAATGAGAGTTTGTTATAAGTGTGGAGGAAAAGGGCACAAAGTACGTGAATGCAAGGGTAAGAAAATGGTTCCAAATGTACAATGCTTCATTTGCAAGGAGTTTGGACACTACGCGAACCTATGTCCCAGTCATCAAACCATGCCGCAAATGATGCTATTGGATAATAATAAAGTTATGATACTACCACAGATGAAGAGGAATGATTAGAGTTCTTATATTGATTATGTCAATTGAGTGTTGTATCAACAATGTACTTGTTATAATAATAATGGAGTATATAAAGATTGTACTATAGTACTATTTCATTACGGACTTGAGATTGTGTGGAACAAAGAAAAGTCAATCAATAGCAGGTTAATTTTTTTGAAAATATATGGTTGAGAGAAAGATAAACCATAATATGGTTCTGATACCAAGGTAGTGATTTTAGAATAATACATGATTGATTTGGATAAAATATAATTTATATTCTTGACTACCTTGAAGCTCATTAAAGATTTGTATATTCCGTCATTATTGGGGTTTAAAACATTTTTGGATTGATGAAGTATATCCAACATTCTATATAGAATAAGGGAGCATGAATGTAATCAATAAGTATTATGGTAATTCAGGATGTTTCAGTGTTTTAATAGAATACATGATAAAGGTATTCATATGCTATTACGGGGTAAAAAGGATCTACATTATGTTTACCGTCCTTATAAAATTTGTCCTGTGAGTTTGGATATATGTATTTTGGATAGTTAAAGTTTGGATTATTTTGGATTGCCATAAAATGACATCTCGGAGGTCGGGTGGCAACCTGTCACCTCCGGCAAGGCCGCAAGACATGAACCCGCAACTGAAGGGCAACGAGGGTGTATCACCTACCACTGGCCCACGAGATGTCCTGGATTAAATAATGTAGTTTTTTTAAAAGATCGGGTAGATGAATTATAAATTCGTTTATTTTGGAACCCTGTACGAATAGTATAAATAGAATTTTTTTTACGAGTGAAAGATTAGTTTGTGGTAGAAATTTATTAATGTATAAAACTCTAATTATAAAGTAAGTATATCTCCTTATGATCTTAGCCAATCCCATAAATAAATTCCTCAACATTAAGAAAAGGAACATAGAATAAAAATGTTTTCCTAGATGGTACCTTAAATCATCACTAATTTATGGCTTTAGGATTGTTGTCCTTTTCATAGCCAGGTTTTCTACCACTCTCCATCAGATAATTGATGGTTATATTTTTCTTCTATATCCATATTTTCCTACATGGAACCCTAGTATGTGTTATTTTCGGTAATCTTCGTACTTCCCACTCTTTATTTTAAATAGAGGCCTAATTAATTCATTTTTTGATGTGGGATTTCAACTAAGATATTTTGAAACGTCAAAAATGTGTTATCCTAATACCATATGTTTTATTGAATCGATGGTATTTTAAATCATCGTAGATTGATGAATTTAAGGACCTCAATTTTGATCTTGTTTGTGATTGATGACCTCAATCACTACCTATAAATATTTACGTTTTTCCTCCAATTATATGTCTCTAATTTCCACCAATGTTCTCTTAATCGAGATCATAATTTGGTGGTGACCCTTTCATTTCTCTTTTCCTTATTTTAAGGCTAAATTTTAGTAACCCAATTTCCGATGTGGGTTTTCCCACAAAGATATTTTTTATTTTCAACCTTTTATTTTCTAATATCAATTTCAAATTGTGAGGACGCAATTTATTGAAAGAGGGGAGAATGTAACACCCCAAGATATCATAGTGTGTTATTTTTAAAAATAATATAATAACTTTCACTACACGCAACAACGAGTTCAAGCACACCATTACTTACCAAACAAGCCGTTAAAAAGTTGTTATAAATATTATTAACTAAATTTTAAACTTTATATAATCCTTATAATTTTAGAATCCATATTATGAGTTACTTAGACATAATGTAAGAACAAATTCATTTTCAGTATTGCACTTTTAACAACTTTTAATAGTGAACCCTTTTTAAATACAATATTTTAAACTTTTTGACTAAATGGGGACATCAAAATATTTAAAATGAAACATCCCAAGCTTCCACAATACGCTTTCCTTTAAGTAATACAGTAGCGTGTGTTGTACGCAACTTCGAGTTCTAACACACACCACAACCAATCAAACTAGCCGTTATGAATAGTAATACCAACATTTTGAAATTATATATATTTTATATTTCAAAATGGACTTCATTTTTGGATTCAGAGTATTGAATTTAGCCTAAGGTGAAATTTTGGTACTTTTCGGGTAAATTTAATATTTTGATGAATAGTGAAAATTACTAAATTTTACTTAAAAACAACTTTTTTAATAAAAATAATTTAAAGTGATAAATTGTATTATTGAGTGGTTTTAAAGCATAATTAGAATATATTTTTTCCATTTTATCCAATGGTGTTAATTAAAATTAATTTTACTTTGAAATTGGACATAAACAATTATCAATCTTTTGATATATATTGTTTCTTAAAAACACGCTATTTGTTGTGACAGCGGGAATTAATTATAAAATTAATTAATTCAACATATATGTTTGGAATTTTGTAAAATAGACATCATTTTTTAATTCTGAATATCAATTATAGCTTAGGGTGAAATTTTGGCATTGTTCTGAAAAACATCAATTTTTGATGAATAGTGAAACTACTTAGTGGTAGTTAAAAAAACTAAAGTTTTCATAAAACAAAATTTTACCGCTTCTGTGAATGGAATTTCCAAAATCTGAGAGACACGATTAATATCAAGAAGTAAAATGTGGTTCAATGAGATGAAAATAATTTTTGGTGAATAGTAACTTTTAACTTTTATTTACCACGGTTAAAAGTAAATAGGGTAATTAAGGATAAAAATGATATTAATATTACCCTAACAAATGTCCTAATTCTATTGGACAAGTGTATCTCGACCAAAAACAACCTTAGGAATAAAATATTATCATTTAGATCCACTTGTATTAGATTAGGACATTTATTATTATTTAATTAAAAGAAGAGTTAAAAGAGTTAAAATCATAGTTTATTTACTAAAACATTTTTAATATAGGGTTATACATAAGATAAATTTGATATAAAAGAGTTTTTAAAAGAAATATTATATTATTAATTGATATTAAATTTCTAGAAATATAAAGTTCGGCCAAGAGACTTATATCATGATAGGTTCATCATTAATGGACCAGTTGGTGGGCTCCTGGATGTATATGGTATGTTTATTAACCATATAATATAAAAATACAAAGAGACATTGTAAAAGTGAAACTAATTAACTTAGAGTTAATACTTAAAGATAAGGTTAATATAATGACCCAAACCTGTCAAAGTTATATTGGTTGAGTGGTTTTCAACCTATCCCCACCTTATAATTTAAATAATCAACTTTTGAGCCATTTGAAACTGAAAATGAATTTATTATAAATTAATATTTCTAGCTTTTCCAAAGGTGCCCCTCACCCCTCTTATAAAAGAACACTCCTCCTTATCATTTCTTCACACAATCAAAGCCTTTTGGTTCGGCCAAACTCTGCCCAAATACTCTCCCAAATTCCCTCACTACAACCTAGAGGCCTTAGTTTGATCACAAAGCCAACCTAAGGAGCCCTTTTGATCAAATCAAAAGGAAGAACCCGAAGAAGATGTAATGTTTTCACCACCCCTTTTCCATGTTCCTTTCTTCTTCCACTTCTTCTTCATTTGTTGTTACCATCCTAAAATAATAACTCTAGTATCATATATATACTGTGATTTTATTATAAATATGTTACAACCATATTCAGTATTCTATCCACCCTTTGAATAACATGTCAGCATACATGCGTACGTACGAGTTACCGTCTCCACGTCGTGGTGTAATTGTTATTCAATATTTTATTATTTGGATGGGTATAATAATGATGTATAACTCATGTAAATAATAAATATAACATGTTAATGATTCTGTATATATGATATACCATCAATTTATATATTATTTTAATATCAAAAGAATGATATTGTCACTCGTGCGTACGTACAGACTACCGTCTCCACGAACGCGATGAGATTAATTCTCCATCGTATCCATTCAAGTATAATTATCATTTGATTATTTAAAAATGATGTTTAAAAACATGATATCATTATGGATATGAATAAGATACAACATATCTATAACAAACATGGCTTATGTAACAAAACATATAAAATAAAACGAGTAAGTTAACACCCGAAACGACGATAATTCTAAGATATTATTAACAAATCAATGTTAAAAGATCATATATGATATCATATTAATATATATGATTCTTGTATAATTTAAGAAAAATTATTTCACCATTATATAGGAGGTTAACCTACCCCAACCAAGGTAAAGTACAAGGTAAGGGTTTATCTAAAAATCTCTTCATTATCTGAGGTTGTTTATACGTAATAATCTACTGGGATCTCTTTATCATCCACATCCATGTTTCTTGAAAATGTATTTCAAAACATTTTTACTATTTAAAAGAATATGGGTTAAAGTCATTTATTCCCTTGTTTGACTTTTTATAAGAGTGTTATAAAGGAATATTTCCATCGTTTTCCAAACAAGGTGCTTTTAACCTTTTCGACAAACTTAAGGTAAGAATGTTTTTTTAACTTATACAGCGGGTGCAGCTATTTTACGCCATTATAAAATCGATGAAACTTCCCTTACAGGCTTATTAGAATATTTTCAAAGTAAATGTTTTATTTTATAATTATGTGACTTTTAAATTATTTCAAAAAAGATATATTTCTCTCAAATATATGAAAATCCAGTGCAAATGTATACGTATTTAACGCAAGCTTATAAATGTTTTCAGAAAACCCGACTCTCGAGTGTGGTAGATAAGAAGGGATTGGGCGTGGACCCATCATGGCCTGTAATTAGTCGAGCAGTCTCAGAATTATTTATTTTGTTTTCATAAGCTTGCATAATGTTTTCAGAAAAACACTGGAGTATATTTCAGCAATTTTAAACGTATGTATCTTCTAAAACAATTTAATCCGTAGGTCTCATGAGACAAACTAGTGTCTTGGCACAAGGCCTTTGCAAAATCTTATTTGTAGTCTTGGCACGAGGCCTTGGATATGTGGTTATGATAGTCTGGCATTATGAATTCCATCATTATGAAAGTGGTTATTAATATTACATGTGATTATTCAATTAGTAGAATATCCATGTGAATAAGTAAATGGAATTATTTCATTTTACTTTTTCCATACTATGTTGAAGTTAATGTTTAAAAGGCTTTTGTTTTAGTTATACATTGCCTTAAATGTTTATTCTAATTTATGAAAGTTTCTTCTATATTGTTACCTTTACTGGAAATTTGAGCTCACCCCTTTTCTATGTTTTATTTTTCCCAGGAAGTGAAGGAAAAAAATTATGAATGACCTGTAGGGATATTATGTGGGGATATGAGTGTGGAATATGGAGACAATATGTTTTTGAAGTAGTTTTTCACTTTATGATGTAATGTAAGACTTATGAATATATCTAGTGTTTCCAATGCTACAAAACCAATCGGTCTTTCGAGATTTGATCTTTCTTGTGATCATGCCAATGTTATGTAATAATGCACCGACTCTCGGTAACTGGGGTCGGGGCGTTACAAAGGGAATCAAAATCCCTATTCCATTTTACATGTGTATAATCCAGTCAAGATATAAGGATTGCATGTAATTAACTGACCTTCACTACTGAAGATTAAAACCCCACTGAGTATCAATGTCATTATGGATTTTGTGATTAGTAAACAACATGAACAGTTCTACGAACTTGTAATTCCTTAATCACGTCAATAAGTAAACCGTGACGGACAACTCAATATAATGAGTAGGGTAATTTATTTCATGAGACCACAATTTTCATGACCCATAAACTACAACCCAATAATTCTACCTCAACACTACCCCATGATCGACACTAGATTCATCACAAAACAAGATGAAACCCTTTCTTAGTTTGGGCAAGGTAAAAATTGTTGCATTAGTCAACTGATTCATCTACTCTTGAAAATAACTATCACATACCACTGAACAGTCAAACATAACCTTCTTTTTGAATAAAAATGAGAGTGGATCTGCAAAATGGGAAACATATTTAATGAAAATTTAGTAATATCTGACATACCTGTAATGATACGAAAGTTATAAATGTTCTTAGATTTCTCCCAAGATACCACATGTTGTACTTTCTCTAGATCCACTGACAAACCTAATCCAGAAATGATGTGACAAAAGAAATAAAGTTTATCATTGTAGATCTAACCTTTTATTATTATGGCATAGATATTAATCCATTTTAGTGTAGTCATAATGATTTCAAGATGTTTGGAATGATCATCATGATTTTTGGAGTACATCATTTTTTCATCAACAAAAACATCTACGAACCGATCCAGATACTTGTGAAATATCACATTCATCAAAACTATGGACACAACTAGAGAATTGTTCAACCAAAATGGAATCACCACATACTCATAGAACACGTACCTTATCTAGAAATTTAATATGTGGTATGTTAGATGATATCACCCTCAACTGATGGTATCCTGATTATAAATATACATTAGAGAACACTGTGGAACACCTCAGATGATATAAATGGTCATCGATTCTCGGAAGCATGTGTCGGTTCTTAACCATCATCGGGATGAAATTCATGTTATCAACACATAGCACAAATGACATGTCTTCCTTCTTGGAAAACAATTATGGGATATCCCCATGGTGATGTATTAGGAATGATAAACATCTGAATCTTAAAATATTATACCTTAACATTATGTTCTTGGAGTTCTTCAAGCTCCATTTGATATGGGAGAATTCGAACTGGCTCCACCCCTGATAATAATTAAATCATAAACTCGATATCTTTGTTTGGTTGTATCCCTAATAATTCCTCAAAAAAACATCCTCAAATCAGTCCACAATGAGATTGAATACTAGATGCTCTTTTCCCACATCATCTGATATAAAGAATACTTCTAGGGCTGTGAGTTCTCCAACCTTTTGAAAAAATGATCCTGTAGGGAAAACTCGAACATCCGACTCACTAAAAATTAAATATGTGCAAACTTATGGAGAAGTGAACATCACTAGATGCCGGGAACAATCAATATTGTATTGATAAAAAGACAATGTAATCCATTCCCACAATCCTATCAAAACCTAATATCTCAAGGGAGAATATGTTCTAGAGAAACAATATCCATCCACCTCTATATCATAGTCCTCAAACTACATGAAATCCTCAACGCATACCCCTTTTGTAGTATCAAATGTCATTACTCCACACTTATTATAAATGTTTAATTTGAACATAACCATGAATGTAGAAGAAATGAATGAATGTGTAGAACATGTGTCAAATAATGCACTAGCAAGTATAGAAGCTACAAGAATAATGCCTCAAATGGTAGACAGTCCTATGTATCCACCTTCAGGTTTATACTGGACAACATGAACAAGACATTCTCATATACCATTGGATCGAATCATAGTACACTTAACTACACTACCTTGATAGTGTTAACTCTCTCACACCTAGAGTACAATGTCCACCACCTCTAGTTGTAAAACCCATGGAGATCCATCTTCTTGGCAAATATGGATTCAACTAACCTCGAGATACACTCTGCATCTATGTCTGGCCTATATAATTTCTTGATTGCATCAGGTTCCTATAAAACATCAATACATGGCCAAAACTACAACATGAACAAAAAACAACTGGTTGTTGGGGACACTAGCCACGTATGTTCCCCTACCTACCACATTGATAATAGAATACATGGTCCCTACACTATGAGGTTGGATTCTTATTCTGACTCCTCTATGCATTTCTCTTTGATGGAAATTTTCAAAACGGTTCTTCCTTCATTCAAAATCTATACCACCTAATTGCCATGCCAGGACCCCATGTTCACTACTCGAAGCTCCCATTATGTTATCCTATGAGATAAGGGATTCATATACTACCTCTATAAACCATTTTAGATAAATGAAATTTACCTAGAACCCGATCTCATATCTAATCAAACCTGAATTTTTTTCCACAACCACCTCATATCTTACCAATAACGGAATGAAATGTCACACATCTATGAATAGATTTTCCTAATCCATCATTGACATTGTAATTTGTTTAAAACTAATAAAATCTAAACCCTCCCATGCCTCAATGTTTCTGAATAGAAGTGTTCGAGGAACTTATCCTAGAAATCCTTCGACATCATTTATTTGGCCTCCTCCATTTGAACCATGATGTCCCACAAATACATTGAAAGATATCTTATCGTATTGGCTGCCAACATGAAAAACTAATCAATTGGAGTCTCCTGATGATCAATAATAGCCTGGATAGACTATATCCAGAACTCTACTTCCACTGTCTCACTGACTATGGTAAAAGTTGGAGGGTGATTTAACTAGAATTTCCTGGTTAACTCAATCATATACAGTTCTACCTACCCTAGGTCTCATTCCATAATCTTCATAAAATGTTAAAAGTTACCAAAAAATAATTATTCTCTATTTTACTAAATTTACTCATTCAACTGAACCACCACGACGAGAGTGTTCCTAGTAACATCCTCCTATCACCCGACCAACACATGTCTTCTTATTGTCATTTTTATACAATTCTAAACATGAGTATTTGAAAGAAGAACATAATTATTTCACAACAATGTAGTAGGGTTCAACACTAACCAGGAATGATTCATTTCTCTTACACTAACCAAACAACCTCATCATGTCAGAAACTCTACTCTCAACCATCCCTATTGAGTATATTTTTTAACAAAGGGTAACTAAATCACGTGATTCCATGTCATAACATTGACACCATTTCAAAAATATTTCAACTTCAAAAACTATTCCAAAAAAAAATTAATTCACCAAGTTTTCCTATTAAGAACAATTATTTAATTGTTACCAAATATTTTTCCCATTTTAACCATCTCATTAGAAACCATTTTTATTTTGTTAATGAATATTGAATGCATCCAACGCCTTTATATTCTACACACTCGTCCCGTGTTTACCTACCATGATTAATGTCTCATATATAACTATGTGCCTAAAATTATGCATGAATGCACAACAACATAAAATTATGAACATGATAATAATATCATAAAACATTCACATCACACAACCAGTGTATCACCCAACTGTGAAATATCATCAAATGTAAATACACAGAACAAGAACAACAACTCCCACTATGGGTGACTTGGGTTTTCCCTCGAACATGGGATAATGAATCTTAATAACGAGATCATTACCAAGGTATAACACGGTCATGATCATCAGTATACAATCCCATATAGTAATAAATAGAAACGGACCTCCTATAATACCGCATTGTGAAATCCTTGACACGGTTTACACTAAACTAATTCCTTATGACGGGTAATCACAATACCTCAAGTGTGCCTCCCTACATGCCAGGGATTTCCAACTAGCAACAAGGGTCTAAAATCCATATGGGGAGATTTTAACCTCATTGATAGATTAATACACAGTAGTAAAAATCAAAAATAGGGAAAATTACATAATCTAATCAATACATAAGCATAAATAACCATCTCCCAAAATGTGTTAAAACCATGGTCAATTAGTAATCCTATCATGTACTTCTACAATTCTAATTGAAAAAAAAAACAAAATAATGACAAACAACAGATTACAGAAATGGTTTTAAATCAATGTATGGAACCTCGTCCACGCTGGTCTTATACCCAACTCAACTCCCTATCATATGACCCTTACCCTTGTCCTGACCAGCATGTATGAAAATTGATCGGGTACCCAACAATTGCAAAAACTAGGCATGAGCAAAACTCATAAGCCAGAAATAATAGTGTCTAAAAAATATCAATTTCAATAGATACTGTATTCTAGAACTGAGTATAGGAAAATAAATAAAATAAAATTCACGTAGCCTTTGTTAATAGTTTTTTCATAATTTAATCCATTATCAAAATTACGTTTGATACTTATAATGACTATATACCTAGTTCAACTTCTTGTTGTGTTAAATGGATTAGTCATATTCAATAATCACAAGGAAAATAGAAAAAAATAATGTCATGTCTCAAAAAGTATACACATCACACTAATCACATGATCCCCACATAGATGAATCAGTCTAGGTGTAATGAATCCATTAGGGGAATATAACTCCATCCCTTTCCCTAACCCTTGAATTGAGAGGTGGAGTTTAGATCCTCGGTACTACTCGAGCCCTAGGAATATAAAATCATGTCTATTACCAACTCTACCAAGCAACGTGAAAATCCTTATTTATTTTTTTAATACACATAACCATAATACAAACAAGAATATCCAATAATAATAGAAACTTCCAAACAATGAAAAATAAAATGGTAATCAATATCATGCATAAATATATTAAAACATTTATCATTTAGATCCCATAACTATTTACCCCAATTTCCCATTTCCCAATTCTATCACCATATGAATATTCAAGTACAGAACCTGATTCATTTTCACATTCCCATTAATCCCATTTTATGATATTTATATTCCATGCCAAACTATTCCATATCCACTTTCCAGAATCGACACAACTATACAGAATCAATTATTAAACAATTACATTACCAATTAACATATTCCACTTGGGATTAAAATAGTTACATGAATATTTCACAATAAGTGTTTTCATTATCCATGTTCGGGAATGTCGGCACACTCCATGGGTGGTCCTGGATTGGTCGATTCACCCTCCCTGCATCACGTGGTGATCATGGGGATTTCAGTTGGTTATTTACACACATAATATACTAAATAATGATTATTAAACTAAGAAAATATCAATAAGAGATCATGAATAAAACCCTGCATGAAATAATATATGCACAAACTATGTGATATAACAGGTTGAACACCAACCCTAGATCCATTCATGAACTCCATCTTAACTGAATCAATAGATCTATATTAAACCAAACATTGATGAATCAACCTATATGACACCATAATATAAGGCTTTTCAAGCTTCATAATTAGAGGAGATAAAGAAACAGACCATAATTTAGAAAAAGATGAATGAAATAGATTACGCATAAAATATATTCGATCCATAACCGAGAACAAACCAAATGACATAGGGATAAGGGAAAATCACCATTGGATGCTATTGGGATATCTTGTTCATAAAATGATTGTAGTAAGATAAGTGGGTAAAAATTCCATGTTGGGATTTAAAATTGTGTAATGGAGTCATTTGTAAATCTCTCAACATTGCTGGGTCACACGGTTTACAAACACGGTTTTCCAAACCATGTGAAAATTAGGCTCATGCTACCATCCAAGAGAGGCGAGTTCTCCACATAACATGGGAATTCCATATATTCAAATCAACCATGAGATAACCGTGTGAAGGCTTCTCTCCATGGCTACACAGTTACCTCAGAGGCTCCACACAGTTTACTCTAATTGTGTGCTAACCGTGAAACATTCCCAAAAAAATCCTTTTTCCTCCACTTCAGTTTTTCAAACACCCAAAACACCCATGAGACATCTCATGTTCTTGGGAAACACTTATTTATTTAAAAAAGGGACATAAACAAATTTTTAAACAAAAACAATGCTTAAGGATGAATTTGGGATCTTATATGTTTCATGTGCACCTTATTGTTGTGTTTTTAAAATATGTCTAATGAATGGTGTGAATGGTCCAAAATATGTCTTAACGAATGGTTTTGGTTTCATGTGTCATTAGTGTTGTTTATCTAAATAAAATAGGGGAATTTAATGTGATCATATTTGATATGTTTCTTAAATGGATTTTATGAATTTTAAAATGGTGTGAAATGTGTTTCTAAATGGACATGGTATATTGAGTGAATTTTAATGTGGTTTGAAAATGTTATTTTAAATCTCAATCCATTAGGAACATAATTGGCCATGTTGGAAACTAAATGGTGTAGGGGATGTTTCGTTCCTTTCATGTTGTTGTATACTTTCATGTTCTCTTGTATAAGGGTTTGAATTTGAAATGTAAAGTTTCATTTGGAATTGTGGAATTGATATAAATTTTTAATATTGGTTTTTTAAATTTTTTTGAAAATTGTTTTGGAAATCGTGTGATAAGTGGGAAATATCTGAATCTTGAAATTTTTTAGAATATGGTTTAAAAACATCGGTAGAATTAATTCCTAGTTTTTATTTTAAAATTATTTGGAATTTGGTTTTGAATATTGAAAATAGTGGATTCCATGCGAGATGTAATTTGTTGATAAACATGTATGTGAAAAAATGGATTTTTATTTGTGTTTTTGTAGCCTAGATTTTGTATTCGGACCTCCAAAAAATAGGATGGAATCTTCCCTAGTGGATAGTTCATAATAATGCTATTGGTTTTTTCTAATGATTGGGACCCACTAGACATTTGGATGCATTACCATAAAGTGTATCATGAATGAAGAAGACATGGGTTAAGTTTTCAATACTATATTTCATAGAGTACTGTTATCATGGGATTCTAGAGAATCATCTATAGGATTGAGTGATAGATTCTTCTCAACCTCGATTATACTGGTTGTACCCCGTACATTTTCAGGTCAGCCATGTAGGACATGACACTAAATTAGATAGTTTAGAGTGGCCATTTGGTTTTTTATTGCGGAGTTTCAGCATATGCTGAAAGGTAAGTCTGAACTACTAATTTCAATAGATTACATCTATAGTTGTTTATGATATTCCCATGATTATCTGTCTATTTTTATATGTGAACTAATTATTGGGTATTGCACTTGCGAGTTTCTCATGATCACTTTTTTTAAATTATTTTTATCATGGAAATTATTATTCATGGGAACGACTAGTATTTTGGTATTTCGGATTTTTAATAAAAAATAATTTTTCAATAAAAATGTTTTCTGTATGGTTTTAAAAAATAGATTTTTTGAAAGCCATGTTTGGTGTCTTTAAATAATTAAAAGCTTATTTATGTATATTTTATTCTATTCATTATGAACTATTTTTGGAATGTAAATTCATGTACTCTTTTTTGATTACCTACTGAGCTGTGATATTCTCACACTATTTTTATGCAACACAACATTGGTAGACTGACGATATTTTTCATGTTTAGGTTTTTTTTACATTACATTTGGAGAAGGTTGGTTTTGTGGTTGGTGGTGACCAATAGGTCACTTGGATATCATGTTTTTTGGATATCATATTTTTTAGGAAGAAATCATACCCATTTAGATTTTCTTTTGGTACCTGGAACTGGTCGCCAATCCCTGGGGATCATAAATTCCCTTCGAGCTTTCTCTCATTCTAGGATAAGTGTTTGGTTGGATGACATTAAAAACGTTTTCATCAAAAAAGGATTCATAGGAGGCCCTTGTTATTTGTGGTTCCTGGTACCTTAGACATTAGGGCTGTCAGGAATCGGGAGGTTGGTACAGGAATGACTTCATGAAACCTTTCTCATTTTAAATCACAATTGGCCTGGTGTAGACTGATTGTTGAGTCTTATTTGTTTTTTGGTTTATGTGGATAGGTAATGAATATAGATGATAACCATGTCATTTTGAAGAATCACATTTTCTAGTAGCCCTTGTGAAGTATGAGGGCATGATTCATGGTCTTATTGGTTTTTATTTATTTATTGGATAAGTTCCACCAACCATATTTTCTTGGATATTAACAAATACTAGTTCCTCATCTCATGTGATTGATGTGACATGTTCTTCTTAGATGGGTTTGGTTGGTTTTATTGGATATTTGAAAGGAATTTTTTTTCATCATAAAATTGGATTTTCAAATAAAAATAGTTTCATTGTGTGATTATGTGGGAATTTTTGTTTGAAAGAGATTTGAATGTTATATAATCTTATTTGGAAGGTGAACTGATATTTGAAGACGTTTGAAATAGAACTGAAATGGGGGGGTTTGAAATTAGGATTTTTATTGGGTTTTAAATGTTTGGGTTGGGATCATGATGTTTTAAATTGCGGTTTTATTTTGGTTTTGTTTTGGGTGATGTATAATTTGGTCATATGTTTTCCTTATGATCAGAGTATGTCATTAACAATTGACCCACAGGTTTCTAGTGAGTCTCTTCTAGTTTTCAACCCTATCAAAACTACTAGTGGAGTGGCACAGTCATGTTCTTCTTGGTTATTTCTAGTATTTCATTGTAATAATTTTCATTCATAGGTATTTTAATATCTTGAGGTCATGGAGTGTCTTCATATCATTCGGAACTCCTAAAGGTAAGAGGGATCATACTCTTTGCAGTTTGTTTAGGGGTTTATATTTGGAAATGTGGAATTAAATTTTCCCAATTACATTACAAGTTGGGATGTCTTAGTATGTGTTTATGACCATATTCATATATTTATTTGTACCTATGTAGGTAATGAAATTAAAGGTATAATATCTCAAGAATTCTCTACAAGGTCAGTAAATAGTGAATGCCTATGTTGACCAGTTCAAGGAGCTAATTTCATTTTCCTTTGTAGTAGTATCACATGATTAGTGGAAAGATCGTATTTTATTGTTAATCATCATGAGATCGAGAAAAAATTACTCCCATACATTGATGAATTATTTGAGAAGATTGTATTAAAATATCATAGATGACATATTTTCTAGAGTTAAGGCAGTTGAGATTCCTAAATCTCTTGCCACTCAGAAATGGTCTTTATCTCAAAAAAAGGGGTGTTCCAAAGAGCATATTCCAGAGGAGTCTCCTTCATCAGCTCTGGATTATCTCTCATTGGATGAGTCGTTAATGTTTTTTCAGTGTCAATGACGTTTTCATTTAAATATGTATTATCATTATCTTATGAAGGAATGTTTTTTGATGTGTCTATTTTGGAAATTTGGAGTAATTCTGTAATAAGCATTGGTGGAAGAGGAATTCTTGATTAGAGGGTGTCAGAACCACAATGCATGGAAGAAGAAGATTCAAGGAAACTAGCTACATCCATAGGCCCAGAGTGAATATTTTCATCTATTCATGAATCTCTAGGAATGTGGGGAACCATGGTACAATTTTTTCGATAGTCTTGGAGTGTATAAGGTTATTATTTTTTTGCTGTAAATTTCATTATTTTTGTGAGTTCAACATTTTTTTAAAATGATTTCATGTCATATTCTTTTTTAATTAGTGTGGTGGTGTATTTTGGATGTGATTAATTAATATGTTTTTCTCTAAGGTGTTTTTTATCCCTTTTCTGTGTCTCTGGGGGGGGTTATGGTTTTTTGTTGTGATTGTTTCCAAGATGATTAGATCTTGTGGAAATGATTAATTGTGTCTTTGTTCACTATTTAGATTGGATATTTTATATGAATATACCTTTTGATTGGAAGGTCATTTCATCTATTAAGATATTCCATGATGGTCACCCCATGAAGGAATTTTTTGGATTACATATTCTAGTGGAAGTGTTATTTTGATTATGTGGGGATGTATGGGTTAGATCGTTTGGGGTTTTCTGTATCGGTGACATCAGGGTATTAGGATTCGATGTGGTTTTCTCTAGTAAATTTATTATTGTGGGGAGGAAATACTTCCCATTTTGAGTTCTTTTAATGTTGGGTTTCCTTGTGATTGGTTGAGTGTGACTCATGAAATTAAATGTCTCCCTAAGGATCAGGGTTTTGTTTGGTTTCATTGATTTTTGGGACCATGTTTTGCTTATCATTTGGTTTTCTGAATTTATATTGGAATAAAGTTATTCTGGGGGTGATAATTGTGACACCCCAATAATGGAATTTATTTTATTTTTTTCTTTTCATGGATCATGTTCTTTTGTTTGTGGTTCATGTTGATTTCATGGTTTGAATTATTATGTTTTGATGTTTTCAGGTGGGTTTTTTGGTTTGGGTGTACTTTTTGTGCATAGTTACTGGGGTAACTATGCGGTCTATTGAGGAAGGGGATGTGTTTAGTTAATTTTTTATTTCATAGTATGATAATGGATTATTCTAAACTATGGGTGGTGATGGTTACAAACCATGTGGCTACAAGGTTGGTGTCTGGGGAATGGAATAAGGTTTGTGCAGGATTAGAAGAAAATAGGTGGTAACCATATGATGGTTTATATAGTTAAAACTATGGAATTTGGAATAGTTGAAACATGGTATGTGAAACCATGTAGCCAACCCATTAGAGGTTACCTCTCTCTTTGGTAGGGTATGTATGGTTTGTCAAACCATGCGACCAAACCATGATAGTTTCCCATATAATTGAAAGAGAAAAATTATAGTTTTTACCCTCTACTCTTTTAACCATATTACGGTCTCTCCTCCCATGGATAACCAAATCACATGAGGGGACCCTATAAAACCCACCACCCTTACTCATTTTTTTATTGTCCCTAGGCAAGATTATTTGAGTTTTTGGATGATTTACTATTACATTATTCATTCTCTATTGGCTCCTTGGTTTCCCTTGGGGAGGGGGGTTATCCTCTTGGAAAAACTCTAATAGTTAGGGTTGATGTGTGTTTGGTTTTATATGATTTGAGATTGTGATTATTGTCTCTCGGGCTATGTTCTTTCATCTCCCAATGATTTATCTCTTTCACACGTTTTTGAGGTAGGTGTCTTTATCCATTTCCATTCCACCACATTACATTTATGCTTGAGCTTTTATTTATTGCTTTAAAATGTAACAATATTTAATGGGATGTGTTATTATATATTTATTGTGATTCCATGAAGTAATATGTGTGTGAAATAATTTCATTAATTATTTCTATATTTAAATGCACATAAGGTGTTTTATAAAATTAAAATTGTTTTTTAAAGTGAAATTTGTTGCATTGGGATGTGTTTTAAATTGTAAATGTTTCTATATTTTCATTGTATTATGATTTTTGTGTTTTATATTGGATGAAATGAATCTTTTGGTTTGATCCCTCGGTAAGGGTTATTGTGTTTGTTTGGTAAACAAGTGGTGTTAATTTGAAAATGGTCATTTCAAGATAATATTTTTTTCAATATAATTAGATACAGTTACATGTAGGATGATGGAATTCAAAAAGTTTTATATTGCATATATAATGATCCTCCTTGTTATTATTTGAATATGTGTCAAATTAGTGTTGTGAAAGGTGAGAAAACCGTCTTATAAATGTTTTTATGTTACACATTTGATGATAGTAGTTTTCCAAAAAAATCAGTTTTTGTTGGATGTGAGATTCTTTTTTATGTTACATAAGTGGGTTTTTTGAATAGTTAAATTTGTGTGAAATGTGATTAAAAAGGCCATGGTACATTGACATAATTTAAATTTGGTTTCAAACATTATATTTAATGATTTGACCATTTTCAATATTGAGGTATATTTTGGAAAATAAATGGTTTAGAGGCTATTTTTCACTTTTCATGTTATTTCAATATTTCAAATTTTCATTGAATTGTGTGTAAATATTAAATACAAAGGCACATTTGGAATTGTTCATGTTAGATAGGTATTTCATGTTGGATTTATCGATATTTTGGAAATATGTTTTGGAGCTCAAGTGAAGAGTGGGCCCGGTGGGAATCATGAATTATTGTGGAAGATGTATTGAAAACATTGGTCATGTGGAGGCCTAGTAGATATTTCAAAATGATTCAGAAAGTTATTTTTGGTTATTAATTTGGTGGTTTCCATGTAAGTCATAATTATTGGAGGAACGTTTTTAAAAAAAAATTGATTTTCATGTTTTTTTGTGTTCCTTAGATTATATTTGGAGACCACTAGAATTTGGGACGATATCATCCCTAGTGGATCATGGATGATAATGCCATTGGTATAGGATTTTTGGGAGACCATAAGATCTTGTGATGAATTTTTCTCTACTGACTCATTCACGAGGATGCTATGGGTTATGGGATAGATACCAGGATTAAAAGTGTAAAATTATCATGGGATTGAAGGGATTCATATTGAGTTTTGAGTGACACTTTCTTGTAAACCCCAATTAGACGGGTTTCACCCTGGGATATTTTTAGAGGTCGGGTGGGGCATACCACTAAATTACTTATTTTAGGGAATCTGTTTGGGTATTATCTACGAAGTTTCACCATATTCCAGATGGTGAATGAAAAATGAGTATATTCAGTGGTTTCTTCAATATATTTTTTCTTATATTGTAATGATTATCTATATGTATATTTTTTTATTTATAACAATTTTTGGGTATTGTATTTGTGAGATTTTCTTGAACACTTTGTTTCTATTTTTATCATGGTCATTTTTATTCATTAGATAGACTGTTATTTTGGGGGTGGGATTATGTGTTGGGTTTTTGGAGTGGTAAAATGTTTTGAAAAGAAAAAAATCATGTGTGATTTTAATAATATACTTTGTTGAAATATATGATTGGTTTATTAAAATAATTAAAAGAATATTATCTATATATATATTTTAAACTAGTGTTTTTTTAATATTTTAAGAATGAGAATGCGTGGAATCTATGGTCATTCGCTACTGAAATGATTTATTCACACACCCTTTTTGTGACAAATTGTGTCGGTAGAACTGAGCTATTTTACAGGTTCAGGTTTCTGATCAGGTTTTCCATTGTACTAGTTTGGTCTTGTGGTTTTTGGTGATCACATGATCATGTGGATATAATATTTCATGGTTGGATTTGTATATTATATTTTCTTTTAATTTTCTCATCAAATTTTTTATCTCAATTGTTTTTAATATTTATTGATTTTAATTTTTGTATAGTTTTTGTTATTTAGATATTTTTTTATTTTACACTATAATAACACATTGAATTAAATTTGGGTCATGACACTAGTTTCTAGCCCATGGCGATTGAGAATGCCCTCCAGACTTTGTCTCAGACTGGTTCAGTTGTTTGGTTAAATGGAGTCCCGTCCAGGATTGTGACAAGCTTGGGTAATAGATTTTTTTTGTAATGAATTTATGGGGATACATATAATGTGATAATGGGATTATTTGTTGGGAATTTGTGATGAACCACATCATTATTGGTTGTGAAATTAAGATAATTTTTTTATTCACCCATTCTTGGGAAAATTTTGAGAATATGGATTTGGATTATAAATATGACTGTTTAAAAAACACTGGCATATATTTTTGGATGTTATTGATGACAAAAAATATTTTTTGGGATCTTGTGTAAATATCATAGTTTTATTAGGTTGGAACAATTACATAATTTTTTAATAGTTTCACATCATGCTATAATAAGTGAGTGAAATAATGTGATGAATATTTTTTCATGAATTACACCATGACCTAGAATGAACCTCTATGTAAAGATAGTGCATGACTCATTGAACAATAGGTTTCATGGAATAGTTGGTGATTATATGTGGTATTTTTTGAAAGGGGAATTAACATTTATAGGATTATTATATAAAGAATCTTTTTACTCCATGATAATAAAACATACATATATATATAGAAAATCATATGTAGTTCTATTGTGAATTTCAATTTGGTAGGTGATCAGGATATGATATACTATCCATAATTAAAATGATATTCCATGGGGTGATATTGGAATATTAATATATATATTCATGTTTTAAAGGATTCAATAATATATTTTTTTCTTGGATGTGATGAGGCATGCCATGATAATTTGGTTCACCCCATTACAATGTGTTTTTAGGTACTTCAATGCTCTATCCAATAAACTCGTATCATCACTAAGAAGGGTTGTTCCTTGTAGTGTCCTATAGGGAACATAACCTTTATTGGTGGGGATATGATCGATTTTGGCCATGGGTGGCCATTCCACAATGTTGTATGGGATATGAGGAATCAAACCATCCATCAAGTGATGGGTACTATTTTTTAATAAGGGGAGAAGTCATTTAAGGTGTTGTAAAAGTAAAAAATCATGTTCCATTTTTCTTATTACATGGGGCACAAGAAAGGGGTGGTTCTACTACCTTCCCATACTTATTACCCCACTACAATATCACTGATTACTAATTATTTTTACAAGATTTGTTCATAATTAATTTTACAATTTACTCTCCTTTTGTTATTTCTTCATCATAATAATGTTATGACACTGTTTTGGTGGTTTGGTGTAGTATTTGATGTTGATTACTGAAGAGAATAGTAGAATGAATATGAGATTTTAGGTATTATTCTATTCATGGATGGGGTAGGTCCTTGGAGGATGAATATTTTAGGTGTTGAATGGTTTAATTAATATAACAAAATATTCTAAATTATATTTAGTTTATCTTTATATAAAAATATTATTTTATCAAGGTATCAACATAAGATCGTAGGTATTTTTTCAAATGTGAGATCAATGGCATATGAGGTGTGATCTACATATGACTATTTGATGTTTCACTATTGTACCAAAATCTAATAATATATTCTTTTAATATTCCATTAATTTTAATTATTGAATTAAATGTTTTGAAATTAATAATTTAATTTTAATATATTTATAACTGATAAGTTGAATTTTATTATAATTATGGTTTATCTTTATGGGCACTGGATAGTTGAACATGGAAAAGATTATATGATAGAGGATGAGTTTATAAGGTGGGAAGAACATGAAATGTGGATAGTGATCACTAAAAATCATCGAAATGATTTTTCATACGATTATATATTATGTGATATGTGATGTCATCCCTTTAATGTGATCAAAATCAAATTTCAAAAGACTTATATTTTTGAACTCTCAATTGTGAAATATATATTTCTTGTTCAATGATGGAACCTTGGATACAAATATGATATCTTAGATACATATGAAAGACAGATTGATCATAAATGGATGTTAGGTGATACATAGAATCTAGAGGGTTGTAAAACATTGAATGAATACATAATAACTTTATATAGGTCCCATTACTCCAATATAAAAGAGGAGTATTCTAGTCATAATTTGATTGATTATTTTTATACAAAGAAAATTATTTATAAGTTGATTAAGTGTGATACGATTGAATTTGAATTATTTTTTATGTGATATGGGATTCATGTTATTCTTTATTGTGATACTTGTATAATAATTCCAATGTGGATGATTATACCCCAAAAGACCATGTTTGTATTCAGATCCATTGCACCTTATGTAATGGGTTTGACCCCAGAGTGGGGCTTGAGATAAACTAACCCACATGTGGTGTTCAAACCATCATTTGGATTTTGGGATCATAGTGGGCCAGGGACTTTTCATATTGAATATGAGGAGTGTTAGAATAAGTGTTATTAGTTATAACTCGTGTATAAAGATGGTATTATAAATTTAAGAGAAACATGAATTTTCTTGGGTGGACTTCTTGGATTCTGAGTCAAAAGTCATGAAAATAAACTGGGGGAGTATGCTAATGAAATGAATGGTTTTTATATGAGAAAAAAGATCATGATATGTCACATGAATTATGAGGGACATAAGATGGGTCAGTTACTAGACAAAATAATGATTATAGAATCCCAACATCTATCCACTGGATAAATATAACAAGGCATTTTTCTACTATCACCATAAGCTAGTCAATGGCTCTGTCCTGGCAAGCTGGTGGGCCGACCAGATACACCAAAATTTTTCTGGTGGATACCAGATCAACATTGGGCCTATACGAACTATTTGGTGGAATATAAATTGGGTAAACATATTTTTTTCATATAAAAACATTATAGGGGTAACCCTGTCATCTCATATCACATGGCCAACGATAAGGGATTTACAATCCCACTCGTCCACACATCCTCCCTATTGTTTTTGTTCACATTTTTTGGTGTTTTTATAGAAGATTCAATGTGTGGTTCTTCTTACTCCATGTTTTATTATTATTTATTATTCAATTATTCTTTTTCATTTATTAGTATACATATTTTATTTTGATGTTATTATATAATATTGAAAGTTCTTTTTATCAACAAGGATTTCATGTGTCCTAGATATATGATGTATTATAATGATATTGACTTGTAATCATTCATAGTTTCATCAATTTTACATAAAAACATTTATTTATCAATGGGGTTTCCTTAATACTCTATTTATCTAATTATTTAGTTGGATGTGTAGGTTAGGTATTTCTTAGATCATAGGGCCAATTTTGAGTGAAGGGCCCTTGGACTAACATTACATGGGGTTATAGTATGGCGAAAGTTCATATTGTTTTTTATAAAAATATGATTTTTAAAGAGATTATTTATTTATGAAAGGTTGTAAATAATAAATGGTTGTGAATTATAATGTGCTAGGTTACTAGGGGTTTTTAAATGACCATTATAGATTTAATGCGAAAGGGCGAGCCGAGTTGTGAGAAACAAGATAGGGAGAAATATTGTAAAATATTTCCAAATGAGGTTAGTAGTCCTCGGTACATTACCTATGGATATAATGAAATTTCTTATGGTGAATGTCTTGTACTATCATAAAATTAATTTAATTGAAAAATTCTTGAATTATTATCTCATATTCATAATATATTTCCATGGTTTCAAGAAAAACTATTGCTCAATATTAAATTAAATTTTAATTTCAATTAGGTTTGTTTTCCTATTAATTCATAGTTAGCATGTTTTATCCATAAAAATGCCATTATATCCTTATAGAACTAGATATAATCCTTATTCCCTAAGGAAAATTTAGTAACTCCATTGGTTTTTTTTGATACATAGACACATGTGAGGTGGGTTGATCAGTAAGATAATATGTTTTTGGCATTAAGGCTCATGTATAAGAATCCTTAAACACCTCCAAGTGGAGGAGTGACCAGACATGTGTTAAAATTCTAGAGTATTACATGAAAAGAGCATGAGAGTTACTAATTTCATTTTATTGTCTAATATTGTCCATGATCCATCTTCCAAGGACATACCAATAGAATCTTACCAATGATTCATGTGAGTTTGGGCCATGATTATGACATTCCACGGTAGAATCTCTCCCTCAAAGCATCAAGCGATGACCATGAGACCATATTAAGACCGAAGAACCCTTTAGGTGCCTCCAACAATTTTTTGTTCTAAATAAATCCATGTGTTGTTATTTTTTATTATATTGAAAAAGGGGACCATGATATATTTCTTAATGATTGATTGACCTTAAGTGGGTCTGGTGAGCCATAGATAATGACTGGGGTTCAAGCATTCAACTAACACTTGAATGTGATTTTATATATGATGGTGTGCTATATAATACCTCTATGAGGATTTTTTATGTACTAGAACACAAATTTTGGGGTGATATATTATTTTTAGATAAATATGAAAAACAACATTTGTGTGTTCATGATTAATTGATTTAGAAAACACCCATAGGCGAGGTCTATGTTATTAATAGTCATATTCCCATTGATGAGAAAACACTCATAGGTGTTTTCTATGAAAATATTTGGGTGTTCTCCTGGGATTTTTAGGAGAGGTTTGATATGTTAGGAATGGCCGGAGAATTATAGTATAATTACCTTGGTTTGAGATACTTATGTAATTATTATATGGAATAGACAAATTCATAGGATAGGTTTGGGATACTATTTTGTATACAAGGGAGACCATTATATATTATATTGAGTGGAGAGGTCACCAAGAAAATGATCAGAGACACTATGACACATTACAATATAGATATGGATGATTTTGGTCAATAAAATAGGGTTTAAAAATAGTAAGGTAAATAGGGGAACAATCTATACTTTGTTAATAGATACATTCTAGAATCAGGTCGTTGTAGGTATTCATAAATGATTTATTTATTTTAATTGTTTTTTCGTATTATAAAATCATCATCGAAACATATCAATACATTTTTGGTATAGTAAATATCTTTATCGGTGTTAAACTGCATTGTTTTGTAATCTATGGTGACCCATGCCCTTCAGAAATTTGATTAAAATATTATTAAACATTAATGTCCATCAATACAACACCAATATCATAAAACCTTATTTTAGTTTGTAAAAATAGGTTCATTTTACATTAAAAGAATCTAAAAACATTTCAACCTTCGTTTATTATACATAGTGAGATACAAAAATTCATTTCATCTCCTAAAACTATATGGGATAACCCGGGGAATACAAAATGAATGGTTTGAACTAAAAAAAATCAAGGGAATAAACGTGATACAGAACCATAACCTGATAGTTAATGGTATAACAATACATCAAAAATGAGAAGGTTCACGGTTAATTTCACAAAATAATATAAAAAATAAAAATGTATCACATGATTATAGAGTCATAAGAGATGTGGAAAAAACATAATACATTACATAAACATGAGTCAAGTATAAAATTCTAAAAAATATCAAATGGAAGGAAAATTCCCATAACTGATTATGTTTACTCCTTCATCCGACCTGTTAGTTCTCACATGGCTAATGATTTACCCACCCATAATAACATTTTCAAGATATATGTGTTCTATATAAAGGAATCAATCTCAAATTATAAAAAATTAATTACAAAATGAATGAAATGGGTTGCATAATCGTAAATCACATCATAAACAAAGGATATTTTATAATGAAGTAATTTTGGATATGATATGAAGGAATTTATTACCCCATCAAAGTAAATCATAATAATTTAGGTATATATGTGAGAGACATATATTATGAATTTATAATCATTATATAATATTAGAAAAGACATAATGTGAGTTAGAGAGAAAATGTTCATAACCTGATTGAATTTTTAGTTTTGAGAGATCCCTATCCCTGAGCCCAATTTTTCATGACAGTATTTATCTTCATTGGATAATAAAATTTTGTTAATTATTTACTTACTATATAACCTTTTTCATGTTTATTATTCATATTATTTTTATTTTTATTATATCATATTATGTTACATAACTATTTATGTTCACTTTGGATGTACTAACAGTATATAAATGTTATATTCAAAAATAAATGTGTTATGAATAATAAGGTCAAATAGATTATCAATTATTAATATCACAAACGGTAACCAATAAATTTTTATAATTTTTATACCAAAAATTATAATTTTCACACCAATCATGAAATATGGTTTTGAAAATTGACCTACATTATAATCATGGAGATGGTATGCCATAAAAACCCCTGAGTTAAGTGTACATTTATTTAAGGTATTGATGGAAATAATTTATATCTAATATTATCCTCACATGATTAAAATTATATAATAAATATAATATTATTTTTTTTAAAACCCTTACACATACCATCCATGTTATGTGGTAATAAAAGTAAATCACATTGCTTTGAGTGGTGGTAGTCTACCCTGAAAATGAAGTAATAATGTATGTGAAATATTAATTTACCAGAATAGTTAATATTTCCTTAATATAATATATAACAATTAAATTATTCAATATTTAATTTCATGTCAATTTTAATAGAAAAAAATATCGCATGGCTTCGTGAGACGATAGTCCATCGTACACATGAGTGATGTTATCATATTCCATATGGAATGGAAAGTAATAGAGTATATATAATATTATAATTCCAAAAGTATAATGACATAATAAATATGATATATAAATATCCTATAAAACATTATATCCATCCATGAGAAGTCGTTATGGAATATAAAACATGTTGGTTGAGAAGGTAGTAGTTCCTCGCATACATGATAAAAATTTCAATTCCTATTGGAGTGTGGATGAGATGGTTATTTGGTCATTAAAATAAAATAAAAACATCTTAGTATATAGATTTTTTTTGTTAATTATGTAATCCCAATTTATTAATATTTTAATAAGTTTTAAGAAAACATAAAAGAAACGTCTGAGTTAAGAGCATTACCTCTTCTTCAATACACTTTTTTTTACTAAAAATCAAATCCACCATAAGATGAATTTGTGACCAAAATATGTATATGAGATAATTGGAGAGAAATAGGGAATTTATTTTGGTAGTTAATGGATGAACTAATGAGTTTTTCATGTGAGTAAAGGTCTCGATATGGGTGATGTTTTATAATTGGGGGAGAGACAGTCTTAGGATTTTTGAGAAGAATGTATTACACCCACTTTTTCCCCTGAATAAAGGCTCCAAAATGTAATTTTTCAAATCATCAAATATATGTGGTAAAAATGTGACAATTATATAATTATTAGATAAGTTTTTTGGTCATTTATAACACTCATATATTCAGTTTAACCACCATTGTGAACCCATTATTACCTTGACTATGGTAAATAATTTTTTCTATTTCATTATTATTTTTGTAAATAATTTTGAAAAAATTATTATAGAACATAATTTATTTTTACTATAAAAATAGAATACATTTTTAAAATTAAACACATAGAATATTAAGATTTTTAAATTAAAATTAATACCAATAGACGTGTGAGAAAATTGGTTTTCCAATAGAACATTAAAAAGTTAAAAAATTCATTATATAAATATATTATATGTATTTGATTACAATGACCTCAATTGAATTAATTATGATATATTTAAAATATTTTTAATTAAAAATACTATAAAATTAAATGGTCTTGAAATTTTTTTATAGGAAAAGGTACTTTTTAATAACAAAATATTTTTTCAAAATTCATCGAAAAATGAATCATTTTAAAAAAATCATAAAATATTTACCCTTGAATAAATATGAAATTTATAATTAAGAAATGAATATTTTTCTTTCAAATAAATTTTCTAAAATGGGTAAATATTGATTTTAATTTATGTAAACAGTTCATGACTAAACCATGTTTTTTATAAAATGTTTTTTTTATCATAAAAAATTTATATTTTATGAAAATGGAAATTATATTATGTAAAATAAATTGATAAATATTTAAATTATTTTATAGATGTGTAAAAAAATAAGTTTTATTATTTATTTATTCTTATTCATATCAATTAATTTATAGGCTATGTGATAATGGTCATGTATAAATAAAAATATTTTAATATAGTATCATGTTTTTCTTAATCCTAGTATTTAGTGCATAAAAATTTATAGAAGATATTTAATTTATTTCAAAATAATGATATCATCAAGTCTCAATGAAAAACATTCTTCGTATAAAGGCTCAATTTTCTTTAACTAAATTAAACACGAAAGTTTTTAAGATTTTTTATTTTAATGATATATTTTTTTATGAACAATATTTTGAAAGAAATTTTTCATGTTGGGGTATTATAAACATGTTTATATATGGCTTGAGTAATTGCTCGAGGAGTTTCTTGGATTGTTGGATGGGTTTTAAGACAACCAGGCTTAAAAAAGTTGTTCGCACAAGCTGTGCATGATTAGTCAGACCATGTGGGTCATCTATGCATGTTAAAATGGATGTATTGTAGTGAATTCATGGTCTATGCATAGTATATAAATCTATGTGATTAAAACCATTTTTCATGGCCAAATTTATGTTTCTGGTTAATTTATTTAATTAAATTCAAGATTAAAAATGAATTTAATTAAATGATGTGAAATTGGTGTTTTATTTAATTAAATTCAATTTTAAAAGGAATTTAATTAATTGATTTGAAATAAGGTATTTATTTAAATAAGTTGATATTGAGAGAATTTAATTAAATGTTGGTGAATTGGAGATTTTATATAATTAAATTTAGTTAAATGATTTTAATAAAATAATGTGATTTTAGGGTTTTATTTAATTAAATAAAATCTATGAAAATTTAATTAAATGAGGGAGATAAAGATAATAGATAATTTATTTAATTAAAAAAATTTAGAGACAATTTAATTAAATAGAATTCATTTAATTAAAATCATTTCTTACAAAATTTATTTAAATAAATTTTCCTACTCATTATTATTTTATTAAATTCTCTCAACATAATTCAATTAAAACAACATGAAACTTAATTAATCATCATTCAATTAAATTTTGTTCATAGAATTTAATTGAATAACATAAATTTGAGAGATTATTTAATTAAATTGAATTGGATGGAATTTAATTAAAAGATGATTAATGAGGTGTCATGTTTATTTAATTAAATTATTATGAGAGTATTTAATTAAATAGTAATGATTTGGAAATTTTATTTAATTAGATTTTGATACAATGACATTTAATTTAATGACATGTTCAACGTAGAGTTGGGGTTTATCTACTTAAATTCATTTTTAAGATGAAATTTATTATTTGATGAAAAATGGGGGTTTTATTTAATTAAATTATGTTCAAAGAATTTAATTAAATAACATGAATTGGTGAAATTACTTAATTAAATTTATTTTGAACATATTTAATTATATTCGGATTAATTATATGTTAGTATTTTATAAATTAAATTATTTTGACATAATTTAATTAAATAATAATGAAGTGGAATTTTTTTAATTCTATTCGGTTTGAAAAGTATTTAACTAAATGATGTGTTATATGTGGACATTGCGTTTTTTTATAATTAAATTCAAGGATAAAATGAATTTAATTATTTGTTAAAAAGTAAAGGTTTTATTTAATTAAATTATGTTATGAGAATTTAATTAAATAATAATGAGTAGGAGATTTAATTTATATTAATTTTTCATTGAATATTTTAATTAAATGTTATACAATTGGGGAGTTGGGGTTTATCTATGATGTGTAATATTAATGGGTAATAACAATAATATTATGGTTATTATTATTATTATTATATTAATTTTTAATATTATTTTTAGGGTATTAATATATAATTAGTTGGATAGTAGAAGAGGGAGGCACAACTCTCCCCCTCCTTCATGCGGTTTGACAGCCCCATGGTTCACCATCCCTATGTGGTGCACCACCCTCCTCTCATGGATCCCTCTCCGCATGGAAAATCGTGGTGCTTCATTCATGGAAGTTGTATGTATCATCATGGTTAGTCCTTCTATGCATATTTTCTTCTTCGCATTGACTATCATAGCTCTCCTTTGCCTAGGTTTTGTTGGGCTAAAACCCTATGTTTGGGATTAACCTTGATTTCACGGTTCCTCTGATCCTAGGAGGTGAAAAATATCATTACAGACACATTGGTTTGTATTCCAATGACCATCATCAAAGGTGAAGTGTCTCAGTTTGTTTTGGTTCACTGTCATCATATTTGGGTAAGTCTATATACACAAAAATGGATTCGAACCCTTGGAATAGGTGATTATGTCTTTGTTGAGTTGTGGTTATTTATTTTGTTTATCTTAGGTCCCCAATGCACTAATTGGTAGTTCTTGTTTTTGTTGTTGTTACGTATTGCGATCAATTCTTATTATACAGACACATTAATATGGAAGTGAATATGCGCACGCGGGTAGTGGTTGTGTTCGAAAGCATTGGCTTAGTCAATTCTTTTAGGAAGGCTATTTAACTTATCTTTGTTTATAAAACATATTATATATTTAATTACTATTGTTGGAAAATTTAACTACAAATTCTGAATGAATTATTTATTGGTTTAAAATAATTTTTTAGATTGCAAAATTTTTATAGTAAAACCCCTCCCATGAAGGTATGAAACCATAAATATAAATTCATAATGATTAGAATAATGTTTTCCATTTGATTTCTGATATGTTTTTTTAATTATTTCCATTACACGTTGACACATTTGGGGTTATGTGATAATTTCAATGTTTGGGAGGGATATGTTGATATATTTAAATATTACATAACAATTGTGATATATTGAAACAATTAATTGTGAATTAATTTTGTTCTTAGAGATTTGTAATTAAGATAAGTAATATCGGGATTATGAATGAGATATTAAATTATCAATGTTAAGATAATTAATTGTGAATAAATATTATTTTTTGATATTCATAATTGGGATAATTAATCGGTGGACTAATTATGTGATATTAAATTTCATAAGTGGAGATAATTAATTGTGAATTAATTATGTTCAATGAAAATTTTAATTGAAATAATTAATTGTGGAATTAATTATGAGATATTAAATTTGATATTTTGAGATTAAAAATTGAAATTTATTTATGTTCATTGAGAATTCTAATTGAGATAATTAATAGGTATATTGATTATATGATATTAAATGGTATAAGTTGATATAATAAATTGTGAGATATCTATGTGCATTGATAATTATAACTGAGATAATTAATTAGGGGATTAATTATGAGATATTAAATTAGATAATTTGAGATAATATATTGTGAATTAATTTTTTTATGAGTTTTATAATTTTGATAATTAATCATTGGATTAATTATGAGATATAAAATTGGTTATGTTGAGAGGATTAATTGTGAATTAATTATGTTCGTTGAGAATTTTAATTGATATAACTAATAATGAGTATTAATTATGAGAAATTAAAAGGTATATGATGAGATAAATAATTGTGACTTAACATTGTGCATTTAATATTATGATATAGATATTTAATTATGCAATTTAATATGAAGAGTTGGTATTTATGATGAGATAATTAAATTTTAAAAATTAATTATGAGATTTGAGTTATGTTATTGATTAAATAATATATTAATTAATTAAGAAGATTTGTTTGCATAGTTAATTGTTGTGATAACTAATAGATTCAAGAAAGACCAATGAGATGAATGAGAGGACCATGCCTATTGTTTTTTAGTAGAATTTGAATCCCCTGTTAATGTTATAATTGAAATACTTCATATGGATTACCATAATTAAAAATATGAATATGGATGCTTATATTTAACTGAAATGGGTTAATCAAATGTTTGGGCGGTTAAATGATTCATGCATTATATGTTATGAATGTTTCCACTATGTTTTGGCCTGACAGATATGGGAATATTAAAACTAATGAGAAGATAGAATATGTTATTTTTTATGATGACCCTCCAGTAACGATGATAGCTCATGGAGTTGAGTTAGGGGATAAATGTGTGTGATACTATTAGTGATGGATGTTTGTGTGATACATACAGGTTTGTCCAACATATTTTCCCAATGGACCATGATATCATGGGGTAAGAAGAATCTATGAGATTCCATATTTATTTTTACGATACATTTATTTTCGGTTTCGATGTTTTGGGTCGGATACATAGAACTAGCTTGTGTTTTTAAAGACATAATCATTTAATATTTTTTTGGTAAATTGTGCGTTAAGTGTTTAGAAACGCAATGTAATAATTCAAATGGGAAATTAATCCCTTGGTGTGTTGGTTAATGTTTTAGTTGTTCCTTATATATTCTTGGGGATGATATGTTTTTATGTAGGGTATATTGTAATGTCCAGTGTTTTTTTGAAATGGATTAAAACATGAATGTTGATTATATTTTCTATTGCAACGATAGGTCAATTTTAAATCAAATATTCTAAATGGTGTTTCTCATGTTGTGATATTTTAAATGTGTTTATATCAGTATTACATAAAGTATCGAGAATCTTCAAGGAAGGTTGGATTGGTTTCAAGAGCAACAGGCCGAGAGAGAGGTGTACACACTGGATGTTCACAATTACTCAAACAATGAGGTTCATCCCTTCATGATTAAATGGGTGCCTAGTATGAACTTCACGGTCAGCACATGGTCTATCAACCCGTGCGAGTCAATCTTTGCAGCTTACCTTGATTTATGATTCGGTTTAATTAATTTAATTAAATTACAAATTAATAACTAATTTAATTAAATGATGTCAATTGTGGATGTCTATTTAATTAAATTCAAGTTTAATGAATTTAATTAATTGATGTGAGATAAGTGATTTATTTAATTAAATTGAGGTTGAAGGAATTTAATTAAATGATGTTGAATTTGAGATTTTTTTAATTAAATTCATTTGAAATGAATTTAAATAAATAATGTAAAGCAAATGTTTATTAAATTAAATAAAAGTTGATATAATTTAATTAAATGTGGAATAGATGGATAATAGAGAATTTATTTAATTAAATGGAGCTGGAGAAAATTTAATTAAATTACAGTGAACGTGAAAATTTTTCCCATTAAATTTTGTTGAAAGTTTTAATTAAATGACACTGAGTAAGAGATGTTATTAAATTAAATTTAGATGAAAGGAATTAAACTTATTTTATAAAAATATAATGAGTTTGAGTCTTTATTAAATTAAATTTAGTTGAGAGGAGTTTAATTAAATGATTTGGAAATGTTTATTTTTTTAAATAATGATGAGTTGGAGTCTTCAGTTAATAAAATTGAGATGAGATAAGTTTAATTAAATGAACTAGAAATGAGGAGTTGTAGAGACCCAAAGCATGATGTACATAGATATTACATTACTTTTGCAGAATACATAATACATAACAAAAAAAGACACACAAGGACCGTAATAGTTTAGTGTCTTTGAAAACATGGAACATAATCTTCTAATTGTGGTGAAAGATCTTCAACATCACCCATAAAGATCTTCCACTTTTTTGTTTCCTTACCTAAAACCTTTCTTTTAATCCTCGGGGAAAATAAAACATAAAAAGACTGAGCTCAAATGCTCAGTAAGGGTAAGCATGGATAAAATAAAACATACCATATACATTTTAACTTAAAAACATGAACATAATGTTTAAACATCAAAATCGTGAGCAACGACTAAAAACATGGAAGTACATAAGGCATATATCATAATAGAACATAAATCATGATAACATATAATTGGAATAAAAAATGTAATTGTGGCATCCATTAAGCACATGTAATGATTTCCATATTAACCAAGGCATTGCTGCCAAGTCCATCATAGTGGACAATGTCCCTTTTAGAATCGAGTTCACTGCTCGTTCCTATCCTGTAATACTGAACCCGATTAACTTATCGTTCAAGCCATGTATATCTCATGAGATATAAATCTTTACCTAATGAATTGGAGGGAGATATAGGTCCCACCAATCTCATAATGAAATCATTCATACTTGTGCCACAAAATAAACATACATCATTCATAATGACCCAACGAATAAAATGGGTTTCATAAACATCATCCCATCATCACATAATCCATATAAAAGAAATGAAAATCATTTCATAATAAAAAAAGTGAATCCATGTAAATCATAGAGACTTTATACTTGAAACATACACATATAAAATAATGTCATCTTAGATGGAAAATCGTTTTGATAAAACACATGAAATGAATTCTTGAGGAAAATACCCTTTCTTCTTCAAAATAATTTTCTTTTCACAAAACATCATGAAATTTAAAATGACAAGGATTTTTTAAAAATATTTTTGAAATGTTTAGGAGGAAGCTTCATGAAAATAAGGATTTATAAAACCGTAAAAATCTGTTCGTGTCGTATAATTTAAAAAATCATTCTTCTCGTACATTTCCCAAAAAAGTCAAAAAAGTACCTCTTAACATAAACAAAATACAGATTCCTTAAATACCATGTAGTAAAAGTCAAAATGGGTAAAAAGGACTTTAAAATTAAATTAAAACACTTTTATAAAACATGGACATGGATAATAGAAATAAACCCAGTAAATACTTACGAATAAGCAATCTCGAATAAAAATGAGATTTGAAAAATTATCCCTTACCTTAGGTCCGATATGCTTCATAAATATCCAAACCTCCTGTATAATGATTTAATAATGTCATTGACTTATAACAGAATCATATTCATTGTTATGATATCATATATGGTTCACTTGTGACTTTATATTACCCGTTCTTTTGTAAATTCCAAGTTAAAGAGCGTTTTGGGTAAAATCGTTTCATTTGTCGTCCGTGTTTTGACTTTAAATTATTCATATGATTACGTAGATCACGATTACATAATTCTAGAATATAAAACATGATTTATATATAAAATATATTCAAAATATACATATGTATAATAGATAAATAAATGGAAAGAAATACACCGTTTAAGGAGACGGTAGGTCGTACGTACGCATGAAAGTTGTTTTCATTTCCACATTGAATTGAATGGAATTAATTGGATGAAATACATATATATATATACATAAATCCAGTATCATTATTATCTCATATATTTCATGATTACTTATTATGTATACATTATAATCATTTATGAATGGTTAATCATTGAGAAGGAATCTCATCGCGTCGTGGAGACGGTATTCCGTACGTACGCACGGGCGATGATATCTTTCCAATGATCGTTGAATTTTATTGGAGTGTATATATACTATTACAGAATCAATAATTCTTTACAATAATAATATGTAGTTATTTATTTTCACCATTATACCCATCCAAGTAAGGTGGTGGTGGAAAATAGATTACACCACGGCGTGGTGATTTCTTATTCTGTAGGATGGATAGATGGTGAAATAGGGTTGTTTCATACTTATAATAACATATAATTATATGATTGATAATTATGTCATTACTTAATAATGAAATAACTAATGAAAAATAAGTGGAAGAAGAAACAATGTTGAAATAATCGGTAACAAACACTACCTCTTCTTTGAAGCGCCTCTTTGAGACCTCCTTTTAGGGCACTGAAATTGGTCTTTGAAGAATACCAGTACCTCTAGGATTTTTCTTGGGAAGTGGAGAAGATAATTTTTCAGGGTCTGGCCGAGCTTGAAGGCACAAAGTTGTGTGAGGAAGAGAGGGAGGAGGTTCCCTTTTATAAGGGAGGAGAGGGGCACCTTTGGAAGTCTTAAAAATATTAATTTATAATGAATATAACCCCACTTTAAAACCTCCAAAAATGACTCATATTGGAATATTATATGAGATAAGGTTGTTATATCATCAAAAATAAAATTTAGACATGTTAGGAAATTATTTTAAACATTATCAACTTGATTTATCCTTATTTAATCAATTTTATTTTATTTGTGGTAATAACATTATAAATTAAAAATCCACAACAAAGAATTACTTATTTGTTGTGGATTGTCAATAATTGGTTACATTATAACACTCTATACCTTATAAAGTTTAATTTATAATTTTTAAATATTTTTTTGATTTTTAAACAATTTTATAATATGTTATTTTTATAAAATAACAATAGTGTCAATTTTGACACTAATCATTTATTTGAATTTAAATAAAATATATATAGAAGAAATGTTAGAAATAAAAGAGTTAATAGATTCATAAAAGATCATATATATCTATAAAATTAGTGTATAACATTAAATATTTCATATAATATTTATTTTATTATTTTTAAAACCATTTATTTGGTTTATCTCTTAATAAAATAATTACTACAACATTTTTGTATAATAATTTCATATACTTTTTTGTTGCATAAAAATTAAACATAAAATACTATGATGAAAATAAATATATTAACATTAAAAATAAGACTTTTAATCGAATTTATCATCTTAAAATCACAATATTTAAATTGTTATATTTATTAAATAATGAAGGTGACATCTTTGACAACATTTAAAATAAAATAATATAAGTGTCATAATCGATTTTATAAGGCTTCAAATGGTAAAATATTGTACCATTGGATGATTATGGTTTATATTTACATGACCAATAAGTTATAGTCAGGGGTTTGTGCCTTTCATGGTCACAATAAGTTTAATAAAAACAATATTCTTTATTTTTCACTAGATAAACAATTTCTGCATCACTATTGTGTCACAATTAATGATAATTATTTAATCCCTAAAAATTATAAATAAATTTATATGATGTAGATAATTATATTATCTTTCTGTAGACTATTCATTTTCGAAGTTTCATTAATGTTATAACTAAATTAAAATTAATATACTTATAAGATTTAAGACAGTGACATGTTGTCACTTTCTTTGGTTTTAATAATAAATAAACTATTGTTAATGTATAATGACCATAAAATGAATCTAATCCGACCCTTAGGTGATATGGGTCTACTTTTAGACATCAAATAGAATTTTTTCAGGTTTTAGGGTAATTTTATAATCTTATATTTACCCTTAATTACCTGATTTACCTTTAATTACAGCAAATAAACTTTACCCTAGTTACTATTCATAATGCCCAAAAAACGTATATTATTAACATAATTTGGACCCATTGATTCCAAATATGGAATAAATTTTTTCAAATTATATACACCAAAGTTGAAAAAATTAAATTTAAATTAATCACGTTGTCGAAAGAAAATGAGTTTTTCTTTAAAACTTTACAAAAGATTGAATTGATTTAACCTACGAATTCAAGGTAAAATCAATGATAATGACATAAATTATATTAAATGGTAAAAACATATTCTATTTATTCATTAAAACCATTAAAATATTATAATTTAACCACATTAGTTATTATGATGAAAAAAGATGTTTTTAATTAAAATATAGCGTGTTTTTACTATTCATTAAAATAGGAAAGTTATCAGAATAATATAAAAATTTTATCCAAAGGAAATTTTTATATCCTGATTCGAAATAAGAATTTTATTTTGTAAAATTGAACTTATAGAAATGTCAAAAATAGGATTTAAGGTGGGTTCACCATCAAAAGGCGGGAAAACTGCAATTTTTTAAAAATACATATTTTACACGAAAAATTTATTTTGTTCTCACACCATATTCTAGAAAATGTGTAAGATGAATAATAATGTTATAAAATTCAAAATTTAGTTAATTCTATTCATAACAGATATTCAATAATAATATTATAACAATATATCGCTGTTTAGTGAAATCTGTTATTGGGTACTACACACGGTATCGAGGTTGGTCGCGATTGTGTGTAATGAAGGCCAAGAATAGTGTTGCATATACTACAAGCTAATGCAGTGTTGTGTATAGTACAAGACAATATTGGTGTTGTGTATAATAGAAGATCAAAGAAATTAAAAATAATATATCTCATAAAATATTGGGGTGTCACATTCTACCCCCTTAAAATGAATTTCGTCCTCAAAATTCGTTGGGGTTATAAATTTTTTACTATTCATAGAAACCAACATCGTAAAAAGGAAAACTAAAACTTATTTTTAAAAACTAAATTATGAATTTTAATGATTACCCAATGTAGCTCATCACTGGGTTTCCATATAGGAGAACATAGGTGAAAATATGGATATGGGAAAAATCTAACCATCATGTTCTGATGGAGAGTGGTAGAGAACATGGCTATGAAAAATCCATCAATCACAAAGCCATAAATTTGTGATGATCTAAGGTACCATATTATTCATCAGATATAAGATCACTAGGACAACATTTTTTTTTTCAGTATCATTTCCCTAAAGTTGAAAAAATGTAAAGAGAAGAAATACTTCCTTGATTTTGGTAAAATATCACTACTGTTAATGCTTTGAACAATTTACACTTCATCTCTTAAAGAAATGAAGTTTAATTTGTTATTAGTGATGTGATAACAGATCATGTGATAGAATGATGGGTCATTCCATCTGTTTCAAACAAAAGGATATCAAAAGTTATCAAATATACATAAGACCATCTTTGGTGATTTTAATCATATACGATTCCAAAAATGAACTTATACTTCATATATCATACCATTTAATAAACTAAAACTAGTTTCTACTAACCATGGACTTCTTGTAGGCCAGCAGTGTGCGATAAAGGCTAGTCGAACTTTGGTTGTGGGTTTGGTATCCACAACCTTGTCCGATGCGAATGGTTGTCGTCCATCCTGCAGGTTTTCCTTTTTCTAAAATTACATCATTATGATATTCCAACGATAATATCAAAACCAGTTCTAACCTTAAACAATACTAACTTATGTCCAACATAATCCATTCCAATCTGTAGGCTTATCCAAAATACTACTATCCAATCTCATATTATAGTGAAAACGATTACCAAAGAGTTCATATAACAAGCATGTTAATACCATCGTTGATCCCCATAAGATATGTCTTTTTGGTCACATTCCAAACATTATAAGGCCTTAATCATGTATTCTCTTGAAAAAAATAAATACCCATTGAACATTAGTGAAAACATGAATGCAGTTATTAGTTAACACTTTCCACATACCAAAATAATCAAAATTCTATATACTCAAACCATTATATCACTTAGTCCTTATATCAATCATGATCTCATGAATACTGTCAAACATTTCATTTTCTCTTTATCCCATCATTATGCGCATATCATCTTCTTTCCAAATTATTCGAATCTCTTTTCATGGTTACCGGTACCATAAAATTATTGAAAACCACAATAGACCAATACAAAAATATTCTAATACACCATAAAATTACCTCAAAAACATTATTATTGAATACCAAAACATAAACACTTCAATCCATCCTCTTCAATGATTGTCCTGGAATAAGTCCTTCCTTGATTTAGATGTAAATTTTTAGGTCAGGGCATTGAGTTGGGTAATGCCCATGTTCTCCACAAATAAGACATTGAAATCCATAACAGTCTGTCACTCTATGAACCTTTTCTCTACACAGATAACATCTATCCCTCCATTTGAGGTATTCCTCAAGGTTCTTCTTCCCTTCTTTAGAAATCTCAATCTTTTTTTTCTTTATGCTCCTCAACATGCGAACATGCATAAAAGTCTATCTTCCACTTATTTGATGAATTATGAAAACCACTAAATTTAACCTTTTTAATCATATATCGCGATGACTCATTCGGCATAATCACAATATCATTCTCTCTAGGCATTACATAATTTTGTTGCTCATAGTCACCAAAACACAAAAATAATTCTGTGAGAGAAAAATGCATACAAGGAAAATAATATAATCAAGGGGGAGCACCTTCTACATCTAACAACTTATGATTAATTCTAATATTGTTACTGTAATTCTAAGACTCTAACCTATACTTATACTTAACCTTAAGGACATCCCTAGACATACCTTAGAAATATCTTTTGGGATTTCACTAAAGTCGTTGCATCCTAGTTTCAATGGTTAACTAAACCTTTCCTCTGATACCAACAATTGGGGACCGAAGCTTGACATACATATATATTACCTTAATTTTACGGAATACGTAATACATAAAAAAAATAGACACACAAGGACCGGAATAGTTTAGTGTCTTTGGAAACTTGGAACATAATCTTTTAATCACAGTGAAAGATCTTTAACATCACCCATAATGATCTTCCACATTTTTTTTCCTTACCTAAAACCATTCTTTTAATCCTAGGGGAAAATAAAACATAAAAAGAGTGAGATCAAATCCTAGTTAAGGGTATTAATGGATAAAATAAAACATACCATATACATTTGAACTTAAAAACATGAACATAATGTTTAAACATCAAAATCTTGAGCAACGACTTAAAACATGGAAGTACATAAGGCATAGATCATAATGGAACATAAATCATGATAACATATCATGGGAATAAAACATTTAATTTTGGCATCCATTAAGTACATGTAATTATTTCCATAGTATGCAAGGCATTGGTGCCAAGACCATCGTAGTGGACAATGTCCATTTCTGAATCAAGTTCACTCCTCGTTCTAGTCTTGTAATACTGAACCAGATTAACTTACCGTTCTAGACATGTCTATATCATGAGATATAAATCATTACCCAATGCATTGGAGGGAGATATAGGTCCCACCCATCTCATAATGAAATCATTCTTACTTGTGCCACAAAATAAACAAACATCATTCAATATAACCCAACGAATAAAATGAGTTTCATAAACATCATCCCATAATCACATAATCCATATAAAATAAATAAAAACAATTTCATAATATGAAAAGTGAATCCATGTAAATCATAGAGAATTTATACTTGAAACATACACATATGAAATAATGTCATCTTAGATGGAAAATGGTTTTGATAAAACACTTGAAATGAATTCTTGATGAAAATATCCTTTCTTCTTCAAAAAAAATTTCTTTTCACAAAACATCATGCAATTTTATAAGAAAAAGATTTTTTTGAAAATAGTCATGAAATATTTTTCAGGAAGCTTCATGAAAATAAGGATTTATAAAACCGTAAAAATCTGTTCATGCCGTATAAGTTAAAAAAACATTTTTCTCGTAATTTTGCTGGAAAAGTCAAAATAGTACCTCGTAACGTAAAAAAAAGATAGATTCCTTACATACCATGTAGTAAAATTCAAAAATGGGTGAAAATTAATTTAAAAATACATGAAAACAATTTTATAAAACATGGATATGGATAATAGAAATAACCCCAGTAAATAATTATTAATAAGCAATCTTAGATAAAAATGAGATTTGAAAAATTATCCTTTACCTTAGGTCTGATATGCCTCATACGTATCCGAACCTCCTTTATAATTATTTAAATAATTTCATTGACATATTTGAGAATCATATTCATTGTTATGATATCATATATACTTCACTTTTGACTTTATATGACATGTTCATTTGTAAATTCCATTTTAAAGAGTGTTTTGGGTAAAATCATTTCATTTGTCATCTGTGTTTTGACTTGTAATGATTCATATGATTACAAAGATCACTATTACTTAATTCCAGAATATAAAACATTATTTATATATAATATATATTCAGAATATACATATATATAATAGATCGATAAATGGAAAGAAATACACCGTTCATGGAGACGGTAGGTCGTACGTACGCATTAATGTTGTATTCGTTTCCTCATTGAATTGAATGTAATTAATTGGATGAAATAAAAAAATATATACATAAATCCAGTATCATTATAATGTCATATATTTCTTGATTTCTTATTATATATTCTTTATAATCATTTATGAAGGGTTAATCATTGAGAATGAATCTCATCGTGTCGTGGAGACGGTATTTCGTACGTACGCACGAGCGATGATATCGTTCCCATGATCGTGGAATTTTATTGGAGTGTATGCATACAATTAAAGAATAAATAATACTTTAATATAATCATATATAGTCATTTATTTTCCCCATTATACCCATCCAAGTAAGGTGGTGGTGGAAGGTAGATTACACCACGGCGTGGAGACGGTATTCCGTACGTACACACGCGCAGTAATTTCATTTTCCGTAGGATGGATAGATGGTGAAATATGGTTGCTTAATACTTATAATAACATATCAGTATATTAGTGATACTGATGTTATTACTTCATAATTAAACAACTAAATAATAAGAATTGGAAGAAGAAATACAGTTGAATGAATCGGTAACGGACATTGCATCTTCTTTGAAGCGCCTCTCTGAGACCTCCTTTTAGGGCACTAAAATTGGTCTTTGAAGAAGACTACGACCTCTAGGATGTTTCTAGGGAAGTGGATAAGAGAATTGGTCAGGGTTTTACTGAGTTTAAAGGCTCAACGTAGTGTTAGGAAGAGAGGTAGGAGGTTCCCTTTTGTAGCGGAGGAGAGAGGCACCTTTGGAAGTCTTAAAAATATTAATTTATAATAAATCTAACCCACTTAAAAACCTACAAAAATGACTCATATTTGAATAATAGATGAGATAAGGTTGTAATAGCATCAACCAAAAAAATTTAGACGTGTTGGGAAATTATTTTAAACATTATCAACTTGATTTATCCTTATTTAATCAATTTAATATTATTTGTGGTAATAACATTATAAATTTTAAATTATAACAAATAATTGCTTATTTGTTGTGAATTTTCTATAATTGGTTACTTTATAACATTATAGAACATATAAATTTTAAATTTATAATTTTTAAATAATTTTTTGATTTTTAAACAATTTTATAATAGGTTATTTTTATAAAATAACAATAGTGTCAATTTTGACACTATTCATTTATTTGAATTTAAATAAAATATATATAGAAGATATGTTCAAACTAAAATCTTTAATAGATTCATAATAGTTCATATGTATCTATAAAATTAGTGGATAACATTAAATAGTTCACATAATATTTATTTTATTATTTTTAACACCATTTATTTGGTTTATCTCTTAATAAAATAATTACTACAACATTTTTTTATAATAATTTAATATACTTATTTGTTGCATAAAAATTAAAAATAAAATCCTATGATGAAAATAAATATATTAATAGTCACAATAATTCTTTTACTCGAATTTATCATCTTAAAACCACAATATTTAAATTGTTAAATTTATTAAATTATGAAGGTGACATCTTTAGCATCATTTAAAATAAAATAATATAAGCGTCATATAGATTTTATAAGGATCCAAATGGTCAAATATTAGATTATTGGATGATTATGGTTTATATTAACATGAAAAATAACTTTTCGGTAGGGTTTTGTGCCTTTTATGGTCACTATTAATTTAATAAAAACTATATTCTTGATTTTTCACTAGATAAATAATTTCTGCATCACTATAGTGTCACAATTAATGATAATTATTTAATACCTAAAAATTATAAATAAATTTATATGATGTAGATAATTATATTAGATTTCTGTAAACTATTCATTTTTGAAGATTCATGAGGTTTATCACTAAATTAAAATTAATATACATATAAAATTTAAGAGAGTGACATATTGTCACTTTCTTTGGTTTTAATAATAATTAAACTATTTTTATTGTAAAAAGTCTATAACATGAATCTAATTTTACCCTTAGGTGATATGGGTTGACTTTTATCCATCTAATATAATTTTTTCAGGTATTAGGGTAATTTTATAATATTATATTTACCCTTAATTACCTGATTTACCTTTAACTATGGTAAATAAAATTTACCGTAGTTACTATTCATATTGCCCAAAAAAAGTACCTTATTAACATAATTTGGACCCACAGATTCCAAATATGGGATCAATTTTTCCAAAATCAATACAAAAACGTTGTCTAAATTAAATTAAAATTAATCCCATTGTCGAAAGAAAATGAGTTTTTCTTTAAAACACTACAAAAGATTGAATTGATTTAACCTACGAATTCACGGTAAAATCAAAACTGATGACATACATTATATTAAATGGTAAAAATATATTCTATTTATAATTTAAAACCATTAAATATTATAATTTAACCACATTAGTTATTACGATGAAAAAAATTGTTTTTAATTAAAATATAGTGTGTTTTTACTATTCATTAAAATATGAATGTTATCAGAAGAATATAAAAATTTTATCCAAAGTAAATTATTAAATCCGGATTCCAAAAAAGAATTTTATTTTGTCAAATTGAACTTATAGACAAGTCAAAAACAGGATTTATGGTGGGTTCTCCATCAATAGGTGAGAAAAGTACAATTTTTGAAATATACATATTTTACACGAAAAATTTATTTTGTTCTCATACCATATTCTAGAAAATGTGTAAGCTGAATAATAATGTTATACAATTCAAAATGTAGTTAATACTATTCATAACATCTATTCCATAATAATATTATAACAATATATCGTTGTTTAGTGAAACCCGTTATTAGGTACTACACACGCTATCGAGGTAGGTCACGATTGCGTGTAATGCAAGCCAAGAATAGTGTTGCATATACTGAAATCTAATGCGGTGATTTTTATAGTACAAGATAATCTTGATGTAGTGTATAATAGAAGATCAAAGAAATTAAAAATAATATATCTCATAAAATCTTAGGGTGTTATAGGTGTCATTGTTTATTTTAATTATATTCAAGGTAAATTTGAATTTAGATAATTATGGTCAATTGGAGGCTTAATTTAATTAAATTCATGGTTCAAAAAATTTTAATTAGGAACTGGGAATGGGGGTTATTTTTACATAAACTAATTCTGAGAGAATTTAATTAAATATTGTTGTTATGTTCGAGTTTTTAATTTAATTAAATTGTGTTCAGAAAATTCAATTAAATATCATGAATTAGTGAAATAATTTAATTAAATTCAGTTGAAATGGAATTAACTACAAGATGATTAACGAGGTCTCATGTTTTTAAATTTAAAATTTGTTGAGATAATTTTATAACAAAATATTTTGTTGGAATATTTATTTAATTATATTTGGATGGGAATGAATTTATGTAAATGATTTGTTAAATGAAAAGTTGAGGTTTTATCTAATTAAATTCACAGTGAAGTTGAGTTTAATTATTTGATGAGAAATGAATGTTTATTTTAATCAAATTCTGTTGGGATAACTAAATTAAATAATATGATTTGGATAAATTATTTAATTTTATTCAGTTGGAATGAATTTAATTATATGATGAATAATTAGGGGTCGTGTTTTTTAATTAAATTATTTTGAGAGAATTGTTTAAATTGATAATTAGTTAAGAAGATATATATAATTAAGTTAAGTAGGAATGAAATTAAATTAAATTATGTAACAAATGTAGAGTTTGTGTTTTATTTAATTTAATTCAGTGTTACGAAGAAATTATTTATTTGATGAAATTTTTTGTTTTTATTTAATAAAATCGAATCAGAGAATATAAATAAATCAACTGAATTTGTGAAATAATTTAATTAAATTTAGTTGGATACAATTTAACTAAATGATTATTAAGTAGGTGTCAATTTTTTTAATTTAATTAAGTTGAGAGAATTTAATTAAATAATAATGAGTTAGAAAAATTATTTAATTAAATTTATTTTGAATGAAATTTAATTAGATTATGTGTAATTGGGGAGTTTGGGATTATCTAAGATGTGTAATATTAATGGGTAAAAATAATAATATGATGGGTATTATTTTTATTTCTATATTAATTATTATAATTATTTTATAGAGTTTTTAATCTATTATTTGTTAGAGAATAGAAGTGGGAGTCACACTTCCCTCTCCTCCTACATGAGGCGCGATGCAACCATGGTGCAAATCCATTGGGGGCACACCAACTTCTTCTCTAGGCTCCCTCTCACGCATCTGATTATGGAGGTTACTTCATAGAATTTGTCCATCTTTTCTATCTTAAGACCATTTTTTCATGTTTTATTCTTCTCAATAGCAATATCAGATCACCTTTGTTAGGGTTCTATTTGGATGAAACCCTAGGTTTGGGATTAACCTGGATTTCTTGTTTTCGACAATCCCAAGTGGTACAAAAGATTAATCCGGACACATTGGTCTATAATCTGACGTTCTCCACCGATGAAGAATAGATGGTGATTTTTTTGGCTCACCATCATTGTATTCGAGTAACTCTATAATCCTGATAAATTGTTTCACACCGTTGGATTAGGTTCTTATTATTTGTTTGAGATGTAGCTTAGTATTTTGATGTCTGTTGTTTCCCACCACACTAATTGGGATAGTTGGTCGGTTTTGTTAGGTGTTTTCATTAATTATAAGTGTGCAATAACATTAATGTAAATGTGTGTTTGTGCAAGTGGGTAGCAATTTGAGTTAAAGTGCATTGGCTGAGCCAATTTCTTAAGTTAGGGTTCTCAACATTTCTAAATAATTAAAATCATGTAATTATTTAATTACTACTATTGTAATATTGGACTGCAAATTATGAATGTTTTGTTTATTGGTATAAAATAATTTACTAGATAAGAAAATCACATCTTTTTAATAAAACCCCTCCAACAGATGTGTGTTTCTTTAATGCTATAATGATAATCATTATACTGATATTTTTTTCAGCATGGTGATTTGTGTTTTTCTATTTCTTTCTTTTCATGTTGTAACATTTGGGTTAAATGTCAATTACATGTTTTGGGCGTGAACATTTGAGATAATTAATTATGAATTACTGATTGGGATATATTGGTATAATTAATTGTGATTTAATTTTGTGTTTTGTTATTTGTAATTGAGATAATTAATATGTGGATTAATATTGTGTTTTTAAATTGGATATGTTCAGATATGTAATTGGGAAATTAATTATATTCTTTTCTAATTGAAATTACGACAATTAAATGTAGTATTAATTATGAGATATTAAATTGGCTATGTCAAGATAATTAATAGTGAAATAAATATATGCTTTGAGAATAATTATTGAGATAATTAATCAGGGGACTAAGTTGAGATATTAAATATGATATGTTATGATAATTAATTGTGAATTAATTATTTTGATTTAATATTTGAAACTGAGATAATTAATAAAGGTATTAATTAAGAGATATAATATAGGTTATGTTAAGATAATTAATTTTGAATTAATTATGTGCTTAGAGAATTTTATTTGTGATAACTAATCCAATGATTAATTATGACATATTAAATTTGTTATGTTGAGATTATAATTTGTGAATTCATTATGTTATTTGACTATAATTGAGATAATTTATTCTAATGTTTAATTATGAGATATTAAATTACCTAAGTTGAGATAATTAATTTGGAAATAATTTTATGTTTCGAGATTTGTAATTGTGATAATTTATCAGGGGATTAATTATGTGATATAAAATTTTCATTGTGGATATATTTATTTTTGAATCAATTTTGTTCATTGATAATTATAATTGAGAATATTAATTACGGGATTAATTATGAGATATTAAATTTTCTAAGTTGAGATTAATTAATAGTGAATAAATTTTGTGTTTTGAGATTTTTAATTGAGATAATTAATCGGGGGTTAATTATAAGATATAAAATTATCTATGTTGAGATAATAAAATATGATTTTATTATTTTTTAGGAGAATTTTAATTAAGATAACTAATCAGGGATGTAATTATGATATATTAAATTTTCTATGTTGAGATAATTAATTTTAAATTAATTACGTGTTTTGATAATTATAATTGAGATAATAAATAGTGTGATAAGTTATATGATATAAAAATTTTCAAAGTTGAGATAATTAACTGTGAATTAATTATGTTATTTTGATATTATAATATAGATATTTAATTGTGGATATGAATATAGATATTTGAGATTTAGAATGAGATAATTATGTTTTGAAAATTAATTATGTTATATGAATTGTATTGCTGATTAATTAATTGATGAATTAATTAATGGATTATGTGTTCATAGTTAATTGTTTAGTTAACTAATGGATCTAAGTATGACCAATTTTATGAATGAGAGGCCATTTCCTCACGTTTTTTAGTCTAATGGGAAGCCCATGTTAATGTTTTAATTGAAATACAAAAGATATTTTTTCTTCTGTATAAATTTGAATATGATGGATTTTATTTAATTGAAATGGGATAATTAAATGCATTATAGGTTTAATAATTCATGCATTATATGATGTGAATGGTAATTCCTTGTATAGGTAGTTTAGCTATGAGATTATGAGAACCCTTGGGAAAAAATTATATGTTAGTTTTTGTGCAGATTCATCAAAGACCGTGAGCTGTCGAGGCATTGAACTAGGTGATAAACCATGAGCACTAATCATGGTTATGTATATCTGTGTGCTATATCCCAATCCATCCATCATCATTTCCAAAAGGTTTGTTTGAGACCGGTGTAGAAATATCATGTGAGCTTCCATGATGATTTCCTTGAGACCGTGAGAGCTCATGCATTCTGGACCAGGGGAATGACTGTGAGACCTACCCATGGTAATGAATGTTTGTGCTTTACGTCTTGGTCATGTAGGAAATATTATCCAGGGTATATGTCCTTTAAGAGTTGGTATGTTCTTGGTTAATATAAGAGGATTCTAATAATATATATATATATATACTATTATATATACATATATACTTAATTGATATGTTCAGTCATACCTATCATGGGATATCTTAGGTATCACCATCATGTTTCCAATAAGAACTTATATGGGTTGTTGTTTATTTATTGAATTATTTTATTTCTTGGATATAAATGCATGTTATTTAGTTTTATTTAATTTTATAGATTTAGCTAGACGCCAGTAGTACCAACCTACATATATTTAAATCTCACACCCTATTCAGTGTGCCCTTGAACTGGGGCCCCTGAGAATAGTCTATTTGTATATAAGTCCTTGGAAATTTCTTGTTGTTGTTTCCTTGTACTTGGGAGTTAATCGAAATGGACTGATAGGGATCTTGGTATGTCTCATGGGGATCGTCCTTGGGAATTTGGGACATTTTCAATTTTTTATGTATAGATATGTAAAAAATGCAGATCTGATTACTGCTTTCAAATATGTACCACCATGACATGCATACCTTTTATAAACAAGAACTGTCTATTTTATTTATTGATTTGATGTGATAATTAACATTTTATACATTAGTTATTTCATTATAATTCCTCAAATATTTTCATCTATTTATATATTATTATACAACTATGAAAACAATTATATTATAGAATAGTTTCCCCAATGACTATCCTTACCCCCTCCCTGCAAGTCGGCAGCCTCTGGCGTATAGGGAGGCGCACATGAGGTCATGTGACGACCAATACAGTAATCAGTTCTATATTATAAAGGGCCAAGATGTTAAACATCCCACAATAAATAATTTCAACCAATAAAATTCATATTAAAAACTAATGTGAAAACATGTTAGGATTCTTATGCTTCCTCAAATATTCCAATTACCATGTTGCTTCCTAAAACTAGTGATTTTTACAAATAATTTTGGCCAGTTGAGTTTTTTATATCATATAGACTTGTGTCTAAAATCCATGGTTATCAATCGATACTATTCATATTAATGATCCTTATACAATGGAAGCAAATCTGGATTCAGTACAAGCGAGGTGTATGATATTTACTTCCTAAATAGGGATACATAGAATACATAATTTACCTGATATAGGTTACATGTGAGTGGTTGTTAGTATGCCACTGCTCTATAGTGATCATGGAACATAAAAGAGGTTATGTATTTAGGACTGATCATTCAGTAGTTAAAAAACCTTTATTCATTCTTCAATTGATAAATAAAGAGAAACACCATATCTTTGACCTCAACCTCCATTATTCCTCTATATTTGTCTCCATATAATTTATATCTAATTTTCAATGATTTCAAGTGACACTAAATGGGTTGGATATTCTCTATCATCTATTGGGAAATAATTGGTCCCATTAGGTTCCACACATTAATTAAATAATAACATATTTGTTTTTTAAACACATTCTATATAAGGCCTCATAATGTGTTGTTAGTATGAAAAAATAGATAATGTTATATGATGAGAACTATATTTTTAGAAGGTGTCGATACCAACCACCTTGAAAAAACACATTTAACAATTCCGCAAAATATCCTCTAGATTTTTTATGGATCTTTCAAACTAAACATCTCTTTTTTGTGTGATAAGAAGTTCTAAAATTGAGTTCTCTATCCATCGCTCATGGAAGGAATCTCAGGGAGTCCTTTAGAAAAAATCAATGGTTGTGTTTTCTCATTTCCATAGTAGTATGGGAATCCATAAGACGATACCCATACATATATTTCATTCATTATTTTATTTTTTAGAATTCCAATCATCAAGATACAAACTATTCAATCTCCCACTTCCTGGTTTCCCTCTATAATTATTTTATCAATACATTATACATATTTTTTCTTCGCAGATGAATAGAGATAGATGAGTTATGCACATAATATATAATCTCCCTCTTTATCATTGGTTTTTACAAAACATATATCGGGTTTTAATACCTTGTAACTCTATCATCACGAATGTTCACATCCAGAATATTTGTAATAATAATCATTATCACCTTATAATATTTATGGGCCACCTTGATCCTCAAATGAATGAATAGTTGAGCCATTATTTTTAAATAATTTGATAAATATACTTTCAGAAATAATATATACATCATTTAAAAATATAGGAATATTGGATCCTTATAAATTCTCATAGTTCATTAAATGGTTATATCTTTTATACATCAAGAATCATCCACCTTTTTTGTTTTCATAGGATTGTAATGGATTCAGTAGTCATAGTCCTTGATCATCTCTAAAAAACTTCATTAGTGAACATTAATCTCGACCTTTATGAATATATATTTGATTCTATTATGATACATATATATTTTTCACTTATACACATAGAGATAATGTTTCTTGATCATCAATTCAAATATCAATGCAGCAAACTTCAAGTCATTTATGGGATACATATGCTCATGAAAATCCAATTAACACGAGGAAGGGTATATCATTTTATCTCTCTAAATTTGTAAACATACAACACCATTCATTGAAGCATTCATGTAAACCAAAATAAAATTTCCTACTTGAGGATAGTGTATATACTTTTGTAATGATAACACTATTTTTTCAACTCCATAAATATCTCTTCACGTTCACATATCCCTAAAAATTTTACTCCATTTTGTGTTATATTGTATAGTTGGTTTGAAAATTGGCATTTTTTTCACAAATAATTTTCCAAAATTATCCCAACAAAACTATAGATATTAATTACAAATAATGTAATACTCTAGTCGTAAATTTATTTTTCCTTATAAGGATATATAGATATCCATTTTTGGGAAACTATTCCCCATAATTGATATTTATTATTTACAAAACTCACATTTACTATACATTGTATATAATTTTTTTTCAATTCCATTCTAACAATATAAAAATTCTATTCATGGTCCTCATTTCTCATAGAGTATATTAAAATATCATTTATAGAGACTGCAATATTGTTTCTAAATATATAAAGAATATTTTAATCAATTCTAAAAATATTATAAGAGAATTGGTGACTCATAAATGAATTATTATGAACTCATAGTGTTCGTTACTTAATTAAAATGTATTTTTAAGAACATTTCCATTCTTAATCCTTTATAAATTATAGAAAATAGAAGGATCACATTAGAGAAATATTGAGCTCTATAGTGTTCATCTAAAGAAATAGTATATTTGTGGTAGTGGATACTTTTTATTTATTGTGATTTCATTAATTACATTATAATCAATACTTCGACACATTGAACCATCATTCTCTTTGATAAAGAGGAACAACTCCCCCATTTGTGAATCACTAGATTGTACAAATCCCATTTCATATTCTCTTACAAGTACTTTTTTAGTTCATCCAACTAAATAGGTGACTATTATATATGATGTTTTGTATATTTTGATAGATATATGTATATGTTTGATTAAGAACAAAACCTATCATTTAAATGAATACCAAGAAACTCCCCATGGAATAAAGTAGTATAATCCCTTATATTCGGAATATTGTGCATAAAAATTCTGCCCCTTCTCCAAATAATTTTGTCTACATATGCTTCCTCATAAAGAAATAATAACCATGATTGAATATAAAATTAAATGGGGGATTCCACCTCCTCATTACACATGTAATAATGTTGAAAATGAATTGAGTTGTACAGAGGTATATCCCTCTCTCAACAATTGATGATGGATTTATATAAGGATGCCTTATATATGAAAAAGATATCTGTAAAAAATACTAAATGAAGTATGCTGAGATTTTATAGAAGATGAATTCTAGAAAAAATTTAAATTTTGTGGAGTTATATTGTTTACATAAAAGAATTACTCTGTTCTTATTAAAAAATATAGATCAACCACCATGTTTTTAGGTGGTGTTATTATTGTTCTACTAAACATAAAAGATATGGTACATTACATAGAAATAGAATAAAAAATTATGTTTTCTATTATTTTTTGAATAACCTTCATACATATCGCCACACCATTTTGGGAATCAACCATATCCATAGTGAGAAAATACACCCTTCTTTTCATCCTTGGAGGTTATTATTAGTGAATGCCTCGAAAAAAATCTTGTTTTAGGGAATTTTCATTCATAATACCCATGTTACATATAGTCACAACACTATATATAAAGCATAGTATTGATATGAACATTCATTTCATATTCCTTATTAATGGGATTGTTCATTTACCGATTTTGCTGATTATCCTGATGCTTATGAACTCAACACATGAAGCATCAATGATATTTTTCTGTTGATGGTATCAACCAAAACACTATTATAAATGTTTTTATCTAGTCCCATGAGACTACTATGAGTCACCGATCTCTATCTCAACATTGAGAGCACAATAGAAACAAAATTTATACATACAAAAGTCATAAATCACTAATTATTTCAATTTAGTACTATTTAACCCAATAATGAAATGTTATTTTCTATATTTGTTTATGGTAACAAATCGATATGTATACTACGAAATAATTTTGTATTATTCTTTATACTTATTGATAGTGTATTCTTCATTTTTCCTTTAGACAGAAAAACTGCCTCCCCATTTTATAATGAATATTTCATGGATAATTTTTAGTAAAAAATATTTTATTGAATTAATTCTTTTCCACAGAATCAATATCCTATTTGGACTTTGTTTTTTATTATATTCTACCACTGATCATCTTGTCTATCAATTTCATAAACAAACAACACATCTTTCTAATTCCCTGTTCATTAAAGGAAAAATAAATATCATTAAAATGGATTTAATAAACTATTCAGTGATGAGGGGATCACAAGATCCGAAAAATGTATTTTTCATTAAATATTGAAAAGTAACATGATCATTTTTTGGAGGAGTAAGTAATTCCTCATGACTTATGTAATTTTTCGTATCATAATATAGTTTTTAAATTACATCCTTGAAGTTAATAGCTTATGAACCCAATATATTACCCAGGTCATTAGGGAAATCTATAAATTGACTATCATGATAGAAATTTCCGTAGTTTCTCATATTAATATCCAATAACCATTATAATAAAATGAGATAACATTAAATACTAAATTTAATGTTGGGAAACTTATACAAATGACAGGAATAAATTATTACTGTTTTATACATCCAATATTCTAAGTCTATAGGTTTCGACATAGGTTTTCTATATTTATTTATATATTATTTTTTATGTCCTAATATTTTTGTTAATGTCATTCATTGTGGTTTATAAATAGTTTGTGAATTTAAAAAACATATCCCCTAGTTGTGTCCAATTAAGAATGTAACAAGGCTATTTTTTTTCACTAAGTGTTGATCGAGTCAAAATCAATTTATACATTTCGGGCTTATTACCCCTAGGTAACACTATGTTAGATCCATAACAACTTCTATTTTCTAGATATAAATGTATTTTACAATAAATAAATCTTTGTATACTTCATCAAGAATCTATAATATTTTATATAACTAGACGTAATCTTATATTTTTCCCAAATGTTTTTCATTAATTGTTTCTCATTCCAATTCTTATGGTTAACGAAACCATTCCTATGATAGCATCTATGGGGACCAAAAACATTTACCTATATTATTAAATGCTTATTATTTATAAATACAAATTATTAAAACATATATATTCTGAAGGACAAGTGAACTTGGAAAAGAAGGTTTATATTACATCAAAATAAACATAAAACATAATAACTTTTTTTTAATATCCTTAGTGAAATAGAAAATCAAGTTCGAGCTTGTAAAACTATATTGGATAACATTGGGAATAAAATAAGAAAATGGTGACCAAAAAACTCATTTAGGGAATAAACATGATATGAAAAAATAATAGGATAGTCAATGGTATAACATGATATCATACAACATATATATCGTAAGAAATTTCATGGGAGAATATAATAATAAACAAGGAATCATATGATCATGTAACAAAAGAAAATGTTAAAATAGTATATAACATGTCTGAAACATGATTCTTGGAATATTTGTTAGATAATATCACATGATGACCATGGTCGATAATTGCTTTGGTTTAGTGCCAAATACCATACAAGAAGTCTCGTGATACTATTTATTTACCCTTTTCATTAGAGTTCTAAATTGGAGAACCCATAATAACAAGATCATTTTCTATGTGTTACTCATAAAAGGAATCAATCGGAAGGTATACCATAATAATTACCCAATCAAGGAAAATGTGTTTCATAATCATTCTTTATCTAATAAAAAAAAAATTCATTATAAATACATTTGGGAAATGATCATGAAGAACATATTAACCAATAATATGATGGAATAATAAGCTAGGAATATCTTTGAGAGTCATTTGTAGTGTATTTTGAATCAAAAAATAACATTAATAGAGTGATTAATTTAGTTTGAGAGGGAATTCTCATAACATGAAGGAATAGGGGGTTTTGAGTTACACCATACCTCAATCCATAATTTTCATGCGTATTTTTATATTCATGTATAATAATCATCTGTTAATTATTTACATCTAGAAAAATATTTTTTCTGTTTATTATTCATTTGTTTTATTTTTACCATGTCATATTCAATTACATAACCAATTTATTTTACGTCGTGTGTTATAACGATAAACAACACATTTTTTGATGGTCACTACTATATGTTGAATAAGGTAAAATCGACTATTAATTTATCACCTAAAAAATAAATATGCAATAATTATTACTTTTTCACAAAATTATACTTTTTAAACCAAAAATGTAATACAGTTATGAGAGTATAACTATGCTACAATCATGGAGACAATGGGTCTTACCTATACACAAGTAAAATTTTCATTCATGGAAGATCATGATGGAAGAAAGGTATGTTTTATTTTGTATTTATTGGTTTATAATTATATCCTAAAAATCATATCATTTATTTAAATATATTTCTACTATCCATCACTGAGATGTAGTAATAAAAATGAATCACATTATTTTCCGAGGTAAAAGTCCACTATACACACAAACGACGATATGATTTATTAAATGGTTGATAATGTAAGAAATTATATTATATATTAAATTTATATAATTTTTAGTAATTCATTAATATCATATACAATAATAAAATATTTTCTTATTACCTTCCATGTATAGTGTATCTGAGAAACGATTCACGACAGTAGTTCGCTATAGACACAAGAAACCTTATTTTATATTACATGGAATGGAATGTAAGTAGGTAAATATGACATTATATTTCCATAAGTATGAATATACAATAAACATAATATATTAAAATCATTTATGTCATTATATCCCGCCATGAGAAGTAGTGATGGAAAACGAATTAAATCAGTTCGTAAGGAGATAGATTGTCTTACTCACAATTAACGATATTGATTCTCATTTGACGTTTCAAAAGATTATTATTTTTTAGGAAAAATTATCATTAAATATTGAATCTATGTAATGAAATTAGTTTAATTTATTATAGTAGTTAAATAATATTTTACTGAGATGTAATAAGAAATAATATAAAAGGTTTGTTAATGACATTACCTATTCTTCAGAAAGCTACTTTTGGTTTAAACCAAAATATTTCCACATAATGAATAATGAAAAAACCAATGATTATTTAATGATGGGAAGAAAATAACATTTTTATTTGTGTATAATTTTTCGGAACCAGTGAGTTATGCATGTGTGTCGAGGAGAGGATAGGGGTGTCCATTTATAAATGGGGGAGAGGACACAATTGGAATTTTTGAAAAGAATGATTTTGAAAAACAATATCATTCCACATAGATCCAAAATTGAAAAAAAGATATGTATAGAATATTTAATAATGAAATAAGATAATAAAATATAAATTGGACAAGTATTGGGTCAATTTTTCTGATATATTTTTATTTGTATCCCTGATAATCTTGTTTTTACCTTGACTGCAGTAAAGTTTAATCTCTTGTTTAAATATTAAATATGGTAAAAATTTATGATAAAATTATTAGATTATATAAATTATAATGAATAAAAATATGAAATACATGTTTACAAATTCAACACATAGAACAGGTTGATTTTAATTTAATATTCAACCAATAGGATTGTTGAAAAATGAGTTCTTAAATGAAAAACATTCACAACTTGTAAATGATTTTCTATCCAAATTAATTATTAAATTGTTTAAAAAGAACTCAATTAAATTAATTAATATATAAATGAATTAATTTTAATTTTAATCTATATTAAAATAAAATAGGGCTTGTAAATTTTTTAATTAAAAATTTATATTTTTAATAAAAAATTATGTTTGTTACTATTCATAAAAAATTTGAAAGTTTTTATAAAAATAAAAATAAAAACTAACATAATCTAATTTTGAAATTTATAAAAATAATTTTGTTTTCAAATATATTTTCTAAATGATTTTAATATATAAATTTATATAATGAGAACAAATTGTGACTACAAAGCCTTTTCAAAAAAATATAGTATTTTCAGAATTATATGTTTTTAACAATTGTATCTTATATAATTTGTAATAAATCTATAAACATTGAATATTTTTGATATATTTTTAAAAAATTATTTTCATAATTTCATTATTTAATTTCATTCCCACCATTTTATGTGCTAGTTTATATTGGTTTTGGTTAAGTAATAATATTTTAATAGAGGGTTTCATTTTGTTTAAACTCGGTGTTCCAACAATGGAACGTTATCAAATAGATTACATTTATATAAAAAAAATTATTGTAAAGTATTATTGTGTTAAATTATAACATAGTATAATTATGTCCACCACACATGATTACTCGAGTATACATAACCTGTTGTAGGTTTAACTTAGGCTGAATCCTGTGATTGGAAAATATATTTAGAGAAGTACAGATGGGATTCATAGAGAGAGATGACATGGAGACTAGAAATTGCAGTTAGCCTTAATATATCACTATTTTAATTATTATTTAATTATTTTTTTATAATATAAATATTATATTTTTTATTGTGTGGTCTTTCTTATATAATTGTATGTATAACTCTAAATTTAATATTTCTATTTTGGATATTTTTGGTATCAATGTTCTTTGAATATTATCATTTTTTAGTGATTTTTTGATTATATATATATCATTTATCACCATGATAAATGGGATATATTATCCACTTTTCGCAATCTTTGACTCCTACAACTATTCAGCTCACTCTCATGTATGGGGAGGTGTGCCTAAGGTCACATTGAAACCCATTATGGCTACTATACAAATTGATATGGGGATGAACGATACAAATGTTGTATCAATGATATTCTATTTACCTTAATATTTGCGATTTTATAGTTAATATATTTTTCAATGTTTCAAGGTTTTTAATGATATTAGGTTATGGTGTTTTGAACCCGTCATCCAATACCAATTCTTGGATTTCAGCAATGTGATTGATTTTTTGGATTTTCATTATTACAATTATATGATTTTCAATAGGAGTGATTCCAAATGATGTATTATGTTTTATAAATTATATTTTATTTTTGATCTTGTACCATTTATTCAAAATGCATCTCAGACATCATGATTCAAAAAATAGGATCTTCATAACATTTATTCCTTCCATGGTGTGATTTATATAATTGAATAGAGTCTAATTTGATTCATGTTTCCGAAAATACTCATATGGTTATTTCCATTATAATTACATGTTATCATTATATTCATATAGTATTAGTAGTAAATTTTTTAGTGTATTTTCATGTGGATATATGTTGGGACTCCTCACAATGGGGATAATTTTAAGGTTAATTGGTTCATGTGACATGAAATAAACATTGAAGGTTAACAGGGGAACATGATGAATTATTTTTAAAAACCTTTTAAGTGGTTTTCAATCAGGTCTAGTTATTTTAAATTCAATTAAAAACTTATATGTGTCATTATCCTATATCATGCGGTGAAATTATACTCATACCAGCTAGTGTTTATTTTTTCCTATTTTACAGATCATCTAGGACATTGTCATTTGTAACACCCCAAGATCTTATGAAATTTATTATTTAAAATTAATTTAAATTTTATGAAATTTTAATAAACATGGAAAAATATGTTTAATATATTTTATTTAAACCACCTATTTTTTCTTTCGTTGCAAAAAATATCAATCTTGGATTACATTAAACCCATAACCGAGTTTAAATTGAATCTTTATTTTCATTTTTATTATTTATAATGTCGAATTATATTTTGATTTTTTTTAAAAATATATATAATTTAATTTATATTAATTAATCATAGTTAGTTTATTTAAATATATTTATTATTTAGTTTTTATATATAAATATTTCATGTTGTTTAAAATTTTCTCTTTAAATACCCACATTAACTTCTTGTCTGTCAGATTAATTTTAAATTTAATCCTACCGCATATGTGAATGAAATTTGGAAAAATGATTTCCATAATTTAAATTACTATAAATTATATATTCTAATAAGTTAATCATAATTTTTTATAATTATTAAATTTGAACGCATAAAAAATTAAATATCATTATTAAGGTCAAAAATATTTTACTGAGGGGGTTAATATTTAAATTTTAGTGTAAATAAAATAACATACAATCAATTTTAATGTCTACTGGCTGAAAATATTTCAACCATTACACATATAAGTTTATATTTTTTCAAAACATTGATTCTTGTGACATATAAAAAACATGGAATGAATTTTTTCATTTCTAAAATTCAATGTGTGTCCCCTCATTAACTTGTAAATGGTTACCCCTATCTAATCTTCTTCACACCATTAATGCTAATACATTTGGAAAATTCTAATCCAATTCACTTCTAAAATACCCTAAAATCATCTTACAATTATTTTTTGTAATAAATATATCATAGTAATGATTTTAGTTAAATCCTAAGAATGATACCCGAAGAAGAGGTAACATTAATCAAATATTATTTCAGATTTATTTCACCAACAACTATATTAATTTTTATTAAACCATGATTATATAAAAAAATCCGAATATTAAATATAATTATTTTTTATGTCTTGTTCATTACCTATAACCATCTTCACATCCATCAAATGGGTTCAAAATCAACCTTCCTGTGTATGGTGGACTACTCCCTTGCGAGCTGATGTCATTCATATTACCATTAACATCTATCACAGTTGGAATTAATGTTGGATTTTTTATATTTTAGATTTATTATGTTATTATAATTCTATTATTTTAATATCCCAAATAACATCATTATTTCATTTTGTGGGAATATGATAATGTCAGTCATGTGTATGGTAGACTACCACCACACAAAGAGATAATATTTGTTCACACATTACGTTTATTGTATTAATGAAGGGTCTAATACAAATATGTGATATATATGAAATATTAATAATTATAGAATTAAAATATACATCATTTAATTTTTACTTTCTTTAAAGTTAGTAGGTAAATGAAAAAATAGCATTTATCTATATGTATGACCTACCGTCTCCATGAATAGTGTATTTCATATTCTATCACTAAATTTTTTGAACGAATATAAATAAATATATTCTTAATGTATATGATATTTATATAATATTTATAATAACAAATATTATGGAACATGGTCAAATTATGTGGATAAAAAATATTACAAACAAAAATATATAGGTAAAACATAGCTCTAATTATAGGAAATGTAACCTTAACCTGGAATTCATAATAAATGGGAAATAAGTGGTCAAAATCAATTAATTTGTGATATGATATATTTGAATATTTTTTTATAAAATATTTCTAATAAAATTATATTTATTATACCTAAGGTTTTAACGAGTATGAAGATCATCCATATTTAACGTTTTGTAATTTCTAGACACACTGTTTTTATCAGATAAATAATCTATATTCACCACTAGATTCTTTTATGTGGTGTATATACTACAATGTGACATGTTATATAATTATTTTACCTAATTTCATGATAATTATTAGATCTATTTATGTTATTATTTCATGGGTGTTATGATTCAAAAGTTACTCAAGCGTTAATTGATTTTGTCTAAATATTCCTTCATTGAGGAATATGTTATGTTATGCACTTGTATTATTTCATAAGATGTATATATAGACGCTTCGAAATTTAATATCATGAATTTTTTTTCCTTGTGATTTTTTATGTTAAATTTTATGTTACTCTTTATTGGGGATTCTGATTCTATGTTAACAGAGTGGTATGATTTTGATGTTACAATTTCATCACCTTTTATGATTATTTATGATTATTTCTATAATAATGAATAATTATAATATATATCTCAATAAATACATGTATTTATTTATCCTATGGTTATATCATGAGAATACATGTTTACCTTAATTTTTATCTTTTTTTGTACTGATTAATTACAATATAATATTTTTATAAAAAAATCCTTTTTGAGTGAAACCCCTTTTCATTTTCAAAACCATGATTTCTAAAAAATACTCTAAAAATGTTTTACATTTATCCTATTATTTTTAAAATAATTTTTTACACAGATTTATTTTTTTCAAAAATGTTTTTATTGAAATATTCATGACATTTCTTGAAACAATGTCTATTTAGACTCTACTAAAAATGTGAAAGGAATATTTGTCTTAACAAGTATAGAGTAATTGAACCTTGTATTCATCATGAATAATAATTTAATTAAAAATTAATATATATGTTTTCATGTTTATTTTCAACGAAATAAATTTTCTAAACTATTATTTTTTAAAAATTTATTTTATTTAATTGAAAAATATATTTTCTTCAAGAAATGTTTTAATTTTTTTAAAAATATTCCCTTATATGTTTTTTGGTTTTTCTTAAAATAAAATAATATTTAAAATGGCTTACATGTTAAATATGTTTTACAAAGATAAATGGATATTTTACTCAATATATGTTTTAAAAAATCAATCATATTAATTTTATATCTATGATACCATCAAATGATGTTAACTATTTTTTTAATGGGGATATGATCGATGGGTACCATTTTCATTATTTCTATGATTAGTTTATTTTTATTTTAATAAGTAGTTTAGAAACTCTATATATCTTACAAGGGTTATACTGTGATTAAATGATTTGTAAACCCATTTCATTTCATAGGTTATGTTGTGATTAAATGATTGCGAAAACTTTTTCTTTTATATATGTTATGATATTATGATATATTTATGATACCCATATCATTTGTGGTTTAAGATATAATGAATTTCTTTGATCATGTGGCATAGATAAACAATGTTTTAGTTATGTGTTCAGTGGGACCTTTATCTTCTCCAAAAACATTGGGTAAGCCATTTTATCTCACGAGATAAATCAGGCTGGAACATATAGTAAAACTAATTGAGTAAGAGGCATTGTATGCTATGATGGTGGTGGGATTAAAAAAGGACTACTTTGATGTTATGCATGGAATTTTGTTAATAACCACTATTTTATTCATGAACATGATGATATGTTCACAAGTTTAGGTGTGATCCTAATTAATTGTTCACAATGTAATGCATAGACATGTGCTTCAGGTCCCTGATGTTTTTCATGGACCTAGTCGCATGTCCTTAATTTTATGTGAGGTCTGAATTTCATTTCAGTAAGTAATTAATTGAACCTATTTATGTTTATACATGTTCAAAAGGTTATAATTGTATTACTATGCCGCAAATAATATTTTTATGCCAATATTGTGCTCCCAGGGATCATGTTCAATGGATCCCTTATGATACATATCTTATGAACTACCAATATTTTTGCAACGACTCATGTTTATGATATATGAAAGGATAGATATGAACTTCATATTTTATTTTCATTATCACATACAATTGTTATTATGTTATTATTTTATATGATTATAGATTAATATATCTTATGTTTAACCTTATTGAGGATCTGAGTTCTTTATTTCGTATGTTATATTTCCAATCTTATAAAGAAAGGTTTTATTTAGGGTTCATTTATGAATAGTACGAAATGGGATGAAATTTATGGGAAACATTGATGATCTAGCACCAGAGAAGAGTATCATATTCTATGTTTCTATAAGAACTAGTCTATTATGGTCCTACGGTGTGCGTTTGTTCAATGTAATGAATATTCTTGTAAAAATATGTAATATCAATGTTTGAAAATCTTATATTAATAAATTCTATAAAAGTGGGATGGTTTAATTAAACTTTTTAATCTTTAATAAGAAAACATTATTGAGATCTATAGTGATATTTCTATAGATATGTTTTTGGATTTATCTAAGTATATGTCTAATTTTTAGTCAAAGTATATGACCATTTCCTATGGTTTTGGTAAAGGATAGAGTGAGTGGTTTCCAAGAAATTACATCCCTATATGGATACTATAAGTGGATGTGGATCTCGCACTTATATACCTAGGGGTAAAAACCATGAAAAGATAGTATTAAGATAGACTTGACTGTGAAATTGTGCATGATAATTAGACTTTCTGCTATCCTAGTTTGAAACTCCTCAGGGATATGCTTTAGAAAATCAAGAACTATTTAAAAAAAATTCATTATGGATTTAAATATATGAGAAATCTGAATGAACTAAGATAAACATATGGTTCCATAGATTAAAAATATAGTGTCTTAATATATACCTCCTAATTTAGTTTATTCTTTTTGATTTTCCATTATGATTAGAATTGGTGTCAATATGATTTATAGTATTTTGAAATGGATAGAATTCTATGGAAACAAGTTAATGAGGAATACAATGGAAAATGAAATTATTTTCCTTCTTACAAACTAAAAATTATGGTATATGTAATGAAAAACCTAATTTATATTCTCACAAAAAATTCTCAAACTGTGAATCACATTGAAAATATAAAAGACCAAATGAGGGAACACTGTTTTGTAGAGTACATCATGTGGAAACACACACCATTTTCAGTGGTTCAATATAACCATTTGTTGTTGAGTAATGGATGAGCACAATCATATATATATTTCCTATTATCAAGGGTTTATAGAATGAAAAAATCCCTCTAAATAACAACATCTAGTAGTTTATGTGTATGAATTGTTGAATATTATTAAAAGTTTGAAGCAATGAGAATAAATTGTATTTATAAAGAGGGTGTGTTAAAAGTTATATTTTTCTATAAATATTTTTCTCATATCCGTCATACAAAAATGCATAATTAATTCATATACATTAAGAATACAGATGATGAATTATTTTTCACCTATGAAAAAAATTTTGACATGACTTTGAAGGAACACTTTATGTATTATAATTAATTGTAAAATTAAGATTGACCGATTATTCAGTAAGTTGAAACTAAACCTCTAAATAGAGTTATCCAAAAGAAACATTTAATTTTATAGAGAACGTGTTTAACGGGAGGAAATGGAATTTAAAAAACCTCTTGGTTCTGGGTAAAAAATTTTAAATTGTGTTCTCTAAAAAATCCAATTATATGTCACATATGTTTAAGATTAAGTCTCACACTAATATTTTCCAAAACAATGGAATGGTGATATTAGGGGACATCTTGATATGATCAAAATGGTGTTACTTGTGTGGGAATACAATCCATTGAGAAAATGAATGTAGAAGTGATTTGATGAAGCCAATCAATGAAATGATTGGAGAGAGATAAAAACCGAATGAAACACCCACACTTCAATGTTCCAAGTAAAAGATTTTTTTGAGTTATAATGATAAATATCCCAATCTATGGGATAATATAGATGATAAGACATGCAAACCACTAAAGAAAAAAAGAATAATTACAATCATAGGTAATCACAATTGGTGATCTGAGTCATGAAAAATAGGGAACAATTATCCTCCCCTCAATTGGGTATTTCATGTTTGATTTTGTATGAATAAGCCCTATGAAGATCATGTCATTCAATTTTTACTATAATTTTATGTGATTTTCTCCATATACATGATTATGGAATAATGAAATCATATTTGTTATTATATCAATACTAGGATGAACCAATTATAATATTTAAAATAATTTACTATAGGATAAAAGCATATTTATGGAATAAATTGTGAATCGTATTTGGGAATCATATATTTCTGAAGGTATGATTAACTTAAGAGTAATAAATACTATCATGTGTTTATGAGTTTAAGGATGTTAATATGTTAGGAGTTATTGACGCAACTTTTGAGGTTTTATGAGATGGGATTTTATCAAGATTGTGAATATTTTTAAGACCATGTATGGAAATGAAACCATTTGGTATAATATATAGAGACAAAGTTTGTTGATGACGAATTACATTATAACATGGAAAAATATGATTATTGGATACTATAAGATATTATCCTACAGATTTCGAAGGTGTATGCGATCAAAACATTCATCAATATAATTTTTCTTACATTGATGTATTTAAATTGTGAATTCAAATATCTCATTATAAATCCCGTTATGTAAGAGTATAACTCCATTTTACTAGAATGATTTTGTTTAATGAAAGATACCGAGGATTAAGAAATATGATGACATGGAAGAGAAATTTAAACATATTTAGAAACAATTAAGGAATAAAAAATTCCGATAAATATGATATGAATATAATTATTGATGCGATATAGAATTTTATTTTAGTGAGAAAGTCTTTATATAAATTAATATATGGATGAAATGATGGAAACTTATCTCTACGTAAATCAGTCCCATTAAAATACATAATCATATCAAGAAAGTAGGATATCTTTTAACAATTTCTGAACAACCTTTATTAGGTTCACAATTTGTTCCATGTTTCACCATTAAGGATTTACATTCATGATATGCCACATGTATTGAACTCAGAGGTCATATAGCTGGATCATGATATCTCTTAAGAGGAATGACTGATAGAGATGCTGGATCGAATGGAGAGGGTTTTACTAAATAAGAATACACTCCTATCCAATGTTATAAAAATGAATCTTGGTGAAGCTATGTAAGAAGATGAGTATGTACTTAAGTTGAACTATCCCGAGTTATTGATTCCAATCTGACCAAATTTGGGGGAGAAATTCATTTTAATGTGTGTATAATTTGGCACCATGTGATTTTATGATTTTTTTTAAATTTAATTTAATATTTTAGATAATTTTCGTTATAAAAATCATTATTTTTATCTTATGTTACACACATCATTGATTTTTTATTGTATTGCATGCATCAACGAGATTATATTTTATTACCCACAACACTATGTTTAAATGAATTATTACATATGATTAAAAAATAATTATTTTATATGATAGTGTTCACCTGTCAATTAGAATTGAGGTTATAAAAAATATTCACTAAATGATAAAAATATGGTTTACAAATGTAGATAAAAATATTTATATGGTGACCAATTAATTATAAATAGAAATAAAATGCTTTTGAAAATAAAATTAAATCGTTTCCGAGAGACTATTTCTATTCCAAAGAAGAATGTTTTATATAAATAAATTTGAAAAATAACATTATATTAATGTTATTAATTAAATTTATATATAATATTTTAAATAAAATATTTAACATTCATCATATATTTTTTCATCATAATATATCAGAATAAATTAAATTTTACTCATGAAAATTATATTTTTCTAAAAAACTGTTATTTTTTTTACGAACATATAATAAAATTAATTTTTGATAAAGTTAGAAAAAAAATATGATAAAATAAAATTATTTTTTAAATTTATAATTTAAAAAATATCTGGGTGAAATTTTTTTGTATTTTTTTGGAAACATTATTTTTTTTAATGAATAGTAAAAAAACAATGAATTTTGATAGAAAACCGGATTATCGTTTAAATTATTTAAAATGAAAAATTATAATTATACTTGGTTAAAATGTAAAAATAGTTTTTTATTATATCAATTAATTCAATTTTTTTCATTAAAATAAATTTATTATTTAATTTTGATATATAAATATTTCATACTTTTGAAATCATTTCCTTTGAATCCCCACATTCTAGTCTCATTTGTGGGAATAATTTTAAATGAAATTTTGAAATAATAGGAATATAATTTGGAAAAAATATATATTTCATAAATAGAAACAAAATAATTTATAATTTATAATAAGATCAATTTAATTTATATCCAAAATAAATTCGGATCGAGGTGAAAATTAATTATAATGGTTAATATATTAATTTCAATAGGTGAAAATTAAAATTTTACGGTGAAAAAAATGACAATAAAACTTGTATAATAACTTTTTTATGGACATATTTCTTCCATTAATCCTCTTACGTTCTAAAATCTACATATATGGACCATTTAATGAATGAAAAAAAAAGAGAATCCCTTTTTTCTCTTCAAAAATACCAGTGTGTTCCCTCCGCCACATATTAATTAAAAACCCTATAATATATTGATAACACAATTAAAATTAAATGGTTCATAAAATTCCTTGAAAAATTATTTCCCAACTTTCCTCCACTGATTTTATAATCCTTTTGGCAAAAAAAACATCCATGAAAGGATTTTAGTAAAAACCTAAGAGGATACCTGAAGAAAAAGTAACATTTATCTATAAGAATTTTTTCTTATTTATTAATCTACCCACATAAATTATTATTATATCATGATTAAATAATAAAATAAAAATATTCAATATATTCTTAGATGATTTTATGTTCATTTGATTACTAATAAAATTCGTGTATTCCATCAAATGTGTTATGAAATCATCATTTTTTGTATGATGGACTACCGCCTCCCAAAATGATATCATTTGTTTTTTCCATTGACACATATCACAACAAAAAATAATGATGTATTTATTTTTTATATATGATATTTATTATGTTATTATTATTCTGTAATTTTTATATCACACATAACATAATGATTTCTACTTTTTTTGTAGAATGATAATATGTCTCATATGTATGATGAATTTATATATAAAGAAGTGATGTGATTTGGTAACTATTTACATGGAATATATTAAGGATGTGTTTTATAAAAACACATGATATATATATATAATAACCATAATTATGGAATGATAATATATATCATTTAAAATTAATTATTTCAGAATAATTATAATTTCAAAATTAACATTTATGCGTAAGTACAGACTACCATATCCATGAAGAGTGTATTTCATATTCAATCACAACTTTTTATGGATTACATTTAAATAAATTTCTACTAAATATATATGATATTTATAACATGGTTGATTTTTTTTTCGATTCAAGATCCATGATCAAACTCATAAACCAAAAATATAACAAATCAAAACATATACAAAAAACATAGCGATTATTACCTAAAAGATTACTTTAACATGGAACAGTTAATAAACAGGTAATAAAAGGTCTAAATAAAATCAAATATGGTATTATATATGTGAATATTATTATATAATATATTCTTAATAAACATGTATTTATTTTACATGAGTTCTGATCAAGTGTGAAAGAAGACAAGACTTAAGGTAATGTGATTTATAGTCTCACAATTTTTTTCTAAGATACATATGACATATAAACACTAATTAATTTTATGTGGGTTATATATTACCCTTGAAATTATATATCATTACAAAAAGTCATTTAAATTTAATTTATGTCTCTATTTTTAAATTTTGAATAGGTTACTATTAATAAATCACTCAAACAAAACTGGAATTTTTTATCTATTTTATTTCGTTGAGATATATGTTATGTCATACCCCTATATTGTTTCATGTGGTGTATATAAAGACTCATTGACATGTAATATCATAATTTTTTTATCCTCCTGATATTTTATTTTTCATTTTATTTTAATCCTTCAAGGGGATTATGAATCATGGTCACCAAAGTGGTAAGAGTTTTATGTTACAATCTCATCGCTTATTGAGATTTCTTATGATTATGCTTATAATGATTAAATATTATGATCTATATATCAATAATATTACTTTTTATCATAAGGATATTTCATGATAATTCATGTTTACAATTCATTTTAGGCTCTTTATGTACTCAATAATTAAAAAATAATGTTTTCAAAAATAGTCTTTTTGGATTAAAACATGTTTCCTTCTAAAAATATGTTTTCTAAAATTGTTTTCAAAACATGTTTTATTATTATACTATGATTTTTAAAAAACATGTTTACCAATGATTATATTTTAAAAAAACTATTTTTAAAGGAAACTTAATATCCTTTTCCAAACAATTCCAATGTTTATTATACACAAAAGTGTGAAATTAATGTTTTTTAACATGTGAAACACAAAAAAAAACATCCAGTCGTCATGAACATTATTTGATTGGATGATTATATTATCTTTTTTCAAGTTAATTTTAAATTATTTTGATTTTAAAAATGATTTATTTTTTAAAAGTATGTTTTATCAAAGAGAAAATGATATTTTCCTCATGAAATTTTTTAAATTAAATTTAAAATATTAATATATATTTTATAAAGGATATATTTAATGAAAATAACATTCAAAATGATTTATATTTTAAAAAGTTCTATTCAAAGATGAATGGATATTTTCCTCACGAAATTTTTTATATAATTGATCAATTTAATTATCTATATAAGAAAATATTAGTTGATGTTACCAATTCCTTAATATATATATGATAATCAGATACCATTCATATTATTTCTTCAATTGGATTAGGATTATGATGTAAAGTTTTTTATGAATTCCATTTTACTTCTATGTGTTATACAATGACATATTTATTTGGAAACTATGTTATTTTCATGGTTTAAGTAATAATTAAATGATTGTTGTCCTGATATATTATTCACCAGTTATGATAATATGAAATTTTAATGATATCGATTTAATTTCAAGGTTTATGATATGATTAATTTTAGGATATTGTGGAACATATAAATATGGAATTCATTAAGTGATGTGTGTGAAATATGTTGTAAAAAATTAATTATTATTTGAAGTAAATACCCTATTATTTACATCAAATATCAGTTTAAATTTTCAAATATTGCTCTCTTTTAATACCCCTTTAGGTCATGAAGGTTATAATGTTGTTCAATGTCTCATTTGGATCCCAAAACCCATGTTTGGGATGATTTATACGTGTCACATGTTTAATAATAACTATGTGCCTATGCCACAATATTTTACCAAACCATTTGAGATGGGAATATGGAAGGGAATAACCACACAGTGAGGCGATACTGTGTGTAATGGGACACATTGTCATACAATAATGTTTACTACATTTACATATGATATTTACACAATTTCAATAGAGTAAGTCATATAGTGTGAGGAAAATGTGTGTTTCCCCTTCTCATACTAATAACTATGTGGTTTGGTGCACCACTTTTCAAACCATGCTCCTAAACCATAAATCACCATAATTTTGGGAAAAATAAAATTTTATCATTAAAATAAAATATTATTAATCCTAAAGTCATGATTTTTCTCCTGTACAAAAAGGATTGCATTTGAAATATATCATTTGCGCCTAATCTTAAAATCAAGGTGGTTTCTCTATCCAATCATTGTTTCGAAGGCTGTTCATCTCATTGGATCCATAATTGTAGGATATTATTTAATTTTCAGCCATTCAAGATTCTTTTCGATATAAATTTTACTATTTGGGTGACTACTAATTATCTATATTATTAGGTTCTTTATATGTTTTTATATTTTCTACCAAATGGATCCAAATCAAAATCTGATACTGGACAAGCTATCAACTATGATCCAATGTAGGTGGTATCATTCCATCCAAGTAATGTTGAGCTATTTATATATCCCACTATACTATATTACAAATTTATGAATGTCACCTTTAATTTTAATTGAAACCATAACATGTTACTAATCACCAATGTGATTAAAGGGTCATATTATTGACTGTAAATGCGTTATGGACCTTAAAACCCGAACCCCCCTTTGGGTGTGTTGATATGAAATGGAGCATTTGATGGATTTTAGACTTTCACATCCTTTGGTGTCCCTTTTACACATATTTATTATATGTAATATGTGAATTGGTGTCAAAATAAATTGTTGAATTGAATAAAGTTTTGTATTTTTAAATGAAATGGATTAAATTCATGTTATATGTGACTCTACCCTTCTCCCTTGTCCTAGTAACAGCATGTTATACTAATTTTTTTTAAAGATAGATTTTCCATCTATGTTAAAGAAGATACTATTCCATATATTTCATGATATTTCTTTAATTTATCTTGGTAATGGGTTTCCCATGTTATTTAAATGATGTTTAGGCCATGCATTATATTATTTATGCATTAAATGCTATAAATTTTAAAATTCCCATGTGAGTTATTAATGAAAAGCCTTAGAATTTTTCACTTGTTATGAAATGTCATATTTAATAATGAATTTACCTTGTAATTGATATGAACATGGGAGATAGATAAATAAAAATTCATTAATTTGATTGATTAGCATCTGATGCATTTTATTTAAAAAATGTTCATGTGAGTAAATGAATGGAATGGCTTATAAACCTGGCCAATTCCTGAGTCCCCTTTGTGGTGACATGAATTATGTTATATTGGTTTTGACCATTGTATGTTATACTAATTTATTATAAGGGACTGATATTGATTAAACAGTTATGTGCCATTGGTGATACATAGAATCATATTAGAATTCCATTTATGAAATCAATGGCTTGTACCTTACTTATGCCAGGGGTGATACATGCATCCATGTGAAGGATTAAATGGATGTAATCATTGAAGATTGACTCTTATATGGAGTGATAAATGGATTCAAATGATAATTCCATTGTTGAACTCAATGTGAAATGATTGCATATGTCATGGGTGATACTTGGGATCCAACCTTGGACTTCCAATGATGAACTCACATGACTGAGACGTTATTCTAATTTTATATTGATACTAGGATCCTAAGAGGTTATCTAGGGATGAAATTGTTAGTTGATGTTTGATATTACACCATGATAGATACTTTAATTCCATCGTAGAAGTTTCCAGAATGGGAACAGGTTCTAAATTGAACTAATGGATGAAACGACTTTATGACATATCTTCTATGAAAATGCACAAGCGGGGAACTATTATTACCTTTACACATAATGGATAATCTATTTGGTAATCTTTGTATATATTTTCCTACACGTAGGACTATATAATTTGGGCCATCTCATGAGTCTTATAAATAAAATGAAATTTATTAAATGAAATTGATATAAAAGGAGAACATGAATTTATAGGATATTTACTTTTGTGTACATCCTTTATTTATTTTTATTCTTCTTTCTCTCTAGATGAATACATTCATTTCCATATTCACAAAGACCATGGATGGTTTCCTACTGAGATTTAGTCTCAAAACCTGTTTAGGACAATTCATTGGTAACCAAACAGAATACCGGATATCGTGTGTTGATAAGTGAATGAGTTATACTACATTTACAAGATTTGAATCTTCATAGAAAGAGATAATGGGACTAAGAGAAGGATTCCCATGTTATTAGGTAAATTATATATTTTTTTACTTTTTTTATCTATATTGTACATTTTCCATGAATAAATGTTTTGTCTAATTTATTAGGGGCATTTGATATTTATCACCATATTTTCATTTGATGACTTCAGGTGTTATTTTCTTTATCAATCATCTATTGTTTACTACTTGAGAGTATGGATTACAACTTTCACTACTTACCAATTATTTATATTTTATTGTGTTATGCTATATAATTGAGGGACTAATATACCCATTAACACTCTACCCTTAGTGCTAGTCTGCAACTTTTTTCATTTGGGGAGATGTTCTTGAGGCCTTAGGACCCACCAGGGACAAATCACTTTTTAGTGGAATCTTGGTCGGAGTTGTGACAATTTGGTTTCAGAGATTATTTCTGGTTTGTTTTAATTTTTTTATACAATAGATATGAGAATGATGGAAATGGATTTTGGTAAATATATGTGCCTAGAAATAGCTAACCTGCATTAATGAAAAAGGAAAATTACATCAAATTGTATTGTTATTTCAGGATTTTGACTATTAATGTTGATTTGAGTCCACCATTGGGAGATGAAAATGTATTGTGATATCAGCATTGATTTTATTTTTGGTTCCATTGAGTAGAAAATCAATGATATTAGGGTGTTCCATATCATGAATCATATAATCACCAGCTAGATTTCATATTTGATTCATTATTCCATGCCATTCCAGAGGCATTACATGTTCCATGATGGATTGATATGTGATGTAAGACATACACCTACAATTGTGAATGGAATTTTTGGATGTGTCATGGTATGAATCACGTAGACACCATGATTTTATCCAGAAAGAGTATGTGCTCTTATGGATCAGAATATGGTGGACCAGTGGTTCAAGCTTCTAGATGAAATTTAATAAATGTGAATTTAAAATGAAATCAAATGAGAATGAGTGTATAAATAGAAGTGGAAATGTAAATGTGAAATGAATCTAGAATGAAATAGAAATTAAAATGACTTATATCAGAGTAATTAACTAAAAAACACCTTAATAGTGGGATATTAGTGGTGTCTCTGGGTTATACCTAATTTGTACGACACCCAGCCATGACTCCTAGTGAAGATAGTGGTGTGTGATCCAATATAAGAAAACATTTGTCGTCTTATTTGAATTTTTGATCATTTATGGGGACAAATATAAAAAGAATATTTAATTGAGTAATCTAATTTTCCAATGTAGAGCTATGACAATGCGATATCATATATTTATACACCAATAGGGTGTTGAAAACCATACTCTAGATGTGGCAGGCCATGTGTCACGAACCAGGCCGAGTCGCCATATGACTCGGCGCCCGACCAGGTCTGCGACATGGCCGGAAGGGCGTTCCCAATCCCCATGGGCTGACAACTAGTGTCGGGCACAATATTGATGTAGTAGGGAACATTGTTTCCATAAAAACATATAAACAACTAACATGATAAATAGTCTAAAACTAGAAACCATCAACTAAATATGCTCATAAACCAGAAATAAACATTAAGGTCTCCAATTAAAACTAATAACATTAAAAAAGGAAAAAAACAGAAAAAAAACTCTGACTCTAACCTACTGCAAAAATAGAAGCCACAACAACCCCCCTATGCATGCGAAGAACAAATGCAACCGGCATGAGGAGATAGACAATCATCTGAACCACCATCACTAAGCACAATGTCACAACCTATAATACACAAGAAACAAATTCTATATACACCAAAAAGTGTATGTAGGGTGTGATCCAAAATCCTATTAGGACATCACCCAATAGAAATGTTCCACATATAAACATTAAATTACAAATACAATTGCAGGCTAAATAAATTAAAGGACACTAAATCATAAAAAACTTAAATGAAATAGTTTATATAATGAAAACACTTTTATGGAAAATGACATAAATAAAAATAAAAAACCCTTATAGCTATGAATACTCAAACCTTCAAGAGAACCCAAATGTTACAACGCAAGCTGACGGTGAGTGTATAGAAATCCAGAAGCACTAAAAGAGGGAGATTACCTATTGGTACCAACAAACGGAATGGGACCCTAGAACCTCTAGTCTTGATGAACAGTATTGGAATCACAACAAAATATGTTCTTGTGCATGAGCCACTAGTAGGGAAACACATCCATAACCTAGTTGTCTCCAATCATTATCCAGTGTTTATATAGTTTTGTAATCATCAAACCAGCTATGTTAAACTCGGACAGAGCCACTTCTGAATCACCAGCACGCTTGATCAAGTCCACCCACCTAGTACATAGGCTTCCCCTTATGTGCTCAGAATGTTCAAATTTCACATTTCATGTCAAAATCAGACAACTAAAACAAACAGGGGTAACATAAACAAAACACCACACTTTCACACACACATAAAACCATTTAGCAATATAAGGCCCCAACCTTACACCTTACTTAATCTTGAGTTATTACAAGATTACACATTGAGGATCTTTTCAGGTTTAGAGTTTTAGAGAATTAGATCATGAAACTTGCATTACATTCCACATTTAAACAAAGTGGTTACATAAAAGACAGTATTCATTCTTCCCATCAACGGAAACATTTTTAAAATATAACACGGATTCTTTCTTGACACATCCTTGACACTACCATCACATCAAGTACCTTTCCCTTGACCTGTGAAAAACAATTCAAAAACTTGGGATGAGCATAAAAATCTCAGTAAGAGTTATGAAAATATGGAAAGGAAACATGAGTTCATATATATATTAGAATGAAATCACACTTTACCCATAAAACATAGGCATATCAAATCATGAATAAATCAAAGAAAGCAAAAGAAATAAAGGTAACTTGAGGCATTCATAACATTCTTACGTAGGGAGTAACCCTCTTGGTTATGTTTGGAATACCCATCACAGTATATTCCCTAAATCTCTTCGGAGAAACCTTAACGTTTCACTCCTTCGTGTTACCCAATGCATTGGAGAGCTATATCGGGCTCACCCGCCCTTATTTTATCACGGAACCACCAGTTTTCATAAAAATTCCCAATAACCATAACATAAATGTATCACATAAAACATGCATAAAGGAAACAAAAAATTTCCACATTTCAATCACAATATTACATTTTAGTATTTTGAAATAATGAATCCATACAAAAAGAAACCATTTCTAAAACCATTTAATAAATTTAATAATGAGAATTTTGAATCAATGCGTCCCATACCACCTTGAAGCTTTTAACATTTTAAACCATTAATATCCATATAAATAAATCCTTAAAACCATTTTGAAAACATGGATATTAATAAGAAAAAGTCATTAAAACATTCAAAGCGATATTTTGGTCAAAGGGTTTTTAGCAAAATTAGAGACACTTGAATACAATAATTAAGGAATAAAATTTAATCAGAACTTTATAATATCATGATAATAAATGGATTCATGATATAATATTCCAAAGGACAGTATATACACCATATATGAGTGATTTGGTGCATAACAACAATGAAGTCTCAATAGGGATGTAAAATGTGATGAAATCCCTTATAAGGAAGGTAACCTTAAATTAAGGATAAATCAATATCAAAATTATGTGTGACAAATATAAATAAACCCAATATAATTTGATATTAAGTGTAAACCAATAAAAGGTCATTCACACATATTCAAACGATGACATATTCAAAAACTACATGTTGAACCCCAAGAAATCGAAATTGGGTTAAAACGTTCCCTTGGTAAAATTTTACAAAAAGGGTTGATGAGAGAGATAAAGGGGATATCATCACTTGGAAATAAAATTTAAATAAATAAGGATATATAAGAACATATCCCAACATAATAGTATGTGAATTAAAATACATAACAAACGAAGTCTTTTAAAATGAGGAGGGTGAAAGGATCCATTACCGACTTGGGTAACTTTCGAAAAGTACACCCCATTGAAGAAGTGTCATAAAATGAATATGTAAATACCCATAAATGGAATTATATTACAAAAGGAGTCTAATAATTGGCAGTACATAAACCACTCAAATGAAATTGTGGAAAATGTAGCATAAATCTCACGGGAATAAAAGTGAGATGAAAAATCCCTTACGAAAACTCGGCAGCCTAACGACGCCACTTAAAACGTCCAAAATGGATTGATGAGAGGAAATAGGGTCTCTAATCAAATGAACATAATAATTAAAGTGGGATTAATATAAAATAACATCCCAATCATAATAAATATGATCTTAAAAGGAATGACATAAAAGAGTGTACTTAAAAAGAAAGAGAGGTGTAGGATCCCTTACCTCGTGTCCGACACGACTCGATCGTTCTTTAATCTCCTGAATAAAAAACTTGAGTTAATTTAAACTTCCTTAATAACATTTTTCAAGTTCATTATTCCTTTAATATCACTTATAACCATGTCATAAACATTATGTAATCATTTCAGTTAATAATATTTGTTTTGTCGATATTTGGTTCTTACATCGAAAGTGGACTTCTTACAATTACATGTTGTTCGTGTGGCCAAATGTTTATTATATCCAGAATTGTATTCATGATTTAGATATCATATATGTCATATATATCAAGTATATTCATGCATTTATAACATTACATAATCATTTAAATGTAAGAAATGAAATGCACTGTTCTTGGAGACGGTAAGCCGTACGTACGCATGAACGCTACTTTCATTTCTATTTCGTATTTTATAGAATGGAATAATAATGATATAAAGTTATATTATAATTCCAGTATAATATAATATATAATATAATAGATCCATCCTTTATACGTCCCACATATGATATTTAACGAATCAAATCACTTTGAGGGGGCGGTAGTCCGCACTTCATTAAATGAAGATATCGCGTTTACCCATAATGGAAACCATAAAGGTATGCCCAAAATGAAAAAAAACAGAAGCTTAAGGAAAAAATAAACATATTATATATCATATATAAAAATAGTGACATCATAATGGCCACCTTTGAAGGTGTTAAATGAGTATTGAACAATCATCGTTTTGGGAGGCAGAATTTCACCATCCACGGAAACCGTACGTTCTTTAACCATTTGATGCAGTTTTGTGAGGGTGTAGCTCGAATAAATCTTATAAAAACATCCTAGTATATTAAAGATACTTTTTTTGTTACTAAAGAAGTAAATAAAAAGAGTTTATGGGGTTGGAGAATCAAAATAAAACAAATGAACAAGAGAGAATGAATCACCTTTAAAAGTGTAACTCCTTTTGATTTGAGCCTAAAAGCTTCCTTTGAAAGGCTTATTCCCATAGTGAATCCTCTAAAATTAGGAGAGGGATGTGGAGAGAGTAAATGGGCAGGGGTTGGCCGAGCCAAAGGCTTGAGGAGTGTGTGAAATGAGGTAGAGGTGGGGACCTTTTATAAGAGGAGAAGAGGGGCACTTTTGGAAAGTAAGAAATAATACTTTATTTGAAAATGTGTTTCGGTTTCAAAAAGACCCACATTGATATAATTCGTGGATAAGGTGTTAAGGGCTCTAAATCCACCCCTACAATAAGTTTTGGACATGTGTAGTTCATATATTTTACATTATCTTTAAATTTTATTTAAATCGTTAAATAATGAGGTCATCGCTGCATCATCATGATGTCATAAATAATTTAATTTATTTAGTGTCTAAAAATTATAAAAAAACTACTATGATGTAGAAAATATTTTTAGCTTTCCAATGACTATTTATAATCAAAAATATGATCTTTATAACCACATGTAAAAAAATTTTTCGTAAAACATATGATGTTTGTGTCATTTTTACTTTTACATTAAATAAAAAGTTATTTATGTCATTTTCCAAACAAAGTGGATCCATTGGGTCCCCAAGTTTACCCATGGCTTTTCTTGGTCGGCCATGACACAAAAAATGAGGGTAAGACATGTGTCAAGCTCATCTTATTTTATAAAAGCATTATTATTACCTTAAACTACACTAATTACCACTATTCAAGATTAAAAACTTAATAAGTTACTATTCACAAAAAAATTATTTTTATCCTATTGAACCACATTTTACTTCTTAATGACAACCCTGTATGTTGGATTTTTGAAATTCAAAACACAAAGATGGCAAAATTTCATTTAAACAGAAAAATCAATTTTTATAAGTACCAATTAGTGGTTTCACTATTCATCAAAAATTGAAGTTTTTCAGAAAAATCGCAAAAATTCACCATAAGATATATTTGATATTCCAAATTCAAAAATTAAGTCTAATTTAAAAAATTCAAAACATATAAGTCACATTAATGAATTTAATAATTAATTACCGCTGTCAGAGCAAATAGCGTGTTTTTATGAAACAAAAAGTATCAAAAGATTGACACTAGTTTAAGTCCGATTTCAAAGTGAAATTAATTCCAATGACCACTATTGGATTTAATGGTAAAAATATATTCTAATTTTACTTTAAAACCAATTATAAATATAATATAGTCATATTAATAAATTAGATTAAAAAGAGGTTTTGAATTAAAATACCACAATTTACACTATTCATTAAAAAAATGAACTTTATCGGAAAAATAACAAAAATTTACAGAAAGTAAATTTTGATGTCCCGATTCTTAATAAGAATTTTATTTGGTCCAAAAGAATGTATAAGAGTGAACATAACTATATTTAATGATGGTTCTCCATCAAAAGGCGACAAGTGAACCTTTAGTGAAAACTAGGGCATATACGCCTAAAATTGAATTCTTTCTGTATTTTATGCCTTTATCTTTTATTGTATAAATGTGAAAACATTTAAAAACATATATAATCATATTTTAATTATTTCTATCCATTCCCGCCAGTTCAATGGCTACATGTTAACTACCATTTAAAATAATATTATTTTATTATTAGAGTGCAACGTATGATTCCCATGAAACTCGTTGTTGCGTGTTGGGTACGCCATCGAGCATAGCAACCCTTTAAAGTAATATTAATACTTTATTCACAAATATGGATAAATATGAAAATTTCATATTCTTTATTTACCTGGGATGTTACATCCTTCACCCCTTTTGGTAATTGCGTCCTCACAATTTTTAAAATTTGGCTTGGAAACATCCTTGAGAGTCCCACATCGGAACACGAGTCGGTAAAACAATCACTTTAAAATAATGAAAGATAAGTACAAAGGTCACCCGAGTTAACCCAAAATAGGATTCTGTGTAGGAAAACATAGACATGGAAGAAAAATCAAAGGGTCATGTTCTGATGGAGAGTAATAGAAAACATGTTTAGGAGAAATTTAACCATGAGAAAATCACAAACTTGTGATGGGTTAAACGGTATTCGATTCCCCAGTAGGAAAAGTTAATAGACAACGTTTTTGTTTTAAGCTACTTTTTATTGAGGAATTTATTCATAAGGAAACATAATCACTTATCATGTTGACTTTCAACTTTTACTAGATTCCTTAATCAAACTCATATTTTTTTTCCAAAAGATGGGTATTTAGGGAGACTTGTTCACATTAAGTGTACTATAATCAAATTCTAGAGAATCACCTAATCCACCAAAGAGAACTATATACATCCGATGTCTTTAGGCTTTAACCAAAACCAAAACCAAAAAGGTTAGTACAAGGTCAAATAATCCAGAAAAGGATTAACCTTTATAAAAAGAAAATCTATTCGTAATCTCCATAATTGTCCAACAAAACCCAAAGATCAACGAGAACCATTCTATAATAAATTTTTACATAAAATTCTTCAAAGTAAACCAATATAAGATTGAATCCCAAATATTAGAAGGATTTATTCACATAGTCTTCCAAGGTAAATTGTAACATTTATCTCCAAACAACATCAGTTTCTCCTAATGTCTCGTATTGAAAAGTAATTATCCTAATCACATATCCTCCATGATAGGTTAATCATTTTCATAAATAACCCAAAATCATCTTACTCTTAATTCAAAAATCATATAACTAGAAAGAATCAGTCAAACTAACCAGGGACTTCACGTAGTCCAGTGGTAGGCGATAAATAGCAGTCGCACTTTGGTAGTGGGTTCGATTCCCGCAACTATGTCCGATGCGACGGGTTGTCACACGGTCTGCGTGTTGTCCTTTTTCCAAAACTATATAATTCATAAAAAATTTCCCAAAATGAGATAAAATCTTCAAAAATAATCATAACATATTTTAACCTCAATTTTATCTCATTCCTTTCATTTTCCATCATATCATAGAGTAACCCATAATTACCTGAATAGTAAGGATCATATAAACCCTAATGGTTACCTTTTTAATTATTACCTGAACTTCCACATCGATTGGTCATCTCATACATGATGAATTATAGAACATATCAAGGTTCACATGGTTGATCATGACTCCTTGATATTTGGTTTAGAACAACCATGACTTTCCTCATTGAATCCTCCATTTTATCTAGTCTCTTAATCAGAGAACCACCACAGTTTCCTTCAAACCTATTGTCTCTTTGGTTCCTGCTAGATCCATCCATTCACTAAAAACAGAAATGTCAGTGTGAGTATATCAACCAATCCATCATGTACTAATGAGGATGTTAAACACTAAGATATACTTACTCATTCACATTATCTATAACTAGGACTCTTTCTGAAATCCTAACCATTATGGTAATGTCACTTATGGTTAGAGAATACCCTATCCTCTAAAGTTATCTAAACCGAACTTTGATACCAACTATAAGGCCCCAACCATAAACCTTACTTAATCTTGAGTTATTACAAGATGACACATTGAGGATCATTTCAGGTTTAGAGTTTTAGAGAATTAGATCATGCAACTTGCATTACATTCCACATTTAAACAAAGTGGTTACATAAAAGACAGTATTCATTCTTCCCATCAACAGAAACATATTTAAAATAGAACACGGATTCTTTCTTGACACATCTGTGACACCATCATCCCATCATGTACCTTCCCTTGACCCGTGAAAAAAATTTCAAAAACTTGGGATGAGCATAAAAATCTCAGTAAGAGTTTTGAAAATATGGAAAGGAAACATGAGTTCATATATACATTATAATGAAATCACACTTTACCCATAAAACATAGGCATATCAAATCATGAATAAATCATAGAAAACATAAGACATAAAGTTAACTTGAGGCATTCATAACATTCTTACGTAGGGAGTAACCCTCTTGGTTATGTTTGGAATACCCATCATAGTATATTCCCTAATTCTCTTCGGATAAACCTTAACGTTTCACTCCTTCGCGTTACCCAATGCATTGGAGAGCTATATCGGGCTCACCCGCCCTTAGTTTATCACAGAACCACCCATTTTAATAACAATTCCCAAGAACGATAACATAAACGTATCACATAATACATGCATAAAGGAAAAAAACATTTCCACATTTCAATCACAATATTACATTTATTATTTTGAAATAATGAATCCATACAAAAAAGAAACCATTTCTAAAACCATTTAAAACATTTAATAAGGAGAATTTTGAATCAAAGTGTCCCATACCACCTTGAAGCTTTTAACATTTTAAACCATTAATATCCATATAAATAAGTCCTTAAAACCATTTTGAAAACATGGATATTAATAAGAAAAGTCATTAAAACATTTAATGTGATATTTTGGTGAAAGGGTTTTTACCAAAATTAGAGACACTTGAATACAATAATTGAGGAAGAACATTTAATCAGAACTTTATAATATCATGAGAATAAATGGATTCATGATATAATATTCCAAAGGACAGTATATACACCATATAAGAGTGAATTGGTGCATAACAACAATGATGTCCCAATAGGGATGTAAAATGTGATGAAATCCCTTATAAGGAAGGTATCCTTAAATTAAGGATAAATCAATATCAAAATTATGTGTGACAAATATAAATACACCCAATATAATTGGATATTATGTGTAACACAAGAAAAGGTCATTCACACATATTCAAAGGGTGACATATTCAATAACTACATGTTGAACCCAAAGAAATCGAAATTGGGTTAAAACGTTCCCTTGGTTAAATTCGACAGCCTAACGGCGTCACATAAAATTTTACAAAAAGGGTTGGTGAGAGAGATAAAGGAGATATCATCACATGGACATAAAATTTAAATAAATAAGGATATTTAATAACATATCCCAACATAATAGTATGTGAATTAAAATACATAACAAACGAAGTCTTTTAAAATGAGGAGGGTGAAAGGTTCCATTACCAACTTGGGTAACTTTTGAAAAGTACACCCCATTGAAGAAGTTTCATAAAATGAATATGTAAATACCCATAAATGGAATTATATTACAAAATAATTGTAATAATGGGCAGTACATAAACCACTCAAATGAAATTGTGGCAAATGTATCATAAATCTCACAGGAATAAAAGTGAGATGAAAAATCCCTAACGAAAACTCGGCATCCTAACGGCGCCACTTAAAACTTCCAAAATGGATTGATGAGAGGAAATAAGGTCTCTAAAAATATGAACATAATAAGTACAGTGGGAGTAATATAAAATAACATCCCAATCATAAGAAAGATGACCTTAAAAGAAAGGACATAAAAGAGTGTACTTAAAAAGAAAGAGAGGTGTAGGATCCCTTACCTCGGGTCTGACTTGACTCGATCGTTCTTTAATCTTCTAAATAATAAACTTGATTTTATTTCTACTTCCTTAAGAACCTTTTTCAAGTTCATTATTTCTTTTATATCACTTATTACCATGTGATAAACATTATGTAATCATTTAAGTTAATAATATTTGTTTTGCCGATATTTGGTTCTTAAGTCGAAAGTGGACTTCTTACAATTACATGTTGTTAATGTGGCCAAATGTTTATTATATCCAGAATTGTATTCATGATTTAGATATCATATATGTCATATATATCCAGTAAATTCATGCATTTATAACATTACATAATCATTTATAGGTAAGAAATGAAATGCACCGTTGATGGAGACGGTAAGCCGTACGTACGCATGAACGCTACTTTCATTTCTATTTCATATTTTATAGAATGGAATAATAATGATATAAAGGTATATTATAATTCCAGTATAATATCATATATAATATCATAGTTCCATCCTTTATACGTTCCACATATGGTATTTAACGAATCAAATCACTTTGAGGGGGCGTTAGTCCGCACTTCTTTAAATGATGATATCGCGTTTACCGATAATGGAAACCATAAAGGTATGACTAAAATGAAAAAAACAGAAGCTTAAGGAAAACATAAACATATTATATATCATATATAAAAATAGTGACATCATAATTTCCACCTTTGAATGTGTTAAATTTGTATTGAACAATCATCGTTTCGGGAGGCAGAATTTCACCATCCACGGAAACCGTATGTTCTTTAACCATTCTATGTAGTTGTGTGAGAGTGTAGCTCAAATAAATCTTATAAAAACATCCTAGTATATTGAAGATACTGTTTTTGTTACAAAATAAGTAAATAAAAAGATTTTAGGGGGTTGGAGAAGCAAAATAAAACAAATGAACAAGAGAGAATGAATTACCTTTAAAAGTGTAACTCCTTTTTATTTGAGACTAAAGGCTTCCTTTGAAAGGATTATGCCCAAAGGAAATCCTCTAGGATGAGGAGAGGGATGTGGAGAGAGTAAATGGGCAGGGTTTGGCCGATCCAAAGGCTTTAGGAGTGTGTGAAATGAGTTATAGTTGGGGGCCTTTTATAAGAGGAGAGGAGGGGCACTTTTGGAAAGTAAGAAATATTACTTTATTTGAAAATGTGTTTCGGTTTCAAAAGGTACCACATTGATATAATTCGTGGATAAGGTGTTACGGGTTATAAATCCACCCATCAAATAAGTTTTGGACATGTTTAGTTCATAGATTTTACATTATCTTTCCAATTTTTTAAATCGTTAAATAATGAGGTCATCGCTGCATCATCATGATGTCATAAATAATTTAATTTATTTAGTGTCTAAAAATTATAAAAAAAATACTATGATGTATTAAATCTTTTAATCTTTCCAATTAATATTTATAATCAAAAGTATGATCTTTTAACCCCATGTAAAAATTGTTTTCGTAAAACATATGATGTTTGTGTCATTTTTACTTTTACATTAAATAAAAAGTTATTTATGTCATTTTCCAACCAAAGTGGCTCCATGGGGTCCCCAAGTTGACCCATGGCTTTTCTTGGTCGTCCATTACACAACCAATGAGGGTAGGATATGTTTCAAGCTCATCTTATTTTATTAAAGCATTATTTTTACCTCAAACTACACTAATTACCAATAATAGCGATTAAAAACATAATAAGTTACTATTCACCAAAAAATTATTTTTATCCTATTGAACCACATTTTACTTCTTAATGAAAACCATGTATGTAAGATTTTTTAAATTCAAAACACAAAGATGGCAAAATTTCATTTAAACGGAAAAATCAGTTTTTATAAGTACCACTTAGTGGTTTCACTATTCATCAAAAATTGATGTTTTTCAGAAAAATCCCAAAAATTCACCATAATCTATATTTGATATTCCGAATTCAAAAATGAATTGTAATTTAAAAAATTCAAAACATATAAGTCACATTAATTAATTTAATAATAAATTCCTGCTGTCATAGCAAATAGCGTGTTTTTATGAAACAATAAGTATCAAAAGATTAACACTAGTTTAAGTCCGATTTCAAAGTGAAATTAATTTCAACGACCAATATTGGATTTAATGGTAAAAATATATTCTAATTTCACTTTAAAACCAATTATAAAGATAATATAATCATATATATAAATTAGATTAAAAAGAGGTTTTGAATTAAAATACCACATTTTACACTATTCATTAAAAAAATGAACTTTATCGGAAAAATACCAAAAATTAACACAAAGTAACTTTTGATGTCCCAATTATTAATAAGAGTTTTATATGGTCCAGAAGAATGTATAAGAGTGAACAAAACAATATTTAATGACGGTTCTCCATCAAAAGGCGATAAGTGAACCTTTAGTGAAAACTAGGGCATATACGCCTAAAATTGAATTCTTTCCGTATTTTATGCCTTTATATTTTATTGGATAAATGTAAAAAATTTTAAAAACATATATAATCATATTTTAGTTATTTCTATCCATTCCCGCCATTACAACGGCTACATGTTAATTACCATTTAAAATAATATTATTTTATTATTAGACTGCAACGTAAAATTCCCAAGAAACTCGTTGTTGCGTGTTGGGTACGCCATCGAGCGTAGAAACCCTTTAAAGTAATATTAATACTTTATTTACAAATATGGATAAATATGAAAATGTCATATTCTTTATTTACCTGGGTTGTTACATCCTTCCCCCCTTTTGGAAATTGCGTCCTCGCAATTATTAAAATTGGGCATGGAAACATCCTTGAAAGTCCCACATCGGAACAAGATTCGGTAAAACAATCACATTAAAATAAAGAAAGATAAGTACAAAGGTCACCCGAGTTAACCCATAATAGGATTCCGTGTACGAAAACATGGACATGGAAGAAAAATCAAAGGGTCATGTTCTGATGGAGAGTGAAAGAAAACATGTTTAGGAGAAAGTTAACCATGGGAAAATCACAAACTTGTGATGGGTTAAACGGTATTCGATTCCCCAGTAGGAAAAGTTAATAGACAACGTTTTTGTTTTACACTACATTTTATTGAGGAATTTATTCATAAGGAAACATAATCACTTATCATGTTGACATTCAACTTTTACTAGATTCCTTAATCAAACTCATAATTTTTTCCAAAAGACGGGTATTTAGGGAGACTTGTTCACATTAAGAGTACTATAATCAACTTCTAGAGAATCACCTAATCCACCAAAGAGAACTATATACATCCCATGTCTTTCGGCTTTAACCAAAACCATAACCAAATAGGTTAGTACAAGGTCAGATAATCCAGAAAAGGATAACCCTTTATAAAAAGAAAATCTATTCTTAATCTCCAAAAGTGTCCAACAAAACCCAAAGATCAACGAGAACCATTCTATAATCAATTTTTCCATAAAATTCATCAAAGTAAACCAATATAAGATTGAAACCCAAATATTTGAAGGATTTAGTCACATAGTCTTCCAAGTTAAATCGTAACATTTATCTCCAAACAACATCAGTTGCCCCTAAAGTCTCATATTGAAAAGTAATTATCCTAATCACATATCCTCCATGATAGGTTAATCATTTTCATAAATAACCCAAAATCAAATTACTCTTAATTCATAAAATCATATAACTAGAAATTATCAATCAAAATAACCAGGGACTTCACGTAGTCCAGTGGTAGGCGATAAATAACAGTCACACTTTGGCTGTGGGTTCGATTCCCACAGCTTTGTCCGACGCGACGGGTTGTCACACGGTCTGCATGTTGTCCTTTTTCCAAAACTATATAATTCTTAAAACATTCCCCAAAATGAGATAAAATCTTCAAAAATAATCATAACATATTTTAACCTCAATTTTATCTCATTCCTTTCATTTTCCATCATATCATAGAGTAACCCATAATTACCTGAATAGTAAGGATCATATAAACCCAAATGGTTACCTTTTTAATTATTACCTGAACTTCCACATCGATTGGTCATCTCGTACATGATGCATTATAGAACATACCAAGGTTCAATTGATTGATCATTACACCTTGATATTTGCTTTAGAACAACCATGAATTTCCTCATTGAATCCTCCATTTTATCTAGTCTCTTAATCAGAGAACCACCACAGTTTCCTTCAAACCTGTTGTCTCTTTGGTGCCTGCTAGATCCATCCATTCACTAAAAACAGAAATATCAGTGTGAGTATATCAACCAAACCATCATGTACTAATGAGGAAGGTAAACAATAAGATATACTTACTCATTCACTTTATCTAAAACTAGGACTCTTTCTGAAATCCTAACCATTATGGTAATGTCACTTATTCTTAAAGAATACCCTAACCTCTAAAGTTATCTAAACCGACCTTTGATACCAACTATAAGGCCCCAACCTTAAACCTTAATTAATCTTGAGTTTTTAGAAGATTACACATTGAGGATCTTTTCAGGTTTAGAGTTTTAGAGAATTTGATCATGAAACATGCATTACATTCCACATTTAAAAAAAGTGGTTACATAAAAGACATTATTAATTCTTCTCATTAATGGAACCATATTTAAAATATAACACGGATTATTTCTTGAAACATCCTCGACACTATCATCACATCATGTACCGTTCCCTTGGCCTGTGAAAAACATTTCAAAAACTTGGGATGAGCATAAAAAGCTCAGTAAGAGTTATGAAAATATGGAAAGGAAACATGAGTTCATATATACATTAGAATGAAATCACACTTTACCCATAAAAAATAGGCATATCAAATCATGAATAAATCAAAGAAAACATAATACATAAAGGTAACTTGAGGCATTCATAACATTCTTGCGTAGGGAGTAACCCACTTGGTTACGTTTGGAATACCCATCAAAGTATATTCCCTAAATCTCTTCGGAGAAACCTTAAAATTTCACTCCTTCGCGTTACCCAATGCATTGGAGAGCTATATCGGGCTCACCCGCCCTTAGTTTATCATGGAACCACCCGTTTTAATAACAATGCCCAAGAACCATAACATAAACGTATCACATAAAACATGCATAATGGAATCAAAACATTTCCACATTTCAATCACAATTTTACATTTTAGTATTTTGAAATAATGAATCCATACAAAATGAAACCATTTCTAAAACCATTTAAAACCTTTAATAAGGAGAATTTTGAATCAAAGTGTCCCATACCACCTTGAAGCTTTTAAAATTTTAGTCCATTAATATCCATATAAATAAATCCTTAAAACCATTTTGAAAACATGGATATTAATAAGAACAAGTCATTAAAACATTTAAAGAGATATTTTGGTCAAAGTGTTTTTACCAAAATTAGAGACACTTGAATACAATAATTGAGGAATAACATTTAATCAGAACATTATAATATCATGGGAATAAATGTATTCATGGTATAATATTCCAAAGGATAATATATACACCATATAAGAGTGAATTGGTGCATAACAACAATGAAGTCTCAATAGGGATGTAAAATGTGATGAAATCCATTATAAGGAAGGTATCCTTAAATTAAAGATAAATCAATATCAAAATTATGTGTGAAAAATATTAATAAACCCAATATAATTGGATATTAAGTGTAAAACAATAAAAGGACATTCACACGTATTCAAAGGATAACATATTCAATAACTACATGTTGAACCCAAAGAAATCGAAATTGGGTTAAAATGTTCCCTTGGTAAAATTCGACTGCCTAACGGCGTCACATAAAATTTTACAAAAAGGGTTGATGAGAGAGAAAAAGGGGATCTCATCAGTTGGACATAAAATTTAAATAAATAAGGATATATAAGAACATATCCAAACATAATATTATGTGAATTAAAATACATAACAAACAAAGTCTTTTAAAATGAGGAGGATGAATGGTTCCATTACCGACTTGGGTAACTTTCGAAAAGTACACCCCATTGAATAAGTGTCATAAAATTAATATGTAAATATCCATAAATGGAATTATATTACAAAATTAGTGTAATTATGGGCAGTATATAAACCACTCAAATGAAATTGTGGCAAATGTAGCATAAATCTCACAGGAATAAAAGTGAGATGAAAAATCCCTTACGAAAACTCAGCATCATAAACGGCGCCACTTAAAACTTCCAAAATTGATTGATGATAGGAAATAGGGTCTCTCATCATATGAACATAATAATTACAGTGGGATTAATATAAAATAACATCCCAATCATATGAAATATGAGCTTAAAAGGAATGACATAAAAGAGTGTACTTAAAAAGAAAGAGAGGTGTAGGATCCCTTACCTCGGGTCCGACTTGACTCGATCGTTCTTTAATCTCCTGAATAATAAACTTGAGTTAATTTATACTTCCATAAGAACCTTTTTCAGGTTAATTATTCCTTTTATATCACTTATTAACATTTCATAAAAATTATGTAATCATTTAAGTTAATAATATTTGTTTTGCTGATATTTGGTTCTTAAGTCGAAAGTGGACTCCTTACAATTACATGTTGTTCGTGTGGCCAAATGTATATTATATACAGATTTTTATTCATTATGTAGATATCATATATGTCATATATATCCAGTACATGCATGCATTTATAACATTACATAATCATTTAGAGGTATGAAATGAAATGCACCGTTCATGGAGACGGTAAGCCGTACGTACGGATGAACGCTACTTTCATTTCTATTTCGTATTTTATAGAATGGAATAATAATGATATAAAGGTATATTATAATTCCAGTATAATATAATATATAATATCATAGTTCCATCCTTTATACGTCCCACATATGATATTTAACGAATGAAATCACTTTGAGGGTGCGGTAGTCCGCACTTCCTTAAATGAAGATATCGCGTTTACCCATAATGGAAACCATAAAGGTATGCCCAAAATGAAAAAAACAGAAGCTTAATGAAAAACATAAAAATATTATATATCATATATAAAAATAGTGACAACATAATGGCCACCATTGAAGGTGTTAAATGAGTATTGAACAATCATCGTTTCGGGAGGCAGAATTTCGCCATCCACAGAAACCGTATGTTCTTTAACCATTTGATGTAGTTGTGTGAGAGTTTATCTCGAATAAATCTTATAACAAGATCCTAGTATATTGAAGATACTGTTTTTGTTACAAAAGAAGTAAATAAAAAGAGTTTAGGGGGTTGGAGAAGCAAAATAAAACAAATGAACAAGAGAGAATGAATTACCTTTAAAAGTGTAACTCCTTTTGATTTGAGCCTAAAGGCTTCCTTTGAAAGGATTCTGCCCAAAGGGAATCCTCTAGGATTAGAAGAGGGATGTGGAGAGAGTAAATGGGCAGGGTTTGGCCGATCCAAAGGCTTGAGGAGTGTGTGAAATGAGGTAGAGTTGGGGGCCTTTTATAAGAGGCGAGGAGGGGCACTTTTGGAAAGTAAGAAATATTACTTTATTTGAAAATGTGTTTCGGATTCAAAAGGTCCCACATTGATATAATTCGTGGATAAGGTGTTAAGGGTTCGAAATCCACCCATACAATAAGTTTTTGACATGTGTAGTGCATAGATTTTACATTATCTTTCCATTTTATTTAAATCGTTAAATAATGAGGTCATCGCTACATCATCATGATGTCATAAATAATTTAATTTATTTAGTGTCTAAAAATTATAAAATAATACTATGATGTATGAAATATTTTTAGCTTTCCAATTACTATTTATAATCAAAAGTCTGATCTTTATAACCCCATGTAAAAATTGTTTTCGTAAAACATATGATGTTTGTGTCATTTTTACTTTTACATTAAATAAAAAGTTATTTATGTCATTTTCCAACCAAAGTGGCTCCATGGGGTCCCCAAGTTTACCCATGGATTTTCTTGGTCGTCCATGACACAAATAATGAGGGTAGGACATGTTTCAAGCTCATCATATTTTATTAAAGCATTATTTTTACCTTAAACTACACTAATTACCACTAATCGCGATTAAAGACTTAATAAGTTACTATTCACCAAAAAATTATTTTTATCCTATTGAACCACATTTTACTTATTAATGACAACCATGTATGTCAAATTTTTGAAATTCAAAACACAAAGATTGCAAAATTTAATTTAAACGGAAAAATCTGTTTTTATAAGTACCACTTAGTGGTTTCACTATTCATCAAAAATTGAAGTTTTTCAGAAAAATCCCAAAAATTCACCATAAGCTATATTTGATATTACGAATTCAAAAATTAAGTCAAATTTACAAAATTCAAAACATATAAGTCACATTAATTAATATAATAATTAATTCCCGTTGTCAGAGAAAATAGCGTGTTTTTATGAAACAATAAGTATCAAAAGATTGACACTAGTTTAAATCCGATTTCAAAGTAAAATTAATTTAAACAACCACTATTGGATTTAATGGTAAAAATATATTCTAATTTCACTTTAAAACCAATTATAATGATAATCTTACCATATAAGTAAATTAGATTAAAAAGTGGTTTTGAATTAAAATACCACATTTTACACTATTCATTAAAAAAATGAACTTTATCGGAAAAATACCAAAAATTTACACAAAGTAAATTTTGATATCCCGATTCTTAATAAGAGTTTTATTTGGTCCAAAATAATGTATAAGAGTGAACAAAACTATATTTAATGACGGTTCACCATCAAAATGCGATAAGTGAACCTTTAGTGAAAACTAGGGCATATACGCCTAAAATTGAATTCTTTCCGTATTTTATGCCTTTATCTTTTATTTGATAAATGTAAAAAAATTTAAAAACATATATAATCATATTTTAGTTATTTCTATCCATTCCCGCCATTACAACGGCTACATGTTAACTACCATTTAAAATAATATTATTTTATTATTAGTGTGCAACGTAAGATTTCCAAGAAACTCGTTGTTGCGTGTTGGGTACACCATCGAGCATAGCAACCCTTTAAAGTAATATTAAATTTTTATTCAAAAATATGGATAAATATGAAAATGTCATATTCTTTATTTACCCGGGGTGTTACAAGCAAAGTACGCATGCCAAAATAATTTATCCAACTCAATTAAAATGATTTTTTCATTACTAAATATTCTTTATTAAAACATATTAAATTATTTTTCAATAATTATTTAAAAAGAAACATAACATAAATAACACAAAGTAAACAACTTAGCCCTCCACCCTGACCGAACATACCTGATGCTACATTAAGAACAAAACTTCCACTACTCGCACCAATTAATAACCAAATCGAACAATTAAATGACAATTTTACTAATTAAACAAAACACTAAATAATTTATTACACACATCCAAAAGATCAAACAAGAATTTAAGCACTAACGAGTCACTCAAAACCTCTTTTTGGGAAAAACACATATGAACGCCACACCAGAACAAAAATCGCACACTTTGAACATTTTCACAAAACTAACACACAGTTTATAAAACACAAGTAGACAACTCAAAAAATGTTTTCACCGCAGCATCGTACACAACCAACAGAATCCTATAAATTGTGATCATACATATGGAATGCCACATCGAAATATAATCAACACCACTTGCACGAAGAACAGATAACCGCACGTAATATTAATCACTAACAATTAACTAAATACGTGATTTAAACCAATGAATGCCCACACTCATATTAACATAGTACCAACAAATCTACCACATGAAAGAATTCAATAAAACAAAATCCGCAACCAAAATAACTAAACAATGAGCGCTATAAATTAATTAATAAGGAAAATAATTTATTAAATAATGTGTAAATGCAGAACCACCTAACTCTATGTTGAAACCCTCAAAATTGACAAGAAAACTTCAAATTGGAGCTTGTAACTTCAATCGTGTGTCATTCGCACCACAATAAACCTAACATGAACCCAAAAATAAGATATTGGAAAAAAACAAAGATAAAAAGAAACAATTAATAAGGAACATAACACATGCTATAAAATATCAAGGAAGGTAAAAGAGGGACCTATCTGAGGTTTTTGCGCATGCGGCAGGAGGGTGAGACGTCAATGGGGGAAGTCGGAGCAGCGCTGAACAGCAAGGGAGGTCGTGCGACTTTGCGAGCTGGCCTGGCCGGGGGTCGGGGAGGCGGTGCGACGCCGCAAAAGGGAGGATAGAAGGGGTGATCGGGAGATGCTGGGGTGCACCGACCGGCATGGGAGGAGGTACGCCAGACATGAGTAGAGGGAGGCGGTTTGCGCTTGCACAATGGGGGTTCCAGGGGGATCGAGGTGAATGGACAGTGGTTGATAGATGGAGTAGGAGAAAGGTGGTCTGAAACTAGCTGGGGGAGAGGCAGGGGTAGATTTGGTGGCTGTAGGTAGGGATTCAGCAAAGAGGAATGGGAGGCTGCCAGACTAGGGGGTTCTGGGGGGTTGGGCTAGGTAACAGGCCTGACCAGGGGGGGTCGTGGTTCTTCGGAGGGTGGTGCTCCACCGGTGGAGAGGTCTGGTGAGTAGGGGGCATATTGGAGCATCATCTCGTATAGGGTAGGGGAGTGCGGGCTGGGGGTTGGTGAGCAGCCGAGCAGGAGGGAGGTCGGCCACCGGGAAGGGAGGCCAGCAGTGAGGGAGGGGAGGTGGCACGAAGGGGAACGGAGTGGAGGGATGATATTCTGTAGAGGGAGAAGGACTTGGGGGAGCTGTGTGGTAGGGAATAAGATGGGAGACATGGGGCTGCCCAAGCGGGAGAGAAAAAGAGGGAAGAAGGGGGGCGCGGCCAAATCCTAACAGAGGGAAAAAAACAAATAAAAAAGAATAATGATAAAATTATAACTAAAAATAAAACAAAAAATAATAAAACTAATAATAAAACTAATAATCATAATAATAAACAAAAAGTAGTTACAAATTGAATAGTAATAAATTTATAGTAATAAAATAAATGTTACCACAATTATAAAAATAGTAATAAAAATAATTATAACAATTACATTCCCAAATAATATTATTATTTTGGTCATTGGAATAATTTATTAAAATATATATCACCTTTAATTTTATTTATTTATCATATAGTAATTTTATTTAATTAATTGGACATTGGCAGGTCACCCGGTGGACCAGGAGAGGCTATGTGGTTTTAAAAACGTGCCTCGCCCCAGTCGTGCCTCAACCAAGGCTGTGCGGCTTCGACTACGGTGCACCGAATATTGTCAAGGTCAAAACTCTTCTTTATCAGCGCAAAAGCACAAAACCACAGTCCTAATCGGACCACATTTCATATTAAAAAAATTATCCCAATTAAAAGAAGATAAAATTATAAGATAAATAAAATTAGAAAAGAGACACATTGCAAAATCCGGGTGTGACAGTTCTTCCCACCATAAAGCATTCTGTCCTCAGAAATCCACAACTAGGGTTGAGAATAAAAGAAGAAGTTGTTACCCCACTATGGTACAAATATGGTCCCCACAATAGACATGAAAAATGAAGCAAACACATCATGCTCCGAGAAAGTGACTCATATACAAATTCATGAAATGAGTAAAAAGACATTCTGATATGTGTCGCCCGCCCCAAAGATCTTGACCACCTCCAGTTGACAGATCAAGGAAAGGAACACTCGCACCCATGGAAACCAACTTCAAAAGATGAAACTTCTCAACCACAATTAATTGAAAACCACAACATTTAGCTAGAGTGAACATCTAGGTAAAACCACGTCCAAGGAACAATCTAATCTCTTATCACCAAGCCATCTCTAGAAAAAAATCCGTATGGTCAACATGGGAAAATCTTCAAGGGCTCCCCACCATTCGAAATTTTCCAACATCCATTGCGAGACTGAAAGATTGTCACAAGGAGGATCAGATAGACACCCCACAATTATGAAGAAGGGCCAACCCAATTCAATTCAAGTACTTTTGAGCGAGACCCGACGTGGGTCTCTCCACCATTAAAACTAAAATAAGATACAAAAATTTTAAAATATCACGATGGGGACCAAGCAACCCACCACAAGGGGCGGGGAGGGCGGGGCCCAACTACATGGGTGTCAAAACCATGACCCAAGACAAACCAACATCTTCACATCCCCAGATGAGCACTATTCCAACTTTGAGACTGACATACCCAACATATCCCATCAAGACCACTAAAGTGATTTCATCCAGTGGAACGTGACCCCCAAGACTCTATGGCATTGAGAGGACCCCACCTATAAATATTCATGGAATCCTTTAGTTCCCAAATGGTTCTTTTGGAATAGAATAACTATGGGATGTGATTTAAACTACATTGACTTACAACACCGATGACAGAACTATGTCGGGGTCCCATACACTCTCTGGGTTCCTGACAATGCGCCAGCTTCACTCAGAGGCATATGGTCGGAGCCCTGATGTTTGGAGCATATCCTGCCTCGCAGTTAGGTGTTGATGAATCCCGAATGGAGATTCTCCTTTTGGTGTCACATGCAACCACACTCCAACTGAGGAAACACCAGCAACCACAACACATTACGACATCCAACTGATCATACATGAAACATTCACCAACACAAGATCTTAAATGGTGCATGCTTATCACCCTTTGTCACGTTGAATGAGAAAAAAACACCACAAATCGTCACCTGAACATGACAATTTCTGTATAGAGGAACATTATACAGAGAGGGACTTCAAAATGAGGCTTAAAAAACACGTGATTCCGGCCATCGACCATAGAATCCATGTTTGACTGGGTCTGACACACTAGAGGCCTAACGTAGACCATTTCTTAAATGAAACTAAAAAAGTACCAATGTTCCTTTAGAATAATTTCCAGCACAGACCACTCCAGACTGTTTCCACCTTTCCCCACTGAATATTCATTCACAGCTTCCCGGGGAACCTTTAGACACAACGATGTCAACTTCATACTTGAATACTCACAAAACCCCAAGAGACCAAAACTACCTTCAACACCCTCACTTCTCTCATCCTGTAGCAAGAAGATCCTCTATGTTGTAAAAAAGAGAGGTGGGTTCAATTATAGAATTCAATACGAGATTCCTCTGATCAATTGGGGGGTCGGCCAATGGAGAATTACTCATAGTCGCACGTCATACACACATTAACTCTTTATTGGGGAATACACTATCCAAGAAGAAGAACCATGGACCCAATAAAGCTAGTCCAATGGAAAAGACATATATAAATATAACACTAAACGTGTAATGTGTACCACTACAAGGGCTTCCCGAAACATTTCTCAAAATAAACCATTAACCACACACTTTCAGACAACCGACCAACATGAATTCAATCACAAGACACAAATCTGTAAAAAAGGTTTCTCGGCTCGAAACGACTCTCATAAAACCTTCCAAAAAAACAAGGACACACCACACAATCAACGATCAAATAATAAGATATATTTTTCCATTAATAAAACATTTGGAAATAAGCAAAGGTAGGGGGTCGCAAAAACACCAATGGTGTCCTGTGGGCCTCGCACATGCATGTTCATGTGGCACACCATCACCCACCTCATATCCAACCAGGTACTCATCCGCTATTTCCATTAACCCTTTCTCTTTATATATACACTCATGAATGTGGTTTCCCATGAGAACACCAATGATCAAAACCAAACCTTTCCATTTTTTTCAAAACCAAACCATCCAACTCACACTTTTAAAACCTCATACCTCAGTTTCTATTTAAAGTAATTTATTTCATAACATTTTAAAAAACATTTTCCGAGACTAAATCATTTTTTATATAAAAATCAAATATCAACCATTCCAAAACAAAGAAACGAGGAACGGTGTAAGAGAAAACTATTGTCAGCGGGTGATTGGAACATATGGTTGGTGGCCATAAGACAATCACACCGCTTCCACATAGGGTATTCTAGGAAAACATCTGCTGCTTTACATGGATTCTCAGACCCAGCGAGCTCATGGAACCACTGAACCCACTCCCTTTTCATTTCACCAAGACATGATTAACAGCAAAAACCAAAGACTCAGAAAACCCTCAAATTATGTTGGTAACTCGATTCCCACAACGAGGTGTGCAGGCCAAGCACATTGCTCGTAGCTAGAACGTCAAGAACCTACAACCTTAACTCCAATATACAGTGACTCTATTCCAATAAGAAACAACCCAAGAGAGAAAACCCAGGCTTTGATACCATTATGTCATGAACCAGGCCAGGTTGCCATCCGACCCGTCGCCTAACTTAGTCTACGAATGCGACGAAGGGTGTTCCTGATCACCACGGGCTGGAAACTAGTGTCGGGAACAATATTGAAGTAATTGGGAACGATTTTCCCCAAAAAAATATATAAAAACAAACAGGATAAAAAACTGAAACTGGAAACAAACAACAAAACATGACCTTAAACCAGAAATAAACTTTATGGTCTATAACTCTAAATAATAACTAAAAAAAGGACAATAGTGGAAACTAAAACTGTGACTCAATCCTCCTGGAAAAATAGAAGCCACATCAACACCACTCCGCATGTGAAGACCAACTACAACCTACATGTGGAGACCGACAACAATCCAAACTACTATCACTGATCATGATGTAACAACCTAGAATACACAAGAAACAATGTCTACAAACACCCAAAGGTGTATGTAGGGTGTGAGCCAAAATCCCAATAGGACTTCACCCAATAGAAATGTTCCACTTATAAACATTTACTGACATATACATTTTCAGGCTAAATAAATGAATGGACACCCAATCTTAAACAACTTAAAAGAAACAGTTTCTTTAAAGAAAACACATTAAAGGAAACCGAATTAAATAAAAATAAATCACCCTTGTAGTTAAGAATACTAAAACCTTCAAGAGAACCCAAACGTTGCACCGCATGCCGATGGTGAGTGTATAGTAATCAATGAGCACTAAAAGAGGGAGAGGCCCTATTAGTACCAACAAATGTAATTGGACCATAGAACCTCACGTCTCAGTGAACAGTATAGGAATCACAACAATATACATTATCTTGCACGATCCCCTAGTAGGGAAACACATCCATAACCTAGTAGTCCCCATTCATCATCTCATGCTTAGTTAGTGTTCTAATCATTAAACCATATATGTGACACCGGGAGAGAGCCACTTACGAATCACTAGAACACTAGATCTAGTCCACCCACCTAGTACCCATGCTTCCCCTTTTGTGATCAAGATATTCTAATTTCACATTTCATGTCAAAATCAGACAAATAAAACAAATAGGGTGTAACATAAACCAAACTCCACACTTTCACACACACAAAAAACCATTTAGAAAAGTTCACACACCAAAAGAATTTATCAAACTCAATTAAAACAATTTTTGCATTACTAAAAATTCTTTATTAAAACATATTGAATTCTTTGTCAACAATTATTTAAAAAGAAACATAACATGATTAAATCAAAAGAAACAACTCATCCATCCACACTGACCAAACATAACTGATGCCACATGAAGAACACAACCTGCACCAATCACACCAATCAATAACCCAATCGTACAGTTAAAAGACCATTTTCCCGATTAAACAAAACACTAAAAATTTTATTACACACTTCCAGAAGATCAAACATGACTTTAAACACTAAAAACTCACTCAAACCCAATTTTTGGACAAAACACACATGAAAGACACACTAGATCAAAAACCGTGCACTTTGCACATTTTCACAAAACAAACACACACTTTATAAAACACTATTAGACAACTGAACAAACGTTTTCACAGAAAAAAACCTACTCAACCAACACAACAACATAACTTATGATCAGACATATGAAACGCCAAATCGAAACACAATTAACACCACTTACATTAAAGAATAGATAACTGCACGTAATATTAAATACAAACAATTCACTAAATATGTGATTTCAACCAATGAACACCCACACTCATATTAACATAATACCAACAAATATATCAAATGAAAGAATTCAAAAAAAAAACAAATTCCACAACCAAATGAATTAATCAATGAGCTCTATAAATTAATTAACCAGGTAAATAATTTATTAAATAATGTTTAAACGCAGAACCACCTACCCGCATGTAGAATTCCTCAAAATTGACATGAAAACATCAAATTGGAGCATGTAACTTCAATCATGTGTCATTCGCACCACAATAAACCTAACGCGATCCCAATTAAATGATATTGGACCAAAACAGAGATAAAAATAAACAATTATTAAGGAACTTCAGACCTGGTAAAAAACTCAAGGAAGGTAAAAGAGGGACCTATCCAGTGGGGTTTGTGCATGCGGCTGGAGGGAGAGACACCGGTGGGGGAAGTCGGAGCAGCACTGACCAGTGATGGAGGTCACACGACTTCGTGAGCTTACTTGGCTAGGGGTCGGGGAGACGGTGCGGCAACAGACATGGGAGGATAGGGAGGCTGATCAGGAGCTGCGGGTGTGCACCGACCGACATGGGAGGAGGTACGCCAGACATGATGAGAGGTAGGTGGGATGCGCATGAACCATGGGGGTTCCAAGGGGTACAGGGTGGCAAGATAGTGGTCGACAGACACAACAAGAGAAGGGTAGTCCAACGCTAGTTAGGGGAGAGGCAGGGGTGGATCTGGAAGCTATATGTAGGGCTTTGGATGAGAGGAATGGGAGGCTTCCAGACCAGGGGGTTCTAGGGGGTTCCGCTGGGTAACAGGTCAGACTAGGGGGTCCCGGTTTGTCTGAGGGTGGTGCTGCATTGGTGGAGATGGTCGGCGTGGAGGGGGTGCGCTGGAGCTCCATCGTGTCTAGGGCAGGAGAGTGTGGGATGTGGGTTGGTGAGCTGCAGAGAGGGAGAGAGGTTGGCCACTGGGAAGGGAGGCCGTCGGTGAGGGAGGGGAGGCGGCACAAAGGGGAAGGGAGCGACGGGATGGTGCTCCGCACAGGGAGAAGGCCAGGGGGAACTGTGTGGTAGGGAATAATATGGGAGATAGGGGGAGGCCCGAGTGAGAGCGAAATAGAGAGAATAAGGGGGGGGGGGGCACGACCAAACCCTAACAAAGAGAATGAAAAAAAAATAAAAAAAATAAATTTATAATTAGAACTAAAAATAAAACTAAAAAAACTAATAGTAAAACTAATAATAACAATAATAAACTAAAACTAGACACAAAAATAATAGAAATAAATTTATAGTAATATAATAAAAGTTACAACAATTATAACAATAGTTATAAAAATAAATATAACAATTAAATCCCCAAATAATATTATTATTGTGGTCATTAAAATAATTTATTATGATTTCAATCACCTTTAATTTAATTTATTTATCGTAATGACATATTATTTAATTAATTGGACATCGGCAAGTCACCCGGTAGACCAAGTGGGGAAGCGCGGTTTCAAAAATGTGCCTCGACCGAGTCGTGTGTCGCCCAAGGCCACACGTCTTAGACCACAGTGCATAGAATATTTTCAAGGTCAAAATGCTTCTTTATCAGTGAAAAAGCGCAAAAACACAATCATGCTTAGCCCACATTTCATATAAAAAAATAATACCCATTAAAAGTAGATAAAATTTTAAGGTAAAACAAAAATTAAAAAAAATTAGAAATCTGACACAACGCAGAAGCTGGTTGTGACACCATGGGATACTAGTGGACCTCCAGTAGTGCTAGATATGGTTCTAGAAAATATATGATCTCTTAAACCAGATATGAGGTGAATAGGTTTTCATTAATATTTATATGATATCAGGTTATGATATCATGTTATCATCTAGTGCATTTGAGTTCATCTTATAGACCTCACACAACCATTCATAAAAGGTATGGTCTATATTAGTATATATTATATTATTCAGTCTCATGAATGCTTTATATATATTCATGGAACATATGATCCACGTAATCCATCCAAAACTGGACTAATTGATAGGGGTTTTGATAGACAATATCTTTTTGTATTTTCAAAATCAACATTACCATTCTAAACACCTTTATATAATTTTTAATACCCCAAGGGACCATCAATTATATGAAAACACGCCAAGTTTAACTTTTGGATGGATCTGATTCACTTACTGGTTCACATTATCTCAGAGATATGAGTATCAATAGAACTAGAGAATGTGAGAACTGTTGATTCTTATGAGCATTCCAAGAAGATATTTGATGTATAAAAATTATTATGGTTGGATGATTACTATAGGAATTTCAAACAGGTGTTCTCACACATTTTGGAACCATATATGGGGTTGACATAGAAGGGTGTGATGTATACATTGACAGATTCAACTGAGATGGACTTTCATGAGCTAATAGAGAGATAAAATTAAATTCCCATATTTATTTTTATAGATAATGATATGAATTACATTGTTTAATGTGATGCATCCAGTATCATTATAGGATAAGTTCTTATGTCGGGTGATAAAAGCATGGCATACGAGCCTCATCAGTTTAGGCCACACGACATGAACTACATAGTGAATAATATCGATTTAGCTGTAGTTGTTCATGAATTGAGAAGTTGTAGACATTATTTACTATGAAGGATGTTTTTTGTGTACACTAACTAAATATATCATCATAAAATACTTACAAAGCATGATCTAAAGCGAAGTAAATGATTGTGGGTTGAGTACCTAATGTCTCTCAACTATGGGATTTATTACATACAATGTAAATAAAATTCAATGGTCGATGAAATAATAAGAAGGACATAGAAGTAGGAATTTCAATAGTCCATTAGTGACTAATAAATCAAGGATTTGTTCTAAAATATGTACTAAGATGTGAAAAACGGTCAAGGGTAGACTTTGGTTTGATCCTTATTTGTTACCTCTACCCTTCTTGATTAGGTTCATAGGAAGCGACCATCAGATTAAGAATGACTTGATCTATTAAAAAGTGTGTTAGGTGAGGAATTGACATATTTTGTTATTGTATTAGATGATGAAATCATGTGAGTAAATGGTCACATATGGGTCTCTCCAGTCATGTGTGAGAAACTAATGATGGACATTCACTGTTCGTCTTGGGATGTGCACCCCATAATCACAAAGCTATATTAGGATTTACATTACCGTTACTAGTGGGTAGGTAAAAATATATATATTTTTTGTTTTTTATTTCTATATTCCACTTATCAGTAGGTGAAGGAAAAACAGCACTGACCAGCCAAACACAAGCATTAGTTACCCATTCTTATTTTGAAATAGAATGATGTGGAAATGGATTTTGTGATTGGTATATGATGGTTGCCTTGAGGTAATGATGTTGTGTGGATTATTCCGAATAGGATCATGAAGGAAACCCATTTTTATCTATCTATGATATATTTACTGTTGATGATCATGGGAGGATGTATATTTTTCAGATATTATGTCTTCATGGGGTCTCGCATACTATCGTTTTAGATTAGGGATCCTATTTAACTTATCAATTATAGAAAGGGATTGATAGGGAAATGGGTACATAAGTGATTCATATCATATCATTCCACCCATATATATATTTTAAATAATTTCATATGATTAATGTGACTAAGTTTATTCATTGAGCATGCATTCGATAGTTCATGGGACTTGTGATAGGCATATACCCATAGTTTAATTCTTTTAAAAAATATATTTCTAGATACTATTAAGATAGTTCCATGTGAGGATTTCTGTGGTAGTCCATGATTATAAAAACTATGTTGGTTAGAGGTAAAAGATGTCGTTATGATTGGACTTCATCTTGTTCATAAGACCACAATGAATTTTCAATTGATTCCGAATTGGATGTCTACTGCACATTCATGATAGAAATCGTACATCAATCACCACAGATGACCTATAAAATTCGTGGTTGGGGAGTAACTTTTCCTATGTGTTTCCCTGATTTTGGGACATAATAGGATTAGGAGATAGGGTATTCTCTCACCAAGATATGTTGGGCCATTTTATATTCTGGGGAGAGTCTGTCTGATGGACTATCAGTTATAGTTACCTCATAGGTATTTTAAATGAATAACATATTCCATGTTTCTCAACTACCACGATGTTATAATGACTCATATCATTCCTATTATCCCATGGAGTTTGATATTTAGAAATATTCCTCCTTTTAGGAGCATCCTATACATAATTTATATCATAGCATAAATGTTTTTCAAGGTCATCCAATTACTTTAGTACTGGTAATATTGAATCAATGACGTGTAAAAGATGTCACCTAGGAGTGGGAGGACAATATAATACCATAGTAGTTGTTGTTATTAGTAGATCATTCTTTATCACCTTTAGAAGGGAAATCTAAGAATGAATTGCTCTATGGGGGATGTTTGTAAGAACCAGGTTCTTTATTGAGGTGAAGATCATTTAATTTATATCAATACTCTGTCTAAATGATTAAATACGACCTTTATTTAATTACGTTAGAGTCCATGGTAGTTTTAGAGGGTTTTTTGGCTCGTGCAAGGCCTAGAACCCATGTTTGGGGTCATTTAGTACTAGAACATGGTTAGTGAAAATCATGTTGGGTAGGCCACACTGTTTGACCAAACAGTGAAATGCTATGTATAAAGAGGGGAATGAGTGCATAGTTATGCCCGACCATGTGGAATGGGATGGTTGACTATGTAACCATATCTGCAACATTCATATATGTTTTTCTAGGATTTCTACATGGTTAGTCAATGAGTACAAGGAATCCTCATGGGTGCCACTTTTATTACAAATAACTGTGTCATTTGGCGCACATTTTTTCAATCCACGAGACTAAACTATACAACCAATTAATTTTGGGAAAATTTGATTATATAAAATTAAAATAAAATATTAGTAAACTGATTGTTGAGTTTCCTCTTTGACACATCAATTCTATTGTTTTATAATCAATCCTTTATGATTAATATTCTAGTCAAGGTGGTTTCTCCATTCTAACTATATTTTAAAGTCCATTCATTAAATTTGTTCTATCACAATAATAACATGGTTACATTTTAGCTATTTTTTATTCTATTATATATTGGTATCTGTATTTGGGTGTTAGATGTCTTTTAGTATTATTAGGTTCTTTGTGTGTTCATTTATTTTTTCCCGATTGGAGCCAAATAAAAAGCTGATACAAGATGAAATACTTTGTATAGACCAATGGTAGGTGGTATTGCGCCTTTCACTTTATATAGAATATTATATATATTATAACGTGTCGCATTCCAAATTATTGTGTGTTGACTTTAATTTTAATTAAACCCTAATCATGATAGGCATTGCTGATGTTAATTAAGGGGTTTTTTATTTGTTATTTATTTGTTAATGACCTTAATACTTTTACAAACCCTTTGGTTGTTTTTTTTATTAAATGGGCATTAGATGGATTTAGGCCATTGACACCCTTAGGTGTGTGTTTTATCCCTTTTTATGGGATGTAACATTAGAATTGGTGACTAAAACCATTTGTGAATTGAATAATATTTTGACATGTTAAATGAAAAAGTATTGAGGAAATGGATGCATGACTTGACCCTTGGCCCTTAGTTTTGTAATTCCATGTTAATCTTGATTTACATAAAATATGGATTCCTCGTGTCATTTAATGTTGAGGTTATGTCATGTATATATTTATATAAATTTAATTTTTATTGATAATGGTTTTCTAATGTGGGTTAAATGATGTTTACTTCGTGTATTTGATTGTTTATTCATTTGATAATATATATGAAAAAATGTCAATATGAGTATTTAATGACAATCCATCTAAGAAAACCCTTATTATGAAATTGCTTCATTAATAATGAATTTACCATGTAATTAATATTCATGTGTGAGATAGATAAAGACCAAACATGTATTATTTTAATAAAATTGTGATTTTTTTATTTTAACAAATTCCTATGTGAGCAATTTAATTGAAAGCCTTCAATGTTTGTCAATTGCATCATTCAACTTTGAGGTGAGTATGAATTAGATGCTATTGGTTATGACCTTGGATTGTTGAATAAATTTATAATAAGGGATTGAAAATTATAAAAGGATTATGAGACTTGGGTGATACATGGATTCATATTAGAATTCCACAGACTAACTCAATGGCTATAGCCATACTTATTTAATGGAAGATAACTAGATACAAGAGAAGGATTCCATGGAAGTACTCATTGAGGATTATATTATATATTAAGTAATAAATAGATTCAGGTGAGTATTCTATGGAAATAATAATAATAATTGGTTATATATTCCACAGGTGATACATATGCATCTTTAGTGGACAACAATCGATGGAATCAGGTTACTGAGACATTATACCACACCTAGGGTGAGACTAGGATCCGAAAAGGTTTTCCAAGGATGAGATTATACAATATTGTTTGATATTACCGCTTGTGTAATACTTGGATTCCATAATAGGAATTACATGGAAGTGAACATGTTCTAAATCAAATTAAATAATGAACTATCTTTATGATGTGTCAGCTAAGAAAAATCACAAGAATTGATTTATTATTACCATTATACTTTTTAGATGGACTATTTGGGTCCCTTGATTACATTTTCCCAGATAAGGAACTAGGAGATTTGATAAAACACTCATGGAATATAAATTATATTAGACTAGTTAATGTAAAAGAGATATAAAATGAGAAACAAAACTTATATGAGGTTTACTTTTGATTGCATCTTTAATTTTTTTATTATATGACCTACACCCCTATTAAATATATTAACTGATCTACTAGAAGATACCTTGTGTATTTATAGGTTGGGATTTAGTGTCACACCTTGTTTATGACACTTTTTTATAACCGACCTGACTATATGATTAAAGGTGTTTAAAAGGGGAAGCAACCTACAAGATGTACATGATTTGTTGCTTCAGAGTAGATGAGCATGAGACCAATTTGTGACTTTCAATGCTATTGGGATACTTTTGTCTTGTGGAATTTTTTTTCTTGTAGTGTACATTGACCTTTTAAATTTGTTTCTATACTTTATGAGAGACATATTAAATGTATAATCATTATTTGTATGTTTTGAACTCATATATTTCTAGTTTATTAGTTTTACACTATTTACATCTCACCTATATGTACTACTTCTGCTACATACCGATTAATTATATTCTTCTTTAATACACTGTAATAATAATGGAAATATCTCCCCACAAACAATATCATGACCTCCCTACTAGTCAGAAGCCACTAAAAATTGGGGAGTTGTGCTTATGGCCTTTTAACCCACTAAGTCTAGAGCACATTTTGGTGGAAATTGGGTTCAATAAGTTTCATATATCATTATCCAATGAATTAGGTAAATATACATATCATGAAATAGATAAGAATGGAATGGATATTGAATATAGTTCATTAAAATACATTTTTAGATTTGATGATATTGGGAGTGAACATTGAATTTTAAGATGATAAGAATAGACATATCTTTCATGTTTATAACATTTTGTGAGATCCTACAAAAATGTTCACAATTTTCTGCATAATCATGATTACATGTTTACAATCTTAGAAATGGAATGGTATTTCATGTCCATAATGTTATGTATTGACATGGTTACATGTCTATATGTTTATGCAAGGGCGTTATTTCATTTCCTTAACTAAATTGTTGAACCTGTATCTATTAATACATTTTCAAAATGGTATATGTTAATGTGTATTAAAAAATAGTTGTTTAATGAAAATTTAATTCTCTCATGGTTCATGTTAATTGATTTCATTATGATTTATGTATTATTAACTTCCAATATTTGTGATGTGACTGATGTTTATGATATATAATTGGATAGAAATAAATTTATAATTTAGAATGAATTTCAGATGTTGTTATTATTATATTAGGTTTTCACACGATCCTAGATATGTATATCTTATGTTAACATTTACTAATGATATAAGCTCAACCCTTCTTAAGTTTTCATTCCCTAGGTTATTATGAATGGATTTATTTGGTGTGTTTCTAATAAATATACTAAATAGGAATCTATTTGTGGAAAAATTGAATCTATTTTAGTAGAAGATAATATATTGTTCCATTTTTCCAATGTCACTAAACTATTACGGTACTTAATCACGTGTTTTTTCCAATGTAATGAATATTCATAAAAAAATTGTAATATCCTTGATTTTTAATCTTGGGTCAACATATAAATGGTTATAGAAGTGATGACTGATGGGTTTGTCATTCTGCTAGGGAAGTCTTTGGTGTGGATGATTTTGGTAATTGGTAACATTATTGGTGGATATATTGAAATTTAATACATGATTTTTATGTAAATGAAATCCATATTGTAGATGTTTGGAATTTGAGTTGTAAAGTGATGGTTGATATGGTTTTAGTGAGTATTATCCATAGAGTTGTGACCTTGTGAAGAACAATATTTGTTGGGATAGTTGGGAGACTTCAAGACCATGAAAAATTAATCCTTATTTTAAATATTTATTGCCTAGATGAATTTATATTGTCATTTGTGAGGAGGGTTAAACATAGATTGTTTTTATAGAGATAATAAATACATATTGGTTCTTTAGGATATTAATTGTGTGTTTTTAATGCTTCTAGATACGTATTAGGCAAGTGGAATCTTTGAGGATGATCATTCATGCTTGAAAGGATCGGGTAATGTGGTTTGGACTAAATATAGGGGTACTTATCATATGAAAATAACATCATATGTTTTTTAGGAAAAGAATGTATAATTAATTGACCCTTGAAATGTAAAATAACATAATGTGATTGTGCATAGTATCAAAGATTGAATGTGAGGGAAGGATTGGTTAAGTACATAGTTCATCTAATTATTAGTGAACAATAAAATCAGGGAGTGAGTATGAGTAAAAAAGTTTTATTCTAGAATGACACCATATGATGGATAATATTTTGGATGAAAGTAAAATACCATGAATCATGGGAGATATTTCATTTTTTTGGAATTACATCCATAAAATCGGTGCGCATGTGTGTGTAAAGGTGTCATACGTTAGGCGACCAATGTTCAAGAGGAGGGAAAAGGTTTCTTGTGAATCGATGATACTAATCAACCAAGTAACATTGATATTAGTTAAATAATTTGTGCATTGATTTGAAATGTTATTAATAATTAGAGTATGATATAGGATTCAGGAATGGTAGGTATGGTAGTTCATTACCATTATTTCTAAAGAAGATCAAGGTGAAAAATCTTATCGAGCAAAAATCCGGTTGGCTTTTAAATAATTAATTTTAATTAGTTTCTTGAATAATTATGGGTATTATTGTTTTTATTGGTATAATATCCAATGATATAGATTATCATGTATCGAATGAAGTGAAATGTTAGCTTCGATGATATATCTTGCAAAGGGTGTGCTCTAGTATATAAAATGTTATCCTCACAGTTAAGAGTTAACTAATGGGAAATTTAGAGTGGTTAACCACAATATGAAATGAAAATGAAATAATATCATAGATTCAATTTCTATTTTCAACGATTGAGTGATAATATAAGTTTGGGTTGGTGTTTAGTAATGATCAGGTTTGGACATGCCTTTTTTCGGGTTCTGTGATGGATGGGATGTGGGACCTAATGATCTGGAATTTTTTTTCATACTGAAATTATAATGATCCTCCTATATATCTATTTTGATATATATATATTCCATGGAGAGTTCCAGAGGTATGTAGTAGTATGTTAGCTGGTGGAGATTGAGAAATAGCATTAGAATAATGATGGTATTGATGTAATATAAATTATATTAGATTTTTTGAACAGTAATTATAATATAATGGAAGAGAATACTGACTGTTTCTATTGATTGTGGTTACATTTGGACAATTTAAATGGAAGTAGACTAGAAAAACATTAAGAATGATTTAAATGATCATGGAGATACTCTAGGATAAGGGACATCAAAATTAAATGTTTTTGTTACATGATGGCGGTATGAGTTATGTATTTTTTATATAGTATATCCATATGATAAATGAATTTTAATCATAATTCTAATTAAATGCGATGGGCTAGAAACCACATGAAACAAATCTTTTAGATATTTTGTGTGCATTTGATTGATTTTTAAGGAATTTCATGGAAAAAAATTCATACATAGGTCTAGTCTTTGGATAGTGGAAGAATGTATGATCAGACATGAAATTTGGAAACGAGTATGGGTAATATTATTTTAATGTGGTTTTCATGTATTTATGGGTGTTTTATATAGGGTATCAAACTATATGGTTTGGTTTACCACTATGAGAATTTATCAATAGGAAATTCCAAGAGTAGAGATCACTAATGTATCAGAATTGGAAATTGTGAGTTATGTCCTATAGTGAGGAGAAAAATAGGTTGAATGAGACTTTAGATGATGAAATATATGCCTCTCTTTATATAAATTATATTTTAGTAATGACAGTTATGTTTTGATGATGGTTACAAATGTTGTCTCATGTTTTGGTGGTTTGTGAAGAACCTTGTCTGGTAAAAGTAATAATTGTGTTGTAATTGATGTCAATGTGTTGTAATGCATAAAATCCATTGTGTTTTCATGCATATATTTAAATGTTATAGTTTTTTAGTGATAATGTTACATTGTTACAATAATATATTGATTTTTTTCTTAATAATTGACCACATCATGGCAAACATATTTTAATGAGAATTTTTATAGGAAGAGTTACATTAGATGAAGTAAAATTAAATTTTGATGATAATATTACTATTTAGTCAGTTCTAATGAAATATTTCAAATTATGAAACATTCATTACAATAGTGCATGGAATATTAATGGATTCCATGAAATTTAAATTTCCTATTTCATGAAGAATTAATGAGTTGGAATATTCATTAAAAATTTAAATTCTTATTAATGATGTATCAATGAATAATTTTTGAGGGGTTATTATAGGAATTGAATTTAAAGAAGAACTATGTATTTCATTTTATTACTAATAAATATTCTTTTTATACAATTATTATGTACAAAAAAATGGATTCAACCTACTAACAATGTCCGACAAGCTTAACCTTCAATAGTTTTGTGACCCTGAATGGTCAACCACAGCTGAGGGGGATAACATAGGCAAAAAGAATAGGTGACATGAAAGGTGGGAAAGAGAGACTCTACGTGACTGAAGGGGAATTGTGGCACCACCGTGCATAGAGACACAATGACGAAGGGGCACAAATACAGGGTATTGATGACTTTGTTTTGCGATCTCTCTGTAACCATTTCTGGGAATGAGTTGGAATGTGTTTTAATATAAATGGGACCCAAACTATGTATTTTTATATGTTGGATAAATATTAGTGTGTTAATATTTCTCCATAGAAATTATGACTATCTGATCTATACATTGATCATATAATCCATCCGACCAGCATTAAAGTTTTGTCTTTAGCCTCTACCCATTCACTAGAGTCATGCACATAGAAGGTCATATCTTTGCAGTGATGTCAACAGAATATTGATCAATGATTAAACCAAGACATTGAACATAATATTATATTAATGATTTTCCAAATGCAATAGAAATTAATTTATTCTAGGTTTTCATGTTTTAATGAGGATCAAACCAAAGAGGTGCATCGGGAAAAAAAATGAATTATTCGATGATGGTGATCAGCGGTTGATGCTAAACTAAGTAGATGTGGTTAAGGTAGTTTTTACACATGATATTAGGTGGTTATATATATATAAAGGGTGAGATATGTTTTACGTGGTGTGTATCAAATATTATGGTTATAATTTCTCCTTCCTGAAGAAATAATGAATCATGATCTCTATAGTTCATGTATGAAAAAAGTTTCGTGCTGCTACATATTATGTGAATAAGTAATAGGAAGTGAGTTTTTGAATAGTGATTAATATACTCAGAAATAATCAAAAAAGATAGTTTTTTCGAATAATCATTCGGGTTCCAACTACATATCTTTTCCCTTTTTTGTGATGAACATAATGAACTAATGATATCATTGTCTCATGTAAATGATTTTAATTGTTGTAGATTGTTTTGTGAACCAGAAAAAATAGAATCTATTTGGTTTTAATTGTATATGTGATTGATGTATATTTCATGCAGAGATGTTAGAGTTTTTTATAAAATACATTTCATGAAGTTATCATAGAGGTTGTGAAAATGATTATTGTGTGAATTAAACATATAATGGTGAAGAGATAGTATTGAGTGCAGTTTGTGCATACTATGTGTGATATTGTAACATGCCTAAAGAAAAAGAAAAGAACAATTCATGTGAATGTAATCTAGAATTAGAGAGTATATGTGAAAATTTTCAGAGTAATGATCCAAAATAATAGTTTGAGTTAGTATGTGAGTCATTGCATAACATTTTCTTTACAATCACTGAGAAATAAAAAGATAATTTTCAAAGAAGAAGATAGTGCATGTGTGGATACATGCTTAGATTAATTTTTTTTAGAATATAATATTGTTCATATAAATGAGAAACCGTTAGAAAATATAGTGTAATGAGATTCCTGAAATATGCATGTATGGTCTAAGAATGGTGAGAAAACAGTGACATGTGTTGTGAGTAAAGACGATTGCTAATTAGAATATTATACATAGTGGACATGAAGTAGAACAAGGCCAACATATAACCACATCTGATGTATCTGTATTTTGTAGATTTATTCATAGGTGGTTTTCAATGAAGAACTAGAAATATTACAATATAAATAATATGATATTTTTTTGGAGATATCTCTATTATCAGGAGTTAGTGTAAAGAACACTAGTGGGTAACTAGTCTAAAGATCCTGTTAAGAAGATAGTCTATAATAATCAGTTCTGACCATACATTTTGGGTGCTTGTCTATTAGCAATTTTGGGGTATTTCATTCACATTTAATCACATTTCTTATTACTATTGAATAATCTTTGTCTCAAATTATCCGGAACACAATAAGGACGCAGTCTCCCAAATCAGGGGTGGACATTATAAAAATATGTGTGTACTTTTTTAGTTTATTCAGTTATTTGAATATTTGAAAAGTGATATTATAATGAATGAGGGGTGAAGTTTAAACCAGTCATAGAGGATTATTTGAGAAGAATAAATTGTAAAATTAAATCACCGATTCACACCTTCTCCATCACAGTTAAATACTCAATTCTAAACTCATCATGTGGTATCCCATTATAAGGTTCCCTTTGCCAGAATCTAATATTTACGAATTATCTAATGGTAAAGAGTCTTAATTTAGTAAACAATATAGAAGATCATTTTTTCGACGGAATGAACTTTTGTAGATGGAAGAACAAAATGATTATATATATATATATTCTTTCACAAGGTCATAATGTTGGTGATGATATAATAATTAGTTTTATTCAATCAGAAATATATTTTTCCTTCACTCCTGGTGGTATTTTAAATATTGAAGTATATGGGAAAGTAAAATATGTTATTTTTGTGTCCTTATATAATAAAGTTATAACTAATGTGATTGGATTAAAAACAGCCAAGGAGATGTGGGATAAACTTGAGAATATATATGTAGGAAATGTGAAGATCAAGGAATCCAAAAAATCATGTGATCTATGTTTGATGATATTCTAATTTATGATGATGATATTGTTGATGAATAATTTACTAGGTTGAATTTTATTTTAAGTCATATCAGGGGTATTCATGATACATTGGATGATACACCTATTGTTAAAAAATTGGTGTATAATTTTCATAATTTAATAGATACAAATATTTTCACCTTTCAAATAGATGGAGACTTAAATATATATGAGTAACATAATACACATTATAAATTATGATATTATAAAATATACAATATTAGAAAAAATTGCAATGGTTGACATGGAATTTAATGTAATGAAACATCTCATGAAGGATAAAATTAATGATCAACCATTTCTATATTCTGAATAAGTTATGGTCAATGATACTGATTATTAATGATTCCCCACCTTTATTTCAAAAAAAATTTGAAGTACAGAAGGAAAATGTAATGTAATGCTTCCTCTAAAGTGATTTAGTAACTATCAAATTGGATATTTCTCGATTGATTTTCTGAATAAAGACTACGATGATTCTTATAGTGATGATGAAAATGAAGACTACATTAACATAAATATAGAATATGATAGAAGGTGTGATAGTGGTGAGAAGAAAAATTTATCAAGGATGTACATGAAATATATGATTGATAAGATATTAGATGGAGGATATTCAACAGGGACTAAGTTAGAAGATTAATATTCAACTAAACATATTTAAACTATCATAGAACATGTGAAGCGAAATGTTGATTCTTTAAGTAGTGAGGAGAAAGAAGAAGAGATCTATCATATGTACATTTAGATATCTAAAATTTTATCATGTCTTGAACAAAATACTATACATAGAGAAAGAAAAAATAAACTATATAATGATAAAATAAATGAAAACAATAAGTATATTGATCTTATTTATAGGATCAAAACATCCGAGGAAAAAATTACAGAACATGATAAAATGTAAAACAATTTAAATGAAATATTGGCAACAAAATAAGAAGAACTAGGTGAGACATAATTTAGGTGTATTAATGTATAATACACCATGAAAATAATGAAAAATTATTTTTATAATGTATTTTATGTTCAATATTATCCATTAAATTCTATAATTAAGACTATCCAAAATAAGTAGTTACAAATTTGTTCTTATTTTATATATGATACAAAATTTGTTTAATCTAGTGGGCTGGTTTTGACAAAAAAAATATGGAAGAATATGAACTGATGATCATAGTGATAACATTAGTATGTTATGAAAATATTTTTTTTCAACGTTTATGGAAAATTAAGTGGATGAGTTCATCTATAAATAGGTAGTTTATTATCAACAAACTTTTTAGTGTTATATAAGATGATGATTCAAAGGTTACTACTGAAAAAATAATAAAATTGGACACAAATCCTACAACATGTTGAATAATATTTAAATCCCTATAAATTAGAATATATAAAGGAGAATTAATATTGAAATTAATATAAGTAGTTTTTTGAGTGGAAGGAATAATAATATAATGGAAATGTTTTTCACAAATAAATCAAAATGCTTATATAACATAATTGCCTTGTATGTCAAACGGAAATTTGTAAAATATTTGACCAACATGATCATTATAATAATGATTTCATGAAAACATATGATGGATATTTTCTATAGTCTTCTAATGAAAATAATATATGACTAAAAGAAAATATCTTTGAACATTTAATTAAAAAAAGTCCTTTTGAATTAAAAAATTTGTTAACACAGATAATTTCATGAAATGATTCATAATTTAAATGCCACAATTAATTTAAAATTTATAATCAATTATAGGAATATGAGAAACATAATATATATAGTGTAATGAAATATGTATTATAAATAGAGGTTAATAATGTTTTTTACCATAAAGAAGAAGAAACGATGAAAAGTGGAAGTAAAATTAATGAGACTCAAATAAATAATTAGAGTTCAAATAAATCATTCTATTATGATATTATAAGAAATAAAAGGCTCAAAATTTAGAATAAATTATCACATTGAGTTTAAATTTTGAGAAACCAAGAGGTCCTACTTTATTCCCTATTTTTTTGAACTAAAAATATATGAAAATAAAGGAGATGTTTGTGGCTATAACTTCTGGATAACATGATGTGATTTTTTGTCATGTTGTATACTAACTATCATGAAATGGAATTTAGTTTTTTATCTATTAGGTTTTAATAATCTTGAGAATCAATATGAAAATTATCGGAAGATTCGAAAAATAAAGGTATAAATATGCCAATCACACTATCATCCCTTATTAAAAATTTTATTATCTTATAAATTAAGAGTTCTAGTTTGCCGATTTAGAAAGTAGACATATGGGGTGTTTTATTCTTTTTAACATGAACATTATAATTTGTAAGTTGATGTATCTATAAGATTTAATATTCTATTGAGAAATCTTATAATTTCTAAACCCATTAATGAGACATGAGATATTCTTAGCATGATTTCCCATACATAGAATTTAATGGATAGATTAGAAAACTGTTGATATTTATCTCTTGTTTTCTACAATTGGTTATCCCACGTAGAGTTAGAGTATATTAACAAAAAGTTATTTGCATTGAAAAATATGTGATATTATTTATTTCATTCTATTGGTCATGTAATTATCATATATTTGATATGATCATGTTTTCATAAAGAAAAATGATGTGAGAAACATTCACCAACATTATCATTTGTTATAAAATAATGTACGGGAGAGAAGAAAACATTTAAATTGGATGTAAAATTGGTATTGATAGGAAATACAAAGGGGTAGATTTAAGAACCAAATATGATTAAAGTAATAATTGTGTTGTAATTTTGGTTCATGTTTTTTCATGCTTTGGAGAAAATAAGTTTTCATGATTAGAAGTCAATTATACAGTACTACAGTAATATTTATTTAATGTTTTAGTGATTCATTTATTCTCTCATTATAATTGTTTATAAGTTAAAAATGTTAAAATGTGTATTCACACCAATTCCAATGGGGGGGGGGTTGAAGAACCAAATATTATTAAATAAATAATTATATTCTAATTGTTTCCAATGTGTTTTCAATATTAGAATTAACAAGTTATTCATTCATATAAGTCAATGTTATTATGTAGTAGTGATAATGTTTATATTGATTAATTGTTTTGTTACAAATAATTTTCAACATGTTGGAAAAGATATTTTGATCAAATTTGTGATTGGAAGAGTTTCCATATTTAAGGAAACATTTAATTATGATGATAATGGGATATTTCTATATGTTCCAATGACATTTTTTCCAAGAAAGAAATAGTTTTCACAATGATTCTTCGAATATTGATGGATTTCATGCAGTATAAATTTCTTACTTTATGAAAATGTAATGCATTGGATTTTTCATGCCAATAAATTAATATTCATGAAATATGGATGAAAATATTTTATGTTGTTTTTCTAGTAAAAACATTAAAATAAGACATATGTTTTTAATTTTAATGATTAGATATTTTATAAGAATACACATTTTCTTTATTAAAAATATGATCCAACCTTTCTTCCAGGTCTAAAATCTCAAACATTACAACTATTTTGCACCATTAAGGGTCATCAATGGATGAAGGAGAAATAATATGCCATTCTAGTAGGTGACATGAATAGTGGAGGTGAGTAACCCCACATGATTGTGGAAGCAATGTACGACCACCATGTGGTGTGTCACAGTGTCATAAGAGTGCTGGTATGGGGTATTTATTGGTTTATTTCAGAATATATCAGTAACCATTACTATGAATGAATTGAAACTGAATATAATATAAAATGAGAAATCGAATGTGTACTTTTGGATTTGGGATTAATTTTTAGTATGTCACGTTAGCTATAAAAGAATAAAGATTGTTTAATCTATCTACTGATCATATAATCCATCCAATTAACTTAGTGGGGTTGTCATTAACCATATCCCTCACTAGAGAGTTCTTCTAATCAAAGGGGATCTCATTATATTGACATTGCCAGAATCATGTTAACCGATTGAACTAAGATATTGACGATCATTTTACCTCCATAATGATAAAAATATTATAGAAATTATTTTATGCTTATTTTCAATGTTTTAATAAGTATTAAACTAATTTGTTTTTGTAAGGATTAAAAAAAGTGTTTTTTGATGATGGTGTTATTTTTTTCACAAAACCATATCAATGTCTTTAAAGATATTTTTACACTTGAGTTGGGACACTCTTACACATCTAGAAAAGGGAAGACAGGGTCTTAGTTTTGTTTTTTTAATCATATTGGTGAGAATTTTCATTTAAATAGAATGATAGTGTCATGAGATTTTGGGATCACAAAAGAATGATGTTCGACACATCTACTTCTTGTGTGAAGAAATAGAAATCTATGAGTGTTTCATGTCTTCTTAGAATAGTTATATAACTTTGTGAAGAAACATGTTTCTTCAAAGTATTTGAGATAAAAGTATCTAGTGTCACATTATATTTCATGATGATCAAAGATAAATAATGTATTATTTTTCTTATTATAATTCTTCAAATTGATTCAAATTGTTTTGGTGGATGGAAAATTTCATCCATTAGGTTCATGAGACATTCGTGACTGCTAAATATTTAATAGAGAGGATGTGGTGTTTTTTTGAAGTATATGCATGAGATTTTCACATAGTTTGAGAAAAGTATCATTTTTTTATTCATCATATAATAGTGAGGATACATTTTTTAGTTCAATGTCTGCATACTGTGTGTGAAGGTGCAGGGTGCACAAGGCATAGGTAAAGAAAGGTGTATGGGGATATGTTCTTGAATTCGTGAGTATAAGATAAAATGATCAAATTAAACATGTGGAATGAATAGAGTGAGGATGTATTTCAGTTATTGGATATTATTTTATTTTATTATTGAGAAAAAATTGAATTTTCTAAGAAGATTGTAGTTCAAGTGTGGAAACATGATTGGATGATTTTTTATTTGAGAATACAAGAATGATGTTGTACATGTGATACCGTAGGAAATTTAAGTGTAATGAGTAGCATGAAATATTCATATATGATCTAATAGTAGTAATAAAATAGTGAAAATTTTTGTGATCAAGGGAGAGTGTTAATCAAAATATAATACTAAGTGGGCATGAAGCCTTATAGTGCCATTCGATCATTCCATCCGATTGCAGTGGAAGTTGAAGAAAAGTTTAAAATAGGTGCTCATTGAAAAATTGTTCAGATTACAGTATTAATAATAACAAATTTTCATTAGATATATCAACTAGAGGTATTCATTATGATGAAAAATTGTGGGAAGCATGTCTAGAGACATCTTTAGGCGAATGTCCACAATAAAAAATAATGACTAGGCATTTCGAGTGATTGTCTGTCTTTCATTTCATGAGATTATCAATACTTGAAATGTCATTTATAATTTATAGTGGATAATATTTTTCTCAAATTATCCTTGAAAAAGCATGTATGTTGTCACCCATATTGAGGGAGAACCATGTAAAAAACCAATGTGTACTTTTTTAGCTTTTTTATTTGTTTGTTTTCTGGAGAAGTGATACTCTAAATAGAAATGGATAGAGATCCTAACTGATCACATACATTTATTTCAAAAGTATAAATTGTAATACTACATCAATGACTCATTCCTCCCTCTATTAGTGATATATCTGAACTAGGACTCTTCAGTTTGGGAACCATCATATTGATAATTCATGTAACTAATATGATTGTCATCTGTGGGAAGAACCTCTCAAATTTATGTGGAAATATTGATAGAGAAAGGTAATCATATTTGTATGAATGTTAACTGGGACTTCACATGGACAATAAGGCTTATGGTTGTGACTTTGTAAATCTACATGTGTACAAATGTGTTTTTAAATTTCAAGAGAAGATTAATTTTTATTGTTTTTTGGGATGGATATTTAATTAGGGATATGAATAATATAATTGGGGTTTTCACTCATAATTTTTTTTGTATTTATTATATATTCTTTGGATCTATCATAGTGGATATAGGATTCCTTGGTATGTTCGTGTGTAGTTCTTGAATTAATTATTGCATCAAACCATCAAACTTCCCCCGACAATAGGTAGTGAGTCTGTCAGATGATATCACTACCGAAAAGTATATGTATCTGTATCTAGTAGCCTTTGAGTTCCCCAAGTTCACATTAATTATTCATGTCGAAATAGTCGAGTTGGTGGGTAATTATATGCTAGTTATTGTTTATTAATTGGTATTAAATAATTATTTATACCATGGAAATTTAAAGGGGAATCCTCATTCTCTCCAATAAGGTGGCTAATAGAATGGGGGTTTGAATTCCCCTCGTCCTTCTCTTCCCCTTGTTTTTGGGCTAGATTTCTTGGAATTTATATATTGGATAATAGTTGGGTGCCTCCTAAAATAATTTTTTTTTCTACTTTATTTGTCATCATTGATTGATTTTTGTATATATGATGGATGTTATGGGTATATAAAAAATAATTGTATGCTTTCCCATTTCTAAGAATGTTATCATGTATAGTAATAATATATGTCTCATAATGAAATATATACATCATCATACATTATTTCATCATATAAACATCATTTCATAGTTTTTTATTCTATTTTTCATAAAATATAATAATATCTAGAAATCAATTTTGAATCATAGTTCATGTATTTCTCTTGTAATTGGGCCACAATTATATGAAGGTCCCTTGGAGTGTTGTTTAGTATGGTTCTAGTGTAGTAGGGCCAACCTTTGGGTTTTTTGAAATTATACAAATTTAAAAAAAATTATTTTTTAAATATCAAATGATTTAAATGAATAATGGTAGTTAATTTTAATTAGTTATGTGAACTAAGTTGCGGTACATGACTATTGGCGGTGATTAAGGATAGGGAAATCCCTTGATGTGAGCTTCATGGTCGTGAATATTGTAGGAAAATATTATAAAATTAGGTAGGTGGTCCCCATTACATTTCTTATACATTAATGCATTTTTTAGTGCATTATTTTTTCGTTAGTCACAAAATTAAGGGTTATGAATTATTTTTGAATAATTATCCTCCATGATTAAAATTATATTTAGGGTTCATGTTAAATTTATATTTAATTTAAAATTAATTAGTAATTTAAATGAAGTTTTTTATGTTCTAACAGTTATTTCACTACTACATAAATCTCTTTTAACGGCGGCCTTTTCGTGGATGTTTAAAAAAACAACTCAAAACCATTTTTTTAAAGGGTTTCTCTGTGGTTTAATAAAAACCACTATGAAACCCATTTATTTTTTTAAAGTATAGACACTCACCCCCACCCCCCTGATTCACCTTCTCCCCTAGACCCCGTCAAGACCCAACCCTAGGTCTGCTCCCCTCTCGTGATGCTGGTGACCTCGCCCCCTGTCTCTACTGACCCCCCTTCTCCCCCGGACACTCGTGACACTGCCTTCTTCCCCCGACCTTGTCGAGATCCTACCCTAGGCCGGATCCCCTCCCCTACCGCAAGTGGTTTGCATAAATGAACGTATGGTATTTCATGTTTTTTTATTCCTTGGATGTTTTTTTATTAGCCTTTTCATCCATGATATTATTTATGATTTATCATGTATATGTGACATTGTTTATCATTTTATGTCCAAATTATGTAATGGTTTGGTTTATGAGTTTTTTGGATTAAATTTTTTGTGTTATGATCTTCTTAGTTCTTTCACTATTAAAGAATATGTTTATTTTTTGGCATGGATGTCTGATATACCGATCGATCATACTGGATTTTTAGGTGGAGTTTGTTATGTGGTTATTTAAATTATGATTTAAAAACCATTCCCATTAGTTTCATTTTGATTCCCTAGAACAAGTTTCAATCCTATGGGGATTATAAATTTCCTTCAATACGTGTTTTTAGCTTGGTCAGGAGTTGGGTTGGATCAACCCGAGTTAGTTCATGGAAATCACCAATTTAATCTATGTCTTCTTTTTCAATGTTATTTATATCAAGGATACAAATATTTGAGAGTTATTCCTTTGTATGGTTATATTTTTAGTATCCTATAAACATAAAAATATAATTCCACATATTATTACATATAAATAAATAAATATAAAATTCATATATGTAAATACTTCATCCTCAAGTATTTTCTCATTATTAGTTGTAAAATTTTACTAAATTTTGTGCTTCATATCCATTGATAGAAACCATATTCAATATAACATCATTTATTATCATAGTTAAGGATTAGAAACCACTTTTCATTATATAATAATCTCTTTTTAATGTAATTCTAGATTCAACAAGTGAATTTACTTTATAATAAAACTTCAAGATCATGTTTTGAGGAACATAAAAGTAATTTCATAACACCACATGATGAGTAAATATCAATCATGATATGTTTTGATCATATTTTATATCAAATTTGAATTGAAATAATTATTACATCTCTTATGCCTTGAAATTTTTGGATTTAATTAGATATTCCTTTAGCTGAATAACATGTACATTATTATCACATCCACTACATGGATCATATCTCACCCTAAATATAGGGCCACTTAAAACAATTGTTAAAATTATTAAATTTAATGGTAGAGGGGAACATCCAACATTATAAAGTTGAGTAATGTTTTTGGACATTGTTCACTCACCCTAATATCCCAATTTAATTCTATCCTTGGTGGTGGCACTACTTTAGATTGCACCACTATTAAATTTTTTTTTCACCAATTTTAAATTTAAAATTATTTATGTCATAGTCTTTAGCCATCATCCCAGTTGTGGAAGTAACACTATGTTTTTATATTTCCTCCATTTATGAACTATGCACCATCCATGAACTCTTTGTTATGCTTATTTTTCTATTCAAGACTGATTCACCCAGTCTTATTCTCATGCTTTGTAATTTTTTAAATATGTCCACTAAATCATTTTTCTTACAATCCATCCATAAATTCCATCAAGAACACATTTTTCATTTCAATATAGGGTGAATTAAATATATTAAGGCTCTTTTATTTCATAGGTGAGATAGATTCCCCCACTTTCCTCATCCTCCAAATTAAATGATCCTTTAGTTTAAATTTTATTTTTAATAGGGTTTATAATCATATTTTAATTTCTTGTTTATTATGATTCAAAATAAAATGTTATAACTGGTACTCAAAGTCATTCTAACTACATCATCAATTATTCGGTGAGAAAAGTTTTCATTTAAATTTGACTATCTTCATTATATAGAAACCATCAATTATTTGAAATTTCATTTAGGGGTACATTTCTTGTGTAGGAGTTATGAATATTTAGGCCATACATATTCAATATAGGGGGTCCCAATTTAAAATAATGTATTGTGGGGATTCAAAATAACAAGACCCAAATTGTGTTTGTGAATAAAAGTATTGATTAAATAATATTCATTATGCTGAACCATCACCGATCATGAAAAAACCTTGTTAAAATTTATATGTCCAAATAAAATACTCATTATCTTCTTATTTATTCAATTGATTTTTGTAATAACATGTGTATAATAATAAACATGCATGCACATATTTACTTTGGTTTTATAGTGGGTGATTATCCATATGTATTTATATAGTAAAACATTATGTAACATATTTATATATTTTTTAAACTAGTATATAGGAATTTATTTCCCTATTTATTAATAGTTATGTGTTTTAATATTTTTTAATATTGTGTAGGCACATTGTGATATACGTGGACAAATGCTGGATCACATTACTGAGGAACACACATCATTATATTAAGGGTTTCAATGAGATTTTATATTTTTCTATTTCCAATTGATATGTTAGAGGAAGAATAATATTTACATGTCCTAAATGTAAATTTAGAATATGGTTAAAAAGAGATGATGTTTATGAACATTTAATATTATAGCACTTCCCTTGTCAATATCAGCGTTAGATTTGGCACGAAGAATCGAATGTTACTGAAAGGTTGTGCACTGATGTAAATCCACAGAATCACCTCCCAACTTCACCAACAATGGAAAATGAAATGAAAAACATTTTAAATTATGCATTAGGCACTACAAGAGATCACCATCAACATCAAAACATATCAGAACAACCAAATGAGGGTGATAAAAATAGAAAATAATCAAGTGATGTTTTTGAGGCTGTAGGACATCCATATCATGATTGTAATATATTAGTGGATCATCCTCTTGATTATTTAGAGACTAATGTTAGAGGAAACCTCACTGAGGAAATACTTTTCATGATTTTGTTGACAGTGGAAATCAATATTTGTATAGTGGTTAATTAAAATATTCAAAACAATTTTTTATACTGATGTTGTACCATATCAAATTTATATTTGGAGTTATAAATAAGGAAATTTCCATGATATTGAAAATAGATTCATGATTCATTTTCTTTATGAAAATATCTACATGTGTTTTTATGATATGAAAAAAGTTTTTAAAATGATTGGTCTAAATTAGAAAAAAATACATGTGTGTATCAATGAATGTATTATTTATTGGCAAGATGATTCAAGTAGACAAGATTGTAATAAATTTTATTCTTCTATATGGAATTCAATGGGTCATTATGGATGTTTGAATCAACATACATTCATGAAAATGAATAAAAGGAACACACCTACACATGTTTAGGGTTACATTCTTTTAAAGACTCGATTGCAAAGATTATTCATGTCATTGAAAACCACATAACACATGATATGGAATTCTGTAGATAATAAAAATTATGGGTTAATGAGACATCCACGAGATTAAAAATCATTGAAGAAATTTAATTCATTAAATCCATATTTCTCTATCGATCCTATGAATGTTCGATTGGGATTGGACACTCGTGGGTTCAACCAATTTGGGACTTTGAGTACCAGTTATAGAATTTGGACAGTTGTTTTGATCCCTTACAATCTGCCTATGTGGATTTGTATGCAAGAAACATATTTTATCATTTTGATGATTATTCATGGAAAAAATTCTTGGAAATGATATTGATGTAGACTTCCAGCCATTATTTGATGAATTATAGGATTTGTGGAGCAACGTTCTTGAGAAATTTGATTCTTCTTCTTACACAATGTACAAAATGAATGCTGCTATAATGTGGACAATTAGTGACTTCCCTAGGATTGCGAATTTATATAGCTGGAACACATACACGGGTTTGGCATATCCTATTTGTAACATTGATTTTGAGCCCAAAATACTACCTCATAGTAGAAAAGTATGCTTATTGTGCCATCAAAGATATCTAGATGCATCTCATAGATTTTGGTTGAACATATCAAATTTTAACGGTTTCATAGATCATATACCACTTTCAATTTTTTTTATCTATATCTGAAATATTGACACAACATGGAAATGTTGAAAGAGAATTTGGGAAGAAAAATCATAAGAATTATAGTTGGAAATGGGTTTGAAGTGCATCATCAATAGATACCAGAATAGAACAATGGATGAGAAAATGTATATTCTTCAAACATCCGTATTGGGAATTTAATTTGTTGCTGCATAATCTTGATGTGATGTATATTGAGATAAATCTCTATGAAAATTTTATTTTCACATTCCTTAATGAGAATGTAAAGTATAAGTATTATATCAATGCTCAAAAAGACATTAAAGTAATGAACATGAAACATGATCTCTGTCCAGATGAGAATGCAAAGTATCCTCTGAAAATTATGGGAATGAAAAATAGGGATAAATATAAATTCCATAAAATTTTAAAGAATGTTATGGTAACTGATGGAAATTAAATTAATATCTCCATATGTGTTGACTTTAAGAATTATATGTTACGTCGATTGAAATTTCACAATTCACATATTTTGTTACTAAAGATACTACCATTGACATTGAGTATATTATTACCTGAAAAAATTACTGTTGTATTACTCTAATTCTGCAAAATATTCAGACAACTATGTGAGAAATAACTACATCCATTTCATCTTGAAAACCACTAGGAGAGGTCTTTATTTACCATTTGTGCAATGGAGATGATCATTCCCCCATCGTTTTTACTGTAATGGTTCATTTAACTGTTCATTTGGTTGATAAAGCTATATTAAGAGGCCCTGTTCATTATTAATTGATGTATCTAATTGAGAGGTAATTTAATTAAATGTTTTTTAGTTTTATAATCAATTTTTGGAACTTAATTAAAGGAATTATAATGATTATTTTATTTCACATAGATATTGGGAATTTGAAATCATACATGAGAAATAAAGTTCATCCAGCAAGCTCTATGTGTAAAGGAAATTTGGTTGGGGATTGTCTTACCTTTTGTTCTAGATACCTGGATGATATGGAGACATGATTTAGTCGAGTTGGATGTGTTGAAGAAACATCGACTCAATCTTAAATACATCAGAAATAAATAATATTTACTACTATTGGTCGATCGGTTGGGATGACCTCAAATGTGACACCGAACGAATTGGAATTGTTAGAGATATATAGATATATGCTGTTGAATAGTAAAATTGAAAACCCATTTATTAATTAGTTGAGGATACATAAAAAGAGATGATTGGGAGGGAGAACATGAAATGAGAATGATATAATGGAAGATGTTAATAAAGAGCTTGAATAATTGTTTGCATGATGTGTATGTTCATAAATATTGCAATAAATATGAAAATTAGTTTGGCACATATATTTTGTAAATCTATTAAAGTATTTTTTTTCAATCATGAATAACAATACTCAAGAAGTGGGGTCAGAAGATTGTAATTTTCATGCTCGAGGTCCTCTAAAATAATATATAAAGTTCAACACATACAACGTGAATGGTTTTATATTTCATATAGTCGGGCAAGAAGAGGGTTTGAAAACATAGAATAGTGGTATATTTATATTCTATGAAGTGGAATACTATGGATATATGACTGATATTATTTAATTAAACTTCCACAGGCATTTTTTAGTTTTTTTATTCAAATGCAATTGGGTTGATATTATCAGATGTGTTAAAGGAGATTCCTTGAAATTTTCATTTGGGAACTTATATCACTTGATGGATGTTTCTTGATCATCAACTTCATGATCCATATATCTTATCATCGAAAGTATAAATGGTATATTATGTGAATGATATTGATGATGGAGGGTGGAGTGTAGTTTCTCACATTAAACAAATAGATTTGTATGATATGTGTGATGAAGTGGAAGATTTTACCTCTCATATTGAATCTCATAAACAACAAGAAGTATAATTATATGTCTATCATGATATTGAAAATAAAATTCTACAAAGGATAAATGAACTGAATGATGTAATAAGGAAAAAAACAGACATGATTTAATAGGAAAATGATTGTATGTACATTTATTTATTCATTCAACAACCATTTATTTCATTTCTGGGGTTATTCATTATCATTGTTATGTATATTTTTTTATTAATACAAAGAATCTATTGTCATATTTAAATTATTTTCTGCATAAATTTGTAGAAATATATGTTCTAAACTTAATTTTATTTTATTAAATGTCTAGAATTCTTAGGAGAAATAGATACATTGTTTCATACACTACTACCACATATGACGATCCATCTGTCTCCCACCCTACAGCATCTGAGCCACCAGCTGCTTGCCCCTGCACTATCTCCCCCTAAACCAGCTATCACACCCTATGTGAGCATCCCTATAGAGGCTGAGTCATCGAATCCACCTTCAGTAGCCTCATTAGTCAGGCGGTGGCGCACCACTTCTAGTTCATCACAGACATACTGGAGGCTCAATGTTATAGTTAAAAATATGTATATTAATAAATTTATTGCACTTTTTAGAACTAACTATTTTTCATTAAAGATGAATAAAATGAAACTGTGGAGAAAAATATAAAAAGATCATAGGCATGGAATATGAATTGGAGAAAAGATAGTTGTCCTATTTGATTCATATGGGGTCCCAAGAGATGTCATTGTGGGATTACCTGGCCAAATTCTAGGCCAGATTGATGCGGAGCCCATTTCCATTCATATTTCTTATAATTATTGGAGAAATATGCCTCCATATTGGGATAATGATGTTTTTGATTCCCAAATAAAGGAAATTTAAATACATTATGGTCTAATTTAATGTCATGTTTTTAATATGTTCAAAATGAATTTTAGTATTCATATGTTTTTTCACTTTACAGGTGCTAATGTGATAGCACGAAAGTGGACATTGAAAAATCATTGTAAGAAATGGAAGGAATTAAAATGGAGATTGTGGGTGATTTCAATGATACTTCTTTGACCATAAAACAAATGTATGAGAAGCTACCCATGAGGAACCAATGAATAGTGGGTGGTTTCTGTATACAGACGTCGTGATTAGAAGCAGATGGTATTTAAATATATACTATTATATTAACCTCATTTTACATTTATACATGTATATGAAGTGGAGATGACATTGAATATATTACTATCAAATTTAATTTTATTATTTTCAGGATCTCTCAAGAATTAATTCATCAAGGTGGGCTAAGCAAGTCATTCCTCATATTGCAGGGTCATAAAGCTTTTTTAGAAGCCAATCAACTCTGGTAATATTTTCATTATTTTAAATATTTATATGAAAATATTATTTTTTAACATGTTAAATTATTTATTTAGCTTTTCTTAAGAATGTCACAGATTTTAGGTATTAATGCATCTCGAACTGACGTGTGGTTAGATGTTTACAAAAAATCTAATAGAAATTTTGTTAAAGAACCAGCCACAGAAGTTGGGGTATGAACTAATTTTTTCATTATAATAACTTATTATCAATTTATAATATGTTATTATATATTGATATTTTAATTATAGTTAAAAATTAAGGAACTATGGGGTTCCAATCATGGGCCATCCTACATAGAATTTCTGGATGACCCGGTTGCTAAAGTCCTAGTGAAGGAACATCCTAGTTGAGTGTGCAAGATGGGTTTGGGACCTGTAGCATCTGAGGTTTTTGGCATGCCACCAGAGATTGTAGCTGAATCTACTCAGAGTTGTATTTTTTCTATACTCAGAGATGCTTATAGAGTTATTTTTTCTCTATGAAATAAATTTCATGAGCATGGGGATCAAATATCCGCTGTGTAGAAAGCATTGACTGATATACATCAGCAGATGAGCAGATATGAACCTAGTGGAATTGTTTTGATTGGTGGTGAGTATGTAAATCACAAAAATTAATAACCATTTAGTTTTCAAAATTTTATAGATTTTATGTTTAAATATAAATATGGAACACAATTAAATTTTCAATATAATGTTCTTATAGGTGGTAGGAGGAAGTGGAGATGGAGGTTGAGAGGGTGACGATATGTGTTCATCATCAGACAAATATTAGTCATATTATATATATGTTGGAGTTGTAGAGGGTGACAATATGTGTTCTTTGTCGGTTTGTATATGTATCATGTGTGGCACATAGTTGCAACATATTATTTTCATGACCTATCCATTCTTGATTTTTCATGATTCCTTTTACGTATTTTATTGAATTGTGATGCTTTCTTTTATGTGTTCATTTCTTCAGTGTGGTATGCACCATATATGTTGTTTCATTATTGTGATGATTCATTTTTCATGATTCATTTTTCAAAAATTTATTAGGATTTTTGGCCCTAAGTGAAAATACCACATCAAAGCATTATAGACTTGTTATGGGGATGTCAGTACAATAATGTTGATATATCAAAGAAATTTCATTGATTTTGGGGATATTAGTAAAATATTATATATAATGAAAGGCATTGTAACAAACCTTCCATACCAAAACTATATGAATAAACAATGATGGAAATTGATGTTGAATTGATTTTTTGAGGAATCATAATGCCAATTTATTATTTAGGACAAAAGAGACTACACCAGTCCCCTACTAAAGAATTAACAAAACCAACCATTCTCTTTCCAACATCATTACTATAGAAAAGTATTGGTAAAAATTAGGATATGGGAAGAGAAAAACTCACCTAAAACTATTAATGGTTAGTCTCCCATGATAGAGGATATAATATAATGAAAATAGTCTAGAATTCCACTTAGGGATATAATTGGGTCATCTAAGAATTGATAGAAAAGATGAAAGAATGTGGGGGATTAAGGGTATTTTAGAATATATTTGTGGTCTAGAAAACAGAATAATTTGGAGCATCCCGATACACCAATCTATAGAATTTTTGAAAAGGGAGAGGTCTATGTATTAATGGTAATGACCTTTCCATAATGAGGCTGGTCAAGGAATCCTATGAGAATTGAAGTTATATGTGTGATGATAATTTGATAAAATAATAGAAGGGGTCATTATATATTCTATATATCTATTTCAGAGATCACAACTATGAAGGGGGTCTTATGACACAATCCAAATCCATGATTACACTACCCCATATTAGATAAAACCCCCAACCCACCCACCCACCCCCCCAAAAAAACTCACCCTCAGACACCATAACACAACCAAGGTGAGAATTCCAAAGCCATGGCCAAAATGAAAGAATAACCCAAACTCTCCCATGATCCCTAATGTCTTATCCAACCAATCCACTACATATAACTCCAAGGCCAGTGTTATGACTATTCTATTCAATGTATCCATGACATAAATGGAAGTATCACCAAAATCATCTCTACACCCCCCCACACACACACTATAAACATCATATCTACACCTTAGTGGAACTCTTTATGTATAAAATGATCTCTTATGCAGTTAAATCCCAAGAGAAACATAGTGATTTCCTTAAAATTTCCCTGAAACTAATGTAAAAACACTGAAACATTAAAAAAATATAATAAATTGTAATGAGGATGTTAAAATTTACCTCAATATAGGAATTTTTTATATCTAGGATGCAACATGGGAGAAAGATGCTCAAGAATCATCATCTTGTGCATTTAGATAAATTTGAGTGAATAGTCCCATCAAATTCCACTATTCCATGGATTCTAAAATTTTATGTGGGGGAACATTCCATATATGTGCATTAGTGGTGTAAATCATCTCTTTCTTAGGGTGTAATAAATGTTAAAATTGAAATTCTAAAGGTTCTCTACCCACAACCTCTATATGTGATTCAATTAATTCTATGAAAAGAAATTGCTCATAATATTATGAAAAAAAAGATCATGAAAATATCTCCAAAAGATTGTTTCTCCAATACTTATGCACATGAATATATGAAAAAATGATCAAAATAATTATGGGGGTAATTTTTATCATTTGGATATTGTTGAAGTGATTCATAGGCCACAAAAGAAGAATGACATTTTATAAAATGATATTTCTCACACCACCTTTCATGTTTTTGTTAAATATGAATCAATATTCACATGGTTGTGCTTAGTTAAGAATATCTTTTCATATTGATTGTAGTTTGTATTCTGTTGGTCTTTAGTTATTTTTGGAATGATTTTTTTTCATGGAACTGGTACAAAAGCTGAAAAAACATCTGTTTTTTTGGTAAATCTATTTTTACCTACATTTTTTACCACTGCTAACCATAACCAGAATAATTCCCGATGGTTAAAACTACTTCTAAATGTCTGTATTTTCTAGTAGCAGTAGTTTTAACAGCCTCTAAATTTAACCGAAATACATAGCTGTGGTTTTAACTTCCAGTAAATGGAAAAAATTTTATATTAGCGGTGGTTATAACCACCGCTACAGTGTTAAATTTAGAAGTGGATTTAACCAATACTACAAATTCCGATATTCTGCGCATTGTTTTTAGTGGTTATGATGTTTCTAGTAGTGTTTTTACTGGATAACTGCTGACTTGTTTTAGCAGCAGTTTTAACTGACGCTAAAAAAGTGAGCCCCTCCCCCTGGAAAACCGCCTTTAAAAAACATCATAATCACCACAAACTGCACAAACTATGACGGTTCCTATATACCTATGCTAAATGGATTTAACTACTAGCAATAGTGTCCCGACACACAATGTAGAGGCAGTATTCAAAAACCTCCACATAAGTATATTTTGGCAGTTTAAACAGCCACCATAACAAAAAATAACCACCATGAACAATCAATTTTTCTATAGTGTTCTTTATGCAGTGTATTCTATGTCAATTCCGTCATGATCCTGGTTCACTGGACTAAGTAGTAGATTTCCATGGGCTAGTAACATAACCCAAATGGTTAATTCAACATTTTTACACTATTGAATGATGTTTATTAGGAAGATAAATGATAATTGAGTATAATCACTTGCATAAGAACCCATTGAGACCTCTATAAGTAAGAGTGACATAAACTATGAATAACCACCTATGTATGATGTAAGTGGACCCTTAATATTCAATAGAGTCATTGGAATGATCATGATGGTTTATCAGAAACATTCTGAGACAAATTCATGTGACACATACACCTGATTCATGTTAGGTAACTCCATGTTTATGAAACTATTTAGGATCATTTCACCCTCATAACATTGATTGATGACCAGAAGACATTTTTTGATGTGTGAGGACCCATGTGGGGTGAATATTTTTTTGTTTTCACATAAATAAACTTGTGTTAGGTACCTCTCTATTATATTATCCCATGAGACCTTCATATATGTCCAAATGATAGACTGCACCTAAAAAGGTGTGGTTATCTATGGTATGTGATGGTGGATTTAAGAACTCATCCAATTTGTAACCATTACTTTATTTATGATGGGGTATGGTATAAACCATATGGAGAGTTTTTTTGTTTATTATAGAACACCCTTTTGGATGGTCTTATTTTTTTAATATGTGAAAAATGTGTATGGTATGGCATCCCACCATTTTATAACATAAACTTTCATTACATTACACAAAACTGAGGATCGTTAAGGTTTAGTGTCTTGGAAACAAGGATCATAAAACATAAAAAAAACATAAAAACATTCTTCTTAAACACTTGAAAGGCTTCTCCTTTAGTTCATCCTATGTTCATTATGCATCTCATAACCTGGGGACATACATCAAAAGAAAGGGTGAGCAGAAGGCCCAGTAAGGGAAATAAGAGGAACATTTTACATGTGAACTTGAGATACTTCAATAAGGACATGAAAAGAACATTAAGGCATAAGAAAGAAATCATGAGGCATTTCATAATAAAAATAACATTTTTCATAACTTGAAGATGTGGCTACATCATTTAACATAGACAATCATGAACATATCACCAAGGTCTATCCCCAAGGTGTCATTTGAAAATTACCAAGGTTATTCACCAAGGTATCGTGAAAATTGTAATCTCTAGTGGTTACATCATTACCCAATGCATTGGAGCGCTATCAGGGCGCACCCTTAAATTTGCCTTTGTTATCATGTGAGCCACATATATCATCATCAAACATTTCATAAATAACCCACATAGAATAAAATAAATGGGTTTCATTTCATAATCATAACGTTTTGAAAACTGCTTTAAAGACATGATCTTTACGTCACTTTAAACCCACAGAAAGGGAAAGCGGGTCTCATGTATGTAAATCCCAGAATTTAAAATGGAACATTTTGATATATATGTGAATACCTTTGTAGAAATAAGAGCTTTGAGTATTCACTTTATAACATAAAATAATTTTTGAGAAAAGAGAGAGGCATTTTGAGGGGAAAATTCTGCAGCATAACGGCTAAGTTTCGGGGTTTTAGAAAACGTTGAAATGAGAGGGGACATGGGTCACCCACTCATAAATGATCCATAAAACAGTAGGGTGAAAGAATAAGAAGGACATATGGACATGGTAACGAAATTTTAGGGACATACCATTTGAAATGAAAAACATGGAAGGAAAAATATTAGATTTCTCTTATGAAAATTCGGCAGCCTTACGGCGTCACTTAACTTCAAAAGAAAATGATTTGACAAGATCAAAAAGGGTCCCTCATCATATGATCATAAGAGATCAGTATGATTGATATAGAGATCATACCCCAACATAATAAAAAGGAACTTGAAAGACTTGACATGAAAATTGAACTTGAAAAATGAGAAGGGTGAAAGAATCCCTTAAAAATTCGGCAGCCTAACGACGTCACTTAAACTTTCATAAAACGAAATGATGAGAGTAAGAGGGGATCTCTCATAATATAAACATGAAAGGGCAGTAAGAGGAATATAAAAGAACATCCTCTCACATAAAAACATGGAGCATAATAGGAATGACATAAAAGAGATTTCATGAAAAGAAAGAGAGGGGTCGGATCCCTTACCTTAAAACGTGACTCTTGAAACTCAAAGGATTGGACCTTGAGGGCTTGGGGGCACCTTGGGAGGACTCTTTGGAAGGTAAGAAGACCAGAACTTCGTTGGGGAAGAGTTGGGAGTGAAAACCAAGGGAGGAAAGGGTGGGTATTTATAGGGAAAGTGAGGGGACAAAGCATTAATGGCCAAAGGACACCTCACATGTGCTTTTCTCAAACCCATGGGCTCTCCCTTGGCATTTATCATGGAGTTAGGCCACATGGGGCCCCCAAAACAATAATTCATCACCCTTGGCCGGCCAACCCTCAAAAGATCTCATGACATCATCATGACATCATTATGATGTCATTAAACATACCGAAACCCTAAAACGGTATTTTTACTATTCACTGAAAATTCAACTTTCTCAGAATAATCCCAAAATTTCACCTTAACCAAATATCAATGCTCTGATTTCAAAAATGAAATCCATTTTATAAAAATATTTTTCTAAATATTTTTAATTTAATTTTTAAATAAAAACACTATTCATTGAAAATTCATTTTTTTTCAGAAAAATCCCCAAAAATTACCTTAACATAATATCGATGCTCTGAGTTCAAAAATAAAGTCATTTTTATAAAAATAATTTTCTAATTATTTTTAATTAAATTTTTAATTAAAAATCACTATTCATCCGAAAAAAACTAATACTTGATTAATAATTTATGAAACCGTTATTTACCCATTTTATTGAATCACATTACTTAACCAAGGTGTCTAAATTATATTAAAACTTTCTTTAAGTGAAAATTACTAATCCATTTGGTCACATTACTAATCCTAAGCGAAAAATCACTATTCATAATTTACTATTCATCAAAAATTAAGTTGATCTTATTAGACTCCAAATTCCTTAATGAACACTTTTGTAGAAGACCATTTTTTGAAAATCATTACACATCATTAGTTATTTAGGGTTTACATAAATATTTCAAAATATCCCTTTTTCAAAATTCATCAATAAAATACATTCTAAAATTATCTAGACATTTGAAATTTCACAAACATCACTAAAGGAAGAAATCTCAATTTATTCACCCGAAAGGATTACACAAGGAAACTAGGGTCTCATCACATAGCCCCTTATAACACTGGCATAAGACCTAAGTGTAAGGTGTGCTATGGTGAGAGAATCTGAGGGAGTCTCAGATAACATTGCCCTAGTAGCAATCTCCACTAACTTGAACTTCTCCTGCAAGCGTTTTCGTTCAAGCTTGACACGCTGGAGCTCGGATTGGGCTTGGTCCAAAGCGAAGCCCACAGATGCTACCTCCTTCCCAAGCTCTGATAAGTGGGCTTCGTAAGGGTTGAGTCTACTGGATGAAGCCATCGACTCCTCTTTCTGCATTAACCATTAACATCTTATTAAATAAATAAGAGTAAGTTAATATACTACTCAAAAAAATTGGGTCGTTACATTCATCCCCCCTTAAGAAATTTCGTCCCCGAAATTTATACTTGAGGCCTAGTTGAAAAGGTGAGGGTACTTTTGCTTCATCGTTTCCTCAGGCTCCCAAGTCGCTTCTTCATATTTATGATTCCTCCACAACACTTTCACAAGGTGGGTAGTCTTGTTTCGTAGGACCTTGTCTCTACGGTCCAAGATCTCCACTGGCTGCTCCTCATAAGAGAGGTCATGTTCAAGTTGTACCACCTCTGGGTTCAGTACATGCGAAGGGTCGGGTATGTACTTCCTCAAGAGAGATACATGGAAGACATCATGAACTTGAGCTAGGTTCGGTGGAAGTGCTAGACGATGGGCCACTGCTCCTATGCGATCAAGGATTTCATAGGGGCCAATGTACCTAGGGCTGAGCTTCCCTTTCTTCCCAAACCGCATGACTCTCTTCCATGGAGAAATTCGAAGGAAGACTTTGTCACCAACACCAAACTCCAAGTCCCTTCGACGATTGTCAGCATAGCTCTTCTGCCGACTCTGAGCAGCCTTTATGTGTTGTTGGATGGCATGAACCTGTTCTGTCATCTCTTGCACGAGATCAGGCCCAAGAAGCTTCCTCTCACCAGTTTCATCCCAACAAGTAGGAGTTCTACACCGCTTTCCATACAGAGCTTCATAGGGTGCCATCTGAATACTCGCATGGAAGCTGTTGTTATAGGAGAACTCCACTAATGGGAGGTGTTGATCCCATCCACCCTTAAATTCCATTGAGCATAATCTCAACATGTCTTCGAGTGTCTGAATAGTCCTTTCAGATTGGCCATCAGTTTGAGGATGATAGGCCGTACTAAAATTCAATTCAGTATTCAGAGCATGCTGAAGACTTCTCCAGAATTTTGATGTGAATCTTGGGTCATGATCAGATACGATGGATAGTGGTACCCCATGCAGCCTTACCACTTCCTTCACGTATATCTTGGCAAGCTGATCTAGAGAGAAATCTTCCCGAATAGAGATAAAATGGGCTGTCTTGGTGAGACGGTCTACAATAACCCATATTGCATTGTTTCCTTTGGACGTTTTCGGGAGACCAGTTACAAAGTCCATAGTGATATTATCCCACTTCCATACTGGTATGGGTAGCGGTTGTAATACCCCCTTAGGAAGTTGTCTTTCTGCCTTTACTTGCTGACACACCAGGCACCTTGTAGTGTAATCGGCAATCTCCCTCTTCATGTTATCCCACCAATAATGATCACGAAGGTCTCTATACATCTTAGTGCTTCCCGGATGTATAGAGAAAGTAGAGCTATGAGCTTCATCCATCAGTTCTTTCTTTATCTCCGGAATAGATGGAACACATAGTCTTGTACGAAATTTCAATACACCTTCTTGATCAATATTGAAATCAGGGAACTTCCCATCCTTTACAGCCTCGAACTTCTCCTGCAGCAAAGGATCTTCTTTTTGAGCCTTCTTGATCTTCTCTAGTAATGAAGGTTGAGAAATCATTTGGGATAGGGTTGATGATGTCCCTTTCCTTATAATTCCCATGTCCAGTTTTACTAGATCTTTAATCAAGGGATCTCCCAGGATCCTCATTGTTGCCAGAACAACAGGATCTTTCCTGCTTAACGCATCCGCGACTTTGTTTGCTCTTCCAGGGTGATAATGAATTGAACAATCATAGTCTTTAATAAGCTCCAACCATCTCCTTTGTCTCATGTTCAATTCTTTCTGAGTGAAAATATACTTTAGACTTTGGTGGTCAGTGTATATATCACATTTCTCCCCATAAAGATAGTGCCTCCATATCATTAGAGCAAAAACAACTGCCGCCAGCTCTAGATCATGCGTAGGATAATTCTGCTCATGAATCTTCAACTGTCGAGATGCATAAGCAATTACTTTGTCATTTTGCATGAGGACGCACCCAAGACCTTTCATAGATGCATCGCTAAAAATAACGAATCCTTCTCCGATAGAGGGTAGTGTTAACACCGGTGCAGTAACCAATATCTTCTTCAGCTCTTGGAAACTTTCCTCGCATTCCTTTGTCCAGTTGAACTTAACCCCTTTTCGAGTCAACTTAGTTAGTGGATTAGAAAGCCGTGAAAAGTTTTTCACAAACCTCCTATAATATCCCGCTATTCCAAGGAAACTACGAATCTCAGTTACTGTTGTGGGTTGAGGCCACTCCTCCACAACCATTGTCTTTGCAGGGTCAACCGAGATTCCTTCATTGGTTACGATGTGCCCCAAGAAAGCCACTTGTTGTAACCAAAACTCACACTTGCTGAACTTCCCAAAGAGCCTCTCCTTCCGTAGAGTTTTCAAAATAACCCTCAGATGATCTTCATGCTCCTCCCGACTTTTTGAATATATCAAAATATCATCAATAAAAACTACCACAAAGATATCAAGGTAGTCCTTAAATACTCTATTCATCAAATCCATGAAAATAGCAGGAGCATTAGTCAAGCCGAAGGGCATAACAGTAAACTTATAATGCCCATATCTTGATCGGAAGGCAGTCTTTGGAATATCTTCCTTCTTCACCCTCAGTTGATGATAACCAGATCGAAGGTCAATCTTAGAGAATAATTGAGCCCCACGAAGTTGGTCAAATAAATCATCAATTCTTGGAAGAGGGTATCTGTTCTTCACTGTGATCCCGTTCAGTTCTCTATAATCAATGCATAGCCGCATTGATCCATCCTTCTTCTTCACAAAGAGAACTGGTGCTCCCCAAGGAGACACACTCGGTCGGATAAACCCCTTCTCCAACAAGTCTTGGAGTTGTTTCTTTAGCTCCTCTAGCTCCACATTTGCCATTCTATACGGAGTCTTTGATATCGGTTGAGACCCAGGTACGAGTTCAATGGAGAACTCTAACTCTCTTTCTGGGGGAGGTCCAGGTAACTCCTCAGGAAATACATCCATGTATTCTTGAACAATCGGAACATCTTCAATTTGTATGCTCCCTTTCCCTTCTTCCTCATCACCGATTAAATCCATAAAGAAAGCTATAGGAGGTGCTTCTAGATAGGGATCAGTTCGGGATATCTCTCCTCGGAAGATAACTGTAGGTCGTTCATTCAAGACTACTGAGATTTCCTTACTTCTGCATTTGATCTTAGCATTATACTTTGAGAGCCAGTCCATCCCTAGTATAATGTCAAATTCCATCATGGGAATGACTACTAGATTTGCGATAAGATTGTGCTCACCAAAGTAAACACTAGAGTCTCTAAACACTGTTGATGCATGGATAATCCCACTTGGAGTCTTGACTGACAACTCTACCTCAAGCAATTCGGGGATTGATTCTATATTCTTTGCAAACTTGGAAGAAATAAAGGAATGCGTAGAACCAGAATCAAATAAATCACTTGCTAGTTTTGAGAGGACAACAAGAGTACCTGCTACCACATCGTTCGGAACTTCAACTTCAGTTGTTGTGATAGCGAAAGCACGACCTTGCTCCCTTGGCCTCTGCTGAGGTTGATGGTGATTCCCCTCCACCGCCCTCGGATTTGGACATTGATTAGCAAAGTGCCCAAGCTGTCCACACTTGAAGCATGTGACTTCGGGTAGGGCCAGAACCATCTTTCCTCTGTCGTTAGTGTTGGGAAGTTGAGGCTTCACATCACCACGACAATTCCGAGAAATATGGCCTTCTTTTCCACAACTATAGCACTTGCCACTTCCGATCAAGCAGTTCCCCGGATGCTTCTTCCCACATTTATTGCATGTGGCATGTTGCATATGCTTTCCACCTATTTCCTGATCAAAACTTCTTCCCAGGCTTGGTTCTAGAGTTCTCTTCTTCTCATTAGATTTGTGAGACCAATGTGTCTCTCCAAACTCTAGTTCAACTTTCATAGCACTTCGAACTATTTCTTCATAGCTATCGTAGTCCCTGTTGGCTAGATTCTTCCGCAGATGTGGTCGTAGTCCACCAAAGAATATATCAACCTTCCCATTAGGGTCCATGAAAAAGCTTTAGGTATAACGGGAAAGCCTTGTGAAGTTCATCTCATAGCTTCCGACAGATTCGTTCTCCTTCTGCTTCAGCTCGAGAAACTCTTTCTCCATTTTCGTTCTCATGGAACGAGGGAAATACTTGTTAAAGAAAATTCCCCGAAATTATTCCCACTCCATAGCTTCCATCTCTCCTCGTGGCTTCGTGTTTTTGATCAGTGACCACCACTGATCAGCTTCTCCCTCTAGGCGGTAAACAGCAAGGGTGACTTTTTCTTGTTCCGAACAATGAAGTACAGAAAAGATCTTTTCAATGGAGCTTATCCATTGTTCCGCAACCAATGGGTCAGTAGATCCACTGAATGATGGCGGTCGTTGACGCATGAAGGACTCAACAGAAAGTTGTTCCCTTCGTGGTGAGGTCGGCCTCTCAGCTTGATTCAAGTTATTACTCATAACTTGAGTCAGTTGGTTCATCATCTGCATGAATGTTTCCATTCCGGCTTCCATCGGAGGGCCGTCAGCACATGGTGCATTGCGGTCACCATCGGCACAGTTTCTCCTATTGCCCGCCATTTTCTAAAAGAATAAAACCTTAGTGAGAAACTTATTTCATTTATGAATCTTTTAACTAAGACTTCGTGCTTAGACAATTATAGTTCTCTACAATTCCTTCATAATGATTCATAAAAAGCATGTGATTAACCAAACATATCCCCCGGGAGTGTCGTAACCAAGAGTGCAGCAAGGCCCGTTATCGTGCACCAGTTCCCGTTCGAGTCTAGCTCAAAGCAGTGTTTTCGGGTTTTACCCCTATGTACATCTGTGCCAGAGCCGCCTCTACCTACTCGTATCCAGACAGGGATGTATTTGTTAGATAGACCACTTACTTAATACTTACCAAAATACCAGGAAGTTTTCCTATATTTAAACTTTTCTATAGGGTTCTTCCTAAAGTTTTTATATCCTAATTTCCACAAATAACTAAACCATCCTTTGATACCAACTATGGCATCCCACCATTTTATAACATAAACTTTCATTACATTACACAAAACTGAGGATCGTTAAGGTTTAGTGTCTTGGAAACAAGGATCATAAAACATAAAAAAAAAACATAAAAACATTCTTCTTAAACACTTGAAAGGCTTCTCCTTTAGTTCATCCTATGTTCATTATGCATCTCATAACCTGGGGACATACATCAAAAGAAAGGGTGAGCAGAAGGCCCAGTAAGGGAAATAAGAGGAACATTTTACATGTGAACTTGAGATACTTCAATAAGGACATGAAAAGAACATTAAGGCATAAGAAAGAAATCATGAGGCATTTCATAATAAAAATAACATTTTTCATAACTTGAAGATGTGGCTACATCATTTAACATAGACAATCATGAACATATCACCAAGGTCTATCCCCAAGGTGTCATTTGAAAATTACCAAGGTTATTCACCAAGGTATCGTGAAAATTGTAATCTCTAGTGGTTACATCATTACCCAATGCATTGGAGCGCTATCAGGGCGCACCCTTAAATTTGCCTTTGTTATCATGTGATCCACATATATCATCATCAAACATTTCATAAATAACCCACATAGAATAAAATAAATGGGTTTCATTTCATAATCATAACGTTTTAAAAACTGCTTTAAAGACATGATCTTTACGTCACTTTAAACCCACAGAAAGGGAAAGCGGGTCTCATGTATGTAAATCCCAGAATTTAAAATGGAACATTTTGATATATATGTGAATACCTTTGTAGAAATAAGAGCTTTGAGTATTCACTTTATAACATAAAATAATTTTTGAGAAAAGAGAGAGGCATTTTGAGGGGAAAATTCTGCAGTATAACGGCTAAGTTTCGGGGTTTTAGAAAACGTTGAAATGAGAGGGGACATGGGTCACCCACTCATAAATGATCCATAAAACAGTAGGGTGAAAGAATAATAAGGACATATGGACATGGTAACGGAATTTTAGGGACATACAATTTGAAATGAAAAACATGGAAGGAAAAATATTAGATTTCTCTTATGAAAATTCGGCAGCCTTACGGCGTCACTTAACTTCAAAAGAAAATGATTTGACAAGATCAAAAAGGGTCCCTCATCATATGATCATAAGAGATCAGTATGATTGATATAGAGATCATACCCCAACATAATAAAAAGGAACTTGAAAGACTTGACATGAAAATTGAACTTGAAAAATGAGAAGGGTGAAAGAATCCCTTAAAAATTCGGCAGCCTAACGGCGTCACTTAAACTTTCATAAAACGAAATGATGAGAGTAAGAGGGGATCTCTCATAATATAAACATGAAAGGGCAGTAAGAGGAATATACAAGAACATCCTCTCACATAAAAACATGGAGCATAATAGGAATGACATAAAAGAGATTTCATGAAAAGAAAGAGAGGGGTCAGATCCCTTACCTTAAAACGTGACTCTTGAAACTCAAAGGATTGGACCTTGAGGGCTTGGGGGCACCTTGGGAGGACTCTTTGGAAGGTAAGAAGACCAGAACTTCTTTGGGGAAGAGTTGGGAGTGAAAACCAAGGGAGGAAAGGGTGGGTATTTATAGGGAAAGTGAGGGGACAAAGCATTAATGGCCAAAGGACACCTCACATGTGCTTTTCTCAAACCCATGGGCTCTCCCTTGGCATTTATCATGGAGTTAGGCCACATGGGGCCCCCAAAACAATAATTCATCACCCTTGGCCGGCCAACCCTCAAAAGATCTCATGAAATCATCATGACATCATTATGATGTCATTAAACATACCGAAACCCTAAAACGGTATTTTTACTATTCACTGAAAATTCAACTTTCTCAGAATAATCCCAAAATTTCACCTTAACCAAATATCAATGCTCTGATTTCAAAAATGAAATCCATTTTATAAAAATATTTTTCTAAATATTTTTAATTTAATTTTTAAATAAAAACACTATTCATCGAAAATTCATTTTTTTCAGAAAAATCCCCAAAAATTACCTTAACATAATATCGATGCTCTGAGTTCAAAAATAAAGTCATTTTTATAAAAATAATTTTCTAATTATTTTTAATTAAATTTTTAATTAAAAAACACTATTCATCCGAAAAAAACTAATACTTGATTAATAATTTATGAAACCGTTATTTACCCATTTTATTGAATCACATTACTTAACCAAGGTGTCTAAATTATATTAAAACTTTCTTTAAGTGAAAATTACTAATCCATTTGGTCACATTACTAATCCTAAGCGTAAAATCACTATTCATAATTTACTATTCATCAAAAATTAAGTTGATCTTATTAGACTCCAAATTCCTTAATGAACACTTTTGTAGAAGACCATTTTTTGAAAATCATTACACATCATTAGTTATTTAGGGTTTACATAAATATTTCAAAATATCCCTTTTTCAAAATTCATCAATAAAATACATTCTAAAATTATCTAGACATTTGAAATTTCACAAACATCACTAAAGGAAGAAATCTCAATTTATTCACCCGAAAGGATTACACAAGGAAACTAGGGTCTCATCACATAGCCCCTTATAACACTGGCATAAGACCTAAGTGTAAGGTGTGCTATGGTGAGAGAATCTGAGGGAGTCTCAGATAACATTGCCCTAGTAGCAATCTCCACTAACTTGAACTTCTCCTGCAAGCGTTTTCGTTCAAGCTTGACACGCTGGAGCTCGGATTGGGCTTGGTCCAAAGCGAAGCCCACAGATGCTACCTCCTTCCCAAGCTCTGATAAGTGGGCTTCGTAAGGGTTGAGTCTACTGGATGAATCCATCGACTCCTCTTTCTGCATTAACCATTAACATCTTATTAAATAAATAAGAGTAAGTTAATATACTACTCAAAAAGATTGGGTCGTTACATATGGTGAGGTCGTGGTTATTTTTTTTTGAAAAAAAACTATATTGTAGGTTTATGTTACTTATAATCATCATAAATATATTAGAAATATATCATATGGGAGTTATATGATATTATTAGTTGGGATACTACGGATTTGGAGCCTAAGGTTGCTCCATCATAATGGGATGAAATTTTCTAGGAATGTTCCCATGGGTTGTGATATTTATAATATTTTATAATGAATAATAAAATAATCACAGGGGATGTCTGTGATAATATGTTTTATACCAAGGATAAGAAATTTTATTATATTTGAATGTGTGGTCACTCTGAAAAGATGAGAGAGAGAACTACACATTACAACATAGCAACATTAGACTAGGATTACTAACCTATAGATCGACACTAGTATCGTTAATGGTTTGTAAGGTCCATATGACATAAAAAGAGACATTATAGTATTGATATGATAAATGTATTAATGGTCTTTTTTTTATTGTTTTTTAATATTTAATTTAATATTATAATCATATCATATGACCATATCACTAAATTAGAAGAATGATATAAAACCATGATGGTGATTCCATTACTGAGTTTGATACTTAAGTATTTATCATGTTTCCATGGCACTTGGTTTATCGAGAAACCCTAACTTATTAAATCATCAGGTTGAACTAAGGCTCTTAATTGATTGACAGATCTATAGAAACTAATTTGAGAATTGTATATTAGTATGTGGGGAGTCTATTGGATTTAATTAGCGCCACCTATATTTTATTTTTAGTTTTTATTGGTTTATTTTTTTTAATATTCTGGGTATGCAATAAACCCCAAGGGTTGATTAGATTAGAAGGATTATATAAATATATCAATTTATGAATATTGTTTTCTATGATTTTCTATAACTTTTAATGTTATTTTCCACTATAATACATGGGGTAAAGTCTTTATATGGTACAATCATATAATCCCATTTCTAGTAAATGGAATCTTGCCTTTGGGGAACCATTCCAAAGGTCACGTTCTACGTTAATTCAGATACAATTCAGAGTAATATAGGGTAGAAATTATAGTATCTCAGTTATAGACACATATCATTGTGATTATGGGAATAGATGTTGTGTTTCAACTATGAAGAAATGTTATGTATATTATGTAAATATATATTAATGTGGTGAAATTCATTACTATTTATGATTTTTTGATGAAGTGTATAGAGTCAATAACACCGAATGTGGATGGAATATTCAATATATAATGTATAAGGAATTTTAAATGATAGATATAGAAATTATTTTTATAGTTACTAGACTGTTTCAAAATGGGTGGAAATATGTATAATTTCATCATGATAGTGATTAGTAACGAAATAAATAATAAGGTATAGACTATTCATATTTTTTATTATTGTGAAAGTTTTATGATATTTGTATGGTATCATTATGATGGTTAATGTTTTGGAATACTTATATCGAAATTTCTTTTTTTGAAAATATATTATAAATACAAATGTGGAATTTTTTTATGTCATATTTTATGTTTTAGGGAATTTGGACAGTTTTTTAAAAATAGTGGATTTTTTAAAAATACTAGTAATCCTTATTTGGAAAATTGAGTGAATACACACTATGCATATTTGACATCCAATAACTATGTTTGAGTTTATAATATAAGGAAAATGGAAAGGTGTTTAAGTACAATTCTCTTGTACGTCCTCTATCTATCACATAAGACAATATTCTATGGATATTTATATGTATTTTACGAAATATGAAATGAAATTTTTTAAACATATTTTCATTCTATAATAGTTTTAGGAGTTTTTAAGACTTTTCAATATAGAAATAGTAAAATTGTGAAAGTACCCAATAGGAACATGAATTTTTTACTGTAATTTAATAAATTTATTTATAATTCTAGATAACTTTATAATCCTTATTCATTCCATTAGATACATCTATACATTTATTTATAAAATTATTTAACACTGTATGATTTTTGTGAACATGTTATGGAATTACATGTAGTTTGGATTTTATGTAGTATTAACAAAAAATATATAATGAGGGAGAATGATGAAACAATGTGTTTATGTAATCTATTTTTTTCAATATATATTAATGAGGTGAATTTTTTCACAATGGTATATTTATTTTATAGTTAGTAAATGGATGGAAACATCAACGAGTAAAGTAAAATTAATTTAAAAAGTGGAGAAGATATTTTTTTATTTGTGTATTTGGACCAAACAAAAAACACCATAAACAAAGAATTAAGTGGAGTGGTAGAAGAGTGAAGGACCCTTAGATTTATAATGCACCATTATAAAATATCTATAATAAAATTCTTGAGTATTATAATATACTCATATATCGACATTATATTTGTGTATTCCTATTTAACTGGACCTTAGTGGTGAATAATGTACAAGGGTTGTCTCTTATTCCAAACATTCCCCATTATCTGGCCAGAAGAGGCTTGGTGTTTTTTGTTACAAAAAGAAAATAACTAGGGATAATATTATGCAATGATAACTAATGTTAGAAGACAACCCCTTTATGTATATGACACATTTGATATGAATTTGATTGTATTGTTGGCTGAAGACCATAAACCTTAACATGATATAATTTATGTTTTATAAGGATAGTATTAACTCAGGTGTATGAGATATTTGATTAAAGTGGGGGACATCATTCCCCCCGATGAGGTATATGATTCTAGGTGTGTCCCTTATCCATCTTATAAGTATTATTTTATATCCAAATGGAATAATTTCCCCCAATGAGTATATATAATGATATACATGGGAATAAATCATGACCACAATATGATTATGATGGTATATATGAGTGGGAATCTTATCCCCATAATGATTATGATTGTATAACTATGTGGTCGACTTACTCACCTAAATACATTGATGGTATATCTATACAGATAACATATCTCTAGATGATTATTAAAATATTATATTCAATAGATACTAATAAGTCTTCAATATTTATGATGGTATATCTAGGTAATATGTATTAAAAACCTATTATAATTATGGTATAATCACGTTGGCTTCTTATCCACATAACGAGTATATAAAATTTTATATTCATGATGATCACTTATCCTCTAGTTATGTGTGATATATGGTTCCTTATGGGATGATATATATTCAAAAATATTATAATTCATGGTATGGTTAACAATGGTATTTTAGGTTTGCACATATCTATCCCTTGGCATGGTCTATAAAAATATCAACGACATTTGGGATAGGTAGAAGAACAGAAGGTCTATATTATGTGTCATATTATAACACTATGATTAATGAAGAAATATTTTAATGTGTTTTAGATATTACTTATAATTTTTATCATATCAAAATTTGAATAAACTATATACATTGTTTATATAATTGAAACCATTAGTGGTATAAAAATTAGATACTCTACCATATTTCTCATGAATCCCTATAACATTGGTACTTGAGCAGAACCCATGATTCCATGTAGAGAATTAGAGAGGCCCAGTCTTGGATAATTAAGAGAGATTGATAGAGAATGTATTATGATGAGTCTAGGTGTGAGACTTGGGAGTACCAGGTGATTATTATTATTTTTTCTTATTTAATTATAGTTTATTTATGATCTACTCATGGATGATATATTTGATTCCAACATAGTAAAAATTGAAATACTTTATATCCCCTTTATTAATTAATGAGTTTAATTTATTTCTATCAAGATGTAGGTGAATCATTTATATATTTCAATTTACTATTATATTGATTGAATATGTAATATGTTTCAAATTTTTATCATAAAAATACAAGGCTAGAGTCACCCATGGATAAAAATATAGACCCTCCATATTAGTCATCATACTCTATTATATAGGGAGTTACAGTGGTGATATTTTAATAAACATTGTAGTTTAAAATAGATTTATCATGATCGGGACATCGCAATATTTATCAATGTGTACATTTTTTTTCTCTAACAAGGATATAATTATTTGTGGATATTATTTTATGATTATAGTAATATGTAGACGATTATTTGACCTGATTTTTTACTAATATTTTAATTTGAGACAAATTTAGATGATATATGAACATATTAAGTAATGATATAGATATATATATCATAATATATATATTGATATATTAATTCATAGGAAACAATTTTTAATAAATAATTAATTTTATAGAATATCTTGTTTTCACATTTTTTGAAATATACGAAGAAAAACACTCAAGATGCTAAAAACTATTGTTATTGATAACATGGAAGCTATAATTGAATACCATTAATTACCACGCATGGTATTTTTTTCATCCATATTATATTATTTAGGGATCATTATATTGGAAATATATATATTTCTATGAGAACTGAGAATGAAATTTTTTGAAGGGTTGTTAACCTAGAGCGATAATGTTTCTACATTTAATATTGTAATTGATGATTTCTTAATTGAGTAATATAAAAAGTGACACCTCCTCCATAGTAATATTCAATTTCATAACTAGGGAGAAAAAATTATATTTTCTTATCATTTTTTCCAATAAATTTCATTATTATAAAAAGTTATTAAAGGAACCAAATACATTAACTAATCATAAATATCATTATTTAATATTTCAAATAATGTTTAAGAATTGAATCAATATACTTTTTTGAACGCACCAAAAACAACTCTCCATTTATATTTTCCTTTTATTTCTAAAAAGTAGAATAAAGATATGGGGTTTATTTATTTATTTATGGACTTTTATATCATGAATACTTGGTTTAACTACAAATGTATATGTATTTTTACCATTTTTTTAAAATATGCGATAAAATAAATTATAAACTATATTTTTTTATTGATATAGATTTTAAATTATTATAGTATATAAAATAATAATATGATATTCTATAGTACATTCTCTCATAGAGATAAACCATATGGATTATTACAAATATAAACATCGATAAACATAATTGGGGGAAAATATTTTAGTATTTCATGTTAACAATATTTCATATAAATAATCCACTAAATATAGATGAATTTAATGAACACTAATAATGGTGGTATTAATCTCAATGATAAAAATATCCAGGTTTGGATGAAAAATTTTATATAACAATATATACTTCTGGTATATTTTTTTTATAATTATTAAACAATAAAATCAATGCAACCTGTGAAAAATCTATCATAGTAAAGGAAATGAAAAAAAAATTGTAATTTAAAATTGATCCCATGACGTTTTCCTAAATATTTTAGTGAAGATAAGTTTTTTATATTATAAAAGATGATATATCACGATGATTTCAAAATCACAAATGTGGATAATGGTATTCAAATGAAAAAGAATGTATGACCTGAAGAAAAATAATAATGGGAGATCTTCCTAAATTATATGAAGTATGTATTTATGTAAAAAAAATTATATGGAATGATGGTGATGGTGATTTTTATCCCATAAAGTACCAAAAGTTTAAATGGATATATAGATGAAAAATGTATATCATTTACTCAAACATGATGGGTATTTATAGGATAACACTACAGAATATCCAAAGATGTAGAAGAAGAGGAAGTGGGAAATTATGTTTTATGAATTCATTTATGTAGTTATAGTATAAGGAAAAATTAAATTCTAAACAATTTTTTCAATGTTTGTTGGGCGTTGATTGATTAGAGGGATGTTTTTATGTAATCTAGTCTGTTATGTAGGTATGTTGGATGATTTTTTTGGTGATAAGAATATAATGGTTGTGTTCTTGAATGAGGTTGTTCATGTGTTATGATGGTATGTGTTATATATTGAGTTTTAAATTTTCACATTTTGTCACTTAGTGATGATGTGTCATGGAATAGGGGTGCACACTCTAAGATTTTGTTGGTCCTATTATTTGGGGGGTGGAGGTCACATCCTGACATAGTTTTTTTTGATTATTTAAACTTATTCTTTGAGGATAATCTTTCAAAATGAGGAACCCTTATATATATATTATATAAAGGAAATTACATATGGATTTGTTAATCGTATGGATTATATTTTCTAGTTTTATGGTCATGATGTGGGATTTTATTGTAATAAGATGAATACTAGATGGTTGAGTTACCCGTTTTATCCATTATATAATTCAATTCATAATGGTTCTTTTTCACATGTTCCTTGTCAAGGGTTTATCAAGATAAGGATGAATGTCGATAATTCATATCAAAATTTATAGGAGTTTGAGCATTATATTCATCGACTGTTATCCATTTTGTATACATGAAATATTAATGTAAATTAAATGTTAAAAAACCTTTAGAGAAATGGGAATATTCATTGGGTGATCATTTCAAGATCATTATTTCAGAATCCATTATAACATGAAATATTAGTAAAGTGTCATTATGAGGTGATATCTTGGTTTTTCTTTAAATTCAAGTTTCTTCCCAAAATCTCCCAATTTAATATATCATATCCCAATCCATAGATATTTTTTAGATAATTTAGAATTTATCCATCCATGATGATGGATTATTAAACATTTTTTATGGGATGACGATCTTAAACCTAAATTAACTCTTTACCAATTCTCTCATATTTTTATTATACTATTCCTTCCTACTAATCCATAAAACTCAAATATTCAAGATCATACGTGTTTTTTAACTAGGATTGGAGGCGGATTTGATTGATGATAAATATAGGGATCAATGGGTCATTGTAAGTTTTTCAACTGATATACTTTTTCAATAAAGCCATTCAATAATAGAGAATGATTATAATTTATATAGAGGTTAGGGATTAGAAGAATTTTCAATTTATTTATGTGTAATTTTTTGATTGTAATGTAGGACCCCGGGACACCCTGAGAGGGGAGGGGTGAATCAGGGTGACAACTTTTTCTTTTAAAGTGAAGGATCTTGTTCTCACATTGGCAAGAACATGATAAACCTGTATGAAGAAAATGATTATAAAGAAAACATTCAAATTAATAAAGATGACACAAAAATTTTTACTTGGTTAACAACTAAGGGATACGTCCAGGGAGAATACACCGAAAGGTTGTCGGTTGTACCAAAATCCACTATGATTCACTAGGTGTAGATTACAAAGGTTCGGGTACATTCACTCTGTCCCATGCTCACTGCCTTTACAAAAGTTTAGGGATGGCTCACTAGATCCCTCAAGTCACTCCTGTTGACTTCCCCTAGCTCACTGCCATGGGTGAAGTCTCACCCATGTTTATAGACGTAAAGGTCTCTTCAATAGATTTGCATTGAAGTCTTTGCCTCCTCTTAGCAAGACACTCTTCTTGCATCAATGACCGGAATTGTTGCACTAGAACGCACAAAACCACTGAACCGGATTACCAGAACATGCAGACAAACTTCACTGACAATTGCGCGCAACACCAACCCTTTGTGCGAAAAACCTTCATATTTCACGCAAAATTTACTTTTCGTCCGTAACAATATTTTGTGCAACCACAACCTTTTTTGCACAGTTGAATCTTTTACACGTAACCCCAATATCTAGGCGCACCTTATCCTTTTCTGTCCATCCTAGAATTTTCGGCGGAATCTAGAATATTTCACACAAGCCCATTTTCGTGATTCTTTTTCGTGCATCAGATTTCATATCTTCTCTAAGTCTTCAACTATTCTGAAAGAGGGGGTCACATCTTATTTATAGGCGTCTGAGACCCCTGCGTGAAAAATCTTATTTTTTGAGAAATAATATCATCTGGTGCGTAATTTTCCATGGAGGTATCGTTTTCCCCGCACCTCTCAAGATATTTCATGCAGCCCATGCCTTTTCCATTTTTCGACATTTTGATTCCTAAACACTATTTACGCGGAAAACATCACTCTGCTATTTCGTGCACCACACTATTTTTCACGCCCAGCTCAAGTATTTTGTGCACAACCCTTAATTTTTGTGCATCACTTCCTCTTTGTGTGCACCTCTTTTGTAGACAATCCATGTCTTCATTTTCCGATTTTGAGGCACAAAAATTTGGCAAACACTCGGAAACAATGCCACATTAAATACTGGTGTCTGCTTGAACTGTATGATCACTTTTCGGACACACGTTCGTAACTTCCAATAAGGATTGACAACACAAACAATCCAAACTCCAATTCCTGTATAGAATAGCCATGTTTCCAACATATAATTCCCGATTTTTAAATGTGAAAATTGTTCAATTACCATAAGTATTAAAATAATGGATAATTTTATAAATTAGGAAGGGTTTAGTTCTTCTATACCAAGCGATTTTTTCTATACTAAGGATACTATTTTATGATTTTTTATTGATTTTTTTTGTATTGTATAGTTGTGATCATAATATATATATGTTTACTGAAATAAATAATATTTAATAATGAAATATAATATTGTGTGAAGAGGTGTATATTGAATAATTCATTCAATATGATTATTAATAATTCATATAAATTATTATTTAGATAGAACACTACTTTGAGAATATTATTTTGATGATTATTGGATATGTTGGTAGCTATTAATATTGGTTTCATATCATTCCAGAATAGTGTAATATTTAAATGATCTAATTATTATGGTAATGAATTTTGGTGGATTATGTAATTGATTATTATGTATGAATGCATTATTTCAATGTTATATATAATATTACATGAATTTATTGATGTAATATTAATTAAACATATATTTATTTATATTGTAATTATTATTTTTTCTTTATATATAAATAACCTAAAACATATTAAATTATTTTATTGAGAAACTGGTAAAGTTGTTTGATATAAATAGGGAGGAAATGTGTTTATATATTTGTTGTGATAATATTATTTGATTATAGGACGGGATTGTACAACTAGATTCCTTAAGTATTGTTAAGGGTATTGTGGTAATTTTCTTGAGAAATAATGTATCTTTATCAACAAAAAATTTTATTTTCTAGAAAATATTACATAAGTTATATTTGATTTATGTATATAAAATTTAATTCCTCCACAAAATTAGGTAATGTTGAGTGTTTGTAACATTTAATGATAATATGGTAATTAACTATTGATTTTAATGTCATAGATAAAGAAATAAAACTACTATATTATGTAAAATAATAATTTTTTAGATAATTAATGTGAAGATCAATCCATAATTGATATTGGGATATTAAAAATTATTTGATATTAATTCATATTAAAACATTATTCATAGTGTCAAACTATGATGAATGTGTCATTAAAATGTTTTAGTGTCTTTGTACTTTGAGATGATATCTTGGATGTCATGATAGATGTAATCTACTATTCAAAACCTCATTATGATATTAATCCATAGAATTCATATGTGTTATGATATTCATTATGTTAGTTTATTTCTTATATATCCCCACCTATGTTGGATAATTAGGATTAATCCTATATTATGTCTTCTGATATAATTTATATATTGATATTCATGTTATCAATGATAGAGATGGCAAAATACCCCTACCACACTCTCCTATACAAATATTATATGCCACGTATGAATATTTGGGCTATGGTGGATTATGGTTATAATGAATATACTCACATGAGATATAGTGTCTCACAATAATGATATACATGTATATGATGACTATGGAGTAATAAGGTTGTATTCTATACAAACATACAGGTCGTAATGGAATATTGTTATTACTAACAAACTTATTCATGGGTTATAATGACTAAATGTATAATATGTATTTAGACTATATTTAATGTATATATGTTGTACTAATTATTTATGTGGTCATTAAGAAGAAGTTAATAGGTGGATGTGACTAGGATTTGTTTACATGAATATTTAGTATGATTTATGGATAATATAAGCCCAATAGGGAAAATAAAATCAATGTTTACGGTGATAGTTTTTTAAGAAAGTGAAAATGGGGATCCTATATTCTATATATTCATTATTAAATTATATAAACCACTTTAGTTTGTTATATGGTGAGCTTCCTTGGTTGGAAAGGGACTATAGTTAACCTAATTTAGTTAAAAATATAGTTTTACTATTTAATCACCAGACATTTAATATGCTTCTTAAAAACATTCATGAGATATTTTATCTATTAACTCACAACGAATACATGAATTCTCATACACATATATATATATCTATGTGACTATGTCATTATTTATATTAACAGGTGAAAATTGGTGATCATGTTTGATCTTACTAAAACATAGCTTTTTTCAATATTTACTATTTTTCATAGTCTGGACTATGAAACATACACATTCAGAGGCAATAGACCCCCACACCCAGACCAAGTGAAAATACACACATTTCTCATATATATTTTATTACAATTAATGTGACACAAATTAAACCAACCCAAGTTAAAATATTTATGACTTATATTAGCTCCCTGATATAACCATGACTGTTCTAGTTTTAGGGTTTAATGAATTATAGAAAACAATTATCATGAAACACATATATCAATGTAATACAATGGAAAATTTCCCAATATACACAAAATCTTTATTATACTACATGATTTCAATTTATCACAAAAAATTTCATTACAAATGATACTTAAAAATAATATTCATAAATTATAGGTGATTTATATCATCAAGGAATATAAAAAAATATATTTGTGACCTAAAATAACCATTAATGCTAATAATAGGCATTAGAAATCAAATATTAATTTTTATAATAAGATGAGAATATATTAATGATAAATTTATCAATGATAATGGGAATATAATAATTTAAAAAAAACCCAAATTTTCAAGAAATAAAATCATAAAATAATGAACAAATATTTTTGAATAAAATAAAAGTCTATAGTCAATAATATTAATCAATGAGTGAATAAAAAATTAATAATAATATTTCATAAATGTTTTGGGGAATATACATAATTATATAATTTCATTTCATATTTCCTTCCTTGCATCCATGATATCATTGTATAGTAGATATATTCCAATATTGTATTTGGTTTATATTAAATTAACATTAAAATTTAATGGATTAATCGCTTATAGTTGATTGGGATCACTAACAAATACCATACATGATATCTCACGAGATATAAATAATTTCACAGTATACTGAATTTCAATATAATTTGTATCCCACACATCACATTATTATAATTAAACTATATATTTAATGAGACCAATGTATCATTCCTCATTCTTTCAATGAAATATTTACTGATGGGAAAAAATTTATGAAAATTTACATAAAGATGAACATAAGTCATCCATAGAATGGAAATCGATGCTATTATTAATAAATATCCATTTTTATAAGGTTTTGGGTCAATTAAAATTTTATTCAACCAAGAAATAAATATCCTTTTTTCGAAATGGGAGATTCAAAACCCATTAAAATAAGTGAAACAAGCCAGAAAAAAAGTTTTCTAAAAAATAAGAAATTTTATTTTATTTTTGTAACATCTATTAAATTAAATTTTTACATGAATAATGGAGATGTAATTTCTTAATAGGTAGGGAATAATATAATGAAAGATCAATAATAAATAAATCACATAATAGTGGGAAATAGAGATCAGGTGTTAAATAATAAAAACATTTTTTTACAACATTTTAAAGAATATATAGAATGACACATAAGGAAAATGGTAAAAAGTTTTATTTTGAACCATTGTAAAAAGTAATAATAGTATCCAACATCCCTAATAATAAATTAAATATAGATAATAAAAAAATAAAATAGTAAAAAAATACCCATACAGAGAAAAATGAGGTAGGAAAATTAATTTTAATCTTTTAAAACAATGATTTAAAATAAAAATAATTATAAATTTTAAATAAAAACCTCAAATGAAAGAATGAACTTGTTATGGAAAATAAAATACCATATATTTAGTAATTATATCTGAATTTAGTATATATTTTACTCTCAAAATATGATGTTGATTATATTTCCCACACTGAACAGAAAACCAAAATGACACTATAATACTTCTTAACATAAAATTGTAGTTGTTAAATTGTGACATTTAAAATGTAGCCATTAAATTTCTAGGAACAAATTAATGTATCAAAATTACTAATTATATATAGAAAAGAAAAATAAATTTTAATTTTTATACTAATGCATTTATAATATTCAATTATTATAGTAAAACAACTAAAAAGATCATTTAATGATTAAAAAAATATTTTTAATCGGAATTAATTTTTTATGTTCTATGTATATGTAAATAAAAAAATATAATATTGTATGGTTCAGTAATTATACAATATTTTTTTATATAAATAAAAAATTTAACTAAAATTATAAGTAGTTGACTATAAATAATAATGAAAATTTTATATATTTTAAAATTAAATTTAATAGGATTATAGTTTTATTTATATATTATATTTCAATTTAAAATTTTAATTAAAAAATTCTATAATTTCAGTTCTTCAAAAATATTTTCATTTTGGTATTCTTCATAGAAATATCATCCTAAGATATTTTTTTCAGAAAAGATTTATTTTTCGGTGAGTATTGAAAAATATTATAATCACAATACTGTGATTTATCTAACATCATTAAGATATAAGTATACCATTAAACTTATGAAACATTTTCATGATTAAATATTAATTTTAAAATTAAAAATATCAATTTCAAATTATTTAATTTTATTTATGAAAAAATATTTTATATTTTATAATATAAGTATATTTTTTCTTAAATTTTTTTAATGCATTATAGGTCTATTATTCTATAATAATTTTTCAAGAATTTTAAAAAAATAAAAAATTTACCAAATTATATTGATTCAATATTTGAAATTATGTTTCCAAACATATGTAATAATTTAGATTATTATTTTATAAAAATAATTATTTATTTATGTAAATAATAGTTATATAAATAAATGTCACCATTGTTAAAGTATTAAAGAAAGTATGAAATATTTAAATAATGATATAAACATGCTGCTAAATGATGTGTTATGGAATTAATCATCCATCATGAATCCCCTCTATAATATTTTTATATTTTTGAGTCATTTTACCATGAAGATTATAAGATAATAATATGAAGTTATGGGTATTCACCAAGGCTTCACTCACCTCACTAATAAATAGAGACATCCAACATCACTTAACAAACAATATTAAAATGGATTTTAGAATTCATATTTTCCCAAAAATATTAGAAATGATTTATCCATGTCCAAAATGTTTTTTCTCTTAAAAAAATCACCCAACCAATGGTTAATAAAATTTGAAATATTATAATTCCAATGCGATTAGAAAAATTACCAAATCGATACATTTAATAAATATATATTTATGCATTACTATTCTACATAAAATTAAATTTTACAATAAAAAATATTATCCTAAATTTTATTAGTATTTAGTTTTTTATAATTATGTAATTTACTTTATATAATAAAAAATAAACTATTAGAAAAATGAGAACATTTTTTGGGTTATATGAAAATTGTTGCTTTCATGATCGATATGTTTTGTTTACCATAATAAAATTAAATGGTTTGTTAAAAAAATTATATAATAATAAAATATGATATTAATAAAAATCATGATATTCATAAATCTTAATATATTTTATATCTTCTATTTGCCCTATGGAAAAAATTTTCACCATTATGTATGTGCAAATTACCTTAATCATAGATCGACGTGTTCTATTTTTCATCACACCCTTAAAATAAAGGTTTTCGAATATATTTAATTTATATAAATGATATATAAGAATTATATTTATCATAAATATGGTTTATATTTATTTAAAAAATTAAGTTTTCATATGATAATATATTGATATTAGTAAATTACTCAAAATAATATTATATGGCTCTGAACTTTCAAACCATGATCATATATTTTTCCAAAAAAACATGGGTATTCATAAATCAGATAAAAATAATTTCATTAATTTAATTTCTAATTAGGTAATGAAATCATGGTATAAAATATGGGGGTTCAATGTATCCATTATGAAGAACTTATGAAACAATTGGGATTACAACATCAAATAATAAAAGTAACCACTAACTAAATTATAAATACATAATAATTGATTATACAGGAAGAGAATAAAAAATATTAATAAATATGATTTTCAAATAAGTTATGATGATTTTTATATTTATTATATTGGATATTAAATCAACCTTTGTGAAGCGTTGAATTACAATAAGTGGCTTCTAGTTTAAATTTTGTTCATTGAGACATATGAAATATTAACAATTTTTTTCGTGGTTTGTATACATCCCATTAATTTTACATTTATACTATATATAATGAGACAATGGTATTATAGTTTCATAACACATACTCTATTCAATTGACAATTGGGTTCAATGTTCCTTAGTTATCGAGGGTTTCTTTTAGATATCGTCTTCAAATCTAGATTACTGGGGATGAAATTTCATTTGGGAAACAAATTATATCAATATTTTAACTAAAACCCCAATTTTTTTTATTCTATTATAGAAATTATTAATTTTTAACATATCCTATCTCAATTACATTTCCCTTTGTATGTAATTTACTAGATTTGATTATTGCATGTGAAACATATCCCACCTCTTCTTTTTGTGGGGAATTTTTTTTCAATAATGAATTATTCATCTTTTAATTTTATAGATATCCATATATATATATATATTCTAAGATAGTTAATTAATATTTCAGTCATGTATTATGAAATTATTATAAGTTTTTTGATAAATATTTCAATGATATTTCATAAGGTTTGTTTTTTCAAAAGTGTGAAAAAAAAATATTTTTAATGTTTTCCATATGAACACATTATTTTTGGACCAATAATATTCACGATGCTTCCATTTCACGGTTTCAATTTGTTTTTTAAAAAATAGTTATGATTCTTAATATTTCTGAGGTGAATATAATTTTTTTATATTCTTCAATAGTAATTTTTTTATATTGGAATAATTTATTTTTAATGGGGTTTAAAAGAATATTATTTTTAAACAAGATTTCACTATTTAAATGATATATTAAAGAAATATTTTTGAATCAATTTTTCTTTTTAAATATTTTTTTTTAAAAAAAAATTGTGTTATAAAGGATATTTGTTAAAAAATATTATCATGATTATATTATTTATTTTTGTGGGAACTATTTCTGTAGTGTTCATTCATTTAAAATGGAATATTATAATTAATATTTATTTATAAAAAAATCATAAATATTTATTTTTCATATATTTCAACTACCATTAACATTCCTTGTACTAATATTTCATTTTTTCAAATCATACTATCAAAATTCTATTTTTGGATGACTTATTATTATAATACACTAATGGTTTTTTTCCTCAAAACCCATGTTTTTTACCAGGTTTTAATTATGCTCTATTGAATTGAGGAATCTTTTTACGACCATATAATAAAATTATACTGAATTAATAAATTTTATTATATGTTTCCATTATCACCCTCCAATCAAGTAGTTAATGTGTTCTATTTTGGTGAAATAATAAATAGTATATGATTGCTATCTTAGTTAGATATTGACAAATTTTTATTTCTTATATAATTATGATGTGGTGAAATTAGTGTTTTCCATGTCATTGACAAGGTGTGATGTTTAATTTTATATCAATGTGATTTGATGAAACATTAATGTTTCCATTTAATTGTGATGACAATATCATAATGTTTTCAATTTACATGAAAAGATGATAAATTACTATTTTACATCTATTTGAGATGATGATATAATAATTTATTACATTTGAATTTTATTATGATGTGTTTATAATTCTAATCCTTATGATATAATGGCCCATATAAATTGTCAGAATTCATTATAAAATAAATATTTTAAATAGTTTTTTTTAAATCATATATTTTATAGTGACCTCATGATATTATGGCTCATGTGTTATGTTATGATAAAATAATTATACTTATTTTCTATTGAAGATATATGTTAGTTAAGGTATCTTTTTCTAATATTATGTTCACATGACTTGATTATCCTCTCATTTCCCATATTTCTATCTTATTCCAAATTATGATCTTCATTTTTTATTTTGTATATTTACCTATATCGAGAATTTGACGTCACAATTTCTTAGGATTCCATTCAATATGATTTAAAAATGAGTATATCCCATGGGATTACTAGAAGTTTTTCTAGTATGGTTTAATTATGAACAATGGATTACAATAATAATTTTATATTTATAACCTCAACATTTTATAAACGTTCATATAATAGGTGTGTGATTTAATTTGAGCGAATCAGTGTCTAAATTATAAAATAAATTTGAAACATATGTATGTTTAGAATGGATTATCTCAATTTATAATTATGGCCATGAATAAATAATTTGTTTTTATCATTAGATCATGATGTACGGTTTCTAGGGTGTCTTAGTTTTTATCAATGTTGGTTTAGTAAAATTTTGAGATTATGATGAGATTTTTTTCAGACCTTAGGGTTAATTATAATTATAAGATAACATAATGAATATTGGTTGAATATATGTTATATGTTCCTAAATATAACAACCATGTCTATATATAAATATTTTTTTTCTATCCTGTTTAAAGATTCTCCTCGGGGTAACAATGCGGATAAAGATGGTTTGGTATTAACTCAATCTTCACTCAGTGCATATGAAGTGGGCCAAAATACACAGCTAGATTGAATCTTCAAGGGGATATGATATGGTTGATCATTTTACATTTATTATCTAATATTATGGGAATATAAATATTTTGTTTAGAGAACCAAATTTCAAATGATAGCAGATAACATATTTTAAAACAAAAAATATCTAATTATAATATATACATTCCATTTATGAGTTACATTGTCTTATTTTTTAGTTTTATTATTTAAAACATATTAAAATAAGTAAACACATACATAGAATTTTGTGTCTATATAGTAATGGATAGATCTTGGAAAAACCCCACAATCCACAGGTGTAACTGATCATGTAATGGTTATCTCAATGAGTAACCAAATGGGAAAGAAAATTCATTGAAAACCATTATGAAAAATGATATCCCAGGTTTTGAGAAATAACAAAATCCATGATGAGATCTTGAATGTATAAATTATGGTGTAGCATGGTATTAAATCATTAATTCAACAATATATACTTTACATCATGGGATCTTACAATCACTAAATTACTGAACAATGGTTTAATGCAATATAAAAGAAATTTTCTGTTCTCTAGATCACGGAATATGAACATTTGGTTCTAGTGGCTTATTATTTAGCGAAGTAATCCAATAAATAATGAAAATTATAAATAGAATGATTAAATAGAAATAAAATAGATCTATAAAATTAGATAGGATTAATACAATATTATCCCTAGTTATTTCCCTCGTAGTAATCAAATACATATGGAGGGAGAATTCCATGAATTGAAAGCATAATGAGTTGAATTAATTAGAAACTATAAATAAAAATTTAGGAGTCATAAATAGTTTAATTCTATTATTATCATTGAAACTAATAGATAAAATGATTATTTCTTTTGTGTTCAGACACCAAGCCTTAAAAGGTATATTATATGTGAGAATTTTGAAGATTTGATGAAATTGTTCGATTTGTTCTTATGGTATACATGATGTAACATCATGGTATTTTAAAAGGAAACAATGTATTTTTAAATGGACTACTGATTATCTTTTGGAATATATAATCTATCCATTAAACTAATTTTATTGCATTTATGTTTTGAATTTAGAGAAACGGACATACAAAGTTGCGATTAGTAGGTATTTGGAATCTGATATGGAAAAGTAAATTTTTTCATTAATAGAAACCTTCCCATATGAATATTAACCTACCCTTATGAATACTATTGTGTATATTAATATGTACCATATGAATATAATAAATTATTTTATTAATTTTATAAGATAATGATACCTTGTTTAATTTTTCATGGTGTTATAAAATCAGTTATGGTTTTAAAGTTGTTATTTTTGGAATAAAATATGATTTTTAAAATAATTAAAATATTTATATTTAAAAATTTATTTCCAAAATATATAGATCATTTTGTAATTCTAAAAGTTTAAAATTTGTTATGCTGAATTTGTTGTATTCTTATGAAATACATGAATTTTTTGTGAATAGTGATATATGGTAAAATAACTTATATATAAATTATCAATTAAATAAACTATTCATGACATAATGGTTGATATAAGAGAATATGGTTCAAAATCAGATAATCTCATTACCATTTTATCTCATGAATTAACACTATTCGTAGTCTTGAGAAATAATATTTATCTAATGATTAAAATAATGTAAAACCTATCATCTCATTTACTATAAATACATCCCCCATTCCCCTCTTCCACTCATAGCTCAAAATCCATGATCCATGCTAAGTTATAACAAATACATCTCACAATACCCTTCCCCACGTCCAATACCTTATGGAATCACCAAAATCCAATCCAATGGACTTAAGAAGGATCTCAGTGAGAATATATCAAGTGGAAAACATGCTCTTATGTTTTATTTTTTTCTTTTCATTTTATTTTCTATTATTCTTATTTAATCTACTCCCCATATCCATGAAGAATGAAATATCTAGTATATTACCTATTCTTCATTTCATCAGGTTTATATAATATTCACCATTATACATATTCTCTCCAACCTATTCTAGAAACTAAATCATTATCTATGACGTGTCAATTTACCAACATTATAGACGATCTGATTTCAATTTATTTTATATCCTTCAATACTAGTAAGGAAAGAATTTTTATTGTTAATAAAAATTATAATTTCTGTATCATAACTTATTTCATGTTATATAATCATATTCTACACATTATATTATTTTAATATACAAAATGAGTTCATTATCATCATAGAACCACCAAAATTATCTAAACGATCTTCATTAATGTTTTAACAAATGAATCAACCTCATATTAGAATTAAAAATTATAAATGGTAAAATTTAAGAATAAGGATATATGAAAATGTCATTTCATTTTACTTTTGTAAATTTATTTCAATACAATAAGGGAATCAAATACATACCGACCATTGATATATTGTAATGAACGCACCTAAAGCAGTTGAGAAAACAAAATACTAAAAATTAAAGGGTGATGTCATGTTATGAAATGATCATATAGAGTTTTATAAACATAAATAAGGTTCATTAAGTTTTTTATAACACTCTTTTAATCTTTATACAATAGTTTTAAACATGTTTTGTGTAATAAAAACCGGAGGTAAGTGAGTCCAATTCCCAATTTCCATTCACTGGGATATCCTTCTACTTAATTATATATTTTGTATTTAAATTGTTTTGTGACATTATTTTTTTTATTATTTTATGTTTTATTATGTGTATTTATAGTGTATACATATATCCATTCAAATCTACTTATTATTACTCCAATTATATTGCTAAGTGACGTTCCTTTTAAAATTATATTAAATGTATGATTAATTAAATTCGAAATGATTGTGGAATGAGTTATTATTCCTAATATCATATGACATATTTATATTTTTTGTTCCTTGGACATAGTTATGTTGGATTGAGTCCATTATAGCTCCTGATATGTTGGGTTCAACACATTATTGCTCTTGATATATTAGGTTGAGCCCATTATAGCTCAAGAAATGTTGGGTTAAGCCCATTACAGGTCATGATAAGTATCATTGAACCCATTATAGCTCATGATATTATGGGATGATCCCATTATAGATCAAGATATAATGGGTGATCCCATTATATCTCTCCAACGCATTGGATACTATAGAGATTTAAGTTGACCGAAGGGTTATTTAATCACTAAGCTTTATTATGCGAGTGATAAACTATATATGTCCCATGGGAACTGCATGATGTTTTTATGCATGCTTATGAGTTTTCAAGAAATGTGTTTTAATGATTTTTCATGATTTTTCTGGAATAAAGATTTTTCATTCTTTATACCCCTTATTGAGCATTTTATGCTCATCCCATCTATTTATAATGTTATTCACATAATTACTCAACTGTTAAAATTGACAGTTAATGTTATAATTAAGATGGATCCAATTAGTGATATTGTAATTATTTTTTTAATCTATGATTCAACGTATGTATGTGGATTTATACTTCTCTAGAACCTAGATTTGAAATGGTCTTTTTTATAATGTAAGGTGTATTTTTCTGTTATATTTTAGCATCGAATCCAAAATTTCAGTTTCGGGGAAATAATGTTGGTTTTAGAGGAACAGTAAAGAACCCATAAAAGATTAAACGTTTCCATTTTTTTAGAAAACATTATGTGATAGTTTTTTCTTTTAGAATTTTTGAAATTAAGTACACATACGAAAGAATTTTTTCATAATTATCGATATGTAAATTCTGAAATATAAGATCAATAAACAAATTATGAGGGCGTAATTAATTTAAAGTGGGGATAATGTAACATCATAATATTTTAAAAGGAAACAATAAATGCCTAAATGAACTACACAATACAATTTTTTATTTATAATGGAGACATTAAACATAACTTTATTAATTATCTGTTTTTAATTTCAAAAAACGGATATACACAATGGTGATTCATAAGTTATTTGGTGACTAATTAGAAAAAGATATTTTTTTGGGAATGGTAACATACCCTTATGAATAGTAACATAAAGTTATGAATTGTAATATGAATTGGAATATGACTCTTATGAATAGTAAATATTATTTTATTAATTATATATGATAATGATATCTTCTTTAATATTTCATGGTGTTATAAATCAGTTATAGTTTTAACGTTGCTATTTTTTGAAATAAAATAGGGTTCTCTAAAAAATTAAATAATAATATTTATAAAATTATTTTTAAAAAATGGAACTCCTTTGTGAATTATAATTTTTGAAAAATTATTAGAGTGAATGTTTGGGATTTTCATGAAATACTTGAATTTTATACAAATAGTGAAATACAGAGAAAAATAGAATATATAAATTATAAAAAAATAAACTATTTTTTAAAAATGGATGATGTAAAAACCCTTGGTTTTAAATATCCTACTCTCATTAATTTTTTTTACATGAATTACGGCTATTCATTTTCTTGAACAGTAATATTAATATGATGATTAGAGTAATATAAAACCTCTCCTCTCCTCCAATATAAATATACCCCACATTCCTGTATTCCTCTCAGACGTATCAGACATTGAGAATTTCCTATGTTCTATCCAATAATACTCCCAAGACCATTCCCCACGGCCATTTCCTACTGGTCTCACCAAAAATCCAAATCTAGTGGCCTTAAAAAGGATCTCATGGAGAATATATCAAAAGGTAAAAATCCTCTTTTGTTTTTCTTCTTTTATTTTCATTTTATTTTATATTCTTCTTCTATCCTCACCTGGCGTTATCCAATAGGAATAAATGATATAGTATAACACATATTCAGGATTTCATCATGTTAATGTATGATTTCCCATTATACCTTTTATTCTATATTGCCTATTATGGAAAGTAAAACACTATCTGTGATATGTCGATTTACCGACATTATACACTATGGAATTTCAATTTATATTACATCTTTCAAGGATTGTACTGAAACCATTTTTATGGTTCAACTAGATCTAATTTTTGAATTATATTTTATTTATGGCTGTATAATAATTTTTTTCACATGATATTAATTTACAAAACAGAATGAATTTGTTATTATCAAAGAACCTCCAAAATGTTCTAAATGGAAATCATTAATGATTTAACTAATGAATCATCATCATATAATAATTCAAAATGATAAGTGGTATAATTTAATGATAAATAAACATGAAAATAATGTTTCATTCCTCTTCTAAAATTTCATTTTCATAAAACATGTAAATCAAAAACAAACCGTTTATTGAAATAATGTAAAGAACACCGCTGAAATAATGAAAGGAACCAAATAAAATTAATTAAAGGGTAATGTGATGTTATGAAATAATCCTATAAGGTTTTATAGACATGAATATGTATCTATATGATATTAATAACACTATTTTAAACATTATACATAAGTTTTAAACACATTTGATGTAAGAATAACCTGAGGTAAGGGAATTATTTACCCAATATCCATCCTTTGGGATAACCATCTACTTCATTATTTATGTGGTATTAAAATTGTTTTTTGTGATTAATTTATTAATACTAATTTGTATTATGTATATTTTTATTGTATACACATATCAATTACATTATTTTAATTCACACTCTGATTATATTTGTAATGGAATTTCTTTTTAAAAATATTTTAAATGTATCTTTAATGAAGTTCAAAAATATTATATAAATATATATTTATTTAAGGTATAATTGATTATTCTTGATTTCATTATAATTTATTAAAATAATATGTTCCTTTGAAATTGTTAGGGTGGTTTGATCCCATTATAGATCAATATATGTTGGGTTGAGCCCAATATTGGTCAAGATGTGATTAGTTGATCCCATTAAATCTCATGGTATTTTGGGTTAAACCTGTTATATATCAAGATATGTTCAGTTGGGCCTATTAAATTTCATTATATTCTAGTTTGATCCCATTATATCTCATGATATATTCAGTTTATCCCATTATATCTGAAGATATGATGGGTGATCACCATTATAGATCTCTAATGCATTGGGTATTTCATAGATGGAAGTTGACCAAATGGTTATTCCATGTGTAAGGGATGTTTTAAGAGTGATATGGTAAATATGTCCCAAATATTCTACCTGATGTTTTTATGCATGATTTTGAGAGTTCATGGAAATTGTTTCTTATGTATTTTCATGATTGCACTGGACTAATAGTTTTTTTTACATCCTTTACTAAGCATTTTTTCTTCATCCCATTTTTATAAAATATATTTCTCATAGGATTACTTAGCGGTTCAATGGGTTGTTAAGGTGTTAATAAATAGAACTCTAATTAGGTATATTATAATTATTTTTAGTAAAATAAGATAAAATATATGTAATTTCTTTCTAATTATCCATAACCTTGACCATAAATGGCTCTTGTTTGTAAAATGTACTGTGTATTTTTTGTTTATATTTTAGCACCAAATCGGGAAGTGCAGGTTTAGAGCTTTACACATGTATAGTGGAGATATTAAATATTATAATGGTTTAGCAGAAATAAAATGGAAAATATACTTTCATGGGAACATAATAGATAATTCGTATATATGTATTAATTATTAATCTACACACCAAATATATTTGAAGAAGAACTCAGGTGATCCTCTTAAGATATTTAGAAAATAATATTCTTGTGTAATTTTAGGAAGAACAGTGAATTATTAAAATAATAAATGAAAATAGTGTATATAATAATATGGTGAATAATAAAGTACCTTCTAATGCACCACCTACACATCATTTCTTAAAATGAAGGGAATTTTAGAATTATGTAAACCAATTCTACTTTTCTCTGACTGTAAAATATGATCATCCCTAGAATACTCCTAAAACATGTGACCATAGAACAAACTATTACATTATAACTACTGATGTGGATCATAATAATAATGTTAAAAATTTACACGAATCAAAATTTGTGGACAACTTATTTGATTATAATTTAGAAACTGAATTATATTGAACATGTTTTCAAAATTTAATAGATGACCAGACTATTGTTTTTATAAAAAGAATCGTGATATGATAATTGTATCCCAATTTTATGTTTATAGTATTGTTCCTTATAAAAAATTTTATTATAATTCATTTAGTCTAATTTTATTTGAATTTTCAAATGGATTAGTTATCTATACATTAATGAAATATTATTTTTGGAATTATAAAAGTCATATTTCATATCATTATATGATATTATTACAATTAAATAATGATTATAAACCATTTAAAATGAAAATTTTAAAATCCATGTCTCAATACTAAATATTGATATACACATGGAATATATTCTTAGAGATAAAATCAATTTTTATAACATTCCTATCATGAGTGATTATATGTGTTTTCTAGTCATACCCATGTTAGTGTGGTTTTTGTTTCATTAGAAAATATATTTAAATTAAAGACCATATAAAGAATATCATTATCTAATTTCAGGTATTAGAGAAAGATAAATTTTATGGATGAAATTAATTGAAGGGGTTATAGTGTTGTGTAACACTCAAATGTTCTAAATTCATTTTCTTTTATACAATTATTTAGGTATTCTATAGCATGAATTAAACATAACCTCTTGTCTATGTGAACCTTGAAAATGTAAACCAATATAAAATAAACCAAAAATTAAAAATTAATAATATTACTAAAAAAGATATTAAAAATATTAATAATGGTTTTTAAAAAATCAAATTTTAATTTTATTTCAAAATAAATAAAATCATAATATTTTATGAATTCATATTATAATTAAAAATATATTTTATTCAAAAATATGATCTATCAAATATTTGAATGTGAACATTATATTTAAATTATCAATTTTTATAAATTTAAATTTACAATGTTTGTATAAATTTTTAAATAATCATTTCAATATTATTCTAGTTTTAAATTCTTTTATTTTTTTAAAAAGAATCACTTCTCATTGAATTTAAAAAATACATAATTTCTTTTAAAAAAAGAACTTCTTTTAAAACATAGGTCTCATTTTGATTATAATTTGATCTTAATGTACAATAAATAAAATTTAATTAGAAATAATATAATTAAATAAACAATAATCATCATTATATATGATTTGGATACAAAATAATTTTTTCGGTCATTATTTTCTTTATAAAAATAGTTTTTATACGCACAATGTGTTTTATCACAATAAATTTAATTAATATATATTTATTAATTATTTTAATGATATATATATTTTATATTCAATAAAACATTTTAAAATTAATTTTATTTTTTTACATATTAGAATGTATGTAAATAATGTTTTATGCATGAAGAGTCATTCTTGTATAACATGTTTTCAATGAGGGATTCGTGCTTACGTGAAATTAAATTCATCAACATCTAGTAAATTTTTTTCTAATGGATTAAATATTTATAATATAAATAATAAATATAATATAGTGTGTTTATAATAATATCATTTCATAGATAATATACAAAACAGAAATATTTTGTTTCAATAGTTTGGGTTAAAATGGGTGTATTGTGGTGATTAAAAAAAGATATATGGTTACTAATGTTCCACCCACAATATAATTATACAATTACATGTAGTAGAGAAATTATGAAAACATAATATCAAAAAACTGGGTTAATGATGATGTTCAATTTCAAAAACATATTAATCGTAAAGATAATGTTAAATATTAAATGTATAGTATTTTTTAAGTGGGTTTGATGATGATGTGTCGAAGGATAGAATTATCATGGTACCTAGAACATATAATTCAAAATTTGATAATGGTTCGAGAGAATCATTTATATGTGAGTAATTTTATAATTTTATCACATTACAACCAAAAAAATTAGTTTTTTAAATACAATTGATTACCCCTAATGATATGATGATCATATCAGAAGTCTTTAATTTTACCTAAATGAGGTAACTGTGAATGTGATCCATGAAAATATTGTTATTATCCCTATAGATAAAATTTATGTGATTTTGGGAATAGTTTATAATTTATTATATAAATCCCGTATCAATTGAAGGGTAATGTATGTAACAAGTTTTATTTCAGATAAACCTATTAATGTCGATCGATGCAAGGGTAAATGTGAAATTTTAATAAGTATTAAGGCTATTTTATGGGTCATTATATTTATTCAAATGGGTGATTTATCACAAATAGTTGGGAGAAACATAACATAAAAAATATTGTTATTATAAGATAATTTTTTATCTCTTTTCTAAATAGATTACTTTTATTCCGATGAATTATGAACTCATGTTTTGAAAAGTACTCATAACTGGTATAACGCCTATTTCAACATATTCATATATAATGGAAATAATCTTTTCACAAATGATAAAGATGAAACTCTATAAGAATCTTGATAAAATATTCATTCTACCATGTTTGTAACAATGGGTTACACAAATTTTTTAGGTTACAAAGATATATGGATCAATGTGACTCGTCATTGATTAATAGGGATATAAAAATGACATTATCACATCTATATATCATCTTTCGATTATTAATGATTTTTTGATCATTTAATTAGAGGTAAATATATTATCATGATAGATCTATTATTTAGGTACACTTAGGTGAGTGAAAAAATTGATCACATTCACAAGATAAACATATAATTTTGATATAAGTTGTATGAATTTATATCCATGCCATTTGGTTTTACTTACTCCCCTACTATCATGATGTGTTAAATGAATATATTATTTAATGGTTACCTAGATTTTTTTTTCATTGTTTTTATAAATGATAATTTTATATATTCCAAGATAAAATAATATCAAAACATCACATAAGGATTATACTAATGAACATAAGTAAAGGGAATATATAAGAAAAATTTACAATGTGTGAATATTGGATAATGAATATTTTATTTTTTAGGCATATAATCTCAAGTGATGGTATAAAAGTGGATCTGAACAATTGACAGTTATTAAGCATTATCACTGTAATGTCCCGGACCACCCTGGTCTATTACTTTGTGAAAATGCGGTGTCGGAGGAGTTCCGGGAGGTCAAGGTGACTTATCCCCTAGCTGCGGCCTACCGGTAGCTCCGTCTACCGGTAGCTGCTGTCTACCGGTAGCTCGGTCTACCGGTAGCTACTGTTTACTGGTAGCTCGGTCTACCGGTAGCTGCTGCCTACCGGTAGCTCGGTCTACAGGTAGCTACTGCCTACCGGTAGCTCGATCTACCGGTAGCTCCTGTCTACCGGTAGCTGCTGCCTACCGGTAGCCGGTCTACCGGTAGCTGCTGTCTACCGGTAGCCGCTGCTTACCCGTAGCTCGGTCTACCGGTAGCTGCTACCTACCCGTAGCCGCCGGTTACCTTGAGCTCGGTCTACCGGTAGCCGCCGCTTACCGGTAGCTGGGTTTACCAGTAGCCACGGCGTACTGATAGCTCGGTATACTGGTAGGTGCAATCTAGCAGTAGCTCGGCTAACACTTTGCCAAATTTCCAGTTCAGTGAATAGTGTTTCTATCGGTGAGGTTCTATCGGTGGACTTCTATCGGTGAGGTTCAGTGAACAATGTTTCTATCGGTGAGGTTCTATCTGTGGACTTCTATCGGTGAGGTTCAGTGAACACTGTTTCTATCGGTGAGGTTCAGTGAACAGTGTTTCTATCGGTGAGGTTCTATTGGTGGACTTCTATCGGTGAGGTTCAGTGAACGATGTTTCTATCGGTGAGGATCAGTGAACAGTGTTTCTATCGGTGAGGTTCTATCGGTGGACTTATATCGGTGAGGTTCAGTGAATAGTGTTTCCAGAGTTCATACGAGCTACCGATTCCATACATTGCCAAATTTTTGAGTATGTGAACAGTGTTTCCAGCTTCGCAAATATGACATTTACTTTGATGTAAAATACTTTTAAAACCTTATTTTAAGTACTTTAAGGCCGATTCAAAGGCCATAATTTCTATATTAATTATTCCTAAGGCTGGAATGGTTTTACTTGGTCAAACCGCGTGGGTTAATGCGATCCGTTTTTAATGGAGAATAAATCGGATCATAAATCGTCGCCTCTCTAATTTTTTTTAAAGGAACGAGATATCATTCTTCGTTGTTCTTCCTCCTGGTTCTCATATGCAAGACGCTAGAACCTTTCAATCCTTCCCGTAGGTGTTTCATAATCAAACATTACTCGGATCAGTTCTGCTCTGTTTGATGCTACCAAGATGTGTCCATCATTCTTCCATATAAGGTATGTTTTATCATCGTTCCATCAGGGATCACCTTCTCTTGTTCTCCCTTCTATATTACCATGTAATCTCCACGGTTCTAATGGGTTTTGGTTGGTTGGGACTTACCGTGGCATCCTCGGGTGGATGCAGTTGTCGCGAGAGAAGGATTGTGGCCCGTTGTGTGGATAAAGGACGTCAAGAACTCTTCGAGGTAGGGGATTCATGGATTCTCTAATTGTGTATGTGCAATCGTAGAATTATCATGATTTATTCCTTTGGATCACAATGAAATTGACCTAATTAAATACTTGAACCGAATTAAAATAATGGGTTGATCGCATGTTGTTTCCTTGTACCGTGATAACGGTTTGCCTCATGTTTTCCTAGATAGAGTGATATCTATGAATTTTCTTTAATTAGTTGCCCGTTCATGATGGAAATTGATAAAGAACGTAAAGCTGGAATTATTTGTTAAATAATTGGCTAAAGATAAAGAGGCATGTTAATGAATCTGTTAATTCAAAATGGATTAAAGAACTATTAGTTCGATAATTTCAAAAGGGTTCTGAGTCACCTGCTTGCTTGTAAGGCTGAATGCCTTGTTGTTTGGAGCTCTGAGTGCTCATTTTGTATGAAGGATGAATGCCTTGTTAAAGGGCCGAGAGCCCATTTTGTGATCTTTGATTTCCTGCTGCTTGTTATTTGATGTGAGCCTGGATGGCTGTTGTGATATGTGGAGCTATGGGGACTTGTGGTTGTGGCAGCGGATGATGCCTAGTGTGGCGAGACGCATCGGTTTATGCATGTGGGTGTCAGGGAGGACACCAAGGATGATGGTATGAGATGAATGTGATGGTTTGATGTTGGTGGTTTGGTTTGGTTGTTTATCTGCTTTAATTTTCCACACTGCTCAAGGTAGCTGGTATTGCTTACCCTCATTCCGAAGGAGGCAAAAACCCACGGGGTATGCCATGTGCTTTCCGTGTTTAGCCTCTCGATGGAGGATGGGTCTATGCTCTTGCTATAGGTGGAAAAGACTCGACGGGTAGTATATCTACTCGACGTGTTGAGACCTTTTGTGTTTAGTAGCATAGGATGCTTTTCTAGAATGCCTGGGAATATGGGAAATTAATTCCATAATGAATGTTTGTTTAAATGGTGATATTCCACGGGATGGAGAAACTGGAATTTAATAGTGATGTGAATCCTAAAAAGGAGAAGTTTTTGAATGTGATGCCAATTTAGTTTAATGTGGTAAATTGTTCATGGTTAATTAATGTTTAAAGAATTAATTAACGTATAGTGGAACTAATAAAATGAGAATGGAGTAATCTAATAAATCTCTTCAAATGGTTGTGTGCTTATAGGATGCCTAGTCTTAGAAGTAGCATCCTGGAGTCTGAGAGATGTTAGCTGCAGTTGTTCCTATGACTAGGTAATGCCCATAGTGGGGTTGTGAGTCATATATATTCTGTACTTTTGTGTTTCTATACGCTACTCCACCCTGTCGGTAAGGGCAACCGACACCCCTGAGATTCTGAGCCCTGGGGGGGGGTGTGTTTTCCCCAACATTCTGATGGGAGGTTGAATGGATGACTACCCCCTTTGTCCCCGCTCTCTTCTCTTGGTAGATCTTTGTGCTGGAAGGCACAACGGTTAGTTTTACACATATATGTGTGTAGAGGGATGTAATGGCTTGTGGTTATTTCACACACATATATTCTGGATATAGTATCCTATGGACTACCATAGGTGTAATGTGTATAGGCTATAATGGCTTGAGGATCCTTACTCGGAGTATGGGATGTAATGGATTGAGGTATTATTACCGACGTATTATAAATGTTATGCGAGATGTGGTGGATCTCTAAAACTACCTGGTTACTTTTGGTTGTGAGTACGGTGTGGTGCTTCGCCCAGGTGTCTGCGGGAAAGCCTATGTGGTGCACGAGGTGCAGATTGTGGAACTTAGCTCAGGTGTCTGCGGGCAGGCCGTGGAGAGAGATGTACATGACGTATGTCGTTGGGGCAAAGAGGAAAACCATTGGGGAAGTAGTAGCGGGGTACCCTTGATATTCATTACTATATGCTATATTATTGTATGTGTTACTTGGTTAGAGTATCCATGGTGAGGTTGGGAACTTAGTATACCTATTTAGGTAACGAGTTAGTTTCACTTGCTGTTCACTGGGCATTACCATGCTTTATTTACTTTTGCACGAGAGGCTTGAGGAGGATCCTACTGAGTATACTGTTATACTCACCCTATGTATTTATAAACTGTTTTCAGGTCACTTGGAGCAGGTTGGAGGTCAAGATGGTTACATCTAGCTTGTGGTTGGAGGAGGAGCTATTCGGGCTTGTGGTCGCTGTCATTTTACTTTCTTTTGGGTACTTTTAGTTTCCCCTTTCAGTTGTAGCACTTTTGCATGACATTTCATATATGGACTTGAGTTTCTTTTATATTTCGGTTATGATTTTGAGTTATTTACAGTCTATTCTATCTCTCTCTTCTTCATGTGTTCTATTAGAGGTTAATGCCTCCCATTTGTGTGTGTATTATACCCTCGGTGCTAGTCGCCAACCCGGGGCCTGCTGGAGGCGGGACTCGGGGGTCATTATCTCCCTTCTCACATTGCCTGCCCAGGAGGGGTACACTTTGTGGGGAGGGGGTCATGACAGAGTGGTATCAAAGGTCTAGTTGAGGGATAGGATAGAGTTTGGAGTTAGGCACAGGTGGGGATTCATGGGATGGTAGGGCAACAGTGTCATTCATGTTTAGAAAGTGGGGTAAACATTGGAGACCAGCAGAGACATAGGCATTTAGGGCCCCCTATGATCTGTTGCACGGACCTTTAAGCTTACGATGGCTACTAAACAAAGTGATACCAGTTGCAGGGTATAGACCTAGGAAAGGATCATGCATCATTATTCTTTGCGCTTGTGTTTGAATGGGTAGACCTTGGGATAGGTAACCTAAAATAAATAAAACAAAACAATTAGTTAATTAATGTTGAGTCTTCCATATTCCAGGCTTATGAGCACTAATAGTTGTTATTTTGCAGGTATGGCTCCAGGTCGACGTCCTCGTCAGGTTTGCGCAGAAGATGACCATCAGGCTGTTCCAGCAGATCGCCGTCGAGTAGAGGTTGGCGACGATGACACATGGGGGAAGACACTTCGAGAGTTTCAGTGCCAGAGTCTATAGAAGTACGAGGGATCCGTTTCAGATGCAGTCACTGAATACTGGTTGGAGGAGATCGAGATAGGCTTCAGTTCGATTCGTGCTCGGAAGGAACACTGGGTGTCCATGGTTGGGACGATGCTGTGTGGAGCAGCGAGGCAGTGGTGGTTCTTATTCCTCGGTGATCGTGAGGAGTCAGCAATCTCATGGGAGGAGTTTTGAGACAGGTTTAGAGTCGAGTTTCTTTCATCAACTGCGAAGGTGTCCAGTCGCCAGGAACTTCTCACCCTTCGACAGGGGAGCGCCAGTGTTCGAGAGTTTGGAATCCGTTTCAGGAACCTTCTATGATATGCTTCAGAACTGTTACCAGATGATGAGTCCAGGGCGAGGCATTTTGAGGAGGCTTTGCGTCCAGAGATCCAGCGCCAGGTCACCCCATTTTTGCTGAAGACAGATCTTGAGGTGCTAGAGAGGGTAGAGGTTGTTGAGTGGACTTTGGCCAGGGCAGGATCGTCATGAGAGGGGAATCGTCATGATTCCTCATGAAGCAGAGCTGTGTTCCGGGGTTCCCGGTTTTCAGGATAGAAGAGTTTCTGTTCACCTGGGGGTAGGTCCCAGCCCTTCCCATCTTGTTTCTCCGGAGGCAGAAACTCTCAGACCTATGCCAAGGGATCAGGCGCCTGTTTTTCTTGTGGTGGTCGTGGTCATCAGTAGCGGGAGTGTCCGACTTTTCAGAGCAGTCATCATGCACCGGGAGCTCCACTCCAGGTTCCTCCGTTGAGGCAGTTCCAGTCGAGGTAGCAGCAGCAGGTTGCACTAGTTTTAGATCACCAAAGGGTAGATGGAGCAGACAGAGGATAGCCCCATGACGCTCCCCGTCCTTAGAGAGAAGAGCGCGGCCGTGGTGGTGGTCGTCATCAGGGTCAGAGAGGCCGTGGAGGAGGTCGTGGTCAGCTTCATGCTCTAGCGTTACCAGCCCCAGGCGAGACAGATGTCGTTCGAGGAACCCTTTGCTTGTTTTATACCTAGGTGTATGCCTTGTTTGATTCAGGAGCAACACACTCCTTCATATCACCTACCCTTGTCCATGCTTTGGGACTTGATGTAGAGAGGCTTCCAGTGCCCTTGGCGTTGACTACACCAGTTGGAGGTAAAGCTGACTTGTTTGAAGTATGTAGAGACTGTGAGCTAGTGTTGGGGCAACAAAGCTCTTGGGGAGATTTCCTATGTTTACAAATAAACCCATATGATGTCATACTCGGAATGGATTGGTTGTATTCAGTGCAGGCTATTGTGGATTTCTACAGGAAGAAGGTCGTTTTCTTTGATGAAGATGGAGAGAAAGTGGTGTTTGTTGGTGAGAGAGATCCTCAGAGGAGTCATAGACGAGTTCCATCCTTATCATCCATGATTTCTGGGATGACGTTGAGTTCTTCAGAGGTTCAACAGTTGGCGTTTCCTAGGGTCGTAGAGGAGTACCCTGACGTCTTTCCAGAAGAGGTTGTATCCTTACCTCCTCGACGAGAGATCGAGTTTGGGATCGAGCTACACCCAGGAGCGTCTCCTATCTCTATGTCTCCATATAGGATGGACACTTCTGAGTTACAAGAGCTACGTATTCAGCTCGATGGTCTGTTGAAGTTTGGTTTTGTTCGGCCAAGTGTGTCATCGTGGGGTGCACCAGTTTTGTTTGTGAAAAAGGCTGATGGCAGTTTGTGGTTGTGCGTCGATTATCTTCGGTTGATCAAAGTGACAATAAAGAACCGCTATCCTCTCCCGCAGATTGATGAAATATTCGATCAACTGAAGGGTGCAAGTTGGTTCTCAAAGATAGACTTGCGGTAAGGATATCATCAGATGTGTGTAAAGTATGAGGATATCCCGAAGACTACATTCCGCTGTCGTCTTGGGCATTATGAGTTTGTTGTAATGCCATTCTGTGTGACGAATGCTCAAGCTGTTTTCATGGGGTTGATGAATGCTGTGTTCCGTGAATTCTTGGACAAGTTTGTTGTGGTTTTCATTGACGAAATCCTTGTGTACTCCACATCTGAAGAGGAGCATTCAGAGCATCTACGAGCCGTTTTGGGAGTTCTTCGCCAACATCAGCTGTTTGGTAAGTTGTCCAAGTGTGAGTTCTGGGCTCGAGAAGTTCGTTTCTTGGGACATGTTGTGTCCCAACTAAGAGTAGCTGTGGATCCTTCGAAGATAGAAGCAGTGGTGTCTTGGCCAGCCCCCAAGACCTTGTCAGAGGTGCGAAGTTTCCTTGGTCTCGCAGGCTATTATAGGAGGATTGTAACTAATTTCTCCTGATTTGTGACTCCTCTGACAGATTTGACCAGGAAGGATCAAGCGTTCATATCGACTGATCAGTGTTAGACAACATTCGAGTATCTAAAGGAGAAGTTGGTAAGTGATCCAGTCCTTTGTCTTATAGCGGAGGGAGTCCAGTTTGATGTTTTCTGTGATGCTTCACATCTGGGGCTAGGCTGTATTCTCATGCAGCAGAGGTTAGTTGTTTCTTATGGGTCTCGGTAGTTGCGTCCCCATGAATGAAACTGTGCCACCCATGATCTTGAGTTGGCATCCATGGTGTTTGCTCTAAAGTTGTGGAGACATTACCTCATTGGTGAGCACTTTGTGGTGTTCACCGATCATAAGAGTTTGAGGTATGTTTTCTCCCAACTTTACTTGAACATGAGGCAGCGTTGGTGGGTGGAGTTCTTGAAGGAATATGACATTGAAATATCGTATACACCTGGAAAAGGGAATGTTGTAGCTAACTCACTATGCCTAAAGATACATAATGATGTTGTGCGGGAATCTGGTGATTCTTGGAGAGTGATGGAAGAGCTATCAGCTTTGCATCTTGATATGGGAGAAGTTGGGGGTAGAGGTTGTCTTTTCCAGATGACGGTGCAGTCATCCCTGATGCAGAAGGTGGAAGAGTCTCAGTTGGGTGACCTAGAGGTGGATGTTTGGAGAGACAGAGTTGTATGTGGTGAGGCCCCTGATGGTTGGTTGGAGGATGAACAACACAGAGTGTTGTATCATGGTAGGGTTTTTGTTCCCTTGGCGATGAGCGAGACGGTTCTCCGAGAGTTCCATAGTTCAACCTTGGCGGTACATCCTGGTGTGACGAAGATGTACCGATCCTTGTGGAGTCAGTTTTTGTGGCCTGGGCTGAAGTGCATAGTTTCAGAATGTGTCTCTCGATGTTTAGTCTTCCAGAAGGTGAAGGCCGAACACCGTGTTCCTGGTGGTCTTCTCCAGCACATGGAGATTCCTCAGTGGAAGTGGGAGGACATCCCAATGGACTTTGTTACAGGTTTACCTTGAGCTCCGGGAGGACATGTTGCTATATGGGTGGTAGTGGATCGTTTAAAAAAATCATCCCACTTCATACGGATCAAGGAGTCGAGCTCAGTTGAAGTTTTGTCGAGGCAGTATCTAGAAGAGGTGGTGAGACTCCATGGAGTACCTAGGACAATAATTTCTGATCGAGATCCTCATTTTACCTCCAGGGTGGGAGAGGTCTCTAGAATGCCTTTGGCTCTCAACTGTGCCTTAGCACTGCTTTTCATCCTCAAACGGATGGTCAGGCAGAGCGAACCTTCCAGACTCTTGAAGACATGTTGCGCTCTTGTGTTCTCGATATTGGAGGTTCATGGACGAAGCACTTACCCTTGGTAGATTTGACTTACAACAATAGTTTCCACTCTACCATCGGTATGGCGTCGTTTGAAGCCTTTTATGGCCGGCCATGCCGTTCTCTGTTGTGCTGGACTGGGGTCGAAGAGTCAGCAATTCTCGGACCAGAACTAGTGCAGAATACAATAGAGATGGTTGAGGTGATTCGTGAGAGGATGAAGACAGCACATGATCATCAGAAATCATATGCTGATCAATGGAGTATACCGTTAGAGTTTAATGTTGGGGATCATGTGTTTCTGAAGGTGACTCACCGCCGCGGGCAGTGAAGGTTTGGTCATGGAAGTAAGCTTTCTCCCCGATTTGTTGGGCCTTTCGAGGTGTTGGCTCGTGTAGGAGCTGTGGCATATCGAGTAGCACTTCCCCCTCATATGAGTCGGATACATGATTTTTTTCATGTATCATAGCTCCGTCGTTATCTTCATGATGAATCTCATATTATCGATTGGGGAGAGATTGATATTGACGATGATTCAACCATCGAGGAGCGACCTGTGGAGATCTAAGACCGTAAGGAGAAGGTGTGCGTGGGGGTTCTATTCATTTAGTTCGTGTCTTGTGGCGACATGGTGGCATGGAGGAGAGTACCTGGGAGAGTGAGTCACAGATACGTGCTCAGTACCCAGAGTGGTTTAATGTTTAACTCTTTTCATGTAATGACGTTTCCTTTATGGTTAGACCTTTCATGTTTTATTTATGTACCTTTTTTTGTGATGTTATGATTGATTTTTTTGGATATGGATTGTTTGTTTCCATATTCTCAGATGTCGTAGTTTTGTTCCAGCTTTCGAACAACTCATGGTTGTTTTCCCCTAAGAGGTATCTTATGGGGTGGTTGTTCGGACCCCTCTGTTCCCCTGAGTTGGTTTTTAATTCTCGAGGAAGAGAATGTGTTGAGAGGTATCTAATGTAATGGCCCGGACCTCGCTGGTCCATTACGTTATAAATATGTGGTGTCATAGGTCTTCCGGGAGGTCAAGGTGACTTATCCCCTAGCTGCAACCTACTGGTAGCTCGGTCTACCGGTGGCTGCTTCCTACCGGTAGCTCGGTCTACCGGTAGCTGCTGGCTACCGGTAGCTCGGTCTACCGGTAGCTGCTGCCTACCGGTAGCTCGGTCTATAGGTAGCCGCTGCCTACCAGTAGCTCGGTCTACCGGTAGCTGTTGTCTACCGGTTGCGGCTGTCTACCGGTAGCCACCGCTTACCAGTAGCTCGGTCTACCGGTAGCTGCTGCATACCGGGAGCCGCCACTTACCAGTAGCTCGGTCTACCGGTAGCCGCCGCTTACCGGTAGTTGGGTTTACCAGTAGCCGCGGCGTACTGATAGCTTGGTATATTGGTAGACGCAGTCTAGCAGTATCTCAGCGAACACTTTGCCAAAATTCATGTTCAGTGAACAGTGTTTCTATTGGTGAGGTTCTATCGGTGCACATCTATCGGTGAGGTTCAGTGAACAATGATTCTATCGGTGAGGTTCTATCGGTGGACTTCTATTGGTGAGGTTCAGTGAACAGTGTTTCTATCGGTGAGGTTTAGTGAACAGTGTTTCTATCGGTGAGGTTCTATCGGTGGACTTCTATCGGTGAGGTTCAGTGAACAATGTTTCTATCAGTGAGGTTCAGTGAATAGTGTTTCTATTGTTGAGGTTCTATCGGTGGACTTCTATCTGTGAGGTTCAGTGAACAGTGTTTCCAGAGTTCATAAGAGCTACTGATTCCATACTTTGCCAAATTTTTTAGTATGTGAACAGTGTTTCCAACTTTGCAATTATAACGTTTTCTTTGATGTAAAATACTTTTAAAACATTATTTTAAGGACATTAAGGCCGATTCAAAGGCCATAAATTCTATATTAATTATTCCTAAGGCTGGAATGTTTTTACTTGGTAAAACCGCGTGGGTTAATGCGATCCGTTTTTAATGGAGAACAAATCGGATCTTAAACCGTCGCCTCTCTAATTTTTTTTAAAGGAACGAGATATCATTCTTCATTGTTTTTCCTCCTGGTTCTCATATGCACGATGCTAGAACCATTCAATACTTCCCGTAGGAGTTTCACAATCAAACGTTACTCAGATCAGTTCCGCTCTGTTTGATGCTACCAAGCTGTGTCCATCATTCTTCCATATAAGGTATGTTTTATCATCGTTCCTTTAGGGATCACCTTATCTTGTTTTCCCTTCCATATTACCATGTAATCTCCATGGTTCTAATGGGTTTTGGTTGGTTGGGACTTACCGTGGCATCCTCGGGTGGATGCACTTGTCGCGAGAGAAGGATTGTGGCTCGTTGTGTGGATAAAGGACGTCAAGAACTCTTCGAGGTAGGGGATTCATGGCTTCTCTAATTGTGTATGTGCAATCGTAGAAATAGCACGATTTAGTCCTTTGGATCATAATGAAATTGACCTAATTAAATACTGTAACCGGATTAAAAGAATTGGTTGATCGCATGTTGTTGCCTTGTACCGTGATAACGGTTTGCCTCATGTTTTCCTAAATAGAGTGATATCTATGATTTTTCTTTAATTAGTTGCCCGTTAATGATGGAAATTGATAATGAACGTAAATCCGGAATTATTTGTTAAATAATTGGATAAAGATAAAGAGGCATGTTAATGAATCTGTTAATTCAAAATGGATTAAAGAACTTTTAGTTCAATAATTTCAAAAGGGTTCTGAGTCACCCGCTTGCTTGTAAGGCTGAATGCCTTGTGGTTAGGAGCTCTGAGTGCTCATTTTGTATGAAGGCCGAATGCCTTGTTAAAGGGTCGAGAGACCATTTTGTGATCTTTGATTTCCTGCTGCTTGTGATTTGATGTGATCCTGGATGGCTGTTGTGATATATGGAGGTATGGGGACTTCTGGTTGTGGTAGCGGATGACGCCTAGTGTTGCGAGACGCATCGGTTTATGCATGTGGGTGTCGGGGAGGACACCAAGGATGATGGTATGAGATGAGTGTGATGGTTTGATGTTGGTGGTTTGGTTTGGTTGTTTATCTTCTTTACTTTTCCACACTGCTCAAGGCAGCTGGTATTTCTTACCCTCTTTCCGAAGGAGGCGAAGACACGCGGGGTATGCCACGTGCTTTCCGTGTTTAGCCTCTCGATGGAGGATGGGTCTATGGTCTTGCTAAAGGAAGCAAAGACTCGTCGGGTAGTATATCTACTCGCCGTGTTGAGCCCCTTTGTGTGTAATAGCATAAGATGCTTTTCAAGAATGCCTGGGAATTTGGGAAAGTAATTCCATATTAGAAGTTTGTTTAAATGGTGATAATCTGTGGGGATGGTGAAACTGGAATTTAATAGTGATGTGAATCCTAAAAAGGAGCAGTTTTTGAATGTGATTCCAATTTAGTTTAATGTGGTAAATTGTTCATGGTTAATTAATGTTTAAAGAATTAATTAAAGTACAGTGGAACAGATAAAATGAGAATGGAGTAATCTAATAAAGTTCTTCAAATGGTTGTGTGCTTATAGGATGCCTAGTCTTAGAAGTAGCAGCCTGTAGTCTGAGAGACGTTAGCTGCAGTTGTGCCTATGACTAGGTAATTCCCATAGTGTGGTTGTGAGTCATATATATTCTGTACTTTTGTGATTCTATACGCTACTCCACCCAATCGGTAAGGGCAACCGACACCCCGGGGATTCTGAGCCCTGGGGGGGGGGGGGGTGTTTTCCCCAACATTCTGATGGGAGGTTGAATGGCTGACTACCCCCTTTGGCCCCGCTCTCTTATCTTGGTAGATCATTGTGCTCGTAGGCACAATGGTTAGTTTTACCCATATATGTGTGTAGAGGGCTGTAATGGCTTGTGGTTATTTCACACACATATATTCTGGATATAGTATCCTATGTACTACTGTAGGTGTAATGTGTATAGGCTGTAATGGCTTGAGGATCCTTACTCGGAGTATGGGATGTAATGGCTTGGGGTATTATACCCGACGTATGATACATGTTATACGAGCTGTGGTGGCTCTCGGAAACTACCTGGTTACTTTTGGTTGTGAGTACGGTGTGGTGCTTCGCCCAGGTGTCTGCGGGAAAGCCTTGGAGAGAGATGCACAGGATATATGTCGTTGGGGAAAAGTGGAAAACTAGTGGGGAAGTAGTAGCGGGGTACCCTTGATATTCTTTACTATATGCTATATTCTTGTATGTGTTACTTGGTGAGAGTAGCCATGGTGAGGTTGGGAACTTAGTATACTTGTTTAGGTAACGAGTTAGTTTCACTTGTTGTTCACTGGGCTTTAGCATGCTTTATTTACTTTTGCACGAGAGGCTTGAGGAGGATCCTACTGAGTATACTGTTATACTCACCCTATGAATTTATAACCTGTTTTTCAGGTCACTTGGAGCAGGTTGGAGGTCACGCTGGTTACTTCTATCTTGTGGTTGGAGGAGGAGCTGTTCGGGCTTGTGGTTGCTGTCGTTTTACTTTCTTTTGGGTACTTTTAGTTTCCCATTTCAGTTGTAGAACTTTTTCATGAAATTTCATATATGGACATGAGTTTCTTTTATATTTCTGTTATGATTTGGAGTTGGTTTGTGTCTATTCTATCTCTCTCTTCTGCATGTGTTCTCTTGGAGGGTAATGCCTCCCATTTGTGTGTGTATTATACCCTCGGTGCTATTCGCCAACCCGGGGCCTACTGGAGGCGGGACTCGGGGGTCATTATCTCCCTTCTCACATTGCCGGCCTGAGAGGGGTACACTTTGTGGGGAGGGGGTCGTGACAATCACAGAATAAAATCTTTGACTATGATCCATTGAGATCATGTATTATATCAAAATTATCGATTAGTTTTGGAGTATTTATCATGGATATATAACACAGTCACTATGTTATCTTAAAATATGTTGAAGTTCCATTGAACTAGTTAATGTAATGAAAATTTTAATGATTTATGAAAATGTTGGTCAATGTACCTATGCTCGCAATACTCTTCCATTGATAAGGGTTTTTATTTATAGTTAATAATGAAAAAATAGGATACAATGATTTCTTATGATGAATTATATGGGGATATATTTTGAATTAACAAAATTTATGGTTCAAGAGAAAAATAACTCGAATAACGATTTATAGATACAATCCATAATCATTACATTAATGATATGAAAGCATTATATTTATTTATATTTCAGTGAATAATATACGGATCATAAATGTAAAAATTATATATTTAGATAGAAATAATTGAATATCTATAAAATAAATTGGTTACACTTGATTAAATTATAGGACTTCACAATATATTACCAGTATGGGAATGAAAAAAGGTGGATTATGATTCTAGAGAAAATGATCATTCTAAAATATATATGAGGAGGATAGAAAAATATTTAATACATATATATTTGAAAAAGATGGAAATGAAATAATAAATAATGGGGAAAAATTTTATTTTTCTTGAATAAGTATTCAACCATCAATCCATGTAATGATTAATGAAACATCAAGGAGGACGTGGAGATAAAAAATAATGTATTAAATATTTATGAGTTCATTCGTACCTATGATGGAATAATAAGATTCAAGAACTAAGTATGTGATCATTCATTATAGTAATTGATGAATGAACTATTGTAAGGAGATAATAGATCATCATTATAACTACTATAGTACATTCCTTCAATAGTGGTAGAATAAGCCTTTATTAATGATAGAAATGCAGGCCAAGGATTTTTCTACCACTAGAAAATAATTGATAAAGGGTAGCTTTATCAGCACAAATAAAAGAACATATAAAGAATTTTTTTATCAGTACTTTTAATATCATAGTTAAAATACAACACTTTTCTTCCTTTTTATTTAGTGTTTATAAAGATATCTCTATTAGTACATTAAAAATCACAGAAAATGGATTCATTTATTTTATCTTATATAAGAATTGATAAAGGCTCTCCTTATTAGTGCATTTAGTGTTGCAGATAAAGGTGAAATATATAGTGTGATGCTATAACACACTATATCACCACAAACAAGTGAGGTTTCCTGCAACAACACACTAATTCACTAGAAAAAAATTACATTTCCAAAATAAAATGAATATAGAGACTTTAAAAGAAATAAAATCTCTAACACAAATATAAAATCACTATTATATAGAATATTAGTTGTTTTTTTACTAAAATTATTGTAAATTTTAAATAAAAATTTGATCTTGGAGTAATAATGGTCATACCATGATTCTAATTGAAGTGTGACTAATTCCTATATGTAATAAATTACTTATGGATTATTTTCCAAAATTACCATAACAATAGGAATTGATTTTCTTGATATTGAGTTTGCTAGATTTTTTTATTAAAAATAATGCCAGTTTGGAATACAAAGACACACTAGGGGTCATACCGGTCACACCGTGCCTCAGATAGAGGTGTGGATAATTCCTAAACATCAAAAATTTAAATATTTTTAATTTAAATGATGTAACAAAAAAATAAAATTACATTTTTTGGGTCTGTGTATGTCACTTGTTTTTAATAAATAAAATAAATGTATATTTTTAATAAAAAGATGCACATGGAGTTATAACTGTCACACACTGTGTTGTATTGAGGTTCAAGGGATTTTCAAACATCATAAATGACAATTGGATCCTCCTCATAAATTATTAAAATAAAAAATTTCTTTTATTTCCTTTCAGTATGCCACTTGTGTTATATATAAACATATAATTTAAAACAAAAAAACGCATCGATCCAAACATGTTGCATCATGTATGCGTATTACAGGAGAATGAATAATACATGTTAAAATTAAATTATGATTAATTTTTAAAAAATATCAATATAATTTGAGTATGTTTTCTTGGTTTCCAGGGATTAAAATTTTTTGTATTAAAAATGTAAATTTTAAATTGATTAAGGACATGTGGAGTCATACCGGTCATGCTGTGTGTCCGAATGAGGTGCGACTAATTCATATAAATAAAAAATGTCTTATGGATCATTTTTTAAAATTACCAACACAACCAAAATGTATTTTATTAGTTTTTAGTATGTGATTTAGTTTAACAAAAAATAATGTCAATTTTGAATCAAAATATGCACTTTGATTCATATTAGAATACCACATGTAAATTGATGAGTGTCAAATTTCTACACGTCTGAAATGACACATGGATATATTTTTAATGTATCAAAACTATATGAATATGTTTAGTTAGTTTTTAGAGTGACACATGTGTTTTTACGAAAATTTCATTTTAAATTAGAATCATGTACTTTGAACTATAAATGTGGAATAATGTCAGGGTTTCACATGAGACTGATTCATAAAATTAAAAAATTAACATTGAATCAATTTCCCAAATTATATATAAAATATATGTGCGCTTTATTGGTTTTTAGTGAGTGACACTTTTTTTAATTAAAATGTCAATTTTAAGTTGTTAACCGACAGTTGGAGTCATACCAGTTACACCATACATCATATTGATGTGTGGATTATTCCTATATATTTAAAAATGACATATTGATCATTCTCCAAATGTACAAAAATAATCTCAATGTGTTTTATCCATTTTGAGTATGATAGTGGTTTTTATACTAAAATTAATTTTAACTTGGAATAAAAAGATGCACTTGGATTCATACATGTCACATTGTGTGTTAAATTGAGGTGTGGTTAATTTTTACATGTCTAAATTGACTCATGGATTTTTTTCCTAATGTATCAAATCGATCTGAATGAATTTTCTCAATTTTGAGAATGGTACTTGTATTTTTTCATAAATTCTCATTTTAAAATGTAAACAAGGACATTGATCCATATAAGTGGAATCATATGTGGTTTTGATATAAGGTCGATTCATATATGTAAAAAATATACAATGAATCGCTGTTCAGAATTATTAAGTCAATATGATAAAATTTTCAATGGTTTTTGTGAGTGACCCTTTTTTGTATTAAAATATCAATTTTAAACTTATAACACAAACATGGAGTTAGACCAGTACCAACATGTGTTGGATAAATTTAATTATAATTCCTACACATAAAAAATGAGTTATATATCATTTTCCCAAAGTCCCCAGACCAATATAAATGAAGCTTCTCAGTTTTGAGTATTTAAATTGTTTTTTAACTAAAATTAATTACAACACTCAATAAAAGGTCACTCTTTGAGTCATACCGGTCACATACTACCAAATATTTGTAGGAAGCTTATTCCTAAACATAAAAAATGACATATTGATCATTTTTAAAATGTTTCAAAACAATTAGAATGAATTTTCACAATTTTGAATTTTAAACATATGTGTTTTACTAAAATGTAATTTTATATAAGAAAACACACATTGATACCTATAAGAGGCATCATGTGTGGGTTTGACGTGAGAATTATTATTATTCGTCACAAATGAATTATCAATCATTGTCATGAATTATCAAGACATTCCTATCTTGTTTTCTTATTATTCATAAATTGACACTTTTTTGTATTTAAATGACAATTTTTCACCTAAAAACTAACTCTTTTACCTGAGAATGATTCATTCAAGTCACAAAATGATCTGACAGATTGATTAATACCATATATAAAATTACTTATATAATTTGTGAAATTTTTTTTTTCAATAAGTCACATAATACCCTTGAAAACGACTCTTATATAATGTGAAAAGTGTTGTTTCAACTTTTAAACAATTGTTCTCGAACATAATAATGTTGTGATTCTCATTAAACATCATTTATCAACAATTATAATGTTTGTAAGCTATCACTACTTATCCTCATATTTCTTTTTCTCTTTAGTGTATTTCGCCTCCACCTCATCCTTCACGTCAGTCTCTGACTACTACTCTTCCCCCAAATCTGCCTCCAACTCTAACATCACCTCCACCGACACCTCTACCTCTTCCTTTTGATATGAAATTTCCCACTATTTTTTCCAGTTAGTTCTTCTATAAAATATATTTCCTCTAATATTTAATTCAATGATAAGGAGATAAAAAATAATATATAACAATTATGACATGAATTATTCACACTTTAAATAAATTTCGAAGGTCATAAGTCACCCTAGATGACAAACATAGGAGTTAATCACCAAATTTTGATTTTGGAATACATTTTAATGAAATGTATACTTCCCACTCATCTTTAAACAATTTTTTAGTAACTAGATTGTTGAAAATCAAGACTATACTATGAAAATATAGACAAAAAATTGATTATGAAATATATTTAAAGAAATTATTATTACCTTCACAAATTACCTTTTATGGGATGAAAATTTATTCATGCTTTATTATTTCTCTCATAAATATTCAAACGAACTATCCAAAATCAATTCCACTATCTTTATTAGACAATATAGAAACATTGAACAAAATAATTAATTTTTTTGAAATATTCAGATAGTTAAATATTTCTATATGTACTATAATGTATTTAATTTCTAGTAATCAATATGGTTAATCCCTTTAAACAATGACATCATGCCATGATCAAGAATTTATTGAGAAAACCCCTATCATAATTGTTCTAAAACATAAAATAATCATATAATTAGATGTTTATAAATAATATATTGATTTTTGTGTATTAAATATTCACAATACACATCATGTGTTGTTGGTTGGATATATATCCATGCATTGGATCCCAAAAAAATATTTGGAACGTCTATATTAAATGCTATCAGTATCCAATGCATCATCAAAAAACAAAACAATTATTTAATCAAAAAAAATAAGAATATGTTTTTTGATTAGACTGTAGAGTTCTACATTTTCACTCTAAGAATCCAAAAGAGTATGTCCTCTAATTATTTTTTATAAAACACTTCATATAACTCATTTTTTTCTAAATAAGTGCTTCTTAAATAAAATTATATTATGGCCTAGAAATGATAAAGGGATTAATGAATTCAAATCCTGATTTTCACAATATTCGCTTAATATAGTTGTGCTATAAATGTATATAAAAATTATGAATAGTAATTAAATTTACTAAAAAAATGCCTCACTATTTGGATTGATGTATTATGCAAATGTACATTATGTTTACATTGAGAACTAAGATACCCATACATTCATGATTTAGAATATTCATTAGAGTCTCAAGACTAGTAACGTATTTGAAGGAATTTATATATATTTTTTCTTCATATTCAATAAAATAATTTGTTTTATCTTTTAAAATAATCTCTAAATTAACTTATAATGAAAATAATTGTTTTTCTCGAATGGGTAGGAAAAATGTACTCTCGGAAGAACGTTTTTTATCATGGAAAATTCACTAGATTTTTTTGATACGACCATATATTTCTCACTACAGTATCAATTTTTAATAACCTAACTCATTTTGGACCTTTTCACATAAACAGTTACAAGTTTTTTATATGAACTTTTTTTAAAGATGTACCTCATGTATACTTAAAATATTAGTCGAGCATAATATGAAATATATAATTTCACCTTATACAATTACAATATCTCAACCATCATGTGGAAAATGCAACTCAAAATTTACAGCATAACAAACCTCAATCCCCACTTGTGTGTGATCTTTTGGGAGGTCATGATTTTGTTGCTGGTATACTGAGATATTATATGTTGTACCCGTCGCAACATGAGTGTATATGAGTATTGAAATATTAAATTCAGATACAATTGTACCCTCAATAATTTTAGTAGTATAATGTTATCAAATATTTTATGATTCATATATAAGAAAAAGAGTAATTATAAAACTTTATTACCCAAGGGAAGGTATGTGGTTTGTGGGAATGACTTGCATCAAATATGGTGGGAACTTATGGTATATATAAGGATAATTTCTTCACTATCAGTTCATTTTGATCATTTTATATACATTGGTCTACCAAAATAGTCTACAAAATAATATCTTGCAGTGAGTCTATTTGTGTCTGTAATCATCTCACCAAATTATATGTATCATCATGTGGGTTTATATTCTTTATATATATTGAAGGAGGGAATCAAAAAACTAATACTCTAACCCAACTATATTTTTTAGGCCACATCAATGATTCTAAAAGTATATTTTCTTCTAGTATAGTCATTACATATTTTTTTGACAAATCAATATAAAAAATATGAACATAAATATATATTTTTACGTAATATTTTTATAATGGGTTATAAATTAAAATTATTTAATACATGCACATTCATACTATTTTTTATTTTTCATCATCTAATTCCCCCACATCATTTATTTGAGACTCCTTCCACACACATTATGTGAGATAAAACCAGCATTAGATTTTGATTCATCAGTCTGCATATATAAAAAAATATAAATATGTTGTTTGATATCACATAATTAACCTTTTATTGTTTGTTTGAGTACATGATGATTTCATCTATAATAAAGATGCCCCCATTTTTCCTTGGAGATTGGGGTGAATTAGTTTTGATTCACATTCTCTTATTTTAACAATCTTTTCTGTATCACAAATTAACAGTTTTGAATCAATATGGATATTAAAATAATGTCAAACAATATTTTATAAACATCAATACACTTGAAATGATTTCTCGTTATGATTATTGATGAACACTGTCTATGATTCATGCTTTAGAATGGGTTCTTAAAAAAGTGGTGTGTGAAGCTTTAATTTCCACTCATCATCCCTAAAATATAACTTCGTAAGAAGAGTCTGATAGCTATTATGAGATTTTCTAGAGGCTATCAATAAAAATTTATTATGTAAATATTCTAAAAAATGAAAACTGTATAAAATAATGAAAATTAAATAAACGTTTAATTTTTTTATTTTTAGTAAATTTGACAATGTATGTTGTAACATTACTATTATATATTTCTCAAATATTTCATTCATTATAGGTTAGACATAGTGCCATGTGTCTAGTTAAATCAGCATATTCATCCTCATTATGACCCCATGATAACTAATGAACATAGACTTGATGGTGTCAAATGGTTGGCCACGTTTATCCATCCTACCACGTATTTTATACCCTGAATTCTTGACATGATATTTTTATTCAAAACTATGATAATTCGTTGTTGTTTTTTCATATAAATGTTTTCGATACCCAAATAATTACACTATTTCATCATCAAATAGTTTGTTCTTCCTTGGGATTGGTAACATCATCATTTTCAGTAGAAATATTATATAAGAGTTGTCAAACATTTAATTTTTCTTAAATAAAAACAATACAATACACTCCATGGATAAAAGTACCCAATTCCTTGAATCTTTCCTAGAAATTGTTACATTCTCGAACAAATATATAATTCTTCAATACTAAAATAAATATATTATTCACTACTATTATATAATACATCCTCCTATATTGATTTCATTCCATATCTTGATGATGGATTGGAATCCCACTATTAAACTATTCATCCTCTCATCATTTTAGTTCCCATGTTCATGAATGAAATACCTCGTAAATAGTTATTATTTCATTTTGTTTTTTGATAATTATTTTCCTCATTATTTGGACATCCACCTATGTTACATAAACTAATATAACAAAAAGTCACACCTAACGATGCATTGGTGATCATTCTGGATGAATACTACTAAATTATTTCAAACAATATATAATAGAATGGGAATGAGTCTCACGATACAAAATTAAAAAATAACTAATTGGAATATGAATTTGAGTCCACTAAGAATAAAAAATAACTTATATTCAATTTTAATTATGTCTTCAAACATATTACATTACTGAAATGAATGAATGAACAATCAAATACGCATAAATTCCACTCATTATCATTTAAATCCCCTCAAAAACATGTATTATATTCAACAACATTTTAAATGTTTATTTTTTTAATGTCATAGAGGAGATAATAACATGTTGTGATATTGGTTTGAGGCTAATAGAAGAGTTTGAAATCCGTCCATTTATCTTTGTATCCAAGATAAAGTATCCTCATGATGAAGATTAAAACAACAATGAAGATCTCTGCTATTTGTTATAAGAATACCATTGAATGTCTGATTGGAACCCTTTTAAATTTATTAATTATTAAGGGGAAGATAATCAAAAGGTTTGTTTGGCGGGTTTTTTAGAAAAAACATATAAACATGGATATTTTTAAGAGTTCACTCATTGTAGTGGTATTCTCATCAATTTATGATTAAGTATGAACATCTAATAGGATACAATGTTAATACACTCAAAATAAAATTAATTTATGATGACACATTTTCAAAATATACCAAGTGATTTGTTTTAGAAAATGCATATAATGAAACAAATAATATTATTCATTATGATTTAATTATATTTTTTGTGTCATTTTTTTGAGTTCTCAAGAAGTGGTAAATAAGGATGATAAAAGGATGAAAGAGTTAAAGAATCAGTTTGGGGATGCTGTATAAAATCCATTACAGTTACTTTAATGGATATTAATGAATACAATCAGAGTGGGGGGGTATTCAATCAAGGAACGTTTGAACAACAGTAATGGGAGGAAGGATAGTTTAAATGAGGGGGTACATCAATCAATACTAGATGGAATAAAATTAAGAATATGATGATCGATAAAATAAACTCTATGAAGGTTAATTAAACTATAGTATTGTTGTATTATATCTCTATTTAATAATGTAAAAATTTTAATACAAGATGCATGAAATTTGTAGACTTTTATTGATGAAATGTATTGTATTGTATAACAATATTACCAAAATGAATCTGTATTTAATCCAAATTAACTGTGAACCCCATTTTCCTTTTTTATGAGATGATATTTACATTTCATACAACAATTATTTATTTTATTCTACTTCCACAATAGAAAACGTAGATTTAGTTTACAGTGGTCTCATATGAAATATGAACTCAAAATAGATCAAAATAATGATAAAAAAATATTTAAAATGATAATATAAACCCTTTATGATATCTCAATTTATAAATCTGCCAAAAATAAAATCCATATCATATTTGTGTTTCAATATTCATAAGGACAGAAGAATCATTCACTAACAATTTAGGAAGATATACCAACTTCTAAAAAACTATTTTATAAAATTGACACTGATTAATATTTTTCCATACATTTTCATAGATAGAATAATGATGTTATTAAAATTTTAATTATCTTCTAATTCTTATCCCATATGAAATATTATATACTCATAAATAATTAATAGAAGATTTTATGTACTATGACAATCAACAAGAGTATAATATATTTGGATTGTAACTATCAATATATAAGAACCACTCCAATCATCATCTATATAATGAAAAACCATAAATAATTTACTAGTTAAATCTAATGACTAACCTTGAAGTAATCTCTCAAAAGGAAAATTGGTTTTCCCCATGAAACCACATAGATAGAAATGTTTCACAATAAATAGGCTATAATGATTAAAGAGTTATAGTAACCTATATTGAGGGAATCAATCATAAAGCCTCATCAATTGAAGAGGAATTGGATTAAATATAATCTATTAGTGTTTATTAAATGAAACTCACTCCACCTATATTCAATATAAACTCTGTCTATAGAAGGATTCCATACCTTCCATATTTTGATTTTTTAGTCCACCATAAGATCCCTCCAATAACATACAAAATTTCAAATGATGAAATTTTAATCTTATTATCATTATTGATCTAGAATTATTTACTCTTATAAATGAAATAAATATATTGAATACAATCCTTCATATTATTAGATATTTTATATTTCCATTAAATCTTATAAGAACCATATATATTATATTTTCCCATCATTAAATATTATACTAAATAGATTAATGTAGATCTACAATAACGTATATGACATTTGAATAAATAAATGTTCTATCATACATAGGATGTTAATTGTATCCAACATAAAGTGATATAAGGGAAAGAGTGGTGAAATATTCTATATCAATGTATAGATTCAAATAATTCCCCCTTCAAAAAAAACAATCATTTAGACATAGTCAAAAAATAATCTATATTAAATGTGTACCCCCTTTCCCTACCTCGCATGCGTTTAATTTTTTAAAATTCTTTTCATACATTAAATATAATATAAAAAATGTTATAACAATTATATTAAATATAATTATGAAACAACTATGTAATAGAATCGATAAAGGGGGTTACAAAATAGACTCAATCAATTATTATGTTATATAATCCTAATTATTTCTAATAAGTAAATTAGAATAAAATTTTTATTTGTAATTTATATTTCCATTAAAAAAAATTTAATTAAAAAATGAAAAAATTAAACAAAGACACATAAGAACCTGATATTTCATATATTCTTAACGATTGCAACACATCAACTACTAAATCTGAGGAATAAGACTTCAAAAAAGAGGTCATGGAAAAAGTAAATATAAAAACATAGACATCATATGGTAACTAATGTATCCAACATAATTATGATATCTATACATATTTATGGATTAATTATTATCTTTGGAATGTGTTTTATTTTGGATATAATCAATACAAATATCCCTAGTTTCACTCTGAATTCATTTTGTAACATTCTTAACATACTTTACCAAAGAATTTCCCAATTCTGGTATGAAGATAACTTTAAACACTCATCCCTATAAATAAAGCCTTATTTCGAAGTTAAAGGATATATATAACAGGTTTCCGAAATGTTTTATCCTCTTAAATGTTTAGCTAAACTCAATTTGTTCATTCTATAAATCAACGATTACCTTCGTAGTATATTGTGGTGAAAAATAACTTTTATTTATCTATACAAGCTTATATACATGTGTTAACAGACCTTACTATATGAAAAAATAATTTTCTTAAATCAAAACCATTATATATGGAGGAGAAGGATGATATTTAACCACTCATTTGATTTTCATGGTGAGGACATGATATATAAGGCTCAACATGATTAAAAAAAGAACAAAACTGAAAATCAAGGATCCCAAAAAATCATACAAAGATAGAGGAAAATGAAAAAAAAACATACATTAGATTTTAGCCTTGAATAAACGGAGGCAAAAAAAGGAGTCACACCAACATCGGAAGAGTTCCAAAAAAGCTTCAGAATCATGAGTGACTGATTCGTGAGTAGGGTTCATTTAAATATTTCGAGGTCACTTTTAACAACACTTTCATAAAAGTGCTGATAAAGATGCCTTTTATCAACGCTAAATTAGTAACGGATAACAAAATATATATTTATAAGTTCATTTCTAGCACTAATAAAAGATGTATTTATCAACTCTAATGTTTTATCACTGATAAACATTCCTTTTAACAATTTATTTTTATCGCCGATAATGTTCGATCAGTGTCATCAATAAAAAAGCACTGATAAATATTCAACTAATCAATACTAAAAATTTAGCACCGATAAATGTTTTATATTTAAAATTCATTAAATAAATGTACTATAACATTATAAATATTTTAATATATATAAATATATAAATATTTATTTTTAAAAAATAAATATTTAATTATAAAAAATATTAATATATAGATTTATAAATACAGTAAATAGACATATTAAAATATATTTATTTATAAATATTTATTTACAAATATATATGTATCATCATTAGTGGATATATAATCTTAAATACTTGAATTATTAAAATAAGTGAAACTGAATAATTCAAATTTAATACACTTCAATAAATAATGAAAAAATCAATATGTTTTTTTATTTAAAAATATATTTTTTTAAAATATGGACATAAATATATATTGAAGATGATGAATACACCCTGAAAATAATAAAAAATAGGAAAAAAATAGAGAAAAAAATAATAGATAATTATAAAATTCAAAAATAATATTAAAAATTTAAAATATTAAAAATGAATACACAAACAGTAATAGTAGTAAAAACATTCACTGATTATAAAAATATTATATTAAACGTATCATGATATAATTAAATTGTAAATATACCAATATACTAATAAATAACATAAATATTAGGTGTATGTGTTATTATATACTACATAAAGATATTTATGTGTGAGTTTGTATAATAAATGCACTAATTAAATATATATCTATATCTATGTTTGTGTGTGTGTTTTAAATCAATGTAACACGGGAAATTTGATACATATTAAATTGAAAAATCAAACAACAATAAAAATGAATAATACATTAAAGTGTTTTTTAAATAATATTGTATTTATTATATATATATATATTTAATATATATTATATATTAGTATTTATAATTAATATATATATATATATATTAATTATTCATTTTTATTAGTAAATTTTTCATTCAAAAAATTAAATAATATTTTAGTTTTTCGATTTTTAATTTATTCTTTAATTATTCAAATTTATTCATTTGATATATCTATATTTAATAAATGAAATTTAATATTATTTATAATAAATAAATAAATATATTTATGTATATTAAATTTAATCATTTTTACAAATTATTTTTTAATTAATATAATGTTTAATGTCATACTAAATTTACTCATTTTAAATTTTTATTTTTTTAATTATTTCTTTTTATTCATTTTCTATATATATATATTTAATATTAAATAATTATTAATTTTAAATATATATATATATACAATTTATTCATTTTTTTAAAAAATATTTAATTAATGAAATTGTTGTTTTTTATTTGTTTAATTATTTCTTTTTAATATAGACCATTCTATGTTAAAACATTTCACCAATAAATGGTACCCTTTATCAGTTCATACTAATGATTTGATAATGTTTATTCTTTATCATCACAAAATTAAATCACTGATAAAAGGAAGCCTTTATCAGCGCTATATAATGCACTAATTAAGGGTTCTTTTTATCAGACCATTTTTTAGGACTAACAAAGGGATACCATTTTCATCACTTATTTTAGCAATGATAAAGATAGATTTTATCACTAAAATTTTCTAATGCTGATAAATGCCAGTATTGTTAAAAGCGTGTTTTGAAGTAGTGTCTCTATTCAACATTTATGATTGAATATGTGTAGATATATATATATATATATATTTAGATTTAAAAGAATATGATAGATATTTTAGAGTATGTTTTTTTGTGGCTAGAATGATATCATGTTATGTATGAGAAATAGATTTCTATAGTTATGTAATAATAACTAGAAAAATAAAAAATATAAATTGGAAAAATCATCCATTATTTCATCACAGGACTCCCCAAAAGATCTAATGTCCATAATACGATTTTAGTGAAAGATTATCTCCATAAAAAAATAGTTTCTTTCATGATATCAGAGTATATTTATCCATTGATCATCTTTCATAAATATACATTAAGGATGTGGGATATTTACATGGGTCACACAATTTTTGGCATCTAATCCGAATAATAGTTTTGCCATTAATGATTGGGGAAGTTTTCATCATGAAATATACACCATTTTGGATTTCAGTTTAACTTATCATCCTTATATATAAAGTATAGTTGATAGTAATATTTACACTATAGAGGTTATGGTGAGATCATATTCGTTATATTTCTAAGATGGTTGGGATTAACACCTTCCAATGCTAAATTTTTATATCGAAATTTATATTAATCGAGAATTCATATGGATCCTCCAATGGTCCTCTATGGAATGATATGTAGAACTATTATAGGGTGGGGTGATGTTAAATAATAAATCAATTAGGACATGGGTAAGAAGAGAGATGTTTAATTCCATTTTGTATAACATTAATCAATATCAATGTCAATAGAAGAGTTATAATGAAATTTATCAATGAGATCCATAATTCTATGTTAGAGATAATAGTTTTAGAGAATTTTTTAATTAAATAAGTTTGTGAGATTAAGAAATAAGGGAAATCTAATCCCTAAGAAAAATTCTCCCTTTATGATTATTAATTGAGTATGAACCATATATTAATTTTTTGCAAACCCACCACACCTCTCCCAAGTTCTTAATGTGTCCAAAATATACCATCTAGGGAGGTACACATTGAATGAATCACAAATAATTTATAAAGAGGTTATACTACATGATCATTTTCATTACATGGAATAATAACCATAGTTAATATTGTATCGTAGAGATAAATCCATATATATCAATACTACTCGAATGTTTAATGATCTTCAATGGAATTAATCATTTGAGAATGCTACATGTGAAACTAAGTATTTAAAGAATTATAGATATCCTTTTTTACTAGAGTGAAAAAATATCAATGGTAAAATTAATTTTAATTTAGTTTAATTTAAAACCTAAAGATTCTATATTTATTTCTATTGAAAATAAACATAAAGTATTTGATATATATACTTACATCAAACCTCAAGTCTATATAGACTAAAGTAAAATAAATAACTATATAAAATCCATTAAATTAGTTTGTTTGAATAGTAATTACAACATTATGAAAAAATTTATTGTGGATTTTAATGACATAATTTTATTGAAGAATTCATAAAAAAATTTACTCGTTTTTATGTAAAGACGTTTTGTCCTTCAGAATAATGTTTTCTCAAAAATTGATTTTTACTTCACATTGATAAAAAATATTATAATCAATTTATACCATTTTTAGTAATATAATCTGATTATATTAATATCATTTTCAAAATCAACATCTCAATATTATATTAGGGTTTAAATTATAGATTTTTGTAAAAAGAATTAATTTTTCAATGAAAAGTGAAAATAAAGATTTTTGTAAAATTTTCATTTCTATTCAAGTAATAGTCCAATTATATTCAGAATTTAATAAAAAATGTCATAATTTAAAACTAATTATTAATATTAAAATAATTAAATATGTATCATAACTATATTTGATTTGGATATAATTTATTTTTGGGATTAAATTTATATATATTTTAACTTTTTTAGGGACTCAATTATGTTTTTAGGAAAATAAATTTAATTAATTTCTATTAATTAATGTGTTCAATGAAATTTATAAGATATTTATTCAATCATATATTTTTACATTAAATTAATTGGATTTTCTTGGAAATGAATGTGTTAAAATTATACTTTTTTTCTTAAAGATTCATTATTCTAAAATAAGTTTTAATGATAGATGCATGTTTATTTAAATATAAATCATTTAAAATATAGAAAATGAATTAGTTAAAATGGAATCTATATTCAGAATCATCATAATTAATATAATTTAATAGGATTAACAATATCTATTATCATTGTTAATAGTAATAATAGAAATTGTGTTACCATTATTAATGTTATATTGGGTTTACCTATAGGACATACCAAGATATACTGATATGATTTTCACCTAGAAAAATAATAATTCTTATTTTCTGAAGATATATAACCCATATACTATCCTTAAATAGAATCACTATCTATAATGAGCCACATTACAAAATGATTAACCATATATCACCGATTATTTTATTAAAATTCAATCTTTTTCTCTACCATCCCTTAATGAAGAAAATCTATTTTCCGCCATTATTCAGACAAATTAATTGTTTTATATTTGAAAATTAATCCTTAAAAATTATATATGTTCTTTATATTCCTCATATATATTATTTTAATTACCCAATAAATTTTTTTATGGTTTTAGGTGTATGTAAAATGATATCTTTAAAGAAGGTGGCGTAGATCTTAACAATGTTAATCTTTTCATATAATTCTTATAAACATGAAATATCCATAAATAAATTATGAATATAGTATCTTGAATATAATTATATTATATTTGTTTAATGGAAAACCCATTTATCACATTTTATTAATAAAATTTTAGATGAATGAATCACTCGTTCTTACACGTAGACTACCAAATATACGTAGTGATGAGATTCATTTTACACTACCTTCTTTAATGGTTTGTGATTATGAAAGATTTTATGTTTATATTTTAATTTCTTGTTATTTTATTTATTTTATAATGTTGAATTAATATTATCCTTTATTTTAGTACACCACTCTAAAATTTTATCATATCTCATGCGAACTTATTGAATATCAACACCACATAGTGATGTAATTCTATTTGCATTACATATTTATATTAATGGTTATATTTATGTATATGATTATAATATATGATATTTATACCAAGAGTAATTTTTTTATTTGAGTTATCCGTGATTTATATTCATGGATCATAATATCCAAACCATAACATATAGGAAAAACAAACCATCTAATAACAAAAATGATGAGGATTATGATCAATTATTGATAAATGGATTAGAAGATGTTATATATAAATCATATATATAATTTTATCCATTATTATGGTTTTTTATATATTTATATTTATATTTCAATTTATTATTCATTAAATTATAGTTTTTATGACTTAAAATGGACTTGGGGTATGAGTTTAAGTTTCAATCTCATTTTTACATGGATTGATTGTGCATAAATTATTTAATGATGAAATTATGTGATCTATATCAAACAAATAATATTTAATTTCTCATCATATATTTATTTCTATAAATAAATGGTTTTACATTCATTTTTCTATATTTATTACACAAGATACTGAATACATATTTTTAAGGGAAACCAACAATATTTATCTTCAATTAAGAATATTTTTCATCCGTGTCCATTAATTAGTTATAATGCTTTCAATAACACTTTTTCTATATTCCTATGAATATTTAATATAATTTTTTTGTATATATTTTCCATTATTTAGGATGGATTAAAATTATCCATCTTTTCAAATTCCAATTGTGTTATTTTTGCGTTTTTAATGAAGACGTGGAATCTTCTTTTGGTTTTAACCAACTCTTCCAAGATGAATCTCCCCACATTCATGAATTCACTATTATTTTAATATTCCATAATATTTGACGTTTTTCATATCCAAATAAAATTTTTAATTATTTTATTGAAATTATTATATTCAAAATTTGTAATTTCATGTGGAAAATGTATTTTTCCTGAAGAAATATTCTACAAATATTTTACAGGTATTTTATCTTCAACAACATCATTTGATTATTTTTTGATATAATAAGGATATGATCCAATATTAACGCATAAATTTATTATTTGAATGGTTTATGATTATAAGAATGAAATGTGAATTAAACCCATTTCTTTTCAAGAGATTATTATTTGATGATATGATCCTTGTTTTTTTATTTCTTGAACAAATATGTGTGGTTCTAATTTTGATATGTGTTGGAAAAAAAATTATATCTATCACCATTTAATTTAATAATTAATTAAAATTCATGAGATAATTTTGATTATAACGGTTATAAATCCAACATCATTAAGTGAATTTTTCTTATTAGAATGCCCGGGGAGTGAACCTTGACTAATGAAATGAGCGAATAATAAGAAAAAATAGTCCACTTTGTTAGTCTTAGCAGTGAGTCTCAATATTGCATATGATTTTCTATGCTTTTGATCATGCCACTAAATAATGTATTATGCTTATTAAAGTTATTCATTTCTCATTATTTATTGTTAATGATTTTTCCATCTTCTTTCTTCTGTGTTTTTTCTTTTTATAGATAACAATTTAAGTCATGTTTTAGGATAAAAATCTATGAATTGAAGGGTATGATTTTCTTATCTTAATTTAATGTTTTAAATCCATTATTATTATATTATTTTTACTTATTATAAATTATCTATATATCATATTATTAACCATATTAAGAAATTGTGATAACCCTTTCTTATGTTTCCTTTCCAAAGGTAATGGAGGAAGGGTTTAAGTATGTTATGTATATGAAGGGTTTTAGTTGAACATAACATAAGGTGAAATGTTATATATTGTTTTCATAAATTTTAATTACATATACATTTTTCCAATGAATCATAAACTTTCCTGTAATTTTGTGGAACATATTTATATATAATGAATATTTTGAAAATAAGATGTAGTATTAATGTTTGAAATGTTCAGGTGGATATTGGTTGTGACCAGATATTTTACAACATATTATCTATTATTAATATAAAATTAATAAAAAATTTATACAAATGAAACATTATACAATTCAAAATATGAATACATATTAAATTAATATTATAATTATTAATGTGTGGACGTTATAATATGGTTATTGAATTGGAAAAGAGAAAGATAATTTATCCACATTATAAAAAATATTTAGTAATGAAAATAGAGGAAATTGTTAATAATAATTCCTTGATAAAATAAATTTCATATATCTAAAAAACTAATAAGATAATTTTAATATTAAAATTTTATTTTTCAATTTATTTAATTTTTATGAACTTTGTTTTTTTATTTTATGAAACTATATGTATTAGGGTAACTATAGATAAAATATCTATCTTTTCATAATAATATATTATCATTAATTTTTATATAAATTTATATAAATTAAATTTAAAATAAATAATTTTAAAACTAATTTTTCTTTGAATAATAATTAATTATGTTATTTGTTTCCATTTAAATGAAAAATTTATATATTCGAGGAGTAAATTTTACAAAATGGACATTATTTTTGGTGTAATACAAAATATTAGCTTAGGATGAATGATTAGGGTTTATTTAAAAGATTATTTCTTATCTAAATATTTTGAAATTTTAATTTTCATATACCAAAACATTTCTTAAATATTTAGGAAAAATGAATTAAAATACATTCATGGATCGTTTTTTTTACAACTGATTTGGATTTAATATTTTTATAAGTTTTATAAATATTATATTGTAAAATGGATTCCATATTTTCAATCATGAGGTCTAAAATATATATGGAGGTTCAATATATTCTTTTCATAAAAATAACTTTAGAAAGTAACAATTTTTTCTCATAGTAAACGTTTATATGATAAAAAGAAAAAAATGAGTAAAAAATTTAAAATTTTCTGAAAAATTGCCTCTAAATGAATAGTTGAGGGATTTATCAACCCCTCACAACTCCGTATTTTTTTTAGGTTTGCATCAATATTCAATTAATAATTAATAGAATATTATATAATGTTATGTTTATTTACATAGTTCCCCTTATCTTCACATATAAATGAAACTGTACCCCCCCTCATTATGTAAAATCTATATATTGGATTTAATGAAGTGCCTAGATCATTGAGAGACCACTAAGAGTGAGAGGAGGTGAATCAGTGATCACTTTTTATTTTTACTAATTATTTCTTTTAAATAAATTCTATATGGATTGTTATTTTGTAGATCTAATATTCTTGTGTGTCTCAGCCTTACCTATAATATTTCTTCAAATAAAAATCCATTGAAAAAAGGATTTACATGGATTGATACAAATCCCAACTTATTTCAATGTTTTTTATTTTACCCATTCTAGATTTTCCACTATAATCATATAATCAGTTTCAATTGTCAATATAGAGAATCATTGTATCTCTCCCAAATATATATCAGGGTTTTTTATATGAAATATTATAGTTTTACCAGAATCCACACTAGCCTACTCTAAAATCTGTATTAGAATCTTCATCTCTTAAATAATAAAAATGACTTTTCATGTTATCAGATCCATCTATGTGACTTCCTCATTTATTCAAGGATTGATCCACTATAGGATTATATTTTGATCTTCCTCTGAAATAATTCTATATCAAACTCTCTAGTATACCAATTTTTATTCATCTTTAATGATTTTTATTATTTCCCTCAAATATCTAATCACCTGTATTTAATTATTATCCTCGCTACTACAATAATCACTCTAATTATTACTTTTTCTAATGTTTCTTCCTCAATTAGAATGATAAAGTGGTGAAAATTTGTTTTTAGAAATATATATATTGAAGAACTATTGTTCAAAGTCTAAATTTACTATCAACAGGAATTATCAATTTAAGTTCAACTCATTCATGGATTTAATGACATCCAAAACCCTTTCACTTTTAATTATGATTTTTACTATTATGATTTTTTTAATTATGTTTTGGGTATCATTTAATGTTCATGTTTGATGATGATCACATGCATGTTTATCCTTTCATTTTTAATTTATTCCGAATCGGTTATACATTCATGTATTTCATGAATGTATGCACTGACCAACTTTATTTCACAATAAACTATTCATTCTGTATGAATGAATGAATTTCATGGGTTTTAGGGGTTTTATGAACCTTAATATTTCTATTAATTTTCAGAATAATTATAATTTATTCTAACTACATCAAGTGATTATAAATGCATCACATGATATTTTTACAACATTCACGATACACAAAGGTGGCTCATATGTTCTATTCTTTCCATCACATGAATATATCCCACAATACCACATTGCCTTTGATTATGTTGTCTAAAAGACCCAAATAATAACCATGCATTCAATTTCATTTAAGGGGTGGTTTTATTAGTTTTTTATAAGGAAATATTGTTCTGCCTTTGGGATATTGATCATATTCTTTCACAAGATCAATTTTTCTTCACACATTTCCATTATTTGGGAAAAGGTGTATGAATATTACTTTATAAATAGCATCAAAATAACTGGATGTATTTCCATTTTATTATTCATTAGACAATTGTTTTAAATGATGAACTTCTTAAAATTTCGTCCATATATAAGAAGAATCATGGAATCCACCATCACATTCTTGAATTTCACAGTAATCTTCTTCTTTGTGTTCATAAATCATGCACATAATATATTTTTCATAAAATATCATTTTATACTAGATTCTGAACACTCATATATTCCTAAATTTATATATAAGTGATTTTACACCAATAATATTCTAATTATAATGTGTGTCAAAGTCTTATTCAAACACAAGAGGATCTATTGATCTCACAAATTCCATGGAATTTATCATCTCCGTGAAGTGAAATAATGATCATTCAGATTGTGTGGTAGTGTTTCCTAATCACATAATTGATCACGTGATTCAATAATAGGTATTTTATTTGATAATATCCGGAAAATTCATTTTAAAATATATATAAGGAGTGTGGATAATCATTATTGAATACACATTTATTTTCATGAGTTGGATTCAGTGATTTTTCTAATTCCATCATAATAAATAAATATTCATAGGTTGAATGTATCCCTCCTATCTTGTAATTCATACTTAACCATGTTGTAATAATCATTAGTTTTTCCCTTGTTTTCATGAAATGTCTTCTCGTTCATCCTACGACAATGATTATCCTTAGATAAAAACTTATTCAAGTCATGTCATACATAAAAGGCATCAATTTAAGGCATGTGATAGGTATGAACGAGTGTGTATCGACGTCTGGTCATTACTGATTGTCTTGACATTGTTTGTAATATATCCTTGTTAAGATGATGAATACAAAACCATGGGTTTAAACCGATGATGCATGGGAGGTCAGATGGTAGATATTTACATTATAAAAAGGTTCATATAATTTCGGTATATTTTAATGTTGTGGGAATAGTACGCTATCTCAATGGCCAATATAAAATTTCCTCTTGTTAAATGTTTTGGTATATCAATTAAATGCTTCCTTTTTGTGGCCATATTTGAGTATTGGCATGCAATACCAATACCTTATTGGAACCACCATATTCTAGATATCCACACCGATGTGCCACCCTATATGTTGTTGCTGAAACATATCTTATCCTCCCTCCCTTGCATGAATTATAAATGGTCCAACCCAGTACCCCTTCGGACTTGTAGGATTGCATTGTATGATTCCCCAAGGTGTTATAGTTCCTCCTCCCAAATGTGTGTGGCTGATTTTGACCATGTGGATCACACTGTTGGATATGTTTCGTCCATATCTTCACCATGAAAATTATATATGTGTAATTTTCATGGAATTATTAGTAATAATTATTAAGAAAAATATAAGTTAATATATTATTTGTGTTAAATTATCCACAACCATATGTAATGAAATTCATATTTCATAGACATATTTAATCTTCCAAACACTGTTGTAAAAAATGTGTCCTCTTAAACACATCTCATTATCATTAAATGATGAGCTTAAACAATTAGAATATTTTCCAAGGAGAATTGTCCAAATGTGATATCCATTTCCATTTTATGGATCTGTTACACATATGTATGAATCACCATTTCATTCAATAATAAATATATATTTATTATCAAATAATTAAATCTAGGATTAATAATCTTCCCCTTTGTATTTTATTATCAATATCAACACATACCATAATTCAATATGTTAAGAGAACATTATCCCCCTTATGAAAATCATTATGAAAAGGGTAAATGGGGTCATCCCAACTCATCATACATCTCCAAATCATTCCCATCTCCCTTATATTAATTATTAAAGCTTGCTTCAAGGAGAGAAATGATTTCATATGGTTTTCTTAGAAACCATCCTTTATTAAACCATATATAAGTCAATGCAGGACAACTATGTGTATAAAAAATGCATATATAACCAATGATTTATAATCTATTCATAAAATAAAATAAATTATAAATCATTCTCATAAATTTCAAATTCTCTATATGTTTCTGAAATAATCATATTTATCAATGTAATGATAAATCTTGACCATATTTCAAAAAACACGTTAGAATATTCATGGGTAAAATATATAATTACAAATTTTTATTTTTCAGTAACCAATACCCCTATAATATTATGAATAATAAAATTATGAATTAGGGATGAAAGGAATATTTACATAATTCATATTCAAAATTTAAAAATATGTTTAGAATTTGCACATTTACTATGTAGTGGGGATTTAACATATATATCTCATCAAAGAAACCATACAAGGGATGAATCCACTACATTAATTACCTAGATGTTAGTTTATAATCATTATTATATAACCAAATTAGGAGGTACCTCCCAGATTCTATGAAATAACATCTAGACTGAGATATTCCTCTCAATATAGAATTATTTTTGTTTTTGGTTTATTTAGAAGGTGTAATTGATTTTTACGGATCAGTTGAAACTTATGATGTGGATGTATTTTTATTTTGAATAGAAGATACATTTTTTTACATGGAATGTATTTTCATTATTTCTTCTTGGGCTTGTATAATTTTTATATGATATCATATGTAATTCCCAATTTTTTCACAACTTTCACATTTAATTGTTTTCAAGGAAACACATGTAAATTATTTCTTATGAAATTTAAAATCATAAAATATAACCTCATTATTTCTTTTTCCCTAGAATGTTTCTCATCATTCTCCATTAGTTTAGTATTGGATGACTGGTCAGTCTATATAACTAAACTTTCTTTCTTGATTTTTTCTGATAGCTTGAATTTCATAGATAATAAATTGTTGATTGTTTCTTCCCCGATGATCTATATTATATTTATACTTACATTATTCTAAATTTCACCTGGATATATAAATATAAATTTCACTACATTTTGACCCTATTTTTAACCTCTTTGACAAACTACCTCCATGTATTAAAATTATTTCAATGTTAACAGTTTAAATGGTGTATTGGTTACATGAGTTTATTTTGGGTAATCTCATCTCATATTTCTGAATTAATCCCCCTTGATTCATGAATCCTTCCTGATAATGATATGTTACACCCTCATGATGAATATTTTTGACCAAACCCTCAACAAAACCAATAGCTGCCTCTAATCCTTGACATTATTGACTGATAATAATTCATCTCCAAAAAACATTGTTCTTGTTTTTTAATAAATTTTGGTTGTTTTGGTATAAGAGGAATCCATATTGACAAATTAATACTGTATTCCTTTATAAAATATTCTTTTTCCATTTTTTCTAAGGTATATCCATATTCAATATTGTCTCTCAGAAAAATAATTTTAGAAATAGTAGATGTAAAATAAGATTCATTGGGTATAAAAGAAACACTTTTATATGGAATATTTTTTTAACATATTTTAATATTCACACTTCAGATCATTAATTTTTATTATGTCTTATTTCATCACATTAAACTTATGTTAAGTTGAATGGAAATAATATTTGTCTTAGATAATTATAACTCTTTCTCGGTGTGTTTTTCCTTAATATCATTCACCATATTATCATGTTCAGTAATATTCAACATATTCCATTTTTTCTATTCAATGAAATAAGTATCATCATTTTTCAATTATTATTTTCCTTGTGAATTTTATTTATGGGTTTTTAGGTTTTATTTATCCCAACTACCATATTTACATATTACATTATCTTATTAATTTTTTTATCTTCTTTCAGGAAAGGTTTTTAATTTTAATTTAATAGTTTACTTTTATCCTTATTTATATTCATGTTATTCTCAGGAGTAATTTCTTTATTATCATATAAGAACCATACTATCTTAGTTATATATTTACCTTATTCATATTAAAATGTGTATTTAGCTATTTTTGGATTTTCCACAAAACACTTATGATTACTATAAGGTATTTCATCATTATTCATACTTTGTGATGATGAAGATTCATCAATTTACCTACTCATTTGATTTATTCTATTTTTCTTTAAGCACCTCTTCTATTTAATATCACAATTTCCTTTTTCATATTTCATAAAAAAAATTTCTGGAGGTATCCTTATTCTTTATCAGATTTAGTGACATTGTAATTATTCTTTGGATAATCATATGATGTATCTTAAAAAACCATTATAATTAACTCAATTTAATGAATTGCTTAATTTTTATATTCTGTAACTATTATTAATTCTTGTTAATACAAATATAATTTTATCGTAGTACTATTTATGGGGTACATATTGTTTGAAAAATGAAAATATAAATCCAATCGATTTGAATACCAAAAAATAAGATTGTTTATTTTAATGGTGAATGGAATTTATGTAAATTTATTGAAATTAAAATTTGTTGAGATATATATTTTTTAAATTTATACAAGGCATTGATCTATATGACATATTAGATTAATTGATGGAACTTATCTTTAGGATATTCTAGAAACACTATTCTCAACAACACATTGGTAAGCATAGAGTAAGAAATAGATGCCACATTTGGATCAACCCATATGGATCATAAAACCTATGATATTTGAAAATTATGGTTAATAAAATATTGGTTATTATGGTAGCTAACATTTCTGATTGATGTATGTATTTTTCATTAACCCTACTGTTGGAGGAAACCCTATGTTTGAGGAAAACAAATATGGTACATCAACCCTACATTGGTAATCAAACATACATTGTCAACGCTACATCATGTGTTTTGTTGTCACATGAAGGAACTCTATGTTTTATTATTAAATGGTGGAGTTTTAAATTGAAAGTTTTATCAAATATTTCTATAATGTTCTTGATGGAAATGAAGATTGATTTTAATTTCTTTTATGAACAATTTAAATTCTATAATTAAATAGAATAACTCATTCCAATTTTCATTTGATGCTATGACTCTTTGAAATGATTCAAAATAAAATGATCACGTTCTGTCAGTTGACAATCCAAGATCTACTCAATTGAAGGAAATATGTGTTAAATATATATATGGCTAGAATATTTCTTCTATTTCCACACATGACATACTCATTATATATGATTGTATATTTTTTAAATATCAGTGTGAAAAAAACTTCTTCATAGAAAAAACTACTCTATTCTTTACTGAAGAGGAAACACATTTAAGATACATATTAAAACCTCATTCCACTATAATTGTCTCTGATTATTTTTTTCTATTCGTATTTAATATCATTTGAGTCCAGGGCCTCTTCAGATATATCCAAAATTGGAGATATTCATCTTTAATAAAGATGACCAATATTTTTTATGTTTTTTCTACAATTATAAAGTTTAACTTGTATCATAAAAAAATAAATTTCTTTTTATTTATTAGAGTTTCAACTACTCTCTCTAATTTATGGTTAAGTGTCAAATTATTATACCAAAATGTGGAAAATTGGTTCCGTGTAATAGAACCGGAGGGAATTCTTTAGCTTTATTTCAATGAAATAATTTCACTCAGTTGTATATTTTTAAGGTCTTAGGATTAGAGAATATTGACTATTGAAAATCACCATGATTGGAAAGAGGGAATTGATGGAGCAGACAAGGGGATATTTTTTCCCCAAACAATTAAATTTTTTTTTTCAGTTATTCTTTACATATTATTTGTTTCTCAAATCACATATAAAAGATAATTATAAACATCTATATAAACTGTAAAGATAGTTAGAAGTGAGAATCGATCATGATTTCGGAAAATTCAAATTTCGAGCACCTGCTGTTTAACTTTTTATTATTTTGACCAAACAATTTGTATCAAAGGTGAGATTGGGTGATAAATTTATAGAAATATCAAATGTATATGGTCGATAGAAATAAAATGAAAATGGATGATTCCATAGAAGGAATTTATATGATTCATTGTATATATTTTAATGGTGACAATTGAGTAATCTAGATATCATGTTTGATAATATATCTAATGATTTTAGGATTCAATGGTGATATGATGATCATAAATCCATATATAAATCCTATGACGAAAATCATTGGATTCTATTTAAGAATCTATGTATAAAATCAAATAGAAAGAAATTAATTATATAATTTTGGGAATTTGACATGATGATTTCAATCGAGTAGCATAATGGCCTAATATTTATTAAATGTGTCAGAAATTTGCTATCTCGTATAATGGAACTACTATGATCAAAAAAATGATGTATTCTACTGAAACCATAAATATGAAAAATATAAAATATAATATTGATAAAGCATCACAAAAATGAATTTATGGTTGAAATAAATTTTAATTATATTATTTCATAATAATATTCAATTGGTCATTGAGATCATGCTATTAAATCACAAAATTACCTCATACAAAATGGAATGGTGTATATTCATCTATTTGAAAATCTTCATCTACAAATATTTTGACTATGAAGGAATTAGTGAGATCATTGATGATGAATGAATAAATAATATAATATAAATCTGAATATTGAAAAATAGATAAAATGGTTATCACTTCATATAATGTTACATCTAAGAGGCATGAAAAGAAATCAATAGTTGATGCCAAAATATATAAAGATTTAGGTTTATAGATTCTAAAATGGTTTTGGAATAGTTAGTTACAATTTATATCAAAATATATTAAAAATATTACTCCATAAAATCCTTAAATAATGATGATAAAGGTTTCAAATAAGTTAGATTCTATAAATGAAAGATAACGGGTCATATAAAACCGGATATCCCCTAACTAAAAGATTAAATAAGATAAGCATATTAGAATATTCAGATGAAAATTGACTATGTGAATAAAGGGAAATGTATCCATTAAATATATGTGGAGTGTGAATGAAGACCCTAAGATCTCATAAAAATATGATTCAAAAAATAGCCACCAAATATAAATGTAGATATCTGAATTAGGACCAAGGAGGAAACTACGGTACAATCTTATTACTCATCTACCAATTATTCTGATAGTTGTTCCAATTTTAGACTGGCTGCCAACTACTCATTGATAGAAGATAAATATTATTTATTTAGAAATAAGAATATGTAATTAAAAAATATTCAATATAATTTTTGATTTGAATGACATAAACTAATAAAATAATATCAATAATTAATTTAAAAAATTCAATTCTTCTACATCAAACTGGTTTGATCATGAAAAAAGAATAAATGAATTACAAGATTATGTAGAATATTGTCAAAGGGATTCTGTTATTTTATCTAATGGAAAAAAATATAAATGATAATCTTGTTAAAAATATCATTAAAATAGAATGAAATGAAAAATGAATAATGGTAGAAAATTAAACAAGTATACAATAATTATTTTGATCCCAACTCTAAAAATGGTACATTATTTAATTGTGTAATAAATGGAATCCTTTATAATAATTTTTACTTAATAAATAATAATGTATGTGTAATAAAAATTCATTCATTTATATAAATATTTCTGAAGTTGGAAATATAAATTTTTGCAATATACAGAAAATCTGGATTCCCAGATCCTTATTTGATGTAAGTGTTGGACACAAGAAAATACGGGTGTCAAAACAAATATGTGTTTAAATGTTTATTCTGGGAATATTCCATAGGAAGAAAATTAAATATGGTAAATAGATCATGGTTTGTCAAGGAATATTAGTTGATACTCTTCCATCTTAAGTACTCTAACAAACATATAAGGAGGTTTGATCACATTTGGAGAAATACAAAATGAAATATTATTGGTGTTGGATTGGTTTTAGATATAAAGTAATTCTCAATAAAAATGTAATATATGTCCAAGGGGTAAAAAATAACCTGATTATTTTTTCTCAACATTGTGACGATGGAAATTATGTAGATTTATATAAAAATTGTTTTCTAGTTTTAAAATATAAACATGTTAAATTTATAGAACCAAGAACTAAAAATGTTTATACATTGGATTAACATTTCTAGTGTGAAAAAATTATATTTTTTAACTATTGAGATAAAAGTGTAATGGATATAGTATAAGAGACATGAAAACTGAAATATATATGAATTATATTTATTATCTATGAAGTACTTTGTTTTTAACATTTCTAGTCTAATGATTGATAAAGATAGATTTTTGGATTCTTTAAAAATTGGATACAAATAGAAAATCATATTTAAAATCAATTAAATAATAGATACATATAAAAAATTAGAAATAATTCATTATTTTTTTTCACAATAATGTGTAGCAATTTGGATCAATAATTATCTGTTTATATTTTTTTATTTTTCTATATTTACTTTGGTTTATTTTCTAGAAAATAAAAGAGAACTATTCACATTTTTGAATGTTTCTATAAAACTGATCAAAATGACACTATTTTGAAAATAATTTCATTAAGAAAATATCATGGTGTAGTGTTGGGGAATCATGATTCTAATTATTTTTTCTCAAATATAGGTATTAAACAAACCTTTTCTTCACAAAGAACACCTAAAAAGAAATTTGTCAAAGAAGAAAAAAATTAGTAATGAAATGGAATAAAAAATGATAAATGAACACAACCCCTACCAATTTCGAGATATAATATATAATTACAACATTATTTATCTTTATATTCATATTAAAAAGTCCAATTATTAAAAATACAAACTATGAAAATTTGAACAATTGAGAACATAATGTAATGTACTTTAATGTATTTTAATTCAAGGTTTATAACATGAATACTATAGAAAGACATTGTAAATTACATCTAATAGATGATGAAGAATATTTCAAGGTTATTCTTCTATATCTAAAAACGTTAGATTGTATAATAAAAATTCAAGGATTTATGAAGAATCAATTAATGTTATGTTTGATGAAACTGACCCTTTTGATAAAATAAAAATTTGAACAAATGAAATTTTTGACCCTTTTGACAACACAAGGGTTGACTAATTAGAAATTTCGTTTTAAAATAATGTAAATCAAATTTCGTAATTTCTAGAAGAAAATGAGATAGAGTTACCCAATAATGTTTTACATTGGTAGTATAGAACCATAATGGACCATCTGTTTGAAATTGTTATTGGAATCCAAGATATATGAATTAGAACAAGAAGAAATGTAGGAATCTTAGTTGAAGATTCTTCCTTTAAATATCAATTGGAACATATGTATATTGAATATTTCCTAAATGTGGAGAAATATTTATTATCTATCCAAGAAGTTATCATCCAATTTAGTAGAATCGATGTTTTGGAATTAACATATAGACCGAAAAATTATCGAGAAATAGATTCCAAATGGAATTTATGAATAAACAAGATGATAAATGGATTATTACCCGATACAAAGTTAAATTAGAGGCATAATGTTTAAAACATAAAGAAGGGATATATTTTAATGAAACCTTTTCACCTGTTACTTGATTAGATGCAATTATAATTTTTATGTATTTTTCATATCATAATTATTTTAAATTATATCAGATAGATGTTGAATATTGTTTTTTAAATGAATATTTAAAAGAGGTTGTTATATTTAACAGCCACTGGGTTTTGAATTCCCTCATAATCAAGATATTATTTTTAAACATACAAAATAACAGTACTAGTTTATATAGGCACATACAACTTTTTAGGATTGAATTGTCTCTTTTGAATAAGAAATTTTTATTATGTAGTATTCAATATCCTAATCCTTTTAAGAAAATTGTTTACTCTAAAATATTATTAGTAAAAAATTGTGTTTATGATGTTATTTTTTATTCAAAAAATAAAAAAAATTGTAATGATTTTTCAAGTATAATGCAAAAAAAATTGAAATGTCTATGATTGGAGAAATAATTAATTTTTTTATTTCAAATTTATGAAATCATTATGAAAATTTTTTAAGGAAAATTTAATTTATTATCAACATATATAAATATTGTGGTCTTATAGAATATATTACATACACGACTCCCATGAGTAATAAGGTAGTACTTGATTTGGATGAAGTTGGAAAAATTGTTTACAAATAGATATATAATTGTATGATTAGTAGATTACTATATGTAATTGATACTAGACTAGATATAATTCTTTTTGTATGATTATGTGATAGATTTCAATAAAACACCAAATAATCTCATCTTAATTCCATTAAATATATATATCGATATTTAGTGTGTACTATTTTTTCGGTGTCATCTACAATAAAAAATTTACAATTTTATTTTAATTTCATATTCAGATATCGGCTTTGGATGATATAGAATAGATAATAAATATATATCTAGAACCTATCACTTTTTTGGTAAAATATTTAGTATCATGTTTTTATAAGAAAAAATATTCAGTTTTTCTATCAACATTCGAGGTAGAATATATATATACTCGATATTCCTTTTCACTTGTTTTGTGGATGAAACATACCCAACTAAATATTGGACTTAATTTTGATAATACACCTATTTTATATAATAAAAATAATAAAAATATTATTTCTAAAAATAAAATAGGTAATTCTAGTACTAGGAATATTGATATAAGACTTTTTTTTCAAATAGATCATTTTCCAAAAAAGGATATACCTTTAAAATTTGTAAATACAGAATATCAATTGCTGATATTTTTGTTAAACCACTTCCAACTTCTTTTTTTAAGGGGGGTCTTGGAATATGTAATTTCAAATAAATGTGTATTAAATTTTTATATAAATTTCCAGTTAATCATTTTATTTTATTTTCATTATTTTAATTTAATCACTATTAAAATATGAACTATATTTTATACTGATTTTTTTAAAAGGGCATATTTTCAAAACAAAAAATTTTTTTACACTACCAAATATGATCTATAAAACAATCTTTATCACTCAAACAATCAAAAAAGAATTCTCTCTATGTTCTTTAACTTATTTCAATATTTCAAACCCTTTTGAGTTTCAAAGCTCCTGCTTCTATTTCGAAACCCCAGAATCATCAATCTTCCACATTCAATTTCTTATAAAATACTGATTTAAGTTACAAGTGAGTAGTTAATAACAATGAAATAAATTACTTAGATAATGATTTTTCAAGGGAAGGTTGAATATTTCAATGGGATAAACGAAATGAATGTTGTTTTGATGAATGGTTTATCTTTTCAAGGTATATAAACTATTTTTTTCTAAAGGATATTAATATTTTTTTATGTATAAGTAAAAGAGTTCGTTATTATTTCTTAGTAAAACATTATAGATACAAAATAATTCATTATTTCCACGATTTATTATAATTATTTTTTGTTATCTTTAGTGAAATTATATAATGTTTTAACTGTCCCAATGAAGGGAAATTTCATTTTGATATGATTTTAATAATATATGATGAACATAAATCTATGTATATAATTTATTTTCAATTCTGAAACACCTATATAGGGAAAATGTTTTTAAACGATCATGATGATGTCCAGATGGTAATGGTCATGTTTATTCATTCATCATTAATTCCAAGGAACATCAGATGAATCTTTACCTAAATATGTATATAATTTTTTTGATTATCAGTGATTTCAAGTTTAGTTTCACAAGGTATATGAACCACTATTAAAATAAGAGGAAAATTTGTTTTTACACTTTTAGAAAGATAATATCAATGTTGTTTCATAAAATGGGTCTAATCATGGATGTATCAATACTTTCAAAATGACATCACATTAACATTATCATTTCGGGAACTCTATTAAATATTTGTTTCTTATGGGGTAATGTCAATGGAAAATTGCTATCTATTAGTACGGGAGAACAAAAATGACATTGTTTTACTCCTCAGGGGGAGTAATGAATTGTTTAATCTATTTATGTGATCAAAATTTAGAAATAATAAATTTTATAATCATGAATAGGTGATGAAGATAAATGAAATAGATGAAGAATAAGATAAAATATATCAGATCTATAATCATTGAGATTTATCTCTCCACCACTTGAATAAAATTCAGAAGAACCAATCAATGGAGAAATTTTCAACCAACTAATAATGAATTATAATCATTTAGTTTAAGATACTTTAATTAAATGAACTATTTTAGTGGTTTCTACAGTCGGTGAATTAGACCCATTGAATATAATCTAATCAAAACATAAGAGAAATAAGATCTAACACTAGATGAAAATAATCCTCATCATAATCTAGAGGAAGGAGAAGTCAAAAAAAAAGGTATCAATGAGGATATAAACCTTACCCAGAGGTCGATAACACGATATTATTCATCTAGAATAAATCAATTATAACATATTCTAGAGAAATGAAACAAGATGAACATTTTGAGTTCATTAAGTTCATGAAGTTGAATTTTATTTCTATAGAGGGAATTGTAAATATAAATTTAAATGCTTGGTTGACAAAGATAAACCATCTCATGTTCATGTAGTAGAATATTATGATTCATTGAATAATCAAATTAATGGTTTAGTTAATCAATTCAATTTAATAATAGACAAGAATTGTTATTTTTAAAATGAGTTTTAGGTAACAAGAAAATATTTGAAATATTTCAAAAAATAAACTATTCTGGGAGAATAATTTGAATCTATTCAGATTCAAATAGATGATTATAAAAAACATTCATCCTAGATAAGGGGTTTTTATGCTTTTCAAACAGAAACAATAGATCATTTTGGAAAACTAAAATCAAAAAATATTTATAAAACTAAATTTTCGAACATAAAATGGTATATTAGATGTTAGTTTGAATCAATAAAAAGAAGTGTCAATCAATAAAAAGTTTCTACTTCTACAAAAAAACCTTTATGGATATAGGTAGAGGATTTCAGGTGATTACTATAGTGATGGATGATATGAATGATAGGATTCAATTAATTCAGTTTAATATTTCCCCAAGGAATACAATGTCAGTTACTCAGAGATATGGTTTCTCAAATTTGACCAAAAGTTATCTTGGAATTTGGTTACTACTCAACTAGCTAGGTGACACAGTCACTCTATTTCTATAGATAAGAGAAAATTTAATAATTTTTTTGAAATTAATTCTAATTGAATGTTCAAAAGATTCAATGAATCAATATTTTAGTAAGAAAATTGGATAAAAACCATTCAGAAAATTAATAAGGACAATTTTTAGAGTTAAAAGAATATATTAATGTTACTCAAGCATCACCAAAACCTGAATCCCCTTTTGAATCATCCTTGCCATAATCAACCAACCATTATTTTTTAAAACTCATTCTCAACCAAATAATATTTTTCAATATATAGAAAATTTCATTATTTGTTAATATTATTTTTCTTATTTCAATTTGTCATTATTTTTTATATTTATTTACTATTGAAATCTACTTGAAGAACACTTTTTTTACTGTATATTATAATATAAAATTAATTTAATGTTATGTGCTACATTGATTGTGGTTTAATCAATTTTCAATAATATCATTTTTATCTAACCAAAAGGGGGATAAAGTTGAGTAATCACAACATCCATAATTATATTTTTCAAACACATAGATATAATACCATGAAAAATTAATTTTCAAAATAATACATTTTTTACAAAAATAATTTTTCTATTACTGTTTACGAACTGAATATTTTCAATTAATTATTTTTATGTCTTTTTTGATCATGAAAAGAGAGAGATTTTTGGGCTTGTATTCTTTCAATGATAATATATAAATTTGATTATTTTTTATTTTCACTAATGAACATGTTTTGTTACAAATGAAAATAAAATTAAATAATATTTTGGAAATTTATATTGATTGAAATATTTATTTTATAATTTTATTTAATAGATTTATATGTGGGGGATATTCTATAAAATAATAGAACAAATCTTAAAAATATTTTGGAAAAAATGTTCCCAATAATAAATTAGTAAAAAAAGTATATGGAATGAGACCAACATTAAGAAGATTATGTATGGATCATAAACCCTATGTTGCAATTAAATTATGGTTAATCAACACAACATTAGTATGTAACTCGATGTTTATGAATGATAATTGTATTTTTCCTCAACCCTATATTCAGAAGAAACCCTATGTTTGAGGAAAAAAATTTATGGTAAATAAATTATACTTTGGTAATCAACTATACATATTAAACCCTACATCCCATTTTCTCATCATATGATGGAATACTATGTTTTACTATTAAATGACAATACGTTAAATTGTAGATTTAATTTTATGTTTCTTCCATAGTATCGATGGAAATAAAGATCAATTTAAAGATATTTTATGATTAATTCAATGGATTATATTTAATAGAGATTATCATTTCTATATTTAGGGATTTTACAACTCCATTGAATTATTCCAAATCAAACGATGATGATCTTCTTGGATACATTCATGGATCTAATCATCTGATGAAATCTACATTTTCAATATATATGGTCAGACTATTTTTCCTATAGGCACACATGAAATATTCATGATATATAAGTGTATATTTTTGAATATAATTATTAATATAGAACTGTATTAAATAATGAATGAAACTACTTTTTACTGAAGAGGATATTATTTTAATATTCATATTTCAACTTTATTCTGTTCTAGTTGCTACTTATAATTTTTTTCTACCCATATAAAAGAGAATTTTTAACCAGGATCTATTCAAGGCTATCCATAATGTATGATATTAATATTTGAAGAATAATGACATGTATTCTGTTAGTTTTTTATGAAATAATAAAGTTTAACCATTATTATGAACAATTAAAACTCTTATGATTTATTGGAGTATTGAATGTTCGATTTAAGTCATAGTTATGTTTCATATTCTTATATTAAGATGAGGATTTTCTCTTAGTTGAAATAGAAAGAAAAATATTTATTTATCCTTATTTTAAAGGTGTCAACATCTTGCACACAATTGAGGATTTAAAATGCCTTTTTATAAATGGATATTGTCTAGTTAAAATCAATATTATTGAAGAGAGAGTTGGTGGGGTGGAATATAGGGTCTTTGTTCCCCGAACCACTATAAAAATTAATATTGTCTTATTTTTTTTATCTATTTATAAAATCAATTATATAAGAGAGTGATGAACATATACATAGACCACAATGAATGTTAAAGTGATAATATATAAGGATAATAAAATAGAAATAATTCACCCACTAATTTGTATAATTTTATTATTCTGACATAACACTCTTCAGCTTCCCCATCATAAAAAATAATTTATTAATGTTTATCTTTAACAATATTTATACAATTATTCATGGATTTAATATCTATATTATATTATACATTCTTCATAAAAATAGGTATTTCTAATAATTCATATTATTTGATAATGTTATAGAGTTTATCTTTTGATAGATCATCTTAGTCTTCTCAGGAAAAAAATTCGAATCCATTCCATATTAAATGATTCTCATCAGATTCTTTATAATGATAGACTCATCCAACTTCTATCTAAAACCATTATTTCTACTGATAATATCATTTACTCATACAAAGTATTAATCAACACATTATTCATTACCCATGTTTATATCTTCAAAACATCTTCTCTATTTATTCATCTTATCTTTTTTTTAATTTAACATTTCCTTCATAACTACTTCTTTGTTTATCCTAGATTTCCTTTCCAATTTTGAGACCCATCAACTTAGTGCAATTATTTTGTAATAAATCAATCAATATTTAATTTTGATATTTCCCAACCATCTACAAGGTCTCCTTTTCAATGAAATTAAAAATACCATTCTCAATATTGGGTGTATATAACACTATTACTATATCTCTCATGTCTACCCCATGTGATAGGAGACACAATACCATCGTATATTTTCATCCATGATAGTTATAAAAATTGAAAATGGGAATATAAATACTTTTTATTAAATTTATATTACCCATCCTTAGAATCTATTAGATCATTTAATGGTGACATTTACTCTAATAGAAATTGGTATTTCCAGATCACCTATAGATTAATGAGAGGGGGAGGTGGTATATTAGTGTTCCATTTTTTCTTTTTAATTTTTTTTCATTTAAATTAAACCATTGTAGAATGTTAAATACACTATCCACTATTATTGTGTCTCTTAGAATTACCTAAAATAGTTCATCAAATACAATGTCCCATAACAAAATTAGTTATGATGTTCGGTTCAAAGAACTCTACATTTCCATGTTTGTTATTCTCCCAAAATAAATTCTCTAATATTATATAATAATAAATTATAATGGTTAATATAGAGTCACATTGTATGTATTCTAAATAAAAATATGATTATATAGATATATTATTCCATAGGTTTATTATAATCCACACTATCCTACTCCAATAATCTACAATGGAGACTTTTATATGGAATCACACAAGAGTATTCTCCTATACTCAACTAAAACTATGTGACTCCCCTTTTTATCAAAGGCTTTATTGTAATGAAAATGAAATTTATCAATGTAAATTACCTTCTTATAATTATTTGATATATTATAAATAAAATAAAATCACATAACAATAACACTTTATGATTATTAAGTGAATAAATTTTTAAATAAGATGTATTTATAGAAATTAAAGAAACATATCCTGATGGAGTAGTAACATGTATTTTGAAATAGTATTGTGACCATTAAAAATAGTGAACCAGAATATATGATAGTAACCCCATCTATGAAAGTATAAATTAAATATAGTAATCTTATAAATTATTGTATGATATAATAAGGTCATAATATAAGTATATAAATATTTTAAAAATAATTTTTAGTGTTGTAATTTTTTTAATATAGAAATGTTTATTTATAATCATATAATTAATATAATTATTTAAAAGATAATTATTTCCATAAATTAGATTACTAAATTAAAATTTTATTTTCTTATTATTATAATATAAATTTAATGAGACAATGCTTAATATTTCATAGAATTTTTATTTTCCATGTAAATGCTGGTTTTAATTAAAAATTAAATTTCTCATATTTTAATAATTATTTTCAATAAATGGAGTTCGTTTTTTAATTATACATTTTGAAAAATATATATGGTGTTTTTTATGATTTTTCTAAAATAATTGATTTTTTTAAGAGTAAAATATGATAATTTATGATAAAAGATAAATACATAAATTAATGTTTCATAGAAAATGTTATAATTATGTAAAACCCACATCTAGAACAATACTTCGATATTTTAATATATATATATATATAGTGATAAGTGTCAATCTATTCATTATCATGATCCAAAATAATAATCTAATTTATAAAATAATGTAAAAACACCACTATCAACCATTATAAATACCACCCTCTCCAAATTCTCTCCTCACACATTCCAATATTTGATCCTATTACAAAATCTAACCAATAATCTTCCCATGCCCCTCCCCTCTGTCACGGATCTCTTGGTCTCATCAAAAGACCAACCCCTTTACCTGACAGAGGTTATTAAGATGAAGAAATTCAAGAGGTAAAACACTTTAAGAAAATATTTTCTATTTCATTTCATTACTTATTCTCTCATCACCTCAACATATACAGGAGTCATGAAAACTCCATTATAATTTATATACCAGAATTTTATTTTTGTAGTGGAATAATAAATCTTTTAATCTCTTTTATTTTACTTTTATTATAATAATTGAAATATTATCCATGGTGTGTCAATTTACAGCCACCATAGATGATGCATTTTAATTTTTCACTAAAAAAATCAAGGATAGTTATAAATTCATGATTATGGTAAAATATATTTTTTATTATACTAATAATAAGTTATATAATGTTATGGAAACATAAATAAACAATATTTTATGTAAAATGATATGATTTTGTTATAGTCATAAAATCCAAAAAATAAATTAAATATTTTTCATTAAACATTTATCTTATGATTCATACTCAAACCATATTACCAAATGAAACATAATTCCAAATAAACTATTTTAATTTAATTAATAAAATATGATTTAAATTATGTATAATCATTACCATTTTTCATAAAAATTCTTAATCATTTACAAGCATTTCAAAAATGAAAACTAATAAAACGAACACTCTCGAATGATGAAATTGAATTATATAACTGATCAAAAATACCCTAAATAAATTAAATGAAAATATACTGAATATAATAAATGTATAAATTTTTTTAACTTTAAATTAATTAAATTTATTTGATTATCTAGGATATTAAATTGACGAAATCATTCCCACACAAGGTTATGGGATTCTCGAACCCAACTCTCATTCTTTATGTTTTATATCATTCATTACATTTTCATTATGCATGTTCCAATATTTTTCTATAAATATCATTAACTTTATCTTCCAATATAGTTTTATATAATATAAATTATCCCAATTTTGTTTTATTATAAATGAATAATATTTTTTCCAAAATAAATATTCTTTCTAAGAAAACATATCTCCTACTTATCATGAGATTGTTAATTATTCATTCATGATTGATACCAAGCATCATATTTTATTTTTTTTGAGAACTAATGATTATGAATTTTTAATTTATGTACAAGATTGATAATTGTTCTATGTGGTATTCATGATATTGTAAATGTTATTATGTAACTGGTGCAATTGGAATTATACATCCCTCAAATGTATTAGGTTATGTAATTGATATCATTATATAAAGTGTAATATGTTTTATCTTGATGTAATCTTTTTTCCCCAACAATGTGTAGTAGTTGACCGCTAATATATGATGTTTGGTTTTTATAAATTTCCACATTCCCTTACTGAATCTAATGTTTTTTCTAAGGATTTTGATTATGATCCATTTGTAATATTATAATAATAATGTTTTTTATCACTCATGTTTCATTTCTCTTATTCATCATATTATTAGGATTTTTTATCACCCCATCTTATTATGTATATCCAGATGTAAATACATGTACCTAGAAGAACATGATATCTAATGAGAAGCTTGAAATGAAGGAATTAAATAAATTATTATGTTTTATTATGTAATACTTATGGTCTTAATTTTCCTAAGACATTAAACCTATGGATCATGGCTGTGTAAAAATTTTATGTTATTTAACATTAATATGATGAAATAGTTATGTAATTGAAATAAGAGTCACCTTAGTTGGTATTAGATAATTGTTTAGTTAATCTTTGAGTTAGGAAAAAACATAGATAAAACCCTTATAATAATATTTATTATATCAATGCACCCAGGAATTTTTTTTATATAGTATGATAAACAAACATAGCCAACATGATATTCATATAGAGATAATTTCACATAGAAATTAATTACTTAATCATGAATAATTGAATTATGTTTGTATCTAATCTTTTCTATTATAAGAAATAATGTGAACCGGGAGAAATCAAGCCAACATCTCATGTTGGGGACAATGTCGCTATTTCCATAATTACATCCACAATGCCTTCGGAGTTGGAGTTCAATATTTACTGGTGATTCTCACACACCTGTCTAAGGTTTAGAATAATAACCTGAATAATGTTGAACTTACTCCTTCTCCAAATATGGATAAATGAACAATCACGTCATTTCTGTGGAAACAACTAGCATAATTTAGTAAATATTTCAATCCACTCATCGCATTAATGTGGTTCAACTCAACAAAGTATATCATTTCTATGAAGAACTATTCTGGGATAGAGAATTTTACTCTTGCCATTTATCAATTAGATGGATTGGCCGAAAAGTGGTGGGAGTTAATTAATAACACCAAGTCGAAGGTCAAAAATAAATATATTGAGTGGGTGGACATTAAAATAATGTCTCCTAATAAGTATTTGCTGAAAATCATCATAAAAAGAGAGTGATATATTCCATTTATATGAATAAAAATTAAAGAGAATCTATCATTGACTATGAAGAAAATATGAAATTTATTTCAAAGTACTATTTAGGTTTTGTTATAAATAATGTTAAAAGAATATGTAGATTATTTAGCGGTTTAAAACCACACCATGGAAGGGATCTAAAAATTTGAGACAGTGGGAGTTAGGAAGATGTGGATCAATGTGATCTCATATTTGAGATATATGTTGGATTATGTACACATTGATATAGAGATATGAAATGATTTAAGGAGAATTAATGTGTGGGATCTAATGAAAATTGTTAGAAATAAAACTCAACCACCCACGTGAAAAAATGTGGTAACAATCAGCATGTGAATTACCTCAAAAGGATTGGGAAATTATATTAGTGTGTGATAAAGTTCCCCTGAGCTCATGAATGTCAACATGACATGATTATTTAGTACAATTTGGTGAATGAAAGTAGAGAACAAACCATATCTAAATGCATCAAATTTAGGGATCAAGTGAACTACAAAATCTAGTTCACTGAACCATTTGTCCTCAGGGGTAATCAATGTCATCAGCCACCAAATAAAATAGACAATGTGAAGAATTTTCGATCACTACTACTAAGGTTGTGTCTAAAACTCATGTTGTGTTGGGTATGATTGTAATTAAATTATGAATTGTGAATATATAATTTGATTTTGGTTTGACACGTTCTTTCATATTATGAATGATTATTAGAACTATTAAAACACCACCTATAAAATTGGAGGTTAAGCTCTATGTGAGAACATGGAATGGTAAAATTTCGATATCCCAATTATATAAATCTTACCCTGTTGATTTTTTTGGTATGAACCTCCCATTAAATAATTTTTTACATTAATTGATGTAATTTGATGTGATTTTGGACATGGATTTGGTATCTATATAAAATTACAACATCATCTGTTAGGAAAATGATATTATTCTTAAAACCCTAAAACATCCTCTAATTCAATAATATAATAAAGAGTATGAAGAATATAAATATGATCCATTGTCTCACGATTGGATATTATTGCCTTATAGGAATCGATATCGTTCTCTAATGATTTAGATGAATGACATAATCATGATCATCAAAATTATAATTATGAGGGACTACACTGATATGTTCCACAAATAATTGTATGGTATTCCTCTTGGTCGATAGGTTGAGTTCTCAATTGAAACTATATAGGGATCACTACATATATCAATGATTCCTTATATATTGATCACTATTTAGTTGTAAGAACTAAAAAAGTAGTTACATGTGAATATGGAATAAGGTTTTATATGCACGAGTGCCTACACATGGGATCCATATTCATTTTTGTCATGAAGAATTATGGACCAATGTTCCATTGAATTGATTTCAACGAGTTAAAAAAATAATTATAAAGAACATGTATCCACTCCCAGAGATAGATTATTTATTCAATAAACTATGTGTGTCCAAGTATTTCTTGAAGTTGGACCTTGGTTCAAGATATCACCAATTAAATGAGAGGAAGTATGGTATTCACAAGATGATATTTCAATCAACATATGGACAATATGAGTTCATAGTGGTTCATTTCAGACTCAATTATTCTCCCTAAATATTCATGGATATAATGAATAATTTCATTAGATATTACCTATAAAAATTTGGGATAATATTTAACAATGATATTATAATTTACTTCAAGAGAAAGGAGGAACATGAGAAAAATATGAATACTCTTCTAATGACAATGGGAGGTGATAAAATTTATTCAAATTAACGTAAATGTGATTTCAGGAAGGAGGAATTTTCATTCGTAGGGAATTTTATCACCAGAAAAAGAATGTTTATAGACTCGTCTAAGACAAAGGCAATAAAAGAGTGTCCTAATCAAAGATTATTATTAAATATTTGATGTTTCCTTGGCCTCGATGGGTTTTACCAACAAATTGTGAAGAACATATCTTAATTCTCAAAACCATTAACAAAGATGAATAGAAAGGGAGAAAATATTGTCTAGACTGGAGAATGTGAATACTTGTTCATAGGGTTAAACTCAAGGCTTATCACAACTCTTGTACACACACATCCAACAAGTGGGGAAAACAATGAAGTTAGATTAAATGCTTCAAAAAATGAATTTGGATGTTTACTGATGATAAATGATAAGGTTATTTCTTACACTATAATGGAGTGGAAAATTCATGACCAAAACTATCATACGCATGATCTGGATTTACTAGCTATGATCTATACATTGAATATATGGAAGCATTACCTATATAGGTAGAAGTGTAAAATATATATAGTTCATAAGACCGTTATATATACATATATTCATAGAATGATCATAATACCACCAACAAAGATGGTTTGAGCTTTTCAAGGATTATGAATGCTTAATCAACTACCATCATAGAAAATTAGATAATGTGAAATTTTTTGGGTATAATGGATCCTGAAAATTTATCAATTATGAGGATTGAGAAGGATACAATCATCTTAGAGTTAAAAACCATGGACATGTGAATCATTAAGTAAGGAAAATCATCAATCCTTTCTCAAATTATTTATAATCCATACCTCTAGGAGGAAAATAAATGATGATCAAATAAATGATTTAGAAATTCAGAACAAGGATTATGCTATGTAAAATGGGAAATACCCATTGTATAATATTGATGAGGAGGGACTTTTTTTAATGGGATAATTATTATGTGTGCCACACTATATATATATATATATATATGGAGCTTCTAAATGATGCACGTAGCTCAACCAAATATATTCAGCATGGGAGAATTAGGATGTATCCAGGTATCCAAGATAATAATTGGACATAAATTATGAATATTAAGGTCATTTATTATATATCAATGTGTATAGTATGTCACAAAGTGAAAGATTAAATACAAAAGTTTAAGGGTTTGATTAAAAAAATACCCATACCAACAAAGAAATGGGAAAACATCAAAATGTAATTTTTCATCAGACGTCTGGAGAAATCCAAGGGAAACAATGATATATGGGTTGTTGTGGACTATTTTACATTTAAAGATCACTTTATCACAAATTAAGATGACTAATAACTGGATAAATTTTCCTGCATATACATCATAGAAGTCATAAGGATTCATGGAGTACCAATGTTGATTATATGCAATCAAGATCCTATATTAACCTATATGTTATCGAAAAGTATCCATCATTCCATAACAATGTGATAAACATCACTATGACTTATAATCCTGAAACTGATGGCCAATCTAAATGAACTATTTAGACATTTGAAGACTTGATGATGACATTTTCTATATACTTTAAATGTCTATGGAACAAAAATATTTTCCAAGTTGAGTTATCTTACAACAACTATTCACACTCAACCATCCAAATGACTGCATATGAATCTCTTTATATAAAATGATATGTAACACCAGTATTATTGCATGAATTCATTGAACATAACTACTATGACCTAAAATAAATGAAGAAATAGTGGAGAAGTTGAAAACTATATAGTAGAATATCTAGGTCGACCAAAGTAGGTAGAACAACTATGTAGATAATCATCAACGAGACCTTGAGTTTAATTATATAGACATGATATTCCTTCATATACCTCCATGAAATAAGATTATCATATTTGATTGGAACATAAAGACGAGTCCCTGTAACATCGAACACTTCATGATTCTTGACCGAGTAAGATTTGAGTCATGCCAATTCGAAAGTCCACCAATTATGTCTAAAGAACATGATGTATTTAATGTATCCCTATTGTGGAAGTACATAACAGACCCCTCACATGTATTGAATCAAAAGGTGGTTCAAATAGAAAATTATCTCTCTTATGAGTCGAATCTATTGATGATATTGGACTATATATATGATGTTATACATAACATGACTACTCACATGGTCAATGAACTGTGGAGGAACCATAAGTACATAGAGAAAACATTGTAACCATTGGAAGCGATAAAGGTAAAGTACACTAAAATGTTTTCAAAATAGAATGTAAAATTGAAATTTCGAGGGTGAAATTAAAATAAGGTGAAGAATAGAACGACCCAAAATTATAGCAAAAGAAATTCCCATGTTATAATTATTTCAAATGATATAAATAACATTAAATTAAAAATGGAACCCAATATAAAATTTTTATTTTAATAATGAATGAAATAATAGGTATATCTATAAAATAAGTAACTTACCTTGATGCAATAATAACATTACCATAGGAATGGTATTATAACCATTATGAATATTAAACCATAAAAATAAATTAATAATCCTCATCTATGAAAGTATAAATAATATTTTGTACTCCTATAAATGAATATATGATATAATTATGTCATTGTATATGTAAATGAATATTTTAAAAATTATTGATTTAGTGTTTGTGTCTTAATATAGTATAAATTTTTATTTATAATACTATAATTAATATGATTTGAAAATGAAAATTTATTTTCATAAAATATATTCCTAAATTAAATTTTTTTATCTTAGTATTATATGACAATTTTATGAATCCTTGATTTATTTTTCAATGTGATTTAAAATAAATTATAATTTAAAAATAAATATTTTCTATATAAATGAATATTTAAATTAAAAATTTAATTTATTGAAATTATAGATTTATTTGTATAAAAAATTGTTCATTGTTCAATTATAAATGTCAATAAACTGTCTATAGTGATTTTTTCTTATTTTTCTAAAATAAATGATTTTTTAATGAATAGTAAAAGATGATAATTTCTGATAAAATATAAATACATGAATTATTGAGACATAGATGAGGTAATTATTATGTAAGTCCAAAATATCAAAAAATCATTCATTATTTTAAAATATTTATTGATAAGTATTTAACTATTCATAGTTAGAGACAATGTAATAAACTAAAAAATAAAATAATATGAAAATGGCTCCCTACTTCCTAATAAATACCACCCCCACCACCTCTTCTCCTCACACATTCTAATATTTGTGCCCTATCTATGTTCTTCCTTTTACTATTCCTAACCCCTTCACCCATCATAATTAGAAATTATTCATATCATAACACCAAACTATTTCCCTTAAAGTGGTTCTAAATGAGGAGAAATTCATGTTGTAAAACCCGCTTCCTTTTTCTTTTAATTCTATTTAAATTTTATTTATTTTATCGTTAATAAAATATTATTTAAATTTTATAGAATCATTCTCACTTTATATAGTCTTCTATATTCATGTACAACTGAACCAATGATGAAAACAGTGAAATAACACACTCTAGAATAATGAAATTGAACTTTATAACTCAACAGAAAGCCCTTAAATGATATTAATAAATCAATTATTAATAAAATTCATTTATAGAAGGTTTTATATTTTTATATTAATGAATTTATTATTTTTCAATATATTAAATTAAAGGAAGAAATCATACATAAGGTAAGGGGAGTTTCGAACCCAACTCATTTTCATTGGGGGTTCTCTACTTCAATTCTTTTTTTGCCTGAAGATCCATTATTTTTATATAAATATAATTTTCTTCTCCACTTTTATTTTCTAGTAAATACATGTTTCCAATATTTCTTTATTAAAAATGATAATATTTTTTTAAAAATAAATCTTCTTTTTAAAAAAATTCATCTTTTACTTCTCATGAGATTGTTTATTCGTTAGTAAATATTAATACGAAGAATCTAATTCCTTTTAAAGAGCACTATGGTTATTAAATGTGTGATTTACTATTTTAAATTTATTCCCTAACCAGGGTTACATTATATTCAATATTGATATAATTTCTATGTGGAATGCATGATAATGTAAATGTTATGATGTGATGGGTGGATGTATAATTATAAAGAGCATGTAAATGTTATTACATGAAGATTGTGACAAAAAATATACACTAATACAATGCATTGGGTAGTGTGATTAATCTCATGAGAAAATATGAAATATTCATGAACAATTTGATAGATTTGTTCACAAAAATGTGTTCTATTTAGCCACTAAGACATAATGTTCTATTTATATGAATTACCACATTCTGTAACATTTTCAAATTTTTCTTATAATGATTATTATTGTGATACTTTTATTATATTATGATGATGTTCAATATTATCAATGATGTTTCATTTCTCTTGTTAATCATCTCACTGGGATTTTAAATTACCCGTTACTTTTATGTATATCCTCAGGTGAATACTTGAACTAAGGAGAACACCACCACCAATTAGAATCTAGAGAAGAAGGAATTAAATAAATGTTTTTTATTTACTATTTAAATTTTATATATGATACTAATTTTTCCAATGAACTAAAGCATTGGATCCTCATTGTGAAAATAATTTATCTTGTTTATCTTTAAAAAGAAGAAATATATATTTAAGATAATGTAAGGTGACAATATTGATCCACTCAAATATTATATTTTTATCTTCATCAATGTTATTTTTTTGATTACCCTATCCATGTGCCAACTATGGAACCTATGCAACGATTTCTATTCTTGCTCAAAAATCTATGGTCACATGTATTTGACCTGTTGACATAGTGTAAACATGCTCATTCTAATTAATAATTCATTTGAGTTTACAGCCTCAATGTGTATTAGAATGTGATGAACATAAATTTATCCATAATATATACATAAAATAAGTATCTTTAACCATCTCTATGTAATGTCATCTTGAATTCTCTATTTATGTACCTTTCATGAATTAATCTCAAAGAATCACAATCCTTAGCATACAATATTATTATATTTATTATAAAACTTATTAATATATATTTATAAATTATGCTTCATGTATATTTTCACTTTAATTTATATTGATGATAAAATGAATGTTCTTATATTTTTTTGGTATTTTATTCTCAAAAGTGTAATCATGCAGGAATTTCATGTAAGGATAAAATATCTAACTTTGTTTCTCATTGAATTATTCTTTATGTAAACATACATGGATTGTATGGGATTCATGAAACGTCCTCCTTATTTCAAATGAAGTGTTATTACTGATGTCTTCCACCAAATTAACTTGATCAACAAGTGCTAACATGATATGTTCACTTCCATAAACCGATCCAATTGAGGCTCATGGGTACTCCTACTTCCTACGCATAGTGAAATTACATAATTCCACACTACCTTCGAGTACATTATTTTTCTGACCCATGTAAAATCATGTATGTCATTCTAGTGATAAGTGTTTTTTTCATGGGTGACTTCATATAAAAAAAGTTTTAATCTAAGGGTTCCATTTGAAATTCTCTTTAATGATAAATTTTGGTTCGTGTATATTATTTGTGTCAGATGTTGTGTTTGTAGGTTACTATATCAATCTCATTAGAAGTCCTAAATGTGTTATGTTTTTCTTATCTATGAGATAATGGTTTTTAAAGGTACCCTTATCCTAATTCATTCAGTTTATTAGAATACTCAGAATATCCTTTCTCTGATTATGGAATAATGTGGCATTCTTCATCTTTACGTGAATGAATATCACAAGCGCTCTATTTTTTACAATATCTCTATCTATTTCAGAAAAAAAATCTTGAATGATACAAACTTTACATATACTATATATTAAACCACCTATCACTATATTTAATTGTGAAACATGAAATTATTCAATTGACCATGGATATTTGGATATTATGAATGTTGAGGCTTGTAGCTTCTCTGTGCATTACGAGAATGATCATGAAGATCACATGATTTATTCAGATGATTACTTCATTGATCATGTAATTCCTAAATGAGAGTAATATTTAATAATATAACGATAATTTAGGTTTTAAAATCTATTATGATGGAGGATTATCATAATTAATGACACTTTGATCTTCTTTGGATGTCTCTAATGATTGTTCTCATTCTATCTTGTGATTTCAATTGTCCTTGTTTCATTGTATCTATACTGTTTTGTGACCCATATATAATCATTTTATGATAATCATCTGTTTATAGGGTATAACCATGTGACATATTCTACACCAAGAGAAAACATTAATCATCACCATTCAAAAACACCTTCGAGTCATGGAATTGATGAATGACATCAGATACATTCATGATCTATGTATGATCGAGTATTTATCAATGTATTTTGGTGGATAGATTTTTCAATCTTTAATTGAAAGTATCCTAATGGATATATTCACAAAAAAGGTTTTGTATTAAACTATAGATGTATAGGTGATCAAAAAAATTAAATCTACAAGATTGGGTGACATATTTTATTTATTCATCTTTTAATGATATAGTAATTGTGTTGCAGTACTGTTGTCCCACATCAATGTATCCCACAGTATGTGATGAGTAATATCAATCAATAGCTTCCTTTATTCCTCAATAAGAATGTACTAGGGTCTGCTCTCAATCCTCCAATAGAACCATTCTATTCCAGTTCTATTAACCATAGTGTCACCCCAAACAATGGCTCAATCACAGCTCCCATTCTAACTATCCTACAAGCATTAGAAATGGTACCACATAGAAGGTTTTCCACCATGATGGAATGAATGTGATGATTCAACCTTATAGTAGAGGTCCTCATCCCACAACTTTTGGGTTGTTTTGTAAAATTTGGTTCACATATTTGGATATTTTTTTTCCAAGAATTTATTAATAAAATTATAGATTAATATTTTTCACCGTATTCATAGTAAAAATAAAAATTCAAAATATATATTAATATATATTTTTCAAGGAATTATGAACATCCACATAAAATGAAATTTTATTTCAATGTAATTATTTAATATAAAAAAAGATGTAAATTAAATATCTTCCTTAACACAATCCATTGAAATTTAAACAGCAACTTCAAAAATACTCAATTGTTTCTAAAGATAAGGGACCAACCATGACATCCAATTCTATTATATGGATCTATAACAATTGTCTGGGAATCACCACTTCATCCCCTGACACAAAATGAATTTTCAAAATAATATTTAAATATAAGATAAAAAATATAATAGAAATTATCCCCAAATGATTCTGCAACATTCATATCCATGTCCTAGAGGATATAATCTCATAAAAACACTACCCCCAAAAGCTTATTCATATTTTTAATGAATTTATTCCAAAGAGTGATGTAAATTATAAAATTAAAATTGTGATTTTTATAACTATATTTTATCTTATTTGACAAAAAATTACACTATACATTCATATTATAATGACAATAGTATCATTAATATAATAAATTTTCATTATATTTATGGAACACCAATCATTTATTACCTTATCGACCATTTAAAAAAATCAATCATTGTTTGTGATAAAAGAGAAATAATATCATATTTATTTCATTGAAAAATTTATATAACGAATAAATATTATAATTATAATTTTTTTTTATTTTTAAAACATAAATCATTTTATAAATTTTTTTGTCTCCATGTAAAAATGAAAAACACATCTGTATGTATGTGTGGACTACCACTTCCCTGATGTGATGTGCTCCATTTATCATTACCTCCTTACATGGATGGTTATGAAATATAAAAAATTAATATATTTGAAATATATGATTAATATAAATCATCAATATATTAATGAGGTAATGGAACCAAAAAATTAATATTCACTATGATGTAATCTATGGATTTCAGTAAATTTCATGAACACCAATCATCATACATTTAATTCTTTCCAACCATAAAAATATTTTGAATCAAATGAAGGTAGATATAAATATGCAATGAAAACCCAATTATTTCATTTTATTTCATAATTTTGGAATTATTAACCAATTATTAATGAATGGGGTTAAATATTTCCATTATAAAACATGTGAAAATCAATATATATTTCAACATTAAATAACAAAAATACATCATAGATAACTAATAAATTGATATTATATTATTATAATAAATATATGAAAAAATATATAAATATACAAGGATTAGAAATTAGTTATTAAGATAATTATTTTTATTATTATAGTAGTCTATGTGCATATGTGGAAGATAAGAAATTAGATAAGGGGGTTCTCATCCGAATTTTATTTTTGCGACTTATTCCCTAGACTATAGTTTTATTATTATTATTTTGGGTATACATTTCATGTAATATATTTTTATAATTATTATAATGATTATAAAATAATACTATGTTGCATAAAATTTATAATCTTCCATGTTCATTTAGTTTATTGGTTTCCAAATATGTTACTATTTCATTGCAATCTTATTTTTAAAATTGAGGCTTGAATGAATTAAAATCCATATAGGGAAATAATTCTTAAAATTTTAAATCTAAAATCTCAAAAAAAAATTAAAATTATTTTATTATTGTGTATTTACATTTCCTCTCACAAATTTATTTCCCATGGTTGATAATTTTTTAGATGTAAATCATATACAAAAACTAACTGCATCACTTCTTTACATTCTAATATTTTATTCTTCAATATCCTTTAAATTTGATGATTTTATGGATCTACATATATATGCTCAAGAAATTAGTTATGATAACTGAAAATATTATGTTATTCTTTATTAATGTATGAAACACATATTTAAGCATTCTTCACATTGATTTATTTTTTTAAAAGTGATAAAATATACTCTTTATAATTTGTTTTTGTATGCACATTCTATTATGGCCATTCTTCATTACAATTATTGATTTTACTTTTTTTAAAAAAATTCTACATGTAATTATTATTTCATAAAAAAATTCAAAAAATGTTAAATATTTTTCAATTTTTGAAAAACAATTTTTATTAAAATGTTATACATGATTTTATTTTCAATGATTTCAAAAAAAACTTATATGTTTTTATATAATTTCATATAAAATCATTAAAATTAAATTTTAGTTATAAGACATGTTTTTTATAATTTGTTTTATATAAATGTGATAAAATTAAAATGATTCATCTTTATTTTATTCTATTTTAGAAATAACATTCTCATAAGTTTTCACAATTCCAAAAAATGGATATTTTAACTTATTTTTTAAACTGATTTTTAAATATTCAAAAAAGTGAGTTTTTTAATTTTTTAAAAACCATTTGGCATTGTTTATGTCACTATTGGGGTATATTCTAATGATAGAAAAAACTACTTTCTCTAGATTGAATATTATGTCATTGTTTTAGGATTGTTCTCATGAAACTTGTTTCCTTCCCATTTGTAAATAATATTAGGTTTTAATGATGAAGTTTTTCATAATAATGTTCCACAATTAATTGTGGTTTTAATGATATATTTTATGCATTAGTATAACTCTATATAATTTTTTTTCTACCTTTTTTAGATGATAAAATGTTAAATATATCCATGTAGGTGAGAAGATGACATAATAACTGTTTTCATCTAAGTGAGATTATGACATAATAATATTTCTCATAAAAATGAGGTGATGAGGATTTCATGTTTACCATCTTCGTGAGGTGATAAAGCCTTAATGATTTCTCTCTATGTGAGATGACTACACATTATGGTTTTATATCCAAATTACATTATTACACATTAACGATATCCATTTCTATGAGATGATGGAAAATTTAAATGTACTTTCATAGTGAGATGACAAAGCGTATAATATATTCATATTAGTGAGATTACAAAAATATATAATAGTTTTGTATTCTCAAAATGTGATTATTTTAAACATATGTTTGTGAACATAATATTATGATTGGAATTAGTATCATAATTCTAGGAATAAAGTCTTCTATTATACTTAAATCATTATGAATTTACTAACTATTTATGAACTATAATTATTTCATTATTATTTTCTAAAATAATGTTCATTTAACTTTACTATAATTTTGTAACAACAAACATATCATTTTCTCACTTATGGTCGTCAATTATTATCTATTATTTTTAAACATAATGATAATATAAACTCGCAGATTAATAATTTTTCCCACACTAAGTTATGAATATGTGTATATTTCAATAGATGTTTATAAGGGGATCTAATACAATATCAACATGGATAATTGTTAAAAATAATATTTTCATACAGATAATCTCTAATGAATCCAAATAGTTTTACTCTCAAGGTTGTGATATTATTTATGTGAAGTAATATTTAAAATATTATATCCATGTGAATTATATGAATGTTTATCTTAGATTATCACAATTAGAATCACAACTTCGGGGTAGAAAATATGTATATAATAATAGGTTTAGGAGTTTGGGTTGGGGCATATAATTTATTATTAGAGTCATAATAAAATATTTCATAGAGGTAATATATAAAATATATATTAGAAAATTTTAATGTAAAATTAAACAAGTCTCAAGGACCTAAAATAGGGAGTGAAACCTGTTAATGTTTTTTATAAAATATGAATAGAATATTATTTAAATATAGAAAATGAAATGGAACATTAAATATAATTATTATAGATTGGATCATGATATATAATTTAATATAGGAATCATATTAACAATATAAATTAAGAAATTTTTGTAACATGAAAATTGTTTTAGTGATTGAAAATTGAGGCAATGAACCCCTTACAATTTTTACAACACTAAAATTTAAATTCATTTACTGAAATAACATGGTTTAGATTTATAAATAACATGAATAAAAGGATAATATAATTTTTTACATTGTTTTCATAGTTAATCATATGAAAACTATATATATTTAATCATGGTGCAGGAAATATAACATGTCTCAAATAATTGAAATTGAGACCAAGAAACCCATACTTAAAACCATATCTTATTCCATTGTGATCTAAAATCCCTATATAATAAATTTTGTTTTATTATAAATATCAGTAAAAAAATTATTCAATATAATTTTACAGTATAGCATTTATTTATAATTTTTTAATAGAATTGCATAATTTATTATTTTAAAATTATCATTTGGTTGTTATCCAATCTTCGTTCATTATAATATTTTGATTGGTGGTTTTTTTCTTCTCATTTTTCATTTGTTAATAATTTTTTGAATATTAATGATATGTTAATTCATATTTCTAATATAGTTTTTTAGTCAAATTGTAATTACATGGATGTTATGCTGATGGTTCTTGTGAAATTATTAAAAATACAATTATTTAATTAATGAATTTAAATATTAATTTAGTTTTTAGTTAAATATAAATATTAATATTACCATTGTAAACATATATAAACATCTTATAACCATGATTATTATATCCTCTTTTCAATATTTATTTCCATCTAGTCATTCATGAGATATAAATTATAACAACAATCATGCATTTGGTAAAACCAACACAACCAAGATTGTCCTATAATGACGAAATAAGTAAGAACATGATATTTCATAAAGATAATATGAATTCCATAGAAAAGTAATGTTTTCAAAAACATTACATGAAGGTAAAAAATATGATTTATGAATACTTAAACAATTATGATAAATGGTAAGAATAATTACTTATGATGAATCATGGTATGAAAGTTTAATGTAATTAAATACACTGCTTATTTATTGATATAATTACAAATATTTTACACACATTGTAACAACCCAACCAAAACCAAAGGGTTTAATATGGATTTCAACATGGTAACATGTTCTCTTACACATATAAAAATGGTTTTGGACTATCAGTGAGGGGCTATATAATATCATGGCGATAATATTCTCTCTGAAAAATGAAAACATCAATGAAAAAAATTATAAGTGATAACTATTATCATGTAATAATGAATTAATAAAAATTTATTTGTGTAGAAATAGATATAATTAAAACCATCCCATCTAGTATCTCTATTATATATTATAAACATAAACCAAAACTAAATAAATGGTGTCCCATGTGTGAGATAAAAATATTAAATAAAATCAACAATAAACAACCATCTATACACCATATAGAGATATCCAACAAGCTTTATCTAACCTTCTCCACTATCTGTCATTGATCCATTTCCAATAACCAGAACCTATTTCATGATATAAACAAGCAGCAAAAATTATCAAGTATATTGTGATTACAAGACTATGTAGGACACCACCAATGTCCAAAAACAAATGATCAAAATATACATATGTTATTTTGAGGAATATGGATACAATATATATAAAAATAATGTATTTCAAACATTAACAATACATATTTAGGGTCATTAGTGATAATATAAACCTTTTTATAAACCATGTCCAATGGAAAAATGATCATCATCAAGACATATCCCCATAAATGAAATTTTCTAGAAAAATATTTAATCCTTCATATTTGTTTTCTTAGAACAAGTACATGTAGACAATTTTCATACACATACCTCTCATGGGAACATTTAATATGCTCAATAAGCTTACTCAATTGTAGAAAATAGAATAATAACACATATGATTCTAGATAAAAAAGATATTCCAAAATAAGATTTTATTAGGAACTAGTCATGAATTGTTCCATTTCACCTTTGTGAAAAACATTACCTAAATTCCTTAATGGAGAGACACATTCACACCTCAAGTGTTACATCAAATAACATAAGTCTAAATAGACTACATATGAATGAAAACATTCATACTAAAAACCCATAAAAAACATTTTCTAATGTAAAACAGGATTGTTACCTATAGTGAAATTATTATTCAATTGAAAGGGCCAACATCCATGTCAAAAAGAACCATTGGATCCTAGTAGAAAACCCGAAATGACACAATATAGAATCCTATGATTATATTTCAAATGAAAAAATTCCTTAAATGTAGTTCAATGTTAAACATACATAATAAGATCCACTGCAGAATATAATATGTGTTTGATTGATTTGAAAACAAAAAATCCTTGAGCATGGGTGGAAATTCATTCATTGATTCAGGAATTGTTTGTAATACCTTGATAAAACTCTATATTTTATAAAAAACCCCTATGACCATATTGGTTTTGATCATGGATATGATAATTTTATCATTATAATATTTGAAAGGAATTATAGGATTGAATGATCCTGATTGATTAATCGTTAAGGCATCAATAAGAGGTGTTAGAATGGTGAGAGAGCACCATAAATCAATAGAGTAGATCCCTATTAAGCTGGTAGATTAATAAATAAAGGGAGATTGAGAAAACATTAATAGGTGTTGAATTTTAACGAAAAATACATTAAACCCTATGACCTCACTAGGATTCTTCAAATTCCCCCAGTGAGACGGTGGCCTCCAGCACCTACATGGTTTATACATGGATGATTCAGTTCTACCTAGGAGCACTGCCTATTGGCCAGTGGTCATCACCTTCTAGATGGTTACATCTGAGTATAATACCTACTATCATAGAGCTTCACCATCAGATTGTTTTGACTATTTTATCTATAAAATATATAAAAATCAACCATCCATAGATCAGCCCATTTTTATCATCCCTAAAACATATATCCACTAATAAACATGCTCTAATGTCATTTTAATTGTTGAAAATAGGAATACCTGAAATATTGGTGTCAAAATTCCCTTCCTATAATGACTTATCATCCTTGACATGTATCCTTGGTCATCTTTACAAACATCTAAGAATACTATTAATAATCATATGATTCCTTCTCCCACATCTCTTCTGAAAAAAGAATATTCTACCATGGAAACTAAAAAATAGGAATGGTCTTTCCTTAAAATAATTTCTCACATTATTTTACAATATAGAATTTTCATTCCTCAAATGTTCCAATATAAAATATTTAAAAATCCTTATTGTCTATGATACGTTTAAGAGAAGGCTCATTCTTTCAATGTTGAAACACATGAATTCATTTTTTATACATTGACACCATAAATAATGGTCTAGCTAATATGATAATATCCAAATGCATTCGATGATATTGATTTTCCCAATGATCCATGTTTTCATCATTCCTTAACTCATCAAATTCCAATAACGATTCAAAATTGTTTCAATGAAATTTATCCCTTCTTGTAGTACCTTTATATATTATAATCACAAAAAATAAAATTTGGAAACACAATTAAATGTCATTAATAAATGAACTACTAAATTATATGTGTCATTTGAACATTATAATTTCATTTCTAAGATTATAATTTTGAAAATCTGACAAACATGGATGCGATCAGTAAGCTATTTAGAGACTGATATGACAAACATGTTTTTTAATGAATAGTAAAATACCGTTATGAGAAGTAATTTTAACATTATGAATAGAAGTATGAACCTTATTTATAGTATATTTTACAAGTAAATAATATCCTTTCCAATGGTAGTATAAATAAAATTTATTCATCTAGTAAGTGATAATATGATATAATTATATTATTGTGTTGGTATGTTTGTAAGTCATGAATATATAATGATTAATTTTATAATTTTAAAATAAAATTTATGTTCATATAGTATATTCATAAAAAATTATTTTTATATTTTATGATTACATGATAATTTTCTGAGACTACAATTAATTTTTTGAAAGTGTTAGAAAATCATTTTTTAATTTTTTAATTTTTATTTTTTATGATAATTTGGATTTTCATGAAAATTATAATTTCTAATTTTTAAAAAATTATTTTCATAAAATAGAAGAATTTTTTGTATTATACAAATTGAAATGTTTCTAGGATAAGTTTTTGGTATTTTTCTGAAATACTTTAATTTTTTGTGAATAGTGAAATTTCATAATTTATGAAATATTCTATGTAAATGAATTTATGCATCATTATTGAGTCATGGATGATGTAAATGGACATTGACTCAAACATACATGAACTAATTACTATATTTAGTCATTGAATAATTAATAATTATTTCCATTAGAGAAATTAATAAACTAATGAATTAAATATTGTTAAAACCACCCTCCCACCTCTAGTAATACCACCAATCACAACCTCATTTCCTCACACCTCACAATCATTAATAAATTTCCAAATTATTCAAATATATATTTGATATCCCATCCCCCACAACCCGGAGCTATTGGTCCCATCAAAATAAATAACCTACGTGCCTTGAAGAGGACATCAAAATGAGAATTTGAGATATAATTTCTCTCTCTCTCTCTCTTATTTCAATTTCTATTCTAATTCCATTTCATTTACAATATTATATTCAAAATAACTTATCCAAATTTTATTATAAATATATAATTATTGATTTAATGGTATTATATCATGTTAATGGAAAATTAATCATGAAAATTCCGCCTCCCTTTTTTATGTTTTAATAATGAAATCATTGTCCGGGATGTGTCAATTTTGCTACATCGTGGGCGATGAACATCCATTTTCTCAAAAATCCTTCATGGATGAAAATAAAAAAATTAAATTGTTGAAAAAAAATTTAATATCTAATTTTAATCCATTTAATTTTCATGAAAAAATATTTATACATAATACTAATTGATAAAATAATTCATGTTCGTTGTGGTTCACAAACTGCACAAATTTAACCAAAGGTTCATCATTAAATTTTATCTAATGATTATTCCTCGTGGAATATAAAAAAATTCATTATAAGATCATTTTAACAACTATATGATAATTAATATCTTGAAATGTAAATTGTATATGATTATCCATGTTCCAAAAAATCATCCATTCATATGTATAAGTGAACCGTTCAGGAAAACTATGAAAAAGAACACACCCAAGTAGTAAATTTAAATTCTATAACTCATCCTAATGATATAAAAATTAACTTAATGAAACCATAATAAACCATATTCATGAATAAAAGGTTTTTTAATTGTTAATAAATTAATATAATGTCACTATATATGACAAAAATGTGGAGAAATAATTCATATACAAGGTAAGGGGAATACTTCAACACAACATTCTTTATTCTAGGATTCCTATTTCACTCCAATTTCAGTGGATTTTTTCCTTAAATATAATTTTTTCATCATTATATTTACTTTTATAGGATATAAATTTTTTCAAATAGAGTTTATGTCAAACATAATATTTTTCAAAGTAACTATATTTTTAAGAACACACATTTTACTTCTCACTAATGGTTAATAGTACATGTGTCAAGAATGTTATTTCCTATATAATGTAAAAATACAAATTTTATGAATGTGTGATTTATGAAGTGAAATACATTAAATTACATGTGTTGTTTTATGTTAAATATTGACATATTTTTTATGTTTCATTCATGATAATGTAAATCTTATGATGTGACATGTGTGCCAAGAATTATATAGCGATCCAATCTACTGTGTAATGTAAAAAAAATCATGAGTATGGTGAAGTAAGCATGAACATGATTATAACCTTGTTCGGAACAATATTTTTTAGAATACCACTCAGATATGATGATTAATTTTTATGAATTATGATATTTCATTATATTATATAACATTTGTTCATATAATATTGAAGATGATGTAATGATTATGCACACACCATATTAAATTGGTTCATGATATTATCCTCTTAATGGGATATTATATCACGCCTTACTGTGTGTATCCTCAGGTAACTACTTGTACTAAGGAGAACATAAGGGTCAAAAGGAAGCTTGAAAAGAATGAATAAAATAATTTTTTATGTTTTATCTTGTAAAAGTTTTGCATAGTCCTTGTTTCCACAAGACACTATAACCATTGATATTTGTGGTCGATTGTCTTTATGTAGTTTACCATTACAATTATATTAATGTAATGTAATAAATGCATGGTCACTATAGTTGGTATTAGAGTCACTATTTAGTTAATTTGGGAATTAGGATTACATAACCTTAGTGAAACACCTAGTATGAGACTATATATATATAAGAAAAAAGAATATTTTATATGAATCAGGTCTAATAAGATACAATTTTAGTGTTAATTTCATAATGAAATTAATTATTCATGACTATTTTACATATGTTTTCTTATAACATTTTATATTTTAGAAAATGAATAGAAGGAGGAGAAACCAGTCCAACAACCCATTCAAGGGATAATTGATTGATTTCCCAATGACATCTAAAAGGATTTGGGTGGTGGAGTTCAAAACATAAAGGTGATTGATAAAAAATTGTCTTAGGTTATGAATAATAACCTGAATAATGTGGATCGTTCTACCTCACCTAAGTGGTATAAACTGGTTGTTGAGTGTTTTATGCAGCAATGACCCTCGACATTTAGTGGATCTTCTAATGCACTAGATGTTGAAGAGTGGGTCAACAAGATGGATGATATCTTCTATATACTTCACTATTCATAGTTACGGAAGGTGAATCTGACTGTCTTACCTTGTGATAGAGTGGTCTAAAAATGGTGATATTTTATTAAGAATATAATATGTATGGAGAAATTGAATATATTGAGTGGGAATACATTATGATAATAGTTAATAACAAGTATTTCAAATTAACTCTTCATATGAAGATAGAATGAGAATTCATAGATCTAATAAAAAATGTTGGATAATCTATCAGGACCTATTAAGATAATTTCACAAGGCTTTCAACTTACGCATTGGGATTTTTTATTATGTTATCAATATTTATAGATTCTTTAGTTTATTAAAACCACATCTTCGAATGTATCTTTCAATTAGAGCCATTTGGAATTACGAAAAAGGCATTCATTGTTATGTAAATGTGGATTTAGGGTTTGGATAATGGCCCCATGGATATAGTGAATATAATTTTACAATGTAATTTTATATCAGAGGATCTAATGAGATAGGTGTAAGGAAAACTCAACCACCCTCATGTCAAAAATATGGGAAGATGATCTATGCGAACATACTATAATGGATATGGATATTCTTCATGAGTGGAAGATAATGAAACAAACCTCAAGAGTATAAAAAACATATGGAAAGTACCAACTATGTGGAGGAAGGAAGGAGAGCACCTCCCATGGTCCAATTCTACAACTACCGGGTCAATGGGAACTATGAAAGAATGTGCACTAAAACTTGAGTCATCGAGGGTAATAAGATTCAACATGAAATAAATAGAAAGGGACAAGGTAAGGACTATTCCATTACAACTACAGATGAGGAGTAAGAAAATGATGTTTTACATGGTAAGAATTCTATTATCTCACAATTAAAAAAATATTATTGAATTTTTTTATAATCTGTCCTTTATATCTCATAATTTTCTAGAACTATTGAATGGATTCCCCAATATCTTGATGTAGAGATATCTATAAAAATACAAAGTGTCACAATCATTTCAACCCGTGTGCTGAACCATTCTCTTATTGGTATGTGTGGGATTATTCTTCCAGCGAATCTCATGCCACATTCGTTAATGGAATTCACCCTATAATTGGAATGGATTGGCTCTCATTATATAGAAAAGATATCAACTATCTGAAAAAGGAAATATATTCTAATATTACAAACCATCCCACGCTCCTCTACAAATGGAAGTAATAACATGAATCTCCATTAGAAAATCCATTAATGGTGTGGGTGATAATTCACTATGAAGAGGCATACCACTCTCAAATAGTTTAGTCGAAAAAAGATATCCACTCAGGGTAAATTTCCATCATGATGGAATACAATGATGCATTTCTTGATGGTTATTTATAACATCCCTTAGATCATGAGTAGATTTATCCATAGAACATAAACCCATAGGTACTATTATCATTAACTATACATATATGATGTCTCTTATTGAACTATATGATTTAAATAATTAGCTATAAGAGAATATGGAAAAAGGGTTCATACACCATTTTGAATCAAAATGGAGTGTTCCTATGTTCTTTGTGATGAAAAATGATGGATTAATGTAACTCTATAGTGATTATTTTGAACTCAAAATGATCGCTATAAAGAACAAATATCCTCTCCCAAATATTGATGACTTGTTTGATATTCTATGATGACATCATTAATTCTGAAAGGTGGAACTTTATTCTAGATATCATCTACTGAAGGTGAAGAATGATGATATTCAGAAGGCTACCTTCCATACTTGGTATAGACACTATTTTTTTCCTATGATTCCATTCATACATACTAATTCTTCTAAAATCATCATGGATTTGATGAATAATGACATTATATATTATTTGAGAAAATTTATGGTAGTTTGTATTGATGATATTCTCATCTACACAAAAATAATGGATAAATGTGATGAACATATAGGGCTTGTGTGGGAAATATTGAGGAATGATAAGTTATTTTCCGTCTTCATAAAATATGACTTTTGGATGAAGCAATTCACATTATTGGGACATGTGATCACACGTGAGGGAATTTTTGTAGACCCATAAAAAATAAATTCAATTGAGGAATGAACCATACCCTTTAGTTTCATAAAAATATGTATTATTATTATATTAGATGGGTACTACCGACATTCAATGATAATTTTTGAATGATTTTAAAAATATTTAACAATTATAATAATGAAATGTTTAATGTATGTCTAGATATACGAATGTGATGAATGCTTCCATGAGATAAAGATATGGCTGATCGCGGCACTTATATTCACAATTCCAAAAATTGGAGAATGTTTTGTTATATAAAATGATGCGTCAATGAAATTATTCGGTTGTGTATTCATGGAAAATAAAAATTTGATAGCCTATTCTTCACGAAAGATGAAGATCCATGAGAAAAAATAGTTTTTGCAGGATCTAGAGTTAGAAGCTGTAATTTTGGCCTTGAATATCTGGCGGCACTACCTCTATGTTGGGAAGTGTGACATATATACCAATCACTGTAACCAAAATTATATATTCAAATAAAAGAATCTCAATATGTGAGAAATGAGATAATTATATCTCATCAAAGACTATGAATTATTTTTTCACTATCATCCTAGAATAGAGAATGAGGTATAACATGCTATTAGAAAAAAAAGAACATGTTACACTATCTATGTTGCAGATTGAGAATGACCTTATCTTCATTGACAAGGAAATGATGGATTTGGAAATCATATTAGTATGGAATAAATCCATACTTTCTGAAATTATTTACCAACAATCTATCCAAGAGATGATTGAGGAGGCATAAATATATGATCTAGAGTTACAAAAGAAGTTAAATTTAGAAATGGAAGGGAAGCTGAAAGAGTTTCATATCGATGACAATAGTTTGATTCAGTATGGATCACATATTTTTGTGCCTTTGTTAACTAGGATAAACAATGATCTATTAGATAATTCACATATCTCACCTTTCTATTTCCATCATAGTAGCACGATGATGTACCGTGATATCTGAGAACACTTTTGGTCAGACAACATGATGAATGAGATTGCAGAGTATATATCAAGGTTCTTGATATGCAAGAATGTTTTTGCAGAGTGATAGAAGTCCAATGTGATGATGCAACCACTGCAGATAACCATGTGGAAATTAGAGAATGTCACTATAGAATTTGTCAAGGGTATCCCAAATACATCTATTATAAAAAATGTGATATGGGTTGTGGTGGACCGACTCAATAAGTCTGCCCACTTTATCAGTATTCATGAAGATCTCTCGCTTCTAAAACAAAAAAATGATATATATATGAATGAAGTAGTGAGACTGCATGGGGTTACACTATGGATTGCCTCTAATTTTATCCATGGATCACACTTAAATTTTGTAGGACTCTTCAACAAGACTTTAGTATTTAATTGAATTTCATCATGACCTACCCTTAAACCAAAACTGATGTCCAATATAAAAGAAATTATTAGATGCTTGAAGATATGATTAGATCATATTATTTAGAATTTAATGGTTTATGGTAGAAATATTTTACATTTTCTGAGTTCTCATAAAAAAATAGAATCCAATCAGGTATTCAGATGGCTCCGTATGATGATATGTGTGGAAAGCGTTGTAAAAATCCAACCTGTTTTGATGAAGTTGGAGACAAATGCTACTTTGACTAAATCTTGTACAAGAGATGATCGAGATGGTTCAATCCATCAAACAGAATATCAATGATTCTTAGAGTCGGAAAAATATATATGTGGAAAACTGTCAAAGGGACTTGGACTCTGATGTTGGAGATAATGTCTTCCTTCGAATATTACTACGGAAGAGAGTCATGCAGTTTGGAAATAAAGGGATGTAATGCCCATGGTACATTGGCCCCTTTTAAATCATTGGGAAAATATCTTACACATCAATGGATTATTGATCAATTTCAGTATTTTTTTCGTGTATTACTCTTGAGGATGTACATACCAGATCCATCACAATTACTAATTCTCAAGGTGGTATAGGTAAAAGATGATTTATTTTATGAGGAGAGTCCAGTAATGATTCAAGAAAGGAGAGAGACTATTCTATGTAACAAAACTCACCATTTAATTTTTTTGGGGGGAATAACATGAAGGAATGAGAATCTTGGGAACCAATGGATTCAACGAAGGAGAAGTACCTACTCCTATTTATGTAAAACAAAATTTCTTATGTAAATTTTTAAAATGGGGGAAAAATGTAACAACCCAAAATTTCAGGAATGATATTTCTCCCTTCTTGTAGTATTGTAATATAGTATAATCACATAAAATAATATTAAGAAACACAATTAAAATTAATCCAGAAATAAACTACTAAATTCTATGTGTCCTTTAAACATAATATTTTTATTTTAGTGATTTGAATTTCAAAAATCTTGTATACATAGTTGTGATTAGTAAGTTGTATGGAGTCCTATTGGAAAAACATAATGTTTTATAAATATAAGGCTTTATGAATAGTATTGATACCATTATTAATAATAATATAAAATATTTTCTTATCATAAATCCATCATATGAATGTTTTTTGTGAAATCCTAAGGATGTTACACAAAGAAGAGGTAATGTTCTTCAATGCTATTTTTATGTTATTTATTCCAACGACACTTTCAAATATTACTAAATAAATTTATTATAAATACCAAAACATCTCACATATAAATTTATATTAATATACTATGAAAATGTACTACATACATCATCTCTTCTCCCTAATGGGAAATGATAATTCCTCTCATGTGCACAACAAAATACAACCTTGCAATGTGATGTGAAATGTTTTACCACAACAAATCTCATGGTTACGTATGATGATAGATATAAAGTGTGTGTATGAATATATATATATAAATGATATTTTAACGTAAATATACTAATATAATTGTGATATCACATTTAACATCATACATTTTATTCCGTAGAGAATATTATAATGCCTATCACGCGTACAGTAGATTACGAGATCACAAAAGGTTGTGATTAATTTTTAAATAACTATTTTATTGGAATGTAATTATGGTAAATTTCTCAATATATGTGATATATATTACGAAAAAATTAATATTTAATGTAATATATTATTTATCATTTTTTCATTTAATCATTCATGAAAACAGAATCAATATTAATGTATACGTATGACTATCCTTCACTAAGAAATATATATTTCATTTTATATCTATAAAATTAGTGGATTACAATAAATACAATTAAAATAATAATATATTATATTTATATAATGTTTAAATTATTTAAACTATATTACCATTTTGAATTATTTGTTATAAATTGTAAAACAAAACAGAAATGAAAAACAAAGCAATTATAACCTGAAACGTAATCTTAACACTGAATTTTTATTGAATTGGAAATGAAAATTCATAAGTAAATTATATATGCTATGATACATATGTGTCTGGTTCTATAATATATGTATAGAATAATTATATTTATTATATATTATATTTGAATATTTATTAATGTTGTTGATACATAAGGTAAAGTATTTTTATTCGCTCTATTATTTGTAAGAGACATATTCCATATATGGGGCTCATTGTTGTGTGTGATATATATACTTCCAAATTAAATAAATTTATCAAGAATATATTATTTTTAATATTATTTAATGAATAAATTTTATTATATAATTTAATGGGTCTTATTAGTAAATATATTTTCAATGGAGTAATGGATTTTCATCTCACATTCATTTTCAACGAAGACACATTCAATATTCCCCATTTGTATATGTTATGTGATGTATATACTATATATTAATGATTTTTTTTATATTTTTAATAAAATTATTGGTATTTACATATCGATTTGATTATATATCTATCATGGGGATTATTATTAATATTTACAAGGTAAGGATTTTATTATAAAATCTCTTTTTTTATCGATATTTTTTTGTTTATGCATATGACAATGAAATATTATTATCTATATTTAATGAAACACACTAATTTTCTAATCATATGGAATTTTCATAAGAATGATTTTTCCTTCATTTGCATCTATTTTTTACTCATTTTTTCAATAGATTTTTTTAAAATAAATGGCACTTTTTCTCTATTATGTCAAGAACACTTTTTCCTTTCATATCCATTTTATTTTAAAATGTTTTCATAGATTTGTTAATGTTATTATGGTTCATTAACATCATTTATAACCTTTTTTGATTTATTTTCAAATTATTTAAAATTAATATTCATGTCAATTTCAAAACAATGCACATTTCTATTTCACTAAAAATGTGAATGGTATATTTGATTTAAGGATTATAGAAAATACATCCATAATTTCCACTCAGATTATTAAAACATCTTTTATAATTCTCAATTTTAATTATAAAATAATAATATTTAAAAAATAATTTATTAATTTTAATGAATTTTAATGTGGGAATGATTTTTTATCAATGGAATTTTATAAATGATTTGTAAATCGTTCTTTATATGTTTCGACGATAATTTTTAATGACATGTATTTTGCAAATGATTTATTATTGAAATTTTTACATTTCCATATGGAATTTATATTTTTGTGATCAATTGTTCCATGTGAACATCAAAAATACATTTCAATCATTGATAAAATCCCTGGATGATACTTATTCTTAACTGTGGATAATATTGAATGATAATATCTTTATTTTTTCTCTAGATGGTTGATTTTTTTTTTAAATAAAATGTTTAGAAACCCAATTTATTTTTCCATGGGATATTATATGCTCAATGGATGAAATGTTTTGGTTTTTTATAATTTAAATAGTTAATGATGTGAGGATTGGATGGAAGATTTATGGCATTGTGTCAGACATATGAATAGTTTTCATTATAAGATGGGTGAGACCTATATATCGATTCAATTTAATGGGTATATCATTATATCGTATTATATAATAAGGGAAAAATGTCTATGGGCTTGATCTACTATGGGAAATACATGTGTATTGATGAACTATGCAAAATAGGTGAGTCTTGATCCACTGCAGGAGACATTTTCATCATAGTCCATAGTGGGAAACATGTGCAATGTACTAATCCACTATGTTTATTTTATTTTTATTTATCCATGAAATTTGAATTTTTCTTTATATATTTATGATGGTGACACTCATTAATGTCATGATATTATGGTTAATTATAGTTTTTTAATATTTTTCACTCATTAGGGCCATGGTTTTAATGTTGATATATTTTTATTCCATGAATCATGTCTATTATCAATGAATGGTTAGTTATGAAATTCATATATTATATTCACTATCCAATACACATAATATTAAGTTATGATTTCATATAACCATAGATTGATATATCAGATTTTTACACTTACTAAGAATCTAATCACACACTTTCTTATGATTCATCCCCTCAGAAATAGAGAAGGGATTAGGTAAGGTATTCCAATGAGGTTAAATATGTGAGATGATCTTAGTGGGATATATTGAATATATTTCATAAAATAAAATGATTTTGTTTCTATAAACCAATTACACTAATCTATTATGGCCTTCCATCCTATTTTTACGTAATTTATATAATATTATTCTAAAATGATGTTATAATTATTTATAAATATATCAGTTCATTGTATGTTTCATGGGATACCACCATCTTATTGTTCTTCATTGATGCATAAAGGTTGCAAGTTTCACTTTGTGGTCTTGTAGGGTCTCTACCTGGATGAAAATTCTTTTAATTAACATTATATAGTCTTTCATATCTTTAGAACCTATAGTGTCATATAAGGATGAGGGTAAGGACTTAGGAAGTATTGAATATAATCAACCATTGTTTTCCCTCTATTGTGGGATCCATCATCATGACCATGAATTAGTTGAAAGAGTCCATGATGGACCGGTTCTGTTAATTAACACAATGGGGAATCCATATCAATTACATCCTCTTAAAAACTATTTCAATAACTAGATGTTCAATCATTTATGAGGCATAAAATTTATAAATTCTAGAAAAAAATATTCATTGAATGCAACCAATAATACATTAATATTTGTTATACCACAAATGCACAATAATGGTTTGGAAATAGGTTCAACCTAAGTGGCCTCTCTGAAGAACAATATATAACCTAACATACACTAACCAAACCCAATAAAATCCCATAATAAAAAAATGATAGTCACATCCACCTTTTTTCACTTAGATATTTAATAAAAAAATATCAACTAAAACAATGCAATAAAGAATGTATTGAAATAAAATGTTCATGTTTAAATATGAATATATTTATTTATGAACTCTATAATGTAATAATTTATATTTAATATGTGATCCTATTTGAATAAAATAATTCATCTATGAAAACAATATCCTATTAATCAATAAACAAAAATCACATGAATTACCAAATGCGATGGTAAATAAATTGTAACATCAAACAATAAGAAAATAATTCCCATTTTTTGGAAATATAGTTGTCCACTATAGAGGTTTGGCTAGGAATTGAAAAAAAAAACCATTTATTGTGTCCCGATGATCCTATATCATATCTATCAGATCAAAAAAATTAATTATAATGAAAAACTCAATGAATCAGGTTCTCTGATAATATATTGTAAGAACAGACATGAACCACTAAGTACAAGATGTTGTTCCACATGACCTTGTGCACTACTCCTAATAAGATTGTGGTTTCCAACTAGAGGGTAGTTCCCGTAAAATTTAATGAGGTGAATATTCTATCTGTACTAGGTAAACATCATAGTAATAAAAGGTAAGTGATAATATAAATCAATGAATATTAAATAAAAAATGACCACAGTTGTTGTATAATAAAAAATTAAATAAAACACATGGAGTATAAATATGAAATATCAGATATATAAAAAAAGAAATCAAACAATGTCCCACTTGTGAGGTAAAACTTGTAAATAAAATAAAATAAAAAATTAATCGTAAAATATACCTTGAAATGTCTAAAATATTTTAGTTAACCTACTCAACCATCCACTAGAGGGCCATTTTCCCATCAATGAATCCCTAATCATAAAATCTATCAAAAAAATAAAATTCAAAAGTTTATTGTTAATATACGACTCATTATTAAAATACCAATATCACATAGAATAATTTTATATGATATACTTGTGAATTAAATGAAATTTAACACAATATTGATAAATAATAAATTTTGTCACATAATTAAAAACCATATCCTAGGTCATAAGATACGAGAACTACATGGTTCAACAACATGTTAAAAGTAACATAAATCATCATCCGTAAATGTACCCTATGGTAATATATACATAAAACATGTAAGAGACATCACATTGTTTGGATATCCTAGTACATGCCGACAATTTCCTGAAACATCTCTCTTAGGGGATAGTCCAATAACATCAAAATACTTGCTCAAATGTAGATGATATTAGAAAAATTATTATTATACAAGATACTAATGATATTTAAAAATTATCTCATATCATTAAAGAATCATATTATATGAAAATAATCACGTAAAAATTTAAATTATATTTATAAATAGGGATTCCCATGAATATAACTTGGGAAAAATCCTCAAATATATGCCACACTATGATCCACATGCATCAAAATATAACACGATGAACTGAAAAAATAAGAACTGAAGTTGATTTATAATACTATGATCGTGGATGATTATAAAATACCACCAAGTGATATTACAAGCTCAGATTAATTGAGAAGATCTTCTACTAAAAATAATTTTGGTCCAATTTTTCGGTATATGAAAAAGCCTTGAATTTCAATGTCGAGTGTATTAAATATACATGAATCCTCATTAATTTTTTTAAAGAATCTATATCTTAAACAATTATATGATATAATATATTTTGATCAAGTATTATATATGATAATTTTTCTAGAATAAGGAATGACTCCATAGATTATAAACATATGAATTTTTAATCTTTATTGTGTTGAACATAGGTGTTAGAATGAAGTGAGGGACCCAAAAAATCATTAGGGGCAATTTTTAATTTGACAGAAGTTGAATAGATCAATTGATATTGTAAATAGGTGATTGTGTGTTAGGTGCTGTGAAGAATAACTATAATAATTTAATCCTAAATGGTCTCTCTTTAACATTACCATCTTATTGGTGGACTCTACTAACTACTATTTAGCAACTTGGTATATCACGTTCTTCCTATGAGAATAAATAGTTGTTTGGTGTCTTATTGGAAAAATCGATAATTCCTAGGGGTCACATGGATAGTTTTGGGAAAAAATATAGCTATATAATCTATTGCATATTCCCTACCCTGATCTCATTCATGTTCTAACCGACATGATTATTCTATCCCACCTACAACTACATTAAAAATGAAAAAAAAACATATATAAAATTTAATAGGAGGTGTAATTTAAATATATGTGTAACATAAATATTCATTATAAAAACTATAATCAGGTAATAGATATTGTATATATATATATATCATCAATGTTTTTTTAGAACAATCCATGAATGTTATTAATGAATAATCAAATAATATATTAATGGATGTGGTAATTATCATGTAACATGGGATAAATTAATTTTATCTAATGGATATAATGGAGGTAAAAAATAATAGTTTCTTATAAATAGTAATAGTTTAGATTAAAAATGATAGTAATTTTGTAATATTATTATGGTTATAGTAGACTTAGTGGAGGATAAGGAATAAATAAACTTCATGGAACTCTATTACGATAATTACATATTCCATGGGTATCTCCGCTTGGTTCAATATATAATCCTTATTCAATAATCATTTTATGATACAATTTCCTCCATTATATGGGGAAAATGGGGGAGATTCAGTCTAACATTAGTCAATATTAAATTCATTAAGAGTGGGGATAACATGGTTGGTTAGTGGTTCTTTTTATAAGTTATTAAGGTGAAACATTAATTAATTGTAATAACATATAATAAAAAATACTATTTTTAATGAAATTATAACAAAATTATAATAATTATAGTCACAATATAGTTTATTTTTATAATCAACTCATCAAATTAAATTATTCCATAGTTTTGTGATATTTTTTGCTTATGACCAGTTAAAATTTTTTACGTTCGTTGAACATTCACTATGGTGACTAACATTTACCTTGGAAACTTATAAATATCAATAAAAATGAAATGTATCATATTACATAATTTAAAGATAATAATTTTAAATTTGAAAAAAAATTAAAATAATTGAATATCAAGATGTCGTAAATGATGATTTTAATAGAATATAACCAAACACAAAAATAATAGATTTAAAAAAATAATTTTAATGATAAAAAAAAATTTAAAACATAAATCAATATAGTATTAAATCCCATTACATTTATTGGTTTATTATTAAAAACATAATATGTATTTGACCTTCAAGAATGTTAATATTTATTGGAAGTAATTGAAAAATTAATTAATGAAAATGGACCAAAATAAAATTTTCTAGAATAAATTACCACTTACGTTCCAAAATGTCAAAAATTATTTTCTGAATTCAAAATAATATTTTCAATAATTGTTCTATATGTAAATATTTGTTTGTGATAATTTTTTTTTTTACATTCTTATGTCATGATTCTGAATTTTTGACTCTGGTTTTCTTTTTAGAATCAACCAGTTTAACATAATAATTAATCATTATCACTATAAAATCGAATCATATACCATCAATAAGGTTTATCTATAAATCCATAAGGTATTATTCTTTAACAATAAAAAAAATAAAATATTATCATTATACATTAAAAATTGAAAAGAAAGAAGACCTAAAAAGTGTAATTATTCCTATGAACTTCAATTCCGCCATTAAATTATTATGTTATTTATATATATGAGAAACATAAAATATTGAATTATTATAATATATTAAACTAAATTGTTATCTCATACTATTTGAAATACCAATAGAGATGATCTAGAATCACACAACTGGATCCAATTCCAAAAATATACTATTTAAATACTAAATTTGATACAAATTTATTTTTATAAAAACTTAACTATAATGACGCGTAAATTTCAAGGTAATTTTTTTCGAATTTTTTTTTGAGATTTTACGAGTACTCAGTTTTTGACGACACCTAATTCCGAGGCCTGGTGTGCCCAGAATCAATTTCTGATGTTTAGCTCAGGTATGTTCAATGAACGAACGAGCAGGTTTTTTTAAATATTAAACCAGTGCTCGGAATCAAAATCTGAGGGCACCGCTGAAACCGCAGCTCCAATTTTTTCTTAAGGAGACTTTCACTGGAGTTGTGTTTTCTTGGGAGGAATTGTTAAAAATGATGTGGTTTAATTAAAGAGTGAAATAAAATATGTGCTACAATTTTATTTCTACTCTTTTTAATTATAACCTACGTGTGGAAGTAGAGGTGAGACCCACTAAATCCTAACTCCTCATGATAGGATATTAGTGAGGTGGGTCCCACACGAGCCCCACATTTTCAAATTCCTCTAACCTCTCTTAAAGTTGGAAAACCACCCATTAATTTGTAACTCACGCACTCTCCCTCTTTAATACATGTCAAACCCTAATGTTTGTGAGGAACCTTCCCTCCCTATCTTTAATTAAAAGCCAATGTGTTTAATTAATGAGGATCATTCCTCCCCTTTTTAATATTGTTCTGCAACAGATTAATTGGGTGGGACCATATGTCATAAATCCCACATTTATGACTTGCGTTCCAATGATGAACCCACCACTCCTATTTAAAGGAGGATAGGGGGAGGAGTTCTGGACGGCTTCTTCAAGCGGCAGAACGCTAGCAGTGAAGCATGATGCCCAGCACATGGAGATTTTTCCTCTTCATCCAACGAAGAAAAAAGACCGCTGACGCCACCCTTGGCTTCATCCTTCCCTACGTTGATGGAATGACCCCCGTCTACAGCGACGCTATCTACCACGACGGATTCTACCGCGACGCCATCTACAGCGACGCTGACGAACACCTTCTCCAAGGTAGGGGTTTTTCATCGTTCAAGAATATTCAATTGATATTATTCCTTATTTCCTGGATGCATGTTATCGGATTAACAGGAGGGGGTCAGACCGCACAAACATGACCGACCCTCCTCTTCTTTGTTGTTGTGCCTTATTGTGGATTGGAATGGAGGAAACGTGGTGCCGTCGCACTGTGTGGGAACGAGGGAACCACATCCGGAGCGGCCCGCAGGGAAGAAGCGCAGTGCAGTCACGCCGCGCTGAAGCCGAAGAAACCGCGTCCAGGGTCCGGCCGTGGTGGAGGGGCGCAACACCATCACTCCGTGCCAGACAGAAAAGTGTCGCGACCTAAGCTTCTTCTGTATAGGCAAGGGCGGCCGGAATCGCCGGCAGCTGGCGCTTCGGAAGGGTGGACCCACGGGGTCCCGTGGAGGCGACACCGACCGGCCAACCGGGCCGACCGTTCGGAGGAGGTCGAGGGTCGTAACCCCCGACGGCAGAAAGGCGGTCCCCCTCCACGTGGGGGGGGGGGGGGGGCTGTTGTTTTGAGACAAGGGGGTATCGACCCCCCCCCCCCATTTTCTGCTCAGCCGAAACGGCCGAGCTGCTGGCCATGCGGGTCACGACCGTACTAGGAAAACCGGACGCGCTGGGCCGAACGGCCTGCGACGGGACGGGCCTCCCGTGCTTGGCCAGACCCCCGCACTGAGCCGGGCCATGCCTGCTGGGTGGGACCCCAGCAGCCTGGTCGGGCCGTGCCCTAGGGGTCCGTACCCGGACCTGTGTCGGGTTGACCCGGTTCGGGCAAACCCAGGGGGTCTTGGGCCGGGTCAGTTCGGGCCCAAAACCCCCTAAAATCGGTCAGATTTGTTCAAACACCCGTAACATGGGCTATGGACCTCTGATTGACGCAACTTCAGTTGCGATTAGATCCTTGGATTGAGACAGTCTCTTCAGTATATTACACCCAAGGTTTCATAGAACTTTGGGTATAGCCAGATTCGTTCTAACATGAAACCAACCGGGCCTTCAGAGCAGAAACACTTATAACTTGAGCTTCGGTCGTCCGATTGACAAGCCATCAACATTGTTAAATTACTCATAGTGAGAACGTTTTTTCGGATTACTCTGCTTTAGGTTTGGATGTAGTTAATGTATGGTTGTGTTGGTCTTCAGTTCCTATTGATGAGACAGAACATTGGGATACATCAACTCCGGACTATGTGTCTGTTGATGTATCGACCCCCCTTGTATCGTGGAGAGGACCATCCCAGAATCAAGCATTATGTGTGCGAGAACCCTAGAGCTGGCTGCGACTGCCATGACTTCTGTATTGGAATCCTCTGTGTGTTCGACAGTGAAGACTTTTGTACAGGAATCCTCCATGGGTTCAACGACGATGACAACCTTACTGTAATCCTCCTTGGGTTCGGCGGTGATGAATACTATACTTGTATCCTACGTGCATCCTACATTATTGACATCTGTTGTAGTATCCTAAGTGAGTATGACAGAGTAGCTAGACTATTATCCTACATGGGTCCGACAGCTTAGCTGGTCTAGTATCCTGTGTGGGTTGGGTTGTACTTTCCTATGTGTACTGGGTTGTACTTTCCTATGTGGACTGGGTTGTAATTTCCTATGTGGGATGGGTGGTACTTTCTTGATTGGATTTGGTTTTACTTTCCTATGTGAACTATTTTGTACCTTCTGTGTGGATTGGGTTGTACTTTCCTGTGTGGATTGGGTTATGCTTTCCTACATGGACTGGGTTTCACATGGGCTCGTGAGTTGGAGGAGAACTGGAATTGATGACTTAGGTATATGTATGGGCATATACATAAGTGGAGACTGTTGATACTTCTTGTTTTTTATCTTTCCTATTGTTTATCCTTTGTGGATTTCGGGAGTCCTCCAGGGGTCTCGGGGTCTCAATTGGGTATCTTATACTCACACCTTCACGGGCTATGCCCTCACTACGATGTGTTGGTTACAGATGATGGACATCGCTGATTGTAGTTGAGGATTGTGGAGCAGGATGGTACCTGGAGGTGGACCACTTGGCGGGACGTACTCAGTGCAGACGACTGGACCTGAGAAGCTGACGAGACTATCTATACACACCCTTCAGGTGGGAGTTCCGAAGGAAGAATCAGTGGTTGTTGCTTAACTTTCAGCTATTTTACTTCCATTTTCTCAATTGTATTGTACTTTCAGTTGGGTTTGTATACTGGCCCATTTTCTTTCCAGCACATACTTGTATACTCAGTTTACTTAGTGTTTACTTCACCTTGCTTACTCTGTGGTGTTTGTTCCCTTTCATAAAAGAAATTCCTTCCCTTATATAGGGATTTACGCCTTTGGTGCTAGTCGCCAGCCCCTGGCCTATTGAAGGCATGCTTAGGGTAGTCACGACATGGGCCCCAAGGACGGGTCGTGACAAATTGGTATCAATGGAGTTCGGTTCTACCAAAGAACTCAGGACTCTGATCTTTCTTCTATGTGAAGTAATAGTGTTAAGGGTATTGAGTGTGGTTATTAGTCCAGGGAGTCCAGTGTTGGTGCTTCGGCCGACCTATCCATATTCAATGACCCTGACTTCTGATTTCTGACTCAATACATGAAAACAATAATTGCATTTGTATTTCAAAAGTATTCATTATGATTAATTTGTGTTAGGTCCCCAGGTATACTGTTTTGACCGTGGCAAACCTATCTCCATTAAGATGGCCCCACGACGGCAGCCAGTTATGGTTCTGAGCATTGTGTGAGACGATATCCCACTGAGCGACGAGGCCTCTGTGTAGGGACCTATTACAATAGAGGCACTGATGGTACCTATACCCTCCGAGCCACTGATACCACCAGCCCCGGCCGCTGAGAGTGCACGTCACCTTAGTGCACTGCATGTGTTTCAGTGTTAGAAACTACCCTGGTTCCACGGGGAGATAGACCCTCAGGCAGCCGAATATTGACTTGAGGATGTTTTACGAGTTTTCAGATTACTAGGGACAGTATCTGACCATATGTTGATCCTTTCGGCGGGTCTCCTGCATGCGGAAGTAGGTAGATGGTGGAGCATGATGCTCCAGGTGCATGACGATGCATCTTCTTCTTTGGATGGACTTTCAGAGCCTCATCCGCTCGGAGTTTGTTCCATCCTCCCTCCATGCGGTTTGTATTCAGGAGTTATTGTAGCTCCGGCAGGGCAGCATGATGGTAGCCCAGTACTCGGCAAGATTTTCCAACCTCTCGTGCTACTCCACAGACATGGTACTGGACCCTTTCATCCATGCATGGACCTTCGAGCAGGGACTGAGTCATGAGATCAAGGCTTCAATGATCTCCCTCAATATCTCAACCCAGGGAGAGGTGCTGGAGAGAGCCCTTCTAGTGGAATTTTTTCTAACAGAGCAGTCACCAGCGGTGAGACCATCCGTAGGATGACCCGTAGTAGAGTCTTCTCTAGTAGACAGTAGACAGATGACGTAGAGGACTAAGAAGGATAGACCATAAGATGATAAATATCAGGAAATAGGTTCAGTTGTGCGAGGAACTCAGAACAGTGCCAGATATATGAGGATCAGGTAGTGCTATGCATGCATTGGGAAGGGTCACATGGCACGCGACTGCCCGACCCACCCTATAGATAAGCGGAAGACGTTAGAGGGACCTCCCAGGAAGAGGTTCAATCATGGCGGCCCGTAGGTAATAAGCAGACGAGGAGGAGGAGCTGGCTGAACAACGTGTGGTGGGCGATGCTTTGAGGCCCACCACCACCACCAGGAAGACCACTCTGACTGCAAGGAACGGGTGGAATAGGGAGAGCTCAGCTTCAGGAAGATGAGGCATATGACCATGGAGCTCTGGGAGCAGATGGACATGAGCGGGACTAGTTCCAGACATGGTTACATTTGTTCATGTTGCTTCTAGATTTTTTGATGTTTTGTTTCTAGATGCTTTGTGTCTTTTTACCTTGATCTGCAGTAATAAAAGACACTTATTCTTGTAGCGTTTTCTTCCCTATCTTTCTTTCTATGCAGTTGATACTAGGAGGATACGATTAAAACCATTTACATGACCCTCACTTTCGAGATTCCAACTAGAGGAGACCTAGTGACCACACACTGCTGCCGACAGTGTGACTCGACCCTTGTAGGTGAGAGTAACGGTTGGATCTCTTGGTAGTAGCACCAAGGATTTACGACGTCATCCATGGCATGAAATAGTACCATTCATGTTAGTATTGACTGAATTAGGCAAAGGACGTGGTTCATCCAGTGAATGAGACCAGATTTCACTTTTAGGAAAAGGAGGAATCTCATCATCTCTTATAGATCATAGAAGAATAAGGGTGGGGTTATGTTCTTACATATGGATAGTGTCACCCACTATTTGTTGAGCAAACATTTTATGGTTCACATCAACTCAGTAGTCTCATGTATATCTTTTCTCAAATGGACAAGAACCTGATATAGCAGTGATGGGTTGAGTTCCTATATACTATGACATTAAGATAGGTTATACTTCTGGGGAGGGGAACATTGTAGTGGATTCTCTTGATATGAGATCAGGCATTCAGCTGTTAAGAGATTCGAGACAACAGCTGGTCACGTTTTCAGATATCCTTTGTGCATAGTGTTGGAATGAGTACATGTATAACCAAAGATTGTTCTGGCTACATCAGGGAAGGTACAGATAGTCTTGGAGCGGATGAGGACTGCACATAGCAGAAAGAAGTCCAATGTTGTTAGGAGGCGGAGACTACTGGAGTCCGAGGATGGATACCACATTTTCTTACGGGTCTCACCTCGACGGGGAATACAGAGATTTAGCCACGTCAACAAGTTACCTCCGCGCTTCATCAAACAATTCAAGGTTCTCAGTAGAATAAGTGAGATGGATTATCTCATAGATCTACCACCTCTGTTGCACTGGGAGCACGACATATTCCATGTATCTCAGCTGAGGATATACATGCACGACCCGATGCATATCATCGACCATGGGGAGCTAGAAATCGATGACTGGGTGACTTTTGCGGAGGTCCCGGTTGAGATCGATGATCGACAGGAGTGGGTCCTACGTAGACTGTCGATACCTATAGTGCGCATCAGGTGGCAACACGGGAACCATTAGGAGAGAACTTGGGAGCGGAAGGCTCATATGTGTTCTCAGTACCCACATTTGTTCCCCTAGTTTGTGGTGAATCTTTACGGGGACGTAAATATCTGAGGTGGGAGTAATGTAAAGACTCTTAAATTTCAAGGAAATATTTTTCTTAATTTTCTTTGGGATTTTACGAGTATACAGTTTCTAACGTCACTTGATTCTGAGGGCCGGTGTGCCCGAAATCAATTTCTGATGATTATCTTGGGTACGTTCAGTGAGCGAACGAGTGGGTTTTTCTAACTTTTTAACCAGTGCTCGGAATCGAAATCTTAGGGAACCGATGAAACCGCAGCATTGGGTTTTTCTTAAGGATACTTTCACTGGACCTGCGCTTTCTCAGGAAGATTTGTTAAAAATGAAGTGGTTTAATTAATGATTGAAATATAATACATGATGAAATTTTATTTCTACTCTTTTTAATTATAACATGCGTGTTGAAGTTGAGGTGGGACCCACTAAATCCTAACTCCTATAGATATTATATTAGTGAGGCTGGCCTCACACGAGCCCCACCTTTTCAAATTCCTCTATCCTCTCATAATGTTGGCAAACCCCCCATTAATTTGTAACTCACCCACTCTACCTCTTTAATACATGTCAACCCCTAATGTTTATGAGGAAGCTTCCCTCCCTCTCTTTAATTAAATGCCAACATGTTTAATTAATGAGGATCCTTCCTCCCATTTTTAATGTTCCTCTGTAGCAGATTAATTGGGTGGGACTCTATGTCATAAATCCCCCATTTATGACTTTCATGACAACGACGAACCCACCACTCCTATTTAATGGAGGATAGGGGGAGGAGTTCTGGACATCTTCTTCAAGATGTGGAACACTAGCAGTGAAGCACGACGCCCAGCACTTGGAGAGTTTTCCTCTTCCTCAAACGAAGAACGAAGAACACCGATGCCAGCCTCAACTTCATCCATCCTGACATTGACGGAACGATGCATGTGTACTGAAACACCGTCTACCACGACACCGTCTACTGCGAATCTATCTACCGCGATGCCGACGAACACCTTCTTTGAGGTAGCGGTTTTTCATCGTTCAAGAATCATCAATTGACTCTCTTCCTTATTTCTTGGAATCATGTTATCGGATTAATGGGAGGGGGTCAGACCACACAAACACAACCGACCCTCCTCCCCTTTGTTATTGTTTCTTGTTGCGGATTGGAACAGAGGCAACGCGGTGTCGTCGCACCGCACGAGAACGAGGGAACTGTGGCCGGAGCATGCCGCGGCGAAGAAGCATGGCACCATCGTGCCGCGGTGAAGCCGAAGAAACCACAGCCAAGGTTAGGCCACGGTGGAGGGGAGCGGCGCCGTCGCGCCTTGACGGAGCTTAATGAAGGGCTACAGAAGAGGGGCACGACGCCGTCGTACCATGCTGGACAGACAAGGGTCACGACACAAGTCGTGACTGTGCAGGGGAGGGCGGGTTGAATCACCAGTCACCGGCTCTTCGGAAGGGTGGGACCATGGGGTCCCGCGTTGGCGACACCAGCCGACCATTCGGAGGAGGCCAGGGGTCGTAACCCCCGACGACAGATAGGCGGGCCCCCTCCACGTGGGTGCCTGCCGTTTTGAGACAAGGGTGGCAGCCCCCCCCCCCCCAGTTTTCTGCTCGGCCGAAGCGACCGAGATACTGGCCACGCAGGCCACGCCAGCCGGGTCGGGCCGCACCCTAATGGGCCGGACCCGGACCTGGGTCTGGTTGAACTGGTTTGGGCCGACCCAAGGGGTCTTGGGCCGGGTCGGTTCAGTCCAAAACCCCCTAAAATCGGTCGGATTTGTTCAACAATCGTTAACATAGGATACGGACCTCCGATTGACGCACCATCAGTTGTGATGTGATCCTTGGACCGAGACGACCTTTCGGTATATTACACTCAAGGTTTCAGAGAACTTTGGGTACAGCTTGGTTGGTTTTATCAAGAATCCAACCGGGCCTTCGGAGTAGAAACACTTATAACATGAACTACGGACATATGATTGACGTGCAATCAACTTTGTTTGATTCCTCATAGTGAGACAGTTCTTTTGTCTTACTCTTCTCGAGGTTTGGACGCAGATGGAGTACGGTCCGGTTGGGTTTGACTTAAAAATCAATCGGCCCCGGGGACGAAAAAGCCAATAACTCTCAGACCCAGTGTCTGATTGACGTGCCGTCTGATGCGTTGAGTTCCTATTGAAAAGACGGAACTTTGGGATACATCAACTCTGGAATATGTGTTAGTTGATGTATCGAACCCCCTTGGCTCGTGGATCGGACCCTCCTAGAATTGAGCATTCAGTGTGCGGGAACCATAATCATTGTAGATTAAGACATATAACATGTTTACCATTGTAGATCATGGTGCGTTGATGACTCATTGTATATTTGGTTTCACACGTATCCCAGTGTATATTAAGATGCACTCATTTCCCATAGTATATTAAGACACACATATTTTCCATAGTGGGATCAATCCTATAAACATGTTTCCCATTATTATCTCATGATATATTAAGATTTATTCAATAAATAGTTGGGAGATAACATTCACACCTATAAAATAATTAGAATAATACATACATGTTCCACAAGATCATAAATAATTTGTCATATCATACCCAATAAAAGAAAATGGTTTCATAAAAATATCATTATAAGATAACTCCATGAAAACAAACAGGATTCATAAATACCATTACATTATAAACACAATCCATATATATAATGAAGATGTATATTCCCCTTGCATCATTTCCCTATTAAATATTAAGTAACATCGAAGGATGTATTATTTTATGGAAAATTATTTGGAAACATCACATTGAATAATTTTTTAGGATAATAACATTTCCATTTTAAAATTAATTATTTTCTTTGAAAAACTATGCACTTATAGAATAAAAAAATAAATCAAAAATTAAAATATAAAAATTGTCAAGAATTTTTTCAATAATAAATGTTTAATGATTATAGGAAAAGATTATGATGTATTATATGTTTAAAATAACTATCCTTTCCTATTTTTATTAGAGAATTCACAACGTAACACCTTTGGAAAATGAAAAATATATAGACTTGTAACTATTTAGTAAAAAGTAAAACATGGGTAAAATTATATTAAAGATAATGTTAGAGAATATTAAAACCATTTTTTTATAAAACATGTACACAGATGAGAAATATTCCCCAGAAGACACTTAAACATAAACAATCCAATTATAATGATGATATTGTGAAATAAATCCTCACTACATTGGAATCATCTTAACCATAAGCCCCATGATATAAATAAAAATATATTTACATGTAAATAAAAATTAAATTAATAAAAATTTATAATAAAATGTATGAATGGAAATTATATACACCACATTATGGAAATAATTGGTGAATATATAATGTGTTCTATATTAATAAATGTGAGACGAATATTCCTTTCCTTAGATCCGAATTCAATTGAAATTTCTATAACCTAATTTATCATAAATTTTATATTTATTATACATATATAGGAAAATGTTTAAAATGATTATTATATCATATATATTCGTTGTATATATATTTATTTAAATTAATCCATATTGATATAAAAATATAATTAAATACAATCCTTATTGATATATTAAGTGGTACCTACATATAAATGTTTTATTATATTTTTAAATGATGGAAAATAGAAAGAAAATTATTAATTAAAATTTAAATATTTATTATTACATTATTATTATAATATATATCCATCTTATCCATCCTCCCTACCATCTATGTAATATATAAATTAAAAAAATAGCGTCACTTCATGGAAGTAGTAGTCCACACGTATACACAAGAGACATGATCATTTTCAACAGTTTGGAATGTAAGAAGTTTGATATTATATTTTAATAAAATTTATAATTATTTCATTAATATCATATATAAAATTTATACCAATCATAGTTTCCATCCATAAAATAGATGAATGAAAATTGAATTGTATCACTATGTAGAGATGGCAAGCTATACATATGCATGAGCGATACATTCACTTATTATTTGATAGGAAAGGTGTATAATGTAATTTCATCAATCAAAATAACATTTTTGAATATTTTGGATATTATAGAAATTATTTTATGACAAATTACATATATTTATTGGAGTTAAATATGAGTATAAAAAGAAATCAATCGGTTAGAGCGATTACTTCTTCTTCAAAATGACTATTATTGATCTACACTAAAGGTTTCTTGGGATGATATTTTGAGAATAAAAACCAATCAATATTGATGATAAAGGATTTTATAAGATAATATTTTGGGTAGGGTATATGTCTCCAAATAGTCTAGTCAATTGATGTATGTTGGTCATTTTTATAATGGAGGTGAGGGGAACTTTTAGAATTTCAATAATGATTACAATATTATAAAACTATTATAGAAAATAATGCTTCTAAATGGACTATAATTTATAAGATGATTAATTTTTGGACTATAAAATTTTAAAAAATTTCTTCTATAATATTTTTAGGATTTTTAAAAAATTTAATAAAATATATATCCAATAAAATATCATTATTTCCAATTATGATACAATTATTACATTAAATATAAATACATCAAAAAAACTAAAAATTCAATTTATTTTATAGTATAATAAATATCCAATGATAATCAAGATTATTACTTGACCATATTAAATATCATAAATCATGATAATTTTAGTATTTATAATATCATTCATTTGATTTTTGCATTAATTAAATAATTATCGAAGAAGCATTGTGCAAGAATTTAATTTAATAATTACTTCTCTCGTAATTAAAAATAAATTATCACTGTAAAGATTATTATTTTATATTTCAAAATACTATTTATTGTCTAACTTATCTTCATAATTACCCTATATTTAAATAATATATTGATTAGAAATAGGAGTGTAACAAAATATACCATTCTTGAAATTAAATATTAAAAATCCAAAAATATCAAACAAATACCCATTAGATGTCATCTAACATACTAATGGATGGTTAGGGACTAAATGAGATCATAAAATAATTTTTATAAATGTTTTTGGGTAACATTAATGTGCCTAAAATTTAATTTTGACGCTTAATTACAATATTTACACTTTACCAAGTTAACAAAAATTACTAAGCATACTATAAATATTTTGCAAAAAATAAAAGTAACCAAATTATGAGATTTGGGAATCATGAATCAGAATTGAGAAGATATATTTTCAAAATTTGAAATTTAGAATTCTATGAATTTAAATTAAAATTATACTGAAACAACATACCGAAAAACAATTTTTTAGAAAAACACCATTTTCAAATATTAATGTTTATTGTACAAAATTATAATTTTAAATTTATTTCAATAACCTGAATATGAATATTTTAAAAAATAATTAACAATTTAAAATTATAAAAAAATTAATTTATTAATTTATCATTGTGAAGATTTTAAATTAGTAAATAGTTTTAATATAATTTATTATTTATCAATATTCATGGAAAAAATATATATTTTTAAAATTATCAAAAATTAATCAAAAAAATAATTTATAATGATGGATTCAAAAATAAAATTCATTCTTTTAAATAAATTTTCTAAATATTTGAATATCTTTTTATAGTATTTATCACTTACAAAAATTTGAAGAAAATGTATTTTTTAAGAATAAAATATAATCAATAAAAATTTAATTATTATTTTATAATTATTTAAAATTTATTTTTTTGTGTCGGATAGATAAAAATATATTTTTTAGAATTTGGTTAATCATATTGATTCATGAAAAATTAACAACTTTTTTATAACAATCACATTAAATAGTAATATTTTAGTAGTGTATTGCAATTTGATTAAACATGTGGGTTCTTGAAAAGAAATCCATGAACTAAGTAAAATTATTTAAATTGAAATTGTTTATAAAATAATATGTTGATATATTATCTCCCAATTAAATAAATTTTTTCTAACAATTTGAGCATGTTCTAAAAACCCAAGGGTCAGACATTTGAAAATTCATGTATGGAAATCCACATCATATAAAGGGTTAATAAAAATTTCTCGTTAAAAAAGACAAAGAGATGTATTATGGTAATATTGTATTACACATACTGGGATTCAAAATAGAAGAACATTATATGAATGTGAATTTGAAAAAATCAATTAATATTAATGTCTATAGATCATTGATCCCATGAAATTGAATGATATTGAGAAAGTTAACAATCACAAAAATTTAAACCGGGAATAACAAAATGAAAAAATATTATTCTTAATTAAATTTTATATGACACTATTTTTTTATAAATATCTTTTTCATAGAGTGGATCGATTATTTTCAAATATATACAATAAATTTTAAAAAATATAGCTAATTGAAATATAGAATTTCATTATTTAGTCAATGTCCAAAACAATATCATCTTTTTCACTAAAAATGAATTTCACGATTAATATTTCATTCAATAAGAACTGTGATAAAATTTTAATTGATCGCATAATTTTAATAAGAATATCATGACAAAATCATTAATTTAGACATGAAAAAAAACTAAAATAATAAGAACATTTTAATATGATTCCATAAAATGAATAATCCTTTAAAAAAAACACACTAAATCTAAAAAACTCATAAATAATACAAAAAGTTCAAATTAGATCATTCAATAAATAACTATACATAAAATACATAAAAAATTACCAACTAATAATTAAACAAAAATATTATAAATATTTTATAACATATACTTTTAATATATATTTATGATTTATCTCCCAAAATGTTCTTACGTAAAACATAAAATAACTAAGAAATTCTAATCATTTCCTTGAATATCATGAATCAACATAAATCCAAAATAATATCACAGATGCTTTCAAAAGATAAGAAATCCTTTATTTCTTAAGAAAAATCCCACAGTATCATGTATGGTCCTAAATATATAGAGCTTCTTCCAAAATAACAATGATAAAAAAACCATCAAATAAACATTCAGTTCTATTGTTATCCACATGATAATTTTTTTCCAAAGTCAACATATTATTCATAAATTATGTTTTTCAAATAATATTAAAAATATATTCTTACTTGGTCATCATATATATTTGTGGTTGTTAATGCACCCTAGTGACCATTGTGTTGTGGGTTCAAGACTCATGAGCATTCTAGAAGTGTTATTTCATCAACTGACCAGAATGTTTCCTTTTTTCTATAAATGAAATTAATATAATCCTTATGAAATTATGAAGATATGTCTAAAATCCTAAAAAATTGAAGGACCCATAACTACATCATAATCAGAGATATTATAATCCTTAACGTCTACCAGTACATTTAACTATATTCCATTAAAAATAAATGGATCTTAGTCAACAAATTATATACTCTATAAAATATACACTAAACATAATGGTTTTATTACCATAAATGATACTCAAAATACTCTTAACAATATTAGCTATTCACCATATAAAACCTCAAAAGGGTTGTTTAAAACATTGACCATATGATTATCTATAAAAGTATAAACCAATAATTTTATTTATAGCTATTCAGATTCGAAAAACTAAAAAATTCATTATCTATAAATCTAAAAAAACCAATCTATGATTCATATTGTAATGCCCTAGACCATCTCTCCTAGATCTGGTGATAAAAAAATAATATTTTCAATTTTTTCTTTAATACCAATATATATTTACCAATTTGATCCATTCAAAAAATAAAAATAAAAGAATATATTGGATCAATTTTATAATAAAGTACCTTTTAGGTTTAATGTTTTATATAATTATGGAAAAAAATGCATATATTGGAAAAATATAAAATTGGTTTATATAAATCAATATAATCTCCCTTAATTATTTTTTGTGTAACACAATTCATAGAAATAAAATACATAATACTATTCATTATAACATTGGGAATGAAAATATAAGAAAAGGGTGATCCTAGATACTCGATAATGGTAATCAAAAGAGATATCAATCAATGAACATATTATATAATTAAATAATAATAAGGGAGTGTGAATATGAATAAAACTTAATATGTTTATACCTAAGACTTCATATATCATAAACATGATTCTTGGAATAAAACATTATCATTTCAGAAAAAAAGGGACATAAGTGTGAGAAATAATTATAAATCAATCATGAACTATAAACCCATTTCATAAAAATTTGGAACCATCATAAATATACAATCCCATTTAACAATATAAGGTTAACTACCAAGACATTCAGTATAGTAGATCAGGAAATATCACATATTTTCCATTGTGAATCAGTATGCACATGTTTCCCATTATGGATCATAGTTCAACTATTTCACACAGTATATCACGATTATCATGTTTCCCAAATAAGATTTTCATGATCCAGTTTCCTATAATAGTATTGGATTTACATGTTTCTTATATTGTGATCAAGCCCACCAACTTGATTTTCATTGATATGTTATATGATATTTTGATTTAACTAATTAATTGGATGGATATATTGTTCACCCATATCAAAAAATGAAAATCATACACAAGTGTTCCATAATATCGTAAATGATTAATCATTTTATCAAAAATAAAATAAATGGGTATTATAAACATTTCATCACAACCTAAATCAAGGAAAAGAAATTAGATTCATAAACATCGTGCCGTTATATAAATAAACCATATAGAGAAAATGGAAGGATTGTATCCTAGGATTATATCCCAATTAAATATTATATAAAATTAAATTATGAAATATTAGAATTAAAGGATGGATCAAATAATTTAGGTTTATATATGGTAGGAAAATATGGTCATGATGTTTAAGTTAAAAATAACATTCCTTCAATATTTTTACTAGAATAATGAAAATGTACCATGTTTGAAAAAACAAAAAAAATAACTTTTATTCTATTTAGTAAAAATTAAAACAAATGTAAAAATTTATTCAAAAAATGTTAGAGAATTGTATAAATTTATTTTTTTTAAAGTATGTACATTTAAGATAATTATTTCCTAGTAGTGGCATAAACTAAAACAATCCCATGGTAATAACAATACTGTGAAATAAACTGTCATAGTTTTGGTATCATTATAATCATTATACCAATGAAATAAATAAACATATATATATATTTAAATCTAAATAATAATCATAATATGTATCATAAATGGTATGTCACGACCTGTCCTCTGGGGCTCGTATCTTGAATACCCCAATACCGCCTTCCATAGGATAGGGGCTGGCGACGGGCACCAAAGGCATAAATATTTAAAATGGGAAGTCATTGCCATTATAACTGTAACCAAACACAACATAGTACAAAAATAGAAGCAAACACTAAGTAAAAACTGTATACAAAAGAATGTGATGGAATAAAAAGGGTCCAAAAATACAAGCACATCTAAAATGTGAAAGTACAACTGAAAGAAAGTACAATAGAAGAAAAGTGAAGAAGCTACTGGGTCATCCTCTAGGGTTCCTACCTAAAGGGTAGGTACATATGGCCTCTTCATCACTCCATGTCTGTCTATCCGCTCCGTGTAACGTCACGCCAAGTGGTCCACCTCCGGCTACCATTTAGTCATGCTACTCTCTACCTAACTCAGCATTGTCCGTTGTCTGCAACCAACACAACGAGGTCCGGGCATAGCCCATGTAGGGGTGAGTATAATGATACTCAGTTGGAACCCCAAGACCCTCAAGGTCTGACAAAATCCAACAAGGATAAACCATAAGGCATGGATTCAATGGATAACCATTACATAGGTATGTGCCAATTAATATACCTAATTTATCTAGTAACCCATATCAATCATGAGGAAAACTCAAAATTAAATACCTCAGATCAAACCATGATTTTATTCTAGGGGTAGTATCAAATAAATTCCCCAGTCACACTGTCAGAACCTTGGATTATTGGGTACTCCTCCTCTATCGAGTATAATGGGACAACTATGTCACATAAAGGAACTTCCCACCTTCATAGACTACTGTGGTACTCCTCCTGTCGAGTACCATGGGTCTGCTGCGTCACAGAGTGGTGCTCCCCATTGTGGGTCTGCCACGCTCACAAAGAGGCGCTCCCCCTCATAGCCAGCTATGGTACTCCTTCTTTTGAGTATCATGGTTCTACTACTTCACATAGTGGCGCTCCCCATTGTGGGTCCACTGTGTCACATAGAGGCGCTACCTACTTGGCTAGGCAAAACACTCTGAGTTGAAGGGTCATAAATTGTTAGGTCTCAGCCAGCTACTATGTATCCGTAATACACTAGCTCATCTCCAGAAGGATCCACTCCACAAACTACAGTTCAATTCTCCAACTTACACGATGTCACACACAAAAGTATAACAAAGGTCCACCTCTTCATAGAGTTTTCAATGGAACAGATGGCGTATCAATCGGATGCTCAGTCTGTGAGTTATTGAAATTTCCATTCAAGGGGACCTGTTAGTTTTTAGGTTCAAACCAACCCGACCATATCCCAAAATTTTCCCAACCTCAAATGGGGTATTCCAGAAGAACCGCATATCTCTAAGATTTCTGTAGTCATAGACGGTTCATGGATCGGACAAGCGTAGCCCAATAAATGTGCAAAATGGTGTAAACAGGCCGAAGCTGTCTAAGTCCGGTCCGACTCAGTCGAACTGACCCGATCCGCAAGTCTGACCTGACATGAGGGCGGCCCATACCATGTTGGTGGCCCAGCCCATGGGGGCGACTCGGCCTGAGGGGGCGGCCAGGCCCGAGGGTGGCCCGACCCAAGGGGGTGGCCTATCCCAAAGGTGGCCCATCCCAGCTAACTGGAAGCCAGTGTGGCACGGCTGTCGGCCCACATGGCCTGTATAGCTGGCTCATGTGGCCCGGCCTAGACCACAAGGCTTGACTGGCAGGCCCGTGTGGCTCGGCAGGCTGGCCTGCGTGGCCTGGCAGGCTGGCCCACATGGCCTAGCTGGCTGGCACGTGTAGGGGGGGGGGGGGGGCTGTCGCGCCCCCCTTCTTGACGAATGTAAGTAGCGCTATGCGCCGATTCAGAATCCATGGGACCCCAAAAGACATTCTTTTTTCGGCTGGCTGAGCAGAAGACCCTACCGGCCATCCCGGATCCTCCACTACATCCTGACGGTGTCGCAGTTCTTCCTCCTTCATGAACCACACCCCTTGCACCGCGGCCAACGCCCCTTCCACCGACGGTGTCGTGCCCCTTCCACCACAACCCGCCCTAGTCGTGGCATTCATTCTCGCGGCACAGTGGTGCCACACCCTTTTGGCGACCCGTTAGCCTTACACCGCCGGTTTTCTTCACAATCGGCCCAATGTCGGCTTCCATTGATCCTCCTCCATCATGAACAAAAAAGAAAAATCTAAGGGGGGGGGGGGGGGGGTCGGGCCCTATTCGTATAGTCTGATCCCTCCACGTTATGTTTATATCAATCGCCATAGCATATTCCAAAAATTAAATGATTTATAACAGGATCAAATTCAAATAAATCCCCTACCTCGTATCGATGATCGTTGATGATGAAAGGTGGGCGATGATTCATCAATTTCGGAAAATGAAGATGGAAACCATCATTGGCAGATAGGCATTCAGAGGTGACATAGAAGAATATGGTGTTCCTCACAGTCGACCCCTTCTCTTTTGGAACGGTTGAAGATCGAGGAATATATCCATCGTTCTTCGTTGGAAGATATTTCTCTAAGGGTTCACCACATTCTTCCAAGGCTCCCCAAATGAATAGATTCCATCCAAAATGAAATAATAAATTTTTCTATAATTTAATCATTGGCATGAATACAAAATATTTCAAAATTAATTATTTAATGTTCCATTAATTAATTTAAGTGGAGTGGCACTTTAATGGTGGGGGGGGGGTTAAAAAGGTTTCTCCAACATATGGGGATTTCAAGGAGTTATGTAGCACAGGTGGTCCCCATCTTAATTATCCTCCCAAGGGAGGTAATGCTCGAGTGGGCCCCAATACTATAACCTCACATGGGGGGTTTGGATATGGTGGCCCCATCATCGAACCTCCCCTTGGAGATTTTAAATGCTAAAATAAAAAAGGTACACTTATTTTTATTTAACTTTTTTCTTAAAAACTCTAAAAAAACTAACATCTATTCTAGACCATCTGTCGTCGAGGCGAAATCCTTCTTAAGAGAATATCAACGCTGTGATTTCAACAGTGCCCTCGGATTACAACTCCAAGCATGGGTTCAAAAGATATAAAATCTCACTTGTACATTTACTAAACATACCCAAAAAAACATCAAAAAATGATTCCCAGCAAACCGGGCCACGGAATCAAGCATCGTAAATTTACACAGACTTTAAAAATACCCATTTATTAACGAAAAAAACTTCCACAATAATTCTGGGTCTTTACATGGTATTCATTGGATCTATATAAACCACATAAAATAATAAATTCCTAAACATGGAATGTGTCCCATAGAAATAGGTATGAGACGAAATCCCTTACGTTTGGTTTGATATCATTTGATGGTTCCTTAACCTCATGTATAATAATTTTTTTCATTCTTATAAATTTATTAGATAATAATTTATATTATAATTATAAAATATATATTTATTATATATATATATTTATAGTCATCCATATTTATATAGATGTATAAAAGAATTATAATGCTCCTTGAAATGGTATTCCATACCTACAAATGGGAATTTTATTTACTTTTTGAAAGTTGTAAAAATAAAAATTTGATTAATAATTAAACCCTATATATTAATTATTATATCATTTTTTATTTACACATCATATCCTTCATACCCACCATGCATGTAAAATTAAAATGAAAAAATAATGACATAACTTTGTGGAAGTGGTAATACAGAAGTATGCTTGAGCCACATTATTGTTTTCCAATGTTTTTAAATTTTATAAGTTAGATATAGTATTTTCATTAAAAAAGATTAATTTTTTAGTAAATATAATATATATACAACAAACATACCATAGTATCCTTCCATGGAAAATGGAGATGAAAATTGATTTGTATAGCTACATGGATATAAAAATCCATACATACATATGAGAAATACATTAATAATCACAATTACATTTAAAAATATTTATGAAAAAATAGTTATTATAAATTATAAATATGATATATTTAGATGAATTAAATTAGATTATAAAAAAGAATGTGATGGGGTATAGTTATTCCCATTTCATCAAAACCACTACTATAGATCTCCTCTAAAGGGTTCAACGGTTGGTATTTTGAGAGGACATACTCATCTAGAATAAGGATACTGAATTTGAGATGCTACCTTTTTATTGTGGGGAAATGATATATGGATCCATGTGGTCTAATTAAGTGAAGGATGTCTTCCAATTAATTGTGGGGCAATGATATATAGATCTAATGATTAAAACATATTAAAAATATTCTTCTAGAAAATGCTTCCAAATTTCCAATAAAAAAAGAAACGATTAATGTTTTGATCATATAATATAAATAATGAAATAATTTAATATTTTATATTCTTAAATTATTTAATAAAATATAAATCCCATAAAATATCATTAGTGTAAATTTTTAGAACAATTCTTACATTGGCCTTAGAAACATAAATAAAACTAGAAAAATTATAATCCAATATTATATTATATCATAAAAATATAATAGTGCTCTATATTATTTATGTAAAACCATAAATATCATAAATTATTTAACTATTTATATTTTTAGAATCATTTATTTGATTATTCCATTAACTAAATAATTTTCTCATAAACATTATGTAGAAATTTAATGTTGTAATTTCATAATTAATAAATTAAATAAATTCCCACTATAAAGTTAAATCATATTTATGTTAAAATACTATTTATAGTCTAACATATCCTCTGGATTTATCTATATTAATATTCTATAGTTATTGAAAACAATATTGTGGCATGTTTGAATTTCATGAAATAATATAATAAAAATATAATAATCTCTTCCAAATGTCCATGAAATGAAAAATAATAGAATATTTTTTGATTATAGCTGATTTTAACTCATAAATTAAATTTAATCATGTTTATTTGCTCATAATGTAGTTATTATAATATTATTTTTAAACCTTAACTACCCAATTTACACTTTACCATTTTAATTTATTAATAATGTTACTATTAATAGTGGAACAAATAAAAGAGACCTATTTAATATATTTTTCACTCATGAATCTAAATATAGATTCTGTTTTTTCAAAATAAAAAATATGTAAGTGGAAGAATTTATGTTATAATTAAATTGGAAAAAAATAACAAAAAAAAATATATTTTTTAAAATAAACATTTCAAATATTATGTTTTATTTTAATGAATTAAATATTATAATTTATTTCAAAATCTAAATTTAGATTAGATTAAATAATAATTAAACAATGAAATTTTAAAAATAATACAAATTTTTTTTACCTTGTAAGTAGTTTTAAATAAAATAATACTTTAATAAAAATTGTCATTTTTTTCTATTCATTGAAAAATAAATTCTTTTAGAAAATTAAAAAAAATTCAAACTAAGATAAATTTTAAATTACTAGTTCAAACATATAATATATTTTTTTGAATAAATTTTATTAACATTTGTGAAATAAATTATAATATTTAACCTCCAGAAAAAATAGTTTTCTATAAAATGTATATTTGGAGAATAAAATATCCATACTTATAATAGAATTATAATTTACTAATAATTTATCAATAAATATATATTTATTAGGATATATATATTTAATAAAATAGTTATTCATATTCATTTTGTAAAATTTGTTGTCTTGGTTATAAGTGTCATAATAAATAATAATATTTTAATAGTAAATTGAAGTAATTTTAAACTGAATTTTTCTTATAAGGAATGACAAAAAATAAATAAACATTTTTAAAGATAAATTTTTTCTAAAATCTCAATATAATACATAATCCCCTATTTAATAAATTGTATTCTCAAAATTAATATATTTTCTAAAAAAACAATGGTAGGATATTTGAAAATTTCATTTTGGAAACCATCTTTATAAAATTGGTTAATAAAATTTTCTCATGAAAAATGAGAAATATAAGTATAAAGGAAACTAGAATTACACATAATGGGATTCAAAATATAAGACCCTTAGTGGGATTTGACAATATAAACATGGATGAAAATTATTGTATTGATATCCTTGATCATAAGAAATATAATGATATTGAGAAAGTTAACAGTCACAAAATCGTAAACCACATTTGTCGAAAGGAAAAAAATTATTCATAATGAATATTTATAGGACACCATTTGATTATAATGATAATTTTTTATTGTAGTGTAATCATTTTAAAGTCTATAATTGAAATATAAGTAAATATACATAATTTAAATTTATAATATCCTCTATTAAGTAATTTTTACCATAATACAATATTTATCTCCAAATGATAAATATTCAATATGAATATGACATTCCTCAAGCCCTATGATCAACATTGAATGGATCAAATAATAATCCTACGAATAATATGCTAGTCATTTCTTTAGTCTTGAAAAAAAAATTGTTTAGAACATTATAATATGATTTCAAAAAAGGAATAAACATTTAAACGAAAAAATAATACCTTAATCAAAAAAATACAAAAAAATTACAAATGTTAAAAATAGACCATTAACTAAATAAATATCTATAAAATTCCAAAAAAAATCATGATTATTATTGAAACCGAAAAATTATAAGAATTTGATAACATATTTGTTCAATATAAATCTAGAATTTAACTGCAAAAATGTACATGACCCATACATAAAATAACTGTGAAATTATATCCATTTCGATAAATAACCAAAATCACCATCATTCAATAATATAGTCCAATATTGTTCCAAAATATATTTCATCCTGTAAATATTAAATAAAATCCTATAGTATCATGTAGGTTTCTTAAAATATTGATATTCTTCTAAAATAAAATTGATCAAATAATCACCAAATAAAATTCCAATAATATGGTTATCTGCACAATAAAACATGTGATCATAATATCAAATTATTCTTCATCCATTAAATTATTTAAATAAAAGTAAAATTATAATCTAACCTAGGCATCATGTATAATATTGGTAGTTGATGGACACTTGTTTCATTCCACTTTTGGGGTCATTCCTCGTGACCTTTATGGATGAGATAGATTTTCACCCAAATAAAATGTTTTCATTTTTCTAAAATTGTGTTAATATATTCCTTTTAAAATCATCAAAATGTGATGAAAATATGAAAAATTTTAATATCTCATAATTACCTCAATATCAGAAATAATATAAACATTAGAGGCTTCAAAAACATTGAATCATATGTACACCATAATTAATTTAATTATTCAAAAAATAATAGTTTCAATAAATACCACATAAACTTGAGGGTTTTATTACAACAATAGTGTCTCAGAATTCACTTAATAATCTTTGTTATTCAACACACATAACCACAAAAGGGGTGTTTTAGGAATTGAGATTATAATGAACTGTAATTGTGTAAAACCATTATTGTATTAAAAAAATTTATAAAATAATACCATAAAATCTCATAATATCTAATGAAAACTAAACTATCTTGTGATACCAAATATAATTGCCTAAAACCTATTCTCCTAGATCTAGTGATAAAATCAAAATATTTACATTTCTCTCTTTAATAAATATTAACATGACCAAATGTTAACAATCCAAAACATTAAAATATCAAATGATATATTGGATGGACCATTTTGGTTTATTATTTTAGAAAATTAAGAAAAAAGTGTATATATATTAAAATAATAAAAAACTAGTTCATTAAATTCTATATCATCTACTAAATTTTTTATGTCTAGAACCACTCTTAATTATACCCTATATAATACCACTCTTCATGACATGGAGAAAGTAAATATTATAAATGGTTGATCTTGGATTTTAAGTTACGGTAATCAATAGAGATTTCAAATTACGATGATATATAAAAATATGTTGTGAATATGGGTATGTGATCCTGAAAAAAACATTAAATTTTTATACACATCCTTTCATAGTTCATTAAATTGATACATTGAATAAAAATTATCATCCCAGAAAACATGGTCCATAAGTGTGAGGAATTATAATTAATAAATCATGAACCACTACCCCATGACATAAAATTGTTTCACCATTATATATATACCAAAAAATATATATTTAGAGGTTGACTACAAAGACCATATAGACATTTCACTATAGATCCTTCCTGTCAGGAACCGTAGATGAGCCATTTCCTCTCATTGAAGATGGCAGTGGCCACACTGATCCCTCACCCATGGTGGGAGAGGGATCATCGTTGATTTGTACTTTCTAGATCCCCGACCTTATCCTTAATTTCATGATGGCAGCGCTATTCACAAAATATCTTGTGCTCATTGACAGTTTCTTAAACCTCCAAATCAAAAAAATAGGGATCACAAAATTATCTACTCTTTTGAAGCTCACCATGGATATGTGATTTAATCAGAAATGTCTTTCGATTGATTCCTTCAAATAATTCATCTTTGACTAGTTTGATATTCAAAGATAGTAAGAGAGTGGGATTGCATATAAATCACCATATTCTAATAAGATTTTAAATCAAGGAATACCTCATTAGGTCCTGGTTGAGGGTCCCTCGATGCTACAATTGTATCTAGTTATTTTATTTGTTCCGATGGTAATTTGAATTTAATATGAATGTGACCTTACTCCTACTGCAATTTGGGTCAGATTCCCTAATCTATTATTACAATTAAAAACTCCATTATTATTAGAATTATAGGTAATATTATTAACATGTATATATATTCCGATAGCCGCATGTAGAAGGTTTTTAACCCCATGAATCTGTGATTATGTGTTGATTTAGATGTGTTTAGAGTCCCTTTTGACATTATATGGGTCATAATAGGCTTGGATTATAGGTGCATGCTATGTGTGGTTTATGAGAATAGTACATACTATTGTTCTTCATGTAGACAGCTAAGGCATTCTTCATATGTCTATTGTTAGTGGCCTACATCGATGGTGGGAAGGGGTTTTAGAAATTTGTTGGAGATTAGTTACCAGGGACTCCTGGTTATGACATAGATGGTGGAAAATAATCATGGAAACACTACGCGGACTGGTGAGGAGGTTGTATCTTGTCATATTGAAACAGGTGGAGAAGATAGAGGTTGGGATCCTCTATCACTGCAGTTGGGTGTGGAGAAACATCTCAGTAATGAAGTAGTGGTCTACATTTTTAAGGATGATATTGGTTCTGGAGTGGGGAAGAAGGCCATGCCACATCATCCAAATTTGAATGTATCTTATGTGTTCAATTGACTGTGTAAGGACATCATGATTCCTTCCAACCCACATAAGGGAGAGAGAAATGCCCAGGATGAGATTTCCCAAGGTGAAATTCATATAAATGAGGCTATTAGGGTCTTGGAACAGACATAATATGGTGATGAGGAGGCTTTGTATTGATCTACTACTGAGTAATCGGGATTGGTCAGAGTGGATGTGTGTAAGGGGAATCTGGGCCCTACTACAGGTGCGGTTGTTCCAGATAGTGGTGGGATACTTTTTTCAGGGGGTTTGGATTATTTTGAATCAGACTTTTGTTCATTTAAGTATGTGTATTAGAGGCATCTCGTAGGATGAGTTGGTTTTAGATCAAAATATTCCAAGTGTGAATGTGTTTTATAGGGTATGAAGCACATCAATATAATAAGAGTGAGTTCGGGAATTCGGTGGTCAAAGGTTTAAGCCCGAAAAGAATAAAATCTTTAGGAGGAGGAATGTGAGAAAGGATTACTCTTCATTACCTTCTCATGCTCCTTATAAATGTTAAACGACAACAGAAAAAACTTTGAGACTTTGAGACACCTGATGCCAGGGAACCCAGATGAACATTCTTTAGATCTTCTGTGGAGTTTGGATGAGGATATGATGGAGTAGGTATTGGTGATTAATGGAACCCCAAACGAGGAATCCATTATGATGGAGAGTGACCTAGAGTGTCTCTCAATGAGGAGAAATAGATATGGATTTACAAACATGATCTCATTCTTATAGGGGGTTCAATAAATGAAAAATAAGAATAGAGGATTACATTTATTAATGGGACCATATCACTATTGAGGTTGAAAGGATTATTACATAGGAATCTAACATTCTTGTTTTGGTATTATCTTGGACTTTTTAGAGATTTGGAAACTGGTAGGATTAATATGATCTTTTATGATTTTTTTAAAATAGGAAGTTATTCGGTTTGTTTGACTAAAATGATATTCGAGATGTGTCTGGGTTTCTTTCAACAAACTATTTGGTTTCTTTAAGTAGTCTAGTGTTTCGACCTCAGCATTCTATGTTAATATACTCTAGATTGGTAACATAGCATTATGTATTCACTATATATTTGCTATATGATCTGGATAATGATAGGGTATGTCTTTTCCAAATCCTCTGTGCCCATGCATTTCTAAATGGGACTGCTCACCGAAAGGTCATTCTTTTCTGAATCATATAATGATGGTTTAATTATTAGGGAAAACATGATAATATATTTTGTTCTAGGTTTTAGTTTCGGTTCCTTATGGTTGTTGAGGGGCATTATGGTTTCTCACATTTTCTAAAATGTGTTTTGAAAATAAAAAATTAATTTTCAGTCAACTACTATGACCATCAAAATAGTTGATCTAGACTCATCACCCATTACCCATTATGAATAATGATGAACCTATTTCCTATATTACATCAATTTGAACGTATTTCCCATTGTAGATCCTGAACAACGTGTTTCCCAAAGTAGATCAGTAATCAATTTTTTCCTATAGTATATCAGGATTTAGCGGATTCCCATATTAGTGTCTAGTCGATCGAATTGATTTTCATTGTTATGCCATCATATATTACGGTTTACCAAAGAATTAGAATGATATATTGATCACACTCATCATATTATTAAAATCAAACTTATTTTTAGAACATGGTAATAAATCATTCATCATATAATAAAAAAATGAAATTGGTTATATAAATTTGTTTAATATAACATAACAATAGAAAGAGACTGAATTCAAAAATATCATTCCATAAAAACAAAAACCTTTATTATAAATAATAAGGGTTTAACAATTGAGTTATATCCATTGAAAATCATAAGTAACATTCAAGTATTTCATATTATATGGGAAGTGTTTTTGAATGATCATTGGAAATAAATCATCATTACAATAACATTTCCTTGTTGAAATATCATCGTTTTAAAAATATATTCACCTATAAATGAAATCATTTTATTTAAAAAATGAAAAATTAATCAGATTATAAAAATAATTGACTCCTCATCACAATAGGAAACTCTTCTCGTTATATATATGTTAAAAAATAATATTTCATTCATAATTTTTTAGAAAAGATACAATGTTAATCAAATGGGAAATGAAATTATAATGCATTTCAATCTATTTATTAGAAAGTGAAACATCAGAAAAAATTAATTTTAGAAATTATAGGATAAAATTAAAAATACTTTTGAATATTTTTTTATAATAACAGGACATAGAAGATAAATATTTCCAATAAGATACATAAACATAAAAAATCAAGAATAATGATGAGATTGTAAAATAAAGCACTACTGTTGTTGTATCATTTGAATCATGAATCCCATAAAATAAATAAAAATAGATTGATTTGTAAATCCCCCTTAAATTCATAGTTTTTTCATATGATACAATTATTTTTAGTTTACAATCCACACAAAAGAAAAATGTGGTGAATTTGGGGTGTTTCTGACTGAAATATAATTGAGATGAATATCCCTTAATGTCATCCCAACTTCTTTTGGATGTTATTTAACCTTCTATATAATAAAGTCACCTTATTATAAATATATAAAAGAATAATTATAACTTTTATTAGACTATTTATATATATTATATGTATTTAAGTTCATCCATAATGAGATAGATATAAAATAGATTACACTTTTCATGGAGACGATAGGACATTTGTACGCTTGAACATCGTGTTCACATTTTTATGGATAGAATGAATGAAGGGTAAAAACAATAAAAATAAATAGAAAAGTTTTTTATATAATATATATCATATATATTCATTATATTTCTCTTATATATAATCATAATAATATAAATGAAAAATGAATCACATCACTTTGTGGAGGTTGTTGTCCACATGTATGAATGAGCAATGTTATCAGTTTACAATGGGTTGTTGGGTAATAAAGTATATATTTTATTTTCAATGTAGAATATTGATTAATTCGTAAATATCTCATATAAATTTTAAAAAATTTATAGTAACCATCCATCAATGAAAATGATTGAAAAATAATTGTATCGCAATATGGAGACTATAAAAAATATGTATGCACAAGTGATACTTTAACCTATTATTTTATAGAAAATATGTGTATAATTGTGATTATGTAATCATGATAACATTTTATAATATTTATGATTCTAAATGTGTTATTTTATGTTAAATAGAATTTATATATTGGTGGTAAAGGTGAGTATAACAAAAAATTGTTCTATTAGAGTGGTTTCCTTTTCATCAAAATGTATGGCTTAAATATTCTCTATATGGAACAAGAGTTGGTCATTTGAGAATAATGACACCTAAAAATTATGACTAGGGATTCTTATAAAATAATTTTTCAGGGTATGTTAAAGATATAATTATACAAGATGTCTAAAGATGAGTTGGGTGATGAGACCTTTAATAACTCAGGTGAGGCGAAATTTTTAAATTTCTTAAAATATTAAAATATATTTAGAATATTATAGATTAAAATGATTAAAAATGGACTATAAATTAAATTTTCAAAAAAATTAGACAATATTTTATCCAATTTATTATTATTTAAAATTATCATGTTTTTATTATATAAGTAAATATCAATCACAAACAATATCGTTATTTTTAATTTTCATTCTACTCATTACTTGGAATTAAAAATCATCAATACAACAAGATAAAATGAAAAAGGGTATATTATAATATCCCAAAAATTTCATGTTATTCTATACAGTTATTTTTCCACCAAAAATATCTTAAATTATGTTACTTTTAATTCATGTTATATCATTTAATTTACAATTTTGTTAAATAAATAATTACATTATAAGTGTCATGCAATAATATATTTTTACTATTTATCTTTAGTAATAAGAAATAAATTACCATGAAAAATATAAATAATTTCATTTCAAAATAATTTTTATATGTGAACCTACCAACTGGAAAAATCCATAATAAAAAATTATAATCATTAAAAAAACTGTTTTTCATGCTTGAATTTCATGAAAAAAATACTATAAATGTCATAATCTTATCCAAATGTACATAAAATTCCATAAAACTAAATAATGGATTATTATGGATGAAATTAACTCATCTAATAAAATTTATGAAAACATTTGTGGTGATTTTATAGTGATAATAATATTAATTTCCTACTTTAATTACCTTATTTACCCATTACGATGGTAAAATAATCCTAAAGTTATTATTCATATTGACAAAAAATAAAAGGGACATATTCAATAAATTTATATCCATAATTCCAAATATGATACATTTTTTCCAAAAAATAGCATTGGTAGTAATTAATCTTTTCAAAAAAATAGAAAAAATAATCATAAGATAATTTAGAATTTATGGGTTCAAAAATTAAATTCGTTTTTTTGATAAATTTTCTAAAATTCTATTAAATTAATAAAAATATTAAATTTCAAGAAAACTCGTTTTTTGAGAAAACTTATTTTTATAAGAATTAAATGGCATTAATAAAAATAGAATTATTATATTATAATAATTTACTAATACAATTTTATTTAGTTTAGGAGTATATAATTATTTCATATGGTATTTATTTATATTCAATCTTAATAAATTAACATCAAGGATATAACTATCACATTAATTAATATTATATTAATAGTATATTGTTATTAAATAAAACATGAGGTTTAATATAATTATTTCTATCCAATAAATTAAATTCTCTAAATAGAAATATTATCTAAAATATTGGTGGTGTTAAATGAACCATGGATCCTTTTGTAATAGAGTTATCATGTTTCATGAATGAAACACATATTGTTCTTCTGGCCGTGGAATGTGATTTCCACTACCACATGCTTATCTGATTGTTCTAACAGATAGTTATATTTTATAATTTATATAGATAGAAGAATTAATTTGACATTTTTTATGATAATTGGATTTCAAAAAAATTTAAGAATATATTATATGTTTATTGTCTAAAATGGGAAGGATAATGATCATTTATTTTTTAAAATTTCAAAATATTTATAAAAAATCCATTATTTGTTATGGTTGAAAAGACCATGTTTTTAGTAAGAGATAAGGTAAATATGATGAATAATATACAGATTAATTACATGTATATTTTTAATGATTTTCATGATTTTCAATAATAAGAAATCATGATAAAGTTAAAATCATATTTTTGTATATAGGTGATTTTAATTTCTTATATAGAATGAGGTAAATCAACCTTGTGAATTTCTAATCTTGTAATATGAACAATATATATTATAAATATATAAATATGCTAATCTTTGATAAAATTATAATATTTATTATTGTAAAAAAATTATATGGTTAATTTAACTTATTTTGAAAAAATGGTTAAGGAGAATTACATGTAATCATAGATGGTAATTATAATGAAGCTTATTTGTTAACATGATGAGATTAAATTTGGGAAAATTGGATATGATGTGAATTATTTGATTGATGTTGAAAGATAAAAATGAAATATAAAATGTCTTTTTTGAAAAAATATGGAATGAACTAGAATAATATGTTCTATAATTTATGTCATCAACTTAATAAAATAGGAGAATGTCTAATAATGATTTCATGAGATTTTTTGATAAATGAAAAGATTTTTTATAGAAGAAAGTAACTGATTAATGAAAAAAGATATTAGATTTTATGAAATGCATACAATATTATAGATTTTCAATATCATAGGACCATCCAATGCGATTAGATGATACTTAATTGAAGGGGTAAGTGAAGAAAATGTTTTATAATGAAAATCTCATGTAGTCTAATGAAGCCATAACTTCACTAAATAATTGAACTCATAGGAAATAAGATCATGTTACTATGATGAGGATATTGTACATTATATAAAACACACCTACTTTCCGGAAGATAACATCAATAAAATATGTAGATTAATCCTATTTTTATATTAATAAACCCATTGAATGAAAATGAGAAGGGTATTTTTTATATTATGAGACATAAAATCCATTACCAATGACAACCTTAATCCCTCATCACCATGAGAAGAATCTTACTCATCAATATTTAATAGTTCATTATTGCCATATTTTAATTCATCTATATTATAAATGTCATTTAAAATAGTGTCAAGTAATAATAAAAAAATTATATTGAAGAAGATGAAAATAAATGAATTCTTCTACAAAATATTCTCAAGTCCATGATATATCATTGGATCCTCCCACTGTAAATAATGAAAAAAATCTTATTGATATTTAAATTTTTTGAATAAAAGTTTTAATGTTTAGTGATACAGAATCCTGGTATCATATAGGCGTCTTGAATATTTAACAAAAAAGAGATCTCAGATAGAAAGAATATCAATCATTAAAATATCCAAGACTAGGATAAAATGATCATTAGAAGGAATAATTCTCAAAGACAATTCAGGAATATGGTACTTAGGGAAATATCAGTTTTTTAAGGATGGGTAGCTATTTAGTGTTTCAATTATATTAGATCTACAATAGATGTTATATTTTATGTGTTCTATCAAATAAAATTCCAGTGGATTCACATACCTCTTAGATAATTAACAAGACACAATATCCCCAATTTGAAATAAATTATGATATTTCAATGTATTATGATGACTATAATATAGACTAATGATACATTAATATTATCAATATATATTAGAAAAATTATGTTCATGTTGTGACAACACATTGATGATATTGATATATTGGTTAATGATATTAAAAAAATTATCAATCAATAAACTAAATGAGTTTGAAATTATAATATCATGATCCAAATTAAACATATCAAGAATAGAATAAAAGTTAATATAAAAAATTTAAGGATTATATTAGAATTAAGTTGATGTAAGTAGATAAATAAGTAAAAAATAAAGAGAATATATGACTATAATTAGATAATATATGGGTCAAAGAACTAATGAATTAATTTATTGCAAATTTATTTCCTGTATTTGAATGATTTATGTATTAAATAGAATGAAAATGTTTTAATTGTAGGATTATATATTTTATAAATAATTATATTATTTAAAAACATTATTGTATATTTATTTATGAATGTGCTGTCATATTTATTATCCTTTATTCTCTTCTATTATTCCATATAAGAATATTTGATCTCTTTTCCATTTTTTTGATAGGTGGATACAATCATAAATAATAAACAAATCCTTTATATCCATATTCAATGTGTAATATCCATCCCATGGATAGTCTCAAATTTATATAAAAGGAATATATGTTTACATTTTTTAATATTTTACTTATAGATTAAAAATTTATAATTATTAGTTTTCCACAACATGGGGTTCATTTTAAACAATATAAAAGTTGATAAAATTTAGAAGTAAATTTTTTTTAAAAAATAAATTTTATATTTTTTTACTAAAAATTGTAGTACATGGATACATTTGAAATATAAATTATCATAAATTTTTAAAATATAGTAGATATTAGTAGATGTTTCATGGAGTTAAATTTTTTCAAATTTCAATCAATGTTATTTTCATATGTGTGTGTTATGTTACATAAAATTAGAGAAACTGATGGTGAAATTAATTAATTTAACCCTTCCCTACCCATTATTTTGAAAATAGTTGAAAACATTTAATATAATTTAATAAACATGAGATTTTATCAAATAATAATATTTTATTATGGAATTAGTAGTATTTTGTTTCCACCATAATGTAATGGAAATTATAATCGAGAAATGTACACTTTAGTGACATTGAGTGTTGTATCCAACTATATATGATAGAAATTTTTATGTTATTATAAATGAAGAAAAAATATATATATATATAAATGGTGAAATTATTATTAAAAATTGAATATATTAATTGGATAAATAACTCAATTTAATTGGATATGTAATAACTATGGTATTTTTTTATAGTCACATTAAAAATGTCATCATCTAAATGCATTACTTGATTTAGATTATATTTATTCTATAGTTTTATTTGTAATATAACATATTTCATGTAGGTTTTCATTTCCAATAGTATAGAATTTATGTTTTATTTTTTCGTCATAAAATACTTGTGATTAAGGAATCACTGAGATTAGAAAATTGTTCTCATTTTGATCATGTTGATTTAGCAGATTTTTGGGATCATATTTTTGTTTTTCTGAATGAGACTGCTAAAAAAATAGTAGGTTTTATTCTTTTTTAATGAATTATCGATGATTAAAGAATTATTAATGTTTTAAAAATATAATGTTGATTTTTTGTTGAATATGAATTATTATCGGAGAATGTACCTTTTGAAAGGATCACAACTAATGATGTTTTGATTATAAAACATTGATTCCTGTTATTATGTCAACTAATTCACATAATATATTGGTATAAAACCAAATACATCCAAAATTATAAGGTATCTATTAAAATGAATATTGTTATATTATATTTTATTTTAATTATCTCCATGAAATATTTTTATATTTAATTGTTTAGTTAAAATAATTTAATGTTATTTCATTTATCATATTACGTTTAACTTTTGACCGTATTAGTCTCTGATGTATTTTAATGATTAGAAAAATATAAATATTCCTTTATTTAAATTGAATATATTTTGAAAATATAATTTTTATTTTTACTCGGATATTTATGGGAAATTATTATTCATGATCAACTTATATACAAATTTGGTTTTAAAATAATAACATTGTTATTAATTAAAATTCAAAACCCCCTTATTGTACTCATATTTTATATATATGAAATAATAGTGGATATTCTATCTTGTCTATTAATATCTGAGATATTCATTTTTAATTTTTTTTATTATTGTATCATATAATTTTAGTAGAATTTAATATATTCTTTAAACATTCGATGTGAAATATCATAGGTCTTAATATTTTATAAATGGATGATGATATTCCAGTTTTTATTTTTTATAATTTGATTCAGAACATATAACATATATTTCATGGGAATGACTTTGAATAGCAGAGAGTGCATAATGAATTTTTTAAAAAATAAATTTATTTAATATATTATCATTTTTAATTCAATATAAAGATAAATTTATGATTTATTTTACTCGTGATTAAAGATATTAATTCCCACATAATTAAAATGAGATAAATACACAATTAATTTTGATTCATAAAAATATCAATATCTATTTTTCTTCATTCCAAACCAATAATTGAATTTAAAAAAATGTAGGATACTTATTTAAAAACCTCAATAGTTTTTTATATGAGAAGATATATGTTTGGAGAAAACTATTAACCTCTTTATTGTATAGTAGTACAGTTAGTCTCTTAACACACAAGTGGATCAAGACTAATATTAATATTTGTCATTATCATTTTGAATTTAAATTAACATATGATCATCCTATTTCTAAATAGATTTATATTTTACCTATGATGTTATAATTAATAGAGAAAACCTTTATGAAAATAAGAATATTATGAAGCATAATTTTTTTGATTTTATTAGATGTCTTAGGAAATGTGATAACTAACTCAAGAGATGTACTGAAGTAGAGTGAAATTTTATTGTGGTTCCTTTTCAATTAATTTAATAAATTTTATATTCCTATAATAAAACTATAAACTGAGGGAATAGACAATAAATCATAATATGTAATTTGATAATAGAAATTTGGAATATTTTCATGTAAAACGAGTTAACATTTCTTAAAAGGATGTTCAGGTTTTTGAAAATATGGAGTGATTATCCTAATAAAAAAAAGATTAAAATATTAATATGATCAGAATTATTATTTTAAATCTATATTCTTTTTATTTAATAAACATGTTAAAAACTAACAAGACTATCTAAAACTCAAATGTAAAGGGAGAGAATATTGAAAAATATATATATCATATGAATGTTTTGATAAAACTGTTACTAATTTCAAATAATATTCTACTATGGAATATTTATCTAAAAGTTCATTATTTGAAATTTATGTATCAAAAAAGGATATATATTTTTATGATAATGATCTTAGTAATGAGATATATCTTATTAAGAAAATTACAATTGAGAAATTATCATATTTTTATTTTTTTTAATAATATTCAATGTATATAGGATGTTGTATCTGATTCATATGATGGGGAAGTAGTTACTCAAATATAAGTTCTTTAATAATGGTTCAAATAATTATTATGAAAAAATTATAGAGAATTATATTGTTATATATTTTAAATTATAATATTTTTAATATATAGTTAATAGTGAATGTTGGGTCAAAATTATTAATGAACAACTTGATCAAGATAAGAAAAAATATATGTGTGATATATATAAAATAATTAATTATTAAAATATCATTTTTTTAAAAACTTTATAATAATTTTATTCAATATTATAATTTTATTTTAAACAATAAATACTTATATGAAACCAAAAATCCCATATTGAATTTCTAGATGTTGAAAAATTATATCCACCATTGTAATTTTTTATGATTTTTATATTATTTCTCTGATAACCTGATAGAATGGGGATTTCATTGTTGGAGGAATATTGGGTCTCTAAGATCCTTAGCCATCCACCAAAAGGACTGTGGTTAGCAGAAAGGGTTAATAATACAAACAAATGGGAGGCCTTATCCAAATTTCCAAGTACACACGCATCCAATCGTCCATAAGAAATACTAAAGATGAATATAATGTAATGTTTGTAAGAACTAGAGATAAACCACAGATAAAATAAACTCTCAAAAACACAATAGGTTACAAAACAATTAAATAATGTGTATAGAAGAAAAATACATTCCAACACCATCAAAATATGAAATAATTATATTTGAGAGAACAATACTCATGATCTCCAATACTGACCACCATACATGGTCAATAAATGTAGATATCACTATGCTCTACTATAATCACCAACCAATTTTTAGTTATATGAAGGAGACACGACTCATTTGGAAAATATTATTTTGGGGTGAGTATATACATAACTAATAGGACACCATAAAACTGAAAGTGAGAAATATTAGGCTATAATAATAAACATCTCAACCAAATGACTGATTTAAATAATACCCAATAGAAAACATATATATGATAATGAAAAAACCCAATTGAGAGAGAAATGGGATCTCCAACACATAGTCTATCCAAATTCATTGAGTAGTCCAGCTACTCCATATGTATAACACTAATGCCTATAGTCAAAGACATCATTACTAGAATTGGATTGGAAGAGACTTCACCTCATAAAAATTCTCCATAGTAGAGGGAGAATACATATCCTATAGGGAACCCACAACTCACTAATTCTTGAAGATGAGAGTGTAGCCTTCCATATGTAGGGAACCCACACCCAATAGTAATGATAGTAATGATCTTACATATGTAAGAACCCGGTTCTTATATTTGTGGTACGTGCTTCTTTTTTTCTCTTTTCCTTATGTTTTTTTGAGAAAATATGGAAAATAGGGAAAAATCCTAATTTTTTGAACTATTCGCCATGTACATTTCCAAACACCATGTACTCTTGGCCGTGTGGGATGGGTACACAGGGCGTGTAGCCATGTCGGCAACGAAGGGTTTAGGAACTGACTACATGCCATTTAGTGGTACCTTACACGCCGTGTAGTCAGTCGGCATGCCTAAACAGTTAGGCGGTGGAGTAGCCGCCAGCTGGGCGATAGTACACGCCATGTACATGGAAGTACATGGCGTGTACTCATGTCGATGGATGAACAGTGTGGTGGTGCCACCAAAGGAACAGTTAAATGAAGGAAGTCGACTAAGTGTACTCAGAATTAAACATCGATTACTCAAAAGTACACACCGTGTACTTTGTTTTTTGGGATTAAAATAGGCAGTAGCCTCCTCATTTGGCAGAGGAGGCATTTGAGCCGTTTTGGAGACAAAGGAGGAGGCCGGACCTTTGATGATGCACCGAGTGTTCGTCTGGAATCTGATTCTGCCTCAGACGGTCTCATTGGAACTTCACAGGTAAGCCCTCTCCTCTCCTGGATTGGTTCCTACCAATTTTTTCCCTAACGGATGTTATTTACATTTGAATGGGTTTTCTTCTCTGTCATATATACGTCGTTCTTGGGCGTTTCATGGATCAGCATTCGTGTATAATGCTCGTTGGCGTATAAGGTAGGTGTCATGGTGTTTTTTCCAACTGTCATGTGTTTTGTGCATTTTTGAGCCACGAACCCATGTTGGGGTGTCATGTGGGTGAGGTTGTTGCTATTTTTAAAGACCTATAATTGATTAGGTATTTAAATATCATAGAAAATGCTGTTTGGGATCGTTGCTTGGATCTAAAACCACCCCGGGGGTGTATTGCACTGTCTTTCCATTTGGCCAGGATACCCTATGGTATGCCTTTAAAGTAGTAATTGTACAATTTCCTTGAGAGGAATTGGTTGTTTACTTCTTGTTAATATGTTGGGAATGTATCAGTTACATGTTTATCCTGAGGGCGTGGTTGTGATTAGCCTGTGGGCACTGAACTATTTAGCCCAAAGGATGTAGTTATTTCACCTGAGGGAAACCTTTCGTTCCTGAGGGCCTGACTTCTGTGCCTGAGGGAGACACTTCCTATGCCTGAGGGAAATTTCTGTTACGCCTAAGGGATATACGTGAGGTTTGGATTCTGATTACCTGAGGGTAAGGTTTTACTTGTCGGAGGACGTGAACTGTTTACTTAGAAATGCACTGTGGTGATTTCTAATATTTAATGGAATAAATGAATAATAAAATGGAAATATAACTGGTAGTCTGTTACATATAAGTCTTTCTTACTTTATTTCATTTTACCATTGCACACTATTATTGCATGTAAGCACGTAGTTATGCACGGGACGTTGGTGGGTGCCTACTAAGATATATTTCTCATACCCAGTTTGGGTCATGCTTTTTGGCCCAAACATATTACGTTGTTGTAGGTGCCTATAGGGGCAGGAGTCCCTATTCATGTACTTGACTATTTCTGAGGATTTGGAGGGCTTGGGACCGAGATTAGGCTCGTTATGCTGATGCCATCTATTTTTCTTGTTTTTCTTTACTCGGTATTTTTTGTACTGTATTGATGTATAACATGTTATGCTTCTTTTCATTGAACTTGTGACATGTTGCATCTTTCATATACTTTTGGTTATATCATATGTAGTTGTTTATTTTAGTTGTGCATGGTTTACTACTTTCGCTGTCATTGTATGTTTTATTTAAATTCCATTGCGCTACACTTTGACAAATGAGGTCATAGTTTCCCAACTATCAGACCTGGGCCCTTGCTGCTAGTCAGCAGCCTATTTTGTTTGGGTAAATGCGCTTGAGGTCACGTGGCAAACCAGATTCGGGGCACCCATCGAGTGGCACCCGGGTCCGGGACGTTAGGAAGTGGTATCATAGGGATTCTTTTCTTTGACTTACTATTTGGAGCCATAGACATGGATAGAACGAATGGTAGATGGAAATAAGTTGTGCCCGGGCGTAGCTAACCCGTGTACAGGGAAAAGCTAGTCTACCAAGTCTTTTGCAATACGTTTTATTTTTCAAATTTTACAGTTGATTTGATTTCACTGTTGGGTGATGCACTTGAGATTGGTCATTTTATATTATATCTAGGGGTTCTATTTAGTTGCAACCTAATGAGATGAGAGTATGTCATCCCATTCATCATATAGGAACATTGTAGGAATCATGTTCCATGCATAGTTATCATGCCATGTATGTGCATTATAAATTGAATGTTGTTGTGATAGTTGTTGTGCTTGAGAAGCATGATGTTGTGATAGCTGCATGAAAAAATACCCGATGTGTGATAGGGTAATTTTATTTGAGCCTATTTATAGAATGGATGCCGAACATTGGTTTATGGGGATTATGGGCCCACATCGACCGGAATTTTGTGGATCATTGAATTTTTATTTAGTTATAACACAAAGAAGATGTCAAACATTGATTCGTGGGGAGTATGGGCCCCCACTAGTCGAAATATGACACATAGGTGTTTGTTTCAGTATTTTTCTAGGTTATGGGGAAGTTTCATAGGAATACTATCCGGAAACCCAATATACAGGCCGTGTATTATTTTTATACATGCCTTGTATGATCTTCTGTTCGGGAAGAAAAATGAACTTTTTGAGTACACGCCATGTACCCTAAGTACACGTCGTGTAGTCTCTTCCCATTTCAAAAACCGTGTGGGCGGCGTCACGGGATAGGGAATGTCTTGGGTAAAACATGTCATGTAGCGAATGGACATGACGTGTAGTGTGACTCAGAGCTCGGCCATGTAACTAAAAATATGGGTCGGTGAAATCCTTGACAGAACATGTCGTGTCAATGATGGACACGCCGTGTAGTGTGACCTGGGGACACGACCACGTAACAAACAACACGGTCCGGGGTCACCTCTCCATGAACATGTCGTGTACCTGTGGGACACGTCGTGTAGTCTTCTCTGAGGACAGACCGTGTGGTGTAGGCTGTGTGTCTAGGAAATGGGGTGTTGTACAAGCCGTTTATGGGTGTAACATGCTGTATAGTGTCAAGATGAGTAGTCGGACATGTCATAGACAACACGGGTAGCTGGAAATTAACATTGTACACGCAATGTAGATATTATACACACTGTGTAGTTTTGTTCAACGGGATCCGTGTGTCTTAGCTATGTATAAGGACCAGGGCAGTGGAAGAGAAGTCAAGTACACACCGTGTAGTCAGTGTACACACCGTGTAGTCTTGTTTTGAAAATTTTGAAATGACTTCTTCCTCTTGTTACTTTTTGGTTCCTTCGTTTCAGTTTTAATGATCATGAATCTGAGGCGTGATTTTGACCATGTAGTTCCATTCCATTTAGACGACCGTATGTTTTTTACCTGGAGAGTGGTGACAATTATACTCCGGAGATGGTGGGCCATGGGCTACTAGTTGATCCTCCTGTAGAGCCAGATGCGGCGCCAGCTGCTATACTCGACACAGGTGTGGAGGTGCTGTTCTGTGAAGGCTTTATGCGGTTCATGCAGACCTTTCAGGGAGCACCACAGTCTGCCACATCTATGGCAGAGCTGACACATATCTTTCAGCAGTAGCATCTGCCTACGTTTCGTGGTGATGGCGGACCATAGGCTTCGGAGTCTTAGCATGGATCAATGCAGACTATTTTCGAGCATCTTGAGACGCCTCGAGGGAAGAGGGTCATGATCGCCACTTACGTGATGTGTGATTTCGCCAAGAGGTGGTGGGATGTTACTACCCAGTCAGAACATCACAGATACATGGCGTGGGAAGATTTTCAGGCAGTCTTTTATGACTCCTTCTTTCCAGAGATGCTGAGGGAAGATAGAGCTCGTGATTTTATGAATCGAAAGTAGGGCACATTGTCAGTGATGGACTATTCGGCTAGTTTTATGGAGCATCAACGTTTTGCACTCGTGCTGGTGGATGATGAGACGCTGAGAGCCAGACGTTTTGAGGGTGGTCTTTGTTATGACATCTGACTGCTAGTGAATGTTTTCAAGTTGCCTTTAGTACATGCTATTGTGATCCAGTCACTGATTACTGAGAGGAACTTATGGGAATCTAGTGGTGTTGGCCAAGGAGGATCAGCACCAGTTACTGGTACTATTTCTACTGCCAAGAGGAAGAGACAGATAGACTTCTCTCCGGGCGGCAGTACCAGTCAGGTAGTATCTTCAGGTGGACCGATTAGGTTCTACCATTGTGGTAGAGAGGGCCAAAAATGGACACAGTGTACACGAGACCCAGTGGTGTGCCGAGCTTATGGCAATATGGGTCATCTGAAATTTTTTTGCAGGGCGTTTCCACCAGTGTCTAGTTAGAGGAGTTCTGTGTCGACTCCGCGTGCGGGAGTAGGACAAGTGGCTTCTTACCAGTATGGGAACTGGAATATGCCAGGGCGTGCAGGAAGAGATGGTGGTCATGGCTGTGGTAGCCGGACACCAGGATCACAGAGGCAGCAGGGCGGGACAGCTCAGGGTAGCCATGGTCTGTCGCCGGGCTGTGACACTAGGCATGCATATGCAGTGCAATAGACCCAGCAGAAGCAGGATCCCAGACCTTCTACAGTCAGAGGTACTATTCTAGTAGCTTCTATCTTACCTTAAGTGATTTTTGATACGGGTGAAACACATAGTTTCATATATGTACCCGTTATGGAGAGCCTTGGGCTCTGTGTTTCAACTTCTTCTAATAACATGACACTGGGCACTCCGTTAGGGACTAGGACGGCTGGTGTGTGTCAGTGCAAGGAGTGCCCCCTTGAGGTTGGAGGGTGTCACTTTTTAGGGGTACTCTATGTCTTAGAGATGAAGATCTACGATATCATTCTCGGGATGGACTGGTTGGTTCCCTTTTGTGCCTTAGTAGACTGCTATCGTCGCTGGGTGAGTTTCAAGTCACCTGAGGGCGGATAGTTTCTATACAACGGCGAGTGGGATGTTTAGGCGAGTCGAGCTGGACCAGAGCATCATGGGGGAGGTGGAGTCACAGCCCAGATTGCGAGTTTTTATCTGAATGACTAGGGGACTTGTCAGACGAATTTCCCTCCAATTGTTGATCATTTCAGGGATGTCTTCCCATACAACTTTTCAGGTCTACCTCTAGAACGAGAGGTGAATTTTTCTATCGAGCATATGACAAGAGCAACACTGATGTCCATTCCACCTTCTAGGATGGCCACACATGAGTTGCAGGAGCTCAAGAGGTAGTTGGAGGAGTTGCAGGAAAAGATCATTATTCGACCCAGTACTTCTCTTGGGGGTTCTCCGGTACTTTTTGTGAAGAAGGCAAATGGTACCCTTAGACTTTTTGTGGATTATCAAAAGCAGAACCAGTTGACGGTTAAGAAACGATATCCCTTGCCAGGGATTGATGATATGTTTGATCAACATCGTGGAGTACGAGTGTTCTCGAAGATTGAATTGAGATCCAGTTATCATCAGCTGCGCGTTAGACCATCTGATATACCTCTTACAAAATTCAGGAGTAGGTATGGTCTATATGAGTATATGGTTATGCCGTTCGGATTGATGAATGCGCCAACAGTTTTCATGGCTCTGATGAAACGTGTGTTCCATCTGTATCTTGATTCTTTTGTGGTAGTATTCGTCGACGAAATCTTGGTGTACTCTCTCACTCGACAAGACCATGCCACCCATCTTGAGATCATATTTAGTACACTAAGGGAGCATCAGCTATATGTTATGCTCTCGAAGTGCCACATTCGGATGAACCGAATTCACTTCCTGGGTCCCATTATCTCAGAGGCAAGAGTTGCAGTAGACCCAGAGAAGCTGAGAGTAGTAGTATCTTGGGAGCAGCCTATGGACGTGTTTGAAATACGGAGTTTCTTAAGGATGTCTGGTTACTACAGATGCTCCATACAGGACTTCACCCGCTTAGCAGCACTATTGATGGGACTTACTAAGGAGGGTGTGATGTTTGTTTGGTCAGAAGCATGTGAGGAAAATTTTCAGGACCTGAAGCGATGGTTGACATCAGCACCGATCTTGATACTCCCAGAGTAGAGGAAGAGCTATAGGGATTACTGTGATGCGTCCGGGATTGGGATGGGAGCAGTTTTGATGCAGGGCGACCGAGTTGTTGCATACGGGTCTCGACACATGAGAGGAATTACCCGACACATGATATCGAGTTGCCTGTGGTTGTTCATGCATTGCGATGTTGGAGAAATTATCTGTTGGGTGAGAATTTTTTGTATTTCACTAACCACAATATCCTCAAGTACATCTATACTCAGCGTGACTTGAATCTAAGGCAGATAAGGTGGGTTGAGTACCTAAAGTCCTTCTTTTTTGAGCTTGCCTATACTCCTGGAAAGGGTAATGCAGTAGCTGATGCACTGATCAGGAGGACTCAGATACAGGCAGTGTAGGAGGCTAGGGGTGAGTGTGAGATTATGGCTTTGTTCTCTAAGATGCATCTGGGGGTGCACGCTAGTCAAGGGTAGACATATCTTTCCTCTTTAACTATGACATCGACCCTCCTAGACAGAGTGAGTATAAGGACGATATCTGATCCAGATGGCCTAGTTCTACGGGAGTCGGTGGAAAGTGATGACCCTTCTCCTGGTTGGATGATAGGAGACGATGAGGTCCCGCGTTTCCATGGACGAGTTCATGTTCTAGGGGATATACGCGAGGAGCTGATGCAGGAGTTACATTCTTTGGCTTGGGCAGTTCAACCTAGGGTTATCAAGATGTACCGTAACTTGAGATGTCAATACTGGTGGCCGAGAATGAAGAGAGATGTAGTTGGTTTTGTTACGAGGTGTTCCACCTGTCAGTAGGTGAAGGCGGAGAACCAGAGGCCAGCTGGTCTGTTACAGTAGTTACCCATTCCAGAGTGTAAATGGGAAGATGTCGTGAGGTATTTCATGACGGAATTGCCGAGTTCACCTCGTGGCAATAAAGTTTTATGGGTTGTTGTGGATAGACTAATGAGGGTAGCTCACTTCTTGTCGATCAAGGAGACCTTCGGTGTTGACAAGATCAGAAGGCTGTATATCTGAGAGATCGTACATCTTCATGGGGTCCCTTTTTCTATCATTTCTGATAGGGACACCCACATTACATCACGTTTTTGGTAGAGTATTTTGAGGGAACTGGGTACACGGGTGCTTTTGAGCACAACATACCACCCTCAGACCGATGGCTAGTCAAAGCCTAAGATACATGTGCTTGACGACATGTTGCGTGCATATGTCCTAGACTTTGAGGGCTCTTGGGAGAAGCATACACCCTTAGTCGAGTTTTCCTACAGCAACATCTTCCAGGAGACTATTGAGATGGAACCATATGATTCTTTATATGGTAATCCATGCCGATCACTTTAGTTCTAGTTAGAGGAAGGTGAGGCAGCTTTACTGGGACCACAGCTTGTGCACGAGACTTCTGAGCAGGTAAAGTTGATTCAGAAGCGAATGGCTACAGCGCAGTCTCGTCAGAAGGCTTATGCTGATTAGCGAAGATAACCTTTGGAGTTCGTGGTTGGGGATCTGGTTTTCTTATGTGTTTCACCGAGGTTGGGACACAAGTAGATCAGGAGACAGGGTAAGATTTCACCGAGGTATGTTGGGCTATTCAAGATTCAGGGGATAGTCGGTTGGGATTCCTATTGGTTGCAGTTACCACAGCGGTACCGAGACATGCACGATGTCTTCCAGGTGTCTCTGTTGCGTCGCTCTCATTCAGACCCGTCGCATGTCTTCAATCCTGAGGAGGTTGAGCTACAAGGAGATGTGTCCTTTGAGGAGAATCTGATCTGTATCATTTACAGGAGCACGAAAGTTCTCTGAGGCTTGTCAGTTCCACTCGTACGGGTGTTATGGCAGCATGGCCGAGTGCAGGACAAGACCTGGGAGCGGGAGGCCGACGTACGTGCTCAATGACCAGAGCTGTTCTGAGCATTATCTTCGCCACCCTGGTAATGGAAATTCGGGGAAGAATTGCTATAAGGGGGGACTTTTGTAAGAACCTGGTTCTTATATTTGATGTAAGAGTTTCTTCTTCATTCCTTTCCTTAGTTTTTTTTTGATAAAATATTTAAAATGGGGAAAAATCGTCATTTTTGGAACTGCAAGCCATGTATTTTTCCACACGCCGTGTACTCTTGTCCGTGTGGGATGGGTACACGGGGCGTGTATCCATGTCAGCGACGAAGGGTGTAGGAACCGACTACACGCCATCTAGTGGTACCCTATATGTCGTGTAGTCAGTCGGCATGCCTAAACAGTAAGGCGGTGGAGTAGCTGCTAGCTGGGTGACAGTACACGCTGTGTACATAGAAGTACATGTCGTGTACTCATGTCGACGGATGAACATTGTGGAGGTGCTGCCAAAGGAACAGTTTAATGAAGGAAGTACACGTCGTGCACTCAGAAGTGCACACCGTGTACTTTGTTTTTTGGCTTAAAACATGCAGTAGCATCCTCATTTGGCAGAGGAGGCATTTGAGCCATTTTGGAGACAAAGGAGGAGGCCAAACCTTTAGAGACCCTCCAAGTGTTCGTCTAGATTCTGATTCCGTCTCGGACGATCTCGTTGGAACCGCACAGGTAAGACCTCTCCTCTCCTGGTATGGTTCATACCAATTCTTCCCCTAACAGAAGTAATTTACATTTTAATGGGGTTTTGCCTTCGTCATATCTATGTCTTTCATGGGGGTTTCTTGGATCGGCATTCATGTATAACACACATTGGCGTATAAGGGAGGTGGCTTGGTGTTTGTTTTTCCAAATGTCATGTGTTTTGTGAATTTTTGTGCCACAAACCAATGTTGGGGTGTCGTGTGGATGAGGCCATTGCTATATTTATACACCTAGAATTTATTAGGTATTTAAATATAATATGAAAATACTGGTTGGGATCGTTGCTTGGATATGGAACCACCCCGGGGGTGTGTTCCGTTGTTTAGCCATTTGGTCAGGATGCCTGAGGGTATGCCTTTAAAGTAGTAATTACAGAATTTCCTTGACAAGAATTGCTTGTTTACTTCTTGTTAATATGTTGGGCATTGCCTGGTTACCTATTTAGCATGTGGGCGTGGTTGTGATTAGTCTGTGGGTGCTGTACTATTTAGCCCGAGGGCTGTAGTTATTTTTCCAGAGGGAAACCTTTCGTGCTTGGGGGCTTCACTTCTTTGCCTGAGGGTGACACTTTCTACGCCTGAGGGAAATTCCTGTTATGCCTGAGGGCTATACCTATGGGTTGGATTCTGATTACCTGATCTTAAGGTTTTGGTTGTTTGAGGACGTAGACTGTTTACTTAGAAATGCACTATGGTGATTTCTAATATTTAATGGATTAAATGAATAATAATATAGCAATATAACTGGTAGTTTTTTACTTTTGAGTACTGCTTACTTTATTTCATTTTACCACTACACACTATTGTTAAATGTTAGCACGTAGATGGAACGGGCCTTTGGTGGGTGCCTACTAAGATATATTTTTCACACCCTGTTTGGGTCATGATTTTCACCCTAAAAAGAATACGTTACTACAGGTGTAGATAGGGGCAACAGTCCTTATACAGGTACTTGACTGTTTCTGTGGAGTAGGAGGGCATGGGATTGAGCCTAGGATCTCGATTCCACTACCAACTGTTTTTTTTGTTTTGTTGTACTCTGCATTTTTTTGTACTATATTGATGTATAACATGTTCTGGCTGTTTTCTTAGAACTTGTGACATGTTGAAACATTGATATACATTTGGTTATATCATCTTTAGTTGTTTTTTTCAGTTGTGTATGGTTTACTACTTCCACTTTCATTTTATGTTTTATTTAAATTCCGCTGCACTACTCTTTGACAAATGAGGGCATAGTTTCCCCACTATCAGACCTGGGCCCTCGCTGCAAGTCAGCAGCGTCTGGTATTTGGGGAAATACGCTTGAGGTCACGTGGAGAACTCGATTCGGGGCACCCATTGAGTGGCACCTGGGTCCGGGATGATACAACATATATAATGAAATGTGGACTTAATCCATGCTATAATTGGGGAGTAATGACCCCTCTATATCTCTCATAGACCCTGGAACCCAGAACCCGGTGTGATAAAATATTATTAACCCTTAAATATATCTAATAGCTTGGGGAACTTGATTCCTAGATAGATCATGGATTACTCTCCCCATATATTCTCTAATCGATTAAAGACCCCATGCCATATTGCGACATGGGAGTACATACTCCAAAATAAATCAAATGACCCCTATGATCACTACCATCGTCTTTCATTTATTAAATAAGAATCGCACTCAAAATAAATCATACCATATATCAAAATAAACTTTGATTTCCATAATCATGTTCTATGAGGAAAACATATTAGGATATGCTACCCACAGGGAAAATTATGAGTAAAAATAAAGGAGACAGAAGAGGTTGACCATTCACTATGGATTCCATGAAATGTTGGGGGAATCAATGCATGTGTCCCCACTCTGGTATCTAGATGTGTCATCCATGGACAAGGATTCAGAATCCATGTTTGTATAAATAGAATTTCCTCTAAGATACATGATATGTATTACCACCCAGTGTCTCAGTTGTGTATCTAAAATAAGATTCATGTATTCGTACCTGTGATTATGTACATTGGTACAAGACACGTCTATACACACATGGAAAGAGGGATTTGCATAATCACATCTCAATTAATCATGGTAAAGGTCAGATTGCATGTAGTCCCTCCTACATGTCATATGTATTTACCATCACCCAAAACTTAGGGACTACAACAAGGTGATACATGGATGTGTTCTTTTAGAAAACACATTGTGTAGTCCCTATTTTCAAAATTTTCCATCACATCTTCTAGATACATGATCTACACATTGAATCATGCCTACGAATCACCCAAAATCGGTTGATAAATAAACGATCCAACTTTTAATATCCTTTAATGGACATAAAATAGAATCAAATGATCCACTCAAAGTCTATATCAACTTTTTCAATTATAGGGAATCATGTCACCAACCATTGCCACTCCTAATCAATGATCTATGATGGATCACCTAAAATTCATACTGATCAACAAAAAAACATATATACATTCATCATTCTCCAAAACACCAGGAATCCAAGGGTCCAATTGCACTTGAAAAATACATGTAAATTTCAAACCTTGACCCAATTAACCAACGGTGAATATCATGAAGAATGGGTAGGGAAATAAACAATAACAATGGTTAAAACGTTGTGGGAAAAAAGTTTTTTTCAAATAATTTTTTATCAAGGAAACTAGTGTGATAACATAGAATAATTATATAAATAAAACCAATAAATAATTTAATTCTTTTGATAGGCTCCTGTGAATAGTTTTAAATCATATATCAAGAATAGTTTGTACAAAACAATACTAAATCATTTAATAAAATTGAATATATCTAGAATTGGTGATGGAAACATTGAAAATGAATTGATCATTGTTGAAGAAGGCATCCACCTACAAAGGATTGGAATGGATTATTTTGTTGCCTCTCAATCTACCTCAATACAACCAATGGTAATCCTCCATTATCAACCTGCCAATGAATAACGATTTAGATTCTCTCAATTATATCAGGATTTATGTTTTTAAACCAAAATAATTATTATAATGTGGTATAAATAGTGGATTTTTATCATGAGTGTTTAAAATAAAATAAAATAAATAGAATTTAAATTTAAATTAAACACCCCACCAACAATAATGTACCCAGGACCTCTAGTTCTAACCAAACAGAGGTCAAACCTAGTGTAAAACTGTGTTCTAGACTAAAATAAATTCTCATATTTATTATCCAATACTAAATTTATGTTTCCTTTAATTATTATTGAATAACTTTATGTGAACGATATTAATATTTTTATTACATTTATATTATCAATATGGGATCAGTCTTTAGAATTTCCCATCGTCTTAGCAGAAGCTGTAAAAAAATATTCCTTAATATATTTCAGCTTATGATAAGGAAAAAAAGAGATCACTATATTAATACCCCATAAAGGGTTTTCTTCCCTGTAACATACAAGACAATGAAGAATGTTGGTATACTGAGTCAATATCATTGTTTCCCCCTCACATGAGCTCTTTTTAATCCTCTTATACTACCCCAAAACATAAACTAAGGGAATTGTCCATCATCATAGGATCCAATGTTGTTGATCCTAAATCTTTGTTGGGAATCACATTACTTTTTCTCTATCATATATGTCTACCTTCCTCTTTTTTAATTATGTGTATATGATAATTCTTGTATCTTATGAACTATGACAAATAGAAGGTATCATAAACCAACTCCAAATGTGGGGGTAAGACAAGGTGGTAATAAATCTCGCCAACCCTCTGTAAGATCAAAAATGACCTGATAAATCTTCAGAATAGATGTCATCCATTACCAAACCTACAAAATCTTCTTATTGTAGAGACCAAAAACAAAACATGTTCTCTACAATCAAACTCCAAGGGTCTAAAATTTCAATTTTGATAATATTTCTATCCAGTTTGGTCTATCATCATATACTTGTAGATCACCTAAAATTTCATCATCTTTACTTTAACTATCTAAGACCCATTTAGAGACGCCCTGCCAAACACAACCCATCACAAGGGTTGGCACCATGTAATATCATATAAAACTCAGTATGTTCCATTAAAATCATAGATTGGTAGTTTTTATTATAATAAAACAATACCCAGGGTTTGTGATATCCCTAGCTCTAGCAGGATACCAAAAAATAATCATCATGTATATCTTCCTACACCAAGATTGTGTGCTCAAAATGACCATCTATCTAGAGGTGAAGTGTCATACTCATCCATAAGGGGGACTCAAATATGTCATACTGGTCTCTCTATAACTATGAAATACAGTTTTAATTTTTATTTGATATAATTATTGAGGGTTCCCCATGGATCCAGATGATATCTTGCATGTAAAAATCTCCCAATCTCTCAACCAAGCTATACTACTTGATTGCATGGAAGTGTGCCAACATCATAAGTTTGTAAAATATCTCCCAGATGTAATAATGACTTCTCTATATATACATAATTTCTATCAAAAATTCCATTGATTTGTTTTCTCATATCTACACCATTATCTCAAGGCACGTTGTAAACCTTCCTTGACATGTTTCACTGCCTTCACCATATGATATATGAGAAAATGAGATACAAAAATAGAAACACAATAACTCATTACATCCCATAAAAACTGCATCTAATGCTATCAATACATATCTACTGTTAATATATGAAAAATCAAATGAGAAGGGAAAAACTCCCTCATTATCTCATATCACTCATGACTACATTAATCGTCTATATATCCATTGCAAATGATGACATGTTTCCCTCCATTAAATATTACATACGGTAATTCTACTGAACATATATGGGGAAATAAAAAAAATTTATCTAAATTGTGCCAACCTCACTTTCTATAGAAGAGGTGGATTATACAACATTTATTAGAGATATCTAACACTTATCTTTTACACTAGGTCCATCTACAATGATTCCAACTACATAAACGCCCCATTAACTAAATGATAACATGATTTCAGGCTAATGGAATCTAAATCCACATTTTTTTATATAGTGAATAAACATTATTGAATTTATGGTCTTACAAGAATTCCAACCAATACTTTTATATCAGGTTTCGATCTCTATATGTGAGGATATTCATGAGACTCTAATGGTATGAGTAAACAACATACTGCTCTCCTAAAAGATAATTCCTCCAAATATTATGTGTGAAGAATAGTGTTTCCAACTATAGGTTATGATTCTTTTAGTTTTGATCGTGTGGTATCAATTGAATCATCATATATGATATCACTACCTATATAAGAATTAGCAGGCATCCCAACCTAGTCTAGAGGTGTAGTAATACACTATGTACATAACTCCCTCATCTAGTAGCCTCAAAATATGAGGACAACTCAGCCTCAACCTCAAATATTAAAATGACCTCTGTAATTATCCATTGTAGGTACAAAAATAAACATTCAATTTTTGGGTATTCAAAGGTAATCCAAACCTAGTGAATCCAACATCAGACTAGCACTTAGAGAGCATACCACAATGATAGTGCTTCTATAGAAAGTCCATGACCATCTTCAATTGATTTACATGATCCTCTTAGAATGTAGACTATATGATTATTTCACCAATGAAGGTAGCAAGAAACATATCCATGTATGAATCTAAGATCTGTTTCATCAAATCTATATACATTGACGGTGCGTTTCACACTAAAAGTGGTGATTATAAACTCATATTGTTAGTAGAGGCATTTGAATTCCCGCTTCATATTATCATCCTTGCAATGCCTCAGCTAGTGGAAACCATAATTGAGATTGATATTCGAGAGACATCTCATGCCCCAAAATAAATGAAAGATGTATTTAGTATTTGAAAATGTGTACGTGTTCATTATTTTCTATTTTTTAGGTGTTGATAATAAAAAGAACACAATATTCCATTGACCATTTTAATGAACAAAACTAGAGCTACCTCTTGGGGTTCTGGTTCTAATAAATCCCCTCTCTTGATAGATATATAACTTCAACAATAACTCCTGATTCTTGGTAGGTGATTCCTGATATTCCATTGAAGATATTCGTCTGATCCTCAGTCATGAGTCAACAAATATGTCTACATCCCACCATGTTTGTCGTTATGTAACATCAAAAGTGATTAAATTTATAATGTCATCCACTACCAACGAAATCCAGATTCCAAAATGGTTGACCCCAATTAGGAATAAACTCCCCAACTAAAGGATGACCGATTAAAACCTCATTCAAATAATTTCAAATAATTTTTCCATGATATTTCCATCATCATCAACAATGAATGTCACACAATATTTCCAAATGTATCAGACTCATATGAGATAACAATAAAGATGGGCACAACCGAGGGACAATAATATATACACAAGAATACTTCATGTGGATTAATCACTATTACTAAGAGGTACCTCGCAAAACTCTTTCAACCCAGAAACACCTTTCATTTCTAGAATATTAGTGATAATGAATATTTTCTACCTATAGAAACATATAGTCGTAGATATTGGAATAGTGGCACAACTGAACTCTCCATCTCTTTTACAAAAAATTAAAATATAATGGAATGAATCACACCATTGTCAACTAGTATCACATAAAAATTGTAATAAACATAGATCCTACATTATATCATTAAATGTGTATCTTTGTCATTGCCCTCCATGTCTTACAACTACCAACACCTTCGACCAACACATCACATTGTCTGATATGGTCCACATGAATTTAGTGGATATAGAATCTTATAATGTTTTCCTCCTCAAAAATATCATTCCTCTGGAGATTATATTTCTCATATTCTAGTACTACCTCCCTGTGGGCCAACCTCGACAGGATTGTAGGATCATTGATCATAGAATTTCATCTTCCATGGTGCTCTAACCACTATCTTCTTATCAAAACAATTGATAATTGTCAAAAAATCAAGAATGAATTTAACATGAATGTTGAAATCATAACCCCCCCTCTATGGGATGACTAGATACTCCTTTCTGTTCCTGATACCTACAACCTTTTACTCTATTCCATGAATTTTTACTTTATCAAGACCTCAATGTCTGACTCCTACAACCTAATAAATAATTATCAACCACATGCTACCTATTGATGACTAGAACCACTCGACACCCCTATACTATGAAGATAACAGTCACCAGATCAAACTCTAGTATTCTATAATATCTCTGAATACATAAGGAGAATATAATAACTCCATCTTCTTTGAGGAGACCCTTCTGAAACATCATTTTCAGGAAAATGTATTCTTGTATTGTGTTGATGGAGTACCACAAAAGGAAAATAAATTTGTAGGAAAACTATGTTAATATTATACTACCCTATTGTTGGTGAAGATGTTGTTGGATATGAATTTACAATAAGTATGATGGCTAATACATCCTCATGAAATAAATACTGGATGTCAGACCATGATAGGGTCATCTCGCTAGGGTTCTTCATAACCAAACACCTTCTTCTCCTAGCATCACCATGGAAAATAATGGGTTCTAGCACAACCATCACATATTTTATGGTCTAAACCATCCTAAATATTCATACCACCAACTCAATAAAATTAAATACTTCATGAGGATGTGTCTCACTATGATACCTTAGTAGGTTTCTGCTGAAAAACTATATGAAGTGTATTGTTACTACATGCTTCGTTTTATTAAATTTCCATTACTAACAGTTTCTTGACAGGATGTGGCACTGCAACATTCCCACCTCGAAGAAACACATCCTAGGATGAAATTTGAACTGACAAATCATCACTAATTTTATCAACATCATGATCCAAAATCAGTAACCTGGATGGATACCATCAGGGAGCGATAGAAAAAATAATATATACATAACACGAATAGATAATATTATATACAATTGGAGGTGATTGATGAATGATATTTGAAGAAGTAAATCCTATATGATTCATCTACCCTAGTTTCATGAAACCAATGTCTCGATATTATTTATTTATAAGAAGGTATCTGGAGTGTGGGTGTACATATATGTCATCCAAAGTACCAACACTGGGTTTCATGGCTTAAAGGCCACACTCGAGACACTCCAACATAGTTTCCCTATGTTCCCAACCAAACCACATAATTATAAATAAACATAAACATCATATTTTGGTCGAACCACATATGATACCCCTATGTAATGACATTAACCACTATGTTTTTATTAGACAGTGGTAGACCGATACACTATAACACCGAGATCACATCCAGTAGTCCTGGGGATGGTGACATGCACTGATAAGGACTGACAAAAAATAGTATTTCTTTTCCTAATTCACCTATACATATGATAAAAAACAATCACCCAACAATTTCAAATAATATAATGTGTAGACTATAACATGTATGAAACATTCAAGAATGAAATGAACTCTAGAGAACAAAAATGAGAGAAAAAAACTAAATTTTAATTGGGAAAATTGCATTCCCAGTTAATCAAAATAGAAATAATAAAAATTGATAAAAAAATTTCCCAATCTACAATCCAAACCTCCATAAATGGTAAACACACCCGTTTATCACATTGATTCATCATAATCTTCGATGACTTGTTTATCACCTTCATAACACACGACATGTGTTGGAAAATCCCATGCATGCGAGTGTATATCCATACCAAGTTGGACTCCCTGATGCTGAATGGGGGTAAATGATAGAAACAATAATAGTCATATCAACACAAATTAATTAGGTAATGAAATGTATTATACACACATATAATCTAATAAGAAAACCCAAATAAGATATAATGGGGATACCCATATGAATGCCAAACTAAAGTCGATAAGTAAGACAATAACTCTATAAATTCAACCCTGATTAAAAAAATCAAACGAAACATCACAAGAATAGGATTATATGGTCCCACATGTCATAAATACTTGTCGAATCCGTGGGAGTACACATATACCATTAAGGAACTGAACCTCAACATATATCAATAAATAGGGTGTACATATCCATAGGTAGATAACTAATTCTTTATTGTAAGTGCAGTATTAACCCTATATATACAATGATATTTGGAACCTGTTCCCTGGTGTGACTGTATAGTAATAACCCTGATATATTTTTGATAGCCTATGTTACCCAAAATTTTGTGTGATAGGGTAGTATTAACATCAAATATCTTTCATAGATTAGTGAACCTACTCCCTAGAGTGAAAGGGGGTACTAATCCGATAAAATATTTGATATAATGGAGAAGCCATAATGTGGTGTGATAGGGTAGTACTAATTCAAACATATATCTGGAGCTATCTCTAGGCCACTTCAATCATCATGAATCCCATAAATAATCATCACAATCAATAACTCTAATATCATGTATGAAAATATACTATGAATGGAAAAAATAATTTTCTAAATAAATAAACACTCTGGGTAGGATACTCATGATAAAAAATCCAACTCAAAAGGACTGAAAAATGAGGGGTTAAATATTCAATTAGTGGTATAATTTGAATAGGAGTCAACAAAACATCTTCCCCTCTCTGACATACCTATGTTCTCCCTATAAATATATCGAGAAACCATGTCTATAGAAATTGATATTATTAAATTATACACAATGATTATGAACACCAAGGGTACTTTTCATGCATCTGTACGTGTACCCATATATTCATGCTCATTCCCATGCTTGTGTACTCTTGTAAATGATGTGTCCTTCTGCATGGGTCAATGATATTTTGCATCTTCCACCTGGAATGACCACAAGGGAAGGGTCACATGGATTATAGGCATACATACATGAAATGTAATATTTAAAGTCTCCTATAACCCTAGGACCATATCTAGGGGTTAGAAGCCATTTGATCCTCGGAGATTCATAATGTGTATTCTGGATTTTCACAGATCTCCCATACTAATTTTAGATCTACTCTAATCACTGTGAATACATACTATTCAATAAAATAAAATGTTTTATTATTATGTACATATCCCTTTAATTTTTAGTTTCAATGATTTTCTATGGCCTAATGTAAAAACCCATTGAGTATATAGTGGTATAAGGGGTGTTCAAGGATTTTTTGGAGCTCATAACCTGACTCTTAGATGAAAACATCTATGAAAAAAAGATAGTAATATCCCAACGCCCATGAAATATGGTTTGTATAACCATGAGTATATGGATAGTGTGATGGAGAAGCCAATAGAGTTTGAGGAAACCATGTAGATAGAGGCACACACCCATGTGGATAACCTATAATGTTGATCATAGTCAAATTTCACTATTTATACTTGGTTCGTAAATCCATGCATAGTGACCTTATTGAAGCCCCCATAGAATAGAATTGGGAACACAGTTGGTGAATTGTTTTTCCATTCATGTATCCAAATAGCATAACACATTTTTTTGGTGTATAATGAACAGTTTTACCATAAAAAAATATTTAACCCTTCAATGTATTTCCCTTTCTCCTCGATGGATAACAGTGGATGTAGGATCCCACTTGATGGAATTTTTGTAGCATTTGATCGTGTTCTGCAATACAAACTCAGATTCAATCACATATAATCTCATTGGATATGCACTTATTATTACATTATTCCATTTGTGTCATTCTTTTTTTGCCTATAGATCGATGGTTTTTTCTTGGTGAATTGTAATATTCCTTATATCCTAGTTCTTCTTATGTTTTTAAATTTTTTCCTAATATGAGTTGAACATGAAGATAAAGAATAGAGAGAACTATATTAATGACCTATGTTCGGTTGTCTATAAATTTTTCCTAAGCATATGTGCTTTATTGATCTTGTTTTCCTTATTCCACACACCGAACATTCTGATGAATCCCCGATAATGATTATAGTAATTAATTTTATTAAAATGGAACATCATAGGGTTTTCATTAATTACTTTCATATGTGTTGGATTTTTTTACCCAACCAAGGATACACAAGGTTGTTCCATTTGAATTAATTTTTCTTATTCCATTATCAAAACCATAATGGGGTGAGATTGTTATTTCCTAGTTAGAGAAATATTGTTTATAAATGATTGAATAGAATTGATTATTAAAATATTTATATTTACTCAATTTCATATTATTGATTTAGATTAAATGTATTGTATTTAATTTTTATTTTAGTTTGTAAACTCAATAAATGATAATGATAATTATTTTTAATATTTGAGTTGGAAAGCATAGTAAATGTAACTAATTGTGAATTTTCATTTATGAGAGTAAAATCACGGTATTAAATTGAAACTGAATTTTAATTTTTAATCGATACATAGAATGCCGTGAGTTTTATAGATGCATTAAACCAATTAATCAAATTGTATCTTTTGGCTTTCCTTGGGCCCGGTAACACTGGATCCAGTTTGTTTTGGATCACATTGGACATGATTAGCTGACATTCTATATGGACACCAAATCTAGCCTAACCATGTTTCCATCAAGATGTTCCCTGTAAGTGATGGGGATTCATTTGTTAAATAATCATTAGATCTATCCCCGAAGGGTCTTCAACATTTGATTAAACTAGTAGGCCATGGTAATTGTGATAATATTGATTATACAGAAAAGTTGTGGTTGAAATTACATTTATGGTTCGATTGATCAACCGTGTTTATTATGAGATAAATGGTATACAACATGGACATGATGATATGATATTTCTTTAATGAAATTAGGTTGTGGTGATTAATTAATTTTTCTTACTATTTCCCTACTATAGAAGCCTAACCCATTGTGATTGTATCTCACACCCTGTTTGGGCCTCTTTTGGTTACTCGAACAAACATTATAGATGCTTGAAGTAATAAAGGAAGGCATATATATTGCTATTGTTGAATTTGATCAATGCTTACGAGTATGGGAGCACAAGACCAATCGGATTCTCTTGATGATAACAGAGGATAGTAATTTTTTTTGGTATTTTGATACATGTATAGTACCGATTCCATGAATATCTATATTGATTTATTTATAGACACATTCCATGATCATCATTTTATATGATATTAATTTTCTAATTTTTTTAGATAATTTCTATCTGGATATTTATCAATTTTGGATTGATATACTACATCTTATATTGTTCATATGTTTGATACTACTATGTTACACTAAACTAATAATGAATATTCTCCCCACATGCACACCCTAGGTCCTTACTACTGGTGGAAAAGCTTTTGATTTTTGGAGATACACGTGATTCCATGTGACCAACCGAGATTGGGGATATGTTTATTGGATTCTAGGTTATGGACATTAAAAATTGGTATATGATGCATTATATATTTTTATTACTATTTTTATAATACAAAAATGGAAATGAAGGAGTTAGAGTTTGGTAATGAATTTTCTTTTGGAGTAGCTTACCCACCATTAGAAAAATCCTAATTTAATAAAATGATTATTGTTATTATCTAGATTTTGGTTATCGTAGTTGATTGAATTCCACCATTTGGTGATGAATTAGAACAATCATGATATTATTGATATGATTGAGGGTTCTATTTTATTTCAATCCAATAAGATTAGGGTATTCCATCTCATGAATAAATTTAGTCACCTAGTTGAATTCAAGTTCCAATAATTATTCTATGACATATAAAATGTATTTCTTTTTCTCATAAGGTCGTGATAGGTTACATGATAGATATACCTGATGTTTTTATAGATTATCTATGCAGTGGACTGAGAAACATGGTTGGTACTCACTGTTCCTTCCATAACCTGAGTAGTGTTATCTTATTTATGCTATATCATATTTCTAAAGTATCCAATTGTGGAATGTTTATTCATAGAACATTAGATGCATGAATTGGAACATGTTAGGGTGTGGATTAGATGGATTATATAATTCAAATCATAAGGATCATGTGTCTTTATGGACCAAAAATGGTGAACCATTTAGTTCAACATTTTAAAAAGAAATGCAGAATAGTTATGAAATGAACTGGAATTAAACACTATAAAATAGAGACATTACCTTATATAGAATCATTAGTGGGATTTAGGATATGTCTATAGAGATATTTATGAATATTTATTTTTACAAATCTCGGATTTAAGAGAAGGATTGGAGGTATGACCTATTTATAGGATGATTTTTGACCAGTCACATACTTTCAACTATGAAATATGATATCATTATTTTCCTAGGCATGTGTTTGGAATTATAGAGTCATTACACCTCGATGACCTCTATTAATACGTTAAGAGTGTGGAGGTAAAAACACTCTTGAGGTGGTGGTCCATGGTCAACTGGTGGATCCAACTATAATTATAGTTACAATACTAGATGATTTACCAAAAAATAGGTGATGAGTCATAGATCCAGTAGGTGTCATTATACTTCACAAAAATGTTTTATGGGTCACCATTGTAATGACACACATTATTATGAATAAAAATACACTATTGGATTTAATTAAATGTCATATGGTTATAGAAAACACATGAACATATTATGTTTTAATATACCCAATAATTTTTAGTTACTATTTTGTATCTTTAGTAAGGATAATATAACAGTGGAATAGTGATCAAAATATTGGTATAAATACGGGGTTTTAACAAATCCAATTGTCATAGAAAAATGAAGTGATTGCTTAAAATATTAGGATCGTACACAATCAGGACCTTTTAACAGAGCCTCAAAGGGAGATAACATTTCTACAATTTTAGCTAAACCAATCCCGATATGAGATCTAATAACATTAGCATGAGAAAAAAAGTTTGTGGGTGTTGTTGAAACTCATTGAGATCACGACCGAAACCAAGTTCATCGAACAAACCCATAAAATCCACACCGACACATACCATACTCAAATGGAGTATTCTCATGTATTAAAGAAATATGTATCCAGACCCTAGAATTATAAATATGTAAATTATTTTATATATAATAATGATTATATTTTTATAATATTATTGTTTATTTATAAATAGTTTTTAATTTGATAAAATAAAAACATATCACTTGTGGTTAATTGAGATATCTATTTTGATGAATACGTGTATTATTAAAAAATAATATTTTAATGAAACATTAATTTATAACTATTTTTTATTAAATATAATTTTTAATGTAATTTTTATAAAGTAAAATTTAATTTTCACAGGGATACAAAAATGTTATTGTCAAAAAACCATTCATTTTCAATAAATGTCAGTTTCTATTTTAAAAGTTAAAACTGAAATATTTTGAAAAATATTTCGAGAATATAAATATTATTTTTGGAATTATAATTTCAAAATTATCCCATGGTGATTTTTACATAATTTTCGGATAGAATCAAATTTTCGAGTAAAAATTAAATAGAGTATAAATATACATGATCATGGATGGGGAATTAAATATATTTATTAAAATTTTCATGATCAGGGATTAAATTTTAATATTGATAGAATCCATGTTGTAGGATCTATGAGGATCACTAAAGCATGTAAATGAAATGATTATGATGTGTGTACCAAGAAAGAGCTCCAATATAGTAGGTAATTTCTAGTATCCTGATATGTCAAGTTGTTATAGGGGGTACATGATTTATTTATGTGTCCTTTTCCACCATCATGTCTTGAAGTATTTACCCTTGACATGTGTTTATGATGTATTGTATTATATTCTTTCAACATTCCCCGTGTTATGATTAGCATGTTATGTCATGCCTTATTATTCATGTTCCTTTTATCAAATATTGATATGCCTATTGTATAAAATATATTATCTTTATCATGTCAGTCTTTTTTATTACCATATCAGGATATATATATCACCCATTTATTATGTTTTTCCCTAGGTTATCCCATGAGGTTTTATGTTTTTGGGAATATTATGATCATTTCAGGGTTGTTTTCAATAATGTTTTTTATCTCATGTAATATGTTGTTAGTTTAGGTACTTAATTCCAGAATTCAATAGACATAACAATATATTGTGTTTTATTAAGTGTAACTTTTATATAATGAATAATTTATTAATATTTAATAAAAAGAAGGTCTTTTATAGTTTGTATCAGAGAAAGAGTTTATTTATTTATTGGAATTATGATTAGAAAACTATAGTGAATTCCTTATGTATAAGAATATGTATATGAAAGCACCCCTGGATTTTTGTTATTATTGAGTAAGTGGTTTATCTAGAAATTATATCCCTGTATTAATACAAAAAGTTGAAGTCATTCAGTAACAGATGTACATAGGAGTAACAAATCTGACTGGATGATCTGGGAATGACTCGGGGGAACCTAGTAAAAGATAATTGGTCTTGTTTGGCACCTATTTTAACACTCCTCGAGTATATTATTTTGTAAATTTAAAAGCTCATTAAAAACGTTTATTAAGGGGAAAATGACCATAAGAATAAATTTTAGGAAATAGATAATGGATAACATCAATCAAAGTCTAGAAATTTAAAAGTTAAAGAGATAAATAAAATTTATGAGTTATTAATTTAATTCCACTAGATTCATATTTATGTGTTTAATAGTATAAAAGTAATCAACTATAATCAGATATTGGATAATGTATAAACAGGTTAAAAAAGTTAAATGTAGTGTCATCATCCATTGATCTATGCATTCATTTATATCACGAATATTTAGTAGAACTATTCAAATACCACTATATATCTTGAAAGAAAAGATGTTGGAAAAATAGAAAATGACGAAATTATTACATTGCATGTATATAACTCCTCTACTATTACAATCTATGGGTTGAGCTTCCTAGAAAACCGTATCAATCTTCCTTCAGTGGAAATTTTTGAATTTTTTTGAATGGGATGTATTTCACAATATAAAGCTAACATAAAATTGCACAAGAAATAAATCACTCTCTATATATAGAATCAACCACCAATTAAATACAATTCCAAGGAGGATGATGATTGTTATTTAACACCATTATATCAAGAATAAATATTAATTCCTTATAAGAATTTGTTTCTAACTCACATTATTGAGTATATATAATGTATCACCATCAAAGGCATTCATATTGTGAAGGAATACACTGATGTGTTTCTTAAGGAATTTCATTATCTTCCACCATGCCAGGAGGATGAATTTTTAATCGACCATATACATGGGATGTTTCCAATATACATGAATTTTTATATGATGTATAATGTGGAACATGAGGAGGTGAATAAACAACTATAAGAATATCTAGGTAATGGGTTCATATGAACAAGGGCTTCCCCAATGGGTGCACCAGTAATCTTCATCAAGAAGATGGATGGGTCAATGCACCTTTGCATTGATTATCGTGTGTTCAAAAAGATAATGGTAATAAACAGGTATCCTTTACCAAGGATTTTTTACCTTTTATATCTACTACATGGATCATAGAACATATCCAATTTGGATCTTTAATCGGGTTATTATCATGTATGGGTGGAGAAGGAAGATATCCCCCTAGACGCTTTAATACAATGTAAAATAACATTGAGTTTACATTGGTACATTTAGGGATCAATAATTCTTTGTATGTATTGTTAGACTTGATTAATAGAGTCTTTATGTATTCCCTTTAACAATTTCTGGTATTCTTTATAGATTATATAATAATATACTCTAGAATAAAGGAGAAATAGAAGAATTTTAAACTGTGCTAAAGACATTATAAAAAGAGAATATTTATGATAATTAAAACAGCTGCGAGTTAAGGTAGAAAAATTATCATTTATATAGAATATCATCATAATAAATGTGATATGTATGTATTAATTAAATAAAAGTGTGATTTTATGATGGTTGAATCTAATATCCATGATAGATATCTATAGTTTACATGGGTTTTCTATGTACTATCATCAATTATTTAAAAATATATCATGATAGTCAAAACATGTTACCTAGATAACATGGAATGGGGAATGTGAAGAAAGAATCATGGAGTTGAAAAGGAGGCTTATCACTTCCCCAGTACTCACACAACCCACAAGTGGTGAACTTTTTGTAATTTTCAACGATGCTTAAAATTAAGGAATGGTATTTGCGTTAAAAATAATGGTAGTAATTACCTAAAAATCATGGTAGTGTATGATTCATCATAAAATATATCCCACCATTTATATAGAGTTGGAAACTGTGATCTTTACGTTGAAAAACAGGGGTCATTATCTATATAGAGAGAGGTGTGAGATATCTGTTGATCATAGGAGCCTCAAATATTTATTCACACATAATGAGAATAATATGAGCTAGATAATATGTATAAATAAGATAAAATACTATGAAATCTAAATTAAAATCCATCATAGTAATGTGAATAAGGTGAATAGAGTGGAAGATGCTCATAATTGAATGGATTTGACAATTTTATCATTGATTTGAATTAATAAGGATCAAATCTTCTTAGAAAGGAATATGATGGACATTGAAAACCTGAAAGAAGTAAAATCATCAATCCTAACACAAATGATTTAATGGAGATGTATTTTCTAAATTTGGTTAAAGACTAGGTGTTTCATAAAATCATATGTTGATGAAGGACCTATAGGATAATAAACATCATTAAACCTTCTTTATTCACATAGGAAAAAAAATTATGTATCAATATCTCTTAGAGAACAATTGGTGGGACAACATGAAGAAGGTGGTCACTAAATATACATCATAGTGCAAAGTGTGTCACCAAGTTGAGGCTAAAATGAATAATTCTAAGGGGATGGCGAAACTAATACCCATACCAACATAGAAATATAAAAACATCCTAGAATTTGTCACTAGTCTTCGAAATACATCCAGGGGAAAAACTTCTATCTAGGATGTTGTGGATCATCGTACAAATACGTCACACATCATTGCAATGATATAAGATTTCCAATTGGATCAATAGGAAGTGATATACATTAGATATGTGGTAATGATTCATGTGTTAACACTATAGATTGGGTCTAACTGAGATCTGAGATTTACCTCTATGTTTTGAATATGTTTAAAACTTTCTAAAAACACTAATATGAACATCATTATAGCTTATCAACATCAATATGATGGACAATGATAGTGGAAAATCCAAATTCATTAGGATTTGTTGAAAGAATTATCGATTTATTCAAATGAGTATGGGATCAACATATTCCTCTAGTTTCATTCTCTTATAGAAATAGTTTCCACCCAAGCATGAAAATTGATATCTATGAATACCAATTTGGGTAGCGGTGAATAAAACAAAAATGTTATGATGAAGTTGAGGAATGAAAACTTATAGGTTCTGAAAGGGATTATTAAATGGTAGAGAAGGTTATTATCATTCAGTACCACATCAAAGTTGCTCAGATTCAATAATAGAACAATGATGACAATTGTCTATAAGACTTATATTTTTATTTTGGTGAAATGGTATTCCACTATATATATCAATGGAAGAGGGTGATAAGATTTTGGAAGAATATAAGGCTTAGTCTAAGGTATATCGACTATTTTGAGATCCTTGATCGCATCACAGTTGTGTCCAATTGACAGACAATCCCACTAAACATGCCTCACGTACAAGATGAATTCAATGTGTCCCTATTGAAAAATTAACTACCGGACCCATCAAATGTACTTACTGTACTTGTGGTACCAATATAGAATGAACTTTATTAGGATGATTACTTGGTTGAGATGTTAGAATGTAGAGAAAATATTATGAAATAATACAATTCTTCCCTCCAAAGTGTTGTGGAGAAACCAAAGGATTGATGAAGAAAAATGAGTGTTGATGTGAGTGATAAATCAGACATACCCTCATATGTTTTAGTGTGGGAAAATATAACATTCAGGGAGAAATTTATATATTTTGGGCATTTGTAAGGACCCAAACGTTTATGAATGAATATCCCCATTTTTTTTAATTACACATCATATGGTTTTAGAAAAAACATTGACAAAATTTTTTATTATATCCCAATGTATTATAATGATCATTATGTATCCTTTCCATTAATAGTATAATTGTTCATTAGGGACTAAACGATTAGTATAAATATTAGGATTTAACAAATCCAATGGTTATATAAAAAGGAAATGATGACTTCAATACGTAGTATCATACCCTATAAATCCCATTTATTGGTCCTTCCATGGGAGATATAGTTTTTGGCTTTTGTCCTAGGAAAATCAAAAAATGATATCCAACAACTTAAGCATCAGATAAACCATTAATGGGAGAAGTTCATGTTCATCGATATCATGGAACAAACAATGTTCACCGAATGGCACCATGAAATACCAACCAGTGCACACCTTACTCTTAGGGTGTATTCATGTGTATTACCAAGATATGTATCAAGAACCTATAAATAGTAATATGTACATAAAATTTTATTGAATATTGAAAATATTTTTGTCATATTATTGGATGTTAATAAATTATTTTTATTTTTATTTAATAATCCAAATATATTAATCTTGGATATGTATAATATCTATTTAGTTAAATCAGTGGATTTTTGAAAAAAATAATATGTTAATAAATTATTATTAATTATTTATTATTAAATATAAATTATCATATAATTATTATGAACTCAAATGTTATTTTTATAATTGATAAAAAATGATAATATCAAAAAAAACCATTTTAAATAAATATTTCTTTTCATATTAAAATTAAAAACACACATATTTAGATAATTCTTAAGATGAAATGAATATTATTTTTGTTTAATTAGAACATCGAAATTATCCAACTATGAATTTTTTATAATTTAATGGGATAGTGAAATTTTCCGATAAAAATTAAATATTGTATAAATATACTCTATGATTTATGACATCACCTTGAACAATGATTAATTAAATATGTAATATAAATGGTATCCAAGAGCATATATGTGTTTTACTATTAAAATTATACATTTTTTAGTTTTTTGGAACTATTTTTCAAATCCATTATGAATCCTCCTAAAATAATTCTATATTTTTTTGTATTAAAATTCATTATTGAAGAGTATGACTCACCATCACATAAGCTAGGTAATTATATTATTTTTTTTGGAAATGTCTCTCATAAAATAATTTAGACTACTCCCTTATGGAAAAAATCATGGGGAAAACAAAAGGATGGTTTGTGATTTTGAATAATTTATTATGTAGATTCCAAAACCAAAATAATGAAGAAATCATCCCTTTTAATATATAATACCACCAAATCCCCCATTAATCATAACTAAAAATATATGGGGAAAGTTCATACTCTTCCCACCACTCCTTATAGTCCTCTGGGTTTTCTATCCTGATCTCAAGAATCCCTTCCAACCCTTTGGAGTCACACATTATTTTAAGGGGACCTCATCTTCTACTCCCTTATTTTATCAATAACTCCTTTTATGTTATGTATTGTACTAATTATTATCTTATAATGTGATATGATAATCTATATTAACCAAAATATAAATTAGATTTTACTAAATATTATATATTACTTTCACTCTCGTTAAGCCTCACATGATCCTTTTTGTACACCTGTTACAATGCTGAAATTATATAAGCATTCATTTATCAATTCATGTTTGTTCAATAACATATTATTTATATTTACAAATTTATAATGTTACGACATGATTTCTTATATCACTCTTTATTATAATTTTATTTCAAAATTACAATATACACTTTTATCTCACATCATCCATTTTTATGAATTTTCATGTAATGATGTTATGCTACTGAAATTTCACCACGACTTTCCATATGGAGATAATTATGTATTGAATAGAATTCCCATTTCTCTATGATGATTAACAAAACGTATGCAAATAGACATATTTTTTTGTAATTACATGTATTTATTCCATATTGCATGATTTTGGAATAAATTTACTTGTTTAATGAATCCATGTTTTATGATATATGTGGCACACGTGAGCATGATAATTATATTATTATGATGGGAGAACCCAAGATAATGATACAATTAATTGGGTAATTTCTAGTATCATGATTCATCATGTTGGGATAAGGGTGTTTTTTATTCCATTATGGTTTATTGTCAACCAGGATGCCCTGGATGATTTAACCTTGACTTGTGTTTATGATGTAGTGTTTTAAGTTGTTTCTATATTTCCCATGTTATGATTATCATGTTATGGAATTCCTACTTATTCATGTTAATTATATTCTAAATTGATATTGGCAATTTCAAACATTTTTTATCATCTTCATGTTATTTATTTTATATTCCCTTACTGGGATTTATGTCTCACCACTTTCTTATGTTTTTCTCAAAAATATCCAATGCATTTTTATGTTTGTTGGAATATTATGTTCATGTTATAGAAGTGTTAAATAATGTTTTGTATCCCATATTATATGTTTTTGTGATATTGACATTATTATCAATGCAAATACACTTATAATTATTTAAAGATTTATGTAGTGAAATTTAATGAAACAAATCTAGTATGAATGCATTATAAAAAGCTGGATTGTTATAATCGCAACCTACATTATATATATATGATCTAATGCTTGTGTCCAAGTATCAGTATCTTCCTACATATTCCGTGGATTGTTAACCATAGAATGTTGAGATGTATCTTGTGACTAATCTATTTTCCTTAAATCATTTGGGGAAACCACATAATAGAAGATAGAATCCTTTGACAAATATGCTTTGAGGAGAAGCAAAGCATTGGTGGGAAGTTATGAACTAGGATAGAAGACAATAATATATTGTTTGGAGGAATTCCAAAAGCAGATTATATGAATAATTTTACACCATAAATCATATGGTAGAGTGGGATAGAGAGTTAAAACAATTAGTGTGGGTCACTATTATATTTATGATGTAATCAACACACTTTATAGAGTTATAATGTTTTGTTGTAATATACATTTCAAAAGAGACTTGTAGGGAGAGATACATTGAGTTATGCCCCGAAAATGTTGTTCTATTTGAGTTCAACATGTTTAGGTCGATGAATATTAGAGAAATTTTTAATTATGCAGTAATTACAAAGTGTAATCTAATGGAAGATTTGGGAATAGAGTAGAGCATTATAGACTATTGACCTAGTGGTTCAACTATTAGTGGTAGGAAGCAAGGTTTTGATGATTCCATTGAGATGGTCACTAGACATGAGACTAGTGATGTAGTTCAGTTTTCTATCATGAGTATGGGAGATGGTGAAACATAGAAATTCATTTTATTTTGACCCATTAGAGTGTTGTGATTGTGGAAATATGGGCAACAATAAATTTTTTTATTGGACCATCCATCAAAAAGTGAGTTGTAGGGTGTCATGTTAGACACCAGGAATAGGAGTGGGTTTCAAAGATAAACATGAGGAAGGGAGTTAGAGTTGTATCGACCAATCATGATGAGGTGGTGATGTACATGGATGTGGTTTTTAAGAACTAGTAATCCGGAGATAGTATATGGTTCATACTCTGGGTGGTGAGGCTGTGTTATAGGGTCATAGTTTAGTATAGTTCTATTCTATAGAACCTACACCTTATGAGCCCAAAACTTGACCATCTATTGTGTGATGAACTAACATAGTATCCTCTAATCGTGTATAATCTCTCATTGATATATGTACATCAATGAGATTCATATATATACTGGTGGTGGAAATCCATGGTATTTTTTTAATATTATAGGGGTGTTATGATGCATGAATTTTCTTTTGGAGTAAGGACAGATGATGTATGTCAATGAAGGGAGTGATCATTAATATTGGAGGCTGTCCCAATATGATGAATTTTTTTTCATTGAGATGACCATGTTTGACATCATTCAAGTGATGAACTAGATAGTGGATTATCGATCCAATGTTGAATTATTTCACCATAGGTTGTCTTCCACATAACCATAGGGAATAATTTATACTCAAAAGGGTGAACAATATGTTTATGTGGGATTAGATTTACCATATCATTGTGGGTGGGTGGAATGATATCCTAGATTGCAAGTTTGTATCTAGATGCCCAGGGAGTGTTCATGCTCTCATTCCTCTTGATTTTTTCCGTTCAAAGACATTCTCCGGAAATACATTTCTAATTTACATATTGAAATAGTGGTCGAGTTCTCCTTTGATATAGTGTTAAGAGATACATAATTATCCATTATGTATTATGGGATAATCAATACATTGTGATAGGAGCTCAAGTGGTAGCGAGATGATTCAGAAGAATATTGGTTTGAATGACCCAATACATCTCTGTAAGGAAAACTAGTACATTATATTAATAATGAATATGTTTCCCTTAATATATTCATGGAATAATATAAAATTAACCCAATTGATAGTTAAGAATTGTTTTCCCATTCCATAGTTAGATAATTTATTTGATTAGTTTCGAATAGATCAAGAGTTTTTACAAAATTCATTTGACATATTTATGCCATCAAGCATGTGGTCGACCTACTAACATATCGTGTAAACATTTCTGTATTAGGTTTGGTCTATATGAGTATATTGTTATTCTGTTAGGTCTTATGGACACACCAATTATTTTAATGGAATTGATCAAACATGTTTTTTATCTTTATCTGTATTTTTTTATGGTTATTCTCATGGACGATATCATGGTGTATTCTCCCAATTGACAATAACATTCCGAATATAATGGGATTGTTTTGGGTACACTAAAAGAATATGGATTAAAATATAATATCAAAAATTTCCACATATTTATTCGTAATATTAACTTCCTATGTCATATTATATCATATGTAGAAGTATCAGTTCAACTTGAAAAAGTGAGACCTGTATTTTCTTAGGAGTAGCTGAATAACATTGTTGTCATACATAGTTTATTAGGTCTAGCTCGATATTACAGGATTTTAAAACCAGAGTTCACAATCATAGAATTATCCCACATGGGCTTACATGAGAAGTGTTTAATGTTTTTATAGTTATATACCTATGAGACAATCTTTTAATTGGTGAAAGGGAACATGGATTCAGAATTGATCGTGATTCTTCTTGAGAAGGGAAGAACCTACACTATGTATATTGTAAAATCAAGTATCACTGTTATGGAAATTGTAATGTAAAGTGATGGTGTCATAGAATATGGGTCACATCCATTGGGACTATAGAAGAGGCTCTTCCCGACACAAAATCTATAATTGGATGCAGTTTCACATACACTACATTATCGGGGACACAACATACAATGATAAAACTTTGTGGTGTACAAAAACATCAAAATCCTGTTGTATATATTTATATAGAAGGATCTAAATGTATGAAAATGAAGGTGGGTTAAGTAGCTCAAGTATTTTTATTTCGATATAGGAAACATGTCTGATAAAATAAATGTAGTGGTGGATGCACTATGTTGGGGGATTCAGATATAAGATTTTCATGAGGCTAATTGAGAGTTGAAGCTTATGAATTTTTTATCAGATAAGAATTAGAAGGTACACTATATTCATGGGATGAATGATATTTTATCCGTATATTTGAGCTATACACATATTTATAGATTTAGAAAGAGACATATTTCATATTCATAGGGCATATTCATATAAGATATTGTGGTATGTGAGGGCCCACCACATAATTGTATTGTTGGAGAGGATGAGATCCTGTGTATCCATAGATGTGTATGGGTTATAGTGGAAATATGTGAGGAGTTTATGTAGGAGTTTTATCCCTCTATGTTTCTAGTGCATCCCCACTTTATGAAGATGTATCATGATTTTTAATGCAGGTATTGGTGGCTAGTCATGAAACATGAGGTAACAGATTGAATTACAAGGTGTTCTACATGTGAGTAAGTGAAAGAATAATATCATTGACCAAACATACTTTTATACTAGTTACATATTCTCGAATGAAAATGGGATGATGTTGTAATTTATTTTATGAATGTTCTGTTGATGTCGCATTTTTATTTTTGGTCATTCTTAATAGGATATTTATGGTTTTTCAATTCCTACAATTCTTGGAGACCTTTAGTTTATATGAGAATTGTAGTTTTTATATCCCTGAAAAAATATGGCATTAATGTCTCTGAATGAATTTCATGTTAGATAGGTATGTCGTTTTTATGTCTCATTTAATTAATATTTTTCATAGAGAACTGGGAACAAATGTGATTTTGTGCACAACCTACCACTCTCAAATCGATGGTCAATCGTAGTGTATAATTCTAGTTACTAGGACTTGTTGTGAGCTTGTGACCAATATATTGGGTGATCATGGGATAATAATATATCCTATCTTAATTTCTCATACAGTAATAGATCTCAAGTTAATAATTATATGTAACCTTATAAGACTATGTATGTCAGGAAATGCTGATATTCCCTATGTTGAATATAGGTAAGTGAGGCAACATTGTTGGGGCTACATCTCATGTTGGATACATCCTTGTTTTTCCAGTTGACAAGGAAGTATATAGATACTAAATTGTATCGAATGAAATCTTATGTTGATCACTATAAGAAATAAAAAGAGTTTGAGGTCATGTATTAGTTATTTTTACATATCTCACAAAGGCCGTGACATAGACTGATCAAGATATGGGGAAAGATTTCACAATGATACATCAGGTCATTGGAGATTCATGAGAGAGTAATGTCGGTAGCAGATCTATTTTAGTTACCTCGGTTGAATGGATCCAAGCATGATATGTATCTCATATACACTGTTAACACTTATAAATATCTCACACTCCGCATATGGATGATGAAGAGTTATATGAAGATATATATTTTTTGGATCAGTATATATGTATTGTTGACATGAGCACAATGGTTCCCCTAGGTTGGTCAGTTCCTCCAATATGGGTATTATGGAAACCTAACCATTTACAAAATGATACATAGGTGTGGTAGGATGATATTAATGCTCAGTGGATGGAGTCCTTCTCAAGTGATTCTTGACTACCATAGAGAGAGAAATTTGCAGGAAATTTTATTTAAAATGGGGATATTTTTAAATTTTAGGTTTCCATAAAAGGTATGTTTCAATATAATTTTTTATTAAATGATTTTTTATAGACTACTGTGAGTTCTAATTGAGGTTATAGTGGTATCGTGTGTGACTGGGAATTTTTCAATGACTGGAACACGTCTCTTGGAGGAAAACTGTTGTTCCTCACAATTAGTATTAACCATGCATCCCAATACAAATGGTGTGAGGAATCCATACAAAGCTGGAAAATCACACACAATTGGATGAAACTATGTGAATGAAGGATCATGCCTATGAAAAACTAATATAATTTTTAGTTTATTATAATTGAACATTTTTTACAAGGATAGTCAAACCATGCACAAAGACCCTACCGGTTCTACCTTAACACAACAGAGGGCTTGGAGCACGATTTGGCAAACCGTGTAGCCCATATTTTTTGGGCAATATGATCTATTTTAGGTTAAAAATATATTCATCCCTAAAATATATATCTTGTTCACCATTGTTGACAAAAGTGGATCTGTTAGCTCCATTGAAGGAATTTGGGTTGATTTTTATCCAATTCATCTGTCTGAACATGAATTCATCCTCTGATCAACTCATAAGATTATTACTGGTGCGTACATAAGTCCTTTTGTTCCCTTATTAATTTATCTTCAGATCTATGGAGTTATATAGGTGAATGATAAAATGAAATATTTCATGTTTATTCTTACATTCATCATTTTTTGGGATGATCCATGTTCATCTAGGAGTTGATACGATGAGAAGTGTACTAATGTCCTACAATATGTGGTATATACTATTTCATTGAGGTTTGGTGCTTTATTAAGCTATTTGACATTAGGTTATGCCCCAAACATTCTTGTGTCACCCAGATAATGAATTGGGTAATTCAATTAAATGAAATTGAACTTTTTAGGGATCCCTTTAGTATATTTGAGATGTTTTGGAGGTTGTTTCTCTATACATGGCCACCTATGGGGTGTACCATATAAATTTCATTTCCACATTTTTATAGACCCTCAATGGGGTGAGTTATTTGATTCATAGTTTTACCTATCTAGTTCATTAATTTTCAAATTCAATTGATTTTTAGGATATAGATACTTCTTCCTTTGTATATATATTTGTTTCATTTAATGGTTTATATAAAATTTTTATATGAGTGGGTAAACTCATGAAATGGGAACGACTATGAATTTCTATTTGAGTAGGCAAAATCATGAAATGTAAATGATTTGTAATTTTTATATGTCTGTGTATATTGATGGTATGAAATTTTAATTTAATAGAATGTTGAATGGTTACATAGGAAAACATGAGTGTGCTATACCATTGGCCACAAAAGAAGTAGTGGAAGCCTTGGAATTGTAATGTTCCTTGGATATTGATTCTATAAGATTACATGGGTCATACTAGCCCTTGTATCCAGTTTATTTGGTAGAGAAATATACATGGTTTATTGACATGATCCATGGAATCCAATTCAATCCTAACTGAGTTTCCATCAAGATGATTTTTGGACTTGAAGAGTTTGTCATGGATTATTATACCTTGAAACTAGACAGATGGGTTCTTCCAATTTTTATTATATTGATCGACCCTCATAAATGTGAAACTCTAGATTATGCCACAATGCTATTGTTGAAACGAAATTCATGGTTATACATAACGGTCAGGGTTGTTATCAGATACATGTTATATAGTGTGGACATAGATCATTTGAGATATTTTTTATATGGAGTGGATGTTATGTTTACTTACTTATGATTACTGATTCCTTGTTATAAGATCATAAACCATATTTTGTTGGGTTCCTTGTTGGGCTATACAATATCACTTTTTTAGTATATATTCCATGGGAACATTAACTTTTTTACCACAGAACTATGATATATATTCCACATTCAATTAGTTTATATTTCAAATACATAACTTCTTTAGACAGTTTGGGTAGAGACATTATTTGATTGTATCTCACACCCTGTTTAGGTTGTCTTTGGGTACCTGGACTGACAATATTGATACATGTAAAGATCAAGGAAAGGATTTATAATGCGATGCTGAACATTCTCCCTTAATGAGGAGCAGGGGAGATCATGAGTGATATGAGGCTAATCATACTATCTAGAGATATTGTTTTGTTTAAATTTTTTTATATTGATACACATGTTTTGCTGATTCCATGTATACCTATTTTGGAATCTTTTATGACACATCACATGACAATCATTATATATGATATTACTTTTGTAATTGTTTTATATATCTAGCAAATCAATTTTTATTTATTGAATAATTTATTTACTACTTCATCTCTTATTTTTATGATTTTTAACACTATTTAACCTCTAATAAGATAGTATTGTCTCCATACAAACAATCCATTGGCCTTCCCTTCTAGTCAGAGGCCTCTGGAATTTAGGGAGATGTTTTTGGGTTCCATGACCATATTGGCTTAGGAAACCGATTTGTGGCATCCATTTTTAAAACATCACATATTAAATTCAATAAAATATTTGTAAATGTTTTTTACCATCACTTACAAATCTCTGATGACTAAAAAATCGAATCTGGTTATCTTCTCAAAGTAAATATTTCCTTCAACTCTTGTAGTGACTCACATCATTGCCTATTGCAACATCAAATCCATGATCCACAAAGAATAAATTTTAATCAATCATGATCTACCGAAAAAAATTATCTCTTCATCATTCTACAAACCACAAATAATCCAATGGTATAATCACACTTTAACCAATATTATAAAATATGAAATGCAACCCTATAATCCAAAGACAAAGAACACAAAGAATAGGTGTGGTAAAAAGAATAATAACAAATTTTAAAACGTTGTTGTTCAATAAATATTCAAAAAAATAACTGATCAAGGATACTTGGGTTATAACTTGCCAAAATATTAAAACAATACAAACAATAAATTTAATAAGTTAGATGAGATCATAAAAAGGGTGTGAAATCAAATTTCATGAATAGAAGATACAAAATAATAAAAAATATTTTAAGACAAATGTAACTAATCTAAAATTGATGTGACCAACCTTGAAAACGGATTTAAAATTAGTAAATAATTTATTTAAAAGTGAACAAGAAGACCCACTATATGTTATGCCTCTCTATACACCTTGATATGATCACCTGTGATACACTATTCCCTAACTGACAATAGAGAACATCAAAGATCCTCTAAAATATTTTACAATTTAATTTGTTAAAACTAGAGAATTTTTATAATTATGTATACATAAGTTTAAGTTTAAGTTTGTTTAGAATAAAATAATTAAATATAATTAGTTTTTTTTATTGTATCCACCATGAATGACTACCTCGACCAGACATCTGGTGCTGAGAAATAGATGTATGTACCTATAGTAAACCTCATATTTCGATGTCAATGATGATATCAAATTTCTTATTTGAGTGTTAATTTAAGAGTTAATTCATTAATTTTTTTATAGAAATAATAGACATAAATTTGAAAATATTTATGATTGGTATACATATATATATTTTTATATTAATAATTAATTGATGAATAATTGATAAATTTATTGTAAGGAATAAATTATACAACCGTGTGTTAGGGTATTTATATATTTATAAAAAAAATTGGAATAAAATTGATTAAAATATATATTATTCTGAACACATATGATTTTGCAATTTCATATTATACCATAAAATAATATACCATAATTGAGAGCCTATATTATTGGATAACAACCCAAATGAATATTGTTTTTCCAAAAAACTGAAAAAGGCACCAAATAAATAAAAATTTATGTCAATTACTTATGATAAAATTGATATATATATATAAGAGGTAAATTGTATAACAAATTGTTATATATTTCTATTAATGACAATAAATTGGAGGATTTTTTTCTATAGACATGGTTCGTATTCTAGATAATCAAAAATCAACATAATGAGGTGTTTTTTATAATCTAAATTAGTTGTTTTCCGTGATTATCATGAATAATGGTTTTTTATTATTTAGAATAGTTTTGTGTGATTCCCTTATTGTTAAACAAATTATAACCGCCTAACATGGATAACAAAATAATTAGTGGATATTAATTATGAAGTTAGTTCACCTATAAAAGTTGTGTGTTATAATGGCTTCAAGATTAATTTATGAAATAATTTAGTACAAACCACTTTAATGAATCTTGTTGATATTATTTACTAACTCATTAAATAAAATGTTTACTGTAAATATTATGTACCAAATTATGATAGATAAAAATGTTATTATATTTATAAAAATACTAGTCATTGTAGTGTATAATATAAATTGGTATAAACATGTAGTTTTAAATTTAATTTTAATTATAAAATAGAAAAAACCCCTATCACTTTTCACATTCAATGAATAATAATTTTCCCTATAAAGGTTTTATATGAAGCGCAAGACTTTGAATCCAAACAATTGGTTCATCGTTAATGTGTGAGTGTAAATGGGTGGGATTTATTGTATGAATTAATATATATCAAATCATATGATACCAAAATATTTATATATAAGATATAGTTAATTTAAAATAATAACATATTTTAAAACAAAGATAATAATGCACATTTCTTTAATTCCCAATGATTATAATTAAGATAATTGATATATAATATAAAAATATAAGTATGATTTTTATAACCAAATCATTGAATTTTTGGGTATAAATATGAGTAACTTAATAATTAAATATGAATATAATGATCCTAATAAATACCATTTTATTATCATTAAATAGAGAAATATAAAATCATTTTTTAATGAACTCAATTTTATTTTCAATAATTCATTTTATTTGTAAATTAATTTATTAATTTTTTTCAATGAAATTATAATTATTTTAAGAGAGTTTCATTCATTTGTATTTATATAATTCATTCCACTTTTAAAAATTTCATATCAAAATTTAATTTGAGTAAAATTCTGGTATATTTTTGAAATGATTTATTTTTAGTGAATAATGAAAAATATAAAATTTTCAAATAGTCTCATTTATTTTAACTAAATATACTATTTTTAAATTTTAACTATATATTTTATTTTTATATTAATGTATATTTTTATCCATTTAATTTATAATAATATAATTTATACCGATTTTTTAATATTCAAAAAATATTTTATATTTAACTTTATTGGTTTGAACCACATTTTTTAGAATAGATTATATTTATATGAATTGAAAATATTTTAAAATGAAATTATATAACATATATATATATAATGAATCATTAAATTTTGATACAAAATTATAAAAAATGTTCATGTTTTGTAATACGTCGTATTTTTTATGTTAATTATAAATTATAACTGTGAAAATATTTTTCACCTCAATAAGAGTAAAATATGTACTATAAAGTTAAAACAATGAGATAAGAACTCAAAATCATGACAAAACATGAATTAATTTAATTTTACTAAACTAATTAAAAAATAGAATTAATTAGAAAAATTACATCAAATTTGAGTTCTAACAATCCATGATATTTTCATTTATATAATTTTAATTAATGGAAAATAAAAAATGTCACTATGTTGTTTTCAATATTATTTTAAAAATTATCATAGGAATAGAATGATGTTTTGAATTAAACATAAATTATAATTTTAATGTAAATATATATACATAATGTGTTATTATATTTATAATTTTTAGTAAATATTTATTTACCTTAAATACATTTAGAATGATGAAATAATGTCTATGCATGTGGTGGAAAAATCCATGTAAATGACCTTAAAAAATAAGAATTTATATTTTTTGATGACATATGGTTTCACACAAATTTTATGAACAATAAAAACTTTTTATTTAATTTAAATAGTTTATACTATAATCTCGATATTATCCTAATTTCTTTAAAATAAAAAAAATCAATAGTGACGAAAATTACAATAATGAAAATATATAACAAATATTGTTTTATAAAAATATTTAATTAATTATTCAATTGATAAATTATAAGTAAAATTATAACCATTTAATTTAGGAAAAATCATTATCGAAGTTAATGATTAAAATGATTAACAAAGGGGTTAACCAAAAAAGGTAATATATACAATATAACCTAAACAAATCCCAAATATATGAAATTAAATATTTCAACCTTAAATAATCTTATCATACAAATTATTTCCACATGGTTCCACATTAACAGAAATATGAATTTATTATATATAAATTTTTTAATTATTTCATTATGTGTCGATTCCCTTCCTAATAAAATGAAACACCTCAATTATATTTATTAGCCAACCATGACCCATATAGCTCAAAAAATCATATAAAAATTTCTTTTAAATTTCCTTATGCATGAAATTTAGGTTGTTAAGGATTAAATATATTTTCCAGTGCTCTATCAAAAAGGATCTAATGGAGGTCTATTGAAGAAGAGGTAATTATCATTTTTAAACCCATTCAATTTATTTGTTCTTATACGAATTGAAAATATTTTATATTAATAATAAAATTTTAAATTATTTATCCTAAATATAATAAAATTTTAACAAGTTTATGTAACCACCATTATCCAATAACATTTTATTTGTGTGGGAAGTCAAAGCATTTTTTGAGTATTCGTGTGGAAAACCCCCTCAATGTAGTATTGCAATTTTCTTCCACCTCCATCATTAAATTATTGGTATTATAATGGTTTTAATGCTTAAATATTTTATTTCTAATATAATTATTCTTTTATTATTATAAAATCATTTATACCTTCTTATCATATCATATGTTGAAAACAATAATATCACTGGTTTGTATGTGTGGATTACCACCTATATAAAGCAATGTGAATCATTATTAATTTATTATTTAGATTTATGTTAAGAAAGATATTTTTAATGTATATATATATTATTCTTGTTATAATAATTACACATGGATTATAAAAAAATTTCTTATCATGCATTCCATGTATTCATTGTAATTGGAATACAACGTTCAAAAATAAATATGACATACCATCTCCATGAATAGTGTAAATTTTATTTTCATCCTTCAATTTTGTGAATTATTGTAATTATATTTATAGTTATTATATTTTATAAATGTATCATAAATAATATTCAATAAATTATCTAACCATTGGAGTGATTTGTGGATCGACATTTTAGATCAGAAACATTCTTATAAAACGAGATATCTACCAATCTGAAAATCATGTTTTTAATAAAGAATAATTAATAAATTCATCATGAAATGATATAATTGGAACATATATGATAATATATGCACATATTTGGCTCTTTAAAAGAATTATTAAAATGTTAAATTTTATATAAATGAGGTTAAACACACATGTAAAGGAATTCAGTCCAATGGAAAGAATTTATTTTCTAAATAGAATTACTCGGAAAAAATGTTAAGTTAGGGATGTATCATATTTTATAAGGTCTGTGTAAAACCCATTTTAAATTTATGTCATAAATATATTAATTATCATGATATTATATTTTTGATTTAATTTTTTTCTATCATGAGGATTATGATTCAAAAGTTACTAAAGTTGTAATGGTTTTTTTCACAGTACATCATTATTATTTAATGCTTATATTAAGTTCAATATTATAGTATTTATTTAATATTTTTATCTAAAAAAATTGTTTTATTATCCTATGGTTATTTTTAAAAATTGAATGCTTTCATTTCATTGTAACCTATTTTAGTACTTAATAGATTGAAATATAATTTTATGGAAACAAGACATTGTTTTTATTTTTGTAAATATATCACTCTTAAATGTCCTTGTGTTACTTTAATTTTTTTTTAAAAAAATGGTTTTAATATTATACAATAATTTTTAAATCCGTTTTTATACAAGATTTAATTTATAAAAAAATCAATGGAATATTATTTCTTTTCTTAAAATAGGTACTTATGACCTTTTAATAAAAATGGGAAAATAATCATGGTTTTAATATTGTTGGTATTAAAATAGTTTCCCACCATCATAAAATATAATATTATTGAAAATTAAATTAAAATTTCTATAATTAATTCAAATGAAAGTGTATGGACTAATATTTTTGATATTTATATATTTTAAATAATTAATTTGAAACTAGGAACTACATTTTCTTATAAATCTTCTATTGATTTTTTGATGCATTTTAATCCATATCAAAATACATTATTTTATAATATTAATTATGGAGTATATATTCTAATGATAACATCCACCATTTTTTCTAGATGGTTTATAATATATTTTAGTAGAGAATTTAGTTTCATTTTGTATTATATTTCATCAAATATAAATAATTTATGATTATTAAGGCTTGTTGATTATGTAGTCTTATTTATTCATATGATAAAGGAATTGTATTTTTGAGTAATGGTTGGGGTCCAAAATAATATATCTCCTCAATGAATTGGTTCAACTAATTATAGAATATTTGTTGGGAATTTTTTTGATTCCTTGCACGTTTATGGAAGATTTCCTAGAGTGAGGCCTCAAATTTATGATTAATATGTCTCACATATTGTATTATATTATTATAAAATTTTTATTAATAACAATTAAGGATTTTATGTGTTATGTTTTTCATGAATATGTTTCAAGATAATTTGATTATTTATATGAAATTTTCTAATCATTATATATTATCATGAAATGCTTCCTACAACGATACACCTATTAGGATTAAAATTAATTAGTATATATAATGAACCCCACCCCCACCTCCCGAGTCCCAACTATAGTAGGTCTTGGTTTTGAAACTCACACTGTGGGAATATAAATATAAAATGGGATCCATGATCCTCTATAATAACAATAGTATTGGATATTGGATAAATCAATCCGAAGATACTCTATAACATAATATAAAAAGGTATACAAAACAATCCAACCATGAGTGTGTAAATCAATCACCTAGAGATAAAAATATCTTAGAGCACCCAAATGATTCCGATGGTAGTTAAAAAAACATTCTAATGGACCAATCTAGAAATGTAAAACATAGTCAACATATATCTCCTAGAAACATGAATATATATATAGGGTAATAATAATTTTATACTCAATAAGAACCTAACCATGTCTCCCATCATAAAGTGATAGTAGAATAAAAATTCACCACTATGAAAATATTAGATCCAACAACACGTAATCTAATAAATTAACCAAAACATCCTCACCAAGTCTCGCTCACCAAATAATTCATCCAATTATAAAAAATAAGATAATTTTTACAAAAACAGGGCACCCAGCACTGATCTCCCATGGGGGTGTTGCTCTCACACCCCAACATCATACCTCCTCAGGATCCTATAATTTTAGTATGTCACATTACACCATGCACCCCACATCCAATGGGATATCAAATAAAATATTTCTCATATAAACCTATTTATTAACATATTATCTGCATGAAAGACACATAAGCCATGATATAACATTCTTAACCAGAATATTAGGGAATCATGAACTTGAATGACATTAATATCATTCCCTTTCTCTACCATATAGAACCATAACCATAATCCATCTCAATACATCATCAAATATCACTACAATGCACATTTGAATTCCATCCCTCAGTTTCCATATATGTAATATATCTTGGGAGAGAGTAGGAAATATAGTGTTTTCAGCTTTCTATCATCACAACCATGATATTGGAAAAACCCCTCCCTACTATATTGATGTCATAACATGGTTATCAAAATGGGTGGGTTGTGTATAGAAAATCACAAGGAACAAACATGGTATAAATAAATATATATATATATATATATATATATAAACAGACACGCACAGAAAAAAGTCCAGCTTATTGGTTTACAACAAATAACTAGATAACTCATAACATCAATTCTAAACCTCATGATAAATACACTTCCACAAACAATAGTAAATTTAGAACACCACACAATAGGCCACAAGATACATTTAACATTTCATATTTTTATAAATCTAATCAATTTTCAAGATTTCAATTTACCAACTTATTTCATTATCATTCCCATTTATTTCAAAATTTATCCAATTTAAGTTTACATTAAGAATAATCCATATTTAACCACACTTTCCATTTCATATTCAGTCATCATAAATTTCCATCCCATTATAGAAACTATCCCATGCCATTTCAACATTATTATTTTATTTATACAACACATCAGAAACTAGTATAAAAAACACCAAAAATGAAAAAAAAACACAATATCCTTCTATATGGAATAAACCCTGCATCACCACAATTACATTGCCACAAAACCCGACCTCGAAAACATCTTCTTAACCCCCAAATTATATTACAACCACCCCATTGACTAGACACACAACATATAACTTAAACACCCAACATAAAAAATGCACATCACAAACCCATAGCATGACCACACCACAAAAAATATTCCCCACGTAGGAAATATAAATAATTCATAGTCATAGAAAATGAGCCAATCATATTTCAAATTTAATAAGGGGTATTTATCAATTTCAGTGCTTTTAATTGACAATCTCTGACAAGAAATAGATTCCATTTAAAACTAATTATTTGTATGAATATAAATTATTAATCATTTTTTAAATTTGGTATCAGTTAAATGAAGCATCAAGGTATCTAAAAAAAATCAATTGAATATAAAAATAGGCACCCAACATCCATGTTTTTCAATTGTACAGAAATATTAAATAATCTACAAATCAACATTATAAAAAAGAATTATAAACATGTAAATCCTTGTCCATACACATTAATTTAAATTATATAACATATTTATCTCCATTATTCCATATTAAAAAAACATCTAAACTGTAAAAAATAATTAACTCCTACAAAATTATACATTGTATGAGGAATGAGGGAACTCATCCTCAAAAAAATCAATCTGTTCTGCAATGTTGGAATATTAGAAGGCCCCCACCAAGAACCGTAATAATGATGAACTCATTAAAATCCTAGAAAAAATCAATTATATCATTAACCCATCCAAAAATATATAAAACATAATATTAACCTTCAAAAATCCTTTGAGAAATTAATCTCACATAAAAACAGGAAAAAGAAACACGGTAAATCACATATAGCACCATGGAAAAATCATTCACTTTCTTGGTAAAAATACAATGATTAGTGGATGAAATATATCATTATATGCACATGGGTTACCCAATAAGGGGTTTAAATTACTGGTAGGGTTAGGGTATCATTAAATTTCTACCATGACTGAACATTATAATACCATTGTTGAACTAAGAGGACCTCTTGGAAAAAACCACTAAAAAGAAAAGGGACTAAGCCAATGAACAACTCACCATAATGAAACACAATTGGTTATATAGAATACAAGATATATTTCTATTTTCATTCCACAAAATATATAAAATAGAGGGTAAACTACAGTCTAGCCCAAACAATAATGTTGATCACACCCAACAACCATGATGATGATGCACTGTAACCCTATTTCCATGACACTTCGGTTCTAATAAACCAAAATAATTGTCCCAAGGGACACTACATCATAGATGTGGTAACCATGTTTTAATTATGTTTTTTGAAATAATGGTTATGTTGTAGCCATGGTTTCATGGAATAACTACCCCTAAACTCGAAATAATGTCAAAAATCAACATAGTCCTCCCCTACACTTTATCATTACAGTCCATGCCATAATAATCTACCTCACATGTGCATACACACCATAACTAGATCCCGTATAACAAAACATCATATCTGATAGTATAACACACAAATCCATTCCTTAAATATCTCTCAACCAACCAGATCCATACTCTCTAACTTCTTATGAAACCATGGGATACCTCTACCACTATATTCTCTCTATGTAATGGGTTATATGGTCTTTGATTATTATATTAGATACCTCTCAAATATCCTCACCGTCAATAATTATAATCTAAATTGGTAGATTTTTCCAAACAACCATCCCCTCAGATAAATTTAATGTATCTCATTATAAAGTAACACAGCCGCAAACCAAATTACCAACAAAATGAGAATTACCACTACATATCCCACACCAAAAAATTATCACATCACTTTACCATCTACCCCATTAGTACTTAAATACATATATTTCACAAAACTATCCACTCCACTATCATAATCTCTATACACACAAAGAAGAAATCCTCTATAACTATTACACCATAAATCCCCAAGCACACAAATCATGTAATTATTTATCCCATGGGAAGATATTTTCGGATTTTTTGTTTCACTAAATCACCCAAAAATATTTAATCATGTAAATTTATAACGTGTCTCAACAAGGAATCAAGTATTCCATTATTTTAATTATTGTAGTATTAATCCCACATGACATCATCACATAAATATAACATCATATGAAAAATTATTATCCAAAAAACAAATTATCATATAAATACAATAAAGGAAAAACACAAACATAACACGGGTTATATGTAAATAATATTCTTATTAATATCCCATGTACTCCCCTAAAGGCCACCATGCCTCTATAATTTCTAAATCAAATAAATAGTCTATCCCTGTTGGATTTTATCATAAAGATACTAAATATATACTGACAACATTGCAAACAATGTCTCATCCTTGATATCATACTATCCCAATTCATTGGAATATGAGTCATTATGATGATACAAATAATGATTTCAGACATGGGATAAATCATGAATTTGGTCTAGTAAATCTAAAAGTGGTAATAAATAAATTGTTTTATCATCACATCCCAATACCTACAATGTAAAACAAACTAAGGTGAGAGATTATTACCCTACCAATCTCCTAGTATATATATCGAGGGAAGACTCTAAATAATATATAGTCACAAAAATTGAACTACAATTTCATTCTCATGTGATCCAAATTATCCTTCTTCTTGTCGCATACTACTTTTGTACTCTATATAAATACCTAATCCATCCCACTGATTGTCTTTACTACATCACGACTGATAATTGATGAGTCTCCAACTATTGTATTGAAAAATTAATGAAGACAAGTATTATTGTAAAAATCCAAAAAGTTTGTTCATTTCAATGGATTTGTGAAACTTGATGGAATAGTAAAACTCAACCAATAAATGGTTTATTAACAAATATCGTCCATTTTTTATAACACATGACCACAACATATACTCCCACATGTCGATTGTTTGATCTTTCTACCTATCCATATTAGGTTGGGAGGAAGTGAATTGGTTAAACTGAGTTCCCATTCCGTGCTACAATCCCCAGCATACTAGTGAGGTAAAATGAGAATACCAATTCAAGAAAATGGTTCTTGGAACTCCTTGAAACTACACCACCTCATTGACATAAATCCTCACTAGAAAATACATGTCTCCCATCTCCCCAATCACAAAGATGTGATTCAGTACCATTAATCAATCCATAATTTCATATATATCTTCAAAAAACTACTAGATCATAGGGTAACCCTATAATGAAATATGTGATGGTGTAATCCCATTTACACTAAGGAATATCAAGGAACTACAAAAAACCTCCAAAAGGTGATGTCCTGCCATTAACATTCTGAAAAATTAGCATCTATCCACAAATTCTAACACCCTCAATTTCATGCTAGTCCACCAAACCCAAATCCCAAAGCCCCGCTGCAACATAGATTCACTCAGATGTACTGCCAAAGGAGATATGTGAACATCATGAAGAACTCCCTCCTAAATCACTAAAAAAACTTTCCACTAAAACAATAACATGTTCAGACTATCCCTCTACCATCCCTTCAGAGAACCACCATAGCCAACACGATCATGAATCACCTATGCCACTTACTCTACCCACTGAAACTCATCCACAATCTACATTATAGATTAATACAACATTGTGTAAAATAGGATACCTCCATCTTGAACCAAACATATATCTATGTGCAGGGAAGATAAATACTTAATCTCCCATCATGCTTCTCCAAACACATGATAATATACTTATGTTACATCATGAAAATAGTTTCGACCACATAATCAAATTTTCATAAGATGTAAGTGATATAAAAGTCATATTCGAAGAGAAATGAACTGATCCTCCATTTATAAATATTTAAATCTCTCCTTAAAAAGATAAACATCAATCCCATATGATCTGTATAACATAAATGTTATCTTTAATGAAGTAATGTATCCATTTAATCAAAAAACTCAATCATTGTTATATCTGTATCATAGTTGGAATAATTAAACTCACTGGGGAATGAATTCCAAGAACCATTTGAGGTAATATTTAAAATAAATCAAGACACATCACAATCCCATATTATAAGACTTAAAAACATCAAATATCACCAATTCAATTATAATCCCGATTTCTAAAGTTGTAATTAATTTCCCCTTCAGGTGCTCGAACACTAACATACATTGATTACTCTAAATGAATATTAGACCAACTAGGTTAATTCTATTAAAGTGGATAAAATATATGAGATATCATATATTAACCTCTAGTAATATCTTAGTACAGTAGGAAAAGTAAAAAACTATGTCACAATCATATGAAATTCCCCAGAAACTATATATATGACTATATATGAGTTTATAACCACACTCAGATGAGAAACCAAACTCCAAAGTTAAAACACCTCGCAGGTCCAAAACATAAACTTGGTAAATATATCAATGAAAAGTTGTATAAGGACACTGGATTTACGGAAATATATATTAATTATTTTTATATGATGAAATAGTAAGTGTCCTAAACACCCTCCAATGTATCATAATGATTTAGTGATATTGGCAACTAGAATCAAAATATTATTATTTCATTAATGACCATCAAAATATCTCATAAATAGCATACCACATAGAACTATTTATAGAAATACCCCACGTGAAACCTTTCGTTATAATCTGGGAAAAAGAAACATAAAAAGTGTTCTCTCCAATTCAAATTATGTGTAAAAATTGGAGATATCAACATATCAAGATCATAAATATACAATAACACAATAATAACATTTGACATCGTACCTTTCATATCACAAATAATAAAATTGAGTACTGGAATAAGTATTTATATTTCATATGAAATGAATAAAAATGGAATCAAAGAACATTATCCTTGAAAATATAACATAGGAATAATACCCAAATTTCTGTCATAAAAATAAGGATATAAAATAATTTCTTTTTAGTTCAAGGATAATTTCCCTAACTATCATAGTTGAATGGGTTTACTCCCCCAAACTATTATATATTATTCTAGGGTCCCTATTAAGACCATCATAGTGAAAATTTTCCTTGCATAGCTAGGTCCATCCCCCAGTCAAGTCATTTATATATCACGCTATATTAATATTTACCCAGTTCCTTTGATGTAGATATGGGTCCCATCCATCATTATTAATAATTTTACCATTGTCCTTGGTTATATCGTCACCAATATCCTTAGTTATTTTGTATCCAATATCTCCTAATAAAATCCATATATATGTGTGTTATATTAAATCATAAATCATTTCTCAAATAAAAAAACATGAATATTAATGGTATTGATAACAAATTTAACATATAATGACAAATGAAAGTAAATGTGTTTCATTAAACATTACATCATAACAGAAAACCATGAAAATAAATAGATTTCATAAAACTATGTTCATAATTAACATAAAAAATAATAAAAAATTATAAGTATGGTATCCTGGACCATATCCCAATGTGTCATATGTAACAACAAAGGGTTATATCTGAGATGGAAGATTATTTTGAGTTTTTTTAGGAAAAACCTCTTTCCAGATTGAAAAACAGTTAATAAACTTTTAACCATTTTTAAAATCAGTTTCTTTTATAATATACTTGGAAATATATAAAGGGTATTTAAATGATTTTTAAATCATTTTTGGTGGAAAATGGATTTTCCAATTTGAAATACAATTTATTAATCCATCTTATTTTTGAAATGAATTTAATTTAAAATAACATTTCACAACTATAATGGATTATTTAAAACACAGCATAGTAATGATAGTGGAAAATAACATTAATTTCATAAAATATAAATAAAATTTTAATTTCACATTTTCAGTAAAATTAGAAATGGACCTATCTTTGAAATACAATATAATTTTTCTAACATTATTTTATAATCTTCGAATAATGGTTTTATTAACATAAAATAATCATAAAAGAAAAATTGAAATATTTTTAAATCAATTTTAATAAATGGAGTTTGAATAAAAATCATATTTTGAACAAATATATAAATAATATAGGTCTTATTTGAATACATTATTTTGGAAACATGATTGAATGATGAAACAAATGAACAAAAATAATCATTCTTATGAAATTGATATAAGAAATTAAATATCATGAGTTTCATGAGATATTGTTTATATAATTACTTCATTGGATGTCTAAACAAAATATATCATGATAAACAGTGATATTGTATCATAAAACACTTACCATGTTGGGAAATTTGAATAGAAAAATCAATGAAGGATTTACATTAAATGAAACATAATATATCATAAGAATAAATAAAATCTTGATATTACATAACAAAGGGGCCTTATATGATCTTCATGAAAGAATATTTTCGCATACCACAATGTATATCATTATAGATAAATATTAAAGAAAAAAACACTTAATGAATTTGTAACAATGAACCTGTAATCCCAATGAAAGAGATATTCTGACATGGATATTTAAATAAATATAATATTCAGAAAATAATTAAAAAATACTTTAATAGTATGTATATACACCACATGAAAAAAAACACATGGTGAATATGGGATCTGTCTTAGAAAAAATAAATTTGAGATGGAAATCACCTACCATAAGTCTAGATGTCCCTCACGCATGTTGGAAGAAACTATATAATAAAGATATGTTTATTATAAATAATTAATATACCAATAATTATATAAATATTTATACATCATATCATATATTATTAAATAACTACATATTATTAATGGTTTATTAATTATTACATCTTCAAATCATGATTTGGTTAATATATACAATATTTTTCATGTATTTTTTGATTTTTTATATTTATTAATGATACATTGAAAATTATTAAGTAATCTATAAAATTTAAACAATTATACAAATGTCATATTTATTCTTTATTTATTTAATTATCATAGTTAATAATATTTTTCGATATAAAATAAAATATATAATTTATAATGACCATAGGTTGTACGTATGTATGAATGTTGTTTACATTTTCTAGATTGAAAGAATGAAATAATGGTAAATAATTTATTAACCTTAAATAATATATATTATATATATAACATATTTTTATTCTAACCTTCCCATATTACATCCAATGAAAGTGTTTTTGAAAAATGAATCACGTCACATCGTGAGGTGGTACTCTGATGTACACAAAAATGACATTATCATATCCACCAAGAAATGGAAATTATGAATTTATATATGATATCATAACTAAAATGGTATAAATATATTAAATATTAAACAATTATTCAATAATTATATCTTTATTACATTCCATAGAAAAAATATTTAAAAGACATCACATTTTTTACTCAGGTGGTAGTCCACCCTACACATGAGTGACATTAGTATTTTCATTTATGTTAGGTGTTAAGAAGTTATATATATAATTATAATAAATAATTTTATAATAATATCATAAATATGATAAAAAAATAAATCTATAAATATATGAATTTCTGAGTATTGGTGAAGTAAAAAAAATAGCATCAGTTTGTCAAGCCATAGTTTTCCCTATACACGAAAAAAGATTTCATATCTCATTTAGTAGAAGTGGAGATGGCTTTAGGTAATACCATTAATATAAAAATATATTAGTATATGGAAGATAAGAATTTATTTATATCACTATGGTTTAATAATATTTTATTTTGGTGGTGGAAAAAATAATATTAAACACTCGGTTAGGTATGTTAATAATTTTCATGGAAAATTATTTTGGATTCCGCTAAATTCCATACTAGGTTATATTTCAGACTAGAAAATGAATTTTTATAAGGCAGTAGGTAATTATTTATGTAAAATTTATAGGTAATGGTAGAAGTAAATATTTTTATATGTGTTAATAAGAGATGATTGAGGGAGCAATTTTTATTGTGAGTTGAGTGGCATAATTTATATTTTTAATAAGAAGAACTTATTCCCACACTTTTAACATGTTCTAAAAAATTGGAAATTATAGAAACATATATATAATAATGATGAAATATTTCTATATAATGGGTTTTGTACAAGTATCTAGGTCACATTATCTGATATCGATTTTGTTGAGCCCCTGATAAACCAATTTTCACTTTTACCAGGGTAATAAAATTGTGTCTAATTTTAATATTCATAATGTTGAAAATAAATTTTAACATATTATAAAATATAAAATATGATGATTCTTAATTTGGGGTCTATTTTTAAAAATTCCATTCAAGGAATTTAAAAATTTTATTTTTATATTATTCCTATGGACACGATGAAAAACAATTTTCCAAAGAGAATCACTTAAAAATTTTTAGATGTTTTTATACAAAAATGAAATATTATATTGATTAAAATAAAGATATTTGTATTGTTAGATATATAATTTAAATAATATTATATTTAAAAGAATATTAAATTAATCCTTTTCTTCAAAATTCATGTAATGAAAAAGAATTTTTTTATTAAAACTATTCATTTTCACAATTGAATAAAAAATTTATCTACTGAGAAAATTATCAAAAAATAGCACAAAAATAATTTTATACAATTTCTACAGAAATTTTTTATCTTTTAATAAAATTACAAATTTTTCAGAAATTGTTTTCTAATTATGTGCACAAATTGTGACAATATGTTTTTTAAATACGCAAAATTTATATTTGTAAAATTGGATATCTTTTTATCTATTATATAAAAACACATATGATGAATCCTTAAAATTTGACTTTATATATAATGTTTAAATTTAAATAAAATAAATCAAAAAATGTAATTTTTTTATTTAATGAAGTAAAATATATTTTTGATCATAAAAAATGTTTTACAGAACAAATAGCTTATATTATTAAAAAAATTCATTTATAAAAAAAATTTCAAAAAATAAATAAATATATATAAATGTTTAAAAATATAATTTTATAATGTGTTTAATACTATTCATACCATCCATTCTAATGACTTGGAGATAACTATGATATTTAATAATAATATTTTTATAGTTGTACTTGTTATCTAAAAACCTAGAATTGCATGTATCACATGCTATGAATGAAGTTAAAATAATTTAAATAAAAAATATTTCATAAAATATCAAGGTGTCACATTCTATTTCACTTTAATAAATTTTATTCCTACAATTTAATCTTGTCCATAGTAAACAAGGTTTCAATATTTGAAAATACTATTTTGGTAAACCCAATTATAAAAGGGGCTAATAGAAATTTATATTGATAAGGGATAATGTGATGTGTGAAGGTCACATTGAAAAAAAAATAACATGCTTTCCTTATAGGTGAACATTTTTTCTATGTGAAAAAATTTGCATAGAATAAATTACTAACACCAAAATAATGATAGAGAGTGATATAAAACATCGTACAATGAGCATTAGTGACCATAAATCCATAAATATGTGATAAATGAAATTTATATTCATGCAATAAAAATAAATGTAAATTTATAACATTCCATTTCAATATACTTCAATTAATGTTCACAAATTTTCATGAGAAGAGACAGATACTTGATTTTATTCAATTTCACAAGAAAAATCACATCATATGCTTGTCCCTTAATCAATTTACACATCGTATCATAATATATGAGATTAATTTTTCATATTTGAAGTAATACTAGATAATAAGGTCCATAAACTGCTAATTAGTAATTCCTTATATAATAAGTTAATATAAAATATAAAATGGCATTCACAAAATTTTCATATATCATCAGAAAAAAAAGAAATACATTAATATCTAAAACATTTAGAAATGGTCAAAATAAACAATTAAATAATTATTTAACCTTATGAGACTTCCAAAATTCAAAATATATAAATGTGTTAAGTAAAATTTCAAAAAAAACATAAATTTATCCATCAAATATTATAAAATGTCTCTTAATTATCAGATACCAAATATACCAATAACATGGATATATATTACATTTAAATATTGTAATAAATTGAATTACAAGAAAATATTAATGAAAAAAAGACGTAATTCTACATTCATTATATAAAATACTGATTATTAAATATATTACATATATCCATTAATTTTGAAAACTCCATCAATGATATTATAAACAACTTTTTCAATAAAAAATTAATTAGTTCCAAGGCTATCAATACTATCTAATTTTCATTATTCATATACATATTTTATATATCTAAATCATTATATCAACATGATAAATATATTAAAGCATATATAACATTCATAATGTGTTTTTCATGAAATAATAAAGGGAAATTAAATAAATTTTCCTGTCCATCAATACCATTCATCATATCCCATTATATCCTTAATAAAAACATATTACCAAATAATCCTTATATAATTCTTATTTAATAAATCCAAATAGATAAATATTTTATCCATTCTACATAATTCTCAAACCATTAACAAGGATTCATCATTTAAACCCTTTATTCCCTCCTTTCGTGTGTTGTTTCCAATCTCTTCATCATTAACTAAAATATAGTTACTTGTACAACCTATTTGATCATCTTCATGAGATTTCCCACCCAAGGAAATTTATTTGTATAATTACAATATATCCCCTATTTATAAAATTCATCCATTTATTATGTTTTAAGGAAAACATTATTCCAATACATTTTGTTATGAGATATTTTTATTTTTTTTTACGATAATACCTTACTTTCTTTCCTTCATCTTCACGAAAAAAACATCTTCCAATTCCTTTGACACATTAACCAGTGTTTTTCATCCCACTGTCTTGAAATATAGGAAATTGAATGTTCTATACTCAAGGGACTCCACTACCTAATCTATTCAATATATATATTTTTTTATTCATTAGGGAGTCCAGGAGTTGATTAAGATTAATGTTGTTAATAATATTCCTTGATAACTAATTAGTCAGTGTCCCAATATCCTACACCATAGTTAAAATCACATTTGGTTGTTCCTAAATAAATATATTGTAACATTCAATGCTAAAATAGTTTCTTTTAGTTGACGTAATTGACTAAACCAAAAAATTATAGTTTGAGTGACATTTTTAATACTGGAAAACCACAAAATAATGAAAATTAACATATAGGATTTCTAAAACATGACACTCCTAACACAATTAATGAAACCATAGTCAAATACTAGGTCATTAATGGTTATTATTTATATCATTATTGATGTTTATTAAAGAGTTTTTAATTCCTAAAACATTTCTCCCATGTAATGTACCAACCTGTGTCATCAGAACCAGACACTTGAGCCAGCTATCACATGTTGAGGTATAACAATAATATACGAAACAAATATTTATTTTAACCAATAAAAGACATTAAATAAGAGAAAAAAAAGGAATAATGAGAAAAAAATGATCCATAAAACCAATACAATAATGATTATATATAAAGTTATAACCAGATGAAACTAACTAGTGTCTATGTGACCTATTACCTCTTCCATACCATCCCTCTGTAATGGTTCTGACAATGAGGGGAACTTAAATGCTGCATGATACCATTACATTTACCTATATCCTAAAATAAAACATCTAAAACTAATGAAAGGTAAATTTATAGTGAGAAATTATAAAATTAATGTACCATTACATATTCTATATAAGGTCTAATAATATGATTTCAGTATTTATATATTTTATAAGTAAAATGGTTTTACAAAGTGTCATTAAAAATCCAAACTCCCTTTTAAATCATTTCCTTTAGTTTTCATAAAATATTTTCATACACATACCAAAAATTATATGTTAAGTATAAGTGAAAAAATTGGAATGTATAACCATACACTATAAGGTAATCAAGTAAACACAGATCCAATAAATAATCTATTATATCATATCATGTGATATTACCTTATGAGAAAAACATTTGCGCAAAAATCTAGGACTAAATCTATCATGAAATAATCAATCCATAAATTAAAAGACCTACAATATAGGTTCATACCCTACAAGAATATATACGAGATATAAAATAATCCTACATCAGACATATGTTGGTAGCAATTGTTATCTTGTAACTCCATAGTTGGTCAAAATCACAAAAACACTAGTGGAATTATTTACACTACAAGTGGAATTTCTATTCCCAAAGCACCCAAGTTTATGAATGTGCTATTCCGGTGCAAAATCCATTGGAAAAAAATTCCCATTCTATATAATTTTTTTCAAATTCATTCTAAAATCCTTTACATTTGTGAAAAAAAATTGATCCAATACCACCATTCAAGAATTTAATCAAACACATTGTGTGCAATAATCCATTGCAATGAAACACCCTTTAAAACATATATCTTCTAAGAAATCCATTGAAGCAAAAAATAAATTCAAATCAATGAATTAAACAATGTAATTTTAAAGTATTGATAATAAATTAATTGAATAAACCCATTGTATAAAAACCACTACCTCATGAATAGAAGAAGAACTAATCACCTTTGAAAAATGAGAACATGGAAGAGTAGATTAAGTCCTCACGATCCTATATCCATAAGAAAAACATAAATATATTGTCAAATCCCATTGATCCAACATATATATCCATATATTGTTCAAAAATATGATAATAGAAGCGATCTAAGGAGGATATTACAAGAAAAATAAAAAATATAAAAAACACAACACAATAAAAGTTGATCCCTCACGAATGATGGAAAACCACTTATAATCCAAATTTAGATGCCTATAGGAATACAAGGATAGAATATTTTGAGAGAAAATGGATTATGTGGTCATTATAGATTAATACTATGTTCAGGGTAATTTCAAAAAACAATAACAGTACTAAAAACCAAATTCATAGTTTTTTGGAGTGGTTACATTATTAGGCGTAATAGTGAACCTTCACTGGGAACCCGATATCAATCCTCTCTTTGGGGTTTACGATTTTTTTATAACATTAACTTATCATTTTCATAGCCTTTCATAACCCCTCTACCCATGGCTGCATTGTTTGATGTTTTTTCAATGCAGTTTAAACTAATATTCTCCATATTTAGTGGAAAATACTTGGCTGCTTATTTTAATAGGATAAAATGCATGGTTTTCCCCAAACGTGAGACAATTGTATATAGCCCCAATAGATCCAAAACGTTACAAAAAACACCAAATCTCACTCAAAATGAATGAACCAAAAAATTAATATTAAAAAACGGTTTAATAAATACATTAATTAATGTAAAAGAACAATACAATCACCTACCATATCGGATTTTTATTCCCAGACATTTATCATGATTCTTGAATCAAAAAATAAAATAAAATTTCACTACACCCTCATAAATTACATACACACACATGTCTCATAGATACAAATTCTGGACATCAATATTACCTTGACCAAGGGAATTATTTTACCACGTATTACCTTATCCTAGTGATCTATAATATGAATTGGTTGCTCCACAGTAGTGGTATTGGCATCTAGATCAACATACCCAAAATCAATCACATGGGAAGGATCTGTGTGATACCTCCTTATATAAAAATCTTGAAAAATTTCTTAAATTAAATTCCAAAATTATGGTATTTCTAACTGATCTTACTTGTTTCTGAGTTCCTTTATAATTTCAAAGTGTCTACCAAACCATGCTGACAACATAGCCTTCTTACACAAATGAGAATGTCATAAGTTAAGTGTAACCCAAGGGAAAACAAGATCACCATCCTCAAACAATAATATATTATGATGATGAAACTCATAAGATATTGAATGGCTGTGTGTTGAGGCCAAAGTCTTCATGTTCAAATTCACCCATTGTATCATCTCCAAAATGAGACTCAGAAAAATAAGGATTTTTCTCCCAACTCTGAATAGGAAAATGGAGACCCTAAAATTTTACCATGTAATGACTTAATGGGATTCATAATTATCTACATTTAGTAAATATTATTATATTAAAACTTGACTACAAGTAAATTCAATTATCACGATCCACGAAAATAAAACATTTATGTCTGAAGTATATTCTTAGGAACCCAAATATCACTTTTTGTCATTATATCCTACCTGTGGATTGTTAGATATACTCAATGTGAACTTGTAACACATCACCATATTAAAAAATTTCCCAAAAATAAACATGAACTTCAATTCCATTCCGTATTTATTTATAGAGGGAAGCTCATTTTTTCCAAAATGCATCAAACGTACAAGACTTTGATATTTTATACCTTCATAATCCCACTGATTTGTAATAAATGAGCCAATTATTAAATTCAATCAAAAACAATAAAAACAAAAACTAACCTTTAAGTAGTTCATGGTAAACCATGTATTATATTCATGGGGATATAATCCCAATTCATTGGTGTAATGGGTAATGGTTTCAATAATGTAGTTGATATCAGTTTTCCCACATTAAATTTCTCAAAAGTGATACTTCTTGAAAAAAAATCTCCAATCAACAACCTTTTCCACGACCACTAAAACCTACATATCATGTCATGTCACATTTTGTATCCAAATTATTTACATACCAACATGACCTGTTTCAACTATCCATCAACCCATTCCCAAATGATAATGCGACAATCAACCTACTAGAGAAGAAAAAAGGCCATTATGAGACCGATTAAACAAATATAAGGTATTCGAAACATTTAATATTTTACTGAATAAATTTCACATAGGTTCAATCACATAGTTTATCCAAACATCTTCATTAGAATATGATTCATCATTCATAGAAACCAAAAAACAGCAATCCACAAACTCTTCCACTATTGGGACCATATCAAGAATGAATGTCACAAAAGATAACTCATCAACAAATTCTTTCATGTATTATCTTGGTAATATTCATGTAAAGATATCGACAACCACATTTCATTTCTGATGAGTGTATTCACTATCAAAAGAAAATGTTATAAAATACTCCACAAACATATATATCACATGAATAGATCCATATAAGTTAAAATATATGTCAGGATCCTATGATCCAATTACCATGTATACCACTCACAAATGAAATAGTGATTATATATATTGAGTGCATTTATAAATGTCTCCAATAAAATATAATGGGTAGGGTAGTTGGTCTCATGAGGAAATAACTAATTCAAGTGTTAGGACATCGAATATTTCCCATACATCAAAACACATCCAAAACCAATACTAAAAGCCTCATAAAAAAATCATAATCTGGACATGGTTCTAGTATAATCAAAATTGGCACTAAAGATAAACTCATCTAGAGTTCCTAAACAAATAATTGACATTTAACATTCCATTAAAATATTACAGCATTACATGTTAATGTGGTTATAGAAGATATGATTTTGGAGATATCCAAGACAGAAACTATATTATCCAAAACAATCCCAAAAGCTCTAGATATAAAGGACGATTTTTTATAGATCATATGACATAACTTCTTATATCTTTTCATGATCAACAAAATTTCACATTTAAACGTAACATCCTATATATAAATTCACTTATAGTATCCAAAAATGAATTTTATAAATCTTACCATATAGAAAATGATTCTTCAATGTTCAAATAATTATATCCAAATGGACCATATGCTCCTCTTATATCATTTGATAAACCAATAAATCAACAAGAAACATAAGAACGAATAATTTAATTATCCGATGAATGATTTAGTTCCTCAAATCCATAAATAACAATGAAAAATGAGTGAGATTTATTGACAGAATTAAATTCATTAACTAAACATACCATATCTAATTGTTGTTTTAGTTAGATCTTATTCTTGGACTATCAACAACTCGTACCCTAATTGAATTAAATTTTTTAAAAGCAATCATGCCTCACTAATTATGTAAAAAATATCATCAATACTTGGAAAATGACATTTTTTCTTAATAGCGACCCAATTTATCTTTTTATAATACATGGAATGTATAATAATTCTTCATACCTTCTTATAAAATAGCATAGTTGAAGCCCAGAGAGTCATTCTGTAATGAGAAAATCCTTTCAGTTTAATGTGTGTGAGCTGAACATTGATTTCCATCAACTCAGTCCAGTTCCATGAGATCATATGGAATTGAAATAGGCAACATACTAGGGACTCGGTCATTGTCAAATACAAACACACTATGTCATTGTAAATATGAAAAATCATTCAGAAATAGATCAGTGTATGAACACACCATTATAGGATATTGATTTCCCAATCATGGGTCAATGCCATTAGGAAGGATCTTTGAAAACTGGAATGATATTACCCCAACATATGGAAAAAGGCTCCTCCCTTCCTAATATAGAGTCTATCTATCATTGGAAAACATAACTGAACCAATTAAAAGATAAAAAATAACTGAGAAGGTTATACTATTCAATTTGTTCCATAATGATGAGCATCAAATCAATGCCAAATATCATGCCAAATATGTCAATATAGAGAACTATAAAGTAAAATATCACCTCATAGTTAGTTATCACCATCTGACACATAGGACACAAGAAACCATACTCAAAACTATTTACATAATACATGGAAAGATCCCACAACAATGGAATAACATCCAATAATAATTCCAATACTTCAAGTAACATAATCAATATAATGGAATGAGTAGTTAATGTATCTATCAAAGATAACACTATGGATGAAGAAATAAACAATATAACTATAATAGTATCTAGACATACATCAGATAACATAGGAACTTAATATGTCATAGGATGTCATCTGGTCATACATAGATGAACACCCATTTTTATGGGGATTCAAACAACCACCCTTGAAATAATTAGTAAGAACCTGTGAACCCATAGAGAGAGCAAATCCAACATATCATACATAGGACATCGTGTAGAAAGAAATTATTTTACAAAATTTTCCACAAAAATGAAATGTATTATGAGCCTTTTCATATTTAGTATTTGAAAGAGCACTCCATCCAAATTGGTAGGAAACGAATTTATGATTCCCTGATGAAGCCCCCGAAACTAGTCCTGAAGGATACTGGCCACCATTGTATTTTCTTTGATGGAGAAAAAATTCAACATGGCTAACGACATCACTAAACAAATATCCACTCAAACTAATATATATAATTATTCTTACCTAGAATAATATTTTTTATTAAATACCTCCATTATGGTTAGATGAAACATGTGAATCAACATCCAGAAAAAATTGGTCGCAATCCGAACATAAAATAGCGATACATTTGGTAGTAATTACTTATAAGATTAGATTGATAATTTAATATCTCAGAATGATCAGTGAAATGTTTCAGAACATTATACTCTCATTTTCCCAGGGTTATAAATTACTAGTTCTTCACCCCACATTATATATTAGGGTGAATATATAGATTGAATGTTTCATTAAAATAATTACAAAGAAGATCCATTGAAATAATTATTTCATGATAGAGTCCCAACATCTCATTATGGGTCCTTCATACAAATACGTGAAAAAACCACCATTGAGTCTTCAAGATTCATCAAAAAGTTAAAGATTCCCACAATCCCAAAAATAAACTCCTCAGATTCTTTGGGTCCCCTATCAACATGGAATATAGATGGATGATGCTTCGTAAATTATAAACTATTATCCACTTCATGTGCCATGTTCAATAATACCTACTTGACCCAGAGTCTAAATATCTTGGAATATAGATTCTACCATTTAAGGTTCAACTGTAGAATTTTTTATGGAACTTATATCATGAATTTAGTCACTTTTATTTGGATGATCTGTTATAGTAGGATATTTCTGATTAGAAAAATAAAATAGGAATTCAATTTTTTTAGAAAAATATATAAATCATGAGACCAATATTAAGAAATAATTGCAATGCGATAAATCAAAAATAATTAAAATCAATATGAATTATACTAAATAAAATCAACACATTAAATATAAATAGTCCTATTTAAATAGACATCACATTCAATTAATTCAAATTATCATAAACACTAAGTCTTAAACTTGATAATAAATTTATAATGAACCCAGGTATCATTAGTTCATAAAAATAAGTTAGGTAGATATGAACCCTCCGACACATAATATTTTAATTATAATGGCCCAAACTCATGTATATACAAGACCCATAACCAAACTATGAAATTGTTAAATAAAACCAATATTTTCATCCCTATGATAGAAAATTGTAATCATCCTACTTAGGAAAACTAATATATTTGTCTTAGTTTGAAATCACATGTTGAGGTAAGAATATTATCGTGGAAACAAGTATAAATTTTAATCAAAACATAGAAAACAACTAGATTAAAATTCCAAAGAATGAGATACAAAATTATCCATACAACCAGGGTAAAATAGTCTAAACTGAAAAATTTTAACTATATAACACCAATAGGAATCTATCTTACCAATATTCACCCCAAATCATCCCACCATAAATTATGGACAACGAGGGGAACCAACATGCTACATGATGACCTTACCATTAAATTGATAATATAATAGAACCTCTATACCCCCACGAAAGTTATAATTAGAGTGTGAGAACAAATACAAAAAATATACCACTGAATATTCAATACAAGATCTAATAACAAGAATTCAATTGTTGTATATTTCAAAACATAAACAATATTACAACATATTTTCATAAATGGAAACCTATTTGTATATCAATTATCTTTATTTACATTGACTTATTACATTTAAAATGATCTAGGAATATGAAAAGTAAAATATATAAAATAGAAATTTATATGTATAGACTACAATATTAAGATGTATACACATATCCATGAAATAAGACATCATGTGAAACCATTCAATACATCTTAATGTGAAATAATGTGTGAAACAATCCATAATATATACATCATGTGATAAAAAAAATTGTAACTGAAAATTAACATCATATTTGGACAAACAATATAGGAATACATACAAAAAAAATGCCTATAGAATGAATATTTTTATACCTACCTTTATCACATCCTAACACCGTCTTTTGATATTATAAAAACTCTAGTTTCATTATACATAATATGAGTGGAAATTATATTCCTGAAAAGTCAAGGATCCATATGTGCGAATATTTTAAAAAATAAATTTCAAAACCATGATAAAATTTATAAAACATTTTAAATTCTGATAAAATCCTTTTCAATGTTTGAAAACCCATATATAAATGAAAACCATCATTAATTAATTAAACAAAAACATTGGTGTGTAAAAAAATATTTTTAATTAATAACCCTTTAAAAAAAACTAGTTATTTTTAATATCCAATGAAACCAAAAATTACTTTAATTTAATGAACAAACAAAATTTTTTTAAAAAAATGTTATGAAATTAATATAATTTAACCATTTTATAGAAAAAAATACCTTAATAATAGAGGTACAACTAATATAATTTGAAATAGAGACCGTGGAAGAATAGATAAAGTCATCACGATCAAAAATACAAAATAAACACATAAATATTCTCTAAAAACTATTATATATTTTATAATAATCCCATTTTGTTTCTGCATGATTAGAGTATAATATATCCATCTAGGCTCTAAAATGAAAAAGAATAACTAGATCAAAACACAATACAATATGATTTGATCTGTTAATAATGAATGAAAAACCCTATAATCTTATAATAGATGTTTATAGACCATATATGAATTATTATATTTAAATATTTTGATTTTATTGTGTCATTATTAATTTATAAAGTTCCTTGAATAATTCTAATACAATTTTTTAGGTAATTAAAAACCACAAGAATGGTTTTCTGTAAAAGACGCAAGGTTATTGCTAACTATTTTCCTTATCTATGACCATATACAAAGCCTTTATTCAGGTTACATGGATTGAGAACACGGTAACCATATCCATGATCCAACAATGAATAACTCCTATTTCAAGGAACTATTTCTTTATAGTGGACACTGCATTTTTGGGAAAAACTGGGTTCCACATTCAAATAGACAATAGTTGGTTTCATGATTTGTATCCCAAACAACACATTTTTTCCTAACCATACCTAACACCATGGGAACAAAATGTTTTCCAAAAATATATAATAGGACCCCATTACATGACCCAAATAATTAAAAATAATTTTTCAATAGATACCTATAAGAATGTAATGAAATCTTACACACCTAGATTGTAAAATGATGTGTGTAGTAAGGACCATTTTTTCACTAGGTAATGCTTGAGTCTAGATAAATGTTCCCATTTTTATGTTATTACTTTTATATATCAATATTTCATATCCTCATAAACTTTTAGTTTAAATAATGGGATGAAATTTCCTGAAAACCACACACACTATCCTTTAATAAAATATTAGGACATTGTCCTATACCTTAAATCTTACATAGAGTTATTATAAGTGATAAATATAATAATATCCAATGACATGTCCTTAGGAATAAACCTAAGGATCAAATTATTAATTTTTAATATCATTATTGATAAATGTTGACTAATACCTTTCTTATATAAAATCTATAAATGAATCATAAATTAAATAAATAAATATCACATATTTTCAGATGAAGTATCAATACATGTCACAAAAAGTATAATAATGACTATAACCATATACTCTATTTGAAGACTAGATACAAAATATTATTATTTTATGAATTATTTCTCCCATAATGATCTTCCAATATAATACTCCCCTTTTTCATACCCATTTAAATCATTTTGTTATAATAATATTTAAAAAACATATGAAACGGTGAGCTAAAAAGCTCAGTAAAAGAAATAAATAGAGAAATCAATATTTCATTATCATAGTGGTATGATTATGGAATCCCAGGCATGGATTCCACCTAATAGGTGATCCATGCCTGATGGTACACATTGAATCAAGCATATCTCCCGAAACACTAAAGGTTTTCGAGTACTCATGAGGGACTAGGGTCTGTCAGCGGGGAGACTATTCCCTCATTTGAAAAGGGTAGTGAAACCGTTAAATATAAACTGAGGCAAATAGATAATGAATTATAAGTAAACATGATGATGAATTAAAAATATATATAAAGCATGAACAATATCTAAAATAACTAGAATAACATACAACATGTAATGATTATATGTTATGTATCATGAATACTAGAAAAACATGGATACATGAAAGTAGGCATAACATGTAAAAAAAAGTATAAATGAAATAAAAAGACTATACCAAGAATCTTGTGATATGTCTCTATCATATACTATCAATCATCAACTCTAAACTACAAGAAATAATGGGTTTGATCTCGTATACATCCCTTTTTCAAGACTTATAACCATGTAATCTACTACAGGTACCAAAAAACGCTTGTAAAGGATGTTAAATAAATCTTAGTGCTCCACCACTAATGGTGTCAATATCATCTGCAATGTGTAATGGAAATTTAAAAATCTGGTAGCATGTATATATATAATGTTATATAGTACAATGTTACTAGATACACTTGTACCTGATTCAACCTAGGCTAGTGTTAGAACATGTAACCAGTCCATTAACCATTTAATTAACAATTCATGTTTATAAGACTTGTAATGCATATCCATCAGTGACATCACCTCATGATAGTATAAATAGTTAAGGTTACAAGATTTTATAAGGTACCTATTACTGAGGATATTTAATAATGGTGTTCCAATTTAATGTCCAAGGAAACATAAACCTCAAGGGATGACAACTCAATAGTATTTGAGTGTAGAAAATGGGTATGAGTGTAATCAAACGATCATGTTCTAAGTCATTCAAAAATTTTGTGCCTACTGATCCCAATACAATCATAAATGGTAAAACAAGGCTATGTATTGAACGAGTCCTATGGGATGTAACCTTGTAACCTACTTGTAAATGATGGATCCATGTAGTGTATCCAAGCCCTCCTGTATTACCGTGTGCGGATCTTATATTGTCATAAAATGTATACAAGAATATATAAGGATTGGGATCTAGTTCGGTCTCAACATAAGAATGTAGTATCCTTGATTCAAAATGGTGTTATTTGGTTTTCAATGAATTCACCGATAATAATAAATTGCAAGATAAAGTCAGAATACTCATGTTTTATAATGAAGTCTGGTATAATTTTAATTTTTTCATTCCTTTCCTCTAATTATTGTTACAATTAAAAGTATCATTGAACCTTTATTTAATCCAAAAATGGAATATTCAATAATAATGGTTGATTTCTCAACCTTCCATTAATGTGGAAATGTGTACTACATATATGAAACCTATTATTTATATAAATTTTAACTGGTCAAGTCAAATACATAGAGAACTTTCTAATTTCCATTTCATATATAAATATCAATTGAAGAAACTATTATTGGTATGTCATGTGGTTATCATACATGGTACTTTCTATTTTCCAATTCACAATATATATCGATAAATTTAATATAAAAAATATTACCCTTATAATGGTCAATCCAAGTAACACCCGAATGATTTCTCAAATAGGTCAAATAAAAAAATTTCAATTATATAATAACACCCTACTTGTGATGGATACAAATTTTAGTGTAACCACCAAAAATTAATCACACATTTAAATATGATAACCATATAGTTCTTATTATTATAATAATGGTAAATAAATTCAAAAATTGAGCCGGATGAAATTTGTGGGCCCCACATGACAATTTCAAAATAAACGATTTTTTTGTTGAGTTATTTACCACCCAACATTTAGTTGTATGATCCTTCTCTGTTATATAGGCCTCTAATTAGAGATATAATATATTAGATCTATGAAATGAAAAAAAATTCACACCTCAATAACTAGGTCGAATGAATGTTAGGAGCTGAACGACTAAAATTGATTCAAGTACATACATCCAATATAATGAATGTAATCTCGATCAGATCCAAGAAAAATGAGATCATTAAATCCCTACCAAAGGCTTTTATATACCTCTAACAAATGAGATTCAAATAGGTTAATCCATCATGAATTTCGATTAGGAAGAAGGAGGAGACATAATAAGATCATTAAAGGAAAATAATAAAATTACCCATAAAATTCATGTTCATTGTTTGTCTGAATGGTTTTCCCACCGTGTGCAATCTATGAATGGTTACCTAGGAAAAGGGGGAACTCAAATGGTAAGGCTGCATGGTTAGGGAAACTGTGCGCCAACCATTTGTTGAGTATATGTTCCAAAACATGCAACCCAAATGGGTTTCCTTAATCATGTGACCTTCCCACATGGTTTAATATAAACCATTAACCATGTCTACTTTCCCCCAAATATTGTGTTATGGTCTCCAATAAATCCCAAAATGACCTCATAAAATACACTAACTCAGTATTCATCCAATTTAATACCAAAATAAATAATTAGAAAACTTTTTAATATATCCAAACATACGTGAAATTATGTGTTCTTTAGTCATCCACCCTTAAAACAAATCATCCCTGAGTTAACCATCCATGGGAAGAGAACCACTCTCTGAGAATAAATCTACCCACTTGGAATGTTTTCCAGCTTCCATCCCAAATCTCCCATCCTGAAAAGAACTATTAATTCATTGAATCTATACTAGAGGAATAGAATAGACTCGGATACCCTTCAGGGTCTAGTCAACAATGTGTATGAGACATTCCTCAAAGGTAGCATCGACATCAATCTCATCATACTCAGGATAATTTTTTTGAGATATGTCATCATGTTACCAGTGAAGCTATAAAATATCTAAGACATCATCTTTGGCACAATACATCTGAGGAATTAGCAAATGATATGATATAGGACCAACTCCCTATTAGATATCAAATGTCAATATATAATGGGAAAATACCATACCTTATTTCTCTAACCATCTTTGGAATCGATTAGGTGACACCTGAAAGAAAAAAAAGATCCTCGACCTCGAACTCTATAGGGCATCGACAACGATTGGTAAACGATTTCTATCTAGACTGTGATATAATCATATGCATTTTGATCTACTAAACATTCTCATCTGTCTTTTGAATAACATGATATCCTAGTAGGGATTCTTTACATGCCACCTACCAGCATATAGATTATCGAATTGAACATCCATATAAGGATTCAGTAGGATCCATCTAATTTTTCACCTGAAATTTATAATTATAGGTGAATTCAATGAGAGGTATATCCTTTTCCTAAGAACCACTGAAATAAAGACACATTCTCAATGCATATCCTATAGAAAATGTACTGACCATTCTAATTTTCCATCATCACATCTTTGGAAATGTTTTCTTAGAGGAACCTATGTTCTCATAATCATCGTCAATTCATACCATAAATGTTTCCTAAAAGGATATTACCTATCAGAAATTATGGTAAGAGGGATCTCATGTAGTAGTAAGTTCTCCTGGACATAGATTCATTCTAGCTCATCTACAGGGAATGTATCCTCTATTGTAATTAAGTTGGATACATTTTCCATTCAGTCAATAACAACCCATAAAATGTAACAACCTCAAGGTGAACATGGAAAAATGACTACAAAGTCCATAACCACATACGACTTTTTCTATTTATGGACTGTAAGTAGTGAAAAAATCTTCTGGGTCTTAGGTTCTCCGCCTTCACTAGTATATAGTTGGAAAACCTGGTTATAATGCATGTTATCTGATGCATCATCAAAGAAAACCAATATTGTCATCACATATATTGATATATCTTCGATATTATTAAATTAACTACCCAATGAGATGTTTTGAAACTTGCATCAAATCCTATATCATATTTATAAGAGCCCATACAAGTCCATGATTATTCATGATGTTGTCATTATCCACAAACCATTACACTGTTGGGTTATTTTCTGATATACTCTCACAATTAATCATGCCATCGGGATATGAAAATTGTATACCCTTCACCATGTCAAGGAGGGAAGAGGTAATATTCATATATGAGAGGTATATCTTTTCATGACTACCATGATTCTATTGATGTAGTTAAAAAAATGTCCATTAACTTCCATTCTTCATTATATTTCCATACAATTTTTTTTTGAATATTACGACTAAGGGAATTTCCAAACACATTGCCCTTACTAGGAATATATGAATGTTCAAAATCAAAGGGTTGATGATATTTAACCCATCTTTGATCTATGAGTTTCAAGTCACACTATGTAAATATATATTTTATTATCTTGTAGTCTTTGTGCACAATAATGTTCTCATATAAATGATAGTGTCTCCAACAACATAAGGCATGCATATCTACTACTGGATCATGGCCATGTTTTGGGTAATTTATCATTAGAGGCCTCAAATGACATGAACCTTATGAAACGAATCCAGCATTTTATGATATTATTACTCATAGGATGATTTATGATGCATTGAATAAGACCGAGTAATCTCATCCAGGCTCTAGTATAATTAGAATCGGTGCTGAAACAATCCTCCATTTCTACTCTTGAATTGATTTCTCACACAATTATAAACACAAGATCATAACACACTTATTAAAATGACTAATATGTATATAATAAATATGGGATAATCCTTTTATAAAATTCTTATAAAATCTAGCCAAAATCAAGAATCATTTTATATATAACACATTCTTGGGTTTTTTCTAAGATACTACATAGCTATATTTCATTGGGTCAATAGACACAGCAGATTATATAATAATATTACCCCAAATTAGAACAATTTCAATCAATAATTGGATGATTGAAATCATATAATAATTCGGATACACTCTTAGTGTACTCAGAGTGATCTACAATATATTGGTATGCACAATACGAGTACGATAATACACCAATATTTTGTCCAAAAAGACCATGAATAAAGAATCTATATAATATAGGAACACCCTATTAATCAGATCCATGTAGATGACATGTTAATTTGTAAGACCGAACAACATAACAAAGTACTCATACAGATAATACATTTTACAAAAAAACGGTACGATGTATGTTTTATGGATTATCTCACAAATGATGATTTCCCAACCTCAGGTTGATCTTATATAAGCCATATCTCTCCAAATATGGTCGATGATAACATATATTCAACGTATTGGATACTGATTCTGGACCATAAGATGGTTCAACTGTCTATAATCCACAGATATACAAAAATTTTCATCCACCATTTGGGAAAAAAGCACATGTGAACCCCAATATGATGTATTGTTCAGTATAAAATATTTTCCCTCTAAATCCTCTAACTACCTATAGATCTCTTCATTATTTTTATGTGTCATATTGTTTGGAGGAATGTACACTGGAGTTTCTTTGAAAACCCACTCAATTGTAAAATATTCCTATCTCTCAAGAGGTAAGCCATGAAAGTCTTCGGGAAAAACATCACAACAATGATATACTACTAGGGAAAAATCATCATGATGTAAACTCTTATACACCATGATGATATATACAATCTAGGAGATCAATCCACCTATCTGGTGATGTTCATATCCGACTCTACCATCTCACGAATCCCACTCACCCTTATATAGATTGCTGCTTCTCATTGTTGATATAAATAATACTTGAAACGATAATAGTCTACAAAAGCATAATATTGATCCAAAAAATCCATCCCAATGATGAAATAAAATCCTATCATCTCTATAATTATGTGGTTTCATATGAATGGATAACCACCTACCTCATGGTGAAAATATCTAAACTGGTGTATTCCCACTGTACCTACCGATAACAACATATTTGGGTTCATTTTACCATATTAAAATTGTATCTACAATATGTAAATTTCCACAATTGATATAGAGATAAAATATTTTGAATAACCTATATTATATATAGAAGATACAATAAGAGATGCCACAAGAAATGTACATCTTAATGTAGATGGTCATTAAGCCTAATTGTCGATTATCAGCAGTTCTGCATTAAACTGACCTGATCTACAACCCCTTAAAATTTATAGTCAGCCATGATTATAATCTCTCTTCTTAGGTTTATAATTATAAAAGGTCTAGATACAATGTACACGACCTCTTACTCATCCAGTTACTCCAATTATACTCAAATTCCCCACCATAAATGATGTAAAAGAACTCATTACTGATAGTGGATCTGGTGTCAATTTGTTTCTTCACAAAGTAAGTTGAATGGTCCTACAAAATACCTGAAGATGCCTCATATGGCTATAAGAACAATACTCTTATAGATATCTATCAGACTGATGATTCTAATTCCCCCGTCATCCACATCGATGAAACACTAGAGATATATCAAAATGGTATATTGGTTGTCACTAACCTAACGAGACACCTCAAAGGAATTCTTCATTCCAACTGAAGATCATATGGAGTCACAAGTCACTAGTCATCTATGATTTCTATTGTTGTTAGCCCATAGGTTGCACTCAGTTAGAAGATCTTGATTGAATATTTACATGAATGTAGGAAGGTGAATGACATTAACCTATGTACAGATGGTGTACTGGATCCCATCCTCGAAATGTATAGCACACTAATGAAAATCACTATCTTGAAGAGATGTAATACACTAGAACTCTGTGAAACCTACTGAATATTCCATTACTGACATAGAACCCCACATGAGATTCATCAACTCTCTCTCTCTATCAGCTCTTTGAGTTTGAGGAAAAAATGATTATAGAAGGAAGTATATAAATCAACCCCTAACATGACCTAGGGATGACCAGCCTAGGTATTGATATCCCTCCAACAATTGGATGAATCCCGATGAATGTGTATAGAAAAATTAATCCTCCACTACAGAGGTGTCTACAGATGCATAATGATAGTTTAGGTGTCCTGTAGTGAAGAATCAGTAGCTGGTGGACCACCATACCCTAAGAAGGTATAAGGATACTACTGTTGAACCCATGAGACTGATCAACCATCATAGGTCCATTCCATGTAGCACAATGTATATAATGCAACAGATGTAGGAAACAATCATGAACCTAGGCATTAGTGCCCAGATCAGTTACAATATTAGGGTACTCCAGTGGCACTCTTGGTAGTATGACTAGTGTCTTAACTCCCACCTTGTCTAGGGCATGGTCATCACAAAATCTCTAGAATAAAATATGAGGATGTCATGGAGGAATTGGTCAAAAAATTCTAAGAATAGGACATTGAAAAATCTGAAGAATAAATATAACATTACTAGTGTAATATGAATGTAATGAAACTCACTACGGAAAGTACTCTACCCTATCTATCCACTTAGATGATTAGGTACCTTTATGATCTCATGTATATGTTTCATTTCATTTTTCATTTAATTTACAACTTCACTACTTTACCTTTTATACCATTACAATGATGTATAAGTATGTATAACCAATTCATTTTGGATTTCATTATTCCAAATTTAATTGATATCCGTTCCTAGTGAACTAGTACCCATACACCGTATCAATGGGAACAACACCAATTAATATATAACATAATGGATAGACATGGTAAATTACTCATCCTAAACCATGACGGCCCATACACCCCATGAAATTATATATTAAATCACTCAATAACAACAAAAAATAATACAAGTATATGGAAACTATCACAACATAACTCAACAATCAAAAGAATATAACACAATGTAAAGAAGGTAAATTAACATATCTGACATTGCAATATATAAGAAATGTGAATTCTAGGTGCTAATATTATACATGTAACAACTATCATTTCCCTCATATCATTAGGCCAAGGATGAAATAGAATATTTGTAAGAAACATAATCAACATATCCATGAATCATTTGAATCACCCAATGCTGAAATATTGTCTACAATAATTTGAAAAACTAAATAAAAATTATATTTTGTGTAACATGAATTTTACCCCAACCTGGGTTTGCAATGCCAATGCATGAATTATGAACAGGTCCCAGGTTTTTCTAATATCAAATATATTGAATCGAAATATTAATGTGAGAAAATAAACAACTATGATCCACTTTGTGAAGTGCTATACCTGGACTCCACCTAATATGTGCTACATGTTGGGTGGGCCACATAACCTCTAGCACATCTCCCTAAACACCAGAGGCTGAATACTAACATGAGGGCATAAGGTGTTTCTATGTGGAGAATATCCCCTCACTAACAAAGTATAGCGTAGTAGTTAAATATAAAAAATATTAAATATAAGAATAAATATACGTAAATAAAATACACAAGGATAAAAATAGAGACAAATGTAACAATAAATGAAATAACTCGATAAACACAAAACAATAGATGATGATATATAACGTATCTATAAAATACAAAAATATGGGATTTCAAGAAGTAGGCATAACATGTTTTAAAAAGTATAAAGGAAAAATAAAAGACTATCCCATGCATCTTGTGCTCTGACATTGTCATATGCTATCAATATCAATCCTAAATAGAAGGAAATAAAATGTTCAGGGTTGTGTACTTCCCTATTGGACACATGCAACTATGTAATCTACTTTGGGTACCAAATGGTGCCTGGAGAGGGTGTTAGATAAATTTCAGTGGTCCCCACCAATGGTGTATATTACATTCAAAACATTTAATGGTTTTGTAATAGTTTTTATGCATGTATATATATATATATAATAAGGTAGATCAATGTAACTTGTTTTTGAAGAACCAACTTCATCCCTAGGATAGTGTATGAACATTTAACCAGTTCATTAATTTTGTAATTACAAATTTATGTTTATATGTAATGTGAGGCTTATCCAGCACTAAAATCACCTCATGATAGTATAAATAGTGAAGGATCCAAGATGTGATGAAGAAACCATGATAGGGGATATTTAATAATGAATCACTAAGGTAATGGCCAATGCAATGTATATCCCACGGACTACGAACATAGTAGTTTCTGAGAATATGTAATATGTAAGAGTTTAATACACATATCATTTTCTATGAATTTCCATAATCTGGTTCCTATAGAATCCATGGAGATTATCCAATGTAACATGGGTCTATGCATTAATTGGGACCTATGGGCTATAATAATGGCACATACAAGTCAATACTAGATCCAAGGAATATATCCAAGGCATCATGTAATACTATGCGAGGGATTATCATTTGTTATATTAGGAATCCAAGAATATAAAAAGATAAGGATTTATGTGGGTCTCAAACTAAGAAAAACATATCCTCTAAATATAATGGGGTTCCGGAGTGATCATGGAATTCCTCTATATTTATTCAGTGAGATCTCAAGTCAGGCGAATCCTGATTAATAATGGAATCATATCTAACCTCAATTGGTTTATGCCTTGACTTTCATTAGTGTGATAAGAAAAAGTAGCATGAAACCTCTATTAAATCCAATTATGGAATATTCAGTAATTATGTTCCATTTTTCTAACATCCATTAATGTGGAATTGGATGCTACATACCTAAAACCTATTAGTTTTTTTATTTAAGATGATCAAGTCATGTAATTATTATTCATTCAAAATTACATTTCACATTTCATTATCAATTTAAATGCTTACAATTGCCAGGTCACGTGTTTATCATACATTTTATTTTCAATTATCTAATTCAAAATATAAATAAATCAATTTAATAGAAAAAATATTACCCATAAAAGGGTCAATCCATGTCACTCCCGAATGGTGGCTCAAATGTCTCAAATACTAAAAACCCAATTATAAAATAACACCCTCTATGTGATGGATATATTATTTTTAATAAACACTAAAAATTAATCAAATATATAGAAAGAAAATAAACCCTACAATTCTAATGATAAGAACCATGGAATATATATTTAATAATCAGAATATGATGAAATTTGTGGGGCCCAATGAACAATTATTAAATCAATGAACATGAGGGATATGTTATAGACCACCCCATTTATGGTTATAAGATGCTTCAGCTCTAATATCGGCCTATAATTTGGTCTAAAATGGAGTATATCATTGAAAATGTTAAATATCTCACACCTCGATTAATAGGTCAAGAGCAAGAGTTGAGAATGGATATGAAGGACTCAAGTACTTATAGTTGTCATCCAACATGACGAATGAAATACCAATCAAATTTTGTATGAGGGGTTAATTTCAATCCATCACTTATTCATTCAATGAGATATAAAATTGGAGAAAAATAGGTTAATTATTTTTGAATTTGGTCTTGGAGGAAGGAGGAGGCATAATTAGATCATTAATGGAAAATGGTAAAATTATCAGTAAAACAGAATGTCCACGGTTTTCAAAACCGTGCGAAAAACATTTACGAGTACTTGAGAAAAAGGGGCACTCATACGGTTAGACCACAAAATTAGGGAAACCACTCTCGAACATTGTGGTAAGGATTTATCCTAAAACATATCACCCATATAGATTTCACTAACCGTGTGAACTTCTCACATGATTTACTATAAACCATGTGTCATGCTTATGTTTTACAAACTAATGTGTTCCAGGATCCGAACAAGCCCCAGACACCATAAAAACATTCACTTTCTTAGTTGGCATCCAATTTATGTTCCAAATATTTAATTAGATTGATATTTATAGGATCCATACCAAAGTGAAAAACTAGGTTCATTAATTGAGATCATGATAATAACATTTGAAAATCATACCCTACTTATCATATATCATAAAATTTATTTATCAGATAAATATTGGTAGTTTATAAGATATAAATAATAATAGAATCAAACGAGAAAAGCCATGATAACAAAACATTATCATAATGGATATTTTTTTGCAAAAAAATTTGCCTAAATAATCATATCCCCAGTAGTTCGTGGATAATAAGAATATATATAATTGTGTAACGGGTTCACTCAAAACCCCATCGTAGAAGTAATGGTTTTCTTCCAATATGATCATAGTAGACAACATCCCTTAGTAGAATGGGTTTCATACCCATTCTTATCATGTTTATCTTACAAGAGTCTAATATTTTCCAAATTATTTGGTGGGAGAAATAGTTCCCACCAATCATTAGTTAGATCATAACCCATAACATTGGTTATAATGTAACCCACATCCTTGGTTTTAGTGTATCAACTATATAATAATTAAACCATACATATGTGTGTTTCATGGTATGAAAACATTCATCATATCAGATTCCATTAATAGAAATGGGTTTCAAAACTCACTTATCATATTTGATACCATGAATGAAATCGGTCAATTGAAATATTTTATCATTCCAAAACCCATGGAAATTTAATGGTTTTCTATATATCTCATTAAATCAATCAAAAAAAACTATGAATGAATATGAATTATATCATTGGTTCATATTCCCAGTAAAGAATTAATAACATCAAAGTATGTCTTACATGATGAAAAATGTTTTGGAAAGTTCACACTAAACATTTTTATGTAAATTATCCTTTTCAAATTTGAAAAATAATTTAAAATAGAAAAAAAAATTCATAATCATTTTATTTGAAAATAACAATGGAAACATAAAAATAATAATTAAAAAATAATTTAAGACATTTCTTGTAAATAATATTATTTCCTATTAGAAAAAATAATTTTTAGAAGATAAATCAGTTTCAAAATGATTTCTTTTTACATAAAATTTGAATATAACAATATAAAGCATAAAACATTTAGTGATCCTAATGGTTGTAAATTATTTTCATGTCATGTGTGGTAAAACATTTTCTCATTTTATTTTTTTATAAAATCCAAACGATCTTTTATTTTAAAAATTATAAGAATATTCCCAGTAATGTTTTTAAAAACATCCAAACCATGGTAAAAATGAATTTAAAAAACCAGATACAAAAAATAATTTTTTTTTATATTTTTTAGAAATCATGGATATGAATGAAAAATGTATTCTGAACAAATATTGAAATAATGTATGATTTCATTAAAGAAATATTTTAAAATTACGAGTACTTAATAAGTGGAAAATTAATGGAAAACTTGTAAAATAAATAAAAAACTATACGATAAGAAAATTCATGTGTTTTTTTGAGAGATAGTTCAAAAAATTTAATTATCGGAAGGAGAAAAAATGAAAATATTAATAATCGATGAGATTTTATAATTAAAACATTTCCACATTAGTATAATCGAATTCTAAGATACATGATGGGAAAATATCAAATAAGACATAAAATATATTTATAATAAATAAATTCATTATATTAACTATTAATGGGGATGAATATACTCCTCATAATAGTATATATTTTCATAACACAACATATGCCTTCAAGAAATGAAATTGAGATGAAAATCCATTACCTCTTTATTAACATTGAAGCCACAAACCCATTGAAAGATATACAATAAAATTTATATTTAAAACCCTATAATTTATACAATAATAATAAAAAAATAAATTTATTTTCATAATATAAATAACAGAAAAATTGACACATGGTTAATATTACATGTGTCTCACAAAAAATAAATGAGAGATAGAAATACCTTACCATAAGAATCACATTACTCTATAAAAGTTTTAACCTCTATTATAATGATAATAATTTTATTATTTATGTATTAAATAACCGTAATTATATATAATTTATAATTTATTATTTACTTAGGACCATTTATTACAAACTTATAAATTATTACTTTTTATATTCTAGTTTATGGTAATAATTGCTTTAGTTTTCTAGTATGTTTTAATTTTTTATACATTAATCATAAAATCATATGTGTCCCATAATCTCAAATATTTTAATAATAATATTAAAATAATTTTTTTTTATTTTTTTATTTTTTTAAGCTTTAAATTTTATGGATATAAAATAAAATACACATTTAGTGGGGAAAGTAATCCATATATACGCATGGATGATGTTTCAATTTTCTATACAGAATGAATGAATCAAGGTAAATAATAATTTTTATATCGTATATATAATATTTTTTTAAACCTATACTTATTTTATTTTCTGTATTACATATGTGAAAAATGAGTCACAATGCTTCACTAAACGATAGTCCACCGTACACAAGAATGATGTTATAGTATCCCTTATAGAATGGAATTTTAGAAGTAATATTTGATATAATAATTATATAATTATATTTATATTACAAATATAATATTTTTTGATTTAATATTTCCTAATTACCTTCTATGTATTTGAAAAATGAAAAACATGTCACATCGGTTCATGAGAATGTAGTCCACCGTACAAAAGAGTGACATTATTATTTTCCAATGGGTTAGCCGGTATGTATGTAGATGTGATATTATAATTAATGAGTTATAATAATATAATAAATATCACATATAAACATTAAATCAATAAATATAACCAACAATAAGCAGTGGTGATGGAGAATGAATTACATCGGTTTGTGAGATGGTATCCCGCATTACAAAGAAGTTATGATTTTATATCCTATTTAATGTTAGTGGATATTAATATAGGTAACTAAGTTATCATAAAAACTCATAGTATATTTAATAAACTGGTGATATTATATCATATTTTTTCATAATAAATAAATTAGGGGGAGTAATAAATAAAATAAAATTCTTGGTTAGGGATAATACCTCTTTTTCAGAAAACAACATTTGGTTTGAATCCAAATTCATTCTAGGATGAATTTATGACCAAAATAAGTAATATATAATAGAATGTGGAAAAATGAGATATCATTTGGTCTAGTATTTAATTTTATTATTGGTTTTTGAATGTATTAAGAGGATATGAGATAGAGTGGCCTTTTATAAGTAAGGTGAGGGGCACAGTTCTAATTTTTATAATGAAAAATGTGTAACCCCGTTTTACACATGAAAAAATAACTAAAATTGGTCAATTATTGAGAATTAGTGTTCTTATTTATAAAAATATGAAAAATATGGGGTTTTACCATTTTATATTTCATTTTATGCCTTTATATTTTTAGTTTTACACCTTGATAATCTTATTTTATCCTTATCCACAAAAATTAGTTTATCACTTATTACACAATTCATAGTAATCAAAAATGAAGTTGAAATTAGTAATAAATATAAATAAAAATTATTAAAGAAATATTTCATACATATTTCTTAATTTTATTCCCATATTAACAAAAAAGTTATTTCAAATTACTCATGTAGACATGACAACGGATGATTTTACAATGAGAGAAAGTAAAAAAGATTAATAACCATTTACGTAAAAATTACTTATGAAATTTATTCTAATAAAATAAATTGGGTAAATATATATATAATTTTAGGAATTTTAATGTTAAAATATATTAATATATATTTGATTTTTCAAATTCAATTAATGTAAAGTAAATTTTATAATAAAAACATGTATTTTTTATTGTTCATAAAAAAATGAATATTTTAAAAACAAATATCAAAAAATAACTTCAATATATGTTTTTAATAATGATTAAATAAATAAATATTTTACATTAAAATATATTTTCTTGATTTTTCAATAATTAATTATAATCTAGATCCCAAAAATGTGTCGACGTTTCATTTTTGAAAAATATAATGACTGTCCATAGTTTAAAAGTTACCACCATCCATACTTATAATATAACCATTTCCATTGGATGAAAACATCGCCACCATTTAAATATGAAAACAATACATATGTCTTCTAATAGATCATAGAAAACCATAATACAATACCAATTAAATATAAATTGGTTTCATAAATATTTCATTATAGAATAACCCATAAAAACCATTAAGGTTCATAAAAATTCCATCATTTCATCAAATAATATCTAACAGAAAATAAGCAGGTTTCATAAACATATTTTCATCCTAATAATAATCTATATTGATAAATTTTAATTTTTTTTTACTTTATATTATATAAATATAAAAATATTAATAACACCAAATTATTTTGTTTATTATAAATAAAAATTCCATGAAATGATAATATAAATATTCATGGGGAGAGTACACTTTCTATTCTGAAATCACTTCTTTAAAATACAAAATTTCCCAAAAATTATTGAAATAATATTATTTTAATATATACATGACAAAATTGAATGTGTTTTTGAAATTAGTATTTGGTCATGATCATGTGAAATATAGTTCATATCGAATACATAAAAAATGATTCATTTTATTTTTAGTAAAAAGGAAAAGGTTAATTATTTTTTAATTTTAAAAGAATGCTTATTTTCAAATCATTTTTTAAAAATCTATACGAGGGTGAAAATTAGTAGATATAGTATTTAGATAATATAAAAACATTAATTAATACTTTTTAGGAAAACTTGTCCATGAAAGATAATGGAATTTCGACCAAATAGATAGTTAAATTTTGGTGTAATTAAAAATTTTATTTCCATATATCTCGATTATAATGAGTGGAAAATGCAATAAAATATGTAATCTATATAAATAAATATATAAGAATAAATTTCATGGGATTATTGATTGATAAATTATAGTATTTTGAAATTCGTAGGATAATCGTAACCAACACTATAAACAAGGAAATTGTACCATAAATCCATTATTGCATTAGTATCATATCAATCTGAATCTCTATTGAAGAATGAAAATAATGTGTATATTTACTACCCAAAATAATCCATTAAATTCATCATTACATAAATTCATGTTTATAATATACTATTGATAAAATAAATAAGTGGCGTATAAGGTTTAGCCTCATTGATATAAAAGTGGGAATGAAATGAATTACCACAATTCTCTAAATTATCCATACATAGAGAAACATAAATATAATTAAATAGATATTTTCTAAAAAAATTTCTTTAAACATATTAATATTATTAATTAAATTTATAATTATATTATAACTTTTTTTCAACCATGCATTAAAAAATATTTTCTAAAATAATTGTTTGATAGGATAACTACATTGTTTTTCATGTATGTTATAGTTTAGAAGTTTTTGTCATTGTAAAATAATAAATTTCCCATCATATATTGTATATAAATAATTAAATACATATCATATAAATTAATTATATTTTTATTTATAATAATATAGTATATTAAAATATAGAAAAATAATTAAAGAATTTATCAAGATAGTAGGCAATACATACTCATAAAGGATGTTCCATTTTCTCAATTGATGGAATGAAAAACACTTAAATTGATTCATACAGATAAAATGATAATTATATAATCTTTATAAAAAATATTATATAAAAATAACCTTATTACCATAGAAAATAATTACAAATGAAACTAAACTCACCTTGGTTTGTGAGGGGGTTCTATGTCTTACAGACGAGCATCTTTATTTTTTTTATGCATTAAAATGAGAGAAGTTAGATGTGATAATATAATTGAATATATATTTCAATATCAAAAATAAGACATATATACTATAAATCAATAATTACATTATTCATGGATAAGAAGTTATTAGAAATTGACTACATGTGTTTGTGAGAAAGTAGTCCTTCAAACACATGATAGATGAATTATTTTCCCGTTTGGTAAAAAATAATATAGATATAAGTAATGAAATTTAAATAATAAAATTATGTGTATCAAAGATAATAATATTATTATATAACAATATTTGGATAAATTTTTATGGTGGATAGATGAAATAAAATAATAATGGTTAGTTAAGAACAATACATCTGCTTTAGAGATTGTATTTTGGATTGTAACTAATGGGTTGATTTAAGGATTTAATAACTAATTTAAGGCCACTAGGATTTATAGAGGTAATTGATGAATTTATTTTTTTCGATATAAGATAATCAAAAAAGCTTTTTAATTGTAAAAAGGATATTATATGGGGTGCCCTTTTTATAAGTAGTAGAGAGAAACCCCTAGAATAATTAATGAAATGTAATCTCACATTTTAAACTTGTCACAAGGATCCAAAATGGATCATTAGTGAATATTATATGAGATAAAGTATATATATTTTTATAATTTATAAATTTCACATGTTTTCATGTCAGTTTAATCCGTATATATTTAATTTAACCCCAAATAGAACATGTTTTAACCATAATCGTAGTAACTAATATTTACTTTTTTTATTTTCATTAAAACATAATTAATTTTATAATATTATATAATATTAATTATCTTGAATCCAAATACATAATTTAATTTTTCATATTTTTTTCCAATAATTTTTTTAATTGTATATAAAATTAAACCTGTAGATGTGAAAATAGAGTATTTCACAAAATTTAATCTAAATTTTAATCTAATTTAATAAAATATATAAAATTTTAACTGATATAAAAGAAAAGAAGTTTTCAAAAAATATAAATTTTTAAATATTCTTTAAAAATTTAAAATTTTAATTAAATTACCAACAATTCGTTGGATAATATTTTTGAAGTGTTGATTCTATAAAATTTAGTACATATTTAAAAATAATTTTTCTAAAAATGGAAAAATTAATTTTTATTTGTTTACAAAAATCATTAAAAGTTAATTTTTAAAAAATAATTTAATATAATATAAATGCTTTTAAAAAATATGTATCTATTTATAAAAACATTTTAATTATCTAAAACATTTAAACATATTTTAAAAAATATGATTATTCTTTCTCATACCGCAAAATTTAATGTCTATGTTATAATTGTCATGTTTAAATAATAAAATTAATAGTATACCATGTTTTATTTGAACTCGGGGTTGTATATCATGTAAAATATGAATTAAATTGAATATATAAGAAAAAAAAATTCATAAATTATTGGGTGCTATATAAGATCATTCAAAAACATCAAATTATTCCAAACATCATGCCATAAGATTATAAAACCCCCTATATTCTCGATACGGTCTAGGTTTACCAAAATATATCCTCTATCTTTATTTAAACATATAATGAAGTTGAAGAAAGTATAAATTAAAAAAATAAAACATTAATTGAAATACATAAAATAATATTTTTGTATCCTCAATGATACCATTCCAAATAATATATCACAACAACGTTGAATTATATTAATGAAAAAATTTAAATGTTTTTTAATTATTCCCTAAGATGTTCTCTATATAATATCCTTATTCTAATTTATCAAATTATAATGAATCCAATGGTGGTGGATTTACTATATAATGAGTATAATCACACATAATTTCAAATTACGAATTATATTTATAAATAAGTTAATCATTATTATATAGAAGTTACAACTATAAAACAGTTTCTATAATAAATGAACTATACCCATTTGTGATGATCCAAAAATCATTATCCATGATCCCCATATTAATAGGATCCGTACATTGGATTGTATACTTATCGACATCAAAATCCCATGAATATATAAAAAAGTTTTTATAATTATATAATTTATAGTTCATTTAATTTATAAATTAATTTTTTTAGCACAATACATCAATAAACTATTTAAAAAAAATATGTATTCCCTTATTAGAGTGTAAACTCATCATTCCAAACTTAGTAAAACAATATGATATCAAATATGATATCCTGATCAAGGTAAAATCATAAATTCATCATATTTAATTGAAAATTAATACTTCCTTAAAAATGTATCATAATTATCAATCCAGAAGTCAATAAAATTAATTTAATTTCAATGGAGTCATCATATAACAAAAAAATAAATATTTGTTGATTTTAATGAAAATGTAAAATCACCCTCAATTGAAGTTTCAATATGTTACAAACTCTCTTTAATGTAATCATTTTTATGAAAAACACAAAGAAAGAAATAAACTATCATGATAATGGAAAATTGCATGTTATGTTAATATATTTAAAAATATAATAAATATAATTTTTTAATATGTTCATATGAAATAGTGTTATAATTAGTGGGATTAAAATGAATCACATGGAATATATTCCATTTGTCTCTCTATAATAATTTCTATGAATATTTCTAGGAATTTTTATTTTTATTAGAATATTTTTTTTATTTATTATCCTATAAAGTGAATTTCATTATACGTGTCTTTTTTTTCTTTAAATAATGTGAAACTTGTATTTAATTTATTATCTTTATTAGTTTTTGTTTGGATGTTATAAAATGTGATTAATTCATACATAAATTTCCAGGCAACTAAATATGTTTCATAGATAATGCTAAATGACTTATTACATTAATAAACTAATTTTAATTTGGTCACTGGTTCATATTATGAATTTTTTTGTTTCCAATATAATTAAAATAAATTTATTCAGTTGAATGAATTTGTTGTAGATGTTATTTTAATAGAATTATTAAATATAATTAATGAATTTTGGATTTAATATTAAATGTATATTTATTAATAACAATAATAATTATATAAAATTGGAATGTTTTTGTTTAAACTAGGTTTTGTAGGGGTATTTTTTTAGAAAATTTGCAAGGCTTGATAATATGTATTATTTGGATTTGGTTATTATTTGATGAAATGTATTTATATTTAATTTGAATTCATGTAAGTATGAAATTTTTAATTTGATTCATTTTATTAATCATTTAAATACTATTATAGGTTAATTTGTATTTAAAATCATTTTTTAAAAATATAATTTATAATTTTGAATAACTCTGAACTAATTAATTTAATAAAAAGCCATTTACCAAGATTTTAAATAGATTTATTATTTAATACTAAAATCCCATATGTATATGAAACCTAGATACAAAATAAATGAATAATTAATGTTTTATTATGACTTTCAATTTTTTAATTATTACTATCATTAAAATAATTTATTGTTTTTAACATGTTATAATTTTTGTATTAAAAATTAAAAAAAAACAAATTTTTAATAATTACGTGTTTTCATATTTTTATTTGATTTTTCTTGTAATATTTATTCTGTTTTTAAATAGTTATAAAAAATTCTCTTGAATTAGATTCTTGTTAAACTCTATTAAAATATGACATTTTATTTAATGAATAAATTATTTATTTATGTAGTTAAATATAATATAGTGTGTGTATTTTTATGAATCTTCTTGTTGTATATTAACATATATAATTGATTATATATTTTTTGGTATTTCCATGTATTCACGTTTTATGTGTCTTCTTAATAATTTCATTGTATAATTAATTGTATTAGATATTTAATTTTATAGTATATATTGTATGATTATAAAATAATTTTTCTATATTTAAATTCTTGTTCCAGATGTATAAAGTGTTTGTTAATAGTTCTCATGGAAACATTTGTTGCTCAGTATATTTTTTTAACATTATTTTTACCATGAACTATTACAGTAGCTATAAAATATATTCAAAAAATTTCAAATGGATGATTATAACATTGAAATTTAATTATTAAAATTATATAATGTGGTTTAATTATTTTTTAGTGTTGTTTTATAATTTGTAATTAAAATAAATCGTACATTATGTTACATAAAAATTAAGACACAATATAATTGAAAAGATTTTAATATGAATGTGATTCTTAGGAGGAAAATTTTAGGTCTTCCTATAACATTCAATATATTTTATTTTTGAAAATATTTTTTGTAATAGTTAGTGAATCATTATATATACGGAATTTTATGGTTTTGAAAATTTATTAAAAACACCTCATTTTGAATTATATTACTATATATGGTATGTTTTTGGAACAAAAAGATGGCTATGTAATACTTACCTTAACTTTCTGTTTTTTATGTATATTTAATTAATTTATGGTCATTTTTGCACTATTTTAAAATTTGTGTTGATGTTTTATTCTAATTAATGTTTGTTTTTTGAGTAAAAGGAGAACTTTTTTATTGTCATATGATTTATTGGTATTGGAAAATTATATGCATGTTTCAACCACAATTACAAGGAAAAATACAATTTTATTTTAAATAATGTGAGATATGAATAAATACGAATATTTAAAATTGTATTGTCTTGTTTTAAATGTGTAATTTTATATTTCCATGTTTTTTTGGTATGAGGAAAAATTTACAATACGAGAGAGAATATTTCATTTTCAAAACAGAATGATTGAAAATGTATTAAAAAGGGAGATTTACATTGATCCCTCTAAAGAAATGTTTTGAGGTCATCTAGAACCTCGTCTAAATATAACAAAAATGATCTTTTAAACCCTTTATTTTCCGGTCTATACACCAAAAAATTGGCATCCATTTAATTATGATGGATAAAATGATCCATGTATGATAGATAATACATTATTTTGATCCACCAGTTAGTAAGATTCCAGGAAAAATGAGTATATCCTATCATGAAAGCAGGAACATTAATAGTAGAGTGAAACTCAAGAAAAATATTATTCCATCCATGATATTAATATTTATCCACATTATTGTTGATAGAAATACTTTTTCTCATTGAGAGAGGAAACCATGCCACATGAACCGTAATGACATCGGAGGACAACTTCCTATTTATCCTTGAAAATCACTTAATATCCAAAGGTTCCCAGATTGCCTCTTTTTGCTCCATCAGAGTTAATATTTATCCACACAAAATGGTAATTCCATAAGACATTAATTTTATTATCAAGAGGGAGAATTTTACATTTGAAACTTACCAGAATATGAAAAAACAAGTCATGCATTAAAATAGAATAATAATCCTTTATCAATGTGTTTGTCTCCATGATAGTATAAATAATCATGGATAAATAATCAAGACCATAAAAGAAAAGTGATCATGGATCAATTTATTCCGGACAATCTAGATGATGGTAAATTTGTTCCTCTATACCAAACTAATGTAGATTCCTAATGTGAGGGGATTGAGATATGTCGCACCAACCCTTGAGGACTTCACTGAGAGAGACTACCCGAGGAAGATTTTCAAGAATGATATATAAGATAGAATTCGACATCGATGATGAATCCATAAAAATTGAAAATATTGAGATTGAACATAACAAGAGAGTAAATATATTCCATCTAATTGTAGGTTGTAATCATTTTGGAGCCTACTATTCGTTAATCTCCATATGAGGATGGATTTATAAGGCCTAACAATGTCTTTGTTAATTTTTCATTAACAATATATATCCATTTTGATAGATGTGGATTTACTATAATATAATCTGGTAAGTTAGAACACCATTACCAGTAAGACTCTGTTCCCTAAAATAATATCTATAGGAGAAAAAATAATTATCCATAGTGGTAATGTTGTGATTCAAGAGACTCTCCATGTTACCATGTTGATATTTTCAAGATATGTCCATATCAAAATTTAAATACTCCTCTACCATGGAATCAATAAAAGGATCACCATTTAGGATAAAATTATATAACTAAAGAGATTATTCTCTAAAATCAAGTCGTATGGATTAAGAATCAATTTAAAAACAAATTTATTTGAATGAAACAAAAATGAGTCAAAGTGGATAAAATTTAAATTCAATGTTATATTCATGAATTTATCCTAAAGAAAAAGTGCATCTCCATTGCCATTGATATGTAATCACATGAGAGAGTAATACAAGCAGTCTTTGAGGTATCCATGATTATTAATTCACAAACCCCATCCATCATACAACAGCTAACATGATTTCCATGAAACCATACCTATCTTCATCTCTAGAAAGTTACAACTCTAGATGAAGTTATTGATTGAAACATTTAATTGTTTTATAAGTGAATAAAATATCTTGTACAACATGAAAGAGTAAACAATAATGGAACAGATAACATACATCCCCATGAAAACCATAACATTCATGTATAAATATTTACTGTTCCAACAGAAAAACTATCTTCAGATTTTACTGAAAATTAAAATAAAACAGGAGGTCATTGCTTCACCCCATAACATTTCAACCCTCATGTATATTAAGCAAATAAATCCCTCACAAATACCTATATCCCTAATAAATTCAATTATTTGATGCTAGAGATATTATTTCCAAAGTTGAAAAAATATTTTCCCTAGCTAATAACTTGACCAGAAAGTTTCTAATAGTGAAAAGAGTCCTCTTAATGTTTTTTATATTTATCTTATTCGTTTGTGTGAATACGATAATATTATTAGCATAAAAAAATTTGTTTGAACAACATGTCCCCTACCAAATAAATATATATCCGTTTATCATTATTATCTATGGAGCATTGGATCCTTTAAAATAATCCTCAGAAATAGAAAAAATAAATACATATAAAGGTCCACCGAGTTTGACACCTCTAGAAAAATAAAAATAGCCTTCCATATAACCATTAATAAGTAAAATTATGTGATAAGAACCATTAATTATATTGACACAAATAATGAAAACATAATTGAAACAAAAAATATTACAAACCATGAAAATTAATCTTCAATGCATCATATCAATGAATTTATAACATCAATCCTATGAGGGAATATTTCCTCTTATTATATATTTTTCAACGATATTAACATATTATAAAGAAGTTATGAAATAGTCGAGAGGGGATCATCCCCTGATAAAATTGAACTGATTAGTTGATACAATATTTCATTCAATAGAAGTCATACTATTTGGCTGAATTTTGAAAACAATGTTATAGATTGTGTTCAATATAGAAACAATCGTAAAAATATGAATCTGATTCTAATTTTACAATTTTAGAATAAGATAGAGAAACTTAGAATTCAATGCATGAGTTAGAATGCCAACATTTAAAAAAATGAAAAACCAACCTACAAACATCAACTTGATTAATACCCAAAAAATATTAGATGAAAAAGTTACCAAAAACATCCATACAAAGGGAACTGTTAGTTTTAAACATTAATATAGCCTCTGTAATATCATATTTATTGGGAATATAAATGTCACTAGGGTTGTTATCTTGATTCAAAAGTCTCATAATAATACCACATGTGGGATCATTAATGATACATGGGCCATTTAAGTGATCCTTAAAGAAATTGTCAACACTATATAAGAGATCCATCCAATTGTCAATGAGTTGTTCCCAAACATTAATCACGAAGAGAAACCTAGAGACCTTAAGGATTTTCTTAATGGAATTTAAAACATTAGATTTTTTTCCACTATCTATTCTCTAATTAGCATTAAAAGGAACTCCTTATAAATCATCCTTGAAGTTGTGATGATAATTTAGCTTGTAGGGCATCTCAGATTCTTCCCAAACTCCATCAGAGAAGTCACTACATGTGTTTTTTTCTAGAACATGATGAGGAGGGGCCTAAAAAGAATATGTCTCAATATCATGATAATTGAATATATATTTTATAAGGATTATTAAATAATTATTGAGTAATATGAGTTGAAAAACACATTAAATGGAACCATTATTTATATCCAAAACTCTCGAAACATTCTGAGAAATTTTCCTATAGTTTGGGTGGGTGTACCAATGTTTTTTATCCTGAACAGAAATTGAGGTTTGGGGTCCTTACCCCCAATATCAATGACAATTGGATGATGGTCACAATTGAGTGTTGAAATATATGTGCATGATATATAGTCCCATGTATCCTGGGAAGCCAGATTGAAAAATTCCATAACAATGTTTTCTTACAACAAAGCTATTTAATTTTCCCCAACACGAAGAATATTTTTAACCAAGAAGATTATCCTGAATCTGTCCAATATGATCAATTCATGATCTGAATTATCTACTTGAGAAAGAGTTTTTAACCACACCCATATTCTCATCTAGATTCAATATTGAATTAAAATTACCATGAATATTCTAGTATAACAGATAGAAAATTTAAAATATCCAATCATCTCCAATGGATTCATATGATCATGATACATGTTATGAGCATATATGAAGGGAACATAATGTTGACTTCCCTATTAATTGAAATAAAATAAAACAAGTTGGTCACTAGATATGGTATGGTATGTTTCAGTCAAAATAATGAGCTAGAACCCAAATAATATTAATTTATTTGATGAATATATCATTGTAAATCACATGGAATTGTAATTTCACTTGATTAAAAATACCCGATGAAAATTTTCTTCTAGGATCAGCCATGCTTATAAGGATAGTCTTGTGTTTCTAAATGAAATTACTTTGGAACATGGTGGTATCATGATTGGATAATTCTTGGAAATTCCATAATAAAATATTCATTTTAATTTTTAGCTATTGTTACCCCACATTTTTTTCAATACGTTATTTATTTCATGCATTAGTTGGTCTACCAGCCTTCCACAAAGGAACAATAGTTCATTTCAAAAGGTAATTAATGTTAGAGGTATTTTCTAGAACATTTCAATCATGACCATTAATTACCTTACTAACCAGATATATCTATATATTTTGATTGAAATTAAGAGTGGTGACAAAAATCTCATTTTAAATTCCATTCCAATTTGAAACTTTCAAAGCTGTGAAATCTATAATGGTAGAAGTAAACGGTCTAGAAGTGGAAAGGTGTTCTTCATCCTGGATTGACTTCAAAGGATACACAATTTTCATATAACCATATGGGTTGAAATAATAATAAATAGTAGGAAGCACTACTATATTGACAAGGTCATAAGGTGAAATATGACCTGTTGAGTGTGCATAATCTTTTGGATATTTATGACATGATCGATAAATATGATACTCTAGATTAGTATGATCAGATGGATTGGAAAAATCATCAGGTGTAGGATAACTGGATAGAATGACAATTTTATTTGGAGTTGGGAAACCTTATGAATTGACATGCCCATTAGAGGAATCATTCTTAAGATCACTGATAGATTCATACGGCACCTATCCTATTGAAGTGAATGTAAGAGTGTACATGTTTCATGGGATATTTTCAGTGTTATAGAATTACCATTAATTTCATTTTGTAGAGTAATAAAAATTCATGAATATTATTTGATATGTCCACATTAAAATAATGGTCATCCCTATGTTCAATTTCACTCATAGTTATCCCCCAAAGCCTCACCTTAGTTGGATAGTTATGCATGGAAAAAAAGTCACATCTATAATCCTCTTCATTTTCAATGTACAAAAATGATTTATATAATGGTATAATTGATTTGGAAGGTCAAACTATTTTTTTTGATAATCCCCTATCTACAATCACATTTTTATGGATTTGATTCTTATTTACTTCATTTTTGTCTTTGACTTTGGGGTCCTCATTCACCTGATTTTATATCACAATAAAATTATAAAATATGTGTCCCATAATCATTCAAACATAAAAAAAGTGTAATGGATTAAAATTTAACTATAAAATCAGTACTTTTACATAATAAAAAAGTGTATTTCATTTTGGTGGTTTGATTTAAAAATTAACATCATCTAGATTTTGAAAAAAAATATATGTTCCCCTTATTTGGTTCTATGAATCATCGTAACAGGGGTACCCATGTATGATACAAATTCATCGATTATATTGGGGTGTTGGTACACCCAATTCAATCCATTCATTATAACACAAATTTTACATTTGGATTTCTTCATATTGAATGGATTAAAATTAACATTCCATTAAGAGAATCAAATAAATATAGGACTATTTTATACATTAAAAAGGTTTTGTGATGTATTAAGAACTTTCCTAGTGTGAAATGAAATGAAATACACCTCTCTTGATTAGAATTATCTTGTAGTCATGGATTTCCAATCAATGAGAAATTATGTTCATATTATCTATATAAGGACATGGTTTTTTAGCCTTTAAATAAATAACACGAACCATGATCAACAAAATATAGAGGGTGAAGCATTGTAGAAAATATTTCATATCTGATACTCCCAAAATATCCACAATTCTGAAGCTGGAAAATGTTGGGGGGTCTGGATGAATCCTCCTTGATTGGATCTGGAAACCAAATAGTTCCCCTTTGAAGGGAACACCCTTCTTTCTCAAAACATTATTTTTCAGAGGGACTTCTATGTTGTCATGTCATTGAGATGAGGAATATTGATCCTTGAAAGATAACTCCCACTCATGGTGAAATAATTCCACAGAAGAAAGAAAAAAACCATGATCATGAGAATTCATAATCACCAAATTGAAAATCATGGTTTTCCACTATTTTCATCTTCTCCTTCATAGTATCAATCATAATGTATGTATGTGTAACACTCTACTTCATAGGGGTTCCACAACCAAGACTAAATTAAGCTACACATCCCCCCTATATGATATGGCATTGAATCACCCTATACATAATGCACATAGTGGTTGAGTGTGGAATAACATGAGCCTTCTCTAATTCCCATTCATAGTGAAGGGTATATCCAGTGATAAAAAGAAAAAAATACAATAATAATCATTTCCAAATGTAGATATAAATCTATTATTATTTCACTTTTTAAAAAATGTGTCTCGATATTTTTTAGAATTAATATTAATAAAAAGATTACAAAACTGAGTGATTGTAGTTACAACATGTCTAATTAGGCAAAAAAAACTGATTTGTGCAATGTATCTAAGATGGTGTATGTTGACAGTCATGAGATATTTTTTACCAATCTTTTCATGGTATTTCATGAAGTCCATGAATACATATGGATTTTCAAAAACATTATTCAATATTTTTTCACGATCTTCTGACCATGTTTATTTATTTGTTTTCTGTGAAATTATATAAAAATATTTCTCCCCCTCATTGAGATGTTGACCTGTCATAATCATTGTAAAAGTCCATAAAAATTATAAATGTCTTGTGAAATTTCACTGTAAATACCCATTTAAGGTAGATATATTTCATTTTTACATTTAATTAAAATTTATTTATAATATTTTAAAATTAGATATTTATTATAAACTTATTAGTTATTTTTTCTGTAAAATTGAAAAGGCTCTATTTTAACCACATTCGGTTTTCATGCATTATATGGTTTTTTTTAAAATCATGATGTTCATATTATTGAATTTCAATTTTACTAAATGGGTTTTTAATATAATTAAGAATTTAAAAAGTTTATTAGTATGTAATTATTAGAATACGATGAAGACACAGTTTTTTCAATGAATATTTTAAAATACGGATTTTAATTGATTTTATTTCATATAAATTATTCTCAATATAATAATATATTTTTCATTTTTTTAAATTTCAATTATATATTTTAATTAAAAATAATGTAATTATAGTCTTCAGAATATTTTTAATACTTGATTATTTATAAAAAGAATTTATACTTAAAAGGTATTTTTTAAAACTGGATTTATTATAATATTCCAATTTACATTTAAGTTAAATTATATAAAATATACAATTTGAATATCCAAAATTTCATTAACATTTTTAATTAATACATCCAATTTTTTTAAAAAAAATCTTATCTATTTTTTATCACTAAGAATAGTGACCTTAGTTAACTTTTTTCATCTTGGTTAGGGTAAATCGAGTAATTGAGGTTACAAATAATATGATATGATCTAAAAAGATTCCATAACACTTTAATTTATCCTTTTAAATTATTTGAGATTTTCCATTTAAATATATGTTTTTTAATTAGGGGATCGTGATTCTATATAATATTTTTCGTGGCCATCATACAGTTTACGTAAAAGATCATGTAAAATTTTTTGCATTCATGTTTTTAATATATAAAATATTTTATGGGAGGGATAAAAACAAAATACCTAAATTTTAAATGGTTATATAAATTATAAATTATTTTTTATCTTGGTAGTAAATTTATCATTTTTATTAACTATATAATTAATTAAAATTCTTACGCAACACAAAAATTGTAATTATATAATTAAGATAAAAATAAAATAAATTATTTTAAAATTCTATATGTAAGAAATCTGAATGAATTATAATGTTACATGATTGATTTAAATATATTACTTATTGTGAGGATTTATCATCATATTATATTATAATTCATTGAATCTCTTGGTTTTTTTATGTCAAATTAAATGAATATCTTCAATAATGGAATTATAGATATTACATAACAAATAATATTTTATAATATATTTTAAATGTCCAGAAAGTCATATCATCAGACAAATGATTTTGAAATCTTTGAAATTATCAACTATGGTCCATTTATAATCAAATTCTCATTGTATGATTACTTTTTTTCATATTAATGGGTAAAAAATCAGGTTATCCAAGAAATCATCAAAGGGAATAAAAATGATTAAAACATTGAGATAACGTTTATGAAATAATCATAATATGTTAGTATTATATTTAAATAGATAATTTTGACCAACACCCTTTCTATCATTAAATTAATTTAGTTTTGAAACTGTTTTCCCTGAAATTTAATTTTAATTAATTTAATATTTTCAATAATTCAATGAGTTTCCCTTCACTATTTTAGAAAGTGGAATAAAAGTTAATAATTTAATCAAAATTAATAATCATTTTAGTTATTAAAAGACCAAAAAATCCCGCCACACTTCATATATGCCATGTTTAGATAAAAAACATCTTTGAAGAACTTTTGTGAAAATCATTAAATGCTTGTCTAAAGAGAATAGATAGTTCATAACTAATCAATTATATTCTATTTATTTTTATACCTCCATAAAAACATCATAAAACATAATAAAATAAATACAATACTATATTATATATATAGATAATTATTATGTCAAATCCCTATCTTATATCAATCTACTCTCTGATATAAGGGGAAATGAAAATCATTCTTATGTACGATGAATATAGTCTGAAAATCCGATGTAACTAATTTTCCATAACTACTTCCCACATTTATTTAATATAATGTATTTTATATGAATGTATAATACTCATGACACATAAAATATTTTTAAAAAATAATTTATAATATATTTTCACACCATTCCATTCATTTAAAAATAATAACATCATTTGTACATATGTGCGAGTCACCACTACCACAAAATGATGAGATTCTTTTTTATCACCGCATCACATTTTTGTTATACATAGGTGTATTTAAATAAATTACTTATTATTAATGATATGATTATAATTATATAAATATAAAATAATATAGATAATATATCTTTTATTGATAATTAAAAACATGAAACATTACACATGCATATATCTGGCCTACCATCTCCATGAATTTAACATAGATCATTTATCAAATCCAACATTCACAATAGTTCATAAAAATAGAAGTTAAATATAAAAACAATTTCACTTCATTATTAATATTATAAAATTTATTGAATAACTACTTCTTTGATTATAGTATACATACTAAAGTAATTTTTGAAATATGAGCCAAATATATTTGAAAAGACATATATGAATTAATTTTATTATTAAATTCACTATAACAGAGAATAAATAGTCTAATTAATATGATAATGGTTATTAATAAATTTAATAATTTCATATGTTTATTATTTTAATAATACATTGTTTTTTATAATACATTGGAATATTTGAAGAAGTATTTTTGATGTTAGGATATGATCTAACAAGATATTTAAGAGCTCATAGAGGACAATATTAATGTAAAAATTTAATAAAATTATGATATTGTATGTTTGTGGTTTATTTGAAAGTTTTAAATTAATCCAAATAAGAGACCCAAATAAAAAAATTATACCGATGTAGAGTTTAAAATTTATGTTTTAACATTACAATCACAAAATGGTTATCATTTTCAGAAGTTGGGTTGAGTACCATCATGGGATAAATAATTTAGTTAAATAAAAATACATGATTAAATTTTTAATTAAAATAAATTCATAATATCCAATAGAAATTAATTATTTTTCAAAAATACAATTTTTAGTGGGTTTATCTTAGAGACATAATAGAAGATCGTGGAGGATCATTGGAAGACATCATATCATTGGTCAATAATCAGAGGACCACACGAGCCACCAATTTCAACATATTATATATATATTTCTGAATATGATTGCATTGAAAAATTATTTTCTGATGATTGATCAAAACTCATGGTATTTAATTTTTCCATTTCGTTATTTCTAATTTAATTATCCAATGATGTAAATGAATAAATCCACTAATATATAGATTTTCAGGTCAATCATGCTTTTCATGTATGAGTTTATTTTCAATGGATTTTGGAAGATGATATTGTTCATTGTTGTTTATCATTTGTAATCTTTATATTATAATAAAATTTATTACATCCTAACTATTTCATGAATTTCATTACACTTTTTTGTTTCATGTATTTCTTCCCTTTGTTCAAAACATGATCATCCCTGGTATTTTGTTAACCTGCAATTCGAACAATACTCAATGGATGACTATTGTGAGCTCCATTTTTTGAAAAATTTATTTTCACCTAGGGTCATGGTTAAAGATTTTGGGACAGATCATGGTTTTATGATAATGGAATTTTGGAGATTGATCAAGATTGAATATTGTGATACCCATTGTGGTTTTGCATGCAATAATAACACAATGCGATGATGATTGATTCCCATGTGATGGGTGTGAATGGAATTTTTATACATATAATGTAATGTATTAGTCAAAACAAGATGCATGTTTTTTGGGTCTTTTGGAGGGTTCAAAAGCACCAGTATCATTAAGGGAAGACATTTTACAAATTTTGAGAATTTCTGAACTACTGGAATTTTAGTTTACAGGGACAGATGCAGTGTAGTCCACTTTATGAAATGTTATGTATTAATTCTATATTTATATACCGCATGATATGTGGGAGTCCCACACAACTCATGCTCCCTAGATCTGTATCTCGGTGCTTAGATGTAGAATACTCTTAGAAATCCATTTGGAGATAGATTAAATATGTGTCAGATCTCATTCCTTGCATCCATTGTAAAATGGATAAATGTGTATCTATAGTAAACATAAAGGACCCTAAGGGATCCAAAACATTATGTGTGTTTCAAAAAAGAATATTTGTTAGAATATAATGTGGGTATGTTGAGATACACTACCATGACCATTATACACATCCTTGAATAGAGAAACAAGGTTATTAAGTTGAGAATCTATAAGTTTTATGGTACATGATATGTAATATCAAAAAAATCCTGGAAATATTGTAATTAATTTTAAAGTAATTTATATCTTCAATGTTCACAAAGTTTGTTTGGGTTATTTTCCTTGGCCAATCCCATTAAGAGTACGATTTAGATTTATGTTATGTACATATGTTTCGGATCCCCTCAACAAGATGATTGTCAGATAATGTTCATGGTGTCCCAACATATGAACTGATGTGTGATCATATATCATTGTTCATTCAACCAATGTAGGTTATATGGTATCAAGATGATCATAATAAAAAGGGAATTAATCAACTATTTTGAAGTTCAGTCTATTAGGGTATGTGGTATCATTGAGCATATGACCCCATACATACTAGGTTATTACAGTACGCTCCACGGTGTCCCCCTACGAGCCTAGGTATGCTTCCTATTTATGTATTTGGATTTTATGAATCACAATGTGTATATTAATTTTCATGAACCAATGAGTCTGACCTCTTGGTAATGTTCCTCAGGGAGAATATGGTTAGTGGAGTTGATTCTATTGCATGGGCATTACCTCAAAGCCTTGAGTATAGTCTTTTGATTAGAAGCCTTGTTGAGATATATTTGAGACTTGAATTGTATAATGGTTATATAATGTGTTATTTTTGTTATATTTATGTCTTTATTTCTAATAGATATATTATGTTTTTATGACTCACTACTCTATTGACACATTTTGTATGGTGATTGTAGGGTGTTGTGTTAGGTACTAATATAGTCAACCAGGCATGACATTTGGTTGCACATGTCATGTATTATGTATCAAAAATAATTTTTTATTGATTAATTGGAGTATTATCCTTATTTTTAGAATTGGTTTAGATATAAATACTTTGGTTGTACTAGGTGTTTCATTTTACTATTGTTATATCCTTCCTTGAAGGTTAGAATATTCTACAGTTTTTCTGTTGAGCTTGTATTTGTATATTTTATTCCTTCTTGTAATTTATCATAATATGATGTGTAATATATATGTAGTCATGAATATTGTATCAATTTCATTTAACAGTTAGTATTGTATGTGTTCATTGGGATGTGTGTATGTGTAACCATACAAATGGATAATGAATCCCATGTGTCTTGTATCACTATTCGTCATTGGTTGTAAAAAATGATTCAATTAGAGTTTTTCATGGTATATAGAAAATAATCTTATAAAACACTAGTTCGACCTTGATTTGAAGGGTCATGAAAGAATGGTATTAGTGTATAGTTCTTCATTGGACTGATTTTTTTAAATTTTCATGGTATGAGAATTTGTTTTTGTACAAAGAAAATTGTGTTAAAATATTTTTTGTTCATTTTTCAAGCCAGTGAATCTAATATTGGTGATGCATAAAATATATCCATTAATACAGACTCTGATAACCCACATGATGACTCAACAGTAGTAGAAACCAGTTTTATGTGGAAAATTAGAACACACATAATATAGAAATGGTTTTTGGTATCCATAACATATTTTTAGTCAACTATGTAGATATTATCATCGAATATGGGAAAACTATTATACTTGTAGGATATTTTCCCACCACTACCAGTGAGGTTTCCATATAAAATCTACATTATGACCCAATTGGGGGTGGGGAATCAATATAGAGTAATTTTCACACTACTAATTTCCTTTTAGTTGGAAACATGGTTGAACTTCCGCTCGTTGATCTCTATATGAACCAAAATCTAGTGGGCTATATGGGGGCATAATTTTACACTTTTTCTTGGATGGTTCTATTTTTTCATGATGATGATTTAAAGGGGTTGAACCTGAATTGTGTGATTCCATGATAGATCTTTCATGGGATCCAGGGTGAATATGATCCATTGAAAGAAGGCATGTGACATAGGTCACATCACACAAGGCTATGTATTTATGTAGGGCCTCAGAGGTAGCTATATTTTCTAATATTGATTTGTTTCAATGATTATAATGAACATTTGTATCATGGGTGACATGTTCATACACATCTAATTGAAAATGAAAATATGGAATATAAAAAAACCTAAAAGTGGAATCCTTTAGAGCATGGCGGTCTATAGGGTAGTGAGTGAGGATATTGAGAAAAGAGTGTAGCATAGGGTGTCTAGAACATTCATATATTTCCAACACTACCACCCATATGTGGTACACTATAGGATTTGGGATATGGTGGTCATGGAAATGTGTATCTATAGGCACTAGAGACATAATACGTAGATACTATGGGAGTGACTCAATATAGTTTTTGTTACTTTTATACATTAGATTAATTTTTGGAAGACTTAAGAAGGAGCCACTCTTTCATTTGTATATCATCATTTATATACATAGAGATTCTCCTCAAACCATTGGGATGACAATTATTTTTAGAGAATCCTACAATGTGGATCAATGATCATATATTTTTCTACTTTGTGACCGGACTCTTGGGAATATAAGGATCATCACATGGAACCTTTATATATCTGCAATGGGGTGCTATGATTTTTTCATCGATATGGATGTGTTTTCTTCCATGAATTTTCAATTTTGACTTATCAGATATTGTTTCTCTAAATCGATGTGTGGGAAGAATTTTTTCATTTTTTTAGCAGTGATCTACATGAAATTAAGAAATATATTTTTTGAAGGAGGATACAATATAATTCTAATCAGATGGTTGTTATGAACCACGATATAGTGAATTATATAAGATTTTATTTTCTTATAGTGTTGATGTTGTATATGTACCTACATCCTGTGGGTGTTTCAGGCATATCATTCCATCCAATGATTATTCTTTATATATACTGTCACCATGTATGACCAAATAATAAAATTATAGTATAATACTACATCATATTTCAAAGAGTTTTGATTATTTGATCATGAAATATAAATAACAATTTCAATGTTAGACCCAATGTGTTTTCATAGGCAGTCATGTGTTGTTCCCCTTGCATATGAATGTGAGTATGAGGTTTGCTATGGAATGATTTCGCATAGACCAAATTAATGTCATTTAAGAGTGTCCATCCCTTGATAATTTATGATTTAATCACCCATAAGTTAAGGGAAAATTCATTCTTTAATTTGAACACATGATTTTTTATCACAAGCTCTAGGATTGAGTGGAGGATGTACTAATGGACTCACTCTATAGATGCTACAGTTTTTCATTCGTATTTATAACATTTGTCATTTTAGATTAACATGTTTTTGGTATGACATATTAATTGAGTCTTTATTATTATATCAGTTTATGGTAGTCTTCCTAGTTGATATCCATGTGTAGACAATGTCTGTGGTGATCAAGCATGGTACTTAAGATGGATTTGGACATGATCTGATCAGACAATATTTTTGGGATGATCATAGTGTATATGTTCAATATTTAGTAGGTTAAAATATAAGGATATGTAATATCTAAAATAGGATTGATAGTGTACCCATAAAATGTTAAGCTAGTGCTAGTTTGGGACACACCAAATGGTGTGGACATAGCATAAGGACCTCAAAGTGAATTTTTTTCATCTTTCGTTGTTTAATAGTATGATAGAGTAATTTAACTCATTAAATAGAAATTTGTGGACTAAGATGATGCAATATATCTATTTATTATGGGGTTTTCCCATCCATTTATTTAGTTAGTCAGGGCGGCATAACATGGGGATATCCATTGTGAGTACGTTCATTACTAAATATACTGTAGACATGTTGTTGATGGATTTTCTGAATGTGGGTATTACATTATACAATATAAGAAATACTACTAGAATAGTCATGTTATGAGATAAGATAATGAGGTGGTTTTTTTCTATATTAATATGTCCATTAGATATGAGGATGTACAAATATATTTTGTCATTTGGTTTGTTGTCAAAGGATGTTGTTGGTTTTTCTATGATTAATTAAAAATGTCTCGATTATCAGTTGGACATGGTTATTGTGACTAAGAATAAGTGGAATTGTGATGGTATATATTTTTGTTAGATATTTCAGAGTAATTGAGTGGATATGATTCTATCTTTGTGATATTCTATTAACAACATTTTGTCCCACACTGAAACCATATGAGTGTAGGGTGTAGTAGAGAGATTGAGATTACTATTCATGCAAGAGGTATTTTGCATTCCTGAATTTATCATAATGATTATTTTGTATGATGAGGCTCACTTCAAATCATTATTAGGGAGAGGATGAAAGATCTTTGAGACTTACTAGTCATGAAACATTAATTCTCTTCTATAGGTACTTCTAATAAAGTATATCAATCTAGTTCTGGTGTTTTTTTATTTTCATGTTAGTTATGGGATATAGTTGGTATGATAATTTACATTTTCTACAACTTTATATCACATTTATTACAACTCCATTATTGTTTTATCACTTGTTGAGTCTTTGTATAGGAGAACCTATAAGACGTATCACTACTTGTTAAAGCCAGTGGGAAACAAAACTTTTGGGAGTAGAGTTGGTGAGAGAGATGGTTGAAATGTAATAGATTATCTCGTGGAAAATGTGGAATCTAAAGTGTTTTAAAATATCATGATTCGATGATAAATAACTCTTGTGTATTTAAAATCTGTGAAATAATGGTTTCTGGAATGGATTATCCAAGGCGTTTTTGACCTTCAATTATGGGGAAAAACATGTGGAAAGTAGATTTTTTTGGACTTCATTGAGACTCAGAGTCTCTCTTGAGTATATACCAGGCTATAGATTTTAGTTATATTTTCCACTTACTAATTTAAATTCCTTTGTGATGATAATATGACTACTCTCTTGATTATTTATGATTTGTGATTTCAGGGTATCATAGTGGATATTTTAATACTGACCCGTGTGTGGAATATTCCCCCATAAATCATGTCTTATACAGATGGCCAGTCTTTTTACAGAGCCCAGGGAGGAGTAGGAGAAGTTGGATGATAGTATGATAATGATTTTAAATGTTTGTAGTATGTGTTTCATTTGAAAGTAGTCCCCAAATTCTATACAGGTCGGTCTGATTTTTGTTTTTGCGAAGGGATTGTATTTCTCCATTTAATGCATTCTAGTGAAAAATTTATAATCTAGTTGGGGATATATATATGACTGAATTTTGTATCAATTATATTTTCATATTATAATATTATGTGTTCATGGATATGTGTATCTATGTAGAGGTGCATTAGTCTAATGCATCCCATCTGTGTGATATGCATATATAGTGGCAATTTCCTGTCCCTATCTTATTTAAGGTTTCATTTGGGTTTCAAACTGAGCTTATCTTTGGACATGATATGTCTAATAGTTCAGGTCATGATAATTATCAGTGAATATAAGTAATGTGTGAGATGACAAAACTTTAAAAAGTGATCACTTTACTTAAAAACAATAAGTTAACTGTTATAATAATTTATTTTCTAAATAATTATCATCCATGTAAACATTTATATACTATTTTATGTATATTTTGATTTGATCATAAATTAATTGGTAATTATATTTTATTTCTATTTGTTTTGTTCTTTAAATTGATTTTAAAATTAGTTTTTATCTTATTTTATAATGATATTTAGGGAATATCATTTATACATGACAATAATAATGTTTTGTTTTAATGTTTCTGTTCTCAATAGTTTCTCCCTCTCCCATATCAACTACATGATATTTGGGGTCCTTCAAAATATTATTTTTTTCTTAAATAAAGAAGCCTCATTAATTTTTTTTTCAAAATTTTTAAAAAGGGTTTTAAATGGAATGTGTATTTCAACATCCAGCAAAGATTATTTGTGGATGAAATGAATTTTTTATGAGAATAATATTGAAAATTTGAAAAAAAATTATGTTACTATAATATATTTGTTTATAGAAATTATTTATGATTAAATTTGGTTCCATTATAATCTATGTATTAGTAATTAAATTTTAAACAATGGACGGGTGGCTCTGCTATAAACCAATGATATGTTGGTATTTGACAACCAAAAAATGAATTGGTTAATAAAAATCATTATATTTGAACACTTTATTAATTACACATGTAATATTGACATGAAAATGATATTCTATGTTATATACATGACATATTTATGCTTGTAATGGAAAATAAAGGGAAATATAATTATTTTACAAGGATAACTTTTGAGCTTATGTTTATACAAAATGATTTTCTACATCATAACAGTGAATTGTATATGTTTTTTTATAAAATATTTCTTATTTTTTAATGATTTAAAAGGAACCATAATGAGTTATAATATACCTTTAAATGTTTTAATGAATCGTTTTATGAAATTATTTGTGTAAAAAATCTATTTTACTGGTATGGAATTTTATATTTTGATAACCATACATGATGGAATTATTTATCTATTCTTATAGACTAATAGGTTATATTCATTATTTTTTTTATCTCCCATGCTTTGTTTTTTCTCATCCCACAAATTAAAATGTAATACATTGGGTTTTAATGATGGGGGGAGTGTGAGGTGAATATAAATATTCTGAATATATTTCATAAAAATAAAAAATTTTAAATCATAAATATTTTGTTTGGTGTGGAAAAACGATACAATGTTGAAGTTTAATCATTCTGATTTAATATTTATTTATTTAGGTATGATGGAATAATTCTCTAAAATTTTATATATTAATGATATTAAAATTTAAGAGAATAATTTCATGACTTTGAAGTCATGTTTTTATATATTTATTATCATGTTATTATAGTTGGTATCAGAGGAAAGGTTAAATAACAGTATAGGTTTGGATAATGTTAATAAAAAACTTTATTATTATAATACATTATAGATATGATGAAATTATATAGTATAAAATGAGTACCATTTTTCATCAAATATAGTTATGATCAAACTAATTTTCTATAAAGGATAATGAGAAGAATATATAAGAATTTATAAAGGGTTAGAAATATATCTAATTCAAAATACCAGAAACTTTGTAATTGGGGATAATTATTCAGTGATATATCAATTAAAAAGGCTATAAATTTAGGTGGTATCCATGTTACATAGAAACAGGATATGCCAATGATAAACATATTGATATTTGTGCATGTTAAAAAAATATCCATATTCATTCGGTTGATCATTTGATCTAGTGGTAGTTGAAGGATAAATAAATCATTTGTAAAATATATTTTAATCCATGGGTGAATTGAATGTTAGAAAAAAAACTCATATGTTGGATTATATATAGATTAATTTTTATGTATAAAGTGTTATCAAATTTGCATAATGTCTATGTGTGACTTATGATTTATAGTTGAATAGAGTATTATGGATTATATAGTATAGCACCCCATTTTTTATTCATCTTGGAAGAAAATCGATGTAAAGCGGCCATTAAGAGTATTGATTTTCAAATAGGATGAAGAGTGACCTTTCTATCATTACCTTCAATGGTTCTAATTATTAACAGGATAAGTTAGAGATTGAATTATTTAAGGGGATGCTTTAGTCATTTCCAATACCTGAGAAGAAATGGGGGAATATATCCAAAGGCCTCATTGTTTGATTTATAAAGTAATCATGAGGTAATAATTTGATATGTTTTATTTTTGTTGGACTGAATAGAATTTCTCATTTTCTTCACATTCAATATATTATTCCATTATATCCTCATAATATAATATTTTGAAAGTTGATATTCATGTTACATGGAAGTCTTATCTCTATAATTTAGGACTTTTGTCTTAGGTTAAATTCTCATTTTTGTAAATTATTTTAGATGTTGTTGGATATTGAATTAATTTTTAGCATAATATTTCATGATCAATCTGCTGGGAAATATTATGAAAGTATTTACACCATAAAATAAATGTTTTTTGTTTTTGAATAGATTACCATTGATTTTGAGATAAGAATATTTCATTTGTTTAGTTTAATTATATTAATAGTTCTCAATCCATAATGTAGATGGACGATTTTGAGGCATTACATGGAATGTGGTGTCAGAATATAAATTTATGGTATGATGAAGGTGAAATAATGTTTCTGGGAAAATAATTGGAAGAATAAATAGTTGAAATGTAAAATATGACTCAAAAAATATGAATATGAAGCATAGAAATAAGAAAACATATGAATTTAACTAGATGGTATATCATTATATTTAGGTATGTGATCATCTTTTTCTTAAACAATCGGAATACAAAATTTTTAATGATTTTGGTTAAAAGGAGATGATATGTATGTGTTTCATTAAAACTTATGAAAATATTGGGAATTTTAGATTTCGTTCATACTAATTTTACATGCCTTTAATTTTATCCCATGTAAACAATGTATTTATTGTTTCAACAACATGAAAATATGAGTCCGATTTAGGACATGTTTTGATCCTTAATGTTGTCCAGTTGTGAGAGAAATATTCATACCATGAATAAAAAATTGAAATTATTAACCATAGAAGGAAATTTTAAGAGAATAATAAAATTCATCACGCTATGGTTTTCTATAAATACAGTATGGCTGAATAAGAGACATGGGTATCAATTTTTTTTATGAAACAATATCCTAAATTGTTTAATATGTAAAAAAATAACAAGGAAAAATTTTTCCAAAAGGGAAAGAATGTAACAGCCCATGTAAGATCAAGATTAAGAAATTTCATTCCTGGTTAACGATCATTTATTATATTTTATTATGTTGTGGTTATTATAATGATATTTTGTAATTTATCAATAAAAAATAACAGATATATTTCTATAAATATTTGGATTGGATGTATTATATTTTATTATTTAAAATATATATTTTAAAATTATGGTTTGGAAGAAAATTTATTAATTTTAAGAATTCATCAAATCAATGTTCTATTAAGTTTAATTTTTTAGAACATTCAAAAAATACTGAATTATTATTGATTAGTGAAAAATTATTTTAATTAGGAAGTGTATTTTATTTTACTCTTTTTAGTATGTATTAAGCTATTTTTTTGTTAATTTTTAAATATATTTAATTTTGTTCTTAAAAAATTATACTTAAGATTTTTTGAATGAATTGTGAACATTACTTTTGTATTTAATCATTTTTATACAGATAAATAAATTTTTCCTTGAAATTAAATATCATTAATATTTTTTGGGTTTAATATTATATATATTTAATAAAATTGAATTAAATAATTAAAAATTTACTAAATATTTTTAATTAGGGTTATTAATTTTTTTAAAGAATGATATATTATTTTTTAACAATATAAATGATATCTTTGAAATTTGTTTCAACATTGTAAATGTAAATCAAATAATTTAGGTAAAAAATAATTTGATTGGGAAAAATAAATAACCCTATAAATTGTATTTATCAAATTGGATGTGTAGAGGTCATCCATGACCACCAATTTTCTAAAATATTGAACCTTGGTTCCATTTTAATTTGAATATGACCATTATAATATTTTATTAAAATATAATGTAAAAAAAATAAACATTCTTGTTTTTATTTACATTAATATTTCTGGTGGGGATAAAAAAATATATTTGACAAAAAATAATTTATTCGAATGATATGTTTTTATTTTTATCATGATTGTTATATTTTTAATTTTTAGTGATGAAATAATTACCATAAATTATTACAGAATGATGACTGTGTATTTAATCAATTAATATAATAAAAAAATAAATTATTTTTAAAATATTAAAAGTAATATAATTTAATGAATTATTTTAATTTAGGAATTATATAGATAAATATATTAGGTTAAGAATTTTTTAATGTATGACATTCTAATTCTTTTATTTTCATGTTTTTTACAATGATTAATTTATTGAATAGTTCGAATAATGACATTGATGATATTTTATAATAGATACTATTATACTAAATTATTTTAAATTACAAGAAATCTTATACCGGTAAAAGTGTTTTATATATGGGTTATAATATGAATCATTGTGTATTTACATTCTAATTATCATTTTATAGTAACTATCAGAGTTAATGAAAAATTAAATATGTTGAAATCATGATAATCATTAAAATGGTAAACATAGGTTTAAAATAAACAATGTTTAAGTAATAATATAAACATGTAAAAATTTAATGGATAATTGTGTTTCAACCCATATTCATCCGATATTTGATTTATATTAGTTTGGATCCTTTTTTCATGAAAATTAATTTATATTTATTTTATATTTTAAGTAATTTTTGGAGTGCCCCCACATAACATGTAATGGGGAACCACCTCCACTCTTTTTATTAAATCTTCAGAATTAAATTATTGGAAATTCCTTCCAAAATAATATCATTTAACACATACCCACATACTAGAATATAATTTTATAAGATAACCCATCTAATAATACTTCTTTTTTATACCATAAAATGTTATATAAAGAAGAGGTATAATTAATTATAATGTTTTTTCTTTTAATTTATTCATATACCTTAAAATAACTTCATCAAACATGATGAAATAATATCTATATTATTTTCGTTAATCTTAGAAAATTTTTTGTTAAATAATTAACTTATATCTACCTCTGCTTCTATAAAAATGGAATTAGAATCATCATTCTCCTAAAAGGCGGAAAACCACCACAAGAACCAATGAAATCAATATTCTATCATCACCTATCATGGTTGTTTATAATTAAATATATAATATAAATATATTATATTCTTGAAATATTTATTGATTTATATTATTAATAAATCATATATTATCATATCATTTCATTCATTGAAAATTATTAATGACGTTAATGTGTAAATGTTGATTACCACCTCAATAAAACAGTTTGACTCTTTTTTCCTCACCACATCATATGGATGGTATATTTAATTGTGTTTAATTAAATAAAATAGTATTTATAATAAAATGAAATATATTTTATTGATGAAATTATACATTCCTTCTTTCCATAATGGTTGTCAAAAAATGAAACCATTACTCTTGTATACGTACATCGTACCATCTATACGATTTTATCAACTTTAATTTATTGTTACCATATTTTATAATTGGTTTGAAAACTATAATTTATTTATAAAATAATAATTATGTCGTTAGATTTTTTTGTACGATGAAATAATGATCTTTTTTCAAAAAATTTCCATACCGATTCTATTATTATCATATGTGTTGAATATAATTAAAACATATGTTGCGATGTAAATTGAATATGTTATTTATTAAAGGTTTGAAATAAATAAAATATTATACTAGAAAAGGGTTATTTAATAACTAATTAACAAAAATTTTAATTAATTAATATAAATAACATTTTTTATGATTTAGATAGGAGGTAAGAGGTACATTACATTCAAAACCTCGATTTGATTGTTTTATTAATTTATTTTATATTATTTTTTCTTCTATGTACAAATACTTTAAATAATTTAAACCATTTATTTATTTGGAAATAAAATAATTATTACAAAAATATTATATCACATTTTTATTTTCTTTCAATGGTTCTTAAAATATTTATTTATATATATTTTATTTGGATCATTTTGACAATCTTTACGAAGAAAAAAATATGTTCAATTTTAATGTACACAGAGTCCTCTGTTATTTATTCCACCATAATCATTATATTAATTTTAAAATCAATTGTAATATTATTTTAAATTTATTTATTTTTTATTTTAGAACAAGTTTTCTAAATTAATGAAATATTTATTCATTCAAAATTTGTTTCTATGGTTAAAAAGAATATTTTTATTGGTGTAAAATTTAACATTACCAAATTTTTGTGCCTTATAATTATGTCATGGTTTTTGGTATGAGGTTATTATAATACGTGGTTTTGTTATAAACTATAGAATGTTGTTTCCATTACCAACCAACAATTAATGATAATGTTATAGATAAAGGAATAGTGGATTAATGATAATCCAATAATGCCTTCGGATAGAATTATGTTTAATATTGACCATATTGTTTATTCCAATTGTAATATTGATGGGATTTGTTTCCAAAATATTACTACAAGATTTATCTATAAATTATATGGGGTTAAACAGAAATATTATGATTATCACATGGTATTTTGATGAGTTTATGCTTAAAGGAATGTATTTGCTAAATCATATGGTTTGAAATGTAGAATAGTTTTTCATTTTTTAATGTTTTTAAATATTATTTTCATTTTTTTATTTCACCTTTATAAATATTTAAGAATATGTTTTATGATATTCATTATGAATAAATGTTTTTTATTCAATGTGAATTTTTATTTATGAAAAAAATTTTATTTGAAGATTAAACTTTTTTATTAGTGTTCGTGGACTGATATGTTTTATTATTAATTTTATTTACCTTATTAAGTTTATAATTCTTATAAAATGATTCAACATGTTTTTAAATTTTTTTAAGAATGGATAAGGATGAGGATGATTTCAATATGAAATTTTGAATATATCTCATGAAAATAAACATGTAATATCATCTATTTTATTTTTTGAAAAAAATAGATACTAAGTAATACATTTAATTTTTTTGATATAATATTTATTTTTGTACATGGGATTGAATATTTATCTAAATAATTAAATGATAAAGATTAAAATATTCAAGTCATTGAAATGATGATTTAAAACTCAAAATTATGTAATTTCTAATAACACATCATTAAATTTGGAAATAAATATCATAATAGAAATGTCATAATGTTTTATTTTTATTTGTATTTATCATATATGAGATCTAAAATAAGAGTTTTTCATTATATTAACAAGTAATTATAAATAGGATGCATCATTTCTAGTTTTTTTTATTCCAGGTCTCAAAGGGTTAAAAAATTATTATTTTTAATTTTGTATGTTGTCTTACACATAAACGATAGAAATTTATAAGAAATAAAAAAAATTCTTTGTCACAAAGTTATTAGTTATTATTTTAATCATGGTAGTTATATTATATTTTAAATATAAAAATATAATCATTATTTCAAATACTATATTTTTATAAATTTAATAGTTTTTATTAATTTAAATTTTTATTTTAAGTAAGAAAAATTATAATTTTTATCACATAAATATTTTTGAAAATAAATTTAACTTATATGGTGCATTAATAGTAATTGGATATATTGAAATACATTATAGTTTCGATCTACAACATAAATCTATGTGTTTTGAGCATTATAATCAATTCATTTTTTTTTGTTTAGTTTTTTTAAAAATGTAAATGTTTAAAAAAAAAGAGGTAATATTAAATATTAAATGATTTTAAAATAAATATTTACTATTAAAAAAATTGAACATATTCATAAATAAGGAAATATTAGTGGGAATTTATGGTGGTGGGAATAATTTTCATAGAAATAATTATAGAAATATATTTTTAATAATATTTATATACTTAAAAATAATAAATAAATTTGGATTAAAAATGTGTAATTTATAAAAAATAGAGAATTTGTTGGTGTCTTTTAGTAGTGTATATTCTTTGAGATTTTTAGTGGTGACTATGCAGTTCAATGTCCAGTGAAGATAAAAAAAATACACTCATTTCATAATTGTCCATTATTGTAAATTTTTTATCTCTTGAATATGATTTGAAACATAAAATTTTATTGTAGGCATTGTTGATATGTTTTTTAATTTTGTAGTCGATTTCTTATATAATATTAGTGGATATGAATAAATAAATTTAATTAATTGACATTGTTTAGAATGAGAGACTTTTGATTCTTGAAACATATTTGTTTTTTAATTTTCATCTAAAATATTGGTAAAATACATAAATATATATATAAATATGATAATATTTTTGATTAATCATACTTTTAATGAAATATAGTGATTAGTTAAATGTATATTTAAGTGTGTAACATTAGTAATATATTGAAATACAATGATATAAGTTATTTTTATGATGATATTTTATAATTTTTTTAATTTTATTTTATTATAAAAAATATGTTAAATCCACCACTTCAAAACATTTGGGCTACTCACACATATAAGGGGGGAGAGTTATTTTTATCTTATCATTAATGGATTCAAGTTATACTCAAATTATATATGGAATATCTGGTTACGTCTCAAATACTATCTCTCACCAGTATAGGGGGTTCTCATGGTTTAGACTAATCCATAAAAAATTAGGTTTTTTAGAATAATGGTTACATAATCCCACTATTTTTCTTATAGACCATTATATTGGTATGAAATTCAATTCATGGATATCAATAATGATTTCAAAATTCTAGTTATTTTTCAAATTTCAAGATTATTCAAAATTTATGTTCAAAATATAATTTTTATTCATTTCATTTTAAAAAAATATAGTAATGTGCTTATATTATCCAACAAAAACTTTCAATTAGGCCAAGAATTCGTTATACCTATGTGCCATCCAATGTTCAAAAAACCATGATTTCTTTATAATTTTAGAGTTATTAATTTTTAAAAATAACAACTCTCTGGATTAATATGATTACCTATAATAATAAAATAATTGATTATACGTGGTATTAAATGCATTTTCTAGAGTTTTAGTGACTAAAATGTTTATATTCTACATTGAGTAAAATTGTACACAGAAGGATTTTATATAAATTAAAAATATATTTTCACAATCAATACAATTAGAATTTATAGGATAAAATATGTGAATTATAATGATTTGATGAAATTATTTTGTTGATAAATTCAATGAATAAATTGGAATTTTAAAAAAACAAAAAGATTTTGTCATAATTAAAATATATTTTCTATTAAATATTTGATTAAATCGAGGTATATGTAAAAGACTTATTTTTTGAGGTACTGTTTTTTACTAATGAATAATCTCCAATATTATTTTTTAGCAATTTGAATCCATTTAAAATATTTAATAATGTATGGAAATTTTAGTGACCTCATCCCAGTATCCCGAAGCCCATTGATACATTATTTCATTGGCATAGGATACAAGGAATCAATTCTAAAACAAAAAAAAATAGTTTTCTATCTTGTAATATTAGATAAAGACATAAAATTATCATTAAATTTTAAATTAAAAATATAGAAATAGTTTTCATTGAAAATTACATTAATCCCTTTCAAATATCCCTAAATATAAATCACAAAATACTTTGTCATATCATGCCTAAAATAAATCATAATAAATGTATATACATTGATGCTCAATATGGGTAATCATATATCATACGATATGAATTAATTTTAAATAGTCAATATGTATTGGTATATAACTAAATTAAATTCCATTTAATTAATAAATTGAGTATTATATTGGAAGAATAATTGATGATTAAATATTGCTATATAAATAATCACATGGTCAAGAAATATGACCACAAATATTATAACTAATTGAATAATTACATGTAATTCTATAACACAATTAATAATAATGTAATGTATAAATATAGACATCTAAGACATGCTACTAATCCATGTAACAAGTCGTCGAATACCACTGATTCTTTTTTCAAAACATCTATTACCATCAAGTCCAGTTACAGGGAATCTATATTAATGAGTTAGGTCGTAGATACATTCAAATATAATTTGTATCATGAGGCATACTGATGCATTAAGGGGGTATATTAAACCCCAAAAATAACATAAAAATTTTAATTCATTCCTCATATCAAATCATTGAAACAATAACACATTTTATATTTGAATTTAAAATCTAACATATGATATTTTAATACATAACCTACTCAAAAAATATAAACATAAACCATTTAAAGTAAAATACTAAATGGTAGTAAAATTTTACATCATCAATTAAACTGATTGTAAATCGACCATATAATTAAAAGTATACTATCTTTTCAAAACATCATTTTTGTGTCATAATTACATTAAATATTGGATTCCATTCATAAATATAAACACCATAAAATTCAATAAAAATAATCTGGAGGAAAACATCACTTTCATTTTTAAAATAATTGAATAAAATTTTTTTAAAGTAAATTAATAGAAAACATATTGAAACATATAATGTATGATTTATAAAATTGAGTATTCATGATGAAATGAAATTTTTTATTTGAACATTATATTATAACAAATATTCTATTAACATTATTGGTAACAGCCAAACATGCAGTGTTTAGGAAATGACATGATGATCCAATTTATTTATTCCAAAATTTTAATAATGGGATAATTTTTCATTAATAAATAAATTTTTAAATAGTGACCAATATTTCAAAATAATTTTATATTGTTTTTTAGGAAAATAGATTTCTAAATGTGTAACACCCCAGGTAAATAAAGAATATGACATTTCATATTTAACCATATTTGTGAATAAAATATTGAAATGACTTTAAAGGGGACGCTATGCTCGATGGCGTACCCAACACTCAACAACGAGTTTCTTGGGAATCTTACGTTGCACTCTAATAATAAAATAATATTATTTTAAATGGTAGTTAACATGCAGCCGTTGTATTGGCGGGAATGGATAGAAATAAATAAAATATGATTATATATGTTTTTAAATGTTTTTACATTTATCCAATAAAAGATAATGGCTTAAAATACGGATAGAATTCAATTTTCAGCTTTTATACCCTAATTTTCACTAAAGGTTCACTTATCACCTTTTGATGGAGAATTGTCATTAAATATAGTTTTGATCACTCTTATACATTATTTTGGACCAAATAAAACTCTTCTTTAGAATTGGAACATCAAAATTTACTTTGTGTAAATTTTTGGTATCTTTCCGATAAAGTTCATTTTTTTCAATGAATAGTGTAAAATGTGGTATTTTAATTCAAAACCCCTTTTTAATATAATTTATTAATATGATTAGATTATCCTTTTAATTGGTTTTAAAGTTAAATTAGAATATATTTTTAACATTAAATCCAATAGTGGCCTTTGGAATTAATTTCACTTTGAAATCAGACTTAAACTAGTGTCAATCTTTTGATACTGATTGTTTCATAAAAACACGCTATTTGCTTTGACAGCGGGAATTAATTATTAAAATAATTAATCTGAATTATATGTATTGAATTTTCTAAAATAGACTTCATTTTTGAATTCGTAATATCAAATATATCTTAGGGTGAATTTTTGGTAATTTTCTGAAAAACTTCAATTTTTAATGAATAGTGAAACCACTAAGTGGTACTTATAAAGACTGATTTTCCGTTTAAATGAAATTTTTCCATCATTGTGTTTTGAATTTCAAAAATCTGACATACATTGTTGTCATTAAGAAGTAAAATGTGGTTCAATGAGGTTATAATAATTTTTTGGTGAATAGTAACTTATTAAGTTCTTAATCGCGATTAGTGGTAATTCGTGTAGATTAAGGTAAAAATAATGATTTAATAATATGAAATGAACATGACACATGTCCTACCCTCATTTTTTGTGTCATGGCCGACCAAGACAAGCCATGGTTCAACTTGGGGACCCCATTGAGACACTTTTGTTGGGAAATGACATAAATAACTTTTTATTTAATGTAAAATTAAAAATGACACAAACATAATATGTTTTACGAAAACAATTTTTACATGGGGTTATAAAGATCGTATTTTTGATTATAAATAGTCATTGGAAAGATAAAAATATTTACTACATCATAGTATTTTTTTTATAATTTTTAGACATTTAATAAATTAAATTATTTATGGCATAATAATGATGCAGCGATGACATCATTATTTGACGATTTAAATAAAATGGAATGATAATGTAACATCTATGAACTACACATGTCCAAAACATATTGTATTGGTGGATTTAGAACCCTTATCACCTTATCCACTAATTATATCAATGTGGGTCCTTTTAAAACCGAAACACATTTTCAAATAAAGTAATATTTCTTTACATTCCAAAAGTGCCCCTCCTCTCCTCTTATAAAAGGCCCCCACCTCTACCTCATTTCACACACTCCTAAAGCCTTTTTCTCGGCCAAACCCTGCCCATTTACTCTCTCCACATCCCTATACTCATACTAGAGGATTCCCTTTGGGCATAATCCTTTCAAATGAAGCCTTTAGTCTCAAATCAAAAGGAGTTACACTTTTAAAGGTAATTCATTCTCTCATGTTCATTTGTTTTATTTTGCTTCTCCAACCCCCTAAACTCTTTTTATTTATTTCTTTTGTAAAAAAACCAGTATCTTCAATATACTTGGATGTTGTTATATGATTTATTCTAGCTGAACTCTCACACAACTACATCAAATGGTTAAATAACATACGGTTTCCGTGGATGGCAAAATTGTGCCTCCCAAAACGATGATTGTTCAATACTCATTTAACACCTTCAAAGGTGTCCATTATGATGTCACTATTTTTATATATGATATATAATATGTTTATGTTTTACTTATGCTTCTTTATTTTTCATTTGTGTCTTACCTTTATGGCTTCCATTATGGGTATACGCGATATCTTCATTTTAGGAAGTGTGGACTACCGCCCCCTCAAAGTGATGTGATTCATTAATGCCATATGTGGGACGTGTAAAGGATAGATTTAAAGTTATTATATATGATTTTATACTGGAATTATAATATACCTCTATAAAATTATTATTTCATTCCATTATAGTATTAGATAGAAATGAAAGTAGCGTTTATGCGTACGTACGGCTTACCGTCTCCATGAACAGTGCATTTCATTTCTTATCCCCAAATGTAATGTACTATTAAAAGTACATGTATATAATGGATATATATAATTCATTATATATCTAAATGATGAATATAAATCTGGAATTAAACTATAGATACCTCTCATTTAGTTTTAATTCCATTAATATGACAAAGAAATGAAAGCAGCGTTCATGCGTACGTACGGCTTACCGTCTCCATGAACGTTGCATTTCATTTCTTACCTCGAAATGATTATGTAATATTATAAATACATGTATATGCTGGATATATATGATATATATGATATCCAAATCAGGAATGTCATTCTAGATATAATGAACCTTTGACCAAACGAACAATATGTAATTGTAAGAAGTCAACTTTCAACTTAAGAACCAAATATCGACAAAACAAACATTATTAACTTAAATAGTTACATAATGTTTATAACATGGAAATAAGTGATATGAAAGGAATAATTAACTCTAAAAAGGTTCTTAATAAAGTATAAATTAACTCACGTTTATTATTCAGGACGTTGAAGAACGATCGAGTCAAGTCCAACCCGAGGTAAGGGACTTCGTCTCAATCACCTTTCGTTGAGGCATATTTTGTTTTATACACAAATTTCTTTTATACAGTGTATAAACCCCTTTGACTTATACTTTTATACAAAAGGAATCTTTTTCTACGAAGCGTTTTACTAAACGACAAAAAGGAATGTTTTTTTAACGTACGCGGTGACAACGACCTTTTCCGCCGCCGTGAGTATTATTTGTTTTTTGGATTTCTCAACAAGCTGTAATGTTTTTAGAATAAAATAAATACCATATAGTCTTTTATGTATTTTGGTATTGAAAATGGTTTTGAAAAAGGATTCTATTATGTCAATATATTTGTGATATATTGTGATTGAAATGTGGAAATGTTATCATTCCTTTATATTGGTTTTATGTTTTATGATTTTATATTGGTACTTGGACATTTTAACGGGTGGTTACGTTATAAACCTTATGACGGGTGGTGCCGTGAATACCACGACGGTTGGTTACGTTATAATCTCCAATGCATTGGGTATGGAAGTCGGCCGTATGGCTATTCCATTAAGTATGTATGGAAATTGGCCGTATGGCTATTCCATTAAGTGATATGTGTGGGAGTCGACCGTATGGTTATTCCACATAAGTATGTTTATGTCCCAAGTTACCTTTATATATGTCATGTGTTCTTTTTATGGATTTTTTTGGTAATCCTTTGGTTACAAAAAGGTAAGTAATGATACTCTATTCAGTGAAGAGTTTTTACTACATCATGTAGGTGAAAATTATTACATTGATAAAGTATTCATGGTTTACTTGTTGTTTTGAAAAACTAACAGTTTTCATTATTTGTGTATCCTATACTGAGCTTGTTATGCTCATCCCAAGTTTTTGAAATATTTTTCACAGGACATAGCATGGAATAGGGTCAAGTATGGGATCAAGGGAAAGTTATGCTACCTAAAACATGGAACTATACATGTTTCTTTTAAAGAGTTTTTATTTTTTGAAAATTTAGTAGAAGCGACTACTTTGTAATCTTTTGAGATGTAATAGTTATGTCATAATTCTCTAAAACTCTAAACCTGAAAATATCCTCAATGTGAATTACTCATTTAAATCAATATTAAGTAAGGTTTAAGGCTGGGGCCTTATAGTTTGTATCAAAGGTCAGTTTAGATAACTTTAGAGGTTAGGGTATTCTTTAAGCATAAGTGACATTACCATAATGGTTAGGATATCAGACAGAGTCCTAGTTTTAGATAAAGTGAATGAGTAAGAATATCTTAGTTTTTATCTTCCTCATTAGTACGTGATGGTTTTGTTGTTATACTCACACTGACCCTTATTGGTTTTAGTAAATGGCTGGATCAAGCAGGCACCAAGGTAACGGTGGATGTGAAGGAAACTGTGACAGTTTTATGAGCGAGCAACTGAATGATATGGGGGCTGTAATGATAACTCTTGTGTTTATCCTCAACCAACTATCTGGAGTCATGATTGACCACCTAAACCTTGGAGATTTCTCTAAGGCGTCATATTTGCAAGAAAAAAATCCCTACGGAAGTACAGGTAATAATCATAATGGTTAGTGTGTTCAAAAACCTATGTGTCAAAGATGTGGAAAGAAACACCTAGGAAAATGTTTCAAAGGGACAAAAATATGCTATATATGTGGAAATGAAGGTCATAAAGCAAGAACCTTCCATGGAAAAAGGAAGCATCCAGTTGACTCGAGGAAAGGGAAAGAAGTTCTTTCTGAGGGATCAATTGAATGTTTTAAATGTGGTGTGCATGGTCATTATTAAAACACATGTCCCATTAATAATTTTCGTGAATGGGATCACCAAGATCATACAAATACTCGTTTACCAATACCTAATGTCATTCCGATTGAGGATGAAGAAACTGACAATGACCAATCAAAGGTATGTATTATTCCATGACTATTGTTTTCCTATTTTGGAATCTTAGGATATGATTCATGATTTTGTTTGTAGGAAAGAGGTATTTCGGAATAAGTTGGAAAGGAATGGTTAATGGATCAGGAAGAATGTTGAATGAGTAAGATTTCAAAATATAAGGGCTTCAAGAGTTATGGTGAAATTATTAAGAGTATTAAGTCTCTTTTGATGATGGGGTTACATTAGAATACTTTTTATATTATGTGTAACCCTTATGTTTAATATAGGGAAATTTTATTCATGGAATAGTTATCTTTTCATTAGTGGACATAGTTATAAAGAACCATTTGGGTTTATATGATCCTTACATTTGAGGTAATTATGGGTTATTATATGATATGCTGGAAAATGAAAGGCATGAGATAAAGTTGAGGTTAAAATATGTTATGATAATTTTTGATGATTTTATCTCTTTTTGGGGAATGATTTAAGAATTATATAGTTTTGGAAAAAGGACAACACGCAGACCATGTGACAACCCGTCGCGTCGAACAAAGTTGTGGGAATCGAACCCACAACCAAAGTGCGACTGGCATTTATCGCCTACCACTGGACTACGTGATGTCCCTAGTTAGTTTGACTGATTCTTTCTAGTTATATGATTTTATCAATTAAGAGTAAGTTGATTTTGGGTTATTTATGAAAATTATTAACCTATCATGGAGGATATGTGATTAGGTTAATTACTTTTCAATACGAGACTTTAGGAGCAACAGTTGTTGTTTGGAGATAAATGTTACGATTTAACTTGGAAGACTATGTGACTAAATCCTTCAAATGTTTGGGTTTCAATCTTAGATTGGTTTACTTTGAGGAATTTTATGGACAAATTGTTGATCGAATGGTCCTCATTGAACTTTGGGTTTTGTTAGGCAAATTTTGAAGATTATGAATAGATTTTCTTTCTAATAGGTTATCCTTTTCTGGGTTTTCTGATCTTGTACTAATCTTTTTGGTTTTGGTTTTTGATAAAAGTCTAAAGACATGGGAAGTATGTAGTTCTTTTTTTTGGGTTAGGTGATTCTCTAGAAGTTGATTATAGTACTCTTAATGCGAACAAGTCTCCCTAAATACTCGTCTTTTGGAAAAAATATGAGTTTGATTAAGGAATCTAGTAAAAGTTGAAGGTCAACATGATAAGTGATTATGTTTCCTTATGAATAAATTCCTCAATAAATAGTAACTTAAAACAAAAATGTTGTCTATTATCTTTTGCTACTGGGGAACCCAACACCGTTTAACCCATCAAAAGTTTGTGATTTTCCTATTGTTAACTTTCTCCTAAACATGTTTTCTATCACCCTCCATCATAACATGACCCTATGTTTTCTCCTCCATTTACATGTTTTAATACATGGAATCCTAGTATGGGTTAACTCGGGTGACCACTGTACTTATCTTCCTTTATTTTAAAGTGATTGTTTTACCGACTCTTGTTCCGATGTGGGACGTTCAAGGATGTTTCCAAGCTCAATTTTAAAAATTGCGAGGATGCAATTCCCAAAAGGGGGGAAGGATGTAACACCCTAGGTAAATAAAGAATATTACATTTCATATTTATCCATATTTGTGAATAAAATATTGAAATCACTTTAAACGGGACGCTATGCTCGATGGCGTACCCAACAAGCAACAACGAGTTTCTTGGGAATCTTACGTTGCACTCTAATAAAAAAATAATATTATTTTAAATAGTAGTTAACATGCAGCCGTTGTATTGGCGGGAATGGATAGAAATAAATAAAATATGATTATATATTTATTTAAATGTTTTTACATTTATCCAATAATAGATAATGGATTAAAATACGGAAAGAATTCAATTTTCGGCTTTTATACCCTAATTTTCACTAAAGGTTCACTTATCATCTTTTGATGGAGAATTGTCATTAAATATAGTTTTCATCACTCTTATACATTATTTTGGACAAAATAAAACTCTTCTTTAGAATTGGAACATCAAAATTTACTTTGTGTAAATTTTTGGTATCTTTCCGATAAAGTTCATTTTTTTCAATGAATAGTGTAAAATGTGGTATTTTAATTCAAAACCCCTTTTTAATATAATTTATTTATATGATTAGATTATCTTTTGAATTGGTTTTAAAGTTAAATTAGAATATATTTTTTCCATTAAATCCAATAGTGGTCTTTGGAATTAATTTCACTTTGAAATCAGACTTAAACTATTGTCAATCTTTTGATACTTATTGTTTCATAAAAACACGCTATTTGCTTTGAAAACGGGAATTAATTATTAAATTAATTAATCTGAATTTTATGTATTGAATTTTTTAAAATAGACTTCATTTTTGAATTCTTAATATCAAATATATCTTAGGGTGAATTTTTGGTAATTTTCTGAAAAACTTCAATTTTTAATGAATAGTGAAACCACTAAGTGGTACTTATAAAGACTGATTTTCCGTTTAAATGAAATTTTGTCATCATTGTGTTTTGAATTTAAAAAATCCAACATACATGGTTGTCATTAAGAAGTAAAATGTGATTCAATGTGGTTATAATAATTTTTTGGTGAATAGTAACTTATTAAGTTCTTAATCGTTATTAGTAGTAATTAGTGTAGTTTATGGTAAAAATAATGTTTTAATAATATTAAATGAACATGAAACATGTCCTACCCTCATTGGTTGTGTCATGGCCGACCAAGAAAATCCATGGGTCAACTTGGGGACCCCATGGAGACACTTTGGTTGGGAAATGACAAAAATAAATTTTTATTTAATGTAAAAGTCAAAATGACACAAACATAATATGTTTTATGAAAACAATATTTAAATGGGGTTATAAAGATCAGAGTTTTGATTATAAATTGTCATTGGAAAACTAACAAGATTTCATACATCATAGTATTTTTTTTATAATTTTTAGACATTACATAAATTAAATTATTTATGACATAATAATGATGCAGCGATGACATCATTATTTGACGATTTAAATAAAATGGAAAGATAATGTAAAATCTATGAACTACACATGTCCAAAACTTATTGGATGGGTGTATTCCGAACCCTTATCACCTTATCAACAAATTATATAAATATGGGTCCTTTTAAAACCCAAACACATTTTCAAATAAAGTAATATTTCTTTACTTTCCAAAAGTGCCCCTCCTCTCCTCTTATAAAAGGCCCCCACCTCTACCTCATTTCACACACTCTTCAAGCCTTTTCTCGTCCAACCCCTGCCCATTTACTCTCTCCACATCCCTCTCCTCATCCTAGAGGATTCCCTTTGGGCAGAATCCTTTCAAATGAATCCTTTAGGCTCAAATCAAAAGGAGTTACACTTTTAAAGGTAATTCATTCTCTCATGTTCATTGGAATTATTTTGCTTCTCCAACCCCCTAAACTCTTTTTATTTATTTATTTTTTAACAACACCAGTATCTTAAATATACTAGGATGTTGTTATATGATTTATTCTAGCTACACTCTCACACAACTACATCAAATGGTTAAAGAACATATGGTTTCCGTGGATGGAAAAAATGTGCCTCCCGAAACGATGATTGTTCAATACTCATTTAACACCTTCAAAGGTGGCCATTATGATGTCACTATTTTTATATATGATATATAATATGTTTATGTTTTATTTATGCTTCTGTATTTTTCATTTGTGTCTTACCTTTATGGCTTCCATTATGGGTATACGCGATATCTTCATTTTAGGAAGTGCGGACTACTGCCCCCTCAAAGTGATGTGATTCGTTAATGCCATATGTGGGATGTGTAAAGGATGGATTTAAAGTTATTATATATGATGTTATACTAGAATTATAATATACCTCTATATAATTATTATTTCATTCCATTGAAGTATGAGATAGAAATGAAAGTAGCGTTCATGCGTACGTACAGCTTACCGTCTCCATGAACGGTGCATTTCATTTTTATCCCCAAATGTAATGTACTATTAAAAGTACATGTATATAATGGATATATATAATTAATTATATGTCTAAATGATGAATATAATTTCTGGAATTAAAATATACATACCTCTCATTTAGTTTTAATTCCATTAATATGACAAAGAAATGAAAGTAGCGTTCATGCGTACGTACGGCTTACCGTCTCCATGAACGGTGCATTTCATTTCTTACCTCTAAATGATTATGTAATTTTATAAATACATGTATATTCTGGATATATATATGATATATATGATATCCAAATCAGGAATGTAATTCTAGATATAAAGAACCTTTGACCACAGGAACAACATGTAATTGTAACAAGTCCACTTTCGACATAAGAACCAAATATCGACAAAACAATCATTATTAACATAAATAGTTACATAATGTTTATAACATGGAAATAAGTGATATAAAAGGAATAATTAACTCTAAAAACGTTCTTAATAAAGTAGAAATTAACTCAAGTTTATTATTCAGGACGTTAAAGAACGATCGAGTCCAGTCGGACCCGAGGTAAGGAACTTCGTCTCAATCACCTTTCTTTGAGGCATATTTCGTTTTATACACAAATTTCATTTATACGGTGTATAAAACCCTTTGACTTATAATTTTATATAAAAGGAATCCTTGTCTACGAAGCGTTTTACTAAACGACAAAAAGTAATGTTTTTTTAACGTACGCTGTGAAAACGACCTTTTCTGCCGCCGCGAGTATTATTTGTTCTTTGGCTTTCTCAACAAGCCGTAATGTTTTTAGAATAAGATAAATACCATATACTATTTTATGTATTTTGGTATTGAAAATGGTTTTGAAAAAGGATTCTATTATGTCAATATATTTGAGATATATTGTGATTGAAATTTCGAAATGTTATCATTCCTTTATATTGGTTTTATGTTTTATGATTTTATATTGGTACTTGGACATTTTAATGGGTGGTTACGTTATAAACCATATGACGGGTGGTGCCGTGAATACCAGGACGGGTGGTTACGTTATAACCTCCAATGCATTGGGTATGGAAGTCGGCCGTATGGCTATTCAATTAAGTATGTATGGAAAGTGGCCGTATGGCTACTCCATTAAGTGATATGTGTGGGAGTCGACTGTATGGTTATTCCACATAAGTATGGTTATTGTAACACCCGAGACGTTTATGTTATATAAATCATCAAAAGAATCTTTTTCTACACAACACTTTCTTGGCTTTCTTTACACACAATCACGACCTTCCTCAATAGCTTGCGTCGTACGCAATACCGAGTTTCACTAAACAACAATATGCTATTAAAACTAGCCGTTATGAATAGTAATAACCACTTTTTGAAATTTTATAAATTTTATTTTTCAAAATGGACTTCATTTTTGGACTCAGAATATCGAAATTAGCCTAGGGTGAAATTTTGGTATTTTTCTGAAAACCTTCAATTTTCGATGAATAGTGAAACCACTAAGTGGTAGGTTAAAAACTGAATTTTGCATAAAACGTAATTTTACCGCTTCTGTGAATGGAATTTCAAAAATCTGATAGACAAGGTTGATATCAGTAAGTAAAATGTGGTTCAATGAGATAAAAATAATTTTTTTGGTGAATAGTAACTTTTTATTTTTTTTTCCGCGGTTAATAGTAAATAGGGTAATTAAGGGTAAATATGATATTACTATTACCCTAACACATGTCCTAATTCTATTGGATAAGTGTAATTCGACCAAAAACAACCTTATGAATAAAATATGACCATTTAGGCCCACTTGGGTTAGATTAGGACATTTATTATTAATTTATTTAAAGAAGGGTTAAAATAGTTAAAATCAATGTTTAATAAGTAAATCATTTTTAATATGGGGTTATACATAAGATAAATTCGATTTTAAATATTCATTAGAATGATAAAAATATTTCCTACATGATGGTATTTTATTTGTAATTTTTAGACATCAAATAATTTAATTTATTTATGACAATGCAATATTGACATAATTGATGTTATAAACACCAAAATAAATGTAATTTGAGACTTTTTATGAATTACACAAATTTTATAGGTTACTATGATATATTAGTGTTGATTTAATCAACTTGGTTCGAACATATATTTCTGTTATGACTTTCAAAAAAATCATATATCAAATAATGTCAAAATTGACACAAAATAGTTTTTAAATCAAATATTATATTATTAATTGTTATTTTATTCCTAAAAATATAAGGTTCGGCCAAATGACTTATATAAGGATATATATATTAATAATAAACAATTTGGGGTTCTTTTGGAATGTTATAGTAAGTGTATTAACCATATAGTGAAAGAAAACAAAAAGACATGGTAAAAGTTAAATTATTTAACTTAGAGTTAAATCTAATTGATAAGGTTAAAATAATATCCTAAACTTGTCTAAATCATATTGGTTGATAGGATTTCGACCCATCCCCACTTTAGCTTCGAAATAAGACCCTTTGGAACCATTATAAACCGATTTTGACTTTAATATAAAATAATATTTTGAGATATTCCTAAGGTGCCCCTCTCCTCCCTTATAAAAGGGCACCTCCTCCCCCTCCTCCTCACACCAATTTGAGCACTCAAGCTCGGCCAAACCCTGCCATTTTCTCCTCTCCACTTCCCTAGAATAATCCTATAGGTCCTGGTCTTCTTCAAAGACCAATATTAGTTCCCTAAGTGGAGGATTCAAAGAGGCGTTCCAAAGAAGAGGTAATATCCATTACCGATCTTTTCAATTTCTTTCTTCTTCAACTTCTTCTTCTTTAGTTGTTTCATGATAAAGTAATAACATCAGTATTACTTACATACTGATATGTTATTATAAATATGAAACAACCCTAATTCACCTTCTATCCATCCGACGGAAAAATGAAATCACCGCGCGTGTGTACGTACGGAATACCGTCTCCACGCCGTGGTGTAATCTATTTTTCCACCATCACTTTACAAGGATGGTTATAATGGTGTAATGAGTAACTATTTATGATTATTATAAAGTAATATTGATACTGAAATAATATATATATATATATATACTCCAATACAGTTCCATGATCATAGGAACGATATCATCACTCGTGCGTACGTACGGAATACCGTCTCCACGATGTGATGCGACTCGTTCTACATAATCATCATTACATAGTAATTATATAAATGAATTGAATGAATAAATATGATATATGTTACACTAATACCATTCTGGATATAAGGTATCTATAACCTTAAAAGAAGAATAAGAATTTATACGGCAAATCACGCATAAGAACAAATGGAAATAAAGACCCGAGTAACAAGTAACAATGAAATATTACTAACAAGAAGCTAAGAATATGACCATATATGATATCATATCGATATGTATGATTCTGGAATAAGTCAATAACATTATTTAAACTATTATACAGGAGCTTCGGACACGTACAAAGTAAATCATACCTAAGGTAAGGGAAATATCACCATCTCATTTTTATCCGAGATTGTTTATTTGTAAGTATTTACTGGGTGTATTTTATCATCCACATCCATGTTTCATCAATATGTAATATTATTTCCATCCACCTACAATTGTTTAAATCCATTTTTACCCTTCGGTGAGTTTTTAGTAATATGTATGAAAGGAATCTTTTGTCGTTTTTCGTACGAGGAACTTTTTGACTTTTCCGACAAAAGTACGAAGAATGTTTTTTTAACTTATACGGCATGAATGGATTTCTAAAACATTATTTCCAAGAAGTTTCCTTTACAAGTATTCAAGTTTATTTTTAATCAACTTCTTTTAGTTTAAAATTTTATGACATGTTAAGAAAGGAAAAGTGTTTTTGAAGAAGAAAGGATATTTTCCTCAAGAATGGAGTTCAAGTGTTTTATCAAAATTATTTTCCATATAAGATAATAAAGGGTTCTATTTTTATCCCTATTATTACATTGACTTGATTATGTTGTGAGGGAATTATTTTTATGAAGTCCTTTACATTATATGATTTTTTTTATGATGTCATGATGTTTCAAGAATCTCATTTTTGTTACATGTGTTATGAGATGATGTATTATTTATGATTTATGTGGCACACATAAGAAATGATTCATTATAAGATGGGTGGGACCTATATCTCCCTCCAATGCATTGGGTAGAGATTTTATATCTCATGAGATAGACATGGATGGAAGAGAAGGTTATTTCGGTTCTGTGATACATGACTGAAACGGGGAGTGAACTCGGTTCAGAAAGGGACTTTGTCCACTAAGATAGTCTTGGCAATGAGTCATGACTAACAAGAAATGATTTTCCATGATTATTTGTGCATGCCACAAAGTTTCAAGTTTTATGTTATGATTATGGGGATCTCATTTTCATTTCTATGATTTATTACATGTTAAGATATTATGATCTCTTTTGCAGGTTTTGATTTTCAAAAAGATATGATATGATTTTTATTTCCTTTATTTGCCCTTGCTGAGCATTTGAGCTCACCCTTTTATGTTTTCTTTTCCCCAGGTCAGGAAGATGGATATTAAGTAGAATATGCTAAAAGGGACCCTAGATATGATGAAATAAATGGGAGACACTGTAGAAGATTTATGAACCAGTTGTATATGTTTCCCAGTTTCTAAAGACACTATACCTATACAGTCCTTTTTGGTTTTGTCATATGTTGTAATAAGTGTGCATCAATTTTGAAGTATTAACAATGTATGTAAAGTATGGGTTGTTATAGTTGGTATCAGAGGAAAGGAATAGTCATCCTTTGGAAACTAGGATGTGAAAGCCTTAGTAAGAACCCTAAGGATAAGTCTAAGAATAGAACACAATCTTAGTGTTTTAGAAATGGCCTTGAATAACCTAGGATAAGACCTTAAGCATGAAAATTTTATTCTTGAATTATGTGGTTTTCCTATTATAAGTAGTGTTGCTCACACTATTCTTCTTTGTTTTAGTCAATGGCTGGAACCCGAAGGAACCGTGTTAATGCGGAATGCGATGGGCAATGCAATGATTGTCCCCCTGAGAAACCAAACGATATGGGAGATGGAATGAAAAATCTTGTAGCCATGCTCACACAACTTTGTCAAGCTATGAATCATGCAAGACTTCCAAATGAGCAAAGGAAGGAGCAAAATTCTGTTGAATCCTTCATGAGGCAGTGTCCACCTTCTTTCAGCGGGTCTACTGATCCATTAGTTGTTGAACAATGGATTAGTACTACTGAAAAGATATTTTTAGTTCTTCAATGTTCTGAGCATGATAAAGTCATCCTAGAAGTGTATCGTTTGGAAGGAGATGCTGATCAATGGTGGAATCTTATTAAGAATATGAGTCAAAGGGATGAAATTGATTTTATGGAATGGGACGAGTTCAAGAACTTATTTTTCAATAAGTACTTCCCTCGTATTCTCCGAACAAAGATGGAGAAAGAGTTCCTTGAACTGAAGCAAAGGGATGATGAACCTGTTGGTACCTATGAAGCAAATTTTACAAGACTTGCAAGGTACGCTTCTGGTATTATTATCCAACCTGAGAGTAAGATCGATCGATTCATTAGTGGCTTAAAACCAAGTCTTCGAAGGGCGTTAGCCATAAGGGACTTCAATAGCTATGAGGAAATCGTTCGATGTGCTCTCAAAGTCGAGATGTAGATTGGAATAACCCATCAGTCACATGGGTTTGATAAGAAGAGGAAGATGGAATTCAAAGAAAAATCTAAAGAGCACACGGAAAAGAAGATGAGCTTTTCCTTATGCTCAAAGTGTGGAAAGAAACATGGAGGGAGTTGTCTTAAAGGGACAAGTAAATGTTTTAAATGTGGAAAAGAAGGTCATCGGGCATTTGAATGTCGTGATAATGGGAAGAAGATGTCTAATGACGCAAACAAAGGAAGGGATACACAGAATGAACCTACTACACTTCAATGTTTCAAGTGCAAGGAGATGGGGCATTATGCCAATCAATGCCCAAATCCAAGGGTTGATGATGATGGTCGACGTCAACAAACTCTTAAGGCTAAAGACAAAGAAAGGTCACATGAAATTTCTATCAGCAATGTGGAGTACGATAACGAAGTGGTGAAAGGTACACTTACCATCCACTCTAATGTAGCGAATGTTTTATTTGATTCTGGATCCACCCACTCTTTTATTTCTGAAAAATTTTCTAAGGGTATCACCGTATTACCTCAACAATTAGATGTTGAGTTAGCTGTGACAACACCTAATGGCACAACAGTCGCATCAAAAGTTTATAATTCGTCTCCGATCGAAGTTTGTGGGAAAGTGCTTCCTGCAAATCTTGTGATCCTTCCTTTAGTGGAATTTGATGTGATTCTTGGCATGGATTGGCTTTCTCTACATGGAGCTCATATCAATTTCCAAAGAAGGGAAGTCACATTTCATATTCCAGATCAATCTACGATCGTCTATCAATGCAAGGATGAACATAACCTTCCAGTGGAAATTTCTTCCATCTTATGGTAATTGATTCCACTAAATGAAGGTTATTAATCTCAAATGGTTGGTGAGAAACTCACGATTAATAATATGCCCATTTTAAGGGAGTTTGATGATGTATTTCCGGAGGAATTACCGGGTCTTCCACCAAATCGTGAATTTGAGTTTTCAATAGAACTCGTACCGGGTGCTTTGCCTATTTCAAAGACACCTTATAGAATGGCCCCAATTGAGTTGCAGGAATTGAATAAGCAACTCCAAGAGAATCTTGATAAGGGATTCATACGCCCTAGTGCGTCACCTTGGGGAGCACCTGTTCTATTTGTTAAGAAGAAAGATGGATCAATGAGACTCTGCATTGATTATCGAGAACTTAACAAGATCACTATCAAGAACAAATATCCTCTCCCACGCATTGATGACTTATTTGACCAACTACGCGGAGCTCAATACTTTTCCAAGATTGATCTTCATTCAGGGTATCATCAATTAAGGGTCAAAAGGGAGGATATACCAAAGACGGCTTTCCGTACAAGGTATGGACACTATGAATTTATAGTGATGCCATATGGTCTTACTAATGCCCCTTCTATCTTCATGATTCTAATGAATAGAGTCTTTAGAGACTATCTTGATCAATTTATGGTATTCTTTATAGATGATATTCATGTCTATTCAAAGAGCAAGGAAGAGCATGAATATCACTTGAGAATTATATTGAAGACCCTGAGAAAGGAGAAGAATTATGCCAAATTTACCAAGTGTGAATTTTGGCTTCAAAAAGTTGCATTTTTGGGTCACATAATCTCAAAAGAGGGGATATATGTGGATCCAGCAAAAACAGAGGTTATCGAAAGATGGTCGAGACCAACAACAGTAACTGAGATTCGAAGTTTTCTTGGTTTGGCTGGATATTATCGACGTTTTGTAAAAGATTTTTCACGATTATCTAATCCACTCACCAAGTTGACTCGGAAAGGAGTTAAGTTTGTCTGGAGAGAGGAATGTGAATAGAATTTCAAGGAGTTGAAAAGAAGGTTATCCAGTGCACCTGTGCTCACACTGCCTTGTAGTGGAGAAAGGTTTGTGATCTACAGTGATGCATCCAAGAAGGGATTGGGGTGTGTTCTTATGAAAAATGATACGGTGATAGCTTATGCCTCACGACAGTTGAAAATCCATGATCAAAATTACCCAACACATGATTTGGAGTTGGCTGCGGTAATCTTTGCATTAATGATTTGGAGGCATTACCTTTATGGTGAAAGGTATGATATTTATACTGATCATAAAAGTTTAAAGTATATTTTCACACAAAAGGAGTTGAATATGCGTCAAAGAAGATGGTTGGAGATGATTAAGGATTATGACTGCTCAATCCATTACCACCCTGGGAAAGCAAACAAGGTGGCAGATGCATTAAGTTGACAAGACCATGCTAGTTTATCCATGATGAGGATCACAAAAGATCCAATATTTATGGATTTACAAAGGATGGATCTTGGAATTATAATGGAAGGGGAAAAATATTATCTTTTTCAAATGAATTTTCAGCCATCTATACATGTGAAGATTAAAGAGGCACATAAAGAAGATGTCGAGTTACAAAAGAAGGTGATAAATGTTCCTGAATTCAACCTTGATTGTGATGGGATAGTAAAGTTCATGAATCGGGTTTGTGTTCCTTCCATCCCCGAATTAAAGAAGGAGCTGCTGGATGAGGCTCATAGTTCTTCATTCTCTATTCATCCTGGAAGCACGAAGATGTATAGGGACCTGAAAGAGTACTTCTGGTGGGATGGCATGAAAAGAGATGTTGCTGAATATGTCTCTCGATGCTTCGTTTGTCAACAAGTTAAAGCTGAGAGACAAAATTCTAAGGGGATGTTACAACCATTACCCATACCCGAATGGAAATGGGAAAACATCACTATGGACTTTGTCACAGGACTTCCTAAAACATCCAAAGGCAATAATGCTATCTGGGTCATAGTTGATCGTCTTACAAAGTCTGCACACTTCATTTCTATTAGAGAGGATTTCTCTCTAGATCGGCTTGCCAGGATATATGTAAAGGAAGTGGTAAGATTGCATGGAGTACCACTTTCTATTATATCTGATCGAGATCCGAGATTTACCTCGAAGTTCTGGGGAAGTCTTCAGCATACTCTGGATACAGAGTTGAGTTTCAGCATTTCTTATCATCCCCAGACAGACGGTCAGTCTGAGAGAACAATTCAAACCCTAGAAGATATGTTGAGAGATTGCTCTATCGATTTCAAAGGAGGTTGGGATCAACACCTACCTTTGGTGGAATTTTCTTATAATAATAGCTTTCACTCCAGTATTCAGATGGCTCCTTATGAAGCTCTCTATGGAATGAAATGCAGGACTCCAACTTGCTGGGATGAAGTTGGGGAAAGAAAGCTATTAGGACCTGATCTCGTTGATGAAATGGTAGAAAAGGTCAGATCTATTCAACAACACATAAGAGCAGCTCAGAGTCGACAGAAAAGTTATGCCGACAACCGATGAAAAGACCTAGAGTTTGAAGTGGGTGATAAAGTGTTCTTACAAATATCTCCCTGGAAGAGGGTTATGATATTTGGAAAGAAGGGGAAGTTGAGCCCTAGATATATCGGTCCTTTCGAAATACTGGATCGTGTTGGGAAGGTAGCTTACCGATTGGAGCTTCCACCGAATCTCTCTCAAGTTCACGATGTGTTCCATGTATCTCTCCTGAGAAAGTACATAACAGATCTTTCACATGTACTCAGCTCAGAAGTTGTACCGCTGGAGCAAGATCTTTCTTATGAAGACCAGCCGATAGAGATTCTGGATCGTAGCGAAAAAGTCCTACGAAACAAGACCACTCGCTTGGTGAAAGTTTTATGGAGGAACCACCAACTTGAAGAAGCTACATGGGAGCTTGAGGATATGATGAGGGAGAAGTATCCTCATTTGTTTGTTACAAAGTGACGAATTTCGAGGGCGAAATTCATTTTAAGGGGGGTAGAATGTAACACCTGAGACTTTTATGTTATATAAATCATCAAAGGAATCTTTTTCTACACAAGACTTTCTTGGCTTGCTTTATACGCAATCACGACCTTCCTCGATAGCTTGCGTCGTACGCAATACCGAGTTTCACTAAACAACAATATGCTATTAAAACTAGCCGTTATGAATAGTAATAACAACTTTTTGAAATTTTATAAATTTTATTTTTCAAAATGGACTTTATTTTTGAACTCAGAATATCGAAATTATCCTAGGGTGAAATTTTGGTATTTTTCTAAAAACATTCAATTTTTGATGAATAGTGAAACCACTAAGTGGTAGGTTAAAAACTGAATTTTGCATAAAACTTAATTTTACCGCTTCTTTGAATGGAATTTCAATAACCTGACAGACACGGTTGATATCAGTAAGTAAAATGTGGTTCAATGAGATAAAAATAATTTTTTGGTGAATAGTAACTTTTTATTTTTTTTTACCGCGATTAATAGTAAATAGGGTAACTAAGGGTAAATATGATAATACTATTACCCTAACACATGTCCTAATTCTATTGGATAAGTTTAATTCGAACAAAAACAACCTTATGAATAAAATATGACCATTTAGGCCCACTTGGGTTAGATTAGGACATTTATTATTAATTTATTTAAAGAAGGGTTAAAATAGTTAAAATCAAAGTTTAATAAGTAAATTATTTTTAATATGGGGTTATACATAAGCTAAATTCGATTTCAAATATTCATTAGAAAGATAAAAAGATTTACTACATGATGGTATTTTATTTGTAATTTTTAGACATCAAATAATTTAATTTATTTATGACACAAAGATGATGCAGTAATAATCTTATTAATTAAATATTGACATAATTGATGTTATAAACACCAAAATAAATGTAATTTGAGACTTTTAATGAATTAAACAAATTTTCTAGGTTACTATGATATATTAGTGTTGATTTAATCAACTTGGTTCGAACATATAATTCTGTTATCACGTTCAAAAAAATCATATATCAAATAATGTCAAAATTGACACAAAATAGTTTTTAAATAAAATATTATATTATTAATTGTTATTTTATTCCTAAAAATCTAAGGTTCGGCCAAATGACTTAGATAAGGATATATATATTAATAATAAACAATTTGGGGTTATTTTGGCATGTTATAGTAAGTGTATTAACCATATAGTGAAAAAAATAAAAATACATGGTAAAAGTTAAATTATTTAAGTTAGAGTTAAATCTAATTGATAAGGTTAAAATAATATCCTAAACTTGTCTAAATCCTATTGGTTGATAGGATTTCGACCCATCCCCACTTTAGCTTCTAAATAAGACCCTTTGGAACCATTATAAACCGATTTTGACTTTAATATAAAATAATATTTTGAGATATTCCTAAGGTGCCCCTCTCCTCCCTTATAAAAGGGCACCTCCTCCCCCTCCTCCTCACTCCAATTTGAGCACTCAAGCTCGGCCAACCCCTGCCATTTTCTCCTCTCTACTTATCTAGAATAATCCTAGAGGTCCTGGTCTTCTTCAAAGACCAATATTAGTTCCCTAAGTGGAGGATTCAAAGAGGCGTTCCAAAGAAGAGGTAATATCCATTACCGATCTTTTCAATTTCTTTCTTCTTCAACTTCTTCTTATTTAGTTGTTTCATGATAAAGTAATAACATCAGTATTACTTACATACTGATATGTTATTATAAATATGAAACAACCCTAATTCACCTTCTATCCATCCCACAGATAAATGAAATCACCGCGCGTGCGTACGTACCGAATACCGTCTCCACGCCGTGGTGTAATCTATTTTTCCAACATCACTTTACAAGGATGGGTATAATGGTGTAATGAGTAAATATTTATGATTATTATAAATTAATATTGATACTGAAATAATATATATATATACTCCAATAAAGTTCCACGATCATAGGAACGATATCATCACTCGTGCGTACGTACGAAATACCGTCTCCACGATGTGATGTGACTCGTTCTACATAATCATCATTACATAGTAATTATATAAATGAATTGAATGAATAAATATGATATATGTTACACTAATACCATTCTGTATATAAGGTATCTATAACCTTAAAAGAAGAATAAAAGTTTATTCGTCAAAACACGCATAAGAACAAAAGGCATTAAAGACCAGAGTAACAAGTAACAATGAAATATTACTAACAAGAAGCTAAGAATATGACCATATATGATATCATATCGATGTATATGATTCGGGAATAAGTCAATAACATTATTTAAACCATTATACATGAGCTTCAGACACGTACAAATCAAATCAGACCTAAGGTAAGGGAAATATCACAATCTCATTTTTATCCGAGATTGTTTATTCGTAAGTACTTACTGGGGTGTATTTTATCATCCACATCCATGTTTCATCAATATGTAATATTATTTTCATCCAACTAAAATTTTTTAAATCCATTTTTACCCTTCGGTGAGTTTTTAGTAATATGTATGAAAGGAATCTTTTGTCATTTTTCGTACGAGATACTTTTTGACTTTTCCGACAAAAGTACGAAGAATGTTTTTTTTAACTTATACGGCATGAATGGATTTCTAAAACATTATTTCCAAGAAGTCTCCTTTACAAGTATTCAAGTTTATTTTTAATCAACTTCTTTTAGTTTAAAATTTTATGACATGTTAAGAAAGGAAAAGTGTTTTTGAAGAAGAAATGATATTTTCCTCAAGAATGGAGTTCAAGTGTTTTATCAAAATTATTTTCCATATGAGATAATAAAGGGTTCTATTTTTATCCCTATTATTATATTGATTTGATTATGTTGTGAGGGAATTATTTTTATGAAGTCATTTACCTTATATGATTTGTTTTATGATGTCATGATGTTTCAAGAATCTCATTTTTGTTACATGTGTTATGAGATGATGTATGATTTATGATTTATGTGGCACACATAAGAAAGGATTCATTATAAGATGGGTGGGACCTATATCTCCCTCCAATTCATTCGGTAAAGATTTTATATCTCATGAGATAGACATGGCTGGAACAGAAGGTTATTTCGGTTCAGTGATACAGGACTGAAACGAGGAGTGAACTCGGTTCAGAAAGGGACTTTGTCCACTAAGATAGTATTGGCAATGAGTCATGACTAACAAGAAATGATTTTCCATGATTAGGTGTGCATGCCACAAAGTTTCAAGTTTTATGTTATGATTATGGGGATCTCATTTTCATTTCTATGATTTATTCCATGTTAAGATATTATGATCTCTTTTGCAGGTTTTGATTTTCAAAAAGATATGATATGATTTTTATTTCCTTTATTTGCCCTTGCTGAGCATTTGAGATCACCCTTTTATGTTTTCTTTTCCCCAGGTCAGGAAGATGGATATTAAGTAGAATATGCTAAAAGGGACCCTAGATATGATGAAATAAATGGGAGACACTGTAGAAGATTTATGAACCAGTTGTTTATGTTTCCAAGTTTCTAAATACACTATACCTATACGGTCCTTTGTGGTTTTGTCATATGTTGTAATAAGTGTGCTTCAATTTTGAAGTATTAACAATGTATGTAAAGTATGGGTCGTTATAGTTATGTCCTAAGTTACCTTTATATATGTTATGCGTTCTTTTTATGGATTTTTATGGTAATCCTTTGGTTACAAAAAGGTATGTAATGATACTTTATTCAGTGAAGAGTTTTTACTACATCATGTAGGTGAAAATTATTACATTGATAAAGTATTCATGGTTTACATGTTTTTTTGAAAAACTAACAGTTTTCATTATTTGTGTATCCCTTAATGAGATTCTTATGCTCATCCCAAGTTTTTGAAATATTCTTCACAGGACATAGCGTGGAATAGGGTCAAGGATGGGATCAAGGGAAAGTCATGCTACCAAAAACATGGAACTATACATGTTTCTTTTAAAGAGTTTTTATTTTATGGAAATTTAGTATAAGCGACTACTTTTTAATCTTTTGAGATGTAATAGTTATGTTATAATTCTCTAAAACTCTAAACCTGAAAAGATCCTCAATGTGAATTACTTATTTAATTCAATATTAAGTAAGGTTTAAGGCTGGGGCCTTATAAAATGAATAGGGAAATAATGTCAAAATTTATAAAAAACTTTTTTTTCAATCATTTGATGTACCCCAGAGTAAAAAAAATGGTTCTAATACATGAAAAAGATAATTATTAACTATAGTAGAATGAATTTTATTTATTTCCATATAGAAATGTCAAATAATTCTCTCTCATTAGAATTAAACAAAAACAATCCCAAATAATGATGAGATTATAAAATAAATCTCTATCACTCTGGTAACTTTTTACCATAATCCCAACAAAATAAATAAATCTTAATGAACAATTAAATAAAATGGTGATAAATTAATTAATTATATAATATAAACAATGTAATTAAATACAAAAAAATTCAAAAAAGTGGGGTGTATGACGTATGTCTGACAGAAGTAAAAGTGATATGAGAAACCCTTAATTTAAGATCGACTATTCAAAAATATTATTTATCTTCCGTAATAAACACAATTTCTATTTATTTTAGTAATTATAGACTAAGTTTACACCCTTTTCTTACTTTAGTTTCCACCACTATAATTAAATTTTTAATGTGTACATTTATATATTTAAATCCAAAATAAAATTTATCTTATTATATAATTTGTAACTAATAATTATAAATAGTGAATCCAATTAAACAAATTAAAATACTATCTCCCCTAAATATTAAATTTCACAATAGCATATATAATTTAAAACAACTCTGTTTCTAAATATAATTGTGTTAATATGTTTTATTCTCTTTAAAAACTATCATGATTAACAATGATGTTAATATTATTTAAAAATTTTATTTATTTATATTAATAATACGGAATTTATTTCTTCAAATCACATTTTCCTATATGTTCAAATTGTATTTGATGTTAAACCTACAGACGTAATGAAAATTAGTTTATCCAAGAGAAAATGTTTAAACATATACAATGTTTTGATATAAAATATTTCTCCTTAAAATTTTTAAAATTACATACATTGGATTAATATAAACAAAAGTTTATGAATTTTACTTTAAAACACACAATTTAAATACAATTTTACTTTATAAACAATTTAAATGAAAAGAATGATTGAAATTATAAATCAGTATTGTTCACTATTAATCGAAACATGAAATATTTCAAAAAATTCCCAAAAAGGTCCAACATATATTTTTTATATGGTGACATAAAAAATGAATCTAATTTAATAAAATAAATTTGATTAATATGGTTAAAATAAATAATAATTTATAAGAACAAATCTTCACTAAACCACATTTAATAAAAAGTACAGGGTTTCAAAGATGAAATACTCTATATTAAATGATCATTATTTTATTTCTACTCTCAAAATAACCATAATTTTAATTTATTTAGTTTTTCAAAATCCCACATACCAAATTAGTTTCTATGATATAATTTTCATGATAAATAAAATTTTAATTTATTATTTCTATTTAAACCTCCTCTTGTGTGCATTAGAAGTAATCTAGAAGATTGAATTTATTTAAAAATAAATATACTATAAATCCTCAGGATGTTATTCTCTCTTCTATGATTTATTTGGAGTCACACATGATATCTATGATAATTTTTTTATTTAAACTATTTGTGTGTTACATTCATCCTTGGATACTAAAGGGAGAACCTAGGATGTGAACTTATATGATATCATGATTATTATTTTCTAGCTTTTCAATTATTATGTATATATTCTAGTTGGTATATGTGGACAAGAAAATTATTATAATACAACTAGTGTGATCATATTATGTTAATGAAAAATAATCATTTAATATAAATAGATATTGTTTTTTATATCACAAAAATTGGTATTTGGTATTTGATATCATATTATGTACTATGAGATTCAATTTGGACAGTGTTAGGGGTTATCATTGAATCATGTTTCCATTTTTATTTATATTCGTATATATATCCTATAGTGATATAAGTAATATTTGGGTATATGTATTATGAAATTATTTATAAACTTTTAATCAAATTTATCTTTCAAAATATAATTTATACACTACATATAAATACTAATAAATTGAAATTAAATAGTTTTTCATATTTATGAGGGGTTCATAAATAAATTATTATATAAATTTCAATCATCATGTAATGAAATCATCAATGTTAAATAATACTATTAAGTGTCATAATTTATAAGGTATTGATAATTTAGTTTTTTCATTCTGATTTTATATTAAAATTTTGAATTGATTTCCAAGGTGTTGATGATGTTTTCCAATAAGGAAAGAATACAATTTTTATATTGGTTTAATAAAAACACATATATAGTAAATTAAAAACAGTTTATTTTAATAAAATTTTTTATTATTCATTTTTTATACTACACAAAATATTTTAAGGTTAAAGTAAATGAATTATAAATAAATATTAAATATATATCATAAAATAGTGTAAATTATTTTCATTAATATAGATAAATTTTTTTATTTGTTTGTATTTATATCATATTAATATAATATATTATGTTCTAATATATTCTATATTATTTTCAGGTATTAGTATTTGTGTTATATTTAATTTTTATATAATTTAATAATAAATAATAAATTTTCTATAGTAATTATTAATAATCGTTATGCTATATATCAGCCTCAAATTAACAATTTATTTATCTATGTCATTTTTTATCTAGTAATCCCTGAATACTGCTTGAATTTTATTTAAATGTTCATTACATTAAATTTATTAAATTTTATTATAAATATTTAATGAAAAACATTTATTTAGATTAATTAGAAACATTCAAGGAGACGGGTTAAATAGTCCAATTAAAATTTTGTAATTTTGAAAATTGTGTAATGATATCATAGAAGATTTATCAATTTTGTAGTATGGGCCCCCATTTACATTTGAAAAAAATAAATGACATTCAATCCTTTTTCAAGTGGTATGATTGTAAAGAGTCCCATACATTCCAACACATTTTGGATATCTCATCTATAACCATTTTTTCATCTTTCTATGTTTGAGAGATTATAACCAGACATCATGACATTTAATCTTCATAATTTTATTAGGTTGAGTACAGATTCCACGAAACAATATCATATTTTCCTAAACTATGTTGAAAACAAGTATTAAATCAATTACAATAAATTTCTATTTAAATTTATATTTATATTCATATTTCATAACATCTATGAAAAAAATATTAGATTTCAAAAAGTGTGAGTTCTTAATATTATATAAATGGAGTTTATAATGAATATTTTACTAGTCATAAAAATACTACCATAGCATGAATCACATGGAGAACCAATTATATCCTCGTCCAAAATAACTGTTATATAAGGTTGAATTGGTTAGAGTCATTATACATATTTTTAATTTTTTCCTCCTAAGGATACATGTAACACCATCAAAAATGGAATTGATTTGATCATTCATGTAGTTGTATAAAATAACATTTTATATTATAAAATCAATTTTTATATCAAATTTGATGTAGAAACATATATTTTTCCTAGTCATTAAATTACTATTAAATATATTTTCATTCTATACAAATATAAAATTTGTTAGTCTCTAAAACCATATAAAAATAATATAAATTTAATGAAATGGAACACATTTTATAATAGAACTGGTGAAGGATAATCGTACTACACCCATAATTATTTCAAAAAGGAAATAATTGAAAAAAATGATTGGGAAATATTTAGAAAAATCACATTTAAATAATTTAGCATGACTGTTTGGGGCCTTTTTAACAAACATGATTAATTATGGTATATGTAATTTAGAAACATTGATATGATTATTTGTTGGCAGTTTATTTTTTTAAATATTCTATACATTTATTAATATGGTGGTTTGTATGATATTACTCATTAATGTATTAAACCATACAAGAATCAAATATTATATTCCACAAAGGCATTCATATAAGAGTTTAACATTTTGGATTCCTATTAATATTTATATATAGATATATATATTCTTTCCCCAAATATATATAATTGTGTATAATTGAATGTTTTATTATGGATCCAAATGTAAATATACACAAAATATTTCAAAGTAATCTTAAGGGAAATGTTATCCGGATCATCATGTTTGAAATAATACTCATGAATTTCGGATGATAAAAAAAATTATATATAAAAATTCCTGACATTATTCTATATTATATCCCTCTTGATCCCAAATCTTATTTTCTAGAAATAATCACTAAAACACACAACATAATGGATCCCACATAGCCATTATTATTTCATTTAAGTAGTATATGAATTATCCCAGTAAAATGATAGAGGAATTTCTATATCTTGGGTTATATTCCAAAAATATCATTTAAAAATACTTTATATGAATAATAAAAATATCATTATTCAATTCCAAAAAAAACTAGTAGTTTGTTTTTGTAATTTTACGAAAACATAATAACAATAATATTCTATTATTTAAATTTTTTTCAATTGATGTTATATATATAATTTTCAAGTGTTTAACAATGCTCTAAAACCTGTTAATTGATGAAAAATAATAATGAAACATTGATTATATGATAATTTTTAAAAACATGAATGAGTAATTAAGGAGATATAACTCCACTTCTAAATTATATGTTTCGTAAGGTTTTATTTTTGAGTATATTGATGCATTCCTACAATAGGTTGTGGGGAAAAAATAAATTTTTTGTAAGGTAATAAAGACGGTGACTAGGGCCTTCTCACTTGAGGATCATCACATTCATTTCATCCAGTAATTCTTTTTGACCTAATCTTTATCTTTTTTTATTATTTATTTCAAATAATGTTTTTCGTATTTAAACAAATATCGATATAAAGAAATAAACTATGTTTAATTCTTCTAAAAACATTGATATAATGAAATTTTGGGAGAAAAATTAGAGTACAAGGGTTGTATATACGTGTTCATTTTTTTTAATTTAATTAGAACATCATATTACAATAAAATTTTATTAATACTATAAACCTTTTGTGTGAAAATTTTTTACATAATAAAACACTTCAGTAGAAATAAATTTCCCACCTTAGATGTAAGTAGGAATTATTTCATGACTAATTTTAGGGTGTAATTTTTCTGCAACCATGAATTCCACTCTTATCTGTCATAAAAATAATCGTATAATTATTGTTTTTAAAGAACAATAATAAAGAAGACAGTAAAACCACCCCCAGGGAAAAGACTCAAGTTTGTTACCATCCATTCAAAAAGTGAAAATAGATCAAGGTGTAATGTGAGAAGAGAGATAAAATGATATTAGGGTTTGAAGATAATGAAATATGCGTGATGTTGATAAAACATGAATTAAATGATAAATTAATTTCATTCATGGGAATATAAATCCAATAAATGAAATTAATGGAAATTCTAAGGCCTCATCACCCAATCATCATAGCGCCATGGGGAACCCTTAGGAATTATATTCCTTTAATCTGAACTTTATATGTATTTGTATGTATAAAATGTTCATAGGGAATCATAAATGGCATCGAAAATGGTTATTTGATCTTCTAGATCGTAAGAGGGACTTCTACCGTAATTTTTTTGTCAAAGGTGCACATATATTTCCCTTCTATGGGCTTCACATTAAGAATAATATCCATGATGTGTAATATGTGGCACATGACCATGGATTTTTGAAATATTTCATGTTGTGAAAAGTGGATTCCTGTTGATTAATGTGCGGGCCCGAACATTTCATGAAGTGTTTCGTGAAATATTTTAGATCTTGTAATTCTTCTTGTTACGTGTTGTGAATGAAATTTATGATGTGTAATGTTGTTTTCTAATATAATTTTCCCAATTCTATCATAATTATTATCATTAGAGACTTTATCTTGGTCCTCCACATGTCCATGACTATACCGTATCGTCAATCTATCTTTAAAAAATTGGTGTCACTCAACATTTAGAATAATTAAGTAATTATTTTTTAAGAATTTATATAATTATAGTATCATTAAATAAATCAAAAAATCAATTATATACTATAAATAGTAATATATTGATATATAAAAAATATTTATTTAATAAAAAATATATGAAAAATATGGTTGTTCCAATAAAACTATAATTATAATGTTTTTATCATAAAGCATCTTATCTCCACAAAAATTCAAATGAATTTCCCTCTATTAGTATTGTAATTTAAAAGGAAAAATAATGATGTGATTGATAATGGAAAAAAAAATTTCAAATTTCAAAAGAAAATTCTTTTATGCCCACATTCTTATAAGAAATAAATTAAAACATTTATTGTACATTTCCTCTTTGGAAATAATAGTTATCTTACTTTGGTGTTTAATTTTTAGTTATTAATTAATAAACATGCCAACTAAAATCAACCTCACATTGAATTTAATTTTAACATGCATTAACGTAATTGATATAATAATAATTGTTATTATAGCTCAATTATAATTCACTTACTATTGTATTTCAAAGAATTTGACATATCCACCACATACGAAAATAAATAAAAATAAATCATGATGTATTTAAATTAATGTAAAAATTACTCTATTAATTTAAATTTGTAGGTATTGATATTAAAAAATAAATCTAATAATTGGGTTGAATCTAAACTATAATTATTGATCTTAGTAGATAAAATGAATGAAATACCCCAAAAATGTCATCTTCCAAACCCCAAAACTAATTCTAGTCACATTATAAAAATGAACCTAATGAATGGATCACAATGTCCTATTTTTTGATTTTATTCTTTTTCAAATTTTTTTCTTAAGATAAATTTTACATCCACTATTGATCCATTTTTTAAAAAAATAGTTATTTTGGGAATAGTGATTTTTTAACCCTTAAAAATTATCCAAATTTTATAAAATTTTCATTATTTTATTCCATTTTTATTTTTTCAGAGAGGGTGGATAATATAAATCTAAAATTAAAACATTACAAGTTACCAAATATCAAATAAACCCCTAGAAAAAATAATTACTTCCCCATCTATCATGAAATTATCTCCCCCACAATTAGTCTTTGAAATATCATCTAATACACTTTGATTAGGGTGGGGGAGTTATAATAGGCTTGTAATATTTATCATTTCCTATAAAGGGAATTAATGGATTCTAGGAAAAATATTAAGATTACAGTCATGGTGGGTCCATGTAATAAAAAATAATTATTAACAATGTTTCAAACCTGAACAACATTATTTGGTTAAGTCATAACATTGCTAAAATATCAATAAATATCTAGATGAAAACAAGCCTTGCTATCTTAAGAAATATACTAAATAATGAATGGAAAATAATTTGTTTAAAATTTTTCTCTAGATGATAACATATGGTTTGGGAAAATTGCACCTAAAAATAAATAACATTAATATTCTAATTTATATCAATTTATAAAATTAACAAATGTGAAATCAAAGAATAATATACTTTTAAAAAATCATCTCTAGAAATAATGATTAGCAAAATTCATCCTATCATTCTTAACATTACTCATTGATTGTTTCATTTCATTTATCTAATCATGTAAATAATGGACATTAAAACATAGAATTATTATTATCCTAGGAAACTCTTGTCTTCCATGTTGACACTAGAGGACAATGGCTCATGTGGGGCAAGGAATTATCTTTTAAAAATCCCTAAAATGAATATAATTAGTGTATAAATTAAATAATAAATTGAAAAATCATACTCCCCTCATATTTAATCATCATTTTTGGTTGTTTTTGGCATGTTATTATCAATTCTATCCCAGTTCACTTGTCGAATCCTTTTCACAACATTAATTCCATTAGTTCAATGATAACATTGTGCATAAAATATACTCACATTTCCTCATACCATTTTTGTTATTAGTGTGATGGTTTTAGAAAAAAAACCACTCATGTAAGTATACAGTCTATTTTCATTGAATGATAAATAATTGGGGAGATGGAGTTGTGTCGTAATATACACCATGAATAATAATATAATTTTATGTTCTGGAAATGATAATAAATGAAAGAGGGGGATAATTATTTGTTTGATCCCCCATGTTGGATCTTGATTTTTTCTAACTATATATGGGATATATCATCTATTATCAATAGTTTATCATGTGGAAGAGTTTTTTGGACTTGAACAACAACATTTTGTTCTTTCTATGAACTACTACTTTCTTCTAGTTTTCGATAAATACATAGATAGAGTACAAAAGATATTCTCCATTCATTATGTGGTATTGGTTTAATGGAAGTATAACATAATGTATGAATCCTATTTTATGTTTTTTTAAACATTCAATAAACATTATTTGTTATACAGTGGTTACTTGTAATATAATATATTAAAATATTAATCAAAAGCGATGTTATAAATTAATTAATTTTTATGATATCTAAATTTTAGGATTTAATATCATATTATACCATTTATGTAAAGGTAAATTATGTTTTTTTTCTCCATGTTGAGCAACTAGTATTTTTTCTTTGGTTTCATCACATAAATTTTTGTGGTCACTGGGAAGTTTAATGTGTTACTTAATAGGTGAATTTAAATTTTTATTATCATCCTCTATGATATAAAATTAGTTATCTGAATATAAAAATTCAAAAAAATAAGAATTTAAATTAAATTACATTCAATACAGTTAAACATGTCTGAGTTAAACAATTTATATTCTACTTAAGATGGCTTGGCATGAACAAATTGTTTGGTGTAAATCACCTCATTATGTGGATCATCACTGGATGGAGGAAGGTAGTAATGATTCTCTTTTCATTCTTCTTATCCAACCACATCATTGATTTATTCTTCTTCTGTGGAAAATAAAAAATATTCAGGTGTTTCATCGTCTATATTGTATGTTGGGAAGTCAATATTCACTTCATCGTCTACCCATTTTCTCTATAATTTATTCGAATCTTTTCAAACATTCTTATCAACATAGGTGTCATCATCATCACTCTCTAGATATTAATGGTATTTTAGAAACATGATCTTTTGATGGTAGGGTTGTAGGATGTATTTTTATTTGGACCCAAATTTGGATGACTTCAGAAAAATTCTGAATGTCTAAGGGGTCTTTCAATAGTTTAGGTTTAGGCTATAGATTTTTCTCCGAGGTTGCATGAAAATATTATGTTTTCTATGCTATTTTTACCAAAATGTTATATATTTATTATTTATTTACATTTACATGAGCTATATTATATCCCAAAACATCTTCATATTAATATTTCTACACGTGATCATAGTAATTAGAAGTATACTAATTGTAATTTTAATACATCATGGATTATTTATATTTTTTCTAATACGAAAAAAATATATTTACAGATATAAAGAAATAGAAAAAAATAATAATACTACTTCCCCAAAATAGTTCCAATTTCGATGAATTTATATTATAGGGAATGTAAGAAAACAATATAATTTTCCCTTAAGTAACATGAAGGGCGACCAAGGTCATCTCACTTGAAGAGAATTATAATTAGTTCAGTCAGTAATAATATTATAACTAATCTAACACTTTTTCTTTGTTTATTATTTTTTGACTAACTGGTTATTATTTTATGAAAATAATGTAATATAGAAAAAAATCATAAATGATTGTTAATGTGAAAAAAATAAAATTAATATTTAAATATCTTGGTGGATGGTATTTCAAGATATTTTCATCCTATATTTTCTTTATTTCATTATGAAAATATTATAACATAATCAATGGAATTATAATCTATATCTTTAGTGAGTGTTTTTCCTGGATAGTAAACCACTATGGAATAAAAAAAGTCCACTTCCCTCAAAATCTGTAGGAATGAATTTGAGATTCATTCCATGATGGAGGATCTACATACTCATTAATTTAACTCATATCTTCCACAATGGTAATTATAGAAACAAATTATTTCAAGCATAATTATAAACAAGATCATGAACCCTCTCCCATGGAAAAGCCTAAAGTTAGACAATTTTCATTTAAAAAGTGAATATAGATCATGGTTGAATGATTGAAGCATTATAGATACTATGATTATTGTTGGAAGAGAAAGGGAGATGGATTTTAATGGAAACAATTGAATTAAAAGATAAATGAATGTTCTACACGTATAAATAAGACAAAAGAAAAGAAATAGGGGAATCCTATAGGATTAGAATCTCTAAACTATAATATATTAATTGATCCTTAAGAATTTCTATTTTTCCTAATCATCGGGATTTTAATGTATAGGGCTTCTAAGTGCTCGAGCCATCATACATTTCTCTTTTTTGGGGCCAAATCATAAATGGTACATGCACAATAAATTTCCATAAATACTACCCATTTTGTGGTATTGATAAAGATTTTTACATCATTAATGATATGCACAACATGTAATGTGTGGGACTAGACCACTGATTTTTGAAATATTTCACATCATGAATAGTTAATTCACATCAAGTAATGTGTGATGATAAACATTTAATATCTTGTTTCATGGCTTGGATTCACTTCTTGTAATTCACCTAGTTTTACATCATGAATGAAATTCATGATGTGTAATGTTTTTTTCATGTAACCTTTTAATAATTTCATCATGACTCTTCATTTTGATGCATTTGGCGTTGTTCTTAACATTTTGATTACTGTCTTACAACATCAATTTATCTTCACAAATTTGATGGCACACCACTCCACATCACAATATGGTGTGATGTGTCATCATCATGAATAACTAATTAATTTTTTCATCTTCCAAATATATTGTCAATTCTTCTATAACTCACAAAAAAAATAAATACTACACAAATTATTTATTAATGTGTAAAAGCAAGTTTTTATATAATAAAAATATATGAAAAGTATGACTATGTTAAAAATTATTTATGGGATGACTTAGTTATACATGTAATGTGAGTAAAATCTGATTTATTTTATTTAATTACACCAATTATGAAACTAAAATACATGAGAAAATAATTACATTTGGTGTTAATCATGTTTTCTTACATCATTTTCATCATTTATTACAGCTAATGAAAGGCCCTAATATCATTTCATAGTGGAAAATATTATCTTTTAGTGTTCAAATATGTTTTTAGTATCATTATAGATAAATACATAATATGAATAAAGGATTTGTATATGACCATTTTTATTACTACTATCATTATTTGGGTTTAAAAATATAGTATTTAACTACCTTTGTAAGGCACTTACTATGATTTTCATCCACCAGAAAAATGAGAGGTACTGAGGGAAGTTCTCCACTATAAACCTACCTTGTGAATCCAATATCCCATATATAACTAATGATAATAATTGAAATATTTATTTTATATATAAATTAATTTACTAAGTTATTTTATTTTTGAGAAAATTCAAATATTTTTAGTTCCTCATTGATAAAGTCCAATTTGAGATATTTATATTAAATTTAGATATCAACCTCTAGAGACATATTAAAATATATAATTTTCCACTATATAAAATTAATAAAATAAGAATAAGTGTATATACACTCTTGTAACATATATTATTGTACTAATCTATTGTGGTTGGAGGATATTATATTTTTTTGCGGTGGCTGCATGTATAATAGAAATGAAATTGATAATGCAATTTTGAAGGGTGTTACTGACACTAATGAGATTAAAATTAAATGAATTATATTAATTCATAATATGATGGTTGAAGAAAGTTTTTTTCCTAGATGAATAAATTACATTAAATATATTCCATATACTATTTTCATCAAATCAAATTTGATAAATTCACAGAATTTTAGTAAAATTGTGTTAGTAAATCTATTAGGTATAGGGTAACTATCATTATTAAATCTAAATAAGGAAAATTTAATCTAATATTATATGGGTATATGATATAGGAAGGTATTCTAAATTATTTTTATAGTATTAAGAATAAAATAATTTAAAAAAATCATTATGATCCAAGATGGTTTGGTTAAAATGATATTCAATGTATATAACTATTGAATTGAAAATATTAATTCCATAATTAAATGAATATCACTTGAACACAATATAAGAATATATATTTCATAATTTCTCATGAATTCCTAAGAACCTATATTTATTTCAAAATTTTTCAATACAGCCTATGTAGATTTTCACTTTAATGAACCTATCTTTATTGTTGACATGCTCTACAACTTTGGTTTTATACTGCGATTCTTCTTCTGATGGAGAATCAATATGAATAGATATGTTGGAAGGGTATATTTTCTAATTATTGGTCTATTAATTCTACAGATCCATGTGGGAAATTTTTTTAACATCACACTAAATATGATTTGAACACTTTAATTTTATCTCTTAAAATTTTAAAGGAATTCATTTCACTGTGTTTAACTTATTATAGTTTGAACACCTCCCTATAATATTCAATTTTTATCCATGAATTATTGATATAATGGGACGAGTAACCATTTTTCCATCTAATGAGAAATTATTAAGCAATGTTGAATTATGTAAATGAATCGCGTAAAATGAATTTCTTGAAATAGAGAGCTTCATATCACATTCGTTGAGGGATTCGATGGTTCTATCAATCATAATAGATTACCTACCATTGCTAATGAATCATGTCTATGTGAATTAGAAACTTGTATATATATATAAATAATTAAGGAACAAATAATCTTTGGAGGTATAATTATTCATCTCAAGTGAGAATGTCTCATAATAATTCACTATTATTGTGGATAGTGTTGATGTCTTCCAAAGGAATCAAATTTTGTGAAATTTTTTATTCTATTGAGGTGTGTTCGTCCAAAAGAACATTCCTTTTGGTGTAGAATTTGTTGGAATAATTCATGGAGAATACGTTTTAATTCACATTCTTACTAACCAAATGTGATGTAATGGTGACCCATATTTATAACATAATATTTCAAGATTCTATTCGATAGATTCTAGGGAGTTTGAACTATATATGTTGTTTCCTTATATGAAATTATCTCATATCATACAAGAAAACTAATTTATAAGAAATATAATTTCAAATTAAGTAATAGGATTAGATAAGACCATAAAATTATGGTGATATAATCTATTTAACCACATATGGCCTATATATGAATCATGGTTTTTTATCAAAAAAAATGATTTTAGAAAATGATAATCATTTGATCAAATAAATTACCTTATTTTGGGACACACAATGAGTTTCCATTATTGTTCTAGGTTTTCCCCGTCACATTTATATAGTTATAAGAAATAAATTATCTTATATTTATTTCAATTACTTAATCTAAAAATACTAATCCCATCATTAAGGTCCTTTTAAATCAGTAGTTTTCTAGCTAAATAAATTTCTTGTTTTGACACTAAATTCTGCATCCAAAGAGTTATTTATTTTAGAACATTCCCCATGTAAACCTCAAATAAAAAGAAAATCCCAATACATGATATTAATTTTAGTTTATTGATCATTAGTAGCACCACAGTATGATAATGAAGGATCAATACTCCATATACATATAATCTGTTTGTGATCTATATAGTAAAAATTGACTATGTTGTTTTATCATCCTAGATTTAGGTCAATATTCTATCACTAGTATTCGTAGATATGGTATTTTATATGTGACATTGTACATGAGTAATAATTACATGCATTAATAATTTTTCTCTATACCCATGGTCTATAGTTTTATCTTACATATGGATGGGTCGAATTAATAGTTCATATATACTAGGATATGGATTTAGCACTCTAAGAGGTTGAAAATTATGATATCTTATGAGTTTTTGGAAGATGGTTAATGTGAAAATAAACCTATAAGATCAATTGGGACAATGGTGTGAAGTGCTTAAGGAAAATTTTAACTCCCATCATATTAAATTGAAGTGTTACTATATAAGGGATCTGGGGAAATTGTTCCCAAAATTGTTCCCAATATATTCTTACTAAGCAATCTAAAAAGTTACTATCATATTCCATTACAATAATATTTTTAAATACAGTTGAAATTTTTATTAATCTATTTGTACACAATGGAAACTAAATAAAAATCCACATTTGTGTTCAATCTCAAATTCCTTATATAATTTAGTTGAAAAAAATCACATGAATAAATTGTCTGTTAAATCCCCCCTTTTAGAGTCACCATTAAAATATATAATTAAAAAACATATTATAAGTAGCATATTTTAAAATCACATCAATACATCTTATAAAGGAATTAAATTTCCAAATATTACCAAAAACGTTCTTCAAAAATATTCATAATAAAACATTGAACATTATCTAAAAATAATGATTTAAAACTGATTTTTTTAATCTTTTCTGTTATGTTCCATTATAATTAAAAGACAATATCAATAGTTTTATAATCAAACTATTCCTAACTATTTCTAATTAGAAGATTCCAAATATCCTTGTGAAATCAACATTTCTAATTAAATTACACAGCCATAGAAAAAAATTTATAAAATAATTTTTCAATGAATCAAAACCACATCAAAAATGGGAAAAATTAAGATAAATAATCATGAAATCAATAGGAAGATAAAAAATGAAAATAAACTGGGAAAATGTTCCATGTAATCACAAAATCCTTTGAGGATACAAGCATAACAAATGAAATTATACCCTAAAAATTATATATAGGATAATGGTGTCATGGAAATCACTCTAGGACTCAAAAATTAATAACCTAAAGTAGATTATATAAAACTAGAGATGAAATAATGTACCTATCAATGTCCCTAGTATCTATATTTCAAATTCTAAGAATATAACCAATCGGTATCTCATTATTATCACAAACCATTATAAATAACACAATGGATTTCAGTATACAATATTTAGTTAATCAAGGGAAAATTACCAACATTTCACATAATCTAATCTAGGGAATGTCCTCATCATATTCATCTACTATTTTCTAGTATTTTAGTTAAATCATTCAACGTTGTGTGAAAAATTTGAACACAATATAAAATATTGGTTAAATATTAAAATATATTCAAATAGTTCATCATCTCACAAACAACACCTATGAATGAAATATCACCATATATAAGTAATCCAATATCCAAATACATGATGATCCACCAATAATAAGATAAATGATAATAATGAAAATTTATAAGGAGGGTCTAAATTTATTCATATAAAATAATTATGATGAGGTTATAGATGAGAATTTTTAAAATATTATTATGAATATATGAAAACAATCTCATTAAAATCCCAGTTTAATCATCCTATGAGACCAAAATAAAAATGAAATTTTTTAAAATCCTAAAATCAATCAAAAACTATCATTCAAAATCAAAAACAACTAATATATTTTATAATAAATCTTAAAATGGTCAAAACAATACTTATTTGTAAAATAACCCTTATGAAATCGTAAAAACATGTTAATTGGAAATTAAATATTGTGATAAACCAATTTAGTTTTCCTACCCATTTTCAACCACTAATTATAAATCCTTCAGATAAATTAAAAATATATATCCACAATTTCCCCAATAAATGGAATGAAAAACATTCCATTTTATGGGTCAAAGGGATTTGAAATCGTATCTTCTCCCTCAATGGAAAAATAAATAGTTATCATTGAAAAGAGAAAAAATTACAGCATTCATGATATATATGTAATTTTGTTTAAATCAAAAACATAATAAACACATAGACTATTCAATTTAAAATTCATTTTCATCATGTCATTCAACCATGAATAATCAATCAGGAAATAAGAAGCCCCCTGAATATATTACCCTAAAAAGTCTCACAATTAATTCCATTACAATACCTAAAATTAGTACAAAGGACCAATATGGTGTATGAGAGTAATAATATCAAGATAAACTAAGGAACTGTAAAAGGTGACGATGAACGGAATAAATTAACTGGGTAAATTTTCTTTAAATCAAAGAAGAAGGATAAGGAAATCAAGGTAGATGATAGATAAAGAGCTCTTAGAACGCTCTCTGGTCCATCCATACATGAGGGACTTTATGGGGGATTAAAATGACATAAAATTGTAGTCCATCTTTGAAATTAAAAATATTTAAACACTTGGGAAGAATTTACTATTATGCCATGTTGTTTAGAAAATTATTTCACAACCATGTTATAGAATTTTAATAGAACAATAATGTATGCATAATTTCATCAAGATACCCTACATAGTATAAATAACCATGTGATTACCATTCCCAATAGAAATACTAGAACATTTAGAATTATTTCATGACCACTTCATGGAATAACCAATTAGGTGACCGTAACAAAACAATAATAATTATAAAATCCCATCTGAAACACACAAGATTTTTAAAACAGATAAGAATAATATAAAATGATATAAAATATACTAAAATAATGTTATAGAGATTTCAATAATTTCTCTAACATGAAAATTTATATCCCTATAATTTCAAGTATCAATTCATAGAATAATAGATGTTACTTGTAAGAATAAATAGATTCACTTCCAAAAAAGGATCATTGGAGAGGACAACCACCAAGAATAAAATAATACCCCAAAAAACAAGATGAACCCTGAACTAGAATCATGCATACTATAGTATAACCCAATCCACAATAAACCAATTGTAAATATTGAAATATAGAGACTTAGCATATGTCACCACAAAATTTAGAATTGATCTAAAATTGTTAAAAAAGAAACAATATATTTCCCATAAAATGACTACATCCCTACGAAACAAAAAATTATGTAATTTTATAAATTATGATTCAGAATATTAGAATCAACAGATAACAAGAAATTAAAAATTCATATCCAAAAGGGCGAACAACTCATAAATCCATCATCGATGACCCCAAATGGAAATCATAAAAATTAATGTTCCATCAATATATAAATTCAATCAATTGAAACAATGCTTTTAGAAAACACATTTTTAACCGTATTTTCATGATCATTATAACTGGTGAAATTTTATTCGACCTCCTAGAACACCATAATATTTTTATCTAGATAAAAAAATAGAGCATATTGATCAGAATTCTAACAAAAAACAAATAACACTTCTAGTTCCCAATGTATATAAACATGATTTCATCATCTCCATAACCCAAAACTGAATCCCAATACCATACCTATTAAATGATGAAAAAAATCACCCCATTTATCAATTTGGAATATACATTCCAATAACAATCAATACAAAAAATGATCACCCAGAAGTTACCTAATGAATACTGAAGATTTAGACTTTTTAAAAGTCATAATTTCACCAAGCTCACAGACCATTAAAACCAAAATATTTTATCATCCAAATAATAACTACCCTTAAAAAGAAATAATAATTTCTAGAATTGATATATAAATAAATAGAAATTCTCTCATCCTCAATCATCTATAATCTCTTTAACCAAACCGTCAAATTTCCCTGAAATAGAGGTCTTTTATGTGTTTCCAGGTAAAATGACCCTCATCGATCCAAATATCCAAATATGTCTCATGTGCCTAAACCAACCAACAACCATAATTCCCTAAATATAGAAACATAAGAAATTAAACAATTATTGTTTTTTAAAGAAAAAAAACTAGGGGGAAATACAACACATTCAACACTCTCTAGTTTTTGGGAAGTGATAAAACATAAAGGTGGAAAACCCCAAAATATAATCACATTACCATTTACGCAATTCCTTTATCAGTCGCTTACATTTAATTACATGGGATAATAATTCAACGCATTCATGTTTCATAATATAAATCATTAACCAATTTAAACAAAAAAATATATATTTCTCTTTATTATAATATAATTGATCCCTTTAAAAATAGACTCAAAATAATATCAGAGGAAAACATGAATCATGAATCATCAAAAAGTGAACTCTTTTTAAGCATATGAACAAAATATTTTTTCAAATCATGTTTTTAAGAATCTACATTTTTTAATTCAAAAACATCATATTATGATGATATTTCAAATCATCCACTTTCAAAACTCATCCAGCTCCAAACCCTAAAAAATTAAAAAATATTTATTTGAAAATAACTAATTTCTCTAAAAATAAAATCCATCAAAAAATATATTTAATGCTTTCAAACTAAAAATAATCACTTTCTTCAAAAATAAATTTCAATATTTACACATTAAAATGGAACACTCTAAAAATCAATCTCAAAAGAGTTCAGGTTATGTTTCGAATAACCACTAAACCATTTTATCAAAAATACAAACTCGAAGCCACGGTGATAAAAAATTAACTATATCATAAGGCAATGAATTGCTTAACTTTTTTTTGATGAATCATAATATAAATCATGAAACAATACCAAAGTAATATCTTCAAAACAAGGATATTTTTTCATTAAATGTTCCTTTTATGTACACCAATTAAATATCACCACAATAACATTGTTATAGAAACATCAAATTATCTAACTAAAAACTAATTCATCATCACCCATGCGTTAAAATGCCATCTTGATTATTTTATGATTACTTTTATAATGGAATAAAAACCCAATATTAATTAATATAAAAATCAAAATAGTACATGGAACATAGATATTAATGGATTTACGGTTTATAAGCTATTTTCAAATCATAAAATAATCAAAATGCCTTTATAATCAACTAATTTATCACTATATTGGTTCTTAGGATGTAAAAACATATTAATCATTGATTATATTTTCCATTTTCACCCCAAAACATGATGTATAAACTATAAGGTGACACAATCAAATTAAAATTTCATCAAACTTGCACAAATAGAGAAATCAAATCATAATCCAATGATACAGTCAAATGAAGAACACGAATCAATGATAAAATCTCAACTACTCATCGAATGTTTTGTCTCTTAATGGAACATATTTTGTAATTAAATTTCCCATACCTACTACTTCATTCTGTATAATCATATCCAAACACTAAAATCATAAAATATTATAAAAAAGTATACCCAGAAACTATTTAATAATGAGAACCCAAGAACTGATACTCTTTGTAATGAACGACCCCAGGATTACCTGAAACCTCAATAGAAGTAAAACACATCTTTTCATAAAGGGAATTTTTGATCCCAATATTCTAGAATACCATGACATTTCATCATGTAAATTACAAAATAGAATGATATATTTATCTAATTATACATGAATATAGTGGGTTGATTACATATTATCTAGTATGGATCATTTGTACTTTGAGAATCAATTAAACATCAACAAAATTAAGAAAAAATAATTATTGAAGCATACTTTTTCATAAAAAAAATATTGATCCAACCCATTATGTATATATATACAATAAAAATAAATACAATAATGACCATAATATAACATGGAATAATAAACGCAATGAAATATTAAAATTGGATGGTTATATTTTCTGAGACATGACCAAACAAAATAAAAATAATTGAACTAAACTCCCCAAAAACTACCATGAAACCCTATATAGCTCTCCATGTCTCATATCTATCATCAAAACGAAAATATAAATATAAAACATATAAATGACCAGACCCCAAAAAAATTAATTAATATACGATATATGGATACATTCATTTGTGTATAATGGTTTTGAGAGAAAAATGTCTATTATAAAGTAACCAACGAGTGTATGTAGTTACATTTGTATTTAATTCCATTAATTTTGTATGACATAACTATGAAATTATATTTTTCATTAGTATTTATAGAAAGGAAATAAAAAATTCCGATATATTTGTTTTCAAAACACACATTATTTATATGCATTAAATGAAACAAATCAGTTAAAAACATTTTAATGATGAACCCCCTTTGCTAAAGCACAACATAAATTTAAAAATTGAACATAATATTATATATACACATTTTTTGAAAACACAATAATGGAAAAAATAAGACTTCTTGTTTCTATGAAATTTTAATAACATCCTTATAAAATATATAAAATATATATCAACATTATCCTAAAATAATGCTTAAATAAATAATTTATATATTTTAATTTATAAATATTGTGAAAAATGTACTCTTGAGTTTAAATATAATTTCCTTATTTAATTTGTTTTTTAATACATTTCAAACACTCAATGTAAAATGACATCTCACTTTTAAATAACACACCCTTAATAAAATTTTAATTTTTTTAATATAAACCTAAACCATTACAAAAATGTTAATCAATCAAAAAAAGAATCATATAGATTTAAAATGAGATTAAAAGAATAAATAAAAAAGGGGATGCTGCAATAAAATCACACAAGTGTAAGAGGATATAAGAAATGGAAGGGGATGAACCACCAAATGATCCAATATACAATCCTCGCATAACAAGAAACTCACAAGAACTCATGTAATATTGACCAAAAATAGAAATGGTCACCCTATACAAGAAGTAAAGATCCTTTCAACTTATCCATTTGTCTCATCAAACTATATGTGAATATAAGTTGTTGAGAGAACACCTATACTATGTTCCAAAATTTCTATACCTATCCCTTTTAGTCTGACTAACTCGGTTCAGCTGAGAAAAATTATCTATTCAGCTCCTAGTCCATACAACATATAAGACTCATGTCATTCTTCTAATTGTTATAATGATTCTCTTGAAATTAAATTGCGAGGTGTGGAAAAATAGAATGTAGAGTATATAATAAATTAAATTTTAATGTAAATTCCAACAATTAATCACCTCACCACTAAAACCCTTGACTAAAACATACCTTCATATCTACCAAATGGCCACCACATAACATATAGAATAACCCCTAAAAATCTGATAGATGATTACGAAGTGGTTAATAAGGGTCCCATAAATTACATTGACCCTATATCATAAGAAAAACAAATTCAATTTATGCGTTTGATTAAATAGAAAAATCATTTCATATAAAATATCTCATTAATAAATATTAAGACCAAAATTATAAATGCATTTTTTTAATCCATCTGGAAATCCAAAAATATATTAAAACCGATATTTAAACACACAAAACCACTAAAATATTACCATGTTTAACGAACATGTGTCTATAGGCCCATTTTTAATTGGAAATTCCATCTTCAATAGGTGAAAATGGATAATTTGAAAATAAATGAAATGAAACACCATTCTAAAACTCTAACCTATGTAAAAAACACATTTAATATCTATCATATATTTTAAAATGAAAACTAGGAATATTAAGAAATGATTGGGATGGATATAAATTTATACTATGTGATTGTTTAATTGTTTATATCATTATTAGTCCTCTTATTGGACACATAAAATGATATGATTTAAATGAAACCCCATTTTAGAAAAATAAAACATATCATTGAATATAAATTAATTAAATGAAACTAAAACTCATACAATATTAATGATTAAAAAAATGAAAACATTATCACATTTCTAGAAATACATAATAAATCAATTAAGAAGCATCCTACAATCCCATAAAACACATTTATCAACTAAATAATTAATATCATGTCATAACTTCAAATAAAAATAACTATGTAGTTAATGGGTGGAATTTAAAAAGAGTTAATGGAAGTAAATAGAATAGGTGAAAATGAAATCAATGAATTAAGAAGACAAATCCACATGGAATTAAGGAAGAAAACCATCAAAATTTAGGAGTATGAATGGGGATGGAATACCACACATGTATTTTGGTTTCTTCTAATAAGAGGGAGCATATAAGGGATACAATATCTCAAATACAATGAGGAAATATGCATATTTTACAAAAATTAAAAGTTGAGTAATCCTCATGGTTAGTCCAAACTATTTTCCAAACCATGAACCAACCATACAAGACATACTAATCAAGGAAACAAACCAACATAGTTTTCCCAGTAGACTATTCTTTATTGAATAACTATGAAATTACCATGTCAAATTAAATTTCTAATACATACATTATTATTTCATGAGAAATACGTATTTCATCTATCCTATAAAGTTAACCACACAACCCCCAAACCATTGATATTTTAAAATTATAAATAGAAAACATTAATCAATATTATCCACATCAGAATAATATCACATAATATGAAATAGGCAATAATAGATACATTGTGGCAACAATTCTCCCACTATTCCACTTTCTATCGAAAAAATTATTATCTCAATGTAGTGAATAGAAGATGAATCATACTAATGTATAGAATTAATTCCCATGATGAACCCAACAATTGGAGAATGACCAGGACAACAATTATTTATCACATAATAGGATGAATCCTAAAAAACATCATCAATCCTCATGAATGACCAAAACCATTACTAATAAATTAAAACTAAATGAAATTATAGACTGATATTATGTATCTCCTAAATTATGAATTCATCAGAAATGGTGGAACAATAGATTGACACCATTCCTAATTAAAGGTCTTTCACCTAGAATGAATTTTTTTAATAATTTAATAATAGGTTTAATATTTTACTAGTCATAGGTAACCAAAAATAATCATCCCTAATATACAAATATGTAATAGTTCCATGAATCACCCCCAATAACCATAATAATGGATCATAAAATTCACTATATCCCTAAATAATAAATAAAATAATGGTTAAAATAATACTTATAATAAACATTATGGTTCTAACATCATGTAAAAACCTTCATATAATGGTAACATTTTCCTAAACACACATAACATCAACCCATTATTATTTTCATAGAAAAAACTTCATGATGGCACACATAGTCAAACTTCAAACAAACCACACTCATAGTTTACTATTCACAAACATGATGTTCCCCATCACCGAGGACAAAAAAATAAAATCCATTCCATGTTCTACAACATATATAACAAAAATAATACAAAATCAATAAATGAATTGTGGATATTCAAAAATTATCAAGCACTCATAATGGAAAAGTACAAGATGCTATAAAATAGACATGAATTTTACTTTGATCTCACAACTACTCAATTCTCACCAAGTAAAAATTTACAACCAGTTTATCACCAAAATAATCACCACTCAAAAATGATAAAATAATAATTAAATTGGTTAAACCCAAATTTTATTCGTCGTGAATCTCAAATGTCTCAAAAAACACTAGATAATTATCCCAAAACGAACAAAAATACCAAAATAGATCACAAATTTTTGTTTATAGGTAAACATACCCTTACTTATCTAATTATTAAAATAGGGATCATGGGAAAAAATATAATGTCCTATATTTTATCCCAAATAGATCTGATAGAGATGAATAATCATGAATTAGAACAATACACACCACTAATAGAAGAATGAAAAACCCGCCAATAAATTCATAGTTGGAAAAGATAAATAAGTACCAAAACAACTAAAAATCAATCTACAATTTAACCAAACCTTTTATGTAGATTTATTCTAAATAACCAATGAAATAAACCCAAACAATTCATGTCTATTATGTTTCACCATTAAGAAAATAAAGGGAAAATTCTACCAAAACATTAGTTATTTAAAACAACTTTCCACTTTAAAAATACTTCCAAAATAAACCTTTGGAAAAATTCAATGAATTAATAAAAAAATTGAATTTTTTTTTGAAATTGAATCCAAAAAAAATGTTTAAAATAGTTTTTAATAATAAAATCATAGTTTAGTTCAAATAAAATTATTAAAATATATTCAAATTAACCACTTTCAACCACCACAAAGATATAATACTAATCCAAAAAACTATATAATTTTCTTACTCATATGATTATATAAAAAACAAAATTTATTATTAATAATATTTTTTACATTCTAAAAACCGCATAAAACTTATTTTATCATAAAAACCATTCATGTTTTACACTATAAAACAAACCACTCATGAGATACACAACATTAGAGTTTAAAATATTTTTTAAAAAAGGAAAATTTTAATTACATCCAAATTATCATATGATTGTATTATTTAATAAGACATTAATATTTTTGTAATAAAATGAAAACAGGGAAAATTGTTGCAAAGAAATTAAAAAATAATCCAAAATTATTTTTAACAATTAAAATATATTTTTCTCATTAATTCAAAATTTAGATCACACAAATTCAACTATAAGATATTCACAGAAGAAACTGAAATTCAAAAACTACAACTAAAAACCAACTTATCTTCACCAAAATGTCATAATTCTATCTTGATTCATTTTATACTACAAACATAAGTAAATATATGAGAAAATAAATCTGAATAACCAAACAAAACTAAAATGGGGAGCAATGCTCCTATTCGAAAAATTATTGACTAGCCATTTAGAAATTAGATAATGGTAACTAAAATTATTCATATGAAATTTCATGGTCACTACATGAGCCTTCATTCGATGAAAAAGAAACATACTCTTGTATTCAATTTTCCCTTTTCACCAAATAACACTATGTACAACAAAAAATTATTTCTATTCTAAGGGGGTTTAAATTACCAAAAACATAAATATCAAATAATAGTCCATAAAATCCCTCAAGAAATATAAAAAAATCCAATATAATATCAAAATTACTCATGAAAGATCTAGTTTTAAAATTAAAAAAGTGATCATAAGACTATATCCCAAACCTAACTATCATGTTTTGAAATTCCATTACATAGAATGACATCATCCAAAACAATAATAGAAATTTTTTTAAATCCTTGGTCCTAATGATACCTATTAAACTAATACAATTTGAAATGAACCAATATATACTGACCAGTCACATTATGTAACATTTCTCACTTTAACATAATATAAATAATATATTTTTTTTGGTTTCAATAATTATCCTTAAAAATAGTATTACTAACCATATATTGAATGGTTTAGTTTCATGGGATTAATTATATAAACATGTTAAAAAATGATCATATCCCAGTAGTTAGAATCCTTTAGACATAATTTAAGTCATATTATATGTAATAATTGCCTTAATATCATTAGGAAATGAAAACTTAAGAATAGGTTGAGCTCAAACATTGAGTAATGGATATTGTCAACATTTCATCAAGGTTTTGGTTAGAATATTATAAGAAAAAAATTTAACACATAAATGTTTTGTTATAATGATCATGGAACTAAAAATATTTGTTATAATTCAAAATTTAAGGATAGGTAATATTAAATGGACTGTGAAATACCAAGTAAGTTGTGTGGAGAATCACAAAACATTTTACATGAGTCCAGGTTCATAATTATTTCTATATGATTAAGAGTTAATAATATTACCCAAACTAAATCATTAAAACTATTTAAAAATGAAACCCACTATTAGATTCATTATGTAATAGGATTAAAATAATGAATTTTATTCCATCTTAAATTTGGAAAAATGAATTTTTGAAACCCTGGGAATGGGATAAATATTCCAATGAACCCATTTTTCGCTAAATAATTCTTCACATTTAACCCTTTGGTTGTGGATAAATCCCCCCTATACCTTTTTTCTTGGGTTAAATCATCCCATTCAAAATTTTGTGGTCATAATACATAACCATAATGTGATCAATTAGTGAAAAATATTGGGCTACACCCATAATAATCTATATATATGTGTTCTATATAAAGCAAATTGCAATCATACCTATAGATCACAATGAATAAAAAAATTCCATAAACATATAGATAATATCCAATTTTTATAACTCAATCACCCCATAAGTGAATTTAATAATACCATTTAGAAGTGTATTCATTAAAAATGATTTCAATGGAATTAAATATAATAGACATAAAGAGATATATAATTTTTGTTTTAAAAAAATTAAAATGATATTATATTAGGGGAAAATAAGAATTGATGATCTTGTTGAAAAGAATTTTTATGAATGATGAAGTGATAAAATAAAAAAACCATTTATTCTTAAAAAAATACATCAAAAGAATATCATTGAAAAATTAAAATATTATCAAATTAAATGTACATTAGATGATAAAACATTATATTTATTAGATATAGAAAACAATTCTATGATTTATAAATAACATTATTGAATAAAATCATAAATAAAGTAGGTAAATCATATAATTAAATTTTAGTAATGGAAAATATAAATTTTTTATAATATAAAACATTAATGGGGGTTTCATTAACTAAGAGAATGTAGGTAAGTATGGAAAATACTATCTATGATGAATAGTCAAAATTAATGAGAAAATGAATTACAATTAACAATGTTATAATTTCATGAGTAAAAAACAATCATGTTGAGATATTTGTATTAAAAGGTTCATTTTACCTAGATAGAATAAGAATGTTCAATATAAAATACGTTTTTTGAAAAATAAAAAAATAGAATTATGATGGTCTAGATGAATAATTTTTACTCACTAAAATAATAATTTAGTTATCAATACCTTTTGTGGCCTTTGAAATTTTTTAAGAAAAATCACATGAAATAGAGAGAACTAATTTCGACATAATATACATTAAATGAAAATATATTCATTATAATAGACGGTAATAGGGAGGCTAAAAGACCCTAATGAAAAATTATTATAACACCTGATATTTATTGATTTTTTTCAAATAAATAAAAAAATTTATATATATTTCATTCCAGTCAAAATTGAGTTCAGATTCCATTACATGAAATGACTATTTTCTTCGATAGCATGCATGACACACGATACTGATCCTCAGAAAAATATCAAATAATAATATTTTAAATATGACCATTATAACTTGTATATTAAATTACAGGGTATGAAAATTAGTATATAAATTTTTAAATATACATATAAATTTCCAACAAAATTTTAATTTATTGGAAAATTCTTTGTAAGTAAGAAATCAGTTTATATTAATTTAATTATAAATATCATATATATTTTTATTCAAATATATTTCGTTTCATTTTTGTGAAAAAATATTATAAATACTATATAGTGATTTAGGGAAAATTTATTTGATAAAATGAAAATCAATTTTGAAAGAATCAAATCAATTTAATCTAAGAATGATTTTTTGGGAAATTTTTTTGAAGAAAATAAATAATATATTAATTGATAATAATATTGAATTTTAACTGAAAAGATCATTTTCAATTAAATTATTTATAACATTAAATTATTTTAAAATTGGTGTTAAGGAATCAATAGTTTGATTATATATTTATTAATATGATTTATATCATTGGAAACAATTTTATATTGAAATTGTATATAAAAACATTGTATCCTTTTGAACAATATCCCCTTAAAAACCCACATTCTCGTTGAGTATGTGGGATTAAAATGAAATTAATTTTTTTTTAATTTTTTGAATTATATTTGGAAAAATTGGTTCAACATTATCTATTATAATAATTTAAATTTTATTATAAGTTATAATTTATTTTACTTAATAAAATTAATAATTGATATATTAAATATTAATTAACACAGTTAAAGTAAAAAATAAATTTTCAGGTTGTTAAACAAAAAAAATAAGTGCTAAAATGAAAACAAATTCCTCAAACCTTTTTAATGGCCATATATCGACACTACATTATAAAATGGGATTATAATACATCATTTTGGTGCATTTTTGAATGATATAAACATGGGTACAACATTTTATTTTCAAAATTTACAAGTGTGCCTCTCACCATAATTATAAAGGGCCACCACAATCCTCTATTCTTCACATGTTCAAAACATTGTTTTTCAGAAAATAACAATCCATATTAAAAATAAAATTACCCCATATCATCCTAGAAGCCATATTTTGGGATGAAATCCAACCAATGTATGATATATTTTAAAAACCTATGGAGAATCCCACTAGAAGAGGTAATGTTTTTCAGTGAGCCTTTTTATTTCATTTGTTCTTCTAATTCAATAACTATTAATAAACTATATTGGTATAATAAAACTATTATCAGGAATATATAGATGTTTTGGCATCTTTGGTTTGTAGCCTAAAAAATTATACTTTCACCTAATGGGTAATGAAATCATCATTCATGTGTATGAGGTACAATCGCCTCTCAAACCGAAGTCATTTGTTTTTACATTATTACATTTCATGGTTGGGTATGATTATTTATTTAAAGTATATATATGATATTTATAACATAATTATATTTAATAAGTTATTATATCATATATATCTTTTTTAAATTCTAATCAACATGGTCTATTATTATGGTGTTCCTTTGTTGGACACACTACCATTACACAAAGATAAGTTATTCATTTTCACAATTGATTTATATGTTAAAGAATAAGTATAATTTTAATGAATATATATAATATAAATTAAATAAATATGATATTAAAGATATATTTATCATTCAATAAATATAATACATCATTTTCACTCACATATTTTGACTCATGAAATGATTATATCATCATTCATGTACATGTGAACTAAAACCATTACAATGAGATATGACTCTCTTTTCATCACCAAAACACTTGTATTATATTACCCCTCTGATAATCCATTGGTTTGGAAAGATGTGGTTGTTGTTACATGGCCATAGGTTACATCCCCATGACACCAAAAAGTTTCAATATGTTCCATGGGATTAATAAATTAGTTAGGAGATGATTTTACATTAAAAATATAAAAAACCAACCAAATAAACATAACAATATAACCAATATATGACACATGAGTAATATTTAATAACACTCAGAATTATCCTAACCATCCAAAAACCATATGAAGTAGAAACCAATACCAATATTATAGAACAAAAAAAGATGAATCCCCCAAAACTCAAAGTCTCTAAAGACAAAAACAAAATAGATCTAACCATGAACCAAGATAAATCAACAAAATAAATGAAAAAAGTATCTTCGTGCATCAGTAAATAAATGTAACACATTTCCTTTACATTTTCTCTATATTCAATAACAAAAAATTCACAAAAAGTTTCCATGAAGTTGGTGAGAATAAACCTCAGTATATTTTCTTCAAATGACAACCCTACTCACACCACTATGAAATAAAAATTTAGAAAATTTATATAAAATAACTTATATATACCAATTTAAAATATATAAAAAAATAAAAAAATAATTAAAAAACGTATTTCCATGGAAGGAAGCACAAAAATTCTTTTAATTTAGTTCAAAAATATGTTTGACATAACACATTCGTTCCACAAAACAACACATATACAGACACAATCAATCATGGTGTTACCATTTATCATGAAAATCCACATCCATAATCCATCCATTTGATGGAGGTACTCCATGACCATTATCCATCCCATTCCAATCACACCAAAATTTCCTATCATAAACCATGCCAATAAAATGCGAAAAATATGTTTCAAACCATTTCAATGAGTCAAACCCTTTATAAATATTTGTTTACATCCAATTTTCCATGAATTAAAACCCAAAAAAACATTTTAATATCATCATTTTAAAATTGTGATACTATATTAACATTCCAAAAAACAGCAAATTTCCACATTTTCACAATAAATCATTATAATGATTTTCCACTAATATTTTCAAAATAATCTTAATTAAATTCAAGAAATTAAAACAATTTTAAATCAATAATTCATTATATCATAACATTTGTTGAGAGTATATACAAGTACCTATTCAAATGAGAAAAAAAATGAAAAATATCACACATTATTCATAAAATGAAGATTAAAATTTTAAGATAGAATATATACCATGTTCCAATACAACCAAAACATTATATCGCATTATGATTGGAATCAAACAACAAGGATATATCCCCCAATGAATTATATCGATGAATCCAAGGGATAGATTAACATGGAATGTATTTAAAAAAACCATGAACCGAGAATTAAAAATAAATCCTTGTATATAATTAATAATGAATCACAAACATATTTCTATTAGATCAATTATATTGGTCTTCATATCCTTTAGAATAATATGAATTTGAGGTAGACTCTATTTAGGGGGAGATGAGTGTTTTAGAGGAAAATCATGAATATTTCCAAAATTTTTGGATTATGCTTTTTATGATACATGGTTTGGTAACACAGTATGGAAAATCATGCAGAAGTCGTACTCCAGCCACTACCTCTAGAAACACATCCGATGGTTGGCTCACATGGTTAGAAAAAACTATGCACTAATCGTGAAAACCCCACTATTCAAATTTTTAGGGTTAATCATACATAGACACATGATATGGACAACCCATGCACCTAGTTGTGCACCTACAAATATCACACAATATCCTTTTCACACTCTTCTAGAGGTGTCTCATGGTTTCTAGTAATCATTCTAAAAAATATCACCTCCAGAAAATCCCAAAAAGAATGTTAAAACTCCTCAAAACATTCCAAAACATTACTAAATTATTTTATATATTTAATATACATAAAAGATGGTCAATTACATGAAACAATTTGTGCTACATAATATCCACCATCTATTACTCAATCCTAAAAAAATAGAAAACCCCCATTGTCTGGATATAGTTCAAACCAAAGCTCGACCAGTTATTTTTCTCATTGTCATGTTTCTTACTGAATTCGACCCTTCTTCCATAAAACCAACACTAGGTGAGTAATTTTTTATTAAATAAATTTTCATTAATATAAAAAATATTCCATGGAATATGAAATAATGAAACATCGTATTATAGGTTAATGTGATCCCATCAAATTACATGGTTAGGATTAGGGTAATAATTATTTTCAAATAAGTTACATGAATCACTTTATGAACTAAACTAAACTATGGTGGAACCTCTAACCAATATGCCACCCCACCAACCAATTAATGTATCTCAAAAGTTCATATATATCAAGGGTATAACTTGAAAAACATCCCAAAATATTGATGCGCAAAATATGGAGAGATACTCTAGAGAAGATGATCAGTCACCTAAAATTGGAACGACCATCGATGATGATTGAAACAAAATTTCTGACAACATTTAGTTGTCTCGATAATTTTCGTAATCAATTGAATGTTCATTAATATCCACTATACATGGATTGGCCCAACTATTAGAGTCTCACATTTTTTGTCTCAATAAAGTGGAGAACGAAAGGAACACCCAAAAAATTATTCAAAATGAACCATATGTATTGTTGTGTGATGACATTTGTTACAAAATAACTCAACTAAGAATGTATGATCTTCCCATCATCCACCAAAATCCATTAAATAGACCTAGAGAATGGATTACATAGTTTTTATCATCGTTTCAGATTTTATATCCATCTAAGGATGATATTTCTTACTCATGGTCAAATAATTTCCTAGGGATTTTCCTAAGTATCTTCAATAAATAAGACGTAATCATATTATCCTTATATGATACAATAAAAATTGGTACTCAATTTCTCTTTACAAATTATCCAATATAGATTGCAGTAAAACTCTCAAGAATATGAGATTCTTGAAAAGGGATGAAATTATCTTACTTTTTGAACTGATCAGCTATCACCCAAATGAAATTGAGTTTCCAAAAAAAAACATTGGGAGACCTATCAAAAATTCATGTTTATATGTTCCTATATCCAAATAATAATATCTTAGGGCTACAACATACCCACTAGCTACGAGTGTTATACCCTAAAATACTGATAGGTGACACATCTAATCACAAACTCAAAAACATTTTGTAATGCGCAGACCCCAGTTACCTAGAGTCAGTGCATCATTAAGTAATATTGGCATGATCATAAAAGACCAAGTCTCAAAAGACCGATTAGTTTAGTATCCTTGAAAACACTAGATACATTCATAAGCCATACATTACATGATAAATTAAAAAAACAACATAGTATCCATAGTACACCTTCATATCCCCACAGACTATCCCTACATGTCAGTTGTAGAATACTTCTTCACATCATGGGAAAAATAAAAAATTGAAATAGGTGAGCTCAGATGCTCAATGACGATAACAATATAGAAGAAACTTTAATAAATAAGCATATACATTTAAGGCAATGTATAAATAAAATAAAAGCCTTGTAAATATGAACATCATCATAATATTACAGAAATAAAATTAAATAATGAAATTTATTTATTCACATATATACTCTACTAGTCCAGCATTGAGATGAAATAATAATAACCACTTTCATAATGATGGAATGAAAAATTTCAGACTATGATAACCACATACTCACGACTTGTTCCATGAATACAAATACTATTTTTCCAAGGCCATATTCCAAGACACTAGTTTGTCTCCTGAGACCTATCGATGCATCGAGAAGCAATATATGGCTCCACCTGTCACTTACTAAGTCCAATTCATTCATCATATGAATAGATTTAAACATAACATAAACATTCGTATTGAAACAAGCATATGAAATTTCAATACATTCTCCATAAACCATGAATGGTATAAAAATAAAACATACACTTTCAAACATATCACAAAAACTTCAATAAAATATGGAAGTTTTGTATCATAATAAATCAACTTCAAATAAGATTAATATCAATCGAAAGATGTTGCATAGATGAAATCATAAATATTTGAGAGAAATATCTTTTTCTAAAATCATTTAAAATTCACATAATTATAAAAGAAAACATTAAATTTGAAAATATTATTATAATCACGTAAGGTAAGATTCAACAAGTTTATAATGGTGGAAAATAGCCTCACCCGGCTTATAAGTAATAAAAACATTCTTACCATAATATTGTCGAAAATGTTAAAAAGGTCATTGCGTGGAAAATGAGTGAAAGATTACATTATAAAAATCTTATAAAAAGTCCAAGAAGGGTAAATATGACTTTATCCCATATTCTATAAAATAATAAAATGTTTTGAAATAAATGTTTAAGAAACATGGATGTGGATGATAAAGAGGTCCCAGTAGATAATTACATATAAACAACCTCAGATAATGAAGAGATTATGAAATAAACCCATACCATGTAATTTTCCATGGTCGAGGGTAGTTTAACCTCTTGTATAATTTTGAAGTCATTGTTATTAAATTATACAAGAATCATATACATATATATGATATCATATATGTTCTTCTAAAATAGCTTTGTTAATAATATTTTAGTATTATCATCGTTTTGGGTGTTCACTTACTTATTTAATTTATATGATTTGATACATAATTTGTGTTTGTTATGGATAGGTTTTATATTATTCATATCTAGAATTATATCATGTCCTTAAACAATATTTATAATCATCAAATGTATATTTGTCTTGAATGGATACGATGTGGATTGAATCCCATCACGTTTGTGGAGACTGTAATCCATACGTACGCACGAGGGACAATATCATTCTTTTGATATTAAAATAATATATAATTGAATGGTATATTATATATAACGAATCATTATCATGTTATATTTATTATTTACATTAGTTAAAAATCATTATTATACCCATCCAAATAATAATGTATTGGATAACAATTACACCACGACGTGGAGACAGTTAGTTGTAGGTACGCATGTATGGTGACATGTAATTCAAAGGATGGATAGAATAATTAATTTGGTGGTACCATATTTATAATAACATCACATTATATATAATATACTGTAGTTATTATTTTATAATGGAAACAACAAGGAATTGGGAAGTGGAAAAAGAAAGGAACTTGAAAGAGGTGATGAAATATTTTACCTCTTCTTCAGGTTCTTCATTTTCATTTGATCAAAAGCACTCCATAGGTTGGCTTTCTGACTAAAGTAAGGAATCTAGGATGGATTTAGGATAGTTTAGAGGGTATTGTTTAGGGTTTGTCTGATCCAAAAGTCTTTGAATGTTTGAATTAAAGAGAAGGGGGAGTTCCCTATTATAAGAGAAGTGAGGGGAACCTTAGGAAAAGCTAGAAATATTATTTTATAATAAAATAACATTCATATTATAATGGATTGAATGTGTATTATTTAAATTATAAGGTTGGGATGGGTCGAAAATAACCCAACCAATTGGTTTTAGTTAGGTTTGGGTCACTATATTGACCTTATCTTTTAGATTTAATTTGTAGTTAAATAGTTTGACATTTTCCATTTCAATTTGTATTTTTGTATTATATGGTTAATAAACTAACTATAAACATTCAAGAGAACCCCAAGTGGTATATTAATGATACACATATTATTATATAAGTCATTTGGCCGAACATAAGATCTTTTTGAATGTTATTTCAATTAATAATATAATATTAGTTTTAAAAACCCCTTTTTGTCAATTTTGACACTATTTAAGAATTGATTTTAGTTAAATTCATAAATACATTATTAATTAAAAAACAATTCATTTAATATATACTAACATGTCATATTAACCTATAAAATTAGTCTATGGAATAAAAAGATTCAAATTATATTTATTTTAACATTTATAATACCAATATTTTTATTCATTCATTCATAAGGAAAATACTACATTATCATTGTGTCATAAATAAATTAAATTATTCAATTTCTAAAAATTATAATTATAATACCATTATATAGGAAGTCGTTTTATCTTTACAATTAATATTTATAGTTGAATATATTTCATTTATATCCATATGTAAAAAACGTTTTACCAAAAGATATATGATTATGTAATTTTTGTTTGTTCTTTAACTTAATTAATATAAAGTGCCATTATAACATACAAGTGGATTCTTGGGGTCCCAAAATTGACCCAAAGATGCTCATGGTCAGAAATGTATCATAAATTAGGTTTATGACATGTTTTAGGGTAATTTAATATTATTTTAATATTATTATTTTTACCCTTATTTACTAGATTTACCTTCTAACCATGGTAAATAAAATACTTACCGATATAATTATTCAAAATGACTAAAAATAAAATTTAACTATTTACACAATTTGGACCTCCTGATTTTAAATATTGAATCAATTTTTCTAAATTCAAAACACAATATTAGAATAAATTAATTTAAAATTAATTCCCACTGAAATGCATAATTTATCACCGTTAATTATTTTTAATAAAAAAGTTTTTTTATTAAACATAATTAATTTTTTTCTATTCATCAAAAAATGGAAGTTATCAAAAAAGTACCAAAAATTCACTCTAAGTTAATTATGATATTCCAAATCCAAAATTGATGTCCATTTTTCATGATAAAATGTATAAAATTTCAAAATGTTTGTATTACAATTCATAACGGAAAGTTTGATTGGTTGTGGTGTGTTAGAATTCGAAGTCCCATACAACACACGCTATTGTATTATTAAAAGAGAAGCATACCGTGGAAGCATGGGGTGTTATATTATCATATCCTTTAAATAATTTTTCCCTAAAAATTTGAAGAATATTTATACATAAAAAGACTCTGGTGGTTCTTCATTATAAGATCATCACGTTCTCTCGTTGCCTCTTCCATCTTTTGGTTTCTCCATAGAACGTTTACAAGGACAATTTTCTAGTTTCTTAGCACTTGTTCTATTGTATCAATAATCCTGATGAGATCTTTGAAATAAGACAGATCAGGTTCCAGTTCTAATTCTTCATAGGTGAGTACATGCATTGGGTCAGGCATGTATTTTCTGAACAGTCATACGTGGAACACATCTTGGACTATGGAATGACTTAGCGGAATTGCCAAACGGTAAGAAACAACCCCAATTCGTTCTAGATTTTCAAAATTTCCAATGTACTTGGGAGACAATTTACCCTTCATACCAAAAAGTAAAACACCCTTCCATGGAGATACTTTAAATAAAACATGATCTCCTACATGAAATTACAAATTCTTCCGTAGTTTATTTGCAAAGCCATTATGCCTACTTTGTGCTGCTTTGATATAGGTTTGCATTACCTTAACCTTTTCCATCATTCCATCATCATGTTCTAGGACTACATGTTTTCTTTCACCAATATAATTCTAACAGGTCGGTGTGCGACATATCCTTCTATATAACGCTTCATATGGATTCATCAGAATACTTGAATGGAAACTATTGTTATAGGAAAATATCATCAAAGTCAAACATTGATCCCACATACCCCAAAAGTCAAGTGAATAGGATCTCAAAATGTCTTCTAAGGTTTGAATAGTCCATTCTGATTGTCCATCAGTTTGGGGGTGGTAGACTATACTCAAACAAAGTTCAGTATCCATGGATTTCTGAAGCGTTTTCAATAATTATGATGTAAAACGTAGAACATGATCAGAAACAATCAATAATGGTACTCCATGAAGTCTTGAAAATTCATTAATATGTATTCTTTATAGACGTTCAAGTGGTATATCTTCTCTTATAGTAAGAAAATATACTGACTTGGTATGTCAATCAACAATGACCCATATTGGATCGTTTCTTCTAGGAGTCTTTTGTTGTCCCATGACAATTCCATCATAATATTATCCCATTTCCACACAGGTATGGGAAGAGGTTTCATAACACTTTCATGTTGTTTCCATCCAGCTTTCACTTGTTGATAAACTATACACCTTGATAGTAAATCAAAAATTTCCATCTTCATATTTCCCCCAGAAAAAATGTTCCTTCAAATCTCTATACATCATAGTGCTACAATGGTGTATAGATAAATTTGAACTATGAGCATCATCCAACAATTACCTTTTTAGATAAGGTACATCGGATACACAATGTCTCTTCCCAAATTTCAAAATTCCATCTTCATACACAAAGTCACTCAATCTCCCATCATTCATAGCTTTAATCATTTTTTTAAACTCTTCATCATCGGTCTGAGAACTCTTTATACTTTATAGTAAGGATGGATTAGAATCCATTTGAAAATGTATCAATGATTCACCTTCCATGGTAATTCTTGTATCCATCTTCACTAGATCTATAAAAATAAGTTCCCTTTCAACTCTCATCTGGTTCAAATCTCCAAGATCCTTTCTACTCAAAGAATATTACAAATAATTTTCTTTCCTCGGGTGGTAGTGTATGGTGAAATCATAATCCATGAGTAGTTCAAGACATCTCCTTTTCCACATGATGAGTTTTTTCTGTGATAAAATATACTTCAAACTCTTGTGATCGGTATATTTCTCACATTTTTCACCATAGAGATAGTATTAAAAATCATCAAGGAAATGATTAGATCTAATAACTCATGATCATTAGTAGGATAGTTTTTCTCATTAATTTTTAGTAGTTGTGATGTATATGCAATAACCCTATCATTCTTCATAAGGACAGAACCAAGTCCTCTCATTGAATCATCACTATAAATAAAAAAACCCATCATTCCCTAATGGTAGAGTCAAGATAAGAGTATTGTCTAATCATCTCTTCAATATTTTGAAACATTCTGCACATTCTTTTTTCAAAACAAATTTAACCCCTTTATGTGTGAGCTTCATTACCAAGTTATCCAATCAGGCAAATTTCTAGATGAATCGTCGATAATAACCTGCTAAACCAACAAAAATGTGTACCTCGTTTATACTCATTGGTTCTAGCAATTCTTTATTTTATCTTTTATTATAAGGATCAATAGATATTTTATCCTTGGAGAAAATATGGACAAGAAACGAAATCTCATGAAGCCAGAATTCACACTTGCTAAACTTCCAATATAATTCATTTCTTTGAAGAGTCTTCAGATAAATGTGCAAGTGATTTTCATGATCTCTGTTGCTTTTGGAGTATACCAAAATATCATCAATAAATACCACTAAAAAGTTATCAAGATATTCCATGAAAGCTCTATTCATTAGATCCATGAAAAAATAGGGTACATTAGTCAGCCCAAAAGGCATTACTGTAAACTCGTAATGAACGTACCTGATTCGTAATGCAGTTTTTAGAATGTATTCCTTCATTACACACAATATATGATATCCAGATCGAAGGACAATATTTGAAATGTATTGACTTCCATGAATTTGGTTGAATAAATCATCAATGCAAGGTAGGGGATACTTTTTCATTATTTTTATAGCATTGATGTCCCAGTAGTCAATTCACAACCTCATAGATCCCTCATTATTCATAAAAAAAATAATATACACTCCCCATGGAGAGACACTAGGGAGAATAAATCCCTTATTAGTCAATTCCTATAGTTTTCTCTTTAGTTCCACTAATTCCATTGTGGTCATTGTATAAGGGTTCTTCGATAAGGGCCTTGAACCAGGAATTAAGTCAATGGAAAACTAAATTTCTCATTCTGGAGGATGTCCAGGTAAATCCTCTGGAAAAAATCACCATAATCTTGAACAATATTTACATCCTCATATAGAACATTATTTTCCTCACCCACAGTTATTCCATTATCTTCCTCCCCAATAATTGAATTTAGTTGAGCTACTGGTGGTGGATCTAGATAAGAATTAGGTGGTGATGTTTCTTCTCTAATGATATGGTACTCTTTATCATCACCAAAAATTGTAACACACTTATTCTTACAATAAATTTTCACATCATGGTCTGAAATGAAATCTATACTGAGGATTATATCAAATTTTATCGTGGTTATGAATATGAGATATGAAAATAAATAATGTTTATATTCCTTCATGGGAACTGATTCACAAAACATTATTATAATGATACATCCATTATAAGTTTTGACTGACAACTCCCTTGTTAAATAAAATTGAAAATATATAATATTCTTAGAAATAGGGGATGATGTGAAACAACACGATGTTCCAGAATCAAATAATGTATTGGATAATCATGAAGAAACCATTAGATTACCAACCACCACATCTTTCAGAGCTTGAACCTCAGTAGTAGTGATTACATAAGGTTTTCCATGATCCCTTGGCCTTTTCTGAGATAAGTTTCCCTAACGGTTTAGAAATTCATTTTCATAATGTCCCATCTCCATGTAATTGTATTATTGAACATCAGAAACTTCTTTCTTCCACTTGCAATCATGAGCTTGGTGGCTTTTTTCACCACACTTGTAACATACTACCATTCATTTCAAGAAAGTACTGGGGTGTTTCTTCCCACATTCACTACAAGATTGATATACAAATTTTCCCGTATTCCCCTTATTTCTTTTTCCAGAGTGATCAGAAGATCTCTTCTTCTCTTTCATTGATTTAAAGTCATAAGACTTAGAGAAATCCTTTTCTGTCTTGATAGCACATGAGACAATATTATCATACGACAAGAAAGATTTTGAGACTAATGATCGATAGAGAAATTATTTTAACCCATAAAAGAAATGATAAATCTTAATTCTTGGGTTACATACATAATCTACATGATGCCTTGTTGTCCTTGTAAATTTATACTCATACATTGCAACATTCATGTCCTATTTTTTCCTCAGACTCATAAATTTCCTTTCCATATCTTCTTGATGGTCACGAGGAAAGTATTTTTCTATAAAAATCTATTTAAATTCCCTCCATTCCGTATTTGATACTTCATCATCTTCCTTTCTGTTATGAATCAATGACTTCCATTGATTAGCATCACTAGAGAGATGGTGAACTACGATGACATCTTTTTCCCTTTCACTAATCCCCAAGGTATGGAATATTTTATATAAAGAATTTATCCATTGCTCACCTAAAAATTTATTTATACTCCCATTGAATGTTGGTGGTTGTTTCCTCATGATGTGGTCTGACATTGATCCTACATGTTGCGAATCAGGGTGCTCCATATGGGTAATGATATTATTCATAACATGAGTGAGTTGTCCCAGTATGTTGATATGGTAATCAACACCAGTTGTTTCACCAGCTCCACTATAATTATCTTGATTATGAGGGAAATCCATATATGGGGGTGCGTGTATTGATTCTATTTCAATTCCTTCCACTATGTTCCATTTCTAAACAATGTCATAAACTTGATTAGTTTATGAATAAAAATACATAAATCCAAACATGTAAACCACTTATCATAAATTGAACATTTTATGGATATAATCCATAATAATATTAAAAAATTCATTGAAGAAGTATATACTCATAAAACCTTAATAATGGTTTGTAAAAAATATGATAATTATCCTAATCATATCCCCTGGGAGTTTTGTAACCAAGAGTGCAGCAAGGCCCATTATCGGGCACCAACTTCCGTTCGATTCTATCTCAAAGCGGTGCTTCTGGGTTTTACCCCTAGGTACATCTGTTCCAGATCCGCCTATACTTACTCGTATCCAGAAAGTGATGTATTTCTTTGAAAACTAACAATATCATTAAATTATTAAAATTCTAGAAAGTTCATCTATACGAAGACTCAAATTCTATCTTAGAGTAATGTGATCTAATCAGAGATTATCTAAATATATCTTATATGGTTTGTACTAAACTTCATCTGATACCAACTATAACACCCTGACCCAAGTTACCAAAAGTCGGTGCATTATTAGGTAACATTGGAATGATCATAAAAGCTCATGTCTTGAATGGCCGATTAGTTTAGTATTGTTGGAAACACTAGATAAATTTATAAGTCTTATATTATATGATAAAGTGAAAAAATACAACAACATAGTCTCCATAGTTCACACTCATATCCCCTCATTATATCCCTGCATGTCAGTTATAAAATACTTCTTCACAACATGGGAAAAATAAAACATATAAATGGTTGAGCTCATATGCTCAGTAAGGATAACATTATAGCGGAAACATTAATAAATAAGCATCAACATTTTAGGCAATGTATAACTAAAACAAAATCCTTTTAAACATGACATTCAGATAATATGGAAAAAATGAAATGAAATATTTCCATTTACTTATTCACATTGATATTCTACTAGTCTAATAATCACATGCAATATCAATAACCACTTTGATAATGATGGAATGCATAATTATAGACTATCATAACAACATAGTCAAGCCCTTGTGCGAAGACTAAAAATAAGATTTTGTCAAGCCCCGGTTCCAAGATACTAGTTTTTCTCATGAGACCTACTGATGCATCGAGGAGCTATAACAGGCTCCACCAATCACTTACTAAGTCCAATGCATTCCTCGTATGAATAGGTTTAACCATATCATAAACATTCATATTAAAAATAGCATAAGTGTCAATACATTATCCATAAATCATGAATGGTATAAAAATAACACATCCACAGTCAAACATATCAAAAACCATCAATATAGTATGTATGTTTTGTATCATAATAAATCAACTTCAAATAAGCTTAAAATTTATCAAAGGATATTGACATAGATGAAATAATATCTATTTGAGAGAAATATATCTTTTTGAAATCATTTAAATGTAATGTATTTATAAATGAAAACATTTACATTGAAATTATTCTTATAATCTTTTAAGGGAATCATCGATAGTGTTATAACGGCAGAAAATAGCCACACCCGCTGTATAAGTAAAAAAACATTCTAACCTTAATTTTGACAAAATGGTTAAAAAGGACCTTTCTTGGAAAATTACAGGAAGATTAATTTTTAAAAATCTTATAAAAATTCAAACAAGTGTATAAATGACTTTAACCCATAGTGTATAAAATAGTAATAATAATCATGGATGTGGATGATAAAGTGGTCCCAGTAGATAATTACGTATAAACAAACTCGGATAATGAAAAAAAATTGTGAAAGAAAAACTTACCTTGTTTATTTCCTTGGTTGAGGGCAGGTTAACCTCATGTATAATAGTAAAATAATAGTTATTAAATTATAAATGAATCATATACATAAATATAATATCATATATGATCTTATAATATTTCTTTGTTAATAATATTTTATTATTATCGTCGTATTGGGTGTTCACTTACTCGTTTTCTATTATATGTTTTGTTAAATAATCCTTTTTTAGGGATAGGATTTATATTATTCTTATCCAGAAAGATATCATGTCCTTAAAAATTATTTTTTATCACCAAATGAAAATTAGTCTTGAATGGATACGATGGAGAATTAATCTCATCGCGTTAATAGATACTATAATTCGTACGTACGCACGAGCGAAAATATCATTCATTTGAAACTAAAATATTATATAATTGGATGGTATATCATATATACAGAATAATTATCATGTTATATTTATTATTTACATCATTTAAAGATCATTGTTATACCCATCCAAATTATAAGGTCTTGAATAAAAATTACACCACAGCGTGGAGACAGTAAGCTGTACGTACACACGTATGGTGACATGTCATTCAAAGGATGGATAGAATAATGAATTTGGTTTTACCATATTTATAATAAAATCATAGTATATAGAATATACTTATGTTATTATTTTATAATGGAAACAACAAAGATATGTTATGTGGAATAAAAACAGAATTTGAAGAGGTGATGAAATATTTAACTCTTATTTGGGTTATTCCTTTTGATTTGATCAAAAGGGATCCTTTGGTTGGATTTTTGACTAATTTATGACATATAGGATAAGGGGAGGATAGTTGATAGGGTATTTGAGGAGGTTTTGGACGGACCAAAAGGCTTTGAAGGAGTTAATTAGAGAGAAGGGGGAGTTTCCTTTTATAAGAGGAGTAAGGGAAACCTTAGGAAAATCTAGAAATATTATTTGATAATAAAATAATTTTCGGTTTGAAATGGCTACAAAGTGGATTATTTAAATTCTAAGGTGGTGATGTGTCAAAAACCACTCATCCAAAAAAATTAAACATGTTTCAGTCACTATAGTAACCTTAAATTTTAGATTTAACTCATATTAATTTTTTTTGACATTTACCATTTCTGTTTGTATTTTTATATTATATGGCTAATAAATGTACTATAAACATCCAATTGAACCCAACATTTTTCATTAATGATAAAACTATCATTATATTAGTCATTTTTCCTAACCTTATATTTTTAGGAATATTATATAAATTAATAATATAATATTTGTTTTCAAAACAATTTTCTTTCCATTTTGAAACTGTTTAAGAAATGATTTGTGTTAAAGCCTTAACAACTCTATAAATTAGAAACAAATTCATTTAATCAATAATAACATGTAATATTATTGTATAAAATTAGTTCATGGCATCAAAAGATTCTTATTATATTTATTTTAACATTTATAAGACCAATTATTTTATTATTTCATTAAAAAGGAAATTACTCCATCGTCATTGTGTCATAAATAAATATAATTATTCAATGTCTAAAAATTAGAAAAAAAAAACCATTATGTATGAAATATTTTTACCATTGTAATTAATATATATAGTTTAAGTGATAAAATGTATAACCCTATGTGAAAATTATTTTACTAAAAGATATATGATTATGTAATTTTTGTATTTACTTTAACTTAATTAATATAAAGTGTCATTATCACCTACAAGTGGCTCCATGGGGTCCCAAAATCAACCCAAAGATTCCCATGGAAGGACATGTATCATCCAATAGGTTTAGTACACGTTTTAGGGGAATTTAATATTATTATAATATTATTTTTTTACCCTTATTTACAGGATTTACCCATTAACCATGGTTAATAAAAATGTACCGAAGTAATTATTCAAAATGTATAAAAATAAAATTTTAATATTTTCACAATTTGGACCTCCTGATTCTAAATATGGAATTTTTTTTCTAAATTAAAAACAAAGAAGTGGCCGAAAATATTTTAAAATTATTTCTCGTTTTCAATACAAAAAACATGTTTTTATAAAATAATAACTATCAAAAGGTTGACATTTTCTTATGCCCACTTTAAATGTGAAATAATTTCCAATGAACATAATTGGATTAAATAGTAAAATTGTAATCTAATTATACTTTAAAAACAATCAAATTCATAATTTATCACTATTAATTATTTTGAATAAAAAAGATGTTTTTAATTAAAAAATAGAAATTTTCACTATTCATCAAAATATGAATGTTGTTAGTTTTGTACCAAAAATTCACCCTAAGCTAATTTTGATATTCCGATTCGAAAATTGAAGTCATTATTGAATGATAAAATGTATTAAATTTTTGTTAGTGGGAATTACTATTCATAATGGCTAGTTTGATTGGTTGTAGTGTGTTAGAAATCAAAGTTGTGTACAACACACACTTTTTTATTATTCAAAGAAAAGCGTATCATGGAAGCTTTAGGTGTTAAACATTTCTTTTCATTCCATCCCAAAATAATTGTTCTTTAAATTACTTTGAAATTTTCTTTCCTCATGGATCTAAATCCCATCTCGAATGATGGTTAGCCTGAATATGTTCTTCTTAGAATAACAGAGGTAAAACTATATGATCTAAAAAATGAAAAAATGAATACACATCCATCTTACATAATTAAATAGTGATCCCACCATTTAGTGTAAACATCATAGAAACACATTACAAATAAGACATTTTTTAATATCTAATTAGCTCCACTAAATCAGGAATAAAAGAAACAAGAATAAAATTCACAACATTTCCTTTGTATTTAATATACATGTTCATGTATTCTATTAATGACCTCAAATAGAACTGATATGAAGCCCCCTTTTCCAACTGACAATATGACATCCATCATAATGAACCTACCTTCCAATATCCATTACATAGTGTATACATCATTTCAATATTAAACAATTAGATAAAATCTATCCACCTTTTTGTCTTATGTCAAATCACTCGTGATAAAATATGTTTCAAGATATTATGGTCATCAAGAACTTTGAATTTCTCAACAAATATTTAATTGAGACAATTATTTAAATGATTTAATACAAAAGCTAAATCAATATCATTTTTTAGGTATTATTTCTCATTAAACCAAAACATATGTGATTAATAAGATAAAAATGATCTCCTTCCATGAGAAAATATCTAAACCATATCCCAACGAATCACAATACAACACATAAATCTATCATGATTCTAAAAATATCAGGATCATTTCTATTGTAAACCAAAATATACGATCTTTAAAATTATTATAATATTCATTGGTCTATTGTAATGGAAAATTTTTTCTTGTAAAATATATCATAGGAGAAACTAGTAATGAAAATTCATGAACAAATCATCATTAATAACCATTTAATACATATAAACAACATATATTGAAGGTATTCCATGGATGATTCCATGATATTTATGCCTTTAACATTTTTTGATCCATGAAATCTCCAATTCCAGATATAACATGGCCTTGTAAACATACATATTGTAATCAAAAACAACAAATTGATTATTTTTCATTAAAAAATATCCCAAAAAAGTCACAATATTTTTCCATGTATTTATCATTATCATCAAATGTCCTTGAATACACTAATATTTCATCCAAAAACAACACCGTAAAATGATGAAGATAAATTTTATATATTTGATTCATCTACTCCATAATGAAAATATGTTCATTTGTATGAAAAAAAATTTACCACCACATAAAATTAACAGACATATTTTTTCTGAAAGGATTTTTAAGAATATCCTCTTTTAAAATCTACAATTTTATGATACCCCGATTGATAATAAATTTTAGAGAACCACCTGGATAACCTCATTTTCATAAACCGATCATCAATTCATGGATGTGGATTAAAATCTATTATCATAACAATATTATTCTAAAAACAATGTATATAAATCCTTACTAATCAATTCTCTTTGTTTCATAAAAAATTGGCACTTCCAAAAGAGATGTACTAGGATGAATTATTATTTTTCTTTATATCCCTTCAAACTAAACATTAAATTATGTTAATTATGTTGATTCTATTTTATAATATACAAGTGATATATTATAGGTCCTTATTAAGGGAGAAGTCAAAAACTCCACCACTCTTATAGTGTGTAACCCTAAAAAATTATCTTGAATAACATCGAAAAAAACTAAAAACTAAATGGAAAGCACTATTCTAAATCTCATCAATAAATGAAAAATTAATCACTATCAACTAATAAGAGTTAGATCAAACCATTGGTGCCAACTAGACTATTCCCCCTACCATTACATTCTAATCTTATATGAAGAGAATATAGATTCTATTATAATTAATAAAACTAACCCTTTAGGTATAATAATCGATGTTATCATTGAAATTTATTAACCAATCTATAAAAATGATTATTTCATAGAAATCCATCTAAAGAATATATAAATATCTTATCAATTCATAACTTGTTGAAATTTTTTGCACATAATGTATTGAACTTTTCATGGGCCAAGAGGAGTTTGATGTTTGAAAATAATAGGAATCAACATAACACAAAAACCTAGAAGATCGAATACATGATAAGGAATAAACGAATGAGATGCAATAAAAAAACAAGAATAATTTTAAAAATAAAAATAATCAACCAACATACTATAAAGATCTAGACTAATCATCCAGAATTATTTGCTCATCTCCATAAAATTTCATTCTAATTTCATATGGATCATTATTTCACAATTTTTATTTAAAATATTAACAATCCATGGTATTATTTGAATAACCATGTCTATATTATCATTCATGATGAGGATAATCATGCATCCCTTGTCTCATCAAATCATATGATGTCTATGAAACCAGAGATATATCCCTATAACATTGTAGTGGTGAATTGAAAAAGTAGCATTGAAGATTCTCCATTTGGTTGTAGGTGTGGAATGATCTAGGTGGTTTCATACAATCACACATCATGTTATATATATGACCACAATAATGGATTCTAATGTTTCAATGGGATTTATAAGGATGATTAACTGGTCCATCCATCTTACTTTAGGTCATATGACTTCCATATAAATTGATTTCTATATTCCTTTTGTTCGTAAAATTATAATTCCCACTATTTCTTATAGGTATGGGAATTTATCCTCCACCTATAGTCCTAGACATGTCCCTTTATTCAACAGTATCTCTATTAGAAATCTATTTTTAATCCATTATAAAAAGCATGACAGTATTTGAGTGAATCTCATTCCATAACCCCAATTCAAAAATTCATACCCCTATTGACTCACTAGAAGAAGAAATGGGAATAAATTAGACATAATTCATAAATTTGGTATCAAATTCTATCCCCATGTGATTATACATCTTCATGATAAAAACTTCTAACATTTTAAATATCTCAAACATGTGATGATAGAAATTTTTTTTGAAAAATTATTCAAAATTCTTCCATTAAATACCTTGATTTATTTTATCCTGAATATATAACTCATTCCACTATCATGCAAGATCCTATATCATACAAATTTCCAACTAGGCATTCCACTCACCTAGTGTTCATAGTAGATTGAAGATGAAATTCATCATATTCAACAAAAACTCTGAATTCTATGGCATCATATCACACTAAAATATTTTTGGATTTGGCTTTTAGAACTAAATGGAAGGATCCCATTTCCTTAGTTCTTCTCCGTGATTCCCGTTATTAAAATGATGAAAATAATAGATAATAATATGAACCTACCGTTGGAAATCATATACCTTATGTGAGATCGCATTCTCAGTAACATCTTTTGGTTTCTATATTTTCTTCCAAATCAGTTCCATGTTATATAAACAAAACGAAAAAAACTTTTAGTCTCACTCTCTGTAAACATAAGTATTAGAAGTTTCAAATTCTACCACATAAAATTTATCAAAAATTTCATTCCAAAATTAACTACTTTCCACATCCAACTAATTTTTATAATCAATCGATGCTTTTTATAAATCAAACCATTTTTGAAGTACCTCTACCACACCTTTTAAAAGTCACACATTTGAAAAACATTCCAATAATTTTTAAAAATAATCACATTTTCACCAAAACATAAATCATTACTCCAAAAGAAATATGAACTTCTAGTGTGATGGAATTTCTAACAATAAAAGTCATATTCTTCATATTTTCTACAATAAAAAAATGAAATAACAAATCTTATATGTGTATCAAAACAATTATGTACTCAAATCCTTGGTAACTTGAGGATCAATATAAATATTCCATCTATTCCTCCTAGTGATATAAAATTCAATTTGATAATAATAATACTACTTTTAGAGATCTTGAATCGTGGAATAAAGCAAAATTATTTTCCAACTCGATGCCTAAAAACCAATATCTTTCATCCAAAAATGAAATAAAAAATTTCCAAGACTAAGAACAATTGTAACATCCACCCCAAAAACCATTGTCTTGGAATGAGGTAGTGGGTATAACATAGCCTTAGGTAACATCCCCAATACACCGATGATTGAAAATAATTTCTAAGGGCATCATAAAATATTGGGATATGATTTTACCTTTAAAAATATAAAAATCGAAGAAAAATTCCAAAACTAGATAACCACTATATGATGCTTGACTAAAATGTAATACAACTCAAAAGTAACAAAACCAAAATCAAACCATACAAAGTAGAAACAAAAACAAATATTAGAATACCATGTAGTGGATGAATCAAACAAGACTCCAAGACTCCCAATACACAAACTCGATAGAACCAATCATGCTCCAAGATCTAACTCTACATTCCACAAAAAAGTGTCACGATGATTCACTAATGAAATGAGATACATTTGCATTATCTATTTACAAATATATAACATCTATAAACACAAAAAGGATCCCAAAAAGTTGGTGATTATAAAACTCCATGTAATTTTCCCAAATTATGCTAATACGCATGCCACTATTATAGAACATGATAAAATATTTGTATATAAGAAAATATGTAATACTGTTACAAAATATTTATATCAATACCCAAACCCTCTCTAGATAGATATTTTCTTATTTAAATAAAAAAAATTAATTCAATCCTTTTCTCAAATCCATTTTGTATAAACAATCTTATTCAAAACATCATCACAAACACAGACACACTCATAATTGGTGTTACCATTTATAATGGAACCTCACATCCATACTACATCCCTTTGATGGAAATAATTCATGACTGTTATCAATTCTATTAAACTCATGCCAACAATTGTTCTCGAAAATCTTGTGAAACCAAAAGTTCCAACCCAAATGTGACAAATCATATTAATAAAGAAACCTATATTAATGACACATTTCAACTAGTTATTTATACATCAAATCCAAAAAACCATTTTAAAATCGTACAAATGATTTCACATTTTAAAAAAATCATATTTACACAATTCCAAAAACTATCTCTAAATAGGGTTTCCATTATGATTTTTCATCAAACATTCATGATTTAAATAAATCAATTTGAAATTATGAATTTATGTTATAATATGAAATGTAGACAGTGAACTAACCTTGTCACATACATAACTCATTTTAAAGGTTTCTTTAATTAATTTTCCATTCATTATTTGTTATGAGGGTTTCCCAATTTTTGATAGCGGAATAAGTGAGTTTTCCTGGGTTGATCCGAATCGAGATACCAATTCCATATTTAAATCAAATTTTGTTGACTTTATAACTCATTAATTTTTCAACATTTTTCATTCATTAAAATTATTACTTGGACTCCCTGGACATATTAACACCACATTGTAAACTTTTATCATTTATAAATACATAATCATGTAGGATTTGGGTTTTTATTTAAGTAATTTTCCCACACTGAAATCCCTTTTCCAGTTGAAAAAAACAATTTGATTATTTAATAACATATTAAATTTTATTTATTTTTCAGTGATTCCACCTCTTACTCGAAACCACTGAATCTCAAACCACCACCAATCTCTTCTATACATCTTGGGATCTCGTTTTCTTCACCAAACAAGAAGAAAATATTTGGCCTCCTCAATTCTAGTAGATTTATAAAGGTAATTTGTTTCCATCATAACTCCTTCATTTATCACTCTTTTTACCCCATTAAAATTCCTACATGGTCTTTTTTCCCATTTTCTAACCTCCAATGAATATTTGGCTATTTTAAAATTAATCTATTATTTAATTTTGGGTGATTTCTACAAATATCCATCAAGTAACATGGTCTTCTTCATTCTTCTATCAATTTACATAGGGTTACATTCAATGTGATTAGGGTTTAATCCCTTATCCATGAGGTTCCTAATGAATAGAAGTTAGGGTTAGAACCATGGGTTTTATTTTATTTCTTTTTTGGGGAAATATTGTCGTTTTAGGTTGGATTTCACTTCCTTGAGGTGCTGCGGTGATGCGGTTTATGTTTCACACCACGTTTTGAGGGTTTCTATATAAATGGTAAGTGGTTCCATGTTTAGACAATTATTGGTGAGTTAGATTACTATATTTACTCATTTTTCATATTCTTCATATGTTATGTGTGGTGTAAAAATTTTTATGATTAATTTGGTTATGTGTTTACTTTTATAGTTGAATTTTATCTTTAAATTGTGTGTTTTAATTTTTAACTCGTGTGGTATTATATTGGTGTATTTTATAACTTATGGAATAGATTTACTAAATATTTTTTGGCCTGAAAATTCTGGTTTGGTATTGTATTAGTGTCATGTGGGCCTAAAAATGGGGGTTTTTTATATGTTTCATATATAAATCATTTTTATACTTCTTGAGATCATTTTATAAAAATGTGTCTTTTCATTTCTATATTTTGTGGTATTATTCAAGGTGATTTTATAACACGTGAAATAGGTTTTATAAATGACTCCTAAGATGCCAAATCTATTTTGGATATGAATTGGTATGGTTTTGGTCTTAAATGGTTGTTTTTAAATGGGTTTTTTGTTCAAGACATATTTACATCACATTAGTTATTTTTATGAAAATTATAAATGTTTTAATTGGTTTAAAAAAGTGTTAAAATGGTGAATATGAATATTGTGGTGTGTGTGTTCACCTATCATGGGTTTTCTAAAGGTTAATTGATGTTTTAAGTTGTAAAAAAAATTTAGAATGTTTTGTAAATTTTTGAAATGTTTTATTAAATTGTGATGTTGGAGCGAAACATGTTTGTGTGTTGTTTCATGTATGTTTGATGATAAAATGATTTTGTAGGTAAAAAGGATATTATGTGGCATGTGTGTGTGGGCTGTTATGTGATGTGTATCACCTTGTAAATGATTTATAAAAATGTTTAATGGATGTCTTGAAGTGTTGAAGTGATGTGAAAAGTGTTGTGGGCTATATTAGTCTATGTTTGATTTGAAAAATTAATTTGAATAAAAAAGTAGATTTTTTTACTTGTGTGATATACACGTGTTCTGTTTGGTGAATATGTGAGGTGTAAATGATATTATCATGTACAAATTATAATTATTGACTTGTAGAGCTGGTTTCATCACAAATGGAATACCCGAGTATCTAGGTTGGTGGACGTTTACTAGTATGCTAATGAATCTGTGGGGTTTGGACTCAGTTTCACTAAGTAGGATTGACACATAAAACTCTAACTAAAGTATTATTATGATGATTGGGGACCATTATGTTATGGGAATGTTCCCTACAAGTGGCTCGTGTATGAGAATGGATATTTGTGATGGTTACTCTCACTGAGATATGAGGTACCTAGGACCCACAATGTGCTAAAGCAGAAGGATTGTTTTCATATTAGATGTGCTCCTTAAATCCATTTTAATCACCGTTTGTATACATTATATGTTCCTAGGAAATTCATTTTATTTAGAATTTATTTTAAAATTATTGATTATTTAAGTTATCCCACTTGAAAACTACTTTTTTAAAAGTTGCATCCTTAAGAAATTGTAACAAGAAATTACTTGTTTTGGAAGTATTTAAATATTTAAATCTATGAATTTTTATCACATGGAATCTCTTGGTGGTGGTATCCTACTGGGAATTTGACCACACCCTACTAAAAACCTTGGATGTAAGTAGACATGGTTATTTTTGTTGTCGTATGTTGGGTATAGTTTTTAGTTCCAATGGTACGAGTTTCTAGAACGTCCTTGGTGATGAAGTCTTGTGGAGATGGATTGAGGGCGGTGCCACATTCCATGAGTGTTATTGGATATACAATTTTGGGTTTTTACCTTTTTTTGGCCTTTTTATATTGTTTTGAATCATGTAATTCAGTTCTGAAATCTTGTAAAAGATGGTTTTAGTTGAAAAATCCTGATTTGTTTTATTGAGTTCATTTGTTGTTTAGTGTTTATAAAATTGGGTAAATAATTCCCATACATTATTTTATGATACCCAGGAACATGTTCCATCCCAAGGGGATCAAGAATGTCATTCAGGCCTAGTCACGGGTCAGGTTTGGTGTGGGTTTTGGTGGCGACCAGATTCGGTTTGTGACAAAATGGTATCAAAGGAGGTTCGGGTTAACTCTTTGGGTCACATTATTTTGGGAATAGTTGTGATAGTATAGAGTTATGATTGTTGGGACATGGTATTTCAGTTATGGGTAGTGTGTCTGATCACCACACCTCATTACTGGATTATAGTCGCCATGGTAATTAGTGATTTATATGAGTTATTTGGATTTCATGGATTGATGATGATTAGGGGAAATGAAAATAGAGTTGAGTTAATTGTCTTGGTGAGATCGAAGGTCTTGGAAATACATGTGTAGACAGGGATATTAACTAGATCACTCTCTGTGATGGTGAAGTTATTGGAATATGGTTTCCATTCATTTGACCATGTCAACCACGGACACTAGTTTCCTCTCGCATTGTCTTGTGTTCAATAGTTTTGAAATCTTGGATATTTGGTTTTAAAGTGACTTGGTTTTAAGAATTGTAATGTTTTTGTGAAATTATTATCTAATAATGTGGAAATGATATGATTTTTGAAAATGTAGAACTGAATTTTCAGAATTGTATTGGAAAGGAAAATGGTATGCTTGCACATTTTTCAAAGCAGTAACTATGTCATGTTTGGTTTTGAAATACTATTTCCTATATTGTTTTATAAAAAATAAAAATATTTTTTAATGGGATGATGGATGGTTAATTGCATGACTAGATGAGTGCCTAGATGAATAATAGGAGGTTTCCCAGTGTGGCACATAAACATTAATTTGTGGGGTCCATGGGATACCATAGGGGGATACATGTACTGTTGAACCGTTTGTTTTCAATGATTTGTTTTTCAAAGGAAAAAATGATGTCTTGATGAGTGGTATGGGATGGTATGTATTATGTGTTTTTGTAAATGTTGATGTTGTAGAATGTTTTGAGTCTATCATCCACTCTTGTTTGAACAGTTTTTTGGTTTTTTGTTTTCTCAGTAAGCTGGGTTGAAGGGCTAATTAGTGGTCTCGTCTCAAAATATTTCAGGAAGCCTTTATGGAATTTCCCCTCATCTTTTAGATCCGTTGAGGTATGTATTTACCAGTGGACCAGGTTTGATGGGTCCTTGCGTTCTCTTATTGGATTAGGTATGCCCCATTAAGGGTTAGTAAAAAACAGATCTGCATCCCAGGTTGTTTTGCTGTTGGAAGATCCTCTAGTTGATAAATATAAGGAATATATTTCTTGATATTTTTAGATTGAGTCGACACCATTTTCTTTCTTGGTTTGGTGTATCATCTTGTTGCAGGATAGTGATCATGGAAGGATGAAAGGGACCATAGCTTATAATGTTTCTTGATTTGATGAAGGTGGATGTGGTATGGGTTTGTTAGCATGGATGAGTATCTGGATGGTGTCTAAGAGGTCCTCTTAGCCCTTCGTAGTCTCTTAGAATAAGGATTTCACATTAAACTACCAGTGTGGATGTAACAACATGAGATTTTATGAGAATTATTCTTTTTAATTTCATTTATGTCTTGTGTTGTACATGACACCAAAATTAATTTGTTCTATATGCAACACCATATACGCAACAATATCCTTGGTTCGTGTATCACAAAATTTCATGTTCGTTAGATAGAAGTTATTCTACGCAACATTGACTGTATATATATATATATATATTCAATGTATAAGTGAAATACAGTTGGATTATATTATACACAACAACAAAGTAATATTTCACTACATGCATCCCTCACTTGGCTTGCATTACAGCCAATTGCGACCTTCCATGATAGCGTGTGTTGTACACAATACCGAGTTTCACTAAACAAAGATATGTTATTAAAATGTTATATAAACTAGTTGTTATGAATATTAATAACCACTTTTTTAATTTTTTTTCAAAATGGACATCATTTTTTCATTTGCTATATCGAAATTAGCCTAGTGTGAATTTTTGGTATTTTTCTGAAAACATTCAATTTTTGATGAATAGTAAAAACACTAGGTTACTATTTCAAAACCGAATGTTTATTTAAATAATTATTTTTTTTATGTAAATTTATTTTTAGGTCAATATTGATACATAATACTTATATATGTTCTATGTAATTCATTGGAGTCATTTTATAAAAATTTTTGATATATGAAATTTTATTGAACTTCTCACCATCTTTTACATATATCCTAAGAGCTTTTTGAAATCATACATAAAACATAAATTTACGGCTTCAGTGAGTGGAATTTCAAAAATATGAGAGACACAGTAAATATCAAGGAGTAAAATCTGGATCAATAACATGAAAATAACATTTGGTAAATATTAACTTTTTACTTTTATTTATCACGGTTTAAAGTAAATATGGTAATTAAGGGTAAAAATAAATTTATTATTCCCTAAAACATGTCTTAATTCTATTGGATAATTTTAATTCGACCAAAAACAACCTTAGGAATAAAATATGACCATTTAGGTCAACATGGATTAGATTATGACATTTATTATTAATTTATTTAATGAAAAGTTAAAATAGTTAAAATCAATTTTTAATAACTAAATCATTTTTAATATAGGGTTATACATTAGATAAATTCAACTATAAATATACATTAAAAAGATAAAAATATTCCCTACATAATGGTATTTTATTAATAATATTTAGACATTATATAAGTTAAATTAGGTTTGACACAATGATAATGCAATAATTATCCTGTTAATGAAATATTACCATAATTGATGTTATAAATACCAAAATAAATGTAATTTTAGACTTTTCATGAATTACAATAATTTTATAGGTTAATATTACATGTTTTTGTTAATTTAATTACCTTTATTATAAATAATAATGCTTTTATGATTTTCAAAAAAATCAATTACCAAATAGTGTCAAAATTGACATAAAATAGTTTTTAAAACAAATATTATATTATTAATTGTTATTTTATTCATAAAAACTTATTGAAAGGAAATTTGACATAGATAAGGTTATTTATGTAAATAATAAACAACTTGGGGTCCTTTTTTATTGTTATAGTATGTTTATTAACCATATAGTGTATGAAAATAAAAAGACACAGTAAAAGTTAAATTATTTATCTTAGAGTTAAATCTAAATGATAAGGATACAATAGTAACCTAAACTTGTATAAAACCTATTGTTTAAGATTATTTAGACCCATCACCACCTTATATTCGAAATAAATCAATTTGGTCATATTAAAAACCGAATATGACTTTATTATAAAATAATATTATAAGTGTTTCCGAAGGTGACCCTCTCCTCCCTTATAAAAAGGGAACCTCCTCCCTCTCCTCATTACACCACTTTGAGCCTTATATCTTGGCAAAACCCTGAAAAGTTTTCTTATCCACTTCCCTAGAAACATCCTAGAGGACCTGGTCTTCTTCAAAGACCATCTTTAGTTCCCTAAGAGAAGGTTAAGAAGACTCACTTCAAGGAAGAGGTAATGTACGTTACCGATTCCTTAAATTTTATTTCTTCTTATACTTCTTCTTATATAGTTTATTCATTATTAATTAATAACATAAGTATCACTAATATACTTATATGTTATTATAAATAAGAAAAACAACCCTATTTCACCTTCTATCGATCCTATGGAAAACGAAATCATCGTGCGTGCGTATGTACGGAATACCGTCTCCACGTCGTGGTGTAATCTGTATTCCACCACCACCTACATGGATGGGTATAATGGGGTAAATAATAACTATATATTATTATGTTAAATTGATATTTATTATTAAATAGTATACATACACTTCTATAAAATTCCACGATCATGGGAACGATAGTATCGCTTGTGCGTACGTACGACCTACTGTCTCCACGATGTGATGCGACTCGTTCTACATGATCTTCATTTAATAATGATTATATAAATAAATTGAATGAATAAATATGATATATATAACACTAATACCATTCTTAAAATGAGGTATCTATATCCTAAAAGAATAATAAGAATTTATTCGACAAAACACGCCTAAGAACAAAAAGCAAAAAACACCTAAATAACAAGTAGCAATGAAATATTACTAATACGAAGCTAATAATATTACCATATATGATATCATAACAATAATTAAGACTCTACATTAAGTCAATAACATTATTTAAATCATTATACAGGAGGTTCTGACATGTACGAAGCAAATTGGACGTAAGGTAAGGGAAAATCTCACAATGTCATTTTAATCCGATATTGTTTATACTTAGGTAATTACTGGGTCATATTTATCATCAAAATCCATGTTTTTTCAATATTTACTATTATTTCTATCCTCCTAAAATTTATTAAATCCAATTTTATCCTTCGGTGAGTTTTTAATAAATGATATGAAAGGAATCTTTTGTCATTTTTCGTACGAGGTACTATTTGACGTTCCCGGCCAAAGTATGAGAAGAATGTTCTTTTTTTAACTTATACTGAATGAATGGAGTTTTAAAAAATTATTTCCATGAATATTAATTTACCAGTTTTTACGTTTATTTTAAATCAACTTCTTTTTGTTTAAAATTATATGTCATTTTAATAAAGGAAAATGTTTTTGAAGTAGAAAGGATATTTTCCTCATGAATGGAGTTCAAGCATTTTATCAAAATTATTTTCCATCTAAGATAATATAGTGTTATGTTTCTATCCCTATTTTTACATTGATTTGATTATGTTAGGATTGAATTATTTTTATGAAGTCCTTTTATCTTATATGATTTATGTTATGATGGCATGTTGTTTAAGAATACCATTTTTATTACATGGGTTATGAAATGATGTACGGTTTATTATTTTGTGGCACACATAAGAATGGTTTCATTATGAGATGTGTGGGACCTACATCTCCCTCCAATGAATTGGTTAATGATTTATATCTCATGAGATAGACATATCTGGAACTGTAAGTTAATTTGGTTCAGTAATACATGACTGGAACGAGGACTGAAGTCGATTCAGAAAGGGACTTTGTCCACTAAGATGGTCTTAGAAGCAATGCCTTGGCTACTATGGAAATCATATCATGTGATTAATGGTTTCCACAATCAAATGTTTTATTCCCATGCTATTTTATCTTGATTAATGTTTCTTAATGATCTATGCCTTATGTACTGCCATGTTTTATGTCATTCCCATGATTGGGATGTTTAAACATTATGTTCATATTTTTTATTTCAAATGTATATGATTTGTTTTATTTTATCCATGCTTACCCTTACTGAGCATTTGAGATTACCCTTTGTATGTTTTCATTTCCCCAGGTCAGGATGAAGGATATTAAGTAAGATATGCCAAAAGGGGCTCTAGATATGATAAAATAAAAGGGAGACAATGTATATGATTTATGAACCAGTTTTTTATGATTCCCAGTTTCTAATGACACTATACCTATACAGTCCATTCATGGTTTTGTTCTATGTTATCATAAGTGTTCTTAAATTCTGATGTAATAACAATGTATGTAAAGTATGGGTCATTATAGTCGGTATTATAGAGAGGTTATAGTCATCCTTGGAAACTAGGATTTGAAAGACTTAGTAAGAAACCTAAGGATAAGTCTAAGCATAGAACATAATCTTAGTGTTTTAAAAATGGCCATGAACAACCTATGAGAAGACCTTAAGTGTGAAATTTTATTCATGATTATGTGGTATTCCTATTATAATTAGTATTTGTCACACTATTCTTCTTGGTTTTATTCAATGGTTGGAACTCGAAGGAACCGTGTTAATGCGTAATGTGACGGGCAATGAAATGATTTTCCCCATGAGCAACCAAACGTTGTGGGAGCTAGAATACAAAATCTTGTAGCCATGCTCACACAAGCTTTGAATCATACATGACTTCCAAACAAGAAAATGAAGTCGCAATATTCTATTGAATCATTTATGAGGCAGCGTCCACCCCCATTCAGCGGGTCTACTGATCCATTAGTGGCTGAACAATGGATCAGTACCACTGAAACGATATTTTCAGTTCTTCAATGTTATGAACATGATAAAGTCATCTAAACAGTATATCGTTTAGAAGGTGATGCTGATCAATGGTGGAATCTTATCAAGAATACAAGACCAAGATATGAAATTGAGTCCATGGAATGTTATGAGTTCATGAACTTATTTTTCAATAAGTACTTCCCTTGTATTCTTCAAACAATTATGGATAAGGAGTTTCTTGAACTAAAGCAAAAGGATGATGAATCTGTTGGTACTTATGATGAATATTTTACAAGACATGCAAGGTACAGTTCTGGGATTATTATCCAACCTGATAGTAAGATCGATCGATTATTTAGTGGGTTAAAACCCAGTCTTAGAAGGGTGTTATCCATAAGGGACTTCAATAACTACGAGGAAATCGTTCGATGTGCTCTCAAAGTTGATATGGAGATTAGAGTAACCCATCCGTCATATGAAATTGATAAGAAGAGGAAAATGGAATTCAAAGGAAAATCTAAAGAGCACACTGAAAAGAAGATGAGTTTTCCCTTATGCTCAAAGTGTGGAAAGAAGCATGGTGTAGATTTTCTTAAAGGGAGTAGATAATGTTTTATGTGTGGAAAAGAAGGTCATCGAGCAGGTGAGTGTCAATGTCATGGAAAAAGGGTTACTAATGATGTGAATAAATAAATGACTGTAGAGAAAGCACCACCAACACTTTAATGCTTCAAGTGAAATGAAATGAGGCATTATGCTAATCAATGCCCTAATCCAGGGGTTAATGATGATCTACATGAGCAACAACTTAAGGCAAAGGACAAAAGGAAGTCACATGAGATCACTATTTGAAATGTTTAATATGACAACGATGTGATCTAATGATTAAGTGTTTATGTAATGGGATTCCAAAATAATGTTTTATATAGTATTGTGGAATATTGGAATATTTATGTATTGGTCTATTGTAGTTTTCAATAATTTTATGGTGTTGGTAACCATGGAAAGTGATTGATATTTTTTTGGACAGAAGATGTTACGCGCATAATGAAGGGATAACCAGAAAATGAAATGTTTGATAGTATTCATGAGCTCATTATTGGTATAAGGACAATGTTTTATCATGGTTTGAGTATATAGAATTTTTGGATTTTGGTTTGTGGAAAGAGTTAACTTTTGACAACATTCATGTTTTCAATAAGGTTCAATGGGTATTAATTTTTCAAGAAGTATTTTCGATAAGCCAAAAGATTTGAATGGATTATGTTGAACATAAGATAGTATAGTTTAAGGCTTGAATTTTTTTTGATATAATTGATTGAAAGTTATAAAAGTATATTTTTAGAAATAAGAATACCCATAGGACGGGTGACAACCCATCGTGTCGGACAAGGTTGTGGGAATCGATCCCACAACCAAATAGCGGCATGCCTTTATCACCTACCATTGGACTATAGGAAGACCCTGGTTAGTATAAACTAGTTTTATTATATTACGTGGTATGATAGATGAAGTATAAGTCCATTTTTTGGAACCATATATGATTAATCTCACCATAATATGGACTTAAAACTTTTGCAACCATTTTGTTTGAGATAGAAAGAATGACCCATCATTCTATCACATGATCTTTTAACACTTCAAGAATGACAAATTCAACATCATTTCTTTAAGAGATGATGTGGAAATTGTACAAGGCATGAACAATGGTGAGATTTTACCGAAATAATGTAAGTATTTCTTCTAATTCAAATTCTTAAACATTAGGGAAATGATCTTGAAAACCAAAAATGTTGTCCAAGTGCCCTTATATCCGATGAATCATATGGTACCTTTTATCATCACAAATTTATGGCTTTGGGATTGTTGGATTTTTCGTAGCCATGTTCTCTACTACTCTCCATCAGAACATGATGGTTAGATTTCTCTTCCATATCCATATTTTCACCTATGTTATCATATGTGGAAACCCAGTGGTTAGTTAATTTGGGTAACTGTTATGTTTCATACTTTAGTTTTTAAAGATAAGTTTTGGTATTTCTTTTTACGATGTGGGTTTCTATGAAAGAAACATTCAAGTAGTAAACCATATATAACCCCGACTAATTTCTAGGGAAAAATTCATTTTAAGGGGGTAGAATGTAACAACCCGAGATTTTATGAGAATTATTCTTTTTAATTTCATTTATGACTTGTGTTGTATGCGACACCAAAATTACCTTGTTCTATATGCAACACCGTATACACAACACTATTCTTGGTTCATGTTCCACAAAATTTCATGTTTGTTAGATAGAAGTTATTCTACACAACATTGAGTGTATATATATATATATATCTATATTCAATGTATAAATGAAATACAGTTGGATTATATTATACACAACAACAAAGGAATAATGCACTACACACATCCCTGACTTGGCTTGCATTACACGCAATCACGACCTTCCTCGATAGCGTGTGTTGTATGCAATATAGAGTTTCACTAAACAATGATATGTTATTAAAATATTATATAAACTAGCCGTTATGAATAGTAATAAAAACTTTTTGAAATTTTAATTTTCAAAATGGAATTCATTTTTGGATTCGGAATATCAAAATTAGCCTAGGGTGAGTTTTTGGTATTTTTTTGAAAACTTTCAATTTTTGATTAATAGTGAAAACACTAGGTACTATTTAAAAACCGACTTTTTATTTTAATAATTATTTATTTTATTTAAATTTATTTTAGGTCAAAATTGATACATAATACCTATATAAGTTCAATTTAATTCATTGGAGTCATTTTAAAACAATTTTGGATATTTAAAAAGTTTATAGAAATTTTCACCGTCTTTTACCTACCTCCTAAGAGCTTTTTGCAAACATACATAAAACATAATTTTACCACTTAACTGAGTGGAATTTAAAATATCAAAGAGACATGGTTAATATCAAGGACTAAAATGTGGTTCAATAAGATAAAACAAATTTTTGGTGAATAGTAACTTTTTACTTTTATTTACCACGGTTAAAAGTGAATAGGGTAATTAAGGTTCAAAATGATATTATTATTACCCTAAAACATGTACTAATTCTATTTTATAAGTTTAATTCGACCAAAAACATACTTAGGAATAAAATATGACCATTTAGTTCCACTTGGATTAGATTAGGACATTTATTATTAATTTATTTAAAGAAGGGTTCAAATAGTTAAAATCACAGTTTAATAACTAAATTATTTTTAATATTAGGTTATACATAAGATTAATTCGACTATAAATATTAATTAAAAAGATAATATTATTTCTTACATAATGATATTTTATTTATAACTTTTATACCTTATATAATATAATTTATTTATGACACAATGATGATGCAGTAACTATCTTATTAACGAAATATTAACATAATTGATGTTATAAATACACAAATAAATGTAATTTGAGACTTTTATTTAATTTTAATAATTTTATAGGTTAATAATACATGTTTTTATTGATTTAATTAACTTTATTCGAACTAATAATGTTTTTATCAGTTTCACAAAAATCAATTACCAAATAGTGTCAAAATTGACATAAAATAGTTTTGAAAACAAATATTTTATTATTAATTGTTATTTTATTACTAAAAATCTAAGGATCAGAAACATGACTTATATAAGGTTATATATATTAATAATAAATAATTTGGGGTATTTATTCCTTGTTTTAGTATGTTTATTAACCATATAGTGTAAGAAAACAAAAAGACACGGTAAAAGTTAAATTATTTAAGTTAGAGTTAAATCTAATTGATAAGGATAAAATAGTAACCTAAACTTGTCCAAAACCTATTTTTTGAGAGGTGTTAAACCCATACCCACCATATCTTCGAAATAAATCAATTTTTAGCTATGAAAAACCTAATATGACTTTTTTATAAAATAATATTTTATGTTTTTTCAAAGGTGCCCCTCTCCTCCCTTATAAAAAGGGCACATCCCCCCTCTCCTCCCTTATAAAAAGGGCACATCCCCCCTCTCCTCCTCACACCACTTTGAGCCATCATGCTCCACATAACACTGCAAATTTCTCTACTCCACTTCCCTAGAAACATTCTATATGTCCTGGTCTTCTTCAAATACCATATATATTTCCCTAAGAGAAGGTTAAAAAGAGCCACTTCAAAGAAGAGGTAATGTCCGTTACCGATTCATTAAATTTTATTTCTTCTTATACTTCGTATTATTTAGTTGTTTCATTATGAAGTTATAACATAAGTATCAATCATATAATTATATTTTATCATAAATATGAAAAAAATCCTCTTTCACCTTCTATCCATCCTACGGAAAATGAAATCATCGCGCGTGCGTACGTACGGAATACCGTCTCCACGCCATGATGTAATCTGTTTTCCGCCACCACATACTTGGATGGGTATAATGGTATATAGAATAACTATATATGATTATTGTAATGTGATATTTATTAGGAAATAGAATACATACACTTCAACAAAATTTCACGATCTTGGGAATGATATCATCACTCGCGCATACGTACGGCCTACCGTCTCCACGATGTGATGCGACTCGTTCTACATGATCATAATTGAATAATGATTATATAAATGAATTTAATGAATAAATATGATATATATTATAATAATACCATTATGTAAATTAGGTATCTATAACCAAAAAGAAGAAGAATAATTTATTCAACAAAACACGCATAAGATCAAAAAGCAATAAACACCTGAATTACAAGTAGAAACGAAATATTACTAATACGAAGCAAAGAATATGACCATATATGATATAATAACAATTCTTAAGATTATGGAATAAGTCAATAACATTATTTAAATCATTATACATGTGGTTTGGACACGTATGAAAAAAATGACCTAAGGTAAGGGAAAATCATGCAATCTCATTTTTATCCGAGATTGTTTATACATCGGTAATTACTGGGTAATATTTATCATCCACATCGATGTTTTGTCAATATATAATATTATTTTTATCCTCCTAAATTTTTTTAATTCCAATTTTACCCTTCGGTGAGTTTTTAGTAAATGATTTGATAGGTATCTTTTGACTTTTTTCGTACAAGGTACTTTTTGACTTTTCCTGCCAAAGTATGAGAAGAATGTTCTTTTTTTAACTTATACGGCATGAATGGGTTTTTAGAAAATTATTTACATGAAGCTTACTTTACAACTTTTCTAGTTTATTTTTAATCAACTTCTTTTAGTTTTAAAATATATTAGATTTTAAGAAATGAAATTTCTTTTGAAGTATAAATGATATTTTCCTCATGAATGGAGTTCAAGCATTTTATCAAAATTATTTTCCATCTAAGATAATATAGGGTTTTGTTTCTATCCCTATTTTTACATTAATTTGATTGTTTTATGATGGAATTATTTTTATAATGTCCTTTTATCATATATGATTTATGTTATGATGGAATGATGTTTAAGAATACCATTTTTATTACATGGGTTATGATATGATGTATGATTTATGATTTTGTGGATCACATAAGAATGGTTTAATTATGTGAATAGTGGGACATATATCACCCTCCAATGAATTTGGTAAAGATTTATATCTCATGAGAAAGATATGACTGGAATTCTAAGTTAATCTGGTTCAGTAATGCAGGACTTGAACGAGGAGTGAACTCAATTCCGAAAGGGAATTTGTCCACTAAGATGTTCTTGGCAGTAATACATTGTCTACTATAGAAATCATATCATGTGATTAATGGTTTCCACAATCAGAAGTTTTATTCCCACACTATTTTATCATGATTAATGTTTCTTTATGATTGATGCCTTATGTACTGCCATGTTTTATGTCATTGCCCAATATTTTGATGTTTAAACATAATGTTCATGTTTTTAAGTTCCAATGTATATGATTTTTTTATTTTATCCATGATTACCCTTACTAATCATTTTAGGACACCCTTTATATGTTTTCTTTTCCCCTGTTAGGAAGAAGAATATTATGTAATATATTCCAAAATGGACTCTTGATATGATAAAATAAAAGGGAGACATCGTAGATGATTTATGAACCAGTTGTTTATGTTTCCCACAGTCTAAATACACTATACGTATATGATACATTCATGGTTTTGTTATATTTTTTAATAAGTATGCTTCAATTTTTAAGTAATAACAATGTATGTAAATTATGGGTCGTTATAGTTTGTATTAGAGAGAGGTTATAGTCAACCTTTGGAAACTAGGATGTGAAAGACTTAGTAAGGACCCTAAGGATAAGTCTAATCATAGAACACAATCTTAGTGTTTTAAAAATGGCCATGAAAAACCTATGATAATACCTTATGTGTGAAATTTTATTCTTGGTTATGTGGTTTTCCAAATATAATTAGTGTTTCTCACACTATTCTTCTTAGTTTTAGTCAATGGCTAGAATCTGAAGGAACCGTGTTAATGTGGAATGTAACAGGAAATGCAATGATTGTACCCATGAGAAACCAAACGTTATGGGAGATGGAATGAAAAATATTGTAGCCATGCTCACAGAACTTTCTCAAGCAATGAATCATGCAGGACTTCCAAACGAGCAAAGGAACGAGAAATATTCTGTTGAATCTTTCCTGAGGTTGCATCCAACCTCATTCAATGGGTCTACTGATATAAGGCCCCAACCTTAAAAATTACATACGCTTGATTTATTACAAGATTACACATTGAGGATCTTTTTTGGTTTAGAGATTTAGAGAATTAGATCATAAAACTTTCATTACTTTCCACATATAAAAAAAGTGGTTACTTAAATATAGTATTCTTCTTTCCCATCAATGGAAACATATTTAAAATAAAACATGTATTCTTTCTTGACACTTCCTTGACACTATCATCATATCATGTACCTTTCCCTTGACCCGTGAAAAACATTTCAAAAAACATGGGATGAGCATAAAAATCTCAGTAAGGGATATCAAAATATGGAAAGGAAACATAGGTACATATATACATAAGAATGAAATAATTCTTTACCCATAAAACACAAGCACTTTAACATACCTCATAAAATCATGAATAAATCATATAAATCATAAGACATAAAGGTAACTTGAGGCATTAATAACATTCTTACGTAGGGAGTAACACTCTTGGTTACATTTGAAATACCCATCATAGTATATTTCCTAAATCTCTTCGGAGAATACTTAACGTTTCACTCCTTCATGTTACCCAATGCATTGGAGAGCTATATCGGGCTCACCCGCCCTTAGTTTATCACGGAACAACCCATCCTCATAATAATGCCTAAGAACCTCAACATAATCGTATCACATAAAACATGCATAATGGAAACATAACATTTCCACCTTTCAATCACAAGATATCAATACAACACATTTATATAAAAACATTATGAAAACCATTTTCAATACCAAAAGAAAATTAAAACATGATATTTATTTTTCATTAAAAAAAGGGATGGATTGTAGAGGAAGCCGAAACTGAAATAACGGTCACGGCGGTGGAGAAGTCGTTGTCGCCGCATACGTACGACAAAAACATTCCATTTTGTCATTTAGTAAACGCTTATTATAAAAAAAGATTCCTTTTGGATAAACATAAAAGACAAAGGGGTTTATACACCGTATAAAAGAAGGTTGTGTATAAAACAAAATATGCCTCAATGAAAGGAGATTGAGACGAAGTCCCGTACCTCGGGTCCGACGTGACCTGATCATTCTTTAATCTCCTGAATAATAAACATGAGTTAATTTATACTTGTTTAAGAACCTTTTTAAAGTTCATTATTCCTTTTGTATCACTTATTGCCATGTCATGAACACTATGTAATTATTTAAGTTAATAATGGTCGTTTTAACGATCATTGGTACTTGAGTCAAAAATAAACCCTTTATAATTACAATTTGTTCATGTATCCATTATATCCAGAATGGTATTCATAATGTAGATATCATAGATATCATATATATCCAGTACATGCATGCATTTATAATATTATATCACATTTAGAGGTAAGAAATGAAATGCACCGTTCGTGGAGACGGTAAGCCGTACGTACGCATGAACGCTACATTCATTTCTATTTCGTATTTTACTGAATCGAATCGTAATGATATAAAGGTATATTATAATTTCAGTATAATATCATATATAATATCATAACTACATCCTTTATACATCCCACGTATGGTATTTAACGAATCAAATCACTTTGAGGGGGCGGTAGTCCGCACTTCCTTAAATGAAGATATCGCGTTTACGCATAATGGAAACCATAAAGGTATGCCCAAAAAAAATACAGAAGTTTAAGGAAAACATAAAAATATTATATATCATATATAAATATATTGACATATTAATGGATACCTTTCAAGGTGTTAAAAGAATTTTGAACAATCATCCTTTCGGGAGGCATAAATTCACCATCCACGGAAACAGTATGTTCTTTAACCATTAGATATAGGTGTGTGTAAGTGTAGTTCGAATCCTTCTTATAAAAACATCCTAGTATATTGAATATACTGGAGTTGTTACAAAATAAAATAATTCAAAGAGTTTAGGGTGTTGGAAAGCAAAATAAAACAAAAGGACTCAAGTGAAGACATTACCTTAAAATCTGGAAACTCCCTTTGGTTTGAGCTCAAAGGCTTACTTGAGAAGACTTTTGCCCAAAGTGAGGCTTCAAGGAGTAATAGAAGGAAGTGGAGAGACAAAATTGGAAGGGTTTGGCCGAGCCAAAGGCTTTGGAAGTGTGGGTAAGGAGGTAGAGGTGGGGGCCTTTTATAAGAGGAGAGGAGGGGCACTCTTGGAATATAAGGAAATGTTAGATTATTTTAGAATGAGTTTCACATATTAATGGTCCCACATTGATTTGTTTCAAGGTTAAGGTGATAAGGGTTCTAAATCCACTCATCCAATAGGTTTTGTACATGTGTAGGTCTTAGGTTTTACAGTATCATTCCATTTTATTTAAATCCTTTATTAATGAGGTAATCGCTGTATCATCATGATGTCATAAATAATTTAATAAATTTAATGTCTAAAAATTATAAAAAAATATCATGATGTAGGAAATATTTTTAAATTTATAATTAATATTTATAGTCCAAAAGATCATTTTTTTAGACATAATTAAAAATATTTTACTTAGGTGATACATTCTTTGTCACATTTAACATTCTTTAAAAATAAAAAGATAAAAAAGTCAATTTCTCACAAAAGTGATTCCATGGGGCCCCCAAGTTTGGCACAAGGGATCCCATGGTCGGCCATGAGACAATCCGTAGCCTTAGAACACATGTTGTGGTCTTTTAATATTAATATGGTATCATTTTATTATCTTTAACTACCAGATTACTCATTAATAAAGATAATTAAAGATAATTACCATCGTTATTATTTATAATATCGCAAAACAAAAGAGTCATGATTACATAATTTGGACCTTATGATTCCAAATATTTAATCCATTTTACCAAATTCCAAACATAGAAATTTCAATAATTGATTTAAAAATAATTCCCGTTGTCAAAACAAATAGTGGGTTTTTTGAAACAATATCTATGAAAAGTTTTGCATTAGTTTATGACCAATTCCAAAGTGAAATTAATCCTAATGAAGACCATTGGATTAAATGGTAAAAATATATTCAGATTAAACTTTTAGACCACTTAAAAAGATAATCTAACCATATAATTAAATTAAATGGAAAAATAGTTTTGATGTAAAATGCAGTATTTTTCAGTATTCATTAAAAAAATAAACATTGTCAGAAAAATACCAAAAATTTATCCAATGTAAATTTAAATGCCCCAATAATAATGAATATATTTATTTGGACAAAAATAGATTATAAAATTGTCAAAATTTTTATTTAAAAACGGTTTTCCATCAAAAGGCAGTAAAACAATCATTTAAGAATATTAGTGTATTCCATGCATAAGATTGTATTTATTTTCATTTTAATCCTATAAAACACTATCTTAATAATTAATAGACATAGATAAAAAATTATATTATTTATTGCATACTTGGGATGTTACATCCTTCCCCCTTTTAGAAAATTGCATCCCCGCAATTTATTTACTTATCGAATAAATGGGGGTACTTATCCCTCATTGCATTTTCAGATTCCCATGTTGCCTCTTCCATCATTTGGTTTTTCCACAAAACATTTACCTGATTAATCACCTTATTCCGTAACACTTGCTCCCTGTGGTCAAGAATCTGGACTGGTTGTTCCTCATAAGATAGGTTCTCTTCCAGCTGAACTACCTCTGGACTCAAAACATGAGATGGATCTGGAATATAATTTCTCAACATCGAAACGTGAAAAAAATTGTGTACCTGAGATAAACTCAGAGGTAAAGCCACCTGGTATAAAACTGAGCCAACTCTCTCCAGAATTTCATATGGTCCAATGAACCTTGGACTCATCTTTCCTTTCTTACCAAATCTCATCACACTTTTCCATGGTGAGACTTTGAGAAAAACATGATTACCTACCTCAAAAGTTAGATCCTACCTCAAAAGTTAGATCCTTTCTCCTGTGGTCTGCATAACTCTTCTGCCTACACTGAGCTGTTATCATGTTTTTCTGAATCAACTGAACTTTTTCTGCCATCTCTTTTACCAATTGTGGTCCTATCAACTTCTTTTCACCCACTTCCTCCTAGAAAGCTAGAGTTCGACACCGCTTCCCATATAACGCCTCAAATGGTACCATCTGTATACTAGAATAAAAGCTGTTATTAAATGAAAATTCAACCAAAGAAGGATGTTGGTCCCAACATCCCTGATAATCCATCGAACAAGCTCGTAGCACATCCTCCAAGGTCTGAATTGTTCATTCTGACTGTCCATCTGATTGAGGATGAAATGATATACTAAAAAATAATTCAGTACCCAACAACTTCTCAAGGCCTTTCCAAATGTTAGAAGTGAACCTGGGATCACAATCAGATACAATGGAGAGGGGAACTCCATATAACCTTACTATCTCTTTAAGATACAAAAGGGAAAGTTGATCTAGGGAAAAAGTATCTCTTATAGAAAGGAAATGAGAAGATTTAGTCAAGCGATCAACAATAACCCAGATTGCATTATTACCTCGAGATGTCCTCGGTAATCCCCCAACAAAGTCCATAGATATGTTTTCCCATTTCCACTCTAGCACTGGTGAAGGTTGAAGCATACCTTTCGGTAATTGCCACTCTGATTTAACCTGTTTACATGTCAAACACTTCACAGTAATATAAGAAATATCTCTTTTTATTCAATCCCACTAGTAATACTCTCGCAGATCTCTGTACATCATAGTAATTCCATGATGAACTGAAAACGGAGAACTATGAACTTCACATAACAACTCTCTCTTCAACTGTGAATCACAAGGCACACACAATCTCTTCCCAAATCTCAAAACACAATCATTATCAATGTTGAATTCCGGAAACATACCTTTCTGTACAATCTCTACCTTTTTCTTCAACTCACTGTCTTGCTTCTATGCTTGCTTGATTCTATTTGATAGAGATTATATCACTGATACATGAATCAAAACAGAATAACTTCCTGCACCAAAAACTTCTATGCCAATGTTCATAAAATCCTTAACCAAAGGATCACGTTCCAAATGCAACATTTCTAATGAAGCATTACTTTTTCAACTCAAAGCATCAGCCACTTTATTTGCTTTTCCCGGATGGTAATGAATTTTACAATCATAATCCTTGATTAATTCCAGCCTTCTCCTCTGTCTCATGTTTAACTCTTTCTGAGTGAATATATACTTTAAACATTTCTGATCAGTATATATTTCACAATTTACTCCATAAAAATGATGCCTCCAAATTTTTAATGTGAAAAAAATAGCAGCTAATTCCAAATCATGTGTACGGTAATTTACCTCATGAGTTTTCAACAGTCGTGAAGCATAAGCAATTACCTGATAATTCTGCATTAGGACGCAACCAAGTCCTTTAAATGAAGCATCACTATATATAACAAACTCACCATTCCTGGACGGTAGTCCCAAAACTGGAGCATTCATCATTCATCATTTCAATTCCTAAAAACAATCATCACAATCTTTTGTCCAGATAAACTTAACACCCTTCCGAGTTAGCTTAGTCATTGGACTAGATAACCGTGAAAAATTTCTAACAAACCTTCACTAATAGCCTGGCAAACCACGGATTCTACGAATCTCAGTTACATTTGTTGGTCTTGGACAGTCTTCCACAACTTTTGTTTTTGCAGTATCAACAGTTATCCCATCTTTAGAAACAATGTGACCAACGAATGAAATTTGTTGCAACCAAAACTCACACTTGCTGAATTTTAAATACTGTTTCTTTTCATTATGGTTTGCAAGATAAACTGTAAATGTCTTTCATGCTCCACATTACTTTTAGAAAACACCAAATATATCATCAATAAAAACAACCAACATTTTTCACCTGAGTCAACTGAGTCATCACTGCAACAAACTGTTTAGTTCTGATTCTGACCATCTCAGGATACTGATTTGAAAGGTCATTTCCCTCTGTATGCCTTCCCAGAAATATTATTTTTTTTCCTCTATGAAAAACCATTCTTAACACAGAAATATCTTAGGTGAATCAACATGGTAATATTTAAATGCTATATCATTTTAGTCATACTAGTAACATAGATTTATCCATGGTCATGCCTTGGCGTAGATAGTATTTTTCAGATCTATATAGATACCAACATTTTCTTTTGAGTAAATGTTGTTATTGGAGAGCTCCCAATGGTTTAGTTAAAGTAAGGTAAGTGTAAATGTCTTCAAAGTTGTTGTTAATTTGGGTGAATTGATTGAGTTTTGTTCACATTGTGTGTCAGTATTTTATTTTGGGATAAATCATGAATGTTCTTTATTGTTTTGGGAAAGTGGATTATGTTTTAGTTGTGAGAGTAATCCTTCCTTAATTGATCACTGGAGTTGTTTTGGCCTTTGAGGGTGAAATCTGGAAGGGGATTACCTCTAGGTTTCTCAGTTGGGTTTTGTTGTTTCTTTGAACATGTTGTGCCATTATGAGGCGGAATGTTTTTATGGTGGGGAGAATTTCTACACAAATAACATCTTTTAAAGTAATTTCTAATTTATTTTCCTTTCATGCATTGTTTTTGGGGTTTCCCCAAGTTTTTATAAGGGAATGATTGAGTTTTCATGAATTGGGCCAAAGTGGGAGCCTTATTCTAGATTTAGAATAAATTTTGTTTCCTTTATAACTCATTCGTTTTTCAAAATTTTTCATCCATTAAAATTCCTACTTGGCCCCCTGATATATTAGCACAACCATTTAAATTTGGAGCCTTTATAAATCTATAATCAAGTGGGATTTGGGTTTTTATTTTAGTAGTTGGGCCACCTCAAAATCCCATTACTTGTTTTAAAACCCATATTTTTTAATAAAATATTCAATTTTAACTATTTTATGGTTATTCCTCCTCTATCTCGAGTCCACTGAACCAATGCGCACCCCCAATCACTCTTCTCCCTATTTAGATCTTGTTTTCATTACCGAAAAATCCAAAACATCTTATTCCTCCTTTATTCGAGCAGATTTATAATGTTGTTTTGTTTCCATCATAACACCTTCATTTATCACTCTTTCAACCCCATTCAAATTCCCACATGGTCTAACACTCATTTTTAGAACCTCCATTGAATTTTTGGCTGTTTGAAAATTCAGCTACTACTGCATTTGGGGATATTTATACAAGATCCCTTAAGTAAGTTGGTCTTCTTCGTTCTTCTTTCAACTTTCTTAGGGTTAGATTCAATGTGATTAGGATTTCATACCTTATAGATGAGGATACTAATGTCAATTAGTTAGGGATCAATCCTAGGGTTTGGTTAATTGTATTTTGGGTGAAATATTGTGGTTTTAGGTTGTATTTCACTTCCTTGAGGTGCAGCGACGATGCAGTTTATGTTTAATACCATGTGTTGAAGGTTCTGACATAAAAGGTACGATGTTCCATGTGTAAACAATTATTGATGAGTTAACATGCTTTATTTACTCATTTTTAATATTCTTCATATGTTGGGTGTGGTGAAAGACTGTTTATGATATCTTTGGTTATGTTTTTACTTTTATAGTTGAATTTTAACCTGAAATTGGGTGTTTTCATGTGTAACTCATGGGGTATTATTTAGGTATATTTTATAACAAATGGAATTGGTTTAATAAATCATGTTTAGAATTAAAATTATGGTTTGTTACTGTGTTAGTGTCATGTGAGCCTAAAAATAGGGTTCTTTAATAGGTTTAATGTTTAAAATATTGTTATACTTATTTAGATAATTTTTTTAAAATGTTTTTTTTCATTTGTATATTTTGTGGTATTATTCAAGGTGATTTTATAACACTTGTATGAGGTATTATAAATTTCTCTAGAGATGCCAATTATGTTTTGTATAGGAATTGTTATGGATTTTTTCTTAAATGGTTGTTTTGAAATGGGTTTTTTTCAAGACATATTTACACCACTTGGGTTCTTTTTAGGAAAATTATAATTGTTTTAGATGGTTTTAAAAAGTGGGAAATGGTTGGATATGTACTGTTTGGTGTGTGTGTTTACGTATCATATGTTTTTAAAGGTTAAGTGATGTTTTATGTTGTCAAAAAATTTTAGAATGTTTTGTAAATTTTTGAAGTGTTTTATTAAATTATGATGTTGGAGTGAAACTTTTTTGTGGGCGGTTTCGTGTTTGTTTGATGATAAAATGATTTTTAAAGTTAAAAGTTTATTACAAGAAATGTGTCTGTGGGTTCTTATGTGATATGTATCACCATTTAATTGTCTTATAATAATGTTTAAAGGATGTGTTGAAGTGATGAAGTGATGTAAAAAGTGTTGTGGGAAATTTTGTTGTGTGAATGATTTCAAAATGCATTTGAATGAAAAAGTGGATTTTGTGACTTGTTTGATGTACAAGTGTTCGGTTTGGTGAATATGAGATGTGGAAATAATATTTTCATGTCAAAAATATTTTTCATTACTTGTTGAACTTGTTTGATCTCAATGGAAAAAAACAGGGTATCTAGGTGGCTGGACGTGTACTAGTATGCTAGTGAATTTTTGGGGTTTTGCTGTAGTTTCTCATAGAAACATTGACACATACTACTCTAACCAAACTATGATAATGATTATTGGGGACCACTAGGTTATTGTAATGTTTCCTACTAGTGGACCGTGCATGAGAATGGATATTTTTCATGGTTACTGTCACTGAGTGTGAGGTACATGTGACCCACAATGAGCTAGTGCCTAAGGGTTGTTTTCTTTTTTCTTGTTTTCATTAAATACATTATAATTAAAGTCATAATATGGTATATTTGAATGTAAAATTTAGTATCTTTGGAATTTATTTTAAAGGTGCTTAATTTTTAAATTAAACCACTTCAAAACGGGTTTTTTAAGTTGTATCTTTTAGAATTTGTAACTAGAAATTACATGTTTTTGAAAACATGGATTTTTTCGTCATTGAATGTTTATCACATGGTATTTATTAGTGTTGGTATCCTAAAAGGAATTTTATCACTCCCTAATTACACCCTTTGGTGTTAGTATTCTTTGTTATTTTTGTGGTTGCAGGTTGGGTACAGTTTTTAGTTTCAGTGGTTCGGGTTTCAAGAAGGACTTTGGTGGTGAAGTCTTGTGAAGATAGATTGAGGGTTTTGCCCCATACCATGAGGGTTTTGGGCTATACATTTTTTGTTTTCTACCTTTTTAATGGAATTTTTAAATTGATTCAAATCATTTAATTCAGTTCTGAGGTTTTTTTAAGGATGGTTTTAGTTGAAAAATTCAGATTTGTTTTATTGAGTTCATTTGCTGTTTAGTGTTTTTAAAATCAGGTAAATTTTTCCCAAACATCATTTTATGATAGCCTGGAACTTGTTCCTAACCATAAAAATTGGAAATGCCCTTCGAGACTTGTCACAGCTCAGGTTTGGTGCAGGGTTCTATGGCGAACGGATTTTGTTTGTGAAACACCTACCTCGCATACATGAGAGAAAACTATGAATGGATTTTTTTTCTTCATAAAACTAGTTTCAAAAAAACACTGCTAGATCATGTTCCCAATAAACTAAACAACCATTTATCAAAATTTATTGAATCATAAAACATGGATCTATCCAAAATGGATTTGATCTCTAAATTCATTATTGGGAAGAGGATGAAATAGATGAAAAAAAGAAGATTATAGACTTACTATATAATTCAGGCCTCTACTGAACAAGGAATCACCAATGGATTTCTCCGAGAATAATGGGAAGGGATTCAATAACCTTTTAGTCATGTTGAATTCGACATAGGATCTTTTCGTAGAAAATGAGAGGATTAGAGGAAAATCTGACATAGATCTGCAATTATTGGATCTTATTCTGAAATACACAAATTAGGGGGTGGTTAGGAAATATATGAACCATACACTACCACCAAACACCGCTTTTCATGTTAGGATCAAATTATTATAAATACCATGTACAAATAATTATGAAAACTATGTTTCACTTTTCATGGTTACTCATGGGTGGCCTCACATATTGGGAAGACCATACACCTAATTATCTCCCTTTTCATAGTTTCGTGGAGTTATTGAATGGTTTCATCTCACTATTCACAAACCATAAACCTTTGAAAAACTATAATATCATGCCAAAACACTTCCAAAAATTCCTAAACATAACTTAATTTCTTGATATACAATAAATACAAAAATAATGGGGTTGTTACCTAAAACGGAGGTTTCTACATGGATGATATGTATAAGAATATTTAAATAACTAATATGGTTTTATAATCATTTTTTAGAGATAAAAAAATATTTACCTCCATTTCATAATTATCATTGAAAAATGAAATGTTACTCATGCGTATGTATATCCTACTATATCCATGTTTAAGTCATATTTCATCTCACAAAACCATAATTCATGATTTGTATTAAATTTATAATTTAAATATATATACAATTATTAGGTCATGATTATTATTTGGAGATAATAGTGAAATGATAAAATTAGGAAGACAAAAAATAATAAATCAAATCCTATAAATAAAATAAAGCGGTCATTACCCAAAAAATGTGATTTTCACAAGGAATTATTAGTAAAAGGGAAATAAATTCTCAAAAGTAAATAATATGTGGAATGCTATATATAAGTATGTATCATTAATAGACACATAATAAAATTATTTTTATTACATTTGAGGTTAAAATGTGTTTTAAATACATCATGACTTGTGGTAAGGGATTTTTATTGTCTCTTTTATTTAAGGGGGACATATAAAAATTCACAAATCATTTATTATATGTGGTATATATAATACCCATTTGGATAAATTATATCATAAATTTACTCCTTTTAATTATACTAAAATATTAAATAGATTCTTTAATAAATGTAACACCCCAAGCTTCCATGGTACGCTCCTCTTTGAATAATAGATCAGCGTGTGTTGTACGCAATCTCGAGTTCTAACACACCGCGACTAATCAAAGTTGCCGTTATGAATAGTAATACCCACTTTTTAAAATTATAGATATTTTATATTTCAAAATGGACTTCATTTTTGTATTCGTAATATCGAAATTAGCCTATGATGAATTTTTGGTATTTTTCTGAGAACTTCTAATTTTTTATGAATAGTGAAAAATACTTAAAAACAACATTTTTAATAAAAATAATTTATAGTGATAAATTATACTATTTAGTGGTTTTAAAGTATAATTAGAATATATTTTTACCATTTTATCCAATAGTGGTCATTAGAATTAATTTAACATTGAAATTGGACATAAACGATTGCCAATCTTTTGATATAAATTGTTTCTTAAAACACGCTATTTGTTGTGACAGCGGGAATTAATTATAAAATTAATTAATGAAACTTATATGTTTGGAATTTTTAAAAATATGCATCATTTTTGAATTATGAATATCAATTATAGCTTAGGGTTAAATTTTGACATTGTTATGAAAAACTTCAATTTTTGATGAATAGTGAAACCACTAAGTGGTAGTTAAATAACTGATTTTTCGTTTAAATGAAATATTACCACTTCTGTGATTTTATTTTCAAAAATCCGACGTACATGGTTTTCATTACGAAGTAAAATGTGGTTCAATGAGATTAAAATAATTTTTTGGTGAATAGTAACTTTTAAGTTCTTAATCGCGATTAAAGGTAATTAGTGTAGTTTAAGGTAAAAACAATGTTTTAATAATATTATATGAGATTGACACTTGTACTACTCCTATTGGATGAGTCATGGCCGACCAAGACAACCCATGGGTCAACTTGGGGACCCCATGGAGCCACTTTAGTTGGAAAATGACATTAATATATATTTATTTCATGTTAAAATTAAATTGATACAAACATGAGTTGTTTTACTAAAACAGTTTTTAAGTGGGGTTACACAAGTCCAAATTTTGACTATAAATATTCATTAGAAAGATAAAACTATTTCCTACATCATAGTAATTTTTATATAATTTTTAGACATTAAATAAATTAAATTATTTATGTCATCATTATGATGAAGCGATAACCTCATTATTTAATGATTTTAATAAAATGAAATGATAATGTAAAATCCAAGGCTTAAACTTGTCCAAAGACTATTGTATGGGTATATTTAGAACCCTTATCACCTTATACAAGAATTATATAAGTGTGGGACCTTTATAATCCGAAAATCATTGTGAAATAATGTAACATTTCAATCTTTCCAAAAGTTCCCCTCCCCTCCACTTATAAAAGGCCCCCACCTCTCCCACCTCATTTACACTTTCAAGCCATTTGGCTCGGCCAACCTCTGCCCAAATAATCTCCCAACATTCCCCTATTACTCTTAAAATCCTCACTTTGGGCAGAACTCTTCCCAAGGAAGCCTTTGGCTCAAATCAAAAAGAGTTACCCGATTTTGAGGTAATGTCTTCTCTAATGTTGTTTTGTTTTATTTTTCTTCTCCAACCACCTAAACTCTATTTATTCATTTATTTGGTAATAAAAAAAGTATCCTCAATATACTAGGATGTTGTTATAAAAAGTATTCTAGCTACACTTACACACACCTACATCTAATGGTTAAAGAACATACGGTTTCTGGGGATGGCGAATTTCTGCCTCACGAAACGATGATTGTTCAACACTCATATAACACCTTCAAAGGTGGCCATTAAGATGTCACTATTTTTATATATGATATATAATATGTTTATGTTTTACTTATTCTTCTGTATTTCTCATTTATGGCATACTTTATGATTTCCATTATGGGTAAAACGCGATAATTTCATTTTAGGAAGTGCGGACTACCACCCCCTCAAAGTGATTTGAATCGTTAATGCCATATGTGGGATGTATAAAGGATGAAGAAAATGGTATTATACACTATATTATACTGGAATTATATTATACATTTATATCATTATGATTTAGTTCCATTAAATCTGAAATTTAAATGAAAGTAGCGTTCATGCGTACGTACGACTTACCGTCTCCATGAACGGTGCATTTCATTTCTTACCTCTAAATGTTACGTGACATTATGAATGAATGTATATACTGGATATATATCATATATATGATATCTACATCATGAATATAATTCTGGATATAATGGATATTTTACCACATGAACAACTTGATATTATAGGAAGTTTATTTTTGACTCAAGTTACCAAAGATCGACAAAACGACCGTTATTAACTTAAATAATTACATAATGTTAATAACATTGTAATAAGTGATATAAAAAGGATAATGAAATTATGATGGTTCTTAATAAGGTAGATATTAACTCTAGTTTATTATTCAGGAGGTTAAAGAACGGTTGAGTCAAGTCGGACACAAGGTAATGGAACTTCTTAACCCAACTTCCATTCTTTGGGTTAATCTCTTACTTTCAAATTATGTCATGATATTATTATGTCCTATCTTGTAATTGTACTATATTTATGTGTACTTATAGTGAATACACATAATAGATCTATTTTATTTTAAAAATGATTTCTGTAAGGACTTTGTCTCAATATCCTTTGATTGAGGCATATTTCGTTTTATACACAACTTTCTTTCATACGGTGTATAAACCCCTTTGACTTTTACGTTTATTCAAAAAGAATCTTTTTTATACGAAGCGTTTTACTAAACGAAAAAAGGGAATGTTTTTCTTTCCGTACTTATGCGGCGACAAAGACTTCTCCGCCGCCGTGACCATTATTTGAGATTCGGCTTCCTCTTCAAGCCATCATTTTTTTAATGAAAAATAAATACAATGTTTTAACTCTCTTTTATTTTGGTATTGAAAATGGTTTTGAAAGCATTTTTATTATATCAATGTGTTGTACTTATATCTTGTGATTGAAATGTGGAAATGTTATGTTTCCTATATGCATGTTTTATGTGATACGATTATGTTATAGTTTATGATATGTTTAAACCTATTCATATGAGGAATGCATTGGACTTAATAAGTGATGGGTGGAGCCCGCTATAGCTCCTTGATGCATCGGTAGGTCTCATGTGACAAACTAGTGTCTTGGCACGAGGCCTTGACAAAATTTTATTTGTGGTCTTGGCACGAGGCCTTGGCTACGTGGTTATGATAGTCTGGTATTATGCATTCCATCATTATGAAAATGGTTATTGATGTTGCATGGGATTATTCGATTAGTAGAATATCCATGTGAGTAAGTAAATGGAATTATCTCATTTTATTTTTTGCCATATTATGCTAAATTTCAAGTTTAAAAAGGCTTTTGTTTTAGTTATACATTTCCTTAAATGTTAATGATTATTTATGAAAGTTTATGCAATATTGTTATCCTTAATGAGCATCTGAGCTCACCCCTTTCAATGTTTTAATATTTTCCAGGATGTGAAAAAGTATTTTATGAATGACCTGCAGGGATAGTCCGAAGAGGATAGAAGTGTGGACTATGGAGACTATGTTATTATAGTTTTTCACTTTATGATGTAATGTAATATTTATGAATGTATCTAGTGTTTCCAAGGCTACTAAACAAATCGGTCTTTCAAGACTTGATCTTTTGTGATCATGCCAATGTTACGAAGTAATGCACCGACTCTGGGTAGCTGGGGTCGGGGCTTTATAGTTGGTATCAGAGGCAGTTTAGTACTAACCTTGGAAGCTAGATTTAGATAAACTCTGATTAGAGCACATAGCCCAAAGATAGACTTTGAGGATTAGTATAGAAGAACTTCCTAGAATTTTTGTATTGTAGAGATGTTGTGAGTTTTCCGAGCAATACATCCTTGTCTGGATACGAGTAGGTACAGGCGGCTCTGGCACAGATGTACCTAGGGGTAAAACCCGAAAACACCGCTTTGAGCTAGACTCGAACGGGAACTGGTGCACAACAACGGGCCTTGCTGCACTCTTGGTTACGACACTCCCGGGTGATATGCTTAGGATAATTCTCATTTTATTTACAAACCACTATGAAGGGTTATGAGTACATACATCCTCAAAGAAAACATTTCTTTTTATGATTATGGATTATATCCATAAATAGTTCAATTTATGTAAAGTGTTTTACAAGTATGGAATTATGTATTTTGATTCATAAACTAATCTAGTTTATGCCATTGTTTAGAAATGGCGCCTAGTGGAAGGAATGGAAACCGTATCAATGCACGAACTCCGTGTAGGAATTTCCCTCCTGCTCAAGATAATTATTGTGGATCTAGAGATACAACTGGTGCTGATCAACTTTTTACCATACTGGGACAACTCACTCAGGTTATGAATAATAACCTTACTCGTATGGAGCACCCTGATCCACAACGTGGAGGATCAATGTTAGACTGCTTCATGAGGCAACAACCACCAACCTTCAATGGGAGTACAAATCCTATAGTAGCTGAGCAATGGATAAATTCCTTAGAGAAAATATTCCATGCCTTGGGGAGTAGTGAAAGGGAGAAGGTTGTCATGGCAGTTTACCGCCTCACTGGAGATGTCGATCAGTGGTGGTCGCTGATTCAAAACACAAAGGAAGATGATGACATATCGAGTATGGAATGGAGGGAGTTCAAAGAGATTTTCTTAGAAAAATACTTTCCTCGTGACCATCGAGCAGATATGGAAAGGCAATTTCTGAGTCTGAGGCAGAAGGAGGATGAGAATGTCGCAAAGTATGAGGCTAACTTTACAAGGTTAGCGAGGCATGCTGCCGATTATATACGTAACCCAAGGAGTAAAATTGATCGTTTCTTTGATGGGTTAAAACCATTTCTCCGTCGATCTTTAGTATCACAATCCTTCTCATCATACGAAGATATTATCTCGTGTGCTATCAAGACAGAAAAGGAATTCTATAAGTCTTATGACAACAAAGTAAAGCAAGAGAAGAAGAGAACGGTGGAACAAGAGACAGATAAAGGGAAAAAGGGAAATAAGGATTTTCCATTATGTGATAATTGTTGGAAGAATCACCCTGGTACTTGCCTAAAAGGAATGGGAGTTTGTTATAAATGTGGAGAAAAGGGTCACCAGGCTCGTGATTGCAAGGGAAAGAAAGAGGCTATCAAAGTTGAATGCTACAATTGTAGAGAAATGGGTCATTATGCAAATGAATGTCCTAAGCGTCAGGGAAACTTACCTCAGAAAAGGCAAAGGGATCAAGGACAATCTTATGCTGTTACTATAGTTGATGCAGAATAATTAATGTAATTGTGCTTTTGGACTCATGGATTATATTCTGGTTATTATAATAATGTGATATATATATAAGGATTGTACTGCAGTACTTTTTGTTTTAGTAAGGTTTTAATATGATTAAGGTAATAATATTTTTAGTATGTGACAATAAGAGAAACTTTTCTTTGTTTGGGGAATCTGATGTTACAATTGATTTTGGAATTTAGAGACCTTTTAGAGAAAGTATGGACGGAGGTATTTTGGATAACTATTAAGGTTAGAATGGATTAAGTTGAACCATGGATAGTGTTGTTTAAGGTTAAAGCATTTCTGAAGATTATTTTTGGAATATTATAATACTATAGTTTTAGGAAAAGGACAACCTGTAGGGTGGGGAATAACCCGTCGCGTCGGACAAAGCTACAGGAATCGAACCCACAATCATAGTGTGACAGGCCTTTATTTCCTACCACTAGCCTACAGGAAGTCCCTGGTTATTACAAAATAATTTTACTAATCTAAATGGTACGTGTTATCATTTGGAACCTTATACAATTAGGATAAGTATAATATTTTTTCTATTATCTTTTTGAGTGAAATATGAGTTGAAGGTTGAAACTCTAATTGTCAAGCATAAATATATATATATACCTATCTCTTATTCAATGAATGAATTAATTCTTAAACTTTAGTAAAGGGATATTAAAACAAAAAAAATGTGTTATCCTAATACCTTATGTTGAACTGATGATATTTTAAATCAACATTGATTGAAGGCTTTGAGGCCCTCAATTTGACAGTTGATTATGATTGATGACCTCAATAACTCCCTACAAATATTTACGTTTTTCCTCCAATTATATGTCTCTAATATCCACCAATGTTCTCCTAATCGAGATCATAATTGGGTGGTGACTTTTTCAATTCCCTTTCCCTCTTATTAAGGGTAAATTTTATTAATCTTATTTCCGATGTGGGTTTTCCACAAAGGTATTTTCTATTTTCAACCGTTAATTTTCAAAGAAAAATATCAAATTGCGAGGACACAATTTATTGAAGGAGGGGAGAATGTAACACCCCAAGCTTCCATGGTACGCTCCTCTTTGAATAATAGAGCAGCGTGTGTTGTACGCAACCTCGAGTTCTAACACACCGCGACTAATCAAAGTAGCCGTTATGAATAGTAATACCCACTTTTTAAAATTATAGAAATTTTATATTTCAAAATGGACTTCATTTTTGTATTCGTAATATCGAAATTAGCCTATGTTGAATTTTTGGTATTTTTCTGAGAACTTCTAATTTTTTATGAATAGTGAAAAATACTTAAAAACATATTTTTTAATCAAAATAATTTATAGTGATAAATTATACTATTTAGTGGTTTTAAAGTATAATTAGAATATATTTTTACCATTTTATCCAATAGTGGTCATTAGAATTAATTTAACATTGAAATTGGACATAAACAATTGCCAATCTTTTGATATAAATTGTTTCTTAAAACACGCTATTTGTTGTGACAGCGGGAATTAATTATAAAATTAATTAATGCAACTTATATGTTTGTAATTTTTTAAAATAGACATCATTTTTTAATTAGGAATATCAATTATAGCTTAGGGTGAAATTTTGACATTGTTCTGAAAAACATCAATTTTTTATGAATAGTGAAACCACTAAGTGGTAGTTAAATAACTGATTTTTCTTTTAAATGAAATATTACCACTTCTGTGATTTTATTTTCAAAAATCCGACATACATGGTTTTCATTAAGAAGTAAAATGTGGTTCAATGAGATTAAAATAATTTTTTGGAGAATAGTAACTTTTAAGTTCTTAATCGCGATTAAAGGTAATTAGTGTAGTTTAAGGTAAAAACAATGTTTTAATAATATGATATGAGCATGACACTTGTCCTAATCCTATTGGATGAGTCATGGCCGACCAAGACAACCCATGGGTAAACTTGGGGACCCCATGGAGCCACTTTAGTTGGAAAATGACATTAATATATATTTATTTCATGTTAAAATTAAATTGATACAAACATGAGTTGTTTTACTAAAACAGTTTTTAAGTGGGGTTACAGAAGTCCAAATTTTGACTATAAATATTAATTAGAAAGATAAAAATATTTCCTACATCATAGTATTTTTTATATAATTTTTAGACATTAAATAAATTAAATTATTTATGACATCATTATGATGCAGCGATGACCTCATTATTTAAAGATTTTAATAAAATGAAAAGATAATGTAAAATCCAAGGCTTACACTTGTACAAAGACTATTGGATGGGTATATATCGAACCCTTATCACCTTATCCACGAATTATATAAGTGTGGGACCTTTAGAATCCGAAAAGCATTGTGAAATAATGTAACATTTCAATCTTTCCAAAAGTGCCCCTCCCCTCCACTTATAAAAGGCCCCCACCTCTCCCACCTCATTTACACTTTGAAGCCATTTGGCTCGGCCAACCTCTGCCCAAATACTCTCCCAACAACCCTCTATTACTCCTATAATCCTCACCTTGGGAAGAACTCTTCCCAAGGAAGCCTTTGGCTCAAATCAAAAAGAGTTACCCGATTTTGAGGTAATGTCTTCTCTAATGTTGTTTTGTTTTATTTTTCTTCTCCAACCCCTAAACTCTTTTTATTCATTTCTTTGGTAACAATACCAGTATCCTCAATATACTAGGGTGTTGTTATAAAAATTATTCTAGCTACACTTACACACACCTACATCTAATGGTTATAGAACATACGTTTTCTGTGGGTGGCGAATTTCTGCCTCACGAAACGATGATTGTTCAACACTCATATAACACCTTCAAAGGTGGCTATTAAGATGTCACTATATTTATATATGATATATAATATGTTTATGTTTTACTTATGCTTCTGTATTTCTCATTTATGTCATACTTTATGATTTCCATTATGGGTAAAACACGATAATTTCATTTTAGGAAGTGCGGACTACCGCCCCCTCAAAGTGATTTGAATCGTTAATGCCATATGTGGGATGTATAAAGGATGAAGAAAATGGTATTATACAATATATTATACTGGAATTATATTATACATTTATATCAGTATGATTTAGTTCCATTAAATATGAAATTGAAATGAAAGTAGCGTTCATGCGTACGTACGGCTTACCGTCTCCATGAACGGTGCATTTCATTTCTTACCTCTAAATGTTACGTGACATTATGAATGAATGTATATACTGGATATATATCATATATATGATATCTACATCATGAATATAATTCTGGATATAATGGATATTTCACCACATGAACAACTTGAAATTATAGGAAGTTTATTTTTGACTCAAGTTACCAAAGATCGACAAAACGACCGTTATTAACTTAAATAATTACATAATGTTCATAACATTGTAATAAGTGATATAAAAAGGATAATGAAATTATTATGGTTCTTAATAAGGTAGATATTAACTCTAGTTTATTATTCAGGAGGATAAAGAATGGTTGAGTCAAGTCGGACACAAGGTAAGGGAACTTCTTAACCCAACTTCCATTCTTTGGGTTAATCTCCTACTTTCAAATTATGTCATGATATTATTTTGTCCTATCATGTAATTGTACTATATTTATGTGTACTTATAGTGAATACACATAATAGATCTATTTTATTTTAAAAATGATCTCTGTAAGGACTTCGTCTCAATATCCTTTGATTGAGGCATATTTCGTTTTATACACAACTTTCTTTTATACGGTGTATAAACCCCTTTGACTTTTACATTTATTCAAAAGGAATCTTTTTTATACGAAGCGTTTTACTAAACGACAAAAGGGAATGTTTTTCTTTCCGTACTTATGCGGCGAAAACGACTTCTCCGCCGCCGTGACCATTATTTGAGATTCGGCTTCCTCTTCAAGCCATCATTTTTTTAATGGAAAATAAATACAAAGTTTTAACTCTCTTTTATTTTGGTATTGAAAATGGTTTTGAAAGAATTTTTACTATATCAATGTGTTGTATTTATATCTTGTGATTGAAATGTGGAAATGTTATGTTTCCTTTATTCATGTTTTATGTGATACGATTATGTTATGGTTTATGATATGTTTAAACCTATTCATATGAGGAATGCATTGGACTTAATAAGTGATGGGTGGAGCCCGCTATAGCTCCTCGATGCATCGGTAGGTCTCATGAGACAAACTAGTGTCTTGGAACGAGGCCTTGAAAAAGTTTTATTTTTGGTCTTGGCACGAGGCCTTGGCTACGTTGTTATGATAGTCTGGCATTATGCATTCCATCATTATGAAAATGGTTATTGATGTTGCATGGGATTATTCGATTAGTAGAATATCCATGTGATCAAGTAAATGGCATTATCTCATTTTATTTTTGCCATATTATGCTAAAGTTAAAGTTTAAAAAGGCTTTTGTTTTAGTTATACATTGCCTTAAATGTTAATGATTATTTATGAAAGCTTCCGCAATATTGTTATCCTTATTGAGCATCTGAGCTCACCCCTTTCAATGTTTTATTATTTTCCAGGATGTGAAGAATTATTTTATGAATGACCTGCAGGGATAGTCCGAAGAGGATAGAAGTGTGGACTATGGAGACTATGTTATTATAGTTTTTCACTTTATGATGTAATGTAACATTTATGAATGTATATAGTGTTTCCAAGGCTACTAAACAAATCAGTCTTTCGAGACTTGATCTTTTGTGATCATGCCAATGTTACGAAGTAATGCACCGACTCTGGGTAGCTGGGGTCGGGGCTTTACAATAAATTATGGATTCTGATTAAAGATATTAATAGAGTAATAAGGGATTTCCTTCTTCCATTTAATTTTATTGAGGAACATGAAATATGCACACTGTTTTTTGTTTTATGTCGTGTATATACTAAACATTAATGTATATTGATTATAATTATTCTGGAAATTATTTTGATTTTTATATCCTTATTATTATCTCTATTTCATTGGGGTTATAGTTTAAATGTTAATAATATTGTTTGGGATTCATAATAAAATCTCATTTTTTATCAATATTTTTTATATTGATGATTTCAATGGTGAATAAAATCTGAATCCCACTCTTTTTTGGGGTTATAATATGCTGAAAAAATGAAATTATTATGAAACATATATCTTTAAAACTGTTTGAAATGTGATAAAAAATTTATGAAACCCATTTTCTTTTCTTGTGTTATGATATGAGAATGTATTATGAAAAATAATGTGGTAGATATTTATGAAATATGATGAAGATCATTAATAAATAAATAATATTATGTCCCTTTAATACAGAGTTTCAAAACAAAAATGGTTTTCAGTTATGTGTTTGTGTTTTTTGTTTAATATTCATTTAAAAATTTTAATATTTACATTAAAAAGATTTGGGTCATTGTAGATGGTATCAAAGGAAAGGATTACATAACTATTTGAAACTAAGATGAGAAAAAATTAATTGATAGCCCATGTGGCATCTATATAGATATGAATAAGTATGAGTCAAATTATATGAAAATGTAATGGAATTTTGTAAGGAATAGTGATATTGGTTTCCAATAAATTACTTCCCCCCTCGAGATACTACAAGTGTATGTGGCTCTAGAACCGAGGTACTGAGGGGTAATATCAAAAAACATTGCACATTAAGATGAACTCAATCATTAATTATTTTATGACAGTGGGATTTTCCTCACACCAAGTATTACTCTCACATGAGATATATATTTGAATTTAAAAACACTTTATAAAAAAACTATGAGGATTTAAATAGATGATTACAAAGAATGAACATGGGTAAACCTAATGTTCAATAGATTAAAATTATGTTTTTATGATTTACACATTCGATTTTTGAATTTTCATGATTATGTGGTTCCACAGTATGATTACTAATTTATAAACCATGTTTTTTGGTTTTATTCAGTGCATGTAACATGAAATGTATCACCCACCCTACCCCTCACGAATTGTCATTGGAAAAGGAGGAGGTGTTACTGGAATTTAGTTCCATCTCAATGACACCAATGTATATCCAAAACTTATGAGGGATTCATGAAAAACTATGGAATTATTTTTCCTCAAAAATAAAAAATCTAATAAAAAATTAACCACTATATGATGCATGAATAGAAAAAAAATCTCAAATAAAATCAAAACAAAACAAACTATATGAGATTAAAAAATAATAAATTTAATAAAAAACCAAATATACAAAATACATTATATTCACACCTCCCATCCTGCTCTAAAATAACACTACCTATGGTATTAGATAAGTATCATGATGTATCACTAAATAACTGTGATTCTTTCTATTTACCAATGTCTCGATATATTAAATTTATAAATGCAAAGAAGTGTGGGGGAGAGTATAAAACATAGAATGATTTCCCAAATGACTTCCCAAATTCGACCATGATGATAATTAATGTTAGATAATTTTATAATACAAATATAATAATTAATTGAGTTTATATTATAGAAAAAATAATTTTTAAAACTAAGAAATTTTTTATGGTATGTAGATAATCTTTTTATTTAAACCATTTCTCAAATTCTATTTTGGAATACCCATTCACTTCCATACGTCCAAAAAATCACATACATCCACACATGCAATTTAACAATGAACCTACCTATAATCACAAGTGTTGAGTCATAATTTAACTAATTGATCACATTTTGAATCAATTTGATTAGGGAAATATCACACCCCTATCCAGCACACTATTTTGATGAGGGGAGCATCATTACATAATATATATTAAACCCACCTGAACAAACACCAACGATGTATACCAAAACCCTTTAATAATCATTCGATGGAATTTAAAAAAAAATTATTTTATTGAACACATTTTCACAATCATTTTACATTCATCAAAACCAAACCATAATTTTAAAACCAAAATATTTAATTCATGACCAATATATATTGTCAAAAAAAAAATTTCCATCACTTAACAATGCCATCACTCAAATGGTTTTATATCAAGAATAAACTATAAAATTCATAACTAAATTTAATAAATTTAATCAATTTGAAATGAAGGTTTCATGTTCTAACTAAAAGGTGTTATGTGGGATGCAACCTACCACCCAGATGTTGGTGAAAAAAAAATAATGATACAAAACCCAAAAAACTAACTTTTGAACATCGTTATTATACCTTGTATAATGATACCATAATTAAAAATATAATATACCCACACGATTAGAACCAAACAACAATGATTTATCCCCACTATATTGATTACCATAATCTATGTAAGGAATGAATTTGAAATCAACGTAAAACAAAAATGAACAGATAATTACTAAAGAATACAGGCATCCATGGAACATAGATTTTCCTATGAATCAATCATGGATTGAAGGGAATTGTATCAATATACAATGGATGAAGAATAATTCAGGTTATAACTTGTTCTGTGGGAAATAATAGGTTTTGATGCCAAAATGAGTTAGATCCATAAAAATCTAGATCTAATTTTAATGGTGCATGGTAAAGCCCCACGGTTAGGAAAACAATGACCTAAATACACACTTTCCACTTCCCCAAAACCCACCTCACATAGTTGGATCACATAGTATAATATATTGTGGACCAAAAATAAAATCCCTTCTTTTAAACACTATATGGGTTTTCTATGTTGGAAACATGGGTTGTCCAAACCATTCACCTACCTAGTGCCCACTACACATGTTTAATGGATTCCTTGGATGGGTTTCACGGATTTAACTAACTGTTATCAAACCATAAACCACCATGAAACACAGAAAAAAATAAAAATACCACAATAAACATCTGAGAAAATAACCCAAACACTTTATATAAATTAATTACTCAAATAAAGATTAATGTTCCTAAAACTTGGGGAACTACCTGATGTAACTAGGTAAAAGATTAGTGTGACAAATAATTTACTGATGAGTAGAGAATTAGATGAATAATAGTTTGATGGATGTTGTGATTATTCATAATCATTAATCAATGAAAAAAATTAACAATGTGAACCTTAACAAATGATTGGACTCATTATATGAGAGATAGATAGAGTTCAATAAGAGTTCAGGTAATGGGGACCATAAAGGATAGAATATGTTTTTTTATATACATCAAAAATGTGGTAATAGTATCCTAATGTAATGTTGTGCGTGATGAAAATAAATAGAGAAAAAAATTTAGTACATTGGAAAAATGAAATGTCATGTTAACAAAATAGATGAGATTAATGGTCTCCCAAAGGAACCATCTACTGTTAAATGTTTTAAATGAGGAAATCGTAGGAATTAAAAATGTTGTTATCATAAAGGGAAATATGTTGAGGAGAATTTCAAATGTTATAAGGGTAATTTTATTTTTAATGATGTGGAATTTAATATGTTTGAAATATATATTGAAATGGTTATTTAGGAATTATATGATGAAGCATAATTAATTATTTCAGAAGGAACATAGATGTATAATGTATTAATGTATTGTAATTTATATATTATGTTATATGTATCGTGAAATATATAAGGGTTGTTTAGAATGACATTTTTATTAAGGATTTGAAAAAATATGTTAAATGGTACTGATGGAAGAGAAAAGAGATTTGATGGTAATGATATTTTTTTTATTAATTGAACATTACCCTTAATATTTTTATATGTATAAAAATTGGTTTTTTGTTAAGATAAGAAGATTATTGATAAGGATAATGAAAATTGGATATTACTGATGACCACAATACAAAATATGTATTTATTGATAATATGGATTATATTATCTTTGATTATCTTTATAAATTTATCATAAAAAATGAAGTATTGGAAATAAAATCTATTTTTATTCATGGAATGAAGAACCATTAATGTTTTTGTTACAGTTTTTTGGTAATCTTCATTATTAAAAATATTCATGAGAATTTATGAACATAGGTACTCACATATTTTTTTGTAATTATTAAGTGATAATTCATCATGTTTGGAGGAGTAAAGATATGTTTAATTAATCGATTTTTTTCCTTCTTTATAAAATTTGTAATTTGAATCTTTTTTAAGGGTTATATGGTTAACCATTTATGGAATAGTTTAGCTTAATCCTTGGATACATTTATTTAGATTTTAATATTACATCACCATAAGAATATTTATCCAAATTTGATAACTACTATTAACCATATTTTATATTGAATGAAATGAAATTTATTATAATTAATTTATGGATCTTATTTTGTGATTCATACAAGGTATTATCATTTTTTAGAGTTTATGATTATGTGGAAATTAATTAAATATTAACCAAACAATTATATTTTCCCTATAAAAAATATATATCATGTTAGGGTATTTGCATATGTACTCATTATAGATGGAAAAGGTGTTCCCAAAAAATTTTAAAAGGATATTAAAATAATATATTGTCTTATTTTCCTCTGTTTATATGCTATTAGTAACCTTTTTCAATCCTCATTAGTTTCCGGCTTTTCGGTAATTACCTTTCGTCAATCCATGTTATTTATCACTATACATCAGTATTGGCATGTTAGTTTTCTATTATATGTCCATGTTTTCACTTCCCACATATGTTACGATGTTTAGAAACATAATATGTGGTATTCTAGAATACATTATCTCATCCATTTCTCCTTTTACAATAGTATGTTTTATTAATTATTTTTATGATGTGTGTTTCGATGATGAAATTTTCAAATGTTAAACCATTGATGTCTAAGTTGAAATTTCATCGTCAAATTCATTTAAAGGATGTAGAATAAAATAACCATTTATTTAATGAAATAATTTTTTTTCAAATTAGTTTAACTTTTTAGATATATTGTGATATATGCACCACCATTTTTAGATTGCATTACACTGAATAATGAGTTTCATTTATAGTATTCAAGACGGGAAATAGAAAGTGTCAATGATCAATTAAATAAATTTATTTTAAATATGAATGTTATAACCTATATATTAAAAAACTAGGACTAATATTATAAAATTTATTATTTAATAAAAATTTAATAAAATATATATATATTTAAAAAAACAGTATATTAGAAGTCATTTTTTAGTATATCAATTATATACATATATAATACATTTTCTTTAAACTGGATTTTATTTTTATTTTGTAGAGAAAATATAATAATAATAATATATATATATATATTAAAATTTGTTCATAAAATAAACATCATTTTTATAAAATAATATCTAATTAATCATAGGGTTAATTATTTTTTGAAAATATATAATTTCTATAGAATAAGGAAAAATATTGAATTTAATTGATAATTTCATTTTCATTTAATTTATTTATAAAGTTATGTTATATATTAATTTTTTAATGATAAATTAGTTTATTATATATTTATTACTTTATTTTATTTTATTATAATAAATATCATATTGAATTTGAATTTATGATCATGGGAAACATTTGACCAATTTCTCTCTGAGAACCCATTTTCTCAACGTGTCTGCAACATTAATTTTCTGTTAAGATTTTAGTCATAGAATAATTAAATTTGAAAAAAAAAATTAAAATTTATAAATCAGAAAAAAAAAATTAGTTATTTAGTACATTCAACTTAACTATTGAGCAAAATGATTTGTGAAAATAATAGAAATTTATTACTACATTTAAGATAGAAATTTCATTATCGTGGTTTAAAATTAAAAGGTGTGGGTTAAAATTACCACTAAACATGTATAAAATAAATATTATAGCCATATATAGAACATATCATGTATAAGTCTAGTGAATAATCTATTTTTTATTATATATACATTATAAAAATTTGGGTACACTCTTTTATTTTCAATCATTACAGGTCTTCCACCCACCAAACTATAAAAATGAATCCTTCTGTTCTCTCATATTTAGACATTAAAACATTTTTGAATTGACCAATACCTTCAAAAAAATTCCCAAATTCTATCCCCTAAATCTAGAATCATTATTTTGGGTACAAAATGCATCCTAGGAATGTTTATTTGGGAAAACCTTAGTACGGAACTTGAAGAAAATATTGTGTTCTTTAACGAGCATTTTAGTTTTATTTAATTCTTCACCTACATATATTATAATTATAACATGATGATATTATAAAATAATAATATTCTATATAATTATGTTTTATTTATATTAAGTTCCGGATAAATAACCATATCCAATTTAATTAATTGTGTTACAGAATCCTCATTCGTGTGTATGGAATACTTCCACCATAAAAAACAATGTCATCATTTTTTCATTACTACCATTCCCAATTTGGTCTGATGATTGATATAAAATTTATATATAATATTTAACATATAATTATAAATAAGGACTATTTCTATAATATATAAATACATTAATTTCCATTTCTTAATTGATATGATTACATATTCCGTTTGTGTTGCGGACTACCTCCTCGTGATGAGATGTGATTCATTTTCAAGAACGCATTAAATGGAAAACAATAATGAAAAATTAGATGAATATATTTGATATAAATGAAATAATTATGATATTAATTAAATATTTTTCATTATAATAATTAATATATAATTTTATTTCTTATCATATAACTCACAGAAAGATGATAATGCAATTTGGTTATCTGTGGACAATAACTGTCACAAAGCGATGTGACTCTCTATTTTCATCACAACCTGACATGGATGATAAAAATAAATATATATTAAAAATTAATATATTATTATTATCATTATTTAGTGATAAAATATTACAGACATACATTCCATAATGATCATTGAAAAATGCTACTCTCACTCATGCATATATGTGACCTTCCATCTTAATGATCGTAACATACACCATTTCGTAAAACCATCATTAATTATTATTACTAAAATTAAAATTGATTTATGAATATAATAATTATATAATTTATATTATTATAGAGAATATGGATCCATGATCAATGTAATAGGATGAATAAAAATTAAAACGTATACAAAAAACAAAGTTGTTATTCCACAAAAAAAAAATTTAACAAGGAATTATTAATAAATGGTTAACCAAAATACATAAATATTTCATATATATTATGATTTTATTAATTATGTGATTCTATATGATTTATAATAATATTATATATATTATAAAAAATTTAAATTTTTATGATGAATTTTGAGATATAAGGTAAATGGTTTAAATTTAATTTTATTTCTTGATGATATATGAAAATTCACCACATGTTTCTTTGGTGTGGTGTGTCTTATTCCCCTTGTATAATAATATATAAATATGCTCATATATTCATTATATTCAATTTTTCATTGGATGTTATACATTTTTATGGAATATTATGAAAAAATTACAAAAGTGGTAATTGATTACTATCTCTTATTTATATTCTATGAGATACATTTCATATTAACAATTTCATTATTTTTTGTGGTGTATATAATTCATGTGAATTTATTTTATGATGAATCTATTTAAATTTACCGGTAAGTATATATAAATTTTATGAGATCCATTTCTTGTGCTTTATGGTTGATAAGGCTTCAGTTTTCAGATATTATATACTGTATTACAATGTTATAAATCCCACTAAAGTGTTATTTTATGGGCAACTGTCACATTTTTATGTTTTAGTGGTATTTTGAGCTCAAATGCAAAAATGGATTAATTTTGGTGTTTAACTATTTTATTTAATTTCATTATTTCTGCCATATTATTTTATACACTGAGAAAAATCGTTAAATTAATTTTCTATAGGTTTAATTACATCATTGGCCTAATTTCATCCTTCTGGAGGCCTAGCTAAATCAAACATTTGGAGGCCCAAAATCAGCTCATTATTCGGACCTCGAAAAATGTGCATATATTTTGAATGTTTTAAAGATGAACTTGTATATTGAATTATACCAGACCTTTGGAGCTGATATTCAACAAAGAGCTGTAGAAGGAATTGATGAACATATTTCATTAATGGGGACACCTATGAATCCACCGTTTTCATGGCCATTATGGCATGGGAAGTTGGAGTTTTGGAATACGAAGAGTCACTTGGGAAGATTAAATGTTCCGAGCTAAATCTGCCATAATGCCCTCATACATGGACCAATGATGCTGTAATTTTGTGGAGGGACACGAATGATGATATTGAACAACTTTCACGAAAGGAACATTTCCCAATTCTATCATTATTGGGCCTAAAAGTAGATGCAATCCGGAGGACAGAATGGAGAGATATTTCTTCACCCATTTTTCCTATAAATTTTTAACTCCTCTCGCTTTTACAAGGACAGTCTATTCAACGGGGTTAGACCAAGGGAGTGAGATTTTCTGAAGGATCTATGCTGGATAATAGGAGTTCAATTGATAATCAATACATGAAGGGCTGAACTCCAAGTGGTGGTGGGCAGTAGAGATCCAAAGATTCTTCCCTTTTGAGTTTTGTACTTCAATGTATTCTAATTATATTTTTCTGGAATTATTTTTCATTAATGATGGAGGTCTCTTTTATTTCATGAATTCAAATTCTTTTATATTGTTCAATAATGTCTATTAACTTATCAATGTAAAATAATTGTCTTGTAGTTTAAACTTCATTGGGCGAGGTCTACCCATTGAGCACAACACGTTCAATTAGTTTTGATTGCTCGAAGGTATTTGGGTAATTAAATCACTTTCTTAAGAGGATAAACACCCATATTTGAGGTCTCTATATGGTGTATAGTCAATATGGGTGTTCACTTGGAGTTATTTGAGTGATCATTGTGAAATATAATCTGATAATTCAATTAAACAAGGATAGAGGGTGTATCTAAGGATCGATGTTTATGCACCACTACCTTCTTTTGTTTGTTTTATTTAGTCTAGTTTGCTTCTGATTTCCAATCACTAACATATATTTATAGTTTAATTCTGATTTTATATTATTTAAAATTGTTTACAAAAGTTCAAATCCCCATTTCTAATTCTGACATTAACAAAAACAAATTAACAATGTGACGGTTTGATAACTTAGCATGCAACTTCCTCATGGGACAACCCCGTTGTCACCACTGTTCTACATTTTAAGGGGAAATTATTGACTGGAGTTTCACGAAAAAAACCCCAGAGTCATTTTGGCGCCGTTTCCAGGGAGGCTTCCTATGTTTTTTTTGATTTGTTATTAAATTTTATAGGCATTTTAACCACAAATTGTGTTTAAAAAAAACAATAAAATGGATTTTCACAGTGACTAATTCTATGTTTGGCCTGATTGTAAACAATATGAGGAGCCTGGTCATGATGTTTTTTTTAAAATTTCAACAAGATACTCTTCAAATGCAACAAAATAATTTGGTTATTCAACAAAATATTGACGAAGTTATCAGACAAATGGGAATTCTTTCCAATGAGTTAAAAGAATTGAAAGAAGTGAAAGCTCAAAAAGATTCTCAAGAAATGGAAAATTACATCCCACCAATTTTTGATCTTGATGAACCTTGTGTTGATGTGTTGAAACATGTTTTTAAATCATCTTTTTCAAAATTTAAGGATGAAATTTTTAGTGATCCACTAACAGATGTGTCATTTGGAAATAAAAGCTCTTTTGAAAACCATTGGAAAGAATTTGTTGAAAAAGAAATTCATTTTAAGACACTATTTTTGAAATTGAAAATTTAGAAACATTTTCTGAATCATTGGATAAAAATGAAGAGAAACATGAGCCATTCATTTTTAAAGAGCATATGGAAGAAACAGAGCTGCTTCCCACATTCAATGCCACTATTTTTGACTCGGAGATAGAGTCGGAACTTGATAATCCACAGGGATATGTCTCAAATTTAGATCCTTACTTTCCTAATAATTTTGACAATACTTGTCTATGTGATTCTCTCTGTGCCGATTTACTTCATGTTACTTTTGAGTGGGCTGATTTATCAGATGATGAGGATTTCAAGGATGAAATTGAGTAAAGGATTGTGTGCCCATGTCAACAACTAGTGGAGGCGTTTTGTGAAGATAATGTCTTGGGAGGTTTATTTTATTTTTTGTTCCCTAAAGAACTATATCATCAAAACATTAAATTCATGGAGGGGAAGCTAAATAAGTATATTTTTGGGAGCTTCTACAAGATGTGTGAGCTGAAGTAGATTGGAGAGATTTCATTTTGGTGGTTTCTGAGCAAGAAACCTCACCCACCATCAGATTGGGATTAAACTACTGCAACTAATGGACTAGGGGCAGTAAAAACCTAGAAACTGCTTAGGGGGGTCAAACCAAGCATTATCTACTTTTTTCTATTTCCCTTACTCTTTATTTTTATTTATTTTTCACATATTTTCTTTATTTCATGTCTTTTAGGTCAAGTGGCAATATCTAGGAGCTTAACTCAAGGCTGCCAGAGAATAATAAATCAGGTTGTGTCATTCCTTTTCTTTATTTTTTTTACCCAATTTAAATTCTGTGTCAACATATTTTATGATATGATTTGAGCTAAAAGAGGGTAACAGATGGAATAAGTGTGGGGATGGTATTTAAACTTGTTTTTAAGAATTTTGTGTGTGCTTTTATTTTTCAATTTTTGGGTGTGATTTTAAGAATCTTGAGCTGAATTGAATACTTTGGAAAATTAAAACCATCTTGGTATTTATGGCACATTGTTTGATTTGAGTATTTGAGGAATTACATGATTGCTGAATGGATTTTGTTTCTGATTTCTGATCTTTTCATTTGATGAAGTTTGGTTGATTGTCAAACTCATGTGCACTAGTGCTATCCAAATTCAAGATCTTGCCCAGCCCGTTATGTTTCTAAACCTTTTTGACATCATCTATACATTTATCTTTTTCTTGAGAGTCTGGAGACATGTTGTGTGATCCAGAACTTGCTATTTTTCTCTTTTTCAAAGCTGTTAGAGTTGATAGAATGTGTTAAGTATGATTGAGGCACCATTTTGAAATCCCTTTTTCATCAAACTCTTATTTTTCCCTACCTTTTCATCATACCTTCTTTAAGCCCCTAGTATCTATGAAATACCTTGTTAGGAAGCCACATTACAAGCCATTTATCCCTTTCCGTCCTTCTCTACAAGATAAATGCATGATTATTATTGAACTCAAGTGTGGGGGAGGGGGAAGATGGGCTGTATTTTGCTTTCTAGAAGATTATTTTTGAGCTGAATTGAATGTGTTTCCATATTTATTGCTGCTTGGGTGGAAGAAATGTCATGATGGGAATATGGATAGGTGGACCAAAATTTTATTACATAAATGGGTTGGCTGTTCAGAAAAACATAAAGATCAATAGCTCCCTCTCTTTTCCTTCAAAACATGATTCTGAAGAGAAATCCAGATCTAAATTCAAGCTGAAACAATGCTAAAAATTTGGAAAAGAGGGATGAAAATCACTGATGATGAGATTCTATGTGTGAAATTCCCAAATGATGACGTGTCTGGAGGTGAATAATTTTTGAGCTGATTGAGGAGTGCACTATTCTTGAGAAAAACTGTTTTCATGCATTACTTCACTTTAGAGCATAACCCTCCTCAATATGCCTCAGATGTTTTTACATTTTAAAACTGCCAACCCTCAGCCTCAGAACATCCAATGAAAAAGACCTCATGATTGACACATTTTTGACCCTGTGAAGTTGAGATACTAGGAGGATATCAAGCCTATGGAGATCACACATGTTTTGAGAATGAGAAAAATTCCACATTAAATACCCTTGAGTGAAGAGAGAAATATTTTTCCGGGGAGGTAGGCACGACATGAATGTGAGGATTAACATGATATTGAATGGATTCATATGATTTTTTAGGAGTTGTGAGATTTTTATCCATGTATGAGGCAAGATATTTTTACCTAATATGATAATTGAGTTTTGTGTTCATTTATGATTTGAGAAGTTTGTTTTGACCTTGGTATAAGATGGTTGCCCATGAGTGCAATGATTAAGTGTGGGGTAGTGATAAAGCTTGAATTTTCACATATTATATACTGTATTACAATGTTCTATATCCCACAAAAGTGATATTTTGTGGGAAATTGTCACATTTTTATGTTTTAGTGATATTTTGAGCTCAAATGCAAAAAAGGCTTAATTTTTGTGATTAACTATTTTATTTAATTTCAATATTTCGACCATATCATTTTCTACACTGAGAAAAATTGTTAAATTCATTTTATATAGGTTTACTTACATCATTGGCCTAATTTCATCCTTTTGGAGGCCCGGCTAAATCAATCATTTGGAGGCCCAAAATCAGCTCATTATCCGGACCTCGAAAACTGTGCATAGATTTGGAATGTTTTAAAGATGAACGTGTATATTGAATTATACCAGACCTTTGGAGCTACTATTCAACAAGGAGTTGTAGAAGTAATTAGTGAACATATTTCATTAATGGGGACACGTATTAATCCGCTGTTTTCATGGTCATTATGTCATGAGAAGTTGGAGTTGTGTAATACGAAGAGTCAGTTGGGAAGATTAAATGTGTCGAGATAAATCTGCCATAACTCCTTCATAAGTTGACCAATGAGGATGAAAGTTTGTGGAGGGACGAGAAAGATGATGTGGAAGAACTTTAAAGAAGGGAAAATCTCCCAAGTCTATCATTTATTGGGCCTAAAGGTCGATGAAATCTGGAGGACATAATTGAGAGATATTTCTTCACCCATTTTTCCTATAAATTTGTAACTCCTATACCTTGTACATGGATAGTCTTTTAAAGGAGTATAGACAAAGGGAGTGAGATTATCTGGAGGAGATATACTGAATAATAGGAGTTAAATTGATAATCAGGACATGAAGGGGTAAACTCCATGTGGTGGTGGGCCGTAGAGATCCAAAGATTCTTCCCTTTTGAGATTTATACTTCAATGTATTCTAATTATATTTTTATGGAATCAGTTTTCATGAATGATAGAGGTCTATTTCCATTCATGAATTCAAAATCTTCTATATTTTTCTATAATGTTTATCAACTTATCAATGTAAAATAATTGTCTTGTTGTTTAAACATTTTTGGCCAAGGTCTCCCCATTGAGCACAACAAGTTCAATTAGTTTTGATTGCTCGAAGGTCTTTGGATAATTTAATCACATTCATAAGAGGATAAACACCCATATTTGAGGTCTCGATAGGGTGTATAGTCAATATGGGTGTTCAATTGGAGTTATTTGAGTGATCATTGAGAAATATAATCGGATAATTCAATTAAATAAGGATAGAAGGAGTATCTGAGGATCGATGTTTGTCCACCACTACCTTCTTTTGTTTGTTTTCTTTAGTCTAGTTTGCTTCTGAATTCCAATCACTAAAATATATTTATTGTTTAATTATGATTTTATATTTTGTAAAAATGTTTATATAATTTCAAAACCCCATTTCTATTTCTGACATTAACAAAAACAAATTACAAAAGTAATGGTTTGGTAACTTAGCCTTCAACCTCCTCGTGAGACAGCCCCGTGGTCACCACTGTGATAATTTTTAAGGGGAAATTATTAACTGGAGTTTCATGGCAAAAACCCCAAAATCAATGGTTCAAAATACAACAAATTTTCAAGGTTATTATGAAAAAATCTTAACATTTATCAATACTGATTATATTTTTTATTTCGATGATCAAATTATTTTGAATCAAACATTTTTACCAAGGTTATTATTTCTGGAAATGATGAAATTTTTATGAAACACATATTTTTCCACAATATAACATATGGTATAAATTTTATGAAATATATTTTAATTTAGTGTTTTATGATATGATGAATGTTTTAGTATCTTCTGGAACAAATATGTATGATTTTCATTGTTTGATAGTTGGGACCTATATCATCTTCCAATCCATTGGGTAATGACTAATGTTATATAATCTCAATGAGTACATGGTAGGATATCCAATGAATTAAAAAAGTTTTACGAGAGTTCTTCCCAAGCTCAAAATAGGATACAATAGAGGTAATTCCAATACTGAAGAAGGTACATGGGTTGTTAGACCAAGCATAACATGCTGTAAATGACTATGTGGTTTGACATGAAATAATATTTTCTATGCTTATGTGTATACCAAAAATAGGTGTGTTGTTCTAATGTAATTCGCTCATGGACCATTTCCTCTAATTATTTCTTGATTCACATCTTATGTACTTCAAATTTTTATGTAAATACTAAAGATAATTTCATTTTATAAGTAAGGTATGGTTTTCGAATGTTATTATAATGTTCTCATATCCTCATATTCATTTGTATCTCCCTTATTTTACCATACTAATAATATAATATCACCATTTCATATGATTTGTTTCCTAGGATGTGATGATATGTTTTATGTATTGTATATTTTTGAACTGTACTAAGGTGGAATTTGACTTTGGGTGATATTGAAGATCCTCCTGGAATTAATAGTATTGTGTTCAATGTTTCTAATTTCACTAAACTATTATTGTCCATAGTTTTATGATTGTGTAATTTATTAAATATTACTAAAATGATATGTCATATATATATAAATCATAGGTTTTTATAATTGGTAACTAAGGATTGGTTTATTAAACCATTGGAAATAAGGATTGGGAAAATTTCGTGATATCCCTGAGGAAATTTATAAGGGTATTTCTTATGTTTATTCAATTTATAGGTAAATGTCTTATAATTTTATCAAATCATAGAGTTAATTCATTCAAATAAATAACATCCATGTTTAGTTACAATAAGTTAATATGGATCTTGAATAGAGGTACATTGGGGTAATAATGCTCAGAAGTGTGTATTGAGTAGGACTTGATCATCACATAGTGCACAACAGTAGACCATTATACACACTAGTTTTGACACTCTCGAAGGATGTTCTTTGTAAACTCACAAAATATCTATGAACCATAATGAAAAATTTAAACATGTGATAACTATAAATGAGATAGGATACACTAAATGTGTATTATACTAAATGTATGTCCCATTATTTATACATCCTGTAATTTAGTTGTCATTATTATGTGGTTCCCCAATAAGATTAATGTATCCTACAATATGCTTGTTGATTTTACAAATATGATGGAACCAGAAAGAACTGGACTAACAATGAATGTGATTGATAATTTTATGATGTGAAGATAAATGGGTTGATTAATGGGGTTAATGATGTTATAATAATTCCTAATCAACAATCATGGGAAAATATTAACAATTTACATGTTAACAAACACATGGGATTAACAATGATGAATATGAATGAGTTCGCTGAGAGTTCAGGTAGTGGAGGCAATAACAAAATTCACTTTCTTAAATGTCGAAAATGGTGAAAGAATCACCTAAGAGAATAACTCAGATGGACTAGAATATTATTTAGTTGTTGAAATAAAGGACACAGAGAAAAACATAAAATGAAAAATGATAATCTCAGTTAACACAATTAATATGAATAATTATGTTCCAATTGTACAATTAACTGTTGAATTATTTAAACATTGAAAGGTTGGGAATTCGGAAAATAAACATCCAAAATGGAAATCCCATGTATATAATAAAAAATTTACATCATTAATGTTTTTTCTATTGAGGATTAACAGAACATGAGTTATTCAATAAAGTAAATAGTTATTGAGGAATAAAATGACAAAGCATAGTCCATTATTTGAGAAGGTAGTGGGATTATTCAACTAAAAAAATATTGGAATTCAAGTATTATTTTATTAAAATAACAAAATATATATTGTTTTTTCATTTACTTTTTTATTTAAGGATTTATAAAAAAAGTTAAGTGGTACTCATGGACTAGAAAATTTATTTAATGGAATTTTGATATATTTATTAGGGTGAAATAAACCTGAAATATGTTTATGAGGATTAAAAAATATTTCTTATTTTTGATAATTAAATTATTTATATTGATAATTTAAATTGGATAAAATTCATGACCTGAGAACATATAAAGGGTTTTTTTAAGAAAAATTATGTTAGAGTACATGTAGCTTATAACATTATATGATCATTGAAATTTGTTAATAAATATATCGTTTTATTTAAAAGATATTTAAAAATGAATTTTTTCATTGTGGTGTTATGATAATTATTGTCATTACCATGATTCAATGAATATATGACCTAATGAATTAACATATTTGGTATGTGAGAATTAAGTGTTATGCCATATTGTTCGTAGTATTACAGATATGTTTATTTTATTAACTTTGAGACATTATTTATAATGTTTGGTATTGAAATATATTTGGAAGGGTTATATGATTAACCATTAATGGAATGGTTTCTGTTAATAATTTCCTGATGTTTTAGAGATTAAATATTAATTAACCAAAAGAAAATTTTAATGAATTTGGTAATCAGGGTTATCATTTTTTAATTAGATATAAAATGAATTACTTATATTTATTTTTATAGATATTATTTAGGTATTCAAAAATGAAATATTCATCACTGAGAGTAATATATGAAGTGGAAATCATTTAAATTATTATAAAAGGGAAAAAATTTATATGAAATAAATATATATCAATTAATTATGTTTTCATATATTATCATTCTAGATGGTAAATTATTTAACTAACATCAAGAAAATGATATTGAAATAAATTTTTTTCTTATTATAGTCATTTATTATGATGTCAATGACATTTTATCACCTCTTTGGATAATGTATTTTTGGTCATTTACATTCTAATGGTAATGTTCATTATCATTATCCTTCAGTATTTGTGTGTTTGTCATCTCTTATATTCCCATGTTTTCAATTCCCACATATGTTACATTTTTGGAAGTGTAGTTTGTGTTATTCCAGATGACATTCACACATACCATACAACTATTTAATATAATGTTTTATTAACACCTTTTCCATGTTTTATTTGATTATTATTTATTCATATGACAATCCTTTTATTATCAATTGGAATTTCACGACAGAAATTCATTTTAAGGGGTTAAAATGTAACATCATGAGATTTCATGAAAAAAAATTTAAATAAATTTAAAATTTAACATATCTTGTGTTTTATATGACACCTATTTTATATTTCATTACATCTAACATTTAGTTTCTTTGTTATATTTTATGATACATGACATCGAGCTTTAGATTACTATTAAATAATATTATTTTAAATATGTATGCTATAAATAAGTTTTTAAATAAGAGGTTATGAATAGAATTAATTATGTTATTAAATTTAAATTTACATGTCAAAATAAATATAATATTTTTTAAAAAAAATTATTAAAATAGAATAATTTGTTTATAAATTATTTATATTCATCAAATACATATTTTTTTGAAAAGAAAAATTATTTTTATGAGAATCCATTTAAATTATTTTTAATGGATTTTATAAAATTTATTTGATAAAATTGAATTCATTTTTGAAATATATAAAACATTAATATATTAGGGTTATTTTTTCAGAAATTTTTAAAAGATTAAATTTTTTATGAATAGTTAAAATTATTGAATTTTATTAAAAAAAATTTCATTTAAAATATTTATAAATATAAATTATAATTTAAATTTTTTGGAAGGAAAACTAATTAAATATTCTTTTTATTAATCAAATTTAAGTCATTGGAGTCAATTTAACATTGAAATTTATTATAATTTTTTTTAAAAATTTGATCATTTTTTCTCTAGAAATCCCCATTATTGTCATATATGTGAGATTAATATTCAATAAAAACATTAATTTATTTTAATTTAAATAGTAAAAATCTAATCCATATTCATAATTATAAAATTTATATTTTAATATAATTTTTACTTTATTATTGAACAAACTTATTAGTGAAAATAGTGATGATTAATATCCTGGTTAATGTTAAATTTGGTTTTCTAGGGGTTAATCTAACAAGGTAAGGGTATAAATAGCCTAAAACATATTCTAAAATCTATTGGATATACATATTTAATCCTTATATTATTTAATATTTTTAAAACAACATTTTTTATCCTTTTTTAATGAGAAAAATAAGGGTAGAGCTTTTACTTTCTAAAACATACAGGCGAGCCAGTCACCTCACATATAAAGGGAAACCATATCTTCTCTTTTCTATCCATAATACCATTTTTTATCAGCCAAAAAAATCCAAATAACATAAAAACATATTTAATCTCATCCTATAATTTATATATTTTTATATAACCCAAGTTTAATGTTTTATCGGTGTAAACATAAGTAGGATACAAAAAGAAGACGCAACATTTTTCAATGTACGTTAAAATTTTATTTATTCATTAGACAATTATATTTATATTAGACAATGATTATATAATGAAAGAATGATTTTCTGTATAATAAGTTGTATTTATGTTAGTGGCATGACCAAAAAAATATACTATTTTATCAAATGGTTTATGAAATCATAATTCGTCAGTATAGAGGACTACAACCTCACAAATAGATGCCATTTGTTTTTTCAATTAACACCTATATTGTTTTTGTATTATTATTGATATAAATGATTCATATTATTTTTATAACATAATTTTACCTTGATAATCATTATGTCATATACAAATTTTTTAACTTTCCATTCTGAAGTGGATAATATGATTTCATTCATGTGTACTACGGACCACCGCCTCATAATGAGATGTGATTCATTTTCACTAACACATTACATGGAAAAAAATAAAGGTTAATTTAATGAATATATATGATATGTATTAAATAATTTTTATATTAATTTCATATTTATTATTCTTAAGATTTTGTATATCATTTTGTTTCTTAAATTTTCACACACTGAATGATGATAACACTATTTTGTATTTGTGGACTATCGCCATCATAATAAACTTGAATCCATATTTTCAAAACCTCACAACCTGAATGATATGTATAGTAAGAGTTAATGAAATAATATTTTATTTTTTCATTATGAAGATATAATATATTACTTACCTCTTTTCCATAATGATTATCGAAAAATGGAAACGTTATTTATATGTATGTATGGTCGACCGTCTCCATTATAAAAACATACATCATTTATCAAAACCCTCATTATTGATTGATATTATATGTATAATAAATTTATAAATATGATACATATTGAACCATGATAAGTTAAATATGATATAAAATAATAAATAAAAACACATAATACAAACATAGTGGTTATTAACTGAAAGTGACTTTTTTCAAGGAATTGTTTATAAACTAGTAAGAAATGGATATAAGAAAATAATCTATGGAATTATATATTTATGTATAGTGATTTAATATAAATATATATATTATATTATATTTATTATTATTCTGGTACAAATGTGTATGATGAAAATTGATACTTAAGGTAAGGAATTTCAATTTACTCTTTTATTTCTAGGTGACATCCAAATTCAACAAACGTTTCATTTTTTTGGTTTATATAATTATAATTTTTGGAATGTTATATCCCAAATACATTACATTTCATGATATTAAATGTTAAATTTTTTGGTTATTTTCTATTGGGTATTACAATTATTATTATTAATAAAGATGTAAGAGATTTTTATATTAATTTTTTTATAGTAGACACATTTCATCATACCAACAAGTTTCTTTTATGTGGTGTATATATTTCCCATGAATTTATTTAATTATTCATATCCATAAAATTACAAGGGTTTATATATCCATTTTAATATTTTATATTCACAGGGTTTACAATTATCATTTTACTATAGTGTAAAGGTTTCTTATACAATCTCATCGTTTATTGAGACTTGGTATTTTTTTATTTCAATGTGGAAATGATAACGTATCTCTCATATATTCTTGGGTTATCATAAAATTAACATTTTCCGGTCTCTTGAAACACGTATATATGATTTTCATAATGTTTTGGGTGGAATAAATATCTACATCGAATGAATTAGTATATAATTAATATTATATGTGTAATGCCTCGAACCAAGTTACCCATCATCGATGTATCATTACATAACATTGGAATGATCACAATAGATCAATTCTAGAAATAATAATTATTTTAGTATCCTTGGAAGTACTATATATAAACATATGTTTTACATTATATAAAAACAACAACAACAATGTGTCCCCTTCAAACACACTCATATCTCTTAACCTATCCATACTGGTCAAGTATAATATACTTCATCACATCTTGGAAAAAAGAAAAAATAAAAAAGGGGAGAGTTTAGATGCTTAGTAAAGATAACGATATAGTGGAAGCTATCATAATTAAGAATAAACATTTAACGAAATGTATAAGTCTATAACAAAAGCCTTTTAAAAATAAACATTAGAATAATATGGAAAAGTTAAATCAAATTGTGCCAATTACTTATTCACTTGGATATTCTACTACTAGAACAATCATATATAATATCAATAGAAAATATCATAATTATTGAATGCATAATGTCGGACACCATTATCACATAGTCAAGCCTTCATGTCGAGAATACAAATAAGATTCTGTCAAAGACTTATGACAAGATAGTAGTTTGTATCGTGAGACCTACCGATGCATCACAGATCTATAGAGGGCTCCAACCATTACTTACTACGTCAAATCCATTCCTCATATGAAAATGTTGAAACATGATATAAACATTCATATTAAGACTAGCATATGTAATGTAAATATTTTAACCACAACACATGAATGGTATAAAAATATCACATACATAGTCAAACAAAAATCATTCAATATAATATGGAAAAGTGTATTATAATAAATCAACCTCAATCAAACATAATGAAGGATATTGACCTATATGAAAATAATCAGTAAAACTATTTGAGAGAAATATCTCCGTTTTGTGAAAACATTTAAACCTCTTAATATTTTTCAAGAAACTATTAAAAAAGATTTATTAATCATAATGTCTCATAACACATTAAAACTATTAAAAGATATTTTTTTAAAACATTAATGTTCATATAAATAAATCTTGAACACCATTTCTAAAAACATGGAAATTAATGAAAACGATTTACATAAATAAATCATTAAAACCTTTAAAATGTTATTTTAGTTAGAGTTATTAATAAAATTATAGATGATTGAATACAAATAATTGAGGTAGAAAACATTATAATATCATGAGAATAATGAAATTAATGATATTGAATGTCAAAGTATAGTATGTACACTATATAAAATTTAATTGGTGCATAACTACAATGAAATCTCAATGAAATATAAATTGAGATGAAATCCCTTATAAAGACTATATGCTTTGGTTAAGGATATATTAATGACATAATTATGTGTGAACAATATAAATTCAATCAATATGACTAGATATTTAGGGTAAATCAATCAGAGTTAATTAACAAATATTCTTATAAAAACAACACCACTGACTTGGAAGTTTAACTTATTTAATGTAAAATGAGTGAATATTACTCTAATCACGTTCATATCAATGACATGAGAATTTTTCAACTGACTGATTATGCGAATAAAAATTATATCTACACAATGGGGAGTGTAAATTACTACAAAATTAAATAAATAGTTATTTCACACATAATCTTGTTGTAAATTAATAAATGATGATTGCGTAAAACCCAATTAGTGAAATCAAAATTAATAATTCCATTACCGATTTGGTAAATTAAGAATCATATAACCCATGAATGAAGTATCATACAATGAAGATGAAAATAACAACAGATTGATATATATTACACAAAGAATAAAATAATGATAAATACATACACCACACTAAAGAAAATTGTGATAATATATCATTAATCTCATGGGAGGAAAAAGTGAGTTGAAAACCCCATACCTTGTACATTTCCTTAGTAGAGGTTAGTTTAACCTCTTGTATAATTGTGAAATAATTGTTATTAAATTATACATGAACAACATAAATTAATATGATATCATATATGATCTTATAGTATTTCTTTGTTAATAGTAGTATTATTATTTCATGTGTTAATTGATTCGTTTTAATTTATATGTTTTTTTATGTAATTCATGTTTGATATGGATAGGATGTATTGTATTCATATATATAATGATATTATATTCTTAAACATTATTTTTTAACAAAAAATTAAAATTATTATTGAATGGTTAAGATGGAGAATAAATCGCATTGTGTTTGAAGAGACGTAATCTTTAAGTACACACGAGTGATAATACAATTATATGGATGGTGATATCTTATGTAATTGGATGGTATATCATATATAACGATTAATTAAAATGTTATATTTATTATTTACATCAATTATACTCAGTATTATACCCATCCAAATGATGATGTGTTGAATTACAAACTACACCATGACGAGGAGATGGTAAGCCGTACTTACGAACGTATGGTGAAATTTTCATTCATATGATAAACATAATAATGAACATTGTTGTACCATATTTATAATAACATAATAGTATGTAAAAGGTACTAGAGTTATTATTTTGTTATGGAAAAAGCAAAGAATGTGGAAGTCGAAGAAGAAAATAACATTGATAGTGGTGATGAAATTATTACAAATTATTCAGGTTCTTCCTTTTGATTTGATCAAAATGGATCCTTTGGATAGATTATCATCAAATTAAGGCCTCTTGGATTAATTGAGGTAGTTGGGAGAATATTTCAGGAGGTACTGGAAATGACAAATGGATTTGGAGTTGTGATTTTTAAAGAAGGGGGAGTACCCTTTTATAAGAGAGGTGAGGGTCACATTAAGAGAAGATTGAAATATTATTTTATTATACAATCATATTATGTTTATAATACCTCCAAAAGGATATATTTTGGGGATATGGTGGGGATGGTTCTAGAACCTCTCAACCAATAGGTTTTAGAATGGTTTAGGTCACCATATTGACCATATCATATATATTTAACTATTAATTAAATAGTTAAACTTTTGCAATGAATTCTTGTATTATTATTATAAATTGTTAATATACATTATATAAAAAGTCAAGATAACCCCAAGTGGTTCATTATTGATATATCTATCCTTATGTAAATCCTATGGAAATACCTTATATTTTTAGGAATGTTATATCAGTTAATAATATAGTATTTGTTTTTAAAACACATTTATGTTATTTATGAAACTATTTATAATTTGGTTTTTGTGAAAGTCATAACAACTTTATCCCTTCGAACAAAATTTATTTAATCAGACCTACAAATTCATATTAATATATATAATTTTTGGAATACATCAAATGTTTCAATTTACAATTATTTTAATATTTATAATATCAATTATTTTTATCATTCAATAATAATGTAGTTACTATATCATCATTGTTTCATAAATAAATTTAATTACATTATGTATAAATATTATAAATAAGAAACCATTGTGTAAAATATCTTTTTAGATTTCTAATTAATATTTATAGTTGAATTTATATTATGTATAACATAATAATAAAAATTGTTTATTTATTAAACATTGAATTTCTCACATTAAACATTTAATTAAATATAATAATAATAAATATCTTAATCTAATCGAAGTGGAGTTTATATTATAACACCAAAAGCTTCCACAGTTATTTTGATAAGTTTTGGTGCACTTGAAATCAGTGTTTCATACTTCGCACGCTATCGTATTATTCGAAGAGAAATGAATCGTGGAAGCTTGTTGTGTTACAATATGTGGTAAAAGTGTACATTAGAGGTTATATAAGACTCAAAGGGGTTATATATGAAGTCATATTATTCATAAAAAATGGTACACATGAGGTTAGACCAAGACTGAAGTAGGCACAATAGTGGTTTTCTCTAGTCTAACATGTTCTGAAGGTATTGGTGGGTAACATTGACATAATGATTTCCATACATATGTTTTTGCCACAATCATGGGCCTTATTCTAGTGTTATGTTCTCATGGAAAATGTTATTTCATTCCTTACTGATTCATATGTTTTGAATAACAAATCATTATTACCAGATTTATTATTATGATCTTTGATACACAAGGTATGGTTCTCAAATGATATGGTCATGTTTCCATACTATTATATTCATTTAATGCTTACATATCTCACTTTTTACCCTTAATGACAATATGAGATCATCCATTCTATTTTTCCTTCCCCTGGGTTATAACGAATCTTCATAAATATCATATATCATGCGAGTGTACCAAAAGGGACACTCTTTATGGGAGATATTGAATAGGTTTCGTGAATTAAAAATAGTGTGTTCCATGTTTCCAATAGAACTAAACTATTATGGTCCTTATGTATTTTAATGTTTCATTTCATTAATATTAATCTAATAATTCAGAATATATGTATGAAAATACCAGGTTTACTTAATAATGGTTCCTAGTATTAAACATATCATAGTGGTTTTAATATGATAAAAATTTATCCATACAACATTTGAAACATAAAACTCCATATCCCGTAAAATATATGACTTTAATGAAAAAATAAATATAATAAAATCATAGGATTATGATAGTAAATATTGAGGGTTTTTATATTCAACATTAAAAATAAATCATGATGTTTAAAGAGAAATGTGTGATATGGAGTGAAAATTATCAACAAGAAACACTTACATAGAATTAAAACATCATTGATCTAAATATTACGTCTTATATAACAAGAATTACAATATTAAAAACCTATAATTTAATTTCATTCATATCTATAACATTTTACAAACACCAGTTGTAATTATTTTTTATATGTATAAAAGTTATTTATTACCTATATTCAATATTAGGAGGGAGTAATCAAGATTATTTAAACTGGTTTGGTAATAGTGGTGTCATTCATCATTATTATCAAAAATTTCATCATTTCTATAAAATATAATGAATGTTAATTCATTTTTATGAAATTTTATAATTTTATAATTTTTTTATGTTTTCTAATAACATTTCTCGTATATAAATATAAAGACATGTATATTTCTATAATGTTTGTCAAAATAAAAATGATATAATAATTAATGCGTTTAATATTATTGATACTATTATAGATACAAATAAAATAACTTTTTACGTATTTATATGATATATAATTAGTAATTATGTTTACAATATCTTCAATTATATTATCTTATAATGTTGTTAACATATTTGTTTGGTTGAGCAGAAACCTGAACTAAACATAATCAATGGATGATTATGATTCTTAAACTTGGTTTTTTTTAAATAATATCAATATTAATTAAGATTAATGATATTATATTGATAATTATAAGGTATTGAATAAATTGTTTTTCATTTTGAATAAATAAAAATGAAACTAGATGAATAATTAGATATGATACTTCATATAGATGGTAGTGCATACAACGATTGATTAATGTATTAAATTTTGGAGAATTATGGGGAAAGAATGTGGATGATTGTTTCTTTTATCATATTCATAATTTTATTTCATATTTTATATTTATTTTTAATGTTTACAAATATATTAATAATTATACGAAGTTGTAAAAATTAGAAGGTGTTACTAAATTTGAGTTGGTATTCTGTACAACACAAGAATAATGGATTCATTTATATTAATATAAAAAGGTAAATCAGGTGAATAACTATATTTATATCATAATATCATCTATTATAAGATCAATAATTATTTAAAAATATAGTAATTGTAATATTATTTTTTTAATGCAAGATATAAAGTAATATATGAAAGGAAAAACATGTACACTCTATGAGAGCATAGTGATTCCCATTGAACTCACCTAGAAAATAAATTTATTAATTAAATATCATATATAATGATGGATAAAAAGATGCATGTGGGTTTTAATGTATTGAAAACTAGAATATTTTTTGGTGGAAACCACTTTTTCATTGTTTTCAAAATGGTGTCCTGAGATACCCCTTTGAATAATGTGGAGAATAAAATATTTGAAAATATTTCCAATTAATATAAATGGATCAAATTTATAACATGTCCTCTAGATCCAAAAATAAATAATAATGGATTTGATGATGATATAAGGCCTATAATATTTAAACAAATCAACTTTTATTGTATTAAAAAATTATCAAGCTCTTTAAAAATATTTGTTTTAATTTTACTATTTAAAATTTAACACAGCACCTAGTTTTTACCATTGTAATTTAAATATTAGACATAAAAAATAATATGTACCTTATGCCATAATTTGGACTAATGTGTTTTTAATTTCAAATTCTTCTCTTATATAAAATTTATATGTATATGAGAACATTAATTTTAATATTTACACATGTAACTGGTGAATCAAATTTTTTAAACAAATTCAATTTGTTGATTAGAATTTATTTGTAGTATAACATTACAATATTATTTAATTTTAATGATAAAAATTAGTTTATTATAAAAAAATTTAACTTTTTCTATATTTAAATGAATGTATAAATATAATTTAAACAATTTAATATTTATTTAAAAGAATATATCTATAAAAATTTAATTTATTGGAAAATATTACACTTGATAGTACATTTTTAAAAACCACATCTATGTATTCGTAATATTATATTTAAAATGAATATTTTAAAATATAGAATTTATTTTTGGATACTTAATTTTTTTTAAACATATAGATCTTTTTTTATATAACATTATCATTTAAAAAAAATTATTTTCAATATTCAATTAAAAAAAACATATTTAGATAAATCTCCAAAACTCACTTAAAAAAATATTTCCAAATTGAATCCTTTTTGTAGGTATGTTACTATTTTAATGTTTAGTTAAATCAATTTGTAATGGATATTGATTTTCTTTCAATGAGTAGTAGGGGTCATGCTGTGTTTCATGGGGATTAGCACATAAAAAGAAAAAAATAGGTCATTCTATTCCTGGAGCATGATAAGTAAAAAATTATAACTAACCATTATAAATATTTTTTTTACATGTTTTGGGTGTTGAATGGCTGAGAAACTATGAAATAAGGATGAATAAATAATTACTACTTGGACAGAACCGGAGGAAAACGCTCTATAATGTTTGCAAAGCCATGTGGCCTCCCTAGAAAACAACTCGACCCATGCCCCTCTTAAAGAGAAGGTGAAACATAGGTTGCAGATGTTTTATCCAACCATGTATTCAAATTTTAAACATCATTGGTCAAGGAAAAATTTCAATTATTCCCCCTTAATAAATATGAAACCTTACCCAATTTTCTTCCCCTCTATATCTCTAGTTGTCTAGATTAGTGAACTCAGTTATCCCTCCTCCTGCAAGAGTGATTCTACCTCAATATTAGGTTTCATGAATTTAATTTATTGTAAATTGATGTTTTGAGTAAGTCGATAACTCCTCATCCTTATATTTTATATAATAACAATGGCTTGTTGTTTATTTTTATTTAGATTCCTATAATCCATTGTTTTTCTAGTATATTATTTCTATTGGTGATAAGGGTTGTTTTAAATGAATCTATCGTTGTTGATGGATTAGTACATGTATATAAAAATTATTTAAATGGTATATATATTGTATCCCACATTCTTGTGTTTTATTTATCTGTATGTTGCTATGATTTGTCACATTGTGTTGTGCATAAAAGTCCTTTATAGAAAATTTCAAATTTGTTGTTTAAACAATGTGTTGGGACCTTTACAATCCTCGATGAATAAATTAATGATAGCTATACTAGACCTAAGAAATCCCAAGGGGTGTTACCCTCATTCAAAATTTGTTATTGATTTGGTTACTAATGAATTGCATCTTATGATATTAATGTTATTGTAATTGGGTTTAACATTTAAACATTGCATAAAGTGATGGTTGTATTAACATTAATGGTAAAATCAATTGAATGGTAACTATGAAAAAATTAATTCATGATAAAAGGGGACTTGTTCCCATTATAAAATTGTTATAATTTATGAATAATGGTTGTGGTTATGACTGAATTGTAAAATGGGATTTTTATCGATTTGGGTAAATTATAATGAATTTGATGAACTATGGTTGTTATGATAAATGTATGGTGTTATCCCATTGATTTCTTAATGTAGAAAATTTGTTTTAAATATATAATACCCTGATATCTATAAATTTATTTTATGGATATGTGTGTTTGTCATGTTGGGCCACACAATAGACATGATTTTGGTCATAGTGGTCCAATTTGAGGAATTGGTGTTTATCTTGATAGTCCACACCAAGGTAAAGATGTTGGTAATAGGGGTCCATATATATTATAGGCATTGTCCATGATGTTACACCATAAATTTTTTATTCTAATAATGAATATCCTCATATTAAATTTTGTATCCTCTTTTTTATATGGTTTACACTTCTAGAATAGGATGAAGGTGGATTGGTTTGGTTTGTTGGTACTATAGTGGAACTGAGAGCCCTTGAGGATAATGGAAATCAATTTTATTTACCTGCTTTAGGTTTTTATGTATATAGTTCTACATATAATATTATAAACTAGATATTATTATAAAAAAATTGTTCTCCTACTAGGCTGTACTCACACACTGCTCGGACTGTCGTTGGTTTCACGAGTAGACTTCATGGTAGCAGGTCATTATAAGGGAAATTGGATAATGCTTTATAGCTGATATGTTAACTGGGATGCCGGAAATATAATGGAAGCAAACATGTAATCAAGTTAAATTGTTGGAATTTCATTAGCATATTATTTTGGTTTTGTTGGGATTAATAGACAATCATGACATTATATGTTTGCTACATTTGCTGGTTGGCACTTCATGAGTTTAAAAATGTGGAATGTGATATTTTTACATTTAATATTAATTTATATTGTTGCTTATATTGACTTTTGTAGTGATTTTAATCTGATAAGAGGTTATATCATCCACAAATGTTTCATTATACACCCTTTTATTTGTGTAAGCCTCTCGAATACAAGGAGGGACAATTTAGTACATGTGTCAATCCATCTAGAGGGACTAGTTATAGTTTCCCTAATGTCCAGATGATAAGAAGTGGTATTATAAGGTTTTATTTTCTATCAAATTATTTTTTGTTTAGGTAGACATGATAATAGGAAGTATTTAGCATTTTTAATGAGATTGATCATAGGAGTGGTTAACCTGTGTTTGGGGGAAAATCCAAGAACGTACGTTAGGATAATTGTTCATGACATTCCCTTTTTATAGTTGGAATTTATTACACCATGGGGGTTACACATGGGTTGTGATGTAATGTTTTATATGATTTTATTTATGGATTGACATGGAATGTGATATTTATATTCTTGTATCAATTTGAGAACATATGAGTTATGATTTTTACATCATATTTGGAACTCTTGATAAATCTTATTATGGTGGGTTGTGGGATATAAAATAACTTTTTTGGTTTCCATATTTCAGTATGAAAATAGTTTGAGACATGAATGTTAAAATAATTATTATAGTTTACAAGTTTTAATCTTAAAGGGTTTAAATGGTGAATAAATGAAAAATATTATTATGTTTGAATGTGATTATTTTGAAAGGATCTCAAATAATAGTCATGTTATTATGTTAGTTTGGTTTACCATGTATAACCCACGTCCTGTGATAGGGATAGAATAGGGTAGTGATGTATTGTGATATTCCTTATTGGTCTAGTGTATAAATAGTTGCTTGGTTACAAAACAATTCAAGCATTATTTAATATAAATATGGAGAAATATATGTTCTGTGATTTAATATATGAGTTTAGAATTTTATAGAGATTTCAGGAAAATTAATTTTTCCAGTTGGGTGATAAGAGAAAATTAATAAGATTTATTTTCTAGTTGCGTGAAAAAAACCCAAATTTGTTCTATTTAATAGACTGATAATTCAATTCATTGATATGTTTTGAATTTTATGTTGTTTATAATGATATACCCATGTATATTTATGATGAGTACATTGTAAATGATGAGATAGTTATTTTTTTTGCACTCTCTGTCATTTTTTAGAGAGGGTGGACCCAATGAAACAATTTTTTATATAGAATATATACAGATGATTCTCGATACCCTAGTGAATCATCCTTAGATGAGTGAAAAAGTATAATATTATAAGTTATGTGGAGCAACCAAAGATCTATTGATATATTTTGTCAAGGTATGAGATGTTGAATATAATGGAATGTAATGAATTCTAGTAGATGTTCATGGAACACTTTCACCCAAAAACTTAGAGGAAAAGTAAATCTGAAGAGTTAATGCATTTGACATAGGGAATTATAATTGTGATGGTTTATGATGGTTATTTAAATTTCATGTAGTGTAACTTCACCAATATTCGATGGTTATTATATTGATAAAATTATATTTTTTATGATTAAATTATTAATTATATTCTCTCCCAGGTAAATAAATTTAGTTTTAAGCGTTTTATTGATGTGTTGGATCATACTGTCATTTCATATGGTATCATTAAATCGGGTTGTAGTGATATGCATATTTTTTCATATGGATTATACGGTGGTACATATTTAAGAGTAGGATTCACTATTATAATAATTTTTAGGAGGGTATTGGTAAACAGAAAAACTGGGGGAGTGGATCAGTTTCCCATTGTAGTATTTATGTGATCTAGTATCAGTGTGGAAGGCCTAGACAAATACATAGTCAATTCCATTGACCAATAGTGGAGTGATGATATTGTAGTAGGATGGGATAAATACAAAGGATTTATAAGAACACTCAGTAGATGGATTGTGATGTGGGACATAATTTAACAACCCATGTCAACTAGAAATGAAATCAGATCCTTCTTATCAATAGAATATATAAAAAAGATAATGGAAAAATTCATAAATATAACCAAAACATAATATAGTACTAGAGAAAAACATTTATGAAAAATATAAAACTATATCCATACAAACCAATATTTACATGATGAACCAGAAATATATAAATTAGAGATGACAAAAATGTATCTAGGTAACCAATCATCACCTCCAATCCATTCTATAATTATGGAAGTGAAATCAATGGAATCCTATATGCTCTAAAATTCCATTCCCTTTACAATTATGCTAGAGTAAAACATATACAACCATCCAAAAGTAATATTTATGGTGTGATAACCAATTATATTTTTATATGACCACAATGTTTATATAAGGTTTAATATCATAAATAGAATAGTTATGGCCTCTAAAACGAAAATATTATTACAAATAACTTTCATAAAATCAAAACCCATTATAAATTATTTTTCCATTGGGTTTTTAAAGAATACATTCATATTAAAAAATCTAGAACTATGGAAATTAGAAGTGACAAATCATGAAATTAAATCTATCCCTAAAATAGTAGGAGCGTAACAACATATACATGAAAACCCGTTATGATAATCCATGTAATACAACCTTATATAAATCACGTGATAAAATATCCATGATAAAAACAACCATGTGATAATAATAAATAAACGATAATTTAAACTATCATTTGGGCTCTAGACATTGAAACTATACATAATAGACATAAAAAGACATATAAATATACATAATGATGGTTCCAAACAATATCATTTCCTTCAACTATCTATTGATATTTGTAAAACAACCATTATTGGCGACCAAATACTACGATTTCCTTTGTTTACTTTTTAATAATATAAAGGATTGAAAAGGTTTATTATTATCAAATTACATTGGAAAACCATGATCATGATTTATAAAACATTTTTTAATCTATGAAAACCTACTTATGTTCTTGATTAAACTTTGTCTGAATTAAAACATATCAGTTTTTGAAGAATACCCCATAAAAACATTTATCTTTCCATTAAATCTCATGAAATAAAAATAAATGTAATTAAATGCTCAACCTAAATAAATGTATTAATAACTATATGTAATTAAATGAAATAACACATTTTCTAAGAAAAGGTAACTCAAAACAATATAAACATAGCCATGTTCAACAATAGTGATTGGAGTACCACAAACCTTCTTTTTTAAAACAAGGAATGAAAATAATGCCTAATATTGAATGAAAATATATATCAATCATGAGTAAGAAATAAAAAAAGAATCTACCACACATAAATGAATTAATATGTTGAAGGGTTACATACCCATTGAGACACAAAGTATAAACCATGATGATCAATCATCGAACGAATGACCTAAAAGGAGAAAATATATAAAAAGTCACATAAAATATCCTTTACATTCGAGGTGGAGTGATGTATGGTTGAATGAATAGTTAACAACTCCAAAAACGTATAAGAAGAAGTAACCCTGAAACTTACATTGTGTGTAATCATATCACCTATTCTATTTCATAATTAGGGAGTTATACTGATAAATGGATCACCATCGATAAAAATCCATACATAGACCACTAGTCAACATGAACCCTTTTAGTGTTTTCAAAACATTAATTTCCTACAAGTGATTCACATCATCCTCAAAGAAAAAATACACCTAATATTTGACCAAACGTTATTTTTTTCACCAAGTAGTAGTAAAAAAACATAATTTCTATAGAAAAGAAAAAATAAGAATGAAAATCAAAACATTGGTTATAAATTGTTTGAAAAGTGTAACATAGTCTTATAAAAACCCCAACATAAAGGATTTATATCTAAAGTATTATTTATGATCCATGATCTAAAAGAAATATTTGGACATTTATACCACCTCAACTATTCTGACACCCTGTCTTCTACCTATCCAATCCACATTACCACAATACCTCGACCAATGGAAATAGTTTACCATGTTGTAACCTATCATGGTGATTCATATTATAAAGTAGATACTCAATCATGGTGGTTTTGTGCTCAATATCATTATTCTCATATCTGATGACATTGGAAGGATCTTCCCAATACCTCATAATCTATGTGACATGAATATAGTCGTGGATAGAATTAAAAACATATGGAAAGTACAACTAATAGGAAACCACTCTCAATTTTCCAACAATATAATTGGGGAAAAAACCCTTGGATCTATCTTAACTTACTCATCCAACCAATAATGTAATAACAGTGGTGAAACTCTTATAAAAACCCAATAAAAACATCAAAATCTTGCTGCCAATGAAAACAATCTAAATAAAAGTTTTAATGAATCAGTTCCATGTCCAATCTCTTCTGAATCAGCTAAGCCATATATTAATTCTATTGAATAAGAATAAGAACCAAAAAGGAAAACTCTTTAAACTCTTACTTGAAAAAGGGATATCATTATAGAAACTCATACAATGATTTAAAGGGTTACATCTAAATTGATACCTGACAATTATATCTATCTGAAAACATTTCTATAGGGAAATTATGTTCCCATGATCCTCCAAAATAAAGAACACAAGAAAAAACAATATTCTTCAGGAACCCAGATATCCCTCTCTATTTTCCATCCATTTGTGGTCTATAATCCATGTTCAATTTAATATAAAAATCCATCAGCTCTTAAAAACAATTCATGAACCTGTGTTTGAACCTTTATTCACTGTAAAATAAACCTGTAGAGAGAAACCCATGAAGACTCACAATATCATTAATGTACATTTCCTCAAGATATTTCAATTTCTCCATCTTCATGTTGGGTTTAAAATGATCTGATTTGCTAAATCAATAAATGATCACCAAAATTGAACGCATTCCACTATGAGTCTGTAGTCAACATCAGAAAAAGATCGAAGAATATAATCCCACATACATAATAGAATGGTTAATGTTTGTAAACTAACATGTTTTTATCTAGTGTTCTAACTTTATTCTTCAGAATGAAAGACAAGATGATAAAAAATTCTCAATGAAATAACTCATCCATTGGAACCAATAAAAACATCTTATGTTATGATATATCATTGTATCCCTAGGGATCATGAAAAATGAAGACCAATTTCCACTATCCACTAACACCTGCCTTCTGAAAATTTAAACAACCAACCTACTATGAAGGTATAAACCACTAATGGGAGATTCAAAGAACTCACCCATGGTATCCCCACAATATTGTAATTTACCTATGAACTGGAAGTTATTTTTTTCACTTTCTCAATCCATATTCACTCATAAAAATATGAGTCTTCTTTCATCTAATCCAAGGCCCTTTTTTCACCAACCTATTCTACTCTAAAGCTATTCTTAAGAAGAATAATTATTATTTACCACTCCTCAAGATATTATTTAATTACTTGTTTCAATTATTTTTTGATGAAATGAATCAGAAATGAAATTACCTTTCCTAGAATCATAAGCAATATAACAATAAAAATTATGAAGATATTCCAATTAGTGTCTCTAAATCAAATTCATATTCCTTTAGGTAAAATAATATTTTATGAATTTATGATCAGAATATATTATTAACATATATCCAAACAAATAGAGATATCACATTTTGATTACATTCAAAACATCTAAAAAAATAGAATCATGTGTAAGGTAGTTCTTTCGATAATGGTGTAACTAGAATAAGACCTATTCCAATAAATATTTTCCCTACATCAAAAAACATCCAAAATAGATGTCAAAAGCATCGCTAAATACATCTTTTTATCAATATTGTTATTAAAGAATCAAAACAAGGGTTGGTGTCAACCTCACCATCATATCCTCAAAATATCTTGGAAAATATTCTTTCCATTTGAACATCACACCAAAATAATTTATTGTTATCATCAAATATGTGTGTTTTGTTAAATCTCAATCAAATATTCTACATTATCCATCCATACCCATAATGGTATAGATCATAAACCCATTTATAGGATACTCACAAGACATAATTTCATGTAAATTTTCTTGATCAACTCAGAAACACCTCCCAAGAATCTCATTCCCCGTATATTTCAATTACCTGATCTAAAACATCACTCTAGAAATATTACCGTATATATGATTTTATTTCAATGTTAAATATATGGTAAGCCATTGAACTATATGCTCTTTTTCTCCCTTGTATCACACCAAAATATTACCCATGAACAAAAAAATGAATGATTCTAAGAACAGATGATATATATGATTCATCATATCCATAAATACCATAAGGGAAATGGTGAGAAATAATAGCATAACTAAATACTAAAAATTGTCATATAATCTCTTAAATGTTTTTATAGGTATATAATATTCATGGAACCTCAACTGGTTGTACCCCAAATGAATTTCCCAACTTGAAAACTATCATTCCCTCTAAATATATTCAAAATGTCATGAATCATTAGAAAATTATTATTTTTCTAAAAGATGATGATTTTACATTAGATTGTTAATAAAATAATAGGCCCCTTATTCCTTCATTGTAAAAATGAACGGTGAAGACCCTAGTGAAACAAAATAAAGAATAACCCATTTTTCCTATAGTTCCTCAACCTGGACCTTAATATCCAAGACGATTTTGGGTCAATTTGATAGAAAAGAATATAAATGGGCACCATATTAGTGATAAGGTCTATACTAATGTCAATCTATCAAGGGGGTGTTAAAGTAAAAAAATAATATCGAATGACTATAAGGTATGAAATTATCACAACAAGAAGTAGGCCACCAATGATTGTGTCAACTAGTTCCGGAAACAACTATGAGAACTTGAATGTGTTTAGCCCAACATAAAGAATAACAAAACATTTCCTTCTTGATCTATTATCTCACTCACCTATAAAATCATGAGTACACACTTCATATAATAAGAACTAAATTAGACGGAGATAAAAAATATAACTGGGTCATAACAATGACTATCCAATCTATTCTAATAATTATGTAAATGATGTTAATTTCAAGAACTAAAAGGTCTCATATCACCTCGTTGTTCGATATAATCACTCGACATGTGGGATCATTAGAAACTTGTTTTAACCTCTTCCCAATGGCATGGATTGATCCAAAAATTATGAAATAAGTTCAAAATGTAATCCCAACACATAAAATAACATTTTTAATATAAAATAATGTGTGTAACCTATATCAAAGTAAGATAGAAAAATAGAAAACATAATAAACATTGTACCTATAACAGTAGTTGGAACTACATTAGATTGCTCTAGAACATACTCTGCCACTTAAATCGATCTAGTCATAGCCACATGTACATCCCATTATCTATAGTATAAAAACCACCTACCATGGATGAATCTTCAAAAAAATTATCTCTTAGGGATTGTGGATCCCACCCTACTACCCTTAAATATTATTTTATAGAAACATTTTAGATGGAATTATTGTACACAATGTTGAATAGTCTTGGGGGGCTAAATATATTTAGTATTGGAATGAATCTTTCTTCTACACTTTTATGAGAAAACCTAATTATTACATAGTGAATCCATTGAAACCATTTTTATAGAAAACTAACCACTCTTGTGTATCATTTTATGGATAAAGAACACAAAATGGAGTACATGAGCACAAACTAAACCACCACCAAAACCTTTCTTCCCAGCTATGTTTTTCTCATCTAAACTGAGATTTTCAGACACATCCATATTGGTTGGATGACACATAATAATCAACATCGAATTAATATCAGTACTCAATATAAAATTAAATCACCAAGCCTTTATGAACTCATTCGTGATGAGTTGTGGCTCTTTATCACCATGTGAAAAAACTGGAAGAATTCACAAGAACAATATACTTCTCGTACTTTATGGTGTGTTACTCCTTGGTATTCATGATATGTAACGCCTCAGGGTAAAAATAATGAATAAATATTTTCTTGAATAAATCCCATGTAAGAACCTTTTTTTACATGGATTTCACAATATAGTACCATTGTCTACATCCGAGACTCTCGATAATGTAAATGGATATCCCACCATATATTATTTAGGATTACCCAAAAAATATTAATATAATCTCAATACACTCAAGACAGAAATCTAATTCAATGTGTCCCTTGTCAACCTTAAAAATGTGTCCATGCTACTTAGTAAATTTATATCACTAATACACGACACATTCTGGGATCCCCAAACCCACTTGACATTGAGTATGAATAGTATGGAATAAAGCTAAAACTATAGAAGTGTCCACTAGAGTATTTTTTTAAGGAACCTATATCACAACACATATTATTTTATTTTAAAGATCTCTTCAATGAGGTATATTCGGAATATCAAAAGGAATAAACCTTATTATCTTTAGATCATAACCCCAAATCATAGAAAAAACTTCATGATTTAATGAATATGACTATAAAAATCATGAATATAAAATAATAATGAATTCTTTAAATTTGAAATGTTGATTTAAAAAACATGACTATTTAAATAAAATCATTATAACTTTTATTTAAATGACCTGAAACTCCATGTCTCATAATTGGTAATAAATTATTTAATAACCATGTAAACTAATGTTTATAAAAGGATGTGAGATGGAAAAGTACCATACTAAAATTACTTCACAAATTCTTATTTTCCTTCTTCATGTCTACCATAGATAGAAAAATAAAATCATGCAGTGTTCAAAAAAATCTGGATGAGCTTTCTCTCTGATACTAATTTCTAACATACCAATCTCGGGAAATTAGGGATTCCACAAGAATTGGACCAATATAGTGAGTTTCAAAAAAGGTTTAGGAATAAATTAATTAATATAACACAAAAATACATATATCTAAGGTACCACATGATAGAAATATATAAAACAGAATCTATACAAACCAATCCATAGAGGCTAATCTATAAAAATATAAATAATAAAAAATTAAAAAGTCTCTATATAACCAATATTTACCTCCAAAACATTCCATAACAAAGAGTGACAACATGGGATGCCAACATACGACATGAATCCTTTATTTTTACCTATATCCTGCAATACAACATCATTAAATATCTAATTTAAAATGTAGGTCATGACAAAACATCCTTGTAGGATACCACTATAGAGTCAATATAATGTCTAATATCAAGAATTCAACACTTATATCCTTTAAAATAAAAATATTATTCAATGAATTTCCATAAAATGTAAACCCATATGAAAATCGTTTTCCCTATGAATATTCATAAAATATTTTTTGTATTAAAATAATTAAGAATATGACAATTAGAAGCGTTAAAATAGAAAAGTATATCCAAATATCATACAGTAAGAAAGTAAAACCATAACCATTCAATTCCATCATGTGAATCCATGTGTTACAATCTCACATAAAACAATGGAAAAACTATCCAAAAAAAATCCATCATGGGACAAATATCTATAAACCAAAAATGAAAACTATCATTTGGGATATATGCTATTGTAAAATACATAAAATAAATAAAAATAGAGAAAAAATATGCCAAACAATATATCCAATCAATATTGAGACCTAAAAATATCTATAAATATAAAAAAATCACATGAAGTTCCACACACACTATGGGTTGAAATATCTACTTCCTAATGTACCCAGGTTAACTATGGTTCAATCATGTAAAAATACATTTAAAAACTATTTTAAACTTTTAAAAAATAACTTTCAAATCCATTCAAAATGAATATGACTTTCTAAAACAAATTTCGAAAACCGAAAAAAATCTATTTTTAAAGAAATAACCCTTAAAACATTTTCCATTTCATCCCCAAATCACATATATTAAATAAATAACTAAATGAAATTTTCTATAAATGATTATAAATTAATATAATTATATCATTTTATATTGTCACCTGACCAAAAATGTTATAATAAAACCCACCATTAACAATAGTGATTGGAAAACCATGTCCATCCATTGTAAGAAAATGAATGGAAAGTGAGTACAATGGATCAATATAAAACACCTATCGATCAAGAATAAATACAATATATCCAAAAAAACATAATATCCCAAAATAATGATGATGAAAATTGATTAAATACTCATAGAGACACAACATAACTACTACAATTATAGGTCAAAAAATAAATGAACGACAAAGAAATTATTTCTCAAAAATTGACTAAAATTTATCATGAGATCGAGATGGTGGGATTCATGGTATAATGAATGTTTAATCACCCATAAAATACAAAGAAACGTCCCCAAAAAAACATATGGCATGTAATCATATCACAATGTGTATTTCTTAATATGAGAGTTTTGTTGAAAAATGTGTCACTTCAGATAAAAATATAGACCCTGATCGTTAGATGAAGTGAACCTAGTTATGTTGTGTAAACCATCAATTCCCAACAAGAGATTCAAAATATATTCCTAGTGATCAATACATAATGTGTAACTATTACACGACGTGTAATCACCCACTGGTCAGCAAAATACCTAGTTTCTAATGAAATCCTAATACTAAGAATAACAACCATAAAACAAGTAATGGATCACCATATAAGTGTAAAATGGTTTTACATGGTAACAATACCATTAAAGGGTATATTTAGGGAAACATAAACCACATATATGTTAGTGTTTGTAGTTCCACTAGCTATACTAGTTGGGGTGGAAGACATTTTAAATTAGGATGATAGAACCCACTACACAGAGTTAGTTTAATGTAGTGGTCCTAGATATCATCCCAATGCAGGAAAACAAGACACATGAATTTTAATTATCCTGCTTTGGTTGGTTGAGACGACGACCAATTAACTACTAGATGTATGATTCTTGTAGTTTATATACTTCCATGAAATATATTTGTTACGTGAAACTCACACACTTTTATATCTTCTTAATTTTTATGTGTGTTGGGTATTAATGTTTAGTATAAGATTGGGTAATGTCTATTTACAAGCCTTTGGCGGTGATATTGGTGGGTATTCATCAGTGACGGAATGACCCTTTTAGGTTTGTGGGTACCATCTGATATGGAGATTTTATGTGATTGAGTTGTATTTTTTTACATGATAATGGGTATTTAATAATTGGTTACATAACAAGATCACATTTATATTTACCATCATTGAATGAGTTTCAAATATCCTAAGCCTGACCCTAATGTTTATTGTAGGGAATTTGATATCATGGAAGGTTGTGTAGGGCCCCTTCTTCCAAAAATAATTAACCTTCAATCCCATGTTTTGAATATTTTTTTAAATGTTTCGAATGTAGATAATAGATTATTATCACTATTAGAGGATTAATTTTAGGTTGAATTTTTCATATAACTCTTAGGGCAGCCACATAAGATTGAGTTTGAGTTCATGATTTATCTAATTCTTATAATTGACTCATTTACCATACCACCATATAGGATGAGACTACAAAAATATCAAAAACATAAAAAAAATTCCAGGAAATAAAGAATAATTTTTTTACATTTCTTAGTATGTCATGATGGGCTTCTCTATTTGGGGTTTCTAACAAAAATAATGAAATTTTAAGGGTGGTTGTGTGTTCTCCAGTATTTAAAAAAGAACATTGATTCATTATATGAGGGTGAGACAATATGATATACAATTTACCACTTTTGGAAAAGGAAAGTGTTGAATGAATTTTTTTTCTTCCTTTTTGTAATGATGAATGAACAAGTTGTGTTTGTGAATTTGATAAACTGAGACATTCACCTACACATGGATTAGTTTTTAGTTTTCATTGTGTATGAAATATTGGTTTACCTCATGAATTATTACGATATTTCCCAAAATCATGAAATACTATTAATAATACTAAGATAGAATAATCTATAATTGATTTAATTAATGATTAATTTTTGGATTCAAAAATAATTTTTTTCTATCCACGTTATCTTAGACGAATATGTTTTAGTGGACATAAAAAAACTTTAATAAGTTGTTATATGGGAGAGGAACAATAATTGTTTTCTATTTAATAAATTTTTGTGTGGATCTGATTATTAAATACGGATATTCAAGGTCTTATATCTCTTGGTAGCACTGCCTTCGAGCTTGGCCTAGATGGGTACATGGATTTAGTGGTCTGATGAATTTTATAATTCTTTCTTGTAGATGAAAAATCATTTTACATCTGTGTTCATTATTATCATACCCAAATCAAGTAATAATTATTAATTAATTTTTGATTTCCCTAAAATTATATAAGGGTATTTTTTGATATAGGGAAATGAAGTCGTGTCATTTGGATGATTAAAATTAGTGAAATATTACTTGATTTATCATATGCATGATCTTGAGCTGGAGGTAGTGGTTAATTCCTTGAAATGAAGGTGGAATTATCTCTTGGGTGAAAATATCGTTGTTTATACCAATCATAAAAGACATATGTACATTTTATTCATATCATTATTTGAATCCTTTGAAATGGATATGGGTTGAGTACATGAACCCTTTTGACATTGATCTTGATCATACATAGGGGAAGGGAAATGATGTTGTAGATGAATTGGATTATAAGACACAAACTCATGAATGGGTATTATTTTTGGAGGAACATGTTTATTTTATTGCAATGATTCATATAAATGATCTATATGTGTAGTAGAGGATGAATATCATTCATTTTCTAGTTGAACCCTCTATAATCAACCTCGTTTAAAGGAGGAAATTTGAGGTAGTGTAATGTATATCCTAGGATAGTGTTTTGATGGTTTGGAGAAGCCTTACAATTATAATACTGATGATGTTGTTATTATTTATGTTCATAATCATGTTTTTGTACCTACATATCTAAGAGAATAGATGATAATTGATTTCCATGCCTCAATTTTGGTGGTTCACCTATTTTTCCCAAAATGTACGACAATCATTGTTGAAAATATTTTGGCATAAGAATGAAAAAATGATACTATAGGATTCATGAAATTATGTTATAACTTTTAATGGAAGAAGGTTGGGGACAAATGACCTGTTAAAATTTTACAAAAATTTCCTATTATATAATGAATGTGGGAATAATTTACCTTGGCTAGTGGGTTATGTCTCACAAGGAGACAAAAAATAATGAAAATATTATTTTTATTGTTGATCGATTGATAAAGGTAGCTCATCTATTAAAAATTCTAGAGAATACCACTATTGAATAGTTTATGACTTGAATGTATGGGATATAGTACATTTTCAGAAGGATATGTAGACTATATTTTTTTATTGACATCTACATTGACATAATGAATCAATTTATGTTTTCATATAAAATTTTATAAGGATTTATTTTGAGTAATTCTTTCCACCTTCAAATAGATGGGAAATCATAACTTCTTATTAATGAAATAGAAGAAATTTTAAGGGAATGGGTCCTCTACATTGGTGGATCATGGGAGAAAAACATAGAATTTTTTTATTTTTCTTATAAAAAGGTTTTGAATAACTATTTATAGGAAACCATATGTGCTTATCTATTATTGGAAATATAGATTATTGTTATGTTTGATGAAAGTGGGGAATCTGAGTTTCTGGTACCAATCCTCTTGCATGAGATGTTGAAGAATGACTAGTTGATTCATAAGCATACTGATATTAATCATTGTAGAAATAATCCATATTGTGATCGAGTCTATTGAATCCATGATTTTATGGTGGTGACTATATATTCCATTAGTTTTCATCATTATGGTTTCATCAGTAGATTTAGATATAGGGAATTTTCTCTCCCAGATGTGTCTTGTCATTTTATATTATATAGATAATTATACCAGTGGTATTCCAATTGGATCGTACATAGTGGTATAACTATTTGAAAAATTATTTAATTGGGTAATAGTTTGATAGTTTCACGCTTACCCATATCATGTAATCAATGTTAAAAATGTGGAGATATAGGTCGTTGTGTCCTTTGAGAAAAATCATGTTTGTGTGGTGGATTTAATTGAGAATCTAACATGGGGTAAGCTCGTTTTGATGGTCAATGTGTTGTGGCATCATGGTAGAATTTGGGAGGAAATTTTGAAGAGGGAGGTTGGAATACCGATCTAGTGGACCATTATAGTATTATTAAATCATAGAAATGAGTTAGAAGTCATGTCAATGATGATATTTTATAAGTGGGGGATCTTAAAAAACTTGGACCATTATTGGAGTTCCATTCCTATATAACTATTTTGATAAATCAATTTATAATTGTTAAAACGTTTCCCCATAGTATTATGGGACTCAGGGATTTTCGAAGAGACCAGGGCATGAAAGGGTGGTAAAGGGTAAATATTGTGTAGACAACATGGTTGGTGCAAATTTAGTAGTGACCAAGAATAGTGACTGTGTAACATATAGGGGGTTAATGATTAGGAAACAATGTAAGGGGGAATGAAACTGTATTTCCATAGAAAGATCCTGATGTACGACCTCTACATGGTTTTCCAAATCTTACGAGTATGACATAAAACCATATGACAAAGTCCCCCTCTTATATAAAGGGTTCCACATGGTTCACACATGGATTGATTGACGGGTTATGATATTCCAGTAGATTCAATTGTGATTACCAAGTCAATGTGGAATAAAGGGACAATTTTCATAACAATGACTGCTAATTTGGTTCTGTAGTAACTTGGAAAAAGTGATATACAAAAAATAGGGAAAAAATAACATTATAAAATTGAAAGAAAGTATATTTAATGGTTATGGTTGAAACTAAATTGTATATTAGACATATTATGGGTTTGGCCAAATTTTAATTATATCGATTGAATATTGGAATTTTGATAACTAGGCGTTGTTCTCCCCTTAATGTATTAATGTGGTGAAAATACATAAGTATCTAAAACATTGAGATGTGTTTATGATGAAACGTATACGGTTCTTAGGTATGGTTGTCAATGACATGGTATGGATTTTTTCCATGGTGGTCTACATCGCGGAATGTGTGTTGGTCATGGAATTCCACACCGAGTTAAAGAGATTGGTTATTCGGCCCACATCAGTAAGAGGTTGTGGTCTTAACATGCCCCCCCTCATGGTTGGTATACTTAGATTCATGGTCCTGATATAAAACTTTGTAACCAATTGATACATGGTTCATAATTCTTACACAATACAAAAATTCATAGTTGTGTTTGTACTATCAAATAACTAAGAACCATTGGGGATAATGGAAAGATGTTTTATTTACCTACTTGTCTACTTTTTTATATACTTATGAACACACTTTTATAGATGAGATATTATCATAGATAACATTATTGTTTTCTACTATGTTTTACTCAAGCCCTACTTAGTCCCAATATTGGGTAGCTTAAAAGGATTCATTTTTGTTGGTTAGAATTATTGAAAATTATGTATGTCAGATAGATGATATAGGATTTGGGATGGATTATAGATGAAGTAACTAACCATGGTATTGGGATCAATTTTTATATTTTATTATTAATTTGTTTTGGTTTTTTTAAATTATATTATTATTACATGACACATAAACTGCATGGGTTGGTTGGGACATCCTTAGTTTTGAAATGTGATATATTTGATTTTGGTATTTATTATTGTTCTATGAAAATATTTACACTGATTTCCAATAGAGAGGGTATATTCTCCCAACATTTTTAATTATATCCTGGTTACTAGTCGGTAGCCTCTAGCATATCGGGAGGTTCTTATGGTCATGTTGCGACCTATATTAGAGAACTAATTATAGTGGAACCCGTTCATGGAGGTGAAAATATTGATATGTGGAATTATAAATTAATTAATGTTTTTAAATTAAAATTATACTATTTATATGTTTATCATATAAATATAAATTTTTAATAATATATTTATATAAAAATGACCATTTTAAATAGTTAGTGTTTGTAGTAATTTCTCATTAAAAATCATAGATTAATGATAATGTGTAACTAAATATTCTATATTATCATTAGAATAATATAAAAGTGATTATTTTTATTTTTTAATACATAGAAATTTTTTATTGATTGGAATATATTTTTATATATTCAATTTTATTAATTATATATCCCTTAAATATGATCCATGTTAATTCTTTAATAATATTTTTACGTACTATATATTTTATTATTCATAAATATTCTTAATAATTATTATTTATTTGATTGTTCTAGATGTAATTTGTTTGAAGAAAACTATTGAATAACATATTTATTTGATTAACTTAAAACAAAATAACAGGATGTTATATTCCCTCATACCTAAATGAGTTATATTCTCGAATTTTAAATATTCTCTAGTTGGCGAAAATTATTAATGATATCTTTGAGATAGATTTGAATCATGATAAAAATTTTTGACTGTTAACATCACATGAAATATACCATTTCCCTTAAGAATAATTAAATATTAAAATTGAGTTGTTCTCTAATCATTTGAGATAAAAATCCCCTATTATTATGTGTCATAAATCCAAGAACGACTATTACATGAGAGATTATAATTGTTATTTCCCTAATAGATAATCATAGCATGACAAGAAATATAAAATGAGATTTCCCAATTTTGATGATTATTATGGATCCTCTCTATGGGTGTAGAGATAAATTTCTAAAAGCACATAAAATTAATAAAAATGTGGCATAAAAATACTTTCATGAATCATATCTCAAAAATTTAAAATTTTAATATTGTACTAAATTTTTTTGAGGATAATATAAAATGAAAAAGTAGTCTATTTGATTATTCTAGAAAAATTCATGTATATACAAGAGTTAGTAGTATTTGGATCATACAAGACATCCAAAAATATAAAGTGGAGGATAAGTATTCACTAATTATCATGTTATTTTTTTTAACAATCTATATCAGTCATGATGATTTAATTGAATTTTCAATTTCCTCTTGGATTGGGTGGATGTTGACCTTGATTATTTCATCACCCCTAGGTTCAAGGAACTTTTTATTCATGATTCACATACTACATTAAATTAAATAAATGTATTGAGGCTTTGAATTAATATTGTTATTCTCTCCATAATTTTCATTTAATGATATATTTATATCCCATAGATATTCATGTTCTCAATGACCTTATCTTCAAAAATTGAAAATATTATTTATTCCTTGGATGTAGTCCCCAAGACTTTTTTCCCAAAAAATATATAAATTAAAAGATTAATTTTCTTTCCTATATGTTTTTCATCACATTAGATTCCATAACGTTTTTTCTCCTAATCCTTGATCTAATTATAATATCTAGATTCCATTTCCATAGTAGTAGAAAATCGAATTATCTGTTTATAGATTATAAAAAAATTATATCCATTTTACTGAACTGATATTTCACATTAAAATTTCCAAAGGTGTATCTTGTGTTTAATAGCTTTCAGTAAAAATAACCCAAAAATAAAATGAAACCATAATATATTTTAATTATGAACACTTATATATTCTTTAAGTAAATATGAAAATTAGTTACCAAAATATTAAAAATATTAATAAATAATTTTTTATAACGATTTTTTCATAAAAAATTTCTTTATTTATTATTAATTTTAAAAATATGTCTATTTATGAAAGGTGCATATAATTAAAGAAAACAACTAATATTATTGTAAAATTATTATTCTTACAAAATAAATTATTGATTAATTTAATATAGATTTGAAACTGATATATAAAAGTTATTAAAATTTAACCACAAGTGTTTTTAAAAGTTATTTTTATATAAATATTGTTTCCATTTATATTTTTTTATATAAAATCATAAAAATAAAATTATATAAATTTTGATTTAAAAATTAAAATACATTTTTTGTTATATAAATTCCATTTTTATTTAATATTATTTTATTTGGATTTTTATAAAAATTAATTTTTATAGGGAAAATGAAAATACTATTTTAATAAATAACATGTATTTTAGGATATTAAAAGTATATAATCATGAATTGAAGAATTAGGAAAACTGTTTCATGAAGAACTATTTATTTTATGCATTGCTATATAAAAAATATTTCAAATTTACAATGATAAATATAATAATTAATAAAATAAATTATATATTTCATTATTTAATTTTTATTACATTATAAATTATTCATTTTAAAATATTTTTTAATAAATTTTTGAAAGATTAAAAAATAAAAGTTATTTCAACTTTTGAATCTGATATTCTAAATTATTTAATAAGGTATATATTATTTTTGGGAATAATGGGGTAGTTACCATAGGTATATAATAGTTACTATTAGTAAATAAATGTTTCCACACTAAAAGCTAAATTTTTAATTTAAAATATCATTGAAATTAGTTGGAAAAGCTTGTGGGAAATGGTAGCTAATCCAAAAAAACATAATTTCTTATCATCTATATTATTTCAAAAAAAATTTCCAAATTTAATTGAGATTGGATTATCATTATTAAAATATTTAACGTTTTAACAAAAATTAAATCCTATTTCAATAATAAAAGGGGAACCCATCTCTACATTTTTCGTCACACAACAGCCAAAGTAGTTTTAACACAAATATTCTCAATCCACTCTTAAAAATTATTATCCACCTTTAATAGGTTCATTTATTCTAAAAATTATATACCTAAAATTCTTAACCCCTATTATAAAAGTTATTTTTTAGGAATTTAGGTAAAAATTTATAACCATGACATTCTCATTTATTTTGGTCTTTGTGAACTACTCCTTAATGTAATTCAATTACTATTATAGAAATTTTAACAGTATTATCATTTATATACTCATGTGTTATTATATTTTTGTTGAAATAATGATCCATCATTTTAATATCTTTTTATTTTAAAAGAGCACTATGTTTGATTTTGTATATGACACAAATAACTTATCTTAAACGAATCATGACATATTAAAATTTATATATAAGGATTATAACCTATCATTTTAATTTTTAATAATTCATAGGATTAATAGATTTTTGAAATATATAAAAATTTCATACTATATAAAAATTAAATGATTAATTCATAAGAGACAAGAATACACTTTTTAGTAAATTTATCTTTTGCATCAAAAATATGTTTTCCTCAATAATGGTTTTTATTTCGATTTTTTAGATAATTATGTAATTTATTTTTAAAAAAAAATTTATATATATTATTATGTAAAATTTTTATCATTTTTAAATGATCATATCAAAATTATATTTGTTTGATATATTAATATTTTTCTAAAAATATTGATTTTTTTACAAACAATGAAAACTACTAAATAATATAAAACTGACATTTATTTTTACAATGATGTCCCTTTAGAAATTTAATATTATATTAATTTTTATATATATTATTTAATTATATGAAATTAATTTTATTACATATTAATCCTTTTTATTTTTGAATTTGGTATAAAATCATTTTGGTGGTTATAAATTATTTTTTTATTAAACATTGTTTTGTTAATTTTTTCATTTTAAAGTTAAATTTTTTTCATATTATTTTATAAGTTTAATGATAAAAATATGATTCCATGTTTTGAATTAAAAGAGTAAAATTTATAAATATGTCCATTTTATATCTTTCTATTGTGAATAGTCTTCAGAGTTAATAGTATTGACATTGGAATGGGAAAATTATGTATTATTAAATAATAAAATTATGAAATGAACTAAAAAGACTCTAAAACTATCTAGTAAATTATTGGATGAGTGGGATTTGACTACAAACAATATGGAATTAAATTTACCAAAATTTTGTACAAATATTATTTGAAAATGAATTAAATATTAAATTAAGTAAATATAATGGTAAATGAGTCTCTCTCGCATTTATTGGGTAGAGTATTTGGGGATTGGCATAAAAATTTATGTTCATTTATAAATAATTATTTTAAAGATAAATTATATTTATATCATGTTTCTTTTTATTTAATTTATAGTGATTTAAGAATTATATTTAATTCTTATTAAATGTTTATGAAGTGATTGTGTACGATGATGGAAAATAATGTATATGATATTAAAATATCTAAATATAATACATTTTTGTGATTTTTTAAAAAAAATTATATAAATATGTGACATGTTATAGTTGTTTCATAGGATTATATTTTAATTAAATATTTATTTTTTATTTTAAAATTTAATATATATTTATAGTCCTCAAAATGAAATTAACTGTGTTTTTTGTTTAATAATAATTAATAAAATTAAATAAAACCCCTAAAATTCGTGAATTTAGAAAATTTGATTAAAAATGATCTAAAAATTCATCCCCATTCCATTTATGATCCAATTTCCACTATAAAAGTAAAATTATTACCTCTTAATATTGAATTGGTCTTTATCACAATTAACGATAGAGTATTTTCCCCAATGGGTTAAACAAAATGATAATGTTTACAAATAAAATAAAAACATTTATAAATTTCATTGAAAGAATATATTAAACCTTATAAAATTTATTGATGATAAAATGTTATTTTGGAAGCATTGTACATGAGATAGACAAATATTATATTATAAATTTTCTTGCACTTTTAAAAATGAAATTTCTAAAGAGTTATAATAACCAACATTATTTTAAATCAATTATAATTTATAAAAATGTTATCAATAGACAATTTAATTGGATATGGATGATATTATTTGCCATTATAAATTTATTTGTCAATTTTTTTATTTTTTCCATTTGTCCATGAATATTAATTAAAATTTATTTGATGTTTTATGTAATTACATGAATTCCCATCACTCACATATAAAAGGACACCACCTATTACATCATTTAAAAACATATATATCATTTTTTTCATCCAATCTCAACCCGAATAACATTTTATAATCCTTCTATATTTTATAATTTTTTTTTTATTTTTTGTTAAATATAAAAAATAATAGTTCTTAAGGTTTGATAAAATGGTTTATTTCTGAATAATATGAACAGATTTTATCAGAATGTTTTAATATTATTTCTTCTAATACCTCATACAAAAAATATTCATAAAATTTAAAATAAATACATTAGTTAATTCCATATTCTGATATATTGTTATGTTAATGTAATAACCTTCATCTATATCATAATCCCTTGAATGGGTAATAAAATTATCCATCGTGTTCATAGAAGACTACTATATCACAAACCGATGTAATTCATTTTTCATCTACTACTCTCATGAAAAATATAAATGTTGTATTATATTTATATTTATGTAATTTTAATGAAATAATTATAATTCTAAAAAGAAAATATATCTTCAATTTTCATACCTCTTCGTCAAATGAAATATGATAATGTTGTTCAAGTGTACATGTGGATTACATCCTCTACTTGATGATATGATGATTTTTTCATATTTAGATAAAATAGATTATATATAATATGATTCAATGTAATTATATAATAATTATGATAAATAATCACTATGAATATAAGAAATAATACATACATTCAATCATAAAATTTAAAAAATGGAATGGTTACTCATGCATTCGTATTGCCTACCATCACTATGATTATATTGTAATTCATTTTACAAAACTGTCAATCATGGTTGTAATTAAAAATATAAATAAATTATAAAAAAAATAATTAGTTAATTAATATTTTTCTATAGATTATTGAAAAATTACCCCATTGACCATTGGAAATCAACTGATGTTACTATTGACATCTGAGACAAATATCATCAAAATGTTTCCCAAGAACCAAAATTGAATATAACATGGTACTAAATACATAAATTATTAATATAAATGGGCCGTAATAAAGTAAATAATTAACATAAGTTTATAAATATGGATGAAAGCTAATATGTTATATGATTCAAATTGAATGTGATATATAATTTGAATGATAACCTTCTTTTAATTGTTTTAAAATATACATTCTATATATTATTCTTCCATATCAATATTTATAAGAAAATTTATGAATTTATTTAAATTGAAAAATATTATTTATATATTATATTTCATGTATCTTTTATAATTTATTTCAATAGATTTGAAAAGAAATATTTGTACAATTTTTTTGATTCATTTTAAAATGGATGAAAAAATGTTCAATTATAATGTATACAGATTCAATTGATTTCCCCAATACCAAAACCATTATTTTATGGTTTGGACTCATTTATAGTTATACATGTTTTATTTAATAAAAAATGATCCATCACTTTGTCCTAGAAATTTTAGTTCTGAAAATTAGTTTTTAATAGAAAATTATAAATAAACATTTGATTTTTTTTGCATGTGGGCCCAAAAGTTATTTTCAAGAGTTATATGATGAAAAGGGAAAAAATTGTATCATTGTGACATGGTACTTTATAATTATTGATAATGATTGCCTACAATGATAAATATTATATGACTATTTATCCTTATACATATTATACAATGAGTGAGCCCAATATGTCACTCAAAAGAACTAGGATATATTCATAATATTCAAAGGTATCGAGGAAGCTAAAAGGGTATTTATACTATGGATTTAACATGCCTTCAGTAAACAATGAAACGAGTTAAAATAGGTCATAGATAAGATTCTCTATGATTCAAAAAATGTATTTTTATTTTTTTCTATTCAATTTTAAAGTTTTTTTGAGATTTTATTTCATTCATATTATAATGGTAATTTTTATGTTATATTGTTTTTCAATGGAATAATGAATTATACACATCCATTTACCAATATAATATTTTTCCTCTCAATCAATGTTAATAATTTTTTTCAAAAAAATAATTGTTATTAGAAATTATAATAATGTCATAGTTCCAAATATATAAGTTACTTCACGAAAAAATGAATGTATTTTTAAACTACATGTTTTGTTATAAAAATGGATAATGTGTGGAAATTATTACTTTGGAATAGTTTTTATTAGTTCTCTAAAAATATAAACCTAAAAGGTAATTCGGAATGTATGTTATCTAATATTTACTTTTGATTTTTTATTTATTCTATGGTTGAAATAAGGTTATGTTTGTCAATATCAAATGTATAAATGTAAATGTAATGTTTTTAGCACTATCTATAAGAGTGTGGGTTCAAGACTATTATAGTTGTTATCGGGGAAAGTTATTAGCTTACATTGGATAGTTAAATGTTTCCATTTGAGGATAAATTATCAGCTATTTATACCATTATGGATATAAAATAATAATTTTGACATAAAAATTAAAGGGATAGAAAAACACTTTTGATGTTTTTTGTAGTGGTATTTTATGATAAATGATGAAATTTTAGGTTATTTTTCAATGGTAAGAGTTATATATACCCATTAGGTTTGAAATAATTTATTTTTTGGAAGAATGATATAACATAATTGGAGATATAATTTGAAAGGTATGAGAAGAAAACTGAGGAATAAACATTTATTAATTATGATGTTCTTAAGAATATTTTTTATGAGAGTTACCAAATGTTTAATAATTATATAATATTTATGTTAATTTTTTATTACATAATTTACAACCCACAACCTGAGAAATATCTCATCGCGCTAAGAAAAGTTTTGAGGAAATAATACACAACTAAAGGGCAATAAGTGTATAGCTATTACAATTATCCTACATGATTTCCTCTTTAGAATGACATTTTTTACGAAAAATAATGGCTATACAGTGACTATGTTGATTTTGTGAATATATGTTTTATTTGATATATAAAAATGAGACTGAAAATTGATTTGTTGTTTAAGTGGATAATATAATTTTTTAAGAATATTTTCTGAATTTTATTAAAAAATATGTGATTATGTTAAAAAGAATATGATTAAATAAGACGTGGTTTTTAATGAGTAATAGTGGTTGAATTATATTTTCATGGAATGTATAATTTTAGAATGGATTTAAGGTGATTAAAATTATTTATTGAGATGATTAGAATATTTTATAGATTATATGATAATGTAATACATATTATTTTTATATTAAATTATGACAGACTAATGTATATTGGAGATAAATGTTAAATTAACAATTTATGAAAATGTGATAAATAATTTTGAATTTTGGTTTTCAACTTTTTTGGGATAATTTTTATGAAAATTAAGGTAGGTTATTTATAGAATGATCTATGTTGATCATTAGGTTTTATTTTTGAGGATTTAGAGAATAATATTATATTTCACTTAATGGAGGATTATTCATTTTGTAATTATCATATTATAACCATATTCATTTTGGTTAATGCATGAAAATTTATAAAATAATGTTTTATCCTTCTTCAAAATTATATGATATGTTGTATGTTGATTTTATTTATTCACACAAGTAAAATTATTGTTCAATATTCTCCATTTGGTTGAAAATTAAATATAATTTTAGAAACATATTGAAAAACTCAACTGAAGGATGATTTTTTATTTTATGGATTTGAATAAAGTCGTGTAAATATAATTCTTTGTATTATTTTTCTAGATTGTAAAGTAATTATTGAACTCTATGAAATAGATATTGAAAAACGTGTTATCATATTCCCTTCATTTCCGAATAATCAATTGTTTTTTCACAATACATATGTTAACATTATTTTTTTATTGAATATTTCATTATCATTCACTTATTTATGATCAATTTTATCTATCATTATACATCATTAATTAGATATATTTTTCCCCCATTTCTATATTTTCAAATTCAATAATTTTTTTCCAAATAATAAACATAATAATGTTTAATTATATATGGACTTTGTATTTCCATATTCTTATAAATAAAAGGAAAAATTATTATACTTTTTTACAGTGTGGGCTTTCAATAAAGGTATTTTCAAATGACAAAACCTTGATTACGGAACTATTGTTCAAAATGTGATAATTAAATTCATTTAATGTGTCAGATCTATTCATATTATGGAGATGTCTCATTCTCTTTTATGTGTAATATTTTTATTTTCTTTAATTGTATCTTTTTTGAGGTTTATCTAGGGTTATTTGTGGGTGAAATTTGAAATTTTGGATGAATGAGTGGTAGTACACAATATTTAAATGATTATCCCTAAAAATTCACCAATGTAAAGAAACCATTAAAACCAAAACATAATGGATTTTCATTTCTAGTGCATTGTTCATCAATCTGTGTGTCCTTTTAGTAGCAACCATGAATCCCCCTATGATGACATGCAATGTAAAACCCATGGAGAATGAAAACCATTTTACACATATAGGAAACCATTTTTGTGAGTTTAATTATTTTGAGAATTTGATTATAATTTCTGGAACACTCCATAAATCACACATAATTGACCATACATGACCCTAACTCATTCCTCCCAATCTGGATGACTGAAGATGAATTCCATGGGCTCTCGAGAATGGTTATTTATGAATAAAATGTTTTATTGGTAGATCTTAACCTATCCAGGTTTGTAGTTTCTTCTTGATTTGGATTCTATCTTTATCGCTCCTCCCGTTTGATAAAAAAGGATGTATTTCATCTTTTAAATGTGAATTTACATTTGTATTTTATGTTTATTGAATTTTTTTATCATGGATATTGTTTTTTGATATAGATATATTTCTTCATCACGATCATGGCTGTTGAGATATTATTAAATATTTCTACTGGTGAGCTTTCATCAACGACTTTAATGGTGATGGTCATAATTCAACCCCTATTGTCATGAAATCCCATTTTTAGTATGTTTTGTGATATTTCATTTGAAACATTTGAAAATTTATTTTTTAATTGATTAAATTATTTATAAATTAATTAATAGAGTCATAAAATTGACTAATTGATTTTCCATGTGATTACAAATTGAGTCGATAAAGGGAATATTGAAAATTTTTTATTCAGATTATGAAATTGGATTAATTAATTGGTAAATTAATTAATAGAATATTGTGATATTGGATTATATCGATTAATTGAATATTGACTTGGTTAATTAATTTTATTGTTTATATTTATATTTTAAAATGTTTATGAATTAATAGAAACATTAAATAATGGGATGATTCACTTAACCATAATGATTTAATTGTATATATGATATAATGTTGATAAATGGATTCATGGGGAATTGTCCAACTATTACAGGATATTAGTGTTTTGAATCTAATTTTTTGGATAATAGAAATGGTTCTACATTATGTGAAATGTTGATTATAGTGTTAATGTTGATTAGCGGTGTTAAATATTATATGTGTGATATATATTGATTGATGTAAAAATAGGTTGTGGGGCAAGAGATGTTTTATAAAATAACAACATAGTTATAAAAATGGCGTTCTATTCCAAAAATATAGGCATGTAATAACGTGATTATGGGAACAAACTAATGCTTAGAAATACCACCTCTGTGATTCAGGTGAAAATGAGTGTGGGATATAGACTGATGCTTCAATAGACCACTTGTATGAGGCGTGTGATGACCCAAACATTTAGAAATGTAATTTATCCCATCTTATACTAATGTAATGTATTATAAATTGAATAAAATAACATAGGGACTGTAACACCCTGATATTTTATGAGAAGTGTATTTTTTATGTCTAATTTTATACCCAACATCAAAGGAATATTTTGTTACGCACTACACTATCTTGGCTTGCATTATACGCAAGTGCAACCTTCCTCGATAGCGTGTGTTGTACGCAATATCGAATTTCACTAAACAACAATATGTTATTAAAATAATATATAAACTAGCTGTTATGAAGAGTAATACCCACTTTTTGAAATTTTATAAATTTTATCATTCAAAATTTGCTTCATTTTTGGATTTGGAATATCAAAATTATCCTAGGGTGAAATTTAGATATTTTTCTGAAAACATTCAATTTTTGATGAATAGTGAAAACACTGGGTAACTATTAAAAAACAAAATTTTTATTTAAATAATTATTTTTTTATTTAGATTATTTTAGGTAAAAATTGATATATAATACCTATATATGTTAAATTTAATTCAATGGATTCATTTTATAATAATTTTAGATATATAAAAATTTTATTGAACTTTTCACCGTCTTTTACCCATCTCCTAGGAGAATTTTAAAATGTACATAAAATGTAAATTTACCCCTTCGGTGAGTGGAATTTCGAAAATCTGAGAGATTCGGTAAACATCAAGGAGTAAAATGTTGTTCAATAAGATAAAAATAATTTTGGTGAATAGTAACATTTTACTTTTTTTTAACCACGGTTAAATGTAAATAGGGAAATTAAGGGTAAAAATGATATTATTATTACCCTAACAGATGTCCTAATTCGATTGGATAAGTTTCAATCGACTAAAAATAACATTAGGAATAATATATGACCTTTTAGGTCCATTGGGATTAGATTAAGACACTTATTATTAATTTATTTAAAGAAGAGTTAAAATAGTTAAAATCAAGGTTTAATAACGAAAAAAAATTTCATATAGGGTAATACATAAGATAAATTCGACTATAAATATAAATTAAAAAGATAACAGGATTTCCTACCTAATTATATTTTATATATAATTTTTAGACATTAAATAATTTGATTTATTGATGACAAAATGGTGATTCCGTAATTACCTAATTAATGAAATATTAAAATAATTGATATTATAAATACCCAAAAAAATGTAATTTGAGACTTTTTATGAATTCCACTAATTTTATAGGTTAATATGAAATGTTAGTATAGATTTAATTAACTTTTTTAAAACTAATCATTCTGTTATGATTTTCAAAAAAATCAATTACCAAATAGTTTCAAAATTTACATAAAATAGTTTTTAAAACAAATATTATATTATTAATTGTAATTTTATTTAAAAAAATATAAGGTTTGGCAAAATGTCTTATATAATGTTATATATATTAATAATTAACCACTTGGGGTTATTTTCCCTTGTTATAGCATGTTTATTAACCATATAGTATAAGAAAACAAGAAGACTGAGTAAAAGTATAATTATTTAACATAGAGTTAAATCTAAGTGATAAGGTTAAAATAGTAGACTAAACTTGTTTAAAACCTACTTTTTGAGAGGATTTTGACTCATTCTCACCTTATATTTGAAATAAATCAATTTGGATTTATTAAAAACCGAATATGACTTTATAATAAAATAATATTTTATATTTTTCCAATGGTTCCCCTCTCCTCCCTTATAATAGGCCACCTCCTCCCTCTCCTCCTCACACAATTTTGATCCTTAATGCCCAGACAAGCCCTAAAAAGTTCCCTTCTCAACTTCCCTTTAATCATAGTAGAGGTCCTGGTCTTCTTCAAAGACCCATTTTAGTGACCTAAGAGGTGGTTTCAAAGAGTCTTGTCAAAGAAGAGGTAATATACGTTACCGATTCATTAAAATCTATTTCTTCTTCCACATTATCTTATTAGGTTGTTTCATTATGAAGTAATAACATCATTATCACCCATATATTGATAGGTTATTATAAATATGAAACAAACCTATTTCACCTTCTATCAATCCTATGGAATATGAAATCACTGTGCGTGCATATGTACGAAATACCGTCTCCATGCCGTGGTGTAATCTGTTTTCCACCACCACCTTACTTGGATGGGTATAATCTTGTAAATAATAACAATATATGATTATTTTAAATTAATATTGATTCTGAAATAGTATACCTACACTTCAATACAATTCCACGATCATGGGAATGATATCATCGCTCTTGCATACGTACGGCCTACCGTCTCCACGATGTGATGTGACTCGTTCTACATGATCTTCATTAAATAATGATTATATAAATGAATTGAATGAATAAATATTATATATATTACACTAATACCATTCTTTAAATGAGGTATATATAACCTAAAAAGAATAATACGAATTTATTCGACAAAACATGTATAAGGACATAAAGCAATGAACACCTGGATAACAAGTAGAAATGAAATATTACTAATAAAAACATAAGAATATGACCATATATTATATCATAAAAATGATTAAGATTATGTAATATGTCAATGAAATTATTTAAATCATTATATAGTAGTTTCGGATACGTACGAAGAAAACTGGACCTAAGGTAAGGGAAAATCTCGCAATCTCAATATTTATCCGAGATTGTTTATACTTCGGTAATTACTGGGGTATATTTATCATCCACATCCATCTTTCGTCAATATGTAATATAATTTCTATCCTCCTACAATTTTTTAAATCTAATTTTACCCATTGGTGTGTTTTTAGTAAAATATATGAAAGGAATCTTTTCTTCTTTTTAGTACGAGGTACTTTTGGACTTTTCCGGCCAAAGTACGAGAAGAATATTTTTTTAACTTCTATGGTAGGAATGGATTTTTATGATTTCATAGAACATTATTTCCATGAATCTTTGTTTACAAGTTATCATGTATATTTTCATTCAACTTCTTTAAGTTTAAAATTGTATGACATGTTAAGAAAGGAAAAATGTTTTAGAATTAGAAATGATATTTTCCTCAACAATGGAGTTCAAGCGTTTTATCAAAATTATTTTCCATCTAAGATAATATAGGGTTTTGTTTACATACCTATTTATACATTTATTTTAATATGTTATGATGGAACTAGTTTTATGATGTCCTTTTATCATACATGGATTATTTTATGATGGCATGAAGTTTAAGAATCCCATTTTTATTACATGGGTTATGCAATGATGTATGATTAATGATTTTGTGGAACACATAAGAATGGTTTCATTATGAGATGAGTGGGACCTATATCTCCCTCCATTGCATTGGGTAAATATTTATATCTAATGATATAGAGATGGCTAGAACGGCAAGTTATCCAGTTCACTGATACAGGACTAGAACTAGGAGTGAACTTGGTTCAATAATGGACTTTGTCTGCTCTGATGGACTTGGAAAAGAGCCTTGACTAATATGAAATTATTTTCTATGATAATGTATGTATGCGACACAGTTTTATGTTTTCGGTTATGATTATTGGGATTACCTTTCACTACTATGATTTATCCCATTTTATGATATTATGACCTATTTTTCTTGTAATGATTTTAAAAATATAATGTTATTATGAATATGATATGATTGATACTTATTTTGTTTACCCTTACTGAGCAATTGAGCTCACCATTTTTTATGTTTTCTTTTCCACAGGTCAGGAACAAGGGTATTAAGTAGGATATTCCAAAAAGGACTCTACATATAATGAAATAAGCTGGAGACAATGTAGATGATTTGTGAACTAGTTGTTTATGTTTCCTAGATTCTAAAGACACTATACCTATACGGCCCCACAATGGTTTTGTTATATGTTGTAATAAGTATTTTTCAATTGTATTGTAATAACCATGTATGTAAAGTATGGGTCGTTATAGTTGATATCAGAGGAATCTTATAGTCAACCATTGCAATATAGGATGTGAAATCCATAATAAGAACTCTAAAGATATGTCTAAACGTAGAACACAATGTTAGTGCTTTATAAATGTCCTTGAACAAATTTTGATAAGAACAAAAATTTTACTCTTGATTATGTGATTTTCCTGTTATGATTAGTGTTTCTCACACTATGCTTCTTGTTTTTATTCAATGTCTGGAACCTGAAGGAACAGTGTTAATGCTGAATACGATGGTAAATGCAATGATTATCCCCATAAGAAACCAAACCTAATGGGAGATGGAATTAAAAATCTTGTAGCCATGCTCACACAACGTTCTCAAGCTATAAATAATGCAGGACTTCCAAAAGATCAAAGGAAAGAAGAACATTCTCTTGAATCCTTCATGAGGCAGCATCCACCTTCATTCAGCGGGTCTTCTGATCCATTGGTGGCTGATCAATGGATTTGTACCACTGAAAATATATATTTTCGTTCAAAAATGTTCTGAACATGATAAAGTAATCTTAATAGTATATCATTTGGAAGGTGAAGTTGATCAATGGTGGGATTTTATTAAGAATACGAGGAAAAGGGATGAAATTTCAATAACTACTTCCCTCGTATTCTTTGAACAATGATGGAGAAGGAGTTTCTTGAACTGAAGCAAAAGGATGATGAATCTTTTGGTACCTACGAATAATATTTTACAAGACTTGCAATGTAAGCTTCCAGAATTAATATCCAACCTAACAGTAAGAACGATCTATTTTTAGTGGCATAAAACCATGCCTTTTAATAGAGTTAGCCATAATAGACTTCAATAGATAGGAGGAAATTTTTCAATGTGCTCTCAAGGTTGAGATGTTGATTGGAGTAACTCATCAATCATATGGTTTTGATAAGAAGGGTAAAATGGAATGCAAAGGAAAATCTAAATACCACACTAAAAAGATAATGAGTTTTCCCTTATGCTCAAAGTGATGAAAGAAACATGGAGGGAATTGTCTTAAAGGGACAAGTAAATGTTTTAAGTGTGGAAAAGAAGGTCATCGGGTTGTTGAATGTCAAAATAATGGGAAGAAGATGTCTAATGATGCGAACAATGAAAGGGATACACAAATTGAACCTCCTACACTTCAATGATTCAAGTGCAAGGAAATGGGTCATTATTCCAATCAATGCCCTAATCCAAGGGTTATTGATGGTTATCGACGTCAACAAACTCTTAAGGCCAAAGACAAAAGAAAGTAACATGAAATTTCTATTGGCGATGTGGAGTATGATAACAAAGTGGTGAAAGGTACACTTACCATCCACTATAATGTAGAAAATGTTTTATTAGATTCTGGATCCACCCATTCATTTATTTCTGAAGAATTTTTTAAGGGTATCACCATATTACCTCAGCAGTTATATATTGAATTATATATGGAAACCACTAATGACACAGCAGTCGCATCAAAAGTTTACAATTCTTCTGTGATTGATGTTTGTGGGAAAGTGCTTCCTGAAAATCTTGTGATCATTTCTATAGTGTAATTTGTTGTGAATCATAGAATGGAATGGATTTCATTATACGGACCTCATAATAATTTCCAAAGAAGGGAAATCACATTTAATATTCCTGATCAATATACTATCATTTATCGATAGAAGGATGAATATATCATCCAGTGGAAATTTCATTCATCTTATGGGTCTTGATTCTAATAAATGAATCTTATTTATCCCAAATGGTTAGAGAGAAACTCCGAATTAAGAATACAACCTTTGTACGGGATTTTGATGATGTCTTTCAAGATGAATTTCCAGGTCTTCCACCAAATCGTGAAGTTGAGTTTTAAATAGAACTCATACTAGGTGATATTCCCATTTCAAATAAACCTTATAGGATGGACCCAATTATGTTGTAGGAAATGAAGAATAAACTCCATGAAAATCTTGACAATGTATTCATACGCCCTAGTTCATCACCTTGGGGAGGACCTGCTTTGTTCGTTAATAAAAAAGATTGATCAATGAGACTTTTCACTGATTATCAAGAACATAACAAGATCACTATCAAGAACAAATATCATCTCCCACACATTGATTACTTATTCGACCAGCTACGCGGAGCTCAATACTTTTCCAAGATTTATCATCGTTTAGGGTATCATCAATTAATGGTAAAAAAGAGGATATACCAAAGACGGTTATCTATACAATTTATGGACACTATGAATTTATAGTGATGCCATTTGTTCTTACTAATGCCACTGCTATATTCATGGATCTAATTAATAGAGTCTTTAGAGACTATCTTGATCAATTTTTGGTAGTCTTTACAGACGATATTCTTGTCTTTTCAAAGAGAAAGGAATAACATGACGATCACTTGAAAATTGTCTTAATGACCCTAAGAAAGGAGAAGCTTTATGCCAAATTTACCAAGTGTAAATTTTGTCTTCAAAAAGTTCTATTTTTGGGTCACATTATCTCAAAAGAGGGGATATCTATGGATCCAGCAAAAACAGAGGTTATTGAAAGATGTTAAGAACAACAATAGTAACTGAGATCCAAAGTTTTCTTGGATTGATTGGATATTATCGACGTTTTGTGAATGTTTTTTCATGATTATCTATTCCACTCACTAGGTTGACTCTAAAAGGAGTTAAGTTCATTTGGATAGAGGACTGTGAGGAGAATTTCAACAAGTTAAAACAAAGGTTATCCAGTGTACTTGTTCTCACACTACCGTGTAGTGGAGAAAGTTTTGTGATCTACAGTGATGGATCCATGAAGGGATTGGTGTGTGTTCTCATGAAAAATAATATGGCTTAGGCCTCACGACAGTTGAAAATCCATGAGAAAAATTACCCAACTCATGATTTGGAGTTAGTCGTGGTAATCATTGCATTAAAAATATGGATGAATTATCTTTAAGGTGAAAGGTGTGATATTTATACTGATCATAAAAGTTTAAAGTATATTTTCACAAATAATGAGATGAATATGCTCCAAAGAATATCATTGAAGTTAATTAAGGATTACGACTTCTCAATTCATTATCACCCCAGGAAAGAAAACAAGGTGGCAGAAGCATTAAGTCGACAAGACCGTGCTAGCTTATCCATGATAAGGATCGCAAATGATCCAAATTTATGGATTTACAAAGGATGGATTTTGGAATTATACTGTATGGGGAAAATTTTTATCTTTCTCAAATGAATATTAAACCATCTATACATGTAATGATTAAAGAGGCACAAAAAGAATACGTACAGTTACAAAAGAAGGTGAGAAATGTTCCTGAATTCAACCTTGATTGTGATGGGATAATAAAGTTCGGGAATTGTGTTTGTGTTCCTCCCATCCGAGAACTAAAGAAGGATCTGCTGGATGAGGCTCATAGTTCTTCATTCTCTATTCATCCTGGAATCATGAAGATGTATTGGGAAAGGAAATAGTACTTCTAGTGGGATGGCATGAAAAGAGATGTTGATGAATATTTCTCTCAATACTTGGTTTGTCAGCAAGTTAAAGCTAAGAGACAGAAGTCTAAGGGGATGTTACAGCCATTACCCATACCCGGATTGAAATGGGAAAACATCACTATGGAATTTGTCACTGTACTTCTTAAAACATCCAAAGGAAATAATGTTATCTGGGTTATAGTTCATCCTCTTACAAAGTCGTCACACTTCATTAATATTAGTGATGATTTTTCTCTTGATCATCTTGTTAGGATATGTGTAAAGGAAGTGGTAAGATGGAATTGAATACCATATTCCATTATATCTGAGGTGGATCTGAGGTTTAACTCAATGTTTTGGGGAATTTGTCAGCATACTCTAGATACAGAGTTGAGTTTCAGTACATTTTATCATCCCCAGACAGACGGTCTGTCTGAGAGGACAATTCCAACTCTAGATGTCATGTTGAGAGCTTGCTCTATGGATTTAAAAGGTGGTTGGGATAAACACCTACCGTTGGTGTAATTTTTATATAATAATAGGCTTCAATCCAGTATTCAGATGGCTCCTTATGAAGATCTCTATGGAATGAAATACAGAATTCCAACTTGCCGGGTTGAAGTTGGGGAAAGAATGCTATGAGAACCTGATCTTGTTGATGAGATGGCAGAAAAGGTCAGAACTATTCAACAACTCATAAGAGCAGCTCAGAGACGACAATAAATTTATGCATACAACTGAAAAAAAGACCTAGAGTTTGAGGTGGGTGATAATGTGTTATTATTAATATCTCCTTGGAAGAGAGTAATGAGATTTGGATGGAAGGGAAAGTTTAGCCCTAGGTATATCAATCCTTTTGAAATAATGGATCAGGTTGGGAAGGAAGATTACTGATTTTCACTTCCACTGAATCTCTCTCAAGTTAACGATGTCTTCCATGTATCTTTCCTCAGAAAGTACATACCTGATCCTTCACATGTACTAAACTCTGATGTTGTACCGTTGGAGAAAGATCTTTCTTATGAAAAACAACTGATAGAGATACTAGATCATAGAGAAAAAGTTCGGTGGAACCAGACCACCCGCTTGGTGAATGTTTAATGGAGGAACCACAAATTAAAAGAAGATACATGGGAGCTTTAGGAGATGATGAGAGAGAGGTATCATCATCTGTTTGTTATGAAGTGATTAATTTCGAGGGAGAAATTCATTTTAAGGGGGGTAGAATGTAACACCATGATATTTTATGAGATGTATATTTTTTATGTCTTTTGTTATACGCAACATTAATGAAATATTTCGTTACACACAACACTATCTTGGCTTGCATTATACACAAGAGCAACCTTCCTTGATATCATGTGTTGTACGCAATATCGAGTTTCACTAAATAACAATATGTTATTAAAATATTACATAAACTAGCTGTTAGAAATAGTAATAACCACTTTTTGAATGTTTATAAATTTTATCTTTCAAAATGGACTTCATTTTTTGTATTCGGAATATCAAAATTATCCTAGGGTGAAATTTTGATATTTTTCTGAAAACATTCAATTTTTGATAAATAGTTAAAACACTGGGTTATTATTTGAAAACCGAATTTTTATTTTAGTAATTATTTATTTTATTTGAATTTATTTTAGGTCAAAATTGATTCATAATACCAATATAAGTTCAATTTTATTCATTGGAGTCATTTTATAATAATTTTAGATATATAAAATTTTAGTTAACTTTTCACCGTCTTTTACCCACCTCCTATGAGAATTTTAAAATGTACATAAAACGTAATTTTAAAACTTCTGTGAGAGGAATTTCGAAAATCAAAGAGACATGGTTAATATCAATGAGTAAAATGTGGTTGAATAAGATAAATTTTTTTTGGTGAATAGTATCTTTTTAATTTTTTACCACGGTAAAAAGTAAATAGGGTAATTAAGGGTAAAAATGATATTATTATAACCCTAACACATGTCCAAATTCTATTGGATAAGATTAGATAGACCAAAAATAACCTTAGGAATAATATATGACCATTTAGGTCCACTTGTATTAGATTAATACACTTATTATTATTTTATTTAAAGAAGATTTAAAATAGTTAAAATCTATGTTTAATAACTAAAACATATTTAATATAGATTTATACATAAGATAAATTTGACTATAAATATTCCATATAATGATAAAAATATTTCCTACCTAATTAATTTTATTTATAATTTTTAGACATAAAATAATTAAATTTATTTATGACACAATGGTGATGCAGTAATTACATAATTAATGAAATATTAAAATAATTGATATTATAAATACCCAAATAAACATAATTTTTGACTTTTTATGAATTACACTAATGTTCTAGGTTAATATGACATGTTATTATATATTTAATTAAAAAATTTCGAACTAATCATGCTGTTATAATTTTCACAAAAATCAATTACCAAATAGTGTCAATATTGACATAAAATAGTTTTGAAAACAAAATATTATATTATTAATTGTTATGTTATTCCTTATATCAATTAATTGTCCAAATTACATAGATACAGTTATATATATTAATAATTAAACACTTGGGGTTCGTTTGGATTATTATAGTATGTTTATTAACCATATAGTGTAAGAAAACAAGAAGACACAGTAAAAGTTAAATTATTTAACATAGAGTTAAATCTAAGTGATAAGCTTAAAATAGTAACCTAAACTTGTCTGAAACCTATTAGTTGAGAGGCTTTAGACACATCCCCACCTAGTATTATAAATAAATCAATTTGGATCTATTAAAACCTGAATATAACTTATTATAAAATAATATTTTCAGTTTTTTCAAATGTGCCCCTCTCCTCCCTTATAAATGGGAACCTCCTCCCTCTCCTCCTGACACAATTTTGAGCCTTAAATCATGGAAAACCCCTTCCCATATACCTTATAAACTTCCCTATAAACATACTAGACGTCCTGGTCTTCTTCAAAGTCCAATTTTAGTTCTCTAATAGGAGGTTTCAAAGAGGTGTGTCAAAGAAGAGGTAATATCCATTTCTGATTCCATCAAATTTATTTCTTATTCTAATTACTCTCCTCTAGATGTTTCACGATAAATTAATAAAATCAGTTTCACTCATATATGGATATGTTATTACAAATATGAAACAAACTTATTTCACCTTCTATCCATCCTATGGAAAACAAAATCACCGCGCGTGCGTACGTACGGAATACCGTCTCCACACCGTGGTGTAATCTGTTTTCCACCACCACCTTACTTGGATAGGTATAATGTTGTGATGAATTAATATATATGATTATTGTAAATTGATATTGATTCTTAAATAGTATACATACACCTCAATACAATTCCACGATCATGGGAACAATATCATCGCTCGTGCGTACGTACGACATACCGTCTCCACAATGTGATGCGACCAGTTCTACATGATCTTCATTGAATAATGATTATACAAATGAATTGAATAAATAAATATGATATATATTACAGTAATACTATTCTGTAAATTATTTATCTATAACCTAAAAATAAGAATAAGAATATATTCGACAAAACATGCATAAGGGCATAAAGCAATGAACACACGAATAACAAGTAGCAATGAAATATAAATAATAAGAAGATAAGAATATGAACATATAGGAAATAATAATAATTAATATGATTATCTAATAAGTAAATGACATTATTTAAATAATAATACAGGAGGTTTTGATCTGTATGAAGAAAAGCGGACCTAATGTCAGTGAAAATCTCACAATATCAACTTTTATCCGAGATTGTTTATACTTTAGTAATTACTGGGGCATATTTATCATCCACATCCATGATTCATCAATATATAATATTATAACTATCCTCCTACAATTTTTAAAATCTAATTTTACACATTGGTGGGTTTTTAGTAAAATATACGAAAGGTATCTTTTGTTGTTTTTAGTACGAGTTACTTTTTGACTTTTTCGGCCTAAGTATGAGAAAAATGTTTTTTTAACTTATATGGAAGGAATGTATATTTATGATTTCATAGAAAATTATTTCATTGAAACTTCCTTTACATTTTTTCAAGATTATTTTTATTCAACTTCTTTTAGTTTAAAATTGTATGACATGTTAAGAAAGGAAAAATGTTTTTGAAGTAGAAATGATATTTTCCTCAATAATGGAGTTCAAGCGTTTTATCAAAACTATTTTCCTTCTAAGATAATATATGGTTCTTTTTATATACCTATTTTTACATTGATATGATTATGTTTTGAGTGTATTATTTTTATGAAGTTCTTTTATCTTAAATGGATTATGTTATGATGGCATGAAGTTTACGAATCCCATTTTTATTACATGGGTTATGATATGATGTATGATTAATGATTTTGTCGCATACATAATAAGAGTTTAATTATGAAAAGTATGAGACCTATATCTATTTAAAATGCATTGGTTGAAGATTTATAACTCATGAAATAGACAAGGCCGGAACAACAAGTAATCCAGTTCAGTGATACATGACTGAAACGAGGAGTGAAGTCGGTTCAGTAATGGACATTGTCCGCTATGATGGTCTAGACAAAGAGACTTGACTAATAAGAAATGATTTTCTATGATTATGTGTGTATGACACAAAGTTTCATGTTATATGATATGATTATTGGGATTACATTTCACTACTATGATTTATCCCATTATTGATATTATGTTATTTTTTGCAGGATAAGATTATCAAAATATTATGTTCTTATGAATATGATATGATTGATATTTCTTTTGTTTACCCTTACTGAGCATTTGAGCTCACCATTTTTGTATGTTTTATTTTCCCCAGGTCATGAAGAAGGGTATTAAGTAGGATATGCCAAAAGGGACTCTAAATATGATGAAATAAGCGGGTGACAATGTAGATGATTTATGAACCAGTTGTTTATGTTTCTCATTTTCTAAAGACACAATACATATTCGGTCCTACCATGGTTTTGTTATATATTTTAATAATTGTTCTTCAATTCTGATGTAATAACCATGTATGTAAAGTATGGGTCATTATAGGGACCGTAATAAAAACATTATAAATGATGAATTAAAGAAATAAGAAGTATTTCTTATTGATAATGAACCAATACCAATGAAATATTAACTAGATCTTAGAAATATTAATATGAATCATAAGTATAGTGAACCGGATAAATGAATAGTAACCTCACACATGAAAGTATAAATAAAATTTATGAACATTATAAATAAAAGAATGGTATAATTATATCATAGTATAAATAAATAATTTTTTAAAAATTATAAATTAAGTGGTTTTTATTTTTATAAATCATAAATAAATAATTACGATTTTATAATTTATTTAATAATTAAAAAAGTTATTTTCATAAAATAAATCCATATATTAACATTTTTATGTCTTATTATTTTAATATAATTTATATATACGTTGAGTGAATTTTTAATGCGTTACCAAATGAGTTATAATTTTAAAATATATATCTTCCATGTAAAAGACAAATTTAAATAAAAATTAAATTAATAAAAATTAAAATATATGATTCATAAAATAAAGTTTATTTTTGATTTATATACATAATATAATGATTAGGGTTAATAATTGACATTTTTCGGAAAAAATGGTATTTTTAGTGAATTGTAAAATATAGTAATTTACATCATATAAACATTATAATCGAAATAAAATATTCATTGTTCTCAAGAAAATATAAGAACCCAAATATATTAATATAATTATTTATTATAATATATATATTTTTTAAATGTTCAATAAATTCATATTCTTGATCCAAAATAATAAACTAATGATTAAAATATTGAGAAAGAACATCTCTCTTTTGCTATAAGTATCACCCCTAACACTCTCTTCCCCAAACACCTCACAAACATTGGTCCTTCCATAAATTCTACCCATTAAACTTTACTATCCTCTCTCCCATTCCTAATTTTACTTGGTCTCATTATAAGACAAATCCTAGTTTCCATGAGTTAGATCTCAAGAGGATAATTAATGAGGTAAATCCTCTATAAATTTTTTAATTTCCTATCAATTTCAATTTCATTAATTATTATATCTTCACCTACCATCATCCAAATAGAATGATAACTCCAGTATCGTATATATTCTGTAATTATATAATGTTAATGAATGCCAAATAATTAATCTCATACCTCTCTCTTTTTATATTAAAAATGAAATTATGACCTTTGTTGTATCAATATACCAACATCGTGGCGATTTACTTTTGCTTTACTTAATAAACATAAAGGATGTGAATATGAAAATTTAATGGATTAAAAAATATTTTGATTAGTATGTTTAAATAATTATTTTTTTCTTATAATAACTTATACTCATAATACTAAATTACTAATCAAAAGGAGTTCCTTGTGATTGAAACCAACCAAAATTAACCTAAAACGCTCTTCATTAACAATTATCTAATGAATTATCTTCATGGTATATAAATAAATACATTGTAATATAATTTAATCCAATTTAATATCAATAATATCATAATATTTATATTTTTTATATTTATCCTCATTTTACAAAATCATTGATTCATGTAATCAAGGGATGCAATCATGAAAACCATGAAAACAAGTGTTCGTAAACGATGAAATTAAACACTAAAACTCATAAAAAACACCCTAAAAGAACATATTAGACCATAATGATTTATATTCATGTATAAGAGTATATTTAATTATTAATTAAAGAATCTAATGTGATTATACGAGACATTAAAGTGAATAAAATTTTCACCAACAAGGTAATATGAATTATCTAACCCAACTATCTTTCTTTGGGTTTTCCCTCACCCACCCTGTTATTAGTATATGCATTAATAAAATATAATTTATTTTTCATTATATTAACTTTTATGGGATATACATGATTTATAATTGAGTTTAAGACCACAAAAATGTTTTCCAAAAAAATCTTCATTTAAAAAACAAACACTTAACCTCTCGATATTGTTTCTTCTTCAATCAAGGATGATGATTCAAGTATGTTATTATCTATTTTATTTTTTACCCAAAGTTTTATGTATATATTCTTAGTATATTAATCCCATTCCATTCCATTGTTTATTTTATTTTTATGATTCATATATTTTTTCTATGGCATGGATAATAATGTAAATGATTTGATGTGGCAAGTGTGCCCAAAAGTATATACAGAAATATAAATGATAAGATGTCATGGGTGTTCCCAGAATTATATAAAGTACCAATTAATTTTCTAATATCATTAAACACTTGAGAAAAATGGAAATATGTGATAACATATGTTATCCTTGTTCCAAATATGTGTGTTAGCTGATCACTAAAACATGATGTTTCATTATCATGCATGGAAACAGTCCATGACTTTAACTAAAGATTACTATCATGATTATGATCATATTCTTATTTTATTATTATGATCTCCCCATGTTATATTTTTTCATTTTATTTTATATCTTCTTACCATTCTTCTAGCTCACCCCTTTTTAATGTATATCCTCATGTGATTTCTTGTACAATGGATAATCCAAGGGCCAATAATAATCATTAGAAAAAGTAATTAAATAAATGTTTGTGTTTTATTTTCTAAATGCTCTGTATGCTCATAATTTAACCACGAAAATAAACATTTTTATTACATTGATCTACTATTTTTACGTTTTTTATCATTAAAATGATGTAATAATATATGAATGAAAAATCATGGTCGTTATTGTTGGTATCAGATAATGATCTAGTTAATTAGGGAAATAGAATTATAAAACCTAAATGAAATCCCTAAGTAATTGACTAAGTATAAGTGAGAACCAAATAAGAATTTTTTATAAAATTAAATACATAGGGATCCCACATGATATTAATTTAGAATTAAATTAGCAAAAGAATATACTATTTATTCATGACTTGTTGCCTTATGTTTTTATAACATTTTATATTTGAGAAAATTGTGGGAACCAAGTGAAACTAGAGAAATAATCCTTTATAGAGACAATGAAGTGATTTCCCAATCAACATCCCCAATGAATTGGGAGGTGGAGTTATAAATTTCATGAAGATTCTTATGTAGCAGTCTTAGATTATGAACAATAACATTAAAAATATGGAATTTCCTCCTTCACATAATAGGGATGAAATTGATATCAAGTACTTTTTGGAGAAACAACCACCAGTGTTTAGTGGATATTTTGATCCACTAGATGGAGAATAGTTGGTGATGTATTTGGAGATGATCATTAAAATTCGTCATTATTCATTAATGGAGAAGGTGATTCATTCAATTTATCATTTACATGGAGAGGCTGATCCATAGTGTGATTTGATTAAGAAAAATAAGAATATGGATGGAATTGAAGAGATTAATTGGGAATAAGTTAAGATAATGTTATTTATCACATATCTCAATCCAACACATTGAAAAAATATGGTGATAGAATTCATAGAGCCGAAGCAAAAGGATGGAGGGTCGATTATAGAATATGAAAAAAAATTCATGATGGTTGAAATGTAAACCTCGGGATTTTGTATCCACAATGATAACAAAATTGATAGATTCTATTTTTAATTAAAACTACACCATTGATTTTATCTTTCAATTAATGAATTTATTATTTAAGATGAAGTTTCTTAACAAACTCTCATAGTTGAGATTGAGTACGAAGAATGCTCCCATGGTTATGGTGATAGGAAACTAAATATAGAGTTTCATGCTGGAGGATCTAATGAGAAAGTTTGAAAGAAAACCAATCCACCCTCATTTATAAAATATGGGATGGATTTTCATGGGAACTTCCTCAAAGGGATGAATAAATGCTTCATTTATTTAAGATAAGGCCACCAATCTCATAAATATCAAAATTCATTGAAAAGATAGTAAAATGTGGGGGATGAAAAGACATAAATTCACATTGTTCAATGATACAAATATTGGGAAAAATAAACTATGCATGCCAGTGAAATAATCATCTGGTCATTGATGGTAATCATCATCATTAGTCACCAAAGGCAAGAAAGAAAGTAAATTCTAATTCCATCACTACTATAGATGTGGAGAAAGATAATGAAATCATATATGGTACACATCATATTCATTCAATAATGAAACAAAGACTAAATTGATTCTAGATATATAAATTTTGTTATATTATGAAAGTTTCCTAGAACTATTGAATCGTTTTCCCAAACCCTTTATGTGTAGATATCTACAAAAACACCACGTGGTTAAATAATTACAACCCATGTATTGGACTCTTCTCTTATTGGAATATGTGGGAAGATTCTTCCATTAAAACACATAAGACATTTCTTGTTTGAATTTGATGATATAATTGGAATTCATTCACACTCATTATATAGAGAACATATAATCTAATGGGAAAAGAAAATATCCTTTCATACTTTGAACCATCCTATTCTAATATAAGAATGCACGTAAGATCACTAATATACTTTGAAAAATCCTTCAAAGTTGTGGGTGATTATTACCTATGAATAAAAATACCTCTCTGCAATGGTTGAGTTAAGGGAAGGTATCACCCATTGGAAATGCCCATTGTGATGGAATACAATGATTTATTTCCTAAAGAGTTACTTGGAAAACCACCGGACTGTGAGGTAGAGTTCTCAAAAGAACTTTTACTCATAAGTAATTATATATCAAAGTTTCCTTATAGTATGGATCCTTTCAAACTGAAGTATTTCAATATGCAGTTACAAAATAACTTGTTTAACAACATTTATTTTTATTACATAATTATACAAGATTAATCACATAAAACATTTACATGATAAAACATTGAAGATGGAGAGGTCTAGTGTCTTTGGGGATTAGGAACATTACGTAACATCTTAAATTATAGAAACCAACATTGTATTGAAAACATCCTTTACGTGACCAGTAAATTCCCTCATACTTAGAATTTCATAGGATAACAAGAGGACATGCATATGAAAAGGGTTAGACATAAATACCAGTAAGGGAATAAACATGGATTAACATGAGGAATATAATATATGTTATATAATAGGAATATCAATAGATAAACATAGAAAAATGAACATAATGGAATGATAAAACATGATAATCATAACATGGATATGTCGCAACAACACTTCACAAGGAGTTAGCATTATCCAAGGCTCATCGCACATGAAGCATGAGTAAACCCTCATTGCACATAAAGAATGACTAAACCTTCATTGAACATAAATTATCATGAGTCAACACTCATTGCACGTGACGTATCATGATACCATAATTTACCAAATGCATTGGAGTACTATCAGGGCACACCTTTCGTAAACATTTCATTTCATGCATAAGTGTTCCACATAGATCATATAACATAGAAAAGATAAAAAAAATATGTTGTTCCATGATTATGAAATTTGGAATATAAAAATGAATGTATCTTTAAAAATTTATATGTGAATATTGGTGAATACCCTTGATAGAGAAAGGGGAATGATATAAACTACACAGTGACATTGGTTTGGAAAATCAGGGTGCAATTTCAGTGGCGTAACGACATGACAAGAGAAATCATAAAAATGGTTGATGAAAGATAATGTGGTTTCTAGTCATATTTAAATGTAATTTAAATTATGGAGGTCATATAAAAACATGTCCCAACAATTGAAATTTAATTTAGATTCATGATACCAAAGAATTTCTTGAATGTAAATGAGGAGAGTGAAATTAATTTTGGAAATTTGACATAGTAACAGTTGTATATGGGAGGAATTTAATGAGGGATAAAGGGATATATATTCATTCATACATTAATAGGGCATTATGGGGGAGATTAAAAATCATACCCCAACATTTATAATTGAAAATAAAAGGTCATAGCAATATTAGGAAACATGGAAAAATAAAGAGAATGTTAGAAATCCCATACTTGGAAGTGTGATCCCAAAGTCATGGGAGAGGCTTGATAAAAGCATAAATGGGAGCATGAGGCACCTTGGTATGAATATATAGAAAGGAGGGTAGGGTCTGGTCGAATAATAAAGGCTTCTAGTAAATAGGAAGTGGGATCTTAGGTGGGATTATATATAAAAGAAAAAGCAATTCATTATTATTTAGGATTGGGACACCTCACATTATACTAATCAAAACAAAAAACCATCCCACAGTTTTTTCCCATGTTATTTTCAAAAATGGATTGGAAAAAAGTATTTTATAAGGCCAATATACGATATTCATAAAATAACTGTGTTTCTTATGTGGTTGTGGGTCACCCTCTCAAGAAAAACTATTTAAAAATAAGAGTTTTTTTATAATTAATTAAGGGTCCACTAAAGCATTGTAATATAAATCAAAAAAACCAACAATCACATTATTTTAATGGTAAAAAATAATTTGTATGAATATAATGTTTATATTATATTATTACATCACTATTGTGTTATTATGATTTCATAAAACACATTATATATTTAGATGGTATTTAATTTTTACACAAAAATTCTACCATCTCACGGAATTATGAAAAATTCACCCCTGGGTAATTTCAAAATAATTATTCCAAAAATAATATTCATTTTATCTAAATAACTTTCTAAATATGTGAATTTTTACTTTTAATGTAAAAACCAAAACATATCAAAGATTCATCGGCAATGAGGAAAACAGCTTTCAAACCTTAATAAAATCTACAATTGCATTCAAAAAATTATATGATCATTTTATTTAATAAAAATTTATTTAATAATAATAATAATACTTTATTAAAATATTATTTATCTAAAATATCCATTAATTCAATAAAGTATATTTCTTAGTTGAATATTAACTGAAAATATTATTTATACTTTAAAAAATATTTACAAATTAAGAATAATAAAAATAATGTATATTATCAATACAAGATTATGTTACATAAATATAGTATTAGGGTCTTCATTAATTACCTCTTAAAACACCCACATAATACCTTAGGGTAAGGTGCGTGATAGTGATAGCCTCTTTGGGTGGATCAGATTATATCGCTTGAGTGGTAATATCTATCCACTTCCACTTCTCTCATTGGCAGTTCCACTAAATCATAAAATAATAAATATCAACATTGGCTTGGTCTAGTGCATATCCCAATGATGCCAACACTTTTTCAAGCTCCAAAAAATGGTCATCATATGGGGAATGTATACTGGATGACACCATCACTTCCTTTGTCTTATTAAATTGGATATGTTAAATCCATAAATTTATACTAATCATCTGATCAATGTTCAACAGATATATTACAAATGATCAAAATTATTAATGGTATTTTTATATCCAAAACATAAAACCAAATAAGTGAATACGTTTTAAATAACCCTAAGAATACATTTATAAAACAAAGAGGAATTTTCATTAAGGGATTTTTTGGTCGTTATAATATTCCCCCATTAAAAAATTTCACCCTAGAAATAATCTTTTCCCACACTAAAATATATGTGGGTAACTATGATTCCTCACTTTCTCTGATTCCGAAATCACATCTTCAAACATGTGGTATCTCCACAACATCTTGACAATGGGGAATTTCCTTATTTCGTAAAACATTTTTTCTATTATCTATGATCTTCACTAGTTTCACCTCGTAAGAATGATCATCATCAAACTATACTACCTCTAAAGAGAGTACATTTAAAGGGCCAAGTATGCACTTTTATAAGTGGGATACCTGAATGAAATTATGTACTTTGGGTATAGTAGGTGGAATTTATAGTAGATATGCCACAGCCCTGACATGATCAATAATTTTGAAGGGGTTGATGTTCCTAGGACTTAGAATCCCTTTCTTTCCAAACATCCTGACCATCTTCCACAGAGATATGTGTAGAAATACCATGTCTCCAACATTAACCAAAAATTATCATCGACAGTTATATACATAACTCTTTTGTAGACTCATAGGTGCCTTGATATACTGGAGAATGGTTTTCACCTTGTCCACTATTTCATCGATCATTTATGGTCCAAGTAGCTTATGCTCATCGACTTCATCCCAACATCCAAGTATTCTTCACCACTTCCCATAATGTGCTTCATAATGTGCCATTTAGAAGAACGAGTGAAAACTGTTATTATAGGAGAATTCAACTAGAAGAATATGTTCATCCCATATTTCATTAAAGTCCAATGAACATGTTCTTAACATATCATATAGATTCTAAATTTATCACTCATGTTTCCCCTACGTTTGAGGATGATAGGTCATACTAAAGTTTAGTTTAGTATCAATATAATGTTTAAGACTCCTCCAAATCATAGAGGTGATTCTTGGATCTCGATCGTATAAAATAGATAGTGGCACTCCATGCAGCCTTACAACTTCCCTGATATATATCCATTCTAGTTGATCCAATGAAAATTCCTCCCAAATTGCAATGAAGTGTGAAGACTTTGGAAGATGATCTACAACAATCGAGATTGCATTGTTTCCTTCGGATGTCCTTGGATGTCCGCTGAAAATGTCAATGGTGATGTCCTCCCAATTCTGTGATAGTATGGGAAAAGGTTACATAATTCCATTAGACTTATGCTTCTCTCCCTTCACATGATGGCACACCAGGATCTTTTACGTATACCTACGGATCTCTTTCATCAAATTATACCACCAATAATTCACTCGGAGATCACGATACATATTTGTGTTTCCCAGGTGAATAGGGAAATATGAACTATGTTCATCATCAAAAAAGATCCTTATTTAGCATCATAATTGATAAAAAACTTAGTATTTTTCCAAATCTCACAGTTCCTTTTTCATTAACATTGAACTCCAAGGATTTCATTTTTCTGATTGCTTCATCTTTATTCTGAATTCCTACATCTTTATTTTGAGAATCCCTTATGCTTTCCAAAGAAAAGGTTGATCAATCATTTTTGATTGGATTGATGATTTTCCCGTCTTTATGATTCCCTTGTACATCTTCATCAAATCTAAGAAGACTATATCCTTTTTAATTCTCATCAATGATAGAATCGATGGGTCCTTTCTACTTAGAGCATCTGCCACCAGATTCACTTTCACATGGTTGTTATGGATTGAGGAGTCATAGTAATTGATCATCTCTAACCATATTTTTTGGTTCATGTTGCACTCATTATGTGTAAATATATACTTGAAGATTTTGTGGCCCGTATAAATTCTATACTTCTCCCAAATTAGATAACACCGCAAAATTTTTAAAGCAAATATCACTGTAGCCATCTCTATATCATGTGTTAGATAATTATGATCATGAATTTTCAACTTCCATGAAGCATACAAAATGACATTGTCATTTTTCATCAACACATAGCCACGAACCTTCTTCGAAGAATCATGGAATACCACAAAAATTTCTCCACATGTGGGTAAAGTGAGAACATATGCCGTTATAAGCCTTCATTTCAACGTCTTGATGCTTTATTATAATTCATCACACTAAGAAAACATTACTCACTTATAATTTATCTTGGTAAGAGGGTTGGAAAATGGTGATCATTTTCTAAAAAATTGTCGATAATATCAGGATATCCCAAAACTTATATGGGTATTAGTTACCGATTTTAGAATCGTCCATCTGTCTATTGAAACTGTCTTGGAGGGATCCCCTAATATCCCATTGATTGTGATGATATGGCCCAAGAATGAGACCTCATATGACTAGAACTCACAGTTGTTGTACTTAGCATAGAGCTTCTCCTTTCACAAGGTCTATTGTATAATTGTAAGATTCCCCTCATAAATATCATTGGTTTTGGAGTATATTAGAATATCGTATATAATGACTAACACAAATTTTTCGAGGTAATGTATAAAGAATCTATTTATCATGTCCATGAAGATTGATGGAGCATTAGTGAATCCAAAAGTAATTTCTATGAATTAATAGTGCCCGTATCTTGTATGAAAAAAAGTCATGGGGATATCATCTGTCATCACCATTACATGATAATATCCCGACCACAAATCCACATTGAAGAATTATTGTGATCCATACAGCTTATCGAACAAGTCATCAAATCATGAGAGAGGATATTTTTTCTTTATCTTGAACTTTTTTTCCTCATTATAATCATTGCAAAGGAACATTAACCCATCATTCATCTTGAAGAAAAGGACAGGTTCACCCCATGGTGATGCAATTGGGCGTATAAACCCCAGGATTAAGATTAAATGAGAATTCAATATCTCTTCTAGGAGAAATACCATCAAATTCTCAAGAAACACTTCAAAAAAATTTCCACACAGTTGGAATGTCTTCAAGGATGGTTTCCTCTACAGACTCCATCATCTAAGCTAGATATACATGCTCAAAGGGTAGTAATATCGATGATTTAGATGATGATTCCAAATAAGATTCATCTTCCACCTATCACTTTCATAGAATCGGGGGTCGATTCTCCACATTGAGTGTTATTTCCCATTCAAGGAAATTTATGTTCGCTCTATATAGGGAAAGTCAATACATACCAATAATTGCATAAAATTCCAACAGAGGGAGTATAATGAGGTTTGTTGGGATTTTCAATCCAACAATTGTGACATGGGAGGAGTTATATTCATGGGATGAAATGATATCACAAATTTTTTATACTCACCAACATCTTTACATCCATGAATTTTTGTGGTGTCGGTATTGTTCTACTAATCATTCCTGATATAAAATATTGTGTAGAACCAGAATCAAGAGTACATTCACTATTTTTTAATGAATAACTAACATACCTACCACTACTCATTGTTGAGGATAACATTGGCAGTAGTGATAGACAAACTATACCCATACTTTCTTGGAGGATATTGATTTCCCCCGAAAACTGTTGGCATAGGGAACTAATTTTAATGATGTCATGATTCAATGTAGTTGAAGCAATGGACAACATGTTATGAGTCAAAAAGAGTTTTCCTCTCCTCTGTCACAACTGTGGGTTTTTTGTCAGTAGTTTACGGCTATGTTCCCTTCTCTTCCACACCTAATGTATTTCTTTGTCCACTTCGGGAAATTTTTGAGGTTCTTCTTTCCTCACCATTGGAAAGTGGGGTGACCAAACTTCTTAGCTCCGTTGGATTTTTCCATTGGACAAAATGAATTGAAGTCCACCTCATGCTTCTTATTTCCATGATACCCATGAGATACATCGATCATCATTTTGACCTTGAGGGCACATCATACAATTTCATCATTGTTTTCGATGTCACAAATTACATGGTCTTTCATCATGCTAGATTATATCCCTCCAAAAAAGAAATCAAACATTCATTTTGTTTTAATGACAAAAAGAGAGGAATATCATGCAAGCATTGTGAAATTTTCCTCATACACTCTGACATATCTGTTGACTTTTTTTCTTGAGGTAATGGAAGTCCCTTCCATCTTAAGCTGGAGGGTGTGGAAAAAATATTTATCAAAAATCAACTTCATGAAATAATTCTATTGTAATGCCTCGATCTTTTCCTATGGCTTCATATTTTTACTCAATGTCCTCCATTGATCTGCTTCACCCTCAACATGATAAGCATCTTGGAGAAAATTCGCTAGTTCGGAACATTGAAGGATGTAGAAGATCATTTAAATGGAGTTGGTGTAACATCCCAAGTAAGTAATGAATAATAGATATTTTTATCTATTTCTATTAATGATTAAGATAGTGTTATAGAGGCTTAAAATGAAAATAAATACAATCTTATGCATGGTATACACTAATATTCTTAAACGATTGTTTTACTGCCTTTTGATGGAAAACCATTTTTGAATCTATATTTTGAAAATTTTATAAACTATGTTTGTCAAAATAAACTTATTCTTTATGATTGGGACATCAAAATTTACTTTGTGTGAATTTTTGGTATTTTTCTGACAATGGTCATTTTTTAATGAATAGTGAAAAATACTGCATTTTACATCAAAACTGCTATTGAATCTAATTTATTTATATTATTAGATTATGTTTTTAATTGGTTTTGAAGTGAAATTAGAATATATTTTTACCATTTAATCCAATGGTGGTCATTGGAATCAATTTCACTGTGAAATTAGACTTAAACTGGTGTCAATCTTTTGATACTTATTGTTTTATAAAAACATGTTATTTGCTCTGACAGTGGGAATTAATTATTAAATTAATTAATGTGACTTATATGTTTTGAATTTTGTAAAATAGAGATCATTTTTGAATTCGAAATATCAAATATAGCTTAGGGTGAATTTTTGGTAATTTTCTGAAAAACTTCAATTTTTGATGAATAGTGAAACCACTAAGTGGTACTTATAAAAATTGATTTTCCGTTTAAATGAAATTTTTCCATAATTGTGTTTTGAATTTCAAAAATGTGACATACATGGTTGTCATTAAGAAGTAAAATGTGGTTCAATGGGATTAAAATATTTTTTTGGTGAATAGTAACTTATTAAGTTTTAATCGCGATTAGTGGTAATTAGGGTAGTTTAAGGTATAAATAATGTTTTAATAATATTAAATGACCTATAAACATGTCCCGAACTTATTGTTTGTGTCATGGCCGACCAAGACAAGCCATGGGTCAACTTGGGGACCCTATAAAGACACATTGGTTGGGAAATGACATAAATAACTTTTTATTAAATGTTAAAGTAAAAATGACACAAACATAATATGTTTTACGAAAACAATTTTTACATGGGGTTATAAAGATCAGATTTTGGATTATAAATAGTAATTAAAAATATAAAACCATTTCCTACATCATAGTATTTGTTTTATAATTTTTAGACTTTAAATAAATTAAATTATTTATGACATCATGATGATGCAGCGATGACCTCATTATTTAACGATTTAAATAAAATTGAATGATAATGAAAAATCTAAAACCTACACCTGGCCAAAACCAATTGGATGAGTGGATTTAGAAGAATTATCAAATTATCCTTGAATTAGAGAAATGTGGGTCCTTTTTAATCCGAAACTCTTTTTAAAATAATGTAACTTATCTTTACTTTCCAAAAGTGCCCCTCCTCTCCTCTTATAAAAGGCCCCCACCTCTACCTCATTTCACACACTCCTCAATCCTTTGGCTCGGCCAACCCCTGCCCATGTAGTCTCTCCATATACCTCTCCTCATCCTAGAGGATTCTCTTTGGGTAGAATACTTTCAAAGGAAGCCATTAGGCTCAAATCAAAAGGAGTTACACTTTTAAAGGTAATTCATTCTCTCATGTTCATTTGTTTTATTTTGTTTCTCCAACCCCCTAAACTCTTTTTATTTACTTCTTTTGTAACAAAACCAGTATCTTAAATATACTAGGATGTTGTTATAATATTTTTTTGAGCTACACTCTCACACAACTACATCAAATGGTTAAAGAACATACGGTTTCCGTGGATGGCGAAATTCTGCCTCCCGAAACGATGATTGATCAATACTCATTTAACACCTTCAATGGTGGCCATTATGATGTCACTATTTTTATATATGATATATATTATGTTTATTGTTTCCTTATGCTTCTGTTTTTTTTCATTTTGGGCATACCTTTATGGTTTCCATTATGGGTAAACATGATATCTTCATTTTAGGAAGTGCGGACTACCGCCCCCTGAAAGTGACTTGATTAGTTAATACCATATGTGGGATGTGTAATGGATAAAGTTAATGATATTATATATTTTATTATATGGGAATTATAATATAATCTTATATCATTATGATTCCATTCCCAAAAATACGAAATAGAAATGGAAGTAGCGTTCATGCGTACGTACGGCTTACCGTCTCCATGAACAGTGAATTGCATTTCTTACCTATAAATGTGATGTAATATTATAAATACATGTATATGATGAATATATATGATATATATGTTATCCAAATCATTAATATCATTTTGGATATAACGAACCTTTGACCAAATTAACAACATGTAAGTGTAAGAGGTCTATTTTTGACTTAAGAATCAAATACCATCAAAATGAACATTATCAACTTAAATGATTACATGATGTTCATAAAATGGTATAAAAGGAATAATGAACTTGAAAAAGGTTCATAAGCAAGTAGAGATTAACTCAAGTTTATTATTCAGGAGATTAAAGAACGGTCAGGTCAAGTCGGATACGAGGTATGGGACTTCGTCTCAATCTCCTTTCATTGAGGCATATTTTTTTTATACACAACCTTCTTTTATATGGTGTATAAACCCCTTTGACTTTTACGTTTATTCAAAAGGAATATTTTTCATACGAAGCATTTACTAAATGAAAAAAGGTAATGTTTTTGTCGTACGTATGTGGCGACAACGACTTCTCCGATGTCGTGACCGTTATTTGAGTTTCGGATTCCTCTACAAGCCATACATTCTTTTTAAAATAAAAATAAATACCATGTTTTACTTTTCTTTTATTTTGGCATTGGAAATGGTTTTCATAATGTTTTTATATCAATGTGTTGTATTTATATCTTGTTATTGAAAGGTGGAAATTTTATGTTTCCTTTATGCATGTTTTATGTGATACGATTATGTTGAGGTTCTTGGGAATTATTATGAAGACGGGTGGTTCCGTAATAGACTAAGGGCGGGTGAGCCCGATATTGCTCTCCAATGCATTGGGTAACGCGAAGGATTGAAACGTTAAGGTTTTCCGAAGAGATTTAGGGAATATACTGTGATGGGTATTCCAAACGTAACCAAGAGGGTTACTCCCTACGTAAGAATGTTATGAATGCCTCAAGTTACGTTTATGTCTTATGATTTCTATGATTTTTTCATTATTTTATGAGGTATGTTAAAGTGTCTATGTTTTATGAGTAGAGTATGATTTCATTGATTCTTGTGTATACATGTACTCATGTTTCCTTTCCATATTTTTATATCCCTTACTGAGCTTTTTATGCTCATCCCATGTTTTTGAAATGTTTTTCACAGGTAAAGGGAAGGGTACATGATATGATGATAGTGTCAAGGAAGTGTCAAGAAAGAATCCATGTTTTATTTTAAATATGTTTCCATTGATGGGAATGAATAATACTATCTTTATGTAACCACATTGTTTATATGTGGAATGTAATGCAAGTTTTATGATCTAATTATCTAAAACTCTAAACCCGAAAAGATTCTCAATGTGTAATCATGTAATAACTCAAGATTAAGTAAGGTTTAAGGCTGGGGCCTTATAGTTGGTATCAGAGGTCGGCTTAGATAACTTTAGGAGTTAGAATTCTATTAAATGATTATCCAGAAATATTTTTTTATGGTTAAATTAAAGTGATATAGCATTAGAAGATTACCATGTCGCTTCATCTAAGACATGTTTGTTCAGAATGGTTTTCCGTAGAGGAAACAGGGAAGCAGTGCTAGGAAGGCATACAGAAGGAAATAACCTTCCGAACCAGCATCCAGAAGTGGTCGGAATTGGAACTGAACAGTTTGTTGCAGTAATGGCACAATTGACTCAATCGATAAATGGTGGTGGTATCCATGCACGAGATCATCCAGATCAACCGCAGAGGAACATGTCAGTGGTGGAAAATTTCATGAGGCAACATCCACCATCATTCAGAGGATCATCTGACCCTGTGCTAGCTGAAGGGTGGATTAAAGCACTGGAGAAGATTTTTGATGTCATGGGGTGTTCAGACAATCAAAAGGTTAGTCTTACAATTTACCGTTTGGAGGGTGAAGCAGATCAGTGGTGGTCTATGGTTAAAAATATCAGGGACGCCGATGAGATTGATGATCGTGACTGGGATGAATTCAAAGATATGTTTCTTGAGAAGTATTTTCCTAGGGTTGTTCGATATAGGATGGAAAAACAATTCTTGGAATTGAGGCAAGAGGAAGACTCAGTGGCTGCCTATGAAGAAAGGTTCAATCGATTGGCAAGGTATGCTCCAAATTTTATCCGAGACCATGATAGTAAAATCAATCATTTTTACTCAGGATTAAAGACAAAATATTGAAGGGCATTATCTTCTTGTGAGTTTAAAAGTTATGAAAAGCTTGTTTGATGTGCTGAGAAGGTGTAAATGGAGTTTGCCGATGACCAAGTGTTCTATAACAACCAGCAGAAGAAGAGACCGAGGTGGCATGAGAAAGGTATGAATTCTTCAAAAAAGTCTGATGGTAAGAGAACTAAGTTTCCGGTTTGTGATAAATGTGGCAAAAGGCATGCTGGGGAATGTATTCTGAATTCTAGAAATTGCTACCAATGTGGTAAGATGGGACATAAGGCTCGTGATTTCACTGAAAAGGATCAAGTTGAAGGTAAGAACAAATTTTATTTACATTTAGTGAAATGTTATAAGTGCAATGAGATGGGTCACTATGCAAACAAGTGTCCGACAAAGAGCTTGAGTGATGGGAAGCAGTTAGACTACAAGCAGAAAGGGGTGGTGAAATCCTTTGCAACTACTTCAGCAGATGTCGGGCCATCAAATGAAGTTGTATCAGGTACTTTGTTTTTTTTTTCAGATTATGCCAGTGTGTTGTTTGATTCGGGGTCTACACATTCTTTCATCTCTGAAAACTTTTCTAGTAAAATTGGAATACCATATCAAGAAACAACTCCTGAACTTTTGGTTAAAACACCTGGGGGAAATGTTGAGGCAAAAAGAATTTATAAGAATCTTCCTATCCTTATCTGTGGAAAGAACCTACTTGCAAACCTTATTGTTCTACCTCTATTAGAGTTTGATGTTATCCTGGGTATGGATTGGCTCTCTATTTACCATGCTAAGATTGACTGTAGAGATAAAGAAGTTTCTTTTCAGAAAGACTTTCAGTTTGTTTGCAAGAATGAACCCTTACTTTTGATAACATATCAAGAGGCTGAGAAACTTGTATAAGATGGAAATGAATGTTAACTTGCACACATCGTTAAAAATAAAGGAACTGTTCAGATTAATGATGTGCCAGTAGTAAATGATTATCCTGATGTTTTTCCTGATGAGTTGCCTGGAATAATACCAGATCGGGAAGTTGAGTTTATTGTTGACTTAGTTCTTGATGCTAAGCCAATTTCAAAACCCCCTTATCGAATGGCACAAATTAAACTTTTAGAGTTGAAGGATCAATTGCAAAATTTATTAGAGAAAGGTTTCATTATACCTAGCACATCACCATGGGGTGCTCCTGTTTTATATGTTAAAAAGAAAGACGGTTCTATGAGACTTTGCATTGATTATAGAGCCTTGAATAACATCACTGTTAAGAACAAATATCCTTTGCCTCATATCGATGATTTGTTTGATCATCTCCAGGGAGCTCAGTTTTTTTCAAAGATTGACCTGAGATCGGGGTACCATCAGCTGAAGGTAAAGGAGGAAGATATTCCAAAGACCTCGTTCCGTACAAGATATGGCCATTATGAATTTTTAGTAATGCCTTTTGGGATAACCAATGCACCTGCTGTATTCATGGACTTAATGAATAGAATTTTCCATGAGTTCTTGGATAAGTTTGTGGTGGTTTTCATTGATGATATTTTGGTGTTTTCTAAAAGTAAAGAGGAGCATGAAATCCATTTAAGGGTTATCTTGCAAACCTTAAAAGAAAAGAAACTGTATGGGAAATTCAGCAAGTGTGATTTTTGGTTGCAAAAAATTTCTTTCCTTGGTCACATTGTTTTAAATATTGAATAACTGTTGATCCTGCAAAAACAAAAGTTGTGGAAGAATGTCCAAGACCCACAAATGTAACCGAGATCGTAGCTTCCTTGGTTTTCCGGGCTATTAACGAAGGTTTGTTAGAAATTATTCACGGTTATCTAGTCCAATGACTAAGCTAAATAGGAAGGGTGTTAAGTTTATCTGGACAAAAGAATGTGATGATTGTTTTCAGGAATTGAAAATAAGATTGGGGAATGCTCAAGTTTTGGCACTACCTTCCAGGAATGGTGAGTTTGTTATATACAGTGATGCTTCATTGAAAGGACGTGGTTTCGTCATAATGCATAATGATCAGGTAATTGCTTATGCTTCACGACAGTTGAAAACTCATGAGGTAAATTACCCTACACATGATTTGGAATTAGTTGCTATTGTTTTTGCTTTATAAATTTGGAGGCATCATCTTTATTGAGTAAATTGTGAAATATATATCGATCACAAAAGTTTAAAGTATATATTCACTCAGAAAGAGTTAAACATGAGATAGAGGAGATGGCTAGAATTAATCAAGGATTATGATTGTACAATTCATTACCATCCGGGAAACGCAAATAAAGTGGCTGATGCTTTGAGTCGAAAAAGTAATGCTTCATTAACAATGTTGCGTTTGGAACGCGATCCTTTGGTTAAGGATTTGATGAACTTTGGCATAGAAGTTGTTGGTGCAGGAAGTCCTTCTGTTTTGTTTCAGGTATCTGCGATATCTTCTCTGTCAAATAGAATCAAGCAAGCACAGAAGCAAGACAGTGAGTTGCAGAAAAAGGTAGAGCTGGTTCAGGAAGGTATGTTGCCTGAATTCAACATTGATAATGATTGTGTTTTAAGATTTGGGAAGAGATTGTGTGTGCCTTGTGATTCACAGTTGAAGGGAGAGTTTTTATGTGAAGTTCGTAGTTCTCTATTTTTAGTTCATCCGGGCAGTACTAAGATGTATAGATATCTGCGGGAGTATTACTGGTGGGATGGAATGAAAAGAGATATTGTTGATTTTACTGTGAAGTTTTTGACTTGTCAGCAGGTTAAAGCAGAGCGGCAGTTACCGAAAGGGATGCTTAAGCCTTTACCAGTGCTAGAGTGGAAATGGGAGGATATATCCATGGACTTTGCTGTTGGATTACCGAAGACATCTCGAGGTAATAATGCAATCTGGGTTATTGTTGATCACTTGACCAAATCTTCTCATTTCCTTGCTATACAAGATACTTTCTCTCTTGATCAACTTTCCGGTTTGTATCTTAAAGAGATAGTCAGGTTACATGGAGTTCCTCTCTCCATTGTATCGGATCATGATCCCAGGTTTACTTCAAACTTTTGGAAAGGCATTCATAAGTCGTTGGGTACTGAATTAAATTTTAGTACATCTTTTCATCCTCAATCAGATGGGCAGTCAGAACGAACAATTCAGACCTTGTGTAACGCCCCGACCCCATCTACCCAGAGTCGGTGCATTAATTACATAACATTGGCATGATCAGAAGAAAGATCAAATCTCGAAAGACCGATTGGTTTAGTAGCCTTGGAAACACTAGATATATTCATAAGTTTTACATTACATCATAAAATGAAAAACTAATACAACAACATAATGTTTCCACAATCCACACTATTAACCCCTCATAAAATCCCTACAGGTCATTCATAACTTACTTCTTCACATCCTGGGAAAAATAAAACATAAAAAAAGGGGTGAGCTCAAATGCCCAGTAAGGATAACAATAAAGTGGAAACTTTCATAAATAAGAATAAACATTTAAGGCAATGTATAACTAAAACAAAAGCCTTTTAAATACGAACTTTCAACATGGTATGGCATAAATGAAATAATGCCATTTACTTATTCACATGGATATTCTACTAAATGAATAGTCACATGCAAAAATCAATAACCACTTTCATAATGTTGGAATGCATAATGCCAGACTATCATAACCACATAGCCAAGGCCTCGTGCCAAGACTACAAATAAGATTTTGTCAAGGCCTTATGCCAAGACACTAGTTTGTCTCATGAGACCTACCGATGCATCGAGGAGCTATAGCGGGCTCCACCCGTCACTTATTAAGTCCAATGCATTCCCATATGAAAAGGTTTCAACATAACATAAACATTCGTATTAAAACTAGCATACGAAATGTCAATAATTTCACCATAAACTATGAATGGTATAAAAATAGCACATCCACAGTCAAACATATCACAAAACCTTCAATACAATATAGAAGTTTTGTATCATAATAAATCAACTTCAAATAATCTTAAAATCCATCAAAGGATGTTGACATAGATGAAATCAAAATTCTTTTTAAAGAAGTATCTCCTTTTATTTTGAAATCATTTAAGATCCATATAAAATAAAACATTTTCTTTGAAAATATTCTTATAAGCTTGTATGGAAAGCTTCGACGATTTTATAACGGCGTAAAATAACCGCACCCGCCGTATAAGTTAAAAAAAACATTCTTACCTCAATTCTGTCGAAAAGGTTAAAAAGGACATTGTTTTGAAAACGACGGAAAGATTCCTTTATAAACCTCTTATAAAAAGTCAAAAAAGGGTATAAATGACTTTAACCCATATTCTTGTAAATAGTAAAAATGTTTTGAAATACATTTTTAAGAAACATGGATGTGGATGATAAAGAGATCCCAGTAGATTATTACATATAAACAACCTCGGATAATGAAGAGATTGTGAAATAACCCTTACCTTGTACTTTTCCTTGGTTGGGGTAGGTTAACCTCCTGTATAATGGTGAAATAATTGTTATTAAATTATACAAGAATCATATATATTAATATGATATCATATATGATCTTTTAACATTGATTTATTAATAATATCTTAGAATTATCATCGTTTCGGGTGTTAACTTACTCATTTTCTTTTATATGTTTTGTTACATAAGCCATGTTTGTTGTATCTTATTCATATCCAGAATGATATCAAGTCCTTAAACATCATTTTTAAATCATAAAATGATAATTATACTTGAATGGATACGATGGGGAATGAATCTCATCGCGTTCGTGGAGACGGTAGTCCGTATGTACGCACGAGCGACAATATCATTCTTTTGATATTAAAATAATATATAAATGAATGGTATATCATATATACAGAATCATTAACATGTTATATTTATTATTAAATGAGTTACACATCATTATTATACCCATCCAAATAATATTATATTGAATAACAATTACACCACGACGTGGAGACGGTAAGCCGTACGTACGCACGTATGGTGACATGTTATTCAAAGGGTGGATAGAATACTGAATATGGTTGTACCATACTTATAATAACATCACAGTATATGTGAGATACTGGAGTTATTATTTTAGAATGGTAAGAACAAAGTAAGAAGAAGTGGAAGAAGAAATGAACTTAGAAAAGGGTGGTGAAATCATTACCTCTTCTTCGGGTTCTTCCTTTTGATTTGATCAAAAGGGCTCCTTAGGTTGGCTTTCTGATCAAACTAAGGCCTCTAGGTTGTAGTGAGGGATGTTGGGAGATTATTTGGGCAGAGTTTGGCCGAACCAAAAGGCTTTGAAGGTGTGAAGAAATGAGAAGGAGGAGTGCCCTTTTATAAGAGGGGTGAGGGGCACCTTTGGAAAAGCTAGAAATATTAATTTATAATAAATTCATATTCGGTTTCTAATGGCTCCAAAGCTTATTATTCAAAGGTTAAGGTGGGGATAGGTCGAAAAACACTCAACCAATAGAATTTAGACAGGTTTGGGTACTTATATTAACCTTATCTTTAAGTATTAACTCTAAGTTAATTAGTTTCACTTTTACAATGTCTCTTTGTATTTTTATATAATATGGTTAATAAACTTAGTATATACATCCAAGAGACCCCCAAGTGGTCCATTAATGATCAACCTATCATAATATATGTCTCTTGGCCGAACCTTAGATTTTTAGGAATTTAATATCAATTAATAATATAATATTTGTTTTAAGAACTCTTTTATGTCAATTTTGACACTATTCAATAGTTGATTTTTTGTGAAACTCATAACAGATTTATTACTTAGAAAAAAGTCAATTAAATCAATCCTAATATATCATATTATCCTAGAAAATTATTTTAATTAATTAAAAGGTTCATATTATATTTATTTGGGTATTTATAATATCAATTATTTTAATTTTTCACTATTATAGTAATTACTGCATCATCATTGTGTCATAAATAAAATAAATTATTTAATGTCTAAAAATTATAAATAAAATATCATTATGTAGGAAATCTTTTTATCTTTCTAATGAATATTTATAATCAAAAATCCAACATATATAACCCTATGTAAAAATTGTTTTTCTAAAAGATATATGCTTGTGTCATTTTTGTATTCATTTTAACTAAATTAAAATAAAGTGTCATTATCACTTACAAGTGGATCCATGGGGTCCCAAAATTGACACAAAGATGTCCATGGTCGACCATCTATCAACCAATAGGGTTAAGACACGTTTTTAGGGTAATTTAGTATTATTATAATATTATTTTTTTTAACCCTTATTTACCGGATTTACCCTTAACCATGGTAAATAAAATATTTACCGCAGTAATTATTCAAAATGTCTAAAAATAAAAGTTACCTATTTACACAATTTGAACATCATGATTCCAAATTTGGAATCCATTTTCCTAAATTCAAAACACAGAAGTGGCAGAAATTAATTTAAAATTAATTCCCGCTGTCAAAACAAAAAGCGTGTTTTTAAGAGATAGTAACTATCAAAAAATTGACACTTGTTTATGTTCGGTTTAATTGTAAAATTATGTCCAATGACCAACATTATAGTAAATGGTAAAAATATATTCTAAATATACTTTAAAACCACTAAAATTCATAATTTATCACTATTAATTATTTTGATTAAAAAAGTTATTTTTAATTAAAATTTAGTAATTTTCACTATTCATCAAAATATGAAAGTTATCCGAAATGTACCAAAATTTCACCTTAGGATAAATTCGATATTCTGAATCCAAAGATGAAGTCCATTTGAAAATATAAAATATTTATAATTTTAAAAATTAGGTATTACTATTCATAACGGCTAGTTTGATTGGTTGTGGTGTGTGTTAAAACTCAAGGTTGCGTACAACACATGCTACTGTATTATTCAAAGAAAGTGTACCGTGGAAGCTTGGGATATTTCATTTTAAATTTTTTTATGTCCCCATTTAGTCAAAAAGTTTAAAATATAGTATTTAAAAAGGGTTCACTATTAAAGTTGATAAAAGTGCAATACTGAAAATGAATTTGTTCTTGCATTATATCTAAGAAACTCATAATATGGATTCTAAAATTATAAGGATTATATAAAGTTTAAAATTTAGATAATACTATTCATAACCTCTTTTGAATGGCTTTTTTTTTGTAAGTCATGGTGTGATTGAACTCGGTGTTGCGTGTAGTGCAAGTTATTGAATTATTTTGAAGAAATAACACACTATGAAATCTTGGGGTGTTACATTCTCCCCTCCTTCAATAAATTGCATCCTCGCAATTTTAAATTGTTCTTCGAAAATAACAGGTTGAAAATAGAAAATATATTTGTGGGAAAACCCACATCGGAAATTGGTTTACTAAAATTTAGTCTTAATATGAGGAAAAGAGAAATGAAAGGGTCACCACCAAATTATGATCTCGATTAGGAGAACATTGGTGACAATTAGAGACATATAATTGGAGGAAAAACGTAAATATTTATAGGTAGTGATTGAGGTCATCAATCACAAAAAAGTATAAAATTGAGGTCCTTAAACTCATCAATCTATGATGATTTGAAGTACCATCGGTTCAACAAAATATAGGGTATTGGGATAACACATTTTTGACGTTTCAAAATATCCTAGTTGAAATCCCACATCGAAAAATGAATTAATGAGGCCTCTATTTAAAATAAAGAGTCGAAAGTATGAAGATTACCGAAAATAACACATACTAGGGTTCCATGTAGGAAAATATGGATATGGAAGAAAAATCTAACCATCAATTATCTGATGGAGAGTGGTAGAGAACATGGCTATAAAAAGGCCAACAATCCCAAAGCCAAAAATTAGTGATGATTTAAGGTACCATCTAGGAAAACATTTTTGTTCAAAGTTGTTTTTCTTAATATTGAGGAATTTATTAATGAGATTGGCTAAGATCATAAGGAGATATACTTAATTTATAATTAGAGTTTTATCCATTAATAAATTTCTACCACAAACTCATCTTTCACTCTAAAAGATAATAGAATGTAAAAAAAATTCTATTTACACTATTCGTATAGGGTTCCAAAATAAACGAATTTATAATTCATCTACATGATCTTTTAATAAAAACTACATTATTTAATCCAGGACATCTCATGGTCCAGTGGTAGGTGATACGCCCTTGTCGCCCTTCGGTTGCGGGTTCATGTCTCGCAGCCTTGCCGGACGCGACGGGTTGCCGCCCGACCTCCGGGTTGTCCTTTTATGGCAATCCAAAATAATCCAAACTAGAACTATCCAAAATACTTCTGTCCAAACTCACAGTCTAACATTTATAATGAAGGTAAACATAATATAGATCCTTTTTACCCCGTAATATCATATGAATACCTTCATCATGTATTACCATATTCCTTATTGATTACATTCATGCTCCCTTATTCCATATAGAATGCTGGATATACTTCATCAATCCAAAAATGTTTTAAACCTCAACAATGATGGAATATACAAATCATTAATCAGTTCCAAGGTAGTCAAGAATATCCAATATATTTTTTCCAAAATAATCGTGTATTATTCGAAAATCACTACCTCGGTATCAGAACTATATTATGGTTTATCATTCTCTCAACCATATATTTTCCAAAAATTTATCCTGCTATTGAGTCACTTTTCATTGTTCCACACAATCTCAAGTCCTTAATGAAATAGTATTGTAGTACAATCCTTATATACTCCATAATTATTATAACAAGTACATTGTTGATACAACACTCAATTGACATAATCAACATAAGAACTCTAATCATTCCTCTTCATCTGTGGTAGTATCATAACTTGATTATTATCCAATAACATAATTTGTGGAATAGTCTGATGACTGGGACATAGGCTCGCGTAGTGTCCAAACTCCTTGCAAATGAAGCATTGTACATTTGAAACCATTTTCTTACCCTTGCAGTCACGTACTTTGTGCCCTTTTCCTCCACACTTATAACAAACTCCCATTCCTTTCAGGCAAGTTCCAGGGTGTTTCTTTACACAGTTACCACATATGGGAAAATTCTTATTTTCCCTCTTCCCTTTATCCATCATTCTCTCTTCTATCCTTTTATTCTCTTGCTTCCCTTCAAATCCATAGGACTCAGTAAACTCTTTACTTATCTTATCAACACATGATATTATTTCTTCATATGATGATAATACCTAGGAGACTATTTCTCTTATAAATTCTAGCTTAATACCATGAAAGATATGATCCTTCCTTCTCTTTGGATCATGTGCATTTCCGGAGTTCTCATTCCTTCTACTGGGCGCCATTTCTAAACAATGCCATAAACTAGATCAGTTTATGAATCAAAATACATAATCCCATACTTATAAAACACTTAACATAAATTGAACTATTTATGGATATAATCCATAAGAATGTTTTCTTTGAGGAAGTATATACTCATAATCCCTCCAAAATGATTTTTAGAGAAAATGAGAGTTATCTTAAGCATATCCCCCGGGAGTGTCGTAACCAAGAGTGCAGCAAGGCCCGTTGTCGTGCACCAGTTCCCGTTCGAGTCTAGCTCAAAGCGGTGTTTTCGGGTTTTACCCCTAGGTACATCTGTGCTAGAGCCGCCTCTACCTGCTCGTATCCAGACAAGGATTTATTGCTCGGAAAACTCACAAAATCTCTACAATACCAAAATTCTAGGAAGTTCTTCTATACTAATCCTGAATGTTCATCTTAGGTCTACGTGCTCTAATCAGAGTTTATCTAAATCTAGCTTCCAAGGTTTGTACTAAAATTCCTCTGATACCAACTGTAACGCCCCGACCCCAGCTACCCAGAGTCGGTGCATTAATTACATAACATTGGAATGATCACAAGAAAGATCAAATCTCGAAAGACCGATTGGTTTAGTAGCCTTGGAAACACTAGATATATTCATAAGTTTTGCATTACATCATAAAACGAAAAACTAATACAACAACATAATGTTTCCACAATCCACACTATTAACCCCTCATAAAATCCCTGCAGGTCATTCATAACTTACTTCTTCACATCCTGGGAAAAATAAAACATAAAAAAAAGGGGTGAGCTCAAATGCCCAGTAAGGATAACAATAAAGTGGAAACTTTCATAAATAAGAATAAACATTTAAGGCAATGTATAACTAAAACAAAAGCCTTTTAAATACGAACTTTCAACATGGTATGGCATAAATGAAATAATGCCATTTACTTATTCACATGGATATTCTACTAAATGAATAGTCACATGCAAAAATCAATAACCACTTTCATAATGTTGGAATGCATAATGCCAGACTATCATAACCACATAGCCAAGGCCTCGTGCCAAGACAACAAATATGATTTTGTCAAGGCCTTGTGCCAAGACACTAGTTTGTCTCATGAGACATACCGATGCATCGAGGAGCTATAGCGGGCTCCACCCGTCACTTATTAAGTCCAATGCATTCCCATATGAAAAGGTTTCAACATAACATAAACATTCGTATTAAAACTAGCATACGAAATGTCAATAATTTCACCATAAACTATGAATGGTATAAAAATAGCACATCCACAGTCAAACATATCACAAAACCTTCAATACAATATATAAGTTTTGTATCATAATAAATCAACTTCAAATAATCTTAAAATCCATCAAAGGATGTTGACATAGATGAAATCAAAATTCTTTTTAAAGAAGTATCTCCTTTTATTTTGAAATCATTTAAGATCCATATAAAATAAAACATTTTATTTGAAAATATTCTTATAAGCTTGTATGGAAAGCTTCGACGATTTTATAACGGCGTAAAATAACTGCACCCGCCGTATAAGTTAAAAAAAACATTCTTACCTCAATTCTGTCGAAAAGGTTAAAAAGGACCTTGTTTTGAAAACGACGGAAAGATTCCTTTATAAACCTCTTATAAAAAGTCAAAAAAGGGTATAAATGACATTAACCCATATTCTTGTAAATAGTAAAAATGTTTTGAAATACATTTTTAAGAAACATGGATGTGGATGATAAAGAGATCCCAGTAGATTATTACATATAAACAACCTCGGATAATGAAGAGATTGTGAAATAACCCTTACCTTGTACTTTTCCTTGGTTGGGGTAGGTTAACCTCCTGTATAATGGTGAAATAATTGTTATTAAATTATACAAGAATCATATATATTAATATGATATCATATATGATCTTTTAACATTTATTTATTAATAATATCTTAGAATTATCATCGTTTCGGGTGTTAACTTACTCATTTTCTTTTATATGTTTTGTTACATAAGCCATGTTTGTTGTATCTTATTCATATCCAGAATGATATCAAGTCCTTAAACATCATTTTAAATCATAAAATGATAATTATACTTGAATGGATACGATGGAGAATGAATCTCATCGCGTTCGTGGAGACGGCAGTCCGTACGTACGCACGAGCGACAATATCATTCTTTTGATATTAAAATAATATATAAATGAATGTCATATCATATATACAGAATAATTAACATGTTATATTTATTATTTACATGAGTTACACATCATTATTATACCCATCCAAATAATATTATATTGAATAACAATTACACCACGACGTGAAGACGGTAAGCCGTACGTACGCACGTATGGTGACATGTTATTCAAAGGGTGGATAGAATACTGAATATGGTTGTACCATACTTATAATAACATCACAGTATATGTGAGATACTGGAGTTATTATTTTAGAATGGTAAGAACAAAGGAAGAAGAAGTGGAAGAAGAAATGAACTTAGAAAAGTGTGGTGAAATCATTACCTCTTCTTCGGGTTCTTCCTTTTGATTTGATCAAAAGGGCTCCTTAGGTTGGCTTTCTGATCAAACTAAGGCCTCTAGGTTGTAGTGAGGGATGTTGGGAGATTATTTGGGCAGAGTTTGTCCGATCCAAAAGGCTTTGAAGGTGTGAAGAAATGAGAAGGAGGAGTGCCCTTTTATAAGAGGGGTGAGGGGCACCTTTGGAAAAGCTAGAAATATTAATTTATAATAAATTCATATTCGGTTTCTAATGGCTCCAAAGCTTATTATTCAAAGGTTAAGGTGGGAATAGGTCGAAAACCACTCAACCAATAGAATTTAGACAGGTTTGGGTACTTATATTAACCTTATCTTTAAGTATTGACTCTAAGTTAATTAGTTTCACTTTTACAATGTCTCTTTGTATTTTTATATAATATGGTTAATAAACTTACTATATACATCCAAGCGACCCCCAAGTGGTCCATTAATGATTAACCTATCATAATATAAGTCTCTTGGCCGAACCTTAGATTTTTAGGAATTTAATATCAATTAATAATATAATATTTGTTTTAAGAACTCTTTTATGTCAACTTTGACACTATTCAATAGTTGATTTTTTGTGAAACTCATAACAGATTGATTACTTAGAACAAAGTCAATTAAATCAATCCTAATATATCATATTATCCTAGAAAATTAGTTTAATTCATTAAAAGGTTCATATTATATTTATTTGGGTATTTATAATATCAATTATTTTAATTTTTCACTATTATAGTAATTACTGCATCATCATTGTGTCATAAATAAAATAACTTATTTAATGTCTAAAAATTATAAATAAAATATCATTATGTAGGAAATCTTTTTAGCTTTCTAATTAATATTTATAATCTAAAATCCAACATATATAACCCTATGTAAAAATTGTTGTTGAAAAAAGATATATGCTTGTGTCATTTTTGTATTCATTTTAACTAAATTAAAATAAAGTGTCATTATCACTTACAAGTGGATCCATGGGGTCCCAAAATTGACACAAAGATGTCCATGGTCGACCATATATCAACCAATAGGGTTAAGACACGTTTTTAGGGTAATTTAGTATTATTATAATATTATTTTTTTTAACCCTTATTTACCGGATTTACACTTAACCATGGTAAATAAAATATTTACCGCAGTAATTATTCAAAATGTCTAAAAATAAAAGTTACCTATTTACACAATTTGAACATCCTGATTCCAAATATGGAATCCATTTTCCTAAATTCAAAACACAGAAGTGGCAGAAATTAATTTAAAATTAATTCCCGATGTCAAAACAAAAAGCGTGTTTTTAAGAGATAATAACTATCAAAAGATTGACACTTGTTTATGTTCGGTTTAATTGTAAAATTATGTCCAATGACCAACATTATAGTAAATGGTAAAAATATATTCTAAATATACTTTAAAACCACTAAAATTCATAATTTATCACTATTAATTATTTTGATTAAAAAAGTTATTTTTAATTAAAATTTAGTAATTTTCACTATTCATCAAAATATGAAAGTTATCCGAAATGTACCAAAATTTCACCTTAGGCTAAATTCGATATTCCGAATCCAAAGATGAAGTCCATTTCAAAATATAAAATATTTATAATTTTAAAAAGTAGGTATTACTATTCATAACAGCTAGTTTGATTGGTTGTGGTGTGTGTTAAAACTCAAGGTTGCGTACAACACACGCTACTGTATTATTCAAAGAAAGTGTACCGTGGAAGCTTGGGATGTTTCATTTTAAATTTTTTATGTCCCCATTTAGTCAAAAAGTTTAAAATATATTATTTAAAAAGGGTTCACTATTAAAGTTGACAAAAGTGCAATACTGAAAATGAATTTGTTCTTGCATTATATCTAAGAAACTCATAATATGGATTCTAAAATTATAAGGATTATATAAAGTTTAAAATTTAGATAATACTATTCATAACCTCTTTTGAATGGCTTTTTTTTTGTAAGTCATGGTGTGATTGAACTCGGTGTTGCGTGTAGTGCAAGTTATTGAATTATTTTGAAGAAATAACACACTATTAAATCTTGGGGTGTTACACCTTGGAGGATATGCTACGAGCTTGTTCTATGGATTATCAGGGAAGTTGGGATCAACATCTTTCTTTGGTTGAATTTTCATATAATAACAGTTTTCATTCCAGTATACAGATGGCACCATTTCAGGCATTATATTGGAAGCGGTGTCGAACTCCATCTTTTTGACATGAAGTGGGTGAAAGGAAGTTGATGGGACCAGAATTGGTAGAAGAGATGGCAGAAAAAGTTCATCTAATTCAGAAGCACATGAGAACAGCTCAGAGCATGCATTAGAGTTATGCGGATAACTGGAGGAAGGATCTCTCTTTTGAGGTAGGTGATCATGTTTTTCTCAAGGTTTCTCCATGGAAAAGTGTGATGAGATTTGGTAAGAAAGGAAACCTAAGTCCAAGGTTTATTGGAATATATGAAATTCTGGAGAGAGTTGGATCAGTTGCATACTGAGTGGATTTACCTCCGAGATTATCTCAGGTACACAATGTTTTTCATGTTTCTATGTTGAGAAAGTATATGCCAGATCCATCTCATGTTTTGAGTCCAGAGGTAGTTCAGCTGGAAGAGAACCTATCTTATGAGGAACAACCGGTCCAGATTCTTGACCACAGGGAGCAAGTGTTATGGAATAAGGTGATTAATCATGTAAAGGTTTTGTGGAAAAACCACATGATGGAAGAGGCAACCTGGGAATATGAAAATGCAATGAGGAATAAGTACCCCCATTTATTCGATAAGTAAATAAATTGCGGGGACACAATTTTCTAAAGGGGTGAAGGATGTAACTTACCAAGTAAGTAATGAATAGTAGATATTTTTATCTATGTCTATTAATGATTATGATAGTGTTATATAGGCTTAAAATGAAAATAAATACAATCTTATGCATGGAATACACTAATATTCTTAAAAGATTGTTTTACTGCCTTTTGATGGCAAACCATTTTTGAATCTATCTTTTGAAAATTTTATAAACTATGTTTGTCAAAATAAACTTATTCTTTATGATTGGGACATCAAAATTTACTTTGTGTGAATTTTTGGTATTTTTCTAACAATGTTCATTTTTTAATGAATAGTGAAAAATACTGCATTTTACATCAAAACTGCATTTTAATATAATTTATTTATATGATTAGATTATGTTTTGAATTTGTTTTGAAGTGAAATTAGAATATATTTTTACCATTTAATCCAATGGTGGTCATTGGAATCAATTTCACTTTGAAATTAGACTTAAACTGGTGTCAATCTTTTGATACTTATTGTTTTATAAAAACACGCTATTTGCTCTGACAGCGGGAATTAATTATTAAATTAATTAATGTGAATTATATGTTTTGAATTTTTTAAAATATAATTAATTTTGGATTTTGGAATATCAAATATATATTAGGGTGAATTTTTGGTAATTTTATGAAAAACTTCAATTTTTGATGAATAGTGAAATCACTAAATGGTACTTATAAAAATTGATTTTCCGTTTAAATGAAATTTTTCCATCATTGTGTTTTGAATTTCCAAAATCTGACATACATGGTTGTCATTAAGAAGTAAAATGTTGTTCAATGGGATTAAAATAATTTTTTGGTGAATAGTAACTTATTAAGTTTTAATCGCGATTAGTGGTAATTAGCGTAGTTTAAGGTATAAATAATGCATTAATAATATGAAATGACCTAGACACATGTCCCAACCTTATTTGTTGTGTCATGGCCGACCGAGACAAGCCATGGGTCAACTTGGGGACCCCATGGAGACACTTTGGTTGGGGAATGACATAAATAACTTTTTATTAAATGTTAAAGTAAAAATGACACAAACATAATATGTTTTACGAAAACAGTTTTTACATGGGGATATACAGATCATATTTTTGATTATAAATAGTCATTGGAAAGATAAAACGATTTCATAAATCATAGTATTTTTTTATAATTTTTAGACTTTAAATAAATTAAATTATTTATGACATCATGATGATGCAGCGATGACCTCATTATTTAACGATTTAAATAAAATGGAAAGATAATGAAAAATCTAAAACTTACACATGGCCAAAACCAATTGGATGTGTGGATTTAGAAGACTTATCACCTTAGCCTGGAATTATAGCAATGTGGGACCTTTTGAATCCGAAACTCATTTTAAAATAAAGTAACTTATAATTACCTTCCAAAAGTGCCCCTCCTCTCCTCTTATAAAAGGCCCCCACCTCTACCTCATTTCACACACTCCTCAAGCCTTTGGCTCGGCCAAACCCTACCCAATTACTCTTTCCACATCTCTCTCCCCATCCTAGAGGATTCCCTTTGGGCATAATCCTTTCAATGGAAGCCTTTAGGCTCAAATCAAAAGGAGTTACACTTTTAAAGGTAAATCATTCTCTCATGTTCATTTGTTTTATTTTGTTTCTCCGACCCCCTAAACTCTTTTTATTTACTTATTTTGTAACAAAACCAGTATCTTCAATATACTAGGATGTTTTTATAAGATTTTTTTGAGCTACACTCTCACACAACTACATCAAATGGTTAAAGAACATACGGTTTCCGTGGATGGCGAAATTCTGCCACCCGAAACGATGATTGTTCAATACTCATTTAACACCTTCAAAGGTGGTCATTATGATGTCACTATTTTTATATATGATATATAATATGTTTATGTTTTCCTTAAGCTTCAGTTTTTTTTTCATTTTCGGCATACCGTTATGGTTTCCATTATGGGTAAACACGATATCTTCATTTTAGGAAGTGCGGACTACCGCCCCCTGAAAGTGATTTGATTCGTTAATACCATATGTGGGATTTGTAAAGGATAAAGTTAATGGTATTATATATGTTATTATACTAGAATTATAATATAATCTTATATCATTATGATTCATTTCCCGAATATACGAAATAGAAATGGAAGTAGCGTTCATGCGTACGTACAGCTTACCGTCTCCATGAACGGTGCATTTCATTTCTTACCTCTAAATGTAATGTAATATTATAAATACATGTATATGATGAATATATATGATATATATGTTATCCAAATAATTAATATCATTCTGTATATAATGTACCTTTGAACAATTTAACAACATGTAAGTGTAAGAAGTCTATTTTTGACTTAAGAACCAAATACCGACAAAATGAACATTATTAACTTAAATGATTACATGATGTTCATAACATGGTATAAAAGGAATAATGAACTTGAAAAAGGTTCATAACCAAGTAGAGATTAACTCAAGTCTATTATTCAGGAGATTAAAAAACGGTTGGGTCAAGTCGGATACGAGGTATGGGACTTCGTCTCAATCTCCTTTCATTGAGGAATATTTTGTTTTATACACAACCTTCTTTTATATGGTGTATAAACCCCTTTGAATTTTATGTTTATTCAAAAGGATTATTTTTCCTACGAAGCATTTACTAAACGATAAAAGGGAATGTTTTTGTCATACGTATGGGGCGACAACGACTTCTCCTCCGTCGTGACCGTTATTTGAGTTTCGGCTTCCTCTACAAGCCATACCTTCTTTTTAAAAGAAAAATAAATACCATGTTTTACTTTTCTTTTATTTTGGAATTGGAAATGGTTTTCATAATTTTTTTATATCAATGTGTTGTATTGATATCTTGTGATTGAAAGGTCGAAATTTTATGTTTCCTTTATGCATGTTTTATGTGATACGATTATGTTGAGGTTCTTGGGAATTATTATGAAGACGAGTGGTTCCGTGATAGACTAAGGGTGGGTGAGCCCGATATTGCTCTCCAATGCATTGGGTAACGCAAAGGAGTGAAACATGAAGGTTTCTCCGAAGAGATTTAGGGAATATACTGTGATGGGTATTCCAAACGTAACCAAGAGGGTTACTCCCTACGTAAGAATGTTATGAATGCCTCAAGTTACCATTATTTCTTATGATTTCTATGATTTTTTCATGATTTTATGAGGTATGTTAAAGTGAATATGTTTTCAGGGTAATGTATGATTTCACTCTTATGTATATATGTACCCATGATTCCTTTCCATGTTTTTATAACCCATACTGAGCTTTTTATGCTCATCCCAAGTTTTTTTTGAAATGATTTTCACAGGTCAATGGAATGGTACATGATATGATGATAGTGTCAAGGAAGTGTCAAGAAAGAATCCATGTTTTATTTTAAATATGTTTCCATTGATGTGAATGAAGAATACTGTCTTTATGTAACCACATTGTTTATATGAAGAATGTAATGAAAGTTTTATGATCTAATTATCTAAAACTCTAAACCCGAAAAGATCCTCAATATGTAATCTTGTAATAACTCATGATTAAGTAAGGTTTAAGGCTTGGGCCTTATAGTTGGTTCATTGTTCGTCAATTGAGGGATCAAATGATACATTTAAAGTTGGAGGCCTTTGTCTCATTAAGATTTTGATAGCGACTTGGTCTTTATTAGGGCGCGTTGAACGCTCCTCATGACCAATGTTTCTATTCAAATCTTGAATTAACATAGAGAGTATCATGAATTTTTTCCAATTCCCGCTCACATCAGATTGGATATCTCATTTGAAAAATAATCGCATTGATCTTTAAATTGATTATTAGCCATAGTTCTCATATTACTGGACATTAGTAAGAATAAATGGAAAATTAGGGGTAACACATAAAGGTTTCTCCTAATACAAAAACAGATGACTTATAAATTAATTTTATTTCCACAACTTACGAATCTATAAGCTTCAATTTATGTTATCCATGATCTACAGTCTAACATATATTCATAGAGGAATTATTTTAAATTCCCATAATAATGGTTCATACAAAGCATATTAATTTACCAAAGAATATCCACTGGGAGTGTTATATCCAAGAGTTCAGAAAGTACCTTTGTTGTGTACCAGGATACCCCGAGTCATGCCTGAAACTCTTTGTCGGAGATTTCACTCCAAGGTACATATTTACCAGAGCTGCCTCTACCAGCTCATATCCAAACAAATGTTTATTTGAATGGTAACCCACTTACTCAATATCCACCAAAATGTATGGACTTTTTTATTATACATAGACTTGTATATAAGGATTCACTGGTGTTTTCTAATCCTAATCTAAATAATATATAGACCTCTCCTCAGATACCAAATTTATCAAGCATGGTTTATTTACATAGTTAAACATGATTTATTTGAAAAATCATTCACTTGATACAACATAGAAGATCAAGAGGTATAGTATATTTGGGTATTAGGAACATTACATAACAATATTAGTCATAGAAAAAACATCTTATTGAAAACATTAATTACATGACCACTACATTCCCTCACACATAAAATTGAATTAGACAACATTGGGACATGCATAAGAAAAGGAAGAGCGATAAATCCCAGTAAGGGAATAATCATCTAATTACATGAGGAATATAATACATGTGAAAAACAGCCATAAAAATGGAGCACTAGATAAAAATGAAAATAATGTAATGCTAAAGCATGATAATCCTAACATGGATATGTGGCAACAACACATAACATGAAATTAGCAGGATCCAAGGTTCATTGCATGTGGAGCATGAGTAAACCATCATTTCACATGAATCACGGGTAAACCCTAGATGCTATTGAATTGGCATAATTCAACACTCATTTCACATGATGTATCATGATACTATACTTTACCCAATTCATTAGAGAGCTATCAGGGCGCACCCTTCTTAAACATTTTATTTCATGCATTAGTGTGCCACATAGATCATATAACATGGAATCAATAGATGTAATAAGATATATCATTGTTAAGGAATGTGTAATAAGTAAATGAAATTACCGTTCAATATGTATATGTGAATAAAGGTGAATACCCATGATAGGGAATTGGGCGTTGTATTTACTACACAATGACTTTGGCATTGAAAATCGCAGTGCAATTTCGGCGGTGTAACATCATTACATAAGAACTCATAAAAATGGTTGATTAGAAATATATAAGTGTATAATCATATTTAAATGAATTGGACAGTAAATCGGTCCTATAGATACATATACCAACAGTTTTAATGAAATTTATATTCATGATACAAAATAATTTCTTGAATGTAAATGAGGAGAGAGAAATTCTACCAGAATTTCGGCATAGTAATAGGTGTACATAAGATGCATTTAATGAGATAGAAAGGGGTATCTAATCATTCAAACATAAAGAGGGATGTATGGTGGAGGTGAGAGATCCTTCCCCAGAATTTATAATTGACCATAAAATTTAATAACAATATAATAAAACATGGACAAAAAGAGAAATGTTGGAATCCCTTTTTTGGAAGTGTGATACCAAAGGATTAGGAGAGGATTGAGAGAGGATTGAAAGGAACGTGGGGCACTATAAGGAAATTATAGATATAGTAGGGTAGGTATTTTTAAAAATCTAATGGAATTTAGTGATGAGTAGGTGGGAGATTGGGTGGGTTTATATAGGAAAGGGGAAGTAATTCTTTGTTACTTAGGTTTGGGACACATCGAATTAAACTATTCAAAAACCAAAACCAGTCCATGGTTTTTGCCATTGTTTTTTGGAAAAGGAGTGTGAAAAATAATATTTAATAAGGCAAATGGCCTAAAATCTTAAAATAATAGGGGTTCTTATGTGGAGGCGATTCACACTCTCAAGTAAAACCATTTTAAAAGACAAAAATGATTTATATGTTTTGAAGGGTTCACTAACGCATTATAAAATAAATCACAAAAACCCAAAATCGCATTATTTTAAATGAAAAAAATATATTGGCCAAAAATAATGTTTATAGTATCATATTACTTCACTATTTGGCAATTATGATGACATTAAAAACATTAAATATTTAAATGGTATGTAATTTTTACCCAAAAATTCGACTGTCTCAAAATATTATGAAACATTTACCATTTGATAATATTGACTTATTGATATCAAAAATTATATTCACTTTAGATAAATAATTTTCTACATATGCTAATTTTTTACATTTAAAATAAAAACTGACATTTATAGAAAATTCAAGATTTTTGACAAAAACATCTTTCAAGCCTTAATAGAAATTACAATTGCATTCATAAAATTATACGATCATTTAAATTTAATAAAAAATATTTCAATAAAAATAATAATAATATTTTATTAAAATAGTAGTTAATTATAAAATCCATTAATTCCCCCAAAATAGATTTCATAGTTGAATATTAACTAAAAATACTATTTTTTTCATTAAAAACTATTTACAAAGTAGAATTAATAAAATAAATGTATATTATATATACAGAAATAATGTATACAATCTTAGTAGTATTGTATTGTTACATGACCCCTTAAAACACCTGCATAAGTCCTTAGGGTATGTTGTGTGATGGTGACAGACTCTTGGAGTGGCAGGATAACATCGCTCAAGTGGTAATATCTATAGAAATCCACTTCTCTCGTAGGCAGTGCTGTTGGAGCTTAACATATTCATACTCTGTTTGGGCATGGTCAAGGGAGAATCCCAATGACGCCACATTTTTTTGAGCCCCGAAATATGAGATTTTTATGGGGAATCTCTACTAGATGACGTCATAACTTCCTTTGTCTGAGTAAATTAGATTTGTTAAAGCCATATATTAAAACTAATAATGTGATCACTATTCAATAGCTATATTATCAACAGTCACAATTCTTAATAGTATTTAAAAAACCAAAAACTAAAACCAAATAAGTTCATACATTTTAAATAACCGTAAGAAGAAATTTAATTTTACCAGTATGATTTCTCGTTAATGTGTTTTTGGGTCGTTGCAATTTGGATAAAGGCTTCACACTACTTATTTCATGTCCTAGGGGATCTTCAGTACTCTTTTATCATGAATAGTGATGAAATATAAGGTTTCCTACTGATTATCCGGAACTTAACAACATCACTATAATGAAAAATTATCATCTTCCAAGGATTAAAGATATGTTAGATCAGTTTGGAGGAGTTAATATTTCTGAAAGGTGGATCTTCATTCTAGATATCATAAGCTAAATGTTAATAAGGAATAAATTTATAATAAAAACTTCCATACAAGGTAATTAAACTATATGTTATTGGTTATTCCCTTTGCACTTACTCATTCCCCTTCATTCATAAAGGATTTGATGATTAGAGTCATTAGACATTACCTTGAAATTTGTTGGGGTGTTTATTATTGATATTATCTTCTACTCTGAGGCAATGGAGGAACACAAATAACATCATGGGATTGTGTTGTTGATAGTATGGAAGAATATGTTGCACACTTTCTATAGAATGTGTGTATTTTGGATGTTGCATGTAAAATTTTTAGCACATGTGATTACAAGGGTGAAATTACAATAGAAAATTCAAAAAAAATTGAGGAATGTCCAAGACCCTCTAGTGCCATTTAAATTTGTATTTTTTGTGGATTACAAGGGTATTATCGACATTTTATGAAAATTTATCATGATTATCAGGAATACTAACTATGTTAAAAAGGAATGGGGTAATGTATGTATGGATGGAAGAATGAGATGAAATAATCACCGAGTTAATGAGAAGGATAATCACTACACATGTACTCTAATTAGCAAAATTAAATAAAATTTTGTGATAAATAGTGATTTTTTAGGGAAAGGATTGTGCTTTGTACTCCTGAAAGATGATAATTTGATATCATACACCTCACAGCAGTGGAAAATCCATGGGATGAACTACCAGACAGATGATATTGGGATAGTAGCTAAGATTGATTCCTTGAGATTCAGGTGGAACTACCCCGGTGGTGAGAAGTGTGATATATATACTGATCACAAGAGAATAAATAGACATTCTTTCACGACCTATTGCCCAAGGCCCATGTTGTGACTTCCCCATGACTACCTCCCACTGGCTGGGGTAGGAGACTAGTTCCGGGTAGGCATACCCCATATGAATTACAGTCATTTTCCAAAGTACCTATATACTCATGCGCAACTGCCAACTAAATATATTGCATGGTGAATACACAATCTAATCAACACAAGATATGAAAATAGAAAACTGACGGTAAATAAGGCCAGAATAAAAGAAGAACTAGAATCAAAATACAATAGTAAATGTCTCTGGAACTCCACTAGTGAAAACCCTGCCTAAATGGTACATAGAAAAACATCTATCTGATGTCGCAGAAACACATATCTTTTGTTGGATCACTCTATGTACTACATGGCCCTAGTCCACCATGGAATCTGTCAAATCATTGATCTTCTACACAAGAAATTACAAGTGTTGGAGAATCCCATGCAGGGGTGGGAAAAAAAACTCAATAGGGACCCCAAACCACACAGGTATACCATATAAAATACACAACGTAGACAACCAAATAGTTGCATAAAGAGTTACCTCTAACAAGTACAACCAAAAGAGTTACTTGATTTATATCACATAGGTATAACCTAATGTATATAGATACTGACTATTATTCTTAAGGATTAAAATCTTATACTTTTGAGGGATTCATCAATGATTAGTAACCTGGGATATCTGGCCACTAAGGTCTCCTCATTTGTCAGTCCACTGAGGTTTGTTCGACTATTGTGACATTGAGGTTCACTCATATAGTGGGCTATGGAGGACTACTCAGCTACCATGAAACTGAAAACCACCCATCTGCCAGTGCACTAAGGTCCACATATCAACTATTCCTTGGAGGTCCACTCATCACTTCCTTATCATCATATCCAACCGTATGATTTATGCTTGTAGCTTGGTTGATTCTAGGAGAATTTAATTCTCAATCCATAGATCATAACCCAACCCCCTATAAACTCCATTTTTGTTTGTCAAAAGGACATCCACATTGCAAGGGTCCCAATTTCCCAACCAACTTGTTAATCGAACGTACTGTTTGAATGATATGTCTATTATAATAAAAAAGTGGCTATTTGGGTCTGGGTCTAGTCCGTCCTGGCCAGATTCATTAGACTCTAACTAAACTAGTTAGTTATGAGACAAACTTATTTGTCTTGGACCACGGGTAGGCCGATTGGGATTACTGGACTTGGCTGATTAGGCTGTGAGTCCTACCCTACAAACAAGTCCCTCTCTGGCTTAGCCCACCTTGGAGGGCTGGTTTCTTTTCAACAGAGCCGACCAATAGCTTTATTTCGCATAGAAAACACACATTGGTAGGTCGTTTTCATACATACTTTATGTGGTAGGTTCTTCATGGCCGGTCAGATGCCTACATCCCCCGTATTCTATCTAGAAGACCATGTCCTGAAACCAACCCGTGGACCGATAATAGGTCTCCCGACCAGGCACTGTGCCCTACTAGTGCTGCGATTCTTCCCCACGATAGCCCATTGGTCGTATCCTCCATTCCATATGTGTCTCCCCTTTGGCGTTGTGTTTCCTCACATCGGTGTCTTGGAGTTATGTTTCCTCACATCGGTGTCCTGCAACCTACTAGCCTAACGCAGCTCACCACTGGTGTCACGGTTCTGTCCGACCACGACTTCCTCCGCTACAGCACACAATCAGTTATTTCTACGGGACACCAGATTTGACCGGTTTGTCCATTTTCATATCGGAGTGCACCACTGGAATCCATTGGTAATCATCATCACTACAACGTTCTCCAAGTCATCTAGTCACTAATTTGTGTGGGGGGGGGGTGGCACATAATACCTTTTAAAAAATTTTGACGTTGCCACATGGCTTTGTCGGATAAGAATAGTAGGAACTGAAAGGAAGAGCACTAAGAACAATTGAGGTATGGATGATGGCCTTTTTATTTTGTCCTTCATATGTCCCATTAGATAGAAAATTTGAATGTATTATATCTCATGTTCCTACCCTTCATATCCTAAATTTTTTATCCCATCCCTCATGAATGAACAACCCATGGATTAACCTGTTAGTGGGTAGACCCACATTCTTTATTTCGAATGAATGAAATGTGAATTAATATCCCAAAGAATAAAATCCCTACATTTAATCAGATTGATCATCGATGAAGAATCGATTCACTCCATCGTTGTTCGTCAGTTGTAGATCCGTGACTCTCATCGATGATGGTTACCTTCGAAGTGGAAGAAAGAATTTTTCGGTGATCCATTATTTTTCACCACTATCTACATGAAAAAGCCACTCCCCTATAGTCTCATAGGAAATCTAGGATCGTTCCAATGATCCCATGACACTATTAATCAATTAAATGTTGGAAACATGTTTGAACATTTTTATATCTCTGAGTGTCCACATTGTTTTTCCATTTCATTTATGAAATGAAACTGTATTTATATTACTCGTGATTTGTAGCATCATTACACAATTTCATTTGTGAAATGACATAGCTCGCTCGACGATTCATTGTAGATAAACATTTTAATATAAGATAAACTTTTTTAACTTTATTTATTTTTATTTCAATTTCTCAAAAAATATCTTTTTCCCTCGAAAAGAATCGGTCAAGGTTAGGCTCTGCCTATTGAAAGAACACTCTGACGAGCTCAATGAAACTCTTGGATTTCAATCAGATTTAACATTTAAGAGATATAATATTTTTAAAATAAAATAATCATTATTTAATTATTTTATTTATGGTGATGTCCCAAAAATAAATATCTACAGTTATCTTGCATAGGCCAATCTCAAGAATTGTCTTAAGATAGAAAACCCCCAAGAACTCAACAATGGTCTCAAATATTCAATCCATATCACTGTTCATGTGTTATAAAGAGATGAAAAATAAAAAAAATTATTTATTTATTTTCCATACGTTTATTCAATTTTGTGTTCTCTCACTGGAGGACATCACCGACTATACCTAAGTCACACTTATGTTATACCCATCATCCTGAATGCAATTGTGCCCTCATATTTCAGATCCAAGCACCAGTTTAATAATTATTCTGGTTTTTTAGTAAAACTTCTCTTGCAATCTATTTAAAAACACAAAATACTTCAACAGACCATTACTGGAACACCAGGCCTCATAATTTCACTGCGTCTCAATGCATGGTCTCAAAATTTTCCAAGATTATTTTAAAAATAAAATAGAAAAAATATAAGTCATTAGATTTTCCCCGCCTTATGTTTTTACATCCCTAAAATCCAAACCAATTGATTCTCATATAATGAGGGTACAAACATGAACCTAAGGCTCCTGCTCTCACTTTCTCTCTTAGAGATTGTTGTGCTTCCATTGAATTCACACTTGAGTAATCAGTCTTCTATAGATGGTCCCCTCCTATCAATCATCAATCTCTATCAGAAATTACATAGTAGATGCACCCTCATCAACATCTAGCTAACCTTAGCCAAAGAATTGTAGGCCATATTATAGAGAGACCCAAAAAAACACATGACCTTCCTTCTATATCATTAAGTGTCTCCATAACCTATTAGAATATTACTTTTGATAGCATTGTGTAGTCTCTATCTTCTCTCAGATGACCTACACCATCTCTACAGTAGCATGTACCATCTCAATGCCCATGAGTGTTGAATCCTCAGGGTTTGTCCAAAAATTTGGTGAACAACAGGTTCTCTATTACAAGGCATTGAATGGTGTCATACACACGGTGGAGTGGTATCTTCTTCTTGAGGTAGACGATCCTCCCAACTGAATAAAAAATCAAGGATGTAAGCATGTATAATTTCATCTTGGACCTGAAAGGTCTGTTCTGTCTAGCTGTCTGGATACATGTGGAATTCATTTCTTAAGAACAACTGAGTACAAAATTCCTCCATCGATACATACCACACAATGAATTTATTGTGTGTAGCAAGATCAAAGATTGTCTTTGATAGGACTATATGGAGTCAATCTATCTCATGCACATACAGGCATCCCAAGATCTATATGGGACACTACTATTAAAAGGGTAATAAGTGATCGACATGGTGAGTTGGTCAAAGATCACCCTGATGGTGTCAGGTCCACTAGACGTATGTGATAAAAGTATCACGAATTCCCTCGATATCCATTCTCACTGCACACAAGGCCCCCCTAGTAAGAAAAGTGCATCCCCTTCCAAAAATAGTGTCTCGACCTGGTGTGTGTTCAAACCAAAAAAAAAGATTAAACAAGTGCTCAACATTTTTATCAATATGTAATCTCAGCTTCAACCTACTTTTTCATCCCCAGTGACTGACTTGACACCCACATGTATATCCTGATATATCATGTCACTCTAGGAATCCACTCCTAAATCTGTTCATCCTTTGAAAAGAGTGACATGTTCCACACCTTTTGAATATTATTTAGGGGTATTCTCTATGGAAAATTGAGCACAAAATGACTCATAGTTTTTAAATTTGATTTGTTCCTCCCATACTCACATTAATATTGGATTGGTAACAACCACCGATTGGTTGAAATTTTTATCATCTCTATCCATGAAGGAGAACTATAATGAGGACATCCACATTGTTTCCTTATTCACGAACAATGAATTGGATCTCCTGATGAGAGAATCTGCTACCACATACCACTTTCAAGCAGTATAGACTACTTCAAAGTCATTGTCCTGGTGAAATTAAATCCATCATCTCTGTCACATGTTCCAATAATCCTATGTAAAGAAAATACATGGGTATCCATGGGTTAAAGTAGATATTAAACTCTTCACCCATAAGGTAGTGTTGCAAAATCATCAAAGTAAAGACATCAACTTCCATCCCAAGGCCATGTGTGGCATTATTCTACTCATGTGCTCTCAACTACTGAGAACTGTCATGCTCCCTTCCACTGATGAAAGAGATCATTGATCCTAGGTATTTTGTACTTATTCATCACATTCTCTTAGTTTAGGCTTCATAATTCAACAAATAACCTCATGATCTAGTGTTCCTTCTTAGACAACAATATCAAGGATACCCATAGTGAAACATTGGGTTTCACAATTCCCTTCCTTTGCAAGTCCTCCGCCTATACCCTTAGATCCTAAAAGCTCTTTGAAAGTCATCTGATGTATAGATGTTGATAATGATTCCATCTCTGGGTGTAGAACAATGTAGAAGTATACCCCCCTATAAAGAGGAATACTAGGAACATATTGTGGGAATAGGTCTTTATATTCTTCCACTACTACTATGAACTACAAATTCATAACATCCACTGCCACAAGGGTACATCTAGCTGACTCAAGAGTGATCGGTTACACCCAACTAGGCATGAGCCTAACTCGTGCTTCCTGGGATTACCTTTTCTTCAACAAAGGAAAATGTAATTCTTACAATTCTGACATTTCACATCCTTTTTCTTAAAATAGGTAATCTGAGCATGAACTGTAGATGACCAGTCCATACACATTATAATGTAATAAGGCTTCAACACATCAATAATGATGTTCCAAGAGATACTATAACCTCAAGGGTTTGATTACAGAGTTGGTAGAAGTGTATTATCGAGTGTCCTTTCTTATTTATCTCCATATAAAATAATTAACTAAACTGTTTAACCAAAAAATCATCTTCTTGAACAAGATATGTGACAAGAAGGAATTATTAGCACATTCGACTATTAACACATATTCTATGATTACATACAGACCATACCATTAATAATTCTTGTAGACCATGTGTCATTTTCTTTTAAATCATTTTTCTACTCACATCCCATATCCTTATTCTCTTTAAGCCTAGTGTGGACCACATCAGGGTGGTATTTGTAACATGATGAAATGTATACCACCTCCTACTATTCACCCAGCTCATCTAGCATGTTTTTCGCCTTATAGTTTTATCTATTATTATCACTACCTCTGCCCCGGTTCCCATCAACCATTTTTCTGTTATCACACTGTTTGGTATATATCTAGTATATTTCCCCTACTACCACTGAAAATTCAATACCTTTTTCTAGAATAACTGTACTCACCCCATGAGACTTATGCTATTGATCCCCTATCATGGGACCTCTTCATGGAACATCTCACCTATCCTGGTATCATATTCTAATGTTGGATTCCTACTTTACCACTCCAGACATCCACTGGATGTATCTACTCAGCCAATGTATATTCGACTACAATGGATCTTTCTAGAACACTATAAAATGTAGGATTGAATAATGGAATATTGCATGGTCATATTTCCCTAAACCCACCATTCTCAGAGGTTCAATCATGGAATAAATGGTCATATCATATTTATCGAGTACATATAGAGTCTGGTATGCCCCGATCAATATTCAGCTACCATCATGTCAGCCTTTCGATGAAATAAAAGTACTTTGGAATGCATAGCGCATAGATTTTAAGGAAATATCCCCTTCTCTGAAAAATATTCTCGATCTATTCCCATGTTATAGACACATCATCCAATGATAGAGTAATCTTAACCCCACTATCGCCCTGCTAATCCATGTTGAAGGCTCACTTCTAGGACCATCATATGATCTAATGGAGTCTTTACTAGATGAATAACATTGTCCCTAAAACAGGTTATTCCATAGCTTTCTGTGAGTCGGGGTGGCCTCAGAACCTGAGGGGACTGTATTTATGAAACTTGTTATGTGCCCTCACCCCACACATATCATCCACTAGTACTACGAGTACCATGTTCTACTCCATCGGATGTGGTGTAGCAGGTAGACCACATGGTGGTGCTATCTCTGTTACAAACCCTTATATCAATCTTGTCACCCCATAGATCATCCTCATGGCCATACAGGGGAATCCTAGATGGATGTATATGTGAAGCATCCTTAAACATAAAAATATTCTCCATGATAAACTGTGTATACCTGATGAGATTACTCAAGAAGGATATTTAAAATGAAACCCAATATTATAGGATGCATGTTCCATCATTTTTCATTGAAACTGGTTTTTTGAGCTATTGAGTCGGAAAGAAGAATTCAGGGTCCTGTTTAATGGATACATCATCCGTTGTACCAACACTAGATTCCTTAGATTGAAATATGAACTCAAAACAGGCAAAACGTTTTCCCCAAACCAAACACATAGGCTCTAGGTTATTATGGTATAATCGATCTCATCTGATACCACTAAGTCAGGAACCATCCCCTAACGCATGTTCCATGACTACCAAAAGCTTTTCTCCCATATGTAAGGGGATGGTGATTATCACTCGGTAAGTATATCCCTATAAAATTGGACACATTTTCCGAAGTACTTGTGTACAATAACTCAACTCCAAGATAGAGATGGTGGAAGGCAAATACACTAAGTAAACAACACTGTGTATGAAAATTGAAAACTGGAGGTATACATGGCTAGAAAACAATCCCAAATAAAACCAAAATTTAAAAGTACAAGTCTTTAGAAAACCATTGAAGAAAAACCTACAAGTAGAAAAGGTAAAAAAATAGATATTTGAAGGAACTAAAGAACATGTCATCAGTCGAGTCATGCTATGAACCACCTAGACCGGGTCCACTATAAAATCCATGCAATCATCAATCACATACATAATACCTGACATGTTTTGGAAATTATCATGAAGGGGGATTAAAACAATACTTTGTAGGTTACCCAAATTAAAAAGTTATAACATAATAACATACAAAAAATCAGATTACCAATGTGGTACGTGATGGGTATCCTCTAAGAAGTAGTATAAATTGAGTTACAAGAGTCATCTCAGACATGTATAACATAATTGATAATTATAAATATTATCATTCATTAATATGAAAATCTTGAACTATCGAGGGACTCATCGTTAATGAGTTTATGAGGTCTATTGGGCCATAGAGGTCTTCTCCTATGCTGGTCCCCTGAGGTCTTCATGGCTAGTTGGCCATTGAGGTCTGCACATATTTCATTCCACTGTGTTCTACTCAGCATCCAGGAAACTATGTTTTTCATGTCAGTTGGTCCACTATGTTATTCTTTGCTATAGTGCCACTGAGATCCCATAGTCTTCTGGGCCACTATGGTCTAGTCGTCACTTCCTTCTCATCAGAGCCTGCTATAGGATTTCTGCTCATAGTCTGAATGATTTTTGGATAATCATCTCCTCAATCTAGTATTAATATTTAAGCCTCCATGGAAACTAAACTGGAGAATGTAAAAATGCATTGTCTCATTGCAAGGGTCCCAAAGCCACAAAAAAAACAAATTAATTGGATGAACAATATGGATGTTTTGATCATTTTAATAAAATGGGTCTAATTGGGTATGGGTCAGGTTCGGCTAGCTTTATTTTTCTGACCCGACCCAATATGGCACCCCTATGGCATGACTGACACTAGTAGGGTGGTTTTTTCCCATCCTGTCCACCCAACGACTCAGTTTCTCCTTGCCCAGGCCCATGCGGGTGGGAAGTTTTGTCCAGCCCGGATGTGGAACCCACATTATCTACCCACTATTATGCAGTCATCCTAGAATACCACCTCTCCTGCATGATATCCCATGTACCACATACCCACACCAAAATGTGGCCCGACCACAGGTCACCTGACCTGATGTTGTTCTCTAATGACAAAGTAGTTCCTCACCACCGCAACCCGTTCTTCATGGCCCCCTGACCTGACATGGTTCCCCACTAGCATCACGCTTCTGCACCAGTGTGACCTCCTCCAATTCGGTGTGTTGTTGGTGAAAGTTGACACCCACATGTAGTCACTAATGTGTACCATCATCTGAACCGATGTGACATCTGTTTATTTTGTCATCCACTAGACCTACTTCGAAGAACTGTTTTCCAATCAAATATATGCTCTAGAATACTAGGTTGTTCGCCATCACTACTAACTGCTCAAATTCATCTCGTCATCGATAGGAGAGTTCAACCACGCTCAGAGCCTCCATGAAATGTATGACATGACCACGCGGGCCCGTCGGTGAAGAATAATTGGATGGGGTAAGAAGAAATCCAAGAACAGATGAGGGATGGATGGTGGCCTTGTTTGTTCTGCCTTAATTCTTCTTCATTGAAGAAAACTGGGAAGGGAGTAATTACCTTGTTCTTACCTTTTGAACCCTCTAGAAGATTGATGAATTATTCCTATGATTTCTGTTTTAATAATCACAAATCATTGTGACTTAATCCGGTTGGATTTATCATATACATAATCACAATATTTTATTGAATCTGTTTATATCGGTTGGATGATGTTTTTATCTCTTTGTTTTTGATTTATAATTATTCTTGAAGTCTTCTGGATTAAACAGACACTTTTTGTTCTGTTAAGACAATGGTCGCACCGATCCATATCACAAGACAACAGTCGCACCGATCCACATCACAAGACAACGGTCACACCGATCCATATCACAAGAAAATGGTCGCACCGATCCATATCAAAAGTGGACGATCGCCCCGATCCATATCAAAATACAAGATGTCTCACCGATGCTGATCAAATGAGTCACTGATCATGACACAACGATGTTGATCATCTGAGTCAACGAAGATGTCTCACCGATGCTGATCAAATGAGTCACCGATCATGACGCACCGATGCTGATCATCTGATTCAATGAAGATGTATCACTGATGCTGATCAAATGAGTCACCGATCATGACGCACTGATGCTGATCATCTGAGTCACCGAATATGTCTCACTGATGCTGATCAAATGAGTCACAGATCATGACACACCAATGTTGATCATCTGATTCACCGATGAGGACACACTGATGTCTAGCCACTGACGATGATGCTGATGACCTACCAATTGCTTGACTCACTAATAGTCATAAACAGCTGTTTCAATTTCTTTATCTTTATTTAATCTACCCAATGGTCATATTAGGTATGTTTTATTGCTCTGAAATTTATTTAATTAAGGTTTTTGGATGTCAGGGAACCGTACCTCGTACCATCAAAAAGAAATCATTTCTTTTGATGGATCTCTTGCCATAAATATAAGAAGTCCTTGTTGGTGAAAACACACCATGTGACATCGAAAGGACATAAATGAGTGTAATGTGTGGTGGAATAGATAACTATGGAAGACAAGAGAATAACTCACAATAATAAGACACAGAAGCTCATACACCCTCAAGCTTACTCAAAAAGAGTTTTGTACATTCACGAGGACATTGAAGAACTTCATCGACTACATTTATCACTATCTCTAAACATTGATGAAAACAAGATGACACTCTGTTTTTCAGACAAAAACCAGAAGAGGACTCAGAATCATTTCGGATGAAACTCAAGGAGTCCAAGTCTTCACTACAACCACTAGAGCCATTTCTAAACTCTACATCTCTGCTCTGTGATTCATTATTTTACATTTCAAGCAATGTGTGTAATCTTCTGTATTCAACACACACACTGTCTCCTGTACTTTATCTGGAGGATCTGTAAATCCTTAGAAAACTCTTTACATCATTCATTTCCCACAGTAATAGTGGTAGTGGTCGTGTGTGACCTGGAGAGCTGGTTGCTATTGTTTTTTCCCACGAATAACAGTGGTAGAGGTCTTGGACCTGCATAGTAATAAAATGCTGTGAACCCCGATCCAGGGTGTGGATCAATTTTTTTAAATTGTTGAGAGGACTAAGTCTTGGCTTGAGAGTGAACCTCTTGGTTATATCTATTGTGCTATATCTTTCAAAGTTATTCTTTTATTCCATTACTAATTACTTTAAAACCAAAACTATTTTATAGTCACATTGATAATTAAACTCGCAAGTGCTTATAATAGTTGTAAATCAGTATGTTAGTTTCAAAAGTTAATCAACTTTTCTGTTTTGATTAACTGTGAAATAATCAATCCCTTGAGAACCCAACAGAACCTTTACATTGATATAAATCCACTACAGTTTAATTTAGTATTTTATTTGGGGGTTTTTAGGACAATGTTTTTAAAACAAAAATTTTAATTGGAACTCAATTCACCACCCTCTTGAGTATCCACTCCAACCAACATTTGGTATCAGAGGATTTAAGATATTTTCTAATGTAATATTTTTTTAACTGTGATTTTATTTGTATTTTAATGTTCTTAAAATTTCTGTTATTTCTCAATTTTTATCTCTTTAAAATCTTTGCTTTAATTAAGTTATCATGGATAACGGACTTGAAGGTGTTGTAACCAATAGACCACCATTTTTCAATGGAAACAACTATGCTCAGTGGAAGATTAAAATCAAAATTCATTTAGAGAGCATGGGTTTTGATATTTGGACTACTATAGAATTAGAATATAAAATTCCTACTACTGTTAGATCTACATGGAATAAAGATACTAAGGCTACCTACAATAATAATTGCAAAGCTATGAATGCCTTGTACTGTGCTTTAGGAGATAAAAAATTTTATAGAATATCTTCTTGTAAAACTGTTTATGAAATTTGGGATACCTTAGCCGTCTCTCATGAAGGAACAACTAATGTTAAGGAAATGAGATTGAATACTTATACTATTATGTATGATACATTTAAGATGAAGCTTGATGAACCCATTTCTGACATGTATCTCAGGTTTAAGGAAATTTTCAACACAATGACTTCTTTGGGAAAGGATGTTCAATCAAAGGAAAAAATTATGAGAATTATGATATGCCTACCTGAAATATGGAGAGGAACTTCTGTCTTAATTAGGGAATCATGTGATATTGGTGAACTGCCAATCAAGGAACTAATTGGCATGTTGATGATGTATGAAGTGGAACTCAAGGTTAAAAAAGAAGAAGATGATGAACCTAGAAGGAAGTCAGTTTCTTTCAAGACTTCAACTTCAAAGAACAAGGATAAGGAGAAGCTTCAAGCTATAAATGAGAGTTCAAGCTGTGATGACAGTGAAAGTGATTCTGATAGTGATACTGAGATGGATAACATTGCCAGATGGTTTAAGAAGTTTTATAGGTAGAAGAAGTTTTTCAGAAAATAAAATTATAAAGGTAAGTACGATAATACGGGACATTGGAAAAAGGATTGGAAGAAATATGACAAATAAGATGAAGTTGTCTGCTATGAGTGCAAAGGAAAGGGACCCATAAAAGCAGACTGTCCAATGATGAAACACAAGAAGATATATGAATACAAGGAAAATAAGTTTAAGAAATCCATGAAGGCTACTTGGAGTGCTTCTGAGGATAGCTCCACTGTATCTGAAGTTTCTAAAACTCAACACAAAAATAAGGCAAACATGTGTTTTATGACAAACACCTCTGAGGTAACATCTGAAACTCCTACTTTAAATTCATATTATTCTGAAGATGATTCTGACACAGAAAACATGTCAAAATCTGATCTATTTGAATACTGTGATATGTTAGAAGAAACCTATAATGAGCTGAAAGACAAATACAAAGGTTTAATAAAATAGTATGCTTTAACTGTTAAACATAAATCTGATCTTGATATTGAAATGGAAAAGAATGATCAGTTTCTTAAAGAAAACACTGAACTAAAATTATCTAATGAGGAACTCAAGAAAGTCATAGAGAAATTTACCAATGGAAAAGATACTCTTACTCAGATGCTAGGTACGAAAATATCACCTAGATACATTACTGGTATAGGATACCAACCTGGACAAAGGAAAATTACCAAAACTAAATTCATTCCTAAATCTGGACAGAATGTAGCTAGTTCCGAAACATTATATTCTCCAACTAGTTATATTCATAGTTATGGATCTAATAAATTTTATCTTTCAAAATCTATTGACTCTAGAAATCATATGAGACCTATTAGACAAATATGTGTACCTAATGTTTTATTGGCTAACCTGTCTGGACCCAAGAAGATCTGGGTACCAAAATCATTTCCTATCTAAATTTTTATGGTAGGGAACCTACTTAAAGAGCTCATGTAGAAAGCCTTGGTATTTGTATAGAGGATGTTCAAGAAATATTTCAGGAGACTTCTCATGCTTTAAAAGCTTACTCAGAGTTGATGGAGGGTTTGTCACCTTTGGTGATAAGTCAAAATAAAAAATCATCAGCTTAGGCCAGATTGGTAACACTGACTCAGTATTAATTTCTAATGTTTTATTTGTTGATGGACTTTAATATAATTTTTTAAGTATTTCTCAGTTATATGATGATGGTTTTTATGTTAAATTTGAAAACAATTCCGGCAATGTTTTTAATTCTAAAAATGTTTTAGTGGTTTCTGCTTTAAGAAATGAAAATGTTTATGCTGTTGATTTAAATTCATTAGCTCTGAAGAATATTGCGTGTTTAAATTCTTTTCATAAAGAGTCTTGGATTTGGAATAGAATATTTGGAAACTGAAATGTGCATTCACTTAGAAAACATGCTAGGAAGAACTTAGTTAGAGACCTACCCAATCATGAATTTCCAGCAGACAAAGTTTGTAATCCTTATCAAAAGGGAAATCAACATAATTTTTCTTTTAAATCAAAAAATAAATTTCAACTTCTCAACCTATCGAGTTAGTTCACATGGATTTATTTGGACATTCTAGAGTTTCTAGTTTAAATGAGAAGCACTATGTTTATGTTCTTGTATATGACTTTTCTAGATAAACTAGGGTATATTTTCTAGCTCAAAAAATTGAAGCTTGTTCTTTATTTGTAAAATATTACAAGTTTGTAGAAAACCTTCATGGACTTAAAATTAAAAACCCGAGAAGTGATCATGACCGTTAGTTTGAAAATCATGAGTTTGAATCTTACTGCTCACACATTGGCTATAGTCACAATTTCTCTGCCCCTAGGACACCTCAACAGAATTGTGTAGTAGAAAGAAGGAATAGAACCCTGCATGAAATTGCAAGGACTATTCTTAATGAGTATGACCTACATGTTTATTTTTGGGATGAAGCTGTAAATACAGCTTGTTATGTTATTAATAGAGTCTTGATCAGACTTGTTCTTAAGAGTACCCCTTATGAGTTATGGAACCATAGGAAACCTAAGGTTAACTACTTCAGAGTTTTTGGTTGCAAAGTCCTTATTCTTAATACTAAAGACAATCTGGAGAAACTTTCATCCAAGAGTGATGAAAGAATTTTCCTAGGATACTCTATTTCTAGTAAATCATATAGTGTTTTCAATAAGAGAACCAAATATGTGGAAGAATATGTTCACATCAAATTTGATGAAACTGATCCACATGACCTAAGACCACTCTTGAAAATCATGAAGATGATCTCTTTGTTTTGAACTTTAATGGTAAAGACAATGGACCTGTAATTAAAACATCCAGTTCTAGAAATTTTCCAGAACCTGCTTCTGTTGAACCTCAACCTGTAGATGAACCTGAAATCTCTAGTCCTAAATTTTCTAGACCAACTAGGATTCTAAAGAACCATCCGTTAGATGTTGTTGTAGGTAATTTAGATAGAGGAACAAAGACTAGATATTCTCTAAGAAATCAGGTTGAACATCAAGCTTTTCTTTCACAGTTAGAACCTAAAAATATCAATGATGCTACCAATGATGAATTTTGGGTAATGGCTATACAAGAAGAACTAAATCAATTTGAAATAAACAATGTCTGGAAATTAGTAGAAATACCGAAGGACACTATAACCATAGGCACAAAATGGGTGTTTAGAAACAAAGTTGATGAATCTTAAAACATCATTAGAAACAAAGCTAGGCTAGTTGCACAAGGTTTCAATCAAGGAGAAGGAATTGACTATCCGGAAACCTTTTCACATGTAGCTTGATAAGAGGCTATTAGAATCTTACTTGCCTGTGCATCACATTTGAATTTCAAGTTATATCAAATGGATGTGAAAAGTGATTTTTTTAATTGTTTTATTGTTGAAGATGTTTTTGTATAACAACCACCTGGTTTCTCAAATCCTCATTTTCAAAATCATGTTTTTAAATTTCTAAATCTTTATATGGTTTAAAAAAAGCTCCAAGATCTTGGTATGAAATAATTTAAAACATTATTATTTCAAAAGGATTTACAAAAGGAATAGTTGATCCCACTCTTTTTATAAAAATTATTTCAAATGATGTTTTAATATTACAAATCTATGTTGATGATATTATTTTTGGATCTTCTAAAAATTATTTATGTACTGATTTTTCAAAGGTTATGCAAAATGAGTTTGAAATGAGCTTAATGGGAGAACTTAAGTATTTTCATGGATTTCAAATATTTCAAACTAATGATGGTATTATTCTAAATAAATGTAAATATACTAAGGATTTATTAAAACGTTTTGGTTTGGATAGTATTATGGAAATTGATATACATATGAGTACTACATGTAAATTGGATGTTGATGAAACTGGGAAACCTGTTGACCAAACCTATTACAGAGGTATTATTGGGAGATTACTTTATCTTACTACTAGTCGACCAGATATTATGTTTAGTGTGTGTATGTGTGATAGATTTCAAGCTAATCCAAAAGAATCAGACTTACTGGCTGTTGAAAAGATTTTTAAATATCTTATATATACTGTGAATTTATGTTTGTTTTATCCAAAAGGACAATCATTTGACATAAAAAGTTATTCAGATGTCGAATTTGGTGGATGTAAGTTAGATAGGAAGAGCATATATGGAACATGTCATTTACTTGGAAAGTCCCTAGTATCATAGTGTAGTAAGAAACAGAACTCAGTTGCATTGTCTACTGCTGAAGCAGAATATATTGCTGCTGGTAGTTGCTATGCACAGATTCTATGGATGAAACACAATTTATTGGACTATGGATTTGATTTTAAATATGTGTCAATTAACTGTGACTATAGTAGTGCGATCAATATATCTAAGAACCCTGTGGCTCACTATAGGACTAAGCACATTTATGTCAGACATCACTTTCTAAGAGATCATTATCAGAAAGGTGATATTTACCTAGAATTTATTAGTTCTGAACATCAATTAGATGATATTTTTATGAAGCCTTTATTCTATGAAAGAATTAATTTTATTAAACATGAATTGTGTATGATCGATCTGTGAAACTGATCTGTGAAACCGATCTGTGAATGTGATCTGTGAAACAGATCTGTGAAACCGATCTGTGAAACCGATCTGTAAAACCGATCTGTGAAACAGATCTTTGATACCGATCTGTGAAACCGATCTGTGAAACCGATCTGTGAAACTGATCTGTGAAACCTATCTGTGAAACCGATCTATGAAACTGATCTGTGAAACTGATCTGTGAAACCGATCTGTGAAATTGATCTGTGAAACCGATCTCTGAAACTGATCTGTGAAACTGATTTGTGAAACTGATATGTGAAACTGATCTATCAAACTGATCATTCTTTTTATTACTTTTTATTATGTTGTAATTAATTAATTACTTTTATCATTATTATGGAAACCCTAAATGATGAAATAAATGATACGCGGCTATTCTTATTCCCAAAACCTTCGACCTTTCATTTCCCGCCAAGTCGTATATCCTCTCTTCTCCTCTACTTCGAACCTTCGAACTCCTGATTTCCCCAGAATCATAAAATGTCTAAGTAGAAGAGGCCATGCAGAGGATCAGAAATTCTTGTACCTTCAAAGCGTGCTCGAGGCGAGTCGAGTAGTACCTCTCAAAGATCAGTAAATCCGAACCTGGAATCTCGGATTGTGACTGTAGAAAAAGAAGTTAGTTCTTCCTGGATTTTGACAAGTAAGTCGCTGTTGTTACATGTTTTAGAATCGCAAGGATGGAAAGCCTGGTTCTCAGATAACACTCATGTATACTACCCAATGCTAGTGCATGAGTTTTATATAAATCTGTAAGTTACTTTAGATTGTGTAGAGGCTTCCAAAATGTCTTCTGTAGTTAAAGGAAAGAAAATATCTTTTTCGTCTAAACAATGGGTTGAATGTTTAAATGTACCCCATGAGGGTCGGTATGAGGATTATGCTAGAAAAATTCTTCCAAACACGGAATACATCTCATATCAGTTAGCTTTAAAGCTTTTGACTGGAAACAGAGAGTCAAAGAGAATCACATCCCTAGAGTTAGATGGTGAATGTATACTTCTCTTTATGTTTATTCAGCACCAAATTTTTCCTAGGAAAGGAGATTTTTCTGTTGTAAGATACCAGGATGTTTCTCTATTTTTTTTAATAAATTCCCATGAGAAGATCAATTTGTGTAGATATCTAATGGTACACATATCTGGAAGGGTGAAACCTTCTAAGAAAGCCATTGCCCTTTTCTATTCCAAAGTGATATCTGCTATTTTAAAGAATCTGGAATGTGTTGATGAAGCTGATGAGATAGCTGAATCTGATAGTTGTTTTTGTGTTAACAATGAAATTTGTAAAAGGATGAAAATAAAATGGAAGCCATGGAAAAAATTCTCGGTTGCTGATGAGGTCAAGTTGTATGAATCCTACATTCCCACTAATCATGAAAAGTGGTCGAAGGGTTTGAGAGACCCTGTTTTGAAATCAGACGAGGAGCCAATTTATTCTGATGATGAGGAAGAAGTAGATGTTGAAAGGAATAAGGACACTGAAGAGGCTGGTAAACAAGGGATGGAAGAAGCTGAAATAGAAGAATGAAGTATGTCACCTCCTGATGATAGGAGTTATCCTGATACTGTGAGCCCTAAGAGAAGATTGGACTTTGGATCTACCAGTCCACCTTTACCCTTACCTGAATCAGAACTAGTTCTTGGTGATGAAGAAACTAGTGACACTGAAGTATTTGACAGTGAAGTTTCTGTGAAGAATGAAAATGGGAATGGATGAAAATGATGATAATGATGATGATGATGATAATGAAGATGATGGTAATAAACGACCAGTGGATGGTCTTGCTATACCTCCAACAGAAACACATCAAACTATACCATAAACAAATGCCAATGGAATTATAGATTCTCTAGAAATCAGTGGAAAAGAAAGTTATGATAAAACGAAATATACTCTGTGTGCTACTGTCTAAGATGATTACCCTAGTTTTGCTGTTTTGTGTTTAGAGTATTCTGAAGAAGAAGAGGAAGAATCAGAATCTGCTGTGGTTGTGAAGGAAAGCCACCCGGTTGAGGAAAGGTTTTCTCATGATGTTGATGCTACAGATGATCATCTACATAGTTCTACTGTCTCTCAGTCCGATTTTGATATGTTCAAAAGTGAGTTGCTTACTGCTGTGAGAGATACAGTCAGAGAAGAAATTTCAAATGCTATTAGACCAGAGCTGGCCAATACTGGTGAGTTTATTGGCAGACATATATCCTCTCTAAATCAGATTCTGAAGGATCTAAAATCTGGCCAAGTTTCATTATCAAATGAATTTAGATCAACCATCTCTGGTATGATGGAAGTGTTGAGAAATCTGATTAAACTTCTTAAGAAGTATGTTCTGCGAAAGTTGAAAGCTGAGATAACTCAGATAGTTGCTCAAGCTAGTACAGTCAAAGTAACCAAGATCACTACGCATGAGCTAGAGGCTCTAAGGAAGATTGTGCATGATGAATTGGCCTCCATTAGACAAGTTCTTGATTTGGACTCATTGAGGAAAATGAAGGATCCCAATGATCACATTCATAAGATGGTAACAGTATATTCAGCAGATGCCACTAAATCTCAGAGAGAGATAAAGGAAAAGGCTGATCATTACTTTTCAAAAATATATACCAAGCATGAGATGACCACGAATATAAAAGTTTTAGAGGACAATCTGAGACTACCCCCAGTCACTGAAGCTTTCAAGACTCATGTTCAGCAGATGCAAGATTTTACTCCAACCTTGGAACAGTTCATGGAGAATAAGGATGGTTTTGAAAAGGCTATGCAGTATGGTGCAGATGTTATTCAGGATTTCATAAATCTTTTGAAGCCTTATCTGAATGAACAAGCCCCCACCATTGTACTTCCTACTGCTGAACCTCTCAGTGCCTCTGACGTTTCTTCAAATCATATCTCTGTTGCCCAAGCTCTATCTCACCTATGACCAGTTCCTCGGAAATCTTCTCAACCAGCTACTACTGCTCCACAGCAAATCCCAGTGGAACCTGCCTCCAAGCCTTCCAACATACCAACCATTGATCCTTCTGACAAAGGTAAATCCCCATTACATCCTAAGAAATAGTTGTGCGTTTTTGTTGATAGGGTGAACCCTGTTGTGTTTGTACTGTGATGTACCTTATAAACATTATTTTCTTTTCATTTTATTCTCTCTGATTCCTTCTTTTAATATCTTATTTATCAATTTTCCCTCCTTTTTGATTATCCCAAAGGGGGAGAAATATATATATATATGGGATAGATTCATATCTAAAGGGGTAGATCTATCTCTAAAGGGGGAAATTTTTTTATATCTATAGGGGAGAACCTTTCTATGGAAATGTTTTCATAAATATTTAAAGGCATAAATTCATGGGTAGATTTATATCTCATTGTGTTTTTATTCTTATTATGCCTTGTCACTATTATTGTTGATATATTATATTTATTTATGACTAAGATTTGTGATTATCAAAAAGGGGGAGATTATTGAGCCATCTGGAAGATTGATGAATTCTTCCTATGATTTCTCTTTTAATAATCACAAATCATTGTGACTTAATCTGGTTGGATTTCCCACATACATAATCAAAATAATTTACTGAATCTGTTTATATCGGTTGGATCATGTTTTTATCTCATTGTTATTGATTTACAAGTATTCTGGATGTCTTCTGGATCAAACAGACACTTTGTGTTCTGTTAACACAACGGTCGCACCGATCCATATCACAAGACAATGGTCGCACCGATCCACATCACAAGACAACGGTCGCACCAATCCATATCACAAGACAACGGTCGCACCGATCCATATCAAAAGTGAAAGGTCACCCCGATCCATATCAAAATTCAAGATGTCTCACCGATGCTGATCAAATGAGTCAACGATCATGACACACCGATGCTGATCATCTGAGTCACCAAAGATGTCTCAACAATGCTGGTCAAATGAGTCAGTGATCATGGCTCACCGATGCTGATCATCTGAGTCATCGATGATGTCTGATCGATGCTGATCAAATGAGTCACCGATCATGACACACCGATGCTGATCATCTGAGTCACCGAAGATGTCTCACCGATGCTGATCAAATGAGTCTTCGATCATGACACACCACTGTTGATCATCTGAGTCATCGATCAGGACACACCGATGTCTAGCCACCGATGCTGATGCTGATGACCTACCGATCACTTGACTCACCGATAGTCATAAACAGATGTTTTAATTTATTTATCTTAATTTAATATACTAAAAGGTCATATTAGGTATATTTTAATGCTCTGACATTTATTTAATGAATGTTGTTGGATGTTAGGGAACCGTACCTCATACCTACAAAATGAAATCATTTCTTTTGCTGGAGCTCGTGCCATAAATACATGAAGTCCCTGTTGGTGCAAACACACCATGTGACAACGACAAGACTTATATGAGTGAAAAGAGTGGTGGATGAGATAACTATGGAAGACAAGAGAAGACCTCCCAATAAGAAGACATAGAAGCTCATACACACTCAAGAATACTCAAAAAGTGTTCTATACATTCACGAGGACATTGAATAACTTCATCGAATACATTTCTCATTATCTCTGAACCTTGATGATAAGCAGACGACACTCTGTTATTCAGAAAAATACCACAAGAGGACTCATAATCATTTCTGATCAAACTCAAGGAGTCGAAAGCTTCACTATAATCACTAGATCCATTTCTAAACTCTACATCTCTACTCTGTGATTCATTATTTTATATTTCGAGCAGTGTGTGTTATCTACTGTATTCAACACACACACTGTCTCCTGTACTTTAGCTGGAGGATCTTTAAATCCCCAGCAAAATATTTACATCTTTCATTTCCCACAGTAATAGTAGTAGAGGTCCTATGTGACCTGGACAACTGGTTGCTGTTGTTTTGTTTTCCCACGAATAACAGTGGTAGAGGTCTTGGACCTGGAAAATTATAAACTGTTGTGTACCCCGATCCAGGGTGTGGATCAATTTTTATAAATTGTTGAGAGGACTAATTATTGGCTTGAGACTGAACCTCTTGGTTATATCTGTTGTGATATATCATTCAAAGTTATTCTTTTATTCCGCTGCTAATTACTTTAAAACCAAAACTGTTTTAATGTCACTTTGATAATTAAACTCGAAAGTGTTTATATTAGTTGTAAATCAGTAAGTTAGTTTCAAAAGTTAATCAACTTTTCTGTTTTGATTAACTGGGAAATAATCAATACCTTGAGAACCTAGCAGAACCTTTACATTGATATAAATTCACTACAGTTTAATACATTATATTATTTGGGTTGTTTTTAAGACAATGTTTTTAAAACAGAAATTTTAATTGGAACTCAATTCACCCCCCCCCCTTATTGAGTATCCACTCCGACCAACCCTACCCTTGATGTCATACAGTGATTAACCCATCACATAAGAATGAATGACCCACAAACCACCCTATTAGTGCATTGATCTGACTAATTCATTTTAGATTTATGAATTAGGTATCTGGATCAAAAACAATAAAACTCCTATCAGGAATCTGATCACTCGTCGATGAATAATGGAGTCAATCCACTATCGTTCGTCAATTCTTGATCGAAAAATATAGATGATTATGGGATCCTTGTACATGGAAGGATGGAACTTTTGTACATCTATTAATCATTACCATTCAACTACTTCCAACACCACATATCTAGAGCCACGAAGCGAATAAAAGTTCATGCTGATGATCTCATATCTATTTTAAACAATTAAATTTGGGAAACAAGTTTTGTCTTTTCTTTTAAACTGAGTTGTTGTGTCCTTTCACTATTTCATTTATGAAATGAAACAATGTTTCTATTATGCTTTATTTGTAGAATCATTAGGCTATTTCAATTATGAAATGAAATAGTTATCTTGACTTTACGTTGTAGTGAAACATTTTTTTGATAAAATAGACTTTCATAAGTTTATTTTATTTTTCATTAAAATGCCCAAAAATTAACATTTACCCTCAACCCGTATTAGTTGAGGATATGACCTAAATAAGGAAAAAATCACCCTCACAATCTCAGTATTACTATCATATTGCATATATGATCTTACTTTTATGTGTTATAAGGATTAAAAAATAAAATAATTCTTTTTTAATTATTTTATTTACAATCCTGTCCTAGAAACTAATTTCCATAATTGCCCAACGTTGGCCAATGTTAAGCTCTGACTAATGAAAGCACACCCTCATGAGCTCAACGGTGGTCCTGGATATCCAATCCATGTTACCTTTCATGATTTATAAGGATTTGATGAAAAAAATAGTTTTATTTAATTATTTTATTTACGGTTATGTCATTTAGGTTTTTCTCGTTTGATAACCACGCTTTGTAAACTTAAGCTTCTCTTAGGGTAAACCCGCCATCCTAAACCCAACATTTCCTTAAATTTATGATTTGAGAACAAGTTTAAGATTTATTACGCAATTTCTAGAAAACTACTCAAACACAACATTTATAAACATATCGTTCTTCGACAGACCATTCTGGGCACATTGGGCCTTAGCATTTTCTTGCAATATCTGCAAATGGTCTCATAATTTTCCCAAAAAAATTATAAAAATAAAATCTTAAAAATCTGAGTCATTACACATTAACTGAAATTGATCTCAACATGGATCAAATGTGATATTTAGAGAACATTATAGACTTTTATTCCATTACTCAATATCATAATTTTTAGGAGAATAAGGTAGCTGATGCTCTTAGCAGAAAAGTACTTGATGCTCAATATATGATGCAGATTGATAGAATCTATTTTCATAGACATTAAAAATATTGATTTATGAATCATTAATGATGTGAATAAATCCTTCCTTGTCCAAAATATTTCTAAACCATATATCCAAGATACGATTAATGAGGAACAACAGGGTGATCAATAATTTCAAAAGAGAATGAATGTAGTAAATGATTGGATCACGCAAGAGTTCCATATCGATGATTATGGAATGATTCAGTTTGGAATGAGGCTCTTTATACCTTCATGACCTAGGATGAATGTGGGGTATTAGACAATTCACAAATCTATAAACTATCTATTCATCCTAAGAGTACCATGATGTACTGTGATCCTTGAGAGCACTTCTGGTGGGAGAACATGATGATATAGATTTCAGAATATATCTCAAGGTTCTTGAGATGTCTTAAAATTAAAGAAAAATGACATCTATTCAAAGGGATGATTCAACCATTGCCTATTCCCATGGGGATGTGGGAAAATTTCACAATGGTATTTGTCACTGGTTTGTAAAATAAATCCAAATAAAATAATATTATATGGGTTGTGGTGGAAAAACTCACCAAGACATGCCAATTTATCGTTATTTGGGAATATGTATCTCTTGAACAAATTTATCTGGCATATGGGAAGGCTTTAGTGAGACATAATGGGGGTAAACTCACGATTGTATTTGATTAAGATCCCATGTTCACATCTATTTTCTGGAAGAGTGTAATAAAATCACTAAGAACTGAATAAAAGTTTAGTATAGCCTATCACCCCAAACCGATGGTCAACCAAAAAGTACAATTCAGACACTCAATGAAATTCAAAGAGCATTATCTTTATAAGTTAATGTTGAATGAGATTATAATATATCATTGTTTTATTTCACATTCAACAATAACATCGCCATGAGTATCCAGATGGCATCATTTGGACATCATTATGGAATGTGAACTGGAACATCAACAAGTTGGGTTGAAATTGGAGAACGAATGCTACATGGATCTGATCTTGTATAAGAGATGATTGAGGTGATTCAATCCATCCTAAAACATTTCAAATATAGTCACATTTGAAAAAATGGATATCCTAAAAGCTTTTGATGGGACATGGAGTTCAACGTTGGAGATATATACATCCTTAAAATAACACCACGAAAGATGGTCATGTGGTTTGGATGGAATGGGGAACTAAGTTTAAGGAACATTGTTCCCTTTTAGATACATTATCACATAGGTGTAGTGGAATATTTTCTCAAAATTAAATCATATATGGCTCATGTTCATTATATGTTCCACATATCTATCAAAAAGAATTATATCCTAGATCCCACAAAAGTACTGAACTCGGAGCTCGTACATCGGGAAGATGATCTCCCTTATAAGGAGCAGGTAGTAAAGATTCTTGACTGAAGAGATACGGTTCTTCGGAACAAGACAACACAAAATTTCAAAGTCTTTTTTAGGAAAAATAATTATGATGTAGAAACAAAGAATCCATAGGAGGAGATAAATTATAAGTACCATCACCTATTAATGTAAAATGAAATTTCGAGGGATAAAATTAAAAAGGGGGGATGAATGTAATGTCCCAAACATTTATCAAAATAATTTCTCCCTTTGTATAGTAAGGTTACATAGTAAAAACAACATAAAACAACATATACACCATAATAAAAACTTTATAAGAGAAATATTATGTATATAAGAAGTATTTTTAAAAGTTAAGAAACAAATAAAAATGAAATAGAAACTTGTCCTTAAGAATAGTAGTATGACCCTTATGAATAGTAATCTAGAAAAAATGAATTGTAAAATCACCCATAAGACTACAAATAATATTTAAGAATCTCATAATTAAAACAATGGATTATATATATCATAGTCTTTTAAAAAAATGGAATAAAAATTATTAATTAAGTGAATGGTGTTTTTTATGTTATAAACAATTAACTATAATTTTATAAATGTTATAATAATTTTAAATAATATATATTTTTATTAAATAAGTTCATATATTAACATTTTAGTGTCATTTAATTTAATGCGAATTTTATGGAACCTTAAGTAAATTTTTAAAGTGATACAAAATCAATTATAATTTTAAAATCTTTATTTTCCTTTTTAATGATGATTTTAATTAAAAATTAAATTAATAATATTTAAAAATATTATTCATAAAATTCAGTTCATTTATCAATTCTTTATGTTGAAATATTTTTAGGGATAATAGTTTAAAATTTTATAAAATACATGTATTTTTGGTGAATAGTTAAATACTATAATTTGCAATATATACATATTATAAGTTCAATGAACTATTAGTTGATTCATCACAGATGTAAGAAACAAATTATTTAACTCTCGATCCCATTTTTAGTATATATTTTTATAATGGTAAAACTATTCATAGTCTTGTGCCAAAATAATAAACTAATGATTGAAATATTGAAAAAACACACCTCTCCTCCACTATAAATACCACCTCTCACACCCTCTTATCCTCACACATCTCAAGCATTGATTCATACCTAAATTGTACCCAATAATCCCACATATCATCAAAAAATGTAAAAGAGATTTTGGTATCATAAAAATACCAATCCTAGTTTCCTTGAGGAGGATCTCAATAAGAGAATTCAAGTGGTAATTCCCCTTTCTTTTTTTAATTTTCATTTATTTTCAATTTCTCTTCTCATTCTTTAATTAAATACCATCATTCCAGTGCAATTATAACTCCATTAAAATTAATATACTATAATTATGTTATTTTAATGGATTATCCATTGTTAATCTCCTCCCACTATATATTTTATCTTTATAATGTAATTGTCACCCGTGATGTGCCAAATTTACTATCATTGTGGAGTTTCACTATAATTCTCCTTAAGCACCTTCAAGTAATTCAATAATATAAATAAATGGTTTTAAAATAATTAATTATTTTTTATAACCCTTTATATATTTTATAAATAACTTATACTCATAATAATAAACGATAATAGAAAATGAGTTCATTGTGATCGAAAAACCGCCAAAATTTACCTAAAACGACCATCATTAACATTTATCTAATGAACAATTCTATTAGTATATAAAGAAATTCATTTTATGATTAATTAAACATTTTTAATATCAAAAATTAAATATAATTACAATTATGTATATTTATACATAGTTTACATGATCTTCCATGCAAGAATACATTGGAATTGATCATGAAAACCAAGAAAACAAATGTTCCAAAATATATAAATTAAACTCTATAACTCATCCGAAGAACCATAAAAGAACTTTATGAGACCATAATTAATTATATTAATGTATCTAAGGTTTTATAATTGTTAATTAATGAATCTAATATTATTATATAGGGCCTTAAAATAAAGATAGCATTTAGGAAGAGGGTAAGAGGAAATTTTGAATCCAGCTCTATTTCTTTGTGTTTTCCATCACTCAAATCATTTTAAGTATTTTTTTTACTTAAATATAAATTAATCATCATTATAATAACTTTTATAGGATATAATAGTCATATAATTGAGTTTATGACATACCCAGTATTTTATGAAATTACACTTTTTTCAATAAACACACCATTTACTTCTCAAGATTGTTTCTTCTTCACTCAAGGATGCTGATTCAAGTATGTTATTACATTTTTCATTTGTGAAGCCATTTTTAATGAATTTATGAATATTAAATGAAACACATTCCTTAAATTTTTTTATTTTATATCAAATATTGATACATATTCTTTGTGGCATGCCTGATAGAATAAATGTGATGATGTGATGGGTTCACCCAGAATAATATAATGAAATGTAAATGACAAGATGCAATGGCTGAACCCGGAATTATATAAAGCTCCAATTAATTGGTTACATAAAGAAACTCATGATATAAAGAGAAATATGTGTGAACATTATTCTATCATTGTTCAAAACTATGTGTTTTAGTTGAAAACAAAGACATGATGTTTCATTTTTATGCAAGGACACATTCCATGCCTTTTCTTAGTTCCACCTATCATGATTATGATCGTATATCTATGTTATGATAATGCTCACCCATGTTTAATATTTTCATGTACTTATCTATCATATTAATGGGACTCTATCCCACCCATTTGTAATGCCCTTACCCTAGTTACCCAGAGTCGGTGCATTGTTAAATAAATTTTTCATAATATAAGGAATCATGTCCCAAATACCGATCAGTTTAGTAACCTTGGAAGTACTAGATACATTCATAAGTTTTACATTACATAATGGAATAAAATCCTCAAAAACATTTTCTTACATTTGGAACACACTTATATCATTAGCATTCCCTACAGTTCAACCATTAAATAATTCTTCACATCCTTGGAAAAATAAAACATAGAATGGGGTGAGTTCTTATGCTTAGTATGGAAAAATATATAGAGAAAATATTAATAATTAAAAATAAACATTTAAGGAAATTTATATGAATAAAACAAAAGATTATTAAACATAAACTCAAGCATAATATGATAATGATAAAATCAAATAATTCCATTTGCATAATGACATAGATATTCTACTAGTAGAATAATCACATGCAATATCAATAGCCACTTTCATAATGATGAAATGCATAATTTCTGACTTCAGAACCTCATAGTCAAGGCCTTGTACCAAGATTGCAAATAATATTTTTTCAAGGCCTTATTTAAAGACACTAGTTTGTCTAATGAGACCTACCGATGCATCAAGGAGCTATAGTGGGCTCCACCTATTACATAATAAGTCTAATTCGTTCCTCATATGAAAAAAGATTAAATATAACATAAAAATTCGTATTAAAACTAAAATAAGAAATTTCAATACATTATCCATAAACCAAGAATGGTGTAAAAATAACACATCCACTTTCAAACATATCAAAAAAACTTAAATACAACATGTAAGATTAGTATCATAATAAATAAACTTCAAACAAGTTTAGAATCCATCAAAGGATATTGAAATAGATGAAATTAAAAAATTTGTGATAAATATATCACTATATTTTGAAATATTTTTGTATTATTTTAATTATAAAATAAAACCATTATTTTGAAAATATTTTTTTAATAATGTAATGGAAGCTTCAAAGGTGTTATAATGGTGGAAAATAGCTGCACACAGTTTATAAGTTAAAATCATTTTTTCTTAAATTTTGTTAGAAAGGTCATAAATGACCTTGTTTGGAAAACAATAGAAAGATTATTCATAAAAATTTTATAAAAATTAAAACAAGGGTATACATGAATTTAACCTATAGATTAATAAATTGTAAAAATGTTTTGAAATATATATTTATGAAACTCTGATGTGGATGATAAATAGGTCACAGTAGATACATACATAAAAACATCTTCAGATAATAGATAGATTGTGAAATTAACTCATACCTTGTAATTTTTCATGGTTTAGGATAAATTAACCACTGGAATAATAGTTAAATCAACTTTATTAAATTATTCAAGAACTATTTACCTAAATATGATAACATATATGACCCTCTAATATTGATTTGTTAATAATATTTCAGTAGTATCATCATTTTGAGTGTTAACATATTCATTTTCCTCTATATGAATGGTTACGTAAGACATGTTTATTATGGATAGAATTTATTTGATTCATATACATAATTATATTATGTTCATAAAAATTAGTTTTAATCATAAAATAAATATTATTCTTGAATTATTATGATGGGGAATGAATCTCATCACTTTCATGGAGACAGTAATCCGTACGTACGCATGAGCTAAAATTTAAATATATTAATGGTGAAATCGTATGTAATTGTATATTATATCATATAAAAATAATAATTAAAATGTTAAATTTATTATTTACATCAGTTATAATCATTATTATACCCATCCAAACAATGAAGTGTTAGAATAAAAAACTACACCAAGACGCGTAGACAGTAAGCTTTACGTACACATGTATGTTGACTTTGTCATTCATATGATGGATAAAATAATGAATATGGTTGAACCATTATTATAATAAAATAAAAATATATATAATATACTGGTGTTATTATTTTAGAATGGAAACAACAAAGAAACATGAATTGAAAAAAATAGAACTTGAATGTGGTGATGAAATTTTTACCTCTTCTTAGGGTTCTTAAATTTTAATTGGTCAAAATGGTTCATTAGGTAGGCTTTCTAACCAAATTAATTCCTCTATGATGAAGGGATAATATTTGGGATGATATTTGGGCTAGGTTTGGCAGAGACGAATGGATTTGGAGGTGTGAAATTAAGAGAAGGGGGAGTACCCTTTTATAAGGGATGTGAGGGTCACTTTATGAAAATATTGAAATATTATTTTATAATAAAATATTTTTCAATTTTTAATAGCCTAAAATGATTTATTTAGAGGATAAGTGGGGAATGAATCCAAAAAATCTCAACCAATTGGTTTTAAATAGATCTATGTCACCATATTAACATATCTTTTAGATTTAACTCTTATTTAAATAGTTTTTCATTTAGCATGTCTCCTTTTATTTTTATATTATTTGGTTAATAGACTTAATATAACAAGCCAAGAGAACCCCAAGTGGTTCATTATTAATATATATAACATTATATATGTTTTTTGTCTGAGCCTTTTATTTGTTGGATTACTATATCAATTAATAATATTGTATTTGTTTTAAAAAGTCAATTATGTCAATGTTGACACTATTTAGTATTTGGTTTTTGGGAAAATCATAACAGCAAGATTACATCGAACAGAAATAATTTTATCAAACCTAAAATGTCATATTATCTTAAATAATTAGTTTAATTCATGAAAGGTCTACAATTAAATTTATTAGGATATTTATAATATCAATTATTTTAATCATTAATTAATAAGGTAATTACTACATCATTATTGTGACATAAATAAATTAAATTATTTAACATCTAAAAATTCTAAAAGAAATATCATTATGTAGAAAATATTTATATTTTTCTGATGAATATTTATAGATGAATTTATCTTATGTGTAACACTATATAAAAATGGTTTATTTATAAAACATTGAATTTAACTCTTTTAACAATTCTTTAAATAAAATAATAATAAATGTCCAAATCAAATCGATGTGGACCAAAAGGGATCATATTTTATTCCTAATGTTGTTTTTTGGTTTAATAACACTTATCCAAAAAAATTAGGACATTTTTTAGGATATTTATAATATTTTTTTACCCTTAATTTCCCTATTTACTTTTAACTATGGTAAATAAATGTAAAAAAGTTATTATTCACCAAAAAATATTTTCATCTTATTGAACCAAATTATACATACTGATGTCAACAATGCCTCTCATATTTTTGAAATTAATGTCCCAAAAATGGTAAAATTCTGTTTTATGAAAATTTTCAATTGATCCTAGGAGGTAGTTAAAAGATGATAAAAAGTTTATTAACATACTTATATATCTAAACTTATTATAAAATGAATGAAATGAATTAAATTGATCTTATATAGGTATTATCTATCTATTTTGACAGAAAATAAATTTAAATAAATTAAAAAAGTATTTAAATAAAAAAGTCGGTGGTAACCAATTACGCAATTTTTTCACTATTCATCAATAATGGAATTTTTATAGGAAAATATTAAAAAAACTCCTTAATCAAATTATGATATTATGAAATAAAAAATTATTTCCATTTTGAAAAATAAAATTTATAAAATTTCAAAAAGGGGGTATTACTATTCATAACATCTAGTTTGATTTGTCATAGTGTGTTAGAGTCTCGAAGTTGCGTACAATGCAAGATATATCATTATTCAAAGGGGAACATATCGTGGAAGCATAGGGTGTTACATTCTACCCTCCTTAAAATTATTTCATCCTCAAAATTTCTAGAATATTACTACATAAATAGAATCGGGTGGTTCATCATCATAAGTATATTGGGTTCCCAAGTTGCCACTTCAATCTTATAATTTCTCAATATAACTTTTACTAGACGACTCATCTAGTTTCTCATAACTTGTTCTCTGGTATCAATAATTTTGACAGGCTCTTCACAATAATACAGATCAGGTTCCAATTCAATTTCTTCATCGGTGAGTATATGCATTGGGTCATACATATATTTGTTCAACAGTGATTTGTGGAACACATCATGAACATTGGAGGACATGGAGGCATTTCCAAAAGATAAGATACAAATCCAATTTGTTCTAGATTTTCAAAAGGTTGGATGTACCCGGCACTCAATGTATCCTTCTTTCTAAAATGTAAACTCTCTTATATAAAGATACCTTAAAAACATGATCTATAACATGAAATACCAAATCCTTCCATCAGTTATCGACATAGCTCTTTTTCTTCATTGGGATGCTATGGTGTGGGTTTGGATAACCTTCACCTTTTCCATAGTTTCCCCAACATGTTATAGGCCAACATGTTATCTTTCACTAACATCATCCCAACATGTTGGTGTGAAAATTCTCATTTTGTATGACACTTAATATGGTGCCATCTGAATACTTGAATGGAAGCTATTGTTATAGGAAAATTCGACCAGAGGTAAATATTGATCCCACATACTATGAATGTCATGTGAGAAGGATCTCAACATGTCTTATAAGGTTTGAATATTTTGTTCTGATTTTCCATCAGATTGAGGGTGTTAAGTAGTGCTCAAATGAAGTTCAGTATCCAGGCCTTTCTGAAGACATTTCCAGAATCATGATGTAAAACAGGGTTCATGATCAAAAACAAATGATCAGGGTACTCTCTGATGTCTTATAACTTCATTAATGTATAGAAACATTAAATGTTCAAGTGGTAAATCGTTTCTAATAGTATGAAATTATACTGACTTGGTAAGACCATCAACAATGACCCATATTTCATCATTTCTTCTAGGATTCTTTTGTAGACCCATAAAAAAGTCCATCGTAATATTATCCCTTTTCCACTCAAGTTTGGGAAGAGGTTCCATGACACCACCAAGCTCTTGCCTTCCAGCTTTCACATATTTACAAACCATAAATATTGAAACAAAATCAGCAATATCCATTTCCATATTGTCCCACAAAAAATGTTCCTACAAATATCTATACTTCTGGGTGCTCCCATGGTGTATAGAAAAATTGGATCTATGAGAATCATCCAACAATTCCCTTTTTAAATCAGGTATGTTAGGAACACAATGTCTCTTCCCAAATATCAAAATTAGATATTCTTATTCGATGTCACTGAATCTCCCATCATTTATAGCTTTAATATTCTTTTTAAACTCCTCATCCATATTCTACGAACTCTTTATCTTTTCTAGTAATGATTATTTGGAAAACATTTGAAAAATTATTGATATTTCACATTCCATGGTTATTCCCATATCCATCCTTACTAGATCCATGAAAATAGGATCCATTTAAACTCTCTTCTTGTTCAAAACACCACGATTCTTTCGACTCAAATCATATTTCACTTTATTTTCATTTACTGAGAGGTTGTGTATTGTGAAATTGTAATCCTTGAGATGTTCAAGCCATCTCCTCTACCTCATGTTGCTTTATTTTTGTGAGAAAATATACATCAAACTCTTTTGAACAATATAAATATCACATTTATCACAATAGAGATAGTGTCTCCATATTTTTAGAGAAAATAATTTAGCTCCTAACTCAATATCATGAGTAGGATAGTTTTTCTCATGAATGTTTTGCAGACACGATTCATTGGAAATAACTCTATCATTCTACATAAGGACAGATCCATGTCCTTTCATTAAAGCGTCACTATAAATAACTTATTCATTGTTCCATGATGATAGAGTCAAGATAGGATCATTGACTAATATTCACTTAAGTTCTTCAAATGATTCTTCACACTCTTTTGTCCAAACAAATTTAACCACTTTACGTGTGAGAATGGATAATGGGTAATCAAACCATGCGAAATTTGAGACGAAGTATCAATAATAACCTGCTAAACCAATAAAAATGTGTACCTCAGTTATCCCTTTCGGTTTCTTCCATTATTGGGGTGCCTTTGTCTTTGAAGGATCAACATACATTCCATCCTTAAAGATAATACGGGAAATAAAAAATCTCTTGATGTAAGATTTCACACTTGATAAAGTTCCCATATAATTTATCCCTTATAAGAGTCTCTTGAATAATGCCCAAGTGATTTTCTTGATCTCCATATCTTTTGGAGTATACAAAGACACAATCAATAAATAACACTACAAATTCATCAAGATATTTATTGAAACTCTATTCAGTAGATCCATGGAGATATAGGGTGAATTAGTCAATCCAAAAAGCTTTACTGTAAACTCATAATGCACACACCTGGTTAGAAATGCTATTTTCAGAATGTCTTCCTTCTTCACACACAACTGATGATATCTACATCAAAGTTCAATATTTGAAAAATAGTTATCTTCTTGAAGTTGGATGAATAAATCATCAATACGAGGAATAAGGTACTTATTCTTTATTGTTATAGAAATTGATATCCCTATAGCCAATGCACAAATTCATAGATCCCTGTTTCTTCATAACAAATATGATAGAGGATCCCCATGGAGAAGAAATTGGGAAAATAAATACCTTGTTACTCAATTCCACTAGTTAATTCATTAGTTCCACTAATTCAACAATGGTCATTCAATAATGGGTCTTCGATATGGGCCTTGAACCAAGAATTAAATAAATAGAAAACTCAATTTATTTTTATGGAGGATGTCCAGATAAATCCTTTAGAAACACATCAACTTATTCTTGCATAATAGATACGTTCCCTATTAGAACATTATTTTCCTCACACATAGTAATTTCATTCTCTTCTTCCACAAAAATAAAATTTACTATATCTAATGGGGATAAATCTAGATAAGAATAATGTGGTGATGTTTCTGCTCTAAAGATTAGGCACTCCTTATCATCATCAAAAATTATAACATCATTCTCCTTAAAATAAATTTTTGCATCATGGTCTGAAAGAAATTCCATATAGAAAATTATATCAAATAAAATCATGTGTATGATGATTAAATCTACAGATAAGGGACCTTTATATGCCTTAATTGGGAACTAATTCAGAGTACTTTTTGGCGACGATACATCCCTTAGGTGTTTTGACTGAAAATTCATTTTTAAGTAAAATTAAAAATACCTAATTTTCATAGAAAATTTGGATGATATGAAACAAAGTGATGATCCAGAATCAAATTATGAATTGGATAAATGTGAGGAAGCCATTAAAATACCAACCACCGCATCTTTCGAAGATTAAACATCTATAGTAGTGATCGAATAAGCTTGGGCATGCGCCCATGGAATTTTATTAGGTATGTTCCCTTGGAACATAGGACATTTATATTCATAATTCCCATTTTCTCTACAATTGTAGCATTCAACATTGAAAACCTCTTTCTTCATCATGAAATCCTGAGTTTGGTGGCCTTTTCCACCACACTTGTAACAAACTCCAATTCCTGTTAGGAATGTATTGGGGATATTCATCCTACAATTACCATAGATTGAATATTCACCTATTCCCTACTTCCCTTTATTTCTAGTTCAAGAGTGGTCAAAAATCACATTTTTTCTTCTTTTCTTTAGAGTCATAAGACTTAGAGGTTTAATTTTATTCCTTGATATCACATGAGACAATATCTTCATATGATGATAGATATTCTGAGACAAATTCTCAATGGAGAGATGGTTTTAACCCATCAATGAATCAATCAATATTTCACCTTGGGCTAAATATATAATCTACTCCATTCCTAGTAGACCTTTTAATGTTAGCCATATACTCTACGACATTATCATCATCCTTTTTTCCCAGACTCAGAAACTATCTCTCTATATCTCTTCGATGGTCACGATGATCATATTTTTCCAAAAAAATCTTTTTAAACTCCCTCAATTCCATGTTCTATACTGATTAATCTTCCTTTGTGTTTTGGATTAATGACTGCCATTGACTTACATCTCCCATGAGGTGATAAACATCAATTACCACTTTTTCCCTTTTCACCACTCCCCAATGAATGATATATTTTCTCTAAGGAATTTGTTCATTACTCAGATACTAATGGATTTTTACTCCTATTGAATTATGGTGGTTGATGTCTCATGAAGTGGTATAACATTTATCCTCTATGTTCCAGATCTGGGGGCCTCATATGGGTAAGGTTATTATTCATAACCTGAGTCAGTTGTTTTAGTATGGTGATAAGATGATCAACAACAGTTTCTTCATGAGATCCACTATAATTATCTTGAATATGAGTGAAATCCCTACATGGTTTATGTGAAATTATATTGTTTACATTCCTTCCACTTGGCACCATATCTATACAATTCCATACCATAGATTAGATTATGAATCGCAATACATAATTCCAAACATCTAAAACACTTAACATAAAATGTTCAGTTTATGAATATAATCAATAATGATAAAAATGTTTTCTTTGAATATGTATATAATCATAAAACCTTTAAACTGGTTTGTAAAAAATTGAGAATTCTCCTAAGAATGTCCCATGGGAGTGTTGTAACCACATGTGCAGCAAGTCCTATTGTCATGCATTAGTTCACATTAGAGTCTAGCTTAAAGCGGTGTTTTTGGGTTTTACCCTTAGCTACATCTATGCTCGAGCCTCCTCTATGTGATTGTATATAGACATGGATGTATTTCTTGGAAAACTCACAAAATCTCTACAGTATCAAAATTCTAGGATGCTCTTATATACTAATCCTCATAGTCTATCTTAGGGTAGTGTTCTATGATAAGAGTTTTTCTAAATCTAGTTTCGATGGTTTGAACTAAACTTCATTTGATAGCAACTATAACACCCCAAACCAGTTACCTAGAGTTGGTTCATTATTACATAACATTGGCATGATACATGGAATTGTGTCCCAAATGACCGATTAGTTTAGTAGCCTTGGATGTACTAGATACATTCAGAAGTTTTACATTACATAATGAAATAAAAAAATCAACACCATTTTGTCCCCATTTGAACAAACTTATATCCTTAGCCTATCCCTATAGGTCTACCATAAAATACTCATTCACATCTTAGGGAAAATTTAACATATAATGGCGTGAGCATAGATATATAGTAATGATATAAATATAGCAGACACATTCATAAATAAGCATAAACATTTCAAGGAATGTATATAACTAAAAAACATTTAAATATAAACATCAACATAATATGGGAAATATAAAATCAAATAATTCCATTTACTTATTAACATGGATATCATACTAGTCAAATAATCATATGAAATATCAATAACCACTTACATAATGATGGAATGCATAATGCTAGACGTAATAACAACATAGTAAAATTCCAGTTTCAAGACTACTAATAAGTGTTTTTCATGGCCTTAGGCCAAGACCCTAGTTTGTCTCATTAGACCTATTGATGCATCATGGAGAAATATAAGGCTCCACCCATCACGTACTAATTCCAATGCATTCCTCATATAAAAAGTTTTAAATATAATATAAACATTTATATTAAAACTAGAATACGAAATGTCAATAATTTGACCATAAACCATGAATTGTGTAAAAATAACACATCCACAATCAAATAGATCACAAAACATTAAATACAATATATAATATTTTCATCGTAATAAATCAGCTTCAATCAAGTTTAGAATCCATCCAACGATGTTGACATAGATGAAATCAAATCTTTTTGAGAGAAACATATCATTATATTTTGAAATCATTTTGAAGCCAAGAAATTATAATAGAGAACATTTATTTAAAAAATATTCTTATAATCTCATTAGATAAGCATCGACAGTTTTATAATGACGAAAAATTGTTTCACCCCCCATATAAGTTAAAAAACATTCTTTCTAAAATTTTGTCGAAAAGGTCGTAAAGAACCTTGTTTGAAATATGATGGAAAATTTTCATTGTAAACATTATATAAAAAGAAAAAAATGGTACAAATAAATTTAACCTATTGTATGGAAAAAGTAAAAATGTTTTGAAATATATTTTTATGAAACACTTATATGGATGATAAAGAGGTACTAGTAGATACATATGAAGAAAAACCTCAAAATATAAAGAGATTGTTATATTAACCCTTACATTATACTTTTCCTTGGTCAAGAGTACATTATCCTATTTTATAATAGTTAAATAATTATTATAAAGTTATGAAATAACTATATTCATAAATATGATATCATATATGACTCTCTAATATTGCTTAGTAAATAAAATTTTATTAGTATCATCGTTTTGGTTGTTTAATGATTCATTTTCCTTTATATGCTTTGTTACGTAAGCCAAGTCTATAATGGATAGAATAAATTTGATTCACATAATGATATAATATTCAGAAAATTTATTTTTAATCAAAAAATTAATGTTAATCATGTATAATTACAATGGGGAATGAATCTCATCTCGTTCTTTGAGACGGTAACCCGTACGTACGAACGTGCAACAATATCTTTAAATTATTGGTGAAATAAAATGTTAGTTTATAGTATATCATATAAAAAAATCATTAAAATGTTATATTTATTATTTACATCTTTTATACTCATTAGTATACCCATACAAATAATGAATTGTTTAAATAACAAACTACACCACGATGTAGAGACAATATGTCGTATGCACGCATGTATGGTGACATTGTCCTTAGTATGATGGATAGAATAATGAATATTGATGTACAATTTTTTTAATAAAATAATATTATATAGAATATACTGTATTTATTATTTTAATATGAAAACAACAAAGAATAAAGAAGTGGAAGAATAATAGAACATGAAAGATGTGATGAAATATTTACTTATTCTTCGGGTTCTTTCTTTTGATTTGATTAAAAGGGCCCCTTAGGTTTGATTTTTGACCAAAGGATGGCCCCATGGATTAAGGGAGGAATGTTGTGAGGATACTTTGTTAGGGGATTTCCGGGCCAAATGGCTTTGGAGGTGTGAAATTAAGATATGGGGAAGTACCCTTTTATAAGAGAGGTGAGGGTCACTTTAGGAAAATCTTGAAATACTATTTTATAAGAGAAAAATTTCATATTTATAATGACTAAAAATTTATTTTTTTAAATGATAAGGTGAGGATTGGTAAGAAAATCACAACTAATAGGTTTTAGATAGGTTTAGGTCACCATATTGACATTATCTTTTAGATTTAACTATTAGTTAAATAGTTTGTCCTTTACCATGTCTCTTTTTATTATTATATTATATAGTTAATTAACATAATATAACAAGCCAAGAGAACCACATGTGATTCATTATTAATATATATAACCTTATCTACGTCCTTTGGATGAACGCTTGATTTTTAAAATTCCATTTCAATTAATAATAAAGTATTTTTTTAAACTCAATTATGTCAATTTTGACACTATTTAGTATTTGTTTTTTCTGAAAATCATAACAACATAATTAATTCAAACAAAAATTATTTAATCACTACTAACATGTCATATTAACAAAGAAAAATATTTTAATTCATAAAAAGTATAAAATTAAATTTATTTTTATATTTATAATATCAATTATTTTAATCATTCATTAAAAAGGTAATAACTACATCATCATTCTGTCATGACTAAATTAAATTATTTAATGTCAAAAAATTTGAATTAAAATAGTATTATGTATGAAATTGTTTTAAATTTATAATTTATATATGTAGTCGAATTTATATTATGTATAACCCTATATTAAAAATGTTGTAGTTATTAAACATTGAATTTATCTCTTTTAAATATTATTTAAATGAAATAATAATAAATGTCTAAATATAGTCCAACTATGTAACACCCCACGATTTTATAGTGTGTTATTTCTTCAAAATAATTCAATAACATTCACTACACGCAACACAAAGTTCAATCACACCATGACTTACCAAACAAGCTGTTCAAAAGAGGTTATGAATAGTGTTAACTAAATTTTAAACTTTATATAATCCTTATAATTTTAGAATCCATATTATGAGTTTCTTAGACATAATGTAAGAACAAATTCATTTTCAGTATTTCACTTTTACGAAATTTTAATAGTGAACCCTTTTTAGATACAATATTTTAAACTTTTTGACTAAATGGGGACATCAAAAATTTAAAATGAAACATCCCAAGCTTCCACGGTACGCTAGCGTGTGTTGTACGCAACACCAAGTTCTAACACACCGTAACCAATCAAACTAGCCGTTATGAATAGTAATACCTACTTTTTGAAATTATATATATTTTATATTTTAAAATGGACTTCATTTTTGGATTCGGAATATCGAATTTAGCCTAAGGTGAAATTTTGGTACATTTCGGATAACTTTCATATTTTGATGAATAGTGAAAATTACTAAATTTTAATTAAAAACAACTTTTTTAATCAAATTAATTACTAGTGATAAATTATGAATTTGAGTGGTTTTAAAGTATATTTAGAATACATTTTTACCATTTAATTTAATTTTTGTCATTGGACATAATTTTACAATTAAACCGAACATAAACAAATGTCAATCTTTTGATAGTTATTACCTCTTAAAAACACGCTTTTTTGTTTTGACAGCGGGAATTAATTTTAAATTAATTTCTGCCACTTATGTGTTTTGAATTTAGGGAAATGGATTCCATATTTGGAATCAGTATGTTCAAATTGGGTAAATAGGTAACTTTTATTTTTTGACATTTTGAATAGTTACTGTGGTAAATATTTTATTTACCATGGTTAAAGGGTAAATCCGGTAAATAAGGGTTAAAAAATAATATTATAATAATACAAAATTACCCTAAAACGTGTCCTAGCCTTATTGGTGGACACATACCCGACCATGAGCATCCTTGGGTCAATTTGGGGACCCCTTGGAGCCACTTGTATGTGGTAGGGACACTTTATATTAATAAAGTTAAAATAAAAATAAAAATGGCATAAGCTTACATCTTTTAGAAGACCAATTTTTACATAGGGTTATACATGTTGGATTTTCGATTATAAATATTCATTAGAAATCAAAAAAGAGTTTATACATGATGATATTTTATTTATAATTTTTAGACATCAAATAAGTTAAATTATTAATGACACAATAATGATGCAATGTTTACCTCATTAATAAATCATTGAAATAAATAATATTATAATGATTAAAATATTATCTAAAACCTGTCCAATTCTTATTGGTTGATGTTATTTAGAATATGAGTCATCTTATCTTCGACCTCAATGATTTTTGGACCATTATAAACCGAATATAATTATATTATAAAGTAATACTTTCACTCTTTCCTAAAGAGCCCCTCCTCTCCCTTATAAAAGGAGACCACTTCTACTCATTCCTCACACCTCTCAAGCCACTTGGCTCGTCCAAACTCTGCCCAAATAAGCTCCCCACATCCCTCTCCTCCTCCTTGAAGCTTCCCCTTAGGCAGAAAGCATTTCAAGAAGTCCTTTGGTTCCAACCAAAGTGAGTTACCTAAATTAAAGGTAACGATTTCTCTTAAATTATTTTCATTTATTTTGCTTCTCCAACCCCCAAACTCTTTTTATTTACCTTCTTTTGTAACAACACCAGTATCCTCAATATACTAGGATGTTGTTATAAGATGGATTCAAACTACACATACACACAACTCCATCTAATGGATGATGAACATAATGTTTCTGTGGATGGAAAACTAACGCCTCACGAAACGATGATTGTTCAAATACATCTTACCGCCTCTCATGGTGGCCATTATGATGGCACTGTAATTAAATATGATATTAATGATATATATTTTATATATAATCTTCTGTAATTCCATTTTATTTCATACCATTATTCGTTTCATGTTGTATATACATACGATAATTTCATTTGAGGAAGTGCGGACTACCGCCCCCTTAAAATGATATGACTCGTTCATACCACACATGGAACGTATAAAGGATGGTGATAATGAACTTAAGTAACATATATAAAATATTATATTATACTGGAATAGTAATATACCTATTTATCATTTGGATTCGATTCTTTTAAAATAAAAATTAAATGGAAGTAGCGTTTGTGTGTACGTATGGACTACCGTCTCCACGAACGCGATGAGATTCATTCTCCATCGTATCCATTCAAGTATAATTATCATTTAATGATTTAAAAATGATTTTTAAGGACTTGATATCATTCTGGATATGAATAAGATACAACAAACATGACTTATGTAACAAAACATATAAAGAAAATGAGTAAGTTAACACCCGAAACGGCGATAATACTAAGATATTATTATCAAATCAATATTAAAAGATCATATATGATATCATATTAATGTATATGATTCTTGTATAATTTAGTAACAATTATTTCACTATTATACAGGAGGTTAACCTACCCCAACCAAGGAAAAGTACAAGGTAAGGGTTATTTCACAATCTCTTCATTATCCGAGGTTGTTTATACGTAATAATCTACTGGGATCTCGTTATCATCCACATCCATGTTTCTTCAAAATGTATTTCAAAACATTTTTAATATTTAAAAAAATATGGGTTAAAGTCATTTATACCCTTGTTTGACTTTTTATAAGAGGTTTATAAGGGAATCTTTCCATCGTTTTCCAAACAAGGTGCTTTTTAACCTTTTCGACAGAATTAAGATAAGAATGTTTTTTTTAACTTATACGGCGGGTGCGGTTATTTTTCGCCGTTATAAAATCGTCAAAGCTTCCCTTACAAGCTTGAAAGAATATTTTCAAGAAAATGTTTTATTTTATATGACTCTTAAATGATTTCAAAAATAGAAAGAGATATTTCTCTAAAAAGTGTTTTGATTTCATCTATGTCAACATCCTTCGACGGATTTTACGCTTATTTGAAGTTGATTTATTATGATACAAAACTTATATATTGTATTGAAGGTTTTGTGATATGTTTGACTGTGGATGTGCTATTTTTATACCATTCATAGTTTATGGTGAAATTATTGACATTTCGTATGCTAGTTTTAATACGAATGTTTATGTTATGTTTAAACCTTCACATATGGGAATGCATTGGACTTAATAAGTGACGGGTGGAGCCCGCTATAGCTCCTCGATGCATCGGTAGGTCTAATGAGACAAACTAGTGTCTTGGCACAAGGCCTTGACAAAATCTTATTTGTAGTCTTGGCACGAGGCCTTGACTATGTGGTTATGATAGTCTGGCATTATGCATTCCAACATTATGAAAGTGGTTATTGATTTTTTTTATGTTATTATTCGATTAGTAGAATATCCATGAGAATAAGTAAATGGTATTATTTCATTTTTACTTTTGCCATACTATGTTGAAGTTCAAGTTTAAAAGGATTTTGTTTTAGTAATGCATTGCCTTAAATGTTTATTCTTATTTATGAAAGTTTCCGCTATATTTTTATCCTTACTGGGCATTTGAGCTCACCCCTTTTCTATGTTTTATTTTTCCCAGGATGTGAAGAAGTAAGTTATGAATGACCTGCAGGGATTTTATGAGGGGTTAATAGTGTGGATTGTGGAAACATTATGTTGTTGTAGTAGTTTTTCATTTTATGATGTAATGTAAAACTTATGAATATATCTAGTGTTTCCAAGGCTACTAAACCAATCGGTCTTTCGAGATTTGATCTTTCTTGTGATCATGCCAATGTTATGTAATAATGCACTGACTCTGGGTAACTGGGGTCGGGGCGTTACAGTTGGTATCAGATGAAGTTTAGTACAAACCTTGGAAGCTAGATTTAGAAAAACTCTGATTAGAGCACGTAGACCTAAGATGAACTTTGAGGATTAGTATAGAAGAACTTCCTAGAATTTTGGTATTGTAGAGATTTTGTGAGTTTTCTGAGCAATACATCCCTGTCTGGATACGAGCAGGTAGAGGCGGCTCTGGCACAGATGTACCTAGGGGTAAAACCCGAAAACACCGCTTTGAGCTAGACTCAAACGGGAACTGGTGCACGACAACGGGCCTTGCTGAACTCTTGGTTACGACACTCCCGGGGGATATGCTTAGGATAACTCTCATTTTCTTTACAAATCATTATGAAGGGTTTATGAGTATATACTTCCTCAAAGAAAACATTTTTATGATTATGGATTATATCCATAAATAGTTCAATTTATGTTAAGTGTTTTATAAGTATGGGATTATGTATTTTGATTCATAAACTGATCTAGTGTATGCCATTGTTTAGAAATGAAGCCCAGTAGAAGAAATGAGAACTCCAGAAATGCACATGATCCAAAGAGAAGGAAGGATCATATCTTTCATGGTCTTAAGCTGGAATTTATAAGAGGAATAGTCTCCCATGTATTATCATCATGTGAAGAAATAATATCATGTGTTGATAAGATAAGTAAAGAGTTTACTGAGTCCTATGGATTTGAAGGGAAGCAAGAGAAGAAAAGGATAGAAGAGAGAAAGATGGATAAAGGGAAGAGGGAAAAGAAGAATTTTCCCATATGTGGTAACTGTGGAAAGAAACACCCTGGAACTTGCCTGAAAGGAATGAGAGTTTGTTATAAGTGTGGAGGAAAAGGGCACAAAGTACGTGACTGCAAGGGTAAGAAAATGGTTTCAAATGTACAATGCTTCATTTGCAAGGAGTTTGGACATTACGCGAACCTATGTCCCAGTCATCATACTATGCCGCAAATGATGCTATTGGATAATAATCAAGTTATGATACTACCACAGATGAAGAGGAATGATTAGAGTTCTTGTGTTGATTATGTCAATTGAGTGTTGTATCAACAATGTACTTGTTATAATAATTATGGAGTATATAAGGATTGTACTACAGTACTATTTCATTAAGTACTTGAGATTGTGTGGAACAAAGAAATGTGACTCAATAGCAGGATAAATTTTTAGAAAATATATGGTTGAGAGAAAGATAAACCATAATATGGTTCTGATACCGAGGTAGTGATTTTAGAATAATACATGATTGATTTGGATAAATTATATTAGATATTCTTGACTACCTTGAAGCTGATTAATGATTTGTATATTCCATCATTATTGGGGTTTAAAACATTTTTGGATTGATGAAGTATATCCAGCATTCTATATGGAATAAGGGAGCATGAATGTAACCAATAAGTATTATGGTAATTTAGGATGTTTCAGTGTTTTAAAAGAATACATGATGAAGTTATTCATATGCTTTTACGGGGTAAAAAAGATCTATATTATGTTTACCTTCCTTATAAATGTTGGATTGTGAGTTTGGACAGAAGTATTTTGGATAGTTCTAGTTTGGATTATTTTGGATTACCATAAAAGGACAACCCGGAGGTCGGGCGGCAACCCGTCGCGTCCGGCAAGGCTGCGAGACTTGAACCCGCAACTGAAGGGCGACAAGGGTGTATCACCTACCACTGTCCCACGAGATGTCCTGGATTAAATAATGTAGTTTTTATTAAAAGATCTTTTAGATGAATTATAAATTCGTTTATTTCGGAACCGTATACGAATAGTGTAAATAGAATTTTTTTTACATTATATTATCTTTTAGAGTGAAAGATGAGTTTGTGGTAGAAATTTATTAATGGATAAAACTCTAATTATAAAGTAATTATATCTCCATATGATCTTATCCAATCTCATAAAAAAATTCCTCAATATTTTGAAAAGCAAATTAGAACAAAAATGTTTTCCTAGATGGTACCTTAAATCATCACTAATTTATGGCTTTGGGATTGTTGGCCTTTTCATAGCCATGTTCTCTACCACTCTCCATCAGATAATTGATGGTTAGATTTTTCTTCCATATCCATATTTTCCTACATGGAACCCTAGTATGTGTTATTTTCGGTAATCTTCATACTTTCGACTCTTTATTTTAAATAGAGGCCTCATTAATTCATTTTTCGATGTGGGATTTCAACTAAGATATTTTGAAACGTCAAAAATGTGTTATCCTAATACCCTATGTTTTGTTGAACCGATGGTATTTCAAATCATCACAGATTGATGAATTTAAGGACCTCAATTTTATACTTGTTTGTGATTGATGACCTCAATCACTACCTATAAATATTTACGTTTTTCCTCCAATTATATGTCTCTAATTGCCACCAATATTCTCCTAATAAAGATCATAATTTGGTGGTGATCCTTTCATTACACTTTTCCTCATATTAAGATTAAATTTTAGTAACCCAATTTTCGATGTGGGTTTTCCAACAAAGATATTTTCTATTTTCAACCTTTAATTTTCGAAGAACAATTTCAAATTGCAAGGACGCAATTTATTGAAGGAGGGGAGAATGTAACACCCCAAGATTTTATAGTGTGTTATTTCTTCAAAATAATTCAATAACTTTCACTACACGCAACACAAAGTTCAATCACACCATGACTTACCAATCAAGCTGTTCAAAAGAGGTTATGAATAGTGTTAACTAAATTTTAAACTTTATATAATCCTTATAATTTTAGAATCCATATTATGAGTTTCTTAGACATAATGTAAGAACAAATTGATTTTCATTATTTCACTTTTACCAAATTTTAATAGTGAACCCTTTTTAGATACAATATTTTAATCTTTTTGACTAAATGGGGACATCAAAAATTTAAAATGAAACATCCCAAGCTTCCACGGTACGCTAGCGTGTGTTGTACGCAACACCAAGTTCTAACACACCGTAACCAATCAAACTAGCCGTTATGAATATTAATACCTACTTTTTGAAATTATATATATTTTATATTTTAAAATGGACTTCATTTTTGGATTCGGAATATCAAATTTAGCCTAAGGTGATATTTTGGTACATTTCGGATAACTTTCATATTTTGATGAATAGTGAAAATTACTAAATTTTAATTAAAAACAACTTTTTTAATCAAATTAATTACTAGTGATAAATTATGAATTTGAGTGATTTTAAAGTATATTTAGAATATATTTTTACCATTTAATTTAATTTTTGTCATTGGACATAATTTTACAATTAAACCGAACATAAACAAGTGTCAATCTTTTGATAGTTATTACCTCTTAAAAACACGCTTTTTGTTTTGACAGCGGGAATTAATTTTAAATTAATTTCTGCCACTTCTGTGTTTTGAATTTAGGAAAATGGATTCCATATTTGGAATCAGTATGTTCAAATTGTGTAAATAGGTAACTTTTATTTTTAGACATTTTGAATAGTTACTGTGGTAAATATTTTATTTACCATGGTTAAAGGGTAAATCCGGTAAATAAGGGTTAAAAAATAATATTATAATAATACAAAATTACCCTAAAACGTGTCCTAACCTTATTGGTGGACACATACCCGACCATGAGCATCCTTGGGTCAATTTGGGGACCCCTTGGAGCCACTTGTATGTGGTAGGGACACTTTATATTAATATAGTTAAAATAAAAATAAAAATGGCATAAGCTTACATCTTTTAGAAGACCAATTTTTACATAGGGTTATACATGTTGGATTTTTGATTATAAATATTCATTAAAAATCTAAAAAAATTTCCTACATGATGATATTTTATTTATAATTTTTAGACATCAAATAAGTTAAATTATTAATGACACAATAATGATGCAATGTTTACCTCATTAATAAATCATTGAAATAAATAATATTATAATGATTAAAATATTATCTAAAACCTGTCCAATTCTTATTGGTTGATGTTATTTAGAATATGAGTCATCTTATCTTCGACCTCAATTATTTTTGGACCATTATAAACCGAATATAATTATATTATAAAGTAATACTTGCACTCTTTCCTAAAGAGCCCCTCCACTCCCTTATAAAAGGAGACCACTTCTACTCATTCCTCACACCTATCAAGCCACTTGTCTCGTCCAAACTCTACCCAACTAAGCTCCCCACATCCCTCTCCTCCTCCTTGAAGCTTCCCCTTAGGCAGAAAGCATTTCAAGAAGTCATTTGGTTCCAACCAAAGTGTGTTACCTAAATTAAAGGTAACAATTTCTCTTAAATTATTTTCATTTATTTTGCTTCTCCAACCCCCAAACTCTTTTTATTTGCCTTCTTTTGTAACAACACCAGTATCCTCAATATACTAGGATGTTTTTATAAGAAGGATTCTAACTACACATACACACAACTCCATCTAATGGATGATGAACATAATGTTTCTGTGGATGGAAAACTAACGCCTCACGAAACGATGATTGTTCAAATACATCTTACCGCCTCTCATGGTGGCCATTATGATGGAACTGTAATTAAATATGATATTAATGATATATATTTTATATATAAGCTTCTGTAATTCCATTTTATTTCATACCATTATTCGTTTCATGTTGTATATACATACGATAATTTCATTTGAGGAAGTGCGGACTACCGCCCCCTTAAAATGATATGACTCGTTCATACCACACATGGAACGTATAAAGGATGGTGTTAATGAACTTAAGTAACATATATAAAATATTATATTATACTTTAATAGTAATATACCAATGTATCATTTGGATTCGATTCTTTTAAAATAAAAATTAAATGGAAGTAGTGTTCGTGCGTACGTATGGACTACCGTCTCCACGAACGCGATGAGATTCATTCTCCATCGTATCCATTCAAGTATAATTATCATTTAATGATTTAAAAATGATGTTTAAGGACTTGATATCATTCTGGATATGAATAAGATACAACAAACATGACTTATGTAACAAAACATATAAAGAAAATGAGTAAGTTAACACCCGAAACGGCGATAATACTAAGATATTATTATCAAATCAATATTAAAAGATCATATATGATATCATATTAATGTATATTATTCTTGTATAATTTAGTAACAATTATTTCACTATTATACAGGAGGTTAACCTACCCCAACCAAGGAAAAGTACAAGGTAAGGGTTATTTCACAATCTCTTTATTATCCGAGGTTGTTTATACGTAATAATCTACTGGGATCTCGTTATCATCCACATCCATGTTTCTTCAAAATGTATTTCAAAACATTTTTAATATTTAAAAGAATATGGGTTAAAGTCATTTATACCCTTGTTTGACTTTTTATAAGAGGTTTATAAGGGAATCTTTCCGTCGTTTTCCAAACAAGGTGCTTTTTAACCTTTTCGACAGAATTAAGATAAGAATGTTTTTTTTATCTTATACGGCGGGTGCGGTTATTTTTTGCCGTTATAAAATCGTCAAAGCTTCCCTTACAAGCTTGATAGAATATTTTCAAGAAAATGTTTTATTTTATATGACTCTTAAATGATTTCAAAAATAGAAAGAGATATTTCTCTAAAAAGTGTTTTGATTTCATCTATGTCAACATCCTTCGACGGATTTTACGCTTATTTGAAGTTGATTTATTATGATACAAAATTTCAATATTGTATTGAAGGTTTTGTGATATGTTTGACTGTGGATGTGCTATTTTTATACCATTCATAGTTTATGGTGAAATTATTGACATTTCGTATGCTAGTTTTAATACGAATGTTTATGTTATGTTTAAACCTTTTCATATGGGAATGCATTGGACTTAATAAGTGACGGGTGGAGCCCGCTATAGCTCCTCGATGCATCGGTAGGTCTCATGAGACAAACTAGTGTCTTGTCACAAGGCCTTGAAAAAATCTTATTTTTAGTCTTGGCACGAGGCCTTGACTATGTGGTTATGATAGTCTGGCATTATGCATTCCAACATTATGAAAGTGGTTATTGATTTTTTTTATGTGATTATTCGATTCGTAGAATATCCATGTGAATAAGTAAATGGCATTATTTCATTTTTACTTTTGCCATACTATGTTGAAGATCAAGTTTAAAAGGATTTTGTTTTAGTAATGCATTGCCTTAAATGTTTATTCTTATTTATGAAAGTTTCCGCTATATTTTTATCCTTACTGGGCATTTGAGCTCACCCCTTTTCTATGTTTTATTTTTCCCAGGATGTGAAGAAGTAAGTTATGAATGACTTACAGGGATTTTATGAGGGGTTAATAGTGTGGATTGTGGAAACATTATGTTGTTGTAGTAGTTTTTCATTTTATGATGTAATGTAAAACTTATGAATATATCTAGTGTTTCCAAGGCTACTAAACCAATCGGTCTTTCGAGATTTGATCTTTCTTGTGATCATGCCAATGTTATGTAATAATGCACCGACTCTGGGTAACTGGGGTCGGGGCGTTACAAACTAGACTAAAGAGTGTCATATTTTGTTACTACGGTTTTTTTGTTGAATTAAAATTCTCTAATAGAATTAGTTCATGTGTTAGGGTAATTATAATATCATTTTTACCCTTAATTACCCTATTTTATTTCAACAGTGGTAAATAAAATTAAAATGTTACTATTCACCACAAATTATTTTCATATTATTAAACAAAATATTACTTAATGATGTCAACCATGTCTCTATGATTATTGAAATTCTACTCACAGAAGCAGAACAATTATGTTTTATGAAAATTTTCAAAAGCTCCTTGGAGGTGGGTAAAAGACGGTAAAAAGTTCAACAACAAATATATATATATATATATATATATATATATATATACACTTATTATAAAATAATTCCATTGAATTACATTGAAATTATATAGCTATTATGTATCTATTCCTACCTAAAGAAAATTTAAAAAAAATAATTATTTAAATAAAAAATTTGATTTTGACCAATAACACATTGTTTCACTATGGATCAAAAATTGAATGTTATCAGAAAAATAACAAAAATTAACTCTAAGATAATTTTGATATTCCAAATTCCAAAATCATGCCCATTTGGAAAAAATTTATTTATATAATTTCAAAAAGTGGTTATTATTATTCATAACGGCTAGTCTAATTCGTCACTGAGTGTTAGAATCTCGATGTTGTCTACTATGCAAGAAATTGAATTATTGAAAGGGAAACGTATTGTGGAAGCTTGAGGTTTTACACCATTTTTTATGTATATAATTAGGTTATTACATGTATTAATGGAAATTCATGTCCCATAAGAAGCTATAGAATTAGTAAAAAAGGTATTATGTTTTATAATATAAATGCTATATATGGGATTATTTTTTCCATTACACTAATCCTTTGGATCCTCATGGTGTTACATTTTTTTTATCAGTAAATTTATTTAATAATATAAGTAAGAATAAATAATGTCACTATAAGGTATTTGTTAAATAATGTGGGACACATACTACTTCTTCAAAATCCTACTTGTGTAATTTATTGAATAATCGGTATTTTGGATATAGAATAATGCTTCAAATATTTACGGTTACCTAGACATGGTGTTTCATGCCCAAAATTATGGCATTGGATTGGGGTTATAATTAGCCATGATTTTAATTGAGATTAAATGTATAAAATAATACCATGTGATAATGAATTGTGATTCCCTATGTGATATGGTCTAAACACCAGCATTGGACAATGTAGGAATTTTTGGTTCAGGTTTTATCATTATTCCTTGTAAATTATTTGGTTAATTAAAGAATAATTTAATGTTATAGAGATTTATCATACATTATTTTATTCTATATATAATTTCATACACTATTATAGAATTGGTATTGTTTTAGACTTTATCTGTGGTAGCCTACAAAGTTATACTCACTATAGACTCAGGCTACCTGATTTGAAACCAAATACACTTTATGTTTATATGGCATGATAAGGGAATGATCCACATGTTAGATTAAGTTGGGATGGAGCATGGTTGAGGGAACTAAACTCAATATCGGGACACTATTGGGAGTTTTCTGTATCTTTATTTTGGTTATTTAATTTGACACATAAAACACATTTTTTCATGTTATATATAATAATTTAGCTTTAAATATTATATTCATATTCCTATTCATCATGTATTACTATTTTGTTTTAGTTATGGAATCATTCTGTATGTTGGTTTTTGTCTATGGATTATATCGTTTTTAGGATATGTTGATAAAGAGGGTATAACATACCCATATTAATTTATTAGACCCTCACTTATAGTTTTTAGCCTCTAGTGTATGTGGAGGTTCACTTGAGGTCGTGTAACCAACTATATTGGCACACTAGTGTGTGGCGCCTTGGTCGAGGTGATATAAATTGGATTCAGTTGTTGTTTTATTCAAATTTATTTTTTTTACAATTTATTCAAGGTAGATAAGAATATATTATGTGTTAGTACTTGGTTAGGATCTCTTGCAAGAGAGTGGTTACCCCCAGTATGGTGAAAACCCCATGTACCTTTGGTTGGATTTCTATTTCTAATGTGTGTTTTTATAGTTGGATTTTATTTTAGCACGAGTAACGAACATGTTCTATGATGTGATTCATGTATCAATGATATGTTGAGATTTACCTCTTTGACCAGTATAGAATGAGTGTTTGGTATGGATGAATCATTCTAGGCACTCAAGAAATTATTGAGACATATATAATTTTTACGAACTTCCTCAAAATAAGGATCTGGTAATGTTGTTGAAAATGAAATGTTTTAATTTTCTTCTATAACATGATGGAAGAATTTACCAAATATGATTTTAATGTTATAAAATGATTAAAAATGTTACTAAATCTCTATCTCATGAGAAACATGGAAAATGATAATGTGTTTACTATTGTTAAACATAACCCAGATGTAGGGTGGTTAATTGTGGGGATAACACATTGGCTTAGACTCTGCATGGGGTTTGGTGTTGGGAATAACTTGTTATATATTGATGTTGGTAACACTTAGGTTAATCTGTTAATTTTGTGTAATGTTTCCAAGTATGTATATTTTTCATTATATAGGTATTCCATCACGACGTTTCATATTGATAGGATGATAGGATAACATGGCCAGGAATGTGATATAGTGGTAGAACATGAGGAACCCATAGTTACAGATGTGGGAGACAATGAGAAGTTCCCTGAAAACATTTAACTTCATGAAATTCATGGAAATTGACCGATGGGTGTTATAAAAAGCACCTATGATATAACACATGATTTTTGGTTGCAACACCCTCCGACATTTACTAGATAGGGAGAAACTAAAGAAGATATGTTATGGATTCATGTATATCCATACAATACCTGAGAAACTGATGACTCGTAGTAAGAAGAGTGTTATATTTTTTGTTTGAAAATTACATGGTTAAGTGAAACAATGGTGGAACATCAATACTCGAGGTGTAAAACTAGGTAATATGGAGTTGAATAAATTTTAGGACAATGTCATAGAGAAATTTTATCTAGGGAAACTGATACATAAGAATGAATATGATTTCTTGAGATTAACTCGGTGGATTATCCCATTTTGGAAAATTATAGATACATTGATGATTTTCAATTCATTGTTCTAGAATTTCCACGATATGATATTAATTTATAATAATATTTCAAGGATGTGAGTAAATGTGAAATATGGTCCCACGATATCATTATCAAGAAAAATAATCTTTCTGAAGTGTTAATTAGGCTCTCATATACGAGGGGAAGAAGAATGAGGCTTCAAGTTGTATAAATGTGGCATCTGGTATATGATTTAGAGGTACATCCTTTGAGGGTAAGATGCATTGTTCTATGAATTCTATCATGGGTGATATAAAAAGCAGTGGCCATGATGATGGGTATATTACATAAGACCATAAATGAGTGACTTATCAGCAGTGTAGCAGGACAAGTAACATTCAAATAGACTATCACCGACAATCATTAGAGTTCCATGACATTGGTGGATTGGATATCTATAAAGGTTTTTCTGATACCCATGATATTAGGGTAATTATGGATCAAATAAGAAGAACTAGAGTATAAAAAACAAGATCTACATAGTACCATTCTTATATTTTTGGTTATATGACATTGTGGTAGAGGCAGTAGACACGGTACTTCGGGGAAAGGGTGCCTATATCACTAGAGTGGTGCATCTCAGTGGGCCCATACTTCCACATAGGGAAGAGGGTAAGGACAGTTTCATTAATTTCAACATTTATTTGTGGATAGAAATGATGGAACATCGATCTTTATAGATATTATTCTTATAGATTCTATGATATCACGTTTTTTATTTGTTACTGATTCATATTATTGAATTATATCTTCACAACATGTGAATGAGTTGTGTCTAGAAGTGGAGTTTGTGAGTGGGTTCATGACAATCGATAAACCATTGGTGGAATGGTCAAAAGTCATATGCATGTGCATTGGGTGTTCTCTCAAGATTGGGAAATATCAATTTGTATGGGATCATTATAAGAATGATATGTGAGTATTTGAACTAATTATGGGTATCGACTGGTTAGTAAAATAATTATACCAAATTGATTGTTACTTTAGGTGAGTGAATTTTTTGTCTCAAGAGGGTGAAAATTATATTCAACATGGATAGTATGATTTCAAAGCAGGCTGTGCAGGACCAATTCCTCAAAAATAGGGGGATCTTACCACCCAGGTTTCATGTTTGTTGCCTGAGGAAAAAGGTGTATTCCATGATGTCAATCCACCTATTGTGGATATGTTCTAGTAAGTATTTCCGGAGTAATTCTTAGTGATGAAACATGAGATATATAGGTAATTTACTATTGATCTCATGATGGGTGATGAGCTAGTTCTATTCCACTATACAAAATGTCCCCAACAGAGCATCATTTTCATAAGAATCTAAAGGACAAGTTGATGGATATGAGTTACATTTTTCTATGTACTTCACCGGGGGGGTTCTCTATTATTATCCTCTAAAAAGGATGATGGTACATTCAACATATTTTTTATTACTGAATCATGAACCAATTGAAAATTATGAAATAATATCCCCTTCCTTATATCAAAGACTTTTTCGACTAGTGGGGAGGAGATTGTTTATTCTCCAATATTCACATGGGATAAGGGTACTGTTAGATTAGCTATTGACCTTATTATATACCCCATACATCATTATTTTAATGGTATGTCCAATATAAGTTCATCACAATGATGTTTATAAATATGGACACACCAACAGTGTTTATGGCCTCTGTGAGCAAAATCATCCGCCCATAACTAGATCAATTTGTGGTAGTTTTTTTGCATGGCATCTTGGAGAACTATATAACTAAGTAAGATCATTACCAACATATTGACATCACCTTTAGTAAAATATTATAGAATAATATCTCACCCAATCTATATAAGTGCTATTTTTGGATTGATTATGTAAATTTCATTGGTACCATCATCTCAGAGGAAGGTGTCTGAGTAATCCTAGAGAAGGTGTATGTATTTTTTCTTGGTAGCATCACATGAACATTTTAGAAATCAATAGTTTTCTAATAATAGTTTTCTATTATAAAATTTTTATATATTAATTTAACCATGTGTAAGAACCACATTTGGTTCTAACCAATAACTGGGTAATGATTGAATTGTCTGGTTCTTGGGAGATTTCATTCCTGGAGTTGAAGAAACGTTTTTCCTATAACACTAATTTTGATACTACCTAATCCAGATGTGGAGTATATGGTGTTTTTGATACATATAGGATTGGTATTGGAGCAATATTAAAACATGGAGATTTATTTGTGGTGTATGGGTCACAATAGTTGAGGCTAAATTAATGGAACCTCTCTAGAAAAGACATTGAATGAGCAACATTGGTTTATACTTTCATGTGTAAATGGAATTATCCATTGGGTAAAAATAATACTCTATAAACATATCACAATTATTTAAATTGTATATTTTACTAATGATATTGGAATATTTGTTAGAATAGGTTGGTTATTTATATGAAATCATTTTATTTCGAGCTAGCATATACATCATGGAAGGGAAACAATATTGATGATTCTTTATGTTGGAGAACACATACTCAAAACGTTAAAGAGTATTGCATGGAGTAGAAGATGATTACTTTTCTGGGAGAGATTTCTTTTATATTCATAGATGTACATGAAAAAACGACTCTCATATTAGTTTAATTGTAGTATAAACAATTGAGATTAAATATGGATATGTTGTATGAGGATCCAGAATGACATTAAATAGGGGAAATTCTTGATTGTGGGAATTTAACTTCAAATTAGACCATAAATGTTGATGAATAATTTATGTAAAAAATTAATTTACGGTTCCGATGAGTATGTAAGGGGAGTTGATGTTTGAATTTCATGCCTTTATATTGATGGTACATCCTGGTTGACCAAAATTTACCATGATGCACATCAATGATATTGGTGTATCGGCATAACAATGGAGATAATAGCATTCGTGAGATTATGTTAAAAATTTCAATAGATGAAAGATGAAAATCAATGACATGTTAGTTTAATATAGTTATTTCCCATTACAAAATAGAAGTGGTGTGACATTACCAATGAATTTTTGGTGGGTCTTCGTGGATGATTAGGGAGAATGATAATATTTTTTATATTGTGGACAATTTGACAATGGTAGTTCATTTCTTTCCAATATGGGATTTTTTCTTGGTGGATAAGTTAAGATACACTTATTATTGGGAGATATTCCACCTTCATGTGGTGTTGTAGAGTATTATTTCAGACTGGGACTTCTATTTTTAATTGTGATTCTCATAGAAATCAAAAAAGGATCATGGAATATAAGTTAAATTGAAAATAAAATTCCACCCAAAGACGTATGGGAAGTTTGAATGTACTATTCATGTGATTGTTGATATGATTTGAGAAAGTTTTATATACATTAGAGGGTTTTTTGAGTGGAATATATAATTTTTCAAGTAATCCTATAAAAAATGTCATCAGGTGACTATTCTGAAGGAACCATATGTGTAATTTTATGGTCGTCCATGCATATCACCACTATGATTGTTGGAGGAAGGTGAGTCAGAGATTTTGGGACAATGTCTCATGTAAAAGACATCAGATGAGGTTTAATTAATCATACAGAGTATGCCTACGTATTATAGTATAAAAAATCACATACTAATAGATGTAAAAAACCACTTTACTTTATAGTGGGTGATCATATTTTCTTTTAGGTTTCAGCTAGATTGGATCATTATAGGATTCAAAGGTACGGTACACTACCACCTAGGTTTTTTGGGAAATCATAGGTTGTGGAGAGAATCAGGTTGGTGGCATACTTATATTCTCTTATGTATATTTATTGTTCTAGGAATTACATTTTTCAGGTTTCTCAACTTTTGTGGGCTCACTCTGACCATTCTGATGTGATTGATGTGGCTGATATTTAGATTTAGACTATTGCATTCTCTAAAGGGCATATGATATGATTTGAGGATCATAGTGATAAAGTGTTTATGGGAAATACTATGATGATATTTCAAATATTTAGTAATCATAGTTGTTTTCTAGAGGAATTTTGGGATAGATATGTGGATACATGGGCTCAGTGACCCGATTTTTTTCCTCCGAATCATTGTGATGCTTTAGAGTACAACTCAAGAAAGCGTTGTTATAAGGTGGAGATATTGAAATATCACAACCATTTCTAGAGATGTATCATCAATATTTATAGGTACTCTTTTTAAAATCTTTGAGTAAGTATTTTTTTCTATATTTGGTTCATTTAAGCTGATATTGGGTAATTTTGGAAGATAAAGCGGAAGTGCACGATTGTTGCACCATTTTACCTAACCATCCACCCATCCTAGAAAATTTTGTGTACCAAAACTGTGGGTACTCACATGGATGATGCATGGATTTTCAAAATGTGCAGCTCCCTGAGTGGCATATGATGGTCAGGTTCTTGGTTAGGGAAAATAGTGCACCCCATACAACAAATTGTGGGGGTGAGTATAATTATTCCCAAACATAGATACGAAATTATCTAACCCCTTTCACTTTACCCAAAGTAAACCCCAGTAAACCTTAAATCATTCCACTAATTTTTTATTCTTATAGAAACATTCTTAGGGGTCTCGAGCACTGTTCTTGATGAATCGAATTCTATATTGATAGATATATACCCCTCTGGGTGGGGGTTTTCTTCGTGATTTGGTTTCTCTCTCAACCACTATTCATCAATATAAAAAAGAGATCGGCTTACTCAATTGGTTATTGATATACATATAGGTTTGATGGATCTTAATTCTTTTGTCCTTAGATCTCAGTGTAGGATGTAGATCATATTCTTTATCAGGATCATTCCTATTCCACATCAATTGGGGGTTTTGATAGGTGAAAATTCATTAGAGTCATTAAGGTAGGTGGTTGAAATGCAATTATCATAGTCATTGATTCCGATTTCATGTATTTTTTTAATTCTAATTGGTTCATTTGACAATTTAATATTTAGTAGAATAAATTTACTAACTGATTATCCTACAGAATCATGGAATTGATTAATTTATTTTCAATGTGATAACGAAATGTGTGAATAAGGGGAAATTTAATTTTTTTGATTTTAATTATTTAATATGTGTAATTGGATTATTTAATTAGTAAATTAATTAATTTTATGTTGTTATTTTTGAGTTTATTTATTAATTGAATGTTTATTTGGTTAATTATTCGGTTCCTGTAATTGGTCATTTAATGTGTTTATAAATTTATTGAAAATAATAATAATGAAATTATTGGATTAATCTTAATGAGCTAATGAGATATATGAATAATTTTTTATAAATGTATTAATGGTGAATTTTAATATTATTCTATTTGATTAAAGAATTTAATACTATTTTTTTGATAATGGTAATGGTATACCATGATTTGAAATGATGATTATAGGGTTAATGTCTATTAATCTTGTGAGATGTTATTTTTTTATACATTTTGATTTATTAAATAATTGGTTTTGGTACATGGACTAATGATTCAAATCCCCATGTGGATATATAAATGGTGTTCAAGTCCCAAAATTCATGCAAGTAATATTGAGTGTGGGTTACAAAATACTACATCAAAAGAAAACATCTGGGATGCATGTGATAATGAGTGTGGGACATTGAGTGAAGCTCCCAAATACCTATAATGTTTTTTATATGATAATGCATGATGGACATGAACTACTTCCTCAAAATCCAAATAGTATGACTGATTTATTGAGGGGTCGGGGGACACTAAATGTTTCCTCAAATACCCAAGAGATCCTAACCATGGCATTCTAGGTGCAAATTTTTTGTATTTGACTGTGGTTTTTATTGATGTTGATATTAATTTCAATTATATGGACAATGAAATACCATGTGATAAATAATTTTGAATCCCTATGATATATAGTTCAGACTCAGGTATGGTCCAAAGTAGGTATTGGTGGTTCAGGCGTCATTGTGAACTAGGGTATATGATGTGGTTAATTAAAGAATAATAAAATATTATAAGGATCTACCTTATTTTATTTTATTATTTAAAATAATTAATAATTTATTAATGTTTAGTTATTAGTTTTACACCATTTGGTGGTGGATTATTGAGTTTTACTCATACCCTACTAGGGCTACCGACTTATTACATTAGTAGACTTTATGTTTGCTGTAACGCCCCAATCCTAGATTTAGAGAGATGGTGGATTATTTTATTACATTGGCATGGTTACATGTAATCAAATCTGCAAGCTCTGGTTTGTTTAGCAGTCATTAAAATCTATATTACATAATGGACACCCATAAAACATAGTGAAATTGAAAATAAAAACATGATACATAATAAAATTTAAAAAAATTTCATTTCTTAAATATTATTGAAATATTTATTCTTCATAACATGTGGAAATGAAGCGTAAAAAGGGTGAGCTGAAAATATTAAAAATGTTATGTAAAGTTGAATAAATAATCAATTAATAAAAATAAATTAACATGGAAATATAAAAAAAATAACACATTCCATTCAAATATCTAGATAATTCAATATCAACATAGAGATATAATAAACTAAAAACACATGCCATTAGATCAATGAACTTAAAATGAAATTCATCCAAATATATGGGAATAAAAAATCACATTGATAATTAAAAATTGAATTATGAATTTAGGAAATTCTTAATTATATGAAGTTATATTTCCTTGAAACAAGATATCTTTTTTTCCAATAGTCATTTTAAAATATTTGGCTAACAAGTTCACCCAATGTGACTATAGATGTGTCAATATGATTTCATTAACATGTCCCAAACCCGTAGCACTAGGCATAAATATTACCTAGCCCATGTATTTCCTGTCCAATGAATTCATAATATATTTAACAGAAAATATTCCTTATCAAAATGTTTCCATATTGAATATAAGTTGCAGATTTATCAATAATTGATATTTAGTCAAACAAATGTCAAAGTGAACCCCACATGTAATATAATATATGGTTTAGGAAATATTGATATACATTGTGTATGATTATGTATATTCAAGGTTAGTTTACATTTAAAATAATTAAAATAATGTGAATGTTTCAATAAAATGTTAACAATCACAAAATGATGTGATATTTCATTGATAATAATTATGAAAATTGTTATGGATCTTATTCTTTAAAAATTCCAAAATGTCCCATTCCACTTTGAAACGTATGAATAATAATATAAACAAAGATATTATATAAAATGAAACTTATAATATCTATAGAATAAAATTTTTCATGATATAAAATTAAAAAGGTATTATATACACCAAATTAATGTGAATTATCATATAATAATAAATAAGTCACAATGGTATGTAAATGAAGAGGAAATTCTATTACCTTAACCTTCCTTTTATTTGGTGGTCTCAATCCTATCGTATAGTTGATTAAAATATGTTAATAAATTATACCATAAAATTATTCATGGTTATAATATCTTGTAATAACATTTGATAATAGTTTATTACACATATGCTAACACTTTTTCATTATTTCTACTATTTTGGGTGTCAATAACATAGTTTTCTAAAGTGTGTTTTGAAATGTGATTTGTTGATAATATTATTTATATCGCAATTTAGTCATTTTAATAATTTAAAATACATATTTATTATTGTATATATTCAGTATAAATCTATTTATTGTATTCATTTATACTTGTAGATTATAAAAAAAGAGCACCGTTCATGGAGATAGTAGGCCATACAAACGCATGAATAATACATCCATTTCATTATTGTACTAACAGAATGAAAAATTAATGTTGAAAAAAAATTATAATTCAATTATCATATATATGTTTTATATTATACATAGACTTATTGAAACTATCCTTTATGTGTTCTATATATGTCATAAATGAGTCTTATTTCATTGGGGCGGGGGGTAGTCCACACATCCTCAAACGATGTGATCCTATTTACACTAGATGGAAAGAATAAATTTGTGTTCTATATATATATTATTGAAGAATAATGAAATTATAAATATAATACATAACATATTTAAATATATTTTCCATTATAATGGTCAACTTGAGAGGTGTTAATGGGAAAATGTACAATCATCGTTTCATGATGCAATATTTCCCATTACACATAAACAATATATTTAATATTAATTATATAGAGATGTTTATAAGATTAGGAATAAATTATAATATAACAAAATTTATGTGTATTTAGGTTAATAGATTTAATATGGAATCATGGAAGAAGAAGAGTATATAAAGTGGAGTATAAAATTAAAAAAAAGATATTGTTGGAATACGTTACCTTAAAATTAGGTTACACCAAATAGTTTATATGAAAGGGATTCCACGAAATGATTTAATATAGAAGAGAGGATTAATAGCGTATGAGAGGGATGTTGGGATGCTATTTGGTTCGATCGTGGATGAACATATGTGGTTAGAGATTTGTGAGTAATTGGAATAACATGTGGTCTTTTATTGTGGGGAAACAGTGGCACTCTTGCAATATTTGAAAAAATGAATTAATCCAAAAAAAATCATGTTGAATGTTGATAAATGTTCTTCCAAATTTGATCCAATTTATAATAGGGTTTAAATTTGGTAATAATATAGTTTTTCTATATGTTTACAGGTCATAATCTCCCTTTCGCGATGGACTCTCCCTACCGGTGATGTTGGCGGCCTTCGCGCCGGCTCCTCCCCCCATGGTGGGGGAGGGGGAATCATCGTATCAAGAGAGAGATAGGTTATTTCAGCCCTTCTAAAACCTGGTGTTTCTTCCCTAGTTTCCAAAAACCTTGTTAAACCCTAATGTTCTTAAATTAATTGATGGTTTTCCGAACCTTCAACTTTCCTCTTCTGAATTCATGGAATCCCTACCCTTGTCGAACCTCAACCTGATGTCTCGGTTCAAGAAGAGGAGGCCTTCATTTGATGATTACAACAGATTTCTCTTCAGATCATGATATCATCATGAAATATTGGTGGTTAGATTACTAGACAGCATGAAAATCATGATTAGGTTCGATTCAATGGCAAACCTCATCCAAGATTGGTCGAGGGCTCCTCGCACCCTCAATAGATCTTGTTTTTTTCTTTTGCGTTGGTCTTTTGATCTTCATGTGAACCATGACTCGCCATCCATTGTGGTTTGGGTATGTTTCTATACCCTTCCTTTTTAGTTTCAAAACCCTTAGATTATCTGCCCGTTGGGAAATCTAATTGGTAGATACCTCTGCTCTGATAGTCGTGCCGAGGCGGTTTGCCATCCGGTGAACCCTTGGGTGTGTGTTGAAATGGATGCATCTCAAATCCCTTTTGGTTTTCTTTGGATCAAAATAGATGAGGAGTAATAATGCCAATAGTGAGTATTTTATGAAAATTGTACATAATATTGTGGCTCTTACAAGAGATTGGGCCACTCGGTTGAGGTTTTCCGAAGTGGACATCCTTCACGGTTGATGAAGGCTCGTTGTAATGGGAATTCTGCTTCTATGAGCACCAATGATGGTGAAAGAAGTGGCATTAAGGTGGGTTCGATTTCGAGAACTGTGGAGCTGGTCGACGAAGGAAGGGTTCCCCGTTGGTCTAGAGCTGCTGGGGATGCCAATCCATCGAGATATTATATGGTGTCTTTTGATGAAGACCCAGTCCCTGAAGTTTATTGTGTTATGGAGAACCAGGAAAATCCGATGGTGTCTGTGGTTCTCCAAAGGATAAGTCATGATTTGGGATTACCTACTGCTTCCATGGCTGGTCAGGGTGCAGAGTAGAGTGGGGAAGGATGAGAGGTCAGTACTATGGAGGATATCACCACGGCCAGTGCTAAGGTTTCTAAAAGCCTTGATCCTCTAGCTAAAGCATTTATTGCTTTAAGTAAAAGGATTGAAGGGATTTCTGAATACTTGTTGTCCCTAGGTTTGGAGGAGGTTTTTTTTGTCGGAGGTGATGACTATGCAGAGACCTTGGATGACCAGCAGCATGAACGTAGGGTGCATGAACCAGCATCAGTTGGTGAGGAGGCCAGAGAGGACCAAAAGTTTAAATGTTTGGGGCATGAAGCAGGTACCATGATTGTGAAAAAAAATCACAATGTAGTAGGGTGATTCCCTTTGGTGGAGAGAATAGACCAGAGGCTAGTGGATAATGTCAAACTCTTTTTGTAAAATGCTACTACTGAGTATAGGCACCTCCCTTTGATGCAGTGTAAAACTCCAGTCCAGAGGTCGGGGAACAACACTGAGTTTGTTGATGTTGCTTTGAGGGCGTGATCCGAAATTGGAAGGCAGAATTTCGGGGGAGGGAAAGATAATTTGAGAAGTCCATTCTGTCATTCATTCAATGTTGTTTAAATTTGGAACAAGATGATGGCTATAGCTAAAGGGCCTTTATCTTCTTCAACAAGAAGAAGACCAAGGAAAGAAAACTCATTTCTTCCGGGACCGATGTGGACTAGATATACATCATTGAAGAATAATGAGGTGACTTTGGCCTTTGAAAAGGATAGCATGGTCAAGAAGGCTTACACATATCGATCTGTTCATGATCATCTTAGGAGTCAGGTTAAAAGTGGAAGCTAAAAATAGGAATCTAGAATGTGAATCAGATACCCAGGAAGAGGACTCCTACTTGGGCATTAGAGATGAATCTGATTATTATGATATGTATGTCTATGTTGGTATGTATTGTTTGACTTGTTTTTGTTTTTATTTTGGGGTACCGGGAACCCACAAACTGTCTTCTAAAAATAGAAAAAAATGATTTGCAAAAAATATGTTTGCATGTTGTTTGGGGCCTTAAGGTTAAGGTTTACTCCTTCATTTATTATAATTTAACCTTAATCATTGTAGTACATTTTAATTACATTCAATAATATATTTGCTAAAAAAACTATGTTTTTTATTTGACATTATAAATTATTCTAATCCCCAATAATTAATTAATTTTTCTAGAAATATTATCACAATAGTGAAAAAATTATCATAAAAATTAAACCCGCATGAAGGATGAAAATATAGGTTTTTAATGTAATTGTTTTCAAAATATTTATATTTTTTTGAAGTCAATTTAAAATTGAAGTTGATTAAAATGACATAAAATGTATTAGATGATAAAATTTTAGTTATTAACAATTTAAAACCAATTAAAATTATAATTTATCCTTAAATATAAATTTGATAAAAAATGTGTTCTGATCTAAAATTTATTATTGAAAAATTAGATGTTTCAGAAAAATATAAAAAATTCACCCTAACCTCATTATTATGATTCTATTTCCAATATGAAGTTTATATTGTAATAATAGGTCAATTAATGCATCAACATACATTTTAATAATGAATTTTACAATAAATGGTGGTAAATCTACTTTTTTAAAAGTATTGTTTAATGCATAGAATTGGGTTCATTTTTATATTAATACTATCAAATATATTTGATGCATATCTGAAATATTTTATTTAATATTATATATATATATATATATAACATCAATATCACTCAATAATTGTAATTAATTTAATTTATTAGTGTAAGACAGCATTGCGAGCACAAAAATAATAACATGTTACATTATATTCAATCATCTTTCATATTAATTTATAATTAATTTCAAACAAATGGATTAATTTTATATATTTTTTAACCATTAATTTTTATAAGATACTTTATAATATTCATAACCACTAATTTAATGGCTTGGTTAATTGTAATTGAAATAATATTTTAATAAAATATTATTGTTTGGTTAAAACATTGTCTTATGTGTAATTTAAGCTTTCAAAGAAAGTCCCTCTTACATGTAACAAAATTTAATGTGATGTTTCATGATTTAAAAAATATATAATATATATAATAAAAAATTTATTTTTATGTTTTAGGGTAATATATCACCCTTAGGTGAATTTTTTTCATATCATGCATACTATCGAATACAATAAATAAACTCTAAAATTTTAGTGTGTTATATTCTCCCCACATTAAAAAAAATATGTCCTCATAATTTAATATCGAACTCAATAATATATGGATTGAATATAAACTATTTGTAAATGACCCACATTTCAAAATTCTATTAATTTTATATCTTCATAATAAGAAGGAAAGGAAAGAAAAATGGTCACATAACTTGGATCCGTCATCAGAGAGAATAAGTGGGAAATGAAAATAACGACATACAATAATAATATATCTATCATGTTCTGATCATGGATGATAGAGTATATAGTTAGGAAAATGTTATGAATCAGAATTTGTAACGCCCAGACCCTAGTTACCTAGAGTTGGTTCATTATTACATAACATTGGTAGGATCACAAAATATCATGTCTCGAAAGGCCGATTAGTTTGGTAGACATGGAAGTACTAGATACATTTATAAGGTTTACATTAGATAATAAAATGGAAAACTATAACAACATTGTCTCCATATACAATACTGAGATCCCATAGACTATCCCTAGTGGTCAGTTATAATATACTATTTATCACCCTAGGAAAAATAAAACAATGAAAGGGGTGAGCTCAGATGCTCTGTAAGAATAACATTATAGTAGAAACATTCATGAATAAACATAAAAATTTAAGGCAATGTATAACTACAAAAACCTTTTAAACTTGAACATCAGAATAATATGGAAAAGATTAAATGAAATAATTCCATTTACATATTCACATGGATATTATAATAGTTCAATAATCACATGAAATATCAATAACCACTTTGATAATGATGGAATGCATAATGCCAGAATATCATAACCACATAGTCATAGCATTTTGCCAAGTCTACAAATAAGCTTTTGTCAAGGCCTTGTACTAAGACACTAGTTTTTCTCATACGAACTACCGATGCATCAAAGAGATATAACAGTCTCCACTCATCACTCACTAAGTCCAATTCATTCTTCATATGAAAAGGTTTAAACATAACATAAATATTCATATTAAAACTAGCATATTAAATGTCAATACTTTAACCACACACCATGAATGGTTTAAAAATAGCACATCCACAGTCAAAAATAACTCCATTGATACAATATAGAATATTTTATTGTATCAGATTAACCACAATTGAGAATAATGAAGGATATTGACATAGGTGAAAATAATCATCAAAACTATTCGAGAGAAATATACCCCTTTTTCTTTAAATCATTTAAAAGTCACACTATTTGTCAAGAAGCCATTTAAAAATAGATTTTTGAATCAAAGTGTCCCATACCACTTTGAAAAATTTAAATGGAATTTTTTTTAATACATTAATGTTCATATAAAAAATCCTTAAACTATTTTTAAAACATGGACATTAATGAGAATGATTTGGAATATCAAATCATTAAAACAATTAAAATGATATTTTAGTTAGAGTTCCTAACCAAAATAAAGACACATGAATACAAATAATTGAGGTAATAAAATCTTTGTAATATCGTGAGAATAAAGAGATTCATTATATACTATGTCAAAGTACATTATATACACCATAAAAATGTGGATTGGCGTATAACAACAAATAAATCTTAATGGAATGTAAATTGATATGAAATCTCGTAAAAAGTCTGTATCCTTAGGTTACGGATAAATCAACGACATAATTATGTGCGAAAAATTAAAATACACTCAATATTATTGGATATTCAGTGTAAAAAAATCAGAGGACATTCAAACATATTCTTGTAAAAACAACTCCAGTGAATTGGATATTTAACTCAACAAATGGAGATTGAGTTGAAATTACTCCTATCAAGTTCATATCGATGACTTGAGAATTTATCAATGGAGTGATTATATTTATCAAAAAGTATATACACAAAAAGGGGAGTGAAAATTATGAAATAAGAAAATGAATAGTTATTCCACACATAATCTTGTAGTAAAATAAACAATAAAGTATGCGTAAAGCAGAATGAGTGAAAATTAAAATTTCAAATTCCCTTATAGATTTTGTAACTTTTGAAACATATAACCATGAAATAAGGATTATAAAATGATGTTGTAAATATCCATAAATTAATGAATATTACCCAATTAATACAATAATGGGCAGTACACATACCACATGCAATAAATAAGTGGTGAACAATGGAATTCTCACGGAATTAAAAGTGAGATAAGAAACCCCTTACATTGTAATTTTTCCTTGGTTGAGGGTATGATAACCCACTGTATAATGGTGAAATAATTTTTTATTTAATTATACGATAATCATATTAATTAATATGATATCTTATATGATCTTTTATAATTTATTTGTTAATAATATCATAGTATTATCGTCCATTCAGGTGTTAACAGATTAGTTTCCCCTTATAGTCATTTTTATGTGAGCCATATTTGTTATGGATGGGATGTATATTATTAATATCAAGAATGATATTAAGCATTTAAATATTATTTTTAACCATAAAATGAAAATTATTCTTGAATGGATACAATGGGGAATGATTCTCATCGTGTTCATGGAGCCGATAGTCTGTACGTATGGACGAGTGACAATATCATTATTTTGATATTAAAATCATATAAAATTTGATGGTATATCATACATATACAATAATTATAATGTTATAATTATAATTTATTTCTATTACACATCATTAGCATACCCATCCAAAAAATAATATTTTGAATTACAATTTCACCACAACGTGGAGACGGTAAGTCGTACGTACTCAGTATTGGTGACATGTCATTCAAAGGATGGATAAAATAATGAATATGGTTGTAAAATATTTATAATAACATCAAAGTATATAGAAGATACTATAGATATTATTTTATAATTGAAATAACCAAGAAAAAAGGAGATGATGAAGAAATGAAAATGAAAGAGGGTGGTGAAAACGTTACCTCTTCTTCGGGTTCTTCTTTTTAATTTGATAAAAAGGGCTCATTAGGATGAAACTCTGACTACAGTAAGGCCTCTAGGAAGAAGGGAGGATAGCTAATATGGTATTTGGGAAGAGGTTAGATGATCCAAAAGGCTTTTAAGGTATGAATAATTGGTTAGAGGTTCCATCCTTTTATAAGGGGGGGCTCTTTAGAAAAAACTTAAAGTATTAATTTATAATAAATTCATAATCGATTTCTAATTGCTAAAATGTTGATTATTATATGTATAATGTGGGTATGAGTCTAAATCATTTCAACCAATTTATTTTAGACAAGTTTGGGTCATTATTGTAACCTTATCTTTTAGTTTTAACTCTTAGATAATTAGTTTTACATTTTCCATGTCACTTTGTATTTTTATATTATGTATTTAATAAACTTACTATATACAACAAAGCGACCCCCAAGTGGTCCATTAATGATACAACTATCATGATATGAGTCCTTAGGCCGAGCCTGAGATTTTTAGGAATATAATATCAATTAATAATATAATATTTGTTTTAAAAACTCAATTATGTCAATTTTTACTATATTTAATTATTGATTTTTTAAAGTCTTAAAAACATTATTAATTAGAACCAAATTCATTTAAGCAATCCAAAATTTTCATAATAACCAATTAAATCGTGTATGTCATAAAAACTTTAAAATTATATTTATTTCAATATTTATAATACTAATTATTTTATTCTTTAATTAATAAGGAAAATACTCCATCATTATTGTATCGTAAATAAATTTAATTATTAAATGTCTATAAATTATAAACAAAATACCATTATTTATAAAATCTTTTTATCTTTCTAATTAATATTTATAGTTGAAAATATAACATATATAACCCAATGTAAAAATTGTCCTTTTAATAGATATTTGATTATGTCATTTTTGTATTTACTTTAACTAAATTAATAAAAAGTGTCATTATCACTTACAAGTGGATCCATGGAGTCCCAAAATAGACTCAAAGATACCCATGGTCATACATGTATCAACCAATTTGGTTAGAACATGTTTTAGGATAATTTATTATTATTATAATATTATTTGTTACCCTTATTTACCGGATTTACCCTTTAACCATGGTAAATAAAATATTTGCTGAAGTAATTATTCAAAAAGACTAAAAATGAAAGTTATCTATTTACAAAATTTGGACCTCCTGATTATAAATATAGAATCCATTTTTCTAAATTAAAAACACAGAACTTGCAGAAATTAATTTAAAATTAATTCCCACTGTCAAAATAAAAAGCGTGTTTTTAAGAAATAATAATTATCATAAGATTGACACTTGTTTATGTTCAGTTTAAATGTGAAATTATTTCCAATGACCAAAATTATATTAAATGGTAAAAAAATATTCTAAATATACTTTAAAACAACTCTAATTCAAAATTTATCATTATTAATTATTTCGATTTAATACATTTTTTTTAATTAAAATTTAATAATTTTCACTATTCATCAAAATATAAAATTTATCCGAAATGTACCATAATTTCACCCTAATCTAATTTAGATATTCTGAATCCATAAATGGAATCAATTTTGAAATATAAAATTTATAAAATTTAAAAAAGTTGGTATTACTATTCATAACAGCTACTTTGATTGGTCATGGTGTGTTAGAATCTCGAAGTTGCGTACAATGAAAGTTATTGCATTATTCAAAGAGATGCATACCGTGGAAGCTTGACGTGTAACATTTTACCCTCCTTCAATAAATTGTGTCCTTGTAATTTTTTTAAAATTGGACATGGAAATATAATTGAATGTCCCACATTAGAAAAAGATTTAACAAAACTATCACATTAAAAGAAAGAAAGAGAAGTGCAAAGGTCACCTAAGATAACCTATACAGGGATTCCAAGTAGAAAAACAAGGATATGAATTATAAAATAAGTGTCATGTTCTGATAGAGAGGGATAGAAAACATGATCTGGAGAATGTTAACAACCGGAAAACCACAAACTTGTGATGGGTCAAACGGTCATTAGTCTCTAAGTTGGAAAAGTAAATGGAAATCATTTTTTTGTTTTAAGATACATTACATAAATATGAGGAATTCATTTATGATATTGAATAAGAACATAAAGAGGTATAAATAATTTTTAAGTAGTGTTTCATTCTTTAATAAATTTCTGCCACTTTCTTAATTTTTTTTAACGATGAGTATTTAAGGAGACTTGGTCACACTGGAAGAGCTAGAATAATCATCTACAGAATCACATGATTTACAAAGGATAAACAATATAGTTACCTTGTATTTAGAGATTAATCAAAAACAAAAACGTTAGTATAAGATCTGATGATCCCCCAAAAGGATATTCCATTAGAGAAATAAACACTAATCTTAATTTCTAAAATTAAACCAACAATACTCCAAAGATAAATAAATACCATTCAATAAAAAATTGTCATTTAAATCCTTCAATATAATCCAAACTAATATTGAAACCCAAAACATAAAAGAATTTGGTTATGTAGTCTTCCACGTTAAATTGTATCTCCAAATGACATCAACTACTCTTAAAGTCAAATTCGTAAATGTAATTAACCTAATCACATATTCTCTATTATAGGTTAATAATTTCCATAAATAACCCTAATCACTCTAAATACACAATAAAAACATAGATAAAAATCCACCATTACTCCTCAAATGAAATCCCATAGTATTCTATTTTCATTGGGCATATAGTGTTCCCAACAAAGCGAACTTTTTCCAAAATAACATTTATCACTTACTCACCAAATAATTTTTATATACTAAGGGTATTCATTTTATAATATATAAGATCCCAAATCAACTTATTATTGACCAATAATATCATTTAACTACAAATAATTATTTACACTTACAAGGGACTTCACGTATTCTAGTGGTAGGTGATAAATCCCAATCGCACTTTGGTCGTTGGTTCGATTCCCACAACTTTTTCCAATGCGATGGGTTGTCACACTATCTTCGTGTTGTCCTTTTTCAAAAACAATAATTCATAACATTACCAAAATGAGATAAATTCCTCAAAATAACCATAACATAATTTAACCAAAATTGTTATCTCATACCTTGAATTTTTATCCCAAAATATAATAACATCTACTTTCCTCAAACCCAATGATCATATAAAACTAAATTGTTATTTATAACTATATCCACAAGTGAAAAGATATGTCTTCCTAAAATATCATTCTCATATGGAAAATTTCAGGGCTACAAATACAAGAGAAAATTATTCCAACGTAACCCCATCTACAAGGAGCACTAATAATTTTAAACATTTCTCTAACAATTCATTTTCTACATAGCTTCTTCTTTGTGCAAGAAAATATCCTATAGAATAGGGCATTCAATCGGGTAATGGCCAGGTCACCTACATTTAAAGAAAATTACTGGAAATGGTTTATTGGGACCATTTTTTTCTTCTTCCATAGTAATCTTCATTTTTCATCAGCAATTCATCACTTTATGTCCTTCTTTATCACATGTAAATCATTTCTTTGTCCCATTGGGACACTTTCCTGGGTGTCTCCATCCACATTTCTTGCATAACGGAAATTGGGGATTCTTCTCTCCATGGTCTCCACAAAAATAGCTCTTATCATTCATCAAATTTCTCTTCTTTTCTGAGTCTTGGAGTTGGTTAATATATATTTTATTGATCATATTTTTGGAAAACCTATTTGGCATGAACATGATATCTTTTACGCCTATCAACATTCCATTTTTTTTGCTCCTTTCCACCACCATTCCCACCTTGCAGATCATTGTCAAAGTTACTATGACTTCCTTGGAATCCAGCCATTGACTAAACCCAGAAATCAGTGTGTGAGTAATAGTAGTCATAAAATCATTTATAGAATATCATGACACCATATTCTCAATTTAAAACAACTTAGGATTAACCAAGGTCATTTATTCTCATCTTATACTAAAATACATCAAATCGGTTTGTAAATAAAATGTAAATTATCATATGCATATCCCCGATAGTGTTGTAACCAAGAGTGCAGCAAGGCCTGATGTCGTGCACCAGTTCCTATTCGAGTCTACATCAAAGCGATTTTTTCGGTTTTTACACCTAGGTACATCTCTTCTAGAGCCGCCTCTACCTGCTCATATCCAGATAGAGATGTATTGCTTGGAAAACACTAAAAATCTCTACAATACCAAAATTATAGGATGTTCTTCTATTATAATCCTCAAATTCTATCTTATGGATATGTGCTCTAATCCAAGTTTATCTAAATATATCTTCGACGATTTGTACTAAACTTCCTGTGATACCAAATATAACGCCCTTACCCTAGTTACTCAGGGTTGGAGCATTATTACATAACATTGTCCTGATCACAACAGATCAAGTCTCTGTTGATGCTCCTTCCGTAATAGAATCTAATGATGGGAAAAGGGGAATATCTGAGCTCAATGTGATTCAACCATTGGACAAATATCAAAAACTGAAAAAGGAAGGAATAAAAATAATGTTGCAAAAGGGTCGTGCAAGTTCTAAAATGGTCACGCAGGTATACTTGCATGCCGCCTAATGGTCACGCAAGTGACTTGTGCGACCTATGTGATAACTTCCCGGGTCTTCTCCAGCCTATAAATAGACCCTGTGAGCCCCCCATTGGAGGGGAATTTTTCTAGAAACTCAGATTTAAGCTCTTGGTTCCCTATTTCCTCTCAAAGCTTCCGAAACACTTCTATGGTAATTTCTTACCTATAACGGAAGATCTAAAGAGGGGGAGGAAGTCCTAAATGTTGAAACTCATCAACACATGTGCGCCGCCTTAATCCTTCAATAGAACTTGCAAGCCCCTCTTCTGGAAGAACCTCAAGAGGATTATAAAGCCTTTAACCAACAGTCTCTCAAGTATTACCCTGCTGGTTAACCATCGCACAAGTACCCATGTGTCATGCAGGTATACCTGCGCGACTGAACTTGCGCGCCCACATAGTACCTGTGCGCATGCAAGGACATCCGCGCCCCTGCCTTTTTGGGTGTTGTTCATGCCCATTTCACCCCTCATATTCCATTCCACCTCTTCTATTCATGATTCAGTCTTAAAGACACTCTTCAAATCCATTGATGGTATGATTTCTTGATTTTACTTCCTTGTCTGAAAGGAATTCTATGGAATATCTCTCAAAACCTAGTGATTTACACATCATTATGTCACTAAAGATTGAGATTTCATTCATTCAACCTCATCATCTAAGCCTAGAGAACTCATTAACTTGTGCCTCCTTTTCAGGAATAAGCCCCAATCATAATTCTCAAATCTAGGCATCCTCCTTATGAGTAAGCCCCATGTCCTCATTAACTTGGGCCTCCATTTCAGGAATAAGCCCCAGTATTAATTCTCAAATCTGGGCATCCTCCTTAGCAGTAAGCCCCTTGTTCTCATTAACCTGGGCCTCCTTTTCAGGAATAAGCCCCAGTCGTAATTCTAAAATATGGAAATCCTCCTTAGGAGTAAGGCCCAAGTCCTCATTAACCTGGGCCTCCATTTCCAGAATAAGCCCTAGTCCCCTAATTTGGGCATCCTCCGTAGGATTAAATCCCATACATAATTCTATTAACTTGGGCCTCCTTTTCAGGAGTAAGCCCTAGTCTCAAAGATGGGTATCCTCTTTAGGAGTAAGCCCCAGTCATAACTCCATTAACCTAGGCCATCTTTTCAGGAGTAAGCCCCAGTCTCAATTATGGGAATCCTCTTTAAGAGTAAGCCCCAAGTCCCTTAATTTTTAAAGTCTCTTAACCTAGGCCCCTTTTTGATGAGTAAGGCCCAGTATTAATTCCTCTTAACTTGTCCTAATTTACCATTGATATCGGATTCATTCTCAGGAGTAAAAACCCAATCATAAGTGATCTCCTAATTTGGGCCCCCTTCTCAGGAGTAAGCACAATGTTAGAGTATTCAAATCTTCATGAAGTACATATACCTTTATGGACCATGTTCCTTGATTTCTTCCATAAAGTAAAAGTAAATCATCACTTATCTGGGAAGTCATACATACATAAGTCCCACCTTATTTATTATGATTGCATCATTCATGGCACAGTTGTATGATATTTACCAATACCTTCTGTTTCTCACACCGATCATGACTCACGTGAGCTTAGAGAGTAACTGTAATTATGACATCCTTCACTAAGCCATCAATAATAACAATCATATTCCCTTACTTGAACTACGTGGGTTCTGATTCCATTTATAAACAAATGATATGTAGGTAGCCCATCTGTGGGTTCGATCCCAACTCTGAAATAATCCATGTCCTTCTTAATGACAATAAACTTCAAGTGCCCCACTGAGTGGCTTTAAAACTAGTATGGTCATCATAATGGCCAAAAGACTTTAACGAATCAAAGGATACCATTGACTAAGAATATCTAACAAATACAGATGATTATCTATCAATGAAGAACCTCAAATACATAAAAATTATTCTCTAAATTTCCTACATGTCGATAATTGTTTGTCAGATCTAATAGAAAGCTCATTTTATAATTGGTAATTTAATAAGGATTCACGAACATAACTTAAATCTATAAATAGAGTCCTAGAGTAGACAATAATTCCACTCAAAATGGTGTGATGAGTCCGACCTCCCATCCTCTCGACCAATGAAAATTCTTATGCCTCATCAGTCCACAACTAATGAGAGCCTACCTTTGGAAAGTAGGTCCAAATGGATGTGGAATCATTGGATGTTTCCGGTTCTACACACAAACCCGTTAAAAACCGATCAGAATGTTTGAACCGCCCAACAAGGTGGTCATCCCCTAATTCTGAGGGAAACAAAAAATGGTGAACCCGACGTGAATCCTTAACCAAGTTAAAATGATGTTTTACCTTTTTGTTAGGCCCCTATTTAAAACTCAATGAGAGGGAAAAATAAATCATTTACATATGTGATCATCCAAAAGATGTAGTCGCTGAATTTATCTTGATTATATATGTTATATCAAACATGCACTTTTTTCCAAGATCTTCTGCATTTCCAGAATGGCTGCTATCAAGTTCAAACCTGTGAATACTACTGCTACAAATGCCACTGTTGCCACTCCTGTTGGATCACCGTCCGCTCTGAGTATGACATCACCTACTCAGCGTCTTCAATGCTGGGTATCAAATGCATTGGTTAAGGAGTACCATCAACACGGTACCATCCCAACTCTGGAGGCTTCCCAAAAATCCCTCTAAGTTAACAACTCACACCAGTCGTCCAGACAACGAGGAGTAGTGATCATTAATCAGGCAGTGCTGACTACCGTCTCCAACTGTTTCGTGTCATTATCCCTGGAACGCAATCACCATTCACTCCCTTATTCGGATGAGGTGAATGAGCAGGTCCCTCATGACCTTAATTCAAGTAGACAGGAGTCCTTCCCATGGGCTCCCACCTATAATCGCCGCCAGACTCGTGCGGCAGTGCGCCCTCAACATGATGAGGGTACCAACTCCATGAATTCAACTCAAGTTCCTTGATCCTGAGTAGGCAAGACGCACAACTAGATGCGGAATCCGGTCAACAGTGAGCAGGTTCTCATCTCTGCCGTCTCCGGAGATGTCCACCAACCTAACATGGTGGCAAGCAATGAGCAGGCACACACACCATCCCGTTTTAATTCCACTGTCCAGCAGACTCGTCTGGCAGCATCACGCCAATCCCACCAGCCAATTCTGGTACAGTACTATAGGCAGGAACATACACCTTTTTATACATCATCATCTATTCAGCAGACTCTTCTGACTACATATTATGGATCTCGTCAACTACGTTCGGTGAAGTGTAATCAGAAGTCACATACACCTGCTAGTACTAATCAAGCCTACCAACAGTTTCGCTTGGTATCATTCGGAGAAGTTAGTTGGAAATCCCCGACAACAAATATGTGACAGACCCAACTCTCTGCCCCCACACTTGAGTACTATCAGGATTCACTGACAGAAAAAAGAGGACAGGATCTGGCACATACACCTACACCAAGCCCGAAATGGATGTATATCTATGTTCCGGCAGCTGAAGTCACCATGCATATTCTATCAATGGTGAAAGTGCAAAAGAAAATTCATGCTCATATTTTAGATGCCTGCCGGGATATTATAACAACTTCAGCGGAATATTCGGGAAAGACACATAAATCTATCTCTACCAGTGGAGTGACACATCAACAATTCACTCCAGAACAGACACACACATATGTTCTAGTCCAAGAGGGTTGTGGGGCATACTCCCCCATATCATACGGACAACTAAGTTAGGAACATACACCTGATTTGAGTGGAGATCGTTAGCCTAACATTGACATCCTTCCTGATCAGGCACATACACCTTCTCAGAGCAGCCAAATTTGTCAACAAGTGGTTTCCAGAGCAAGTAAGAAGGCTTCTAATAAAAACACCCGACCAGCATAGTCAGGATATCAAGAGCCAATCTATAACAAGGCCATGCTCCATGCTGGAGTTCTTGAAGCCCTCAGATAGTTATCTGTTGGAATTCCAGATTCTACTCCCTCATTTCCCAATAGTGGGAATAATAATTCCGAAGGTCTTCAACAGTCACTTCTTCATGAAGGCTTGCTTCATGACAATTCGGTCGATCTGGACGTTTCATCATTAGATGAGATCCACAAAACCCTCTGCGTGGTCAGAAGACCAAGGAGAAAGAGATCTTATCATTTGTTGTAACCCACCATGGTGGTCCTCCCCATGATGATGAATTTTGCTGCGAAAGTCCTCTCCGCATTAGTGATGCACATTGCCCAGAAAATGCTCTAGTGCACAATGTAGTGCCGAGAAAGACCTCTTATCTTGAGGCACTTGAAAATGTGAAACCATTCATTTCTGATGCTTCATCGCTAGAATGTGAAATACTTTCTCAATCAGAAAATAGCCCAGGGTGTAGGTCATTCTCCGAACCACCCCTAAGTCAAGCATCTTCTAGTTTGATCAGTGATTTCTTTACCAATACTGTTGAATCCAATGAAGAAACAAGTAAGCAATAACTCTATTCAAATTGGGTAGAATAATATTCATCAAATGATAAAGAGGAAATACTAATCATGAGAAAACAACTGGCTAAAGGTGAAGTGCCAGTCATGTTTTGGCCTATGGCTAACTCTCAGTATGACATTCCAGAAATGTTGACGGAGAATGGAATTCATGATATTCGTCTCAACATATGGAAAAATCTTTGTTATTTGAAAAAGAAATTATTTTCTTATGATGAATTTGAAAATCATCTTAAGATAATAGAAGGGATACAATGTCAGATTGATTTGGAATCTCTATCAGTCTCTCTATATCTGAAGGCTTTAATATAGCAGAGAGACCTTCAACATTAATTTCATGGCGCACTAAGAAGATTACATCAGTTAACTACCAATTCCCCATCTGACATTCATTTCATAGGATGGGGTGTTCATGGAGAACTGCATTTCACGGTGCTCTCCATTCAGCAAAGCCCGTCGAAAATGGTCTCATGAAATGTTATTGCCCAAGGCCGACCACAATCAATGTTCTTTGTTTGTAATAAAAAACATGCACAAGAACAATCCTCAACTAGTTCCTCTCAAAATAAAGAATACAGAGAACAAGTTGTTGAATTACTCATGCATCAAGAAAACAGGAATATTGAACAGGCCTCTCATTTGGAGCAAGCACATCACCATGTGACAGAAGTGTTAGAAATCATCCAACGGTCTTTTGAACCAGGTGATAAAAGTGGATACAGGTTAATGCATTCACCTAATTTCCAAACTATGGTTCGCAAGATCGAGAGAGCTATTAAGAAAGTCTTAGACATAGCATGTCAAGAGCTACCCCAGCTCGCCAGAATGGGGACTCTTTTAAACCAACCCTTAGAATCAACAAATAGGATTCGAGGAGTTGAGCGGGAACAGCAGGAGCAGAACCAGTCCACCGGACTGAGGACTTTTTGAAATCATCAATCCCCTCCTCAAATAATGTCGGACTTTTCTCGATTGGGGAAGAAGCCTCAAGAGGAACAAAGAGCCAAATTATCAGGAGATTCGTTCCAAATTATGGTTCGTCAAGAAGTTACTGAGGGATCAAATCAACAAAAGGCAATGTCTCGTCAAGGACATGGAAGAATACAATATCACAGAAATGCTGATAGAAGGGATGGGATGAGTTACGAATCAATCAATGTCATCAATTCCGTTGTTGCTGATCCACCAGATGAGGCTCACTCAGGGGACTCAAATGAAGAGGTTCCTGCTCAAGAAGATGTACCCATCGACTGAAATGAAGAAGGTGTGCGTACACGAAATCAAATGTTTACTTATAACCTAGGTAATCCTTCGATTAACCCACTTCCCCCTCTCCGAAAAGGATCCAACAAAGTCAGGGGAAAGAATCGGGTTATATATCCTTTTTCTGGAGAAGGACAATCACTCTCCCTAGAGAAAATGTTTGCAAAACAGGAGGAAGAAATGAAGGATTTAAGAGGGTTGAATGAAGAACTACTTTAGAGTAGTCTTCTTCTTAAGCGTTCTGGAGTCAGTCATCCAAAGGAATTTGTTGCAGCTACTGAGATGGATCAATAATATCCTCCTCTATCAGTACACCATCACAGGTATAATCCTACAGGTCATGTGAAACAACAGTTGGCAGTGCTACCATCAATTGTAGCACCAACTTCCACATCTATCCAAGCTCCAGTCATTACTACTACACAAGTAAATGTTTAAGTGGATGTTTCTCAAAATATAGTAACTACTATTGAGTCATTAACCTCTCAGTTAGAAACTATGGAAGGGAAACATGTGCAGGTTCAACCAAAAAATAATGTTTAAATTGAATGGGTAGATTCAATCTCTCCTCCATCCAGTTTTTGAAACCTTGTATTCCCTTTTTTCAATGGATCAGGTGACCCTGAACAGCATTTGACGCATTACGTGTCTTGTTGTGATCCTATGATGGGATCTCCAGAGCAGCAAGAAGCAGTAAAACTTTGATGCTTCGTATGAACATTGCATGGACCAGCCTTTTTCTGGTATGCATGCTTGCAATTACAGTCAATTACTGGATGTGAAGATCTCCATAAAAAATTCCTTCTTCAGTTCAGCTCAACTTTTCCAAATACAATAGTTTTTAATCTTACAAACTATAAGAAAAGGGAGAATTAAAGGGTCTCATATTTCATTGCTCGTTGGATGGGATTAACATATTCCCTATGATTAGCACTCCCTAAAGAAAAATTGTTGCCAATATGTGTGGAAAATTTGCATGATGAGTTATGCATGTCGTTAATCCCTGTCAAATACACAGGAGGGTTTCGAGACCTTACTTAAATCACTCAGTAGATTGAAGATTACCTTATACAGGCTAAGGCTAAATCTTGTGTAATTCCATTAGATCCAGGAAACAAAATGGGTATGGAAGAAACTACTACAGTTATGCTTAAACAAGCACTAGTAACTGTTTCTACCTCAAAACCTTCATCTTCCCGAAGGGCTCCACCTCCTGTGCACCAACAACAAAGACCGCTTCGACCAGATGATCAATGAAATCAAAGACGAAAACAATTTGAGGATCTGAAGAGAAAAAAATACTCTTTCCAAAATTAACAAGTTCCTGGTTACTTCATTTCGGCCCTAGAGAATAATTTGGTTCAGCTGCCAAAGCCACAGAGACCAAACAAGGAAGGAGTTGAAGACCGTCCCAATTATTTACCCTTTCATCAAATGTTGGGGCATCCCATCTAGGAGTGTTTTTTCTTCAAATACCTCATACAAAAGATGGTCGACTAGGGACAAGTCAAACTGAAAGGCTCTTCATCCTAGGTAGCATGTGTCACTGCTACAGTTCCAAAGGAGGAAGGTTAATGGCAAGAAGTCAAAAGAAAAAATGCACAGAAGTATGATGATTGGATGGTCAGAATGAAAATTAACCGAACTCATGCTATTTTGCGAACACAATTAAAGAAACCGATTGTGTCATCTTCCATGAATGTTTCAGAAAAATCCTCTTCATCAGAGGGAACGTCCTCAAAGAAATAGAATGATTCAAAGAAAGAAAAATAATCAGAAGAAGATGAGTATGTGTCAAAGCCTAAGTTGTCTTTGACTCTGGCAGACTTCATGCCATCTACTTCAAAGCCATGGGCACCGCCCCACCAAATGGTACAATTTAAAAAGGATAATCAGGTAGAGTCTTCATCAGATGAAGAATTAATCTTCAGTTCTGTTAATATGATTCAATTAACAGATCCATATGCCAGTTGCAGTTTCGATTTCGATGAGCCTGAATTCCCTATATCAAACCAGGGAATCATAGGATGTTCCAAAGTCTCAGGATACAGGGGAAGACGTGGATCTTTCAGAAGCCACTATTCAAATTCTACCCCTGCTAGAACTGTGTACACAGCAGAAACTCATGGTAGAGCCCTTCAACAATCTCATCATGAACAAGCTTCTTCTTCTACCAATAGCAAATTCAGGCATGGCACAATGATTTTGGAAGACCGGTTGAAGGTTCCATCTTCTTCCTCTCAGAAAGTAAATTGATCTAATCTATCTAATCTTCTAAAACCAGGGATATTGCCAACTCCTATCCCGATCCAAGATGCATCAACTTCCAAAGCATCTGCATCCAAGGTACCTGCAAAACCACATATTCCTATTGGGAAACACAGACCTCTAGATCAAAAATATGATTTATTGAAACACTTGGCCCATGTACCCGCCAAGTTATTAATTTTGGATGCTATGAATCTGTCAAAAGATCTTCGGGAAGCAATCATTGAAGCTTTGTCAAGTCCTCAAGAGTTTGAAACTGAAATTGTTGTAGCTGAAGTCTATCACATAGAGAATAATTCATGCAGAATGCCATGTAATATTATCTTTTACTCATAAAGATGAATATGATGTTGTGAATGGACATATTAGAACTTTGTACTTATCTGGCAAGGTCAATGGTGTAGACGTTCTAAGAGCTTTCATTGACAATGGTTCAGGAGTCAACCTCATGACCATTCGTACACTTCGTCGATTGGGCCTCACAGAATCTGATTTATCTCCTTCTACTATGATGTAACAATGATATGATAAAAATGAACAAGAACCACTGGGTGAAGTTACACTCAGAACTCAGTTTGGTGATCTTGTATCCAATTCAGATTTCATGGTTGTTGATCAAGACTCAGCCTTCAACATCTTGCTTGGAAGACCCTGGCTACATCAACATGAAGATATCACATCATCCTACCATCAATGTATCAAATAATGTTTTGATGGTCAGTTTGGGACATTGTATGGTGATAAAGAACCATTCAAGACAGGTGAGTCTCAATACATTGAGGTGGAATTCTATCACATGAAGGGAAGGTAGAAATTCACAACAAGGGAGATTACCAAAGTTAATGCTCCATATGGTTTAGAGAAGATTCTAGTAAATCAATTTACACATGTTAATACATATTATGTGTTTCCAATCAGTCAAATTGACAAGATAGACCCAAATCAAAATACTCTTATGGAAAGATCGATAATGTCAGTTACGACAATCGAGCCAGACAACATGGGAGAAATTGGTAACCCACCAAGCAGTAATGAAAGCACAAATAGTGACGTCTTCATTTTATCTATTGAAAACCATCAAGTCTATAATTCTCCAATTAGGCCAGAAGAAGTTATAGAAACATCATAGGTGAACAATTATGTCGATTCTCAATCCATCATCCCCTCTTTATTACCCCAAGAAGCCCCTACAGCATCAATCAGGTCGGAAATGGAAGCTTCTTCTTAAAGATGTGCCAATTTTAACATCTCTTATGATCATGAAAATTATGCATTATCATCTACTGTTCAAGTAGAAATGGAAGAAATAATACATGATGATGAAGAAGAAGAAGATCTCAGAGATGCTCCTCCAGCATTTGAAGAGGTTATCTCTACCACTGTGGATGAACTCAGAGAAATAAATCTGGGTACAAAAGAAAATCCACGCCCCACTTTAATCAATGCGGCCATGACTCTTGAAAAGCAAGAGATGTATATTTATTTTCTAAAGAAAAATAGAGATATATTTTCTTGGAACTATACAGAGATGCCCGAGCTTGATCCTGATATTGCTACTCATCATTCTGGTTTACCAGAAGAACATCGAGGATTTATGAAAGTCGCGAGATGAACACACCAAACTTATGCTTCTAAAATTGAAGCTGAAGTGGATAAGATTATCATTGATAACTTCATCAGAGACGTTATGTATCCCAAGTGGTTGGATAATATTGTCCATGTAATGATGAAAAATGGACATATTAGAGTTTGCATCGATTTCAGAGATCTTAATCGGCATTGTCCAAAGGATGATTTCCCAGTTCTGATTACAGAACTTTTAATTGATGCAATAGCTGGATATGAAGCACTTTCCATCACGGATGGATATTCCAGATATAATCTGATTTGAATGGCCCCATAAGTTGAGGAATTTACGACCTTCAGAGCCCCTCAGGGTGTGTTTTGATACGGGGTAATGCCCTTTGGCCTAAATAATGAAGGTGCAACATATCAGCATGCCATGCATCGTATCATCAAACCCTTTTTAGGAAATTTTGTTGAATATTATGTGGATTATTTGGTGGTCAAATACAAGCAACATTCTAATCACTTGGCAGATTTGGAAGTCATATTCCGCAAGCTTCGACAACATTATTTGAAGATGAACCCCTTAAAATGTGATTTTGGGGTAACCTCAGGATAATTTCTCAGCATTAATGTACGCCATCATGGTATTTAAGTCGATCCTGAGAAGACCAAGTCAATCCTTGGTATGTCAACTCCTCAAAATTTGAAATAATTAAGAGGAATTCAAGGACACTTAGCCTATATTCGGTGTTTCATCGCTAATATTTCTGGAAATATATTTACCCTTCACCAAATTGATGAAGAAGGGAGTCACATAACAGTGGACTGAAGAATGTCATGAAGCATTCAATATTCTCAATAAATACCTCTTGAATCCATCGGTACTCATTCCACCTGTTGAAGGAAGACCACTCATCGTCTACGTGACATCTCTACAACGATCATTGGGTGCCTTTATTGCTCAAAAGAACAATTTTGGGAATGAAAACAACATCTACTATCTCAGCTAAACTATGCTTCAAGCAGAAACCCGGTATTCAAGAATTGAGAAGTGATTCCTAGAATTAATCTTTGCAGTTTAGAATTTGAGACACTACCTGCAACATGATGAGGTCCAATTGGTATCTCGCAATAACCCTCTCAAATTCGACCTTAGTCGTCCAATTCTTACAGGACGTCTGGCAAGGTGGGTAGTTATTTTGCAGCAATTCGACATTCAGTATGTGTCTCAAAAGGCGATAAAGGGCTAAGCTATGGATGATTTCCTGGATGAACACCCTTCAGTGGAAGAAACATCTTTAGATATTGAAATCCCTGATGAGGAATTCTTCTCTATTCAAGAAATTCCTCATGCATGGGAAATGTATTTTGATGGTGCTTCCAGAAGTCCAACAGGGAGGAAAATGGAAAATCCTAAATTTAACAAAGTTGGATTTGGAATTGTGCTCATTTATCCAGAAAAGGTAGTCTTGAATTATTACTTATTATTGTGGGAAGTTGGTACCAATAATGAATCTGAATACCAAGCTCTCATCGTAGGCTTGGAATTAGCGCTTCAAGAACAAGTTAATCACTTAAAGTTGAAAGGTGATTCAGACCTGGTAATCAAACAAGTCAATGGGAATTATTCCATCGGAAAAGAAGAACAATCCCTTTGTATGATTACGTCAAAGATTTAATGGCAGAATTCCCTTAGGAACTGACATTTTCTTATGTCCCAAGATCACAAAATGCTCATGATGATCTAATGACTAATATAGCCACAGCTCTGGCAGATCCAAATCGGGATGAGACAACCATCAGTATTGCCCACCGTCGTGTAATTTCACCTTATGTTCGAACCAGAACAGAGGAAATTAATGAAATTAGTCCCATTCCTGAACCGTATGGTCATGCTATAGGATGGATGTCACCTATCAAGGAATACCTTCAAAATGGATCACTTCCACCTGATAGAGATGAGAAATAACAAATCATGCTACATGTGGTCAATTTTAATCATTATGATAGTCTAGATCACCTAGAGAAAATTCTATACAAATTTTGTTTTGATGGAGTTCTCTTCAGATGAATTGATGGTGAAGAGACAATGGCTGTCATGAAAGAAGTGCATGCAGGAGTCTGTGGTGCCCACCAATCTAGACATAGACTGTCTGATCAGATTCGAAGGCTTGGATACTTTTGGCCTTCAATGATACATGATTGTGTCGATTTCACAAAGAAGTGTCATTCATTCCAAGTACATGCCATCTTCATTCATCAACCTCCATAGTTCCTTGATACAACTAAATACTCATGGCCATTTTCCACATGGGGAATGGATGTGGTGGGACCTTACCCTTTGGCTACGACCAAGCAGTTTAAGTACATTCTTACTAATACTGACTTCTTTTCCAAAAGGGAAGAGGCAATACCTCTCAAGGAAGTCAGTTATAAATTCATTATTAGAATCATCAAATCTAACATCACTACCAGATTTGGTGTCCCTCATACCATATTGACGGAAAATGGAACCAACTTTTGTTCATCCGAGGTGAAGAAGTTGTATCAAGAATACAACATAAAATCCAACCATTCATCTCGGTATCATGATGTGGCCCACATCCAGATAGAAGCCTTTAACAAGACTCTTTCAAATATACAGCAAAAGATGGTGGATAAAGATAAGAGGTCATGGCCTGATAAAATCTTTCATGCTTTATGGGCTTATCAGACTGCCACCCACACTACAACTCGGTCAACTCCATATTCATTGGTATATGGAATGGAAGCAGTCTTGCCCATTTAAGTTCAATTGCCTTCGCTCAGAGTAGCCATTTTTGGTCAGTCATCTACACATGATTAATCTCAAAAGAGATTGAATTAATCGGAACAGTTAGATGATAAATGATTGTGCACTTTTCACAACTTGGAAGTCTATCAGAATTGAATAGCACGATCGTTTAACAAAAAAGATCGTCTTCGTTCATTAACTTATGCAGAATTGGTATTAGTTCTCAGAACTCCAATGATACTAGGAAAGAAACCTCCCAAGCTTGATCCAAAATGGGAAGGACCCTACTCAATACATAGGGTCTACTCTAATGGAGCTTATTCATTAATATCGATGGATGGAGAACTCATCAATACTCCTACCAATGCCATATTTTTTAATAAGTATTTTGTATAAACACAAAATACAACATAAATAGTCCAATATGACCTTAAACTAGATAAATGGTCCAATATGACCTTAAACAACATAAATGGTCCAGTATGACTTTAAACTACATAAATGGTCCAGTAAGACCTTAAAATACATAAATGGTCTAGTATGAACTGAAACTACATAAATGGTCCAGTATGACCTTAAATTACATTAATGGTCCATTATGACCTTAAACTACATAAAATGGTCCAGTATGACCTTAAACTACCTAAATGGTCCAGTATGACCATAAACTACATAAATCGTCCAGTATGACCTTAAACTACGTAAATGGTCCAGTTTGACCTTAAACTACTTAAATGGTCCAGTATGACCTTAAACTACATAAATGGTACAGTATGACCTTAAACTACATAAATGGTCCCGTATGACCATAAACTACATAAATGGTCCAGTATAACCTTAAATTGAACCATGGTCCGGTATAACCATAAACTGCAAAACCATCCAGCAAGACGTTAAACTGCATTACCATGGTAAAATGCACCATGGTCCGGTATGACCTTAAACTGCACAACCGTCCAGTAAGATGTTAAACTGTATAACTAACGGTCCATACATATGACCTCAAACTATTTGTACTTTCGTCCTAACTACATGACGTTAAAATGTGTCCCCTTAACCATCCTTACTATATGACATTAAAACTATACAAAAATGGTCCATACATATGACGTTGAACTATTTTTACTTTCGTCCCACACGATGTTAAACTGTGAAAAAGTACCCTAAATGGTCCAGTATGACCTTAAACTGCAACTATGTCCTGTATGACCTTAAGCTGCATTATCAACGGTCCATGCAGATGACCCTAAACTATTTGCAAGTCCCTTACATCCAACAAGAAATTAAACTATGACCTCCTAAATACATGATGCTAAACTGTATAAAAGTCCCTTACGTTCGGAAAGACGTCAAACGTCATAATCAACAATGGTCATGTATGATCGTAAACTACACCACCGTCCAGCATGATATTAAACTGCACCATCCACGGTCCATGCATATGACCTTAAACTATTCGCACTTTCGTCAAACATGAAGCTAAACTGTATCGTCCCTTTTTCTTCCTACATTATGTGAAACTGTGAAAAAAATTCCCCAATGCGTCTAACATGACATTAATTGGTATACTCTATTTTCCTCACTGCATAAAATTAAATTGAACATTCCCCCTTTCATCCATCATGATGTTAAACTATATTCTCCCCATCGTCCTAACTACATGACGTTAAACTGTACAAAAAGTCCTTGATACGCCCTACATGACATTAAACTTTATATTGTCCCTACTGCATGACACTAAACTGTGCAACACCAATAGTCCTAACTGCAAGACTTTAAACTGCATAGTCCCTTTATATGTCCTACATGACCTTAAACTATGCATCATTAAGGTTGTTGTTACCTCTTTTTTCTAACACCGAGTATGACTCACGTGAGCATAGATCTAACCTCAACCATAACCCTCTCTCTAGGATACTAACCATGTGTAAGTCCTAACATCATTTTTTTAGGTCGTTGTCCCCAAGAACAACTTGATCATTAATTCATTCTTTAATTGAACTATGAGGACTTTGATCCTTGCCTTATAGGATGGGTACGTAGGCAACCTGCCAAGGTTCAAGCCCAAAACCAATCTCTTCACATCGGTTCACCTCCATCTCATACGATGTTGATTCGTGAAACTTCCCTAAAATCAAAATCTTTACATTGGTTCACTTTCATCATTGTTATACGACATTAACCTATTCAAAACTTTTTTCCAATATGACAATAAACTTCAATATTCTTTGATAACCTCGCATGACAGGGAACCATTATTTACATTTATTTTTCAATCATGTATCATTTCAATGACTACATGTATACATGGAAATGCCCAAACCTTTTATCTTGGGTTAAAACATCATTGTACTAAAGTCCCCTTTCACCCATCACATTTACGAACCAAATATGTACAGAGGATATTTGTAGAACTACATGGGATGGATTCCCATACTTATGGGATACGTAGGAATGTTCATGTGTCCCTCAAATCCAGCCCCAAGTCTTTGGGCCTAACCCTAAATTCCACTTTCAGTCCCTTGGATGAAAAGTCCCCATGAAAACACACTCTGTGTATTTATTATAATGGTCTAAGCTCTATGACCCTAAATTAAGATCTCTAATCCTTTTGTACCACACGATGTTAAACTATAATTTAAGAACTACGCATGGCTTGATTCTCATCCTTATGGGATACGTAGTGAAGTCCAACATTTCAATTCAGGACCCAACTACAACAAGATTATGGTTAGCATTGATATGTGTATCTCTGTATACATTGGAAAATACCCATCTTTATGTGTCATAATCATAACCTTAAATATTTTTAGATCTTCATAACCCTTTTCATGACTTGTAGTCTCAAAAATGTCAAACTTTTGAGAATTATTTTTCCTGACTATGTAGCACGTGCCCATAGGCGGCCATGCATAAACAATATCCATAACAGATTTGTCAGCCAAAAGATACTATTATCTGACTATTCAGCTAATTCCCTTAGGTGGCCCTGCATAATTCAACCCCCTAATGGGTTTTTCAGATAGTGGTAACTTCATTCTTGGGAAAAATTCCTCTTTTGTCTTTATTTGTCTTAAATGACAGTATGAAGGGATCTGAAAAAACAGCCATCCTTAAAATATTTGTCCCATATCCTTTTTCATGATCTGAAAGTATTCAAGTATATGGTTTATATTCTCCTTCCCTACATTTGGGTCAGACCTTCGTAGGAGTAATATCCATCCAGTTCATCGATCATCTTGTTTGGAAATATCTTTCCATATTCATGTACCTCTTTCTATACAGAAAACACTATACTTTGGAAAATTTGAATCTCCATAAACATTAAATGGCTTTTATCACTAGGAAAGTAAATTTCTGAAAGTTCTTTTACCTAACTATGAAGCACGTGCCCACAGGAGGCCATGCATAAATAGTCTACATAACAGACTTTTTAGCCAAAACATAATATTTTATTTAACTATGAATCCAATGCCCTTAGGTGGCCCAGCATAATTAAACCTCCTTACATGTTTGTTAAATAATGGTAACTTCATTATTGGGAACTACTTCTTCTAATGACCCTTAGCTATTTTTCATATCATTCCTTAGATTCAAATATTCTTAAGTCATAGTTTACATATTTTTCCCTCATACATGAGTATGATACTATGTTTTCAGATGAGTTTTCAATGAATTGGGTCAATTATTATTCATTCGGTCAAATCTATTTCGACCATAAACGTTAGCCTTTTTTATGTCTGATGTGCATGACTTTAAACTGCCCCCAAAAGACAAAGGAACTCTGAATAAAAGTCAACTTCCAGCTCACTAAACATACATTTTGTATGATTTAGGTAATATTGAGAAATTAAAAGGTTCATGTTTTTAGGGTTATTTACATTAATCCTAGAAAAAATCAAACTATGCATACTAGGCCCATTGGCTTAAGTAAAATCTAAAGAATATTTCAAAAGAATGCAGGTACAAATGATTGAAGATGAAAGTGTTTTTTTCATTGATGCACAAGAGTTAGAAGGAAATCCACAGATTGGAGTCTCTTCTATTTTCCAAGGAATTACAAAATATTGTCAACATAAGTCTTCATTTGATGTACAACATCCCAAGCTTCATCAGAAACAACTTGAAGCTCGTTCACTCGACCAGCTTCACTCTTCTCAGCTTGATGGAGTGCCTTCTTGGCATCTGCAATGGCTTTCATACCCTTCGTTTGAGCTCCCTCCAATGAATTATTAAGCTGATCAAGTTCCTCAGTAACAACATATAACTGTTGCTGGAGCTGCACCTGCTGGAGGAATTTTTCATTGATTTTGTGTTTCAGCTCCGTCATCTTGGCAGCATAATCAGCCTCAGCTCGGGATACCGCATCCTCAAATTTTACGATGTTAACTGACAGTTTCACCCTGGTCAAATCATCGCGACACTTTTGCTCATGTTCCCTCCGGAAGATGACCTGTTTCACCGCGACATGGATCTATTAATATCCAAAACTGCCAAGTCCTAGCATGACAAACTGGGATGACAATCGATGGATCTTTGATGATAGCTCATCTAAAGGCACCTCAGATATTATTTTCCATATGTTGTTTCATGCCTTGCATCGTGAAAATCTGAACGCTTTAAGAACCTCTGGGTCTGATTCAATATCATCATCATAGGGGGGCATGTAATCTGGGATTAATGCACTTAAGGAAGTTCCCTGTTATGCTCTTACACCCCTGACATGTGCTTCATCGCTTTCAATTCCCGTTGGGGAAGAGGCTAAGGCCTCACCTCCAGATCTAGCCACTAAAGTTGTTGGACCTGCATGATTAATTGAAAGTTGTGGTTAGCTTCAAAGGATAACAAAAGAATCGATTGTCTTGAAAATTAAGTACAATCACAAATATTGTTATCCCTTACCCGACGGTGGATCAACAACTAGAGAAGACTCCTCTCCATCATTCCCAGTCTCAACAGGATCTTCAATATGGGTCTCAGGAGGGATTATTGGGTTTAGCTCTACTTGAGCTAATGTATCTGCAATGTTAGGGTTGAAATCAATGTACACACCCACTTCAGGCATCGGAAGTTCAAAAGTTTCTATCGATGGAACTGCATATCATTTTCAGTCAGGATTAGAAGTGTAAATTATAAAAAAATTTACTGGCCGAAGGATAACACTCACGCCCAAGGAATTCTAAATCACATGGGAACATAGAATGATCATAAAATTCTTAAAAAGACATGCCATGATTCATCATTTCATCCAATGATATTTTAGAATACTGGTTAGTCTTTCCAGTGGGAGCGTTTGAAGTGTCTTCTTGACGACTTACGTCCTGCAACCCCTGACCCTGGACATCATCTTTGGGTAAAATCACAACATCAGTTGCATTAGTTGCAACAGTCACCAGAAGCTCTAATGCAGGAGTTGAACCTAAATTATAACAGAATGGAAGTCAGTCAGTGTTTCATTCAACATTTTTATGAAGTATTATTGACTTACCAGAAACAGGTTCTTCTATTCTTGCAACAACAGCAGGATGGATACAGGGAATAGATGCTAGCTCTTCTCCAGGAGCAGCTAAGTAAGCTTGGATCTGTGATTGTTCCACAACACCCTCCATGGTCTGTGAAGGAGGATCATTCCTTTCCCTCAGGGGGGAAATTGATGAAGCCCTTGCAATCCCCAGAAATATGAGTAACCATGTGGTCACGGGTATAGACTCATGATTACCCGATGGACTTACTTCTACTAATGAAGCGTTTAGTTGTGGACTTCCTCCTTTTTTTCCTTTTCTTATTTTGTTTTTTGGGGGTATCGGAAGTATCCCTTATTGGAAATTGGATTGGAGAATGAAAGGCTATGTCCAACGCCTCATTCATGGCCTGATGGCCTGAAGATATCTCACCCGGTTCGTGAGGAGAATCAGCAGCAGCCCCAATGGTAGTACCACCAGGGCTATACTATGGGAAAGGAACCTTAGTTCCTTTCATTGCAAGCTGCAAGGTGATGAAAATAACTTCCCTAAGTAACAAAGACTTGACTGGAATCATGTTCAAGGAATATAAGGAATGAAAACTTATATCTTCAAGAGACACATACTCATGCCACTCATCATCTCCAGAACCAACATCCCTCTCAGTGGCGCCACGATCAATCATTTCCTTCACCCTCCTGATGACCGGAATGGACTCATCAGTGGCATATATGAGTATTTCCATCTCTCTGATGTATGCTCGCACTTCATTGGGGTTATCCTCATATTGGGGATTTGTATAAGCCAAGAGATTCCCTATTCCAGGATGTTGTAGGCCCTCACACAAATCCTACCAGGCGGTCTTAGAACCGCAATATAAACTCTGCCATAACTGGACAATCTCTGGTCTTAGATATGAAGGCTGCGAGGAAAGTCCTACAATCTTTGACTTCAATTTCTTCCCAGCTCCTGCAACTACAGATAAAGAATAAGAAAATAAGACGTATTTCTTTATAAAGTAGCAGTGATTGAATTACAACAATGAAGTAACTCACCAGAAGTTGATGGTGTGGGTCTTTTAATTCTTCCCGGAGGATTATATCGGGCATGAAACCGCTTTTCCGTTGGTTGTGCCTCATCATCCCCATCATGGAAATCCGGTGAATCAGTTCTAGAGGAGGAGTCTATTGAATCAACTTCAGGTGGGGAAGCATCACCTTCAAGAGGATGGGTTTCTTTCTATACAGTCCCCTTACTTTTCCCCACCTGATAAACTGGATGGTTCAATATCCCTTTGGGATATGATTCTATCAAGTGTTCGGCATAATATGTAGTCAAATTATGTGCCACTTTTTCAGCTAGTAGATCAAATTCTTCCCCAGTCTTCTCCCTTTACGTCAGCAACCATAGTTGTCGAGCAGCCATCGGATGTTGCTCTAACCTAACATGTACTGGAGGAGATACAACAATCTGTTGGAGACATTTGAATTGATGTGAAAATCTATATGGAGCATAGGCCTCTCATATAATTTTTCTATCAATCCTGGAAACTAGTACACAGTCCCTACAAGCTAGAATGTATGCCCCCAAATCCAAATGGGTTGTTCCATAATCAACAAACCACCCGGTTGGAGAACTTTTATAGGGAAGGAAGTTGAATTCCTTAAACATTCTTAGCCTCACTTTCATGCCATAGGCATTAACATCTAATGGAACAACTCTAGAGAATGCTTTCACTGACGACCTGAAAGAACTTCCAAGAATTTGTAATCTATTCTGTACATTGTAAGTCCTGAAGTGAGTGGCGATCCATCCCCATAAAGTGTGGAATGGTCCCACTATTCCTAAATGTGATTTACCCATGAAGACAAGAAGTAATCTCCTGTGAATATTTTCTAAAATGGGGGTATCCAACCCAACCATTTTTTCCTCAGCTAACTTTGTTGCAATGAAGAAGGAACCTGGCCTAACGCCTCCATTCGAATCCCTGACAGGCAAGAGATAAACGGTAAACCAAATTGTTAAGAAGCCCTCCAGATGAGTCTTCTTTGGGATCCTTTGATTCACCTCATATCCCCACTCCTCGAACAATCCTGCTTCTAGAGTTGGCCAGAATGTGGCAAGAGCACCCATCTTCTCAGGTTTTGGGCAGGTGGTAGGAAATTTGGGACTCTTATACATGAATTTATTTTTATTGGATACCTTTTCTTTTGGCTCCTTCTCATTTGGATCCCTCTCTTTCTTCTCAATAAGAAAGATATTCATCCATTCCTCTAGATGAAATTTTTTTCTAGAATGATTTAATGATGTCTCTGAACTATTGAGCCTATGTAAGATCTTAAATAATTCTTGATCTAAAGTAGGAGTCTTCTCTGAATCATTCCAAGTCACCTTGGGTGGAATGAATTCATCATACATTTTACCCAAAATTGGAGCCCATGAGATCTTGTGGACATCCCATAGACTGATTCCTATTTCTCCATGAGTCAGATGGAAAGAATTAGTTGTTGGACTCCACTGGCTGAGTATCTTCGTCGTGATGTTATCATGTCTGTAAACATATGTTTTCCCAACCCAGACAGCTTCATATATCACCAATCCTTTCAGATCCTCGAAAAACTCTGCACAGGTTTGTCACATCCAGTATGCCCACATCCAAGTTGGCGTCACACCTCCCCCAGGACGGAAGTCCAACCTTTTCTTCCGGCCTTTGGACTGATCCATCTGAGCATTTAAGAAGATTGATGGATGAAAATGTGGTTGCAGCTCAGGTGTATGATCATTCAGATCTGGTGTACAAGTGCTATGATGCATCATGTGTGACTTCTCCACTGTTCAATCATTTAGAAATACTCCTCCACCCAAGATATTTGCTGATGAAAAGTTTGTGTAATTATGAAACCATGAAAATGGAAGATAGTTCTTTACTTCTGGAATAGTGACTTCTCGCAGATGACCATATCCATACAAAGGAAGATAAGTACTCTGTGGGAAGTCACGGTGATATTTCTTCAGATACTTAGCAAAATCTGGAAGAGTGCTATCTTTGACAGTATAATAATTGTGGCCAATGATGTTCATCAGATCATCAATCCCCTTTCAATCCAGTTAATCAACTATTCTGGTTATAATAGCTATTGATTCTGCACAAATGTTGAATAAATTAACTATTAAGTAAGTTGAGTATTCAAAAAATTTGTGAAAGAATTCGAAAAAATGGCTTAGGCCTTAAGGCATGCAAGTATAGATGTCTCATGCAAGGGTTAAAGTGCCGCACAAGTTTCTGTCATGCAAGTATCACCGCGCAAGTCCTATTACCTTGATAGGAGTGCGACAGAGATGAACTAGCAGAAAACGAGAGACTTGTGCAACGAAGGTGACCTGCGCGGCTAGAGCTCGGGAATCTAGAATTCGAATGCTATGCGGGGCCAAGGACAACGTATTTATAGACCTGGATTCCCACCTGCAAGCCTACACCCAGCGCACTCTATCCAGCGAGCTCCAGCCCTGCGCGACTCAAACCGATGCACCAGTGTTGTGCACCGGAGCACCTGCGCGCCGCCATTCCTTGAGTTTTCTTCTTTTCCTCAGAGTCAAATCCTATATTCTCTCCGGATCCAACTCTACGGGAGGACTTTTTTTTATGCTCCTTTCATCACAGAATTTAATGATTGGAAAAGGGGAATATCTGATCTCTAAGTGATTCAAACTTTGGAAAAATAAAACAAATTGGCAAAGGAAGGAATAAGAAGAATGTTTCACAAGGTTCATGCAAGATCTACAATGGTCATGCAGGTTTACGTGTGCGCCTCCTAATGGTCGTGCGAGTGACTTGTGCGACCTAAGTGATAACTGCCCAAGTCTTCTCCAGCCTATAAATAGACCCTGTGGGCCCCCCTTTAGAGGGGAACTTTTCCAGAAACTTAGATTTAATCTCTCGGCTCCCTAGTCTCTTCTCAAAGCTTCTGAAACACTTCTATGGTAATTTCTTACCTGCAACGGAAGATCTAAAGAGAGGGAGGAAGGCCTAAATGATGAAACTCATCAACACTTGCGCGCCTGAGTGTCTTGACCTTAAGGGAAATGGCCACACTTGCGCGCCGCCTTACTCCTTCAATAGAACTTGCGCACCACTCTTCTGGAAGAACCTCAAGAGGATTCTAAAGGCTTTAACCAAGAGTCTCTCAAGTATTACCATGCTGGTTATCCATCGTGCAAGTAACCTTGTGTCACGTAGGTATACCTGCGCGTCCGAACTTGCGCGCCCATGTAGTACTTGCGCGCCTTCCATGACTTGCGCGCCCCAGCATTTTTGGGTGCACTTCTTGCCCATTTCACCCCTCTTATGCCATTCGACCTCTCCTATTCATGATTCAGTCATAAAGACACTCTTCAAAGCCATTTATGACATGATTTTTTTCTTTGAATTCCTTATCTGAAAGTAATTCTATGGAATATCTCTCAAAAGATAGTGACTTACACATCTTTATGTCACTAAAGATTGAGATTTCAATCATTCAACCTCATCCTTTAAGATGAGAGAACTCATTAACTTGGGAATCCTTTTCAAGAATAAGCCCCAGTCATAATTCACAAATCTGGGCATCCTCCTTAGGAGTAATCCCCAAGTCCTCATTAACCTGGGCCACCTTTTCAGGAATAAGCCCCAGTCATAATTCTCAAATCTGGGCATCCTCCTTAGAAGTAAGCCCCAAGTCCTCATTAACATGGTCCTCCTTTTCAGGAATAAGCCATAGTCCCCTAATTTGGGCATCCTCATTAAAAGTAAATCCCAACCATAATTCTCTTTACCTGGGCTTGCTATTCAAGAGTAATCCTCATTCTCAAATATGGTCATCCTCTTTTTGTGTAATCCCCATTCATAACTCCATTAACCTGGGCCTTATTTTTAAGAGTAAGCCCCGGTCTCAAATGTGGGCATCCTCTTCAGGAGTAAGCCCCAAGTCCCTTAATTCTTCACGTCTATTTACCTGGGACTCCTTTTTAGGAGTAAGCCCCAATCTTAATTCCTATTAACCAGTCCTAATTTACCTTTGACCTGGGATTCTTTCTCAGGAGTTAAAACTCAATCATAAGTGCTCTCCTAATTTGGGCCTCCTTTTAAGGAGTAATCCCCAAGTTAGAGTATTCAAATATCCATGAAGAACATATACCTTTATGGACCCTATTCCTGGATTTCTTCCCTGAAGTAAATCAAAATCTTCACTTATCTGGGAAGTCATACATACAGATGTCCCACCTTATTTCATATGATTGCTTCTTTCATGGCACAATTGTCTAATTTTTACCAATACCTCTTGTTTCTCACACCGAGCATGAATCACGTGAGCTTAGAGTGTAAAAGTATTTATGACATCGTTCTTTGATCCATCAATCATAAAAATCATATTCCCTTACTCGAACTACATGGGTTCTGATTCCTTTTCTAAACAAAGGATACATAGGTAGACAATATGTGGGTTCGATCCCAACTCTGAAATAATCCATGTCCTTCTGAATGACAATAAACTTCAAGTGCCCCACTGAGTGGCTTTAAAACCAGTATGGTCATCATAATGACCAAGATACTTTTACGTATCAAAGGATACCATTGACTAATAATCTCTAACAAATACAGATGTTTATCTATCAATAAAGAACCTATAATACATATAAAAGATTCTCTAAATTTCTTATATGTTGATCATTGATTGTCAGATTTAAAGGAAAGCTCATTTTATACTTGGTAATGTAATAAGGATTCACAAACATAACTTAAATCTATAAAGAGAGTCCCGGAGTAGACAATAATTTCCTTCAAAAAGGTGTGATGAGTCCGACCTCCCATCCTCTCGACCATTGCAAATTCCTAAGCCTCGTCAGTACACAACTAATGAGCGCCTAACATTGGATAGTAGGTCCAAATAGATGTGGAATCATTGGATGTTTCCGGTTCTACGAAATAACCTGTTAGAAACTGATCAGAATATTTGAACTTCCCATCAAGGAGGTCATCCCGAATTCTGAGGGAAACAGTCTCAAAAGACAGATTTGTTTAGTAGCCATGGAAGTACAAGATACATTCATAAGGTTTACATTACATCATAAAATTGAAAACTACAACTACATTTTCTCCATAGACAGCACTGACATCACATAGACTATCCCGGGAGGTCTTTTATAATATACTTCTTTTAATCTTGGGAAAAATAAAACATAGAAAGGATTGAGATCAGATGCTCAGTAAGGATAACATTATAGCAGAAACTTTCATAAATAAGCATAAACATTTAAGACAATGTATAACTAAAACAAAATCCCTTTAAACCTGAACTTCAGCATAATATAGAAATGATAAAATGAAATAATTCCATTTACTTATTCACAGGGATATTCTACTAGTCTAATAATCACATGCAATATAAATAACCACTTTTATAATGATGGAACTCATAATGCCAGACTATCATAACCACATAGTCATTGCCTTGTGCCAAGACTACAAATAAAATTTTGTCAAGGCCTTATGCCAATACACTAGTTTGTCTCATGAGACCTACTGATGCATCAAGGAGCTATTGCGGGATCCACCAATCACTTACAATATCCAATGCATTTCTCATATAAAAATGTTTAAACATAACATTAAAATTCATATTAAAACTAGCATACTAAATGTCAATAATATAACCACACACCATGAATGGTATAAAAATAGCACATCCACAGTCAAAAATAACTCATTCGATACAATGTGGAAGATTTTATTGTATCAGATTAACCTCAATCGAGAATAATTAAGGAAAGTGACATAGATGAAAATAATCATCAAAACTATTAGAGAGAATGATCCCCCTTTCTCTTGAAATCATTTAAAGTCACAATATTTGTCACGAAGCCATTTAAAAATAGATTTTTGAATCAAATTGTCCCATACCACTTTGTAACTTTTAAAAGGAATTTTGATTTTAAAACATTAATGTTCATATCAATAAATCCTTAAAACTATTTTTAAAACATGGTCATTAATGAGAAAGATTTGGAATAAAAAATCATTATAACAATTAAAATGATATTTTAGTTAGAGTTCCTAACCTAAAGAGAGGCACTTGAATAAAAATAATTGAGGTAATAAAAACATTGTAATATCATGGGAATAATGGGAATCATGATATACTATATCAAAGTACATTATGTAAACCAAATAAAAGTGAATTGGTGTATAACAACAATGAATTCTCAATGGAATGTAAATTGAGATGAAATCTCTTATAAAGATCGTATCCTTATGTTAAGGATAAATCAACGAAATAATTATGTGTGAAAAATAAAAATAAACTCAATATGATTGGATATTCAGTTTAAATAAATCAAAGGATATTCACAAATATTCATGTAAAAACAATACTAATGAATTGGATATTTGACTCAACAAATAGATATTGAGTTAAAATTAATCTTATCTAGTTCATATCAATGACATTAGAATTTATCAATTGAGTTATCATGTGTATCAAAAAGTATATCCCCAAAAAGGGGAGTGGAAATTTTGACATAAGAAAATGAATAGTGACTCCACACATAATCATGGATTAAAATAATCTATGAAGTATGCATAAAGCCAAATGAGTGGAAATTGAAATTTCAAATTCCCTTATCGATTTGGTAACATATGAAACATACAACCATGAAGGAAGGATGATATAATTATGTTGTAAATATCCATAAATTAAATTATATTACACAATGAATACAATCATGGGCAGTGCACACACCACATGAAATAAATAAGTGGTGAAAAATGGAATTCTCACGGAATAAAAAGTTAGATAAGAAACCCCTTACATTGTAATTTTTCCTTGGTCAATGGTAGGTTTACCTGATTGATAATTGTGAAATAATTTTTAATGAATTATACAATAATCATATACATTAATATGATATCATATATGATCTTTTAACATTGATTTTTTAATAATATCTTAGTATTATCATTATTTCTGGTGTTAATGGATTCGTTTTCATTTATATTAATTATTATGTGAGCCATATTTGTTATGGATGGGTTTATATTATTAATATCAAGAATTATATTAAGTATTTAAACATTATTTTTAACTATAAAATGAAAATTATTCTTGAATGGATACGATGGGGAATGATTCGCATCGCGTTCAAGGACACGGTAGTCCGTACGTACGTACGAGCGACAATATCATTCTTTTGATATTAAAATTGTATATAATTGGATGTTATATCATATATACAGATTAATTATATTGTTATATTTATTATTTACTTCTATTACACATCAGTATCATACCCATCCAAATAATAATGTTTTTAATAACAATTTCACCACGACGTGGAGACGGTTAGCCATACGTACTCGTGTATGGTGACATGTCATTCAATGGATTGACAGAATAATGAATATGGTCGTACCATATTTATAATAACATCACAGTATATAAAATATACTGTATTTATCATTTTATAATGGAAATAACAATGAAAAAAGAAGTGGAAGAAGAAAGGAACTTGAAAGAGGGTGGTGAAAACGTTACCTCTTCTTCGTGTTCTTCCTTTTGATTTGATCAAAAGGGATCCTTAGGTTGGATTTATGACTAAAGGAAGGCCTCTAGGATGAAGGGAGGATAGTTGAGAGGGTATTTGGGCAGATTTTGGACGATCCAAAAGGCATTTAAGGAATGGATAACTAGTTATAAGTGTTTTCATTTTATAAGGGGGATGAGGGGCTCTTTCAGAAAAATGTAAAGTATTAATTTATAGTAAATTGATTTTCGGTTTCTAATGGATCCAATGTGGATTCATCAAAGTATAATGAAGGTATGGGTCTAAATCATTTAATAAAATATATTTTTGACAGGTTTGTGTCATTATTGTAACCTTATCTTTTAGTTTTAACTCTTAGTTAATAAGTTTGACATTTACCATGTAACTTTATATTTTTATATTATATAGTTAATAAACAAACTATATACATTCAAGAGACCCCAAAGGGGTAAATTAATGATACATATATCATTATATAAGTCCTTTGGCCAACCCTTAGATTTTTAGGAATATAATATCAATTAATAATATAATATTTGTTTTAAAAATTCATTTATGTCAATTTTGTAATTATTTAATAATTGATTTTTGTTAAAGTCATAAAAAACATTATTAATTCAAAAAAATTGTTATTTAAGAAATAATAACATGTCATAGTAACCAATTAAATTAAATTAAGGCATAATAACTTTCAAATTATATTTATTTTAACATTTATAATACTAATTATTAGATTCATTAATTAATAAGGGAAATACTGCATCATTATTGTGTCATAAATAAATTTTATTATTCAATGTATAAAAGTTATAAATAAAATACCATTATGTAGGAAATATTTATATATTTCAAATGAATATTTCATGTCAAAAATATAACATATATAACCCTCTATAAAAATTGTTTTTCTAAAAGATGTATGCTTATGTAATTTTTGTATGTACTTTAACTTAATTAATATAACGTGTCATTATCACTTACATGTGGATCCATGGGATCCCAAAATCGACCCAAAGATGCCCATGGTTGGAAATGTATCAATAAATAGTGTTAGGACACGGTTTAGGGTAATTTATTATTTTTATAATATTATTTGTTTACCCTTATTTTTCAGATTTACCCTTTACCCATGGTTAATAAAATATTTACTGAAGTAATTATTCAAAATGTCTAAAAATAAAATTTTCCTATTTACACAATTTGGATATCCTGATTCTAAATAAAGAATTCATTTATCTAAATTCTAAACACTGAAGTGGATTAATTTAATTTAAAATTAATTCCTGCTGTCAAAACAAAAAAGCGTGTTTTTAAGAAATAATAAGTATCAAAAGATTGACACTTGTTTATGTCCGGTTTAAATGTGAAATTACGTCCAATGACCAACTTTGTATTAAATTGTAAAACTATTTTCTAAATATTCTTTAAAACCACTCAAATTCATAATTTATGAATATTAATTATTTCGATTAAAAATGTTGTTTTTAATTAAAATTTAGTAATTTTCTCTATTCAACAAAATATAAAATTTATCAGAAAAGTACCAAAATTTCACCCTAAGCTAATTTAGATATTACGAAACCAAAAATGAAGTCAATTTTTAATGATAAAATTTATAAAATTTATAAAATTTCAAAAAGTGGGTATTACTATTCATAATGGCTATTTTTATTGGTCGTGGTGTGTTAGAATCTCAAAGTTACGTACAATGCAAGCTATTGCATTATTCAAAGAGATGCATACCATGGAAGCTTGGGGTGTTACAGAAATCTCTATATCCATGATGATAAAAGGGTTATATGATTAATCAAAAACAAATATACAAGGTTAAATTTTTTGGTTTCATGATCATATTTCCTAGAGTTGAGTAATTATTTCATTCTTTATGAACACATGAAAATATACTTATTTTATTTAAATAATCAAAAAAATAAATTTTATAGATTCCTTGAACTATTAGTACATCATATTTTAGAACAATATTTTTTGAATAATAATGTAATATATGAATTTCTAAAACTACATCCAATGTTATGATTAATCCATTTCATAAAGGGTAAAATTATCCAATATATTATGATCAAAAACATTTTAACTTTTCCTTAGAAATTAATCAACATGGAAAAATTACAAAATTTCACATTCTAAATATCTGAATAACTTCATCATGTTTCATATAAAAATATGTTTATAACATAAATTACTATAAAACCATATGGGAAATATGAATTTTTCATTATCACTTTTGTAAGAAACATGTTATTATATATATTCCTTAAATTTGTCCCACCGTTGGAGGTGGGTGGTATGGGCATCAGGGGTGGGGAGGGGCAGGTCATAGGGTCAAGTCCCGGGGCTTGTGATTTACCTGTAATTTTCTTACTTGGGTGTCGGACACTTTCGCAGTTGTACCCATTTTTTTATATATTATTTAAATTTAATAGAAATTTATACTTCATCAATGATATCATATACCACTGGTCGAAATTTCCTTAATCAATACCATTGTAATCAATAGTTTTTTAAATAAATCATTTCATCATCATTATATAAACATCAAGAAAATATTATGTGTTCTAATACCCTCAATCATCTGTTTTAATAAAAGTTCAACATTACAGTAAATATGTTTTCTTGGTAACATTCAATATATGATCTCAAATCCTTAATTAAAATTTCTTACAATATACTCCTCATATATTTCATATTTCTTATAACCATTACATTAGAGATAAAATATTCAAATGAAATAATTGTTTCATTTCCATATTAATAATTATATTTTATCTATAGGAGTAACATAACATGATCATTATATAATAAAATCATATTTGATATATTCATTTGACTCTCAATACATTGATATTTATAGTGTCTTATATCTGTGCAGTTGAAGATTTGAGCATTAGAAAGCATTTTCTTACCCTTGAAATCATAAGCATGTCAGCCTTTCAATCCAAACATGTTGAAAACTCTCATTCCTTTAAATAAAGTACTATTGTTTTCCTTTCCAAAATTATAACATATTGGAATGTACATCTTTCCCTTCACCTCTTCATCCATATTTTTTTGGAATATTCATTTTCACTTTAATAACATTAAATCCAAAGGTCTTGTAGAAGTTTTTTACCTATCTCGTTAGCACATTATAACGATTAATTATATTGTGAGAATACATATTATGTTATTCCCATTTAATATTTGGCTTCAGAAAATAAAATACATGATCCTCCTCACTCCATTGATCACATGTGTCATGAACATCCTTCACTGGGATGAGGGAAGGGACCACAAACTACCTGACCGTTAAATCATCATGTTCAAGTAGAGATAATTACACCCGATTACTGCCTACTATGGGCCCTTAGAGATGCCACTACAACAATGTGTACAAATTCTTAGATAGTATGAAATGAATTACCATATTTGTACAACAATTTTGGGAGATAAAATGGAAAAACCCAAACAACTAAAAACATTTAATATAAAATTAATTTAAAAATTCCATCCCCATATGAATATTCAAATTAAACGTATAATAGTTAATGAAAATTCTAAAAAACCCAAAAATAAATAAAAGAAAACTAGAAACGATGAATCCCATTGCTCATGATACTAAGCTCTTTCATGGACCTCAATATCCCCATGGGAACTAGAAAGCAGTTCTATATATATAGTGTCAGTATACAAGTATAGTCAGTAGGGAAACAAAAATAAATCATGCAATACTGAGGATGCATTCTCATTCCCTGTGAGAAAAGTGGAAACCAAAAAAACATAACAGGGAAACCATCCACCCAACCTCTCCAAGGAATACTTCCCAAATAATGTAAGTTAGGTAAGGTAACTGTAATAGTACATCGATATTTGGGTACCATGCACTGCTTTCCAACTTGTTCAATATGAAATCCTATGCAACACAAATCCCCCAAAAACACCACTGCAGTCCGACTACCACCCCCAACTATAACCATATGGGACAACACAAACACACATATGTCCTACCGCCAACCACAATTATATGGGCCACCACAATCACAGACCTTTCGCATAGACACCTAGGCCACAACAACCATCACCATTCCTGAAGACACCTAGGACCGAACCACCACTACCTCACCCAAAAACACGTGTGCCTCATCTCAAAGACACTTAGGAAAAAACCTACATGGTCACACAAGGTCCAACCACCGCAACACATAATGCTTGAATAGTCATGGGCCATAAGGATCCTTAGGCCATCACAACATGCCCAATGAATCTTTGGATAGTTAGTATAGGGAGAAAACATATTCTAATAACCAACCAATCTTATGATTGTTTGGAAAAACACCCTCCACCATGAAATGGGGGTGTTTGACATGAAGTTCTCAAGGTGGGTGGGTGCATATAGGAAACACATGAAATTAATCTTATTAATATTGTGAAACAAACACTCAATCTAACCTATGGTTTCTGAAACATTCAATGATCCCATAAATAAATTCACTCACTACTAAACCTAAAAAAACAAAAAATCTAAAACAGACTTAACAAAAGGACAACCCATGATGAGGAAACCCCCATTTTATCGGTTCTCTTTATCATGTTTAAGTGGTTCTATTAAAAACATTCATCCACTACTGGGATACTAACAAGCATTTACACATGACAAAACAACATCTGATAAAAAAATGGCCATGACTGACTTTAAGCATTCTCACCTGATTCTATTTTAATGTCACACCAATAATAAGGATCTATGAGATCCCTCAAAGTATTGGATCCATATCAAGCCCCAACATATTATCTCCACACAGCCTCAGATTTAACAAACGAAAAATTACCCTCCAAAGGTTTCTATTCCATTCCACATCACCCCATGACCATCAAACAGAATAACCATTCATATCACTATAATAGAGAAATAGTTTTTCATGTTTATTAAACACCATTCATTAAATTCCTTCTCTATGTTTGGTTAACCCGGGTAATCACATAGGGAGTCTTATTTATCAGGCATCCATTTAATCAACCATGTTTATATGATTAACATGTTTACATGAAATTGTTATTCAATCATTGCATTCTAAAAAACAACATGGATTCATTATTTCACACCAAAGGACCATCAACGACAACGTTTTTAGTGGACATAAGCCCATTAAATTCACAACATAAAACAAAGGATTAATATAGAAACATCGTCATTATTCCCACCCACTTATTATTTAATTATAGATATATTATCATCATTATAGTCAGATTCATCTATGTCTGAATGGATCATCATCACACCCATGCCGCATGGTGCACAATAATGAGAGTTGAAGGAAAGACCCATACCACGATGTTCAAGGAACGATGTTTCCTCCCCGGGCTAAGAACTATAGTTGCAGGAACAATAGTGAAACACCATGATGGATGAGTGGAAAGGGCTCTAGCATGTCCATATGACTTATCACATGAATAATGTCATCAAGAGAACCATGAGTAAATGATAGAGTCCAATGAGGAAGATCTAAATGTGATAAAATGGCACGATTTTAAAGTTACAGGATGTGTAATATAGATGTTATTAAAACGTGGATCATGTTTTGGCCATGATCTATGTGGTTACACATTTTAGAATTCATAGAGATTTAATAATTCTCCTCAAAGATGATAGAGACAATGGATGTGAGTTAAAATCCTTTAGACAATGAAAGCACGTAATAGGTGTTAAACTGGAAACACGACAAAGGTGAGAAATGGGGTCACCCCACTATTATGAGATTTAAGATACAATTTATGGTTTTTAAAATGGTCATAAACCCCATTAATGTTGTTATAAAACAAAACTATGCACTACTGATGAATGTTGTGAAAAAACATTTTCATCCCCATGTGTCACAACACGGGTACAATATCGATGGGTGGCACTGATGAGTGAAACCGATCGGTGTCACATATAGGTGAAACTATGGTGACACCAATCCACCGACACTAACACCCTCCTGACTCACCCATGGCATCCAAAACACCCTATGAATCATATTTATACATGGTAATATACTTGGATGGACCGAGACATTAGAAGACTAAACTCGACGAAACAGAGGGGTCCAAACAACCACCTTGTAAGATACCTCTCACTGCCAAACCATACTAGTTTTTTCTTGAAACCAGGATAAACCCATGAAATGCATGGGAAATTTATCTCACATGAATCAAATAAAAAACTGTGGAATCACTAATGCTCATGTCACCCATGCAACCACAAAAACAAAAAAGTAACATAGTCTAGATATACAGACATGGGAGTTATTTCCTCCATGTCAAGATACAATATGCTTTGGGTGACACTAAATTTCTTGAATGGGTTTAATCACATCCACATTAATGCTTCTTAATTATGAATCATGTTCTCCCCTACCCACTTCCATGATTTTTCACACACATTTAGAGAAACAAATAATCCTTTCAATCTCATAAAAAATAAAAAAGGCAAAAAATTACATCATAGTGAGGAAAAAGTTAAGAAAAAATCAAAAAAAAATACTCTCGGTAATGGGAACACATATGGGAATACCATTCACATGAACTCTCCAAGAGGCCACCATTCCTCCACAACACATGAACTCGGGGAATGGTCCATCCATGAAGCAAGTTCTTTTCACGGTCTTCAATTCTCACCTGTCGTTCCACAAATGTAGTGTCGTACACTATATACAACTCTCCATAGTTAAAGAAATGGGAGCCACCGTGTAGGTATCAATGAATCTTGAATATATAGAAAATTTTGTGGATCATATCCAACTAAGGTGGAAATGGTAGCTGGTATCCAACTCATCGTCTCCCCCCAACACTTCGGAAGGCCCCATGAACATAGGATAATGCTTACTCCACCTACCGAACCCATGTTTTCTATGTTGAGGGGATACCTTTAAGAACATTTGTTTCCCAAACAATTACTCCAAGGGTCTCTTCCTATGAACAAATATGACTTCCACCGGTCCTAAGCTGCCTTTACCTACTAACACACAAGGCACCTTTCCAAAAACACTGCCACTGCTAATTTAACCCCGGGCCACCAAAACTATTTCTTCAGGCCTCATTACATCTTGGAAACTCTAGGGTGTACCACAACGGGGTGTTTTATAGAACTCATGGAGAACTTCTTCACATGTTATCTCTTGAAAAAAAAACTTCCATGGGAAAGCATCTAATTTTGATCATCTTCCAACCACCCTTCCAGAGCATTGCCCTGTTCAACCTGATCATGTATCACTAAACTCTCAGAGTCTCCCCATTGAGACTCCTCCACCTACCATATTAGATAGTACCACACTATCATCTAAAACCGATAGCCTCTACCACCATCATCCATTACATCTAGGTTTTTGGAAGCCTACTCCCCCATAAACTTCCAAGAATCCATAGATTCTCAAACAGTTTCCTTCGATGACTTCCTACTCTAGGAATTAGACACAACTTTACCCTTACCTTTATTTTATGATATCTCGAAGTCATATTCCTAAATGAACTCCCCCCACCTTTTCTATCATGATATCAGATCTTGGTGGGTAAATTTATCCCTCAAACTCATGTGATCTATGAAGACCAAAATGTTCTCCTTAATTAGGTAATATGACCACAATATCAATTGGAACACTACTACTACAAGCTCTATCTCATGGGTGGTATATTTACTCTCACAAGGAAATAACTTCATAGACCCATAATAGATCACTCCTCACTAATACATCATCACCCACCCGCATTAAAAGACAAAATCATCGCAAAACAACTCAACAAAACCCTTCCTCTGGAAATCTGAGCACTGGAGCACTTAACATCATTTCCTTTAGATAATTGAATGATGAATGACACTACTCACTCCACATGAGGGCCTAGTATTTTCTGGTCAATGTTACATATGGATTTGCAACTCAACGATGTCATGTATGATCCTATGATAATTTTATACCTTACCCTTGAAACTACTAACCACAGTCACGTTCTTGGGTTCTACCCATGAAACAACATCTTCAACCTTTGACGAATCCACCACTACCCCTTGCTGAGACACTACATTTCCATAAAAGTTCACATATTATGTTAATAAAATGAACTTGCACAACTTCCCATAGAGCTAGTGGTGTCAAAGGTTCTCTAAGAATATCCTAAGGTTCTCAATATATACCTACTCTAATCTTTAGTACACTGTGATGTCGCCGATTGACACCAAAACGAACCAGTACCGAAACTCACGAAAATAGATTTCATGAGTCCCATGAACACATCATGTGAATTTGTAACCAGAATGACATGAATACGAATTCAAAGTTACCATACATTCACCTGATATCAGTCTTTGGGAAATCATCATATTTCATTCTTAACTGGTGATACCCAGGCTGTAAATCAATCATAGAGAACCAACCGACTCTCCTCAGCTTGTCAAAGAGATCATCTATCCAAAAGAGAGGTAAACAGTTCATGAACATTAACTGATTCAGAGTTTGGTAGTCTATGCACTACCTATGAACACCATTTTCCACCTTTGTGAACAAGATATGTGCACCCCTTGGTGACACACTTGGTCAGACAAAACACTTCTTCAATAGATCATCAATCTGAATATGAACCTCTCAAAACTAAGAAGGAACCATCTGATAAGGATCGATCGAAATAGTATGTGAACTCAGTTGTAAGTCTATCCCAAACTGAATATAACTTCAAGGGGGGATAATCACAACAACTTGAGAAAATATGTCCAGGAACCCTCTAACAACTCCCAGAACATCCATAATCTCATCATCCACTGATTCTGCTAATTTCGTGGCTATCATAGATATAAGGGGATACAATCGCGGGATTACCACCTAGAAACCCCACTCACCAATGAAAGAAGCTTGCTGGAAACCCATATCATAGATCATAAACCTTCTCCAGAATCAGTCGATAATAGCATGCATATAGAACAACTAGTGAATACCCATGATGATATCGTATAGATGAATTTTCAATAGAATGGGAACCCCAGTAGACTAATGTGGCCCCAACAATAGTCTGTATCCATGAAAAACATCAAATATGCTGGTCTGACCTCCATCAAGCGTGCACAACATGAAAGGCATGGAGAGAAACTCAATGTCCAGGTCCAAGACATAGACTAGGCCAGGTATAAAAATTAGTGTGAAACTCTTAAATAAATCATGTCAAAATGAAGAGTACTAATCATGATGATCATACCTCGAATGACCTATGACACTATTAGATCTTCTACCTTTATGGCGTGTATCTACCCACGCCCAGGTCCAATGCCTCTGACCAATCGAACGTGTCCCCAACTATGTTCTGGTCATGGTCCATGAGGTGCACCCTGAGTTCGATATCCTCCTGGAATGTTTGCTCTCAGTGGTGCGGGAGCTCTCTATCCCTAATGCTACTGAAAATGACTGTCCAACAACTGGTGTTACAAAGGTGGGAGATGGACATACTCACCCACATAGTGTTTAGCTCAAACCATGAACCAACTATGGATGTCCCAAAAATATCCACAATAAAATCACCTCATTCCTAGGGCCATGGTGAAAGGGCAAGAAGTAGAGATCATAACTGAAATTGATGAGGCATACTCCCCATCAGCCGAAACCAAGAAATCCGTTATGCTGGGGGTCTACTACTAATGGACTTCCCCTTTGACAACCTAGATAGATCCCTTATCTCAAAAAAACTCCCATAATGTGCATATTATCCACCCATAATCCTTCTTCTAAACCACCATGTACATCGGTAGTGTTAAGGGTGTGACATCATACTATATGGAAGGTTAGAGTGCCTCCCCAATGCTTCTCACCTAAGACTCCTAATCCACGAACATGTCTGGAGAGAAACTAAAGAGATCCTTGAACATGATCCCCAACCACATTACCAATAAACACCATTTCTTAAGGGATAGAATCTATTGCCTCTTTTGGGCCTTTATCGTAGATTAATGGAATTATCCACCAAACACCTTCTTTATGTCAGTACACAAAACCTCAGTCTTTATCATCTACCTGAGGTAGAGAATCCACCACTAACGTGCTGCTATTATCACCAAACTGACTACCAACAGAACCCAGTACTCTCTCAGAGCACAGATCATGGTAAAGGTGATTTATAGCTCCTGAATCCAGCCCTATGTATCCTAGTTGGAAACACTATCCTCGAACTTTCCAAGGGTCTACTCCTATAAGGACCACATAGTCTTTTTCCACAGTTCATCCTCCAACTACTATTAAATAATCCAATGATTGACCAAATCAACATGTTGGGCCTACACTACAACTATTACCCATGGATGTGGTCTGGCTGCCATAACAACAAGCTGTAAATGGAATTCCCTATGCCTGAGTAGTGTAGAATATCCCAATTAAAAATTTAAAAAACTATTAATTTATTTTAAATTCCAAAAAACACCAAAGAAAATAACGAACAGAAGTCATTATGATGCATGTACCATTCCTAGGGTATCTACCCTTCAATCACTATATCATCACTTGGTCGTTTGGTAGGCCCAGATTCCTTGAATTGGATCACCAAGTGTCTAAAATGTCATATCCTCACTGGTCTTCCATTCCCTATTTCACACACCAAGATTTACAAACACTTTTCCCCAACTCTCCCATTCATCCACACTTTTACTAAGGCCAAACTCTATCATATACCTCAACCATAACATCTAATTCCATTCTATCACGACTATACTTTACCAAGATGAGAGAAGAGACAAAAAAACTATTGATAATTCCTTCTACATGTGGATGGACTGATAATGACCCCTGATTCAAGTCATCAATAGGCCCCAGAGTGGCTACTAACACCAAGGGTATAAAATATCACATAGTGTGGAAGGAATTACCATTATTGAAAAACATTATTAGAAGATGAGATTGTAAAACCCAAACGACCTCAAATTTATAAAATTTACGTAATGTCGAAAATCCATCCACATATGCATATTCAAAATAAACTGATACAAGTAATATAAAACTGTAAAGAAAAGTTAAAAACCAAATGAAAAGAAACAACGCCATCTCCGGACACTAAATCTAGTAAGGTCTGGCACAGTCTTTAAATAACCCCTTGGAATCATGAACAGAGTTTTATATATGTTGGGTGAGTATATATGTATTCATAATAGGGAAACCAAAATCTCTCATGCAGATTTGTGGAGTCAATTTAATTCCTTGTGTGAAAAGAGGTAACTAGAAATCCTTTCAAGGAAACAATCCTCCCAACCTCACCAAGGAACACTCCCCAAACAATGAATGTTAGCTAATGTGATAGTAATAGCACATCAATATTTTGTTTCCCCGCACTATTTTCCCACTTGTTATTTTGGACATCCTACAGATCAGACCTCCACCACAAACTCCACTATAGTCCCACTACTACCCCCAACTACAACAATATGGTCTATCACAATCACATGTTTGTCCAACCCCATCCACATACTTATGGTTTGCCAAAACTAAACATGACAACCACAGACACCGATGCCAAATTATCCACCCCCACACCCGATGACACCTGGGACAGCACCACCCCTACCGCGCTAGAAGTCACATGGGACACATCCCAAAGTTAATTGGGAAACAAATAATCCCACACACAACTGGGAAAACCACCACAACATTCCCTTCCCATATATTCATATCCCATAATGAACCTTAGGTCATCACCTCCTGCCTGAATAATCATGGGCTACCTAGTTGAGGGTGAATAAAATTACTAATAACCATCTACTCTTATAAATGTTTGGGAGAAAACCCTCTCTAATTAAATTGGGGTATTTGAAAAAAAAGTTCTCAATGTGGTGGGGTGAGTAAAATAATACCATGAACAGAATCATATACATAGATGTAAAAAATACTCATCCCATTTTAATGGTTCCAAAACATACAAAAATCCCCTATATAACCGCTCTATAAGCTATCCAAACATGCCCAAAAAAATAAAAAACATCCACAACCAGAGCAAAACCTATTCATAGAAAACAAACCCCAATTGTACGAGTTCAAGATATCATGTTCAAGTATATCCATTTGAAACATTCCTTCAATAATAGGCTACTAAAAATCATAACCACAAGCCAAAACAACAGCGGAAGAAAAAACATTCATGAATGATTTTAAGTATTAACGTCTGCTTCAATTGTAAAGACAAAACAACAAAAGGGATATGTGAGATCCTATGATGTATTAGAACGAAACGAATCCCCAACATGTGGGCTCCACATGACATTAGATTTACCAACCAACAACCTCCCATCTAGAGGATCCATTCCGATCCACCACCCCCAAAAAACCATCAAGTAGAACAACCATGCATATCACCAGAACAGAGCAATAAAATTTCATGTTTCTCTAATACCAGTCTATAAATTACTTCTCTAGGATTGGTTATCCATGGTCATCACACATGGATTATTATTCATCGGGAATCAATATAATCAACAATGTTTATGTGATTAACCAGTTTCTGTGATACAATCATTGAATCACAAGAATATCAAGAAAATAATGTTTCATTAGTGCGCAAGAATGCACCAACAATAGACACGATTATCCGGGGAAATAATCTCATCAAAATCACAACAAAAAACATCCTTATAACACAACAACATCATCATAATTAACACCCCATTTTATTGTATAAAATTATGTTTATTATCTTCCTTAAACACAGTTCCATCTATGTCCGGATTGGTCATCAACACACCCACCCTGCACAATGCACACTAAAGAGAGATGAAAGAAAGACCCCTACCAAGATGATCAATGGTCAATGTTTCCTCCTTGCACCATTAACTATGCTCGAGGGAGAAGCAGAAAATATCCCCAAAGGATGAGAAGGAAGGGATCCATCTTGGGCGCATGGCACGTCTCTGGAAGAAGGACTTCAAGTGCACCAAGAGGGAATGAAAGAGACCGAGGAAGAATATTTGTATGTGATTAATGGACACAATGCTAGAGTTATGGGATGTGGAATCTCTATGTTCTTATAAATATGATAGTGGATTGACAAAAAAGGTGGGTGGTTTCACGCATTATAATTAATTCCAATTTGAAAATTATCCTTAGATATGGTGGAGATAACGGCTGTGAGTTAATATCCATTAAATAGAGAAAACACATAACAGGGGATTAACTTGAAACATGGTAATGATATGACATGAGGTCTCCACACTATTAGAGTATTTAAGATACCATTTATTGGATTTTAAATGACTTTAAACAACTTTAAAGGGTTAATAAAAAATAAATGAGGCATTATGGAAAAAATAAGGGAAAAACCATGACAACACCCAATGTAACTTCTCACCAACAGGTGACACCATGGTGAAACCCCACCATGAATGCCCTCCTTACAAACCCAATGATTCCAAGACACCCCAAGATCCAATGTTCAATAATGTAATATACCAGGAGGTTTATAGCAGTTACAACATGAATTAATGGATTTATCATTCCTTATTCTAGGAACCATTTATATACAACTTAATATTCTAAATTAGCTCCTAAAATTAGGAACATTATATAACATTAAATATAGTATATTAAGGAATATAAATTTATGACAAATTAATCCAAGAATAATAAACTTTTGTTACTTCGGTGAAATCCTTCATAATTGTAGTTAAAGAAAATGTGAATTATCCTAAATAATATCCCATAGGAATTTTAATCTAGGTTTGAAGTAAGGCCATTTTTTTGTACAAGGTTTCCCTTAGTTATACCCGAAACAGATATTCAATGTTATAACTCGAACTAACATCTATGACAGGACCACGTCAAGTGGTAGTATCCAAATATGGATTTATTTCTAGGAATCCAGACACTATTACTACCTATGTACATCTATGTCAGACTGTTTCAACTATTTGATCAATTAATTCACCTCTTAATACTACAGATGCATTAAATAGCCTACATTAATCGGTCCCCAACCCGTATGGTATACCATAAAATGTCCCAACCAATTAATTGCATGTAAAAATAATTCCTCATGTATTTAATAAAAAAATTTCCCTAAAAAAACTACACATATTGAATATAATATATGGATTTATTAATAAAACCCAATTAATGAAATAACTGTCAATGTGAACACCATTTGTAAAAAGATTTACTTTTTAAAAAATAATAATACGCATTCTGTAAGATTAAAAGTATTCATTGTAATTTAAAAATAAAAAATATTAAAATAATTTTATTATTACATGAAAATGATAACAATCGCAAAAGTAATTGAGATTTCATAGATAATCATTAAGAACACCCTCTAAAATAATAATCTCTAAACATTCCAATGCATCCCATTCGACTTTGAAAATTTTATATCTAAATATATAGAAAGGTATCACATAAAATAAAACATAAAATATCCTGAAAATAATGGGATTCAACATATAACATGAAGAAGGTAGTTTATACACAATTTAAAATTTAATTGGAATGTAATAACAAATAAGTCTAAATGGAATATAAATTGAGATGAAATTCTGTTAACTTAACCTTCTCTTTATTGTTTTGTATTTATCCTCTTGTATAATTGAATAAAAAATGTTTCTATAATATACTATATCTATAATAATGTTAATAACGTCACATATTAACTTATTACAATATTTGTATACTTATTTTTTAACATTCATTCATTATTTTACCCTTTTTCGGGTGTGAATTAACTTGTTTTCTAAAATATGTTTGGAATTATAATTTTTTTTTACTATTCATTACATCATCATTTTTTCACAACCATAATGTATGCAATGACGAAATTATTATATATATATTGTATATATGTATTTATAGTAGACCAATATATTTTGAGATTATAAATTAAGTGCATCGTTCATGGAGTCATTAGGTCATAAGTACACAAGAATTCCACTTTCACTTATTTATTGTATTAAAATAATGAAAAAATGATACATTTTCTTTCTTATAATTCTATTATTATATCAATTATATATATCTTATATATTTTTATTAAATCAATCATTTCTAAATTCCATGTACGGAATGAATGTGCTGAATAGCTTTGAGGGGTTGTAGTCCACGTTGTCTCGTACAAAATTATTGTATTTTCAAAAGATGCAATAAATATGTGTATTTTTAATATAAATATTATAGAATAATAAATAAATTATAAATATAATATATAGAATTTAAAAATATTGTTTATACCCTAAATGAAACCATGAAATGTGTTAAAGGATAAATGAATTATCATTGTTTCGTGAGATAATAGTTTGACCTACACAGAAATATAACTTTGTCACCCCTTAGATGAATATGTGAGTAAGAGTAGGTATAAATGATAAAAATTAATACATGATAGTATATTTCTTTACTCCTTTCATGCAATCATGGAATAATAAGAGTATAGAAAGTGGATAAGAAATATAATTAAAAGCTATTTTCAAAAAACATTACTTTAAAATTAGGTAACTACTTTTGATTTATAGCAAAGAGATTCCATGGAATTATTTCTTCACAAATTGAGGATTCCTGTTTGAGGGAAGGGATTTTGGGATGATATTTGTGACGATCTTTTCAGAACTATTGTTGTTTTAGAGGTTTGATTATTGGGGAGATGTGGTAGCCTTTTATAGTGGGGGAGGAGGGGTACAATTGTAATATTTAGACAAAAGAATAATTCCCATGATTTTTATGTTTTATATTGGTCCAATAATAGATCAAATTCAGGAAAAGGGACAATAAGGTTGACATATGGAATGAAAATTTATTTTGTATAAGTTTATATGTCATTTTGGGCCTTCTGATAATGGTTTACTCACTTATTTAACTTACTTTAACCATAATTGTTGTAATTAATTTTAATTAATTTCAATAATATTTTGTAAAAAACTATTTTGGAGTTATTAGACTTCATATTTTAATATTATTGTAAATATATAATCTTGTTTCAAATTTATAATCACAGAAGGGGAAAATTTAATTTTAAATTCATCAATATAACACATTTAAATTATTATTTATTATTACAAATAAATTATATGATAAATGATTTTTTAACCAAAATTCAATATCAAAAATTGAAATGTTTCAGAACGATATAAAAAAATCACCCTAACCTATTTATTTATTTTCATTAAAATATGATGTTTACATTGATATATAAAATCAATTATAATTTCAAAATTCATATTTAAAAATATTAATCTATTAAAATGATGTAAAATTTCATTAATAAAAATATAGTATTTTATGCATAAAATTTGGAATATTTTTATCATAAGCCTATAAAGTATGTTGGATGAATATAAAAAATAATTTATTGGATAATATATATATATATATCATAGTAACATAGCTCACAAATTTAGATTAATTGAATTTATAAGGTTAAAATACATTAGTGATAACAGAAATAAAAAAATTCATTATATTTAATTGATTATCATATTCATTTTAAATTAATTAATAACCAATAAATTAATTTTATATTCTTTGTAAACTATATATTAATCATAATATAGTTATTTATATTCATAATCATAAAATTAATTTCTAGGTTAATTCCTATTATAATATTATTTTAATAATATATTATTTTTCAGCTAAAACTTGGTCTTGTGTGTAATACAATATTCTATAGAATGTCTCTATTACATTTAGTTAAAGATAACATTATTTTTAATGAACTGAAAAATATAGAATATGATGAATAATATATATATTTTAAATTATCTGGGTATTGTATTCCCTTACGTTCTTGGTGTCATGTTTCATGCACGCTTTTAAAAAGAATATTTATACTCTCAAATTTTGGGTTGTTACATTTGGAGTTCATGGTAAGGGAAATATCCATATGTTAGATGGATGAGTTGGGAAGGAGCATGGATGAGGGAACCAAACAAGGTTTTAGGACCATCATTGGATTTTTTAGTGTCTTTATTTTGGGTTTTCCTTGGACACATGACTCATATTTTGTGATGAAAAATCTTCTACATTGGTTTCTGATATTGTATTTCTGTTCTGGTTCATCATGTATTCTAGTCTGTTTTGTGTATGAAATTATTATTGTGTTTGTTATTTCATATTTCTTATTGGTTATTTATCTCCTATATTGTGCTGCATTGATAAAGAACGTATAGACTCCCCCTGTTGATATATTATACTGTCGATGATAGTCAATATTCTCTTGCATACATGGCGGCATAGTTAGTGTCATTTAGGAGACTATCATGGGGTACTTGTGTGGGGCACATAGGTTAAGACAATACATAATGGGGTATAAGGTATTATCATCATATTTGAAAATAATATTATGTTCAATATCATATAATACTTGCAACATCGAGCATAAATATATATATAATAATTAATAGTTAATAATCCAATTATAATGTTATTTAATTTTTAAATTTATAATGATTTAAATACAATATAAAATATATTTAAATGACTAAATCCAAAAAAAATATACTATTTATTTATTGGTATATATAAACATAATTCTTCAATGATTTCATTTAATCCTTCAAAAATATGTTTTCCTCGAAAATGATTTATATCTATTTTTATGAGGTAACATTATAATTAATTTTTTTGATATTTTAAAATTTATATTTTGTAAAAATTATATCACAATTGAAATCATCATATCAAAATTACCTTATGGTGATATTTTTTGATTTTCATGAAAATCTTTTTTTAATGAATATATAAAAATACAGATTTTTATAAAATTGTCATTTAATTTCAATGAGAAGTATGATTATGTATTGAATTTGTTCTAAAATTTACCTACGTTTTCTTTACATAGATATAATTTAAGTAATATTATTTTAATCATAATTTTACTTTATTTTTATATAAGTTTATTTATTGTGATTAAAATATTTATTTAATAAAAACAGTTCTTGTTGTGTATTTCAATTTAATTTTCAATTAATTTTTGATGATTTAATAAATTAAATAATGAATAAATCTTCCGTATTTTTAAACATGATTTCCAAATTTTGTAGATATTTCCCTTTTGATTTTTTCATTATAAATAGTATCCGTAGTAAATATGACCTACATCCTTAAGTTTAAATTGGGTAATTAAAAATAAAAATTATATAATAATGAATGAAAATAATCCTAAATATTATATTTAATATATGATATGATTATTGTATGACCATACTAAAGAAAATTAAAATTTATTAAAAACATGTGGAATTTTTTAATGAATATGACATATATGCCACATTGACTAAATAAAAATTAAAAAATTTGACTCATTTTAATTTTAAATTAATAATATTGTGTGACACAGATAAAATTTTTATATAATTGGTTCTAATTTTTTATTCTAAATAAAAATTATGTTTTCATCTGGTTAATTTATTAATAATTATCATTGCTAAAATAAATACAATAAATTATTACTAAATGACAACGAAGTGATAGTGATACCCATGGAAAAATCAATTAAATTATATAAAAAACATAGAAAGTATTAATTTTTTTCCATATTTATAGTATGTAAATAATTTTATATGTAACTAAAGCATAGTAAAAATGTTGATAATTATTATAATCTATTTATATTTCTATATAATCTTTTTAATGTCAAATTATGTGAAATGTTCTTAAAATGTCATTAATTTTATTTGAGGATAAATAATATTTAATATAGTTATTTTCTAAAAATATAAAATTTTGATAGAGGGAAATAAATGTGGAAGAAGTTTTAAAATTTCATGATATTTCTATTTATTAACATTTATTTACTTTATAAGAGAAATTATTACCTTCCTTTTTGAAAAATTCATTCCCATGCATAAGATTTAAATTCGGAAACCATATAGTTAAAAAAAATATATGGTCTAAATTAAATTTAACACCTATATAACATTGATTTGAATAATATAAAAAACATTGTCCACCATATTATTGAATTAATGTAATTTTTTATTACTTTTAAATTAGTTACAAATATATTAAATTATCATAATTTGTGTATTTCATGAAATTAAAATAATGATATATTATACGTAATGCTATATTATTAAAAGATTTAAAATATCTAAAAAATTTATCTTATTGAAATATAATGATATTTGGATAATAATAAAATACATGTTACATTTATGGGTCACATTTCATATTATATTATATTTCATGACCCTTAAATCTTAAAAAATCTTGATATTATAGTAATTGTGAAAAGGCATGAGTAATTGTTAATAGAAATAGATAATGGTGAAAACATATAAAAAATTTCCCATGTTTTATTGTATAAGATTATATATAGTCATAGTAATGTTAAATTCTAATTATAGTATTTTTTTATTTCATTGAAAATTATTGTATATGAAATTAATATAAAATTAATTCTAAGAATACGGCTCCCCTACTCACATGACACCCACTCTCATCTCCTCTACTCACTTTAGAGGAATTTATTTCATGTAATACATACTAAAATACCATCCATGAATACCTCTATGTGATATATTGGTATTATTTTGGTCATAATATCAAATGTACAGGGCTTGGGGATTGAAGGGAAGATGCTTTTCTAAATAAGAGGTATAACTTTTAAACTAATTTTTTAGTTTTTTTTAAAGGATTCATTTTTTTTAATATTTATGAGAAAATAAATGATATCTTCCATATAATAATAGGTTTGATGTTAATAACATAATATTTATCCATTACCATTACCATTAAATGGAATATATAATTGTCTATTGTCTGTATGGAGTACAACTATCTCACTAACCAATGTAATCAATTTTCCATCACCACCATTCATGGATAGTTATAATAGTGGATTTAACTATTTATATATATAATTTTAATGACATAAATATAATTATGTATGGATAATATATCATTTATATTATTACCGTTATTACATTGAAAAATTATTACAACATTCGTGTGTATGTGTAGATTACCACCTCTAAGAAGTCTTTTGATTCATTTTTCATAGCCATATCACGTGGATAATATATTTATGTATAGTTAAACAAATAATATAATATTAATTATATAATAATTATTATATAAAGATAAAATAATATTACATTCTATCACAGTCATTGATAAATGGAAAAATTACCCATGTGTATGTATAACATACCATCTTCAGGATTATAATTTAGGTCATTTTTCATAACCATTTACATGTTTTGTTTTAATAGGTTTATTAAAAAAAATGACAACAATGTAACAATTATTATTTTGGATATGATTTAATAATAACCTCATTTTCCATATTGTATTTAATATTTTTATTTTTGATATAATTGTCAAATATAATAAAATCATTTTACATTTTCATTAATTTAATTTAAATTTATTATAATCAAAATAAATGCATTAATAAAAATGAAATTTTATCTTAACAATGTAAATAATGATCCTTTATTTTAATATTTATGGTGATAAAGAACATATGTGTTGAGTCTGAATCATGTTATAGGAAATATTTAATTAAAATTACAAATTATATGTTTTAAATATTTACATTCGAAATATTTGACTTACCTATCCAAATTTTAAAATTATTTTATCATTGTATTTTTATTGAAAAATAATAATAATAATAAAATATTAAATAACTTGTTTTCTTTATGGTAATTTATTTTATTATTAATATTTTTGTAAAATGTTTTTTATTTATTTAAAAAATCTAAATGTAATGATCAAATTTAAAATATAAATCATGAAATATATTACCTGTTTCCAGACCCATTATTTTTTTAATTTTTTATTCTTTTATAATCATACATGTTTTATTCAAATGGAATCCCTATTTACCTTTTTTAAAGATATTTTATTTATAAATGTGAATTAACTTAATTGGTTATATAAATATTAAAAACTGTTTTGGATATGGTTTTAAAATAGTTTTGAAGGGTTTTATTAAGAAAAGGTGAAAACATAAAATGTTTTCTTTATGATATGGTACTCAAAAAATATATATGATTATTCATGATTGTGATATATCTTAAATCATGGATTATCTCAATATATCTATCTAGTTCATTTAGTAATTTCCATTTATTAAAAGGAATATGGACAAAGTTAATGAGGGTGGTTTATCTTATTAATATAACCTTGATGACCTTATTTATGACACGACTGATCCCATGATAAGAATATAACATAAAATGTATTAAAAATGGGTATTAATTTATTATGATGGGTTATAAATGATTTATTAGAAAAAATGTGATTTTTTCAAATGTAATGGAATTTTTTTATTGGTTTTCATGTTTTTTTCTAGGAAAATGGTGTTTTTATGTGTATATCATACTTATTTTTTTCATATTCATTTTTTTAAATATTGTTAACAATTTTTTTAAATGATTTAAAAAAGTTTTAAAAGTAAGATTTATAAATATGGACAATACCTTGAGTGAAGAATTAATTTATTTATTGGGAATTTGTTTTTTAAAAAATTAACACTATATTAAAATTTTATCTATCAAATTGTTTTTCCCAATTCAATAAAACTGTAAAATTTAATGTTACATTAGAGAATTGGTGAATAAATATTTATTTTAAATTATTTAATTTTTTTGATAATTAATATTTGATCATGTAAATAGATATCATATATAAAAATTTAAATATTCCATTTATCATTAGATCTAGGTGTACATGTTCTAGGCTATTAAAACCTTTCAAATAATTTTTAAAAGAGACAAAAATGTCATTCATGTACTTTCCGGACAACCATATCCATGACTCAATGTGATTAATTATCAATCACTATACTATAAGGTTGTTACTAATAAGGAATATAATATAAATAATAATTATATTTATGATATATTTTGTATTTTTTAAATGATGTAAATTTTGATTACATTTCACCATTATATAAATAATTAAATAACCATATGTGCATTTGTGTTGACTACTACCTCCATGGAATGATTGATTTATGATTTCCTTTTCTAAATATTCATAAATTTTGGGCAATGGAAATTTATTTATGGTATAAATATTATATATATGAAATTTTTATGATTTTTGAAAGGAAAATTGGACAAACCATAAAAAATATGAGTAATATACATTCCACCCTCTAAAAGATCTTTATAAGAGAAAAAATTTAATTCTTCATACTATATAATAAATTCGTACAGATTATATTTTCATTTTCATCTATTCCAATTAAGATATATTACACTAATAAACTTCAAATAATATAAATATACATCATTTAAAAAAATTAAAAAATAATTCTAAACATTTTCATCTGTTAATTATTGTATGTTCTTATTTTTGTTTTTTAAACAGCCATCTTTTATAATGTTATAAAACAAGTATAAATATTCCCATGGATACAAAAATACAAATATTTTTATAGATTAATATGAAACAAATAACTGGTTTTAAATTTTAAAATATTTATATTATGTATTAACTTTTAATTAAAAATATAATCTATATTTGTAAGAATTATCAAAATAATAAGACACAAATGCAATTTTCACTCTAATTAAAGAAACAAAAAATAGATAAAATAAATATAATAAGTTTATAAATTTCTTATATTAAATTTTATCTATAATTATTTGCTTTCTATGAAAGTATATATTAACATTATTTTATCATTTAGTAAAATATGAACATGTATAAAATGAATTAGGAACAAGGTAAGGGTTTGTCGAAAATAAATTTTCATTTATTGAGAAATATAATATCTGATTAAACAATACGGTTTGTATATTGATTTCTTTTCTATATAATGATTTATTTATATCTCATTTCTTCATTGGTTTTTGGTATTTTGAAATTCCCCCTTACAGCCTCATTATTATACGATTTGTAACTCATTGGTTCTTTTACTTATAAGTGTTTCTTTTCTCAATTTTAACACCCTTAAAAAATATTTATTTTTAAAAACCATGTATTAATTGGAATTTTTTATCTAATACCCATCATTATTTTTTCATAATGATTCTCATTTACATCATGGTACTCAATGTTATATTAAATTATTTTTGTTTCTTGTAACTTTCATTGAATAATATCAAACGTCATAACGGTTTACATCTATATAAACATTAAATAATTCTTATTTAAATATTATTATCCAGTAATATATTTTATTTAATAAATAATTTAACTTAAATATAAAGAATTAAATTATATTTTTTCTTATAAAATCCACATCCATTAATAGTATAAATTCATTTTTACTATGACTGATATCATCCCAAAAATATAATGGGTTTTTCATAAATCATCCTTCTTTATAGAAATATCATGTTTATCCTTAATATGAATCTATAATTTCATAGTATATTATTTATAAAATCATTAAAAATCTATTTATTTAAAAATAATAAATATTTACTAATTCTATTCCATTATTAATATACATGTTTGGTAGGAATAATTTTCAACGGATTAATTATGGTTTATCATCCTTGTACATTTTTCCTCATCTCTCGTATTTCATCCTTAAATAATTTAAATAATAAACATGTTTTATCTCCTATTCTATTAATATAATTCCGTATCACGATTCAAAAATGTAATTTTCTTTTTTTTCTCATAATATTGGGTATTAATAAAACAATATTAACGTGGTTTATTCCATATTATAATCAAGGGTTATTCATCCAGACTACAATTTTGTAAGATAAATATATTTTTTATATTAATCTATACATTATTGAGGATTATTTTTAAATTAAATTTATATTAATTATTTCAATTTACCCTTTAAAATATGGATTTCCAAAATTACTCATAACATTTCTTTATGGTAAGGACAAAATAATTTAAATAACACATACATTTTTGTATCCAAATTATAATTCATAATTCAAAAGTAATTTTACTTGTATTATTTTTACCATTTATGAAATAATTTACATGATATTGTTTATTTTTTCAAATTATGCTTAGGGATTAAAATTTTATTAATTAAAATATTTTATTTGGTACCATTTGAATAATTATTTTTACAGGATTGTTTTTGCGTCTGCAGAACATAGTTATAATTTTTTTTGGTTTGCATGGCATATTTTCTTTTGAAAACATACACATTTTATAATTTGATATTTTATGGACATGTATAATGGGAGGAATCATGAAGACAATTTGTTACTAAGGTTTATATTTCTTTAACCTAATTATGAAGGTAATTCTATAAGGAATGGTTACAAATATACATAATATGATGTGATAGAAAGTCATATAATTGTATAACCCTTTAAGGAATTAATTTGAAATTTGTAAACAATGACATGATATATATGGGATTCCGGAGTGAAACTCATCCACTATGATACATTTCATAAAATTTGATAATGGTTTTTACAGTGAACCTAATATTTGGTAAATGATGACACAGATTTTGATTTGGTTACAATATTATTATGTAGATATCATTTGATACGAATTTATTTTTCCTAATGTCTCATGTTTTAATTCTTGTCACGTGAACTATGTTTTACTTGGTATTAATTATATATTTATGTACTTTTCCAATCATTACATTATTATTAATATAGGATAATTATATGCTGACTTTTGATCATTGATTCTTATATATTATTCCTACACTTTCTGAGTGTTTGATCTCACAACATTATATGATTCTATTTTTAATTATCAAGAAATAATTTAATATGTTTTGGATTTTCCTGAAAATTTAATTATATTAAAAATTTTGGTGATATGTTTATTAACTAATATATAATAATATATCTCTTATAGTGGAAAAATCATGTTAGTTGAAAAATAAATTCATTTAATAATATAATATTATATCCAAATTTTATAAAATTGTAAATCTAAAAAGTATTGTGTATTTCAGATCGTGATTTAGATAAACTTTGAGATTCAAATGTAATCAATAATGCATAATTTAAGAGAATGAAATGTAATAAATTGTATATAAGTTATGGTATGTAATAATTATCATTCTATAATAAACACTTTATGTTATTTGAGTTAATTTTGATTTTTTTTCTAATTAGTAAAAGATAAAATTGTAAGGAATTGGTGATAAGTATATGTATAAGATAACATCCTAAAATATGGATAAAATAATGATTTTATGTACTTAATGGAATTAAAAACATATTATATATACAATATTTTGATGTATGAATTTGAAAAGATATATCATGTGGTAATATCCAATAAAAGGGAATGTTGAAGATTAACTCAATCATCACCTGGTATGTGAAAATAATGCCTAATGGAACTCATTCTTAGACACTCTTGGTTTATATTATTTTTTCCAATAACATTAAAATTTTAAAATATTATAAATGATTCATTTCTTATTTATATTAATGGGGTAGGTTAATTAATACAAAAAACCATACTTAATTCAATGTAGAAAAAATTCTAATTATCAAAAATTTGCTTGAATGTTCCATTAGAGTATATTGAGTTATTAGGTTCACGTGATCATTTTATATGATTATATTTAATATTATAAGAAGCATTTTGGATTTATTAATAATAATAAATAAGATCAAGAAAATGACAATGAGATTAGTATTTATCTAGGTGCACCAATTTCACATTACTGAATGATTTCACATACCAAAATAGAAGAAAACTATTGTTTATAAATATTATGATAGAATAGGGTGAGTATTCTTGTCATACCTATAGTAGTGATAGTGATATATTAATATAAATTAATTACTAATACATTTAGATTTTTACCACTATTGAGTTACATTTATTATTGATATTCCGTAATATTCAAAATTTTAGGAGATTTATATGAATCGTCAACATATTATTTTTTGATATTTGTTGTTTAATCAATTAGAGACATATATTAAATTTTATCAATTATCATTGAAATATATTTTATGATAGGTGTATATTTTAAGGATCACTATTTGAGATCATGTTATTGAGAAAATTGGTAACAGTTATGTTTATTAAATGTTTAATTTAGAGAAAATAAATATCGTATTGTTTTTAGAAAATGATAGTTATAAAAATAATGTAACATCGGGATTATTTAATTATTAATTAATTTGTTAATGAATGTAATATATTTTTTGTATTGTGATATACAATGAATTATATCAAATATTATTCAATTCTAGGGAAATAGATTGTGTTAATTTATAGATGGATGTATTTTTTAAATGTGGTTTAATGATAGGGTGATTGAAATGGTTTTGAAAAAATTAAGTTATGGATTATATATGATTATGTTATATACATACATTGGTATATGATTGTATGAATGGATAATGGTGTTTGATAAAGGATAAGTAAATTCATAATATAATCTATAGTACAAAAAATTCTATATTTGAAGCCATACCGTTATTGGAGAATTTGTTCTGAAAACCCATACCTACATTCTTCATTGGTGTGATTATAATTAACTGAAATATGAATTATTTTAATTGATATATATATATATAAAGATTATTTAATTAAAATTTACACAATTAATTACTGTGTTTGTGAATCTATATTTCTTTGAACAATACAATGCATTAAACTAAATAGATTATATTATTATTTAAGGGATGTTTTGATATAATAACTTTTTTAATGATTAATTCTAGCTAAATAATGTTTGTATAAATTAAATATCTAATAACTATTATTTTTAAAGTTCATTTCCTATAAAAATAATGTCTCACTGTATTTTTTTAATTTATTTCAACGATAAAAGATAAAATTATAGATATTTATTTTGATAAAAATTAAAAAATATATTTAGAATGTAAAAAATAGATAAAGTTAATTTATATTGGATTTTTCTAAAATGATTTATTTTTAGATGAATAGAGAAAAAAATTAAGAAAAAAAATTGGTTATTACAAAATTTTCCTATAAGAATCAATTTAAAAATCTTGAATTATTTATAAAAGTTTGTATATGTATTTTTTTATGTAAAATTAAATTATTAAAAATTTTTATTATATATTTCTAAACTAATATTTTACATTTTTGAAAATTATTTAATTTTTTCAGAAAAATGATCTTAATATATTTTAAATTTATTATTTTAAAATATTTTCCTATCAAAATTGGAAAAAAAATTCTATGAAAAAAATATTATTCAGTCGAAATTATAAAATAATGTTCATTTTTTAGTATTAATAGATATTCTACAAGGGTTAAGAAGTCATTTCTAGGATAAAATTAAAAATGGTAAAAGAAAAAATATAATGGTAATGATAAGAAATCATTTTTTGAAATGGTATTGGTATGAGAGGTTGCCAAAAAATCTAAATTATCACATTCCATGATAATTATATATTAATTTCAATGCAACAGAATTTTATTATGACTTCACAATGTTAATTTTTTTTGGGTATTTACAAAAAATGTCATCCCTTTAAACTAATAAATGTGGTATGTCTCTCCTTAATTACTCTCACCCAAAAAACAACACTTTTCATCATTAAATATTCCAAATACTATTCATGATAATTTTAATCATCAAATGTGAATGTAACCTTCTCAAAATACCACCCCTTAAAGGCTAAACCCAATTCACAAATGTTATAATCAAAAATGTGAGTATAAATTATTTACATCTTCTATAAAATTTCTATATAATAATGTTTACTAATCCATCTCTAAATTCTATTACAACATATTAAAATGAAATAATTCACTTAATTTGTATTTTGGTATGTTATTATGACTTCATTATAATAATTAAAAACCAATCAATTTTTTATTAAGAGAAAAGAAATTTTCACTCATGAATTATGCTGAATATCATTTCAATGATGAAACATATTTCATTTTCCATCCCCAAATTGAACAGATGGTATTAATGATTAATTTTAAATATAATAGTGACCGTTTTTAATTATTTTTTTAATTTAAAATTATAACCAATATTAATAATTTACCCATATAGTGGAAAATGAAATCATCAACAATGTGTAAGTGTAGACTACCACCTCTAATGAACTATTGGTTTTTATTCTTTTCTTCACAAAATTAAATAGATATTCAGGGGAATGGGTTTAAATGATAAAAATTATTTTTATTAAAATGTTGATATTGTTTATATATAAATAGTACAATATATTATAATTATGTTAAAAAATTAACACTGGTAATATAAACCGTCTAAAGTAGAATTATAAGGGGAATACATGATTTCCTAATTATCTAATATAACATTATATAGGTTATATTATATATCCAATTATTTCCAATTATGACATTTCAAAAAATAAAATAGTAAATGTGATCTTTATTAATCTAGTATAATGAAATTAGAAGTTATTTTTTTCATAATCATCCATTTAATTGGTATTTTCTTATTAGAGTTGTTTAAAAACATTTTGTAATAATGTTTTAATGTATATAATAGATGAATATAAAAATGTAAGGAATAATATTATTTTAAGTTAATAATAATTTTTTTTATTTTTCTAGTTCAATGGTGGTTATATTTTCTATCCATATTATTATAAAAATATCATCTTAGATCAGGATATCTATATAAGATAAGTCAACACCGATACACTTTTGAAGAATGAATATGAAACAAATTATATAATAAATAAAAATACTATTATAATAAATTGTATATATTATATTATGTATATTATAATATCATTCATAATACATTATATAATAAAATTAATTTTATTATTTAGTATTCTAGGAACTTTTTTAAAACGAATCAATAACAACTTACATGTTTCTGGTAACATAGTATTCATACATTGTGTTACAAATATTCTTATTAAACAATATTATTACCTGATTTTCTTTTCTATAATTAATTCATTGTATCAATTATGCTTCGTAATAATTTTTTTAATTATTGTCTCCCAAACACCATAATATTGAATGATTCTCACATCATGTATTTTCTTATATATAATTGTGTCTAATTTAAATTTAACTCCATTATGACATGTATCTTACTAAAGACCATATTTTATCTAAAATAGTGTATCTATTTCCAATTAATGATTCTAAATTATGATTCTATAATATTTATGGATATTAAATTTTATATTTAATATTCTTTCTCTAATATGGGTTCAAATAGAATATTTCAAAACCTATATGGGTTTCCAGCTCGATCACCCTTAATTGAGACATGCTTCAATATTTTACTCTAATATTATTTTATATTCTGCAATTGGTACTCCATATTCATTAATAATGATATTATATTTGATGAAGTAAATTTTACTTAAATCTATGATATTCTATTCATTAGACTATTAATGATGTATTTAATAAATTATAATGTGTTTTTAAAAACATAACCATTTTTCTTGAGTTAAAATGAACCCCTTGATCTTTATATTTATGTCCTTATTAGTTTCCATATTATTTCATTTAGAAATAAATTTTGGATCAAGGTAATACTTCTTTAGGAATTATCTACCTTCTAGAAAATGAAACAATGTTATGAAAAATTTTAATTATCTTAAATGATGGATTATCATCCATGCCCATATTTTTATATTTAAAAAACATTACATTAAAATTTAGAATACCATTTATTTATTAATTCTTTTCCCATTCAAAATTGTCCTCACCACATTTGAAATAGATATTTTATCATTTTAAAAATTTTGGTTTTCAATAATTCTATAAAGAAGTGTTTTATAGAAATTCAAATTAAATGTATTTTTAACCACTTAAACTTCTTCAAAATAAACCATGATGGTATCTTAAATGTTCCATTATTTAATATTCTATTTAAAATCACTATTTGTAATTGATTCACTTCACCTTTTGGAATTTAAATTTATAAAATTTCCAATAATTGTTTATGAAAATATAAATGTGGTCTTCAATGATCTCATTTAATATATTTGTGTTCGATTTGATTTTTATTTTCACAATTATATTATCCTTAGGGGCATTTTTTAATTTAACATTTTATGTATATGATACTATATTTTTTGGGATTTAATTTTAGGTTATCGAAGGATCTTTATTCACATTCTTGTAATCGGTATTGTTTGAAGCATTATATTTAAAATTGTGTTTTATATCTATGCCATCATCCATTCATGTTTATGTTTTTATAAAAAAATATGTGTTATTATTAAACCATTCACTGTATTTATAATAATGATTTAAGTTCATTTATTTTTGAAACAAAATCATGAATCAAGTATCATTCATAGGTTGGTATTTATTTGAGTAAATTATGAATGCTATCTATTTTCTTGTAACAACCTATGTCTAATAACCTAATGATATTTTTACGTTATTAGACTGTTAAAAGACACAACTTATATCACTATGTTGGATCGATCATTTTAGCAGTCATAGTAATGTATATAAATACATGATTCCCATATTACATAAAAAATATAAAAACATATAATGAGGAAAATTTTTTAATCCTTCATGTAATTTATAATATCCTTATTCATATCATAAGGAAATAAAAAATCAAGGGTGATATTATATGCTCATTATGGCTTATTTTTAATGGAATATATCATGAGTAATTAATTAATAATCAATATAGAAATAATGGATACTCAAAAAACTTTACATTAAATAAAAGATATTTTTTAGTAATCTTATATGGCTATTGAAAATAAAAAAACATATAAAAAAGAAACTAAATTCTTAATAATAGAAATAAATAATTCATGACATTCATTATCAATGCTTATCAAACCAAATATCACGAATATACTTTAAATTCCTCTCAATGATGGAAATATTCTTAATAAATGGGTTGGTGAAAATTGTATACTGATATAATATATTATTATTACTACTTTTTCTCAGTTTACATATCGAAGAAATGATTGTGTATATATAGATATCCCTCAACATTCACATCAAATTCCTATACATTCCTTATGTTTTTAATGACCAATATAATTATTTTTCAAAATTGATGATATGTTAAAAAATATCCTTATTGAATCAATAATATTGACCACAATATTTTATCACCATAAAATTAAATAATCTATAGAAATAATAAATATGGTATCATTAGGTCATATCCATAATAAAATATATGGATATTTTCATAGAAGAAAATTCATTTTAAGCATCACATGAGTATTTCTTTTGAAATATAACCACTTCATTTATGGAATAACATATTTTTAAAATACATATTTCATGAAATTATCTATTTAATTTGAAAATAACCATGGATACTATTAATGAATAATTAATTCAATGAGTAGTGATAAAACCATGAAATTTCATTTATGTAGTGTATGTTAAAATAGTGATTCCTTTTACACCTTAAGTAAAAATTACCTAATGTGGAAAACATCAAGAATATTTATATTTAAAAAAAATTGTATTATTTTAATAATGGGGAAAATGAAATTAACAATTCTATAGAGAATGTTAAAAATAGTCATGAGCTTTTTTAATAAAATATGGACAGTGAAAAAAAATAATTTTATTTTAAATAGAAATTTTTCTTTTTGTTGGAAATTCCAATACATGTAACATACTTATTAATTAGTGAAAGAAAATAATAAACTAAAAAAACCATGCAATCTACATCATAATCATTATAGAAATAATATAAATAGTGTATAAAATATGAGCATCATTTAATATTTCGAATTAAAATATGAATATAAAAAATTCCAAAATAAAATTAAATTTTACTAGAAATTACATTCCTCATGATTGAATGCCATCATGAGTTATTTTTATCTAATATATAATTAATTTATACTTATTATAATTTGATTCAAGATCTACATTCATAATTATAGTATTATTTATGATGTAATGACTTTGAACCATGTATTGGAGTGTCGGTGGCCACATTTTTACATTAGTGTTGTATACAAGAGAACAGATCCCAAATTGATAAATAGATAACTTGTATTGAAAAATAAAGAGATACATGAAATTAAAATTATACATGAAATATTTAAATAGATAATATTTTTTTATTTGAAAAAATAATAATCCATTTATCATATCCTTGAATATCCATTATTAAAAAAATTAGAATCATAGGGAAGTAAAAAATAAAAAATTGATGATCTCTAATGATTATTTCTTGTATGATTACAATAAAATCTATCATCAATATATAATAAAAAATAACATTGTCAATTTATATAACTATATAAAATAAATTTTAATATCTTAATTGAATATGAATAATATTATGACATGAGTAAATAATGATCTAATAATTCTTTATACATTATCACATGAACATGTACCTTTTTTATTTATATTTTATATAATTATATAATCACATTGACATAAATAAACGATTTCTTAACATGTGAATGAATAATTTGAGACATCATAATGGTACCTTCATATCCTCATTCTATGACATATTACATAAATGAGAAACGCCTCAACAAAAATCCCAAAAATGATTGTTTCATGAGATCCAGTGATGAATTTAGAAGAGATACCAGTCCCTTCAAATTAATTAAAAATCCCAATTCATTCTAGAAATTAATGGGGTGAAATATAATAAACAAAAAAATTCATGTTGGAAACTATCATATGAAATGTTTACAATTACCCCAATCAATACAAACTATCCTAAACTATTTAGACTAATATGATGAACGGTATCAAAATACAATATCACATTTGACTGATCATATTACTTCCATACCAACAAAAAGTATTATATTATTATGAAATATTTCTAATGGGGAAAATGACAAAATGAGGTATGTTTTAATTTATGTATATAAATACCATTAAAATTCATTAAAAAAATTCATAGGTAAAATATAATTTCCACTTATAAAATAAGCAATTAAACATAACAGGAAAATACATTAAAAAAAACAGTTTTTTAAGATATCATTATAATAATGTAAAATCCTATTTAAAAAATTGTGTTTCCAAGACGAACAAAAATTCCATACATGATATATATATTTAAAACCATCCATGTCACACCATTATAAAAAGGAGAAAAGAACTTACTTTAGAAATTGAAAAAATATTCCTTTCCAAATATTTTAAATAAAAATACCAAAATGGGGATAAACATATTGAATAAATCATTTTCTGAATCTCAAAAACATTTTTAACATATTTTTAAAAAACACATTCATTGATGTGAAATAATATTCAACCAAAAATATAAATAATGTTAGATTTTCTAAAAACAATTTTACTAATAAATTTAATTAACAATTAGTGGAAAATGGTACCATTACTTGATGAGTATCTGAATAACTTGAGGATAATGAAATTCAGGAGTCTATTTTGTGATATATTTTATGATTTGATCCTCAAAAATTTGATCATAAGAAATACTAATAAATGATGAGATTGTAAAATAAACCATTACAACATTGGTATTTTATGGTTCTTAATCCCCATTGAATAAATAACATCCAATAAAACAATAAATGTAATATAAATAAAGGGGCACAATAGATAACATATCAAAGGGGTAACCTATTTTCTATATTAATGAAATAAATGGAGAATATAAAATATGATGCTTAGAAGTAAATGTGAGATGTGAAACCCTTATTGTAATATCTCCTTATATGACACTCTCTCATAGGGATGAAATTGGTTTGTGAAGGGACCCCAAGTATGCATCCCAACACTCCATAGGCTGCCAACTAAAATATTGGGTGTTATTAATTTTTTTGGGATATTATAGCCCTATATATATGCTTACTACACAGCCGAATAATCTAATAATAGTAAATATTTGAATAGTAGAAATATTTTATACAATACAATACATAAAAAACAATAAACAAAAAATAAATCACCCCAAAATCAATAAAATAATAATGTAATAAAAAATGAATTGTATCTAAATTTCACACTATAATTAATAAAAATAAATGATTTAAAAAACTATGTAATGAATCAAATTTCCTCGGTCTCTAATGCCTTGCCCAACCCATCTCCTATATTCAACTCATCGAACATGAAACAATCAACAACAGGGACCATTTCCATTTTCTAATCCTATGAGCATGTAATCTGATCGGGTACCAAATGGAAGTCTAAATGGGATCTATGTATAATCCTATAGGTTGACACAACCATGTATAAACATAACCATCCTAATAAAAATTTCATGCAATTATGAAATAAAAAATTGTATTAGTTAATTAGGAAATCAATTTAATACCATATCAATGGGCTTTAGAAGCATGCCATACTATATTTCAGGATTTTCATGACCATTATAACCCTAAGCATATAAACATGGTAAAACATAACCTACATTGGTAGTATACAAAAATGTATCTATTCATGTCTCACATCTAATCAAACTGTAATCATATATTCATGGAATAAAGTAATGAAATATTAGAAAATCCCACAGTAAAAGCATTTCAACAATAAAAAGGACTGATCTAGTATATAATAATTAAAACATGTATCATGGACAGGCCTAATATATAATCATTCCATCATGATTCAATTGGTTTATCCCTTTATATAATCACAACAACATGAAACACTAAGAATATCCTTCTATATAATCTATATAACATTAGTTATAAGGAAGATCATTCTATATAAGTATTACAACATGAATCATTGTTCATATCACAATATATAATCATTACAACATGAATATAAATTCATATCAATAAGGATATCAAAGTATAACACCAAAAAGATAAATTGTAAATTATGAAAATTAGCATTTATCCCTCAACAACACATTTCATTTATCATTTTTTTATAATCTAATAACATGCCAGTAAATTAAATAATAAATCAAATACATGGTGAATGTATATTAATAAGTCATCCAAAATACATGTCATAGAAAACACACATTAATCCATAATCCAATTTATTTTTAATCATGAGTTAACTTAACTGAATGGAATCCATAAGTCATTTAATTCATAATTTGATCTAAAGGGATTACATGGAAAAAATGAAATTCATTATTTACTTATGTAGGAACAGGACATGTTAGAAAAATTAAAATATTTCACTAACATTGAATTTTTACAAACCATTTGATTATGTTTTATACCACATAACTGAACTGATGATTAGTAAGACAAATACAATGGGTAATACCAATAAGGAATAAAGTTCAAAAAATAAAATAATTAACCTAGATCAACATTGGTCAAGATTAACATCAATCATAAACATAAGCCAATGTTTCCCCCACCCTAATGGAGAACAACCGAATATGATGGAGAAACACCATCCCAATATTTACTAGAGGTCATTCACACAAATTTGATATTTGTAATGGAGGAAAGGATAAATAATATGATATTTGTTTCATGAAAAAAGTATAAAGATTCAATAAAGAAATGAGAAAATAAGTATTCATGGCATTGCATAAACTTATGGTCGATATATTTCATGGAATGCGACTCTTTTACACATCATGTATTTATTTTAAGAGGGATACACATGGAAATATATCAGCTTAAGGTAATATATCTCATGGTATACTATTACATCATGTGAATATTTTACATTATAAGAAATCATTTCGTTCATTATAATGGTTCATGACATGTTTCTAGAAGAAGTTTCACATAGTGTCACATGTCCACATCGTGTAATCACCCAATAGAATAATTTCAACCCATTTCCTATTAAATGGTATTGAACCACCTCTAATACATTCCATATCATTAAAATCCTACCTAAACCATCCAACAAATTTATATATTGAGTCCTTTAATTCAAAAAAAAATTACAAAACTGAAATTTTGGTAATTTCCCCAATAAAGGGTCTTAACAGGAGTTATCCACGAAGGCTCAATTAAAAAACTCAATGAGGGATGTCAATGGTAATAAAATACATCTTAAAACCTCCCTACCATATAAAATATGATCCACGAGTGTAGAAATCTGGATCTTTTTTTAGTTATGTTTTACATTTTCTGGTGTTTTTGAATAAAAAGAGGAGTTTTTGAATATTTCATAATTACACGTTGTATACATTATGATTACATATCACGTACTCAGTTACCGTAGGGAGTTGTGTGATGGTCGTGTAGTGGTCGTGCACATGGCCATGTTGGGGTGACCTGGAGTCCACTTAAAGTGGGGCTTAGTAACAACAATACACAGTTTGTACCTCTAAAGTACATACTGTATAATATCATTTTATTTCATTAAACATACAAGGGTCATGTATAATATAAAAAAATCGCTTCTTCTTGACCTATTTCATCCAAATGCACCTGTATGACCACAACATTTCCTCGACCCCCCAATTGAGCATCTGTTCTCCAATTTGACCGTTATCAATTGTGTTGGGATCACTTCAGTAAGCTTTTCATTCATTTAGATCTTTGTTTACTGGTACCTAATCAATCGTGAGTTCTCCATGGCTGATAATTTTAGTTGTTTTTATAGATATACGGTTTTCTTGGGAGATTCAAGGCTTGAGGATAACACATAATGATATCCCAACACCGAGGTAGGTGGTTTGTGCCTTTCTGTATAATGCCTTTGAGTATATGTGCAAAAGTGCGCAATACCAATAAACATGGTTTCGCTTGTTTATTATTTTATCCTTATTGTTTTACGGCTATGATTTTATTATTGTGTAAAGGTTAATTTATTATGAATATGGTGAATTTCTATTCTTTGGAAGTGTTTCCCATGCATGTTTTTTTATGACCATTTAGTTCTTCTTAGCCTATTAGGCTGCTTTATTTTTCCCATGCATAGTATTGAATGATGGTGTGACTATTGTTATGACATGCTGGTATGTTGTAGACTATTTACCCAAGTAGCTCTTGAGGTTTACATTGGCTGGTACACGTTTTTTTACTTGTTTACTTACACAGGGCTGTGAGAACCTGGTGAAGTATACCATATGGAGAATGGGTGTAAGGGCTTCTCTAGAGTGTTTGTTTTTACATACAATGTGAGACTATTGATGGAATTAATGTATGTGCATACTCATATTGTCTATAGTTCCACGACGCAGGCGATAGAGGTAATGTCAGGTATGTGCTTCCCTAGAGGGCCTTTAGATATCGATACGAGACTATAGAATGAATTGACAATGAGTGCTTCCTCAGAGAGTCTATATTAAAGTTGAACAAGAGGGGTTATACTGTGTGTACTTCTCAGAGTGTTGCTTGTGTTTTCTAGGTTAGAGTAGAGGAGATTTGGTTGTGAGTATGTCCCCGAGGGTTACCTGTTTGTGATTATATGTTTACATTCTATGTGGAACTGAATTCATTGAAACTGTTGAATTCATTACTGCTGAGTACTTCCTTGTTTACTGGTTATTTTGTATATTTTTTTCCATATATATTCACTGACAGTTAGGCATAAATCTATTGGTATTTGACTACTGGTATATCGTCTGAAACCCTATTTGGGTCATGGTTTTGGGCCCAACTTGATTATATTGTAGCAGGTATAGATAAGGATAAGAACCCTTCAACTTTAGGTACTTGACTTATCTGGAGCTGGAGAGCTTGGGACCAATCTTAGTCTTGTGATACTGCGGGACTGTTTATTAGTTTCATTTGTACATTTGTTTAGTACTGTATTTCAGTATTGTGACTTGTTTATATTTTTTCTGAGAAATATATATCTTGCATAATTTATATATGTTCTCCAGCATGTTATTTCTTTTATTCATCCATTATTTACTATTGTATGGTATTATTATTTCTTATTCTACTGTATATCTATTTTGTTTCGGCTAAGTAACTCTTCCAATGAGGGTATAGTATCCCAACTATCACACCCAAGGCCCTCGGTTCTAGTTGGAAGCCTCTAGAATTTTGGGAAATGTGCATGAGGGCATGTGACCAACTAGGTACAGGGCACCTTTGGCCAGATTTCGGAACCAGGACATTACACCGAGATACTCTAAGAATCACAATGGGGTCTTGTAGAACAGTTCTATCCAATTTTCTCTTATATCAGACCCTTTATCACATGTCTCTTATAGAACAGGTCAATGATGCCACCATGATTGAACCAGAGTTATAATCCTACAATGGTGATACTTTTCACTATTGTCCATAATCCATATTGAATTATCCACAAAGGAAGCATTATTAATAATAATTGTGACCTCAATGTCTAATACATGTTAAGGAACAAGATAATTTTTTCAATGTTTCGACGCATGAAACACAAATTTCATGGAAATATAGCATGGTGTAAGGGATAATCAGTATTTCACTGATCCTAAGCATTCTACTATCTCAAATGGCCTTCCCATCCAAGAATATAGCTTTCCTTATTTCCTGATAAAGCATTTCATTAACCATCGACAAACCCAAACGAAAACCTGATGACTAACCTCAATATCTCAAGGACAACATTTATGTTTAGTATATAATATATTCCTATTTTCAAATGTCACTAATCACATCCTGATCAAAATTAATATTCCTAAATGTCTCCTTCCGGAGGCTACACTCAACAAGAACATACTCACATTCTTCCAAACAACATAGTAGTGAACAACATTGAATTCTATAAAAATAATCAAGGGGATCCATCTGGATCAATTTCATGAAGCTGTTATTATATTAATACTCCATGAGTGCCATAGTTTGGTCCCAGTACCCATATAAATCAAAAAATATATCACATAACATACCCTCTAGAACGTGAAAATTCTTCTCATAATACAGTAATTCCAAAGATAATATATCATAGTCACAATAACATACAATACCAAGGACTTCTACGGACCCTTGTAAAATTATGATTTAAAATAAAGATCACTATCATAAATTACCATCCATAGAACAATATTATGGTGAATACCCCCACACACATAAATAGAACATGGATCATCAACAATAATGGTCTTCATGATAGATAAAAGTGTGATAAATTCATTATTCGATCTATAATCACCAATACATCGTTACTCTAATGGGTTTTCCTGGATAGTCGAGTCACAAAATAAACAATTACATCATCATATTTCCACATAGGAATTATAAAAGGCTAAAAAATTCTTGATGTCCTTTGATGCATGGATTTCACCTACTAATAAGTGAAACAAGTAACCCCAATAGTCTGCTTTATTCGTTCTTCATTCTAGACCTCTAGTACTGTCTATGGAGATCACAATAAATATTTTTCCTACCAGGATGTACCTCCCATATAGAATCATGAAACACTATTATCAACCACTCATTAAAGCATGTAAGAAAATACAGTTTACCAAAATATATATGATATTTCCCACATCCAAGAGTCCACATTGATTATGTCTCCCAACGACGCCAACAATCACTCAGATCACATACTCTTAACAAGATTGATATTCTACCATGATTCAGTACAAATCTAGAGGTATAGAATATGTAAAAAAAAGATCATATCAACCCTAAGACTCTGTAAAATCTTGACACATGTCTGTAGATAGTACCATAATTTGTTACTCATAAAAAGTATCTTTTACATCTGATTTTATTGGTTTCTATATTGAATAAAAGTAAACAAGTCATTCCCTTCCTAGTGTACACAACAACTGAATGTCGAAATACCATTAATACCTGATCCACCTCTTATGACAAATGTTTTTTCACCTTTAATAAAAGATATACCTATGGATCTTATGGTCCATGTATATCACAATCTTTTAACCTATTATATAATGACTCAAACATCTTAGTCAATGTACCACTACTGCAAACTTCAATTCCAGAGTTGGTTAATTCCAATTGTATTCTATCAACAATCCGGATAAATATAAATCCAATCAATCATCATGTATTATAACTACTCTCATTCTAACTCTATAAGCATCACAATAATTGATATATTCTTGAACTAGTATATATAATGTGAGGAATGGTTATGAGGAATGCGGGAATTTCAGCGGATAAAATGTTCTCATTACAGAATTAAATAAACAAGATTCACCCATTTTTCATCAACCCTTAAATTGGTTTTGACAGGAGGGATAATTTATTTGTAAATAACTAGTAATATTCTACAAAACTAGGAAATATCTGAATTTGGATTAAATTTTTGGCATCTCATAGTATGTTACAACTGTAAAATTATCTAGGTCCACTGATACTTCTTCCTCTAATATGGAATTCCTTAATAAGTCCATTTTTTTATCCATAAAATTTATTTTGTTAGTTTATCAGAAAGAGAATAATCAATCTATTTAAAAAATATGAATTCAATGTGGTTAGAATGGTCATCTTTTGATTGGGTGTATGATAATATGTCATTGAATAGAACACCACATTCGGATCTAAGAATGTTTGAAATATCTAATTCTTAAAGTCTATGAACATTAATGGTGAATTTTTTAAAACGAACGACATCCCTATAAATCCATATAATATATAACTTCCCATAAATGCATTCTGAGGTATTTTAAATGTTATCATACTCAACTGATGGTATCATAATATTAAATCATTCATAGTGATGATCTTACCACCACTCAACTAATAAACGATATCATCAATACATGGATGGGGAGCAAGTTTGTGGCCATCATCAAGTTCAATCTACAATAATTCACATATTGGAACAATGTTCCATTATCCTTTATGGTTAATGGAACTAGAGAAACTCAAGGAGAGGTACTATTCCATAAAATCCATTTGGATTCCAGATCTTCCAAACAATATTTCAACACTCAAAGCTCTACTATCACCATTTTATAAGGTGGTATCCACAATGGATCTAACCTTGGAACCAAATTGATCATAAATTCATCTTTTATATCTCGGATGGTTATCCTTTGAAATCATATGTAAAAACATATAGAAATTTTTCTACCACTAGAGGAAAGTTATCCTTTTTCATTATAGAATTTTATAAAGTAAGACAATCTATTTGATCTTTGTGAAAATCTAATATTCCATGAATTAATCTTACAGGACCATCCATATTATCCCACACACCATGGTGAGAATATATGTCTCTTTATGAAGTGATAATGTAAACTTTATTATATTAACAAATCGATATGTTCTCAATATATAACTAGAAAATCCATATAATTAATCAAATATAAACCTACCAATTTTAGTACAAATGATTCAAAAAATAACTGGTTTCACCATTCTATAAATATCATGCTTTCCAGTATTTGATATTCTCTAACTACACTTATAATAGTGTATCAATGGTCAAAATATAGTCTAATATTCCCACATCCAAACCACAATCATTTAACAATGGAATGAATAAAAATGAATTTGATGCTACCATATCAAAAAAAACAAAAGAAATGTCAGATGTTAAAATAATTGTACCTCTAATGGTAGAAAGTCATGCCTATAAAATTTCTTGAGAGGTATTCATAACATAATGTTGAGTAGACACACTACCTTGGGTTCTAGAATAACTCCACATAGTAATTTCCTCTTCATTGTACTACCTCGCATGCTCTAGGGATCATTGTCCCCAACCTCAATAAGAGTAATAAATTATAATTCTAGTTACTTACCAGTAGAAAAATAGCTGAGTCCATCCAAGAATGTGGTGAATTTTCTGATACTATAATCCTGATATACTACTACATTTCCCCTAAATAATATCTGTAGGTGTCTCATTATACCGCAATAATGACACTACCAATAGATATATAAACACTGAGGCCGATTATGGCCCCTATTTCTACACTGATACCACTACAAAAAAACATTATCTTGAGATGTATTTCCACCTTCATAACTATTATTTCCACTATTTCCTTGGAAACAAATGTCACAATGACACTTTATTCCACTATATGGGGAGTTCTTAGTTTTCCCATATTAAACAAATATATATCTTTTTAAATCCTCCATCGGATTTCATTCCTTAATGAGATCCTGGTGCATCACACCAGAAAAAATGATCAAATGGAAAATGGTCACCTACAACCAGATCTCATTGAGAGTCCCTTATTTAAAACATCTCTTTCTATGCATCTCATCATTTTCAAAAAATAAATGTTTAAAATAGATGTATGTTAGTGAAATGTTTAGCTATGTTCAGCTTTGATATGCCCTCTAATGTCAGGTGAGTGAACTCAAAAGTCTTTTTATACCTGAATATTTCATGATAGAAATGGATAAGGAATATTTTCATGAATACCTTTCAAAATATCTCCTCAGGATGTCTAAATATTTTATAATATCTGAACAAAAATTGGAAGGTTCATGAATAATATATGTAGTAAACATCACCCACATAATATTGGATGTATAAATATTCTTAAAAATCATCTACGATTACATGATCTTAATTCCCATGAGCCTCCCTCTCTAGTGAACATTGGTAGATTATATAGATGGAGCTCTCCTATTAGCTTAGACATCAATGAAACGATGCGAAAAATGTTATTTTTATTTTGATCACATAACCATTATTAAGATACCATGAAAGGAAATATTCCTAAGGTCCTTAGGATCATTAGGTATATAGAGCATAGTTGGTTTAGGTGAGTTATAATTTCCATTCTCCTGAATCTCAACACAATGATAATGAGGTGTAATTTCCACTATAGGGAAAACACTCCATGGAACACTACCATTAATAATATGGTCAACCTCAATGAGTGACAAAAATAGAAAACCACTACTCTATTACAATCTAAACCTATATTACATGTTTTTTATCAGGAAATTGTAGTGAATATGATTCCCTTTAGTAGATTTCAATGTTTTCTAATTCTTATAGTTCAAAAAATTATATATATATATATATATATATAATATTCAATAAATATGACCTTATCCGCAAAAATATATGTCAATATATATCCGTAGACTCCTATAATGATACCTTTACACTCATATCACTCCATATAGGACTATGAGTATAAATTTATAGAAACCATACCATATCTAAATAATAACCACACACAACATGTGAATCAACCTGGGTGAAATATCCTTAAATCTAAGAATAAAATAGTATATAAAACATTACATCCTTGGGAACACAAATAATTCCGTATAAATGGGTTAGCTACTCAAATTCACAAGAACATTATCATTTCCAAAAAGTTTATTGTCTCCTTTCCTCAATTCCAAAATATTAAATATATTAAAATGAAACCTCGTGTTCTGTGATACAACATTATGATATACCTTTAACTGATACTATATCACATGGAAAAAATATCATAGTTACAGAACATCAACCCCCCACCCGCACACACAAAAGTATCTGATGACTAGCAGCTAAATTGTGATAAATATAGTAGATACACTATAAAAACTGCTTATAATGTTATAAACATAAGAATAATCATATAATAATAAATATTAGAGTATATGATATAATGAAAGTAATTCATAAAAAGGGAAAACCTAAAAATAAAAGACAACTAAATTATCTTATAAATAATTAACTGATAATTTAATGACGGTTTGAATTGTAACAAAAATTTTATTCAATAATAAATAAAAATAAAATAATAACATACTCCAATAATGACCTAAAAGTCTCAGGTCCCAAACTCTATGTAGGTCTCATCTCCAAACTCCACCCAATCTAGTAAGAAACAATCGACAATAAGTCCAATTTCCCCTATCTAATCCTTTATCAGTGTAATCTTCTAAGGTGCCAAATAGTGACCCAAATAGGTTTTCAGTATAACTCATTAAGTTGAATCCATCTTGTATTAAAAAAATTAGTTTCATAACTAGTGCATATAATAATGAAATAAATAGTTTCATTAATTAATTAAACAAGTAAATTAATACCACATCAACCATCTTTTGCACCATTCAACAATATCATTGAGATTGCATCATGTAAGTTCCAACGCAAACCATATACCCATGGTAAATGATAACATACATTAGCTCCATTCCAGAATTTCTCTTAGAATTCATCACTACTATGCCAACTATAAACTTATATCCTAAGTATAAATAATAGAAATATTGGTCATACCTACTATATAAACATTTCAGAATAAATCAAGGGTTATCCTGGTGCAAAATATTTACAATATGTATTAGGGAAAATCTCGATATATATGATTTTGAATATGTATCATTATGTCTGTTCCCCTATATATGCATTACATCATGAATCATTGGGTATAGAGTATAACATATGTATTAAAATATGATTTATTAGGTATATCCAACTATATAAGAATTAATACACGAATCACTAAGAATGACCCATAATATAAGTAATACAACATGAATCACTAGGAATAATGGAAAGGATATAATAATATCAAATCTCATGGCTTAGTGTTTTATTATGAATATTATCATTTATTATTCAACTACACATTTCTATTATGTTTTAGTCATAAATAAATTAAATTAAAGGCATTTCAGTAATCAAACCAATACAAGGAGAATCTATATCAAGAAATCATCCAAAAAGCATGACATTATAAACATTATTTAAGCCATTAAACAAATCTTTTTTAATAAAGGATTGATTCACAAAAATTATATCCATAATCTTGTCACAAATAATTTGATCCAAATGTATTATTGGGAATAACATTATTAATAATATAATTAAGTTGAAACAAATACTATTAGTAAAAGAAAATCTTTTCAATAATTATACATTAAACATTCCATAGGGTTAATGTTTAGACACTACCTTAAAATGTTGAGTAACAAATAAATTACAAAGGGTAAAAAAATGAGGATGACAGTTATGAAGCTATAAAAGAACCAAGATCATCCTTTTTCAAGGTTAACATCAAACCCCAACGTGGTCCAATGGTACCAATACCCTAGTTGAGAATAACTAAAGAAGAGGTAAAATTGAAATCTAAAAATTTAGCCGGGATTGATCAGACAAATAGGGATTTCATAATGGTAGGGAGTTACTGAATAATACATAAATTTCGACTTATGTTGATCGGAGAATGTTACAATGATGAATGATAAAAAACAACACATGATTCTTCTTAATCATTATATTTGGTATATTACATGGATTTAAACACTTTTACATGTCATGTGCTTATTTTTAGAGGGTTATGTAGAAAAACCCAAAAATTGGGTTAATATTTATCCAGATCGACTATTAAACGATTTGAACTATATAAAAACGTGTAACAATTTCATACACTATAATAGATCAGGGAATTTTTCTAATGTATGATAAAAACATTGTGACACATACACATTGTATAATTAGCTATGATATATCTTTCAATCCATTTCCTCCCAAATGAACCCAAACCATCTCTTGAGCCTTCAAAAACATGTAAAACTATTATAAACCAACATAACATTAATATATCTTGTATCAATTAACTAAAAATATATACATACTATAATTTTAAGTGGGTTTTACCAAGAAAGGATCTTTGCATCCAATCATAATTCAGCCACAAAGGATCAAATGAAAAATTCAAAGAGGGGCGTACCATATAAATATGTACCACACACAATTCTCATGGGTTACCACTATCTTAAAGGACCCATATCGTCGTTTCAAGGGGGGGTTCCCCTAAAAAAGACTATATAGGAACACTTCCATAGTTCATCATGGGTTACCAATATAACGACCACACCTTATCAATATTGTCGTTGAGCGTCTCCTAATTTAGAGTCATTCCAAGACCACCTTGAAAATATTCACAAAGGACAATATAGAGGGAACCATTGCATTCCCTGAAACAAACTCATGATATGATACTCATAATCAATTTTTTTGTTCAAAATAATGGACATACAATAGGTTGATGTTTCCTCTTATGTAAATAAGTGTTACATGATGTGTGTGGGGGGACCCACCTAGCATTGTGTCTCATTTCATAGCCCAGACATGTCCCTTATGGTACTTGTATCAAATACAATGTAAGGATAAACAACCATTAGGTGGACTAAAAAGTGTTCCCTTTCCACTCGAGGTCCTTCCCAATATTTTCTTCTTGTATCCTATCTTTTTTTTATAAATGTGTCTATGTATCATAACTATGTATTTGTTTCTTGACACATGGTGTATGCCTAACCATTTCAGTTTATCTTGATTATATTTGTGTATCTCCACACATGAAATGTTCTAGAATATTCCATTTCCCAGGTAATCCCATAATACATTACATGTCTCTAGAGTATGGTTACATAATGTCTGTTGGTCCCACACAAAGTGTGATACATGGAATCATTCATAACACTAGTAGTCATAGACATGGTATAACACGACATGTGTTATTTGAACTACTTGATTTATAGTATTGATTTTACTAGAAAATATTATCTATGATAGAACATCCATATATAGATTTTCTAATATGAATCATGACTCTTATTAACCAAAAAATGGTGGATCTCTTCCCCGTTCATCATTTTCTCCCATTCGGTGGCTAGAAAATAGAGTTTGTCAAACCTAGGTGGTTTTCCATATATATACGTACCTCACACAATTCTCATTCCATTAAATTATCCATTTCATATTTCCATAAACCAAGTGATCACCCAAAAATCCTATTATCTATTCCTTGATTCATCACTCCATTTGTTTCATGTGAATTTCTCAAGAATATTGGGGTCTAATCGGGATCTATCACATCTATAAATAGAAAATTAGGATCTCATGATATAGTGAGGACTAAAATTGTGATTTAAGGGAGATATATTCCTAATGAAAAGGTCCAATGATGATTTCCCAATTTTTATTGTCCAATACATAAATAATTTGGTGTTGGGGTGATAAAATCAAATAAAAACATAATATCAATGCTTGTGAACATGAAATTGTCGAATGTTGGCACAGATTAATGAAATTTATTGACCATTCTCTAAAATTTAATCTATATAGGCATAATCCAAATATTATGACTCCTACCTATACATTGTATCATTCAACATTGAATAATGATCTCTACAATGATATTTATGTGGAATAATATTTTATACGTCTTGATATGAATTAATATGGAGTCTCATTGGCATCATATTTCAATTAACCCATGGATGAGAGAAATTATATCTCTTAATCCAACTAGTTTTTTCTAGTAAACATGTAGTATTTTAAATAATATGAATTTCAAAGAATAATTCATTTAGGGTAATTAATTAATTATTTAATGAAATCAATTATGTAATCCACTGAATGTGCCTCCAATGAACATCTTATATAAACCCCCCACACCTACCTATTTTAGGCCATTGGTTATGTAAACACCGAATTATGTTCTAAATTGTGTACTTGGATTCTTGATCAAAGTTTCCATTTTAATATTTGTAAGATTTTATTTAAGAAATAGTGTGCCCATTAAATAAAATATAATTAATATTATTATAAAATTAATCCCGTACAAACTGGGGAATATAATTTCTTACAGTCCCAATGATTGTATCTAAAACATTATTGAGATATTCTATTGTATTAAATGTTAAACGAGGTCTCTAAATTATTATCCCATTTAATATTTTCTTCCTCGAAATAAAAAACTAAAAAAATCCCAGGATAATGGGCCATCATCTTCTTCTTACAGTACCAAGAAATCACTTGCGATTCCCCATGATTCCACAACACATGATCCAAAGTGATGTTCCCTCTAGGCAGGGTCCTCTCCTACCAATTATTTATATCAACAAATTGAACCTCAAAAGTGGATCCGTCATTTATGTAAAACTTTCCCCATTAACTAACTCCCATGGATTCATGTAATTATCTATTCTTCAATGAAATTAAGATTATGTCATTCACCTGCTCCAACTAAGGTGGTTGTGTGAGGGGGAAATAAACCTCACCAACCCTTTGCAATATATCAAAAAAATTGATGAACCTCGGTGATTTTTTTCCTCACCAACTGAATATCTTTAATAGTCCCTAGGGGGAGAATCACAGAGAAATATGGCCACCATGACCAAACTCCAAGTTCCCGTGACATTAGTCATCATAATATTTCAACTTACTATGGGTAGTCCTCATCCCTTCTTGGACAAATTGGACCATTTACCTCATTTCCTTCACTGACACTAAATCCACAAGAGATGCATCCCCAATCTCTATCTACTAAAATGGTGACCAACAACGTCTACCTTAAAATGCCTCTAAATATTCCATGACTGTCGTACAATTATAGATTTTATTTTATGCAAACAATATCAAGGTATGGTGATCCTACTAGCTCTGACCAAAAAATATAACATATAATCCTACAACATATCCTAAAACACATAGATATTGCACTTGGTGTTCTCATCGTTCATGGTGAGGAAGGGTGTATATATCCAAATATACGTTCAGAATTCCTCATACAGGCCTTTCCACAATCGTGATGTGAACCATGCAGCATGGATAAAGAAAATAGTTGTGGGATCCCCATGAAGGTGAAAAATATATCATACATTAATCATATCCAAACCCTCCAATGAAATATTATCCATAATTTTGAGGATGTGTACAATATTTTTGTTGTTGGTCGAATATAACCCATATAGAGTCATGGAACTTCATTGTGTGTGGAATCATTATCACTAAATCCATGTATATATTGTCCCATTTCCACTCTACAATCTCATGGGTATTTAACAATACAAAACCTGGTGGTCTGAATTCACCTATTGAAATGTAGGGGACTATTAAATGATCATAGCCATGATCTATCTCATTACGTCCCACCAAAACTACTTAAAAAAGTCTATTTAATTAATCCCCACAATAAGGTGTAAAATTAATGGAAAAATATGGAACACTCAAATAAACTCATTTAAATTATAACTGGGACCACCATCTATCCTAATAAATGCATGTAGTACATACCTCCTTCAAAAAATAAATTGGGTGAATCTCATGGGGATATTGATTCATGAAAGTCCTTGTGGTTGATGTCTCCCAATTATAACTCTATGATTTGATGATGATGCAGAGGAGTGAACACCATAGACTGAATAGATGATTCACCCTTCTTCTAAACTAGGCCTAGGTGAAAGGAAGCCATCTGCTCTTAATCCTCCATCAAAAAATAATCATGGGACTTTTTACTTATGTAATTGTATTCCACATATCCCTTTCCTAGAGTATAGACCATCTCAATGTCATATTTCAATAGGAATTACATCTTTGGTTGTTATCTAACATCCATATTTCAGTACACTGTGATATACTTGATACTTTGATTGTCTGATTAATCTACAAAACACACTCCCAAATGATAGTTAATCTATATCTTCATTGGATGAATAATATTTCCAGCTCTAGATCATGAGTTTCGTGACACATATGAGATAGCATCATGCACTGCATCAATAAAAAAACATGCCTAACTCTAGAGGCATTGAAATACACTACATAATTCATTCCCTCCTCGGGATGTCTCAAAATATGAGAACCCATCAACGTATTTCCTAACATCTAACATCTCATTAGTACTACTATGTACTGGTAAAAGGGATCCCTTTCTACATCAAGGTGTTCAAAGGGTTGGAGTCATGGAGAATTATACAACAAATCTACTATAAAACCATACCCATCCAAGGAAACCCCAATACTCTAACACCCTCAAGGTTTTCTCCCTTGAAATAAATTCATCGATCTTAACTGGTTCAATAGATAAACAATTCTTATAAATTTCATTCCCTAATAAGTATACATCATGATTATAGAATTGGATTGTTGAGCACTTACCATAAAACCGGTGTTCCGGATGATAGTTTGAGACCATCCTTAGGTGCTCTGCATACTTCTTCTACGATTCATAGTATATGAGTATGTATTTGATAATGAAAACAAAAAACTAGTCCAAGTATATCTAGAAAATTAAATTTAGGAAATCCATATACAAAATTGTAGATTTTGTCACTCCAATGGGAATCACTTGGAACACTTAATGTTTATTGTGTAATCTGAATGCTATATTCAGAAAATCATCCTCACAAACTCTCAAAATATTGTATCCTAATCAATTATCGATATTTGATTACCATCTTTCACCTTAAAATTGTCCAAAGTGGTCATAAATCCTTTGAAAATGGGTAATTTTTATTATTCATGGCATGGTTCAAGTAGCAACAATCCATGATTAGAAGTAAGATTCTATGAATTTTTTTCATGAAGAATGACAAAGATGCCATGAGGGACATAATGGTCCTGATGTATCCCTTCACTAAAAGGTCACCCAACTATAGAAAATGATCCAATAACATGGTAGGGGCCATTTGATAAGCCACAAAAGATATTATAGAATCCTAATATTCATATGGACACAAAACACCATTGATCTCTTTATAGTTGGTATGAAAACATCCACTAGGATGATATACATGAAATCTAACAAGACCGATGTAATTTAGAAACATAAATAGTCTAATGAAGCAAGCGATACCCTCACCAACTAATGGGTGATGGGTGGAATATTTCGTATCACCAAACAAACTCATGTCGTGATGAAAACTCTATCAAATGAAATAGGGAATCCCATCCTATAAAACTGTCAAAATATAAATCATATGTAGTGATAATTGAGGTTGGATCGGACTATTAAAAATCAATGCATATCCAAGATGGTGTCATAAGGTTATATCCTGATGACAAAAAATCACCACATGTACCTATATCAACTAAGGTATAACTCACACTACTAAAATATAAATGATATAGAATATGAGTTTGTAACGGTCTTGAATTACTTCCAGTGGACTATAATTGATACCTATCAGGGCACTCAATGGGAGGCTACACCCCCTGGGAAGGACACACCACCATCCCCAGTGGGAGCCATTTCCTCATGAAGCCCTTGGGTGGAGAGCCATGCTTCGTCCGACGCTCACATGTGAGAGTTCCCAAGGATTAGATACATTCCTACCTCCTTTGACTCTAATACCAACTGTATAGACCCAAAGCTTGACGTACATAGATATTACATTACTTTTGCGGAATACATAGTACATAACAAAAACAGAAACACAAGGACCATAATAGTTTAGTGTCTTTGGAATCTTGGAACGTAATCATCTAATCGTGGTGAAAGATCTTCAACATCTCCCATAAAGATCTTCCACTTTTTGTTTCCTTACCTAAAACCTTTCATTTAATCCTGGGAGAAAATAAAACATAAAAAGGGTGAGCTCAAATGATCAGTAAGGGTAATCATGGATAAAATAAAACATACCATATACATTTGAACATAAAAACATGAACATAGTGTTTAAACATCAAATCCATGAACAACGACTTAAAACATGGATGTACATAAGGCAAAGATCATAATGGAACATAAATCATGATAACATAGCATTGGAATAAAACATGTAATTGTTGAATCCATTAAGCACATGTAATGATTTCCATAGTAGCCAAGGCACTGCTGCCAAGACCATCTTATTGGACAAAGTCCCTTTCTAAATCGAGTTCACTACTCGTTCCAGTCCTGTAATACTTAACCGGATTAACTTACTATTCCATCTATGTCTATCTCATGAGATATTAATAGATACCCAATTCATTGGAGGGATATATAGGTCCCACCCATCTCATAATGAAATCATTTTTACTTGTGCCACAAAATAAACATACATCATTCATAATAACCCAACGAATAAAATGGGTTTCATAAACATCATCCCATCATCACATAATCCATATTAAAGAAATGGATATCATTTCATAATAATAAAAGTGAATACATGTAAATAATAGGGACTTTATACTTGAAACGTACACATATGAAATAATGTCATCTTATATGGAAAATGGTTTTGATAAAACACATGAAATGAATTCTTGAGGAAAATATCCTTTTTTCTTCAAAATCAATTTCTTATCACAAATCATCATGAAATTTTAAAAGAAAAAGATTTTGTTAAAAATAGTCATGAAATATTTTGGTGGAATCTTCATGAAAATAAGACATTATAAAACTGTAAAAATCCTTTCATGCCGTATAAGTTAAAAAAATATTCTTCTCGTACTTTTGCCAGAAATGTCAAAAAAGTACCTCATAACGTAAAACAAAAGAAATATTCCTTACATACCGTATAGTAAAATTCAAAAATGGGTAAAAATGAATTTAAACATAAATGAAAACACTTTTATAAAACCTGTAAATGGATGATATAAATAACCCAGTAAATACATACGAATAAGCAATCTCAGATAAAAATGAGATTTGCAAAATTATCCCTTACCTTAGGTCCGAAATGCTTCGTACATATCCGAACATCCTGTATAATGATATAAATAATGTCATTGACTTATTACATAATCATATTCTTTGTTATGATATCATATATGGTTCACTTGTGACTTTATATTACTCGTTCTTTTGTAAATTCCATGTTAAAGTGCTTTTTGGGTAAAATCGTTTCATTTTTCATTCGTGTTTTGACTTGTAATTATTCATATGATTACTTAGATGATGATTAATTAATTCCAGAATATAAAACATGATTTATATATAATATATATTCATAATATACATATATATAATAGATTGATAAATAGAAAGAAATACACCGTTCATGGAGACGGTAGGCCGTACATACGCATGAATGTTGTTTTCGTTTCCACATTGAATTGAATGGAATTAATTGGATTAAATACATATTTATATAAATAAATCCAGTATCATTATTATTTCATATATTTCATGATTACTTATTATATATACTTTATAATCATTTATGAATGGTTAACCATTGAGAATGAATCTCATCGCGTCGTGGAGACTGTATTCCGTACGTACGCACGAGCGATGATATCATTCCCATGATCGTGGAATTTTATTATAGTGTATGTATACTATTACAGAATCAATAATAATTTACAATAATAATATATAGTTATTTATTTTCACCATTATACACATCCAAGTAAGGTGGTGGTGGAAAATAGATTACACCTCGGCGTGGAGACGATATTCCGTACGTATGCAAGCGCAGTGATTTCATTTTCCGTAGGATGGATAGATGGTGAAATAGGGTTGTTTCAGAAATATAATAAAATATCAGTATATGAGTGATACTGATGTTATTACTTCATAATGAAACAACTAAATAATAAGAAGTGGAAGAACAAATAATGTTGAAAGAATTGGTAACGGACATTACCTCTTCATTGAAGCGCCTCTTTGAGACCTCCTTTTTGGGAACTAAAATTGGTGTTTGAAGAAGACCAGGACATCTAAGATGTTTCTAGGGATGTGGAGAAGATAATGTGGCAGGGATTGGCTGGGCATGAAGGCTCAAAGTGGTGTGAGGAAGAGAGGGAGGAGGTGCCCTTTTATAAGGGAGGAGAGGGACACCTTTGGAATAACAAAATATATTATTTTATTATAAAGTCATATTCGATTTTTAATAGCTCCAAATTGATTTATTTAGAATCTAAGGTGGGTATGGGTCGAAATACTCTCATACAATATAATTTAGACAAGTTTAGGTCATTATATTAATCTTAACTTTTAGTTTGAACTCTTAGTTAATTAGATTGACATTTACCATGTCACATTGTAATTTTTTATTATATAGTTAATAAACATAACATATAAATACAAGAAACCCCCAAGTGGTCCATTAATGCTAAACATATCATGATATAAGTATCCGGGCCGAACCTTATATTTTTAGGAACATAATAACAATTAATAATATAATATTTGTTTTAAAAACTATTTTATGTCAATTTTGACACTATTTGGTAATTGATTTTTTTTAAAATCATAACAGAATGATTAGTTCTAAAAACGTTAATTAAATCAATTCTAACATGTCATATTAACATAAAAAATTATTGGAATTCATAAAAAGTCTCAAATTACATTTATTTGGGTATTTATAACATCAATTATGTCAATATTTCATTAATAAGATAATTAATGCATCATCATTGTGTCATAAATAAATTAAATTATATTAAGTCTAAGAATTACAAATAAAACACCATTATGTATGAAATCTTTTTATATTAATAATTCATTTTTATAGTCGAATTTATCTTATGTATAACCCTATATTAAAAATGATTTAGTTATTAAACGTTGATTTTAACTATTTTAACCATTCTTTATATAAATTAATAATAAATGTCATAATCTAATCCATGTGGGCCTAAATGGACATATTTTATTCCTAAGGTTTTTTTGGCCGAATTAAACTTATACAATAGAATTATCACATGTGTTAGGGTAATAATAATATCATTTTTACCCTTAATTACCCAATATACTTTTAACCGAGGTAAAAAAAAAGTAAAAAGATAATGTTCGACAAAAATTATTTCCATCTCATTGAACGAAATTTTAGTCCTTGATATTAACCATGTCTCTTAGATTTTTGAAATTACACTTACAGAAGCGGTAAAATTATGTTTTATGAAAAATTCATTTTTTAACTACCACTTAGTGGCTTCACTATTCATAAAAAAATGAACGTTTCTAGAAAACTACCAAAAATTAGGCCTAAGATATATTTGATATTGTGAACTCAAAAATGATGTCTATTTTACCAAATTCAAAACATATCAGTTGAATTAATTAATTTAAAAATTAATTCTGGTCGTCAAAACAAATTGCGTGTTCTTAACATATAATAACTATCAAAAGATTGACACTTGTTTATGTCTGGTTTAAATGTGAAATTACATCCAATGACCAACATTGTATTAAATTGTAAAAATATATTATAAATATACTTTAAAACCACTCAAATTAATAATTTATCACTATTAATTATTTCGATTAAAAAGGTTGTTTTTAATTAAAATTTAGTAATTTTAACTATTCATCATAAAATGAAAGTTATATGAAAAGTACCAAAATTTCACCCTAATCTAATTTAGATATTCCGAATCCAAAAATGAAGTCCATTTTGAAAGATTAAATTTATAAAATTTCAAAAAAATGGGTATTACTATTCAAAACCGCTAGTTCATAATAATATTATAATAATATCTCGTTTAGTGAAACTCGGTATTGCGTACTACACACACTATCGAGGAAGGTCGCAATTCCGCGTAATACCAGGCAGGTCAAGGTTGTGTGTTGTGCAAGCTCCTTTTTGTGTAGCGTATAACACAAGACATTAGTGAAATTGAAAAGAATATTTTTCATAAAATCTCAGGGTGTTACATTCTACCCCACTTAAAATGAATTTCTCCCTCGAAATTCGTCGGGGTTATAAATGGTTTACTACTCGAATGTTTCTGTAACAGAAACCCACATCGTAAAAAGGAATACCAAAAATTGGCTTTAAAAACTAAAGTATGAAACGTAATGGTTACCCAAATTAACTCATCACTGGGTTTCCATGTAGGAGAACATAGGTGAAAATATGGATATGGAAAAAAATATAACCATCAATTTATGATGGAGAGTGGTAGAGAACATGGATATGAAAAATCCAACAATCACAAAGCCATAAATTTGTGAAGATATAAGGTATCATCTGATTCATCGAATATAAGGTCACTAGGATAACATTTTTTGTTTTCAAATTCATTTCCCTAAAGTTGATGAAATTGGAATTAGAAGAAATACTTTCGTGATTTTGGTACAGTCTCACCGTTGGTCGTTATTTGGACAATTTCCACTTCATATCATAATGAAATGAAGTTTAATTTGTCATTCGTGACGTGTTAGCAGATCATGTGATAGAATGATGGGTCATTCCATCTATCTCAAACAAAATGTTAGAAATGTTATCAAAAAATACATAAGTCCATCTATAGTGAGATTAATCATATATGGTTCCTAAAATGGACTTATACTTCATATATCATACTGCTTAATATAATAAAACTAGATTCTACTAAATAGATACTTCTTGTAGGCCAGTGGTATGCGATAAAGTCCAGTCGAAATTCGGTTTTGGGTTTGATTCCCATAGCCTTGTCCGACGCGATGGGCTGTCGCCCATCGTGCAGGATGTCCTTTTTCTAAAACTACATTCCATAAATAATATCGAAAAAATATATATCCATAAACTATAATAACTTATGTCCAACATAATCCATTCCAATATTTAGGCTTATCCAGAATACTACTTTCCAATTTCATATTATAGTGAAAACGATTACCAAAGAGTTCATACAACTAGCATGTTAATACCATCGTTGATCCGCATATATCATTAGATATGTCATGTTGGTCACATTCCAGACATTCGAAGGCCTTAATCATGTATTTTATTGAAAAATGAATACCCATTGATTCTTAGTGAAAACATGAGTGCTGTCAAAAGTTAACTCTTTTGACATACCAAAACCTCAAACCATGATATAACTATTTCCTTATATCATTCATTAGCTCATGAATACTGTCAAGCATTTTATTTTCTCATTTTCCCTTCATTATGCGCATTTCAAATTTTTTTACAAAAATATCTCAATCACTTTCCATGGTTACCGGTACCATAAAATTATTGAAAACCACAATAGACCAATACATAAATATTCCAATATTCCACGATACTATATACTACATTATTTTGGAATCCCATTACATAAACACTTAATCATTCCACCACATCGTTGTCATATTCAACATCGCCAATAGTGATCACATGTGACTTCCCTTTGTCCTTTTCCTTAAGTGGTTGCTCATGTCGATCATCACTAACCCTTGGATTAGGGAATTTATTAGCATAATTATCCATTTCCTTGTACTTGAAGCATTGATATGTTGGTGGTGTGTTCTCTGCAGTCTTTTATTTATTCACATCATTAGAAACCCTTTTTTCATTACTTCGACACTCACCTGCTATATGAACTTCTTTTCCACACTTAAAACATTTTATAATCCCTTTAAGATAATATCCACCATGCTTCTTTCCACGATTTTAGCATAAGGAAACATTCATCTTCTTTTCACCATTATTTTGAGATTTCTCCTTGAACACCATCTTTCGTTTCTTATCAAAACAATGATATGGATAAGTAATTCCAACATCCATTTCTACCTTGATAGCACAATGCACAATTTCTTCATAGCTACTGAAGTCTCTTATAGCTAATGCCCTTCGAATATTTTGTTTTAATCCACTGATGAATCGATCATCATTACTTTCAGGTTGGATAATAAAGCAAGATGCATACCTTGCAAGCCTTGTAAAATACGCTTCGTATACCCCAATAGATTCATCATACTTTTTCTTTAGTTCAAGAAACTCTTTATACATCTTTTTTCGAAGAATACGTGGGAAGTACTTATTGAAAAATAAGTTCTTGAACTCTTCCCATTCCATGGACTCAATTTCATCTCTTGGCCTCGTATTCTTGATAAGATTCCACCATTGACCAACTTCACCTTCCAAATGATATACTGATAAGTTGAATTTATCATGTTTAAAACATTGATGAACTGAAATTATCTTTTCAGTGGTACTGATCCATTGTTCAACAACAAGTGGATCAGAAGTCCCACTGAAAGAAGGTGGACGTTGCCTCATGAAGGACTCCATAGAATATTGTTTCCTTCTCTGCTAATTTGGAAGTCCAGAATGATCCATATCTTGTGTAAGTATAGTAATAAGATTTTGCACTCCATCTCCCATAACATTTGTTTGTTCAAGAGGAAAATCATTGCATTTTCCATTGCATTGATCAACACTGTTCCTTCGGGTTCCATCAATCGTCTAAAACCCAAAAATAATAGTGTGAGAGGAAAAAATCATGCAAGGGAAAACAACATAATAAAGGGGGAGTACCTTCAATATCTAACATCTTATGTTTAATTCTAAGATCGTTACCGTAATTCTAGTACTATAATCGATACTTATACTTAACCATAGGGACATCCCTAGACATACCTTAGAAATATCTCTAGGGATCTCACTAAAGTTCTCGTATCCTAGTTTCCAAAGGTTGACTAAACCTTTCCTCTAATACCAATTGTAACGGTCTGGAATTACTTCCAGTAGACTATAATTGATACCTATTAGGGCACTCCATGGGTGGCTACACCCCCTGGGCGGGACACACCACCATCCCCAGTGGCAGCCATTTCCAAATTAAGCCCTTGGGTGGAGATCCATTCTTCGTCCTACGCTCACATGTGAGAGCTCCCAAGGATCAGATATATTCCTACCTCCTTTGCCTCTGATACCAAATATATAGACTAGAATCTTGTCGTACATAGATATTACATTACTTTTGCGGAATACATAGTACGTAACAAAAACAGACATACAAGGACTGTAATAGTTTGGTGTCTTTGGAAACATGGAACGTAATCTTCTAATCATGGTGAAAGATCTTCAACATCTCCCATAAAGATCTTCCACTTTTTGTTTCCTTACATAAAACCATTCTTTTAATCTCGGGGGAAAATAAAACATAAAAAGGGTGAGCTAAAATACTCAGTAAAGGTAATCATGGATAAAATAAAACATACCATATATATTTGAACTTAAAAACATGAACATAATGTTTAAACATCAAAATCTTGAGCAATGACTTAAAACAAGGTAGTACATAAGGCATATATTGTAATGGAACATAAATCATGATAACATAGAATGGGAATAAAACATGTAATTGGGGAATCAATTAAGCACATGTAATGACTTCCATAGTAGCCAAAGCATTGCTACCAATACCATCTTTGTGGACAAAGTCCCTTTCTGAATCAAGTTCAATCCTCATTCTAGTCCTCTAATACTGAACCAGATTAACATACCGTTCTATCCATGCCTATCTCATGAGATATAAATCTTTACCTAATTCATTGGATGGAGATATAGGTCCCACCCATCTCATATTGAAATCATTCTTACTTGTGCCACAAAATAATCATTCATCATTCATAATAACCCAATGAATAAAATGGGTTTCATAAACATCATCCCATCATCACATAATCCATATAAAAGAAATGGATATCATTTCATAATAAGAAAATTGAATCCATGTAAATAATAGGGACTTTATACTTGAAACATACACATATCAATTAATTTCATCTTAGATGGAAAATGGTTTTAATAAAACACATGAAATGAATTTTTGAGGAAATTATCCTTTCTTCTTCAAAATAAATTTCTTTTCACAAAACATCATTAAATTTTAAAAGAAAAGGATTTTGTTGATAATAGTCATGAAATATTTTGGAGGAATCTTCCTGAAAATAAGGCTTTATAAAACCATAAAAATCCTTTCATGCCGTATAAGTTAAAGAAAACATTCTTCTAGTACTTTTGATGGAAATGTCAAAAAAGTACCTCGTAACGTAAACCAAATGAAAGATTCCTTATGTAATGCCCCGACCCCAGTTTCCCAGAGTCGGTGCATTATTACATAACATTGGCATGAACACAAGAAAACATCAAATATTGAATGACCGATTGGAATAGTATCCTTAGAAACACTAGATATATTTATAAAGTTGTACATTACATGATAATGTAAAAAACTACTACAACAACATAGTATCCATATTCCACACTCATATACTGACATAAAATCCTTGCAGGTCATTCATAACTTACTTCTTCATATCCTGGGAAAAATAAAACATAGAAAAGGGGTGAGCTCAAATGCCTTTTAAGGATAACAATATAGCGGAAACATTCAAAAATAAGAATAAACATTTAAGGAAATGTATAACTAAAACAAAAGACTTTTAAAATTGAACTTCAACATAGTATGGAAAAAGTAAAATGAAATAATTCCATTTACTAATTCACATGGATATTCTACTAATCGAATAATCACATGCAATATCAATAACCACTATCATAATGATGGAATTCATAATGCCAGACTATCATAACCACATAACCAAGGCCTCGTGTGAAGACTACAAATATGATTTCTCCAAGCCCTTGTGACAAGACACTAGTTTGTCTCATGAGACCTGCCGATGCATCGAGGAGCTATAGCGGGCTCCACCCATAACATATTAAGTCCAATTCATTCTGATATGAAAAGGTTTAAACATAACATAAACATTCGTATTAAAACTAGAATATGAAATGTCAATACTTTCACTATAAACTATGAATGTTATAAAAATAGCACATCCACAGTGAAACATATCACAAATCCTTCAATACAATATATAAGTTTTGTATCATAATAAATCAACTTTAAATAAGCTTAAAATCCATCAAAGGATGCTGACATAGATGAAATCAAAACTCTTTTTGAGAAACATATCTTTCTATTTCGAAATCATTTAAGAGGCATATATTTATGATATAAAACATTTTCTTTGAAAATATTCTTATAATCTTGCAAGGTAAGCTTCAACGATTTTATAACGGCGGAAAATAACCACACCCGCCATATAAGTTAAAAAAAATTCTTACCCTAATTTTCTCAAAAAGGTTAAAAAGAACCTTGTCTGGAAAACGACAGAAAGATTCCTTTATAAACCACTTATAAAAACTCAAACAAGGGTATAAATGACATTAACCCATATTCTTGTAAATTGTAAAACTGTTTTGAAATACATTTTTATGAAACATGGATTTGGATGATAAAGAGATCCCAGAGGATTATTACGTATAAAAAACCTCAGATAATGAAAAGATTGTGAAATAAACCCCTACCTTGTACTTTTCCTTGGTTGGGGTAGGTTAACCTCCTGTATAATGGTGAAATAATTGTTATTAAATTATACAAAAATCATATACATTAATATGATATCATATATGACCTTTTAACATTGATTTGTTAATAATATCTTAGTACTATCGTTGTTTCGGGTGTTAACTTACTCGTTTTTTTTATATGTTTTGTTACATAAGCCATGTTTGTAATGGATAGTATGTATCTTAATAATATCCAAAATGATATCAAGTCCTTAGATACTATTATTAATCCTCAAATGAGAATTATACTTGAATAGATACGATAGAGAATGAATCTCGTCGCGTTCGTGGAGACTGTAGTCTGTACGTACGCACGAGCGACAATATCATTATTTTGATATTAAAATAATATATAAATGTATGGTATATTATATATAAAGAATCATTAAATTGTTATATTTATGATTTAAATGATATACACATCATTATTATACCCATCCAAATAATAATATATTGAATAACAATTACACCACGACGTGGGGACGGTAAGCCGTACGTACGCACGTATGGTGACATGTTATTCAAAGGGTGTATAGAATACTGAATATGGTTTCAACATAATTATAATAACATCACAGTATATATATGATATTGGAGTTATTATTTTAGAATGGTAATAACAAAGAAAGAATAAGTGGAAGAAGAAAGGAACTTGGAAAAGGGTGGTAAAATCATTACCTCTTCTTCGGGTTCTTTCTTTTGATTTGATCAAAAGGGATCCTTCATTTGGATTTATGATCACACTAAGGCCTCTATGTTGTGTTGAGGGATGTTGGGAGAGTATTATTTCAGAGTTTGGCCGAACCAAAAGGATTTTAAGGTGTGAATAAATGAGAAGGGGGAGTGCCCTTTTATAAGAGGGGTGATGGGAACCTTTGGAAAAGATTGAAATATTAATTTATAATAAACTCATATTCGGTTTATAATAGCTCAAAAGTGGATTCTATAAATGTTAATGTGTGGATGGGTCGAAAACCACTCAACAAATATAATTTAGACAGGTTTGGGTACTTATATTAACCTTATCTTGAAGTACTAACTCTAAGTTAATTAGTTTCACTTTTACAATGTCTCTTTGATTTTTTATATTATATGGTTAATAAACATACTATATATATCCAAGAGACCCCCAAGTGGTACATTAATGACACAACTATCATTATATAAGTCTCTTGGTCGATCCTTAGATTTTTAGGAATTTAATATCAATTAATAATATAATATTTGTTTTAAAAACTCTTTTATGTGAATTTTTACACTATTCAATAGTTAATTTTTGTAAAACTCATAACAGAATTATTACTTCGATAAAAATTAATTAAATCAATACTAATTTGACATATTATCCTATAAAATTAGTTTAAATCATTAAAAGTCTCATATTATATTTATTTGGGTATTTATAATATCAATTATTTTAAATTTTCACTATTATGGTAATTACTACATCATCGTTGTGTCATAAATAAATTAAATTATATAATCTCTAAAAATTACAAATAAAATATCATTATGTATAAAATATTTTTAGATTTATAATTAATATTTATAGTCGAAAGTCCAACGTATATAACTTTATGTAAAAATTGATTTGATAAAAGATATATTCTTGTGTCATTTTTGTATTCATTTTAACTTAATTAAAATTAAGTGTCCCTACCAACTACAAGTGGCTCCATGGGGTCCCAAAATAATCCCAAAGATGCCTATGGTCGAACATGTATCAAAAAATAAGTCTAGGACACGTTTTAGGGTAATTTATTATTATTATAATATTGTTTTTTAACCCTTATTTACGGGATTTACCCTTAACCATGGTAAATAAAATATTTACCGAAGTAATTATTCAAAATGTCTAAAAATAAAAGTTACCTATTTACAAAATTTGAACATCCTGATTCTAAATATGGAATCCATTTTTCCAAATTCAAAACACAAAAGTGGAAGAAATTAATTTAAAATTAATTCCCATTGATAAAATAAAAGCGTATTTTTAAGAGATAATAACTATCAAAAGATTGACACTTGTTTATGTCTGGTTTAATTGTAAAATTATGTCCAATGACCAACATTGTATTAATGGTAAAAATATATTCTAAATATACTTTAAAACCACTCAAATTCATAATTTATCACTATTAATTATTTTGATTAAAAAAGTTTTTTTTTAATTAAAATTTAGTAATTTTCACTATTCATCAAAATATTATAGTTATCCGAAAAGTACCAAAATCTCACCTTAGGCTAAATTCGATATTCCGAATCCAAAAATGAAGTAAATTTTGAAATATAAAATATATATAATTTAAAAAAGTACGTATTACTATTCATAACGGCTAGATAGATTGAGTATGGTGTGTTAGAACTCGGTGTTGCGTACAACACACGCTATCACATTATTCAAAGAGAAGCGTACCGTAGAAGCGTGGGGTGTTACATTCTCCCCTCCTTCAAATAATTTCGTCCTAGAAATTTCTAGAATAATTATCGCATGAAAAGACTCGGGTGGTTCTTCATCATATGTTCCTGAGGTTCCCACGTTGCCTCTTCCAACTTATGGTTTCTCCAAAAAACATTTACTAGACGCATCGTCCGATTTCTCAGTACTTGTTCTATCGTATCAAGAATCCTGACGGGCTCTTCGCAATAAGAATGATCGGGTTCCAGTTCTAACTCCTCATAGGTGAGTACATGTGTTGGGTCAGGCATGTATTTCCTCAACAGAGATACGTGGAACACATCGTAAACTTTGGAGAGGCTTGGCGGCATTGCCAATCAGTAAGCTACATCCCCAATTTGTTCTAGAATTTCGAAAGATCTGATGTACCTGGGACTCAATTTACCTTTCTTACCAAAAAGTTATGACTCCCTTCCATGGAGATACCTTCAAGAAAACATGATCACCGACTTGAAATTCCCAATCCTTCCTTCGGTTATCGGCATAGCTCTTCTGCCTACTTTGAGCTGCTTTGATGTGATTTTGGATCACCTTCACATTTTCCATAATTTCCTCCACCAGTTCTAGACCTAAAATTTTTCTTTCACCAACGTCATCCCAACAAGTTGGTGTGCGACATCTCATTCCATATAACGCTTCATATGGTGCCATCTGAATACTCGAATAGAAGCTATTGTTATAGGAAAATTATACCAGAGGTAAATACTGATCCCACATACCCTGTAATTCAAGTGAGAATGATCTTAACATGTCTTATAAGGTTTGAATAGTACGTTCAGATTGTCCGTCTGTCTGAGGGTGGTAGGCAGTGCTCAAATGAAGTTCAGTATCCAGGGATTTTTGAAGACTCTTCTAGAATCTTGAAGTAAAACAGGGATCACATTCAGAAACAATCGATATGGGTACTCCCTGAAGTCTCACAAATTCAATAATATATAGTCTTGCTAGACGTTCCATGGGTAGATCTTCTCTTATAGCACGAAACTTTGTTGACTTGGTAAGACGATCAACAATAACCCATATTGCAGTGTTCCTTCTAGGAGTCTTTGGTACCCCCATGTCAATGTCCATCGTAATGTTGTCCCATTTCCACTCCGGTATAGGAAGAGGTTGCATGACTTCTCCAGGCTGTTGCCTTCCAGCTTTCACTTGTTGACAAACCATACATCTTGACACAAAATCATCAATCTCCCTCTTCATGTTGTCCCACCAAAAATGTTTCTTCAAATCTCTATACATTTTGGTGGTCCCATGGTATATAGAGAAATTGGAATTATGAGAATCATCCAGCAATTCCCTTTTTATATCAGGTATATCGAGAACAAAAGGTCTCTCCCCAAATTTCAAAATTCTATCTTCATACACAAAGTCTCTCATTCTACCATCATTCACAGCTTTAATCATATTTTTGAATACTCCATCATTAGTCTGGGAATTCATAATCCTTTCTAGTAAAGATAGTTTGGCAACCATTTGAAAAAGCATTGATGTTTCTCTGTCCCTGTTTATTCCCATGTCCATCTTCGCTAGATCCATGAAAATTGGATCCCTTTCAATTCTCATATTGTTTAAAACTTTATGATCTTTTCTGCTCAAAGAATCTTCCACCTTGTTTGCCTTCCTCAGGTGGTAGTGTATCATGCAATCATAATCCTTGAGTTATTCAAGCCATCTCCTTTCCCTCATGTTGAGTTATTTTTGTGAGAAAATATACTTCAAACTCTTATGATCAGTATAAATATCACATTATTCACCATAGAGGTAGTGCCTCCATATCTTCAAAGCAAAGATCACAGGTGCTAACTCGATATCATGAGTAGGATAGTTTTGTTCATTAATTTTCAATTGTCGTGATGCATTGGAAATAACCCTATCATTCTGCATAAGGACACAACCAAGTCCTTTCTTCGATGCATCACTATAAATAACTAACCCATCATTCCCTAATGGTAGAGTCAATATAGGAGAATTGACTAATATTCTCTTCAGTTCTTTGAAACATTCTTCACACTCTTTTGTCCAAACAAATTTAACCCCTTTACGTGTGATCTTCGTTAATGGGTTAGCCAATCGGGCAAAATTCTGGACGAAACATCGATAATAACCTGCTAAACATATAAAACTACGTACCTCAGTTATACTTGTCGGTGCTAGCCATTCTCGGATTGCCTTAGTATTAGAAGTATCAATAGAGATTCCAACTTTAGAGACAATATGGCCAAGGAAAGAAATCTCCTGAAGCCAGAATTCACACTTGTTAAACTTCCCATATAATTCATGTCTTCTCAGAGTCTTCAGGATAATGCCCAAGTGATTTTCATGATCTTCGTAGATTTTGAAGTATTTCAAGATATCATCAATAAATACCACCACAAATTCATCGAGATACTCCTTGAAAACTCTATTCATCAGATCCATGAATACAGAGGGTGCATTAGTCAATCCAAAAGGCATTACAGTAAACTCGTAATGCCCGTACCTGGTTCGAAATGCTGTCTTCAGAATGTCTTCCTTTTTCACACACAACTGATGGTATCCAGATCGAAGGTCAATCATTGAAAAGTATTGAGCTCCATGCAGTTGGTCAAATAAATTATCAATGTGTGGTAGGGGATACTTGTTCTTTATTGTTATAGCATTGATATCCCTGTGGTCGATACATAACCTCATATATCCATCTTTCTTTTTAACAAAAAGAACATGGGCTCCCCATTGAGAAACACTATGGGGAATAAATCCCTTATTACTCAATTCCTCTAGTAGTTTCTTTAGTTCAACTAATTCTACTGTGGCCATTCTATAAGGGGTATTCGATATAGGCCTTGATCCAGGAATTAAATAAATGGAAAACTTAACTTCTCGTTCTGGAGGATGTCCAGGTAAATCTTCCGGAAATACATCTACATATTCTTTCACAACAGGTACATCTTCTATTTGAACATTTCTTTCCTCACCCATAGTTATTTCATTCTCTTCCTCCCCAATAATAGAATTTAGTTGAGCTACTAGGGGAGGATCGAAATAAGAATTAGGTGGTGGCGATTCTGCTCTAAAGAAAAGCTGTTCCTTATCATCATCATCAAGAATCGTAACCTCTTTATTCTTACAATAAATCTTCACATCATAGTCTGAAATCCAGTCCATACCGATTATTATATCAAACTCAATCATATGTATGACAACGATATCAGCAGATAAAGAACATTAATGTGCTCTAATGGGGATTTATTCACAAAACTTTGTTGCAATGATACTTCCCTTAAGAGTTTTAACTGACAACTCACTTGTTAAATCAAATTCGAAATATCTAATTATCGTATCAAACTGGGAATATATGCAACAATGTGATGATCCAGAATCAAATAATGCATTTTCTAAACTTGAGGAATCCATTAAATTACCAACCACCATGTATTTCGAAGCTTTTATCTCAGCAGTAGTGATATCATAAGCTTGGACTTGATCCCTTGGCCTTTTCTGAGGTAAGTTCTCTTGATGCATAGGACATTCATTTGCATAATGCCCCATCTCCCATCAATTGTAGCACTGAAAATTAGTTGATTCCTTCTTCCCCTTGCAATCACGAGCTTGGTGTCCTTTTTCACCACACTTGTAACAGACTCCCATTCCCTTCAAGAAAGTACCGGGGTGTTTCTTCCAACATTTACCACAGGATGGATATTCAACCATACCCTTATTCTCCTTATTTCCATTCCCAGATTGATCAGCAGGTCTCTTCTTCTCTTGCTTTGATTTAAAGTCATATGACTTATAGAATTCCCTTTCGGTCTTGATAGCACATGAGACAATGTCTTCGTACGATGAAAAGGATTGTGAGACTAATGCTCGACGGATAAATGGTTTTAAACCATCAAAGACACGATCAATCTTACTTATTTAGTTACGTATATAATCTCATGCATACCTTTCTATCCTTGTACGGTTAGCCCCATACTTTGCAACATTCTCATCCTCCTTCTGTCGCAGACTCAGAAACTGCCTTTCCATATCTTCTCGGTGGTCGCGAGGAAAGTATTTTTCTTAAAATAGATCTTTGAACTCCCTCCATTCCATATTTAATACTTCATCATCTTCCTTTGTATTTTTAATCAATGACCACCATTGATCAGCATCTCCAGTGATGCGGTAAACTGCCATGATAACTTTTTCCCTTTCACTACTCCCCACAGCCTGAAATATTTTCTCTATGGAAAATATCCATTTCTGTGCTACTAAGAGATTTGTACTCACATTGAATGTTGGTGGTTGTTGACCCATGAATTGATCTAACATTATTCCTCCACGCTGCGGATCAGGGTGCTCCATACAGGTAAGGTTATTATTCATAACCTGAGTGAGTTTTCCCAGTATGGTGATTAGTTGATCGGCACCAGTTGCATCACCGGCTCTACAATAATTATCTTGAGCAGGAGGGAAATCCCTACATGGAGTGTGTGCATTGATACAGTTTCCATTTCTTCCACTAGGTGCCACTTCTAAACAATGGCATAAACTAGATTAGTTTATGAATCAAAATACATAATCCCATACTTATAAAACACTTAACATAAATTGACCTATTTATGGATATAATCCATAATCATAAAAATGTTTTCTTTGAGGATGTATATACTCATAAACCCTTAATAATGTTTTGTAAAGAAAATGAGAGTTATCCTAAGCATATCCCCCGGGAGTTTCGTAACCAAGAGTGCAGCAAGGCCCGTTGTCATGCACCAGTTCCCGTTCGAGTCTAGCTCAAAGTAGTGTTTTTGGGTTTTACCCCTAGGTACATCTGTGCCAGAACCGCCTCTACCTGCTCGTATCCAGATAGGGATGTATTTCTCGGAAAACTCACAAAATCTCTACAATACCAAAATTATAGGAAGCTCTTCTATACTAATCCTCAATGTCCCTCTTAAATATATGTGCTCTAATCAGAGGTTATCTAATTCTAACTTCCAAGGTTTGTACTAAACTTCATCTGATACCAACTATAACGCCCCGACCCCAGTTACTCAGAGTCTGTGCATTATTACATAACATTATCATGATCACAAGAAAGATCAAATCTCGAAAGACTGATTGGTTTAGTAGCCTTGGAAACACTAGATATATTCATAAAGTTTTACATTACATCATAAAGGGAAAAACTACAACAACAACATAGTCTCCATATTCCACACTCATATCCCCACATAAAATCCCTGCAGTTTATTCATAACTTACTTCATCGCATCCTGGGAAAAATAAAACATAGAAAAGGGGTGAGCTCAAATGCCCAGTAAGGATAACAATATAGTGGAAACATTCAAAAATAAGCATAAACATTTAAGGCAATGTATAACTGAAACAAAAGCCTTTTTATCTATAACATCAACATAGTATAGAAAAAGTAAAATGAAATAATTCCATTTACTTATTCACATGGATATTCTACTAAAATAATAATCACATGCAATATAAATAACCACTTTAATAATTATGGAATGCATAATGCCAGACTATCATAACCACATAGCCAAGGCCTCATGCCAAGAATATAAATAAGATTTTGACAAGGCCTTGTGCCGAGACACTAGTTTGTCTCATGAGACCTACCGATGCATCAAGGAGCTATAGCGGGCTCCACCTGTCACATATTAAGGCTAATGCATTCCCATATGAAAAGGTTTAAACATAACATAAACATTCAAATTAAAACTAGCATACGAAATGTCAATACTTTCACCATAAACTATGAAGGGTATAAAAATAGCACATCCACAGTCAAACATATCACAAAACCTTCAATTCAATATAGAAGTTTTGTATCATAATAAATCAAGTTCAAATAAGCATAAAATCCATCAAAGGATGTTGACATAGATGAAATCAAAACTCTTTTAGTGAAATACCTATTTCTATTTTGAAGTCATTTAAGAGTCATATATTGATGAAATAAAACATTTTCTCTGAAAATATTCCTATTAGATTGCAAGGGAAGCTTAGACGATTTTATAACGGCAGAAAATAATCACACACGTCGTATAAGTTAAAAAAACATTCTTACCTTAATTCTGTCGAAAAGGTTAAAATGCACATTGTTTGGAAAAAACAGAAAGATTCCTTTATAAAACACTTATAAAAAGTCAAACAAGGGTATAAATGACTTTAACCCATATTCTTTTAAATAGTAAAAATGTTTTGAAATACATTTTTTTAAGAAAATGGATGTGGATGATAAAGGGATCCTAGTAGATTATTACGTATAAACAACCTCAGATAATGAAGAGATTGTGAAATAAACCATTACCTTATACTTTTCCTTGGTTGGGGTAGGTTAAACTCATATATAATGGTGAAATAATTGTTATTAAATTATACAATAATCATATACATTAATATGATATCATATATGATCTTTTAACATTAATTTGTTAATAATATCTTAGTACTATCGTTGTTTCGGGTGTTAACTTACTCGTTTTCTTTTATAAGTTTTGTTACTTAAGCCATGTTTGTAATGGATAGGTTGTATCTTAATCATATCCAGAATGATATCAAGTCCTTAGATACTATTATTAATCATCAAATTAGAATTATACTTGAATAGATATGATGGAGAATGAATCTCATCGCGTTCGTGGAGATGGTAGTCCGTACGTACGCACGAGCGACAATATCATTCTTTTGATATTAAAATAATATATAAATTAATGGTATATCATATATACAGATGCATTAACATGTTATATGTATTATTTACATGAGTTACACTTCATTATTATACCCATCCAAATAATAATATATTGAATAACAATTACACCATGACGTGGAGACAGTAAGTTATACGTACGCACGTATGGTGACATGTTATTCAAAGGGTGGATAGAATACTGAATATGGTTGTACTATATTTATAATAACATTAATGTATATATATGATACTGGAGTTATTATTTTAGAATGTTAATAACAAAGAAAGAAGAAGTGGAAGATGAAAGGAACTTGGAAAAGTGTGGTGAAATCATTACCTCTTCTTCGGGTTCTTCCTTTTGATTTGATCAAAAGAGACCATTAGGTTGGCATTCTGGTCACAATAAGGCCTCTAGGTTATAGTGAGGTATTTTGGGAGAGTATTTGGGCAGATTTTGGACGATCCAAAAGGCTTTGAAGGTGTGAAGAAATGAGAAGGTGGGGTGCCATTTTATAAGAGGGGTGAGGGTCACCTTTGGAAAACCTAGAAATATTAATTAATAATAAATTCATATTCGGTTTCTAATGGCTCAAAAGTGGATTATTTAAATTTAAGGTGGGGATGGGTCGAAAACCAATCTACCAATAGAATTTAGACAGGTTTTGGTACTTATATTAACCTTATCATTAAGTATTAACTCTAAGTTAATTAGTTTCACTTTTACAATGTCTCTTAGTATTTTTATATTATATGGTTAATAATCATAATATATATATCCAAGAGACCCCCAAGTGGTACATTAATGATACAAATATCATTATATAAGTCTCTTGGCCGAACCTAAAATTTTTAGGAATTTAATATCAATTAATAATGTAATATTTGTTTTAAAAACTCTTTTATGTTAATTTTGATACTATTCAATAGTTTATTTTTTTGAGACTCATAACTGAATTATTACTTCAAAAAAAGGTAATCAAATCAATCCTAATATGTCATATTATCCTAGAAAAGTAGTTTAATTCATTAAAAGTCTCAAATTATATTTATTTGGGTATTTATAATATCAATTATTTTAACTTTTCACAATTATGGTAACTACTGCATCATCATTGTGTCATAAATAATTTAACTTCTGTAATATATAAAAATAATAAATAAAATATAATTATGTATGAAATATTTTTATCTTTATTATTAATATTTATAGACGAAAATACAACATATATAAACCTATGTAAAAATTGTTTTTCTAAAAGATATATGCTTGTGCCATTTTTGTATTCATTTTAACTTTATTAAAATTAAGTGTCCCTATCAACTACAAGTGGCTCCATGGGGTCCCAAAATAGACCCAAAGATGCATATGGTCGAACATGTATCAACCAATAATTCTAGGACACGTTTTAGGGTAATTGTGTATTATTATAATATTATTTTTTAACCCTTATTTACCGGATTTACCCTGAACCATGGTAAATAAAATATTTACCGAAGTAATTATTCAAAATGTTTAAAAATAAAAGTTACCTATTTACACAATTTGAATATCCTGTTTCCAAATATGGAATCCATTTTTCCAAATTCAAAACACAGAAGTGGTAGAAATTAATTTAAAATTAATTCCCGTTGATAAAACAAATCGCGTGTTTTTAAGAGATAATAACTATCAAAAGATTCACACCTGTTTATGTCTGGTTTAATTGTAAAATTATGTCCAATGACCAACATTGTATTAAATGGAAAAAATATATTCTAAATATATACTTTAAAACAACTCAAATTCATAATTTATCACTATTAATTATTTTGATTAAAAAAGTTGTTTTTAATTAAAATTTAGTAATTTTAACTATTCATCAAAATATTAAAGTTATCCGAAAATTACCAAAATCTCACCTTAGGCTAAATTCGATATTCCAAATCCAAAAATGAATTCCATTTTGAAATATAAAATATATATAATTTCAAAATGTAGGTATTACTATTCATAACTGCTATTTGATTGGTTATGGTGTGTTAGAACTCGGTGTTGCGTACAAAACACGCTATCACATTATTCAAAGAGAAGCGTACCGTAGAAGCTTGGGGTGTTACACCTTACATAACATGTAGTAAAATAAAAAAATGGGTAAATAGGAATTTAAAAATACATGAAATCACTTTTATAAAACATGTACATGGATGATAGAAATAACCCCAGTAAATACTTACAATTAAGCAATCTCGGATACAAATGAGATTTGAAAAATTATCCCTTACCTTAGGTCTGATATACTTTGTACGTATCTGAACCTCCAGTATAATGATTTAAATAATGACATTTAATTATTACAGAATCATATTCATTGTTATGATATCATATATGGTTCACTTGTGACTTTATATTACACGTTCTTTTGTAAATTCCATGTTAAAGAGCGTTTTGGGTAAAATCGTTTCATTTGTCATTCATGTTTTGACTTTAAATTATTCATATGATTAATTATATCACGATTAATTAATTCCATATTATAAAATAAGATTTATATATAATATACATTCATAATATACATATATATAATAGATCGATAAATGGAATGAAATACACCGTTCATGGAGACGGTAGGCCGTACATACGCATGAACTTTGATTTCATTTCCTCATTGAATTGAATGGAATTAATTGGATGAAATAAATATATATATACATAAATCCAATATAATTATTATTTCATATATTTCATGATTACTTATTATATATACTTTATAATAATTTATGAATGGTTAATCATTGAGAATGAATCTCATCGCGTCGTGGAGACGGTATTCCGTACGTAGCACGAGCGATGATATCAATCCAATGGTCATGGAATTTTATTGGAGTGTATGTATACTACTAAAGAATCAATAATAATTAACAATAATCATATATAGTTATTTATTTTCACCATTATACCCATCCAAATTAGGTGGTGGTGGAAAATAGATTACACCACAGCGTGGAGACGGTATTCCGTACGTACGCACACGCGGTGATTTCGTTTTTCGTAGGATAGATAGATGGTGAAATAGGATTGTTTCATTCTTATAATAACATATCAGTATATTAGTGATAATGATGTCATTACTTCATAATGAAACAACTAAAGAAGAAGAAGTTGAAGAAGAAATAAATTTGAAAGAATCAGTAACGGACATTACCTCTTCTTTGAGGCGCCTATTTGAGACCTCCTTTTATGGCACTAAAATTGTTCTTATAAGAATAAAAGGACCTATATGATATTTAAAGGGAAGTGGAGAAGAGAATTTGGAAGGGTTTGTCTGGGAATTAAGGCTCAAAGTGGTGTGAGTAAGAGAGGGAGGAGGTGCCGTTTTATAAGGGAGGAGAGGGACACCTTTGGAATAGCTAAAAATATTATTTTATTATAAAGTAATATTCGGTTTTTAATAGCTCCAAATTGATTTATTTAGAAGATAATGTGGTTATGGGTCTAAATAATCTCATCAAATAGAATTTAGGAAAGTTTAGGTCATTATATTAACCTTAACATTTAGTTTTAACTCTTAGTTAATTAGATTGACATTTACCATGTCACTTTGTATTTTTATATTATATAGTTAATAAACTTACCATATACATACAAGAGACCCCCAAGTGGTCCATTAATGATAACCCTATCATGATATAAGTATCTTGGAAGAACATTATATTTTTAGGAATATAATAACAATTAATAATATAATATTTTTTTAAAATACTATTTTATGTCAATTTTGACACAATTTGGTAAGTGATTTTTTTGAAAATCATAACAGAATTATTAGTTCGAAAAAATTTAATTATATAAATACTAACATTCTATATTAACATATAAAATTATTATAATTCATAAAAAGTTTCAAATTACATTTATTTGGGTATTTATAACATCAATTATGTCAATATTTCATTAATAAGATAATTACTGTATCATCATTGTGTAAGAAATAAATTTAAATATATTAAGTCTAAAAATTACAAATAAAACACCATTATGTAGGAAATATTTTTATCTTTCTAATTCATATTTATAGTCGAATTTATCTTATTTATATCCCTGTATTAAAAATGATTTAGTTACTAAACTTTGATTTTAACAATTTTAACCCTTCTTTAAATAAATTAATAATAATTGTCCTAATATAATCCATGTGGTCCTATATGGTCATATTTTATTCATAATGTTGTTTTTGGCCGAATTAAACTTATAAAATAGAATTAGGGCATGTTTTAGGGTAATAATAATATAAATTTTACCCTTAATTGCCCTATTTACTTTTAACCGTGGTAAAAAAAGTAAAAAGTTATCATTCACCAAAGATTATTTTCATCTCATTGAACCACATTTTAGTCTTTGATATTAGAAATGTCTCTCGTATTTTTTAAATTCCACTCACAGAAGCGGTAAAATTATTTTTTATGGAAAATTCATTTTTTTAACTAACACTTAGTGGTTTCACTATTCATCAAAAAATGAAAGTTTCAAGAAAAATACCAAAAATTAGGCCTAAGCTATATTTGATATTGTGTACTCAAAAATTATGTCTATTTTACCAAATTCAAAACATATCAGTTGCATTAAATAATTTAAAAATTAATTTCTGTCGTCAAAACAAATAGTGTGTTCTTAATAGATAATAACTATCAAAAGATTGACACTTGTTTGTGTCTGGTTTTAATGTTAAATTACATCCAATGACCAAAATTGTATTAAACAGAAAAAAATATTTTAAATATACTTTACTACCACTAAAATTAATAATTTATCACTATTAATTATTTCGATTAAAAAGGTTGTTTTTAATTAAAATTTAGTAATTTTCACTATTCATCAGAAAATGAAAGTTATCCGAAAAGTACCAAAATTTCACCCTAAGCTAATTTCGATATTCCGAATCCAAAAATGAAGTCCATTTTGAAAGATAAAATTTATATAATTTCAAAAATTGGGTATTACTATTCATAACGGCTAGTTCATAATAATATTATAATAATATCTCGTTTAGTGAAACTCGGTATTGCGTACTACACACGCTATCGAGGAAGGTCGCGATTGTGTGTAATGAAAAACAAGTAAAGGATGCATGTTGTGCAAGATCATTTTGGTGTAGCGTACAACACAAGACATTAATGAAATTAAAAAGAATATTTTTCATAAAATCTCGGGGTGTTATAGAGTTCTTCATAGGAAACTACAATAAAATATGTTGATAAAATAGCTCAATAATGAGATTGAGCTCTCACAGTATGAGTAAAGAGATTATGTAATGATTTTCTATATAACTAATAATACCTAGAAAAGTGTATAATAAAAAATGATCATACCTCTATCAATATCATAGGTCACAGTGTCATCTGTATCCCATGCATGTAGCTATATATGGGATAGACCACCAGCCCCTATAGCAAGACATGAGCTAGTTGTTGGTGGTGTTGGAAGGATCACATATCATCATTCACCACCCACAACTCTTCTTCACTGATATCCACCTTCTCCACTTCTATGTCCTCATCCCTGGTGGCCACCATTCTGTCAGTGGGTCGATCTCTAATCATGTAATATCCTCTTATGAGGTAGTTTGTCAGTTATATGACCACCCTCTATAGCATCGAGGTTTGGGAAATCATGTTCAATGTGACCTCTCAATCACATGAATGAACCACCCATCTCTAGGATTCCTTGTTCTTATGAGATTTACATATTCTGCACTACCACATGCCTGAGTCTGATCGTGAGGGGGTATATTGTGCTGGGATCCTATTGACTATCACCTGATAGCTACTATAGATGACTCAACCCCATAATTGATAGTGTCAGCTCCATGTGTCAAGCATCACTATTAGAGGAATCACTCTATCACTAGTTCACACTCGAATAGCCTGACATTGTTGGGAATTCAAAAGGGTGTCACACTAGAAGGGATATCTATGTGGTGTCCCATATCAATATTTTATGCTCGAATGTATACATGATGGATTATATTGAGGGAGTATCGTGTAAGGTCTATGAACATAATGTAGTACTCATCCACTGCCATCCCTCCATGATTCACCACTATAAGATCATGATTTTGAACCATGAGTAGTAAGGATAGGTAGTACTCCCCATGAAATAAATTATGGATGTTATGACACAAGAGTTTCAACTTATAAAGAATCTCAGTAACAAGAGTCTACCAGTGCCTAGCTGTCCAATGGAATGGATAGATGTTAGTGATACCACCTGATTTAACAGTGTACAAAGAAGCCTGAAAACATGGGATATTGACTCTATTCAATCCTCTGATGCCTTTGTAACTGGACCTCTATGGAAAATCAATGGCCACTAGCACTAGAACTAATGGTGTTTGATATGTCTTCATGAATCCCCAACCTACTTTGAGACTATAATTTTCTTATTTATTGGTTGGGGTACAAATTCTTTTCCACCTGGTGGAAGCATATCAAATGATGGACCCTACTCTAAAGCGTCACCACTCGTTAGATCATCTTAATGATCTAGAATTGGTAACCTAGATGGATTCCATCATAGAGGAATCCTAAAATTTTAACCAAGTCTTACAATGGACATATGATCATATATATACAAACAATGGAGAGTTGACTAAATAATTATAGTGAAAGACTCATTCTTATATGATCCATTTACTATATGAGCCCATAAAAATTGTCTCATTCTACAGATTAAATAATAATGTAACCAAGGTCATAGTGAAGGGATAAATCAGTTGCCTCACTAATACTAGGTTTCTAAGATATAGAGTTTCACTCAACACCCCATGACATCATTTCTCTAAATACAAATTAAATAATCATAAGGGTACTACTCCAAACACAATCCCAAGGATTAATACAACTCTGTTACAAATCTTTCATACCCAAAACAATGGGTCTCAATCACAAACTAACCCATTCCTACCTCCATAGGCCAAGGGAAGGTGACCAGTGCTGAATGAACTACCCAACATGGGAGGCCTTTACCTAATGTACCTTTATGTAAACACCCAACTATCTTAATGAAAATTTTTAATAAGAATAAAAGGAAAAATTGTTATATCTAGAATAAAACAACTAATATGAAAATCATGTAGTGTGTTCAAGTGTACTCAATTTAAAATTTATTTTTAATGGTAAAATACACACCCACACATAAGGATTTAGAGACATGAAAAAACAGTAATGTCAAAGAATCCTAATATGGCCCAACTGCATATCTCCATGCTCCGACCACTATACACACTATAATGTATATTTTGACCCTAATATCTTTTATATTCACCACCAACAAGTTATTTGTCTACATATGACATGATAAATGTAGCAAAAACCCATGATGGAGTGAGTATATACATATCATGTAGGATTCCCCAAAAGCAGGTGGCAGAGCAGATAGAGAGATGATATGAATATATAAATATTATATAGCTAAACCTAATGTAAATCAAACGACATTGACACACTAAGAAACAAAAACACACACACACACACATATATTATCAAACTAAGGAATCCCAAATGAGAATTATTTTTATATCCTCCACACCACCCAACCTAGGAAAAGTCATTCCTTAGTCCTAGATGACCTTTGATGATACCCAAAATCTCATAGGTCTAACCAAATTAGAATCTATATGTTGGTCCCATGCCTTCAATATATGACTAATATTTATGGATACACAATATACAAGTAGAGTCCCATATCCCTAGACCCATGTCGGGGTTCTAATCAAGGTAATGGGGATACGAAACTCATTTAATCGGGGGTACAAATTAGGGTATAGAGGACCTACACCCTATCAAATTGGTTGTACAAAACATTAGGTAGAGGACCCCAGTCCTAAAATATATTGGGGGTTCCCCAAAATTTAATGATGGGCAATTTTTTATCATATACTGGGTAAAATTAGGTAGTTATAAGTCCTTCACCCTACTGTCATTTAGGGTACCACTCAGTAAACATATTACCCACACCCTAACACTACAGGGGGTACGACATAGTATGTAGAATACCCACACCCTAACTCAATAGCGTGAGTTAAAATCAATGTATAAATAATGGACATGTACCATAATTACATATATGGTAGTACACTTAAAGAAGATAATGGACCCATGGCCTAGTTCGTCAGTGGGATACCACTAAATGGATCTTTACTAATCACTAACATTGTAGAGAACAACCTAAATAAGAATAATTACCATAAAATTCAGAATAATATATAAAAATGTACTACTGATTTAACCACCACATTCTACAAAGAAAAAAACATATGATAGGATACTTATTGAATAAAATCCAAGTCGAAATAAATGAAGATACGAGAGGTTGATGTTTCCACAGAAAGAACGAAGTGCTACACGATATGTGAGTCAAACCGCTAAATGTGTTGTCTAACTCCATAGATTAGTTGTGTCCCTGTAGATACAAGGATCTCTTCTAATGTAGGACTACATGGTGCATAGGTGTTCTAAAATAAATTCCATACCCACATGGGGTATTTCAGGCACTCACTTTATGTGACTATGTAACTTCATAATTCCTCATAACCATGTTTGTGTGTCAAGAATGTGTCCATATGCCTCATTACATAATTGTTTCCTATCTATTTCCTTGTATTAGTATGGAGTTGGTTTTTCACATAACATGAAATTTGATTTTCCATGCCTATGTCTGTGTACACCTAAAGTACATGCCAGGTTGCTGTTACAAAGTCACACAATGAGTTATTGTCCAACACATCATGTAATACTTTTAATTTCTAAGGCCACACTCATATTCAATTCCCTACACTATATGTATTCATCAAACTACATATCATATAGTTTTGATTTTCCTAAAAACATATATCTTAAACTACAAATCTAAATCTATATTAATCACACAGAATCAGGCCACATATTCACAACAAATCAATGTATATTATTCTTATTATATTTTTTAGATCATTCGGTGGCCAAAAAATTGATTCAGTCATCCTGCGGTGTTTTACCATATATCTTTGTGCCTTGTACACCTCTCATGCCACATAATTCTCTTTTTTATATTTCATTCATGAAATAAATTACATAAAAATCCTCTAATATCATCCTTGATTATATGTTCCATTCATCAATACGAATCCATTTTGAATATAGGGGTCCAATTGGGATCGATCCAGCCTAATAATCAAGAATTGTGACCCCATGAACCATAAATGAATAATGTGAATAAAAAATGGAATGTACCATGAAAATAATGGTAAAATGATCATTGGACCAACAATATCCACTAATAGATACAAAATTGTGTGTTGTGGTGAGATAACTAAATAAAAAGATTAATATCAATATATGGGCATATGAAATTGTCCACAATAGGATTCGATCAATGAAAGGGATTGAATATAATCACTAATATAATAAAATGTGGTAGAATTAAAACATTATGTGTCTTATATGGTGATTAAAATTGTTATTATCAATGAAAAAACTAGCCATTGATTATTAGGGGATGTTTTATTTGATATTTATAGATCTTCTTATATGTAGAGTTTTTTTATTTTTGAGTTTTGAATCAAAAATGGAAGACAAGAAGACCATATATAAATCCTCAAATGTTTTATGTGGCTGAACCTAGAGGATTTTTTGTCTCATGGATTTTATAGATTAATTATATTATGTTAACTAGTTGATTAATTAATTAAATGATTTAATTAACCTTCACAACATAACTTCAATGTCTGGTTTATCCGAACATCTTGCATCGACCAATTTTAGGTCACAGATATGGTAGAAATAATTTTATCTTAAAACACAGTTTTCGATTTCAAATCCACATTTCATTCTAAGAGTTATCCCATTTGTATTAAGAAACTATGAACACACAAAATAAAAAATATTTAATATATTTTTAAAATTAATTTTCGGTACATCTGGCCTAAAAATCACACACCCTCTTAGTGCATGGCTTCAAAAATATATAAAAATTTTAAAAATTATTTCAATGAAAAAATAGGGTCTCTAAATTTTTTAATATTCCAACACCAAATTACTAAATAATCCTTACTAATATCATTATTTCAATTTGTTAAATTTTTTGTTTTTTCATGTCAGTTTCGGTTTGGTAGGTTTTGTCTTTGTATATTTAACATGGTTATATTATCTATAAAATATTAATAATTATCTAAATATAATATATATTCATTATATACATAATTATATAATAAATGTTTTTATAAAAAGTTAATAGCATCTTGTTGTGAATGATGTAACTGATAGGTACACATGAACAATACTGTCATTTTGTAACAGGTGGAACTATAATGAAGATTAATAATATATAATAATTACATAATAAAGAGAATATTATAACTAACAGATATAATAATAATATTTATATTAATAATCATCCAAGAATGGTTGTGATGAAAAATGATGTAGATCACTTTTTGTGGCAGTATTCCCCATGTACGCATGAATAATGATTTCATTTATCACTTGATAGAGAAGGGTATACATATCCATTAAATATAAAAATAATAAAAATTAACTATATGGTACAGAATAATGTTTTTATATCATGTCTTTATCATATCATTTCATGTTCTATTAGAAGAACTAAAATGGAAATAATTTATTAAGTGTTATACCCCTTCATTTGAAATCCTATTGCGGGTCACACCATAAGACTTATAAGGATGATATTTTCATCCCCTCATAACCATTATTTCATCAGTATAGATGTTAGTATATGATTAATAAATGTATTGGGTGAGTGATGAATTTTTTTAAGTGCAAATAGTAATGGGTATTTGGTTACATTTTAATAAAGAGTGATTGGTCACACATGGAATTTTTCAAAATATTAAAATATATAAATTTCTTAATGAATCCCAATGTCACCAAAATGGGTCGTATTAGAAGTGGGAATGGGTAAAAAATAAATAAAACCATAAAATGGGGTTAACTATTGTGGTCTCTATTTTCTTGGGCCATATCATTTTACTTTTCTCCCTTTTATCACATTTAACCCATAACTGAGGTGATAAATATTTAGCATGGGTATTATTCGTCCTTCAAAAAAAAATTAATTTGAAATTAATACCAAAAATTAATTATGGAGATACAAGAAATTTATTCTATTCTAAACTATTCAATTTCTATTAGGGTAAAAAATTATTTTTAAAATAAATTTACAAAACATAATGAAGGCCATTTTTTTGAATTGATTATTTCAATAAGAGAAATGATATTATAGAATTTTTTTTCCATTCTAAGGGAATTAATTTGATTATATTAAATTAATGTATACCAATACGTGATTAAAAACTAATAAATAAATTATGGTACATTTAAATAAATGATTAAAATAAATTAACTAATTATATATTTTATTTAAATAACATTAATATAATTTCAAAAATATTTAGAATATATATCAATATTCAACATTTTAATTTTATCTAAAAATTATGGTTTATTTAAAAAATATTATTGCATGAAAATATATTTCATAAAAAATTATGTTATTTTTATAGAATTATTATTTCATGAAACTGTTTGTTTTACAAAATATTTATTTTTTAATATTTACCTAAATATAATTTATTAAAAATATTTATCAAATATTTATCTTAATAAAAATTCAGAATACTAAATTATTAAATGAAATTTATGTCATAATAATAAATTTATAAAAATTATCATTTATTTTTTAATCTCGTTACAGATTAATAAAATGTGAATGAATTTTTTGTTTCTTTAAACAATTAAACATACAAACTATATTTTAATATCTGATTTTACATTTTTCCTCCATTAAAAAATTTAAATCCTTTAAATTTAAATAATGTATCAACATGAACATATATTGGTAGTATATCATTATAAGGTCCTCTATTTTACACTTTTTGAATTGTATTTTATGATTTTATTCTATCATCAACAATCGATTCATCTAATTCTGGAAACATTATTCTCTAGTGTTAAGAGTATGGTTAGGTACTTCGCTGAACAAATAATCTTGTTCCAATTCAATTTACTCAATTTTGATAAAATCAAATATTTAAATAATTTACATCATTAATTATGGTATATGGAATCCATCATTAAATTTATAATGGATAGGCAAAATTTTAAAATGAAAAGCTATATCTTTAGTTATTTATAAATCATTAAAAGAACAAATGTACATGGGACCTATTTTCCAATTCATTCTGAATGTTTTAAAAAACTTCAATTTATTCAACTTCAACAAAACATGATCTACTATATGAAAAACCAAATCCTTTATTTGGTTATCCACACAAATTTTTTCACTCTTTGAGATTCCTTAGTATGATGCTAAATAGTTTTAAATTTTTCTTTTTTCTCTATACATGATCTTAAAAAATGATTTCATTTGACAAATTCATCCCTACAAGATGTTTTAGGGAATCACATACCATAAAATATACCACAATTTTCAATTTTAATACTCTATTGAATGATATTATTTTAATAATATAAAACAAAAGTTATTTACTGATCCCACTAACCTTGAATGTCAAGTGATCTTGACCTCGACATGTCGTTAAATGTCTGTATAGTCCTTCCAGGCTCCCAATCTAACTTAGGATGACATATATTTATCCATTTTAGATCGATGTTATGATCCATCTGAAGACTTTTCTGTAATTGATATGAAAATAAAAAATGTGATAAAATATTATTAGAAGAGTCACACCATGACATCTCACTGGTTCTTTAATATAGAGTTGTCTGAGGAACCCATGCAGTAGATAATCACTCATAATAAGTAAATGTGTGAAATTGGTAAGGTTATCAACATTATCCCATATAGGGTATTTATTTCTTATAGTCTATTTTCATTGTTGTTAATAGTTAATATATATATATATATAATCCCATTTCCACACAAGAATATCTTGAGGTTGCAAGACTCCATTAGAATCTTGTCTCTCTACCTTTACCTATTCTGTAACCAAGAATCATAATATATAATCTAAAATTTCCATGTTCACATTATTCAACAATAAATGTAACTCGACATCCAGATACATTTTGGTGCTACCATGGAGTATATAGATATTTTATCTCAATGATTCATCTAATAATTTTTTTTCTGAAGAAATGGCTAAAACATTTACTCTTTCAAAATGATAATATAGATTTCTAATTTTTATAGCAATATAGAATCAAATAATTTATATATTTTGTTTATATTTGAATATTCTTATCATTAGGATATGTACTTGTTATTTTCAATAATAATAATGGTTTTCAAATCATTTGAAATGGATTTTGGACGTCACCCTTCCATAATGACTACCATATCCAACATTACAATACCCATGAATCTATGAAATTTTTTAATCATCATTTAACAGGAAATACCATGATCATTCCAACCAACACATCAACAACCTTATTTTCCTTCCCTTATATGTATTATATTGGGAAATCAGAGTCATTAAATAACTAAATACACATCCTTTGGTTGGTTTTTTGTATTTCTATGAGAATAATAATTTTTTTCTTTTGGATCCTTATATTTATTTAACATTCACCACAAAGGATATTCCTTTATATTTTGAGTGAATATACTATGTATTCCATCAATAGATTATGGGTTGTCAAATCATTCATTGATCTTTAACTACCCTGATGCATATGTAATGACTATATCCTTCATCATAAGGTTAGATATAACTATCATCTTTGAAGCATTAATATATTAAACAAATCCATCTAATCACAATTTAAATGTTTGCAACATTTCATTATATAATATACCTTTTAATTAATTAAACAAATTTACATTTTTCTATGAAAATGAAGGTTACAACTTTAAAATTCTACATGGTAAATGGATTATATACTAAAATCATCGATATAAACATATAATTCATGGAGTGTATGCAACATAGTTCTGTTAGTTGGTATTATCCATTAAATCAAAAAAGTTTTCTAGGAAGGATCAAGTAATATTAATTTATAAGATATGTTATGGCTATGAAAATAATCATCCGGAATATAAAATTCACATTTTCTAAATTTTCTATATAACTAATTCTATTTTAAATTAATAATAATGATTAAAAATGAATATTACCAATATGATATTATTTAGTGTATATCATGATATAATTAATATAATCCAGAACAATATTATTGAGATAATATTTGAATATATTGCCCTTCATATCCAAATAAATAGTAGGATTATTAGTGAATCTAATGGTAATAACTACAAATTCATAATTTCACTACCTTTTTTGAAATTTCATATTGGGGATATCCTCCTCAATTAATCATTGTTGATGATACGAGAAATTTTGATAAATTATTGAAATAAAATTAAGAACTATTTATTTGATCTAAAATGTCATCAATTTGTCAAGAAGATACTTATTCATTGTGAATGTGAAATTGATTTCCTTTTAATCGATGAAAATACTTATAGACCCATAAATATACTTATGAAAATGTATAGGGATTACCATGGTTATAAACTATGGTGTTCAAACCCATCATTTTACAACTCCGACTATTCTTTCTAAAGTACCAATAATTCCAATATTGTTATATTTTTTGATGTCTTATATATGTGTACCTAATCAGGGATGAGATCAATTGAAAACTCTTATTCATGCTCTAAAATTTTTCCAATAGTTATCCAAGAAACACATCTGTGTATTCCTTCAATATGGTAGCATAATGAATAAAAATTATACTATAAACACTCATAGGATGTGACTAATATTCTTTTTTATGTATTTCATTAATAATAACTACTTATGGTAGATCCAAACATGAATAAGTTTAATTTTTATCTCTACTAAATTAATTTATTTTGAATCATAATAATGAATCATAATCTATTTCTACTTAAAATAACATTTTTCATTGTAATTTGTAATCCAATAAATACTATGGAAAATATCAATTATAAGGATTAGAATAATAATAATGTTTCAAAAATGAGTATCTCAATGTATCAGAGATGGAATATATTGAAATGTGTTTATTTGAATAATATTTCCACCAAGAGTCATGATTGAAAAAACCCTATTTAATGTGAAATGTAGTTATCTAATTTTTGTGGAGAGAATGGATTTTATAAAAGAGAGTGAATATCAAAAATCAAATTAATAATTATATAAATTTTAGGTTATTATCAAAGTACTCACCACCAATTCATTGGGAAAATAAATATCTCTTTTAGTAACCATGTAATCTTTTAATTATCTACTTTACATAATATTTTGTAGGATACCATTATTTTTAATAAATTTGTTTGAATTATCCTCCATCTATTTAAATTTTAAGTACTTGATAGTTGTAGTTACTTTATTTATATGGAAACATATAACCTAATAACCCCTTTTTTTGATGATTTAATAAATTTAATGTCATAATTAATCAATTAAATAGTTTTTCTTTTCATAATTATCATATATTATAAATACCATCTGACCTATCATCTTATTTGACACATTTTCTTGATTCTTCAGATGACAATTTTTTCTTAATTTCCAATGAAAATATATCTTCAGGGCAATTCATTCTCTTTTTATATAGAACTTGTTCATATATCATGATATTGTGAATACATTTGATAAACTATATCACTTAAAAAACACTAAATAAAAAAATATTATAAAAATATTATTCATTCGTTAAAAATAAATTATATAGTCTACAGTATGTGTGGATAATCTTATAAATATATCATATTATTTTTCAACACATTATTCTTAATTTTGAATTAAAATTATGAACTTTAAATATATTTTACCCTGTTGTTATCATAGATTTTTTTCCAAGAATAATAAAATATAAAATTTTCATCATTCTATACATTATGATTCATTAACGTATTAACTCTTCTACATCAATGAACACCATTTATCTGTATCATCTTTCTTGATAATGCACTCCCTGTATAAAATTTTACACTTCAATAATTCTAAATGATATATATATATATATGTATATGAGTGACTAAATCCATTTTTAGGGACATATGTATCAGTGGTTCCAATAATATATAGAGGAATATTTCACATGAAGTTATACAACATAGTTGAATAATGTTGTAGAACAACGTTTTACTACTATGGGAAATGATATTCACTATAAACAGAGTAGGTTTCCCTAAAATTTTAATGATCTTATCATATCTAACAACATATGTATGGTATTTCATGGTAGAGAAATAAATATAATTACTATGAATTTTTTACCATTTTTTCTATTAGGAAAAATATATATATATAACAACACAAACTGAGTTAGCTCATAAATATAAAAAATTTCATCCCATAAAATACGAATTTTCAGTATTTTTAAATGTTCTCAAATACATTAAGGAATCATCTAAACATTCATGTTATGTATGTTCATTAAAATCCCTCCTCAAAGGGATCCTAATAATCATATATCTAATAGAAATAGTGGAAACCCCACTACAACTGTTACATCCCTGAACCCACACTCCCAGATCTAGTGTTAAAAACATAATCATTATATTTCTGGATTGATACTGATAACGGCGACCCAATTTTTCTTACATAAAAAAATTATAACATCCAAAGTAAATATTAGATCACTTAAATATGAGATTATCTTTGAGGATTTTCTTTTAACAAAAATAAGATAATCTCATACACAAATAAAACCCATGAAATGATGAGGGTATTGTTCAACTATTCTTTTATGTTTGTATTCTATTTTATGTATTAAAAATATTAAATAATTTTTTTTCATATATGAAATATTTATAGAAAAAACTATTAAACCCCAATCCTTTTAACTTGGGGAATATGAACCATATAATCAGTGAGCTGAAATACTCAATAATGGAAAATTAACCATTAACAATTCATTATCATTATGCAGATTAATATGAGAATAATGGAATGATGATATAATATATGTTCATGAGAATAAAATAAGATAATTCATACCTATGAATACCTATATCATTAATCTTGAATTATGAAATATGATTTAACCAAAGGAATGATTTATAGGAATCAATAGTCATGTAAAATGTGATATAAATTTTTATCCATGAAATAATTAAAACCCCATATAAATAATTAATAAAACCTGTTGGTATCATAGAAAATTATATTAATAAACAATTATTAACCCTTTAAAATTTTAATTATTATATGTTATACTTTCAATAGAATAATTTCTTGAAGGAAACTTATTTTTGAAGCATAAAATATCAATACCAAAAATTGAGCGATTAATTACTAGGTATTTATTACAATATTTTAATTGAGTAGGTAATATATATTTATATTATATATATATAAATATTATTCATAAATAGTATTTAAATGTCTATGTTAAAACAAAAATATCTAAATAATATTATTTCCATGTTTATTTAATCATTGCATTCCATGTTGTACATGATTTCAATCATAGTTTACTTCTTTTCAATTTAGTAGTATTACATTCTCCCCTACCCCTGAAAATGTTGTGATTTAAATTTGAATTTTACCTTGGAAATAGATATTTTTAAATCTCAAAACTTATTTCTTTTAAATACCACATTATAAAAAGGGTTAATAAAACTTCCTCAAGAATTAAATGAATGTGAAATATAAAGGTCATCTAGATGAGATGATATCTTGTTTTTCTAAATAGAAAACATTAGTGTGAAATGGAATTAATTACAGGGAAGAAATTTTTATTTCAAAAATAATGGAACTGAGTTATAGAGATCATTGGTCATAATTAGTTTTGTCATAATGATAATATTACAAACCACAAAACCATAAACCAATTAGGATTAAAAAAGGCATCAATTTATCCAAAATCAATATAATATGATACAATTTTTTTTCAAAATCATTATTCCAATGGCTTAGAAACTCCATTACCATATTTAACGATTCCATAATGAAATATTCATGAGAAAAATTAATTTCATCGATTATTAAATTTCCATTAGAATCACATATTTTTATTCATTAGATTAGAATTTTAGTTGATTTTTTTTTCTTACAATAATAAATTACATATGGTTATATTCCTTCCAAAAAAGATAAGATTTTACTTTCCATATCAATATAGAATATCAAAAAATGATGTAAATTTTTCATAACGGAGACATTTCCAAAAATGAATAAATCATTATATAATGATATAATAAATTAATCTCCAAACCTAAATAGTAATACCAAAATACCTAACTAAATTATTCAATAAATGACCATCATTAAAAATCATCAAAATATTTATTACTATGACTAAAACCCAAAAATTATAATTTTTTATCATATATGAATCCATGATATACTAATCGTATCCCTTAATAAATAATCATATATCCAAAATACCCTCAATAGCTAAATTTTTAAAGAAAAAGTTAATCCCATTGGGTATGTCATTCCAATAATCATATACCTAGAAACATGTTATATAATCATTCCTAAATAACCGTTCGCATTAACCATAAAGGTTAAATTTCATCATCCCCAAAACAATTTCTCATGATATCATCAATCACCTCAAAATACCATCAAATAATACATAAAAATTATTTTCTATGATATTTAACATATGATCAACCTTAATCACATAATCCCTTGACAGTACAAAAAACTCTAAATATTATGTAAAATTAAAATATTCCAATATAATATTTTATTATAAACACTCTATGATATCAGGTGTAACTACTTGAACCAAAAATCTTGTAACTCATTCTAGAAGCATAATCCTTACATTTATAGACGTATACCGAAACAAATTACCAGATTTTTTTATTAAATAAATACTAATAACTAAAAAATGAGAAAACGAATGACATACATACCCATGAAATATTTATATTTGTAGTTGAGGATAATTAGGGAAATGTAATTTACAGATATTTCCCTTGAAATCAAGACAATATGTTTTAAAATATAACAATATTTTCATATTCCAAATTAAGTCATTAATATATACCATAAAAATTATTACATATGAATAATTTAGATAGAGGAATAATTTGACATCATTCCTCATAGCATGAGTAGTATATAATATAAGAAGGGTGACCTAAAATTCTCAAATATGGGTAAATATTAGCATTGAAAATTTAATATAATTTTTTTAAAAAATATGATCATAATGGGATAATGACATAATCAATGTTTATGATCAGAACAAAAGATAATTCATACCCATAAATATTTTTGTTTTCAATCACGAAATAAAGAATAAGCTATAAAAAATAAAAGAGTCATAGGAATCAACAATCAAGATAAATTTAATGTCAATATATGATAAATATATCATTAAAAACCCATATGATGTAGAAATAATGTGTGTTATTATATTGTGACATATAAACCATACAAAAACATTAAAAATTTGAAAAAAGATATCGTTATCTTCTAATATAATCATTTTTAATGGAAATGTATTTCTGAAGGGTAAAATGAATTTTCAAAACATTGAGTTATTATTTTGTAATAATTTAATAATATATTTTAATTAAGTAGGCCCTTTGTATTTATTTCATGATAATTATAATCCAATATATTCATTCATATTTATCATCTAGGTCATAGTTACAATATTAATATAATCATTTGTCATTATTCTTTTATTCTAAGTGTAGTATGTCTTACATGTAATAGAACATAATATCATTTTATAATATCTTGGGGTTTTAAACCAGTATCCCATATATGATTTTTATGTAATTTTATAGGTACAAGATACAAGGGATCTCACCATGCATGATCTATTAGTTTAACATTCATATTAAAATAAATAAATACATGATTTATATATTACAAATTTAATATAATAAATAGAATAAGAAACATTTAATTATCTTTGATATCATTCATAATATCCTTATTCATATTATTGGGATATGAAAAAAATATTTGATGATCCTGTATTATTAATAAGGTTTATTTACAATGAAATCTATCATTAGTAAACATGAAAAAATAACTACAAATGTGTCTATAATCAAAAAAACAAATTAAAACAAATACTTGTAAATGAAAATACATTGATAATATTAATTTAATAACCCCAAAAAATGGAATCTAAATAAGCAATAATTTTGATGAATAATCGTATGCATTCATTATTATGGACTCTCAATAATGATATCAATAATTGTAATTCCAGTACTTCTACACCATGAAATAATTCATAACAAATTGAATGTGGTAAGCCAAAAACACATATAATATAGTATAATTATATTCTTTTCTCATGATACATGTTTATTCATCAATGGGTAATTAGTAATTTAGATCCGCAGATCACATGAACATCCAATGTGTTTTCTATAATTTGAATTATCAATAAAATTCATTCTAAGCATTTTTTTTATAATACAAAAATTATATGTATTGAATATATAATATGTAACGTCAATATATAATTATAATAATCACAATCCTCCCATGTGTATAATAAATATGGTATTATTGGATTATATACCTAGTAAAAAAATTTGTTGTTGTCATAAAAAATACCATTATAATATCACATCACCAATTCATAATGAAAATATCACTTACCACTATGGAATGAATTATTTAAAATCCAAAAATATATTAAATATTAGGAAAAAATATTATATTAAAACAACCATGTTAATTTTAAAATAAATATTCAAATAAAATAGTATTCATAATGGAGCCAATAGTTATTCGTTCATCATATATTATGATAATGATTATTTTCGTACCTTTGGTAATAGCTAACTAATTTAAAAAATGATAAGAATATTATTTTAGAAATATTTTTATATAAAATAAAAATTGGTAAAAATAAATTTAATTAATTTAGTAATTAATGTAAATATATTATTGAATAACATTTTAAGGTCTATTTATCTTGGAGGCTAATAAATCTATGGAAACATAAATTTGTCTTAAAACAATACAACTTTTTATATTCAAGATTCAATGAGAGGTGAAATGAAAAACAAACATTTAAAAACAACTATGAAAAAAGTATAATAAAAAATATTGTGTTATAATTATTAGGATAATATAATTTTTAAAAATGAAAATTTGAACATAAACAATCCTCGAATAAAATTACATTATAAATGAAATCAAATATATCAAGTCTCACTTTCCTCTTAAGTAATTTTCACGACATATATAACAAAATTATATTATTTATTGTATTATAATATTACGACATACATAATTATAATATCTTATATAATTCACTTATAACATTATAACACCCAATTATTAATAATTAAATTATAAAATCATTATTTTTGAATGTTAACATTACAGTTTTTCATGTATGTTTTCATTGAGTAGCTTTTTTCCTTAAATATTTTACAGGGTTCCATAATATCAATAAAGATAATGATAATATTAATATAATTAATATAAAATATAAAAATATAATTATAATTATGAAATAAATATGTAAATAGGGAATATGTAACATCATTACATAGAGGTGGTATTCCATATGTATGTAAGAGGAAAATTATAATTTTTTAATGTGTTGAAGGGTATAAATATTAACAATATATCATATTAATAGTATACAAATTTTTATATGAATATAACATGTAAAAATTGTATTTATTATAATAAACATTGAAAAATGATTGTGATGGCAAAAATACTTTGCATTACTACGTACGAGTCTACACGTATTGACAAAAGATAATTTTATTTCAACATTGATGGAGAAAGAGTTGAACATAATTCTTTCATTTAAAAAATAGTATATTATGAAAAATACTTATTTTATTATATAAAATTTGTAATAAATAAATTTAATTACATATATAAGGATATAATATTGAAATATTTGATTAAATGATAATAATTTTCTTTGTACTACCTATTTTGGCATTCACATATTACCTTTTATGGATAATATTTTGATCAAAAAGAAGAATATAATTATTGAGAGGTTTCTAATTATGGTATTTCCATTGTTATTTCCAAATCTATGAAAATAAATATTTTTATAGAAGTTTAGGGATTCTTATATTTATATAATGAAATGAGTCATACATAGAATTTTTGAAATAGATGAAATTTATTAATGTATTTCTCAAGAAATATGGATCCAATGTGACTCGCATTCAATTATTATTAGGTTACAGTAAAAATAAAAAAACAAATTTCATTTATTAATTTTTTTCTGTTATCTTGAATCCCTGTCCCATTATTTTGAACACTTGTCTCCAATTATACCCTTAATCGTGGTGAAAAATGTTTAAGTAATTTATTATTAATAATGAAAAAAATTATGTTCACGTTATTAAATGATATTAATTATCATGATTAAAAATATGTAATAAATTATAAATGATTCAAATACCTAAATCTAAAGTAATTACATTTAATATTAATTAACAAAAATTAATGAAAACTGTTCTTAGAAAAATATTTATTTTAATTGAAAATTGATTTTATGTAAATTAATGGTCAATGATGATTCCAATTGATTTAATTAAATTATTTTAAATTAATTTTCAGTAATTTTTTAAAGAAAAACTAAAGGTATGTTGAAAATAAATAATTTAAAAAGAACTAAATTTTAATAATTTGACAAAATCATTTTATAGATTTTAAAAATATATAGAGGTTATTTCAATGTTCAACATTTAAATTGAAAATTAATTTTATTAAATATTTTAACTATATATTTTACCTAGGATAAAATGATTCAAAAATGTCCATGTTTTTTCAATATTATTATATTTAAAAAAAGATAGTTTTTCAAATTCGTATTTGTCATTTCTCAAAAAAATATCCCTTATTTCTATCAAATATAAAATATTATTCCTAAGAAACTTTTTTCAAGATTATTTAAAAATGAAAAATTATTTTATGATATTTTATTTACATAAATTTAAAATTTTATTATTAATTACATATTTTAATATTGATATTTGAATCATGGTATGATTTAATTACAATGAAAATATTACATAATTTTAATGAATCCCTGAAATTATAGTGGCACACTTATTCATGTAAACAATATAATGCGATAAATGGGATCATAATTATATATCAATATAATTCATTTCATAGAAAATTATATCTCATGAGACATTATTTATGGGACTATGATGTTAACTAAATACACCATGGGGATTTTCACCCTATGAGGTGATAATTTTTCGGAGTGATAAATTAATTATGTTAATAGTATCACAAATTATGTTATGATAAAAATATTTTGATTCCATGATCCCTTAATATTAATGTCCATTTATTAAATATTCAAGATATTATTCTTGGACCATGATCCATGTGTCATTGGATTTTAATCCTTTTTTTATTTTATTTTTTTACATACATTATCGTACCCATATGATTATCTTATTCTTACAAACGATCTTTGAATGTAATCTCTTATTTAATCCATTATTGTTCATTAAATATCACCACTTCTTTTTATTTAATTTACCTATGTCAAAAATGAATGTAATATATTTGGTATTCATAGATGGTTATATTTTTAAGATAATATGTGGGAAATATTGATGAACTGATATAGATTAATTTTTTTCATATATAGTGTTAAAATTTTCAGTTTCAAAAAATTGAATGGGATTTGTTGTTAATTTTTGTTAATTATCTAAAATTGTAAATGTAAAATATCGTAAGAATGTGTTTTACTAAATTAATTTATTTTAGTTATTTTTATGAGATTGTAAAATCTGAAGGATTATTTATGGAATTATTTTTTAGGACTCTAAGATAAATGAGTAATGATATGATTGTAGTAGTTGGGATTTGGCTTTGTAGTAATCACCCTTTAAATCTACATAAAAAATGGGGGTTCGAAACCCATTGGGCATAGTTACTGTAGCATCACTATAGCGGTACTATAGTAGTGGAGCAATGTAGCAACGGTGGGTACTCTAGCGGTGGTAGGACGCTATAGCGGCGTAGAACACTGTAGTAGTGGTGGTACTGTGCAGAACTGTAGTAGGCGGGTATTGTAGCAACACTATTCACATAATGGGCCTTGGGCCAAAAAAATTGGGCTTACAGGCAATGTCATGGGCTATATACCCACCGGGACTTCGGGCTATGTAATGGGTCTCCCTTTACCCAGTTAAAAGAGGTCATTGCTTTGATTTAATTTTAAAATGAGGCTTCTGCCCCAAACATTAAAAAAAGTAATGATATGATTGGATGTACATTAATGATAAATGATAAAACCAAAGGTGTTCCATGATTTTGTTTTTATGATTACATCAATATAACTAATGTAATCATTTTTCTTATGCTGGAAATCAAAAAATAATGTATCCATTTTTTGTATTAATATTTCTGGTAAAATATCAAATAAATAATTATTCTTCAAACACTAAATAATTAATTTAATTTATTTCATGAGCTGGAAAATTGTTTTAAACTGGGGTCTACCACTGATCATTACAAACATAAAATGATAGTTAGCTAAAACATATTTTCATGATCTGAGATCTAAAAAATGGAATAAATATTTTTTATTATATTGATAATTACATAAAAATTATTTTCTTAGGATACCCACCTATTGTCAGTGCTTATTGGTTCATGAATAATCTAACAACCTACTAATCCTTCAATAGAGTGTGTGCGCGCTTTACATGGTTTTGGTTTTGATTCAAAAATTGTTATAGCATGGTCATAGAAATTTTCACTCCATTTTTTATATAATTCTTTTTTTGGTATAATCTTCACATTTTTCATCACATTCTTTTTTGAATCAGTTTCAATGGATTACAACCATTGAAATTAAATTTTTTTGTTTAGAATAAGAAATTACAAAATTCCTCAAATTAAAACTGTTATCCTAGAACCTATTTAAAATAAATATAAAATTTACTGAAAATATTTAATATAAAAATTTCCATCCATCATATTTTATTGTAAGAACCCTACTTAGTTCTCCAACTAAAATAGTTAGTTATTTAAACAATCAGCAATGCTTGTAAATGGGAATGATCATTAACCAATGAATAACCTACCAAAGTGTAATACTAGGTCTAAAATTCAACCTATTTATTATATATTAGTTGAATCGTGATTTAATACCCAATATTCCATTTTTCATGGTTATTAACCCTAGTTTAAACATTTTTATAGCCTCCATCCACCTCTAGTGTCCATATAGGGATGTGACTTCTGGGAAAACCAAAATATATCCACGTGGAAAAAACATCATGATGTTATCCTATAAATAAATGAATCCCTTTTTTTACTATATTAATATAAAATAATCATAAAAATAGTACTAAAAAATAACCAAACCCTCCCTTCATACATACTGAAGTGACCCGTTCTAACCATTATATAATAATTACATTATTTCTGTAAATTTCAAAAAACATATAAATATATTTATATATCCCTAGCACAAAAAATTTTAGTATCTTGTAAATTATCTATATACATATATTAATCTTTATTAATATTTATTTTATAGAAATCCATTATAATCCAATATAAAATATCCTTAAGTTATATTAATCATCATATCCTAGGGAATGAAAAAGAAAATAAATTGGTGACCCCAAATGATAACTAAGTAAAAACATATCACCATGGCATCATGGGTAAGGTCATAAGCCCATCTGAAATCATATATTGGTGTAAATTTATAAGAAAAATGAAAAATGAATAATAAAATTTCCCAAAAGTCAAGATATATATAAATTTTCTATAAATTGAGGAATCATATACCTCAAAAAATCTATTTATACTTATGAAAAAATAATCAAAATTCAATGATGACAACTATAGAAACAAGATTATTATATAATATTATGGATTATACATTTAGGTGAAAACATATGTCATGGAAACCCTTCTTAAAATTCATCACATATTAAATAGTATATAATCGCACATTTATATTCTTCGGATTTGGATAATATTAATATAGAAAAATTATATTTAGATAAACCACTTATATAACCCATTTTCTTGGGACAATGACTCTGATGCACACCTTTTTCTTTGGATAAATCTACATGTGTTACCTTTGGAATGGGATAAAGCATCATGTCTTCCAGTTTGAGATCATGATACATAAACATAAACAAATTTATTATATGGTGATACAAGATACCACCTATCATTATCCATAAATACGTGTTTCAAATAAAAAAAATCAGCATCATATAATAAATAACATTAGGAATGAAAAATAGGTTTGACAATATTTAATGATGGTTTCACTAAATTTTCACTGAAATTATAAATGATTGATAATATAAATTCAATCATAAAAAGGAGAACGTTATATAAAAAAATATATGGTGATTGTTCACAAAAAATTTCTATTGAAATATCTCATTTATTGATTATTAGATAAATAGTGGTGATATTAGTTTTTTTAAAACATGTTTATCTTAGGCATAAAAGAAGAATTTATGATGACTAGAAAATGATGTTTATGAAAATATGAAAAAAAATTGGAAATCATTTCCCACAAAGAAATTAATTAATGCAGTGTATATTTCAAAAATGAATAAATGTTATAAAATGAAATTTTGATCAAGAGAAAAAAAAATTATTTTTAAAAGGTTGGAAAATAATTTTTATATTTTAAAATAAAATTATTGAACACCAAAATATGAAAAATAATTCGTCAAAAATCTCATAGAAAAGGGTTAATTGAAATAACTAAGTCACCAGGGATAATATATAAATTGGGTTATCCATTTATAATTAGAACATATTTGGGAATGAAGAATATTGTTATGAAAGAGATGTCATCATTAAAGAGAATGTGAATGATCATTAACATTGATATAATTTCATGAGGAAAATATTATTTGAGGTTGAATATTTAAATAAAAAATTTAATTTTACACAAATAGATTGAGATAATTAATTATTAAATACTTGGCTGGATGAATCCAATCATAAAGTAAATTTGTTTATGATAAGACATTAAAATTTATTGAAAAAGACTACAGTTATCAATATCCTTTATAACATATGAAATATTTTAATAAAATCTCTCGCAATAGAGAGGATTAATTTTGAATTAAAATAACATGAATGAAAATATATTAATAATATTAGAACATAATAGTTAGATTAATGAAATATATTAGAGAAATGATGTTGTGAAATATCAATTATGTCTTATTTATTTAGATATGAGAAAAATAAACCCTTTGGACCATAGAAACATTTGAATGAATACAACATTAAGGATAATATATAAAATGAAATTTTAAATGTACAGAAAAATAATTGGATCAATTTAATTAATAATATAGTTAAATTTATACACCCTTCTATATAAATCATGGTGTATAATAATAAATATGACTCTAGTAGTGAAAATTTAAGACACAAAATCTTACCTTGATTCCCTCTTTGATGATCACACATTAACATTTTATATTAATAAATGGCTACCAAAATCTAATATTTAATAACATTATTTATTTACAAAAATAATAATATTATTAATTTATGTTCATTACCTTCACGTCTAATATATATTTAATATCTATTTTCAATATTGACTGTGAGTAATCATTATTTAATTTTTGTAATTTTCAAATAATTGATTGTTGTCCAATATTTTACCAAAGTACATCATGTGACAACTGGGTCCCATAGACAGCACAGCCACCCCGCCTTAGCATGGCCGTCGGGTCCTGGCCTACCAGGTACCACCAGTTGCCCCCGCAGACACATGGGGCCCACCCCAGGGTCCACCCACATGCCTGAACAGGTCATCTGACTAATGACAGTCCCCACAAGACTAAACTTGTCCTTTCTAGTGTGCTTTGTCCTCACTCACACACACCATGTGAATCACTCCATAAGGTCACCCATCCTGATCAGTACTCTAGGCCAAGCATGCTTAAATGTGGAGATCTAATCAGGTAGGCTCCCAAAAAGGAAGGTGCACCTTGTTGACATAAGTCATATCATTTAGTCATGTAACCGTTTATCATTTTGGGGTGTTACAATCACCCCCCCCCCCCCCTTTAGGGCACAACGCCCTCGTTGTAGGCCCGACATCTCAACCCAGGCTGTGCACTGCACTTAAGGTTGGGTTCCTCCTCTGATACCAAATGTGACAAATGGGTCCCAGTGACAGCACAACCACCCCACCTTAACATGGCCATCGGGTCCGGGCCTACCAGGTACCACCAGTTTCCCCCGCAGACACATGGGACCCACCCCAAGGTCCACCCACATGCCTGAACGAGTCATCTGACTACTGAAAGTCCCCACAGGCCTACACTTTTCCTTTCCAGTGTGCTTTGTCCACACTCACACACACCTTGGAAATCGTACCAGAACATCACCCATCCTGATCACTACTCTAGGCCAAGCACTCTTAACTGTGGATTTCTAATCAGGTAGGCTCCCGAAAAGGATGGTGAACCTTGTTGACATGAGTCATATCATTTAGTCATTTAACCGTTTATCGTTTTGGGGTGTTATAATCACCCCCCCCCCCCCCCGCTTTAGGGAACAATGCCCTCGTTATGGGCCCTACATCTCAACCCAGGCTGTGCACTACACATAATGATGGGTTCCATTCCAGCGTTCTTTGTCCTCACTCACACACACCCTGGGAATATTTCCAGAAGGTCACCCATCCTGATCACTACTACAGGCCAAGCATTCTTAACTGTGGATTTCTAATCAGGTAGGCTCCCGAAAAGGAAGGTGCACCATGTTGACATGAGTCATTTCATTTAGTCATTTAATCGTTTATCATTATGGGGTGTTACATCACCCCCCTTTAGAGCACAACACCCTCGTTGTGGGACCTACATCTCAACCCCGGCTGTCCACTGCACTTAAGGCTAGGTTCCTCTTATAATACCAAATGTGATAATTGGGTCCTAGTGACAGTACAACCACCCCGCCTTAACATGGTCGTCGGGTCCTGGCCTACCAGGTACAACCTATTTCCCCCGCAGACACGTTGGGCCCACCCCCGGGACCACCCACATGCATGAACGGGTCATCGGACTAATGACAGTCCCACATGCCAACACTTTTCATTTCCAGCGTGCTTTGTCCTCACTCACACACACCCTAGGAATCATTCCAGATGGTCACCCATCCTGATCACTAGGACAGGCCAAGCACACTTAACTGTGGAGTTCTAATCAGGTAGGCTCTCGAAAAAGGAAGGTGCACCTTGTTGACATGAGTCATTTCATTTAGTCATTTAACTGTTTATCATGTTGTGGTGTTACATCACCCCCCCCCCTTTAGAGAACAACGCACTCGTTATGGGCCCTACATCTCAACCTAGGCTGTGCACTGCAGTGAAGGATAGGTTCCTCCTCTGATACCAAATGTAAAAACTGGGTCCCAGTGACAGCACAACCACCCCACCTTAACATGGATGTTGGGTCCTGGCCTACCAGGTACCACCAGTTGCCCCCGCAGACATGTGGGGCCCACCCCCGGGACCACCCACATGCCTGAACGGGTCATCTGACTAATGACAGTCCCACAGGCCAACACTTTTCATTTCTAGTGTCACTCACACACACATTGGGAAGCTTCTCATAAGGTCACCCATCCTGATCACTTCTCCAGGCCAAGCATGCTTAACTGTGGAGTTCTAATCAGGTAGGTTCCCCAAAAGGAAGGTGCACCTTGTTGACATGAGTCATATCATTTAATCATTTAACCCTTTATCATTTTGGGGTGTTACACACCAATCCCATTTAGTATAATGTAATATAATTAATTTTGACTGATAGTTTATAAATTTTTTTGTTTCATTCATTTAGATATTCACTTAAACATCATGTTGATGAAATTAGTTAGAATTGTGTTATACGATTTTTTTAGTTTCGAATGATGGTATATTAATTTATGAAATTAATAATATTCATACAAATTTAAAATCAAAATAAAATCATTATTTAATTTTATATAAAAATTTTCCTTTTTAATTAACTTCTAATATTCACCCATTTTATTATTTCATTACATTTTTTTGCAGGTAGTTAAAAATACCAAAATATATACATGTAATTAATAATAGACAGTTAATTTTTTTAAAATTTATTTATTTTCAAATAATATCATGATTAAAGATTAATTGTAATATTTAATTTGTCAAATTTGTTGATTGAATTATATTTTAAGTCATTTTAATAAATAAAAATCTATATAAAAGTAAAGATATGTTACTTCATGGAGGCGGTAGTCCACACGAGGCACTATTAATGTTTTTATTTATGAATTATTGAGAGTGACATAAAATGTATTATATATTTTCACCTCATAATAATAACAATATTCTGTATGTAATATTTTTTTAAAAATTTTAAAAATTTTAAAATTTATGAGAGGTGGTGTTGATAAACCAAAGTCTTTACTTTGGGGAGGTGGTAGTATACACAACACATGAATGGTGCTATCATTTTCGTAACATAAGGGTAATATTTTTAAATTTTTATTCCCTTATATTAGTAAAATTATGTACACAATCCGTATTAATTTAAATATATTGGAATTATTTATTTATTTTTGGTAAGATACTATAGGGAAGAATATATGTCAGTGATAACAAGAACTAACAATGAAAACATCGACATTTTTATAGAAGACACCATGGAAATGGTGGTCATTATATAGTTGTTTACTATTAATGGCTCAATGATATGAAAAAATAATTTTGAAAAATGATAATGGGATGTTTTACAGTGGAAACATAAATTTTTATGTGGTCTTTATGGGGAAGCATGATGCCTCCTTTTTATGTTTTGAAAAATTTTATAGTAATGATTTCATCTTAATATAATGAGATAAAATTCATCACATTTCTACTAGAACAAAAAATTGTAAATATTGGATTTTAGGTAGAGATATGATTTATTTATTCAAAAAAATAAATTAGAAACATGTTTTTATCAATTTTATTCCCATTAAACATAAATGTAATACATATATTATTTTAATATTTAACTTGATAACAAATTTTTATATAAAAGAATTACTTTTAGACACTAAAAACAAAATGGACCTTATTAAATAATTTTAAAATAATGATCCAGAAAAATTAAATCTATTTATTTATATAAAATTAGATTTTATTTTAAATATTAATTATAAAATTTTCCAATGTAACATATGTAATCCAATTTTAGTATAAATTCAATTATTATTTTTAAAATTTATTAGTGGTAAAAAACTTCTTTGAATATTATTCTAATGATAAATATTGATTTATTCTTTAAAAATTATCCATCTTTCTTCTTTAAATATAATCCAAAAAAATATGTTTTATAAAAAATATTTAAATAATTAGAAGACCAAAAAAGTTTCAATTAATTTAAAATATACATATATTACAGAAATGATAATAAAAAAATTTCAAAAATTAATATAGTTTTTTTAGACAGAATTTTTTCTTCCTGTATTTGAATATCAACAATTATAAAGTGTTATACAATTTTATATATTCATGATATAATATTAATTTTTGGGTAAAAAATATATTTTCAATATTGAAAAAGAAATATATTATTTAATAAGGATCTCAACAATTTATCTTTGGATAATATTGTCATGCGTATTTCAAAAATTATGTTAAATATATTATGTTAAAATTCAAAAATTCATAAACACATTGTAACGTCCTGATTCTGTGTGCCGCCCAATGATTCCTCGTACAATGTTGGTCACATGGAATCAAGCGCATTTCCTCGAATGCTAGAGGCTTCTAACAATATTAAATTCTTAAAATATGTAATACCCTAAACTAGGGTATTGGGAACTTTTTTCCCATATAAATAAATGAAAATAAACAGAACGACAAAAACTACCTACCCCAACATTGTATGATCGATATAGTTAAATCTAAGCCATTGAATCTTCCTAGAAATACATAGTTCTAAAAAACGTATATAACTTTCAAACATGAAAATATCTTAAAAGTGATGAAATCAAGTGAATAGTCTTTATAAGAATGATAAAATCACCAATGCGATTCCAATGGAATCGATAGTTTTTAATTCAGCACACAGGGGTTCGATCGGTGGATCAGAGGAGAATCGGCAATATCTGTCACTCCTTGATGAGATAATGCTATAAGAATGAGGTTATATCAATTAAATGCAACCCCAATCCGATTTATCAATTATAATTAAAAATACATGGGATGTTATGGGAGGTTAAAAGACATGTATATGCATTTAATGGGCCCCACATTAGGAATTCTCCATGTCACCTCACACGGCCATGTACTCGGTCATTACATGGCCAGTACACAACAACCCGTGGAAACCAGGTACAATTCAAGTAATCCTATGTACACAGCTTGTACACCTTAAATATCTAAAAACGTATATTTTTCTCCAAAACACCATAAATCAATTTCCTAACCTGAAATGAGGACTCATGTTCTTACACACTTCCCCCCATAATAAAATTCATCATTAAATTTCACTAATAAGGAGTCTAAGAAGTATCATCAAATAGTTCTAGTCACTACGACCACACATTGGCCCCTCTCTCCTATGTCTCATCTTCTACTCGCTCGTGCTTCTATTACACCCATAATAGAGGAATAGACCGACCACAGAGAACATTAGTGTTGTGTTCAAAAATATATATTGGATGCTCCATGAATGATGCTCCCACCTGAAACTCAACCTCCCTAGGTTGAAAAACACAATATGTCTCTCAGAAATAATGACATAGCTGCGAAATGTTGACGAAGTCATGATTAGTCCATTAAATCTAAGGTAACTGCACTTTATAGGAATCTATCCTAAATCTCTCCAAACCCTCAACATGCAATATGCATCTTGAATAAAGCATACCAAGTCCTCATCGATCTCCATAAGATTTCTATCGTGACTATGTAGTATCCATTTCTTCTGAATCAACCATATTTTCTCCATGGTTTCATGGAAAATATGAGGTCCCAACATATCTTTCTCTCCTACCTCCATCCACCATAGGGTTGATCAGCATGGACTACAGTACAAAGCCTCATTTTGTGCCATCAGAATAGTTTCATGAAAACTATTATTGTAGGAAAAATCTACCAGAGGGATGCGCTTCTCCAAAAAATGTCCAAAATCTAGGGTCAATGATTGAAGAAATTCTTCTAACACCTATATCATACGCTTAGACTAGATATCTGTCTTTGGATGGTTAGATGTACATCGATGTACATGTGTACCCAAATACCTCTATAGTCCTAGACAGACCTGAGATGTAATATGGGTGTCCCTTTCTAAAACGATGTAGTGTAGAGCCCCATGAAAACAAACAATATCCTGGATGAATAATCTTCTCATCTCATCAATATTAAAGGTGTATTTAATCGTTAAGAAGTGTATATCTTTTGTAGGTATGTCAATGAAAATTCAAACTAAATCATTCCCTTGATGTGACCTCAGTAAACCTTTCACGAATTCTATCACAGCATCATTCCACATCCACTCTGGAAATGCGTAACTACTGCAAAAACCCTGCTGGTCGGTGATCCTCCACCTTCACATTCTCACAGTTGGAACACCTCATGAAAAAATCACTGACAACCCTCTTCATACAAGGACACCAATACAAACTGTGTAGATCTCAATACATAGTGGTGACACATAGATGAACTTCCCAAACTAAAAAATGAAAATACCAAATTCTCTCCTTGTGTTTTTATATTGACACCCATACTCACCCATAAAATCTGAAGATCTCATCCTCACCTATGATCCATCTATGAATAGGTTCCCATACTATCAGAAAATCCCCTAGAAAAAGGCCTTCAGTATATGATGGTTGACTCATTATCACACAATCCAGTTAGGAAGAGGTAATAACTATATAAGAATGAAACATCTACCCGTGTCTGTCATGAACCACTAAATGCATCTCAGAGAAAAGAGGCATAAGAATCCACTCACTAATGGCCTCCTGAACTATATATATATGATTAATCTTGCTCAAAGACTCATCCCCTATGTTTCCTTTCCCAAGTGTGTAGGAATTCTCGATATAAAAGGATTGAATATACTCAACCCACCTTCGCAGTTTTAAATATAGATCGCCTTGAATGAAGTTATACATGAGAATTTTGTGGTCGGTAAAAACCACAAATTTTTTTCCCAGTTGATAATATCTCCAGTAGATTAAATCATGAAAATATATAGCCTACTTGATATCATGGGTTGGATGATTCATCTCATGTGTCGTCAATTTCTGAGAACCAAACACAGTGACTCCTTCCATCGGCATAAGCTGTACTCCCAGCCCAATACATGATGCATCACAGTAAATTGTATAACTCTTTCCCGGCTCTAGAAATAAATGTATCAGTGCTGACGTCAACATCCCTTTGAGCTCTTGGAATTTTGAATCATAGGTATCTTTCCACAGGTACATCACACCCATTTTATTCAAGCCAATCAATGGCACTTCTATGCATGAAAAGTCATGTATGAAATTCTGTAGTAACATACTTGCCTTATGCAACTATGAACCTCGAAGATTTTTTCTTCAGTTTTTTTAAGAAAACTACTATTCTCACTTTCTTTGGGTCTATTGATAATGTTTTCTATTAGATAGAATGACCCAAGATGGGAATCTAGTCCATCCAAAAGTGGAATTTTTAGATAATTTCATATAACTAATACACTATTAGGGTAATAAAAATGATCTGAAAAAGTGTAAAATTATCAGGTCAATTGTGATAGTTCACCATGATATCATCCAAAAAAACAAACTCAAAAGAGTCCAAGTATGGATGGAACAATCAGTTCATCAGTTCCATGAAAACTATAGGTGCATTCGTCAGACCGAACGGCATAAACACATACTCTTATAGACCATACCTACTCTAAAAGGCTGTAAGAGTTATATCAGTTAGTCTAATGCATAAATGATGATCAAAATATCTCATGCCAATCTTTGAGAACACACAAGAACCTTTAAGAAGATCAAAGAGATCATCAATCTTCAATTATGGATATTGGTTCCTGGCCTTCAACTAGATTAGCATTTGTTAATCTCAGCAATGTCTGAGGGTACCATCTGCCTTCTTCTCAATAAATAAAAGAATACCCCAAGGAGAAGTACACGGTCAAATGATAGCCTTGAACTATAATTCTTCTAACATGTTCTTGAGCTCCTATAACCATAATGTCTCCATCCAATAATGAGGAATGAACACTAGTACCACTCCTAGAATGATATAAATATAAAATTCTACCTCTTTCACCAGAGGAAAACATGAAATGTCATCTAAGTAAATATCCCTCAAATGGTCCACCGGTAGAGGAATGTCCATATGTGATGCCCCCTAGTCATCTAGATACAATCTAGGAAATTGAGATGTACTCCTCCCAAACCATGTTGGTCGGGTCCTAAAATTCTCTCTTGGACATCCCATTTACACATAGTTATAAATAATACACACTCTGGTGGTGTGAAACTCACCCATCGTCGATAGCTGTCGATAACAGTCTGGTAGGGAACCAACTGGTCCATTATGAAAATTAAATCATATCAAGTCATCTATAATACATAGTGACCCCAAAATAAGTGACACCCACCAATCCCAAGAGGAAAAACCTTCCACTGACATACACTAGTCGTTATAGTCCCCAATAGAGTGTCTAACATCATGATATCAATAGATGTAAAAATATAGAGACCATTGATCTCCATAATAGAATAATATATATGACACTCTCGGAATCCCATTTATCAAAATGTGTGGAACCTAAAACTATGGCAACTATAATTGTATATATAATTGTAGATCATTTTAGATCCTACTAATGTTCGGTCTGCTCTACTAAAAAATTCTGACATGCACCATGGCCCTGCGATCCTTCCTAACCCACCTGAGTTTATCTACCCTATTGTAGGCGAATTACTAGTAAATGGCTACCATGACCATGAACTCCAACATGGCTTGAATATTCAGATTAACTCCAGTTCACTGACTAAGGATAATCTCGCGGTCCTTCCCCCGAACAAGGAGTCATAGATGAAAATAATTCACCAGCTGCAGGTGATAAAAATAATCAAAAATTCTAATGATAACCCATATTTCCTCAATATCAGAACTCAAAAAATTCTCTCTAGAAATGTCGCATTGTATGACCCCCCTCCCCACACTGGTGTCAAACCACTTAGCTACCTGATTCTGCATCCCACTTACTCGTATCTCTACGTAAAGACTCTCTGTAGTGCTTCCTACTATCTTTCAGTAAAGCACCAACTCTAGATGTTGAACTGACCTATCCCACAACACCAGAATCCCTTAGGTTTTGCTGTGTGATTAATTTATTATTGACTATGGATGATATAGACATGACCCTAAAGATACTCACCAGAGATTATATGTCATTCCTGAGACCATCTATAATCATCCTCGATAAGAATAACTCCTCACCCCCTAGAATTGGTGTGAAGAGCTACAACTATGTTAAGAGAGATGAAAGCTCCCTAATTGAGAGTGTACCCTCTCCAAACTCATGAACCCTCGAGCACAATCGTCACCGAATGTCTCTTGGTAAGAGTAATCATATGATGTATGATTGAACTCATCCCAAGACATACAATACTAGAATCCCACCTATGATATCATGTCCCACCATCTCTTGGTAGAATCCCAAATCATATACATAGTGAGATTCACCCACCCCTCGGGAGGCATCTCCAGATGCTCAAATATATACATCCTGGCTTTTAACAATGACTTTATAGCATGGTGTCCTGCATCCCCTGAAAATGTGGTAGGATGTTGTTGTTCAAAAACCCATGTCAACACTGCGATAGATGAGATATAATGTAGTGTTCCCTGGAAAGTCTCTGTAAAACTCAGGTTTCCTTCTCATAAATGTGCATCTGCACCAATATCTGGAATGATGGCGGGTTCCATGACATGCACGACGTGAAGATATTTGGGTAGTCCATGATATATCATTTCCAGTGTCTGACCATTTCCCTATATCTAGCATACAACTAGATGAAATCATGGGGGAATCCCTCATTTTGGACATGCTCACACATTTTTTCGATATTATCATGGACTGAAACCTAGAATTATAGGAATGAAAAATGAGAAAGGATATATTCAAGTTTCTTAAAAAAAGGATACACTGGGTGTATGACCCCTACACAATGTGTTACATTATGCTTTTTACATGGTGTGCTCTTCCAAAAAAAAAGTGGTTGTGTAACACCCATACATATGGTGTCTTCTCCTCGAGACATGGAGTTTACTTCAATAGTTTTCCCCCATCATGAGTTCCTCAACATGGCTAAACATGTGGTTCCTTCCAAGGTGACATCACGTAGTGCGTGAGCTATGGACACAATGTGTACCACTTATTTTACATACTCCTTTGTCATTGGTTGCACGACTGGATACAAAGTTGCCACAACACAACATGTTTATGCCAGGCAGGACGTGTACTTGAACAATTTCACCACACATTTTTATTAGTCACATGGTCTGATACATGGTCATCATAACACGACACATACATCTGTTATGTACTGTGTTCCATAAATGATTTTCCATCCATGTGTCTCTTCCCACACAAACATTCACACAGTTAAAGACATCACGATGTTTACTCAGAGTACACGACATGTACTTATGATATGAAATTACCACCAGAAAAGGATACATGAAGTGTATTTATTACTACACACTATGTATTTTTTGTTTTATCAAACATTAAGCCTTAAAAACTAATCTAGAACCCCATAAAAACACTGAAACAAACGTTTTTACCTGAAAAATTCTAATTTTTGAGGGAATATACTCCTCATGAATCAATGTTTTCCATTATATTCATCTATATCACAATGTATACCAATGTATCACAACACATGATCCACCAAATTTTGATCCATGAGGACCTATAAAATTTCAAGGGCCAAAGTTTGGTGCTCATCCAAAAGAAACATTACATATCAGCAATAACATATCAAAAAGCAGATATTCTATCAAGTATTCTATCACAACAACATGAATATCTACAAAAACATCTATAAAAACAAAATAAAATTGCATATTCACCCTAAATGTCATGAAATGAAGACATGACATGTGATCCCTAGTTGGATTCAATGTGATGCATGAGATTTCATACCCTCATCTCATCAGGTTGCAACAGAAATATGACCTTAATAATATCAATGGTAACAATAGAAAAACATTTGAATAACCCAATGGTGAAATCAATCAAATATAATAATTATAAAACTTTAAACATTGAAATAATCGAGGCATATTGGATTTTCCCTATACACGGGTTAGCTACCCCCTTACACAATTTTTTACCAATAGCACATTCCATCCTATCCTTGTCTTTAGGATCCAAAAATAATGTCATGAATAATGAAACCCTCTAATATCACCTTGAAATGTCACGGTTCGGGGTTCCACCCAAAGATGTCCCATACCCGGTTTGTCACATGGCATCAAGCCCATTTTCTTGAATTCTATCGGTTTCTAACTAGAATTAAAGGCCTTGGGATTGATATTGGAAATATTTTAACCACATTAGAAGAGTAACACATTAGAAACAAATAAATTATTACATCGAATCGAGTAATTTAAAAGAATATGTAAACAATGGAATAGTGATAGTAAATAAACAACTGTAGCATATATATATATATATTTGTAAATAATGATGTATGTGAAATGTATCTGGTAAAGGAGCTAAACAAATCAAAATGTTGGAATACTATACTAAACTATTGTTCATGGAAACACTAGTAAACCACTCCAATAGAATCGCAAGCCTCAACATTGTCCCATGCTCTCCATCTCCATAGAAATTATATACCAGATGTTGAAGGGAAGTTTCGCTTATCTATACCTGCAATAATATTATCATTTTGGGCCCATAATCATGACTCAAATAGGGTGTGAGATGAATCCCAGTAAGCAACCTCCCATTGTACAGTTCCTAACTATCAGTGAATATATATATATAGAATATGAAATATGAAGTCCTTAGTAATAAACACGGAAGTACTCCAAAGTAATCAATCTAACAGTTTCATAAACATTAATTTACATATGTTAATTATTTATAAAATCATTCAAATGTAAACATATATGATTGTTATCAAATCCTAACCCTTCTTGTTTAGATTATCATTTAAAATAAAAGTTATAATTACCACATGGGATAGCTCACATAGTCTTACCCCTTTGGTCTCTTAAAATAAAAAGTCTCCCTATGGATGCACTCACCGTCAATTACCCACATATTCATTTAACGATTCACTACAGAATCTCTAAGAACGAACGTAACTTAAATTCCAAATGTGCTATCATAATGATACTGTTGGACACTCTGAGGGGGAAATCAATGACAATCCCCCATATCGTATTGCATCATCAAATGAACAACATGTACTCTGGGGAAGCCCTCAATGTCAATTCCCGCTATGGTCTCACAACACCAGGGCTAGACAGCTCTATATAAATAAATAATGCACAAGAAAATACTCAGAAGCCAATGTAAATAACAAATACTAAATGGTGAAATGGATATAAATCATAACAAATGCATGTTATATAACATCAATCCATCATAACATCACTAGGAATGGAAAACAAAGCAGCCTATGATGAAATTCCAGACCTAATGGCCAATATCAGATTAAACATGGGAAACCACATCCATAACATGATATATAACCCCAATTACAATAAAAACCCCTTTCTCATGAAAATAGAGAATATATGACATTAACAAGATTAAATTTCGAAAACATGTGTTACCCTAAACTAGGGTACTGGGAATTATTTGCACATATAATTCAAAGAAAATATAGGAATGGAAGATGCCACCTACCTCAATGTTTTATTATCGATATAGTTAAACTGTAAGCTCTAAATCGATCTATAATACCATCGATGTACCAAAATGTCTAAAACGTTCAGTAATGAATATCTCATGAAAGAAGAAAAATCAAGAGGATATGAAATAAAAAGTGTAAGAGCACGTCGATATGATTTCAACATAATAAAAAAATTTCAATTTGGACCACAGATGGTCATTCGGGGGCTCAGAAAATAATCGGTGATATCCATCGCTCCTAGACAAGACGTTGCTTGAAGAAAGAGGTTTTGTCAATTAGATGCTTCCCTGATCAGATTTTTCAATTAAAAATAAAAATACATGGTGTGTTCCTAGAGGATACATGTCATTTATAGGGATTTATGAGGACCCACTTTCGACGGTCTCTAGGTCACCCCACATAGCCAGGTACTTGGTCGTTACACGGTTAGTACACGACTACCCGCAACAACTAGATACATGGCGTGTACTCATAAAAATTATAGAAACTATTATTTTTCTCAAAAACACTAGAAATCATGATCCATACATTAATTGAATATTTAGTTTCTTAAACTTATCTTTGAAATTATAATATTAATAAAATTTTATTTATTGAAAACTACCTTATTTAATTATTCATTATTATTTTTTCTATCTCATTCAAATTCCTATAATAAATGAGTTAATATGTCAGAAAATATATTTATTATCCAAAAAATATTTTTAAGGTGATTTATTTTATTTTTATAATACATTATACCATTTTCTATGAATATAAATTGCCTTTATATTTTAAATCATATTTATCAATTTTCCTCCAAATGTATATTTTTTAGCTGGTAAATATTTATTTATTTTTTACAGGTATTATTGTTCATAAATTTTCAGAATAATACATATTTCATATATTGTTTTAGTTTGATAATTCTTTTGGATAATACTATTTAAAAATATATTTATTTGGGAAATTATATTCCAAAATCTTATGGTGTTACATCAACACATTGAATAATAAATGTTAATGATCCCCACATGGTAGAAACATGAGTATTTAATTCATAAAAAATTACTATTGTTAATAATTTATACCATAGAATAGAGCTAAAGGTAGTTGATAATTATCTTATAATTCTATAGTAATTACACAAAAACATTACGATAATGTAACATTAATAAGAAGAAACAAATATAAACGTTCAAAAAAATGTGTTATAATTTATGAAAATGATCCAACACATTTGTTTAAAAATGAAACAACATGTACAGACAAAAATATTAGATATAATATAGTAATAAAAAAATGATAAAAAAAGGATTCTCATCCAAAATGATCCATCAATAAAAATAATAAAATAATCGTAAAAAACACATGAGAATATACCAGGAAACATGGGTTTTTCCCACATCCCATCTCATCTCTCATCATACCAACATGAATAGAAAATATATCAGAGAATAGTGATAGGTTAGGTGAATAAAAACATTACAGTTATACACACCCATTATAATGCGTAAGGATGGAGTGAAACAAACCTAGTAGGATAATGGTTAGTATTATATGTTTTTATAATGATAGATCATTCAAGTAATAATTATTTTATATACATTAAAAATAATATTATTCAAGAGCCATTGGATAATTGAAACTAATTATTAAAACCTAGTTTACATAACTCTATTTAATGAAAATAACCATTTCAATAAAAATCATTTATCCCTATTGAAATCCACAATCCATAATCAAAATAAAAATTTATAATTAAAAAATATACAAATTAGATGGTTACAAGTATATTACTTCCCAAAAACTAGTAATTCAAATAAATAAACATTCTAAAATTTCCCTGAAACACAATTTACTGAAAATGAATCACATCAACCTAAAATGATTTTCTAAAATTCGTACTCAAGATTAGTAAATTTTGATGATGAATACAAAAAATTAATAAATTAACTATAGTGTTTCATGAAAATACTGTTAATTATTCCACATTGTATTAAAATTTCAAGATCCCTTTATTATTAATCATTAAAAATTTATATAGAACACTATTATATATAAATTTATTAAATTATTTGGACATGAACCATAACTACAACCAATATTGGGAAGAAAAATGGTATTAAACGGAAGTGTAATAAAGAGAATCCACTAAAGAAATGTTTTAGGTAATCATAAAAGTGTTCGTGGATAAATTAAAAGAAAAAATAATAATTCCCTTAAATGATCTTATGTAAGTACAAAATGATTATTGAAACATCATATGACACTTGAAATAAAGACATAAACAAGGTATGAGGACCCTTGGAATACACTAAAAAACATATGCATGTCTCTGGTAGTAGTATAGAACTATCCAGTAATATGATCTCTAAAGAGATTACCACTACCATCCGATATTATTCCTCCCTCTACTTATTTAATTATATCTAAATCGGTTTTTCTTAGAAACATTCCCTATAAGTTGAACAGTATAATCATCCTCTGACACTCATCCACATCATATTCTTTATCATTGTATTCCCATAACATTCATAATGTGACTGAAAAAAATAGAATAAAAAAAATAGTATCTATGAAATTTACTAATATTGTTGATCACTTATTCATCTCACATAAAAAAGCGCATAATGAGATAATATTTTTAACACTCTAAATATTATCCACATACATATGTTACTAAGAGGATAATAGGAAATATAAGGAAAAGGGAAAAAATATGGTCTTATAACACTCATAGAAATTGTTTAATATATAGTTCCAAACATGAGTTTCAACAATAAGATTCAAATTCTGATCCATATCAAAACCCATTAAGTCATTAAATATATGATATTTATGGAAAAAATTATAAAAAAATGTTTCATTAAATCACTATGAAAATCCACACATAATTTAAAACTACTATTGAAATACTCAATTCCACCATCAAGTGGAAAATATATCCTACATGGGCTATATTAAGAAAAACCCCATCAACCCAAAGGTTGTTCCTACTATCATTTCATTGACCTAAGATTTAAACCATCACATCTTGAAGTACTGAATGGTTTAATAGTCATAGTAATAAAGATAAAAAAATGTTTACCATATTATACATGAATACAATAATTAGAACATATTTTATTGTCGAGGGAATCATTATTTCCTATAGAAAATCATTGAATATAAAACATACTATAATTCACAGTTTCCGGATATAAGGAATCAAAATATGGGTGTGATCAAATACTTTTCATGGGATGAGTACAACATAAGCTATAAATAATGATTAATAAGCTTCACTATGTCCTGGTAAATAAATGAACAAGAATTCCATTTAAATAACCCTAATATCATTATAATATATTTTATAATTAATATAGAATGATAAATAACTACCAAAACATTTCATTAAATAAATAAGATGTGAATGAAATGCATCCATAGATTATAACACAGTGAATATATAATGGTTACACAACTAGAGAAATGGGTAACTAGCATTAATCTATAGACACGCATTGATAAAACAATGGCCAAATATATTTCCTTCATATCATATATTCATGGATCTATATAACTGTGTCTAGAATCTACAACTATAACCATAGTTTTTCAAAACCAATGCTTTCGGTCCCCCATGCTTTCATGGGAAAAAAAAATTCCCACCAAAAAGATCATCAAAATCTCTATTTCTTCAGTTTTTAAGATATTCCCCTGGTTTATACTAAGATATATGACCAAACATATATATATATTCTAGTTCCTCATTGTGGTAGTAGTTAGGCGGTTTAAACATAAGGGTGAGGTGTGGGGATCGAATATGGGAAACAACACATTTTATAGGCTATATACATGGTTTATCGGGGCTATAGCTTTGGTTTTACACCATAGAAATAACACATATGGCCATGAATTAATATATATCTATAAGTAAACTTACTCGGTTCATGACTTTGTGACATTTTTCCATATTTTAGAAAACTATTTTAATATCCATGTATTTCTAATGTTTAATCAATTTCAATTTTTCATACCCTATTTCCATTGTGATAACACCCACAGTTCGAAAAAACTATGGCTATAGGCTATGTACATAGTTTTGGGCCCCATTTCCATGGTTTCTAATCACAAAAAGAGCCCTTTTTATAGTTGTGATGTTAATAACTATGTTTTTATGAAAGAAATTCCTAATTATTTGATGTCATATTTCCTAGTAACATGATACATTTACCATAATTATCTATCTAGGATACTATTTAAAACATTATTTTTAGAAACCCATATTAGTTTTGTGAATACCTTTTAAAATTAACTTATAAAAATTATCCATCCTCTTGGAAATTTAAAACTACTTGGTTAGAAACAGGATGGGTTTGTGCCTAATTAATTTTATCAAATTGGATGACTAGTGCATTGAGGGGATTTTATTAATTGGTCCCCAACCCATAAATTTCATGTTAAATGATTTATTTTTATATACAATAATATATTTAATTTTTCAACATTATTCCTTATCAAATGTATGCATAGAATAAAGGATACAAATTTATAAATATTTTCCCAGTTTGTCAAATATTAGTCATTGTAACCATCATAAGTAAAAAATGATATACAGATGAAGATTTATAAATTTCAATGATAAATAATATTGATATTTAATGTAAATATAATAACTAATTATTATAGGAAATAGAATATTTCAAAGATTAGTAAATGACTACCAAATAAAACAAGGAGGTGAATGTGAATACTCACCTTAGTGAAAATAATAATTAAGCTTTATGAGAATGAATACGTATAGAAATGAAATATACATATTTGTGTAGGAATAAAGGGTTTTTGAAATTGACGAATATAAATATCATAACATATCTATAAATAAATTTTTATTTAAAATATCCTTTAATTTTGTAAAATAAATTTATTTGAAATTTTATTTTAAAAAAAAATAAAATAAAAGAACCATGAAATATAATAAAGGAAGATTTAATGATAAGATTTCTGTAATGGGGTTTATTACATAAATGACATAGAATTTAAAAATAACATTTATTCCACTGTAAAATGGTTAGGAATGTATCATGTATATAAAATTAAAAGAAGATTCCTTTCACATTTTTCATAATGGCCAAACATGTATTTTTTTAAAATTAATGAAGAATCAATTTTAAAGATTATATAAAGGGTTAACGTGGGTTAAAATACAGTTGATAAATCATTTTGATAAATTTAAAACAAATTGAAAAATATTTTTATAAAACATTGTTTTTGAAGAAATCATATTACATACGGAAGAGAAAAATGTCGTCATATTTTAATTAAATGTTTCTCAATAATTTTATGTACCAAAGAGGGGAAAATGGAACTATTACTTTTAATTATCATGAATAAAATGATTAGAATAAAATTACATGGTTTTATTATCAAATTTTTAATTAACATCATTCAACTGATATTCTAGAATAGAAAATAATTATTAGAATGATATTTTGAAATGACCCCTTAATACTATAGTAATGTTGAATTAAAAATTAATTAATGAATAGAATATTTTTAAAACATTTAAGATCGCATTATTAATGTTCAAATAATATATTTTTAATCAAAATTCATTATAATAATTTTCATGGTATGTAACACCCCGACCCTACATCATTTTCATGAGGATGCGGTGAGGGATACATGGCCTTAAGCGACGTTCACAAGACGCCAAGGGCTGGAAAAATATGCTGAGGGATTCAAGATCAAGTTGGGGAAGGATTTTCTGTTGAGACAAAACCATCCCAACCGTCCACTAATAGCCATTATATGATGCATGTCAAATAAATTTCCAAAACATGCATTCCCAAAAGACAACCATGTGGTTCCACAACATAACTAAAAATCAACACCACCCGACATGTCCACACAACATCAGAGTACACTGTGGAAACTAAACAACCAAACACCACCAGCCATGACACCACCACAGCTCCACACGGAGCTCCATGCCCCATGCTCCACCATGGGATCTCAAACCTCCACATAAAGAGTGTAATGCCATACCTTTTCCATCTTCACGGTCCACAACATATGAACAAACACCATAGTGACAAAGAAGGGGGTGAGTACTAAAACTCTGTATGATTTCACCAAATTTCATCCCTACAAAGACAACTTGGATAAAACCATTAGCACATTTATATAAAATAGTTTATATAAATTAAACCACAATTTCAACCATTTTCATAAGCCAAATATGTCCTTACCAAGCCATCACATCGAAACCAAGAAACCATGGGAAGGCCAACCAAACAAGCCACAAGACATCTCATCATTTACCCATTAGCACAACAATTCCATTTTTGCAATGCAATGCACAACAAAACAACCATACAACAAAACGATAGAGCTTCCGTCCAACCAGTTCACCCATTCACACCAAGCGGACCTTCACGTCCACTAACCATTGATAGTGGCCCTTCCATCCACTATCCATCCCCTTTTTATAGTGGTACTTCTCACCACTTCCACACAACATTCAAACAATCCAAATCCAATCATATAACCCACCAAGGTCCCAACCACATGCAATCACCCAATTCCATCGCATATAAATCCACTTCAATAAATCACACATTTATTGAAAACCATTTTCCATGAAAAACCACATTTCAATAAAACAACCCTTTAATTTAAAACCATTCCCATCAATAATTTTCACAAATCAATCAAGGAATCCCATTTTAAAATCTCTATTTCAAAATCCACAAAAATAGAATTTCCCCAAAAACCCTCATTTTCCAAAAAATTCCCAAAACATCACCCAAGGGATTTATAACAAATTTTTCACATTTAACACAATTAATTTCAAGCACAACAAATTAATTGTAACTAAAACCATTAGATCTAACCAAGTGGAGTCGGGAGAAAAACAACCTACCTTTAGGGTTCCTGAGAAATCGACCCAAAAGAAATCACACCTCGAATCCCATGAACGCACCACCGAAACATCTCTAGATCCCCATACCTAACATTCACAAGCCTTAATATTAACATCCAAGGAAAAACAACCCCAGATCTACACACAATAACTGTATATCTAGAAAACCATGAAAGAGAGATATGTTGATCTAGAGGAAAACACATGTGAAACAAGATGAGAGACTTACCCAGGAGAAACCACATTCAATACACCATGATACCCATTTTAAATGCTTCAAAATCGAGTGGTAGAGAACACATAACCCCTTAGAACCCAAAATCCCAAGTAAGTCTCGAGTGGGAGGAATATTGTAGTTAAATAGGTTATTCCCGAGGGATCCTGGAACTTATAACCACATTTTTATGTGACCGCACAGTTAGCCCGCACGGTTTGGAAATCCGTGTGCGAACTGTGCGCACACTACAACCTCAGAAGCACAGGTCCACACGGTTGCCTCACACAGTTTGTAAAACCGTGTACAGGCCATGCGAAGCCAACTGTCTTCCCTGCACATTTTCTTGGAGAATTTGCATAGTTTCCACTAACTGTGCTCAAACCGTTCACCCCTTTAAAATCCTCCAAACTCATCCAAAATCATTCCAAACTCTACCATCCATTTCCTAACTCATCCCATTCACATTAAACACATAAAAACGCATAAAATGGATACATACTTTATACCTTGGGTACTAAATTCTCCCCAACATTGGAATTTCTGTCCTCGGAAATTAGTGAACCCTCCATTTTCCGAAAGAGGTCGGGCCACTGCTCGACCATTTCATTCTCCTTCTCCCAATTGTCCTCTTGAATCTGACCATGTTCCCAAAAAAAATGAACAAAACTGATGCTTTTACCATGAAAGACATTCTGTTTCCTATCCACAACCCGAACTGGCACGTGTACCAATAAAGCATCCGATTCTAGCTCAAATTTATCCCATCGAATCAGACGGTCATGATCTGGCTGATACATTTTAAACTATGACACATGAAAAACATTTTGCACTACACTGAACATAGCTGACAAATCCAAACGATAAGACACCTCACTAACCTGCCCACGAATCTCAAAAGACCCAATATAACTTGGAGATCACTTCCCCTTCTTTCTTAACCGACAATTTTCCAACCTAAGAGAGATACTCAAGAACACATGATCACTCACCTAAAATAAAAACGAACATCGACGATGACCCACATACAATTTCTGACAACTCTGAGCCATCTCCATTCTCTTTCTGATCAAATTGATCTTCTTTTTAGTCTCCAGGACATGGCTCGGTCCAACTATCGAGGACTCACCCGTTTCCACCCAACATAGTGGAGAACAACATGGCCGCCCATACAATGCTTCAAAAGGATCCATCTTTATGGTTGCTTGGTAACTGTTATTGTACGAGAACTCATCCAATGAACAATACTCCTCCCACGAGCCACCAAAATCCCTGACACAAGCCCACAACATATCCTCTAGAGTTTTTATCATCCTCTCCTATTGATCATCCATCTAAGGGTGATACACCGTACTCATCGTCAACTGTGTCCCTTGGGCTTGCTGCAAGGATTTCCATAAACGAGATGTAATCCTCAGATCTCTATCTGATACAATCAAAACTGGAACACCATGCCTCTTTTCCACTTCCCGAATATTGATTTTGGACAGATCCTCCACCGTATGAGATTCAAGAATCAGGATGAAATGGCCCAACTTCGTTAGTCGATCCACTATCAACCAAATGGAATATGTATTTTGAATGTTATTGGAAGTCATATGAAAAAATCCATTGCTATCTGCTCCCACATTCAAACAAGGATTGGTAATGACTTCAAAATTCCTTTTGGCCTCTGATGCTCTGCCTTGACCTGCTAACAACTCAAGTATATATAAACAAACTCAGCCACACTTCTTTTCATACCAGCCCACCAGAACTATGCTTTCAACGCTTTATACATTTTCGGAATTCTAGGATTGAAAACCCACCTGGAATGATGATAAGACCTAAGAGGATCCTCCTAACAATAAATTGGTACAACCATCTGATTTCGAAAACACAAAACTCAATCGTCATTCAGTTTCCAACCCTCAATGTTCTCCCCACAATGGATTCTCTAACCTAAGGTCACACACTCAGAATCAGATATATGTGCCTCCTTAACCAGGCCAAAAGAGTCCGGTATCAACAAAAATGATATGAAGACTGCTCTGTCACACTGGTCCTCACATTCCAACCACATATCGGCTATAACGTACATCAACTACCACTGGTCTGATACCTCTTTCAGCACATGAGCATATGAGTTTCTACTTAATGCATCTAAAACCGAATTTCCCTTAAACGATGTGTACATCATGTCAAAATAAAACATTTCTAGTTATTACTTCCATCTCCGTTTCCTCAAGATCAAATCCCATTGTGAGAAAATGTGCTTCAAGATCTTATAATCTGTATATACCTTGAATTTCTTAGCGATGTGATAATGATGATCTACTTTCAAAGCATAAACCACTGCTACCAACTCCAAATCATGAGTTGGGTAGTTCTTCTCTTGCCCTCTTTACTGTCGTGAGCCATACACTACCACATGACTCCCTTGAATGAGAACGCACACAAAACCAGATCTCGATGCGTCAAAATACACCACGTACCATTTTCGTGGTTCTGGAAAAACCATGATTTTTGCTGATGTAAGGAGATCCTTTTTCTCTTAGAAACACTGTTGACACATATCATTCCACTGGAATGGAAAATTATTTATTGTCAAAGCTATCATCAGCAAAGCCAAATGTGAAGAATCACAAACAAAACCCAGGTAATACCCTTATAGACCAAGAAAACTCTATATCTCAGACACATTCATGTGATGTTGTCATTAGGTAACTTCCTCTATATTTTCTGAATCCAATGAAACATCTCTTTCAGAAATCAAATGGCCACGAAAATGAACTTCCACTATCAAAAAGTCACACTTTGACAAATTGGTATACAAACAATGATCACCCAAAGTCCCCAGCATTGTCGCTAAGTGTTGCTCATGCCCCACCATTCTCTTTGAATACACCAGAATATCATCTACAATCACAACCACAAATGAATCCAAATATATCTGAAATATAAAATTAATCAATTCCATATACACCATTGGTTTATTCGTTAGACCATATTGAATGACCACATATTCATAAAGTCCATATCTAATTCTGAAAGCTTTTTTAGGAATATCCTCATTCCTTACCCGCAATTGATGATATCCCGACCTCAAGAAGATTTTGGAGAACCACTAGGCTCGCCTCAAATGGTCGAAAAAATCATCAATTCATGGTACTGGATATATATTATTTATCATAACTTGGTTAAGTCTAGGATAATCAACAAAGAGCCTCATGGTTCTATCCTCCTTTTTTACAAACAACACCGATGCTGCCCACAGAGACGTGTTAGGCCGGATAAAACCATTTTTTTAACTCTTCCAACTGGATTTTATATTACCAAAATTCAGCTAGTGCCATCCGATAAGACCGAAGTGAGATCGGACTGGTCCCCAGAAAGAGATCAATCATAAACTCGACTTCTCTTACAGGAGGTATCCTAGAGAATTCTTTAGGAAAACATCCATGAACTGATCCACCACTTCCTGAGGAACACTCTGCTCAAAACCCTCAACTGATTCCAACGACAACACCGCCAACTGATTTGATAACGTACCCACTACTAGTGCCAAAAAACCCATTGTACCTTACCATTAATTCCTCTATCCTCTAAAGAGATGTCTTACACCATTGTGTGTCGTAAAATCCATTGTTCACGCATCGCAGTCGATGTGGGACTTAAAAGCCACTAGCCAATCCATTGACAAGATTACATCATACCCATCCATCTCAAGCATTGAGAAATCCCACATTAGCTCAAACTCACCCAAAACTATACCACATGATTTACACATGAAGGGTTGACACTATCTGCAAACCAGAGGAGTTTGAAATTTTAAAACTGATGGCATCATTTCTACACTTAAACCCAGAAAATCAACCACACAAGCAGTAATAAAATAGTGTAAACCATCCATATCAAAAAACACTTTCATCAAGGTAGAATTTAAAATAATAGTACCTCGTACCGTGGATGGTCCCGACTGATCATCCACCACAACCTGCTCAGCTCCTGACAAAAGTTTTCTTTCCACACACTACTTATTATTTCTCTATTGCAGTGTCGTGGTATTTCTAGAATCACCATGACCCACTTTACTCTGCTGACGAGTGGTATGTTCATGTCCCCGTCACATCGAAGATTACCACATCTATGATCCCTGAGGAGTGTCACGCATACCCGATCTTGGAGAATTCTGACAATAACGCTGCAGAATTTCCATCTACTTACAATTATGACATGGTCGAGGTAGTTCCTCACAATCCCGCTTGATGTGGCTCATAGAACCACACTGAAAATTTCATGACCCTCTCTAGGGATTTGGAATAAGATTTACTGATCCTTCTATCGGATTATATTCCATACTCTCACCCTGGATATAAGTGTCCCTCCTCCGCTTGAACCTAGCATTAGAGTTCTCACTATTCCCCATGGGTCCCGCCATGTTTCCTCCTCCCGGAGCGCCCAACATATCTCGTTCAGCCACCGAGGATCTATTCACCATCTCTGTGTAATAATCTATACACAACGACAATATCTTTGAACATATTTCTTTCATTAACCCCACTTCAAATATCTTTTCCTTCAATGACATGATACCCGCCACCTCAGGTGCAAACCTCACTATGTTCATAAACATAGATGCATACTCTGTCACTAACATCAGGTCTTGGTTCAAATTGATGAAATCAATCATACACTTAATTTGAAATGTATATGGGTAGAATTGTTTATTAAACAATTCCTCAAAGCCTTCTTTCATCATAACCTGGTCTATCCTTGCTTGGACTACCAACTCCCACCGCTGAAGGGCATGATCATCCAACATATATTTTGGAAACATCACTTTTAACTCTACCGGTGTTCCCAAGAACTCGAAGATCTTGTTCATTTTATTCAACCATGATTCTACCCTCTTAGACTCTAAATCACCCCTAAAGAAGGGAAGATTATACTTTTGAAACTAAACAACCTGATCCACATGCCTTGGTTCATTCACATTGTTCCAACTTACCATAGCTATGAAATCTTGCAGTATACTTTGCACCTCCTACTGGTTCACCAGAGGCTCAGGTGCTACCACATTCTTAGCAGCCTCCTCCGGTTGGTCTCTACGATGCCTTTTTGATGCCATTTCTATAAACAGAAAACAAACCACAATGAGTCTCACTATCGTTTACATCACAAAATCTCATTTCAAATAATATTACACAACACTATCACAACAAGGCTTTCCACCTTTTCCACTTGTTCCATGTTTCACCATTTTGAATACCAAACCATTTTCAAAATACCAATTTATTCACAATACAATTTCACACATTCATATCACATCATAAATCATTATAACACAATGAAATATGCATCCTAGTGGGAATTCATTTCCACCATGTATTCCATAATCATCTCGTTGGATACACCCCCGACAATGAGATATCCAATGTCTATAAGTGTCTCCAAAACACTTATGTACCGAAATCCCTGGTAACCTGAATTTCACCATAAAAGGGCTAGATATGTCCATTTATGCTATACATTACATGTTTCTACATTCATATGACTTTATAGCATCCTAAATCAAGGAATGTAACAGAATGAATGTCAATACCAAATCTGAGAATCAAGTCCAAAAGACCGAAAAAACTGATACCACTTGTAACACCCCGCCCCTTCCTCATTGCCTTGAGGAGGCGGTGATGGATACTTGGCATTAAGTGATGTTCCCAAGATGCCAAATCTAGGAAATAAATGCCAAGGGCTTCCAAATCATGTTAGGGAACTATTTTCCCTTAAGAAAAACCCACCAACCCATCCAATAACAACGATTATATGATGCATGTCAAATAAATTTCCAAAACATGAATTCCCAAAAATCATATAATTTGTTCCAAAACACAGATCAAAATCAACACCACCTGAAATGTCCACAAATCATCAGAGTACACTGCGGAAATTAAAAAACCAAACACTGACAACCATGACACCACCACAGCTCCACACCAAGCTCCAAGCTCCATGATCCACTAAGGGATCACAATGCTCCACTAAAGGAGGGTGACGCCTCAGCTTTTCCCACATCATGGTACAAAACATCTTCAAAGGCACCATAATTCCATTGAAGGGGTGATTACTAATATTCAATAGGATTTACCAAAATGTCTTCCCTACACATACAAATAGAATAAAACTGTTATCACATTTATATAAAACTGTTTATATAAATTAAACCGCAAGTTCCACCATTTTCATAATCCAAACATGCCCCTACCAAGCCATCACACCCAAACCAAGAAACCAAGGGAAATCCAACCAAACAATCCCCAAGACATATCATCATTTACCCATAAGCACAAGAATTCCATTTTTTCAAAGAAATGTACAACAAAACAATCATACTACCAAACGGTGGAGCTTCTATCCAACCAGTTCACCCATTCACACCAAGCAGCACTTCGGGTCCCAAAGCCATTGATGTTGGCCCTTCCGTCCACTATCCATCTGATTTTTGTAGCGGTAATTCTCACCACCTCCACACAACAATCAAACAATCCAAATCCAAGCATATATCCCACCAATGTCACAATCACATGCAATCAACCAATTGCATCTCATATCAATCCGCTTCAATAAATCACCCATTCATTGAAAACTATTTTCCATGCCAAACAACATTTCAATAAAACAATAATTTTATTGAAAACCATTCCCATCAATCATTTTCACAAATCAGCCATAACATCCCATTTTAAAATCCCCAACAATAGAATTTCACAAAAAAAACCCATATTTTTTCCAAAATCCCCAAATCATAACCCATGGGATTTCTAACCAATTTCACACATTAAACACAATTAATTTCATGCTCAAAAAAATTAATTGTAACTAAAACTATTAGCTCTAAACAAGTGGAGTCAAGAGATAAACCACCTACCTTTAGGGTTCCCGAGAAATTGACCCACAATCCATCACACCTCGAATCCGGTGAATGCACCACTGAAATCTCTCTAAATCCCATTTCATAACATTCACAAGACTTAATATTAAAATCCAAGGAAACCACAACCCTGGATCTACACACAAAAAGTGTATATCTAGAAAACCACGAAAGATAGGGATGTATATCTAGTGGAAAACACAAGAGAAACATGAGGAGAGACATACCCAGGAGAAACCACCTTCAGTTCACTATGAAACCCCATTGAAATACTTCCCAATTGAGTGGGAGAGCGCCCTTAAAGCCTGAGAACCCAAAATCATGAGTGAGGATCGAGTGGGGGGAAGAATAGAGTGAAATAGGCTATGCTAGAGGGAGCCCGAAACATATAACCCTATTTTTAAGTGGTCACACGGTTAGCCCGCACGGTTTGGCAAACTGTGTACTAACCATGCGCACGCTACTGCCTCTGGAGAAAGGGTCTGCATGGTTGCCTCTATCACACCCCGACCTATCATTTATTTAATTTTATAATTTTCCACGTCTTTTAATTTTTTTTGGGGTTCAGGTTGAGCCCCCGATGAAAAACGTTTGAGTTATGTTAAAAAATGCGTGTTTTTCATTTGACATTGTTGGGTGCAAGGGCGGAGTTCGTCTTGGAAATTCCGTGTGGATTTCACCAAGAAATTTTGTGATATTCCTGCCTTAGAATAATTGAAATGAATGAATTTTGTAATTTATTTCATATTTTAAATTTTTTACTGTTATTAAGAAATTTTATTATTTTTATTTTGGGTAAAGGATTAATATTTTATATTTTATGATTATGATGATGATTATTATTATTTTTATCAAGGTATTAATATTATTATTATTGATATTATTATCTTTTTTTATTATTTTTATGTGTGTTATTATAAATATTATTATGACATCTAACATATTTTTTATTAGGAAAATAATTTGACTTAACTTCTTTTACATTTATTTTTTTTAATTTTTTTATGGAGAAGGGCTTAGGGTTCGGTGTAGCAAGCCCCGTCCCCCATTTTTTTCTTTCTTCTTTCCATAGCCCTGTGCTCCACCCCATGTTTCCCATTCCCCGCAGCACCAGAGTTCCTCCCCTAGAGACCTCATTTTCCCTTTTGCATGCCAACACACTGTTTCCCTCTACCCTGCATCACCTTCCCACTGGATTCCCCCTGTCTCTAAGCTCCTCCTCCGTTATTGGCACCTCTATTCAGACGGCTCCCTATTTCTAGCACGCTGCACCCTTGCTCTACCTCGGCCCAGAAGCCCTGCACAATGACCCCTTCTCTACAGCACCCCCCCCGCACCTTGGCCCTACTACCGACCGACCACATCACCGACTCCCCCTACCCTTGTTCCAACATACGTCCTATGAAACACTTTTCTAATTTTTTATTTCTTTAATTAAATTTCGGTTATCTCTAGTGTGACCTGCAACCTCTGGCGCCCTCCTCCCGCATGCGGTCCAGCAACTTAGTACCTAATCGGCGCACCTCCTACGGCCAACGCCATCCAGTAGGCCACTCCCTCTTCACTAGCTGACAAGTGTGCACTTAGGCTCCTCCCACCATACGCACAGCCGAAACCCACTACCCGCCACCGCGACGACACCCTGCTCTGGCCCGCAGTAGTGTAGCAGCCCAGACAATCTCCCTTTTTCCAGCCATAAATTCCCCTACCGACAACTTTTCTGTCCTGCGAATCACTTTGTCCTCACACCGTCCTTTTCTGTCGCCGCGCACAACTCCTACCAAGAGCGCCTCTGATTCCATAGTGCACCGCCATGTGGATCATTCGGTTAGCAGTACAGTCCTTGTGTGGCACCTTTGTTGTCTTCCAGTCATTGTGCGATGCCCAGTAGCCTCTATGGCTGCTCCGACCACCTCCATCGTCAACCATGCTGGTCTTCGTGTTTCCATTGATGATGTTGGTGATTTTCACCATGCACTAAAGCACCGCACAGAACGTTTTCCTTTTTGCGCGACCCCGATGTTTGAGCGCTCCTGCACACCAGGGTTATGTTAGTGTTGTTTCTTCTCTTTGATAGTTTTTTTGGCATGTTTTTTATTATTGAATTTGGTGAGATGTTTTGTTTAGTTTTTATATAATGAACTTAGTCTGTGTTTTATATCTTATAGCATGTTCATGTGAATAAATATGTGTTTTTAGGAAAACTAATCCTGAGTTAAAATATGAAATTAATTTATTTAACCATGATAGAGGTTTGTATTTTTATTTACTAGGATGTATGTGTGAATTTGATCAAAAAATTGTTCGTTTAGTCAGTTTTGTTTATGTGAGGTTATGGGAATCTCTTTGGAATTTCTTTATAAATTTATAAAGTGTTCTAGTAAATTAGGTGGACGGTAGGAGTGGTGTTGTGAAAATATATCGAGGTGGTTCTTTTGTGTTTTTTAATCTGTTTAGTTTTTTATGTTAGTGTTTATGTACTTTGGTTGTTGTGAACTTGTTGCAGCACATTGGCGAGGTAATTCTGTGAAATTGCAGTCGTCAACCTACGCGTGCCTATGCACACACTCTAGGTGTGTCACACCATCACATTTCAACTGCAAGTCAAGGTAGGCCCCCCCTTGCACTCACCATTAAATTTATAATTAATTAATTGCTTGGTGTTTTATTATTTTTTAATAAATTGGAAATTGTATAATATAATTAGTTTCTATATGATTATTTGGTTTAATAAGAGCCGTTTATTTTATAACCGACTCTTGAAATATTTTCTAGATGAGCAGACACCCATTAGTGAAAGAATGCCAGTTTGGCCTTTATACATAATTCAAAGAATTTCAAATGTGGTTCAGTCTTAATGATAAAATATTTCTCCTGAACAAGTGTTTTAGGTTTTCTTGAGAAACTGGGGTTCTTTTTTAAAGTTAGTGAAGGCCCGTTTGGCACATTAATAATAATAAATTATTTTTGAAAACTCTATTTAGGGTGAATCAGCGGTGACCTTTGGTATTTGTTGACTGCATAGGTTGTGTGTGATGTTTGTACTACTTGATCGACTTTGTTGACACACCCCTTTTTGTTGTATATGTTGACATGAGAACCTATCATAGTGACTGAATCTTCTGAGAACAATTGCTGCACTTGTTTAGATTATGCACTGGCTAGTGTCCCTATAGCATGGGAATACTGAGTTATTGCTACTATCGGTATTGGGCCCGTCAGTTATTCCATGAAGGTCTATGCTGAGAATTAGGTCATTATGACATCATTGAGTTAGATCATGATTTCAGGATGAGTCACAAGTATAGTATGTTCTAGATTTTTCACTATCTCTTAGGTTCGACCCATGTTTCCTTTAGTGTTTATTTTCATGTGGAAGACGATTGAGAGGTTTAGATCGGTAGCTATCCATTGTGTACCACATTTTCCATTGAACTTAGTGTGTGTTCTATGTTGTGTGGTTTTCCATTTTTACTAACAACTGAAAATTGAATTTATTAATTCTTCGCCGAAATGTTTTAAAATGAAATGAATTTATTCACTTTAATCATTAAAATATTATTTAAATTAAAAATGGAAATGGAATTTTATATACATTAGAAATGAATGTGTGTGTGGAAATCCATATTATATATAATTTACTTCAAGCCTAGAATTACTTAATTCTTTATTTAATGGTGTGTTATTTGATAATATAATTAGTCGATCCAACCTAATAAATTTAAATACTCACACCTATAGTGTTTTCCTGTTTTTTATTTTTTCTGCAGTTTTTGCTCGAGCTCGCTCTCGTGAAGAAATACATGGTTTGGATTTAGAGAGTGACTCTAGAGGTCACAAGAAGTATTGGTCATGGTCAGGTTAGTTGGTTGTTGTTGTTTGATCTTTACTTTTCGTGTTGTTTAGATACTTTGTGTTGTTCTATTTTTTCCACTTATTTATTTATTTTATCATGAAAAATTGTTCCCTCTTGCTCTCTTTTTATGCCCTGGTGCTTGTCTCCATCCCAAGAGGATCAGGAATGCCTCTCGGGCCATGTCGCGGCCGGCTCGGGTGACCGGTTCAGGGAATACCCTTGTTGGTTCGTGAAAAAAAATGGCATCAGAGGAAGTCATCTCCTGAGCGGACCTTTTTTTATAGATCTCCCATTGTTATTTTGGGGTTTTCCTAGTAGAAGGATTATAGATGATAGAACTCGAAGAATACAGACAAGAAGGATGCCATGAACCCTTTCTCGTTCTGATCCTCAGGTTACCATGGGATGTTCAGGTAGTCGGTGTCTTTTGGTTCTTTTGAATTGTTTTTTGTTGGGAAATGAAATGGGAGACAGGTTAGTGACCTCTATGAGCTCACATGGTCTGGCAAGCCATGTGGAGCTGGAGACTTTTCCCTAGAATGCTCTTAGTGGTGGTGGTGTGACTGGCGTATGGGCACCAACCATAAGGTCGAGTCACCCAACACCACTAGTTTTCCTCTAGTGAACTGTTTGAGCTTTCCTTCATTCTAAAAAACGTTGTGAAATGTGTTATTTTGGTATTGGAGATGATAATGACCATGTTTTACCCATCATCTTGTTTTCATGTTCCTTAGTGTTCTCCCCCCTCATGAAGGTTCACTGGATGCCCAAGGTTTAGCATTGGATGGTGCATCCATAGAAAATCCTCCAGTTGATCGGCCCATGGATTACATCCTAGAATTTAGGAAGTTGAACTCTCCCCTCTTTTATGGGAAAGATGATCATGTTGAGGAAGAGGAGGGGTTACGGAAGATTGAGAGGAAGTTCATCTTCATTGGGTTTCTTGTGACGTTAAATGTGATGTTGACGACTTTTATACTTGAAGGTCAAACCTGGAAACGGTGGAAGTCCATGTCTCAGAATAATCCTCGGGATGATCTCACATGGGAGTTCTTCAATTCATATTTCATCCCACAATACATATCTTATGTGACAAAGGTGAGGAAGAGGATATAGTTGTGCGGTCTCCAGCAATGTTTCGGGACTTTATTGGAATTCTTTTGTCATTTCTCGGACCTGGTTCCATATGAACCAGGCTATTTTGGAAATGATACCATGAAAGCATGGAATTTTGAGCGTGGATTACGTCCTAAGATACAATTGAAGGTGGGAGAGTTCAACATGATCGCTTTCCCTTATGTGGTGAGACAAGCTTTCCTCGTCAATGCTAATTTATTTGGAGGATGTGAGGTGACTAATCCTCATCCGGATTTGGGAGGCAGTGCATAATATAGTGATAAGAATAATGGGAAGTGACATGATGGTGTTGGAAGTGGTAGAGGAATCAAGAGGCCTTCAAACCTTCAGTTATCTTTCTCACAGAAAAATCCCTTGATCTGTCACCAGTGCAGCAAGCGGGGGTAAAAATGACCGATGTGCATGAATGACCTGAAACCCTGCCACACCTGTGGATGTTTGGGTCACTTACATTGATTCTATCGAGGTCTTTCAAAGAAGCGTGATAAATCCATACCTAGTTTGATGAAGGCCACCTCAGCCCATCAGCAAGAGTAGGATGTGTTTGGAGATCAGTTTGAGGTTATCTATTTATAGTGTTTCTTGGTTGTAGTATTTCTCACTTATACCGTTTTTTGGTGTTTCTTTTCTATCAGCTGTAGTAATGTTTGTGTCTGAACCGCTTTGAAACATTTGTTCTAATGGATGTGTGTTTGGTCAAATTCTAGTTTGTGTGTCATGTTTGGAAATATTTTAAGCCTGACTATGAGGTATAAGATTCTTTAATCAATAGAACTCCATACATAGGCCTCAGAGCGAAGCCGACACGTAGTCAACTGAACCCCAGTGGTTTGAAATACATTTTTATAATCTCTAACTTTAGTATTTGGTGCTTTATGTTCATCAAAGAGTGTGATGTTGTTGAAGTAGAAGTTGTACTAGTTTTGATATTTCATCTGTTGGGCCCTTACCTTCTCCCCCCCTCATGGTGGGGGTTTTTGGACTATATGGAATGTATTTATGTTTGGTTAATCTCCTCAATCCTCATGGTGGGGAGACCCATCGCGGGTCTCATCAAATTCAGTTGACTTGTTTCTTATTGTGCGGAGTCCGTTCAGGCCTCCCATGTCAGTATCAGAGTTTTGTCTTGGGTTTCATTTTGGGTGGTGTTTAAAGTGTTCGAGTTTTGAGGATAAGTTGTGTGACTTGGGATTTCGAGGTCTACTTGGATCAATCAACTGGTGGTGATTAGACTTTTGGGGGTGACTGACACGTAAAGAGTTTCTTCCTAGGTCAAGGACTTGTTTAGGCTTCCCGGGGATGGAAAGTGATATGGTGGGGATAATTTTCACACCCCGACCTGTAGTTTATTTAATTTTCTAATTTTTTTTGAAATTTAAATTTTTTTGGGGTTCGGGTTGAGTCCCGGCCAAAAATATTTTGAGTTATGTTAAAAAATACACGTTTTTTATTTGACGTGGTTGGGCACAAGGGTGGAGTGCATCTTGGAAATGCCTCGTGGCTTCACCAAAGCAATTGTGTGATCTTCCTGCCTTCGAATAAGTAAAATGAATTTATTTTTTAATTTATTTCATATTTTAAAAAAAAATTATGTTTAAGAAATTTTTTATATTTATTTGGGTGATGGATTAAAATTTTAAAATTTATTAATATAATTAGGATTATTTTTTTATTTGAGGTATTATTTTTATTTTTATTGTTATTATTATCTTTTTATTATTATTTTTATGTGTGTTATTTTAATTATTATTATATCTTCCAATATAAATATTATTTGAAAAATAATTTGACTTACCTTCTTTTTCTTTTTAAATTTTTTATGAATATTTTTATGGAGAAGGGCTTAGGGCTCGGCGAAGCAGGAACCCTCCCCCAATTTTTTTCTTTCTTCTTTCCATATCCCTGTGCACCGCACCCTATTGCCCATTTCCCATAGCACCAAAGCACCCCGCCTGGAGCCTTCTTCTACATTCAGCGTGCCAGCACACCGTCGCCCTCTACCTTGCATCGCATTCCTAGCGGATTCTCCATGCCCCGGACATTCCTCCTCCTCCTTTGGCACCTCCCTTCGCACGACTCCCTATTTCCAGCACACCACACCCATGCTCTGCCACTTCCTAGAATCCCAACGCAATTCCCCCTTATCCAGAGCAACCCCTTCGGCCTCCAACACCTTTTATCTGCTACCAAGAAGCCACAACACCAACTCCCATTCCCCTTGTTCCAACAGACTCCTCGTGAACCTCCTTTCCTATTTTTTCTTTCTTTCATTCCACATCGGCTATCTCCAGCGTGACCTGCAACCTCTGACGCCCTCCTTCCAAGTGTGATCCAGCCACTTTTTACTAAGCAGGCACACCTTCTATGGGAACCTGCCATCCAGCATGACACTCCCTCTTCACCGACCAAGAAGTGTGCACCGGGCTCCTCCCACATTCCGCACAGGCGACACACGCTGCCCAGCAGCTGCGACGCCGCCCTGATCCAGCCAGCTGCAGTGCTGTAGCCCCAATGACCTCCCTTTTTCTGGCCGAAAAGTCCCCTACCGACCACTTCTCTATCCAGAGAATCCCTTCGACGACACAACATCATTTTCTGTTGATCCACACACCTCCAGCTAAGTGCGCCTCTGATTCCCTAGTGCACCGCCATGCGAATAATTGGTTCGGCTGCACAGTCCCTGAGTGGCCCCTTTGTTGTCTTCCAATCGTTGGTTGGGGCCCTGTGGCCTCCCCGGCTGCTGCAACCAGATCCATCGTCAACCATGCTGGTCTTCACGTCACTTTTGATGACGCTGGTGGGCTTCCCCGCGCACCACAACACCCCGCCGACCGTTTTCCATTGTGCGCGATGTCGATGTTCGAGTGTGCTGGCACCCAAGAGTGAGGTTAGTGATGTTTCATCTCTTTGATATTATTTTGTCTTGTTTGTGATTAATTAATTCAGTGTGAAGTTAATTTTTTTATATAATGAACATAGTTGTGATTTATATCTTATACCATGTTCATGTGAATTATGATATGTTTTTATGAAAACTAATCTTGTGTTAAATTATGAAATAAATTTATTTAACCATGAAAGAGGTTTTTATTTTGTTTTAGTAGGAAGTAGGTGTGCATTTGATCAAATAAAGTGTTTGGTGAATCAATTTTGTTTTTGTGAGATTGTGGGTGTCTCTTTGGAATTTCTTTAGAAATTTTTAAAGTTGTCTAGTAAATTATGTGTATGGTATCAGTTGTGTTCTGAAAATATGTCGAGGTGGTTCTTTTGTGTTGTTTATTATATTGAGTTGTTTCAAGTTAGTTTTTATGTACATTGGTTGTTGTGTGATTGTTGCAGTGGATTAGCGAGGTAACTCCGCGAAATTTCGGTCATCAGCCTGTGTGTGCGTGTGCGCCCTCTAGAGGCGTGTCGTAACATCATGTTTCGACTACAAGTCGAGGTAGGTCCTCCACTGGAGTATCCATTTAATATATAATTTTTTAATTTCTTGATATTTTATTAAATTTTAATAAATTGGAAATAATATAAGATAATTAATTTTTATATGATTATTTGGTTTAAAAAAAGCTGTTTATTTTATACACGACCATTGAAATATTTTCATGACGATCAGACACCAATTATTGAAATAATTCTAGTTTGTCATTTAAACATAATTCCCGAAATTTAATATGTTGTTCTGGTTTTAAGAATAAATGATTTCTTCTGATCATGTGTTTAAGGTTTTCTTCGGAAACTGATGTTTTTATTTAATGTTGGTGAAGGCCCGTTTGGCACTTTAATAAAAAAAATATTTTTGGAAAACACTCTTTTGGGTGACTCAAGAGTGACATTTGGTGTTTTCTGAGTACATAGGTTATGTGTGATGTTTGTGATACTTGATTGACTTTTTTGACACACCCCTTTTTATTTTATGTGTTGGTATGGGAACCTGGCATAATGAGTGAATCTTCTGAAAACGATAGCTGCACTAGTTTAGATTACACACTAGCTAGTGGCCCCATAACAGTGGAATACTGATTTATTGATGGTAATGGGGATTGGGGCCCTCGGTTAGGCCATACAGGGCAATTCTGAGCATTATGGAGTTATGATGTCATCATGTTAGAGCATGATTTCAGGATGAGTCACATGTATAGTGCGTTTTGGATTGTTCACAATCTTCTCAGTTCGACCCATGTTTCATTTAGTGTTTATTAGAATGTGTCAGAACATTGAGAGGTTTAGTTCGGTAGATGTCCCATGTGTGCCACTTTTTCCATTACCCTTAGTGTGTGTTGTGTGTTGTGTGGTTTTCCCATTTTACTAACAAATGAAAAATAAATTTCTAAATTGTTCACGGCAATGTTTTAAAATGAAATGCACTTATTCTCTTAAATCATTAAAATTTTTTATTAAATTAAAAATTTAAATGGACTCTTATTTAATTTAGAAATGAAAGTTTGTGTGGAAAACCATATTTTATATAATTTTGTTTAAACCTGGAATTAGTAAATTCTTTATTTTATCGTATGTTCTTTTGGAATAGAATTAGTCGGGCCCATCTACTATGTTTTAATATTCACGCCTATAGTTTTCTCCAATTTTATTAGTTTTTCTGTAGGTTCGACTCGAGCTCGTTCCTGTGAAGATAGAATTGGTTATGGTCTGAAGAGGGACTCTCGAGGTCACGAGGAGTTTTGGTCATGGTCAGCTTAGTTGGTTGTTCTTGGTCACTCTTTCTTTTTTGTGTTGTTTAGATACTTTGTGTTGTTCTATTTTATTTCAACTACTTAATTTATTTTATCGGACGAAATCATTCCCTCTTCCTCCCTTTTGAAGCCCTGGTGCTTTTCGCCAGCCCCGGAGGATCGAGAACTCCTCTCGGGACATGTCACGGACCGATTCAGGTGACCGATTAAGGGTCAAACCATGTTGGTTCATGACAACCTCAAATTATTTTACAAACCGTGCACAGGCTGTGTGAAGCCTACTTAATCCCCTGCACGGTTTCCAGGAGAATCCTCACGGTTTCCACTAACTATGCTCAAACTTGCACACCTTTAAAAGCCTCCAAAATCATCCAAACCCATTCCAGACTCTCCCAACCTTTTCCCAACTCATATTATGGACATTAAACACATAAAAAGGCATAAATAAAGGCAACATACCTCAAACCAGGGGTACTACATGGTATGAAATCATTAATAAATTATAATACTAATATAATGATCATAATTTGCATTATGAAACACCTTAACTTATGATTCCTTATAGTTGAACATGATTTAACCACATTTATAGTGGTTTTAAACACATTATTAACATAAAAATAACCATTATAATATCTATGTTATCATATACAATCCTATTTTTTCATACTATCACATGATTCTTAATAATATTTCATTATTTTCATTGTTTCGAGTGTTAATTTTCTTATTTTCCGATTCATTATTTATCATTAATTTTCTGGTTCATGCATATATTTTATATTCCTGTCATACAAATTATATTAATAATGACATAATTATCATATTAGTTTTTTAATTATTCTAATATATAATTAATGTCGTGTGGTGAGGTAAAGGGATTCACATCGCTTCCTGAAAGCAGTATTCCAAATGTTCACGAACGATGTTATTACATTTACATGAGTGAAAATGAAAGAAATAAAATTATATATGTAGTATATTTAAAAAATATAAATATAACATTAACATAAAAAGTTTCTAACATATATGTTATATTATAAATAACATTATAATTATCTTCATCCATGTGAAGCGTTAGTGAAATATTAATAACTTTTCTTTACATGGTTATAGTCTTCCATACATATAATTAATATTAGCATATGTACAATGGGTTTGTTGGTGAAAAGTAATATACATAATATAGTGACACCATAAGTTTAATTATGTTATAAATAAAATAAATATAATTTTTATCCATCATCATAACCAATAATTATAGTTGGTAATAGAAAAATAAATTACATCCGTATTTAGTGGGTATCCCTCTGTACACATGAAAGATGATTTTCAACCCATTTGTTGGATATTTCTATTATTTTAGGTGGTAATATTAACATAAAAACATTTATTTTTATGTAATATACTTAGGTTATTATACCATAATGTTTATAATGTAATTTAAGGAGTTAGATAAGGAAATAAAAAAATGAGGTTTGTTTAAAAACATTAAATATCTTTCGGGTATCATACATATGATTGCATCAATTACTTAAAAAGAAAAAATTATTCCAAAAATGATGTTTCTGGGATTACGTTATAGATTTTGGGATGTTATTTGGTCATTTATTCCGTAAAATATTGTGGTTTGAATGTGTTGATAATTGGGGAGTGTCAGTTTTCTATTATAGATGAGAAAGAGTGACATATTTTTAAATACACAAATGTATACCCTGTTGAAAGGTATCCATAACCACATGTAGATACAAGAATGATAATTAATCGGTTGGGAGGAGGATATGGTTTAGAAAATCCTCCACCACACAATTATTTTTGTTTTGATAATTAGGATTTAAATTCTAGGTTTTCATATTTTTACTATGATGGTTTTCACTGTAGGAACTTATTTTCTAACATTGTTAATGTATACATAAAAGATAAATGAAAGTGAAGATGATTATATAATGTAGAGAAATTTATTCTATATATGATTTTTAAATTATAAAATATAAATCTTATGTGGGTTGTATATTATCATAAACACAAGTGCATGTAACGTGAAAAAACGTCACTTTAACCATTACCACGGTAACAAAGTTTTTTCTTTTTAGGGATTCAAATAGTAATTATAAAAAAAATTGTCCATGAAATGAGGATAGTTTATTTTCATTATCATTTAAAAATAACATTTCAAAATATATTAATTTTTGTAATATTAAATCAATTAATAAAATATAATATTTCATAATATTTCATTAATGTTGATTTACACAATATTCATTTAAATTGAATTCAAAATAAAATTGGAAATAATGGAATTAAAATATAACATATTGAAATAATTTAAACATTATTTATTCCCTTATAAATTAATAGAACATAAAAATTCCATCATTTGTTTTGATTACTATTATTATTATTTATTTAAACTTTAATTTACTAAATAATTAATTTTTTGGAATTTATTATAGAATTTTAATAAAAAATTTCATCTCTAAAACATGATAATAAATTATTATGATGACATAAAATCACTTATCCTTTAGTAAAATACTTATAAGAAAACATATTTTTTTCCTATCCAAAAAACATTATAGATATTATATGGAAATAATATATATTTTTAATAATTTTTCTTTACTTAAATTATTATATGGGTCATATTCAATGGAAATTTTCAAGTAATTTCCATATTTTAGATTTATTTATTTAAAAATCCTTAATAACACTTCCAAAAAATTGTATAATATGTTGGGTTATTTTTACAATCATCATTACAGTTTAGCCCTCTGAGAAATCTTTTTTTACCTTGACTACATTATGTTATTTTTTACTTCCATTAAGATTTATTTTGGTCAAAAAATATGTTGACATGATTTAAAATTAGAAATTATTCATATTAAAAATATAGAATCAATTTTTCAATATTCAATTCATAAATGTGAAAAAATTAATTTAAAATTAATCTAATGGAAGTTATGATATATTGGGTTTGTAGAGTTAAAATGGGCATACATGAACAATGTTTTAATAACAAAAGACAATATGAAAATGGTTACAATTAAATAAATTATATTATTATATTTATAGTTTAAGTTATTTTAAATTAAAACTAATTAAAAATATATTTTTATAATATTAATTTTTTAGATGAAAATAATGCATTCAATAAAAATCCTATATTTGTACATTATTCATCAATAAAATACAACTTTTTTGTAAAAAACAGAAACAAATACACATAAGATAATTTTGGTAATATAATTTCCAAAATAAATATTATTCTTGTAAAACAACATTATAAATTTTATTATAATAAAATTTATTTTCTTTTTATTGTGCATGATAAACCCATGGTTTAGGAAAATATTGTTTTTTCAATAAACATTTTTTGTCATTTAAATGATTTATAATGATATTTATAATCAATAGATAACTTATATGTGTTTAATATAAATATTTTATTATGTTAGTAAATAATTTTTGTACACTTTAAATTAATGGTCATTTTATAACTATTATATTAAATGATTAAATTTAAATAGTATATGGTTGTTCACTAAAAATCGGTTTTGAGAGTAACAAATGTTATAGAATAGACACATTACTGCAAGTATCACATGATAAAATCAATTTTGTATTCATTTGAGGTTATATAATATATTTAAATTATTTAAAAGAGATTATATATCATAAATACAAAGGATGTTATATACTCTTCTATGTTCGGTGTTGCATTTCATTTATGCTATCAAATATGATGATCACCATTTAAATTTTTCTGGTGTTAGATTCTACCCATCTTATATAAATTTCTTTATCATAATTTAAACAAGATCATAAAAATAAATCTTTCAATATTTTGAAATAATATTATTGAAAACCCACTTCGTAAAAAGTGTTACTAAATTATACTGTTTGTTAGAGAGATATGTATGTAAAAATGTCATATGGAATAACAAAAAATTAAGGTATTGGGGATGCTAAAATTTTAGGAACATTATTATATAAATAATGAGTAAAACATAAATAATTATTGTTAGTGATTGGAATTTTTTATCAAAATAATGTGAATAATCAATGCAATGTTGAAGTCATAAAAACTATAAATCTGTAATGATTTAGAAGAACATTTCATTCATCATATATTAATATAAAATGATACTTTTTTATAAAGTAACTTTTCATATTGTTTAGGAGTTCATTCACTATATATGAAAATATGGAAATATAGTTATAGTATACGTTTAAAATATATATGTACAATTTCAACCATTGGTTACACATTAACAAATTTTTAATCAAACCCTTACTCTAAAAAATGAATATCCACAAATGTATTTTTATTCTTGTAGAACTAAAATTTTATTATAATAGATCATAATATTCAAAAAGGATGAAAAGACATTATTTCTATCTCTAACTAGACACATTACCAAAAATGGTTTGTACAAGTTATCAAATGTGAAAAATAAATCTCTAAATATCAAATGTAATACCACTAGTTCATTAATAATATTTAGGTTTTAAATATATTTCCTAAAAATAATGAATCATTTACTAAAAAATCACATAGTTCAATGGTACATCCAAAACCCTTATCATCCTTTAGTCATGGGTTCATTCTGAACCACCTCGCCAGACTAGATGTGTTGTGACGCATCACGTAAGATTATGTTTTTTATAACCTATATTAATATAATCCTTCTAACATTCCTAAAACAATATTATGGAAATTATTGAAATAAAAATAACCATTAAATGGTATTTTTATTATGGTTTTTAATGAATCATATTTTCTTATAATGTCTAATATTCATTTTGATTACAATTACAATTTCATTAATTATCATATTATCTATAAATCAACTAAAGAACATTAAAATTATGTATATAAAATATAAATTCATTATTCATAAAATTCATTTTTCAATAAAATATATTATTTGATTAAATATATCCAAAATTTCTGGAGTCATGGTAGACATCCATCACATAAAACATAAAAATATTTATATTAGAATTAAAAATAATGATCAAACCTAATATCATAACCATGATGATGATAATAACTCTTATGTTAATTAAGACACATGTTCTTCTAAAACATAACACAATCCATAAATGTTTCATGATTTTTATACCAAAATACCATTGGTAAAATTATTTTTATAATATACTTATGGAATCCCAATAGATAGTTTAACCATTTTATTTCAAAATAAGTCATTCTTTGGTCTATGTTTTTACATTGGTTGTTCATTTAAATTTTATATTCATATCCTTCAAAATTAGTATTTAATCAAAATTTGAATTATCCCCTATGAGTTTCAAACAATGTGTGTAGTAAGAATCATTGTTGTGTGCTAGGTAATTTTTCAGTGAAGACTAATGATCCATTCTCAATGTTATTACAAATAGGAGTTATTCTAGGGTACAATAATTACTGAACCATTTCCATATGTAGTATCAAAAAGAGATGAATTCACAAGAAAAACACATAATATATACCTTACCAAAACATTATAATGATCTTCTATTCTAATTCATAATGTCTATTATCGGGTTTTGATCCCAAATCTGTGTTTTAATAAAACTAGTACCTACAGTTTCTATTAAACAAACTATGATACCAACTATAGAGACCGCAACCACAACAGGATAGAGCTTTTTTCTATTACTGTTACATTTCCATAAGAAAAAAGGAAATTCCTCTAAATGGACTGAATATATTATTCATGGTGTTAAACTATATAAACACACAAGTTCCATATTACATTCATATACAAATATGATAATTTTTTTTCAGAAAAAATATTATCCCTACAATATACTATTATATAAAGAATGTTACACATCATGGATTTCTACGAAAAGTAATGAAAATAATGGTAAACTCAAATGATTAGTAATTGTTAAGTACATCAGAAGATATCATAAATCAATAGGAAAAATAAATATGTAATGGAAAATAACTTAACATGCATGCAATTTAAATAACATTACTATCATGTTTTGTTAAGGAAGTATCAATATTGAATGTTAAATAATTGAAACATTATACCATTTAATCAACAATATGAGAATGAAATGCATAGATATATTATATTATAAATAAAATATAATGGATATAAAAAACTACTCATTGAATGAAGAAAATTATTAATTATTTGATTTCATGTTTCCTAGGAACGTGATAAGTTTTCTATAATGGTCTATCCTTATGAAGGATCAAAATATTTTGGGAAAAAACCCATGTAATTTGTGTCTTTACCTTTCACAATTCACATTCAGTCAGGATCATGTCTCCAAATATTTTTAAACTACTTGGTTACAAATGGGAATGGTTTTTATCCAAATTATTTTGTCTTTTGAGACTACAGATGAATCAAGGGTCTTGAATTTACTAGTAAAAATACATGTACTTGTTATCCAAATCATTATTTATATATAAAATAATCTATTTAATTCAGAAACAATGTTCCTTATCAATATCTGTATTGTGTAACAGATACTTATTAATCAATATTTAATGAGTTTTTAAAATAAATATTAAAGAATAAATCTTATATATAAATCCAATTTTTTAAGAAATAAACATGTCCATGAAAAATAATTTAAATATAAATGGGAAAATTAATTTTCAATGATCAAAGGAAGGTGAATATTTGAATGAGAAGATAATGACTAAAAAATGAAACAAGTAATCTCCAATACTATCGTTAGTCAAAGTAATTATAAACTATATAGTTTAATAATAAATATTATCTATACACATAATAATTAAAGTAATAATAAAGTGTTGTTTTCATTGATTGATAGAAATTCAATAAATTTATATTTAAAAAACATTTGTAAAAATATCCTTTACATTCAAAAAAATTGGAAAACATTCTTTTTGAAATTAAATTTTAAAAACAAATTCATTAAAAAGAATGTCGTAATACTGAAAATAAAGATTCTATAAAATAAATAATTTGTTGGACGTTAATTAAATACATGTAATAAAAGTGAAAATGTACATTTTTGTTAAACATTAAAATGGTTAGAAAGTTCATTGTTTAAAAAAAATAGGAAGATAACATTCAAATTTTCAGAAATTACTAAAATGTATTTTTTTTTAAAATGAAATAGGATTCCATTGAAATAGTTTATCAATGTGTAAAAAACGGTTTAAAAATCATTTTGTAAATAATTCTTAAAATTTTAATTTCTTTGAATAAATTATTAGAAATAATTGTTTTGGATGAAAACTTATTTCTAAATATTGATATCAAAGAATTCAGATTTTAAGTAAAACATATTAATAAACATTTCAATTAAAAAATTATAGGATAATGGTACTAATAATTAAAAACAATCAAGAATACAACTATGTGAGTTCTTTTGTCAATTATGAAGTAATTTACCTAAACAAATATTCATGAATAAACATTCGTGATTAGAATGTGGCTATGAAATAAACCCATAAAATGATAAAAATAATAACATGCGAATTATGAAAAGAATATATTATGTTTATGAAACACAAATCAACATTAATTACATTATCATTATCACATTCCATGTGAAGCGTTAGATAATGATATGTCACATTGCTTTATGAGGCGGTAATATGACGTACCAACAAGCAATGTTATTTTATATTCTATAGAATTGTAGGTGAAAATATATATGATGTAGTCACTATGTAAGTTTAATTATGTTATAAATATCTATATGTATAATTTATATCTGTCATCATACCCAACATTGAGAGGTGGTATTTTAAGAAGGAATGTCATCAGTTCTCATGGCAGTAGTCCTCTGTACTTACAAGTGATGATTTTGTAACCCGTCTTATAAAACTGTGTAAGGAATTAGTTAATACCATTAAAATAAAAAATAATCTGTATATAAGGATACTAAATTTATTAAATCATCACGTTTTTTAAATAATTAAAGGAGGTTGAGAAGGAAATATAATGAATATATTTTTTAGGAACATTAACTCTCTTTCTGGTATGATCCATAAGTTTTCACTAAACCCATAAGTGTTTGGATTTCATCCAAACTAAGAATTAATGGATTAGGGTTTATAATTTATATAGTGGCATGGATAGGTGTTTTATGTACTAATGATTTATAAATTTGCATGAAATGGGGGAGAGTGAGTTTCCTTTAATTTTTTTTGAGAAGTGGCATTCTTTTATAAACTCAAAAGTATTCATTGTCGGTATGCCTCTTTTACCCTATTTGGATCCATGAATTTTAATTATCTATTTGGAAGGATTATATGGACTATGAAACCATCCACTATATTATAAAAAACATTCCAAAAAATTCTTAACATCCATGTTTTCTTATTTTTACCATTTTAGTTTTTCGCGTGGGTATCTAGTTTTCATTCCCTGGTAATCTATCTATTAAGACTAAAATAAAGTGAGGATTATTATATAATTTAGACACACTGATTATTAATTATATATATTAATAATAATATATACATATTTTGTTTATGTCAGAATTTATCTATAACACAAGAAAATATGAAGTGAAAAAAAAAACGGATTTAACCTTAACCTCCATTACCAAATTTTTACAATTTAGGGGTCAATATAGTAATAATAAACCATTATTTTTCAAATAATGGAACATATTTTATATTTATAATATTTTCCCAATAAATTTGAAAATTATAATATATTTAGTGTATTTAATTAATTTTATAAAATAAAACTTTTCCTAAAATAATCGTAATGTCAATTTTAAAATTATTCATATAAATTGAATTTAAAAATTATAAATTCAATGATGGAATTAAAAATTATTATTTTTAAATTTTTTAAAAATGATACGTTAATCTATAAAATAATATATTACAGTAATTTATTAAATTTTAGCCAATTTTAATTTATTTTTATAGTATTTAAATTTTTATTACCTATATAAATATCGCATTGGCATTTCTAAAGACTTTTATGTAACTAATTCAACTCTAAAAATTAACAATATATTATTATGATAATAAATAATTTATATTTTAAGTAAATATATATTAGCGAACCACTTTTTTCAAATCCCTATACATGTTATATATTAAAAGAATGAAATGTACCTTTTTTCCATTTTATTTACTTAACATATTATATGGGTCATATTTAAAGGAAAATAAGAAAATAATTTCCATATTTTTTATATTTTTATGTATGGAGTATAAATATACCATTCAATAAAATGTAGACAATATTTCAGGTCATTTTCACTTTTACCATTCTAGTTTAACCCCAGTATAATTCCAATTTTACCTTAAATGTGGTAATCAATTTTGACGAAATTCACTATTCACTCTGGTGAATAAATTAACATTACCTCATTAATAATTATTCATTATTTTGATTCTAGTTATGGAATCCATTTCTCTATATTATGATCAAATACGTGGAGAAATTTAGATTAAATATAATCAATCATATTAGATGAGAATACATGTTTTTAGAGAATTTTTTTTCAAAAGATTATAATGGTTTTATGTCTAAAGTCAATATGGTAATGATACCAATGATCTAAATTTGTTTAAAAACGGTATAAGATAATAAATTTTACATTGAAACCAATTAAATATATGAAATTACATTGATAATTTTTTATATAAAAAAGAATATTTTAATTAAAATCCACTATTTTTAATTATTCAACAAAAAGTGAAACATTTCAGAATAAAAAAATCCCCCTATGATTTTTTTTATTATACTAATTTATAAAATTTTTATTTTTTTAAATATATCTCAATAAATTGTTAAAAAAAATTTAAATTACTTTTTCCAATCATGAACAAATTGGATTTTAAGAAAATATATTTTTCTGAAAACATTTATTATTTTAATAAATAATTCTTCTTATTATTATTTTAGAATTAATAGATAAAAAATAAATATTTAAAAACTACATATTTTCAGAATTGGTTATCCTATTATTACGCACCAATTTAATGGCTAGTTTATAACTACAAATTATATAATAATATTTAAATAATATATTTGTTTTGGGTAAAACTCGGTCTTGTGCGTAATGTTAGAAATTGATGAAACACATTTTTCATGTAATGAATGATATAATCAGTTATGTGTGAATATATAGCTATATGAATATATTTAATTTACATAAAATATTAAATATATCATAATATATCATGTTGATATAATCAATTCAATGATTGGTGTTATGTGTCCTACACAATATTTAATGTGATTTTCACATTTTAAAATTATGGGGTGTTACATCGATCAATATGACCCTTATTAAAACATATACAATTATAAAAAAAATGCTAAAATTTATTCTGAAGCTCAATAGATTGAAACACCCTTTGAATCCCAAAAACCTATCCCGACAACACATTTCAAACACTTCACATCCCATTAAAAAATCTAATTATCTATTTTCACCAAATATTAGCATGGATCTGATTCCACAATGAGGGTTGAAAAAAGTTTTAAATAATTTCCCCCCCAAATGGTTAGATTAATAGAAATAATTTTAACGTAAAACCTCTTTATAATAGTAATGAACCATATAGGAAAATAAATAACGCAATAACATTCGAAACCCCATCCATATTGACGAATTATTGGTAAAAAAATTGTTCAATCCATCAATGAATTCACAAATTATATATAAGAAGCACCCAATAATTCATAGAGACAAATTAAACAATATTAGATCGAATAAAAAAATTTAGATAAAAAAACTCTTGGATTTATAGATGTTAAAAAAATAAAGAGAGGTAATAAAACTACCAAAACTGAAGTGGAATGGAAGGAATTACCATGATATATCCTATTTTAATCATGGATAAAGACTATAGAAATGGGTGGTAGAGATAGGTATATATATATTCATTCATTCCTTAGTCTATCTAAATAATTGGGAGAGTATATGAGATCATACGGACTAAAACATTGATGAAAAAATAAATTCTTTTAATAAAACAATTATATAGACCCCATGGGTTGGTAGAATGGTTTTTCAAACCATCAGCCAATCATACAGTATCCACATCATAGGTAAGAACCTTATATAATTGTTTTTGTCAATGATCTACTTTATTTATTAATTTTGGAAATAAGATAACACATAATATAAAAAATAATCTAACATGATTTTTCTAAATATTCTTATGATTATTTTTAATGATTATTCGGTAATTAAAATAGTTGAGAAATTAAAATGTTTTTAAAAATCAGAGTGATAAATAGTTTGATACTAGATTAAATCAATTGATTTAAAAGTATTATAGAATTTTTTTATTTACCTCAACTATAGAAGAACTGACAATCAAATATCATTGCTAGATAATAAATCCAATAGAGATACAATTAAAACTAAAACTGATTTTTTTTTTCGAATTCGAATGTTTGAGGTTATATAAATGAATAGTATAAATAGACTCAAACCATATGAGTTAGATAAAAATTAGTGAATATCAAAATTAATAATTTTGGATGTATTTTTTTTATTATAAATTGTTCTATTTTCTTGTTACTAAGATAGAATTTGATCAATATAATATTATTTTTTTTCTATGTGTTTCTATTATAACAGCATTTTAATTTATTCATTACTATTATCTTATAAGTATACATTTTAATTTTTATTCTTCTAGTATTAATTTATTAGGGGATTTTAGTTAGAAAAAAAAAATTTATATCAAATAGATTGATTTTTATTTGTAATGCAAAAAACATATCAATTACTTTTATTGTGGAGAAGAAATATTTTTCCAATAAGCTTAGTCAGGGTCTTCCAATAATAGAATGAATATCCTTTTGATAAGTATAAAATTGGGAAACCTTAAGATAAAATTAAATTCAATTATATGAAGATCCATCAGATTGATCTACCTTGAACATGGGATTAAATGTGATGTCTCAATAATAACCTTTATAAGATTTTTTAGTTTTATAACCAATAGTTCATAAATTCTGTTTGAATTTATGAGGTTTTTTGACATTCATCAATAATAGTTACAATATAAATAATTTTATTTTTACTATTATAATGGATTTAAAAGTAGTTTATATTTTTTTATTCGGATTATATATTTGATTTGAAATATGAATAATTTATAAAAATGTACTTATAATGGAGAATTGTATTAACATTATTTCAAAATTTAAATTCCACCCCTATTGTAATTTATTTTTCATCATAACTTCGGATAACATTATATAGTTAAATATGTTGTTTCAAAAATGAAATTTATGAATTCATATGAATGATATTCAAAAGGAATTAATATTGAACAATATTAAATTTCACAATTAATGAATAATATGTTCGTTAATTAAAATATCTAGAATTTTTATTACTATGAATTTAATGAATGGAGTAAATATAAGGAATATAAAATGATATTATCTAAGAATATTGTGGTCTTCGTTGAGGAATTATATACAAATGATGTGTCAATAACTGTTTATTGATTTATGTTTGATATAGTGATTCAAATATAATTTCCATGGATTTAAGTAATACATTGATTTTCATTCTTTGAAAATTCATCCATAGATGAATGTGATGATTTATTGTGAAATTATACTGCGATGAAGTCATGTTTTAATGTGGAAATATTTTTTAAATAAATTCATGGATGATTAAACAATTCCATGAAATATGCATTGAATTTTCCATGAAAAAAATTATTTATGAATGAAGATGAAGAATGAGATGGTTCTGATGTTTAATGTCCTTTTTGTCCAGATTTTTCTACAACTAGAATATAATATATTGTTCTTTATCTAAACATTATTTTCCAACCACCCAAGCACTAATGGGTAAGCCCTCAACCACTTATGGGGGGCCATATGAATCAACCCCTCTGGGTTAGCCCTCTAGGCATTGTATAATTTAAAATAAAACACCACCTAATTTCCTACACTGCTTATATTAGATCATTAATGTCATATTCAACATATCAATGAAATACTATTTGTACAACATGTTGATAACCATATAATTAAAAATATTGAGACTCAGCTAAGGCATTACCTTCATTCAAAGAACAAAGTTGTCAACTGAAAGACAAAAAATTTAGAGAAGACGTCACACATTCCAGAGACATTGCATGATTATTTAATGTTATGATATTATGTTCATGATATAAAATAGAGACAAATCTAAAATAAATCATAATAATGAGTCCTAAGAACAATATACACTCATTGAGACATCCTGACAAGAATCTTACAAACATGAAGATGACGTAACAAGATGAACATATCATCGATTGAGAGAATATTATATCAATAGTAGGTATAATAATTTTAATTTTTGGGATTATCAATAGATTGTATACAATTAATTCTATAGGAATTGAATTAATTCATGATGTATTTCACCATTCCATCATAATAAGACTTACATGGTACACCATGATCAAAGAACACAATCATGGAATCACAAGATCACTATGATGTTTCATGGAGAAGCCTAGAATATTAGTATTCATTAGATACCAAGATCCTAATGTGTTTTAATAATTCCACAAAATTACTTAAAATATAGATATATACAGTTCTAACTCACCTATATAAACCAATGGACCTTTAGGTGTTTGGTTCATGTTGTTTTTGAGATCTATTATGAAAAAACAGAACACGCGTAAATAATTCATTTGAATTCATATCGTGACATACATTTTTCATCCACAATGTATTATTCATAGGCATATGTTTTAATTTTAACAACCATTTTTAAATAAACTATTTCATGATAAATAAAAAATATAACATTCTAGTCTCATGAAGGAGCTTAAAGACACATGCTTACAAATTGGAGTTTTAGATGGTTCAAGGAGTACTTTGATATCAAGAATGAATTTGATAAAGATGACATAGAGATACCCAATGTCAAATGAATTACATCTAATTTACTGTTATTCATTACATGATGAAGTTGATGAAAATCCTATTAGACATCTCAGTCAAGCCAAGTCCATGAGAAAACAACCTACTAATTGTGCTTGAGATCTTACAATGCTTTTATCTTCATAAGTGAATACATTTGGTGACACACACATGGGTCACTCAAAAATAGTGAACATATCATATAATCATGTCTATATTATGTTATTCTCCTGATTTAATGAATAATAGAGGAGAAAAAGGTTTCATGAAACTAATTTTACACATGAAATCCATGGAAGCGTAATATAGATACTAAAAATAAGACATTTAATAACTCATAATGTAATGGAATATATATACTTGTGTGTTAATTATTTTAATTCCATGAAACCCATGAATGAAGGGTACTTGGTTTAATTGTTTTGATATTTCACAGAGAAGAGGTTTGTGATTTTTCATGTTTTTATAACATAAAATATTGATGAAAATTGTATGCACCTCTTGAACAAATTTGATTGAGGATGGGACATTAGATTGAAATAAACATAGCCCAATAATTATTTAATTTAAGAAAAATGTAATTAAATTTGACCAGAAGTATTGGAGTAATTGGGATAAATATATTTTTGGTATTTCAAATATATAATAAGCATACATGAGAAAGTAGGACAATACAATTTCATGGATGATGAATAAATTTTATCACATAATATATATAAAATACATTATCTGATACTTATTCAATTTGGTATTGAGAGTACTTGATGCATTCTGGTTGGAGTAGCCAGCAAATGGTGTCTCTCGGTTGGAGATATAGAAAAAATCATTTTAGTTTTAGATGTAATAAAATAGAGCCTCATGGTTGCATCCAAAGCATTGTAATCACTTTATATATAAAATAATTGATGTTGGAAACCAACATAGAAAGGAGTAGGTATTTATACCTATCTTCATAAATATTTTGTGTTTTTATATCTATTACTACCACTACCCAATAATTATTATTGAAACAAGATATTGAGTGGATTGAAAACGATAACATGTTAGGGAGGTAGAATGTAATAATTTTAACACATAAAAAATCAATGATTCACCACTCCCCTATCAATGGACAATATGGATATGGGTTATACACATATTATCATATCATTAGGATCCCTCTAATGATCAATGAATCATTCTGACAGATTGAGAATATTAACTATACTTATTAGTTAGGTGTTCCATCATTTTATAAGAAGAATTATCATAGTTGTAATAATACGATGTTACCCTCTCTCTTATCATTCAATCTAAAATAACGTGATTATAAAATAGTAGAATTTCCACACATTGATGATGTTATTTCCGTGACAGATTATGATAAGAGAGATAAAGAGTTATATGGAAGGTGTAAAAATACAATATTCATGTATCTAATAGAAAAAATCCACACTTAGGTTGTAGGACTCTTGAATTTTAGGGAGATCCGGGATAAACTAATTAGTAGATATGAAGGAAACATGAATTTAAAGGATAAAAAACAAAATTTTTACTAGAGTATGCATTAACTCATTAAAATTACTGATAAAAAATAATATGTGAATATTTCCCATGAGTGATTTTTATAATTAAAATAATTAGAGGATTTTTTGTGAATTTGGATAACTCTATTTTATTCAAAACTATTATGAGAAATTTTCCATTCAATTTTGATATAATAGTTTCATCCGTATAATAAATAGAAGACATATCTCTTGATGATGTTCAAAAAAATCTAGTAGATTAGAAGAAGAGTTAATTACATATTTCATAAAGAATAAAAAATAGATATGGCCTTTGATGCCATGAGAATGAGAAAAGTTAGAAAATAATATTCTTAAGAAACCAACAATTCTGATAGTTATGAGAATTACTATAAATTCAATAGATTTATTTCCATTATATAAAAAATATTTAGGAAGGAGAAATGGAATAAAATTATAATATATAACATAAATATTTCAACTGTTGAGGTACTGGACATTTTAAAATGAATGGTACAAAGAATAATATTTATGAATTAGAATCAGATTAAGAACCATATGATGAAATATCCCATAACTATAAGGGGATAAAAAGAAGAATAAAACTACAATATAAATAAGATTAATATTAAGAGAAAGTAAAATTTATGTTAATTGTGATGATTTTCTTAAGATAATAATGTTTTTTTCTCATGTGAAGAGAAGAACTGATTCATCATGCGGTAATGATGATGAATAGTAATTAAAAAATTATTGGAGGCTTTAATAAAAATTATAATTCATCATGGATCATATCATGTATATCATGAATAAAATGAAGAATCATGATAATGAAATAAATATCAACTAATGAATATAATAATAAATAATATGTTCCAATTAATGATGAAAAAAATTATCTGATCAAGAAATACATATATTTTGTTAGGGAAATAAAGATTCCAAAATTAAATATTTCCAAAAAAGTAAAATGAAATATAATCTATAATATAGTTTCAATGTTATAGTTAGAATGGTTTTTTGAGACATAATACATACGTTGTACATTCCAACATGTGTTTAATATGAAAACAAAATATTTAACAAAATTTATTGAGATCATGGGAGAAACATTTCAAACTAGAGAGAAGAAAGGAAAAAAGTAAACGTAATAATTTTGAGGGAAATGTTACATCTAGTAGTGAATTTGTGAAATATTATGATAATAATAAAATTGGAAAGGATAATAAGTGGAATTATTAAACATCTAGGGAAGATATAATTTTTAGAGTATGGACAAACACCTCCCCCTATGAAAATATATCTTAATAATATATTAATATTCATCTGGAATAGATCTTGTAGAATAAATTTTATGGTTTTTTATTTGTGTTTTGGTATGAATGATCAAAATCATACTATTTGGGAGAAAAATGTTTCTTACTAGGAATGATGTAATAAATATTGTGTAGTTTCAGTTAGAACCAGTGAAAAAATATCGTAGAAAGAAACATTTAAAGAGATATTCACTGCAACAATCTAAACTAAAAAAAAATTATATTCTAGAAGATGTGTGTGGTAGATTATGATTGGATAGTAACATGGTTTAGGTATTCATGAAAATTTATTAAATATTGGTTACCTATGTTGTGGAATGGGAGAGGACTGAATATAAAAACAATTAAAATTCTTGTACTGATTTTTAGAAGAATTTAAATTTTAATAATTATTATGTAGTTATATATACACCTCTGTCGAAACTATATAATATATTTGAGGAAGATGAGACACATTATAAATATATATGAACTAATGTTATCTCATGAAATGAAGATAAATTTATGTGAAGTTATCCATAAGTAGAAAATTGATAATCTAGAAGACTGAGGTTTAAAAATTACTCAACATAATAATGGTAATATGAAAAAATATACTCAAATTAGCGAGTCTCAAAATAATAATGATGTGTATATATGAGTTATTAAATGATGAGATTCATAGAAAATAATGGCACAAATTGAGATTAATACTTTAGTACAAATGTTAATGCAATGAAAAAATAGGATAATGTTTATTCCTTATTATTTGAAATGTTTTAAAAATATAGTTTTTCGAATTAGAAGAAATAATTGAGGTTTTCACATATAGAAAGTGTGGTGTGATTTTAATTCATGCAGCGTACTGGATTCTAGGAAACGTATGAAATGTATCTATCGGTTAGGGTGTATAAACTCTAAGGATAAATATGAAAACCTTCGGTGAAATACAACATAAAATAATAAGGTATAAAAATCACAAAGTCATACCATTTTAATTGAATTATAATATAAATTAAGAGGCTATGTTTTTTTAATTAGTAAATATGAAAATGGAGGATCATTATAATTTTCAACCAAAAATTATGATTTGTTTGTTTATGTATCTATAAAATTAGACATTTTTTTGATAAATATGATAATTTACATCCCCGATAATGTGAATTGAAATATTCTGATCATGAATTCCCATGAATGTAATTTATAGATTCCATAGACTAAAATTGTTGTGTATCTCTTTTTTTCTAAATCATGTTATCCCACATAGACATATATTTGATTAACTAATGTCTTTATTCTATATGAACCATTTGTGATCATTGCTTTCTTGGATTCTATCCTATAATATTCATATAAATGAGATGATCATATTTTTAGATGTAAAATGAGATGAAAATATTTACCCACATATCCATTGCATCATATTATGAAATGGGAAGGAATTATAAACCACACATATTGAAATTTGAACAGGATTATGAAAAGAATTCCATAGGGAAGAATTTTTGGACAACTATTTCATTTATTGTCACTAATGTGTTAGTATATGTTTAGTGAATCATGGAGGAAGTAATAATGCTGGGAAATTTTTTATGGACTCATCTTCTTCCATTTTCAACAATGATTTGTCAATTAACCATGAAAAAATGTAATGATTTTTTGTAATGTTCATAAATGAAAATAACAAGTTTAATGAAGGACAAATTATTTATAAAAAAATTTATATCATTTAATAATTACATGAAATATTAATTTTATATTTCTATGAAAAATGAATCTATTAATTAACATATAAGATGAATTAGATGATTTATATGTGGGTTGGAATTTTTTGGTATTGATTATTCTACAAATATAACATGTTTAAGTGATTTTAGATAAAAGTATGGGATAACCACACAATACCCAATGGGGTTTCCCTCAACCACTCATAGGGGACACTATGATTCGACCACCATGGGGTAGCACGACCAATGGAGTGGTATATGGGCCATGAAATGTATAATCCTTGTGGAGTATTGCTCCAATGATTTACAGGTCTGCCCTTTTATAAGTCTCATGGTCGTGAGCCTAGAGGTGCTCGTAGTATGGGTAAGTTAGCCACTTGGTTGAAACCCATGGTGTGTGTTCTGAGAACTAGTATTGATTCCCATTATCCAACATGGAGAGAATATGACATGGCGTAGTTAATATACTAGTGGTTTGGAGATACTGAAAATCAATGTGACACATAGAGAAATAATTTTTGTGTTCCCAACACATAAAATGTTATATATAATGAGTGTTGTTAAATATGGTTAATGTTGGTTGTTTGGTATCCTATGAATTGGATGATTGAAAATTTAAAACCATCCCATTTCCTACACACCATAAATTCAAATATTCCTATCATATCCTCCTTCTTGAAGATGAATTGTCCATGCATGATCTGGAAAAATGGTCACCATAAGAAACTGAGGCTCGTATGAGCTATGGCTTTCATTTGATGAAATATGTTTTTTTATTGATATAGAAGCCATAATAAGTAGAAGATTCAGGACCTGGTGTCACTTCAAAAATAATTTGGCATGAATTTTATAGATAATGTGATTCAATTGTGAAAAATCTATTCTAAATTCATAGAATCTATCATTTTAACAAATGCATCTCAAAAATAAATAATGATCAAAGTGAATGAAACGTGAAGCTGTCACAAGAAGATGAACTTATGTTTGACTTCGAGATGATTCCATAATTAAAATATATTATCATTTGTACTTTTTCAGTCATATACATGATTTTCTCTAATAATGAAGGAGTCAACACGAGAGGGCATGATGTCCATCCCCATGCAATCACATGAAGATTACTTGAGTGCCACGTGATAAAGTGAAGTGATGATGAGATCTCTTGATATACTCCTCAGTTCTTAGAAAAGATAAGAATATTGGTATTAAACAGACAACATGATCATCAGGTAATTCAATAAATATTGAAAAAACATTTATATTTGGTTATACGTTGTTTCAACCCTCCAATATAAAAAAAGGAACCATTATGAGATTATTTTCTTAGGTTGTTTTGAGAGTTTTCATGAAAATTATTGAACCTTCATGAATAATTCATGTGAAGGAATTTCATGATAAACATGTTGATTTTTAAAAAAATCCATTGAGATATATAATGATATTATGGAACTAGTGTAAAACTCATATCATGTGATTGAACCTATAGAGAACACTCTTTTATCCTGAATAAACACATGGATACTTTCTTCTGTGAAGTTTTTCTATATAGTCATGCGAGTCCATTGATCTCATAAAGGAATTTGATAAAAAAATCTATCAAATCTACCACCGTAATGGGAATAACCTATCAATCCACCTTCATTGTTACATTAAACAGTTGTGGAGACACAAATTAGACATCTAAGACTTGAGAAGACAATGATACAATATCTCATAGATAATGTTTGAGATCTAGTGATGCGTCTATTTTCGTATGAGTGGACATTTTTTGAGGCACACATCACTAATACAAATACGGCCTTTATTAGGGCTAAAAATGGCCTTTATCAGTGCTAGAAAAAGCGCTGATAAATCCAGCATAGAAAAGGGGGGGTCACCTTTATCAGTGCTCCGAAAAGCGCTGATAAAAGGGGTCTTTTATTAGTTCTCAAAAAAGCACTGATAAAAGTACCCCTTTATCAGCGCTTTTTTTAGCACTGATAAAGGGGTCCTATATCAGCAGTTCCTTTATTAGAACATTCTTTTGAGAGCTGATAAAGGAACATTTAATCCGCGCTTTTTTAAAAGTGCTGATAAAAGGTAAAAAAATTTAATTTTTTTTAAAGAAATTAAAAAAAAATTAAATAAAATGTTAAAAAATACTGCCAATTGGGGCGGCTATTATAGCCCTTGAGCCCCCCCCCCCCTTACAGTGCTTTTCTGCCCTTGTACATCACCCTACGCACCCCCTCCACCCTTTAACAACGCTTGCTGCTATATTCCCCCAGGCGCGCGCGCCCCTACCTCCACCAGGATTTGAACTCGAGACCTCCCCCTACGCGCCTAATCTTTTACCACTACTCTATTTTGATTTTTCTTCCAATTCATGATATCTATATATATATATATATTTATTTATATTTATTCGTATACTAATATATATTTATATTAATATATATATAGTTATATTATAATATATATATATAGTTATATTATAATATATATATATAGTTATATTATAATATATATATATATAGTTATATTAATATATATATATAGTAATATTAATATATATATATAGTGATATTAATATATATCTATATATATATATATATATTTATATTTAGTTATATTTATTCGTATAGTAATATATATTTATATTAATATATATATATATAGTTATATTAACATATATATAGTTATATGATTATATATATATAGTTATATTTATATATATATAGTGATATTAATATATATATTTATAGTAATACTAATATATATATATATGTAGTTATATTAATATATATATTGTTATTAGATTAATATATATATATATATAGTTAGATTAATATATATATATATAGTTAGATTAATATATAGGTATATAAATATTCATATATTTGTAATTTAAATAAAATGGAAGTTAGTTATTATTTAGATAAATCTAATATATTTTATATGTAAATATATTTTATTATTTATATTTATAATTAAATTTTTAGGTGTGAATATATAAAATATATGAATATATTTATATATTTTTTATTATAAATAGCAGTGCATTATAAAAAAGGATGAAATTTCAATGAAATAATATCAATATGAATGTAATACCTTGGAATAAATTCAGACCCCACAAAAAAATCCAATAATACCCCTTTAAACGAGGGTGAAAGTCAACAAAATGTTAAAAAATCGGGGTACACCGACTAAAAACTGAGTTTTGGAGACCTTCTGGGCCTTTTTTGACCTCAAAAATCCTTTGACTGTGGTCCACCCCTGTCACAGAAATGTAGATATCGTCGCAGGCTTCGATTTGATATGTGCTAGAGCTCAAGCGGACACCCAGATCAAAAGTTATGGCCGTTTGAAGTTTGAGTTGTTTTTTCAACATATTGTGGATCTTTTTTTAATTTTTTTTAATATTTTTAGTCTTCAAATTGTTATTAAATGACTATTACTCCCTTATGATTATCAAATTTTTAATTAACAATTTTTTTTTAATTTTTTAAGAAGCCATTTTCATTAAATATCATATATATTAAGTATAATAAGTGTAAATGTACATTTGTACTTATCTAAAATATATTTAAAAATTATATATTATATTTATATAACAATATAACTATATTTATATATTAATATATTAATATTTTGTTATTTTTTTTGAAGGTGTCCCTTTATCAGCGCTACTAAACAAGCACTGATAAAGGGGGGCCCTTTATCAACGCTAAAAAAAGCGCTGATAAAGGGGGGTGCTTTGAAAAACTGTTTTTGTGGTAGTGCATGGATCACTAAAAGGTAGTGAATGGACCACATAACATTGATTATATTATGTAATTCACATGATACAATGAAGATCATATGATTAAAAAACAATCCAACAACCCATGCTACCCATTGAATATAAACCATCATAATTTTGATACCCAAAACAAACCATTTAATATGAAATACTATAATAGAATAAATAAATAACTATTCTATTGTTTAATATTCTATAAAACACATGAATTAAGTGTACATGATTGATTTAACATTATAATTCATGAATAATTAATTTTATATTGTAAAATTTATTTATTTCGTAAAATTTTTATGAACATTGTGTGAACCTCTTGCACACATTTTGATGTGGTCGGGTTTTTAGACAGAAGAAAGGATATAATAACAATTGTTGCAATGTGGACGTTGGTCTTTAAAAATGACCAGAAATAATTGATCAATGCCAAAAGACATATTTAATGGATGTCGAGGAAACAAGAAGTTAAAATTATAAATTAACATCCTATAAGATCCTAGAGAATGTTTGCAGATCATCATATAGTGGACCAAGCCTTCCATAGAGTTGATGTATTCAAGTTGGTGTTGGGGGTATTTGATGTCTTCTAGTCAAATCTATGAGAAAAATTAATCTCTCAGTTTGAATTTGATTTGAATTATTTTAGTTGGAGATGTAAAAAAAGTATTATGGGTGGAGTCTAAGCATTGTAATCAATTAATTGATGGGGAATGATCCATGTTATAAGACCAATATGGAAATTACTTGGTCTATTTATCGAACCATTTGAATATTTTATGATTTTATCTCTATTATAAACACATTACATGAATTTATATTCATTGATAATATTGAGTGGGCTGAGAAACAAAAAAATATTTAAGAGGTAAAATTTCAAACAAATGTAATTTAGAAAAATTAAACTCTAATTCATTCCTCCCCTCATACTGGTCAATCATTCCTGTGGATTTAAAAATAAAAGGGGGAATTTTATATATTACCTAATTATCTTAAAAATATTAATAAATATTTGAATTTTATAATATATTGAAAATATAAATAATGAATAACATAAAGTCATTAGACACCAAGAGATCTAGGGAAGGTCATGTATCATTTTATATCATTCATCAAAATATAATGGTTTAGAATGTGACAACCCAAGATTAATAAGGAGGAATATCACAATCCATATAAAATAAGATATAAAACATAAATATTAAAATATAATATTATAATATAAGACTATATGATATATTTTGTTTTAATTAAATTCAATCTATTTAATAGAGTTCAATGAATGAATCACCACTTTTGAAAAAAGAAAATACTCTGTGAAAATTTTATAATTTAAACATGGTCATCATATCATAGCCATTATGAAAGAGGAAATACAAATTAATATCTAAAAAATAAATATTATATGGTTTAGATGTGTAAAAAATAATTTTAATGGTTATGTACTGATTAGAAATAAAAAAAAGATCCATTCTTAACAAAAATGAATTGTTTTATGAAAAAATCTATTTTTCTAAATGGTTTATTACCACAAATTTTGACACATTGTATAAAATTAATTATCCCCACTAATATAATATTTATTTAAAAAAATTTATGTCAAAAATATATTTTGAATATTTTTTTGTGAGTTTTATGAAAGCATTATTTTTTGATAAATAGTGATGAATATATATATTTATTAAAAACTACTTATCAAATAAAATGATTTCAATATTAATTTTTTTTTAAATATTTATAGTAAAATTTCCCTAATTTTAATAAAATTTGATTCATTTATGTAATTTGAATCAAATTGTGTAATGATATTTTATTAAAAAATTCTCTACAAAGATGATGTTTTTTTGGAAAACAACCATGTTGTTGCATGCCAGTTTAATTTCAAATTGAATCCAGAAACATCTATGAATTGAATTTGAATAAATGGGTTCTGAATTTGGAATAATAGTAACTTATATTATATATTATAGTCAACATAATTTTTGACCATAATGAATAATTAAAATTGTAATATTTAATTTACAATGTTTAGGTTAAAATGGGTTTACTGGGGGATAAACTAAAATTGTAAGGGTTAAAATAATCTTGAAGCAAATACAAGTCCTATTTATTAGCTATATTTAGACCCTTCTATAAATTATATATATTTTTATTTTTCTATTGGAATAATTTTAAGAATGTTACATATATAATAATTTAACTAAACAAAAATAAATAATTTTATCCACTTGCATTTTAATATCACTTTTGTGTTCTCATTGGGAAAATATAAAAGTTTGAATGAATTGTGATGCTAATTTTGAGTATAGTGAAATTCATTTCAGAAGAGTAACTATTTTTAATTTTTTATAATCATATAGTTAGTATAAATGAATAATCAATGTCAACATAGTAATTCTATTGTTATTAAAAAATTTAAATAAATGAGAAAAAACATATTAAATGTTAGTTAAATTTAATGAATTACTTTTCTAAATTTTATTTTTATATAAATATATCATATTATACAAGTTATAATATAAAAATTTCACATAATATTATTGTATTAATATATATAAAATCTATATTAAATTAATAATGACAGAATTTCTAATAATTTTATTTTATAATAAATTTGATTTTATTAAATGATTTAAAATTTAAAATAACAAAATATCCTACAATTGTTTTTATATTTTTAAAAAATATGAACAATATTCCATGTTTTGTCCAATTTTTATTACTTTTTACTCCAATTACCTTAAATAAATGAAAACATTATTACCACAGTTAAGGTTAAAACTGTGTCTCACCAAGTAACATGTCCTTGTAAAAAAATTAATTTTCAACACACTTAAAATTAATATTTCAAATATATAATTAAAAATTTATAATCATTGATTAGAAATTCTATAATAAGGATAAATTAATTTTAGTCATAATAGGTAAATTATCTAGTTTAAAAATTATACACACCAAAGTGGAAAAATAAAAACATTATGGAAACCAACATGCAATGCTTCAACATATTTAAAACATATTTTTATGGTGGAGTAATAAATAGACCATATCACCTCTCCACATATTTTATAATCAATTTTGGAGACAGTTGGGATGCTATTAACTTCCCATTATTGAATGGTTCTAGGTATTGTAAAATAATGAAACTTCTCCGCAATTATTAAACATCACACATTCCCTTAACTTATTCATAGATCTCAATCCATTTGGATTGACCAATCCCAAAAAATACCCCTATAAAAAATCCTTATTCACATAATATATATTTTAGTTGTTGAAAAATTCCAAACATAGGGTCATAATGAATATATATAATGTAGGTTTCTCTATAAGAAGGTAATTTCTATAAATTAGATCGTTATTTTTGTTTATTATTTTAGAACCATAAATTATACATTAAACCATCAAAAAAATATTAACAAAACCCAAATTGTTTTTGGATTTTTTAAAAAATAATAATGTTTTTTATTTATTTCTAACAAAACATAATATATACTTTTCTATATTAAATAACTAACTTTTACTTGAACTATTTAGTATACCATGTTAATCATTCAATACATGAAACACCGAGTTCTCTTGCATTACATGGAACCCTGACTTTATATTAAACAACATTTTATTATTATAATAATTATAATGGAACAAGAATATCCAAGACGCTATACATTGTAAAAAATAGAAATAATTAAGTTTTAAAAATAATATATATTATTTTTAATATATATAAATTATATAGATAATATGGAATACAATTTTTTGTAATTTTTTTTGTGGTATTTTCTAAAAATTATTTGTTTTTATATCTTCATGTGACCAAAAAATATTTTTAGACACATAGAATTTTATTTTTATAAAATTAAGTAAATTTTCTTATTAATTAATTCAAACATTTTGTAGGGTGATTTTTTTTGTATTTTTTTGAGTAACACAATTTTTCGATGAATAGTGAAAAATATTGAATTTTAGTATAAAACCCTTTTTTCTTCTATATAATTTATGTTGATAAATTATAATTTATGTCGGTTTTAAAGAGACAATAGATAAATTATACATATTAAAATTCAATTTAGGTCAATGTGATACATTTTATATTGAATTTTGATATTAAATCATAATGAAAACTTTCAAATTATAAAATTAAAAAACAAATTTCTCAGCATGTTTGGAGAATAGAAAAAGAATTAAATTTTATTATTCGATTGAATTTAATATGAAAAATTGATGTAAATGTTTTCAATCAGTATAATATTTATATTCCTGTATGATCAAATTAATTTTTGACTAAATATATTTGTAGATGTAATTAATATTAATTACTATGATTAAGAAAAAATTAATCTTAACAAGGCTCTAAAACATAATATTAAGGTGAAAAAAGACCTAAACACTTGTCCAGAACCCATTATCTAGCCATATTTTGGAAATAAACCATATATTCATAAATTTTCACGGTTTTTATTACTTTTTTTTGGTAAAAACCTGGGTAGACTAACCATTTTTAAAAAAATCATGTGTTTCCCCTCCATCCCTTATAAAAGGCCCGAACACATCCCCCTTATCCACAGCAAACTGATCACATAGGTTCGGACAAAATCTACTATAATAACATACCAAAATCTCTAAACCCCCCCTTTAGTTCTCTATTTTGGTAGAAACCCATCCAAGGATCCTCTATGGTGGAAACCAAAAGGAGTTCCCAAGGAAGTGGTAATATCATTTCTTAATATACATTGTTTTACATTCATTATCCAGCAAAAAGTTATTATAATTACATGAGGATATGATAAAATAATTATTAAATATAATGATATGCCATATTACACTGTTTCTACAAAATCACACCCACACATCCCTATAATGGGTAACTAACTTACCGTTCTTCAGTACGGTGAACTGCCGCCTCACGAAATAATGTCATCAATTTCTTCCATTAGCACATATCATGGTAGTAAATCACAAAGGAAAATATGTTATTATATGATATATATGATATTTTTTATTTATTGTGATTGTTAAATCATTATAGAAAACACACAGTAATAATTTCTATTTTCTTTAATATATGAAAACTTATTTTGTGGATGTTTGGACTACAACCTCCTCAAAGCGATGTCAATCATTCACATTTTAAATTTATTGTATTAAAAATGGATTTAGAATATTTATATGATATATATGAAATAATAATTATAATTTTATGATATTATACATGTCTAAAAATATGTTATTTAATTTAATCTTTCAATATGACATTAGAACAGAAATATTTTTGATGTGTACGTATGACCTACCATCTCCATGAGTGGTGTATTTTATTTTTAATATGTTTATTTAATTGAGTAATATTTATATTTATATAAAAAATAAATATTATATGTAAATAGTTTTTCAAATTCATAAAATAAGATAATAAAGATTAATGGAAATGGGTAAAGTATAACAAGTCAAAACATGTATGATAAAAATGTAATTATTAATAGAAATATTACATTAACATGGAATTGTTAGTAAAATGGTAATATAAAGTCATAATTGAGTAATATATGGTATTAAATATAATAATATTTTCATTTAGAGAATTTATAATGAAATTTTATTTATTAAATAGGATTATTAAATGTGTAAAAATAAATTCAGGAGTCAATGTCTGTGAATATCATGTCAGATTTAATTTCTGTTAGATACATGCCATATTCACCACTCACTTCGTTTTTGTGGTATATATAATTACCAATGACATGTTATAAAAATAATATCATTTATTCAATGATATTAAAAGATTTAATTAATTTCATTATTCCCGGGGTATCATTATTAAGAAGTTAATCAAGTAGTAAGGGTACTCTCATATAATATTTATTTTGCATGAGACAGAAGCCATGTTCACCACCTATTTTTTATATGTGGTGTGCTTACATATCATGGTTTCATAAATTAATATTTTTACTAAATTTATGAGTATTTACATATCCATTTTAGGATCAATATTTCCTGGGGTTATGTTTCAAAAGATATCAAATTAGTATAGTAATTCTATCCTAATTTCCCATCATTGAGATACATTCTATAATATGAACCTAGATTTTGCTAGAAGGTATATATACTTCCATTATTCATCTAATTTAATAAAAAAATTCCCTTTATTGATATCTTAGTATTCATTTAAATTCATTTTCTTAAACTGTGAGTATAATTCAATGTTATAAGATGATAGAGTTTATTGAATCAATTATATATTTTATCGATATTTTTTGTGATTTTTCATCCATTGATGAAATATTATGATCCATATCTCATGATCACTCAATAAATTTCATCATAGTTATATATTCATGATGTATTCATGTATTAGTTCAATATTTCAAAGCTTTCTAACTCAATATAATTTAGAAAACGTTTTTTATGAAACTGTAACATTATTTCACCTTCTGGTTAGAAATTTTCTTATTCCAAAACTGTGTTTTATAAAAATGGTTTATAAAAAGTTAAAATATTATCTTATGACATATAAAATTATTTTTTATATAAGATAAAAATTTTTAAAAAAAATATTTTAAAAGGATTCATCTTTTTGTTTTCAGATTAAGAATCTTTTCAAAAATAGTACGTGACAAAATGAATGATCAACATGTACAAACTTAACCGAGTTCAATAACATCATTTCCATGAATAACAATTTATATTATTAAATGTTTTAAAAAAATGTTTACCATTTTTTCTAGAAATTTTCTATATTTAATGTGTGTTTCAATGAAAATGATTTTTTAAAAATGATTTATTTAAAAAAAATATATTTTCAAATCGACCAATATATCATTTTAAAATGATATGTTAAATGAAAATTATTTTAATGATATGAAGATTTCATTTTAATTTTTAAAATAATTTTTTGATGGATTTTCAAAAATTTTGAAGCATCAGTTTTAAATATTCCTGGGAAAACGTTTTCAAAATGATTTAAATATTTTTTTATTAGTTTCCAAAGACATTTTTATGAAAAATTATTTTACAAATGTATAATTTTTAAAAAATATTAAATGATACTTTCCACATTTAATTAATTAAATTAATTTTTAATTCATCATTTTCATGAAATGATTTTTCAAACAGATCTATAAAAATGATTATTAATGGAAGGATATTTTATTTAAAAGATGTTTCATGTGATCTTTCAAAATCCTTCTCCATAAAGGATGAATTAATTTGTTATAGGTCATTAAATAAATATATTTTGATCTATTCATACTAATATTATTATTTTTTATGATTGGTGTTTTTTTGAATGATGTTTATGATAATATTTTCTCTTTCATAAGTCATATTCTCTTGAACAATATTTATTTCACAAGGTATGCATTGATGAAATGATTAGGAGACCTATATATCTTCCATAGATAATGATATTACGAAATTTTTATGACACATATTTCATTTTGTGTGTTATTATATGATTTTTATGAAACTCCTATCAATTTAAGGTTATATAATTTGATTATTTTTTACGATGGGATATTTATGCATGTTTGTTTTATTTGATGTGTGGGAATTGAATCTAAATCCAATGCATTAGGTAATGATAAATTTAGTATGAGCTCAAAAGGTACATGGGTTATTGGTGAAGTATGAAAACAAGATGGTACATGGGATTTATCCCAAGCATAAAAATAAGAAGGTATAGAGGTTGTAGACTATGCTGGAAAACAAGAAGGTATGTGGGTTGTAGATAAGGCCTAAAAATAACATGGTACATTGGTTTTTCCCATTCATGACTGTTATAGGGTAAATTATTTATAGCCAAAGGAAAATGGTCAGAGGGTACATGATTTGTTATACCATTCTCGAGGAAGGCATATCGGTCTTTATCCCAAGCCTAACATGCTATATTGGTCTTGGCTAGTATCCTTGATAGAATAATTTCTATGTGTATGTGTTTGACACAATTTCCATGTCATAAGCCTATGATATGTGCGCATACCTCATATTATTGATTATATTATGACTTAGGTCTTAATAACTGTCAATCTTTATTCCCTGTCGCATGTTTTTTATCATTGATATATAGTGTCTGATCATATAATTTTATGCTCATGTTCTTGTACCATTATATAAATGTTATGTCCATGTATATCCCTTATTTACACTTATTGAGAATTTAATCTCACCCATTTCTTATGTTACCTGTCCCTAGTTTATAAAAAAAATGTTTTATGATAGATTAATGAAGGGGTGATCTATAAGGTAGATTTTGATGGTCATTCACCAAACTATATGAATGTGTAAAAATATTATGATAATACCTGCTATGAGCTGTTCTCATGTGTTTCTATATCAGTTGACCTTTTTCTGCCGACTCTTCTACCAATTCTGGTCCCATAAACTTCCTTTCACACACTTCATCCCAGAAAGCTGGAGTTTGACACTGCTTCCCATATAATGCCTAAAATGGTGCCATCTGTATACTGGAATGAAAAATGATATTATATAAAAATTCAACCAAAGAAAGATGTTGGTCCCAAATTCCCGGATAATTCATCGAACAAGCTCGTAGCATATCATCCAAGGTCTTAACTGTTCGTTCTGACTGCCCATCTGATTGAGGATGAAAAGCTGTACTAAAATTTAATTCAGTACCCAATGTCTTCTGATGGCCTTTACAAAAGTTAGAAGTGAACCTGGGATCACGGTCAGATACAATGGAGAGAGGAACTCCATGTAATCTGACTATCTATTTAAGATACAAACGGGAAAGTTGATCTATGGAAAAAGTATCTCGTATAGCAAGGAAATGAGAAGATTTAGTCAAGCGATCAACAATAACCCAGAATGCATTATTACCTCGAGGGGTATTTGGAAATCCCACAACGAAGTCCATGGATATATTCTCCCATTTCCACTCTGGCACTGGTAAAGGCTGAATCATTTCTTTCGGTAACTGCCACTCTGCTTTAACCTGTTGACATGTCAAACACTTCACAGTAAAATCAGCAATATCTCTTTTCATTCCATCCCACAAATAATACTCCTGCAGATCTCTGTATATCTTAGTACTGCCAGGATGAATTGAAAACGGAGAACTATGAGCTTCACATAACAACTCTCTCTTCAACTGTGAATCACAAGGCACAGAAAATCTCTTCCAAAATCACAAAACACAATCATTATCAATGTTGAATTCAGGCAACTTACCCTTCTGAACCAGCTCTACCTTTTTCTGCAACTCACTGTCTTGCTTCTGTGCTTTCTTGATTCTGTCTGATAGAGATGATCTCACTGATACCTAAAACAAAACATAAGAACTTCCTGCTCCAACAAATTCTATGCCAAAGTTCATCAAATCCTTAACCAATGGATCACATTCCAAACGCAACATTGTTAATGAAGAATTACTTTTTCGAATCAAAGCATCAGCCACTTTATTTGCTTTTCCCGGATGGTAATGAATTGCACATTCATAATCCTTGATTAATTCTAGCCATATCCTTTCTTTCATGTTAAATTATTTCTGAGTGAATATATACTTTAAACTTTTGTGATCAATATATATTTCACACTTTACTCCATACAAATGATGCCCCAAATTTTTAAAGCGAAAACAACAGTAGCTAATTTCAAATCATGTGTTGGGTAATTTACCTCATGAGTTTTCATCTATCGTGAAGCATAAGAAATTTCCTGATCATTCTGCCTTAGGACACAACCAATTACTTTCAATGAAGCATCACTGTAGATAACAAACTCACCATTCCTGGAAGAAAGTGCCGAAACTGGAGCATTCACCAATCTTCTTTTCAACTCCTGAAAACAATCATCACATACTTTTTTCCAGATATATTTAACACCCTTTCGAGTAAGATTAGTCATTGGAATAGATAACCGTGAAAAATTTCTAACAAATCTTCGGTAATAGCCTGCCAAACCATGGAAGATATGAATCTCAATTACATTTGTGGGTCTTGGCCAGTCCTCAACAACCTTTGTTTTTGCAGGATCAATAGTTATCCCATATTTTGAAAAAATGTGACCAAGGAAATAAATTTGTTGCAACCAAAACTCACACATGCTTAATTTCCCATTCAATTTATTTTCTTTTAAGGTTTGCTAAATAACCCTTAAATGTCTTTTATGATCCTCTATACTTTTATAAAACACCAAAATATCATCAATGAAAACCACCAGAAACATATCCAAGAACTCATGGAAAATTCTATTCATTAAATCCATGAATACAGCAGGTGCATTGGTTAGCCCAAAAGGCATTACTACAAATTCATAATGGCCATATCTTGTATGAAACTCAGTCTTCAGAACATCTTCATCCTTTACCTTCAGCTGATGGTACCCCGATCTCAGGTCAATATTTGAAACAAACTGAGCTCCCTGGAGCTGATCAAACAAATCATCGATATGAGGAAAATGATATTTGTTCTTAATAGTGATGTTATTAAAGGATCTATAATCAATTCAAAGTCTCATAGAACCATCTTTCTTTTTAAAAAATAAAACAGGAGCACCCCATGGTGACATTCTAGGTCGAATGAAACCTTTATCTAATAAATCATGCAATTTCTCCTTCAACTCTAAAAGTTCAATATCAGCCATTCGATAAGGGGTTTCTAAAATTGGCTTAACATCAGGAACTAAGTCAATAGTAAACTCAAATTCTCGATCTGGTATTATTCCAAGAAACTCATCAGGAAAAATATCAGGATACTCATTTACCACTGGAACATCATTCATCTGAACATTTCCTTTATTTTCAATGATGTGTGCAAGGTAACATTCATTTCCATCTTTTACAAGTTTCTCAGCCTCTTGATATTCTATCAACAATAAGGGTTCATTCTTGTACACAAACTGGAAGTCATTCTGAAAGGAAAATTCTTTAGCACTACATTAAATCATAGCATGGTAAATAGAGAGCCAATCCATACCCAGGATAACATCAAACTCTACTAGAGGTAAAACAATAAGGTTCGCAAGTAGGTTATTTCCAAGGATAAGGATAGGAACATTCTAATAATTTCTTTTTTTCCTCAACATTTCTCCCAGGTGTTTTTACCACAAGTTTAAGAGTCATTTCTTGAGATGGTATTGCCATTTTACAATAAAAAGGTTTCAGAGATGAAAGAATGTGTAGACCACGAATCAAACAACACACTAGCATAATCTGAAAAAACAAACAAAGTACATGATACAACTTCATTTGATTTCCCGACATCTTCTGAAGTAGTTGCAAATGATTTCACCACCACTTTCTTCTTGTAGTCTATCTACTTCCCATCACTCGAGCTCTTTTTCGGACACTCGTTTGCATAGTGACCCATCTCATTGCACTTAAAACATTTCAGTAACTGTAAATCAAATTTGATCTTACCATCACCTTGAACTTTTTCAGTGCAATAACAAGCCTTATGTCCCATCTTACCACATCGGTAGCACTTTCCAGAATTCAGAAGACATTCCCCAGCATGCCTTTTTCCACATTTATCACAAACTGGAAACTTATATTTCTTACCATCAGACTATTTTGAAGAATTCTTCCCTTTTTCCTGCCACCTCGGTCTCCTCTTATATTGGTTGTTATAGAACACTTGATCATCGGCAAACTCCATTTCCACCTTCTCATCACATAAAACATGCTTTTCATAACTTTTAAACTCATGAGAAGCTACTGGCCTTCGATATTTTGCCTTTAATCTTGAGTAAAAACAATTGATTTTACTATCAAGGTCTCAGATAAAATTTGGAGCATACCTTTCCAATCGAGTGAACCTTTCTTCATAGGTAGCCACTGAGTCTTCCTATTGCCTCAATTCCAAGAATTTTTTTCCATCCTAATTTGAATAACCTTAGGAAAAAACTTTTCAAGAAACATACCTTTGAATTCATCCATATCGAGAGAATCAATCTCATCAACATCCCTGATATTTTTAACCATCGAACACAAATGATCTGCTTTACCCTCCAAACGGTAAATAGCAAGACTAACCATTTGATTATCTGAAAACCCCATGACATTGAAAATATTCTCTACTTCTTTAATCCACCATTCAGCTAGAACATGGTCAGATGATCCTCTGAATGATGGGGTATGTTGCCTCATGAAATGTTCCACCACTGACATGTTCCTCTGCGGTTGATCTGGCTGATCTCGTGCATGGATACCACCACCATTTATCTCTTGAGTCAACTGCGCCATTACTTCAACAAATTGTTCAGTTCCAATTCCGACCATCTCAGGATTCTGATTCGGAAGGTTATTTCCTCTTGTATGCCTTCCTAGTACTGCTTCCCAGTTTCCTCTACGGAAAACCATTCTGAACAAACATGTCTTAGATGAAGCAACATTGTAATCTTCAAATGCTATATCATTTCAATTTGACCATAAAAAAAATATTTTTGGATAATCAATTAATATAATTATAACTCCTAAAGTTATCTAAACTGACCTCTGATACAAACTATAAGGCCCCGACCTTAAACCTTACTTAATCTTGAGTTATTAAAAGATTACACATTGAGGATCTTTTCAGGTTTAGAGTTTTAGAGAATTAGAGCATAAAACTTTTGTTACATTCCACATATAAACAAATTGGTTACATAAAGATAGTATTCTTTTTTCCATCAATGGAAACATATTTAAAATAAAACATGGATTCATTCTTGACACTTCCTTGACATTATCATCATATCATGTACCTTTCCCTTGACCTGTGAAAAACATTTCAAAAAAACTTGGTATGAGCATAAAAAGCTCAGTATGGGTTATAAAAATATGTAAAGGAAACATAAGTTCATATATACATAAGAATGAATTCATACTTTACCCATAAAACATAAGCACTTTAACATACCTCATCAAATCATGAATAAATCAAAGAAATAATAAGACATAAAGGTAACTTGAGGCATTCATAACATTCTTACATAGGGAGTAACCCTATTGGTTACATTTGTAATACCCATCACAGTATATTCCATAAATCTCTTTAGAGAATGCTTAATGTTTCACTCCTTCGTGTTACCCAATGCATTGGAGAGCTATATCAGGCTCACCCGCCCTTAGTTTATCACGGAACCACCCGTCATCATAATAATTTCCAAGTACCTCAACATAATTGTATCACATAAAACATGCATAAAGGAAACATAAAATTTCCACCTTTCAATCACAAGATATCAATACATCACATTGATATAAAAATTTTATGAAAACCATTTTAAATAAAAAAAGAAAAGAAAAGTAAAACATGGTATTTATTATTCTTTTAAAAAGAAGGTATAACTTGTAGAGGAAGCTGAAACTCAAATAATTGTCACGGTGGCGGAGAAGTCGTTGTCGACGCATACGTACGACAAAAAAATTCCCTTTTGTCGTTTAGAAAAATGTTTCGTATAAAAAAGATTCCTTTTGGATAAACCTAAAAGTCAAAGGGTTATATACACCGTATAAAATGAGGTTGTATATAAAACAAAATATGCCTCAATAAAAGGAGATTGAGACGAAGTCCCATACCTCAGGTCCGACTTGACTCGGTCGTTCTATAATCTCCTAAATAATAAACTTGAGATAATTTATACTTGTTTAAGAACCTTTTCCAAGTACATTATTCCTTTTATATCACTTATTTCCATGTCATGAACACTATGTAATTATTTAAGTTAATAACGGTCGTTTTAACGATCATTGGTACTTGAGTCAAAAATAAACCCTTTATAATTACAAGTTGTTCATGTATCCATTATATCCAGAATTATAATCATGATGTATATATCATTTATATCATATATATCCAGTATATACATGCATTTATAATATTACATAATCATTTAGAGGTAAGAAATGAAATGCACCGTTCATGGAGACGGTAAGCTGTACGTACGCATGAACACTACTTTCATTTATATTTCATATTTTATAGAATGGAATCATAATGATATAAAGGTATATTATAAATCCAGTTTAATATCATATATAATATCATAACTCAATCCTTTATACATCCCACATATGGTATTTAACGAATCAAATCACTTTTAGGGGGCGGTAGTCCGCACTTCCTTAAATGAAGATATCGTGTTTACCCATAATGGAAACCATAAAGGTATACCCAAAATGAATAATACAGAAGATTAAGGAAAACATAAACATATTATATATCATATATAAATATAGTTTCATCTTAATGACCACCTTTTAAGGTGTTAACTAAATGTTGAACAATCATCGTTTCGGGAGGCCGAAATTCGCCAACCATAGAAACAGTTTGTTCATTAACCATTAGATGTAGGTGTCTGTAAGTGTAGCTCAAATACTTATTATAAAAACATCCTAGTTAATTTAAGATACTAGATTTGTTATAAAATAAATGAATAAAAAGATTTTAGGGGGTTGGAGAAGTAAAATAAAACAAAAGGACTCAAGTGAACACATTACCTTAAAATCAGGTAACTCCCTTTGGGTTGAGCTCAAAGGCTTCCATGGGAAGTCTTCTCCCAAATTTGAGGCATCAAGGAGTAATAGAGGGATATGGAGAGACATAATGGGCAGGAATTGTCCAAGGAAAAGGCTTTGGAAGTGTGGGTATGGAGGTAGAGGTCGGGGCCTTTTATAAGAGGAGAGGAGGGGAACTCTTGGAAATTAAAGAAATATTACTTTATTCTAAAATGCGTTTCGGATTCAAAAGGTCCCACAATGATTTAATTCGAGTGTAAGGTGATAAGGGTTCTAAATAAACCAATCCAATAGGTTTTGGACTTGTCTAGGTCATAGATTTTACATTATCTTTTCATTTTATTTAAATCCTTTATTAATGAGGTAATCGCTGCATCATCATGATGTCATAAATTATTTAATTTATTTAATGTCAAAAAATTATAAAAAAAATCATGATGTAGGAAATCTTATTAGATTTCTAATGAATATTTATAGTCAAAAATCTGACTTGTATAACCCCATGTAAATTTTTTTTTAGTAAAACATTTCATGTTTGTGTAATTTTTACTTTTACATTAAATAAAAAGTTATTTATGTCATTTCCAAACCAAAGTGGATCCATCGGGTCCCCAAGTTGACCCATGGATTGTCTTGGTCGGCCATGACACATCCAATGAGGGTAGGACATGGGTCAAGCTCATCTCATATTATTAAAACATTATTTTTACCTTAAACTACACTAATTACCTCTAATCACGATTAAAAACATAAAAGTTACTATTTACCAAAAAAATTATTTTAATCTCATTGAACCACATTTTACTTATTAATGACAACCATGTATGTTGGATTTTTGAAATTCAACACACAGAGGTGGTAAAATTTCATTTAAACGAAAAATTAGTTTCTTTAACTACCACATAGTGGTTTCACTATTCTTCAAAAATTGAAGTTTTTTAGAAAAATATATAAACTTCACCCTAAGCTATATTTTATATTATTAATTCAAAAATGTAGTCTATTTTAAAAAATTCAAAACATATAATTTCAATTAATTATTTTAATAATTAATTTCCGCTGTCAGAGCAAATAGCGTGTTTTTATGAAACAATAAGTTTCAAAAGATTGACACTAGTTTAAGTCCAATTTCAAAGTGAAATTAATTCCAATGACAACTATTGAATTATATGGTAAAAATTTATTCTAATTTCAATTTAAAACCAATTCAAAAGATAATCTAATCATAAAAATAAATTATATTAAAAAGCATTCTTGATGTAAAATGCAGTATTTTTCACTATTCATTAAAAAATGAACATTGTTAGAAAAATACAAAAAATTCACAAAAATTAAATTTTGATGTCCCAATAATAAAGAATAAGTTTATTTTGACAAACATATCTTATAAATTTGTCAAAAGATAGTTTTAAAAATGGTTTTCCATTAAAAGGCAGTAAAACAATCTTTTAAAAATATTAGTGTATTTCATGCTTAAGATTTGATTTATTTTCATTTTAAGCCCCTAAAACACTATCTAATTAATTAATATACATAGATAAAAATATCTATTATTCATTACTTACTTGGGATGTTACAATATATACTAATACAGGGAATATATAAGCCTACGTGTCACCTCCGGAGAGCACCACGTCACCTTATTCCACGTCTCCAATTACCATTTTTCCCTCCCATTTGGACACACACGACCGTATTATCACAACCCATCTACGAGCTTATGGATTCATTCATCCATATTCTTCCTCCCGCATCAATATCCGCCATCACTGCCTCAAACATTTCCACCTATCCCTTATCTGAATCACACTCCACCGCCTTTGGCGTCTCTTCCTCCAACTCTTCCGACTCTGTCATATTATACTCTTTTTGCTCCGCCTTCGAGGCCTTCCCCTCCAGCTACTTGGTATCCATTTGCACCACATATGGATACTATAAATCAAGCTCCCTCTTCTCTACCAGATCTGTATCCACCAGCTTATTTCCTCCAAAATAAATTGAATTTCATCTTAACCTAGTGTTCCCGCCTCCATCATTGGCTCCCTAAACCTCATAGAATACCATATATGCCTTTGAATTATACACCAACACCTACTCCTCCTCTACCTACTATGTCTCTACCTACTCCCCCTCAGCTTCCTCTAGCTCCTATGTGTCTGGATCCTCTATATTTGGTTCCTCTACATCCGGCTCCTCCATATACAAATCCTTAATGTCTGCATCCTCTATGTTAGGCTCATCCGCATCCAGATCCACTGCATACGGCTCCTACACCACCTAATATTATACAACAGTGATGAAAATATTATTGGAATTCAACATTCTTTAAGAATCCACTATTGGAAATTACCAAGGGTTCATTCAAAATCATGGGTGTCCCTGTCTCTCAATTAGTGTGCGAGGAGATACACATAGACTAACAGTGTACCATGTGCTTGGTCAACAGAACATTTATTCTCGGAAATGGTAGTATCGGTGATTAAAAACATTAATTTTGTATGAAATAAATACATTAAGAAAACTTAAATATTGTTTATCATCATCCATTATGATTCTCGTACTCAACTGGTTCACAAAATGATTTCTCTTTTAATAGATACCTGCCATTATCTGTTTTCAAGTTTCTCTCAAAAGATAAGGTTGGCCACCACCTCTATTTTCTTTGTAAGTGGGTTTCTGTGTAAATTCATATGTGGAATTACTGTGATTTTTTCATTTGTATGGATTCTGATATATAGATTCTATTTATTTCAAGATATGGGGAAATTGACGTTTGATTTGATGTATTTACAAGAATGTCTTGGACTTCATTGTATGTAATCTTATTTTATTTACCAAACAGATTATTTTTTTGAAATTTTCATATATCATTGTGCTACATTTAATCATGTTGTTCATGTCTGGGCGTGTGGGATGGCTCTCTACCCAGTTGTGTGAATTCATGGTTTGTAATATTATACTTTTAATGTCTTATTTTCACTATTGGACGAATATATCATCGTGTTTCACTTTATTCAGCCTCCATGAACCATTATTGTCTTGTGGCCTATAAAAATAACAATCAATTATCTGTTATGCATGGATATAAATGGATTTACATCACTTTTTTTTAACCTTACAGTCATGGATTAAAACTATAGGATGGGTTCATTGATTTTTTATTTAGAGTGGAAACATGTATTTTATTTATAGAGGTAGATGCCATAGAAAACTAAAATCATGATGCCTTTGAAATCGTGTTTTTAGGGAACTCCAATGGAGATCCAGAATAATAGAAATGGTAGAAAAATAGGGTGCTCTAGATATAACGCACTGTATATTTCTACATGTAAAATATTCACTAAAACCAATTACAAGTAGTGTAATGCTTCTTTCTCTATTTATTTTGGTCTTCCATTAATCAATATTCTTCCATTTTTTATTCATTTTTCTAGGATTAATATTATTAAATATGATTAATGTTAAATTATTATAAAATATTATGTTTTTTAATTTTATGGTCGATTATCTAATTATGTGTAGTAATACAAAAATATGAAAATAATTACACAGTTTCAGAATAATACAGATTGTGTCACTTTTCATAATCATTATTATGTATTAGTTAATTATAATGTTCTAAGTACTTTAAATCTATCTATATATAAATATTATGAATTTAGTATCCCCATTAATGTAAACATTCAATATGAGTACATAAAACAATAATGTTTTACTATTTATTCAGGTATATTTCTACAGATCTAGATTCTTCAACAAGTATGTTCTTGAATCATTCTGAGGAGTTTCATTAAGAAAAAGTAATTCTTGGATTGTCTCTGACAGTGTTCTTCGACAGTGGTTTTATGCTTCTCAGGGTATATGTGAGATTCAGTGGTGGTATGATGTTTTTTATGCTCAAATTACTCTACTCATGGTGATGTTCTTATTTGTATAGGTTTCCATGGATTAATCATTTTCGTTTTTTATCATTGTTTCACAAACTTTTAACTGGTCCTTATTTTATTTTAGACACAACAATTGTCATATGATGTCAGTATTCAATATTGATTGATACTACCATAGATATAGACTATAATCAATACTTTAAGAAATTAAAATAATATGATCACACCTCTATTTTATAGTATTGTAGTAAAACCATTACACTAAAGCCAAAAATTTAATCACATATGTTAACATGCTGTCTATGTGTTTACCTTAAATTTTATTTTATATAATATGGGTTGTTTTTGAATGCGTTCTTAGAAAATGGTTTTTTTATTCTCATGTTATGGTTGAGATTCATTGAAATTATGATGTTTTTGTTCCTCACATTACACTACTCATGGTTATTTCCTTATGTGTGTAGTTTTTCATGGCTGAAACTGTTGTTTTCTATTATTATTGTTTCGTGAACTTTTAACTGGTTCTTATTTCATTTCAGACTCAGAAATTGTTCTATGATATTAGTTATCAAATATTATTTCATAATACCTTAGACATATACTAGCATAAATTCTTTAAGTAATGAAAATAATAAGATCACACATCTATTTTATAGTATTCCTGTCAATTGCTTCACTTCATACAACAATTTTATCATATATGAAAACATGTTTACATTGTGTTTACATTCAATATTCTTATGTATAATCAATATTTTGTGATGGTGTTCTCACACAGTGGTTTTTCTGCTTCTCATGGAATGACTGAGATTCAGTGGTAGTATGATGTTTTTGTTCTCCATATTACACTAGTCATGATGATGTTCTTATTTTTACAGGTTTTCATGGATAAATATTTGGTGCTTTTTTATCACTGTTTCATTGATTTTTAACTGCTCAATACTTCATTTCATATATAGAAGATTTAATATGATGTTACATATCAATGTTGTTTCATACTACCGTGGATCTATACTAGGTTCAATAATTTAATAAATTAATATAATATTATCACGCATCTATTTTATAGTGTTGTAGTCAACCCCTTCTACTACAAATGACAATATTATCATATATGTTATCATGTTGTGTATATGTTTACCTTCAATTTTATTATGTATAATATGGATAGTTTGTGTAGGTTTTCTTCGACAGTGTTTTTTTCTTATGATGGTATGGATGAGATTCATTGTCAGTACAAATTTTTTGTTCCTTACATTACACTACTCATGGTAATGTTCCTATGTGTGTAGAATTGCATGACATAAACTATAGTTTTTTATTATCATTATTTTGTGAACTTGTAACTGGTCATTTCTTCATTTCAGACTTACCAATTTTTCTATGATGTTGGTTATAAAAAATTGTTTCATAATACCTCAGATCTATACTAGCATCAAAGTAATAAGATATGAATATAATAAGACCACACCTCTATTTTATAGTTTTCTAGTCTATCCATTCACTACAACCAGTAATTTTATCATATATGTTAACATGATTTCTATGTGTTTCGATTCAATTATATTATGTCTATCATGGATACTTTGAGACGGTGTTCTCATACAGTGGTTTTTATGCTTCTCATTTTATGAGTGAGATTCAGTGGCAGTTTGATGTTTTTGGTCCTTATATTAGACTACTCATGATGATGTTCTTATGTGTACATGTTTTTATAGCTTAAACTTATTTGTTTTGTTATCATTATTTCATTCAATTTTAACTGGTCCTTATTTAGTTTCATCTACAGAAGTTTTCCTATGATGTTATTTATCAATAACTATTTCATACTTCCTTGTTACATTAGTATCTTCAAAGCATTATGATATGAATATAATAATATCACACATATATTTTATTGTATTGTAGTCAACCCCCTCTACTACACCCAAAAACATTATCTTATATGTCAACGTTTTTGTCTACGTGTCCCACTTGAATTTTTTATGTATAATATAGAGTAGGTAAATTAATTTTCAAAAATTCATTATAAATTTTAACTATTGTTTAAATAATAGTAAGGAATAAAAATATTTGTTACTGTACTAACATTTTTCAATTGTATTTTTTTTAAACTATCCATTTATGTTATCTACTTCATGTTTATTTTGGCACTGGGCCCAAAGAATTAGAGCATGCACAATTTTTTACTCTTATGTAGATTTTCTTGTAATGGATCACAATTTTAAGTTCTTCTAATTTATTATAAATTATAATTTGAATGTTTCATCTGTTGATTTATTTTCCAATTTTATACTATATCTATTTAAATTTATTAATATTGAATTGTGTGATCTTTTTACTATTTTATTGGAAGTTACCTTTTGTAGACGGTCAAATGTTGTAATTAAGGAGCCTATTAAGGTCCTCGAAGATAATTTAATGCTCAAGGATGAAACTGATGTGTTCTTCTAGTCTATGGAAGATAGTTTTTACCCATGCATCAGTCCTCTAACTTTTTACTACTGTGTTTTTCTACCGAAAATGAAATAAAAGTCATAGTTTTTTTTCATGGAATAAAAGATGTCGGGATCATGCTTTAATGTTTACAGCTACGTATGATGATCTTTTATTATAAGCGAAAACAAGGGAAGTATGAAATTTATCATGCACCAGCTTCAAAAATTTTAAAATAATTGGAGAGCCGTGTAATGAAACCTACTATACTAAAATATGATATATATATATATATATGTGTGGAATTTACAATGTTGGACATAGTATGCTTGCTTGGGGTCTTATTAGGGATTTTAGGGTTAGAGGCCTTCTTTTCAAATGTTAATGTTATAATGCTTTTATTTATGCTCTATGTCTCAGTGGTGAACTATTTCTAGATTTTATTGTTTTTGAAGAAGTTAAAAGTTGTGGAATACCCCTAAGTGCTTACACCGACATAATTATTGATTTAAGGCATATGTATCACATTTGATCACATATTTCTGAGATATTTTCTATAGATGTTCACATATGTTCTATTCAAAATTCATTCATATTGATTTTTTTGATCTTTTTCATATTTTATTAGAACCACCCAATTATATAGGGGTGTTTTCTAATAAGTGAGCCCATTAAGGTCCTCGAAGAAAATCTAATGATCAAGTAAGCAACTAATTTGTTTTTCTAGGCAATGATAGTGGGTTTTTACCCATGTATACGATACTCTAACCTATTATTGAAGTGTTTTTATATTGAAAATAAAATAGAATTCATAAAAATACATTTATGAAATTAGAGATATTTGGACCATATCTGAATGATTATACCTACAGCAGTATTGTTAACATTTATTGAAAGCGGCATCTATGGCAATGTGAAATTCATCATGCACAAGTTTTTTAGATTTTGAAATCAATGGAAAGTAGTGTCATGAAACATACTATAGTAACATATGAGTTATATATTTATGGTATTTATGGTGCTTGACATAGTATACATTACATATTATTGTGTGTGTTATTAGAACTAATAACCATTGTTTTTTTATCTATATCAATATTTTGAAGATATTGTGTACTCATTATCTCATGAATTTGTTTGTTGTTTTAGATTACTCTGAACTACTGAAATTTAGTCTTTTATACTATCTATGTAAATAATAGATCAGTATAGGGATGGCCATCAAATATGTGAAAAATTTTCATATGTTCTTCCTGTTATGGGTAAATTATAGTAAAATGTACTTATGACCATCCTTATAAGTCCCCATAAATATTAAGACAACCAAAACATCCAGACCATATTAATTTGTTTTCATTTTAAAATGACTAGAATTACTTATAATTAGATTCATTTTTGTAAGACCATATTGAATTATCCTACCCGATTAGTTATAGAATTTATCCATAGATCTCTACACCAGCGTCCATAGTCCCAGAAACAAGAGAGTTGGATAAGTCCAGAAATGGTCTCTCTATCTCTATTGTTCTATTTCAGTTCATATAATAACCGACATATGAGCTTAGAAAAAATCAATTCAGGTAATTATTCAATTTCATTATACATTATGTATTTCAATATCACTTACATGATTAAATTTATTTGACTATTTTATGTATATACAAATGAAATAGAAAATATCAGAATTTTAGAATATTGTTCAACTTTCAGAGGTAACATAAAATGCATCTCCTTTTAAATTTTTTATTTAGGTTCAACATGTTTCAATTTTTTACATATTACTATCCACTGTATAGAAAATAAGTCACAATACCCCAATATTAACTACTACAAGGATCCACAGTGATGTCAACCCAACATCTAATATGTGGGATTCACAACAACAACGAACCATGCGACTAATATCTGCCTTTTAATAACAAAGACATGCAATAATTTTCTATGGGGGATGTGTATGACACAATCTTTGAAATACACACCAAAAAACTGTTAAGAGAAGATTCTTCTTGAGAAAAAAGACACTTTATTTTTTATTATATCCTTTTCTGTACACATTTTGTTATGTTAACTTTCTTACAAACTATCTCTTTTTTTGATTGGTTGTACAATTGTTACTTAATTTCTCATACATTGTGTTTTAAAATATTTCTTATGTATAATTTTTTAAATATTGAATATTAAATATTGTACCTAAAACAACCATATATAACAAAAATACCATTTATGTATTTGACCTTTTAATGGGTATTCCTAGATGATTTTCTCTTTGTTCCCTTACAGTCTACTGATAATGATATGGCCCAATCCCAATTATCTACACATGTCATACCAAAACCATCATGGAAAACAACCATATTATAATAAAATATCATTCAAAGATTCAAAATCTATGGACTTTCTCCTATTTAAATTTCTTATTGTACTAATATAGGCATCTTAGAGGAATCTTATCTAACCTTATTGGTTGTCACAAATGTCATAGGAAAACTACACCTAAAACAACTATGCTTAACTTAAATGTCCTTCATTTTTTGACCTAATTCCATTTTTTTGTTTTATGCAGCTAGGAGGGCCCCATATTCCAGTAAAAATAGAGAGAAGAGATGCAAGGAAAAACACATCATATGTGGTGGATCAATCAGCTCGGAGGTCCCCATACTCCACTCAAAATAGGGAGAAGAAATGGAAGTAAGAGCATAGTGGATGTAGTGGAACAATTCCTTCTAAACCATTATGAGAGAATCTCCAATGTTCAAGAGGATTAGATGCATGGTAATTTATTTAGATGCATGGGAATCGATGCCCCTAGAGTCGTCGCATTGTTGGGTAATAGCATATACCATAATCTTCATCTTCATCAAACCATGGAACCATTAGCATTTGGAATGATCAGTTGTGAGCTCATGTTAATTCATTTTCCTTTTTCTAGTGTTGTAGATTGAATTGGGCTAGGTGATCACTTCATGGAGAGGAATTTAATGATATTTCATGTTAGGTTTTTAGATTTATATCATTTTCTATATCAATTCCTCCTTGTATGAGCATGAACATTGTATATTTGACTATGAGTTCGTTTATATATAGTCAATACTAATGCATGGTTTCATTCATGCATTAAATGTGACAGGGTTTAATATATTTGGATTTTGTTGATATACACAGAATCATGGAACAACGAAGCATATCAGGATTTCATGATCAATGGATCATTATCTTTTTTCTTAGTTATTAGTTTCTTTTAACACTTGTGATACGTGTTTTTGAAAACTATATCATGTACTCTGTGGAAATTTATAATATTATTAGTGGATGTTTTTTAGATCATTGAAATATGTAATTTATAAATTATTTTTGTCAAGTAATTTAATTGTTTCTTTATTTTATCTAGGACTATATCATTTTTATACACAAAAACATTGTCATTAATAAATAATTAAAATTACAATTTCTTAGTAACTTTTAGAAATAGTTTTCTATTTTTAGATAAAATCAATTAATCCAATATTCCGTACGTATGCACGGGTTAGTACAAGTAAAAGATATTTTTTGTGTTTTTAATGAGTGAATTATATAAAAACAATGTTATAGATTTATTTTTATTTGGTTGGTTGAAGCCTCCATGTAGAAGTTGGTGGTGGGGACCACCACACCCTAACCACGCCTGAGAGGTTATTGTGGTGAGGACCAACTGAACCTAACCTCATCTCATGTTTAATATGGTGGAGACCACCTGAGGTTAAAACCACTTTAACACCCCATTATGTAGAAAGAAACCTCTTTAGCTCCCCTCTTAATGGTTCTACAACCCCTCCACCTTAATGGAGCCAACACAGAAGCATTTATGGTTCCAAATCCTCCACATCAATTTTTTGCCAACCTCTTAAATTATTTAATTGTATATAGCCTAATTAATTAACACATTTGAATTTTGTGCCAATAATTAAATAATAAATAAACACAATCTATTATTTAGGTTGCCATTTGTCTTTTGGGTGGTGTTATTAGGAGAGTAGACTTTGGATAAATTGAGATCTCCAACGAAGAACATCATCTTCCGATGAAGAAAGATGAATGATGAACGCATTCATCCAATGAAGAATACTGACAACAATCTCCTTTGATCTTCATCCATACACTCTTACCGATGTGGAATGTCTTCCACAACTGACGTGCGAGCTCGGGATTGGAATTGTGTGGTAGACACGACGAACGACAACAACACCATCTTCTTCCCGTGACTTCATCGAAGAAAAACAATCAAAAGGTAGATATGTGTTTGATGTCATCAATGTTATTCGTGTTTCTCATATGTTGTGTTATTCCCATGAACTGATTTCTTTTTGTTATTCTTGGTTGATGAAAATTGGAATGTTGCAGGTTCGTTGTGCGACACATCGATCCCAAATTGAAGACCCACTATTATAACGACCTACTTGATGTGTGATGACAATAGTAGGAGACAGTTCAGACTGGACCGGGGAGACCATTCTTCAAGTGGGTTTATCATAAAGTGTTTTCGGAGCTGATCAGAGTCCCGAAAACACATGTAATGATTTTGGAACTTTGGACGACATAGAGTCTGCTGTTTCGCAGTGAACGGATCATCAGAACGAAGATCAGGCATCACAGGAGGCACACTAGACAAAAGTGTTGTTTCTTAAAAATTGTAGAATACATGGTGTGTACTTCCTAAGAACACACCATGTAGTATGGGCATACTGCGGTTAGAGTTTCGTGAGTCAGACGCACATCACAAGCATGTGACATCTGTCACATGGCATGTACTCTTCACACAGCTTGGTAAGGGTGGCTACGCAAGACTCGGCGTGTATCCTAGAGATACACAGTCACTGGGTGAATTACACGGGCATGTAATCCCCCACATGGCCAGGAAAGGCCAGTGACATGGGATACCCCATGTACCAGTTACATGGGTTGGCAAATATGTCTAGAGGCCGTGTATGGGAACATGGAAAGCATACATGGAGTCGACCCCAGTTTCATGGACACGGTGTGTAACCATAAACCATGACATGTACTTACATTTCTACATGACCAACCTTTCGACAAGGGCCATTTCACACAGGCAGTACACAAGATCAGTCAACACGGTGTGTACCTTATTCCAACACATGGTTTACTTTTTGGTAAATGGCTTTTTCATCTCGTCCTCTATGACCTGGACAGGAATTGTTTGGATTTTCTCTATATTAAGTGGTGGACCATTTTGATTCTTCTACGTGGGACTTCTTGATAATTGGAGTATCGATCTGTATCTCATGGACTGGATCCTCTAAGAGACGAGTGAGCATAGTTTAGAGACCTAGTAGCTGGCTGAGACCTGAACACTGCTGACCAATTCGACTTGGAGTGATTTGACTAGCCCATTAGGGAGTGCGTTGGAGTCACGAAAGAACCATAGTGGGGAGCTCCATGGTGTCGTGGCAGACCCACAGTACTCGATAGGAGGGGTACCTTACCAGACTATGATGGGGAGCGCCTTGTTGACATGGCAGACCCACGGTACTTGACAGGAGGAGTAACTCAGCTGTCCAAGGTTAGTGGGAAGTGCATTGGTGTCGCAGCAGGCCCACTATACTCGATAGAGGAGGAGTTCTCTAGTAGCCGAGGATTCTACAGTGTGACTAGGGATATTACTTGATACTACCCCTATAATAAAATCTTATATTGAGCTGAATCATTGACTTTTGTGATTTCCTCGTGAATGAGAGAGATTACTTGATAACATAGGTATACGTATGGGAATATACCTAAGTTGGGATATTTGTTGATTTCATACTTTTTTATTTATCCTTGTAAGATTTTGTGAGACCTTGAGGGACTCGAGATCCCTACTGAGTATCATTATAATGACCCCTACACAGTCTATGCATGCACCTCGTTGTGTTGGATGCAGACGACAGACAACACTGACTGAGGCTGAGAGCACCAGGACTGGACGGTACCCAATGATGGAAAATACGGCAAGATGATACATGGAGTATATGTATTGTCCTGGAGTGATTAAGAGGTAATATGTTCCAACACATCAGGTAGGAACCTCAGAGGACAACCCAGTGACATCTTTTCTTTTCTTCAGTTGTACATTCTGTTTCCAAGTACTTTATATTTGGGCTTGTATTTCTGGTCCCCGTTTTACTTTCAGTACACTTTGATATACAATTTTACTTAGTGTTTTGCTTCCATCTTGTATTCTATTGTGTGAAATTTATGGTTATATAGGTAATATTCTCCTTGTTTTAGGGATTTACTCCATTGGTGCTCATGGTCATCCCCTGGCCTATGGAAGGTGAGAATGGGGTAGTCATGGCATAGGCCCCAAGGGATGGGTCATAACAGTAATATTCTATACATTTTTGACTTTATATTTGTTTTCAATGATTTTTTTTCAAACAACATTCTATTCAAAAATCGTTTTAAATGATTTCTTAATATTCATGTTTATGTTTTCAAAAAATTATTTTTCATAAAATGTATTTAAATTATTTAAATATTTCATTTTAATGTTTCAATTCATTTTCAATTAAAAAGGGATTAAAAATTTCTTCAATATTCTCTGTATGATTTCTAGGGTTCGTGGGAAATAATTTTAAATTTTTTTTCTATTTTAAAAACCAAAAAAATATATATGGTTCCCAAAAATATTTTTAATGGAATTATATGATATTAATTATAATAAATGTATTTTAATATGCTTTTATAAAAAAAGGAATGTCTATTTAATAGAATATATGATTCATGTGATCATTCAAAATCATTATCCATATAAGATAATAGAAATTATTATTGTTTTTGTTTATTGCAGATATAATCCATGAACATAATAATATTATTTTAAGAATGGGTTATGTTTTTGATTTTATGATGTTTATGTCCCCTGTTTTTTTTCCATCGGTCATATTCTCATGATACATATTTCATTTCATATGTTAGGTTTTGATGAAATTTTTATGATACCTATATATTTTCCATAGGTAATGATACAATAAAATTTATATGATACCCATTTCATTTCAAGGGTCATTTAACGATGAAAATCAAAACCATCTCATTTTTGGGATCATGATATGATGAATGTTTTATTATCCTGTCGTTCATTTTTTAATGATTTTATTATTTGAAGGGTTGGACCAACATCTCCCTTGAATGCATTAGGTAACGACAAAAGGTATTTGATATCAAAAGTTAAATGACATGTAGAAAAAGACAAAAAATAAAAAGGTATATAGGTTTTAGCCTAATATAGAATAAAAGGTGGTATATGGGTTGTTTCCAAACACAAAAATAAAGAAGCTACATGGGTTGTATCCATATCGTGAAAACAAAATGAACATTGTCTATATCCAAAGACGTAATATAATATGGGATGTGGGTTATATCCCAGGACATAATATAAGATGGTAGAAATTTTATTAGCCTATCCCTAACATAGGTACATGGGTGATTATCTGAAAACTAACATTTTATGACATCCTTTTTCTATTGACATAACATAATAATTTATATGTTTTTGTGTTTTCTAATACTTTTATGCCTTATGCCTATGATTAGAACACATTGTTCTTGGTTTTTTCAATAAGTGTCATATCCTAAGAACTGTTAATATGTATTCCATTTATCATGTTTCACATCATTGATATGTATGGTCTGATAATCAAATGTTATTCTCATGTTATAATACCCTAGTTTTCTTTTTATGCCTATGTATTTACATTATTTAACCTTATTTAACATTGTAGATCACCCCATTATTATGTTTCACTTCCCTAAATAAAAAAATGTTTTTAATTAGGATTCATAAATGTGAAGGTATATAAATGATATGTTGAAGGGATTACACCAATCAATAATAATGTTTTCCATGTTTTTAATGACACTAAACTATTATTAGCCTCAGTCATTTTCTTTTTTAATATGATGAATATTATTCTAAATTGATGTAACATCATAGTTTGTGAAGCTCTAGTATCTATATCAACACTATTATATTACATATATTTATATTCTCTTAAGTTTATTTCATAATATTAAACCATATCAACTTCAATCAAATGAGGATACAATTTATTCATTGTGTGTATGAAGAACTATCACCTTGGGGAACAAATGTAAATGATATCTCATCAACACATCCCACAGTTGTATATAATTTTGTATAAAATGTATATATATATATTATTAATTATGTAATTATTCTATAATATTTATAATATCACATATATCTTTTATAATTTATATTCCATAAAAATATGCTACATTTCTTGTGTGTATGGAAAACTACAACCTCATGAAGTGATCTGAATTTTTTTTGTAGTTACTATTTATGTGGAAAGTAATAAGGATAAATTTAATTAAAATATGTTATATATATGACAATATATATATTCATTAAAATTATTTTATCATAAACATTTTTACCCGTTTATCATTTATGGGAATAATATCATCACTTCTGTGTATGTACAACCTATTGTCTCTATAAAGAGATGTAGTTCATTTTATATGTATGATTTTATAGAATGGTTATAAGGATAAATCAAATTAAATAATTAATATTTATAATATTAATACAATTGAAGGTATTGTGGAAGAACATACTATATCTAATAACTCAAACTTCTATGATGAAACACACATGAGAATTCAAGACATTCAACACCAAAAATAATGAATGTATTGACATGTTATTAAAAAATAGGTCATAAAATGATATAAGAGGATAATATGTTTTATTATATATAAATTAATGATTAAATAATATAGGTATAGTAAAAATATATTTATTATTACAATGTTTTGGATATATACATTAGGAGGCAACCCAGATGTATGATTACACATCTCACTTTTAGTTCCTTGAGACATAAGCTACATTCGACACTCATTCATTTACATGGTGTATATACTACCCCTTTTAAATTTTATATGAAGAGTATAATTATATCATGGGGTTTAATGTTTCATTTTATGTTTTATATTTTTTGGTAATTATGATTCAGTAGTTACCAATGTTATAAGGGTTTATTTCACAATCTCATCAATATTTGGGATTCTGTATATTTATGTCTCCGTTGGAGGAGTTTTTTTATTTCTATTCTAAAACCATTATATATCTGTATTATATAGTTATAAATGAAATTTTATGTAATATCATCAGTATTTTATAATTTTTATGTTCTATAATTGATATATTATTTATAATAAAATTAACAATATTTTTTTTATTCAGTTGAAATGCCTTTTTTGAAAACATTGTTTCTTAAATTTTATATAATTTTCTTTTAGTTTCATCAAATATTTCATTACATAATTGTTTAAAGACTCATTAATTGGTAATAAATATTATTAATGGAATATTAATATAAAATTGATCATAAATTTTGGATTAGATTTTACTCAAATGATTAAATGAATAATATTTTTTATGTGTTTCAAATAAACACATTTTTTCATTTTCCCGACACCAAAAATTTTTTAAAAAAATTATTATCTATGTTTTAAAATTTAATTTTTAATCAAATGTATTTTTCAATTACTTTTTAATATTTTGAAAAAATATATTTTAGATGTAAAAAATTTAGTTTCCTTAAAAAAATTATTAACAGTTTTATTATATTTATCTTCTTTAAATAAGTCAATCATTTGTTGTACATGTAATCTAATAGGGATATTTTTTAATGATATCATCATTATTTATTATTTTAATTGATTATGTTCAATTTTACATAGTATTTACAATATTATTACCATTTACAAAATTACATAGAATGGTTTAGGATTACATTTATTTGATTAGGGTATGTAATAACATTTTTTATTTCATGTTTTCTTTATTAATATTTTTATTGATTATGTTTCCCTATTTCATATGGTTAATGCATTGGACTTATTATGTGATGGTTCTTCCCTGATTTGGAGAGTGAATCGTTAAATCGAACAGTATCATATAACAACTTCAGCTTAACATACATGGATATTACATTATTCCAAACGAATATTAATCGCAATACAAAAAATACATTCCTGACGATCGTAATATTCTAGTGTATTTAGAATCATGAAAAAATAATCTAACATGGTGAATGATATTTGATTTTTCCTATTACGATGAACCCTCTAGTACGAATACTTAATACAAAATTTCAAAACCTAAAAAAAGGGAACATAAGAATGGGGTGATCAAGGATTTTCTGTAATGGTAAAAAAAAAGTGATATATAAGAATAAAAAGATAACAAGAGTATGAGAAGAAGAGAATAAAATTTTAAGATAATACCCTACATATCAAAGATCATATACATGGGTAATGGAATAAGAATGTAATTTTTACAAGACCTAAATCCCAAGGGAATGTAGATAATAATCCATGAAAACATATCATAGGATTATGAAATATAATTTGGTGTAGATATATAATCATATATAATGATCAAAATAGTTTTAAAGGAATGTAATTCAAGGATAAGTTAGTATTATGGGTTCACACTCCATACCATCATGGCATATCATGTTTCACTCCCATGATCATCTTAGTAGTCAAGGTTCACTCCCCAGACCATCTATATTGATAATTACCATTACTAAAATGAGTGCACATTCTATAATAACCAAATATATCTTAAGAAATATATAATTACCTAATGTACTTAAGGGAGATATAGGTCCCACCCATCTCGTAATGAAATCATATATGTGTGTTCTATTAGATTATAAAAATTCTCTATATCAAAACCCTGGAAATAAAATAGTAATCATAAACATGAAATAATTTTAAAAACGAGGGAAATATACATGTTTCATATTCATTTCTTCAAAGAATATCCCGCGAAATGATGTGGGTTTAATAATTATCTAACTTATAAAAAATAAATGGTTTTTATAAACATATAACCATTCATGGATTAATAACTTTCATGTAAATAAAAATGTTGAAAGAGTAAAAAGTTTCATAAATATCATATAAGCATAATTCAAATCTGATAGTGAACTAATATGAATGGAACCTTTTCATCATTTCCTTGGAGAATAACGAGTAACACAAAAATATAAATTCTTATATGGAGATTAATATTGAAATAAATATTAATAACATTTCATGTTGAAATATACTTTCTTCTTTGAAAATATTATTTTAAAAGATAAAGCCTTTTGAAAAACATATTATTTGATTATAAGAATTGAAAACATATAAAATTATATAAAAAAAATTTTCCATGATGACTTATTAAATAATCGTGAAAATATTTAAAAAACAATTTCTCCTTGAAATCATATGCTTATAAAAATTTGGAAACCCACTTACTTAAAACCATATAAAGAATGGTTGATATTTATTTTTGAAAAAATATATATTTTAAAATACATAGAAAACTTATAAAATATTATTTTATATAATTGAAATAAATTTCATTGAATTTGTCTTTTTGAAAACATATAAAGTAAAATTTGATAATCAATAAAAAGTCTTTTGAAACACTATACAATTTTTTGAAAACATTTTCCACATAAACAACTTTGAAAAATATATTTCCATATTATTATGATTTTTTATATAAAAATTATTATTTTAAAATTGATAATCAAGGATAATACAATGGTTGGTTCAGAATAATAATATATCCAAACATTCTAATCATTCATATTTTTGTCATCAAATGATTAAAAACAAGCATAGATAGAAAAAATAAAAGAAGATAAATTTTTTGAAACCCCATTTATTAAAAGGTAAAACATGGGAAAAATTTATTTTAAATATAATATTAATATATAAGGAATTTTTTAATACGTTTATATAAAACATTGTTTTTTGAGAACATATATTTTATAAAAAAGTGATAGGTAAAGATGGATTTTATTAAAAATAATATATTTATTATCTTGAGTAAAAAAGAGTTGAAACATTATATATAAACATGAATATAACATTACTATACATAAGATAATAAAATTATTTAATTTTATTTTAACATTTACTATAATATTTTATCAATGAAATCATAATCATTAATATTTCTAATAAACGATGAGATAGTTGAAATAAACTCCTATCACATTGTAAAATTGAATCATACTCACGTTGTAAGAGTATCACTTAATTAAAGCAATAAATATCAATAAAAAAATTATTTTCATGATATTAAATTTCAAATATATGTATTTACACCTCATAAATAAATATAAGTGTAGAAGAAAACATGCTCATCTACGAAGATAAATTGTGAAAAAATTAGATTGGTGATTGGGTAACATTTGAAATGTAAAACCCTATGATATAGAGAGAAAAAAATGGACATAAAAATTAAAATAATGTTAAGAATAGTATTAAAATAATATTTTCATTGTAATTATATAAGTCATAAAAAATAATTATCTGGTGATTAATGAATAAATCTCATTGAAATAAATTTCAGACTTGAAAACCTGTACCTTATGTCTGGAATCTCATAATACTCATAAAAAACATTGTTTAATATTTTTTTTATTAAATATATATTAGTGGACAATATAATTATATATAATAAAATATATATATTTTATGGAATTATATTACCAATTTATTAACAACATAATGTTAATGTTATGTTTTGGGATTTATCAAATTTGTTTTTCAATCATGTTTTGAATTTTTATTCATGATCTTATTACATATATCATTATTTATTTATATGTAAAATGTTAAATAATATATAAATATATAAATTTTATTTAGTACATATTTATTTATATTAATCAATTAAATATAGATATATGAAATGGAAAACACCATTCACAGAGACGGCAGGTCGTAAATTTAGATTAATGTTTTTTTTGTTATATTATTTTATTGAAATAAATAAAGTAAATGAAATATATTTCTACATAAAATATAAATATATTATAATTTTTATAACAAATATATAAAATATTTTAACTAAACACATATTTAATATATTCAGTGTAATTTTTGGACGAATCAGATTGCTTTGAGGAAGCGGTAGTCCACAGATCATCAAACGATGTTATCATATTTACACCAAATGGAAATTATATAGTTTTTTATATAATAATTAAATATGACTAAATAAATCATAAAAATAATATATATAATATAAAATTATATTTTCCATCATAATTACCAAGCATTATATGTGGTAATGGAAAACAAACAACATCATTTTGAGAGGGTATATATCACCATACTGAAAAACTATATTTTTGTATCCTATTTGATAGAATTGTCATTTGGTGTTGGTAAAAATTTATGAATATGAAAATATCTATATATTTATTCTACATTTGTTAGTATATAATCATGGAATAATAATACATTAGGTGGTGGATAATAAAAATAAGTCAAAGGCTGTTGAAGAAGGATGTTACCCCTTTTTTGGGAAACTACTCTCGGTTTAAACCAAATGGGTTATTTGGTTGGATTTCTCCCAAAGTAGAATATTTAATGATGAAGGGCGGGATCATGAGAGGATATTTGGGTAGTTTTATTGTGATAAAAAGTGTCTTGAGAGGTGTGAGTATGGGAGGATGGTGTGTATTCTTTTATAGTGGATGAAGAATGGAACTCTTGTAAATATAAAATGGTGAACACTATTGAGTGGCCTCCTTTACATCATGTGCTTTCCATAATACTTATAAATATATAAAATAAGATAATTCATCAAAATAATTCCATTCAATGTATTTTGGAATTGTTTTTTCCATTCTACCTCTTATGAATAATCTTTAAATATTTTGTAATCTTGTTTTACCTTATTTTTAATAATTATTTTTAATTAATTTTAATAAATGTTTTGTAAAAAATTAATTAAGGAATATTTTTCATTATAGAAATTAATTATTCAACATATGGAAAAATTCTTTTCTAAATTATAATCATGTTAGTGGCCTGAATAATTTTAATTTAAATCCCGAAGATGAAATGACAAAGTAGGTTTTCAAAAAAATGTTCAAAAGTTTTCTAGGTTTTTATTTCTAAGTTATCTATTATCATTTTTTAATTAATTAAATAAGTTTAAAAAATAAATAATTGATCTATTATACAAATATAACAATTAATAAATTATAATAATACTATATAAATAAATTATATAAAAAATTAGTTCTGAATTAAAATTCCCAATTGTTACAATACATCAGAAAATGAAACATATCAAAAAATTAAAAACAAAACACCCGGAGTTTAATTTGAAATTCAGATTCAAAAAAGGAATTTTATATTTTTATATAAAAATTACAACTGATTCAATAATCAAATTTAAAATTTTTTCACCATTAAAATGATGTAAAATCACCTTTTAGAAAAATACAAATTTTAATTCATAATTATAGAATTATTTTTAGCTTTTACATATAAAATCATTTTCATGAGTATCCAATATATTATAAGATTATAAAATTAATAATATTTTATTTAAAAATTTAATCAAAAGTGATTTGATTAATTTATTGATATAAAATTGTTTTTGTACATAGGAAAATTGATTTTTTAGAAAATAAATTTCATTATTTTGTAATATTTTTACATTCAATTATATTAATTGATTACAAAAGGATTCATTTTATATAAATTTATAAATAATATTTTTAAAATTAAGAAAAATGTATCAACAACTTCCATTCAAATGGATATGGTGTAGCTACAATATAATAAAAAAATAATGTATTATAGTTCTGTAAAAACATTGTCTTCTGTGAAATGAAACATATAAATGGAACTCAATATTTTCTATAATACAATAAAAAAATAGGTTTTTATTTACATAAATAGCATCAATGTTCTTAATGTAATAAAATATTAACATTTGTGTTGTATACAACATAATTCAGCCATTGTGATTTTATAAAAAATAATATATTCTGTGTTTCATGAAATGAAAAATTGGAAAAAAATCAATTAAATCAATAATAAATATTTCACTAAAACCCATTATTATACACTCTTCCATAATTAAAATTAATTTTCCATCAAACAACATTTGGGGTATAGGGACTTAATACTTGAAATTTCTTTTCAATGAATCCCATAATATAAAAATGAGCAGTATAGATTCATTTAAAAATTTAATGTTAGAACCATAATGGTTACCCAAAGTAACTCATAAACAGGTTTCCACATATAATAACAAAGGTGGAATGTGAACACATGAACATGGAATATAATTCTAGTTATCATTTTCTGTTTGAGAGTGATACGGAACATGCTTAGAATAATGCGAACAATCATAGATACATAACACAATGAGTTAATAAAAGTTCATTTATATCATAAAAAATAATGATAAATTGACAACATTTTACTTCAATACCCTATATTCAAAATGTTTAATAAATTTCATGAAAAAAATACTAAAATTTTATCAATAAATCTTTTCAATTTGACATTAATTGATCATATTCCACTTCAACTATTATTACATGTACTAAAGGAGAACTTAACATTCTGGAAGCATTAACAGATCCTAAGATAAATAAATATAATGATATTTCATCCCATTTTTCTTTATCCAAAAATGTTATCTGTTGTTATAATACATTACTAAATTATTATATAGAGAGATAACACAATAATATCAAAAAATACATCTAAATTTTAATATAAACTATTCCATAAATGGTAATCATTAAAACCTTCCTAAAATATTTAAGTCTAAAACATTAGAAATAAGGTCACTAAATTTCTCAAAACATTCAAAGCATTTATACCATGTATATCATATATTATCTCTTGGTTGTTTCATACAAAACATGTGAATACATTAATCATGTATTCTCTAAAAGCATGGTAATACATTGAATTACCAGAATTCTTTATAAAAATCATGAATGGTTCCTTTATCCAAAATATATTGAATTTATTCCTTAAATCCATTTTTTTTGAAAACATCATCAATGATATCATGATCAACATTTTATCAAAGCCTTAATTTGGTCCATGGTTACAAATAATGTCCAATTTACATATTCAAAATGAATATATAATTATTCAAACATCATTATCATAACATAAGGAACATATTAAGGGTTCTCATTCCCTTAATCATATGTTTTCAATGAGCTTCATCTTGATATTCAATCACTTTTCTAGTCTATCAATATTATTAAACATATTATTCTAAATATTTAGAGGGAGAAACAATATATTAAAAATCCATACATATTACACCGTTTATATAACATAAATCATAAATACAAATATTTAAAAACATATACTATTATACTTGTTCCTTAAAAAATTAACAAGGATACATTATCTGATTAATGAATTAATATTTCTTATAATGTTTTATATGTAGTCACATCATCATCAATGATATAACCATTATTCATAAAACCTTTTATATTCCCTTATATATCATTCATATTTTGACAACGGTTTTTATAATCCCCATTCATTCCAAGGTTAATGATTTTAAACTTAGATCATTTCTTAGTAAGGCCAATATTCCCATCGATTTAATTAAATATACCGTTCATTTTTTCCTATAATTTTAATTTCTTTGTGTCCTTATTTTCCAATGTCAAAACATCTCCATGATCCACTAACACATTCAATTAGGTTAATATTCGAACTTTATTAACATAAAAGAAACCAAATTATCTTTACACAATTGTAACCATTACATTAACTCTCTTCTAAATATTTCATTATATTATTTTGTGAGTATAATATATGGTTATGGTGAACATTTTTAATCATGTTCTATGAAAATTTATTAGGAAATATCACAACATCCTTTACTCATGTTATTATCCAACTAGATTGTTCAACCAAAAATGACCATCATATTAATCATTAACCAAGATCCTGTAGGTTTTCACCATTTTATAAAACCATAAATCATATTGTGATAAAAATATATCATATTTTAAACCAAAAAATCATATAAAACAAGTTATAGGATGTCTAAATTATGATACCATCATATGACGCCATGTTTTTACCTTTATATAAATCCATATACACGTATTGAAAAATATTCCTAGGTATATTACTAATTCTCTCCCATCCTCATTTACAATGGACGACTAAACCTCACTTTGATATCAAATATTGAGACCCATACTAATCATACATTGATAATACAACATTTTATATAAATATTCCACACATTACAAAAATACATTATAGATGACTATAATAGTTTAGTTTAATTAAAAACATGGTAAAAATATTATAACATGGTGAAAGATCATAAATGGTTTAAAAAAAGATATCCCCTCTAGTAAATATACATAAAACATTCATTCATATCATGAGAGAATAAAAAATAAGAATGGGGTGATATCATATGCATAATAACAAAAAATAGAAACTTAATCATAACAATAGAATAACAGTTTAATATCATACTCTTTATATCAATTATCATATATATGATTCATTGGAAAATATTTTTTGTTTATAATAACTGAATCAAAAGGGAATCAAGAGAAAAATAAATTAATGCATAAAATTGGATTCAAACATTGAATTTTTGTTAAAAATATAATATAAATATTTTTTACAAAGTAGTTAAGGAGTCATTGTTAAGTCCATTTTAGTAGTTTAATTTCACTCACCATACCATCATGATATTCATGGTCCATGCCCATGACCAAATTTGCAGGAAATGTTTACTGAAAATACCATCTTATAGGAAAATGTACTTACTAATATTAGTCTACTCCCTATTTCATCCATGTATATCTCATGAGATATAAATCATTACCCAATTAATTGGAGAGAGATATAGGTCCCAAACATCAAATAATGAACTCATACATATGTGCTCCACTATATCATAAGAATTCATCATATCATAACCCATGAAATGAAATGGGTATCATGAAGATCTAAGAATAAAATTACCTACAGAAAAGATATGGTTTTTATAATAATTTCATCAAAGATAAATAGATGAAGATTATTTGGTTTCCTAATCATATAACCCATGAAAAGTAAATACATTTTTAATCATAAAACCTATGAAATAGAAATGTTTTCAATAAACATAATACTCGTAAATGAGAAATATGTTTCATAATCATTATTCTATAAAAACATAAACCATTTAGATGAATAATATGAATGAATCCTCTAGACCATTTCACCAGAATGTAATGAGTAGCACCAACAAAATTCATCATATATGGAAAATAATTTCGAAATATATTTTAAAAACATTTCTTGAGGAAAATAAAATTTTTCCTTTTAAAAATGATATTTAAAACATAAAACCTTTTGAAACCATTTTCATTGAAAATTAAAATTAAAATTTATAATAGAATCTAGAAAAGTATTTTCCGTGAAACCATATAATATAATTTTGAAATAATTTTTAAAACCATTTTTACTTGAAAACATATTCATCAATTTTATTGAAAACCATTACATTAAAACATATAATTGGAGCTTGAATTTTATTGAATATAATTTTATTTAAAATTTAAATTAAAAATTTTAATGGATCATTGAAATCCTTGAAATTATTTTTTTTGATATTTTATTTTTTAAAACCATATAATATAGGCTTTGAAAATAATTTAAATAACTTTATAAACATAAAAAATATTTTAAAAACTTTCTTCTGAGAAAATAAATTTTAAAAATAGAATTGTACATTATATTAGGGATAATATTTAATATATAAAAAATGAATCCGTTAAATATTAATATAAATATTTTAATTATGGATGTTTATGAGGGAAGATAATTCAATACATACCAAACAAACATATTGTGCTATAAAATTCTTATAAAAGTACCTTGATCAGAAAATGAAAAAATGATTCCTAAGAAAATTTGTTATCAGGTAAAAAATTGGTAAACATTAATTTTAAATATCATATAAAAAATGTAGAAATTTTTTGAAAACATTATGAGAAATCATGGTTAAATGTTTTTTTTGACCCAATAGAGATACAATGCCATATATTCATAAAAACACATTCTTAATTAAATTATGTAAAAAAGTGAGGAAAAATGATATGTAAAAATTAATATATCCTGAAAATATTTAGTATAGAAAAATTAATGAGTATTAATGCAATAAGGATAATAATTTTTCATCAATTAAAGGATAATCTTTTGAAATCCTCAAAAAAGAGGAGATTGTTGCAATAATCAATTACCATATGGTAACTCTGAATCAAACCCATGATTATAGAAATGACATTAAATAATTATTTAAATATCATTAAAATATAGATATTATATATATAAATTGTGAAATTTAATTATATACACCTCTTAAAAGAATATATGTTCATAATTAAACATGTTCCTCTAAAAAAATTATGACAAAATACCTTACTAATTTGGTAACATTTGGACTATAAAACCCAATGAAAGATAAAACATTAAATTTATATGGAAATTAAAATAATTTTATGGAAAATATTAATATAATATATTCAATTGTATTATATAAATCAAATAATAAAAACTAATGGTTGGTGTGTAATAAATATCAATAAAATAAATCTGAGAAAAGAAAACCCTTACAATATGTCTTAAATCTCCTCACACTCATACAAAATTATTATATAATAAATATAGTTTATTATATATCTATTAAAAATTATATTATTATATTTTATCACATATACTATTTGGTTAAAATTTTATATTACTTATTTTTTAACAACTCTATATTAATGTGGCGTTCCATGTAATATCCACTCTATTATTTTGTACATGTTTTTACATGTTATTATTCATCCCCTTATATAGATCATGATTGATATATTTCATGAATTTATAGTGAGATATAAATATCCAATATATTTTTTATATATTTATTTTTAATAATCAATTATATATAGATATTTGAAACGTAAAATATCATTCATGGTGATGGTAGGTCTACGTACACTTGAACATTGTTTCCATTATATTATTGTATTTCAGTAATGAAAGTATGTGTCATATATGTATATATATAATGACATTAATGTAGAATAATAATTTAATATATATCATATAATTTCTCTAAAAACATCCATAATAAATTACATGTAATGTCTCAACTAATCACATTACTTTGAGGAATCAGTAGTCCACATGCCCACAGACAAAGTTATCGTATTAATAAAAAATTAAAACAATAATAATAGGTTTTATATAATATATAATTAAGTATAAATACATAATTAATAACATATACAACATATAAATAATTTCTATATCATAATATTCATCCATTAGAGGTGGAAAAGAAAAAAATGAACAACATCGTTTTGTTCGGTGGTAGTTCACCATACAAAAAAATTAAATATTTGTTACCCATTAGAGGTATGTGTGTGTTAGTGGAGGTAGAAACACATAAGAAAAACATATGAGTATATTTAAGATACAATTTTTTTTATATAATCATGGAAAATTAATATTTGAGGTGAGAGGTAATGAAAAGAAAACAATGGATCTTGATGAAATATGTTACATCTTATTTGGGTAACTCTTATTAATTTTCATAGTATGACTACATTGGATGGATATATGACCAATGTGAGGATTATAGGATGAAGGGTGAATATTGGTATGATAATTGGGATTTTTGTATCCATGAAAATGAGCAAAAGATGTGTGAGTATGTGAAGGTGCGAGCACCCATTTTTAAAGGATGGGGAGTGTCATTATTGAAAATATTAAAAGGTAAACTGTCACGAACCAGCCTGAGTCGACCCTGAACCGGTCACCCAGGCCAGCCCGCGACAAGTCCCGAGAGGCGTTCCCGGTCCTCCCGGGATGGTGACAAGCACCAAGGGCATCAATAGAGTACACAAGGGAACGATTTCGCCCATATATAGACAATCAAACAAACAGCGGAAATAAACGGACAGCCCAAAATGAATTTATATAAAAATTGAACAAAATATTTTTTATACAAGAAACTAAAGGTAGAACAAAAACAAATACTCAAATGAACAATACCAATGACCAACTATCTCCATGTGACACTTCTGGTCACTCTCCAACACAATGATCAAAAGTCACCCAAGGTGATCGAACTAAAGATGAAACCTGCACAAGGGCTAAAAAAAGAAGAAGACTATAGGCGTGAGTATTAAAACTCAGTAGGTTAGCCCGATATTCTATTCCCAATGCACATTCCTTAAAAATAAATGAAACATCAATTTATAGTTTGAAATTCAAGATATGTAAGTATGGGTTTCAAATGAGGTTCCATGCTATAATAATTATCAGACAAAAACATGCATGTTTAATAAACAAAAATGCAAGTAACTATTTTTTTTCAAAGAGGTGCAACTTCAAAATGATCATAGTTTTCAAGAGGGCTTCTTTAAAGAATTTTAAAATTCAAATAAATAACACATACTACTGAAATTACCAACCAAACACACCGTATGCCGACGGTGAGTACAAAATAGCCAATGAGCACTAGTAATGGGAATACCCCTAGGCACTAGTTAGTTGTGAGCCCCAGGTATCTCATATCTCGGTGAAAGTAACCATAATAAATATCTGTTCTCGTGCACGAGCCACTAGTAGGGAACATACCCATAACCTAGTGGTCCCCAATCATCTTTATCATCATATTTTAGTTAGCGTTTTCATCGTCAAACTGGCTACGTGAAACAGGGGCCAACCCCCAAAGATTCACTAGCATTCTAGTACACGTCCGCCCACCTAGATACTCGAGATTCCCTTTAGTGCTCAATCAAGTTACACATACTATCAAATACACATTTCACATCCACATTCCATTCCAATATCATAAAATCAAAAACATCCCATAATCTTTCTTCACATTTCTTACACTAATCAACAAACCGCTAAATATTTTGGTAATACAATTTCATGAAGTGCATTGAGGCTTTGCACATAAAACTCTTTCAAAAACATTCTTTAAATTATAAACACACATAATAACCAAACCAAATCATATTTGGAAGCCCAATAAACATTTAATAAAATCAATTAATGGACCATAAATCAATCCCAATTGAACAAATTGTTATATACAAGTAAAACACTCCTTCATTTCTAGGAAATGCCAAACGGGCCTTTAATTATTTTCTCAAAACTATCCTTTGACGAAGGTAGGAATTTTAATTATATTAATGATCTGTATAAACAAAATTTACAAAAGAAAACCACATTCATAAATCTCTTATAATACTCATGTTACATATTCAAAACACAACCATTTTCATAAAGATGTGAAACCGTCCATTTTTGGGCAACTCGGGCCAAAATATGTTGTAAATCAAAACCCACTTGATTGTAAAAACAAATAAAAATAGGAAATCCATATAAGCACCCAAAAATTCCATTTATCATTATTCCAATTCCTTTATAAATCCAAAAAAATAACTTTTAAATCACAAATCACACATAGAAGCCAACCAGACAATTTACCGAACACATGACATGCCCTTTTTAAACAAAACAATTTATTTTAAGTACATGAAAAGGAATAAAACACCAATTGGAAGCCATATTTTCATTCAAGATACTGTAACATGTTAAAAATACTATAGAACAGATTATAAACCTCACAAAATATTTGTAAAAGATAACAGATCATTTAAACAAACACTTGTTAACAACTTTCATGACAAAACAACACTACCGTTCACAATCCAATGATTAAACAACCACTTTGAACACCAATAAAATTTTACAAACGATGAAAAACAATAATAAACATATATATATGGTGTTAAATATAATAAAATGATGAAACTTAAATAATAAAGTCATGTGCAAGGGGTATCCTACCTCAAATCTTTGGCGTAATTGAAACACACACCCGAAATCACCCGCCGTGGGTTTATAAACCATAAAACTATAAATATCAGACCTAAACAAACAAAAACCCCATAAAAAACATGGTATAAAAAAACCCTATTTCGATCATGACTAGGGTACAATATAAAACCAAGAAATAATGAAAGGAGTGGGAAGAGGAAGAAGAAAGGAGAAGGAATCTCACCTTTCATCCTAGAAAAATCATCATCTTCCATTAGATCTAAAGCCCTAGAGAAAAGGGAATGGCTTGAAAATTCTTGGAGAGACTCCTAAGGTCCGGATGAACCAGGGGAAGAATATTGGTAGCTAATGGAGTACTAATTGATTGATTTATGAATGATAAAATTTACCTTAGAAATTCTGGGAGATTTGAGGTTTCCTAAGAATTTTCGCCCTAATCCGCGACCCACATGAGCTCTAAAGAGGTAAAATCGATGATGATGGTTATTATATGGTTATTGGCTTCAAGGGGGAGGTGGAATCACCGAAAACGAGTAAAAAAACGATATAAATGAAACAAATTATTTTTGTAAAACAGGAAATGGGCCCATGGGCTGGCCCAATACCTAAATAATTAACCCAAATTCACCCAGCTAATGAATTTCTAATGGGTCCAAAAGGATAAATAAATTTTAATATATCAGTATATGACATGTGGTAAGTTGAATGGGTGAAAAAGGATGAAAAACAAAAGAGTTATAAAAGAAACAAATTCAATTTTCAAAACTGGGAATTGTCTCACGGTTGGCCCAAATCATGAAGTAACCACCCTTTCTTCAAAAACTACTAAACAAACAATGGGGATCCCAAATTAGGGTTGTTAGACATATCTGAAACTTAAAAACTCAAGATTTATCACATAAAATACCCATGAAAAGGATCGGGATTTCTAATGGTCCGGATCAATACAAAGATAGAAAAAAAAACCGTGTGTGACAATTCTCCCCACCATTAAAGCTTTCTGCCCCCGGAAAGCCATAACACTTTCCAGCTAAAAAAAACAACCCCTAAGGATTCCAGAATGTACTCCCAGCCATTAAGAATAAACTGTCCCTAGAAATTTTCTTAGGATGAAAATCCAGGAGACCCATGGTGGGTCTCCCCACCATTAGAAACCAACTAGCAATGAATAGACAAGAATTGAACATGAGCTAGAGTTGGGACTCACTCACACAAGCCCAAAAAAAACCCTCCTATAAAAACCTAATATACCACGTTAATATAGTTACAACATGAACATATAAACCACCCACACCAAAATGGATGGGACAATAACTTGTTCGACACATTCAACACAATTCTGGACCCCCGTCACTTGGGGATGGGATGGTAGGGGACCCAATAATTTGGCCACTGACACCACAAAATAAACAAATAAACTACCCAAAACTCTCCACCTATGAATAGGTAACACCAAGACTGCATCTTATTTTTACAGGCAGTCCACACAGGGACATTGATTGAAAACCCACATCCATGAAGGAATAACCATAGACACTGTGTGAGGGGTTAAGTCCACCACGCTTGTTGCGACAAAGGGAAATTCATAGAAATGAAGAACCAAAACATTGACATAGAAAATAACTTAACAAAACAGAGGATTAAGGGTCATAATAAAGCACTCCACATCTCTGTCGATTTTATGACTGCGTGAAAAGCTTCACTCCGAGGCCTATGGCTGGAGCCCTGATTCTTGAAGCATTTGTTGCACCGCAGTCAGGTGATAAGGATCACACCACTCAAAAAAACCACACTTGATCACCAAACAAAAACCTTAATCTAAATAGGAACTCATAGATACATATAAAAATTCTATCTCAATCCAAACGAGGGGCAGAATTGACAAGGAATACGACGAAACACATCAACATCACCGAACACAACTGCTCTGTCCAAAAGAATTATCATGACCTAGAAACACTTTTAATAGATCCCAAACAGCTCTCTATTCCAACAAACAAGTTGAGGCATAATCAAAAAAGGTGGATTTCAAATTTTAAAGGAATACTTAGGTTGATCAGCAGGAAATATTTCCAACGCAGAACTATCCATGGCCACATGACAATATCAAACCCATTTTTAGAATCCCAATGAAAATTACTCCAAAACCGAGCCACCAACAAGATCTCATCACTAGATAGAACAAGAGTATGAATTCTATATCACATGGAAGCTAACCAAATAAACAAATCTTCTAAGACATAGAAAAATCAAGCCACATAACCATTGGTTTTTAAAAAAAAGGCCATAATTTTCAGCTCAAAGCAATTTTGAAAAAGCAAACTAACTTGGTGGGTTTCCACATTCACCAATGGTGTTTCATCAAGTCTCACCCACATGCACATTTCCATGCCACCCCTAACACCCAACCACCATACCATATAGGCCATACTTCCAAATATAAATAAAACCATGCATGTGAGCACCCATGAAAACACCAAAGGATAAAATTAAACATCATAATTCAAAAAAAACCGTTTACCTTCAAAAGGAACACCAACCACAAAGTCAAAAAACATTTTCATGTTTCACAAAAAAAACACAATTAATTAAGAACCATTTTCTTGAAAACCTACCCCATTTCATTTTTAAAAACTTTTTAAATAACCTAGCCACTCCAAACAACCCCTTCACATTATTTTTTTAAAAAAAAATCAGCAATTTATATTTTCATAATCTGAGGTCCATTGAGACCAATAACGTTTCTAGTAAAACACCAACTGATCAAAACTAATTTCCAAAACTAATTTATCCGATTCAAAAACTTTTTAACATCCTAAAATACCCCATTTAAAAAAAATCCAGAATCACTTTAAAATGATTCACAATTTCAAAACATTTTATTTCAACAAACCACAATTTTAGATTATGGATAATCCAATCCCTTTAAATCATTTCTGCTTCCCTCCATTTTTTTTCACAAAAACACAGCCTTCCAAAACCATTATTATATTTAATTATTGAAAACCCCATTTTTTCACTTTTCAAAATCTAATCCTTACATTAAATCCCATTTCCACAATTCTCACATAAGGATTTTAAAAACAAAAATTCAGAATTCAAGATAGGTTCAAGAGACCCAAGAAAAAGGGAACTAGTGTCGGTGGGTGACTTGACCATATGGTTTGCGGCCATATTCCAAACAAAACACCAACAAAGGGAGACTTATTAGGACCATTCCTCAGCTCCACATGGCTTGCCAGGCCCTGTGAGCTCATGAAGGGCATTGGTCAGACTCCCCTTGTCATATCCCAATACCAAACAATCCACTAGAACAAAGGACACTAATAAAACCGGACTTCCATGGAAACCTGAGGATTAGAACAAAAAGAGTTTGTGACGCTCTTCTTTCACTTACCCCTCAAGTCCCAACAATGCTACTCCATCTACCTTGACATCCCCAAAATAACAAGGGTTCTCTAAAAAGAAAGGTCCGCTAATAGTCGACCTCCTCTGATACCATTTTGTCACGAACCAGCCTGAGTCGACCATGAACCGGTCACCCAGGCCAGCCCGCGACAAGTCCCGAGAGGCGTTCCCGATCCTCCCGGGATGGTGACAAGCACCAAGGGCATCAATATAGTACACAAGGGAACGATTTTGCCCATATATAGACAATCAAACAAACAGTGGAAATAAACGGACAGCCCAAAATGAATTTATATAAAAATTGAACAAAATATTTTTTATACAAGAAACTAAAGGTAGAACAAAAACAAATACTCAAATGAACAATCCCAATGACCAACTAACTCCATGTGACACTTCTGGTCACTCTCCAACACAATGATCAAAAGTCGCCCAAGGTGATCGAACTAAAGGTGAAACCTACACAAGGGCTAAAAAAGAAGAAGAATATAGGCGTGAGTATTAAAACTCAGTAGGTTAGCCCGATATTCTATTCCCAATGCACATTCCTTTAAAATAAATGAAACATCAATTTATAGTTTGAAATTCAAGATATGTATGTATGGGTTTCAAATGAGGTTCCATGCTATAATAATTATCAGACAAAATCATGCATGTTTAATAAACAAAAATGCAAGTAACTATTTTTTTTTCAAAGAGGTGCAACTTCAAAATGAACATAGTTTTCAAGAGGGCTGCTTTAAAGAATTTTAACATTCAAATAAATAACACATACTACTGAATTTACCAACCAAACACACCGTATGCCGACAGTGAGTACAAAATAGCCAATGAGCACTAGTCATGGGAATACCCCTAGGCACTTGTTAGTTGTGATCCCCAGGTACCTCGTATCTCCGTGAATGTAACCATAATAAATATCTGTTCTTGTGTACGAGCCACTAGTAGGGAACATACCCATAACCTAGTGGTCCCAAATCATCATCATCATCATAGTTTAGTTAGTGTTTTCATCGTGAAACTTGCTACGTGAAACAGGTGCCAACCCCCACAGAATCACTAGCATACTAGTACACGTCCTCCCACCTAGATACTCGGGATTCCCTTTAGTGCTCAATCAAGTTACACGTATTATCAAATACACATTTCACATCCAAATTCCATTCCAAAACCATAAAATCACAAACATCCCATAATCTTTCTTCACATTTCTTACACTAATCAACAAACCGCTAAATATTTTGGTAAAACAATTTCATGAAGTGCATTGAGGCTTTTCACATAAAACTATTTCAAAAACATTCTTTAAATTATAAACACACATTATAACCAAACCAAATCATATTTGGAAGCCCAATAAAAATTTAATAAAATCATTTAATGGACCATAAAACAATCCCAATTGCACAAATTGTTATATACAAGTAAAACACTCCTTCGTTTCTAGGAAATGCCAAACATGCCTTTGATTATTTTCTCAAAACTATCCTTTGACGAAGGTATGAATTTTAATTCTATTAAGGATCTGTATAAACACAATTTACAGAAGAAAACCACATTTATAAATCTCTTATAATACTCAGGTTACATATTCAAAACAGAACCATTTTCATAAAGATATGAAACAGTCCATTTTGGGGCAACTCGGGCCAAAATATGTTGTAAATCAAAACCCACATGATTGTAAAAACAAATACAAATAGGAAATCCATATAAGTACCCAAAAATACCATTTATCATTATTCCAATTCCTTTATAAATCCAAACAAATAACTTTTAAATCACACATCACACATAAAAGCCAACCGGACATTTTACCGAACACATGACATACCCTTTTTAAACAAAACAATTTATTTTAAGTACATTAAAAGGAATAAAACACCAATTGGAAGCCATATTTTCATTCAAGATACTGTAACATGTTAAACATACTATAGACCATATTATAAACCTCAAAAAATATTTGCAAAAGATAACGGATCATTTAAACAAACACTTGTTAAGAACTTTCATGACAAAACAACACTACCGTTCACAAACCAATGATTAAACAACCACTGTGAACACCAATAAAATTTTCCAAAGGATGAAAAACAATAATAAACATATATATATGTTGTTAAATATAATAAAATTATGAAAATTAAATAATAAAGTCATGTGCAAGGGGTATCCTACCTCAAATCTTTGGCGTAATTGAAACGCACACCCGAAATCACCCACCGCGGGTTTATAAACCATAAAACTATAAATATAAGACCTAAACAAACATAAAACCCATCATAAAACTTGATATAACAAAACCCTAGGTCGATAAAGACTAGGGTACAATATAAAACCAAGAAATAATGAAAGGAGGGGGAAGAGGAAGAAGAAAGGAGAATGAATCTCACCTTTCATCCTCGAAAACTCTTCATCTTCCATTAGATCTGAAGCCCTAGAGAAAAGGAAATGGCTTGAAAATTCTTGGAGAGACTCCTAAGGTCTGGATGAACCAGGGAAAGAATATTGGTGGCTAAAGGAGTATTAATTGATTTATTTATGAATAATAAAATTTACCTTGGCAATTCTGGGAGATTTGAGGATTCCTAAGAATTTTCGCCCTACTCCGAAACCCACATGAGCTCTAAAGAGGTAAAATAGATTATTAGGGTTATTATATGGTTATTGTCTTAGATGGGGAGGTAGAATCACCGAAAAATAGTAATTAATGAAAAAGATATAAATGAAACAAATTATTTTTTTAAAACAGGAAATGGGCCCATGGGCTGGCCCAATACCTAAATAATTAACCCAAATTCACCAGGCTTATTAATTTATAATGGGTCCAAAAGGATAAATAAATTTTAATATATCAGTATATGACAAGTGGTAAGTTTAATGGGTGAAAAAGGATGAAAAACAAAAGAGTTATAAAAGAAACAAATTCAGTTTTTAAAACTGGGAATTGTCTCACGGTTGGCCCAAATCATGAAGTAACCACCCTTTCTTCAAAAACTACTAAACAAACAATGGGGATCCCAAATTAGGGTGGTTATACATATATGAAACTTCAAAAATCAAGATTTATCTCATAAAATACCCATAAAAAGGATCAGGATTTCTAATGGGCTGGATCAATACAAAGATAGAAAAAAAACTGTGTGTGACATAAACATTATTGGGTGGCCTTTCATACATAATGTTCCACCAATAATATTTATTATTATAAAAAATATGGTAATTAGTTGACTTATACCTGTAAAAAATCTTTTAAATATGATTTTAGTTCATTTTTTCTCTTAATATTATTGTTTAGTTGCTAAGTAATATAGTTTTTACCTTAAGAAGTGTAATTAATGTTAATTACATTTAATTATCCTACTGGTGAAAAATTATTTTCCCACATTATGAATTAAATATTGTTATGATTACCAATATATAATATATTTTTCCAAATTTTAATCATATAATAGGAAAATATTAATTTAAATTTAATCCCATAGATAGAAAACAAATTGGGGTTTCGATAGAATAATTTTCTACAGTTTTCTATGATTATATAAATAAATTTAATGTAAAATGGTTACCAATTACATTATTTAGTTTAATATATATTTTTATTCCATATATTATAGTAATTAAAATCAATGAAAAATATAACATAACTATATACATAAATTATAATAAAAGGTATTTTAAAATTTAAATTTTGTGTTTTTTACTAGTAATCAAAAAGTTAACCTTCTTCTAAAAATAGGAGAAAAAATATCCGATAGTAAATTATGATATTTAGAATCCAAAAATGAAATTTATTTTAAGAAATAAAAAAATTTAATGAGTCAAAAATTAAATTTAGAATGGGTTCTTCATTCAAAGGTGGCAAAGCTGCCTTTTAGAAAAATACATCGTTTTATTCATACTGTAGGATTTATTATTATCATGTACATATAAAAACTATTATATGAGTATAAAAAATATTTATATAATATGTAATATTTTATTTTTATCAAAGAAAATTAATCAAATGGGTTTGATTAATTTATTGGGATAAAATTTTGTTTATGAAAAAAAAACTTTTCTAGATTTTATTATCCTATATTGCTCATCTTAATTTTAAATTATTCAAAAAAGATTTCAAAAAACAAATTCATTACTTATTCTATTAATGTATAAGATTATATGGAACAAAATCACATTTTTTATAACTATAAATTAATTTCAAAAAGAATTAAAATATTCCGAAAAATCATTATATTCCTAAAAAATGCCTAAGAGTATGATATTAGAGACCTACATAATACATTATTCAAATTTTTTTTCCTAAATAAATTATATATCCAAAAAATTTAATGAAGAAATATATTACAAATAAATATATTTCTAAAATACTATATAATTTTATTGTGTTGTTTTCATATAAAAAATGACATTCCATTATATTTTAAAAATTATTAAATTGATACTGATATAATCATGATTGGAAAACAAAATTTTGCCAAAATTTTATAATATTACATAAACTGAAAGGTAATGTTTTACATCATTATAAATTTATTAAGAATTTTTACTTATATTTTGGTACTGAAAAAGAACCCAAAAAAAGTACTCTTGTATAAAATTCATTAAACATTTATTTTGAATAACCAAAAATTCAATTGGTAAAGGAGTTATAAAAGTATGATCATATGTTTAGTATTTATTTATATATGTTGACTATACAGAATGTTTCAATATGGTTATTTGAAATATATCATGATAATAGAAAATATTATATTTTTAAATCAATATGGCATTTTTTGATATATTATATATAATTTATAACATGAAATTGTTTACTAATTGTAAAATGGATTCATTCTAAAAAGTTAATCAGATGCTGAAATTTAATTTTATATGTTCTATATAAATTCTATATCGAAAACATGTCATTTAGTTGGATAATATTTTTCCTTATCCTATGATAGGAAACAAATAAATGTAGCACATTACATTATTAATGAATAAAATGTACTAGTACGAAAATGGTGTGCTCATGTGTTGTGGATGTAATACAAACTCATTGATTCCCACTTTGGTGTTTCCCAAACACTCTTTTTTATAAAAAAATTGTTATTTATATTTACAGAATCCTAGAATATTACTCAAAAAATGTATATATATTTAAGAAACCATCTTTTTATGAATCTCAAACAAAGAGATATATTATTTGATACATTATTGCAATAGAAAACTAGAATTATAATATTTTTTGTACCACTTAATACAAATATATTTTAATTTATTATAATTAATATTACATTCACCAATATTAATTGATCAAAATTCTTCTTCTTGTTTTGAATATATAATTTCATCCAAAAATCATCCGATAAAATATAGAGATAATTTATCTACATTTAAAATGTACATAATTTTAAAACTTATCTAACTTTCAAAAGTTGAGGATTTTAAAAATTATATATTTTTCAATGTTATTAATTAATGAATCCTTCTGTTTTATCATTTTTTTCTTAAGGAGACTTGGGATTTTTTTGATAAAAATTCTTTTGACAAATAATTAATATAGTAATCTTAGAAATTTTTTTTAGAATATAACATTATAAAGGTTTAATCATTTATTATATTTATTTTACTATTCAATTTTTTATTTTTCAAAATATGTAAGATTTTGAAAATTTATAAATTTGATTAAATACTTCTTATATATCAATTATTTACTTCACAATAAGACAAATTTAATTTTTTAGAGAAATATTAAATATAAATCTTAATATAATCTAAAATAAACATGTTTTGGTTATTTTTATTTGTACAAGTATTTACGTACCACTCATACAATAAAAAACAAATTTTTTTCATTAAAACAAATTCCTATACATACAATGAAATGTAACTTATTTTTATCAATCATTCTCAATATCATCAGTTTTTTATACAGATATTTTTATTATATGATTTATCATCATAAAAGTTCATTTGAAAATTATTATTAATATATATGTGAATCAAAAGGATTTCATGTACAATATAGTAATTGTATCATATGATGATAAATCACTCTCTCAATTAACTGTAGATGAAGATAATGGTCATATTATGATAATGTGTAATCATGTTTATTATTATATATAGATTCCTGATAAGATTTTTAAGACTAGTGAAGAACGTAATGTTCAACCTAAACATACAGTATAAGAAGATCATGTTATATTAAAATGAATTATGAAAATGGAATTGATATTGAAATATTAGATTATATAAACCATCATAAAATCATATTTAAAGAATATATGAATAACTAATTTTTTTAAAATAATAAAAAACATGTGATCATAAAATTCAGAAATAGAAATAAAATTTTAATGATTTATTTTCTTTTTTTATTTTTTTATTTTTTAAAATAAAAATGTTAGATTATTGTTGATTTTTTATATATTATATGAATTTAATTTCATTTAAATTTTTTTTATGGTGGATTAACATTCATTTTTTCATTATGTTATGTTTTCATTATTTATTTCTCAGAACAAATGGGGAGAAAAGAAGTCTTGATAAGACAATAGGGAGGATTCTTTTAAATTTCAGTTATTATTTTCTAATTTTCTTAATTGACTTATGTTTTATAAAATAAGGGAATTTATAATATAATGAATCATATAAATTATTTATTTTCATAATCATAATAATATTTATATGAAAATAATCTACACTGAGTTAATTTTTAATTTGTTATGATCATTCAGTCAAGTATACTCACAACTAGAATATATAAAACTAAATTTGGTTTTTTATATACTAGTTATATGTAGTTTATTTCCATTTTAAAAGCATAATATTTTATGGCACTACAATGGGTCTAATTAAACTCATTTTTAGATGAATTAAAATGATAATATAATTGATGGAAAAATTTTCTTTTATAAATGTAGTTAAAATTGATTCCATACATTATATAATCATACCATTAGAATTTCATATAATGAAACCTATAAATAATAACACAACAAGATAATTATTACACCATGATTCTAAATTTATAATGAGCATTAAAATAATGGATGTTCATTTTAATTCAATAAAACATCATAGTGTTTATAATAATTATGAATTGAGTAATACATTTCTTTTTGATGCATTCTATTATATCAAACAAATGGAATTTGTTTATTATAGGCATCCTAGAAATTTATATTTTAATATTTCTCCATCTAATCCTATGAGATTTAAAGATTTATTTTATAAGAAGATAGGTTATTTTTTTATCATATAGATTAAGATATTCTATGGAACGAAAGAATGACCTTGATTACTTCAGGTGTGTAAATGTGAGATACTGTACATTTGTTTAATAAAGGGATTAAGAGATAAGAATACATAAATTCATTAATGTAAAAAATTAAGGACACTATAATATATTCTTACACTTGTACATTTTTTGATCTGATTAACAAATACAACTATCAAATACGTTTAAATTTTTTTGTAATATTTTGTTGAATGATTATTCTAAAACATATAGAGTTTTTTTATTTTTTGATAATTAAAATTTCTCATTATAAATAGTTAAAAAATATTGAATTTATTTCACTGCTGAAAATAGTATTTCACATATTTTATAATTACATTACTCTAATTTTTGATTTGATCAGTAATTAAAACAATATATTAATATAATACTTTGTAGTGTAAATCTATTATATTATTGATTGTAGAAAACTATCCCCATATATACTTCTTTAATATTATTTTAGATTATACCTTATAAAAACTAGTTATACCTCGAAATACCCAGAGTTTGAATAACCATCAATTAACTATAAAAATGGCATAATATTGATTTTTGACACTATTGCACACTGACCACATAATTTACATTACATTGTAGGATAATCCTATGACCCCCCAAAATAATTAAAATTTCATAATTCAAGTCCCAAAAATCTCCCAACTATAGAAAACAACATAATAGAAAATAATATAATAAATAATTTAATAGTGACATGGGGTTTCACAAATAAGCTACTCAAAATGTAAATTTTTTAAGGATCTTGGCTTCGATAATTACTAAATATTGAGTTTTTAGTCCAACATTTGCATTCAGGTATTTCGGGATATTTATATCTTAGAGTTTTATAGGATTTGGAAATTAATAACTATTAACAGTTACATATATTAAAATTTTTCCACTTAAACTTGTTATCCATTTCCCCATAATATATATTTTTTTAAGATGATTCATTTTTTTTCATGAAATATATTCTTCTCTTTCAACATGAAATCATATTTTATTTAAACATCCATGGACAGTATAGAAATAAATTAAAACTAAGGGAGGATAAAAATGGAAAGGGGATAAAAATAAAATAAACCATTAGACTACCAAAAAACATAAAAATCCATCAATGTTTCTCATATCCCAAACTGTTTTTTAATGGAATCAAATTAACCAAATCCTCATGAAACACACAAATGTTTTTGTCAAGGGAAATATTTAATGTCCATAAAATGAAAATAGAAAAATTTTAGGAAATAAATAGAATTATATCAATAACAAATTTTATAAATAATTTAATCAAGGTTAAACACATTGTAGAAACATTCCCATTTAACTCCATCATTCTTGACTTTGATGATAAGGAAAATTACACAATGCATTGGAGAGATAGCTTGGGTTTACTCATCATATATGTTGTATTATGATCGTATATTATATTAGTTATATAAGCCTTGCCCATTGTATAAAATGCTTTATACTCATACATTATAATTTATAATTATAAATATTATTATTATAAATAAAAATTTTAATATTTCACCTTTTCATCATAAACCCCTTAAAACACTTTTGAATACATATCAAAATAATTTTTTGATATTGAAATACAATTAAATTTTAAAAACATATTTCCAAAAAAAAATAATATAAAAAATTAAATATTCAGTTCTCAATGATAGAAATATAATTTTATAAACGAATCCAATCAATAAATAATGTCCTTAGAAATGGTAAATGTTGTTGACAATGTATATGATAAAATATAACATACATTTTTCATTTTTTTAATAAAATTTTAATCATTCTGTATAAGATATTTTTGAAAATAGATTTCAATGAATATGAATTCAATTTAAATGATTTTTAAAATTAAATTTATAATTCATTTATATATAAATAAATAAATAAATAATATCACTTTAATGATTTATATATGTAAAAAATTATGTATTTAAAACTTTCAAAACCTTTTAAAATTGGTTTTTAGTTAACGTTTACCTTACCAAAAGTTTGAATCATTAACTAAATTGTACATAAACATGAATACTAAAATTTTGTTAATTATTAAATATAATATTATCCCTTTTTGACATTGTTTTTTTATTTATAAATATTTTTTTTATAATTAATGAATAAAATAATTTCATGTCTAATGTTTCAAATATATTTGTCTCATATATCCAAGATGAATTTTGTATTAAGATTATGGGGAAAAAGTTCATTATTCCCTAATATCGAAAATAATAATAACTATATAATTATCATTTGTATTCAATAATTTTGATTTTAAAACCAATAGTGAAATATGGTTATGATAAATGGACTACGTTATAATCATACTGATGGCATTCCATACATATATTTGAGAAACATTTCCATTTATAAATAATTCTCAAATGAAGAAGATACTTATTAATTTAACATTAAAAAATTATTATTATATAATAGATTTCATTTTATTTCTTTAAATAAATTATATATTGAATCCATGTGATCTATGAAGAAAAATTAACATAGCTTCATGAAGGTTGAAATCATAACATATGAAAAATCCTTGTAATCATTTTTCACATAATGGAACTTTAGGAAATAATATTATATAATTTATTAAAAATGATAATTATTTCATGAATATCTTATGTATACAATAAATTCACAATTATAAAAAACTTTTATAATTTATAATGGAAAAATTATATTGTCGGTTCATGAGGTAGTAGTTCTCCACACTCATGAAATATTTTTTTCATTTCAAATTTGATGTAATAGGAGACAGATTCATGTCAATAAATTAAAATAATAGTATCTCATTGTATGGGTGTTAATTAAATTATCATATCACAATAATTTTAATATTTTTCATGGATGTAGAAGAATACATAATAAAATTTGGTTAAAATATATACATTAACATCAAAAAACCACTTTTTTCAAAATAATCCTTATACGGTTTGTATTACTCCAAATATATGACCTCTATAATGTCGGTTGGGATACTGTGAGGATATTTGGAAATATATTTTCCGAACAATAATTCTTAATTGATTTTTTTATAACAAGGGAGTAGGATCCTTTATATTATATAGGGGAGTGGAACTCTTGAATTTTCATAAAGTATAAAATTGAAATTAATTAATATTCAATAAATCAAGAAAATTGATATGTTTATATAATATTATTACTATGAGTAAAAATAATATTATAAAATAAAATTTGGCATTTTTATTATATTTTTTCATGCATATCTATTTGTTTTAACCGAATATTAACTCGCTTGATGATTATATTCTTATCAAAAGTTGTTACAAAAATCGTGGCATAAAAGTTTCTATAAAATTAAAAGTTTCCCAAAAATACTAAATGGATTATATTCAAAACCATACAACACTCATTTTTCTTGGGATAATGATTTTATGAAATCAAAATAAATTTAAAACAAACATTTTAAAATATCATTAAAGTCATCAATATACAATGGTATTCAAATATAAATATTTTAAACAAAAATAATTTTTTATATATATCTAGAAATTTTAGGGGACACTATATATAGCACAAATATATGACTTTTATTGTTTTTAAAATAAATTACTTAATTTTTCATCTAATAACACAATACTTCAATTAATGATTCTTATACATTTAGAATAAATATTTCATCACTAATAATCATATATATATTTCCATGATAAAAAATAATTTAAATTCCAAGTAAACGTTTTTATACAAATATAAACTCTTTTTATCTATATAATAACATTTTGAAGTATTGGAAAAATGAGAATAATATTTTTTAATTCATTATTCCAATTTATTTTAAGGTCATTATTAATGAAATGATTTAATAAAATACATCATTTTGAATCCATTTATTTTTATAGTCTAGAAAAAACATATATAATGAAATAATTATAAGTTTTAGGGATTTTCTAGCTCTTACCACATTATTATCATCTTGAAATACATGATTTACCCATAACTAAGTGACATGTATTTTATATGGTTTCTATTCATAATGGACAACAAATAAAAGAGTCATAATTTAAAAAAATTACATCTTAAATTCAAATATGGGAGCATTTATATATATTAATTTATTATAAGTGTTTTAAATTTATTTATAATAAAACCCAAAATGTGATTTATTATTTGAATAATATATTTTAAACCAAAAATTGAAGAAATACTTATATCACATTTAATGATGATTGATATGTAATTAATGTTATTATCTACAATAAAATGTTATATATTTAACTAATATGTCAATTGGTACTTTGAAATTATTGTATATAATGAAAATAAATGAATATTTTCTTATAATATGAGTATTAATCACATTTCACAATATATAAAACGTTTAATAAAAAACAATATATTCACCCTAATGTTACATGGATATTATGATTTTAAAAATGAAAGTACTTTTTTAAAATTAACATTCTTAAAGTTAGAAATATTTATTTAAAATTTTCATTTATAATACATGATTTTTCATAAGAATACAAATATTTATCTTTTGATTGAATATTTACATAATATTGTAATTATTAATATTCAAATATAAAATTTAATTATTGAATATTTATAAGGAATTATTTTCATTTTCTATTATCATTAACTGGGATTTTATAATAATTCCCTGATTTGTTAATTTTATCCTCACAATTCTATTCATTATGTAAACAAGTGAGAATATGATTCCATCATAGAATTTTATAATTCCAAAATTTCTTCTTCAACCATTTCGTTTTTCCACAGAACCATATATTGATTAATCAACTTATTCTGAAAAACATTCTCCCTTTGGTCATGAATATCTTCTTATTTTCATAACAACATTTTTATTTCTTCCCACTATACTAAATCATATATTAAAACATGAATTTAATTCAACACATATTTTCCAGATAAGGTTTCATGATATATTACATCTATCTAGGATAAAATATGATAAATATATAATGTATTAGAACCCTATCTATCATTCTCAGGGAATTCATAAGGACCAATTAACCATTAACGTATATTCCCTTTTTACCAAAACATGTATCACATTTCTAGAGAGATAATTTAAGATAAACATGACCACCAAAATATAATGAAATTTATTTTATCTAATTAAATAAATAAATTTTATTCTAGTTATGAGATATATACATATGTTTTTGAATCATATTGACTTTCTCGATATATTATTCAACTAAATATAATAAAAAAATTATTCTCACTAACTTCATCTCAATAAGACATTTCCAAATAACTAATTTCATATAATTTCATATAATTTCATAAAAGGTTCCATATGTATACTGGAATAATTAATATTACCCTAAGAAAATGAATCTAATGAAATATGATTATCCTAATGATCCTAGTATTCTAATGAGTTATCATGATGCATTTATTTATAGGAAAAAGTGTCTCACCTTAACTATCCATTATATCGAGGATCAAAATATTTACTAATTTTTTTTTAGTTCTCAAGGACATTTGATGGAATTTCATAAAATAAAAAATATACTAGAGATCATCATCAGATAAAATATAGAGAGGGACTCCAGGTAACATAACTATCATATTGAAATACAATAAATAAATATTATTGAATGGGAATAATATATTTTATTGCAATGAAATTTATTTATTTAGTGAGTTAATATACTATAAAAAATTAATTTATTACCTCGATATTTCATTGATAATCCAACCATGAAATAAATTGATATATTTCACCATTTCTACTCAAGACCTGGAAATAGTTAAATTATTTCATTCATAAATTTTCATTATGAATTAAATTATTTACAACTATTAGATATACTTTCTATATTTTTAGGATTTATTATTCCATCACACCAATAATACACATGAATTTTCTTATACATATTAGCTTTTCATTTATGAAGAGAAAGGGAATGTATTTTATTCACTAAATTTTTTCAATTTTAACAACGATATTGTTAGAACACAAAACAATTTCCCTAATCTAGGTATACAATCCATATCAGTGTTAAATTCTAGAAAATGTTATTTATTTACAAGTTTCACCTATTAATGAGAAACAATTATATTCATCGATGATTTCATAATTATATATGATGATTTTCACTATATTTAATCATGATACAAAAGAGAGGAAGTTACATCATTCATAATTACTAGGACATCATTGTTTAAATCATTTACCCATGGATCGTGGAATTGATTTATTGTGGTTAATTATTCATTATCATTTCGTCTCAAAAAAATAGGATACATTGTTTTCATTTCATTGATGGTAATTAATCATGTATCCATAATTCTTAAACAATTCTAGTTAGCTTCTCTACGACATGTTTAACACTCACTAAGTGAATATATATACATCAATATTTCTAGGTATTTATATATGCCAAATATTATTATTAATAAATGACGAGTCTATAATTTGTAGAAAAATACTTATATAAAGATCAAGGCCATGTGTTGGAAAATTTATATCATGTAGTTTCAATTGAAATCAAGCATAAGAAATTATATGATCTTTCATTATTAGGGAACACACATTTTCTTTCAATGTAGCAACATTGAAGATAAAGAATTATCTAAATATTAATTTCCATGTAAAATATGTATAATTATCGAAAAGTCTTTTCAGATTATGGAAAATGTAAGAACAATATTTTTAATGTATTAATTTCTAATTTTTTAAGTTATCATAGACAGTGGACTCAATATCTAATATTAGTATTCAAAAAATGGAAGTTTCTACAGAAATAATCCTAGAAAAATATGAATATCCATTAAATTTTTGTCCTTGTACATTCATATAAAACATTAGTTTTAAAAGGATCGATAACTATGACATCATTAAAAATAATGTTCCTGGTGAAATAAATCTTTTACAACCCAAAAACATATTCACTAAATTTTTCATATAGCACCTTTAATATTATGGTTTAAAAAAATCCATAGGTTTCATATATGATTATCATGAAATATAGAATATACCAATATATAATAAATAAACAAAATATAAATAAATAAACTAAACAGTCAAGGAAAATATTATTCACAATATCAAGGAATGTAGTTAGTTAATTTGAAATCCCAATGTGACCTGTTACAAAATAATGTTTCTCATGTCTAGTTTAAATCAAATTTTAGAAATATAATCCTCCATATCATTCAATTAATTTTACACCATCCTAAAATCATTATTAATAAATATGGAACTCACAAGAGCTACCAACAATTTTTTAGATGTTTTAACATCAACAAATTAGAGTCCAATGTATCTTCTATAACTTTTCTATTTCGATATCAATTATATACACCCTACAAAATGTAATAAAAACACACATTAGCTTAATAAATGAAATCATTGAAATTAAATCATCACTTTATTTTCTTCAGATATATTACACCTTATTTACAATGTTCATGAATATTTGTTTAGTCACAAGCCCTATGACCAAATATATGACACTGGTTACACCTTATAAATCCTATCAAACAATCCCTAAAATGTTTTTTACCACACATAAACCATGTTAGGTTATTACCTTAATATTTTTTAATTAATTTCTTCTCCTTTTTCCCACCTTCAAAAATTTATACTCTTATCATCCCATGGAGGAAATGTGTTGGAAAAGACTATCTCAAAATTATCATCACTGTGAAAAAAATTCTGAAATCATCTAAATTCTCATTAGGATAATTCCCTCTATAAAAATTCTTTTAATGTTACGTAAAATCTATTAATTATTATGTTTTTATCCTGAATAAAATTTAGTATGTACCTAGCCAATAATTTAAAATTTTATTAATTTATAACTCTTAAATCACCATATTTTTCCATAATTAAAAGATTTGTTTCTCTAACATTAAAACAATGTAGGTATACATAGATTTAATTGATGATTATTAAATTTATATCATATTATAGATCAATATCATCTCCTACTATGATTACACAACCCATGACACTAGCAAGAAGCATAACATTCAATATAAAAAATTATAGAGGTCAATTTTAACACTGTAAACACCCATTAAATTCAAATATAATTTCAAGAGTATTGATCAATAATTCATCCAATGATAGATCTAATTTCCATTCATAATATAGAATGTAATTTCACATAATATACCCAACTATCAATATATTATTCTATATTAAATGGCACTTCTCAATTTCATTGATATCTACACTATTCGTAATATGATTCAAGAAATATTTTAGGGACAAAACTAATCAGTTCTAATCTCAACCATTAAAGATTATTCTATTAACATTACCATACTTATAATATTATCTAATTCATCTATATAAACCAACTATTATGAACTGACATTAAATCAATACATAATTTTGAGTTTTTAGTACAGAATTCACATTCTTAGGATGATAAATGTTTAGAGTTCAAGAGAAATAGTTCATAACACTATTATAAAAAACCTGGTATATCAGAATGTGTTCACTTCTTCTAAATATATTTTTTTCCAAATATATAAATTTCTCAATATGAATAAAATTTTTATGATAAATCATCAATACCTTATAATTGACTTATCCCTTGTTTGTGGTCATCATAAAATCCTTCAAAGAATGATTAAAATACATGTAATGATTCTAAAAAGATCAGTAATAGAATAAAATTTTGAAAGTACTTAGAATAATGAAAAATTGAATACCTATAATCAAAATAATAATGGATCACATGAAAAAAATCATATCCCCATTAAAAGAACATAATATTTCTCAACTAAAACCATAAGAATAAATAATAATAAAATAGAATCTCTTTAATAAAATGTATAGAATTATATACATAAATTATGTAAGAAATAAATGGATTATAGTTAAATCAATTGGATAAAATTCATATTTCTACAACCCTTCTTATTCCATTGAAGGTATGGAATATTACCCAATGAATTAGAGAGCTAAATCGGGCTCACCTATTAAGTAATATATATTAGGTTCACTAGTGTATCATATATGGAATATTACCCAATGAATTAGAGAGCTATATCACTAATGTATCATATATGAAATATAAAATTTTATTCTCACAATTATTCATCTTAAAATCATTGAAAAACACTTTTAAACCAATATACAATAAATTTTTTGATATTGAGATACCCATATATTTTAAAACCTCATTTTAAAAATTAAAATTACTAGAAAAAAATTGAAAGGGGGGATATTTAAACAAAACATCTTATGTATTAATGAAATCCAAGAAAAAAGTAATTATGATAGTGGGAAAAGCTATTGACATCATACATGTTAAAATATAACATTCTTTTAGTCTTTTCATAAGTAATTTAAAATCATTCCATATAATAAAAGTAAAAATATTCCTTTTTAATACATATAATAGAATATAAAAATATAAATAAAATTCCCATTGTGATAAATTTATATCTGTATATATAAATATATTACTGTAATGTCCTAGAGCCTCCATGTATTTTAATTTGGAAAATCCTGATGAATGAGTTATCCTAGAGACCATTAGTGACCCATTTAGGAGTTTTCCTTATTTCATGTAGAATGACCGGTGGCACCAATGGGAATCAGTGGCACTGATGGGCAGGAATGTCACCAACAGTCATCAGTGCATGATATGGGAATTAGTGGAACCCTTTGGCATCAGTGGCATCGATCGAAATCAGTGCCATAATGACATGTTCCAGGGTTTCGGTGACTTGACCATTGGTGAGTCATATATATCCTATCTCAAGACATTTCAGTTTCACTCCAATAATGTTTATTTTAACATAAATATGTTTTAACTCCTCTTTCAAAGAGATTAAGGGGCCATAAATGTAGTTTTAAATATATTATGAGTATAAAGACCATTGAATTACAAACATTTAGGGAATTTTTATCGGTGTCACATCATTTTCTTCCTTAGACTGTTTTCCGAGATTTCCCATTTTTTACCCTGTTACGATTCATTCTCCATTTAATAATGATCTATCAACTCACAACAATCTGTTGGTTTATCTCCACCATTTCTAGGAGAAATTATTTAATCTCAATCAATTCAAATGTCTGAATCCTCTGAGTAATATGGTCATGCCATGATCTTACATTTCTGTACTTCAAAATGGTCTCTCAAGTTATACGCCCATGATGCATCCCTTTAAACTTAGACTTGGATTTTATTCTCTAAAATTCACACCATCCACTATTCATTTAGAATGAAGAAAACATTGATCCTTTATCATCCATGAAGGGGTTCATCCTTCATTTATCATTATTGAACATCATGTGGGGTGGGTATGATGATGTTCCCTCAAAACATTGATGAAACCATCTTAAACAAAAATAATAATATGTCTGTTAAAGAATGAAGTGGTGGTAAATATGATTTTGTTGTTGTATTTTACATTTATAGTTTTATGTGGTGAATTGTATGGGACCATGCCCACTAAATGTAGTTTTTGTTGGTGGTATTTTCTTGAAAACTAATGAATCACTGTTTAACAGATGATCATGTTATTGAATAAACATAACTTGGAAATAGATTAATCATATAAATTTGGATTATTAAATTGATGCCCAATAAATAAGAATCCATCTGTGATAACCCCTATTAACAAAACAGATAGAAGGAGCATAATGAATGGGGTTGGATAAATATAAAAACTGACTCACTCAGTTCTGGTGATATGCACAGTTGTTCTATTTGATGTTTATGTGGTTACATAGAAAATAGTTGAGTTTTTGGTTGAGAGGTTTTTTGTTTTATATATGTTTCTAGGTGGAGCTGGTGGTAAATATTCTGGACCCAATAAGTTGGGGGCTTTATTTAGTTCTATTACATAGGGGGATATCACGAAATCCGATTTTGATGTTGTCATATACTATGGAATATGGCGTGAAATCATTAACACATTATCATCATTTTATTATTATTGTTGTTTTTTATTTTTGGTATTTTTGTTTGTTTTCCAGTAGTAGAGAAATATTTAATCAGAATCACATGAATGTGATAACAATAATGGGTACAATGGGGAAATCTTTTCTAGAAATGGGTTGTGGTCTAGTTGGGTTTGTGGTGTACTTGTGCATGTAAGGGTAGCAAAAAAAGTGTTTATGTGAAGGATGATTGTTGGTTTTGGGATCCTTAGGTTGGGATGTGTTGTTTATTTTCTATTTGTTTAAAATTTATTTCTTGTATTTCTTAAACACACCCCCACATTTTGAACACTTAATGATGAACAACCCCATTACATGGGGGATAGTGTTCTTCCGATAATTCCTATGAGATGTTGGCTATTGTCTCCTTTATGCTCATTATCTTTGGAATATAAAGACTCTTCGGGAATGATTTGATAGCCCGAGGTTCATTATATTCTTCGACTCTTCGGGTAAGATGTGTTTTAGTGGGTTGGCCTAGGTGTGTGTAGGAATGTTATTTCCGCGATTCATCAGGATGGGGACCAGGTGTCTACGGGAAGGAAGTGTGGTTGTGGTGGCCCATGTGACTATGGCCAAAATATGTGGTTGTGGTCGCCTAGGTGTTTGTGGGTGGGAAAAACATTTGGTTGGGATGTCTTATAAAGTTTTTATTTTTGGCGAAAGTGGCACAAAAGTGGGATATGTTGGGGAGGTCTAATGCGTAGGATGATCTAAATAAACAGTGGGAAAGTGGTGTGTGGTACCCACATATCGATGTGCTATTATTATTATTATACTTGACTTGAGTTATTTAGGGTGTGTGCCTTGGTGATTCTAGGTGGATAATTTTTCTTTTATAGGTGTTTTGGTTACCCCTATTTCTCCCGAGGAATTTAAATGTCTCCCCACATGTGCACGAGATCATTTGGATTCCCTACTAACTATACATGTACAATCATTATATATATATGAAACTGATTAAAAGAATCCTGGAGGACATTGAGGACCATGTTGGATCTTACTAGCTTGGTCATTAGGACAGATGTCTTCGCTACTTTTCTTTTTTTGGGTACATTCCCTCATAGTTTTCTCAACCACCGTATCAGTTTATTTTGAATGTTAATGTGGTAATGGATTCGTGGAATTAATTTTCTCTATAGTCTATGGTGTGTATGGGATATACCATATAATCTCTTGATCTTGTTCTATAAAAAGATAATGCCTTCATTTTACGTGGGATTCTATACCCTTGGTGTTAGTTGCCACTATGTGACCTACTGCAGGAAGGAATCAGGGGGTCATTATCTCTACTTTACCATGAAGATGGAAGGATAAGGAATCTCATCATACATTCCCTCATCTTGGAGAAGGGGATTCATGAATGAATGTCATCAGAGGTGATGGTGGAGTAATTGGATGTATTTTGGGGTTATGAACAATGAAGATTGAATTGGATTATCAGGAAACAATGTTAAGAATTCATGGGGAATGAAATAGGGCAGGGAAGACTTACTAGGATTGGGGATTTAAGGGCCCACCTATGATCCAATATAAGGACACTAGACCAACTGAACGACCATGTGAGGCTACACTGACTATATGGTAGAGAACGTAGGAATGGTACATGAATCCTAATGACAATTTTTCATGTGTGTCATGGAATTTTTTGGAATATAATATAAATAAAGAGTTCCATGAATGTTTAAAAGGAAAATTCCTCCACCATACTTGGGATTTGTAGAATCTTGTATTCTCTTTTAGTTATGGAACCCACGCATCATTCATGAGTAGTGCAGTCATTAAAGGCCCATTAGGTTGATCTAGATGATCTGTAGAAGGCTTACCAAGAAGAGGATGATGACCAGTTGCGTAAAATGCATCATTACATCCAATGATGGACTTTTAGAATGTATGTGGGAAGCATCTCAAATGTACAGATGATGATCTAGATTGAGGAGTTGTTGATCAATTTAATAAATATTTGGGCTCCTAAAGAGAACTGGGTTCCTCTAGCAGTGATCGATATGTGAGCGGTGTAATTTCATTGGTGTACACATTATCTACTCGAGAATAAGGAATCTCGAGTTTTGTGAATTGAATTTGAGAAGAAGTTAAGGGTAAATTACATTCTTCCATGATGTTGGCAGAAAAGATAAAAGAGATTCTCCCCCTCATGCAAAGGAGTATAAAGGTGAGGGTAATGGGGATCATGTTTAGGGATATCCTTTATTTTTCTCCAGACAACTTTGCAGATGAGGAGTCACATGAAAGACCCTTTAAGGAAGAACTCCGACCTTATCTTTTGTATATTGTTACTCCCTTCACTATAGTGACATACTTGGAGGTTCAAAAAAATTATGAATTAGTGTAGATGATGAACCAAATGGGAGTTGTGCCATGATAAATGAGATAGTTGAGTTCATCAAAGGGGAAGGCTGTTAGCTGAAGACCTTCACCATCAGGGCTATCTGGGTTTCAACCGACCGAGAGTAGCCTTTGTAGTTCCAGTTCTAGTATCCCTGTCATCTCCCATTCACAACGGGCCTAGGTCCATGGTGATTTTCTTGTGGATGTTTTCAGAAAAAAAAGATTTGATGCCCAGTTCAAGCTCAATATAGTGGGGGAGGGAATGTTTAGCACCCACCTCAGCAGTACCAGTTGTCGACCAATCATTTTTAGCAGTAGTAGTAGTCCCCTAGACCATTGTGAGAAGAATTTGCTGGAGGAGGCCGACCATAGGGAACTAAATAGGGACCTCTACCAATGAATGGTCGTCGAGGTGGATGACATATGAGGGGAATATGTGTTGGGTATGGCCAGTTTTATTCCACAGAGGCAGTAGTCCCAGTTGGGCCATATGTCATTTGAGGTATGATCATTCTACTTAGAGCTCTTTCCTATGCCATGTGTTTTTTAAGAGGATTTTAATCCTTCGTGACACAATGTTTTTCCATTACTCGGATCTATATATAGTTATCTTTACATGTCCCTGGTGTTGAGTACACTAGTTGGAGGTCACACAAGTCAGTTTGATATTTGTCGATAGTGAAGACTTATTTTGGGGAAACATTAGTCCAGTGGGGATCTCCTTCTCTTAGAAATTTACCTGTACGATGTCATCATAGGAATCAGATGAATGTTTTACATGTAGGTTATCATAAAATTCTTTCAATGAAGTTTCTATTCGCAGATACATGCAGCATCGTGTTGCTTTCTTTGGAAAGTAGGATTTCTAGGAGGGAAGCCAGTGTGTGGAGTCTCTTCTTTAATTGTTAACAAAGATGTCAGTGGAATCATCAGACATATAGATTGTGTAATTATCTATGTATTGGCATAGAATTCCTGGAATTCATCCTTGAATATGTTTTGACACTATCCCCTTGACGTAATTTTGTGTTCAGGATAAACATACAACACAATGCCCTTCAATTTCTAGGGCTCCCTATCAGATGGAGACATATAAGTTTCAAGGATTGAATATTAAGGTTGATAAACTACTGAAAATGGTATTTATCCTACCATGTGTGTCTCCATGTCATGCCTATGTATTATTTGCAAAGAAGTAAGATAGTGGTCTCAGGCTTTTCATAGACAACCAAAAACTGAATGAGGTAATGGTCAAGAACCGTTACCCCCTCCCAATGATTTATGAAATTTTTTACCTGATAAAGGTATAAATTTGGTTCTTTAAGGTCGAACTATGATATAGATATCACTAGATGGGGGTAAGGTTGGTTGACATCTTGAAGACTACTTTTAGATGGCGGTTAGAGTACTTTGAGTTCGCGGTTATGTCGTTTGACATTAGGAACACACCATCATTGTTCATGGGGAGCGTAAACTCAATATTCCCCTAGTAACTAGACCAGTTCTAGGTCAAGTTTATCATTGACATACTAATCCACTAGATATTAGTCGAGGATCACACGATCATATAAGGGTAGTTTTGGAGTTCCTCCAACACCACCACCTCTATGGGAAGTTGTCAACGTGCATGATCAGGACACGATATGTGAACTTCCATTGACACGTAGTGTCCCTGTAGTGAATTAAAGTGGACTTGTCGAATTTTTATGTAGTTTATTCTTTGGAAGAACCCAAGAATATGGAAGAGGATCATAGTTTCTGTGGTCTGGAAGGTTACTGTCATAGGTTTGTAACCGAATTCTCTTGAGTTGCATCACCCTTGAAATCTTTGACTAAGAAAGTATAGGCATACATATGTAGAGAGTAAGGCCAAGCATAATTCATGTATCTGAATGAGATGTTGGTTAGTGGCCCATTGTTGGGGTTTCTTGAGGAAGGGATAATGATTGATTTATTCTATGATGCATTCAGTCTAGGATTGGGGTGTGGGATGTTGTAGCAGTATGGAGTAATGCTTTATGGGTATAAGACGTTGCACCCCCACAAACATAATTATGCCTCCAAAAACCTAGATGTTGGTTAATTTGTGTTCTCACTGATGTTTTGGTGGCATTACCTAAACAGGGAATGCTTTGTGGACATTACAGATATGAAAATATTGAGGTATATCTTCTTCTAGAGAGACATGAACTTGTAGCAGCATAGGTGGATGAAGTTTTTTCAAGAATAGAACTTCAATATCTCCTACTCCAAACAAATGTGTAATGTGTTGGCTAGTACTTTGAGTAGGAAGTCATAAAATCATCTGGTTTAAGAGTAAGCATATTTTTAGAATGAAATGGAGGACTTTGATAATTTACATATGGGAATGAGAGTGGAGAATTGTAGAGGATGTTTGATTTAGAGGAAAGTGCAGTCTTCCTTTGTATGACATGTGGTGGATTCTCAGTGGGGGGACTTAGAGACTAAAGTGATGCATGATTGCGTTTTCCCGCTTGATGATCTAGATGGATGGTTGGAGGATAGTCAGAATTAGATTTTGTTTTGAGGTTACCTGTTTTTCCTGATGGCTATGCATGAGGGAGTTCTCAGTGAGTTAAATAACATACCCATCGATGTGCATACATGAGTCTCATAGATGTACCAAGGATTGAGTGGTCAGTGTTGGGGGCCCATGGGGAAGTGGGCAGTGGCGGAGTTTGTAAAAAAATTCCTCGTCTATTTGCATGTGAAGGTTGATTATTGTGTTCCCAGTGGTCTGTTACAGCCAATATATGTTCCCGAGGGGAAGTGGGATGATTTAATGATTTATTTCATCATAGGAAAACCCATGTCTAAGGGAGGATTTGATTCTATATGTGTAGTGTATGATCAATTTTAAAATTGTATCACTTATTAGCGGTTAAGGATTCAAGCATACTGGATGACTTAGCACAGATGTATGTCTGTGATGTTGTCTAGATGTATGGAGATCCCAAATCGATAATTTTATATAGGGTTAAACGATTTACTTCATGTGTTTGTAAGGGATTACAGTGTTCTTTCATAACCTAGTTATGCTTCAGCCCTGCTTTCCACCCATATATGGATTAGCAGAGAGTGGATAATCCATAAGTTTCCAGATATGCTGCGAACATGTGTTTTGGTCTTTTTAGAATCATGTGTAAAACACATTACCATGGTGGATATTTACTACAATAATAGATATCACACTACCATTATAATGGAACAATTTAGAGCCTTGTACGAGGTAATGTGACATTTGCTGAGGTTCTGGACAGAGGTTGGAGAGGCAGGTGGTCATAGCCCATAGGTAGTAAATAGAACAACAACAAAGGTGATACTTATGCTTGATAGGATGAAGTTGGATCATGATTGGTAGAAGCCTTATTCTGATCATAACATGAGTCCCTTGGAGTTCTAGGTTAGAGATCTCATGTTATTTATGGTTTCCCCTCGACCTGGGCATTGTAGGAATGACAGGGGGAGTAAGATTTCTCCCTGGTTCATCGGCCCCTTCAAGGTGTTGGGACGAGTTTGTTAGGTGGAATATAATCTGTAATTCCCATTGTGGTTAGAGAGGTTCTACAACTTCTTTCATGTATTTCATCTCTATCAGTATCTACAGGATGAATCCAACATCTTCGACTGGGGAGATTTGTACATCGAGGATGATGTGACCTTCATGGAACGGGTGGTGAGGATCTAGTATTTTAATGAGATAAGCTTCATGGATGGAATATTCTATTTGATCTAGCATTATGAATGCATGGTGGCCTTGATCAGAATACCTGGGAATGAGAGGCTATATGTGTTCCCAGTACCCAGAGTAGTTTCTGAGTTTTTCTCTTGTGTAATCATTGTACCTTGCTTATGATGTAATGTTTGACCTCAATTGTTGTATGATAGGACATTTTCCGTGTTATCTAAATGAGTGTGGAGAGTCCTTATCATTTATAGGGGATGAACTAATCCCTAATCAAGATGCTTTATTGCCTATCCGATTAAACCTGTGTGGACCAGTGAGTGCCAACTAAAGTGGATAATCTCTTCACATAGAAGAAGAAACCCCCTTATACAAATTAATAGATGGTGTGAATTTTTTTGTGTGTGGGTAACTTAGTGTTTATACAGTTGTTCAGGAGATAGAAGAGAGAAGTGTTCTTGGATGATGAGGGTTTGCCAATCAGTTTTCAATACATGTTGGTTTACTCGATAGAGGTATCTTGAGATGTGGTTGTTCATACCCGGATTTTTTATATGGGTTACTCTATTATTATTGAAGGTGAGAATAAATTAAGAGGTATCTAATGTAATATACAAGACTATCCTATTCCATTACATTCCCAAATCCTGATGATTGAGTTATCCTTCTATCCATTGGTGACTCATTTGGATTCTTACAAATTTCACCTTAAATGAATTGTGGAACCAACGGGAATCAGTGGCACTAATCGATGTCGATGGAACTGATGGAAATATGGAGAACTAGTTATCCATTAGTGGAACTAATTGGAACTAGTTCCACACTTTCTAGTGCTAGTCCATTGGTAATAGGGTGTGGGTGACTCACCTATCGACAAGTCATTTCCAGCCTCCCCTGAGACATTTCTGTTTCACTTCTGTGAAATCCCTTTTAATGTAAAACTATTTTAATACCACTTTTATTGTGATATAAGGACCTCAAAATATAATTTAAATACGCTGAGTGTCAGGAGACCCTTGAGTTATACAAACATGTTGCTTTTTTATCATGTTCACACCCTATTCCGTCTTGCCCAATTTTTTGAGTTTTCCCATTTTCGCCTCTTTTTTCTTACCATGCAACATTTAAAAGTGATATATCAACACAATGAAGTTCGTTGGTATATCTACACCATTTTAATGTGGAATTTTTAATCTAAATAAATTCCAATGTAGAATACACCATGCGGCGTGGTCAATCAACAATGTGAATTTTACGTACAACGAAATAGTCTCCCTGTTTTTAGGATTTGGCCTTTTCTTATTCCAATATCCTTTAATAATTATTCCTTTTCATATCTATTTGTGTGCCTCAAAAAAATCCTCCCGATATGAGTCATTCCCCCATGATGGATCCATTTTTACTTATCTATGGAGAATCTTTTTCTGAAAAATTGCACCATCACATGTTCTTGGCGAAATAGAATATCTCCGATCCTTCATCATCAAAGTAGGGGGTCTTACTTCAACTATATTTATTGTAATTCATGCTGGGTGGGTATGATTATGATCGGATGGTAAATAGATTAAAACAACTTAACGAATTTAATAATTGTACTACTAACAAATGGATTGGTGGGAATGATGATGATGTTGTTTTATTTTATCATTATTGTTTTATGTTGAGTATTTTATGGTATTATGGCCAATCATATTCATAGTTGTTGGTGTTCCTTTCTTTCAAACTAATGAATCTCTCTTTTATGGATGATCATGTGATTGAATAATTGTAAAATGTACACAAATTAATCATATAAACTTGTCTGATTAAATGGATGCCTGATGAATAAGAACTGTTGTGTGATCTCCCCAGTTAATAAAATGTAAATAAAGAACGTAATGAATGGAATTATCTATATCTCAAAAGTCCTTGTTCTCTTATGTTGATATAGATAGTTTTTTTGTTTGATTTATGGGGTGTGGAGTAGAGTGGAATGGAATCACTAGTTGAGAAGTTATTAGTTTGGGAATCTGAGGTCGTGTGGATCTGGTGGTAAATAATCCAGGACTAGAATTTTTTGGCTTGTTTTGGTTCCAGTACATCGAGGGATCTCATGGGATCCCATTTTGATATTATTATTTACACGAAAATTAGGACTAAATCCTTTAACTCATGCTTGGATCTTTTATTTCAGTGGTTGTTTTGGAATTTAGTTATTATTGTTTGTTTTCTGGCAGTGAAGGAATATTTAAATGGAATCTGTTGATCATGATAATGATAAAATATACCATGGGGAACTATTTTCCAGAAATGGGTTTTTCTCTAGTTGTGGCTATTGTGTACTTGTGTTTGTAGGGGTAGTAACAAAATTAGTTGTGTGAAAGTAGGATGATTGTTTTGGAACTCGTAGGATGGGTTGATTGATTGATTATCTATATGTTTAAAATTGAGTTCTTGTGTTTCTCATATAGACCACCCCCATGTTGATCACTTAATGTCGAACACCCCCATTCCATGTAGGAGGATTCTTTTCACCAAATTTTTATGAGATAATGGTTATTTTCTCTTTTATGATCCCTCTACCAGGTATCCCATGACTCTTTGGGTATGCTGTAACACATTGAGGTTCATTATATCCTAATACACTTTGGGTAGGGAATGTTGTGGTGGGTTGGATCAGGTGTGTGTGAGATGTTTATTTTCCCAAGTTTCTTTGGGATGAGGCCCAGATGTTTGCTTATAGGAAGTGTGGTTGTGGTGGCCAAGTGTCATGGAGACTAGATTTATAATTTTGGTTGCTCAGGTGTTTGCGAGTGGAATAAATGTTCGGTTGGTATGGCCTATATGGTTGTTTTTGGGGGGAGTAGTTTATTGTATTGGAATTTGTGGGGGAAGTCTGATACTCATGGTGTTCTAAATTACAAGTGGAAAAGTGGTGAGGGGTACCAAAATATCTTTGATTTATTACTATTATTTTTTTGACTTGCGTTGTTTGGGGAGTGTTCTTTGGTAGGGATTGGTGGATATTTTTCCTTGCTAGGTGATTTTGTTACCATTATTTATCACAGGGTATTAGAATTTCTCTACACTTGTGAATGATATTTTTTTGTTTCCTTACTTAGTATTACTATATACTCTAACTATGTATAAAAAACTATATTTAGGTTTCCAGGATTTCTTTTAGGACTGTACCAGATCTTACTATCTTGGGTGTCTAGACGGTTGTCACTGCTTCTTTTCATTATTTTGGTACATTCCTTCAGAGTCTTCTTGTACTTTGTATCAGTTCATATTGAATATAAAAATGGGAATTGATTCATGGATTTACTTTTATCATTAGTCCATGGTGTTTCTAGGATTTACCATCTTATCTCCTAATCCTATTCAATATGATGGGTAATTCCATCCATTTATGTGATATTTTATATCATTGGTGCTAGTCTTCAATCTGGGTCCTATTGAAAGTGGGACTCAGGGGTCATTATATCTCATTCACCTTGAAGAATTATGGGAAGAGAATCTTGATGTCCTTTCCCTCAACATTGAGATAGTAGATCATTACATCAACATAATATTATAAATATTTTTATTGAAGAGAAACATTTAGAAAATAAATATATAAAATATTTACAATGAGATATTAAGTTATATTTTTCCTTAACATGAGACTAGATTGTTGAATATGTTATTTATCTTATAGAATTATAAAATTATTTAAATTAATTAAATTATTTAGAACATTTTTTTATTTTATTATTCCATCATTTTTATTATTACTTATTAAACACAATTAGATAATCAGTTTTATTCTTGTCATATATTATGAGGATATTAATATCACATATAAGAAATGAATTTAGTAACATGAAAATGATCAATGATTTCCTTATACCATCATCTAAAAAATAATATTTATTAATGTATTATCATTTTCAAAAATTAATTATACAAAAAATGAATGATGTGTATCTAATATGGACAATGCTACAATAATAGAGACGTTAGGTCATATGGACGATTGAGTAATGTTTCAATTTTTTAATTATCATGAAAAAATATTACTATTAATATATCCAAAAATAAATATTTTAATATTCTAAATATCATATTTCCTCATAAAATAATTTATATATACCAGCCCAGTAAAGTGGTGGTCATAAAATAATCACATCACTTCTTGGTGATGGTAATATATTCTTACAACAGAACAAAATTGTTATTTTTTAATGGAAGTAATGGTGAGAATATTGGTGATATTTTATATTTCATGAAAAATAGTTATTTCATTAATATAATATATATATACATCAAATATGTCACGACCCATCTCATGGGGCACGAACAAGACAACCCCATGCTCGCCTTCTATATTCCAGGGGTTGGTGACTATAACCTGAAGCCTTTTCTCGAATAGGGAAGGGATTTCCTTAGTGATTTTTACACACAAACACACACAGGAAAACTAAATTAAACACCAAAAAAGTAAGGTATAAACTCGAGAGTAATGTACAACCACAAGTACAACTGTAAACTGGAAACGCTGGGTTGGAATACCAGCCAGAAAAACTGAAGAAAAGTAAAATGTTGTCGCATCTACCCTTGAGATCTCTCTATAAGGTAGTATCTATAATTATGATGTCGAAGAAATGAATCTCTTCTGTTCCTGTCGCTCCATGCCCCACCGAGTCCCTACCTTCCATGGTCTTCCTCAGAGCATTAGTACTCTTAACCAGACACACACGTGCAAGCGGAGTACGTGCAAGGATGAGTATAACAATACCCATTAAGGACCCCCAGACCCCAGATGGTCTGTCAGTAATGCACAAAGGAAAACATTAGAAGAAATACGAAAAAGGTAATATCACAATCATGATCTAAATCATTAACCACAATGAAAAATAGACAATTCACTCTAACTGTATAACTTCCAGTTTATTGGGATTGGGATGACTATTCAGACATCCAGAATATCCTATCTATAATAACTCTACTAGTGACCCATTTAGGTCACTGTATGCTAAATCGTATTTGTCAGTAGATGCTAACCTGTATTGGTCTCTATATTTTGACAATGTTGGTCACTGGTATTGCCCCATATTGGTCTCGGATTATGACATATGTTGGTCACTGGTGCTGACCCGCCTTGGTCAGTGTTGCAAAGGCAGGTAAGATTAGTCGTATAGCTAGATCATCCCTATTTGTTGATTCTGATACTGACCAGTATTGGTCGTTATACTCTACATGTCCCAGAGAACCACTTGATTCCCACACTGCGCACCCGAAGAATCTTCTCCTCAGTACATTTGTCCTTTTTAACAAATATGGTGTCCTGCAAAATGCATTCTCAAGGGATCACCCCATCATAAGGTTCCCAACGTCACAGATGGCACGTGGATCGGATTCCCATTCTATGAAATGTGGGAACTTTTGACAAAGATGCTTGGTTGTATTCAAGTCTGATCAATCCCAGGTCTCATAGAAAACGTCTCAAAAACTCACATTGAGTATCTCCAAATGAACTTCTTATCACAAGGGTCCTTATGCCACATTTGGTACATCAATTGGTCACTTGGCCTATATGTTACACCCATTTCCATAGAATGGGGGTGATCACACCTTGGTCTGGCCTGGCTCGGTCAAGACCTCTAGAATAGGTCAAAGGTACCGCTTTCCATTAGGGGTCGCAATGCCACTAATGGCATGTCAAATAGACAACCGGTTCTTCAGTTACTAGTGTTTCATTATTCAAGGACCAGTTGGGTATAGGACTAGTCCGACTCGGTTAAGCCGACCCGATGCAATGAGTCCTGAGGTCTACCTGACCGTGTCCAGGTCCGTCCTATTAAGGGTCGGCCTATTTCACTAGGTTCATCCCTATAGGGTCGGCCCAGTAAGTACGTGGGCTAGGGCCGTTGTTGGCCTGGCCCACCGGGTGGGGCTCGACACGCCCACACCGGCCAGCTGGGTCGGTCCGACCCATTCAGTGAACCCATGTCTGACATGGTCCGCCTAGAGGGGAACCGCTTCCCAGCTGGTCCCACGAATTCATGGCCAATTATTCAGTCAGTGGGGCACTACCCCACTATTTCTCCAGCTGTCATGATGCGGTGTGGGGTCGCGTGTCCCCCTCTTGGCATGGCCCCCTGGCCATGGTTTTTGACGTCAGTGATGCCTGTGGGTGCCCCCATTTACCACATGGTCGGCTCAGTTCTTCTACCTTTGGGCACAGTGGTACATGAAAACGCACCACTTCCCCACCACCCGCGGCCGGTTGCCGCAAGCCCCCTTCGGGAGCCACTGGTATGGCACCCCAGTGGTTCTTTCCAAGGGCCACATCATGTGCTCCGGTGGTCCGTTCATGGTTTCTTTTGCACCTACGGATCTTCCGGGATGTTGTCTTCATAGTTTGACCTATTATTTCGCGTTTCCACTGAGTTAGAAATTGACCCCAAAAGTTCTCTTCAAAACAAAGTGGTGGAGTGTGATGTCCATATTCTTTGGGCCCATGCCCTCCACATTACATGATAACAAGTGAGAGAGAATTTAATTTATCAAAGACATCATCTAAATAAACCCCCTATCTCAAATATTATTCCTGACCACTTTCAACTGTGTTACTTCCACGTTCGAGGGTATGCGGCGAGTGGAGGGTCCTCGTTGGATGGAGTCATCAGCATTCGTCGATCCCGGAACGTTGCCACCTAAGCTTCCATCCCCATTCAATGGATTGTGTCGTGGTACATTTCTTAAGTGTCTCCGCATGGTGAATTCATGTCAAAACTCATCCCTGTAACCCATATATATAGGAGTGGGAAAGGGTGAGTAACACATGAAATAATTTAACAAGGTTCATTAAATGGGTAATTAATGAACCTCATTTGATTCACAATGGTAAGGTTAAGAAATTGATGAGTCAAGATACATAATAGCATGACATTTCATCAGTCCAGCCAACGATGATCATCCATTGGAGAAAAGAAATATAAAATAACAATAATATTGTTATTTTTTTATTCTTTAAAAATTCCAAAAAAAATATTTTTCTCCCAACCAACTATGGTCAATGTGATGCTTCCCCTAAGCGAATCCTAGTGCTGAAGATTCAATGATTCTCTTAGATTTTTATTCTGAGTAGCAATTCAAAAGATACAAATATGTAGAACGTGCGTTTACTGAACATACATTAAAAAATGTTTAGAGATTATTCTGGGCACAACGGTCCTCTAAATCAGACACCATCGATTTTTGTATACTCGTAAAAATCCCAAATAAATAAATAGAACAATTGCATGGATTATTTAGGGGGTTTACATCTCCCCACCTTGGTGATTTACATCCCCGTAATCCAAAAAAGGGTACACAAACAAATAGGGTTTCTAGGCATGCATATGAGTCTCTCACTCCCATCTGCTCTCCTACGAATTCCCGTGCATTAAAAGAAATCGATCGATAGGAATCGACCGCCAATGAAGGACCCACTCATGTCGATACTCTATCTCGACCCAGAACTCCTCAAAAGTTTCACCATCATCAATATACAACTCTACATAGTTGATGATGTGAGATGGTTCATGAACATATCTCCTCAGCTGGGATACGTGGAATATGTCTGGCACCCTCTCCAACTGCGGTGGTAGTTCCAAGCAGTACGCCACCTTTCTAATCCACCAAAGTATCAAGAGTTGCCTGATAAAAGTCGGTGAGAGTTTTCCACCTCAGCCAAATCACTATTTCCCTCGTCAAGGGGATACTCTTAATAATACATGGTCTCCCTCTAAGAAAGCCAGTGGTATCTATCTTCTATTATCATAGGACATCTATCATATTTGTGTAGTTTTCATCTCCTCATGGATGACCTTCCCCTTCTCAGTGGTAGCCTGTACCATATCTAGGTCAACGAGTGCTGCCTTTCTAAGATCCGTCCAGCATGAGGAAGATATTCATGTTCTTCCTTACAAGACCTCAAAAGGGGACATACCAATGGTGGAGTAATAGATTTTTATGTACATGAACTCAACCAAGGGTGGGTGGTCCTCCCAAATATGACCAAAATATAGGAAACATGCATGATGCATGTCCTTCATTGTCTAGATGGTCCACACAGTCTGACCATCAATATATGCGTGAAAATCTATGCTCAAGTGAAACTGACTCCCAAAATCCTTCAACAATCCTTTACACAATCAGGATGTGAAGCATGTGTCACAGTTTGAGAATATCAACCAAGGAACCCCATAAAGTGGCATGATCTCTTGAACATTGAGACGTCCCAAGCTCTCTACCGAACCCTTCTCTCAAATAGCATGGAAGTGGGCCAACATGGTGAGTTGGAAAACGATCACCCAGATGTTATTGTGACATTTAGATGTACATGGTAACCCCATCAGTAATCCAATTGATAATCTTTCCCACATCCACATAGGTATATCGAGGGTTTGGGTCAATAATTCTAGTACCTGGTTCACAACCTTCACCTGCTGGAAAATGAGGCATCTATAAACAAACTCCGCCTTATATTTCTTCATCCCTATCCCCAAGTACTAATGATAGAGGTCTAGATACATCTTCATTTCACATGGATGTACTGCCAAGGGGGATGTATAGAACTCCATCAACACCTCCTCTCATAGAACCATTAGAACAATTGTACGTCCTCTGTAAATGATATTGTGCACCCCACCTTTAGAATTTTTTTCAGTTGCAAGGACAAAGGATATCTTAGCACATCTAGTTTCATAATTACTATCTCCTAGTTTCACATCTCTGATTTGTTGAAGGATTGGAGGGGAAAATTCCATCGACTAGAGGTAGACATTCTCATCTCTACATATGTTTTATATCTGATGTGAGGCTAACAGCTCTGAAGCTTTTTCAGTAGCTTCAAACTCAATATTCATATATTTTCACCTTACAACTTGTTCCCCTTAAAATGATTATAGACTATCTCTCGGTCATAGTCCTGGAGGATCTCTATCCAACACAGTTGTCTCAGATTCATGTCATTATGTTTAAATATATACCTGAGACACTTGTGGTAAGAGTACACAATGATCCTCTATCCCATCATGTTGTGTCACAACATCTTTAGTGCAAAGAGTACTAATACCATTTCCAAGTAATGAGTTTCATAATTCAGTTCATGATACCTCAATTATTGTGAGACATAAAAAACACTACATCATCATCCATAAAGACAGAACCAATTCTGGTCACTGATACATCCCTGTAAACCATGTAGTCATTTCCCTCATCTAGAAACCTCTGGATTGGAGAACTGGTCAAGATTTGACTAAGAAGTTGAAAGCTCAGTTGGCTTATCTATGACCATAGGAAGGGTTCCCCCTTCATTATAAAATCATTCAGTGGTTCTACTACTCTAAAAAATACATACCGAACCGGCGATAGTAGCATGGTAATTCACGGAAGCTTCGAACCATAGTAACACTCCTAGGTGGATCCAATGAATGTATGACCTCTATCTTCACTAGATCCACAACTACTCCAGCTTCTAAGATGACATGTCCCAATAAGTAGAACTTCTCTATCCCTAAATCATAATTCAAGGGCTTCTAATATAACAGGTTCTATCATAATGTGTCATAAACTATCTTCAAGTGTAATGCGTTCTTTTCCTTGGATGCTGAGTACACCAATATGTCATCTATGTAGACCACAACCCAGCGATTCAGCTAGGAATAAAAGAACCTATTGATGGGTCCCAAGAACATTACTATAGCATCTATATCACTGAATAGAATCACCAAGAACACATAATGTCCTTACCGACATCTAATGGTTGTCTTCAGTAAAACCTCATCCTGTACACTGAGCTGATGATATCCTGATTTGAGGTCTATCTTCGAGAAACAGATTGTTCCGTTCAACATATCAAAAATCATAAATCCTTGATAAATGATACTTTTTATTCACAATCACCTATTTTAGGCATCTTAATTCCATGAATATCCTCAAACATATGTCTTAATTCATGTAAAAAACACTAGAGATGCCCATGGAGAAACACTGGGCCTTACGGATCCCTTCCTCTATAAGTCCTCCAACTCTTCCCTCACCTCCCAGAGCTTCATAGCAGACATTCAATATATTGTTGTAAATTTTGGTCTCCTTCATTGGTTCATGTAAATATGGATGTATACCTCTCTATGATGAGGTAGTCCTCAGAAATCATCTAGAATGAAATCTTCATAATCATCCACAACAGAAGGAAATTGTGGACTCGCGTTATCCACCATGTCAAATTTCATGCAAGCCAGCTGATATGCAATCGGCTACACCCTCCAAAGTGCAAGCTTGTCTTGTGATTATCTATTTTACTTCTCTCCAATAATGGAAAATTGGACTCCATCTCAGTGTATACATCAATCTGTACGTCTCAAGCAATAAATCTGGGCGTAAAATACTGATAGCCATCCCATGCCTATAATGTCACCATAGGGCTTAAATGCCTCTACTAGGAGATACCTTATAAAACTCTCTCATATGAGAGTAAGATCACACTATAAGAACCAGTGTGTTACTACAGAATATACTCCCATAAGATTATATGTACACAATGTTCGAGACAAAATCTCATTCGTAATCTCAGAGTCTCAGACTATGACTATGGAACATGAAGAATTCCTAGAACCTATATAGATAAGCACTACTTATATATTTTAGAGTATACTAATCATTCCTCGTATCATCACAATGTCATCAATATCGTAATATTATACTACCTTTAGCTGGGCATGTCCCAATTCACCTACTCCCTAAGCTCGTGGTGGACCGCCTGGGGATGGTGGTGTTACTGCGTGGTGACCCCGACCACCTCCTGCTTCAAATCCTACTCCCCCTCCTCATCTTCTGTCTAGATGATGCTCATTCTCTTACAGCTACCACTACCTAGGGGGCTTCTCCACCCTCTATCGATCAACCGTGATGGGATTCAGAGAGTCCGGAGCTCTATGACCATATCCCCCACATGAAAAACAAAAAATTCCACATTGATGGCTCTCAAAACCACTCAAGACTCTCACCTCTGACCCTACATCTCAGGGTCTCCCTCCGGAAGGCCTAGCCAACTTGGGATTCAGGTTATTCCATCTACTTATAGCTACAGATGACTCTACTACCAATCATTTGGTAGGGGCTCTCACTGCCTGTGCATACTTGACAAGAAAACCATCCATCAACAAGCTCGCTCTAGCACCCCAGCCTAAGTCAGGATGCTGATAGATATTGTCACACCTTTGATCTCTCATCAGATACCTTGATAAAAGGACCAAACCCAGAGGTAAGGGTCACTTACCTTATCGATGGAGTATTGGGAGAGGTCAATAAATCACACTAAATACTAATCCAGAATCTAGCAACCCTACTATTGATTTACCAGGTCCTGATTACACACAGAGCGTAGTGTCGTAGGCATGAACTCTTCCATGAAAAGTTTCTCAATGTCTGGACGGTTGATATTTGCCTCCTCATGCACTAGGAGTTTCGAGATCCACCATAGTCTTGATTTTCCCAGGAAAAGGCTAGCAGAGAAGATCACCATCTTCTTTGCGGGTGTCTCTACTAAGCAAAAGACCCACGAAACCACCCCAATCCTGTCATTTGCTTCCTGAGGTTCTATCTGTTCTCAAAACCTCAAGTCCTATATCTCTATAACCCATGCAATGCACTCACTCAGTGATCATGATCCACTAGTTGCATCTGCTGCTCAATGGGTGGTGGTGCTGCTGGTACACCATCAGAATGTGACATCACTGTGAGTGGTCCCTATACTGATTCCTCGTCGCATGGTGGACCAATGTCATGATATCTAGTCAGAATCATGGATGAATGTATTCAGGTAGTAATCTTCTATCAGATTGTTGTTCCACGATCAATAATTTGTACATGGTGATCTGACTCAAGAAAGATCAAGAAACCCTTTAAGAACACTAGAAACTCTTTTTTTCATGTACAGATTCAGAAAACATAGTTTTGGTTCTTGCTGTATGGATATGTTTTCCAACGCAGCATCACTAAACACCTTGTATAGAAAACCTTACTCAAAACACATTACCCTATTGCCTCATAAAAAATACACTCTTAGTTCTTCATGTAGAACCAACCGCTCTCTGATACTAATTTGTCATGACCCATCCAACATGGCCTAGACGTGACTATCCCAAGCCTGCCATCCAAAGGCCAGGGGTTGGTGACTGTATCTTAAGGCTTTTCCCGAATAGAGAAAGTGTTTCGTTAGAGGTTTTTACACAATAAAAAAGGGTACTGAAGTAAAGAACCAAAAAAATATGGTACAACCACTAGAGACAATTACAACCACAAGTTCAACATTAAACTGGAAATAGTGGGCCGAAATACAAGCCCTGGAAACTGAAGAAATAGAAATAGTTGTCACATCTTCCCTGGAGCCCTACTTAAATGGTAGTAGCTATAATTATGCAAATGAAGAATTGGATCTCAACAACTCCCATCACACCAAGCCCCACTAAGTCCCGAACCACTAAGGTCTTCTTCTGAGCGTCAGTAGTCTGCACCATACAAACATGTGTAGGAGAATCCCATGTATGGTTGAGTATAACACTACCCAGTAGGTACCCCATGACCGCTAATGTTCTCTCACTAATCCAAAAATAAAAACATCACATGAAAAATAACATAGTTAATATCAGAAGGATAATCTAAATCATGAAACACAAAGAAAAAGAGACATCTCATTCTAAGAGTATAACCTCAACGTTACTGGTATAGGGATGACTAGTTTTACAACCAGATCATCATATCTATAATAAATCTACTAATGACCCTTATAGGTCAATGTAGGATGAAAATTATTGGTCGCATGATGTTGTCCCACATTGGATGCTGGTTCGGAGCTCTATTGGTTACTAGATGCTGACCTGTATTGGTCACTAATGCTGACTGGTATTGGTCACTGGTGCTGACCCATGTTGCTCGCTGGTGCTGACCTACCTTGCATGCTGATACATAGATAGGGATGATTTGTCGTAAAACTATATCATCACACTCTAGTGTTTCTGATGCTGACCCATACTTGTCTCTCTCCTTCTTCATGTCATTTCCAGCCACTGGATTCCCGCACGAAGACTACACGATCTCTTGAAGAATCTTCTCCTTAGGTCATCGGCCCTTTTACAAATAGTAAAATGTCTCAAAAAAATCATTCCCAAGGGACTTCCTCTTCATAGAGGTTCCAACATGACAGATGGGGTGTCGATCGAACGTCTGGTCTGTGAGATATATGCATTTAAAAAAAAGGCATTGTTAGATTCAAGTCTCATTGATCCCAAGTCACATTTAAAACTCTTACAAAACTCACATGGAGTATCTAAAATGGAATTCCTTATCACAAGGGTCCTTATTCCACAAAAATAATGTCGATCAGACACTCGGTATATCCATTACACCCCTTTCCGTGGAATGGGGGTTATCACACCTTGGTCTGGCCCGGATCTGTCAGGCCCACCAGAATAATCCAAAGTGACCACTTCCAAAAAGGGGTCCCAAATCCACTAACAACGTGTCAAATGGACACCTGATTCATCAGTTACATGCATTTTTTATTCGGTGGCCAGTTCGGTATGTGTCCGGTCTGACTCGGGATGGCCGACCCGACCCAATGGGTTGTGAGATCTACCTAACCCCGCCCGGGACCGACCCTTTAAGGTTCCAACCATTTCACTGGATTCTACCTATTGAGGATAGATCAGTTGGTTCCTAGGCAAGGGCCGTAGCTCCGGCTCGGCCTGCTGGGTGGGTTTAGGCCGTTCAGTAGGCCTGTATCTGACCTAGTCATCCTGAAGGTGGATGACTTCCCAACTGGCTTCATAGATGTGTAACAATTTTCACCGGCCAGTGGGAATGATTCCCCACCTTTTCTATAGCTAGAGTAATGTGGCACGATGCCGTGCTGCCTCCTCCTGCCTCGGCCCGCTGGCCATGGCTATTGACGCTGGGGGTACCTTCGGGCGCTACAACTTTTCTGTGTGGACGACATAGGCTGTCCGCCTTTGGCCACCATGGTGCATGACAATGTGCCGTTTTCCCAACACATGCGTCTGGTTTTCATGGGTCTCCTCTGGCCATAGCCGGTAGCGACTGATATGGCGAGCTGGTGGTTCTTTCCACGGGCCCCCGAACTCAACCGAATGGTCTGTTCTTTGTGTCTTTGGTTCCTATAGCTCTTCCGAGATGCCACAATCATTGTATGACCACCTATTTCACATTAATGTCTAGTTGGAAATTTTCCCCCAAAGTTCCCATTAATTACATACCGAAGGAGGGTTATATCCATGTTCGTTTGGCCCGCGCCCTCTGTATTACATGATTAAAAATGGGAGAGAATTTGATTCCTCAAAAACAACTCCAAAATAAACCCCCTACATGAAGATTGTTCGTGACCACTAAGGACGACATTACATTGACATACAAGGGAATGCGGTAGGAGAAGCTTCCTCATTGAATGGAGTCGTCAGAGTATTTTGATCGCAGATCCTTATCTCCCAAGCTTTGGTCCTCCATTGGTTGAGGGTGTCAGGTACTTTTCTAGAGATTCCCCGCCTTGTGAAGATGTGTCAAAAGTCATCCCTATCCCCAAAATATATAGGAGGGGGAATGGGTGAGTGACACATGATAGAATTTAATTAGGCTCATTAAATGGGTTATAATTTTACCTCATTTAATTCACAACAGTGTGGTTATGAAATTCACAAGTGAAGACACTTAATGGCTTGACAAGTCATCTCTCCCACCAATTCCTCTCATCTGTTGGGGAAAATAAATATAAAATAATAATAAATTTTTTATTTTCTTATGCTTTAGAATTTTCAAAAACTATCTTTTCTCCCAATCAACTACGGTCGTAATGAAACATTCCTTAATTGAATCTTTGTTCTAGGGATTAAATGGTGATCTGAGATTTCAATTTCAAGCATCAGTTTAAATTATAGAAAATGTATACATCATGTTTACAATATGTACCTAAAAAATATCTGAAATTAATTTCATGCAAACCATGACTCAGAATATTGTGTCATCAATTTTCCCAAACATGTGGAAATATGAAATTGATAAAAAACTTACAATAAATTTTCCGAGTCATTAAAAAACAAACTGTAATTACACGTGGTGAGAGATGATGATACAAATTTAATTTTTTTGGTTTGTGAGGTAGTTTTATGTAATATAAAAAATTGATGGATATATTTCCCATATAATGGATGAGGATATAGATTATGTATAGGACAATATAATAAGTGAAAATTATTATATTTTATATTATTATTTTATTATATAAAAATGATTATATGAATTTCCAAGGTGGTATATTAAAAAAATTACTATGAAACATTTTTCTAAAGTTATACATCTTCTTCTAAAAACCAATTTTTCCATACACCTCAATTTTTATAGTGATGATATAATAAAAAAATTATTTCCCTTAAAGCATTTTTAAAATTATTTTCATTCCATAAAGCTATGAATTGGAAGAACTATATTTCTTAAAATGTATGAGAAAGGGGAGACAAGGTTCCCCATTATACATATAGTGTGGGGAACTCTTGAAATTTCTTAATGAATTAATTAACTATAAATTTATTATGATGGAAAAGTTGATTAAATTTATATATTTATAATATTATATTATATTTAATATAAATTGACTCATCCGACACAATATTTTAAATTTTATGGTTTTTATTCTATTATAACTTAGTCCCATTCCCATGTTATCCTTTTTTATTATTTCTAATGTATCAATGGATATTAATGTAATTTGTTTATCAATGTTATCAAAAAATGGAATGTGGATAATAAATTAACAATGATTGATATTATAGACTATAGTTGATTCAATTTTACATAGATATGTTATATATGAATATTAAATCATGTAATGAAATATTTTAATTAAAAAATATCAAAACATTTCATTTTCTGGTCTATTCAGTTAATTTGAAATTAAATAAATTTATATATTAATTGATGTAAAATAAATGCCTTCCAAAAACCTCTAATATGATTTATTAATAAAAAAATTTCATGGGAAAATATAACTCACCTACAAAATATTACACTATGTTTCTCAAATGATTTATTTTATTTTCTATTATTCGTACAAGCACTATCTTGACATTGCATAAGAATTTAACGTAACAATTTAATTACAAGAAAAATATAAATAAGATTCCTAAAAATTAATTATCCCTTTAAATAAATACATATAACACAAAAACTATATTTATCCCTATGAAGAAATTAGACATGTAAAAACAAAAAAGATGTTTTTTTATATTATAAATTTAAAATATTATTAAGGTCATTATAAACGGTATGTGGAAATAAATTTCCATATTATCAGAATATTTATATTCATGGTTAAAAAAACTGATAATAAAATAAATACTATTATTACTATAATATTTAGGCCATATAACATTACATTTTTTCTTTAATTTCCTGATATACCTTTATCAAGATGACACATATTTTATATAGTTTATATTCTTAATAAATACAAATTAAATGGTCACATTTACTATATTATAGATAACCTCTAAAAAAATGGAATCCATTTTTAGAAATTCTGTCAGTATAGATTATAATATTTCTTTTAGATAAAAAATAATTTCCATTGACATAACTTTTTATAGAAAATTGAATTTTTAATCAAAAAAATAATATATTAAAAAATATTGAATAATTATGATTTATATAGTATATGTTTGATTAATTTTTATTTAATTACAGGTGTGTATCTTTATGATCAAATCATATTTTATTATTTTTTTATACAATGAAAATGCAAGATTAATTTACATAAAATTAGATATTTTCACTATTCATTAAAAATAAATATTTTCAGAAAAACAAAATTTCACCGTATGATAAAAAAAATGAGGTATTAAAAAATGAATTTAATTTCATAAAATAAGAAATTTAATATTTTTAAACTATTTATTCAAATAAAATTTTTGAATACATGTATCATATTTTAATACCAATAAAACTATATTTATATTGAATGAAAAATAAATTAATATTCTTATAATGAATATAAATATATATAATTAAATTTATGAATATTACTCATTTATGAAAATGAATTTATAATAAATTTTCTTGGGTTTAATGAAAAATCCTTATATTAATCAAAATGGATGTTATCTTCCAATTTATTCATAGTTTAGTGCTTCAAAGCAGTCAAATTTGTAAATGAATTATTAGAAAATTAGAATCTTATAGAATGACTTGTACTCTAAATAATATATAGTATGAATATTGTAAACATGAATGGAATAACCATACCATGATGATAATCTATGAAAAAAACTAGGGATAAGTCCATGTAAATTCATGAGGTTTATATCAAAGATTATTTATGATAATTCTTTTAGATTTAAGTGAGGACTACAAAATTAAATCGTGCTTCAATTCCAATATCAGGATATCCTATTGAATTCATGGAAAATATAGTTACAATATTGAAATATTTACAACCAAGATCACATTCTTTGAGGACATTTATATATAACAATAGATATGAGTATATGTAAAACATATGAAATGATTAATTATATATTTTCATGCCAAAAATTAATGTTATGTAGGATTCTACTATAATATATATCAGATATATCCATAACACAATACAGAAAGTGGTCACTATTGATACTTATATAATAATTAAATAATCGAAAATCCAATATACCACATGAGAAATAAATTATGTTGATAATATAATATACTATACCATTCATTCTACAAGGGTTCCCGGAATATTTCAGATAAAAGTTTCAAATTACAAAAAGGGTCTAAACAAGATCTATATTTTGGTGGCACATGAAGAAATGTATATAATTATTATTTAAATTTTTTATTATATAAATTATTTTTTTATTCCACGTCAATATCTATGATATTTTAATAATATTATTGAAAAGAAAATAGTAATGTTGATATTTGGTTAAAAAACATTGCACTAGATGTATAAGACACTGGATAAAAATATTGGTTTATCCTTACATTTCCTTATTTGGTTTTGTTTATAGAATAATAATATGTCCTTAATAAACTTACTATAATATATATATCATTGTACATTAATCTAGGATGGTAAAATATTTAGTAAGAGTTGATGATTTATTTTAACAAAAAATCAAATACCTTGTCAATAGTGATATACACTCACTGTATGCCTATCAATTGATCTGATATCAAGATATTTAATGGGAATACTCTTATTGATTTTTATATATTTGTAGTTTGAATTATATACAATTATAGTTATACAATAATTGAATCATATCATGGTTTTCTTTTTGTTTACCAAATTATAAGTCATATTATTTTGGAATAAATATGGGTTTGGTTTTTATTACGTATATGTTTTATTTATCATTTTTGTGGATACATTGAATAAAAAATAATAATATCATATTTTTAATGGTGGGGGTTCAATATATATATAAATTGGTGGGATAATTTCATATAACCAATAACAAAACATCATTATTATTTATATTACCATGAAATGTATAAATCTACATGATTATGGGAAAATTCATACATTAACAGTCATTAATAATATTAAATCTAATGGGAGAGTGTGGAATATATTACATTAATCCCCCACAAAGAAAGACATGGATGATGCTATTAGGATAAAACAACATGATATACAACAGTGATTGAAATGGGGAAAGGGTCATGGGTACAATCATGTTAGGATAAATTTGAGGACACTCAAGTGATAGATGATTATAAATAGAAAAAATTATTTATATAGAATAATAAAATTGCGATATCAATTTTAAGGATTAAATATTTATCTGAATTATGTTCCTTTGAGGAAAAATTAAAAAATAAACCTCTTGAATGACTTTTATTCAATTATTATTTACAAAATGAATCTTTAAATGAATGAACGTGCCACTTGAAAACATAAAAATATGTTATTTGTTTATTAGTTAATTATATAGTCAAGCATTAATGGGAAAGGAAAATTTGAAAAGTATATCACTTTTGAATTTCTAAAATCATGAAAAAATTGACATAAAGAAGACTCAGGGTAAATATTTATATATTTAATTTAATTACATGAATTCCATTTGTATTATATCATTATTTTCAAAATGAATATTATGAATAAATTATATATTTAAGGGTGAGAATCTATTTATCAGTTTTAATTGAATAAAATAAGAAATTCCCAAGAAATTTTCCCAATGAATGTATAATATGAAGAAGATTTTAATTAAAATCATAATTAAAAAAGATGAAATAATCTTCTAGATAATCATACTATAAAAAATATATCTTTGGATAAATAAAGGATAAAACTATTGAAATTTACATGATTAAAACATAGAAAATAAATATTAATCAATATATATTGAGTATCTTTCTAGATAATTAAAATTCAATCAATATTTTATAAAATATATAATTTATATGATATACATTAAGGGAATAATTATACTATTCAAATTTCAATAATAAACCGATATATGAAATCAATGAAAAACTTTCAAATTAAATTATGAAAATATAGAGTGTTTAAAAAGAAATTTCAATTGCCAAAAGTTGTGTCTATTCATAGTAGATAGTTAGGAAATAAAATGTCCATGATTAATCATATATTCAACTTAAAATAACATTAAATAATAAATAAAGGGAATAAATATTTATGTTATTATTTTATGAATACCCTTGATCATTCATAAGATATATCAATGGATATTAGTTTATATAAACTACATTTTCAGGAGCTTTAGAGAGGCCATAGAGAAAATATAAAATAAATCAATACATAGAAATAATTTTGAAGGAAATATTTTATAAAACAAGGGGAAATATATTATTTTATTAATAATGAATATATTTGTTGAATTATTCTTATAAAATTAAATTGTTGTAGAGATATTTTTTCACATGGATGAAAATATAAAAACACATTTTGAAAAAACATTTTAATCATTAATTTTTTTTATTTTACAGATCAATTAAAAATTAATTTTTAAAAATGTGAACTATATTTTTTGTAGATTTTTTTTTGTTTTTTAATAAATATAATATTATTGTAGGTTCTAGAAAAAATAATTTTATTAAAATAGGTGACTGATGGAATATAAAACATTATAACTAAATGGATAGAAAACCATTTATTTATTTATTTTATATCATTGTTGAAAATTCCCATTGAAAAAATAATAACAATATATAATTTTTTAATTTGGAATAGAAATATATATATTTAACATTAGAACACATATATTATTTTTCTTATTATAGATGATAACATTGGAGGGAATGTAAAATATCTACATGGAGTGGAAATAATCATTTACGATGATAGAAATAATTCTCTAAAATTGTATTCCTTTGAGAGAATTATTTTATCATGGTTAATCCTTTAATTAAAATGATAATTTTCTACTCAACAGGAATAAAAATTTAAAGAATATAAAATCTTATCATTTGAAAAAGTAATTTTTTAATAAATAATTTCATGGAGAATCATTTTACCTCACCAAAGGGTGTTCTGGTAACAAAACCCCTTACTGTCATTGTAAAAGAATAATAAGAAGAATAATTAAAATATTTACTATTAAAAGTAATTTAAAATAACATGATATGAAATATATAAATTATACATTAGCTAAATATTTCACTGAATATAATATTAAAATAAACTATAATGATTAATTTTAAAAATATATCTAAAAATAAAATTTGAGACAATGAATGCCTAACAAATTTAGAGACAATGTATTCAAAAAACCATTGAAGAAATTTATTTAAAATGAAAAATTTAAATCCATGAATATTGAGAAGATCGTGACATTAAATATATATTTTTCATAATATAGACTATTCAATATAAAAAAGTTTATTATTTGTAATATATATCAAGGGTTTAATTTTTGAGAGAAGAAATCCTAACCTTGTTTCCCTGCTTAGTCTAATGAACAGTATCCTATTGTAAAAAAATATCAATCATAAAATTCTATTTCATTACATTATAAATATTTTAAAAAAATTATAAACATTTCTAATTATTCTACACATGTTTATTAGTTAGTTATTGTCTTTTTTAAATATATAGTTTCTGTAAGCTTGATTCTTTTGAACTGGCATAAAAATAGAGATGATGTTATTTATTCACATCCATAAGCTCATCATTAAAATATATTAAATGTTAATTCAAATTATTATTTAAAGTTAATTTGATATTTATTATTTTATTCTATAGGATTTTCTTATTTTGATCCTAATATATGAATATAGAGATTACAAGTTTTCGAGTATTTGAAATGAATGAACATCGCAATATTAATCTTGTTATTAATATTAACGCTAACATTTTAGAATCAAAATAATATTATTAGTTACTAATTATAAAATATATCATTATCATATAAGATATAGTTTTTATCTATGATTTTATTTTAGATCATTTTTCAGGTCGTTGGTTAAACCAACCCAAACATGAACATAAATTTATTTTATCTATGATAATTTTGTGATTCAGTAATTTCTATACCATATGAATAATTATATTATATAGTTTAAATTTGAATAAAATATCATAATTTTATACTATTATAAGAATTGTAATTGTATTCAACATAATTACCTAGTATGAATAAAAAAGTTTCATCTTAGTACGCTTTATATAGACTTTAAAATTTAGACAAACATATTTTTTGAAATCCTCAATATTTTGTCCATTTTTTTTTAATCTTTATTAAATTCCTAAACATCATATTAATCCCAGAAACTGAATTTTAGAATCCAAATTTAAAGGAAGTAATGAAATATGAAAAACATTATTCCATTGAGGTAGTTGTTTTTATGTACATATAGATGATGTCATCATATGACTTTGATTATGGAAAAAATTTGTTATTGTGTATAATTTCCGAATATAATATAAGTCATATATACCATTATTATTTAATAAATTAAATACAATGATAGTCCATGTTAGAGGAAAAAAAAAATGAAACATGTTGTTTTGTTGAGGTAGTATTCCACACACACAAATGACTTTCATATTTTTCATCATGGTAATGGTGAAAGATGATTCCTCGTTATTATATATGAATAATTAAATTCATTAAAAGAATTAAAAATTTAATTATATATAAATTTTTGTAAAATATTTAAAATCTATAATTGACAAGAAAAAAACTATTGACAATTAGTGCACATGTTGAGGACATGGATATTCCCATGAAAGAATCTATAGAATGCAATGTAATAGGATAATATCCCATGTAAAAAATACAGGATAACTAGATTATAGGATATATAATCAGTGATGATTTCCTATTGGAAAACATAATTTGTTGAGTGGTATTAAAGGGGTGCTAAGTAGCCACATTTACAAGTTTTTAGAATATCATTTTTTATAATATCAACATAATATAATCGTAAAAAATGGAAAAAAATAGATCCAAAATGGATAAAATATTAGTGTTATTATAGGTATGATTGATAATATATTAAAAAATAAATTATAGTCATGTTTATCATGTTTTAGTCCCTTTATCCAATATTTAAATCTATTGTCATTTTAGTTTCTTACTGTAGTGACTCATTTTCCCTATGTAATTTATCCTTTGTGATAAATATGTGAAATATCCCCTATTAGATAATTTTGAAATAATTAATTAAAATACAAAATCAATTTTAACTTATACAATTTATTTTTTATAAATACAATTTAATACTAGTGTTGTAACCTAAAAAACATGGCATTAAAAATATATTTTTATGCTTAAAATATATTTGTACTGAATAAATTTATATTTATATAAAGCAATAAATAAATTAAAAAAATAAATATAATTTATGTGGCAGTCCAAAAACCGAAAAATCAATTTTAGAAAAAAAAAATGTCATTTAATAAAAAGAAAAGTCAAAAATAGTTTCATTTTTCGAAACTAGTACATACATTTTTAAATCTTGGTTTTCTAAATTATTATTAGAATTTATAAATATAATTATTTCTCATTAATATATATATTGTAATTTATATTTTTTTTTAGGTTATAGTTATATCTTATTATGGTCATGAACATTATGATTTTAGGAAAAACTATAGTCTTCAATATTCATCTGAAAATCATATACTTCTTAAAAATATCAAAGAATAACAGTTGAATAATATTGATATGTGGAATTAAAATTTTAAATTTTTTAGAACTAAAATTATATGATTAATAAATTTAACATATCTTTGAAAGTAAAATATATATATTTATGAAAAATTATTTTAATAAAAATACATTTTTATTATGTATATTTATTTAATAATATAACACATAAATTTATAATTATTTAAATTTTAAGATGTTAAATTATAAATAAAAATAATATAAATTATAATGATATTTTTTCACTGATCAACTTAATTTTTTACGGTAAAATATTAATTTCTTCTAAAAAATTATTTTATTTAAATAGAATCTTATTTAAGATACTACTCAAATAAAAAAAATATTTAGTTATTATTTTTAATTATTATCTTTTAATAATATATTGAAAAAATTGGTCATTAAATTTTAATATTTATTATTTTCATAGTAAGGTGTAGTTTTAGTTTATTTGTGTTATAGAGTCTATTGAAGATCTCATTAATTTAAAGTGTAAAACATCTCAAAATATTATATTCCTCTATATTAATTAAATTGAACATTATTAATTATAACTATTAAGATATGATGTAATTATGTGAGGCTATTCTTAATATTTACAATATCTAGGATATATCATCTAGTATGACATCTAAAATACTATCTTAGGTTATATGAACTTACTTATCTTTCCCAAAAAACATTAATAATTTATAAAATCATATACCCAAGTATGTAAATACCCCGATAATATATTCTAAACAACATTCCTTTATAAAAAATATTTAAATATCAAATATATTATATAATTGTGATATTATATATTTATTTAAAAATTAAATAATATTTTAAAACTCAAATTTACTAATGAGTAGTCCATAAAGTAAAAAACCTATAATTATATATCCTAACTCCAAAAAAAGAGATAAAATTCCCCAAAAGTATCATTGATCACTTTTTTATTAAATTAAAAACAAATTCTTAGGATATAAATAATATCTATATTACTTTTTTCGACACTAATCAACCCTTTATTAAATAGACCTTAAGAATATTTGAAATCAAATAGTTATTGATGTCCCAACCATTTATTTTCTAATAGTTTACCATAAAAATATACCATTTCCATGAAATCAAATTTCAAGGGTTTTGATAAAATTTAGTATATGTTTCAAAACTAATAACATTTAACTATTAAATTAAAATCCTTACATGATTATGGTAATCCTAATAATATTTTTAATATACCATAATATCATGGATACATATTAGTCATTAATGAAAATAAAAAAGACTATAAATATATAGTTTCCATTATGAAATAACCCTCACCTGATATCTATGAAATTGAATATAAATATCTCATTATGATAATTATATTCTGAAATTATAAATAATTTTATTAGACATACTAATTTAGTATTAAGATATTGTGTTTTATTAATGCATAAAAATAATATAATAATTTTTTATTCTATTTCAAAAAAAAATAAATTATTACAAATATATATACATAATTTTGGGTATTTGAATATTAATTACCAGTCCAAAAATTACGTATCCATTGACACATTAATTTTATCTTGTGATACAATGGAATACATGGTACAACCTATAAAATTATTGGATCTAACTCAATTACTTTATTTAGTGTTGAATCATAATTTCTAACAAAATAAATTAAATTAAGTAAATAATATATAAATTAAACAGGTTCTTTAAGTGAATTAGATTAACCAATGAATATCCAATAGGATTATTAGACTATGTTTAAAGATTGGACAACATGATGTATGCCATGTGATGATTTATTAAATATCTATAATTATATTTTTAGTACTATTATGCCTTGGTGCATTATTTCTAGAGGAAACATCCAATTATAGTATCTAAATTAAGATGCTATTTATAGAAAACCCACATAGTATTTACATTACAAAAACATTTTGTTTTTATTCTCTATATAGGCTTATGGACTAGAGTTATCCAAATGGTTTTTGCCCTATATTTACTATCCTAACCACGATACAGTATAAAATATTCAATATTACCTAATATAATAGAAAAGTGTTATCTATATCATTTAAATGATAATCATCCATAAAATATCAAAGTTGAATGACCTTCACAACACATAATTTATCAATAACCAGAAGCATCAGAAACTATACTGGTATTTTTCTAGCCATTAAACTTGACCAAGGTCCACTAAACATATATTTCTAGATGTGGTGATAGTCAAATAATTTTTTACCCATTTTATTTGATAGAAATCATTAATAATAATACCATCCACACATAATTTTATGATTTATAACGAAAACATGTTTTTAGGAATCTTTTTTAATACGGTTAGGGTATATATTTTGGTATCATATCCATTTATCTTTGTATCGAATAGAAACATTTCCCACTATAGTATAAAATACCTATTTTAAAAAAATCATCTATATATTAGACAAATCCATGGAAAAAAAGAACTTTTCTAGACATATATTATTATTTACATTAATTGATTATTTTGTGAAATTAAAACATAAAATCAGGTGTGATCAATTACCCAATACGTTTTACCATTAGAGATATGAATAAAAAAATAAAAAATAGAAAAATATAATTTTATGTCTATAATAATGATACATAAGAAAATCACACCAAACAAAATATAGATTAAAAACATACTATATGGTATGTAATATAATAACACATTAATCAAATGAAAGTAGAATCATGAGTTAATAAATACGAGAACGCGATATCAGAATAACACATTTTCAAATAAACTAGAATATAGAATATTAAACTCATGATCCTATCCATTAGTGTATAACATAAGAATGTAAAACACATATAGAATGTGAAAAACACATTTGTATAGGTAAAAATTGATTTGTATACCACGCCCTTAGTTTACATGCTTCTATAAAGCTAAAAAATACATGTAATTATTTTATAAAATGATATATACATTATTAAATATTGTTTTTGTGGGTGATACATGACCCAAAAAATTATTCTTCCCTAATTTATGTTACATATGAAACCAATCAATCAGCATATAACGAATTACACATGGAAATAAAATCAATTTCATTAGACATTTCACAAAAAACCCATGGAATGAAATTGAGTTCGATATCCATTTTAATTGGATACACCTAAGTAAATGGTTTATAATTACATCAATAATAATAAAATGAAATCCGAGAGAAAAAATAGTAAATAAGGATATTTTGTAAAATTTATTATAAATAACCTTTAATTAGGATAATAAATCATTATATATTTAAATAATATATATAAATGGTATATATTTAAATCAGTAGCGTTTGAAATAATTTTATCATTGCAATATAACTAAAAACAAATCAATTGAAATTTTTAAGTATACAGTGTTCCTGAATGAAACAGAAATTGAATAAATGTTATGTTTATTCACAATCGGTAGTTCTGAATGAATGCTCCCATGACATATCATATATTTTATAGAAAATAACATTACAAAAGTAACCCATATAAATAATGTACAAGGATTCATTTGTTAAATAAAATTGATCATGAATAAGGTATATCAAAGGACCATGACATTTATAAAAACAAAAACATAGGAGTTTTATAAAATTTAATGAGAAATAAGAGATATCTGTCATATTTTCTATGGAATTTAAATGAAATTTATAATGAAACTATTATAAGAATATTTTTTATAAAACGAAAACATTTAGGGAAAAAAATTAATATAAAATAATAAATTTAATAGATATATTTGTTTACATGTTATTAAAAATAAATTGATATTTATGAAAACCATACATTATTTCTAAGAATAATGTTGTGGGTATTATATTATTAAAATGTGGAAGTCAAATCATTAGAGAACATATTTTGTGAAGAACAAAATCAAAAATATGCATGTTCAAATATATAAATGATATCAAAGGATTTTTTTGTGCGACAGAAAATAGATGACTTGAAATCATAGATTCATTTAAATATTATATATTAACTCTTCTTTAATAAAATATCAAAATAACCATAGAAAAACGTCCTTTTTAAAATAGAGAAGAAATATATGTATATGATAATAGATAACATATACCATGGTTTCACAATATAATACAACCATTTTTATTTAATTGAAAATTTTGAAATGTATTGGATACAATCCTTGAATGGATCCATGAGCAACATTTTTCCTCTGATAACTACTAATCATTATTTTTTATCATGTCAAACCACTATATGTTTTGATAATTAAATGATTTTTTTTACTTTAAAATATGTATTTAAATGACTTTTGTATCTTACTTATGATACACACTATTTATATTATGTGTTCCTTATATTATTCTTAACATTTAAAATATTTTTTTACGTAATTTATATTTAAATTTCATGTTTTGGTTGATTAAAACATCATCTATAAATTTATTAAACTGTTCCTATGATAAATAATTTTTTGGGATGTTGAAATATAATTTACACATGATTTTTACTATTCCAACATATAAAATTAACATTTTCCATCAATCAGAAATGAAGATCCTCATAGTAAATTGTAAGTCCATGTATCCAATTTGAAATTCACCATGATAAGTTTCATAATTAAGTTTGTTTCTATAACCTGGGCAATAAATTTTTTAAATTAAAATAAATTTATTTATTTTTATTGTGTATGAATGAAAACAATTATATTTATCCTAATATAATACATAAAATTATAAATCTATCATTATCAGTAAAAAACTAGTTTAAAATCTTTAAATGTTTTCAATCAAAAATTTATTCTTTTTTAAAACTATTTTAGTGCGGTATTTTATTGATAAAATGATATGTAGTTTTATGATTTAGGTGATTCATGATTATTTTTAATGAAAAATAAATTATATATATAAGCCAATTGATCTCAATAATATTTCATATTTTATCTGAGGACAAATATACAACATAAATTTTATATGTCATGTAGTTTGTAGATTTTCGAATATAGCATACAAGAATTTAGCTTCCTCATATATTGGATATGTAAATTCAAATAAGTCTAATGTTGGACACATGAATTAATATATTTAATATTTGTTATTGGAATTGGCTATATTGATTTACAAACTTGAATACCCTATGATAATTAACATTCATGAATTGACATTGTGAATTTGTCTACATGAAATAACCAAAGTGAATTTGGATATGTGAATTAATTTATGTGAAATATTTTACTAGAATTAACCTACATTAACAAGATAAAATTTTTTTGGATAATGAGAGACCTATTATATATAGAAATTAATAGTGGTGAAAAATATATTATACAGAAACCTGTAAATATACAATAATTATTGTAATGCTAGATATTTCAATTTTCTATAAGTATTTTAATAATATTTTTAAGATTAAATTTATTCTAAAAATATACAGCATTTAGTTATAATCCATTTAAATTAGATATATATTCTATATAAATAATTAAATTAAATTTCTAAGGGATTATGTGAATATGGATTTTCATGATAATATTGTTGAATATATGATATTAAAAATAATAAATATTTTAAAATAAATAGTGAAACATGAAAATTAACATGATGTTTCTTAAGTCAAATAATATGAATTATTAAATAATATTTTAATTTCTCTTAAATTTTCATTCAATATACAATTTTTTTGTATATAAATTGAAATTGGTAGGGAACTCACATAGATATTAATTATCTCTATTTTACATAGATGGTAAATATTTATTAGGAAAACATGTATGAATAGTCAAAATGAGTTTAAGATATGAAGTTAAAATTATTATTTTTAGTAATATTAATAGAATTTATAATAGAAATATATGGAGTTTTCAATAGAAGTGATAATTTATATTTACTGGTGCCTTTTTTATATATTAATTTTTAATTATTTTAATCAATAATTTTTTTACATTTCTATTCATTTTTACATTATAATGAATATTTATTTATTTTTAGGATTCTATAAATTGAATTTATGAAGTAAATAAATATTTTTGGGTTTCTGTATAAAATGAAGGAGGCATTCGATGATGAAATTTGGACATGACTCTTTTTTAATCCTATATATTTTATAATTTTAAACTAAGTTCTAGAGCATCATAACTAACATGATTCCTGAAGCAATGTATTATATTCTTGAGATGTTTTATTTGAACTTATTGAAAGTCAAGATAAATACATGATCTAAATTCAATATTCTTCAATAATGATCATTACCTATGATAAATTCTTTTATTTATTCGATATGTTGTAAGAATTTTGGATATGTTTTCCACAGTAAGATTGTCTTACAACAGGTAATACTAACCTAATAAAATGTATTCGTATTTTTTCAATTTGGATGACATGATTTTGTTTTTATCCTAAAAAATTAGGTTCTTAATTACTAGTAAAAAACAATAAGAGATGAATGATCCTATAAGAGTAATGGATTATTCTATTCCAATAGAATAATGTGTTCCTCTTATACCACAACATATAAGAGGTAAGATTGGAGACTATAAACGTCTAGTTTGGGTCTATTCCAAAAAACCTTTATGTAAGGATTTCACAAAAAATTAAATAGTTCTCTCTAATCATGAAAATGTAATTAGGATATTATTTTTAAAATATAATAATATCTTGTGATTCCTCTTATAAAAATATAAGGCCCTGGCCTTATACCTTACTTAATATTGAATTAAATGAGTAATTCACATTGAGGATCTTTTCAGGTTTAGAGTTTTAGAGAATTAGGACATAACTATTACATCTCAAAAGATTACAAAGTAGTCGCTTCTACTAAATTTCCAAAAAATAAAAACTCTTAAAATGAAACATGTCTACTTCCATGTCTTATATAGTGTGACATTCCTTTGATCCCATCCTTGACCTTATTCCACTTTAAGTCCTGTGAAAAACATTTCAAAAAAAACTTGTGGTGAGCATAAAAAGCTCAGTAAGGGATACACAAAGAATAAAAACTATTACTTTTTCAAACATCAAGTAAACCATGTATACTCTATCAAAGTAATACCTTCAACTTCATGAATTAGTAAAAACTCTTCACTGAATAAAGTATCATTACTTACCTTTTTGTAACCAAAGTATTACCATAAAACCCATATAAAGAACACATAGCATATATAAAGGTAACTTGGGACATAACCATACTTAAGTGGAATAACCATACGGTCGACTTCCACACATATCACCTAATGGAATAGCCATACGGCCAATTTCCATACATACTTAATGGAATAGCCATACGGCTGACTTCCATACCCAATGCATTGGAGGTTATAACGTAACCACCCGTCCTGGTATTCACGGCACCACCCGTCAAATGGTTTATAACGTAACCACACGTTAAAATGTCCAAGTACCAATATAAAATCATAAAACATAAAATCAATATAAAGGAATGATAACATTTCCACATCACAATATATCATAATATAATCCTTTATCAAAACCAGTTTCAAAACCATTTAAAACATTTAATAAAGATATTTTTGAATCAAAGTGTCCCATACCACCTTAAAGCTTAAAATTTTAAACCATTAATATCCACATAAATAAGTCCTTAAAACCATTTTGAAAACATGGATATTAATAAGAAAAAATAATTAAAACATTTAAAATGACATTTTGGTTAAAGGGGTTTTAGCAAAATTAGAGACACTTGAATACAATAATTGAGGAATAACATTTAGTCAGAACTTTATAATATCATGAGAATAAATGGATTCATTATATAATACTCCAAAGGACATTATATACACCATATAAGAGTGAATTGGTGCATAACAACAATGAACCCTCAATAGAAATGTCAAATGTGATGAAATCCCTTATAAAGAGGGTATCCTTAAATTAAGGACAAATCAATCTCAAAAATATGTGTGACAAATATAAATACACCCAATATAAGTGGATATTAAGTGTAAAACAATAAAAGGTCATTCACACATATTCAATGGATGACATAATCAATGACCACATGTTGAACCCAAATAAATCAAAATTGGGTTAAAAAGTTCCCTTGACAGCCTAACGACATCACATCAAAATGAGTTGATGAGAGATAAAAAGAGTATCTCATCACTTGGAAATAAAATTTACATAAATAAGGATATATGATAACATATCCCAACATAACAATATGTAAATTAAAAGACCCAACAAAAGAAGTCTTTTAAAAAAGAGGATGGTGAAAGGTTCCCTTACCGACTTGGGTATCTTTCAAAACATACACCCCATGAAAGAAGGACAATATATCATTGATGTAAATACTCATAAACGAAAGTATATTACACAAAGAGTAGAATAATAGGCAGTACATACACCACTCAATGGAATTTGTGGAAAATTTATCATAAATCTCACAGGAATAAAAGTGAGATGAAAAAATCCCTTACGAAAACTCGGCAGCCTAACGGCGCCACATAAAACTTCCGAATATGGATTGATGAGATAAAATAGGGTATCTCATCACATTACAATAAAATTTACAGCAAGAGGAATATAAAATAACATCCCTCAACATTACAAAGAGTAGCTTAAAAGAAGTTACATAAAGGATAGTACATAAAAAGAAAGAGAGAGGTTAGATCTCTTACGATAATTCGGCAGGCTAACGGCGCCACTCAAACTTCCAAAATGGATTGATGAGAGAGAATAGGGTCTCTAATCACATGAACAAAAAAATTACAGTAATAGTAATATAAAAGAACATCCCAATCACAAGTAAGATGAGCTTAGAAGGAATGACATAAAAGAGTGTACTTAAAAAGAGAGGAGTAGGATCCCTTACCTCAGGTCCGACTTGACTCGATCGTTCTTTAACGTCCTGAATAATAAACATGAGTTAATTTATATTTTCTTAAGAACCTTTTTCAAGTTCATTATTCCTTTTATATCACTTATTTCCATGTTATAAACATTATGTAATCATTTAAGTTAATAATGATTGTTTTGTCGATATTTGGTTCTTAAGTCGAAAGTGGACTTCTTACAATTACATGTTGTTCGTGTGGTCAAAGGTTATTTATATCCAGAATGAAATTCCTGATTTGGATATCATATATATCATATATATCCAGAATATACATGTATTTATAATATTACATAATCATTTAGAGGTAAGAAATGAAATGCAACGTTCATGGAGACGGTAAGCCGTACGTACGCATGAACGCTACTTTCATTTCTTTGTCATATTAATGGAATTAAAACTAAATTAGAGGTATGTATATTTTAATTACAGAATTATATTCATCATTTAGATGTATCATTCATCATATATATCTATTATATACATGTACTTATAATAGTAGATTACATTTGGGGATAAGAAATGAAATGCACCGTTCATGGAGACGGTAAGCCGTATGTACGCATGAACGCTACTTTCATTTCTATCTCATACATTAATGGAAATAAATAATAATGATATAGAATTATATAATTGTTCCAGTATAACATCATATATAATAACATTAAATCTATCCTTTATACGTCCCACGTATGGCATTAACGAATCACATCACTTTGAGGGGGTGGTAGTCCGCACTTCCAAAAATGAAGATATCGCGTATACCCATAATGGAAGCCATAAGGGTATGACACAAATGAAAAATACAGAAGCATAAGTAAAACATAAACATATTATATATCATATATAAAAATAGTGACATCATAATGGCCACCTTTGAAGGTGTTAAATGAGTATTGAACAATCATCGTTTCAGGAGGCAGAATATCGCCATCCACGGAAACCGTATGTTCATTAACCATTTTATGTAGTTGTGTGAGAGTTTATCTCGAATAAATCTTATAAAAACATCCTAGTTTATTTAAGATACTGGTTTTGTTACAAAAGAAGTAAATAAAAAGAGTTTAGGGGGTTGGAGAAGCAAAATAAAACAAATGAACATGAGAGAATGAATTACCTTTAAAAGTGTAACTCCTTTTGATTTGAGCCTAAAGGCTTCCTTTGAAAGGATTATGCCCAAAAGGAATCCTCTAGGATGAGGAGAGGGATGTGGAGAGAGTAAATGGGCAGGGGTTTTCAGATCCAAAGGCATGAGGAGTGTGTGAAATGAGGTAGAGGTGGGGGCCTTTTATAAGAGAAGAGGAGGGGCACTTTTGGAAAGTAAGAAATATTACTTTATTTGAAAATGTGTTTCGGTTTTAAAAGGACCCACATTGATATAATTCGTGTATAATGTGATAAGGGTTCGAAATCCACCCATCCAATAAGTTTTGGACGTGTGTAGGTCATAGAGTTTACATTATCTTCTCATTTTATTTAAATCGTCAGATAATGATGTCATCGCTGCATCATTATGATGTCATAAATAATTTAATTTATTTAATGTCTAAAAATTATAAAAAAATTATTATGATGTATGAAATATTTTTAGATTTCCAATGACTATTTATAATAAAAAATCTTACTTGTATAACCCCACTTAAAAATTGTTTTAGTAAAACATATCATGTTTGTGTCATTTTTACTTTTACATTAAATAAAAAGTTATTTATGTCATTTTTCCAACCAAAGTGGCTCCATGGGGCCCCCAAGTTGACCCATGGCTTTTCTTGGTCGCCCATTACACATACAATGATGTTAGGACATGTGTCAAGTTCATTTCATATTATTAAAACATTATTTTTACCTTAAACTACACTAATTACCTCTACTCGCGATTAAAACTTAATAAGTTACTATTCACCAAAAAATTATTTTTATACCATTGAACCACATTTTACTTCTTAATGACAACCATGTATGTCGGATTTTCAAAATTCAAAACACAAAGATGGCAAAATTTCATTTAAACGGAAAAATCAGTTTTTATAAGTACCACTTAGTGGTTTCACTATTCATCAAAAATTGAAGTTTTTCAGAAAAATCCCAAAACTTCACCCAAAGCTATATTTGATATTCAGAATTCAAAATTGAAGTACATTTTAAAAAATTCAAAACAAATAAGTCAAATTAATTAATTTAATAATTAATTCCCGTTGTCAGATCAAATAGCGTGTTTTTATGAAACAATAAGTATCAAAAGATTGACACTGGTTTAAGTCTGATTTCAAAGTGAAATTAATTCCAATGACCACTATTGGATTTAATGGTAAAAATATATTATAATTTCACATTAAAACCAATTCAAAAGAGAATCTAATCGTATAAATAAATTATATTAAAAAGAGGTTTTGAATTAAAATACAACATTTTACACTATTCATTAAAAAAATGAACTTTATCGGAAAGATACCAAAAATTTACACAAAGTAAATATTGATGTCCCGATTCTTAATAAGAGTTTCATTTGGTCCAAAATAATGTTTATGTGTGAAAAAAACTATATTTAATGATGGTTCAACATCAAAAGGTGATAAGTGAACCTTTAGTGAAAACTAGGGCATATACGCCTAAAATTTAATTCTTTCCGTATTTTAAGCCTCTATCCTTTATTGGATAAATGTAAAAACATTTAAAAACATATATAATCATATTTTAGTTATTTCTATCCATTCCTTCCATTACAACGACAATATGTTAACTACAATTTAAAATAATATTATATTATTATTAGAGCGCAACGTAAGATTCCCAAGAAACTCGTTGTTGCGTGTTGGGTACGCCATCGAGCATAGCGTCCCCTTTAAAGTCATATCAATATTTTATTCACAAATATGGATAAATATGAAAATGTCATATTCTTTATTTACCTGGGGTGTTACATCCTTCCCCCCTTTTGGGAATTGCGTCCTCGCAATTTTAAAATTGCGCTTGGAAAAATCCTTGAAAGTCCCACATCGGAACAAGAGTCAGTAAAAAATCACTTTAAAATAAAGAAAGATAAGTACAGAGGTCACCCGAGTTAACCCATACTAGGACTCCATGTAGGAAAACATGGACATGGAGGAGAAAACATAGGGTCATGTTCTGATGGAGAGAGATAGAAAACACGTTTAGGAGAAAGTTAACAATAAGAAAATCACAAACTTGTGATGGGTTAAACGGTGTTGGGTTCCCCAGTAGGAAAAGTTAATAGACAACATTTTTGATTTAAGTTACTTAATATTGACGAATTTATTCATAAGGAAGCATAATCACTTATCATGTTGACTTTCAACTTTTACTAGATTCCTTAATCAAACTCATATTTTTTCCAAAAGACGAGTATTATGGGAGACTTGTTCCCATTAAGAGTACTATAATCAACTTCTAGAGAATCACCTAATCCACAAAAGAGAACTATATAATTCCCATGTATTTATACTTTAACCAAAACCAAATCCAAAAAGGCTAGTACAAGGTCAGATAATCCAAAAAAGGATAACCCTTTATAAAAAGAAAATCTATTCTTAATCTCAAAAATTTTTCCAACAAAACCCAAAGTTCAAAGAGGACCATCCGATAAACAATTTGTCCATAAAATTCTTCAATGTAAACCAATATAAGATTGAAACCCAATTATTTGAAGGATTTAGTCACATAGTCTTCCAAGTTAAATCGTAACATTTATCTCCAAACAATATCAGTTGCTCCTAAAGTCTCGTATTGAAAAGTAATTAACCTAATCACATATCCTCCATGATAGGTTAATCATTTTCATAAATAACCCAAAATAAACTTACTCTTAATTCATAAAATCATATAACTAAAAAGAACCAGTCAAACTAACCAGGGACTTCACGTAGTCCAGTGGTAGGCGATAAATACCAGTCGCACTTTGGTTGTGGGTTTGATTCCCACAGCTTTGTCCAACGCGACGGGTTGTCACACGGTCTGCGTGTTTTCCTTTTTCCAAAACTATATAATTCTTAATTCATTCCCCAAAAAGAGATAAAATCATCAAAAATGATCATAACATATTTTAACCTCAAGTTTATCTCATGCCTTTCATTTTCCATCATATCATATAATAACCCATAATTACCTCAAAAGTAAGGATCATATAAACTCTAATGGCTACCTTTATAATTATTACCTGAACTTACACATGGATTGGTCATCTCGTACATGATGCATTAAAGATCATACCAAGGTTCAAGTGGTTGATCATGACTCCATTATATTTGGTTTAGAACAACCACGAGTTTCCTCATTGAATCCTCCATTTTATCTAGTATCTTAATCAGAGAACCACAACAGTTTCCTACAAACCTGTTGTCTCTTTGGTGCCTGCTAGATACATCCATTCACTAAAAACAGAAATGTCAGTGTGAGTATATCAACAAAACCATCATGTAATAATGAGGAAGGTAAACACTAAGATACACTTACTCATTCACTTTATCTAAAACTAGGACTCTTTCTGAAATCCTAACCATTGTGGTAATGTCACTTCTGATTAAAGAATACCCTAACCTCTAAAGTTATCTAAACCGACCATTGATACCAACTATAAGGCCCCATCCTTATACCTTACTTAATATTGAATTAAATGAGTAATTCACATTGAGGATCTTTTCAGTTTTAGAGTTTTAGAGAATTTGGACATACCTATTACATCTCAAAAGTTTACAATGTAGTCGCTTCTACTAAATTTACATAAAATAAAAACTCTTAAAATGAAACATGTCTAGTTCCATGTCTTATATAGCGTGACATTCCCTTGATCCCATCCTTGACCTTATTCCACTTTAAGTCCTGTGAAAAACTTTTCAAAAAAAACTTGGGGTGAGCATACAAAGCTCAGTAAGGGATACACAAAGAATAAAAAATGTTACTTTTTCAAACATCAAGTAAACCATGTATACTCTATCAAAGTAATACCTTCACCTTCATGAAGTAGTAAAAACTCTTCACTGAATAAAGTATTGTTACTTACCTTTTTTTTAACCAAAGGATTACCATAAAACCCATATAAAGAACACATAGCATATATAAAGGTAACTTGGGACATAAACATACATAAGTGGAATAACCATACGGTCGACTTACACACATATCACTTAATGGAATATCCATACGGCCAATTTCCATACATAATTAATGGAATATCCATACGGCTGACTTCCATACCCAATGCATTGGAGGTTATAATGTAACCACCCGTCCTGGTATTCACGGCACCACCCATCATATGGGTTATAACGTAACCACCCGTTAAAATGTCCACGTACCAATATAAAATCATAAAACATAAAACCAATATAAAGGAATGATAACATTTCCACATCACAATATATCACAATATAATCCTTTATCAAAACCAGTTTCAAAACCATTTAAAACATTTAATAAAGAGATTTTTGAATCAAAGTGTCCCATACCACCTTGAAGCTTAAAATTTTAAACCATTAATATCTATATAAATAAATCCTTAAAACCATTTTGAAAACATGGATATTAATAAGAACAAATAATTAAAACATTTAAAATGACATTTTGGTTAAAGGGGTTTTACCAAAATTAGAGACACTTGAATACAATAATTGAGGAATAACATTTAGTCAGAACTTTATAATATCATGAGAATAAATGGATTCATGATATACTACACCAAAGGACAGTATATACACCATATAAGTGTGAATTGGTGCATAACAACAATAAACCCTTAATAGAAATGTCAAATGTGATGAAATCCCTTATAAAGAAGGTATCCTTAAATTAAGGACAAATCAATCTCAAAAACATGTGTGACAAATATAAATACACAGAATATAAGTGGATATTAAGTGTAAAACAATAAAAGGTCATTCACACATATTCAATGGATGATATAATCAATGACCACATGTTGAACCCAAGGAAATCAAAATTGGGTTAAAAAGTTCCCTTGACAGCCTAACGGCATCACATCAAAATGAGTTGATGAGAGATAAAAAGTGTATATCATCACTTAGACATAAAATTTACATAAATAAGGATATATGAGAACATATCCCAACATAACAATATGTAAATTAAAAGACCCAACAAAAGATGTCTTTTAAAAAAGAGGATGGTGAAAGGTTCCCTTACCGACTTGGGTATCTTTCAAAACATACACCCCATGAAAGAAGGACAATAGATCATTGATGTAAATACTCATAAATGAATGTATATTACACAAAGATTAGAATAATGGTCAGTACATACACCAGTCAATGGAATTTGTGGAAAATGTAGCATAAATCTCACAGTAATAAAAGTGAGATGAAAAAATCCCTTATGAAAACTCGGAAGCCTAACGACGCCACATAAAACATCCGAATATGGATTGATGATATCAAATAGGGTATATCATCACATTACAATAAAAGGTACAGCATGAGTAATATAAAATAACATTCACCAACATTACAAAGAGGAGCTTAAAAGAAGTGACATAAAGGACAGTACTTAAAAAGAAAGAGAGAAGTTAGATCTCTTACGAAAATTCGGCAGCCAAACAGCGCGACTCAAAACATCCAAAATGGATTGATGAGAGAGAATAGGGTCTCTCATCACATGAACATAAAAATTACAGTAAAAGTAATATAAAATAACATCCCAATCACAAGAAATATGAGCTTATAAGGAATGACATAAAAAAGTGTACTTAAAAAGAGAGGAGTAGGATCCCTTACCTCGGGTCCAACTTGACTCGATCATTCTTTAACGTCCTGAATAATAAACTTGAGTTAATTTCTATTTTCTTAAGAACCTTTTTCAAGTTCATTATTCCTTTTATATCACTTATCTCCATGTTATAAACATTATTTATTCATTTAAGTTAATAATGTTTGTTTTGTCGATATTTGGTTCTTAAGTCGATAGTGGACTTCTTACAATTACATGTTGTTCGTGTGGTCAAAGGTTCTTTATATCCAGAATGACATTCCTGATTTGGATATCATATATATCATATATATACAGCATATACATGTATTTATAATATTACATAATCATTTAGAGGTAAGAAATGAAATGCACCGTTCATGGAGACGGTAAGCCGTACGTACGCATGAACGCTACTTTCATTTCTTTGTCATATTAATGGAATTAAAAATAAATGAGAGGTATGTATATTTTAATTACATAATTATATTCATCATTTAGATGTATCATTCATAATATATATACATTATATACATGTACTTATAATAGTACATAACATTTCGGGATAAGAAATGAAATGCACCGTTCATGGAGACAGTAAGCCGTACGTACGCATGAACGCTACTTTCATTTCTATCTCATATTTTAATGGAAAGAAATAATAATGATATATAGGTATATAATAGTTCCAATATAAAATCATATATAATAACATTAAATCTATCCTTTATACGTCCCACATATGGCATTAACGAATCACATCACTTTGAGGGGGCGGTAGTCCACACTTCCTAAAATGAAGATATCGCGTATACCCATAATGGAAGCCATAAAGGTAAGACACAAATGAAAAATAAAGAAGCATAAGTAAAACATAAACATATTATATATCATATATAAAAACAATGACATCATAATTGCCACCTTTGAAGGTGTTAAATGAGTATTGAACAATCATCGTTTCGGGAGGCAGAATTTCGCCTTCCACGGAAACCGTATGTTATTTAACCATTTTATGTAGTTGTGTGAGAGTGTAGCTTGAATAAATCTTATAAAAACATCCTAGTATATTGAAGATACTAGTGTTGTTACAAAAGAAGAAAATAAAAAGAGTTTAGGTGGTTGGAGAAGCAAAATAAAACAATTGAACATGAGAGAATGAATTACCTTTAAAAGTGTAACTCCTTTTGATTTGAGCCTAAAGGCTTCCTTTGAAAGGATTATTCCCAAAGGGAATCCTCTAGGATGAGGAGAGGGATGTGGAGAGAGTAAATGGGAAGGGGTTGGACGAGGAAAAGGCTTGAGGATTGTGTGAAATGAGGTAGAGGTGGGGTCCTTTTATAAGAGGAGAGGAGGGGCACTTTTGGAAAGTAAGAAATATTACTTTATTTGAAAATTTGATTCGGTTTTAAAAGGTCCCACATTGATATAATTCGTGGATAAGGTGATAAGAGTTTGAAATAGACCCATCCAATAAGTTTTTGACATGTGTAGGTCATATATTTGACATTATCTTCTCATTTTATTTAAATCGTCAGATAATGATGTCATCGCTGTATCATTATGATGTCATAAATAATTTAATTTATTTAATGTATAAAAATTATAAAACAATTACTATGATGTAGGCAATATTTTTATCTTTCCAATGAATTTTTATAATAAAAACTCTGACTTGTATAACCGCACATAAAAATTGTTTTAGTAAAACATATCATGTTTGTGTCATTTTTACTTTTACATTAAATAAAAGGTTATTTATGTCATTTCCCAACCAAAGTGGCTCCATGGGGTCCCCAAGTTGACCCATGGATTTTCTTGGTCGGCCATTACACATCCAATGAAGTTAGGACTTGTGTCATGTTCATTTGATATTATTAAAACATTATTTTTACCTTAAACTACACTAATTACATCTAATCACGATTAAAACTTAATAAGTTACTATTCACCAAAAAATTAGTTTTATCCCATTTAACCACATTTTACATCTTAATTACAACCATGTATGTCGGATTTTCGAAATTCAAAACAGAAAGATGGAAAAATTTAATTTAACCGGAAAAATCAGTTTTTATAAGTACCACTTAGTGGTTTCACTATTCATCAAAAATTGACGTTTTCAGAAAAATCCCAAAAATTCACCCTAAGCTATATTTGATATTCCGAATTCAAAAATGAAGTCCATTTTACAAAATTCAAAAAATATAAGTCAAATTAATTAATTTAATAATTAATTCCCGCTGTCAGATCAAATAGCGTGTTTTTATGAAACAATAAGTATCAAAAGATTGACACTGGTTTAAGTCTGATTTCAAATTGAAATTAATTCCAACGAACACTATTGGATTTAATGGTAAAAATATATTATAATTTCACTTTAAAACAAATTCAAAAGATAATATAATCATATAAATAAATTATAATAAAAATAGGTTTTGAATTAAAATACAACATTTTACACTATTCATTAAAAAAATGAACTTTATCGGAAAGATACCAAAAATTTACACGAAGTAAATTTGGATGTCCCGATTCTTAATAAGAGTTTAATTTGGTCCAAAATAATGTTTAAGAGTGAACAAAAGTATATTTAATGAGGTTTCAACATCAAAAGGTGATATGTGAACCTTTAGTGAAAACTAGGGCATATACGCCTAAAATTGAATTCTTTCCGTATTTTAAGCCTCTATCCTTTATTGGATAAATGTAAAAACATTTAGAAACATATATAATCATATTTTAGTTATTTATATGCATTCCTGCCATTACAACGGCAATATGTTAACTACCATTTAAAATAATATTATTTTATTATTAGAGTGCAACGTAAGATTCCCAAGAAACTCGTTGTTGCGTGTTGGGTACGCCATCGAGCATAGCGTCCACTTTAAAGACATATCAATATTTTATTCACAAATATGGATAAATATGAAAATTTCATATTCTTTATTTACCTGGGGTGTTACAAAAAATCTATGTTTTTATGAACCCATAAAAAAATTGAATTGGGTTAAGCCCTTATATGGGATAATGTATGATGTAAAGTGTTTCATTATCCATTAAAATTGATATACCATGGTAGGTTTCATAAACTGGGTTGGTGTGTTAACATTACAGTACGATCATTAAAATCTGATCCACTTTAAAATTGTACTTATTATATTTTACATTATTGAATTTTATCCTCTATATATTTTTATACATCAGTGTTATTGAATTGATTAATATTTTAACAAACCACATTACAATCATAATGATTAATGCCTGATGCGATTTTAAAATAAATACAATTCGTCCCCCCCCCATGTCCATTATCATCACTCAATCGAGACCTAAGAACTATTATGATTGAAGATGGGAATTATTCCAAAAAATGACATAAATTTTAGAATGATACTTTTTTCTTGTAAAAGACTTAAATTTATTGGATATTTTTTACCATATTGGATTAAAATATATCATTAAATAATATATTATGATTTAAAAAAACAATGTGGGAAAAAAAGTTTATAAAAATTTATTTTAACTCAATGAAGAGTGTTGTGTTAAAAAAATCTAATAGTATTTGGGACTTAACAATAAAGAATCTTAAGATATATATAAAATGAAATTGACATTATAATATCATGAAATGAGAGATATTAATTATATATGTTTGTAATTTGGTATAGAATTCAAGGTAAAATGAAATTATTATGTGAAATATAAATCATGTATTATGAAATTAAAAATTGAGACAATAGAAAATAGAATAACTATAGAAATATATTAGTAAATATCCATTTAAGGGTATTATTTCAAATTTAACATTAATATTTTTAATAATGATAGGATCATAATAGAAAATATTAAGGTTTTAGTAGAAACAAAAATTTCTTAATAACGCATTGTTTACAAAAATATATCAATAGGTAATGTGTTGTGAAGACTAATACTAAATGTGAAATAGGTTTTGGTTCCTGTTCATCATTGGGATATATATTATGATGTTTTTACAATGTGGTAAATGAATTATTACCTGATCCACTATATTGTGATTTACATTCAATGGTTCTAACATGTATCTATATTAAATGTCTTTTTTCTCAAAAAATTTTAATTTGTATCTCATTATTTTATAATTTTATTACGAGGTATGTTTTAGATTATTTTAGATCATTTTACATCATATTTTTCAAAAACATGTTTTATTCCATTTTAATTTTATTCATATATATCTATGGAGATCTTGTTTCTCACATTATTTTGATCTTACACATGGTGACTCATTTATATTTTTTACCTTACTGTCCATTTGATCTCACTAATTTCTTATATTTTAATTAACCTAAGTATGAAGATTAGTATAAAAATGGTGTTGCTAAGAAATAAATATAGTATTGTTCGATTATAGTGATATACTGACAATGAATATTTTAGGTATATATTCTCTATAAATAATAAACATTTTTGTTCTAGGGTTTGATGTTTTATGATATGAAATTAATATTCATTTATAAAAGTTCTAATCTATATGAATAAATTTTTAAATTTAATGTGTATTAAATCATGGTTTATTAGTTTTTTGAACAAAGATTAGTTATTTTGGGGACTATGACTTTATAATGTTTTTGAAAACCATAATGTATAATTATAAATATAATAAAAAACATTATTGTGAAGCGGTGTGTGTGTTTTTCAAGAAACGTCATCCTTTATTATATATAACTAAGGTGATTCATGAACAAGCACAAATAAATATTGGGATAATAACTATGAAAAGTGTAAATTGGTTATTATCTAAATCTTCATATGGTAAATGATTATTTATAACATTAGATAAACTAAAGGAATTATTTATTTATCCAATTATATTATAGTTTATCCAAATATATCATAATATCTAAATAGTTTATGATATAGTCAATCCTAATCCAAATATTTATTATAGAATGTTAAAAAATAGTTATTTCATATATTAGAAGGGGTTTTACAAATTCATGAGTAAATTCACACTATTATCAGCATCCAAAAGTGATGTAAAAAATATTGTATTCAAAAGGACCACATTGAGCTCATTTCTAAGTTTTATATTGTTTATATGTAATCAACCAAATTATTGGATTCCTTATATACATGTGAGACTACCATGATGATATTAATAGTTTCATGTTGTCAATAAATCTATTATGGGTGTACATTCTAGGGGACATTCTTGAATATGTAATTCATGGGTTGAATAAAAATCATATAGTTTTATTTTATCAAAAAAAATACATTAATATTAGATAGAATAATTTATAACAGTAACCACATCCAATAATTCATCTTATTTATCAATTATAATCCAAATATAATGGAATAATTATCTTTTGATGAAGCCTTTATGTGATCAAGGGGAAAACCCACAACCAGATAGTCCTGGTATTCCAGAGGCCACACCATCAACATTATCCATTATATAGTATGGAATTTGTTGAATCCATTAAATTTAATTGTATACCTATGTTTTTTGTACAATCTATTAACTCCAAAAATTCATAGAATATTTAGATCAGATGTGACATTTTCCATTGAATTTGTTTGTATCATGGAAGAAATGAAAACAACCTATTTTATGGGAATCAGTATGACATGAATCTCAAGAGTATTATAATAAAAAACTACTTCATTTTGAGATTTAAAGATATATAATTCTGTAGAAACATTATCTTTGGGAAAGAGGTCATTAAACATCTCCCTCATGGGTATAGTAGTCATAGACTATAAATGATTATTCACCTCTTTTGTTGTGAATATTGTAACTCGAAATTGGTCTTATTGATAATCCCAATATATGTGAAAAAACTAGCACAAATGAAAACATTGGGTGATTTTTTTGGAATTCTTGAAATTCAGATGATATACTGAAGAAAGAAGGATTCCAGACCCATGAAACCGATCAACATTATGAATTAATTATTTCTATATTCTTCAAATAAGAATCCATTTTGAGGGAAATATTAATGGGGCTTTGATTTTCAAAAACCATGTGGGGTGGAAATGATTCTATTAGAGTTTATTCTATAGATCGTCTTATTAATGAAGAATCCAACTCCATTTGGTTTCAAGAAAAGGACATCCCTTATAAGAAACTATATCGTTGAAAATTAGTGATGACATGGGATGTAAATAACACATTCATGTTATTTCAATTATAATGGAATTAAAAAAATTAAATTTTTATTTTCATTTGTGGAACATTGATGATGTATTAGAGAGGCATTTCATTCCATGGGTTACTCTAACAGTTATGTTTGGACTGCTTTCAAACCATCCATTTGGAATTTCTATAATTATCATTGAATTTTTATCCAAGGGTCGGCCATATTGATGTGGAATGATATTGAAAATACCATTTTATCATCATTTATATAAACCAATTTAATATATAATCAAGAATATAGTTATTATAATTAATATTATTTGGAAACAAATTCCAAGAAGATCATTATTAAATAGCTTATGATCCAGTATGCCAAACCCCCATTTTAATGATATTTTTTCACATCATTGTGAAACATTTAACACTATTTTCATCAATAAAACCAATCGAAATTAAATTCATGATTATGTTTTAAGGTTATTGGGAATAACTTTTTTTCCATTTATAATTTCAATAGGAATATTAAATTTTGGAGGTGATAGTGGAGTTGATTATGGAAAACCAGAAATCATGGGATATATATTTTTCTTTTATATATTGGCACATCATTAATGATAAATGATAAAGAGTTTTCAGTGTAAATAATTTGTATTTTTCCAAATAGAAGGGAAAACCAAGTATGAATAATGTTGGTATTTATCATTTAACTCCAAATAAAAAGAAAATTTTGTTTTTACTTGTAGCAGGAATTCCAACTCCATAGACAATGAAGCATGTGTTCCAACTAATGTCAGGGAAAAAAACTTATTCATAGCAATTAAATATCAATTACATGTTAGATATATTATTTATGTTTTCCTAAAAAAAACTATAGTATATAATTAGCATATATAATGTGTGATGGTGTGTACTAGTCATTACCCACCATTATTCATTAGTAATGGATAATATTTAGGGATCATTGATGAATGTTCTAATATAGTGTTCATTAATAGAAAAGTTTTGGCCTTATTGAGGCCACATTCTATCACTCCCATAATTAATTTAAATAAACCAATGGGGATCTAAAATATGACAGTGTAGATTATTTTAGTGTTAACTATTGTTTTGGATGTCCTAGTAAATGTGTTTAATAAACCATAAATCATATGGATATAAAAAAATTAATCATCATATCATAGTGGAAAATAATTATTAGTTTTAAAATTTTAGGGAAATGATTCAATATTTCACTTTTTTCATCATTATATTTTTCCATTATAAGGTAATAAAAATTTGATTTTGATTCATCCTTACTATGATAAATATGAATTGTTTTGGATTGATGATGTCCCTAATGATAGACCCCAGCCTCATCATAAGAAATTTGCTAATATTCTTAGGTACTGTATATTCAATTGAATCTTTCCTGAAGACTTTGATTTAAATAAATCCATATTTAATAATAATAAGGGCCATGAATATAGAGTTTATTTTATATGGAATATAGTCATCATTTAAAACTTCTCTAAAAACATTTTCTATATATTTTTACAAGAGAAAACATTAGAACCGAAAAATATTATTAGTGAACCCATCATATCATGGGGAAATTACTATGTTAATGGGAAAAGATCATTTTTAACTTATTATTCAGAGGGAGGAATGGTGAGGATTATATTTATCTGATCCTCCATGATAATAGGAATGTTTTGAACAATCATGTTGTTGTTTTCATATAAGTCATCAATGTAAGGGTTCTTAAATAATTTAATCACAACATTGGAGATGTCATTTCAAGAAGTGATAATGCATCCATTGAAGAGGATTCTATTATAACCACTCTTTAAAAGATTCATTCTATGGATCACATGAAATATATTTGGGTTATTATCACATTACTTTAGCCATTTTTCATTGAAAAAAATTTCTATCCAACCATTCTTGAGCATGATAAGGCCATCAAATGTGGATAGGGACTAAAAATCCTCTATAACAAGAGAGGCATGGTTCTAATTTTTTATTTTGAAGCAAAAAATTAAATCATAATAAACATAAATTCCTCAACATATTTGTAGAATTAATTTTTCCTCCACTCCTTTAGTAACCTTTTAATGTTTTTGTGGATTCAAGAAAGTGTTTTTAATGAAATTATAAGAGATCCAATAATCCATGCATCTGTGATAACCTACCAACAACAATGTTTCAATAGCCACTGATTTTTTAATTTTAAAAGGAATATGGGTGTTCCATGTGATATTTTTGTGAAGATAAATAATAATTTAATTGTGATAAAAGTTATTTTTCTTTATAGGTAACCCAAATAACTATTTGAATGAAATCTAATTGATGTTGTTTTCCATTGTATCATTGGGTATTAAGATAGAATTGTAATCCCCTATAATAATAAATTTGTGTCTCAAAACATAAGATTTCATTTCTACCTCCATCCAAATATCCATTAAATTGAAATTGTTGGTGGAACCATTAATAATAGAGACAGAAATGGTGTAAAAATGTATGGAAAATAAATATATACATCATTTCAACTATTCCCAAATTCATTAATCAAAATTATATCCTTTTTATCTACCCACATATGACCTATGTCGATGTCTTGTACATTATGAGGGACCAAATTGTATCCATTTTACGTTTATTTGAAGGATATATAGTTTTTTTAACAATATAAATATCTCACTATTCCCAATTAGGACTATATTGTGGGTTATAAAGAAATTTATAAGGGATATAAACATGGGAGATCTAACAGTACCATGACAATTCCAATATAATATCTTTATTGATTAAGGGATGTCCATCCCATTATAGGTTCTCATCTTTGAGGAATATTTGTATTGACCTTATTGTATTTTAATTTTCTATTCATTCTCTGTCATTTAGTTCTTTTATCCACTACTAGATTAATAACACCTTAATAAATTCTAGTAATATCCAGGATAGAATCTTGAAGTGGTAATTCCTAATTGTCATCTACACAAAAATTTTTATATTGAAGGGTCAAATTGTTTCTAGAATTAATAGTTTTACATTGATTTTTTATACGGTTTTTCCTATAGGATTTAGAAGGGGGAACCTAGATAAATGGTAATTATATCTCAAAATTAATGTAATAATTTTCAGAAACATCACCTGTGGTGGAAACCTATTTGGGAGAAGGTGACTCAATCAGTATGAATCCCTATTAAATGTTTAGATGATCATGTTTCTTAAGAGATACAGATTCAATACGTATGAAATATTTTGTGATTAGGTCAACCATATGAATTAAATGTTCATAATATTTTACAATGTTATCTTTGATTATGATATCTAAATTATAGATGGAAGGATCATTATAGTTGTATTCATTTGCTTGTTTCCTAGGGGTAATTTGAGCTTGTAAGATGCTGGAATCATCAATAGAATGAAAAATTTATATAAAAAATCATATTTACATTCAAAATTATTAGGTAAAAATATGAATTTAGTATCATTCATTTCCTATAGGATATTATACAAGAACAATATTTCTATAGATGTGTTGTCACTGAGATGAGGTTAGAGGGACTTATAAACCCCTAATGTCTCTACTATTCCAAATAAGGGAGAATTTGTTTATCCAAATTCCCACCCAAATAATTATATACTGCAATTTTCTATACATATTGAGAAATACGGGCTTGTGGGGGGGTTTATGTGAATCAATTCACTATAAATGATTCATTAGTAATTAATTATTTTTAATATATTGTTTCACAAATAAATTAACTACAACTAACCATGATTCATTTTATTGACAAAAAATATTATAATTACTAATAAATATTGGAAAATTATTGGAATGTAAATTGAAAAAAAATATAATATCTAAATAAAAAAACTATAATAATGATAAATATATATGACTTTATGCATTACATATTATGATAACCATTTATATTATTCTGAATAACAGTCTTAGATATGTTTTGAAATCACGAAATATTTTCATACTATTGAAATGATAAATTTGTTTAAATGTTTATTAACTAAATAATTGATCTTAAAAAATTAAGAATAAAATCTACCTAGTACGAAAATCCTTTTTATAAAAGTTATTACTTTTGTAGATATTATATTTTTAAAACCAATTAAATATTATGTAATAATGTGGAATGAATTAATTATATAAATATACATATAATTTAATAATCATTTATAAATTTCTAGATAGAATAGAATATGAATGAATAAATTTAAGATAAAAATATATTTTTTTCGGTATAAAAATATTTATGCAATTTTTTTCATTATGATAAAATTAGTTATTAATAAACTATTAAAAATTAATAATAAAATAGTTTCAATATATTTAATCTCTAAATCAATATAATTTATTAATTCATTTTTTCATTCTATCATGAAACATTTTACCAATTTAAATATTAATTACTATAAAAATAGTTCTTTTTAATAGAATATTCATTACAAATGATGTTTAATTTTTAATAATGAAATAAATTAATATATTTTAAATTATTTCCATAATATGATGACTAATTTAAAAAACAGTCACTAAAATTTAAATAGTAAATATTTTGTAAAAAATATGGATAAAATTACTCAATTCATAAAATTTCATTTTTCAGAAAATAGTTTCTCTATATATCTTATTTTATTTAATGTGTGTTAATTTATTTTTTGAAATTTATTTAGAATAAATGGAGTTGAAAATAAAAATATAAATATGAATGTTTTCTCAGATGATTCATCATATATATTTAGTAAAAAATGAACCAATGATTTATTTGTAATGAGGGTCAATATGGGTAAAAATGAGTGACATAATGTGGATCAATATTTACACAATGAAAATGAAAAAAAAACTTTTAGAATACCCTTGATTGGTTTTAATTTCACAATAACTAGTATCATCATACAACTGTCACCCAAATCACTGAACACTCATGTGATTTCACTCTTACCCCTACTAATTATTCAATACAAATGGAAAATAGGTAAGTTTCACCAATCAATGGATATTAATTCCACCTATTTCAAGGAACACATAAATATTTAATTTATATTGAATCCCTACCTAATTGAAAACTATAAGAATAATAATAAAAGATTGGTTTCTTTTTTTATAAAACGTTTCCTCATGTTTCCATGACCCAACCAAGTAAGTCCCCTCCTAAACCTCTGCTAAGATGAGGGTGACACCCATAGGTTACCTATAATATTCCTATGGATTATGAATAAATCTCATTAGTGTTATAACATATATGGGAGGATATATCAAAATTATAATGTACTAAAATATATAAAAATATCTTAATACACCCCAACAATAGAGTATAAAAAAATTATAATATCTGAATTAAAAAAATGTATGTAATTATATTAAAAATCCAATAAATGTGGATATGTATATATCTTTAATGATGGAGAAAACAAAAAACCAATAAAAATTATTCTAATAATAATAGTCTATGAGGAGTAATTTCCACCTCATGAACACAAAAATTAACCACTCACATGGATTATTATCACAAAACACTACTAGGATCGACAAATATGAGTCCCTCATAGTTTAACATATAACTGCCATTCATTTTTAGGAATTGAGAAATATATAAAAATACCATGTTAGGGTGAGAAAATAAATTCCTAGTATGATTTCATTACAAATTAATTGGTAAAGAGCCTAATGAAACCATGAAATTGTCCCATAATAAGGGATATGGACCCCAATAAACATATATACCCATTAATGAATTTTTAGTGATGGGAGAGAGAGGAAGATCTCGATTTAAAAATCAATTTGAGGATGGTGAGACTGGTTGGATCTCCAAGATTCAATGATTAACAAATTCACATTTGATATTGAAATCCTCAAAGGATCACCTATGAAAGACACATGCCTTTAAAAATACATGACATATTTGAGGGTGTGGTTAACTAAAAAGGGTAGAGAACACACTTGTCATTTTCACTAAATGATGAAAGGGTTCATCTCCAAGGATAGATGACCCACACCACGAGGTATATAGAGACCCATTACTTTTATAAATTATTATTATACAATTATTAAGGATTGATTTCATATTATAATAACCCAAGGATCACAAAATCTTATTGTATTAATAATATTTTGATTTTAATACATAAAAAATGTAATATTTATTTTCTTTTTAATTATGATCTATTAAAATATACTTGAGATCTTAAATATTCATAGGATATCCTAGAGAATATAGAAAAAAATGTGTCATATAAGCAAATAAGAAAGTGATTAAACAAGACATGGAATCATAACAGGTTATTCAAAAGTATTACACTATATCATAATAGAGAAAGAACAATTGTAGTCACATGGAGTCATAACATAAATATCATGGTATCGTAATATTATTCCATGATATAAAATTTTGTAGTAATAGATAACATTACATAATCACAAGTCAAGGAAAATTTCTTATAGAATATTATATTTTTGACATAACAATATAATTGTTTTGATTTACTCCATAATCCCATTCAAAAGTTATCATGGGGAATTATATAATGAAATAATTTTAGAAATGATGATAAGGCAAGTATTAACCCATCAATGTATGGGAGAATAAACTATATTTATATTTTATATTCATATATAAATAATTTTGAATCATTAATTAACATAAAAAGTGTAACACCCCGACCATAGTTTCCCAGATTCGGTGCATTATTTTAATACATTGGCATGATTACAAGGAATCTCGTCCCGAAGGACCGATCAGTTTAGCAGTCTTGGAAACACTAGATACATTCATAATGTTTACATTACATCATAAAATGAAAACATCAACAACATAGTCTCCATAGTCGACACTTATACTGTACCTGCAGGTCATTCATAAATTACTTCATCACATCTTGGGAAAAATAAAACATAGAAATGGGTGAGCTCAGATGCTCAGTAAGGATAACAACAAAGAAGAAACATTCATAAATAAGCATAAAAATTTAAGGAAATATATGACTAAAAAGATTTTAAACTTGAACATCAGCATAATATGGAAGAAATAAAATGAAATAATTCCATTTACTTATTCACATGGATATTCTAATAGTCGAATAATCACATGCAATATCAATAACAACTTTCATAATGATAGAATGCATAATTCCAGACTATCATCACCAAGTAGCCAAGGTCTCGTTCCAAAACACTAGTTTGTCTCATGAGACCTACTGATACATCAAGGAGCTATACCGGGCTCCACCCGTCACTTACTAAGTCCAATGAAATCCTCATATGAAAAGTTTTAAATATAACATAAACATTTATATTAAAACTAGTATATGAAATGTCAATACTTGATCCACAAACCATGAATGGTATAAAAATAGCACATCAACAGTCAAACATAACTCATTCGATCCAATATGGAAGATTTTATTAAATCAGATTAACCTCAATCAAGAATAATGAAGTATATTAACATAGATGAAAATAATCATCAAAACTATTAGGGAGAAATATCCCCCTTTTTCTTGAAATCATTTAAAAGTCGTACTATTTTCCAAGAAGCCATTTGAAAATATTTTTTTGAATCAAAGTGTCCCATACAACTTTGAAACTTTTAAAAATAATTTTAATTTTAAAACTTTAATTTGTATATAAATAAATCCATAAAACCATTTTTAAAATAGGGACATTAATGAAATGATTTAGAAGAATAAATCCTCAAAACATTTAAAAATGAAATTTTAGTTAGAGTTTATAACCAAAATAGAGACACTTGAAAAAAAATAATTGAGGTAATAAAAACATTGTACTATCATGCGAATAAAGGTATTAATGATATACTATGTCAAATTACATTATATACACCATATTTAAGTGATTTGGTGTATAACAACAAAGAAGTCTCAATGGGATGTAAATTGAGATTAAGTCTCTTATAAAGACCATATCCTTAGATTAAGGATAAATAAATGACATAATTATGTGTGAAAAAAATAAATACACTAAATATTATTTTATATTCATTGTAAATAAATCATAGGACATTCACACAAATTTTTTAAAAACAACACCGATGAATTGGATGTTTAACTCAGTAAATAGAGATTGAGATAAAATTACTATTACCAAGTTCATATAGACGACTTAAAAATATATCAATGGAGTGATTATGTGTTTCAAAATTATATCCACAGAATGGGGAGTGGAAATTATGACATAAGAAAATGAATAGTGATTCCACACATAATCTGGGAGTGAAATAATCAATGAAGTATGCGTAATGCCGAATAAGTGGAAATTGAAATTTAAAATTCCCTTATCAATTTGGAAACTTACGAAACATACAACCATGAAAGAATTATTATACAATTATGATGTAAGTATCAACAAATTAATGTATATTACACAATGAATAAAATCATGGGTTGTGTGCACACCACATTCAATAAATAAGTGGTGAAAAATGGAAATCTCACGGAATTAAAAGTGAGATAAGAAACCCCTTACCTTGTACTTTTCCTTGGTTGAGGGTAAGTTAACATCCTATATAATAGTTAAATAATTGTTATTAAATTATACAAGAATCATATACATTATTTTGATATCATGTATGATCTTCTAATATTGCTTTGTTAATAATATTTTAGTATTATCGTCATTTCAGTTGTTAACTCATTCGTTTTCCTTTATATGCATCGCTACGTAAGATGTGTTTATTATGGATAGGTTGTATCTTATTCATATCCAGAATGATATCAAGTCCTTAAAAATTACTTTTAATAATCAAAATATAACTATCCTTTAATGGATACAGTGGGGAAATGAATTTCATCGCGTTCGTGGAGACGGTAATCCGTACGTACACACGAACTCTATAACATTTAATTTTTCATTTTAAAAGGAATAAAAACCCAATTATACATAGGTATATTATTATTCCAATATAATATCTTATTTTTTTTACTTATTTTCATTAACACCATCCTTTATACTTTCCATGTTTGGTATGAATGAGTCATATCACTTTGAGGGGGCGGTAGTCCGCACTTCCTCAAATGAAATCATAGAATATATATACAACATGAAACCAATAATTTTATTATATAAAATGTAATTACTTAAGCTTATATATAAAATAAATATCATTAATATCATATTTAATTATAGTTCCATCATACTGGCTACCATGAGAGGCGGTAGGTGATAATTGAACAATCATCGTTTCGTGAGGCGTTTGGTTGCCATCCACATAAAAATTATGTTCTTCACCCATTAGATGGAGATGTGTGTAATTGTAGTTAAAATACGTCACATAAAAATATCCTAGTATATTTCGGATACTTATTTTGTTACAAAAAAAATGAATAAGAAGAGTTTAGGGGTTGGATAAGTAAAATAAAATAAAAGAAGCTAAGAAAAATTGTTACCTTTAATTTTGGTAACTCCATTTGGATTGAACTAGAAAAGACTATTGAAGTTATTTCTACCTAAGTTGAGGCTTCTAGGAGGAGGAAAGGATATAAGGAGCTTAATTGGGATGATTTTGGACGAGCGAAAAGGCTTGAGAGTTGTGAGGAATTGGTTAGAAGTGGTGTCCTTTAATAAGGGGGAGGAGGGGCTCTTTAAGAAAAAATTAAAGTAATATTTTATAATAAATTCATATTCGGTTTCTAATAAATATAAAGTGGATTATTAAAATCATAAGGTGGCTATGGGTCGAAATGTTTTCAACCAATAGATTTTAGACAGGTTTGGGTCATTATATTAACCTTATCTTTTAGGTTTAACTCTTGGTTAATTAGTTTGACACTTACCATGTCAGTTTGTATTTTAAAATTATATAGTTAATAAACTTACTATATACCACCAAGATACCCCTAGGTGGTCCATTAATGATACTCCTATCATGATAAAAGTCCTTTGGACGAACCTTAGATTTTTAGTAATATAATATCAATTAATAATATAACATTTGTTTTAAATACCCTTTTATGTCAATTTTGACACTATTTGGTATTTTGTTTATGTGAAAGTCATCACAACTTGATTACTTCAAACAAGATACATTGCATCATCCCTAACATGTCATAGTCAGCTAGAAAATTCGTTTATGTCATAAAAACATTGAAATTGTATTTATTTTAATATTAATTTTACCATTTTTTTGATTCTTTCATTAATAACATAATTACTACATCATCATTGTGTAATAAATAATCTTAATTATTTAAAGTATAGAAATTATAATTAAAATATGATAATTTAGTAATTTTTTTTATCTATCTAATGAATATTTATAATCGAATTTATCTTATGAATATCTCTATATTAAAAATGATTTAGTTATTAAACTTTGATTTTAACTCTTTTAACTCTTCATTGAATTAAATAATAATAATTCTCCTAATCTAATCCAAGTGGACCTAAAGGGTCATATTCTCGTCCTAAGGTTGTTTTTTGTCGAATTAAACTTATCCAATAGAATTATGACAAGTGCAAGGGTAATAATAATATCATTTTTACCCTTAAATACCCAATTTAATTTTTACCGTGGTAAATAAAAGTAAAAAGTTACTACTCACCAAAAATTATTTTTAACCGTGTCCCTAGGATTTTTTAAATTCCACTCACAGAAGCTGTAAAATTATGTTTTATGTGAATTTACAAATTCTCTAAGGAGGTGAGTAAAATACGGTGAAAATGTTCAATAAAATTTTTGTATATCTAAAATTATTATAAACATACTCCAATGAATTACATTGAATTTATATATGTATTATGTATCTATTTTTACCTAAAATAAATTTAAATAATATAAATAATTATTTAAATAAAAATCCGGGTTTAAACAGTAATTTGTGTTTTGTCACTATTCATCATAAATTTAAATTTTTCAGAAAAATAAAATAAAATTACCCTAAGATAATTTTAATATTATTAATTCAATAATGTAGTCTATTTTACCAAATTAAAAACATATAAGTTTCATTTATTAATTAAAAATTAATTTCCGCTGTTAAAAAAAATGCGTGTTTTTAAGAAACAATAACTATAAAAAAAGTGACACTTGTTTATGTCCTGTTTAAATGTGAAATTATGTCCAATGACCAACATTGGATTAAATGGTAAAACTAAATTCTAAATATAATTGAAAACCACTAAAATTCATTATTTTTCACTATTAATTATTTTTATTTAAAAAGTTGTTTTTATTTAAAATTTAGTAATTTTCACTATTCATCAAAATATGAAAGTTATCTGAAAAGTACTAAAATTTCACCTTTGGATAATTTCAATATTCCGAATCCAAAAATGAAGTCCATTTTGAGAGATAAAATTTATAAAATTTCAAATAGTGGGTATTACTATTCATAACGGCAACATTGATTGGTCGTGGTGTGTATTCGAACTCGAAGTTGCGTACAACACACACTATTGTATTATTCAAATAAAAGCATACCGTAGAAGCGTGGGGTGTTAAATTCTCCACTCCTTCAATAAATTTCATCCTTGCAATTTATGCTCATTATTGGAAACTTGGGGTTGACATTTCAAAATATCTTAGTTGAAATCCCACATCAAAAAATGGATTAATGATTCCCCTTTTTAAAATAAAGAGTAGTAAGTATGAAGGTTACTAGAAATAACACATACTAGGGTTCCATGTAGGAAAATATGGATATGGAAGAGAAATCTAACCATCAATATCTAATGGAGAGTGGTAAAGAACATGGCTATGAAAAGGCCAACAATCCAAAATCCATAAATTTGTGATGGTCTAAGGTACCATATAGGACAACATTTTTGTTCTAAGATCCTTTTTTTAATGTTGAGGAATTTATTTATGATATTTTCTATGATCATGAGGATATATACTTAATTTATAAATATATTTTTATCCATTAATAAATTTCTACCACAAACTCATCTTTCACCACAAAACATAATACAACTCCAAAATAATCTCTTTATCTTAATCGTATAGGGTTCCAAATGTAATGAATTTAAAATTCACATATAAGTCCCTTAAAATATACCTTATACTATCCAAGAACCTCACATAGTCCAGTGGTAGGCAATAAATCCCAATTTCACTATGGTTGTGTGTTCGATTCCCACATCTTTGACCAACGCGACGGGTCGTCATACGGTCTGTGTGTTGTCCTTTTTATAAAAATCCAAAAATAACGTTTCAAACGTAATCCCTTCCAACCTTTAGACTTAATCAAAATACTTATGTAAACTCTTAGTCCAAAATTTATAAGAATGATAAACATAATGTAGATCCTTTTTACCCCATAATTGCATGTGAATACCTTCATCATGCATTCTTTTAAAATAGTGAAACATCCTGAATTACCATAAAACCTTATTGATTAGATTCATTCTCCTTTATTCCTTATAGAATACTGCATATACTTAATCCATCCAAAAATGTTGTAAACCCCAATAGTTATGGATTATAAAAATCTTTAATCAGTTTCAAGGCAGTCAAGAATATCCAATATAATTTACCCAAATAAACAATATCTTATTCCAAAATCAGTTCCTCGATATTAGGACCATATTAAGGTTTATCTTTCCTTCAACCATGTAATTCCCAAAAAATTTAACTCTATGTAGAGTCACTTTTCTTAGTACCATAAAATCTCCAATCCTCAATGAAATAGTACTACAGTACAATCCTTATTTATTTCCAGTACATCATTGATACAACACTTCACTGAAATAATTCCAAAATAACAACATAAGAACACTAGTCATTCCTCTTCATCTATGGTAGTATCATAACATGACTATTATCCAATAGCATTGTTTGAGGAATAGTCTTATAACGAGGAAATTGGTTCACATAGTGTTCAAACTCCCTGCAGATGAAGCATTGTACATTTGAATCCTTTTTATTACACTTGAAGTCACGTACTTGGTGTCGTTTTTTTCCACACTTATAACATACTCCCATTCCATTCATGCATTTTCCAATGTGATTATTTTCAATGTTATCACATATAAAAAATCCTTCTTATCCTTGTTCCCTTTATATGTCATTCTCTCTACCAGCCTTTCTTTCTATGGCTTCCCTTTAAATCAATAGGACTCTGAGAATTGTTTACATATCATATCAACACATGATACTATTTCATCGTATGATGATAACACGTGGGAGAGTATTTCCCTTGTAAATTTTGGCTTAAGAACATGAATGATATGATCTTTCTTACTCTTTGGATCATGCTTATTACAGGAGTTTTCATTCCTTCTATTAGGTGCCATTTCTAAAAAATGGCCTATGATAGATTAGTTTGTGAATAGAAATACCTAATTCCAAAATTGTAAAACACTTAACATAAATTAAATAGTTTATGGATCTAATCCATAATCATAAAAATGTATTCTTTGAGGAAGTATATACTCATAAACCCTTCGTAATGGTTTTTAATGTAAATGAGAATTATCCTAATAATATCCCAAGGGAGTGTCATAACCAAGAGTGCAGCAAGGCCCGTTGTTGTGCACCAGTTCCCATTAGATTTTATCTCAAAGCGGGGTTTTTGGGTTTTACCCCTAGGTATATCTGTGCCAGATCCGCCTCTACCTACTCATATCAAGACAAGGATGTATTTCTCGGAAAACTCACAAAATCTCTACAATATAAAAAACTCTAGAAAGTTCTTCTCTACTAATCCTAAAATTATATCTTAGAGATATGTGCTCTAATCAGAGTTTTTCTAAATCTAGCTTCCAAGGTTATTGATAAACATCTTCTGATACCAACTATAATTCCCCGAACCCAGTTTCCCAAAGTCGGTGCATTATTTTAATATATTGGCATGATTAGAAGGAATCACTTCCCGAAAGACTGATCAGTTAACAGTCTTGGAAACACTAGATACATACATAATGTTTACATTACATCATAAAATGAAATCTTCAACAACATAGTCTCCATAGTCAACATTCATACTCTCCCTGCAGGTCATTCATAAATTATTTCTTCACATCCTGGTAAAAATAAAACATAGAAAGGGGTGAGCTCAGATAGTTAGTGAGGATAACAATAAAGAGGAAACTTTCATAAATATGCATAAACATTTAAGGCAATGTATAACTAAAAAGCCTTTTAAACTTGAACTTCAGCATAATATGGCAGAAATAAAATGAATTAATTCCATTTACTTATTCACATTGATATTATACTAGTTGAATAATCACATACAATATCAATAACCACTTTCATAACGATAGAATGCATAATTCTAGACTATCATCACAATGTAGCCAATGCATCCTTCCAAGACACTAGTTTGTCGCATGAGACCTACCGATGCATCAAGGAGCTATAGAGGGCTCCACCCGTCACGTACTAAGTCCAATGCATTTCTCATATGAAAATTTTGAAATATAACATAAACATATGTATTAAAACTAGCATACAAAATGTCAATACTTGATCCACAAACCATTAATGGTATGAAAATAGCACATCCACAGTCATACATAACTCATTCGATACAATATGTAAGATTTTATTGTATCATATTAACCTCAATCGAGAATAATGAAGGATATTGACATAGAAGAAAATAATCATCAAAACTATTATATTGAAATATCCCCGTTTTCTTGAAATCATTTAAAAGTCATACTATTTGTCAAGAAGACATTTAAAAATATATTTTTGAATCAAAGTGTCCCATAAAAATATGAATCTTTTAAAAGTAATTTTAATTTTAAAACATTAATGTCCATATAAATAAATACTTAAAACCATTTTTAAAACATGGACATTAATGGGAATGATTTAGAAGAAAAAATACTTAAAACATTTAAAAATGATATTTTAGTTTAAGTTTATACCCAAAATAGAGACACTTGAATATAAATAATTGAGTTAATCAAAACATTGTAATATCATGAGAATAAAGGTATTAATGATATACTATGTCAAAGTACATTATATACACCATATTAAAGTGATTTGGTGTATAACAACAAAGAAGTCTCAATGGGATGTAAATTGAGATTAATTCACTTATAGAGACCCTAACCTAGGTTATGGATAAATTGAAGAAATAATTATGTGGGAAAAATATATATAAACTAAATATGACTGCATATTCAGTGTAAATCAGTCTGAGGACATTCACACATATTCCTGTAAAAACAACACCAATGAATTGGATGTTTAACTCAATAAATGGAGATTGAGTTAAAATTACTCTTATCAAGTTCATATAGACGACTTGAGAATTTATCAATGGTGTGATTATGTGTATCAAAATTATATCCCCAGAAAGGGGAGAAGAAATTATGAAATTAGAAAATTAATATTGATTGCACACATAATATAATAGTGAAATAAACAATGAAGTATGCGTAAAGCCGAATGAGAGTGGAAAATGAAATTTCAAATTCCCTTATCAATTTGTTAACTTACGAAACATACACCCATGAAAGAACTATCATAAAATGATGATGTAAATATCCATAAATTAACATATATTAAACAATGAATACAATCATGGGCAGTGCACAAACCACATGCAATAAATAAGTGGTGAACAATGGAAATCTCATGGAATGAAAAATGAGATAAGAAACCCCTTACCTTGTACTTTTCCTTGGTAGAAGTTAGTTTAACATCCTATATAATAGTTAAATCATGTTTATTAAATTATAAAAGAATCATATACATAAATATTATATCATATATGATCCTTTAATATTGTTTTGTTAATAATATTTTAGTATTATCGTCGTTTTGGGTGTTAACTAATTCGTTTTACTTTATATACTTCGCTATGTTAGCCATATTTGTTATGGATAGGTTGTATCTTATTCATATCCAGAATTATATCATTTCCTTAAACATTACTTCTAATCATAAAAATAAAACCATTCTTTAATGGATATGATGGGGAAATGAATATCATCACGTTCGTGGAGACGGTAATCCGTACGTACACACGAATGCTACTTCCATTTCATTTTTCATTTTAAAAGGAATAAAAACCAAATTATACATAGGTATATTATTATTCCAACATAATATATTATATGTGTTACTTATGTTCATTAACACCATCCTTTATATGTTCCATGTATGGTATGAATGAGTCATATCACATTGAGGGGGCGGTAGTCTGCACTTCCTCAAATGAAATTATCGAATATATATACAACATTAAATGAATAATGGTATGATATAAAATGTAATTACTGAAGCTTAAATATAAAATAAATATCATTAATATCATATTTAATTATAGTGCCATCAAAATTTCCACTATGAGAGGCAGTATGAGATAATGGAACAATCATGGTTTCATGAGGCGTTTGATTTCCATCCACAGAAACATTATGTTATTCACCCATTAAATGGAGGTGTGTGTATGTTTAGCTCGAATACTTCTCATAAAAATATCCTAGTATATTTTGGATACTTATTTTGTTACAAAATAAAATAATAAGAAGAGGTTTGGGGTCAGAGAAGTAAAATAAAATAAAAGAAGTTAAGAGAAATCAGTATCTTTAATTTGGGTAACTACCTGTGGTTTGAACCAAAAAGGACTCATTAAGTGCCTTATGCCTAATGTGAGGCTTCTAGAAGGAGGAGAGGGATGTAGGGAGCATAATTGGGAAGAGTTTGGACGAGACAAAAGGCATGAGAGGTGTGAGGAATTGGATATAAGTGATGTCCTGTTATAAGGGGGAGGAGGGGCACTTTTGGAATAACTTAATGTATTATTTTATAATAAATTCATATTCGGTTTCTAATGGATAAAAAGTGGATTATTAAAATCCTAATGTGGGGATTGGTCGAAATACTTTCAGCCAATATATTTTAGATAGGTTTGTGTCATTATATAAACCTTATCTTTTAGTTTTAACTCTTGGTTATTTAGTTTGACACTTACCATGTCACTTTGTATATTTATATTATATAGTTAACAAACATACTATATACCTCCAATCGACCCCTAGGTGGTCCATTAATGATACACCTATCATGATACAATTTTTTTGGCCGATCCTCAGATTTTTTATAATTTAATATCAATTAATAATATAATATTTTTTTAAAACTCTTTTAGGTCAATTTTGACACTATTTGGTATTTTGTTTTTGTGAAAGTCATAACAACTTAATTAATTCAAACAAGATACATTGAATCATCCCTAACATGTCATAGTCACCTATAAAATTCGTTGATGCCATAAAAACTTTGAAATTTTATTAATTTTAATATTTACATTAACATTTATTTGATCCTTTTATAAATAATGTAATTACTACATCATCATTGTGTCATCAATAAATTTAAATATTTAATGTCTAGAAATTATAATTAAAATACCATTATGTAGTAAATATTTTTATCTTTCTAATTAATATTTATAATCGAATTTATATAATGTATAACCATATATTAAAAATGTTTAAGTTATTAAACATTGATTTTAACTCTTTTAACTCTTCTTTGAATTAAATAATAATAAGTGTCATAATCTAATACAAGTGGACCTAAACGGCCATATTGTATTCCTAAGGTTGTTTTTGGATGAATTAAACTTTTCCAATAGAATTATGACATGGGTTAGGGTAATAATAATATCATTTTTACACTTAATTTCCCTATTTACTTTTTACCGTGGCAAATAAAAGTAAAAAGTTACTATTCACCAATACTTATTTTTATCGTATTGAACCAAATTTTAATCCATGATATTAAACATGTCTCTCAGATTTTCAAAATTCCACTCAAAAAAGTGGTAAAATTATGATTTATGTAAATTTATAAATTCTCTTAGGAGGTGGGTAAAAGACAGTGAAAAAGTTCAATAATATTTTTATATATCGAAAATTATTATAAACTGACTCCAATGAATTACATTGAATTTATATTGGTATTGTGTATCTATTTTGACGTAAAATAAATTTAAATAACATAAATAATTATTTATATAAAAATCCTGTTTTAAAAAGGAACTCAATGTTTTTCACTATTCATCAAAAGTTGAATGTTTTCAGAAAAATACCAGAAATTTACACTAAGCTAATTTTAATATTAAAAATTCAATAATGAGGTATATTTTAAAAAATTAAAAAAATAGAATTTTCATTTATTAATTTAAAATTAATTTCCGTTGTTACAACAAAATGCATGTTTTTAAGAAACAACAAATATCAAAAGAGGGACAGTTGTTTACGTCCAGTTTAAATGTGAAATTATGTCTAATGACCAACATTGGATTAAATGGTAAAAATATATTATAAATATAATTTGAAACCACTAAAATTCATTATTTATCACTTTTAATTATTTTGATTAAAAAAATTTGATTTTAATTAAAATTTATTAATTTTCACTATTCATCAAAATATGAAAGTTATCTGAAAAGTACCAAAATTTCAACCTTGGATAATTTCGGTATTCCGAATCAAAAAATGATGTCCTTTTTGAGAGATAAAATTTATAAAATTTCAAAAAGTGTGTACTACTATTCATAACGGCTACTTCGATTGGTCGTGGTGTGTGTTAGAACTCGAAGTTGTGTACAACACATGCTACTGTATTATTCAAAGAGAAGCATACCGTTGAAGCTTGGGGTGTTACAAAAATCTTTTCTCATTGATGCATATAAATTTAAAAAATAATACAAATAATCTTAATGAATATAATCTTTTTAATATATTTAACATTAAGGGGTGGAATATTAGGTGGAAAATTATTTTATAAGATCAATTTTTAATTTTTCCAGTGAAAAATATAATTTACATATTTAATTAACTTATTTAATATAATAAAATTTATAAAACATTAATTATTTTATTTAAATAATCTCCATTGATACTTAAAAAGGAATATTTAAATCATTATGTTATCATGATGGAGGAAGGGACTTTTTCATGTATATTGGATAAAAACAAATAATGCATCCATATTTTTGTATCAAGATTCAAAAAGAAACTTATTCATATAAAATAGGGATGATTATTTTAAAATTAATTTATTAAAATTTAATTATTATTAAATTTCACTTAAAACATTCATTGTAAATCATTTTTCAAACAATTTTTAGAATACAGGGATTCAGATGAAAACTTATTTTCAACTAAATATAGAAATGAAGTATTATTTTGTTTAAAAATATTCAAAAATAATAAGTAAAAAAGAAAGTATAATTAAAATACTTTGTTAAAAATTCATGAAAAAATAATGGTTAACAAAATTAATGTGGGTTATTATAAAATAATAAAATAATTTCCTTCGATGGACTTCAAAGAAAAAGAATTCCTGATTAAAATGATATTGATACATATACCCTTAAAACATTGGAATATATCGAATCATTATTTCCAAGTAGTGGAATATGTGAGTTGTAACATAAATTTAAATTTTTTTATAAGTACCCCATATAAATAATTTAAAGGGTTAGAGTATACACCATTAATAAAAAATTAGGTACCTAAATGAGCATGTGTCTCAATGTATTAAGTTTGACATAAAACCATTCAAATGAAAATATAATTATGGCAAGAATTAATCTATGGGGTGTTTATGTATAAATAAGGTATACATATAGAAATAAATGTTGTAAAAACATAAATAATTAAATTTAATTTTACCCATAATCAATGAATACCATATTCATGTAATTAGATGAATATCCCAACGACTGAATATTGCGTAAAGAAAACCCTTACCTCAAGCTTCCATTTAATTGAAAGTGTTTATATGTAACATACAAGACATATATTAAATATATTTTTCATTTAATTTACATCCTTTCTTTGTTTTGGGGGTTTCCCTAGGTTTTAGGGAGGAATAGATGAGTATTCATGAATTGGGCCAAACCGTGAGCCCAATTCCAGATTAAAAAAATAAATTTTGTATCTTTTATAACTATTTAATTTTTAAACATTTTTCATCCATTAAAATTCATAATAGACCTCCCCTAACCTATTGACACCACCAAGGTAATTTGGAGCTTTTAGAAATCCATAACTAGGGTTTATTTGGGTTTTTATCTAAGGGGGTGAGCCTGCCCGAAATCTCAATTCCTGTTTTAAAAATAAAATTTAATTTTGTTATAACATATTCAATATTTGGGGTTTTTCGGTGATTACAAGTCTCACCCAAGACCAAACAACCCATTCGAGATTCGGAATTCTCTCCCACCTCTTTAGAGCTCTGGATAATCGAGATTTTGTGCCGAACTTCTTAGGTTTCCTCAAATCTCCCAGATTTAAAGAGGTAAAGTATTTCATTCATAACTCTCACAATTCTTAATATTTTTCCTCCATTCCAGTTCCTAAATGAGCTAATAAATCTTGGTCAAACGTACACTAAATTTGGCCTCTTTTATATTTCAGATACTGGAGTGTTGGACTGATTACTTAAAGATACTTCAAGTAAATGAGCCCTTTTCTTTCCTCTTTCAAATTACTTTGGGTTTAACTCATTGTTCTTAGGGTTTCATTGGTTATAATTGTGTTTACTAATGTACCGAAACTAGTATTTCGAACATAGGGTTTAACTTTGGGTTTTCTTGGCCAATTTGTGTGGTTTTAGGTTTGATCTACTATTCTCTTGGTGCGGCGGGGGTGCGATTTGATTTTCGCACGGATATTCAAGGGTTTTTGTTATTTTGGTAGGTGATTCCATTGTGTGTGCAATTTTTGTGAATTAGATTTCTGTTTTCATGTTACCTCAATGTTTATTTCACTTGAATGTTTCTATAAAAATTAGTTTAAGTTTCATTTATAATGCAAATGAATTTTAAGTTCCAATTTTTGTTGAAATTGGGGGTTTTTCATTCAAATCTTTTATTGGTTCATTTTGGGATGCCCCATAACTGAATTGTTGGTTTAATTAAAGGGTTTTGAACTGAAATTTTGTTTTAATAACATAAAATTGTTAACATAGTGTGAAATGTGGATATCTTAAAGAGCTTTGGGTGCAAAACAATGTGATGTTTTGAGAGGTTGTTTTATTGGAAATAAAAATGTTTTATTGTGTGTTTTAAATGGTATAAAATGTGTGTAGCTATTGTAAAATATGTTTGTGACCAGTAGTGATATTTTATATGAAAAAAGATGTGTGTTGTTTGCGGAAATTGTTTGAGCACAAAAAGGGGAAGCCCGGGTACCTAGGTGGGGCGGATTTGTACTAGTACGGCTAGTGGATCAGATGGGTTTTGTCCCTATTCCACTTAGCATATGGATAACGAAAAATCTAACTAAACTATTTGGATGATTATTGGGGACCACTAGGTTATGGTTATGTTCCATACTAGTGGCTCGTGCATGAGAATGGATTTTTCTATGGTTACTCTACACCAAGGTACGAGGTACATAGGGTCCGATACAGCCTATTGCTTAGGGGTGTTCCCGATTTTGATGCTCATTGGATTTATGGTATCTAACATTTTTGTGGGTTGTTTTTGGAAGTAATTCACAGTATCTCACATGTATATTTAATGTTCTAACATTCTGAAATTCTCTGATTGAAAACTGTTTTCATTTGAAAGTTGCATTTCTTTAAATTTTAACATTGTTTCATCTTGTGTATTAAAATTGCTCGTTTTGTTCACATTGTATTGCATGATCTTTGGAATCATCTGGTGTTATCCTATTGGGCTTAGTCTCACACCCTACTTACACACCTTGGGTGTAAGTAGACCTGCTTATGCTTGACTCAGGTAAAGGGAAGGCTAAGGGTGATGGCGGTTCGGGATGTTAGTCCCCATCGTTGGGGCAGAGTTGCGGGGACGACTTGCGGGTGATGATCCCCTTGTCATGTGGAGTCCATGGAGATGTCTTTATGTTTTCATTATTTGTTTTAGACAAATTTTAGTGTCTTTGAACATATGTATTCAGATCTGGTTTTGTTATGAATTGTTTAGCATGAAAATTTCAGATTCTAATAATTGATTGTTTGTTTTGATTTATGATTTCATACTCTGGTAAATCGTTCCCAAACCAGATTTGTTTGATAACCAGGCACATGTTCCAGCCCGTGGGGATAGGGAACGCCCTTCGGGCCTTGCCATGGGCTGGGTTTGGTGCCATTAATGGTGGCGACCAGATCTGGTTCGTGACATTATCCATTTTTATAATGGTTTTACAAATGTTAATAAAGTATAGTAAAAAAATATTAAAGATCATAATATCATATTAGTTTCTTTTATAACATCTCAATACTCATTTTATAATAATCTTACATTATTTTTATTGTTTTGTGTATAAATTTCCATATTTTCGCATGCATGTTTTTTCCAGACAGTATTGGATCATGAACATGTGATATGTTGACATCATAGGAGAATTATATTAATGTTAGAAAAAATATAAATTCATTATATACATATTTATAATAATTATTTAATCTTGACCATGGAGAATGATACATATCGCTTCAAGGGAATGGTAGTCTATACAAACACATTAGTGACGATATCATTTCCTTAACTTTTGAAAGGGTAAGAAATATTTTTAAATATTAAATTAAAAAAATCAATATCCATTTTTATATACTAAATATATTCATAAAATATATAATTTTTTATGTTTTATGTAATGTTCTAGTATAAAATGAATTACATCGCTTCACCAGGAAGCAGTCGACAATACACAAGAACAACAATATAACATTTTCAATGAATGGTATAGAAGTAAATTATAGAATATATTTCTTTACCATTATGATATATTTTCCAATAATATCTTATATAACCATATAATTAATCCTTGTTACCTTTTCTGTAATGAATAATTGAAATAAATAATCACCTCTCATTGTGAGGCACTACTCCTCTGTTCACATAGTCGAAATTATCGTTTTCTATAAACAATAGAAATTTAAAGAGTTATATATAATATTATAAATTTACAAAATTATTATTTCAAAAATATGTCATTTAATTATTAGTTTCATGATTATATCTAAACATTATAAAAAGAAATGGAAAATGAATTATGTTGTTTTTTGAGGAGGCAGTCAACTATACACACGATAAACATTTTTATTTCCAATTTGAGGGAGGACGTGACAGTTTTTGAGCATGAAAATAAGATAAGATCATATTAATAAATTAGTTGTTTTGAGAATATTTTATTATAATTATTTAATATTATTTTAATGAGGTGTAGGAATAAATAAGAAAAAATAATCTATTAATGAAATTAGGTATTCTTCGGAAAAATTCATTTGGTTTGCAGCAAATTACTTTCTAAGATGTTTTTTTAAAAAAATTAATGTCATATAGGATGATTTCGGGGACTCAAGGAAGTTATTTTTCTAGGATTGATTACATATGGGGGTTTGGATGTGTTTAATGGAGCGTATAGTTGGAGACCGTTTAACAGTGGGGGAAATGAAACACTTGTATTTATTTTGAAAGGAATAATTTCATCCCACTTTATTATCGTGACAAATTTTTAATATAATGGTCCATTATTTTAGCTTCATAATATATAGGGTATCAATATGACCATAAAATAAGAATTAGATAATTTTGGGGTCATTTCATGACACTTATATATTTAATTTAACCACAGATAAAACTCTTTTTACCATAACATCAATAAATAATTTTTTCTTTTTAAACTATTCAATGTCATCAAAAAATATGTTGACCATTATAGATAATCTATGTTATTAGGATTCCAAATATGAAATCCATTTTTTAAAATACAAATCACATATTTGTTATAATTTAATTTAAATTTAAACCCACATTTATTTTTAAAAACACTTTTCCAAAAGGAAAAATTCAAATGTTCATAATAATTTGTATATAAGATATAAAATTTAAATTTATTCCAATAAATTTTTTATTAATAATTAATATGTTAACAAACTAATTATAATTTTAAAAAAATATTTATAAAAATTGGGTCCTGTAAATTCAATTAATATTTATTAATTTAATAAAAATTAATATAATGTACGATTCATTAAAAATTTAGCCTTTTATAAAAATTAAAAATATTAAAAAGAACATAATTTTAACATAATTAGATTAAAAAATTAATTTCATTTTTTAAAATAAATTTCATGATTGTCTTGAATGGAAATTCTAAATTATATTTGAAAAGTTTCAATTAACATTCCTTTAGATAAATTTAGTTTTGCAGAAAAAAATTCATTCCCATTCATGTGAATCTTACTATATATCTAATAGATAGAAAATAATTGAATTTATTTAATAAATTTGTTAACTATTTATTTATTCACATTAAATTCATCAAATTTATGGTATTTTTATAGTTTCCATGATTAGATAATAAAAATTTAATAGAGTACCAACTATCGTTTCAACTTGTTGTTACATGGATCGTAAGCTTTCAATTTGACTGAATTTGTGTAAAAATCAATATATTATATAGATTAATGGTGTTAATATATATTATAATTATTTTTTTCATTACATATTCACTATCAAAAATGATGTACTTATTTTAAAATATATATGTGTTACATTTTACCTTCCTAAAATAAATTGGATCCGGGCAATTTAATATTTACCTCAAAAATCATGGTTTTGGTATTTAAAAACAATTTATTGAATAAAAAAATCATAAATAAAGTTAAAAAAATAATAACTAATAAATAAAGTAGTAGAAATCTGAAACTAAAAACATAAATAGGTTTCGAAATTATATATTATTTGGGAAAAGTTATGATATATATATTGATGAGAAGTGTAAATAATTATAAAGAGTATTCGTGATCATTGATAAAATAATTGAATTATCAAGGGAATTTCAAAATCCTAATAATCATAAATCCTTGATGGAAGAAGAGACTATAGATTCATAGATCTTAAAGGTAATAAGATATCATTTTTTTTCAAAATCATTTTCATACATTTTAGGGATTATTTTAATATCTAGACTAGGAAAAATGGAAATGTACATACATGATAAATATAATTTCATCCATTAATCCATTTCCTCCAAATTTTCATATTTTCATGAAAATTATTATTATCAGATGTCAAATTTTAATGTTTTATACCCATAAAACTAACCCTATAATTGATAATATATTCAGTAAATGATATTTTTTTACACACATTATTACAAAAACCAATATAGTTAGCAAAATCATATTGATACATTAATCTCTATTTCCTGGATAGAAACTTTGAAAGTACAACATAATCAATCCCATGTGTTTCTAGCAGTAAAAACCATTATTTTATATATCTAAAAATTTAATGGTAATCATATATAATAACTATTAATTTAAAACTAAGAGATTAATATACACTTCATCCTAATTAAATATATCCCAAAATATCATTAGACACCTTAAAATACATTTTCATAAAACCTCAAAATATATTTATAAGGTTTTTACCTTATTATAAACCCAATAATCATATACAAAATATGGTATGAATAACACTTATTTTAATATTACATGAAGATACATCAAATTATAAAAAAAATCCCCTGATGATTCATGATTTTACTACAAAATACCATTTTTAAACACACATTTATAGTATAATTCATGAAAACAAATACATTAATAGTTGACCCATTTTACCTCAATGATTTGGTATGACATAGATCCTTCCTTATTATGGTTAATAACAGTTACTTTATGGATTTAAAATATATAATTCCAATGTTCCCCACAGATGGGAAATTAGATAAATTGGAAATTCATTTCCCTATATCCACCAATTCCATAGACAAAAATCTCCCCCTCTATTTGAGATATTATTCTATGTTCTTCTTATTATGTCCTTGATATGCAAGAAGCTGAATATTCATTCGTCTATATTAATTAATACACAATATTTCATATATTTTCATCCACCTCTTATTTTATGTCATAGGATTATTTCATAAGATCCTTTAGTTAACCGTATATCTTGATAGATGATAAGGAATAAAAACAGTATAATTATCTTTTGTCATCCTAAAATATCATTGTTCATAATCACCAATGATTCCATCACATCCATTCTTAAAATAAATTCTCTATGTTCTTTCCATTGAATAAAACCAAAAAGAATATTATAAGAAATAATAATAATACTGGGAAACCACATAATGTTGAGAAATCATTTTTTGTTGTTTACATTGTGAAACTTTATTTTCAATCTAGGACTCCTTATCATTGTCAAGGGTCATTCATGGTCATAAACTTTTCAAATCCTATAGTTTATTACGTGTTTCTGATTTTTGGAATAAATCCCACAAGAGGGTCAAACATGGTGAATAGAATCTCATATTACTATGTATTATGTAAAACATTATTTAACCCTAGAATGCCTTTTTGAAATTATTACCCTTAGGTATATCAGTTCAATAAAAACATACAATTTCAGGAACCATAATGGTATGTAATTGAATGAATACTAATCACTCAATTCATCAATGTGATTCTAGAATATTTTTCTAAACAAAGTCATATTATTTTACTTATCCCAATAGTTATCATTGATTTTTTACATCCCATTCCAAAACAATGACTAAACCATTCTCATGATAAAAAATTTTGAGAACTATTAATAATCCCACTTATTACTTTACTATTTAATCATAATTGTCCAATAATTACCAAACAATGATTGTAATGGACTAATGTCATTGGAATTCTTTGTTATTAAAAAATAAAAAATGGATACTTAATTTATTTTATGTAGTGTGCTCCGAAAATCCATTTTTTCCCCAATACTACACTTGCTAACATGGGGCATACATAAAAATGTGGTGATATTAAAATCCTAGTAAGTGGTTAAAAATGATATGAAAAATAATATGTGAGTGAACCGTATAATATGATATTAGAACTATAGAACCCCCAGTTTCGAGAACATCACCCTTTATTTAGTTATTTTATGTATACATGATGATTGGGTATGTTTTTGGAAGATCAAATGAGTTTTGACTTGTTATTGGGGATTTTATAGGGGTGGATGTTTTGCAAATTGTTAACAAAAATCATGAAACACCTCCTAATTAATAGTGAAATTGAAACAATGGTAGGGTGAATGTGAATTTTTTGGTGCACGGTATGTTCAAAACATCATGATACCATGGAGAATTATTAAATATATTGGAATAGAAAAAAAGTATAGATGGATCACAATTATTCTAACCGTGTGAGCCAACCGTATAAGGTGGGTTTGGAGGTAGTGGCAAATGCAAGGTTAGTGTATGCCTTTCATAATCGTTCACCCTTATGGTGTGCTATTAAAATTTAGACCCAAAAATTATGGATCAAATACACTTTCACCGTAATAATATTTTATTCCAAAAAACATGAGATATATCAGATTCATATCCCTCCTAATTATGTGGAGAAAATTCCATTAAATCCACAAGTGATTCCAAGGCAAATCTAAGTGTGTTGGTGGCTATTTTTGGATATGATATCCTTATTCACCTGTTTCCATTAAATTATTTTTATATTAATTCTTGGAATCTTTTATTTAATATTTTGAGGATAAATCCATGTCATGTGATACCAATAATTATGAAATATGATTAATTTTATTTATGGGAACAAAATCTGATGATGTTTTTAGGGGATTCCATTCAAGGATTTGATGATTTGTGCTTTTATTTGTTTTCTCCAATGTTTTGAAGGTAGGTGTATTCTCTCTCAAATAATCATATTAGAACATGAAGTCTTGATTTAGAATTTTTTTAATTTATTGAGATATTAATGTTTGTTTTTATGGAAATCATATTTAGTGATGGATATTTGTAATTGTGGGAATTGACTAGTTTTGGAGAACATTATATCAGTTAATGTTTTTGAATGTATTAATTTGAATATATAAATTGGGTTTTTGGGGCCTGAAAACATTTTTTTAGAAAAAATTTCAATAAAGTAAATTATTTATTGAAATGGATTTCCATGGTTAGTTTTTAATGTTTTTTCGCATACAAGGTTATCGAGTGTTCATTTTCATTAACATAATCCTATGTATGGGGAATTCCCCATTATAGAACATGGTAATGGTTACGTCTTGAGAACTTGGTAGCTCAATGATATAACTCTCATGAGTATGTAAATATCACTTGGGAATGCATGTGTGCATGTGTGGGTATGTGTAACCATGTGTTGGGTATGTTAATGAAAATGTCAAATTGTTTAAAGATTTTTTTTTTGTTATTTTCAATGGAAAAATATTTTATTTTGGAAATGTATTTGGATTTTAAATATATAGTTTTAAATTGATATATATAAATTTTATAACTTCTTCTATTGTAGTGGTGTGAGTTGGGATGTCCTTGGAATAAATAATACATAATTTTATACTCACCCCATTCTTGGTATCCTTAATGGGAATATATTATAAATTATCACATTGGTAATGGTGATTTATTCTAGTTAATTAGTGATTGAAGGTTATGTACATATGGGTTTTGGATATTGGGGAACGTTGGGATATTATCATCACTTTCTTTATATTCATTGATTTTTTTGGTTGTTATTTCCACTTTATAAAATTATATTGTTGTTGGTCTATTGGGTTTTTGGTTGTATTTTTCACGCGATCATCATATTGAGGTTTTATTGTTAGCGATGTCATGATTTTATTGTTTTATTGTCAAAGATAAAATAATCAATTATTTTTTTATGAATCCATTTACTTTTATCTATATCCTTTTGTGTCTTGAAGATATTTCCCAATCATAGTAACACCAAAGAGTCTATTACAAAGTGAATGGGAAGGAGTGATATGTTAAAAATGGTATTAGTTAGTTTGATCCTATAATTAAATATAAATTGGATTTAGTCCATGAGTGAGATTGGTATCAATGTGTATGATCATAATATCATAAAATTTAGAGCATAAATATTCATGTCAAACTTATTTATGTTTAAAATCATGAGAATATGGATTTTGGGAGCATTAGTTTTTATGATACTCCTTGGTGTTGTCACATCATCATTACATATTCATCTAAGGATAAGAGAATGACCTTTATTGATAGTAATAAATGACCATTAAAGTGTGAATAATTCATATGAAGTAATAATAATTTATTTTTAAAAAGTTATTTTTTAAAATATTAAAAAATGTTTTGATTTTCAAGAATCATGGTGAAATTTTATAAAATTGTTTGAAATAGTAATTTTTTTACTTTTTAATGCCTTTTAGAGATAATTTTGATGTGGTATATTTGAAATTGTGTTAAAAATCATTGATAGAGAATGAGACTAAATAGAATTTCATTTTGGTTCTAGTGAATTGTGCAAAGTAGGCACCATAAACACCTACCAAAAGATGATGATATTAGTGTGATTACACTTGATCCACAGGCGAAAGAATATTTGATTCTGAGTATTTTTATCCGATTTTCATATTGTGGATAGTGGATTAAAGAGGTATAATCAAAAGAAATTTGATCACTATGTTCACAACAATAAAGGGAATCCACCCTTTTTTTATTGAATCAGAACCAATGTATAGAATTGGTGGAGGTTATTTGAATAAATTTATTGGATTTATAAATTAAGGAAAAATTTGACCAATGTATTGAATTGTTGGATTTTGACTTATTATTTAATAAATTTATATCCTCACAAATTCATAACAATTATATTTCCTCTAAAATTGAGACAAGTGTGTCTTTGAAGGAATTCATTTTTGAATCACAGAGGAGACCCTAATGTTTACCAATAATTTTAATGTTTTTTGTAGCATATTATGAATAGATGGTAAATTGAGAGATGGTGTTAGTAAGATATATCTCAATTAATGTTAGAGGAGGATGTTAGATTATACCAATGGGAACTGGTTGGAATATAATTTTTGGAATAATTGAAAGAGGGAAAACTATTTCCAAGCTGGTTTTATGAATTGGAATTCGATTATGAGATCAGTATTTCTTTATCCTAAATCAAATAGTAATATTGGATTTTTTCATTATAGTTCTTTTTAACATACGTAAGGTGAATATATGACAGAAGATATAAAATGAAAAAATTGAAAATAAATGGGGAATCATTAGAAATATTCTCATAGTGATCCAAGGTTGGGTGTTAGGATCAAAACTCATTATTCATACAAATTATATTTTTCGATGAAATGAGTTTAAATAATAACTATCATCATAAGAAATGAACAATCCATTGTGGCTCATGGAATGCCTTCACTCCTCAACCAGTTAAATCTAAATATCATAATAAAAAGAAAGGGGAAATGATTAATAGATTATTTTGAATTAATAAAATGATCATGGGTGATGATTTTGGGACATTTACTTTGAGGGGTATGATTATTTTGAATTATTTTCTTATATTGATTTCTTATATGGGTTATTACCATTCATTTATTTCTTCTCATGTTGATAATCATTTGGGTTTGGATGTTGACATGATTCCTTCTATTTTGAAACATTAATCACCTATTGTACAAATTCAATGTATATATTCAATGTAATAAACATGTTCTATATTTATTGATGGTATGATTTGATTTATGGTTTATTTATTCTTGATATGGATTCCAATGACATAACCCCAGGTATGGACCAGTTGAAAATGTTTTAAGATCACATTGATTATTATACACGATTTGTTTTTTTTAAATGATTATGGACTCTTGCATCTGTTCATAGGATAAATAAAATTAATGAAATTGGTTTTGTTTTTTTGGAAATATTGGTTAGAGAAATCTCATACAAGTTGGTAGGATTGACATTGGTTTAATGTTTGAGATTAGAAATAGCGGTTTACTAGAATTATTTGATCATTTTTATATTGGTTTCCAAATATTTTAATAAGTTATCCACCCATAAGAGATGTAGAGTTTACTATTGATATTTTACTATGGAAAATTCCTAATTAAATTACATATAACTAATTGGAACCAATATAATCATGGGAAATGAATGTCCAGCCGAATTTTCAAGAAAGAAAATGGATCATTCATCCTTGTATGTCTCGTTAGGTAGCATCCGTTTTGTTTTTGAAAAAGGGAGATAAAAGTCTATGTATTTTTGTGGATTATCAAAATTTTAAAAACCATTTGATAATGATTCATTATATTCTTCCATGAATTGATGTAATATTTTGATCCATTGAGGTTAACCCAGTGGTTTTCTAAAATTGAAAGGCATTTAGTATATCACTAATTATGAGTTTAGAAGGCAGATATTTAAATAAAATATTTCTAAATTAGATATGTTCAATAAAATTTTGTATTTATTCCCATTATTCCTATGAATTCTATTTATATCAACATGTAGTTGGCGAATCATATATATAAAATGTATCTGGATTCTTTTTTATTTATGTTTGTAGTTGAATTAATTGTGTATTCTGGGAAAAATATTTATAATAAAAAATACATAGAAATAGTTTAGGGTATCATAAAGGATCGTCGTCTTAGAGTGAAAAAATATGTGATTTTTTATTAAAAGGTATGTTTACTTGGCCATGCTATCTTGGAAATATATGTTTATATGGATCTACAAAAATAGAGGTCGTGATCTCGTAGAAACCACAATTTTTTAGATACACTAATTATTTTTTCTAGCTAGTTATTACAAACACTTTTCGATTAATCACAACTGTAATAACATATAAAATATTATGTATATAATAATGTTCAATAATAATGGATTGATGAATTAGTAATGTTTTTTCATGAGAATAATTTTCATATAAAATCAGCAGTGATTATGATATTACTGGAATCAGAACAAGTCTATGTTGTGAATTTTGATTCTTTGAGATCTAGGACTACCGTGTTCGCATGAATGTATAATATTTTCTTATTTAGACTTATGGGAGTTAATGATTAATTAGTATAACTACCCAACACATGGTTTGGAATTAGCTATGGTGGTATATGATTTTAAAACACAGTTTAATTACATCTTTGATGAGAAATGTTTGGTTTCTATATATCATAAGAGTTTCCAAGTGATATTAACTCATTGAAATTAGGGATAGAGACAAAGAATATTGATGAAGTTCTATCAAATTTTCAATGTAAATATAATTTATACACATGGTATATTATATTTGGTGGTATATGGATTAAGTAGTCTGTAATACAATTAGTAGGATAAATAATATTTTGATCAATGGAAGATAATGTTAGTTATTATAGACATGCACAAGGATTGTGTAGATGAATCTATTGTTTCATTCTTCATTCTAATTTCATTTTAAAATGATTTGGTGTGAAATTATAAAGAGTAAAAAACATATGATTTTGAATTTTTTGCTATATAGTCTAAACTCAATGATGGGGAGACCATTTCAAGATTGAATCAAGATAGAGGGTATGTGATTATTTTTTGAGATTATATGGTTGTACACTTGAATTTTTATGAAGTGATAATTTATTCTTACCACTGTTGAATATGGCTTTACCTTTCCTTAAAAAACAATATATGATGAACTGAAAGAATAATTTTGGTGGACGGGAAGGAAAATAGAAGTGGATGAGTTTGATTCCCGATTCCTCACCTATCAGTAGGTAAAAGAAGATGCCCAGTGACTCAGGGAAATGTTTTAGTATTTACATATTCTTATTTTCAAAGGGATCAGATATACATGTAATTTTTTTGACAGTTCATCCAATGACTATTTAAAAACATGATTCCATTTTGGTAATAAAGTATTAACTCACATTTTTGGGTCATCTTTACCTATTATTGATTATCATATTGTGGATGAAAAGTCCAAAATAGATATCTAAGAAGTTATATTGAGACATTGTTCTCTCATATTAATTTTATCTGACTGAGATTAAATGTTTATGTCATGTCTCTAGATGTCCTTACAATAATCACATGGGAATTAGTTGAGTATGGAAATGTCATAACATCTACAAATGGATGGATATTCAGAATGGAAATTAAAGACACTTGAATAAATGAATTAAGATTATTTAATTGATTTTTGTTGCTAATGAGAGGATAAAATACCAAAAGAACAATTATCTCATTATAAAAATTATTTTTCATAGATACATCTAGATACTATTGAAACATTTATGGTAATACAACTTGTTCATTACATTGTAGGGATCAAACTGGTCAGATTTAATTGGTTGGATCAATTCTTAGTCATGAGACAATAGAGACAATTTAGCTGATAATGAAAAGGATGGAGACATCTCATAGTCATCAAAAATTGTATGTGCCTCACGATCGATGACCATTTTCACTAAAGGAAATTGATCATGTGTTCTTGAAAATATCTCAAGGATGGAGATTTTTCGTTTTTTGAATTAGGGGATGTTAGTTCCTCGATACATAGTCCCAATTTAGGTACATAAACTTGTTGGTGGTGAGGTATATCATCCATGTTTTTCAAAAGGGATCAGTTTATCTCATAATGTGTTGCATGAGTCTCAATTGAAAAAGTATCATCCTAATAATGGAAATGTGATTCGATGAGATCACCATCACTATGATTTGAATGTTATGTTGGTTCAGGTTCCAATGTATTTTGTGTATATGGAAGAGAAACTATTTCATTGAAAAGGTATCAGTCTAGTGTGGGTTGTATAGAAACACGGTAAGATTCCATAAGAAACAATGGACCATGAGAAGTAAATGTTGGATTAATGACCCAAACTATTTTAGTCCAGTGTTGGTTTTCAACATTTCTAGGAATGATGGTATAATGGTGAGATGAATGTTGAACCCATCTATTTCACGTATTTTTTCCTAAATTTAGGTCTTTTATGTAAATACCGTTATGGTTTTATGTATCCAGAGTATTAATTATTATTTTGTTGTTTTGGGTTTCTTTCCGATGGAACACCTTTTTATCTCTGTTAGAAAAAACCTTGAGACACCTCACAAAAATCATTGTAATATAAATAGTTGGCATTAGGTAGGCCCACAGTTTTATCAATACTCTTTAGCCATCGGGGAGAAATCATACATTGATGAAATGATTTTAAAATAATGATTGTTTTGTAATTTCTCTAACTATGTGATACAAATATTCATGTTGGGTTTGGAGGTAGTGGATAATGCATGGTTAGGCCATGGGCTTTCTAAAGGTGGATCCGAAACCTAAAATGATAAAATTTAAATTCAATAAATATGGATCTAATCAGATTTACCCCTTATGCCTTCTTTTTTGTTTCACAACAATTCATATGTCAACCTCGGATCCCGCCCCATGATTTAGATATTATTCCATAGATCCCTGAGATATTTCAAGGTGAATATATGTGCAATGGGGTTTTTTTGGTAAGGGAACATTCTTCATCATTTTATTTAGATTCCATCATCTTTTATATAATGGAATCATGTATCTTGTTTATCAAAAAATTTGAAGGTTTTTTGTTTCTATTCATTATTATATATGATTTATTTTTGTTCATTATTTAGAAATAATTATTTTGTAATTATAAATTACATTTTTATTTCTGACTATTTTTTAAATCACTTTAATAAAATATGTTAATTTTTGAAATTGATTTCCATTGTTTGTTCGACATGGTATTTTTCATACAATTTAGTTTTGCATTCATCTTGATTAACATGACTCTATGGAAAGGGTGTGTTACATTATAGAACACGGTAATATTTACATTATGATGGATTGGTATATCGATGAGAGACCACCCATGATATAGGATGGGTCACCTAAAAATGAATGATTAGTTTTTTGGATATGTGGAAAAATTTATTCAGCATTCCAATTAAAATGTGAAATCATTTGAATACATATTCTGTATCTTTCCATGAATATCTTTTTTGGATCGAAGATTATTTCAACTTGAGAAAAAATTTTATAAATCATTTTAAAATATTTTATAGAAATTTTCTAACATGTTATATCCTAGTGGTGTGAGTTGGGATGTCATTGGGGAAATTATATTGAGTTTCATACTGAAACATTACATGGGATATTTGGTACATAATTCGATTTTATATATCAAGACACATATAATGGAACATAATCCTTTTTCTATAGTGATTATTCTTGATAAATTTTTCTAGTCATGTGATTTTGGATCTAATAGAAAATGGTATTTTCTAGATTGCATATTTGGAATCCTTGTGTTTGGTTATTTGGGTTTTTTTCTTTGTAATCTCATATTGTTTGATGTATAAATGGTTTTGATTCATTGTTATTTTGTACTCATGCATAATATATAAAATTTATTGTAATAGATATCTAGGTTTTTTGTTATATTTTCAATGGTATAATCATTATCCAATTGGTTATGAATCGCCAGAAATTTATTCCCATTGTTTTCCGTTCTGGGGATGTCACCGAAGGCCTATTAACTCCAACTATCCACTTCATGCTCCAATGATGAGGGTAGACATCTTATAAGAAAGGTGGAGGCACTTGAGTAATCATATGAGAGAATAATCAGAATAATGTGGTATCAAAAGATCAATGAATCATATAATATGTGGAAACAACATATATCATGGAATAAACATGTATCATGGATAACCGCCTAGATAATGTCACATGGTGGGAAATGTCCCATAATGAATTGGGTTTACTCCCAAATTTCATACATGATACCTCATTAGACAAAAGAATTATGAAATGTATTTAGAACTATATGGACACATCCATCATAACATGTTCATGATATATGTTTTCCAAATAAAAGAATTTAATCATAATGGATAACATAATAATTACCTATGGAAATAAAATGGGCTGTAAAATCATGGTTTATATCATATTAATAATAAATTAAATAATAAAGGCATTTTAAAAAGGATCATAAGAAATGTATTACCATTTAAATATATGGTAAAATAAACTATGTATATATGTGAGATACACACACATATATATATAACATATAATTAATCAATAATTTTTTTTCATTGAGGGAAGTTGTTAAAAAATTAGAACCATATTTAAAAAATCCTCCTCACCATTAGTAACATTAGAAGATGTCATTTTATACATAAAAATATTTTAGATCATAACATTAAATACATAATTAGAAATATATCCGACACATTTTGAGAAAATATATTTAAATTTTAAAAAATAAAAATATTTATATAAAATCTTTCAAAAACCATTGAATCTATAAAAGGAAGCTTTGAAAAATTATTTTCCATTATGGTGACATAGTTTCATTCCTGGTTAATATTTTAAAAAATTAATCTTTCACTTTTTTTAGTAAATTAAAGAAAAATTCATAAAATTACAAAAAAAATATTTATTTTATCTTAATTCCAATATAGAGGAAAAATTACTTTATGTATTCTCAATGAAACATATTTTGAATATACTTTTAGAAAACATTGAATTAGAAAGAAAATTATTCTAACCAAATTAATAAATGAAGCCATGTTTTATTAAATTTGTTTCCCAATTCTTTTTCTGTTCTAAATATTTGACATGAGTATTGTTAATTGAAAGAAAAACATGAATAACCATAAGATATATAAATTAATGGGATTTATTATAAAATGATCAAATAATGTCCACTAAAAAATATTATCGTATGAAATACCAATTAACATGAGATTAAATTATAAACATAGACAGTTTGGGTATCTTTTTATTCATAAAATAATATGAATTATGTATATTAATTTTAACATAAAATTTAATGATGATGGACGTATTCAATGTATATTATTTAATGTATTATTATATACCCCATTAAAATGATATTAGGATTATAAAAGAATAAGTTCTTCAATGATTAAATTTTGAGACAAAACCGTAAAAAAGTTCATTTATTTGAGGTTAGAGTTAATAAAGTTGTGAATATGTGTAAACAATTTTGATCCTAAAATATAAATTTTTCATACCACATATAAGAATATAAATTCATTTTTCACATAATATTGTCAAAATATAATCAATGAAGTAATAATATAACACAATGAATTAAAATTGAGCAATAAAAACCGTAACCGAACTCTATATTTTAGTTAACCACTATTTGAATGATTTTATTGCATTTTTTAACATATAATAAACTTCTTTAATAATATATTAATATTATTAATTTCATATATGATTTTTTTGTAATATATTACAACATGTTTGTCAATACTCAATCATTATCACTATAGTTTTAGATTCTAATTGCTTAATTTTTGGATACTTATTTTGTTTGGAATGTTATTGATATTGAATATTGTATATATTTTCATTTATCTAGAATTATATTATTTTTATAAATACAAATTTTTTATATAAAAATATTTATAATCAATAATTAATATTGAACATTTATAATTAATCACATCGCATCATGGAGATAGTAGGTCATATATACCCACAAGTAAAATTATCATTTCTTATGTTGGTGAAGTGTAAGGAAGTGGATTGTATATTAATTTTCATGAATCAATATTATTTCATATATATTGAAAATATTGATTAATTTTTTTTATTACAATTAATGTAAAGTTTTTGTTAAAATTGAATCACATCGCTTTGCAAGGGGTGGTCCTCTGTACACGCGAACGACATTATCATTTATTCAATGGATTGTAAGATATTATATTATATGAGTTATTTTTATTCCATAATGATTAATATTTCATTAATATAAGGCGTGAACATAATATTTATCCTTACTTCCTTCCATTTAAATTCTATGTAAAATAAAATCACATCACTTCATGAGGTGGTAATCTATTGTACACCCTAGTGATGCTATCGTATTCTCTTCAAAATGGAATGTAAGTGTAGGATCGAAATAACGATGTAGATGCTCAATATACAAGACGGGGTTGAATTGTATACTTTAAAATTTTCCTTAGATAAGGAAAAATCTATGTTTAACAATGTTAATCTAAAAAAACTCACAACACCACTAATCACCAATTGGAGAATTGGAACCAATGTTTACAATATGAGATTCTACCTTAATGCGTATAGAATCTAAACTAATCAGAGTAAAAGTGTAATAAAATATAATAAGATTATACTTTTCTTATAATACAAAAGTCCAATGGAAAAACAAGTATAAAAACTACAACTAACAAGATATAAGTATTTTAACCCAAACAGAAGAGTATCAAACAGCCTTGGATAAATGTCCCTTGATTTATACTTTGAAGCAAGTCTATCTTACCCAGACCAGGATAAGCCCTCGATACGATGATCAGAATCCCTGTCTTGTTATCCCCGCAAGCCCTGAACGTTAAGGTAGTTGGAACCTCTGTCGTTCTTAGTAAGAAAGTCCTCGAATTTCAAGGTAGTCGACACCTCTATCTTCCTATCCCCGGAAGTCCTTGAATGTAATCACCAACATTCAGAGTCGCACGAAGAAATCTGAACAAGTAGTTCAGAACACACAAGGCATGAAAAGCTTCTCTCTCTCTATAAATCCCCATAACAGCATGTAGTCTCTAGATCGATCAACTTGTTGTAGAGGTCTTTCAAATGATATCTTATTTACAGGAAAATTTATAACGGTCGGCTCCCTCCTCCAATGGTCATATCTTCCATGAAATTCGGAGGGACCTATACACGTGTAACTCAACCAATGTTTAATTAGAAACAGAATGGATAACATCATTTAATAATAAATCATGTAAAACTAAATGCACGAAATCATTTTGAAATGAAGCATATGTAAGCAAAAGGCATAAAAAATTTTAGAGTGTAAGAAAATTAAAATTTCAGAGTCTAATAAAAATGAAATTTGGAGTCTATGTAAAGAATTGTTTGGATTCTGTTTTATAGGAATTCAGAGTCGGGTTTTACCAGAGTTCAGAATATAAAATTGCAGAGTTTCAAAGTTGAACTTCATATATGTTCATAGTCACAAACATGAATGTTCAGATTCGAACTTCATAAGAGTTCAGAGTCGAACTCATGAAAGTTCGGAGTCAAACATCATTAGAGTTCGGAGTCAAACTCATGATACTTTGGATCCGAACTTCATAGGTGTTCATAATCGAACTCATGAAAGTTCAGAGTCGAACTTCATTAGAGTTCAGAGTCAAACTCATGAATGTTTCGAGTCGAACTCATGAATGTTCAGATTCGAACTTCATCAGAGTTCGGAGTCAAACTCATGAAAGTTTGGAGTCGATCTTCATGAGATTTTGGAGCCAAACTCATGAAAGTATGGAGTCAAACATCATAAGAGTTCAGAGTCGAACTCCTGAAATTTCGGAGTCAAACTTCATAAGAGTTCGGTGTCCAGAATTCGGATTGGAACTTCATTACAGTTTACTTCCAGAATTCGGATCCTAAAAATAGAATGCTCCAAATCATGAAATTATACGACTTTTGGGATTTTGAGTAGGAATCCGGTTTTTTTACTTAAGTAAAATATTTCTATGTATAAGAAAATCCATGTTAGGGTAAATTTTCTTTAAAGAAGTAAATTTTATTTATGATGGTAAAATTTATATTTTATTATGTATAAGGTGTTTGTGATTTTCAAAATAATAAAGAATGGAAAATTCATAAGTAAAAACTTATTTACTCAACAATATCCCCCTTTTTGGAAAGCCCAAACATCCTTACGAAAAATAATATAAGGACCTTGAAAAAAATTCATTAGACTTTGAAATTAAAATTTATCTCCCTTTGTTCATGGATTAATTTGAATACAACTAACTCCCTCTTATACATTGAAACACTATGGATTTTATTCTTAATTTCCGGAGTGTAGTTTTCAATATTGTAGAAATGAAAAACACCATATTGAGAAACTCCCCCTTTATTTAAGGATATTTCACATAGATGAATTTTTTTCTCCTCCTTAGGAGTGGTTCTCTTTTCTTCCTCCCCATTTGTGATTTTCAAAAAGAATTGAGGGGAATGGAAAAAAAATATGGTACCTAAAACATTAGTATATAACAAGATACATCCAACCAAATAACATTTCATTAGTGTTGGAAAAATTTTACAATGAAATACAATTACAACAAAATATAATAGTGGGTTTATTTGTATTCCTTTTACTTTGGAATCCTCTTCTATAACAATGTTTTGAGCTTCATTAGGTCTCTTTGGTCTTCCTTGAGTTTCCTCTCCAAGGATTTTGTCTTTTCTTCTTGAGCTTCCAAAGCCTCTGCCTGAGCCTCAATAGCTTCTTTCTACATCTTTAACAATTAATCTTATTGAACGTGTCTTTTCTCAAGCTCGATCCAGAGATTTCTATTGCTAAAATTATTTTTAGCCATAGAATTAGCCTTTTCACTTAGATACTTCACTTGTTGACTCGGAGAAATCTGCTCATCAATAAGCTCAGCTTGAAGATTTTTAATATTTTTATCCTTGGTGTCAAAGGCATTTAGAACATCACTCTGAAAATTTTCAAACTGCACTATGTCTTCATCAACTCTTTTAGACCACTTTTTAACCTTACTTCAGGATATTCTAATCACGTCATAATCAATAAGAAAACTTTTTTGTTCATCTCTGATCTTCACAATCTTATCCATGTCAGTGGATAAGGAATCTGATTTCTAATTCATACTTTGTTGTAGCATCTGTCATCTGGAATCTATAGTTGGAAAAATCAGAATGGTTTCCACCAACATGTTCAGATATTGAACCACAAACTCATTCCCATGAGATGATGATTCTGAATCAGATAAATCTCTTTGATATTTCTCTTATTCAATTTGCACATGTTTTCTCTTAAAAGAACCCCCAACCTCTTTCTTCCTGAAGACTTCTTTTGTTGGAGTATCCATGAGAGCTTGCTTTCCCTTATCAGACTTCAAAATTGGTTTCTTCTTTGGAGATACTTCCTTGGATTCAGAAACATTAATAATCTAGTCTTCATCTGGTTTTTGTTTTTCTTGTCCTTACTCAAGAAAATTCCTCTAATAGGATTATTCGTCAAAAAATAAAAAAATTATTCTACTTTTTGTTTCTTATCATCATTCTTACTACCTTCCTCACCTTCCTTCTGTGGAGTAGCTAACTTAGCAGATTCTTCCATATCTTTATAGACCTGTACTTTCTTGATCAAGGCATCTAAATCTTCACTTACCTCTTCTTCTTCTTCTTCTTCTTCTTATTATTCATCCTCTTCATCTACTTATTCCTCGGCTTCTTTTCCAGCATATTCCACTACTTCTTTACCCTTGAATTTTTCCGGAGTGAAATAATTCTTAGCTGGAGTTTCTGGTAAAGAAGGTTCTATAAGGAGAGACTTTGGAACTGAAATGAACACAGTAGCTAACTCTGTAGCTCTCAGCAAAGATTGCACCACTTCAGCTTCAGACACATTCTTTTTCATTTTCTTATCTTTCCCCTGCTTCTATAACTCTTCCACATCTCTTTCTTTTAAGGCCTTCTCCTCTACAGTGTCCAATCCGAATTATGGATCCCCTTATTTCCTCTACTGCTTATCTTCCATCCACTTCATAGAAACTTCATCATGATACGTTTTTTGTTTCTTCTGCTTGGGGGAGCAGAATGAGCTTCCTTAGATTTATGATTTTCTTCATCAGTATCCACTTCCTTAAGCTTTCTCTTCTTCCTTTGATTTTTGGATGGTTCCTGAGTGTGTGTACCTTTATTAAGTGCCTCAACTTATTCCATATAAAGAGAGTATAATTCTACAGATTCACTAGAAGAACCCATCTTCATCCTCTTCAAAGTATCATCACTTACTAACATAAGCTTACAATTCCGGACTTTTGATTTTCATGCAACCTTAAAAGAATCTAGGCACCATACTATCAGCATAGATGGTAAGTCTGGGAACATGATTATCTGAGCTCTCAAATTTCCTTCTTTGATGTTCTTGGCCGTAATCAAGATATGTCTCATCAAATTTATCTTTATTATATTTACCAAGAAATCTAAAACATAGATATCACTTTTCTTCAAATTATCCTCGTAACCCCTTCTTGGAACCAGAAATCCTTGCACCCAAAGCTGAAAAATTCTATAGTTCGGAGTGAGACAAGAAATCTTAATGGTTAAAGAATCCTTAAGACCAAGACATTTCAGTTCTGTCCCCTTTTTGAAACATCCTTGCTCATCCAGAAGATTGTGTGAGGAGAACTCAGCTTCTACTTCGTAGGATAAACCAACCAAGCTCGTGGCCTTGGTGTAAGATAGCTTATAAGTCTTCCCATAAGATTTGAATTAAAACCATTCTCTGTCATCTCTCATCTGGAAGGAAATAGACTCATAGAACTTGATCATCAATTCAGTATAAACTGGATCCTGTTTATCTGACTTTGCTACACAAACATCTTCCCTTCCATTCAGTATAATATTATTTGAATTAAAAGAATCAAAATTATAGAAATATGGATACACCAACCTTTCCCATAAGATTAACCACATTGATATTAGCTTTGAAGTTGACATATCTTGAGATGTTGCTTCAACAGACATTCGGAATAGAGAGACCTGAAGGATTCGAAATGGCTTTGCAGAGATCAGAACCGGTCTTAAGAAGAGCAGTAGGGCTTCGAGACGTGAAAGCTTTGAAAAACCGATGTGGGACGAGTCTTGGGGTACCCTTTATATAGGCGATTGATGTGACATTTTGTCTTCCAAAATCCATCTAACAGTTGAAAAAGTTTTGATCTGATCTGACGGTTGAAAAGACTCGCGCAAGAAAAACTTGACTCTGATATTTTGAGGTTTTAAGGAAAACATCTGGATTTGAGGAAAACTAGAATCCAATCTTTTAAAAACATATGAAAATACTACCAATAAAAATATGATTACAAAACATTAAGTAAGGAAGTCATAGATTTCGGATTGGCTAGAATGATTTTTCATAATTGGTAATATTCTTCTTGAACAAATGAATTTAAAAAAAACTCATTACGAAAGTTCTAGTAAAAAAATATCGTTACGAAAATTCCAGTATGAAAATCTTGTTCTGAACGTTCTAGTACAAAAAATATCATTATGAAAGCTCCAGTATGAAAAATCTCCATTCCGAAAGTTCTCATTCGGAGAATTTAAATCCTAAAAATTTCAGTTCCGGAAATTTCCTTTCCCGAAATTTTAGTTTCAGAAATATTCATTCTGAAAACATCAGTTACAAAATATTTGAAAAACTAACTAAAAAAATATTAGTTACACTATGTTTGAAAAACAGATTATGAAAATTTTAGTTACACTACGTTTGAAAAACAGATTACGAAAATTTTAGTTACACTATGTTTGAAAAACAAATTATGAAAATTTTAGTTACACTAAGTTTGAAATGTACTCCCCCTATGAAAAGGAGTTTATTACTATTAGGAGAATTGTTCAACAAGAAGTTAATGAATAATGATTACCTTATGTTTATCATTCCTAACTTTTTTTTGATGTATTCAAATCTATCTGAGGGTACTGATTTTGTGAAAATATAAGCATGTTGATCTTGCATTCCGATAAACTGAAAAATTATATCTCCTTTCAGTGTGTGATCCCTAAGAATGTGATGCATAATATCTTTGTGTTTTGCACGAGGGTGATGTGTAGGGTTCTTACTTAGGGCAATGACAATTTTTTTATCACAAAAAAATTGAGTTTTAGTAAAACTTAGGCCATAATCTGGGAGTATGTGCTGCATCAAAAACACTTGATCACAACAACTTCCAGCTGCTACATATTCAGATTCAGTAGTGGAAAGTGCTATAGAATGTTGCTTCTTGGAGGACCAAGAAACTAATTAATCTCCTAATAAATTACATGTTTCAGATGTACTCTTTTTATCCATTTTACATCCACCAATGTCAGTATATGAAATGCTTTTTAGAATAAAATCATTTACAGAAGTATAAAATAATCCTATATCTCCGGTTCCCATTAGGTAGCAAAACATACTTTTTACCGCCTTTATGTGAGATTCCATAGGATTGGATTGATATCTTGGACATAAGCATACTAAAAACATTAAGTCTGGTCGACTAGCTGTTAAGTAAAGTAGACTTCCTATCATACCTCTAAAAGATGTTTGATCTATTGGTTTCTCAGCTTTATCATGATCTAAGGAGTTTGAGGTACTGATGGGAGTACTTATACTCAAAATGTTATCATAACCATACTTTTTTATTAGATCTTTAATATACTTATGTTGAGATATATATGCTCCTTCTGGTCTTTGAGAAATTTTAAAACCAAGAAAAAAAGATAACTCACCCATCAGAATCATTTCAAACTCATATTTCATTAGACTTGCAAATGAATCAGTTAAAGATTGCTGAGTTGAACCGAATATGATGTCATCAAAATAAATATGAAGAATAAAAATATTTTTCTTATCATTCTTTATAAAAAGGGTTGGATCTGCATTTCCATTAACATGGTTATTTTGAAGCAAAAAACCTGTGAGTCTATCATACCAGGATCGTGGGGCTTGTTTAAGACTATACAATGCTTTGGTATGTCTAAAAACATGATCAGGATGTTGTGTATCTTCAAATCCAGGAAGTTGTTCAACATAAACATCATCTTGAACATAACCATTAATAAAATCACATTTCATATCAATTTGAAAAAGTTTTAAATTGAATAATTCTACAAAGGCAAGTAGAATACGAATAGATTCAAGTATAGATACTAGAGCATAGGTTTTTTCATAGCCTATTCCCTCTTGCTGGTTATATCCTTTAGCAACTTGTCTATCTTAATTTCATACTATGACTCAATTTTCATCACACTTGTTTCTAAAGGCCCATTTTAGTCCAATGACAGAATTTTACTTAAGTCTTTCAACCAAGGTCCAGACTTTATTCCTCTCAAATTCATTTAGTTCATCTTACATGGCATTGATCCAATCAGCATCACCTAAATCATCATCAGTGTTCTTTGGTTCTAATTGGGAAAGAAATACTAGATGTTATAATTCATTTCATAATGAACTTTTAGTACTTACAGGTTCATTTACATCACCAATGATACTATCACTGGGATGATTATTAAGAAACACTTGATTTGGGTTTTGTAAAACCGGTACATCAACATAGGGTAGAAAGTTTTCTGGGGTAAATGTTTCAGAAGTATATTCTTGAAAATTTTCCTTATTAGAAGCATCTTCTATAAAAGGTTGAATATCAGTTTTTGAAAACACATCCGAGGATGTAGGTTGGGATGGTTTAAAAACAAAAGGATCAGACTCATCAAATTTTACATGCACTGTTTCTTCAACATTAAATGTATTTTTATTGAAAAATATATATTCCTTAGATGTTTTGGAGTAGCCTAAGAAAATTCCTTCCTCAGATATTGGTGTGAATTTATGTAAATTATCTTTATTATTCATAATGAATACTTTCCAAACAAAAACCTTCAAGTATGAAATTATTGTTTTTCTATCGTTCCATAACTCATAAGGAGTTTTATTAAGAAAATGTCTAATGAAAACTTGATTTATTGTATAATAAGCAGTACTTACAGCTTCATCCCAGAAATGTCTAGCTATAGAATATTCACTCAACATGGTTCTAGTTATCTCTTGAAATATTCTATTTCTTGTTTCAACTACACCATTTTGTTGAGGATTTCTAGGTGCTGAAAATTTGTGAGTAACACCATTTATAATACAAAAAGTTTCAAAATCATAATTTTTAAATTCTCCTCCATTATCACTTTAAATAGATTTCAGTGGAAAATTTTTCACATTTTTAACTTGTGCTATAAAACTTTTGAAATAAAAAAAAAGCTTCAGACTTCTTTACTAGAAAATAGAACCAAGTAAATCTGTTGTAATCATCAACTAGAACAAACACATAGTATTTTCCTCCAATACTTCCAGTTTGTGTTGGACCAAAAATATCCTTGTGTACTAAATGTAAGGCATCAGTCGTTGAGACCTCACCGATTAATTTAAAACTAGATTTATGTTGGTTTCCAAATTGACAAGGATTACAAACTTTAGAAGAATCAAATCTATGCTCCGGTTGATCCTTAACTAGTTTCTTCTTAAAAAGTTTACATATGTTTCTAAGGTTACAGTGACCTAGTCTTCTATGCCATAACCAGGAATGATCTTTCATTGCACATAGGCAAGGTAGGTCTTGGCTCCTGAGGTCTTCTAAGATCAAAGTGTAATCAATTTCTTGCCTATTGGCTGAGAGATTAAATTCTTCGTTGGAATTTTGTACTAATCACTTATCATTCCTAATATTCACAAGGTATCCTTCATCACATAACTGACTTATGCTAATGAGGTTGTGCTGAAGACCCTTAAAAAATAAAACATTTGAAATCAATGTTATACCAAGAAGAATAATATTAAATATACAAACAATCTCACACTGAGAATTATCATCAAAAGTTACCTTTCCTCCTTTCGTTTTTATAATCTTTTTAAAATAGATTTTGTTACCAGTCATGTGCCAGGAACATCCACTATCCATGTACCACGTATTGTTGTTGGTACTTCCTCTATCTTCCTGAAAACAAGAAAATAATTAGACATTTGGAATCCAAACTTGTTTGGATCCGAGATTTCCAGACAACAAAATTTTAGGCACCCACACTTTCTAAGAAAAATAGGCTTTATGAAAACCTAGATATTGGGTTTTATTTAATGAAAAATTATTTTCCTAGTGACCACCACATTGACACTTGGTAAAAAAATGGGGCACTTTGTGGAAAAAAGTAGTTGTTACTAAAAGTTGGGTTTTCATGGGTATAACCAAATCCAGATTTGTTTCTTAATGGGCGTATTTGTGAATACATTTTATCAAAATTTTCATTACCAAGGATAATGTTTGATAAAAACTTCATTAAGGAAAAAATTTCAGACTTCAGTTTAAATACCAAGTTTATATCTCCAAAATCATTAGATTTAGATCTAGAGCTAGGTTTGAAAACACTTTTCTTAGAAATTTGTTTTTCAAACTCTTTAGAAAGTTTGTTCTTCTCAGAACATACTTCTTCAAGATTTTTTGCAATACTTATAAAATCAACATTTAACATATCAAGATCTTTAGAAAGATCTGATATTTCTTTTGTAAGAATAAAATTCTTAGAGTTGGCCTTATCAAGTTTTTTATTGAGTTTAGAATTTTCAATCTCAAGAAGTTCAGCAAACCTAGAAACTTCTTCATAGGTAGGTGATGTATTTTCTTCATCAGAAGAGGATTATTCATCTGAAGAGTTATAATACTTACAATCATTAGAATTTAAAGATACATTGGTCATTCATTTAGTATTTTGTACCTTATCCATAAAAAAATGTTTGTTAGTGCGTAATTTTGCTATAAGACCAGGATTCTTCTGTCTTGAAGATTAATAATCAAGAGATTTATCTGAAGATTCACCACCACTGGCACTGCAGGTGTCATTTTCTTTTAGAACATTCTTTTCTTTGGTTTTGTGATACTTTTATTTGTTCTTTTCATAATGCCTTTATTTTATTTATTTCTTTTTGAGCAAAGGGAAATCTGGTCTAATATGTCCAGCTCTCTTGAATTCATAACATGTAACTTCTGCATCATTCATGTCTTTCCTTTCCTTTTTATTACACTTGGATTGGAAATTTATCTAGCTGGCTATCTTGTTCATCCTTCGTGTATGATTTGCTAACTCATTTTTTGAGATTTCACTTTCACTAGATTCTGATTGAATAACCACCTTTTTAGACTTGGATCTGGTTACTCTCCCAGGAGTCTTAGCTTTCAAATTATTTGACATTGTTGTAAAAGAAGCAGTACCATTCCCATTCTTCTTTTTGATGTTTTCAGCATCTCTCTTCATTCTTTTTTCATGTTGGGGAAGAGTTCCAAATAGTTCATCAAAAGAAATTTGAGTGACCTTGTTGTTCTCATCAATAGCTGTTCATTTTTACTCCCACTCATTGGTCATAATATCGATTATCTTATCCACAAGGGCTTCATCATCTAACCCTTTTTCCCCCATAGACAGTAAGCTATTGACTATATTCATAAATCTCTGTTGAACAATACAGATTGGTTCTCCATACTGAAAATTGAATCCATGGTATTCTTCTCTAAGCATAGCTCTCCTAGATTCAATCACATTAGAAGTTCCAAAGTGTGTAACTTCTAACTTCATCCAGACACAATTAGATGCTTCACAAGAAGAAATTTGTCTATATATATTTCTATTCATTGAACATAGTAATGTATTGTGTACCTTATAATTGATTTGATACTCTTGCTTTTCCTGGTTAGTGAATGTTCTAAACATCCTTATCAAGAATATTATAATCACTATTAAGCATAACAAAATTATCCACTCTAGTATTGATAACAAAAGTCTTCATTCGATCTCTCTAGTACTCATAGTCATTACCATCAATGATTGGTGGTCTTGTAGGATTTAGATTATCAATAGAACCAACATTGATTCCTTCCATTATTAAAACATTGGAAACCAATCTTGTTAGAAGAAAATGATTGTAACCATAAAGTTCAGAATGACAATTTGGAATGACAATTTGGAATGATTATTCAGAATGACCAAGTTCGGAATGATAATTCAAAATGAATAAAAACATTCTAAGAAAGGATGAAGAACAATGATAATGTGAGCAAGAAAAAATGACATGTGAGTATAAGTATTTCAAAGACCTCCTTTGATACCAATTGTAGGATCGAAATAATGATGTAGATGCTCAATATACAAGAGTGGGGGGGTGAATTGTATACTTTAAATATTTTCTTAGACAATGAAAAGTCTATATTTAACAAAGTTAAACTAAAAAATTCACAACACATATAATAACCAATTGGAGAATTGGAACCAAAGTTTACAATATGAGATTCTACCTTAATGTGTATAGAATCTAAACTAATCAGAGTACAAGTGTAAGGAAATATAAGAAGATTATACATTCCTTACAATAAAAAAGTGCAGCAGAAAAACATGTAGAAAAACTACAATTAACAAGATATAAGTCTTTTAACCCAAAGAAAAGGGTATCCAACAACCATGGATAAAGGTCCCTTTATTTATACTTTCAAGCAAGTCTGTCTTACCCACACCAGGTTAATCCCTCGATATGAAGATCAGAATCTCTGTCTTGCTATCCCTGTAAGTCCTAAACTTCAAGGAAGTTGGAACCTTTGTCTTCCTCTGTAAGGAAGCCCTCGAACTTCAAGGTAGTGGGAACCTCTGTCTTCCTATCCCCGGAAGTCCTTGAATGTAATCACCAACATTCGGAGTCACACGAAGCAATCTGAATGAGTAGTTCAGTACACACAAGGAATGAAAATCTTCTCTCTCTAGAAATCACCTTATAAGTGTGTAGTCTCTAGATCGATCAACTTGTTATTGTGCTCTTTCAAAAGAGCTCCTATTTATAGGCAAATTTCCAACGGTCGGCTCCCTCCTCCAATGGTCATATTTTCCATGAAATTCGGAGTGATCTATACAGGTGTAACTCAACTAACAGTTAATTAGAAACATAATGGATGACATAATTTAATAATAAATCATGTATAACTGAATGAACAACATCGTTTTGAAATGAATCATATGTAAGAAAAATCCATAAAAAATTTCAGAGTGTAAGAAAATTAAATGTTCGGAGTCTAATCATAATCAAATTCGGAGTCTATGTTAAGAATTGATAGGATTGTCTTTTATAGGAATTTGGAGTCTGGTTTTACCAGAGTTCAGAATCTAAACATGTAGATCTTCAAAGTTGAACATCATAGATGTTCGGGTCACACTCATGAAAGTTCTGATTCGAACTTCATAAGAGTTCAGAGTCGAACGCATGAAAGTTAGGAGTCGAACTTCATAAGAGTTCGAAGTCAAACTCATGAAATTTCGGAGTCGAACATTATAGGATTTCATAGTCAAACTCATGAAAGTTCAGATTCGAACATCATCAGAGTCCGTAGTCGAACTCATGAACGTTCCTAGTCGAACTTTATCAGGTATCAGTGTCGAACTCCTGATAGTTCGGAGTTGAACTTCATCAGTGTTCGGAGTCGAACTCATGAATGTTCGGAGTCTAACTTCATGAGAGTTCGGAGTTGAACTCATGAAAGTTTGGAGTCTAACTTCAGGAGAGTTCAGAGTCTAATTAATGATACATCGGAGTCTAACTTCATAACAGTTCGAAGTCTATAATTCAGATTGGAACTTAATTACACTTTACATCGAGAATTCGGATCCTAAAAACACAATGCTCCAAATCTTGACATTATAAGACTTCTGGGATTTTGAGTATTAATCTGGTTTTTGTACTTATGAAAAATATTTCTATGTATAATAAAATCCAGGTTAGGGTTAATTTCCTTAAAAAAGTAAATTTTCCATATGGAGGTAAAATTTATATTTTCTTTAGAATAAGGTGTTTCTGATTTTAAAAACAAGAAAGAATGGAAATGTCATAAGGAAAACCTTATTGACTCAACAGTAAGAAGGTATATATTTTAATATTATAATTAAATAAGTATAATTGTATCATAAAAATGATATGTAAACATTATATAAAACATTATATCCAGTCGTACGATGTGGTCAGGGGAAAAAAATGATGATGGTCATTGAGGCGTTAGTCCACGTTACATATGATCAACAGTTTTGTTTCCCATTTAATGGAGGATGAGATTGTTGTATATCTTGAAATTAACAAAAATTCATATATTAATTTCAGTTAATTTATTATATTTTAATTTCTTAATAATATTTTAACAATTTTGAGTAATAAATTCAATAACTCACTATATTAAGGGTGTTATATTTTCATCAGATAATATCACATGGTTTACAAAAAAATAATCCTTTGTACAATGGATTTTTTACTAAAAAGGATTATATAATAAAGTAAGGTAATTATGAAATATATTTTTAATGTATTGTTCTATCCAATGGTTTTTGTTTGTTTTTAAAGGAGATGAGTGGGGTGATATTTTCTTAGCATTGGACATGACGTGCCTAGAATTTTTTGGAAGATTTAATTCCACCGAAATTTAAATAAAGCATAAGGGTTCAAAAATAGATCATTTTCATTAATTATAATCGATATGGTCTAAATATTTTCATAAAATATGTATTGGGAATTTTTTGGATGATCTTTGATCTTTATAATTTTATTTTAACCCATGTAATCCAGATTTTACCTTAACGATGGTAATTGTTTTTTTATATTTTCACTATTAATAATGGTTAAATGTTATATATAAATTATTAGATTATATAAATTATGATGACTCCAAATATGCAATCCATTTTTATAAATTCAAGTCATATAATTTTATAAAATAAATATAAAATGAAACCCACCATAGTGTTAAATAAAATGGTTTTCCAAAATAAAAATATATAAATGTTGACAATTATATGTTATCACAATTAACATTAAAAGTTATTCCAATATAATAATTAAAATTAAATAACATATAATTGAACTTATTTTATGTTTCAAATCACTATTGAAATTATATTTTTTAAAAAAATTCATTAATACAAATTGATATTTATAATAAAAATAATTGTTATACTTTATTCATAAAAAAATCAATCTTTTCATAAAAATATCAAAAGTTTACTATTTGATAATTTTTCATTTGTTGATTTCAAAAATTAATTTAATTTTTTAAAAAAAATATATAATAAAATAGGTTATCAATAATAGGAAATTATTTTTTCAATGCATGAATAATTATCCTTTTATGAAAATATATATTTTCAGTAATTTTTTCTCTTTTTAGTTATTCTTATTTTATTTATAATCATTAGATAATAAAAGAATTTATTTTATAAATGTTTAATCTATTTAGTTTTTCCTCTTAATAAACTCTAATTTATCATATTGGTTATTATATAAATGTATATATATTATTATTTTAAGATATTATGATGTTTCATTTAAACGTATTTTTCATAACCCCCTACTAAGATACCACAACGAGGGGAGAGAGATAATGACCTTGAAGTTTCACCTTCAGTAGGTCCCATATTGGTGACTAGAACTACTGGTATAAAAATCTATACCATGGGAGTCATTAAAATATATAATAATGTTGTACTGATATATAAGAGTAGTTATCCACAATAAAATACATGGAATAATATAAAATAAAGAAAAAATAAAACACAATGCAAGTGAAAATAAATCTGATACATATAAAGGTCTCCAAAATGAATTCCAAAAAACAATGATATTGGTTTCGAAACATAAACTATCCAAATGTATTTTCTAGTAATCTATAACATAATCAATAAGCCCTCCTCGAATATAGAAATTTGTTTTATATATGCAGTTTTTGCATACAAATATACTCAGTTTGAAAACCAGTGTCTCTTGTACACATATAAAAAGACCATAATAATCCAGCTATTATGAATCAAAAAAGTTAAACAACACTAATATAAATATACTTACATAAAAAAACCAAACTAAGGATTGGTCACCAAATAATGAATCGATGTATAATAATATAATATAACGAATATTGATGATATTGTACTTTACACCACTACATCACTGATATTACACTCTCTCGCCCAAATGTCGTAGGTCATAGTGCTCTCACTTCTTATGAATACCATAAAATAACATCACAGTGTTTCTTTAGACACCTGGTTAACCACATCAAATATCATAACTAGTGTAGTATGGTATCGTGAACATGAAGTACATAATTTTCATTCTCTAATCCTACCATGAATGACCACACTATATGGAATCACATCACATATAACATAAAGAGAACAAGGACATTACAGACATCTTAGATCACATTTACACAATGAAAATTATTCATTTTTTCCTTCACATCCCATTCATATCCCAAATTTTTTGAAGAGGGGATTAGATGGATTGGATGTCCTACTATATATCCTAACACTGAAATGTTGTAAAAAAACCCAAAATACTTGTTGTCAACACATTGGGGTAAATGTGGGTGGGGAATGTATAAAAATCAAAATTACTGTACAAAACACACACACACAAACATATATATATATACATCATAGAAGAACATTTATAATGGTTCAAAATCACGAAATTAAACATATCACAAGATTACCTACTTTTGATACCAAAGCTAAATTCATAACCCGACGCAAGGAAAAAAAATATATTTCCACATTTAAAATAAAATTTCTCCAATTAAGAAATTTCATATAAAAAAATGCATTCAACTTAAATCCACTTATATTAAATGGATTAAAAATTCATTATTATACCATATTTAAGTCGTTAACCTGCATTTAATTTCATTACTCCTTATGAAACATTCGTAACTAACCACAATCATAGCCCAACTGCATAACTACCCAACCACTAAAATAATTTCCCATAAAAAACCCTATCCACTATCCCCACACCATTAAAAAATACCAAACCATTGAACACATAATAGAACAAACCAGATTGTTACACTATTAAATATTTAGAAAAATTGGGGTCTCATTTTTTTCAACTTACTTTTTAATGGTGTTATCACCCAATCAACATGTTACTTAATAATTGAGTCCATTTACCATTAGTACATGATTTTTAAATAAAATTTAAAATTTAAAATCAATAAAAAAATGTATTCTACTATTACAATCATTAAAATACAAGAAAGGTCCCCAAACAAACACAATTTTCAGAGGTTTATTATCCTATAGAATTTACAATATCCAAGAAATAACAAAAAGTAATAGGATCATGATTCAAATTCCCATTGATTATTTTTCATCATTTAATAGATTTTATTATAACTTGTAATATGAATGAATCTATTACAAAATTATAAACAATAATAAAGCCACCATTCCAGATAAACGTAAATTGAAACAATGTAATTACTACCTAGTTGAACAGAGTTTTACAAATACTAAAAGTACCAAAATAAAAAGATTTTTCATAGAAGGAAACCACTTCACATGAAATTTAACCATTTATAAAAAAATTATTATTTACTATATGGTAATAAGACTCCATAAACACTCTTTTCCTGAGAAATAAATCCCAGAAAGAGTGAAGGAAATATCTTCACCATAGAAGGATTAAATCTGATACTATAATATTAGATATAATTTTAATTGTCCATTATAGTTGGATAAAATTAAATAGATATTTTTTATACAATTAAATGTTCTCCATTTTTTATAAAATTTATGTATGACTATTCCCCCTTTAAAACATTATTAATGACCTATAAAAAAAACATGAACCCCAATTTTCTTTAAAAAAATAAAAATGGATAATATGTAATTTTGGGAAAATCTAAAATTACTTTTCATAAGTCACCACTAATGACCTACTACTTGTGAGTCACTACCAATGACTTATAGGTAGCGAGATACTACTAGTGACATGAATCCAATGAGTCTCTTCCTGTGATTTTCCTCTAGTCTATCAAGGAGTTATCACCGGTGTGTTGCCTCAAGCAACCTTGTCCAAGTGACCTATCACCAATGACCTCTCACCACTGAGGATCATCCAATAACCATCCACCAATGATATACCTAGGTCAAGCAACACAATTTGATTTGTTGCCATCGATTCATCATCAGATTTTCTAAAAAAAACCCCAACCATCCAGTGATCACATCAATCATCATATTTTTAGCAAATTAGTAGTATTTGTTTTCTAGTCCAATACATAAGACACATCGTAATCGATTAACACTGTAAATAATTTAATGTAATAATATATAGAAACATATAAAGGGTCAAAACAAATATCCCTAAAGGTAACTCTCAAGGATCACATTTTATCCAAAACACTACCCCCAACTGAACCTATTATAAAGAAAACTCCCACAATTGATGAACAAAATAAAGAAACCTCATATATATGAATCATTAAAATTTTCTTCTATGCCAATTTATTATCCACATGAAGAGACAGAAACTAACCAACACATGTTTAATCGCATCATAGTATAAAGAATCTCGATTAATAATTAGGAAATCACTTTTTCACAAAATATTACATTATCACACATCAAACAATGGAAATCACATCAAGGTGAAAAAAATAACATTTATAACAATTTCCCCAATATAACATCATAAGAAAAAGGAGAGTAATGGAAAAGTGAAAAAATTATAGTTAATGGGAAAAAATCTACATAACACAATACTACATACTATCATCTTACCCACCATGCCTTCAAAAAAGAAAAAACAAGGTAGTCATTCATCTCTTAAAAACCTTCTCTCAACGTTCATGGATCTCTACTTGAAGCTCGAAAAAATTCATTTTATATTCGATAACTATGTATCTCTTGTATATGACATGGGTGTCATATTTACGATATCGATGTATTTGAGAGATGTGGAATATTTCTTGGACCTAGTCCTGTTAAGGTTGATCTGACAAATGGGGAGCCACCTCACCAACCAACCCCCACACATTAAAAGGTCCAACATACATGGGTGATATCTTAATCCATTATCTGAACCTCCGCATCTCATATCAAGATAAATCATTTAAGAACATGTGGTCCCAAAACTAAAACTCAATGGTTATCCTCCTGAAATTATCACAAATATTTTTTGTTTCTAGGATTCATTCATTATATCCTCAACAAAACAAACTATCTCTATCTTGCTCTGAACAACATATGTTCCATGAACTACTAACTCTATATCCTCTACCCATCTAAATTGAGAATTTAATGGCCTATTATAGAAATATAAAAGCATTTCCATCTTAATGAATGGTATATATATATTATTTGTAGATAATTAAACCAATGGTAGATGTCATTATCACAATACCCTAATGTCCAAGAAAAATTCCCACAACATATCCTCAGATGTTCAGTTAACTAAATTCATCTACCAATCATACAGAGGGTAGAAGATAGTGGTGAGGCTTAAGTACGTTCCATAATCATGCTTCAATCCTTTCCAAACCATTTAGGTAAAATATGAATCCCAATCTGATAAAATTTAACCCGATACTCTGTAAATCCATACCATATCATCCACATTCCTTTTTTTCAAATAGTCGACTATTCTACTCCATGATTTCTAATATGTTAGTTGATTTCATCAACTAATCAACTTTAACAAAGATTGCATCACAACATCATAATCTTGGGAAAATCCTATGATGAAATCTATGGAGATGGCTTCCATTCTCCAATCATGAATATAAAAGGGATACAAAAATCCTATAAGAACCTGATGGTCAGACTGTGAATTTTTGAAAAAAAAAATAGTGCTAAAAAATATTCTACATCCCATTTCATCTCTGGCAAGAAAAAATATGCCCATGATCCAGGGTAAATAAGGAAAACTCTTATGTGTACCACTAATGATGATATATGAAACCAATATAGGATTCAATCACACATATTGTATATATCCAACAACCTCTCAGAAAACAACATCTAGTTCCAACCTTCTTTCTAACACCCCTCTCAAGCATCACCCCATATAACACGATCACACATAACCTATACCTCTATGTATTCCCATTGAAAATCATCCTCAAATTTCCTCAAAAAGGAAAATACTATAATAAAAAACAAAAAACCTCTATCATTATCCACTCTTACATATACGTGTATGGTTATCAACAACTCATTCTCTTTCCACGAAACCAAAAACTTTTGAACAAAATCATTGTATAAATATCAATTCAAATCACCAGCCATAATATTCCTTGTTCTTGAGGTGTATGATATCTAAAAATCATAGTCTTAAAGAAACTCCATCCACCACCACTATAAATGAATTATATCACACATAGAAAATACATACCTCATAATCATATTATTCAAGGAGAACAAAAAGTTCTCCCTAATGTGGTAATCATTCCAATTTTTTTTTTGAAAAATAAATTTCTTTCTAGATCTAGATCATGTGTGTAATATTTAATCTCAATATTTTAAAACTACATTGACCCATAATAGGTCAGCTGATTCTGTTGCATTAATATTCGACCCAATAATAGATGGTGCATTCTATATGAATCCTAAAATATCACATGCTCTTGAAAAAATGAAGTACTAGATAACTGACCCAATTCACCATCATGAAATCCAATGCAACAAAGAACTGGTTAGTTCAGGTAAAATCACGGTCCTTTATAGTCAACACTCTCAATGTGGATACAACTCGGGAAAAATCGATCACATACCTCTGATAATATCCTATATGACCAATGAATATATGAACCTCAATATACTCTTAGTTTATTCGTAGGAAACAACATCCTTGACCTTAGAGGGGTACACATACTTGCCCTATTGAGACCATACATGATTGATGAAATACACATCACATTTTCAAATAATATATAAGGAACACTTTTAATATAGTTGGTATAGATACAGAACAAGGAAAATAACTATGATCATCATCATGATCCTCATACAACATTAGATAGATCCATATATCATCAATTAATATAATGAAAAACTAATTCAGTAACTCAACGAACACAGATTTCATAATCCCCATGAAAACAGAAGTTGAATTTCTAACATAGAATCGAATGACTATGAACTCTATGGTCCCATACCTATGTCTAAATGTAGTATTCTTGATATATCCATATTTTACCCTTAACTGGCGACATCTCCACCATATATAGATCATTGAGAACCTTTTATCCCCCCTCAAATTGATTAACATATCAAGGATCATTGGAAGAAGATACTGAATCATTATCTTGAACTGGTTCAACCTCTTGTAGTATATGAAAAACCAAATAATACCATCCTCCTACGTAGATAATAAGAATTCAAACCCCTATAGTTACAAACTAGGGTGGTTTAAACCCTTATGAATTAGATCATATATATTAATCCTCAATTACCAAAATTAAAATGTCTTCATCTATTATAGATCCATTATAATCAGTAAATAACTGAGAAACAAGTCTATCCCATACTCAATATTTTGTTGTGGGTGTTGATTCACTACCATCATAGTGAAAAAATTTATGAAGTCCTCTAAATTCTATAAATCCAATTCTAAACATGTGTCTACTTATACCATAGACATCTTATAAATTCTGGAAACATGGGGATCAAAACGCAGACTACCAATTTAGAAAATCCTCTATCCAATTAAAACCACTCAGTGGACATCTTCATATTATAACATGACTCTCTTAAAAATAAGATGATAAAAATCATAAGAGTAATAAAACCACTTGTTTCTATGGATAACATCGTAAGGATTCATCTTAAAAAGAAAATGATTCACACATGACTGGTTCTTACACAACATATGCGTCATTAGGATTTCAACCAATAAATGATATGCCTCATTTCAATGACCAATGATTAGAATCCACTACTGATATAAAACAACTCAAATATTAAAATTTTATACAGTGAACCAATACTTTTTAAGGACATCCCTAACTACAACTGATCACTAGTGCCTATAGCCATCCCATTTTCAACAAATTAAAAACACTAATGTCAAAATTCTATAAATCATTCCACCGGAAAACATACAACATACTCTTCCAGTAATATTAATTATGAAATTGATAAAGCCTCAAACGAATGACTAGGTCATTTAACTAAACCTATTTTATTTGGGACATATATAGATGAAGTTTAGGATCAATAGATGAAAGAGACAAAAAAATTTCTAGGCCTTATAATATAAATTTTCTTTCAGATTCACCTTAATTTATATTCTTAATTATTATACTTTTATCATTCCCATAAAAATAAAAATAAAATTATAATTATGTATGTCCATTTCATAGGTATCTACCCAAAATGATGGTCCATCTAACATAGAAATTAAATAATATCATATTCAATGACCTAGATCACAAGGAGCCATAAAATCACATTTTCTAGCCTCTCAACCTATCCTATGTCACACACCAATGTCAACTAGAATTGTATCCATACCAAATCAGACATTATTCACGGTGACTAACTCCATACTTGATCATATTTGTCAACCATTACCTATGATAAAACTCTTCTGTGACATTATCCCTCCAATGATACCATTATGAGGGGATGGATATAATGACTCTCATGTCCCACCTTCAATAGTTCCTAATATAGAGAATAGAAATGTGGGTATAAAAATATATGTTATGTGTGGAATTAAAGTATTTAATAATGAAATATAATTATATAAGATGAATCATCCATAATAAAATCCCCCAAATAATAGATAATACATCTGATCCCCCCACAATGCATCTGAAATTAAAATATATACATATATATTTCTCCAAAATAAATACAATAAAACAATGATAATGTAAGGAGATAATAACTATCTTAAGTCCCAAGCTGTTAATGTCTATCATGGTCCGTGATTTCCTCCTAGAGAAAGTAAAATAGTTTTATATACACTGGTTGAGCCTAAGTTTGTAATAATTAGAAAAACCAAATCCCATCATGCCAATGTCCCCACCCTCTCTTTCATCTCTGGTTCTTAGAACCAGGATTCCTGGATGTGGACCTTTTATGGATTGTTTACCAGTGGGAGAAAGCTCATTATTTGAGGGGATTTATGGTTAGACTGAATTTACTTTCTATTACCAATCCCTTACTAGTTGTTCATTAGGTCAGGTGGAACCCCAAACCCCATGGTCATAAATGGAATACTGACTGCTCATTATCCCAAGGCCTTATATGGGGATAAGGCTTCATCTATAACCCCTGGTGATCCATTAGACTCACATTTATCTAGTTCTATGGGTATGTAGAATCTCTTTGGGGTATGGAGAAGTCTATGCCAAAGGGCCTTGATATGTTCCATTCTAATGGTATCTCGTTAGCATTGGTGGAAAAAATCGCAAATATTATCTTGTATTTTTTGGCATGTATCTATTTTTCTACATGGGGCAACATTTAATTGATTCACGTGTTCAAATAACTCCTTCTATCTAGCTCTGTCCTCATGCACCAGTGGCACAAAGAGAACGTCTTGGCTGATTGTCTAGCCCCTAAGGCCTCCCATGAGGTTTCCCTTCAAGTGTTTAATAGCATAATATATCTTCCCCATGAGTGTGATTATGTTTCTTTATGGTATTCTTATGTATCCACATCTATATTCCCGATTGATTCCTTTGTATGTTTTCACTTTCCATTTTTAATAAGTTCTATTAATTTTGGCAAACATCCCCTATATAGATATAGTAAAAAAATACAAACCTCATCAAGATTCATTCCACAAATTACACATCAATGATTAATATTATAATTCGAATCATGTCGATAATTTTTACCCCACACCAATTTCCCACTAATTTTAGGCTATCTCTCCCTAACATTATACGTCATGGTGCTTTAACCTATTCCGAATAACATTTCATTTCATCACAGCCTTCTCGTAGATTCCCGAGAAACCAAATCTTATCTCATTACCAATGTAGCAGTGTACCAAGAAAATGAACATAATAAACTGTATTCCATCTTCCTATACTGAATGACCCTCATCATGTGAAATATCATAACATCTTATCCAAATACACAATAACCATCACAATCTCATGAAATCACATGTATAATGTTGCATGTTTGATTTTCTTCCATAACAACACTTAAATATCACCAATTCATAGAAGAGGGTACATAGAAGGGAAGGAAGAAAACAATTCATCCTCACACTAGGATTTATGAAATAATAACCCACAAAAATTTTGATGCCATCACATGGTTCTCGGAATGGGTAGGTGCATATAGAAATCACAAAGAATATTCAATATATATATATGTATATATATTTTGAAAAAAACACATAATACCTATCCTAATGGTTTACAACCAATTCATAAAAATCTCAAAAAATATTCCATTAATAATGCCTATGTTAAATTCATATCCCAAAAAAATTAAAACAAAAGACACAAATCAATTCCCACTAATAAAACCACATTTTTTTAAATATATAGGTTTCATATGATCAATATATTCAACAATAAAACCCCCTTAAATTTATGTATTCACCTCTCTCTAGAATCCCACAATAAATCATTATAATGCATTTCATTGTATTATGACTCTGGAAACTAGTATAACTAACCACTATCACAACCCTATTATGAAACCATACTACCCCAACCATCACATCCCTATTATACAATGATATCCATTTCACCAAAAACCTTCACATATACACAATCTTTCCACATATCAAAAAAAACAATGTTTCATATTTAGAAAAGTGGTTATTAATTAGTTCTGCTTCATTAATTAATTATTTTATCTCATAATAAACATGATCTTGGTTCATCGAGTTCATTAACCATATAAACATAATTATCCAGCTGCATTTAAAGTGTTCATGTCATATAAAAAAATAAACCCCATATTTCAAATCATAAAATCACAATAATGGACCCAAAATAGATAACATTTCTAGTGGATGTTTAGACTATATAATTTGAAACATCAATTTAACAACAACAAGCCATAATACCAAAATTCACATCCACCTTCCCCTATTTATTTCATTTAGACTATTAAATTATATTTGTATAGATGTATTCAACCATTCCACAATGATAAAAAATAAAAAAATTCTACATCATGATAAAAATAAATTAATATGAAGTAATTATTCATGGATGAGCAGTCCTTACATATTCTTGTAGCACCAAAATACTAGGGAGCACATAAGAGGAACCCTCTTTGAGGGAACTCAACACAACTGAAGCCAATGGTTTCACAACACTAAGGGATGAATCTATAATAAAATATTTCTTCAGTGAATGAAATTAAAGAAATTGGTAATGAAGGTTACTCTCTTTAAAGGGATTAGATATGAAACTTGTGAGATAGATACTATGGTGATTGGATATTACAGTTTGTTATGATGAAATCCAGTCATTTTAAACATAAAAAATGAATTCATAATTTATATAAATTGACGTTATGATTAATTACCATTTAAAATGGTTTTCAAAATCTATAATTAAGTTATTAAACCCCAATTTTATAATAAAAAAATCAAAATTAAAAATATGAACATTTTAGAAATACTTGATAACCTGTTCATGAGTTGTTTCCCACAAACTACTGCTAGAAAGTCGACACTCGTGAGTCTCTATTGGAGAGGTACTAGTAGTGAGGAGCCACCAATGAGGCAATAATAGTGTGGTGCCGAAATCGAGGCACATCCAGTGAGTCACAGTTCCTGAGTCATTGCCAATATGTTCCTTCTAGTGAGTCACCACCAGTGATCTCCTGATTGTGAGCTCCCATCAGTGAGTTGTTGCCCATGATTCCCTTCCGGAATACCTAAGCCCTCCCCCACCACAAAATCCCTCAAATACATAAATCATCAAAATACTAATTATTTGTCTCATATATATGTTCCAATACACTACTGTTGTATTCATCACAATCTATCAATGAGAATTCATTAATATAAAATAAATAATATTTTAATGTCTCATGTTGTTACATTATCTTCTAATAATGTAATTTTAATTTATATATGATCACGAGATTTTGATCCTATTATAATATATTAGGGTACTATGAGGTGACTATTAAGGGTTTTTTATCCCATCCTATATAAAAAATGACGGAAAAATACCTAACTAATGTCTTCCATTAAGGGGGATTCAAACCCCACTATTTCTCTAGATATATCACAATATTATAAATATTAGAAACACATGATAGAATAACAAAACCACTTATAACACCTAGAAATGTATATATAATGCCAAAATAAAGGATACTATCTTATGGAATGTGGAAATATAATCAATAAAGAATGATGGGTGTAGATATATGTCCCAATAATGGGGATATGATCGGTAAACAATTCTATGAATATTATATCATTTTTCCCTTGATGTAACAATTTTTACTAAACAATACATTCATGGTTGTGTCCATCTACAAACTTAGAGTGTGGAAACCATATACATGTTGTGTGGATTAAACCACATAGTGTGTGGGTCAACCTGGTTCATTAGAATGTACTCCTTATGAACATGTTGTATAGTTGAGTAAAATCACAATCAATTGGTACCCATAATGTATATTTTTTATATATATCTTGGCCAAAAACCCTTACACATGATTAGTGTGGAATACAATCCCATGTTCCCCTAGAAAAAAGGTGTGTTATCATGTTTTTTTACCAAATGGCATGGATTCCTCTAGAATCATCACTATTACATCCACCAAATTTGTCTCACAATCAGTTAGGAATGAAGATAATCTCAAGGGAATGATCCCAAATGACACTACATTGGTCTTAATTTCCAATATCCAATCATCTAAAATAGGTTTTTCTGTTGACCTATACATTTAATATCATACATTCATCATAATATTATGGATCATTACTCAGTATAAAACTTTTAATTTATAAAAAATTCTGAATAATTTAATAAAAATTCACAAAATTTGTTCAAGACCCAAAACAATATAGATCCAAGTTTGATCCCATCCAAAATAGAACTAATAGTCAAATTATCACCAAACCTAAGGGAAACGATGGACAGAAGAAACAAATGAAGAAAGAGAGAACAAAAAATTTGAGATAATCAATTCTCAATTATAGATCATCTATAATTTAGTAGTTCATAATCTAAAGTAATAATAATTAACAAGATGAAATTTTTATGTTATGGATAATAGAAATAAATAAATAAATTATATATGTCTCCTTTAAAAATATTTTTGTTGAATTCCAATAGAGATAAAAAATAAATTGATTTTGTCTCCAATAATTGGGAAAATCCAAAAATAAATATCCTAATATAAATTTTGGTCCTACTATTAGTGAATAATGGGTCTTAGATGATTTTTTAGGTAATACCATTTGATTCCATTAATTTATTATATATTTTCTCCTCTAACACACATCACACATTCAATTAATGATTTATCTCTAAATTATCATAGTAATGTGTCTAGAACTAGGGTATTTATTTTAAAATTATAAAAATATGCCTTTCTTGGTCAAGAAATAATAATAAAAAATTAAATTATATTAATTAATTAATTAATTAATTAACATATCTTTACAATCATCACAAATATACGAACTGTTGTGGGAATAATTTTAAAGAATCCTTATATTTATTGTAGGGGAAACTAATGGTATAGATACAATTGATTTATTAGATTCTATATCTGGGAAATTTCTCATGAAGAAATGTATTATTTAAATAATGGTTTGTGTGTGTGTGCATACATTAATATGATTACTATTTATAATATATCCATTTTGGGGAAATAAAAAACCAATCACATTACACCAATAATAAATAAGAACCCATAATTAGTTATAGATTCTTATAATGGGTTATGATAATAAAATCTATGTGATTAAATTCTGCCCATAATCATGGGATTTCACATGAAATGATAATCCTACACCAAAATGTGATGGTATAAAGATCAAATCTATCTATCATACCCCAAAATGTTCTCTTAGAGGTTCCCATGGTTAAATGGAACTCAAATGAAGTGAATGTATCCCACATTATGTTTCCTCGCATGGAAATGAAACATCATCACTGGGTAATCCAAAAAGGTATCTCCTCTATCAATATCTGTGTCACCAAAAAATTTCATTTACAACATCTTATACAGATAACCTCTATTACGACACGTGTATGAAATCGTAAACAAGAACCATGTTTTTGTGTGTGTGTGTGTAAACATAAAAGATAATAAACTTCTACAACCACGAAAAGTACCTTGAATCCTTTAACGAACCATGGTGATATCTTAATACCCTAACCATAAATTCATTAAAAATTCATTTAAAGTCATTCAAGAACCCATGATGTCCATAATTGGACAAAAATATGCCAATATGCTATTTGGAAAAGCATTTCAATCCACTATAAGTCAATTTCGTTCACTCTCAGATAACCTGAATAGTCATCGTTTTTTCTTGTATGATCCTTGATACCATATACCATGAATAACTTATCTCTATGTAATACATGGGAGACCTATATGGTCTGATTTATAGAACCATGAATCATTACATATTTATAGTGAAGTGTGAATTGTTACATTTATAATACTCACCCAAATCCAATGTGACCCCCATGCACCAACAAAATATTCAAAAATAGTTTCACATTATATCATCCAAAACCTAAATAATTCATTATGTAGTGCCATATTTTAGGAAAAATAATTCAATGGACATTTTAAAATTGAATATATAAACTGCTGGAAAACAATATACAATCATGATGTGATAAAATAATTTTAGTTAGAGGTAATAATACCTGCTACCCCATGATTTAATATGCTCTATTTTATTATATGTGTCAACAATATCCATTTAAATTTTTATTTTAATTGTAGAGAAGTGGTATTACAAGTTAATTTGATCAATTATCACAATGGTAACACCATCGAATCTTGTTTATAGGGAATCCCCTTCACAAAATCTATAGATATAACATATTATATCTAGTGAGGGATCTCAAGCTATTAAATCATGTTTTGATAAAACTAAAATTTAATCCATCACCTATTGGCAGATTATGTATTTAGAAATGGACATGAAAAAAATATTATAAATTCCTACCCACAAAAACTATCATTGAATTTATTGATAAAAATTTTTCACTCTACGATGAATAGTTATGTGGGATGTGATAATGTTCCCCAATATCTCCTCATGAAATTCTTCTAAAACCATTATTTATATTTGGAAAAGGATTACATACTCTCTATGATTAAAAATTATAAAAGGTCATATTTTTAGGATCTGTGGTCGTATAAAATATCATAAGCATTGCCTCTAAATTATAATCATATTTCTTGTTGGAAAATGTTTGGAATCACTCCAATTATGTTGAAACCTAATTATTTTATTTCTCAAAAATATTGATTAGTATGTCACTAATGTGATTTATGATTTATCATAGTATAAAAATCATTAAATAAAATTTTACAATTACATAGTTACCATATGTTATGAAGAAGCACAATCAGTTCAAATAGATATACCATTGATAGTGATGATCTGCTATTAGTTAAATATGATATACTAGTGGATTACATAAACAACCATAATCTAATGGTGAAGGATCTACCATTGAGGACATCCACCTATAGTTCAATATATGAAATTTTTATTAAAAAATGATCTTAACAATAAACATTAAATACCACTAGAATTATGATACCTCTAGATATTTTCTACCAAAATACTTTTTCAACTCCAATAGCAATGATACCTCTAGAGTTTATCCACTAAAAGAGATATTCTATCATCAAACTTGTTCTACCAACCGAGCTATGTTACATCTAGACATGTTTTACCAATATATTTCTTCTACAATCATAATGATCTACAGCCAGATCTGATCCACCAAAAATCAGATTTGCTGTAAGTATAAATGTTATACCATTGACATCTATATTTCAGGACCATTCTATAATTAATCTAATATATGTTGGTCTTTGCAACCAAAAATGATTTTATACCATTGTAATTCTTCCATTTTCTTCCTTGAATTTAAGTCATATAATGACTAGTTTATGAGAGTTAATATAGACATTGTTACATGAATTTATTAATATTTACTTCTAAACTACGCCACAGATTCATTTAATACAAATTTACTGAATTTCGGATTGTGTGCCCAGTATAATGATCCATTATATATTTATTGTTATTCTTTAATAGATAGTTTGAATCTATATATATATTTAGAATATCTTCATCATCTATGTGGATACTAATATAATGAAACATAAATGTAACTGAAAGTATGTAATATATTGAAGATCAAGAAACATTCATCTATAATATAATAAAACATGTTCATAGAGACTCACTAAAAACAACAATTTCGACAACATGATATGTTTTCTACAATCTATGATGCTATGTCCTCATTAAAATTTTGATGAAATTATTGATCTCATTTCCAAGATATTATCATAGAGCTCTAAAAATATGATGCATCACCGACAGAGAAACATATTTTTTTTATCTCTAATCACATTGCCCTTATGTTTTCCAATTTATATTAAAAATTTGTGTTGCATTAATCAGTTTATTTGTATTCACATTCTCATGCACTGAAACTATATTGTTCTTGACACACACATAGTTATTCTAAATTTTTATACACGTGAAAACAATATATGTTTTCATTTGGGAACAATTCTTTTCCCATGCATATTTATAGAATTAGATTTGAGCCTAGAAAACCAATGTGTTGTTGTTTATAATACATTATTTGGATTCTGAAAATTATTTTTTTTAACTGTCTTCTGGGCCATTAAAAAATTCCATATTGAGGGGATTAAGTCTCGACCTATGTTTTATCATCTATTTATATTATTATATGTGTTTTTAATTTTTTTATTTTAAAGGTAAAACTATATTTTTTATTTCAATATATAAACAAAACATTACTTTGATAGTTATTCATAACATGTGTTAATATAAATTGTTTGAATGAGTAATTTGAATTAAAAAGATAATGTAATCTAAAATATTGTTTTAATAAGGCACTAATCTCGCTTTATAAGAATTTATAAAATATAAAACATATATAAAAATATTTTTTCTTTAAATTGGTGTATTTGATTATATTTGGTAATTTTGTTTTTAAAGAATTAATTTTTGAAAATATATATTTTGTACTCAATTAACCCCCTCTTTAGTAAATTGGGCTAACCATCATTTGGTATCAATTGGATTTAAAATATATATTCAAATATGATTCTACTTTTATTTGAATAAATTTATTTTCTATTATTTAAAATTTTAAATATTTTTGGATAATAATAGATGAGAGGGATATACTAAGAAAAAATATCATTTTTTTAATAGACCAAAAAATTATTTGTGGAAGTTTATAATGATTATTCATACTGAAAGAATGGGTTTTAAATTCTTGAATATAATGGTAAGAAAATATTAATTACCTAATAATGATAGATTTGAATGGTGTGATCAAACTGAAGTAGCTTATAATAATAAAAGTAAAATACTGAATTCTCTTAATTGAGAATATGGAGATTGGGAATTTAATTGATTCTCAACACGTACTATATCTTCTAAACATTGGGATACTTTAGTAATATATTAATATGAAACATATAATGGCAAAAATATTGTGTAATTACTTATAAAATTTAATAAGATACTTATAAGATAAAATTTGGAAAACCTATTTTTTATATGTATCATTGGAATAGATAGATATTAAATACAATTCATTAATTAGGATAATAAATTCTAGAAAAATATCATGTGATGTTCCTGTTTAGGTGTCTACTAATATATATGTAGAGGGAATATAATCTCAATTTGAAATTCATGTGATTTAATATTGATTTTTATGGACATTATTTGAAAAATAATGATGTATGAGGACTAAATAATAGTATACATAGAAGATATGGTTGAACAAATTTGAAAATATAATCCTTTAATAATAAATATTCAGAACACAAATATAAGAAGAGAGAATAGATCTCAATTTATAAAGAGTATCCAATCGATATTTTTAAAGAAATGGCCCACATAGATAAAATATTAAAAATATCTCGAAAGAGGAAGATGTTATTTAGGAAAATAGTAATAAATGTAAATATGATAAAAAATAATCTAGAGAAATTATCATAAAAAGGAACAGTTTTAAATGAAATATTATGTTATGAATCCAAGGGAAATGTTCATGTCAAAACTAATTGTCCTATGTTATGATTTAGGAACAATTATGATTATATGAATAAGATATATAAGAAATACATTAATGAAACATGGAGTGATTTGGAGGTTTTCTCATTTGAATCTGATTCAATTATAGAAGTCATGGATGATTAAGCCAATATGTCTTTGATGGAAATAACATCTGAGGTATGTAATATTTTACCCCCATCTCCTATTTTTATTTCTAATAATTTTGGAGATGTAAACACTGATGAGAAAATATCTAATGAATGAATATTTTAATATTTTAATATTTTAATATTATGTAGGATACCATTAATGAAATTAAAGATAAATAAAAAATTTAACAAACCATTGTGAATTGAATACATGTTTTAAAACACATCTAACTACGGAGAAAGAAATAAATGTTCAACTATTAATAGAAGACATTGAGTTGAAATTATTTAATGACAAACTAATTAATGGACTATGTTTATTTACAAATGGGAAAATACCATTAATAAGATTCCTGTAAAGAGAGATAATATATAATATGTTTTTAGGTAACCTATTAATAAATTATGGTTTCCTAAGGCTTTAATTAGTAACATTTATAGACCCATGAATATTTGGTTTCCAATGTATTTTTTAGTTAATTGTTTTTTCTAGAAATCATACTTGAAATGTTTTAGTGAGAAAATATGGTATATGGTATCTATAAAATGATATTTTTAGACACACGACTGGTATTATTCATGTTTCATGTACCTAATCAATGTGTAGGGTGGACATGTCACTAGTAGTGACAATGAAAAGGGATCATTTATTGGAATTGGTCAAATTAGAAACTCCAATTCTATTTTAATTTACAAATTTTTATTTGAATATGGATTAATGTATAATTTTGTTAGCTTCATAGAGAAATTTGATGATTGTTTTCATGTCAAATTTAAAAAATTATTCAAAAAATGATATTTTTTCAAAAATAAATTTCTTTTTTACTACTATGAGAAATGATAATGTATATGTTGTAAATTTTTATTATTTTTTTTAATATTATTTCCAGTTTATGTTCCGTTCATAATGAATCTTGTATTATTAGTAGGAGACATTGAAATAGAAATATTAATTCACATAGAAATCAAACAATTAATGGTTATTTAAATGATCTACCTAAATTATAATTCTAGAATAATAAATCATATAACCTATGTAAAAAAGGGAATAATCAGAAAATCTAATTCAAATTAATTGAATATTATTTGACTTATGAACCCACAATGATGGTTCAAATGGACTTGATTGGAACTTCTATATTTTTTCTCTTAAATGGGATTCACTAAGTTAATGTTCATATAAATGAATATTCTAGATATACATGGATATTCATTAATGATAATAAAGATAAAGATAGTTATTATTTTAGATGTATGAAAAAAATTTATAAACTATTATTGTATTTATCATGAAGACCTTAGAATGTGATAATATCAATGAGTTGGGAAATAAAAAAAAATTATTTAAAAAAAATTCTATAATCATAGATTTTTTTGTCCTAGGGAACCACAACAGAATGGTGTAGGAAAAAATGAAAAGGAATGATTATTTTAATTGAAAATATAATTCTAAATTAGTATGAATTAAATATTTATTTTTTGGAAGATATTTTGAATATAAATTTTCAATTATTTAATAGTGTACTTATTAGACCAATCAAGAAAACTATTTATGAATTTTAGAATGGTATAAGAAATGATAATTATATTAGTGTTTTTTTTGTAAATTTTTTATTTTCTATAGTAAGGATAATCTTGAAAAATTTTATTCCAAAAGTGATAAGGAAATTTTCTAAGGTTATTCAACTACTGGTAGGTCATAAATAGGTTTTAATAAAAATTTGATTATAAAAGAATCAATTTAAGTAAACATTTATAAAATAAGTCCACACGCGCATATAAACCTTTATAAAACATTGATGACGGTCAGAAAGAACCGAATATTAATTATAAACCATTTGCAAACACTGTAAGGCAAGAAGACAAATAATCCAGATCTGAGGAACAACCTAAAACAAAACTTGGTCCTATATAATGAAATATGTTTTCTAACCCATCTTTTCTTAATTTTATTCAGAATAAAATATAACACACTTTTGATGATGTGGCTGTACATCTATATAAAGTAACGCAATATAGAAATTCTCTTTGAAAATCTGATGAACATCCATCATTATAGTCACATCTTGTTATTAAGATCATCAATGATGAAATTAATTATGACCATTGGGTGTTGGTAACACAATTATACAAAAAATATTTGTTTAATGAATAGAATTGGTCACCAGTTGATGGACTTAAAAATATTCTCACTTTTGGAACTAATGGGGTGTTTATAAACAATGTTTATGAGTCCATTAATATATTTAAAAATAAAAAAAATGTTTGGTTGCACAATGATATAGTTAAGAAGAGTGTATTGATTGTAATTTAACCTTCATACTATTGGCTAGAATTGAATCATATAGAATTCATCATTCATATGTATAATTTTTTTTCTAATTATATGAATTTAATTTCAAGAGTAAATTCTCACATGGTTACATTTTTGAGGTTTTTTTAACAAACAATGAATTTTAAAATACCCATTTTCCAAATCATGTTTTTAAAATTAAATAATTATTTATATGATTTAAAGGAATATCCTAGAGATTGGTAATACAGAATAACTTACATTATAATTTATAAATATTTCTAAACTATAATAACTAATACATATCTATTTATACAAATAACTTCTAAATGTGTTTTAGTATTCTATAATTATACATTTGATATTATTGTGGGATTTTCCAAAAATTATATCTGTACAGTGTTTTCAAAAATAATAAATAGTAAATTTGAAATTACTTCAATGATATTATAAAAATTCATTATTGATTTTATAATTTTACATAATTAATATCGAATAATTTTATATGAATTTTACTACACAAATAAAATTACAAAACATTTTGGTTTTCATATCACAAAAAAGGTGTGATACTCAATTGGGTACAACATGTATACTATATCTTGATGGAACAATATAGTAAGTAGATAAAAATAATTTAAGATGTTTGATTGTATTATTACTAAACATTTATAATATCTAATCAAATATTATATTTTGTGTTAGAATGTTTGATCAGTTTCAATAAAATTGTAAATAATCTAATTTACATGACATTAAAAGTACATTCAAATACCATAGGTATAAATATTTTGTTGGAATATTCTACCATAGAGTAAAATAATTTGAATCAGTTAGTTATCCATATACACGTTACGATGTTTGTATGATAGATAGAAAAATCACCACTGAAACATGTGACTTTTTTCACAATTCAAAAGTATAACGTTAAAGAAAAATGAAAAATTATTCTCTCTTATCCACTACGGAGGCTGAATAAATAGCATCAAGAAGATAATGTGAACATATTTTGTGGAAAAGAACAACATACTAGATTATGTATATCAATTTTTTCAGGTTCCTATAACTTTTTTCAACATAAGTGTGACAATTCTTTACTAGACTCATGTATCTTATTATATAAAAATATATTTCTATTACATATAAATTTTTGATAGATCATTTACATAATGCTCACATAACTCTAGATTTCAGATAAATTTAACGTCATCTTGAAAATGTTATTAAAAATTCATTGAATTCAGAGTGATTTAAATATATTAAACCAGATATAAGAATGATAAAATTTGGTTAATCCCTTATCCGCTAATTTTCACTATTTGAAGATCGATAATTGGATGATCCACTACAGAAGGATCCTCCATTAGAAGATCCACCATCTAAAGATCCAACATCTAATGATCCACCATTGGAAGATCCCTCGATAGATGATTCATCATTTGAAGAGTCATCATTTGAAGAACCACATTTGAAGATCCACCATTGGGAGATCCCACATTGGTCAATCCACCATTGGGTGATCCACCATTGGTAATCCATGATTTGGTGATAAAAAATAGAGTGATCCACTCTTGGAGATCCACAATTATTGTTATATGGATGGATACTTTGTTATTATTTGATGCTATTCCTGTTATCATTGTTATAATTTTAATTTGATTTGTTTTTTTATAATTTTGTATATATTAAAATAAAAAATTTTGAAATGATAAAATTTTACATAAATCAGATTTTGGAACACTATATTTCTTATACCGACCTTTTGAACCTTTTAAACATCCCTATATATGGACACTCAACTATCGTGGTTCTCTTCTTTCACCTTTTATTTTAATTTAATATTGTGAATAAATTAAACCAAAATTTATACACATAAAGGATAATAACCTATGAATAAAACTTGTCAAGAATTGATTTTTTATATTTTAAAACAGAAATATGATAACGTACGACACAACTGGTTGTTGAGTAGAAAGAAATATATGGGGAATGGATGATTTCATGTAATTCATTAGTTCCAATGGTGATTTTGGAATAGGGATGTTTTGAATATATTTCAATGTATTTTCATCTATATTATCCGAGTTTGGTTCACCAGTTTTACCAATATGTTGTGTACATATTTGGGGAGAAGAATCAAATCATTCATAGAATTATAGATATAAATTAGTTTATCATTTTTTTATATAACAGTATCATTTCATAACTTTACTACATCGATGTTTATCAGATTAATGTCTAGAATCAATACCAAGTGATAGGTTTTTGTGTATGAGGATACACTACTGGATCTAAATGGACATGGACAATGCGAATAACTGCAACTATAGAACATGTTGGTAAGAACAAAACCCTATTGAAATTTATTCTACATATGTTGTGTCCCTAAAAAGTGGATTTTAGAAAAATGAGTGATCATGTTTTGTTTTTTATTTAGAAAATTGGGCATATAATTAATATTTTTAGATATCATATGGTGTATCTATTGAAGTTGGGTAGGACCTCATCCATGTAAAACTATCAATTTAATCCTCTAATGATTTCATATATGCTGGATTCCAAGGGATTGGCTGATCATGATGAGGTAGAAGAAGTAAAATATGGTGATTTCTATTTAATTAAATTAAAATATAAGTGAATGAATGAAAACTAGAATCTATGGATAATGAAATGGTTTGAAAAAAATTATTCACATTATGATAATTTAATCCTCTGAATGACCCTACATGGAAAATTAATATTGTTGATCATGAATTACAGCCTCGTGATATAGTGACTTGTTCTTCTTATGAGGGAATATAATAGGAAGAATCTCAGATATATTAAGTGAATGTTGGTCTCTATCTTGAGTAAGGATGTGATCTAGATATAGTCAAAATCCCAATTCATTCGTATGTATCTTCATGTACAACTTTTTATGTCCCTTCTAAAGATATCCTTATAAGTGATGTTAAAGAATAGAAGAACCATTTATCATGATAATATCATGATTTGAGTTATTATAAAACCTTAAATGAACAAGATGAAGTGTAAGATGGTTCCGAGGAATGAAATAATATTGGAAGTCATCACTGAAAAGGCCGTGATGATGATGTCGATGCAGTTGAGATTCAACAACCACATAAATATCCTATTTTTTCAGAGCTAAGAATGAATATAATTGGTGATAGACTGAGTTTTGTTCGTCCTCCTAATGATTCTACCTCAGTTAAATATGATCCTTGTTTTCTATTAATAGGGATAAATCCCTCGGTTCTACTTGTTGAAGATCAATTCATAGAGGTGAATAATTTTCCATAGCTAAGGATGCTCATGCATCCATGGGGTACCCATATCATTGTTCAATGATTCAATTTATTTTTTTATGAGTGAGATAAATATAAAATAAGTGAGGATGACCATAGTAGTTTACTAGAGAATGGTGATCCTTCTCTCTCAGTTTTAGAATATATTATAAAATATCCCATATTAAGATAACTGATTATTTTGGATAGCTCCAATCATATATTTATGATATATCTTTTATATGATCTATACAAGTAGAAAATATTTTTCAATTCTCTAAATTGGTTCCTCAACATTTACCTTCAACATATGTTGTTCCATTATATTTTTTTTATTAGATCTGATTAAGAGTCTATCAATGAGAGGTTAAATTATAATTTTAGTGGAGTTAATCAACCTCAGTATACTATAGTTATACAAATTAGTGATGATGATATGATGAAAATATTTGAGAACATAACATTTTATATTCATCCAACAATGATTTTTATGATTCAAGAAAATTATAATGAAAATTGAATATTATATAGTGAGATAAAATCTAAAAAATCTATCTTTGTTGAGATGACTGCAATCTTTTTTTCAAGACAAACGTCACTTTTTGAGGCGTTTGATACCCTACCACCTAATTTTTCCTCTACATCGACCACCCCACCTCATTCATCCTTTTTTATGGTTATATGATCATATTCATTATGAGGGAGTAGTTTTATTCCAGCATAGGTGATCTCACAACATCTCATCACAAGAAACTTCGACAAAATAGTTAACATGGTGGGAATATATATATTCTTGTTAGAGAGTATGTGAATGAAGATATAGTTTATAGGGAAATGATCTGTAAAGAAATTAAATATTACCTTTAATGAATTTATACTGATCATGGGATACATTCTCATTTTCAATTTCTTTCCTGGAATTTAAGGATACCTCCAATAACTAGGGCCTTCAATGAACAAGTAGCACAACATAAATTTGTATCCTATCTTATAAATATTTTTATGGAAGATAAAAATGGATTATTCAATAAGATAAATAGAGGTTGAAAATTTATATTATATTTAGTTAATATAAATAAGGAATTTCATTATGTCTATAGGACACTGGTGGTGGCCCCATGATCCATACCTATATCATCCATAACATCTACAATAGCATCGACACATATGATTCCATAGTATCAGGCCTTTATACTGTCACGAGAAAAAGATATTTGACATTCTAATATATTGGGGATTTATGACCTTACATTCTAAGATATTGGGGATTTATGACCTTCTTACTTCTACATACACACCTTCAGTTTCTCACTATCCACTTCTGGTTTCTAGAATATGTAAATTTCTATTTGGTCTTACATATTTTGAGTTATGAGTTATTCCATCTAGTATTATTATTTTATAGGTATTATATTTTATTTATTAATATTTATTGATATTTAATCAAATGGAATACCTATTTTATTGATGATATTATCCTATAAATCCATAATTATATCATTACATTTTTACGGTATTGTCTTATCATTTTAAAAAAGAAAAAATTTGTAGAAATTGTTTTGATGGAATTTATGATTTTATGTTTTTTAATGATTTTAGAACATAAACATCCTATCTCACACATTCAATTAGAAATGCTGAGTGGTTTATTGATTTAATATTATTATATACATATTTAAATTGATTATATATATATATAATTAAAAAATTCCATGATTTTTAACATAAATTGATGGAGATTTTTGGAACCAGCTTATTTAATTTCTAACCAATAATTTTTATTATGTTTTAATGGGATTAATATTTTTTCGTAGTATATAATGCTTAAAAAAATTTAATAAGTTTAGATATACCATTAGTTATGTAGATCCACCTTCAGTTCGTTGGGATCTACTATTGGCAGTGATAATATACCACAAGATAAATCTAATATATCAGTGGATTATGTATACCACAAAGCACTACTGGTGATTATTCTACCATTTTGGAAATACACTATTTTTCAACATATATACCATTATTTAATGTATTATATTATAATGTACATTATTTAATGTTAATGTTCTACTACCACAAGCGATTTTCTACCACATGACTTCTACTACTACCCGATCTGTGCATCTATAATAATTATACTGTTTTGAGTTATATGTTACCATTAAACCTGAGCTACTACAAAAGTTTTTTCAGCTGGTAGACCAACACCACCCCATTTTTTCGTCTACTACAATCTAGATCTACTACTGGACCAAATATACTATTGATAAAATCCATCATTACTTCAAATAAACTAATATTTATATATATATCATTGGAATATGCTACCATCAGTATAACATAATATTGTTCTATTCTACTTCCAATGATAGTATACCACAATCATGCTATCATTTTCATTTTGAATTTAATGATTCTATTGACTAGTTTATGGGATTTCTTGTAGAAATGCTCACATGGATTTATAAATAATTATTTATAAAATTAACTTATAGATGAAAAAAATGAAATCTGAGAGGTTTCATGATTTATAGTTAGTATAGGGATCTTGGATATCATTATTATATTTCTTTAATAGATAATATTATTATTTAGAGCAATATACATATAATATATCTTTTATTTTCATGGATTCCAATACATTGATACATAAGTGAATGTGAAAGTGATGATTATACAGAAGAACAACAACCTTTCATATATTGAATCCCAATTCATAGGTTTGGAGTCTTACTGAATAACTACTTACTGAAAATAGAAAATATTTTCTCAACTCCACGACATACTAAATTCATAAAATTTATGAAATTGTTCTGTCCCACTTCCATGAAATTGTATAGGATATCTAAACAAAAAAAGTATCATAGAATAATCAAAATCATATTTCATTATCTCTACCTAATTTATATCACTATTGTAAGTTTTTGATTTGAGTAGTTTATTGTATACTTTGGTAATTTTTACACATTATCTCTTAAACTCAAACATGAGTGTTCATGGCACAATATGTCTTCTTTCTCTATTATATGCCATTGTGACCAATAAATGAGATCATGTGTGACATATTTATTCATTTCCATCCCAAATATATCATTAGAAGATTATTTCATGCCAGATAGAATATATTATATATTTTATAATAAATGATCTTGGATTTGGATATTATTATTGTTAACGTAATATACATGGTAGCATGTGATTTACATGTGGATGGGATTATGCCTCATCTTGATACTGACCAACTTTTTATTCTTCTAGGTGATTTTCTTTTGTTTTTCATTATATAAAATATAGATATACCATTTTCTATGTCAACAGGTACATCATATATTTTTTTGATAGTTAATATTAATTTGTGTTTATATAAAGTGTTTTATTATGTAGTATCTTTCAAAAATAGTAAAATAGTAAAATTCAATTTATCTTATCCCTAATCCCACTTTGATGTTTTTTATAGAAGTTTAAACTTAAATAATTCAAATATATTGATTATCTATATATTTTTTATTTACTTGAATGATTGTTTTCAATTATTTTCTATATAAATTAATATCAAAAACTCAATACACACCCCTATTAATTTACTTAGTTTGAATAATTTGAAAACAATTCAAAAGTTGTCAAAATCTCTTACACCAGTGTTTCCTATAATGGGGATATCATATATGGTGAATCTTCATCAAAGAGAAAATGCTATTTTTAATGATGAAATATACCCCCGTATTTCTCATCTCGTGATTATAAACAATGTCATGGTCACATACCTATTGGAACTCCCGCTAATGTCTATATACCCAATTGACATATTACATTGATGGAATGTTTGAATGAATATATTTCTCAATGTAAACCAAAAAATTATACACCATAATATTATTCATCCAAATCATCAACGAAAAGATAACTGTTGTAATCCCCATATGATGGGTAAGGCATTTCTAATCATAGGGTACCACTCCATTGAGCTGTAAGTAAATACTATTTTTATCTACATCAATACACAATGATATCATCTCTAGATGCACTATATAACACCACATACTCAACATCCTCCCCAATAATTCTTAATATAAGGGTGTTTTCAACAATTTTATTAGGTCCATGTTAGCCTTTTAAAACTATTCATTCTATTTAAATTGTTTACATTTTCACATAAATAAGGTCAATGTGATGGAAATCATGGAATGTTATTCAATTGAAATCTTATAGTACCCATATAAACCATAAAAAAAATTCCCCAGATATATTCTATTTAGTGATTAATAATATTTAACTACCTCTGTCTTATCATTGAAATAGTAATGTTATATTTTAATATGACAATGACTATAACGTGAACCACATTAATAATTAATATATTCTTATTTTCATAACATATATCCAGTTCCCTACATTCAATCTATAACCATGTTCATATGATTTCTTTGATCTTCCTCTAGTTGAAAATAAATGATAATGTGATTTATAATGAAATTTGTGAACCATTCTATGATTTTATAATTTTTATATTTATAGGTTCCATATTGTTAGTGTATGAATTCATCACCCCAATGTGAATCCCCAAGAGCTCATACTACACATAGATACATCCAAATGATATATTCAGAATTTCCCCATGATCCTATAACTAGTGGTAGATGGACCAATGATAAATCATTCAAAACCGAATCATTCACATTTATTTTATCGAAGAAATCAAAAAAATATATAAAATTTTAAAATTTTATATTCCTTACTTGGTTTACGTGATAAAACCTTGCACATATACCCAATAAATAATTCATATTATTTTTAAAATATTTATGAATCTATCCTAGGGAGACAAACTAGTTTTGATGGATTCTATTTTCTTGTAATCATCCAAATACAACTTCAACTCCATAATATTAGATGGGCCACTTGATATTTCATATAAGATATCGATATTGTTCCATCTTGTATGATAGTGTAGATATATAAGACCCTCTTAAATGGTTATTCATTGAAATCCTATGTGAATAAATCCATGAATTATTACAATAACAATTAAAATATTGTGTTGGATGAACCCTTTGAAACCAGTGATAAAATCACTAACTTGATGAATGTAGAATACATTTTCTTGTCTTAGATACCCATTTGATTCCTTAGTAATACCATCTAAAAATTAATGGGGAATCGCATACCATATTCCCATACAAGCATAGCACTCCAAAGATGAATTTCAATCATGTCATATACCATTGATATCTATCCCATTGAAAAAATTATTTCATATGGTTTCACCATTAATATAAAAATATTTCATTTGAAACCCACTCAACTAAGAACCAACCATCATTTCCTATAAAATCATAATACATTCCAGTATAACCTAGTAGGGGATTATATTAGTAATGATTGGAATAATATATATACATGAATATGAATCTCGTAAACCATTGTTAGAGTCGTGAATGAAAAAAAATCTATCAAATACAAATAGTATTAATGATAAATTATATATGATACAAATCAGTTCTCTATCCATGTGTGTAGCCTCTAAATTATAAAACTTATCTACATAACATCAATATGTAGTCTAATGAATTTCTATATTAAATAGAATATGATTTTTTTTTCAAGTTTGTATAGTCATCTATGTTTATAGATTTTGGAAGTTTTATGAGGCATTTAAGCTAAAAACATTTAATTTGAGTTATATAATGACTATACCTCTTATAATGTGAGCCCGATATCCAATTCCATTATATAGTAACCATTTGTTCAACACCCTAATGTATATAAATTAACCCCAATGTATTAATCTTATTTCATAAGAATATCTATATAACCTTTACATTATCATGAATATCAAGAATCTAATAAAAATATCCCAGAAGAGTGAAAACCTCTTTTTTAAAGAAGCACTAAATAAACTCTAATTGAGTTTCATCTCATTAACAATCTTGGTGACTATGGTACATCAAATTATATTCTCTCTATGAAATTTCATGGTCTAATTTTCAGCCATATGATCGAGTTTCATCATCATGAACTGAAAAAATCAACGTACAGACACCATATAGGTTTACGATTCTAGTGGGCTTATCATAGAAATAATTTTATGTTTATTTCTATAATAGAATATTGATTTTGACTAAGACATTATTTAATATAATCCTAAAATAATTATGTTGGATCACATGTCTCTATATGGGTATCATAGACCTCTTCCCACCTTTATGGATAATTTTGTGAATAACCCACAACCAAGAATCTTCATCACTCAACAAATCATCATCTAGAACCTTGGATAGAATGATATATAGTATTTATCATGGATGATTCATAATAGTTATCAAGATGTACGATATTCAAATGTGAATATCTATCATGTTGACTCATGGATGACATGGATGCCAAATGACCACATATAAGATGCATATACTACTAGATTCTCAACAAATAGTATATTATTAAACCAATTTAACATGATGATTATTAGTTTCCATGGGCTTGGATATATTGACGTTCACACCATCAGTAGGTTCAAATGCCTAATTGATGATCTCAATATTCCATTAATCCATTTTTATATGTTTCCTAATCAATCATAAAAGTACATATATATCAAAAAATTATCACTATTACAAAAAATAATTGACACCACTCAGTCATGACCATAACTATTGTGGCGCTACCTAGACCTGTAGTAAGTCAAGAGTAACACCCAATTCCAACATCCAATAGTGCTGGGGCCGAAGAATAGGACCAATTATGATATAAAAAATATGTGAGGACTGATCCTAATGAACCTGTACACCTAAAAACATTCACATACATCAAAACCATACATTATTAATAAAATTTTCTAAAATTATAGGAAACAAGGAATGCAATAACCCAAATAATCCCTCATTTATAATAATATACACATCCATAAAAATGGGAAATATATTCACAATGACACTGAAAAATATTCATATACTATCATATAATGAGGAGGAAAATCGACTTCATGTACATTCAAGTTCACCAACACATGTGATTGCCTTCATCTAACACCACTATGATACAACAGTACAAATCCTTCCAAGGTAATCATTTAATAGCATTCTGTTCAGATAATATTATTCACTAAAGAAAAACTATGATGAAAACGTGAGTATATACATACATATTAGGATTTCCCAATAATAAAAGAGGAAAAAAATATTAAAATATTTATATTAACACATAAGAATTTAGAAAAGAAATTATAAACTTATTTTCTCATTGATGTATCCATTTGATGTTAGATATGGATAGATATAAGGATGGAGAGTGAATCATCAATATTCACGACTTTCTAAGAATGATGAGTTTTCCTACATCCCAATGAATCAATCCTCACATGATATATTTATCCCAAAGAAATATCCACTAGATCACCTATTGGTGACCGACACCTCACTTATTGCTTGACACAGCTGAGGCGGTGTGGAACTCAAATGGTTTGATGAAGAATACCATTCTATGATCAAGGAGAAGTTGGTATTACTATATACATAAAAGACCCGTGATATATAAATATTACATGGGATTTATAATCACAAATCACTTATAAATAGGGGATCAATTTCTCTGAGGATTCATGTCATTAAAATGGGGATACCAAATTCACTATTGATCTAAATAACATTATCAATACTAACTTTTACGAATTCTTGCTGAAAGAAGAAGAATATTCATCCAATAATAATCTTAATATCTATTTTCAAAAGAGAGGAAATAGTTTCATCCTTTGAGGAATTCAATATCGGAAAGAATAATCATGGTTATAATTTTGATTATTGAAAATTAATATTTAGAACATTCCTAGTATAATGCATTGTAGATCTATTGGGGTATGTGGGGTGTACTCTCAAATATTTTTCTAGGCATGTCCTGATAGCCAACATTGGGTGTTGAAACTGTGTAAATTCTTTATGGCCTAAGGAATATGGTGTGTGGGTGCACTTTTGGTCCAATTTGTGAAATCAAGAAATATGGATCTCCTGGTTTGGTACAGTCACCTAGAATATGGTCCTTCTATAAAATTGTGTGATGTTAATGTTAGTGTAAAACACTAACCACCCAAAAATATGGGATAAAAAACATCTGATAATCCAAATTGCATAGCCTGTATTTAGGATTTTAGTAGAATGATATGTTTTCATAAAAAATAGTTTTCCACAAGATCCACTCCATATAAAATAGATAGAGTCATTATTACAGATACATTCATGTCCCCAGGGATGAAGAATGCTCATATAGTCTTTGATTTTTCATCCCTAGATTCCATAAATAGGTTTCCCCATAAACCTATGTGAATCCTATCATTCCTCCAACATTATCCTATGGGTTTTCACCACATTATATCCATGATATAACTAAAATATTAAGGTCTTTTCCAAAATTATACATTGTATCATTGATTTCCGAAAACAATGTATATTTGTAGTTGAAAACATCTCAAACTTGAACGATAGACAAATTGAATACCTACCAATGTCCAATAAATATCAATTGAAGAAAAAAAATGAAAGTACAGGTAAATAACGTTATACCATTAATGTTCCTTATGAATATATCCAATGATCTTGATTAGAACCCAAAAGCTAAAGAATGAACCCAGCATAATGTTCCCATAGTGGTTAAAAGAATAAAATAATTAAATCAAAAAATACATACATAAACAAGGCACATGGAGAAAAAAAATAAATATAAATAATCTATAAATTAAATATCAAATAACAATGAGGTAATATATAAAAAAATTACCCTACCTTGTTTTTGGATCAATCATTGTTAATGAACAGACCTATTCTATTATTAATTCATGTCTTCGTCAATTTCATTCATTGATCCATGACTTTTTCCTCTGTCACACATCATTGATTTTTTAAATAGTGTATATCATGATCATCAAGGTCATGTGGATATCCCAAATGTATATCTATAAGAATTAATTAACATATGACATGAAATGTCATGTAATTATAATAACAGTAATTTTATAAGTTGATTAATAAATAAATAAATAATTTATTTATATCAATTCTCCTATCCAATCATCATAACATTGTTGGGCCCAATTTTAATGATAATTATATCATGAAAAGGGAAAAATATTTATCATATACAAAAAATATTAGATTCACTATATGTGACTCTACTCTGGAATAAAAACATTATTTCCAAAATAGTGCAAGTTCCTGGAATAATATATTTAATTTTAATAATTTAGAAATTATGTTTCAATATAAAAACCTTCACACAATGATAATGTTGATTTAAATCCTAGAATAATATATATAAATAACTAATTGGTCAAAATAAGAAAATCTCAATTGTTCTATAAGTCAAATATACTGAAAAATTATTTTAAGATAAGCCAAAAATCACAATGTGAATATTATAGACCCCCGAGAATTTTTTTAACATTATAATAGAATAACAAATAAAAATGTTTTTAAATAATAATATAAATACATCAGTTTAATTTCTATTTATAAATATTACTCTATTCATTGTCTATCCATTATTTATTCCCCTCTAATCTAGTTCAAAAAATGAAATTTTTTCTTTTCTGTTATTGCAGACTGCCACCTCCATAAGAATTATGTATTGTTTTCTCTGACCATGACTCATGGATAATTATTAATATGTATTTTTTACATATAATATATCTATTATATTATTATAATTTATTATATATAAAAATCTATTTACATTCTATTCAATCCATCAAACAATGAAAATTTTGGTTGTGTGTACATGTGGGATACAACCTCAATGGATTATTGGTTTGTTCTTCATCACCACTAGACATGAGTGGTCCAAAAAATATATTATTTAAATATATAATTTTTTAATTATTAATATATGCCTTCAATATAATTTTTAATGGATATAAATAACCAATGATAGTTATAATGTAATAACGTAACATCATAACCCTACACAAAACATGTCGTCAATGATTTCAACTCCGTGAATTGTAAATAATACGCTTATAGAATAATGTTATAACATTAAAACTTACTGATAAATATATATATATATATATATGAGTATTATAATTAACTATTAATTTATTTACATGATATAAATATATGGATATGTACATATACATTTCAAAGTATGAATGAATTAATAAAAATCGTATACATATAGTGATGGAAATAAAACATTACAAACTAATAAATATATAACAGTTTTATTATAATTAAAGAGTAAACGAAGAATTAGATATAAATAATATTTTTAAATAGTGTTTTAAAATGGTTATTAATTTCATACAATATGTCAATGATATTATGTGGATGTCAATTGTTATGGTACAACTTTTATTTATAATTTCCCATCGTTGAGGCATGTAATTATATTTTGCCAAAATTATTTCATTATATGGTATACATACTAACCCATTGGATTCTATTATTTATATTAATATTTATTTCAATATAATTTAATAATTTTATATAATTCCTTTTTCATATTATTATGTCATAATTATTACAAAATATATAAGGGGTTATCATTATAAGGTTTATATTTTAGGAATATTTCATATTAACCATCTTTTTTAATTTATGTGGATAATATATATATATATATATCACAATGAATTGTATTTTAAAAAACATATTGAAATAATTTTTTTGACAGTTGCTTATCACATAGACTTTCTTTTATAGTTATATATTCAACTATACCAAATATGTAATGGTTTTATAAAATCAACTCCCTTTCATTGAGATATAATATTTTCTCTAGAACATAGTTTTTTTATGTTTGGTTTGATCCATAAAATAAAAATTTTATGAATATTTAGATACATATCAATTGAAAATGAAATTTTAATGTAAACTCTTCTTCTTTAAATAATTTCATTCACTAAAAGATTAATTATTTTAATAATAATTGATATCCTCTATAATATAAGTTATTCTTATATATCTATATAATTTATTTCCAAATATGTGTTATATTATTATATTCAAATAAAAAAATGCATTATATTTTCATTGCAGTAGAGTTATATTTACATTTATTTAAGAATAATTTTTTCAATTTGGTGTGATATGAGTTTCAACAAAATCATATTAAAAAAATTTATAACATTAAAAATGTTTTCCAAAAACATGATCATATTTTTTTTCTTCCTCTCTATATTTCATTAAATAATATTTATATATTTTTCATGGGAATAAGGTTTGAATATTCATTTTTAAAATTATTTGACTTTAAAAATCTTTCCTTTCGATTTATTCAAAATAGATTTTTAATGTAACTTGTAATTTCTTCTTTTACAATAATGATAACAACATTTTCAAATGTCTCTTTTATGGTTTTTTTCAATTTTTATATTTAAATATAATATAGTAACTCATATAATGTAATGTCTTATGAGTGAACATCAAAATTATATAATGAAAAACATTTTTTGGGTGATTATATTTTTTTACCAACATATCATTATATTATTTTTATCGTATGTTATATATTTTTAAAATTGATAAAAATGAATCTTTTTTTAATGTTTCTTTTCATCATATTATGTATGACTGATTTCATGTGGCACAAATTTGTTAATATGTTCATTTTCAATAAGAAGGGTATATATAAACACCTACTGATTTGAAGAATGACCTTTTCCTCATTAAATAAAATTGGAAACAATTAATAATGCTCAAAACACTATGAGAAATTCATTATCATAGATGAAGAACAATAAGAAATTGGTTATGATGTATGATCCACACTGGGAAATGGGTTTTCATAATAGTCCAACAAATGAAGATTTTTTTGACACCTGAATCATAGTGTGATCTAGGTTTTGATATATGATTCACAATAGGAAATATATTTTCATGACATATCCATAATATGAAAGTGGTTCTGATTCCCAATCCATAACAGCAAACAATATTGTGATGTGTGATAAAAAAAATTATTATTTACACTCATATGTTATAATTAACTTCAATGTTACTTACAAATTTTTTTCTTATATAATTGATTACATGTATCTGGATTTAATACCATTATTCATTATTATGTGTTTGATTTCTAGATATCATGTTTCATTTTATAATGTGAACCACAATTATTATTCAATGTTCATAGTAATATGATTTTTATACCATTTCCTTTTTCTCACATTCTTATGATCTAACCATTGAAGACTACATGCTATGTTTTCACATATTAAGTATTTGACCATACACCATTAATATGTTTTCAACTTCATCGATTATGATGATAGTTATAACCAAGAATATGTTTAGAAGGAGAGAATCATAATTGTGTGATTGTGGAGAAATGGCCTTAATATGATGGTAATTTAACTAATATACAAATACACTAAACTATTAGGTTGTTAGCTATGATTTATTATGATATTAAATTAATAATCAAGGAAATTTAGGTAATAAAAATGAATTAATTGTTGTGTTGTATTCGTATACAAGTTTCAGATTATTATTATAAATTTTATATAATTTTGCATATAAAACATCTAATAATTTCTTTAATTGATATTTAATTATTCAAATAGAAATATAATAATATTAAAGATAAATTATAAGAACTTTATTTTAGGAATTTAACTTATATTAACATTTATAGTGGTCATACATGGGGTGATTTATGGTTTAGTGTTGTACTTTTTTTTTCATATTATCGATTTAATTTCTCATCTAGTTACATAAGATTATATTATAATGCACTTTATGATATATCATGGATGTTTACCCTGCATAGATCTTGAAGTGCAATGTGTTGCATTTGTTGTCAATGAGGTATGTTGTTGTCAAGGAATGAATGGATGGATGTCAAGGAGGTTCAATATGTGAATTAAAAAGGATGTGATGGTGTTGGTGATGAATGGAGAATGGCCATGGTACTAAGATGCATGTCACTTAGGAGATTCACTAAGTGACATAGGATGTTGTGGTTGAAACATTCTCTATGGAAATCAGACGATTGTTGAGCTGTTCTTAAAGATCCAAGAACTTGTATCAACTGGATACAAAGTCACAACAATGATAGAAGACCATGCATTGTATTGCCAATGCATGAGGAGCTAGAAGATGATCCATCCACAGGTTCTAAGTGGATGAAGTGGTTTAATGAAGACAAGGCACTATCACTTAGTGCATGTGAATTTGAAGATGATCCAACTTGATCTCTAATTTGATCAATAAAGAACATTGATGAATATGTTTGATTCAGGAGCATCGGTTGAAGAAAGACCCTTCGGGAATTCCATTCCAAAGTGATGAATAAATGTTGAAGAGAATTGGAGGAATTCTAATGAATAAGATGAATAGGTGAGGGGAATGTCTTAGAAGATGGCTTGAAGGGCTCGGCATTTGGCTTATACTCATAGGAGAACTTTGTATTTGACAAAGTCATTATACATTACTTAGCCAAAAAAATTATCCAGTTAAGGACACCTTGAGGGTTCAACCCCAAGGCATGGGCTCTAGACACCACACACATGGGGGAACCCGTGGGGCAAGCCCAAGGCGGCAGGACGCACCCAAGACACCGCATAGGCGTCTGGGGCACGCCCGAAGGAGCGCGGCAGGGGCGTAGGAGCATACCCCCAAGAGTGTCAGTGTGCATAGAGGGCGCATAGCGCGCGCCCGAGTGGCGTGAGTGGGCGTAGAGCGCGCCCGCAGAGAGAACACGGTGCGGGGCGACACCGTGGAGGGAGAGGATTCAACTGAGCGGCTGTAGGGAGCGCGAGTTTGATAAACCGTGGAAAAACCGGCCACAGCTTCGATGTGGGATGCAGAATTTTTCCGCGGAGCGAATCCCAGCCGCATGATTGATCGCGTGTGCGATCCGAGCCACTCATCTAATCGCGCCATTCACGATCTGATCCAGGCCGTCCGAGATTATCTGATCGCCTGATCCGACGGCTCCCCGTCCCTCCTCAACCTTGAGCTCGCCCGAAGCCACCCGCGAGTTCCGTTCGATCCAGAGGCCATCTCGACGACGGTTCTTGAGATCCCGGCCACCATTTCCGAACCCGAAGGCTCCATTGAGCTCATCTAGACCTACTGAACTGATCCATGCTTAAAAATACACTTGCATGCAATGTTTGGAGGGTTTTGGTATCCGGCCGAGGCAAGACGATGTTGCCGAGGTTTGGGTGTTTATGCTTGCATTTTTTGGATCGAAGGAAGGTCATGCATGCGTTCTAAGTCGCATGCACGTAGAGGAAATTAAAAATGAGTTAAGCTGCGTGAAACAGAGGAGAAACAAGATTTTGGAAATCTTGAAAACCCGAGATATTCGGGAGTTTGAATTTATATCCACGCAGATTGAACGAGACGCCTCTGCCTATATAAAGAGAGGCCTTTCTCTTGAATTTGCTTGCTAATCCTTTGTTGAAAATTCGAAGTCCCGTGAGTGCTCTCTGCCTCACGAATAAAGAAGCCCTGCGCAAATTACTTGCGCGGCTGTTGTCCCGAAGCCACCCGAGGCTTTGAAGGTGTTCCTTGCGTGCAACTCCTTTGCGCGTCAAGAAGAAGGAGGTGAAGTGTTCCCTGCGCGCCTTCCCTTTGCGCGGCTGGAAGTACCCGGGGCAGTGGCACTTGCGCGCCCCGTGGTTGAGGTGCCTTGCACCCGAGGCCTTGCATGGCTCTTGTGCCTTGTGCACCCAAGTGCTTGCGCGGCAGAAGAGAAGTTGGCCACGGATCAAGCATACCCTTGCGCGCCTCCTTTGAGATCAAGTGAAGAAGACTACCTACGGACAGTTGGTGTGTGCCAAGTGGAGAAGAGGACCCGCGGCTGTCATGCCTTGTGTGTGCACCAAGTGAAGACACATTTTGTGTGTGAAAAATTGAAGAACAACCTACGGGTTATGGGTGTGCAACAAGAAGTGGGAAGAGGCCCAAGTCAAGTGTGTGCAAAAAAAAGAACAATTTATGTGTACTTGAACAAGTAACAAAGAAGGCCGAACCTAGGTGTGTACAAAGTGTACGCATTTAGAAGTTGAAGGAAGAGGACATCCACACTAAATTATAACACACTTTTATGTGTGTAATCAAAAGAAATAAATTGTGTGAAGTTCAGAGAAGGTGTGTGCTTAAAGGATTATACCCTTTGTTGGTTTACTGCACCAAGAAGAAAAGAAGGGGAGTGCATGCTTGCATGCATGCACGTGCACACGTGAAAAAAACTAAATAAGGCTGTGTGAATTTGAGAAGATCAAGAACAAGAGTTCTTGAAGAATATGAGAATCCATGCAATCAGTGCATGAGGATGCAGAGATGCCATGCACTCAGTGCATGAAGTTGATGTGAAGTCAGACTGAAGCCAGACTGAAGTTAGTGATATTAGTTGTCTGAGTTTTTAGTAATTGAGAAGAGCCTGATCAACAGAAGTGATCAGAGGTGCTGAGCAAGACCAACAGACCTTTTCAGAGGCTGTTGAAGATTCTTGAAGAGAGAGGCCAGGTCATCCTTAGAAGAAGGTGATAAATCATGAGCAAGACGAGAAGACTTGTTCATCACAAGTTAGCAGAGGTACAGAGCAAGGACCGCAGTCTTTATCCCAGACTGCTGAAGATACTTGAAGAATCTTAAAGTGAAGAAGAGCTACTCGTGTGATTCGAGGAGCCAGGAGAAGCCCCCTGTGAGACTCAGGGTGGAAGAAGTCTTCAGTGGGATTCTGGAGCAGGCCAGTGGGACTCTGGTAACACTGTGGGACGCAGTATAAAGACCCTCCTGTGGGACTCAGGAGAGATACAGTGGGACTCTGTATCGACCATTGTAATACTAACAGATTATAATGGGAGAAACCATGTTGGGGTGTATAACCAACATGGAAAGGACGTAGGCCATTGGTGCCGAACCTTGTAAATCCTTCTGTCCAGTGCCTTTATATTTACTGAATCATTCGAGGAAAGGTGAGAGATACAAGAAGAGTGGATCGAGGCTTTACCAGCCATAGAGGTTTAATTGATATGAATCAATTAGTAAAAAGTTTTAAGGGATCACTGATTCACCCCCTCCCCCTCTCAGTGATTCACACTGATCTGGGCACTTCAATTGGTATCAGAGGGAGGTTACCTCTAAAAGATCCAAGAGAGTCTATATGGAGTGCAGATTTGAGGAAATGAAAGAACAGCCTCGAATGGAGATATCTGCCAAGACACTGAAAAACAGAATGAAGAAACAGGCAAAGAAGATGAAGAATAAGGTTGTTTCAATCAGAGAAACTCCTTCTATGGAAAGAAATGTGAAAGTCACATCAGATGACAATTCCTTTTATCATTCTTCAGATGAAGTCTGCTCTAGCTGTGTTGAAGATGGAAGGCACAATGATATTCTAAATGCAATCAAATATCTTCAGAAGACATTCCCCAAGGAAGTGACAATGTGTATAGCTATAGGCATCCTTGATCTTTAAGAAGAAAAATTACAGCTAGAAGATGAAGCCAATTCTCTAGAAGTCCAATTGGCTAAAAGGGTTGGCATAACCAACACTCTCAGAAAGCTGGTGAAGGCTAAAGATGAAACTGTTTCCCTTTGCAATGAAAGATATGAAGACACTAATGAAGAATTGCAAAGGAGACTTTCTGAGAAAGCATTATTTATGATAATAGTCAAAGATGTTGTCCATGCTCTGGAAAAGAGGCACAAAGTGTCAATGGTTGTCAGAGATGCTCAACTAGAAGACAATGTCAAAAGGGTGAAGGAGCTTGACAACTCATTGCTTGAAATGAATAAGGTTCATGAAGACCAGAAGATACAGCTGGAAGATAAATGGGAAGGAATGCTATGAACTGTTGAGGATGAGAATAACTCCCTTAACATGAAGTGTTTAGAATTAGAGGTGATATTGAAAAATCTGCAATCACCCAAAGTTGAATCCTCCCAGTCAGCTGAAAGTAGAAATGTTGCTACACAAGTGTGCATTGAGAAGGATGATTCCAAAAGGAGGACATCCTCTAATAAAAGGGAAACATCTTCTAAAAGGAAGGTGCCATCTATCCCATCTTGTACTAATGCTTCAAATTGTGTTTCCACAAAAAGTGCAGGATGGAAGAATAATTCCAAACAAGTATGGATGAAGAAGATGAAGAAAGAGAGCTCTCCTGAAACAGCACAACAAGTCAAGAAAAGTACCCTACAATCAGAAGGACTCAAGAGGTCAAGATTTTTGGGTCAGTGTTGGTATTGTAATAAGTATGGGCACTGTGCAAAGGATTGTTGGTACAATCCTCTCAATCTGAAAGCACAAAGGAAGCCCATGCCAAGGGGGAGCAATCTAGAAGAAAAGAAGCAGCATCCACAGGTCCAGAGACATCTGTTTACTGCAAATAGATTTGGATTACTTGACAACATCTGGGATGATTGCAAAAGTGGTCAAATAGATACATGTCAATCTCCAACTGTATCCAGTGCTCAAAAGAAGAAAAGATCACAGAACCTGGCTCAGAAAGAATCCTTGGGAAGTAAGAAGAAAGTTGAAGATGCTCCCAAGAAGGTTTTGAAAAAGGAAAATAAGTCCTTGGAGTCTAAATCCAAGAAGGGTGATGCATCCAGAAGGACCACCAAGAAAACATGCTTCTACTGTGGAAAGAAAGGACACATCATAGATCTTTGTAAACAAGCCATGAAATTCAACAGAGGCAGACTGGACTCAAATAGACAATCAATCCAGATGAAGCAGAAGGGATTGATTGAAAATAAGTTGCCTAATAAAGGTTGCTTAACAGCATCTAAAGAACCATGTGGAACTTCCAGAACTGAGGCCACACTTCCAAGTGACTTACTTGTCATATGGCCAAATCAGTTGCAACTTGCCAAAGATCTACAGAGAGCGGAAGATAAAGCACTGGAAATTGCTAAGGCAAAAAGGAAACAAAAAATTTCACATGAAGATGTGTTGAGATCCACACCCGCACAAACATCATTAAAGATCAAATGTGCAAGTGTGAAGAATGGTGAAAATGGGACATCTCGGTTGAGAGAATCTTCTCAACCTTGTTGTTCACATTGATGAACCAAGGAGGTTCCATCTTATTCCCTTATACATATGGTATTTACATGTGCTAACATTGCAGGGAATTGAAGATGATGATCATTCTCATCTGGAGAGTGGTTTGGACAGAATGGAGTGCACCCCTTGAGGGGGAGCCAATCTGAAGAAGATGGGATTCTGAGATTAATACCATCTTGAGAAAATTGAAGGTATTCCAATCATAATTTAATCCCTTGTTTCTTAATTGAGTTTATCTTGTCAATTAAGGGGGAGTATAGATTGAAGAAAAATGGATTAAAGGGGGAGCTTTATCTTTGCATTGAACTTTCTAATGATTTTTGTGAAGTATGTGCAGGATTTAGCAATTCATTATTATATCTGAAAAATTTCAAGCCCCTTGAAGCATGATCTCACATGTATAGTGAATGTTGGACAGCATTGAGTACCTTGGTTACATCACTCTTTTTTTCTACACCGGTTTAGCCCAAGTAGACTTAGAGTTGATTTACTAAAGGTTCTTTGCTAAAGAGAACATGTGACATCATCCCTCTCTCAGTGTTTTTCAAGAAAATACTTTTCAAAGGGAGGAAGATATTTTTGAAAGAGAACCACACCACACCTTTGCATTTGGTTGCCAATAAGGGGGAGAAATATTGGCACACATATTGACCCATTCATATGTGCTCTAGTGTATTGCCAACAAATACAAAGGGGGAGATTGAAGTTCACTGTGTTGCATTTGTTGTCAATGAGGTGTGTTGTTGTCAAGGAATGAATGGATGGATGTCAAGGAGGTTCAATATGTGAATGACAAAGGATGTGATGGTGTTGGTGATAAATGGAGAATGGACATGGTACTAAGATGCATGTCACTTAGGAGATTCACTAAGTGACATAGGATGTTGTGGTTGAAACATTCTCTATGGAAATCAGACGATTGTTGAGCTGTTCTTAAAGATCCAAGAACTTGTATCAACTGGATACAAAGTCACAACAATGATAGAAGACCATGCATTGTATCGACAATGCATGAGGAGCTAGAAGATGATCCATCCACAGGTTCTAAGTGGATGAAGTGGTTTAATGAAGACAATGCACTATCACTTAGTGCATGTGAATTTGAAGATGATTCAACATGATCTCTAATTAGATCAACAAATAACTTTGATGAATATGTTTGATTCCGGAGCATCGGTTGAAGAAAGACCCTTCGGGAATTCCATTCCAATGTGATGAATAAATGTTGAAGAGAATTGGAGTAATTCTAATGAATAAGATGAATAGATGAGGGGAATGTCTTAGAAGATGGCTTGAAGGGCTCGACATTTGGCTTATACTCATAGGAGAACTTTGTATTTGACAAAGTCCTTATACATTACATAGCCAAAAAAATTAGCCGGCTAAGGACACCTTGAGGGTTCAACCCCAAGGCATGGGCGCTAGACACCACACACTTGGGGGAACCCGTGGGGCGAGCCCAGGGCGGCATGACGCACCCAAGACACCGCATAGGCGTCTGGGGCACGCCCGAAGGAGCGCGGCAGGGGCGTAGGAGCATACCCCCAAGAGTGTCAGTGTGCATAGAGGGCCCATAGCGCGCGCCCGAGTGGCGTGAGAGGGCGCAGAGCGCGCCCGCAGAGAGAACATGGTGCGGGGCGGCACCGTGGAGGGAGAGGATTCAACTGAGCGGCTGTAGGGAGCGCGAGTTTGATAAACCACGGAAAAACCAGCCGCGGCTTCGATGTGGGATGCGGAATTTTTCCGCGGAGCGAATCCCAGCCGCATGATTGATCGTGCGTGCGATCCGAGCCACTCATCTAATCGCACCATTCGCGATCTGATCCAGGCCGTCCGAGACTATCTGATCGCCTGATCCGACGGCTCCCCGTCCGTCCTCAACCTTGAGCTCGCCCGAAGCCACCCATGAGTTCCGTTAGAACCAGAGGCCATCTCGACGACGGTTCTTGAGATCCTGGCCACCATTGCCGAAGTTGAAGGCTCTATTGAGCTCGTCTAGACCTACTGAACCGATCCATGATTAAAAATACACTTGCATGAAATGTTTGGAGAGTTTTTTGTATCCGGCCGAGGCAAGACGATGTTGCCGAGGTTTGGGTTTTTATGCTTGCATGTTTTGGATCGAAGGAAGGTCGTTCATGCGTTCTAAGTCGCATGCACGTAGAGGAAATTAAAAATGAGTTAAGCTGCGTGAAACAGAGGAGAAACAAGATTTTGGAAATCTTGAAAACACGTGATATTCGGGAGTTTGAATTTATATCCACGCGGATTGAACGAGACGCCTCTGCCTATATAAAGAGAGGTCTTGCTCTTGAATTTTCTTGTTGATCCTTTGTTGAAAATTCGAAGTCCCGTGAGTGATCTCTGCCTCACGAAGAAAGAAGCCCGCACAAATTACTTGTGCGGATGTTGTCCTGAAGCCACCCGAGGCTTTGAAGGTGTTCCTTGCGTGCAACTCCTTTGCACGTCAAGGAGAAAGAGGTGAAGTGTTCCCTGCGCGCCTTCCCTTTGCGCGGCAGGAAGTACCCGCAGCAGTAGCACTTGTGCGCCCCGTGGTTGAGGTGCCTTGCACCCGAGTCCTTGCACGGCTCTTGTGCCTTGTGAACCCAAGTGCTTGCGCGGCAGAAGAGAAGTTGGTCGCGGCTCAAGCATACCCTTGCGTGCCACCTTTGAGATCAAGTGAATAAGACCACCTACGGATAGTGGGTGTGTGCCAAGTGGAGAAGAGGACCCGAGGCTTTCATGCCTTGTGTGTGCACCAAGTGAAGACGCATTTTGTGTGTGAAAAATTGAAGAACAACCTATGGGTTAAGGGTGTGCAACAAGATGTGGGAAGAGGCCCATGTCAAGTGTGTTCAAAACAAAAAACAATTTATGTGTACTTGAACAAGTAACAAAGAAGGCCGAACCTAGGTGTGTACAAAGTGTACGCATTTAGAAGTTGAAGGAAGACGACATCCACAGTAAAGTATAACACACTTTTAAGTGTGTAATCAAAAGAAATAAAGTGTGTGAAGTTCAGATAAGGTGTGTGCTTAAAGGATTATACCCTTTGTTGGTTTACTGCACCAAGAAGAAAAGAAGGGGAGTGCATGCATGCATGCATGCACGTGCACACGTGAACAAAGCTAAATCAGGCTGTGTGCATTTGAGAATATCAAGAACAAGAGTTCTTGAAGAATTTGAGAAGCCATGAAATCAGTGCATGAGGATGCAGAGATGCCATGCACTCAGTGCATGATGTTGATGTGAAGTCAGACTGAAGCCAGACTGAAGTTAGAGATATCAGTTTTCTGAGTTTTCAGTAATTGAGAAGAGCCTGATAAACAGAAGTGATCAGAAGTGCTGAGCAAGACCAACAAACCTTTTCAGAGGCTGTTGAAGATTCTTGAAGAGAGAGGCCAGGTCATCCTTAGAAGAAGGTGATAAATCCTGAGCAAGACGAGAAGACCTGTTCATCACAAGTGAGCAGAGGTACAGAGCAAGGCCAGCAGTCTTTATCCGAGACTGCTGAAGATACTTGAAGAAGCTTAAAGTGAAGAAGAGCTACTCTTGTGATTCGAGGAGCCAGGAGAAGCCCCCTGTGAGACTCAGGGTGGAAGTAGTCTTCAGGGGGATTCTGGAGCAGGCCAGTGGGACTCTGGTAACACTGTGGGACGCAGTATAAAGACCCTCCTGTGGGACTCAGGAGAGATACAGTGGGACTCTGTATCGACCATTGTAATACTAACAGATTATAATGGTAGAAGCCATGTTGGGGTGTATAACCAACATGGCAAGGACGTAGGCCTTTGGTGCCGAACCTTGTAAATCCTTGTGTCCAGTGCCTTTATAATTACTGCATCATTCGAGGAAAGGTGAAAGATACAAGAAGAGTGGATCGAGGCTTTAACCAGCCATAGAGGTTTAGTTGATAATAATCAATTAGTAAAAACTTTTAAGGGATCACTGATTCACCCCCTCCCCCTCTCAGTGATTCACACTGATCTGGGCACTTCAGATCTATATTTTTATTTCTTTTAAAATAGTTCATGAAATGATTTCTTAAATATTATGTTCGTTACATCATTGGTTATACAATGAAATCAAAATTAAAATAATATTTTTTACTATATGGAATGAAAAATAAAATGTGTGCACCCATTGTATCCATACATTTAATTACTAATATTTTTTAATAAGATGAATTTTATTTTTTCCCAACACATAGATACTATAAAATTGGGAGTCATACCATTATTAAACAACTATTATTTTACATTTATCTAAAATATTACATCATTTGAAAATATTTTTTCGTGGGATATAAATATTTTTCCATCAAGTAAATTTTGAGAAATTTGTATGTATTATAAATCTAATATTTTTAGACTAATATCATTTAATAAATATATGATAACTATTATGATACCATAAAAAGAACTAACATCACACTATACATTTAAATTTTGTATATTTGAAATCAGAATTTATTCGATGATATGTGGTAGTATTAGAAATTACTAGAACACATATTAAATTAAAAAATATTTATTAAACTAATTGATATCTGTAACTGAATATATTAATATTTAATATTTTTGACCCTATGATTATTTTTGAAATGATTTTATTCTATTAAAAATATTATAATCTTTTTTATTTGGAAAAATAAAAATATATTATGTGAATATTAAATTTTTTAATTTATTTTTGGAATAAGTATTGGGTTTCTATATTTTTCTATCTATAATGAAGATATATATTGATAAATTTTTGGAAAAAATACTCACTACTATATATTAGATGTAACATTCATCATGTCTATCAATTTATTCAATTTACTAAGATATCGAATGTGAAAATAGTTTCTTTAAATTTAATAAAAACACACCACATGAAAGGGAGAGAACATTTGTTTTGTATTTTGATATATGATTAATGTTATGTATTTTAATTTCTTAGGTAAAACAAATGTGGTTTTTTTTCATAACACAAAAACAAATATATTAGTGTTTATGTTTTTATTTGAAGATACATTATATGGTTTTAACTAAAAACTATATTTACAAGATATCACTAAATATATTGATATATATATATATATGAAATTGGTCATCTTTAATTTTAAAAATATTATCACATAGTATCTTACCTATGAAATATTAATTATATATTTTTGAATATATTTAAATATTAAATTTTCAATAATTATATTTTTTTAATATTGTACATAGAAAATTGAAATTTATATATGAATATATATATATATTGAAACCCATGGTGTAATAATATATTTACTAGTTGATGATGGCTGAAGTACCCATGGGTTTTTTTTTGTAATTTTTATTCAAATATTATATCAATGACATATTTAATATGTTAAAGTGTTGGGTATGTAAGTGTTTATGTTCTACAATTATCATTTAGCAGGTTTTTTCGTATCAAATATGATCTTGTTGAAGAGACATTTATTTAGGAAGAATTTGTAGATAAATTTTTTAAATGTATATGATATATTATATTTAAATAAAATGAATATGAGAATACATGTTTATATAAATAGATATTATTATGGTTGGGCTTATTATATCATTATCCTTTCACTAAAAATATAGAAGATGCTTTGGGTGGATGTTTTTTATTAATGTGGAAAATTTCCAATCCATATATATATTATAGATCCTTCCATGACGTTAAAAATATTATTATGGAACTATTTAATACTAATGTTTAATTGTATGAATAAATTTATTAACATACTATATAATAAAAAAAGTGTAATGTAGTTGATGTTTTGTTGAAATATAGTATATCAAATCATTATAAATGTTATTAGATTATATATGGTATATGTATGAGTTGATTGGTTATTTTAAAATAGTGACCTAAAAAATTTATAGAATATTTAAGAGTAAATTAATTGATTTTTGGACTACATAAGGGTTTAATTGAATATTTATAATTACATTATTGTCATATCAATTAATTTATATTAGTAAAAATATTATTTTTAATATTATGTAATTTATAATACTCATTGAAAGATGTTATTTGTTTTTTAAAAAATAATCACTAATTTTTTATAAGAATTAGTGAAATATTATTAACATTATATTGTTTTTTCTCTGCATATTTAATGGGAGAATAATAATAAATTTCACTATAATGTAAGGTCTATTGTCAAACATATTAAAAGTCAAGATAGTACATACATGATATTGAATAAATAAAAATAAGATGAAAATATAGAAGGAAGTTGGTATTGGTGAATATTATAATAAGTTTTTCATTGATATTATATATAAGTAATAAGTAAAAATATATTCTAAGGGGAATTATATTGTTTATTAAAACATAGATTCTAATACAAATATTTTATGCTTAAGTACTTGTGTGGATTTACTGAATGACATGGTGGAATAATATTCTAAACATGGTTTCAAAATTATTATACTATAAGAAAAATACCGCTATTGAAGGAAAAAAGTACATTTTATTATAAAATAAGCATTGTTAGGATATATTTCCAAGAATTCCGGAGGGATTCATATGAAATATGCATATTATTTTAATTATACCTAATATTATAAGTCATAAATAAGTAACTATTTTTTTCTTTGTAAATAAATAGTAATAAATTGTATGCTTTTTCAATAAATTAAAATAACTATAATTGGATAATAATCATAAGCATATATAAAAACTAGAATATTGATATACGATGGGTTGTGGCCTAAGAGAAATACCATATCAATAGACATCACTATAGTGAGAAATGAAAATTATAAAAATGTGGGATTTTCATAAATAAACAAAACAAGGAGATATACTAATTAATATAAATATTTAATTTATTTAGGAGGTATATGTATGGATTTAAAATTAATTATTTCAATTATAATGTGAAATATTAATTTATGAATATGATCTGCAGAATATTATCATGAACCATATAATTCTAAAGTGACAATTATAGTTAATTGAATAATGAACCAAATTTAGCCTTAAATAAAAATAAAAAATATTTATAAATAATAAATTTATTATATATATATTAATTCAATATCGACAAATAAATATTATCTGGCTTCACTAATCCTGAAAAATATCGGATTATAAAAATGTAATTTTATGTAACATGGTGATTTTTTTAACAAAAATAAATTTCAAAACCTTATATACATAATTCTTTATAACTAAAAAAACATGATTCCAGAAATAATAATTAAATAAAAGTTTTTTTTAATTTTTATGAATACAATTTATTTAAAAGAATAGTAAAATAGGTTGAATATGGTATTAGAATATATAAGAAGAGTAATGAATAAAAAATATCACACGTGATTGGAAATGGATTTAATCAAAATATGTTTTTTCAAATATTATGTTATTTTATATTCATGGTCTTAAGAATAATTACTAGTCATAGTATAGAAGAAAATGATAAATTATTTAATGATTTTTTCCCAAAAAACCATGTAATCCACTTATAATTATACAAATATAAGAGCCGTTGTCCTCATTAATAATTTTATTTACATTTAATAGGTCTCTCAAACTCTCTCTCCACTGGATAATTTTAAAATATTATTAGTTTCAAACACATTAATGAGTTGTTTTACATAATTTAAATTTCAATGTTAGGTTATCAGATGGTAGCGACACCTCATGATTTATGATTGGGGATTTAACGTTTGAATCTCGTCAAAAAATTTAAAATATCATTGATTCAAATAATGTTTTTATAAGATTCTTTAATAATTTATTTATAATAATGATTTTGGAATTCCATATACATTTTTCATTCATTTAGTGTCTATTTTCCACATTTTATGTTCAAGGAAACAATGACGTTATCTTATTTCATTTAGGCTTATCCTAAGGATCTTAAAGATTAATTATTGAAGAGGGTAATATAAAATCATAAAAAATTATTATACATTGTTTCTCCATCATTAAAAATTACATTGGAAGGTGAATATATGTTTCTCTATAATATTAAAAACGTTTTTACTCTCCATAAAATGTAGTGAATTTATTTTTTAAACTATATAGACATTTGGTATATTCACCTAATAAAATAAATCGTTTTTTATTTTTAATTTCATTTTCATTTACTTTCCAATTTCAACTATTTAAAAATATATTATAAATTAAATATTAATATAATTTTCCAATTATATTATTTTTCAATAAATTAATAGTAGATTTATTGTGAATATTTTTACAATTTCTTTTCCATTTTCAATGTCTTAAAAAAATCCATTTTTATCGAAATCATTATGTCTCCCAATAAATGGATGATGATGAAATTTTATTTGAATGTGTAATTATATGGAATTGGGGGAGGGTTAATAACAATTTTTGGCTTACTATATCAAGTTAAGAATTCTTATACAATCTCCAATAGACTCAATAATAATATAGTTTCCTTTCTATACATTGGTAGCCATATATTTTATTGTTACATTAATAATTCATTCCATGAAACCTTATGAATTATGACTACTTCCAACATATATCACATTATTGATGCTATGTAAATTAGTCATATAATTGAATTATATTCACTAATATAGGTAATAACCTAATAACTTCCATTGGGTATTTATTTAAAAAATTATAAAAATTTCAATGATGTATGTCATTTTGAATTAATTTAGTCATGATATAAATGTGTTGAGGGTTTTAGGTGCTACTCAAGGGTTAGAGGTTGATCTAGAGGCCCTTTATGAGTGTATTTACATAAAATTACTATTTAATATCTATAGGAATGATTCATTCCGATAATATTGTGCATTAAATAAATCAATAATGTAACACCCTGAGATTTTTTGAGAAATATTATTTTTATTTTCTTTGATGTCTTATGTTGTATGCTACATCAAGGTTAACTTGGACTATACGCAACACTGTATTATCTTTCAGTATAGAAAAAACTATTCTAGGCTTGTGTTGCAAGATATAGAAATATTCCTCGATAGTGTGTGTTATTCACAATACCGAGTTTCACTAAACAAGATATTATTATAATATTATAATGAACTAGGCATTATGAATAGTAATACCCACTTTTTGAAATTTTCTAAATTTTATGATTCAAAATTTACTTCATTTTTGGATTTGCAATATCGAAATTAGCTTAGGGTGAATTTTGGTAGTTTTTCTGAAAACATTCAATTTTCAATGAATAGTGATAACACAGAGTTATTGGTTAAAACAAAAATTATATTTAAATAATCATTTATTTTAGGTAAAAATAGTTACATAATACGTATATATGTTCAATTTAATTCATTGGAGTCATTTTATAATAATTTTAGATATATAAAAATTTTGTTTCACTTTTTACAGTCTTTTACCCACATCCTAGGAAAATTTTCAAATTTACATATAATTTAATTTTACCGCTTCTGTGAGTTGAATTTCGATAATCCGAGATACACGGTTAATATCATGGAGTGAAATGTGGTTTGATAAGATAAAAATAATTTTTGGTGCATAGTAACTTTTCACTTTTTTACCACGGTTAAAAGTAAAGAGGGTAATTAAGGGTAAAAATGACATTATTATTATCCTATAACATGTCCTAATTATATTGTATAAGTGTATTTAGACCAAAAACAACCTTAGGATTAAAATATTACCCTTTATGTCCACATGGATAAGATTAGGACATATATTATTATTTTATTTAAAGAAGAGTTAAAATATTTAAAATCAATGGTTAATAACTTAAACATTTTTAATATATGGTTATACATAAGATAAATTAGACTATACATATTTATTAAAAAGATATAACCATTTAATACATAATGGTATATTATTTATATTTTTTAGACATTAAATAGTTTAATTTATTTTTGACATAATGATGATGTAGTAATTACCTTATTATTGAAATATTAACATAATTGATATTATAAATACACAAATAAATGTAATTTGAGACTTTTTATGAATTAAACTAATTTTATAGGTTAATATAGCATATTATGATTGGTTATGTGAATTTATTTGAAATAATAATGCTATTATAAATTTAGAGAATCCAAAATACCAAATATTGTCAAAATTGACATAAAGAGATTTAAAAAACATTTATAATTTTAATTGATATAATGGTCCTAAAAATCTAAGGTTCGTCCAAAAGACTTATATAATAATATTTATGACATTAGTGATCCAATTGGTGTTCAATTAAATGTTTATAGTATGTTTATTTACCATTTATTGTTAGAATACAAGAAGAAACCATAAAAGTTGAATTATTGAACTTAGAGTTAAATCTAAATGATAAGGTTAAAATGGTAACCTAAACCTTTCTATAAACTATTGGTTGAGAGTATTGAAACCCATCTCTACCATAGACTCTAAATAAAAAACTTTGGAGACATTATAAAGTGAATATGAAATTATTATAAAATAATATTTTATGTTTTTTCTAAGGTTCCCTTCTCCTCCCTTATAAAAAGGAACCTCATACCTCTCCTCTTTAAACAATTTTCAGCCTTAAAGCTTATCCCAACCCCGCCAATTTCTCTTCTCAACCTCTCTATTTATCTCATATATGTTCTGGTCTTTTCAAAAGGCCATCCCTATTTCCCTAAGAAGAAGTTTAAAAGAGGCAGGTCGAAGAAGAGGTAATCTCTTCTACCGATTATTTCAAGTCTATTTCTTCTTCCACTTCCTCCTTATTTGTTGATTCCATTTTAAAATAATAAATCAAGTATATTATATATAGTGGGATGTTATTATAAAAATTTTACAACAATATTAGTTATTTTATCCATCCTGTGGATGAAAAAGTCACCACACGATCGTACGTACGGCATAACGTTTCCACGTCGTGCTGTAGTTTGTTATTCAATCATTTCATCATTTGGATGGGTATAATAATGAGTATAAATGATATAAATAAAAATAAAAAATTATTAAAATTCTGTATATATGATATAACATCCAATTATATACGATTTTAATATCAAAAGATTGATATCATCGCTCGTGCGTACGTACGGACTATCGTCTCCACGAATGCGATGATATTCATTTTCCTTGATTAACCATTAAAGTATGATTATAAAGTATATAGAATAAATAATCATGAAATATATTACAAAAAAATTATACTGGATTTATGTACATATATGTTTCATTTTCATAATCCCATTCAATTCAGTAAGGAAACAAAAACAGCATTCATGCGTACATACGACCTACCGTCTACATAAACGGTGTATTTCATTCCATTTATCGATCTATCGTATATATTTATATGATCAATATATATTATATATAAATCAAGTTTTAAATTCTGTAATTATGTAAATCTGGATATAAGTATGAACAACATTTCAAAACACGTGCGATAAATGAAAAGATTTTACCCAAAATGCTGCATTAACATGGAATTTACAAAAGAACGAGGAATATAATGTAATAAGAGAACCGTATATGATATCCTAAAAATTAATATGATTCTTTAATAAGTCAATAACATTATTTAAATCATTATACAAGAGTTTCGGATATATACAAAGAATATCAGACCTAAGGTAAGGATAATTTTGCAATCTCATTTTTATCTGAAATTTCTTATACGTAAGTATTTGCTGGGGTTATATTTTTTATCCGTGCCCATAAAAATGTTTTTCATAAAGTGTTTAATATTCTTACATGTATTTGTAAAGTATTGTTTACCCCACTTTGACTTTTACTTTGTGTTATGGAAGGAATATTTCTTTTGTTTACCATACATGGTACTTTATGACTTTTCCGTTAAAAGTACGAGAAGAATGTTTTTTTAAATTATATGGCATGAACTGATTTTTATGGTTTCATAACGCCTTATTTTCATGAATTTACTCTAAAATATTTCATGATTATTTTCATCAAAATCATTTTCCTTTAATATTTCATGTCATTTTGTGAAAAGAAAATGATTTTTAAGAAGAAAGGATATTTTCCTCAAGAATTCATTTCAAGTGTTGTGTCAAAACTATTTTCCATCTAATATGGAATTATTTAGTATGATTATGTTTCATGTATAATGTCTCTAATATATACATAGTTTTATTATTTTTATGATTAAATGAAATCCATTATTTTTATATGGATTATTTTATGATGGGATGATGTTTATGAAACCCATTTTATTCATTGGGTTATGATGAATTATTTATGTTTATGTTGTGGCACACGTACGAATGATTTCAATATGAGATGGTTGGGACCTATATCCCCCTTCGATGATTTGGGTAAAGATTTATATCTCATGAGATATACATGGCCGAAATGAAAAGTTAATCTGGTTCTGTTATACAGGACTGGAATGAGGAGTGAACTCGATTCAGTATGGGACTTTGCCCACTAGGATGGTCTTCGCAGCAATGCCTTGGCTACTATGGAAATCATATCATGTGCATAACTATTTTCCACAATTACATGTTTTATTCCCATGCTATTTTATAATGATTGATTTTCAATTATGATATATTCCTAATGAAATTCCATGATTTATGTCATCGCTCAAGATCTTGATGTTTAGATTTTATGTTCATGTTTATGCAATCAAATGTTTATGGATTGTTTTTTGTTCCCTATGATTACCCTTACTGTGCATTTGAGATCACCATTTTTATTTTTTCTTTTCCCCATGATATAAATAATGGTTTTAGGTAAGAAAAAAAGGGGGAGATCTTTATGGGAGATGTTGGAGATCTTTTACCATGATTAGAAACTTATGTTCTGAGTTCCCAAAGAAACTAAACTATTATGTTCCTTGGGTGTATATTTTTGTTCTGTATTAAGTATTCCAAAAAAGTAATGTAATTTCCATGTATTTCATGTTTGGGGTCTCAACAATTTTAATCAGAGGAATGGTTTAGTTAACATTTAGAAACATTGATATGAAAAACATTTGTGAGATCCCTAGAGATATATATAAGGTATGTCTAGGGATGTCCCTAAGGTTAAGTATATGTATAGTTTATTGTCTTATAATTATAGTAAATATATTAGAATTAAACATAAGATGTTATATATTTAAGGTACTCCCCCTTTATTATGTTGTTTTCCCAAGTATGATTTGTTACTCGCAAACTATTCTTTTTAGGTTTGAGACGATGGATGGAACCTGAAGGAACTGTATTGATCAATGTAATGCACAATGCAATGATTGTCCTCCTGAAAAAACCAATGTTATGGTAGATGGAGTGAAAAACCATATTTTTATACTTACACAAGCTATGAATCATATTGGACTTCCAAATGAGAAGAGAAGGGAACAATATTCTATTGAGTCCTTCATGAGGCAACACCCACCATCTTTCAATGGGTCTTCTAATCCACTTATAACTGAAAAATGGTTCAGTACCATTGAAAAGATAATTTCTATACTTCTCTCTTCAGAACATGAAAAATCCATTTCATCTGTTTAACGTTTAGAAGGTGAAACAGACTAGTGTTGGAATCTAATTAAAAATACAAGGACACGAGATGAAATTGAATCCATGGAATGGGATGAGTTCACGAACATGTTTTTCAAGAAGTACATCCCTAATATTCTTCGAACAATGATGGAAAAGGAGTTCCTTGATCTTATGAAAATGGATGATGAATCTATTGGTATATAGGATGTGAATTTTATAGGGCTTGAAAGGTATGCATCTGGGTTTATCGTCCAACATGAAATTAATGTGGATCGATTCATCTGTGGTTTAAAACAAAGTCTTCTAAGGGAATTAGCTATAAGAGAGATCAGTAGCTATGAAGAACTTGTGTGTTGTGCTATCAAGGTAGAAATGGAATTTGGTGTTACATATCAATATCATGGTTTGAAAAAAAATGAAAGATGGAGTTCAAGGAAAAATCATAGATCAATCGTGAAAAGAATATGAAGGTTTCTTTATGCTCATAGTGTGAATGGAAGCATGGTTGATATTGTGTAAAAGGTAGTAGAAAATCTTTTGTGTGGAAAAGAAGGTCATCGAGCATTTGAGTGTCGATGTAATGAGAAAAAGGGAGTTAATGACGTGAATAGTGAAAATAATATAGAGAATTCTCCACCAACACTTCAATGCCTCATGTGGAAGTAAATGAGGCATTGTGCTAACCAATTCCCTAATCCAAGGGTTAATGATTATCGACATGAGAAACCTTTTAAGGAAAAGGATAATGGGATGTAACATTCGATCACTATTAGTGATGTTGATTATGAAAATGATTTTGTGGAATGATTAAGTGTTTATGTAATGGGATTTCAAAACAATATCATGGAATCTCATTTATGGTAAGATGGAATTTTGGAATATCTATGTATTGGTTTTCAAAAATTATATGGTACCGTTAACCGTGAAATGTGATTGAAATATTTTTGGAAAACAGATTATATGAACCTAATGAAGGGATAAAGAGAAAATTAAATGAGTTCATGACTGATATAAGGACAAAGTAGTATCATGGTTTGAGTATATAGAAATTTTTGGATTTTGGTATGTGGAAAGAGGTATCTTTTGAGAGCATTCATGTTTTCACTAAGGTTCAATGGGTATTCATTTTTAAAATGAATACATGATTAATGTATTAAAATGTTTTGAATATGACCAACAAGATATATCGTATGATATATGTGGGATAAATGATGGTATTCACATTCTCGGTAGATGAAATTTCTAGTAATTGTTTTATTTATACTATGATCATGGATTGAAGTATTTTGGATTAGCTTAAATATTGGAATGGATACTGTTGTACATAAGTTAGTATTGTTTAAGGCTAGAAAATTTTTGGATATTATTGATGAGATGTTATAATAATGTAGATTTAAAAAAAGGACAACCTGCAGGATGGGTGAAAACACATCGCGTCAGAAAAGGTTGCAGAATCGAACCCACAACCAAAGTGCGACATGCCTTTATCACGTACCACTAGCCTACAAGAAGTCCCCGGTTAGTAGAAACTAGTATTATTAAGAGGTTTGATATAAAAAGTATAAGTCTATTTTAGGAATCACATATGATTACTCTCACCATATATGGACTTTTTTATATTACTTTTTCTAACCTTATGTTTGAGATAGATGGAAAAAACTATCATTCTATCGCATGATCTGATAACACTTCACGGAAGACAAATTTAGATTCATTTCTTTAATAGATGATGTGGAAATTCTTAAGATCAAGTAAGTATTTCTTTTAATTCAAAAATTTATCAACATTAGGGAAATGATCTTGAAAACCAAAAATGTTGTCCTAGTGCCCTCATATCTGATGAATCATATGGTACCTTAGATCATCACAAAGTTATGTCTTTATGATTGTTGTATTTTTCATAACCATGTTCTCTACCAATCTCCATCAGAACTAGATGGTTATATTTCTCTTCCATATCAATATTTTCACCTATGTTATCCTATCTGGAATCCCAATGATGAGTTACATTGGGTATCCATTATGTTTCTAACGTTCCTTTTTTAAAATGATGATTTATTATTACTTTTTGATGATGTGGGTTTCTAGGAACGAAACATCCATATATCAAACCATTTATAACTTCGATGAATTTCGTGGGGGAAATTCATTTTAAGGGGGGTAGAATGTAATACCCCATGATTTTTTTGAGAAGTATTAATTCTAATTTTTTTGATGTATTGTGTTGTATGATACACAAATATTAGCTTGCGCTATACACAACATTGTATTATCTTGAAGTATACACAAACACTATTCTATTCTTGTGTTGCACGCCAGAGCAACATTCCTCGATAGTGTGTGTTGTATACAATACCGAGTTTCACTAAATGAGATATTATTATAATATTATTATGAACTAGCCATTATGAATAGTAATACCAACTTTTTGAAATTTTATAAATTTTATCATTCAAAATGGAATATATTTTTGGATATGGAATATCAAAATTAGCTTAGGGTGAATTTTTGGTATTTTTCTAAAAACATTCAATTTTTGATGAATAGTGAAAACACTGAGTTATTGGTAAAAACTAAATTTTTATTTAAATAATAATTTATTTTATTTAAATTTATTTTAGGTCAAAATAGATACATAATGCATATATAAGTTCAATTTATTTTATTGGAGTCATTTTATAATAATTTTAGATATATAAAAATTATATCAAACTATTTACAGTCTTTTACCCACCTCCTAGGAGAATATGCAAATTTACATAAAACATAATTTTACTTCTTATGTGAGTAAAATTTCAAAAATCTGAGAGACATGGTAAATATTAAGTAGTAAAATGTGGTGCAATAAGATAAAAGTATTTTTTTTTGTGGAATAGTAACTTTTTACTTTTTTACCACGGTTAAAAGTAAATAGTGTAATTAAATGTAAAACTAATATTATTATTACCCTGACTGTAACACCCCAGGTAAATAAGGAATATGACATTTTCATATTTATGCATATTTGTGAATAAAATATTTAAATAACTTTAAAGTGGACGCTATGCTCGATGGCGTAACCAACGCGCAACAACGAGTTTCTTGGGAATCTTACGTTGCACTCTAATTATAAAATAATATTATTTTAAATGGTAGTTAACATGTAGTCGTTGTAATGGCGGGAATGGATATAAATAACTAAAATATGATTATATATGTTCTTAAATATTTTTACATTTATACAATGAAAGATAAAGGCTTAAAATACGGAAAGAATTCAATTTTAGGCGTATATGCCCTAGTTTTCACTAAAGGTTCACTTATCACCTTTTGATGGAGAACCGTCATTAAATATAGTTTTGTTCACTCTTAAAAATTATTTTGGACCAAATAAATCTCTTATTAAGAATCGGGACATCAAAATTTACTTTGTGTAAATTTTTGGTATCTTTCCGATAAAGATCATTTTTTTAATGAATAGTGTAAAATGTTGTATTTTAATTCAAAACCACTTTTTAATATAATTTATTTATATGATTAGATTATATTATTAATTGGTTTTAAAGTGAAATTAGAAAATATTTTTACCATTAAATCCAATAGTGGTCGTTGGAATCAATTTCACTTTGAAATCAGACTTAAACTAGTGTCAATCTTTTGATACTTATTGTTTCATAAAACACGCTATTTGTAATGACAGCGGGAATTAATTATTAAATGAATTAATGGGAATTATATGTTTTGAATTTTTTAAAACGGACTTCATTTTTGAATTCAGAATATCAAATATAGCTTAGGGTGAATTTTTGGGATTTTTCTGAAAAACTTCAATTTTTTGATGAATAGTGAAACCACTAAGTGGTACTTATAAAAACTAATTTTCCTTTTAAATGAAATTTTGGCATCATTGTGTTTTTATTTTCAAAAATCCTACATACATGGTTGTCATTAAGAAGTAAAATGTGGTTCAATGAGACTAAAATAATTTTTTGGTGAATAGTAACTTATTAAGTTTTTAATCGCGATTAGTGGTAATTAGTGTAGTTTAAGGTAAAAATAATGCTTTAATAAAATTAGATGAGCTTGACACATGTCTTACCCTAATTGGTTGTATCATGGCCGACCAAGACAAGCCATGGGTCATCTTGGGGACCCCATGGATCCACTTTGGTTGCGAAATGACATAAATAACATTTTATTTAATGTAAAAGTAAAATTGACACAAACATGATATGTTTTACTAAAACACTTTTTAAGTGGGGTTATACAAGTCATATTTTTGATTATAAATATTTATTGGAGAGATAAAAAGATTTCCTAAATCATGGTTTTTTTTTATAATTTTTAGACATTAAATAAATTAAATTATTTATGACATAATAATGATGCAGCGATGACATCATTATTTGACGATTTAAATAAAATGGAAAGATAATGTAAAATATATGAACTACACATGTCCAAAACTTATTGGATGAGTTGATTTCTAATACTTATCACCTTATCCACGAATTATATCAATGTGGGACCTTTTGAAACCGAAACACATTTTCAAATAAAGTAATATTTCTTTACTTCCCAAAAGTACCCCTCCTCTCCTCTTATAAAAGGCCCCCACCTCTACCTCATTTAACAAACTCCTCAAGCCTTTGGCTCGGCCGACCCCTGCCCATTTACTCTCTCAACATCCCTCTCCTCATCCTAGAGGATTCCCTTTGGGCAGAATCCTTTCAAAGGAAGCCTTTGGGCTCAAATCAAAAGGAGTTACACTTTTAAAGGTAATTCATTCTCTCATGTTCATTTGTTTTATTTTGCTTCTCCAACCCCCTAAACTCTTTTTATTTAATTCTTTTGTAACAAAAACAGTATCTTCAACATACTAGGATGTTGTTATAAGATTTATTCGAGCTACACTCTCACACAACTACATCAAATGGTTAAAGAACATACGGTTTCCGTGGATGGTGAAATTCTGCCTCCCGAAACGATGATTGTTCAATACTAATTTAACACCTTCAAAGGTGGCCATTATGATGTCACTAATTTTATATATGATATATAATATGTTTATGTTTTATTTATTATTCTGTATTTTTCATTTTTTTTCTTACCTTTATGGCTTCCATTATGGGTATATGCGATATCTTCATTTAAGGAAGTGCAGACTACCGCCCCCTCAAAGTGATTTGATTCGTTAAATACCATATGTGGGATGTATAAAGGATGGAAATATGATATTATATATGATATTATACTGGAATTATAATATACCTTTATATCATTATTCCATTCTATAAAATACGTAATAGAAATGAAAGTAGCGTTCATGCGTACGTACGGCTTACCGTCTCCATGAACGGTGCATTTCATTTCTTACCTCTAAACGATTATGTAATGTTATAAATGCATGAATGTACTGGATATATATGACATATATGATATCTACATAATGAATACAATTATGGATATAATAAACATTTGGCCACACGAACAACATGTAATTGTAAGAAGTCCACTTTCGCCTTAAGAACCAAATATCGGCAAAACAAATATTATTAACTTAAATGATTGAATAATGTTTATGACATGGTAATAAGTGTTATAAAAGTAATAATGAAATTGAAAAAGGTTCTTAAGGAATTATAAATTAACTCAAGTTTATTATTCAGGAGATTAAAGAACGATCGAGTCAAGTCGGACCCGAGGTAAGGGATCCTACAACTCTCTTTCTTTTTAAGTACACTCTTTTATGTCATTTCTTTTAAGCTCATCATTCTTATGATTCAGATGTTCCTTTATATTAATATTACTGTAATTTTTATGTTCATGTGATGAGAGATCCTATTCTCTCTCATCAATCCATTTTGGAAGTTTTGAGTGGCGCCGTTAGGCTGCCGAATTTTCGTAAGGGATTTTTCATCTCACTTTTATTCCCGTGAGATTTATGCTACATTTGCCACAAATTCCATTGAGTGGTGTATGTACTGCCCATTATTCTACTATTTGTGTAATATACTTTCGTTTATGAGTATTTACATCAATGACCTATTGTCTTTCTTTCATGGGGTGTATGTTTTGCAAGATACCCAAGTCGGTAAGGGAACCTTTCACCCTCCTCTTTCTTAAAAGGCTTCTTTTGTTGGGACTTTTTACATATTGTTATGTTGGGATATGTTCTCATATATCCTTATTGATGTAAATTTTATGTCCAAGTGATGAGATACACTTTTTATCTCTCATCAACTCATTTTGATGTGATGCCGTTAGGCTGTCAAGGGAACTTTTTAACCCAATTTCGATTTCTTTGGGTTCAACATGTAGTCATTGAATACGTCATCCATTGAATATGTGTGAATGAACTTTTGTTGTTTTACACTTAATATCCACTTTTATTGGGTGTATTTATATTTTTCACACATATTTTCGATATTGATTTGTCCTTAATTTAAGGATACCTTCTTTATAAGGGGTTTCATCACATTTGACATTTCTATTGAGGGTTTATTGTTGTTATGCACCAATTCACTATTATATGGTGTATATACTGTCCTTTGGAGTATTATATCATGAATCCTTTTATTCTCATGATATTATAAAGTTCTGAATAAATTTTATTCCTCTATTATTGTATTCAAGTGTCTCTAATTTTGGTAAAACCCCTTTAACCAAAATATCGTTTTAAATGTTTTAATTATTTGTTCTTATTAATATCCAAGTTTTCAAAATGGTTTTAAGGATTTATTTATATGGATATTAATGGTATAACATGTTAAAAGCATCAAGGTGGTATGGGACACTTTGATTCAAAAATCTCTTTATTAAATGTTTTAAATGGTTTTGGAAATGGTTTCTTTTTGAATGGATTCAATATTTCAATATACTAAAATGTTATATTGTGATTGAAATGTGGAAATGCTATGTTTCCTTTATACATGTTTTATGTGATACAATTATGTTATGGTCCTTGGGCATTGTTATGAAGAACGGGTGGTTCCGTGATAAACTAAGGGCGGGTGAGCCCATTATAGCTCTCCAATGCATTGGGTAACGCGATGGAGTGAAACGTTAAGGTTTCTCCGAAGAGATTTAGGGAATATACTATGATGGGTATTCCAAACGTAACCAAGAGGGTTACTCCCTATGTAAGAATGTTATGAATGCCTCAAGTTACCTTTATGTCTTATTTTTTCTATGATTTATTCATGGTTTGATGAGGTATGTTAAAGTGCCTATGTTTTATGGGTAAAGTATGATTTCATTATCAGGTATATATGAACTCATGTTTCCTTTCCATATTTTTTGTAACCCTTACTGAGCTTTTTTTGCTCATCCCAAGTTTTTGAAATGTTTTTCACAGGTCAAGGGAAAGGTACATGATGTGATGATAGTGTCAAGGATGTGTCAAGAAAGAATCCGTGTTATATTTGAATTATGTTTCCGTTGAAGGGAAGAATGAATACTGTCTTTTATGTAACCACTTTGTTTAAATGTGGAATGTAATGCAAGTTTCATGATCTAATTCTCTAAAACTATAAACCTGAAAAGATCCTCAATGTGTAATCTTGTAATAACTCATGATTAAGTAAGGTTTAAGGCTGGGGATTTATATTTGGTGTCAAAGGTCGGTTTAGATAACATTAGAGGTTAGGGTATTCTTTAAGCATAATTGACAATTACCATAATGGTTAGGATTTCAGAAAGAGTCTTAGTTTTAGATAAAGTGAATGAGTAAGTATATCTTATTGTCTATCTTACTCATTAGTACATGATGGTTTTGTTGATATACTCACACTGAACTTTTTGGTTTTTAGTAAATGGCCGGATCTAGCAGGCACCAAAGTAACAGTGGATGTGAAGGAAACTGTGACAGTTTTTTGAGCAAGCAACTGAATGATATGGGAGCTGCAATGAGAACTCTTTTGATTATCCTCAACCAACTATCTGGAGTCATGATTGACCACCTAAACCTTGTAGATTTCTCTAAGGAATCATATATGCAAGAAAAAAATCCCTACGGAAGTACAGGTAATAATCATAAAGGTAAGTGTGTTCAAAAACCTATGTGTCAAAGATGTGGAAAGAAACACCTAGGAAAATGTTTCAAAGGGACAGAAATATGCTATAGATGTGGAAATGAAGGTCATAAAGCAAGAACCTTCCATGGAAAAAGGAAGCATCCAGTTGACTCGAGGAATGGGAATGACGTTATTTCTGAGGGATCAATTGAATGTTTTAAATGTGGTGTGCATGGTCATTATGCAAACACATGTCCTATGAAGAAGTTTCGTGAATGGGGTCACCAAGGGCGTACCAATATTCGTTTACGAATACCTAATGCCATTCCAATTGAGGATGAAGAAACTGACACTGACCAATCAAAGGTATGTACTATTTCATGACTATTGTTTTCTTATTTTGGAATCTTAGGATATGATTCATGATTTTGTTTGTAGGAAAGAGGTATTTCGGAATAAGTTGGAAATGAATGGATAATGGATCATGAATAATGTTGAATGAGTAAGATGTCAACATATAAGGGCTTCAAGAGTTAGGGTGAAATTCATAAGAGTATTAAGTCTCTTTTGATGATGGGGTTACATTAGAAGACTTTTTATATTATGTGTAACCCTGATGTTTAATATAGGAAAATTTTATTCATGTAATAGTTATCTTTTCTTTTGTGGACATAGTTATAAAGAACCATTTGGGTTTATATGATCCTTACTTTTGATGTAATTATGGGTTACCATATGTTATGATTGAAGTGAAAGGCATGAGATAAAATTGAGGTTAAATTATGTTACGGTTATTTTTGATGATTTTAACCCTTTTTGGGTAATGATTTGAGAATTATATAGTTTTGGAAAAAGGACAACACGCAGACCGTGTGACAACCCGTCGCGTCGGACAATGCTGCGGGAATCGAACCCACAACCAAAGTGCGACTGGTATTTATCGCCTACCACTGGACTACGCGAAGTCCCTGGTTAGTTTGATTGATTATTTTTAGTTATATGATTTTATTAATTAAGAGTAAGTTGATTTTGGAGGATATGTGAATAGGATAATTACTTTTCAATGTGAGACTTTAGGAGAAACTGATGTTGTTTGGAGATAAATGTTACGATTTAACTTGGAAGACTATGTGACTAAATCCTTCAAATATTTGGGTTTCAATCTTATATTGGTTTACATTGAAGAATTTTATGGACAAATTGTTTATCGGATGGTCCTCGTTGAAATTTGGGTTTTGTTGGACAAATTTTGGAGATTAAGAATAGATTTTCTTTTTATAAGGGGTTATCCTTTTCTGGATTATCTGATCTCTTACTAACCTTTTTGGTTTTGGTTTTGGTTAAAGCCTAAATACATGGGATGTATATAGTTCTCTTTTGGGGATTAGGTGATTCTCTAGAAGTTGATTATAGTACTCTTAATGCGAAAAAGTCTCCCTAAATACTCGTCTTTTGGAAAAAAATATGAGTTTGACTAAGGAATCTAGTAAAAGTTGAAAGTCAACATGATAAGTGATTATGCTTCCTTATGAATAAATTCCTCAATATAAAGTAACTTAATACAAAAATGTGGTCTATTAACTTTTCCTACTGGGGAACCCAACACCGTTTAACCCATCACAGGTTTTTGATTTTCTTATTGTTAACTTTCTCCTAAACATGTTTTCTATCACTCTCCATCAGAACATGACCCTATGTTTTCTCCTCCATGTCCATATTTTCATACTTGGAATCCTAGTATGGGTTAACTCGGGTGACCTCTGTGCTTATCTTTCTTTATTTTAAAGAGATTGTTTTACCGACTCTTGTTCTGATGTGGGACTTTCAAGGATGTTTCCAAGCGCAATTTTAAAATTGCGAGGACGCAATTCCCAAAAGGGGGGAAGGATGTAACACCCCAGGTAAATAAGGAATATGACATTTGCATATTTATGCATATTTGTGAATAAAATATTTAAATAACTTTAAAGGGGACGCTATGCTCGATGGCGTACCCAACGCGCAACAACGAGTTTCTTGGGAATCTTACGTTGCACTCTAATAATAAAATAATATTATTTTAAATGGTAGTTAACATGTAGTCGTTGTAATGGCGGGAATGGATAGAAATAACTAAAATATGATTATATATGTTCTTAAATATTTTTACATTTATACAATAAAAGATAAAGGCTTAAAATACGGAAAGAATTCAATTTTAGGCGTATATGACCTAGTTTTCACTAAAGGTTCACTTATCACCTTTTGATGGAGAACCGTCATTAAATATAGTTTTGTTAACTCTTAAACATTCTTTTGGACCAAATAAATCTCTTATTAAGAATCGGGACATCAAAATTTACTTTGTGTAAATTTTTGGTATCTTTCCGATAAATATCATTTTTTAATGAATAGTGTAAAATGTTGTATTTTAATTCAAAACCACTTGTTAATCTAATTTATTTATATGATTAGATTATATTTTGAATTGGTTTTAAAGTGAAATTAGAAAATATTTTTACCATTAAATCTAATAGTGGTCGTTGGAATCAATTTCACTTTGAAATCAGACTTAAACTAGTGTCAATCTTTTGATACTTATTGTTTCATAAAACACGCTATTTGTAATGACAACGGGAATTAATTTTAAAATTAATTAATGTGAATTATATGTTTTGAATGTTGTAAAACGGACTTCATTTTTGAATTCAGAATATCAAATATAGCTTAGGGTGAATTTTTGGGATTTTTCTGAAAAACTTCAATTTTTTGATGAATAGTGAAACCACTAAGTGGTACTTATAAAAACTAATTTTCCGTTTAAATGAAATTGTGGCATCATTGTGTTTTGATTTTCAAAAATACTACATACATGGTTGTCATTAAGAAGTAAAATGTGATTCAATGAGATTAAAATAATTTTTTGGTGAATAGTAACTTATTAAGTTTTTAATCGCGATTAGTGGTAATTAGTGTAGTTTAAGGTAAAAATAATGCTTTAATAAAATTAGATGAGCTTGACACATGTCTTACCCTCATTGGTTGTATCATGGCCGACCATGACAAGCCATGGGTCAACTTGGGGACCCCATGGATCCACTTTGGTTGGGAAATGACATAAATAACATTTTATTTAATGTAAAAGTAAAATTGACCCAAACATGATATGTTTTACTAAAAAACTTTTTAAGTGGGGTTATACAAGTCATCTTTTTGATTATATTTATTAATTGGAAAGATAAAAAGATTTCCTAAATCATAGTATTTTTTTTATAATTTTTAGGCATTAAATAAATTAAATTATTTATGACATAATAATGATGCAGCGATGACATCATTATTTGATGATTTTAATAAAATGGAAAGATAATGTAAAATCTATGAAATACACATGTCCAAAACTTATTGGATGAGTGGATTTCGAATAATTATCACCTTATACACGAATTATATCAATGTGGGACCTTTTGAAACCGAAACACATTTTCAAATAAAGTAATATTTCTTTACTTTCCAAAAGTACCCCTCCTCTCCTCTTATAAAAGGCCCCCACCTCTACCTCATTTAACACACTCCTAAAGCCTTTGGCTCGGCCAACCCCTGACCATTTACTCTCTCCACATCCCTCTCCTCATCCTAGAGGATTCTCTTTGGGAATAATCCTTTCAAAGGAAGCCTTTAGGCTCAAATCAAAAGGAGTTACACTTTTAATGGTAATTAATTCTCTCAAGTTCATTTGTTTTATTTTGCTTCTCCAACCCCCTAAACTCTTTTTATTTACTTCTTTTGTAACAACAAAAGTATCTTCCATATACTAGGATGTTGTTATAAGATTTATTCGAGCTACACACTCACACAACTACATCAAATGGTTAAAGAACATACAGTTTTCGTGGATGGTGAAATTCTGCCTCCCGAAACGATGATTGTTCAATACTCATTTAAAACCTTCAAAGGTGGCCATTATGATGTCACTATTTTTATATATGATATATAATATGTTTATGTTTTATTTATGATTCTTTATTTTTCATTTTTTTTCTTACCTTTATGGATTCCATTATGGGTATATGCGATATCTTCATTTAAGGAAGTGCGGACTACCGCCCCCTCAAAGTGATTTGATTCCTTAAATACCATATGTGGGATGTATAAAGGATGGAAATATGATATTATATATGATATTATACTGGAATTATAATATACCTTTATATCATTATTCCATTCTATAAAATACGAAATAGAAATGAAAGTAGCATTCATGCGTACGTACGGCTTACCGTCTCCATGAACGGTGCATTTCATTTCTTACCTCTAAACGATTATGTAATGTTATAAATGCATGAATGTACTGTATATATATGACATATATGATATCTACATAATTAATACAATTATGGATATAATAAACATTTGGCCACATGAACAACATGTAATTGTAAGAAGTCCACTTTCGCCTTAAGAACCAAATATCGGCAAAACAAATATTATTAACTTAAATGATTGCATAATGTTTATGACATGGTAATAAGTGTTATAAAAGTAATAATGAAATTGAAAGAGGTTCTTAAGGAATTATAAATTAACTCAAGTTTATTATTCAGGAGATTAAAGAACGATCGAGTCAAGTCGGACCCGAGGTAAGGGATCATACAACTCTCTTTCTTTTTAAGTACACTCTTTTATGTCATTTCTTTTAAGCTCATATTTCTTATGATTGTGATGTTCTATTATATTAATCTTACTGTAATTTTTATGTTCATGTGATGAGAGACCCTATTCTATCTCATCAATCCATTTTGGATGTTTTGAGTGGCGCCGTTAGGCTGCCGAATTTTCGTAAGGGATTTTTCATCTCACTTTTATTCCCATGAGATTTATGCTACATTTGCCACAAATTCCATTGAGTGGTGTATGTACTGACCATTATTATACTATTTGTGTAATATACATTCGTTTATGAGTATTTACATCAATGACCTATTGTCTTTCTTTCATGGGGTGTATGTTTTGAAAGATACCCAAGTCGGTAAGGGAACCTTTCACCCTCCTCTTTCTTAAAAGAATTCTTTTGTTGGGTCTTTTTACATATTATTATGTTGGGATATGTTCTCATATATCCTTATTGATGTAAATTTTATGTCCAAGTGATGAGATACACTTTTTATCTCTCATCAACTCATTTTGATGTGATGCCGTTAGGCTGTCAAGGGAACTTTTTAACCCAATTTCGATTTCATTGGGTTCAACATGTAGTCATTGAATATGTCATCTATTGAATATGTGTGAATGAACTTTTGTTGTTTTACACTTAATATCCACTTATATTGGGTGTATTTATATTTGTCACACATATTTTTGAGATTGATTTGTTCTTAATTTACGGATACCTTCTTTATAAGGGGTTTCATCACATTTGACATTTCTATTGAGGGTTTATTGTTGTTATGCACCAATTCACACTTATATGGTGTATATACTGTCCTTTGGAGTATTATATCATGAATCCTTTTATTCTCATGATTTTATAAAGTTCTGACTAAATGTTATTCCTCGATTATTGTATTCAAGTGTCTCTAATTTTGGTAAAACCCCTTTAACCAAAATATTGTTTTAAATGTTTTAATTATTTGTTCTTATTAATATCCATGTTTTCAAAATGGTTTTAAGGATTTATTTATATGGATATTAATGGTTTAACATGTTAAAAGCTTCAAGGTGGTATGGGACACTTTGATTCAAAAATCTCTTTATTAAATGTTTTAAATGGGTTTGGAAATGGTTTCTTTTTGAATGGATTCATTATTTCAATATACTAAAATGTTATATTGTGATTGAAATGTGGAAATGCTATGTTTCCTTTATGCATGTTTTATGTGATACGATTATGTTATGGTCCTTGGGCATTGTTATGAAGAACGGGTGGTTCCGTGATAAACTAAGGGCGGGTGAGCCCGTTATAGCTCTCCAATGCATTGGGTAACGCGAAGGAGTGAAATTTTAAGGTTTCTCCGAAGAGATTTAGGGAATATACTATGATAGGTATTCCAAACGTAACCAAGAGGGTTACTCCCTATGTAAGAATGTTATGAATGCCTCAAGTTACCTTTATGTCTTATGTTTTCTATGATTTATTCATGGTTTGATGAGGTATGTTAAAGTGCCTATGTTTTATGGGTAAAGTACGATTTCATTCTCATGTATATATGAACTCATGTTTCCTTTCCATATTTTTTGTAACCCTTACTGAGCTTTTTATGCTCATCCCATGTTTTTGAAATGTTTTTCACAGGTCAAGGGAAAGGTACATGATTTGATGATAGTGTCAAGGATGTGTCAAGAAAGAATCCGTGTTATATTTTAATTATGTTTCCGTTGATGGGAAGAATGAATACTTTCTTTTATATAACCACTTTGTTTAAATGTGGAATGTAATGCACGTTTCATGATCTAATTCTCTAAAACTCTAAACCTGAAAAGATCCTCAATGTGTAATCTTGTAATAACTCAAGATTAAGTAAGGTTTAAGGCTGGGGCCTTATACTGACACATGTCCTAATTATATTGGACAAGTGTAATTCGACCAAAAAAACCTTATATATAAAATAATACCCTTTAGGTCCACTTGGATTAGATGAGGAAATTATTTATTATTTTATTTAGAGAAGAATTAAAATAGTTAAAATCAATGTTTAATAACTAAAACATTTTTAATATTGGGTGATACATAAGATAAATTCAAATATAAATATTAAATCCAAAGATAAATAAATTTCCTACATAATTTTATATTATTTATATTTCTTATACATTATATTGTTTTATTTATTTACGCCACAATGATGTTGTAGTAAATACCATATTAATGAAATATTAACTTAATTGATATTATAAATACCCAAATAAATGTAATTTGAGACTTTTTATGATTGAAAATAATTTTATTGGATTATATAACATATTAGGGTTGGTTATATTATTTTTTTTAATAATAATTCTGTTATAAATTTAAAGAAAACTAAATACCAAATAGTTTCTAAATTGACATAAAAGAGTTTTTTAAATAATATTATAATATTAATTGATATAATGGACCTAAAAATCTATGTTTCGGCAAAAAATCATATATAATAATATATATTTTATTAATGAACCAATTGGGGTTTTATTGATAGTTTATAGTAAATTTATTAACCATACAGTGTAAGAATACAAGAAGACTCGGTAAAAGATAAATTATTTAACTTAGAGTTAAATATAAATGATAAGGGTAAAATGGTAACCTAAACTTGCCTACAACATATCAGTTCATTGGATTTAAACCCATCCCCACCCGATCCTCTAAATAAGACACTTTGGAGCCATTATAAACTGAATATGAATTTATTATAAAATAATATATTATGTTTTTCCTAAGGTGCCCCTATCCTCCCTTATAAAAAGGTACCTCCTCTATCTCCACTTTACATAATTTTCAGCCTTCAGGCTCAAAAAAACCATAAATATTTCTCTTCTTAACCTCTCTAGTAATATCATAGAGGTTCTTTTCTTCTCAAAATACCAATACTAGCTCCCTAAGAGGATGTTTAAAAGAGGCACGTCGAAGAAGAGGTAATCTCTTCTACTAATTCTTCCATGTTTCTTTTTTCTTCCACTTCCTCATTCTTTGTTGTTTCCATTCTAAAATAATAAATGTAGTATATTATATACAATGTGATGTTATTATAAAAATTTTACAACCATATTAGTTATTTTATCCATCCTATTAATGAAAAACGCACCACACATGCGTACGTATGGCTTACCATCACCACGTCGTGGTATAGTTTTTTATTCAAACATTTCATCATTTGGATGGGTATAATAATGATTATAAATGATATAAATAATAAATATAACATTATATTTATTCTTTATATATGATATACCAACCAATTATATATGATTTTAATATCAAAAGAATGATATCATCGCTCGTGCGTACGTATGGACTACCGTCTCCACGAACGCGATGAGATTCAATTTCCATGATTAACAATTCATGTATGATTATAAATTATATATAATAAATTATCATTAATGATATTACATAATAATGGTACTGGATTTATGTACATATATGTTTCATTTACTTAATACCATTCAATTTAATAAGCAAACAAAAACAGCGTTCATGCGTACGCATGACCTACCGTCTCCATGAATGGTGTATTTCATTCCGTTTATCGATCTATCATATATATTTATATGATGAATATATATTATATATAAATCATGTTTTACATTATGTAATTATTTAAACCGGGATATAATTAAGAATAACATGTCGAAACATGTACGATAAATGAAATGATTTTACCAAAAACGCTGCTTTAACATTTAATTTACAATAGAACGAGTAACCTATAGTCATAAGTGAACTATATATGATATCATAACAATTAATATGATTCTGTAATAAGTCAATTACAGTATTTAAATCATTATTCAAGAGTTTAGGATACATAAAAATCATATCAGACCTAATGTAAGAGATAATTTTTCAATCTCGTTTTTATCTGAGAATGCTTATACGTAAGTATTTACTGGGGATATATTTTTCATCCATGTCCATAAAAATGTTTTTCATAAAGAATTTAATATTCTTCCATTTATTTTTAAAGTCATGTTTACCCCTAATGACTTTTAATTTGTGTAATGGAAGGAATATTTCTTTTTTTACCATACGTGGTACTTTTTGACTTTTCTATTAAAAGTACGAGGAGAATGAATTTCTAACTTATACGGTATGAACATATTTTTACATTTTCATAACTCCTTATTTTCATGAAGGATACTCTACAAGATTTCAGGATTATTTTCAACAAAATCCTTTTCTTTTAAAATTTCATGTCATTTTGTGGAAAGAAAATGGTTTTTAAGAAGAAAGGATATTTTCCACAATAATTCATTTCAAGTGTTTGCTCAAAACTATTTTCCATCTAAAATGACATTATTTAGTATGATTATGTTTCTAGTATAATGTCTCTATTATTTACATAGTTTGATTCTTTTTATGATGAAATTAAATCCATTTATTTTATAAGTATTATCTTATGATGGGGTGATGTTTATGAAACCCATTTTATTATTTTGGTTATGATGAATGATTTATGTTTATGTTGTGGCACACGTAAGAATGATTTCAATATGAGATGTGTGGGACCTATATCTCCCTCCAATGAATTGGGTAAATATTTATATCTCATGAGATGGACATGGTTGGAACGGAACGTTAATCTGGTTCAGTGATAATGGACTAGAATGAGGATTGAACTTGATTCAGTAAGGGACTTTGTCTACTAGGATGGTCCTGGAAGCATTTCCTTGGATACTATGGAAATAATATCATGTACTTAATGGTTTTCCATAATTACATGTTTTATTCCAATTCTATTTTAACATGATTGATGTTCTATTATGATATATTCCTTATTTACTTCCATGATTTATGTTATTGCTGAAGATTTTGATGTTTAGATTTTATATTCATGTTTTTGCAATCAAATGATTATGGATTGTTTTATGTTCCCTATGTTTACCCTTACTGAGAATTTAAGCTCATACTTTTTATGTTTTCTTTTCCCCAAGATATAAATAAATTTTTTATGTAAGAATAAAAAAGGGTATTCTATTTATGGGAGATGTTGAAGATCTTTCACGATGATTAAAAGATTATGTTTCGAGTTTCCAAACACACTAAACAATTACGATTCTTGGGTGTATGTTTTTTTATGTATTATGTATTCCCCAAAATTAATGTAATTTAAATGTACATAATGTTTTGGGTGTCTACAAATATCTCATTAAAGGAGATGAAAATATTTTTTATCCTTAATTAACTTCATGATGTTAAATATTTTCATAATGTCGATTGGTAGAGAATAGTTTTTTTTCTCAAGGTAACACATTTTTGATTATATACTCACATAATATTTTCACCTAGTGAATTATTTATTCCAAGTGAATTTTATGTGTTTTTTAATTAATTTGTTTTTTTTAAAGAATCTTGTTCCTTCTAACCCATATTGAAACACAAGGATTTTTTTGGTTTATTCCTTCCCTTTTGGAAATATTATTTTATCATTTCGTCTTTGTTGTGTTTTATATTTATTAATATCCCCTTCTCACTGCTCCCCTTATTTGATAGTGTTATGATATAATTTTTTCTAATAGAAATAATTTTTTATTTTGTGGACTTGTGATCAATGATATTATCGACTTATTCATTTTCTGCCCATTTTTATTTGAGGTTCCCATTTTCATTTTTTGATCACTGATTAATGATAAGTTATAATATAATCTTTTACCCTATAATTGAATCCATTAAATGGATGATTTCTTTGTTATGAGCTTTTAAATTTTAATAACCTCCATATTTGAGATGAATGATGGATTTTTTTAAATGGTCATGGAAATTGTGAAAACCACAAATTTTAGTGAAATTGAAAATATATTGTGGATTTGAAACATCATGATTGATATAATTGAAAATTTAATTCATTAAATTATTTTATTTATAAACACGACATAAATGGATTAAAATTAATGATGGATTTAAAAGGAATGAAATATTAATAATCTATGATTTTGTTTTCAAATGAGAAATGAATGTTTTAAACATATATTTTGAAAAAAATTGAATTTATTTGGAATGATTGATTTAATAATTATTGACTGATTGATAGACTCAAGTACATGTGAGACAAGAAATTTAGTGGTTAATAAAGATAATAACACTAGAATAAAAACCCTATAAATAGATTACCAATTAAAACATAGACATCAACCTACTTTCATATGATTTTCCCAATGGGGTGTTGAGTCATGCTTTCTAGATCCATGGGACATGTGCCCCCATTATGTTGAAATCACTATATATATTTTGATAGGATAAACTTTTAATAAAAAATGTATCATAGGACTTATTAAATGGTTTTATTAAATTTTATTATTTAATGATTAAATACTATTGATTATTGATTTTTTTATACATTAAAACTTTAATATATAAATGATTAATTTAATATATTACTTAGATTCTTTTCTATTATCTATTCCATCCATTTTATTACAAATTACTGTCTTTTTCAAAATATAGAAATTTTTTTCCATGAAATATTTTATAAAATTTTAAATCATTTGTGATTTATTGTTATAGTATTTGATATGGAAATGATTGTGAGACTATACTGGGATGTTTATATCCCACCATAAAGATATATTTACTAATACCATTATTTTATGTTTATCCCTTTATGTGGCTTTACTAAATGAGATAGTTGATTATTATTCTAAATATGGATTAAAATTATTATACTATAAGAAAAAATCCATTTGTTCAAGGATAAAGATCATTTTATTATACAATAAGCATTGTTAAGGTACATTTCCAATTATTCAAGAGGGATTCATATGACATATTCATATGATTTTAATTATAACTGATATTTTATGTTATAAATAAGTAAATAAAAAATTATTTCTTACTTATTAATAAATATTAATAAATTGTATGCTTGTTCTATAAGATTATAATTACAACAATTTTATAATAAAATTAAGTGTATAGAAAAACTAGAATATTGATATATGATGGTTTGTCGCCTCAGAGAAATTCCAAATCCCCAGACATCACTATAGTGAGAATTGAAAATTATAATAAAGGTGGGATTTTCATAAACATTCAAAACAATGAGAGTTAATGATTAATATAAATATTTAATGTATTTAAGATACATATGTATGGATTTAAATTTTAATATGGAAATTAGAATGGGAAATATTAATTTATGAATATGTTTTATTGAGTATTATCATGAACCATATAATTCTAGAGTGACAATTATGGTTAATTGATCGATTAAACAAATTAACTCTTATGTAAAAATAAATAATATTTATAAATAATATATTTAATATATATATTTTAATTCAATATTGATAAATAAATATTCATTGAGTTAACTAATCATAAAAAAGGCCATATTTTAAAAATGTAATTTTATATAATGTGGATATTTTTTTAAATAAAAATAATTTTTATAACCTTAGAGACCATTTCATTATATCTGAAAAAATATGATAATATAAATTCTAATTAGATAAATTTTTTAATTTTTTTTTAAGAATACATTTTTTTTAAATATAGTAAATTTTTTTAATATGGTATCAAAACATATAAGATGAATACTGAATATAAAATTTCACACATAACAGAAAATTGATTGAATCAAAGTATGTTTTTCTCCATAATTATATTATTTGTATATTCATAGTTTTAAGAATCATTACTAGTCACAATCTAAAAAAATGATAATTTATTTAATGATTTATTTCCAAAAAAATACTTACACAACATATAATTATACAAATATGCAATCCTTTTTCATCATTATTAATTTTATTTACAAATCATAAGTCTCTAATAATCTCTCTCTCAATTGGATCCCTTTAAAAATTTATCAGTTTCAAAGACCTTGATGGGATGTTTTACAACATTAGAAAAGAGTTTTTAGGTTATTAGATGGTAAAAATTCCTCATGATTTATGAATTGGGATTTAATGTTTCTATCCCATCTAAAATTGAAAATAACATTGATTCAAATAAAAATGTTATAAAATTAATCTATAATTGATGTACAGTAATGATTTTGGAATCCCATATTTATTTTTTATTCATATAGAGTATAATTGTTTTCCGCATCATAGGTTTTTGAAAACATTTATGTTATCTCGTAACATTAATGCATATCCTAAGGATCTAAATTTTTAATTATTGAAGAGGGTAGTATCAAATCATATAAATTATAATACATTGTTTTTCCATCACTTATAATATACTTGGAAGGAAAATATATGATTCTCTATAATATAAAAAACTTTTTTACTCTCTTTAGAAGGCAATGAATTTATTTATACACTATATATACATTTGGTGTATTTACCTAATAAAAAATCAATTTTTTATTTTATTTTTATTTTTATTTTTATTTTTCTATTTTAAATATCATGAAAATCTATTATAATTGAAATTTTAATATAATTTTCATATTAAATTATTTTTCAATAAATTCATAATAGATTTATTATGAAAAAATTTACAATTTCCTTTTCATTTACCATGTCCTAAAGAAAATAAATTTTTATTAAAATCATTATGTCTCTGAATAAAGGGATGAAGAAGAAAGTTTCTTCAAATGTGTAATTATTGGGAATTGGGGGAGGGTTAATAACATTTTTTGGCTTACTATATCAAGTTAAAAATTCTTATGTAATCTACACTAGATCCAATGATAATATATTTTCCTTAAATTTACAATAGTATCCATATATTTTATTGTTACATTAGTAATCCATTCCATGAAAAATTATGAAATATGACTACTTCCAATACATTTCACATTATCTATACCGTGTAAATTAGTCATATTATGGAACTATATTCACTAATATAGGTAATAATTTAGTACCTTCTATTGGGTATTTATTAACCTTTTTAAGAAAATTTTAATTATTTATGTTATTTTGAATTAATTTAGTCTCTACATAAGTGTATTTAAGGTTTTAGGTGCTACTCATTGGGTATAGGTTGTGTTGGAGACCATATATGAGTTTTTATACATAAAATATAAATTTCATGTCTATAGGAATGATTCATTTCAAGAATATAGTTCATTAAATGAATCAATTACTCATTAAATGTGATGAAAATATTTTTTTCCTTAACATTATTCATGATGTGACATATTTTGATGATGTGGATTGGTAGATATTAGTTTTATTATCTCTATGAAACACATTTTTTAGTGTATACTCAACATAAGATATTAACCACGTGAATTCCTTGTTCCTAGAGTGTTTTATGTTTTTTATAATTAAATTATTTATTTTTTTAGGAATCTTATTCCTTTTAACCCATAAGAAAACACAACATGTTTTTTGGTTGATTATTTACCTTTTGGAAATCATAGTATATCATTTGATCTTTGTTGAGTTTTATATTTATTAATTTCTCTTTATCACTGCTCCCATTATTTGATAGTGTTATAATATAATGCTTTCCAGTGGAAATATAGTTTTATTTTGTAGACTTGTGATCAAGGATATTATTGAATAATTCATTTTCTGTCCCTCTTTATTGGAGGTTCCGGTAGTCATTTTTTGATCACTGATTAAAGATAAGTTATAATATAATTCTTTAACCTATAATTAAATACATGAATTGGATGATTGATTTGTAAGGATATTATAAATTATTTTAAATTTCATATTCTAGATGAATGATTCATTTTTTTGAAATGGTGATGGAAATATTAAAACCCCCAATTTTAATGGAATTGAAAATATTTTGTAGATTTGATAAAACATGATTACTATATTTGGAAATTTAATTTATGAAATGACATTATTTTTAATCACGAGATAAATAGATTAATATTAAATATGGATTTCAAAGTAATTAAATACTAATAGACAATGATTTGGATTTGAAATCAGAATGGAATTTTTAACTAAAAATAGAAAAATATTTCTGGAATTGATTTGGAATGATTGATTTAATAATGATAGATTGATTGATCAAACCAAGAACATGTGATACATGATAGTTAGTAGTTAATTAGGATAATAATACTTGGATACAAACCCTACAAATAGATTAGCAATAATAACATAGACAGAAATCAACTGCTATATGATTTTCCCAATAGGGTGTTGAGTCATGAATTCTAAAGCCTAGGGACATGTGCAACCATTAAGACAAAATCACTAAATATATATTGTTAGGATAAAATTTTAATATAAAAATGTACAATAGACATATTACATGTTTCTATGCCATTTTTTATGTAATGATTAAATTACATTGATTATTGGAATTTTTCAATAATTCAAACTGCTATATAAAAAAGATTTATATAGCATATTTAATATATAATTTTATAGTATCTATGTCATCCCTTTGATTACAAATGAATTTTTTTTGAAAATATCTAAATTCCATTCCATGACATATTTTATTTATTTTTAAATCATTATTGATTTATTGTTATAGTATTTCTTATGGAAATGTTGGTGAGACTATAATGGTAAGTTTATATTCCACCATAAAGATATATTTCTTAATACCATTATTTCAAGTTTATGACCTTGTGTGGATTTACTGAATGAGATGGTTAATTATTATTCTAATTATGGTTTTAAATTTATTATACTATAAGTAAAATACATCTGTTGAAGGAAAAAAGATCATTTTATTATAAAATAATCATTTTAAGATACATTTCCAAGTATTTAGGAGGTATTCATATGACATATGCATATGATTTTAAGTATACCTGATATTTTAAGTTATAAATAAGTGACTAAAAATTTATTTCTCCTTTATAAATTAATAGTACTAAAATTAATTCTTTATCTATAAGATTATAATAACTATAATTGGATAAAAAACATAAGCATATAGAAAAACTAGAATATTGATATACGATGGGTTGTGGCCTCAGAGGAATACCAAAGCCACAGACATCACTATAGTGAGAAATAAAAATTATAATAATGGTGATATTTTCCTAAACATTCAAGACAATGAGAGATAATAATTAAAATAAATATTTAATGTATTTAAGTTGTATATGTAATGTTTTTAAATTTAATATGGATATTATAATGAGAAATATTTATTTATGAATATGATCTATAGAATATTATCATGAACCATAGAATTCTAAAGTGACAATTATGGTTAATTGAATGATGAACCTATTTAAACCATAAATAAAATTAATAAAATTAACAAATAATATATTTCATATATATATAGTAATTCAATATCGACAAATAAATATTATGTGACATTACTAATCATGAATATTGATAAATTTTAAAAATGTAATTTTATGTAACATTGAGATTTTTTTAACAAATATTTTTTATATCCTTAGAGATGTTTTCATTATAACTAAAAAACATGATTGCAAAAAATTTCATAATATAATTTTTTCAAAATAATTTTTATGAATACAAAATTTTTATGCAAATAGTAAAATATATTTAATATGTTATTAGAATCTAGAAGATAAATAATGAAAAATATTCAAACAAGTTATAAAATTGATTTATTCAAAATAGGTTTCTTCAAATATTATATTATTTAATATTCATGGTCTTAAAAATCCTTTCTAGTCATAACCTATAAGAAAATGAAAAAGTATTTAATTAATTATTACCAAAAAAACACCTAAACCACTTATAATTATACAAATATACAAGCCTTTTTTCCTCTATTAATTTTACTCACTCATCATAGGTCACTCAAACTCTCTCTCCATTGGATCATTTAAAAAATTTATTCGTTCCAAACACCTTGATGGGATGTTTAACATTGTTATAAAATTAGTGTTAGGTTATTAGACGGTTACCACACCTCATGATTTATGATTAATGATTTAATGTTCATATCCCATCCAAAAATTGAAACAATGTTTTGATTCCAATGAAGTAGTTATATATTTCATTTATAATTGATGTATAATAATGATTTTGGAATTCAATATTTATTCTTCATTCATTTAGAGTCTAATATTTTTCCAATTTTTATTTTATTGGAAACATTGATGTTAACTTATTACATTTATGTATATCCTAAGGTGCTAAAAGAGTAATTATTGATGAGGGTAGTATCAAATCTTAAAAATTAATATATAAGTTTTTTCCATCATTCAAAATTTCCTTGGAAGAAAAATATATGATTCATTATAATATCAAAATCATTTTTACTCTCCCGAGAAGGAAATTAATTTAGTTTTACACTATATAGACATTGGTTACATTAACCTCATAAAATGAATCATTTTTTAATTTTAATTTCTTTTTCATTTTTTTCTAATTTCAACAACATGAAAATATATTATAATTGAAATTTTATATAATTTTCATATTAAATAATTTTTCACCAAATAGATTATTTATTTATTATGAAAATTTATAAAATTTCTTTGCCATTTAACATGTCCTACTCAAAATCCATTATTATCAAAATCATTATGTCTCCCGATAAAGGGATGATGAAAAAATTTTGTTCGAATGTGTAATTATAGGGAATTGGGGGAGGGTTACTATGAATTTTTGTTTTACTATATCAAGTTAAAAATTATTATGTAATCTCTAATGGAGTTAATGCTAATAAATTTTCCTTTCATTTACATTAGTATCCATATATTTTAATGTTACATTAATAATCCATTCCATGAAACCATATGAAATAAGACTTCTTCCAATGTATTTCACATTATCTATAAAATAAAAATTATTCATATTATTGAACTATATTCACTAATATAGATAATAACCTAGTACCTTCAATTGTGTATTTATTAAAGTCTTTTATTAAAATTTTCGATGATGTATGTTATTTTGAATTAATTCATTCATGATAGAAGTGTGTTAAGGGTTTTATGTACTTCTCATTGGGTACAGGTTGAGTTGGAGTCCATTTATGAGTGCCTCTACATAAAATTGAATTTTAACATCTATAATAAAGACTCATTCAAATAATATTGTTCATGAAATTAATCAATCACTCATTAAATGTGATGAATGTTTTTTATCCCTAATATTTTTCACGATGTAAAATATTTTCATGATGTGGATTGGTAAAGATTAGTTTTTTATGTCGAGGAAACATATTTTTTAGTATATATTCCACTTAAGTATACAAATACTAAATTCATTATTCACAATGATTTTTATGTGTTTTAAAATTAATTTTTTTATTTTTTCAGGAATCTAATTCCTTCGAACCCATAAGGAAACACCAGGGTTTTTTGGTTGATTCCTTCCAATTTGAAAATCATAGTTTATAATTTGATCACTGTTAGTTTCATATTTATTAATTTCCACTTCTCACTTCTCCCCTTATTTGATAGTGTTATGATAAAATTCTTTCTAATTGAAACACGGTTTTATTTTATGGACTTCTGGTCGAGGATATTATTGACTAATTAATTTTTTGTCTATCATTATAAGAGGTTCACATTCTCATTGTTTATCAATAATTAAATATATGATATAATATAATCTTTTACCATGTAATTTAATCCATGAATTGAATGATTTCTTGTTAAGGATATTTTAAATTATTTTAAACTCCATATTTGAGATAAATGAATCATGTTTTTGAAATGTTCTTTGAAATTGTGAAAACCCCCAATTTTAGTGTAATTGAAAATATATTGAGGATTTGAGATAAAATTATTGCAATATTGATAAATTCAATTCATGAAATGAATTTAATTTTAAACCTGAGATAAATGGATTAAAATTAAAAATGGCTTTAAAAGGGTGTAAATACAAATAACCTATTGTTTGGTTTTAAAATGAGAAAAGAATGATTGAAACTAAAATTTGGGGAAAAAATTTGGAATTGATTTGAATGATTAATTTAATAATGATGGACTGATTGGTCAACTCAAGAACATCTGAGAAAATGTATTCAGTGGTTAATAAGGAAAATAACACTAGGATATTAACACTACAAATAGATTGTCAATGAAGATATAGACATAAACCTACTATCGTATGATTTTTTCAATGGGGTGTTGAGTTCTAAATATTAGAGCCTAGGTACATGTGAACACATTAAGATGAATCACTATATATTTTTTGAGAGGATCCAATTTTAATAAAAAATGTTCCATAGGTCTTATTACAAGGTTCTATGACATTTTTTATCTAATGATTAAATTCCATTGATTATCGATTTTTTATTCACTCAAACTGATATATATAAATGATTAATATAGAATATTAATTAGATACTTGTCTAGTATCTATACCATACCTTTGATTACAAATGAATGTCTTTTTTAAAATATGTAAATTCCACTTCATGACATATTTTATATAATTTTAAATAATTAGTGATTTATTGTTATAGTATTTCTTCTAGAAAAGTTTGTGATACTATACTGGGAAGTTTATATCCCACTATAATGATATATTTCGTAATACCATTATTTTATGTTTATGTCCATGTGTGGATTTACCTAATGAGATGGTTTATTATTATTCAAAATATGGTTTAAAAATTATCAAACTATAATAAAAAATAAATCTGTTGAAAGAAAAAATATCATTTGGTTATACAATAATCATTATTTAGATACATTTTCACGTATTATGGGCGATTAATATGACATATAGAAATTATTTTAATTGTGGATGATTTTTTAATTTATAAATAATTTTCTAAAAATTTATTTATTCTTTATTAATTAATTGTACTAAATTGTATTCTTGTTCTATATGATTATAATTAATATAATTGGATATTAAACATAAGCATATAGAAAAACTATAATATTGATATATGATGGATCATGGCCTCATAGAAGTACTAATTCCATAGACATCACTATAGTGAAAATTTAAATTATAATAAATGTGTGAATTTCGTAAACATAAAAAACAATAGGATATATTAATTAATATAAATATTTAATGCATTTAAGATGTATATGTATGGTATTAAAATTCAATATGGATATTATAATGGGAAATATTTATTTTTTAATATGTTCTACAGAATATGATCATGAACCATAGAATTTTAAAGTGACAATTATGGTTAATTGAGTGATGAACCAAATTAAACCTAAAATAATACTAAATAGTATTTATTAATAATATATTTTTTATACATATAGTAATTAAAAATCAATAGATAATTATTATGTGAAATTAAAAATCAAGGAAATTGATTTATTTTAAAAATGTAATTCAATGTAACATTATATTTTTCAATAAAACTAATTTTTATAACCTTAGAGATCTTTTCATTACAACTGAAAAAATATAATTCTAGAAATTTTAATTACATACAAGTTTTTTTTAAATTATATGAATACAATTTATTTAGGCGATTAGTAAAATAGGTTTAATATGGTATTAGAATCTAGTAGATTAATAATGAATAAAAAAATTAACACATGATAGAAAATTGATTTAATCAAAATAGGTTTTTTTCTAGTATTATATTATTTTATATTCATGGTCTTATGAATAATTACTGGTCACAGCCTAGAAAAATATGATAAATTATTTAATGAATTTTCCCAAAAATAATATTCACCACTTATAATTATAAAAATCTACATGCCTTTTTTCTCATTATTAATTTTATTTACACATCATAAGTCTCTCAAACTATCTCACCTTTGAATCCTTTTAAAAAATTATCACTTTAAAACACCTTGATGTGATGTTTTACATAATATGAAAATTATTCTTAGGTTATTATATGGTAACCTCAACTAATAATTTAAGATTGGGGATTTAATGTTTGTATCCCATCAAAAAATTGGAAATTACTAAGATTCAAATAAATTTGTCTTAAAATTAAACTATAAGTGATGTATATAAATGATTTTTGAATTACATATTTATTCTCAATTCATGTAGAGTGTAATTTTTTTCCAAATCATATGTTGTACGAAACATTGGTGTTAACTTATTATATTTATACATATCCTATGGAGCTAAAAGTTTAATTATTGAAGAGTGTAGTATCAAATCATATAAATTATTATATATTGTTTTTACATCATTCAAAATTTCCATGGAAGAAAAATATATAATTCTCTTTAATATCAAAATATTTTTTACTCTCCTTATAAGGGGATGAATTTATTTTTACACTATATAGATATTGGGTATATTTACCTAATAAAATAAATCATTTTTATAATATTAATTTAATTTTCATTGTTTTTATAATTTAATCAACATAAAAGTATATTATAATAGAAATTTTAATATATTTATACTATTAAATTATATTTCGCTATATTAATAGTATATTTATTATGAAAAATTTTACAATTTCATTTCCATTTACCATGCCCTAAAGAAAATACATTTTTATCAAAATCATTATGTCTCCCAATAAAGGGATGATGGTGAATTGTTTTTTGAAATGAGTAATTATAGGGAATTTGGGGAGGGTTACTAACAATTTTTGGCTTACTATATCAATTTAAAAATTCATATGTAATCTCCCCAAGGGCCAACACTAATATATATTCATTTTATTTACATTATTAGCCATATATATTATTTTTACATTAATAATCAATTCCATCAAACCTTATGAAATAAGACTACTTACAATATATTTCACAATATTTATACCATGTAAATTTGTCATATTATTGAACTATATTCACTAATATAGGTAATAACCTAGTTCCATCCATTGGTTATTTGTTAACCATTTTTATATAATTTTTAATGATGTATTTTATTTTGAATTATTTTAGTCACGATATAAGTGTGTTGATGGTTTTAAGTGATAATCATTTGTTATAGGTTGAGTTGGAGGCCATTTATGAGTGTATGTATATAAAATAGAATTTTAATATCTATAAAAAATATTCATTCCAAGAATATAGTTCAATAAATGAATCAATAAATAATTAAATATAATGAAAATGTTTTTTATCCTTAATATTATTCATGATGGGACATATTTTCATGAGCTGGATTGGTAGATATTAGTTATTTTATATTGAGGTAAAAATTTAGTTTATTATCCAATAATGATATTCACTTAGTGAATTCATTGTTCGCAGTGTGTTTGATGTGTTTTATAATTAAATTTTTCATTTTTTCAGGAATCTTATTCCTTCGAACCCATATGGAAACAGAAGGAGTTTTTTGGTTGATACATTCCCTTTTGGAATTATTAAATTATAATTTGATCTTCATTTTCTTTCATATTTATTAATTTCTCCTTCTCACTGCTCCGCTTATTTGATAGTGTTATAATATAATGTTTTCTAATTGAAACCATTGTGTACATGTGATCAAGGATATTATTGACTAATTTATTAGTTGTCCATATTTATTAGATATTTCCATTGTCATTTTTTTGATCACTGATTAAATATAGGTTATAATATAATTCATTACCCAATAATTGAATCCTTGAATTAGATTATTTCTTTGTAAGTAGATTTTAAATTATTTTAAGCTCAATATTTAAGATGAATGATTATTGTTTTTGAAATGGTCATAGAAATTGTGAAAACCCCCAATTTCGGTGGAATTGTAAATATTTTATGGATTTTAAATAATAATATTTCTCTATTTAGAAATTTAATTCATTAAATTATTTTATTTCAAAACACGAGATAAATGGATTAAAATTAAATATGGCTTTAAATGAAATGAAATACTAATAACCTATAATTTGGTTTTGAAATGTGAAAGCAATGTATTGATATAATATTAGGAAAATGGTTTTGGGATTGATTTGTAATGATTGATTTAATACTGATTGAATGATTGGTAGACTCATTAACTTGTGAGACTAGGTAGTTAGTGGTTAATAAGGATAATAACACGTGGATACAAAACATACAAATAGATTAGCAATAAAAACATAGACATAAAACTACTACCGTGTGATTTTTCCGATGGGGTGTTGAGTCATGAATTCCAAATCCTGGGGACGTGAGCACATATTAAGCTGAAATCACTATATATATATATTGTGAGAAGATCCAATTTTTTTAAACAAATGTTCCATAGTTCTTATTACATGGTTCTATGACATTAATTATTTAATGATTACATTCCATTGAATATTTATTTTATTTATTCATTAAAACAAATATATATAAATGATTTATATAACATATTATTATATTATTTTCTAGTATCTAGGCCATCTATTTGATTACAAATTAATTTATTTTTTAAAATATGTAAATTACATTTTGTGACATATTTTATTTATTTTTAAATAGTTATTAATTTATTGTCATAGTGTTTCTTATGGAAATGTTTTTGAGACTATACTAGGAAGTTTATATCCAACCATAAAGATATATTTCTAAATACCATTATTTTATGTTAATATCCTTGTGCGGATTTAATTAATGAGATGTTTTAGTAATATTCTAAATATGGATTGAAAATTATTATACTAAAAAAATACATCTGTTGATGGAAAAATATAATTTGATTATATAATAAGTTTTTTAAGATACATTTCCATGTATGCAAGAGGGATTTATTTTACATATTCATTGGATTTTAAGACTACCTAATATTTTAAATTATAAATATGTAACTAAAAATATATTTTGTCTATAGAAATCAATAAAATTAAATTGTATACTTCTTCTATAAAATTATAATAACTATTATTGGATAATAAACCTATCCTTATGGAAAAACTACAATATTGGTATATGATGGGTCGTGGCCTCAGAGAAATACAAAATCAAAAAAACATCCCTATAGTGAGAATTGAAAATTATAATTAAAGTGGGATTCTCATAATCATAATAAAAAAAATTAGAGATAACAAAAAATATATATTTAATGTATTTAAGATGTATATGTATGGTTTTAAAATTCAATATGGCTATTATGGTGGGAAATATTTATTTATGAATATGTTAAAGGGAATATTATCATGAACCATAGAATTCTAAATTGACAATTATGGTAATTTGAATGATGAACCAAATTAATCATTTAATAAAACAAAATCATATTTATAAATAATATATTTATTATATATAGCAATTAAATATTGATATATAAATATTACGTTATATTAATAATCAGTAAATATGTAATATTTTAAAAAAGTATTTTTATCTAATGTTGATTTTTTTAATAAAATCAATTTTCAGAACCATAGAAAAATTTTCATAATAACTGATAAAAAACATGATTCTAGAAATTTCAATTAGATAAATGTTTTTCATTAATTTTTATGAATACAATTTCTTAGGTGAATAGCTAAATAGGTTTAATATGGTATGAAAATATATAAGATGAATAATGAAAAAAATATTTCACACATGATAGAAAATTGATTTAATCAAAATAGATTTTCCCAATGTTATATTATTTTATATTCAGGGTTTCAAGTATCATTACTAGTAAAGGTCCTGAAAAAAATGATAAATTATTTAATTATTTTTTCCCAAAAACACAACTCCACCACTTATAATTATACGACTCAACAAGACTTTGTCATAATTATGAATTTATTTACACATTATAGGTCTCCAACACTCTCTCCCATTTGAATCCATTTAAATAATTATTAGTTTCAAACACATTGATAAAATGATTCAACTCATTGGAAAACCATTGTTAGGTTATTAGATGGTAACAACACCACATGATTTAATATTGGGCTTTTAATATTTGCATCCCATCAAAAAATTCAAAATAAAAATTATTCAAATTTTTTTATATAAAATTCATCTAAAATTGACATATAATAAGGATTTTGAAATTCCAAATTTATTATTCTTTCATGTAGAGTCTAGTTTTTTTCCTCATGTCATGTTTATGGAAACATTTATGTCAACTGATTACATTTATGAATATGCTAAGGAGTTAAAAGATTTTTTATTGAAGAGGGTAGTATAAAAGCATAATAATTATTATGCATTGTTTTTCCATCATTCAACATTTCTTTGGAAGGAAAATATATGATTTTATATAAAATAAAAATCATTTTCAATCTCTATAGAAGGAAATAAATTTATTTTTACAATATATAGACATTGGTTATATTTACAAAATATAATAAATAATTTTTTTAATTTTAACTTCATTTTCATTTATGCTTTTTCTATTTTCAACAACAGGATAATATATTATAAATGAAATTTCAATAACATTTTCCTATTAAATTGTTTTTCCCTAAATTCATAATATATTTATTATGAAATATTTTAAAATTTTCCTTCCATTTACAATTTCTTAAAGAAAAACCTTTTTATCAAAATCATTGTGTCTCATGATAAAGGGATGATGAGGAAATTTTGATCAATTGTGTAATTATAGGGTCATGGGGGAGGGTTACTGAAAATTTTAGGAATACTTAATAAAGGTAAAAATTTTTATGTACTCTCCACTAGAGCCAATGATAATATTTTTTTCTTTCTTTAACATTAGTATCCATGTATTTAATTGTTACATTAATAATTATATCCTTGAAACCTTATGAAATAAGACACCATCCAATATATATATTATTATTTTTACCATGTAAATTAGTTATATTATTGAATTATATTGAATAATATATGAAATAACCTTGTACCTTCCATTTTGTATTTATTAACATTTTTAATGAAAATTTCAATGATGAGTGTTATTTTGAATTAATATAGTAATTATATAAGTGTGTTGAGGGTTTAATATGTGACTCATTGGGTACAAGTTGAGTTGGAGGCCATTTATGAGTGTCATTACATAATATATAAATTTAATATTTATAAGAAAGATCCATTCCATGAATATAATTCATGAAATGAATCAATCACTCATTAAAAGTGATGAAAATATTTCTTATACTTAATATTATTCATGATGTGAAATATTTTCATGATGTCTATTGGTAAATATTAGTTTATTTATCTCGAGGAAACACATTTTATAGTATATAATCCACATTATATATTATCCTAGTTAATTTCTTGTTCTGAGTGAGTTTTTTTTTGTTTTATAATGAAATTTTTTATTTTTTCATAAATGTTATTCCTTCAAACCCATAAGTAATTACAAGGAGTTTCTGGTTGATTCCTTTATATTTTGGAAATCATGGCTTATCATTTGATCTTTATATGGTTTCATATTTTTTAATTTCTCATTCTCACTGCTCGGGTTATATGATAATTTTATGATATAATTTTTTCTAATTGAAATAATGTTTTATTTTGTTGACATGTGCTCAAGATATTATTGAATAATTCAATTTCTATCAATATTTATTAGAGTTTCCCAATGAATTTTTTTAATCACTGATTAAAGATAGGTGATAATATAATATTTTACCCTATAATTGAATCTATGAATTGGATGATTGATTTTTATGAAAGTTTTAACTTATTTTTCACTACATATTTGAGATGAATAATTCTGGATTTTTAAATGATCATGGAAATTTTGAATCCCCCAAATTTCAGTGGAATTAAAAATATTTTTTGGATTTGAGATAACATTATTTCTATATTTGGAAATTTAATTCACAAAACGATTTTATTTTTAATCATGAGATAACTTGATTAATTTTTAATATGAAATAAAAAGAAATGAAATACTAAAAACCAATGATTTGGATTTGAAATGAGAAATGAATGTTTTAATAAAAAATTCATAAAAAGTTATTGGAATTTATTTGGAATGATTGATTTAATAATGATTGACTGATTGATTGACTCAATAACATGTGTGACTGGGAATTTAGTGGTTAATAATTATAATGACAGTAGGATATGACCCCTAAATATTTATTAGAAATGAAAACATAGACATAAACTAACTGTTGTGTGATTTTACAATTGGTGTGCTGAGTCATGAGCTCTAGAGCCATGTGATGGGTGATCACATTAAACCAAAATCACTATATATGTTGCAAGAGGATCCAAATTTAATAACTAGAAAAATCATTGGTCTTATTACATGGTTATATGAAATTTTTTATTTCATGATTAAATTCGATTGATTTTTGATTTTTTTTATTCATTCAAAATAATATATATATAAATAATTTATATAAAATATTAATTAGAAAATATATAGTATAAATGGCATCCTTTTGATTAAAAATGAATGTTTTTTTCAAATATTTTTAAATTAAATTCCATGACATATTATATTTACTTTTAAATCATTATTTATTTATTGTTATAATATCTTATATGGAAATTTTGTGAGACTATACTGGGATGTTTATATCTTGTAATAACATTGGATTCCTATGTTGGAATAATATCTTGGTACACATATCAGGAAATGGAAAGAACCTCTTGGAGGTAGTGGATTTTACTGATCCTTAGGACTCGATGTAATGGATACGACCTTTAGAGATGTTATAAAATTGTTACTTGGGTTATGTTTGAGCTCTTACATGATATATGTTGCCTCTTTTGATTATTTATTTTTTGGTATTATTTTAGATCTTTGTTTTTTAGAACATTCCCAATGTGGATTTTTATTCATTATGACATGTATCATTTATCTTCTACTATTATTTGTAAATCAATATCATTTTTATTGTCATATTATTCTATTTTATATTATATAACTCAAGGTGATTGATAAAGAACTTCACTCAATGTTAGGAATGTCATTAGTATGAGGGTTCTATGGTATATATGATGGTTTATGAATTTTTTTGCAATGTTTTGTGTTTTTGGACAATCCAATAATGTTGGTATGGAGTCTTTATTGCCCTGGTATAAAATGTAGGATATATGGCACTTATGAGGTTGTTGCGAGTGAATTCCTAGAAATGACTAATCATAAAGAGCCTTAATTCACTACGGGTATCGATGAAAGGTTTTTTAGGAATAATATGATCTAATTTCAAGGATTTAGATATTTATAAAATTTTTATATTAGAATCCAAATCATGAAATATTTTCTATGAAATTAATATTTTTATATATATTCATTTATTTTTTTTAATTTTTATACCATTTTGAATGATTTTTGTTTAATCAATTAATTTTATGTTGCATAATTCGTCCATGGAGATGTTTAAATAGGCCATAGGAAGATATTGATGATGAACCATACAATGAAAATATTCTTGGGGAAAATAATCTTGTTGAGATAGGTGTGTGTTATATCCATGCTCTTGTACAAGTTCCCGCACCTAGTCCTATTTAGGATCCTTTATTGGAACCATGATGTGATAAATCTGGATATCATTCTCAAAATATTATTCATTAAAATCCACAATCATTCCAAGGATAAATTAATATTTAATTTCTAAGTATAATTTGATTGTATTGATCGTATTTTTTAGTTAATATAAATCCTTTATTAGATTGAAGTGATATTTGAATAAATTAAACAAAAGGGCCCTAGAAAGATCTATTGGGATGTGATGATGAAAGTGAAGAATTCTAGTTTAGAGTAGAAACAATTTACATTTATTTTCAGTTATATTTTATTTCATTAATATATGTTCTTAATGTAGTATATAGTGTTTCTCATTCTCTATTTTGGTGAAAAGATAATTTCACATTTTGATAACCTTTTGTCAGATCTTGTTTAGTTTTTTCCTTAGGATATGTCCAACAATTGGATGAACAATCAATGGAATTAGATGTGTCTAAAACTTAATATCTGATCATAGGTTATATTGTTAAATATCACTTCTTATTATGATATTTTAGATAGATCATGGATTATTAATATTTACTTGGATAGTATGAATGTGTTTATATGACTCTATTTTCACCTTGTGGAAGTTGTATGAGTTGATTTAAACAAAAGGGAATATGTATGTAGTCTCATAGTGTTACTAGATAGAAGGAGTCATATAGACCTACTGTTAATCCTAGAATAGGCCCTTTGAATTTATTTAGGTTTGGAATGTGTTTTCATTTGAAATTGGTTTTTATTAAGGTTTGAGAGATCTATAGTTCTTATGGTTTCGAAGGAAAGCTACATTGTTTCTTCAATATCTTTTCATCTATACATAGCGGAATATAAAATGAAATATAACTATTTCAGAATTGAATTCATATGATTCAATAAATATGGGGTTTTAGAAATTGGACTGTTGAACTATGGATCCTTACATAGTGGGAGAGTATCTAGAGAATATTTTTTATTTATTTAATTGGATAATCTGCAAGAAAACTTATTTATATGTATGATTGTATAACCTTTGTCATCAAATATTCTATTTATGAAGTATGATTATAGAAAACATCATATTTTTTTATTATAAGAAACATAACTGAGTCACGGTAATGAAAAAATTTTGATTTCCCCATATTGATGATCTATTTGACAATAAAAAAAGGGAGAAGTGGTTCTCAATGATTTTCCTATGATCTTGTTCTTAGTTGTTCAGAATAAAAGAGTGTGACATTCAGAAGGTATCCTAAAAAGTGTAGTTATGACCATTATGTGTATCTTGTTATGTCATTTTTTCGAACCAATGACGTTGTAGTATTTATATATTGTATTCACATTGTATTTCATGATGACCTCAAGATATTCCTACAAGTATTTGTGGTTGATCTCCCAGTTTACACCCAAAAGAAGACCATATGATACATTTGAGTGAAGTTATTGAAATTTTGATAAATCGAAGACATTATATTACTTTTTCAAAATTATTTCTTAGGAATAAATAAGTGATTTTATTGGAACATGTGTTTGGAGAACATTGAATAATAATTGAGTCTACAGAGGTTAAAATTGTTATGACAAGGGATAAACTGCATAATGTGTTTTTAAGATGAGACTTCATTGGTCTAGAAGGTTATCACCATAAGGTTTCTAAGGATTTTAAATGTTTTCCTCTACAAAGAATAACCGCACTCAAAAATGAGTAGACTACATTTGAGATGAAAAAGTAAGAGTAAACTTTTTAACGTATAATTTCATTGGTTTTTTTCACATGTGTTGATTCTTCTAGGGGCCATGAAGAGAAATGTGGTCCTCAGTAAAGCATAATATAATGAATTGGGATGTTCCAATAAACATGGTGATCATGTTATAGCCTATCGAATAGAAATATTAGGCCACATGAAAAAATTATTCAACAGATGATCTCAAACATGTTGTTCTAATGCATTCTCATAGTGTTTTGGCCACTACCATCTTCTTAATTATTTTTTATACGGAAAATACTACCCTATTATAATGGATAATTTACATGTTTATGCATTGATAATGACACTTATGATCCATTATATAATTGAATTATTGGATGAGTGGAAGCATATAGCTCTTTTTGGTTATTTGTATTGTGATTTTGGTAGAATGAGTATCATTTTGGTTTTGTGAGCGTTTAGTTTACCTCCACTGTTATCAATATGAGTCCTCAATATATTGAATTTGAAGATGAATTCTTTGGAACTATATACTCTATGTGTGGAATTAATACCATTAGGGAGTGGAAATTTTGTTCAAATGGTATATTATGATTCAAAAATCAGTGCTTTGCGCCTTTTATTGGGTGAAGTACCATAATGGGATGCTTTTATATTTTTATGTGGGAAGTGAACCATGAAATAAAAAAAGTGATATATGATATATTTAAATGGTTCATGTTTTCATGTGTGAGATGTGACACTGGAGAATTGATTTATCATTTTTATACATTCATATACTTCAAATAAAATCACATGAGTCCTTGAGGGTTACATTAGCCACTTCTATTTATCAAAAAATTGAAATTGGATGAGTTTTTTTTGGAGTTTTTAGTTAGGCATTATAAAACCCCATTATGGAAGGATTTCATATGGGTATTGGTGGATTGTATATAAAAATCATTACATTTATTTAAAATTAAAGATGAAACCAATGTCTAAGACTTAGAACATCCCTATATATAGGATATTTAATTATTTTATAGAGATCAATCATATATTTCCTTTGATATAGATCCCCATTTTAGATATTGTATCTAGATAGTCCTCATTAAGGCCATGAGATCGACATTATGTTTGAGAATGAAATATAACCCATATACTATTGGTCATACATAATGATATTTATAGTTTTTTTGTAGGTGCTATGTTCTTGAATTCATGACTTAAATAGATAGTGGGATAACCATTGTGCATTGGATGAGTTTTCTGATAATTATATTTATCATTACATTATCTTAATGGATCATTTTGAGGCCTATATAGGGAATCTTTCAGATTTAAAAGGTGTGAGTTGATGGTTGGGGAATGTTCCGTAAATTTATTGAGTTTAGCCAAAGACATCAAGAAAAAGATTCAAATAACATGTAATATAATTGTTACATAAAAGAGTCAAGATAAATCCTATTTTGATCATCAAAATAACACATTTTAGTTTTTCATTGGTGACTAATTGTTTTTGAAACTTTCAAAACTATTGGGTTATAAAATAGTTGAAAAACATAAAATAAATTCACTAATAATTTCATGTACCTTTGATATGTTTGATGGAGTGGGGATGCAAGAATTTTGTTTGGTAGTAACACCACATTTTAATTTTATTCACATATTTAATCATGTATTTCATCTCCGGAGGTATCATAATAACAATTCTTAGTACATAATTTTAAAAAAATTATATGGTTCATAATACTTCCTCATGAATCAGCATCCACCATGGATTGTTGATTCTATGATAATCTTTCTTCTATGAGAGAGAAAACATTAGTTACATATGTAATGGAAGAATGATTATTTTACAGAAACATGGGAGCATTATTTGTTGATGAGTGAGCAGTGGCCTCATATCTTCGTTATAAAATTTTCTTTAATATGATTTATGACATATAATATTGTTATGATGGGAAAGTTGTAACATCCCATTACATTATTTCAGTTATATCATAACACTTTTTTATCTAAATTTTTGTGATGTATGTTTTTTACAATTAATGGATTTCTAGGATAAGTTATATGATGGTTTTGGAGGGTGTTGTTTCAGTATGGGTTTAGTTCGAGGTGTTTTTTGTGTTTATCCACCCAAAATGTTTGCGATTAATCTATATCAAAGAAATTTACACATAAATTCTGTTCATGATGTGAATTAATTGTTTGGTATATTCCATGAAATAGTTCTATCACATTAATAATATTCAATCCTTGAAATATTTTCTGGAAGTAAATTGGTTGGGATAATGATTTTTAACATAATGTAAGGATTTTGAACTTATATAAAACTAATGATATTCATTTCATGAATCTATGATTCATGTCCTAAATCTAGGATTCATGTCTTGAATATAGGATTCATGTCATGAATTACACATACCCAAATAATTTTTATGAATTTCATCATGAAATTAATTATATCATCGTATATCCTCTACCCTCAAACCATTAAGCATGTACTAAGTGATTTTTTATTGAGTCCATCCCATATAAACATCTAAATGTTTTGTTTCCTCTTCAGTTAGTTTCCCAAATATGGATTTCTCATTCTATATACTATATTTATTTGAAATATTGTTGGTATCATGTTTTTTATTGAATTGATGATTTATTTTGATTATTTTTTCCTTAGGATTTCATTCTTGATCTCATTTTCTTTATCATCTCATAAGTGATTCCCATTGTGGGTGTTAATTTGATCAAATATTATTGTTATTTGGTAACATAAAAATTTACCATACTATTTAAAACATAAAATAAATTATTGATTTGAAATTAATTTTCAAATTAACTAAAAAAATATCTGAGAAAATTGATGTTCAACTTTTAAAAGGGAATTGAAATTGTGAAAATATGAATTTCAATTAAATTTATATTATTAGGTGGACTTGGGAGAAATGATGTGATGATATAGAAATTGGTTTGAGAAAATGATTTGAAGTAGAACTAAGAGATAAATTGATTAAATTGAATGATTATATGAAAAAGAAATGAAATAAATAAAACCTCTGATATGGTTTTGAATTGAGAAATCTATGTTATAATCTAAAATTTATAATTCTATTTTTAATTTATTTGGAATTATCTAATTTCCCACGATTGATTGACGAAATTCTTTAAATGGATGATTTTTTATATAATAACACGAACACTGGGATATGACCCCTTAAAATAGATTGATAATGAAAAAAATAGACTTATACTTATCATGTGATGATCATACCCATAGGGATTTGAGTCTTGAATTCTTGAGCCACGAGATGTTTGAACACATTGAGATAATTACACTAATTGAGATTTATGAGGAACCAATTGATAGAAACTCTCTCACCATTGGTATTATTACATGGATCATGGATAATTTTTATTTTATGATTACATTCTATTTATTATTTTCATAGTTAATTCAGGGAAACATATTTAAAATAATATTTTATATAAAATCGTAATTTTATCCTTTTTAATATATCACACATCCTTCATACTAATAAATAATGTTTTGTTATAAAGATATCATCGTGATTAAATGGATTATATTATTTAAATATGAATCATGAATGGATTTTTGTTATGGTATTGACTACAGATCACTTGGTGAGACCCTAGTGGGGGTTTTAGTTTACACCCAACCTTTTCCTTATGGAGTATATAGATTTTTTTTCTAGGTATGAGAAAAGATGATGTTCTCCATGGTTGTGGAAAATGTTCTTGATCCTTGGAAACCAATGTGATGGAGTGGTATGGTGGAGATTTAATCTACTTGTTACTTGGGATATGTTTCATATCTTCCTTGATAGATGTTATTTCTTTTGTGGATGTAATTTGAGGGTATTGTTTGACCTAATTCTTTTTTTTTAATTTTTCAATGGGTAGTGTTGATTGTACTGAATTGTATTATTTATATTATCATATTACAACGGAAAATATTTTTCTATTAATCTTGATATGATTCTAAGAACTTGTTTTATAACCATGGGGATCAATAATTACCTTTCGTTAATGGCATGATAGACTCGGGTAGCAGAGTATTGTGGTATCTGTGATACTTCTGGAAAATATATCCATATAATTCTATTAGGATGGGAAAATAATTATAATACCATATATTACATAACCCAATAAGATAAAAAATTATAAATCTAATAATTTATTATTAATACATGAATTTATAAGAGTTTCAGTAACAAATATATTATTATTAACTTATTAACCATATTTTTTATTTCATAAAACCTCATATATTGATTTATTTCATATGTGGGTATTATAATTATATAACCTAACACTAAAAGAATAATACCCCTACTAAATGAAAGACATGTTTATGGTATAGTCCATCAAATATATACATGATATCATTCAATATATCATTGAAAAACAGTTTTTTATGACTATAATTAATCATTTATTTCATTATGTTATTCAATAATTATTACATGCAAGATTTTTTATTACACCAATTATAACCATTAATTCAGGTATATTGTTTATTTTAACTATTTTACTTTTATCATATCAATAATTTCATGGTCATATTGTATATAAGTATTTATATACTAAATTCTATTTGTTATATATTCAACAATTGATAATGGATTTCTAAAAAATCACATGTCTTTGTTTTGATTATGTGTGTATTTGATAATAGATATGATGAAGTGAATATAATATGATTATTGAATAGATGAACACAAATTTATCTCATAGAAAAAAATAAGTAAAATAATTTTAAATTTCATTGATACAAGATGAAATTGATTCATGATGATATGTTCATGGAGTTTCAAGATGCATTATGACGTGGAGTAGAAATTTTAATAAGGATTGTATTTAATTTTTATTTTTTAACCATTTAATGAAATGAGAAAAGTGTATGAAAAATATTTTTAATTTATTTCAATGTTTTAGTTTCTATATGACTATGAATCTAACGAAATATAATTTATTTTTTATATATACACATGGCATATAATAGTGAATTCCAAATATGTGAATAAAACATGATATTTTAACATCTATAGTATGTTTTAATGGATACTATAAAAAGATATGATCCATTTAAAAGATGATTCAACTAGTCACATATGAATGGAAATGTAAAAATTCTATATATTTAATATGCGATCTATTTAAATTAAATATTCATCTATTCATATAAGAATGAAGTCAATTTTTAACTAGTTCAGTAGTAAATGTGTAAATGTTGAACGGGTTGTGTTTGTGTGTTATAATATTGTAATTGAATTAATTAATGGCTAAATCAATAGAATCAATGAAAATTCATAAATGAAATTGGGTTTTTTAGAATGAATTTAATCCTTAATGTTTACATGACTGTGATTTTCTATTGTAAAACACAATATTACTTGAATGGAAATGATGGGTAATTAGTATTGATTTTAAAAGAATATTTCTAACGTGTATTATATACACAATATATAGGATACATAAATCAATCATTTTATTTAATTTTTGGGGATTAATTATAAATATGTATTTCCATATTTGACGTTCTATATTTTTTTAGTTTTTAGATAAATAAATTAATTACAATATCTATATTCATTTAATTGTTAAATTTTTTATATATCGTTTGTAGTATTCAAATAGGTATATATTGAAATGAATTGGTATTTTCTCAAAAATACTTATGAAATTTTTTAATATTATATATAAACATATAATAGGAATTTAATTAAATTTTCTTATACATATAGTGAAAATAATAAAGGAAATGTAATTATTTATATTGTCATATCTAAAAGAGTTTTTTTGGAGGATATTAAAGATCACTTTTGTTAACAATGAATAATTATATTATTTTTTTTGAATGATTATTGATACGTAATATTTGAATATAGGCTAGAAACATTTGAATAATTCTCATCATAATTATTTAACCTTATATTTACCTTTATAAATTAATTTTTCTATAGAAATAATTAAGAAATTCAATCATTAGAGTTATATTAAATTTTCTATAGGTGAATAAGGTTACACTATATAGGTTATTTCTCATCAAATTTTATGTTTTTTGAATCTAATATTAGTTTCAAATGATAATTTCGATGATCCCCTTATATCTATAAACTAATTTAAGACACTCCTAAAAGTTATGAGAAGAGAGAGATAAATAAATAGTGGTATGTAGGTGAGGGCTTACCCTTACCAGAGCCCATTTTATTGAAATTTAAATTTCATATAGAATGTAAGAACTCAATTATTTAGTAAGGAATATAAACATCATTTTCCATAAATTATTATTTTAAATTTTTAAATATGGACTAATATGAATTCCCAATGTTTTCATAGTGGGGTCGTAGATATATGAGGATGGTTATTTGCCCCAAACACCATATTTTGAGAGAATAATACATGGCACTAGTATAGTGCAAACCATATAGGGTAGGTATCATGGTTATATAAGATCGTTCATGGTTAGACAGTGGGGAGCTACTGGATGAATGGTTAGAGAAAAACATACAATTTTGGGTTGTTGACCATATAGCCATGTTTAAAATCATGATAGAGGCATTTTTAGGGATTTATCATGGTTAATAGAATTTCATGTATACTTTGTGGGGGTTTCCCTCCATATATCTCTTTGTAATTGGTTGGGGAACTATTTTTTCCATTATTTATCCAAATCGTGTAACCTAGGAATTTTGGTGATTTTTTAAAAATTACCCTCTTTAATTATATAAAATTCAACTAACATTATTATCCTACAACAGAAAACAACTCAATTGAGATCACTCTTTTGAAAGAATATTCTTGTATTTTCCTCCTACTCCCCATCTCAGCTCAGATTCAAGAACCACTTGTCAATTTAGATCCACGATAGTGAGTTCTCGATTCCTTACCTCACATTCTCCATTTGGTTTCTTATATTCTACGCTTTTTATGTGCAAACAAATTTTAACTAATATATGTTTCTTCATCTGTTCATCAAATTTCTCCCCATCTGAATCAAATCATGACATGACACTAGATGAGATATCCTTTACAAACATATGGTATGTGGTATTATATCATTCGTTAAGAGTAGACATTTTTTTATATGTTGTTGTGTTATGCTCCCAACTCTTAGGAGACAAAATCAAATGAATTTAATTCATTAAAAGTAATTGCAAGGTATATCTAATTAAATTAATGAAGCTATTGATATAAGGTAATTGGTTGAGAACCATTTCTGGAACCCCACAATGTATGTTTTGTTTTTTTAATAGGCCATTATGATGAAATATAAATCTTCTAATACCATTCAGGTGTACTACATACCCCTTGTCATGGGATGTTGATTTTGAATAGATAAATAAATCCCTTAATTGGATTTCTAATTGAAATTTAAATTGAATTGAAATATGAATATTAAGTTGAATTATAATTGTTATATAAATTTTAGTTTTATTTTATTATGATAAAGGTATGGATTCGAATCCCATTGACATATGCCTTGTATTGTTGTTGAATCATGAAATTATTGTTATAGTAAAATTCATGTGTTAATATAACTAAAGGCCAATCCTTTGATGATTTTCTAGTGAATTGGGTCACCATATAATGAGAGATTAAAATTTAATGTTCTTGATTTTGACCTTGAGAAGTCCAAAAAAAGTGATTAAATGTTAATTATTATTATTTAATTCTAATATTCCTTGAGTGACACATCGATTCAAATGAAGAATGTCATGGTCGAACTCAAGTAGATTCTAACATTCTTAATCCCAAATGACACTTTGAAGACCAATATGGCATTCCAAGTATTGACTCATAGAGGTAGAATATTATATTTTTAGTGATCCAATTAATCTATATATTTTTCGAAGGATTAAATCAAATGGAATTTGATCATATATTCCATGGGTGATACTTTGGATACCTTAGTGGGAAGCCAATAATGTACTTTAATGACAGAGATGTTATACCACACCATGAGAGATAACTGGGGTCTTGTTAGGATCTCCATGGATGGAATTATATGGTGTCAGTTTATTTTATACCAAGAGTAATATTGGGATTCCAAATTATGAATTCCAAGAATGGTCTCCAGTTCATGAGAAAATAATTTATGAAATTAAATATATGATGTTTCTTCTAAGAAAAAGTAAAATCATGGATTCAATCATTGTTTATACATGATAGATGGCATATTTAGTAAAACATTGATCATGTAATCATGGGAAACAGTAATAATTTTACATTATATATATATTTTTAAAAATAATTTTATTGAGTCATTAAATGATCTTTTTTATAAATGGGAACCTAGGTTTTCTAGGATGTTTACATCAAGTACATCCTTTAGGAATTATAATGATGACTCTACAATGTGACTGTGAAATACTCACTAACGATATGGATCAAGACCATGAGTGGATTTCCACTTGAATTATGGCTGTAACCCTGTTTGAGCCACCTTGGGTATCGAAATAGACTATAAGATTGTATGTATGGATTACATAAAGCTAGCTAATACATGTTCATGATTGTATCATAAGAGTATGTGATCATATAATTGATTTGAGGATTGATATTCTATAGAGGATACTATTTTTGACTTTCTTAACTTTTGTTACATGTATTCTAAAATTACATTGTAATAAGTTTTGTGATGATTTACAAGAAAAATGGATGTATCATCTAAAAAAATGTACGAGAATCCTTTTGGTACAGTTATCTATAATGGTTGCTGATCTATTGTATGATTTATTTACTACTTATTTAACCTATCTGATAAATTACTTCTTATACGACACACTCTGGTAAATAGGGAATATTCTCCCAAAAACACACATAGGTCTTGAATAAAAATTGGTAGAATATTTCACATTGAATGATGCGTTTTAGGCCATGTGACCAGTCATGCTGGGAGCACAGTTGAGTGGATTCCTGGTCTTGGATGTGACAATTTAGTTTTAGACGCTTCTATATTGTTTTCAGTAATAATTATAAAAAATACATTTGGATATTAATAAATTGGGATTTGGAACCATGTTGTGCTTCTCTGTTTCTAACCCATGTATAAGAAATAGTCAAATCTCCTCCAATTAAATTGAATTTTTTTTTGGATTTTGAATATTATTTTTGCTTGTATTCCACCATTTGGTGATGAAAATGAATAGAATTGTTAATACTCAAAACATTGTTTTTTCTATTTTTTATATATACCGAGATGTCAGCATTACAACTCACTAATCATGACATGCACTTTAAAAGAATCACTTGTCATTAATTATGCCATGAAATTTATGATATATTACTAATTGCATGATGTTTTTATAGGTTCCAGGATAAATATACCTTTTATTTTGTTAGGTATTTTGGAATGGGTTTTTGTGAGAATTATGTGGATTCCATACGTTGGTTCCTAAGGAGTATGGTTTATCATGGATGAAAATTTTGAGAACTAGTGGTTCAACATTTTTAACTGAATTTCAATATAATTATTATGTTATTATAAAATATAATTGAAAATAAAATTGTGATTTTAAGGAAATTTAAACTGGAAACTAAATGTTTTATAGTAGATATAATGTACCTATGCCAAACTTAGTACTAGGTAGTATGTAGTATATAATTATTATATATGATATGTACATTTCTGAGACCTAACTCTAGGATCATGCAGAGGGTTATTATTTCTTATATAAAATGTCATCTACCTATCGAATTTCTATTTTTATGATTTTGAGTACTGAACTTGATAATAATCTTCATCAAAGGCATTTTCTGGACATTTATAGATGTATGTCGCTGTGACATCCTCCAATCATATACTAGGAGGGTGGAAATGACTACACTACCAAGGTGGTGGTCCATGGGATACAAGTCGATCCTCCAGTAGATAATGCCATTGGAAATGTTTTTGTATAAAGCACACATGTTGAGGAATAGTTATGTGATGTTTTTTTTCATTTATGAAAACCATTCATGGAGCACTGTGACCTGCCATGACTATGGAAGAGTTGACACATGAGTTCAAAAAGTATAATTGTACCATTTAATCAAGGAATTACATACCACTAGTTAGGGAGTAATGGATTGATGAAATTCTGTCTATTGTAGCGCATCTAGAGATCCCTATTATGGATACCTATATTCTAAGATATAAAGGGATGAAAGTTCCAAATAGTTCATGCACCTGGAGTAGGGAGCATTATCTGTTATGAATTATTAGACTTGTTTTTCTATGATTTAGTGCTTCAAACCTATTCTGATGGGTGATGTTATATATAATTATTGGTGATTTGATGATGGTATCAGGTATGGAATATGTTTTTATGTGAACTAATTTTATTTTAATATTGATTTTAGAAAATTGAATTCGGCATATATTATAGAGCATATCATAAGAGTGGATAGACGTGTGTGCTAGGATTGTTCAACGACTATAGCTATTAATTCATTGAACAAAAAATGAAGAGTCATATAGAGATTCCATATGGTGATATTAGAATAAATATCCCATAATCATTGTAACACCCCAAACTTCCATGGTACATTTTCCATTGATTAATTCAATAACTTCCATTGTACGCAACTTCGAGATTCTAACACACCACGACCAATCAAACTAGACTTTATGAATAATAATACCCACATTTTAAAATTTTATTTAAAAAAAATGGACCTAATTTTTCAATTCTAAATATCTAAATTACCTTACGGTGATGTTTTTGAATTTTTCTGAAAACATTGAAATTTTGATGAATAGTGAAAAACACTACATTATTGGCTAAAACCAACTTTTTATTTAAATAATTATTTTTTTTATTTTTATTTATTTTATGTAAAAATAGATACATAATACCTATATAATTTCAATGTAATTCATTTGAGTCATTTTATAATAAGTTCAGATATATACAAATTTTATCAAATTTTTATCGTCTTTTACCCACCTCCTAGGAGAATTTGAAAATTTGCATAAAACATAATTTTACCACTTCTGTGGGATGAATTTAAAAAATACGAGAGACATGTTTAATACCATTAAGAAAATTTTTTTTAAATAAGACAAAAATAATTTTTGGTGAATAGTAACTTTTGACTTTTATTTACCATGTTTAAAAGTAAATAGGTTAATCAAGGGTGAAATGATATCATATTTACCCTAACACATTTCCTAATTATATTTAATAAATTTAATTCTAACAATAAAAACACAATAAATAAAATATGATCCCCTTTTGTCCACTTGAATTAGATTAGGACATTTATTATGATTTTATTTAAAGAAGAGTTAAAAGAGTTAAATTCAATGTTTAATAACTAAACCATTTTCAATATAGGGTAATACACTAGTTAAATTCGAAGATAAATATTAATTATAAATATAAAAATATTTCCTAAATAATGGTATTTTATTTATAATTTTTAGACAATATATAATTTAATTTATTTATGACACAATGATGGGCAGTAATTACCTTATTAATGAAAGATTACAATAACCAATTTGATAAATATCCAAATAATTTTAATTATTGAATTTCTATGAATTTAATATATATTATATGTTAATATGACTTATTAGGGTTGATTAAATAATTTGTTTTGGAGGAAATCATGCTGTTACGATTTTCACAAAAAACCGATACGATATAGTGTCAAAATTGACACAATTGATTTATTAAAACAAATAATATTTTATTAATTGATATATTATTCCTTAAAATATAAGGTTCTGAAAAATGAATTATATAAGGCTATATATATTAATAATGAACCTTTTTGGGATCTCTTTGATTTTTATAGTATGTTTATTAACCATATAATATAAAAATACAACAAGACAAGATAAATGTCAAACTATTTAACTAAGAGTTAAATCTATAAGATTAGGTGAATATAATAACCTAAACTATCCAAAACCTATTGAATGTTGGGTTATAGATCCATATCCACCATATCCTAGAAATAAGTCATTTTGGATCCATTAGAAACCGAAAATTCTTTTATTAAAAAATAATATTTCAAGCTTTTCCTAATCTGAACCTCATCCCTCTTCTAAAATGGAACTTCCCATTATCTTAAATATCAAACATCTAAAGACATTTGGATCACCAAACCCCTTCAAAAATATCCTCAAAACATTCCTAATTTAATACTAAAAACCATACTTTGGTAATAAATCCAACCTACAGAGCCCTTTTGATCTAATCAAAAGGAAGAAACTGAAGAAGAGGGAAATATTTTTTTCACCTCTTTCAAGTTCGTTTCTTCTTCAAAATACTCTTTCATTGTTGGTTCAATTATAAAATTATAACTCCAGTGTCAAATATAAAATGTGATGTTATTATAAAAATTGTTCAATCATATTCATTATTCTACCCATCGTATGAATGACAAAGTCACCATATGTGCATATGTACGGCTTACCATCTCCACGTCGTGGTGTAGTTTGTTATTCAAAAACATCATTATCCTGATGGGTATAATAATGAGTATAACTGATTTAAATAAAAAATATAATATATTATTTATTCTTTATATATGATATACAATCCAATTACATATTATTTCACCAACAATATAATGTTATTGTCTCTCGTGCGTACGTACAGATTACCGTCTCCACAAACGTGATGAAATTCATTTCCCCATCGTAATCATTTAATAATAATTATAATTTTAAGATTAAAAATAATGTTTCTAAACATAATATCATTATATATATTAATTAAATACATCTTATCAATAACAAAAATTCTTTTTTTAACCAATAATATAAAGGTAAATGAATCTGTTAACACCCAAGACTATGATACTACTAAAATGTTATTTACAATGAAATATTAGAGAAGCATATATTACATCATATTTATATATATAGATCATTTATAATTTATTAACAATTTTTAAACTATTATACATGGGGTAAATATACCATCGAATAAAGAAATTTAGAAGTTAAGGGTTAATTTCACTATCTCTTTATTATATGAGTTTGATTTTGCATAAGTAACTATTAGGACCTCTTTACCATCCACATTCATGATTTCTTAAAAATGTATTTCAAAGAAAATTTAATATTTAATAGACTATGGGTTAAAGTCATTTATACCATTATTTGAACTTATATATTTTGAATGGAATCATTCCATCATTTTCTAATCAAGGTAATTTATAACCTTTTCAAAACAATTATGGTAACAATGTTTTTTTAACATTTATGCCGAGTGTGGATATTTTCCGCCATTATAAAATCACTGAAGCTTCCCATAAAATCATATAAGAATATTTTCAAAATAAATGTTTTATTTTATAATTATGTGACTCTTAAATAGTTTCAAAATATAAACAGTTATTTTTTATAACCAGTTTTTATTTCCATTATGTCAACTTCCATTGATGGATTTTATATTTTTTTGAAGTTGATTTATTATGATACAAATATTCCGTATTGTATTGAAGGGTTTTTGATATGACTGACTGTGGATGTGTTATTTTTATACCATTCATGTTTATGGTTAATGTATGGACTTATCGCATGCTAGTTTTAATTGAAATGTATTTTTATGTTTCAAAATTATCATATGAGGAATGTATTGGACTTAGTATGTGACAGGTGGAGCACGCTATAGCACCTCAATGCATTGATAGGTCTTATGAGATAATTATACATGTAATTGGTTGTGGCCATTCCCAATTTGATATAGGGTTTTGGCAGAGGCCTTACTAATTTTTAGACGTCTTGGACGAACCCTTGAAAAAATGTTTCAGAATGTCTGACAAAATACATTTCCTCATTATGAAAATATTAATGTTAGTTCACATGGTTAATCGACTAGTAAAATAACAATGAATATGTTTTATTATGGCATTATGTACTGAGATCATATTCTTACCATAATGTGTTCATTTTTATTAATTGTAAATCCATGTGTTTGGATTTATTCATTATGCCTATTGTTTATGTTATCTTCCACTATATTTCTTACCCTTACTGGGCATTTGAGCTCACCTATTTCTTATGTTTCATTTTCGTAGGATATGAAAAAGTTAGTTATGAGTAACTTGAAGGCATAATCTAGGAGGCCTAGATTTTTCTAATTGAATAAATTAGTGTAGTATTTCATTTAATGTAGTAATGTTTAGCTTATGTATGTATCTTGTTTACAAAAATACTAAACTGATCGGTCTTTTGGGGCATGATTCCTTATTTGATGCCCATGTTATGTAATGATGCACCGAATCATGGTAACTGGGGACGAGGAAATATAGTTTTTTTCAGATGAGATTAGTATAAACATCGAATCTATATTTAGAACAAATCTTATTAGAGAACATTACCCTAAGATAGGCATTGAGGATTAATATATAAGATCTTCGTAGAAATTTTTTATTATATAGATTTTGTGTGATTTCCAAAAAAAATATCCATGTCTGGATGTGAGTAGGTAGAGGCGGATCTGGTCCAGATGTACTTAAGGGTAAAACCTGAGAACATCGCTTTATGATAGACTTGAACAACAATAGGTTCATGACAACAGGCCTTGGTGCACTTTTGGTTACAAAACTCCTGAGGGATATTCTTATAATAATTCTAATTTTTTTACAAAAAAATATGAAACGTTAATGAGTATATACATCCCTAATGAAATCATTTTTATGATTAGGTATTATATGCATAAATCGTTCAATTTATGTTAAGTGTTTTAGATGTTCGAAATTATATATTGTTGTTCATGAACTAATATATTGTAGGCCATTGTTTAGAAATGGTGCCTGGTGGAAGGAATGGAAACTGTATCAATGCATGTAATCTATATAGGGATTTCCCTATGGCTCAAGATAATTATAGCGGAGCTAGGGATGCAACTAGTTCTGATCATCTTATCACCATACTGGGACAACTCACACATGTTCTGAATAATAACCTTACCGGAATGGTCCACACTAATCCACAATGCGAATTATCAATGTTAGATCGCTTCCAAAGGCAAAAATCATCAACATTAAGTGGGTATACAAATCAATTTTTACCTGAACAATTTATAATTTCCTTAGATAATATATTTCATGCTTTGGGTAGTAGTGAAAAGGAAAAAGTTTTCAGGGCATTTTTTCCCCTCACCGGAGATGCAGATTAATGGTGGTCATTAATTCAAAATACAAAGGAGGATGAAGAAGTATATTTTATTGAATGGAGGGAGTTTAAAGTGCTTTTCATAGATAAATAATTTCATCATGACCATCGATAAGATATAGAATTGAAATTTATGAGTCTTCAACTAAAAGAGTATGAGAATGTCGCAAAGTATGAAGATCACATTAAATTGATATTAAGTTATGTTGTATATTATATATGTAACCCATGAAGTATGATTGATCATTTCATTAATGGGTTAAAACCATTTATCTATCGAGCATTAGTCTTGAAATCCTTCTAATTGTATAAAGATATTGTCTCACGTGCTATCAATATTGAAAGGTAATTCTCTATGTCTTTTGACTATAAAGAAACGAAAGAGAAGAATAGATATGCTGAACACTTTGGGAAAGGAAATAAGGAAAAAGGGAATAAGGTAAGTGTTGAATTTCCACCATGTGATAATTATGGTAGGAAGCACTATGGTTCTGGTCGAAAAAGAAAAATATTATGCTATAAATGTGGAAAAAAATACAATCTTTCTAGTGATTGAAATGGAATGAAAGAAGCTACCAATGTTCAAGGCTACAATTTTAGTGATATGGGACATTATGAAAATTAATTTCCTAAGAATCAAAGAAACATACCTTAGAAAAGGTCAAGTGATCAAGGCCAAGCCTATGCAATCACTAATACTATGTTTGAATCCCCAAAAGATATGGTGGTAAGTAATTTAATTGTTTCATCATGTTTAGCCATTGCTTTATGTGATTATGAATGATTAGATTATTTCACATCTTCCCAGTTTGAAAAGAAAATTAGATATTTCCAATTTGATTTAACAAGGGACTTGTAAGTAAAAACTCCTAAGGAAAGTATCATTGCTAAAATGTTTTGTAAATCAGTACCCATTAACAAATATAAATTTATTTATCTGTTGATCTAATCTACATACCCATAATTAAATTTGATATAATCCACGTTATGGATTGGATTTCAGACCATCATGAAAAGAAATATTTATGAAGAAGAAGGTTAATATTCTCGATGATGATAAGGAGTACATTATCTTTAGAGCTGAAATGACACCATCTGATTCTAATCTAGATCCACCCCCAGTAGCTCTACTAAATTCAATCATTGGGGAGGATGAGAATGAAATAATTATGGGTGAGTAATATAATGTTCAAATATATGACATACCTATTGTGCAAGAATATGTTGATGTGTTTCGATAGGATTTAACAAGGCATCCTCCAGAACGAGAAATTTAGTTATCCATTGATTTAATTCTTTGTTCAAGGCCTATATCAAAGTCACCGTATAGAATGGCCATTGTATATTTTGTGGAACTAAAAAAATAAATATAGAAACTGAGTAATAATGGATTTATTATCCCTAGTGTTTCTCTATGGGGTGACCATATACATTTTGTAAAGAAAAAAGACAAATCAATGAGGTTTTGCATTGATTATAGGGAGAACATTGCTATAATAATAATGAAAAAGTATCCCCTACCTCGCATTGATGATTTATTCGACCAACATCATGGAGATCAATAGTTTTAAAAGATTGAGCTTCGATTTGGATATCATCAATTGTGTGTAAATAAGGAATAAATTTCAAAAACAACATTTCGAACCAGGTACGAGCATTACGAGATTACAACAATTCCATTCGGATTCACTAATAGACCCTCTATTTAAATGTATTTAATGTATACAACTTTCAAGGAATATCTTGATGACATTGTAGTTTTATTTATTGATTATATCTAGGTATACTCCAAAAGAAATGATGATCATGAAAATAACTTGTGCATTATTCTAAAGACTCTTAGAGGAAATGAATTATATGGGATGTTTATCAAGTGTGAATTCTAGATTCATGAGTTTTTTTCATGGCCATATTGTCTTTAAGGACGGAATCACTGTTGATCCTTCAAAGATCAAGACAATCCAAGAATGGCTAGCACTGACGATTATAAATGAGGTATAGAGTTTTATTGGTTTAGTATGTTATTATCGGCATTTTGTCCAGAATTTTGCTCGATTAGCTAAACCATTAAACAAGATCACTTGTAAATTGGATAAATTTGGTAGGAAAAAATAGTGTGAAGAATTTTTAGAAGAACTGAAGAGATTAATTGTTAATTCTCCTATCATGAAACTACAATTAGGGAATGAATAGTTTGTTATTTCTATTGAAGATTAAATTAATGAACTTGGTTGTGTCCTTATGCAGAATGATAGAGTTATTACGTATGCATCACAGAATCTAAAATTTCATGAGAAAAATTTTCCTACTCATGATATTGATTTAGCAGCAGAAGTCTTTTCTCGGAAAATATTGAGACACAATCTCTATGGTGGAAATTGTGAGATTTATACTGATCATATGAGTCTGAAGCATATTATCTCACAAAAATAACTAAACATGAGGAAAAGGGCATTACATGAACTACAAATGGATTATGATTGCACAATACAAAACAACCCCGGGATGGAAAATAAGGTGGAAGATGCTTTGAGTAGAATGGATAACGGAGTTTTGATTAATATGTGAGTTTAAAGGGATCCTATTATCATGGATCTAGTAAATATGGATATGGGAATAACAATGGAAGGTGAATAATCCATAAATTTTAAAATGGATTCTAAATCATCTTTACTATAAAGGATAAAAAGATCTCAGACTGATGATGAGAAATTTCAAAAGAAAATTAAGGTTGTGAATGATGGGAGATTGAGGGACTTCATATATTAAAACCGAATGTTGAAATTTGGTAAAAACATTGTGTTACTAACATACCTGATCTAAAAAAGGATTTGTTGGAAGATGATCATAGCTCCGATTTCAATATAAACCTAAGGAGCACAATGATGTATATATTATTGTACGCACATTTTTGGTGGGACAACATGAAGAAGGAGATTTTGGATTTTATGTCAACATGTATGGTTTTTCAATAAGTGAAAGCTAGAAGAAAACATCCTGGAGGAGTTATAATGACCCATACATTACATACATTATTATTACATCATAATTGAAGCACACTTATCACAACATATATCAAAACCATGAAAGGACCATATAGGAATAGTGTCTTTTGAAAATGGGAAACATAAACAGCTGCATCATAAATCATTTACACTATCTCCATTTTTTTTATAATATATAGAGTCTATTTTGGCATATCATAATTAATATCCTTCTTCCCGACCTGGGGAAAATAAAACATACAAAAGTGTGAGCTCAAATTCTCAGTAAATGTAATCAAAAGAAATATCAATCACATCATATTCATAATAACATAACATTTTGGAAATCATAACCTGCAAAAGAGATCATAATTTCATAACATGGGATAAATCATAATAGTGAAATGTTTTCCCAATAATCATAACATAAAACATCAAACATTGTTGCATATACACATAATAATAGAGAATCATTTCTTAGTAGTGAAGACTCATTGCAAAAACTATCTTAGCAGAAAAAGTCCATTTCTAAACCGAGTTCACTCCTCGTTTCAGTCCAGTTTCACTGAACCGGATTAACATGTCGATCCCGCCATGTCTATATCATGATATATAAATCATTACCCAATGCATTGGAGGGAGATATAGGTCCCACCCATCTCATAATGAAACCATTATTATGTGTTCCACAAAATCATAAATCATACATCATTGAATAACCCATGTAATAAAAATGGGATTCTTAACCATCATGCCATCATAACATAATACATATAAGATAAAAGGACTTCATAAAAATAATTCCATCATAACATAATCAAATGAATTTAAAAATGGGGATTGAAAAAGAACCCAATATTATCTTATATGGAAAATAATTTTGGTAAAACGCTTGAACTCCATTCTTGAGGAAAATATCCTTTCTACTTCAAAAACATTTTCCTTTCTTAGAATATCATATAATTTTAAACTAAAAGAAGTTGATTAAAATTATAATTGAAAACTTGTAAAATAATCTTCATGGAAATAATTTTCTATTAAATCATAAAAATCCCTTTATGATGTGTATGTTAAAAAAATATTCATCTCATACTTTGGCCGGAAAAGTCTAAAAGTACCTCATACTAAAAATGAAAAAAAATTACATTTCATATATTTTACTAAAAAATAACCAATGGGTAAAATTGGATTTAAAAAATTGTTGGAGGATAGGAATAATATTACATATTGAGGAAACATGTATGTGGATGATAAATATTCCCCAATAAATTCTGATGTATAAACAATCTCTGATAAAAATGAGATTGCGAGATTTTCCCTTACCTTAGGTCCGATTTTCTTCGTACGAGTCCGAACATCCTGTATAATGATTTAAATAATGTTATTGACTTATTCCAGAATCGTACTCATTGTTATGGTATCATATATGGTCATATTCATAGCTTTGTAATAATAATATTTCATTGCTACTTGTTATTCGGGTGTTTTATTGATTTTTGTTCTTTTGCATGTTTGGTCGAATAAATTCTTATTATTCTTTTTAGGTTATAGATACCTCATTTACAGAATTTTATTAGTGTAATATATATCATATTTATTCTTTCAATTCATTTATATAATCATTATGCAATGAAGATCATGTAGAACGAGTAGCATCACATCGTGGAGACGGTAGTCCATACGTACTCATGAGTGATGATATCGTTCCCATGATCGTGAAATTTTATTGAAGTGTATGTATACTATTTCAGAATCAATATCACTTTAAAATAATTATATATTGTTATTATTTACACTACTATACCCATCCATGTATGGTGGTGGTTGAAAATAGATTACACCATGACGTGGAGACTGTATTCTGTACGTACACACACGCGGTGATTTCGTTTTCCGTAGGATGGATAGAATGTGAAATAGGGTTGTTTCATACTTATAATAACATATCCTTATATGAGTGATACTTATGTTATTACTTCCTAATGAAACAACTAAATAAGAATATGTAGAAGAAGAAATAAAGTTGAAAGAATCGGTAACAGACATTACCTCTTCTTTGAAGAGCCTCTTCTTAAACTCCTCTTAGGGCACTAAAGATGGACATTAAAGAAGACCAGGACATCTAGGATGTTTTTTGGAAATTGGATAAGAGAAATTTTCAGGGGTTGGCCGAGCTTGAAGGCTCAAAGTCGTGTGAGGAGGAGAGGGATGAGGTGCCCTTTTATAAAGGAGGAGAGGGGCACCTTAGGAAAAAACTTACAATATTATTTTATTATAAAGTAATATTCTATTTTTAATAGATCCAAATTGTTTTATTTCGAAGATAAGTTGGGTATGTGTATATATAATCTCATCCAATAGATTTGAGACAAGTTTATGTTACTATTTTATCCATATCAATTAGTATGTTAAATAATTTATCTTTTACCGTGTCTTCTTGATTTGTTACACTATAAGGTTAATAAACATACTATAACATTCCAAACGAACCCCAAGCTGTTTATTATTAATATATATAACCATATATAAGTCATTTGGTCGATCCTTAGTTTTTTAGAAATAATATATCAATTAATATTATAATATTTGTTTTAAAAACTATTTTAGGTCAATTTTGACACTATTTGGTAATTGATTTTTGTGAAAATCATAATAGCATGATTAGTTCGAAAAAAGTTAATTAAATCAATATTAACATGTCATATTAACCAAGAAAATTATTTGAATTCATAAAAAGTCTCACAGTAAATTTATTTGGGTATTTATAACATCAATTATGTTAAATATTTCATTAATAAGATAATTATTCCATCATCATTGTGTCACAAATAAAATAAATTATATAATGTCTAACAATTATAAATAAAACAAAATTATTTAGGAACTATTTTAATCTTTATAATGAATATTTATAGTCGAATTTATCTTATGTATAACCCCATATTAAAAATGATTTAGTTATTAAACATTGATTTAATCTATTTTAACACTTCTTTAAATAAATTAATAAAAATGTCATAATCTAATCCAAGTGGACCTAAATGGTCATAATTTATTCCTAATGTTATTTTTGGTCGAATTAAACTTATCCAATAGAATTATTACATGTGTTAGGGTAATAATAATATCATTTTTACCATTAATTACCCTATTTACTTTAAACCATGGTAAATAAATGTAAAAAGTTTCTATTCACCAAAAACTATTTTCATCTCATTGAACCACATTTTACTCATTGATATTAACCGTGTCTCTCAGATTTTCGTAATTCCACTCAAAGATTTGATAAAATTATGTTTTATATAAATTTTCAAATTCTCCTATGTGGTGGGTAAAAGACGGTGAAAAGTTCAATAAAATTTTAATATGTCTAAAATTATTATAAACTGACTCCAATGAATTACATTGAACTATTATATGTATTATGTATCAATTTTTACCTAAAATAAAATGAAATAAAATACATAATTATTTAAATAAAAATTCATTTTTTAAATAGTAACCTAGTGTTTTCACTATTCATCAAAAATTGAAAGTTTTCAGAAAAATCCCAACAACTCACCATAGGCTAATTTCGATATTCCAAATCCAGAAATGAAGTCCATTTTGAAAAATAAAATTTCAAAAAGTGTTTATTACTATTAATAACTTCTAGTTTTAATAATATTTTAATATCATATCGTTGTTTAGTGAAACTTAGTATTGCGTACAACGCAAGTTATCAAGGAAGGTCGTGATTGTGTGTAAAGAAATCAAGCTACTTTTGTGTGTATTGAATGATTGATTTAATGATTTATATAACAAAGAAAAAAAAATATTTCTCATAAATGTCTCTGGTGTAACATTCTACCCCCCTTAAAAGGAATTTCTCCCTCTTAATTCGTCACTTTGTAACAAACAGATGAGGATACCTCTCCCTCATCATATCCTCAAGATCCTATGTAGCTTCTTCTAATTGTTGGTTCCTCCATAAAACATTCACCAAGCGAGTGGTCTTGTTCCATAGGACATTTTCACTACGATCCAGAATCTCTATCAGCGGTTCATCATAAGAAAGATCTTTCTCCAGCGGTACAACTTTTTAGCTGAGTACATGTGAAGGAACAGGTATGTAAGTTCTCAGAAGAGATACATGGAACACATCGTGAACTTGAGAGAGATTCGGTGGAAGTTCCAATTAGTAAACTACCTTCCCAACAAGATCCATCATTTCAAAAGGACCGATATACTTAGGGATCAGCTTTCCCTTCATTCCAAATCTCATTACTCTCTTCAAAGGAGATATTCGTAAGAACAGATTATCACCCACTTCAAACTTTAGGTCTTTTCTTCAGTTGTCGGCATAACATTTTTGTCGACTCTGATCTGCTCTTATGTGTTCTGGAAGAGATCTGACCTTTTCTGCCATCTCATCAACAATATCAGGTCCTAATAGCTTTCTTGCCCCAGCTTAATCCCAGAAAGTTGGAGTCCTGCATTTCTTTACATAGAGAGCTTCATAAGGAGCCATCTGAATACTGGAGTGAAAGATATTATTATAAGAAAATTCCACCAACAATAGGTGTTGATCCCAACCACCTTTGAAATATATAGAGAAATCTCTTAACATATCTTATAGAGTTTGAATTGTTCTCTCAGACTGACTGTCTTTCTGAGGATGATAAGAAGTGCTGAAACTCAACTCTGTATCTAGAGTATGCTGAAGACTTTTCCAGAACATTGAGGTAAAACTCGGATCCCCATTTGATATAATGGAAAGTGCTACTCCATGCAATCTTACAAATTCATTTACATATATCCTGGAAAGCTGATCCAGAGAAAAATCATCACTAATATCAATGAAGTGTGCAGACTTTGTTAGACGATCATCTATGACCCAGATAGAATTATTGTCATTAGATGTTTTAGGATGTCCGGTGACAAAGTCCATAGTGATGTTTTCCCATTTTCATTCGGGTATGGGTAATCATTGTAACACCCCCTTAGACTTTTGTCTCTCAGCTTTAAATTGCTGACAAAGCATGCATCGAGTGACATATTCAGCAACATCTCTTTTCATTCCATCCCACCAGAAGTACTCTTTCATGTCCCTATAAATATTCGTGCTTCCAGGTTGAATATAGAATGAAGATCTTTGAGCCTCATCTAGCAGCTCCTTCATTAATTTTGGGATGGGAGGAACACAAACCTGATTCCTGAACATTGTTATCCCATCACAACCAAGGTTGAATTCAAGAACATTTCTCATCATCATTTGTAACTATACATATTCTTTCTGTGCCTATTTAATCATCACATGTACAGATGGTTGAACATCCATTTGACTATGATTTGATTTTTCCCTTTCCATTATAATTCCATGATCCATCCTTTTCAAATCCATAAATATTGGATCTTTTGTGATCCTCATCATGGATAAGCTAGCATGGTCGTGTCGACATAATGCATCATCCACCTTGTTTGCTTTCCCAGGGTTGTAATTAATTGAGCAGTTGTAATCCTTAATCATCCTTAACCATCTTCTATGGAACATATTCAGCTCATTTTGTGTGAAAATATACTTTAAACATTTCTGATCAGTATAAATATCAGACCTTGCATCATAATGATAATGCATCCAAACTTTTAATGCAATGATTAAAGCAGCTAACTACAAATCATTATTTGGGTAATTTAGCTCATGGATTTTCAACTTCCGTGAGGCATAAGCTATCACCATATCATTTTGCATGAGAACAGACTAAAGCCCCTTCTTGGATGCATCACTATAGATCACAAACCATTCTCCACTACAAGGTAGTGTGAGAACAGGTGCACTGGATAACCTACATTTAAAATCCTTCAAATTAACTTGACATTCCTTCGTCCACATGAACATAACTCCTGTTCAAGTCACCCTAGTGAGGGGATTAGATAATCAGGAAAACTCTTTCAAAAAAATTCGATAATTTCCAGCCAAACCATGAAAACATCGGATCTCAGTTACTGTTGTTGGTCTCAACTATCTTTCGATAACCTCTATTATTGCTGGATCCTCGGATATCCCCTGTTTTGATATTATGTGACCCAAAAAAGCCACTTTTTGAAGCCGAAATTCACACATGGTAAATTTGGCATAAATCTTATCCTTTCTCAGGGTCTTCAAAACAATTCTCAAGTGATCTTCATGTTCATCCTTTCTCTTTGAATAGAAAATAATATCATCTATAAAGACTACCACAAACTGATCAAGATAGTCTCTAAAGTCTATATTCATTATATCCATGAAAATAGCAGGGGAATTAGTAAGACCAAATGTCATCAATATAAATTCATAGTGTCCGTACCTTGTATAGAAATCCCACTTTTGTATATACTCCTTTTTGAACCTTAATTGATGATACCCTGAACGAAGATCAATCTTGGAAAAGTATTGTGCTCTGCGTAGTTGTTCAAATAAGTCTTCAATGCATGGGAGAGGATATTTTTTCTTAATAGTGAAATTGTTATGTTCTCGATAATTAATTTAGAGTCTCATTGATCCATCTTTATTCTTAACAAACAGTACAGGTTCTCCCCAAGGTGATTCACTAGGTTGTATGAATCCCTTATCAAGATTCTCATGGAGTTGCTTCTTCAATTCCTGCAACTCAATTCGGGCCATTCTATAAGGTGTCTTTGAAATTGGGAAAGCACCCGGTACGAGTCCTATTGAAAACTCAACTTCACAATTTGGTGGTAGAACCGACAATTCATCCGGAAAGACATCATCAAACTCCCATACAATTGGAATATTCTTAATCGTGAGTTTATCTCAAATCATTTGAGAAAAATAACCTTAATTTAGTGGAATCAAGACCCATAAGATGGAAGAAATTTCCACTGGATGGTTATGTTCATCCTTGCAGCGATAGATGATCATAGATTGTTCTGGAATATTAAATGTGACTTCCCTTATTTGGAAATTGATATGATATCTATATAAATAAAGCCAATCCGTGCCAAGAATCACATCAAATTCTACTATAGGGAGGATCACAAGATTTTCAGGAAGCACATTCCGACAAACTTCAATCAGAGAATAATTATAAACTTTTAATGCGACTGTTGTTCCATTAGGGGTTGTTACAGCAAACTCAACATCTAATTGTTGAGGTAATATGAGGATACCCTTATAAAATCATTCATAAATAAAAGAGTGCATGGATACAAAATCAAATAAAACATTTTCTACTTTAGAGTGTATGGTAAGTGTACCTTTCACCACATCGTTGTCGTACTCCACATCGCAGATAGAAATTGCATGTTACGTTCCGTTTTCTTTAGCATTAAGAGTTTGTTGAAGTCAATCATCATCAACAACCCTTGTATTAGGGCATTTATTAGAATAATTCCCCATTTCCTTTCAGTTGTATCATTAAAGTGTAAAAGGTGCACTCTGTGTAGCCTTTTCATTGTTCGCATCACAAGACACCTTCCTCCCATCATTGCGGCATTCAAATGCCTGATGACCTCCCTTTCCACATTTGAAACATTTACTTGTCCTTTTAAGACAACTCCCTCCTTGTTTCTTTCCACACTTTGAACATAATGGAAAACTCATCTTCTTTTAAGTGTGCTCTTTAGATTTTCCTTTGAATTCCAATTTCCTCTTCTTATCAAACACATATGACCGATGGGATACTCCAATATCCAAATCATTTTTGAGATCACATCGAATGATTTCCGCATAGCTATTGAAGTCCCATATGGCTAACACCCATCAAAGACATGGTTTTAATTCACTAAAAAATCGATCGATCTTACTATCAGTTTGGATAATAATACTAGAATCATACCTTGCAAGTCATGTGAAATTTTCTTCGTAGGTATGAACAGATTCATCATCCCTTTTCTTTAGTTCAAGAAACTACTTCTCCATCTTTGTTCTATGAATATGAGGGAAGCACTTATCAAAAAATAAGTTCTTGAACTCGTCCCATTCCATGGACTAAATTTCATCTCTTGGCCTCGTATTATTGATAAAATTCCACCATTGATCAGATTCACCTTCCAAATGATAAACTTCTAAGAACACTTTATCATGTTCATAACATTGAAGAACTGAAAATACCTTTTCAGTGGTATTGATCCATTGTTCATCCACTAATGGATCAGTAGACCCGCTGAATGAGGGTGGACGCTCCTCATGAAAGATTAAACAGAATGTTTCTCCTTACATTGCTCATTTGGAAGTTCTGCATGATTCAAAGCCTGAGAATGTTATGTGAGCATGGATACAAGATTTTTCATTACAGCTCCCATAACATTTGGTTGCTCAGGGAGACAATCATTGGACTGCCCGTCGCATTCCTTATTAACACGGTTCCTACGGGTTCCATCCATTGACTAAAACCAGGAAGAATAGTGTGAGAAACACTAATTATAATATGAAAACCACATAATCCAGAATAAAATTTCACACTTAAGGTCTCATCATAGGTTGTTCATGTACATTTTTAAAACACAAAGGTTGTGTTATATGATTAGACGTATCCTTAGGGTTATTACTAAGGCTTCCATAACCTAGCTTCCAAAGGTTGACTAAACCTTTCCTCTAATACCAACTATAACGACCCATACTTTACATAAATTGTTATTAATTCATAATTGAAGCACACTTATCACATCATATATCAAAACCATGAAACGACCATATAGGAATAGTGTCTTTTTACACTAGGAAACATGAACAACTTGATCATAAATCATCTACATTGTCTCTATTTTATTTTATCATATCTAGTGTCCCTTTTGGAATATCATACTTAATATCCTTATTCATGACCTGGGGAAAACAAAACATACAAAAGGGTGAGCTCAAATTCTTAGTAAGGGTAAAGAAAAGAAATGTCAATCACATCATATTCATAATAACATATCATTTTGGAAATCTTAACCTGCAAAAGAGATCATAATTTCATAACATTGGATAAATCATAATAGTGAAATGTAATCCCAATAATCATAACTTAAAACATGAAAATTCGTGGCATACACACATAATAATAGAGAACCATTTCATAGTATTTAAGACTCATTTCTAATACTATCATAGCAGAAAAAGTCCATTTCTGAACCGAGTTCACTCCTCGTTTTAGTCCAGTTTCACTGAACCGGATTAACATGCCGTTCCAGCCATGTCTATCTCATGAGATATAAATCATTACCCAACAAATTGGAGGGATATATATGTCCCACCCATCTCATAATGAAACCATTCTTATGTGTTCCACAACATCATAAATCATACATCATAGAATAACCCATGTAATAAAAATGGGATTCTTAATCATCGTGTCATCATAACATAATACATATAAGATAAAAGGACTTCATAAAAATAATTCCATCATAACATAATCAAATCAATGTAAAAATGGGGATAGAAATAGAAACCTATATTATCTTATATGGAAAATAATTTTGATGAAATGCATGAACTCTATTCTTGAGAAAAATATCCTTTCTTCTTCAAAAACATTTTCCTTTCATAAAATGTCATATAATTTTAAAATAAAAGAAGTTGATTAAATATAAATTTGAAAACATATAAAATAAACTTCATGGAAATAATTTTCTATAATATCATAAAAATCCCTTTATGTCGTGTAGGTTAAAAAAACTTTCATCTCGTACTTTGGCATGAAAAGTCAAAAAGTACCTCGTACTAAAAATGAAAAAAGAGTCCATTTCATATATTTTACTAAAAACTCACCAATGGGTAAAATTAAATTTAAAAAATTGTTGGAGGATAGAAATAATATTACATATAGAGGAAACATGGATGTGGATGATAAATATTCCCCAATAAATTCTGATGTATAAACAGTCTCAGATAAAAATGATATTGCGAGATTTTCCCTTACCTTAGGTATGATTTGCTTCGTACATGTCCGAACCTCTTGTATAATGATTTAAATAATATTATTGACTTATTCCATAATCGTACTCATTTTTATGATATCATATATGGTCAGATTCTTATCATCGTATTAGTAATATTTCATTGCTACTTGTTATTCAGGTGTTTTATTGATTTTTGTTCTTATTCATGTTTTGACGAATAAATTCTTATTCTTATTTTTAGTTTATAGATACCTAGTTTCTAGAATTTTATTAGTGCAATATATATCATATTTATTCATTAAAATCATTTATATAATTATTCTTCAATGAAGATCATGTAGAACGAGTAGCATCACATCGTGTAGATGGTAGGCCGTACGTACGCACGAGCGAGGATATCGTTCCCATGATCGTGGAATTTTATTGAATGTATCAATACTATTTCAGAATCAATATCACTTTACAATAATCATATATAGTTATTATTTACACCATTATACCCATCCAAGTAAGGTGGTGGTTGAAAATAGATTACACCACGGCGTGGAGACGATATTCCGTACATACACACACGCGATGATTCATTTTTCAGTATTATTGATAGAAGGTAAAATAGGGTTGTTTCTTACGTATAATAACATATCCAAATATTAGTGATAATTATTTTATTACTTCATAATGAAACAACTAAATAAGAATAATTAGAAGATGAAATAAAGCTGAAAGAATCGGTAACCGACATTACATCTTCGTTGAAGAGCCTCTTCTTAAACTCCTCTTAGGGCACTAAATATGGTCATTGAAGAAGACCAGGACATCTAGGATGTTTTTAGAGAAGTGTAGAATAGAAATTGGTAGGGGTTTTCTGATCTTCAAGGCACAAAGTGGTGTGAGGAGTAGAGGGAGGAGGTTCCCTTTTATAAGGGAGGAGAGGGGAACCTTAGGAAAAACATAAAATATTATTTTATTATAAAGTAATATTCAGTTTTTAATAGCTCCAAATTGATTTATTTAGAATATAATCTGGGGATGGGTAGAAATCCTATCATCCAATAGATTTTAGACATGTTTAGGTTACTATTTTAACCTTATCAATTAGATTTAACTCTAAGTTAAATAATTTAACTTTTACCGTGTCTTCTTGTTTTCTTACAATATAAGGTTAATAAACATACTATAGCAAGACAAACGAACCCCAAGTTGTTTATTATTAAAATTTATAACATTATCTAAGTCATTTGGCTGAACCATAGATTTCTAAGAATAAAATAACAATTAATAATATAATATTTTTTTAAAAAACTATTTCATGTCAATTTTGACACTATTTGGTAATTGATTTTTTTTTTGTAAATCATAACAGCATGATTAGTTCAAAAAAAAGTTAATTAAATCAATACTAACATGTCATATTAACCTAAAAAATTATTGGAATTCATAAAAAGTTTCAGATTACATTTATTTGTGTATTTATAACATTAATTATGTTAATATTTCATTAATAAGATAATTACAGCATCATCAATCTATCATAAATTAAATAAATTATATAATGTCTAAAAATTATAAATAAAAACCATTATGTAGGAAATCATTTAATATTTATAATGAATATTTATTGTCTAATTTATCTTCTGTATAACCCTATATTAAAAATTATTTAGTTTTTAAACTTTGATTTTAACTATTTTAACCCTTCTTTAAATTAATTATTAATAAATGTACTTATCTAATCCAAGTGTTCCTAAATGGTAATAGTTTATTCTTAATGTTTTTTTTGGTCGAATAACACTTATCCAATAGAATTAGGACTTGTGTTAGGGTTGTAATAATATCATTTTTACCATTAATTACCCTATTTATTTTTAACCATGGTAAATAAAAGTAAAAAGTTATCATTCACAAAAAATTATTTTCATCTCATCGAACAACATTTTAATCTTTGATATTAATCTTTTCTCTTAGATTTTCGAAATTTCACTCACATATGTGGTAAAATTATGTTTTATATAAATTTTCAAATTCTCCTAGGAGGTGGGTAAAAGACGGTGAAAAGATCAATAAAATGTTAATATGTCTAAAATTATTATAAAATGACTCCAATGAATTAAATTTAACTTATATAGGTATTATGTATTTATTTTGACCTAAAATAAATTTAAATAATATAATAATTTATTTAAATAAAAATTCATTTTTTAAATAGTAACCTAGTGTTTTCACTATTCATCAAAATTTGAATGTTTCTAGAAAAATACCAAAAAATCACCCTAGTCTAATTTTGATATTACAAATACAATATTGAAGTCCATTTTGAAAAATAAAATTTCAAAAATTGGGTATTACTATTCACAACTGCTAGTTTTAATAATATTTTAATAGCATATCATTGTTTAGTGAAACTCAGTATTGTGTACAATGCAAGCTATCAAGGATGGTCGTGATTGCGTGTAATATAGTCAAACTAGTGTTGTGTGTTGTGAAAGATTCCATTTATGATGTATATAACATAAAAACAAAATATTTCTCATAAAAGTATCAGGTGTTACATTCTACCCCCCTTAAAATGAATTTCACCCTCTAAATTCGTCACATTGTAACATATAGATGAGGATACCTATCCCTAATCGTATCCTAAAGCTCCCATGTAGATTCTTCTAATTGGTGGTTCCTCAATAAAACTTTCATCAAGCGAGTGGTCTTGTTATGTAGGACATTTTCACTACGATCTAGAATCTCTATCGGTTGTTCTTCATAATTAAGATCTTGCTCCAGCGGTACAACTTCTGAGCTGAGTACATGTGAAGGATCAGGTATGTACTTTCTCATGAGAGATACATGGAACACATCATGAAATTGAGCGAGATTCAGTGGAAGCGCCAATCGGTAAGCTACCTTCCCAACATGATCCATTATTTTGAAAGGACCGATATACCTAGGGCTCAACATTCCCTTCATTCCAAATCTCATTACTCTCATCCAAGGAGATATTCGTAAGAACACTTTATCACCCATTTCAAACTATAGGTCTTTTCTTCAGTTTTCGACATAATGTTTTTTGTCGACTCTGAGTCGTTCTTATGTGTTTTGGAATAGATCTGATCTTTTCTTCCATCTCTTCAACAAGATCAGGTCCTAATAGCTTTTTTCCCCAACTTTATCCCAGAAAGTTGGAGTCATGCATTTCGTTCCATAGAGATATTCATAAGGAGCCATCTGAATACTGGAGTGAAAGCTATTATTATAAGAAAATTCCACTAATGGTAGGTGTTGATCCCAACCACCTATGGAATCCATAGAGCAAGCTCTTAACATATCTTCTAGAGTTTGAATTGTTCACTCAGACTGATCGTCTGTCTGAGGATGATAAGCAGTGCAGAAACACAACTCTGTATCCAGAGTATGCTGAAGACTTCTCCAGAACATTGAGGTAATCCTCGGATCCCGAACAGATATAATGGAAGTTGGTACTCCATGTAATATTACAACTTACTTTACAAATATCCTGGAAAATTGATCCAGAGAGAAATCCTCTCTAATAGTAATGCAGTGTGAAGACTTTGTAAGACGATCAACTATGACCCAGAATGCATTATTGCCATTAGATGTTTTAGGATGTCGGGTGACAATGTCCATAGTGATGTTTTCCCATTTCCATTCGGGTATGGGTAATGATTGTAACATCCCCTTAGACTTCTGTCTCTCAACATTAACTTGCTGACAAACCAAGCATCGAGAGACATATTTAACAACATATCTTTTCATTCCATCCCACCAGATGTACTCTTTCGTGTCCCTATAAATCTTCATTCTTCCAGGATGAATAGAGAATGAAGAACTATGAGCCTTATCCAGCAGCTCCTTCTTTAATTATGGGATTGGAGGAACACAAACCAGATTCCTGAACTTCGTTATCCCATCACAATCAAGGTTTAATTCAGGAACGTTTCTCACCTTGTTTTTTAACTCTACATCTTCTTTCTATTCCTCTTTAATCATCACATGTACAGATGGTTGAATATTCATTTATGAAATATATGATTTTTCCCTTTCCACTATAATTCCAAGATCCATACTTTGAAAATCCATAAATATTGGATCTTTTTTGATCCTCATCATGGATAATCTAGCATGGTCTTGTTGACTTAATGCATCAGCCACCTTGTTTGCTTTCCCAGGGTGGTAATGAATTGAGCAGTAGAAATCCATAATCAGCTCCAACCATCTTCTCTGGTGCATATTCAGCTCCTTTTGTGTGAAAATATACTTTAAACCTTTATTATCAGTATAAATATCACACCTTGAACCATAAAGATAATGCCTCCAAATTTTTAATGAAACGATTACCGCAACTAACTCGAAATCATGAGTTGGGTAATTTTGCTCATGGATTTTCAACTGTCATGAGGCATAAGCTATCACAATATCAATTTTCATGAGAACACACCCCATCCCCTTCTTGGATGCAAAACTGTAGATCAAAAACCATTCTCTACTACAAGGCAGTGTGAGCACATGTGCACTTGATAACCTTCTTTTCGACTCCTTGAAATTCTATTCAGATTCCTCCGTCCACACAAACATAAATCTTTTTCGAGTCAACCTGGTTAGGGGATTAGATAATCCTGAAAAATCTTTTACATAATTTCGATAATATCCAGTTAAACCAAGAAAACATCGGATCTCAGTTATTGTTGTTGGTCTCGACGGTCATTTGATACCCTATGTTTTTTATGGATCCTAAGATATCCCATCTTTTGAGATTATGTGACCAAAAATGAAACTTTTTGAAGCCAAAATTCACAATTGGTAAATTTGGCATATAGCGTCTGCTTTATCAGGGTCATCAATACAATTCTCAAGTGATATTAATGTTCTTCCTTTCTCGTTGAATAGACAAGAATATCATCTATAATGACTACCAAAAATTGATCTACATAGTCTCTAAAGTCTCTATTCATTATATCCATGAAGATATCAAGGGAATTAGAAAGACCAAATGGAATCACTATAAATTCATAGTGTCCATACCCTATACAGAAAGCCCACTTTTGTATATCCACCTTTTTGAACATTAATTGATGATACCGTGAACAAAGATCAATCCTGGAAAATTATTGATCCCCATGTAGTTGGTCAAATAAGTCATCAATGCATGGAAGAGGATATTCATTCTTGAAAGTGAACTTGTTAAGTTCTCGATAATTAATTCAGAGTCTCATTGATACATCTTTATTCTTAAAAAATAAAATAGGTTCTCCCCAAGGTGATTCACTAGGGTGTATGAATACCTTATAAAGATTCTATTGGAGTTACTTCTTCAATTACTTCCACTCAATTGGGGCCATTATATAAGGTGTCTTTGAAATAGGCAAAGCACCAGGTACGAGTTCTATTGAAAACACAACTTCATGATTTTGTGGAAGACACGTAAATTCCTCCATAAAGACATCACCAAACTCCCATACAATGGGATTATTCTTAATCGTGAGTATCTCTCAAACCATTTGAGATAAATACCATTCATTTAGTGGAATCAAGACCCATAATATGGAAGAAATTTCCACTGAAGGTTATGTTCATTCTTGCATCGATAGATGATCATAGATTGATCTAGAATATGAAATAAGACATCCCTTCTTTGGCAATTGATATGATCTCTATTTAAAGAAATATAATCCATGATAATAATAAAATCAAATTATACTATAGGGAGGATCACAAGATTTTTAAGAAGCACTTTACCACAAACATCAATCAGAGAAGAATTATAAACTATTGATACGACTGTTGTTCCATTAGGGGTTTTCACAGCTAACTAAACATCTAATTGTTGAGGTAATATGACAATAACCTTAGAAAAGCTTTGAGAAATATAAGAGTGGGTGGATCTAGAATCGAAGAAAACATTTTCTACTTTAGAGTGGATGGTAAGTATACCTTTCACAACTTCTTTATCGTACTCAACATCTCTGATAGAAATTGCATGTGACTTTCCTTTTTCTTTAGCCTTAAGAGTTTTTTGATGTGGATCATCATCAGTAGCCCTTGGAATAGGGAAATGATTAGAATAATTCCCCATTTCCATTCACTTGTAACATTGAATTGATGGAGGTGCACTCTGTGTAGCCTTTTCATTGATCGCATCAGTAGACACCTTCTCCCCATCATTGCAGCATTCAAATGCCTGATGACCTTCCTTTCCACATTTGAAACATTTAATTATCCCTTTAAGGCAACTCCCACCACGTTTCTTGCCACACATTGAGCATAAGGGAGAAGTCGCCTTTTTTTTTCTGTGTGCTCTTTAGATTTTCCTTTGAATTCCATTTTCAACTTCTTATCAAATGCATATGACTGATGGGTTACTCCAATATCCAAATCATCTTTGAGATCACATCGACTGATTTCCTCGTAGCTATTGAAGTCTTGTATTGCTAATGCCCTTTGAAGACTTGGTTTTAAGACACTAAAGAATTGATAGATATTACTCTCAGTTTGGATAATAATACCAGAATCATACCTTGCAAGTCTTGTAAAACTTTCTTCGTAGGTACGAACAGATTCATCATCCTTTTGTTTTAGTTCAAGAAGCTACTTCTCCATCTTTTTTCGAAGAATAAAAGGGAAGTACTTATTGAAAAATAAGTTCTTGAACTCGTCCAATTCCATGGACTCAATTTCATCTCTTGGCCTCGTATTATTGATAAGATTCCACCATTGTTCAGCTTCACCTTCCAAACGATAAACTGCTACGATGACTTTATCATGTTCAGAAAATTGAAGAACAAAAAATATCTTATTAGTGGTACTAATCCATTGTTCAACCACTATTGGATCAGTAGACCCACTGAATAAGGGTGGACGCTGCCTCATGAAGGATTCAACAGAATATTGCTCCTTCCTTTGATCCTTTGGAAATCCTCCATGATTCATATCTTGAGAAAGTTGTGTGAGCATGTCTATAGGATTTTTCATTCCAGCTCCAATAATGTTTGGATTCTCAGGGGGACAATCATTGGATTTCCCGTCGCATTCATCATTAACATGGTTCCTTCGAATTCAATCCATTGACTAAAAGCAAGAAGAATAGTGTAAAAAAACTAATTATAATAGGAAAACCACATAATCAAGAATAAAATTTCACACTTAAGGTCTTATCATAGGTTGTTCATGTCCATTTTTAAAACACTAAGGTTGGGTTCTATGCTTAGACTTATCCTTAGGGTTCATACTAAGGCTTTCACATCCTAGTTTCCAATGGTTGACTATACCATTCCTCTGATACCAACTATAACGACCCATACTTTACAGACATTATTATTACATTAGAATTGAAACATACTTATTGCAACATAAGTCAAAACCATGAAATGAACGTATAGATATAGTGTCTTTAGAAGATGGAAACATAAACAATTGGTTCATAAATCATCTATAATGTCTCCCTTTTATTTTATCATATCTAGATTCCATTTGGGCACATCTTCCATTTATATCCTTCTTCTTAGCCTGGGGAAAAGAAAAACTACAAAAGGGTGAGCTCAAATGATCAGTAAGGGTAAACAAAAGAAATATCAATCACATCATATTCATAAAAACATAACATTTTAGAAATCTTAACCTGTAAAAGAGCTCATAATTTTATAACATGGGATAAATCATAATAGTGAAATGTAATAAAAATAATAATAAATTAAAACATGAAACATTGTGTCATACACACATAATCATAGTGAATCATCTATTAGTAGTGAAGACTCATTTCCAAGACTATCATAGCAGACAAATCCCATTTCTGAACCGAGTTCACTCCTCGTTTCAGTCTAGTTTCACAGAACTAGATTAACCTTCCATTCCATCCATGTCTATCTCATGAGATATAAATCATTACCCAATGCATTATAGGGGGATATAGGTCCCACCCATCTCATAATTAAACCATTATTATGTGTTCCACAAAATCATAAATCATACATCATATCATAACCCATGTAATAAAAATGGGATTCTTAAACATCGTGCCATCATAACATAATAAATATTAGATAAAAGGACTTCATAAAAATAATTACATCTTAACATAATAAAATAAATTTAAAAATAGGGATAGAAATAGAACCCTATTTTATCTCAGATGGAAAATAGTGTTGATAAAACGCTTGAACTCCATTATTGAGGAAAATATCCCTTCTACTTCAAAAACATTTTCCTTTCTTAAAATGTGATATAATTTTAAACTAAAAGAAGTTGATTAAAAATAACCTTGAAAACTTGTAAAAGTATATTAATGGAACTAATTTTCGATGAAATAAAAAAATCCATTTATGCCGTGTAAGTTAAAAAAACATCCATCTCGTACTTTGGCTGGAAAAGTCAAATAGCACCTCGTACTAAAAATCAAAAAAGATTCCATTTCATATCTTTTACAAAAAAAACACCAATGGGTAAAATTGGATTTAAAAAATTGTTGGAGGATATGAATAATATTACATATTGAGGAAACATGGATGAGGATGATAAATATTACCTAATAAATTCTGATGTATAAACAATCTCGGACAAAAAAGTGATTGTGAGATTTTCACTTACCTTAGGTCGGATTTGCTTTGTACGTGTCCAAACCTCCTGTATAATGATTAAAATAATTATATTGACTTATTCCTGAATCATAATCATTTTTCTGATATCATATATGTTCATATTCTTATCTTCGTATTAGTAATATTTCATTGCTACTTGTTATTCGGGTGTTTTATTGATTTTTGTTCTTATGCATGTTTTGTTGAATAAATTATTTTCTTATTTTTAGGTTATAAATACCTCAAGTCCAAAATGTTATTAGTGTAATATATATCATATTTATTCATTCAATTCATTTATATAATCATTATGCAATGAAGATCATGTAATACGAGTGACGTCACATCGTGGAGACGGTAGGTTGTACGTACCCACGAGCGATGATATCGTTCCCATGATCGTGGAATTTTATTGAAGAGTATTTATACTATTTCAGAATCAATATAAATTCACAATAATCATATATAGTTTTTCTTTACGCCATTATACCCATCCATTTATGGTGGTGGTGGAAAATAGATTACACCACGGCGTGGAGACGGTATTTCGTACGTACACACGAGCATTGATTTCGTTTTCCATCGGATGGATAGAAGGTGAAATAGGGTTGTTTCATATTTATAATTACATATAAATATATGAGTGATACTTATGTTATTACTTAATAATGAAACAACAAAATAAGATGATGTAGAAGAAGAAATAATGTTGAATGAATCGGAAATGGACATTACCTCTTCTTTGAAGAGCCTCTTCTTAACCTCCTTTAGAGAACTAAAGATGGACCCTGAAGAAGACCAGGACCTCAAGGATGTCTCTAGGAAAGTGGAAAAGGGAAATTGGTAGTGTTTTGCTGAGCCTGAAGTCTCAAATTGGTGTGATGAGGAGAGGGAGGATGTGCCCTTTTATAAGTGAGGATAGGGGTACCTTAAGAAAAACATAAAATATTTTTTTATTATAAAGTCATATTCGGTTTTTAATAGCTCCAAAATGATTAATTTATAAGCTAAGGTGGGTAGGGGTCGAAATACTCTCATCCAACAGATTTTATTCAATTTTAGGTTATTATTTTAACCTTATCATTTAGATTAAACTCTATGTTAAATAATTTACCTTTTACTGTGTCTTTTGTTTTACACTATAAGGTTAATAAACTTACCGTAACAAGACAAACGAACCCAAAGTTGTTTATTATTAATATATATAACCTTATCTATGTCATTTAGCCGATCATTAGATTTTTAGGAATAAAATAACAATTAATAATGCAATATTTGTTTTAAAAAATATTTTATGTCAATTTTGACACTATTTGGTAATTGATTATTGTGAAAATCATAACCGCATATTTAGTTTTAAAAAAATTAATTAAATCAATACTAACATGTCATATTAACCTAGAAAATTATTTTAATGTATAAAAATTCTAAAATTACATTTATTTGGGTATTTATAATATCGATTATATTAATATTTCATTAATAAGATAACTATTGCATCATCATTGTGTCATAAATAAATTAAATCACTTAATGTATAAAAATTATAAATAAAATAAAATTATGTAGGATATATTTTTATCTTTATAATTAATATTTATAGTCCAATTTATCTTATGTATAACCCTCTATTTAAAATGATTTAGTTATTAAACATTGATTTTATCTATTTTAACCCTTCTTTAGATAAATTAATAATAAATGTCCTAATATAATCCAAGTGGACCAAAATGGTCATATTTCATTCCTAAGATTGTTTTTGGTCGAATTAAACTTATCTAATAGAATTAAGACATGTGTTAGGGTACTAATAATATCATTTTTACCCTTAATTGCCCTATTTACTTTTAACTGTGGTAAATAAAAGTAAAACGTCACTATTCATCAAAAATTATTTTAATCTCATTGAACAACATTTTACTCCTTGAACTTAATCGTGTCTCTCGGATTTTCAAAATTCCACTCACAGAAGAGGTAAAATTTTGTTTTTTATAAATTTTCAAATTTTCCTAGGAGGTGGGTAAAAGACGGTGAAAAGTTCAATAAAATTTTTATATGTCTAAAATTATTATAAAATGACTCAAATGAATTAAATTGAACGTATATAGGTATTATGTATATATTTTGACCTAAAATAAATTTAAATAATATAAATATTTATTTAAATAAAAAGTCCGGTTTTAAATAGTAACCTAGTGTTTTCACTGTTCATAAAAAATTGAATGTTTTAAAAAAATACCACAAATTCACCCAAGGTTAATTTCGATATTCCTAATCCAAAAATGAAGTCCATTTTAAAAAATAAAATTTAAAAAATTGGGTATTACTCTTTATAATGGCTAGTTTTAATAATATTTTAAGAGCATATCACTGTTTAGTGAAACTCAGTATTGCAGACAATGCAAGCTATTAATAATGGTCGCAATTGCGTGTAAAGCAAGACAATAAAGTTTTCTGTATAGTAAACTATTCCTTTGATGATTTATATAACATAAAAACAAAATATTTCTCATAAAAGAATTAGGTTTTACAGGAGTCATACAACCTCATCCCATATATGAGTGAAAATGAGTTAAAATTACGATGGGCTTTGTCACGTGGCTACCAAAGACTCCTAGATGGAATGATGCAATATGGGTCAATGTTGATCGTCTTACTATGTGAGAACATTTACTTGCTAAAAGAGACTATTTACCTCTTGAAAATATGGAAAGCCTATATATTAATAATGTGGTATAAATCTATTGTATACCACTATCAACAGTTTCTGACCGAGATCCCCATTTTACATCATGATTCTGGAAATGTCTTCAGAAAGCCCTGCATACTAAACTTCTTTTGAGAACTTCTTACCACCCTCAGACTGATGGAAAATCAGAATGGACAATTAAAACCTTTGAATACATGTTGAGATATTACTCACATGACTTTCAAGGTATGTGGGATCAATATTTACCTCTTGTAGAATTTTCTTATAACAATACCTTCAATTCATGTATTTATATGCCACTATATGTAGTGTTAAATGGAATGAGATGTCGCACACCAACTTGTTGGGATGATGTTGGTGATAAACAACTCATAGTCCAAGAACATGTTTAGAAAACAATGGAAACAATGATTATTATCCAAACTCACATCAATATAGCTCAAAGTAGGCAGTAGTGATATGTAGATAACCGAAAGAAGGATTTTGAATTTTAGGCAGGAGATCATATTTTCTTGAAAGTATCTCAATGTGAGGGATTTATATAATACTCTATTAAGGTTATACTATATCCCTTGTAGATAAGAACTTTTTGAAATTCTAGAACAAATTTGGGTTGTATCTTTCTGTGTGGAATTTCCGCCATGTCTCTTCAAAGTACACGATGTGTTCCACATATCACAGTTGCAAAAATACATTCCTAACCCAATCCATGTACTCTCCTTTGAGTAAATTGAACTAGAAGATAATTTTTATTATTGTGAAGAGATTTTCATGATTCTTAATACCAGAGAACAAGTGTTGAGAAATTAGATGACTCATCTGTTAAATTTATCTATGGTGAAACCATAACATGGTAGAGGCAATGTGGAAACCCGGGGAACATATGATGAAGACCACCTGAATCATTTTGTGTTTTAGTATTCTTGAAATTTCGAGGATGAAATTATTTTAAGGAGAGAATAATGTAACACCCCATTCATCCACAGTACATTTCCCATTGAAAAATGTAATAGCATTAATTGTATGTAAGTTCGAGATTCTAACACACCACGACCAATGAAACAAGTCATTATTAATAGTAATACCAACTTTCTAAACTTTTTTAAATATTATTTTTCAAAATGGACTTTATTTTTTAATTCAAAATATCGAAATAAGCTATGGGTGAATTTTTTCACAAGAGCCTCAGCTCAGTTGGTGACGACTAGCTAGGTGCATTCAAGAGACCAGAGATCAAATCCGGGTGGAGGCATATTTCATGGTTATTGTGGCAGTACTATAGTAGTGTTGTAGCAGGCAATGTTTGATACAGTAGTAGTCGGAACTATTCATCCATATGGGCCTTCGGGCCCCCGGTTTGGTCCTCGGGTCCTGCAAGGCTTTCGTGCCACCCATGGCCTTCAGGAAACATGAATGTAGGCCCCAGAAACACTACAAAAAATGAGAATCCCTAGAAGAGGATTCAGAGCAGGTGGACTCACCATAGCAGACCCAAATGGATTGTTAGAATAAGAGGGTACGACTATGCCATCGGTACAAGCCTATGATTGCATGGTAAGCCCAGAATGATGGACATGTAATTCTGGAGAGCTACTATCAAGGATGTAGATGCGGGGTAGGGGTAGTTCCTTTTAGATAGTCTGGTTGAATTCCCTAAGACCTTCAGGTCTTGAAATCGCCTCAAGCCTACGGGCCATGTAATCTCTGAGCCAACAGGCCTTATAAGGGTTCCCCCTAATCCCTTGAAAGGGGGGTTATCAAAAATAAATATAAAATGAAGCCCTTTGGGCCATTCAGGGTTTTGGTGAATTTTTGGTATTTTTATAAAAACATGCAATTTTTTATGAATAGTGAAAAACACTACATTATTGGTTAAGACCAAATTATTATATTAAATAATTATTTATTTTATTTAAATTTATTTTTGATAAAAATATATATATAAGTCCAATATATGTTGAATTTAATTTATTGGAGTCTTTTTATAATATGTTTAGACAAATAAAAATTTTATTGAACTTTTATCATCTTTTACCCACCTTCTTGGAGCATTTGAAAATTTTCTTAAAACATAATTTTACCACATCTATGATTTTAGTTTCAAAAAACGAAGAGAAATGGTTATTATCAGTATGTAAAATTTTCTTCAATAAGATGGAAATAATTTTTCGCTTATAGTAACTTTTGACCTTAATTTACTACAGTTAAATGTAAATAGGGTAATTAAGAGTAATAATTATGTCATAATTACCTTAATACAAGTCCTAATTCTATTGGATATGTTTAATTCGACCCAAAACAACCTTTGGAATAAAATATGATCCCTTTTGGTTTATTTTTATTAGATTAGGACATTTATTATTATTTTATTTAAAGAAAATTTAAAATAGTTAAATTCAATGTATTATAACAAAATAATTTTTAATATTTGGTTATACATAAGATAAATTTGACTATAAATATTCATAATAAAGAAAATAAGATTTCCTACATAATGGTATTTTATTTATTATTTCTAGAAATTAAATAATTTAATTTATTCAAACACATCATTGTTTGGATGAGTAAAATAATGAGTATAACTAATGTAAATAATAAATTTATCATGTTATTGATTATCTATATATGATACAACATCCATTTACATACTATTTCACAATCAATATAATGATATTGTCACTCGTGCGAACTTACGGATTAACATCTCCACGAATGCGATGAGATTAATTTCCTCATAGTAGTCATTCAAGAATAATTTTCATTTTATGATTAAAAATAATGTTTATGAACATAATATCATTCAGTATATGAATCAAATACATACTATCCATAACAAATATGGCTTTCGTAAACAAGAATATAAAGGAAAATGAATCAGTTAACACCTAAAAGATGATAATACTAAAATATTATTAACAATGAAATATTAGATAACCATATATGACATCATATTTGTGTATATAGTTCTTTTATAATTTAATAAAATTCTTTTAACTATTATACAATAGGTTAAATTACCATTGACTAAGGAAATGTACAAGGTATGTGTTAATTTCACAATCTTTTTATTATTCGAGGTTATTTTTACATAACTATCTCTGGGACCAGTTTATCATCCACATCGATGTTTTCTTAAAAATTTATTTCAAAACCATTTTACAATTTACTTGAAAATGGGTTAAAGTCATTTGTACAGTTATTTGAACTCATATGTTTTGAATGGGATCATTATGTCGTTTTCCACAAAAGGTACATTATGACCTTTTCGACAAAATTTAGGTAATAATATTTTTTAACTAATATGGCAGGTGGAGCTATTTTACGACGTTATAACATCATCAAAGCTTACCTTACAATATTATAAAGATATTTTAAAATTAAATTTTATCTTATATAATTATGTTACTCTTAAAAGGTTTCATAATATAAAGAGGTATTTCTTTCAAATAGTTTTCATTTCCTCTATGTCAACATCCTTTGATAGATTTTGAATTTGTTTAAAGTTGATTTATTATGATACAAATATTTCATATTTTATTGAAGGTTTTGTTATATGTTTTACTGTAGATGTGTTATTTTTATACCATTCATAGTTTATGGTTAAATTATATATATTTCATATGCTATTTTTAAAAAAAATGTTTCTGTTATGTTTCAATATTATTGTATGAGGAATGAACCAGACACATTATATGACGGGTGGATCCCACTATAGCTCATCAGTGCATCAGTAGGTATCATGAGACAATTAGATGTGGAATTGTCTGAGGCCTTTCCCAATTTAATATATGGTTATGTATGAGGCCTGAACTTTTTTTAGACGTCTTTGTCGAGGCCTTGAAAAAATGTTTTAGAGTTTTCGGCATTAGAAATTCCCTCATTATGAAAATATTAATGAAGGTTATAATGGTTATTCCACTAGTAGAGTACCCATGACTATGTTTTATTATGTTATTATTTAGTCAGATCATATTCCTACCATAATGTGTTCATGTTTATTATTTGTAAATTTTTGTGTTTTGAATTTTTCATCATTCATAATGATTATTTTATCTTATAATGTATTTCTTACTCTTTCTAAGTGTTTGACCTCACCCCTTACTTAGGTTTCATTTTACTAAGATAGGTATATGTTATTTATGAGTGACTTGCAGGCATAATCTAGGAGGATTTGATGTTTCTAATGGAATAAATTAGTGTGGTATTTCTTTTCATGTTGTAATATTGAACATATGTGTTTATTGTGTTTCCAATAATACTAAACTGATCGGTAATTCAGGACATGAATCCTGGTATCATTCTAATATTATTTAATAAATCACTAACTATGGGAGACTGGGGTCGGGGCGTTACAATTATGTATCATTGTGAGGTTCTACGATTGTGGTACTTTATGACACATCTGGCCACAATGTACGAGGGACCGAGTTGATTGACAATTGTATATGGAGATAGATGTGATATATAAATAGACCACAAGAGTATGAAATTTATATTTTCACTAAATGTTAATAATATAATGAAATGTATTTTGTTGGATCTACATAATTATTATGATTACGTTGTATAGTTTTATCATATGAACAGAAAAATGGAATATATGTTTTGAGATTAAAATACCTTGGTATCTTATCAGTAATGAAATTGGAGAAATATATTATTCTAGTGAATTAAAAAATATAGACATGGCTATTATAGTAGAAGATGAATATTAAATCATATTCAATGTTATTAACATCTTTATTTATTATAAATGTTTTTTTGAAACTCAATAAGACTCCTCATCCCAAAAAATAGGATATAATAAGAGAGAAATTGAAAATATTACATTTTACATTAGTGATGATTGACATCATAGATTTTATAAGTGGTTTTGTTTTCAATAAATAATAACAATAAACCAATATCTATTGGATGAGTATCATAGATCAAACACATATATATATATAACCATAGAAAAACTTATAGAGGTGTCATGTAGTATTTATAGTATGTAAATATGGAGTGATTAATTAATGAATATAAAGTAGTATTTTGGTATGTTATATTTTAAATGTTTAGATAAATCATCACAAATGTTTTTTTCGAAGTATTTCATCACTTATGTACCTAAAAAATCTAATGAACACAATTTAAAATTAAAATTTCATGATAAGCATAAAAATTCATCTCCTAAATTTATTATTATATAATAATTCCCTCTCAATCATATTGTTTGATTTTTTTTATATTAATTTTTAAGACTCCATGTAATAACCTTATTAATAGTATCTAATTAATATCAAATTCTCAAATCAAAATTTTGGAAGATTATCCAAAATGCATTAAATAAAATTATAATAACAGAATAATCCATCAAAATTAAATTGATGAAAAATATGATGGGACAATAAAATGAATTTTATGATATTCAATGTTCGCTCTCTCTTGAGTAACACAGAAGTTGGGTTCTATTTTTTCATCTAATAGTGTTGTTATACAAAAATATTTACAACTACAACCTAAAAAATCACCAAGTGAAGCATTTTATGGAATGGGAATTTAATCATAAACACATTGGGATGATGTTTCAAATAATAAATTAATAGTTAAAAAATATTTTAGGAAACGTCATAGAAGGAATGATCCGTGCATTTTCATATTTGGGTATCTAAATTTATGAATAAAATTTATATATACAACCACATGAGGGTTCATAAATTCTATGTAGTGCACAGTGTCATTCAAATGATATACCTATAGAAAGGTTTCATGTGGTTTTTAGAGAAATATAAGATAATAACAATGTCTATTGAGTCATCTATAATTTAGAATATATTGGATTCATGTCATATAATTTTTTTATTCCACCAAAAAAAAATTATTTTCATGAAATATTATATATATATCTTCTAACGAATTATATTCCATACGACTCAAAATTCATAAAGGTGGAATTTGATTTTTTGAAGCCAGAAATATCATATATTGAATAAAAATTTTCATATTGTTTATCTGTGTGAGAGAGAATTATTAAATTCTGAAACATGAAAACAAAAGGTTCTTCCAATGAGTAACTAGCTATTGGAGTGAAATGATTTTGGATTATTCATTTGATTCTACGTATTTAAATATAATTTAAATAATGAAATTATTATAATGGTTATAATATTATATCAATTAAATTATCAACATAAATATATGTTTTTTAAAAAATAATATTTATTGAAATAAAAGGAAAATATTTACATAAACTAAGATAACTAATAGAAAAAAATTAAATTAAATACTTCAAATATAACTCAAATTTCTATTAGATCATAATCATCAATGAAAATAAAATAAATAAAAAATAACTATCTAAAGAATATATTAAACACATGATTGACATAATGAAATAAAAAACAGGATTGTAGTATAATTTAGAGGAATGCATTCAATGAATTTATTGGTAGTAAATAATTGAATTATGGAAATTGGGAGTTATAACAACTAGTTATGATGAACATTGGTTATTATAACACATGGTGATATATCCATTGAAATATTGATGTTATAATTATCTTAAATTAATGATTATTAAGGGAGTTAATTGATATATAAGGGTGTAACCATTATCTCAACATGTCAGAACATCCTTCATAAAGATTATTTATATAATTATTGAAAGTTGGTAGCATCACAAGGGTTCACTCTTGTAAAATCCAAAAAATAATATCATCAATTAATGTTCATGTTTAAACATATGTGGGGAAGTTAATGTTTGTAGAAGTGATGTCCTATGATCATCACATATTCGAATCATCCTAACCAAACCGTATGTAATTATACCCTATCCATTCTAAAAACTATAAAAGACCGTTAAACCACATCAACATCATTTCATATCAGAAAATTTTAATTGAATGGAATTCTATATATACAATGTATCATGCATTATACATCAAGTATTCACATCCCATTGATGTACAACCACGAAAATCTATAGATAACATGGAATGATTCAAGAATGTGTTATAACCTATAGATTTTTTTTCCTATGGAAAATTGTATTGTATGAATGATATCCCTTCTACTCATAGTGATACCATAACTAATAACTTCGTTCTTCAAAACTGGGGTATGACAATATAGAATTTTATAGCTAGAGATATAATAAGGGAGATGGATATATAAGTCGTCCATCTCCTCGCCATCCTAGATATTTTAAATAACACCACCAAATAATTTAGATGTAATATTACCCATATATTTATGTTGTGGCATCTATGAAAAAAATAATAATAATCTATTACAGACATTGACGCCAATGGAAATTAAAAATATTTGTAATCGACTATAGTTATTGAATCTAATGACATCTGACAGCCAAAATTATATCCTATGATATTAAATCTAATACAAGTACCCATGATTCATTGAATAATTATAAATAAAAATCTATCACGACCATTCCCCCAGGGCCCGTGTCATGACTACCCCAAGCCCTCCTTCCACAGGCAAGGGGCTGGCGACTAGCACCTAAAAGCATATTCTTTAAAACTAGGAAGGAATTTCCATTAAAACATGTAAACTCACGTAACCAAGCACACATTAAGTTACAAACACAAGGAAACCGTATAACAAAAAGAGTGATGAAAGAAAAAGGGTTTGGAATACAAGCCCAACAGTAATGGTACATTTAAAACTGAAATAGAATACAACTGAAGAAAGAGAAAGACATCTACTGGATCGTCCTTCGAGGTTCCATCCTGAAGGGTAGGTACAAATCTCCTCCTCAGCACTCCACGTCACAGACCGAGCATCCAATTGACGCACCTTCTGCTGAGTTGAGACCCCTATGACGTAGTGGTACTTTTAGAGACTTCATTGTGGAATTTTGTGGCTGTTAGAGTATCGACCAGTGGATTTTGGAGCGCACTATCCTGGAGATGAGAAAGCCTAGTGTGGGAACCCAGTAGCTGGATGTGACAAGATGACTGACTAGAGATCCTATCTGGGTAAGCTCTTTGTGATCCATTGTGGGTCATCTCCTAGGGATCATTTGTGGGTAAACACCTAGTGATATTGTGTGGATCAGCTACTTGAGATTCTGGGTGGGTCAGTACAAAGCGATCTTGTTGGGGTCAGCACCTAGAAATCATCAATGGGTCAGCTCCTAGCGATCCTGTGTGGGTCAGCTCCTAGAGATCGTGTGTGGGTTAGCTCCTAGAGATCATGTGTGGGTCAGCTCCTAGGGATCCTATTTTGGTCAGCTCCAAGGGTTCATGTGTGGGTCATCTCGTAGTGATTCTGGGTGGGTCATCTCCTAGCGATCATTTGTGGGTCATCTCTTAGTGATCCTGTGTGGGTTAGCTCCTAGCAATCATGTGTGGGTCAGCTCCTTGAGATTATGGTAGGGTCAGCAGTTGATCCTCTTAACGGAGAAAGATGATTTAGTAGCAATAAATAATCATCTCTACTACCGTACTTATGTTATAACTGGTGTGAGATGAGTTCATACATGTGTGGTACTTACCTTTGTTGTAAATACTTGGTGGTTTTATACTATGTGGCGTACCTCTGTGGTACTTTCCTTTGGGTTATTTCTTCCTTTGTGGAACAGTTGAGCTTTGGGCATTTGGGTTGTACCCATTTAATTCTCATGTTTGAGATGGGTATAATTGATTACATAGGTATATGTATATGAATATACCTAAGATGGGTTGACAATTGACTTCATGCTTTGAGGTTTATCCTTTTTGGATTTTCTAGACCTTGGGGGTCTCAGGGTCCCAACTAAGTACTGTTATACTAACCCTTGTATGGCATATTCTTGTACCATGTTGTGTTTGGTGTAGAAGATGGAAAATGCTGACTGAGGACCACAATACCAGGACTGGATGGTGCCCAAAGGTGGACCATACATTGTTTTGGTGTGCAGAGGATACAGGAGAACGTGAAGTGCTAAGGTGGTGATCTGTACCTACCCTTCAGGTAGGAACCTCTAAGGATTATCTAGTGGCTATTTTTCTCTTTATTTAGTTGTATTGTATTTCAGTTTTACTTTTACCTTTACTGATGGGCTTGAATTATTTCACCTTTTACTTTCATAACTCTTTTTTATAAAGTTTCCTTGTGTTCTTATCTTTTTGTGTTCTTGGTTACGTGAGTTTACAGGTTATAAAGGCGATGCCTTCCTTGTTTTAGAGAATACACTTTTTGGTGCTAGTTGCCTGCCCCTGGCCTATGGAAGGCGGTCTTTGGGTAGTCACAACATAGGCCCCGGGGGACAGGTCATGAAAAAATCCACTAATAATTGAGTATTAACAAATATTTTATTAAAATATCATAAATAATAGTGTAATGATTTCATTTAATAATTAGAAATCAAACTTATTAATTATCATTTGAACCTATATTTAATAAATTATATCATCAAGTATTACTTATAATGATTATTTTGATCTAAATATTTGAATAATAATTTATCATTACTCTCATCATCATCCCTCAAACACAATAGAAAATTATTAATAAACTTTTTCATTCTATATTTTTTGGATATTATAAGACATAACAAAAGAATACAAAACAATAGTTTCAAAAACAGTGCATGGATCCAAGCATTCCACAGTAGATGGATACCCCCAAAAAACATTTTTCTAGAAAATATATATTTAAAATAATAAATATAAAATATCTTCAGTCTAGTGTCTTAGCTCATCCTGGCCAGACTAGTGTAATCCTAAAAAATTCATCTCAATTTTGACTATATTCACCCATCCCTAACACAATCTATTTAAAAAACCCTAGAAAAAACATCCCAATGTTCACTAATTTTACTAACCATTCAGTGATATCAACTAATAATTTCAAGGCTCTAGGGTCCAATATCAATAATTCACAGGCATAAAAATTTTATTTTTTGTATGGAACAGTCATAGACAAAAGAAGGAAATATCAAATAAGCATTCAAGAAGTTAAAAAAAGAGTGAAAATGTTGAGCCCCAACAAATATATATTTAGGAAAAAATTATTTCATCAATGCCATGAAATAACATATTAAATATTTTCATGTTTCAAAAAAAATTATTAATGAAAATTAAATAAAATGTAACGCAGAATAAAATATATTTTTTTAAAATCAATTATTTCAATTGTTATGGTGGAAATAAGAATTTATATCCTTATGAATCTTCTAATATACATATATTTATTCCAAATTTTTATTGTTCGCCTATTTTAAAGAACATTCTGTAATTCCAAAAAATATTGAAAACAAATTAAAATATTATTAAACAATACTCTCTGAAAAATATCATTGAAATTTATACAACAACATCTTTTCATAATCATCCAATTATAGTTATTTTATTTCAATATTATGAAAATAATATTAATTTATATGTTTTTTAATTATTTAAAAATTATAATATTAATAAATATTATGTGATAATCCATTGTATTTATTTTTCTAATATACATATTATTATCTTGTCGTAGCTTGATCACTCTATTTACCTAAAATATATATCATCAGGATTAATAAACACATCCACATAAATTAATGTGAAATTTATTACTCCAATAACTCATGAGAGATACACATTTCATACACAAAACAATGTGACATGATGACGTGTATAGGTTTTGAAACTCATATGAGATTAATATTTGAAACTATATAATTATATCTAAACAAGAATGCAAAATTTTGTATCACTGCATCTTCAGAGGAAAAAAAGAACGACACTCTATTGATTATATAATAATTGGTTTATAAATCATAGATCATTTCATTTAGATCACCCATAAGACTCTTTTAGATCATTACTATTTAATTAAACTTTAATAAATATCTATTTCACTCACTAAGATGGCAATTTAAAATTCCTAAATCACTTCTAATAATTGATTAAATCCATATTCATTATAAAATATAAATGATATCATATTTTAGCTATAATTTATTTAATTTATGTAATAACACTATATTGAATTATATTTTCTTTGTTTTATTTTTTGAAAATTTCTGGAATTTTTTCGAGACTAGGCGTTGGGACGATGTGCGATTTCGAGCCTCAGTGTGCCCAGAATGGGTAGATGAAAATTTTTATGCTTTTAATACTTTCCATGAGTGGTTTTCTAGAAAAAATTTGAATTTCACTTAAATGGGTTCCAGATAAGAATTATGAGGGCATTGTTGAATATAGGATGGTGAGTTTACACTAGGTGTGATTTAACATTATTAGTTGTGGATCTATTGTGAGAAAAGCTGAAAAGTTATAACAATAAATAAAATAATTACATAAAAAATACATTTTTTTAATCATTATAACTGAATAATGGTGACTCAAATTTAGAATCAGAGACCACAATTGAGTTCCTAACGGGATGTTTTCCTTATGAGTATCCTACCATTGTTCGCAGTAGGTCAAATATGGAATATAATGTTTGGGACGTAAAAGTAAATAAAATAATTAAATAAAAAATTATTTTATTTTAAAATCCTATATATCCGAAATTGTAACTCGGATTGAAAATCTCATAGTACTGTTGACCATGTGATGGTTTGCATTCCTTAGGATGAGCCTATCCTTGATCAGCATTAGTTAATAGAAAATGTTAATTTTTGGGCATTTTAATGAAAAATAAATAAACATAAGATACTTTATTTTATTCCAAAATGTTTTTCCACAACAAAACATTGAAAAGGCTATTACATTTCATAAACAAAACAATTTATTGATGCTGAGACTCTGTGTAGCATGAACAATGAAATTTGTTTCCTCCATTTATTAGATTAATAGAGATATAGGATCAGAGGTGGATCTTATATTTTCCTCTGAAGTGCGGAAGGGTTTCCATTTGAAAATTAATTGACCCATGGATTTATCTTCATGTAGGAGGGTTAAACTTGCTTATATTAATTTGGGGAAATTTTTCCTCTTAAATATTTATTATTTATCCTTCTAATGGGAGAATATTAAGTATGTAACGAACAACAATCGAGGATTGTCATTCGGTTCTTCTTTTCATGTATCTTCCGCTAGTCACATTCTTGGTGTTCTTTATTATATAACAAGCATATGATCGTTTCATGCACATATCATGGCACAACAAACCCAAATCATAGATCCTGTCACATGATGACCTAGAAGAGGTGTGATAGTTACATCAACATATGGATCAAAGAAACAAAGGAGATACCTCTATTCGATCATTTCCAATTAAGTGGTTCATAATGTGGATTTGATCCCGTGACCTTAAATATGGGTACATGAGGATTCTAGAACCTCAATTGGATCAGATATCTGAGAAACAGAGTGCATTCGATACCCCGTGGAAGGACCCACCGGGGATCTAATGACAGGATTTGGTGGTGGCAGGTAGAGGTGGCTATATAATATTATGCTGAAAGATATCCCCCATGGGGGCGGCCGGAGGAGCCTACAACGGCTCGTCGAAGGGTGACGATGGGGGCTACAACAAAAGCGGGTCGTGACCGCTGCGATATCGGACCAGTTGCTAGCTCTTAGCAGACCACAAGAGGGATCTACGGTCAGCCGATCCAGCAATGTGATGCTGATGAAAACCTGTAGCTATAACTGCAAATGGGAGGTTGGATGTAGCACTGGCTACGTCTGGTGGACCAAAATTGTCTTCACTATGTGGACCCGGTTGGCCAGGCCAATTTAGCTAGCCTAATAGTCCTAACGTGCCAGGAAGGTGAATCAGGCTAGGGCACATTGGTCCAGGCCATGCCTAGAAGGTGGGGTCAGATTTGGGTCGGGTTAGGTTGATTCGGTCCAATCGGGTCGCACCAAATCCATATACAACTAGACCAAATTTACTAAATTACTCATAACATTAACACCAAATATTCTATTGAGGACCATTTTGCGGCATTTATACCCTAACTATGATTTAGTTTTTTTGATATAGTCTAGGTGGGTTTTAAAGTAAGTTGAGATACAACTAATGGATTAAATAGTAGATTTTCCTATTGTCAAGGGATCAACAACTGGGAATCATGTTGTTGGTTGTGACAAGTATATTATGACGAGTGCATCTAGGTGACCTAGCAGGACTATGTGACTAGCGGGTCTAGGTAACCAATTAGTCACAAGTGACCCAGTTTGCTTATGTTAAGAGCGGGTTTAGGTTAACCATTACGCCTATGTGAGGAGCGGGATTAGATGACCCATAATGAATATGTGGAGAATAGGTATAGATGACCTATAAGGCCTATGTGAGCACTAGGTTTAGGTGACACAGAAGGACTATGTTTCAAGTTGGTTTAGGTGACCCTGTAGGCCTTTGTAATGAGTGGGTCTAGGAAACTCAGCGAGACTATGCGACTCATCGGGGATGAGTTCATCATTTGTACAAGGTGTTTAGTGTTTATGACCGGTAGTCATCTTTTTCATTCATTTGTTTATACCTATGTGAGTTTACCCTAGAAACTCTATTGATGGTACTTTCTAGAGAATACACTTCACATGCCTCTTTTTATAGTCTTTTTTGTGTATTTTCAAGTGGTATAAATTTTTTTGGGGGTCCCTCCTGATTATTTCATTACTCACCCTTGCAGGGGCTTCACCCGTAGAAGTCATGTCTATTTTAAACGATTGAATCATTGATGAAGTCCTTGGTGGAATGGGTCAAGCTGCTACTTAGTGTGACTCGACAGAAGATATGCGATTCATTGAATTCATATATCCTTCAGGTAGGGTTATTTGTGGAGGAGTATCAGAGGCTTTTGATTTTACTTTTCTGTTTCAGTTGGGATTGTATTTCGGCCCAGTTTACCTGTAGTTTTATATTTTCATTCCTTCTGTATTAAATTTTTTTAACACCTTCTAGCATTGGTGGATTGTATTTTTGTGAGTGTGTAAAGGTACTTAATAAAATTTCTCCCATTTATTTGGGATATAAATACTCTTTGCTAGTAACCATACCTTGTTCTATGGGAGGCGGGCATGGGGTATTCACGGAACTAGCCTCGGGTGACGAGTAATGTGAGAGTGTAATAAGAGGAGGTCATTTATACCTTATGAATGCAGAGTCTATGTGTTTGGATTGGGGAAACAATGTTATCTATTTCAAGATCAGATTTTATGCCACTAAATCCAGTGTTTGTATAGTGGCTGACATAAACATACATTGGGACCCTTAATTTTGTTTTTTACATGGTACATGAAAACACTAGATATAACGAAAAATGATGGTACATTCATCTTATAGTAATGGGTTGAGTTTTTCATGTCATTATTGAGCAGTATCACCAGGTAAAACCTGTTGACCGTTGTATAACTGTTTTTGTTTCATAATGATTTCACATAGATAGTCAGCCAAGATTCCACCAAATGGTCACGAGTATGATTCATTGGGTGACAATTTGGGTACATGGGTTCGTACCAATGACATCACCTCCATATGGTGTACCAGCTACACCACCCCCTTGGTGTAGAACCGGGTACTCATAGTACAAGCGGATGAGATTCACAGGCATAGAGAACTTATTTAGTTTTAGCAATATAGACCCATTAGGGTTGAGGGTAAACCCAACTAATAAGAAGATGAGGACTGGATAGAGTTAGTGAATGGTTTTATCATCCAGTTAGGACACTGTTATACGATATGGTTGTCTTATCGGAGATTTTTTTTCATGGCTCAATAGTCCAATGGATGGGTTTAGATTTCTCGATCATACGATTAGACGACTCTTTTGTGGATAGATTTTACGAACACTTCTCATATAAGTGGATCTCACCATAAAATCTAGGGGATATGTGTCTGTACATGAGCAGCAACAATTCTGGAAGGGAAATATATATGTAGTGGAGTATTCATTGGGGAATAGAGACCTTTTTAGGTATTCTTTATATTAAATAAAACATGTTCTTCAGGGCTCAGACTATTAAGAATGGTGTTCTTCAAGACATCAGAGATAACTTCATTCCTCTAGGAATTCCTACATATTCGAGTGTACTATACGAAACCATTATGGGTCAAAGTAATTAGGATTATTGTATACAACAAATTGATGTCAGTTCTAGGTAAGTAGGAGTAGATAATTTTGGATCAGGTGGCGTTGTCAGTCATAGAGACGATTAAATGTGAGAAATTCCAAAAAAAATCCCAAGACCATGGATCTACAACTCATGGCTCACAGGGTTGGTTCAGTCGGCCTAGGAAGATGTAATGTGTTTCATGAGATAGTAGATGACATATATTTGAGATTTTATAGTCCATCATGATGTCGATACGTAAATCGTTGATGGTTCCTTGAGGAAGAGGCAGTGAAAATAACAACTGGATCTATAGAGAGGAAGACATATAAGTGGAGCATGGAGTGAGGTAGGAGGTGGTCTACATTTTAACATGTTACCAACCCCCATGTGGTACACAGAAGGCTCATGGAGATAGTGGAATGGGGAAATGGAAGCTGCATACTATCAAGTTATGTGACACAAGGCTCGCGGAGTGATTTGAGGTATGATCTATGTCTACTCTTATATGAAATATTTAAAGGAACCTGTGATAATTATCCTCCTTTATCACGTAACATGATCAAGACCTCTAGTTTCTGGATAAACATAGAACTAAACATTATGTCTTGATATAAAATTTGGGGGATACTAGATATTCAATCTTATGTAGATGGTGTGATATTCCCCTTGAGGTGTGAGTTTTTTTTGGAATCTATAGGTGCATGTTTTGAGGCCTTATGAAATCATTCATGGTGTGGATTGGTTATTGACATTCCATAAACAAATTAAATGTTTAATTAAAAAGGATGTGGTATGTCCACAGTGATGAAATGATATTTTCCATGGTTAGGGAAAATGGAAACCTAGGAAACACAGGATAGACACATGCATAGAAGGGTGCAGCCGATCAATCTTGAGTCATATAGCCTTACCCTCGGGGTAGTCGATGTTATGATTCTTTTGGTTCCTAGAAGTGGAAGTAGATTATAATGAAATATACCTAAAATATGTTCCATTTTTACCTCCACATATAGAGATAGGCATCAACATTATTATACACAACAAGATGGAACTGATATCAGCATTAATATTATAGATGACATTTATAGAGCTTCACAAGCTAAGGGTGCAGGTGGAGTACATGTACAAAATGGGCGTCGAAATATCGAGTGTTCATGTTTATGTGTGGATTAATTAAAAATCTTCCATGTGAACATGGATAACATGTATTTATTACTTATGGGTTGATGATCACTTCAATCAGTTGAATGGGGGTATCCATTTTTGTGGATAGAAAGGTTCTTGTCAGATTTTTCTATAATTATGACATAATTTGATGAGCGTACTGATCATATGTTTTCCAGGAGAGGGAGTTGAGTATGTAGTGCTCTATGATGCATCATAGACCATCCATGGATTTGTCCTGATACAAATGAAAATAGTGATTTCCTATGGTTCTTTTCTTTTGAGACCACAAGAGTAGAACAATGTGACCCATGATATTGTATTTGAAACAGCAGTCTTCGCATTTAATATTTGGTGACCCTACTTGGTGGGTGGGAAATTTTTCATCTAATCAGGCTACAAGAGTGTTATGTATATCTATTCATAGAAGGTTCTGAATTTGATATTGTGTAATTGGATCAAAGTATCTCCTAGTCTATGACATAGAGAGAGTTTATACTCCTCGTAAGGTAAATGCAGAAGTGGATGCTCTCAGTATGAGATACAATTAATTGTTTCTAAATGAGGACAGAGAGTAATTGGACTCATTATAGATATCCTTATTGGATATAGATGATACATCCCAACTCTAATCGGTGGTTGTTACCCCTCCACACAGAATATGAGTTAGGGATGCACAACTAGATGATATCAACAGTTATACATCACATGCTCTATTGTACACTAAGAATTCCCTTGACATATATTCTAATGGTTATAATCACGTCATTCCATTCAAAGGATGTATAATAGGAGCATATGATTCATGTAGTTGTGAGATGAATTGGTATATGTATCTAGCTATAGAGGAAGACACTGAGGATGAAGAAACAGGTTAAATTGGGGCTTACATGCTTTTATAAAAGTAGATTGATTGTTTGATTCGGTTTATTTTTTGTCAACTCACAATGTTGAGCCACTATTCTTAGAAGGATATCTCTCTCTTTCCTTATGACGTTAATAATTTAGGGAAAAAGGATATCGATGGAATTTGTGAAAACATTACCACATACTTCCTGGGGACACAATACCATATCGGTGATAGTGGAACAACTCACAATGACGGCAACTTCATAGATTTTTTAGATATGATATCAATAGAGAGAAAGGGATACTAAAGTATGTAGGGGATATCTCAATGTCATAAAATCCCATAGATTATAGTTTCTGATCAGTATTCTCTCATTGCATCCTGGCCATGGACATTTAGGATCGGAAGGGGAGGACCCTCTATGGGCATTTGATTCTTTTAGTGTGTGCCTAGTGGAATAATGAGAATATCTAGAAGAGAACATGGGAGAGGTAGAATCATGATCATGATCGTACCCTCATATATTTGGGTATACCATGATTTGTCTTTCTGGGATGAAAAAGTTTTGGCGGGAAGAACATTGGGACTCCGATTTTCTTGGTTTTATTTTTAGAAAATTCTGGGAAAAATATTGAGACTAGACAATGGGATGGATAGAGATTCTGAGGCCCGATGAGCCTATCACATGTGGGTGGTTTTCCTAAAAAATAGAAATTAAACATAATGTCACAACCCCCTCCCACCAAATATTCCCCTCCTAAGATGGAAATGGTGAAAGGGAGATAATGACCCCCCGAGTCCCGCCTTTAGTAGGCCCCGGGGTGGTGACTAGCACCAATGGTATGAGTTTTCACAAATATGGGAGGCATTACCCTTTTTATTTATTTAGGATCGAGAAATAGGACAAGTCAACCACCAAAAAGGAAAAGAACAAGTGTATATAAATAAACCCAAACCAATCCCACATGCATGTTTAAATAATTTTATAACAAGGTACAAGTACAATAATGCTCAAAGTACAATACCAAAAGGAACAAAGAGAACAAAAACTGCAACAACTCCAACTGTCCGACTAGTAGGGTCTCGCACGGCCCAGGTAGTCCTCCTGGAAACATGAAAGTAAACGTAGGGTGAGCATACAAGTATACTCTGTAGGGAATCCTAAAGCTCTCGTGCACAAGTGGGGAGACATCCTAACGTCCCGTGAGAACAACAGAAGAAACCTAGCAATGAATTCTATCCACCCAACCTCAACAGCCACACTCACAAAAACACAATCATAATAGGTAGTAGTATATAAGAAACAAGAGTATTAGGTACCCTGCACCTTTTCCCTTTAGTTAGCTTCTCTTCCTAACGATGAACGTCCTGATACTGCCACACTCTCCCCGCCCGCACACACCCTGGGCCTCACTACCACGTATCCCGCCCGCACAGACCTGGGCCTCACAACCACATATCCCACCCGCACACACCTGGGCCTCACAACCACGTATCCCGCCCGCACACACCTAGGTCTCATCCCGAAGATTCTTGGGAAACATTAGAACCAATCCGAAGAGTCATGGGCTAAATCCACCCCGACTGAAACCTACCTGATGAGCCTTAGGTGTATGGTCGCCTCAATCCATCAAAGCCTAGGGGAGAAGGATCAGGAAGGAGCTAGTAAATAAGGGAAAAACACCCTCTCCCATGAAATCGGAGTGTTCAGAACTAAGTGCTCAACATGGTTGCGGTGTGATAAAACACAAAAGATACATATATATACCAAACACACAGCCCAACCTATGGCTTCTAAATAGAGAAACTGAGCACATTCCTCGACACAACTTCTATGAAGAATGCATACAACAAACAACCCCAACCCCATTTTGGTATTCACGTTTCAATAGATTTAGTTTATTTATTTTCTTAACTACTAGGAAACTATCCACAACCAACCACATCAATCATACGTAAACATATCCCTACCATCCACAAATCAAGTTAGAAAAACATAAGCAATAAAACCAAGCCCTTCTTATCAACCAACCCACCCCATTGATTATTAATCTCGTTCTATTTCCATGACCCACCATTCATTATCTCTTCCACTTTTTATTTATTATTCACAACCCATAGTCCATTCATATTCAAACCATCCCTGCAGCCCCGCTGCCAACCACTATGACCACAACCGCACCAAAACTCGTACATCATTATCCCAATAATACCACTTATCGCAGCCCCACTGCATGTTACCAACACAAAATTTACACCAACCCACAACCATGCCAACCACAGCCCCACTGCACACCCTATCCACAACAACCCACAAAACACCCCCATCACATGCCACATATCCAAGACCACACCCACATGTTCATTATTCCGTTTTTGTTTAACTGGGGTGATCACACAAGGGTTCCAGATTTTAAATAGCCAACATTATGTGATTAACCAATTTCCACATTCCAAAAAGTTTCCATCCATAAAAAAATCTAGAAGGAGAGGGAAACATTTAATTGAGTAAGCAAAGGCCCCCAACGACCATGATTTTCAGTAGGTAGAAGCTCATTCAATTCACAACATAATATCACAGGATATAATGTAACAACAATCACAAAATTCCCAACCCCGTTACAAGCCAGTTATTATCTTTATTAATCCGGTTCAAAAGTGTTTCACATAAGAAAGACGACACCCACCCTACATGTTGCACAAATTAGAGAGAATATGGTAAGATCCCTACCTCAACAGGTTCCGATTGCAACACTCCCCATATTAACCTTAGAAGATGTCCGTCGGTGTCCGTCACTTCTATCGGGTCCCGGAAAAACCTCCTTGGGTGGAAGTCAGAAAGGAATGGTCGAAGAAAAGTTGACGGATCCAAAGTTCTTCCTCGTCGTTATGATCCTGTGGCCACTGGCAGATCTTAAATCGGATCTCGGACAAAGAAGTTATGGAAGAAAGAGCCTTCGAGTCTCTTAGGAGAACACTGATCTGAGGAAAGGGGAGGAGAGGAGTGAATAGAAAGGAGGAGGGGACCCCTCCTTTTATAGGCGAAAAAAGGAAAAGTACAAGGAGTGTCCTTTATGGTACACGACGTGTACTCGGTTATTTTACACGGTCTCCATGCAGCTTCCAACACGGCTCTCTGGCCGTTGACTTGTCAACACACGGTTTGAGGGTAACGCATACGCGAGGAAAGACTACAGGCGTGTAGTCATTCATTACACACGGTAAGAACACAGCTCCAACACGACACACGGTCGTTGACTGGTAACGCGTACGCAGGGAAGGACTACATGGCATGTAGAACTTGACACACAGTGTGTACCAATTATTTCACACAGAAAGTACATGGCCTTCAACACGGGGTATACCCATCAAGGTGGTACACGGCGTGTACTCAAACTACACGACGTGTTGTTTCAAAATACTAGAAAGTGTGGGAAAAGTCCATGTTACCCTCCAAAACACTTCTTGACCTTATTTTTAACAAATGAATGGGCCGGAGAGATCCAGGCCATTACATCAGATAACTATTAAAATATTTTAGTCCCTAAGAATTCAAAAACCAACCCATAAGAACCCATCAAGATACCTCTTAGGGTTCTCATTATAACAAGAACCCAACCAACAACCCTAATCATATGTGTTAGGAATTCCTTCTCCTATGTCGAGATATTATCCTCTTTAGGTGGCACTGACTCGCCTACATGGGTTTAATCACATCCTCATTAATCTGTCTCGATTAAGAATTGGATCTTCCCACATCCATACATTAGGATTTTTCAACTCATACTACATCCATCACCACACAACCAACATAATAAATGTACATGTGGTTTTGGAAAATTCCTTTTCTTATGTCGAGATATTATCTGCTTTAGGCGGCACTTACTTGCCCACATGGGTCCAATCGCATCCTCATCAATGTGTCTTGATTAAGGGTCAGGTTTTTCCCTTTCCCCACACATCCAGACATGTTACACATTACCAGGGAACAAGGAAAAAAAAGGCCTCACAACCGAGAAGCCAAGCATTACAAATATCAAAGATACAAAGTACAAAATCAACACATTGATCCGAAGAACAAGGGAAAACACAAGTCAAAACAACTCCGGGTACTAAGCGTGCATCTGGGTCTCCCGCTCCCAAGTTCTCTCCTGGAGGCCGCAATGCATCCACAAAACACGAACCAACGGAATGGTTCATCCACGGAGAACCTTCTCTTTATTATCCTCAATCCTGACTGGTCGTTCCTCGAAGGTTGCTTCATCTCCCATATCTAACTTTCCCCAGTCGATAACGTGGGAATCGTCGTGTAAGTACCGATGAAGCTAGGAGATGTGGATGACGTCATGAACCTTTTCCAACTATGGTTGTAGGGATAGCTGATGTACCACCTCGCCACCTCGCCTCAACACCTCAAAAGGGCCGATGAACCTAGGTGAGATTTTTCACCCCTTACCAAACCTTCGCTGCCCCCGTCGAGGGGAAGCCTTCAAGAACACATGATCTCCCACCTCAAACTCCAAGGGCCTCCTCTGAAGATCAACGTAAGACTTCTGTCGGTCCTGAGCCGCTTTCATCCTCTAACGTACAAGCTGGACTTTCTCGGTGGTTCTCTGCACTACCTCTAGACCAAGAGCACCTGTCTCACCAACCTCTGCCCCCATGTGGGTGAACGACATGGTCCCCCATAAAAAGCCTAAAATGGTGCCATGCCAATAGTAGAGTGGAATCTTTTGTTGTAGGAAAACTCTACTAAAGGAAAGTGTCGTACCCATGATCCTCCGAATTCCAGAACGCATGCCTGCAGCATGTCCTCCAACATCTGGACAATCTTCTCCATCTGCCCATCGGCCTGGGGGTGGAATGCAGTGCAAAGGCATAGCTGGGTGCCAAAAGCATTTTGTAACCCCGTCCAGACTCGTGAGGTAAACCGAGTATCCCGATCTAAGATGATAGTCTTTGGAACTCCATGCAAACATACCACCTCGTCTACGTACCTCTGTGCTAAGGTACTCACCGGGCCTAACTCCTTAATTGAGATAAAGTGAGCTGATATCTTTAGACGATCCACCACTAACCAGATAGCATCATAACAACACTGAGCACTGGTTAGTCATGTGATGAAGTCCATCAAAATTTCATCCCACTTCCACTCGGGGACATCTAAAGGATGAAACAAACAACTGGGAACACGGTGTTCATCCTTCACTTGCTGAAACACTAGGAATTTAGCCACAAACTCTGCCACTTACCGTTTGACCCCGGGCCACCAAAACTGTTCCCTCAGGCCTTAGTACATTTTTGAAACTCTGGGATGTACCGCCAAGGCTGAGATATGGAACTCACAGAGAACTCTCTCACGCATTTTCTCCGGGACAAAAAAATTTCCATGGAAAAGCATCTGATGTTGGCTTTCCTCTAACCATCCCTCTGGAGCGTTCCCCTGATCGACACGATCCCGCATCACTTACACCTCGAAGTCCCCCCACTGAGATTCTTCCACCCACTTCAACAAGGAGGACTGCACCATCATCTGAATCAAAAAGCCTCTAACACCATCTTCCCTAGCATCCAAGTGCAGGGTAGCCAACTCTCCCATCGCCATCCAAGCATCAGTGGATTCCCGAACTACATCCTGATGCGACTTCCTACTCAAGTAATTATCCACAATGTTGCCCTTACCTTCAGTGTAATAGATCTCAATGTCATAGTCTTGGAGAAACTCGACCCATATCTGCTGCCGCAGGTTCAGATCACGCTGGGAGATGATATAACACAGGCTCTTGTGATCTGAGAAGACCACAAAGAGCTCCCCAAAGAGGTAATGTTTCCACAACTTCAGTGAAAACACTACTCCTGTAAGCTCTAGGTCATGGGTGGCATAGTTACGCTCATGAGGGCATAACTGCCTAGTCCCATAATAGATCACCCCCTTCTTCTGTATCAGCACGCACCCCAAACCAATACTATAAGCATCACAAAACAACTCATACAACAACCCTTCCTTTGGCAACCTGAGTATGGGAGCACTGACCAACATCTCCTTCAAGTAGTCAAAATCTTTCTGGCACTGCTTTCTCTATAAGAAGACCTGGTTCTTTCTCATCAAAGCTGTCAATGGAGCAGCAACTTGAGAGAAGTCTGAAATGACCCTCCGATAGTAAACTGCTAACCCTAGGAAACTACAAACTTCTACCACACTCTTGAGAACTGCCCAAGAAAAAACTGCTTCAACCTTCGATGGGTCCACTGACACTCCATGCTGAGACACCATGTGCCCAAGCAAGTGTACTTCTTGTGTCAAGAAATTACACTTCGAAAATTTCCCGTAAAGCTGGTGATGTCGAGGACTCCCAAGACAGCCATGAGATGCTCAACGTTCTCCTCCACTGACCTTGAGTAGATCAGGATTTCATTGATAAACACAATGATGAAGTGGTCTGGAAACTCCCAGAAGACAAAGTTCATAAGTCCCATGAACACAGCATGTGAATTCATAACTCCAAATGGCATCACCACAAACTCTAAGTGCCCATACCTGCACCTGAAATCCATCTTCGAGATGTCACTATCTTTTACCATCAGCTGATGATATCCAGATCATATACCAATCATGGAAAACCAACATGCTCCCCTCAGTTGGTCAAATAGATCAACTATCCTAGTGAGGGGATAGCGGTTCTTGACCGTTAACTGGTTAAACCTTCAGTTGTCTATGCATAGCCTGATACAGTGGGAGTGGGATGACATCTCGATGGATTTTGTCACTGGACTACCAAGAGTTGAAGGGAGTTGCGATGCTATCCGGGTAGTGGTGGATAGACTAACAAAATCATCTCACTTCATGGAGATCAAGGAGTCGGGTACGGTGGATACCCTAACACAGAGGTATATGGATGAGGTTGTGTGGTTTCACGGGGTTCCGAGGTCCATAGTCTCTGATCAGGATACCCGGTTTACGAATGGGTCTGGAAAGGACCACAACATGATTTTGACACCCATTTACGCCTCAGCACTGCTTTCCACCACTAGACTAATGGGAAAATAGAACACACCATCCAGATGATAATGGATATTCTATTAACATGTGTGTTGGACTTTGGGGGATCGTGGGTACGAAAATTGCCTTCGGTGGAGTTTTCCTATAATAATATTCATCACTCTACCATTGGCAACGCTCTATTCAATGCTTTTTACGGAAGGTCGTGTCGCTCACCCGTGTGCAGGACAGAGTTCGAGTAGGCAGGTATTGTTCGCCCGAAGGGGGTTTAGAGCACGACAGAGAAGGTTTATCTTATATGGGAGAGGATAAAAGTGGCCCAGTACTAGAAAAATTCACATCCCGATAATAGGATGAGACCATTGGAGTTCGAGGTCGGGGACCATGTGATCTTGAAGGTCTCCCCTCTGTGTGGGCAATAGAGGTTCTGAAGGGGAATTAATCTTTATACCATGTTCTTCGGACCGTTCTAAGTTCTATGGTGGGTCGGTGAAGTGTCTTATAAGCTAGTGCTAACAAATCCACTATTGAGACTGCATGACGTCTTCCATGTCTCTCAATTCCGACGGTATCTACAAATCCATTCACACATCCTCGACTGGGGAAAGCTAGATATCAAGGATAACGTTACATTTGAAGAACGACCTTTAAGGATTGAGGATCGCGAGAAGAAGGTGATCCATGGATGAACCATCCCATTGGTTCATGTGTAATGCAGGAATAATGGTTTCGAGGAGAGTACCTTGGAACGGGATGCCCAAATGTGAGCCCAGTACCCATAGTTATTTTGAGTTCTATTCTGTTTTGATTGTACTTGTTGGTGATAAATCATTTTACCTTGCTAATTATGTAATTGATTGTTCCCTTGTTCTCTGGATGTATGTGTGAAGTGTCCTGACTGTAGGAAATAGAGGAAACGATCCCGAATCAAGATGCATTACGGTGGATTCGATTAAACCCGTACGGGTGAGTCAGTGCTGCCCAAAATAGATAGTATCTTGGCATGGAGGAAGGAACTCCCTAATCTATATGACTCTATGGTTTGACCATTGACTGTCTGTGTTCTTACTGGGGGGGCGGTTGTGTATCCATAGTCGTTCGAAACATGGAAGAGGTATACTCTTGAGAGCTATATTCGGGGAGGTTGTTCAGACCCCAATCTTTTCTTCTAGTATACTTTTGATTATCAAGGGAGAGAATATTTTGAGAGGTATCTGATGTAAGGGAAAGGACCCTCATGGTCCTGTAATTTTCCAAATCATGTTTCCATCAAATGGTTCCACCAAAACAGTGGCACCAATCATGGTCTCACACCGAAATGGTAGCACCGTGAGGGTGACACCGTGATGGTGGAACCGTCTCGGTGACACTGTGCTGGTGGCACCATGACGTTGGCACCATTAAGGTGTCACTATGACGGTGGCACCAGGACGGTGGCACCGTGTCCTCATCGAGGTCGTTCATTTCGAGTTACCGACTTTTTCAGCTCCCGCATCATATCTTTTGACGTAAAAATGATTCAATTCTCCCCTTCAAATCCATTTAAAGCCCATAAATAATATCTAATATCCCCCAAGATCCTGGAAACCCTTAACTTATCAAATGTATGGTTTTTACTTAGTCTCACACATTTTCCCTGTACCTTCCAGTTCCTCACATGTTGCATATTTTTCCTATGATTAGGGAAAACGGTTTAACTCATAGCCATATGGACACCAATACTATGGTAATTATTAAATGACAATTAATTCCATCGTGTGTAACTGCCCAACCACATGGAAAACCGTGGTCAAACTTTAATGCCGTTCAAAATTCCATATCCCAAAACAACGAGATCTCATCTTTATATCTTGCTATAATTTCTTCTTCATCCTTCATGGCTGGTCTTCTTTTTCTTTCCTAGTACGTTTGGAGTCCACCCCCTTCCCAAGGAAAGTGGTCTGCCTGTGCTGAAGCATCCCTACTCATCCTTGGAGTCCCCAGAGTCCTACCCCTACAAGTCTCCCATCCCTAGTTCTTGGCATGCATAGTTAAAAAGTCGATCCTTGATCAATCCATGTAGGGGTTTTTTCATCTCTCTTTACTGTGTATCATGCAGGATGGGTATTATACTGTTTCTATGGGGATGGATGAGACCAAACATAATGAACATAATAAACGGTCCATTATAGAATAAAGGGGTGTATACCCGATGTTTCTAATGTACTCTTATACTTGATTATGTGTTGTGAATTGTACGTGCTTGCGCCCACTGAAAATCATGGCCTTTGGTGGTCTTTTTTTGTTCACTAATGAACTTATGTTTCTTGGTGAATGATTTATTTGAATAAATGGTGTAACATTGAAATTGGTTAATCACATAAACTCGGCCGATTAAATTGATGACTAGTGGACAACGATCCTTTTGTGATCACCCTGGATAACTAAATAGTAAGGGGGAAAAATAAATGAATGGTGTTCTTGATTATGGAAACCTCCTTGCTCTGTCTTGGCAGTATGTTTGTTTGTTCTATGCTTATGGGTGATACGGATGTGGAAGAGATCCTTTTTTTCTGCAGTTTTCGGTGGACCTAAGACCATGTGGTCCATAGCATTGTGCTTTGTTTGGTTCCTGTTCTATGAGGGATCTCAAGGATCCCTTTTATTGATGTGACCTTACAAGAGAACCAGGTGTGAATGCTTAAAAGTAATGTTTGGCTATTTTCCTTTACAAAGCATGCAGTTATGCCTATTAGTTGCCCAGTAAGGTAGAATTTACTAAAATTTAATCACTTAAACATGAACCAAAAATGTATTCAATGGGTAATTGGTTCTGGGAATGAGTTGTGACTGGGCTGTGAGTGGTGTGCCTTTTTATGAATGAATAATAAAAAGGGTTTTTATGCATTGGTTGGTTTTGGAACCCCTAGGATTGGATGAGTTCTTGTTAATTATACATATATTTGTAGTTTATAAGTTTCTTAGTCACGCCCAACCCATGTTGTGCAGTTAGTGTTGAACACCCCATTTCATCAGGGAGGGTGTTTTCCCAACACACCCATATGAGTGGCTGGTTACTAGCTCTTCTTCTACTCCCTTTTTTGAAAAGAAAAAGACACTTCGCTCCGGATGTGATGGCCTGAGGTCAATTATATCCCATGATTCTTCGGGCAGGGTAGTTGTGGTGGTTGGCCCAGGTGTGGGCAGGTAGGTTTTTTCCCAAAGGTCTTCGGGATGAGACCCAGATGTCTTCGGGCGTGGCGGTAGATGTCTTGGCCCAGGTGTTTGTGGGTGTGGTTGTGTGTGGTTGTATTGTCCCAGGTGTTTTCAAGCGGGATGTGTGGTAGTGATGGCCCAGGTGTGTGCGGGCAAGGTGTGGTAGTGGGAGTACAATGAGAATGGCGGGAGAGGTTCGATTCATAGGATGTCTTCAATAACCAGTGTTATAGTGGAGCATGGTACTCAAATGTTGATGTTATATTACTATTACATTACATAACATTCATTATTTGGGGTGTGTGCCATGGTGAGGCTAGTGTGGGTAGTTTTCCTTGATGGGTGTTTTGGTTATCTTTTTTGTCAAAGGGAATTAGAATGCCTCCCCACATTTGCATGAGAGTCTTTAGATTTCCCAACTGATTATGCATGTATGCTCACCCTATGTATATAAAACTATTTTTAGGTCCCCAGGAGGACATCAGGGATCTTTCAAGATTGTACTAGTTCGAACATTGGGACAGTTGTTGTTGCTGTTTTTTCCATTTCTTTGGTACTTTAATTTGGGGTTTTCTTGTACCTTGTAGAATTTACGTTTGAAACATGCATATGGGAATGGTTTGTTTTGGATTTACTTTTACATCCACATTTGGTGTTATTGGGAATTAAGATATTATCTCACGACCCTTTTAATTAAAAAGGGTAATGCCTTTTATCTTTTGTGTGATTCTATAACCTTGGTGCTTCTCGCCACTCCAGGACCTATTGAAGGCGGGTCTTGGGGGTCATTATCTCTCCTTCAACTTGAATAAAGGAGGTTATGGAAACCTAATGTCCCTTCTCTCATCTTTGTAATGTTGGGTCATTACACGTAGCCATAAAAAATAATTAAATAAAAAAATATTTCATTTTATTATCCCATGAATCATCAATTATAATTCATATTGGGAATCTAAGAGTATGGTTGAGCTCGTGAGGGTGATATTTTCTTATTAGGGGCATAAACTGAACCAATGAGGGTCGATGGAAAACATTAATTTTTGGGAATTTTATGGAAAAAAATATAAACATAAGAATGTTTATTTTATTAATAAATAACTATAATGGATCATCATACAGGATGTTTCATTTCAAAAATGAAAAAGTGTATTGACTTGGTGACTCAATGTTACAGAAATGCTAAAATTCATTTCCTACATTTATTGGATTATCCATGATACCATATTAAGGGAGGATCCTAGATTTTTCTATGATGTGTGGAAGGTATATCATTGGTGACTAATTACTGATGAAGAATGGTGAATCTCCAATGATGTCGAACATCCCCATCATCTTCGAATGATTTTTCAGAATGATGATAGATTTTTGACTAAGTATTCGTGATTCAAGGCAGTGTGACAATATTCATCACCAGTAATCGATCCAATCCTTCTGTAAGGGGTGTAATTTATACGTTTTCATACCCCATTAATGATTTTATACAAATAATTGGGATCAACCCATGAATAGGTTAATAAAATAAAATTAGGCTCAGAAATCTTATTTTTATAAATTTTTTGGAAAAAAATTAAAATAATAATTTATGAAAAGTAGTAATAAAAAAATATACATAACAATTATAATGAATGTCTACAAAAGTGACATAAGTGGTAGATAAATGAATTGATAACTGTACATGAAATCGTCTCCCCCTTCAATATTGTTGGTTTCCTGTTCCATTACATTATCAACTTCATCCACTATTTGAAGAATAATATTTTCAATATTATTATATAAAAATAAGTCATTTTCTTACTATTTATGAGATTAAATGTCAATGGTCAAATATTCATATTTATCACCCATATCATACTACTCTCTTTGTTTTACATGAGAAACCACACTCCACCCTTCATCCAAAAAATCATCCACATAATATAACATTTTCAATTGGGATGATAAGTATATGGATCTTGTTGTTCATAGTCCCCAACATCCATTAAGAGAGGGATGTTCATAGTAGTAAATTTCAAGGAATCTATTTTAACACCTATGATTATATCGACTAAATTGTATTTGAATAAAACAAATATAAATTTCATGTTGTAGTTTCATCTGATAATATCAATTAAAATTTTGTAGTATCCCGCTTTAAAAGAAGTAAATGTGACACTATTATATGTTATAAAACCCTCTTCTCGATCAAATTTATGAAATATATTGCCATTCATTTTGTAAGCATCAAAATTTCTAGCTTCTTTTATAGAACCCCGACCATGAAACATCAAATTACCAGACATCTCTACTTGAGTATCATTATTCATGGTCTAAAAAAAGATATATACAAAATTTGATTTAAAATATATATTTGTCAACTGAATATCTGTATTTATTACAGTAATTTTAAACTTACACATCGTGCAATCCATTCTTCAAGCCCTTTATTAAATTTTTTTTATATAATTATCATTCCTCATATAGGTTCCCATTCATCTATTTGTATGTAGTCTCAACTCTTCAATAAATGGATCTGCACATTGACAATTTAGTAGAACATATCTATGTGTCTCTAAAAATTCCATTAATGTATGTATAACATTTGGGGTTCTCCTATGAGATCGTCCAATAGTAGGAAATATTTTTGACTTCCCAAGTATTTGAAATTCAGTCCATGTGTCATCAACAATTCCAACTTGAATAATTATTCTCTTAAGATCTTCAATGTATCTAGAAAAAAGGTAATACAATCCTATTTCAAATTACCTTCCGAAAAATAGACTTTTGGTTGATATTTATTTCTCATCTAGTATTTCATATCCCAATGATATTTATGAAATAAAATAAAAAGGTAATTTTTTATTTATTTAAGTTCCAAGACTTATTTACATAACCGAAAACATACAAATAATGTACCTATTAATTGGATATATCCATAGATAATTTACGAGGCCTCGTAATTTAGATTTCTCAGCCAAATGAAAAGTTAAATAAATCATTACAGTAAAAAAACAATGGAAAGATTATCCCCATGCACAAAGTGTCAATTAAAATATCTCATAATGTTTTTTTAATATCTAATTGATGAAGATATTTCTCACATAGATTTCTAAAAAACTTGCAGAATTGTTGTATAATTGTATTAACCATTTCATGTAATAATGTATATAATTCCAATGATAGTAACTACTGTATCAAAATATGTGAATCCTGATTTTTCAATATATGTAAACTATAAGTCTAGAAGTCAAAAAACCATGATATGTTAGTTGAATAAACATTAGATAACTTCAATTGTTTTATAATTAGAAGGAATGTATCTGTATCCCTATATTTCATTTAAAAAGATTTGGAAGAAAGCTTTTCATTCTCATATGGATATATATCCTCTTTATTTTCATTACTAGTAAGACATTTTGACCATTGAGATGATCCTTAAACTTTACATGATCATTAAGGAATGTAAATATTAATTAGTCACGAATATTATTCTCAATATGAATCAAATATAGATTGTCCCTTAATAAATTAAATACCCAATTTTGATGTTTATAGAATATGATTTTTTCCTTCCATTGTTTCATTATGATTTCACTTGACGATGCAGTTTAAATTCAATTCCCACTATTACTAAAATGATGCACCTTCCAAAATTATTTTTCCACATTTCCATGTTGTGAAAATATTTCATAACAAGTTTACAACTCTGGAGGTGGTATATGATCAATGAAACCATTGAATATTGATTTTTTCTACCGAAATCTATGAGATGGATCATGAAATCATCAACGTAAGATGAATCATCATTTTCTACTGTGAGGTAGCCATTTCGGCTCAATATCAAAGATACAAATAGGATATGTCAAACCCATGTAGGTGTTAAACACAGATAAATTCCCATGTCCATGTAAGTCACTAATGGTCCACATTATAGATACTTGTATTTTGATTATTGTTTTAGAAGAACCATAATATGACTTAACACCGTTTATAAGGCCCCAGCCTTATACATTACTTAATCATGAATTAAATGAATAATTCACAGAGAGTATCCTTTCAGGTTTAGAGTTTTAGATAATTAGGTCATAACTATTACATCTCAAAAGATTTCATAGTAGACACCTCTTCTATGTTTCAATAAAATGAAAAAAACACTTAAAAAGAAACATTTATATTCCTTTTTTTAGATGGAATTTATTTCCATGATCCCATCCATGACCCTATTCATCTTTAAGTCCTGTGGAAAACATTTCAAAAACTTTGGATGAGCATAAAAAGCCCAGTAAATGATACACAAAGAATGAAACCTGTTATTTTTTTAAAACAACAAGTAAACCGTGATTATTTTAGCAATGTAATACTTTTCACCTTTATGAAGTAGTAAAAATTCATCACTGAATAAAAGACCATTACTTACCCTTTTGTAACCAAAATATTACCATAAACCCCATATAAAGAACACATAACATATAGAGGTAACTTGGGACATAAACATACTAAAATGGAATAACCATACGGTCGACTTCCACACATACTTAATGGAATACCCATACGGCTAACTTTCATACCCAATGCCTTGGAGGTTATAACGTAACCACCCATTATGGTATTCACGACACCACCCGTCATATGGTTTATCACGTAACCAATTGTAAAATGTCCAAGTACCATCATTACAAATAAAATATAGAAAATATAAACATTTCATTAAAAAAAATTCATTTTCAATCACAATAAGTAATTCCAAGATATTGAATTAATCAATCAATTTTCAAAAAATTATTTAAAATATATTTTTGAATCAAAGTTTTCCATACCAATTCGAAGCTTTTAATGGAATTATAATTTTAAAACATTAATTTCAATGTAAATAAATACTAAAAACCATTTTGAAAACATGGACATTAAAGATAATGATTTAGAATAATGAATCTTTAAAACATTTAAAACTATATTTTTGTTATAGAGTTTCTACAAAAATGAGAGACTCATGAATACAATCAATTGAAGAATAAAATATAATCCAAACTTTATAAAATCATGATAATAAAGGGATACATGATATAATATATCAAAGGACAGTATACACACCATATAAGAGTGAATTGGTTCATAACAACAATGAAGTCTCAATGGAAATGTAAATTGAGATGAAATCCATTATAAAGATGGTATCATTAAATTAAGGATAAATCTATCTCATAATTATGTGTGTGAAATATAAATACACCCAATATAATAGTATATTATGTGTGAAACAATCAAAGGTCATTCACACATAATCTTCGAAAAACAAAACCAATGACATTGATATTTAACTCAATGAAATGAGATTGAGTTATTATTTCCCATAGAAGTTCGTAAGAATTTATCAATGTGATGATTATGTGTAGAAATAGTATATCCACACAAAGGGTTTGTTGAAATTACAACATATAGATTCCACACATAATCTTGGCATTATAAAATCAAGATGTAGATGTTTAACCCAAATAATTGAAAGTGGGTTAAGAAGTTCCCTTACAGAAATCTGACAGCCTAACGGCGTCACTTTAAAACTCATAAAATTAGTTGACGAGAGAGAAAATGGTATCTCATCACATGGAAATAAAATTTACATAAATAAGGCTATAGAAGAACATATCCCAACATAATATTATTTGAATTAAAAGACATAACAAAAGAAGTCTTTTAAAAAGAAGAGGATGAAAGGTCCCCTTACCGAGTTGGGTAACATTCGAAATGTACACCCCATGGAAGAAGGGTCATACAATGAAGATTTAAATACCCATAAATGAAATTGTACTATTCAAAGTGTATAATAATGGGAAGTTCATACACCACTCAAAGGAAATAGTGGAAAACGTATCATAAATGTCACAGGAATAAAAGTGAGATGAAAAATCCCTTACGAAAACTCTGCAGCCTAACGGCGCCACATAAAACATCCAAAAATGGATTTATGAGATAAAATAGATTCTCTAATAATATGAACATAAAAATTACAGTATTAGGAATATAAAATAACATCCCCAAAAATCAGAAAGATTAGCTTAAAATAAATGACATAAAAGATAGTACTTAAAAAGAAAGAGAAAGGATGGATCCCTTACGAAAATCTGGCACCCTAATGGCGCCAAATAAAAAATCATAAAATGATATGATGTGAGTAATAGGGGTTAACTCATCATATGAAAATAAAAATTTCATTATGGTGAATATTAAATAACATCCTCCAACATAAGAACATGTATCATAAATGAAATGACATAAAAGAGGGTACTTGAAAAGAAAGAGAGAGGTTGGATCCCTTACCTCATGTCTGACTTGTCTTGTTCGTTTCTTTATATTCCTGAATAATAAACATTGGTCAATTTATAATTGCTTAAGGATCTCTTTTAAAGATTATTATTCAGTTCATATCACATATTATAATGTTATAATAATTGGTTAATACTGTGAGTTCATATCAGACGTTTTTGTCGATGTTTGGTACATGAGTAAAAAATGAGTTTGTTTGAAAATGATTGTCCGTGTAGTTATAAGTAAATCATCTCCAAAATATTATTAATGATTTAAATATCATAAATATCTAGTACATATTCATTATATACTACACCATAACATTTGTAGATTAAAAGAAATGAAATGCACCGTTCATGGAGACGGTAGGCTGTACGTACGCATGAACGCTACTTTCATTTCATTGTCATATTAATGGAATTAAAAGTAATTTAGAGATATATTTATTATAATTCCAGTATACTATATTGTTATATAGGTCACATATTTTCATTAATTTCATTATTTATACATTCCATGTATTGCATGAATGAGTCACATCACTTGAGGGGGCAGTAGTCCACACTTCCTCGTATGAAATTATCGCATTTGCACAACATTAAAAGCATAAAGTCGTGTTTTAAATATATAATTCAGAAGCATATAGAAAAAATAAATAACATATATATCATATATAAAATATAGTGACCTCATAATGGCCACCATGAAAGGTGTTAAGATAAGATTGAACAATCATCGTTTCGTTAGGCAGAAATTCGCCATCCATAGAAACAATATGTTCTTTACCCATTAGACAAAGGTGTGTGTAAGTGTAGCTATAATACATCACATAAAAACATAATAGTGTATTTAATATACTGTTTTTGTTACAAAATAAAGTAATAAAAAGAGTTTAGAGTGTTGGAGAAGCAAAATAAAACAAAACAACACAAGGGAAGACATTACCTTTAAATCGGGTAACTCTTTTTTATGTGAGCTCAAAGGCTTCCTTGGAAATGATTCTGCCCAAAGGTGAGGCTTATATGATATAGAGAGGGAGTTGGAGAGATGAAATGGGCATGGGTTGGCGTAGCCAAATTCATAAGAGGTGGGGGTAAGGTGGTATAGGTGGGGGCCTTTTATAAGAGGAGGGGAGGGGCACTCTTGGAATGTTATAAACTTTTACTCTATTATAAAATGCTTTTCGGATTTTAAAGGTTCCAAAATTATATATATCAAGGATAAGGTGATAATAGTTCGAAGTACTCCCATACAATACGTTTTTGACACATTTAGGTCTCATATTGTACATTATCTTTTCATTTTATTTAAATCGTGTAATAATGAGGTAATCACTGCATCATCATGGTGTCATAAATAATTTAATTTATTTAATGTATAAAAATTATAAAACAAAATATCATGATTTAGGAAATATTTTTAGCTTTCTAATGAATATTTATAGTCAAAAATATTACTTGTATAACCCCATATAAAAATCGTTTTAGTAAAACAACTCATGTTTGTGACATTTTTATTTTAACGTTAATTAAAAAGTTATTTATGTCATTTTCCTACCAAAGTGGCTCCATGGGGTCCACAAGTTGACCCATGGATTGTTTTGGTATTCCATGACACATCCAATTAGGGTAGGACATGTTTCTAGGTCATTTAATATTATTAAAACATTATTTTTACCTTAAATTACAGTAATTACATTTAATCGCGATTAATAAAACGTAAAAGTTACTATTCATCAAAAATTATTTTAATGTCATTGAACAACAATTTACTTCTTAATTACAACCATGTATCTCGGATTTTTGAAAATCAAATCACATATGTGGAAATGTTTAATTTAAATGAAAAATCAGTTTCTTTAACTACCACTTAGTGGTTTCACTATTCATCAAAATTGATGTTTTTCAGAAAAATACCAAAAATTCACCCTAAGATATATTTGTTATTCCGAATTGAAAAATGATGTCTATTTTAAAAAATTCAAAACATATAAGTTTCATTAATTAATTTAATAATTAATTCCCGCTGTCAAAACAAATAGCGTGTTTTTAAGAAACAATATCTATTAAAAGATTGACACTAGTTTAAGTCCAATTTCAAAGTGAAATTAATTCTAATGACCACCATTGGATTAAATGGTAAAAATATTTTCTAAATAAACTTTAATATAAATTAAAAATAAAATCTCTCCATAAAATAAATCATATTAAATGGTGGGTTTTAATTAAAATGAAACATTTTCAATAAAAATGATCTTTATCGGAAAAATAACAAAAATTTACACAATGTAAATTTTGATGTCAAGATTCTAACGAATGATTTTATCTTTTCAAATAAATCATATAAATTTGTCAAATGTATATTTAAAAAGGGTTTTCCATCAAAAGTCAGTTAATCGACCTTTTAAATAATATTAGAAGATTTATGCTTAAAATTGGATTCATTTGCAATTTAAGCCTCTAAAATTTATTGGATAAAAGTAAAAATATTTCAAAAACATATATAGTCATTTTGTAGTTAGTTCCATTCATTCCCACAATCACAACAGCTAGGCGTTAACTACTATTTAAAATAATAATATTTTATTATTAGACTGCAACGTAAGATTTCAAAGAAACCCATTGTTACTTATTGGGTACCCCATCTAGCATAGTGTTCCCTTTAAAGTAATATTAATACATTATTCAAAAATATGGATAAATATGAAAATTTCATATTCTTTATTTACCTGGGGTGTTACATCCTTCCCCCCTTTTGAGAATTGCATCCTCACATTTTTAAAATTGGTATTGGAAGCTTCATTGAAAATCCCACATCGGAACAAGAGTCAGAAAAACTATCACATTAAAAGAATGGGAGAGAAGTACAAAGGTCACCCGAGTTTACCTATACCTGGATTACAAGTATGAAAATATGGATATGGAGGAAAAAACAAAGGGTCATGTTCTGATGGAGAGTGATAGTAAACATGTCTAAAGGAAAGTTAACCACAAGAAAATCACAAACTTGTGATGGGTTAAACAGTATTTGATTCCCCAGTAGAAAAAGTTAACAAACAACATTTTTGTTTTAAGTTACTCATAACTAAGGAATTTTTTTTGGGCTTAACTATATCATAATGAAACATACTTACTTGTCACGTAGACTTTCAAAATTTACTAGATTCTATAATCAAGCTCATATTTTCTCCAAAAGACGAGTTTTTAGGAAGACTTGTTCGCATTAAGAGTACCATAATCAAATTCTTGAGAATCACCTAATCCCCAAAAGAGAACTGTATATTTCCCATGTCTTTAGATATCCACCAAAACCAAACCACAAAGTTTAGTATGAGATCAGATAATTCACAAAAAGGATAATCCTTTATAAAAAATATATTATTAATCTCCAAAATTTGTCAAACAATACCCAAAGATCATCAAAGTTCATTTAATAAACATCTATACATAAAATTATTCAAAGTAATAAAAACTAAGACTGAAACCCAAATATTTGAAGGATTTAATCACATAGTCTTCTAGGGTACAGATTAACAGTTATCTCCAAATAACATCAGTTGCTCTAAAATTCTCATATTGAAAAGTAATAAACCTAATCACATATCCTCCATTATAGGTTAATAATTTCCATAGATAACCCAAAATAAACTTACTATTAATTCATAAAATCAACTAACTAAAAATAATAAGCCATACTAACTAGGGACTTCACGTAGTCCTGTGGTAGGCGACAAATACCAGTCGCACTTTCGTTGTGGGTTCGATTCCCGTAGCTTTTTCGGACCTGACGGGTTGTCACACGACCTGTGTGTTATCCTTTTTCCAAAACTATATAATTATTAAAACATTCCCCAAAACAAGATAAAATCTTAAAAAATAACCATAAAATTATTTAACCTCAAGTTTATCTCATGTCGTTCATATTCCATCATAAAGTATAGTAACCCATAATTAACTCAAAAGTAAGGATCATATAAACCCTAATGGTTACCTTTATAATTATTACCTGAACTTCCATGTTGAGTTTGTTCTCTCGTACATGATGCATTAGAGAACTCACAAAGGTTCAAGTGGTTGATCATGACTCCTGATAGTTGGTTTAGAATAACCGCGAGATTTCTCATTGAATTCCCCATTTCATCCAGTCTCTTAATCAGAGAACCACCACAGTTTCCTTCAAACCCTTTGTCACTTTGGTGTGTGCTAGATCCATCCATTTAGTAAAACCAGAAAGGTCAGTGTGAGTATATCAACAAAACCATCTTGTACTAATGAGGAAGATAAACACTAAGATACACTTACTCATTTTCTTTATCTAAAACCATGACTATTTCTAAAATCCTAACCATTATGGTAATGTCACTTATGCTTAGAGAACACCCTAACCTATAAAGTTATCTAAACCGACCTCTAATACCAACTATAAGGCCATGAACTCATACATTACTTAATCATTAATTAACTTAATAATTCACATAGAGGATCTTTTTAGGTTTAGTGATTCAGATAATTAGGTCATATCTATTACATCTCAAAATATTACATAGTAGATTCTTCTACTATGTTTACATAAAATAAAAAAACACTTAAAAAGAAACATGTCTACTTCCATGATTTAGATAGAATGTCTTTCCTTGATCCCATCCTTGACCCTATTCATCTTTAGGTCCTATGTAAAACATTTCAAAAACATGGGATGAGCATAAAAATCCCAGTAAAGGATACAAAAAGAAGGAAAACTGTTAGTTTTTCAAAACAACAAGTAAACCATGAGTAATTTACCAAAGTAATACTTTTCACCTTAATGAAGTAGCAAAAACTCTTCACGGAGTAAAAGACCATTACTTACCCTTTTGTAACCAAAAGATTATCATAAATCCCATATAAAGAACACATAACATATAGAGGTAGCATGGGACATAAACATACTAAAATGGAATAACCATACGGTCGACTTCCACACATACTTAATGGAATAGCCATACGGCTGACTTCCATACCCAATGCATTGGAGGTTATAATGTAACCACCCGTCTTGGTAATCACGACACCACCCGTCATATGGTTTATCACGTAACCACCCGTAAAATGTCCAAGTACCATCATTACACATAAAATATTGAAAATATAAACATTTAAATAACAAAATTTCATTTGAAATCACAATAAGTAATTCAATGATATTGAATTATTCAATCCATTTTCAAAAAACCATTTAAAAGAGATTTTTTAATCAAAGTGTCCCTTACCACTTTGAATCTTTTAATAGAATTATTATTTTAAAACATTAATGTCCATATAAATAAATACGGAAAACCATTTTGAAAACATGGACATTAAAGATAAAGATTTAGTATAATGAATCTATAAAACATTTAAAACTATATTTTTGTTAAAGAGTTTTTAGAAAATTGAGAGACTCTTGAATACAAACAATTGCGGAATAACATTTAATCTGAACATTATAATATCATGAGAATAAAAGGATTCATGATATAATATGTTAAAGGATAGTATACACATCATATAAGAGTGAATTGGTTCATAACAAGAATAAAGTCTCAATGGAAATGTAAATTGGGATGAAATACATTATAAAGATAGTATCCATAAATTAAGGATAAATCTATCACATAATTATGTGAGAGAAATATAAATACACCCAATATAAGTGGATATTATGTGTGAAACAATTAGAGGTCATTCACACATAATCTTGGAAAAACAAAACCAATGACATAGAAATTTAACTCAATGAAATGAGATTGAGTTATGATTTCCCATATAAGTTCGTAAGAAATTATCAATGAGATGATTATGTGTAGAAATTGTATACCATTAAAGACCTGTAAAATTCAATGAAATATTTATCTTAATTTTATTTGGGATTTTACAAGAATGCATTTTCATGACGGCACCTGATTCTGAGGCCCAGTGCGCCCGGAATCATTTTCGGAAGTTTGGCTCGGGTACGTTGAGTGAAAAAACGAGCGGGTTTTTATAAATTTTGAACCGGTGCTCAGAATAAAATTCTGAGGGCACCAATGGAATCGCAGCACTGGTATTTGCTTAGAAATGCCTCTTCCGGAGTAGCCTTTGCTCATGTGTGGTTTTTAATTTTATTGGGCTTTATGTTAAGAAATAAAATAATGTGGTATGGAAAACATTATTTTATTTCCCTTAAGGTCGTTTAAATCCACTTTATGCTGCTTGAGATGAGTTGAAGCGGTTAGGGTGCAATTCAAAATATCCTACCCTCTTGGTAGGATATTTGTGAGGTGGGGACCGCTTGAGCCCCACCATTTCTTTTCCCCTAAGTAACGCACCCGCAACCCCCCTCTTAATTGAAGTCAACTGACGCGTTTTCTAAATTCTTAACGCCCATATTAATTGGGCGGTTAGTTCGTTGCAATTAATTCTTTAAATTAATTGTTCATTTCTTATCCTTGTTTTTCAAATTCTTTAGTTGATAATAAAATAAGATGAGGACTTATTTTATTATCTGGTTGTTGTGATAAACCTTTGGAGAATATTTACAGATCTTTATCCACCTATGCGAAGAACGTGAAGAACGCGAAGAACGCGAAGAACGCGAAGAACGCCGGCCTCCGACAAAAGGGCAAAGAAGAACACCGAGCCCTCAGAGATCGGCGATGCGACGCCGAGTACCGCGACCCTGACGCTTCTTCAGCGATGTTCATTCCCCCCCAAAAATCTTCGATCAACAGCTTGAGGTAGGAGATTTCAAATCGTTTAAATTCCTTGTGTATTTTATCCTTAACATGGATTTAATTCATGCAATTAACTCCGTTTGTTTTCTTTAATCCTCGGAGATTATCGATGTGACGCCCTTTCGTGACGACACGACTCCCTTCCACGATGAAGCGACACCCTTCCGCGACGTGACGATCCTCTTCTTCCGCGACGGACAATTCCGCGATGATCTCTCGTCCGACGATAGATACAAGGTAGGGGTTTGATTATTTAAACATTTGTGATTTATATCCGCGGCTTGTGATTAAATGATCGTTGTGAGACTTTTTAAATCCCTAACAAGGTGGGTGCGGACCAATGAACAAGTCCGAACCCACCGACCTTCGTTCTTTGTGTGCGACACGACGGACGATGACAAACCAAGCCGCTTGGGCGTTTTGAAGGCTTTGCAGCGAAGGTCGGGTCCCGAGACGATCATTGGCGAAGACCGCAGGTGAATTGGACCACCGGAGCGCATCCGGTGGTCCACGGAAGTCTCCGCCGGCGCCCAGTGCACCGCCGGGAAGACCCGCCACGGCGGCGCTGGCCGGTCCCACGGCAGTGCGGGACCGCGGAGGAAGGATGTGGCCTGGCCGCATCCGTTGGCGAGAGGTGGCCCCCCAGGCGGGGCCGCAGAACCTTCAAGGGGGATGGCACCCCCTTGCACCCACTCAGCCATCACGGCCGAACCTCCAGGTGGTCGGGCCGCGCCAACCGTGTCAGACCCGGACCCGGGTCGGGTCGATCCGGTTCGGGCCGAACCAGGGGGGTCGGGCCGTTTCGGTCCAGGCCCAGACCCCCCATTCCTGGACCTTTTTGGTCTTTTGATCATAACTTCAGTTACGGGCATCTGAACAACGTGCTGTCAGCGGTAATGTGATCCTTGGATCGAGGCGGTCGTTTCTGTATATCACACTCAAGGTTTCAGAATACTTTGGGTTTGGCCGAGTTGGTTTGTACACGAAACCAATCGGGCCCTCGGAGCAGAAACACTCATATCTTGAGCTTCGGACGTCCGATTGACGTACCGTCGACTTTTTGTTTTCCTCTAAGTGAGACGGATCTTTTGGCTTACTCTGCCCGTGGTTTCGACGTAGGTGGAGTATGGTGGGGTTGGGTTTTCCTTAAAAACCAACCGGGCCCCTAGGACCAAAAAGCCAATAACTCTCAGACCTAGCGTCCGATTGAGGCGCCGTCTGCGACGTTGAGTTCCTGTTGACGATATGGAACTTTTGAATACATAAACTCTGGACTATGTGTCAGTTGATGTATCAGCCTCTCGGTTCGTGAAGAAGACCCTCCCAAACGAGCTTGCTGTGTGCGGGAACCCTAGAGCTGGCTGCGACTGCTACTGTGATGATGATGACTGTGCGAAGATCCTCAGTGGATTCGACGGAGACGACTACAACACTCAGCGATCCTTTGTGGGTCAGTGCTACCGATCCTGTGTGGGTCCGATCCTGTGTGCGTCAGCGCTCAGCGGTCCTGTGTGGGCCAGCGCCTATAGATCCTATGTGGGACTGATCCTGTGTGGGTATTTGCTAGGGTTAGTTACCTATCGATCCTATGTGGGTCAGATCCTTTGTGGGTCATTGAGGGGGTTAGTTACCTATCGATCCTGTGTGGGTCAGATCCTTTGTGGGTCGTTGCGTGGGATAGTTACCTATCGATCCTTTGTGGGTCAGATCCTTTGTGGGTCATTGTGGGGGTTAGTACCTATCGATCCTTTCTGGGTCCGGAGGCTTAGATGAATTAGTGTCATTATCTGGTCATTATTATCTTCATACAAAAATGTATTCTTGTGTGAGCTGAATCCTGTTTTAATTTCCTTTGTGGATTGTGTTGTGCTATCCTGTGTGTATTTACGTTTTTCTTTCCTGTGTGGACTGGGATGTACTTGGGCTCGGATGTTGGAGCCGAACAGGAATTGATGACTTAGGTATATGTATGGGCATATAGCTAAGTATTTTTGGAGGTTACTTTGTGATTGCATCTTTCCTTTGTGGACTATCCTTTGTGGATTCTGGGAGACCTTCGGGGGTCTCGGGGTCCCTACTGAGTAGCTTATACTCACCCCTACACGGGCTATGCCCGCACTACGTTGTGTTGTTTGCAGACAACGGATATCACTGATCGTAGTGGAGGCTTGTGGAGCAGGACAGTACCTGGAGGTGGACCACTGGGTGGGACGTACTCGAAGCGGTCGGCTGGACCCGAGGAGCAGTGGAGGATATCTATTCCCACCCTTCAGGTGGGACTTCTAGTTGACTGCTCGACGTTGCGGCTTTACTTTTCAATTTTTGTTTTCCCTTTCGAGTTGTAATTTACTTTCAGTTTGGGTTTGTATTTTGGCCCAATTACTTTTCCGCACATACTGTTGTACCAGTTATTACTTAGTGTTTACTTCTCATGCTTGATCTGTGGTGTTTGTGGTTTACATATAAAGGCAATTCCTTCCCTTTTACTGGGATTTACTTCTTGGTGATAGTCGCCAGCCCCTGGCCTCTGGAAGGCGGGCATGGGGTAGTCACGACATGGGCCCCGAGGACGGGTCGTGACAAATTGGTATCAGATGAGTTCAGTTATACTGCGGACTCTGATCTTTTCTATGTGAAGAAATAATGTTTAGCGTATTTGGTGTGGTTATCAGTCCAGGGAGTCCAATGTTGGTGCAGCGGCCGACGTATCCATACACCAGGACCCTGACATCTAATTTCTAACTTAATACACGAAAACATTGATTGTGTGTGTGTTTCAAGTTTTCCTTGTGATTACTTTGTGTCAGCTCACCAGGTATACTGTTCTCATTGTGGCGCACCAATTTCTTTTCAGGATGGACCCACGATGGCAGCCAACTAGGGTTCTGAGAGTTGAACTTGAAGATAGCCTGCCGAGCGAAGAGGCCTCGGTACAGGGCCCTTTGACAATAGAGGAACCAGCGGTACCTCTACCCACCGAGTCACCGATTCTTCCAGCCCCTGCCGCTGATGATGCACGTCGCCTCAGTGCACTGCATGAGTTCCAGCGCCAGCGACCGCCCAGATTCAACGGGGAGACGGACCCCCATGTAGCCGAGGACTGGATCGAGGCAGTTGTACAAGTTTTCAGGCTAGTGAGGACACCAGCACACCTCATGGTGATCCTCGCAGCGATCCTACTGCACGCAGTAGCGGGCCAATTGTGGAGCTTGATTCTCCAAGTGCACGATGAGGCATCTCTCCTCTAGACAGACTTTGAGGGCATCTCCCGCTCAGAGTTCATCCCGGCCACCCTCCGTGCGGTGCGCATCCAGGAGCTTCTTCAGTTGCAGCAGGGCAGCTTGACGGTCGCCCAGTACTCGGCGAGATTTACCGATTTTTCTCGCTACTCGACCTACATGGTACATGAACCATTATTCCGGTCCTAGACCTTTGAGAAGGGATTGAGGCACGAGATCAGGGCATTGATGATCTCCCTCAGCATTCCGACTTAGGAAGGAGTGCTGGAGCGAGACCTTTTGATCGAGATCTTTCTTGCTGAGCCTTCATCAGCAACGAGACCTACCGCGGGGCGGCACGTAACAAAGTCTTCTGCGGCACGTAGTCAACGGATGACTCAGGTGTCCAGGCAGAATAGACCCTCATGTAGACGACCTTAGGACACTGGCTCCGTAATGTGGGGAACACAACATGGAGCCAGTCTTTCGAGAGGTAGGCAGTGCTACACATGCGGCGGGCAGGGTCACATGGCTCATGACGGCCCGACCAACTACGCTGAGGAGAAGCAGAAAGTTGAGGGGACACCCAGGCAGAGGCAAAGGGTCGACTGTGGCGGTCCGCAGGGAGGAGGCGGACGAGGTGGAGGATTCGTCCAAGCAGCAGGTGGTGGGAGACGCTTTGAGGCTCTACCACCACCTCCACCAAGAGGTCCACCCTGACCACATGGAGCTGGCGGGAAAAGACAGGCACATCTCCAGGCAGCGGAGGCCTATGTCCACGGCGCACCTGAGATGATTCGAGGTACTATCTATTTCTATTCCACCCTTGATCCAGTTCTTATAGACACAGTAGCGAGTCACTCTTTCATAGCCGCTGCCCTTGTTCGGTGCTCGGAGATTTCGACAGAGCCGTTGGCTTGATCCTTACGGCTAGAGACTCTTACGGGAGAGGACTCGACGATCACGCATTGGTGCCGACAGTGTGAGCCTACTATAAGATTTTAGATCTTCGGATGGGATCTTCTTGTAGCGGCGTTGAGTCCTTACGTCATCATTTTGGGCATGGATTGGTTGTCTACAGTCCATGAACATATTGACTGTATTAGGCGCAAGGTGCGCTGTGTACGCACCGACGGGAGCATGTTCACCTTCACCGGCGAGAATGGAGACTTTGCAGCACAGGATGGACTCTCGCAGAGGGGAGTACAGCCCATCACTCATCAGTTGTCTAGCCTCATCCTAGGAGCAGTTGGCGTGAAGAGTCCTGGTTTTCATGCAGTGGTGGATCAGTATGCGGACGTTTTTCCCGACGACATTCCAGGGCTTCCTCCACACATAGAGGTGGACTTTTATATTGACCTGTACCCCGGGACAGCCGCGATATCGACTCCAGCATATCGGATGGCCCCCACTGAGCTTCAAGAGCTACGGGTACAGTGGGAGGACTTTAAGGGCAAGGGGTTCATCTGACCCAGTGTTTCACCCTGGGCTTCCCTGATATTGTTCGCCAAGAAGGTGGACGGGAGTTTGCGACATTATGTTGACTATCATTTCCTGAAACACGTGACAGTGAGGAATAAGTATCCGCTACCGAGGATTGATGACCTCTTCGATCAGCTCAAGGGAGATCATTGTTTCTCAAAGATAGACCTCAGGTCAGGCTATCATCAGCTCAAAGTTCGAGACGAGGACGTGTAGAAGACGGCCTTCAGATGTCGGTATGGCCACAATGAGTTCTTGGTTATGCCTTTCAGCATTAAAAATGCTCCAGCGGTGTTCATGGGCCTCATGAACAGGATCTTTCAGCCATACCTCAATCCATTTGTCGTAGTCTTCATCGACGACATTTTGATATACTCGACGACTGAGGAGGAGCACGCCTACCACTTACGGGTTGTACTAGACACACTCTGAGAGCACCGGCTTTATGGAAAGCTCTCGAAGTGTTAGTTATGGATACGTGAGGTCCACTTATTGGGACACGTCATCTCTGAGGCGGGAGTTGCGGTGGATCCCGCGAAGATGGAGGTCCTGCTAGCTTGGTAGCCACCCAGGAGCATGACGGAGGTGCGGAGTTTCTTGGGACTATATGGATACTATCAGAGATTTTTTCCAGACTTCTCCAGAGTTGTGGAACCACTATCACCTTTGACGAAGAATGGGAAACCCTTTGTGTGGTCAGACAGATGTCAGAATAGCTTCCAAGAGATGAGACAGAGATTGACCAGCGCACCTATCTTGAGGTTGCCTGAGGATGGAGTAGGGTACGTAGTTTACTGCGATGCATCAGGGACCGGACTCAGATGTGTCCTAATGAAGGAGTGGGCATTGATCACCTATGGATCACGACAGTTGAGGCCGCATGAGTAGAACTACGCTACCCATGACCTGGAGTTAGTAGCAGTGGTCTTCGCTCTGAAGACATGGAGACACTATCTGATGGGAGAGCGCTTTACAGTATTTTCGGACCATCAGAGTCTCTGGTACATCTTCTCTCAGGGGGACCTGAACCTGAGACAGCGGCGATGGCTCGAGTTCCACCAGGACAATGACTTTGAGATAGTCTATACTCCTGGGAAGGGGAACTTTGTAGCCGATGCTCTCAGCCGGAGGACAGGAATTCAACTACTCGGGGAGGCGACAAAGCAGCTAGCCGCTTTGCGGATATCCTTTGCGGACAGGGATGGAGCATCCGTCATTCAGTCTCTCAAAGTCACCCCTCCACTACTAAAGTGGGTCATAGAGGTGCAACGTGGGTACGTTGACTATGAGACGCGGTGTGCAAAGATATCCATAGGACAGGCACCTAATGGTTTCTCCTTTGGAGTAGAGCACAACATCCTTTTCAGACGACGTACCTTAGTACCAGTCACATTACGAGAGGAGGTGCTGAGAGATATACACACTTCTCCTTTGGCGGTACATTTTGGAGTGGCAATGATGTACCAGGATCTCAAACGACAACACTGGTGGCCGGGAATGAAGAAGGCTATGGCAGAGTTCTTTTCTCGATTCCTCACCTGCCAGCAGGTGAAGGTAGAGCATCAGGTACCAGCAGGCTTGGTACAACCCTTGGAGGTCCGGGAGGGGACGTGGGACGGGATATCTATAGACTTCGTGACTGGAATTCCATACACTTCCAGAGGTTACAACTCCATCTGAGTGATTGTCGACCGACTCACCAAGTCGGCTCACTTCTTACCCATCAGAGATCAGGGCTCAGTGGAGAGCATGGGAAGTCTCTACGTTCAGGATATTGTACTTATTCACGATGTTCCATCATCTATCATCTCCGATCAAGATGCTCACATTACTTCCCGGCTTTGGAAGGTGCTGTAGGAGGCGTTCGGGATGCAACTACGTCTGAGATCCTACTTTCACCCTCAGATGGATGTTCAGACAGATAGGACCATTCAGACTCTCAAGGACATGCTCTGCGCATGTGTCCTCGACTTTGGTCGCAGCTGGGAGGACCACCAACCCTTGGTGGAGTTTGCGTACAACAACAGCTACCACTCCACAATCGGGATTGCACCGCATGAGGCGTTGTACAACAGACCATGATGATCTTCTTTGTGCTGGACAAACCCTGGGGAGTCAGCACTTGTGGGACCAGAGATGGTCCAGGCCACAACAGAGAATGTCCAGGTCATCCAGGAGTGGATGAGGATAGATCAGAGCCGGTAGAAGTCTTATGCTGATAGGAGGCGGAGGCCACTAGAGTTCGAGGATGGCGACAATGTCTTCATGTGTGCCTCTCCTCGACGTAGATTACAGAGATTTGGTTGGGGAGGCATGTTGTCTCCACGCTTCATCGGACCATTCTAGTTCTTCATCAGGATTGGCGAGGTGGCTTATCTCCTGGATCTACCACCTCAGTTGCATCAGGTGCACGACGTCTTCCACGTATCCTAGCTGAGGAGATATGTGCACGAACCGACGCACAACATTGACCATGGGGAGCTAGACGTTGATGATGGGGAGACTTTTGTGGAGGTCCTGTTGGAGATCGAGGATCAACAGGAGCAGGTCCTATGTGGACAATCGATTCCTCTAGTGAGCATCAGATCGCCGCACGGGAACCTCCAAGAGAGCACTTGGGAGCGGGAGGCTCAGATGCGTGCTCAGTACCCACATTTGTTTCCATAGTTTATGATGTATCTTTACGGGGACATAAATCCCTGAGGTGGGAGTGTTTTAAAGACCCATAAAATTCAAGGATTTTTTTTTCTTAATTTTCTTAGGTATTTTACAAGAACGCAGTTTCTCACCGCACCAGATTACGAGGCCCCGTGTGCCCGGAATCAATTTCAGAAGTTTGGCTCGGGTAAGTTTAGTGAACAAACGAGCGGGTTTTTCAAACATTTCAACCGGTGCTTGGAATCAAATTTTGAGGGCACCGATGGAATCGCAGCACCGATATTCTCTTAGAAACGCCTCTTCCGGAGTTGCGTTTTCTCGGGTGTTGTTTTTAATTTTTTTGGGCATTAAGTTAAGAAATAAAATTATGTGGCACGACAAACATTATTTTATTTCACTTAAAGCTTCTTAAAGCCACTTTAAGCTACATGAGCTTTGTTGAAGCAGATAGGGTGAAATTCAAAATATTCTACCCTCTTGGTAGGATATTTATGAGGTGGGGCCCGCACAAGCCCCACCGTTTCTTTTCCCCTAAGTAACGCACTCGCAACCCCCCTCTTTTTTGAAGTCAAATGATGCATTTTATAAATTAGTAACACCCATATTAATTGGGCATACAGTTGGTGGAAATTAATACTTTGAATTAATTATTCGTTTCTTATCCATGTTTTTCAAATTGTTTAGTTGATAATAAAATAAGATGAGGAATTATTTTATTTTCTGGTTGTTGTGTTAAACCCTTGGAGAATCTCTAAAGATCTTCATCCTCCTACGTGAAGAATCTGAAGGATGCGAAGAATGCAAAGAACGCCGACCTCCGACAAAAGGGCAACGAAGAACACCGAGCCCTCAGAGATCGACGACGCGACACCGAGTACTGAGACGCCGACACTTCTTCCACGACGTTAATTCCCCACGACAAATCTTAGATCAACTGGTTGAGGTATGAGATTTCAAATCCTTTAAATTCCTTGTAGATTTTATCCTTAAAATGCATTTAATTCATGAAATTAAATCCGTGTGTTTTCTTTAAACCTCGGAGATCGTTGAAGCGATGCCCTTTCGCGCTGACGCGATGCCCTTCCGCGACGACGCGATGATCATCTTCTTCCACGACGATCAATTCTGCGAAGTACTCTTGTCCAAAGACAGCTACGAGGTAGGGGTTTGATTCTTTAAATCTTTGTGATTTATATCCGTGGTTTGTGATTAAATGATTGTTGTGAGAATTTTTAAATCACTAACGCGGTGCGTGCAGACCAACGAACAAGTCTGAACCCACCACCCTTTGTTCTTGGTGTGCGGCACGGAGGACGATGACAATGAAAGCCTCTCGGGCATTTTGAAGGCTTTGCAGTGAAGTTTGGGTCCCGAGACGATCACTGGCGAAGACCGCAGGTGAATCGGACCACCGGAGCGCGTCCGATGGTCCACGGAAGTCTCCGACGGCATGCCACGCCAGCTCGGCAGCGCCGGCGGCCGGAGGTGGCGGCCGGCCGCCAGGGAGCGGTGGCGCCCGACGCACTGCTGGGAAGACCCGTTGCGGCTGAAAGCTGTGGCGGTGTTGGCCGTTCCCGCGGCCGCGCGGGACCGCGGATGAAGGACGTGGCCTTGCCGCGTCCGTTAAAGAGAGGCGGCCCCCCACGCGGGGCCGCAAAACCTTCAAGGGGGTGGCACCCCCTTGCACCCACTCGTCCATCATGGCCAAGCCTCCAGGTGGCCGGGTCGTGCCCAGGCCGTGACGGCCGGGTTGGACCCGATCCCGGGTCGGGTCGACCTGGTTCGGGCCGACCCAGGTGGGGTTGGGCCGGGTCGGTCCGGGCCCAGACCCCCCGTTCCCGGACCTTCTCGGTCTTTTGCTCATAACATGAGATATGGGCCGCCAAACGACGCGCCCTCAGTGGAGATGAGATCCTTGGATGGAGACGGTCATTTCGGTATATCACACTCAAGGTTTCAGAATACTTTGGGTTCGTCCGGGTTGGTTCGTACATGAAACTAATCGGGCCCTAGGAGCGGAAACGCTCATATCAGGAGCTTCGGACGTCCGATTGACGTATCATTGACTTTGTTGTTTTCCTCTAAGTGAGACGGATCATTTGTCTTACTCCGCCCGAGGTTTGGACATAGGTGGAGTATGGTCGGGATTGTTTTTCCTTAAAAACCAACCAGGCCCCTGGGACGAAAAAGCCAATAACTCTCAGACCGAGCGTCCGATTAATGTGCCATCTGCGACGTTGAGTTTCTATTAACAATACAGAAATTTTGGATACATCAACTCTGGAAAATGTGTCATTTGATGTATCAGCCTCTCGGATCATGGAGCGGACCCTCCTGAACGAGTTTTCTCTGTGCGGGAACCCTAGAGCTGGCTGCGACTGCTACTGTGACGACGACGACTGTGCAGAGATTCTCAGTGGATTCGACGGCGACGACTAAAGCACTCAGTGATCCTTTGTGGGTCAGTGCTACTGATCCTGTGTGGGTCCGATCCTGTGTGGGTCAGCGCTCAGCGGTCCTGTGTGGGCCAGCACCTACAGATCCGGTGTGGGTCCGATCCTATGTGGGTCTTTGCGGAGGTTAGTTACCTATGGACCCTGTGTGGGTCAGATCCTTTGTGGGTCATTGCGGGGGTTAGTTACCTATCGATCCTGTGTGGGTCATATCCTTTGTGGGTCATTGAAGGGGTTAGTTATCTATCGATCCTTTGTGGGTCAGATCCTTTGGGGGTCATTTCGGGGGTTAGTACCTATCGATCCTTTGTGGGTCCGACGACTAAGACGAATCAGTGGCATTATCTGGTCATCTTTATCATCATACAAAGAAGTATTCATGTGTGATCTGAATCCTATTTTACTTTCCTAGGTGGATTGTGTTGTGCTATCCTGTGTGGATTTATGTTTTGCTTTCCTGTGTGGACTGGGTTGTACTTGGGCTCGGATGTTGGAGCCGAACAAGAATTGATGACTTAGGTATATGTATGGGAATATACCTAAGCAGTGTCAGATGTTACTTCGTGATTTCATCTTTCCTTTGTGGACTATCCTTTGTGGATTCTGGGAGACCTTCGGGGGTCTTGAGGTCCCTACTAAGTAGCTTATACTCACCCCTGCATGGGCTATTCCTGCACTACATTGTGTTGGTTGCAGACGATGGACAACGCTGATCGTGGTGGAGGCTTGCGGAGCAGGACAATACCTGGAGGTGGACCACTGGGTGGGACGTACTTGGAGTGGTCGGCTAGACCCAATGAGCAGCGGAAGCTATCTGTGCCCACCCTTCAGGTGGGACTTCCAGTGGACGGCTCAACGTTGCGGATTTACATTTTAGTTGTTCTTTTCCCTTTCAAGTTGTACTTTACTTTCAGTTTGGGTTTGTATTCTGGCCCACTTACTTTTCCGCACTTACTGTTGTACCGGTTTTTACTTAGTGTTTACTTTTCCTGCTTTCTCTGTGGTGTTTTTGGTTTACTTTACAAAGGCAATGACTTCCCTTTTACTGGGATTTACGCCTTGGAGCTAGTCGCCAGCCCCTGGCCTATGGAAGGCGGGCTTGGGGTAGTCACGGCACGGGCCCCGAGGACGGGTCGTGAAAATATCAACAAAAAGGTTTGAGGAAATTACAACATAGAGATTCCACACATAATCTTGGAATAATAAAATCAAGAAGTATAGGTTTATCCCAACGAATTGAAAGTGGGTTAAGAAGTTCCTTACAGAAATCTGACAGCCTAACGACATCACATTAAAACTCATAAAATTAGTTGATGAGAGAGAAAATGGTATCTCATAACATGGGCATAAAATTTAAATAAATAAGGATATAGAAGAACATATCCCAACATAATATTATGTTAATTAAAATACATAACAGAAGAAGTCTTTTAAAAAGAAGAGGGTGAAAGGTCCCCTTACCGAGTTGGGTATCTTTCGAAATGTACACCCCATTGAAGAAGGTTCATACAATGAAGTTGTAAATACCCATAAATGAAATTGTACTACACAAAGTGTATAATAATGGGATGTTCATACACCACTCAAAGGAAATAGTGGAAAACATAGATTAAATTTCACATGAATAAAAGTGAGATGAAAAATCCCTTACGAAAACTCGGCAGCCTAACGACGCCACTTAACACTCCCAGAAATGGATTTATGAGATCAAATAGGGTCTCTCATAATATGAACATAAAAATTAAAGTATGAGGAATATAAAATAACATCCCAAAACATAATAAAGATGAGCTTTAAAGAAATGACATAAAAGAGAGTACTTAAAAATAAAGATAGTGGTTGGATCCCTTACGAAAATCTGGCAGCCTAACGGCGCCACATAAAAATTCATAAAATGAAATTATGTGAGTAAGAGGGGATAAATAATCATATGAGAATACAAATTTCAGTATGGTGAATATTAAAGAACATCCTCCAACATAAGAACATGTATCAAAATGAAATGACATAAAAGAGGGTACTTGAAAAGAAAGAGAGAGGTCGGATCCCTTACCTCAAGTCTAACTTGTCTTGTTTGTTTCTCTACATTCATGAATAATAAACTTTGTTCAATTTATAATTTCTTAAGGATCTCTTTTAAAGATTATTATTCATTTAATATCACATATTATAATGTTATAATAATTGGTTAATAATGTGAGTTTATATCATACGTTTTTGTCGATATTTGTTACACGAGTCAAAAATGAATTTGTTTGAAAATTATTGTCCATGAAGTTATAAGTAAATAATCTCCAGAATAGTATTAATGATTTAAATATCATATATATCCAGTACATATTCATTATATACTACTCAATAACCTTTGTAGATAGAAAGAAATGAAATGCACCGTTCATGGAGACGGTCGGCCGTACGTACGCATGAACACTACTTTCATTTCTTTGTCATATTAATGGACTTAAAAGTAATTGAGAGATATATATATTATAATTCCAGTATAATATATATGTTATATAGGTCACTTATTTTCATTAATTTCATTCTTTATACATTCCATGTATTGCATGAACGAGTCACATCACTTGAGGGGGCGGTAGTCCACACTTCCTTGTATGAATTTATCCCATTTGCACAACATGAAAATCATAAAGGAATGTTTTAAATAAAAAATTCATAATAATATAGAAAAAATAAATACCATATATATAATATATAAAATATAGTGACATCCTAATGGCCAACATTAAAGGAGTTAAGAGAACATTGAACAATCATCGTTTTGTGGGGCAGAAATTCGCCATCCACATAAACATTATGTTCATTAACCATTAGACAAAGGTTTGTGTATGAGTAGCTCAAAAACATCACATAAAAACATCCTAGTATATTGAAGATTATGGTGTTGTTACAACAGAAAGGAATAAAATGAGTTTAGAGTGTTGGAGAAGCAAAATAAAACAAAAGAACACAAGGGAATACATTACCTTTAAATCAGGTAACTCTTTTTGATTTGAGCTCGAAGGCTTCCTTGAAAAATGATTCTACTGAAAGTTGAGGATTAAATGATAAATAAAGGTATGTGGAGAGATGAAATGGTAAGGGTTTGGCCGAGCCAATGGCTTGAGAGGTGTGGGTACAGTGGTAGAGGTGGGGGCCTTTTATAATAGGAGAGGAGGGGTATTCTTGGAAAGTCATAAACTTTTACTTTATTCTAAAATGATTTTCAGATTCTAAAGGTCAAAAAATTATATATTTCGAGGATAAGGTGATAATAGTTCTAAATCCACCCATCCAATAGGTTTTTGACAATTTTAGGTCTTAGATTTTAAATTAACTTTTCATTTTATTTAAATCGTTAAATAATGAGGTATTCGATGCATCATCATGGTATCATAAATAATTTAATTTATTTAACATCTAAAAATTATAAGAAAAATATCATGATGTAGAAGATATTATTATATTTCTAATGAATATTTATAGTAAAAAATATGACTTGTATAACCTCATATAAAAATTGTTTTAGTAAACCAACTCATGTTTGTGACATTTTTATTTTAACTTTAAATAAAAGGTTATTTATGTCATTTTCCTACCAAAGTGGCTACATGGGGTCCCCAAGTTCACCCATGGATTTTTTAGGTATGCCATGAAACATCCAATTAGGGTAGGACATGTGTCTAGGTCATTTCATATTATTAAAATATTATTTTTACCTTAAATTACACTAATTACCTTTAATCGCGATTGATAAAACTTAAAAGTTACTATTCACCAAAAATTATTTAAATGTCATTGAACCACATTTTACTTCTTAATGAAAACCATGTATGTTGGATTTTTAAAAATCAAATCACAGAAGTAGCAATGTTTCATTTAAATGAAAAATCATTTTCTTTAACTACCACATAGTTGTTTCACTATTCATCAGAAATTGATGATTTCCAGAAAAATACCAAAAAAATAACCCTAAGCTATATTTGATATTCCGAATTCAAAAATGATGTCTATTTAAAAAAAACGTATAAGTTGAATTAATTAATTTAATAATTAATTCCCATTGTCAAAACAAATAGCGTGTTTTTAAGAAACAATATCTATTAAAATATTGACACTAGTTTAAGCCCAATTTCAAAGTGAAATTAATTCCAATAACAACCATTGGATTAAATGGTAAAAATATATTCTAAATACACTTTAATATCATTTAAAAATATCATCCATCCATATAAATAAATCAGATTAAAAGTGGGTTTTTAATTTAAATGCAATATTTTCAATAAAAATGATCTTTATCAGAAAAATAACAAAAAATTACACAATGTAAATTTTGATGTCAAGAGAATAAAGAAGGATTTTATTTTGACAAATACAACATATAAAAGTGTCAAAATTATATTTAAAAAGGCTTCTCCATCAAAAGGCTGTTAATCTGCCTTTTAAAGAATATTAGATGATTTATTCTTAATATTGGATTCATTTACAATTTAAGCCTCTAACATTTATTGGATAAAAGTAAAAATATTTGAAAAACATATATAATCATTTTGTAGTTAGTTCCATTCATTCTCACCATTACAATAGCTAGGCATTAACTACCATTTAAAATAATATTATTTTATTATTAGAGCGCAACGTAAGATTTCAAAGAAACTTGTTGTTACTTATTGGGTACGCCATAGAGCATATCATTCCATTTAAAGTAATATTAATAATTTATTCACAAATATGTATAAATATGAAAATTTCATATTCTTTATTTACCTGGGGTGTTACACCGTTGCTCGGTAACATTAGTAATTATTCAATTAAAGGATGCAAGTACACATAAATATCATTTATAGGAATTTTTTCTTTGAATAATCATTGAAATTATACATGAATTTTTTTCATACACATCCTTAGAGACATATTGTAATGGAACAAAACAATTGGCCAAATTCCATAACTGGTACTCAAAGTCCCAAATGGGTTAAATCTATCAACATCCAATCCCAATCAAACATTCATTGGATTAGATGTTATATCTGGATGTAAAGAATAAAATATATTCCATGATTTTTAATATCATGGATGTTTCATTAACCCAATATTGTTATTATATACAGAATGTTGCTTCATGTGTCTGTAGGTTTTCGATGAGTTGAATAATCTTGGAAATCATGGAATTAAAGGAAAATAACATAAAAACTTTTTAGGTATGTTCCTTTTCTTATTATTCAGTATTGGATATTGATTCATACATCCAACATCGCCCATTGACAACTATATAGAAGAAGAGAATTTTTTTCAAACTTGTTTGCTTGAATCCTCTCGCCAACACAACATACAATCACCGGGACATATATAATTTTTATAATTAACACCAAGATTGTTAAGAACTATTTTCTTAACATAATAAGTCACAAGGATTTTTTCTTCTTGAAATCAATGTCTGAAAAAATTCCAATATCAGGGAAATCACATTATTTGTAATTCCACATAGACATTTGATAAGGTACAACATCAGTATAAAAGGAATGTTTGGAATATTTCAAACATTCAATATACAACTCATTATTTTAGTAATCAACTAAACCATGAAAAACATTTTTCTAATTAATGTTTTCTCTTATATTAATCTCCACATAATCAAGAATAGGATCCAATTATATGTTACAATCTTTATCTGGTTAGCCTATAGTCTCAAAAACAATGATTGTCACAAATCTATTTTTAACACCCTTAACTACTTGTTCTGATATGTTCAGATGTTGATTTTTGTTTCTTTAAATTACAAATGCATCATTTATAATGTTTTTCATATACATTTCCATTTTCGACATAGTTGGGATATCATTATTTTTATTGACATTTGTTCTCATCATTTCCGTAATATTTGTTTCTCTGCCAAATACAACACAAATATTTATCATGGAATTGCTTCAATATCAAGTGTTCATAAACTCTTCTCTACTCAACTATCTAATAAATTTTTATTTAGGATATATAACTCTTATTCAACCATCATTAAATCAATTGGAAATTTGAAAATATAAAAACTCCTTCATAACCTTAGAATATTGAGGTCTGTTAATCGGTAATGTGATCCTGATTTTATTCATATATATCATAATGTAATTACATATTATTTAAAAAAATTAACTCAGATAACTATTAACAAATAGTATTATATATTCATATATACAGATTATGAAATGAATATATTAAATATGGTTTTATTATATAAAAAATAAGTAAATTTTATATATAAGGGGATGTATTGAAAACATATTTTCCACATTTCATGGTCGATGTAAAACTATATAGAATATTATTATGTTCATTAGTGGAAATATAAATTCAGGTATCTCTATTCCATAGTGACAATGATGTGCATTAGGATAATTCCATGCTCATTGATCTGAAAAAGGAAAATGTGCAATGTCATGTCCAATAATTAATTTTTGAAAATGTGGGACATCATGACCATTAATTTTGAATATCATAGAGGACTGTCATGAATAGAGACTGCAAATAAATAATATAATGTATTATTTATGTTAATTACAATTAATAATAAGGAACATATTATTTGTATATTCCAAGTGAACGTTAGTGAATGTCATGTCCTTGAATTGATAATAAAAAAAGTAATAAATGTAAATTATAGATGTTATGAATGATACAATCACATCCCTTTCAAACTTCATTCAAGGATAAAAAGTAACACTCAATCCATTATTCAATTCATTTATTCAGTTATTCCATACAGTTGCGAAATAATATGAGGGGACACAGTGTATAATTTTTTATACTACATCATTTTATTAAATAAATTTATCAAGGTTCACTAGGTAAATCTAATCCTAAAATGACATAGTGGTGCATAGGTCACAAAGGAAACCTATGCCAATAGCGAATATAGTGAAACAGACCCATGTTCTATTTTGGTTGATTTAATCAACCTCTAACTTGATATCAATTTCTCCTACAATTATTAGAATTGATTTCCAACAATTAATTTTGTGGTTTATCTATTTTAGGAGAAACATTGGGAATGTATATAATATGTAACAATAATGAACACATATAAAAACCCAAAACATTTGTGTAAAATAATGATACCACCAACCTTATACTAATAGATGTATCTGTTAGACATCAATTATTCACATTTGAAAGTAATTTTCCACATTCAATTGTGGGATAATGACCATAAGAAATAAACATTGTATATGATCATTGAATATAGGTATATAATCATAAATGGGAGTTATTTCTATCTTTATGGTAAATTAAAATAAACATTAGATAAGATTATATTCCACTAATAAAATATATTCATAATAAAAATGAAATTTCAATTCATTAATTCAATGTCCTATAAAATAGAAACAATTAAAATTTTACAAAAATAAATCATAGAAAATAAAAATGAACTCTGATTTTTTAAAAAATCAATGAATTTATATGTTAAATAGTAAATTTTATTACCCATAATATCCAATTTGAGTACTAGTATATGTGAATAATTTTTGAGAAATATAATTTCAAAATCCCTGGTGAAACATAACCATGATTATATAAATCCTTCACATGACTGATAATGCATAAACCTCCCCGCAAGAGTGTGTGTATGTCTCCCCAAGAATATATCTCCTTCATGATTCCTACTATAGATATGCCATTACATATAATGTATGTAATCAAATACATTCTCATGAATCAATTTTTTTGACCCTAATCATGGGACTTCAATAATATTTTGATATCATAACGGATCCACGGAAAACCCTTTGAGAAACTGATCACATTATTGGGCCATGAAAAAAAATTTAAACACTCCCTGATCTAATTAAAACATTATTATATTTATAAAAAATTAAATAATGTGAACAATGAGTATTAATATATCCAACCTACTGACCTATATTCTAAAAAACACAGTCATTCATCCACTCCTTTACCTCAAGGAATCACATAAAAATAACCACCTTTAATTGGGGGTAATGTGACACCAAATTCTATACGTTAATTCAACAAAACCTAATTATTCCCACACAAGCAAAATATATTCCAATGGTGTGTTAAAATATTTTTAAAATAATAATATCATTAATATAAAACAAAAAATTTGGATATCCATGTCAAATACCTAGCGGAGCGAGGCACGATGAGGAACCACGAGCCGAGGGGGAAATTGTCGACTATTTAAAAAACATATGGCTACTGTTTATGTAAATATGTTATGAGTACTTTATAATTGGAGATTTTACTTACACGTTTAATAATGATTGAGTAAATTCATGAAAGGCCTGAGGATTTTCATTAAGGCTTGTATAAAGTATGTGAAAACTGTGAGATGTAGTTGTCCATATTAGTGTGCATTCATATATGATAATATATACTCTTATAGTTTTATATCCTTTTCTCTCATTACCTTTTTAGGCACTAAAATTCTATTATATATGATGGGGTCATGACCATGAGATGTTTGATTTAGCTATAACTCGTTAATACTCCATGGTAGAAGTATTTCATTGTAATGCCTCTTAGAAATCGTAATTAATCATATTGAATGAATAAAGTATCAGTAGTTTTATTCATTGTGATGTATACAAAATACTTTTCAAAAATTTATATTATATACGTTTTTAGTTGAAATATTACATGGTTATCTTAGGATGATAGTTTTATAATCACTTCCATTGTACGGTTTAGGTGTTAAAGTATCCCAGGAAACACACTATTTGTATCAAAGTCATTCCATATAGATTAAATCATGAAATAGTATTAAAATGAAGAAAAAATAGTATTGCATCATACCTATTGGATGGAGACACCGAGTGGGACTTTTCACTAAGGGGTGATGAGTGTCGGTGGGGAACAACGAGGTGAGGCGAGGGTAGACAATTGGTAGTGACGAATAGTGATGAGTCATGCATAATGATGGTCAGTAGAGATCAACAATGTGTGGGAGGCTAGGGATTTATAGAGTTGATGGGTGGGGGGTTCAGGGGTGTGGGGGGAGCGTGAGTGTGTCAACTGTTGAAAAATGTAATTATTTGATAGTGGTTTATAAAAAACCACTACATATTTTTTTTAAAAACATTTAACGGTAGTTTAGTAAACCACCACTAATAAACCACCACTAAATAATCATTTTTTTATAACGTGATATAAATGTAATTTTTCATAGAATATATCAATCATAAATATTTTTTGAATAGTCATCTTTGAACGCTTCAGTGTGAGGTTTGTATTTGTGTTTTCATCCAAGATTCCCATCAGTTGGGATGTCAACTGTTTTGAATGAAATAGATTTTGGATCCGAGGTTCTTTAGAGACATTGTGATATTATAGATTCATAGAAATCAATAATATAAATTATACATTATATCTTTATTGAATTCAATTCATGATGTGTTTATTTTTTTCCGTCGTAGGATGTATAACAAGATCTATCCCATGTAATTGATTGGGAGATGATTATGTTAAGGATGATTCCATATAATTTAGAAAGTAGTTCAGATTATGGATCACGAAGATATGTTACTTCATAGTAATTCTATTCCCCATGTATGGGTCCTAAGATATTTTGTATGGGTTATCCCCCTAATTTTTGAGGAGGATTCATTGATGAGGTAGTAGTGGCCTTATATTTTTGTGTGTAAAGAATATTGACGATCATCTTGGGACACAATTATTTTTTAATTAGTAGAATTGTGTACACCACCAGATCACTGGTATGCTTTAATTAAATCTTGGATTTTCCTTGAAGACATTCAAGCGGTATATATGGGATGAATTTTCACAATATATATTTTTGGAGGAGACATACCATGTACACATTTTGTGGTGGATTAGTAATTTCCATGCAAAACCCATTAAAAATATATGTGTGTTTGTACATTGTGGTTTCAATATAGTTTTAGAATTTTTGAAGAGGTTTTCCAGCTCAATTAGGAAAACTACGTAGAATCTAGGTTTATTTCATTGGGGGATTCATAGTTTTACAAAACCATTTAGCTTAAACTGGGAGACATTTTCAATTTTCTTTAAAAAGTGATAATATCCATACATAGTTTTTATAACCATGTAGTTTAACCATGCACAAGACTACATAATCTTAAATGTTTTTGTTTTACCCTTTTTGATTTATTATTTTTTAGGTCTAAAAAATTAATAAAATCATTTTTCCTCAAACTAATCTTTCCCCATCTATCTAGAGAATATAACCATGGAATTCATTGTGATTTCCTGATGGATTTATCAAGGTATGTTCAGGTTTGGATGTGGTTTCCTTTTCCTCTCTAAGATCCTTACTGTATCACTCCTCCCCTTATATCATTAAAACCCATGTGGAGTATAGAAATATACTATAATATGTTTTATGTTATTAATATGTAACTAAGATTGGGAGGACATGATGCACTATTTATCAGTCTCCGTTTTTAATGCTATTAGTTCTACAACTATTCTTCTTGTAGTTGTTTCTAAAATAAGTATAATACTATGAATTAATTTTTTTGGTTTTAAATTTCATTGATTTATTCATTTAAATGAATTGACACATTATTTATGTGCTTTAATTTGTAAATATTTATGTTTTTAAAGAGTTCATTAATTTTGAATATCATGAGTACTCTAAGCATTTGGTGAAATTTGTGAAAGGTGGTTTTGATTTAAAAAGGTTTATTTAATATAAAAATTGTGTTGGATTATATTATGGAATGTTTTATAATATATAAATTATTTAAATTGAATTGGAAAAAATTAGATGATTAGGATCCTTAGGCGCATTGGTAATAGACACATCACTTATAGGGTGTTTCATTCCACAAGATATTAAAAAGGTTGGACCAACATAAGCAAGGATTGGGATTTATATTTATGTCTAATATATATAAAAATATTCTGTACTACAGATGAAATTATTTTTAAGTAATTTTTCAACTATCACATGACGAATTATTCATGATTATTTTGTCACATGACTTAACATGATAGAATGGTCATGTTTATTTTGTCGAACGATTTCACATGATGGATTGTCCATGGTTATCTGGTAACATGATTTCTTGATGATGTTTTCATGGAATAAATTTATTATCATTCATATATTTTCAATTATACATTTAATTTTCCTTAACATGATAATATTTTATATTTATGATTAAACAAGGGCTGATTATAAATTGTTTTGTATTATGGAAATGATTTGTAAATATATATTAATTTTAATGATAGAAATACTCTATTATAGATACTATAATTTGATATATTTGGTGTTTGAATCCTATTTTTCATTTTTATAAGGATATAATTGGCCATTTGATTGATTGATATGTTGTTTTGAAGGTCCCTAGTAAATGTAATGAGACTAAATATCTTGTTGGATTTTATTTACATCAATTCCCTCATAATGGAATGTTTTGGAGATGTCAGTATTTCACATTGTGACTCATTAGACTTTTTTTGGACTACATATTGGTTTATCCAGTTTAGATTAGATTTTATAGATCATAAATGTATCTCATTATTCTCTATTATTATTGGGATTCATGTTGTTTTTCGTATATGATGATTTTTCTGATTTTTTAGTTTCACCTAACTATAATAGTGGTCCTGGTAATATGGTTTGTCTTGTTTACTCAGGTTGGTTCATCATATTCAGCAATCTCAATATATAAAAAAACCTGAACCATTATGTTCACATCATTAATGTGTATGATCATTCAAAATTTATTATAATGATAAAAAAACAGAGTTTATACCCATGATTTTAATACATCGATATTCCATCATTTTAGATGAATATTCGGTACATCACCATAAATGTATTCATGAGGACAATAATCATTTACTGTATTCGGAAATATGGAATCATAATCATCTAATGTCGTGAATGATATTAATTATACCCCTTAAATATATTCTATTTCTGCACTCCTACATAAAACCATTAATCATTTCATGGGAAAAGGAAACATAATAAAGGGTTGAAATGAGGTTCTATGAAAGGGTAATCAACAGATATATGTATGCATAACATGAAAACAGGGTATGAGAACATGATCATAGAAAAAATACTATACCTTTCAATCAGATAACATAATAAAGATTCATGGAATAAATATTTGATTTTCATAAGCCATGGATCATCATGGAATCAATAGCATAATCTATGAGACCATAACATATGAATAAAGAATAGACATTTGGTTTTTACATATGAAAATAAAATGTCCTGTCAATGACGCATTCAAAGTGAAATATTATATGTTATGATCTTTGTAATAAGAGATGTATCTAATTAAGGTTTCTTATTCCCTCCTAGTTACCCTATTGTTTTAAGATTGGGATGCCCTCCCATGTACCCTTTTGTTATAAAATTTAAATTTTCCCATGTACAGTATCTTTTTATGGTATAAAGACACCCTCCCATGTAACATCCAATTATTGGATTGATGTGGCCTCTCATTTACCATCCTATTACGAGATTGGGATTCCCTCCCATTTACCATCTTATTACGTTATTGGAATGACCATCTATTTACCCTCATCTTACAGGATGGGGATTCCCTCCCTTGTACCATCTTGTTTTGCGCTTCATATTCCCTCCAGTGTACACTATTGTTTCAGTTTTAGGGTTCCCTCTTTTGTGACATCTAGTTTCACTCTTGGTATTCCTTCTCATGAATCCTATTATTTCGTTCATGAAATTAACACCTTTATATCCTTTCATCTTTTAAATAATTTATTGTTACACATTTAATTTGATGGAGATATAGGACTTATCCATCACATAGTGAAATCAGACATGCATGTTCCATAGGATAACAAAACATTATTCATATAATAACCAAAAAAGTCATGGGTTTCAATAAAATCATATCATAACCAATGAAATTATACAGTTATTATAAAAATTAGATCATACCATACTAAATGGAAAGTAACATGTTTCATAATCATTTATTCACAGAATAACCCATGAAATGAAGAGTGTTTTAAAAATGTTTTATCATAGTATAACCCGTGGACGAGAAATGGATTTCATAAAAAAACAAAACATATTAAACATAAACCATTGATATAAATAATTAGAGTGATTTTCATATATTATTCCCCTAGTAAACTATAAGTTATATTGAAATATTTCATCTTTACTGGAGAAGGATTTTGAAATATAACTTGGTGAAATCGATAATGAATATAGCCTTTCATTGAAAAATAAATTTTACAACATTAAACTACGTCAAAATCCTTTTGATTGAATTTTTATTTAAAAATATAAAAAATAATTAAAAATAATTTTGAAATTTTCATGAGTAAAAATATATTTTATGGTTTTGATGTCATTATAAATAAAAAATAATTTTGAAAACATATATCTTTCAAAATAACCTTGAAAACATATAAAGGAATATTGGGAAAATTTGAAAACTATTTAATTACATAAAAATACATTTAAAATAATTTTATAAGATAACTTTAGTAAAATATCATTTATAAATGATATATTATTATTTTTAGGAATCATTGTTTTTCAAAAATAAAACGGACTTTCGATCGAATAGTAAAATAATGTCGCAATTTCCTAAAAATATATATTTAATTATATAAATAAAAAATGAATTTAAAATTTGTGAAATAAAATAATATATAATTAATAAAAATAGGATATTAAAATTCATTAAGAATATTGATATATGAATCAGAAGATATCATCAATAGAATCATAATCCTAAACAACACCGATAAATGATGAGATTGTAGAAATAAGTTCTTATTATCTAGGAAAATTTATATCCTAATGTACAATAAAGAATAAAGTTAGATAAATAATAAAATATCCTTAATATAATTATATTCATGATATAGAATTTAAAATGATACAATATACACCTTATAATATATTATTGGTGAATAACAAAACATGTGTATCAAATAAGGTAGATTGAGAAAAACATTACCATACCAATTTGGTATCTTTTAAATAGTAAAATCCCATTAAATAAATGTAATCAAATGGATATTTAAATAAAAATAAATTTAACTTTAAATATCATATAATACATTAAAATTTAATATATACAACACCCAAAATAAATGAGTGGTTAATAAGGAATAGGTCTCGCATAAGAAAATTGATACAAGAAATCCAATTACTACTTATGTAACTATAGAATCATTAAATAATTGAAATAATAACAAAAATTAAAACTTTTAATAAAATTAAATTAATAAAAATAACAACATATCATTTACTATGGTATTATATTAACTATTCATTGTTAATGTTTTGTTTTGGGTAATAGCTAATACATTTACCATATATGTTTTGACATGTTATTCTTGATCATCATACTAGGATGAAGATTTATTTTTTCATAATAGAAACAAGGACATAAATATCATACATATTAATTGTATAGGTATTTTCTAAAATATATAAAATAAAGAAATATTAAAATATAATACACCATTCCTGGATATGGTAGGTTATATGCAAGTATGTTGTATTTTTCCATTTTTTTGTTTTATTAAAAGAAAGATAGTAAGTGGAATATATGTATATATATTATAATTTCTGTATAATTATTAATTAATATATTCCATAAACATAAAATAGGTCAATAATTTATAAATTCCTTGTAATATGTAAATAAACTACATCGTTTTGAGGAGGTGGTAGTCTGCACGCCCATAATCGAAGTTATCATATTCTCACAAAATGTGATGCATGAAGGTGTGTGGTATTTAATAATTACAGAAGAATAAAGAAATCATCAATATCTTATATATAATAACATAACATTAATTCCTTAATAATTATCATCGTTGAATGGTGGTAATGGTAGATAAAATGAAATCAGTTCGTGAGATGGTAGTCCTTTATACGGACGAACATTGGTTACATATCTAATTCGATGGAAGTGTGGTTGAGTGTATATAGAAAAATTACAACAAAATGATATAATTATATTTAGTATAATAATTTTTTAATAAAATATCGATATAAGAATAATTAATGTGTGGGATAATGAAGTAAAAAAATGATTTCGTGGATGGATTTTACCACTTTTTAGTGAACTCGTTTTATTTTTTACCAAATGTCTTCATTTGTTGGATTTGATCCCGATTTTATGCCTCTTGGATGAAGGTATGAATTTTGGAAGGATACTTGGATAAGTGATTTTAGATCTAATGGGATTAATATGTGTGAAGATAGTGGAATATTTGGTTCCCTTTTATAAGTGAGAAAAAGTACAGACGTAGTATTTTTTAAAATAATTATATTATCCAAATGTTTTACTTGTCCTATAAGGGTAATAAAAAGTAAAAATATAGATAATTTTAGTATTAGGCTCATCATATAGACATAAAAGGTTTTTAGAGAAGTGTATTGTATTTTTTACACATTATATTTTATGTTTTATCATTAATAATGATTGTTTTTCCTTTATCACTGTAATTAATTTTATATACATTCAAAAATAATTTTGGTTAACACTATGTTTAAAAAATAAAATAAAAATTATGATGATTCTAAATAAGTAATTTATTTCCATATTGTACTCAATGATGTCGTTAAAGGTATATTAAAATTTATCCTACATAGAGGATGAGATGACTTGTTTTAAATGTGAAAATGTTCACAAGATTGATATGTTTATATATCTAATTTTGATTTTAAATTAATAAAAATTAGATAATTTAGATTATATTTTGTATTATTTATCTATTAATAATTTAGAGCTAAATTTATATATAATTTAACTATTTAATTAGCTTAGCTTAAAATGTAGTTTTGAGTAAATTTTCTGTTTTTTTCAAAACTCAACAAAAAATAAAACATCTCACAAAAATTCCCAAAATTCACCACAATAAAATTTTTGTACTGATAATTAATAAAGGATGATTTTTTTCAAAGAAAAAGTACAAGTCTAACAAATTATTCTAACAATTACATCACCATTAAAACATAATAAAATTAACATTTAAAAAAACTATCTCTTCATTCGTAAAATTTGATTAATTCTTATCATATAACTATAAAATATCTTATATGAGTGTAAAAGATTATTGAATATATGAGATAATATTGTATTTAAATAATTCATAAAAGGTTGTTTTTTTATTTTTTTAGATAAAAATTTGTTATTACATAGAATAATAGTTTTCTTCAAAAAGAAAATTCACTATTTTCAAAACATTACCACATTCATTCTTGAATAATAAATGAAAAAAGGACTAATTTTATATAAATGTGTATCTAAAATTTTTATAATCTATTTAATATTATTTTAAACATTTATTAAAACATCTATTCAGTAAAAACAATAATATTTATATAACAATAATAATATATATTTTAGTTCAATAAAATGCATCTATATGTGTAAAAATATATATCAAAATAACATATAATTGATTGCAACACAATACAATCATGGTGTTTCATGTATCTCAAGTTAATCATAACATTTTTTGACGTTCAAGATTAACATGGTATTGCATGGAATGTTGTCCAATTATAGTGCATTCATTTAACTCATGTTATATTTAGTGTTGTGTGAAATAAATAATATGGAAAAGATTAATTTAATTTGAAAAAAATAATTATTAAAAACATGTTTTTTCACATTATACACCACATAAAATTTATTTCAATCAAGAAATTTTTATGGGTTATCTAATGTTTAATAATTTAAATTCCACTTCATAGAAACCCAAATTCTAAAAATTTATATTGAAACGTGCTTTTAAATGGTAAAGTATAAAACATAATCGTTACTTAAAGTAATGCATAACTATGATTCCATATATTAGAACATATGTGGAATGTGAAAACATGTAAATTGAAGAGGAATATAACTATCGAGCTATGATGAATAGTGATAGAAACTATTGTTAGGAGAAAGTCAACAATCACAATACCAGAAACAATATAGTCATGAAAAAAGGACATTTATATAATACAAATTTTGATAATGATATTAAATTTTATTTCATGGCATATTTAATGATGTTTATTAATATTAGAAAATTTATATTCTTACATGATTTATTTCATTTTAATATGGAAGATAACACCCTCTGGTTGTGTCATATCCAAATTTACACTACATCTCACACTTTGGAAAAGAAAATTGAGTTTTCTATTCCCAAAGCACTAACTAATCATATGATATATATGTAGAATGATAAATCAGTCCTTTTTTATATTGTTATGATCATAGAAAAAATTTATCACAAGTTATCCAATATGAATAAATCCTCCTATGGTGAAATAATACATTAATTTTTAAAACCCCAAACAATGTTAACCATAAACAAATAAATAAATGGTCAACATTGTAACCATTCTGAAATAAGAAAAAATAAATCATTAAAAATAAGGTCACATAATTTTTCAAAATTTCCTTATCATTGATCCCCCGCATATCACAAAGTATGTCTTAGCTATCACATAGAAATCATGGGAATACCTTTATAATTTTTCCACTTGATATATTTTAATAACATAATCTAATATAAATCCTTTTAAAAAACATTAATTCTTTCTTATTCCAAATATTTATTGTTATATTCCTTAAATCATAAAAAGATGTAAACATCTCCCGTGATATCATAGAAATCCTTTAAATATCCATAACTTGATCCATTTTAATCATTACTATGAAATTTACATTGTACATATAAATAATCTATCTATCTAAGCTAAACACAGTTTTCTAAACGTAACAATCACATTTAGGATTACCATGCCGTAAAATATTACCATTACATTTAATCCAATTTTAGTTTCATTGTCACTTTTCAACATACCCTTTTAAATCAGTAATTAAAAAAATATACTCCATGTTTCATATGAAATAATTATTGAATTCCAAAACATATACATTTCAATAATGAAACATTTTTCTTAAACAATAATTAGACTTTATCATGTTATTCTATTATACCACTTTACAAGAATATGAAATAATAACCATTAATTAATGAAAATAAACCTAAATATGATCATTCGTTTTACATTTAATGTAAAAAATACTGTTATAACAAATAATACCTTTTACATTTCATTAAGAGTCTCTTTATCCTCAAATATATAACCAATACTCATACCAACATACTAATTATCTTCATGATAATTCATCTTAAGACATCATTTTTTATAATAACCATACTCTCAACATATAGAATGTCCATTTTCAACCATGTTAATTATAGTTCCAACAATTAAAAAGTCTATAAATCATAGTTTTGAGTAACACTTATAAATATAGAGAACAAAATAATAAATAAAAACTATATCTATGATGCCTAAATCATGACACCTACTTCTAAATCAATGACATCGTAGGCTGGTCATTAGAGACAAACCGAGACATGTATTTATGAATATAACTTGGTATCTTGCCAAATTTTTATCATAATAGATTATATTGGATGACTAAGACATTACATTCACACCAACTGTAGTGAAACTGGCTTAAGATACATGGATATTTCATCATTATTTAGGAATTTTCAGCACATTAAGGAAAATAAATTCCAGAGGACCGTATTAGTGTTTTGTATTTGGAGACATGTAAAAATAATAATACAACATGATTAAATATATTCAAAAAATTATTTAATGATTTTACCCTTTATTACTCTTACTTAAAAACATTGTTCATAAAATAAGGAGAGGAAACATAAAAAATGTGTGAGGTCAGATGCTCAATGAGGGTAAATATGTGATATATATAAATCATAACATGACCATAAAGACATGATAATAATATAAACACATTATAATATAATATGATACCTATAAAATATCATAATCTAGTGTCATGGAATAAATATTGGTAGTTCATAAGACATGAATCATAAGGGAATCAAGAGTATAATCAATGAGAGTATAATAGATGTATAAGACAAAGAATTGTTACCTACATTGAAGAATATAAAATCCTATATCATGGATACCTACCAATACCATCATAAATGTTAGGATTGGTATAATCCATATGTAGCTACATTGATCATTAGATTCCCTCTCAGGTAACCTTTTTTTTCCTGAATTAGAATTCCATAAAATGTACCCTCTTTTTAAAATCTTGTGATTCCCTCCCGTATAAGCTGTTATTATATTCTTAGGATGCCCAACCATGTTTCCAATTGTTACGGTCTTGTGATTCCCACTTATTTTACCAATTGTTAAGGGATATTTATTCCATCTCTTGTAACCTCTTATTATGGGTTTCAAATTCCCTCCCTTATAGAATCTTTTCAATTGCTTATGATGCATTCCCATGTAACATCTTATTTCAGGTTTAGGATTCCCTCATATGCACCCTATTTTTTAAGGCTTAGGATGACTTTGCATGCACCCTCTTCACTTAGGATTCTAATTATATCTCATTTAACCATCGAGATCATTATACATTTATCATTAACCAATACATTGGATGATTATATTGGTCCCACCCATCACATAATGAAATCAAACATGGATGTAAAACAATATAACAAAATATTCCTTAAATCACAACTATAGTAACCCTACTCTTTATTAAACCTGATTTATTACATAATCATGAACCTAAGATAACCCCGATGACTGACAGTATAGTATATTGGAAAATTAGGAATATTATATGAAATAAGAAGACAAAAAATAAAACATCTTTATTGAAAACATATTTTACTTGACGACAACATTACATTGTATATACCATTGCATGGGATAACATGAGGATATATATAAGAAAATGGTGAGCTATAAAGCCCAATAAGGGAGTGAAAAAGGTATAACATGACGAATACATTACATGGTCAAACATTTTCGTATCAATGGATCGTATGAAAAACCTAAACATAATGGAATGATATAGCATGATTATCATAACATGTAAATGTGTCAATGACATACAACATGATATTAGCATGATCTATGGCTGATTTCATGTGGATCACCATGAATAGACCCTTATTCCACATGAATTAGCTTGATTAAAACCACATTTGAGATGAATTATCATGAGGAAACCCTCATTTCACATGGAGTTTCATGATCCTAAACATTACCCAACGCATTGGATTTATATCCAGGCACACCATTTATAAGCATTTCTTTTCATGCATAAGTGTAGAACATGTATCATATAACGTGAAATCATTCAATATAATATGTTATTCCATTATTAAGTAATGTGGTATAAATAAATTTTAGCACCATCAAATATTAATATGTTCATAATGGTGAATAACATTGATAGAGAAATGGGTATGGTATTCACAACATAGTGACATTGGCATGAAAATTCACAGTGCAATTTCGATAGCAAAATGGATTGACCTAAAAATTCATAAAATGGATAATGAGAGAGAAAAGGGTATCAAATAATATATAAATTAAATTGATATTAAGGGGCCTTATTGATATATGTCCCATCACATGGAATTTGGAAATATAAGACATAACATGATAATGAATCTTTAAGAAATAGGAGAAATGGAATAACTCTTATAAAATTTTGGCATGGTAAAGGGTGTACATAGGAGGGATTAATGATAGAAAATGTGGTCTCTCATTTTTCAAACACAAGGAGTAATGTATGTGGTAGGTTAATAATAGTACCCCAAAATTTAAAATTGAAAAATAAAGGGGTATATCAAAATAAAAAACTTGGTCAAATATGGGAAATGAAAAAATACCTTACGAAATATTGGCATAGTAACGACTTTGGTAAGGGTAAAAATGTGGGAGGATAGATAATATCTAATCAAAATAACATTTAATTGAAATTAATTTAATTATTACAAAAGAGTATAGGAATTTTAAGATCCCATAATAGAGTGTTTGACTTCAATACCTTGAAGAAGGGATTCATGGGATATTGGGGTGCCATATGAGGTTTCTAGAGAAATTAGGGTTGAGTAGGGATGTTATCTATGGTTTTTAATGAATATAAGTGGGATATTGGGTGGGTATATATAGGAAAATAGAGGGGAATTCTATTATATTTCACAAACATATGTTTCTTAATCGATATGATTAAATATTAAGAACCACAAACCATCCCATGGTTATTTCAATTTTATTCCAATGGGAGGTGGAAGTAATTATTTTTTAAGGATAATATATGAATTTATTAAAATATTATCCTTTCATAGGTGGAAGTGGGTCATACTATCAATGAAATAAATTTTAAATTATAAAATATTTTCTATGTCTTGAAGGATCCATTAAAGCATTGTAAAAATTAAAAAAATTGCATTATATTAATGGTAAAACATATATTGGACGGAAATACATTTTATAGTATTTTATTACATCACTATTGGGTCATTATGATGTGAATGTTTTACAATAAGTCAGTAGTTTGATAACTATTCAAAAAATATATTATCAAGTGTATTGATACTTAAGAGTCAATGAAACCCAATTTGATAAACTAAATAAATTAAAAATTCATGTGTTTTTTATATCCAAAAGTCATTTAATTATATAACTAAATTGAATTCTATTTAAGAATGATTGTGTCATTACAATGACTCATAAAAAGAGATGGGATTCATAAAAATAATATAAAAACCCACAAAATTAAATTGATTTTATAATCATTTAACCATATCATAACCAATTGAAAATATAAAAGTTTCATTACCATTTTGTCATAGAATTAGACATGATAGGAAGCGAGGCTCATAAGAGTGATATCATGTTATAATCTATAGAAGAAAAATATGTTTGATAAAAAATATTTAATATTAAACAAGAAAATTTTAGATAAATAATGAGAGTGGGGTCCTAAGATAAAATCTATATTAAATCTTAATCTATACCAAAGTATTTAATCTTAGCTGGAGAATGATTTTGAATGAAAACTTGGAGAATTTAAAAAGGAAAATAACATTTAATTGAAAAATCACTTTTTAGGGAAGGAAATTTTTTAAAATTAATTTTATTTAAAACATATTTGAAATAATATAAAATAATAATTTAAAATAATTTAAAACATTTCTTTAAGATAATTTTGTTTCATATTTTTTTTTGAAATCTTGAATTATTTTGAAATTCATTTTATTTGAATACATTGTTAAAAACAAATAATGAATTCTTGAAACCATTTTTATAATATTTTAAAAACATAAACAACTTTTAAATTCATTTTACATGAAAATGATATTAAAATATCATTTAAAAGCGCTTTAGAAAACAAGGGGTTTTAATAAAACTAATTTCTACCCAAAGAGAGAAATAAATATTTATTTTCATGAAAAAGTTTTTTTAAATATATTATTTAATAAAGAGAATGGAAGTGGAACCATTTAAATAAGATATAATTAATACTTATTGGATAATAAATTTCAGGATAAATATTGAGATATGGATCACAATATTTCATCAATAGAAGCATAATGATAAACAACTTCAATTAATGTTGTGATTATAACAATATAATCTTACTAACTTCTCAACATTGAATCATAATCCCATGGATGGAATATCATAAAATTATGTATATAATATCATGAAAATAAATATATTCTAGTGCTAACAAGTGAAATTTCATTATATACTCCTCATAAAAGAATATATGGTTGTAGAAAAATGCGTAACTCAATGAATATATTTTTTGACAATAGTATCATATAGATTTAGAAAATGTTGAAGTGTAAAAACACATTAAATATAAATAATAAAATTTATATATAAATAACCATACATTTAAGGATAATTATCATATTATACATTCATGATAAGTATATACACCACAAAAAAATTTATTCTTGAATAAGGCATATTTCAAGAAAAAATTAATGTGAGACTAGAAATCCCATTCCTAGGTGAGTAACTTTTGAATCAAGAGATTATGAAATAATAAAATAAATTGAAATTTTATATATTATCAAATAAATTATATTCATTATATAACATGTTATAGGGAATTATATACACCACACAATAGTAATATGTGGGGAATAAAGAATGTATCCCATAAAATTAGAAGTGAGATGAGAAAACTCTTACATTATGTTTTAGGATTCTATGTACACTTTCAAATCAGATGCATAATAAATATGGTTCTATTATAAATCTACCATGTTAAAATATTATAATATAATATTCCATATGTGATTTTATTATGACAATATATTACCCATTTATTAATGATTCAATATTAATGTTAGGTTTCATGTAATAACTGGTTTGTTTTTCGTATATGTTTGGACCTATTAATCACGATCTTATTATTTAGATCATGATTTAATTATTTATAGAATATTAAAAATTAAGTAAATACCTTATATATTTAATATTAATTTATTTATTATAATCTATAAAAGACAAAAATATAAACGGAATACACCATTCACAGAGACGATATGCCATACATACGCTAGAACGTTGTTGCTATTTTCATTTTAAAATTAAAAAAATAAATGTAAATTGAATATATATATATATATATATATATATATTATAATTACATAATAATTATCACTTACAATATATAATATATTTTTACGAAACCCATCATAAGTACATTCCATGTAATGTGCGAATGAATCACATCGCTTTGAGGAGGCGGTAGTCCAGATGTTCGCAAAAATAGATACAATATTCCAAAACAAATTAAAGCATGCAGGTATGCCTTTTATAATATTTAAATAATATTAAATATATCCCTAATATCAAATATATAATATAAAAATAGTATTTATATCAATATTCCCACCCATGAATGGTGGTAGTGGAAGAATGAATGAAATCGGTTGGAATGGATATAGTCCTCCATACATTTGAATGATGATTGTGAATCCAATTTGATGGAAGTGTGTGTTTCAGTAGGATGAATAATAAACCTAAAAATGTATTATTATATTTAGGATTCTGATGTTATTATATAATATCGATATATGAATATGTTATGTTATATAGAATGAAGTTAAAAATAATGGTACTTTGTGGAAGAATGTAACATCTCCTTGTGTAACTCCGGTTTGTTTTGACCAACGAGATTTACTGGTTGGATTTAGACCCAAATTGAGGAAACCATGAAAATATGGTGGATTTTGGGATAATATTTGCATAGTTTTTTTTATATAAATGGATTTAGTGGTGTGACCATTGGGGACGAGGTGGTGACCTATTATAAGTTTGGAACAATGGACTAGTTATTTTAGAAAATAATTGTGTGTTCTCCTAATTTGAATTGTCCCCATAGGGTAAAAAATGAACAATATCAGATTATAATAGGATTAATTTTTTATATAAGACCAGAATTTAATTTTTAGACACATTTAGGGGAATGTTTTCACATTATATTCTATGGTTAGTCATAAATTAAGGTTGTTATTTCCTTAATCACTAAACATTAATTTCAATTACATTTAATAATATTTTTTTCAAAATTATTTTTTCCTTGTTAAAAATTATAAATAATTATGAATAAAAATATTCAATTCATTTATTCAAATTAAATTCACATAGGTTGATGAAATTAATTTAAAATGATTCCTGTAAATGGTATACAAAGATGTTATTTTAAAGTGAAAATGTTTAAAATCATGAAATGTTATTATATAAATATTGATGTGAAATTGGATGTAATGACCTAAACAATATATATTAATGTATACATTATTTAATTATAATTTAAAAGAAAATTTAAATATTATTTTCCAATATAAATAATTTAGATGGAAAAACACTATTCAATTAAAATTATAGATTTTCACAATTCACCAATAAAATAAACATCTCATAAGAATAACAACAAATCACCTAATGTAACTTTTTATTTTAGTATTTAAAAAATGATTATTATTTAAAAAAACTAAAATTGTAAAAAATAATATTTTAAAAAGGATCTACATTAATATATTGTACAATTACTATTTAGAAAAAATACATCTATTTATTCAAAAAAAAATTTAATTCTTATCTTATGCCAACAAAACCAATTTGATGAGTGTAAAAAAATTTGATTGAATATATAATATAATTTTTTTTAATAAAAATATTCCTCAAAAGTGGTTTGTTTAATTTATTGTGACAAAATATGGTTTGTACATAGAAAAATAGTTTTCATAGAAAATTAATTTAAATTTTTTAAAATAGTTTTTAGTTTTATATCTTAGTAATTAATAAAAAAAAGTATTAAATTATTATATTTTTCTAAATCATATGTTCACAATCTAGTTAATCTTATTCATAAATTTTATTCCATTGACTACATGGTAACTATAATAACATTTTATTTACAATATTAATATAATAATTTTGTTTGGTAAAACTTGTCCATTTGAGTGATGAAAGTTATTGAAGGAACTCTACGTTGAGTGTAAGATAATCAAAACATAGTGTTGCATTTTCTGCAATCAATCTATGTTTTGTGTGATGTATAATATTAAGGGGTGGTTTTCTAAAACATATTCAAAACATAGTGAATTCATTTAATAAATTTAAATTTTGTATTACAGGAAATGTATAATATTTAAAAGGTTAAATTATCTTAAAATAATAATACATAATTACTCACGGTGTTATAGAGTGAGAAAATATTACTGCTAACATTCAAAAAAATATTTAAACGATAATAATCATAGGGATAGATAATATGATAATCCTAATATTTTATAAGGAATTATCCTTGTTGTATGAATATTTAAATATTAGTAATAAAAAACAAATATAATCTTATTTTTAATTCCCCATAATCATTGAAAACTTTTCAAAAAAACCATCTCCATTTATTCTCTATTTAAAACCTATATCAATTTGCATTTGAAAAAAAAAATTAATATCAAGTGAATCATGATGTAGAATAATTCAACAAATATAATTTTAAAAAATAATTAAATACATTACAGAAACTACATTTAAATAATTTATAAAAATCCCATTAATAGCAATTTTTATATTATAAAAATTTATGTTCTCTAAAACATTCTTCAACTATATAGTATGAAAATTCAATTTAACTTTAATTTAATTATCTAAAAACTCATAAAACAATTTCAAAATCCCATTATAATTTTTAGGTATTTATAAACCCCAATTTTTGAGCATTTTTTTGATTGGTGTGGTTTGTAGTTTAATTGGGTGAAATTCAGAAAATTTAAATGTTCTAGGGATATGGCTATATTGGCACACAACTTGCACATGATTCACTAAATTTGTACCCCTACATTAGAAATATGGATAACGGGATTGGAACTCCTTGTGCATGATTTACCAAACAATAACCCCTATATATAGAAACAATTATACACATTTATAATAGGTCTGTGGATTGCGCATGGTTTTTTTAAACCAATCCCCCGTTCCTAGGAAACCATGCAGATGGGTTTTTCCTTAATCCAAATTTTAATTAAAAAAGCTCAAACCCTATTTTAAGGCCCAAAATGAACCTCCTTCAACCCAAAATCATTTCTCCCTAACTCATATCTCCTAAATTGGATTCTTTTCCCCTCATACCCTTCTCCAATGCGATACGAATCTAATAGAATAATGGTTGATCATATTCAGTTCGGATTCCCCATCTCATTTTCAATATCTTGTGATATCTCTCTTTCCCGATAGGGTTCTTGTGATTATTTTGAATAATTGTGGTTATAATACCCAATATTTTGGGTCTCTTATCCTAGATTTTATCATTTTTTCCCTAGATTCTATTGCACTTGTTCTTCCTCATCAAATCATGATTAGTTATTGATGCTTCTAGATCAATTAAATTCAATGTAGGTGGTTCTGTTATTCATCCAAATTAATATTAACACTATTTTTTGTTTTATATTAAAATGATTCTTTAAATACAATTTATTAATTAGTATTCAATTTCCATCAATGTATTGATTAAAAACCCGATTATATTGAAATAAGGTTTTTGAAAAACTAGGTGTTTTTGCAGTGAAATTAAAAAACCTCCCAGTCAATTGAATTATAGAGAGTTTATCAAATCATGTTAATTTTAATTGTTTAATTTAAATTATGGCCCTGATGTGGATTCATCCAACTAAATTTTTGAATTTAACTATAAATAATTTTTTTAGGTAATGTTGTAAAAAACCCAATTCCATCGAATTGGGGGTTGATTATAAAACATGTTAAATGTGTTCGAAAAATTATATTATTGATTTTAATTTGTAAAAGAGGATTTATAAATTTCATGATTTGTTTTCAAATCGTTATTTGTGAGTAATTTAGTTAAAATGGTTTTTTGGATACCTTATGGTATCATATATTTGAAAATGAATGGTTTTTATTTAAAAAAATTATTATTTTCAATGTGAAAATTAAAATATATGAAATGGGAAAAGGGATGAATTTTATTTTATAAAATATTGAAATAGATAGACCAAAAAAGAATTTTCACATCACCCATCAACAAAACAAGTAGTTAGTGATATATTTGGATAAAACATTACAACATACATTGTTCTAAAACATAATATCAGCACACCACATCCATTAGGCGATGTTGATGAATCCTATTTGTCCTGAGTTTAGGAGAAATCAATTTACACATTTTTCCATTTCATAGTTTTAGGTCCCTATAGACTGCAACAATCACACCTATTTGGCATTTAACCATGTCACTGACTTTTTTTTATTTTAAATTAATATATTCTATTCCAATAAGAAAAATTAATTTCCATGTGAATTTATATAATATTTTATATAAAACTATTTATTTAACAAAAATTTTAATGTTCATCCTGTATAATTCATCCTTTGATTAAAGGTAAAATCCATCATATGGAATTTATTTCTATCATTTGAAATGTGAAGGATGAATTTTAAAATTATTTAACATTTTCTGAAGTTTATATATTAATTTTTATAAATATTCTTTCGAAATGAAAAATTGAATTGTTTTAATTTTACATTACATTATGTGGTTAATTAGATATTATCATATCATTTATAATATTTGGCTGAACTCCGAATAAGATTTGGATAAAACCCTTCTTGTTCATTTTGGGGTTTATACATTATATTTTTTTCAATTTGAGAAGGGGTAAATGATCTCTATGTGGTGGTTCTAGCTATTCATAATGGACTTCGTGATTTGAATCGTGTAAGACATATGATGTTTTTCTGTCTCGATGTACATGTTTGGAGTACATTGGGATGTCATTCCCATTGGACATCTGATATTGTTCTTCCATTACAGTGTCAATTGTATGCATATTGAATTGTATCTTTTAGTACTTCTAGATTTTAGGGAAAATTGTTTCCTAGTTCATTTTTTATGATGCTACATGCTAGTCTCTAACCCATGGGGATTTAGAATGAACTTTGAGGTCTGTCAGGACTAGCTCAGTTATTAGGTTTCAAGGGTACCTGAGATGGTACATGATAATGTTTCATTATAGGGATGTTTATCTTTTTTTCCGGAAGGTGGTAGATATTGTTAAATATAAACATTTCTTATGAGGTTGTTGTAATTGAGTATATTTCCATCTCATGCCACAGAGAAACTTAAATCTACAGGGGTGGTAAGGGAAAGGCTTCATGTGGATTAGTTCTAGCCTAATCCTTTTTTATTTGGATCTGTTAAAAAAAATCATAATTTTTTTCAAATTAGGAATAATTTTTATTGTTTCTCTATTTTACTTTAACATGATGTATTTCATGTTGTATCTCGATAGAATAGATAGAGTGAAATGGTTGACATTGACCTAAATGGAATGTATTATTTAACTGTAGTTTCTTTTTTTCCTAGTGTCACTATAAATTCAAATAAGGAAAAGAGGAAGCAATATGATTTCCATGGTGGTTCTCATTATAATTGTTTTCATAAAAATCGTAATGTAACTGTAAGAGTACATTTAGTTGGATACTATTTTGGAAAATGAAGGCATTCAATGAGGGTTTTCAATGAGAGACATAACAGTTTTGTGAACTATAGTTGTTCATTGAACTCAGTGGTTATATAATATTTATTATAATCTATATAGTGGGATGGAATCATCATCGTTTTCTAACGCTATGGGGAAATGAAAATCATCATGTTTCATATGGTTCCAGCCATATAAATATGGAATAACGATCATTCATGAAGTTGAAGCACCTCTAATGGAAGTGGATATATGTAAATAGATTGTGAGAGGTACCATTACAATAACATCATCATTAAAAACTGGTCTATTTGATACTGGTGCATTTCATTTGTTTATTTAAACCCGTATTGTTAATATTATGGACCTTCTGAGGAATACTTTATATTACAAAATTTTTATCACTAAAACCATAGGAACATAGTGAGAGTGGGGTCTCTATAGTCCCACTTGTAGTTTCTCCCTACCAGATGCTGTGTTTTTAGAGAGTATTATATTTCACAATTAGAAAACATTTTATGTCATATTAAATATGTATTTGATCATTTTCAATAAATAAGTGATAGATTGTTATATTTATTGGGGCATCTTGACAAAACCCATTGTTGTGTTTCATGTCTATCACGAAGAATGGGATCCATGGTTCAGCTGATCTAGACCATCTTAACTCGAGTTAGGGAATGTTATATTTATGTTTTCCATTGATCTAGAGATATATTAATTGAGTAGTGATCTCTCTCTAGTGGTCATTAACTCTCCCTATGTGTTTAATTCTTATTTCTATAGTTTTATAATGGTATGGGAGGTTGAGTTTTACATTGACCTGATTCAATTTAGTCAAATGATTTATATACCATCATAAAATGGGGAACCAAATATTGTATGCGTGTTGATGACCAAGTAATATGATCCTCATGAGAAATGATTTATATTCCCAATAGTGTCATATTGGTGATGGTGATTCTATTTTTGAATAATTATAATGGTTCACTTCTCCTATGTTTTGATTACAGAATGTTCAATCAAGCGATAGTAAAGGACAAGTATTCATTTCCCCGGATTGATGTTTTTTTAGATCAGTTGGCTGGGGAAAAGTGGTTCACAAATATTAATCTTCACTCTGATTACCATTACAGGAGGAAAAATAATTATTCATTTAGAAATACACCATTCATAAAAGGTATGATCTTTATGAGTACAATGTTATTCCCTTGGTCTAAACAAATATCCTACATTGTTTGTGGATTTTATGAACATGAGTTTACATGAGTGTATTAATACCTAGATGGTAGTATTTTTGGATTACATAATTGTTTACTATATGTCATAAGAGTATTATTTTCCTCATTGGATAACCATTCTGAGTATTTTTTTGGGAAATTAATGAAATTATTCCATAAAATAAAAATGTGATTTCTTTGTTTGGGAATTAAATTTTTTTTGACACATGTTGTCGAAATAGTAAAATAAATTGATCATGAAAAGTTTATATATATTTTGACTACTATGAAAACATGAAATTTAATTAACATCTGGCGCTTCTTGGGAGTAGTTGGATATTATCACTGATTTCATAAGGAATTCCTGATGTTGGGTTCTCTAATGACTTCCCCCACCCATAATGGATTAAATATTTATTTCGGAGAACATTGCCAGAATACCTTTTTTCATCTGAAATTATGTTTAACTATTATGCCTATGTTGACTATTCTAGACATCGGCCTGTGAAATGTGGTATTTTGTGATGCATCTTATTTAGGGTTGATATACATTTTTATGCAATGTGAACATGTCATTTCTTATAGAACTAATCTGATTGTGCCAATCGAGAAGAGTTATCTGACATGTGACATTTAACATGATTAAATGATGCACTCTCTTATAAGATGGTTGAATTTCTTTTATATGAGATGTTTTACCTTGTATTTTGACCACAATATTGGGTGTTATATGTTCACTAAATAATATTTGAATTTCAGCAAGATGTGTTGGCTAGAATAGAAATCAAGTTATTGGAAATTGACATATCCTATACCCTGAAGAGAGGGAATTTCATTACATATGCCTAGTGTAGAAAGATTCTAACTCATTCAACGAATAAATAATTAGATGAGTGGAATTTTATGACTCTATTGGCACAATTGGATATTGGTTTTTTGGATAAAAGGCAATAGGTTTCCATGGACATCGTTTCGTTCACTTCCAATCATTTTGAATTGATTCATCACGATCAATATCTTGATGATGAGTTCTATACCATTAGAGACTCTTATTATGGTGGGTTGATAGTGACATAGTGGGTTTTCTTTAATGGTGTAATTATATGATATTAGAATCATTTATTGGTACCATATTCTAGAAAGAAACAAATGTTATTGGATATTTTCATAATTCATAGAAGGCAGTGAAACCAGGATCAAAAAAGATGCTCTATTACATAAGGTGGTAGTTCTGGTGGCTAGGTAAGAGACGTGGCATTGCTGAATCTATTTCATTTTGTTAATCATGCTAACAAGTTAAGGTCGAGCACCATAACAGTTCACATTTTCATCAAAAACATCTAGTTTCTAATTAGAAGTGGGATGTTATCTATATAGACATCATGTTTGGGTTTCCATGTAACCCAGGGAATAATAACATGATATTTGTTTCAATTAATAGGATGCATAAATCGTATCATGTCTTTCCCATTCAGGATACAACCAAATTTGAGCAGTTGGGAAATTTCTATGTGAATGATGTTATTAATTTTCATATAGTTACTCCTTCTACAATATCTTATATATATTCTCAGTTAATTTCTTTTTTTATAGGACTTTAAGAAGCACCGGGATCTCAAATACATTTGTGTATGGAATACCATCTATATTCAAATGTATAGATAGAAAGAGCTACACAGATTCATGATTATATGATCCACACATGGTTTTCTAACATTGGGGGATCTTAGGATGACAATGTGGGGATAGTTTATATTTATTATAGAAATATTTACTAGATTATGATCAAGAACTATCCTTTTGAGACCTTGTATTAATGACCATTTAAATTTCAATTGCATTGGTTGGAAGTTGATGAACGTTTCGTTGTTAGACATAGTCTACTGCAAGAGATAAAAATAATGATTCAGTTGATTCATCTAATAATGTTGATGGCCCAAAGCCATTATAAGTCTTATGTTTATCATCACCATAGAACTTTGGTGTTCTTAGTTGGTTTCTAGGTTATCATTAAATTTTCACCCCGGTAGGGTCGTCGAAATTTTGGGAGGTAAGAGAAGATTTATATTAATTGTGGTGGAACTTTTGAGGCTACTCAATATGTGGAAAAAAGTAATATATCATTTACCACTTCATCCTCACCCGAAATAGATGCATAAGTTGTTTCATGTATCACATCTATGAATGTAACTTTCTGACCATCTCATGTTCTGATCATTAGAGATCATGGGGTTGGACCTATTTTTTATGTGACTGAAAAACAAGTCATGATAGTTGATTATGAATCCAATTTACTTCATGGTTTGATGATAGCGTTGGTGAATGTTCTACAGTATCAAAGTTTAGATTATCATGAGATCTGGGAGTGGAATGAGTTGATCAAGGAGTAGTGGCCTTATATTTTTTGCATGGGATATTCCCTATAATATTTTTTTTTGGGATAGAGTGTTTTTATGGTTAGGAGAATAAAATATCTTGTTAATATTTTTAGGTAATCCTAAACCCCCTTTTGGAACAATATTTGGATGGGGTTATTTTGGGATTGAATCAGGTGAAATTACATATTTATTAGAGTTTCTGGTATAATGTATGATTGTAGAAAGACATGTGCATTTTTTTCGAAACTGTGTTCTATAACATTAAAAAATAGTGAATATTGGATTATAGGATTTGAACACTATGCCCATGGATTACTAAACTACGAAAAATATCTGGAAGAACCATGTGGAACATTTATAATGGATAATCACTTGCGCATGGTTTATCTAATCCTTACACAAGTTCCTAGGAGGCATTGATGATGAGTTTTTCCAAAATATTAATTTTAATTAACAAATTTTGAACAAATATTTTAGGTCATTGATGATCCTCCTTTTACCCAAACGAATTTCATCTTTCAGCATAGCTAACAAGGAGGATTTTTGGCCCCTTGTACCCCTACTATATGTAATCTGAATCTAGGTTGATAGTGGTGTATCTAATTGTATTTATTTCCTCCACTTTATTTTTGATATCTCATGATCATTATGTTTCTCCATAGGTTTTAGTGGATATTTGGGTTTTAATTCATATCGAATACCCACTATTTTGGGGTTCTAAACATATGATTGATATTTCATTCCCTATATTCCATTATTTTCTTTCTTCATTATTAAATCTTGATTAGGGTTTGATGCTTCTAGATCTACCGAAATCATGGTCGGTGGTTCCATTATGATGCCCAAATCCAATTAACACTAAATATCTATTTTAAATAAAATTGATGATTTAAAATCAATTGATTGATTATTATTAAATTGCATCAATGCCTTGGTTAAAATCCAAATTCCATTGAATTGGGTTTTTTTTGTAAAAATAGGTTTTTTTCATGAAATTGGAAAACCCAAAATAACATTGAATTTGGGAGTGTTTATGAAATGGTTATAATTGAAATTGTTTAATTAAAATTCTTGTTTTGAGAGATATTTTTTCTATGAAATCATAGAATTTAATTTTGGAAAATGCGATTTGACGAAATGTTTTGAAAAATCACTATTCCATTGAATCGAGTTTATTTTATAAATTTTATGGAATATGTTTTAAAAATAAAATTGTTCAATAATTTTTTTAATTAGATTATGAAATTTGATTGTTTGGTTTCAAATCCATATTTGTGAAAAACAGATTAAACTATATAGATGGAATCCATAGGTTTTTATCTTTGTTAAAAGGTATGTTTTTTTATTAAAAACCCATTTTGTTTTTTAAATATGAAAATGGCATATTATAAATGAGGAATAGGATGAATTTTTTTATACTATCCTAAAATTAATTTCCCATTGTTTATTTTTACAAGAGCACAAAAAAACCATTGGTAGTTAATGATTTATTCACCCAACACATTATAACTGAAAACATTCTAAAACATTGTATCAGCACACCACTTCCTTTTGGTAATGGTGGTGAGTCTTATTTGTTCTGAGTTCATAAGGACTTTTTTATTCATATTTTTCAATTTCATTGTGTCGGTTACCTATAACCAAGAGATTTCATTCATATATCTAGATTCTACGACTTCATTCATTTGAAATGTATTTCTATCATTTGAAATGTGATTCATGAATTGATAAATTTATTCCCATAATTTGACATGTAATGATTTATTAGTATAAATATGATTTAGATAATTATAATGAGTTTTTTTATATTTAAATCACATAATATGGTTTATTTGATATTACTATCAATTATGGAATATTTGGGTGAAATACAACTAGGATTGTCTAACACCTTTATTTATTTTTTTGGTAGTTGTATATTTTTCCCATTTGGGTTTAGAAGGAGTAAAAAACCACTAGGTGGTGGTTCCAACTATTGACCATGCACATGGTGAGTGGTGTCCTTGGGGTCTTTGGTAGTTTTTTTGTTTTTTAGTACCTATTTGTTGTACATTGGGCTGTTATACATGTTTTAATTATAATGTTGTTATCCCAATAGAGTTTCACATGTATGAATTCTGAATTGCCTATTTTTCATCAAAATTGTTATGGAAAAAAATTAAAATTTTCATTTAGTATGATTCTAGATGCTAGTCGTCATCCTTTGGTGATTGGGATCTCCCTTCAGGATATTTCAGGACCAGCTAAGTTATTAGGTAACCATGGTACTCAGAATAGTTCATAAAAACACCTGAAATATATTATACATTAATAATATGCATTTTTTCAACATACAAAATAGTTATAATATAAAATCAAAATATTATGAAAATGAAAATATTAAAAAAATTTAAACATATAGGTTATATATAATTCTTGTTTTGCGTAGAGGTATAATATGTATGAATATATTTCAATATAATATGTAAATGTAGTTTAATTTGATATATAAAGGTAAATAGAGAAATACACTATGTACACTTATAATCATTCTTTGTGATTATACCCTCATTTGTGTTTCATAAAGGTAATATACATTTCATAATGGCAATATAGACTTATAATGATATATACCTAGTGAGTCACAGTTACATGACATGAGTAGTTAATTATAAGTCATGTAATGATTGACATAAGATAATGGATTCGTTGAAATAGTAAACATATATACAAAATTTTAGGCACATACCACATAAAGGTAGTATAAATTTCATCTTTCAATGTAGAGGTAAAAAACATAAATTTTTAAAATAAACATTTAAAATAATTGTAAATTTGAGTTATAATTTCAAAACCTACTTATGTGTAAAAGTATACTAAAATAATAAAAATTATTAACAAATAAAATATTATATAAAATGAATAATTAAAAATTAAAAAATATATCAATTATTATTATCAACTATAAATAACACATGTTTGAAAAATTATATTCATGTAACTCATGTTATCAGGAATAAATGATTTAATAATTATATAAAAATTTATATTTATAAAAATATGAAATTATAGGTCTTTGTAATAAAAAAAATATAAATAATAAAATTTGTCTAAGGATGCACTTAAATGTCATCAATATATTTATAATTATGATACTAAATTAAAATTCCAAAAGCTTTACCCATTTTTTTGAATGAATAAGAAATTTTTATTAAAAAATAAAAAAGATTTCTTATTGAAATTGAAATATATATATAAAAATTATTATATTTTTTATAGTAGTGAAAAAATATCATCAGAAAAATATTCTACCCCAAACTTAATTGAGAATGCCTTAAAATATTAAATGACATGATAATTTTTTTTGAAAAATAGTAACTCCCCTAAAAATACACATTGAACCACTAAAATAAAAATTTCCCAAAAATTATTATAGTATTTTTTGTTAAAATAGTGAATATTACCATAAATTCATTAAATCTTATCACTAATAAACAATACATTTTTAAAAAAATTAAATTCCAACTTATATAAATTTGATATCACTATTTTTAAATCCTCACTTTAATATAAAAAACGTAAATGTGTCCTTTTAGAAGATATTTTGTGAATAGATAAATGATTTTAATGAATTTAAAAACTACCAATAGTTGAATAATATTTTAAGAAAACAATATTAAAACATAAAAATTCATGCCTAGGAGAAATAAATATTAAAATTTAATTAAAGTGAGAAAACCCGAAAAATGATACTTAATACACATGAATATTAACAAAAAAAATAATGTTATTGAATAATAATATGTATAATATTCTCATGTAAAGTAAATCCCCATATAATAAGGATTTATGGATACATTCATGTATCATATTTAAAATAAATAAACTATCTTTGACTTACATATATGGTATTGTTCTATAGTATTTAGATGATATCCTTTAGGAATCTAAATAGAGTGAACTATTGAAAAACTATAATTCATTAAAAATGAAATTAAATATAATTTACTATTTTAAAATTTATATCAACGTATTTTATCATGTTTATGATTAATGACCTTATTATTGATATTTTAAATATTTAATATAAGAACTATAAAATTTTCAATTTAATTCATACTAATCAAAATAAAAAGGATGATAAATTTTATTTTTTGTAATAGTTTTAATAAAAACTTATTACCAAAAAATTACTTGTCACTTAATATTACCAAAGGTATATTTCATCCTAATATATTTAAAAAACAAAAAAAAATATAAAAGTATATGAATTTATTAACATGGATTTTTCTTCATTAATTTACATAAATTTTTATATAACATGAGTCAAATAATAAAATAATAAATAAATTTTCATTATTCCAATTCATTATTAATTGAATGAAAATATTTGATCAAATAATTCACTTATTTAGGACATAACTGTTCATTACCATAGCAATATAACACTATATTGTCAATGGATAAAATTTTCTTATTATCATTTACATTTTAATATTCTATTGAAAATGATAACTCTAAATCCTTTATCATAGCATGTAATTCTTGATACATAAAAAAAATATTATCGAAAAAATAATATTTATATATACATTATTCAAAATCACTAACCTTATTTGATTAAAACATATTAGAATTATTTCAATAATGTACAAATAAATTGGAATTTTTTTCTCTCACCTCCAAATTTTTTCCCTTATAAATATCATATTTCATAAAGCCATCACATATACTATACCCATCCACTTATATGGATAATTCGTTTAAACAATTATGATAAAAATGATAAAAAACTATATTAGAAAACAAAAACTATCCCAATTTGATCCTATAATGTTTATAATTATTGTGTCATTAAGGTTGTTGGAAAATATAAGTGGAGGGGGTATTATTAGTTTTATAAATAATCAATGTAAAATAAATTTAATTGTGTTTATTTTCAATTAAATAAGATTAAATAATTAAACCCATTCACAATTATAGTGTGAGTTTGAATAGTGGATGATAAAAATATAGGTAGATAAACACAATGAATTCTTTTTTTTAATTATAAGTGATATTCATCTAATATACAATCCCCAGCCAATCTATTGTGATGCAAACTATTATATAAGGGAGTTTTTTTTAAGGGAGTTTCATAAAACCATACATTTACATTGGGAGAGAACCAAAGAAATAGATTCTTTTTATATGAATATAAAACCATTATTTTTTTATATGTGGAAGCTAGTACCTATATACCATTATAAGAAAATATAGAAACAATAATTTTTATCAGAGTAGCCAAATTTAGTGACTTTTAAAATGGATCAATCACATTATGATTAATATGTTTGGGTCAAGAAATCATAATTCATTGAAACTTTTAGTGTTGGTATAACCCATGTGTGATACCATTTAGTAAAAAAAGTCCCATCATAGAAATAAAACCATGAAACCTACTACAGAATGGAAAACAAAAATAGCAGTATAAATTTATTGTTCTAAAAATTTTAATCGTTTTAACACCACTGGTTTTCACATTAATTGTTTACTTATTCATGTAGTGATAATGATGCTCCTATGGAAAAAATGATGATGTGTAGTTTAGAGCACTATTATATGATAATGTGTATCTTATATAACATCATTCCAATACATTAACTGAAATGTAAATTGAAAACATATCAGGGGAACTTTCCTCCACATTTATGTTCCATATCCATTAAAAAATTATAATGATGAGAAACATGAGGAATAAGAATATAAGACTCAAAATATTATATAAAATAAATAAAAAATTGTATTTTTAGGGTGATTGATTATGATAGTCTGAATTTTCTATTAGTAGCCATGGAAGACACATATTCTCAGTGGAATAAATATTCATTGAATTATAATAAAATATTTTAATATTCATAACCATAGAAACAATTTAATTTTTTTTACTTATTATATCTACGATCATAAAATATTTTTTTAATACATTATAATTATTACTAAATTGAATAGGATGTTTAATATTTAAATGAATAACCAATTAAAACTACAAAAAATATTTCAGTAAAATTATCCAAATATAAAATTAAAAAATTCTACAGATCTGACCCTTTAAATTATTAAAAAATCAAAATTTCAAACTCATGCATCAAATTTATAGTATGAATATCATATATTTAAAAACCATTTTATTCATCATATAATAATTCATTAAACATTAGTAAAAACTATTCAATAATCCTATATATTTAAATGTTCTTCTAGGAAATACAAACAACCTATAACACACAATATTAATGTGAAATAAAAGGAAACATTAAAATGATAGAATCACAGAGTATGTCAAATTATATTTCATGTAGCATTAAGTTATAAATTAAGACATTTCCATATTTTTTGTAAATGTTAATCAATTCTATATATAAATGTTTCTATGGATTATATATGTTGAAAAAGAGGAAAATGTATTATTATGTTAGGTAATAGTTTCCTTATATGAGCTCAGTAATGGTAGAAAAACATTAATTATGGTGCCATAAAGGTACAATGATGTCTATATGAACATATTTCTGTTATGTGATATATAAGGGAATCCCATCAATTATTAATTTAAACAAAAAATTTCAGAGGATATTTAAATGTAAACTGATCTACATAATTTTCATTCATATACTATGATATATAAGATAAGGTTAATGATGATACATAATGGTAAAATAAAAAATTATGCGAGGGTGAATTTTTTTTATAATGACTCATTAAGGTTAATTGGAATATCCTCAATCTTCATAACTGTAAAATACATATATAAAAACAGAAGGGTAATAAGATGATTTTTCCAATTTTAATATAAATCTTATTAAAATTAATAATATTAACATTATTTATTTGAACTAAAAAATATTTAATATTTATATATTAAAAAGGTTTATCTAAATCATTTTAGAGAGAATACATAAATTGATAAAAATGTGAAAAATTAATATTATGAAAATACTAAATAATGAGTTATTTTTGTTTTTAATACATAAACAATGAATGTGGCCCAAGGATCCATTTCATAACATATCACTATGTTAAAAAATTGTTTTAATGTTTTGATGTATATTATAAACAATGAATTTTCCAATGAACTGGTAATTTCCTTACACACTAATTAATGAGCCTGAAAACCATCTCCCTATCATCGGTTGGATATATCATCTAATTAGGAAGAACATGTCTAGAAACATAATTTGAAACTAGAATATGTTGTATCAGAACCAAGATAAGGAATATTTTAAAACATAAAATTGAACCTCAATCCTTAACTTCTTTTGTATGATAAAAACTAGAGTTGAAGTCATAATTACATTCATATCATTAAGGTTATCTTCCTAGAATCCATTTGACATTGGATTTATTATCTTTTAATGATTTAATATGACTATATATGATTGAGAAATAGTAGATATGTTTTTTTAATAAACAACATGTTTTAGAATTACTCTAATATCATATACATATAATTGAAAATTCCATGAAATTATTGTTTCTAACATTTCTAGGTCTAACAAGATACAAGCATCTGAAATGAAATTAATAACGATCTTAACTTCTATAATAAATTAATATAATTTTATTATCTTAACATATAACTGGTAATCCCAAAAGGATTCAATAGCACAACATGATGTTTTATATGCTCTTCCTAATATATATAATAAACATATAAATTTTCCACAATGAATAAAGTGAAGGATTTCAATAATGTATGAACAATCATGTTAAACAGGGAAGAGAATATAATATTATCATTACTATTCCCAAATTCCATGAACCAAAAAATAACATTTCACACACTAGCTCAAAAATTATATCATGAAAATGACTTATGTCCCGACGCGCTACTGACAATATCTGGAGAGAAAGATAAATTTTTAAAACAACATGTCCTCTTTACTAAATATTTATATCCTTTATTTTTATAAAATGGTTTTTATTCCTCATACAGTCATGATACAACTTTATATAGTCAATATATAATGCATAGTTTCATTAGATATTTTAGAAATTAGGAAAACACGACCATAAGGTTACATGTGTGATCTAATTAATCATTTTACTCTAAATTTGTAACTAAATATTTAACTCTCATAATATTCCATGGTTTCTTGGTATGTAGGGATAATGAAAAATTCAGTTTCAAGTGGATGATGGATGGTAAATTCCACAAATTACATTATAGGTAATCCCCAAAATTCCACGTGGATGATATTACACTCAATTTTAACATAAGTCTTAACACCTGTCACATAGTATATTCTTCAAGATTATGAATAATATTACCAATATCATTAGGGATTTTCCCAACCATCTATTGATACAACAATAACCATCTTAATGATGCAAGACTCTACGAAGGGTATATTATCTAAAAAATACACATGAGAATGACACTCTTTGGGTATAAAAATTTATATAACATTAGAATTTCGTATACTAGTATATTCATATAATAAAATCAATTTATTCTCCATTTATAATGATAATATGTTTGATGATCCAAATATAAACCATAATCCATGATAATGGTGTGAACATCGTTCTCAATCTATTATTTTAGAAAAAATAGATATAAAGGGTTTTGATTGAAGATATTAATAAAAAATTATGTCCCAGAGTCAATACATATTCAGAAATGAAAAAATAATAGAACCAACTATATTAAATAAATCACAATCTAACATAAAATGTTACACAATATTTATCTAGCCCTTACTTCAGTGACATTTTCCCTTACTAGATCTACAAACACATTTTTATTCTACCTCCAACAGACTACACATCAATCATTTCATATGATGTTTGCATATGATGAATACATTTTTTAATACCCTTAGATACTATAAATTGGTTGAACCATTTAATGGGTGAATACTTACTAGGTATATGGAATTTATTCTCCTAAAATGTATAATCATGAGTTATCTTAATGAATAATTTATACTAATTATTCTACGTATGTGGTCTTCTTTTACTTGTTCATGGAGATTACCTACAATGATGGGTTCCCTATCAAGAGTCATCCATAGCCAAATCCTCATATAACCTATTTTCATCACATATTTAATGATAAAATAAAATGTTAATGGAATTGGACCACTTACACATGAGTTTCATTGACCTCCTATTTAAAAAAATAACGTCAGTTTTCACCACATAATAATAAGTATAAATATTAAAATGAATAACATTATTCTATTATTTCTTATTTGATCATTTTTGAAGGAATCCTTCCCTAGAATCCCCATAAATTCATAGATATAGTTAAAATAAATGTAAAATGATATATTCAGATTCATAATAATAAAAAGTCATTGATCCCTTATGAAAAATCATTAACATAATTTCATTAATAGGTTGAATGGTGGAACGATAAAACTATTGGAAGAATAACCACTTAATGCTTTTATAAGTGAGTTTCTAGTCCATATTACCATCCTTCATAACATCCCACCAATAATAAATGTCCCCTTCAAGCATTAATGTTGATAATTTAAAATTATGGCTATAATAAACATTGGTACATTCAATAAATTTTTGATGTTGGTGGATAAAATACAAATCCTTTAAAGGATACACATCATTAAGAAATATTTATGTATAAAAGATCATAATATATATCATCATATTTTCAATATATTTTTTTATAGTAGTTTTATTTACTAAATTCGGCCTTGTAATAAGAATTACCAAGTTATGATATATTTGGATGAAATATAGGGTATATTTTTTATAGTTTAGAGGTATTTGGAAAGATTTATTTAGAATCGTTGTTTGAACATGGTTATGGAAAACCATCTAGTTTTTAAAGGGAACCAATATTAAAGGATAGATTAGGGAAGTGGGTGGTGTGTGGTTAGTTCACTATTAGAGTTCATTGTATTAATTTGGAAAATTAATTGCATAACTGGGAAGAAAATATAAAAAGTGATTAGGGAATGGCTTATGAAATCATGTAGCTATACCACACAGATATCAGAAAGTGGGGGAGATACACACACAATTTTCTAAATGTTTAATAAACTCTGTGAAAAAATAATTATATTATAATTAAATAATATATAAATTCATTTGTCAACCTAAAACAATGCAAGAATCCCCTCATTAGTCTTTCCACACCTAGGAATCATTACCCCAAGGTATATATTGAATCTCCATAGTGAATTAATTCACTCAATAAAGAAATTGTATCTAAACTATCAATCAATGAATTAGGGATTCCAAGATAAGTGATCTTTTAACCCCATTTTAATTATTAATTCTTATATTCTCTCTTATACATAGTAAATAATTCAGATCTATAATTCCTTTTACTTATCTAGGTATTTTTTATCTCATTTGAATCCTTTGAAATCTAATGAAATAGAATGTTGAAATCTAATTTTTTTAATTGAATCCTCTTGAATTTATCAAAATAATATTGTTTTGTGTTATCTCATTCGGTATATCTAAATCAATCCTAAGACATTATATGTTATTCATATTTATCATATATTCATAAAATAATCATTTTTTAATCTAGGGTTGGTTCTTGGGAATATTGGTGTGTGATCTTGATTGGGGCGATTAAAATGATGTTTGAATTTGATATTACTAACATATAGTATTCCATAACATGTTATGTATATAATATAATCCATCTGATATGATATGTTTTATTTTTTGTGTGTGTAAACCAAGAATCTTATGATGATTTGATAAATTTGTGCGTGTGTAGGTCAGGAATTTCATTGTTATGTCATATGAATATAAATATGTGACTATATAAATATTTTTGTAAACTGGTATCAATGTAATGGAATATACCATTATTTCAAAGTTAAAACCTTATAAGGGATCAGTTATGATATTATTCATGATTATTATGGTAGGTTATCGATATATCAATAATAGGAACTGAATTTCTTGAGGCATATCTAGATATTGAAAATGTGCATGATGGACATGTGGCCAGACCCAAGGCTTGATGGAATTGTAGAAATTTTCAAGAGGTTTGTTTGATTATGTTTGAATATATGACTCATGATAACTATAAACAATATGACTTTTATAATACAAAAAAGATGGGTTTGTGGTTTGTGAAATAACAGTTTGTTATTAGTGACCAAACATGTGATTTTTTATGTGTATTTAACTTGTATCATTGAACAAACATTTATATAATTACTGATCTTATATACAATATACATTTGAGGTAGTCACCTATGTTTATTCTCACAATAAGCATGAGAATATTTTTTCACATAAATAATTTATGGTTATAAATACAGAGATAGGAAAGGGTCATGAATCAGGTGGGATAGGTGGATAAGAAGGAAAAATGTTGTAGTTACAGTTGAATATAGGTGGTTTATTAAGGTGTGTATTATTATCTTCCATCATTATTTGATTTTTTATATAACCAAAATTTTGATGGTTGTCTGTTTGTCTGGTATAACATATTATTAATTACTTTATATATTTAACTATTATGTTTTATTTTATTTCTCTTTTATAAGTATTGTTAATGTTTTAATTTTTATGTTGTTTTGTGGTCTAATTTTTATCTATTATAATGGGAGTAGTGCCATCATGTTCTAGTTTAGGCCCTCAATCTTAGTCGGAAACCTATTTTATTGGGGAAGGCAATGATGGTAACAAGTGAAACTATTTCCGAAACATAATGATTGGTGTCATGGTGTTTAAAAACTATATCCAAGATTGTTTATTTTAATTGGATACGATTTTATAGTTTGTTATAAATTATATACGATAATTGGGAATTGTGTAAGGAAGATATGAATATTCATAGGAAAATCATATGTAATAGAAATTAAAATTACTATTCAATGTGGATTGTTATTTTTGATTGCCGGTCTAAAGATTCATGTTAATATTTATTACTTTATTTCTGTAATTTTTTATGGTTCTTGGCCGAGTTCAAGGATCATGAGTAGGATCATATTTAGATATGTCCTGCTACTTTTTCAATTTGCATGATAGATGATTAATTAGTTATATTAAAGTGATAATCATTGTTTTGATTCCTTTCAATTTATTAGTATGACATATAATTAATGTTTTTTTTTGTTTTTATATCATGATATATAAAACAAGACTATGACAAATATCATGTTAATAGATAGATGGGTATTAGAAATGTGTAATGTATGAGGTTAAGCATTATAGTCACACATATCCTCTTTGGAAAATCCTATTTGAAGTGGTATTATGTGTGTTTATGTTAAACATGATATTGGTTTCTCTAGTTATGAATTTAACAAGATTTCCATGTTTTTTCTATAGAATTTAAAATAATTCTCCCTTGCTAACATATTATGGGACTACCCAGGGAAGTTGGTCGGGATTCCCCTATTATCCGAAATTATCATTTATGTCATCTGAATGTGTAGGAAAATGATGTTGAATGTGATCCCATAGACTCTCGAATGGCCTAGGTATGAGAACCACTTCAGGATGGACTCATTTATTGAGTACATGTTAAGGGTGGATGAGCCCTCATCGGTGGGTCGAAAAAGGATGATTTTTCATGATGTTTCCAATTACATCATACATGAAAATTATATAGAATTTAATAACCCTAGGATTATTAGGACTGAATCGATATCATCAAGCCATGTTTTATTTTTTTACACTCCGGGTGAGAGGTGAGTCAAATAGTTTGTTTATATTTTTTATGGATCAACTATGATATTGTGTAGCATATAAAACATGTATAAAGGGAATATGGGTATGAATGGGGAGATTATCAAGAATATACTTTTTTGGAAAATGATGTCTAGATATGATTATGTATTATAGATTCATAGATATTTTTTTCATCCAAAAATGGATGATATTGGTGACATGGTATTCTTCTCATTTTATGAAAATTTAATAGTTTTCTTCTATATTTTCCAAAAAAGATGTTTATATATATATAATTCTATTTTGTCTGGTAACCTCGTTTGAGGAACCATGTGGGGATGTTTAACAATACAAAAAAATAAAATATCCTTCTAAAGTTCCTCATAATAAGGGATGGGTTAGTGGATGATAAAGAGGTAATTATTAATTCCATCAAAAGAATTCTAGAAGATCCATTATTCAACTATGTTATGAGGGTCAAAATTGGATGAAAAGGGAATATGGATGAGGATATTATCTAGGGCACTGATTGAAATCCATAAAGGTGGAATAATTATTTAGATACATCAATAGATGTAGTTCTTCTATAGTTATTTTATTATGTATAGTACATACACTACCACCAATTCTTCTTATGTACTCAGTAAAGCTTCATCATTGTGAAAAAATGAAACATGTGTAGTGTTTGTGTTCGAGGGTGACATGATAACTTTTTGAATGATATTTCAGGAGAATACATCGTATAATGTTGTGGTTAGAAGTATATTTTGTTGGGGTTTGGAAAAACACCAGAGGAGTGGTCCTTGGATGCAGTGGGGGTCTTTGTAATAATTATTAACTATCTGGGGTTCAATGAATTACAAAAATAATATATTGCTGGGATAATGTTGCAGATCTGATCAGGTTGAACAAATCTAGTTGATAAGATTTTATTAATGATATAGGGGGACCTTTGATAGATGATGGTATAGTTGTTGATATCTCTAAACTGTGCACTACGTTATTTGATATTATATCTTGTTATTATTTTATATTTACACATGAAGTTACCATGTTAGGTTTTCCAATGAATCTTTTCCATGAAATATTGAATCATGATACTCCACTATGAAAGATGGCAGATCAAACTCAATGATGTGAATAATTATATATATTATTTTCATTATATGAACATATATGGAATTTCCATGATTATATATTATCAATTTTGATTTGATATTTTTTATGTAAAGGATAATTAGTTATTTAGAATTTAGAAATTGTTAATAGAAGAAACTTACCATTACCTCCCAAAACAGTGAAAATCACACTCTAACTGATGAATGTGCTCTCTGATAAGGTATAATGGGACCAAAACATATTCAATTTTAATGTATAAAAGAACAATCTAGAGGTGAAGGGATTTATTCAATTATTAATTTTCACTTAGGGAGATTAATTTTTATTGATGGAGAAAGATTGTAACCAAGGTCTATATGTTGAACAACTAAAGAAAACAACAACTAATGATGAATAATATAAAATTTACAAGGATTTATGATTTCATTGATAGTTTTACAGGAATCCAGCTATTCTTTTCAATTGATCTACATACATTCTGTAAACATATTTTGCCTATGAATATGACATAATAATGTTGAAATTAAAGAGACAAAATGGGTTGTGGAATACCCTTATGACATTGTTGGTGATAATAAATTTAGTAAATGTTTTAATGGATCTCATGAATAATATATCAACCAAACAAGGAATTGTTTTTCCTGTTTTTATGAGAAATTTTTATATCTGTGGACCTCATAATTGAATTGTAATCATTTTGAGATCATGATGAGTACATGTTCAGTGCATTAGGGTAACATTAATATTTTTGGGTTTTGATTTTGGTTCCATGAAGAATAATTTTAATATAATGATTTTTTAGAAAAAAATACATATGTTTATCCAAAGAATTAAGAGGTGATTTCATCATGGTCACATGAACAATATATTTTTTGATATTCATACAATACTTATATTATAAAGGTATTAAAAATAATTAGTACTAGAATTCTCCAATTTTTTTCACATTTCATAATTCTTATATTGAATTGGGTTTATTTTTTTTAGATTTTCTTATAAGAATAAGCCTTCATATAGATAATTATGTGGTTGAAATCATATCTAAACCTCATTTTATCACAACTTAGGATTTCTTATAGAAATGATTTTTATACCTATTGACATTATTTTTATATTTACTAAATATTAATGATTTGGATGTTTTATATGGATCTCTATTGTTATAACCCCATGAATAAACTACAAAACTCATGGACATGTGTAAGATAATATTTTCATGCAATCAAAAAAGGATTGACATGCACATCATAGATATATAGATTGTATGTAATGACCCCCAGATCATATGATATATATGCACATAATCATACTTTAATATATGGTAGGGACATTGAGTCAATTATAATTAGAAAGGCACATTAAAGTCAAATCATGACCATTGATAAGGAAATATTTTCAAAAGGTTTTTTGAAAAAACCATTCTGTATTTGTGATATCAGAGATCAAAATAAAAATTTTGGTTGATGGGTCAAGATGTTAATTGGAAAGTATAAATGTTTAAATAATAAGAGGTGGTATCTTTAGTTCCCATGGCCATTATTTTTCCTTTAGAATATCTGTTCTAGGCAAGTCAAGTAAAAAACCAATGATTTTTTGTGATACAGTAGAGGTTGACTAGAGATGACATTTTCCAATGATGGTCCTCATTTGAAATATATATTCTTCATGTCCATGGTAATTTTGTAGTCTATTTTTATATAAGTTATGAGTTGATGAGGTATTCACAACCGTAGAAATTTATGCTTCATATATGATCATATAATCTGTATCATGATATTTGACATCATTTATAATGTTAGGAATGAAAAATGACATACAAGGATTCAACATATGTCACCTCACTTTTCATAAAATTAATGTAAAAAGATCCAATAAACCATTATTTTACTTCAATCCAATCCTCCATGTATTTCTATGTTCAATGAGGTGTAAATAGAATTTATCACAAGGGTACCAAGGACCCCTAGAGGTTAACATGTGGTGTGGGTTTTCATGGGTCAACTTACAAGGGATGAAAATTTCATAAATATTCAACTATACATTATTTTTTGTTTTGTTGTGGAGGATTTATGTTTGATATATATATATATATAGGCATCATCGATTATCTTTGATTATCATGCCTAACAAAGATTATTTCATTACATAATTCATCTGAAAAAGACATTCATAAGGTTAGGGGGCATCACTGATGCTATGTATGGAATGTATGATTAAAATTAATGAAAATACTAAATGAGTATTTTTATTTTAAACTATAAGCTGTAGAAATGTTTTATAAACTTTAATTTAGTTTGGAATAGCTAATAATATCCTGAAATTTATTCATACAAAAACTATTTCCAATCACCAATTAATATGGATCCTCTTACAACCCAAACCCTAATATACCAAGGTCGGTGTCTTACTACATTATATTTCTATAAGATATATGGAACCCATACTGATAGACTAAATTTATATATAATATTGGTAAATTACATATATACATGACCATTGAATTATAATTAATTAAAAAAAATTAATGTTTAATTTTTTATGAGAATAAAATTACCAATCTAGAATATACATTCATTTGAAACATAGTATTCCAAATGGAATTTTATTGAAAGGAAACAAAACAATTATGTTCTAAAATGATAGGCGAGGGTTATGTTTGGTGAACTGTATCATGAAACAATAATAATAATCAATATGTAGAGGTAGGTAACTAAATACCATTTTTATTAAAATAATGTGACTATAATGTTATGATAGGAAAGAATCAATATGGAATAGTTAATAACTAATAATGAATCACATTTAATCAATTTTTTGGGAATTAAATAATTATATATATTATAACATTGAAAACATGTCATGGTTAATAATAAATGAATTTAGAATGAATGATATTATTTAATTAAAGAACATCAATTTTTTAAGAACATGATATCATTTCCAACATGATATATTTTAATATGAGTTTAAAAATTCTACTTAAAAACCAATCTTCTTTATTTCAATACATTTCACAACTCACTTACTACCAGGATCTATCCCTTGGACAGTTTAAAACTCTTTTGTGAAAATCAAGAAGAGATTCTGGCCAACTGATTTAGTCACATTAGACTACCAACAAAATGATGGGATTGAATTAAATGTCCCCGAAAAATGAATTTAATTTCCAAATCCTTACTCGTATATCCTATAAATTATTTAATTAATAAACAATGGTCCTTATCAAATATATGTACTGATTAATGGGTTTTTATCTTAATTTTTCCCCACTAATCTAAATAACATCCAAACGAAACACCAAAGGTAAAAAAGGGAATAAGGTTAGGAAAAGAATCATATAAATCAATCGAGAATATGGATATATATGGTAAATTTATTGTCCAAGGAAAAATGATTACAAGAATGTGATTGTAATAAGAGAAATATAACAATCCCAGATGTAGGTGATCCTGGACATTGACATTTACCATTTAGTTTTATTCAAGTCAAATTAACATCAATGAATTTATAAAAATTAAAAAATTCATTATCATGAAAATGGACTGTTAGGGGTATTTCATTTTAAAGGGGTTATATACACCACTTAAAATTGAATTTTAGTATAATAAAAATATGTTTAATAGAATGTCAATTGATAAAAAATCAATTACATTAATATTCCTTTTTCATGAACAAGATTAAACCTAATTTTTCATTTTTAAATAGTTTATAACATATAATATAACCATAATCACATTTTACATATCATATATGATCCTATTATAATATCTTTTTACCAGTTATTTTCAATATTCTTTCATTATTTTCATATTTTTGGTTGTTAATTTGCTTATTTTCTAATTCTTTCTATTTCATGATTGAGCTAGTTCTTGCTAATATTATTTAGTTACATCATCTAAAAGAATAATAATAATGAAATAATTATGATATTAATTATTTAATTATATTTATATATCATATATTTTTTGTTTTTATAAAAAGGGAGTAACATCACTTCACGAAGGCGTTCGTCCACATGTAAACGAATGATATCATCGGTTTTACATAATTGAAAAAAAATAATGGAAATTTTTAATATTATATTTCCATAATAATAAATATTTCACCGTTATCATAATTATTAAATTTATATCACTTATAAATAATATCATTATCCTCTTCTCAATCTATATGATGGGATAGTGGGAGACTAATCGCATCCTTCATGAGGTGGTAGTCCGTCGTACAAATGAGAAACGTTATCATATCTACTAATGAATAGAAGGTAAAAATATATACATAATATAATGGCTCCATATGTATAAATATGTGATAAATATAACATATATAATTAATATCCATCATCATTCCAATCCTTTGGGGGTGTAAATAGAAAAATAAACAGCATCAGTTCTCAAGACGGTTGTCTGCTGTATAAACGAATTATGATTTAATAACCCATTTGATGGAAGTGAATATGGATTTAAGAATTTCATATCTTATAAAAATATAACATTATATGACATATTTTTATGTAATTATATTATCAACTTATAACAAAAAATTTAGGAGGTGCCGAATGATGAAAAATAAAGATGCCAGTTCAAGAACATTACCTCTTATTTAGATTTACTCTATAGTGTTTCACTAAAATATTCATAGGGTATATTTATAAAAATAATATAGACTATTGGATTATTTGTTAGATTTTGGAATGTAATTTGGGTGGGTATTAGTAGAACCATATTGGTTTTTTTCTGAAGAATAACAGAGAAGGGTTTAATTTAAAAAGTGTTGGAGGGGACAAAAATGGATTTTTTAATAGAATCGATTTCTCCCACGTTTTTACATTTAAAAAGAATCCATTAAAAAAATTATAAAATTTTATATGTGTATTGGAATAAATAAATCCATATAATAGTTTTTATAAATCTTTTATTTTAATTTTAATCCATATTATTTCAGTTTAATGCCATTATCATCAAATTTTTTCCTTAACGATGGTAATTAATTGTTTCTATATTCACTTTTATTTTTGGTAAAATATTAATTTTAATTTGTTATAAATTATAAATTAGTTTTTTATAAAAAATGGGATCCATAATCCCAAATTAAAATCACTATTGTGGTAATTTTTAATTTCAATATAATCCCACCAACGCTTTGAGAAAGATAATTTTAAACTAAAATTGCTCAAAAAGAAACAATGATTTTATATCTCAATTCCATATGAAAATTATTTAATTTAATTAAATTGAACTCATTAATTTATATATGAAATAATTTTACTTCAGAAAAATCTAATTATATATTTTATCATAATAAATCATTTAAATGGAAATAAAAAATTCAATGGAAATTTAGGAGTTTTCACAATTCATCATGAAAACAATTTTTTCACAAATATACCAAAAATTTAACCACATATAGTTTAGAAATTCTGATTTTAAAATATTATGATTAATTTTCATATAATGTTTTATGAATTTTTCGAAATAAATTTTTATTTATGTGCACAATCTGTGATTAAACAATCTTTTAGGAAAATAATTTTTTTTTCATAAAGTGGTAATTTTTTAAAATGATTATAATTTTTTTTATAATAAATAGATATATAATAAAACTATGTAAAAACTGTATTTTCATATGATATTTAATCATAATAATTCCACTCATTCAAAAGACTCTATGATAATGATCATATTAAATTCTAATAATATTATTATATTGTTGTTTGGTAAAATTTTGTCTAGCGTGTAATTAGACCTTTTGAGGGAACTCGTTGTTACATGTAACTCAATATAAACTCAATGTTTCAAATAATTAATTATACAAATGATACTGAATAACTATAATATCAAATGTCAGGTGTTATATTTACATATAATATTGGCATGGAGTGTTATACGTGCTATTTAATAACAGATTATTTTTTTTAAAATTTTGATGTGTTACATTTTCACACAATAAATAATTTATATCCTCATATTTTATACATGGTCTCATATATCTTTTGGGTTTTCATATCTTGGCGAAAAAATGTTAATTATATTTTTTTATTTTATTATATTTAGCCTAATGTTTTGTTTCGGGTCAATCAGATATTTAAATTTTTTATTTTTGGATTTCCCAACAAACGTGGATTGGTAATACAAAACTAGTAGAATCAATGAATAAATTTGGTGATGGTGTATAAAAATTTCAATATATCCAAATATAAATATGATTAATTATTTTTATATCCCTATATCCTACCAATGCGAGGTGTTTATGGACTCCTTTATATGCGAACTGTTAGTGCATCATTTTCCCCACTGTTCCACCAAACCGTGCACAACTTCAATTACATTGAATAATAAAATATGATAATGTAAAATAAAACAAGATAAAATAAAAAATAAATTATTTATTAATAATAAATATGATTTATTATTATTATTATTATTATTTTATTAAAAAAATTATTTATTTATTATTATTTTTTGTTATTAAACCTCTAAAAGGTTTATTTCCCCACTCCCCCTCCCCTTCTCTGATCACCCGACATAGCTCGACCGGGGGTTCCCCTCTCACGTACTACACCTACTCTTCTAGAATCCACATCTCGTATATTAACCAACAATTTAGTAGTGCAATCTTTTCTAATAAAAATTCATCCTCCTCTTTATTTTTGTAACATTTTCATTGTACCATTTATCTTCCCCCCATATAAAATGCATGACCTATCATAACCCTATCATATATTCAAGTATTTTTTGTTTTCACCTAATGTTTAGGGTCCTTGGGCCCCATTAAAGAAAAATCTATCCACGGATGTCAAAGTTATCAGATTAACCATTTGTTTTGGGTTTTAATTCTTATGTTTGAATTATTTTTCACAATTTTATTTAAGGAATTTTTAATTTTTTCTATTAATAATAACATTCAAATTAATTTTGGATCCCCATTAATAATGGAAACATACACACAAATGAATAGGTAATGAATATATATATATATATTATCCCTCATTGTACATATTCACTCATGGAGAGGGGAATAAGTACAATATAGTTTGATGCAATTATATATCTACGTTTTGGTGAATATATGTGTATGTGTGGAAGGTGGTTCTCTCCTACTTCTTTGGATCTCTTTGAAGCAGATTCTAGTCAATCTCATCATGGAATGTATGTTTTTATTTAATATAACTATTACATTGATATAAATTATGAAATTAGGTCTTATTTCATATTTTTTCACATGTATATAATATATTATACAGTAAATATAAACTAGTAAATTCATTCAATGACGAGATCATGTTTTTTCATTTATTTTTTCATTCCCTTATAAGATGTAATATTGGTTTTCTAATGTTAAATAATGTTTCAATTCTTTCTTAAAATAGAAATAACAATGGAGGTTGGAATTAATTTTTAATTGGTTTTAAAAAATGAATTCTATTCAAATGTGGGATTTAATAATGATTAATAGTTATTTCAAATACTAATGCATATTTGATTGTTTGAATATTTTGCTAAAAAGTGGGTTCGTCCGTGTATACTCACAAGTATATAGGGGTGGATTTTCAAGTATATTTTCTGGAGGGGGGGGGGGGGGGGCTTACCATGCGTAGTGGATTTCCTTGTATACATTCCATCATCCCCACCTCATACATTTTCTATAGTAATGAGATTTGAAGAACTGAGGTGAGAGTGAAGTGATACTTCCTATTTATTTCTGATTATATAGACTAGATCACAGTGGATTATCTATGGGTGATATGCTTCCAGTGTGGCTAGTTTAGTAACGTTTGGTAAATTATTAAATTTGGATTTCATATACATACAAAAATAATGATTCAGAGCTATGTATTTCTACATTTTATTCACATAGTATCTTGGAATATCCCATAATAATCGATTCAAAAGTATTCTAATTTCTATTATTATTTATGTTCTATAATATTGTTTAACTATTATGATTCTTATGAAATATAATAATATAGAAAATATTATTTTTCCACTATTTTCTATTGAAATATATTAATTTTTAAAATGTATGTTCTTTTAAAGGTTTATTTATAATTTATATTTTTAATAATTCATAAAATTTTTAAAAAATGAAAATTACAATTTGGAGTTATTAAATTGATAATTGTTTTGAAAACGTAATAAAAACCTTATATCAAATATATATATTTCAAACAATTATGATTTGGATTTGAATTTAAAGGTAAGTCATTGGTTGTGGATCATATGACCAAATCCATTGAGTTTTACACTCAAACATATATTATTTCATATTTTTTTGTTTCAGTTTTTACCCACCTGTTGTTCTCATTGGGAGTATGTTTGATCCCATGATTGTAGGTGAACCATGATGTAACATGGAAGTATATGTAGCATTATCAAAATTTTCCTGGAACTTGTGTTAATTTATTATTCTCTAGGATTTATATATTTATTAATTTACCTATTACTTATTAGATAAATAATTTCCAACTTAGTTTTATCTAATTCATAACATTATTTTTATACATTGAAGTATTGGTATCCCATCTAATCCCATGTTTTAGGATAGCTCGAGTTATCTGTTTAGGGTTAACTGAGGTTTATTTTAAAAAAATTATATCATAAAAAAGTAGTACTTTTTATTTTTTTAAGTCTGGTAATTCAGAGCTAGGATTTTTATAATTCAAGTGGGTAGTTAGAGGTAGGTTTTTTACCACCACCTATTTAGTGGGATACTTGAACTAAAAGGGTTGTATGAGGTTGACTAACACCAAAATTTGAGCTTGGTTCACAGTTATTTTTGGGGTCTTTGGTTTTTTTGACCAGAAATAATATCTATTAATGATTATGTGGTTATTATGGGTGGGATTTATAGGGTGTATACTGTTATGAATGGTCTAGTAAAATATTCCCAAACCATGAAACTTCCTTTGATGACTTCCGATCTGCGCACCAGATGGGCAAACAACCAACCACACCATGCAACTAATACATGTACAATAGTTTTTTCTATAATATTTTCTGTGTTTCAAATGATTGTTGGGTTCTTTTTAAAAAAATTAGTGTTTTTTTGAGTTGATGTTGTGGTTTTTCCATTGGATTTTAAAATTTTATTCTAGTTTTACAATATCTAATTTACAAAATTAAATCCCTTGGTGTTTGAAAATGGAATTTATTGTTTTGTAAATGAAATAATTTTTTAAAATATTTTGGTCTTAGGAATTTTTTTTCTATGATGGAACATTTTAAATTGAATCTGGGAATTGGAAAGGAAGTATTTGATGATAAGAGGAGGTTTCATAATTATTTGGGGTATTTTTAAACTAATTTGGAAATTGATTTTTTTATTACAATATTTTATATATTTATATTGATATTTTTATATGGTGAATAAATTGTTATTCATACATTTTAATGGATTGTTCAGGTATAATGTGGATATATATAGTTATGAGGCTTTACAGAATGCCAACGATAAGTGTTCAGTTTGGTAGGATTATCATGTTTTCTGAAAATGGGTATCAAAGGTGTGGGATCAACATTTTAAAATGATATTGAGAAACTTCTTGATGTTTTATTCATAAGATTTGGGAATTTTTGTGTATTTTTTTAAGGTTTTTTTGGTTTTTTGTAATGATTTTAGTATAAAAATAATAGAAATTAAGAGTGGATTTTGAAATGGGATTTAGTTATTGGTAACATTTTGGAAATGGTCGATTTTTAAACGGGATATGTAGCATGGTTTTTAGAGTTTTATGGTTTTTGTTTTTTTGATATTTCATTTTGTTTTTTATTTAGTTTTGTGATTAATTAATTTATGTGAAATCTATTACGTTTAAAATGTTATTATTGTGTGTTTTGTTTCAGTATTGATTTAATTGGACATTTTTATGTTATGTATATTATGCATCCTATAATGGTCTAGTCTTTCTTAAGGGATCTCTTCCTATTGTTGGTTTTTTCTATACATATAATTCCCTAATATTTTGTTAAATACATTTTTTCAAATTAAATTATATTTTTGATATTTTTCATTTCACGTGACAGTAGAAATAGTTCAATATATATATATATATATATTGCTAATTCAAAATGTTATTTTACATAATATTGATGAGGCTTATGCTACGCACAATAATTATTTGGCTTGCACCACACACAATACTAACTTGGCTTGGGCTGCACACAACACTGACATGGAATACGTTATGCACAACACTGAATTTATACAAAGCATCATATTATTATTGTAATTAATATTTTTAAATTATAAAATAATAACCTAGAAATTAAATATAGATATATTAATATTATTAACTACTTCTAAAATATTATTTTTAATGTTTAATTGAAATAAAACATATTAACAATGAATGATATTATTTTTCGTAATGTTTTTTATGTTAAAAAATACCATTTTTTCAAATGAACCTATTTTAATAATAATATAAATTTTAGACATATTTATAATTTTAATTTAATGAAATAAATATTATTTTTAAATGTATAGTTTTGGAATTATCTTAGGGTAGTTTTTTGTGGGTTTTATTGAGAAAAATCATTTTTTTGGAGTAGTGAAAAGCACTGCTATTAGGATAAATAATCCCTTTCAGATATATAGTTATTAAGGGTAAATTATAAATAAAATTTTTTTAGCTCACATTAGACCAATTATACATATATTAATAAAATAATGGTCATTATAATCAATTAAATTATAGTATTGTATATAAAAACATAATAAAAATTTGATCTTAATTCTACTTTAAGGAACTGTAATTTCATCTTCTCTGTAGGTTTACAATTAATATTAATTATGAGGCTTTTTTTGAATAGAAAATCCCAAAACTGATATAAATTATTTTAAAATGTATAATATTCATATATTAATAAGATCATGTATATTGTTGATGAAAATAATTGGTAAAAGTGATTAAAATTAATCAAATCTGTTAAGGTAAAATTATGAATAATTTGAAACTAAGACTTATGCTTAGGGGACCAAACGTCCATGCCACTTTTCCAAAACCCATTGGCTATCCAGAATTAGTAAATAAGCCTTAATTTTTTTTATTTTTTTTTGGTATGACTTTTTTTTTATGTAATAACATTTGTACACATATCTTGTTATTAAAAATTAAGTGTGTGTCTTTTACCTTCTCTATAAAATATCGCCACCTCTCACACATAATCAAAAATATAAAAATTCATAGTTTAGGAAAATATCAAACAAATAAGAATCCCAAATTTTTTTCCTTAATCTAAGAAGCCTTCCCTTTTTTAGAATGAAATCTATGGAATCCTTTTGGTAAAAACCAAAAATAGTTACCCAATTAAGAGGTAACATCCTCTCTCAAGTCCTCTATTTTATATTCATTCGCCACCCCCTCCAAATTATTTCTCAATGATTTTATAAAAATACTAGTATCATAAATATAATATTATTTTTTATGATATGGTTTCAAATTACACTTACAAATACATTGACCTAAGGTATAGAAAACATACTATTTTTGTGTATGATGAACTACCACTTCACTAAATGATGATTGTTCAATTTTTCTTACCACCTCTCATGATTGAAATTATTATTGAAAATAAGTTTATATATTATATATATTATATTTAGTAATATATTATGTTTTTTATTATGTTTATATCACATATATATTTACTATCCAATCGGTGTTTATACGATAATTTCATTTGAGGAAGTGCATACACAACCCCCTCAAAAAAAATATGATTCATTTATACACTACGTGTATTGTATTAAGAATGGTATTATTGAATATATAAGACATATATGATATCATAAATAATATATATTAATGATATATATATATATATATACATATATGTAATGTACATTCTTTTATTCGACACGACAGTTAAACAGAAATAGTGTTTATGCGTATGTACAGCCTACGGTCTGCATGAATTTTGTATTCCGTTTCATAATTATATACTATATTTATTATTATAATAAACCTATTATTTTTATATAGGATATTTATATCATGTTTATATTCATTATATAATGAAATAAAGTGTAAATACTAGAGATATAAAAAATTAAGACACATGGATTTAATAAAGCGAATATTACCCGTATGGAATCATTAACATATAATTGTTTACAAGTAGGTAAGAAAAGTCAAAACCATACCATATATATAATAATATTCATCATTATAATATTTATTATAAAATTATATTTAGTATACTGATGGTTTGAACAAGTATGATGAGAGTTAAAACACAAGTTAATGGGGTTTCAAATCACTTTTTTTTCAAGAGATACATGCTTTATCACCACACATTACTTTTGTGAAGAGTTTATACTACCCATTGATGTATTAAATGATTAATATAAGTAAATATATGGGTATTTAAATATCCATTCTATGATATTTATTTCAGGGGAGTAATGTTTCAAATGATACCAAATCGGTAAGACGAGTTTTTCTCAAATTTGCCTCCGTTGAGACACGTGTTTCATTATGCACCTACATTGTTTTTTGAGAAATTTATACTTAAATTTGAAATGATATATCTGGAATATAATTACTTTAGTTATATTTAAATATTCATGTAAATTCCTTTTTTACAGGGTTACTATGATCCCCAGGTATCTTTTTATATGGTTTTATTTAAACAATCTCATCACTTTTTGAGATTGTTTATGTTTGTGATTTAATTTTTGAAACATTATAATTGATCAATGAAAAAAATACTAATTCTTTTTACCCTATGGATATCCATAATATAAAAATTTATTGGTATACATTCTATACTCTTTGGTACATAAGATGTTTATAAAAGTGTTTTTCGGAAATCATGACATTACCCTCTCTATGGTAATTAATATGTAAACATTCAATAATATGTTTTATAAAAAAGGGTTAAATTTTTATTATAATAATCTCATATGATAATTAAAATAAAATTTTACCCTTTTTACTTTTACCAATCTATTCAAATGATTATTACTATCACTTTACAAAATATTCATTTTTCTAACTTTTTCATGGTGCAAAATTAATATTATTTTTAGCTCATAAGACATGTATGGATTTTTATAACATTATTAATTTGAATATTTATTTCATTTTTAATGATTAATTTCATTAATAAATGTTTTTAAAAGTGATTTTCAAAAAAATTGATTTCAAAATATTTCATGTTTTATATATGCTTTCATGGAAAATAATTTTCATAAGGTATTCAATAATATTTTATAAGTTTTTTATGTAAAGTTATATTCAAAATGTTTTCAAGATTCAGTTATTTTTTTCAAGGAAAATGGTTTATAAAATATTTTCTACAATATTATTTATGTTTTCATGGAAAAAAAATTATAATTTTATAAAGACTGATTTTTACATTTTAAAATTAAATTTCAATGAATTGGTTATCAAAACATTTCATGATTATTTCATATGTTTTAATGTAACACAGTTTTCAAAAAATTATCACAATTTTTTTAAATGTTTTAAATGTATTTTAAGATATAATGTTTTCAAATCCATTTTAATGATTCTTTATATGTTTTCAAATTTTCTTAAAATAAAATGATATCAAAAGTTTAATTAAGGTTATGTAGTATCCCAAAATTATTGTATGTTACCATTACATATTGATTCATATGTTTATAATGAGTATGTGTTATGATTGGGAGAGTTAGGAGTAATTTGGAAGTGTTTATGGGGGATATGTAATGGTCACACATGCACAGTACTGTTTGCCTAACCGTGTGGCCAAACCGTGCACATTGGTCCTCTTGAGGAAATATCTCTACCAGGGTTGGAGAATTGTTTGGATACCATTCTAGTGGACTCCATTCTTGATGTTTCCACATTATAGTTAGAACATGGTTTTCATTGCCATTTGGAAAAACTCGGTGATGATTCATAATGAGATACATAAAAATATGATCTCACTCCTTTAACCCATTACTGATTATTTTTTCGCATAAGAGGCCATAATTTGAGATTAATCTCCATTAAAGGTAGGAAAGCATATCCCATGCGTTTTAGAGTCTATCTGAAGGCTTCCCGTGGTGAACTGAAGCTGGATTTGTTGATGTATGTGATCATTCTTATTTGTGCAAGAGAAGATTCTCAGATCTACATCTCCTATTCTCTAGGATTTTTTGATCTATGGTTATTATGGGTAAATATATATTGGTGAATAGAAAATATGATTATTTTTGGTCTTGATCAGTCTATGAGAAGAGATCTAAAGTAGGTTCTTTGAAAATCGGCCCATTTTTCTTGTGGGTTTATCGTTCATTGTGGTTTTCATCAAAACCATCGAGGTAGAAGGATTCATTCTCCACAACACATAGTATTTATAATTCATATTATATCAATTTTATTTTTTATGTGAAATTTAATGCGATTTTTTTATTGAACAGATTTTGGAAAACTTCTTGAGTGATGGTTTGGGAAATCTGAAAAATTAGGGATTTTAAATAAGTTATTTGGTTCACGGTTATAATACAATGTTTTTAAAAAGTAATATTTCGTTTTTTGGGAACATTAAATTGGATTATATATTTTCAATAAAAATATTAGTTATTTTTAAATGGTTGGAATTGAAGGAACAAATTTTTTTTCAGATGATGGTTGTTTGTTTTCACGGGATTGCGGGCCGAATATGGTTTAGGGTCTCCCCCATCATTAAAGTAATGGATATGGTTTAGGGATCTCCCCCTTCAAAGGGTGAATGTGGAAAGGATAATGGTTAGGGTTATCCCCATCATTAATGGGATGGATAATGGTTAGGGCTTTCTAATGTCAATTGGTTCACTATGGATGGCTTAGTGAATGGATGACTCACCGCTTTCAAGTATAGGGTTATCTGGGTTACAGATACATTTTCTTGTGTGGATGTGTGGAATTTAATGGGTATTCCAAAATAATAATCATAATTTTTTTATAATCCTGTATTAGATATTTTAGAGAAAATAACATGCTCAAAATTGGTTTCATATACATTATTTTTTCACTTGGTTGTAATTGGTTTTCGAAAATATTTATATCAGGTTATAAATTTCTTTGGTGAATTGATTTATATTAACTATTTTATATAATTTTCCAAACATTCTATCCATGTGTCATGAGTTGGGGTTTCATAGGGGATAAACCTACTATGTTTTTTATCACCCCTACTTTATAATATTGGTGATTTTTCAGATATTATCTTCAAGGAAATGGGTAAAGGTAACTTCTCCAAAGTTATTAACACAGCCTCTTGATGTTTGTTCTATTCAGTGATTATTTATCTTTGAACTTATGTAGCATAGTGTCTTGTGGAATTTTGAGAGTATTGAGATTTTTATACACAATGTATGTTGACACTTGTTTGGTGTTTCTCTGTTTCACACTTTGATGTGGTTTTGAGATACATGAGGTTGTTTAGTTAACTTTTTATCATGCATCAATTAGTGAAATGATTGGTCATGAGATTCTATCACTACTGGAATTTGTGTTTTTCCCCACACTTCCATACCAAAGATTTCATGAAACTGTTGGTAAAGGATGGTTTAGGGAAGCATTTAGCAATGTCTCCTTAAAACCATTGGTATAGGTGTGTTTGTGGGAGATTTTCCCAACGGTTCAAATGAACTGTTTGTATAGATGTAGTTTAGGGGAGTTTTACCAACGATTCAATGAGAACCGTTTGTATAGTTGTGGTTCAGGGAAGATTTTGCCAACGGTTATAAGGAACCATTGGTATAGGTTTTGATTGAATATATATAACAACTGTTTTTAAAACCCGTTGGTAAAACATTCCCCAAAATAACCAGTGCCCTGTCCTCTTCCCCATTTGCGATACAGAACCCTAAACGGGAGCAGGTGATCTTAGAGCACTTTCAGCGGGAGCAGTTTGGCGATCTTGGATCTCCTTATGCTTCCCCTTCCTTTATCCCATCCAAGGTGTTGAATCTTCTTCTGAATATTATCATACCCAACCTAAATTAGGTATTTTCTTAACTGGTACCTTATTTTTATTGAAATTTATCGAATATTTCAGTTTTTAGTTTTGATTTTGATGTGTATATGTTTTTGTTTTTGTTTTGATTTAACCTATATGTGATGATCTTGTATCATCATTAAGGTGTGTCCAATGGTTCTTTGATCATTGTTTTGTGGAGAATGAATGGTTTAGGACCAGAATTAGAAGTAGCTTGTAGTGAGACCATTTTAGTATAAGGGGAAACAAGATTATGATCTACAATGGGGTGATTGGGTTGGTAGAGACCAAGCATAGTTTGTTCCTTTTGTTCAAGAACCATAAAGAGAGTGTTCCAATTAGGTGGTCTTCAGTAAAGACGTAGGTAAGATTTCCAATTCCTATTTCATGAAGTTGAATATGTGGCGCTATAGTGGTTTTGGATTTTTTGAGGTACTCTTAGTGTATTGTAAACTCTAATTTGTTCCATATTCCTTTAAATTGATTTATTATCAAATTTTCACACACACTATTATATCCTCTCAAACAATATTTAGAGTATATTTTTATTCATATGGTGTTAAATATTTTAGTAAATTTCCATACTATCTTCTTTTATTTGTTCTAGGGGTTTAGACTGATGACAGGGCTGCATGATTATTGTGGGGGTATTCTTTTCATATAAATATACCTATACTATGTCATCAAATGAATCAACTAGTTATATTCCTTACAGATTTTTATCATATGATTCTAAAGGAGGGTTGTGTAATCATATGGGGATAGAAAAAATGTAGTATTTGTTATTGAGTGGGAATTTTAGGTGGGAAGTTGATATGTGGACCACAATGTTTATGTGATTGTTCATACTTTTATAGAATACCTTAATGCTATTATGTTGTAGGATACCAAGGATGATAGGGTTTTTGTTTTTTTTATGAGGTGGTTGTGATGATACCCCCTTGACATGATTTCGAGATTGAGATAGACCAAAATCTCGGTGCTTCTCTAATTTCAATATCTCTTAGTCTGTTGTATCCAATATTGACACACAAAATTATTTTTAAAAATCAAATTTTATTGAATTGAAATCATTAATATGTCACAACGTCAATCATTAGAAAATAATTTCATAAACAATATTATAATTTAATCTATAAATATAATGACTAAAGAGACATTATATGGATGGAAAATCATATTCATGAGATCTATGAAGAAAATTATAGTGTTTATCAACCCAAAAGTCATGGGATAAATAATAAAAACAATATATACTCCTAAACTCAATTTTGGGAATGATTATTTATATAACCCACTACTAATGGTATTTTTAAGGATATTAATCCATAGAAAGGAACAACATTTCCTGTAACAGATCAATTTTCCTAATATTTTTTATAGAGAACTTCTTCATCTCTATTAACTAATTAAGATTCATTTAGTCCAAAAAATCTATAATGCACCATCTTAAATCTATGAAAATATAATTTTATCACCTTATAGAAATTTTCCATGTATGATAATTATATTTCCCTAAAACATTTCATAATATATTTTATATACTCAGAGGGACCATACCACTCTATGAACCTACCAATATTCCAATCCATCCTCATAAGTATTTCCTAATTAATCTCTAGGTGTATAATTTCCACACCTATCACTACCCTTGTTGACAGCCTGCCCACCCCACCCCCGGACACATGCCCACCACCCCCTGGACACCCCCATTCCCCAGACACCCCCACCCCCTGGATAGACCCCCACCCCCACCCCATGGAAAGCCCCCCCACACCCTTAACATCCTCGACCCCACTGGACAGCACCGCTACCCCCATGGACAGCCCGACCACCCCCCGTGGAATGCCCACCCACCCCCCAGGACAACCCGCCCACCCCATGGACACTCTTGACCCACTGGACAGACCTGCCACACCCATGGGTATCCCACCCATCCACTGGACACCCCGTACCACCTCCCCCCCGACATCCCCACCCACCCGCTGGACACCCCGCTCACCTCATAGGATAGCCCGCCCACCCCCTGGACTCCCCCTACCCCATTAAACAGCCATACCACCCCCACGGATAGCTTGCCCACCTGGACACCCTGACCCCCTAGATAGCCCCCGACCCCCTTGACACCTCCGACCCCTCGGACGGCCTCACCACCCCCTGGACACCCCGAACCCCCCTTTGACAGTCCTGTCACTCCCCTGATCCTCATCCTACTCCTCATCCCGATCTCCCTGAAAAAGTTAAAGTATAAAACTCATGTACTCCTAACAAGATCCTTAAAGATTATGTATTCCTTGATCCACTTCCAATATCTTACTGAGAAGTCCTTTAATATAGGCATTAGAAATTCTATATCTTATTTTCTTATATACACTGTATCTTTTTTAATTTCTTAATATGATTCTCATATAGAGTAATGTGTCAGTTATGCTTTTACATAAAGTAAACAATTGACATTTAATTAAATATTTTTTTGATTAAATTCAATATTGTTGAATTCCTTTGAAATGACTTATTGAATTTTTTTATAGAATGGAACGAATTTGGATGTACGAAACTAATCAGATTTTAAACACTTTTCAAAATAATTTGAAAATCTTTCTAGATTTTTCATTTTACAAGGCTTCAGAGAGTGGTCTCATATACTTCCCATGTTTTAATTGTGTTGGAATACCTTTGTTGAGTCATGAAGAAGTTATCTATCATATAACCAAATATGGTTTCCAAAATAACTATTATTTGTGGTATCACAATGGAGAGAAAATGGAATCTCAAAATGTTGATGATCCAAATGATAGGACTGAATTGGAGTGTTTGTTTTATAATCAGTTTCCATTTATTCAGCATTATGAGAATGAAAGGTTGTACATCCAACAAGATTTCTATACAAGCACACATGATACATCCAATGAAAATGTTGATGGTGATAGGGTGAAAAAATTGGATGATGCTGTGACGACTCCATTATATCTCCATTGTGGTAAAATGAAAAAGTTGGAATTTTTAATCTGATTATTTCATGGGAAAAATATATATGGGATTTCAAATACTGCAATTGATTACATTCATACCTTCTTGAAGGAATTACTTCCAAGTGTTGCAAATATTCCCTCAAACCAATATATGGCATGGAAGTTAGATGATGAACATGGATTCTAAAAAAAATTCATGCTTGCCAGAATAATTGCAGCTTATTTTTGGATGAAACTAGTGAAAGAAATGATTGTATCTAATGTGGAAACTCCTGATGGAAGCCAAAAGATGATGAAACACCATCTCGTGTGCCACAAAAATTAATGTGGAACCTTCCATTGATCCCCATATTATAGAACCTTTTCATGTCTGATGAAATATCTGTAAAAACACGATGGCATGACACCGAGAGAAAAAATAATAATGAAGAGTTGGTTCACCCTACAGATGGATTTTCATGGCAGATATTTGATGCTCGATATCCTAAATTTGCAGCCGACGTGCGTAATGTGAGACTGGGTCTTTCATGTGATGGTTTTAATCCATTTGGGATGATGTTTACTTCGCACAACACATGGCTGGTTTTCATAAAAATTTATAACCTTACCCCTTGGTTGTGTATGAAAAGCCATAAACTTTCATTAGTATACTGATATTTCGCCCTTCATATCCCGGCAATGATATAGATGTATACATGCAACCTTTAATAAAATAGTTGAAATTCATTGGGATGTGAGTCTGCCCACAAATGATGCATGTTTGAATGAAATATTTAGATGTGTGTTGCACTTATGTGGACGATCAATGATTTTCATGTTTATGCAATGATGTCTGGATGGACCACAAAAGGAAAATTGTCATGTCCCTTTTGTATGAAGAATACTCGATCGAGAAGACTGAAATATCGTCATAGTTTTAGTTTTATAGGATATCGATGATTCTTCCCAATGAACCATCCATATAGAAACAATCATCTAATATTTGACAATTCCATGGAGAATGATGATCCACCTCAACGTATGTCTGGAACTGATGTGATTAATGAATTGAAAGATTTTAGTTATTCATTTGGGAAGGGTGTAATGAAATCTAGAAAGAGGAAAAATGTTTCCAATGATACCTGTTACAATAGGAAGAAGAAGAGTATATTATTTGAGTTGTCGTATTGGTCAACCAACTTGTTACGTCATTTATTAGACATAATTCACATTGAAAATAATATATATAAAATGTTTCTTTTGATTCTTTTAATTATCAAGGGGAAGACAAAAGATGATTTATGATCACGGCATGACTTGGTAGATTAGGGGATCAGAGCATAATTACATCCTATCTGGATCAGTGAAGATAAATGGAAAGTTCCATGTGTTTCTTATGTGATGACACCTTTTGAAAAAAATCAATTTCTGGAAGTTCTAGAGACTATTAATGTTCTTGATGGATATTAAATCAATATATCAAAACGGGTCAACATAAAAGAGTTGAAGCTGAAATCTTTGAAGACTCGTGATTATCACGTCCTTTTGCATGAGTTGATTCCAGTAGCAATCTGTCATCTCTTTTATAATATTGTTAGTGTCTCAGTTATTAGGTTGTGCTATTCATATAGAGATCTTTGTGCTTAGAGGTTGTCCAAATCCTTCTTGCAAAAACTATTGGCAGATACACCATTAATTTTGTGTGAGTTAGAGAAAATATTCCCTCCATCATTTTTTGCATGCTTGTTGCATCTGACTATCCATATTCCGACCGAAATACTTCTTGGAGGACTCATTGCATTCCGTTGGATGTATCGAACATAAAGAAACATGTTCACATTTAAATCATATGTTCTGAATATGAATTATCCCAAAGGTTCTATTGTGAACGGTAACTTGGCTCAAGAATGTATGGATTTATGCTTAATGTATTTGTTTGATCATTCTACGAGAATAAACAGAATAAAGAGAAATAAAGAAGAACAGTATGGGTAAATTGAAATAAGTTTTCCATCACTTCCTCAGACATGAGGAATTACAAGATCATATACATTGACGACATCAAGCCTTGAACATCGAGAGATGGAACATTGCACAGTGTTGTTCAATTGTGATTTGTTCGATGAGTATATCATGTGAGTAAATTGTACATGTATCTCTTATCTTATCTCTTGTAATTTTAAATATTTGTTATACTATTATAATTTTTATCTACATGGAAAAAAAAGAATTGATATATAGAAATCAACATTCTTTATATTTGAGAATGAAAGAGACGTTGCATAGCGAAGGGTTTTCTGCTTGGTTGAAATTGAAGGTAAAAATATTAATGTAATAACTAAATAAAAATAATATTTAATTAAGTTTAATATTTGTTTATATTTCAGGTATCGAGTTTTCCTGCAGACTCTATTTCTGAGGAAACAGTTGCTTTGGCTTTTGGTCCTAATATGATGGTTCATGCTTGTAAATCACTTGTGATCAATGGATACAAGATTATAATCAATGAATGAGCAAGAAACATGAGATCACAACATAATGGTGTTATGCTAACTGCCACAACAGACTGTTATGCCAGTTCATTGGAAACTAGACCTCGTTCTGAAAATGTTTCTTATTATGGAGTCATGGAGAATATAATAATTTTGTATTATTACTCGCATGGTCGAGTCACAATGATGAAATGTCAATGCTTTGATTCAATGATGAGGCAAGGAAAATTAATCATTGATTGTGGATTTCAAGTTATTGACAGGACTCGCAATCTTTCCACCGATGAACCATATGTATTGGAATCAATGCTGAAACAAGTTTTTTATGTCAGAGATCATCATCATCCTAAATTTGGTGTAATTAGTGATGTAAATCCCTAAAATCATATTGATGATATTGATTATAAAGTTGACACTATCCCTACTGAAATTGGAAGCAACCCGTTTATTACTAATGATGACGCCAATAGCTCAATTGTCAGAGTTGATTGTGAACCCAAAGTTGTGGTGGGAAATATATAGAATCATACAGTTTTTTTCTCACCTACATGATTAACCTACATCATTCAGAGTGTGTATCCTAGTACTTACCTTCAAACCACCATAAATCTTCTTTTAATTTATGTTTTCTTTATCAGAATGGATTTTCCATTTTTTTTGGGTTTCACATTAGTTATCTGTTTCTAATTACTTCCATATTTGTTTTCATTGCAGTAAATGACACCCATTGAAGAGGGGTAATGAAAAAAGATGATAGATAATAATTGTTTCATGATACAGATGGGTGTTCCTCCACTCATACCTGTTGTGAGTATTTTATTTCATATATAAATATTTCAATAACTTATAATATCATTTGTTAACATTTTTGTTAAACTTTTTTTTCAGGATCGACCCCTAGATGAGAGATATCTAACGAAGAGATTGATATTGCTCCCTATAGAGAGGTTAGTGGTAGGAGGGGGGTGCTGTCAGAGATGGATGATCATCTAGTGGTCCCGGTACTGAGGAAGGTGGTACAAGGGATCATGGGGCCAGAGTTAGATGATCCACTTCGACATACGTATCTTCTTCGCCCAATTTTGATCATGGCGTGTCTTCAGGGACACATGAGATATTTAGACCTTCGATGTTTACTCTACCAGTTGGCCAGACGTTGATGCCGTCATCTTTTGCTTTTGGTTCATTATCTCCGAGCTATTATATTTATCCTTCTTCAACTCCTGCTGCAACATAGTATGTGGCTGAGGATCATACACTGAGGGACACTCCACCTATACCGGATATTCCATCAGCTTCTGCACATCCATTGATGCCCATTGATCTGACTACCACAGGTATATTTATATAACTCTATCAAATTTTTATACCAAAATTTATTTTATTATAACTTGTACTGATATTATTTTTCTTTAATAAAAAATTCATCTACAGATACGAGGTGGGGAGAGGGCGTACTCTCTTGCGTGTGGTATGGAACCACCAGACACAGTTGATGGTTGAATACAATGATGATGGTCAATTGATTGAGAAATCTGGGTAGGAATGTTAGGGTTTTTTGGTGATGCTATCCAAATACTCTGATATCATTCTGGTCAGCCCTCTCTCTTGGAGACATCTGCCACATGAAGTCAAAGATAATTTATGGGCACAAATATGGATAAAAAATCTATTGGATTTAATGTAGGATTTTCTTTGTATTTATATGAACTAATATATTTGGATTCAGCTTCGGTTTAAATACCCTGATGGCGAAGGTGCACGAACATCGGGTTTAAAATAGTTAGGAGAGCTTTGGAGAGCTTATAAGCATGCATTGTATGTTGTCTAGTGTGATAGAGTGGGTACGGAGTTAGAGACATTACCTATCGTGGATGACTGCCCGATGGAGAAATATCGCCAAATGATTACCCATTGGGCGACTACCAAATTTAAGGTATTAATCTCATTTGAGGTATTTAAATGAGAGTTTTCATATTTTTCATTAATATAATCATATTTATTATTAAACATTATTTAGGAGTATTCTGAAAAAAAACAAAAAAAACATTGATTCAATGAAATACCTCTACACTTTTTGGCGCACAACGATTTCAGATCATGAGAGGCAGGTGGTACGATATAATTGTTTATATTTTTTCTTTTGGACTTTCCCTTTTTATTGTTTCCAACATTAATTATGTGATTCATTTAATATTTAATATATGATTAGACATGCAATTTATATTGTTTCAATATCATTACAGAAGCACAAAATTAATATTAAGTGACGTATCCCTCTTTCAAAATTGTTTTGCTTGAGTAGAAGAAAAAAATATGGAACTGCGGTAAATGAATCAACCCCATAAAAGATTGTATGTTTTTATTTTTTATTTAAAAATATAATATCTATTTTGAAATTTATTAATCTATTAATATTTTTAATAGGCTAATTTAGAGGCTCTTGATGCCCATGAGCGAGACAATTTTGGGCCACACGATCATTTATATCAGGTTTTGGGAGAGGAGAAATTTGGTCGAGTACGCTGCCGACCTGGAAAGATTATTGTCCCGAAGAGGTGTTGGTCATCCCCAGGTATCCATTCTATTACCACAGAGAAGGAATAGGTCAAGGTTCATGCATGACTGTCTGATAAAATGGTCACCGAGTTGGAAGTACAAGTTCAAACGAGGGACAAAGAATTTATGAAACTGATGAAAGATTTATCTTCATCACATCCAACAAAGGCTAGCACGGCTTGTTAGACATTTATGTTGTCGATGGGTGCATTATCCAATGCACCAGGCGGAAACTCTAGCGGCGGTCAAAATGATGACGTTCTTGGTGATGACGAGGATGCTGAAGAGGATGAGGGAGAGGATGAGGATGAGGATGAGTGCGAGGATGGGGCTGAGGGAGACGATGGGGACGAGGGCGAGGATGGGGATGAGGGCGAGGATGGGGCCGAGGACGAGGATGTGGCCGCCGATGAGAATGGGGACGATGACGAGGACAACGAAGAGGACAGAGATGGTGGCGGGGATGAGGCCGATGATGACATTGGTGATTGTGATGGTGATTAGGGGCAGAATGTTCCACTACATTTTTTAATTCTGTATAACTCTATATTTTTGAACCTGGTTGTCCACTCTGGGGTTTTCCTCTACTTTATAGATATTTTGTTATCAGATATATTTTTTGCACGTGATTCTTATTGTATGATTAGTCTACTACCTAGACCTTTAGTATTCCATGGTACTGTGATACCCATTTTTCTATTTTTTATTACATAGCTTTCTTAGTTATCCATGTATTTCATGTTTATGTCATTTTACCACAGAAGTGCATTTTATGTCATTTATTCCTGATAGTTTGATGCCTGATAGTAACATGCGTGGAATAATCACATGCAAATAAATGTGCGTTTGCAAGTAGTAATTGTAAATTATTGTTTTGATCATACCAAGGACCTGATTGTAGCTTTATTTTGTGTCCTCTGTTCAGGTCTCACATGTTCTCCCAATGCACCTTGTCCATAATGCCTTCATGCTTCACTATTTTAGGGAGCTGTGTTGGTAATAAAAATTTCAGGAAAGGATCCTTCTGCACTTGGTTTGGATACTTTATCACAAGAAATATTTTCTTTTCAAGGTTTTAGCTTCAAAAAAAATTTAATTTTACTTAAGTTTTAATTCTTTAGGAAAACATTACTTGGGACAAACACTATTGATTTTATATATAATGTTTCAAGTCCAAATTAATATTTAATTTTGTGCATGTATATTAAAACCCCACAACTATTAAACATCATATTTGTGCTTCAAAGATTTCAAGTGTCACTTATACATTTTTTCAATTCATTATGAAGAGTTATATATGAGATTGTGTTATTTACATGTACTCTGCTCATTTAAATGTTGACCTTGTTTAAGAATAACTCAACCATATTTTCAGATATAATTCCTTTTCTATACACATTTCTTTATGTTACCTTTCCTCCAAACTATCTCATCCAATTTCTTATACAATTATTTCCCATCTTCTAATACATATTGTTTTTAATGACTTCATATGAATAACTGTTTCCCTAATGATTATGAAAAGATGTTTACATATTCGTTATAGTCACCATTGTAGGTTAATACGAATAGATTTATATCTAGAATTTTAATGAACTAAATGATTCAATATATGAAATTTAGTTTGACAAGTTAATATTGTCATCCTAATGTATAAAAACAATCACTCAAAATATTATTGATTATGTTATTATTTCTGTGTTTTTGAAGTGAATCAGGCTGTTTTTGAATTTCCATTATGTTTAGGGGATGATTTCTATTTTAGTAATGGTGGATCTTCTGGGAATTTTGGGGATGCCAACTAAATTCTGGAATACTTATTGAAGTGTTTCAAAATTTATCACACCTACTATTTTAACAGATTTCTTATATATAATTATGAATTTCTTATTAAATTTTTTCCTTATTATTCATACATAGTATGTATTGTTGTTTTTATATATTACTATATCTACATGTAAAATTATTTCATGAATGAGCAGGTGCTGGGGGAAGAGGTTGGGTAGCGGGGGAGGGGAGGGGAGGGGGCTGCTGGTGGAAAAGGATGGGAAGGAGGGGTGGGGCAGGGGCTGCAGGAGGAAAAGGGTGGGCAGGGGGGAGGGGAGGGGAGGGCCAGGGGTTGGTCATGTTGGAGGGGAGGGTAGGGATGGTGAGGGGATTGTAGGGTAGGGGAGGGGCTGGGTGATGGCATGAGGGAGGGGGCTACTGGGGGATAAGGTTGTGCAGGGGAGAGGGGGCTGCTGGGGGAAATGGGTGGGCAAGGGGGAGGGGAGGGTAGGGGCAGGGGCTACACGAGGAAAATGGTTGGAAGGGGAGGGGAGGGGAGGGGAAAGGGCTGGGTAGGTTAGAGGGGAGGGTAGGGAATGGGAGGGGAGAGGAGGGTGGGGGAGGGGGCTGCTCGGGGAAAAGGGAGGGAAGGGCGGAGGGGAGGGGAGGGGCAGGGGATGGACAGTTTAGAGGGGAGGGGAGGGGAGGGGTGGGTCGGGGAGGGGAAGGGTGGCTCGGGGAGAGGAGAATGGTGGCAGGAGGGAGGGGGTGCTGGGGAAGAGGTTGGGTAGGGGGGAGGGGAGGGGAGGGGGTTCTAGGGGAAAAGGGTGGGCAAGGGGGAGGGGAGGGGAGGGGCATGGGGCTGCTAGAGGAAAAGGGTGTGCATGGGGGGAGTATAGGGGAGGGGCATGGGATGGAAAGGTTGGAGGGGAGGGCAAGGAATGGGAGGGGAGGGGACAGTATGGGAGGGGTTGGGTGATGGCCGGAGGGAGAGGTTACTGGGGGAAAAGGTTGGGAAGGCGGGGTGGAGGAGAGGGGAAGTGGATGGGCAGGTTGGTTTGTTTTCAAATGTATTACATCATGTTTTTAATTACATTTTCCACTATTTTTGTCAATTTTTTTATGTTTTCCTCTTTTTTATGGCCAGATTCTCTCCCCATTATTAATTCACAAGATGTAATACAATTTTTTTATGTTCTCCAGGTTGATTAATTCTCATGATGCAGTACTGTTTTTTTTCATTGACAAATGTTGATGATCCAATGGGTGGAAAAAATGGGCTATGAAAAATCAACTAGCCTTCAATCTTACCAGCCATCACAGGTAGTGGATTACCTATATTTTCACATGTTTATCATATCCAGTCAAAAAATTAGATACATGTTGATTTCTCGTATGTTTCTATCATTCATTTCACATGTTGTGTTGAACGAATCATGGAAATTTTTTGGAGAAGATATTTTATACTTGATGGAAGAGCAGGTCAGGGTGGGACGAGAGGGGGAGATCTGGGTAGGGGGGAGGGGCTATTGTGGGAAGGGGCATGGCAGGGTGGGGGAAGTGGATGGCTAGGGGGGATTGTTGGGGGAAGGGGCTACTCAGGGGGGGCTGATGTGAGATGGGGAGGTGTTGCATGTTTCATTGATTTTGTTTTTTTTATTATTTTAAATGTATGTTAGTTCAGGATTACTATTTAAATTTGTTTATAATAAATTTTTCAGTATTGTTCCAAAAAAATTTATGCTTTAAACTGTTTCATAGCTGTGTAGATGTGTAGTGGAAAATTATTCAGGGAAATCAACAATTTGGTTATTAGGATGTTCAATGTGTCTTTTGTGATGGATCTTCTCTTAAAGAAAATGAAATGTCTTTTCTGCTATGATTTATGATATGATGTCAACAAAAAATAGTTATTGCTGAAGTGGAATCTCATTTGGGACAACTTGTGTGTTTTAAACACAGTATAATAATTTCTCCTTGGTTGGAAACTAATACTGTTAAAGGGTGCATAATATTGATCATTCATGATGTCCTCTTCAAACAGACCTTTAGGGAGGGTGTCTTCGTTGGAGATTCATTTGGTTCTCAAGGTACTATCGCCAATAATTATATAATTTATCATGAATAATGGTACTTTACATTTATGAATTACTCCAACATAATATTAGATATATTTTCATTTATATACATATTTTCTGTCCTTCTAATGGAATTAGGCACACTTATTGAAAATGTCTTATAAAACTGACCACTTACTATTAGAAGATAAAAAAAATAATGGTTTATAATATTTTGATGCTGACCATGCAGTTAGAGTTCTCAAAGTCAGTTATTATGAAGGGATACCAAGAATGAAGGAAATCATGTCCCTCCCTAAATGGTACCTGATTGGATATTTCATTTGATGCTTTTTGCATGATCACTATGTCATTGATGACAGAGATAGGTTATACTCTGAAATTGATCCTGAATAATGTAAATTAATTACGATGCATTCAGGCTTAGATGTTATGCTAAATTGATGGTTCTGGTGCTGCAAGAGAGGGATTTAAAAGTTCTTAGGTTGTTTGGATTTCCTTAAACTAGATAAACAAATCCATTTTTGGGTTCTATAACATCTTATTACAATTGATATTGCACATTATGTAACTATCATTCCTCAGATTCCTGAAATTAAATCCCACGTAGTCAGTATTTCTATAACATTTATTCCTTATAGACTATTACTCATTATGTAAATTTTTTCCTCAATATCATTAACTTCTATTCCTCCATTATGTATTTGTAATTCTATTCAAAAAGAAATCATTTTATGAGAATACAACAACTGAAAATACAAAATATCGATCAAAGGAATTAGAATTCTATTGAAAATTTAGGAAAAATATACATGGGTCATATATGATGTGTACGAATCAACCCCACCACAATCCGTGTAACGGTGTGGCCGGTATCACTCAAAGTGTCTCACATTAATTTGAAATGGACAGGATTTTAAGAGAAAACAACAACCGATATACGAAAAACCAACCAAATTCATTCATAATCTGTTGATAATTTTGGAATAGTTTCCATGGGTCATTTGTGACGTGTATGAGTCAAGATCGCCTCAATCAGAAGGCCGGTGTGGCCGGTACCACTCAAAGTATCTTTCCTTTGTATAAAATGGATGCGCTTTTAAGTAAAATAAATGACATTCGGAAAACTGAACAAACGCATTCGGATTGTGTTTATACTTTAGAAAAATGATCCATGGGTCATTTGTGATGTGTACGAGTCAACCCCGACTCAATCCGAGGCACGGTGTGGCTGACACCACTCAAAGTGTCTCACTTTTCCTTGGAATGGACAATAGTTTAAGGCAAAATGAAAACTGACATAAGGAAAACGAACCAAACAGATTTGGATTCTGTTGATACTTTAGGAAAAGTATTCATGGGTCATTTGTGACGTGTATGAGTCAACCCCTCCTCAATATGAGACACGGTGTGGACGGTACCTCTCAAACAGTTTCACTTTTATTTGAAATGGACAGGATTTTAAGTGAAAACAACAACCGACATACGTAAAATCAACCAAATGCCTTTGGATTCATTTTATTATTTAAGAAAAGTTTCCATGGGTCACTTGTGACGTGTACGAGTCAACCCCACCTCAATCCGAGGGCCGATGTGGCTGGTAAAACAGAAAGTGATTTTCTTTAGTTTAAAATGGATGCACTTTTAAGTAAAATAAACAACATACAGAAAACCAACCAAACATATTCGGATTGTGTTGATACTTTTTTAAAACGATCCATGGGTCATTTCTGACGTGTACGAGTCATCCCTGCCTCAATCAGAGGTGCGGTATGGCCGGCACCACTCAAAGTGTATCACTTTTCATTGAAATGGACAACAGTTGAAGTAAAAACAACAACTGGAAAACGGGAAATGTACCAAACACATTCGGATTCTGTTGATACTTTATGAAAAGTATCCATGGGTCATTTGTGACGTGTATGAGTCAACCCCACCTCAATCTGAGGCATGGTGTGGCCGATACCACTCAAATTGTCTCACTTTTATTTGAAATGGACATGATTTTAAGTGAAAACAACAACTGACATATGGAAAACTGATCAAACACATTCAGATTATGTTGAAACTTTAGTAAAATGATCCATGGGTCATATGTGACGTGTACGAGTCAACCCCGCCTCAATATGAGGCACGGTGAGGGAGGAACCATTCAAAGTCTCTATTTTGTTTGAAAAGGACATCATTTTAAGTGAATACAACTGAAATTTACACTCATCAACGATAATCACAAAATCTTTTTCATTAATTGGGTAGTTTCACTCATGGGGTCATAAGTGATACGAATCCTAAAAAAATACCTTTCACCATATATTATAAACAATACAAGTTCAATGAAAAATTCATCACAAATCATTATATAACCAAATCTAGGATCAGAAAAGAGGGATATGAGCCAATTTCAAACTCTTATTCAACTATAATATGTATTTCTCATACTATTCTGCCTATTAGAATTTTATGGGGAGGTGGGGGGGGGGGCTGTGCTGGTTGGGGGGTTGTGCCGGGGTGAGTGAATTACTACCGGATGATTGTTTTCATATGATAATTGAAATAGGGAATTGTAGTACATGACATGGTTGCAAGAGTTTTATGGTTTTATGTATTTGTTTGTTCTTTTAAAGGTGTTTTTTATACTTTTTACGTCTGTATGTCGTTTTTGTGATATTATTTATGCAGGTGTATAGTGGAGGGGCTACTAGAGGGGGGCCACTGTGCAGTAGTTCTGGAAAAACTCAATACCAACAGTTTTAAACCTATGGTATAAGAGTGCTGGAATTCGTGAAAAACACTATACCAACGGTATAGTACCGTTGATATAGGTGTTCTTGAATTCAGGAAAAACACAATACCAACGGTTTAGAACCATTGGTATAGGTGTTCTGGAATTCTGGAAAAACAAAATACCATCGGTTCTAAACCATTGGTATAAGTGTTCTGGAAAATCCCATTACCAACGGTTGAAAACCGTTGGTATAATAATTCTCAAAAAATACAGTAACTACGGTTATAAACAGTTCGAATACATTGGGAGAAATTAAAAAAACAATATACCAACTGTTTAGATCAAATCGTTGGTATAAGGAATTCCTAACGGCTTACTACCCAATGGTTTGGAAAACCATTGGTATAGGCTATACCAACGGTAATCCAGCCTATACCAACGGTTTAGAACCGTTGGTATAACCTTATTTTCAAGTAGTGTATTTTAATTGTTTATTTCTAAAAGGGTAATGTATCCCCCACATTTATGTGTTACCCTTCAGCCTTTATTGTCATCCTTTATCATCTTGGTGTTTATGCATAATGACCATTAATGACTTTTTGTACTCTCAAGCTAATAAGAATTGGTCAGTCATTACAAATGATATCAGTCTGGGCCTTTCATTTTGGTACAAATGTTTTCAGCTTGTTCAGTCCTTATCTAAAAAGTAGTCATTAATTTTCTCAGTTTTGGAGGTGGAATTAATTCTCGTATATTCCTTGGTTTGGAATCATATATAGGAGTTAGATTGTCGGAACATAAAATGTGTTGCAAAAAAGGACTTTGCTAACCCTATTATGATGAACATCATGTTACAAGGGAGTTGGGTACAGATGTGTTGGGAGACATTTTTAGGATTTGAAAATAACATTTTTATGGGTTTGTCCAATGATACGAGCATGATTTGCATTGTAGAGGAATGAATTCCATACATAGAGTGCAAATATCATTCCGAGTAATGAATCTTGTTGAAATAAAGTGTTTTTTAGGAAAAAGTTTGAAATTGTTTTTCAAATTAAATATCTTGAAAAAGGACTTGCTTATTGAATTTTGGAAATGGTTTATTATAAAAAATCAAGTGGAATGTTTCAAAAATGATGGAATGTGAAAAAAGATGTTTTTGGAAAATAATGTTGTGATAGTTGATGTGATATAATTTGAAATACTAAACCATCAGTTTCAAGAGAGTGAGATTGTCAGTGTTTTTTATTGGATAAGAAAATAGAGTCTGCTAGGTGTCATAGGAACCACATGGAAGAATATGTTGATAATTTAGTTGCACCTTAGCCACAGTTGAACCAATAATTGGTCCAAAGAATCACTATGTATTTTTAAACAGTCTGGTTGGGGATGAAACCACATATCATGTACAAGATATTCTTCACTGATAAGGATCCAAGTGGATATATTACCGTTATATTCACTAGAGGAGCTGATAACAGTATCACATATTTATAGAATAAGTGGGACACCTTTTTTCAAGAGGATGGAACATATCAAAATCAGACCACACGAGTAATTAACAATCATCCAAAACAAAAGGGAAATCATTGATGTTTTTAGTGTGGTTCCATTTTTGGAATAAATCAAGAGTGTGCAATATCACCAAGGGAATACCATAATTGAAACAAGAAAGGACATCTCAAGTGCTTTTGTCACAGTTCTATGAGGTCAAGTGCTCAAGACAATTCAAAAAACTCAAATGCATCATATTCATCGACATAGAGAGCATAATAGAATCAGTCCCATCAGTATTGATTATATAGACATGGTGATTCAAGAAAAACCAATACACCTCAACCAGGGAAATCTCAGTAAGGCAATAAAGAGAACATTGCAGTGATGAAGAAATTATATATATGTGAGGAGAAGATTTCTAATGATCATGTTGGGCCATATACTGTGAGATGTATGATTCATTTGAATTCCTCCTTTCTTCAAGTACTCCTTGATAGTGGTGCATAAAATTCTTTCATTGCATCTGATGGTGTCGTGTTACATTTCATAAAGATGGAAATTATTGCTTATGTTTGTAAAATCCAAACACATCTCATGGGAAATGAATTTCAAAACGATGTGTCTAGAGGATGTGATATAACAATTGATAGAGATGAACTAAAGTGTGACTTCTCATTATTGGACTTGGAGGTCTATGATGTAATATTGGCTGTGTATTGGTTGACATTGTTTAAGGATCTAATGTAATGTTAATGGATAATATTATGCTTTATGACTAAGGATGAAGTCAAGTATCTCTTAGGAGGGGAGAAGATGTTAAATAAATGTGAAAAGAATTTGTTCACAGTAATTGTAGGAATGATCTCTTATGAGTTGGCAGTGTTGACTTTGGCATCAATAGAAGAGATCAAGGGAAATAATTTACATGAACATGTGTATAAATTTCGAAATGTATTTCATATTAATTATCTGGGATTCCACCTATATGGTATGTGTAGATTATGATAGATCTCATTAAGAATACTAGTCCTCTTTCCCTTCCATCTAATAGAGTGGCACTAATAGAGTTACTGGAATTGAAAGTGAGGTTGGAGGAGCTGGAAAGAATGGGTTTCATTAGGCAATGTAAGTCTCCTTGGAAAACACCATACATTTTCATGAAGAATTATTATTGAACTCTTTATATGTGTGTTCAATATCCTACGCATAACCATTTTGAAATAACTAACAGATATCCACATCCATGCATTTATTATCTATTAGATAAATTAAGGGGAGTTTTGTGGTTCTTCAAGATTGACATGCAATCGGGATATTTTCAATTGCGATTTCAGAAGGATGATATTCCAAAGAAAACATTAAAAGGCAGATATAGCCTCTATGAATATGTAGTCATTCCTTTCAGTCTCATGAAACCACCCTCGTTTTTCATGGAGTTGATGAATCCGATATTTCATGAATATCTAGATTCTTTTATTGTGGTGTTTTTGGATGACATATTGGTGCATTCAAATATAAGGTATGACTATAAGGAGAACATGGAAACATTTTCACAAATAATGAGGGTTCACTGTTTGTATTCCAAAATATCAAACTGTGATTTTTGGATATAGGATGTTTGTTTTCATGGCCATGTCATTTCTGAAAAGAATTGTTTTTTGGATATTAAAAATATAAAAGACATTATATCATAGAAACCAGTGAATAGCGTCTCTAAGATAAATTTTTCTCTAGGTTTAGCTAGTTACTACCGATACATTTTCCATGATTTCTCCCGAATTTCTACACCAATGAAAACACTAATAAAAAAGAATTCTCTATTCCAATGGATATAAAAATTTCATAAGTCCTTCCAATAATTAAAGGTTTTTCATACATCATCACCTATCTTGATTTTTACAAGAATCAGGACAGGGGTATGTGGTGTATTGTGATGGTTCAGGATATGGGCTCTGATGTGATCTCTTGAAAGGATACCATGTGTTTTCTTATAGTTCAAGAATGCTTAGGGTACATGAGAAAAATTACCCAACACACAATTTGGAGTTTTTTGTAGTCATCCATGCTTTGAAAAATGGAGAACTATCACTTTGATGAAAAATTCACTATGTTCACAGATCACAAAAGGTTGAATCACATTTTCACCTAGTAAGATTTAAATATTAAGCAAAGGATATGGATTTAGTATCCCCTTATGTTTGACTTTGACATGATTTATACATGTGGGTGGAGTGCATGTAGTCATTTGATATTGATTTTTATTTAATTTCCTTGTAAAGGAAATTATGGGGAGATGCTTTGAACAAAAAGACTCATACATATAATGTTTATGAATCCATTGGAGAATAGAAATATATGGCCATATTCTAAGAGAGGTTCATTTTTTATCTGAAGAAACATGGTAAGACTATCCTATAAACCTAATTTTGATATCTACTCCTCTTTAACATATAATAATGAGAAAACTAGCTATTCCCAAGGGCATTTTGTATGAGAAAGAATATTTGATGATGATACATATTCTGGTTGGGAAACATATGGGTATTATACCTTACATTTCAATAGTTATGTATGGTTCCAAACCAACATCAGAGAGGAGGTGATGTGGTAATGTTAAGCCTCAACTTGGTTGGTTCACCCCAGTGTCACAAATATTAATAGAGATCTAAAGATCCATTAATATTCTCCTTGTACGAAATAATCTAGTAATACCATCATCAGTTGGTGTTCCACTATTCATAATGTGAAGGTAGAATATCATCATCTTGAAGGTATTTTTTAGTCATTTTCTTTTACCAATAGTAAATGGGATGAAGTTTCGATAAAATTAATTACTTGACTAACATTATCACAATATGATAATGATCTTGCGTGTTTTTTCATAAATCAAATAACAAAGGTCTGATAAGTCATATCAATTATAAGGTCCTACATAGAAGATGATCTTGGGGATCTTTATGTGATATAGGTTGTAAGTCTTCATTGAGATCCTTGATCTACAATTTCTAGTAGTGAATATCATTTCATGTCTTAGTTTTGGAAGGGGATGCTGAAGCCCCGAGTTAAAAATGTTCTATAGAGTATGTCGTATCACCAATATACTAGAGGAATGAAAGAGAGTACATTTCAGGTGCCACATGAGATTCTCCGCTCACATATCATTGGCATGGGATGATTCTGAGAGAAACAAATTCTCTTGAAATGTTCTCTTATAATAAAATATTTCTGGTTAAAATCGAGATGGATCCTAATAACGCCTTTTATTGTTGGTTTTCCATTCACCTCTATACAATGTAGAGGCATGGGAAGTAGATATGCATGGACTAAATATCATGATGTAGACTAAAGAAAAGGCCCATCTATTCAAAACAATCACATTGGATGCTCTATCTAGATAGTAGTCATATGGACGTTCAATTCGGAGACCTATGGATTTCGAGGTCAGAGACCAGTTATTATCGTGATTCCCTCCCTGTTTGGTCCATATATTTATTCTAATGTATGATATGCTCTTACCTAGGTTTGGGGGACCCTTTGAGGTCATTAAATGGATCAGGATAGTGGCTTACTAGTTGCCACTTCTTTATTGATGATGGTGTATTCCTGCTATCTTTCATGTACCTCAACATCACCGATATTTTCCAGACCCATCACAAGGGTTTTCTCTTGATGAGTTTGAATTGCATGTTGATTCTACCATTTTTGTCTATCCATTTCATGTTTGGGATATAACCACGAATACACTCATAGGATAGCCAGTTCCATTAGTACATGTGTTTTGGTAGTGTAATGGACAGGACCCCTCCGGTCCATTCCTTTGTTGAAATCGATCTGGTCAACACAACGCACGTTATAATGATATTTTTTTGGTGACGATTTAATAAATTTTAATTGGGGTTTTGTTATAAGTGTTATACTAAATAATAATAATAATAATGTTGGCTTAATTTTTTTGAATGATCCGTTAATAAATTTAAATTTTGAATTAAATTCAATGTGATATGAGAATAAATGAGAGATGTTATGATAATTGTGTAAAAATAATTAAATAAATGATTAAAATGAATTTTGGGCCTGCCACATGGAGAATGAGGAGGAGACATTTTGTTGTGGGCATGATGAATATTTTTGGTAGGAATGAGATTGGAGAGAGAATATTAACAATATATTAATAATGATATGAAATAAAAGGAGAGGCGCACCAATAAAATAATGATTGGAGAGAGAATTAGATTGAAGAGAGAAAAGGGTTAAATGAAATAAAGATTTAATATTTAAACCAATAAAATAAATAATTTAAAGTGGAGTCAATCATGGGACGTGTTGAACATGGAGAAAAGAAAGTGGGAGGCGCCACTTGTGGAGTGAGTTAAAGATTTGAAATAAATTGGAGAGAGAGTGTGAGAATTAAAAGGGAAGTAATAAAAGAAAAGAAAAAGAAATCAATTAAGGAGAAAAGGAGAAAGGCGCACCAAATTGGAGTGAGAGGGTTTGGTAGATTTAGGTATTTGAAATAAATCAATTAAAAATAACAATATAATAATCATGTTAACGTTTTTGTAGGTAAAACACTTTTCCGACCATAACTTATTCGTGTGACCTCGGTTTCACGAACCGTCTGCGGTAGTGTGACCCTGACATCAAGACAGAAATTATGAGTCCCATATTGGAGGACATTTTCGGGGTTTCGGATTGGGTACCCGAAGCGGTTGGTAAATAATAGATTTAATATTATTATTAAATCTTTGGCTCGTCATAACTTCCATGTGCGACGTCCGATTGGCTTCTCATCAGTGGCGATGTGATCCAATAATAAATATGGTCAATTCAGTATAATGTTTAATATTAAATTATGGTTCGTGTCTCGGCTCCATGAGACACCCAATATAAATAATATTGTTATTATTACGGGATCTTGTATCCAACGTATCTCCCTCATACGATATCGGATTGACGATCTGTCAGCGACAGCGTAACCCTGAAATTATGACGGTCATTTTAAGACCATTAATGAGCTACTTTTATGACTCATGCCTCGGGTCAACGAAACAACACATATTAATAGAATTATCATTATTATTAAAACGCGTGGAAACAGCGTGACGTGTCGTGTGTTGACCAGTCAAAACACGTAACGAGTGTACAGTCACACCGTTTATTCATCAATACATGTTGCATACTGTTTTACCTATTCTTTGGCTATATAAGAAAGGGTCGCGGATTATTTCCAGACCAATCGCTTCTTCTTCGCACGACGACACTCTTGGATGATCAAGAAGTCTTCCTCCTCAAACTTCTTTGTCCGAGCTCCAAATTACGATCTGTCAGCGGCCACAGGATCGTAGCGACGAGACGAAGCTTCTAAGCCCAGACTTGTCACCTTTCCTTCTGGCCTTCCTTCTCCAGCTTCCATCCTAGGAGGAGTTTGTCGGGTTTGGCGAAGGCGGAGGACACCGAAGGACGTCGTCGGAAGTGACGTGATCGGGACATTTGAAGTAGGGGTTTACCTTCATCTCTCTTTTTGGTGCAACATGCAGGGTGGGATATTTTTCTTTTGTTCCATGGGATGCAGTTGAACTTTAAATAAAGATAATAACAGGATAAAGAAGGGTTTGGGGTTTTGTGCTATTTCTATTGCCTTCCAGTTTCTTTATCTTCTGATTGTGATTTTGGATTGAAAGGCCTTTGCCTACTGAAAATCAAGGTCGTTGGTGGCCTTTCCGTGCGCAATTGATATCTGAATTGTTTGTGGTTGGTTTTGTTAAAACATGGAAAATGGATAAGCACGTAAAGACTAGCTGATTAAATGAGAATGAAAACCTTGTGTGATCACCCCGGTTGAACAATGTTGGAATAATGAACATGTTGGTGGTTTGGTTGTTTTGTGGAAAATGCCTTTATTTATGAAAAGTGTTTTGATTATGAAATGTGTTTTGAAGTAAAAGGTGTTTTCAAATGCGGAAATGTTTTGTGTGTGGAAAGGGTATTATGCGTGGAACTATGAAATAAATGAATGATGGAATGTTGTGTGGTTGTGATAATATTTTGTAAATGAAATGGCATGTGGTTGCTTGCGTTTTTACCTAACCTTGGTTGTGGATGGTAGGGATATGTTTGTGAACGGTTTGTTCTGGATGATAGTTGCCCAATAGTAATAATTTGATAAACCATTTCATGAAACATGAAAACCTAAATGGGGTTGGGGGATGATTGTTTGGTTGTTGATGCATGCTTCGTGGTAGCAGTGCCGAGGCACATGCTCAGTTTCTCTTTTAAAGAAGCCATAGGTTGGGCTGTGTGTTTGGAATATGTATATATATAATTGTATCTTTGTGTTTTGTCGCACCACAACCATGTCAAGAGCCTAGTGCTAAACACTCCCATTTTATGGGAGAGGGTGTTCCCCCTTAGTTACTAGCTCCTTCCTGCTCCTTCTTCCATAGGCTATGATGGCTTGAGGTGACCTTACACCCAAGACTCTTCGGGTAGGTCTCGGAGGCTGTGATGGCTTGAGGCGACCTTTATCCCAAGACCCTTCGGGCAGGCTTAACGTTCCCAAGAGCCTTCGGGATGAGGCCTAGGTGTCTGCGGGCGGTTTAGTGGTTGTATCCCAGGTGTGTGCGGGCGAGATGCGTGGTTGTGAGGCCCAGGTGTGTGCGGGCGGGATGCGTGGTTTGGCCGAGGTGTGTGCGGGAGGGAAGAGTGTGGTAGCGTCAGGACGTTTCTCGTTAGGAAGAGCAGCATCTAATTAAGTGGGAAATGGTGCGGGGTACCCAATACTTTTGTTCTATATATATATACTAAACTTGTTTATGTTACTTGGTGAGTGTGACCAGTGAGGCTGGGTGGATAGTTTTTCCTTGTTAGTTTCTGGTTCTTCTATTTTCTCACGGGACCTTAGGGTGTCTCCCCACTTGTGCACGAGAGCTTTAGGTTCTCGACTGAGTATACTTGTATGCTCACCCTACGTTTTTTCAGGTTTTCAGGAGGACTACCAGGGCCGTGCGGGACCCTACTAGTCAGGCAGTGGGAGCGGTGCAGTTGCTGTTTTCTTGTTTTTCTTTTGGTACTATACTCACTTGTACTTTTGAGCTTCCTTGTACTTGTACCTTGTTATAAAAATTTTTTAAACATGCATGTGGTCTTGGTTTGGGTTTATTTATATACACTTGTTCTTTTCCCTTTTTGGTGGTTAAATTGTCCTATTTCCCGATCCAAAATAATAAAAAGGGTAATGCCTCCCATATTTGTGGAAACTCATACCCTTGGTGCTAGTCGCCAACCCGGGGCCTACTGGAGGCGGGACTCGGGGGTGATTATCTCCCTTTCACCATTTCCAGCTCAGGAGGGGCATCTTTGGTGGGAGGGGGTCATGACAGGTAGTGTGGATGAGTATAAGATGAGACTTTGGAGTAGGAGGATAAGTAATGAACTATGGGTCCATATCACTTCATTGATGATACAACATTACCCTCTTACGTCAATTATCAGAAAATATTCTTTAATATGTTGATGTTGTAATGACCCATCAATCGGTGATGTATGAATAATTTTCCTTTAATATTTAATTACTTCAAAAATCCCTAATGTAGAAACCTAATGATGTCAAGGTTGTTTATAGTGAATCTGAGGCTTGTTCAGAGCCAATATCTTAAAATGAAATGATAAAACATGTCCACATAGTTAGGGGGAACCATTCCCCCTAACCCACACAGTTTCCCATAATAGTATGATTCCAGATATTAAATTCATTTGGGATGAACACTTTTTCTACAACCTTGTGATATAGTTTAATGGTCATGTGGTGGTATTGAAAATCCTAAAAATTGGTATTTCATGGCCTCTCCACATTCAGATAAATTGTTCACATTATTGTGTGAGGTACGCCCCCCCCACATAAATGTGAATGACAAATAGATGAGGAATGGTTTGGACAACCATATTACCAATGTATGAACCCTTGTTTTTTATGTGAAAATACTCCCCTCACATAATATATATTCACATTAATAGTTATTCACCACATTCATTATTAGATTTGATTAAATTTCCAATCATATGATTACAAAATCATCCCAACCTAGGAATCAATGATATATCCTCGTATGAAGTTCAAATAGAGATCCATAAATAGCATCATAACCTTCTATGTAATCTATATCTATCCTTAAATGTAGTAATAAGTTCATTTTTTGATGCATCACACTATTTTAGTGCAAACTTGTTCTAATTATTTTTATGGTTCTGGAAAATTTATCAGATCTCTTCCTTCCAACACTAAATCTAAAGTTGACACTATATAGTGAGTCATCTATAGAATTGAGGATCGTGATATCATAATTTTATCTTGACTTTTGATGATTCATAGTTATTCCATTACACTATATGCCAGATTTCTCCGACCATCTCCTTTTTGTTATTTCCTTTATGTATAATTTATCATTTCAACATAATAAATTCCTTTTTTTCGTTGTTAGGTAGATTAGTGGGTGTTTACCAAATTTAAGGATACCCCATGGTTGTGCCAAGAGAAAGTTACCTTGAGGCTAATTGAATCAAATTTTATGGAATACTTTTTGAATTTTGGTGTAGATTTTAAATAGAATTTCTCTAATAATTTGAATTATTATAGTAATCCATGCTTTCCACATAGGTGTTCGTACCACTTATAAGGGTAATTTCCCATTTAAGAAGACATCATTTTTTCATGTTACTATTTAAATGACTTTTATCCTGAATAATTGGGTTGTTATTGATAAATGTATTAAATGGTCTTGATTATACAGGATGTTCTACATATGATGGTTTCTCTTTATTAAATGTAAAAATATGGTGAAAATTAAATGTATTATATTTAATGACATCTTAATGACGATATTCATCTCTTCAATATTTGGAATGGATTATTTGTAATGATTTTTAAAGGGTTAAAAGACTACACATTCTATTATTCATATATAAATGCTCATTGTTAATGATAATGCCTGGTATGTAATGAATCTTGGATAATGAGACGCATGAGAGGTATATAGATCATTTTTTATATTATAAACATGAACACCTTGGTATTGGATTTGGTTAAATGGTAAGGGATCTATTGAGAATGATGGTATAATGATCCATTACATCAGGTGTTGATCTAGAGGTATCACATTGTTGATGTTGGTTAGATGATGGGCTTTACAATCCATTGCCCCTCATCGAGTGTTGTCATAATGGAACAACCACAATCTTGAGTGACAATAGTGAATCCCCTCACTCAATATGAGATGTAGGGAGTTTACCATATTTCAAGATCTTATAGGATCCTTAAACTGATTATGGATTTCCTAGATATGCTTTAGTCTAGCTAGCAATTAGTATTCATGGTATGTGGCCACATACGTTCGCATGTACTAGGTTCATATTGGTGGATGCAATATATAACAATAATATATATTCATTACCTAGATATATACATATAGTGACTGATTATACATTTCTCTCATACAGGATCTAAATCATGTAGAGATGATAAGTGAATTTTTGGAACATGAGTGTGAAGTCATCGATGTATTTAGAATTGTTAATTAATTATCTATGCTTTTTAACTATTTAGTCATGGGAACATCTTGAAATTTGTGTACTTACCATTGGGTGACCTAAAAATATTTTAATCTCACAGCCTACTCAGGATTACTTTTTTACGCCGGAATAATATCTGTCTACATGTATTGATAAGGGAAATCACCTTTCTTCATGCTGTAGATATGATTATCTTTTAAAAGGTGCATATGACCATAAGACTGAGCATTCTCGTGATATACTGGAGGGTTTTTTTTTTCATTTTGTACTTTTATATCATGTTGGTATATTACATCCCATATTAACATTTTTGTTTATCATAATGTCATTAATCAAATGATTAGCTATTTAAGCATCCACACTTTATTATTAATTCATTCCCTTTATATCATCATTCATTTTTTTCTGTTTATGGTTGTTTCTGTTGTGCCGCATTTATATGTGGTTATAGTGTCCACTCTATACAGCCTTCAAAATCACAGTAATATTTGGCAGCCTATGGTGTATAAGGAGGCTCGCTTTAGTCCATGTGACCCACTAGCTCTGGGAATAGTTTAATATATACCAGGTAGGGGATTTAATTGTGGAATATTTATTTTATCTCAAGAGACTACTAATGAATTCAAGGGATTACATTAACTATCCCCCAACTCATTTATTGAGTATTATAATCATTCCTCGTATATTGAATAAACAATATAATCTATAAAAAGTGTTATGTATAAAATATCATTATTGGGTAATTTATATATATTTATGAACATTTGTTGAGTAAATAAGATTACATTTAATTTTAAAACCATAAATAATCAGGCTATAAAATTTAGGTTATAATCACATCGATAAAAAATTATATGGATTTTTTCGATAAATTTAATTTTCAATTAAAAATGAGTGCGCAAATGATATTTTTTTAAGATAATGGTAATAATAATTAATTAAACTGAGATTAGACAATAAATTTTACAATTTATAAATTTTAAAGTCAAATTGCATTTGATGAAATAAATAAAATTGAAACATAAAATACCATAAAGTGTGAATTATTCATGATATTACATTTTAATATGGAATAATATAAACCGAATTAATGTAAATTGACACGTAATATAAAGTAAGACTCGATGGAATTTAAATTGTTATAATGTCCCTTACCTTGCACATCTTTTTGGTTAGAAAACATTTAACCTAATGTACTATGGTTCTAAACATGTTATTATCTTATAAAATTTCCATACAAATATTTATCTATCACATATGATAATGTTATAACATATAATCATAATTTTGTGAATAATATTTCATTATTTTTAGTAGACCACAATTTGTTTTCGTCATTCATAGTTTTTCATGAATCATCCAGTTCATGCAAAGATTATGTACTTATATAATCTAAGTAATAATAACAATGAAATAATAAAAATATTAATTATTTAGTTATAATTTTATATCAACCATTTGGTGTGTTTATGAATTGATAATCACATTACTTAATGGATGCAGTAGTCCACAAATACCCAAAAGATGTTACCACATTTTAATGAGTAAAAAAGGGAGAAATAAAATGATTTATATTATATTGATTCTATTATAAGTATGTAAAAATATAATAATTATTTCATATATAAAACATGTAAATATTAAATATATCCTTAACACAATCCATGTGAAGTATTTGTTAAATAAGAATCACTTCACCACGTGAAGCAGTAGTCCTACGTACACATGAGAGACATTATCCTATCTCTAAATGAATAGAATGTAAAAAAAAGATATACGTGAAATAATTAATTCATGTATATATAAATATGTGATAAATATAACATATATAAATTATATCCATAATCATACCCTACAATGAGAGATGAAATAAAAATTGACCAACATCATTTCAGGAGACTATAATTCATTGCACACACGAATGATGATTTCATAACCCATTTGATAGAAGGGTATAAGGCCATATATAATGAAATTAATAAAACTTAATATCCATATATTGAATATAAGGTGGTTTTTATATTATCATTCTTTAATTAAAATTGAATGAGTGGGAGAAATAAGTAAAATATAGATGCATGATGATGAAAATTACATTTCTTCACATATAATTCTGTGTTTTTCTCCAAATCCATCCAATGATATATTTATACCCAAAATAATTATTATATGATGAGGGGTAATATTCTTGGATGTTACATGGGAAGGTATTTCCTTAGTAAATTTTGTTTTAAGGCGTACATAATAAGGGATTGGGGTTTCCTTTTTATGTGGGGGAGAGGAGAAATAGGGTATCTTTTGGAGGAATTGAGGGTTCTAATTGTTTTTAGATGTCAAATGGATCCATAATAGACAATTATATAAAAATAAATGAATTATGGTATAATTATTTATAAAAAATTATTTTATAAAATTTTTAAGAAACCTTGACCTTATTTTTTTATTCTAATTCCCAAGTAAATGAATATTTACATTAACCATGGTAATTAATTTTTACTTCAATCACTGTTTGTTTTTCTAAAAATTATTTTCAAATATTATAAAATATAAATTAATATGATTCCAAATAATGAATCAATTTTTACAAAATAAATATACATAATTTTTTCAATCTAACTTATGATAAACCCTACATACATGATGTGAAAGCAGGTTTTTAATATCAAAATGATAAAAATCATACATTTTTTTATATTTAAAATAAAAATGTAAATGATTAAATTGACCAAAATTTGATTAAATGATATAATATTGACACAATTTAACTTAAAAAAATTCAAATATAAAATTTAACATTATAATTATTTAATCAAAAAATGTTCTTAATTAAAATTCAGTAATTGTCACTATTCATCAAAAAATTATAATTTTCATAAACCCCCAATAATACCAAATATAATTTTGATGTTTAAATTTCAAAAATAATTGTAATTTATTAATAAAAGTTTACTAAAATTTGTAACAAAGTATAAATTATTCACATAAAATATAATTAAACACTCTTTAAAAAAATTATTTTCTCAAAAAGCTTTTTTATTATTTTAAAACATTATTATTTTATTTATAATCAATAAATATCTAATAAAAATGTTTAAACAACATTTTTTTAAATACAATTAATCCTATTAAGTCCTAAAATTCCAATGGATATGTGTTAACTATTTTATTAAATGATAATATTAATACTATATTGTTGTTTAGTAAAACTCGGTCTTGCATGTAACAAATGCTATTCAAGAAACTTGTTGATGACTGTAAAAAAATATCAACTCAATGTTTCATGAAATGAAATATATTTAATTTATTTAATAAATATATAATTATGTCTTCAGAGTTATATTTTATTCTATTTGTGGTGTTGTGTTTCATACACAGTATTGTATAAAATGTCATTTATTTGAATTTCATGGTGTTGCATCATCATTTGAGACTATTAATTATTCAACCTATTAAATAGTTTTCTGTTTCATGACGGTAAATAGTAAAAAATTGTTAGACCTAATTTTATGTATGAATCCTCTCAGTGGGAAATGATAACTATGAATTTTTATATAACTGCTTAAAGCAGGTAGTGATGTTATGCAAAGTGATTATAGAAACCAAAAGAATTCATTGTGAGAGGAATATATTTCTTATTTGTATCACAATTGTTAGTTTATCAATTATTTAAAATGTGGGCCAAGTTTTTTGGATTTGTTTTGGGACCATTGAAAACAGTATTACACTTAGAGATCTTTGATTAACTATTCGATCTTTCCCTAAAACATCGAGGAATTAAATAAAAATTCTACATGTCTCAACATAAAATAAAAATTCTACATGTCTCAACATAAAAAGTATCTACAGTATCTATAAAATGTGATAGATGGTGGGGATATTGGGTTGGAGGTGGAAATTCCATCCATGGAACATCCGGTGTGAATTAAAAGTGTGACTGATAATTTAATTAGAGGGAAGACAGTTCATTTAATTTGTGTTCTATGAAACTATGAATGTATCAATTGAGAAAATTTCAAGTGGGAATAACATGCGTTGATGTAATGGCCCAAGTTGTTTCAGTAAAATTCATAATAAAACATCTCAAGAATGATATTTTTAGAGGTTATATTATAATGGATTAGAATTTTCAGATGTGTCATGCCTTAATTTCTAGAATTTTTTATGTGTTATGGTTTTTAGGGTGATGACTTTAGTGTCCTCTTGGTAGTTATATAGGTTATCAAAATACATTACTGAGGATATAGGTTTGATAATGGTTAGGGCTATCTAGGATGTTTTCTATTGGAAACTATATGGTTTTTTAGTGATGGAGAGTTAGTGGATCACAGATGATGAATGGTTGAATATAATAATTGATTGTTTATGTGATGTAATGTGACCCAAAATATTAGAGACATCATGGGTCTCTCATGGTTTTCCAATATTAGTCTCTATCATGATGATGTAGTGGCTCTCACATGGTTTACCCATGATTCAATAAAATCCCATAACATAATATATATTTTTTTAAAAAAATATAACAATAAACATCCTAAAATTAATAATTATTCCACCCATACATAGTTTTCTCAATATTATAGACTCTATTTTATCTTCTTATAATATTTTTTCTATATGTAAATGTTTTTATCAAATATTGAAACATACAACCTAGTGATTTCTTTGTAAGAAATCATTGTGCTCTCATATTATCGTTCTTTTATATATTAATTATAATCCTTTTAAATAATCCTCAGCCAAGAATTTCTATTCTAGAAATATGACTTTTGTGATATAATATTATTTTTTCTAGATCTAATGAAACTGAAGCTGCCAAATAAAATTTTGTATTGAACATTCATTAATTTATCATTATTTTTATTTATATTTGTTCTTGATGTGTAAGACTAAGCTGATCATAGACCTTGACATGTTCATTATCTTAGATATTAACACTTGAGTAGTAATTTGGTGATTCAGTGATGGTTCTATTGTTTTCTAGCATGTGGTATTGATTTGGGTGGAAAATGATAATGTTGTACTTGAATAAGATGATGGAATAATGATCCATACTATGATTCCATAATTACATACACTATAAAATATAGTATTCTTGAGAATGTTTTTGTGTTTTTTCCATGAGGCTATCTAGATTTATCCTTTTTAAGAATCTGTATGTGTTTTGACAATCCGTTCTAAGGAAATGGTATGTAATTATTTTTTGTTTTGAAATTTTTCTTTATTGTATAAACATAAAAGGGTGACCCATCAAAGAATGATAGATACCATATAACTGATAATTTTGAAACCTTTTCAGGGATACATATATTAGTGTCATGAATTATAGATGGTAGGAAATGATTGCTTTCTTTCTTGTTTTGAGACTAGTAGTGTACTTGACATCCCTATGGCCTGTGGTAATTCAAGATGTCCACATGGCCTTTTTGAGACATATATTATCATTATGGAATATTATAATATTTATTGAGACTATTAATAAATTATAATTCATCTTGGATATTAATAGAATGCGTATGAGGTTATTTCTATCGTAGATAAAACATAATAAACCACAATGTGAAATTTTAATTTTTCATTTATTTTCAAGAATTATATAAATGTTTATTTTTGTTATTCACTTATGTAAATGATATAATGGTGGATTCCTATTATTTTTAAAATCTCACCAAAAGGGGAATATTATTACATGTATATTAATTATGTTCATAGAACTATTAGAGGGAAAGGGGCCCTGTATAGGTTGACAAAGCCGAATGAGTTGGTTAGAGAGTGGAGTTACAATTGATTATAATCAGATTATTATGGTGACTGTTATTATATTTCATATTCACATCATATAGTATATTAATTATAGATTTATGACAGTTTGTTTCTTGTGTGAAATATTTTTACTTATTAGGTTCATGTTATTGTTATGTGTCATTTTATTTCATTTTTAGTACTGTTGATATATTTTTATTTCGGCTTCTGTTGTATAATCCTATTGTTATCTAATACTGAGGGAATATTCTCCCCAAAAATTATTTTAATCACTTATTTGTAATGGGAAGCCTCTTATTAATAGGTAACCACACATGACGTCTCATGACACATCAACACTATCTATATTATTTGGGTTATAGGGTGAAAATATCATTGGAAATGGGCTCCCTTCATGGATCTCCATAACTAGAAAATATTAATTTTTCCATCTATCAAAGGAGTTGTGTATCTAATAATGGTCTTTTAGGTGTAGTGTGATTGACTACCCCTTCATCAATAGAAATTGGATATTGTCAAGGAATAATACACATGAATATCAAAAATAATTACATAAAAACACATCCTATAATGGGGGTCTTTGAGATATATTAAAAATCGAATTTATATGTTTATAAATAATTTTTTTACCACATAATTTCATCCATTTTGAAATAATATTAATTTTAAAATTTTTAATTTTATTTTCATTATTAATAAATATTCACTCAAAAACACAAATTATATATTAAGGAAATCAAAATAAATTTATAACATTTATAAATTACTATATATTTTTTAAAATGAATTCAAAATTAATTTAATTGAATATTATCTCCTAATATACAATTTTTATTAAAAAAATATAGAAATAAAATATAAATTAATTAATAATGTATTAGTCAATATGATTCATCAACCTACTCGGATATTAGTATAAAAAGACATAGAAAATTTGGAATGGTTCCACTATATTATACTAGGCCTTTCCTACTATTAGCTACAATGATTCAAGAGACTCTAGGATTATTTAGATTAAAATAGAATAAAATAAAATAACCGTGAATACTCAGAGAAACTTATCACTCTTTCATAAGTAATCATTCCAAATTAATTTACCATATTTTTCTAATGTTCTGGTATTCTTATCTTATAGATAATCACATGTCCCAAGCACCTTAGTTTTTAAGTTGGATATGATACCTTTTATAATTAATTTTACAAAAATACACAAGTGTTATCGATTTAGGTTTCCTCATAACACCAGATTCATCTTCTAATAATCAAATACAGCTACAAACAATGAGTGTTCAGTCACATATAATTTAGAGATTATTTATTATCTATTTATTAATGATTTCATATGTAGAATAACCATTATATATATGTACGTACATAAAATACCAATGCACTTTGTGGGAATAGATTATAATGATGGATGAATGATACATTATTCCTATAAAAACTGATTTAAATGATATATAAATACAATGTCATATTAAAAAAGTTATGAAAGAACCATGAAAAAAATAAAGTGATGGGTGTGTGACATAAACTATATAGACAAAAAATTGGTAATCCAAGTATGGAATATTAATCCAAATCATAAATCTCCCATGTGGACAATCTCTTGAAAATCACCATGGATAGAAATGTTGTTCCCAATCTACATACCCACCAAAAAATGACTAAAGAATCATCTATAATCACGACTCCAAATATGGATAAATCTAATGGGTAGGTTATTTCCCATAACATATATCACATATAAATTCATATTTTTTGTATAAAATAGGAAATATGTTGGTTATGTGTTTGATAAACATATGAAATAGTCACCACATTCCCCATAAAAGTTTTTATAAGATAATGTTTTGTAAACAAGTAGAAAAAATATATTATAATAATAATATAATTGTCAACATTCTTTATAATTTTTATTGAATACAATTTTTATAGATAAAAAGTAATTCCCTTTATTAAGATTGTTAAAAACTAAAAAAATCATTTAGATTTACCTATAATATTCGACAACAATTTACAAAGTTTCTAGTTGAAACCGAAATCATATTCTAGAGGAAAGGAGGTAATGTATACAAGAGTCCAAAAAAATGAATATCAATTTTATAAGGAAATTATATTGGGTACCTAAATTCTTTGAAATTATGATAAATTACCATAAAATAATCATATTAATAAATAAATTTTTGATCATGTGAATAATTTGAAAGTAAACATATGATATATCATAAATTTTATGACTAACACTACCATATATCATTGAAATAAAAATAACACAGTCTGATTGAATAATATTCATTATTTACCACGATGGTTAAATAATTTTATATTTTCATATTTGGATGCAATTAAATCATGAACATAGTAACAAATTTAATAATTCACTAGAATATGTCATCAAATGGTAGATATATGTTTTACTTATTTGAAAAAAGCTATTATGTGAATCATATAGATCAAAATTGAATTTTTGTTAAAATTAATTATTATATTTCAATGATACATTAAAAACATATATAAACCCTTTACATAGGGACATTTATTTGTTTAAAATTATATTAACTCTAACCTATAAATTTTTTAGTCATATTTTTTAATATTATGATTGACTAAACTAATAATGTATTGGTTATAAAATACATATTGTGAATATATTGAAGGATATTAATTGGAAATATTGATTTTATGATCAATCATGAATCTTTATAGAATTATTGATCTATAAATTCATGACACTAAAGAAAAAATTTAAAAAAATGAAATCATTTATAGCACCACTATCTTAACTATGTCTACATTTTATAGTAGTCAATATAAAATAAACAACGAAAAATATAATGACTAGATAATACCAAATTATAGATTTTATATTTTATATCTATTCTTATATTGAGATTAAAAAAAATTGACTCGTTTAACTTATGGACTTTCATATTTGGAGAATTTTTTCCATGACCAATTAGAGACAATTTAATCATGTATTGATCTAGGTTCTATATAATATTAAGGGGTGATAAATAAAATATCCTTGGAATCCATATAGAAGATAAATGGTTGTGAAATTCTTAAATGTTAAAATTTATGTTATTTTTAATGGATAAATCATTTATCTTGGAAGACATGTCTCCCATTATTATAATACTTTTCTAGTAATCAACTAGGTAATTTATATAGATCCATTAATTACATCGTGGACATGAAAGAAACACCACCGAAATTTATTCCAAAAGGTACACTATAGTAGACCATCTAGTACCTACATTAATTTATAACTATCAAACATATCTATTTAACTCTAACTACTGTCAAATCTAATATGAATACAATTCGAGTGTATAATCACTTCAAAAATTAAATAAAACTGAAAAAATCTATTGGATTTAACATACAACTGAGGTCAATGTATTTATAGACAAGATAATGAATATGAATATGCATGAGGTGGGGAACAATAGGATATTATTTATTTATAAGCTATAATATATGAAATTGAATTGGTTTTTGAACTACCTAATATAAAAATAATTAAACTAAGTAGCATAATAGATAAAATTTGGGAAAGGAACATTCTTCTAAGAGAATACGTGTTTCCTTATAATTCAAGTCTCAAATTCCTACCTTGTATGTTTTATTTTGTATTGGATGGAATATTATTAAATACTTATATATTTCCATTTGTTAAATTTTCTTTAACTAATATGAATTTATAATTCATTTTTCATAATTCATGTTCAATTAATTGGAAAAATATTGTGGAAATTGTCTAAAGGATACATTGGAGGTATCTTCTGCACCAACAATTTTATATATAACTAATATATTTTCCCATTCTCTTATTTTTTAAATTAATCTATTTATTTGAGTAATAAATATCACGTATATAATATTAAAACTTCATGAATCATGTGTGTGGGGGAAAAACATTTGTTTACGATTATATATTTCCAATTTTAATTTTTAATGTTTTTTTATAAATTCTATAAACTTTGGTGATTGAAAAACACTATAATTGCGAGACATAAACCAGTATTTTGATGATGATTTAACTAATATAACAAATAATAGATAGATTCATAAAAGATATTAAATCATTATTCGTGATCTGAAACATTATTCATTTTCCAAATATTTTTAAAATACCATACCATGAAATATTTTATAATTCTTATGTTATATTTGTGACACGAATTTACAACTTTCCCCACATATTCCAATACACATTTTTCAAAGAGAATCAAAAAATACTTTTATATATTGAATTTTTAGATACAAGTTGGTGAATAATGATGTTATTGATACCCATTTAATTATAATCATGGAAAATATTTTATAAAATCCATAAATACTATAAATACCTTTAAATAGATTATTTATAATGAAAATTTTTATGATGTACATAGAGTCCAAGAAAATCCAATTTATAAATCCATAATATCAACCAAAAATCATTATCAACCACACACTAATGTAAATGTATTACATTAGTTAAAATTAAATTTTATGGGAATGTTCTCTTATATGATTCATGGGATGTGGCCCCATGATATGATATATAATGGTTATAAACCGTTAAATGTGGAAAATAAGTAGACACCATTGATTATAAAATCAGTGATTTGATATTATCATTAAATTAAAAAAAATTAATTGATTATGTGAACAATGGTTAAAAAATATAATGAAGTTAGAAGGAAGGAATTATTTATTCAAAGAAAACTCAATGTTTGAACTAGTTGTTAAATTAGGGATGTTTTTTGCGTATATCATTTAAATGTAAAATTAGTAATGAATCATAATTTTATTAATATAAATTATTTATTTTACTTTTATATGAAAAAATATTATTTTTCCACTCGTTGAAAATAAAAACTTAATAACCACTATAATATATCATTTATCCTCTAAAATTCATTAGATACAAGTTCATGAGAAACTAAACCCATGGTATCCCTTGAAAGGATTTCTATTGATGAAGTTTGTTTCTTTATATAAATATTTATTAATAAGATAAAATATTCAAGGAATGTATGTAAATATAAGAATGGGTATATATGATATAGATAAATAAACAGAAATCATCACGTTTGGAATATTTATAATGGACATTAATAAATAATTATAAAATCATTGATTAAATTTTTGTACAAAATGAGATTTTTACTAAGAATATTATGGGGGTATAGTTTTGATTCTTATGAATGTAAGAGTATCATTAAATATGTGAGGAGAATTAAAAATTAATAATTAATAATTAAAAATTATTTATAACTAATATATTTTATTACAAATTTTTTTTACATAAATAATTAGTAACTTTTTAGAATTAAAGCTTCAATCCATTACATTATTCAGATATTGATGAATTAAGGATAAATTAATAAATTAGTGAGTTGGAATGTTATGAGGATTAAAGAAATGGTGATCATATATTGTCCTTTTATTATATTTATATATGTAAAATGAATTTATGTTGAATAGTATGAGTAATCAATAATGAGATAGTGGGAATTCCAGTGAAAATCTAGTAATATAAGAATTGTTTTTTAAATCTGTAACCAAATAAGAAATCAGAACAACCATGGGTTTATAATAGACAACTTTTCTCATTTTAGAAATTTAATATTATTAATGTTATAACAATATTTAATAGTCATTATTTCTAAAAATAAAAAATCATCATTTATGAAAAAAAATATTTTTTATTTATTTGGGACAAATATTGTATATATAAAACAATTAAAATGGGAATAAAAATTTATTTATATATGAATGACATAATTTATGATTAAAGAAATACTCATATTTTATTTAATATATAGGTTCATAATTAATCATGGATAAAATATTGAATAAATATAAATTAATGAAATAGGAAACAAAGATTACACATATTCCTGGGGTTATGAAAATCATGAGCATAGATCGTATGAGTATAAATGAGAGTAGGGGAAACTAGTGAAAATATTTTATAGTTTTATTGTAAAAAAATCCTCTTTTACATGTGAGAGAAATGATCCAGTCTATATTTATTTACTCATCCTCACATGAATGTTTAATGAACTAAGTAACTCATATTTTTTTCATGATTCAGTATCAATTGGAGTGCCCACTAGATTGTGTGATTGGATAGACACCCTATCCCAGATTAAATACAATAAATGAAATTAATTTCATTGATAATATATATGATCTTATAAACATAAAGTTTCACTACACTTCTTCAATAGTTCCATTTGATTCATCCGCTTGACACATGAAGTAAATATGAATCTAATCTAGAATAAAAAAACATAAACTTTCTTGGACATTCTTATAAAAAATTTATATTTATCTTACTACTCATGAATTTTCAGTCAATCGAGATACTCATTTTCTATTATTAACTAAAATGAGTGTATGATAATAATAAAATAATTGCCTAAATTTTTTTATACATAACAATTACATATTTTTTAATATAAAAACATAATAATAATTAAATATAGGATCTAATAGTTCAGTTTCTTGGGAAAATTATTACCATAATACAATTTTAAATATAAAAATGTAACCATATATTTAAAATCATACTCTTTATCCTTTTAAATATCTCACTATCTATTTAGTAAATTAAGACTCCTGAAGATATATATCAAAGAAATGATGTATCTAGACTCCTAGTAAGAGGATGAATAACAATATATGAATCAATTGTATATGGGTTAGTATAATCATAATCATCATATCATAAGAATGTGATAATCATAATAATCATGGTGGAATAATTTTCTAATTTAATCTAATGTTGAATGTGAATAATAATGAACTACAATAACATACTTTTAAAATACAGAAATATCTTTTAACAATGATTGAATCGCTTCAATAGATATCATATATCATGAAATCATAATATCATTATTTTAAATAAATATATAATCATGTAAACCCATAATACACAATACCCCATGTAATATATCAAATTAACCAATGCATTTTAGAGGTATGTAATTTTTATACCACTAGTAGGATCATTAAATGATCATACCATCCATGACACTTGTAACATCCTGACCCTATAGACACACATTGGTGCATATAGTCGATCGGTCATAGGACACCTGGAGCACCTACTCACGTTCCATATATTGATGACTAATAGTGAGTGTGTAGTATTTATCATGGAGAAACCACACCCTCTTTATTATACATCCCAATAATGGAAATTAATTAAAAATGGACAATAGATATATTCATAACAAGAATTTGACCAATATCACAAGATGGCTAAAATATGAAAAATATATAATAATATATGAAGTACATTATTCCAAATACCTTTCATGTGTCAATTTGTAAAAACCAAAACAAACAAACACTGAAAACTACCAAGAGTGTCCCGAATCACATCTGGTCCCCTCATAAATCTCCATCGAAACTATTTTTCCTAACATAGTACACTTTCCCTTATACTGTCATGCATGCATAATGTTAATTCAGGTACTGATCAGGCTGCCCGAGATGGGTGGGATGACAACTCAGTAAGATACCACAAATGAAATCTAAAACAATATCTATTCAATAATTGTGTATACAGTTTTACAATGAATAATATAAAAGTAGTAAAGTAAAAATTTATAAAAATTCAATTGTTCTTTATTTAACAACATAAACGCTGATGTTTTTAACAAAACTCATACCCTCAATACCGGCTCAGCCAATTTAGGAGTCTAAACTATAAAAAATTACAATTGTTATTATTTATTATTTAAATTCATTTCATGAGATGGTAAATTGTAACTATAGTCCAATGCTAATATTGTGGACCTGGAATTCGATGTTTGGGACCCCATAGAATTTTGAAGCACTGGTCCATTTACCACACTCATTATCAAAATGGGATTTAATAGTTGTGGTCCATGTCCCATGATGTTTGTCAATCAATCATATAAAATGGATTTTGACGTAGCAGTTTCTATTGCACACTCATTTTCACTACAGTGTTCTGAATTAGTAGTCTATTTCCTACAAATATTTATAAATGAGTCTCATATATCACATATATAAAATTTTTTCAGGTTAATCAACATTATCCATTTCATATACATTTCACATAATGTATACAATTAAAATTAATCGCTATAATTAATTGTTAAATACATTTACAAAATAAATGATATAAGAAATTGACCATTAACTCATGTCACATTATTATATTAATATAACCCATTAATCCATCAAGGTAATGTAAAACATCTCCTAATACCCATTGATAATTAATCCAAGCCTCATTATTTGAATAATTACACAATCTCAATTGACCATAAAATCAAAATTCACAAAACATGATAAATTCAATAAACAATAAATTTATAAAATTATACTAATTTCTTAATCACAGATTTCCATTAATTAATTTACAAATTAATTAAAATATTTATATATTTCCATAATTTAATTAATTAATAAATTTATTCAATCCGTGATTAAATTTCCATACAGGGAAATTGAAATATGACAATGCATTCATGAAATTGGAATCTAAACAATGGGAATTGAATTTACACCACCGACATCAAAATTGATGAGAAATTCCCAATAAGGGAAATTCCCAACTGTAGTAGAACGGTATAGAACATGATGAAGAAATGGATATAGATCCAAAACCTAATCCCAATATCAAATAGATTTGATATATCAAAACATATAACCAGATTCATCACCCATGGTAGAAAAATCCCTATAAAAGATTAAAAAAATGATGTTACATAGGGAGGAATCCAATTATAATGAGAAGCTCTCACCAAGAGAGCTTCAAATATTAAATGTTGTCCCAAAATCACCCTTATTGGTGGTAGGAATGCTTTATAATTCATCTGTAACCCTATAAACATGAGAGATCATGTTTTAGGGTTAATCTTTCTGTTTATGAATTTAATATGGGGGGTATAATAACATTTAAATGAATCTCAGGGGGTTTAAAATTCTGTACAGATAGTTTCTTCTTGGGGAGCATGGTTTCCCATAACCATGGCTCCTAGTCCTGTGCTCCTATTAGAGAGTCCAATGGTTCTTACTAGAAGGGTGCATGAGTTAAAAACATTCACCATTCATGAGAATCCCCTCTATTTGGGTTTTCATTGTTTTGTGGACTGGGGGTACTTGTAACGACCCAAAGATTCATTAATGAAAATTCCACTTTGTCTAATTAAATGTATTATTATGTTATTTAAAATGTATTCACTTATTGGCTTTTATGTTTTGGATTCTAAAATTCCTTTATGAATTGTTACCATTTCTAATATAGTCTTTGAACAGTGATCACATGACTAGTATAAATAATGGGATTTAACTATTCTAATTTCACAAACAAATGAAGTGATGGCCTCATACAGTAGAATTTCCCCCCACAGAAGCCCATTTTAAAGAGCTTATAAAGTAGGTGATATAATTTTCCATTGCTCTTGACCAATCCCAAGACAATCATAAATAGGTTATGCTTAGACAGAACTGCCTACAGGAGAAGTGGAAGATGATAAAGATTACTACTCGAGCCACATTATCTGAGCCACCCCAAGAGTATGTCACCATCGCACGCCATAATGTAAGGTTTTATGTTGGTGTTTTAAGGTGTTATGTAAAAATTAACATCTCATTATTGTTATGTACATTATTTTTGGATATAATAAAGAATATACATTCATATTATTATTTTTACGTTGTAAATAGTTTTTAATGGAAAAATTGTATTTTTAGTTAATGTTAAAATAAAGAATCTACTGTGATAAAATAATTTATTTTTGAAGTAAATTATATTTTAATAAATTATTATTATTTGTAAATTACTTTTTATTATAAATAAATTATCATATAATTTATATGAAAACAATTTCAATTTTTTATATGGTTTGAAATCTATTTTTGTCAAAACCCATGAATTTTTTATAAATGCTAGTTTTTATATTTTAATTGAAAATTATCATATTTAAAATATTATTTTGATAAAAAAATTAATTTTGGAATCAGGACATTGAAATTTTCAGACAATGAATTTTTCATAATTTTATGAGACAATCGAATTTTTGGGTAAAAAATAAATACCGTTAAAATATATAATGTATTTAATGACATAATCATGACCAAGTTTTTAATTAATAAAATAATATAAACATTATTTTCATCAAATATATATTTTACCATTAATATAATATAATTTTATTTTTTTTAAATTTATTTTACAAGTCTTGAGTGGACCCTTCAAGACATATAAAACATTTTATCTTTTTAAATTGATTTCCTTGAGAGTGTGACTCACCTCCTCATAAAAAACCCTATTATTTTAAGATCTTGGCCTATTTTATTTATAAAATATTGTTTACCAACTCCATTTGGTAAAAATCATAGGAAGGAATCATGGTTTGGTTTGTGGTTTTGATTAGTTTAAGGTGTGGTGTCCCAAACCTAAATAATAAAGAATTCAGTCTCCTTTCCTATATAAACCCACAAATATCATACATCCTCTTCACTCAAATCCACAGTAGTTCATCCTAACTCTTACCTCATTTCTATATAATCCTCCCATGGAGCCCTAATCTTCTAATATGTCTCTCTCACAACCTTCTCAAGCCTTTGGTATCACACATACAAGTAAGGGATTCTCATTTTCATTATTTATGTCCATGTTTCCTTATATTGTTATGACCTTTTATTTTAAATTATAAATTCTGGGGTCTGATTTTGCACCTCCCCCATACACCCATATTCTTGTTTTAACAATGATATATCCCTTTTATCTCTCATTAAATCCTCTTTTGTACACCTGTTACCATGCCAAAATTCTCTAAGAAATTTTTCTCTCTAAACTAAAATTCATGAAATTCTTTTGTATTATGTATCTAAATTCCATTACAAAATTTTGGAAAATGTTTATATATGACCCCCCATAATTCCCATTTCATGAAAATATAGTGAGACACCCATTTCTCTCTCATCAACCACTTTTATGATTTCTTATCTCACACAGTTATGCTGTTGAAATTGCACCCTGTTTTTCCAAGCCAAGATCATTCTGTAGTGAATACCATACCCATATAATTGGAAAGGTTATTCACTATTATGAACAAGTAGATATTTAATGATACTTTAATTAATTTATCCCACAATCTATAATCCTATAATAACTTATGTTGTTGATTGGTTTCATGTTATATGATACACGTGGCACACTTTTGAATGAAATGAAATGTTTAAGAAGGGTGCACCCTGATAGCACTCTAATGCAATGTATAATTATTAGTATCATTATATGTAAAGTGAAATTAGGTTTTAATTATTATACTCCATAAATAATGAGGGTTTACTAGTAATCCGTGTGCAATGAGCCTTGGATCATGAAAATACAATGTCAAGTGTTGTCGCCACATTTCCATGTTATGATAATCATGCTACATCATGAATTTATGTTTATGTTTATCTTGCGCTAAATTGATATTCCAATTGTCTAAAATGTATTGTAACATTCATGATATGATTTATCTATTCCTTTAATAGGATTTATAGATCACCCTTTTCTTAGGAATATCCTCAGGTTATCCAATGAAATACTAAATACGAGGGAATTTAGTGGATATGTAAAAGAAGTTTTCAATAAGATGTTGCATTTTATGTTTTATGTTGTTATGTATTGTTCCCATTACCAAAATAAACTATACCTCTCAATATTCAATGTTGTATTAATTAAAGGTTTTATATAATAAATTATGTTAATTGTGTAATAATGAGTAGGGTTTTCATAGATTGTATTAGACAATATGTTAAGTAATTTTTGGGATTAGGATTAGAAAACCAAAGTGAATCCTTAAGGACAAAAATAAGTATTAAACAATCCTGACATTTTGGTGAGTATTGAGTAAATCAATTTTCGAGAAAAAAAATACATCTCTCACTAGATACGACTAGGAAGAGGAATCTCTTGAATAGATGTACCTAGAAGTGTAAAATACGACAAGGAGTTTCGAGGTTGAGCCAGGGTATCATAGTTCACGACAACAAGCCTTTCTGCACTATTTTATACAACACTCTCGAGTGATATTCTATTGTAAATCATCATGTATATTATGAAACATTATTAAGGGAATTTAAAAGTAATTACCCTAAGAATACATTTTTTATAGTAGATCATGGGTAACATTGATTGAAACATATATATTCACATGTTATGGAAATAATGTTAATTTATAAGTCATCTAATTTTGTCATTGAATTACCCATTATGTGCTACCCCTAAATTCCATTTTATTCCAACCGATTGATGGTAATTGGGGGACTCAAGCTAACAACTGATGTAAAGATTAATTCGATGATTGTTCTTATGAGATCCCTAATATAATGGGAGTAGGAATCATGAACATTTTCATGATAATCTCTCAATTAATTCAATCATAGAATAGAAACTTGGATCAAGAAGAAAATTTGACACCCCATAATAAAGAAAATGTCTTTATCGAGAGCTTCATGAGACAAAGGTCTCCAACTTTTAATAGATCATATGATCTTTCAATCGTCGATCAATGGATCATCTCCATTGAAAATATCTTTTCAGTCGTTCAATGTTCCAAACAAGAGAAGGTTCTCTTAGATACTTATCATATGGAATGTGATTCTGATCAGTGGTGGACATTGATCAAAAATATGAATATTGACGTGGAGATCAAGGCTTTGGAATGGAAGCATTAATAGAAGATGTTTTTTTGATAAATATTTTCTGTGCACCCTCCATCTTAATAGTGAAATGGAATTCCTTGCCCTCACAAAAAATGAAGATGAATATGTTGGAGTGTACGAGGAAAACATTACAATGCTTTCACGATACACGTATAGATTTTTTGTTACCCCAGAATTATAGGTTTACTGCTTCTTTTGGGGGATAAAACCTTGCATGCTGAAATCCCTGGTGTTTCATGACTTTGAAAGATATGAGAGAATTTACGATGATCCCTCATGGTCTAAATGGATATTGGAAAATCTCAAGGGTATCATAGGGATAAGAAGCACAAGGTGGACTTCATTTATAGAGGTATGATGGATAAATCCAATAGTGCTAAGAAGATCCATCACCCCACATCACAGAGGTGTGACAAAAATCACCCCAAATTTTTTTTAGGGGATGATGAAATGCTTTAGGTGTGGAAGAGAAGGGAACCTATATGTTAACTACCGACACTGAGACCCATCATAGTAAAAAAGATAGAAACTCTCTGTTCGACCCTCAATGTGTAGTTCATTGCTTCAACAGCAGCAAACTGGGGAAGCTTGGGAATCATTTCCCAGAGCCACGTTTTTTCGAAGGCATCAAACAATATCCAATGTAGGATATGTGTTTTTTTCCATCACTAACACTGAAGTGAACCCCAACAATGAAGTGGTTACATGTATTTTAGTTATTCATTCATGAATAGAGAACACCCTTTTTTATTCTAGTTTTAAACAATCTTTTATATTCTAAAAGTTTAGTAATTCAATTCCAACACCACTACAAATCGTGGAAGTAATGATGTTGGTGAGTACAACAAATTGTGAAATCATTGAAACCCATTAATATATCTCCACCTCTATAATAATTTGTCGATTGAACTTCCCAGTAATCCTCGTCATACTCTCTATGGTGTAATATAATGCTATTCTCGGCATGGATTTTCATTATTTATATAGAGCTAACAAAAATTTATTTTAAAGGGAAATCACTCTCCATGTGGAGAATCAACCCCCGATTCCATAAAATTTAATGGAGGAGGATTGATATTATTTAGTTCCATCATATCAAGCATGGATATTAATGCCCTATGAGCATGCGTATCTAGACCAGATGATCGAGTCCATGGAAAAAACATCCTTGATGACATGCCTATTGTGATGGAATTTTTGGAAGTGATTCCAGGGGAATTTCCTAGTCTCCCTACTAGAAGAAATTAGAATTTTTAATTGACCATATACCTAGAGAATTCACAAAATCCAAGACTCCATATAGAATGGATTATTTAGGTCATGAGGAGTTGAGGAAACAACTACATATGAATCTTGAAAAAGGGTTTATATGCCCAAGTGCTTCCCCATGGGGTGCCCCATTCCTCTTCGTTAAAAAGAAGGATATGTCAATGAACCTTTCCATCGATTATCGTTAGCTCAACAAAATCATGATAAATAACAAGTATCCTCTTCCATGAATTGAAGACTTGTTTGATTATCATCATGGATCACAATAATTTTTCATGGTGGATTTGTGGTTGGGATATTACCATGTAATGGTGAATAATGAGGGTATCTCTAAGACAACTTTTCAAACAATGTACTTACACTGTGAATTAATAGTAATTCATTTCAGACTCCCCAATTCTCCTGAAATTCTCAGGGGCTTGATGAATAGTGTTTTAGATATTACCTTGAAAATTTTGTTTTAGTCTTTATAGGTGATATTATAATACACTCCAAAACCAAGAATGACCCTGAAGAATGGATAATAACTATAATAGAGACCCTGTGAAAGGAGATGCTCTATGAAAAGTACATAAAGTGTGAGTTATGGTTGAAGGAGGTCTCATTCATGGGTCATATCATCACAAGCAATGAGATTTCAGTGGATCCCTACCAGATAGCAATAATTGAGGGATGAATGAGGCTAACATCTGTAACTGATATATTTATCAACGTGAGGTTAACTGGATATTATCACCAATTTGTGAGAAATTTATCTCGATTATCCAACCATATTACCAAGCTATCCCGAAAGAGAGTAAAGTTGTCTTGGAGTGATGAGTGAAAAGAGAGCTTAAAGGAGTTGAAAAGGAGTATTATAACTATGATCATCCTCACATTTCCCAGAAGTGGAATCATTTTTGTGGAATTTAGTGATCCTTTGAAGAAGGGCCTAGGTATTGTGTTGGTGAAGAATGATAAAGTCATAGCCTACTACCTAAGGTAACTAGAAATCCATGAACCAAACAATCCCACATACGATCAAGAGTGGGCAGTTATGATCTTTATGTTGAAAATAGTTGGCATTATATCTATATGTAGAAGTAGGAGATATATACTAATCTAAAAAGCCTCAAATATATATTCAAACAGAAACATAGTAATATGTTCCAATGAAGATGAATATAACTCATCATGTATAATGAATTATAAATCCATTACCACCCTGGGAAATAGAACAAGGTAAACGATGCTCTAAGTAGAATGGTTCCAACGATTCTATCATTAATGAAAATTGATAAGGATATAATCTTCTTAGATTTGGAAAATATGGACATGGGAATCATTAATTTAGGAACATAATAAATCTTTTCTCAAATTATTGATCAACCATCCCTCTTGGAGAGAATAAAGGACACTCAAATAAATGAAGGAGATATTCTAAAAAAGTGGAAGCTATCATAAATAGGAATTCCTCAGAGTTTGTGGTTGAAAATGATGAAATTGTGAGATTAGGGTCATGATTATTTGTACCATCTGATCCAGAGATAATGAAGGAGCTTCTAAATGATGCACATAGATCAGCCCTATTTATACACCTGGGTAGAACAAACATGTATTGAGATCTTATAGAAAACCTTTTGTGGGACAATATGAAAAGGGAGATTGCTGAATATATATATCAAAGTGCCTAGTATTTCATCAAGTGATGGCTAAGAGGAAAAAGTCTAAAAAGATGATTCTACCACTATCCATACCATTATGGATGTGGTAAAACATTACCAAGTACATTTTCAAAACAACATTTAAGTACATCCATAAGAAAAAATTCTATGTGGGCAGTTGTTGATCGTATTACGAATACATCTCAGTTTATTGAAATTTGGGAGGCTTCCTCATTAGATCAACTAGCACTGATATATATGAGGAATATGGTAAGGATTAATGTAGTACCACTATCTATTGTATTCAATTTATATCCTTGATTCAGCAATATGTTTAGGAAGAGTATTCAACATTCTCGAGATACTATGTTGATCATTTGTACGGCTTATCATCCTAAAATTAATGGCCACTCTTAGCAAACTATCCAAATAATTGAGGACATGTTGAGGGCATTATCAGTTGACCTAAATGATGGGTGGTATCATCATCTTCCTCCTATTGAGTTCTTATACAATAACATTTTCCACTCAAGCATCCAAAAGGCTCTTTATAAAGACCTTTATGGGAAAAGGTGTAGAACACAAGAATGTTGGGATGTTGTTGGTGAGAGTATGATATTAGTACTTGAAATTATCGAATAAATGGTGGATAAGGTGAAAACCATTCAATATCATATCAAGGTATCCCAATTCCTACATAAGAGTTATGTGGGAAACCATCAATGAGACCTTCAATTCACACTTGGAGACATGGTGTCTCTATGAATATCTCTATGGAAAAAGGTCATTAGGTTTGGAAATAGGTGGATGATATGTCCAAGGTACATATGATCCTTCAAGATTCATGATCATGTATAGGATGTGGCCTATCGACTAGCACTTCCACCTACCATGGCCAATGTAAATGATGTCATTCATTTATCCCTATTATGGATGTATATACCAAACCATTCACATGTACTCTATTTATAGGTTATACAACTAGAGGATGGTATTTCTTATGAGGAGAAACCAGTGACGATCATATATCATAGAGAAAAAGTTATATAAAAAAGAAAATACACCACATCAAGGTGTTGTGAAAAAACCACAATCATGAAGAATTGATGTGGAAATAAAAATAAGTGATGAAGCAGAGTTACCCACATTTGTTTCAGTGTGGGAAAAGAAAATGTCAATGGAGAAATTTTTTAAGGGGGGAATATTGTAATGACCCAAAAATTCATCAATGATAATTTCTCTTGGTTTATTTAAATGTCTTCATATGGTTATGTAAAACATATGCACTTATTTTTTTTTATGTGTGGAATTTTAATATAACGTTATGAAATGTGACCGTTATAAATATAGTCATTGAAAATTCATCATTTTATTAGTATAAATATAGGTCACTAACACATCCAATTTACATAGACAATGTAAGTGATGATGTCATCCAATAGAATTTCCCCATAAAAAGCCCATTTTTCTGAGCTCGAAAAGGAGGTGGCATTATTGGTCTTTACTCTTGACCATGCCCAATCCTAGCTTGAATACATTAAGCTTGAGCAGAACCGCCTATGGGAGAAGTGGACTTTGATAGAGATTACCACTCGAGCGATGCTATCCAAGCCACCCCAAGAGACTTTCACCATAGGGCACCTCACTATAATTTCGTATGATGGTGTTTTAAGGGTTTATGCAACAAGACCCTAACAATATGACTATGACATTATTTTTGTATAGAATAAATAATATACTTTCCTTTTATTATTTTTAATTTTTAATTAGTGTTGAAAGAAAAATTATTATTTTTTAGTTAATATTTATATTAGGAATCTATTTTGATAATTTAATGTATTTTTGAATTATGTGAATTTTTAATAAAATCTTATTATTAGTAAATTTCATTTTATTAATTATAATTGATTGTATAATTTTTATGAATTCAATTGTAATTTTTATTAATGATTGAATGCTAATTTTTTCAAAACCCTTGAATTCATGATAAATGTTAGTTTTCATTTTAAAATTGAAAATTCACATATTCAATTTTTTTTTGGATAAAATGATTATTATTTTTGGAATTAGGATCATGAAATCATCCAACAGTTATTTTTAATAATTTTCTGAGAGAGTCATGTTTTTTCGTAAAAATTAAATACTATTGCAATATATAATGTGTTTTATGACATCCTAATGACCCAATAGTGATGTAATAAAATACTATAAAAAAATTTTCAGCCTAAATATGTTTTAACAATAATGTAATGTGATTTTAGGTTTATTTGATTTATTTTACAAATCTTTATTGGACCATTCAAGACTTATAAAACATTTTAGCTTTTTAAATTGACTTCCTTAGGAGTGTGGCTCACCTCCACATAACAAACCCTATTATTTTAAGATGTTCGGCCATTGGAATTATAAAATATTGTTTTACAATCTCATTTGGCCAAAAACATGGGAAAAAACTATGGTCCAGTTTGATGTTTAGATTAGATTGATATTTGTTGCCCAAAACCTTAATAATAAGGAATTCTTTCAACATACCTATATAATACCACCTAATATCCCAATTTTTTCATCAATAAAATCATTTAGAGTTCATAAATCCTCTGCCTTCCTCTCTCTAAAATCCTCCCATGACTCCCCAAGCTCTATGGAAGTTTCTCTCAAGCCACTCCCATGATGTTGGGATCACACATCCACGTAATGGATTTCCATTTTTCTTGATTTATGTCTAGGTTTTTTTAAATTGTTATTCTCCTTCATATTCAATTATAAATGATGTGATATTATTTCTCAACTCCCAAATACTTCTATATTTATGTTTTAATAATGATAGATTCCCATTATCTCTCATTAATTCCTCCCATGTACACACTTTGACATCCCGAAATTCAATATGGAATTTCTCTCTACTCATTATATTCAATCAATTTTTTTTATTACGTGTCTAAAATCCATTAAATTTTTTGAACATGTAACTATATGACCCCCTTACTGTTAATTTCATGTAAATATTACGAGACCACAATTTATTCCACATAAACCACTTTTATAAATTCTAATGTCACACTATTATGTTGTCGAAATTGCACTGTGTTTTTTCAAGCCATGATCATTGTGTAGTGAATTCAATACCCATGTCTCTATTATAGGTATTCACCATTATGCACATATACATATTGGTTTTTCTTTCTTGTATTTACTTCAAATTACTTAATCCTTTAATAACACATTATGCTGTTTTATTCAATGTTATATCATCTATGTGGAACACTTATGCATGAAATGAAATGTTTAAGAAGGGTTAACCAAGATATCTCTCAAAGGCATTGATCAAAGAAAAGTAGGATGACCCATAAATATCAATGAAGGTTTAATCATGATAATAAATGAGAAATGAGGGTTTACTCATTCTCCATGTGCAGTGATCCTTGGATCATGCTAATACCATGTTATGTGGTTTTTCCACATTTCCATGTAATGATAATCATGCTATATGATACCTTTATGTTTAGGTATCTCTTTCACTCCATTGATATTCTTATTGACTAACATGTATTGTAATATTAATCTAATGCTTTGTTAACTCCCTTACTAGGCATTATAGCTTACCCTATTATTTTTCATGTCCTAAGGTTATCCCATGCATTGCTAAGTACGAGGGGTGGTATTTGTCATGTAAAGGACGTTTTCAATAAGATATTGAGTTTTATGATTTGAAATTTAATGCAACATTCCTATTCCCAAAACACACTAGACCTCTCAATCTTCATTGTAATATCAAGTGAAGGTTTTACATAATAAATTTTTTTATGTGTATAATAAAGAGGATGGTTGTCATATTACTATTTTGGAAAACCATGTGCAAACTGTGATCTACCCTACATCCTTAAAAAAATTCACATTTCATCTAAAACATCAAAATGAAAAAAAAAATGAAAAATAGGGAAAAGATTACCTAAAAATGAGAGATCTATAGAAAATGTAGGGATCTTTCAATATCCCCACCTTAAAGTATCTCATCCTTGAGAAGTACTCCCATGAATCTCTATAATTTTTTTGATAAAATATAGGGCCACTGAGCCCTCATATTCACTTATATCTATTAGGTTTCCTCTATCACATGAACATGATGCCACAATATATGAACTATCATAAAGACATATCCTTGCAACGCATTCTTAATGTGATCTAATACATATATCAGATGGTCCTCGAATCTCACATCGATCTATTTCTCAACATCATCTACAATGATCAAATGATACAAGTCTGGGAGATACCATCAAATTTTTGACACATGGAGAATGTCATGCATAACACTATTCCTATGTGTAAGAGTTAACCAGTATACAACATGTTTTATTCTCTCAACATCCTCAAATGGACCAACAAACACAGGCTCTAATATTCCATGTCATTATATCATGTGGTGATCCTCTCTCAAAGACACCCGAAGGAATACCATATCAGCCACTACAAAATATATGGATCTTCCATTTCTATCATTATAAGACTTATAAATTCACTAAGTTATCTCAATATGAATCTAAATAAGCTTGAATATCTCTAAAGTCTCCTTTACAATACTCATCCCTAATTTCTCTGTCTCACCATAAACTATCCAATATAGAGGGGATATACATGTAATTTCATTAAGTGCCTCTATTTGTTCCATAGGACTTTATTCTTCTAATATGTTGTTTTAGGAGAACAATACCAATGCTGGTGCTTCTCCCATTATCCACCAAATCCTAGAATACATTCTCAATTCATATCCTGAAGTACTTTTATAGTACATTATGATTACCCATCTATTTTTGGGAGAAATATAAAACTCAACTACACATGTGAAACAATTTACATCTTCAATCCCTACCAGAATTGAGATGTTTATCATGATTAATGGTTTGAATAAATACACTATGTCACCATGTGTTGATATAATATCACCAAAACAAATAAGTCTACTAATTAATACACTAAGAATGTCTCATGTATATACAAGAAATGTACAAACATTTTCAAATAATAAATAATCTCCCAAAGAGAACCATTATTCTATGGTATTCATATAATACCCACCATGAAGTCCATGGTAACGTTTTCCCACTTCCTTTATACATTGGGAAATTGTAACACACCATGTTTTGGTGATTTAGTTTTTTCGAATCAATTTATTCTTTTTGATATTTTTTAATTTCATGCATCAATAATGATAGTTAATTTTATATTGAATCACAATGTTTGGATTTAGTTAGATGAAACATCACGTTAATCATGAAATAGAAGAAACATAAACATAGGCTTGCTATAGACACAACATCAATGTTAGCATGTGTAATATACAACAATGACATTCCTTGATGAATTATGTAACACTCAAGAACATGGTTTTCAGAACAATAATATATTATTAAAATTTGATTATTTAATATATTAAGATAAAACCATGATGTTAAATTTGAGTTTATGAATAGTATTAACTAATTTATAAAAATTTAAATTTTACATAATATAATACAAATCTGTAGGGTACAAATTAATTATAAATGAATATGAAATCCTAATGAATATGAAATTAAATATTATTATGATCTCAAAGATATATTATAATAATAAATTAAATCTTCATTTATTTCTTGAAATGAACATTGTATAACATTCCATTCACATTGATCTAACTTGGTATACATTACATGCAAACACTGATTTGGCATACGATGCATACACAATAGAGTTTATATGAAACATCTTTTTTATATATAATAACTAAAATGAGATAATAAAATCCTGGAAATTAAAAATTGCTATTGAAATAGTAATATTTACTAATAAAATAATATTTATAATTTTTTTGATAAGTATAAAATTTTGATAATTAATGATATGATTTATGGTAATGTCCTTTAATTCTAAATAATATTGTTTTCTTGAATGAACCAGTGTTAATTTCCATATATAAAAATAATAAAATTCATTTTAGACACTTTTAGAAATTTTATTTTATAAATTTAAAATAATTTTGGAATTCATTATTTCTAAATAATCCCTGGGTTAGTTTTTTGGATTTTTTTGAAAAATTGTTTTTAGATTAATAGTGAAAAATACTACTCTTACTTAAAATTTTCCACTTATTTAATTCATTATTATTGATAATTAAAATTATGAATATCATTTAAGGTCACATTAGATTAATATTACTTATATTAATAAAATTTAATTCATTATAAACAATTTCACTTTGTATTTTAATACCAAATCATAATAATGTTTTTAATATTTGTCTACGTTTAAACCATGTAATTTTATCCAATATGTGGGATTATAATTATTTTTAATTTTCCCATATCAATGATTTATATTTAGAATAAACAAAACTAAAAAATTATATTAATATTAATATTTATATTTTAATAATACCATGTTAATTTTTTACCAAATTTTTTAGTAAAATTGATTAAAATTAATCACAATTATTATGGAATGTTGATCTTAATTAGGGATTAAACCAACAATTAGGTTAATAATGGTCTAAAAACCTTTCCAAAACCCATTTTTTGTCTATATTTCGTCCATAAACCTTCCTTTATTGAGTTTTTTAATTTTTTTGAATATTTTAAGTAATAAAAAGTGTACAAACATGTTTCTAAAAATTCCAATTGAGTGCTTTTCTTTCACTATAAAAAGCCACCACCTATACCACATTCTCATACCACTCAAACCACTAAATTTAATCAAATTCATGCTAAATACACTTCCAAAAAAATCCTTCCTTCCTCCCAGAAGAAAACCCTGGGGATGAAAACAAATACAATGAAGCCTTTTTTCAAAAACCAAAAAGAGTTACCCGATTAAGAGGCAATGTCTTCTATCAAGTCCGTTCTTTTATTTTCATTAACTAGACCTCAAAAATTATAGGAAAGTGAATTTAGGTGATTTCCAAAAAATAATAAGAATGTTATTCAGGAGTGAGATGCTTTCCACAATGAAATAGATTGTATATGTGGTGAAAAGAGGAAATATTGTTAAATGAATGGAGAGAAATCTCAATAAAATGATGAACCCACAATTCAGAGTTTCAAGTGAATGGTGTTTGGTAATTATATGAATAAATTCCCCAATCCCAAGGCTACTGTGGATTATAATATATTAAAACCTATAAAATAAAAAAGAAAAAGGGAAATCATATGCAATAATAGAGGATAAATTGAGTAAAGAAAAATATTGAAAAATATATATTTTTTCCAATTCTTTGAAGTTCTTGTTTTATTTTGTTTGAATAAGACCTTCTAAAATATTATTATTCTTACATTATTGAGGATTCATGTGGTTATATCCCCCTATATTGTTGCTTTAATAATAATATCACATTTAATGTTTTATCCATGAATGTACGAACCCTTGTATTAAAAAAAAGTTTTTTCATAAAAGATAATAGAATATCTTAGGAATAAAGACTAAATTATATTTTAAAAGGGTTATAATGTTAACCATTTATTGAAATATTAATAAACACGTTTGATAAATTTTATGAGATTAATTTTATGCATCTCCGTATAAGGATTTATGCATATTAGATAGCTAGCTCGAACTATGTTGTGTTGATTATAACTAAAGGGATGACATATAATAGAACATATTATATGTTAGTACATCATTAATGAAAAAGTCACCTTCCTTTTTAGAGAAAAAGGTGATGTAGATCAATGAAAAATAAATGGCGACATTAACATGTATTCAATAATGTGTACCTTTTCTTGAAAATACATAATATATTAAAAAATTAACATTAACCCAAATTTGTTTTCCATCTACCTTAAAATATGATGAATCATATGGCCCCTTAGGTCATTAAAAATTTATGGATTTCTAATTGTTAAACATTCCTACCCCTGTTCTCTATCACTATGTATCAGTTTATGATTGTATGATTTCTCTTCCATTTCTATGTTTTCACTTCATACATATGATATCCTATTCTATAATATCTTTATGAGTTACTTTGGGTAATCACTTTCGTTCCAACATTACATTTATAAAATATTTTTTAGTGTTTATTATTTTGATGTGGGTTTCTATGAATGAACTATTCAAGTATTAGTCAATTAAAAACCTATAATTTTTATATGAAAAAATTAAATTTATTGGGGTTTGAATGGAACACCCTGAGATTTTGTGAATTATTATTTTTGAATTAACTTATCCTTTTTGATATTACCCATTTTATGAAATATGGAGGATAGTTTGTTTTATATTAATTCAGTATGTTTGGATTGTATTATACGCAACACCATGTTAATTATTCACTACACATTACATAATATTTGGAATGATCTACACAAACCAAATAGAATATGTTCATCAATATGAAACAATGACTTTCCTAGATGACTTTCATAACATGCAAGACTGAGGTTTTCAAAAAAAATACTATTAAAATAAGATAATTTAATATAATAAGCTAAAAGAATAATTTTATTTTAGAGGAAAGGAATGGTATTAACTAATTTAAAATAATTTTTTACACAATATAATATTAATTCATTGTTAATCAATTAATTATAAATAAATTAGACAACTGATTGAATATGAAAGTAAATGTTATTATGGTTTCAAATTTGTTTTACCTTGATAAATTAAAATTTAATTTATTTGATGAACTGAACTTTGTTATACATTCCATTCACATTGAACTTACATTGCGTACACTACATGAATACATTGATTTTCCGTACGATGCACTAAACGCTGAGTTTCTATGAAACATATAATTATATATTCAATTAATTATATAATATAATTATAAACTAGAAATTAAAAATAGTAATAGGAATTTTAATTATTGCATTTCAAATAAATTTTTGACTTCTTTTTAATAAAATCAACATATCTATAATTAAAGATATTATTTTTTTAATGTTCTTTTAAGTTTAAAAAACATTTACTCGAATGATATGCATTTAAAATCCATATGTGAAAAATAATAAAATTAATTTTAAACATATTTATAAATTCAATTTTATAAAATTAATTAAAATTTTCAATTCACAATGGAAATATTATCATACGGTGAGTTTTTTAATTATTCATTGAAAACTCAATTTTGATGAATATTGAACAATTTTTAATCTTAGTTAAAAACTACCTTTTTGATTAATTAATTATTAATGAAAAATATTATTATAAATTTGATTTTAGGTCACATTAGCTTAATATAAAATCTATTAATACAATTTAATTCCTCAGAAAAAAATCACTTCGAAATTAAATACAAATTCTTATGAAGCAATTGAATAATTTTCTAATGTAAAATAGTCATTATTTCATCTCATCTACTAGACTTGCATTATTATTAGTTTTTTTTTGTTTTTTTTTATTTTAATTTAAAAAAAACCCAACATAGATCATTTTATTTAGTTTAATATTTTGTTTCTATGAATTTTAAAATTTGTTTTTTATCAAAATTTATAGTAACATTTATAAAATTTAATAACACTAATTTCAGAATAATTAAGTATAATTATGGATGAAACCTTAAAATTTAGGAAACAAATGATCTATCCACTTGTAAAACACTAATTTAATGTACCTATTTCTTCCATAAAACTTTCATTATTTTGTTTTTTTGGTTTGGTATTACTTTTTTAGGTAATAACATGTGTAAACTTATATTGTTTCAAAAAATTACAAGTGATTCTTTTTTCTTCCCTATAAAAATCCACCAAATCTACCACTTAATAAAACATACAAAAACTCATATGTTCGGCCAAGACCTACCCAATAAACAACCCAAAAATCATCCCTTTCTTATATAATCTTTCATTTTGGAATAATGAAATCGATGGAATCCATTTTGTACAGCTCAAGAGGAGTTACATGATTAAGAGGTTGCGTCTTATCTCAAGCACTATCTTTTATTTTCATTATCCACCATTCCAATTATATATATTAAATTATTGTTTAAAAAACAATATTATAAATATACTATGATATTTTTATAAAAAAAATTTCAACCTACACATACAGACATCTCAATCTAATTGGTACCAAACATAATAATTTTTGTACGGTGAACTACTACCACACAAAATGATGATCATTTATTTTCCATCACCACCTATCATTATGTCCATTATAATGGAAAATATTTTTATTTATGAAATATTTTTTTATTATACTAAATTCATTCTTCTGTAAATATTAATTGGAACATACATTTATTAATTTAATCGTAAATAAATATGATAATTTTGTTAGGTGTGGTGTAGACTAATTCCCTCTCAAAGTGATATGATTCGTTCATAAAATACGTGGTTTTTATTACAGATTAGTTTAGTGAATGTATATGATATATATTATTTAATTAATCTAAGTTAATAATTATATATATACATATAAATATATGTCGTTTAATTTTATTCTCCCAAGATGATATGTAAACATAAATAAAATTCATGCTGACATACGACCTACCATCTCCCTAAATAGTGTATTGAATTTAATATTTATTTATTATATAGTATATTGTAATACACATATATTGTAATTAAATAATATAAATGTCATTATATACATTCATGTATCATGATATATGTAAAGGGACCAATAGTATAACAAATTAAGACATATTTGAAAAACAATGTGAATATTACTCGAAGTGAAAACATTACATAATATTATTAACAAGCAGGTAATATAAAGTCATAATTTAAACATATATGGTATTAGATATAACAATATAGTTATGTAAATTTTTTATAATAAATTTATATATATTATGAAGTTGTTTTGAGTGAGTACGATGACATTCAAGACAGAAGGTAAAAAGATTTTATCTCATTTTTTTCTCTAAGATACATGCAATGATCGCCACTCTTTCCTTTTTTTTGGTGTATGTAGTGAAAATATTTTATTTATATTTATATAATAAATAAATAATTTGGTATTCAAAAATCCAATTTATGATATTTATTTCAAAGGTAATATGTTCAAAATGTTTCTAAATCTGTAATAATGTTTTGTCTCGATTTTCCTTCTATGAGACTCGTGTGTTGTTACGCACATAAACTCTAATTCCAGGTGTATATAATTCCATATTATATTTTATATCTAGAATTTAAATCCATTAATAATTTTTATGATTCATGTAATTATATTTTCTTACATGGATGGTATGATCCCATGATATCAAGTTATATGTGTTTATTGAAATAATATCATCATTTGTCAATATTGTTTACGTTTTGGATTCTATTGATAAAATATGATGATCCATAACTAAAGAAAATTATTCAATTTTATTCTCGTCTAATTTTTTATGATTTATCCACATATATTTACCATTTCATCCACCATATGTAAGATAATATAGTTAAAAATGTGTTTTTATAAAATCCTATATTTACCATCACATTGGCCGAAAATCTGTGTTCCATCAAAAAATGTTTATTTAAAAGGATATTAAAGAATATTATTTTAATATCCTATGAACATTAAAGTACATTTTTTTTCATTTTTACTTTTACTAATTTTCAAAGGTACCTTCATTTTTTCAATCAAGTTTTTTTATATCTTTTTAATCGTGAAAAAGGAATTTTTAGATTAACTTGTACCAAATGTATGTATTTACTCACTTTCATTTATGTTAATATTATTTTACCTGATCCAATGTATAATTGTTAAGAAATTGTTTCTTTGAAAGTATTTTCAACAAACAGTTTTCAAAAAAAAATTAATATCCTTTTATATGTTTTCAAGGATTCAGGTTTTCAATAAAATTTTGAAGGATTATAAATATTTTTTCAAAATATTTTCAAGGAAATGTTTAAAAAAATACATCATTATTTAGAAGATATAATATTTTTTCAATGAATATGGTATTTAAAATGTTATGAATCTTATTTTAGAATTTTTTAGGGAGAAAAATTTTCAATTGACTTCAGGTTTTGTTTATAACCATTAAATTTATTTTCTATGAATATTATTTTAAAATTGATTTATGAAATTAAAATAATATTTCAAAGAATAAAGGATATTTTCCTTAAGAAACGTTTTTGAATAATATTTCAAAATTATTTTCTATATAAGATAACAAATATAGTTTTTTCTCATATCATTGTAGGATGTGGTCTAATGGTTCCATTCATATTCATTCTATTAATTAGTTACACTTAATAAAATCATCTTTATAAACCTATTTCTCTTAGGTTTTTTATAAGATTTTGAAACCCACTTCATTTCACATGATATGTGTATGATGAAATGATTAAACAACCTATCTCTGTCCCCATGTTATGATATGTTTACATGATTATAATACCCATTTAATTTTTTGTGTTATGATATGATTATTTATGATATTTTATAACATGTTTGTATGATTTCATTAAGAGATGGGTGGGACCCATATCGTTATCCAATACATCGGGTAAATATTTATATCTCATTAGATAGAATAGTATGGTCTTGAGGGATATCCTTGACAATTAATATGTCTATGGTAGTGAAACATTATTACTAATATAGTGTGATGAGGGGTCTCAGGCATCTAATATTTCCATGGAAGTGAACCATGACTACCATGAAGTTATGGAGATTGAACCCATACTTCGAAGATGAACATGGAAGAAATTCATTGACGACTATGAGTGAATGTGATTACATGTTCAAAATTGTATGCATAGAAATGGTAGCATGTCCTTTAGATTATGTGAGAGCATTATTTCATGTCACTAAACATATTAATGAACCATTTTATACATATTCATGTTCCCAATATTATATTCTTATGTGTCTACCAGAATTTTATGCTTTATTCCTATTCAATTCTTTCATGTATTGTGTTCTTTTTTTTCATTTCTTAAAAACATCCAATATTTATTATTATCTCTTAATATGAACGATATGATCTTCAAATGTCAAACCCTTTTGTTCGTGTTATGAAAAACAATTTATATTCGGTACCCTTATTGAGCATCTAAGATTACCCCAATCTTATATTTCCATCCCCATGTTATAATGAATGGGTTTAGATAAATTTACTAAATTTTGATATCTTTATAGGTGATTTTGAAGATCTGTCTCCGAGATAGAATATTTCATTTCCATAATTCCAATGAATCTATACTATTATGGTCATATAGCATGTATTTTTAGAATGAATTGAATATTCATCTAAAATTTTGTAATACCTATGTCTTTAAAGCATGGTTTACTATATGTATGGTTTTAGTAATCCTCTATGCCATTGATGCTCAACCTTCACTAGGTAATGGGTGTAACATCATTTCATGAACCTTGTTATCTCTTATTTCATTCCCATACATCAATCTTATAGTCATATGTAACAATACATTTTTTTTAAACGTAGTTGCAATAACCAATTTGAGGAATGAAATTAATGCATCATCACTACTCGCATACTTGTAGGAATAACAAAATGAATCTTGAAATAGATTATCTTATCCTCATCTATTTTCCAATCAAAATGAGACTATCCACCTTCAAGTCATTCCTTCAAGGTCAAACACAAAGGATAATCATACTACATATCACTAATCTGGCACAATAGTGTATTCAATATAGATTCATATATGAGATTCAGATTCTCTTGGATTTCCAAAAACATAACATGCATCTAATCCAGTATGGTCATTTTTTTCCACTCAACACTAGTCTCCTAATCTTCTTGATTTATAGTTGTATTCTCAATGAATCAGTGACACTATTTCCCTATCCAAATTTATATTCTAAATTAATGTCAGATGGAATCATAAACACACCACTTCTCCTCCATCGTAGATTCAATTATCGATGACCGAGAGTATAAATTAATCTCTTTTGATCAATATATATAGTAATCATATCCCCCAATAGATAATTCTACTGACACTACAAAGCATAAAACACTACTACAATTTCATGTTTGTGTGTAGGGTAATTCTGTTCATGTGTAATTAATTGTAGAGTCCCTTATGCTAAAACACAATCTCATTGCCTCAACTCTTCTCCAACCCCTATCTCAGAAGCATTAAAAAAACTGTATACTCCCCACCTCTCTCAGGTAAGATCATGATCAATGTCGTAGTGTAATTTTTCATTATTCCAGGATGAAGTTCTCTCATGTTTTAGACCATTCAAAAATTACACCCATATTGGTCATGCCCGAATGTGGTTTTCCCAAATAGGAAAAGTAATGGATAAACCTTGGGTAATATTATACATTCCCCAAGAATAAATTAATGTAAATATCATTCATGGGTTTCTACCAAGAAAAAAAGTATGAACCTTCTCTTAGTCCAATAACTAAACATCTTTAGTGATATTGTGACACAAGAAGTGTAAATTTTCAAACAAAAACTGAAACATAGATATATTTTGGTAGATCTAATTCTCGTTCAGTGCACTCAGGACGATGTCACGATATTGGTAAGGATTGTCACCAGTCATGATGAATATCATGATTTCATCCATTATAACTACCAAAACATTATCTAGGTATGGTTTTAGTATTATATTCATCAGGTTTAAAACATATTTGGTGCATTCATCAAACCAAACAACGTCAAAAAGAACTCAATGAGAAAATAGCTTATTCTAGATGTAGCCAATAGTATATCATAAGGATGGACTATAATGTGATAATACCCTAATCTCATGGATTTCATGAAGAGAACACATTATCCTCTCAAACTGTAAAATAGATCATCAATATATAGAATACGATATTGGGTTTTTATTGTCATTTGGTTTAAGTTATTGTAATGAAAACAAATGTAAAAAATCCCTTGGGCCATATTTGAAAACAAAAAAATAGAACCCCACAGTGAAATTATTGGTCAGATAGTCCACTTATCCACTAACTCTTATAGTATAGACATTAGATCCTGAAGCACAATTGGATGAATTCGGGAATGTTGAAAAGAATGTGGATCAGCCCCAGTCATGCTCTAAATTTTAAATTCTACATCAACCTCATGTAGAAGCCCTGATCTATAATCATCAAACATGCCCTAGAAACTGTCCGATATGGGTTGAAAGAAATCATGATGAACACCTCTACCTTTCAGAAGCAGACTAGAAACATGGAGTGTTTGCTCCACCAGTTTCTGATGAAATAACCCTTCTTGTCCCTGCATGTATATCCCATTATCCATAGTTAATATAAATGTCACCCTCAGGAGAAATAGACATCACAAACCAATTGTATCAATCTATGTGGGCTCGATATGCCACAAACTTTTCAATACCCATTATTAGGTTAAATCCTAACATATCAAGAATATAAAGATCCCAATGAAAATGATACCCCCCAACCTCAATATAACACCCCTTGCATAAACATATGTATAATGAATTTATACCAAATGGTGTATTTATTATCATAACACGACTCATGAGCTCCACTGCCAGTCTCAAACCCTTCACATGTTGAGCTTATATAAAATAATGAGATGCACGAGTATCAAATAAGGAAAAAAATACCATTAAATATACAATAATATTACACTAGGAATCAATAGTTCATCCTCACTATAGACCATTGTAGGATTAAATGTATTCCACTATCCTAACCATATTTTTATTTTTTAGTCTGAGACCCCTGAGTTTCACCACTACTATAATATAATTGATCATTCCTAGAACCACTATATGTACTTCTTCTACGACTATAGCCCGTAGAACTCAAACCACCATACTTATATTGTTTATAATATCACCATCCCACACTCTGATTCTTCCTAGATAATCCATCATTAACCATCTATCGTGGGTTCCTACAGATCCACAATAGATGACCTTTCATACCGAAAGGTTGACACTCTATATATGGTTAGAGGAACTATCTACGAAGGTGACCAGAAGTACCTCAATTTTCATATGTCACCAATGTAAGGTCATGGGTAAAAAATCTTCAAAATGTCCATTTAGCATCCCATTACCATGGTCAAAATTTTCATAATGAATATTCTAATATTCAGAATTCATACCTCCAACCCGTCAAACCAATACAACATATCCCCAATCGGAGTCCCCATTAGTGATTCCTCCCATATGTTATAGGAATATTTAAACCTTCGAAGTATTCTTCATCCTGGGTATATTATCCTTGTATATAATTTCACATTTAATCACTTAATGAATTCTCTTTTACGCAGTATCTTTATACCCATCCAAATTAGGAGAAATTATCTTTGAATCTCTAAAGAATATAGCATAGTCCATCACAAAAATACTCCTCTAAGTTGACCACATAAACACATTTTCCTTCTCCTACCTCATTTTATCTAGATAAAAGTCCTCTAGGAACTTATCTTCAATTTTCATCCTCTCTATGTTTTCCTATTGTCTATAACGAATCTGGATATCCCACTAACTCTTTTCTTTACCACATAATAGGTAAAAAACTAATACATATTTATTCTATAATGAGTCTCTATGTGGTCATGTATTGAATGGATATAATCAATCTTGAACTCAACTACCACAGGTCTGCCCTCACTATTATATGGTAAAGGTTGATGTATCTTGAAATTCAATGTTAGATCACACATATAGTTCAAAAACCACCATGGGTCACATTCAATGAATTTCATGGAGAGAGAAATGTTCTCACATAACATCCCTCTATCTCCCTCACATAGCACAAACAGTGCCTTAGGTTCCACCTCTAGAGGCACATTCCCATCCATGTCCTCATGTCTTCAAATCAATAATCATATTCATAAATTCATTTCTATATAAATAAACAAAAACTTCTCAAGAAATATTATACAACATTAACACATTTAAGAAGATGGTTTCAGGGAATCCATAACATGTCATTTACTCAAGCCCTATCATAGCATTAAAACAAAGGAAATATCACTTATGTTAACTATAATATATTTAGGTCATGGTTAAGAGAATGGGTAGATAAATAATCATACTCATGTTTCTCAATAGACATCCATTTTTCAAATTTTACATCAATTATATAATATTCATCCTATATTAGGAACCTTTTTCTAAAAAATTATAAATGAAAGGAAGAACAATTCAATTTAAAAAACATACACAAAAACCTTTTTCATATGCTTTCCAAAAAAAAGACAATTTATACATAATAATACAATGTTGGTATAAGGATTCATGTATACTAAACATTCTTGATATTTTGGTCAACAAGTCAAATTTTAGAAAAAATGGAAACAATAATCACATCACACAACAAGTGCATCACTCGAGCAGAAATTAAATCTAACAATAACAACACAAATCAGTAACTATAATCTCACCATGGGTACTTGGATTATATCCTCATATTTGGGATAACTACTCCAATTCCTAGCCTTTAACAAAGTATAAACACATGTTATTCTCATATAAAAAATTACCAAATAATAAGATAAATTATAGAAAATGAAAAAGAAATATCCTCTCATTCAACATTATAATGTCCCAACCTGGATGTAGGACACTGGCACCCAGAGCTGGTTGGTCACATGACCTCATGCATGCCTCTCAGTCACCAAAGTATGAACACTAGTAATAAGGGTCTAATATAGATATTGTGGATACTATACATTCTTTATCAAATTACCACTATAGATTACATGAATAAATAATATCCAAAATATATTACAATAACTAGAACAAGACCTATATCACATGATCAATAAAATAAGAAATACAATATCCAAAACTAAAATAAGATATTTCCGCCAAAATATATGTCAACAGTTAATATTTAAAACCAAAAAGAAAAAAGTAACAAAAAACTCTCAATGGGCCCCAATTCACATCATGGTTCCCTCATACAATCACCATCCCTCATCAACCATATAATAAATCAATTTTACCCTTATCATGTTATGAAAAAGAGAAGTCTACTCAGGTAAAAATCACACATCCCAAGTAGGGTATGAGTACAACTTAGCAGGCCACCACCAATAGCATCTAAATTAATATTCTATCAATAAATATGTCTTCAATTGTATAAATAATAAATTACATGAAAATAAATAAATAGATTACACATACTCAATTATTCATTATTTATTCACATAAAACCACATCATCTTATGGACCCTCGAACCATCAATACTTGATTTAATCTATGACAATGTCAAAACCATAAAAATATTCTATTGTAATCATTTATCATTTATGTTAACTTTATATTAAGTAAAATTGGAAACACAGACCAATTTCATGACATTGGTCCAAGAATTACATGTCTTCGACCCCTTAAGATTTTGTAGAAGTAGTTCATGTCCCATACTCATTATCATTATGAGATTCTCAAGAAGAAGTCAATTTCCCACAGAAGTTTATCATTAAATCTCAAAAGTTTGAATTTGTAGTAACATTATAAGTCCCACACTCAATATCAATATGGAAATTTGAAGTAGCCATCCATTTACAACACTCATTTTTCAATAAATCCCAAATATCACATATATCACATTTATTATGGCTAATCATCATTAAACCACTCATAAACATTTTTCATAATGTATACCATTACAAATTATAACAACAATTCATGGTTAAATACTTTTATCAAATGAAATAATATAAGAAACTCACTATTAACCCATGTCACAATATTAAATTCATATAACCCATCAACCCATTATGGTCTTGTGAACCAACACATGATCCCCATTCTCATTAAATTCATAACGCATTAATTGAACAATTATAAATCCCAACTTCATAGCAATTACAAATTCAAAAAATTGCATCAATTTTTAACCAATTATTTAATCGATTTCACTAATTGAATTATCACATCAGTACATTATTAAATTAGAAAATTAATTAATCGAATTCAATGTTTCCATGTATTAATAAATCAATTATTTTTTTTAGCTAAATTTTAAATAAAAAATTTTCATATTGAAATATTAATTGTGTATACACAATTTGAATTAGGATATGAGTATTGTATTTAGACCACCCACCTCAAAATTGATAACGAATTATTTCAAATGAAAATATACAATTGAATCTGAATGATCTAGAACAACAAAAAGAATGATATCTACATTTGAAACCTATTAATAACATCAATAATTTTGGATCTATCATATCCAAGATCTAGATCTATCACCAGTGGATCAAAGACCCCTTTAATGGATGATAGAAAGACAAGATAGAGGGATAAACTAAATTGGTATTGAACCTCTTACTGATATAGGTGTAGATATTCAATTCATGTATTGAATCACCAAGAACAATGTTTTTAATGACTCTAAATCCATCAATAAAACTCATAAAATAATGTAAAATATTTTAGGATAGATCTAGGGTATATATAGTTACAATACATGAGTTGATGAATTTTTAATATATATTTTATGTAACGAAATTTAGTGTCCACAGTTTACTACATGGGGGGGAAGGATTCCCCTTACCATGAACCTAACAATAGGACTCTTCACATGGATTATAATGGTTTTTAATAGAAGGTCTCACTATTTGAAAAAACATGCACCAACTATGTGAATCAAAACTGATTGGGTTTTCAGCATTTTTTGGTTTGGGCGTAGAGTTTCAAAAAATTGTGCGCCAAGCAGGACATCCACACATCATTATTAAATTATCCTATTTTACACATAAAAACCCCAATGTATATTCCAGAAAAGATATACACACAAACAGCTGATATAGTACTCAAATAATAATCAATATTAATCTCTAGAAAAGGATGGGATCTTACACTAAAATGGAAGAAAAAAAAACATCGTCATGGAATAAATCATGGAAGGGAATGGGTTTTATAACATATTTCTCATATCATGCATCATGAAATGTACTATATGATTCTAAAATTAATAAGTGAGATAATAATTTTTCATATATTATAATTCTCTTCTTTGGAAGGAGAAACAACTCAAGAGGATTTTGGAGTTTTTTTTGAAATTGATCTATTTTTTTAAAAAAAATGAATGGATTACAATGCATTATATAAGGGTAAAAACATATATATCTAAAAAAAGATTTCAATATTTATATTAATTATTTTTTATATTTTTCAAATATAAATACTAAAATAAATGTTTAATAAGAGATAAACCAAAATAAACATTTTCTGTTTATTAATCTCCATACCTTAAATACCTCTATATTTTGTAGGTTTTCCATATGAAGTATAATAAACATAGGTTTAAAAAAAAATTGATGAATTTAATTATTTGTATTTCTAAAAATTTATAATCATTAATCACTAGATTATTTATATCAATTCCCTTGGTTGAAGGTAATAAATATTAAAATCTTGTTTTCCAAAACAAACATTTTTTTACATCACTATTTTGGTGTAGGGTTAATTTTACATATGGAAAATTAATTAATATAGGATAAAATAAATATATTTCAAAATTTATATATAAAAAATTATAAATTATAAATACATATAATTTTGGTGAAAATAAAATAATTTCAAACATCCTCCTTGGCGGTTAACTAACCATTAACGAGACTTTTACAAAATATGAGGCATGGGTTGTATAATATGTTATTATATAGAAAAATAAAACTTTTATATTATACTAACATAATGATGGTCATATTAAAAAAAATAATTATATTAAAAAAATTTGAATAAAAAATTAAATGTGGATATGAAATTTGAAGTTGAAATTGAATAAAAGGATGAGAAGACATTACCACATTATTAAAGTGGTACCTCTTTTATGACCCTTAATATTTTGATATATTGAATTCTGATCACTCCATAACATCTATAAGAATGATAAGGGGATTAATAGTGGGGATATAGCAATGATTTGTTTTCTAATTTTATTAAAAGTCGATTAACAAGTTGATTTATTGGGATTATTTAAGCTTGAGGATGGGTTATTTTAAAAGAAAATGTTGAATAAATTTCTATATATATGGTAACAAATTTAATAGATATAATTTTAAAATAATGAATGGATAATTAATATAATATAATTGTTATATGTCTTTTAACTGCATTATAATTCGAATTAAATAGTATATTAAAATGGAATTTCTAAAAATGAAAAAGAAAATTTATTTTTATGTAGTCTTTTTCTATAGACATTGGAAAGTAATTTTTTTGGTTTGGGAAACATGATTATTGTTTTTAAATTATTTATTTAAAAATTTTAATAGTTTTTTAATGAAAAGAATAATATAATTTAATAGATCATCATTACATCATGAATAATATAATCTAACATAAACCTATTATGAAATAACCGTATTTTTACAATTCACTAATAAATTGATGCATTTTAGAAAATTATAAAAAAATAACCTCTGGATTATTTATATTTTTTTATTTTAAAATTTAATGTTATATTATAAAAATATATAACATAGGCTATTTTAAATTTTAATAAAAATTTATCATAATATTATGAAAAACCATAAAATATAGTTTATTAAAAACTTACTTTTATTTTCATTGAGTTTTTAATACTTATATTTATTTTATTGAATTATAATATTTATATTTAATAAAATTAATCTTTAAAAATATTAATAAATTTATGTCTTATTAATTCGACATCAGATTACTATTCAAACGTCCATGTGACTATTCTAAACAATTAGGTTACTATTCTGAATATTCCTAATACTATTACAATAGACACAATATATCTAAAAATAACACTTCATTCCTTGATTCATTATTCTCCAAACTTCCTCTTTAAGTAATAAAGATACATTTTATTAATATTTTATGTGTTCAATAAAAATTAGTTTAAATTATATAGTTTTTTTCAAAGGAAAGATGATTCTAGCATATTGAAGGGATCCCAATTTCCCCATTTTACATTTATCATTTTATATTTTTCCCCATTATAAGCCATTGATCTTATGAAATAAGCCACTATTCCTATGAAATAATGTATAAAAAGGGTTATAATTTACCTAAGTTTAATCTTACATTTCATTCCAAATAACATGATTCTCTTCAATGATGATATTCAAAGGAAAAAATTCCATTTAACTCAAATATCTTTGTCCCTTGGACGGTTTTCATCATATCCCTTCATCAGACTATGAGATGGTATTATATGTAATTGATTGGGTTAAACACTGTCTATCATCTCTTGTACAATATCATGTCCATGTATTTTTCTTCCCATCTTTATCCGGAAAAAGTAGAAAGTTCTACATCACATTCTATATAGATCTTCATATGGAGAAATTCAAATACTTCAGTGGAAGCTGTGGTTTTATGAGAAATAATATAATGCGTTATATAGATCCCATATTCATTTGAATTAAATTTTGTAGTCTCAAAAAATTTCATCATACTTTTGAAATATCTTTTTAGATTGATTGTTAGTTTAGGGTTGATAATGGTGAAATTCAATTCCATATTCAATAATTGTTGATGACTTATACTAAATTAATATCTGATATATGGAACCATATTAGAGATGATTGAATAATTATTCACATGTTACATCACCACTTCTTTTAAATATATCATGGACTCTTTTTTCAATGATAATTAATCTTTAATATCACTGATATGGGAAGACAACATGAGTTTATCTAACAAAACCCATATCACAATCCTAACATTGGATGTATTCTGGAGATGGGTGACAAAGACTTTGGGGATGATCTCACAAATATAAATTAGTATGGAAAATATTATATCATACACATGTAATTCTATTAGTATACATTGTTTTTCATACATACCAAGAAGATAAAGGTTTAATCAGTGTCCTTATTCCCCATGTTTTCCAACCATAGGTTTTGTAGATGTTCATAGTAATTATTGGTGATTCTATAATGGGTGGATAAATTATATCTACACATATTATTTAATTGATCCTTCTCTGTATTAAGTGATAATGGAACAATTATTTTATTTTAAAACTAAATAAATTGATTACCAATGATATGAAATTCATGAAACATCATTTCCATTAATTTTTTAACATTTTTAAAGCACAAGACAATTAATTTCACCTCCTTTATCTTCCCATATATTTATATTTATGAAATCATTTAGGATAAGTAGTATTTCATTCATTCCAATATGATTTTAAATTCCATACATTTCATATTCATGATGATATGGTCTTCATCTATAATTATCATGGATATATTAGTATGTCATTTATACTAAAATCAAAAGATACCTTGTTTGACGTTCTAGGATGGGTGGGAATATAGAAATTTAAGTAAATGATTATCTCAAACCATCACAATTTATTCTTTTTGATATCATTCCGCATGAATATATAGATTACAATATTGTGATATCTATATATCCATCACTTCTCACTGTTGATGTTTTTTTTAAATATTCAAGAGAAATTCACATACGCTCATTCTAGATAATATTATAGGTATTTCTTATTATGGATCTTTAACTATCATGGAGAAAATTATACAACTTTATTATGATACAAGAGTACATAAGCAAATATTTTATTCAAAGTGACATTATATAAAAATAAATCCAAATATGATTATACTGTGAATATAGGAATATTGATTTTCATCTTTTTGTCTCAATAAATCATTTCCCACTTTCTTATATCAATTAAACAATACCTTCTTTCCATGATGACATAATTAAAGGGATACACATTCATGGCCAATTTTAAAAAATACATCAAATGTTCCATATTAAGACACGAAAACAATGAATTTTAATGAAACTAGCGGGTCTAGGTCATTCTGAAATATAATTTTTCATAAGGGTCGACAAAAATTACATCACCTGTGATCATTATCCCTGTGAATGTGACTTGTTACATCTCAAAGTAATACTTACTAAACTTACAATAATTTTTTCGTATTCATAATGTTTTCAGAACAATCCATTGATTATCTTTATGTCCCTCTAATTACTAAGAGTAAATAAATATATCATCAATAAATATTAATAAAAAAATTCTCAAGGTAGTCTCTAATGAATCCATTAATAAACCCCATAAATATTGAAAAGGAATTAGTACGTCTGACGTGAATCATTATGAACACATAGGGTCCATTCCTTTTATAAGAGGCAGTGTACTAAATATCTTCCCTCCTCACCTTTAAATGATGGTATCCCTAAATAATATCCTCCATTGATAATTAATTTTATCCTCTTAATAAATTAAACAAGTCATCAATCTATGGTATGGGATACTTTTCACTTTGGCGATCTTGTTGATCTCTTTGTAATCTATACACGTTAGTATTGATCAATCATTTTTCATTATAAATCACACTATTACAGCACTAGGTGATTCACTATAGTATAATAACTCTTTTCCAATGATTCATATAATAATTTCATTAAATCCCAATGTTCAATAAGTAACATAAAAAAATAGAGTTCTGAGATAGGAGTTCCTCTATGTAAAAAAATTATTCAGAACTCTATCCCAGAATTTGGAGGATGTCCACAAAATATCTGGTAAATACATCATTATATTCAATTATAATATTAATTTATTCTAGGATGATACATTTTCGGGAATCACTTATTTAGGTTGGGAATTATTCATCATAGGTTATCAATACCCACATAGTTGAGAGATTATAGAAAAGAGATTTATGATCTATCTTGAAAATTTGTAGGATCAATGGATGGTTTATAATATATAAAATTATTTATTTATCACAATATATAAGGTGAACATTATATAATTATATCCAATCAATGCCCTGTATGATGTCAAAATCCATCAGGGGAGTTATGAGTTTCACTGGAATAATCATACACTATTGACTAACATGACCGGAGTACAAAACATGGGATGAAATTATTGAACCCATAGGTGTTTTAAATGAAATATATACATCAAGGTACCATGTAATTGATTCAATGATTATTGATAACATGTATGATATTAATGAATTCAAAGAACTACAATGAAGGAAAACTTTTTCCATTCTTGATTGAAAAGGATGTATAGCTTGTATGAATTCGTTCTTATGCTCCAACTAATTTGTTATTATGGAATAATATTTCACTTAGTCATTTTTCTATGGTGGTTGATGATGTTGATTTCCCTAAAGAATCCATGTATTAGTGTGCTGGATTTCACATTGACCTTTATCCAATGAGTTTAGGCATTTCACAATGGGTGGTGCATTATGAGGGGACTTTGTTTTCTCTATCATGATAGATATATTATTCATTTCTCATTGACATTCATGATGCTAGTGTTATTCTATACCATAATTTTACAGAATTATTATCCATTTTAAGTAGTATATATTATGTTTTTCGCACATTTGGTCATGTGGGTGGTTGGATAACCTTTCCTTAGTAATCATATTTCTTACTATCATAAAATTCCATTCATCCCTTTTTATCTGCATAATCATTGTAAAATTAACCAAAATTAATTTATACAATGAGAGAAGATAACTTTAATTCTTCATAACTAATAATGTATCATATAGATATATTATTTCGATGGTGTTATTTTAAACAAAAAAATAACGAATATATTTTTACTTCATTTTTGATTAAAAAAATAAAGGGTTTCATTATGAATTAATTTTGAGGTTTTCATAGTACAATATGATAGATTAAACATCAATTCGATTGAAATTTATTATTCTCTTCTTATCATTTGTAACGCCCCGACCCCAGCTACCCAGAGTCGGTGCATTACATCGTAACATTGGCATCATCACAAAAGATCAAGTCTCTAAAGACCGATTATTTTAGTAGCCTTGGAAACACTAGATACATTCATAAGTCTTACATTACATCATAAAGTGAAAAACTAATAACAAAGTCTTCATAGTCCACACTCATATCCTCTTCTGACTATCCCTGCAGGTCATTCCTAAAATACTTCTTCACATCCTGGAAAATATTAAAACATTGAAAGGGGTGAGCTCAGATGCTCAGTGAGGATAACAATATAGCTGAAGCTTTCATAAATAAACATAAACATTTAAGGAAATGTATAACTATAACAAAATACTTTTAAACATGAACTTCATCATAATATGGCAAAAGTAAAATGATATAATGCCATTCACTTCTTCACATGGATATTCTACTAGTCGAATAATCACATGCAATATCAATAACCGCTTTCATAATGATGGAATGCATAATGCCAGACTATCATAACCACGTAGCCAAGGCCTCATGCTAAGACCACAAATAAGATTTTGCCAAGGCCTTGTGCCAAGACACTAGTTTGTCTCATGAGACCTGCTGATGCATCGAGGAACTATAGCGGGCTCCACCTGTCACTTACTAAGTCCAATGCATTCCTCTTATGAATGGGTTTAATCATATCATAAACCCTAACATAATCGTATCACATAAAACATGCATAAAGTAAACATAACATTTCCACATTTCAATCACAAGATTTCAATACAAAACGTTGATATAATAATAACGCTTTCAAAACCATTTTCAATACCAAAATAAAATAAAGGTAAAACATGGTATTTATTTTTCTTTTAAAAAAAGGTATGGCTTGTAAAGGAAGCCGAAACTCAAATAATGGTCACGGCAGTGGAGAAGTCATTATCACCGCATATGTACGGAATGAAAAACATTCCCTTTTTGTCGTTTAGTGAAACGCTTCGTATAAAAAAGATTCCTTTTGAATAAACGTAAAGGTCAAAGGGGTTTATACACCATATAAAATAAAATTGTGTATAAAACCAAATATGCCTCAATGAAAGGAGATTGAGACGAAGTCCATAAAAAGATCATTTTTAAAATAAAATAGATCTATTATGTGTATTCACAATAGGTACACATAAAGAACGTAAAAAAAACAAAATAGGACATAATAATATCGTGACATAATTTGAAAGTAGGAGATTAACCCAAAGAATGGATGTTGGGTTAAGAAATTCGCTTACCTTGCGCCCTGTCCTGACTCGACCGTTATTTAACCTCTGGAATAATAAACTAGAGTTAATTCCTATTTACTTAAGAACCTTTTTCCTGTTCATTATTCCTTTTATATCCATTATTACCATGTTATGAACATTATGTAATTATTTTAGTTTATAACGGTCATTTTGTCGATCTTAGGTACTTGAGTCAAAAATAAAATTCTTATAATTACAAGTTGTTCATGTGGTGATATATCCATTATATCCAGAATTATATTCATGATATATATATCATATATCTCATATATATCCAGTATATACATGCATTTATATTATTACATAAAATTTAGAGGTAAAAATGAAATGCACCGTTCATGGAGACGGTAAGCCGTACGTACTCATTAACGCTACTTTCATTTCTATTTCATATTTAATAGAATGAAATCATAATTATATAAAGGTATAATATAGTTTCAGTATAATATCATATATAATATCATTTAATCCATCCTTTATACATCCCACATATGGCATTAACGATTCACATCACTTTGAGGGGGCGGTAGGCTGCACTTCCTAAAATGAAATTATCGCGTTTACCCATAATGGAAATCATAAAGTATGCCATAAATTTGAAATACAGAAGAATAAGTAAAACATAAACATATTATATATCCTATATAAAAATATTGACATCTTAATGGCCACCTTGGAAGGTGTTATATGAGTGTTGAACAATCATTGTTTCGTGAGGCAGAAATTCGCCATCCACAGAAACCGTATGTTCTTTAACCATTAGATGTAGGTGTGTGTAAGTGTAGCACGAATACTTCTTATAAAAACATCCTAGTATATTGAGGATACTGGTGTTGTTAAAAAATAAAAGAATAAAAAGAGTTGAGGGGGTTGGAGAAGAAAAATAAATCAAAACAACATTAGAGAAGACATTACCTCAAAATCGGGTAACTCTTTTTGATTTGTGCCAAAGGATTCCTTGGGAAGAGCTCTGCCCAAAGTGAGGCTCCTAGGAGTAATTTAGGGAAGTTGGAAGTGTATTTGAGAATAGGTTGTCCTATCCAAATGGTTTTAAAGTGTTAATGAGGTGGTAGAGGTGGGGGCCTTTTATAAGTGGAGAGGAAGGGCACTCTTGGAATGTAAGGAAATTTTACATTATTATAAAATGATTTTCGGATTCTAAAGGTCCAAAACTTATATAATTCGTGGATAAGGTGATAAGGGTTCGAAATCTACCCATCCAATAGTTTTTGGACAAGTTTATGACTTGGATTGTACATTATCTTTTCATTTTATTAAAATCGTTAAATAATGAGGTCGTCGCTGCATCATAATGATGTCATAAATAATTTAATTTATTTAATGTATAAAAATTATAAAAAAATAATATGATATAGGATATATTTTTAGATTTACAATGACTATTTATTGTAAAAAATAATACTTGTATAACCACATTTAAAAATTGTTTTAGTAAAACATATCATATTTATGTCATTTTTTTACTTTAACATTAAATGAAAGGTATTTATGTCATTTTCCAACTAAAGTGGCTCCATGGGGTCCCCAAGTTGACCCATGGATTTTCTTGGTCGGCCATGGCACATCCAATTAGGTTAGGACATGTGTCAAGCTCATATCATATTATTAAAACATTATTTTTACCATAAACTACACTAATTACCTTTAATCGCGATTAAGAACTTAAAAGTTTCTATTCAGCGAAAATTATCTTAATCTTATTGAACCACATTTTACTTCTTAATGACAACCATGTATGTCGGATTTTTGAAATCCAAAACACAGAAGTGGTAAAATTTCATTTAAACGAAAAAATCAGTTTTTATAGGTACCACTTATTGGTTTCACTATTCATCAAAAATTGATGTTTTTCAGAAAAATCCCAAAAATTCACCCTAAGCTATATATGATATTCCGATTTCAAAAATGATGTCTATTTCACAAAATTACAAAAATATAAGTTGCATTAATTAATTTTATAATTAATTCCCGTTGTCACAACTAATAGCGTGTTTTTAAGAAACAATTTATATCAAAAGATTGACAATTGTTTATGTCCAATTTCAATGTTAAATTAATTCTAATGACCACCATTGGATAAAATTGTAAAAATATATTATAATTATACTTTAAAACCACTAAATAGTATAATTTATCACTATAAATTATTTTGATTAAAAAAGTTGTTTTAAGTATTTTTTACTATTCATAAAAAATTGAATGTTCTCAGAAAATTACAAAAAATTCAACTTAGGATAATTTCGATATTACGAATACAAAAATGAAGTCCATTTTTAAATATAAAATTTATATAATTTCAAAATGTGGGTATTACTATTCATAACGGCAACTTTGATTAGTTGCGGTGTGTTAGAACTCGAAGTTGCGTACAATGCAGGCTATTGCATTATTGAATGAGAAGCGTATCATAGAAGCTTAGGGTGTTACATTCTACCCTCCTTCAATAAATTGCGTCCTTGCAATTTGAAAATTTTCTTGGAAAACAAAAGGTTGAAAATAGAAAATACCTTTGTAGAAAACCCACATCGTAAATAAGGTTAATAAAAATATAACTTTAAAAGAAAGAAAGATAAGTACAAAGGTCACCCGAGATAGCCCATACTAGGATTCTATGAAAATATGGATATGAAAGAAAAACAAACCATCAAGGTCTGATGGAGAGTTGTAGAAAACTGGATTAGGAGAATGTTAACAATAAGAAAATCACAAAATTGTGATTGGTTAAACGGTCATTGAATCCCCAGTTAGAAAAGTTAACTGGAAACGTTTTTGTTTTAAGATACCTTTTATAAAGTTAAAGAATTTATTTAGGAGATTTACTAAGTACGTAAGGTAATATACATACTTGTCATGTAGACTTTCATTCATTAATAAATTTTTACCAAAAACCCATCTTTCACTCTAAAAGGTAATAGAACTCAAAAATATTCTATTTATCCTAATTGACACATACCATTTAGATTAGAAAAACTATTTTGTAAAAAACAGGGACATCACGTAGTCCAGTGGTATGCGATTAATCCCAATCGCATTATGGTTGTGGGTTCGATTCCCACAGCTTTGTCCGACGCGATGGGTTGTCACTCGGTCTGCGTGTTGTCCATTTTATAAATATCCAAAAATAACCTTAACAATAGTATCCAATGTAAAATATAATCCATTACAACCTTTATAGTTATCCAAAATACTTCTTTCCAACTCACAGTCGAGATTTTATGAGGAAGGTAAACATAATGAAGCTCCTTTTTTCTGTGTAACAACATGTAAACACCTTCATCATGTATTATTCTAAAACACTTCATCATAATATATTACCATAAATCCTTATTTATTACATTCATGATCCCTTATTCCTTATAGAAGACTAGATATACTCCTTCTATCCAAAAATTTATACAAATAATTAATCACTTTCAAGGATGTTAAGAATATCCAACATAATTTATCCGAATCAATCATGTCTTATTCCAAAATCACTATCTCGGTATCAGAACCATAGTATGGTTTATCTTTCTCTCAACCATATATTTTCTAAAAATTTAACCTACTGTGGAGTCACTTTTCTTGGTTCCACACAATCTCAAGTCCTAGATGAAATAGTACTACAGTACAATCCTTATATACTCCATAATTATAATAACCAGTGCATCATTGATGAAGCACTCAAATTACAAAATTCTTTAATAACAACATAAGAACTCTAATCATTCCTCCTCATCTGTGGTAGTATCATAACTTGATTATTATCCAATAAAATCATTTGGGGAATACTCTGATGATTTGAACATTGGTTTGTGTAGTGTCTCCACTCCTTGCAGATGAAGCATTGTACATTTGAAACCTTTTTCTTACCCTTGCAGTCACGCACTTGGTGTCCTTTTTCTCCACACTTATAACAAACTCCCATTCCCTTCAGGAAAATTCCAAGGTGTTCCTTCCCACAGTTATCACATATTGGGAAATTCTTCTTTTCCCTCGTCCCTTTATCCATCATTCTCTCTTCCAAAATTTTCTTCTCTTTCATCCCTTCAAATCCATAAGACTCAGAGAATTCTCTACTTATCTTATTAACACATGATAATATTTCTTAATATGTTGATAACACATGGGAGAATATTTCCCTTCTAAATTATGGCTTAATACCATGAAAGATATGATCCTTCTTACTCTTTTTATCATACTTATTGATTGAGTTCACATTCCTTCTATTGGGCCCCATTTCTATACAATGCCATAAACTAGATTAGTTTATGAATCAAAATACATAATTCCATACTTATAAAATACTTAACATAAATTGAACCATTTATGGATATAATCCATAATCATAAAAAGGTTTTCTTTGAGGAAGTATATGCTTATAACCGTTCATAGTGGTTTGTAAAGAAAACGAGAATTATCCTATGCATATCCTCCGGGAGTGTCGTAACCAAGAGTGCAGCAAGGCCTGTTGTCGTGCACCAGTTCTTGTTCGAGTCTATCTCAAAGCGGTGTTTTCGGGTTTTACACCTAGGTACATCTGTGCCAGAGCTGCCTCTACCTGCTCGTATCCAGACAGGGATGTATTGCTCAAAATACTCACAAAATCTCTATAATACCAAAATTATAGGATGTCCTTTTATACTAATCCTTAAAGTCTATCTTCAGGGCTATGTGATCTTATCAGAGTTTATCTAAATCTAGCTTCCAAGGTTAGTACTAAACTGCCTCTGATAGCAACTGTAACTCCCCGACCCCAGCTACCCAGAGTCGGTGCATTACTTCGTAACATTGGCATGATCACAAAAGATCAAGTCTCAAAAGACCGATTAGTTTAGTAGCCTTGGAAACACTAGATACATTCATAAGTCTTAAATTACATCATAAATGAAAAACTAATAACAAAGTCTTCATAGTCCACACTCATATCCTCTTCTGACTATCCCTACAGGTCATTCCTAAAATACTTCTTCACATCCTGTAAAATATTAAAACATTGAAAGGGGTGAGCTCAGATGCTCAGTAAGGATAACAATATAGCGGAATCTTTCATCAATAAACATAAACATTTAAGGCAATGTATAACTAAAACAAAAGCCTTTTAAACATGAACTTCAACATAATATGGGAAAAGTAAAATGAGATAATGCCATTCACTTATTCACATGGATATTCTACTAGTCGAATAATCAGATGCAATATCAATAACCTCTTTCATAATGATGGAATTCATAATGTCAGACTATCATAACCACGTAGCCAAGGCCTCGTGCCAAGACCACAAATAAAATTTTCCCAAGGCCTCGTGCCAAGACACTAGTTTGTCTCATAAGACCTGCCGATGCATCGAGGAGCTATAGCGGGCTCCACCCGTCACTTACTAAGTCCAATGCATTCCTCATATGAATGGTTTTAAACATATCATAAACCATAACATAATCGTATCACATAAAACATGCATAAAGGAAACATAAAATTTCCACATTTCAATCACAATATTTCAATACAAAACATTGATATAATAAAAACGCTTTCAAAACCATTTTCAATACCAAAATAAAAGAAATGTAAAACATTGTATTTATTTTTCATTTAAACAAATGTATGGCTTGTAAAGAAATCCGAAACTCAAATAATGGTCATGACGGCGAAGAAGTCACTGTCGCCGCATATGTATAGAAAGAAAAACATTCCCTTTTTGTCGTTTAGTAAAACGCTTCGTATAAAAAAGATTCCTTTTGAATAAACGTAAAAGTCAAAGGGGTTTATACACTGTATAAAAGAAAATTGTGTATAAAACCAAATATGCCTCAACGAAAGGAGATTAGGACGAAGTCCTTAAAAAGATCATTTTTAAAATAAAATAGACCTATTATGTGTATTCACTATAGGTACACATAATGAACGTAAAAAATACAAAATAGGACATAATAATATCATGACATAATTTGAAAGTAGGAGATTAACCCAATGAATGGAAGTTGGGTTAAGAAATTCCCTTACCCTGCGTCCTGTCCTGACTCGACCGTTCTTTAACCTCATGAATAATAAACTAGAGTTAATTCCTATTTAATTAAGAACCTTTTTCATGTTCATTATTAATTTTATATCCCTTATTACCATGGTATTAACATTATGTAATTATTTAAGTTTATAACGGTCATTTTGTCGATCTTAGGTACTTGAGTCAAAAATAACATTCTTATAATTACATGTTGTTCATGTGGTGATATATCCATTATATCCAGAATTATAATCATGATATAGATATCATATATCTCATATATATCCAGTATATACATGCATTTATATTATTACATAACATTTAGAGGTAAAAATGAAATGCACCGTTCATGGAGACGGTAAGCCGTACGTACGCATGAATGCTACTTTAATTTCTATTTCATATTTAATGGAATGAATTCATAATTATATAAAGGTATAATATATTTTCAGTATAATATCATATTTAATATCATTTACTCCATCCTTTATACATCCCACATATGGCTTTAACGATTCACATCACTTTGCGGGGGCGGTAGTCCGCACTTCCTAAAATGAAATTATCGCATTTACCCATAATGGAAATCATAGAGTATGCCATAAATGAGAAATAAAGAATCATAAGTAAAACATTAACATATTATATATCCTATATAAATATAGTTACATCTTAATGGCCACCTTTTAAGGTGTTATATGAGTGTTGAACAATCATCGTTTCGTGAGGCAGAAATTCACCATCCACAGAAACTGTATGTTCTTTAACCATTAGATGTATCTGTGTGTAAGTGTAGCTCTAAACCTTCTTATAAGAACATCCTAGTATATTGAAGATACTGGTGTTGTTACAAATGAAATTAATAAAAAGTGTTTAGGGGGTTGGAGAAGAAAAATAAAACAAAACAACATTAGAGAAGACATTACCTCAAAATCCGGTAACTCTTTTTTATTTGAGCCAAAGGCTTCCTTGGGAAGACTTATGCCCAATGTGAGGCTTCTAGGAGTAAGGGAGGGAAGTTGGGAGAGTATTTGGGCAGAGTTTGGCGGAGCCAAATGGTTTGAAAGTGTGAATGAGGTTGTAGAGGTGGGGGCCTTTTATAAGTGGAGAGGAAGGCCACTCTTGGAAAGTAAGGACACTTTACATTATTATACAATGCTGTTCGGATTATAAAGGTCCCAAACTTATATAATTCGTTTATAAGGTGATAAGGTTTCGAAATATACCCATAAAATAGTCTTTGGACAAGTTTAATACTTGGATTGTACATTATCGTTTCATTTTATTAAAATAGTTAAATAATGTGGTCATCGCTGCATCATAATGATGTCATAAATAATTTAATTTATTTAATGTCTAAAAATTATAAAAAAAATACTATGATATAGTAAATCATTTTATCTTTCCAATTACTATTTATAGTAAAATATATGACTTGTATAACCCCATGTAAAAATTGTTTTAGTAAAACATTTCATGTTTGTGTCATTTTTTACTTTAACATTAAATAAAAGGTATTTATGTCATTTTCCAACTAAAGTGGCTCCATGGGGTCCCCAAGATGACCCATGGATTGTTTTGGTCGGCCATGGAACATCCAATAAGGGTAGGATATGTGTCAATCTCATATCATATTATTAAAACATTATTTTTACCATAAACTACACTAATTACCTCTAATCGCGATTAGGAACTTAAATGTTACTATTCACCAAAAACTATTTTAATCCCATTGAACCACATTTTACTTCTTAATGACAACCATGTATGTCGGATTTTTGAAATTCAAAACACAGAAGTGGTAAAATTTCATTTAAACGAAAAATCAGTTTTTATAAGTACCACTTAGTGGTTTCACTATTCATCCAAAATTGTAGTTTTTCAGAAAAATCCCAAAAATTCACCCTATTATAAATTTGATATTCCGATTTCAAAAATGATTTCTATTTTAAAATATTATAAACATATAAGTTGCATTAATTAATTTTATAATTAATTCCCGCTCTCACAACAAATAGCGTGTTTTTAAGAAACAATTTATATCAAAAGATTGACAATTGTTTATGTCCAATTTCAATGTTAAATTAATTCTAATGACCACCATTAGATAAAATGGTAAAAATATATTATAATTATACTTTAAAACCACTAAATAGTATAATTTATCATAATAAATTATTTTTATTAAAAAAGTTGTTTTAAATAATTTTCACTATTCATAAAAAATTGAAAGTTCTCAGAAAATTACAAAAAATTCATCTTAGGATAATTTCGATATTCCGAATACAAAAATGAAGTCCATTTTGAAATATTAAAATTATATAATTTCAAAAGGTGGGTATTACTATTCATAACGGCTACTTTGATTAGTTGTGGTGTGTTAGAACTCGAAGTTGCGTACAATAAAAGCTATTGCATTATTGAATGAGAAGCGTATCATAGAAGCCAGGGTGTTACATCATTGATAAAATATTTCTATATTAATACATATTATTAAAAAAAATGTAAATTATTCTCAATATATATCATTTAATTCTTATATTATCTATGTGTTCTTTATCAAATCCCATAATTGATCAAATTCTCAATTCTAATAACATTATTCTACATTCACCATCTCTCTTTCTAAATATTTGAGAACATAAATAATATTATTAATAGATTTCCCTAATGTTTTATGAAAATTTAATAATAAGATCAACTAAAATATAGTTTTTGTTTCTATATTATGAAATCAATGGACAACTTATCCTTATTAAGTTATGGAAGATGTCTAACTTGGTTTATGTCTTTATTTATTGCGAGACATAACATTGTAATGATCAATGAGTTGTTTTAGACTCCACCTACTTTGTAATTTGGTTTTTAATTTAAATAACCCTTGCATTTTCCCCAACATGAAATGATTTCATGGTTTCTACTAGTTCCCAACATTTAATAAAATTGAATTTTTTTTAACAAAATATAATTTAAAAAATCACGAGTAAATAAATTAATTTTTTTTCAAATTTTATTTTAAAGGAATGTATTCTGGGTTCCTTAGGTTTATAAATTGTATGGAAAACATTTCTATGATGATTACATATACATATACTTATATATTCTAATACTAATGTTTGAAAATCCTAATTTATAATTAAATGAAAATATTCTCTAATACCAACTAAAGTTACCCACAAAAATGTATATAACCATTAAATAACATAAAAGAAAAAAATAATGGTAATACAATCCTTGATCAAAATTTTGGTCTTCCATAAATTGGAATCATAAAAAATTTGTAATTATTAAAGCATAAAAATTATTTTATTTATTTTTCATAATAATTATAAATAACTCTTTATATCTTTAGTACACATAGTATCTTAAAGATATTCTACAATATAAGGGGTGAGATTAAATCTCTATAATATGAAAAATATTAGACCATAATCAATGTTACATGGGTGAGTATAATCAACATCATCATATCATAGTAATATATTAAAAATCATAATCTTGAAGATTCAATTTTATAAAAAGAACAGAATGTCTGTAATGTCCCCGACCATAGTATTCCAATGACATTGCCTTAATTTTTTTACATTGGTACTATGAACAAGTTATCACATCCCATAGGTCTAAATAATTTAATAAAATTCAAAAACCAAATACAACCATAATTTTTTAACTAAAACATGATTTGTAATAAAATATATAAAATCATGTTGAAACATATTGGTCCTTCAATATTATCCCTACATGTCAATCATAATATACATCATGGAATCCATGACAAAAATAAATCATAAAAAGGGGGGATCTCAGATGTTCAGTAAGGGTGAGAAATATAGTGGAAGATATGATAAATAAACAGAAAAAATAAGTGATGATTAATAAATAACATTTAATGTAGTTAAAAAAACTATAGCTTAATATAGAATGAAAAAATCTGATCAAATAATGCCATAAAATTAATCACAAGAAAATTATAAGGACTGCAACCCTAGTTTCCCAAAGCCAATGCCTTATTTTTTTAAATTTTCTTAAAATCATGGCATATGCATCCTAAAGGATCAAATAGATTTTTTTTCAAATACTAGATTACATATATGAACATTAATTTATAGAATGAAAATAAATACAACATGTCATCTTCTTTTGAATCAAACCAAAACACTATGATTATCCCTTTAATTCATTCATAATACACACCGTCAAATCATGCTAAAATATAAATCAAATTAGATGTGTCAGATTAGATTATCTTTAAGGGTTATAATTATTATAGAATAATAAATAAACATTAATGCATGGAAAACAACTACAAGAACATTCTATAAAAAATAATCTTGAGAATAATATAGAAGAAATTTAAACTAAATAAATAAACACATTGAAATACAAAAGCATAAATATTATACTAGTTTAATAATAAAATGGAATCTAAATTATTTGTTCTTAATGAGGGAATTCATAATACGAGACATCATATCTGTACCGTTAAGTCCTCATACTGAGACCATACATAAACTGGTAAACCCACAGACTCGTTTCTCTCCAGAGACCTACTGATGCACCGAGGGGCTATGGATGCCCCCACCCTACACATAATATGTCCAATTCATTATTAATATGAATGTGGATAAAGATAATCAATATATACATTCATATTTTATAGAACATATGTCATATAAATAATTTTCTTTAATCAATAAAAATAAACACTTATAATTTAATGTAATATAGTTAATTGTATCAAATTAGAATAGCCATAGTAAAACTAATCATAAACCATTAAATAAAAAACTGTATATTTTATCATAAAAATAATAATCTCAATTATACATATGAATAAATAATATTTTAGAAATATATAAAAATACACTTATTAAATCATCTATTAATAATTGAAATAAATACACTTTTATTTTACATAGAAGGGTTCTTTTGAATAAAATATTTGAATAAAACTAGAAGTGAACACTGATAGTTTTCTCATTATAAAATTATTGACTTTAAAAAATTAATGGTTTCATAAAACAGATTATAGAGTGCACCAAAAAATATATGGGAATTTGAGAAGTTCCCTGGAATCAGGCTTGCTTAACGGGATAAACATGAGAGAGGTCCTTTTAAAACATGTAACTCACCATAAAATAAAGAAAGATTATTTTTGATAAATATATTTAGAACATTAACCAATTATTTATTAGGATTAAATAATAATAATAAATAATTTAATTGGAAAAAATAGAGATAAATGTGTAACCCAAAAGAAAATGGAGGTTCCTATACAGACACATACCTAATGTCTGAATGTCTTCTTCACATGACCTTAATAATATATATAATCAAATTTAATCCATTAGTTAATTAATTAATAACATTTTATACATGTATTTTATTTAAAATAATTCTATTATGTCCAATTTTTTACTGTTGGATTATTAATAAGATACAGTGTTATTTCTTGAGGGCATGTGTTTCCTTGGTTTTCACAATCATTATACTTGTATATGAGTATAGAAGATCATCCAGAATGGGTATAATTCACACCATTATAATTTCGTATTATTAATTAGAAAAGGATAACATTAATTGTTTTTATTTATTATTTTATTACCATATAAGAATTTGAATCATAAGATAATAGGTTAATGATAACCAGTTAGCTTAATTTTTGGAGTTTTTTTAACATAACAAACATGCTTTTTCCATTATTAAATATCATTTAAATATGATGTATCAGGAATATTAGCTATGATATAATACATATTTCTTAATCTTTTTCAACCAAAAAAATAGTTTCATGGCCATCTATGAATTAGATATTGTAGAACAAAAGTTTTTCATCCACGAAGGTTGTAAATTGGAACCTCCCAGATGATGATTTGATTTTTTAAAGAGAGTGAGAGTTAAAGAAATTTTATTAAGCACACTTTATTTACATGATATCATTAAATTATATAAATAATACTTGATTTATCATTATCAATTGAATATAGGATGCAGTGATAGAATAATAAAATAATAGAACATGAAAATAAAATAAATGAAAAAAGAATAAGATTTTACCACGTGAATACTCCTCATTGAGAACCTCTATAAGGGGATTGGTTTTCATATTTTGTATATACCAAGAGAACTTGGACATGGGGGATAGTATTTTGGATAATATTGAAAAAAGCATACAATATTCAATTCTATTTAGGTGTGATGGGAAGGTGTGGCGATGGGTGGTAAATATAGTGGAGGATAAGGGAGATTTATAATTATTTTATTCATTATTTTATTATTTTTATCAATAATAGAAATAGTGTTGAATTTTAAAAATTATTATATTCATATTTTCCTTGAGTTTGAACCAAGGTTTCTTAAATTATTAATGATGATAGGAATTGTGTGTTTAACTTATAATATATGAATAATGAAAATTCCCATATTTTATTATTCACATAAAATTAATCTATTTTAGAATATTTCCATGAATTCACCCTAACGATTTTTTGACATAAAGAAAAAAAATGATCTCTATATCAAGAAAATAATTTTCCCAATATGATAATTTTAATTTTTTATTAAATCCATCATTTATATGAAAATACACATTTTAAATATATAACTTATTTTACAGCACATAAAAAAATTTACTAAGGTCACATTAAATTATCATAAAATCATAAAAGAAAATAATATTTTTTTATGAGTACATTTTAGGGAAAAAAATTTATTTGAAAACATTCTATTAATTATAATATTTTAATTAAATATTTATAACACAGATAAATAATGACAATTAATTAATAATTTTTAATATTTTTATCTACATATACTATGATATAATTTTATCATATATTCAATTGTATGATGCCAAATATTTATTTATAATAACATGGGTGAGGTTACAATTCCCCTAGTTAATTTACAATTTATTACGGTTATATTACAATTTGTTTTGTCATGTTACTATTTCATCGGTATAAGTTCATTAAATTATAAAGAAAACACTTATTACATTACTTATTCATTTATGATGTTTTTATTATGTTATGTAAATTATTTTATGTGATCAATATTATTTGAAATAAACATACGCTGGGAAATTTCATTAATATTGTTTTGGGTCATTACATTATATCTTCCTACAAAAAATTAATCCTAATAATTTCTATATTTTTACCACACAAAAATATTGGTGTAGTTGATTGTAATATTATCCCCATGATCCCACAACACCTACCTAATTTTACGATTTTTTGAAATATCATTTACCATCTTAGTGGTCCGATTACTCAACATCTATTCTTTAGTGTCCAAAATCATGATAGGCTATTCATAATACGAAATCCAGTTACAATTCTATTCCTTCATTTGTGTGTACATGTGTTGGGTTTGGAATGTACTTCTGTAATATGAATATGTGGAACAAGTTTTATACCTTAGAAATGATTTATGGCTATTCCAAACTAAAAGGAACAACTCCAATTCTATCCATAATTTCAAATGAACCAATGTATATGGGGCTTACATTCCCTTCCCAAATCATATATCACCCTTTGATTAAGATACATTCCAAATAAATGTGATCTTCCACTTAAAATTCTAAATCATTCCTTTGATTATCAGTATAGCTATTTTTTCTACATTGAGATTCATTGATATGAGTTTGAATAGTATTTTCCTTTGGAGATATCTTCTCCAAAATATATGTTCCCAAAATCTTCCTTTAACCAACATTATCCCATCAAGTTTTCGTGTGACATATCATTCCATACAATGCTTTACATGGTTCCATTTGAATTCAATAATGGAAATTATGATTGTACATAAACTCTATCATTGCTAAATATTGATCCCACATACCATGAAAGTAATGTGAGAATGATCACAACATATCTTCTAATGTTTGGATCATTCATTCTTATTACCCATCAGTTAGAGGGTGATATGCATTACTAAAATATTTCTCAGTATCGATATATTTTTGAAGACATAGCTAGAATATTTATATAAACCTTGGATCATGATTAGACACAATATAATGAGGTGTTCCACGATTTCTTACAACTTTTTTAATGTGGAGTCATGAATGGTGATGCAGTGGATTATAGTCATTTTATAGAGTAAATGTGCATACATTTTATGTTGATAAAAAATCAACCATATTTTACCATTGGTTATTATATTTTTTTGGTAATGAAGTCAAAAATCCATAGTTATCTCGTCTAATTTACTAAGAGGATTATTCTAGGTTTTTATGACATATATAGGATGTTTTCTATCATCCTTCACCTAATGGCAGATTAAACATCTAGATTAATAATCATAAATTTCATGCTTCATATTATCCCACCAAAATCATTACTTCAAAAATATATATATATATCTTAGTTCTTCCTTGGTGTATCAAGAATTTTGAGCTTTGGGAATCAACCAATAACTCCCTTTTAGATATGGTATAGAGGGAACACATAAACTCTTCCAAAATATCATAATTACATTATCATATATGATTTCTTTAATCTTTACATTTATCATAGTTTTATTTTTATTTTGAATATTCTCTTCATCAGGCTGAAAAAAATTAATCATTTCCAAAAAAAAGTTGTTGGGAAACCAACAGAAAACATAGTGAGGATGCACCAACCTTAAGAATTCCCATATTTATATTTTCTAGATCAATGTACCCAAGATCCTTTTAAATTATCATTTTCTTCATATATACATATTTTTTCATGATCAATGCATCTTCTTCCTTATTCGCCTTCCCATGGTGGTTGTGTGTTGAATAATCATAATCCTGTGGTAGCTCAATCCATCACCATTGACTTATGATGAGTTCTTTCTAATAGAAGATATATTTCAATTTTTTGTGATCATTATATATTTGATATCTCTCAACATAGAGATATTGTCTATATATCATTATATAAAATATTATAACCACTAAATAATGATCATGATATGGATTATTCTATTCATGTGTTTTTATCATCCTTGATATACATTGAATAACTCTATCATTCAGTATATTGACACGACCAATTCTTTTATTTGATGAATCACTATAAACAAAAAATCCTCTATTTCATGATGGTATAGTCTTGATCGATGCATTCACCATCCTCTTATTTAATTATCAAAAAAACTCCACACATTCATTTTTTCATACGAATCTAACTCCATTACTAGTATGATTGGTTTCTATGTTAGCTAATGAGTTGATGTTCTAAACTAAATTCTTATAATAACCTTATAAACCAATAAAACTACTTACCTCGATTATTTTCATTAGTGTAGGCCATTCCAGATCAGCCTTTATCTTTGAAGGATCAACTAATATTCCAACATTTTTCAATATATGGACAAGAAAAAAAACTATTTGAAGACATAATTTATACTTTTTAAACATCCCATATAACTCATTTCATCTATGAGTCTTTATAATAATTCATAATTTATTCTCATGATTTATATAGAATTTGGATTATAATATTGTATCATCAATAAATACCTCAAAAATCAACATGATATTACTTGAAACCTCTTTTCATTTTATCCATGAAATCAAAGTGTGTATTAGTTAGTCAAAAAGGCATTGCTACACAATTATAACTCCCATACCTAGTCTGAAGCATTTCCTTTGGAATATCTTCCTTCCTCACACACAACTGATGATATCTAGATCAAAGATTAATATTCCAAAAATATTGGGCTCTGGGGATTTGATAAAAATAATCATAACTACAAGGGAGAGGATACATGCTATTTATTATAACAACATTGGTTTCCCCATTGTCATTACAATGACTCATGGATCAACCTTTCTTCATGAAAAATAGAAAATGGGCTACCCATAGAGAAAGACTACAGATAATAACTGACGATCACTCAATTCCTCTGGTTTTTTATTTATATCTACTAATTCCACAATTTCTATTATATAATAAAAACATTATATTGGCCTTTCACCCTGAATAAAATAAATATAAAACTGAATTTACCACTGTATATGATTTCTAGGTAAATCATCTTGAGATAAATCAATTTATTACTCACTAATAGATATTTTATCAATTTGAATTTTTCATTCATCACCCATAGATATTATTTTCTCTCTTCTCCAGGAATTTCATTCTGAAGGGCTAGTGGGGTGAATATTTATAATAATTAGATAGAGAGGTTTCTAATCAAAAGATAAGGGACTATATATCATTCTCATGTATTTTAACTTCCTTCATCATGTAATATATTTAAGTATCATAATTTAAAATCCAACACATACCAACAATTATAAAATATGTAGTAATAGGTGTGATGATAAGTTCCTCACGTAAATCTCATTTATGTGTCATAATGGCTATAAATTCAAACATATTTCGTTCTATGACAATTCCATTATGATTTTTACTTCAAAATACATTATTAAATAAAATTAGAAAATTCTAATTTTCATGAAAAAACTAGAAAGATATAAAAGATTGTGATTTTCTGGAATAAATAAATCATTGCCTTTGATTGTGGAAACCATTAGTGTTCCTTCCACCACATCATTTGAAAATTTACCCGCAGTAGTTGTGATTGAATAAGCATGGTATTGAACCATTGGTCTTAGCTGAGGAATGTTCCATTAACATGTTGGAAACTCATGTTCATAATGTCCCATCTGTTTTTAATTATATATTTGAAAATTTGCAGATTTTTTTTTCACTTTCCATCATGGGATTATTGGCCTCTTTCTCCACACATGTAAAAAACACACATTTCCTTCAGCCATGTACCCGAGTGTTTCTTACATCAATTAATGCAATGAAAAAGGTCAAATCCTCCCTTTGTTTCAACCATCGGTGCTTCAACGTCATAATATTACCTCAACAAGAGGAAATGGGTGTCATGTACGACCAATAAATGGTCCTTAACACTTTTATTTTCTATCCCGACAACCCTGACCTCGCTTATTGTAATGTACCGGACCCGGGTGCCTTGCAACGGGTGCCCCAGGCCCAGTTCACCACGTGACCTCATGTGCATTTCCCAAAATTCCAGAGGCTGCCGACTAGAAGCAGGGGCCCAGGTCTGATAGTGTGGAAACTATTCAATCATTTGTCAAAGTGTAGTGCAGCAGAATACCAAGATAAACATACAACAACAGTGGAAGCAGTATACATACCCAACTAAAATAACTACAGCAGTGAATATAACAAACCTTATATAAGTGATGATGCTATATGTTTCAAGTTCTAAGAAAACAGCCAGAACATGTTATACATCAATACAGTATAGCAGAAAACAGAGTACAACAAAACAAGAAAAATAGCTAGCAAGGGCATCGCGAGCCTAGGCTCGGTCCCATGCCCTCCTACTCCTCAGCAATAGTCAAGTACCTGTATAGGGACAGTTGACCCTATCTACACCTGCAGCAACATAATCTGTTTGGGCTGAAAAGCGTGCCCCAAACAGGGTGTGAGAAATATATCTCAGTAGGCACCCACCAAAGGCCCATACCCAACTGCGTGTAAGCATGCAACAACGGTGTGCAGTAGTAAAATGCAATAAAGTAAGTAGTACTCAAATGTAACTAATTTCCAGTTATATTGACATTTAATTATACATTTAATCCATTAAAATATTATAAACCACCACAGTGCATTTCTAGGTAAACAGTCCACGTCCTCAGACAAAAAAACCTTACCCTCAGGTAAGCAGAATCCAACCCGTAGGTATAGCCCCCAATCGTAACAGAAATTGCCCTCAGGCGTAGGAAGTGTCACCCTATGGCACAGAAGTCAATACCTCAGGCATGAAAGGTTTCCCTCAACTAAAATACTACAGCCCTCGGGATAAATAGTGCAGTTCCCTCAGGCTAATCACAACAATGCCCTCAGGCCAAATACAACATCGCCCTCAGTCTAAACAAGTAACCAGGCCATTCCCAATAGGTAAAAAAGTAGTAACAAGAAATTACTCTCAAGGAAATTCTACAATTACTACTTTAAAGGCATACCCGTGGGTATCCTGGCCAAACGACTAAACAGAGAAACACACACCGAGGGTGGTTCCGGATCCAAGAAACAATCTCAACCAGCATTTTATTATCACAATTAAATACCTAATCAATTCTAGGTATTAAATATAGCAACGGCCTCAGCCACACGACACCCCAACATGGGTTCGTGGCACAAAAACACACAAAACACACAACAGTTGGAAAACTAAACACAAATCCACCTGCCTTATATGCCAACGAATGCTATACCCGAACACCGATTCCAGAAACGCCCAAGAATGGCGTAGATATGATGAAGAACAAAACTCATTCAAACGCAAATAACTTATGTTAGGAGAAGAATTGGCAAGAATGGTACTAGGAGGGAAGAGGGCTCACCCATGTGGTTCTAACGAGATCGTCCAAATACAAAACGGATTCCAGATGAACACCCGGTGGATATTCAAAGATCAGGCCTCCTCCATTGGCTCCAAAATGGCTCAAGTGCCTCCTCTGCCAAATGAGGAGGCTACTGCCTGTTTTATGCCAGAAAAACAAACTACACGACGTGTACTTAAAATTACACGGTTTGTACTCCCTTCATTTAACTGTTCAAATGGAGGCACTGCCACATTGTTCATACATAGACATGAGTACACGACATGTACTCTCGAGTTCACGGCATGTACTGTCACCCAGCTGGCGGCGAGGCCACAGCCTTACTGTTCAAGCCTTCCAACTGACTACAGGGCGTGTAATGTTACACTACACGGTGTGTAGTTAGTTCCTACACCCTTCATCGCCAACATGGCTAGACGCCCCGTGTACTCATCCCAACAAGGCCAAAAGTACACGACGTTTGGATAGAGTACACGATGTATATTTCCAAAATGTAGGATTTTTTCCCATTTTCCATATTTTCTCAAAAACACCTAAGGGATAGGAAAAGAAGAATCATGCACCTCTAAAATAAGAACCAGTTTCATACAAACTTCTCCCCTTATATCAATTCGTCCAAGAATTTCCATTTCAAGGTTGGCAAAGAGAAAGCTCAAAACAGCTCTGGCCACTAAGCATGTACGTCGGCCTCCCTCTCCCATGTCTCGTCCTACACTCGTCCATATTGCCATAGCACCCATACGAGACGAACTGAACTGCCTCGGAGAACCTTTGCGCTCCTATCAATGATACAGATCGGATGCTCCTCAAAGGACGCATCATGGTGAAGCTGAACCTCCTCTGGCTAAAAGGTATGAGATGGGTCTGAATGGTAGCGACGCAACTGAGACACGTGGAAGACATCGTGCATGGCTCGATACCGCTGCAGTAATTGCAACTGATAGGCAACCAACCTGACTCTCTCTAGAATCTCAAATGGTCTCACATACCTCGGTGAAATCTTACCCTGTCTCCTGATCCGTTTGTGTCCCAGCCTCGGCGAAGCATGCAATAAAACCTGATCCCAGACCATGAACTCCAAAGGTCATCTACGTCGATCAGCATAATACTTCTAGCGAGACTGTGCAGCATCCATCCGCTTCTGAATCATCTAGACGTGCTCAGATGTCTCCTACACGAGATGTGGCCCCAGTAAAGCTACCTCACCTGGCTCTAACCAGCACAAATGTTATCGGCACGTCCTACCATATAAATCCTTATATGGTTCCATCTCAATAGTTGACTGAAATCTATTGTTATAGGAAAACTCGACTAGGGGTATATGCTTATCCCAAGAGCTCCCAAAGTTTTGGATGCATGCGTGCAAAATGTCCTCTAGTACCTGTATCGTTCGCTCTGACTGTCCATCTGTCTGAGGGTGGTATGATGTGCTCAAAAGCACCTGTGTTCCTAGCGCCCGCTGAAAACTCTTCCAGAAACAAGACATAAAGCGGGCGTCCGTATCCGAAACGATAGAACTAGGGACCACGTGAAGACATACAATCTCTCGGATATACAGCCTTCTGAGCTCGTCCACACCAAAGGTCTCCTTGATCAGCAAGAATTGAGCTACCTTCATGAGTCTATCCACAACAACCCACACTACGTCATTTCCTCGAGGTGACCTCGGTAATCCCATCACGAAATCCATCGCAACATCATCCCATTTCAACTATGGAATGGGAAACTGCTATAACAGCCTAGATAGTCTCTGATGCTCTGCCTTCACCTGCTGATAGGGGGAACACCTCGTAATAAAACCAGCTATTTCTCTCTTCATACTCGGCCACTAGTACTGATGTCTCAAGTCACGGTACATCATGGAATCCCCATGATGAACTTCCCAAGCTGAAGCATGAAAATCCCGTATCATCTCCTCACGTACATCCCATGGAACCGATACACTTCCATGGAAATGCAAAACCTCATCATCGCCTATCGTCCAACTGGGAGGAGGTTCCTCACTTGCCACCGACTCTCGTAGAACTAGTCTTTATGAAACCGATAGCTGCCTCATACTCACTTTGTTCAGTAGGGTGGAAGTCACAGCTAACGAGGAAAGATAAGTATGCCCCTGACTTTCATGCACATCCAGATGCATCTCAGTGAACAAAGCCATAAGATTCCACTCACCAATAGCCTCATGCACTGCCTCTATCTGAGTCTTCATGCTCAGTGCATCGGCTACTGCATTACCTTTACTAGGTGTATAGGCAAGCTCAAAATTGAAGGACTGCAGTTACTCGACCCACCTTCTCTTCCTCAGATTCTGGTCACGCTGAGTAAAGATATACATGAGGCTTTTGTGGGTGGTGAAATCCACAAAATGCTCTCCCAACAGGTAATGTCTCCAACAGCGCAACGCATGAACAACTGCAGCCAACTCGAGATCGTGCGTCGGGTAATTCCTCTCATGTGGCCTCAACTACTAGGAGCCATACACAACAACTCGATCGCCCTGCATCAAAACATCTCGCATCCCAATCCCTGATGCAACACAATAAACTGTATAGTTCTTCCCCTGCTCTGGGAGTATCAAGATCGGTGCTGATGTCAGCCTTCCCTTCAGGTCCTGAAAAGTTGTCTCACAAGCTTCTGACCAAACGAACATCACACCCTTCTTAGTCATACCTGTCAACAGTGCTGCTATGTGGGAGGAGTCTTATATGAAGTGTTTTTAGTAACCACCCAACACTAAGAAACTCTGTATCTCAAACATGTTCTTGGGATTCTCCCAAGAAACTACTGCTCTCACCTTCTCTGGGTCCACTGCAACTCCTGGCTCTAAGATTATATGACCCAGGAAGTGAATCTGGTCCATACAAAAGTGGCACTTCAAGAGCTTATCATATAGTTGATGCCCTCTTAGAGTACTCAATACGATCTCAAGATGGGTGGCATGGTCGTGTCGAGTGTGAGAGTACACCAAGATGTCGTCCACGAATACTACCAAAAATGAATCAAGATACGAATGGAACACACGATTCATCAAAGCCATGAAAACTGCTGACCTGTTCGTGAGTCCGAACGGCATAACCATATACTCATATAGACCATACATACTCCTGAATAACGTGAGAGTTATATCAGATGGTCTAACGCGCAGGTGATGATATTCGTATCTCAATTCAATCTTCGAGAACACTTGTTCTCCACGAAGCTGATCAAACAGATCATCTATCCTCAACAAGGGATATCGGTTCTTAACCGTCAACTGGTTCAACTTCCAATAATCCACAAAAATTCTCAGGGTACCATCCGCCTTCGTCCCAAAAAGGACCAGAGAACCTCATGAAGATGTACTGGGTCGGATAAAACCCTTTTCCTGTAACTCCACTAACTGCCTCTTGATCTCCTGCAACTCAGGCGTGGCCATCCTAAAAGGAGGAATGGACACCTATGCTGCTCCTGGCACAAGCTCGATAGAGAAATCCACCTCACACACTGGAGGTAGACCTGAAAAGTCACCCGGGACAACATCCCTGAAACGATCGAAAACTGGGGGGAAATCCTTCTAACAAGTCCCCTGGTCATCCATATATAAGCTCTCAATATGGGATGTGACTCCACCTCACCCATGATGCTATGGTCCAACTCGACTCACCTGAACATCCCACTCACCCTTGTATAAAAACTCTCCTCCCTCTGGTGATGTGAAACACACCCTGCGACGATAGCAGACTACAAAGGCTCGAAAGGGAACCAACCAGTCCATCCCGAGAAAGACGTCATAGCTTGTCATCTCCAGGAAATAGAGGTCATAAAGGAAGTGACACCCACCAACCTCAATGGGGAAATCCTTGCACTGACACACCCCAACTGTCCTAGTCCCCAATGGAGTGTCTAGCGTCAAGATATCAGAAGAAGTAGAAACACCGAGCCCAAGGCTCTCCACAGCGGGTACATATACAAAACTATGTGTAGCACCCTTATCTAAAAGGACTGAAGACAAGGAAGAAGCTACTAGAATAGTACATATGACTATAGATGGTCTGGAATCCTTCTCCTACTGGGTCTGTTTCACTGCATATTCCTGCCCAGTGCCGCAGCCCTGAGACACATCCTGGCTACCCTGAGCTGCCCCGCCCTATTGCCTCTGTGATCCTGGTGTCTGGATACCACGGCCACAACCACCATCTCTGCATGTACGCCCCGACATATTCCAGTTACCACACTTGTAAGAATCCACTGGTCCTTCTCCTGCACGCGGAGTCGGCACAAAACCCCTCTCCCTATCCACTGGTAGAAACGCCCTGCAAATGCGCTGTAGATGACCCATCTTGACCCAAGCTTGGCACTCAAATAGGTCTTGTGGACACTGCAGCCTCTTGTGCCCCTCTCTGACACACTTGTAGCACCTGACCGGTCCACCTGAAGAAGCTGTCTGGCTGGTACTGCCGCCCTGAGGGATTTTCATCTGTCTCTTCCTCTTTCCAGAAGAAATAATACCAGTAACTGTTACTGAACGGCCCTGGCCCACACCACCTGATTCCCGCATGTTCCTCTCATTAATCAATGTTTGGTTCACAATTGTGTGTACATTAGGAAACCTGAAAACATTTACCAGTGCTCGGATGTCATACCGAAGACCATCCTCAAAACGTCTGGCTCTCAACGCCTCATCACCCACCAGCACGGGTGAAAAACGCTGAAGCTCTGTAAAACGAGCAGAGTAGTCCATCACCGACATAGCGCCCTGTTGAAGATTCATGAACTCTCGAGCTCTATCGGTTCTCAACGTCTTAGGAAAGAAGAATTCATAGAAGACTGCCTGAAAATCCACCCACACCATGTCCCTTTGATGCTTTGACTGGGTGGTAACATCCCACCACCTTTTGGGGGAATCACAGAACTTGTAAGTCGCGAGATTGACCCTCCGCCATGGATGTGTCTCACGATGCTCGAAAATAGTCTGCATTGATCCTAGCCAAGACTCAGCAGCCTGTGCTCTGCCATCCCCTGAAAAAGTAGGCGGATTGTGCTGCTGAAAGATACGCGTCAGCTCGGCCCTAGATGTGGCAGCCTGTGGTGCTCCCTAAAAGGTCTTCATAAACTGCAATAATCCTTCATGGATCTGTGCCTACGCGCATGTGTCTGGTATAACAGCTGGTACCGCATATGGATCTACTGGTGGATCAACTGGTAGCCCATGGCCCACCATCTCCAGAGTATAATCGTCGCCGCTCTCCTGGAAAAAAATTCGTGGTCGTCTAGGAGAAATGACACTACAAGGTCAAAAGCATGCCTCGGATTCAAGATTATTAAGACTGAAATGAAGGAACCACAAAGAAAAAAGAGGAAGAATGCATTTTAAAATTTGAGAAACAAGACTACACAACATGTACACTGACTACACGGCGTGTACTTGACTTCCTTTCCCCTGCCCGGGTCCTTCTACACGGCTAAGCCCCACGGCTTCCGTTCCACAAAACTAAACATTGTGTATAATATCTACATGGTGTGTATGGTGTTATTTTCTAACTGCTCGTGTCGTCTGTGACATGGCCGACTACTCGGCTTGAATCTACACGGTGGGTTACACCCGTACATGGCATGTACAACACCCCGTTTCCCAGCCACACGGCTAACTCCATGCGTTTTGTCCTCAGACAAGCCTACACGGCATGTCTCAATGGTACACAACGTGCTCAGGGAGAGATGACACCGCCCCGTGTTTTTAGTTACATGGTCGAGTCCCCAGGTCACACTACACGACGTGTCTATAACTTGCACGATGTGTTCTGTCAAGGAGTTCACAGACCCGTGTTGTTAGTTACACGGCTGGACTCTGGGTCAACACTACATGGCATGGACAAAACTACACAGCATGTTTTACCCAAGCCCTTCCCTACCCCATGCCACCGCCCACATGGTTTGTGACACGGGAAGAGACTACACGGCGTGTACTCGGGGTACACAGCGTGTACTCAAAAAGTTCATTTTTCATCCCGAACAGAAGACCACACACGGTGTGTATGAGGTCCTATATGGCGTGTATTCTGGGTTTTACAGAAAATATGCCTCAGAAACTTCTCCGGAACCCAAAAAATATGGAAAACAACACCTAAGTTTCAAATTCCAACCCGTGGGGGCCCATACACCTCACGGATCAAAGTTTGACATCTTATTTGTGTTATAACCAATAACCAATCAATGATCCACCAAATTCTAGTTAATGGGGGCCCATACTCCCCAAAAACCAAAATTTGGTATCCATTCTATAAAAAATCTCAAACAATAATACCATATCACAAGGCAGGTATTTATCAAACAGCTATCACAACAGCATGCTTTACTAGCACATCAACTATCACAACAACATGAAAATTCTAATGCACCTACATGGCATGGAAACTATGCATGACATGTGATATCTAGCATGTGCCTATATGATGCATGAGACGACATACCCTAATCTCACCGGGTTGCAACTAAATAGAACCCACAGATAAAATATAAACAACACAATCCAAGTGCGTCACCCAACGTTGAAAACATATCAACCGTAAAATTGCAAGATCAAAAGAATGCAAATTACGAGGTAGATAGGATTTTCCCTATACACGGGTTAGCTACGCCCGAGCACAGCTTATTACCAACTATCATTCGTCCTAACCAGGACTATGACTCCAAATAGTAATTCAAAGAAAATAAACTCCTCTAATACCACGTTGTACCGTCCCAGACCTGGGTGCCTCGCAACGGGTGCCCCGAGCCCGGTTCGCCACGTGACCTCAAGAGCATTTCCCCAAACGCCAGAGGCTGCCGACTAGCAGCGAGGGACCAGGTATGATATTGGGGAAACTATGCCCTCATTTGTCAATGTGTAGCATAGCGAAATAACAAAATAAACATACAATGACAGCAGAAGCAGTAAACATACACAAATGGAATAACTACAGCGGTGAATATAACCAACAATATATAAGTGATGATGCTACATGTTTCAAGTTCTATGAAAACAGCCAGAGCATGATATACATTAATACAGTACAACAGAAAACAGAGTACAACAAAATAGCTAGTAGTAGCATCGCGAGCCTAGGCTCGGTCTCATGCCCTCCTACTCCTTAGCAACAGTCAAGTTCTTGTATATGGACTCTTTCCCCTATCTACACTGTTAGCAACATAATCTGTTTGGGCCGAAATGTTTGACCCAAATAGGGTGTGAGAAATATATCTCAGTAGGAACCACCCAAAGGCTCGTGCCCAACTGCGTGTAAGCATGCAACAACGATGTGTAGTAGTAAAATGCAATAAAGTAATCAGTACTCAAAAGTAACTAATTACCAGTTATATTTCCATTTCATTATCCTTTTAATCCATTTAAATATTAGAAACCACCGCAGTGCATTTCTAGTTAAACAGTCCACGTCCTCAGACAAACAAAACTTTTCCCTCAGGTAAGCAGAATCCAACCCGTAGGTATAGCCCTTAGGCATAACATAAATTGCTCTCAGGTGTAGGAAGTATCACCCTCAGGCAAAGAAGTCAAGCCCTTAGGCACGAATGGTTTCCCTCAGGCGAAATACTACAACCCTCGGGCTAAATAGTGAAGTGCCCTCAGACTAATCACAACAACACCCTCAGGCCAAATACAATATCGCCCTCAGGCTAAACAAGTAATCGGGCCATGCCCAACAGGCAAACAAGTAGTAAAAAGCAATTCCTCTCAAGGCAATTCTACAATTACTACTTTAAAGGCATACCCTCAGGTATTCTGGCCAAACGGCTAGACAGAGAAACACACCCCATGGGTGGTTCCGGATCCAAGAAACGATCCCAATCAGCATTTTATTATCACAATTAAATACCTAATCAATTATAGGTATTAAATATATCAACGACCTCAGCGACACGACACCCCAACATGGGTTCGTGGCACAAAAACGCAGAAAACACACAGTAGATGGAAACTAAACACAAAGCCACCTACCTTATATGCCAACGAACGCTATACCCGAACGCTGAATCCAGAAACGCCCAAGAACGTCGTAGATCTGACGATGAACAATACTCATTCAAACGTAAATAACGTACGTTAGGAGATGAATTGGAAAGAACGGTACCATGAGGGAAGAGGGATCACCCGTGTTGTTCCAACGAGATTGTTCGAAGCCAAAACGGATTCCAGACGAATGCTCGGTGGATCATCAAAGATCTGACCTCCTACATTGGCTCCAAAATGTCTCAAGTGCCTGCTCTGCCAAATGAGGAGGCTACTGCCTGTTTTAAGCTGAAAAAACAAAGTACACTACGTGTACTTCAAAGTACACAGAGTGTACTCCCTTTCGTTAACTATTCAAATGGCGGCACTGCCACACTGTTCATATGTCGACATGAGTACACGACATGTATTCTCGAGTACACTACATGTACTGTCGCCCAGCTGGTGGCGACGCCACCACCTTACTATTCAAGCCTGCCGACTGACTACACGGAGTGTAAGGTACCACTACACTACGTGTATTCTGTTCCTACACCCTTCATCGCCGACATGGCTACACGCCCCATGTACTCATCCCAACACGGACAAAAGTACACGACGTGAGGATAAAGTACACAGTGTGTAGTTCCAAAATTTAGGATTCTTCCCATTTTCCATATTTTCACAAAAACACCCAAGGAAAAGGAAAAGAAGATGCCCGTACCTCTAAAATAAGAACCGTGTTCTTACACATATCATACTACCTCCTACATCCACTCCATGATCCATGTTTGTGAGGACAACATGAACGATGGTTTTTATGAAACCTAGTTAGCACACCATCATAGGGTGTTTGAGCCATCACTCCCTCATGATCACTTATGATATTATTAGTGTATAAACATTTTCATTCATATTAAAATGAGGATGTTAGAGCATTGGGGAGGTGACTTAATGCTCATTTAGGATACCCCACCTTCTTCATGGGTGATAGATATCCTATATCCCCCCTTAGTGTTGCAGATCTGGTTCCACCCCACCCAATTGAATATATTCCTCCCTCATACCATACTTCTTAATCTGCCATTCCTACCAGTTCTAGACCATCAACAACCACTACTCCCCCCACACCTTTGGATTATTTTTATATGTCCTACTTCGTTACCATGATTGAGCACCACCGGGATACTATGGCTCAGAACCGAGAGTGACTTGAGATGATGATGGGGATTCTTCTTCAGCACCATAACCATCAGTTACTCCTAGCACCCAATCTTACATTTATCCTTAGACTTATTGTGCATAGACCTGTAAGAGTTGGTGTCCTACAACCAACTAGTTTTACTTTTAATAAATTTACATTTAATGTATTTCAATTCTACATATCTTGTTACATATTGTTCATTATCCTGCATGACTATGATATAATATTTTCCTAGAGTATTAGTGGCATTGATATTGTCATGGATGTTCCCCCCTATGATGAGAAACATGAAATTATATATAAATATTCTTAAATTTAGTTCTATTGTTGGATGAAATAATTTGATGGGAAACATAACATGCAGACTTTCGTGTGTGAGTACTCATAAGTAGAGGCGACTTCCACTTATGATGTTCGCACATGTAAATATGCAAGACATAAGATTATGATAAAAATCCCGCAACTAGGAATTCTTCATGATTTGGTTCTATTATATTTTTTTAATCTTAGATAATGCTAAATGATCCTTAGGATTTATGATTATCATTAATATGTACCACATATAACACACTTTGATTTACTGATGAATACGGTCACACATATAGTTGGTGGGATGTAGGGTACATTGGGAGTGTCATGAGTGGAATGTTATTAATAGATATGTCAAGGAAGAATTTGACCCTTCCACTTATAGAAGTTGAAATCTTATCCCTTTGAGTAAAATAAAACCATCACATGAAATTCCATGGCCATGTTGAATGATGAGTTTATTTCAGGTAGTCAAAGAACAACGTATCAAGCATAAAAGTTGATGACACTATCATGAAACCCGCATGATAACATATTGCAACAATGGGATTATATTAGATAGTGAGCATTCATATGTGGATGACATTACTGTGAGTTTATGTTCATTTTCTTCTTTTCCAGGACAAGTTACAAGATAGTACTCCTAGACATTACCCAATCCTTCTTAATGGAAATGAGAAAAAATATTAAAGGGTCACACACAATGTGTTTATGGTGGTCTCTGTTAAATTCTATTTTAATTTAATTAAAAAAAATTTCTCATGAAAATGGAATAATTTTAATCATGTTAAAATGAAGGCATAAATTAAATAAATATTTATTCATAGATTGTGGGTAAAATATATATATTTATTTTATTGATCATTTAATAAATATTTTATTACTAGTTTGTAAATATAATATATATTTAAGAGAAAGAAATATTTATTTATTTATCAGGGTGTTCTATAAATGTAACTAGATTTTGAGAGGACCAAGGTCGATCTAGTAATAAAATAATTATTTTCATGATGATAAATTTTTATTTAACTAGTTGTGACAAATTAAAATAATGTTGTTATTATTTTGTGATGTGGAATTTTATTTATAATTACGTTGTTCACAAGTTGGCGCACCATAAATAACGAAGTGGGGTTATTATTTACATAATGGGTTTTCTTTATAGTTATATATGTATTTAGATGTAGTTACGTAATTAAATATTTTAATTGAAGCCCAATGTCAATAAATAGGCACATATGTCTTTTTTTCCAGGTACCGAACCACACATCTGGTGTGTTGGGAATTGTTGAGCTAAAAAATTCTCTCTCAAATCCACTTTTTCCCCTCTCAATAATTATATACATTATTCATGGCCTAAGAACAAGAGATCAAAAATAATTGACCCATGTCACTCGCTTCACCACACTATCACTCAGAGAACGAGCGATGTCGATCAGATGCCATCAGACAACATGTGGATCACCGTTATAGGGATTCTAGTTTGGGACTTTGCATGCAAAACAAGATAATCTGGATGGATAATTCTAGAATATCAATATCATCAAAGAAGAAAATATCGAAGATCCATGTATTTTATTCTTTATGAAATTAACTAAAATAATTATAAACATGATATGAAAGATCCCCTCGAATGATTTCGGTCTACATTCTTATTCATCTAAATCATTGATTTTATTTTCTGGAGACTAGCGTTTATCCTTGTATTGATCCTGTTATAAAAATTGATCATGGTAACAAAATGTTTGGTTCCATCCCATCCATGATTTCACTACGCCTGATACCTTCAAGTATTGTAATAGGGGTTACTTAATAGTTTATAACTATTTAAGTATTTCATTTATTAAATTAATAATTTAGATGTTTCAATTTATGTTAATAATTTTGAAAATCTGAATCTCGAAATCGGTTCCTTCTTCTGTTTCTCGTTAACCTTATAGAAATGATCTTTTGTTTTCATTTTGATTAAAATAAAACATATGATATTATTTATCGGTGCCAAAGGTTCTAGGTCATACAACATAAGAACACACGATGTTTATTCCATATTACACACCATGTATCTAAGGATCAATGAACTGAGTATGGTCCCCCATACCAAGCCATGTGTTGACCAAGAACAGGTGGCACACCGTTTCTTAATTACACACTTTGTGGCCCACTATACATGACGTTTAGTCCTTTCAGGTTAGTGTCTGACCATGTACCTCATACATGAAGTTCCTGAAAAAAGTACATGTAATGAGGAACTACATAGCGTGTGGTCTTCTGGACATTACATGTACTCCAAAGATTTCTGATGTACACTCACAGGCCGTTTCCACGGGCATGTAATTTATATGGATGGTGAAAATAGTACAATCCGAGAAGTTGGTACAATACCCCACGTACTCATCCCAATTACAAAAATATATTAAAATTTATTATTTAATTTTAAAAACCCTTGAGATGGGTAGCATTGAGAAGGAATAAAGTTGAGACAAAAAACTTTATAGGTTTTATATATACATTTTTTTTAATTTAACATCAGTATAATGTTCATTTCTACTAATTGGGTTGTTATGAATAGGAATTCACTGGGTTTCCTTCAAGTTACAAGTTTCATACAAATATAATTTTAAATGAAGTTATTTGTTTAAAATTATGACATATTAGAATATCAATTAAATTCAGAAAAGTGTTTACGATAAATGGATTGATTAATTAAAGATGATAATTAATTCATTCGAGCGAGATTTTCCTTAAACATGAAATATTAAATTATTGAATGATATTATTATTTATGGGTAAATATCATTTCATCTATGGATGATCCTAAGCTAGACCAAGACCACTGAATATGGATGGTTTCTTTTAATATATTTATTTAAATTAAATTTGATGGCATGCGAAACTTATCATCATTAATATGTAGGGCTTGTGTGACCAAGGATTATTTTAAATAAAACCCATTTTTAACCCTCACCTGCATGTGAGTTAAAAAATGGTATATGTAATAAGTGGAACTCTCATACTAGTCATGGTAGTTGATTCTAGAGCCGAGATGAAACCAATACTGTGAGATACAGAGGTGGAAAGGTGGAAATTTGAAAACATGAACATAGAAGATTCACGATGATTCTCCCCTAGGTCATGGATAGTTTATCAACCACTAGATAAAATAACCATTAGAAAAGCTCATTATTATTCTCTTTATTTTATTTCTGTCAGTATCATGGTTTATTATTAAGGATTTTTAGTCATGATCACATACTAATTAATTAAAAAAGAATGAAAGATAGAACAAAAATAAACTAGTCTTATGATTAAATATTATCAAGAAATAGTTAATCACTTAAGTATGTTTCAATTAATTTTAACAATTATGCTATAAGGATAATAATCTATTCATGAATAAGAGATAAAAATACTTCAAATAAAATATTATGTCAGACCATTCCTTCCATTACATGATTAAGGAAAAAATAAAATATTTTTTGGACCATCCATTATTGGGACACATAATTTTATATATTAAGCCGTTATGAATGGTTTTGTGTTGAGTTTAACATATTACATCAATATGATTATCCCTTTCTAGACATGGTTTAATATTGGGGACAAGAGTTGAGGAAATCCCAAGTCATGATTTCAGTATTGGGGAGTCTAATCAACAGATCAAAGAGCTCCAAGCTTTCTGTTGAAAAAGACCTGCCTACCTAAATACTATTTAATTCCTTGACCAACCCATGTCGGGGTTATATGAAGGGTTCTAGGGAATGCTTCCACTAGAATGTCCTAGAAACTGGAAAATTCATTTTCAATGGTGATGGACATTGAGACATCATAAAGTAGTGGGAGGATTAATAAAAATTTATTATTTCTCCTAAAATGTAATAAATAATGTACTTATGGTCTGCTATTTTAAATGAAGAATAAAAACCAAATGTTCTTAAACCACATTACCCCAGCAATCAATTCTGGATAAAGGCAACACACTCACTGGCTGTAACTTTCAAGAATGGTTTAGATGCCTTTGAGTTATCCTTTGCCATGAATGGAAGTCTTATGTGCTGGAGTCAGCATTACCTGATCTTCCTACCAAAAAGGCGAGTGATGAGGATTTTATAGTCTATGAAAAACATATTAATGATGAGGTCTATGTTCAATGTTTGATGTTATCATCAATGTCTAGTGAACTCATGATGTCTCATGAAATTGTGGGTACTTATAGAATGCTCAAGTACCTCCACATTCATTACTAGGATAGAGAAATACAAGAAAGGATTTAGATCTATAAAGACCACTTTAAGAGTATAATTGCGGATGGTTCCCCAACTGGGCCTCATGTAGTCAAGATCATTGGATACATTGAGCGCCTAGAGGTTCTTGGGTTTAAACTCCCAAAAAAATTTGGCTCTGATATCATTCTCACATAACTCTCTCAAATATTCTCTATGTTTGTTGTTAATTTCAATATGAACAACATTTACAATCCTCAATATGATCTTTTTATCCTAATTTTCCATGGAGAAAAATATATAAAGTCAAGAAATCCTTCTGTCTATATGGTGCATAAGAGGAAATGAGAAGGTGAAGATCATTACGGAAAAAACATCTTCATGACCTTTTATGAAAAGGATGATCAAACAAAGGAAAGAGAAATTGATGTTGTTTCATTCACATGTGTCAAGAAGGGCCACTAGAGGAAGAATTGTACACATCCTAAGAAGAAAGGGGAAGATTCTGGTGTGATTTTTATGAAATGAAATATATCAGTTTCTAAAAATTGTGTATTTGATAATTCATTTTGTTCTCACATAGTTATCCATATACAAGAACCTTGTGGATTCAAGAAGGTCCAACAATGGGAGGTAGATCTATGAGCAGCCAATAGAGCTAGACTTACAGTTGTAGCTATCGGGGTCTACCAACTGACATTCCCAACTAGAATGATCATGATGTTAAAGGGTTGTTAAAATGTCCTATAGGTTACTAAAAACAATATTTTTTGTATCCATATTAGATCTAGATGGATTTTTTTAATGTATAGAAATGAAATTTTCTTCTTTTATAAAGATATCATTTGATTTTGTAGGGAAAATTTATACAACTTTCTTTAGATGTTGGATTATAGAATCCATGTAATAGCCATTGATAACAATGTCACATCAGATGACTCATTCCAAACCCAAGTTTCGAATCACTATATGGGTCATGTAAATGAGAATCACTTAACAAAGTTACATCAATATAGATATTTAGATTCTATTGAACTAAAACCACATGGTGTATGTCACAAATGTTTATAAGAAAAAATTACCTAATCCCCATTTAGGGGGAATGGTGAAAGGGATAAAGAAAATATTGGTTTTGTTCATACCGATTTTTGTGCACCATTTCTAGTTGAAGGAAGGGGAGGGTACTCATACATCATAATTTTTACAGATGATTTTAGTATATATTAATATATCTACTTAATGAGCTATATGTCAGATTCATTTAATATGTTCAAAGAATACAAGAATCTAGTTGAGAACCAGCATGGTAAGATGTTTATGAAACTCTGCTCATACTGAGGTATAGAATATCTTAATCAGTTATTTATTGATTACATACAAGAGTTTGGGATCATATAACAACTCACTCCTCTATACATGCCCTAGTGGAATATTGTGAGCGAAAGGATGAACCACACCCTATTGGGTATGGTGAGATCAATGATGAGTCATGTGAGTCTTCAATTATCTTTTTTGGGATATGCGTTATAATCAACTGTGCCCATAATAAACCAAGTACCAACTAAATTGATAAATGGTATTCCATATGAGTTCTAGTGTGGAAACAAAGACATATTATTGAATTTACATGTGTGGGGAAGTGATTCATTTGTAAAGGAAACTTCAGGTAACAAACCTACACCTCGAGGCCCAAAGTGTATCTTCCAAGATACCTCAATGAATACAAGAGGATATTACCTATACAACCACTCCGAAAAAATGATATAGTAGAAGGACAAGCCATATTCCATGAGAGGGAGCACATATCTAAAATAGATATTGGGAGCGCGATAGACACCGAAGAATGTTGAGGCTCAAGGTACACAACATTTGGTAATAGAACAGATTCCACAGTGCCTCATGGAAGAAAGAACTATTCCCGAGACACAAGAGATACGTAGGATTATAAGAGAGGTTAGAGAACCAGAACAGTACAGTTTTTTAGTTATCGTGGTTTTTGACTCATTATTAGTTGATAATAATGATTCTCTAACATACAAGGATGAAGTAAGTGCACATATGTTTCCATATGGAAAGAATCCATGAAGTTTTATATGGATTTCATTTTTCAAAACAATGTATCGATTTTTGTAGATTCTCTAGATGATGTAAATCATTTTGGTTGGGAATGGGTATTCAAGAACAAACAGGAAATGGAAGGACAAGTCAACACCTATAAAGCCCGACTTGATTAAAAATGGTTAAAACCTCATGAAGGCATTGAATACGAAGAAACCTTTTCACTAATTGAAATGATGAAATATATTAGAATTATATTTTCCATTTCTGTTTACCATGACTATGAGATTTGGAAAATGGATGTCAAAAAAAATCCCTTTACAGAAAGCTTCTAGAAATATGTCTACATGAAACCACCTGAAGGGTTTATATAAGGCCCCATCCATAAACCTTACTTAATCTTGAGTTAATACAAGATTACACATTGAGGATCTTTTCAGGTTTAGATTTTTAAAGAATTAGATCATGAAACTTGCATTACATTCCACATTTAGACAAAGTGGTTACATAACAGACAATATTCATTCTTCCCATCAACGGAAACAAACTTTAAAAATAAAACATGGATTCTTTCTTGACGCATCTTTGACATTATCATCACATCATGTACCTTTCCCTTGACCTGTGAAAAACATTTCAAAAACTTGGGATGAGCATAAAAATCTCAGTAAGGGTTATAAAAAAATGGAAAGGAGACATGAGTACATATATACATAAGGATGAGATCATACTTTACCCATAAAACATAATCACTTTAACATACCTCATCAAATCATGAATAAATCTTAGAAATCATAATACATAAAGGTAACTTGAGGCATTACTAACATTCTTACGTAGGGAGTAACCCTCTTGGTTACGTTTGGAATACCCATCACAGTATATTACCTAAAATCTATTCGGAGAAACCTTAACGTTTCACTCCTTCGCGTTACCCAATGCATTGGAGAGCTATATCGGGCTCACCCGCCCTTAGTTTATCACAGAACCACCCATTTTCATAACAATGCCCAAGAATCATAACATAAATGTATCACATAAAACATTCATAAAGGAAACATAACATTTCCACATTTCAATCACAATATAACATTTTAGTATATTGAAATAATGAATCCATTCAAAAAGAAACCATTTCCAAAACCATTTAAAACATTTAATAAAGAGATTTTTGAATCAAAGTGTCCCATATCACCTTGAAGCTTAAAATTTTAAACCATTAATATCCATATAAATAAATCCTTAAAACCATTTGAAAACATGGATATTAATAAGAACAAATAATTAAAACATTTAAAATGTTATTTTGGTTAAAGGGGTTTTACCAAAATTAGAGACACTTGAATACAACAATTGAGGAATAACATTTAGTCAGAACTTTATAATATCATGATAATAAATGGATTCATGATATAATGCTCCAAAGGACAGTATATACACCACATAAGAGTGAATTGGTGCATAACAACAATGAACCCTCAATAGAAATGTCAAATGTGATGAAATCCCTTATAAAGAAGGTATCCTTAAATTAAGGACAAATCAATCTCAAAAATATGTGTGAAAAATATAAATACACCCAATATAAGTGGATATTATGTGTAAAACAATAAAAGGTCATTCAAACATATTCAATGGATGACATATTCAATGACTACATTTTGAACCCAAAGAAATTGAAATTGGGTTAAAAAGTTCCCTTGACAGCCTAACGGCATCACATAAAATTGAGTTGATGAGAGATAAAAAGTGTATCTCATAACTTGGACATAAAATTTACATCAATAAGGATATATGATAACATATCCCAACATAACAATATGTAAATTAAATGACCGAACAAAAGAAGTCTTTTAAAAAAAGAGGAGGGTGAACGGTTCCCTTACCGACTTGGGTATCTTTCAAAACATACACCCCATGAAAGAAGGACAATAGATCATTGATGTAAATACTCATAAATGAAATTATATTACACAATGAGTAGAATAATGGACAGTAAATACACCACTCAATGGAAATTGTGGCAAATGTAGCATAAATCTCACAGGAATAATAGTGAGATGAAAAATCCATTACGAAAACTCGGCAGCCTAACGGCGCCACATAAAACTTCCGAATATGGATTGATGAGACCAAATAGGGTATCTCACCACATTAAAATAAAATTTACAGCAATAGGAATATAAAATAACATCCCCCAACATTACAAAGAGGAGATTAAAAGAAGTTACATAAAGGAGAGTACTTAAGAAGAAAGAGAGAGGTTAGATCTCTTACGAAAGTTCGGCAGCCTAACGACACCACTCAAAACATCCAAAATGGATAGATGAGAGAGAATAGGGTCTCTAATCACATGAACATAAAAATTACAGTATGTTTAATATAAAATGTCATCCCAATAACAAGAAATATGAGCTTTAAAAGGAATGACATAAAAGTGTGTGCTTAAAAAGAAAGAGAGGAGTAGGATCCCTTACATCGGGTCCGAATTGACTCGATCGTTCTTTAATCTCCTGAATAATAACCTTGAGTTAATTTATACTTCCTTAAGAAACTTTTTCAAGTTCATTATTCCTTTTATATCACTTATTACCATGTCATAAACATTATGTAATCATTTATGTTTATAATATTTGTTTTGCCGATATTTGGTTCTTAAGTCGAAAGTGGACTTCTTACAATTACATGGTGTTCGTGTGGCCAAATGTTTATTATATCCAGAATTGTATTCATGATGTAGATATCATATATGTCATATATATCCAGTACATTCATGAATTTATTACATTACATAATCATTTAGAAGTAATAAATGAAATGCACCGTTCATGGAGACGGTAAGCCGTACGTACGCATGAACGCTACATTCATTTCTATTTCTTATTTTATAGAATGGAATCATAATTATATAAAGGTATATTATAATTCCATTATAATATAATATAATATATCATAGTTCCATCCTTTATACGTCCCACATATGGTATTTAACGAATCAAATCACTTTGAGGGGGCGGTAGTCCGCACTTCCTTAAATGAAGATATCGCATTTACCCATAATGGAAACCATAAAGGTATGACCAAAATGAAAAAAACAGAAGCTTAAGGAAAAAATAATCATATTATATATCATATATAAAAATAGTGACATCATAATTTCCACCTTTTAAGGTGTTAAATGAGTATTGAACAATCATCGTTTCGGGAGGAAGAATTTCAACATCCATGGAAACCGTATGCTCTTTAACCATTTGATGTAGTTGTGTGAGAGTGTAGCTCGAATAAATTTTATTACAACATCCTATTATATTGAAGATACTGGTGTTGTTACAAAATAAGTAAATAAAAAGAGTTTAGGGGGTTGGAGAAGAATAATAAAACAAACAAACATGAGAGAATGAATTACCTTTAAAAGTGTAACTCCTTTTGATTTGAGCCTAAAGGATTACTTTGAAAGGATTATGCCAAAAGGGGATCCTCTAGGATGAGTATAGGGATGTGGAGAGAGTAAATGGTCAGGGGTTTGCTGAGCCAAAGGCTTGTGGAGTGTGTGAAATGAGGTAGAGGTGGGGGCCTTTTATAAGAGGAGAGGAGGGGCACTTTTGGAAAGTAAAAAATATTACTTTATTTGAAAATGTGTTTCGGTTTTAAAAGGTCCCAAATTGATATAATTCGTGGATAAGGTGATAAGGGTTCGAAATACACCCATCAAATAAGTTTTGGACATTTTTAGTACATATATTTTACATTATCTTTCAATTTTATTTAAATCATCAAATAATGATGTCATCGCTGAATCATTATTATGTCATAAATAATTTAATTTATTTAATGTCTAAAAATTATAAAACAAATACTATGATGTAGTAAATCTTTTTATATTTCCAATGAATATTTATATTAAAAAATCTGATTTGTATAACCCCACTTAAAAATTGCTTAAATTAAACATATCATGTTTGTGTCATTTTTTACATTAACATTAAATAAAAGGTATTTATGTCCTTTTCCAACCAATGTGGCCCAATGGGGTCCCCAAGTTGACCCATGGCTTGTCTTGGTCGGCCATGACACATCAAATGAGGGTAGGACATGTGTCTAGGTAATTTCATTTTATTATAATATCATTTTTTTCCTTAAATTGCACTAATTACCTCTAATCGCGATTAAAATCATAATAAGTTACTATTCACCAAAAAATTATTTTTATCCCATTGAACCACATTTTACTTCTTAATGACAACCATGTATGTTGGATTTTTGAAATTCAAAACACAGAAGTGGTAAAATTTCATTTAAACGAAAAATCGGTTTTTATAAGTACCACTTAGTGGTTTCACTATTCATAAAAAATTGATGTTTTTCAGAAAAATCCCAAAAATTCACCCTAAGCTATATTTGATATTCCGTATTCAAAAATGAAGTCTATTTTACAAAATTCAAAACATATAATTCACATTAATAAATTTAATAATTATTTCCCGCTGTCAGAGCAAATAGCGTGTTTTTATGAAACAATAAGTATCAAAAGATTGACACTAGTTTAAGTCCGATTTCAAAGTGAAATTAATTCCCATGACCAATATTGGATTAAATGGTAAAAATATTTTCTAATTTCACTTTTAAACCAATTCATAAGATAATCTAATAATATAAATAAATTAGATTAAAAAGAGGTTTTGAATTAAAATACAACATTTTACACTATTCATTAAAAAATGAACTTTATCGGAAAGATACCAAAAATTTACACAAAGTAAATTTTGATGTCCCGATTCTTAATAAGAGTTTTATTTGGTCCAAAAGAATTTTTAAGAGTGAACAAAACTATATTTAATGACAGTTCTCCATCAAAAGGCGATAAGTGAATCTTTAGTGAAAATTAGGGTATAAAAGCCTAAAATTGAATTCTTTCCGTATTTTAAGCCATTGGATAAATGTAAAAACATTTAAAAAACATATATAATCATATTTTAGTTATTTATTTCCATTCCCGCCAATACAATGTCTACATGTTAACTACAATTTAAAATAATATTATTTTATTATTAGAGTGCAACGTAAGATTCCCAATAAACACGTTGTTGCGTATTGGGTACGCCATCGAGCATAACATCCCTTTAAAGTAATATTAATATTTGATTTAAAAATATGGATAAATATAAAGATGTCATATTCATTATTTACCTGGGGTGTTACATCCTTCCCCCTTTTGGGAATTGCGTCCTCGCAATTTTAAAATTGAGCTTGGAAACATCCTTGAAAGTCCCACATCGGAAGAAGAGTCGGTAAAACAATCACTTTAAAATAAAGAAAGATAAGTACAAAGGTCACCCGAGTTAACCCATACTAGGATTTCAAGTATGAAAACATGGACATGGAGGAGAAAACATAGGGTCATGTTCTGATGGAAAGTGATAGAAAACATGTTTATGAGAAAGTTAACCATGAGAAAATCACAAACTTGTGATGGGTTAAACGGTATTCGATTCCCCAGTAGGAAAAGTTAATAGAAAACATTTTTGTTTTAAGTTAATTTTTATTGAGGAATTTATTCATAAGGAAGGATAATCACATATCATGTTGACTTTCAACTTCTACTAGATTCCTTAGTCAAACTCATATTTTTTCCAAAAGACGAGTATTTAGGGAGACTTGTTCACATTAAGAGTACTATAATCAACTTCTAGAGAATCACCTAATCCACAAAAGAGAACTATATACTTCCCATATCTTTAGACCTTAACCATAACCAAAACCAAAAAGGTTAGTACAAGTTCAGATAATCCAGAAAAGGATAACCCTTTATAAAAAGAAAATCTATTCTTAATCTCCCAAATTTGTCAAACAAAACCCAAGGTTCAACAAGGATCATCCGATAAACAATTTGTCCATAAAGTTCTTCAAAATAAACCAATATAAGATTGAAAACCAAATATTTGAAGGATTTAGTCACATAGTATTCCAAGTTAAAACGTAATATTTATCTCCAAACAACATCAGTTGCCCCTAATGTCTCGTATTGAAAAGTAATTAATCTAATCACATATCATCCATGATAGGTTAATCATTTTCATAAATAACCCAAAATCAAATTAATATTAATTAATAAAATCATATAACTAGAAAGAATCAGTCAAACTAACTAGGGACTTCACGTAGTCCAGTGGTAGGCGATAAATACCAGTTGCACTTTTTTGTGGGTTCGATTCCCGCAACTTTGTCTGATGCGACAGGTTGTCATACGGTATGCATGTTGTCCTTTTTATAAAACTCCAAAAATAACCCTAACATGTTTTAAACTCAATAGTTTCCTTATACCTTTAATTTTCATCCAAATTCATTAAGATCTCAACACCTTAATTCTTGAAGTCTTATTCCACCACCATAAGATAAAATAAAACAATTCCCAAAATTAATAACATCATACCTTGATCATGGCGTCCACTCGGTTTCATCGTCATCTTGCTCACGTAGGTAGAAGTCCCATGCATTACAACAATGATTTATTGATCCTTCAAAATCATTTTCTTCCTCCATCCAAATACACCTCGTGCAACGTGGGTCATATGGGTGTTCACAGAAAAACAGTTTTGGAAAATAATCATGTATGACATATAATTCCAAAACATCTGATATAACATGATTTCTAAAAAATAGTCAGACCAAAATTGAGTTGAAACTTTCTATCATTGGTCCTTTTAAAATACCATAAGTATGTGATGTGAGACTATATTTTAAAATAAAATATAAATAGGTTGCGCAAGGGTCTCCTTCCTCAGCACCATTTTGAAAATCATAATATGCTTCAAATTCTTGTGTTAAGGTAAAATATTTGAAAATAACTTGACAATATTTACCTCTCTTTAAAACATGAGAATATTGTAAAAATAGTATTTTTCTAAAAACAACCCATGATCGACGATGATAACGAGGTATAGCGGAGGTGTTTGATATCTCAAACAAATGCGTGCAAGTGAGTTTTATGCTAGAAAAAGTTTCACAATCATCCGAAGATGACTTTGAAATAATTATTGCAAGCATGTAATCAGGAAAAGATAGGAATGTCGTTTGAGATCCTCCTCCTTCCATTCGTAACCGACTTTACTTGACCTGAAAAATAAAGTTTTAAAACAAGGATTTAACTGAAATAATAGTTATAGGGACTGATCATGTGCCTCACAAAAAATCCTAATCCCTAATGTTGTCTAAACCATCCTTTGATACCAACTATAAGGCCCCAGCCTTAAACCTTACTTAATCATGATTTAATACAAGATTACACATTGAGGATATTTTCAGGTATATATTTTTAGAGAATTAGATAATGAAACTTGCATTACATTCCACATTTAGACAAAGTGGCTACATAACAGACAATATTCATTCTTCCCATCAACGGAAACATACTTAAAAAATAAAACATGGATTCTTTCTTGACACATCCTTGACACTATCATCACCTCATGTACCTTTCCCTTGACCTGTGAAAAACATTTCAAAAACTTGGGATGAGCATAAAAAGCTCAGTAAGGGTTATAAAAATATGGAAAGGAGACATGAGTACATATATACATAAGGATGAGATCATACTTTACCCATAAAACATAAGCACTTTAACAAAACTCATCAAATCATGAATAAATCATAGAAATCATAAGACATAAAGGTAACTTGAGTCATTCCTAACATTCTTACGTAGGGTGTAACCATATTGGTTACGTTTGGATTACCCATCATAGTATATTCCCTAAAATCTCTTCGGAGAAACCTTAACATTTCACTCTTTCGAATTACCCAATGCATTGGAGAGCTATATCGGGCTCACCTGCCCTTAGTTTATCACGAAACCACCTGTTTTCATAATAATTCCCAGGAACCATGACATAAATGTATCACATAAAACATTCATAAAGGAAACATAACATTTCCACATTTCAATAACAGTATAACATTTTAGTATATTGAAATAATGAATCCATTCAAAAAGAAACCATTTCCAAAACCATTTAAAACATTTAATAAAGAAATTTTTGAATCAAAGTGTCACATACCACCTTGAAGCTTAAAATTTTAAACCATTAATATCCATATAAATAAATCCTTAAAACCATTTGAAAACATGGATATTAATAAGAACAAAAAATTAAAACATTTAAAACGATATTTTCGTTAAAGGGGTTTTACCAAAATTAGAGACACTTGAATACAATAATCGCAGAATAACATTTAGTCAAGAACTTTATAATATCATGAGAATAAATGTATTCATGATATAATACTCCAATGGATAGTATATACATCATATAAGAGTGAATTTGTTCATAACAACAATGAACCCTCAATAGAAATGTCAAATGTGATAAAATCCCTTATAAAGAAGGTATCCTTAAATTAAGGACAAATCAATCTCAAAAATATGTGTGAAAAATATAAATACACCCAATATAAGTGGATATTAAGTGTAAAACAATAAAAGGTCATTCACACATATTCAATGGATGACATATTCAATGACTACATGTTGAACCCAAAGAAATCGAAATTGGGTTAAAAAGTTCCCTTGACAGCCTAACGACATCACATCAAAATGAGTTGATGAGAGATAAAAAGGGTATCTCATCACTTGGACATAAAATTTACATCAATAAGGATATATGAGAACATATCCCAACATAACAATATGTAAATTAAAAGACCCAACAAAAGAAGTCTTTAAAAAAAAGAGGAGGGTGAAAGGATCCCTTACCGACTTGCGTATCTTTCAAAACATACACCCCATGAAATAAGGACAATAGATCATTGATGTAAATACTCATAAACGAAATTATATTGCAAAAAGAGTAGAATAATGGACAGTACATACACCACTCAATGGAATTTGTGGCAAATGTAGCACAAATGTCACAGGAATAAAAGTGAGATGAAAAATCCATTACGAAAACTCGGCAGCCTAACGGCGCCACATAAAACATCCGAATATGGATTGATGAGATCAAATAGGGTATCTCATCACATTAAAATAAAATGTATAGAAAGAGTAATATAAAAGAACATCCCCCAACATTACAAAGAGGAGCTTAAAAGAAGTGACATAAAGGAGAGTACTTAAGAAGAAAGAGAGAGGTTAGATCTCATACGAAAGTTCGGCAGCCTAACGGCGCCACTCAAAACATCCAAAATGGATTGATGAGAGAGAATAGGGTCTCTCATCACATGAACATAAAAATTACAGTCAGTGTAATATAAAAGATCTTCCCAATAACAAGAAAGATGATCTTTAAAAGGAATGACATAAAAGTGTGTACTTAAAAAGAAAGAGAGGAGTAGGATCCCTTACCTCGGGTCCGACTTGACTCGATCGTTATTTAATCTCCTGAATAATAAACATGAGTTAATTTATACTTCCTTAGGAACCTTTTTCAAGTTCATTATTCCTTTTATATCACTTATTACCATGTCATAAACATCATGTAATCATTTAAGTTAATAATATTTGTTTTGCCGATATTTGGTTCTTAAGTCGAAAGAGGACTTCTTACAATTACATGTTGTTCATGTGGACAAATGTTTATTATATCCAGAATAGTATTCATGATGTAGATATCATATATGTCTTATATATCTAGTACATGCATGCATTTATAACATTACAAAATCATTTAGAGGTATGAAATGAAATGCACCGTTCATGGAGACGGTAAGCCGTACGTACGCATGAACGCTACTTTCATTTCTATTTCGTATTTTATAGAATGGAATAATAATGATATAAAGGTATATTTTAATTCCAGTACAATATCATATATTATATCATAGTTCCATCCTTTATACGTCCCACATATGGTATTTAACGAATCAAATCACTTTGAGGGGCCGGTAGTCCGCACTTCCTTAAATGAAGATATCGCGTTTACCCATAATGGAAACCATAAAGGTATGCCCAAAATGAAAAAAATAAGCTTAAGGAAAACATAAATATATTATATATCATATATAAAAATAGTTTCATCATAATGGCCACCTTTGAAGATGTTAAATGAGTATTGAACAATCATCGTTTCGGGAGGCAAAATTTCCCCATCCACGGAAACCGTATGCCCTTTAACCATTTGATGTAGTTGTGTGAGATTGTAGCTCGAATAAATATTATAACAACATCCTAGTATATTTAAGATACTGGTGTTGTTACAAAAGAAGTAAATAAAAAGAGTTTAGGGGGTTTGAGTTGAAAAATAAAACAAATGAACATGAGAGAAAGAATTACCTTTAAAAGTGTAACTCTTTTTGATTTGAGCCTAAAGGATTATTTTGAAAGGATTATTCCCAAAGTGGATCCTCTTGGATGAGGAGAGGGATGTGGAGAGAGTAAATGGGCAGGGGTTGGACGAGCCAAAGTCTTGAGGAGTGTGTGAAATGAGGTAGAGGTGGGGGCCTTTTATAAGAGGAGAGGAGGGGCACTTTTGGAAAGTAAGAAATATTACTTTATTTGAAAATGTTCTTCGGTTTTAAAAGGTCCCACATTGATATAATTCCTGGATAAGGTGATAAGGGTTCTATATCCAACCATACAATATGTTTTGGACATGTGTAGTTCATAGATGTTACATTATCTTTCAATTTTATTTAAATCGTCAAATAATGATGTCATCGATGAATCATTATTATGTCATAAATAATTTAATTTATTTAATGTCTAAAAATTATAAAAAAGATACTTTGATGTAGGAAATTCTTTTAGCTTTCCAATGAATATTTATAGTCAAAACTATGATTTGTATATCCCCAATTAAATTTTTTTTAAGTAAAACATATCATGTTTGTGTCATTTTTTACATTAACATTAAATAAAAGATATTTTTGTCCTTTTCCAACCAAAGTGGCCCAAGGGGGTCCCCAAGTTGACCCATGACTTTTGTTGGTCGGCCATGACACATCCAATGAGGGTAGGACATGTGTCTAGGTATTTTCATTTTATTATAATATAATTTTTGCCTTAAATTTCACTAATTACCTCTAATCGCGATTAAAAACTTAATAAGTTACTATTCACCAAAAATTTATTTTTATCCCATTGAACCACATTTTACTTCTTAATGACAACCATGTATGTCGGATTTTTGAAATTCAAAACACAGAAGTGGTAAAATTTAATTTAAACGAAAAATCAGTTTTTATATGTACCACTTAGTGGTTTCACTATTCATCAAAAATTGAAGTTTTTCAGAAAAATCCCAAAAATTCACCCTAAGATATATTTGATATTCCGAATTCAAAAATGAAGTCTATTTTACAAAATTCAAAACATATAAGTCACATTAATTAATTTAATAATTAATTCCCGCTGTCAGAGCAAATAGCGTGTTTTTATGAAACAATAAGTATCAAAAGATAGACACTAGTTTAAGTCTGATTTCAAAGTGAAATTAATTCCAACGACCAATATTGAATTTAATGGTAAAAATATTTTCTAATTTCACTTTAAAACCAATTCATAAGATAATATAATCATATAAATAAATTAGATTAAAAAGAGGTTTTGAATTAAAATACAACATTTTACACTATTCATTAAAAAAATGAACATTATCGGAAAGATACCAAAAATTTACACAAAGTAAATTTTGATGTCCCGATTCTTAATAAGAGTTTTATTTTGTCCAAAAGAATGTTTAAGAGTGAACAAAACTATATTTACTGACAGTTTGCCATCAAAAGGCGATAAGTGAACCTTTAGTGAAAATTAGGGTATAAAAGCCTAAAATTGAATTCTTTCCGTATTTTAAGCCTTTGGATAAATGTAAAAACATTTAAAAAACATATATAATCATATTTAAGTTATTTCTATCCATTCCTGCCAATAAAACGTCTACATGTTAACTACCATTTAAAATAATATTATTTTATTATTAGAGTGCAACGTAAGATTCCCAAGAAACTCGTTGTTGCGTATTGGGTACTCCACCGAACATAGCATCCCCTTTAAAGTATTATTAATATTTTATTCAAAAATATGGATAAATATAAAGATGTCATATTCTTTATTTACCTGGGGTGTTACAGTTTATGAATCCAAAGCATGTCAATAAGGTATTAAAGTTGCAGAAATTCATTTATTGATTAAATCAAGCTACTTGGTCATTGAATGTTCATTTTGGTGAATCCATAATGAAATTTGGTTTTATCATGCATGAATGTGAACCATCTATCTACAAACGGTTTTTTGGGAGTGTAGTAATTTTATTAATAGTATATGATAATGAAATAATACATATTGGAATTGATATAAACGTATTACAGTCTATTAAGGAATGGTTGATTCAATGATTCTCCATGAATGTATTGGGTGAGGAAGCATATTTTCTCGGGGTTCAAGATCAATCATGATAGGTCCAAGATATTTTTGGGCCTATGTAAAAGTACATACATTGATAAGATACTGAAGATATTTGGTACAGAACAATCCAAGAGGGGATTGAATCCGGTATTAAATGGCATTCATATTTCCTAGAAAATGTTCCCTCAGGCACATGAGGAAAGACAGATAATGGAAAGGACTCCATACACATCAATGATTAGGTCATTCATGTAGTAAATTCTATGTATTATTCTTTATGTCCCCAACAGATTGAGTGTGGTTGGAAGATACCAAGTTGACCAAGGTGACCACTATTGGATTACAGTCAAGACTATTGTAAAGTATATGAGGTGTACTAAAGAAATGTTCCTATTTTATAGAGGAGATGAAGAACTAGTCATCAGAGGACATGTAGATGCTAGTTTTTAGACTGATCAAGATGACATGATGTCCCTTACATGATACATCATCACTTTGGATGTAGGTACAGTGAGGTGGAAGAGCTTAATGTTGAGTGTGGTCGTAGATTCTAAAATAGAGTTCAACTATATCACTGCATTAGAGGAAGATAAATAAGAATTTTGGATATGAAGATTCATATACGAGTGGGATGTGATACCTAATAGTAAAATCTCATCATATTGTACAGTGATAATACTACAATGTTGGCTCTTGAAAAAGAGCCAAGGTTACATCAGCAAATTAAGAACATAATTAAGAATTATCATCTCTTGAGGGACTTTTATCATAGAGGTGATGCTGTAGTGAGATGTATTTCCATAGAAGACAACATGGTGGACCCCTTGACTAATGCCTTGACATAGAAGAAAGATGATCACCATGAGAGGTCTAGTAGACTGAATGCTGTAGGCATTTGGCACTACTAAAAGTGGGAGTTTGTAAGAGTTGGATTCCTTGAACCAACATTATTTATATTTATTACATGGACATTTTATATATTTAAATATTAAACATATTATTAAATATTGGATATTATTTAGGATGACTATGATATAATAATGTCCTAGAGTATTTTTTTGCATTGATAAGGTCATGGAAGTTCCCCGAAATGATGAGAACCTTGAAAATTATAAAAATAATCTTAAATATAGTACTATGGTTTGATAAAATACTATTATTGGACACCTATCATTCATATAATTAACAGTGAGTACTCGTAAATAGATGAGACTTCCTTCCATGATGTTTTCATTTTGTAATCTGCAAGATAGAATATTTTTAGAACATACATGCTAGTAATAATCCCACATGTTTTGGTTTAATTGGATATATATATATATATATATACGATAATGTGTAATTATCCATATAATTTAATATTATCATTGATACATGTCAAAACATGTGTACTATGATTTACTGAGAAAAACCATCACAACGAAAGTTGGCATGGATTTGGGTAAGATGGGTGTGTCATGCGTGGAATGCTATTAATGGATAAGTCAAGGAAGAATTTTTCTCTTCCACTTATGGAAGTTGATATGTCATTTCATTGACTGACATTAATGGATCACACAATTTTCCGTGGACATGGTGTAATGATGTGTTTATTTCAGGTAGTCAAAGAATGCCGTATCAAGAATAAAAGTTGATGACACTATCATGAAAAATGCTTGGTGTGACTTTCGGACAAATGGATTATATTACATAGTGAATGATCATATGTCGGTGTCATTGTTGCAAAATAATGTTTTTTCTCTTGGGATCCTAACCTATTTCTAAATAGTACTATGGGACTTTAGGGAACCCTGCCTATTGCTAATGAGAAACACTCTTAGAGGGTCACACACTATGTGTTTCTGGAGGTCTTGGTTAAATTCTATATTAATATAATTTGATAAATATTATTTTCAAGGAAATGGAATAATTTTATTCATGTTAAAATGATTTCTTAAATTAAATAAATATTAATTAATTGTATTATCGGTAATATAGATTTATTTGTTTTATTCAATAGTTAATAAATATTTATTTACTAGTTTTAAATACAATATTTATTTAAATGAATAAATTATTTATTTTTTTATTCTAGGGTTCAATAAATGGAAGTAGAGTATGAGAGGACCAAGTCATGTCCTGTAGTAAAATAATTATTTGGAAGCTGATAAATAATTATTTAACTAGTTGGACCAAATTAAAATAACACTGCTACTATTTTGTGATGGAGAATTTTATTTATAATTATCTTTTGTGAAAGTTGGGGCACCATAAATAATTATTTTGTATTATAAATAATATAATGTGTTTTCTCTAAGATTATGAATTCATTTAATTTTAATTACGAATTTAAATATTTTAACTAAATCCATGTGTCTATATATAGTCACATATGTCTATTGTGCTAGGTACTAAACTGCACACCGGGTGAATTGGGAATTTTTGAGCTAATAAATTCTCTCTCAAATACTCTTCCTTCACCTCTCAAGAACGAGATACATTATTCAATTTCATAGAACATGTGATAAATAATGACCGACACAAGACAATATCATTACCGCGCTAGCACCTAGAGAACGAGTGGTGTCGATCAGAGTCCATCAGAGCACGTGTGGATCACTGCTAGAGAGATTCTAGTTTGGATCCCTGTAGTTAAAACATGATAACTGGTAAGGATCATTATGGAATATCAACATTATCAATGAAAAAATACTGAAGATCCAGGTATTATTTACGTTATGAAATTAAATAAATTAATAATAAACATGATGTGCAAGATCATCTCTAAAGGTTTCATTCATTTTCCTTATTTACCTAAATCTTTGATTCAATTCCGTGGATACTAGTTTTCATTGTCTTATCGATCCCATAATAATCATTGATCATGGTTAAAATCTAAGTGGGGTTCCATCACAACAATGCCCCAGTTTCACCTGGAACCTTCAATTTGTATCATAGGGGTTACATAATAATTTAAAATAATTTATAAATTTATTTGATGACTTTGGAATATATTAATTTAGTTGTTTCAATTCAAGTTAATCATTCTGAAAATTGAAATGTAGAAATATGTTCCTCCTCTTTTGTATCTCGTCACATTACAGAAGTGATCATTTATTTTTAATTTTGATTAAAATAAAATAGAGGATCTCATTAGGAGGTTACAAGTGTTCCTGGCCATTCAACACAAGAACTCGCAACGTGTCTTTGGTAGTACACTTCGTGTAGCCAATGTTAAATGCACCAGTTCTGCTCCCCCATACCAAGTCATGTGTTGACTAGGAACATGTGGCACATAGTTTCCAGATTACAAGTTGTATGTCCCAATAGACACGAAGTGTAGTCCCTTTATGTTAGGTTTGGACCTTGTACCCCATACATGGATTTCTCAGATGGAGATCTTGTAATGAGGAACTACACAATGTGTGGCCTACTGGACACACCGTGTGCTCAGATGATTTCTAAAGTACACAAACATTTCGTTTCCGAGGGCATGTGCGTTGTATGAATGGTGAAAACTAGTACACGTCATTTAGTTGGAACTATATTCCATGTACTCATCCAAACTATGCCAATTTATTAATGTTTATTATTATATTATCCATACCCTTGAGACATATACCATCGTACAGGTGTAAAGATACGGCACAACACATGATATATGTTTATATATAGATGTATTTAATTTATCATTTGTGTAATGATCAAATCTACTCATTGGGATGTTATGAATAGGAATTCATCTAGTTTCGTACAAGGAACAAGTTACGTAAAAATAAAAGTTTAAATAATGTTATTTTTTAAAATTTTGATGGATGAGAATCTCAATGAAATTCAAAAAATGGCGTAAGAGAAATGGATTTATTAATTAATGATGATAATTAATTGACTCAAGTATGAATTTTATAATAAAAAATAATGATTATAGAATTAAACTCTACTTTTATTTAAGCATAAATATCATTGCATGAATGGATGATCATGAGCTTTACCAAGAACATTGTATATTGATTGATTCTTTTGATTTATTTATGTAAATTAAATTTGTTGGCATGTGAGCCTTCTTGTCATTTATATTTATGGCCTATGAGCGCAAGCATTCTTATATTTAAAACCCCATTTTACCCCTCACATGCATGAGAGTTAAAAAAGGAATAAGTAATTGATGGAACTCCAAAGCTTGTGGAGGCGGTTCAAGATGGAGCTGAGACAAAACCAATCCATGATGATACAGAGGTGGACATGTGGAATGATGTAATGATGTACCCAAACGGTTCAAGATGTATCTTCCCTAGGTTATGTTTAGTTTATCAATCGCTAGATATACTAACCATTATAAAAGATCAAGATCATTCTCTTTATTTCATTTCTGCGACTTGCATGGTTTATCATTATGGATTATTTGTCACAATCATGTTATTAATGAATTAAACAGTCATGGAAAATAAAACTAAAATAATTGAGGCATATGTGTAAATAATATCAATACATGATTAATCACTTAAGTATGTTCCACTAAATGTTAACAGTCATGTGATAATGATAATATAAAATTCATGCATAAAAGATAAATATACCTCAAATGAAATATTATTTCAGACCAAACATTATGTTACTTGATTAATGGAAAAAGTCAATAAAACATTGTGCTTCACTAACCCTTTTGGGAAACTTAATTTTTTATAGGAATCCCTTATGAAGGGTTTCAGGTCAACTTAACTATATTAAATCCAGAGGAGTTTCCCTTGCTAGAAATGGTTTAATATTGGAGGAAAGAGTAAATGAAATATGATGCACTAATATCAGGATTGGGTAGTCCACTCAACAGATCCAGGAGCTACAATCTTGCAGTTGGAAAACACCTTCTTACCTTAATACCTTCTAATATCTTGACATACCCATATAAGGGTTATGCGAAGGGGAATTTTGATCTTTTCCACAAGAATGTCATGGAAAATGGACATTTCGAGTTCAATGGTGAAGGCCATTGGGAATTGATTAAAGTGGGATACATGATAAAAAATTTCTATTTCTCATAAAATGTAATCAATAAATTTCTAATGATATGATCTTTTAATATTAGAATAAAATTTATAATCTTACAAACCTCACTATCCCAAAGATCAATTCAAGATAAAGGCAACATCCTCACCAGAAGTAACTTCCAGAAATGTTATAGATTTCTTCAAGTTATCTTATTCCATGAATAGATATCTTATGTCATGGAGTCAACATTACCTAATCTTCCTACCAACGTGTTGATTTATGAGGATTTCATGGTCTATCAAAAACATATGAATGGTGCAGTTGACATTCAATGTTTGTTGTTATCATCAATGTCTAGTGAGCTCATGAGTTAACATGAAAAAATGTATGATTATAGAATTCTTAAGCACCTCCATGGTCTTTATCAGGATAAATTATGACAGGAAAGGTTTGATATTTATAAGGATATTTTTTAGATTAAGCTTGGATAATGTTCCCCAATTGTGCCCTATTTATTCATGCTCATGGGCTATATTGAGTGCTTGGAGTTTCTAGGGTTTGAACTCTCCATATAACTAGGAAATGATCTCATTATTGCGTCACTCCCTTATAGATTCTATAACATTGTTGAAAATTTCAACATTGACAACATTGAGATGTCTCTCTCAGATCATCTTATCCTCATTTTCCAAGTGGAAAAATATATGATGTGTGAAAAGCCTTATGTACTTATAGTGATTAAGAGGAAAGGGAAGATGGAGATATTTAAGGCCAAATCATCTTCATGACCTTCCATGAAAAGGATGATCAAAGGGGAGGCAAGTGAAAAAGAGGATGTTTTTTCGTATCTGTCAAGAAGGTCGACTAGAAGAAGAACTGCACCCATCATAATAAGCAAGGGGAAGCTTCAGGTGCATTTGTTATCAAATAAAATCTATCTATTTATACAAATGTGTTATTATGAATATCTTTTCATTCTCACATAGTTATCCAAATATAGTAACAAGGTAGCTTCAAGAATATTGAAGGGGGTGAGGTAGATCTACGAGCAGCCAATAGAGCAAGAATTGTTGTTGTATTTTTTGGGGAGGAAAACCTCAAATTTATAACAAATAGGATCTTGGTGTTAAAGGGTTGTTATTATGTTCTGTATGCTACTAAAAACAATATTTATGTATCCATATATGATACATATGAATTTTTTTCATGTTTGGAAATGAATTTTTCTTCTTTTACAAACATATAATTTGTTTTTGTATGCCACATTTATACAATGGTATTCACCTGTTGGATTACACAATCCACAAAATAGAAATCTATAACTATGATAATTCTCTTGACTCATACCACACCAAACTTTAGAATCAATAGCAATTTTATTTAAGTGATATATCATTACAATGTTACACCAGGATGGATATTTAGATTACTTTGAACTAAAACCACTTGGTTTATAACATGCATGTTTGTAAGGAAAAATAACCAAATCCCAATTTAGTGGAAAATGTGAAAGGCCTAAATAACTTCTAAAATTGTTTCATACCAATGTGAGTGCACCATTTATAGTTTAAGGAAGAGGCGGGTACTCATACATCATATATTTAACAGATGATTTTAGTAGATATCGATATATCTACTTAATAATGTATATGTAGTATTCATTTGATAAGTTCAATGAATACAAGAATGATGTTGATAACCAACTTGGTAAGAATATTAAGATGCTCCGCTTCGACCAAGGTGAAGAATATATTAATAGTGACTTCATTGATTACTTAAGGGAGTTTGGGATCCTATCCCAACTCACTCCTCCATACCCATCCATGTGTTATGGTATTAGGAAAAAGAGGAACTGTGCCCTGTTGGACATCGTGGGAATAATGATGATTCATGTGAGTCTTTCATTATCCTTTCAGGGATATGTGATACAAACAACAGTGCTCATACTAAACCAAGTATAAACTAAATCGATAAATGGTATTTCATAGGAGTTCTATAGTGGAAAGAAAGCCATATTTTCTAATTTACATGTGTGGGGAAGTGATGCATTTGTTAAGTACTACTCAGGTAAAAAAATTGCACCCCAGACACAACGTGTATCATAATAGGATACCCCAATGAAAGAAGGGGATATTACCCATACAACCGCGACGAAAATTGTTTATAGATTCAAGAAACACCTTATTCCTTTAGAGTGAGAACATCCCAAAAAGTGAAAGTGGGAGAAAAATAGTCTTCGATGATGTTGAGGCTCAAGGTACGAAAGAGTAGGTATGGGAAAAGATTCCACAAATACCTGTTAAATAAATAACTATTCTAGAGACATAAGAGCAGCATAAGAGTATAAAAGATTTTAGCGAACTGGAAATGTATAGTTTTCTAGTTTCCTAAGATGATGACTCAATATTAGTTGACAAAAATGATCCTCTAACCTACAAGGATGCATAAAGTGGAACAGATGTTTCCATGCCTCATTAAGAAATAAATTCATAAATGGATTCCATGTACCAAAAATATGTATAGATTTTGGTAGACCCTCCAATTGATGTGAAGCTTGTTGGTTGCGAATGGGTATTCAAGAAGAAACCCGAAATGGAAGAACAAGTCAGCACCTATAAGGCATGAATGGTTTTAATTGGGTTAAAACATCGTCAAGGCATTGACTATGATAAAAAATATTCCCCAGTCACAATGATGAAATCCATATAATTATGTTGGCCATTTCCTCTCACCATGACTATGAGATTTGAAACATGGATGTCAAAATAGCCTTCCAAAATGAGAAACTTCATGAAGATGTGCACATGACACAACATTAAGGGTTTATGACTCCAAATGATGCCAATAAGGTATACAAGTTATAGAAATCCATTTATGTTTTAAAGGAATAATATAGGTCCTAGAAAAATGGTTTTGATGAATAAATAATGATATTTGGTTTTATCATGAATGATGGTGTTCCTTGTGTGTACAAATGGTTTAGTGGAAGTGAAATCATTTTCCTAATTGTATATGTTGATGACATATTTTTTATTTGAAATGAGATACCCATCTTACAGTCTATTAAGGAATGGTTGAATCACAACTTCTCCATGATGGACATGGAAGAGGCAACATATATTCTTGGGATCACGATCCATCGTGATAGATCAAAGAGATTGTTGGGTCTATGTCAAAGTATATACATTGATAAGATACTGAAGAGATTTGGTATGGAACAATCTACGAGGGGATTATTTCCAGCATCACATGTCCTTTATCTTTCCATGAAAATGTTTATTTAGACACATGAGGAAAGAATGTTAATGGAAAGTACTCAGTACGTGTCAATGATTGGGTCATTCATGTATTTCATGCTATGTATTATGAAGGATGTTGTGTATATATAGAGTGTGGTAGGATGATATCAATCTAACTGAGGTGATAGCCAATGGATGATTCTCAAGACTATCATAATGTATATGAGGTTCAATAAGAATATGATCAGGTTTTATAGAGGAGGGGAAGAAATTATCATTATAAGATATGAAGATGCTAGTTTCCAGACTGATCAAGATACCATGAAGTCACAAACTGGATACATATTCACTTTTATTTGAGGTGCAGTGAGCGGGAAGAGCTCAAAACAGAGTGTCATCGAAACTTCTGAAGAAAATTTTGAGTATATCATAGCTTTTGAGGTAGCTAAATAAGCAGTTTGGATGTGATGATTCATCCATGGGTTGATTTTTTTACTGAGCAGTAAATATCCCATCACACTGTATGGTGAAAATACTACAACAGTGGCTCTCGGAAAAGAGAAAAGGTTACATCAGCGGATAAAGCTCATACATCGGAATTACCATATCTTTATGGATTTTTATCTGATAGTTGATGTTGTAGTGAGCATTATATCCATGGAAAACAACTTGGTGGAACCCTTGAATACAAACATGACTCAAAATAAACATGATCACCATGAGAGGCCTAGCAGACTAAAATTTTTAGGTAGTTGGCTCTAGTCCAAGTGGGTTCTTGTAAGTGTTGGTGTCCTAGAACCAACATGTTTTACTTTGATGACATTTAAATTTAATGTATTTAATTAAAAATATTATTAAAAATTGTTCTTTTTTCTGAATGACAATGATGTAATAATTTCCTAGAGTATTTTTTGCATTGATAAGGTTGTGGAAGTTCCCCACTATGATGAAAACCTGGTAATGGTATTACAATATTCATAAATATAGTTTTATGGTTAGATAACATACAATTATTGGAACATATCATGCATATCATCAGTAGTGAGTACTCGTAAGTAGATGAGACTTCCAATCATGAATTTTCACTTAGTAATCTCTAATATAGAGGATAATTATAAAAGACCCGCAAAATAGGAATTCCACATGTTTTTATGTAATTAGATATTTCTATCTACGAGTGTGTGTAATGAACCATGGGATTTAAGATTATCATTAATACATGTCATGACTAGCACACTTTGATTAACTAAGGAAAACTGTCATGCAGATAGTTGGTGAGAAGTAGGGTAGGTTGGGTGCCTCATGAGCAGTGTGTTATAGATGGAAAAGTCAAGGAAGGATTTTTACACTCCATTTATGGAAGTTGATACCTCATCCCTTTGATTGAAATAGAACCATAACACAATATTCCATGGACATTGTGTAATGATGATTTTATTTCCAGATGTCAAAGAATGATGTATCAAGCATAAAAGTTGATGACACTATCATAGATCCTTATTAATAAGTTATTGAGACAAACTAATTATATTACACAATTAGAATTTCTATAGTGATATTGTTGTAGTGTATTTAAGTTCTTTCTATGGAGTTCCTTGACCCGTTTCTAGACCATACTCTTGGGATTTTGTCAAGCATGCCTAAATCCAGCGAGAAATAATCCTAGAGGGTCACAAACTATGTGTTTTTGGTAGTATCATTTAAATTATATTTGAATTTATTTAATAAATATTATTCTCAAGACAATGGAATTATTTTATTCAACATAAAATGATTTTATTAATTAAATATATATTAATTCACCAGGTTTTGGGTAAAATATATTTATTTATATTATAGAACATATAATAAATATTTATCTACTGGTTTGTGAATAAAATATTTATTTAAGAGAATAATCTATTTATTTATTTATTCTGGATTTTAATAAATAGAAGTTGATTTCAAGAGGATAATGGATGGTCTGGTAGTAAAATAATTATTTCCAAGAAGATAAATAATTATTTAAATAGTTGGCACAAATTAAAATGGTGATTATATTAGTTTGTTATGCATAAAATTATTTATAATAATATTTTGCACATGTTGGAGCACTATAAATAATGAAGCTATATTTTTATTAATGTCAAGGGTTTTCTCTAATGTTATGACTGTATTTAGTTGTTGTTATGTAATTACGAATAGTAACTAAATCCCCATTTCAATAAATAGACACATACATCTATTGTGGCAGGAAACGAACCACACACACTATGAATTTAGAATTGTTGGGCTAAAAAAATTTCCATCGAATCCTCTTTTCAGAAATCTCAATAACAAGATATGTTCTTCATGTCCAAAGAACAAGAGATCAAGAATGACCGAAACAAGACACTCTCTTTGATGTGCTAGCAAACAATGAATGTCCATTGTTGATCAGAGGAAATAATAGCACATCTGGATCACCACTATAGAGATTGTAGTTTAGATCCTTGATTGTCAATAAGATAATATATAAGGGTCATTCCAAACAATCAACATCATTAAAGATGAAAATATAGAAGATTAATGTATATGTTGTTTTAGAAATTTTTTAAAATGGTTATAAACGTGATGCGAAAGATCCTGTATAAAGGTATTAGTCCTCATCCTTCTTTAACTAAACTTGGATTCCATTCTATGATGACTGACATTGAATTTCCTATTGATCCCTGAATAACTATTGACCATGGTAAAAATCCAAGTTGGGTTTCATCCAAACCACAGTTTTACTCTTCCCGAAACCTTTAAAATAGTATTGATTTCACTAGACATAGATTCTTTTATCATGTCGACAATGGGATCAGATGTTATTACCACTTTTGTTTGCCAGGTTGTTCCCATGAAACCTCTCATGCATAGCACCAATCATGCGCCTCCAGCTATCGTTACTTCTTCTTTCTACACAGATATACCCACTATAACCACCACACATAGAACAATGCTAGAGACTACCCCTTTTTATTCTATTGATCTTCATATACTATATCCCTCTATTACCAAAGATACCTCTTCTGATGTGACATAGTGGTTGGTTTTTTACACATATTACATTTTACATATCTCTTTTTTTGTGCTTCTGATATGATTGTGTATGTGCCATGAAAATTCTTTTTTCCATTTCATCGATATTTGAAGGTACTCTGGAAAGGAATGGGTTTTGTGTTTCGACTAAATTCCATTTTTTTAGCTTTACACAAGGGGATTATTATTTCTACTTTTTTTTATTATTGATATTGGTCATACATATTTCTCAACATACCCATGTTTTGGCCCACTTGGGTTTTCCAACATACTATTATTCTCATTAGAGTTTCACTTTGAGGAACACATGCAATTTTATGTGTGGGGGAATTTTTATGACAATGGTAGTCTTTCCACATAAACTAAATCAGAAGGAATTAATAATTAATGAAATATTTTAAACATGGGATTTTTTTATTAATTAGGATTATAAATAATAATTACATAAAAGGAATTTTTTGAATTTTCATTATTATTTTAAATTTTAAAGTATTTTATAATGATTTTTATGTTGTTTTATTCTGATTAATATTCTTGTCCATTTATGTATATTATACTCATAAATTTTATTCATGTCATGAACCAATTGAACCATTATTTTATCATTCTTGAGTGTTATTCCAATACTTATTATATATTCTTTCTCATACCCTCTTTTTTATGAGATATTCCAGATATTCATAACTACTAGAACATGCATGTTTTTCTCTTGGAAACATGAATGTTTTTAATCACATTAAAATGATTGAGAAATTTATTTGTTTTTATGCACCATTGGACCTTGAGACCTAAAATACATTTGTCAGTCCTGAAACCCTTAGAAACTATGAACTTCCATTATCGGAATCCAAATTAATCGCTTACTTATCCTTCATACCCTAATACCTTTTTAATATTTCCATAATATTTATTTATTAATTAGGGAGGGAATTTGGTTGTCCATTGTACATTTTGGTGACAAAAAAATGAAATTATGTGTGGGGAGTGTTCCTCTTTGTCCATTTGGATAGAAGGTTTCCAAACCACTACTCATTATATCTTTAGTCATAGCATTATTTTAATGTAAGAAACAATAACAAAACAAAACAATAAATTTTAGAGGGATCGGATTCATTCATTACACATTCATAATAAATTATGGACCCACGATGGAAAGAGAATATCATGGTGATAATACCCTTTTAGAGATCATTATTGGGGTGAGTTTTTTATTAATATTTATTTATAAATATCATTAATTTATATTTAAAAATTCAGCCTCCTTTTCAAGTCATTGAGATTATTTTTCACATCTTTTCCAACATACACCAATCCATAAGAAACATTTGAACATTATTGGATGACCTCACAATTTTTTTGATTTCATTTCCTATATAGAGAATGAGAATACTATCATGTATATGGATAGAGTGATATACTTGATATTGATAAAAACCATGATAAAAATATTTTGAGATATGAGTTTGGTATTTTATATTGAGGTAATTCATTATGTGTAATTCATATTTATGAAATTTTAAACAATGCAGAAATATGATCATGAAAAATATTGAATTAAATTATATAAGAGGTGTGATTATAGTTTCCTGGGAATTAAAAATGTTTTGTGCCTTTTAAAATTCTCTATCATGCCTTTAATAATAATTATTGTAATTAATTCAATGCTTCCCTTTTTATAGTATGTTTTTTTTCATTTAGATCATGATATTTTTTTATGAGGGAATGAAAATTACTATATGGGGGGGGGGGGTTGATATGACCCATTTGTGTATAAATTTTTATACATTTTATTGAATATAAAGACATGTTTCCACTAGATTCATGTTGTTTTAAAGATAGAATGCTTCATGTCGGTGCTCATGATGATTTTCATGTTATTTCCAGCCAAATTCACAAATTGTGAAAGAACATAACAACAATTCAAATATACAAGACATTTACAATATACAGACGACATGTCTCACGTTGAATATATAGATCATCCAGACCGAGTAAACACCCATGTAGTTTGCCAGTAACTACACACTATGTAATACCAGTTGACACATCATGTCCTCCCTTCTAGATGTAGTTGGTGGCTGGAGTCGATACTTCACTCTACGAGGGGTTCCACTACAGACCGTGTAGACCCACTGACTGACTGCTGACGAATTCAAGGTCAAGGAGAGGTGTGATGAATCACCTACCTGTGGATAAAACAAGTTAAATACAAGTTGACAAGAGTACACATCATGTATATTATAGTACACAAAATTTATTTCCCAATTCATTAAATTAAGGGGGATTCCCTCAATATTCTAGGATGGATATCTTGGGGAGGTGATCCCCACCTATCATTCAATCATCCCTCAGATCCATTTCGAGTTTCTACTTACTATTTTCATTCATGTTTTATAGTAACTCTCCTATTACACTTTATTCCTCTCGTATCCGTGGTAGGTATTGGCATTCAACTCAATCCACACACTGTTACCATGGTCTTATGAGAATAGTTTACCATGTGTTGGAGTTTTAATAAGATTATGGTTTTTTGTGATTAATATTCTTATGTGTTAATTTTAGTATGAATTGTATTTTACTATTCATTTATTGAACTAAATTCCTACATCAACATAGGTATCATATAATAATAATGATGACACTGATAGACAACACTAATGGCGTTGAATTGGATGAATATATTTCCATTAGAGGAACTCATTACCAGTATTTTTGTCATGTTTTATTAATGTGTGTTTTAATGTTCAATTTTCGAACAAAGAAATTGGATTTTAAATACACAATAACTAGTTATGAGACTAAGAAAATGTGATAGAATTGAATTCCCATGGTAATATATTATCATCAATAATCAAAATACTAAATTTTAAATTTCATAATAAAACCTAGTCAGATTACGACCCTAACACACATGTTTTTCTGAATGTTCTATCATTTTTATTATTATGCTTTAAATTTTCACAAATAGTTTCACTTTGTTTACTATTCCATTAACAATGTATATATGGAAAAAAATTAAAGTCTCTCTTGATTCTCAGTGGTTTCATTTCTTATTTTACCCCCCTGGGGGATCAACCCCAACTACCACTAGCTACCTAGTAGCTAGTTCAAAATGGAACAATAACTTATAATTTGGAATTCTCCTTGGTATTAGAAGAGTACCGAATATAAATTAACAATTTTTATAAATGGAAATTAATGAAATAATGTTTTTTATTTAATCATTTAAAATTTATCTAATTGATTATTTTTTATATTTTATGGAAGCACATGCTTTTTTGAAGAATTTTGAAATGTTCTAATTTCACAAAAATATTAATTTTCAAAATATTTTAACTATATAAAAATATAATTAATTATTTGAATAATGTTTTATAGGAAAAATATATATTTTATAGGTAAAAAATAAAGGATTATAATTTAATTTTGAATTAATAAATAAATTATAACCATTTTAGAAATAAAAATAAAGATTATTTTTCAAATAGAAACTATATTTATTTATCTTCATTATAATAGTATTTATAATGTACCATCTAGATATGGTTTGGTTTAAAATTAAAATATGTCTAATATTACTTAATATAATCTAATTAAATCAACTGAAACCAAAATTACACATTAATTTTCTATAAATTATATTTATTCCTTTAATAAATATTTTTCAATATACATTTTTAGTTTTATTAGGCTCATGTATATTAAAATAAATTTCAATTCTAAAAATTGTATTTTATAACTCAGTAAATATATTGAATAAAAATAATTAATATTTTGTACTATGTTAAACATAATTTTTTAGATTTTGAATAGGATAACAATAAAAATGATGATATCATGATTAAGATTTAAATGGGATTTATTGGTGGATAAACAATGTTACAAGTTTAAGATTTAAAAATATTCATATATTTATTTTTTTATTTAATGTTATCAGAGCCTTTGTTTTCATCCTTTTTAAAAATTTCCATATTAAATAATTATACCCGAGAATAAAAATAATTATGTTTAAATCATTTATATAATTCAAAATGTTCTCTCTCCCTCACTTATAAAATGACACTTCTTATCAACCCATATTAATAAATTGTGATCCCTATAGAATATAAAAACACTACCCTAATACCATTTATTATTCCTTCATTTTTTCATAGACCACATTTTATTCATTGATGAAAATTATTTCAATAAATAATGTGTAATCCAAATAAGGTCTCTTTAAGAGTTATATATCATCTTTATTGAATCATTCAATGTTTTTGTATTTTATATACCTATTATAAAAGTACTCTACCTATAATAAAATAATGAATCTATTATCATCACTAGAGTCATATTTTATTATGGTAATTTTTCAACAATTTTCATCATTATTTTTATCCATTAGAATATGAAATCATCGCTCAGCCCTATGTATGGTATACTGTATACTTCAATTGGTATAATTAATTTTTCATCAAAAATTTACATGGATGGATCTAATAATTAAACTAATGAATATATATGATATTTATGAAATAATTTTGGTTATTTAAATATAAAATTTCATTTACATTCATAACCTTATACAATTTAAATGATTATAATTTCACATGAGGGTATGTGTGGATTACCACCTCCACAAAGAGATGTTATTCATTTTTCATTTCCACCATTGTTTGATTAATATAAATATCTATATAATAATTTTTTATAATATTTATATCTTTATTAATATTCTATGGGATATAGAACCATGATTGACAATCTATTTAAGAGATAATTAATTAAAAACATAAAGTAAAATTAAAATAAATAATAATCTATAATGATGATTTTAAAAAATAAATATTAATTAGATGAAATTGAAATGATATAAGTGGATCATATATGATTTTATACATCATTATATGGTTTTATATTATAATTATTACTAATTTAATTTTAATTTAATGGAGGTTACAATTACTTATGAGACAAGTTGGGCTATAGCCAATGGATTATTTCACAATCACATTCTTATTCGAGATTGTTTATGTATTTGTTTCTCTTCATGTAATTATATGATATTTCTAACTTAAATACAATATATTATATTGTTATTCAATTAATTTTTTAGATATATTGTTTGAGTTCCATTCTACATTCTTTGTAACTGAAATTAAAAAATAATTGATTTTATCGATAATAGACCCTGATTTTTTATTCATTAAAGAATATATTTCTTCCATGACCTTATATTTTGAAAAATGTAATAATGAATGTTTTGTATATTCTATAGTGATTTACTAAATTAATTTTTTCCAATTTTTTACTTTATATATAAATTTTTAAATGGAATATTATTTCCTTTTGAAAAAATATATCTTTTATCAAATGTTTTAGTAGAATATTATTTAATATATACCACCATGAAAAGATTTTACCACATTCATGAGTATTTAATTATTTTTTGATTATATATCATGTTTAAGTGGTGTATTTTGATGAATTTTTATTTTCTAATATTATTGAAATATTGAATATTTATTAAAAATTATTTTAACATAAAAATGGTATTTTCCACATGAAATATCCCACGGATATTTTAGATCTATGTCCATGTATTCAAATATTACTTTGATGAATCTTACACATTACTAGGTAGATGATGTATTGATTCAATATAACATAATAAAATATATGGGTTATGTATATGACATAATATTCATTTCCTCAAAAAATATTAACATTTCATATGATATTTTGTTAATAAATTGTTTCGGTTGATTATGTATTGAGTTTTAATTCACTAATTCATATGATGAATGAAATGTACTTAGAAAATGATGTATGAGGTGCATTATATTCCATTGGTGAATCTGTAGGCCCAATGAGATAAACTATTTTATGTATATGGAATACACATTAACTATTTTTGTATGATATCATGGCAGAATTCCTCATGGATATTTTAATAATATCTAACATTAGGCACTTTATCATTATATAACTAGTTTTGTGTGATCCATTTTATTTTTTTGTTTCTATTTCATCAATCTATTATGTTATCCTTTTAAATAATAGTTATATGAAATATTTTATTATTGTTCATAATTGTACTAATTTTCATTCTTTATATATTTATTTATTTAATCTTTATTATTTATTCCCTTATTGAGCATCTATGTTCACCCAAATTTTATAATTTTATTTTCCCATGATACCATGAATTTAAAGACCCAGACCCCATTTTAGTAGATTTACCTACAAAAATTATTACATAAGAATTATTAAAATAAATTTACATCCCAATAGAATGAATAGTTTTGGAGTTTTGGAAATCAACGTATATATATAAGTTCAATATTAAAACATGAAATAAAATACACAATATAAATTTAATTGGAAACATATTTGAATCCTAGATTATCCTAGAAATTCATTCATAATATTATACATCACAACCTTTGTAAAATAAATCATAAGAATTGGTGGAGGTCAGATGCTCAATAAGGGTTGGTAATACAACAGAAGTTATCAAAAAAATAAACATAATGAATGGTGAACCATTAAAAACATATTATTTTAAAAATATACTTGATAATAGTATGGTATAAATGAAATATGATTAAATAAGAAAAAAATGATCATAATATAATTAAAAATAATAATTTATATTTTACAAGTTTAATAATCACATGGTTTATCAATTACTTATACCATAATGAGGGAATGAATAATGCTAGACATCAGAACCATGTTGTCAAGACCTCTACCAAGACGTCTAAAAATACTTGGGTATGCCTCGGCCAAAACCCAATATTATTTTTTCACATGACCACTAATGATGAATATGGGAGCCATATCAAGTCACAAAAATCACATGAAAATTCTAATCAGTTCCTCATTTGAAAGGGGCTAAACATAAAAAACATTAACAAATAAAATAACTTTTCCTAAAATGTACAAATAAATAATAAATATTCATAGTATTATGGTGAATGGTATCAAGATAGAACATACACTATAAAACTGATCATAAACAATTTAATACAATATGGTATCTAATAAACATAATAAATTATCTTTAATAAGACATAAGATTCAACAGATGTGTTAAAATAAACAACCATAATCCAAGGAAATCATTGAGGAATTTTTGGGAGCAATTCAATTTTACTTTGAAAATAAGAGTTCTTCTGAAAAAAGACATTAAAAAAAACCAATAATGAACTATGGTACTTATTCTATTATGAAATAAGTAGTTTTGTAAATTTAATTTTAAATTAAAACATATTCTAGTGTGATCTTTATTATAAGTATGAATTTGAGAAGTTCAAATGAATTGGTCTTGTTTGTCAGGAATAATTGAGGAATATCTTAATAAAATGTTTAATTGTCCATAAAATAATTGATGATTATAATTGGATCACATATATTGAACATTAAAAAGGAATTTAAAAATTCTGAATAATTTAATTGGGATTAAATATACAATTAGTAACCTAAAACAAAATGGTTGTTTGGGTAGAAAACCCATACCTTATGTCCGAATGAGTTTTTCACTAGACCTTAATGTCCAGAATATTAAATTTAATTAATTAATTAATTTTTTAATAAACATATATACATCTATTTTATTTATTATAATTTTATTATGTCCATGTATGACATTTTTGATTTTTTATAATATATAATTTTATCTCTCAAGAGCATTCAATTCCTTTGATTTTTTGATCGGTATACATGTATATGTGTATGGAAATTCATGTGGGATTGATACAATAATCCATTCATTAATATATATGAAACTAATGTATATTCATAAGATTATTTTGTAACATAATTAATTTCGTTATATGATAATATTATGAGTTTTAATGTATAACATTAGTGATAATCATTTTGATTATTTTAGTGATATTTTGGCTAGTACGAAAAAGCTTTACCATATGAATTATTATTATTACATATATAAACTGGTTTTAGAACATTAAATAATACATAATTCATATTTTATAATTTTGGAAAACTATAATATTGGTTTCATGACCATCCTTGAAGAAGAACATGAATAACATTGTTTATTCATCCATGGAGGTTGTAAATCAGAACATCTGGGATGATGGTTTAATTTATCAAATAAAAGAGAAAGAGAGTAAAGGAGATTGATTATTTTTCATCTGTTAGCATGAAATATTTTTAATATATAAATAATTCTAGATTATTCATGATAATATTTACATATTATTTGATAAGGAGATATGAAAATAGAATAAATTGAAATGAAATTAATAGAAAAAGGAATAGTGTTTACCTATTAAAATATCCTCTTAGAGAACCTCATTAATAGAAGGGGTTTTTTAATTAGAGCTAGACCAAGAGCTCCTAGAAATGGGGAGATAATATGAAATAGTATGTGGCATGAAATTTTAGTGGAATTATGTCTTAGAGGGGTGAGGTGATGGGGGATTAAGGGGTGGTTTTTATAGTGGATAAGGGGTAATTTTTAGATATATTATTATTTATTTAATATTTATTCTCAAGTCCAAAAAGTGTGGTGATAATTGTGACCAAAATTAGTAATAATTTCATTTCAATTCAATCCATGTGTTCCTACATCTACGATGACTCTTGTAATAGTATATTTACCTACTAGTGTATTTGTACTATAAAGTACTATATTTTACTATTCATAATAAATAAAATATTTAGAAAAAATCCAATAAAAACAGAAAAATCATTTTTTTATATTTATAATTGAGAAATAGACTCCATTTTATCACAATAATTTTCCAAATATGGAATATTTAATTTTTAAGTAAATTAATTAGTTACATGAAAAGCATTGATTTTAGTTTTAATATTGATATTATGACACTTCCATAAATTAACTAAGGCCACATAAAAGTATCTACATAACATAAGAAAACAAAATATGTATTTATAAATATATTTTATGAAAATTAATTTTATTTTAATTAATTTTATTAATTTAAAATTTCAATTTATTATTTATGAATCACAAATATACCAACACGTAAGTATTAATTTTTAAAATATTCACTCTCATTTATAAGGTCCCTAAATAATATTTATTATTACATGGATGAGTTTACTATTATTATGGGTCATATTACTATTTATAAGGGTATATTACTATTCAAAGGTGTCATGTTACTATTCACAAAAATGTTTTTTTTATCATATCATACCTTAAATATTTTAATGATCCCCACCATGTATGACTGTTTTTCATAATTAAAAACACATAAGAGGAAACATTATGTTTAATTTCTAGGATATAAAAACAATGTGTAGTTTAAAAAATAATAAGTGTTTCATGAATTACATTCTATATTAAATTTCTTCGTAAAACCCTGTATTTCTACAAAAAAATGGGTCTATAAATGGTTTCTCTGATTCAATAGAATAAATAATATGTTATGACTAAAAATAATTATCTATTTAATGTTTTTAGAAATAATTTCAGAATTAGTATTTCATCGAGTCTCTGAATATTACAAATATATTTAGTACATCAGGTTTATATCCCTTGTATTATGTGATTATATAATTAAATAAGAACTAAATATGTGTTAATATATTCATAGTGTTATAGTTGGAATCAAAGAATGATTAGTATAAACCTTGGGAAATATATTGAAGAATGTTTATATTTGATAACAAGAACTAATGAAAGAATTAGAGGATAAATCATTATATATGACAATTTCATAATGATATTATAAAGTAGAGATTTTATGTATTTTCCATAAAATATTTCCATGTATGTATACTAGGAGGTTGATACAGTTTTAAAACAATTTCACCTTATGTTAACAACTCAAAAATGGGAATATTTAGTTTCAAAATGATATTAAATAGTGCCTGATGAATATTAATAAGACTAAAATCCCAGTTAGACACTCCTAGAGGAAAATATTCTATTGACTGAAATACTCATTATAAACCATTATGAAATATTTTAAAATATTTATATGATTTGAAGATATTTTAAAGTATATTGAGCTTATGATTCTAGGATAATCTAAGAATAAATTTTCTATATAACTCATTTGGTAATGTAGTTTTAATATAAATTAAATTCATTCAAAATTCATAATGTTATGAGATAAATAATTATGTTAAATTTAAAAACAATAATATTTGAAGGAATGTATGACATAAAAATGGATGTAATATAGCTAGATATTACTATCATAACCAATATCTCTTATAAAACTTATATCAAAATTTAGTGCATAAATACACACATAATATCAAAAACTATCAAAAGGCATACTGTATTCTGGTAACTAAACACAATACAGAATAACATGATGAATATAAAAAATAAAATAATTTTAAAAACACCTATAACATGTCCTTTGGTTCCATTGATAATTAATAATACCTAGAATAACATGTGGATAACATTTCATTTACCATATATTTCATCTCATTATGTAAAAGTTTTAAACAATTCATTAGAGGACTATAATTTCAGTCCCACCCATCACATTCATTTAATGTACATGCATTTTTGTGCCACAATGTTCACACAAAAAAATAATTTCTTTAATCACAATTAATATCATTATTATAGATTGTGGGTTACGTAAATAACTATACCTAATCAATGAAGGATGTGAAAACGATGTTCAATACCCTTGCATTGAACATGGAATAGATATACTGTACAGAAATGTCTAGCATTGAAAAATTACAGGATAATTTTGGTACCATAAAATGTTTATAAGACATTTTAATTAAAGTAAAATATGAAATCACATTACATTTGCATCATAATTATGGTAAATTTATGGGTAAAAGCATAATCCAACCTGATCAAATAGAAATAAACAATCACACTACAAAGAAATTAATTGAACAAATAAGTGTAATTGAATCTATTTCTTTATAGGGACCATAAAAAATCATTGAAATATATTATTAAGAGATTGGAAGCCCCTTGGGAGGGATTTATAGTGGGAAAGGTGGAGGAAGTTCATTAATAATGTGGTTTCATGAAGACCAGTAGAGTGTGGGTGGGTATTTATAGGAAAATAAAGTTCAATTTTTTATAAACTCATACAAATAGGTTTTGGAATATATATAATAAAATAATGAAAACTACAATGCATACCATGGTTTCATCATAATATCTTGGATATAAATTATTATATGGTTGTGACCTATATATATTAAAATAATAAAATGTGTGATATGGAAAGAAGTCATGTTCAAAATTATTTGAATTTAAAATTATAATATATAATATTCAATTTGGAGTATAACATAAATGTTTATAAAATTAATAAAATTTGATAAAAAATAAAAAATTTTAAATTTGGAATATAAATTTTTCCATATATGTCATTATTATAAATTGATAATAAATTTGAGGCTATTAATATGTAATATTATTGACTATATATTTATACTATATGTAATTATAAATTTAAATTTTTTTTCTCATTAAATAAATAAAATATCACAATTTGATAAATTAAACAACAATTTTTCAAAAATAATTATTATTTTTCAAAAATAATTTTCTATGAAGGAGAATTAATATTTTATTAAAAAAAATTATATACTAAATTATTTTGTTTTTAAAACCCTGATAACTTCACGACCATCACGATAAATACATTGTTATTAATAATATTATAATTTCATTTCTAGTTATGTATAAAATAATTATTATTGTTTTTTATTAAAATAATATTTCTGTCATAAATATTTTATTTTACAAAGACTGTTCTTTATTTGAAACATTAATCCCTCAAATAAATTTGCTATCTTCATGTTGAAGTGTAATATTTATCAAACAGATTATGTAATAATATAAAAATAAATAACATAAGGGGACAAATATACTCAATAATTTTTTGAAAATAAAAATTAAACAATCATATTTATGGGGTAAAAATACAGAACAACTTATTACACTAGTGTACACCAAAAGGGTAATATATAAGAAGGTCATTCATTTATAGGGTGGTTTAGTGTACATGTTTTGAGTCCTAGTCTTGATAATATTGAATGTAACCTTTAAGTAGGTTCTCCGAAGATTTGGATACTGAATCATAGATATGTATTAGTCAATGAAAATTCCTAGTAAGTTAATATCGATTAGAAAATATAATAAATAATATACATAAGATAGAATCCTACAGGTCAAGACTATCACTTTTTTAGTCTATGTAAATTGTCATTTATCACAACCTTTAATATATAGTAATCCAAACAGTTAATACCTAACTACTATATTATTAATATATATTATACCTAAGTGTTTATTAAATATAATAGGTTATGTTTTGTAATCGTCTAGAGTTACTATTATGGTAAATGTGTTTTCTATAACGATATTATATAATGACACATTTATTATTTCAAAAGGAAACTTTATTTATTATAGTTCAGTTTAGTAAAATTATCCTCCCGTAAATAATATCATCGTTAAAATGAAAATTTATACACAAGAATAGATGAGGTTACTTTGGTTTCATCCCCTCATCTAGTTTCTATATTACATAAAAAATATATATTCTTCCATATAACATTCACAACATTTATTTCATTATTACAGAAGAATTTTGAATCTATTTCTTTATATCCACATTGTATACTCCATATATGAATGATAATTCTACAAGGGTACCACCTATAGATTTAGTATATGAATGGGGTTTTCTATGTACTTCTACAACAGGGATACAGAGAGCACATCATGTACGTGTGATCAGTTAGTTAGAAGTAATAGATGATTGGAAAAATAACTAACATGATCATGTATCTCAAAGTGGTTAATGTACCTTGGACTAAGATTTCGGTTCTTACCTAACCTCATGACATTCTTCAATAGAGATATATAAAGGAAATCCTTGTCTCTTACATCACACTCAACGTATCATTGATGCTTGTATTCAAAACATTTAAATAATATTTATATGTATTTAATAATACATTTAATGGTTTGTAAATTCAGTTTCATCTCTTGAATAAAATGAGTTCCCATAAGTTTCCACTCTCCAACCTCATCCAATCATTTTGGAGTCTGACATATCTCTTAATATAGAGCTTCATATGTTGTATTTTGAATTACAGAACAGAATTTTTAGTGGTATGTGAACTCCAGTATGGGAATGTGTTTATCCCAAAATCCTAATAATACCATTGAACATGATATGAATATATCCTCTGGAGTTTGAATGGTATATTTAAACTGAACATCCATTTAAGAGTGATAATAATTATGAAAACAAATATCTGTATCAAACACTTGATAAAGTCTTCTATATATCCTTAAAGCAATCCTTATACCATTAGATGGTAAAATGGTCGGTGTTACTCTATTATTATAATGAATTACAATTTTATATAATTTGGAGTTGGTTGATAGAGAATCCTTTTTTAAAATCAATTAATATTTTAATAATTGTATAGAGATCGACTACCACAAAGAATATTTTATTCCATCATGATGTCTAAGGGATTCAAAGGTCAAAATATAATGTATTATATTTTCCATGTATTTTTGTTGAATTATTATAAGACAATGATTTCTAACAGTGTGAAATTTTGATGCTTGTGGTGCCCAGAGTAATTTTTGTAATAAATTATTCCTTTAAATAGCATGCACAAAAGGTTTTCCAAAAAAAATTTAATATATTTCTAATGGGTGCCTGGACCAGAAGCCTAAACCACTATTGTGTTCAAATTAGTGAATTTACATAAGGTGAGGCCTAACATCTATCAGCATGGGTCTACCTTAGTAGTTAGTTTTTAGACATTTTAAGGGAAAAAAATAAATTAATCATTTATTTTAATTTAAAAATTTCCATAATTCATTGATGAATAAATTGGATTTAAATAACCATGATCCCTAGTTTCGGCTCTAAATGATAGAAACATTACCCGGAATCCTATGGAACCTTTGGTAGGAGCCACCTCGAACAATTCCGGATGAATGATGATGCATGGATCGTTGCGCAGTGATATTGAATACCAACTGACGACCTCTCTCCCTATTTGATTTAGATTGAGGTTGGTTTTGTTATTTCAATTCATTCTCCCATTTATGTATTTAAACAATGTACATGGATCAACCAAAGAACATGTTGACATGCAGATTGTTTGTTTTAGGGTGACAGTGATTTATAAGGTTTATTTCTAGTTAATTAATCCATCCATGAGTTTATTTAATATGATTTGGTGTGTTTGATCCTTTTAATGGGAGAGTCTCAACACCGTTAATAATGAAGAAAGTGGTTCATTCTCTAATTCATTATGTGTATTTCTTCTCCCCATATTTACCAAGCGTTCTTTGTATTCTTCACGAGGTTATGAAAACATATATTTCCACATCACTATGAAACACAACAATACCAAATTGGTGATCTGACATCATGATGACGTTGCAGAGGTTTGATGATGATGGAGGCGGATGAATCAAATCAGTTTGAGAGAAATTGTTCCACAATTGTTCTTCATATGGGTGTACTGAAACATATTTTCAGGCCCGATCAGAGGCCCAAAACCAATGATGTCAAATTTATAGTGTCTGGGTGACCTTGAAACCTAAGTTATATTGTGATCAGATGACTTTCTAGAGAGAAAAATGATCTCCTAATGTTTCGGAGAAGAACTTTTCTCTTGTAAAATCGAAAAGAACATGGCGTGTTCTCTATATAATATGGTCTGTGGCGATAGCTCTACAACATCTAATATTTCATGATACAGGAGGTGATTCCATGGCATGTGACAACTATCACACTGTGTGTGGGTCCTTACACATGACTCAGTGTGTATCTCAGACAATACATAAACAAGTGGTGGAGTACATGGAATTTACTCTTCCACACGGCCAGACCTAGCCGATTATGTGGGTTACCCATGTACCGGTACACAGGTTGGCAGACACTTGTTGATGAAGTGTACGAGCACATGTCCAGCATACATGGATCATCACCTAGATAGTAGGACACCATTTTTCACATTCATACATTCCATTTATACCTATTTATACAAGACATTCTCTTCGACATGGGTTGTTGCACACATGTAGTACCCGGGGTGATAGGACATGACATGTTATCATTCTATGCACAGTGTACCTTTTTGTTCACGGGTTGACCTTCTAGTATTTATTTCCTTGGGAATGTTTAGTTTGGGTTTGTTCTTCTTTCATAATTCCACTGAAGATCATGTATTCTTTTCATAGACAATAGTGCGACCCCGCCCCCATAGTAGGAGTTTCTGGATAGAGTATGAATCCCTTCGAGAGGCCCAGAGAGAGATCCTCTACCCATTCATGGCCCCAGGTAGAGTCATGTATCGATGTGACCAATCTTCAAGGGTGTTGATCACCTACTTATTAAGAGAAGCAGTATGAGTTATGGTGTACTCCAAGGCCCTTCTAGTGATACTCATATGTGTCTCATGATTTTTCCCCACTCAGGAGTCAGTTCTCCTAGATTGAGTTCATCTATTCTCTCTTAAGATATATCAGTGCATCTATATCTGTCATGACACTTCCTAACAAACATACAACTTGGACAGACGTCATCACAGCTATCAGGCTCATGGAGTGAGTAATCCTAAAGGAGTGCATAGTGTAATATTCATACTGAATCCCAAATGTGTGTATGTGGGAATTGTGACAAACCACTAGACTATAGGTATGGGTTTCTAGTATATCAGGATATGTTTTTCGTGTAATACATTTTTTAGACATATAATATGTAGATATGAATAAACCATTAAATTGTGTATTGTTTTTTGGTTTTAGAGGTCCCCAACTAAGAATTTTTATAATCATGCATGCATGGGATTTGAAGGCATGTGAAATATCTGGTGCATATGAGTGGAAACTTGACGGAGTGTAGGGAAGACCAAGACTAGACCAAGCTTTGTGATATTCAATACCTACCGAGGTGTTCCAACTACAACATGAAGAAATCCAAGTACATATTTTTTTATCACAAGTTGGAAATTGTCGTTTGAAAACTCTTCTGTTTGGTAGGATTATATTCTGGACCAGTTTACATTCAGCACATTACTTCCCTTTTTACACTATTGGTTGGGTTTAATATATTTCATGATAATTTTCCTTATTGGTTTTGAAATTTCATAATTTTGGAGATTGGATATGTGTGTGTGTACATGTAATTAGGAAATGCCTCTTATGTTAGTGATATGCCTACTCAGTGCTAGTCACCAGCTACTGGGTGATGAAGCTAATATTTTCACATATTTTATACCGTAATTTAATTTCTATAACCCCCCCCCCCCATAGTGTTATTTAAAATTTAATTGTTACATATTTAGGTTATTGCGTTATTTTGAGCTTAAATGAAAAATGGCATAATTCTAGATTCTGAACAGATTTTTGTCACAGGGGTATTTTGGTCATTCATCATGAAAATCATTTCCAAATTATGAGCTTTGAATTTTTTTTGGAACTCTTATTTTATTTCCAACAACTTTTTATTCAAGACCAGGGGCTAAATCGATCTTCTAGAGGCCATAAAAATCAATGAAGTTAAAGATTTTTTTGGGTGGACTATGTGGACTCCATATCCATAACAGAAACTCAATTCGGTATACACACCTCAAACTAAAGTCATTATACTCGGAAAAGAACCCAGACTTAATGGAACATTAAAAAATTTAATTTCATGGCCTTTGGAATCCATTATGGTGGTCATTGAATGACATTTTTTTGAAGGAAGCTTCTAGGATGCTTCATCTACAAAACGTCATCGACAATAAAAAAATCATAACTCCCTATAGGCACTTCCAATGAATCTTAATTAATATGGTTAGATGGATAACCTATTTATGAACAATATTAATGAAGGGTTCCACGTGTTAATCGGTCAATTAATGGGTCAAAAATGCATCAACCTTTGGAGGATGATATCTGCCCAATAAAAGGAGAGGAGATCCTACCTCTTAATTCATTCCATTCTTTCCCAAAACCATTTTGGGGATGTCTGGTCCAGAGGGATATGAGTTACTGATGCCATTTTGGAGAAGTCTAGTTCCACTGATAATGAAGCGATGATGGGATAATCTCTAAGAAGTGGTGGTCGGCGACGGTCCGAGGACATTTACCCTTTTGAGGTTGTGGTTTTTATTTTAAACTGTTTTAATTTAAATAATCCTAGACATTGATTGCATGATTGAACGAGGGATCTTATCTCATGTTTTACTTTTCTTCTTATTTGTTCTATGAATTTTTATCAACATTGGATTGTAAAATAGTTTTCTTGATGTTTAATCTTCTTTGGGCGAGGTCTCCCCATTGAGCACAACATTTTCAACTGGTTTCGATTTCTTGGAGGTATTTTGGCGATTGGATCTGGTTCATGAGTAGATAAACACCCATATTTGATGTCTTGATATAGTATCAGGTAAATATATTTGTATAACTTGAGGACATGAGTTATACATTAGATAATATAATTAGAATAAAATTTTCGTACATGATAAAGGTAATGTCTGAAGATCAAAGCTTGTCAACCGCTTCCTTCTCATGTTTGTTTTCTCAGATCGGTTTTCAAGGATTTCTTATCTATAATATATATTTATTAATAAATTATTATTTTTTAGCATATTTTATTTCAATCCACCCCTATATATATATGACTATCTAGTTTTATATTAGTTAAATTTAAAACTGAAAATTGAAAATACAATGCATATAGGTGGCCTCCTTGTGATCAACCCTGGATTGTGCCACTAGGGTACACTCTTAGCTAAATAAGAATTTAATAGAATAGTGTAAGGTGACTGAATTACCCTATCATCAATTTGGCGTTGTTTCCGGGATGTCCAAGAGCCTGTATACACTATTTTTCAAAAAAACAATAGAAAAATTAAAATTCAAAAAAAATATTTCATTCAATATTATTCTTTAGGTCGTGGAATATTCTAGTAATTTTTCATATTCACGGCCTATTATTAACATGTATTTTAAGGAGGAAATTTTCTAAATTAAAATTTCAAAAAATCCACAACAATTGTAGGAAAATTCCTTGATAATTCAATAGAATTCTTGATTGTTAGAAAAAGAAAGTAATATAGTGGCATCACTAGCCGCTCAAGATGAAGATGTTAAAGTATTGTGGATGGAATGACTAAAAATACAAGATGAGGAAAATGAAATGCATGATCCATTGACATTTCAATAAGAAATTGATGACGTTGAATAAATTATTGATGATCAAATTCCCTATCCAACAAATGAGTTTACAACTGCGTTGGTTGAGGAAAAAAAGTCTAAAGCTGAAAATTTGGAGGGAGATTTAATTTTACAGCCTTATTTTTATTCAATTTTAGTTGATTATGAATTGAAAACTAATCTCCTTAGTGATCACAAAATTGATTCAACATAACTACTGTAGTCTCTGGATGAAGAAGAAAATGATGATATTTATGAGTAGAGAATGGAGGTGTCTATCGAGTTGTGCATTAGTGCATTTTCGAATGATGTCACTAAAGAAGAGATCTTTAATGAACCAGTTTAAGAACCTTAACTAGAAGTGAATCCAATTCCAATTATACTACTTGTTCCCACAATGGAAACCACTCCTCTAATGAACAAACCTAGGATCACCCCTTAATCCTTTTCCCTCCGCCTCTTAATCTCAAATTCTACTTTTCATCTATTTATGGGGTTGGGTCCATTCTTCATTTCATTGGGGGTTATCACTTATGGAATCCACTGCTTGATGTCGGGATAAACAATTTGTGGTGGTTTCAAGAAAAAAAACCCCATCCACCTTCGAATTGAGGTTAGCCAACTATAACTACCTGACTAGGGGTTGTAAAAATGTTGCACCTGCATGGGGTTCAAACCAAGAATTATCACTCCCCTTCCCCCTTTCTATTTATTTTTATTAATTTTTTAAATGCATTTAATTATGTATTACTTTTTATGATGTGGTGGTAGTATCTAGGAGCATAAATCATGGTTCCACTGAAAATTAAAGCCACGTTGTGTCTTTCATTCTCTTTAGTTTTTCTGCCCTTATTTATATTTTATCAAGCTAAAATGAAGGGTTGTGATATTTATGTGTATGAGAGTGTTATCCTTCTTAGTTGTTTTTCTATGATTTTATTTTTTTCATTTTTTAACATCTTTGAGATTTATTGAATATTCTGATCACTTTTCAAAAAATAATTAATTTTGAGCAAATTTAAATTATTTTTGAAATAATGGATTTTATAAGATTGGTGACTTGAATTTTTTTCAACTTAAATTTTATTTTCAATCATTTTTATGAGTTTGTCCAATTTTTGAAATCCCTGGCCCTAAAAAACTGACTAAAAAAATTTTCCTATCATGTGAGGTATTAAAAATCACTTTTAAATATTATTTCTAATACCCACACTTTCTCGGGGGAAACATGGATTTTGTGTGAGAACTAGAATGTGTAATTTTTCACTTATGAAGATTTGGATTTCATTGAATGTTTTTAATATGATTGATGCACTACTTTGGCTAGCCACATATTATCAAGAGACCTAACATTACATTTATATTTTTTTAGACCTTAAATGTCTTGAATTTTCTTATAGGATTAAGCAACATTACAAGATAATTTATCATTACATACCCATTATCTTGGTATTATTTCTTGTATATTTCAAATTTGAGTGTGGGGGAAGGGCCTTTCGTGGGTGTTAATTGGGATGCGTTTCATTGATGGGGGTTGTGAGGTGTCTGTCATCATTTTTGAAAATGAAATAATTTGGAACGAGTCATAGTTTTATTATTCATTGTTTTCTCATTCGGTTCCCCATTAAAAAGGGAAAATGAATTTGTTCCTTTCTAGAGCTGAAAAAAAGAAATTAAAAGCATTGCCTTTTTGGAGCATTACAAAAAAAAAAACGAAAAAAACATTAGGGAGAACTTGGATTATAACATTCATTGTAATAATTTATTGGATCATGTTCCATGAAATGAAGAATAGTGGTGGTGTTTTGTAACACATGTTCAAGTAGGGTTGAGTGAGGAATTTTATGTGTTTTCACATGGTTATTCATGCATTATACATAAGAGTCAAACCTTATCCTTGTATCCATGATCTTTTCAATCATATAACCACCAAAACAAAGCCACAGTGTCATTTTAATATTTGATGAAATCCATCATGAATGAATTCACTTTTTCATTTCACGCTACGGTGAAATTATAATATTTACAATCCTATGGTGATATATGCAACTTTCATGTATGAGCATAACTCCTGAATTAAAGCCTCTTGAGTGAAAACTGACAAAACATTCAATGTGAGGTAGGTTGTGATTAAGCCATGGATGGATTTTTGAGGATGAAAAAATTTAAATTTTTTTAGTGAAAATGAAATTAAATTGTTTATCATAGAAGAGATGTGATGAAATTATATTTTTTATAAGATCATTGATATTTTATCATTTTTGATTGTGGTGTTAATTTTGATTTGAATATACAATAATTGCTCAGGAGTACAATGATTAAGTGTGGGGATTGATGAAGCTAATAGTTTAACATATTTTATTCTATAAATTAATTTTTATAAACCCACCATAGTATTATATAAATGGATGTTGTTACATATATAGGTTTCTGTGTTATTTTGAGCAAAATGGAAAAAATGGCAAAATTCTGGATTTTTATCATATTTTTTTCAAATGGGTCTTTTGGCCTATTCTCATAAAATATATTTCAAAATTTTTTTATTATAATTTTTTTGAACCTTTATTTTATTTCATTCATTTATTTCGTTAGGACCAGGGGATGAATTGATATTCTAGAGGCCGTAAAAAATAAATTAAGTGGTAGATTGTTCCTAGCATACTACTTGGAAACTATATCTATAATTGAAACTCAATTCGCTATATGAACCTCCAAAGTTTATAATTCCACTTGGAAAGAACCATGACTCAATTTCCCCTTCACACATTTAATTTAATGGCATTTGGAATCCATTATGTTGGTCATTGAATGACATTGTTTTGAAAGAAGCTTTTAGAAAGCTTCATCTAGAAAACTTCATCGAAAATAAAAAAATCATAACTCCATATAGTTGAATCCAATGAATATGAAATATGGAGGGTTGATGGAAATAATATTTATGAACAATATTTATTATGGGTTCCATATGCGAATTAGCCAATTAATGGGTAAAAATGCGTCAACATTTGGAGGATTAAAACTGCCTATAAAAGGAGAAGAGCTCCTACCTGTCAATTCATTCCATTTTTTCCCAAAACCATTATAGGGACATTTGACTAGAGGTATCTGTGTTATAGATGCCATTATAAGGAATATGAGTTCAACTTATAATGAAACCATGATGGGATAAACTCCATGAAGTGTTGGGTGATGAACGTTTGAGGACATTTACCCCTTTTGAGTTTGTGGTTTTTATTAAAAACTCACTTTCTTTAAATAATCCATGAATATGTTTGCATAGTAGAACAAGGTATCTAATCTCTTGTTTTCATTTTCAGCTAATTTTTTCAATGATTTTTTATCAACATATTATTATAAAACTATTGTCTTGTTGTTTAAACTAATTATGGGGAGGTCTCCCCATTGAGCACAGCATGTTCAACTGGTTTCAATTGCATGGAGGTATTTGGACAATTGTATCACGTTCATGAGAGGATAAAAACCCATATTTGAGGTCTTTATATGGTTTCTAGTCAATATATGTGTATAACATGTGGTCTTGAGTGATACATTAGAAAAAATAATCAGAAGAAAATTGTCAGCAATGATAAAGGGAATGTTTGAAGATGAAAGCTTTTCCACCGCTTCCTTCTATACATTGTATTCTCATTTTGGTTTTCATTTTATTTATAATCGAGAATGTAGATTTGTTAATACATTATGAATTTTTTATTTTAGTTCATTTCAATCCACCCCCATATATATTCTATTATCTAGATTTATATTAGTTAAATTTAAATGTGACAATTGAAGATACAATGCATATAAGTAGCCTCCTTGTGATCGACCCTAGGTTGTGACACTATGCTACATTATTTGGAAAATAATAATTTAATTTAATAGGGTAAAAAAACTAAAATCCCTATCAACATTTTCCTATTTGAGGAGTGCTTGGGTAGTGGCGATGTGGGCCTCACATGGATGGGTGGTGACAAAGTGGAATTAGAGGTTTTTAGTTCTATAGTATGACCAAGTGTCATTGAGAATTGTTTGAGGTAATTGTTTTATATTTTTTGAATTTTAATTTTATGCTAGATACTACAATGTTGGTACGAGAGGCTGATACAATCATAAATCCGGACTCTGATAACCTTCTTTCCAACTCGGTACATGAGAAAATTAGTTGAAAGGAAAAATAAGGAACAATCATCATACAGTGAAGGGTTGTGTTTTCCATTTCCTGTAGTGTCATCTCTCTAGATATACTCTTTGTCCTTGGTATGTCTTATTTCATTATAAGATTCATCTGCGATGCATAATAGCTAGGATTCTCCAGGTCGATGATGAGGATGACCCCTTCAGTGATAAGGCTTTAACTCATCGACCAGTTCCCTCAGAATTACTCATAGGTGGTGTACCTATTATACCACCACTAGTAGAGTATAACATGGTACCTATAGTAATCATATATAAATACTTAATGTAGAGAGTGCTCTATGAGTTTTTTAGACATAGACCTCTCTGTTTTTGGGGCGATCTCGTCACTCAATTTGTTGAGGACTGGCTTGAGGTGGTGACCATAGTTTTCAATTTAGTGAGGACACTAGAGTACTAGATGGTGATCCCATATTAAATCCTTCTTCAGGACATAGTGGGAAAACAATGGATATTGATTTTGAAGACTCACGATGAGGAGAATCATTCATGGAAGGTGTTCATGTGACTCTTTTGGGAGGAGTTCTCTCCGGTTTTTCTGAGTACAGTGCATATCTAGGAGAATATTCATCTCAAACAGGGAATTTTAATGGCGGATGACTATTTTATTGAGGCTCACCAACCTTGCTAGGTAATAATGGATGTGTTTAGGGTTCGTTATTTTAGAGCTCAGACCATCGATCAAGATCAACGTTTGGTCAACTGAGCTGGTGCAGAGCCTCTATGAGATTCAACATACACATGAATGATTGAGTGAGATTTGGTGGTCAATAGATTATTGGATGAGCAGAGACATCCATCGGCTATCAATAGTAGTAATATAGTTGCAGAGACCACAAAATCAAGGATCTAACATTTGGAATAGGTAACAGGATGTGGGAGATGTCACAAGGTTACCTAAGATAGGGTATCGAAGGTCTATAGATCTCAATATGTATCTAGTTGACCTTGGGAGAGGTGATTATAATCATGAAACGTTATGGAACAAATTTCTAGAGTTTGTCTAACCCAAAGAGCTACTGACATAGACATAGTGGATGGACCACCATGGTTGAGGCAGATTGTGGAGCAGGTAGACCCAATAGGAAACAGACATAGAAGAGGATTAGGGAGACCTATAGGAGGTGAAAGATGCTTTGACCCACTTTCCCACCACCCCTAGGAGGTCCGCACCGGGCTCAGGGAGATGGGGGACAGTGGGAGGGGAACCAACATTAGGTCGAGGTATATGTCCCAAAGATTCAAGGGATGATCTGAGGTACGATCTATGTATTTTCTATATTATATTCTGTAATTACAAACACAGGTTCTAGTCATTATCTCCTCACCAATTTTTTTTGAGAATCCTTTGTATTCTAGTAGATCTTTTGACACAACAGTTATGTGTGGAGACACCTACAAGTGGAGAGTCAATATTCACTGATCATTGATGATAATGCGATCTTACCCTTAGAAGAGTGGGTTTTGGTGGAATCCTCTTGGTGGTAGTATCAAGGCCCTACAATTTCATTCTCAGTATGGTTTGGTTATCCTCAGACAATAACTATATTGACTATATTAGGAAAAGAGCGAGGTGTTTCTACGAATATGGAACACTGTTTTCCTTTATTGTGGAAAAGAAAACATATGCAGAATAGAATTGGATCATCCTTAAGAGGTTTCAACTGATCACTCATGAGTTGGATATCCTTACCCTCAGATTTGTAGATTTTTTGAGCTTTTAGTTCCCAAAAGTGGAGGTGGAGTATGAGGACCCCTTTCGAGAAGATGATCCAATATTACAAACCCACAATGAGATGGACTTATGCATTGAATTAAAACCTGGGATGGCACTGATATACCTTCTTGTATATCAGATGGATCCCGCATAGTTTCGTGACCTAATGGTTCTTTTGGAGGATTTTCAGAGGAACATCTTCATATGACCTAGTGTTTCACCATGGGCGGCCCCATTTTTTTACTAATAAGTTAGAATGGAGTTTGAGGTTTATCATGGATTATCAGCACATAAATTAGGTACGGTGAAGAAAAATTAGCAACTACTAAGGATCAAAAACCTCTCCGATTTGTGAATAGGGGGAAAGTGGTTCTCGAAGGTTTACCATAGATAAGGATACCACCTGTTATGAGTAAGAGATGAAGATATATGGAAGATAACTTTTAGATTCTGCTACGGTTACTAAGAGTACTTAGTTATTCTTTTTGGTTGGACATAAATCCTTGTAATGTTCATGGGATATATAAACTAGATCTTCAATCTATAGGTAGAGAGGTTCGTAGTTGTATTCATCTAAAAAATCCTTGTGTACTCGGTTTCAAAGGAGGAACATATGAGAGAATTGTTGATGAATCTAGACGTACTGTGAGATCACCATCTTCATAAGAAACTCCCAAAGCGCTAGTTTTGGATAAAGAGGTCCACATTCTAGAGAATATTATAATAACAATAGGGGTACCAGTATACCTAGACATGGTCGAGGTGGTGTTAGTATTGGAGCCTCCCCAATGTGTGACAGAGGTGTGGATGTTGATTTGGGTTTGTTGGATACTAATAAGGATTTATTCCTAATTTCTCATGAATATCAGCATTGATGACAACATTGACTCTGAAGGTACATCATTTCATATGGATAGAGAAGATAGTGGAATATTTCCAGTGTTGAGGTAGAGTTTGACAAGGACACCGATCTTGAGATTCTCAGAAGAGGGGGTCCTGAACGTAGTTTTCAGAAATGAATAAGGGACCACACTTGGATGTATCCTAATGTATATATAGGCGGTGATTTCATATTTTTCATGCTAGATAAGTTTTCATGAGTAGATCTATGTGACCTATGATATTTATTTGGAAGTGGTTGTATTTGTGTTGAAGATATGGAAACACTACCTAATGGTCGAACATTTTATAATCTACTATGACCATAAGATTCAAATTTACATCTTCTAACAAAAGGATCTAAATCTGAGGTAAAGGAAAATAATGGATTTCCTCTAATATTATGACTTCAAGATCATATATAATCCTAAAAAGGGGAATATAGTAGATGATGTTCTCAAGCAGAGATCATGTTCAAAGCTTCTAAGAGAGACTATAGAGCAGCTAGATTCACTGTAGAAATCGTTCGAGGATGTATATGATGCGCATTATTTCTAGTCGATGATTATTACCCCTCCACTGTTGATGTGATTTAGGAATACACAACAAGGGGATATCGACTGTGATACATTATTTTCTTATTTATCCAAATGAAAAGCTTCTGATTGATATTCACGTGGTGGGGAGCACGTCATCCATTTCATAGGATGCATTTTTGGGAAAGTGGTGTCTCTAGAGGAGGTTCTGAGTGTGTTTCATACATCTCCATTGGTGTTATACCCTAGAATGGAAAAAATGTACCAAAACATTATATGTCATTATATTGGACAATTTGGAAGAAGGAACTAGAATAGTTTATTTCTCAATGACTTATATGCCAGCAGGTGAAGGTTGAGAACAAGGATCTAGCTGGGTTACTCACCCATTGAAGTGATGGAGTAAATGTGGCATGGAATATAGATATAACTCGTTCCGATCTTTCCATGAATGTCAAGGGAATGTGATTCTATCTGGGTGATAATCGACCGACTCACCAAGTTGGTCCACATCCTAGCTATCAGGGAGCATAGTTTCATAGAGATCATGGGACATCTCTACATTCAAGAGATAGTTCAGCTTCATGGTGTCCCTTTGATGATATCCTCAGATCGTGGTTCTTTTTTCACATCCCAGTTGTGGAAGGGATTGCAAGAGGAGATTGGGACCCATCTATGCTTGACCACATTATTCCGTCTACAAATAGATGTTCAGAGATAATGAAACATTCAGGTTATGGAGGATATGTTGTGGTCCACTATCATAGAATGTGTTCACTATTGGGAGGACGAACAATCACTAGTGGAGGTTGTGTACTACTAAATCTACCACTCCATTATCATTATGGCAAAATTTGAGGATTTATATGGGTTACCCTATCAGTCACCCCATTTCTTGATTGACCATGGATGGTCATCACTCATGGGTTCATATTCGGTATGAGATTCCATTAAGATGGTGCAGATCATCTAGGAGTAGATGAAGAATGCAAAGAATAGCCATATGTCTTATGATGATAGACAACATAGACATTTGTAGTTCGAGGAGGGAGACCATTTCATTCTTTAGGTCTCACCCAAATGTTGGTTATAAGGATTTTATCAGGGTGAAAAATTGTCTATGAGTTTTATCTACCCATTTCAGATATTTTGTAGAGTGGGTGAGGTGGAATAGCTCCTTGATCAATCACCATAGTTGCATCTGGTGCATGTTGTCATCCACATGTCGCAGTTTATGAGGTACATGCACGACCCATCACATGTCCTAGACTGGGGAGAGATGGACATCATAGATGGAGCAACCACTAGGGAGTACCTGATGGAGATCAAGAATCAATAAGAGAGGATCTTTTGAGGAAGATTGATTCCCTTGTCATGTGTCTAGGGGAAACACGGGAACCATCAGGAGAGAAAGTGGGAGTGGTAGGATCAGATCCATGTGTATTACTCACATCTATTTGAGGGGTGTTTTTTTTGGATTTTTGTGTACATAAAACCATATGTTGCAATGAATTTTAGGTCTCGTATTTTATGTGTAATTGTTTTAAAATTCTATTGGATTACTCTGAGGCCGGGCATTCTGACAGCATGCAATTACGAGCCTCAGAGTTATCTCAATAAATGTGTGAAATTAATATAACGATTATATAGCATGTGTGATCGGTTATCCTAAATCATTAAAAACTATTCAATGAATTCCCAAACCAAAAATCTGATGGCACCATTTCATTCAGGGCAGAGGCTTTACCTAAGGTGATAGCTATCATCTACATTTTTGAGTTGGTAGCCAAAGATAGTTTTTGGGAATTTAAAATGAAATAATATATATATAATTTATTTTATTTTAAAAAATTTCATATATTTACAACATCTTAGTTTGTTTTAAATAAATAGGATCCCAATGTTAAGATCATAATGATGGAAAAATTCCATAGAATCCTCTAAATATTTGGATAGTATCCACCTCGATGAATGCTCGACGAACGAAGACATGAAGATCATGGTGTAGAGAGATCAAATACCGACATATAACCACACTCCCTCATCATCAAAGATTCAGGTAGGGGTTTTTATTTAATTAATTTTTCTGATACTTGGATTAAAATTATGAACACATATTAAAAAAAGAACTGGTTTTCCAGTGGATCATTTTTTCTTTTGGGAGGACCTTTACCCTTTTTATCTTCATGAATTAATCCAAGCATGGTTTGATTTAATTTGATATTCTCCATTTTATCCTTATAAAAATAGTGTTTAAACATAATGATGAATGTAGGAAGAGGATAATTCATCGTATCATTGTGTGGAATTTTTCTTGCACTTTTTACGCAGAGTTCTTCGCTAATTTCATGGGGTTATGAACAAAAGATCATTGCATTCCCATATTGAAATTCAATGATCCCAATTTGGAATTCTGACATCGTGATGACCCTATAGAGGAGTGACACTGATGGAATCGTAAATATTGAATCGGTTAGAGATAAATATTTCTTCAACAGTTTTTCATGTGGGTGGATGAAGATATGTTTTCGTGGCCGATTAAGAACCTCATAAACCACGTAATCGACATTGCAGTGTTGGGGAGACCTCGGTCCTAGAGTTTCATGGTGATCAGGTAGCTGAATTGAAAAATAGAAGATGGACCCAACTACTAAAGAATGAAATTTGGAATCTGGAAAATCGCGAAGAACACATTGTGTTCTCATAAGAACATGGAGTGTGGTGGAAGCTCATTGGTGATTAGGGTTTTTTGATGTAGGAGGCGATGCCACTAAGTTTGAAAACTGCCAAATGGCATGGGGGTCCTTACATGCTACTCAGTGTGTATTATGGATACTACATGGGTATGGGATAGAGTACACAACGTGTACTCCACCACACCACCAGGCATAGCTAGTTACACATGTTACCCCATGTATTGGTATACCGGTTGGCATACATGGGTTGAAGATATGTCTGGTCAAATAGACAGTGTTAAAATGGTGGCCCTTAGATAGTAGGATGTAGTGTTTTATGTTATTACCCACCTTATATAACTCCCTGCACACAAAATGATAATTGAAATAGGATTTTGTACATTGGAAGTACCTGAGGTCATAAGACATAGTGTGTGATTTTTGAACATGTCATGTAATTTTATATACATTGTTTGATATCCTTTTCCACCGTTCAATAGACATGTTCCATTTGGTTTAGTGACCATTTTAACATTCCACTGAAGGTTAGGTATCATTTCCATCCATTGAAGTATGACCCCCTTTATTAGGACTTTCTGGATAGATTATGAATCACTCTTACAGACTTGTAACAATATCCTCTACCCATTCATGTCCCTAGGAAGAGTCGGGTATTGACATCACCAATCCTACATGACAATCATCCACCACTTAGAATGAAAATCCCGATGAGTGGTGGTATATCCCAAGGGCTTGGTAGTGATCCCCATCCATGTATCATGATCTTTTCTCACTCAAGAGGGAGTTCTCCCAGAATGAGTGAATATATTCTCTCTTCAGATCTATCACTGAGTCTATCTCTATCTTGACAGTTCCTGACGATCATACTTCTCGAATAGATTTCATTAGAGCTATCAAACTCATGGAGTGAGTTCTCCCAGATGAGTGCTTCATGGAATATTTAAACTAAATACCTAGCATGGGTATCCGGTCATTGTGACTTACATCTAGACTATGTTTCTGGGTTCTAATTATATCTAGATATGTTTATATTATCATATGTTCTATAGAGATATAATACGTAGAGAAGATTGTATCTTTACATTGTGTTTTTCATTGTAGTTTTCATTGTCCTCTACTAAAAATTGATGTACTCACATGTGCAAGGGCTATACCGCACATGTTGTGTCTCGTGCAGATGAGTTTCTCTTTGATAGATTCTAGGGTAGACTTTGACCGGACTGAGATATGTTAGATTCCTTATAGGCAAAGGTGTTCCTATGACTACGATCATTATCCCCAGTATATATATCTCGCTTATAGGTTGTAAATAGTAGTCTTTAGATTCTTTCATTCTATAGGGATGTAATATATCCATGTTTACATTATGACCTATACATTCAATTTTACTATTTTGGTCGGGTTTAGTTATATACATGCATTTTATTCAGTTGGTGGTTTTTACATTTCCTCATTTATGGGACTATTGATGTGAGAATGTGTTCAAGTACATGTTCAATGCCTCCCATGTTAGTTATATTTCTAGTAGGTGCTAGTCACTTTCCTATAGCTTATTAGAGGCAGGCATGGGGAGTCATGATGTGGGCTCCACTGGGATGATTCGTAACACAAAATCAATGGTTATGCTTTCCTATTTCCAAAAATATAATGAATTTTTTTCACAATAACATTAGACTTATTGAATTGATCGTTGATTTTTTTGGAATTCCAAACATCAATGTCCAAATTTTTTAATTTGTCTCTTCATGATATCCATCCATATGTTTTACATCTGCTAATCAGGCCTCCTTGTAGTTCCCGGATGAATATATAAGGATGACTTACGATAATAATCTAGTTATTCCCCCTTTATCCCAAGTTTATATTGTATAAAAATCTCATTTTGATTAATAATAACAACATATTTTAAAATGTTGACCCCCATATGATTTTCTACCATTCTCTTTAGCTCCACATAATATTTTTAAGACTCATTGAATATCTCAAAAATGGGTGGATGGGAAATTTTTTTAGCATAGTATGGTAAGGATCCTTTTATTATTCCCATTTCAATCATATTAATTTCTATGAAGATTGGATCATGTTAAGTACTCACAATGGGTAGGGTTATATGATGATTTATTCATATAGAAAATTGGACTTTGTTATCCTTTATTGGACGGTAATCTTTAGAACAATCATAACCCTTGATCATCTATAATAATCTCTTTTGGTGTATATTGAACCCTAATTGTGTGAATATATACATGAGACTTGTATGATGTGTATTTATTTATAAATTCTACATATAAAGATAATGCCTTTAAATATTCCACGAAATGGTCACTATATTAAATTCCTAATCATGTGTTGGGTATTTATTTACATGTATTTTTAATTGGATGGATGAATAGACTATCAATTCGTCATCATAGCAGACAAAAGAACCAATGAACTTTTTTGATGCGTCAATGTAGATAAAAAATCCTTCTCCATTGATTGGTAATTTTTTACTTAGGTTAATTGGTTAACATATTAAATAACTCTGTAATTATCTCTTCCCATTATTCTACCTAAAAAATATCAGTCTATATTAATTTTTCTACTTACTCGACATGAGGATCCTGGGATGATTCTAAAAAATAGAAAATATTAATCAACTAATACAAAGAAGCTAATAATATTCATAAAAATTGTTTAAAATTATAATCATTATATTGGGTCATTCTAAATGATCAATTTATATCAATGTTTTTGTGAAATCATGCCCCATTAATGTCACTAATTATCTCCAAAACTCTCATTTTCGTTACCTTTCATATTAATTTTCTTTTTTTATCTATAGTATTGTATTCAAATTATTTTCACATTCCTAATTTCATTTTTAGTTGAATATTATATATTTTATAAATTCTACCCCATGTTTTTCATTATAATCCATATATACTATATTCCTTAAGTCTATTTCTATAGATAGAGTACTAGTGAATCTAACTGAAATCAGTATGAACTCAGAGATTCTATACCTTTTTCAAAATTCCATATTGTGGATATCCACCCTCTTCAATTTTACATTATAATTTACTAACAGATTATCCAATATATCTATGTATTGGGCTCAATACAGTTTTAAAAATCAAAAATCAAAGGAATATAATAATTTCGATTTATTTTGATCTTGTTTAGATAAAAAAAATAAATGTAAAGGTGCATTAACCAATTTTTTTGGAAAACATTTATGGGGCACCCCATATTGAAGCATATACATTTATAAACCCTTTATTTAGATTCTCTTATAGTTTATTATTCATATATTAATTTTAAATCATTAATATTCTACATGATGTATTGGATATTAAAAGATATTTGGGTATGTGTTTGATTGAGAACTCAAACTCATGGAATGGTTGATGACCTAGAGTTCTTCATAAAACCCAGAATAATATTCTATTATATATGGACATGTAATCATAGGTGACAATTTCTATAGTCATAAATATTTGTTATATATTTATTTTCTCATATGAAAATAAAATTCAATGTTGATATGATGATTCTTGGGGAGATTCACCCCCCCTATGTTCACTTATACTGAATTAGAGGATGATTTATGATTCAGTGTGTGATTTAATTATCATTGAAATTTATGTTTCCTCTATAAAAACAAAGAATATATATACGAATAATTAAATTGAATTCTACAAAAGGGTGTATAAAAAGTTTTTATAGGATGTTTTATCCATGAAATTTGATTAGGGGATGAGTTATATTCACAAGATACAATAATTTTTCTTTTTTTAGAATTCACCATTAACTCTACTTATATATATTTTTGTGGTGTTCGATAATTTCATATAAAATTATATGTTATTAATGAATAAGTATATCCATAGTCATATAGGAAATATTGTGTTTGTGAATGGACAAAAATAATAAATTTCATTATTTTTTCCTTGTTGTAATCATTTAATTCACACAAAAACAATTCAGAGACGACATTTTTCCTAAAATTGTCAATAAAAATAAAAAAATATTCACATTAAAGAGTTAAGATATTGATTAATATTATTACTAATACAATGAATTTAATGGTTTCAATTTCTGTTATCTAGCGGTTATTTCATATAATTAAATTTTGTAGGATTTTTTTTAGATAGTAATTTTTTAAGAGCTTGTGAACAAAACAATGTATACACAAGGCAATGTCATTATGGTAGGGAGGTATGTCCTCTTTATAATTCATTAGGTGATGATTGTGTTACTTTACAATAGTCACTTTTTCCGTCATTATATTGAAGAAAAAAATATGTGAGTTTCAGAACTACATGTAGGATCTAGATAAGGATATTGTTTAATAAAACCCAAATACTCTATATATTATAAAAAGGTACAGATGTTGTAATATTATATATCTTATACCTAAAGAATTCACTATGTTTTTCTTATCAGAATCCCTTAAAATAACTTGTTCTTTCTCTGGTAGTAGCTATCACAACCCATAAATTTTATAAACCCTTTTTGATGATTAATTTCATAAAGAAAGAAATAAATCGATCCCAAAAGTTAAAAATTCCTAATGTATGCTAATTATATATATATATAATTAAAAAATGAATCTGGGATAAAATTGAATTAATTTAATAAACCCGTACAATTATATAAATCCCATGATCATGGAAGAGATAAAAATATAACCTTTTGATATACATAATAAAAAGTGTGAGCTGTAAATCATAGTATAGGAATAATTAAATAATTATATGATGTACATAATACATGTGATTCAAGAGTCACATCAATGTTATAAAAATATTATAATCATATAAATTAACATTGAAGAATTATACAATATTATAACATCAATATTATTTTGGAATATAGATACAACATAATGCAAGGAATATTAATCGAATTTTATATATAACAACTAAGTTATCACAACAATGTGTACATATGATAACCTCATACAAACCAAAAATGGGGTCTCATGAAATTAAAAAATTATCCAATGAATTTTAGGTCAATATATTTCTTGGCTCACTTATCACATTCGTATAAGGTATATTTATTTTTTTCTACACCGACCAAGCTACATATGAAGGTATTTAATCACTTATAATATCATTATAATGTAGTGTGATAGATAGAAATGAAAATACCCTACTAATGTATTATATGTATATCCAATTTAATACAGTTTAGTGACAATGTTAAAGGGTATACACAACATAATTATTTATTATGGTGATTCGTGGGATAATTTTGGAAGGATAAATGGTGTATATAAATGTCCATGTAATGATGTAATGAGAGTTAAATGTTGTCTCTAATCACATGTTCATAGTAAGAAATTTATAGGGATGTGTAAAAAACGTTTTACAACATGTAATAATGGAAATAAAATTTCTAAATAAAAATAATGTACTTCAACAAAGAGGGGGAGTAAGAAAATCTGTTACCATGAGTGGGTGATTCTATACTCATGGGATAAGCCTCTATAGGTATTCATAACATCTTGGAATGTATTTTGAGAGGGATAGGAAGAAGAAATCCATCTTAAATGGGTTTAGACCGATGAAGAGTATTATTTTGGGTGATTATTTTTAGAAAAATAGATTGGAATTAATTTTTAATTTCAAAACAAATGTTTTGGAGGATAGTAATTAAAAAATTTAAACTAACAACTATACCGAGATGATTTCCAATGAATTCAATAAATAAAGAATGGATTTCAATATTTCAAAATTACATGAACAGGGCATATTAAATAAATAACATGGTTGATGTGGAAATGAGTCATTATCATAAATAATTGACTTCTAATAAATAAAAAAATATTCTGTATAGAGGATACAATAAATATTTATAATATTAATCAAATAATATAAAAAATTATTATCTTAAAGGAGAAATAAATATTTTCTCATGTACTCCTTTTATTTCATTTTACTTCCCCTTTCTGCTGTTATGATGACAAAACAATGACAACATATTTATGCCATGTTTAATTTTTTTCTTAAAAAAAACAGTCTCAAGAAAATATAAATTTATTTACATTTTCTAATTTTGGTATGATAAATTTTGAAAAAAAAAATTTAACAAAATTTTATTTGTTTTTTGAAATTTTCTAATTTACGTGATGATCCTTATATACTAGATAATAATAATATTATAACACTATTTACTTAAATACCCATATAAAAATTATATTGGACTACACAAATTATATTATATTATTTTAATAAATACATTTTATTTTACAATAAAATATTATTGAAATTAAATTTATTTAAAAAAATTTCTACAATTTTTCAAAACAATGTTTGTATAAAACTATAACTTCCAACAATAAGAATTTTAATTTATTCATAACTAAAACTAATTTTTTATCAAACTAATTATGTATTCATTTATAAATTAATAAAAAGTTAGATAAATATCTTCAATATTTTTCTAAAATGAAAATAAAAAAATTTATATAAGTATGGTCTAGATTCATAGACTTTTATTTGACCAGTGTATACACTATGGGTAACATATGAACATATGGTATGTTATTGGGGAGGTTCAAAAAACATGGTTTGGGAATTGATTGTTATAGGTTGGAACATCTCCTATAAATGGTTTCTCTTGATATTTAGTGGTTAAATATCATATTTGATTTCGTTAAGAAATTTCCATGTAATTACATATGACTTGGAAACTTCGTTAAATGGGATTTTTAGTTTATAATCATACTATTCATAGTTATCATTACTTATATCTAAGCCAGTTATACATTATCAGAAACCATAATATAAATTAATTATATTAGTAACAATATAATGTATATATTAAAAATGGTTATTATTTTCAACAAATTTTTAAATCTGAATTTCTATATTGTATAACAGTCCAAAATAATCAAATTTTTTCAAGTGTTTTCAAAACAATATTACTTAATGAATAATTAATTCATCCAAAATTGAATTTCATTTATAAAATTTTGGATAATCAGAAGACAATGAATCTAAAATTAGAGTTGGAGGTGGATACATAGATGAACAAATTATTTCTATATTTTAGAAATTTATATAGGTTATGAATAATTTTCTCACTCATATGAAGTATCATTATAATCACCAATATATTTTCATAATGTTAGACCATTTCATGAAACATATATCTATATAATTTAATGGTATTTTTATTCCATTCGTCACTAGGAAACAAATCATGTCCTTGTAAAAGATATTTCTTTATATGGGATGTTGTTGACGATGGAATTTTTTTATAAAATTTTTTCATAAAAAAGACCACATTTCATAGAGGATGGAATTGATCATTATAATAAAGGATATAAAAGAAATAAATAGTATGGCGTATAGGAAGATAATGGAAAATTTAAAAAATACTTTCATCAGGAATAAATAGATCATATTGAAAGGAAATTCACCAATAAAAGGAAAAGTTATTGATAAAATGCTTTTTACTATGAAGATTACAGTAAATGATTATTATTTCATTATTTGGATTATTTATTTAATCCAATAGGTGAGATTGGTAATTTAAATTTTTGGAATAATATAACAATTCCTTAGGAATTATTCTATTAGAATGTTTCTATATTTATGGATATTTATAAATTTCAATCAAGTGAGACAATAAAATAATTTTTTCTTATTATTTATATGTCTATAATAAATGATGTAGGTGGCTAGGCACTGTCAAAATAAAAATATAGAAAAGGGGGAGAATGAAAGGGTTGCATTGAAAACATGTAATAATATTATATGGAAACCCATTGATTATTCATGATAGGAATTGATATTTTGTTCATTTTTTGAGTGAAAGTCCATAAAGATCATCAATTAAATGGTAACAATGAAGCTACCAATTTTCACCAGTTTAATTGAAAGGATATGGGGAACTATATCGACGAATTCCACTAGCATCATTGGAATTTTACTGTTAAAGGTAAAATATAGAACGTTCAACATTATATGATCGCTATAGCTAGGTTTGACATTACCAAAGTTATCATAGAAGGTATATTGATTATAAAAAAAAAATCTAATTATTTAGTGTATTCTATATATTCAGAATCATTTATTTCATCCATTTCTTCTCATACAAGTAGATAATTCTCTACTATATTATGACGAAATTTTCAAATCATGAGCCCTTGTGGAAGTTTTACTATAATAAGGACATATTAGTTACTTCACATAATAAAACATAAGATTTATATATTTAATAAATAATTATTATAACACCACAAGAATCCATGTTATGCTTCTCTTTGAATAATACAATAGCGTGTGTTGTACGAAATTTCGAGTTCTAACACACCACAACCAATCAAACTAGCCGTTATGAATAGTAATACCCACTTTTTTAAATTTTATAAATTTTAAAATTAAAAATGGAATTCATTTTTGGATTCAGATTATTGAAATTAACTTAGGGTTATTTTTTGGTATTTTTTGGAAAACATTCAATTTTTGATGAATAGTTAAAAACACTGAGTTATAGTTTAATACCGAATTTTTATTTAAATAATTATTTATTTATTTTTAAATTTATTTTAGGTCAAAATAGATACATAATACTTATATATGTTCAATTTAATTCATTGAAGTCAGTTTATAATAATTTTAGATATATAAAAACTTTTTTAGAACTTTTTACCATCTTTTACCCACCTTTTAGGAGCATTTGGAAATTTACATAAACCATAATTTTGCTACTTTTGTGAGTTGAATTTCAAAAATATTAGAGACACATTTTATATCTGTAACTAAAATGTGGTTCAATTAAATGAAAATAATTTTTGGTGAATAATATCTTTTCACTTTTTTTACCACGGTTAAAAGTAAATAGGGTAATTAAGGGTAATAATGATATTATTATTACCCTACCAAATGTTCTAATTCTATTGGATAAGTATAATTCGACCAAAAAAAATTAGAGAGAAAATATTATCCTTTTTGGTCCAATTGGATTGGATTAGGACATTTATTATTATTTAATTCAAAAAAGTTTTTAAAGAGTTAAAATCTAAGTTTAATAATTAAAACATTTTTAATATTGGGTTACACATAAGATAAATTCGACTATAAATATTCATAAAAAATATATAATTATTTCCTACATAATGGAATTTTAATTATATTTTTTAGACATTAAATTTTGTAATTTATATATGACAGAATGATGATTTAGTAATTACCTAATTAATGAAATATTAAAATAATTGATATTATAAATATCCAAATAAATGTAATTTGAGACTTTTTATGAATTACACTAATTTTATAGGTTAATAATACATATTAGGGTTGGTTATATTATTTTTTTTCGAAGTATTAATTTTGTTATAAATTTAGAAAAAACTAAACACCTTATAGTGTTAAAATTGACATAAAATAGTATTTAAAAAAATATTATATTATTAATTGAAATTATCTTAATAAAAATATAAAATTCTGAAAAAAAGTCTTATATAATGATATTTGTATCATTAATTAACAACTTTGGGTTCACTTTGAAGTAAATTGTATGTTTATTAATCACATAATATAAAAATACAAAGAGACATGGTATATGTCAAATTCATTAACTAAGAGTTAAATAAAGAAGATAAGGTTAATATAGTGACTCAAATCTGTATAAAACCTATTTTTTAGTGTTTCCCGACCCGTACCCACCTTAGAATATAAATAATACACTTTGGAACCATTATAAATCGATAATGATTTTATTATAAAATAATATATCTAGCTTTTCTTAAGGTGCCCCTCACTCCTCTTATAGAAGGGAAGTCTCTCTTATCTATAATTTACATCGTCAAAGCAATTTTACTCAACCATACCCTACCCAATTACCCTATAAACTATCCTCCCTTCATCCTAGTGGCCTTCCAATTTTCAAAAATTCAACTTAAGGATCCCTTTAGATCAAATCAAAAGGAAGAACTTGAAGAAGATATAAATATTTACTCACCTTCTTCAAGTTCCTTTCTTCTTCCACATCCTCTTTCCTTGTTATTTCAATTATAAAATAATAAATCCAGTATCTTATATATAATATTACATCCTTATAAATATGGTACTACCATATACATTATTCTATCCATCCTAAGAATTTCATGTCACAATACGTGTGTATGTACGAATTACCTTCTCCATGTCTTGGTGTGATTGTTATTAAAAACATTATTATTTGAATGGGAATAATAATGATGTGTAATTGATGTAAATAATAAATAAAACATGATAATGATTCTTTATATACCGTATAAAGTCCAATTATATAGTATTTTAATATCAAAAGAATTATATTTTTTCTCGTGTGTACGTACGGATTACCGTCTCCATGAACGCGATCAGATTCATTCTTCATTGTATCCATACAAGACTAATTATTTTTTGATGATTAAAAATAATGTTTATATACATTATATAATTCAGGATATGAATTAGATACATCCAATCCATAACAAAAATGACGTATGTAACAATTCATATAATGGAAAAAGAATTAGTTAACACCCAGAACGACGATAATAGTAGGATATTATTGACAATGAAAGGTTTAAAGATCATATATAATATCATAGTAATGTATATGATTCTTATATAATTTATTAACAATTATTTCACCATTATACAAGAGCTTAACCTACCCTTTTCAAAGTAAAATTAAAAGTTAAGGGTTAATTTCACAATCTCGTTATTATCAGAGGTTGTTTTTACGTAAGTATCTACTAGGATATATTTATTATCCATGTACATGTTTCATGAAAGTGTTTTAAAAATTAAACTTTTAAAGTATATTTTAATAAAATATCAATTTAAATGATCTAATTATTTATTATTTTAAATCATTCTCATTAATGTCATAGTTTTCATGAATAAAATAAAGGATTCGTTTATATGGACATGAATTTTTTTAAATTGTTAATTACATTCAAATGATTCAAGGTGGTATTGGACACTTTGATTAAAAAATGTCTTTAAATGTCTTCAATTCTAAATTCTGTGACTTTTAAATATTTTCACGAAAAAGGGATATTTCTCTCAAAGAGTTCTATAAATCATTTTTATCTATTTCATCATCCATTGATGGATTTTAAACTTGTTTAACATTGATATATTATGATACAAATCATCGATATTGTATTGAAGGTTTTGTGATATGTTTTACTGTAGATGTGTTCTTTTTATACCATTAATGGTTTATGGATAATGTATTGACATTTCATTTTCTAGTTTTAATACGAATGTTTATGTTATGTTTGAACCTTTTAATATGAGGAATGCATTGGACATATAATGTGAAGTGTGGAGCCCATTAAAGCTCCTCGATGCATCGGTAGGTCTCATAAGACAAAATATTGTCTTGGAAGAAGGCCTTGAAAAAATCTTATTTGTAGTCTTGGTGTAAGGCATTGACTATGTGGTTATGAAAGACTAACATTATGAATTCCATCATTATGAATGTGGATATTGATATTTCATGTGATTATTATACTAGTAGAATATTCATGTGTGTATGTAAATGGCATTATAATGATTCATATTTTCCATATTATGATGATGTTTATTTTGAAAAGGATTTTTTTTAGTTTTATAAATATCCTTAAATGTTTATGGTAATTTATGAATGTTTCCGCTATATTATTATCCTTACTGAGAATCTGATTTCACCCCTTTCTATATTTTATTTTTCCCAGGATGTAAAGAAGTATATTTTTACTCACCTGCAGAGATAATCTATGGGATCTCAGTGTTTTCCTTGAAAACAATGTGGTTGTAGTTTTCCCTTTTATGATTTAATGTAACCCTTATGAATATATCTAGTACATGTAGGGATAATTAACTAATAGGTCTTTCGAGACATGATCTTTTGTGATCATGCCAATGTTATGAAATAGTGCCCAGAATCAAGGTAACTAGGGTTGGGGAATTACAGTGGGTATCAGAGGATGTTTAGTACAAACCATGAAAACTAGATTTAGATAAACTCTAATTAGAGCACATAACCCTAAGATAGAATTTAGGGATTAGTATAGAAGAAATTCATAGAATTATGGTATTGTAGAGATTTTGTGATTTTTTTCCATGAAATACATCCCTGTCTGGATACGATCAGGTAGAGGCGGCTCTGGAATAGATGTACCTAGTGGAAAAACCTGAAAACACCGCTTTGATCTAGCCTTGAACGGGAACTAGAGGACAACAACCGGCCTTGCTGCACTCTTGGTTACGATACCCCATGGGGATATGCTTTGGATAATTCTCATTTTCATTAAAGACCATTATGAATGGTTTTTGAGTATATACGTCCTCAAAAAAACATTTTTATGATTATGGATTGTATTTATAAACTGTCCAATTTATGTTATTTAATTTACATGTTTGGACATATGTATTTCAATTCATAAACTAAACTATATTATGCTATTTTTTATAAATTCCTAATAGTGGAATGAATGGATACCATATCAATTCATGCACTCCATATAGGAATTTCCCACTTTCTCAAGGTATTTACAGTAGAGATGGTTATTTAACTAGTGTTGATCAGCTTATCTCCATACTGAGACAACTCACACATGTTATGAATAATAACCTTACATGTATAGAGAAACCTGATCCAAAACGCAGAGGATCAATGTAAGATGACATCATGAGGAAAAAGCCACCAACATTCAATGGGGGTACAAATACACTAGTAGTTGAGGAATGGATAAATTCCTTAGAGAAAATATTCCACGCCTTGGGATGTAGCGAAAGGGAAAAAGTTTTCAGGGCAGTTTACCACCTCACTTGAGATGATAATCAATGGTGGTCATTGATTTATAACACAAAATAAGACTATGAAGTATAAAATATATAAAGGAGTGAGTTTAATGAATTTTGTTTAGAAAAATAATTTCCTCATGTCCATCGAGCAGATATGGAAAGGCAATTTCTGATTCTGAGGAAAAAGGAGGATGAGAATGTTGCAAAGTATGAAGCTAAAGTTACAATGTTATCAAGGCATGATGTTGAATATAAACTTAACCTAATAAGTAATATTTATTGTGTCATTTATGGGTTAAAACAAATTCCTTGTCAAGCATTAGTCTCAAAATCCTTCCTTTCATACGAATATATTGTCTAATGTGCTATAAATACATAAAAATATTTCTCTATGTCTTACGACTACAAAGTAATGAAAGAGAAGCATAGATCTGTTGAACACTTTGGAAATGAAAATGAGGGGAATAAGGAAAAGGTTTAATATATGTCCTACAGTAAATGTTGGAAGATACACCCTGGTACTTGAATGAAGGGAATGAGAGTCTGTTACTAGTGTGGTGAAAAAGGCCACCAAGCACGTGATTTGAAAGGGGAGGAAAGAGGATGTCGATGTTCAATGGTAAAATTATATAGAATGGGGGAATTATTCAAATTAATGTATTAAGCATCAGGGGAACTTAACTCAGAAAAGGACAAGTGATCAAGTTCAAGCATATGCTATCACTACTCCCGATGTCGACACTCCGAAAAACATAGTGGAAGGTAATTTAATGGTTTTCTAAAGATTAGCCAATGGTTTATTAGATTATGGATTATCACATTATTTCATATTTTCGATTTTTGATAAGAAGATAAAATATTTCTAATTTGATTTAACAAGGTGTTTTCAGTCCAAACTTTTATGGGGAGTATCATTACAACAATGTTCTATAAACCAGTTCCCATTAGGGCATATAAATGCTCTTTATCTGCTAATCTCATAGTCATACCCAAGATTGAATTTGATATAATCCTGAGTATGGATTGGTTTTCTTACCATGATGCAAAAATTTATTGTAATGTTAAGGATGTTAATATTTTTTATGATGATGATAAAGAACGCCTTTTCATTAGACCAGAATCGTCACCACCTAGTTCTTATCTAGATCCACCTACAGTAGCTCAACTAAAATCAATTATTTAGGATGAAGAGAATGAAATATTTATGGGCGAGGAAAGGAATTTTCAAAGAGAGGATGTACTTATTCTGAAAGAATATGTTGATGTGTTTCCATAATATTTACCTAGACATCCTCTAGAATGAAAAATTGAGTTTTCTATTGATTTAATTCCTGGATCAAGGACTATATCCAAGACCCCTAATAGATTGGCCACAATGGAATTTGTGGTACCAAGGAAACAACTAGAGTAATTGAGTAATAATGTATTTATTCTCCATAGTGTTTCTATGTGGGGATCCCCTATTCTTTTTGTTAAGAAGAAAGATGGATCTACGAGGTTGTGCATTGGCTATAGGGAGATTAATGCTATAACAAAAAAGAACATGTAACCATTACCTCACATTGATGATTTTATTTGACCAAATTCATGGAGATGAATAGTTTTCAACTATTTACCATCAATCTGGATATCATCAGTTGTGCGTGAAGAAGGAGGAAATTCCGAAAACAACATTTCGATCTGGGTATGGGGATTACGAGTTTACAATAATTCCTTTTGGATTGACTAATGCACCCTCTGACATCATGGATTTAATGAATAGAGTTTTCAAAGAATATATTTATTACTTTTTAGTGTTATTTATTATTATATCATGGTATACTTTAAAAGCTAATAAGATCATGAAAATCACTTACACATTATTCAAAATACGCTTTGAAGACATGAATTATTTGGGATGTTTAGCAACTGTGAGTTTTGGCTTCAGGAGATTTCTTTTCATGGCCATATTTTCTCTATGGATGGAATCTATGTTGATCCTTATATGATAAGAGAAATACAAGAATGGCCAACACAGATGACTATACTTGAGGTACACAGTTTTATTGGATTAGCAGGTTATTAATGGAGTATCATCCAGAATTTTTCCCGATTGGCTAACCCATTAAGTAAGCTCACACGTAAATGGGTTAAATTTTTTTGGACCAAAGAGTGTGAAGGATATTTTGAAGAATTTATCATATGATTAGTCAATTATCCTATATTGACTCTACCATCGGGGAATGATGGGTTTGTTATTTATAGTGATGCATCAAATAAAGGAATTTGTTGGGTCCTTTTGCGGAATGATAGAGTTATTGCCTACACATCCCAACAGGTAAAAATTCATTAGAAAAACTATCCTACTCATGATATTTTATTATCATCTATAATCATTTCTTTAATGATTTGGAGACACTATCTCTATGGTGAAAAATTTGATATATATACCAATCACAAGAGTTTGATGTATATTTTCTCCGAGAAAGAACTCTGCTTGAGGCAAAAATGATGGCTTGAACTACTCAAATATTATGATTGCACGATACAGTACCACATTGGGAAGGAAAATAAGGATGCAGATGCTTTGAGTAGAAATGATCACGTATTTTTGAACAAGAATAGAGTATAAAAGGATCCTATATAAATAGACCTAGTAAATATGGATATGGGAATAACCCTGGAAGGTGAAACATCAATGGCTTTTCAATTGGTTTCCAAACCATATTTACTAGAAATGAGAAAAAGTTATCAAGATGATGAGGAGTTTCAAAAGAAGATAAAATCTGTGAACAAAGGGATATTTAGTGACTTTGTATATGAAGATGGAATTTTGTAATTTTGTAAGAGGCTTTGGGTTCAAAATATACCTGATCTAAAAAGGGAATTGTTTGATGATTCTAATAGTTCTAATTTCTCTATACACCCTATAAGCACCAAAATGTATATATATTTGAAGGATCATTTTTTGTGGGACAACATGAAAAGGTAGAATGCTGATTTTGTATCCAGATGTATGGTTTTTCAACAAGAGAAAGCTGGAAGGAAATATCCTGGAGGAGTCATGAAACCTCTTCCCATTCCAAATGGAAATGGGATGATATACCGATTGAATGTTTCATGTGGCTACCAAATAATCCTAGAAGAAATGATGCAATATTGGTCATTTTTTATCATCTTACCATGTAAGAACATTTTCTTTCTATAAAAAAGGATTTACCACTCGAATGTTTAGAAAAACTATATAACAATGAATTTGTAAAACTTCATGGAGTACCACTATCGATTGTTTCTGATCGTGATCCCTGTTTTACATCTAGATTATGGAAAAGTATTCAACATTCCCTGGACACTGATCTTAGTTTGAGCACTGATTACCACCCCCAAACTGATGGAAAATTAGAACAGACTATTAAAACTGTAGAATACATGTTGAGATTATGCTCACTTAACTTTCAAGGTATGTGGGATCAATATTTACGTCTAGTATAATTTCTCAATAACATTATTTTCCATTAAAATATTTAGATGGAACCATATGAAGCGTTATATGGAAAGAGATGTTGCACACCAACATGTTGGGATGATGTTGGTGAAAAAAAACTCATAGGACCAAAACTTGTGGAGGAAATGATGGAAAAGGTGAAGGCAATCCAAACCCACATCAAAGAAACTCATTGTAGGCAGAAGACCAATGATGATAACCAAAGGAAGGATTTGGAATATCAGGTAGAATATCTTGTTTTCGTGAAGTATTCTCCATGGAAGGGTTTTATACGTATCAATAAGAAGGGAAAATTGAGTCTCATGTACATCAGACCATTCAAAATTCTAGAATGAATTGGGGTTGTAGCTTACTATTTGGCATTTCCGCCAAGTCTCTCAAAAGTTCACGATGTCTTCCACATATCAATATAGAGAAAATAAATTCCTGACCCAACGAATGTACTCATCTATGAGGAATTAGAACTGGAACACGATCTATCTTATAGCAAAGATCTTGTCAGGATTCATGATACAAGTAAATAAGTACTGAGAAATCGGACGACTTGTCTGGTAAAAGTTCAATAGTGAAACAAAAATATTGAATAGGAAACCTGGGAACCTAAGGTACTTATGATGAAGAACCAACTATGTATTCTTACAAAGAAATAATCTAGAAATTTATAAAATGATATTATATTGAGGGGAGAATGTAACACCCCAAACTTCCACGGTACGCTTCTCTTTGAATAATACAATAGTGTCTATTGTCTTCAACTTCGAGTTCTTACACACCACAACCAATCAAACTAGTTGTTATGAATAGTAATACCCACTTTTTATAAATTCTAAATTTCAAAATGGATATCATTTTTGGATTTGGAATATTGAAACTAGCTTATGGTGAATTTTTTGGTATTTTTCTAAAAACATTCAATTTTTGATGACTAGTGAAAAACACTGAGTTATAGATTAAATTTGAATATTTATTTAAATAATTATTCATTTTATTTAAATTTATTTTAGGTCAAAATAGATACATAATTCTTGTATCTGTTAAATGTAATTCATTAAACTTAGTTGATAATAATTTTAGATATTTAAAATTTTATTGAACTTTTCACAGTCTTTTGCACACCTCCTCGGAGTATTTGCAAATTTTCATAAAACTTAATTTTAACGCTTTTTTGAGTTGAATTTCAAAAATCCGAGAGACACGGTTGATATCAGTAAGTAAAATTTGGTTCAATAAGATCGAAATAATATTTGGTGAATAATAGTGTTTTACTTTTAATAACCACGGTTAAAAGTACATGGGGTAATTAAGGGTAAAATGATATTATTATTACCATAACACATGTCCGAATTATATTAGATAAGTATAATTCGACCATAAAAAACCTTAGGCAAAAAATATGAACCTATTGGGTCCACATGGATTAGATTAGGACATCTATTATTATTTAATTAAAAGAAGAGTTAAAAGAGTTAAAATCAATAATTAAAAACCAAAATATTTCTTATATAGGGATAAACATAAGATAAATTCCACTATAAATATTAATTAAAAATTACATAATAGTATTTTATTTATATTTTTTATACATTAAATAATTTAATTTATTTATGACCCAATGATGATGCAATAATTACCTAATTAATGAAATATTAAAATTATTGATATTATAAATATCTAAATAAATGTAATTTGAGAAATTTGATGAAATGCACTAATTTTCTAGGTTAATATGACATATTAGGATTTGTTATAGGATTTATTTTCAAAATATTAATTCTGTTATGAATTTAGAAAAATCAAAATACCAAATAGTGTAAAAATTTATATAAAGAAGTTTTTAAAACAAATATTATATTATTAATTGATATTATATTCAAAAAATCTAAGGTTCCACCAAAAGACATATATAATGATAGGTGTTTTATTAATGAACCAATTGGGGTTCCAATCGAATTATATAGTATGTTTATTAACCATATAACATAAAAATACATAGATACAAAGTTAATGTCAAACTATTTAACTAAGAGTTAAATCTAAAAGATAATGTTAATATATTGACTGAAACCTATCTAAAACCTATTGGTTGACTGGTTTTAGACCTTGACTCACCTTATCCATTAAATAATCCACATTGGAGGCATTAGAAACTGAAATTAATTCTATTATACAATAATATTCCTAGCTTTTCCTAAGGTTCCCCTCACTCCTCTTATAAAAGGGTCATCCCCCTTCTCTCTAATTCACACGTCCAAGCCATTTTTATCAGCAAAAAACCACCCAAATACCATCTCAACTGTACTCCCTTAATCCTATAGGCATTACATTAGTCATAAAGCCAACCAAAGGAGCCCTTTTAATCAAATCAAACGGAAGAACATGAAGAAGAGGTAAATACTTCATCACAACTTTCAAGTTCCATTCTTATTCCTCTTCATATTTCTTTGTTGTTTTGATTACAAAATAACAACTATAGTATCTTATATATACTGTGATGTTATTATAAATATGTTATAACAATATTCATTATTCTATCCATCTTTGGAAGGAAATGTCACTATACATGCGTATGTACAGCTTATCGTCTCCACATCGTGGTGTAATTGTTATATAATACAGTATTATTTGAATGGTTATAATAATGATGTGTAATTGATGTAAATAATAAATAAAACATGATAATTATTCTTTATATATGATATACCATCCATTTATATATTATTTTAATATCAAATGAATGATATTGTCACTCATGCGTATGTATGGATTACAGTCTCCACAAACACGATGAGATAATTCCCCAACGTATCCATTCAAGATTAATTTTCATTGGATGATTAAAAATAATTTCTATAGACTTGAAATAATTACGGATATGAATAAGATACATCCCATCCAAAACAAATATGACTTATGTAACAATGTATATAAAGGAAAACAAATCAGTTAACACCCGAAATGATGACAATACTATGATATTATTTACATAGCAAGGTTGAAAGATCATATATGATATCAGATTAATGTATATGATTCTTTTAAAATTTATTTGCAATTATTTCACAATTATACAGAAGGTTAACCTACTCTCGACCAAGGTAAAGTACACGGTAAGGGTTAATTTTACAATCTCCTTATTATGTGAGTTTGTTTTTACGTCATTATCTACTATGACATATTTACAATCCATGTCCATATTTTGTGAATTATTCTTAAATGGGATTATTTTAAAGTAATTTTTACTAAAACATCATTTTAAATGTCTTAATTATACATTATTCTAAATCATTCCCATTAGTATCCATGTAATCAAAATGTTTTTTAATGTATTAATTTATATGGAAATAAATGTTTTTAAAATTTTAATTACATTAAAAAGTATCAAATTGGTATGGGAAAATTTGATTAAAAAATGTTTTTAAAGTTATTCCTTTTTAAATTTTCTGACTTTTAAAGGTTTTCATGAAATAGTGGATAATTTTCTCAATGATTTCTACGAATCATTTTCATCTATGTCAACCTTATATTGATGGATTTTAAACTTGTTTCATGTTGATTTATTATGATACAAATCATCCATATCGTATTGATGTTTTTGTGATATGTTTGACTATGGATGTGTTATTTTTATACAATTCATGGTTTATGGATAATTTATTGACATTTCATATGGTAGTTTTAATACGAATATTTATGTTATGTTTAACCCTTTACATATGAGGAATGTATTAGACTTAGAGTGTGACACGTGGAACCCACTATAGCTCCTCGATGCATCAATAGGTCTCGTGATACAAAATAGTGTCTTGGCATAATGCCTTGACAAAACTTTATTTCTAGTATTGGTGAAAGACCTTGACTATGTTGTTATGAAAGTATGGAATTATGCATCCCATCATTATTAATGTGGCTATAGTTATTTCATGGTATTATTCGACTAGTAGAATATCAATGTGAGTAAGTAAATGAAATTATTTTGATTTATATATTCCATATTATGATGAAGTTTATGATGAAAATGTTTTTGTTTTAGTTATATAAATTTCCTTAAATGTTTGTAATTATTTATGAAAGTTTCCACTATATTATTATCCTTACTGAGCATCTGAAATCACCCCTTTCTAGGTTTTATTTTTCCCAGGATGTGAAGAAGAATATTATGACTGGCCTTTAGGGATAGTCTATGCGATCTCAGTGTTTCACATGGAAACAATGTTGTTGTAGTTTTCCATTTTATGATGTAATGTGAACCTGATGAATGTATCTATTAATTTCGAGGCTACTAAACTAATCGTTCTATCAATAATTAATCTTTTGTGATCATGATAATGTTATCTAATAATGCACTGACTCTAGGTAAATAGGATTGGGGAATTACATTTATTATAAATATGGTTGAATTTGATAAATAAATTATATCATTTGGATTTTAAATTATAATGTGATAATCTATTGTTGTGGGATGGAGAAAATAATATCTTTAGAGATATGGAATTCCACATCCTTAGAGGGGTATCTACATCATCTTTTTCTTGTATAAATCGAACTTAAGTGGATTTAAATAAAAAATATAAAGTTAATTATATTATTCCAAACCAATTAATGTAAAAGGACTCATTCTAAAAAGGTATGTACCAATTATTAAGGAATACTAGAATATGTTTCTTGAATAATTAATAGGAAACCCACTAGATTGTGAAGTTTCATTTTCTGTAGATACAATCCATGATAGAAAAATATATCTATATGATTCAATAAAAGATATCCGTAATAGAATTACTGAAATTAATGAAACAAATATACGATAACTGTGATAATATATTTTACGACCATGTGTTTTACCATAGGGAGGAAGTGTTAATTTTATTACACAGAAGATGAATCTAAAATGATTATCATTGATAAAATTGAAATTAATCTTATAACTATAAATATCAATCGTTATATGAAATATATTAATGACTTTATTGATCATTAACAATGAGATATAGATATATCAGGATTTATTTTCGTTCTATGTATCATAATAATTGATTTCTAAAAGGGAATATTTAAAAGATGACATTTTGTATGATGTATGAATATTAAAGATTACTATAAATTCCATTTTGGGTTGACTAATTCAAAATATATTTTATAGATCTAATATATATAAATATATTCAGGGATTATCTCAATAGTTTCATTTTATTTATTTATTAATGATATAATAATACACTCTAAAATATTTTATGATAATAATAATATTGTCTAAATCATATTTAGACTATTAGAGAGAAGGAGTTAGATGGAAAAATTAGAAAATAGAAATTATTTAATTATGAAGTTTCCATGGATATTTATATTTTCTATAATGATATAAAACTTGTTGATACTTCAAAGGTAATTTAAATAATGGAATGGGAACCTACAATGAATTTAAGTGAGGTATACTATTTCATTGAATTATATGTTCTCTATCAATTGGTTTTTAAAAAATAATCACAATTATCTAACATGTTAATCATGATTAATTATATAGATTTTATGTCTATATTTAGATAACAATGTAAATAATGGTATGATGGATCAGAGTGTATATTGGTCAATTCACTAATGTTGACATCTTTTTTAGGAAGGGGTGTATTTGACATAAACAGTTATACATTAGTGAAAATAATTTTATGATTACTTATTAACAAAAAAAGAGTTTTTTTATATGTATTATGTAATTTATTGATTCAAAAATATAATTTTCCACACAATGATATTGAATTTCTAGAAGCAATATTTTAATTAAAAATATAGATTCATTACCACTTTGGTAAATGATGTGATATACATACAGATTAAAAAGGATGTGATATATATCCTCACTGGATGATACCATCGTGATGAAAAATTGATGGTTAAAACTACTCATGTATCTCTATTACTCAACACACTACCATCATGGGAAGGAAAATAAGATTTTTGATGAATTGAGTTGGAAATATCATACTGTTTTGACTAAATTGAGTATTGAAAACGGTTATATATTCCAAGATTTAGTAATGTGGGATGTTTTAATTGTTATGTAAGGGAAAAATTGCATCCATTACAAATGATTTCCAAACCATAATTTTTATAAAAATATTCTTTTTTTATATTTATGATAATAGTGTTAAAAATAAATTAAATCCGTGAATGATAGAGGTGAATGGAATTCATCTATAATGAGGTTAGTTTTGAAATTTGGTAAGAGAATTTCCATTCCATTCAGGCCAGAGCTAAAAATATAAATATTTTGTGAATATAATAGATAATATTTATATATACACCATTCTCTAAACAAAATGTTATGATATTTTATAGAATAATTGTTTTTGGATAATACCAAATGGAAAATTATATACTACGTATCATGATTCATGGTTTTTAAAAATGAAAATGGTGAGACAATATATCATAAAGTAGTCTTGATAACACTACCAATTAGTTTGGAAAAATTAGATGATATTACTATGTAATTTCTCAAGTTATTAGAAAAATAATCCTATATGGAATGATTACATATGAATTTTTATTGATCACCACACCATGTGCTCTAATTTACTCTCTATAAGAGATGATCATTATTATGTTCTCCTTCACGCCTATAAATTAATAATGATGTTGGAATTCATGGGTAACAACTATAAATTATATATAGTCATGAAATATGGCTCATAATAATATTCTGGATTTTTTGGATGAAGTATCTTGAATGGTGATGTATTTTTTAGAATTAAATAAAATCAGTGTCTTCGGTATATTGGGGATTTTAGATTAATTGAACGAATTAAAGCTATGGATTAACATTTAGATATTCCACCTAGCCTATATAATGTTCCTGATATGTTCAATAAATCATTATTTTGGAAGTATATTCTAGTCCCAATGAATTTTCTCACCACTAAACTTATATATTTAATTCTAGATTTATCTTTTTATAATGTTTTAATCCAGATTCTTGAAACTGAAGAACATGTTTCACAGAATCAGATTACTCAAGTGGTAAAGGTACATTGGAAAAAATAATAATGTAGAAGAGGTCACATGTCAACCTAAATAAGATAATATTATGAAATACCCCATATCATTTCATGAAATGGTATTTTTGAAATTCCTAGATTAAAATTTTTGAATGGTTTATAAACGTGTAACCCAATATTCAATTATAGTATGTATAATTTTATTTTTAATGAAAAAATAATATATATATATATATATATTTAATAAATGTGTTAAAAAATAAATTCAAAATTAGGAAAAATTAATTTTTTGAAATGCATTATATTTATAAATTCACCAAGTAAAAATAATATTATATTCAATTTTTTAGTTTCTTCCTAAATATTTGTTTTTTTGGTGAATAAAAAAGTATAGATTTAAAAAATTTTCTAATGAAATTATATTTTATAATAATAAAATTAAATATTAAAAAAAATTATAGGATATATATTGTTAATAATTAATAAAATACAAATATTATTATAGTAATGAACTTAATATTATGTACACTATATTTAGTAAATATAAATAATGATTTTTTTAAATAAGAATTTTTTTATATTCTTTTATTTTATTTACTTATTTAAATGGTAAATATCAGTTTTAAATTTGTCTCAAATGATAATTGATTTTATTTAATTTAACACTATTTAATAAAAACATTGGATCCAATCTTGTAAATCTTTTAATTATAAAAATATTTTTATTCATAAAACTAAAATTATTCTAAAAATGTGATCCATTGTGTTTGGTAAAAATATAATTAAATTAATTTTAGATATATAATAAAATTAAAAATTATAAAATTGATTTCATACTTGGTCCCATAATGATTAATATTTCATAATATAGTTAATTAAATTAATGGTCAAAATGAATAGTAACAATATAGAAATATGTATCCCTAATAAATGATAATGAAATATTATTGATGGATAAAATAAGATAGTGTGGTATGAATGGAATAAATATATATATGTTATTTATAATATTTTAATATATTTTGAGAAAATATTTTATTTCGTAGAGCCCATGGACATTTGGATGCATTAAACATGAGAAATACATTAATTCAAAGTGTATCCTCTCCATAAATTATATAAGGGAGACTCCTCTACACCTTTTTTCACAATTTTTCGACTTTTATCCTTAAAATCCTGGCCCTAGTATTTCCCATGAATCGTTAAATTATTCTTATATCCCATTCTCTTTTTCAAATACCAATTTTTCAAAGATAAATTTGTACCCCAAAGGTTGTATCTCTTAAAGAAGTATTTATCTTTACCGAATCATTCAATGATCTGTTCATCATATACATCATATAAATATTTTATACCCATAAAAACATAATAAATATAGTATCATAAATATTCATATATTTTATAATGATTTATGTGTACCATTTTCCACCACCATTCCACTCAACAGAAAATGAAAATAATTAATGCGTTTAGGTACCACCTCACATCACCACATAGTTTTATATTTTTTTTCATGATCAAAATAATTGAATGGTAATTAATATGTAGTTAATGAATATAAGTTTAATTTTTGACATAATTATGATACTATAAATATAATATATCATTTAAATTACTTCCCTTATCCCATAAAAAAATGGCAACATCACTCTTACGTACATGTGGACTACCACATATAAGATGTGATCTGACTCATTTTTCTGGTCCACCATTGATGGATGATTATAAATATATTTATAATAAGGATATATGATATTAATATCATTAATAAAATTATTTATATTATTTATCCTTTATACGTATCTGAGGAGTAAAACTATATAGCCGAAAGTAAAATGAAAAAAGATACAGTTGACAAATAGAATCAATGATTTTAATAAATAATTACCAGTAAATGGGATTTGAAATGTTATATAGGGAATCAATATGGTATTATAATTAAATATATGGTCATTATAAACTAAAATAATTAATATAATTTATTTATTTAGGAGATAAAATCACTTACAAGGAATGTCATACCTGAGGTAAGGGTTTATTTTAAAATACCATCCTTATTCACAATTTTTAATTTTTATCATTACGTTAGAATAATAATATCAAAATTATATATTAAAAAATATATATTTTATTCTTTTATTTATAATCTTATTTTCATATAATTTATTAAAATATTTAATTTTATTTTTTTAGTAAATCTTTTAGAAGACTTTTAAAATTATTTATTCGATGTCAAGATACCTTTGAGAGTATTATTCATTAACAGTTATATAACTATTAATACTATACAATGTATTACTACAAATGGATTATGATGTCAGGGAATAATGCCTATATGGTTAGATTACAATGTATGACATTATGTGTTCAATCCTTACAACACTAGTTTTTATTTCCCATATAATAATTTTTTATTGAATGTTATCTGGGCATTTATTAATCATTTATGATATTAGTTATATGGAATATTTTATTATTTTTATCTCTTATAGATTATTAATGTTTATTTATTCATGATATATTCTATTTTATTATTTAAATTACAACACATTTTATGTAACACAATATTTATGTTTTCATTACCCTAGGATACCATGATGGGTTCTATAAATTGAAATAGAGAGTTACTAAATTCAATAATAAATTATATCTATATTTTTTGAGTTGAATATATTGGATTCGTATGTAATGTGCGAATCATGTATATATACTGTATCATTATACAACTAAACTATTCAAACCTACATGTTCCAATCACTTGTATTTTTGGATAATTTTGTAATATAAACACTAGATTCATGTTATTAGAGTATGGGTAATGAAATTGGTATAAAAGGAGGTTTAGTATAATACATGGATACTCAATTTATGAATTAATATATTATAGAACTTAACCATATTAATTACTAAAAGTATAATTATATATATATTATAATATCATAGGATTTTGGTAATGTGGATATAGTGTGGTTTTCCTATAAAATAAATATATATATGGATACAGTATAGTTTATACAATAGAGGAATAGATACACCTATGGGTAATAAATATCAATTCATAAAATTGTTGAATAACATAATCGTCACTAGTATATGAAAAGTGTGTAGAAGAAATCACACGCATATATTAAGAATCATTTAAAATGATTTTAAATTCATAATGTATTGATATACTCCATTTTTTCAATTATTTAGATATGGTTAATTTCATAAAGAGTGGAACAATAATTAATGAAGATAAAAAATTTAGGTATTTTCCTCCTTGTAATGGAACTAATTATGGAGTTAGAGGAATTCTTAGTAAATGAGATAAACCATTATAATTATATTATTGTAGCTGACTCATTTTATGAAAAATAACATTTACCATATGGAGAGAACAGATGACCCCAACATGGTGGAACCCTCTAATTCTATGAAATGTTTAATAATACACCATCATTAAATAGGAATATTAATTAATTAGTATCATAAACTTCGATCATGAACATAGAGAATATATTTCTCTCTTTTATAAGTTGAAAGATAGAAAATGTTATCATGTATGTTTATCATAATAAAAGAGATTCTAATCAATAGTGGTCATTGATCCAGAACAAAATATAGTTAGATGAAATGACTATTATGTTGTGTCAAAAATTAAATGATACATTTCTAAAAATATATTATCACCATGAGGAACCAACGTATAATGAAATGTTGTTCTTCAATCTAAGGAAATGTGATGGTTAAAATGGTACCAAATATGACTAAAAATTGGAATTTTAAGCAACTCATTTAACAGAATATATATGTAATTAATTGACTTTGATTTATAATTTCATTAGTGGGATGATTAATAGACATCAAGGGGAGTACTATCTTATAAATTATTTATATATGAGGATATAATATCATTTTCCACCATGATAGATAACGATTTATTTATTCTTCTTTTCTTTGAAAATCTGGAAAACAATGTAGTGGTTGAGAACAGTATAAAAGGAAATACAAAATTAGGCATATGGAAAGGGTGAATTTTATAAATTGTAATAATTTTTATTGAAACACCTAGAATTATTATTTTAGGTAATATGATTTCATCAGGTGTTGAGAGAAAAAAACTATTTACAATATTGTAGGAGAAATAAAAATATCAATGATTAATTTTTCAACAATAAGTATATGAGAAAATATATAAATTAATACCCCATGATGTAAATGAATTTTAATAAATAAAGGATAAGGGAGAAAAATGTGGTTATGAGATAACTATAGTTAATGATAATGTTTCTAATGATTTTCTATAAGGTATGAATTTTTTATTCATCTCTACAAAATCTATTATTACTATTATTATGATCTGAATGGATATCATTATGAAATAATGATTCACCCTTTTGTACTCTATTTCATAATTTATATATTCATTCATTAAATTTTATTCAATCCACAAATAACCCCTTAACATCTTTAAAATAGTATAAGGCTTTCAAAAATATTTTAAATAAATGTATAAAATCATCAATAATAATTTTTATGTGAATTCAATAGCCTTGAAACTACTAAAATTTTGATGGATTCTTCAACATATAAAAAGTAATATCTTCATTAATAAATATTCATTTGTATATCCATTCAAAAAATTCATAAATAAGGATTCATTAGTAATTCCATCAATAAAATTACATAAAAATAATAAAAATTATTTTCTTCCAATAATTTTTTATCAGGAAATGTTTTTCCATGGTTCCTTTAAATATATTTTACAAAAAATAATTACATATAATGTTATACTCTTAAAACCATTCTAGATCATTATCCCATGAGAGTAAAAAATATCAATTTTCTATTTATCATAAGTCACATATACATGTTATCCATTGACTTCACCAAAATAAGATTGAAAAAATTACTTCATCATTTTAAATCCATTTTTGAACATCATTCTACACCAATAGATTAATTATCAATGCATAATTTCCTTCAAAATATAATTTTATGTTCACCAATATACTGAAAATAAATTTGAATGAATATATTTATAGATATTCTGTTATAAGCATTATGATTAATCTATTTTTCAAACAAATTATCCATATTTATTTTCAATAATTAGTCACGATACAAATTTTTGAGAAAAGAATATCACAAATGATTTCATAGTGGTTACCCATATGTTATTAACTCTATTTGAATATGAGATTATTTTATCAAAAAAAATATTTCATAAAAAATGGATGATAATAATAAATTAACGAATTTATCATGTGATATAACTTTAATTTAATTATAAATGTAGTTATACAAATTAATTACCCATAAAAACACTATTTGGAATCACATGATGTTGTATCTAATATGTTTTTTTAAATTCATTTTTTATTGAATCCAAAATCTATGGTAGCGTACTTATATAGTATGATTCCACTTAAGATATTCACTTATTTAGACTACATCATGTAAGTTATAAAACCCCGGGTTTCTAGTGTATGCTAGTATATACTAATGTATGATTTGTCCAATATCAAAATTAAATCATATTCTTTAATTGGTTTTATATAATTTTAAATAAAATTATATAATATAATAAAGAGGAACCTCTATACTACATAGTAAAAATTTTAAGGATAAGAATTTCGTCCAAACCCACATCATTAATTATTTTGAATCTAAACATGTGGAAAATTATTCAAATTTATTTTTATATCATCAAACATTATATATTTCTTGGAAATTTCATTCTGTTTAAACGTGTTATAATATATAGTGTACTTCTATAAATTATCTTTCAGTGAAATTACATTACAATGTTATAAATTTGATATTTTCATCATCTCATAGGGAATAATAGGATGTTTATATATTATTTTATACAATATATTATTTATTTACACATTCTATATTATTTTAAATTAATATTTTTGTACTAAAATTTAGATAAACCATCATGAACTTGCATATAATCATGTGAAATAAAATGTTTCGATTTAGTAATATAGTTTTCAAGTTCATTATTTATGTTTTTATATGTTTCCGTTAAATTTGACCAAACATTTTAGAACTCATTTTTTCCATAATCGACTTTCTTAGTATCCTTACATGGTTTCATAGTTGTATTAAAAAAAATTCCATTAAAATCAAAATTATCATCCCTTTCAAATCATAGTGTATATTTTCTAGATGTATAGTCATGAATTACATATCTCTATTACCAAACAAATCATATAATCAAATAATTTCTTATAGACATTTAAATCTAATTTTAGAATATAAAATAAATATCCAGTCATGAGTTTCTTCCTTTAGAAACCAATTTCCATATAATTATTATATCTTAGTATTTTTCATTCATATTCACTAGACCTAAGTTATTATAAAATAAATATTATTCTTTTTTCTTAGGAAAACAAAAAATTGTTCATTATAATATAAGAGTTGATACATCATATTGATGAAAATTATAACCACAAAGCTATCAATAATGTACTAGTATAGATTGAAAATATTTTTTTCATCAATTACAATGGTCATATTGATATATTTTTATCCAATTATAACATATAATATGGTTTCTAACAGAACATCTTCATTAATACTAGTTCATTAAGACATTTATATTGTTAGAAATGATAGTTTTAGTATTAAATTAAAAATGTGTAGAAATAAAAAATCTTTTACGAACCTTATATTATTATTCATTATATAGATAATCATTAAATTTAATGAAAATAAAACTAATTTTCAATGTCAAACATTTAATCCACATGAAAAAAGAAAGGAAAATAAAATATCCAACCAACATTTATTGTTTATCTATAAAATATATAACTAAAATGTCTATTATATAAATCTATATTGATTATAATTAGTGAATATATAAACTAACTAAAGAAACATGGGATATATTGGATACATAATTATGTTATGTAGATTAATTGAGTACAATTAAAAGGTTTGAATAATTTGGAAACATTTTATAATAGTCATTATAAAATAACATTTTTGATTCATTATTGTTATCATCTACTCTCAAATTCTTTTTTCGGCCATACCTAAATTCATCAAGAATCAAATAAAATATTTGGAATATTCTTTTACATGTTTCAAAATAAATATAATATTATACATCTTATATTTAATGGATATTCCACTCAATCATAAATCATACACTAGTTACATATGAAATCATCATATTCTCATCAAAGCAGACATATTTTATTCCCCATTTATAACCCCAATATGTAAAATACATTCCCTGTTTGAATATACCACATTACAAACTATAATAATTAACATTTCCCACTACCTCATTTTTCATCCTCAATAGTGAATTAAATATTACTCCTTGAGTCTTTTATATAAAGAAATATTCACATTTTCACATCCTTGTAAACATCAACATAAGATAATAAAAATATATACAAATTTGCCAATTGCAATCTATTAAAATAATTAAAATATAATTATTCATTAATATACTAAATTCCTAGAAAATTAATGCATTTTATTTCCTTAATTTGGAATCTTAACATCATTATCATTCATCATTATCTTCAAATAATATATATTATATTATGTTCATTTCGTAACATTGATATTTTTTGGATTCATTCAAGATATAAAAGTGTCAAAGTTCATCTCAATGCTTAATATTCCTTTTCATTCACTTCTAAATGTACACAATAATATATACGGTTTTTTTAATATTATTTTAATATTTTATATATTGAAACTCAATAAATCATAATGACGTGATATCTTCATAATCACACTACAAGATATTTTTTAGTTTCAAGTCTCACAAAATACATTTTTTAAATTATATCAAGGTCTTAATTTAAATAATTAAATGATATGAAAAACCATATATTTATCATTCCATCATTTTTAATTTCCTCATTCATCATATTGTGAAAACCTTTTTTCTGTTTGAGAATCATATTTATTAAATAAAATATCTTCACTTTATTAAATTTCATTGAAAATTTAAAAAAATTAATATTTTTATTGTGATATTTGATTTATTTTGATGAAAATATTTTGACTAATATAAATTTTATTCCATTTATTAAAAATATATATCCATATAATAATAGATATTTCATTATTTAAATAAATAATATTATCTAAAATTCCCATTTTTTCAATATAATATAAAAAAATTTAAAATTCAAGTATTGACATTCTAATTTACAAAATTAGTCTTAGTTAATTTTATTTTACATTCATAAAATCAAATTATAAATAAATAATGTAATTAAATACTATTCCAATCCTAGTGTAACGTTTTGATCATCAATACATACTCATCTTAGGTTCTTAAATTATATTTCGATATCTTATGTCACTCTTCTAATGTTTCAATGAATTTCATAAACAAAATTATCATAAAAATGAAAAGAATTTTTGGTTCATATGATATTGATAGATTTTCAACACTTTCAAAACACTACAATGTTTATATATTTTATGGATAAATTAACTTTAAAAACACAGAATCATCCTAATGAATTTTTGAGTAATCCTTATAATGACATTCATTTTCTTACAGACTAATGAATCATACTAATTATGTCTTTCAATACCCTTATAATCTCATGATATGATCATTATTAATTCTAGATCCATCATTATAAACGCCCCACATTATCATTCTCTTCTTTAATTTGTACTTTTATTACCGTTATAAAAAAAATCCCTCGAAACATCAAAGGGATTTCTAAAAAAACATCATATCATCACAAAACAACATCCAAATTAAATTGAAATATATTATAATATTCTTCACACATATGAAAAATTGAATTAATTATTCATCATAATGTGGCATATATATTATTTCTTAATTTTTCATCAATAAATCATTGTGAAAACAACCTCAACAATTAATCAAAAAAATCTAGATAGACACCTTTTATTTTGAATCATAATTCATTGTATTCCATGAAGATTATTTCCACAAAAATTTATTATATATATGTTTACATATAATATTTTTAAATCAATTTTCTTATAATATATTAAAATTTATTTTTCTTATTTAGAGTTCATACAAGAATACAATTATATATTAACATTAAAAATATAATTGACTATAAATAACAATTCATCATCTGAAATACATTAGAAAAGGACAATATAGAATATTTATATTTAATATCTTACTAAATTTGAAAAAATCATAACCAATATGGATGGTTGAACTCAATAATGGGACGAGAATTAACAAGAGATCATGGGATGTATTGAGTCATTCAGATACTTTTAATGGTTAGGAATGTTCACACTCTATGTGAACGGTATCGAAGATAGTTTGTTTATAAGTTGAATAATTTTTCAATAAAAATGGGTGTTTAAAATTATATTTATGGAGCATAAAAATTCCATTATTGGGGATTTTTTCTCATGATGGATTGAATTATTTTTTTGATCATAATTTATCTATAATTTGTTAATCGTATATATATAAGTTTATGAACCATGATGGTGTTTGATTTTAGTAGGTGATAACTATTATTATACAATACTTTTAATACATCTTTATATTTTTCTTTCAATATATTATTTTCAATTAAAATTATTCTCATACATTATGTTTTTTTTATTACAATAATTATTTATTTTTTAGTGTATTCTACTAAAGAAGTAGGGTATTCAATTCTTCGTGTACATTATTAGTCAACCATATGATATAATAGGATAAATGAACTGTTGGAGTGCTTGATGGATTTTAGTATGTTTGTATTAGATTGTCTTCCCATAATAATTTCAATTTTTTTATCATCTTTAGATTGGGATCATTATTAATGATTAAAAGATTGTTCTTATTTTAATTGTTTGGTGATTTATATATTTATTTAAATGAACAGAAAAAGGGGATCAACATCTAGTTGTAATTATAAAGTGTAACCATAGAAAATCTAAAAAATATGTTAAGGTATACACAAATATTTAAAATCTCATTAAACAATATATTTATTGTTGACTCATTATTATCATTCTTATGATAGAAAATTCTTTATAATTAATTCCAACAAAAACCAATCAACAATCATTATCTTCATATTTCTGCTTATTATTATTTTTAGAATCTATATGATTCAAATTAATTCGTTAAAAAACCATTATTTTTTTACTTATAAGGTAATAATTAGAAAGATGGAAAAAAATATGAATGTATAAACCTCGTTTATTACAGCTTATGGTGTTTCGAATAATATAATAATACCTTATAAATACATTTTTGGAATAATACATATGATAATTTGGGTAAACATTCCATTTTATTTTTTAAATTTACAACCTTGTGAAAACTATTATTTATAATATCTCTTTTTATATTTTCTATATTTTATTAATGATTATTTTTTTGTATAGAAATATTTAAATTCTTTTTTGAATAATAATATTCAATACATTTTCAAAGTTTACGTTTCTTTTTTTATATGGTATTACTTTTTGTGTACCTAATGTCTATCTTTTCATATATTTTCATACTTCCATATGAAATAAAGGTGAAAATTATGTATTATATTTATTATTTACATAAATAAGGAATAATTATGTACTATATAATTCATCAATAAATCATTAATTGATGTGTTTGGAATGCATATTCATATATACCTTTAGTTCCCTATGAAATTAAATACATCTAATCAAGGTTATGTAATCAAATATGTGGTATTTCTATGTTAAAATGATCTACGATCTCAATATTATTATCGTTGGGTGAGTTTCAATTTTATAATATTATGAGATATAATAGTGATTATAAATGATTCATATATATCATCATTAACACATTAATTTTGATTATGTAATTATTTTATAACGTATACAATGAGAAATCTCAAAAAAATCAATTATATAAAATTCAAAATTTTCAGATAAAACCTGTATAAAAGGTATGTGCCTAGTGTTTTTGATTTCATTATTTATTATAGATAGTGACAATGTTTTAAAATGAATATAATTAAAAAAAATATAAATATACATAGGTATAGTTTGTGGAAAATAATTAAAAATATGTAAATTTATTTCATCCCCCCATGAAATGTGTTACTATCATTATTTTTCCAGAAACGACAAGAGGTATCCGAAAAACCTGTGTCTTCTCCAAGTTATATTATTTACCACTAGAGAAAACATTTGTTTTATAAAATCTATATTATTATTATAATAATTATTTAAAGTTTAATGTTTAATCTAAATTTAATTATTAATATATTGTATCCTATAATTTATTGTGAAAATTATAATTTCTCAAAGAAATTCATGGGACATAACCTATTATATTATTGTATATACCTCCATAGTGTGAATTTAATGGTATTTATAGAATTCCTATATTATGTTACTATGAATAATACTGCCATGAAAAATTTGGAACATGATAAAAACTAATACAATCTTATTATAGAATCTATATTTATTAAATAATTAATCGAAGGTAATGTGCTTCATGGCTGGACACAAAATATTAGAGGTTATTATTGACATGTATAATGTATTTTTAAATTTTAAATAATATTAAATATAAATATAAATATAAATTATTTTGGTATATGAATTAATAATTATGAGACAGTTTATATTTATTTTAATTGGATAATTAAATTTTGGGAAATATATATTATCTTTGTAAAAAAATTCTTATTTTAACATTTTAATATGTTTCTAAATATATGTATTCATATTTTTAATAAAAACACTATTTATTAAAATATATATATTTTAAACAAAATTACCATCATAATATATAGAGAAATAATATTACAAATTATAATTTTAAGTAGCATGTTTTCTATAAAAATATAAATCAGAAAATTTATTATTCCCAGCAACTCCAAAAAAATACACACGTGGATAAAAAATATTTGTTATTCATTAAACCATATGAATATAATGAAAATATATTGAAACAACAGAAATTAATGAAATTAATTTCAAATTAATTTCCAAAATATTAAGGAATATATAATGGAATATTTCAATTGAAATGGATTTTTTTTTGTTATTTGAATTTCGAACCTCATTGTATATAGAATATGGGTGATTATAGTTGGAAATATGATTCTCAATATAAATTTCAATATTAACCACTCTCATTGTGAAATATTAATATCCTAAAAAATAAAAAAAGGATAAATTTTTTTCTAAATAAAAGAGAATTTTTTTTGGAAAATGACAGGGCTTTTGAACGTCAATGATTAATATATTGAATGAAATATTTACCTCAATAAATCATAATCAGTAGGGACTAATGAAAAAGTAATAAAAATAATGAATTATGTTGAATACAATGAAAAGTTTTATATTAGTTAAGCAGCTATAAATTTCATATGTATTGTATATACTAATGATAATTGTAACGCCCCGACCCTAGTTACCCAGAGTCGGTGCATTATTACATAACATTGGCATGATCATGAGAAAGATCAAGTCTCGAAAGACCGATTAGTTTAGTAGCCTTGGAATAACTAGATACATCCATAAATTTTTACATTACATCATAAAAAAAACATATTGTCTTCATATCCCCTCATACTATCCCTGCAGGTCATTCATAAATTACTTCTTCATAATCCTGGGAAAAAAATAAAACATTGAAAGGGGTGATCTCGGATGCTCAGTAAGGATAACATTATAGCAGAAGCTTTCATAAATAAGCATAAACACTTAAGTCAATTTATAACTAAAACAAAAGCCTTTTAAACTTGAACTTCAGCATAAAATGGCAAAGGTAAAATGAAATAATGCCATTTACTTACTCACATGGATATTCTACTAGTCGAATGATCACATGCAATATCAATAACCACTTTCATAATGATGGAATGCATAATGCCAGACTATCATAACCACATAGCCAAGGCCTCGTGCCAAGACTACAAATAAGATTTTGCCAAGGCCTTGTGGCAAGACACTAGTTTGTCTCATGAGACCTACCGATGCATCGAGGAGCTATAGCGGCCTCCACCCGTCACTTATTAAGTCCAATTCATTCCTCATATGAACATGTTTAAACGTAACATAAACATTCGTATTAAAACTAGCATACGAAATGTCAATACTTTTACCACAAACCATGAATGGTATAAAAACAGCACATCCACAGTCAAACATAACTCATTCGATACAATATGGAAGATTGTATTGTATCACATTAACCTCAATCAAGAATAATGAAGGATGTTGACATAGATGAAAATAATCATCAAAACTATTTGAGAGAAATATCCCCCTTTTCTTGAAAACATTTAAAAGTCACACTATTTGTCAAGAAGCCATTTAAAAGTAGATTTTTGAATCAAAGTGTCCCATACCACTTTGAAACTTTTTAAAAGGAGTTTGATTTCTAAACTTTAATGTCCATATAAATAAATCCTTTAAACCATTTTTAAAACATGGACATTAATGAGAAAGGTTTAGATGAATAAGTCTTTAAAACATTTAAAAATGGTATTTTAGTTAGAGATTCTTACCAAAAGAGACACTTGAATACAAATAATTGAGGTGATCAAAACTTTGTAATATCATGAGAATAAAGGGAATCATGATATACTATGTCAAAGTACATTATATATACACCACATAAAAGTGATTTGGTGTATATCATCAAAGAAGTCTCAATGGAATGTAAATTGAGATGAAATCTCTCATAAAGGTTGTATCCTTAGGTTAAGGATAAATCAATGACATAATTATGTGTGACAAATATAAATACACTAAATATGATTGGATATTCAGTGTAAAACAATCAAAGGATATTCACACATATTCTTGTAAAAACAATACCAACGAATTGGATGTTTAACTCAACAAATGGAGAATGAGTTAAAATTACTCTTATCAAATTCATATCAATGACTTGAGAATTACCAATGGAGTGATGATGTGTATCAAACTTATATCCACAGGAAGGGGAGTGGAAATTATGACATAATCAAATGAATAGTGATTCCACACATAATCTTGGGGTAATATAATCAATGAAATATGTGTAAATCCAAATGAGTGGAAATTGAAATCTCAAATTCCCTTATCGATTAGGTAACTTACGAAACATACACCCATGAAAGAAGTATCATACCATGATGATGTAAATAACCATAAATTAAAGTATATTACACAATGAATACGATCATGGGCAGTACACATACACCACATGCAATAATTATGTGGTGATCAATGGAATTCTCACGGAATTAAAAGTGAGATAAGAAAACCCTTACCTTGTACTTTTCCTTGGTTGGGGTAGGTTAACCTCCTGTATAATAGTGAAATAATTGTTACTAAATTATACAAGAATCATATACATTAATATGATATCATATATGATCTTTTAATATTGATTTGAGAATAATATCTTAGTATTATCGCCGTTTCGGGTGTTAACTTACTCATTTTCTTTATATGTTTTGTTACATAAGTCATGTTTGTTGTATCTTATTCATATCCAGAATGATATCAAGTCCTTAAACATCATTTTTAAATCATTAAATGATAATTATACTTGAATGGATACGATGGAGAATGAATCTCATCGCGTTCGTGGAGACGGTAGTCCGTACGTAAGCACGAACGCTACTTTCATTTAATTTTTTATTTTAAAATAATCGAATCCAAATGATACATAGGTATATTAATATTCCAGTATAATATAATATTTTATATATGTTACTTAAGTTCATTAACACCATCCTTTATACGTTCCATGTGTGGTATGAACGAGTCATATCATTTTAAGGGGGCGGTAGTCCGCACTTCCTCAAATGAAATTATCGTATGTATATACAACATGAAACGAATAATGGTATGAAATAAAATGGAATTACAGAAGCTTATATATAAAATATATATCATTAATATCATATTTAATTACAGTGCCATCATAATGGCCACCATGAGAGGCGGTAAGATGTATTTGAACAATCATCGTTTCGTGAGGCGTTAGTTTGCCATCCACAGAAACATTATGTTCATCATCCATTAGATGGAGTTGTGTGTATGTGTAGTTTGAATCCTTCTTATAACAACATCCTAGTATATTGAGGATACTGGTGTTGTTACAAAAGAAAGGAAATAAAAAGAGTTTGGGGGTTGAAGAAGCAAAATAAATGAAAATAATTTAAGAGAAATCGTTACCTTTAATTTAGGTAACTCACTTTGGTTGGAACCAAAGGACTTCTTGAAAAGCTTTCTCCCTAAAGGGAAGCTTCAAGGAGGAGGAGAGGGATGTGGGGAGATTAGTTGGGCAGAGTTTGGACGAGCCAAGTGGCTTGAGAGGTGTGAAGAAATGAGAAGGAGGAGTGCCCTTTTATAAGAGGGGTGAGGGGCACCTTTGGAAAAGCTAGAGATATTAGTTTATAATAAATTCATATTCGGTTTCCAATGGCTCCAAAGTTGACTATTCAAAGGTTAAGGTGGTGATGGGTCGAAAACAACTCAACCAATAGAATTTAGACAGGTTTGGGTACTTATATTAACCTTATCTTTAAGTATTAACTCTAAGTTAATTAGCTTCACTTTTACAATGTCTCTTTGTATTTTTATATTATATGGTTAATAAACTTACCATATACATACAAGCGACCCCCAAGTGGTCCTTTAATGATGAATTTATCATGATATAAGTTTCTTGGCCGAACCTTAGATTTTTAAGAATTTAATATCAATTAATAATATAATATTTGTTTTAAGAACTCTTTTATGTCAATTTTGACACTATTCAATAGTTGATTTTTGTGAAACTCATAACAGATTGATTACTTCAAACAAAGTCAATTAAATCCATCCTAATATATCATATTATCCTATAAAATTAGTTTAATTCATTAAAAGTTTCATATTATATTTATTTGGGTATTTATAATATCAATTATTTTAATTGTTCACTATTATAGTAATTACTGCATCATCATTGTGTCATAAATAAAATAAATTATTTAATGTCTAACAATTATAAATAAAATATCATTATGTAGGAAATCTTTTTATATTTCTAATGAATATTTATAATCGAAAATCCAACATGTATATCCCTATGTAAAAATTGTTCTTCTAAAAGATGTAAGCTTATGCCATTTTTATTTTTATTTTAACTTTATTAATGTAAAGTGTCCCTACCACATACAAGTGGCTCCAAGGGGTCCCCAAATTGACCCAAGGATGCTCATGGTCGGGTATGTGTCCACCAATAAGGTTAGGACACGTTTTAGGGTAATTCTGTATTATTATAATATTATTTTTTAACCCTTATTTACCGGATTTACCCTTTAACCATGGTAAATAAAATATTTACCACAGTAACTATTCAAAATGTCTAAAAATAAAAGTTACCTATTTACACAATTTGAACATCATGATTCCAAATATGGAATCCATCTTCCTAAATTCAAAACACAGAAGTGGCAGAAATTAATTTAAAATTAATTCCCGCTGTCAAAACAAAAAGCGTGTTTTTAAGAGATAATAACTATCAAAAGATTGACACTTGTTTAAGTTCGGTTTAATTGTAAAATTATGTCCAATGACCAAAATTATATTAAATGGTAAAAATATATTCTAAATATAATTTAAAACCACTCAAATTCATAATTTATCAATATTAATTATTTTGATTAAAATAGTTGTTTTTAATTAAAATTTAGTAATTTTCACTATTCATCAAAACATAAAAGTTATCTGAAAAGTACCAAAATTTCACCCTAGGCTAATTTTGATATTCTGAATCCAAAAATGAAGTCCATTTTGAAATATAAAATATATATAATTTTAAAAAGTAGTTATTACTATTCATAACGGCTAGTTTAATTGGTTGTTAGAACTCGGTGTTGCGTACAACATACGCTATCACATTATTCAAAGAGAAGCGTACCGTAGAAGCTTGGGATGTTTCATTTTAAATTTTTGATGTCCCCATTTAGTCAAAAAGTTTAAAATATAGTATTTAAAAAGGGTTCACTATTATAGTTGATAAAAGTGCAATACTGAAAATGAATTTGTTCTTGCATTATATCTAAGAAACTCATAATATGGATTCTAAAATTATAAGGATTATATAAAGATTAAAATTTAGTTAATACTATTCATAACCTTTTTTGAACGGCTTGTTTGGTGAGTCATGGTGCGCTTGAACTCGGTGTTGCGTGTAGTGCATGTTATTGAATTATTTTGAAGAAATAACACACTATGAAATCTTGGGGTGTTACATTCTCCCCTCCTTCAATAAATTGCGTCCTCGCAATTTGAAATTGTTCTTCGAAAATAAAAGGTTGAAAATAGAAAATATATTTGTGGGAAAACCCACATCGGAAATTGGTTTACTAAAATTTAGTCTTAATATGAGGAAAAGAGAAATGAAAGGGTCACCACCAAATTATGATCTCGATTAGGAGAACATTGGTGGCTATTAGAGACATATAATTGGAGGAAAAACGTAAATATTTATAGGTAGTCGTTGAGGTCATCAATCACAACCAAGTATAAAATTGAGGTCCTTAAACTCATCAATCTATGATGATTTGAAGTACCATCGGTTCAACAAAATATAGGGTATTGGGATCACACATTTTTGACATTTCAAAATATCTTAGTTGAAATCCCACATCGAAAAATGAATTAATGAGGCCTCTATTTAAAATAAAGAGTGGAAAGTATGATGATTACCGAAAATAACACATACTAGGGTTCCATGTAGGAAAATATGGATATGGAGGAGAAATCTAACCATCAATTATCTGATGGAGAGTGGTAGAGAACATGGCTATGAAAAGGCCAACAATCCCAAAGCCATAAATTAGTGATGATTTAAGGTACCATCTAGGACAACATTTTTTTTAAAGTTACATTACATAAGGAATAGGAATTCATTTATGATATTGACTAAGAACATTATGAGATATACTTAAATTTTAAGTTGATTTTCATTCTTTAATAAATTTCCACCACTAACTCAATTTTTTTTTTAAACGATGAGTATTCAAGAAGACTTGGTCACACTGGAAGAGCTAGAATAAACTTCTATAGAATCACATGATCCATGCAGGATAAACCATATATTAATCCAAACCAAAATGGTTAGTGAATGGTCTAATGATCCCCCAAAAGGATATTCATTGAGATAAATATGCACTAATTTTAATTTCTATAATTAAACCAACAATACCCCAAAGTTAATTAGATACCATTCAATAATCAATTGTCCTTAAAATCCTTTAATATAATCCAAACTAATATTGAAACCCAAAACATAGAAGAATTTGATTATTTAGTCTCCCATGTTACATTGTATCTCCAAATTACATCAAATACTCTTAAAGTCACATACTTAAAAGTAATCATCACATATTCTCTGTTATAGGTTAATCATTTCCATAAATAACCCAAATCACTATAAATCAACAATAAAAATGTAGATAAAAATCCACCATTACTCTACAAATGAAACCTCATTGTATTATATTTTCCTTGGGCATATAGTGTTCCTAACAAAACGAACATCTTCCAAAATAACATTTATCACTTAATCACCAAATCATTTTCCTATACCAAGGGTATTCATTTGATAAGACATAAGAACCCAAATCATATTATTATTGATCAATAAAATCATTTAACAAAAAAAAATAGTCACACTAACCAGGGACTTCACGTAGTCCAGCGGTAGGCGATAAATCCTAATCGCACTTTGGTTGTGGGTTCGATTCCCACAGCTTTGTCTGACGCGATGGGTTGTCACACGGTCTACGTGTTGTCCTTTTTCAAAAACTATATTTTATAATATTACCAAAATGAGATAAATTCCTCAAAATAACATAATTTAACCACAAATGTTATATCATACTTTGTATTTTCATCCCAAATTATAATAACTTATCATTTTCTCAAACCCCAATGATCATATAAACCAAATGGTAATTTATACCTATATCCACAAGAGAAGAGACAATTATTCCTCAAATATCATTCTCACATGGCAAACTGCGGGGTTACAAATACAAGAGAAAATTATTCCAAAGCAAACCCATCAACAAGGAGTGCTAATACTTTTTAAATTTTTCTCCAGACATTTATTTCCACATAGCTTCTTCTTTGACCCAGAAAATATCCTATAAAATAGGACATTCACTCGGGTAATGGCCAGGTCCCCTACATTTACGACAAATGACTGTAAATGGACTCTTGGGCCCCTTTTTATCTTCTTCCATAGTACTCTTCATTTTTCTTCGGCAATTCTTCACTTTATGTCCTTCCTTCCCGCACGTAAAACATTTCGTTGTCCCATTGAGACACTTTCCTGGGTGTCTCTTTCCACAATTCCTGCATAATGAAAATTGAGGTTTCTTTTCTCCATGGTCTCCATTGCTGGAGATCTTATTATTTATCACCTTTCTCTTCCATGTTGAGTCTGGGAGTTGGTTAATATATATGTTGTTGATCATATTTTTGGAAAACTGATTTGGCATAAAGGCGATATCTTTTACGCCTATCAACATTCCATTTTGTTGCTCATTGCCACCACTGTTCCCAACTTGTACATCATTCTCAAAGTCACTATGACTTCCTTGGAATCCAGCCATTGACTAAAACCAGAAGGCATTGTGTGAGTAATAGTAGTCGTAAAATCATTTAGAGATTAAAATGTCACCATATTCTCAATTTGAAACATATTAGGATTAACCAAGCTCATTTTCTCTCATCTTATGTATATATTACTTAAATCGGTTTGTATAGAAAATGTAAATTATCCTAAGCATATCCCCCGGGAGTGTCGTAACCAAGAGTGCAGCAAGGCCCGTTGTCGTGCACCAGTTCCCGTTCGAGTCTAGCTCAAAGCAGTGTTTTCGGGTTTTACCCCCAGGTACATCTGTGCCAGAGCCGCCTCTATATGCTCGTATCCAGACAGGGATGTATTGCTCGGAAAACTCATAAAATCTTTACAATACCAAAATTCTAGGAAGGTTTTTAATACTAATCCTCAAAGTTCATCTTAGGTCTACGTGCTCTAATCAGAGTTTATCTAAATCTAGCTACCAAGGTTTGTACTAAACTTCCTCTGATACCAACTGTAACGCCCCGAACCTAGTTACCCAGAGTCGGTGCATTATTACATAACATTGGCATGATCATGAGAAAGATCAAGTCTCGAAAGACCGATTAGTTTAGTAGCCTTGGAATAACTAGATACATCAATAAATTTTTACATTACATCATAAAAAAAAACATATTGTCTTCATATCCCCTCATACTATCCCTGCAGGTCATTCATAAATTACTTCTTCATAATCCTGGGAAAAAAAATAAAACATTGAAAGGGGTGAGCTCGGATGCTCAGTAAGGATAACATTATAGCAGAAGCTTTCATAAATAAGCATAAACACTTAAGGCAATTTATAACTAAAACAAAAGCCTTTTAAACTTGAACTTCAGCATAAAATGGCAAAGGTAAAATGAAATAATGCCATTTACTTACTCACATGGATATTCTACTAGTCGAATGATCACATGCAATATCAATAACCACTTTCATAATGATGGAATGCATAATGCCAGACTATCATAACCACATAGCCAAGGCCTCGTGCCAAGACTACAAATAAGATTTTGCCAAGGCCTTGTGCCAAGACACTAGTTTGTCTCATGAGACCTACCGATGCATCGAGGAGCTATAGCGGGCTCCACCAGTCACTTATTAAGTCCAATGCATTCCTCATATGAACATGTTTAAACGTAACATAAACATTCGTATTAAAACTAGCATACGAAATGTCAATACTTTTACCACAAACCATGAATGGTATAAAAACAGCACATCCACAGTCAAACATAACTCATTCGATACAATATGGAAGATTGTATTGTATCACATTAACCTCAATCAAGAATAATGAAGGATGTTGACATAGATGAAAATAATCATCAAAACTATTTGAGAGAAATATCCCCCTTTTCTTGAAAACATTTAAAAGTCACACTATTTGTCAAGAAGCCATTTAAAAGTAGATTTTTGAATCAAAGTGTCCCATACCACTTTGAAACTTTTTAAAAGGAGTTTGATTTATAAACTTTAATGTCCATATAAATAAATCCTTTAAACCATTTTTAAAACATGGACATTAATGAGAAAGGTTTAGATGAATAAGTCTTTAAAACATTTAAAAATGGTATTTTAGTTAGAGATTCTTACCAAAAGAGACACTTGAATACAAATAATTGAGGTGATCAAAACTTTGTAATATCATGAGAATAAAGGGAATCATGATATACTATGTCAAAGTACATTATATATACACCACATAAAAGTGATTTGGTGTATATCATCAAAGAAGTCTCAATGGAATGTAAATTGAGATGAAATCTCTCATAAAGGTTGTATCCTTAGTTTAAGGATAAATCAATGACATAATTATGTGTGACAAATATAAATACACTAAATATGATTGGATATTCAGTGTAAAACAATCAAAGGATATTCACACATATTCTTGTAAAAACAATACCAACGAATTGGATGTTTAACTCAACAAATGGAGAATGAGTTAAAATTACTCTTATCAAATTCATATCAATGACTTGAGAATTACCAATGGAGTGATGATGTGTATCAAACTTATATCCACAGGAAGGGGAGTGGAAATTATGACATAATCAAATGAATAGTGATTCCACACATAATCTTGGGGTAATATAATCAATGAAATATGTGTAAATCCAAATGAGTGGAAATTGAAATCTCAAATTCCCTTATCGATTAGGTAACTTACGAAACATACACCCATGAAAGAAGTATCATACCATGATGATGTAAATACCCATAAATTAAAGTATATTACACAATGAATACGATCATGGGCAGTACACATACACCACATGCAATAATTAAGTGGTGATCAATGGAATTCTCACGGAATTAAAAGTGAGATAAGAAAACCCTTACCTTGTACTTTTCCTTGGTTGGGGTAGGTTAACCTCCTGTATAATAGTGAAATAATTCTTACTAAATTATACAAGAATCATATACATTAATATGATATCATATATGATCTTTTAATATTGATTTGATAATAATATCTTAGTATTATCGCCGTTTCGGGTGTTAACTTACTCATTTTCTTTATATGTTTTGTTACATAAGTCATGTTTGTTGTATCTTATTCATATACAGAATGATATCAAGTCCTTAAACATCATTTTTAAATCATTAAATGATAATTATACTTGAATGGATACGATGGAGAATGAATCTCATCGGGTTCGTGGAGACGGTAGTCCGTACGTACGCACGAACGCTACTTTCATTTAATTTTTTATTTTAAAATAATCGAATCCAAATGATACATAGGTATATTACTATTCCAGTATAATATAATATTTTATATATGTTACTTAAGTTCATTAACACCATCCTTTATACGTTCCATGTGTGGTATGAACGAGTCATATCATTTTAAGGGGGCGGTAGTCCGCACTTACTCAAATGAAATTATCGTATGTATATACAACATGAAACGAATAATGGTATGAAATAAAATGGAATTACAGAAGCTTATATATAAAATATATATCATTAATATCATATTTAATTACAGTTCCATCATAATGGCCACCATGAGAGGCGGTAAGATGTATTTGAACAATCATCGTTTCCTGAGGCGTTAGTTTGCCATCCACAGAAACATTATGTTCATCATCCATTAGATGGAGTTGTGTGTATGTGTAGTTTGAATCCTTCTTATAACAACATCCTAGTATATTGAGGATACTGGTGTTGTTACAAAAGAAAGGAAATAAAAAGAGTTTGGGGGTTGAAGAAGAAAAATAAATGAAAATAATTTAAGAGAAATCGTTACCTTTAATTTAGGTAACTCACTTTGGTTGGAACCAAAGGACTTCTTGAAAAGATTTCTGCCTAAAGGGAAGCTTCAAGGAGGAGGAGAGGGATGTGGGGAGCTTAGTTGGTCAGAGTTTGGACGAGCCAAGTGGCTTGAGAGGTGTGAAGAAATGAGAAGGAGGAGTGCCCTTTTATAAGAGGGGTGAGGGGCACCTTTGGAAAAGCTAGAGATATTAGTTTATAATAAATTCATATTCTGTTTCCAATGGCTCCAAAGTTGACTATTCAAAGGTTAAGGTGGTTATGGGTCGAAAACAACTCAACCAATTGAATTTAGACAGGTTTGGGTACTTATATTAACCTTATCTTTAAGTATTAACTCTAAGTTAATTAGTTTCACTTTCACAATGTCTCTTTGTATTTTTATATTATATGGTTATTAAACTTACCATATACATACAAGCGACCCCCAAGTGGTCCCTTAATGATGAATTTATCATGATATAAGTTTCTTGGCCGAACCTTAGATTTTTAGGAATTTAATATCAATTAATAATATAATATTTGTTTTAAGAACTCTTTTATGTCAATTTTGACACTATTCAATAGTTGATTTTTGTGAAACTCATAACAGATTTATTACTTCAAAAAAAGTCAATTAAATCAATCCTAATATATCATATTATCCTATAAAATTAGTTTAATTCATTAAAAGTTTCATATTATATTTATTTGGGTATTTATAATATCAATTATTTTAATTGTTCACTATTATAGTAATTACTGCATCATCATTGTGTCATAAATAAAATAAATTATTTAATGTCTAACAATTATAAATAAAATATCATTATGTAGGAAATCTTTTTATCTTTCTAATTAATATTTATAATCGAAAATACAACATGTATAACCCTATGTAAAAATTGTTCTTCTAAAAGATGTAAGCTTATGCCATTTTTATTTTTATTTTAACTTTATTAATGTAAAGTGTCCCTACCACATACAAGTGGCTCCAAGGGGTCCCCAAATTGACCCAAGGATGCTCATGGTCGGGTATGTGTCCACAAATAAGGTTAGGACACGTTTTAGGGTAATTTTGTATTATTATAATATTATTTTTTAACCCTTATTTACCGGATTTACCCTTTAACCATGGTAAATAAAATATTTACCACAGTAACTATTCAAAATGTCTAAAAATAAAAGTTACCTATTTACACAATTTGAACATCATGATTCCAAATATGGAATCCATCTTCCTAAATTCAAAACACAGAAGTGGCAGAAATTAATTTAAAATTAATTCCCGCTGTCAAAACAAAAAGCGTGTTTTTAAGAGATAATAACTATCAAAAGATTGACACTTGTTTATGTTCGGTTTAATTGTAAAATTATGTCCAATGACCAACATTATATTAAATGGTAAAAATATATTCTAAATATACTTTAAAACCACTCAAATTAATAATTTATCAATATTAATTATTTTGATTAAAAAAGTTGTTTTTAATTAAAATTTAGTAATTTTCACTATTCATCAAAACATAAAAGTTATCTGAAAAGTACCAAAATTTCACCCTAGGCTAATTTTGATATTATGAATCCAAAAATGAAGTCCATTTTGAAATATAAAATATATATAATTTCAAAAAGTAGTTATTATTATTCATAACGGCTAGTTTAATTGGTTGTTAGAACTCGGTGTTGCGTACAACATACGCTATCACATTATTCAAAGAGAAGCGTACCGTAGAAGCTTGGGATGTTTCATTTTAAATTTTTGATGTCCCCATTTAGTCAAAAAGTTTAAAATATAGTATTTAAAAAGGGTTCACTATTATAGTTGATAAAAGTGCAATACTGAAAATGAATTTGTTCTTGCATTATATCTAAGAAACTCATAATATGGATTCTAAAATTATAAGGATTATATAAAGTTTAAAATTTAGTTAATACTATTCATAACCTTTTTGAACGGCTTGTTTGGTGAGTCATGGTGCGCTTGAACTCGGTGTTGCGTGTAGTGCATGTTATTGAATTATTTTGAAGAAATAACACACTATGAAATCTTGGGGTGTTACAATAATAAAAATTACATGAAATGTAAATTAAAGTAAAACAAAAATCCATCCATAGTTATAATATTATTCAAAAAAATTTGATTACGAATCTTAAGGTTGATTTTGAGAATTATATTAAAAAAATTATAAGGATATAAAAATAGGATAAATACGATAAGTTTAAATAAGATTAACATATTTTTAAAAATATAAATATTTACCAGATACAAATTCTAAACTAAAGACTATGAGAAATTATAGCCTTAGTAAAAAACATATAAAAAATTAATTGACAAAGGATACTAAGAATATATAATTGGATAATAAATTTTGTTACGAGTTCCTTAACATTGAATGAACTAATTATCAACTCAATTAAGGTCATAAATTCAATATAAATGTTTTTGATATAAAATATTAATTAAAGGTTATATTTATTTTACTCAAATTTGCACTATCATATAGAAATTATTTCATTGAATTGTTATATTTCTAAATTTAAATAAAAAAAATTTGCAACAAATTTTTTTCAATACATATATCTACATAAAAAGAGAGTGAAAATCCATTAACAAAGATTTCTCTAACTAAATTGTTGAATTAAAAACATGTTTAGTATCAAAGAAAAAATAATTCTTTATTTAAAAAATATTATTTAATTAGAACGTTTATTTATTTGATATAGTCGTTGTTATAATGTATATAATAATAAAATGTATGATTGTTGGTAATTATTTAAATATTATAAGGATTGAATAATTTTATAAGTATTCAATATATCAAATAAAATACTAAAAGTAATCATATATTGGGTAAAAAATGATTTTAATTTTTATGTTAAAGAATATTTGGAGTGTGTGATGAATCCATGCGATAGATATAAATAGGATATTTCTGTTGTTGAATAATATTTTACTAATTATAAATTGAGAATTTCAATATTAAACTAATGTAAAATTATCACAATTATTGAATTATAAATCAAAGGATAATGAAAATTTTAAATTGGTTTATATATAATATTTTTTGAATATATTTTACCTGATAATATTTTGTCGTGTAATTAATCCCATTATAAATAAAATGGGAAAAAGATAAATATGATATTTTTTCCATGGATGATTTAAAAATTACTTTTTTTAAAAGATGATGAATTTATATGAGAAGGAATCATGAATAATCGATAGATAAATTGAGTTCAATTTAGGAAGTTTTTTCTATTCTTTGGTTATGTGACCTATAAATAAAATATGGTAACTTGTAGGAAAATATTTTGGGTAAATGTTTTTAGAAGTATATAAAAATTTGATATACTATATAAAACTATAAAAAATGGTCCATGAATAGTTTCAAATGATGATAATCATGAAACCTTTTCAATGTGATAGATTCATATAAGGGTTATTATTTCATGATTCAATATAAAAATATATTGCATGGAATATACATATATTACAAAAAATAAACTAATAAAAGGGAAAAGTGTGGGATGAATTAATAAATTTGAAAAAAAAATGAATTCAATCAATAACTATTTTAAAGTAAAGAAGTATTTTATAGTCCTAGAAATGGAAATAAGATCAAATAAAGGAAAACATTATGTGCTGATTGTTTTTATTACCTCATACACTGAGATTGTTTATGTAGTTTCAAGTAATATTAAATAAAATATATATTTTTAGTTAAAATTTGATTTCATGACTTATCTCTCTGTTATATGATGAAATAATTTTTTAATTGATATTGTTTCTGAATTAGTGTTAATTTGATTGAGCGTTAATTTTATAGAATGAGATGACCTGATAAAACATACTCCCTAACATATATTTGGATATTTAGACAATTTGATCAAATGGATATATTGATAGCTCGAATGTAGAGCTGAATTGATTCACATAAACAAGGGAATGAACACTCAATAATAAATGGGATATGATATGTTATTGGTAAGTTTAGTAATTTTTTATGTATAATGAAATTTGAATTTTTGGAGATAGATTTTGCTTTGATTAAAGTTGAAATAAAATACATATAGATATATATAAGAAGACAGGTTATAATCATAATTTTTTTGGAAGGTTAATGAAAATCAAATATCTATAGCATTAAATTTCCATTCAATATATCAAATGTGAAACATTTGTGTTTAGAAGAACTTAAACATGGCATTGTATTGATAATACATTCTATTTTAAAGTGATAATTTTATGTCAATTCATGATGTGTCATTTAATTTTCTCCAAAAAAAATAATGTTCACATCAATATATATAATAATACATAAATATTTTTATAGAATAAAATTATTTTTTAATTATTGTATGAGGATAAAAGTAAGTGTTAATAAACTATGTAATATTGATGTTGAATTAGTATTGGAATTGAATTATTAAATGAGAAAAAAACTATATGAGATGGATAGTGATGTTACATTAGAATACTCTAAATGTATGAAAAATTAATTTATTATCTAAATATTATGATTAATAGTCATATGTAAGAGGCCATTATTCATTATTTACACTATCTATGACCGATGAAAATGTTTTACAGACTTTGATGGGTAGTATTGAAGATGTATAATAATATTTTTTTCTATTACTATTTATTATTAATAGTTACTCCAATATTTTTATGGTTTTGTATGTTTGAATATTATTAGAAACCTAAGATTTATATAATAAATATACTCTATAATTTAGTTTACTAAGATTAAATGAAATATTATTTATTTTATTTTCCATTTAATATGATTATCTTGAATGATTATGTGAAAAAAAATTATTTCTCTTTTCAACAATTATGAAAAAATATAAAATTTTAATTAATATAAAATATAGATATTATGTACATGAATTTCCAAACTTATAGAAGAGATAATGAAAATGAAGAACAAGTAAAGAGATGTAAATTTTCAAATGTTGTTATAAAAACCCGCACATTATTACAAACATAAACATGTTTCACTAAATAATAATGAACTTAAGAAAAATCTGAGGATCAATAAGTGTAGTTTCATTTGTGATTGAGAATAATACATAACAACATAAAACCTGAAAAAACAACATATTTTTTGAACGTGTCTGTTACATGACCACTACATTCACTCGTTTTTAGCATTGTAGGAGATAGCCAGAGGACATGTATAAGCAAAGGGTTACCTATAATTCCCAGAATGGGAGTAAACAAGGAATACCATTAACAATAATGAACATGTTTGGAAATATTCATATCAAGGATGCATAAGAGAAACATGAACATAAAGGCATGATGTACCATTATTATCATTAGATGGAAATGTGGAAACAACAATTAATATTGAATTACCATGTACCAAAGATCACTGTACATAGAGAATGATTAAATCCTCATTGAACATGAATTATCATGATTATACACTCCTTGAAATTGATGTATCATTATACTAATATTTACCCAATGCATTAGAGTGCAATCATGGTGCACCCCTCATAATCATTATATTTCATGCATAAACATGCCACATAGATCAACCACCATGGATTCACTAAATACCATAATTTATTAAATGAATAATGTTTTTGGAATAAATACATGAAAATATGTAATCAATATGTAAATTTGGATAATGGTTAATAACCTTAATAGAGAAATGGTCATGATATTCACTACACAATGACTTTGGATTGGAAAATCATGGTAAATTTCGGCAGCATAACAACATGACATAAGAATTCATAAAAATAGTTTCTGAGAGATAATGGGAAGCCTCATAATATGTATATTAAATATATATTATAAAGTTAATATAGATACATGTCTCAACATATGTAATGGAATTTATATTCATAAAATAAATTCCTGAATATAATTGGGAAGAGAGAAATTCCTTATTGAATTTTGGCATGGTAACGGTTGTGTATGGACGACACTAATGAGAGAGAAAGAGGTCTATAATCAATTAAAACATAAATAGGTATGTATCGGGTAGTTGAGAAATCATACCCCCAACATTTTTATATGAATGAAAATTGGAATAACAACTTGAAAAATTTGGACAAAAATGTAAAATGAATAAATACCTTACTTAGAAAACTGATCCCAATGGAATAAGAGAGGATTGTGAGAGGATTATTTGAACCTTGTGGATCCTTGGGAGGATTATAGATAGGGTATTGAATAGTATGGTTGAGCTTAAAAGGCTTTTCATGAAGAGGGAGTGGTAGCATTGTTGTGTTTATATAAGAAAAGAGAGGGAATTATTTATTATTTAGGTTTTGGCTACAATACATTAAACTTATAAAATAAAAAACAAACAAATGGTTTTTGCCTATGGTTCTTTTCAAAGGGGATTGGAAAAATATATTTTATAAGGCCAAATTATGAACTTCTTAATATACTAGGCTTGCTTATGTGTAGGTGACTCACACTCTCATGGAAATAATTTTAAAATAACCAAATTCCTTATATGTTTTGGAAGGTCCACTATGGCTTTTTAAATTAAATAAAACAAACCTAAAATAACATTATATTAATGGTAAAACATATATTGTTGGAAAATAACATTTATATTATTTTATTACATCACTATTTCATCATCATGATGTCATACAACATATTATATAATTAAATGGTATTTAATTTTTACCAATTAATTCGAATTCTTCATAAAATTATGAAAAAATCATTATTGGATAAATTTGACATCCTAATTCCAAAAATATTATTCATTTTATCTAAATATTTTTTCTAACTACATGAATTTTTACTTTTATAAAAATACTTTTATCAATAATTCATGTGTTTTGATAAAAAAGGCTTTGGATCCTTAATAAAAATTACATTTGTATTTATACAAATAATACTATTATTTATATTTAATAAAAAGAAATTCCTTAATATTATTTTATTAAAATATTTTATAAATCACAAATCCAATAATTCATTAAAATATATTTCATAATTGAATATTAACTAAAAAAATTATTTGTTATTTAATTTTTTTACAAAGCAACAATAATAAAATGAATTTAAATTATTAAATTATATATGAAAATAATAAACATAATAATAGTGCTATGGTATTGTTACATAACCCCTTATAAAACTCGCATAAGTCCTAAGGGTAAGGTGTGCGATGGTGTCAGACTATTGGGGTGGCTCAGATAACATCGCTCCGGTGGAAATCTATATTAACTTCCACATCTCGCTTAGGCAGTTCCGTTTGAGCTCAATGTATTCAAGCCTGAATTGGCCATGGTCAAGAGGTAATCCCAATGAACCCACCTTCTTTCCATGCTTCGATTTATGGTCTTCGTATAGAGAAATTCTACTGGATGAGGAAATCACTTCTTTTGTCTGAGTAAATTGGATTTGTTAAATCAGTATATTTATACTAATCAGGTGATCACATTTGAACGACTATGTTAGAAATGGTAACAATTCATAATGGTATTTTGAAATCCAAAAACCTAAAATCAAAGAAGTGCATATGTTATATAACAATTTAACAGAATAATTTATTTAATTAGATCAAGAGAAATTTCCATTAAAAAATGTTTCGGTCTTTACAATCTTCCACCCTTAAAAATTTTTCCCATTAAATTTACTTTTTACACACAATAACATATCTGAGTAAATATGATTCATCGCATCCTTTGATTCCCACTTTTCTTCTTCAATCATTTTCTTTTTCCACAACACCTTGATGAGGGGAACAGTCTTATTTAATAGAACTTTTTACATATGATCTAAAATCTTCACCAGTTTCTCTTTATAGAAGAGGTCATTCTTCAATGGTACCAACTATGGATTGAGTAAATGTTATAGGTAAGGTATGTTCTTACCCAAGAGTTATACATGTAATACATCATGTACATGAGATAAGTTAGTTGGGAGTCCTAGTCGATAGTCCACTTCTATATTGAGATCAAGGGTCTCAAAAAGAGCCGAAATACCTTGGACTAAGCTTTCCTTATTACAAAAATATCATAACTCTCTAACACAGTGATTGGAGGAGGAATACTATGTCTCTTACATCAAACTCTTTGTCTCACCGATGATTATCAGCATAGCTATATTTTCAAATCTGAGTATTTCAAATGCTATGCTAGATGACCATAACATTCTACACCATTTCTTCGATATTTCTTGACCTAGGGGTTTTCTCTACCCAACATCATCCTTAAACGATGGTGTCCTTCAACTCTTACCTTAAAGGGATCTATAAGGATCCATTTGGATGCTTGAGTGGAAATTGTTGTTTTAAGATAAATCCAATTGAATAATATATTGATCCCATCCGCCTTTGAAGTCCATTGATAATGATATCAACATGTCCTCAAGTATTTTTATAGTCCTATCACACTTGCCATTAGTTTGAGGATGATAAGACATACTGAATATCAACTCATTATTCAGAGCATGTTGGAGAATCTTCATGAACATAGAGGTGAATCATGGATCTCACTCGGATTCAATAGATTGTGGCACACCATACATTCTAACCACATCTCTGGTATATATATGTGCCAATTTATCCAATTAGGAATACTCCAAAATGTCAATGAAGTGTGTTTTCTATGTATGATGATGCACAAAATCACATATAAAATTGTTTTCATTGGATATATTTAGAAGTATGTTGATGAATCCCATGGTGATGTTCTCCCGTTTCCATTCTAGTATGGGTAATGGATGCATCATCCCCTTAGTCTCCTTCCTCTGAGCCTTCACTTTCTGGCGGACCAATCACTTTGATGTATACTCAATGATCTCCATATCAATGTTCTCCCATTAATAATATGTCAGATATCTCGATACATCATTTTGTTCCCTGGGAGAATTGATAATTTCCAACTATGTGCATCGTATAATTTTTTTTCTTCAACTATAAATTTGATGGAACTCATAGTCTAGACACAAATCTCAAAATCCCCTCTTCATTAACATTGAACTCCATGGATTTACCTTTTTTTATATTTTCCAGTTTCTTTGGAATTCTGAAATCATCATTTTTAGAATTCATTAAACATTCGCAATGAAAATTTATGAGAAATAATTTTTGAAATAATTGATTATATTCCCTTCTTTATGATTCCCATGTCTATTTTCATCAAATCTAAGAATGTTATATCCTTTTCAATTCTCATCAATGATAGAATTGTAGGGTCCTTTCTACATAGAGCATCTTCCACCTTGTTCTAGTTCCAGGGGTGGTAAATGATTGAGTAGTCCTAGTCTTTGAGAAGCTCTAACCATCTACGTTGGCACATTTTCAACTCTTTCTGTTTGAATATATACAATATTCTTTTGTGGTCCATGTAAATTTTACACTTCTCCACAAAGAGGTAATGATGCCATTTGTTTAAAGCGATGATCAATAACGTCAAATCCAAATCATGTGGTGGGTAGTTTTTATTTTTAACATTCAATTTTCATGAATCATAGTCAATGAATTTGTTGTTTTTCATAAACAGACATACCAATCCCTTCTTTAAAGAATCACTAAATATCACAAAAATTTCTCCACATGTTGGTTTTGTATGAACGAGCACTATGATAAGCCACTTTTTCAACTAAAAGATTTTTCACATTCATCAATCCTAGAAAACATGAATTCCTTCCATGTTAGCCTCGTAATAATGTTTGAAAATTGTGAGAAATATCTCACAAATCGGATATAATATCCATCTCACCCCAGTAAGCTACAGATATGTGTTACCTAATTTCGACTTATTCATCCCTCAATTGCATCTATCTTGGAGGGATCCATAGATATACCATTTCTTGTGATGATATATCCTAGGAATGAGACACCCTTCATCCATAACTCACACTGTATGTACTTTTAATAAATCTTTTCATTTACAAGGACTCTAGTAATGTTCTTAGAGGCTCCTCTTGATCCCCCATGGTATTGGATTATATTAAAATATCATCTATAAAGACTACAATAAATATGTTGAGATAATGTTTAAAGACTCTATTCATCATGTTTATGATTTTTTTTCTAGAGCATTAGTGAGTCCGAATAGAATTACAATGAATTAATAGTGCGTGTATCTTGTATGGAAAGTAGCTTTGGCGATATCCTCCATCTTCACTGTTACATGGTAATATACAGACTACGAATCCACCATAAGGAAGTACTTTTCTCAACAAATATGATCAAATAAGTTAATAATTCGGGGAAGAGGATACTTTTTCTTTATTTTGATTATGTAGATCTCATGAGAATCAATTCAAAGGCGCATTGACCCATTCTATTTCTTAACAAAAAAAAACTTTTGAACCCCATGGTGAAGCCCATGGGCATATAAATCATTTATCCAGATTATCCTGTAGTTGTTTCTTCAGCATTTCAAGGTACACAACAACCATTCTATATAGAGTAATGGATATTGGAAATTCCCCATGTATAAGGTCAATTGAGAATTTAACATCTCTTCTAGGAGGAAGATGAGGAAATTCCTCAGGAAACACTTCAGCGAATTCCCTCACAATACAAAAGTATTCAAGGATGGTTTCTTCCCTATAATCAATAGTATGATCCAGATACACATTCTAATAGGGAATTAATATCCTCACTTGAGAAGATGGTTCTATAGAAGATTCATCTTCCTCCCTGTACATGTATTGAAATGGGGGTCGTTTCTCCTTATGTACGGTGGTTTCCATATCACAACCATTTATGTTGGATCAATATAAGGAAAGGCAATCATTGCCATGAAATTCCTCAAATTTCACTAGAGGGAGTATAAGGATTACTTATAGGAAATTAAATCCACAAATTATTATAGAGGTGGAGTTATATTCATCAGATGTAATGATACCCCATTTTTAGTACTCACCGACATCATTACTTCCATGATTTTTTGTGGTGTTGGAACTATTCTACTAAACTTTCTGGATACAAAATAATGTGTAGAACCATAATCAAAAGGTACATTCACTATTAGTGAATGAATAACTACTGTACCTATCACCACATCAATTTCAGGGTTCAACTAGGAAGTAGTTATGATAAATCTATCTCTTTCTTCCTTATAGGTTGTTGGTTGAATCCGAAAACCCTTGTATTCATGAATTGATTTTCAAGGTTTTGTGGTTCAATGAATTTGATGAAATTAACAACATGTTGATGTTCTAATGGTGAATTCCTCTCCTCTATCACAGCCGTAGGTTTCTATTGTTGTTAGTTAATATCTAGATCCCTTTCACTTCAACACCAAAAGCATTTCCTCCTCCCCTTCTGGTTATTTCTAGGGTGCATCATTCTGCACCTTTGGCATGTGGGGTACTAGATTTTCTTAGCACCAATATATTTATCCATAAGACCTCCAGAATATATGTCCACCATAAACTAATTATTTCTGTGATATCCCTAATATTCACTTATCTCTATTTTTACTTCGAGGGCATATCGTACAATTTCCACAAAGCTATCGAAATCACAGATTTCAAGGGCTTTCCGTAGGCTATGTTTTATCCCACCAAAGAAGTGGTCATCCTTGCATTTAGGGTTAGCGACAAAGCCGATGAAATATCACACAAGACATGTGATGTTTTCCTTGTATTCTCTGATGGATTCATCATATTTTTTCTTGAGGGCAAGGAATCCATTTCTTTCATAAATCAGAGTGCACACACACAATATATATCAAAAAACATACTCTGAAAGTAACTCCATTCAAACGCCTAAACCTCCTATTCAGGATTCGTATATTTGATCAATATTCACCATTGATTGGATTCAACCTCTATATGATAAGCATTCTAAATAAACATCTCATATTCAAAACATTGAGATATGTAGAAGATCTTATCAATGGAGTTGATCCATATTTTTGAAATTGAGCAATTATATGATCCATTAATATTAAGAGGCCCTTGTCTCGTGATGCTTTCGATTGCTACATGTTAATTCTTTGGGGGGTGTTTGAACATTCCTCGTGACCAATGATTCTATTAAATTCTTGAGTTAACTGAGAGTATATCTTGACAATGTTTATGATTCCTGCTCCCATCAGATTAGGCATCTCATTAGAACAGTCATCGCATTGATCTTATCATTGGTTGTTACACTGAGTCCCCAAATTACCTCCCTTTGTCTAGAATAAATGGAATGTTAGGGTTAACATAAAAAGGTTAATCCAAATACAAATATAGATGACTTATAAATTACTTTTTTAAATTATGAATCTATGGCCTTCAATCTATGTTATATATTATATACAACCCAATATATATTATTTGAGGATTATTTATTCCCATAATAATGTTTTTTTAAGATTATGAATTTATAAAAGTGTATCCACTGCAGGGGTCATAACCAGTAGTGATGCAAGGACCATTGTTGTGTACCAGTTCTCGTAAATGTAATGCTCAATGTGATGTTTTTGGTTTTTACCCCTAGGATACATCTGTGCCCAAGCCGACTCTACCTGCTCATATTCGGATAGTGGTGTATTTTTTTAATAAACCCCTTAGTCAACACTCACAAAAAATTAGGGCCTTTTTTATTATTCTTTGTCTCATTACTATGGCCTTCAATAGGGTTTTTTAATCCAAATCCATAAAATAACTAAACCTATACTTTGATACAAACTATAAAAACCCTACTCTTTATTACACAGTTAAACATGATTTATTACATAATATTCACTTAATACAAAATTGTGGATTGAGAGTTCTGGTGTCTTTAGGGATTCATAACTTTACATAATAACTTAAAACAGGAAAACCCAATATCTTTATTGAAAACAACCTTTACATGACCACTATATTCCCTCGTACATAGAATTACATGTGATAACCTGGGGACATGAATAAAGAAAATTGTGAGCTAAAAATCCAAGTAAGGGAGTAAAAAAGGAGTAAAATGAAAAATATCATACATGTTAAGCACTGGGCATATCAATGTATCATAATAGAAACCTGAACATATTGGTATGATATAACATGAATATCATAACATTGAAATGTGGAAACAACACATAACATGGTATTAGAATGTGCCAAATTTCATTGTACATGGAGAATGATAAAAACCAAATTACACTAGAATTATCCTGAGTAAACCCTAATTTCACTTGACATACAATGATACTAATCTCTACCCAATACATTGGAGCGTTATCCGGGTTCACCCTTCTTAATCATTACATTTCATGCATAAATGATCCACATGGAACATACAATATGGAATCATTAAACATCAAAATTTATACCACGATTAAAATTTGTGGAATAAATAAATGAAACTATATAATTGATATGTAAATTTTCATAAATGTGAATACCCTTGATAGATAAATTGTCATGATACTTAGCACACAATGACATTGTCTTGGAAAATCGCAGTGCAATTCGAGAGCATAACATCATGAAAAAAGAATTTATAAAAATGGATGATGATAGTGAAAGGGGTGTCTCATCATATGTACATGAAATATAATGTAAGTGGGTAATGTAGATATATTTCCCAGCATATTTAATGGTATTTAGATTCATAATAAAAAATAATTACATGAATGTAAATGAGAAGAGATAAATTCCTTAAAGAATTTCGGCAATGTAACAGGTGTGCATTGGAGGCACTAATAATAGAAAAATAGGTCTATATAAAATTATAACATAATGAGATATTTTTGGGGAATGTGAGAAATCATACCGAAAAAATTTTATTTGATTGAAATAGGTTTTTCCAACTTAATTAAATTTGGATAAAAATGAGAAAGGAATAAATCCCTTACTTGGAAGTGTGATCCCAAATGACTGGGAGAGGCTTGAGAGATGATTAATGGGACCTTGGGAAACATTGGTAGGATTATATAGATCAGAGGGAAGATTATGGTCAATCTCCCAAGGATTTTACTAAATATGAAGTGGGATTTTTGGTGGGATTATATAAGAAAAGATAGGGAAATTATTTATTATTTAGGTTTTGGCCACCACACATTAAACTAATCAACACCACAAACCAACCCATGATTTTTTCAAAGAGAAGTGTTAAAAAAAATTATAAGAAAATGGTAGAGCTTCATAAAATATTAGGCTTTCTTATGTGGAGTTGAGTAACACTCTCATGGAAATCAATTTAAAATGAGAAAATATTTTATAAGTCGCCATGGGTCCACTAAGGTTTTGTAAAATATATCAAACAAACCTAAAATAAAATTATTTTAATGGTGAAACATTTAATGACCTAAAATTCATTTTATATTTATTTATTATATCACTATTGGGTCATTATGATGTCATAAAACACATTATATAATTAAATGGTATATAATTTTTACCCAAAAAATCGAGTGTCCCAGAAAATTATGAAAAATTCACGGTTCGATAATTTTGACATCATGATTCAATGAAAATATTCATTTTATCAATTTTTTTATAATATGTGGATTATTACTTTTAAAATAAAAACTGACATTTATCAAAATTTGATGGGTTTTGATAAAAAACGTCTTTCCATCATTAATAAAAATAAAAATTATATTCATAATAGTTTTATAATCATATATATTTAATTACAATAAATTTATTAATATTATTTTTTTAAAATATTAGTTTATTTTAAAATCCATTATTCATCAAAATATATTTCTTAATTGAATATTAACTAAAAATACTATTTGTGCATTAAAATTTATTTACAAAGTAAAAATTATAAAATATATGTATATTTTTTATTATATAAAAAAATAATCTACATAATAATTATGCTAATGTCTTATTACATAAACACTTATTACACCCAAATAATACCTAAGAGTAAGGTGTGTGATGGTGACAGACTCTTGGCGTGGCTTGGATAACATTACTCGGGTCGTATCTCTATCGGCATCCACTTCTCAGAAAGGCAGTTCAATTCCAGCATAATGTGTCAAAGATCATCTTGGGCTTGATCATGATTTAATCCACATTATACCACCTCTTTTCAAATCTCTAATAATTCGTATTCTTATTGAGAAATTCTACTGTACAATGGAATCACATTCTTTGCCCGAGTAAATTGGATTTGTTAAAACCTCATGTTTATACTACTCATGTGATCAATGTTCAATGACTATATTAGCAATAGTAAAAATTCCTAATGGTATTTTGAAACCAAATAACATAAAACCAAATAAGATCATATGTTATATGAACATTTTACATAATATGACATTTTACTAGATCAAGAAGAATTTCCATTAATAAATTTTTGGGTTGTTACAGTTGTTGACCTACATCATTGTAATTGGATAAATATCAAAAAGGATCAAGTAAGGTGTTACATGATGTTTATAATTTTCTTTTTCTTCTCATATGTCTTTCATTTTACATTTTCATTGGTTGAATTCTGGTCCATTCGATTATGAATATAGTTGTTTGGGTAAATTTACCATTGTTAAGTGATGTTTGATTGTTTTATGTAGTGGAATTCTGGTATAAATGTATAAATGGATTTCATTTGTTCATTATGGGTTTTGATATATTTTATTGTGGTTCGGTGATTTTTATAAAAAAAATAAAGACTAAGAATTGGATATTGAACACATTCACATCAGGAATTTGTTACATGATGTCAATCTGTTTTTGGGCCGATTATGTGAACTAGATCAATGTATAAAAATTTTACAAGTTATAAATTTATTTATATCATGAAATTTTTTATCAGAATTATATTTAATATAATGAAACATATTTTTTGACAAATATGGTAATTCATGAAATTAAAATTGTTAAAGGTGATCTGGTTGAGAATGGTTCAAGGACAATGATTTTAACAACGTTAATAATAATATTATCTATTTCAACCAATGTGGAGGTTTCTCTCAAAAATTAGAAGACCTCACCCATCATATTTTAGGGACATCCTTTAATTATGGATCATTTAATTTGGTGATTAATCTTTATAGTGGGTTTAAAATCTTTCTTCAGGTAACTGGTCAGTTTTCTTCTCTAATTTAATTGATTGTTAAAGCACAATTTAATTACTTTTCTAGAAAGGTTGATCTTGTAGTGACATTTTTCTTGATAATTTTTTTATACACTATATGTTTATCTTCAATGGTTTGATCCTTTGATAATTGTGGTGTATCGAGTTTGTTTTCTCCAATGTATGAATATTATTAACCTATCTGTTAACCTTATCTATTGTGCAATAAAATTATAATGTGTGGGAATAATATGTAGGGAATTTTTCAATTTTTTTATGTCTTATATAGTGGTTATGGATACATTTTTCAGCATGTGAAACCATAGTTTGAGTTCAGTGGTTCTATCAGTACCCTGTGTTGGATAAACATTGATTACACTAGTTTATATTTTTTTAAATATGATTGATTTGATTGATTTATTTATGTGCCTATGTGTGTACAAATTTGTTTATGTAAAAATATGGGAATACCCTTATCAGAGAATGAAAATTGGTGTTTTCATATCATTGAGAAATGAGATAAGGAAAATTCATTCAAGTTCGGTATTAATGAAATGGATTTTATAGTGTAGTAGATGGGAATCCTTGGGAACATAGGTGTAATGTTTATTAAATGGAAAAGTCCATTCATACTAATGGAGGGGTCACTCCTAAGGTGTTTCAATGCTCCTTAGGCCTTAATTTATAGGGAGTTTCTATAATTTTATCTATTGTTCAGTTTTTGGGATGTTATTCTACTCTCTATACACATCACATATGTATAGAGACATGATGGATGTGGTTATATATATCTAGGTATGACTGTTAAAGATAGTATGGAATGTATTTAATTTTGGAGTGATGTTACCTCTTATTTTGAGTTTTATTACAAGGATTTGAATACCTTCAATGATATATGTAACATTATTTTAATATATTTTACCTAAATTATTTGAAACTATGGGAAAAGGGTAATGTTAACCCTAATTTTGATATAATTTTTTAATTTTTTTCCTATCTTATTTTCATTATAGTTGTGGATGTTTGGATTTTGGTATAGGGAATTTTTATGGAACAACACAGTGGGATCATACTAGGTTAGTTATCTCACACCCAATGCACCCCTTAATAGGTGAATTGATCTTATTATATCTTCTAATATAGATAATGAAAGGGTGTCATTGTGAGGTGGATAGGTTTTATAGTTAAGTTGGTTATCTGGTTGTAATATAGAGGGATAGATTTCACATATCACATGGAGTAGTAATTACTAATCTTTAGTTGTGTCCATTGATTTTTGACTCATACCATGGATTTGTTTTAGCTACCTATTATTTATATCACTTCTAAGTTTCATTTTTTATATGGTATATATTTCATTTTTTTCTATTCTACTATTTATTCATAATATTTATATATATATTACAGGTTTTCTACTTTTTGTTAGCGTACATCATTCCCTCTAATAATTTTAGATCTTCGAGAGATAGCCTATATCAATTAGGGATCAAGAAAATCCTTCAGTTATGTGATAGGATGGGTTGGGTACCATGTTTAGTGGGTATTGGTTTGTTCATCACATTTTGATATCAAATCTGGGTTTGGTCCTTAGTTTTGAGATACTAGTTCACATGAGATATAATTTTCAAGATAAGAGGGGTAGTTTGAATTGAGTTCTTGAAGAAGCTATTTCCATGATGGATCTAATGTTACAATGGATTATTAGGGCGTGTGTATCTATTTTTTTTGTTATTGGTCTAAATTATACATTTTTTATAAATTTTTTTGTGATTGAATAGTTATTTTCAAACATATCATCTCTGATTATGTTTTTTGTGTGTAACGATATACCTCTGAGACATCATTCTCTGGTTCCCTCGGAGGGTGAAGTGGATTATTTTTAATAGAATATACCATTGGATTAGGATCATATAGATACTATGAGGTGACCTATTCACATCATGGGTCAAAATGCCTTACTAGTCCTTAACACTATTTTTCAGGTAAAATCGGGATAAATAAGAGAAAATGAATTATCATGTGAGTTTATATGTGATATGAATCCCAAATTTAAAGCTATAACTAATCCTCAATAGGAGGAGGAATGTATGGACACGATCGACTTTATCCTCATGTTTCTATATACCACATAGAATTTCATGGTGAAGCAAATAGTGTTTAGAGTCATGGTTCCCAACAATAAAAGAAGGTAATTCATGGTCTTGATGGATAGACATGTTGTCTAATTATGGAAGTGATTCATGAATCTATTCACCCTTTAGTTAAATCCAAAATCTATAAAGATGGAAAATTATCTTACGATACATTCCATGTAGTAGAGAGTGTGTTCGGTGCTGAAATACACAAATCAGTTCATGGAGATGGTTCAATATTCTTATGAGGTTGTAAGGAATAATCAGTTGAACAACAAATATTTAAATATATTTTCTATGACTGAATATCATATTTTAGGTATTTATATTTATTATTTCTATATATTTATAGATTGTAGACATATTTAAAATAGATGATTTGGATATGGAAAACAATTTTCGACATTCATTCGCTTCTCTTTTGAACAATGTCTTCTATAGTGGCGTGCCTAGAATGGAGAGGAAGTGGAATGATAATTCTAGGGATGGGGGCATATTTACTAGTCGAAAGAATCCTCTACACCATCAGTTATTTCTATTACTATTCCCTCAAATTTCGGTCAATGTGGAATAGTCAGACACACCTGATGACCATGTATTTCACTTGAAAATAATTCTAATAGATGTGGCCACTATTTCAATTTTCAATTACTCAAACAAGAATTACCTAAACCATGTTATAGTAAAAAATATTCAGCTCCAGATTCTTCTATATACCAATCAAATATATCACAAACTATATGGAATTGTCTAGATTCTATAGGTGTGAAGCACCTTTATGAAGTATATGAGTTTCCAATGAAGGTTGACAAGATCCAAAAGGTATTAAGTGGTACCATCATAATTTAATTTATGTAGTGAAAATTCTATTTGATAGCACTGTATCCTAATCATTTATTTCATACTCTTATATTGATATTATTAAAAGTAAAATAGAGAACATGTCATTTTTTACAGAGTTATAAAAACCTATTTGGAAAGGGAAAGAGAAGTGGTTTGGTGTCCTTATCATTCATAATCAAAAGATGATGCAGAACGAGTTTGGTATTTTTTTCTTGGTCAAGATCATCTCAAATTCATCATAGGGATATATTGGATTAGTAATCACAATGTTGAAAACCATTGTTTTATTCATCATGTTTTTTATTTACTACTGATGGGTTCCCTCAAGTGTTTCAGGAAGTGTGGGATACATGGTTTGGCCATAGAGAACATTACAGCCCGAAGCACATAAGACTGTTATCTTTGGTAGGAGGGAATCAAAGTGATATTTATTCTATTTTTTATATTACATCTATTTTTTGTCATTCCTTACATTTTCTAATCAATTTATGTAGTGTTACATGAGAAATGTAGGTAATGATTATCGTTTATTGTGTTCGAATTGTACATATCATTAAAATAAACTCTCATCTTATGGAACCAATGGATCTAAATGAGCCTATGATTTAGTTGGATGATATGGTGGTGAAAGGATTAATTCACCTTATTTTTTCTCATTGTAAATCCCTTATTATATTTTATAATAACGATGATTAGTCATAGTGATTTTGTATAGACTATATTAATTTGAATTTGGTGATGGTTATGAAGAAGTGTATTTTACCTCAATTTGATGATTTTTTAGTCTAATTAATGGGGAATGTGCTTTTCAAAGATTGATATTCAGTAGAGTAATAATTAACATAGGTTTAGGGACCCTAATATACCCTATATGGATTTCATGAATGGGTATGTCTAGTATGGATATCTTGTGATCCATTTTATTTGGACTAATGATCCTACAATTTTAATGTCTATGAAGAGCCATAAATTCCATGTATATCTTAACACCTTTCTTATAATAGCCATGGTTGATATTTTGGTTTATTATAGAACCAATTCTCAGCAGAAGAAAAATTTTAGTATAGTTTTATTAACCGCAATGAAGTCACCTTATGTACTAAATTAATTCAAAAAAAAATCTAGATCCACTAAATGGAGTTATTGGGGAACATAAATTCTAGAAATAGGTCATCTATTGATCCTAAGAGGTTGGAGGTTGTCATAATATGGTAGGATCCATAGAAAATCATTCATATTTGGATCACCCATGGCCTTAATAGATATTATCAATTATTCATGATATAATTCTTCATGATGGTGTAAAATTTTATGACTTTAACAGGAAATAGATTAAATTCATGTGCAATTTGAAATTGAAGTATTATTTCAGAAAGATGAAAATAATTCTTACATAATCCCTTATTTTGATCATACCTATAAAAATTAATGTGTTCTTGGTATCATTTGAAGCTTCTAGTGTTAGTATTTGTATTTTTATTATCCTGTATTGTCAAGTTGTGTCTTTTAGATGTCATCATCTATGTGAAAATTAAAAGAATTACCCCAATCATGATTTAGAGCTTTTAAAAGTTTTAATATGCATAACATTGAATAAATTTTTTCTTTAGGGATAAAAGGATTGTATTTTCTGATAATAGAAGAATTAGATTTACCATTCCTCAAGAATACATGAATCATAGGAAAAGATTATCGGTGGAATATCATCACATCTTTAAATTTGACATTGCTTACACCTTGGGTCAGAGGAAATTCAATACAGATGCTCTCAAAAGAAATTTTCCATTACATGTAATTTGAAAATCCAAAGAGGAGTATAACATTATGATAATCTTTACTTGGTTACATTAAGATACATAGCATGATTTCATAGGATTGTATCTAGATAGTGATAAATTGTTACCATATATCCTTATGTAAATTCTCCAGGAATAATATCATGATGATGTGTCCATAGTAATTAGATAAAAACCTTTATTTAAGGATTCCATTTCTTTTCATCCTCTCCCTTCATATTGTTTTCTACGTTTTCCAAACTAAGCTGCATCTAAGAATCTAGTTAGATCATTATTATATTTAAATTTAATATTTCATCTCGTGTCATTAAACTAGGAACTATCAAGATGTATTCAGAAATAAGATGATGATTATGGTGTTTAGGTATGATTTATGACATTATGGATTATTTTTCCTAATGTTAGAGCTGATTGTATACAAAGGTAGAGCATTTGAATTCAGCTAGTTTTCTCTAGAAAATTTTTGTGATGGATAAGAATTTGGATGAGGGGTACATAGACATTAATGTTGGATTATAAGAACTCCCCTCCCCCTCGTTCACCCACCAAATCCATGATAGATGAATGATATTTTAGTGGTCATTGATCAGTTAAAAAAGACATATCATTTCATCGCTATTTGGGACACGACTGTGTTTGATGACCTTGGAGTGATATATGTGTATGAATTTATTAGGTTACCTAGGGAATCCTTTAAAATTTTTTCATAGAGAGATCCTATGTTCACCTCGAGGTTCTAGAAGAGTCATCATATGTTGATTGAGATACAGATTAGGTTCACTATAGTTTACTGTCTACTGATATATTGTCAGACATAGTGTGCTATTAAAATCATAGAGGATATATTCCATACCTAAATCTTGGTTTTAGGATCATGGTATATCTATCTAGGTCTAGTTGATTATTTATATAAACAATAATTATTCATCGATAAAAATGGATACCTTTGATGATTTATATGTTCTTCCATTCATGTCACCTCGTTTTTAGTGAGAGGTGGGTGAGTCCTTTATGGTGTGGTAAATTAACAATCTAGAGAAATTAATGAGGACATGTGATATACATCAGTGTCTAGGTACATCTATGGGTTTTATATATTATATAAGGATAATATATGTTGTCCTTTTTATTTTTATTTTAGTGATATCGATTTATTTAATGTTTCTTCATAGATGGTCCAATATCATCTTTGAAAATAGTTGAGGTTCTCTTCATGATATATTGAACAGCATTAGGACACTAAGAATATTGGTTTTATTTCGTGTTTTTCTGTGAAGTTTTTATTTGGTTGACAGGCTTGTATATTTTTATCATATATATCTGCTTAAGAAATATCATCATGATCCCTCATGTGTAATATTATGGGAAGATATTGAGTTATAGGACAATTTTTTGTTGTAGAACATCGATCAAAGATCATTGAATCTCTGGTAAATTTCATTCAATGGACGTATATCTTATTAGTTAGAATGTTATGATGAACATGGCCATATTCTTATGATAAATAGGTGCATTGATATTTATTACAAGAGAAGTGACCTCACCTCATTTCAGAGCTGTATTCATCCTCGTGACTTCTAGGGATGAAAAACATTATGCTGGTTATTTTATAACATCCCATTAAATTTTACAATTTTACTCATATATCATTTAATTTATATTATTGGGTGTGTTTTGGTCCTTTTGAGGATGGAGATAGTTTTTTGGTTAAAATGACCTAAATTATGCGGATGTATTTTTTTAATTTACTATGTCTATTTACAATTATATTTATGGATTTAACGAATACCACATGGATTAGGATATATTTATTGGTGGTTGGGAATTTTTTCTATAGAATATATAGTGTGAATTGACTATATGAATATTTATGGTCCTGAAATAGTTACATGACATGAATATAATATCAGTTTGGGCCTAATAATTTCTTTAGGGATTAATGTGATTAAAATTCCAGAAACTTGTTCAAATCATGAAAAATTTTATTAGAGTTATCTTTAATCTGAGGTGATTCCATTTCACCATATTATGTAAATAATGAAATTTACATCCTAGAAGGGTTTATAATCTTCAATGGATAGAGATAAGGATATTCATCATGTTTTATGTGTGATTTCCTTTTCTTTACTTTTATATATTCTCTATAAAACCCAGGGATCTCTCCCATGAGATTTAGGGGACCTCCATTTTTTTCAGATCATTTCCTTTCATACATAGTAATCATGGTGTTTTTTGTAATATATTGTAAAGATATATTGCTACACCATTTACTAAACCTTTTCAGTTGTCAGATACATCAACACTATTTCATTACATTCTATGATAAGTTCATCTTGGGGTATCATTATTCATCATCCATTTAAGATTCAGAGTGTGACCTTTTTTGGTGGATGGTCCATTGTTTTATTGGTGAATATATATTCTATTATTTATGTGGTACCAATCCTCTCTTCCAACCGTAGTTTTTATTTATTATTATTCTAATGTGTTGGAAACATAGGCATTTCCTTCAAAAGTTTTTTTGTGTCCCAAACTATTATTGTGGAACTTGTTTAATAAACATGAATCAGAAAATTTAGTTTTGTTGTTCCATATCTATCTTGGGTTGGATTATCGATGATTGCCATGGTTTATAATTTATTATTTATATATATAATTTCATAATCTATTGACTAATTTTATCTATGTACAAATTATTTTTGTGAAAATAGGATTTCCTCTTATTTTATTAAATGGAATATGGAGATTTTAATGAATTATGAAGGAATTTTTAGAAATGTATTTCATATTTTGCTTGAAAACAATTTTTTGTAAAAGGTATCACTTGGTAATAAAATGGTTCTTATATAGAAGGTGTAGTAATATGCCTTATTTGTTGATACCATTGAGGGTCACTCATGGGGGTTCCTCTGCTCTCTACGAATTTTGTAATTATGACTTTTTATAAAATACTACGTGGCTCACTTTTTGGGGTGTCCATATAGTCTCTATATTTGATGAATTTTTCTAGAGACATGCTGCATGTGATTTTATATATCTTGGTATGAGTGTTCTAGATAGCATATCCGATAGTGATATAGGGAATAATGTTACCTTTTATTTTGAGTTATAATTCTAGTTATTTATTACCTTCATGGATATATGATATAGGCTTCAGGGATGTTTTAAATGGATTATTTATAAAGATGAAAAATTTTAATTCACAGCCTGATTTTCATATAAGATCAATTTAACTAATTAGTATGCCTTTTTTCATTAATTTTGACCATGTTCAAATTATTCTACAGAGACTTATTAGGGAATTCCTAGTAAGATCCTATTAATCCTTTTGTCACACACCTTTTTCACCCCATCAATGGTGTATTAATATTGTTATGTTATTCATTGTAGGGAGATCTATGACACTGTAGTTAGGTAGTGAGGTTTCTGATATGTATGTTGTGTAGGTGGTATTGAGATAGTCGTATATTGAATACTTATCACATGGATTAGTTTCTTCTCAAAATAAGAAATTTTCTTTTTTATTCTAATCATATCTTAGATTGTTTTTAGCTACAATTTGATTATATCACATATGTATTTCCTTTTTTAATATGATTATTTGTATCTTCTGATTATTCTTCCAACTATATATTTATATATTTCAGGTTTTATTATTCATTACGGTAGAAATAATTTCCAATGGTTTTTACTGCCCTTGTGCAAGTCACTAGCCAGTATGGATCAGGAATTCCCTTACAGTATGTGATCGATTGGGTTGTTTACCCATTTGTGTGTGTATCTATGACAACTCACTAAAAATTGAGTTAAAATATTGAGGGAGATCGATTTCATGATGAATCTATTTGATGTTAATTTCCATGAATATTTTTATATAAAGATAAATTATATTAAAATCAGTATTTATCATTTTCAATTTATACCTCCAAAGAATATCTATGTATGTTTTTTAATGATTATCATAAATTTAATAAAGATGGATTCCATTATAAATATATAGTACACCACATATTTAAGATGATTTGAGGGACTCCAATTTGACAGTTTTGATTATTGTATAAATTTTTTTATGTTATTATCATTATGATGAGTGTATATATAACATATAACTGATTGTAATATATTATTTGAAATAAGATGTTAATTTTTAATATTTTTAATTATATTTCATACAAAATATATAATATTCTAAATTAAAAGATAATCCTTGTAATAATATATTCTATCAACAATTATTGGTTTGTGTATCGCATAATTGAATAAAGATTTTTTCAAAAAAGGGTATATTCATTATCTATAAAATATTATTTGTATTGGTTTAAGGATATTCATTATAAAATAAGTCATCTAATTTGAACAATTTTTATGAATACATATCATAAGAGAAAATAAGAATTCATCAAAAATATATTTTTTAAGAAATATATCAACATATTCCATTTTTTCATTTGAACCTCTATAATAATAATTGGTCATCTTTAATGATAAAATCATTACACTAAACGACATGAAAAATTTTATTTATATTGTGGTCACCAAATCATTCCTATGTATTTTCATTGGTGGTTAGGGGTTTTATCTCATGTCTCTCAATTTTTTATTTTTCTTAAGAAAATAATAATGGGGAAAGGGGATACCCATGAACCCTTTTAATAAGATATCTCTTAATAATCGATCAACTATTACCATATATTTCTATAGGGTGAGTAAATTCTATCCAATTAAAAAGATTATAAAAATTTTTAAATCCCAAAATATTGATCATCTTCCACATCTATGGGTTAATTTGATACACCAATTTTTTTGTAAAACTATTTGTTTTCCTAAATTATACACATTCCACTAAATAATTCACATTAAAATGTTCTAGTGGAACAATCCCTTTTTTTGTCAATGGATTACTAATTTTCATATATTTTTAAAAAAACAAAAATGTTTCTTCATTTTTAATAGTATGTTATCTCTGGTTAAATCCAAATATAGAATATAATGTGTCGATTATTTTATCATATGGAAAATTAAAAAATTGTTTCCAAAAATGAAATGATGTAAATTTATTCCCCATGAAATTTTGATATTATCTTTTGTTAGTTAATTATTTCTAAAAAATACATGGTAGAAATCCATCAAATATTATATATATCATATTGAATAATATTAATCTTACTAGCTATAAATTTTCAATGTAGCACATTATGAAAGTTGATTTAGAATATTATTTTTCTATATTATTAACTATTTATAAATCAAATAATTTATTCAATCATAAACATCAGAACAATAATTTTTTCATTATACATAATTATTTATTAAAAAGTATAATTATATTTGTTGATAATTAATGAAAAATACCTTTTTATCATATAAACTATAAGAAATTTAAATAATATAATTATGAAAATGTAACTAAAACATCATCCACTATTTGTTTAAATAACCCATGACACCATTTATCCTCCAAATATCAGTTAATCATTCATTTTATGTAATATTATTATATAATAAAACATTAAAACTATCATGAATATGTTAATAATAACTACAACATGAATAATTGAAATAAATACTCAGTGTAATTTAATAAAATCATCCCATTATATACCCTAAATATGAGAGAATCTAAAATCACACTATTAATTTCCAAGTGAGGTAGATTCAAATGGGGTGAGGAGAATATTATATAAATCTATTAAATTATTTCATTCCAAAAAAATGTTGTCTCTAATGAACTATTGTTACATAATTATAATCGAAATAGATTAAATTAATGTCTAATTGGTTTTATAAATAAAACTATTTAGATGGAAAATTCATTCTAAATGAATCTAAAAACGTAAATAAAGGAATATAAAATATTACGAATAGATTAAAAAACAATAGAGATCAGAATTAAAATCTATTAGTCCCCTAAATAAATTTAATACATCAATTATATTCAGCATAATGTCTATGGATCAACTTCTGTTTTTTATAATGTAAAAAGAGTACCAATTCAATGATCTATATGAATTTTTTTCCATCATAGGTCATCTCTGATCAAAATATTATAATAATATGTTCTTACATGAGTGCCTCAATGTAAATGGATGAAACACAATTCATTACCTAATGATTTTTTCAATCATAAAATAATATATGAATTTTTCCTCACCTCATGACTAATTTTATGGAAATGTAATGAAAGGAACAGAAAAATAATAAAATTCAACACTATACATTTATAATAAAAAAACTTGGGAATTGATAGAATTTGGAAAACTGACAAAAAAGGGAAATGAATGAAAAAACTAACTCATGATCACATTGACCATGATCTATTATATATTCATCAGAATTAGGGAATTTATTACTAGTAGTCTATTTGTAATGTTTAGTTAAAAATGTATTATGAGATCCTTATGTTTCCATTTTTCATTATAAATAATTTAGATGAAGCACAATATAGATCATCCATTTATACATGATTCATGCATTTCATTGGGATATTTTATTATGAATATGAATCATAATTAATATAATTTAAAAGGAAAAAATTATTAAAATGATATATCCTATATAAAAATACATAAATATACTTATTTATACCGAAATAAGATAAATTGTTTATTTTTATATATCCAGAAATCTATAGGAATGTTTTGAATTATGAAAAATTAAACAAAAATCTCAATTTACAGAAAATCTAAACTCATGTTAAAAAATTAAATTATAAGTATACTAAATATAGGTAAAACCAATTTATGTTTTTTTTATAATAAAAATAACACACCTATAGAGAATTTATACCAAAAAACCATATAAATAATTCTATCAGACTTATACTCTCTCTCACTTCCTGACATTCCAAAAGTAATGAGGAGAGATGAAAGGAATATAATAATAATAATTATACTAAAAAAATCATTCATTTAACAAAATTCATGTCTAATAGATTTAATATTTGTGTTTGTCAAGATAAATGAAACTTTAATTATCTATATCATTGTTATTTTTTAACACTAAATATTTTATCAAAGTGTCTCATTCAATCCATGAATACAATTATATCTCCTTCTAAATTCATTAAAATATTAATGATATTGTTGGATTCAAATATCCTACTCTTATATAAACTGTTACATTGTTTTATTGTTAATATATTCAAAAATATTTCATAAATTAGGTTAATTAAATTTTATTTTTACTAATTTTTCAAAAAATTGATCCCTTTTGAGAATATGTGTATTTTTCATCATCTATTTCATATATCAAAGAATTCAAGCATGTATTAATTTCTAAAATACATGAGATAATATATGAATATTTTCTTAAATGAGTGGTTATTTGAAAAATTCATTTAGTATATCACCATAGAATTATTCACATAAATGTTGAGAAAATATTCAGGAGAAATATTTTCATCTTCTAGATATTATTTAGATATTATCTTTTTGAAAAACATTAATATCATTTTATAATGTGAGTAATTCGATCCAGCATTGGCACATGAATCATTTAAAATATTTTTCATATTATCTTATAGTTATGGACTCATCCATTCTAGGAATATATAATCGATATCACATACATAATATACAATTTAAAAATAATATTACACGATTTTTATGTTATTATTATATATTATTCTGTTTAGGTGAACATTTAATATTTATTTTGAAATAGTTTTATTAAATGTTACAAAAATGTAATTGTTTTTTATATAATTCAATGATGATGAAAATTCATTGTAGCATTCAAATGATGATCATGATATTAATTTTTCTTTTTACGGTGATGAAGTATTATATGTTTGAGATATTTATTAACATCTATACTTTTATTTAGACTCCATATTTTAGAGAAAAAATTATCTCTATTTCCCAATATAGATCATTATAGTGAATTAATATTTTCCTGGAAATTGAATCTGAAAACCAGTCTTATACCTCTTCTAAAATATGTTTTAGAAAGTAAATTTTTATTTCACAATAGTTAGGTATATGTATCCCTAGCTACTGTGATTGTAAAAAATGGATGAAATGGCCTTAGTTTCATCGAATTTAGAATTTAGTTAATCTTATATTTATCTATTCATTCATTTTATCTTCTCAAAAAACCTTATTATTTAATTCATCGTTTCCTAAATAGATAAAAGAATTTATATTTTCAATATTAGAGTCTTATTTTAGTGATATCATTTATTCCTTTAATGTTGCTTTGGATACTGTTCAATTAAATAATAAACATTATCTTCTTTCTATTGTGAAACTTAACAAAAATATTATATATTATGATTCATTTAATTTGATGACATACTAGATTTTTTTATATATTATACCATGTGTTGTACTTATGTCCATTAACGTGTTTTTCATTCATATATATACATATAGTTGATGTTGTGGAATCTATTCCTTCATCTTCTAAAAGAGTGACAATAAAAAACATTTATACAAGGTTTCATAATGTAATATTATATTTTAGTAGTTGTGTTACAAAATTTATGTTTTTAGGGATGATCATTAATTCGTTATATTTTAATAAAATAATAATATATTAAGGGTTTCTGTACGCCAAATTATTACATCAGCCATGAGATATTTTCCATGATGATATCATTCTCATACAATAGCATTTAATGTAATATTTTGTCCAGAATTTGGAAGTATTATAGAACATTTATCATTACTAATAATTTACAGATATATCCCATAAATTAATGATGAATGTGATTTGATTAAATATTTTCATTCCAAACTAATCATGTGAATATATTTATATACATATATAACAAATATTTAGTGGTATTTTTTGTTTATTTCTCTATATAAACATATTTTTAACCAATAAAAAACCAATCATTTTCTCTTGTTCATGATTAATCATCTTTTAATATAAATCATTTCAATAAAATTATATCAATAAAATTATCATTAATAAAAGATTTAGAGTGATCCAAAATCAAATGAAAAATATGAAGTGACTTTTCTTATAGTATAAGTCCTACAACATTAATTTTCAACTTTTTAGGTCAGAATAAGATTATGATTTTAAAAATACAACATTCCTTACATCTGACAACTATAGTTTTCATATCTCAATGATAAGGAAAACCATTTTTTAGAAAATTAATTAAATTTTATATAATCTTATATTGAATAAACTCATTTCCCCATGTTTGGTATATAATAACACTCTTCAAAATGGAACATTATCGATAATAAAAAGTCTGATCGGTTCGTGTTTTTAAAACAGTATTTCAATGTTCCATGATATCATATGTAAAAATATGAAAAATTAATGAAAAAATTAACATAATTCTAAACATAATATATATATTATTTTATTTTGGATTCAAAAAATATTAATTTATGTAATCGTTGGGGAATAATTACAATGTGTACAAAAAATATCGAATCATTTGATATGTTAATCATAATTTCATAGATGGTAATACAATAATTTCACATGATTTTTTAATTTATTTTTTCATTGAAAATATATTAATGGAATATAATAATTATATATTTATGTAATAATCTTCATAAAATAGAAAAAAATAAAAAATTCATATATACAAATATAGTTTATTAGAATGGAATTTATCTAAAATTTGAAAAGAGGTCAATCTAGACTACCCCTTTTTTACTTTTTTTTCAAATATATATATTTATTAAGAATGTATATTCCGTATATAAATATATATATCATTTTTTCATATTATCTTATTATAGAATATTATAAGTCCCCATCTAATGTTTTATCAACTATATACAAAATATTTCATCCATATTTTTCAAATTTATTTTAACAAAAGATGAAAGAAAAAAATAACACCAATCATTTACAAATTATCAAAATCATATTCCATTTTATATATTATTATCTTTTAAATTGTAATATTTTTTTATATATAACATTAAAATAATTTTATGCTCTGATAAAATAAATAAAAATATTTCCTTTTGAGATTGATCTTGAATAATGAGGTTTCCTACATCATTGTACTTGAACATTGTGGGATTTTTGCGATTCTTAAATAAGGATATAACACTTTTATTATCACACAATATCATCATTTCAACGAAACAAATGCTAAAATAAATTTTTCTTTTTTACCCATTAATATTCAACACAAAAAATAACTACTATTACAAAGATAATTTACTAATTGAGATATTTATAAGTTTTAAAATGGGTCATGAAAATTACGACTCATTAAATGATTAAAAATATACAAAATTTCATTCTTTATACATTATATAGCCTTTAAAATTTAATTTTGAGCCCATATTTAAAATAAATTTTGATTTGAGTGGATACAAAATTCCATGCACTAATGATACATTTATATAAAATTTTTTATCTTTACCTACCTTTGAATAATATTATTTTATATTTTATATATATTTAACACATCATATCATGGAGATGTAAAAATATATTAAATTGAAATTCGTGTAATCTAAACATGTAGTCAATCCTATATAATGATTTTAATCTACCCAGTTCCTAGATTCATTTGTATCATGTTTATTTGTGGTTTCCATAAGAGTATTAATATCTAAATAATTTTGAAAACAAATTCATTTATTCTAATATAAATATACATAAAATGTGATTTTAATATTCATTATAATTTCAATAAATTGAGGAATGCAAAATAAAATTAATTTCACTAATCATACACAAATCCTTATAAATTTCCATATGTATTGAGAATATATCTATAAGTATTTTTTATCTAAAATTTATTTCATTAATATATAGATATATATATGTGTGTGTGTGTGTGATTATAGTTACCCATTCAACGTTCATAAAAAATAGTATGAATTATTAATAAATTAATAACATAATTTGGATGAAGTGAACTTGATAATCTATAACACCCTGTGTTTTTCTGATTTTTTTAAAATAATTTATTTTAATTTATATATTTTGTAACATGAAACAAAAAATTAATCTTCCTCAACTCACAACAAAAGGATAATATGCTTTATACATGATACAATTTTTTGTATAAATAATAACATGTTATTAATATAGTTATTTAAATATTGATATTATAGTCTAGGAATTAAGTAATGACACATAAATTGTGATAACAAATATTGAAATATTAATTATAGTGTTTTTATATAAATGCATCATACTGTTAAAAAACACACACATTTCGGTAAAACATTATTATGATTCAAAAATACTATTTTTCTCAATAAAAGGAATTATATTTGTTTTTCTGAACATTAATATAATTATTTTTTCTCTTATCGAGAAATTTAATATAATATTAATCTTAAAATTTTAATTCCTCTTGTAATAATTATAGAATGATGTTTTTTTGGATTTTCCAGAAAATATTCATTTTTAATGAATAGTAACGAATAAAAAATTAGAATTGAAAACAATATTTTAATTTAATTTATCTATACAGTTTAATTATATATTTTAATTTTTTAAAGTGAAAATAAATGAATTATAAATCAATGAATCCAATTTATAACATTAAAATCATTTTCATAATAATTTTTGTTGTTAAACATTACAATCTTTTGAACATTTTCTACATGAAAACCTTTAATATTATCATGTTTGAAGGGTCAATTTTAAAATTAATTTTGAAAATGAGTTGAATTGAGTTTTTAAAAAATATATTTTATATTTATATTAATAATAATTTTACATTTTATAATAAGTATAATGAAATTTGTTTACCAAAATAATAGTAAAAATGCTAAGGATGCTCCCAGATAACATCATTAATTAACTTCTATATTACTATATTACTTATTTTTGGATAGTAATCCTATCGTGGAAGGACTGTCATACAAACCTAAGGATGATCCCAGATAAAGAGGTCATGTTCATCAATAAGCATTATTATTAATATTATTCCTCTAACCCTTCTATTATAAAAACATTATTTTAATTGAAACAAATAATTATATTCAATATAATAATATATTTTTATTTTAATGAAATTACATACAAAATTCCTCACTTACAAAAAATGAATTACAAAATCATCATTTCTGTGTATGCAAAACTACCACCTCATGATCTTATGTCATTTATTTATCTATTCCCAGAACACATGGGTAGATATAATGAACGATTTAATATTTATATATGATATTTGTGTTATTATTATAATAATGGAATTATTATATCACACATCACTTCATGGTATCTACTTTTTTATAATACATTAATGTGGCTAATGTGTTTGACTGAATACCCCCTTAAAATGTGATATGATTCATTCATGCTTTACATTGAAGTAAATATGGACTTTTTTAATGAAAAATTATATATATGTCATAAAAATAATTATTTACTGATAATTTATAATTTACTATTATTTTTTTCATTCGGACATGAAAATATAATCAACGTTCATGTGTATGTACAACCTACCATCAAAGTAATCTATGTATTTCATTTTTAATCACTAAAAATTTTGTATTATTATAAATATATATATAATGAATATATTATGGTTATATCATGGTTATAATTCTATATATTATGAAATAATTATCAATATAAGACGACTAAAAATAAAAAATTAAAAAATATTGTAAAAACATAGAACTTATCACTTGAAATGTAATATTAACGCATAATTATTATTAAATGGTTATTAAATGTATCATCAAAAGTAAGTATCATTTTTATAATTTATAATAAAGAATATATATAAGAAAAAAATGCAATACTAATTTTTTTTTCAATTCACTGAACACATTTGTTAAACAAAACACTATTTAAACACATTTTTTATAGTCCATTATATGATTACCTTTTTAATGATTTTTTACAGTATATTTATATTTTATATATTAAATTAGTATATTTTTATATTCATACAATATATTTTATGTGAATAAGATATTAATAAACCAAATTTTAAAAATAAACTCTTATATTTATATAAAGGCACATTTGAGACCTTTTAATTGAGAACCTATTTAAATATGAATATTGACATATTTATATATTTATAATGTAAATATTAAATTAAAATTTTAAATCTATACATAAAAAATATGTTTGGGTGAATTTTATTAATTTTCCAATGAGTTTCAATAGTTAATGTTTAGTGAAAATACAGAATTTTATTTAATAACTGCATTTTCATAGAAAGTGTTTATAAGGAAAATAAATGTTTTTATTCATTTTAAGGTAAAATTATATCAATTAAATATCAATTAATTTAATTTAAGTAATTCAACACACTTTTAAATTGAAATTGGATAGATAATTATGCAAAACCTTTGAATGCTTATACTTCAATACCACTGGTTGTCATCCCATTAGCGGGATAATATTTAAATTAATAATTCTGATTCTATGACTTAGATTTGGAGAAATTGACTTTAATAATTCTTATGAGATTAATTTAAAATATGTAATATGTTTTAAATTGTTTTTTTCCAAAAATATTAGTCAATGTGATTAAAATTAATTAAAGTGATTTTGAGAAAAAATAGCTTTTCAATGGTCTAAATAATAAACATAAGGCCCAAAATTACCTTTAGACATTACCAAAATAAATAATATTCCATTTTTATACCCTTTCCTCCTTTGTATAAAATTTTTACAGTCATTGGTTCCAAATTAATTGATAAAATGGTTGTAAAACTTCCATTCCAAAAAAAATCTTGAATGTCACTCAACTATAAAAAAGAAATTACCTCTCCCACTTCCCCACACCAATCAGGGCAATTTGATAACAAAAACAATAATAAAATAATCTTCTAAAATCCAAACCCTAAAATTATAATCCTTCATTTGGGTATAAATATATACAAGTAACAACTTTGGTGTAAACCAAGTGGAGTTACCCAACGAAGGGGAATCGTCCTTCCACAGGATGTGTTTTTTATTTAATTTATTCACACCCTAAAAAAACCTTATAATATGATAATATAATAAAATCAGTATCTTCATTATATTGAGATGTTTTAATGTAATTGTTTCTACCTTTACTGATATAAACATTAATGTAATGTGTATAAAACTGGCCATTTTTTAGTATGACAAACAACCACCTAATAGAACAATGATTGTTAATTTTTCCATTACCACCATTCAAGGATTGGAATTATGATGGTAAAACTGATAATATATGATATTTATTAAATTTATTCTATCATTAGGCATGTTTAATTAATTTATAATACAAACATTTATACATTCCATTTTTTATAAATACAATTGCATCATTTATTGATGTGTGGACTGCCACCTCCTCAAAGAGATGTGATTCATTCACACAATTAATGAAATGTATAAAAGATTGTTTAAATTTTATATATGTAAAATAGTTGAAATATATATTTCATTCATCAAATATTTGAAATTATATAATCATAATATATAATTTTAATTATTACACATTTGACACACTAAAAACTGATAACATCGGTTATGGACATGTGGAAAACCGCCACACTGACCGGATGAGATTCCATTTAAGTCACAATAACTCTATATAGAAGAATATATTAATAAATATAAATGTATTTATCATATATTTATAATATTGGAAAGTTATATTTTTACTCACATTCTTTTTATAATTATCAATAATAAATGTGAATATTACTCATGCGTAATGGAACACTGTACCTATAAAACATGGTGTCAAATAATTAATAATTTCATTCATTTATATTTAGTTATTATTTATCCATGATCATTTACATTTACAAATTTATTTATAAATTTCAATATAATGTTATTGATTAAATAAATCATGTCTCATTTTCTTACTTTTTCCTCCTTATCATGCCGTATCCAGTTGTTCATATGGAATGTATTTTTAGTTATTTATTTCCCACATTGATAATTTTATTCGATTAATTAATTCATCCACTATACATACCATTACAATCCGTTTTTTATCACCCCCTATATTGTATCCATTCCCAAGGATATGATTATGAAATCTGAAAATAGTACATCAAGGATGAAATTTATCTCATTTTATTATGTATCGTATTTTAAATTCTATTTACCAATGTCATATAGGTATCATGTATGCTACTAGTTTTATAAAACTATAAAACTGATTAGACATTCTAGATTTGTTTTCATAAAATTATTGAAGTGTAATAATGTGATGCACCATATTTGTGATTCTTGGGTTAGCGCATTACAGTTAGTATCATTATAATTTCTGAGTAACTACAGAAACTAGATTTAGAAAAAAAATTATTAAAGAAAATAACCTTAAGATTTAATTTTAAGATAAGTATTGAATAACATACGAGAAATTTGCAAATGTGGAGATTATATGACTATCCCATTCAACACATCCATGTTTGGTTAATAGAACAAAAATTGGTTTAGTAATAGATGTTTTTTGGTGTATCAACTCCGACAAGATTTTTCGTGCCTGATTCATATTAATATTGTACTTGAAAACGATCCATAATTAGCTTGTAGTTTGACACTCTTTGTGGATACACAAAAGATAATTCTGATATTCATTACAAACCATTATGTAGGACATTAATGTAAACATTTCTATAAAGAAACAAAATATTGGGATTTTAGTCCTTATGATGCATAAATTTTTAAATTATGTTGATTGATATACAATATTTTAGATTATATTTTCTTTTACCTAATTATGTCAATATAATATTGTATATGAAATTATTTTAAAACGAATCTAAGAATAAAAAATAACTTATGTACTCATGGAAAATGTATAGATTTTCCTATTGAAGATACAATAATAGATAAAATTGAAATAAGTACAAATTATGGCTATAATAGTGCAGTATAATCAGGTTAGGAAAAATAACCTTGCCCTAATAGAGAAACATCTTTCAGAATGATAATATTTTATAATCGATCTCATTATTCGATATAAAACCTCCTCATTTAGTGGGATTACAAATCTAATTGTACTTGACCCACATATATTTCCTCTAGATATGATTTTAGATGATTTGGGATTAATTGAAATTTAAAAGATAACACTTGTGATGCATATAATTAATGATTATGTTGATCAATGGTGTCCCTTGATCTGAAATACAATGGTGTAAGAATATATAGATCTCATTTAATGGGAACCTTTTTTGATAAATTCTTCAATAAATACATCCCTTAGGATAAAAAAATTTAGATGAAGATAAGTTTCAATAACATGAAGAAAATGGAAGAATTATTTGTTTAAAATTATGAATCTACATTTAAAAGGATAACTACGTATGATAAATATTATATACACAACATAGAGTTCAAGATTTATAATTTTTAATCATCTTAAGACAAATATAAAAATGGAGATGGTTTCTCCAAATTACTCAATATGCGAAGAGGTTTTTTGGTGTGATAGAAAATGGAGATGTAATTCCCAGGATCATACATGTACAAGGTAATCATAGGGAATAAGAAGTCTAATGATCATAAAGATAAATAGAATTCGTCATAAAAGAATATTAAGATGAGATAATTTTCATCATATGACAACCATGGGATGAATCACCGTATGAAAGGCATTAATAAAACATATTTTGTTTAAAATTTGTAGAAAGGTTCCATAATGTTTAATAATTAAAGGGAAGAAGGGAAACACCAATATTAAATTTTATAATTAATTGTAGATGAGGCACTATGTAAATAGATTCATGAATCTTTAGGGGAATCAAAAAAATAAGCAGTCGAGGGGATATAAAAAAATCTAATGCTATCACATCAACAAATGTAGATGTACCAAATTATGTGGTGGTTTGTACATTATCCCTATAAACAAATTAACCCAATTCCTTGTTTGATTTTTGATCCTCACACACATATATTTCTACCGAGTTTTCTATGAAAATTATATATTTCTTTCTGATTTAATATGTTTGTTATCTGTCAAAACGGTTATGGTATGTCTCACTCTAAAAAATATGTTTTTGAAAGTTATAATTATGAAACATAAACATGATTTGTGTGATTGAATGTTTTCATATATACAGTTTACGGTGGCATAATCTACAATATGGAATGGCTCTCAAAAAAATTACTCCCAAATTTAGTACAGGAGGAAGGATGTTAGGATTTTTGAGGTAGATGTAGAATCTATCATCTCTATAAAAGAAGCATCCTCAGTTGATTTTAATCTGGATCCACCAACATTAGCTCTACAAAAAAAATTATTAGCGAAGAAGATAAAATAACATCAAGTTATGAGAATGTAAATCTATAAATCAAGGATGAACTTATCATGCATTAATACAGTGGTGTATTTACTATGTAATTTTATTGGAATCTCTAATAGTTTAATATTAAATTTTCATTAATTTATTCTCTGATGTGTGGAAAATATTAAAGATTCCATATAAAATGGCCAATATAGGATTAGTGGAGTTATAGAAACAATAATGGGATTTTTGGAATAAGGGATTTATTCTCCATATTGTTTCACCTTGGGGATCCCATGTTCTCTTCGTTAAAATGAAATATAGATCAATGATTTTTTTCATTTATTTTTTTTCAATCAATACATTTACAATAATGAAAATTTATCTACTACCTTTTATTGATGAATTTTTGGAACAACTTAACTGACCCCAACATTTATCAAATATTGAAATTTGATTTTGTAATCACCAATCGTGAGTAAAAAAGATATTCATTCTAAAGAATGATTTTAGATATTAAATGGACATAAAATGGTTACAGTAATTCTATTTTGATTAACTAATGTACCCTATACCTTTATAGAACTAATGGAATGATTATTCAATGAATAACATGATGATTTCATAATGGTATTCATTGATGATATTTTGATGTACATAAAAAGCTATGAGGACCAAGAGAACCACATCCAGATCATTCATAAAACTACTAAAAGTGGACAATTATTTTGTCAGTTTTTTAAATGTGATTTATGGAATAGAGATGTTTATTATATTGACCATATTGTTAATAATAATGGAACTTTAGTTGATACCATAATAGAAAAGGTAGTCAGATAATAGTTTACAAAAAAACAAAATGGGGTATATAGTTACATTGCATTGTATTGTTTTTATTGACGATTCATTTAGAATTTATCTTTATTGGAATAACCATTATCAGAACTTACATTAAAAGTATTTTGGTATCTTTGGACCATGTAATTTGAATAATGATTTGATGAACTTAAAAAAAATAATGTCAATTCTCTAATTTCATCTCTACTTTCTTGAAGAGATGGGTCTTCCTTATTTAATGATGCTTCAAAGAAGGGAAATGGTTGTTCCCTAATAAAAATTGAAAAACGTATTTCATATTCATCAAGGAAATTATGGACTCATGAGTATAACAATCCAACACACAATCATGATTTATCATCCATCATATTCTCTTGGAAAATATGAAGACAATTTCTCTATTATGAAGTATGTGAAATATGCATTGATCATAAATGAGTGGAATTCATATTATTTTAGAAATATAACAACATGATACAAAGGATATGTCTCTAACTACTCAAGTATTATTATTTTTGGATACACTACCATCCAGACAAATAATAATAATTGGATGCATTCAGAAGGATGGATATTGGATTTCTAACATAAATAAGGATTGTGAAGAATCCTATATTCATCAATCAGGTAATTTAAGAAATGATAATTTATAAGGATAGGGATACATGGGTAATATTTCAAATGATTGAAAAACCATATTAATTAAGGAGGAAATATAAAAAAATATTATAATGAGATCCATCCGAAGAAAATTATAGGTGTGAAAAATGGAAAATTTGAAGAAATTGTTTGCGAAGATAGTGTTATCAAATTTGGAAAGAGGAAACTTCATCAAACTATACCTGAGATAAAAATAAAATTATTGGATGTTGCTTATATGTCTTGTCTATATATACACAATTGCAGCATAATGATTTATTGCGAATCGAAGGAACATTTTTATTAGGATAACATGAGGTGGGAAATTACATATTATGTTTCGTGATTTTTTGGTTATTAACAAGTGAAGGACGTAATGCAACATCCTAAAAGTTTCATGTAACATAATTCTATTCCTATTAAGAAATGCGATGAAGTTACATCAGAATTGTTAATGAGAATACTAAAGTGTTCTTGGAAGAATGACCAAATATGGGTTATCATTGTTTGTATAGCCAAATACGTATACTTCCTTGCCTTAAGAGAATACATTCCACATGATCATATCAAAAAAGAAATATATTTATTATTTTTTAACACTTCATATATCACCTATATCAGTTATTTTTTATTTATATGCCCACATTACATTGAAATTCTAGAAAATATTTTAGATTTCTCCTAAAATTGAGCTTCATTTAAGCACTGCCTATAATCTTCAAACTGATGTATATCCTAAAAGAAAAATTTATTCAATGGGGGGAATGTTGAGGTCAATATCACTCTACCCTCAATGTATTTCATAGAATTACATTCCTTTGGAATATTTTTCCTATAATATCATTTTCTATTCTTGTTTTCAAGTAGAATAATAAAGAAGCATTATATAGAAAGAGGACTGGTACACCAACATGTTGGTAAGTATTTAGGAAAATGAAACTCATATGGAAAAATCATTTTGATGAATGGGAGTAAAATTTAATGTCTTTTTATGAACATATCAGAGTAACTCACTCTAGGGGAACCATTTATGCCGATAATAAGAGGAATGATTTAGTGTTAAAAGGGGAGATCATAATTTCTTATATGTATCACCATGAATCTGTGTTATATGTTTTTTTATAAAAGGAAAACTATGCCCAAGGTACATTAGGACCGTTTATATAATTCATATAATAGGAGTTATTTCTTATTATTTGTCAATTCCTCCAAATCCTTCAAAAGTACCTACTGTGTTTCATATTTCTCTAGTTAGGATATATGGCTTACAGAATGTATAAGACAAACTATGATGAAATAGAGTTTTAACTAGAATTTTATTTATATAAATATATCATACATAAACTAGATACTAGAAATAAATAATTGAGAAATCAGATGACATGTCTGGTAAAGTTACACTACAAAAATCGCAAAATGGAAGAAACAACATTGGAATTTGAGGATTCTATGAGGGAAAATATAAACATATTTTTAAAAGGTAATACCGATAATATTTAAATGATTAAATATATATAAGAGGTAATAATGTATCACCACGATATATTACAATACTCTCCATTTATAATCAACAAAATATCTACAAAAACAAGTAATATTGTGTTAGTTTTTAATTCACACAACACCTGATAAAAAAATAATTTCTGATTTTTCATAAAAATTTATATTTTAACATTTTTAGATAGGTTATATAGTAAAATTATATTTTTTATATTCTATAAATTATATTTTCATATTCCTTGAATATATTTTATAGGCAAAATATAGGAAGAAAAAAATTACATATAAAAACAAATGTTATTAAAAAACATGTTTTCACCATTAAGTGTAAAAAATAAATTAAATAATAATTTTGTAACTTTTATATATTTAATATTTAATAAAAAAACCATATTTAAAAGAAAATTTGAAAATCATGATAGGGTTTTTTAAACAATATTCTCAAGAGATTCATTTTTATTTATTAGTGAAAAAACTGAATTTTATTTCCAAAAAATCATCTAATTTATTTATGTGCAAAATTGTGTGTTAAATTGGTTTTAAATTTATATTAATTAAATTATTCATACATTAATCATATATATGTCAGAGTAATCAACATCATTGTGATTTTATAAAATAACATTGAAATCTTATGAACATTTTTACATTGAAATCCTACATTGTCGTCCAGTATATTGGATTATATTTAATTTAATTTTCACCAATTATATTATTGTAATATGTAAAAATTGATAATATATTTATAATCAAAATAATTTATGTTGTTGAAAATCGAAAACGTATTTTTGAAAAAATTTATTAGTGAATGTTATTTAAAGTATTTATAGAAATTAAGATAAAAATTAACATAACAATGGACTAAACCATAAAAACTAACCCAATATGACCTATAATGTAATTAAAATACATTTTTTGTCAATATATATACACCCTATAATACATTGGATATAATATTGGCCTTTTTGGAATGACATAAATTGGGAAATGGTCGGTCGTAATCCGTTTAAAAAATTTTAAAATAATATAACTCCTCCTGCACTACAAAAGGAACTCAACCCTCCCACAACCTTGTACCTATCATGACATTTGGAAATCCGAAAATGTGAAAAAATAATTTTCTAAAATCCCCTACCACATACAATATGCCTCATTTAGTGATAAAATCCATAAATGGAATCGCTCTAGTAGAAACCAAAATGAGTTACCAAATGAAGAGGTAACATCCTTCTTCAAGATCATTTAATTTATTTAAATTATCCCCACAAAAAAAGATCTAATTAATATCCTATATAAAAAAATAATTATTCTAAATATACTGAGTTTTTTTGTTGAGGTTCTTTCTTTAACATACACACACATTCATATAATGGGTAACGAACATACCCTTTATGTGTATGATGAACTACCACTTCACTTATGATGGACACACTATTAATATATCATATTTATTGAGGATTTATAATTATTTAATGACATTATGACACATAAATATATACTTTCCATATTTTTATATATAATAACATCATTTCAGAAGTGTGGAATACTCCATCGTCAAACTGATGTGATTTGTTCACACTATACATGGAAAGTATAAAAAATGGGTTTAATTATGAAATTGTAACGTAAATGTCAAATATATTACATTAATTACATAAATAACTTTTTTTATTCATAATATATAATTTTATTTATTTCCCTTCTAACACAACAAATAGTGATAACGTCAGACATTGATGTGTGGACTACCATCTCCATAACACGAGATGATTCATTTTATATGACAAGAATTATATATATATATAAGTATATATGTTTAAATAAAATTGAATTGATGATATAATTATTATTATTTATTTTCATAGTGTTACTTACATTATTTCTATAACGATAACTATGAAATGGGATTGTTACTAATGTGTATATATGAAGTACCATTTCCCATATTATAACATTGGATCATTATACAAAAACAATATTTCATGATTTGTCTTAAATGTATAACATATGAATAAATATGATAAATATTTTAGGATTATATTTTTTATATGTTCATATAATTGACCCTTTGAAAACAGTTTACCTACCAAATTAGTTTTTAACAAATTAACCAAGTATACTTAGAGCTACCATTGTATATTTAATTAATTAAATAATTTTATTAAAAATTGTAATAATAGAGGTAAAATAAAAAATAAAAATGAAGAAGGTACTGAAAAAGTAAATAATTAAAATATATTTATTTTTCTAGAATATAAATCCACACGTGACATGTTGAACTCAATATTTTGGATTCTTCTCAATTTACATTCCATTATGACTAATTTTTTTTATGCACCAATTCACGTTTATATATTGTATACACTACAGTTCAACATGTTATATGATAAATCTCATTATTCTAATAATATTCCATATTTTATTTATTATTATTCCTTCGTTATTAAAATGTTTCAATGTGGTATGGTACAACTGGGAATTTTTAATGACTATTTTCAATAAGATTTTATTAATGTAATTTTAATTGAATTTCCATTCATCAACGTCCATTAACCATGTTGTTAATTATCCCCCATTGGAAATTTATTAATAAATCCACATATATTATTCAATATATATATATTTGATAATGATAATTTTTTTATAATTAAATCAATTAATATATATATTTGTGGAATGATTTGGAAGTATACGACACAAGTGGGTCCCAATTACAGATATCCTTTTTATGCATTAGAAGCCTCACGAGATGAATCAGTTGTCCAAATGAGATTGGTTTTTGACCTGGTATATTTTGAACCATTTTCAAAAAAGTTTTTAATATTATGATCCAATGTAACAATGAAATGTGGCATCAAATAATTATGAATTCCCCTTATTTAGTTTCAGTTATTATTTATCCAAGTGATTTTTTGTCGATTTATCAATGGTTACATTTCATTCATTGATTATTGATTAGGTGAAATGTGATTCGATATCCTATCATTCCCTATTTTTCATGGATTATCAAATTTTTTAAATAGAAATTGTATTCAATTATTTATATTTCCATAGTGATTATGGTTATTGATTCGTTATTAAACCCATTGTACTTTCCCAAACCAATAATTTCATCTCACTCTTATTTTTTTCATTCCCCTGGTTATGATGGTGAAATCATTAAGTATTATTTCAAGGATGTAGTTTGTCTCATTTTATTATGTATCATGTATTATTTTTTATATACCTATATAATATGGGTATCAAGTATCTATTCTCGTTTTCTAAAATTTCTATACTAATCAATCCTTTGGGATTTGTTTCCTTGTAATAATACAAATGTAATAAAGTGATTCAGTGACTCTCTGCTTCTAATGTTAGGGAGTTACTATAAATTATGAGATGAAATAATATATGTTATGGTATAAATTATTATTATTCCATAATATACTTATAAAAAATATATTTATTATAATTTATTTTTGAATGTGTATAATGGAAGTCAAGGAATACAGTAATTATCTTTTCCTGGAGGTGCCTTTTTTAGACATACAATTATGTTATTTACATATATTCTTTCTAAAGGTGTATATAAATCCCCTTTTGATAAGAAATATCAAGAATTTATATGTACTCATGATATTTTATATTTCAATTAATGGTATTTCTTCATGGGTTTCACTTTTCAATGATACCAAATTGGTAATCATTTTATCTTACGAACTAATCATTATTCTAGATTGTTTTTTATTATGATTTCGATGATAAGACAATATGATCAATATCTCATAAATCTTATGACATATATTCAACTCATGATATTTCATGAGAATATGTTTTTTAAAATAATTATTCTCAATTTATGTATTCAAGTGTTCCAAAATATTGTTTTTATGAAAAACCAAATTTTTAATCGAAAACACATTTTCATCCAAAACCATGTTTTCTAATAAGTGTTTCAATTTTTATAAAAAAGTTTTAAAAACTATTTATTAAATTAAAATTCCATTTGTGCATTTTACAAAATTTCATTAATGGAATCTACATTTTTTTAAAAAAAAATCTCCTTTTCCATTTACCATTAATGTTAAAGGAATATTTTTGTATTTTCATTCCATGTATAAAATTCCTTTCATAATGACTGATCAATCATTTCAAGCTTCCCATTCTATTTTTCAATGATATTTTCAAAGAATATTCACTCTATAAGATTTGACGTTTTTAAAAATTCTAAATTAATGTTGTCAAAGTGAAAGGAATTTTTAAAATTTTTTGTGTTTTAAGAAATATTTCATTAAAGAGGAAATAAAAATTTCTTTCTGGAATATTATAAATGATTTCAAATTATTACATTATATATTTATTTTTCATTTTCATGGAAATTAATTTCTAAAAAATTTTATCTTTTAAACAGATATTTTCAATTAAATGTATTCATCCTGAAGAATCCTCGCATATAATAATATTGAATCATTTTCAATCTAAGATGACATCCTTAGATGATACTTACCCACTAGTTGTATGATCCAAATATTCCACTTTATTCTTTCTTTGAATTCTTTATTTTTTGGAAGAAAATATTTCAATTAATATCATTCCTCTTCCATGGGTTATACTATGATAAAATTATTTTGAATCACACTAATTTCCATGTGTTATTCTATGATATAATTATGAGATGATTATGAAACCTACATCTTTTCCATAGGTTATGATATGATTAATTCTTATGATATTTTATAAATCATAAATATTGTTTCTTTCTGATATGGTTGGGACCACTTTCTTCCTATAATTCATTGGGTAATGATTTATATCTCAAGATATATATTAGAATATAATAGGGATATGACCATTTTTCATAAGGTCCTTAGTCGACTAAAATGGTTTTGGGTGATAAATATGATGACTATTTGTTTTGGGGAGTTAACCCATTCTACTATGATAGACATATAAGTGATCCCTGACTAAAATAAAAAAGGATTTCTATACATATGTGTCTGTGAAAATTCTAAATCTTATTCTAATGATATTTTCTTAGGGAAATATGGGACCAAAATAATGTTATTAATGCTCATTTACAAGAGTAGGGGAACCATATGAAGGAAAACATTCATTTTTATCCTTATCGGAAAATATATGGTTAACAATCTTAAGAAATGAAAATTCACAAACCCTCTTATGTTCATAACTAAGAAAAAACATTCTTAGGGTATAAAAATATAGATCTGAAAAAGAATCTAATGTTTAGGTTATTCCTCTCTAAAGTGTATATGATTTTATTTATCAGAGTATACAACAATAAGAATGTATAGGAAAATAATACATTCTTTCCTTAACAAAATTATAGAAGAAATAAAAACATTATGCAACAATCAATTATACATGTAAGAAGTCTTTTAATGCAAAGAGTAGAGTATATAACTAGTTTTGATAAAGTTACATTGATTTATAATTTCAATACACTATATGATACCCACACCAGGGTAATCCCTTGATAAGAATATCGGGGTATTTCATGATATCCCTAAAAGTACTAGAACTTTATTGTATTTGGCACCACTATCTTTCAATCCCTATATTCCCTCGATTGTACTCAACAATAATTGGAGACACATGAATCAAGATGAACATGATGGTTATGGATGAACAACATGTTCATAAAACACCCAGGGTATAATATCCTTTCTATATCGAGAAATCACATCACAACATGTGATCTAATAGATCATCATCCGATTAGGGCATTATTTTTTTATTGACTTATTGAGTGATTGGTCGAATGAGATCCTTTTTATAAGAAAAAATTTAATGGCCATCTCCCTCTTCTAATGGTCAGATTTGTACCTGATTCTCAGAGGGACATGTAAATGTTTCACTCGACCAATGGTTAGTTAAAAACAAATTGTACAACATTTATTTTTTTAAAAAAACATGTTTAAGGAAAGTTAATTTTATTAATCAAAATGTAATGTTAATAATCTAGGGGTTAATAAAATTTAGAGCCTAAATGTATAAGAAATCAGAATCAAGAAACATGGATATTTGAATTCTGTTTTTCTAACAATTTTGAATCAGAATTCTATAGATTTTGGAGTCTAAATTATAATAAACTCAAAGTCTAAATTCTAAATAATTAAGAATCATAATTCAGAGAAATTATGAGTCTCAATTCTGGTGAATTCAGAGTATGAATTCTAATGAACTTGAAGTCCGATGTTTGAGGAATTTTGAGTCATAATTTTGTGGAATTTGGGGATAGAATTACATAGAATTCAGAATCCGAATTTCATAAATTTCAGAGAATGAGTTTCAGTAAATTCAGAGTCTAAATTTCAAATAATTTTTATGATTGATTTCATAGAAATTAAAGTCTTAATTATAAGTAATTCAATGTCTGCATTTCATAGTATTTGGAGTCGAAATTTCAGTGAATTCAGAGTCTGAAAATAAAAAGACATGATATCTATGAAATTATATGATTATGAGTATTTGGATAAGGATCCAAATTTTTGACATATTAATATACTTAGTCTTGATTATGAGAAGAAATTGAATAAGGTATAGAAAATAAATGTAAGGGTAAAAATTTTATTTGAGAAATAAATTTTTCATGAAAAAAATAATTTTTTGAGAAATAAAATATCTCTATAGAAAATCTGTTTATGATTTTAAAAATATATTTGAATGGAAAATTCATAATGAAACCATATTAAATCATTAATATTTCTTTTTTCAATGTATTAACAATCATTCAAAAAATAATATAAGGAATATGTACATTTCCATTTTATTTGAAAAGAATAACATATCCCTCTTTACTTATGATCCATGGTGAGTACGACTAACGCCCACTTTGGATTTGAAATTTATAAGCATCCTATTATGGTAATTCTTAGATATGTCACCTTTTATTCTTGTTGTAGACTCTCCCTTAGTTAATATACTCCTTACATAAAAAATTCTATTATTTTTACACAATATTCATGTGATCATTATTTTATCCCTCTGTGATTTTAAAAAAGGAATAGAGGGAATGAAAAATATTTACATGAATTTTTGGTGATATAAATGAAAAAACAATTGATGTATACAAAAATTTATTTCTGATAGGAAAAATTGATACAAGGTTAAAAAAATAAAAAAAAGATTAGATTAACATGAAAATTATTCATCCAACTTTTTTTAGCATGATCTTCTTATAAAATCCCATTGAGTTCTTGGGAAATTTATGATCATCCTCAAACCTATTTTGAAACTAATCATGATCATAATTTTTCTTTTCCAGAGCCTTGATTTTTTTATCTTTAGAATTTAGTATTTCTTCCTGAGACTTCAATTATTCTTCATGCTGGTTGAAATTTTCTTATTAGTATTCCATGACCTCCCTTTCACACATTAAATTAAATGAAACTGAATTAATCTTCTCATTTACATATCTATCCTCTTACTTTCATGAAACTTTTTTGAGATTCAAATTTTAGATAAAACATGATACACAGTTTTTGATTGAGTCATTTGACTTGTAATGGAATCACTCATTAAATAATATAACCTATCAAAGATTACCATGTATCTAAGTTTGATTCCCTTGAAGGAGAATATACTATTTCATGATCTATAGATTTCCCTCTTGAATTATCCACCAATATCCTTTTTGGCCTTTTCAACAAAATTTTTCATAGGTTTATAATGTTCCACTGGTTTTCCATTATCGACTTTGGAAATAAATATCTCATCCTTTAGAGACTCATGCTCACTATCCAAACGATGGACTATCATATCTCATCAACCTCTTCTTTCTAAATTTTTTTTTTAACATCATAAGGATAGATGAAATCTTGGTTTTTACATTCATCATTAGCAGGTTTATCAAACTTTTCATTTCAATCAGCCTCTCTTCCATTAGCAACATTCCTGGTTTTCTCAACCTATGAATTTCATTTTCAATACTTTTGGGAAGGAAATTCCAACTCATGAAATTCTTCCACTTAATTACGTATATCAACAATATTATCTTCTTCCTCTTCGTTTTCTTCTTCTACTTCTTCTTCTTGAACTATCTTGTTTTACCCAATAGGTTCTAGAATTTGAAATTTCATTAACAGTGTTTATAAAGGATATGATTCTCAGAGGAAGAATTATGGTACCTGAATCTATTCAGAGGACTTCTCTATATCTTTGAGTAGGACTTGGAAACTATCATGTTTTGAAATTTTCTTCTTTACCTTATTCTATTTTTCATTCCATTAATGTTCTAAAACAACTTGAATTATCAAGGGTTTTGATTCAAAAGGTTCTAACCCAAATCATGGATCTCAATACTCCTGCTCCTCCTCCTATTTCTCTCTCAACTTTTCTACCACATCATCTAAGAATGTTTTTTTTTCAAATTTATAGGAGCTAACTGATTTTATGGAGAGATATATTTGTCTTATGTTTCTTGTTACTACTTTATTACCTTTTTCTAGGAATTATTGGAAGTTTCTCCAAATTCCCCATTAATGGATAAAGCATGAAATTCAAATTCAAAAAGATTATAAATATCACAGGAATTGGCATTACAACAATATTTTATTCTCCTCAATGAGACATCACTCAACAAAATTATTTTCAAGGATTAGGGTTTAGAACTGCATATAATTTTAAATAATTCTATCCAAAGAACTACGAACATCAACAAGATCACTAGATACATGATAATATTAGATATTAGAGTTCCATTATTAATGTTGGTAACTCTCATGAGGATTTACATCACAATATTTAGCTTTCTATGATTAACAAAAATGTCCAATATAAAAATATAAATTCTCTTCCGAGATTCCTTGTCTCCTTTTCTCAGAATACGGAAACCCTTTACCTAGAAGGATATCATCGTGAAGATTCTAGAAAAGAGGTTTATCTTTGTTGATTTTACTCCCTTTAGTCCAAGGAACTCAATTTTTTCTTCCATATCAAAACGTCTTATCTAATCTCACAACTTGTGAGAGCCTAAAGTTTCCTCCTTCATAAGGAATTACACGAATATTTGATGCCATATTTAAAGACTGAGAATTTGTTTTCCTATAGGTCGTGAAAGAAAATTAATCCCTTCCACATTCCTTATAAAAACATATTTAATCATAGAATTCTATATGAATGTTTGGATTTACTAGATCCTAACTCTTTGTCTCTGCCACACAAAAACTCTCCCATCCATATTGCTTGATATTAATCATAATCTACGAATTATACTAAGTAAAAACATTTAGTCAAAAATCAATTTATTTTGATTTTTTAAATTTTTTTTTCCTTGCTCAAAGACAACTATTTTTATTGACAATCATCAAGCTATAACTAGAGTGTATGAAAACATTGAAAAGTAAAGAGGTTATTTGAATAGTATAAGATCTTTGGCTCAAAAAGACATGAAAACCTATGGGCGACAAGGATTAGGGGGTCTTAATATATAATTAAAGGAGGTGGTTTAAATTATTATTATGATCCAATGGTTGAAATAATCATTATCTGATCTGATGGTTGAGATTCATTTCAAATAAGGATTTAGTAGGTTCTATTCATTTGAGGTTTCGAGGAAAAATATGATTAATTAAAAGTGAATCCAATAGTATTTTATTAAAACAAAATAAAAATACCCTTAAGAAAAATAAGAAAATATAATGATTTATGTAAGGAAACATACCTTCCAGGCTACTTAAAAAAAATTCAAATATTAAAATTTTCATCTGTGATTCTAGAATCTTTTGTTATTGAAATGAAATTTTGTAATCCTAAATTTTCAATTCTAAAAAATGTATTTAATAAAGAACAAAAATTTGTGTTATGAAAAAATAGATCCTCGTACCCCTATGAAAAAAGAGATTCTTAATGTAAGGAGGTGGGTCTTAACAAGAAGTTAATATAGAATATTACCTAATTTTTGTCATTCCTAACTTATTTTAATTAATTAAAACCTATTTTATGGTAATTATTTTTTAAAAATATCATCAATTTGATCTTACATTATGAAAAATTTATGAATGATATATCCTTTAAGTGTGTGATCTATAAGAAATAGATAAATAATATAAATGTTGTTTTTAAGTGAGTGATGTGAAGGATATTTTCTTATGGAAATGGAACTTGTATTATCACACAATATATGTGTTTGGTGAAACTCATGCCCTTGTTTGTGAGTGTTTGTTTTATCCACAACACATGTGCACAACAACTTCCAAATACTAAATATTCTGCTTTAGGTGTGGAAAGTACTACTGAATGTTGATTCTTTAATGAACAATAAACAAGTGTATCTCTTAAGAAATGACATGTTTCTGATGTTTTTTTCTATCCATTCTAAATCCACCAAAATCAGTATCTGAAAATCTTTTTGTCATAAAATCTTTTCCTGAAGAATAAAAGAGTCTTAAATACATTGTTCTCATTAAATAGCGATAAATTATTTTCATAGCATTTAAATAAGATTACATTTGATTAGATTTATATCTTGAATGTAATATTACTAAATACATTATGTTTGGACGACAATATATTAAGTATAATAAACTTCATGTCATCCCTTTGAATGATTTTTGATGTACTGGTTTCCATGCATCATCCAGATCTACAAAATTTGAGGTACCAATTGGAGTACATATAATTTTAATGATTTCAAATCCATACATTTTAGTAATATATTTAATTTAATTATGTTGATATATATATGTTCCATAATGTTTTTGTGAAATTTGAAAACCTAGGAAAAATATTAACTCACCCATCATACTCATTTTAAACTAAGATTTAATTTTATATTAAAATTTTTCAGTTAATGATTACTTATTTGATCCGAATATAATTTCATCAACATAAATTTTAAAAATCAAAATATATTTCTTATCATTCATTATAAAATGTGTTGGATCATTAGTTCCCTTAATATATTTGTTTTGTAACAAAAATCACGTTTGTCTATCATACTAGGCTCTAGGTGCTTGTTTAAGTCTATATAAATCATTGGTAAACTGGAAACATGTTCAGGATGCTTTTTGTCTTCATATCCTAGAGGTTTTTCTACATAAAAATCCTCTTGAATGTATCCATTAAGGAAATCACAAGTCATGTCCATTTGAAAATATTTGAAATTAAAGTATGCTAAAAAGACATGTAATATGTGAATTGATACAAGACTAGATAATGGAGAATATGATTCTTTATAGTCTATTCTATCTTTTTTATTATACCCTTTAGAAACTAATGTAGATTTTTTTCATACTATGATTCCATTTTCAACACATTTATTTCTGAAAACCCATTTTACTCTAGTTAAAAATGTTTTGTATGTTATTTCGACTAATGGTCCAGACATTATTCCTTTCTAATTTATTTAGCTCATCTTGTATAGCATTAATACCATTAGAAAAACCTAATTATTAATCAGTTATTTATTATTCTACTTGAGAAAATGAATACTAAATGTTCCACTACATTTCTTAATGAGAACCTAATCCTTTTAGGTAGATTTAAATTAGCAAAGATACTGTCATTGGGATGATTCTAAGGAAACAACTGATGTGGGTCTCATAAAACATGTTCACCAACATAAGGTAGAAAATCATCTATTTTAAATACTTTATAATCATTTTTAGTTATTTTTCTTATTATAAGAATTTTCCTACAATTTTTGATAATCAGTTGTTGAACTAACACCAAAGGATATAAGATAGGGTTGTTTAAAAACAATGGGATCAGTATTGTCAAATTTAACCTTCAATGATTCTTCAATAGTATAAATAATTTTTTTTTCTAAACTCTATAATAATTAGAAGTAGTTTTGTAGTGTAAAATAATTATTTCATTGGAATTAGGTTCGAGTTTATGTTGGTTATCTTTATAATTCTGGCAAAAGGCTTTGCAACCAAAACATTGAAGTATGAAATTCTAGGTTTTCGACCAGTCCAAAATTCATAAGATGTTTTGATAAAAAAATTTAGTATTAAAACATGATTAATAGTATAAAAATATTTCCTAACAACATTATCCCAAAAGTGTTTAGAAATAGAATATTCACTCAAAATCGTTGTTATTAATTCTAGAAAAAATCAATTCCATCTATCAACAACACCATTCTATCGATGAGTTCATAGAGTTGGGATGTTTGGAATAATGCCTTTTAAACTAAAAAATGTCTCAATATATGAAATTTTAAATTCTCCTTCATGATCACTATGAATAGTTATCAAAAGAATATTTTTCTAATTTTTAACAAGGGCTATTAATGTTTTAAAATAAGAAAATTAATCATATTTCTTGGCAAGAAAATATACCCATGTAAATCTGGTGTGGTCTACACTAAAAAAATGAACAATAGTTTCCTTCAATACTACAAATTTTTGTTAGAACAAAAAGATCCACATGTAGTAAATGTAATGCTTCTAATGTTAAGACATCACTGATTGATTTAAAACACGACTTATGTTACTTCCCATATTGACAAGGATCAAGAACATTTGAAGAATCAAATTTATGCTCCACTAGATCCTTAATAAGTTTTATCTTTGAGTTTTTTCAATGGTTTAAGGTTATAGTGTCTGAGTATTCTATACAATAACCAAGAATGACCTTCTAGCCATTTCTCCTCGAGCATTATCTTCGATGCTAACTTTTCCATCAATCATCTGGATAATATTTTCAATGATGTTTTTGTCACCATTCATGATCCGAGAACAGACATTATCCATGTACCATGTTTTTTTGTCGGTACATACTTCATTTTCATGAAAATAAATGAGTTATACTTTCATAATAAAAAAATTATTGTTTTAGAAAATTTTAGAAAGTAAAATCATATGAATCAACATTTTCACATAATAGTATGTTGTATGAAATCCTAAAGATTGAGTTTTATTTAAATAAAAATTCCACATCCAATGTCAACCAAATTGATATTTAGTAAAATAGGTATCACTATAGTGGACAATGTAACTATTTATAAAAATAGGTTTTGAATATGTACAAACAATTACTAAACTATTCCTTAGAGGAATAATTTGTAAATAAATTTTAACAAAATATTTCCTCCCTGAAGTAAAAATTGAAAAATGTTTCATTATGAAAAAATAATTATATTTTAGTCGGATGAAAAAAATTGTAACCTCAATGTATTTATTTATATAACATGTGTTATTCAACAAAATATTTTTATTAGAAATAAAATTTTGATGATCATTACAATGTTTATCCTTCTAAAAATTATCATCCTTGAGGTTTTTAGAAACACTTTCAATATCAATAGTTTTCTGATCAAAATATCTATAATGATGTGATAAATCTTTTGATAAAATAGATTTTCAAGAATTTATTTCCAACTTCTTTTTTTATTAATATTTTCATTCCCAAGTAGTTTAGAAAATCAATATACTTCTTCAAATGAATGTTTTGTATTATATTCTAATGTAGAAGAATGGTCATTTGAAAATTCATGTTATTATTCATTAGGAATTTTTTTTAAAATAAATATTAATTAAGGATTCATCATTGTGAGCCTTATCCATAAGACAATGATTTTCAATAGGTAATCTGGTTATTAAACCAATATTCTTCTTACTAAAAGATTCATATTGTGAAGACTCATCTAAAGTGTCACCACCACTGGCACTCCAGGTGCCATATTCATTTAGGAAATTCATAGTCTTAGATTTTTAACACTTCTTTCTATTTAATTAAAAAAAAATTTCTTTCATATATTTCCTATTAAAAATATATCAATCCTAACAGATATGTCTAACCCTTTATAATTCATAACAAGTTACATCATAATCATTTTTTTCATTTCATCTTTCTTTTTATATATTTACATAAAATAGTCCATTCCCAAAATATTGATCATAAATTGAGAAATATTGGCTAATTCATTCTCATATTGATCAATGTCACATGATTCAGATATAAAAACAACTTTTATAACATTAGATGTCGTTACAAATTTTGGTTTCTTATCATTAGGTGTAGTAGTGAATGACACACTTCAATTACCATACTTGTTTTTATTTAAATCAACATGTATATTCATTATTTTTCATGTGGATGAATAGTTTATAATAATTCATCATGATTAATATTTGAATCATTCATATTCTAATAAATATATATCATTTTAGATTCCCATTAATTGGGCATGTTATCAATTACCTTTTCCACATGAACATCATCATAATAAAATTTAACTCATATAGATTGAATACAATTTAAATGGTCATAAATCATTGTTTTATATTGAAAAATGGTTCTCCATAAGAAAATAAGTATTCATGATATTCATCTCTTAACATATATTTTTTATTTTCTATCACATTAGAAGTTCCAAAATGTTTAACTTCATGTTTCTTCTAAATCAATAGGAAACTTCACATGAAGATATCAAACGATATATATTCCAACTCATAATAACAAAAAAAGTAATGTGTACATTGAAATTTAATTGTTATTCTAGATTACATTGATTGGTGGAATATCAAACTTCCTTTTCTAGAATTTTTTTATCCCCAGTTAGCATAACTAAATCATCCACAACAGTGTTAATGACAAAAGTCTTAATTCTATCTATCCATTAATCATAATAATTACCATATAAATAGGTGGTGTCATAGGATTTATGTTATCAATGAAACTAACATTTATACATAAAATTATTTATGACAATTATTTTCCACAAGACTCGTTAAAATTGAAAATTTGTAATCAATTATACAAATTGTAATGGAGAACATGATCAATAAATTTTAGGCAAGAAAATTTTAAAGTAGGAGTGTTTTGAGAAAGAAAAAATATATGTGTGTATAAGTATTTCAGAAACCTGGATCTCATACCAATTGTAGGATCAAAATAATGATGTGGATTTGAAATTACAATTAGGGGTGGATTTTAGGCTTAAAAACATTTTTTAAAACTAATGATAAAAAATATGTTTATCAAAGTTAAACAAGGTAAATTCAAAACCATCTTATATTCTTCACTATGAAATAAAAATTTTATGGTCATGAAATATGGATCCAAAAAATAATAATTTGTTTTATTTATTCTACCATAAAGTGTATAAAAACATATTTATTAGATTATACAAGTATACAACTCTATATAAATTTAATACTTTTTTTGTTTTAAAAACATTCTGCAGAAATAAAAACATGAAACGCCAAAAAATTAAAAATGTAGGAAATATTTTAACCCCAAGAGTAGGGTATCCAATATCCTTGAATAAAGGTCCCTTGATTTAAAACTTAAAGATTGGAATTCATAACCACATCATGGTAATACCATGATAAGAATATCAATGTCTGTGTTCTATACCCACAAGCACTCGAACATTAATCTAGTCCACACATCAATCTTCGTATCCCTATAAGCCCTTGATTGTACCTAGAAACAATCGGAGTCATACGAAGAAAGTCGAACAAGTGGTTTATATAATGCACAAGGCACGAGAGTCATTATCTATCTAAAAATATCATTATAGTACATAATATCTAGGATCATGAATCGATAGATTGATTCATTGAATGATACATTGAGTGATATCTCATTCAAATAAGATCTTATTTATAGGAAAAACATCAACGGTCAAATCCCTCCTCCAAATGTCATATTTTCTTTTCAATCATTGTGGGACCTGTGCACATGTAACTCAACCAACATATAGTTAGAAATAAATTTAATGACATCATTTTATGTAACAATAACATGTGTAAAGAAACAAAAGTAAATATCTAAAATCTACAGACAAATAGAATTCTGAGTCTAAATAAATACATAATAGGATTCTAGAATCATATATATTCGATTATTATTTTTAAGAGAATTATAAGTTTGAATTATATATATTTCGGAGTATAAATTATGATGAAATTGTAGTCATAATATTGTTGGATTTAGAGTCTTATAATGTTGAATTCAGAGTCCGAACATGAGGAATTCAGAGTGTGAATTCTACAGAATTCAGAGTGTGAATTCTACAGAATTCATAGTCTGAATTCTAATGAATTCGGAGCCGAAATAATTAAGAATTCGGAGTCTGATTTCTGAGGAATTCAATGTTTTAATATTATTGAATTTAGAGTCCGAATTACATCGAATTCAGAGTATGAGTTTTATAGAATTCTGTATTTTAATTTTAGAGAATTTGGAGTCATAAAATAGAAAGGCTGGATATCCAAAAAACTATATGATTTTGAAAATTTTGATAAGGATATGAGTTTTTTATATAGTAAAATAGATAGACTTGATTATAATAAATCTTTCATTAATGTATTTAAGAACTAGGTAGGGATTGAATTTTTCTTGGAGAATGAAAATTTTCTTTAATAAATAATAGGTTGCGAAAACATTCTCTATGAAACTGTGTTTGTGATTTTCAAAACATAGAGTAATGGAAAAGCCATAAGGAAAACATTTTGAATAAAAATTAAAAGATAAATGATTCCATCATTATTCATTTAGTATTAACTATTAATATTTATTCAAGAAAACAATATTTTAATATTTCATATTCAGGTTATGGTTTTCAAATGTTATACTCAGGTTCTCATACCCTAATGTTCATATTCTTATTATGTATCTCCCTTTTTTTACCCTTAATAGGAATCTAACCTCTACATTTCTTATTTAACATTTCCCTAGGTTATGATGAATTTTATTATATAAGATATGTTTAAGAATGTCATAGTTTTTTGGATCATAGTTGTATTTTTTGTAGTTTACTTATCGACCCATTATTTGGGATACCATGTTTCTATATTGACTATACTATTAAAATCCTCAAGTGTGTGTTTGTTTAATATAATGAATATTCAGAAAAACTAAGGTAATTTCTATTTTTGATAATACTTGGTTGTTATAGTTGTTATATTATGATTCATTTATTCTAATTTGGAAACTAGTATAACAAAAACTTACTGATATCTCTAAGAAAAATTATAAGGATGTGCTCCAGGTTAATCTAAACTACATGAAAATTGTGGTAATTCTTTAAAGAATAAAGTGAGTGGTTTCAAAAAAAATTAATCCATATCAAGATACTAAATGTGGATGTGGATCGGAGACAGAGGTGTCTAAGGGTAATAACAATGAAAAGGGTAAATTGGGAAATGATCGACCCTCACATTGTGCATGAGAATGGGAAATTCTCCACACTTAGTTTGACAATCCTGGGCAGTACACATTGGATATTCACAAAATAATTCTGAACCATCAAGAAAGAAAAAAATATATTATAACTAGTAATAACTTATTATGAACCAAAATTTCCATATATTAAATAATGATTCATTAATAAACCAACTATACATAATATTTCATGATTAAGTTGTTTCTCAACCTTATTATTTTTCTTATACTATGTTTTTTTATTTTTTTCAATGTGTGAAACTAAAAAGAACTCAGTTCCCACTACATGCTAGGAAAAATTCCATAGTTTCTCTCTGGGGAATATAAAAATTATGGGATATGGAATAAAAAGTATCATTAGAATTATCGCAAAACATTCAAAAAATATTAATAATTTATTACATCCAATCCAACAAATGTGGTAACAACGTTATGTTGAGTCCTTTTTCAGGAATCATTCACTACCATTTATTGGATCTATTGATCAACTAGTAACTGAACAATGAATAATCACTACTAATAATATATTTTCCAGTATATTATTTTTCAGATAATGAAAAATCAATTAGGATATCTAAATTTTTTATGGTGAGGAATATCAATGGTGGATTCATATCAAGAATTCAGGGAAATATGATAAATTCAGTTGCATTGATTGGGATATGTTCATGAACTAATTTTTCAATAATTACATTCCTTGTATTCTTTTTTAGAAGATAGATAAAGAGTTCCTTGACCTATAGAAAATTTATTTTTAGTCTATTAGTACATGTGATGAATATTTTACAACACATATATGGAATGATTCATGAATTATCAACCATCCTAAAATAATGTGTGATCAATTATTAAATTTTATAAAACAAACTCTCCAAATATCAATTTCCAATATATAATTTAGTAGCTATGGAGATATTTTTTGATGATATATCATATTGGAATTGTATATTTGATTATTATATCAATCAGAATCTTTTCATAAGAAGAGAATAATTGAATTTAATGGAATCTCTATGAACCACGAAGAGAATAATATGATCCTTCATATTTTCTAATGTTTTGGGAAAAGTCACAAAGATATTTTTCATAAGGGAATAGGAAAATGTTTTCTGTATGTAAGGTATGGTCATCAAAAAACTGATTTTACAATGCGATGTGAAGAGGTTATATAAGTATGTGAATATAGTGATATTTTCACAGAATACACAACACATAATGCATTGTTTTAAATTAAATGATGATTGGGATTATGCTATCCATTTCAAAAATATGAGGGTTTATGATTATAGTTGATTTCATCACCATATTAATATAATATAATAAGGTAAATATCAGGCTATATTTTATTTTTGATGACTGTTTGTATAACAAAGTGTTGAAAGATACACATACCTTCCAATATAGAAATAATAATTTATTTTTTATATATATATCTACCAATGCATTTATACAAAATAATTTATTTGGGTATCAAGATACCTCCTGTAAAAGTAGTTGTATAATAATTATTGAAACCCCTTAATGCTATGATGATAAAATATCAATTCTATAATTACTCTCCATTGGACAATGGAAGGATTGTGCACCGTGAAAATAATGAAATTATCTCTATGGTTGAATTTGTTTTTATATTATGATGGAATTTAATATTTACTAAATTTATATGACATCAATTATGATGGAAGGGAAGTTACATTTGATATTACCAACAAACCATGGTCGTCTATCAATGTGAAGAAAATTGAAAAACATTGAGGGACATAAAATCCATTGTATGGGTATTAATTCCCCATAAAAGGGTTTTTCATATTAGATGGTGGGGGAGAAACATGATATCAATGAAATACCTATTTTGTATAAATTCATTAATGTAGTTATGGATAATTTTTCCAGCATTACTGTAAGGCCCAACAATAAAAAATTACTTATCCTTGAGTTAAATTAAGAATAAACTTTGAGGATATTTTTAGTTTTAATGTTTGGGAGAATTAGGCCATAACTATCACATTACATCTCAAATATTACTATGTAGACACATCTGCTCAGTATAAATTTTTTTCCATAAAATAAAAACACATAAAAGAAAACATGAATTATTTTCTTGATATAAATATTATTGAATTATTTAATTATCATACACTTCTTCATAACCAATGGAAAACATTTCAAAATCATGGGATGAGCATAGAAATCTCATTAAGGGTTGTAAAATGAGGAATGAAGAAATTATTCCTCCAATAAATTCAATCAAGGAAATAATACATTTCAATAATAAAACATAGGCTCTTTATCAGACCTCAAGAAATCATCGGATTTATGAATAACACATAGAAATCATAAGTCATAAATGTAACGGGTTGCATCCATAACATACTGTCATTGTATTATTCAGAGTTATGTAGGGAGTTATATTTGAAATACCCATCAAATTATATTCCTTAAATAACTTACGTGGAACATAAATGATTACCTCTTTCATGTGTCACAATGCATTGTAGAGCCCTCTCGGGCTCACCCACCTAGGTTTATCACTGAACCACCTATATGCATAAATAATTCCAAATAATTGTAACATAATCATAATGCATGTACAAGAATAAAAGAAAGATAACATTTCCATATTGCAATCACAATATAACATTTACATATATTGACATAATCAATACACTCTCAAAACCATTTTCAATACCATAACACATAAAAGGAATATATGGTATTTATTTTCCATTTAAAAAACATTACGGCTTGTTATGGAAGCTAAAGATCAAATAATGCCCGGGATGGCGGAAAGGTCCATGTCACTACGTAGGTTAAAAAGGAACATTAATTTTTTATTTTAGTAAAATGCTTCATAAAAAAAGATTCACATTTAATTAAATAAAATTTCAAAGTGGTTTAAACACTGTATAAAATAATTTCGTGAATAAATCTATGTATGCCTCAAGGAAAAGATAATGTGATGAATTCCCTAACCTCATGTCCGACTTGACTCATTTGTTATATAATCTCCTGAATAAAGAACTAAACATAATTTATACTTGATTTAGATCCTTTTTATGTTTATTATTATTTTTATATCACTTATTACGACATTATAAACATTACATAATCATTTAAGTTAATAATAGTCATTTTGTCGATATTTGGTACTTGAGTCAAAATGAACATCGTATAATTACAATTTTTCTATGTGGTCAAAAGTATATTATCTACAGAAATATATTCATGATTTTGATATAATATATTATATATATATAGTGTATATATATGTATTTATAATAGTACATAACATTTGGAGATAAGAAATTTAATGAACTGTTCATGGAGATGATAAGTCATACGTACAGATAACGCTACTATTATTTCTATTTCGTATTTAATGTAATGAAGACATAAAGATACATAGATATGTTATAATTCTATGATAATATCATATATAATTTTGTTAAATCAATCCTTTATTTTTTCCATTTATGGCATTATGAGTCATATCACTTGGGGGAGGCGGTAGTCTACACATCCTCAAATGAAATTATTGTATTTACCCATTATTGAAACAATAATGGTATGATAGAAATAAAAAATACAGAATCATTAAAAAAAATATCACATATCACATTTAAAAACAGTTTCACCATAATGACCACCATGATAGGTGGTAGAAGATAATTGAACAATCATCGTTTCCTGAGGTAGTAGTTTGATGTGCACTGAAATAGTATGTTCATATCGATTAGATCTAGGTGTGTGGATGTGTGGTTAAAATAAATCTCATGAAAACATCCTAGTATATTTAAGATACATGTTTTATTATGAAGTAATTAAATAAATTGATTTTAGGGGGTCGGAGATGAAAAATAAAAGAAAAGAACATGGGAGAAGATGTTACCTTTAAATCGGGTAAGTCCCTATGTTTTAACCAAAAGTATTTATTGAATTGACTTTGACACAAAGTATGGCTTCTAGGTGTAATAAAAGAATGATGGGAGATTCTTTTCATGGATTTCTAATTAGTCATGTGGCTTGGGATATGAGATTAATGGGATAGAGGCGGTGTCCTTTTATAAGATTGATGATGAACTCTTTAGGAAATATTGAATGTGTTATTTTATTATAAAATGATTTTCGGTTTAAAAAGGACCAAAAACATAGTAAGTTATATTATAAGTTAAATATAAGTACAAATAAAAACATAAAATATTAATTCGACAAGTTTTGGATATTTTCATATCCTTATCTTTTTTATTTAACCCTTTTTTAACTTATTTAACGTTTACCATGTCTTATTTATATTCATACTATATGGTTAATATATTAACTATAATATTACAAGAAACCCAAAATGGATCATTAATGACATTTTTAACATGATATACATATTCAGGAAAATTAATACATTTTTAAGACTATTTTATCATTTAATTAAATATTAATTTATTTAAAAACTCATTTATGTCAATTGTTTACTATTCATATCATGAAATTTAAAAAAATACATAGCAACATTATAAATTAGAAATAAAATTCATTATGTTAAATATAACAAGTCATAATCATCCATAAAAATCATTAATGGCATAAAAAGTTTCAAATTTAAATTAATTTCACATTTAAAATCTCAATTATTTAAAACATTCATTAATGAGGTAATCCATGCATCATCATTGAGTCATAAATAAATTTATTTTATTAATGTATAAAATTTACAAATAATTTACCATGATGTGGGAAATTTATTTATATTTCTAATAAATATTTATAGTCAGTCATTTCAATTATATATCCCCACATTAAATAATTGTTTTTTCAAAATAATACATGTTTATGATATTTTTATTTTTACATTTAATAAAAACTAATTAATGTAATTATCTTACCCAAGAGGCTTCCAAAGGACAATAGTTCTACCCAAATATTTTATAATTTGTACATGAATCTTCCAATAAGGATAGAATAAGTGTTAAGGTAATTTAATATTATGATAATATTATTTTTCCTTTGAATTGACTTATTTACATTTAACCGTGTTAAATAAAAAAAGTTACAATTCACCAAAACTTATTTTCATCATATTGAACCAAATTTTACTTACTTATTACATCCATGTAAGTCATATGTTTGAAATTCAATTCACGGAACCGGTAAAATTTCATTTAAATGAAAAAATCAGTTTTTTAACTACTAGGTAGTGTTTTTCACTATTCATAAAAAATTGAACGTTTTTAGAAATATACCAAAAATTAACCGAAAGATAATTTTGATATTAAAAATTAAAAAATGATTCTTATTTTACCAAATTAAAAACATATAATTTTTGGTAATTAAATAAAAACTAATTTCCATTGACAAAGCTAGAAACTGTGTTTTAAAGAAGTAAAAAATACAAAAATATTGACATATGTTTAGGTCCAATTTCAAAGTGAAATTACATCCAATGAAAAACATTAGAATAAATGGTAATAATATAATCCAATTGAACTTTAAATTTATTTAAGAATATAATATAACCATATATATAAGTCATAGGAAAAGACAATATTTACATAAAATGCGGTATATTTCGCTACTCATTAAAAATTTAACATTATTAAAAAAATACCAAAAATTCACCCAAAGTAAATTTTGATATCCCGCGTCTAAATAATTATATTATTTTATCAAATTAATCTTATAAAATTGGAAAAATAATATTTACAAAGGGTTCTCCATTAAAAGGTGTTGAATTTTCATTTTAAAAATATTAGATTATTTATGTTTAAAATTGGATTCATTCTCATTTTAAGCCTCTAATTTTTTTTGGATAAATGTAAAAACATTTAAAAAACTTGTGTAATCATATTTTAGTTAGTTCTACTCATTCCCACCAAATAAATGGATAGTATTTAATTACCATTTAAACTAATAATATTTTTATATTATTTTTCGATATAACTTCATGTTATGTAAAATATAAGATTTCAAAGAAACTCGTTGCTCCGTGTTGAGTACGCTAACAGGCATAGAATCCACTATAAATTAAAATTCACATTTAAATAAAAAATACTAATAAATATGAAAATTTCATATTCTATATTTTCTTAGGTTGTTACATCCTTCCCCAATATTGGGTATTGCGTCCTCACAAATTCATAATTTCTCTTGGAAACTTCCTTAAAAATCCTACATCCGAAAAAGAGTCAATAAATCTATCACATTGAATGTTATAAAGATGAGAAAAATGGTCACAAAAGATAACCCATACTAATATTACCTCTATGAAAACATGGATATGGAATATTAACTAAGTGTCATGTTCTGATGAAGAGTGATAGAAAACATGATCAGAAGAAAGTTAACAATAAGAAAACCACAAACTTTTTATGGGTTAAAGAGTGCTTGGATTCCCTCTAGGAATAGTAAACAAACAACGTTTTTTATGTACCATTCTATAATGTTAGAGAATTTATTTATTTGATTGACAAAGGACATAAGGAAATATACTTACATTTCATGTATATTTTTATCCTTTAATAAGTTTCTACCAAAAACTCATATTTTCTCAAAACAATGAGTTTTCAAAGTGACTTGGGCACACCTGAAGTGCTAGAATCAACTTCTAGAGAATCAAATAATCCATAAAAGATGAAATATATATTTTCACTATCTTTAGACATTTACCAAATCCAAAATGATTATTACAATATCAGATAATCTCCCAAAAGGATAATCTTTTATAAAATGTATTACTACTCTTAATCATCAAAATTGAACATACAATAACCAAAGTTAAACAAAACCCATTAAATTAAAAAAGTTACTTAAAATTCCTCAATATAATCTAAACACTGATTGATACCCAAAACTCAGAAGAATTTCATCACATAATCTTACATAGTAAATCTTAACATTTATCACCTAATTACCAAAACATTTTATAATACTAAGTATAACCATTTGATATAATATAAGATCCCAAATCAACTTATTCTTGATCAATAATGTCATTAAACTAAAAATAATATGTTATATTATCTAGAGACTTTACGTAGGCCAGTGGAAGGTGATTCACCCTTCTCGCCCTTCAATTCTGGGTTTGATGCCTTCAACTTTGTCGTACTCGATGGGTTTCCCCCCATCTTATGGGTTGTAACTTTTCTAAAACCATATAAAATCTTATAAAATTCTTAAAAATAAGATTATTTCCACAAAATACACATAAAATATTTTAACATCTTATGTTATCTCATACATTTCATTTGCATAGCAAAAAATAATAACCTGTAATATCCTAAAATTCAATGATCATATAAAATGAAATGTTTCTTTATGAAAATATCCATAAAATAAAATAATATTCATCCACGAATAACATTTTCACAAATGAAATTTCAGGGTTATACATAGAAGAAAAAGTCATCCGAAGTAATTGCTTCATCAAAAGATCCTTAGTACTTTTAATCATTTAATCCTCCTAAAATGTACCATAACTCTTGAATCCCTTATATGTTGAATTATTACCCATTCAATGTTCTTCATGATCTATTAGCCATTATTTATTGAAATATTCTATATTAATTCATTCCTACAAACAAAATCATGAATCCCATCCCAATATTCAATAATGTACAAAAGCGTCTAAAAAATAATTTATACCTTTCATGGGTCATTTTCAGATTCCTCATATTGAATTGGAAAGGAATTATAAATTTGTAAACTTATATTTGTACAATCCTACTGATCCCTTTCCCTAACCTTTTTTATAAGACATGTATTTCTATAATGACCATGCACACCACATATAAAACATTCAATCGACCCTTCATAAATATATTCTTTCTCTTTCCTATAGTAAACAATATGCATTACTTTTACATGGCATGTTATTATGTTAGGGCCATCATTACCACATCTAAAGAATATTATCGTCCCTTTGAAATGTTTTCCTTTGTTTTTATTTCCAAATTCATATCACATAGGTTTTTGAATATACATAACTGTATGGTTAATTCCTGAACTCCCATTGTGATTTGTTTCTTGTATATATGACTCTTTATAAAAATCAAAAACATTCATGCAGTCAATAATGACTCCAGATAGTTGGATGAAAAAAAGTGTTTTTGTTTCATATCAAATTTCATTCCGTTTATTATTATGAAAACAGTCAGTGTTTTCTTCACACCCCTCATTACTTCGGTTCTTTATAGATCCATCCATTTACTAAAGAAATAAATTTTAGTATGCGTATATCAATAAAATCATCATATGATATCTTTTTAGGAGGATAAGAACTATGATACACTTATTAATGTTATCATAATCTCAATAAATTTAAATAAAATAACTATGACCATTTTTAATATGCTAACCATTGTGGTTATGTCACATATGCATAAATGGCACCCTAACCTCTAAAGGCATCTAAATCGACCTTTGATTTTATCTGTATGGCCTGAGCCTTAGAGAAATACACATAAATGAGTTAAATTAAGAAAAAAACATTGAGGTACATTTCAGGATTATAGTTATAGAGAATTAGGGCATTACTATAACATTACATAACATATATTACAATGTAGACACTTCTACACTGTATCCATTTTTTTTCATAAAATGGAAAATATTAAAATAATCCAAGAAATATTCTATTGATATAAATATTTTTGAATTCATTATTTCTATTACCCTTACGTATAAAATGTGAATTACATTTCAAAAACATGGGATGCATATAAAAAGATTAGTATAGGTTATAAAATATCGAAAGGAAACATTATTCAATCAATAAATACAATCAACAAAATCATACTTTTCAATCATAAAAAATAAGCTCTTTAACAAAATTCATGAAATCATAATATATATGAATAACACATATAAATAATAATCATAAAGGCAACATGTGACATATATAATGTAGTTACATTGTAGCTTTCACAGCTATGTAAGGAGTTACATTCTGAATACACATCATATTATATTCCCTAAATCTATTATGAGAAACATTCACATTTACCTTTATCAAATTAACCACTGAATTGGAGAGCTATATTGGGCACACCTTAGTTTGGTTTATCATGGAACCACATGTATACGTAAAAAATTCCCAAGAACCATTACTTATTCATAACACATGAACAAGCATAAAGGAAAGATAACATTTAAATATTGAAATCAGAATATAATATTTCAATCTTTAGGAATAATAAATACATTCTCAAAAAAAAAAATTAATATTAAAATACATAAAAATAATATATCGTGTTTATTTTCCATTTAAATTTTTTTAGCTTGTTAAGGATGCCAATAATCAAATAATGCATACAGTGGCGGAAAGGTCATTGTCATCATGTACGGTAAAAAGGATAATTATTTTTTCATTTATCAAAATGATTCATAAAGAAAAAATTCCATTTCAATGAAAAAAAATAAAAGGGTATTAAATACTTTCTAATGGAATGTCGTTTATAAATTAATGTATGCCTCAATGAAAGAAGATCGAGATGATGTCCCTTACCTCGTGTCCAACTTGTCTCGTTCGTTCTTTAGTACCTTGAATAATAAACTAAAGTTAATTTATACTTGATTCATAATCTTTTTGTGTTTTTTATTACTTTTATACCACATATTATCATGTGATAAACATTACATAATAATTTAGTTAATGAAGGTGGTTTTGTCGATATTTGGTACTTGATTAATAAATGAAATTCTTAAAATTAAAAACTGACCATGTGGTAAGAATTCCATCATCTGTATAAAGATATTAGTTATTTAGAAATCATATATTTCATATATTATATATATATAAATTTATTTATGATAGTACATAAAATTTGGACATATGAAATGAAATGCACCATTCATGGAGACGGTAACCCATACGTACGCATGAAGGCAACATTCATTTCTATTTGGTATTTAATGGAATGAAAACATACTAATAAATAGTTATATTATAATACTAGTATAATATCATATATAATTTCATTAACTTCATCTTTTATTCTTTCCGCGTATGGTATGAATGAGTCATATCTCTTTGAGGGGGAGGTAGTCTACACTTCCTCAAGAAAAATTATCATATTTACCAATTATGGTAAAAATAAACGTATTCTATAAATTAAAAATAGTGAATTATAAGGACAATATATATATATATAATATATCACATATAAATATAGTTCCATCATAATGTCCACCCTGAGAGGCGGTGGATGATAATTGAACAATCATCGTTTTCATGAGGCATTAGTTCATTGTCCATATAAATAGAATGTTCGTTTCCAATAGATGGAGGTTTGTAGAAATGTAATTATAATACTTCTTATAAGAAAATCCTATTATATTGAAGATGATTTTTTTCTTATAAAATAATTGAATAACGAGTGTTTAGGGGTTGGAGAAAGAAAATAAATGAAATGAACTTGAGAGAAGATGATACCTTTAAATCGGGAAACTCCCATTGGTTTGAACCAATGGAATTTTTGAATTTCCTTATGCACATAGTAAGGCTTATAAGTAGAAGAGAGAGATATTGGGAGAATATTTAGGTAGAGGTTATATGATCCAAGGGGAATGAGAGGATTGAGTAATGGGTGAGAGTCGGTGGCCTTTTATAAGAGCGAGCATGGTCACTTTAGAAAAGATTGACTGTATTATTTTATTAATATATGATTTTCAGTTTCAAAAGGTTCAAAAACCATTATATTACAATATAATATTAATATAAGTCAAAATAAAATCATCCAAAAATAATATTACATGTTTTGGATATTTTTTAATCTTTTTATTTTATATTTAATCCTTAGATAACTTATTTAACATTTACCATGTCTTCTTGTATATTCCTACTATATGGTTAATAAATTTACTATAAAATGCCAAGAGAACCAAAATGGGTGATTGATAAAATTTCTAACATCATATATGTCAGGAAACATGATAAATTCAGCTCGATTGAATGGGATTGTTTGGGAACTAAATTTCCAATAATTACGTTCCTTGTATTCTTCTTAAGAAGATGGAGAATGAGTATATTGACCTATAATAAAATTGTTGGTGAGTCTATTAGTACCAATGACTAAACGTTTACAACCCAAATGTGGTATCAATGAGGTATTATCCTCCCTCTTGAATGTATAATTGATCAATTTTTCAATTTCAAAAAAAAATCTCCAAATATCATTATCCAAAATATAATTTAGTAGCTATGAAGATATTATTGATGATATATCATATTGGAAATGGATATTTGAGCTTTGAATAAATCACACTATTTTCATTTGAAGAGAATAATGGAAGTCAAAGTATTCTCAATGAACCATGAAGAGAATAATATAATCTTTCATATATTCTAATTGTGAGGGAAGAAATATAGATATATTTTTCATAAGGGGAAAGTAAATGTTTTTAAGTATGTAAAGTACGTTCATTGAAAAATTGATTTCCAAAGTGATGTGAAGAAGTTAGCTAACTATGAGAATATAGAGAAATTTTCACAGCATACCCAACACGTACTGCATTTTTCCAAATGCAAAGACTATGGGAATTATGTAATCTAATTCCAAAATATGAGGGATGATGATGAAAATTGATGTCATCACCCACTTAATATAACATACAAAGGTAAATCTCATGATATATATGATTTTTGAAGAGTGGTTGGATAAAAAATTATTGAATGATACACATACCTTCCAATCTAGATATACTAATGTATTATTATTTTTATATATCTACCAATGCATTCATAACTGAATAATTTTTTATCGGTATCGTTATAACAACTGTAAAATATGTTGTATAATATTTATTGATACCCCATAATGGTATGATGATAAAATAATATGTATATAATTCCTATCTTTTGGAAATTGGGGATTTTGTTCATATGAAAATTGATGACATTCTCTCTATGGTTTAATTTGATTATATATCGGGATGGAATTTTATATTTACTAAATTTATATGGCTTCGATTTTGAAGGAAGGGAATTTAGATTTGATATTACCAAAAAAACCATGGTCATCGATCAATGTGGAGAAAATTTAAAACTATCAGGGGACATCACATGCACTGTATGGGTATTAATTCACCTTAAAAGGGTTTTTCATCTTATATTCTTGGGGAGAAACATGAAACCAATGATATAACTATTAATTTCTAATTTTTTGGTCGAATTATGGATAATTTTCCCAGCCTTAGTTTAGGGACCCAGATTTATAACCTTACTTATGCTTGCGTTAAATCAAAAATTAAATTTGAGTATCTTTTCATGTTTAATGATATAGATAATTGGGCCATAAAAATTACATTACATCTCAAATATTACAAAGTAGAAATTTCTATTCAGTGTCCATTTTATCATAAAATAAAGAAACATAAAAAATACAAGAATTATTTTCTTGATATAAATCTTCATAAATTATTCATTTCTATTACACTCACATATAAATTGTAAAAAACAATTCAAAAACATGGGATGAGAATAAAAATATCATTAAGGGTTATAAAATAAGCAAAGAAAAAATTAGTACCCCAATACAAACAAATAGTGATAATATACTTTTCAATCATAAAAAACAAGATCATTACATAACTCAGGAAATCATAAGATTGATGAATAAAATATAGAAATCATAATTCATAAAGTTAACTGGTTGCATCCATAACATAATTTCGTTGTAGCTTTCACACCTTTGTAGGGAGTTACTTTTGGAATACCCATCAAATCATATTACAAAATCACTTCTGTGAAACATAAACGTTTACCTCTGTCATGTTTTTTCCAATGCATTGGAGAGCTATCTTGGGATCACCCACCATAGGATTATCACAGAACCACATGTATTCCTAAATAATTCCCATGAACCTAAATATAATCATTACATATGGACACACATTATGGAAAGATAACATTTCCATATTGCAATAACAATATAAATTTTCAATATATTGATATAATGAATCCTTTATCAAAAACATTTTCAATACCAAAATATGTAAAAAGAATAATTTTTTTTTTATTTTTCATTTAAAAAAATATGGATTTTCACAGAATCCAACAATCAAACAATGCTCCTGGTTTCCAAAAGGACCTTGTCACAACATTAGTTAAAAAGGAAAATTATTTTTGTCGTTTAGTAAAATGCATTCTAGATAAAACGTTCCCTTTGAATTAAATTAAATTTTAACACGTTTTAAACATTGTATAAAGGAATTTCATGAATTAATAATAGTCTGCCTCAATGAAATGATATTGAGACGAAGTCCCTTAAATCATGTCTGACATGTCTCATTCGTTCTTTAATATATTGAATGATAGACTAAAATTAATTTCTACTTGATTCTGAACCTTTTTAGTTTTATTATTTTTTATATCACTAATTACCATGTTATAAACATTAGATAATCATTTATGTCAATAACAGTTGTTTTGTCTATATTTGGTACATGAGTAAAACATGAACATATTCTAATTACTAGTTATCCATGTGGTCAAAAATCCATTATCTCTAGAAAGATATTCATGATTTAGATATAATACTTATAATATATATCTAGTATGTATATATGTATGTATTTATAATTGTACATAACAATTAGAGATACGGAATTAAATGCACCGTTCAAGGAGACGGTAAGTCGTACATACACATAAACGAAACATTCATTTCAATTTCATATTTAATGGAATGAGAACATACTGATAAATAGATATATTTTAATTATAGTATATTATTATCTATAATTTCATTAAATCCTTCCTTTATTTTTGTCCATTTATGGAATGAAAGTGTCATGTCACATTGTGGGGGCGGTAGTTTACACTTCCTCAAATGAAATTATCGTATTCACCGATTATAGAAACCATAAAAGTATAATTTAAATAAGAAATAACGAATCATAGAGACAATATAAATATATCATATATCTCATAAAATACAGTTCAATCATATTGACCACCATGAGAGGCAGTAGAAGATAATTGAACATTCATCATTTCATGAGGTTGTATTTCTTCGTGCACAGAAACAGTATGTCCATATCGATTAGTTAGAGGTGTGTGAAAGTGTAGTTCAAATCCAACCCATGAACACATTCAACTATATTTAATATACTTTTGTTGTTTTGAAATAATGATATAATGTAATATTAGGGGGTTAGAGAAGAAAAATAAAAGAAAAGAACTTGAGATAAGACATTATAAAAAAATTGGGTAACTCCCTTTTTTTGAACATGAGATAAGACATTACCACAAGTGTTAAGATAATATAATATTATTATAATATTATTTTTACCTTGAATTTCCTTATTTAACTTTAAACATGGAAAATAAAAATAAAAATATATTATCCCCCAAAAATTAGTTTCATCCAATTTAGACTAATTTTGCTTACTTATAACATCCTTGTTCGGCTGGTTTTTTAAATTCAATTCACAGATGAGATAAAATATCATTTAAATGAATTATTCAATTTTTAACTACTATGTAGTGTTTTTCATTATTCATCAATTAATATACATTTTTTGAAAAATACCGAAAATTAACCCAAAGCTAATTTTGATATTACGAATTCAAAAATGTTGTTTATTTTACCAAATTCAAAATTTATATGTTTCATTAATTAAATTTAAATTAATTTCTATTTCTGAAAATACAAAGCGTGTTTTAAATAATAAATGAATACAAAAAGATAGACAAATGATTATGTCCAATTTAAAAGTGAAATAAGTTAAAATTACCACCATTGTATTAAATGGTAAAAATTTAATCCAATAAAACATTAAAACCATTTAAAAATATAACATAACCGTATAAATATATCCCAAGGAAAGACAGTTTTGACATAAAATGATGTATTTTTTACCACTCATTAAAAAATATGCATTATCAGAAAAATACCAAAAATTTACCGAAAGTCAATTTTGATATCCCTCTTCTAAAGAATAATTTTATTTTAACAAATAAAACTTATAAAATTGAAAAAAAAACATTATTTAGAAATTGTTTTCCATCAGAAGTTGGAAAAAACCATTTTAAATATTATAGTATTGATGCCTAAAATTGGATTTATACTCATTTTAAGCATATAATTTTTATTAGACAAATGTAAAATCATTGAACAAACATGTGTAATCATATGTTAGTTAGTATTGTTCATTCCTAGCAATACAATGGCTCGCTGTTTAATACCATTTAAAATAATAATATTATTATATTATTTTTCGCTATAAATCAATGTCGTGTGCAATGTATGATTTCCTAGAAACCTCTTGTTGTGTGTTGAGTACACAATCATACATAGAATCTCAGTTAATGTAATATTAATAGTTAATTCAAAAGTACTAATAAATATGAAATTTTCATATTTTTTATTTACCTGGGATGTTACATCCTTCCACCCTTTGGGAAATTTCATCCTCTGAAAATTAAAAATGGGCTTGCAAACATCATTAATAATACCACATCAGAAAAAAAGTCAATAAAATTATCACTTTAAAAGAAATAATGATACATAACAAGGTCACCAAGATAACCCATCCTAGGATTCCCTATTAGAAAATATGGATATGGATGATAAACCAAGTGTCATGTTCTGATTGAGACTGATAGAAAACATGATTAGGGGAAAGATAACAACCTGAAAACCAAAAAACATCATTGGGATAAATGGTATTTGGATTCCACGTATGAAATATAAACAAATATAGTTTTTGTTTTATGTTACATTTCATAAAGTTGGAGAATTTATTTATGATATTGTCTAAAGAAATAAGGAAATATACTTACTTATCATGTAGTGTTTCATCCTTTAATATGTTTCTACCAAAATTCATCTTTCTCCAAAAAATGAGTTTTCAAGATGACTTGGACACACCTGATGCGCTAGAATCAACTTATATAGAATAATATAATCCAAAATAATATGAAATATATATATTTCCTCTACCTTTAGACATTTACTAGAACCAAATTGGTTAGTAAAAGATTCAAAAATCCCCAAAAAGGATAATCTTTTATGAAAATAAATATTACTCTTTATCTAAAAAATTTAACAATCAATACCCAAAGTTCAACAAAGACCATTCAATAAACAATTTTACTTAAATTCCATCAATAATATCCAATCTATGATTTTATAGTAAATCAAAACATTTATCTCCAATTAATTTCGACTACTTGTAATGTTTCATACTAAAGTGTAATTATCCAAATCACATATTCTCTATGATAAGATAATCACTTCCATAAATAATAAAACTATCCAGATATCCTCAATAGAAAAATAGATTATTACAAAATAAATTTCCTATATTACTCCTCAATTGAAATTCCAATGTATTATATTTTCCTTAGGTATAAAGTATTCCCAAAATAACATTTATCACTTAATTATCAAATTTTTTTTATTATACTAAATATTCCATTTGATAAAACGTAAGATATTGAATCAACTTATTCTTGATCATTAAATAATTTAACTAAAAAGAATAATTCATATTATCTTTGAACTTCAAGTAGTGTAATTCCCTGATCCCAGTTACCCTGAGTGGGTGCTTTATTTTAATAAATTGGCATTATTACAAGGAATCAATTCCCAAATGAATAATCAGTATAGCAGTCTTGTAAAATAGATTACACACATTAACGTTAAATTAAATTATAAAATGAAAAACATAAACAACAGTGTCTCCATTGACCATATTCATATCCCATAGACTATCCCTATAGGTCAGTCCTAATATAATTTTTCACATCCTAGAAATAATAAAATATATAAAGGGGTGAGCTAAGATAATCAATAAGGATAATTTTATATCCAAATCATTCGTATATAAGAATAAATTTGTAAAGAAATGTATAAAACTAAAATAAAATTCTTTTAAACATAATCATTAGCATAATATGGAAAAGATAAATCAAATAATTCCATTTAATTTTTCACATGGTTATTCTACTAGAAGAATAATCACATGAAATATTAATAGCTAATTTCATAATGATGGAATGAATAATGCCGGAATTCATAACCACATTGCGAAGGCCTTGTTTGAAGACTTCAAATAAAAATTTTATCAATGAAATGTACCAAGACACTAGTTTTTCTCATGAGAACTACCAATGCATTGAGGAGCTATAGAAGGCTCCACCCATCACTTACTGAGTCGAATTCATTCCTTATATGAAATGGTTTCAACATAACATAAACATTCTTATTAAAACTAGCTTATGAAATATATCATGCTACCCATAAACCATGAATGGTATAAAAATAACACAACTACAACAAAATATATCACAAAACCTTCAATACAATATAGATGATTTTTATCATAATAAATCAACCTCAATCGAGAATAATATCCCGTAAATTATATTGACATAGATGAAAATGATCATTAATAATCTTTTGGAGAAATATCCATTTTTCATCAAATAATTTAAACTCTATATAAATGAAGTCATTTAAAAGATTATTTTGAATCAATGTTTCACATACCACTTTTAAACTATTGACTGTATTTAACATTTTAAATATATATTGCCCATATAAATAAGTCTTTTAGACCATTTTGAAAACATGGACATTAATGAGAATGGTTTAGTAGAATAAATCATTAAAACATTAAAAATTATGTTTTAGTAAAAAGTAGCTTAAAAATAATCCATTTGAACATGTATTTATGAAACATGAACATCGATAATAAATATTTCCCTGTATATAGTTACATAAAAACAACCTCAAATAATAACGAGATTGTGAAATTAACACTCAGCTTGTACTTTCTTTTGGTAAAGGGTATGTTTAACCTCCTGTATATTGACCATAGTATGTTATTAAATTTAAATGAAAAATATATATATTTATTATATCATACATTATTTACTTACGACGTTATACTACCCATTTAAAAATGATTTCTATATTAAATTATAATTTTGGGTAATAATAGATATCTTTATTGTACATGTTTTAACTTGTTATTCTTGATTGTATCATTTAGATCATGATTAAAAAAACTTCTAGAATATAAAAATTGATTTATATATCATATATATTTAGAATATAAATATATATCATATATATATATATGCAATAGAAGGCACCGTTTATGGAGACGGTAGGTCGTATGTATGCATAAACGTTGTTTGTGTTTCCATTTCGTATTGGACAAAAGTTTGTGAATAAGTTATATGTAAGTATATAAATAAATACATAAATACAAATATATATATATATATATATTAGAATTATTATTTCATATATTACATTATTATAAATAATATATATTTTCGTAATCATCGTTCAAAGTGGAATGCAGGAATTAATCTCATCGCGTCGTGGAGACAGTAATCTGTACTTATGCACGAGCGAACATATAATTATATTGATGGTGAAAACATATGTAATTAGATTTTATATCATATATAAATAATAATTAAAATTTTATAGATATTATTTACATCAGTTATACTCATTCTTATAACCATCCAAATAATGAAGTGTTTGAATAACAAACTACACCACGGCGTGGAGAGGGTAAGCCGTACGTACGCACATATGGTGAATATGTCTTTTAGGGGATGGATAGAATAACGAATATGGTTGTACCATATTTATAATAAAATAACAATATGTATGAGGTACTGGAATTATTTTTATTATTGAAGCCTGAATGAAATAATAAGTGGAAGATGAGAAGAACATGAAAGTGGGTGGTGAAATTATTACATTTTTTCCCGTGTTTCTTTTTGAGTAGATCAAAAGGGCTCCATAAATTGGATTTCTTATCAAATAAATTAATCTAGATTATTTTTATGGAATTTTGGAGGATATTTTGGTAGGATTTGTGCGATCCAAATGGCATGGGGGTGTGATTTTGAGAGAAGGGGAAAAACCCCTGTTTAATAGAAATGAGGGTCATTTTAGGAAAATCATGAAAAAATATTTTATAATAAAATCCTTTTCGGTTTATAATGCCACCAAAATGATTTATCTCTAGGATAAGGTGTTTATGGGTCGAAATCTACTAAACCAATATGTTTTATATAGGTTTTTTTCACCATATTAACCTTATTTTATAGATTAAACTTTTAGTTAAATATATTATCTTTTACCATGTCATCTAGTATTCTTAAACAATATGGTTAATAAAGTTACAATAAACTTCCAAAAGAACCTAAATTGGATAATTAATGAAATATATAATATTATTTATTTTATTTTTCCAAACCATAGAATTTTTGGAATATAATATTAACCAATAATATAGTATTTGTTTTAAAAATTAATATATGTCAATTTTCACATTAGTTGGTATTTGGTTTTTTGAAAGTCATAACAACTTGATTACATCGAACACGATACATTGAATCAACCCTAATGTGTCATATTAACATAAAAAAATTTATGTATTTCCTTAAATATTTTAAATTATATTTATTGTAATATTTATAATACCATTTATTTGATTCTTTCATTATTAAAGTAATTACGACATCATTATTGTGTCATAAATAAATTAAATTAATTATGGCCTAAAAATTATAAATAAAATAATATTATTTATTAAATTTATATATATTTCTAATGTATATTTATAGTCTAATTTATAATCTTTGTAACAATATATTAAAAATTCTTTAGTTATTATACATTGAATTTAACACTTTTAACTCTTCTTTAAATAAAATAATAATAAATGTCCTAATCGGATGCCTGTGGATCTAAAGGATAATATTATATTAATAAGGTTGTTTTTGGTAGAAATAAATTTATCCAATAAAAATTAAAACATGTTTTAGGGTAATTATAATATCAATTTTACCTTGAATTACACTGTTTACATTTAACTGTTGTAAATAAAAGTCAAATGTTACTATTCACCAAAAAATATTTTCATCTTATTAGGCCACATTTTACATACTGATATCATCTTTGTCTCTAGTATTTTTGAAATTCAACTCAGAGAATTGGTAAAATTATGTTTTATGCAAATTTGAAAATGATCCTTGATGGTGGATTAAAGAGGTTTAAAAGTTCAATAAAATTTTTTAAATCTAATTTTATTATAAAATGAATTAAATGAATTAAATTGAACTTATATAGGTATTATATATCTATTTTGACTACAAATAATTTAAAATAATATAAATAATTATTTAATAAGGATCTGGTTTAAAATAATAATGCAGTGCTTTTCACTATTCATCAAAAATTGAATGTTTTCAAAAAAATTCCATAAAATCACCAAAAGATAATTTTGATATTACAAATTCAAAAATGAGGTATAAATTTCCAAATAGAGAACATAGAAGATTTTTTTTAATTTAATATTAATCCATATTGTCAAAACCAAACAACTGGTTTTTAACAATTAATAATTATCAAAAGACTGATATGTGTTTATATCAAATATAAATGTGAAATTACTTATAATTACCTTAATTGTATTAAATGATAAAATTATTATCTAATTATTATTCAAAACCTTTGAATTTTATTATTTAAAACAATAATTTTTTCAATTAAAAAAGTTATTTTCAATTAATACAAGTTATTTTTATTATTCGTCAAAATATGAAAGTTATCAGAAAGGTAACAAAAATTTATCCTAAAAAAATATTATTGTACCGATTTTAGAAAAGAATTTAATTTCATTAAATTGAATATATTAAAGTGTCAAATATTGGATTTAAAAAGGGTCCACAATTAAAAGGTTGTAAAATTGCATTTTTTTTAAAAATATTTCTTTTATCTGAATAAATGAATTTGTTCTATTATTATATCTAATATACACATAATATGGATTTTAAAATTATATAGACTATATAAGATTCCAAAGGTAGGTAATACTATTAATAACATCTTTTTGAATAGCTTGTTTGGCAAGTTTTGGTGCGCTCGGACACGGTGTTACGTGTAGAACAAACCATTGATTTAATTTAATGAGATAACATACTATGAAATATTTGTGTGTTACAATAGCCCATACTTTAATAAATTTCAACCTCTCAATATGAAATAGTTCTTCAGAAATAAAATATTAAAAATAGAAAAATAGTTTTGTGTAAAACCCATATTAGAATTATGGTAAATAATATTTAGTCTTAATAAGAGGGAACGAGAATGAAAAGTTTAACACAAAATTATTATCTAGATTAGGATAACATTGGTGTAAATTAGAGACATGTAATTGGAGGAAAAAATTAAATATTTATAGTGAGTGATTGAGGTCATCAATCAAAAACAAATGTGAAATTGAGGGCCTAAGAGCCATCAATATATGATGATTTATAATATCATTAGTTCAACAAAACAAAATGTATTAGGTTAACACATTTTTGGTTTTATGATCCCTTTCCAAAAGTTAATGAATTAATTAATTCATAGAATAATAGATAAAAAATATAAATGACTAGTAGAGTTTCATTCATCAACTAATTCTACCACAAACACATTTTTCACTCCAAAAAATAGAAGAATTCTAAAATATTTTATTTATACTAATCATTTAAAGTTCAAAAAATAATGAATTTATAATTCAATTGTCAGACCAGTGGTAGGTGATCCACCATTGTCATCGTTCAGTTGTAGGTTAATGTCTCGCCTCCTTACCAGACGCGAAGGGTTGTCATCTGTCCTCTAGGATGTCCTTTTTATGACAATCCAAAAATAATCTCAAAAAATCATTTAACACAATCAATAGAATACAATGTAAATCTTAATCGATTCAAACCTTTAGACATATACATAATACTTCGGTACAAACTAACAATACAAAATTTATAAGGATGGTAAACATGATGAAGATCCTTTTTTCCATGTAATAACATGTCAATACATTAATTATGTATTCTTTTAAAACACTATTACACCATGAGTTACCATATGACCTTATTGATTACATTCATGATCCCTTATTTTTTTATAGAATAATGGATATACTTTTTCTATAAATAAATGTTGTCAACTAGAACAATGATAAAATATATGAATCATTAATCAGTTTCATGGTGGTCCGGAATATCGAATATAATTTATCCAAATCAATCATATATTATTTTAAAATAACTAATTCAGTATTAGAACCATATTATGGTTTATATTTCTCACATTCATGTATTCTACAAAAAAAATAACATGCTATTGAGTCACATTTCATTATTCCACTCAATCTGAAGTCCATAATAAATAGTAATGTGGTACAATCCATTTATACTCTATATTTTTTATAACATGTACATCATTAATATAATTCCCAAATTGAACAATACTTTACCAACAACATAATAAATATAATTATTACCATTCCTCTTTGTTGTATCATTACTTGATTAATATCTAATAGAAAAATTTATGATATTCTCTAATGATTTGGATATCGCATCACCTAGTGTCCTAAATCACTCTTGATGAAGCATTGTACATTTGAAATCTTTTTCTTACCCTTATAATCACGTACATGGTGTCATTTTTCTCCACACTTATAACAAACTCCCATTCTCATCAAGAACATACTAAGGTGATTCTTTCCACAGTTATCACATATGAGAAATTCCATATCTCCCCTCTTCCCATTATCCATATTTAGCTCTTCCATCCTTTTATTCTCTTACTTCCCATCAAAGCCATATAACTTATAGAATTATTTACTTATCTTATTAACACATAATATTATTTATTCATATTATTAAAATACATGGGAGACTATTTCTCTTTTAAATTATTTCTTAATACCATAAAATATATGACCCTTATTAATCTTTCGATCATGCGTATTTCTGGAAATCTAATTCCTTATACTAGTCTCAATTTCTAAACAATTTCCTACACTAGGATAGTTTATAAATCGCAATGCATTATTCCCAACATATAAAATACATAACGAAAGTTGAAAAGATTATGCATATAATCTATAAAAATAAAATGTTTTCATTGAGAATTTTATTACTCATAAATCCTTCATAATAGATTGTAATGAAATTTTTAATTATCCTAAGCACATTATCCAGGAGGGTCGTAACCAAGAGTGTAGCATGGACCATTTTCATGTACCAGGACACCTCGGTTCAAGCCCTAAAATCCTTGTAAGAGTTTTCACTCCTAGGAATATATGTACGAGAGCTGCCTCTACCTGCTCATATTCAGACAGATATGTATTTCATGGAAAATACACAAAATCTCCACATTTCCAACATTCTAGGATGTTCTTCTATACAAATAATCAAATTATATCTTAGTGTAATGTTATCTAATCAGAGTTTTTCTAAATCTATTTCTAAGGTTGTTTCCAAATGTCCTCTAAAACCAAATGTAACACCCTGACACCAGTTACACAAAGTCGGTGCATTATTTTAATAAATTGCAATGATAACAAGGAATCATGTCCCGAAGGCCTGATCAGTTTAGCACTCTATGAAAATATATTACATATATGAACGTTACATTATATCATAAACTAAAACACAACAACAACATTGTATCCATTAACCACATTTTAATACCATAGAATATCCCTGTAGGTCAGTCGTAATATATTTCTTTGCATCCTGGGAAAATTAAAACATTTAAAGGGGTGATCTTAGATGATCAGTAAGGATAACAATATAGTTAAAATTTTCATAAATAAGCATAAATATTTAAGGCAATGTATATAACTAAAAAATAACCATTTTAAACATAAAATGCAGTCTAATATTGAATGTATAAATCAAATAATTTCATTTACGTGTCCACATGGATATTCTACTAGTCAAATAATCACATATAGTATCATTAACTAATTTTATAATGATGGAATGCATAATGCCAAACGTTAAAACCAAATAGTCAAGGCCTTGTGCCAAAACTAAAAATATGGTTTTTTTCAAGGCCTTGTTCCAAGACACTAGTTTTTATCATGGGACCTACTGATGCATTGAGGAGCTATAGAGGGTTGCACCTATCACATACTAAGTCAAATTCATTCCTCATATGAAAAGGTTTCAACATAACATAATAATTCTTATTAAAAATAGCATATTACATGTCAATAATTTATTAATAAACCATGAATGGTATAAAAATAACACATCCACAAGGAAATATATCTCAAAATCATCAAAAATATATGAAATATTTGTATCATAAAAAATCATCCTCGGTCAAGAATAATATACCGTAATGGATGTTGACAAAGTTGAAAATGATCAGTAAAAATCGATGAGAGAAATATCCTATTTTCATGAAATCATATAAAAGTAATCTAAAGGAATAAATTTAAATGATAGTTTTGAATAAAAGTGTCGAATAACACATTTAATCTTTTTTAAGGAATTAAAATTTTAAAACATTCATGTTCATATTAATGAAACCTTAAAACCATTTTGAAAACATTGACATTAAGGAAAAACATTTAAATAAATAACTCATTAATGAATTTAAAATGATGTTTTAGTAAAAATTCCCTTAAAAAGAATACATTTTAACACACTTTTATGAAACATGGACTATGATAATAAATATGTCTCAGTAGATACTAACTTAAAAACAACCTCAGATAATAAAGAGGCTATAAAATTTACCCTTACCTTCCACTTTTCTTTTGGTCGAGGGTACGTTTAACCACCTGTAAAATGAACATAGAATGTTATTAAATTATACCAATAAAATATTCCTATTTATTATATAATAAATTATTAATTTATGAATTTATACTACCCATTTAATATTAATTTACATGTTAAATTAACATTTTGGGTGATAATCACTTTCTTTGTTGTATGTGTTTTAACATGTTATTCTTGATCGCATAATTTAAATTGTGATTTAAATACTTCTAGAATATAAAAAATTATTTATATATCATAAATATTTTGAATATAAATATTTATAATATATATATATATAATGGATGGCACCATTTATGGAGATGATAGACCGTACGTACGCATAAATGTTGTTTCCGTTTTCATATCGTATTGAACAGAAGTAAGTGAATAAGTTATATGTAAATAAATATATATATATATATCTCGAGTATAATAATTATTTCATATATTACATACTTGTTAATAATACATATTTTTATAATCATTGTTGAATGGTGAATGTGGGAATGAATCTCATCGCGTCGTGGTGATAGCAATCCGTACGTATGCACGATCGTAAATATCATTATATTTATGGTGAAATCGTATGTAATTGGATGGTATATCATATATAATGAATAATTTAAATTATATACTTATTATATACATCATTTACACTCATTATTATAAACATCCAAATAATGAAGTGTTTGAATAACAAACGACACCACGACTTGGATATGGTAAGTCGTACGTATGCATAGATGGTAACTTTGTCATTTAGAGGATGGATAGAATAACGAATGTGGTTGTACCATATTTATAATAACATCACAGTATGTATGAGTTATTGGACTTAATATTTTGGAATGAAAACAACAATGAAGGAAGACGTGGAAGATGAAAGGAACATGAAAGAGGGTGGTGAAATTATTACCGCTTTTTCGTGTGTTTCCTTTTGAGTTGATCGGAAGGGCTCCTTAGGATGTATTTCTAATCAAATTAAGGAATCTAGGTTGAATTTAGTGAATTTTGGAGGATATTTTGGTAGTTTTTGTTTGATCCAAATGGATTTGAAGGAGTGATTTTGATAGAAGGGGAAGAACCCTTTTTTAAGAGAGGTGAGTGTCATTTTAGGAAAAGCTTAAAATATTATTTCATAATAAAATAATTTCCAGTTTCTAATAGCTCAAAAATAATTTATTTATTGGATATGGTGGGTATATTTCAATAACCACTCAATAAATAGGTTTTAGATAGGTTTATGTCACCATATTGACATTATTATTTTTATTTAACTCCTAGTTAAATATTTTATCTTTTACTGTGTCTTCTTGTATTCATAAACTATATGGTTAATAAATGTACTATAAACATCTGAGAGAAGATAAAGTGGTTAATTAATGACATATATAATATTATTTAATCCCCCTTTCTAATCCTTATATTTTTTGGAATATTATATCGACCAATAATATAGTATTTTTTTTTAAAATTAATTTATGTCAATTTTGACATTATTCGGTATTTGGTTATTTTGAAAGTCATCACTACTTGATTACATCAAAAAAGATATATTGAATCAACTATAACATGTCATCATAATTTATAAAATTCGGGTATATCATAAAATCTTTGAAATTATATTTATTTTAATATTTTTAATACCTTTTATTGGATTCTTTCATTAATAAGGTAATTACTACATCATCATTGTGTCATAAATAAATTAAATTATTTAGCATCTAATGATTATAAATAAAATACCATTATTTTTTAAATCTTTATATATTTATAAATAATATTTATAGTTGAGTTTAAAAAGTTTGTAACCTTATATTAAAAACGGTTTAGCTATAAAACATTGAATTTAAAACTTTTAACTCTTTCTTAAATAAAATAATAATAAATGTCCTAATCTAATAAAAGTATACCTAAAGGATCATATTTTATCCTAAGGTTGTTTATTGACGAAATACAACTATAAAATAGAATTCGGACATGTGTTCGGGTAATTATCATATGATTTTTACCTTTAATTACCTTGTTTACTTTTAACCGTTGTAAATAAAATTCAAAAGTTACTATTCACCAAAAATTATTTTTAACTTACTGAACAACATTTTACATAATTCTATCAAATGTGTATCATTTTTTTTAAAATTTAACTAACAGAATCATTAACATTATGTTCTATGCAAATTTGCAAATTCTCATAGAAGGTGGGTAAAAGAAGTTAAAAAGTTCAATAAAATTTTATACATATATTTTTATTATAAAATGAATTCAATGAATTACATTGAAATTATATAGGTATTATATATATATATATTTGACTAAAGATAAATTTATATAAAATAAATAATAATTTAAATAAAAAGTTAGTTTTAAATAATAACGTAGTATTTTTAACTATTCATCCAAAATTAAAAGTTTTCAGAAAAATATAAAAAATTCACCTAAATTAAATTTTGATACTATTAATTCAAAAATAAAGTATATTTTACCATATTAAAAAAATTGAAGTTTTATTTATTAATTTAAAATTAATTCCTGTTGTCCAAACCTATAAGAGTGTTTTTAAAAAGTAAAAACAATAAAAAGATTGACATGTGTTAATGTCAAATTTAATTGTGAAATTAATTATAATCACCTACATTGTGTTAAAAGATAAAAATATAATATAATTATAGTTCAAAACATTTCAAATTCACAATTTAACACTATAAATTATTTTTTAATAAAAAATTTGTTTTCAATTATAACATTGTATTTCACTAATCGTCAAAATATGAATGTTATCCGAAAAGTACCAAAAATTTATCCAAACTAAATTTACATGTACTAATTCTAAAAATAATATAACTTCATTTAATTGAATATATAAAACTTTCAAATATTGGTTTTAAAGAGGTTTCTCCATTTAAAGGATGTAAAATTTAATTTTTTGAAAAAATACTTATTTTATCTTAAAAATGTATTTGTTCTTATATTACTTCTATGAAACAAATAATACAGATGTTAAAATTACATAGAGTATATAAGATTCAAAATTTAGTAAATACTATTCATAACCTCTTTTTCAACGGCTATATTGGTATGTTGTGGTGTGCTCAAACACTTTATTTCCTTTTGTTCAATCAATTGAATTACATTAATGAGATAACACACTATGAAATCAATGTGTGTTACATGTAGGCTAGTGGTAGGGTATGCACCCTTTTCACCTTTCGGTTTGGGGTTTGATTCCTACAACCTTGTCAGATGCGACAGGGTTTCATCTATCTTAGAGGATGTAATTTTTTTTAACCCGATAATTCGTATAACATTCTCTAAAATAATATAATTTCCTCAAAAATAACAATAACATATTTTAACAAAAAATGTTATCTCATACTTCGCATTTTCATCCCAAAAAATTAATAACCAGTAATTTCAAAAAATTCCAGGATTATATAATCCCAAATAATTTATTATAACTATATCAATAAAAGAAAATATCGGTCTTCCTTGAATAACATTTTACATATCAAAATTAATGTTTAATAATATTAGAAAAATTCTTCTGAAATAATCCCATCATCAAAAGATCCTTAATACATTTAATCATTTCATCCTCCTAAAATGTACCATAAAACATGAATCCCTTATATGTAGACTTCTTACTCATTCAACATTCTTAATGATCTGTTAACAATTATTTTCCAACATATTACATAATACATCATTCCTACAATCGAAATGATGAATCCTATAATAATATTCAATAATGTCAAAACTCTAGCTAAGAAATAATCCATATATTTCAATGGTTATTTTCAATTTCTACATGTTCAATTAGAAAGTAATTATTAATTGGTTAACTTATATTTGTATGATCCTAATGATCCCATTCCCAAAACATATTCATATGACATCAATTTGTATAATGACCATGCTCACAACATAGAAAACAGTCAATTGATCCTTCATAAATATCTTATTTCCCATTCCTGGAGTCAACTGTATGCTTCCTTTTTCTATGGAATGTTCTTGATTTATGACCTTCATTACGACATCTTAAGAATCATAAAGTCCTTTTGAAGCATTTTCCTAGGTGTTCCATTCCAAATTATTAACACATAGGTATTTAAATATACACACATTTATTATTTATACCTAAACTCTCATTGTAAATCATTTCTGATATATATGATTCTATATAAAAATAACCAAGGTTTAGGTTGTCAATCATGACTCTAGATATTTGGTTGAGAAAAAACCAAAAGAGTTTTCACTTCTGATCCCATTTCATTCAGTTTCTTATTCAAAAAATCAGCATACATTTCTTTAACATCCCTTGTTACTTTGGTTCCAGACAGATCCATCCATTTTTTTAAAACCAAAAATGTTAGTGTGAGTATATCAATAAAATCATCATATAATATATTATGAGGAGGGTAAATACTAAGATACACTTATTCATGTAATCATAAACTCATTCAATTTACCTAAAATAACTACGACTCTTTCTAATATGCTAACCATTATATCTATTTCACTTATGCTTAAATGGCACCATAACCTTTAAAGGAATATAAACCGACCATTGATTCGAACTGTAAGGCCCAATCCGCAAAACAATACACGACCTTGAGTTAAATCAAGAATTAACATTGAGGAACTTTTTTGGTTTATAATTTTATATAATTAGGCCACAACCATTACATTACATCACAAATATTACAATGTAGACACTTCTACTCAGTATCCATTTTTTATAATATAGAAAATAATAATAGAAAATAAGAATTTTTCTATTGATATAAATATTCTTTAATTTTTTCTTTCTCTTACCCTTACATTAATCATGTGAAATATATTTAAAAAACATTTTATGAGCATAAAAAACTCACTAAGCATTAAAAATAATTAAAGGAAAAATTATTCCATCAATACAATCATTCAATAAAATCATACATTTAAATCATAAAACATAATCTCTTTAACACAACTCTTGAATTAATAATATTTATTAATAAAACATTGAAATCATAAGTCATAAAGGTAACATGTGGCATTCATAACATTGTTACATTATAGATTTCATAGCTATGTAGGGAGTTTCATTTTGAATATCTATCACAATATATTATCTAAAACTATTAGTAGAAACATTAAAATTTACCTCAATCACATCACCCAATTTTTTAGAGAGATATACGAGGCTCACCCTCCATAGGTTTATCATGGAACCACCTATATGCGTAAACATTTCCTACGAACCATAACACTATCATAACACAAGAACAAGCATAACGGAAAGATAACATTTCTATATTTCAATCACAATATAACATTTCAATATATTGAAATAATTAATCTTTTCTAAAAACCATTTTCAAAAACAAAATAGGTAAAAAGGTTATATGGTATTGATATTCATTTTAATGAAATTACAGCTTGTTATGGATGCCAAATATAAAATAATGCTCATGGTGGTGGAATGTTCATTGTCACCACGTATGTTAAAAAGGATCATTCTTTATGTAATTTTTCAAAATAATATGTAAAGAAAATATTCCCTTTGAAACAAATAAAACATCATAGTGATTTGAACACCTTTAAAAGTAATTTTATGTACAAATCAATGTATTCCTCAATGAAATGAGATTGAGACGAAGTCCTTAACCTCGTGTCCCACTTGTCTTATTCATTCGTTAATCTATTGAATAATAAAATAAAGTCAATTTATACTTTCTTCATAACCTTTTTATGTTTTTTATTAAATTTATATAACTTATTAAAAAATTATAATATTTATATAATCATTTATCTTAATAAAGTTTGTTTTATCGATATTTGGTACTTGATTAAAAAATGAACTTCTTATAATTACAAGTTGTCGGTGTGGTCAAAATTTCATTATCACCAGAATTATATTCATGATTTTGATATCAAATATATCATATATATACAGTATATATATATATATATGTGTGTATTTATGATAGTTCATAAAATTTTGAGATAATAAATGAAATGCACTGTTAATGGAGAAGGTCACCCGTACGTACGCATTTATGCAACTTTAATTTCTATTTTGTATTTAGTGGAATTTAAACATATTAATACATAGTTATATTATCATTCCAGTAAAATATCAAATATAATTTATTTTATGGTGACCATTATTCTTTCCATATATGGAATGAACATGCCCTATCACTTTGAGGGGGCGGTAGTCCACACATATTCAAATGAAATTATCATATTTACCGATTATGGGAAAAATAAAGGTATGTTATAAATGAAAAAATAAAAAAAATAAAGACAACGTAAATAAAATATACATCACATATATAAATAGTTCTATCATAATGACCACCATGAGAGGTGGCATTAAATAATTGATCAATCAACCTTTCTTGATGCAGTAGTTCATCGTCCACAGAAACAATATGATTGTATCCATTAGATGAAGGTATGTGGAACTGTACTTATAATCCTTATAATAGCATCATCCTATTATATTGAAAATACTGGTGTTATTATAAATTAATTTAGTAATTACATTTTAGGTGGTTGAAGAAGGAAAATAGAAGAAAAGAACTCGAGAAAACACAGTACATTTAAATTAGGTAACTCCACATGGTTTGAACCAAAAGGATATTTGAATTTCCTTATTACCAATGTAAGTATTATAGATGGAAGTGAGAGATATTTGGTGTTTATTTTGGTAGATTGTGGATGATCTAAGGGGCATGAGAAGTGTGAGTAATGGGTTATATTTGGTGGCCTTTTATAAGAGAGAGGAGGATCATATTGTGAAAGTTTGAATGTTATTTTGTTTATAAAATGATTTTTAGTATCAAAAGTTTTAAAACTCATCAAATTAAAATATAGGATGAATATATGTCAAAATAAAATAATCCAAAAATATTTTTATAGGTATTATATATTTTTCAATCCTTATTATTTTTATTTAACCCTTTATTAACTTATTTAATGCCTTCTTGTATATTCATACTATATTGTAAATATATTTACTATAAAATTCAAAGTGACCCAAAAAAGACCATTAATGAAAATATTAAAATCATATATTTCTTTTTTCCAAATCTTATATTTTTTAAACTATTTTATCATTTAACAAAATATTAATTTATTTAAAAACTCATTTCTGTCAATTTTTATACTATTCATATCATGAATTTTTAAAAAATACAAAAAAATGAATAATTCGAAAAAAAAAATAATTTAAATTTAACAAGTCATAATCATCCATAAAATTAGTGTATGGGATAAAAGGTTTCAAAATAAATTTATTTTAAAATTTATAATATCATTTATTTAGAATATTCATTAATGAGGTAGTCATTACGTCGTCATTGTGTCATAAATAATTTTTTTAATTTCTAAAAATTTTAAATAAAAAACCACTATTTAGGAAATATTTCTAGCTTTCTAATGACTATTTATAGTCAAAAATAGAAATTACATAACAACACATTAAAATTGTTTTAGAAAAAAATTAATGATTATGATATTTATATTTTAACGATAAATTAGACGTTATTAATGTAATTATTTTACCCAAATGGCTTCCAAAGGCCAAATTTTAAACACAAGGATTTTATTAGATGGATATTAATTATTGAATAAGGTTATAAAATAGGTTATGGTTACTTTATATTATTACAATATTATTTTTACCTTGAATTTCACTATTTACCTTTAACCGTGATAAATAAAATTCAAAAGTTACTATTCCCCAAAAAATATTTGCATCCTATTGAACCACATTTTACATACTATGAACAACCATGGATGTTGGATTTTTTTAATTCAATTTATAGAACTGGTAAAATTGCATTTAAACGAAAAGGTGTGTTTTTAACTATTATGTTATGTTTTTCACTATTCATAACTAAATTGAATGATTTCATAAAAATGCCAATAATTTACCTAAAGATAATATAGATAGTATGAATTAAAAAATGATTTTTATTTTAATAAATTAAAAATATATAAGTTTGATTAAATAATTTAAAATTAATTTCCATTGTCAGAACTAGAAAGCGTGTTTCAAGAAGTAAAAACTATAAAATGGTTGACACGTATTTATATACAATTTAAATGAGAAATTACATCCAATGGTTAAAATTGGATTAAATGGTAAAAATATAATATGAATAAACATTAAAACCATTGAAAAATATATCATAACAACAAAAATAAATCATATGAAAAGACAGTATTGACTTAAAATGCATCATTTTTCACTACAAATTAAAAAATGAACTTTATTAGATAAATAACTAAAATTTACTCAATATAAAGATTGATATCCCACTTATAAATGCGATGTTTATTTTTTTAAATAAAACTTATAAAAGTTAATTAAACTAAATTTTAAAATGATTCTCCATCAATAGTCGATAAAACTACCTTTTAATAATATTATAGTATTTATGCTTAAAATCAGATTCATTATCATTTTAAGCCTTTAAATTTTGTTAGATAAATATAAAAACTTGTAACAAACATGTGTAATAATATTTTAGTTAGTTATACTCATTATCTACAATAAAAAGCCTTGGAATTAACTAGCATTTAAAATAATAATAATAATATATTATTTTTCAGTATTACTCAACGTTGTGTGCAACGTAATATATCAATGAAACCCATTGTTTCATGTTGAGTACGCTATAATACAAATAATCATATTAAATGAAAAATTAATATTAAATTCCCAAATACTAATATATATGAAAATTTCATATTCTTTATTAACATAGGATGTAACACTTATACAAAAATGTGATGTAGTGTTCTCAACAGAAATCTTACATTCTTCCTTACCAATTTAAATCAAACTCTATATAATGAACTAGTTTGAGTTGTATGAATTTAATAATAAACTATATGTAATCCTTTATACGTTATTCAATCATCCAAGTGATTCAAATTGGGTTAAAACTATATTTTCCATAAAAAATAATGTCAGATCATTGAGACTCTTTATTGATTATCAGAAGCTAAGAAAGATCACAATTATGAAAAGGTATTAACTTTGAAGTATTGATGGATTGATTGATCAATGAAGTGGAGATAAATATTATTCTAATATTTTTCATCACTATATACGTCATGAATTGATAGACATGATGGAAGATACCCCAAATATAACATTCTACACAAGGTATGAACATTATGAATATATAGTGGAGCCATTTAGTCTTAGTAATTTATCCACTATCTATATAGATAGTTATATATATACAAGAACTAAAGGAAGACACCAATATTCAAAAGAATATATGAAATTATTGAACTCCTTCATTTTATTGATTTTTCTAACAATAATTTATTTCACTTGAGAGTTTAGATAGCTCCTTATGAATTTTTATATGGAATGAAATGTAAATCACTAACATGTTTGAATATGGTTGGATAAAGAAAGATATTTGGACATGAGATTATTGATGAAATGGAAGATAAGGTTCGAGGCTATAAATAACAAATCACAACAACTTAGAGTTTGTCATAACATTATGCTTATAATAATATAAGTAATATAGAATTTTTTGTTGGTGGAAAGGTGTCTCTATGAATTTATTTATTGAATATGGTTATTATATTCAAGAAAAAGTTAAATTGGACCTCTGTGTATCATTGAAATTTAAATTAATTGTTATATTAGGACAATAGAATAGCTCTGGGAGAATCCACCAAACCTCTCCCATGTCATGGATTTGTTTAATATATCTCTCTTATTGATGTATATATGTCACCCTTCACATGTACTCAGCACAAAGGCAATACAAAATGAAAATGGTCTTTCTTATAGGGAACAATTGTTGGATATTTCAGATCATACAAATAATATTCTAAAAAAACAATACAACTCAACATTTTAATATTTTGTGAAAAAGACAATTATTTTGATGATTCTACATGGGATGTTTGGGATATTATTATGTAGAAGTATACTCATTTTTTATATTTTAGTGAACAATTTCAAGGGAAATGTAATTTCAATGGTGGGTGGGATTGTAAAGCCCCATTTTTTGATTTTTAATAAATTTAATTTCTATGATAGATTGATTTATACACAACACCAGGTTATGATTGTGCTATATACAACATTGGATTAACCGTCGTTCCATTATAAACTGAGTTTAAAATGGCACGATATATTATTAATATATTCATTTTAAAGTGACCATTATAATATAGTAGTTAAACATCATTCTATTAATAATCACAACATATTGTTAATTAGTAATTAAAATTTTTTATATAAGCGAATCATATTTATAAAGAGTACTTAATTTTAGTTAATATCATCAAATTATTTCAAAAATTCTATTTTCTCAAAAAATCATGTTTTTTGAACCATCATAAATTTAACCTTTCAAACATTTATTATGTATTTTTGAGAAAATAAATTAAAAAATTTTAAATCATCATGTAAAACATATGTAGGAGTTAATTTTTTTAATAATCCAAAAATGATTCACTTTTTGAAAAATAATGATAAATACTGAATTTTAATTAAAAAATTCCATTTTATTTAATTTTTTTATAAAGATAAATTATATGTAACAGTATTTTTTGTGTTATATTATCTTAATTATAAATCCATAAATATAATTTATGTCTTTGGAATCATGATTATATTGAATTTTTAAATAGAAATATTGTTATCTTTTAAATATTATATCTTTAAAACCCAACTTTCTCATCACATTTACGAGATTAATATAAATCAAACTTCTTCCAATATAGAGAATGGAATTAAAAAAAATATTCCATATTTTTAAATAGAATAATTTAACTTATGAAATTATGTAAAAAATTTACCAAAATTTAATGTAAATACATTAAATAATATTTATATTGGTTAAGGTAAAAAATGGGTTTAAATGGCGGTAAAACTAAAAAATTCTTCGTTAAAAATTACTCAACACCAAAAGAACACCAGTTTGATGGACATATGTCCATAATTTATAGTATTTTATTATTTATTTTACATTTGGGAACCTTTATAGAATAGTAAAATGTGGGTAATCATTTTTCTACAAAAACATTAAATTTTTTCCTCACAGGTCACATATAAAATACCACCACATATCCTCCCTTATCCACACTAGAAACACATTTTTATTGGACAATACCAAGAAAAATCACTTCCCATCTTCTGTAATATAATCCAAGATTCCTTATTTTTGAAATAAAGTAAACATAGGTTTGGTTTTATGCCAATCCTTATGAGGATACCTGATGAATGTGTAATGTTCATTAGTTAGCATTTTTATTTTATTTCATCCAACACCCCCTCAAGTATATTATTAATTTATTATATAAAATAATTATTATATTTTATATACTATTATGATATTATGTAATGGTTATGAAAAGTAACCATCTTTACACCCATCAAATAGTTTAGGAAATCAACATTTGTGTTTATAGGATACTATTTATTTACGAACCAATGTCATTAATTTATCCATTATGACCTATCATGGTTTGGAATACTGATGTATTTATTATTTTTATATTATTTTTCTTATATTTTTATAATTCTTGAATTATTAAATCACCTATTTATTAATAGTCTCTATTTTTGGGAATTCAATATCTTCTCTTGTGTGTGTGGTGAACTACCACCTCGTAAAGTGATTTATTCTGTTCATGCATCACATTGATGGAAATAAGGTTCGATTTAATGATATTATGTGATATATTAGGAACAAATTATATTTTAATGATAATATATAAAATAAAATTATTCCTTGCAATTCAATAACAAAATGGGAGCAACAACCAAGAGTATGTATGACCTATCATCTCAATGAATAATATATTTAATTTTATCACTACATTTGTGGGATTAATATAAAATAATATATACTTATTATATATAATATTTATATAATGGTTAATATTTATGAGATTATTATATAATAGTAAATGTTATAGGGCCAAAAAAAATGTATACAAAAAATAAAATGTTGTTACCCGAAATGTAATTTAACGTCAAATTGTAAATAATTAAAAAATATAAGTCCATAATAAAAAATGTTGGATATTTAAAAATATTCTCTCTATGATTAACTTATATTAAACATATATTTTTTATAAATTAGGTTTTAATATGTTTGAATTATTTTTTAACTTAAGGTAACGTATCTTTCCCCAATTTATTTTTTAGGAGACATCTGGTTATGTTTTAAATAAATATTATTTTAAACGTTTTACATACAAACCGATTAATGTGAAATATGATTTATTTATTTATTGTAATTTTAAATTATGTTTCAATTGATTATATTATTTTTGGGGGTTATATTTCAAAGTGGCCGAAGTTGTAATGATTTTATGTTACAATCTCATCATTTATCAGGATTTTATATCATTAGATTTTTTATAATAAAATCTCATGATCCATTACAATTATACTCATGAATATTATTATCATATGTTTATTTCATGATAATAAATTTTCCACATTTATTTTCATATTATTATGTACATAAGATTTTCAAAAAAAACTGTGAAAAAAATAATTTTCTATTAAATACTATATCTTTCAAAACCAATGTTTTTTATATGTTTTAAAATAATATTATCTATTTTAAAATCATTTTTAAAGAAATCATTGCCCTGTTTCTATTTTGAAAAAACAATTAAAGTAATCATCATGTATTTTTCAAAAGAATATCTATTTTTATTTTACCGTAAATATGAAAAGAATCATTGTTTACATTCACTACCAAAATTATATTTCATATTATTATAACCAATGAATGAGGTAAGAACCCAGATCTTTGTTCAGGATTGTATTCCCTTATTCTAGAGTTTTTAAGGAAGATAAATTTTCTGGAAATTTAAGAAGTACAGACCGTGTACTTCTTGAGTACACGCCGTATACTCTGTTCTCGATCCAAGCTGGGTGATGGCCATGTCCGGGCCACACACATAGTGTGTATGGATGAGGTGGAGGCTTATTAATTCGGAGTACGGAAAAATTGAAGTGCACGCTTTGTACACAAGAAGTAAACGCCGTGTACTTTTTTTTAATTAAACGGACATGGGTCATGCCTAACCCCCATAACAATCTTCTTCTCTAGTTTTCGTCCATCTGAGAGAGACCATATGGCCGGATATTCGACGGGCTCCCGCCTCGTCGTCCGTTCTCCGATTCAAGCATGGTCAATTGCGTTGGAATCGCAGCTGTGAGTTCTTCCTTCTGCTTGAGCCTTGTTTCATGATTCCTCCTTATTTTTAAGATATCGTGGGATGAACATTTTGTGGATTTTCTCATATCTATGTTGTTCTATGAGGAATCTGTCTTCGTGGTTTACATATATTGATCTCCTAGGATTGAGGTAGGTGGTTTGTGTATTTCCGTATAAAGTTGTTGAATATTTTTGCGCAATTTCCTCTAATAACCTTGAATGGGGTATTGCATGTCTCCTGTTTTTCCCTTGTTACTTTCCTGCTTTTCCTGATTGCTTTAGTAGAGATTATTTCTTTTGATTAGAGTAATTTGTTTGTGCTCAGATTGTTTTTTCCATTCTTGTTCTTCATGTTTGGCATTTTTCCAGTTTCCATTCCTAGTTGTAGGATAGTGGAATTGTTGTTTTATTATTTTTTATTGTGCCTTAGTTGATAGCCTAGTAGTTCTTGAGGTTTACTTGGACAATATACATGCGCTGATCATGTTTTGTTATACTCAGGACTGTGAGAACCTAGTGTAGTAGACGAAAGGGAGAATTGATGGAAGGGATTCTCCAGAGTGTATTTTTAATCATGATGCGAGACTATTATGGGGATTGATGTTGATTGTATCCCCAGAGAGTCTGTAGATCCACGACGTGGGCCACAGGGGGAATTGAAATTGAGTGCTTCCCTAGAGAGCCTTAACCATGATACGAGACTATAGGGGGAACTGACAGCGAGTGATTCCCTAGAGAGTATGCTTAATTACGTAGCAGAACAAGAGGGGTGAGATTGTGTGTGCTTCCCAGAGGGTTGCTAGTACTTATAGGATTAACCATAGGGGTTAGACTATGAGAGATACCCAGAGGGTTACCTGTTTCTTCTTTTGTTGCTGGTTGTTTACTTGTGTACCTTTTTTTCCAGAACTGTGGATTGTAGCTTCTTGTGCATTTCTATTTACTGCTTCTTGTTTTATTACTTCCATGTATTCATTGACTGTTAGGCATAAATAATTTTGTGATTTCTTACTAGTATATTATCTCACACCCTATTTGGGACTTGTTTTTGGGCCCAAGCAGACTATATTGTTGCAGGTATATAAAAGGGAAAGCGCCCTTCTACTTCAGGATCTTGACTGCACCAGGAGCTGGGGAGCATGGGACCGAGCCGTGGCTCACGATGCAGAGGAGATTACTTTGTTTTCATTTTCACTTATTTCAGTTGTATTTCAGCATGTTGTTGTGTTTGATGTTTTCCTAAGATACTTTTTCCTGCTGTATCATTGTCATCATAGTTATATATATACAATGATTTCGTTGTTCGGTTTTTGTTGTTATGCATGTTGTTTACTGTTTCCGCTATTTACTGTTGTTTTCTTTCCTTGTATACCTAACCGAATGAGGACATAGATTCCCCACCGACTCACCAACGACCTCGCTGCTAGTCAGCAGCCTCTGACATTTGGGGAAATATGCTTGAGGTCATGTGGAGAACCGGTTACGGGGCACCAATGGAGGGGCTCCTGACTCAGGTCGTTACAAAGTGGTGTCAGTGGAGTTCTTTTCTCTTGCTTTACTATTTGGAGACCTTAGCCAAGGATAGAATGGATTAGGTAATTGGAATTAAGCTGTGCTCGGGAGTATCTAACCCATGTACAGGGAAAATCCACACTACCTCGATAATTGCAATTTCTGATTCTGAGATTTTATAGCTGATCTGATTTCTACGAGAGTGATTCATATGGCTTGTGCTATTACTGTTTTGATATTGCGGTTCTATTTCTGTTGCAACCTGATGAGATGAAGGCATGCCGTCTCATGCATCATATATACACTTGTAGGAATCACATTCCAAGCATTCTTTCTATGCCATCTAGGGTGCATTAGTGATTGCATGCTGTTGTGATAGGCTCTGTGTAGATTATGCATGCTGTTGTGATAGATGCTTGATATATTCTCTGGTGTTATGTTAGAAAACTGTTGACTTGTTCCTTGCTTAAGATGAAGGCCAAATTTTGGTTATTGAGGTGTTATGGGCCCTCACGGATCGGAATTTGGAATCATTTCCCTTGTAATTACTGTTTCTGGGATTATGCATTGTTTCTGAGCTATAGCCTAGAAAAACCCAGAATACACGGCGTGTACTTTTTTGATACACTCAGTGCAGTTTTCAGGCCATTTCACTGACCGTGTGAGCATAACACGGTGTCGTGGGACTAACTTCAGGAACATGTCGTGTATCAGTGGTACACTCTGTGTGAGTCCGGAGCCGTGTACCCGGCTGTGTCACAAATAACACGGGCTGGGGAAGCTCAGGTAGAACACGTCGTGTCCATAGGGAACATGTCGTGTAGTCTTGCCCAGGCACCCGACCGGGTCATGAACAATACGGGGCGGTGTCATTTTGTCCTATGCACACCATGTTTGTTCGTAGCACGCCGTGTATGGTTCAGCCGGGTAGGCGGCCATGTTCCTAACAACAACGGGCCGCCAAAACCTTTTCTAGTACACGCCATGTTTGTTTCAAACACGTAGTGTAGTCTCAGGTTGAGTCGGACCATGTGGGTTAGCCATGTAAGGAGACTCGGGCAGGGGAACAGTTTTCAAGTACACGCCGTGTGTGGGTGCAACATGCCGTGTAGTTGAGGAGTTACATGACATGTAGGGTGATAGTACACGCACATGTCAGAGGTTTAAGAAGCCACACCATGTATTTTTATACACGCCATGTAGTGGTGTTTTGAAATCTTCTGTGTTTTTCTTCCCCTGTTCCCGTTTTTTACTATTATGGTCTTTGTCCTTTTTTCCCTGATCCAAGGGGAACTTTTGATCTTTCATATCTATGCCTCTAAGACGTCCTCCAGTTGTACGCATGTCGTCAAGCAGTGATCAAATGCCAGATATGGCTGATCAGGGATTTCCTATCGATCCCCCAACCGAGCCATCCTTGGCACCGGTTGTTATACCAGTTGTGGGCGCTAATACACAGTTCAGGGAGGGCTTCATAAGGATGATGCAGGCCTTCTAGGTAGCACTGTCTCCTGCATCATCTATGGAATACTTGATGCGGGTCTTTCAGCAGCAGCATCCTCTCACGTTCTAAGGGTAAGTAGGACCATAGGCTGTAGAGTCATGGCTGGAAGCCATGATGACTATATTCGAGCATCTGAAGATGCCTCCAGAGAGGCGGGTGAAGCTCGCCACCTAAATGCTCCGGGAATCTGTCAATAGGTGGTGGGACGTGATCTCATAGGCGGGTCAGAAGTAGGCTATGGCTTGGGAGGAGTTCCAGTACGTGTTCTATGACTACTTCTACCCGGAGACCCTAAGTTCCGATTGAGCCCGAGAGTTCATGAGTTTAGAGCAAGGTACTCTATCTGTCATGGATTATTCCTCTCATTTCATTGATATGCAGCGGTTTACATCCCTTCGGGATGGGAGTGTGGTGTTCTTGGTGAGGAAGTTTGAGGATAGACTCAGGCGGGAGATCCGCTCGCAGGTGAACATCTTCCAGTTGTCTTCCATTACTTCCATCGTCAACCCGACACTGATTGCAGAGCACAATATGAGAGAATTTGGAGCTGCGATCAAGTTCGGTCCTACTTCCAGAGCTATTTTTCCCCTAGATGACAGCAAGAAGCGCCGTAGAGAGCCTACACGTGGTGATTCGAGGAAGTGAGACGCATCATCTGGTAGCCAGGTGACATGCTACTTGTGTGGCCAGACAGGGAACACCAGGCCACAGTGCCAGAGTGACCCCATGGAGTTCCAATCTTGTGGAAAGATGGGTCACCTTCAGTGTTTTTGCTAGGATATCTAACCTGCAGTAGGTGACAGGGGTTCTTCCATGACTCCTCGTTCAGGAGAAGCCCCACCAGTCTCTCACAAGTCAGGGAGCTAGAGTTCTTCTGGCCATTCGGGCCGAGGTGCAGGTCGAGGTCGTGGCGGTCAGCCACTACTCCCTCAGCACCAGCAGGGAGGTTCAGCTCAGAGTGGACAGTCAGGGGCGTAGGGCCACGGTGCCGGCTAGTCTTTCACCGTGGTGCATAATTATCCTGTGTAGAATCCTGGACCTTCTTCTATTCGAGGTATGATTTTAGTTGCCTCAGTTTTATCTTCATCCCTTTTCGATACTGTAGTTATGCATAGCTTTATCTATGTTGCCATTGTGGAGAGCCTTGGACTCTTCATCCTTTCTTCTGCCGACTCGTTGACACTAGAAACACCTTTGGGAACGAGGACATATAGTGTATGTCAGTGTAGAGACTGCCCTCTCGAGGTTTCAGGGTATCACTTCTTATGGGATCTCTATATCCTATAGATGACAGGAAATGATGTCATCCTCATCCTGGAATAGTTGATTCCTTTCTAGGTAGTCATTGATTGTTATCGCCACAGTGTTTGTTTTGTTTCACCAGAACGTGAATCTTTCCTTCATAATGTCGAATGGGACGTTCGGGCGAGTCGGGTGGGACACGAGCATCTAGGTCTTGGAGGGGTGAAATCCCAGATTTCTAGTCTCTATTAGGATGATCATGGGACTCCACAGTTGGAATTTTCTCCAGTAGTGGATCGATTCAGGGATGTCTTTCCAGAGGACATTACGGGTTTGCCTCCAGAGCGTGAGGTAGACTTCTCTATTGAGCTCATGCCAGAAGCGTCACCGGTGTCCATTCATCTATTTAGGATGGCCACACCTGAGTTGCAGGAGCTCAAGAAGTAGTTCGAGGAGCTGCAAGATAAGGGTTTCATCCGACCCAGTACTTCTCCTTGGGGTTCTCCTGTTCTGTTTGTGAATAAGGCAGACGGTACCCTTCGACTTTGTGTGGATTATCGGAAGCTGAAGCAGTTGAAGGTCAAGAACCAATATCCCTTGTCATGGATTGATGACCTTTTCGATCAACTTCGAGGAGACTGGGTGTTCTTGAAGATCGACTTGAGGTCCAGTTATCATAAGTTGCGCATTAGACCATCAGATGTACCTCTGACAGCCTTCAAGAGAAGGTACGGTCTTTAGGAGTATACAATCATGCCTTTCAGACTCACGAACGCACAAGCAGTTCTCATGGCGCTGATGAACCGAGTGTTCCATCCTTACATGGACTCCTTCATCGTGGTCTTCATGGAAAATATCTTGGTGTACTATCACACTCGACACGACCATTCCACACATCATGAGATCGTTCTGAGTACACTGAGAGAGCATCAGCTTTATGCCAAACTCTCAAAGTCCCACTTCTGGATGGATCAGATTCACTTCTTGGGCCACGTCATCTCAGAGGCAGGAGTTTTTATGGACCCAGAAAAAGTGAGATTTGTAGTTTCTTGGGAGCATCTGAAAAATTTATTTGAGGTACGGAGTTTCCAAGGGCTGGCTGGATACTACAGATGCTTCATTCATGACTGTTATCGCCTATAATAACCTTTGACAAGTCTTACCAAGATGGGGGAGAAGTTCTTATGGTCAGATCCATGTGAGTCAGCCTTTCAGGAGATGAAAGGGAGGTTGACGTTAGCACTGATTCTAGTATTGCCAGAGCCATGCAAGGGATACACTGTTTACTGTGATGCTTCGGGTATCGGGTTGGGAGTTGTGCTTATGTAGGGAGATGGAGTCGTTGTGTTTGGTTCTCTACACCTGAGGCCGAATGAGAAGAACTACCCTACACATGATCTGGGGTTGGCAACTGTTGTTCATTCCTTGCACTGTTGGAGACAGTATCTTATGGGAGAGCACTTTGTGGTCTTCACTGACCACGAGAGTCTCAAGTATATCTTCACTCAGCCTGATCTGAATCTAAGGCAGCATTGGTGGGTCGAGTATCATCAGTCTTTTGATTTGTATCTTGCCTATATGATGGGAAGGGGAAACGCCGTGGCAGACGCGTTGAGCTAGAGAACTCAGATTCAGGCAGTTCAGGAGGCCTGTAGTGAGTGGAAACTGATGTCTCTGTTTTTTGAGATGCATATAGAGGTTCACGACAAACGGGGACAGACATTTCTATCTTCTATAGATGTTACCTCCACGCTACTTGATCAGGTACGGATGAGGCTGCTATCAGACTCAGAAGGCTTAGTCTTGCGGGACAGTGTGTCAGGAGGGGACCCTCTTCTTTGATGGACAGTGGGTGAGGATGAGATCTTGCATTTCCAAGGACGCGTATGGGTGCCAGCAGACATACGTGAGGAGATGATGTGGGATTTCTATTCTTCTGTTTGGACGGTTCATCCTGGCATCACCAAGATGTATCAGGATCTTCATCACCAGTACTGGTGGCCAGGTATGAAGAAAGATGTTGTTGGTTTTGTCCTGAGATGTTATACTTGTCATCAGGGGAAAGCAGAGCATCAGCAACCAGTGGGGATTTTACAGCAGTTACCCATTTCGGAGTGGAAGTGGAATTATGTTGTGATGGACTTTGTGATCGATTTTCCGAGATCACATCGGGGAAACGATGTTGTGTGGGTTGTCACCGACAGGCTTACGAAGGATGCTCACTTCTTTCCGATCAGGGAGACCATCAGTGTCGATGATCTGGGATGACATTACATCAGAGAGATCGTTCATTTACATGGAGTCCTACACTCTATTCTTTCAGACAAAGACGCACGCTTTCCCTCTTGGTTCTGGTAGGGAATTTAGAAGGCATTGGGTAAAAAAGGTACTTTTGAGTACAGCATACCATCCCCGAACTGATGGCAATCCGAGTGCACGATTCATGTGCTTGAGGATATCCTCCAAGCTTGCATTCAAGACTCCAGCGGTTCTTGGGAAAAGCATATTCCACTGGTGGAGTTCACCTACAACAACAGTTTCAAGGAGACCATTCAAATGGAATCATACGAGGATTTGTACGGTAGGCCATGCCAATCACCCTTATGCTAGCTGTATGCAGGAGAGGCAGCTTTGCTCGGACCTCATCTTGTTTTGGAGAATTCAGAGCAGATAGAGCCGATTCGGAAGAGGATGGCTACAGCACAGTCTCGACAGAAGTCTTATGCTGATCAGTGGAGACGACCTCTGGAGTTAGAGGTTGGTGATCATGTTTTCCGACGTGTCGCACCGAGGTTGGGACACAAAAGGATTCGGAGACAGGGTAAGCTTTCGTCGCAGTACGTCAGGTCGTTTGAGGTCTTGGAGAGAGTTGGGTCGGTCACCTATCAGTTGCAGCTAACTTAGAGGTATCAGGCCATGCACGACGTATTCCATGTCTCTTAGCTTCGACATTACTTTTCATACTCATGTCACGTCTTTCATCCTATGGATGTCGAGCTTGAAGCGGATGCGTCGTTTGAGGAGCATCCTATCCGGATTGTCGATCGTTGTACGAAGGTTCTTCACAGACGGCCTATTCCTCTGGTACGAGTGCTATGGCAGCACAAGTGAGTACAGGACGAGACCCGGGAGAGGGAGGCTGATGTACGATCGCAGTGGCTGGAGCTGTTTGGGGATTCTTTTTCTCCACCTCATTAGGGAAATTCGGGGACAAATTTCATTAAGGGGGGAAGTTTGTAAGAACCAGGATTTTCGTTCATGTATGATTTCCCATTATCTAGATTTTTTAAGGAAAATAAATTTTCTTGAAATTTAAGAAGTAGACGCCATGTACTCTGTTCCGGCTCAGATCTGTGTGATGGCCGTGTCTGGGCCACACAGACGGTTTATAAGGCTGAGGTGGAGGCCTGTTAATTCGGAGTGTAGAAAAATTGAAGTAGATGTCGTGTACTCAAGAATTACACACCTTTTACTTTCTTGTTTTTCATTAAACTGAACGGGGTCATGCCTAACCCCCAAAACCATCTTCTTCTCCATTTTTCATCCATCCAAGATCGACCGTACGACCAGATCATCGACGGTCTCCTACCTCGCCGTCCACTCTCCAATTAGAGCATAGTCGATTGCGTTGGAATCACAGCGGTGAGTTCTTCCTTTTCATTGAGCCTTGTTTCTTGATTCCTCCTTGTTTTCAAGATTTTTTGGGATGAGAATTTTGTTCGTTTTCTCAGACCTATGTTGTTCTAAGAGGAATCTGTCGTCTTGGTTCACGTATATCGATCTCCTAGGCTCGACGTAGGTGGTTTGTGCCTTTCTATAGAAAGTTGAAGAATATTTTGTGAAATTTCCACCAATACCCTTGAACGTGGTATTTCTTATTTACTGTTTACCCTTATTACATTCCTTCATTGCTTGATTGCTTTAGTAGAGGTTATTGCTTGTGATTAGAGAAATTTTTTTGTGCTCAGATTGTTTTTCCATGCTTGTTCTGCATGTTTGGCATTTTCCAGTTGCCATGCCTAGTTGTTGGATAGTGGAACTGTTTGTTTTATTATTTTCTATTGAGCCTTAGTTGATAGCCATGTAGTTGTTGAGGTTTACTTGGACAATATACACGTGCTGAGAATGTTTAGTTATACTCAGGACTTTGAGAACCTAGAGTAGTAGACCAAAGGAAGAATTTATGGAAGGGCTTCTTCAGAGTGTCTTTTAATCACAATGCGAGACTATAGGGGGAATTGATGTTGATTGCTTCCCTAGAGAGTCTATAGATCCACGACGCAGTCCCCAGGGGTAATTAACGTTGTGTTATTCCCCAGAGAGCCTTTAGCACGATACGAGACTATAGTGGCAATTTCCAGTGAGTGCTTTTCCAGAGAGTCTACTTAATTACGTATCTGAACCAGAGGGGTGAGACTATGTGTGCTTCCCATAGGGTTCTAGGACATATAGGTTGAACCATAGGGGTTAGACTGTGAGAGCTACCTAGAGGGTTAACTGTTTCTTCTTTTGTTGCTGGCTATTTACATGTGTACCTTGTTTTCCAGAACTGTGGATTATAGCTGCTTGTGCTTTTCTGTTTACTGCTTCTTGTTTTATTACTGCCATGTATTCATTGACTGTTAGGCATAAATCTTTGGGTGATTACCTACTAGGATTGTATTTCAAACCCTGTTTGGGACATGATTTTTGTCCCAAGCAAACTATGTTGTTGCAGGTATAGATAAGGGAAAGAGCCCATCTACTTTAGGATCTTGACTGCACCAGGAGCTGGTGAGCATGGGACTGAGTTGTGGCTCGCGATGCTGAGGAGCTTACTTTTTTTTCTTTTTCACTTTGTTTCAGTTGTATTTCAGAACGTTTTTGTGTCTGTTGTTTTCTTTAGATACTTGTACCTACTACATCATTGTCATCAGTGTTATATATATACATTGCTTCCGCTGTTCGGTTTTTGTTGTAATACAAGTTTTTTACGGTTTCCGCTGTTTACTGTCGTTTTCTTGCCTTGTATACCTTACCGAATGAGGGCATAGTTTCCCCACCAACTCACCAAGGCCCTCATTGCTAGTCTGCAGCCTCTGGCATTTGGGGAAACACACTTGAGGTCATTTGGCGAACCGGGTACAGGGCACCAGTGGAGGGGCTCCGGACTCGGATCGTTACAAATAATTTCAAGCTTCACATAATAGTTTTAATAGAACTTTTGAATGATAAATTTTTCCCTAATATTTTGGATTTTTTTAGATTCGATATGAAATATTTCAATAAAAATTTATTTTAAAATTGTTTTATGTTCTACGATTTACATTAGGTGGGAAATGTATTTTTAAAAAAATTAAATTATTTATAAACCATACATTATATGTTTTCCAATATTATATTGAAATGAAATTATTTCCAAGAAATGTTTTAAAATGTTATTTTCATATGAAATGTATCTTTATCAAGGAATGATATATTTGATCTTTCAATACAATTTTCTATAGAAGAAGTCAAATTTTGATGTTACATATTTATTGTTAGGAATATCATCCAAGGATTACAATATTATTCTTTATCTAAATGGTTTATATTTATTAATAAAATATATTTATAAATATTAATACTAATATATGGGTTATACCAAGTTAAAATGCATATCAAACCAACTTATATACAGAGTTTATACTATGATAAAATCATTAAATGATTATGATTCCTATCTATTTTACCTAACATACAATATAGTGAAATGTTTTTGAAACCTATTTAATTTCATGGATTATTATATGTTGAATATATTTGATCACATTTCACACTCTCTCAAATGAATTGGATATTGATTTATATGTCATGAGATACATATGACTGTAATGGGGAATAAACCTAGTTATGTAAGGTAATATTTACCCATTGATGGTATTTGAAGTGATCCATGACTACTGTGATAGTTTAGGGAGTGAACCCATTCAACTATGGCATCCATTGAAGTGAAACTTGACTACTGTCTAAATGACTTCTATGGTTATTCTTATTACACAAATATGTTTCTTATACCAATGTTACACTATCATTGATCATGTTCAATTATTCCTTTATTAGTCATCTATTATTTACTACTAATATTTATTCTATGATTCATGATTTTGATCATTGATTTATGGGGTATGGTTGTTAAATATTATATCCATGTTATCATACACTTATATTAATGTTATTTTTATGTATATCACTTTTTTACCCTTAATGAAAATATGAGATCACTTGTTCTTCTATTTCGTTTACCCAAGCTACACTGACATGTGTTATGAATGATATGTCTATTAATGGAGCTGGTTATGAATATCTTTTTGGGAGATTATATAGTCCAGCTATGGGAAAAGTTTTTATGTTTCCATGTTTCAATGTTTCCAAATGCACCAAACTATTATTTTACTAAGGAATGTACTTGTGTAATGTAACAAATATTCATTTAATATGATAAAATATATATGTATGATAATCATGGTCCACTATATACTCGATTATAATGAACACCTAAATGTTATTTTAGGTAGTATGCATCCCTCTTAAGTATTAACCTACCTTCAAAATCAAGAATTTTAAAATCCATGAGTTTTTTTTAATATAAAAACGCACATGAACATATCCATTATGGAATAAATTCCCTACATGAATTTGTAATCCTATAAATTTTATATGAGAAGTTATTTTTTATAGTGTAAATTTATATTCAAATAAATCATTCGCAGTAAATGTTTCTTTTTTATTTTATGCCTTCATCAAACATATATCATTTTCTTTAATTTATATCCATATTCCAAACTATGATTCCATTCTCATCACATTTATTTTAGAAGAACCATTAATTTCTTATAAAGGAATGATTCTTTTGGATTTAATAAAAATGTTTAAAAATAATTATGACTGAATTGATTGAGTATCTCACATATATAGGATAATCATTTCTCAAAACCAAAGGAATTATAATACATTTTAGGTTCTTAGTGTGATATTAATTCTATATTTTTTATCTATTTAGAAAATATTTTCATGTTTTTAATGGTTACTCAAAAATCACAAAAAAATGTTCATAGGGGAAATCCTTTTGTTACTAAAAAATATAGGTTATTCTACATCCACTAGAATATTATGTTAAAAAATAGTTACATTTGGATTTGTAGGTATTTCAGAGTGACAATAGAATAAAAAATATAAATCATTGAGTCTTTTAAAATCACCATCTGAATAAAAATTTATATTCATTATTTAATATTATCAAATTTTATATTATTCAATTTTCTAAAACCCTAAGTTATTATATTTATTTACATTGAAATACACATTAATTGTTGGAGGTATTTCCTTACATGCAAATTTTAGTCCAAATGAACTATAATAGTGATAACCATTATAAATATTCCATTAATTCCATATGTATGATTAATAATATCAAAATTATTATAAAGTATTTTATACATTGTTACATTATTTATTAATTTTTGATAAATAAATTTTAAACATTCATTAATTTCATTTAGTATTCATAAACCTGTGTTATTAAAAATTTGATTACATGTTATTTTTAAAATAATGAAATAATAATTAATTTAATTTAATTCAAATAAATATTAAGGGAAAAAATATTATTTTTGAAATCCACATTTCAATATTATCTTAAAGTGAAATTTTATAATTTTTCTAAAAATATTTTTTTTCATCGAATAGGGAGGAAATGATTTTTTTTATAAAAACCAACATTTCATTTCAAGTAAAACTATCATTTTTATTAAAAATTTAATTTTAATTTCAAATAATTATAAATTAATTATGTTTAATATATTTAGTTAAAAGTTTACCGTAGTTATACTTAATTTTGGTATATGATCATCATTCTTCATAAAATTCATTTTATTATAAATTTTTATTAAACATAAAATTTAGATTAATCCGAACTAATTACATTAATCTACATTTACTAATAGTCACGATAAAATTTTTATAATATATTTAGTATTTTATATTTTAAAATCCATTTATTTGTGTTTTCATGGCATTGAATCGATGTAAATTCAGTTTTATATTAAAATATCTTTTACTTAAATGGGTTTTCATTGCAGATTAAACAATTATTTGATATGAAATTATAAAACATATATAAATTTAATCTAAAAATTTGATTCTATATTTTTAACCAAAATAATTAAGAAAATATAATATGTTCAACTTAATGTTTATAATAATTAATAGTGAAAAAAATAAAATATTTTTACTGGTGATAAGGTGATATGAGTTGTATTGGGGGTGAATCAAAAAAATAAGAGTCATCTTACCAACAACACATGAAATATATTCAAAATATATTATTTATTCAAGTTATTGTAGTAATCTGTCTCTTATATCTTAGTTTTAACCCATGATAAACCATTTTTAATCTTATCCCTGGTAATTTTTTTTATTTTTTCAATTAATTATAAAACTTTATTTGAACATATTAAATTATATAAAATGTTATAGTTAAAAATAGGTAATTAATTCTATCATATTCAATTTATTTATTTATTATATTTTAATTTTAAATATGTATGCAAACCGTAATGAAAATACATTTTAGTCATATACCATTTCTGTATAAAATTATAATTATGTTATTTCATTTCCATGTAAATATCATAAAATGAATTTAACAATTTAATATAGAATATATAATATAAATATTTCATTGATAACATTAGCGAATATAGATTAATATAATTTAGTACGATAAAACTATATTTCATGTATAACAAAAATTTATCATAAAATGTGTTTTAAGAACAAAAATGACCATATACAGAAATAAAGAATAATGATGGTTAAATTATCGCTCATGTGTACATGTGGGACATCACCTACATATAGTGATATTATTCATTTTCAACCATCGTATTTTATATTTGGTTTTTATGTCATATTTAATATAAATATATATATATTATTTGTGATGTAATATGTGTTCTTAAATAGTGCAATATTGACTTCCATTCTGTTTTTATCTTTTGAAAAGTGGAAAACATTACTGTGTATGTATAGACTGTGGTCTCCACATAGTGAGGTTATAAATTATTACTCACAACACTATAGGACTAGTAATAAAAATTTATATAATGACTACATATGTCATTTATATCATTATTAAATATCTGGATTTGGAAAACCATGATTAATTTGGATTCACCATAAATGTCATAACAAAAAATAAATGAAAAAAGAAATAGGTAACCCTGGATATGATGATTAAAATCATCCACTATTAATAAAATGGGGTTAAGAAGTTATATATTAACAATGTGTGATACCATAGGTTTTAATTTGGTTCTAGTATATATTTTTAATAAAAATAAATTTATTATACATTTTATTAGTGTGCTTATGATTCAAGGCATACATTATATATGTTTTTCCCATCACACTTTTGTTTATGTTATACATATGCCACATTAATCGCCTAATTTCAAATGGTAGTGTATATACATACCCTTTAATATGACATATAATGAATTTCATTATATTCATTTTACCTAATATTTCATTTAATGTTATTTTTTATTGGGGTTATGATTAAAATGTAGTAAAAGATGTGTCGGTTTTCTGTTACAATAAATTTTTAATGGGATTTCTTCTAATTATATTCTATAATGATGAATTTATAAGATATATATATCTAAAAATAATATATTTCATTCTGATCTAGTTATATATTTAAATTATATAATTTATTTCAATTTTCCACTATTTATGTACTCTAAATACAAATTTGATTAAGGAAAACTGACCTCATTTATCACCTTGATATGGACCCTTTTTCCATTTCACAATTTTTCAATATAATGAGTTCAATAATAGCTATACTATTGGACAACTTTTTCTTCATGTGATTTTTATCCGTGTTTAAATTTATATAAAAAAATTTCATTGGAATCTTCTTTTCATTTTCGGATTTAGGTTCTTTGGAGATATATTGATAATGTGAGGAAATTTTGTTTTAGTGTACACTACATGACCACCTTTCCCTAAAATCATATCTATTATATTAATTAAATCATTAATTATATGATTAATTATTTTTTAATATATATAATTTATTTATATGTTTTAAATTTTATATTTTTTTAATTGATTTTATAATTAAAATGTTATTTTCTTCAAAAAAATGTTTTACTTGTCCTTTTATGTTATTTTACTCTATAAGAAAATTCATTAATTTTACATATGGTTCACTGTGAATATGATCGAATGATACAAACTATATTATGTGAATATATAGACATGAATTATATATCTATATAATTTATTGTCAAATTATTTATGTATCAAGATACAATAAGGACATGGATTTAGAGTTAACCTATTATATTAATGGATATTATCATGTATGATAGACTTGGGAGTTAACCAAGACTAAGGAATTTATAGAATATGGAGTGAACCCAATCCAATATGATAGACTTGAATGTGACCCACATAAAATTAAATGATATTATTTACATATGTGTCTACTAAAAACATATTCCCATTTCTCATGCTGTGTAGTCATGACATATAATTGATTACTCAAGATTCCACTCCCTTTTAAATTCTGTATTCAAATTAAAACAATCCTATTCTAATGATTCATGGACATAAATAATTTATAGGTTATGTATGACTATTTATAAATTGGCCATGTTCTCAAACACTTAGTTTTATAAAATCATTACTTATGCTCATTTATTTAGGTCTCTTCTATTTCCCCTTAATAATAATCTGATGTCACCATTACTTATGTTTCCCATCCCCAAGTTATAGTGAATTTTTTTAACTATGTTATTTTTAAATAGGTATATATTTATTTTTAGCCTAATGGAAAATTATAAAATAAATTTTTATATCATTTTTTTATGAATCCATTATTATCAATACACTTATACTATATTATTATGTCATTAATCATGTTGATATTTAATGATTTTTTTCCTTATGAGTTTTTTTATTTATCTATGAAATACATGTGTAGCATTTATTGGTAACAATTAATGTATTAGTTATTCTGGAAAATATGATGAGGAAAAATTACTAAGAACTAATATTATAAACCATGTTAAGGATATACTTCTAATTAATTAAAAAATAATGTATTATTTTCCTAGAAAAAATCCATGCATAGATATTGCATGTGTATGTGGATTTGGGATAGATTCATATAGGTATAATAATAAAGGAAATGGGTTGTCAATTATATCTCAACCACCAATCTTCTTCATAGTGAATGATCCCTAACTACACACCGCACATGAAACAAGTATGGGTTTTTCTGATGATAATCCACATATTATTTATGAACAATTATGAAGGATTTATAACAAGATATGATAACATAGGTGAATACCCAGGTCTTATAACAACCCTTCTCTTTATTACACACTTAAACATTATTTATTACATAAAACACTTTACTTGATAAAAGATATAAAATCTGGAGGTATGGCGTATTTGGGGGCTTAGGAAGGTCACATAAAGAACATAGAACACAAAAAAATGTATTTATTGAAAACTTCTTCTACATGACCACAAACAATCCTTCATACATAGCATTTCATGGGTAACCTGAGGGAATTGATAAGAAAAGGGTGATCTATAAAGGCCATAAAGGTATTAAAAAATGAAGAAAATGAAGAATAAAATACATTTTAGGAAATCGTCATATCATTGGATCATAAGAGAAACATGAACATAATGGAATTATCTGGCATGATTATCATAACATAGAAATGTTGCAATAACACTTAATATGGTATTAGCATGAGCCAAGGCTCATTGCACACAGACCATGAGTAAACACTCATTGAAATTGAATTATCATGATTAAACCCTCATTTAAATAGAAATGTTATGATAATAATAATTACCCAATGCGTTGGTGTGCTATCAGGGTGCACCATTCTTAATCTTTTCAATTCATGCAAAGGTGGGACACATGGATCATATAACAAGAATACATTAAAAACATCATTTATTACATGATAAATGAATGTGTAATTCATAAATAAAACACTATAATAAATATGAAAATCTTTATAAAGGTCAATAACCTTGAATGTTAAATGAGTATTATATTCACTACAAAATGACATTGTATTGGAAAATGGTGGTGCAATTTTGGCAGTATAATCGCGTGACATTAGAATTCATAAAAATAGTTTTTGAGAGAGAAAAGGTTGTATCATAAAATTTAAATGAAATGGAAATTAAATGGGTTATAGAGATATATTTCCAAACATATGTAATTGAATTTAGATTAATAATGCAAAATAATTACATTAATGTAAATGAGAAGAGTGAAATCCATTACAGAATTTTTGTGTAATAACAGGTGTACATGGGAGTAATTAATGAAAGAGAAAGAGTTCTATCATCATTCAAACATAATGAGTGCAGTATGGGGGAGGTGAGAAATAATACCCTAACATTTTTCATTGAAAAAAGGTATAACAACATAATGAAATTTGGGCAATAATGTGGAAGGAAGAAATCCCTTACTAGAAAATGTGATCCAAAAGGACTGGCAGGGGATTCATAAAGGAATCATGGGAGCTTGGGGAGACATGGGAGGATTCTAGATAGAGGATATCTAAATTTTTTCCAGATCCAAACTCAATTATTTATGATGAAGTGGGATCTTGGGTGGTTTTATATTGGAATAGGGAGAAAATTCTTAATTATTTAGGTTTTGGACCCTACACACAAAAATAATTAATACCAAAAACCGTCCCATGGTTTTTTACCAGGGATTTTTCAAAAGGGGAGTGGAAAAAGATATTTTATAATGCCTATGGACTAAAATATTAAAATATTTGGATTTATTATGTAAAGTTTGGTCACACTCATAAGCAAATCAATTTAAAAAGTTAAAATGATTTACAATTCATAGAGGGTCAACTAACATTTATTAAAATAAATAAAACAAACATAAAATCAAATTATTTTAATGGAAAAACATATTTTTTCCGAAAATATCCTTTATATTATTTTTCTACATCACTATTGAGTAATTATTATGTCATAAAACACATTATATAATTAAACGATATTTAATTTTTACCCAAAAAATCGACTGTCACTGAAAATTATGAAAAACTAACTGTGGGATAATTTAGACGTCCTGATTCAAAGAATAATATTCATTTTATCTAAATAATTTTATTAAATTATAATTTTTTAATTTTAAAATAAAAACCTATATTAATTGAATATTAATTAGTTTTCATAAAAATAGCATTCAATCCTTGATAAAAATCAAATTTAATTCATAAGAATTATATGATAATTTCAAATTACTAAAATTAAATTTAGTAATAATATTTTATTAAACTATTATATAATATAAAAATTCATTAATTTATCAAAATATATTTCACCATTGAATATTAACTAAAAATACTATTTTTTTATTTAAAAACTATTTACAATGTCATAATAATAAAATTTATATATTATTTATTCTATACAAAAATAATAATTCACAAAATCATTGTTTTATGGTCTTGCTACATAACCTCTTTTAAAACCAATATATGAATGAAGGGTAAGCTGTAATATTTGGACAGAATCTTGGGGTAGCTCAGATAACATCGCTCGGATGGTAATCCTTATCAACTTCCACTTCTCTCGTAGGCAGTTTTGTTCGAGCTCAACGTGTTTAATCTCGGTTGAGTTTGGTCAAGAGAATATCCCAATGATTCCACCTCCTTTCCAATCTCCGAAAAATGGTATTTATATGGGGCATGTCTATTGGATGAGGTCATATCATCCTTTTTATGAGTAAATTGGATTTGTTAAAGACCTATATTTTTACTAATCATCTGATCACTATTTAAACGATATATTAGCAATGATCACAATTCATAATTGTATTTTTAAATTTAAATTCATATAACCAAAACGTTTGTATGTTATATAACCATAATAATACATTTAATTAGATCATGAAAAATATTCATTAATAAAATTTTGGGCAGTTTCAATCGTCCCCCATTAAAAAATCTCAACCTCAAAATTTCATTTTCCCCCACTAAAATAGACATGGGTAACTCAACATCATCACTTCCTCTAATTCCCACGTTGCTTCTTTAATATTTTGTTTTCTCCACAACACATCGATGTGGGGAATTGTCTAATTTCGTAGTACTTTTCCCAATGATCTAAGAACACAAACATATTATCTTCATAGGAGTGGTCATTCTGCAATGGTACCACCACTGGATTGAGTACATGAAATTGGTCAGGTATATACCTCCTCAATAGTGATACATTGAATACATCATGTACATGAGATAGGTTTGGTTGGAGTGTTAGGTGATATGCCCCAGCCTCAATGTGATCAAGGATCTAAAATTGGTCAATGTTCCTTGGAATAAGCATTACCTTCTAAAAAAATCTCATAACTCTTCTCTATAGTTATATGCGTAGTAATACCATGTCTACGACAACAAACTCTAGGTATCATCGATGGTTATCAGCATTGCTCATTAGTCAACTCTAAGTAGCATTAATGTGCTCTTATATGGTCTTATCCTTCTCTACCATTTCATAGGCCATTTATATACCTATGAATTTTCTATCCCCAACATCATCCTAACATGCTTGTGTTTTTAACCTCTTCCCATACAATTCTTTATAAGGATCCATTTGGATGCTTGAGTGGAAATTATTATTCTAAGAGAACTCTTCTAGTAGAAGATGCTGATCCAATCCTTTTTTAAAGTCCATTGGCAAAGCTCTCAACATGTCATAGAGTGTTTGGATTGTCTCCTCAGATTGGCCATCATTTTGGGGATTATATACGGTATGAAAATTCAAGTCACTATTCATATCAATTTGAAGACTATTCTGAAACATAGTTGTTAATTTTGGATCGTTATCAGATACAATAGATAGTGGTACTACATGCAGCCTTTCCCCGTCTCTGATGTATATCTATGTCTAGTGAACTAATGGGAAATCCTCCCTAATTTCAATGAAGTGAGTAGTCATCATATGATGATCCATAACAACCTAGATAACATTGTATCCGTTGGATGTCTCAGATGTCTTGTGATGATGTCCATGGTTATGTTCTCCCATTTCCATACTAGTATGGGTAATAATTGCATCATTCCCTTAGAAATATGCCTCTCAACCATCAGTTTCTGACATACCCTGCACATTGATGTATACTCAGTAATCTTCTCCTTCATTCTATCCCACCAATAATGCCCTCAGATATATTGATACATCATTCCATTTCTGTGGTAAAAATAGAAATTCGAACTATGATCATCATCTAAAAGTTCTTTCATTACCTCTATATTTGATGGGACACATAGTCTTGTCCCAAATCTCACAATTTATTCTTTAATAAAATTTATCTCAAAGGATTTCCCTTTTCTGATAGTTTCGACATACTTTTTAATTCCCACATCATCCATTTGTGCATCCTTTAGCCTTTCCAAAGGAGACAGTTGAGCATTCATTTGTGAAATTATTTATGATGTTCCATTATTTTTTAGTCCCATGTCTATATATATCAAATATAATAAGATTTAATCATTTTCAATACACATCAATGATATAATTGTTGTGTATATTCTATATAGAGAATCTTCCACCATGTTCGCTTTCCCATGGCGGAAATTGATTGACCAATCATAGTATTTGATCAGCTCTAATCATCTTCATTGGGGCATGATCAACTCTTTCTATGTGAATATATAGTTGCATTTTTTTTATCATTATATATTTCATCCTTCTTGCCAAAAGGGTAATTCCAACAAAATTTAAAACTGAAGATTACTTCAACGAACTCTAGATCATCTGTTAGATATTTTTCCTCATGAACATTCGATTTCCATGAAGCATACGTAATGACTTTTTCATTTTATATCAACAAAAAACCCAGAAACCTCTTCAAAGCATCATGATGTACCTAGAAATTTTATCCACTTGTTGATAATTTGAGTTCATGCGCACTAATAATCCTACTTTTCAACTCCTTGAGGCTCTCTTCGAATTCATCATTCCATGAAAACTTGACCCCCTTCCATGTTTCATTGGCAAAAGTGTTTCACAATCGTGAGATATTTCTTACAAATAGGTGATAATATCTTGATATCCCCAAGAGGCTATAGATATCTATTATCGATGATGGACTTGGCCATCCTTCAATTACATCTGTTTTGGAGGGATACAAAAATATCTTATTTCTTGTGATGATATGACCAAATAATGATAACTTCTTCAACCAGAACTCACACATGATGTACATTGAATAGAGATTCTCTTTTCACAAGGTCTCTAGTACAGTTCAAATATTATCTTCATGATCATCTGTGGTTAGGAGTATATTAGAATATCATCTATAAAGGCTACCACAAAATTATCGAGGAAATCTCTTATGATGCTACTAATCATGTCCTTGATGATTTTTGGAGCATTGGTGAGTCTGAAAGGCATTACTATGAATTCAGAGTGCCTAAATAATGTATGAAAATAAGTAATGGGGATATACTCTTTAATCACCCTTACTTGGTAATATTATGACGGAAAATCCACCATCAAGAAGTATTGTGCTTCACATAGCTGATCAAACAAACCATCGATTCGAGAACGATCAGAATTGTTCTTTATCATGATTTTTCAAAGATCATGACAATTAATTAAATGGTTAATTGAACCATCCATCTTCTTGATGAAGAGGATTACAGACCCCATGCTGAATAAATTGGGCGTATAAAAACTTTATCGATATTATTATATAGTTTTTCCCCAACTCCTCAATCTCAAATACATCCATTCTATATTGATTCTTGGATATTGGCAATTACCTAGGTATAAGATCAATTGATAATTAAATATCTCTTCTAAAAAGAAGACCAAACAATTCCTTGGGAAACACTTCAACAAATTTCCTTTACAATAGGCTTGTATTAAAGGATGGTATCTTCTTCATACTAAATCATCTGAGCCAGATACGCTTGCTTATAGTTCCATAATATCTTCACTTGAGATGATGGTGCAGAAAAAGATTCATCCGCATCATTTAATTTATACAGAATCAGGGGTCGATTCACCATATATAGAGTCATTTACCTCTCATGGAAATTTATGTTGGCTTAATATAAGGAAAGACAATCCATGACAAAAATTTCATCAAATTACACTAGAGGGAGAGAGAAGAGGTTCTCTAGGAAATTCAGTTCACAAATATTGATAGGGTAGGAGACATACATCTAGGTTACAATCATTTCCCCATTTTCTGTTTTTCCCGTTATCTTTACTTATACAATTTGTGGTCATTTTGTGGTTGTTCTACAAAACATTTGGTATATAAAATAATGCATATAAAAAGAATAAAAATGTAAATTCTCTATTTTTGAATGACTAACTATGGTACATGTCACCATGTCATTGTCGGGGATCACTTTAGTGGTAGTGATAGGAAAAGATCATCCTTGCTGCGTTTGAGTTTGTTGGCTACCTCAAAAAACACTTATCATATTGAAATGGTTTTCCATGTTCCATGTTTCATTGTAGATGAAGAAAATAAACAACATGTTGAGGGGAGAATGGAGTCTTCCTCTACTCTGTCGCAGCCGTGGATTTTTTTACTCAACAGTTAATAGATAGGTTCCCAACATTTCCACACCTAATGAAATTCTTTTTCCCCTTCAATAAATTTCTATGGTTATTCTTTTTATACCATTGGTATGTGGGGTTCTATATTTTCATAGTACCCTTGAATTTTTCCATCAAACTAATAGAATTCAAGACCACCTTATGTTTATTATCCCCAGGATACCCCTATGTTTTTCATATTAACATTTCAACTTTAAGGCCACATCAAAAAATTTATTCATTGATAGCTATGTCATTAGTCATTAGGGATTTCTATAGACTAGGTTTTATCCCACCAAATAAGCAAAAAACCATGTATTTGGTGTTATCGACAAAAGCGGAGGCATATCGTGAAATCCTTGTGTAGGTGGATTTGTATGCTTTGACGGATTTGTACAATTTTTTCTTGAGGGAAAAAAAGGATACTTCCGTCATAAGTTAGCTGGTGAGAGAAAAATATTTTTCAAAATACATTTTCCTGAAATCCTTCCATTCATTCACCTCAATATCTTCCTCATGCTTCATTTTTTTGATCAATGTACACCATTAATCAGCTTCAACCAATATATTATATTCATCAAAAAAAAAATCTATTTCTCAGATCATTGAAGGATGGAAAATATCTTCTCAATGTTGTTGATCTATTGTTCACTTATTGATGGATCAGAAGATATATTAAAACTCTGAGAATATTGTCTCATCAAGGCCACGATTTCCAATTGTTCTTTCTTGGGGGGTGGGGTTGAATGTTTCTATTTACCCATGTTTCTATTCAAAACATGAGATAAATGAGAGTGTATCCTGATAATGTTCACGATTCCTGCTCCCATCAGATTGATCATCTCATTAGAACAGTTGTCACATTGGTCAATGCATCGATTGATCGCTAGAGTCATCCAATTACTATCCATTGGATGAAATAAAATGAAATTTAGGGATAACACATAAAGGGTAATAGAGGGATAAAATTTTATGACTTGTAAATTAGTTTTATTTTCTAAACATAGGAATTTACAGTCTTCAATATATGTTATCCATGATCTACTTACAAACATATATTCTTATGGGAATTTTTTTCCCTTAATAATAGTTCATACTAAAATTTTAAATTTACCAAAGCATATCCCATAGGAGTGTCGTAATCATGAGGGAAACAAGGCTTGTTTTCATGCACAAGTTCCCATTATAGTCTATCTCAAAGAGGTGTTTTTGGGTTTCACCCCTATAATGAATATCTGCTAGAGCCACCTCTACCTTCTCGTATCCAGCCATGATGTATTTTCATGACAAACAACTTACTAAATACTCTCAAAAATTTATAGATGTTTATATTATACTTAGTCTTATCCCTAATTCTTTCACTAGGGTTTTCTAATCCTAATCCTCAAAAACGAAACACCCCTTTGATATCAACTATAACAACCATGCTCTATATTACACACATAAATATGATTTATTACATAAAACTCATGACTTGATAAAACATAGATGATCAAGAGGTATAGTGGCTTTGGGTCTTAAGAATATTACATAATAACTTAGAACATAAAACACAACATCTTTATAGAAAACAACTTTTACATGACCACACACATTCGTCCATACATATCATTTAATAGGATAACCTGAGGACAAGCATATGAAAACAGTGAGTTATAAAACCCAATAAGGGAAAAATCAAAGCATAAAAAGAATAATACAATACATGTCGGGGAATAGGAATATCAAAGGATAATAATAGAAACATGAACATAGAGGCATGATATTGTAGAATTATTATATCATGGAAATGTGGCAATAGAAATTCACATGTTATTAGCATGAGTCGAGGCACATTGAACACAGATCAAAAGAAAACCCACCATGCACTTAAATTATCATTATTAAACTCTAATTTTAGTTGACGTATTATGATACAAATATATGCCCAATGCATTGGAGGACTATCAGGGCACATCCTTCTTAATTATTTCAGTTCATGCACAAGTCTTCCACATGGATCACATAACTTGGATTCGTTAAACATCATCATTTATTCCATGATAAATGAATGTTGAATTTATAAATGAGATCTATAGTTAATAATTAAATGTTAATAAAGATGAATAACAATGATATATAAATGGGAATGATATTTACTACAAAATGGATTTGGCTTGGAAAATCATGGTGCAATTTTGGCAGCATAACAGGGTGACATAAGAAATTATAAAAATATTTTTTGAGAGAGAAAGGTATGTATCATATTATTTACATTAAATGAACATTAATTAGGTCATATATATAAATTTCCCAACATATGTAATGGAATATAGATTGGTAGTTCCAAATAATTGGTTGAATGTTAATGAGAAGAGATAAATCCCTTATGGAATTTTGGCATAGTAATCGGTGTACATGGGAGGCATTAATAAAATAAAAATAGTTCTATCATTATTAAAAAATGAGGTATATTTTGGGGAGGTGAGAAATAATACTCCAAAATTTTTAATTGAAAATAAAATGGTATAACAACATAATGAAATTTGGGAAAAAATGGGAAAGGATTAAAACCCTTATGTGGAAGAGTGATCCCAAAGGCATCAGAGGGGCTTGAGAGAGATTTCATAGGAGCATGGGGCACCTTGGGAGGAGTCAAGAGAGTGGAAGGTGGAGTTTGGTCGAGCAAAAAATGCTTTGACTAATGAGGAAGTGGGATCTTGGGAGGGATTATATGGGAAAAGGGAGAGAATTTTTTATTATTTAGGCTCTTGACCAAAACAATTAATCAAATAAATACGTCAAACCATTCCATGGTTTTTACACAGAAATTTTTCCAAAGGGGAGTGGAAAAAATATTTTATAAGGCAAATAGATGAAAATATAAAATATTAGTAATTCTTATATTGAGGTGAGTCACACTCTAAAATAAATAAATTTAGAATGTTTAAAATTTTTACATGTCTTGGAGGGTCCACCAAATCATTTTAAAATTAATAAAACAAACCTAAAATAAAATTATTTTAATGTTATAGTATATATTAGCCAAAATTATAATTTATATTAATTTGTTACATCACTATTGTGTCATTATGATGTCATAAATCATAAAATATAATTAAACAGGTTTTAATTTTTACCCAAAAATTTGACTATCTTATAAAATTATGAAAAATTCTTCATTACATAACATAAACCTCAAAATTCTGAAATTATTATTCATTTTATTTAAATATTTTTTTAAATATTTGAATTTTTTCTTTTAAAATCAATCCCTATATATATCAAAAATTCATGAGTTTGGTCAAAAATAACTTTCAAATGATAATAAAAATCACAATTGTATTTATAAAAATTATTCGATCATTTAGATTTAATATATTTTAAATCAGTAATAAAGTTTTACTCAAATATTATATAATCCAAAAATCCATTAATAAATCAAAATAAGATTCATAATTTAATATTAACAAAAAATACTATTTGTGATATAAAAACAATTTACAAAGTATCAATAATAAATATATGTATATTCTTTATTTTATACAAAAAAATAATGCACATAATAAATACTCTAGGGTCTTGTTAAAAAACCAATTATAACACTGGCATAAGACCAAAGGGTAAGGTGTACGACGGTGACAGACTCTTGGGGGGGATTAGATAATATCGCTCGGGTGGTAATCACTATCAACTTCCACTTCTACCATTGGCAGTTTCGTTCAACCTTAAAGTGTTGAAGCTCAGCTTGGGATTGGTTAAGAGAGAAGCCCAATGATGCCACCACATTTCTATGTTCCAAAAAATGGGATTCGTATGGGGAAAGTCTACTAGATGTGGCCACGGCTTCATTTGTCTATGTAAATTGTGTTTCATAAATCCCTATATTTTTACTATTCATGTGATCATTGTTCAACGAATATATTAGCAATAGTCACTATTATTAACGGTATTCTGAAATATAAAGACATAAAACAAAATAATTTCATATGAAATATAACCATAATAAGATATTTAATTAGATCAATTAGAATTTTCATTTTAAATGTTTGGGTTGTTACATGTGTCAAAGAATAAAATGAGGTTTTCCTAATTTAGACATCCAATGAATGATATTTAAGGATTTTAATCCCTTATTAATGATTCCCGATGACAATGATAAAAATTTATTTATGAAAGGGGGTGAATATTTATTGAAATTTTTTTGGGGTTATATGTATGCTAAAATATTGACTTTACCTATTTGATCATAGTTATATGAATTCATTTATTCGATAAATGTACAGAGGAATATTAATTAGTAACCTCAATTATTAGATGATGAAACATTAGTAAAACCCCTAATATGTGGATTATCACCTATCATGTCTATGTTCAATGTCCAACTAATTATTTTGCGAATGTTTCCCTTTAAAATATTTTCCTTAGTCTTATAGTTAAATATTATTTTATTTTGGGAATGAACATGATTTATTTACATTAATACAATATTAGTTTTCATTGAAGGGAAGTGACATTTAACATTACTAAAATACTTATTATTATCTATTTGTGAATGAATAAAATTGAACTTCGAATGGAAATAACATACAGTGCATGTCACTTGATTCCTATTCAAATAAGATACCTAACATAGATGGTTTGAGAGAAACTCAATATCAATGATATGTATATTGTACATGATATATTAATTTTAATTTCATAGGTGTTTCATATTCATCTAGAAATTCATGATGTTGATTTTCTAATAGAAATCATGCCCATTTCTATACTAATATCAATGATTATGTAAATAATGGATGCAATTAGGTTAAATGAATTGAGGATGTGACTCCTAGAAAATCTCAACAATGTATTAATCCTTTCATGAGAATCAACATGTGAAAAATTATTATTTTTGTTAATAATAATTATATATAAATACATATATACCTTTATTATTAGTAAACATACAATATCATGATATTAATTAGTATTCTCTTCCATGTATTGATTCATTTTCTAAACAATATTGAAAAGATAAATATGTTAAAAAGATAAATCTTCAATATAGATAATATCAATTGATGGTTAAAATTGAATACATTATCAAGGTAGCACTTTATATGAGTTATGGATACTATGAATTTATCATGATGTCGTTTTTTCTTACTAAATCCATAGTTCTCATAAAATATTTAATTAATAGAGTCAATATATATGACATTGATAATATTGGGGTAGTATTTATGATGATATTATTCATTATTAAATGGGTAATGAAGATCATAAATATAACATGAGTATTTTAATGGACATCCATTTAAAAGAGATGTAGTATTAAAATTTTTCTAAGTGTTCTATTTAATTTTGATGGTAATATAATTTCTAAGATGGGTATATTAGTGGATCCAACAAAAATAGAAGTTGTTGAAAATTTTTCATGATTGGAAACCTTGAATGAGAATTTTAGTTTTATTGGGTTGGATGAATATTCTATGTTCTTGGCAATGTATTTCTCATTAATATCTGATCCACACTCTATGATAACATTAAAAGGAGTTATGCTCATTTAGAATGATGACTGTAATGTAATTTTAATTGAACTAATGATAATGTTGTATTGAGAACTTGTGATCAAACTACCATATAGTAGAGAAGGGGTTATTATTTATTGTGATTTATAGATAAAGGGAATGGGATGTGCTGTTATACATAATGATATGTTGATAGTTTATGCCGCAAAATAATTTTTGTTTCAGGGAAAAATTTCCCAAACGGCGATTTAGTGTTTATAGTGTAAATCATTTGCTTAATGATATTGTGGGACTATAATTAATTATAAATTAGTGGATCATATACTAATAATTATATTTTAAAATATAAATTATCATTGGAAGAGGTTAACATATGATAAATATGATGGGTTTTATTTCAATAATGATTATCATAGTTGAATACATTATATCCCTATGAATGTGTACAATGCAGCTGAGGTTTTGAATGAGAAGGATAATTCTGGATTATAAATGATTGGTATCACATGTTATCCATTATTTATGGATTTCAAAATTATGGACCCTAATATCATAAAATAATGGGTGAAAACAATTCATTATTAAACTAGTATTCAACCATCTATATATGTGAAGATTAAAAAGGTGGATAAGGTGTACATGAAGCTAAAAAAGAATGTGATAAATGTTCTTTTGTTCATCCTCGATTGTGATAGAATGATATTTTTCATAAACTGAGTTAAATTCCATTCAATACAGTATTTTATGAAAGAGATATTCAAATTATATCACAACACAACATTAATTATTCATATCAAATTCATGAAGATATATATTGAAATAAAATTGTACTTCTTATGGAAAAAATTGAGATATTATTGAAAATATATATTAGTGTTTGGTATTTAAACATGTTAAGGATAATAGAGATAAGTTTATGCGAATTTTACAACAATTATCCATATGAAAATGGAAATAAGAAAAAAAAATCCAGGTATTTTATCAGGTAACTCCATATAACCTCTAATTCTGAAGATAATATTTCTGTTATAATCAATTTACTTAAAACGTAATCAAATATTATTAATAGCATATGAGATTTCTCTATAAATCATATCACAATGATATAATTTAATTATGTGAAAATGATTCAGGTAGATCTATATTCTATAACATCAAAAATATATCTATAATATACCTCAACATTCTGGATATTTCCCAAATAGGTTCATGATACAAATTTATTTTTCATTAAATCATATCATGCATAGAGAAATATTCAATTTAGTAGGACCATTGAAACATTGGATGATATGTTGAGATTTATTTTCTTTATTTTAATGTATTGTGGTATCCACCACTTTTTCTTATTGAATTATATCATAATAACGACATTTAGTCAAGTATTTAAATGAATCATTGTGAATTTCTCTGGGAATAAGTGTATAAATTTGAAATGCCTAAATGAATTTAGAGGAAAATTCTTTTGGAAGATAACCTAGCTAACTAAATGATATATATTTTTATATCTATTTAGAATTACATCATGGTAATGTTGAGTATAATGAATATCTGTAGTGTCAATCATCAGTGGGATTTATAATTCAATAATTATGAGTAATTTTTACTTGGAATTTCTATGTGGAATATTGTTATGAAAATTTCAAATAATGGAAATATAATACCAAGATATATTTTTTATATTGTGGTTTATGATTTATTTGGGAATGTTAATTTTCAATTCTCACTCCAATACATCCTCCCTCATGTAACACCCCAATCTTTCATGGTACGCTTCCCTTTGAATAATACAGTAGCGTGTGTTGTATGCAACTTCGAGTTCTAACACACACCACAACCAATCAATTTAGCTATTATGAATATTAATAACCACTTTTAAAAATTTTATAAATTTAAACAGTCAAAATGGACTTCATATTTGGATTTGGAATATCGAAATTAGCGTAGGGTGATTTTTTTGTATTTGTTTGAAAACATTAAATTTTTGATGAATAGTGAAAAAACACGGAGTTATAGTTTAAAAACGAATTTTTATTTAAATAATTATTTATTTTATTTAAATATAATTAAGGTCAAAATAGATAAATAATACCTGTATAAGTTCAAATTAATTCATTGTAGTTAGTTTAGAATAATTTTAGATATATAAAATTATTATTGAACTTTTTACCCTCTTTTACCCACCTCATAAGAGAATTTGGAAATTCACGTAAAACATAATTTTACTGCATCTATGAGTGAAATTTATAAAATACGAGAGACACTGATAATATCAAGGAGTAAAATGTGTTTTAATAAGATGAAAATAATTTTTGGTGAATTGTAGCATTTTACTTTTATTTACCACGGTTAAAAGTAAATAGGGTAATTAAGGGTAAATATATTATTAATATTATCCTAAAACATCTCCTAATTCTATTGGAAAAGTGTATATTGACCCAAACAGCCTTAGAAATATAATATTATCATTTAGGTGCACTAGTATTGATTAGGACATTTATTATTATTCAATTCAAAGAAGAGTTAAAATAGTTAAAATCAATGATTAATAACTAAAACATTTATAATATAGGGTTATACATAAGATAAATTAAATTATAAATATTAATTAGAAATTAAAAATTATTTCCTACATAATGGTATTTTATTTTTAATTTTTATGCATTAAATAATTTAATTTATATTTGACACAATGGCGATGCAGTAATTACTTAATTAATGAAATATTAAAATAATTGATATTAAAATATCAAAATAAATGTAATTTGATACTTTTAATGATTTAAATTAATTTTTAGGTTAATATTACATATTAATATTAGTTATATTAATTTTATTCTAAATAAAAATTTTGTTATGAATTTATCAAAAACAAAATACCCAATAGTGTCAAAATTGACATAATAGAGTTTTGAAAACAAATATTATATTATTAATTGATATTCAATTCCTAATATCTAAGGCTCTGCCAAGAGACATTTATAATGTTAGTTGTATTATTAATGGACCACTTTGTGGTCTATTGGATGTATATAGTATGTTTATTAACTATATAATATAAAAATACAATGTGACATGGTAAGTGTCAAACTAATTAACTGACAATTAAGACTAAAATATAAGGTTAATATAATGACACAAAAATGTCTAAAATCTATTGGCTGACAAGATTTAGACTCATCCCCACCTTATACTGTGAATAATCTACTTTGGAGACATTAGAAACCGAATATGAATTTATTATAAAATAATATATTACGGTTTTCCTAAAGATCCCCTCCCCCCCTTTATAAAAGGACACATCTTCAAACCAATACTTCACACCATCAAATCCTATTTGCTCGGCCAAACCCTACCCAAATATTATCTCAACATCCCTCACTTCATTCTAGAGGCCTTAGTTTGATCTTAAATCCAACCTATGGATCCCTTAGGATCAAATCCAAAGGAAGAAACCAATGAAGAGGTAATATTTTCACCACCCTCTATCAAGTTTTTTTCTTCTTCAACTTCATCTTTCTCTGTTATTTAAATTCTAAAATAACAAATCCATTATCTAATATATACTATGATGTTATTATAAATATGGTACAACCATATTCAGTATTCTACCCATCCTTTGAATGGCATGTCACCATATGTGTGTACGTACGGCTTACTGTCTCCACGTTGTGGTGTAATTGTTATTCACTACATTATTATTCGGATGGGTATGATAATGATGTATAATTAATGTAAATAATAAATATAACATTATAATGAATCTGTATATATTATATACCATCAAATTAAATATTATTTTAATATTAAAAGAATGATATTTTCGCTCGTACGTACGTACGGGCTACCGTCTCCACGAACGTGATGAGATTCATTCCCTATCGTATCCATTCAATACTAAATTTCATTTAATGATTAAAAATAATATTTGAAGACTTATTATAATTCTGTACATGAATAAGATGCACCCTATCAATAAAAAACACGGATTATGTAACAAAACATATAAAAGAAAAAGAGTAAGCTAACACCTGAAACGACGATGATACTATCATATTATTAACAATCAAATGTTAAAAGATCATATATGATATCATATTAATGAATATGATTCTTCTATAATTTAATATCAATTATTTAACCATTATACAGGAGGGTAACCTACCCTCAACCAAAGAAAAGTACAAGGTAAGGGTTTATTTCCCAATCTGTTCATTATTCGAGGTTTTTTGTACGTAATTATCTAATGGGACCTCTTTATCATCCACATCCATGTTTCATAAAAATGTTTTTCAAAACGTTCAAAAAAATTTATAGAATATGGGTTAATTTCATATATACCCTTGTTTGACTTTTTATAATATGTTTATAAAGAAATCATTCCATCGTTTTCCAAACAAGGTCATTTTTAACATTTTCGACAAAATTAAGCTAAGAATGTCAGATTATCTTATATGGAGGGTGCCGCTATTTTCCACCATTATATAATCGTTAAAGCTTCCCTCAGAATCTTATATGAATATTTTTAAAGTAACTATTTATTTTATAATTATTTGACTTTTAAATGATTTCAAAAAATATATATTTCTCTCAAATAGTTTTTATTTCATCTATGTCATCATCCTTTGATGGATTTTAATTTTATTTGAAGTTGATTTATTATGATACAAAACATCCATATTGTGTTGAAGGTCTTGTTATATGTTTGACTGCGGATGTGTTATTTTTATAACATTCATGGTTTAAGGAGAAAGTATTGACATTTTTTATGCTAGTTTTAATACAAATGTTTCTGTTATGTTTAAACATATTCATATAAGGAATGAATTGGACTTAATAAGTGATGGTTGGATCCCTCTATAGCTTCTCGATGCATCGGTAGGTCTCATGAGACAAACTAGTGTCTTGGCATGAGGCATTGATAAAATCATATTTGTAGTATTTGCATGAGGCCTTGACTATGTGCTTATGATAGTCTGGAATTATGCATTCTTTCATTATGAAAGTGGTTATTGATAGTGAATGAGATTATGCGACTAATAGAATATCCATTTTAATAAGTAAATAGAATTATTTCATTTTATCTTTTCCATATTATGTCGAAGTTCATGTTTAAAAATATTTTGTTTTAGATATACATTTCCTTAAATGTTTATGTTTATTTATGAATGTTTCCGCTATATTGTTATCCTTACTGAGCATCTGAGGTCACCCCTTTCAATGTTTTAAATTTTTCCCAGGATGTGAAGAAGTAATTTATGAATGACCTGCAGGGAATGTATGAGTGGATATGATGACAAGATGTTGTTTTAGTTCTTTTCACTTTATGATGTAATGAAAGACTTACCAATATATCTAGTGATTAAACGGCTAATAGACTAATATGTTTTTCAAGACTTGATATTTTGTGACCATGATAATGTTATGTAATAATTCACGGACTCGAGGTAACTGGGGTCAGGGCTTTACAGTTGGTATCATTGTATGTTTAGTACAAACCTTGGGAGCTACATTTAGATAAACTCGGATTAGAGCACATAGGCTTAAGTTAGACTTTGAGGATTAGTATAGAAGAACATCCTAAATTTTGGTATTATATAGATTTTTTGAGTTTTCTGAGCAATACATCCATGTCTGGATATGAGTAGGTAGAGGCAGCTCTGGCACAATTGTATCTAGGGTTAAAACCCAAAATCATCACTTTGAGCTAGACTCGAATGAGAACTGGTGCATGACAATGGGCCTTGTTGCACTCTTGGTTACGACACTCCCGGGGGGATATGCTTAGGATAATTCTCATTTTCATTACAAACCATTATGAAGGGGTTATGAGTATATAAATCATCAATGAAAACATATTTTTTATGATTATGGATTTTATCCATAAATAGTATTATTTATGTTAAGTGTTTTTAAAGTTGGATTTATGTAGTGTGATTCAAAAACTGATCTAGTTTATTCCATTGTTTAGAAATGGCACCTAGTGGAAGGAATAGAAACTGTATCAATGCACGCACTCCAAGTAGAGATTTCCCTCCTACTCAAGATAATTATATTGGAGATGGTGATGCAACTAGTGCTGATCAGCTAATCGCCATGCTGGGAAAACTCACTGAAGTTATTAATAATAACCTTACCTGTATAGAGCAACCTGATCCGCAACATGGAGGATTAATGTTAGACTGCTTCATGAGGTAGAAACCACCAACATTCAATGGGATTACAAATCCATTAGTAGTTGAGCAATGAATATGTTCCCTAGAAAAAATATTCCATGCCTTGGGGAGTAGTGAAAGGGAAAAAGTTATCATGACAACTTACCGCCTCACTGGAAATGCTGATCAATGGTGGTCATTGATTCAAAACATGAAGGAAGATGATGAAGTATCAAATATGGAACGAAGGGAGTTCAAGGATATTTTTCTAGAAAAATACATTCCTTGTGACCACCGAGAAGATATGGAATGACAATTTCTTTGACTGAGACAAAAGGAGGATGAGAATGTCTCAAAGTATGAGGCTAACATTACAAGGTTATCAATTTATTATGGATATTGTATACGTAATCCAAGATGTACGATTGATCATTTCATTGATGGGTTAACACCATTTATTCATCGAGCATTAGTCTTACAATCCTACATGTCGTACGAAGACATTGTCTCATGTGCTATAAAGATATAAATGGAATTCTCAACGTCTTGTGACTTTAAAGTAAAGAAAGAGAAGATTAGATCTTCGGATCAATCAAGAAATGGAAATAAGGGGAAGAAGGAAAAACTGGAATATCCATCCTACAGTAAATATGGGAAGAAACACCCTGGTACGTGCTTAAAAGGAATGAGAGTATATTATAAGTGTGTGGAAAACTGCCACCAATCTCGTGATTGCAAGGAGAAGAAGGAAGCTACTGATGTTCAATGATACAACTACAAGGAGATGGGACATTATGAAAATGAATGTCCTAATCGTCAGGGTAACTTACCTCAAAAAATGACAAGGGATCAAGGACAAACTTATGTTATCACTACTGCTGAGGTAGAAGTTTCAAAAGACGTGGTGCCAGGTAATTTAATGGTTTCCTCAAGTTTAGAAAATGCATTATTTTATTCTAGATCATCATATTGTTTCATATCCTCCTAGTTAGCTAATAAAATTAGATATTTCCAATTTGATTTTCCAAGGGAGTTTTCTGTCAAGACTCTTAAGGAATGTTTCATTTCTACAAAGTTCTGTGAATCAGTTCCCATTAGAGAACATAAATGTTCTTTATCTTCTGATCTCATCATCATACCTATGATTGAGTTTGATATAATCCTCAGTATGGATTGGATTTACGACCAAGATGCAAATATTTATTGTAAGAAGAAGGTGGTTATGTTTTTTTAAGATGATGATAAGGAACACCTTATCTTTAGTGCAGAATCGTCACCACCTAATTCTTATCTAGATCCACCCCCAGTAGCTCAACTAAATTCAATTATCGGGGAGGAAGAGAGTGAAATAACAGTGGGTGAGGAATGTAATGTTCAAATAGTGGACATACCTATTGTGAGAGAATATGTTTATGTGTTTCAGGACGATTTACCTAGACATCCTTCAGAATGAGAAATTGAGTTTTCTGTTGATTTAATTCCTAGATCCAGGCCCATATCAAAGACCCCTTATAGAATGTCCACTATAGAATTGGTGGAAATAAAGAAACGACTAGAGGAGTTAAGTAATAAAGGATTTATTACCCTGCTGTTTATCAATGGGGATCCCCTATCCTTTTTATTATGAAGAAAGATGGATCGATGAGGTTATGTATCGACAAATGGAGATAAATGATATAAAAATAATGAAAAAGTATCCTCTACCTCACATTTATGATTTATTAGACCAACCACATAGAGAACAATACTTTTCAAAGATTTAACATTGATCATGATACCATCAATTGTGTGTGAAGAAGGAAGGCATTCTGAAGACAGCATTTCGAACCAGTTACGGGCATTAAGAGTTTACATTAATTCTTTTTGGGATGAATAATGCACCCTCTATTTTCATGGATCTAATGAAAAGATTTTTCAAGGAATATCTTGATGAATTTATTGTGGTATTTATTTATGATATCTTGGTATACTCAAAAAGCTACTAAGATCATGAAAATCACATACACATTATCCTAAAGACTCTGAGAAGACATGAATTATTTGGGAAGTTTAGCAAGTCTGTGTTCTGGTTTAAAGAGATTTCATTTCATGGAAATATGTTCTCAAAGGATGGAATCTATGTTGATCCTTATAAGACCAAGGAAATCCATGAATGGCCAGCCCCGACGAGTATAACTTAGGTATGCAGTTTTATTGGTTTAGTAGGTTATTATCAGCTTTTCATCCAGAATTTTTCCCGATTGGCTAACCCATTAACAAAGAACACACAAAAATGGGTTAAATTTGTTTGAAAAAAAGAGTGTGAATAATGTTTTCAATAACTAAAGAGAAGATTAGTCAATTCTCTTATACTGACTCTATCTTCGAGGAATGATGGGTTTGTTATTTATAGTGATGCATCAAAGAAAGGACTTGTTTGTGTCCTTATGCAGAATGACAGTGTTATTGCGTATGCATCACGACAATTAAAAAATCATGAGAAAAACTATCCTTTAATGATCTAATGTTAGCAGCTATGATCTTTGTTCTGATGATATGGAGACACTACCTCTATGGTGAAAAATGTGAGATTTATACCGATCACAAGAGTTTGATGTATATTTTCTCACAAAAAGATCTAAACATGAGGCAAAGTAGATGTACTGAATTACTCAAGGATTACAATTGCACGATACACTACCACCCATGGAAATCAAATAAGGTCGAAGATTCCTTGAGTAGAAAAGATCATGGAGTTTTGTACAATATGATAATTAAAAGGGGTTCTATTTTAATGGATCTAATACAAATCGATATGCGAATAACCATGGAAGGTGAAACATAAATTATTTTTCAAATGGTTGCCAAACCATCTTTACTTGAATAGATAAAGAGTTCTTAGACTGATGATGAAGAGTTTCAAAAGAAGATCAATGTTGTGAATGATGGGAGACTGAGTGACTTTGTATATAAGGATGGAATTTTGAAATTTGGGAAGAGACATTGTGTTCCCGATATACCTGATCTTAAAAGGGAATTGTTGGATGATTCTCATAGTTCCAATATCTCTATACACCCTGGGAGCACCAAAATGTATAGAGATTCGAAAAAACATTTTTGGTGGGACAACATGAAGAGGGAGATTGCTGATTTTGTGTCACGATGTATGGTTTTTCAACAAGTGAATGCTGGAAGGCAAAACCCTAGAGGAGTCATGAAACCTCTTCCCATTCCTGAGTGTAAATGGGATAATATCACGATGGACTATGTCATGGGACTACCAAAGACACATAGAAGGAATGATGAAATATTGTTCATTGTTGATCGTCTTACCAAATCATCACATTTCTTTCTACAATAGAGATCTACCACTTGAACGTCTGGAAAGGCTATATATTAAAGAAGATGCGAGACTTCATGGAGTACCCCTATCGATTGTATCTTATTTTGATCCCCATTTTAATTGAAGATTCTAGAAAAGTCTTCAGAAATCCCTGGATACTGAACTTCGTTTGAGCACTGCCTACTAACCTCAAATAGATGGACAATCAGAACGGACTATTCAAACCCTAGAAGATATGTTCAGATCTTGTTCACATGACATTAAGGATATGTGGGATAAATTTTTACCTCTAGTAGAAGTTTCCTATACCAATAGCTTCCATTCAAGTATTCAGATAAAACAATATAAAGCATTATATAGAAAGAGATTTCGCACACCAACCTGTTGGGATGACGTTGGTGAAAGAAAACTTGTTGGCCCAGAACTGATGGAGGAAATGATGGCAAAGGTATACTTAATACATAACCACATCAAAGCAACTCAGAGTAGGCAGAAGATCTATGCCGATAATGTAAGGAAGGATTTGGAATTATAGATAGGATATCATGTTTTCATGAAGGTATCTCCATTTAAGGGAGTTATACATTTTGGTAGGAACGGTTAATTGAGTCCTAGGTACATCAGACCTTTCGAAATTCTAGACGGAATTGGGGCTGTTTCATACCAGTTGGCAATGCCTCCAAGTCTCTTTAATGTTCAAGATGTGTTCCACGTATCACTGTTGAGAAAATACATGCCACACCTAATGCATGTACTCACATACGATGAATTAGAACTGGAACCTGATCATTCTTATTTCGAAGAGCCCGTCAGGATTTTTGATACAACAGAACATGTGCTGAGAAACTAGACGACTCGTCTCGTAAAAGTTCTATGGAGAAACCATAATATGGAAAGGGCAATGTGGGAACTCAAGGTACTTATGATGAAGAATCACCTGAGTCTTTTCTTGTAGTATTATTCTAGAAATTTTTAGGACAAAATTATTTGAAGGAGGGGAGAATATAACCCCCCAAGCTTCCACGGTACGCTTCCCTTTGAATAATATAGTAGAATGTGTTGTACACATCTTTGAGTTCTAATACACACCACAACCAATCAAACTAGCCGTTATGAATATTAATACCCTCTTTTCAAAATTTTATAAATTTTATCTTTCAAAATGGACATCATATTTGGATTCAAAATATCAAAATTAGCCTATGGTGAATTTTTGGTATTTTTCTGAAAACATTAATTTTTTGATGAATAGCGAAAAAACACTGAGTTATAGTTTAAAATTGAATTTTTATTTAAATATTTATTTATTTTATTTAAAATTAATTAAGGTCAAAATAGATACATAATACATGTATAAGTTCAATGTAATTTATTGGAGTTAGATTAGATTAATTATATATATATATAAATCTTATTGAACTTTTCACCGTCTTTTACCCAACACCTAGGAGAATTTGGGAATTCACGTAAAACATAATTTTACCGCTTCTGTGAGTGGAATTTCAAAAATCCGAGAGACACAGTTAATATCAAGGAGTAAAATGTGGTTCAATAAAACGAAAATAATTTTTGGTGAATAGTAACTGTTTAATTTTATGTACCACGGTTAAAAGTAGATATGGCAATTAAGGGTAAAAATATTATTAATATTATCCTAACACAAGTAAAAATTCAATTTTACAAGTGTATCTCGACCAAAAACAACCTTAGGAATAAAATTTTATCATTTAGGTCCACTTGAATTAGATTAGGTCATTTATTATAATTTAATTCAAATAAGAGTTAAAAGTGTGAAAATCAATGTTTAATAACTAAAAAATTTTTAATATAGGGTTATACATAAGATAAATTCGATTATAAATATTCAATAGAAAGAAAAAATATTTCCTACATAATGGTATGTTATTTATAATTCATAGACATTAAATAATTTAATTTATTTATGACGCAATGGTGATGTAGGAATTTCTAATTAATGAAATATTAAAATAAATGATATTATAAATATCAAAATAAATGTAATTTGAAACTTTTTAGGAATTACATTAATTTTAAAGGTTAATATGACATATTGAGATTGGTTATATGAATTGTTTTTGAAGTAACAATGCTGTTATGAATTTATCAAAAACAAAATACCCAATAGTGTCAAAATTGACATAATGGTGTTTTTAAAACAAATATTATATTATTAATTGATATTAAATTCTAAAAAATCTAAGGATCATACAAAAGACTTATATAATGTTAGTTGTATTATTAATTGACCACTTGGGGGTCGCTTGGATGTATATGTAGTTTGTTTATTAACAATATAATATAAAAATAAAAAGCGACATGGTAAGTGTCAAACTAATTAACTAAGAGTTAAAACTAAAAGATAATGTCAATATAATGACCCAAACCTGTCTAAAATCTATTGGTTGAATGGATTTAGACCCATCACCACCATATATTTTTAATAATCTACTTTGGGGTCCTTAAAAAAAGAATTTTAATTTATTATAATATAATACTTTATGTTTTTTCTAAAGAGCCCCTCCTCCCCCTTATAAAAGGACACCACTTCTAACCAATTCTTCAAACCATCAAAGACTTTTGGCTCGGCCAAATCTAGACCAAATATTCTCTCAAATTCCCTCACATCATCCTAGATGCCTTATTTTGATCATAAATGCATCCTATGAATCCCTTTGGATCAAATCAAAAGGAAGAACCCAAAGAAGAGGTAATATTTTCACCACCCTCTTTCAAGTTCCTTTCTTCTTCAACTTCTTCTTTCATTGTTATTTCAATTATAAAATAATAACCCCAGTATCTCCTATATACTGTGATGTTATTATAAATATGGTACAACCATATTTAGTATTTTACCCATCATTTTAATGACATATCACCATACGTGCGTACGTACGGCTTACCGTCTCCACGTCTTGATGTAATTGTTATTCCATAGATTATTATTTGGATGGGTATGATAATGATTTATAATTAATGTAAATAATAAATATAACATTATAATGATTCAGTATATATGATATACCATCCAATTATATATTATTTTAATATCAAAAGAATGATATTGTCGCTCGTGCGTACGTATGGACTACCGTCTCCATGAACGCGATGAGATTCATTCCCCATCATATCCATTCAAGAATAAATTTTTATTTGATTATTAAAAATAATGATTAAAGACTTTATATCATTCTTTAATGAATAATATACATTCTATGCATAACAAACAAGGATTATGTAACAAAACATATAAAAAACGAGTAAGTTAACACCCGAAACGATGATAATACTAATATATTATTAACAAAGCAGTATTAAAAGATCATATATGAAATCATATTAATGTATATGATTCTTGTATAATTTAATAAAAATTAATTCACAATTATACAGGATATTAACCTACCCTCAACCAATGAAAAGTACAAGGTAAGGGATTATTTCAGAATCTATTCATTATCCGAGGTTGTTTATACGTAATTATCTACTAGGACCTCTTTATCATCCACATCCATGTTTCTTAAAAATGTATTTCAGAACATTTTTACTATTTTATAGAATATTTGTTAAAGTCATTTATACCCTTGTTTGAATTTTTATAAGATGTCAATAAATGAATCTTTCTGTCGTTTTCCAAAGAAGGTCCTTTTTTACCTTTTCGACAAAATTAAGGTTAGAATGTATTTTCAATTTATATGGCAGGTGCGGCTATTTTCAACCGTTATAAAATCATCGATGATTCCCTCACAAGATTATAAAAATATTTTTAAAGTAAATGTTTTCTTTTATAATTATGTGTCTTCTAAATGATTTCAAAAAAGAGATATTTCTCTCCAATAGTTTTGATTTCATCTACGTCAACATCCTTTGATGGATTTTGAGTTCATTTGAAGTTGATTTATTATGATACAAAACTTCCATATTGTATTGAAGGTTTTGTGATATTTTTGACTATGGATGTGTTATTTCAATACCACTCATGGTTTATGGATAAAGTATTGAAATTTCATGTTTTATTTTTAATACTAATGTTTATGTTATGTTTAAACCTGTTCATATGAGGAATGTATTAGACTTAATAAGTGACGGTTGGAGCCCACTATAGCTCCTCGAATCATTGGTAGGTCTCATGAGACAAACTAGTGTCTTGGAACAAGGCCTTGAAAATATCTTACTTGTAGTCTTGGAACGAGACCTTGACTATGTGGTTATGATAGTCTGGCATTATGCATTCTTTCATTATGAAAGTGGTTATTGATATTGAATGTGATTATTCCACTAGTATAATATCCATGTGAATAAGTAAGTGGAATTATTTCATTTTATCATTTCCATATTATGTCTAAGTTCAAGTTTAAAAGGCTTTTTTTTAGTTATGCATGGCCTAAAATTTTTATGTTTATTTATGAATGTTTCCGCTATATTTTTATCCTTACTGAGCATCTGAGCTCACCCCTTTAAATGTTTTAAAAATTTTCCAGGATGTGAAAAGTAATTTATGAATGACCTACATGAAATGTATGATGGGATATGAAGACAAGATGTTGTTGTAGTTCTTTTCACTTTATGATGTAATGAAAGACTTATGAATATATCAAGTGATTCCAAGGCTTCTAAAATAACTAGTATTTCGATACTTGATCTTTTGTGACCATGACAATTTTTTATAATAATGCACCGACTCTGGGTAATTGGGGTCGGGGTGATAGATCTCATGTTCATGATGTGTACTATTTTTCTCTCCTCCAGTAGAAAAACATGATCCTTCATATGTTATTAAATTAGAGGTTGTATTACTAGAGTATGATATTTATCTTTAAATAAATATGTATAAATCATGGATTATATATATTATGGTATATATAACAAGAAAACCCATAAGGTCATTTTTATTTGGAGGGATACAAAATTTATTAAGCTACATGGGATTTTATGGATGTTATGAAGCAGATACATCATAATTTTTTCATTACAATGACATATTTATTAAGTGTGAAATTAATTTTAAGAGGTACTAATTGATACCTAGGGATAACGTACACGGATATTAGACCATTTTAGACGAATATTCAGCACATATAAAAATTCTTGATAGAGGTCCATAATAGTTGAGTTTATTTGGAAACATGGAAACAAAATATTCTATCCCAGTTAACGTTCTTATATATCTCCCAAAAATAACATGACCGTTAGCACTTCTACATAAAACATTTCATCCTAACTTGGGGAAAGGATACATAAGATGGGATTAAATTAGATTCTCAATAAGGTTAAATAATTGAAATACATTATCATAACTTGGAAAAAAGGGTATGGAACTTGAGCACAAAATTTGAAAATCATAACCTTCATAATAATCATTGGTAATTAATAAGACATGGAACATAATATAATTAATAACATATGTCATGAAATCACGGCATTGGAATAAAAAATGGAATTGAGGGAGACAAATAAGCATATAATATGATTTCCATAGTACCAAAGGCACCACATATAATAATATATTGGTAATATGGGTTCACTCCACATACCATATTTGTAGTTAGGATCACTCCCATGGCTATCATTATTGTAGTAGTGCACTCCACATTCAATCTTGTTAGTCATGGTTCACTCCCATGGAAATCGTTCTAGTCAAGGTTAATTCCCATTACCATATTTGTATATATCAGTTTAACTAATTCTTTACTCAATGCATTGGAGGGATATATAGGTCACAAACAACCCATAATGAAATTATACATACATGTTCTAGAAGATCATTACTAACCATATCATAAAACATGAAATGAAATTAGATTCGTAAATGTGTAATCATATCATATCCAGTGGGAGAAGATTCAGGTATCATAATCATTACAAAAATAAGAATAACCCATGAAAATAATTATTCTTCCAAAGAATATATTTTATAGAAGATATTAATGTTCCAAAAGCATTATTATATCAACAGATATACTATTCAATAAATAATGTGAATGTAACATTTGGATCATTTCATATAAATTCATTAGTAACATACAAAAATTCCATCATATATAGAAAATAATTTTGAAATATTATTAAAAAATGATTCATGAGGAATGTATCCTCTATTGTTTCAAAAATTTATTTTTAATAAATAAAACAACTTGAGAATAATTTTCATAAAAAAATTCCATGAAACCTTATAAAGAAGACTTGAAATCATTTTGAAACAATTTTTCTTTGGAAAGTTATAAAATATGTTTCAGAAAAATTTAAATAACATTTTCATTGAAAACACATTGAAAAAATATGAAGATTGCTTCAAAATATTTTGGAAACAATTTTACTAGGAAACTAATTAAAGGATATTTGATTTTTTAAAGCCATTTATTTGAAAATAAATTGATTTTTTATAATATTCTTGAACAATTTTGTATAGAATTTATATTCGAATCCTATAAAATATGTACTGCTACATATTAAAGGATATTTTATTTAAAAATAAATTGAAAAAAAAAATTCCTAAAAATATACATTTTAAATATTCAAAAGAAAAATCCAATAAATGGTAGTGGGTAAATCATTGTATATCTTAGGAGTTAAAAATAAAATTCATTTTACATGGTAATAAGGTTATAAAAATTCCTTGTTAATAAATAGATAAGAAAAATCCTCTAATTAGATTGGTAAAATACAGAAGATTAAAAATTCCTTTTAATGATTAAATTATAATTGTACAATATTCGAGGAAAACCTTTTTAAAAAACATTATTTTGAAGGAACAAGGATTTCTACCCAATGTGAGGGTAATGTATATATTTCTTAAAAAACATTCTTAAAGATCATATTTACCAAATAGTTGAATAAATTGTAATAATATATGAATAATGAATTAATAAAAATTGTATAATAATTTTCATTAATGTTCTTGAGATATGGATACTAATTTCTCATCAATTGAATCATTAACATAAACAATCTTGAAAAGAGATGATATTCTTTCAATGACCTCTTATAACATGGTATCCTTGGATAATATTATCCATGTATGAAAATAAAAATACATGAAAAAAATAAAATGAATATAATTAAATTCATGATAAAACATGTAAAATGGATGTATATTCACCTTGAAAGGGAGTTTAGGTGCATAACAAAACATGAGATCCAATGAAAGAAAATTGAGATAAAACAATTTCACAAATTTGTTATTATTTGAAACATAATCCAAATAAAATAAATAACATAAAATTGATATATGAAAACAAATAATTTTAATTATACGATACATATTATACAATTAATGGAAGTAAATACACTATACAAAAGGAATTAGTGGAAAAATTAACATGTATCTCACAAAAATAAAATGTGAGATAAAATCCCTTAACTTGTATCTTCAATCTCACCGTACTCAATAAAACAACCTATTTAATAAATAAAAAGTTATTATAAAAATTTTATAGAACCATATTATAATATTTAATACCACATTAGGTTTTATTAAAATCTTATATTACCTTCTTTTTAACCATCTAATGTTAATGTTTCACTTTAGATAATATTATCTTTGTTCTACGAATGAGTCTTAATTTTTTTCTCATTTGTTCTTATTATTATATCATGATTCCATAATTTAAAAATTTATCTAAATATAATATATTTAAAATATATTTTTATTTTAATAATATAAATAATATATAATTATGAAATGGAAATCACTATCCATGAAAATGGTAAATTGTACCTAAGCATGAATGTGGTTTCTATTTTGATTATAGTTTCTAAAGAAAGAAAGAAAATAATATATATATATTATCTTTAATATATCATTATAATTTTATATATATCATATATGGTCCATAAAAACATATTCAATATTTTCCATATAGTGTGTGAACGTATCACACCTCTTTGAGGGGGTGGTAGTCCACATATCCACAAACAAAACTAGCATATTTACACAAAACTGAAATTAAAAAGATAAGTGTTTTTAAAATAATAAATTAGCATATAAAATAATTAATATAATATATAACATATATAATAATAATTTCAATGACAATGTTAACTGTGAGAGGTAACAATAAAAATTGAACATTAATTATTTTTGGAGGTGGAAGTTCATTATATACATAAACTATTTGTTCATAACCCATTATATAAATGTGTGTGTATGTTTTGGATGGCTCATTATAATTAAAAAAAATACTATTATATTTAGGAAATATTTTTTTAAAATAATTTAACATATATTTTTGAGTGGATGGAGAAGGAAAATAAAATAAATGAGCTTCTGAGGAGGAATTACCTCTTAATTAGGTAACTTATTTTTGTTGGTGGCAAAAGGATTAATTGGAATCCATTATACCCAAGGGGAGGATTTTTGGAGTATATAAGGGATTTTTAGAATTTTATTGGGTATATCATAGATGAACCTAATTGGTTTTACAGGTGTTAATAATGGGAATGGGTGGTGTCCTTTTATAGGGGTGAGAATAGACACACCTGGAATTTTCAAAAACAAGTTATATATATCCACATTTTTATCAAAATCAAATCATATAAAACAAAATAAAATAAATATTTTATGTTTAATGGGATTATAATGGATATCCAATGCTTTATGGAAATGTTTCTTGTATGTTTTGGGTCTTAAATTTAAGGATTAGTAATTTGTTAAGGGTAAGCATACCTTAACTAATGCAATTAATTTTACTTACATTCAATAATAATTTTGGTCAACAACAAATTTGAACATATTATATAAAATAAATTATTATTATTCAATATATGGAATCATTTTTTCAAAATTCTTATCACACTTGCAGAACAAATTAATTTAAAATTAATTCCACCAATGAGACGACACTATGGATTTTTATTGTAAAACAATGATCAAATGTTTTTTATGATTTTATGACCAATAAAATGTGGAGTTTGTAAAAATGACCTAAATTGTATTAATTATTAAATTTTTAATCTAATTAAAAAGTTTAAGAAAAATTTAAAATATAATTTTTCATTATAAATAAATTAGATAAAAAATATGTTTCTAATAAAAATCTCCTATTTTTAATTATTTACTAACAAAAGAAACTGTACAAAAAATAAAAAAATCATAACCAAATTTTTTTCTTCCATTCACATAGATAAATTGTGTTTTTTCATAATAAATATATAAAAATTCTAAAAAATTGATATGAAATGGGTTCTCCATTATAAGGCGTTAAAACTATATTTATAAAAATATAGGTTTTTATGCATAATATTAGTTTTGTTCTTATTTTATTTATATCAAATATTTTGAATGAATACCAAAAAACTGATTGAATTTATAATATATATATTAGATTATTAGTATTCACTAATTGATGTTAAATTAATTTTTTTAGTGAAAATTTGATTTGTTTCCATAAATGTAATTCTCCATCCATAAACATTACATAATCATGAATTATGTAAATAATTCACATTGATGATATTTTCATGTTTAGAGAATAATTGAATAAGTTAATAATAGAAAAAAAACATCTTGAATATTACATGTATAAAATTCTACTCAGTAACCATTTTTTCTTAAAATAAAATCTCTTAAGAAATTAAACATGTCTAGTTACATGTTTTAGGCATCAAGACTTTTCCTTGATCCCATCATTCTTCCTATTAATCTTTATGCTTTTTAGAAAACATTTAAAAAATATGGGAAGATCATACAATGCTCAATAAAATATATAAAATAATTAATTAAAACATTAGTCCATCAACACATAAAAAATATAAGTTCATTAACATACCTCCTGAAATCATTATATTTATGAATAACACTTTGAAATCATAAATCATAATTGTAACTTGTGTAGTCCATAACATACATACATTTTATCATTCAAAACTATGTAAGTATTTATGTTTGGAATACTAATCATAGTATATTATCTAAATATCAAAGGAGAAACATTAACTTTTACCTATTTCATGTTTCCCAGTGCATTGGAGAGCAATATCTAGCTCACCCGCCCGAGATTTATCATGGAAACAACCTTATATGTATACAACACCCAATAACCATAACATAGTCATAACACATGAACAAGCATAATGGAAAAATAACATTTTCAATTTTATATCACAATATATCAGTTCTAGGTATTGAAATAGTCACCCAAGTATCAAAACCATATTCAATAAAAAAATACATAGAAATTGTATATGGTATTTACTTTCCTTTAAAAAACCTTATTGCTTGTTAAGGAATCCAAATATGAAAATAATGATCTCAGGGGTGGAAATGCCGTTTTCACCGCGTACGTTAAAAAGAAAACATCATTTATTAGATTAGTTAAACAGTTCATAGAGAAAATACTCCCTTTCAAAACCATTGAATGAAATTAAATAAAAAATGGTATAATTATAAATCTTATAAATTAAGGTCCTATATAACCCAATATATTCCTCAGTGAATGGAGATTGAGACGAAGTAACTTAAAAAGATTATTTTAAAAATAAAATATATAAATTATATGTATTCACTATAATTAGATATGTGTAATGTATAAATAAAATATAGGACGTAAAAAGTTATTTCATAAATAATCATAGCATGACATAATTTAAAAGTAGAAAATTAACCCAAAGAATAGAAATTGGGTTACAAAGTTCCCTTACCTGAAGTCCGACTTGCCTTGTATGTTAGTAATTCTTCCCGAATAAAAAACTTTTGTTAATTTATACATTATTATGAACATTTATCATGTTTCTTATTCTTTTAATATCACTTATTACATCTCTAAAACAATTATTTAATTATTTGAGTCATATTAGAAATTTTTTCCGATCTTCGTAAATTGAGTAAAAAATGAACTTGTTATAATTACAAATTCTCCATGTGATAAAAATTCCATTATCTACATAATGATATTGATGATATATATTTAATATATATCATATATATATATATTATATTTATTAATAATATTCCATATCTTATAGATATATGAAAATGATATGCACCGTTCATGGAGATGGTAATTTGTATGTACGCATGAACACTACTTTCATTTAATTCTTTTTAATTTTAATGGAGTGAAAACCACATGTTAGATAGGTATATTAATATTCAAATATAAGTTCATATTTTATTTATGTTACATATGTTGATTAACACCGTCATTTATATGTTCTATGTATGTTATGAATGAGTCATATCGCATTGAAGGGGAGGTAGTCCGCACTTCCTCAAATGAAATTCTCATATTTATACAACATGAAAAGCATAAAGGTATGTTATAAATGAGAATTACAGAAGAATGGAGATAAATTAAATATCATATATAATAAATATAATTACAGTTCCATCATAATGTCCACTATGAGTGGTGGTAGGATATAATTAAATAATCATCATTTTGTTTGCCAGTTGTTCGCTGTACACAGAAACAATATGTTCGTATCCATTAGATAGATCTGTAAGGAAGTGTAATTTGAATACATCTAATTAAAATATATTATTATATTTAATATACTTGTGATGTTATAAAATATAGGAATAAATCAAGCTTATGGGGTTGGAGAAGGAAAACAATAGAAAAACACTTGAGAGAAGATGTTACCTTTAAATCGGGTAACTCCAATTTGTTTGAACCAAAAGGATTTATTGAATTGTATTATATGCAAAGTAAGGCCTCTAATTTTAAGAATAGTGTTCTAGGAGAATAGTTGGGTAGAGGTTGGATGATCCAATGGGCTTGAGTGGTGTGAGTTATGGGTTATAGTTGGTGTCCTTTTATAAGAGGGTGGAGGGGATATTTAGGAACGATTGAAATACATATTTTGTTATAAATAGATTATCACTTTAAAAATCCCCAGAACACATTAAATTCGAATATAATATGAATATAAGCCAAAAAAATCATCCAATAATAATTATATAGGGTTGGTATATTTTGTTATCCTTGTCTTATATATTTAACCCTTTGTTATCTTATTTAACTTTTACCTTGTCTTATTGTATATTAATACTATATGGTTAATATATTTACTATAAAATTAAAAGAGAAAAAATGGATTATTAATGAAATTTTTAACACCAAATAATTCATTTGGCTGATACTTATATTTTTTTGAACTATTTTAGCATTTAATACAATATTAATTTATTTAAAACTCATTTTTTTCAAATTTTATACTATTCATATCATGACGTATTAAAAATCCATAACATGAGAAATTCCAAAAAAAAGGATTAATTCAAACAAAAATAGTAATAATAATCCATACAATTTGTAAATTACATAAAATGTTTCAATTTGTTTTTTTAATATTTATAAACTCATTTATTTAAATCATTCATTAATGAGGTAATCATTATATCATCATTGTGTCACAAATAAATTTATTTATATGATGCATAAAAATAAAAAAAAATTCCATGATGTATAATATCTTTGTAGATTTAGAATTAATATTTATTGTCAATGTTATCAATTATATAACCACACATTAAAATTGTTTTACCAAAACAATACAAGTTTATTGTATTTTAATTTATTACTTTGAATACAAAGTTATTAATCTAATTATCTTACCCAAATGGAATACAAAGGAAAAACGTTATACCAATGGATTGATGATTTTTTTCATGACACATAACATAGGGGTTGGACTACTGTTTAGTTATTTTTATATTATTATAATATTATATTTACTTTGAATTGCCCTTTTTACCTTTTACCATGGTAAATAAAAACTAAAAGTTACTATCCACAAAAAATTATTTCCATCTTATAGAACCAAATTTTACATAATTATGACAACCATGTATGTCTTATTTTTGGAATTCAATTCACAGAATCTCTAAAACATTATTTAATTGAAAAAGTAGGTTTTTTAACTACTATGTAGTGTTTTCACTATTCATCTAAAAACTGAAATTTTTTGAGAAATACCCAATATTCACCAAAAGATAATTTTGAAATATTTAATTCAAAATTCTGTATGTTTTAATAAATTAAAGTAATATAGGTTTGATTTATTAATTTTAAATTTATTTTGGTTTTCAAAACTTGAAAGTGTGTTTTTATGAAGTAAAATCTATCGATAAAATTACCTTTGTTTAAGTCCAATTTAAAACTGAAATTACATACAATGACCTAAATTGTATTAAATGGTAAAAATTTATTCCATATACAAATTAAAACCAATTAATGTAACTATATAACTATGTATTTAAATTAGATGAAAAGACATTGTTGACTTAAAATGTTCTATATTTAACTATTCAATAATAAAATGATCTTTATCAGAAAAATAACAAATATTTACACAAATTAAATAATGACCTCACACTTCTAAATAAATTTTTTTTTTTCAAATTCATTTATAAAAGAGAAAAAAACTAGATTTAAAAATGACTCTTCATCAAATTGTGGTAAAAATACCATTTAAAAATATTATAGTGTTTGTTCTTAAAATTTGATTCAATATCATTTTAATCCTTAAATTTTATTCAATAAATGTAAAAACATTTAACTAAATTGCTTAATAACAATATAGTTATTTCCTTTCATTCCCACAAATAAAACGAATAGGCATTAACTATCATTTAAAATAATAATATTATATTATTATTTTTTTAAGTATGACTCCGCATTTTGTGAAACATAAGACTTAGGAGAAATCCATTGTTTAATGTTGAGTATGCTATCAGACATAGAATACCCTTGAATGTATAACTAATTTTTAATTTAGAAATATTAATAAATTTGAAAATTTTATATTCTTAATTTACTTGTGAAGTTATAATAAAAATTGTACTAATTCCCATTATATTCAATCAATTTTCATATTAATTTTTAATTATTTTATAACCTTTGAATTAATATTTTAATTTTTTAAACCATATTATACCATAAATTACTTATTACTATTCATAACTGAATCTTTATCTACAAGGTTATAGTTTTTTTTGTTGACAAATATTATTTTAATAATATATTATTATTTGGTAAAACTAAGTCATGAATGTTAGACAAGCCATCAAGGAATGTAATTTTGTTGTGTAACACAAGATAATTTTTTTATTCTGTCTCTAGAAAGATTAAATTAATGTTGTGTTTAGTGAACGATTTATATAGTGTTTCATATTGAAAAAAATACACAACTAGTTATTTTATATAAAATAAACTATTTTCATTGTCATCTGAATTGAAAATTATCGCAATGTAATAAATTGATTTAAAAAACAAATAGTTCACAAAATCTCCGGCTGTTATATTCTACCCCTTTAAAATATATTTCGTCTTCAAAATCTATCAGGGTTAAAAATGGTTTACAACATGAATGAATCATTTGTATAAACCCAAATTATGAAAATGGATACGAAAACATTCCTCAAAATGGGAATTTTGGAACCCTAACAATTACCCAAATTAACATATAACTAGGTTTCCAGATATGATAACATAGGTTGGTGGTGTAGATTAGACATTGTTGAAATCAATTAATATTTATAGGGTGTGATTGTTGTAACGCCCCGACCCCAGCTACCCAGAGTCGGTGCATTAATTACATAACATTGGCATGATCACAAGAAAGATCAAATCCCGAAAGACTGATTGGTTTAGTAGCCTTGGAAACACTAGATATAATCATAAAGTTATACGTTACATTTCAAAGTGAAAACCTACTACAACAACAAAGTCTTCATATCCACACTATTAACCCCTCATAATATCCCTGCAAGTCATTCATAATTTACTTCTTCACTACCTGGGAAAAATAAAACATAGAAAAGGGGTGAGCTCAAATGCCCAGTAAGGATAACAATATAGAGGAAACTTTCATAAATAAAAATAAACATTTAAGGCAATGTATAACTAAAACAAAAGCCTTTTAAACTTGAACATTTAACATAGTATGGCATAAATAAAATGAAATAATTCCATTTACTTGTTCACATGGATATTCTACTAATCGAATAATCACATGCAATATCAATAACCACTTTCATAATTATGGAATGCATAATTCCAGACTATCATAACCACATAGCCAAGGCCTCGTGCCAAGACTACAAATAAGATTTTGTCAAGGCCTTGTGCCAAGACACTAGTTTGTCTCATGAGACCTACCGATGCATCGAGGAGCTATAGCGGGCTCCACCCGTCACTTAATAAGTCCAATGCATTCCCATATGAAAAAGGTTTAAACATAACATAATCATTCGTATTAAAACTAGCATACGAAATGTCAATAATTTCACCATAAACTATGAATGGTATAAAAATAGCACATCCACAGTCAAACATATCACAAAACCTTCAATACAATATAAAAGTTTTGTATCATAATAAATCAACTTCAAATAATCTTAAAATCCATCAAAGGATGTTGACATAGATGAAATCAAAATTCTTTTTAAAGAAATATCTCCTTTAATTTTGAAATCATTTAAGATCCATATAAAATAAGACATTTTCTTTGAAAATATTCTTATAAGCTTGTAAGGAAAGCTTCGATGATTTATAACGGCGGAAAATAACCGCACCCGCCGTATAAGTTAAAAAAAACATTCTTACCTCAATTTTGTCGAAAAGGTTAAAAAGGACCTTGTTTTGAAAACGACGGAAAGATTCCTTTATAAACCTCTTATAAAAATTCAAACAAGGGTATAAATGACTTTAACCCATATTCTTGTAAATAGTAAAAATATTTTGAAATACATTTTTAAGAAACATGGATGTGGATGATAAAGAGATCCCAGTAGATTATTACGTATAAACAACCTCGAATAATGAAGAGATTGTGAAATAACCCTTACCTTGTACTTTTCCTTTGTTGGGGTAGGTTAACCTCCTGTATAATGGTGAAATAATTGTTATTAAATTATACAAGAATCATATACATTAATATGATATCATATATGATCTTTTAATATTGGTGTCTTAGTATTATCGTTGTTTCGGGTGTTAACTTACTTGTTTTCTTTCATATGTTTTGTTACGTAATACATGTTTGTAAAGGATATGTTGTATATTATTCATATCCAGAATGATATCAAGTCCTTAAACATCATTTTTAAATCATCAAATGATAATTATACTTTAATGGTTACGATGGATAATGAATCTCATCGCGTTCGTGGAGACGGTAGTCCGTACGTACGCACGAGCGACAATATCATTCTTTTGATATTAAAATAATATATAAATGGATGGTATATCATATATACAGAATCATTAATATGTTATATTTATTATTTACATGAGTTACACATCATTATTATACCCATCCAAATAATAATATATTGAATAACAATTACACCACGACGTGGAGACGGTAAGCCGTACGTACGCATGTATGGTGACATGTTATTCAAAGGGTGGATAGAATACTGAATATGGTTGTACCATATTTATAATAACATCACAGTATATAAATGATACTGGAGTCATTATTTTAGAATGGTAACAACAAAGGAAGAAGAAGTGGAAGAAGAAATGAACTTGGAAAAGGGGTGGTGAAAACATTACCTCTTCTTCGGGTTCTTCCTTTTGATTTGATCAAAAGGGCTCCTTAGGTTGACTTTCTGATCAAACTAAGGACCCTAGGTTGTAGTGAGGGATGTTGGGAGAGTATTTGGGCAGAGTTTGGCCGAACCAAAAGGCTTTGAAGGTGTGAAGAAATGATAAGGAGGAGTTCCCTTTTATAAGAGGGGTGAGGGGCACCTTTGGAAAAGCTAGAAATATTAATTTATAATAAATTCATATTCGGTTTCTAATGGCTCCAAAGCTTATTATTCAAAGGTTAAGGTGGGGATAGGTCGAAAAACACTCAACCAATAGAATTTAGACAGGTTTGGGTACTTATATTAACCTTATCTTTAAGTATTAACTCTAAGTTAATTAGTTTCACTTTTACAATGTCTCTTTGTATTTTTATATAATATGGTTAATAAACTTACTATATACATCCAAGCGACCCCCAAGTGGTCCATTAATGATTAACCTATCATAATATAAGTCTCTTGGCCGAACCTTAGATTTTTAGGAATTTAATATCAATTAATAATATAATATTTGTTTTAAGAACTCTTTTATGTCAATTTTGACACTATTCAATAGTTGATTTTTGTGAAACTCATAACAGATTGATTACTTCGAACAAAGTCCATTAAATCAATCCTAATATATCATATTAGCCTATAAAATTAGTTTAATTCATTAAAAGTTTCATATTATATTTATTTGGGTATTTATAATATCAATTATTTTAATTTTTCACTATTATAGTAATTACTGCATCATCATTGTGTCATAAATAAAATAAATTATTTAATGTCTAAAAATTATAAATAAAATATCATTATGTAGGATATATTTTTAGCTTTCTAATGAATATTTATAATCTAAAATCCAACATATATAACCCTATGTAAAAATTTTTGTTCTAAAAGATATATGCTTGTGTCATTTTTGTATTCATTTTAACTAAATTAAAATAAAGTGTCATTATCACTTACAAGTGGATCCATGGGGTCCCAAAATTGACACAAAGATGTCCATGGTCGACCATCTATCAACCAATAGGGTTAAGACACGTTTTTAGGGTAATTTAGTATTATTATAATATTATTTTTTTAACCCTTATTTACCGGATTTACCCTTAACCATGGTAAATAAAATATTTACCGCAGTAATTATTCAAAATGTCTAAAAATAAAAGTTACCTATTTACACAATTTGAACATCCTGATTCCAAATATGGAATCCATTTTCCTAAATTCAAAACACAGAAGTGGCAGAAATTAATTTAAAATTAATTCCCGCTGTCAAAACAAAAAGCGTGTTTTTAAGAGATAATAACTATCAAAAGATTGACACTTGTTTATGTTCGGTTTAATTGTAAAATTATGTCCAATGACCAACATTATATTAAATGGTAAATATATATTCTAAATATACTTTAAAACTACTAAAATTCATAATTTATCACTATTAATTATTTTGATTAAAAAAGTTGTTTTTAATTAAAATTTAGTAATTTTCACTATTCATCAAAATATGAAAGTTATCCGAAAAGTACCAAAATTTCACCTTAGGCTAAATTCGATATTCCGAGTCCAAAAATGAAGTCCATTTTCAAATATAAAATATATATAATTTCAAAAATTAGGTATTATTATTCACAACAGCTAGTTTAATTAGTTGTGGTGTGTGTTAGAACTCGAGGTTGCGTACAACACACGCTATCGCATTATTCGAAGGGAAACGTACCGTAGAAGCTTGGGGTGTTACATTCTCCCCTCCTTCAAATAATTGCATCCTCGCAATTTCTAGGGTATTACTGCATAAAAAGACTCGGGTGGTTCTTTATCATAAGTTCCTCGGGTTCCCACGTTGCCTCTTCCATCTTATGATTTCTCCACAAAACTTTTACCAGACGCGTCGTCCGGTTTCTCAGTACTTGTTCTCTTGTATCAAGAATCCTGACGGGCTCTTCGCAATAAGACAGATCGGGTTCCAGTTTTAATTCCTCATAGGTGAGTACATGCGTTGGGTCAGGCATGTATTTTCTCAACAGAGATATGTGGAACACATCGTGAACTTTGGAGAGACTTGGCGGCATTGCCAATCGGTAAGCTACAACCCAAATTCGTTCTAGAATTTCGAAAGGTCCGATGTACCTGGGACTCAATTTACCTTTCTTACCAAAACGTATGACTCCCTTCCATGGAGATACCTTTAGGAAAACATGATCACCGACTTGAAATTCCAAATCCTTCCTTCGAATATCAGCATAGCTCTTCTGCCTACTTTGAGCTGCTTTGATGTGATTTTGGATTACCTTCACCTTTTCCACCGTTTCCTCCACCAGTTCTGGGCCTACAAGTTTTCTTTCACCAACGTCATCCCAACAGGTTGGTGTACGACATCTCTTTCCGTATAACGCTTCATATGGTGCCATCTGAATACTCGAATGGAAGCTATTGTTATAGGAAAATTCTACTAGTGGTAAATATTGATCCCACATACCCTGAAAATCAAGTGAGCAAGATCTCAACATGTCTTCTAAGGTCTGAATAGTCCGTTCTGATTGTCCGTCTGTCTGAGGGTGGTAAGCAGTGCTCAAATGAAGTTCAATATCCAGGGATTTCTGAAGACTTTTCCAAAATCTTGAAATAAAACGGGGATCACGATCAGAAACAATCGATAGGGGTACTCCATGAAGTCTCACAACTTCATTAATGTATAGTCTTGCTAGACGTTCCAGGGGTAGATCTTCTCTTATAGCAAGAAAATGTGCTGACTTGGTAAGACGATCAACAATAACCCATATTGCATCATTCCTTCTAGGAGTCTTTGGTAGCCCCATGACAAAGTCCATTGTAATATTGTCCCATTTCCACTCTGGTATGGGAAGAGGTTGCATGACTCCTCCAGGCTGTTGCCTTCCAGCTTTCACTTGTTGACAAACCATACATCTTGACACAAAATCAGCAATCTCCCTCTTCATGTTGTCCCACCAAAAATGTTCCTTCAAATCTCTATACATTTTGGTGCTCCCAGGGTGTATAGAGAAATTGGAACTATGAGCATCATCTAGCAATTCCCTTTTTAGATCAGGTATATTGGGAACACAAAGTCTCTTCCCGAATTTCAAAATTCCACCTTCATACGCAAAGTCTCTCAATCTCCCATCATTCACAGCTTTAATCTTCTTTTGGAATTCTTCATCATCAGTCTGAGAACTCTTAATCCTTTCTAGTAAAGATGGTTTGGCAACCATTTGAAAAAGAATTGATGTTTCACCTTCCCTGGTTATTCCCATGTCCATCTTCACTAGCTCCATGAAAATTGGATCCCTTTCAATTCTCATATTGTTCAAAACTCCATGGTCTTTTCTACTCAAAGCATCTGCCACCTTGTTTGCCTTCCCTGGGTGGTAGTGTATCGTCCAATCATAATCCTTGAGTAATTCAAGCCATCTCCTTTGCCTCATGTTGAGTTCTTTTTGTGAGAAAATATACTTCAAACTCTTGTGATCAGTATAAATCTCACATTTTTCACCATAGAGGTAGTGCCTTCATATCTTCAAAGCAAAGATCACAGCTGCTAACTCAAGATCATGAGTAGGATAGTTTTGTTCATGAATTTTCAACTGTCGTGATGCATAGGCAATAACTCTATCATTCTGCATAAGGACACATCCAAGTCCTTTCTTTGATGCATCACTATAAATAACGAACCCATCATTCCCCGATGGTAGAGTCAATATAGGAGAATTGACTAATCTTCTCTTCAGTTCTTCGAAACATTCTTCACACTCTTTTGTCCAAACAAATTTAACCCCTTTACTTGTGAGCTTCGTTAATGAGTTAGCCAATCGGGCAAAATTCTGGACGAAACGTCGATAATAACCTGCCAAACCAATAAAACTACGTACCTCAGTTATAATCGTAGGTGCTGGCCATTCTTGGATTGCCTTGGTCTTAGAAGGATCAACAGAGATTCCATCTTTAGAGACAATATGGCCAAGAAAAGAAATCTCCTGAAGCCAGATTTCACACTTGCTAAACTTTCCATATAATTCATGCCTCCTCAGTGTCTTCAAGATAATGCGCAAGTGATTTTCATGATCTTTGTAGGTTTTGGAGTATACCAAGATATCATCAATAAATACCACCACAAATTCATCGAGATACTCCTTGAAAACTCTATTCATTAGATCCATGAATACAGAGGGTGCATTAGTCAATCCAAACGGCATTACAGTAAACTCGTAATGCCCGTACCTGGTTCGAAATGCTGTCTTCGGAATGTCTTCTTTCTTTACACACAACTGATGGTATCCAGACCGAAGGTCAATCTTTGAAAAGTATTGAGCTCCATGCAGTTGGTCAAATAAATCATCAATACGAGGTAGGGGATACTTGTTCTTTATCGTTATAGCATTGATCTCCCTGTAGTCGATACATAACCTCATAGATCCATCTTTCTTTTTAACAAAAAGAACAGGGGCTCCCCATGGAGAAACACTAGGGCGAATAAATCCCTTATTACTCAACTCCTATAGTTGTTTCTTTAGTTCGACTAACTCTACAGTAGCCATTCTATAAGGGGTCTTCGATATAGGCCTTGATCCAGGAATCAAATCAATGGAAAACTCTACTTCTCGTTCTGGAGGATGTCCAGGTAAATCTTCTGGAAATACATCTACAAACTCTTTCACAACAGGTACATCCTCTATTTGAACATTCCTTTCCTCACCGATAGTTATTTCATTCTCTTCTTCCCCAATAATTGAATTAAGTTGAGCTACTGGGGGTGGATCTAAATAAGAATTAGGTGGTGACGATTCTGCTCTAAAAATAAGGTGTTCCTTATCATTATCATCAAGAATTGTAACCTCTTTCTTCTTACAATAAATCTTCGCATCATAGTCCGAAAGCCAGTCCATACCGAGGATTATATCAAACTCAATCATAGGTATGACGATGAGATCAGAAGATAAAGAAAATTTATGTGCTCTAATGGGGACTGATTCGCAAAACTTTGTTGCAACGATACTTCCCTTAGGAGTTTTAACTGACAACTCCCTTATTAAATCAAATTGGAAATATCTAATTTTCTTAGCAAACTGGGAAGATATGAAACAATGCGATGATCCAGAATCAAATAATGCATTTGCTAAACTTGAGGAAACCATTAAATTACCTTCCACCACGTCTTTCGGAGCTTCTACCTCAGCAGTAGTGATAGCATAAGCCTGGCCTTGATCCCTTGGCCTTTTCTGAGGTAAGTTCTCCTGACGCTTAGGAAATGCATTTGCATAATGCCCCATCTCCCTGCAATTGTAGCACTGAACGTTGGTAGCTTCCTTCTTCCCCTTGCAATCATGAGCTTGGTGGCCTTTTTCACCACACTTGTAACAGACTCCCATTCCCTTCAAGCAAGTACCAGGATGTTTCTTCCCGCATTTACCACAAGATGGATATTCAACCTTTCCCTTCTTCCCCTTATTTCCATTCCCAGATTGATCAGAAGGTCTCTTCTTCTCTTGCTTCACTTTAAAGTCATAAGACTTAGAGAATTTTTTTTCGGTCTTGATAGCACATGAGACAATGTCTTCGTACGACGAAAAGGATTGTGAGGCTAATGCTCGACGGAGAAATGGTTTTAACCCATCAAAGAAACGATCAATCTTACTTCTTGGGTTGCGAATATAATCTCCAGCATACCTCGCTAACCTTGTAAAGTTAGCCTCATACTTTGTGACATTCTCATCCTCCTTTTGTCTCAGACTCAGAAATTGTCTTTCCATATCTGCTCGATGGTCGCGAGGAAAGTATTTTTATAAAAACAGATCTTTGAACTCCCTCCATTCCATGTTTGATACTTCATCATCTTCCTTCATGTTTTGAATCAATGACCACCATTGATCAGCATCTCCAGTGAGGCGGTAAACTGCCATGGTAACTTTTTCCCTTTCACTACTCCCCAAAGCCTGAAATATTTTCTCTAGGGAAAATATCCATTGCTCAGCTACTAAGGGATTTGTACTCCCATTGAACGTTGGTGGTTGTTGTCTCATGAATCGATCTAACATTGATCCTCCACGCTGCGGATCAGGGTGCTCCATACGGGTAAGGTTATTATTCATAACCTGAGTAAGTTGTCCCAGTATGGTGATTAGCTGATCAGCACCAGTTGCATCACCAGCCCCACTATAATTATCTTGAGCAGGAGGGAAATCCCTACATGGAGTGTGTGCATTGATACGGTTTCCATTTCTTCCACTAGGCGCCATTTCTAAACAATGGCATAAACTAGATCAGTTTATGAATCAAAATACATAATCCCATACTTATAAAACACTTAACATAAATTGAACTATTTATGGATATAATCCATAATCATAAAAATGTTTTCTTTGAGGAAATATATACTCATAAACCCTTCATAATGATTTGTAAAGATAGTGAGAGTTATCCTAAGCATATCCCCCGGGAGTGTCGTAACCAAGAGTGCAACAAGGCCCGTTGTCGTGCACCAGTTCCCGTTCGAGTCTAGCTCAAAGCGGTGTTTTCGGGTTTTACCCCTAGGTACATCTGTGCCAGAGCCGCCTCTACCTGCTCGTATCCAGACAGGGATGTATTGCTCGGAAAACTCACAAAATCTCTACAATACCAAAATTCTAGGAAGTTCTTCTATACTAATCCTCAAAGTTCATCTTAAGTCTACGTGCTCTAATCAGAGTTTATCTAAATCTAGCTTCCAAGGTTTGTACTAAACTTCCTCTGATACCAACTGTAACGCCCCGACCCCAGCTACCCAGAGTCGGTGCATTAATTACATAACATTGGCATGATCACAAGAAAGATCAAATCCCGAAAGACCGATTGGTTTAGTAGCCTTGGAAACACTAGATATAATCATAAAGTTTTACGTTACATTTCAAAGTGAAAAACTACTACAACAACAAAGTCTTCATATCCACACTATTAACCCCTCATAATATCCCTGCAAGTCATTCATAATTTACTTCTTCACTACCTGGGAAAAATAAAACATAGAAAAGGGGTGAGCTCAAATGCCCAGTAAGGATAACAATATAGAGGAAACTTTCATAAATAAAAATAAACATTTAAGGCAATGTATAACTAAAACAAAAGCCTTTTAAACTTGAACATTTAACATAGTATGGCATAAATAAAATGAAATAATGCCATTTACTTGTTCACATGGATATTCTACTAATCGAATAATCACATGCAATATCAATAACCACTTTCATAATTATGGAATGCATAATGCCAGACTATCATAACCACATAGCCAAGGCCTCGTGCCAAGACTACAAATAAGATTTTGTCAAGGCCTTGTGCCAAGACAGTAGTTTGTCTCATGAGACCTACCGATGCATCGAGGAGCTATAGCGGGCTCCACCCGTCACTTAATAAGTCCAATGCATTCCCATATGAAAAAGGTTTAAACATAACATAAACATTCGTATTAAAACTAGCATACGAAATGTCAATAATTTCACCATAAACTATGAATGGTATAAAAATAGCACATCCACAGTCAAACATATCACAAAACCTTCAATACAATATAAAAGTTTTGTATCATAATAAATCAACTTCAAATAATCTTAAAATCCATCAAAGGATGTTGACATAGATGAAATCAAAATTCTTTTTAAAGAAATATCTCCTTTAATTTTGAAATCATTTAAGATCCATATAAAATAAGACATTTTCTTTGAAAATATTTTTATAAGCTTGTAAGGAAAGCTTCGATGATTTATAACGGCGGAAAAAAACCGCACCCGCCATATAAGTTAAAAAAAACATTCTTACCTCAATTTTGTCGAAAAGGTTAAAAAGGACCTTGTTTTGAAAACGACGGAAAGATTCCTTTATAAACCTCTTATAAAAAGTCAAACAAGGGTATAAATGACTTTAACCCATATTATTGTAAATAGTAAAAATATTTTGAAATACATTTTTAAGAAACATGGATGTGGATGATAAAGAGATCCCAGTAGATTATTACCTATAAACAACCTCGAATAATGAAGAGATTGTGAAATAACCCTTACCTTGTACTTTTCCTTTGTTGGGGTAGGTTAACCTCCTGTATAATGGTGAAATAATTGTTATTAAATTATACATGAATCATATACATTAATATGATATCATATATGATCTTTTAATATTGGTATCTTAGTATTATCGTTGTTTCGGGTGTTAACTTACTTGTTTTCTTTCATATGTTTTGTTACGTAAGACATGTTTGTAAAGGATAGGTTGTATATTATTCATATCCAGAATGATATCAAGTCCTTAAACATCATTTTTAAATCATCAAATGATAATTATACTTTAATGGTTACGATGGAGAATGAATCTCATCGCGTTCGTGGAGACGGTAGTCCGTACGTACGCACGAGCGACAATATCATTCTTTTGATATTAAAATAATATATAAATGGATGGTATATCATATATACAGAATCATTAATATGTTATATTTATTATTTACATGAGTTACACATCATTATTATACCCATCCAAATAATAATATATTGAATAACAATTACACCACGACGTGGAGACGGTAAGCCGTACGTACGCACGTATGGTGACATGTTATTCAAAGGGTGGATAGAATACTGAATATGGTTGTACCATATTTATAATAACATCACAGTATATAAATTATACTGGAGTCATTATTTTAGAATGGTAACAACAAAGGAAGAAGAAGTGGAAGAAGAAATGAACTTGGAAAAGGGGTGGTGAAAACATTACCTCTTCTTCGGGTTCTTCCTTTTGATTTGATCAAAAGGGCTCCTTAGGTTGGCTTTCTGATCAAACTAAGGCCCCTAGGTTGTAGTGAGGGATGTTGGGAGAGTATTTGGGCAGAGTTTGGCCGAACCAAAAGGCTTTGAAGGTGTGAAGAAATGAGAAGGAGGAGTGCCCTTTTATAAGAGGGGTGAGGGGCACCTTTGGAAAAGCTAGAAATATTAATTTATAATAAATTCATATTCGGTTTCTAATGGCTCCAAAGCTTATTATTCAAAGGTTAAGGTGGGGATAGGTCGAAAACCACTCAACCAATAGAATTTAGACAGGTTTGGGAACTTATATTAACCTTATCTTTAAGTATTAACTCTAAGTTAATTAGTTTCACTTTTACAATGTCTCTTTGTATTTTTATATAATATGGTTAATAAACTTACTATATACATCCAAGCGACCCCCAAGTGGTCCATTAATGATTAACCTATCATAATATAAGTCTCTTGGCCGAACCTTAGATTTTTAGGAATTTAATATCAATTAATAATATAATATTTGTTTTAAGAACTCTTTTATGTCAATTTTGACACTATTCAATAGTTGATTTTTGTGAAACTCATAACAGATTGATTACTTCGAAAAAAGTCCATTAAATCAATCCTATTATATCATATTAGCCTAGAAAATTAGTTTAATTCATTAAAAGTTTCATATTATTATTATATTATTTTTTTAACCCTTATTTACCGGATTTACCCTTAACCATGGTAAATAAAATATTTACCGCAGTAATTATTCAAAATGTCTAAAAATAAAAGTTACCTATTTACACAATTTGAACATCCTGATTCCAAATATGGAATCCATTTTCCTAAATTCAAAACACAGAAGTGGCAGAAATTAATTTAAAATTAATTCCCGCTGTCAAAACAAAAAGCGTGTTTTTAAGAGATAATAACTATCAAAAGATTGACACTTGTTTATGTTCGGTTTAATTGTAAAATTATGTACAATGGCCAACATTATATTAAATGGTAAAAATATATTCTAAATATACTTTAAAACTACTAAAATTCATAATTTATCACTATTAATTATTTTGATTAAAAAAGTTGTTTTTAATTAAAATTTAGTAATTTTCACTATTCATCAAAATATGAAAGTTATCCGAAAAGTACCAAAATTTCACCTTAGGCTAAATTCGATATTCCGTGTCCAAAAATGAAGTCCATTTTCAAATATAAAATATATATAATTTCAAAAATTAGGTATTACTATTCACAACGGCTAGTTTAATTAGTTGTGGTGTGTGTTAGAACTCGAGGTTGCGTACAACACACGCTATCGCATTATTCGAAGGGAAACATACCGTAGAAGCTTGGGGTGTTACAATTGCGATCATCAATCATAATAAAGTTAATGATATTAGAAATTTTGGGGGCCTAGAATTCATTAATCTAGGATGAATTAAATGGTCATGGGTTCACAAAAATAATGTGTTAGGACAAAATAATTATTTTTATCATTATCATAACATTGTGTAATTCATATATTGAACAATTATATAAATAAATATTTTTACTTGATATATTCAAACAAATATAATTTCATTCTTTAATTATTCTATTGTCAAATTCTAATTCATCCATTACTTCGTGTAATGGACATCTAGAAATTAACATTCATGCCAAAAATTCTTAAATATAAATTTAATAGATCTTAAGTCCCTTAAAGTATGAAAAATTTAACTATTTATCTATTAATATTATTAAGAATCCAATATGGTAAATTCATTAATCACTAAATAAAAATATAACACTATTTTTTCATCATTTTTAGTTAATTAAAAAAATAATTATGCATTAACAAAGAAATATCATAGTCTAGTGGTATGAATTAAACACTTATCATCCATTTTTCATGGTTTTAAGACCCACATCTATTCTAGACTTGATTGGTAGTCACATAAAATACATGTTGCCATTTCTAAACCCATGGTACTATAATTTGAAAAATATTATGGACATCCATTAAATAATGTTAATCACTAAATATCCATTAAACCATGGTTTCAATACAAAAAGAGTGAATAAATATATCATCCAAATATTAAATTCATATTTTTATGAATTTATAACCTTATAACCCTTATCAATGATAAAAATCCAAAATATTAGAAATATAGTCACAAAATCAGCTTATAATTGATTAACCTTATATTAGACTGTAAATCATGGTTTTTACATTCCAAACATGTCACTCACCTCATGGTTAATTCTATTGGAACATGGTAGCATCCTAGATTACAATAAATAATTATAGGAAGAATAAAATCTTCCTTAATCCATAAATTACTAGATATATTACATAAATCGAAGAAGCTATAAATGTAATATACTATATCATAATATAATTTTTACCATGTACTTAAATAGTTATAAGGTAATAAGTACCATCTATTTTACTTATTCATATCCCACATATCATTATCCACAAAACATTTTCATAACATAAGGAATCTGTTAACGGTAATATTTCCCTTAATCATGTTTTTTCCATGGACATCATCTTTCCATTATATCATTTTATATTCCATGGGAATAATTTATTGTGTTCTTATAAATCCATAAAGAAAAACCAAAAATATAAAATCCATATATATTCATCCTTTTATATAACACACATCTTGAATCCAAATATATAAAAACATCAATTAATTCATCCTTATGCCATTGAAAATGATACATCATCATAATACCTATTTTATTTGACATTTCATTTGTAGTATCTTCCACATCAGTAATTTTACCTCTACACACACCACCTTTTAGATTCCATTTAAGATTATTCCTATTCGAACATTGAGTATCATAATGACAATTATTTACTCACATAAACCACAAAACCTTCAATGATGACTTTGAGAGTCCTATATTCTAATCCATTTTTATAATAGTAATCTTAATTTTTCACTTTTAGTAACATTATTTATTTCCTTTATTTCCACTGTCAAAACATGTTTTTGTTAATCTGAGATATTTAATTAAGTGATTCCTTCAAAATTCTTAACATAGAGGAAACCAAATAATCATTCCTACATGACCTCCACTACACAACCACTAATAAAACACCTTATTTTAATTAATTGGGGAGTACAACTGTAAGATAATGTACATATTATTAATCATGTTCTATAAAAAATCTTCAAAATCTCCCATAAAAATCTACACCATTCATACTTTTACCTAAAACCATTCTTCCTAACCTGGGAACGGAACAAAACAAGGGATGTTCTTAGATGCTTGAATGGGTAAATAATTGAAATGTGTAGTCATAAAATGAACAATGGGTATCGAACATGAGCATAACATTTGAATATCATACCATACATATTAGAGATTATAAAATAATTAATAGAATATGTCCTAAAAGAACAACATTAGAATAAAACAAGGAATTATTTTAGACACATAAGAAGATAATATTATTGCATAGTTTCCAAGGAATCACTCACAATAACATATTGGTAGTAAGGGTTCAATCCCCATACCATCATGGTAATCATGGTTAACACTCATTTATATATTAGCAGCATGGTATCACCCCTCAAACCGTCTTCATAATCATGGTTCATAGCCATTACATTATTATTATTTAAGGTTCATTATCATGATCATATAAGTCAATCTTTTGTGATATAAATCATCACACAATGAATTGAATGGAGATATATGTCCCACCCATATCATAATGAAATCCATACCAACATGTTCCACTAGATCATTAAATATCAATTCATAACCCATGAATTTAAATGGGTATCAGAAACATGTAATCATATTATAACCAATAGAAAAGGTTAAATGATTCATAATCATTTAATCAAAATCATAACCCGCTAAAATAAATTGAGATTCAAAATTATATAACCCATGGATGAGAAACAATGGTCATAAGAATGATTCTATCGAAAAAAAAACATTTATGAAATAATATGATTATATCCTTAGGGTCATTTCAGAGTTGGAAATTTGTATCATAAACAAGTGTATTCTTAAATGGAATGTAATCCTCAAATATCATTTAAAATTGTTTCATAATATATAAATCCTTCATTGTTTGAAAAAAATAAATACATAAAACCATTTTAAATTCATTTTCATAAACTAGTACCTTGAAATCATATAATGAATTCTAAAAAAAATTGATAATTTTTTTTTCTAAAATTCATAATAAATAAGCTACATAACATTTAAAATTTATTTGTAAAAATTTAAAGAATGCATGAAAATGTTTTGAAAAGTGTTTTCTATTAAAATATATTAATGTAGATTATTTTTTAAAAAATTATTTATTTTGAAATACATTAAAATCTTATAAATAAGGACTGAAAACATTATGAAAAAAAAATTTCTTCACTACTTATAAAATATACTGAAAACATTAGGAATTTTTTTCATAAGAATAATTTTAAAAAATATTTTTATAAAAATTAACCAATTAAAAATGTAAATGAAGCTTCAATGAATTGATGGAGGATAAATCTGTACATGTTGTACGAGGAAAAGGAACATTTATTTTGCAACATAAAGAGACTAAAATTTTATTTGTTTAGAAAGAGAGGAAAAGATTCTTTTTAGTAGATTAGTAAAAAAATGGTAAAAATTATTTTTAATGATTAAACTATAATTGGTTAATATTCTTGAAAATCATTTTTAATAATCATTGTTTTGAAGAAACATTGATATCTTACTAAAGAGAGGGTAATGTATGTAATTCATAAAGACACATTATTAAAATTATTATATGAAAACTAGTGTATGAAATGGTTCTAATATATGAATAATTAATTAATAACAATATGTGAAGAAAATTAATGATTGTTTTTTATAAATGGATCAGAATATTTCATTAAAGGAAGCCCAAACATAGATAATATTGAAATGCACTGAGATCATCTCAATGAACACTTATAACATTGTAATATGTGTTTATATTAATAATTTAAGAAAATGAAATTAAATTAAATATAAGTTATCATGAAAAGAATTTAATTCAATATATAAATTGTAAAATGGAAGTATATACACCTTGAATGGGAATTTAGGTGCATAATAATCATTGGCCTCAATGAATGGAAATTGCAATAAAACTATTCCATTGATTTTGTAGCTATTGAAACATAATCAACATGAATGAAATATAATTAAATGGATAAGTGATAAATATAAATTTAATTATATCATAAATAGACTACATTCATGTACTGTATATACCTAACACAAAAGGAACTAGTGGCATGCATAACATGTATCTCACTGAAATAAAAAGTGAGACGAAATCACCTCGCTTTTTTTCTTGAATCTCTTTTAATAAATAAAAAAAATTATAATAAATATAAATTTATAATACATATATTTTCCTAAAAATATTATTATATCTAATACCATATAATTTTTATGACGGTTATATATTACCCTCTTGTTAATGATCCTAATTTATGGTTTCACATCAGATAATATTTGTTTGGTACTTCGTATGTGTATTAATTTGTTATATTGTTGTTTCTTATAATTATATAATGATAAAGAACATAAATTATGATATACATATCATATATATCTATTATATATTTATTATAATAATCCATATAAAATATATTTATGAAATAGAATAAACTGTTCATAGAGATTGTTTTCCGTACGTACGTATTAATTTTATTTGTATTTTTATTATCCAATTAAAAAAACGGAATTAAATTGAAATATATGTATATCCTTATGAACATTTATTTCATTAGAATTATAATGTTATAAAAATTATATAACATCACTAAACTTATCCTTAAAACACTCTATGTAGTGTGTGAATGAATCATATCACATTGAGGAGGCGGTAGTCCACACTTCCTCAAACAAAATTATATAATTTACCTCAAATAGAATGTAAAAAAGATGCGTGTTTAAAAAAAATACATAAGTGTAAATGAATACATATTTTTACATATAACATATATTAATATATTTTCCATCATAATCTCCACCATGATTGGTGGTAATGAATATTTAACAATCATTTTTTTGTGAGGAGGATGTTTGATGTGCACATAAACAATATGTTTGTTACCCATTAAATATAGGTGTGTGTAAGTGTAAGTAAAACCCATAAAGTATAATAAAAATATTATATTTTGGATACTTTTTTATAAAATCGTGGACTATGTTGAGTTTATGGGGTGAAGAAGGAAAATAAGAGAAATGATCTTGAGAGAAGTCATTAAATATTAATCAGGTAACTCCTTTTGGTTTTTGTGAAAAAATTCCTTCAATGAATTTATACAAAAAAGGATGATTAAATGAGGAAGAGAGAGATTTTTGAAATTTTTTTGGGTAGATAATTAAAAAAACTATGTGGTTTTAGAGGTGTTAAGAATATGTAGAGTATGTGTATTTTTATAGGGAAGGGAAAGGACATGCCATGCATTTTTGAAAACAAGTTTGGTGTACCCATGTTTTTACTAATGTTTTTTTAAAAAACCCCTAGAAATCACAAATGAAAGGTATATGTACGTAGAATGGATACCCAATGGGTGTCATCAATGTGTCTCGACCATTTGGGTTTTCAATTTCTTGATTACTTCTTAATAAAGTATAATTTTACCATAACTGGTTTATTGATTTTTAATTTTATTCACTAATAGTTTTTGTAAAACACTAAGATGAATATATTAGAAAATATAAATTATAATGATTAACATTATGGAATCTATTTCTACAAATTCAATTAACTATATTGGGAAAAATTATTTAAAAATAATCTCACTCACAGGATGACATTGTGGGTTTTTTAAGAAGACAACTGATCGAAATATTACTGTATTTTTCATCCAATTTTATTTTGAAATATGTTCAAACGACAAAAAATTGACCAGATGATAAACAAATTTTCTAGATAAACATTTAAACCAATTTAATATATTATTTTTCCTTATATGTAAATTAGATGAAAAAATAGTTTTGAATTATAATATAGTAATTTTAACTATTCATTAAAAAATGTAACCTTACAAAAAATTAAAAACAAATATAATTTTATAATTTTATTATTTTTCATCCAAATATGAAATTTATTTTTTTAGATTAAAAATATGAATGTTCCAAAAATGGATTTAAAATTTATTTTCCATTAAAAGCGTTAAAAATACAATTGTAAAAAATATAGGGTTTTAGGCAAAAAAATTCGCTTGTTATTATATTATTTAAATCCAATATATTCGATGAATAAAAAAAATATTTTATTGAATATATAACATATATATTACATTATTATTATTCCAATGTTATATTTAATTTAATTTTTAGGGTTAAACAGCTTTGTGGACAGAAAAATATTAATATTGTTCTTTATATTCAATCGCTTTTCATATTAATATATAACTAATTGATAACCATGAATTCATATAATATTAATGAAAACCATATATTTTCATAAATTATCTAAAATTGTTCATAACATATAATGTAACTACTAGTTTATATAATATTAGATTAAATAAATATATTTTATTATTATATAATTGTTTGGTAAAACTCAATTATGCGTGTTATATAAGCCATCGAAGAAATCCATTTTTTCATGTAATACAAGCCAACCTAGTAGTTGTTTTTATAGAAATCTAAAATTTTGTTTGGTATAGTGCACGATAAACATGAAATTGAATATAAAGAAATCCAAACATAGTCAATAATATAAAATAAACTATTTTCAGTGTTATGTGAAATTAAAAGGTGTCTTAAAAGATAAAATTAATTAAAATAATAATAATTCACAAAATCTGAGGGTGTTATAATTTTCAAACTAACAACTCATGATTTTATACGTAATTGTATTTAAAATTGACATGATTTATCCTGTATATTGACTATGATGCAACCTCGAGTATCAATGATTTATAAATAAGCTATCCTTTATAAACGGTACATTAAATTAATAATAATTAGTAATAATAATAACACTGTAAAAAATTAATGAAAATTTATTTATTAATTCATAATAAATAAATACACAATTTTTGATATCATCCTTTAATGATTCAAAATGATGATTTCTTAAAAATTGTTTTTTAATAATTTTATCATGATAAGACCTTATAATTAATTTTTAAAAAATGTATAATGTTAATTTATGTTAATTGATATCATTTTCTATTTTATCATATTAATACTATATTTTTGTTAATATTTATAATTTTTCAAAACATATTATTTTTAGTGAATAGAGAATTGTTTTTAAAAAGGATCTCATTTTTTCATGTAAATGTAACATTAATTTTTGTAATTAATCATAAAATAAGATAAATTAAGTTTAAATATAAAAATTATAATTAATTAAATATGAATCATCATTATATATGATTTTTGTATATGTTCTTCTTTGGGATTAAACACTTGTATTTATAAAAACTTTTTTATACCAGTAATGTTTTTTTGTTATTAAATTAAATTAATATATATTTGTTAAATAATTAATGGAATTTATTTATTATAGATTAAATTATATATTTAATCATTCATTATATATTTCATATAGGCAAGGAATGATTGTAAATTAAAATTTTTGTTTAAAAATGTATGTATTGGAAATAGGTTTTCATTTCCCTTTATGCCTCAATATAAAATTAAAATCTACCACATATCGAAATTTTTTCTTCTAAAAAGGATAAAATATTTTAACTCATCTTAATTAATATAATTTAATATGATCAACTGAGATTTTTTCTATAGTGAATTGTAAAAGTATTTAAATTTTGTTCTGCTTGTTAATGTTAAAATGAGTTTATTTGTGCGTTCATCCAAGATATATGGGTATGATTACCACAAAAATTTTCATAATATTTTTTTATGAATATATATATATCTTATTTTTTCCAAAAAGATAATACATTTTTATTTCAAACCACATTACTATGAAATTGACTGTATATCACTAAAATATTTTTAAACATTATGTATGTACCCCTCTCCGACTTATAAAAGGGAAGCTCTTATCCTCCCTTATTAATGTTTTTATCTTTTCCAAGACCTACTCATCAACACATACTATATTATTTATATTTATTTTAGAGTTTATTTTATTCTCTTATGATGTGTCCTTGAAGTCATAATGTGTAATGCAATGGTTGTCTTTCAAATAAGTGGTGAAAATTTTTATTATCCTCTATTGCCTTTTTTTCCATTGTACATCAAATAATATTATTGTATAAACAAAAAACTGGGGAATCTAGTTACAAAAATATAATTATATGTTAATGATATTAATTTATGAAATAGTTATGGTTCATTATATGTAAATTATTATTTACCTTTCTTCTATTCCATTCATCGAAATGTGAATGACACCACTCATGTAAATTTATGTACTTCCATCTCCACATAGTGATATATTTTATTTTTAATTACTACAATATAATTATGGTTATAAATATAAATAAATAAATTATATATAGGTTATTTTTATCATTATTATAATTCATAGATGATATGACGCAAATCAATGTGAAAGAACTATAATTGTTGAACCAAAACAAACATGAAAAACAAAATTGTTACCACCTATGATAGTGATGATAAAGAAGTATTATTAATGAATTATTAGTAAAGGTTTATAAGTTAATAATGTATGGTATTATAGGTAATATTATTTTTATTCATAAAAATTATAATAAATTTACTTTCATTACATGTGATGATAGAGTACACATAATGAAAGTCAGACTTGGCTATGGATTCATCATCTCACTTTTGATTACATGGGACATATGTCATATTCAAAAAAAGTTTTATTAAGATGTGGAATATAAATCCCACATTATATTTTATATCATAAATATATTTGTATGAATGGTATCATATGTTTCATTTTATTTTATTTCTCTTATAGAGGTTTTTTTTTCAAATGTAATCCATGTTTTAATGGTTTTATGTTAATTATTCTCTTTTACTGGGATTTCCGATAAATAAATTTTTTAATGAAAAAATTAAAATTTTTATCTATATAAAATATTATTTATTTTTATATTTTTTGTTAATTTTTTTATTACAATTTTACTCTAATTTTCTTACATTAATTATTCAAAACACTAGTAAAGTTTTTAATCTAAAACTATTTTTATTTATCTATTATGTTTGAACTCATTTTTCTTGTGTCTTTATTTTTCATTAAATGATTTCATGAATGTTTTTATTATAATTGAATAATTTATCTATTATTTACCGATGTTTTAATTTCAATTTAATTGTATATAATTTATCTTATTGTCATTTTTTGAATATGGTAAATTTGAGTATAATTGAAAATTAATTAATATATTGTGTTTTAATATATTTCACAAGAACTAAATTCCCCAACATGATGAATAATGTTTAATTGGGTAATTATTTTTTAATTTTCATTGGTTATTTTCATGTGAATTGAATTCCATAAAATATTGGGCATTATCATATTTTTATTATGTCATATTAATGGGAAAAGTGTATTTTTTTTCTCATAAGTGTTCTAGTGATCCATTAAAATTACAGTAATGTAAAGACCATTCCTTTAAATTAAATTAATATTTTTATAGGATATGAAAAAATGATACCATCATTATTCATTATTTGTATGGTTTATGGTTATATTTATTAAATTTTTATTAAAACTTCTCCCTTTCTACAAGTTATGATATGTGTTATGATCAATGATTTCTGGACTTTTAGAACATAGATGTAAATTTTTATTTATATTATTATTGGTATTGTAATTATATACACATCTAAGGCATTCGGTAAATATTAATATATCATGATATAAAATATACTTCAAATTTTTATTGACCCCGGTTTAATAAGGGAAATTTTTCAATAATATGGACTTGAGAGTGAACAGAAACTATGAAAATGATGTTATGTAGATCGATCCAAATACATTATGATAGTTTAAGTAGTGACACATGATTATAGAAATTACTTCAATGTTTATGTTTTTATAACGTATTTATTCATTAATCTTATTTTATGTTATCATAGTGTATGATTTGTTATTAATGATTCCAAACTCTTATTCTTAATATATTTTGACAATCGGTACCATTTTACATGATTCGTGATTAAATATCATTGACTAATTATTTACAATTATAGTATTTCTTGAACAAGTTCTCATACCCTTATTCTTATTTTATTCTCAATTTTGATCATTGATTGATATATCATATGTGTACCTTTATTGAACATATAAACCCACTCATTCTTATCATTCCATTCACCTTGTTATGATGAATGGTTTTATGTATGTTATGCCTATGGAGGATTCTAGTTTGGTAGAAAATAATGATAAATTATGTAGATATCTTATGCACCAAATTTGTATGTATCCTTAATTCCAATGAAAAAAATCCAAAATGTTCAGGTATAGAACATATTTATATGTATTAAATTTTTTTATAATAAGATAAAATGTTTTATATGAAATAATATGGATACTATTTGTATTTTTTTGAGAATGATTTTGTTTTTATTTGGAAACATGAATGAGAATTCCAAAGTGAGAACCCCTATGATAATCCTTTGTATTGTGGAACAACCTATGTAAAATTAATGAATTGAGTGTCATTTTTATAAGGATAAATGAATTCATTGATATAATATATTGATGTGGTTTTGGAACAGATGTATCTAAGGGTAATAACATAAAAAAGTATTATCCAATTATATCTAATTCATCATTTTGTTGTATGGTGTGTTGGACCTTACTATGCACATAAGTTGACACAACATGTCCATAATCATAGATTATTAACATTGTATTTATAAACCATTATGATGTGTTCATAATGACAATGGTTGACATAGGATAAACCAATGGAGTCATATATTTAAAAAATGTTTCATGATTTAGACATCCTACAAATTATTTTTAATTACTGATCAATGTGATTGACTATGCTTAATGATCAGGTCAACCAATTTTTTCTGTAAGGGATTGAAGATTGAAAGATAATGTTAGGGTTGTTATTGGTCCGAAAAAATATTGACATTCCCTATTTGAGATTATTTTTATTAATTAATGTATTTCATGATAATACTCATGGAATATTAATTCATGTCCTCAGATATTATATATTAAATTAATATAAAAATTCAAAATGGAAATATGATCACATATGAAGTACATATTTTTTATTAGATTGATTTTCATCAGATTTAAATCTCCTAAATCATTTTATTATAACTCTTGTGTAATTTCATGTGATTTTAGACATGGATTTTTTTATTTATATAAATCAAATAGATATTTCAAATAGAAATATTGTGAAATTCTTTATTTTGAATTAAACCGTGATTTTATTTTTGTCAGAGGAAAAATATAAAAATCAAGTGTAAATTAAATCAATTGCATGGGTCTTTAATATAATAATAGGGAATTTATCACCATGATTGTTGAGAATATTTTAATGGGATGTTTCAATTTATTATATTTCCGAGAGAAAAAATATGTTAAATTTGAGGGGAAATTATGTCATTTTTTATGCATTCCTAGAAGTCATGATGTGGATTTTTCTATATAAATCATACCCAATGCTACAAAAATATTCACGAATCTGTATATAATGGACATTATTTAGTTGAAAAATTGGATGTATAAGATCAATGAGAATCTTGATAGTGTATTTATTCATTCAATTGTATCTTTTTGGTAAGAACATCTTCTTTATGAATTAAAATGAATCACCTAATCTCTAAATTTTTTATCCGGTTTTTAACAATATCATCATCACAAATAAGTATTATATTCCCTATAGTGATGTTTTTTGATCAACTACATGGTGCTAAATATTTTTCAATGATTGATATTTTATTTAGAAAATATCAATTTAGGAATAAAAGTGAAGAAATGCACAAGAAATATTTTTATTCTTAATATAAACACTATTAATTTATAGTTATTCCACTATGACCTTTTAATTTTTTTCTGATATTAAATGATTTAATGTTTAGTATATTTATATATATCAATGATATGTTTTTGGTAATCATTATTTAATATATTATTATATATTCTAATATTAATGATGATCATAAATATCACTTGATTATTGTTTAAATGATCTCTAGGATAAAACTTTTGTGTGTAAAATTTACCACGTGTGGATTATTTCAATAAAAAGGTTCAAATATTTGTCATATAACCAAAAGAGATTTTATATCAGTGTATTTGTAAAATATAAATTTTATAGATCATTATTTTAGGCCATGAACTGTAATTGAGATATTAATTTTTTCTATCATCCCTAGATATTATCAATTCTTTATAATGTATTTTTCATGGATATATAATCCACTAACTATGATAAAATGGAAGGTGGTGTAATCTAATGAACTAATGAATGTGAAGAAAATTTTAAGGAACTAGTGAGTTGTTTGGTAAGTGCTTATGTTCTCATAATTATTTATAGTAGAAAATGGTTTTTAACTTACAATGAAGTATGAAATAAGGGGCTTGGATATGTCATTATAAAAAATTATTTGGAGATAGTGTATGCCAAATTCTAGTTAAGGGTTATTGTAAAAAGATTATCCAAATCATGACTTATATTTATAAATTAAAATAATAAAATTATATATAAAAAATAATTATAGATTCTTATCCTATTTTTCTACATGAATATTGCTCTTGGTTAGTTGAACACCATTACATAGGCATGCCTTCTCATACACAAAACGATGATGACAATGATGGATCATATAAAGCGGTGATATTGGGGAGACAATACCCTCTGTTGGTGACAATAAAAATGTTATATAGTTAAAAAAACTGTTGAAGAAAGACCATAAACAATATTTTTAGTATCATGCAATTATTAAATAACAAAAAAATGAGTATTTTAATATAATAAATACAAAGATATCATTTGTTGGATAAGAAAAAATTTGAAAAAAAAATCATATCATATCATGTCATACATAACTCTAAAAGAATAGAATGTATCCCCATGGAAATCCTTTGAAAATACATATATTAACTGTGATGATAAAATATTATATTGAAATATAAATCTTAGCTGATGAAATGAGAATCATTGTCCCTTTTCATTCATCTCAGGAAAATACCTCTACATGTTCACCAATTTCCATATCATGAGCCCAAACCCCTACCTGATCACAGATGTATAAATTATACATGCGTCCTAGAGGGACCACGTAGGGTGTGAAAATAAATTTATGTATCCCACCACAAATGTGTTGTTATCTTACATCCCTATCAATGTATGTGTAATAAAATTAAATAAAAAGGACATGTATATCAAATAAAAAACTTCTTCCCATGTGCTCAATATATACAAGTTAGAAATCACCTTATTCAACCATTACTGATATACCATGTGTCCTAGTTATAGATATGGTGTACAATAAAATGTCATAATATATATAATTACAAGGGAAAGGGTCATTAACATAATGAACAAGGAATTCACTAGTGAATAAAAATCAAATGATCCTTTAGGAACCTCATGAAATGTTATCTACGAAACCCCTTTCCAAATTTTACCTCCCATGTTAGAATCAAATAACTGGAATCATGATGAAATGAAAATACAAGTATATGTTCAATCATTTTTATCTTATTAAATCCCCTTTATCTCAAAGCTGGACATCTAATGAACAACGATGATTATCCACCAAATATATCATCATTGCTAGCTCAACAATACACATCCTAAAGAATAAAAATATTCATTCTCCTAAATAATTCTAAACAAAAATATTTGGAATACTATGTCCCCATCCCCCAACTGATGGTCTCCACACCATCAACATATTTATCCCCACCATCCATCTGACTTCCTACAGACATAACATCAAACCTAACTAATGGTTATCATGACACAAAATCGCAAATAATTGAATCATATACCCACATAAGTGGTCAACTACACCTCATCATTTATGTTTAATATACGTTCACATGACTCTGACCACACTTCTACCAAATAAGGTGTGTATAAATCAGCCAAAAATTTACCTGAGACACACCTTCCCCAAATTTCATAATACTATCAGAAGGTCTCTTAACCAAATGGTCAACACTATATCATGTTCCCTAGTTTAAGCCAATAACCTTAAGGCCTTAGTTACACAGTCTAATGTCCATGTAACCCATATAATGAGCCACATCACTTGTAATATTTTGACCTCCCCCATCCTATTAAATTTTATCAACTTAATTTATGTGAATATCATCACTACAATCCCAGAGGTAAGCTCATCTTGTTTTCAAGGAACCATAACAAACAATTTAGATAAATCTATTTAAATCAAATAACATGCCCAAACAACAAAAACCCATGTGGTCCATGGCACTAACCAAGAATATATAATTTCTCTACAAGGTGAAACATGCCTATACACATCTCATGGAATCAATTTAATAATAAAGTATAGGAATAAACTTTTAAGGGGATCTCTATATCTTATAAAACCCAATTTCATACTAAATAACACACCCCTGAAATTATTGAAAGGTAATTGAAAAAAATAAGAACCAACTACCTCATACTGTAAAAAATTGAATTATCAGATATTTTCCCTAACTGTATCTAAAATAGATAAATTTATAATTTCAGGCAAACACCCTGAATATAGGTAAAACAAATCACACTGATTTAACTAAATGTATGGATATAGAAAAGGGAATATTAAATTAATGGATTGGGGGCCATTCCGATATGGTTATAATGAGACTGATGGCTATCAAAAGAGACCATTGATTGAGGATTAGTTCAAATCATAGAAGGGGGAGGTGAGGAGAACCTGTTCCACTCAGGGAGGATCTAACGTTGTAGAATGATAAGAGGGGAGATCCTATTCGAAAAATAATTAAGAATGGAAAATTTTTAACCTTTTAAAAGGTTCCATAGGTACTGTAACATTTAAAAACCCATTTAAAAACCATGCAGTACCCACTGTCTATGTACTACACCTCACATTGGCTAAGCACGTAGTTTTTAAATTCATGAAAAAGATATTCGTGTCCCCTATGGTAAAATATTTAGAGTTTAATCCTAATGGTACAATACATATTCCATGGTTTGATAAATTATTCCAAGTGATGATGGAGGGGTATACAATTAATCATTGGAGGTTGCACAGTTAGTCTAAATTGGGTACCTCTTTCAATACACCCAAAATGATGGAATTCCAGTCATCGATGCCCCAGGTAACCCTCCAATGAAATAATCCACATGTCATGACTTTAATACAATCTCAAATTAAGCCATTCAAATAGAAAAATTCAATGAATTAGGTTTTGAAGAACATGAAAAGAATTGGTGTCACCACTAAACTCAAAAATAAATTCAAAACAAGTTATGGTATTTAAAATTCTTAAAACCCCTTGATGTTACAATATTTCTACCCTACTATAAATCATCCAATATATATAAATAATTACCAAAATATGGTACTAAAAATACACATAAGTTTTGAAAACAACCATGTCTACCCATTTCACTTGGTCATAAGTCATATCTCTCAAGGCACTCCCCCCCATAAGAGTTACCTACCCCATTTTATTCCTGACCTAAAACGTGAAATTATGAGGGTCCACCAACCATCTTAAGACTCAAAAGTCATCCCCTAATGAATATTCATTCAATATACACATTTTTTCAAAAATAATTCCCACATCATATCTTTCAACGATCAAGCACAATATTTCAATAGATTCCCCCCTTATGCCCATGCCACACATTGTGACAATGAGACCCGTCATCTCATCAAATGACAAAAATTAGTATTGGTTCCATGATCCTCACATAGAACCTAGATTTTATCAATTACCTTATTCCAATTCACCTAGAAATCTATTCATCTATTGATTATCATAATAAATATAGGTTCTGTGGACCACATATTCACATATTTATCCCAAATATAAGCCAATAAAAACATACTAAACAGTATAGAACTATTCCTTATAAAACATATATTTACCTCATGCATTAAAGATTGATTAAGAGAAACCCCAAACTAACCATGTTCATGACCAAAACCAGATATACCAAAAATTTTAGAAATATCCATGAGCTTTTCTGTACCTGGAAGCACCACAATGTGTACCTGGATAGAATCCCGATAACTTAAGGAATGGATTCCCCACAGATCTACACATGTTACATAAAATTTTCCCTATAGTTGGGTACCATTGTCTCTAACACGAAAATTACATGCTACTAAATCTATGATACCATCTCTTGGTACTACTCCCAGTCTAACCTCATATCACTGAGTCTATTTTAGTCCATAAATGTAGGATGTCTGAGAGGATTCCTATATAAATTCTACACATTAATGACCATTATGCATGCTCGACACTCCTTTAGAGGATTCTCACACTAATTCAGTACATGTTGTAGCTTCCCACACATGAATAAAAGTAATTAAGACCCACTCTATGGAGGTTTGTTTAATCCCTAGCATGGTGGCCCTGCTATGATTCTTCTTAACCCCTTTTCTTGAAACTGCAAGCACCACCACTAGAATCACATTACACAATTACCGGGATTGAGTATGAATGGAGATTCGAATTTCTATCATGTCACATACATAGATTATTTTAAATGTATTTTTATTTTAATTTCCATTATTTCTTTGTTTTGGGGGTTTTCAATGGTTTTATGGAGAATATGTGAGTTTACATGAATTGGGTCAAACCGTGAACCCAATTCCAGATTTAAAAATAAATTTTATTTCTTTTATAAATTTTTCATTTTTTAATATTTTTCACTCATTCCAACTCCTAAATGGCCTCCACTGATATAGTAACACCAAAATTAAAATTTGGAGCCTTTGGAAATCCATAACCAAGGTTTATGTTGGTTTTTATTTAAGGGTTTGGGCCTGCTCGAAATCCCAATTCCAGATTTAAAAATAAAATTTGATTAATTAATAAATTCTTCTTTTTTAAGTATTGTTCGATGATTCAAAGCCTCATATGCGCCCCTTGAACCCATCCACGCGCCCAATCTCTCTCTCCCCTCTTTGGAGCTCTTCTTCATAGCGATTTTGTTCTGAACCTATTAGGGTTTCTAAAATCGGGCAGAATTGGAGAGGTAAATTGATCCTTTCATAACACCTTCATTTTTCATTATTTTCCCCCATTTCAGTCCCCACATGACCTAATACGAATAATTTGAACCTCCATACCAGTTTTGGGTACTTTTTGATTCATTATTTGGTGGATTGGGGTCGATTCCATCAAGATATTTCAAGTAATGGAATTCCTTCTTGGTTCCTTCCATCCTATTTTAGTTTTATTTCATTTTTCTTGAAGTTCCTCATGTCCAGAAGTTGGGTTTAGATTCTAATGTCTGACTCGGTGCCTTTTGGGTGAATTATTGTGGTTTAGGTCTGGATTTATATTCCTTTTGGTGCAACAGTGGTGCGCTTAAGGTTTCACACCATGTTTTGAGGGTTTCGACTCAAAAGGGTAGGTGATTCCATGTGTAGCCATTTAATGATGAGTTAGCTTACATGGATTATTAATTTAGGATGTTTATAATCTATTTTATGTGCTGTGAAAACAGTTTTTATGGATTTGGATAAACATTTAATTTTTAGTTTCATTATAGCTTGAAATTGGGTACTTTTAATGTGTGACTCTTGGGGTAATGTTTGGGTTTAGATTATAACATCTGAAAGTGATTTATTAGTCTTGAAAGGGGATTCCAATTCTAGATTGTAAATTCCTTATTGTCATGTTGTCCTTGAAAGTCAGTTTTTTTTAATGAGTTTAAGGTGTAAAAACCTGTTGTACTTCTTGAAGGTGATTTATGAAAATGTGTGTTTTTCATGCGTATCTTTATGGTATTATTTGATGTATTTTTAAAACATTTGGCGGTGGTTTAATAGTTGTTTTAGGGCTGAAAAATTATGTTTTGGATTGGTATTGGTATGATTTTTCTTTTAAATGAGGGTTTCGAAATGGGTTTAGTTTGAAAACAATGGTTATACCTCCTGGGTTTGTTTTATAAAAATTTCTAATGTTTTATTTGGATAAACAAAGTTGGGAAAGGATTATATGTACTGTTTGGGTGAGTGTGTTCACATAATGTGGGTTTTTGAATGGTAAAGTGGTGATTTGAGATGTCAAACATTTTTAGAATTTCTTATAAATTGTTGAAATGTTTTACTAAATTTTGTTTTGTGTGCGAAACACGGGTGTGGGATATTTCATGTGAGTTTATTTATAAAATAAATTGTGAAGGTGAGAAGGTCATTGTGTGACATGTGTGTGGGCTGTTATGTGATTTGAATATCTTGTAATGGTTTTACAAAATTGTTTAATGGATTTGTGGAAGTGTTAAAGAAATGTGAAAAGTGTTGTAGGCAATTTGGAGTGAGTTTGATTTCAAAATGCATTTGAATGAAAAGTGGAATTTCTGACTTTGCGGGATGTACATGGGGCTGTTTGGTTAATTTATGATGTGGAAGTGATATTTGCATGTGAAAGCTATACTTCTTGGATTTCGGAACTTGTTTGAGCAAAAAGGGAAAACACGGGTATCTAGGTGGGTGGACGTGTACTAGTATGCTAGTGAATCTGTGGGGTTTGGCCTCAGTTTCACATAGAATGATTGATGCCTACAACTCTAACTAAAATATGATGATGATGATTGGGGACCACTAGGTTATGGGTATGTTCCCTATTAGTGGCGTGTGCATGAGAATGGATATTTGTGATGGTTACCTTCATCGAGATACGAGGTGCCTGGGACCCACAGCTAGCTAGTGCCTAGGGATTATTTCCCATTGATTGTGCTCACTGGATTCTTTGTTCTTACCATCAGTATACTGTATGAGAGGCTGGAAAATTCAGTAGCTATGGTATTTATTTTAAATGTTTTTATTCTTTAAATTAGCCCACCTGAAAACTGTTTTTATTTAATGGTGCATCTTTTAGAAATTTTAACTAGTATCTCATGTCTTTGAAAACATGCATGCCTTTTCCATTAAATTTTTATCACATGCAATCTATTAGTGGTGGTATCCTACTGGGATCTCTCCCACAACCTACATACACCTTTGGGTGTATGTATATTTTTTTATTTTATGTCACAGGTTTGGGTACAGGATTTATGCCATTGATTCAGGTTTTTAGTTGTCCATTGGAATGCAGTGTCATGGAGATAGATTGAGGGTGGTGCCTCTTTACTTGTGGAGGTTCTTGGGCTGTCCTTATTTGGTTATATACCATTTTAATGGTCTTTAAACATAGTTTTAACTTAGGTAATTCAGTTCTGAAATTTTGTAAAAGACGGTTTTAGTTGAAAAATCCAGATTTGTTTTATTGGACTCTTTTGTCGTTTTAAGTTTATAAGCTCAGGTAAATCGTTCCCAATTATCATTTTATGATACCTAGGCACTTGTGCCAGCCCATGGGGATCGAGAATGCCCTTCGGGTCTTGCCATGGACAGGGTCGGGTGCCGATTTTGAAGGCGACCAGATTTGGTTCGTGACAAAATGGTATCAAAGGAGGTTCGCTCCATTTGAGTCATGTTATTTGGGATATAGTCAGGATAGTATAGAGTTATGATTGTTGGGACATGGAATTCTGGTTATGGGTAGTGTGCTTGATCACCACACCTCATTTCAGGATTCAAGTTTCCAGGGGAAGTTGGTATTTTTCTATATCTTTTGGTTTTTTTGGTTTGATGATGATTAGGGGAAATGAAAAGAGAGTTGGGTTAATGGTCTCAATGAGCTTGCAGGGTCTGGAAAGCCATGTGGAGATGAGGATATTATCTAGAACACTCTCTGTGTCAGTGAAGTGATTGGAATATGGTTGTCAACCATATGTCCAAGTCACCCACTGAAACTAGTTTCATCTCACATTGTCTTGTGTTCTTTAGTTTTGAAATCTTGGAACTTTGGTTTTAAAGTGACTTGGTTTTAAGAAGTGTAATGTTTTTGTGAAATAATTTTCAAATACAGATGGAATGGTATGATTTATGAAATTTTGGAACTGAATATTCAGAATTATTTTGATATAGAAAATGGTGTGATTATACCTCTTTTGAAGGGAGAAACTGTATTGAAGTTGGTTTTGAAAAGTGTTTCCAATAGAGTTTTCTAAACAATCAGAGTGTGTTTTAATGGGATGATATGCTTTGAAATTGATGTTAATATCATGAATGTGAGTTATTTTTTAAATGGTTGTGACTTTCTGAAAATTTTTGTAAGATGTGAGTTGGGATTTTGATCTCGTGGTTAGCGGTTATGAAAAAAAAGGACGGTTTGGTTGACTGTTTTGGTTTTGAAAAGTGGAAAGAATTTTTGTTTTAACCTTTGGTATTTCCATTAGTGACCACATGCATGGGGTTATATGGGATGATGGATAGTTGATGGCACGACTGGATGAGTGTCGGGACGGATATGAGGAGGGTGTCCGGTGTGGCACAAAAACATGCATGTGTGAGGCCCATGGGGTACCATTGGTAGATACTCTTACTGTTGAACCGCTTGTTTTCAAAGAAATGGTTTTAAAGAAAAAAACATGATGTATTGATGAATAGTTTTTGGATGGTTTGTATTATGGGTCTTTGAAGATTTTGTTTTTGTGGGATGTTTTTTTCAGTCCAATAACCCCTCCAATTTGAACTGTGTTTTGGGATTATATTTGGTCGGTAAGCTAGGTAGAAGAACCGGTTAGTAGTCTCCTCTGAGATATGTTTTGGGACACCTTTATGGTGGTTACCTTCATATGTTTGGATCTGGTTTATGGTTTTTTTGACCAATGGACCATCTTGGATGGGTCCTTGGGTTCTCCCGTTGGATAAGGTACGGCCCCATTTAGTGTTAGTGAACAACTGAAGTGCAACCCGTATTGTTTCTCCATTGGAAAATCCTCCAGTTGATCGATATATGTAATATTTTCTAGATCATTGTTGATTGAGTCTACAACCATTCATTTAGTTGATTTGTAGATCCTCTTGTAGTGGGATAGTTCTTGTGGAAGGTTGAAAGAGGCCTTGGTTTCTTAAGATTCATGATTCATTAAAGGTGGAAGTGTTCATTGGTTATTAGTGTGGATGAGTGTCTTGATGGTGTCTAAGAGGGCCTCTGGGTTCTTCATATTTTCCTTGAAGCAAGAGTTATTATTAAAACACCAATTTTTTTATTTTGGTCCTGATAGGATATTGTGTCCACTTTTTGGACTTGTCTGTTGTTTAGGGACTTGGAATATGGTCATGTTCCATGTATTGTTTCTATCAATCACAAGAGTCATGTTCGGTGACGCGTAGTGATGTTGTGTGCTCTTTTGACTGTAATGGTCAAGGTCACACAGTCCTCTTAGGTTCTCTGTTATGTTGGGAGTATGTATACCTTGGGAAAAACATCAAATCCTCTATCTTAGAGGATGGTGTTTATATGTGTCCTACCCTTCTGTTGTTTATCACCCAATGAATCAAGGTGTGATGTGTGTGCTTATTCTGATCCCATGTTTCAGTGAAATGTATGGTTTTGGTAAAGTGAGTTATGGAATGTGTTATGTCTTGATGAATGCATCAGGGTATGCGGGGTAGTTGTCTGTGGAACCGAAAGAAGAAGTTCCACATAGGGGTTTCAACAGCCAAACTGTGTGGCCGAATATGCTTTAATATTTTGAGCTCCAGCCATAGGTCCCGGAGAGAAGCTGGTGCGTAGTCAGGGGAAACCCCAGTGTCGTTTAAACCCTTGTACAATATCCTATCCTCAGTATGAAAGATAGGAAGAGTTTAAACCAATGGTGTCATCATATTTCTTCTGTTGTTCATGTTCGGTGGAAATAGGTGGAGGGTCTTGTACCCATGTCATCACACAATGTTATTCCCTCCCCCTTTGGTTTCCATTGAGTAATTGGAGAATGGTTGGAAATTTGGCTAGACAAGTTGAGCCCACGGTTTTCACATGGTTAGTTCTAACCATGAACCAAAAAAATAACCATAAAGATATAAGGATCCACATAGTTATCGCAAAATTTCTCAAACTGTGCAGACTAACCGTGTGACCGTCCCAACTCCTTAATTTTGGGGTCTTTTCGTGTCATCCCACGGCGGTCTGTTAAGATGGTTGGTTCTTGTGGTGGGAAGACCCACCATGCGTATCATGCATATTATATTGTAAATTTTTAAGAATGTATACCCCTTGTACTAGGGATTCTGTTTGGGCCTTTCCCTATTAGTGTCTTGATTCTGTATCGGGAAAAAAATTAAGTTGTCTCTTATGGTGGGGAGCTCATTTGTTTCTCTTCATACAAGTAACTCATGTTTTTACTTGGTATTGTATGGGAAGTAGGTAATATAATTTGGAGATATCTAACTACTTTCATCTTCCTTGGGTAAAATTTGGGACTGGAGAGTGCCCAATGTATTTGTTAAAGTAAGGTAAGTGTAACCTTGTTCAATGTTATTGTTCGTTTGGGTGAATTGCTTGAGTCTTGTTCAGATAGTGTTTGAGGAGTTTTATTATGGGATCAATTATGAATGTGATTGAAAATTTCAGGAAAGTGGTGTAAGTTTTTTTGTGAGAGTAATCCTTCATTAATTGATCACGGGAGGTGTTTTGGCCTTTGGGGGAGAAACCTGACAAAGGAGTACCTCTTGATTTCTCCGTTGGGTTTGGATGTTACTTTGGCATTGCTGTGACATTCCGGGGTGGAAAGTTTTAATGGTGGGGAGAATTTTTACATAAATAGATTATTTTAAATGTATTTTTATATTAATTTCCATTAATTCATTGTTTTGGGGGTTTCCAAAGGCTTTATGGAGAATATGTGAATTTACAAGAATTGGACCAAACCGTGAACACAATTTCAGATTTAAAAATAATTTTTTTTATAACGTTTTAATTTTTTAATCTTATTCACTCATTCCAAATCCTAAATTTCCTCCACTGATATATTAACACCACAATTAAAATTCGGTGCCTTTGTAAATCCATAACCAAGGTTTATGTTGGTTTTTATTTAAGGGATTGGGCCTGCCCGAAATCCCAATTCCAGTTTTAAAAATAAAATTTGATTAATTAATAACTTATTCATTTTTAAGTATGTTTCAGTGATTCAAAGCATCATATGCGCCCCTTGAACCCATCCGTGCACCCAAGATCTCTCTCCCCTCTTTGGAGCTCTTCTTCATCACGATTTAGTACTGAACCTATCAGGGTTTCTAAAATCGGGCAGATTTGGAGTGGTAATTTGATCATTTCATAACTCTTTTATTTTTCATCCTTTTTCCCCCATTTCAGTCCCCACATGACCTAATATGAATCCTTCGAACCACCATACCAGTTTTGGGTATTTTTTGATTCATTATATGGTAGATTGGGGCCGATTCCATCAAGATATTTCATGTAAGGGAATTCCTCCTTGGTTCTCTCCATCCTCTTTTAGTTTTATTTAGTTTTTCTTGAAGTTCCTCATGTCCAGAAGTTGGGGTTCGATCCTAATGTCTGATTTGGTGTCTTTTGGGTAAATTATTGTGGTTTAGGTCTGGATTTATATTCATTTTGGTGCAAAAGTGGTGCGCTTAAGGTTTCACACAATGTTTTGAGGGTTTCGACTCAAAAGGGTAGGTGATTCCATGTGTAGCCATTTTATGATGAGTTAGCTTGCATGGATTATTAATTTAGCATGTTTATAATCTGTTTTCTGTGCTGTGAAAACAGTTTTGATGGATTTTGTTAAACATTTAATTTTTAGTTGCAATATAGCTTGAAATTGGGTACTTTTCATGTGTGACTCTTGGGGTAATGTTTGGGTTTAGTTTACAACATATGAAAGTGATTTATTAGTTTTGAAAGGGGATGCCAATTCTGGTTTTTTAATTCCTTATTGTCATGTTGTCCTTGAAAGTCAGTTTTTTTAATGAGTTTAAGGTGTAGAAATCTGTTGTACGTCTTGAAGGTGATTTATGAAAATGTGTGTTTTTCATGCGTATCATTGTGGTATTATTTGATGAATTTTAATAACATTTGGGGTGGTTTAATAATTGTTTTAGGGCTGAAAAATTCTGTTTCGGATTGGTATTGGTATGATTTTTCTTTTAAATGAGGGTTTTGAAATGGGTTTAGTGTGAAAACAATGGTTACACCTCTTGGGATTGTTTTATAAAAATTGCAAATGTTTTATTTGGTTAAACAAAGTTAGGAAAGGGAGTATATGTACTGTTTGGGTGAGTGTGTTCACCTAATTTGGGTTTTTTAATGGTAAAGTGGTGATTTGAGATGTTAAAAATTTTTAGAATTTTTAATAAATTGTCGAAATGTTTTACTAAATTGTGTTTTGTGTGTGAAACACGGGTGTGGGATATTTCATGTGAGTTTATTTATAAAATGAATTGTGAAGGTGAGAAGGGTATTGTGTGACATGTGTGTGGGCTGTTATGTGAGTTGAATATCTTGTAATGGTTTTATAAAATTGTTTAATGAATTTGTGGAAGTGTTAACGAAATGTGAAAAGTGTTGTAGGCAATTTGGAGTGAGTTTGATTTCAAAATGCATTTGAATGAAAAGTGGAATTTTTGACTTGCGTGATGTACATGGGGCTGTTTGGTTAATTTATGATGTGGAAGTGATATTTGCATGTGAAATCTGTACTTCTTGGATTGATGAACTTGTTTGAGCACAAAGGGAAAACCCGGGTATCTAGGTGGGTGGATGTGTACTAGTATGCTAGTGAATCTGTGGGGTTTGGCCTCAGTTTCACTTAGCAAGATTGATGCTTAAAACTATAACTAAACTATGATGATGATGATTGGGGACCACTAGGTTATGGGTATGTTCCCTACTAGTGGTTCGTGCACAAGAATGGATATTTGTGATGGTTACTATCACCGAGATACGAGGTACCTGGGACCCACAGCTAGCTAGTGCCTAGGGGTTATTTTCCATTGATTGTGCTCACTGTATACTTTGTTCTTACCGTCGGTATACGGTATGAGAGGCTGGAAAATTCAGTAGCTATGGTATTTATTTTAAATGTTTTTATTCTTTAAATTAGCCCACCTAAAAACATTTTTTATTTAATGTTGCATCTTTTAGAAATTTTAACTAGCATCTCATGTCTTTGAAAACTTGCATTCATTTCTCCATTAAATGTTTATCACATGGAATCTATTAGTGGTGGTATCCTACTAGTCTCTCTCTCAAACCCTACATACACCTTTGGGTGTAAGTAGATTTGCTTATTTTATGTCACAGGTTTGGGTACAGGATTTACACAATTGATTCAGGTTTTTAGTTGTCCATTGGGATGCAGTGTTGTGGAGATAGCTTGAGGGCAGTGCCTCATTCTTTGTGGAGGTTCTTGGGCTGTCCTTATTTGGTTATATACCATTTTAATGGTCTTTAAACATTGTTTTAACTTATGTATTTCAGTTCAGAAATTTTGTAAAAGACGGTTTTAGTTGAAAAATCCAGATTTGTTTTATTGGACTCTTTTTTCGTTTTAAGTTTATAAACTCTGGTAAATAGTTCCCAATTATCATTTTATGATACCTAGGAACTTGTGCCAGCCCGTGGGGATTGGGAACACCCTTTGGGTCTTGCCATGGACCGGGGCGGGTGCCGATTTTGAAGGCGACCAGATTTGGTTCGTGACATATCATCTATCAGATCCTCATGAATTTTTAATGAGAATAATCCAATACAAAGGATTTTTTCCTGCATCTGATTGGAATTCATTAAAAAATACACGAAACACCTGATTGTTGAGGTGTAATCGCCACCATATCTGGTGTGAAAGAAAGAATATCTGTGAATATAGATGCATATTATATTGTATAAATTCCTCCCTACCGATGGTTCAAGAAATATAGTTATATCTCACTCCAATAATCATAAAAATGATTTTCAAAATGAACCGGGATTCAATTTCATTCCAATAGAGTCCCTCGTTTCCTCCTAATTGCACATTTATATCCCACTAGTAATTTTATGGTCTTTATATCATGTAGTTAGCTGGCCCCACCCTCCTGACTGAGGCTGTATTGAGCAATGATGTTATGTTATAAAATGAACTTATCCAGTTCTCTTCTACCTCCTGTCTACTATCACCATAAAATAAGAGTGGTGGTGTTACTAGAACTCTCGATTCATGTACACTGTAGATGTATCTGCTCTTTGACCTCCTCGGTCAATCCCTGGATCAACTGAACAAGACTAGCTCTAATATTTTCATCCAAACATGGTAATATTCCTACAATTATAAACTCTACATCCTTTGTTAGAGAATATACATGAGCGTATACCTACGGCTCATGTTCAGCCTCACCCTCAATGGAATCATCCAAACCCTCAGGGGCCTTAATATGTGCACTCTCTTATGGAACCATATCAGTGACCTGCATACCGTGCACTAAAATAGACCTAAGTGAAATGATGTGAAATACCTATACCATGGTTAAGAAATCATATCAAACATATATATATATATATTATGAAAATAATGAAATAATTATAATAAACCCAATATCAAACCCATTAAACTCCCCCATAGAAACCATGTCACATGATATATTGTTTCATTGCCTCTAAACCACCCATATTAAGGACAATTATCACATATAAATCAATCCTAATAGTCCTTCATCTACCCATAACAGAGTCTCGAATAACATATATTATGAGGTAGTCAAGTAGAATTCTACTAAATAGAGGCTATGTTTGAAAACACTATTGATCTTCCTTTACCGAACTATTCAATTATCACCCCTACGATTATCCCTTCCTTCTCAAATAAAACACCAGCCTATATATTCATGGAAATCACATCATAAATAGATTTCATTGGAATGACATTCCGAGGATGGCTGAGTAGAATGACATTAATTAGTGGCTATATGAGGAAACATTATTTAACTTACATTGAAAACATTTTAAACAACCCATCCCATCTTAGCACAATCCATGTTCCCAATAACAATCTCAAAAAACATATCATAAGAACACATGTAATAAAAAATCTATGTTAGAATCTATAAAGAATATATAATCACCCTTTTATATTCTAGGTGACGAATTCACATCTCATAATGGATAATAATCAAACCATTGTTCACCACTCGAGGTGGAAATCCAAACATATGTAAATTCCCACACCATAAAAACAATTTCACAACATTAGAAACCAGGTTTCCCCTCCATTTATGGGGTTGTATCAAGAAAAATGGATCTCCAAAACTATAATGAAAACATTCTATTCTCTAGTCTACATATCCCAAATAGTATTACTCAAATAGAAAAAAGGGAATAACTATGATACCATTTGTAGTATCTCGACTCAGTTTTCATTGTGAACTATGATCAGGGATCTTTGGCCATAAGGCCATTGGTGCACCACCACATACACCAAAAGCTATCGAGTTGCATTTAGTATGTAAAAATGTGGTAATAATGATATTATAACCATTGGTGGGGATAAAAATATTGATAAATTTCCAAAAATAGAGTTGTAATAAATATTATAAGAAACATTACTAGTAACCTACAATAGAAGAAGTAAAAAGAAGAAACAATAGTAATGAATAAGTAATAAAAACATATAATTTGTAAAATAAAATTCCTTTTAGATTAAAAAACTACATTCTATACCATTAAAAAATTAAAAAAATAAAAAATATAAATGTTCATTATGGAAAAACATTTAATTTATATATATTATTCATGATGATATAAATGGAGACGCAAAAATAAACATCAGATGATTAAATAACCTCGATGGTCCCTTTCCTTCTAATTCATTCCAATATCACATCATGATCACAAGAGTCCTACTCCTAGTATGAAAACCATAACTATTCAATGGTGAATAAATTATATCAACATCATAGAGTGACCATTTAGTGTCTGTGAATGAATATTAGTAGGAAACCACTGATGTGTGACTATATTACATCCATGGTAATGTAGGTGAAATAAATTCAAATAATAAGAACACATATATCAAATAAGTAACATTCCAAATTTGTTTCATTACTACTACAAGGATTCAGTAACTTTTTCAAATATTAACTATACCATGTCACCCATGTTAGATATATGCAATTCAATAGATTTTCTTGCATATATATGACTAAACTGTAGAGGATCCTTATAATATATATCAAGAAACTCCTTGCTGAGTAACAAGATGAATACCCCACATGAACCACATGTAATGATATTGCCAACACCTCATTCCAACCAACTCCTCTTATGTTATAATCTAATAACATGAATCCTGAAGTAATTTCAAAAAATGTACCAAGTCCCTAAAATATCATCCCTAAATATCATTATCCCATAAATGCATGATATTTTAGGTATAGTGATTGTTTTCTTCTAAACACAAAACCACCACCCGCTAAACATCCATTGTCTAGTGGAATTGAATTATCCATCCTCAGAAATAATTCTGAACTAACAACCTCAATAAAAATTGAACCTCTAACCCCAAATAATTATGTCAAAATTGTTAGCTAGGGTATCCTTACTATCTATGTTTATTTATATGAAAATAACCTCTAACCTCACTGGTGGTCCACACAATCCAATGTCACAACTAACAGAGGATTCAACATGCACAAGTTATCAACACCACCTTGTCATCTAAGTCCTATAATTTTCCTAATGAATCCAATAGCACGTCGACCAATCATGGTGAGAAGTAATAACCAAAACATGTACCTACGTCATAGTATCCCAACATCTCATTCCCCCTTGAATTGTCTTTCAACATCAAGGTAGAAACCCTCTCATGACCCCTGGACCATGCTCGTAAAAACATCACCATGTCACCTCAATCCAATGTTCATGTCTAACATCCAATGGTAAACATAAACCATTTGAACATTATCATCTCCCATTCTACTGGATTAATTCTCATCAGTCCATGTGATTTTCATCACCTCATTCTTCATGAAAAACCTGCCACAATATCATAGAACCATCACAAGAAATTTATATAAATGAATTAAATTATGATAACCCACTCAACCTTAATGATACCCATACTTAACATACATGTATATTACATAATTTTAGATGAGTATATAGTAAATTTAAAAAATAAATGTTCTACGACCAAAATAGTTATATGTCATCGGAAAAATGGGAAAAACGTCGATCTTTGTGATAAAACATCAATATCTCCCATAAAGATCTATATTATTTGTACTTCTAGGAAAAAAAATTCTTCATAAAATAGAGAAAGGAAACATTAAAAATGGGTGAGCATAGATACTAAATAAGAGTATATATGTAATATTTTTAAGAATAACATGAAAAAAGGGTATGGAAATCGAACATAACATTTGAAGATCATACCAGGGATATTATAGATCATAATAATGATTGTAAGTTGATAAGGCATGACCAATAAGGAAATAAAGGACATAATCATTGAAATAATTACTTTCGAATAAAACATGGAGTTCTAGAAAACACGTAATCATAAAAAAAACCCTATGAAAAGGTGTATTTTCCATGCGCATTGTAATATGTATGTCATGGTCAAATCACCAGTGTACATACTTTGGGATTAAGATTTCCTCCCATAGCCTTTTGATTCATGCCTATGATGTGATCATGTGTACCCTCTTCTTCCAAGATAGGGATTTCCTACCATTTACCCTCAAATTTAGGGATTTTTATTTTCTCCCATATACTCTCTTGTTTCAGGAATAATATTTCATCTCATTTACCCTATTGTTTTAGGTTTCGGATTTCCACCCATATACCCTCTTGTTTTAGGTTTGGGATGCTCTCTCGAATACCCTATTGTTTTGGGAATGGGATGTCCTCTAGTGAAACCTTTGAGATCGTAAAAATATCTATCATCACCTAATTCATTTTAGGGAGATATAGGTCCCACCCTTAACATAGTGAATTCAATTATTCATGCACCACCAAACATTCATCATATCATGTCCCATGAGAATATATGGGTTCTATAAACATGAAATCATATCCAATGAAATGAAATGGGTATCATTAACATTTTATCTTATCATAAAATAGAGAAAATAGATATGTTTCAAAACCATTTCATAAAAACAAAACCCATGAAAATAAGTGGGTGCAAAATCATATTACCCATGTAAAATAAATGGATTTTAGAAAGATATAACCTGTAGAAGAGAAATATATTTCAGAATCATATAACTAATGGAAGAGAATTTGGTTTTATAATTACTATATTATTAAGAATAACCCATTCATATGAAGGTATGGAATATATCATTTATTTCATTTTCTTGAAGGGAATGAGTGACATCAACAGATGTCATAAAAGATAGAAAATAATTTTGAAACAACATCCAATGAAATTTCATGATGAAACTATAATTTCTTCATTAAATAATTTTTAAAAAATAAAACCATTTAAAATTTATTTTAATATACAATAAAATGAAAATATATACATAATACATGATATCATGTTGAAATCCCTTTTCCAGGACAACTTATAAAACAAGATTCAAAACACTTTAAAAACATGTTTCATAGATTTTTTTTGGTAATTCATATGGAAATTATGAAAAATATTTGAAAACCATAATTTTGAACCCTTATAAAGAAATCGTGAAAATTATTTGAAAAAAAATTCATTGAAATTATCATTGAAAACTTATAAATATTTTTTAAAAAATATTTAGGAATAAATTTCATTGAAATTAACATTGAATAATTATAAAAAATGCTTTAAAATACACTGAAACCAATTTTTCTTGAATATTACTTTTAGAAAAATTATTAAAGATTATCATTTTGTAAATTAAATGGAATCTAAAAACAAATGATGGTGGGTAAATATGTACATGTTTTAAAAGATAAAGGGAAAATTCCCTTCGAACTGTGAATGTGTTTAAAAATATTCTTTGTTTGGAAGAAACCAAAATCACTCCTTTAAAGAGAAGGTTAAAATAAAAAAAGAATAAAAAATTATTTTAGATATTATTTGGAGAATGGTATAATATTATTGGAAATAGTTTTTATAAATCCAATATTTTATACTGAAGAGAGGGTATGGTAAGGGATTATTAAAAACACATAACTATCTTATGTACCAATGAGTAGAAAATGTTGCTCATACCTTGATATATCATTAAAAAACCATATATAAGGAAAATCATGAGAATAATTTAGATTTATATACAATATTTCATAAAAGGAAGTATATACTATAAAAATCTTGAAAAACATATGATATTGTTTCAATAAACTCATATTAATTGGTTATATGGGATCACACTCTCCTTGTAAGAAACAAAACTACATGAAGCAAAAAATATCATGAAAAATGAAGATTCATTAAATAGCTGGTAATTTGGAATTATATTCACCTTAATAATATATATGGTTCATAAAAAAACATGGTTCTCGAAGAATGAATATTGAAACAAAAATATTTTCCTGATTTGGTATCTTTTGAATGAAAACACCATGAAAGAAGGATAATAAAATGTACTTGTAAATAATAATAAATTTAAGTATAAGTTACCTTGTATACCATCATGGTAAGTACATAAAAAACACATAAAAATGAGTGGATAACCAAACATGTAGCTTATATAAATAAAAAGTGATATGAAATCCCCTTACTTATTTTTGGCTCTCATTATACTCGTCCAATCATACTCTTAAACGGTTATCTTATTTCGGTTTGTGCCAAAAGTTTTCCTTGGAAGATGATATGTCTAAAGGGAATATTCAATGATTATGGGAGGGAAATTGAGAGCTTATTTGGTCATATTATGAGTGATCCAAGGGTATTGGGAGGTGTAAAGAAGAGGGATTGTTGGAGGACTTTTATAGGGAAGGAAAAAGACTCACATGGTATTTTAAAAAACATTTTAAGTTTCCACATGCTATTATATAAAAAATTAATTAAAAACACAAAAAAATGAATCAAATTTTTATATCCAAAGTATGTCCATATTATGGGTTTTGGACACCGAAATAGGTCATTTGAGCCACTAATGTGATGGTTTAATCACAAATTATTCTTAATTTGGGCATAATCATTGTGATTAATTTTAATCACATTTATTAATATTTTTAGTAAAAAAATTAAGTTGATATTTTCAGAATATAAATGTTATACTAATTAAAATGATGTATATTAGTTTTTTGAAAATAAATTAATAGATGGTGCAAAATTAAGAATAATCATAATCGTATAGACATGGCAAGAAATAAAACTATTAAAGTAAAATGTTCAACAGTTTATTAATTCGTTATATTAAAATTGAAAGTGAAATTGAATATAATTACTTAAATTGAAATAATATATGGGTAATTGATCTAATTTTACTTTAAATGTAATTTAAAATAATATTTATCATTAATAATTATTTATACGAAAATATAACTTTCAACTAAAAGGCTCTATATTTTTTTATTCACCAAAAAATTCTGTTTCTCAGAAAAATCCAAAAAATCCACCCTAAACTAATTCTCCTTTTATAAATTAAATAAAAATTAATATAACAAAATAAATTTATATATGTCTCAAAAAATATATTTATTGTTTTTAATAGAACGACATTAAGTGTTATACATTTGATAAAATTTTATATTTAAACATATAATTATTTTTCAAAAAAGTATATCTTTCATTATAAATATATTTTATATAAAAAAATTACAAACAATATATGAATATTTTTTTTTACTATTCATATTAGTCCGTCTAATTACTAGCTTATAATTATATCGATTAAATAATTTTGTCAATAAACAGATGTTTTATTAGAAACATCAATGTTGCATGTAACGTATTCCTAGTTAGTTTTGCAGGTATCAAAATGAATGTATGTATCGAGTGTCACATAATCCAATTTTGTATTTCATGTAGCGTATAAGAATTTGGTATTGTGTGCAGTTAAATCTTAGATGTTATTGGAGGAAGTGCCATCCTTGTCAGTTACATGTGAAAGGAATGTTTTGATCATTTTTTAATATATATATATATATATATATATATATATAATAACTATATCTAGTATAATGTAAAATGGTAAGTATCAATAATATAAAAATAATTATAAAAATAATTATTTCACTAAATCATGTGGTGTTACATTATACCGATATTAAAATGAATTTTTTCCGTGAAACTTTTCTGGGTTATCCATGGATTAATAAGTGAATGTTTTAATCATACAAACCCACATCTTAAAAATGAATACTAAAAATTCCATTAAATTGGGATGTTAGAACCATAATAGTTACCCAATGTAACTCATAAAGAGGTTACCATATAAGAGAAAATAGGTGGGACGTGAAAATATAGACAATAAAGAGAAATATTTCAACCAGGTTCTGATAGATAGTGATGTAGAACAAGGTTAGGAAAATTTTAAAACTCTCATATCATACAAATTGAGATTACCTAAAAGACAATCTAAATCATTTGAAATGAAGGAACTAAGAAAACATAATTCTATTAAAGATCATTTTTATAAAGATGATGAATTTTCTTGAAAATATATACATGCTTGCTTTTAGAACACAATCACCTTTAGTATTTTATTAATTCACATCACCTCATTCTGAAAAAAGGAAATTGAATTTTTTTTAATTCCTAAAGTAATAACAGATCATAAGACCACTGATATTCTATCCCATCCATCATCATCATAACAATTTAGTTTCAATAATCAAAAAATTATTCATATGTCATCATCTTGAATGATTAGACATTTTTCTTAATGACTTTATATTAATCATAACTAAAACATTAAATAAATGGTTAACATTGTAACCCATCCAAAATATAATACACCCGTTACTCCATAAATACGCTCTTATCTTAAACCAAAAAAATTATTTTATGAATTTGGGTCTATACTTGTAATTATAGAGTATAAAATGTGATTTCATTATTCTAATTGGAAATCACATCCATTGACAATTTATTTGACCATTTATTAAAATAAATGAAAAGTACAAAAAGAACACAATAAAAACCAAAATAGACAATTACATATCATATAAGTCAAACCCGTCGCCTTATTCTTGATCATTTCCTTCATCTGTGATGGTCGATTCCCACTCCAAACATTCATACTCCTTCAGAGTCATTATATACATTTGTTTGAGATTTAGTTTTTCCAAATACAAAAACTCCTTAGAAGAAGGCATTCCTTTTACTTTGATAGTAAAATATCTGTTAGGAATTTACTAAGGAATATAAGAATAATCCCCCCCTCGTCTTCTCCTTGGTGAAGCGGTCATAGATCCCCCAATCCCTGCCACATCATCCTTTTGATGCTGAACAACATCACTATAAGTGGTATGAACTCTGGCATCAGCATTCTCTTTATCACTGTCAGATATATCTCCCCATTTCCCAAGTGTAATCACCTTTTAATAGCTGCCATTAACTCCCTTTCGCTGCTCACCTTGACTGTTATTTTCAATCAATCCTAATCATTGTGGTTTCACCACATGTTTAAGACCATCAAGCACCCCCTTCTGTGGTAAACCATCTCCAAACACACCATTATGAGAATTCAAACCAGTTGACATATTTTCTATTTCACTCCATAGGATTTCTTCCTTATCAAGTGAGAGTCTCCCATGATTCAGGTCCTTTACACGATTGCATGAGCCATGCCCCAGCACCTTCTCAATATTTCATCCACTATGATGAAAATTCTGTTCTGACCCAAAAACCCCGCTACTATTAGGATCATACAGGGAATGATAATCACATTATGTCTCACCAAAGGATGAGGAATAAAAAATTAATTGGTATTATTCATAAATTATATAACATAACATTACCAACTAATGAGGTAAGGATAATTACATATTAATTATCATGGTTCACTTCATCCATTATGATCGCATAATCTTTCCCATGATCCTTTATCTTTAAGGTCTTTTATGGATTATCATTCAAATTAGTCCTTGGATTGGGGAAATTGTAAGGGTAATAGAAAAACTCCTTGAAATTGAGAGACTGATTTGTGGGAGGTACACTCTGTGTGGATTTCACATTATTTACATCATTATCTAACCCCCCCCCATCATTTCGACATTCAACTACTCTATGACCGTGCATTCTGCAAATAAAATATTTTTTAGTTTCTTTAATATAATTCAATAAAATTTTCAGCCAACAATTTATCCATAAATGCCCAATATTTTTCTTTTATCCATAGTTATTAGATTTTGTTCTTACTCACTCTTCCATTTCTTTTCAAAACCAAGAAATTGATATGTAACTCCAACCTCAATTTCAACATTAACTGCAGAATGCACAATCTCATTGTAGATACTAATGAATCTCATAGAGAACACACTTATGAGATTTGATCCTAATCCACTTAAGAAAATATTAAATTTTCATTCAGATTGGATGATTATACTATAGGTGTATATATTAAGACATTAGAAATTATCATTATAGGTACCAAACGATTCATCATCCTTTTTTTCAAAACAATGAACTAACCTTCCATTATTTTAGCAAGAACTCGTGGAATGTACATTATGAAGAATATATTATTTAACTCATACCAATACATGGATTTAATCTCATTATGCTTCCATGTATTCTTGATTGGAGAACACCACTGGTCTACTAAAACATCTAACTAATAAACATCCAGAGTGAATTTCTCAATATCCATACTCATAAGAATGGATAATTACATTTTAGTCATACTGATCTAGTGTTCATCACCAAGTGGATATGATTACCCACTAAAGAAAAGTGGATGATTCATCATGGATGACTGAGTGGGACATTTTCCGTCGAATTATATTTTTGAAACTCATCATGATTAATATAAAGTGAATTCTATGAGATTATAAGAAATATTTTTTATATTCTATCCCCAATACAATTTGGATCATTATGAAGAAATTTGTTTAACTTTTCATCCCAATATCCATTAACACGATTCCATCAGTTTCAATCGATTAGCTATAACCAAAGGCATAGTGTAAGACACTGTTATCATAATGAGGAACCACATAATCTTGAAAATTCACATATTTTGTTTCTAAATTATGAAACTTATATTATTATATGGCATGTTATGTTTTTATTAGGTTATTCAAAACTATTTTTTAATTAAATCCTTCATGATGGTTCATAGTGTGTTTGTGAATATACAATGTGTATCCACCAGGAGTGTCAAACCAATTGTAAAACAAGACTTGTATTCATGTACCAGATTACCTTGAGTTGGGATAGTATCATCTTATTAGTGTTATCACTCCAAGGATCATTTGTTCCATATCCACATCCACATATAGTATCTAGACAGTGATGCATTTCTAGGGAACCACTTACTCTATCCGTTCCCATAATTACAAAAAAAATACTATACATTATCCCATTATATTAATTAACCATATAGATATCCCTAGAACATATACATGTAAATATAAACAGGGATCTCACTAATGTTTTACTATCCCTATTTACAAAGTCTGATGAAACATTTCCTATGATACCAACTATAGATACACAGTCTTAGCATACATTTATATTATATCATTTTAGTTTAATATTTAGTATATTACAAAAATACATTATTGAGGAACATAAAAGTATAGAGTCTTTAAAAACATGGAAACAAAACATTCTATCTTGGTGAAATGTCTTAAAAATATACAATAAATATATACACCTTTACTACTTCTACATAAAACCTTTCATCATTATCTAGAGAATATAATCTTAAGAAAGGAGCCACCCTAGAATCTTAGTAAGGGTTAATAAATGAAATGTGTAAGAATATCATGAACGAAAGGGTATGTAATATTAGAATAATATATGAATATCATAACCTACATATTAGATATCATAAAAAAATATTTAATGTTTAGGAGACGTGAACTATAGAAAATAAATAATAGAAACCATAAAATAATAACTTAGTAATCAAACTTATAATGGTGGAAAACGCATAAGAATATAAAACCCCTATGTCATGGTGGCCTACCATGGCCATTGATACATATTATGATTGAGATAATCACCCATGGAACTTCTTTGGGATTGGGATACCCTCTTATATACCCTCTTGTTTCAGTGATGGGAAGTCCTCATGTGTACACTCTTATTTTGGAATTTGGTTGTCCTCATGTTTACCCTCTTGTTTTGTGGAATGTGATTTCTTCTTCTTTACCCTCTTGTTTAGAGATTTGGATTTTCCTCCCATATATGCTCTTGTTTCAGGAATGGTATATCCTATAGGTTACCCTCTAGTTTCATGATTGGGATTTCTTTTCTTATTACCTCTTATTCTGGGATTGATATGTTATCTAATTTACCCTCTTCTTTGGGCATGAAATGTCCTCTTGCCTCTCTTTGAGCTCAGAAAACATTTTTTACCCAATTAATTGGAGATAGATACAGGTCTCACCCATTATATAATGTTATCATAAATTCATGTACCATAAAATATTCATCATATCTTGAACAATGAAAAGATATGGGTTTTATAAACAACATATCATAACCCACAAAATGAAATGTGTATCATTAACATTTTATCACATCATAAACTATAGAAACGAGATAGGTTTCTTAGTTATTTCAATAAAACATAACCCATGAAATAAAGTGTTTTTTCAAAATAATATAACATGTGGAAAAGAAACATATTTCATATTCATATTTCCATTAGAAGTGAAATGGATTTTCATCAACATAAAAGCTCTTGATAGGAAATCATTTTCAGAATGTTCTTGAAATTAAGAATAACCTAGACATATAATATTTATCAATGTAACCTTTATATAATTTTCTAGAAGGTTATAAGTAACATCAATAGATGTAATCCTAAATAGAAAATAATTTTGAATCATATTAAAACAAATTGTGAGGAATATATCATGTGTTATTTTAAAATGAACTTTTAACATGTAAATACAATTGAAAATATTTTTCCATGAAAATAAATTGATAACATGTAATGTAGACAAAAAATAATTTTGAAAAACATATTCCATGAAAACATATCTAATAAGATTCAATATATTTTAAATTTTTTTACCAATAACATTTGAAAACTTATAAAGAATTATTAAAATGTTTTTTAAAATCATTACTTAAATGTTTTATGAATAAATAAAAAAAATTATTTTATACCCATTTCTTTGAAAATATCTTTCAAAACATATAATGAATGCTGAAAAATAGTTTGGAAACTATTTCATTGAAATTAGCTTTGAAAACATATAAATAATTATTTAAAAAGATTAAAAAAGGTTATTACATCAAAATTTGATAAAAACATTTTATAAAAGATTAAACTTTTATAAATTTTATGTGAGCTTCCAATATATGAGAGATGGTAAATCCATACATTCCTTTCAATCTGAATAGAAAATTACAATTGTACGGTAAAAAGGGAGAATAAATTCCATGTTCAAAAATAAAAATGAAGAATATGTGGAAGATATTTTTAAAAGAGAAAAAACGTAAAAATTTATATTAGAGATTATATGAAAATGTTATAATTTTCATGGAATGTATTTTATAAAACCTAAATATCTAACCAATGTGAGGGTATGATCATGATTTCATAAAAACAATTTCTTAACTATATTACGTACCAACAAGTTGAAAATGGTAAACATATATGACAATATAAATAATTTATAGAAAAGAAGAAAACTCAAGAGAATTATTGATATATTGAGGCAATATTTCATCAAAGGAATAATAATCGTTAATAATCTCAAAATTTGAGGATATTTTTTTAATAACCTGTTACTAATTTGTAACATGGGATCACACAATCAATTTAAGAAATAAAAATTACATTAAGATTAAAATATCATGAAAAGATGTAGATTCATGATATATCAGGTAATTTAGTAGTGTTTGAACCACAAGATGACTTTAGGAACAAAACAAAACATTAGTCTTGGAGAATGAAAATTGATAAATATATATTTTACCAATTAGGTAACTTCTGAACGTAACCCCCATGAAAGAATGATCATAAAATGGACACGTGAATACCCACAAATTTAAGTATAAGTTATGTAACACACCGAGATTTTATGAGAAATGTTATTTTTAATTTCTTTGATGTCTTTTGTTGTATTCTACACCAAGATTTTATTGTTCTATACACAACACCATAATTGCTTTTAGTATACGCAACAATATTCTAGGCTTGCATTACATGAAAGAGCAACATTCCTTGATAGCGTGCATTGTACGCAATACCGAGTTTCACTAAAAAATGCTATGTTATTACAATATTATATAAACTAGCTGTTATGAATAGTAATAACCACTTTTTGAAATTTAATAAATTTTATATTTCAAAATGGACTTCAGTTTTTGATTCAAAATAACAAAATTAGCCTAGGGTGATTTTTTGGTATTTTTCTGAAAACATTCAATTTTTGATGAATAGTGAAAACACTGAGTTTTTGGTTAAAACCGACTTTTTATTTTAATGATAATTTATTTTATTTAAATTTATTTTAGGGAAAAATAGATACATAATACCTATATATGTTCAATTTAATTCATAGGAGTCTTTTTATAATAATTTTATATGTATATAAATTTTATTGAACATTTCACCGTCTTTTACCAACCTCCTATGAGAATTTTCAATTTCACAAAAAACCTAATTTTACCTCTTATGTGAGTGGAATTTCAAAAATCTGAGAGAAATGGTTAATATTAAAGAGTAAAATTTTGTTCAATAAGATAAAAATAATTTTTGGTGAATAGTATCTTTTTACTTTTATTTACCACGATTAAAAGTTAATAGGGTCATTAATTGTAAATATAATATTATTATTACCTAAACACATGTCCTAATTCTATTGGATAAGTTTAATTCTACCAAAAACAACCATAAGAATAAAATATTACCCTTTATGTCCACTTGGATTAGATTAGGACATTTGTTATTATTTTATTTAAAGAAGAGATAAAATAGTTAAAATCGAAGTTTAATAAATAACACATTTTTAATATAGAGTTATACAGAATATAAATCCGACTATAAATATTAATTATAAAGATAAAATTATATCCTACATAAATTTATTTTATTTATATTTTTTAGACATTAAATAATTTAATTTATTTATGACACAATGATGCTGCAGTAATTACCTTATGAATGAAATATTAACATAATTGATATTATAGATACCCAAATAAATGTAATTTGAGACTTTTAGGAACTAAAATAATTATATAGGTTAATATAACATATTAGGTTTTTTAAGATGAATTGTCCTCGAAGTTATAATTCTTTTATAAATTTAGAGAAAACAAAATACCAAATAGTGTCAAAATTGACAAATTTTTTTTTAAAACATATATTTATATTATAAATTGATATAATGGTCCTAAAAATATATGGTTCGTCCAAAAGACTTATTTAATAATATATATGATATTAATGAACAAATTGGTGTTCTATTGGCAGTTTATAGTATGTTTATTGAGCATATTGTGTAGGAATACAAGAAGTCACTGTAAAAGTTAAATTATTTAACTTAGAGTTAAATCTAAAGGATAAGGTTAAAATGGTAACGTAAACTTGTATAAAACCTATTTATTGAGTGTATTTAGACCCATACCCACCCTAGACTAGAAATAAGTCTCTTTGATCCATTATAAACCTACTATGAATTTATTATCAAATAATATTTTATGTTTTTTCTAAGGTTCCCTTCTCCTCACTTATGAAAGGGCTGCTCCTCCCTCTTCTCTTAAAACAATTTTGAGCCTTAAAGCTCGGAAAACCCCTTAAAATATCTCTTATAAAACTATCTAGTTCTATCATAGAGTTTATGGTCTTCTAAAACTACCAAACCTAGTTCCCTAAGAGAATTATTAGAAGAGGCACGTCGAAGAAGAGTTAATCTCTTCTACCGATTCTTTCAAATTTCTATCTTCGTCCACTTCCTCCTTCATTGTTATTTCCATTATAAAATAATAACTACAGTATGTTCTATATAACTTTATGTTATTATAAAAACGGTACAACCATATTAGTTATTTTACCCATCATATTAATGAAAAAGTCACCACACGTGCGTAAATATGGATTACCGTCTCCACGTCGTGGTGTAGCTTGTTATTCAAATATTTCATAAATTTGATGGGTATAATAATGAGTATAAATTATTTACATAATAAAAATAACATTATTATGATTCTTTATATATAATATACCATCCAATTATATATTATTTTAATATAAAAAGAACGATATCATCGCTCGTGCGTACGTATAGTCTACCATATCTGCGAACGCGATGAGATTCATTTTTCATGATTAAGCATTCCAGTATGATTATAATTTATATATAATAAATAATCATGAAATATATTACATTATAATGATATTTTATTTATGTACATATATGTTTATTTTACATAATTCCATTCAATTCAATAAGGAAATGAAATCTGTGTTTATGGGTATGTACGGCCTGCCGTCTCCATGAACGATGTATTTCATTCCATTTATCGATCTATAATATATATATATATATATCATATATATAAATCATGTTTTAAATAATTGAATTATATACTTCATGATTTAAATAATAATATCAATAACAACAAGTCGAAACGCGTATGATAAATGAAACGATTTTACCTGAAATGCTGCTTTAACATGGAATTTACAAAAGAACTGGTAATATAAAGTCATAAGTGAACCATATATGATATCATAACAATAAATATGATTCTCTAATAAGTCAATGACATTATTTAAATCATTATACATGAGTTTGGGATACATATGAAGCATATCAGACCTAAGGAAAGGGATAATTTTTCAAATCTCATTTTTATCCGAGATTGCTTATACATATTTACTAGGGTTATATTATTCATCCATGTCCACGAAAATGTTTTTAATAAAGTTTTTAATATTCTTCCATGTATTTTTAATGTCATGTTTACCCCTATTTGACTTTTACATTTTGTTATGGATGAAATATTTCTTTTGTTTACCATACGAGGAACTTTTTGACTTTTCTGGAAAAAGTATGAGGAGAATGTTTTTTAACTTATACGGAATGAATAGATTTTTACAGTTTCAAAATGACTTATTTTCATTAATCTTAATCTACAATATTTCATGACTATTTTCAATAAAATAAATTTCTTTTTAAATTTTTCATTTTCTTAGAAGAAAATTATTTTGAATAAGAAAGGATATTTTTTTCAGGAATTCATTTCAATTGTTTTATCAATAATATTTTCCATATTAGATGAAATTATTTAGCATGTTTATGTTTCAAATGTAATTTCTCTATTATTTACATGGTTTGATTTTTATTTAGATGAAATGATATCCATTTGTTTGGTATGAATTATGTCATGATTAGTTGATGTTTATGAAACCCATTTTATTATTTTGGTTATGATGAATGGTTTACATTTATTTTGTGGAACAAGAAAGAAATATTTCGTTATGATATGGGTGGGACATATATCCCCATCCAATGAATTGGGTAAATATTTGTATCTAATGATATAGACATGGCTGGAACGTCAAGTTAATCTGGTTCAGTGATACAGGACTGGAACGAGGAGTGAACTCGATTCATTAATGGACTTTGTCCACTATGATGGTCTTTGAAGGAATACCTTGGCTTCTATGGAAATCATATCATGTTCTTAATGGTTTCCACAATTACATGTTTTATTCCCATTCTATTTTATCATGGTTAATGTTCCTTTTTGATATATGGCTTCTGTACTACCAAGATTTATGTCATTTCTTATGTTCATGTTTTTACATTCAAATGTTTATGGATTGTTTTTATATTCTCCATGATTACCCTTACAGAGAATTTATGCTCAAACAATTTATTATTTCTTTTCCCCAGGATATAAATAAATGTTTTATGTAAGAAAACAAAAGGTTATGATATTTATGGGAGATGTTGAAGATCTTTCACCATGATGAGAAGATTATCTTCTGAGTTTCCAAAGACACTAAACTATTTCGGTCCTTGGGAGTTAGTTTTTTTTATGTATTAAGTGTTATTCAATAGTAATGTAATTTCCATTTACGTCATGTTTGGGTCTCTACAGTTGGTATCAGAGGAATGTATTACTTGACCTTAATAAACTAGGATGCAAAAAACATTAGTAAAATCCCTAGAGATATTTCTAAGGTATGTCTAGGTATGTCTCTAAGGGTATGTATAAGTATAGGTTATAGTCCTATAATTAAGGTAACAATCATAGAATTAAACATAAGATGTTTGATAATGAATTTAATCTCCATTATTATGTTGTTTTCCTAGTATTATTTTTTGCCTCTCACACTATTCGTTTTGGGATTTAGATGATGGAAGGAACCCAAAAGAACCATGTTGATCAATGTAATGTACAATTCAATTATTGACCTCATGAACAAAACAATGTAATGGGATATGGAATGAAAAATATTATTTCTATAATTACACAAGCTATGAATCATTCTGGACTTCCAAATGAGCATAGCAGGGAACAATACTCTATTGAGTCCTTCATGAGGAAACATCCACCTTCTTTCAATGGGACTTCTGATCCACTTGTTGCTGAACAATGCATTAGATCCATTGAAAAGATATTATCGATACATCAATGTTAATATAATGAAAAATTAATTTTGGTTGTTTACCGGTTAGAAGGTGAACCAGACCAGTGGTGGACTCTAGTTAAAATTAAAAGGCCCCAAAGTGAAATTGAATCCATAGAATTGGATGGGTTCAAGAACTTGTTTTCCAATATGTACTTACCTCGTATTCATTAGAAAAATATGGAAAACGAGTTACTTAAGATTATGAAAACGGATGATGAATCTGTTTGTATATACGAGGTGAATTTTACAAGTCTTCCATGGTATGAATCAGGCTTTATCACCCAACATGAATGTAATGTTGATCGATTATTTGGTGGCATAAAACCAAGTCTTCAATGGGAATTACCTATAAAAGAATTCAGTACCTATGATAAAATTGTGTGTTGTGAAATCATGGTAGAACTAGAAGTTGGTGTAACATATCCATATCATGGTTTTGACAAGAAACGAAATATGGAGTTCAAGGAAAAATCTCAAAACAATGGTGAAAAGTATAATTTTTTTTCCTTATGATCAATGTGTGGAAAAAATCATGGTAGAGATTGTCTTAAAGGGACTAGATAATGTATTATGTGTGGAAAAGAAGGTCATCGAGAATTTTAGTGCCTAAGTAATGGGAAAAAGTATCTAATAATGTGAATAGAGAAAATACTAAAGAGAATTCACCACCAACACTTCAATGCTTCAAGTGCAAGGAAATGGGGCTTTATGCAAACTAATTCACTAATAAAAGGGTTAATGATGATCGAAATCAACAACCTATTAAAGAAAATGACAAAGGGAAGTCACATTTGATCACTATTAGCGATGTTTAGTATGACACTGTTGTTGTGGAATGATTAAGTGTTTATGTAACGGGAATTCCAGAAATTTTTTTTTGGAATCTCAATTTTATGATTTGAGTATATATAATTTATGGAATTTTGGTATGTGGAAAGAGTTAACTACTGACAGCATTCATGTTTTCACTAATGTTCAATATGTATTCATTTTTCAAGAGAATTCATGGTTAATGTATTCACTTGTTTGGACTGTGACCAACAACAAGATATATCTTATGATATATGAGGGATAAATCAAGGTATTCACATGATCGGTAGATGAAATTTCTAGTATTCAGACGGAAGTATTTTGGATTAGCCTAAATATTGGAATGAATTAAGTTAGACATAAGATAGTTGTAGCATCCCCGACCATGAAAACATTAAACTGGTTCTCCGAGCCGGGTGGTTACATGACCTTAAGCGCACCTCCCCGTATGCCAAATTCTGTCGACAAGCTGCAGGGGTCAATGGGGTCAAGTGGGGAGACTATACCCCCTTTTATCAGAGTATTCTAGACAAAGAAAAACCAACAGCACAAACAATAATTAATAAACAATGACCATTTATAACAAGAATTTACAACAATAAAATATGCCATGTCATACTACAAGTGAAAAAATGAACAAAATCACATAATAATGAAAACGACCACAGTACCCAAAACAGTCCTGAATCCAACCTCAGATCCTCCACCAAATGTTACCCATGTCCACTAAACTATCTAGGAAGGACCCTTGACCTGCTCCTGACCCGCAAACATGAATTCTACTCGAGTATCCAATGACGGCATGAGCAGGGCGTGAGTACAACTCATTAATCCACCACCAACGGTGTCTACAAAATATCAAGTACAAATAGTAGTACATGCAAAAGGAATATGAATGATAATTACCATGTAACTATTTAAGGTGACATTAACCAGTTTTGAGCCAAATCCATTTCCAATTCCATTACTATTCATTACACACCACTTATCATCACATTCCATTTCATCACACTTCCATTGGATAAACACATACATTATGTTACATGGGTCTAAGGCCATCAAGGACATGGAAGATGGTGAACACATCGTTATCCTATCTCAATAGAACTAACCCCATCATAGAAACCATATCTTCACCTCTAAGCCTCTGTCTGAGTGGATGCAACTGTTAGGAGAATAGACCATCAGTCCCCTTTCCTAACCCGTGCATTTAAGGTGGAGTTTAGAACCTTAGTCTTATCTCAATCCATGGGCGTAGATCCTCCTGTCATACCCCACTCTACGAAGACATGTGAACATGCTTATATATATATATGTAACCATCAACCATCCAAACCATTTCCCTTCAACAAATAATATTCATATCACCCCACACGGGAATCCACACCATGCCTTAAGCCATTAACACATTACCATTTCACATCATTTATCCAATCACCCAATTCCCATGTGTTATTCCAAACTCACTAAGAATTTGTCACTAAACACATAACCCATCCATTGTGGTCCTTAATCAGTTTACACATTAACCCATTTAACCCGTTCATCATTTCCATGATTCAACCATTCATGCAAACATATTTATCAAGGGCTCTACAATTCACTACAACAAGGTCAATTGTTTAATAACAATCCCCAAACCCTGGAAGAGTCGTCACATTCCATGGATGGGCCTAAATTAGGTCAAGTCCATCCCACCACATCCCACGGGGATCGTGAGGGTTCCCATTTGACATTTCACACACCATTATTACCAAACCTTCCAAGGTTATTCAAAACATATCCAAGGGAAACAAGAACACAAATAAACATGTACAAAATACACAAATAACAATGGGATATCACTTGTAGACCACCTACCTCGAAACCGCGGTTGAAAGCACTCTCAATTAAGTCCTTAGACCTCGATCTGACCAACCATTGGGGCTTTGATCCGGACCTTCGATCCGCAACCAATGACACCAAAAACTCCTTAGAAACGAGTGAGATCAACCTCTTGGAGCTCTTGGGCGATTTGGTTCGTTCCTAGGATGAAGAGGGAGGAATAGAGAGGAAATTCAGAGTTGGTGTTTAAAACCCCGGAGTGGAAAACATGTAATTTTTTCCAACATTATGAGGCCACACAGTTTAGCCACATGGTTTTAAAAACCATGCAAAAACCATGTGCATGCTACTGCAAGAAGGAGAAGGGTTGCACGGTTTAATTGGCCAGGCAGTAGGGTTTTCCCTGGCTGTGCGCAGGTTGTGCGCCCTGGCTTCCCTTTCCCATATTTCCTTTCTTTCATGCCCTGAGCCCCAGATCACCCCCTAAGCCTCTCATATTTTTAGAAGACATCCCTTGAATCCCGAAACATGGGATTCAATCAAAACATAGAAAAAACATACCTTTCAAAAAACCGGGATCTTACAACCTACCCTCCACATAACAGCCCATCCTTGAGCCGAGTTTCAAAGCATCATTGCTCCACTAAAGAGAAGAGTTTGGGACACTAAGCCCACATATGCATTTACCGCTCCAAATTTTCTTCTTAAACATTCCCATGGTTCCACGATACTCACACTAATGGCACAACCTTTCCTCATAAGACAATTTCACTACTATCCACCACACAGACTGGATGCTCCTCAAAGTACGCATAAGACTCACGCTCCACATCCTCAACATAAGACACGTGAGATGGGTCATGGTGATATCGTCGAAGCTGTGACACATGAAAAATATCTTTCATCCCACCATACCGTTGTGGAAGAGACAATCGGTAAGCCACTGGTCTGATCCTCTCCAAAATCTCAAAAGGTGCCATATACTTGGGCGCCAACTTACCCTGCTTTCGAATCCGACGGTGACCCAACCATGGTGACACCCTAATGAACACATTATCACCCATCGTAATCTCAAGAGATCTACACCTCCGATCTTTATACAAATTCTGTCTACTATGAGCCATAGCCATCTGCTTCCTGATCAACTTAACTCCCTCTGAAGACTCATGCACAAGACTTGGCCCCACCAACACAGACTCACCGTCCTCTAGCCAACACAATGGAGATCTACATGGGCTCTAGTAGAGTTCCTCAAACGGTGCCATCTGAATCATTTCCTGAAAACTATTATTGTAGGAAAACAAAACTAACGATATATTCCACTCTAAAGAACCAACAATTTCCATGACTCAAGCTCTTAACATGTCTTCCAGCACTTGGATTGTATGCTCTGACTTCCCATCCGTCTACGGGTGGAAATCCGTACTCATTAACACCTTCGTACCAAGTGCCTTCTGCAACCCCTGACAAAACGAGATGTGAAATGCAGATATCAGTCGGAAACTATGGTTCACGGAACACCATGAAACTGCACTACCTCCCAAACATACAGCTCACACAACTGGTCGACTTTAATGGTCCCCTGAATCGGTAAGAAATGATTCATTTTTGTTAACTGATCCACAACCTCCCAAATTGCATCATTCTTCCACGACATCCTCAGAAGACCCATAGAAAAATAAATCATTACATCATCCCACTTCCATTCCGGAATAGGAAATGGATGCCACAAACCTCTTGGGCATTGATGCTCGGCCTTCACCTACTAGTAGTTAAGGAACCATGCCACAAATCCCACAACTTCCTTCTTCATTCCAGGCCACCAAAACTGCCTCCGTAGATCACGGTACATTTTTGTACAACCGGGATGCACTCCCACTTTGATGCATGGAACTCACGCATCGACTCTTCCTGAACACACATTGGCACAACCACACAATCCCAAAATCGAACAACACCATCCGCGTTGATGGACCAACCAGAAGGAACATCCCCGCCTTTAAGATATTTCTTCATGATCAAACACTCAGGATCATCAAGATGTCCTTCCTTAACTCGACTCAAAAGTGTCTACTCCATCATTAAGGAAGCAAGAGTTACCTGACCATTCCCCTCCTGCACCTCTAGGTGTATCTCGACAAACAAAGCCATCACCTTCCACTCAGTACTGGACTCCTGAACCGCCTGATTCTAATCCTTTCTGATCAGAGCATTAGCAACACTGTTTCCCTTTCCTACCGCATACACCAAATTAATGTCAAAAGACTAGAGATATTAAACCCATCTTTGTTGCTGAATATTCAGGTGCCGCTGTGAGAAGATTTACGTTAAACTCTTATGATCAGTAAATATAGTAAACTGTTCTCCCAATAGATAGTGTCTGCAACACTTCAAGGAGTTTTCCACTACAACCAACTATATGTCCTGTGTGGGATAGTTCTGCTCATTGGGTCTAAAATTCCATGACCCATAAGCCACAACCCACTCATCATGCATCAACACAGCCCCATGTCCGACTCCAAACTCATAACAGAACATGATATACTTCTTACCTGACCCAGGTAAGATCATGATAAGTGCAGTCGCCAAATGCTTATTCAACTCATGAAATGCATTCTCACTGGCCTCATACCACTCAAACAAGATTCATTTTAGGGTCAAGCCCGAGAGTGGTGCTTCCAAGAAAGAAAAATCCTTAATAAACCTTTGGTAATACCGGGACAAACCCGGAAAACTCCGAGCATCAGAACCACTCCTGGACCGCTCCCATGGTTCAACTTCCTGAAATTTCTCTGGATCCATTGTCACGCCTGCCTCTGAGATGATGTGATGCACCATTCCTATCTAGAATTGACACTTTGATAGATTGGAATATAGCCGATTCTCTCTTAGAGTACCCAAGATGATGTCAAGCTATTGGGAATAATCTTCATGATTTTTCATGTACACTAAGATATCGTCAACAAAGACATACCCAATCTAATCTATTTGGGTTGAAAGATCCAATTCATCAAAGCCATAAACACCGCTGGTGCATTGGTCAATCCGAAAGGTAATACCATAAACTCAAACAACCTGTACCGACTCTGGAAAGCAGTATGTGGTACGTCAGAAAACCTCACCCTCAAGCTTCCTGAATGATAATCTACGACGATAACAGTCTATGTTCACCCAATACAACACCAACCGATCCATTCCCAAGATTAGGTCAAACCCTAGAATCTCGAGAACGAACAAATCTCATAGAAAATGATACCCACCAACATCCAAGTCTCTTCCCTTTCACTGCTTAATATCCTTAACCCGCACCGCCAAAACGGTGTCAATTGACATAAATCCACACTCCCCTTCCATAGGTAAACCCAGCTCAACAAAATTTGAGAAGAGATAAAAGTGTGTGTGGAACCTGTTTCAAACAACACACTAGAAAAAGTAGAAGCTATAAGGATTGCAACTCCAACAGTTGATGGTCCGGCCTCACCATCACCATGCGTAAACTGAACTGCCTGAAGCATACTTGCCCCTCTACCTTGGGCTCTGGCATGAACACCCTACGCCGCATTTCCCTGCTAGCATGAGCGATCATTCTCTAGAGTTCCACATCCACTGCCCCTACCAGTATGTCCCATGGAGCTCCAACTGCAAACATGATAAGGGGAAACTGATACCCTTCATGTATCTGGTATCTCCTTTTCCTCATTATGGTCACCCATCTGTCGAGGGTTCCTACAGAACCTCTGCACATGCCACATTCTACTGCATGAATGTCACTCAACTAGAGGTCGAGGATACTGACCATGCATATTCCCTGGCCTACCGCACTGAATAAAGAACAATTGATTTCCACTCTGAGAGGCTGACCCTTTCGTCCAGCCACATTGCACACTTCCGCCATTCTGTGAGCCCTCATGGCGTTTATTTCAACACATGGTAGTTTCCCTACTCTTCTACCCCACTAGCACCACAAGCCCACTACCCAAAGCTATCTTCAGGTTTCCTTCCGAGATCAATGCCTGATCTACCACCTCTATAAACCTCTTTAATCGGAAGATATTTACTTTTTACCTGATCTAATGTATAAACCAATCCTGGAAATGCTTTGCTACCACTACCTGATCCGCTGCTAACACTGGGACAAAGCGTTGCAAATCTGGGATGGGACTAGCATAGTCAATTGCCGATAGCGATCCCTGAGTATGGCTCAAACATACTCGGTGAAACCCACCCTCGGTCTAGATCCATCATCTGCATAAGGTGAGCCATGTTCTCCCGGAAATGGTGTTCTCTACTTTTGTTGATCACCACATTTTTGTGCTCTTCTACCAGAGGACTATTCTCAACAATATCCTCATGTTTCCCAACTGGTAACTGACGTCGTGGTGGAATATCTCTTCATTACTAAGAACGAGATTTTTCATGCAAACCACCAAACATTCACGACTTCTCAAAAAACACATTACTTGCTAAAATAACCAATTTTTATATGCTAATTTAATGGCATTATCACCTCAAATTCACCACCTAGACCATCCCTACAGTGGGCCATGGTCCACGTGGGGTAAACAACCATGCACTACCACCAAACTATCACAATGTTTTAAAAAACAATATCCACTTCATTTCAAACCCTTATGTTTCATTAAACATAATTTACCCACTTGTTTTATTTCATTATTCTCTTTATTTCTTGGTTTCATGAAATGCATTATGCACCCTACCTTCCTTCCTCACACACCCAACCTGTGCGTGTACCTATCATGATGCATGGCACAAAGCTCCCTGGGTGCCTACAATGATGCATGAATGAAAATCCTCGTTTCGTTAATGCCATGAGCCAAATATCATAAAATAGTCACATAAAACCACATTTGCATCACCCAAAAGTGAAATATCATCAACTGTAACAACACACAATCAAGAACAACATTTCCCACCTAGGGTGACATGGGTTTTCCCTCGAACATGGGTCAGCTACTCCCAAGAATGAGCTCATTCCCAAATCCTGACACTTCTTAACCATATCCATCCTATCCCAAATAACAAGACCTTAGGGAATGAGAAGAAAGACCTCCTATGATACCACTTTGTAACGTCCCTGACCCGGAATCCACAAAACCGTTGCTCCGAGCTCGGTGGCTAAATGACCTTAAGTGCACCTCCCCATACGCCAAAGGCTGCCGACTAGCAACGGGGGTCAATGGGGTAATGTGGGGAGACTATACCCCCTTTTTATCAGAGTAAGACACAACATAAAAAAACCAATATTGGAAACAATAATCAATAAACAATGAACATGTAAAAAACAATTTCTAATAATAATATATTCCATGTCATACTATAATTGCAAAAGTGAACAAAATCCCAAAATAAGGACAACGACCACAATCCCCAAAATTTTCCTAACTCCAATCCTGGATCCTCCACCAAATGCTTCCCATGTCCACTCAACTATCTACCAAGGACCATTTCCCTTCTCTTGACCTGCAAACATGAAGTCTGATTGGGTACCCAACGGCTGCCCGAGTAGGGTGTGAGTACAACTCAGAAGGCCGCCACAAACGGTGTCTATAAAATATCATGTATAAACAATAGTGCATGATGAACAAATATGAATGATAATTACCAATTAATTATTTAATGTTCCATTAACCAGTTCATGGCCAAATCTATTTCCACTTCAATTACCATTCATTTCACACCACTTATCATCACATTCCATTTCATCACAATTACATGGGTTAAAAACATACATTATGTTACATGGTTCTAAGTCCAACAATCACACACACGAGGGTGAACACATCGCTATACTATATCACTAGGAATAACCCCCTCATAGCAACCATATCCATGCCTCGAAGCCTCAGACCGGGTGGATGCAACCGTTAGAAGAATAGACCCTCAGTCCCCCTTCCTAACCTATGCATTTATTGTGTAGTATAGAACTTCAGCCTTACTCAACCCATGGTCATAGATCCTCAATTCATACCCCACTCTACGAAGCCATGTGCACTTACTTTTATATATATAAGTATCCATCACCCATCCAAATTATTTCTCTTCAAAAAACCCTATTAACAACACCACCTATGGGAATCCACATCATTCCTTAACCCATTAACACATTATCATTTCACATCATTTAACCATTCACCCAATTCCCATGTGTTATTCCTAACTCACAAAACATTTTGCACTAGACCCATAACCTATCCATTATGGTCTTTAATTAGTTTGCACATTAACCCATTTAACCCATTCAACGTTTCCATGATTCAACCATTCATGCCAAAATGATTATAATGGGATCTACAATTCACTACAATAAGGTCGATTGATTAATAACAAAAAATAAACCCGGGAAAAGCTTGCACATCCCATGGATGGCCATAAATTAGGTCAAGTCCTTCCCAACACATCCCACGGGGATCATGAGGGTTCCCATTTTAAATTTCAAACACCATTATTACCAATCAAGCCAAGGTTTTCCAAAACATAGACATGAGAAACAAGAACACAACTAAACATTCAAAAAATACCCAAATAACAATGGGATATCACTTGTAGACCACATACCTCGAAACCACAGTTGAACGCACTCTCAATCGAGTAATCAGACCTCGATCTGAACAGACTCTAGAGCTTCAACCCAGAGCATTGATCTACAACCAATGGCACTAAAAATGCATTATAAATGAGGGAGATCGACCTCTTGGAGATCTTGGGTGATTTGGTTCATTCCTTGGGTGAAGAGGGAAGAATGTAGAGGAAATCCCTAGTTGGGGTTTAAAATCCCAGAGTGGAAAACTTTTAATTTTTACCAACTTTACGAGGCCTCACGATTTGTCAAATAATGCTCAAACCATGTGCATGCTACTGCCCGGAGGAGAAGGGTTTCATAGTTTACCTGGGAAGGCCACATGGTTTGCCCTGGCCATGCGCAGGTCATGCGCCCTAGCTTGCCTTGCCTAGATTTCCTTTCATTCTTGCCTCGAGCCCCCAGAACACCCCCAAGGCCTCTCATACATTCAAAAGAAATCCCTTGAATCCTGAAAGATGTCATTCAACCAAAAAATAACGAAATCATACCATTCCACAAACCTGGATCTTACAATAGTATTGTTTAAGGATAGAAATTTTTTCGATATTATTGCAGGAATGTTATAATAATGTAGTTTTAGAAAAAGGGACAACCTACAGGACAAGCGAAAACCCGTCACATCGGACAAGGTTATAGGATTCGAACCCACAATCGAAGTGTGACAGGCCTTTATCACCTACCACTAGCCTACAGGAAGTCCTTGGCTAGTAGAAACTAGTTTTATTTTATTAAGAGGATTTATAGATGAAGTATAAGTCCATTTTAGGAACCATATACGATTAATCTCACCATAGATGGACTTATGTATATAAATTTTGCTAACCTTATGTTTGAGATAGATGGAATGACCTATCATTCTATCACATGATCTTCTAACACTTCACAGAAGACAAATTCAACTTCATTTCATTGAGAGATGAAGTGACAATTATTCAAGGCACAATCAACAGCGAGATTGTACCAAAATCAAGTAAGTATTTCTTTTAATTCAAATTTTTTTCAACATTAGGGAAATGATCTTGAAAACCAAAAATGTTGTCCTAGTGCCCAAATATCTGATGAATCATATTGTACCTTAGATCATCACAAATTAATGGCTTTGTGGTTGTTGGCGTTTTCATCGCAACGTCCTCCACCACCCTTCATCAGAAGTTGATATGCAGTTTTCTCTTCCATATCCTTATTTTCAACTATATTCTCTTATGTTGAATTCCAGTGATGAGTTACATTGGGTCTCTGTTATGTTTCTAAAATTATTTTTAAAATGATGAATTAGTATTCCTTTTTACAGTGTGGGTTTCTATGAAAGAAACCTTTATGTAGAAAACCATTTATAACCCTGTTGAATTTTGAGGGGGAAATTTATTTTAAGGGGGGTATAATATAATACCCCGAGATTTTATGAGAAATATTATTTTTAATTTATTTGATGACTATTGTTGTATGCTACACCATGATTATCTTGCACTATATGCAATATCATATTAGCTTGTAGTATACGCAACACTATTCTGGGCTTGCATTACACATAAGAGAAGCCTTCCTCAATAGTTTGTGTTGTACGCAATACTGAGTTTCACTAAAAAACGATATGTTATTAAAATATTATATAAACTAGTCATTATGAATAGTAATAACGACTTTTTGAAATATTATAAATTTTATCTTTACAAATGGACTTCATTTTTTATTTGAAATATCTAAATTATCCTAGGTTGAGTTTTTTGGGTATTTTCATGAAAATATTCAGTTTTTTATGAATATTGAAAACACTCATTTATTGGTTAAAACTGACTTTTTATTCAAATAATAATTTATTTTATTTAAAATTTTTAGGTTAAAGTAGTTACATAATCCCTATATAAGTTTAACATAATTCATCAGAGTCATTTTATAATAATTATATATATATATATATATATTTTATAGAACTTTTCACTGTCTTTTACACACCCTCTAGGAGAATTTGCAAATTCACATAAAATCTAATTTTACCACTTCTATGTGTGGAATTTAAAAGATCTAAGATACAAAGTTAGTATCGAGGAGTAAAATGTGGTTTAATAAGATAAAAATAATTTTTGTTAAATAGTAACTTTTTACTTTTATTTACCACGGTTAAATGTAAATAGGGTAATTAAGGGTAAAAATGATATTATTATTACCCTAACACATGTCCTAATTCTATTGGATAAGTGTAAGTTTACCAAAAACAACCATAGGAATAAAATATTACCCTTTAGGTCTACTTGGATTAGATTAGGACATTTATTATTATTTTATTTAAAGATGAGTTAAAATAGTTAAAATCCATGATTAATAATTAAAACATTTTAAATATAGGGTTATACATAATATAAATTTTACTATAAATATTAATTACAAATAAAGAAATATTTTCTACATAATGGTATTTTATTTATATTTTTTATACATTATATAACTCAATTTATTTATGACCCTAGGATGATGCATTAAATACCTTATTAATGAAATATTTACAGAATTGATATTATAAAAACCCAAATAAATGAAATTTGATATTTTTTATAAATAAAACAATTTATATAAGATAATATACCATATTAGGGTGTTTTATATTATTTTTTTCCAAAGTAATAATGTAGTTATACATTTAGAGAAAACAAAATACCAAACAGTGTCAAAATAGACATAAAAGTGTTTTTAAAACAAATATTATATTATTAATTCATATAGTGGTTTTAAAAATATAAGGTTCATAAAAAATACTTATATAATAATATATATGTCATTAATGAACCAAATGGGTTTCTATTGGCAGTTTATAGTATGTTTATTGACCATATAGTGTTAGAATACAAGAAGACACAGTAAAAGTTAAATTATTTATCTTAGAGTGAAATCTAAATGATAATGTTAAAATGGTAACCTAAACTTTTCTAAAACCTATTGGATGAGAGGATTTCGACCCATCCCCACCATTGCCTATAAATAAATCACTTTAGATCCATTATTAATAGAATAGTAATGTATTATAAAATAATAATTTAATTTTTTCCTAAGGTTCCCCTCTCCTCCCATATAAAAGGGCACCTCCTCCCTCTCATCTTTACACAATTTTGAACCTTCAATATCTGCCAACCCATGACAATTTATCTTATCAACCTTTGTAGTTATATCATAGAGGTTTAGGTATTCTGAAAAACCAACCCTAGTTCCCTAAAAGGAAGTTTAAAAGATGCATGTCGAAGAAGAGGTAATCTCTTCTACCGATCCATTCATGTTTCTTTCTTCTTCCACTTCCACCTTCATTGTTTTTTCAATTATAAAATAATAAATCCATTATATTCTATATAATATGATGTTATTATAAAAATGGTACAAACATATTAGTTATTTTATCCATCCTATGAATGAAAACGTCAGCACATGTGCGAAAGTACGGCTTACTGTCTCCACGTCGTGGTGTAGTTTGTTATTCAAACATTTCATCATTTGGATGGGTATAATTATGACTATAAATGATATAAATAATAAATATAAAATTATTATTCTTTATATATCTTATTCCATCAAATTATATAGTATTTTAATATCAAAATAACTATATCATCGCTCCTGCGTAAGTAGGGACTACCGTCTCCCCGAACGCGATGAGATTCATTTTCCATGATTAACCATTCAAGAATGATTATAAAGTATATATAATAAATAATAATTAAATATATTACATAAAAATTATATTTTATTTATGTACATATATGTTTCATTTACTTAATTTCATTAAATTCAATAAGGAAAAGAAAATAGTTTTCATGCGTACGTACGACCTACCGTCTCCATGAATGATATATTTCATTTCGTTTATCTATATATCATATATATTTATATTCTGAATACATATTATACATAAATAATTTTTTACATTCTATAATTATGTAAATCAGTATTTAAGTAATAATATCCAGAAAAACACGTCAAAACGCGTACAATAAATGAAACGATTTTACCCAAAACACTGCTTTAACATGGAATTTACAAATGAACGAGTAATAAAAAGTCATAAGTACACCATATATGATATCATAACAATGAATATGATTCTATAATAATTCAATGACATTATTTAAATCATAATATAGGAGGTTCGGAAACGTACAAAGCATATCGTACATAAGGTAAGGGATAATTTTGCAAATCTCATTTTTTATCCGAGAATAATTATACATATTTACTAGGGTTATATTTTTCATCCAAGTCCACGAAAATGTTTTTCATGAAGTGTTTAATATTATTACCTGTAATTTTAAAATCATTTTTCCCCTATTTTACTTTTATGTTTTTTTATGGAAGTAATCTTTCTTTTGTTTACCAGATGAGGAACTTTTTGACTTTTTCGGCAAAAGTACGATGAGAAATTTTTTTTAACTTATAAGTCCTGAATGGATTTTTACTGTTTCAAAACTCCTTATTTTCATGAATCTTACTCTACAATATTTCATGAATATTTTCAAAAAAAATCAATTTTTTTTAAATTTCATGGCATTTTGTGAAACGAAAATCATTTTCACGAAGAAAGGATATTTTCATCAAGAATTCATTTAAAGTGTTTTGTCAAAACTATTTTCCATAAAAATGACATTATTTAGCATGATTATGTTTCAAGTATAATGTCTCTATTATTTACATGGTTTTATTTTTATTAAGATTAAATTATATAAATTTTTTTGTATGGATTATGTCATAATTAGATGATGATTATGGAACCCATTTTATCAATTGGGTTATAATGAATGATATTTGTATATTTTATGGAACAAGTAAGAATGATTTCATTATGAGATGGGTGGGATCTATATTCCCATCCAATGCATTGGGTAAATATTTATATCTTATTAGTTATACATGGCTGGAATGGAATGTTAATCCCATTCAGTGATACAGGACTAGAATGAGGAGTGAACTCGATTCAGTAAGGGACTTTGTACACTATGATAGTCTTGGAAGCAATGCCTTTGATACTATGGAAATCATAAAATTTGTTTAATGGTTTCCACAATTACATGTTTTATTTCCATGCTATTTTATCATGGTTAATGTTCCTTTCTGATCTATGCCTTATGTACTTCCATGATTTATGTCATTGGTTATGTTAATGTTTTTACGTTTAAATGTTTAAGGATTGTTTTTATGTTCTCCATGTTTACCATTACTGAGCATTTGAGCTCACCCTTTTTATGTTTTCATTTAACCTGGATAAAAATAAAGGTTTTAGGTTAGAAAAAAAGGGGAATATATTTATGGGAGATGTTAAAGATCTTTCACCATGATTAGAAGATTGTATTATGAGTTTCCAAAGACACTAAACTATTACGGTCCTTGGGAGTTAGTTTTTGTTATGTATTAAGTATTCCACAAAAGTAATGTAATGTCCATGTACGTCATGTTTGGGTCTCTAAAAGATACAATAAATAACTCAATGGGAAGTATATACACAAAAAAATAATGACTGTAGAATGTAACATGTATCTCAAGGAAATATAAAGTGAGATGCATTCCCCTTACCTTTTGTCATAACTCTCATCCTACTCATTTAGAATCCCTATTTATGGGGTTGCTCATTTTTATTTTTTCCAAAAGGCTTCCGTGGAAGACTTTAAACCCAAATAAATGATAAAAGGATGATGGTAGAGAATTTTGGATCTTATTTTATTAATGTTTTGGTGAACCATGTGTCTCGAGAGTTGTGAGGAAGAGGGAGTGGTGGCGGAATTTTATTGACATGTAAAAAGAATCACTTGAAATTTTTGAAAAAATATTTGGTGTACGCATGTTCCTACTAAAAAAATCCCAAAATAACCCAAAACAAAATATTATTCAAAGGATTATGTGAAAATTATGGACATAAAATGTGTTATATACAAGTTTCTAGGTCATTTTGGACCCTAATATTATTGTTTAATCCCAAATTAAGATTAATTTTCACTTAATCATTGTGATAAATTTTCATCACTTTTACTAATCTATTTGTCAATAATTTTTTTTGATGTTTTTAGACTCTATATATTAAGCTATTTATAATGGTGCATGTTATTTATTCTAAACTAAATTCATAGAAAATAGAAAATTAATATTAATTCTAATCACGTAGACGTGGTGATGATATGTGTTTTTAAATTAAATCATTTGAAAGATTATTATGTTTTTTATTAAATTTAAAAGTAAAAATGATTATAATGAAATAAATTGTATTATTAGATTTATAATTTACTTAATGTGACCTTAAAACAATTTAAAAATATAATATAATAATAATAGTTTTTTAAATGAATATATAGTTTTTAACTAAAAAGAAGAATTTTCTCTATTCATCAAAAATGAAGTTTACCAGACAAATCCCAAAAATACACCCTAAGATAATTTTGTTTTTCTAAATTAATAAATTAAATTTATTTTTTAAAAGTAAATTTCACTATATTACAAAAAATTATTATTTTTTAATTTAATAACATGATGTGTAGTTCATTTGAGAAAATATTATTTTTAAACATATAATGATTTAACTAAATATGAAATTTTTTGTTATCATAATGTTTAATATAAAACACTAAAAATAATATTTAGATAGATATTTTCATCTCCATATTACTATGTTTAACAGCTATGTTATAATTACCATGATTATCCATTTTTATCAAAACAATGATGAATCATCTGAAACATCATTGTTGAATATAACATACACCAATCTAGTGTTTTGGGTAGTGGAAAACCATTCGATGTTGCACGTAACATAAGAGAATCCAGTATTGTGTATAGTCCAATACATGTTGATACTATGTGTTCTTAAAGTAAAATCAATATTGTTTGTAGCACAATTCAAGTTATTTATATTATAATGGAATGTTTGACTGATTTTTTTATATATGTATATATATATGAATTATTTCTAGTGTCATGAAAAATGAAAAATATAAAAAATATGAAATAACTAAAAAATAATATTTCACAAAATCATGGGGTATTATAGACATAATATTCCAAATTATTTCAATCCTCTAACTCATCTTATACCACCTGTATTTGAGGATGATACTTCTCATATATATCTCGTGAGATAAATTTAATCATACATGAAATGAATTATATTATTATATTATCTCTCTTAGGAAACCCAACATCACAATTAATAATTCACCCTCCCATGAACTTCAAAATCATGGTGAAAAATAATAAATACCTAACTCATATTAGTAGAATCCATGTTGTTAAATATATGCCTCTTAACCGTTCAAAATAGAACAAGATTACCAATTTAGATGAACACTATGAAAATAGGGCAAAACATCATGAAAATATTATAACAACATATATCAAGAGAAATCGATAACTATGGTGATTAATTTAATGGACATACTGATACAGTTTCAACAAGACTGAGGATGATCAAGATAGAGCTCAGAAAGAGGATTTGTTTCAGAGCCTAAAAATTTGAGGAAAATGGATCCATGTCTATTGGTTGTGGAAATGGAATTAGAGTAATAAATTAAGGGACCCAATTTAATAACATAAGTGAATATTGTAATTCTACCATTTCAAAAAGTCCTCATGGTTACCACATGGATTAGAAAACCTTCCACAAAAAGTGGTGACCACATTATAGGATGGCCACAAAATTACTCCATGGAAACTACATATTTTTTCCAAAATATGTGCCTCACTCGTCACAACATTAAAACCAGTTTTTTGGCATCCAAGATCCATAAAATCTAAAAAAACCCTGAGAAAATTTTCTTTCCTTTAAACCCATCTAAAAAAGTACCAATATTTATGATAAATCTCAAAATTACATCCCAAAAATCATCAAAATATATGGTATGATCATAAAATTCGAAAAAAATTGGATGGAAAATTTAACTCACTAAACAACCAAAAACATTGTGTGAATTGTATTTATGGGTAATTTTTCAACATATATATGAATTATAATATTTTAATATAAATATTTCTTTATAAAGTGTAGAATATGTTCCATAGTATATGGTTAATGTTGACCGAAGATTATGACAACTCGATAAATTATGACCCAAGGAAAGCTACCAAGTTGTATGGTGAATTGAGTTATAAGGGACATGTTATCCTATTCTATTATAAGCATCACAGTAGATTTAATATATATTAATTTTAAACTAATATACCTTGAAGTTCAAAAGGAAGTGGAGAAATCAAATATTTCTAAAATAACGGTTCATCTATATATCCATATGGTGATTAAAGTTATGCTGACTGAGGATTTGGATCATGAAGAGATGCTGAGAAACAATACACAGTCTAATATTGACTATGATTGAGTGATATTTTTAAACAGATTATTTGTCCCATCAATTTCGTACCTGAAGAAATTGTTTTTGGAATAAGCTCATCGACCACTATTCTTAATTCCTCCATGATGTAAGATGATATATAGTGACCATAAAATATAAATTCTATTGGTGAAACACAATGAATGATATTTCATAGTATGTATCACAGTTCATAATATTTCATCATGTTAATGATTGGAAATTTAAGTATATTGGAATATTACAACTATTACCCATAATAAAATGGATATGAGAAAACATTACCATATATTATTTCATCAGACCCCCAGAAATATAGATAGCCCATAATTTTATTTCGGTTTTATCTTACCACCTTAAGAATTTGGAAAAAATTATTCATATCATTTAAAATAAATCTATATCTACTTAATGGAGTGTATATCAAAGAGGTTGTAGGGTTGTATGGGGTAACACATTATATTGTATCTAATCAATATCTAAGGTTTACAATAATGATATAGATGTATTCATCATGATCTAGATAAAAATTTGTGAATAATTGCAATAATTTATCACGAGAATGATAGTATTTCAAAGAAGAACATTATGATCCTAGTTTATTTTTCATGATTATTTTCTCAATATGTATAGTGTGGTGAGGATCAACCCCATCCAATAGCCTAGTTATATTAAAACAATATCATTCACTCAAGTATTCATAGTGCTCCTTATGAATCCACCAATTTAAATTATTGAAGAGATTGGAAGTGCTGGTAAAATGATATAGAGTGAATTATATTTCTTCTCAATCCAACTATGTAAATGGTAAATAAGGTTAGATTTATTTGTCATCACATCATGGGAACTCAACAAAGATATAAATTTTATGATCATAATAGTCATAGAGATCAAGAATTGTGTATTTGTGAAAAAATATTCCAATGATTTTCTCTATAATTGAAATTTTTTATATTCTAAATGATTTAAAAGATGACATATATGTATTTTGGATGCTTATAGATTTTTTTATCTAGTAGGGAATGTGTATTATCACATAGCACTTCCACTGATCCTTCCTCAAGTACATGATGTGATCAATGTATCACATATGAGGAACTAAATATTTTATTTATCACATGTGTGGAAAATTTAGGTGTTACTAGTTCATGATGGTATTTCATTTTAATAATATCTTTTATAATTTCTATATCATAGGGAAATGATTTAACAAAAGAAGTATACAAATCTGGATAAATTTTTTTGGGAGAAGGAATATTTTTAGAAGTTACATGGTAGCCTAAGTATGTGTTAAAAAAATATGTTGTCATTTTTATATCATATTTATATAATATTAATGGTGAAATGAATTTTAAGAAGACCCCAATAAAACACACAATTTTTTTATATATTTAACTTGAAATAAACATGACATATTAGATAGATTACCTTACATGAAAGCCTATGTCTAAATGAACCATAATAATGTAATCCTTTATAAAAATGTCATTAAATTTGAAGGTATGAAAATTAAAAACAACAATAAGAAAAAAAAATTTAAAATAGAATTTTTTTTAAAGTAGAATAAATAATACATAATTTTGTTGATGACTTTTTCCTTACAAAAATTTTTTTATCCAATATATATTTTTTATTACAATTTTTATGTGTGAGACACAAAATTATTCTTTATATTTTTAGATATATTAAATGGGATATTTAATATTATTTTATAGTTTAATTTAATGATATTTTCTTATGATGAATTACTTGTAATTTTTTAAAATCATTTATTTTTCAGTGAATAGTTATCAAATATATTTATTTTTATAAAATAATTAATTTATTTTAAATTTAAAAACTTAATTTTTTTTTAAATTTTATCATTAAATTACATTATCCTCATATAATTATAAATAATATAATTTATTTAATAAGAATCATCATTATTATTGATTTTGGTAGAAGTTCTTGATTGGCTTTTAAAGCATATTTTTTCATAAAGTAAATTTTATATGCAGAATGGGTCATTTTATTAATAAATTAAATTAATAAATATTTTTTTTATTAAATTTACATATATATATATATATATATAGATTTTATAATATTTTAACAATAATTGTGTTTTTTTTACAAGGTAATGAATGAATGTAAGTTTATTTTTTTTATAAAAACCCATTTATCAAAGATGTGGTTTCCTTTCAGTTTCCACAAATATATAAATTAAAAGCATCCCCTTATTGAGATTAACAGTGGTAAATTTTAATCATTATTTAGAATCACCCTAATTAATATAATTAAATATTCTCCACTTAATCATTTCCTACAATGAATAGTAAAACCCCTAATATTACACTACTATGGATATGGTTAGAAATAGAATATTATTGGGTTGTGTAAGATATATGGGTAGCATTCTAACCACATTAGAGTAATTGTTCATTATAGATGATATGTAGGCCTTTTCTTATCTTACCCATGAATCCATTTCTATTTTGAGCATCATTAAACAGAATGTGACCTTGTATCATTAGTATATTTTATGAAATTCCTTAAGTATCCCACCAATCACTTATAAATTATCAATTATGATCCTCCTCTATTTTCACAATCTATTCTAGATTTCTCAAAAAAAACCAAATAAAATACTCAATAAAATATTTCTCTTTATTTATTATGTTTTTTTCTTCTCCCAAGACCAACTCATTATTAATTAATAAGTATGCTAAATGGGGTCTTTCAATAAATATTTATAAACAAAAACAAAGATCTAATTAATCAAAAAATTACTATAAACATCAAAACATGTTGAATCCATTATCATTAATATAATAATATTTTATTATTATAATGGAACAACCATTTACAACATCATATACATAAAAGGGGAGATGAATGTTTCCCTTAAGTGCATATGTGGACCACCTCCTCCACATTGTGATATAATTAAATACTTTTCAAAAATAGATGATATGAAATTCTATGTATTCCATGTATAGAGTAATAGGTTTTAATATAATTCAAGTTCTTATGTATAAAAAATTGAAATTTATTATAGAGGAAGATAGATTGCATACAAGGTTAGTCAAACAAGAGGCAAGGGGTTTTTGTCTCACTTTTGTTTATATGATCCATATCCCATATTTCCAAATTGTTTCCAAAATGTGATTTATATAATAACCATTTTATATATTATATCTTTAATTTATTTTCATTCATGTTTCTTAAGGTTTTATTTAAATTTATTCAATTTATTATGTTTATTATTAAAAATTAATCATTTTTTATAGTGTATTAAGTTAAAGTCTCTTTTTTTATCAAGATTACATATGACTAAATTTTTTTATGATGAAATTATATAATTTATCTATACAAAATATTATACAAAATATTATACTATGTTTATTTATGGATGTTACATATTTTCATTTCAATTTACTCTCTTTATGTACTCAAAATACCAAAATAATGTTTTTAAGGAAAACCGACTTCTTTTATATTTCATATGGGAAACAATTTCTTCCATATCCATGTAAATCATTTAATTTATTTTTATAATTTGTTTACTATTATCGAATGATTTATTATATTAATTTTTTGTGTGTGTTAGTATTTATAAGAAAAATCTATAAAAGGATCATTCCTGTAGTTTTTTGAATATGAAACATTTGATTTTTAATAAAAATGTGAACTACATTTTTTTATCAAACACTACATGGATAGATTTACCTATCATTATGAATATTATTTTCCATTAATATTACTATAAATTTTTCTTGTTTTTTTCAATTAAAATAGTTTACCTAATATTTTAAACAAATTCTTATATTAAACAAAGTATTTTTAAATAGAATGGGAATTTTTATCATGAAATTTTTTAATGATCCATTAAAAGTATTTTCATCTATAAATTAATCCATAGATTTTAATTATTCTGTAAATTATATAAAATTTTATGAAAACATTTTTAAAATCTCTATATTATGTTTATTATTATTATGATAAAATTATTATAAAAAACATATCCTTTTGATGGGATATGATATGATGATAAGATGAATGTGTTAAGATCATATGGTACACATATGTATAGTTTAAATTATTAGACGGTTGGGCCTAGAATTATATTTAACATTAATTCATTGGGTAAATATGGCTATATCATAAAATAATATGTACTAGAGTTTGGATTTAACCAAGATCAGTAAGAGACATTATCCTATAATATAGTCTTCATTATAAGCGTACAAAAAGTAATTAATGGAATGTGGAGTGAACCCAATCCACTGTGATAAATTTTTGTATAATAAATGATTAAGGAAATTATTATCAATTATATTGTGTAAGGCATAAAATTATTCATTTTCTTATGTTATTTATGTATGTATTATAATTTTTTATTTAGGTTTCCACATTATTTTGTTTTATGATTTTATATTTACAAAACCTTCTTATATGATTCATGAATAAATATCTTTGAATGTTTTGACATGATTATTTTATGTTTTTAGCATGTTCTAAAACCATTTTTATAGTAGTATTCATACATAAAATAGTTTTTTATATATCTCATGTTTTTTATTATTGATCTTCTATGCTCACCCATTCTTTTGATTCTCTTCTCGAGCTTATCAAGAAAACTTTTAATTATTATAATCCTAATAATTAAGATAAATATGAAAAAATCAATTTATAATTATGTAATTATTTATTTATTAATTATTTATGTATAAATTTATCTAATGAAACTAAACATGTAATTTTATGGAAAATATCTTATTGATGTGTATTTAATTTTCAACTAATCAGATGTAGTATTTATCTATGAAAATTAGGGTTCGCTAGAAATTTAATCACACTTAACATGTTATACTGCTTTAACAATATAAAATTGGTCATTTTTATATAATAATCATGTCATATATGGTATTAACAAACAAAAATTAGGTCATTTTATTTTATTTTAAATATATGAATATTGTACATAGTATTCTTAATTAATACTTTAAATCTAAAAACAGTAAATTAAATAGTATCTTGATTCCATAAATTGAAAAATTCATATATATTATTCTATTAAAAATGTTAAAGAAAAATCTAATTCATAGTGTAGAAATAAGTATTTATAAATTCATCCTAAAAATATTGGAAAATGATATTTAGATAACAACAAATATGCGATTTATTTCAATGTTCTACTACACTATTATACATATGAATTTTATTATATTTTAATTGGATATAAAAATATATATTTAATTAATTTATCAATACAAAATGTTTCTAAATCATGAATCTATTATTCACCTAGTACATCACATTATATAGTCCTTAGAGAAATTAATTTTTGATTTGTAATAAGTGTGGGAAAAAAATAAATGACATTACATCATAATATTTATATGACAGAAATAAAAATCAACAAAATATTGGGTAATCATCAACCAAGACATATGAAAAAAATTATTTTGATAATATAATATTTTGATGGTATAAAAATATTAACAATCCCTTATATTATTGGTAAAATTGATTCTATTTCTCCAAAATAGTTTAAATTGGACTTCATTGTAATTATAAAATTGTATGTTTTTTAATTTATAGATGATTTAAACAATAATTATGAATGTTTAGTTATAATATTCATTGTTAAATGTGCAGATAAAAACAATGTATTATAGTTTCTAACTATTTTATAACTATGAAATTGACCTTGTTCACTATCTCAGAAAAAATATGAGCTCCTTTTGAAAATTATTATGCTCCAAATATTTTACATATTTTCAATCTGGTGTCAAGAATATTTTTTTCTTGGACATTATAACTTAGTTACATATGACTAAAATATTATCATGAAATGAATGATACTAAAATTCCGATACCCAGACACCATTTTGATAAGAAACATTATAATAATAAAACATTAGGAACCAACATTCAACAAAAACATTCTAATTTAATAATAGTGTGTTCCATATATATAAACTATTTAGTAGTTCTAAAACATTTTCTCTTACATGAAGAGAATTTATTCATTTATTGACAATGGATTTTAATTTATAAAAAAAATGGTTATTAATAATGAAATAGTGCTCATGAAAATATAAAATCATAAAATAAGAAAACACAAGTATGAAAAACTCCTTATAAGGATTCAATTTTTTTAGAATTTATTCATTATTTTTATTTCCCATGGTATTTTTTGTTAATTATATCATTATAAATTATATTTTTAAACATTATTATTTTAAATTCATTGAAATTATATTTATGTAGGGAAATATAAATAGTTATCATAATCATTTTTTATTAATTTCTATAAATATATGATTTTTTCTTTATCATGATCTTCCATAATATTATAGTATTTATACAATATTTCTTTTTATATTTCTCCTTATATTATCCAAAAACACATCCATTTTTTCAATAATTGGATAATTTTCATCATTGAGAACTGAATTAATACAATAATCCAAAATCGGGGTATATAATGTTTTATTTACAATTTCTATATAACATTTTTTATCTTTCAAAATTTTGGTAATGTATAAAAAAATGATTTCATTTTCGTCAATTTTGAAAAAAAATATTTTTGGATCCAAATTCAATAAATTCACATGTGTCATGGCCTTAAGAACATTCATTTCCTTTTACTTTGTTTATTAGTACCTAATTGTTTTCATTATCAATCATGGTAAAATTTAATTGAGATAATTATCTTTCTCACGTTCATATTAAAATAAATTTCATGAATCTTTTTGCAATCATTTCATTAGGAAATATATCATATATGATTCTCCTATTATTTATTTCTATTGATCTATATGTATTTATTTCTAAAATTTTATATAATTTGTTTGATAAATAGAGAAAAAATAACTTCCATTCAACCCAACTTGGCGGTACCCAAATATTATTACAATTAATCTAATAAATTTATATAAAAAATCATTACATTTTAGTGAAAAATAAAATTATAAGAATAGGATGGATTATATTATTTGGATAATAGCTACATAAGATAAATATTTTTACATTTATTTTGAAAACATACATATAAAACTATATTAGTAAATCTGTCTTCTAAATATTACGCTAGTTTAACGCTTCCTCACAGCCAATTAAATGATCATATAAGAAAAGGGTGAGCTCAACATAGGAGTCCTTGAATATTAAACATACCAAAAAGATTCATGGGGTAAGAATAAAATCATGTGGTACAAAATCAGTATGATATACATATTTTATTTAAATAACATTAAATAATACAAATAGTTGATATGGGCTAATAGGAGAACAAATAATCCCATATGATCAATATCTAATATCATTTTAGGATAGGGAAAACATATGAAATAAATTATGAGTTTGGTAACATTTAATAGTTTCATATAAAATGTGAGAGGTGAAATCATAAGTATAGAAACATATCATATTAGATGAGAAATCACCAACTACATTATATAGTGGATTTGACATTGCAACCCATTTCCCAATGTATATTATGAAAGGAAATCAGTTATTTATTTTGAATCCAGTATCACAATGAAAATTAAAATTATAATGAGTCATAATGTTTTTCCTAATTCATTGTATGGATATATTCAGACTATTCATCACATAGTTATTAATCATACACATGTCTTCCATAAGAAATCAAATATCTATCACCTTAAAAAAATTGGAATAATAATGGTTTACACATTAATTAATAAAAGTTATAACATAAATAAAAACATTAACTATATCAATTGATACCAAATTCCATATCCGAAAAAAGTAAATTCCTAAAAAATATTAATGGGTGATTTATTAAATATAATTTCATGGAAAATGTATATTATTTTAGATAAATAGGGAAACAATATAAATATTGTAAAACTGATTAAAAAAACAATAGCTTTAAAAGGAATGTATGATGGTCAAATGAATTGATACATTTATGGATTTAAAAAAATGATAAAATTTATGGTATGTGAAAAATGTTACTCGAAATAAAGATTCAATTTTGAGATACATCACATAATAGGATAGAATGTATTTAAATAGAAATATAATTTGTTTCAAAATAAAATCATTCATTGAAGTTACAATGAATTAAGAACTCATTCATCCTAGATTTTTAATAGTGGAAATAAATTTCAATTAGCTATTATTGATTATTGGGAACATTTAATATAAATATATATACATAATATAATACAATACATGATGAAATATATTTGAGTTGCTAATGTTTGTAATAGATTAAGGACTTACTGATTAAAAGAGTATAGGAGGGAGGTCCAAATATTTTAATCAAAATATTATAAGAATATAGAATCTCTCCCATGTGAAAGAAATAGGGGGTGAAATAAACCATATGTGAAAAAAATGGTATGTAAAATTAGAAATGTCTCTTTAATGGTAACTAGGGAAAAATAACCCAAATGGAATTAGAAATATTCATATAAAAACCACATGATTGATAAAATTTCAAGTGGAACATTAAATGGTGAGAATAATGAGAACATCATAATATAAAATATAATAAAGGGTTATTAATAACATCATATGAAAGAATAAATGGTGTATAATATAATCATGACTGAAGGAATTGAAATTTGAGACAACGAATACTTATTATATTAGAATATTCTAAATAAAAAACATTTAAGGATATAGTTTCAATTGAATCATTAAATACCATTAAAAATTAAAGTATCACGTCACCAAATGATATAGGGTTAGTAGATATAACATTCCCAAACAAACATGTCTTATTATATGATATGTATCTCTAAGTGGGAAAATTTCAGACAAGAAGCCACTACCCTTAATTTTATCTCCATCATGTGTTATCTAACTTCATATATATAATAAATAAATAAATCAATAACTACTTCCATAATCTTATTAATACCTAAAAATATTTATTATTTTATTTTATAATAATTATCTATATTTATAATAATTAGTTTATATCGATAATAAGAAATCATGGGTTTCTTGTTTTTACTATATGTACTTGTTTCGTGGGAGTGGTGTTGGATTCAATCCTTCTTTTAATTATAATAATTACAAGACAATTAAATATATTATAAATAATTACTTATAATCATTAATGATGTTTTTAATTTTCATTAATAGGTATTTCGTTCATTATCCACAATGATGAACATGGTAATCAGTACACATTAGTGATATTCTTATATAATGAAAAAAAATTCATTATTTATGGTGTTAAATTTTCATTTATTATTTAATGAACCAAAATATGAAATTTATTTATATATTTATATCTTATTATACAAATTATTATGATTTCATAGTCATCTTTGAAATAATTTAGCAACATTGTTTAAATAGGTGGTCAAAATGATCCAAATATGACCGTACCGTGATTAATTGGTGATATGTAGGTTCTTTAGATTCTACATGTTTTTTCCAGAATTATAATGAATTAAATTAGTATATATTATAGTGATGTATTTTCATTGTAAATAATTATTAGATTAATTGATTGGTATGAATCAAATATACAGTATGAATAAAATTTATTTCTTTTATAGTTATATTATTTATTTTGGTTATTTTTATAATGTTTGTTTATAATACATATCATTAATTAGTTTTATATTTTTTTTACTACAAACTTATTCATATCATAAAATTAATATAAACACTCTAAAACCATTCTTATCACCATCCATGAAATGGAGTAATGAAAAATAGAATACATTTATCCCTAGGGGAGGTAGTCTGAGGATCAATTCATTTTCATAAAAAGGAGAGATGAGTAATATGGTTTGTCATTAAGAAATATTATATAAGACAAAAATCACATAATTTTACATTAAATTAATTATTTAAATAACCTTATCAGGTGGTGTATGAAATAAAACATGTAACTACATGGAGGTGGTCGTCTATACATATTTTTGTTACACATTTTCATTTTCATAATAGAAATTGAACATTCCACTAATTTTCTTTACATCATTATTTCATCATATAAGTATGATATAAATACCAAATATATACATCTTAAGATGAAATAATTTAATTTTAGGAATAATAAATGAACATATTGAAATATAATGAGAAATTAGTTATTAGATATTTATACCTCACTACATGGATTATTTCTATATTAAGGGGTTTAGAATTTTGAGGAATGATATTTTGAGAATAAAAAATAAATTTTAACGAGAATTTGTTTGTTTATTATATTATTGTTCACATTATTTATATAAAATATAGGGTATTAAAAGGAGTGGATGTTTGGAGAGGATTTACCCATATATAAGTGAAAGGATCTGAATACTTTTAATAAATAAATAAATTTTTAATAATGGGATGTCTTTATCAATGAAAGTGAGAATCAATGTAAACAATAATTTATATAATTTTACATAAGTATGATCATATCCTCAATCACATAATTTTTAACCATATTTATGTCATTTACTATTAGATTTTGTTCATTTACAATTTTAGCTTTTACGGTGGTAATTAGTATTTAACTAAGTTTCATAACATTAATTGTGATAAATACTAATTTTTATATAATTTGTGAATTATTATTCATAATTTGAAAGCCATTAAATTTGACTATATTTTAAAAAAATTAAAATAAATAATTTGAAAATATTAATTATAAAAACATTAAAAATATTATGTATAAAAATATTACATAATTATAAATCATTAAATATAGTTTCGTAAACATGAATATGTATTATTAAATTAACAATATAATATTTAAAAAAATATTATTCCCAAAAAATGGTTTTATAAATATAAAAATAATTATTATAAACAATTATTTCTATAAAAGGCAAGGTATTTTTAGAAATAGTATATTGCACTATTCATCTAGAAATTATTATTTTTATATAAATATCAAGTAATAATTTTAAGTTAATATTTCTATTAATGATACAAAAAATTTTAATTTTATTAAAATAAACATCCTAAAACTTATAAATTATCATTTATATTTAAAAAATATAATGAGGGTCTATTTTTATAGGAGAAGAATTTTTTAATATTAATGTTATTTTTTATATAATTTTCTCATTAATTTAGTGTCAACTTCTTATTAATACAGTAAATATATTTCATCATTACATAACCATAATAATATTTTTTCTTTGTAACAATTCCTATATATATACATTATACATTTTAATCATAAAGTGTTGTGAAAAAATGGATGTTTCAAAAAGTATAAATATTATTCATTTCTCTGGAAATATAAATGTCTTAGTACATGTTGTATAAATAAAATTTATAAAAAATAAAACATTATTATCTATATAAAATACAAAATCATTACACAAGATCTTGATGTTTTCTAATTGGTAGTTTATAATTTATGTATCATGTAGATATCTCTACGACCATGAACTCCTCACGTATAAAGTTTTTCTTAAACTGTAATTGTAGTAGTTCAATATAGATTATTACTGAGAAAGCACTAGAAAAATGGGATACCTTTCTTATGAGCATAGATGAATTGGAATCATATTTAATACTTCTACTTCCAAATTTCATTTTTTTCAAAAAACTATTTTTTTAATATTTTTTCATCATCGTTTTTAGTAATTTAATGAAAATATTTTTATAATTATATTTTATATGAAAAATTTATAGAATTTTATTTTTTTTGTGTCTTTTTGTTAAATTTTATATTTATTATATTTATATATTAAGGATAATATATAGTGAAATCTTCTATCATTATACATTACAACATTCATCAAATTTTTTTTATATAAATACATGGATATAGAATTTGATGATTTTATGGAATTTTTAGTTTATGTTGTAATAATAAAATAAAATTCATCATTTATTTTTAATTTTTCAGTGTCTCTTTTAATATAATTTTTTTTATTATATCAATATTTAGTAATTTTCATCCAGACTAAAGCTTATACGAGGTCTAATTTAATTCCAATTATTTCTCTTATGTTCATGTTCATTCAGAAGGATATTATTAATTTTTTCAAACATAATATTTTATGTTATTTTATATTATCTATAGAAATATATGCTACTCAAATTTTTGATAAACATATAATTCATTTTTGAAAAAATACCACACATAAGAAAACAAATCATACTAATCTCATTAATGAATAAAATATTTAGTTACTAAAACATTATAAGATCCAAATTGATTAATCATTTGTTTGATTCAAAATCCATTATAAATCTCATAAGGATAATTATAATTATATAAATCATTCATAAAATACCATATAAGTTTTTCTAAATCATGTTTTTTTGACATGTACTCTATTTTACTTTCATGAATGGATTCTACAATTTTTTTATCCATAATATGATATGTAGAAAACTTCATATGATTATTAGTTACATTTTTATTGGTAATAAATTATTCAAAACTGTCACATTGATATTTATCACACACACAAACAATGATAGATGAAAATTCTGATTTAGATTCTATAATTTTTGGAATCATCTATAAGCATTAATTTGAAAATATGCTCTATATTAGATGTTAATATACAATATATATCACGACACCATATTATACAAATAATTTTATAAAAAAAGAATATTCGTGACGGATAAATTTAAAAATCAGCTAACGTAATAAAAAATTTCGTTATATGAGAAATATAAAACGAATTTATCTAATGTAAAGTATGGAAATTAAATTATTACTACAAAAAGAAAATTTTAATGGAATGTGAGAACCCTCAAAATACCCCATGAAATGAATCGTCATACAATATAAAAAATCACCACATTTTTATGAACTTGTATAAGACTTTTTTAATCATTTTCCCTATAATATATTTATTGTAATGTCGTTACCTTCATATATGGGACTTCGTCAACAATATATTCTATGTGGTTTACCATATTTACCTATGTCTAAGTATACTCTTCCAGATTTATCATTCTTACATTGATTACTTATATAAAAAATATGATCACTTTTATTAATCCAAAACACTTTCCCCTGATTATTATCAACTCCACAATATCTCTCAATAATTATGTTTGAATCATCTTGTGATGTTTTAATATAGAAAACGTATTCCATAAAATCTTCCTTAGAGTGATGAAATTTCTGCAAGGATTATTTTATCAAATTCTTCCTTCCCAAAATGTATCATTATATCATTGAAAAACTATAATTCCAAAAATGTTAAATCATTCATAGTGGCCTCAGTAAATTCGTATTCGACAATGAATTTATGGTCACCCATATCCATAGATCCCCCCATTACCAAATATGAAACATCAATTTTTTTCACATATTATCCATTATTGTATAATATCAATATACATAGATATTTTATTTTCAACCTAAGTGACAAAACCCTTCTTCTCGGTATGAAAATATGCAATAGTTTTCTATTTTTTTACCTAATTTCTCCCAATCCTCGTGGAATATGTTATCTCCATCTGATCTAATAGTCGAAAATAGTATCTATGGACTTTGGATTTCATTTCCTTATTCACAATTCACATACCGGGGTCTAGAACTACCTTCTTACCATTTTCTATCATTCTACATTGGAGGCCACTAACTTACATCCAATATTTGTTGTTTACTGAGGATTGTTTGGAGATAATATATCATTTCTATAACTTGATGAAACCTTGTACATCAATATTATTCTCCAATGGTGTTTTTTTTATGTTGATATTTGGGAAAACTCTGCATTTTTCATTTTATGTCCCAATATTCATTTACCCATGATATAGAACAAATCATTTTACATCAATAACATCAAAATGGTTGATCATCCTTTAAATCAGAGTGGTATTCCTGGAACATATAATATTCATAGAATTAAACCAAATGTTTTTCATTATATATGTGGTATCCTAAATTGATCATCCATTGGGAACGAAGAGGGAGGTTCTTTCCTCACCCTTTAACATCTTATTAAGTGAAGTTCTATTTCCAGTTTCAAATATATCACCATAATATATAATATTTGTTATGGCTTTTAATTGGTAAAATAGACTATTTTGACACACATCTTCACTGCCCCCCTATATGAACCAGATGTGATCTTTCAACTTTTGATCTATCACTTCATGATTTACCCATAAGTAGAAGTCATCCCATTATTCCCAATATAGATTCTTCTACCCGTTTGATCAACTATCTTATAGAATGTTTTAGAATTTTAATCCTATGATGATTAATATGGCCTTGGCATCACATTGAAATCAAGCGTCCCAATAAAATATATGAAGAAAAGACATCTACCCACATGTTATAGTAAACTAATTTCATTCAATAAATCTGTTCCCCAATTATAATCCACACACATTGAACTAATTGTTTTGAATGATTTACTTTTACTCATAGTTTATGAGGGATAGGGTGAAAATAAAACGTGATCTAATTTCAAATAACATATATAATCCAATCATTTTTCCTTACATTTGAATGATTAATGGATTTTTGTATGATTTAGGAAATTCATGGAAACATACCCATTGTGTCATGGTTAGAGTACGTAATTTCATGTGAATATCTTATGATTGTCTAAGCTAGATAGAATTTGATCCATTTAAGATTCAAGTATCTATGGTCCTATCTACGATCAAATCAGCCTCAAATGGAAAATTAATTTTGGAATTTAAATTTTATTTATATCTAATAACCAACACTTCTTATAATCTCCATCATTCAAAAACAGACCTATCAAACCAATTGAATGATGGGAATTTATATGAGTCATTCAATAAAATTCATTTTGTATGATGTTTGAGTGTTTTATGAAATTATATTTGGAAAGATGATTTTGAGGGAACCCTTAAAAAATATAGAAATTCCTTAATGAGGGTAATATTTCGGAAAAGAGAGAGGAAATTAGGGTTTGATAAAGGAATAATGCATCGAGGTTGAACCCCTATGGAAGAAGAATATATCCCTACACATCCCATAGGTGTATTTCCATTATAGAATCCATCTCTAGATGGGTCAGAATATCTAGTCAAGAACACTGAGAATGACTAGAGTGGAACTCATATTCAAGTTATTAACATTCATAAATAATGTATGTAATATAATGATATAATTAAATTGTATATAATACAATTAGTAGTCTTCACACATTTTTAATTAAACTAATAAGAGTAATATGAGAATATATAAAGTTAAAAATAGAATACAACAATCCATTGGGGTTTCTAATTTCAATTCATAAGACCATAAAAATTCCAAAAAAATTGGATATTAATATTATAATCCATAAAACCTATTTGATTTCTAATTGATTATACAATAAGATAAATTCAATGATACATAAAACCATCTTCTATGATCGAACCACTTGGACAAGATGATTTCCCAAATAATATCATAACATAGAGTTACCAAAAAAATGTTGGTATCATATGTTCTTTCCCATGGGAATATCTGATCACCAATGATCATTATCATATGTTTATTGATCATGAATTCCTTAATTGATAATCATTATAATAAAAAAAATAATAACAAAAAAATATTCATTTTATTATGAAACCCACTATAAAAATTGGATTTTACCAAATTGAAATTACCCTCAAATTTTATTCATGTAGGAATATGTGATTAGTTCCAAAAAAAGTATATTTTTTTATTGATATTAACATTAAGAACTAACAATTTTTTTTACTAGTAGATATATCTATTTATTTTAAGTGTTCAATACCAAAAACTTTTATCACTAAAAATTAAAAACATTTCATATTAATAATAATATTAAAAACAAATTTACTGGAAAATAAATTTGTTTTTATTAAGTTTTGTTACCAAAAAATATTTTTCCATTTATATAAAAAGCTTTTGATTAATTATTAAATATATAAAATATTTTATGTAAAATTGATTATATATATATATGATCCACTATAAACATAACATTCTGATAATAGAAATAAATGATTAATTAAAATATCTATAAATAAGTAACCTTTACACTTTATATAAATATAACTTTTAAACAATACTAATGTTTTATATAAATTATATAAAAATTAATAATTTTTTTCAGTATACTCTTACCATTTCTGGATAGCCCAAACCATATGGCTTTCCAGCCGGCATCCACGTGACCGACATTCCCCAACCCCGCATGCCTATTCCCACTTCACTCCCACCTCCACTCCTCATCCATTTCCATAGTGTGGATCTTGACCTTGCTCAATAGCCTTCCTTCTCTATTATATTTATGATCGATAGTCATCCATGACATAGAAACCCAAATATATCCCTTATTAACTCACTCCCATTCCATATCACAAGCATCAACACACTACCCTTCACTTTCAAAATAGATACAATCCATCTCCCTATATACTATTCTTTGCTCATCCATTGTCTTCCCTCTATATACTCTTCTTTCTCCAGAAGTATCATGTTGTCAACTGTCATTGGTTACAATTTCTGGTTAATTTATTATTCATATTATAATATACCTTTAATTAGTCCCTTATCTTGTGTTCATCATGCATGAAAAACAGCATTGACATAATCATAATGATTAATTTTGAAATTTCATCAATGATTGAAGATAAATATTTAAGTAGAAAAAAGGATGGTGGGACACACATCTTTTAAGATCTAAAATTCCAAATTATTTCTTATTCATTTGGTTCAATAAATAATTTTCCTATTTATTTCTATATTTCATTATTTCAAACAAACTCTTTGTCTCAATGATTATATCATATTAATTTCTGTATTTAAATATAGTGAATGTTCTTCTAGAAAATTACATAATAAAATAATTATTTTAAATCTATTTTCAAAAAAATATAATCATATCAATGAACATAAAAAATAAATGTATTTCTTATGACACATCAAATAAATTTCATGGATTTTATACACTGTAATAGGTAAATTTATGTTTTTAATGATCTCTAAAAATTATGAAATATTTAGAATCACTGAAAATTTTTAATGTAATGATAGTTATATTCAATAAATATTTTGAAAATTCTGGAACATAATAAATAATTGTTCATGTTGAGTGTTTAGTGACCCAATGATGCAATACAATCCATGTTTTAAATCGAGGATGATGGTAATTAATGTGGTGTTGGTTATTTTCTATTATTGTGAAGATAAATTGTTAACCTAATTCATCACAAATTTGTCTATTCAATATGAATAGAGATAAGATGAATTTTGAATTTTTTTTGATATATGAGATTATTAAATCATGATTTATCCTTATAATTATATTTTTATAGAAAATATTTGGATATGTGTATTTTAGATCACTATATTTTCAAATTCTAATTCCATGTTTAGTGAAAAAATGTAGATATATGTATATTAGGTTATACATCCTATAGTTTGGGATACATATTTATAGTTTTATTAAAATATTTTACATACTAAGGGGTTTATATATTTGGATGCATAATCCTTTGATTTCATATTCTTATTGAAATTTTCCAGTGTAAATAAAAAATGATTTTTTATGGTCCATGGTAAATTAAGTCAAAAAACTGTTTGACTTTTTTATGGTTGGTTGGTAATTATTTTGGATAAATATTTTATATAAATTTTTAAAAATTAAATATATAATTAATTTTGGTATACATATTGATTGTTTCGGGAATTAATTTTATTTTATGGTTTTCTTCTATTTGATTTGGATACATCTTAAATTTATTTGTTTTAATGAACATTTTATTTATTTAGAAATATTTGTTTCGTTTGTAGGTGGATTCAGGGGGTTTCTGTGTAACACCCGAGACTTTTATGTGAAATATTTTGTTTTTATGTTATATAAATCATCAAAGGAGTCTTTCAATACACACAACACTATCTTGGCTTTCCTTACACGCAACCGTGGCCTTCCTCGATTGCTTGTGTCGTACGCAATACTGAGTTTCACTAAACAATGATAAGCTATTAAAATATTATTAAAACTAGCTGTTATGAATAGTAATAACCACTTTTTGAAATTTTATAAATTTTATTTTTCAAAATGGACTTCATTTTTGGATTCGGAATATCGAAATTAGCCTAGGGTGAAATTTTGGTATTTTTCTGAAAACTTTCAATTTTTGATGAATAGTGAAACCACTAAGTGGTAGTTAAAAAACTGAATTTTGCATAAAACTTAATTTTACCACTTCTGTGAGTAGAATTTAGAAAATCTGAGAGACAATGTTAATGTCAATAAGTAATATGTGTTTCAATGAGATGAAAATAATTTTTTTGGTGAATAGTAACTTTTTACTTTTTTTACCACGGTTAAAAGTAAATAGGGTAATTAAGGGTAAAAATGATATTATTACTACCCTAACACATGTCCTAATTCTATTGGACAAGTGTAATTCGACCAATAAAAACCTTATTAATAAAATATGACCATTTAGTCCCACTTGGATTAGATTAGGACATTTATTATTAATTTATTTAAAGAAGTGTTAAAATATTTAAAATCAAAGTTTAATAAGTAAATCATTTTTAATATGGGGTTATACATAAGATAAATTCAACTATAAATATTAATTAGAAATCTAATAATATTTCCTACATAATGGTATTTTATTTTTAATTTTTAGACATTAAATAAATTAATTTATTTTTGACACAACGATGATGCATTAATTATCTTAATAATGAAATATTGACATAATTGATGTTATAAATACAAAAATAAATGTAATTTGAGACTTTTTATGAATTACACTACTTTTAGAAGTTAATATAACATGTTAGTATTGATTTAAGTAACTTGTTTCGAATTAATGATTCGGTTATGATTATCACAAAAATCAATTACTAAATAGTGTCAAAATTGACATAAAATAGTTTTTAAAAATTATATTATATTTCTAATTGTTATTTTTTTTCCTAAAAATATAAGGTTCTACCAAATGACTTAGATAAGGTTATATATATTAATAATAAACAACATGGGGTTCGTTTGGCTTGATATTGTATGTTTATTAACCTTATAGTGTAAGAAAACAAGAAGACATGGTAAAAGTTAAATTATCTAACTTAAAGTTAAATCTAAATGATAAGATTAAAATTGATACCTAAACTTGTCTAAATTCTATTTTATGAGAGTATTTCTACCCCTACCCACCTTACCTTCGAAATATATCAATTTGGATCTATTAAAAACCGAATTTGACTTTATAAGAAAATAATATTTTTAGTTATTCCAAAGGTGCCCCTCTCCTCCCTTATAAAAGGGCACCTCCTCCCCCTCTTCCTCACACCACATTGATCCTTCAAGCTCGGCCAACCCCTAAAACTTTCTCCTCTCCACTTCCCTAGAAACATCCCAGAGGTTCTGGTCAACTTCAAAGACCTATTTTATTATCCTAAAAGGAGGTCTCAAAGAAGCACTTCAAAGAAGAGGTAATGTCCGTTACCGATTATTTCATCTTTATTTCTTCTTCCAATTCATCATCTTTTGTAGTTGTTTCATTATGAAGTAATAACATCAATATCACTCACATACTGATATTTTATTATAAGTATGAAACAACCCTATTTCTCCATCTATCCATCCTACGGAAAAATAAATCACCGCGCGTGCGTACGTACGGAATACCGTCTCCACGTCGTGGTGTAATCTATTTTCCACCACCACCATACCTGGATGGAAATAATGGTGTAAATAATGACTATATATGACTATTATAAAGTTATATTGATTCTTAAATAGTATACATACACTCTAATACAATTCCACGATCATAGGAACGATATCATCACTAATGCGTACGTACGGAATACCGTCTCCACGATGTGATGCGACTCGTTCTACATGATCTTCATTTCATAATGATTATATAAATGAATTTAATGAATTAATATGATATATATTACACTAATTCCATTCTAGAAATGAGGTATTTATAACCTAAAGAGAATAATAAGAAATTATTCGAAAAAACACGAATAAGAACAAAAAGTAATAAACACTCGAATAACAAGTAGTAATGAAATATTACTAATAAGAAGCTAAGAATATGACCATATATGATATCATAACAATAATTATGATTCTGGAATAAGTCAATAACATTATTTAAATCAGTATACAGGAGGTTCGGACACTTACGAGGCAAATCAGACATAAGGTAAGAGAAATATCACAATCTCATTTTTATCCGAGAATGTTTGTACTTTGGTATTTACTGGGGTGTATTTTATCATCCACATCCATGTTTCCTCAATATGTAATATTTATATCCTTCTACAATAGTTTATATCCAATTTAACCCTTCGGTGATTTTTTAGTAAAAGATATGAAAGGAATCTTTTGTTGTTTTTTGTACGAGGTACTGTTTTACTTTTCCGACAAAAGTATGAGAAGAATGTTTTTTTAACTTATACGGAATGAATGCATTTTATAAAAATATTTCCAAGAATCTACCTTTACAAGTTTTCAAGTTTATTTTTAATCAACTTCTTTTAGTTTAAAATTGTATGACATGTTATGAAAGGAAAATTGTTTTTGAAGTAGAAAGGATATTTTCCTCAAGAACGGAGTTAAAGTGTTTTATCAAAATTATTTTCCATCTATGATAATACAGGGTTCTGTTTTTATCCATATTATTACATTGATTTGATTATGTTGTGATGGAATTATTTTTTTGAATTCCTATATCTTATATGAATTGTTTTATGAAGTCATGTTGTTTAAGAATCCAATTTTTATTACATGGGTAATGCTACGATGTATGGTTTAGGATTTTGTGTCACACATAAGAATGGTATCATTATGAGATGGGTGGGACCTATATCTCCCTCCAATGCATTGGGTAAAGATTTTATATCTCATGAGATAGACATGGCTGGAACGGTAGGTTATACCGGTTCAGTGAAACAGGACTGAAACGAGGAGTGAACTCGGTTCAGAAATGGACTTTGTCCACTAAGATAGTCTTGGAAATGAGTCTTGACTAATAAGAAATGATTCTCTATGATTATGTTTGTACGCCACAAATTTTCATGTTTTATGTTATGATTATTGGGATTCCATTTCACTACTATGATTTATCACATGTTATGAAATTATGCTCTCTTTTGCAGGTTAAGATTTCCAAAAGCTATGTTCTTATGAATATGATGTGATTGATATTTTTTTATTTACCTTTACTGAGAATTTGAGATCACCCATTTGTATGTTTTCCTTCCCCAGGTCAGGAAGAAGGTTATTAAGTAAGATATTCCAAAAGGGACTATAGATATGATGAAATAAATGGGAGACAGTGTAGATGCTTTATGAACCGGTTGTTTATGTTTCCCAGTTTCTAAAGACACTATACCTATACGGTACATCCTTGGTTTTGTTATATGTTTTAATAAGTATGATTCAATTTTGAAGTATTAACAATGTATGTAATGTATGGGTCATTATAGTTGGTATCAGAGGAAAGGTATAGTCAACCTTTGGAAACTAGGATGTGAAAGCCTTAGTAAGAACCCTAAGGATAAGTCTAAGCATAGAACACAATCTTAGTGTTTTATAAATGTCCATGAATAACCTAGGATAAGACCTTAAGTGTGAAATTTTATTCTTGATTATGTGGTTTTCCTATTATAATTATTGTTTCTCACACTATTCTTCTTTGTTTTAGTCAATGGCTGGAACCTGAAGGAACCGTGTTAATGCAGAATGCGATGGGCAATGCAATGATTGTCCCCCTGAGCAACCAAACGTTATGGGAGATGGAATGAAAAATCGTGTAGCCATTCTCACACAACTTTCTCAAGCTATTAATCATGTAGGACTTCTAAACGAGCAATGGAAGGAGCAACATTGTGTTGAATCCTTCATGAGACAGCGTCCACCTTCATTCAGTTGGTCTACTGATCCATTAGTTTCTGAACAATGGATTAGTACTACTGAAAAGATATTTTTAGTTATTCAATGTTCTAGGCATATTAAATTCATCTTATCAGTGTATCGTTTGGAAGGTGGTGCTGATCAATGGTGGAATCTTATTAATAATACGAGGCAATGGGATGAAATTGAGTCCATGGAATGGGACGAGTTCAAGAACTTCTTTTTCAACAAGTACTTCCATTGTATTCTACAAACAAAGATGGAGAAAGAGTTCTTGAACTGAAGAAAAATGATGATGAATCTATTGGTACCTATGAAGCAAATTTTACAAGACTTTCAAGGTAAGCTTCTGGTATTATTATCCAACCTGAGAGTAAGATCGATCGATTTTTTAGTGGCTTAAAACCAAGTCTTCGAAGGGCCTTAGACATAAGGGACTTCAATAGCTATGAGGACATCGTTCGATGTGCTCTCAAAGTAGAGATAGAGATTGGAGTAACCCATCAGTCATATGGGTTTGATAAGAAGAGGGAAATGGAATTCAAAGGAAAATCTAAAGAGTACACTGAAAAGAAGACGAGCTTTCCCTTATGATCAATGTGTGGAAAGAAACATGGAGGGAGTTGTCTTAAAGGGACAAGTAAATGTTTCATGTGTGGAAAGGAAGGTCATCAGGCATTTGAATGCCACGATGATGGGAAGAAGATGTCTAATGATGGAAACAAAGGGATACACAGAATAAACCTACTACACATCAATGTTTCAAGTGAAAGGATATGGGACATTATGCCAATAAATGCCCTAATCCAAGGGTTGATGATGCTGGTAGACGTCAACAAACTCTTAAGGATAAAGGAAAAGGAAATTCACATGCAATTTATATCATCGATGTGGAGTACGATAACGATGTGGTGAAAGGTACACTTACCATCCACTCTAAAGTAGAAAATGTTTTATTTGATTCTAGATCCACGTACTCATTTATTTCTGAATAATTTTTTAAGGGTATCACCGTATTACCTCAACAATTATATGTTGAGTTAGCCGTGACAACACCTAATGGCACAACAGTCGCATCAAAAGTTTATAATTCTTCTCCGATCAAAGTTTGTGGGAAAGTGCTTCCTGCAAATCTTGTGATCCTTCCTATAGTGGAATTTGATGTGATTCTTGGCATGGATTGACTTTCTTTATATGGATCTCATATCAATTGCCAAACAAACGAAAGTCACATTTCATATTCCAGATCAATCTATGATCGCCTATCAATGCAAGGATGAACATAACCTTCCAGTGGAAATTCCTTCTACCTTATGAGTCTTGATTCCACTAAATGAAGGTTATTTATCTCAAATGGTTGGTTAGAAACTCATGATTAAGAATATGCCCATTGTACGGGAGTTTGATGATGTTTTTCTGGAGGAATTACTGGGTCTTCCACCAAATCGTGAAGTTTAGTTTTCAATAGAACTCGTACCGAGTGCTTTTCCTATTTCAAAGACACCTTATAGAATGGCCCCAATTGAGATGCAGGAATTGAAGAAGCAACTCCAAGAGAATCATGATAAGGGATTTATACGCCCTAGTGTGTCACCTTGGGGAGGACATGTTCTATTTGTTAAGAAGAAAGATGGATCAATGAGACCCTACATTGATTATCGAGAACTTAACAAGATCACTATCAAGAACAAATATCCTCTCGCACGCATTGATGACTTATTTGACCAACTACCCAGAGCTCAATTCTTTTCCAAGATTGATCTTCATTCAGGGTATCATTAATTAAGGGTCAAAAGGGTGGATATACCAAAGACGGATTTCCGTACAAGGTATGGACACTATGAATTTATAGTGACACCATTTGGTCTTACTAATTCCCCTACTATCTTTATGGATCTGATGAATAGAGTCTTTAGAGACTATGTTGATCAATTTGTGGTAGTCTTTAAAGATTATATTCTTGTCTATTCAAAGATCAAGGAAGAGCATGAAGATCACTTGAAAATTATATTGAAGACCCTGAGAAAGATGAGGCTTAATGCCAAATTTACCAAGTGTGAATTTTGGCATAAAAAAGTTCCATTTTTGGGTCACATAATCTCAAGAGAGGGGACATCTGTGGATCCAGCAAAAAGAGAGGTTATCAAAAGATGGTCGAGACCAACAACAGTAACTGAGATCTGAAGTTTTCTTGGTTTGGCTGAATATTATCTACGTTTTGTGAAAGATTTTTCATGATTATATAATCCACTCACCAAGTTTACTCGGAAAGGAGTTAAGTATGTTTGGACGGAAGAATGTGAAGATAATTTCAAAGAGTTGAAAAGAAGGTTATCCAGTGCACCTGTTCTCACACTGCCTTGTAGTGGAGAAAGTTTTGTTATCTATAGTGATGCATACAATAAGGGATTGGGGTGTGTTCTTATGCAAAATGATATGGTGATAGCTTATGCCTCCCTATAGTTGAAAATCCATGAGAAAAATTACCCAACACATGATTTGGATTAAGATGCGGTAATCTTTGCATTAACGATTTGTAGGCATTATCTTTATAGAGAAAGGTGTGACATTTATACTGATCATAAAAGATTAAAGTATATTTTCACACAAAAGGAGCTGAATATGCGTAAATGAAGATGGTTGGAGTTGATTAAGGATTATGACTGCTCAATCCATTACCACCCTGGGAAAGAAAACAAGGTGGCAGATGCATTAAGTCGACAAGACCATGCATGCTTATCCATGATGAGGATTACAAAAGATCCAATATTTATGAATTTACAAAGGATGGATCTTGGAATTATAATGGAAGGGGAAAAATCATATCTTTATCAATTGAATGTTCGACCATCTATACATGTGAAGATTAAAGAGGCACAGAAAGAAGATGTCGAGTTACAAAAGAAGGTTATAAATGTTCCTGAATTCAACCTTGATTGTGATGGTATAATAAAGTTCAGGAATCGGGTTTGTGTTCCTCCCATCCTGGAATTAAAGAAGGAGCTGCTGGATGAGGCTCATATTTCTTCATTCTCTATTCATCCTAGAAGCACAAATATGCATAGGGACCTGAAAGAGTACTTCTGGTGGGATGACATGAAAAGAGATGTTGCTGAATATGTCTCTCGATGCTTGATTTGTTAGCAAGTTAAAGCTGAGAGACAGAAGTCTAAGGGGATGTTACAACCATTACCCATACCTGAATGGAAATGGGAAAACCTCACTATGGACTTTGTCACAGGACTTCCTAAAACATCCAAAGGCAACAATGCTATCTGGGACATAGTTGATCATCTTACCAAGTCTACACACTTCATTGCTATTAGAGAGGATTTCTCTCTGGATCAGCTTCCCAGGATATATGTAAAGGAAGTGGTAAGATTTCATGGAGTACCACTTTCTATTATATCTGATCGGGATCCGAGATTTTCCTCGAAGTTCTAGCAAAGTCTTCAGCATACTCTGGATATAGAGTTGAGTTTCAACACTGCTTATCATCCTCAGACAGATGATCAGTCTGAGATAACAATTCAACCCCTAGAAGATATGTTGAGACCTTGCTTTATGGATTACAAATGTGGTTGGGATCAACACCTACCATTGGTGGAATTTTCTTATAATAATATCTTTCACTCCATTATTCAGATGGCACCTTATGAAGCTCTCTATGGAAAGAAATGCAGGACTCCAACTTGCTAGGATGAAGTTGGGGAAAGAAAGCTATTAGGACCTGATCACGTTGATGAAATGGAAGAAAATGTCAGATCTATTCAACAAGACATAAGAGAATCTCAGAGTTGAAAGAAAAGTTATGCCGACAACCGAAGAAAAGACATAGAGTTTGAATTGGGTGATAAAGTATTCTTACAAATATCTCCCTGGAAGAGGGTCATGATATTTGGAAAGAAGGGGATGTTAATCCCTAGATATATTGATCCTTTCGAAATACTGGATCGTGTTGGGAAGGTAGCGTACCGATTGGCACTTCCACCGAATATCTCTCAAGTTCACGATGTGTTCCATGTATCTTTCCTGTGAAAGTACATACCTGATCTTTCACATGTACTTAGCTCAGAAGTTGTACTGCTGGAGCAAGATCTTTCTTTTGAAGAATAGCCGATAGAGATTCTGGATCGTAGAGAAAAAGTCCTTCGAAGCAAGACCACTCGATTGTTGAATGTTTTATGGATGAACCACCAATTAGAAGAAGCTACATGGGAGCTTGAGGATATGATGAGGTAGAGGTATCCTCATCTGTTTGTTACAAAGTGACGCATTTCGAGGGAGAAATTAATTTTAAGGGGGGTAAAATGTAACACCCAAGACTTTTATGTGAAATATTTTATTTTTATTTTAAATAAATCATCAAAAAAATCTTTCACTACACACAACATTAGCTTGGCTTTCTTTACACGCAACTGCGGCCTTCCTCGATAGCGTGTGTCATACGCAATACCGAGTTTCAGTAAACAATGATATTCTATTAAAATATTATTAAAACTAGCCGTTATGAATAGTAATAACAACCTTTTGAAATTTTATAAATTTTATTTTTCAAAATGGACTTCATTTTTTGATTTGGAATATAGAAATTAGCCTAGGGTGAAATTTTGGTATTTTTTTGAAAACTTTCAATTTTTGATGAATAGTGAAACCACTAAGTGGTAGTTAAAAAACTGAATTTTTCATAAAACATAATTTTACCTCTTCTGTGAGTAGAATTTCGAAAATCCAAGAGACACAATTGATGTCAGTATGTATAATGTGGTTCAATGTGATGAAAATATTTTTTTGGTTAATAGTAAATTTTTTCTTTTTTTACCACGGTTAAAAGTAAATACGGTAATTAAGGGTACAAATGATATTATTATTACCCTAACACATGAACTAATTCTATTGGACAAGTGTAATTCGACAATAACCAGCCTTAGGAATAAACTATTACAATTTAGTCCCACTTGGATTAGATTAGGACATTAATTATCAATTTATTTAAAGAAGGGTTAAAATAGTTAAAATCAATGTTTTATAAGTAAATAATTTTTAATATGTGGTTATACATAAGATAAATTCCACTATAAATATTCATTAGAAATATAAAAATATTTCCTATATAATGGTATTTTATTTGTAATTTTTAGACATTAAATAATTTAATTTATTTATGATACAACGATGATGAAGTAATTATCTTATTAATGAAATATTGACATATTTGATGTTATAAATACACAAATAAAAGTAATTTGACACTTTTTATGAATTAAACTAATATAATAGGTTAATATGACATGTTAGTATTGATTTAAGTAACTTTTTTTGAATTAATCATTCTGTTAGGAGTTTCACAAAAATCAATTACTAAATAGTGTCAAAATTGACATAAAATAGTTTTGAAAAAAATTATTATATTACTAATTGTTATTTTATTCCTAAAAATCTAGGGTTAGCCCAAATGACTAAGATAAGGTTATATATATTAATAATAAACAACTTGGGGTTAATTTGGCTTTATATGGTAAGTTTATTAACCTTATAGTGTAAGAAAACAAGAAGATATGGTAAAAGTTAAATTATCTAACTTAAAGTTAAATCTAAATGATAAGGTTAAAATTGATACCTAAACTTGTCTAAATTCTATTGGATGAGAGGATTTAGAACCCTACCCACCTTATCTTCGAAATATATCAATTTGGATCTATTAAAAACCGAATTAGAATTTATAATAAAATAATATTTTTAGTTATTCCAAAGGTGCCACTCTCCTCCCTTATAAAAGGGCACCTCCTCCCCCTCTTCCTCACACCACATTGATCCTTAAATCTCGGCAAACCCCTGAAAATTTCTCCTTCCACTTCCCTAGAATCATCCTAAAGTTTCTGGTCTTCTTCAAAGTCCTGTTTTAGAGCCCTAAAAGGAGGTCTCAAAGAAGCACTTCAAAGAAGAGGTAATGTCTGTTACCGATTCTTTCATCTTTATTTCATATTCCGCTTCTTCTTCATTAGTTGTTTCATTATGAAGTAATAACATCAGTATCACTCACATAATTATATGTTATTATAAGTATGAAACAACCATATTTCACCATCTATCCATCCTACGGAAAAATAAATCACCGCGCGTGCGTACGTATGGAATACCGTCTCCACGCCGTGGTGTAATCTATTTTCCACCACCACCTGACTTGGATGGGAATAATGGTGTACATAATGAATATATATTACTATAATAAAGTTATATTGATTCTGAAATAGTATACAAACACTCCAATACAATTCCACGATCATAGGAACGATATCATCACTCGTGCGTACGTACGGAATACCATCTCCACGATGTGATGTGACTCGTTCTACATGATCTTCACTTAATAATGATTATATAAATGAATTAAATGAATTAATATGATATATATTACACTAATACCATTCTCGAAATGAGGTATCTATAACCTAAAGAGAAGAATAAGAATTTATTCGACAAAACACACATAAGAACAAAAAGTAATAAACACTCGAATAAAAAGTAGTAATGAAATATTACTAATAAGAAGCAAAGAATATGACCATATATGATATCATAACAATAAGTAAGATTCTGGAATAAGTCAATAACATTATTTAAATCATTATACAGGAGGTTGAGACACATACGAGGCAAATCAGACCTAAGGTAAGGGAAATATCACAATCTCATTTTTATCTGAGATTGTTTATACTTTGGTATTTACTCGGGTGTATTTTATCATCCACATCCATGTTTCCTCAATATGTAATATTTATATCCTTCTACAATAGTTTATATCAAATTCAACCCTACGTTGAGTTTTTAGTAAAAGATATGAATGGAATCTTTTGTTGTTTTTCATACGAGGAACTTTTTGACTTTTCCGACAAAAGTACGAGATGAATGTTTTTTTAACTTATACGGCATGAATGGATTTTAAAGAAATATATCCAAGAATCTTCCTTTACAAGTTTTCATGTTTATTTTTAATCAACTTCTTTTAGTTTAAAATTGTAAAACATGTTAAGAAAGGAAAATTGTTTTTGAAGTAGAAAGGATATTTTCCTCAAGAATGGAGTTCAAGTGTTTTATCAAAATTATTTTCCATCTAAGATAATATAGGGTTCTATTTTTATACCTATTATTACATTGATTTGATTATGTTGTGATAGAATTATTTTTATGAATTCTTTTATCTTATATGAATTGTTTTATGATGTCATGTTGTTTAATAATCTAATTTTTATTACATAGGTTATGCTACGATGTATGGTTTATGATTTTGTGGCACACATAAGAATGGTAACATTATGAGATGGGTGGGTCCTATATCTCCCTCCAATGCATTGGGTAATGATTTTATATATCCTGAGATAGACATGGCTGGAACGGTGGGTTATACCGGTTCAGTGAAACCGGACTGAAACTAGTAGTGAACTCAGTTCTGAAATGGACTTTTTCCACTAAGATAGTATTGGCAATGAGTCTTGACTAACAAGAAATGATTCTATATGATTATGTGTGTATGCCTCAGAGTTTCATGTTTTATGTTATGATTATTGGGATTCCATTTCACTACTGTGATTAATCCCATTTTGTGAAATTATGCTCTCTTTTGTAGGTTAAGATTTACAAAAGCTATATTCTTATGAATATGATGTGATTGATATTTCTTTTATTTACCTTTACTGAGAATTTGAGATCACCCTTTTGTATGTTTTATTTCCCCAGGTCAGGAAGAATGTTATTAAGTAAGATATGCCAAAAGGGACTATAGATATGATGAAATAAATGGGAGACAGTGTAGACGCTTTATGAACCAGTTGTTTTTGTTTCCCAGTTTCTAAAGACACTATACCAATACGGTCTCTTCGTGGTTTTGTTATATGTTGTAATAAGTATTCTTCAATTTTAAAGAATTAACAATGTATGTAAAGTATGGGTCGTTATAGTTGGTATTAGAGGAAAGGTATAGTCAACCTTTGGAAACTAGGATGTGAAAGCCTTAGTAAGAACCCTAAGGATAAGTCTAAGCATAGAACACAATATTAGTGTTTTAGAAATGGCCATGAATAACCTAGGATAAGACCTTATGTGTGAAATTTTATTCTTGATTATGTGGTTTTCCTATTATAATTAGTGTTGCTCACACTATTCTTCTTGGTTTTAGTCAATGGATAGAACCCGAAGGAACCGTGTTAATGCGGAATGCGATGGGCAATGCAATGATTGTCCCCCTAAGAAACCAAACGTTATGGGAGCTGGAATTTAAAATCTTGTAGCCATGCTCACACAACTTTCTCAAGCTATGAATCATGCAGGACTTCCAAACGTGCAAAGGAAGGAGCAACATTCTGTTGAATCCTTCATGAGACAGTGTCCACCTTCATTCAGCGGGTCTACTGATCCATTAGTTGCTGAACAATGGATTAGTACTACTAAAAATATATTTTCAGTTCTTTAATGTTCTGAGCATGATAAAGTCATCTTAGTAGTGTATCGTTTGGAAGGTGATTCAGATCAATTGTGGAATCTTATTAAGAATACGAGGCAATGTGATGAAATTGAGTCCATGGAATGGGACGAGTTCAAGAACATATTTTCCAATAAGTACTTCCCTCATATTCTCCAAACAAAGATGGAGAAAGAGTTTCTTGAACTGAAGAAAAAGGATGATTAATCTGTTGGTACCTATGAAGAAAATTTTACACGACATTCAAGGTACGTTTCTGGTATTATTATCCAACCTAATAGTAAGATCGATCGATTCTTTAGTGGCTTAAAACCAAGTCTTCTATGGGCCTTATCCATAAGGGACTTCAATAGATACAAGGAAATCGTTCGATGTACTCTCAAAGTTGAGATGGAGATTGGAGTAACTCATCAGTCATATGGGTTTGATAGGAAGAGGAAAATGGAATTCAAAGGAAAATCTAAAGAGCACACTGAAAAGAAGATGAGCTTTCCCTTATGCTCAAAGGGTGGAAAGAAACATGGAGGGAGTTGTCATAAAGGTACAAGTAAATGTTTCATGTGTGGAAAGGAAGGTCATCGGGCATTTGAATGCCGCGATGATGGGAAGAAGATGTCTAATGATGCAAACAAAATAAGGCATACACAGAATGAACCTACTAATCTTCAATGTTTCAAGTGCAAGGATATGGGACATTATGCCAATAAATTCCTTAATCCAAAGGTTGATGATGATGGTCGACGTCATCAAATTCTTAAGGATAAAGACAAAGGAAAGTCACATGCAATTTCTATCAGCGATGTGGAGTACGATAACGATGTGGTGAAAGGTACACTTACCATCCACTCTAAAGTAGAAAATGTTTTATTTGATTCTGGATCCACACACTATTTTATTTCTGAAAATTTTCTTAGGGTATCACCATATTACCTCAACAATTTGATGTTGAGTTAGCTATGACAACACCTAATGGCACAACAGTCGCATCAAAAGTTTATAATTCTTCTCCGATCGAAGTTTGTGGGAAAGTGCTTCCTGTAAATCTTGTGATCCTTCCTATAGTGGAATTTGATGTGATTCTTGGTATGGATTGGCTTTCTTTATATGGAGCTCATATCAATTACCAAAGAAGGGAAGTCACATTTCATATTCCAGATCAATCTATGATCGTCTATCAATACAAGGATGAAAATAACCTTCGAGAGGAAATTCCTTCTACCATATGGGTCTTGATTCCACTAAATGAAGGTTATTTATCTCAAATGGTTGGTGAGAAACTCACGATTAAGAATATTCCCATTGTACAGGATTTTTATGATGTCTTTCCCGAGGAATTACCAGGTCATCCACCAGATCGTGAAGTTGAGTTTTCAATAGTACTCATACCGGGTGCTTCGCCTATTTCAAAGACACCTTATAGAATGGCCCCAATTGAGTTGCCTGAATTGAAGAAGCAACTCCAAGAGAATCTTGATAAGGGATTCATACGCACTAGTGCGTCACCTTGGGGAGCACATGTTCTATTTGTTATTAAGAAATATGGATCAATGAGACTCTGCATTGATTATCGAGAACTTAACAAGATCACTATCAAGAACAAATATCCTATCCCACGCATTGATGACTTATTTGACCAACTACCCGGAGCTCAATACTTTTCCAAGATTGATTTTCGTTCAGGATATCATCAATTAAGGGTCAAAAGGGGGGATATACCAAATACAACTTTCATTACAAGGTATGGACACTATGAATTTATAGTGATGCCATTTGGTCTTACTAATGCCCCTGCTATCTTCATGGATCAGATGAATAGAGTCTTTAGAGACTATCTTGAAAAATTTGTGGTAGTCTTTATAGACGATATTCTTGTCTATTCAAATATCAAAGAAGAGAATGAAGATCACTTGTGAATTATATTGAAGACCCTGAGAAAGGAGAAGATTTATGCCAAATTTACCAAGTGTGAATTTTTTCATCAAAAAGTTTCATTTTTGGGTCGCATAATCTCAAAATAGGGGATATTTTTGGATCCAGCAAAAACAGAGGTTATAAAAAGATGGCCGAGACCAACAACAGTAACTGAGATCCGAAGTTTTCATGGTTTTTTGGGATATTATCGACGTTTTGTGAAATATTTTTCACGATTATCTAATCCACTCACCAAGTTGACTCGGAAAGGAGTTATGTTTGTTTGGACGGAAGAATTTTAAGAGAATTTCAAGGAGTTGAAAAGAAGGTTATCCAGTGCACCTGTGCTCACACTGCCTTGTAGTGGAGAAAGGTTTGTGACCTATAGTGATGCATCCATGAAGGGATTGGGGTGTGTTCTTATGCAAAATGATATGGTGATATATTATGCCTCACGACAGTTGAAAATCCATGAGAAAAATTACCCAACACATGATTTGGAGTTACCTGCGGTAATATTTTCATTAAAGATTTAGAGGCATTATCTTTATGGACAAAGGTTTGAAATTTATACTTATCATAAAGGTTTAATGTATATTTTCACACAAAAGGTGTTAATTATGCATCAAAGAAGATGGTTGGAGCTGATTAAGGATTATGACTGCTCAATCCAGTACCACCCTGGGAAAGAAAACAAGGTGGCAGATGCATTAAGTCGACAAGACCATTCTAGTTTATCCATGATGAGGATCACAAAAGATCCAATATTTATGGATTTAAAAAGGATGGATCTTGGAATTATAATGGAAGGGGAAAAATCATATCTTTCTCAAATGAATGTTCAACCATCTATACATGTGAAGATTAAAGAGGAACAGAATGAAGGTGTCGAGTTACAAAAGATGGTGAGAAATTTACCTAAATTAAACCTTGATTGTGATGGGATAATAAAGTTCAGGAATCGGGTTTGTTTTCCTCCCATCCTAGAATTAAGGAAGGAGCTACTGGATGAGGCTCATAGTTCTTCATTCTCTATTCATCCTGGATCCACGAAGATGTATAGGGACCTGAAAGAGTACTTCTGGTGGGATGGCATGAAAAGAGATGTTGCTGAATATGTCTCTCGGTGCTTGGTTTGTCAGCAAGTTAAAGCTGAGAGACAGAAGTCTAAGGGGTTGTTACAACCATTACACATACCCGAATGGAAATGGGAAAACATCACTATGTACATTGTCACAGTACTTACTAAAACATCCGAAGGAAATAATGCTCTGTAGGTCATAGTTGATCTTCTTACCAAGTCAGCACTCTTCATTGCTATTAGAGAGGATTTGTCTCTGGATCAGCTTGTCAGGATATATGTAATGGAAGTGGTAAGATTGCATGGAGTACCACTTTCTATTATATCTAATCAGGATCCAAGATTTACCTCGAAGTTCTGGCGAAGTCTTCAGCATACTCTAGATACGGAGTTGAGTTTCAGCACTGCTTATCATCCTCAGACAGACGCCCAGTCTGAGAGAACAATTCAAACACTAGAAGATATGTTGAGAGCTTGCTCTATGGATTTCAAAGGTGGTTGGGATCAATACCTACCTTTGGTGGAATTTTCTTATAATAATAGCTTTCACTCCAGTATTCAGATGGCTCCTTATGAAGCTCTCTATGGAAAGAAATGCAAGACTCCAACTTGCTGGGATGAAGTTGGGGAAAGAAAGATATTAGGACCTGATCTCATTGATGAAATGGCAGAAAAGGTCAGATCTATTAAACAACACATAAGAGTAGCTCAGAGTTGACAGAAAAGTTATGCCGACAAACGAAGAAAAGAAATAGAGTTTGAAGTGGGTGATAAATTATTCTTACGAATTTCTCCCTGGAAGAGGTTCATGAGATTTGGAAAGAAGGGGAAGTTGAGCCCTAGATATATCAGTCCTTTTGAAATACTGGATCGTGTTGGGAAGGTAGCTTTCCGATTGGCGCTTCCACCGAATCTCTCTCATGTTCACGATGTGTTCTATGTATCTCTCCTGAGAAAGTACATACATTATCTTTCATATGTACTTAGCTCAGATGTTTTACCATTACAGCAAGATCTTTCTTATGATGAACATCCGATAAAGATTCTGGATCGTAGAGAAAAAGTCCTACGAAGCCAGACCACTCGATTAGTGAAAGTTTTATGGAGGAACAACCAATTAGAATAAGCTACATGGGAGCTTGAGGATATGATTTGGGAGAGGTATCCTCATCTATTTGTTACAATGTGACGAATTTCGAGGGCAAAATTCATCTTAAGGGGGGTAAAATGTAACACCCGAGTCTTTTATGTGAAATATTTTGTTTCTATGTTATATAAATCATCAAAGGAATCTTTCACTACACACAACACTAGCTTGGCTTGCTTTACACGCAACCGCTGCCTTCCTCGATAGCTTTTGTCGTACGCAATACCGAGTTTCACAAAACAATGATATGCTATTAAAATATTATTAAAACTAGTAGTTATGAATAGTAATAACCACTTTTTGAAATTTTATAAATTTTATTTTTCAAAATGGACTTCATTTTTGGATTCGGAATATCAAAATTAGCCTAGGGTGAAATTTTGGTATTTTTCTAAAAACATTCATTTTTTGATGAATAGTGAAACCACTAAATGATAGTTAAAAAACAGAATTTTTCATAAAACATAATTTTACCGCTTCTGTGAGTAGAATTTCGAAAATCCAAAAGACACAGTTGATGTCAGTAAGTAAAATTTTGTTCAATGAGATGAAAATAATTTTTTGGTGAATTGTAACTTTTTACTTTTTTTACCACCGTTAAAAGTAAATAGGGCAATTAAGTGTAAAAATGATATTATTATTACCCTAACACATGTCCTAATTCTATTGGACAAGTTTAATTCGACCAAAAACAACCTTAGGAATAAAATATGACCATTTAGTCCCACTTGGATTAGATAAGGACATTTATTATTAATTTATTTAAAGAAGGGTTAAAATAGTTAAAATCAATGTTTAATAAGTAAATCATTTTTAATATGGGGTTATACATAAGCTAAATTCAACTATAAATATTCATTAGAAAGATAAAACTATTTTCTACATAAAGGTATTTTATTTGTAATTTTTAGACATTAAATAATTTAATTTATTTATGACACAACGATGATGCAGTAATTATCTTATTAATGAAATATTGACATAATTGATGTTATAAATACCCAAAAAAATGTAATTTGAGACTTTTTATGAATTACACTAATTTTATAGGTTAATATGTCATGTTATTATTGATTTACGTAACTTGGTTCGAATTAATCATTCTTTTATGATTTTCAAAAAAAATCAATTACTAAATACTGTAAAAATTGACATAAAATAGTTTTTAAAACAAATATTATATTACTAGTTGTTATTTTTTTCCTAATAAATCTAAGGATCAGCCAAATGACTAAGATAAGGTTATATATATTTATAATAACCAACTCGGGGTTCGTTTGTCTTGATATGGTAAGTTTATTAAACTTAAAGTGTAAGAAAACAAGAATACACGGTAAAAGATAAATTATCTAACTTAAAGTTAAATCTAAATGATAAGGTTAAAATTGATAGCTAAACTTGTCTAAATTATATGGGATGAGAGGATTTCAACCTCTACCCACCTTATCTTTGAAATATATCAATTTTGAGATATTAATAACCGAATTTGACTTTATAATAAAATAATATTTTTAGTTATTCCAAAGGTGCCCCTCTCCTCCCTTATAAAAGGGCACCTCCTCCCCCTCTTCCTCAAACCACTTTGAGCCTTCAAACTCGGCCATTACCTGACATATATTCCTCTCCACTTCTCTAGAAACATTCTATAGGTTCTGGGCTTCTTCAAAGTCCTATTTTAGTGCCCTAAAAAGAGGTATCAACGAAGCACTTCAAAGAAGAGGTAATGTCCTTTATCGATTCTTTCATCTTTATTTCTTCTTCCACTTCTTCTTATTTAGTTTTTTCATTATGAAGTAATAAAATCAGTATCACTCACATACTGATATTTCATTATAAGTATAAAACAACCCTATTTCACCATCAATCCATCCTATGGAAAAAGAAATCACCGCGCGTGCGTACGTATGGAATACCGTCTCCACGCCGTGGTCTAATCTATTTTATACCACCACCTTACTTGGATGGTAATAATGGTGTAAATAATGACTATATATGACTATTATAAAGTTATACTGATTCTGAAATAGTATACATACACTCCAATACAATTCCATGATCATAGGAACAATATCATCACTCGTGCGTACGTACGGAATACCGTCTCTACGATGTGATGCGACTCGTTCTACATGATCTTCATTTCATAATGATTATATAAATGAATTTAATGAATTATTATGATATATATTCCACTAATACCATTCTGGAAATGATGTATCTATAACCTAAAGAGAATAATAAGAATTTATTCGACAAAACACGCATAAGAACAAAAAGTAATAAACACTCGAATAACAAATAGTAATGAATTATTACTAATAATAAGATAAATATATGACCATATATGATATCATAACAATAAGTATGATTATGTAATAAATGAATAACATTATTTAAATCATTATACAGGAGGTTCGGACACTTACGAGGAAAATCGGAACTAAGGTTAGGGAAATATCACAATCTCATTTTTATCCGAGATTGTTTATACTTTTGTATTTACTGGGGTTTATTTTACCATCCACATCCATTTTTCCTCAATATGTAATATTTATATCCTTATACAATAGTTTATATCCAATTTAACCCTTCAGTGAGTTTTTAGTAAAATATATAAAAGGAATCTTTTTTCGTTTTTCATACGCGGTACTTTTTGACTTTTTCGACAAAAGTACGAGAAGAATGTTTTTTTAACTTATACGGTATGAATGGATTTTAAAAAAATATTTCCAAGAATCTTCCTTTACACGTTTTTAAGTTTATTTTTAATCAAATTCTTTTAGTTTAAAATTGTATGAAATGTTATGAAAGGAAAAAAAAAATTTTAAGTAGAAAGGATATTTTCCTCAAGAACGGAGTTCAAGTGTTTTATCAATATTATTTTCCATCTAAGATAATATAGGGTTCTATTTTTATCCCTATTATTAAATTGATTTGATTATGTTGTGATGGTATTATTTTTATGAATTCCTTTATCTTATATGAATTGTTTTATGATGTCATGTTGTTTAAGAATCCCCTTTTTATTACATTGGTTATGCTATAATGTATGGTTTATGATTTTGAGGCACAAATAATAATGGTATCTTTATGAGATGGGTGCGACCTATATCTCCCTCCAATGCATTGGGTAAAGATTTTATATCTCATGAGATAGACATGGCTGGAACGGTAGGTTATACCGGTTCAGTGAAATAGGACTGAAACGAGGAGTGGACTCGGTTCAGAAATGGACTTTTTCCACTAAGATAGTCTTGGCAATGAGTCTTGACTAACAAGAAATGATTAACTATGATTATTTGTGTATGCCACAAAGCTTCATGTTTTATGTTATGATTGTTGGGATTCCATTTCACTACTATGATTTATCCCATGTTATGAAATTATGCTCTGTTTTGCAGGTTAAGATTTCCAAAATCTACGTTCTTATGAATATGATGTGATTGATATTTCTTTTGTTTACCATTACTGAGCATTTGAGCTCACCCTTTTGTATGTTTTCTTTCCATAGGTATAGAAGAAGGTTATTAAGTAAGATATGCCAAAAGGGACTATAGATATGATGAAATAAATAGGAGATAGTGTAGACGCTTTATGAACCAGTTGTTTATGATTCCCAGTTTCTCAAGACACTATACCTATACGGTCCTTTAGTGGTTTTGTTATATGTTGTAATAAGTATGCTTCAATTTTGAAGTATTAAAAATGTATGTAAAGTATGGGTCATTATAGTGTATTTCTAGAAATATGATGTAAAGGTAAAATAATTTTTATTGTTCCTTCCATTAGTAAGTTTTATTATAGAGGTGTATCCTATTTAATCCTTGGTATTTTTCTATTCTAATGATTTTCCACTCACAAAAAATGTATTATTTACTTTTTTATGTTAAATATTTCTAATCACATTAATTTAATTTGGGTGTTTTATTTTTAATTTTTTATATTTTTATGATATTAGGAATTCTAGGCTATATAATTAATTTATTATATACATGTACAACAATTTAATAACCCATTTAAATTGATAGATATATTTTTATAACATTGTACGAATTCCAAACTCAATGTTTTTTCGGTATTTTACCTCACTTACTAATATGACTATGTCATTTTTTATCTATTTGTATTTTGTGTGGTCTAATATCTAATCCATATTTATTCTTTTTTCTTTGATTTTTTGTTTAAGGATATTCCCATGTGATCATACATTTTAAAATATTCTTCAGAAGAATTATTACAAGGGTAATATAATTTTTCTAAATGACATAATAATGAATCTATATATCATATATATGTGAACTGACCAATGGTGATTGGTTCCATTTCTCTTCAAACACCATATTAAATCAGAGAAATAATTCATTTTATATCTAAAGTTTCATATCATCATCTTGTTGAATAAATGGATTTTTATTCCTTTTTTATTACAATGTATAATAACATTCATTTAGAATATTAATATTTGAAACATATTTTTAATATTATTTATATAACTTAATGAGTTTATAATATATTCTAAATTGGAATTTCTTTAAATTTATAGTTAAATTGAAGAAAATATAATATCTTTCAAATTAAATAATGAAATAACGATAAAAGTTTTTAATAAATGTATTTTTAAAAATAACATATGGGTGGTTTCATATATTTCATTCTTTATAATTTATAATTATATTAATTTAATATTTCTCTATGTTGATGGAACATGAGTAAAAATCCTATAACATATTTATATGTATTTAAATAGTTTATCAATCCATATCATGATTAGTTCACAAATCATAAAAATAATTTTTGTGAATGATACATTTTATTTCAAATAATATCTATCCATAATCCTTTATTGTCTATTGTATTTTTTATCTAAATTCTATCCCTTTTCATGTTTAATTATCTTCATTTTCTTATTTCTTCAACTACATTGATTCTATTTCCCATATTATTTGAATAATAATAATGAACACTTTTCTTTTTATGTCTAAATTTTATAATTGATTCAATCTATTTGATTAAATATAACATGTTATATGGATTTAATAAACTAAAAATATTTTGGGACTTAATATTAAAAATATATATATTTAAAGATATTATAATTTCCCATAACTGAAAATAAAATTTCCTAAAATTAATATGATATTAATTAAATAAACTTGAAATGTGAAATTTAGTTTAGTCAACAAATAAAAAAATATTTATTATGAATTAATAGAAATGATATTTATTTCTATTTTTTAATTAGGATATAGTTTCTTAGGTTATATACCAATTATGTAACATGATAATATGAAAAACAAATTACGATTGTACTAATTCGTCTAATAATGTATTATTGGTGGCTTCGAAATTTTTTTTATTAATTTAGTGCCTTTGGATTTTCTCGAAGTTGGAAGTAAATGTTTTCATTGGAAATATTTAATATAGGTTTTAGAAACTATTTATCATGAAATTATTCTATCGTATTTTTATTAGTAATATTCCATAAAAAATAAATATTCATTAAAATTTCTAATATATTAGAGATTTAGGATGATTTATATTCACTATTATAAGTTTTATGTCTATGGATTTTCTCATTTTACACGCGGAAATAATTGACAATCTTGGATACTGCTCTAGTTTTTGGAGTTGTTTGGAATTTCTGGGTTTCAAAAATTAGGAGGGTTTTGTTATATTATATGATATAGTGAATTTATTGAGTATATAAAATTATTTAATGGATGAAATATTTCATTCATTCAAAGGGTGATGTATTATATATTAAAAGAGACAATAGAGTGGAGATACATGAATTAAATGGCTATGTGATTGAAATGAGGGACATCACTGTAGTCAAGGTTGTTTACATCATGGTAGCTTGGGTTCTTATGTTTAGGGTTAAGGGATTATATCTATTAATTTATCTAAAAATGATTTATCTTTCATACATATAGTAGAAGAAATATTTGATGAATTTTATTAAGTTTATCACATACTGACTTATCTTGTTTTCTAGACGAGGATGTGATATTTGACACCTGAAGGATATAAATTTAGGATTTCGAGTTCCATTAGAATATTTTAATGTTATCAATAATAGAATACATCTATCAATTACTCAGTGGGGGTATTTTTTATTTGATTTAGTTTTTATCCAATATTTCATTTCTACTCACTTGTCATGGATTTTAAAAATTTTCTTCTAATTCATGAAATATCTTGTGGATCTTTTATATTTGATTAGATTAATTTAGTTTAAATATTCTATTGTGGATTTTATGAGAATTACTCATCCATTGAATTATCACATGTTCATGGGATGGGAAATATTTTTTAATACATTATTATTCTGTATATTTTTTAGAAACCTATCATGGAATCCCAATATAATAGAGCTTTATTAGTATTATTTTATACATGATAATATTAAAGAAATATAATGTATTTATTAGTAGATATAGGGTGACATTATGTAAGGATTTAAATTTCATTGATGGTTCTATGGGAAAAAATTTTATATGCATGATATTGATTTCTATGAGAGATGGGAATCTGGCTATTTTGAATTCTCTTTTTGAATGAGTGGTGCTTCCATCATGGTATGATAATTCTATAAGAAGTCTATAAAATTTTTATATTTCTAAAATTTTATCTTGTTGGTGTATGTATAGGTATATTTCTTCACTTTTTTGAATTCATTATCCATGTACAATTCTGGATGCAAATAAATCTATGGTGGGTTTGAGAACATAGTTCACTACTTGTGATTGTGGAAGACTTTTGTTTATGGATCTCATTTCATGTGTTGGATCAATAATAGAGTGGTGTCCACTTTATTAAATTGGATATTGGTAAAAAAAATCGGTTTATATCCACTATAACATAAGACCACACATGTGATGATCTATGTATTCTAGATCCGGTGGCTTCTGTGGCATGTTCACATCATGAAGATAATAGTGTTTTGAGTCAGTTTTTTATGTTAGTTTTTTTATAGAATAATTTTTACTACAATTTTATATGGGGTTTTATTCATGTTTTATTCCTGATGTATGATTTAATTTTGAAACAAGGTTTATCTCTTTGATTTTCGTCACTATCAATAAGATATTTCAATCTATAAACTCCAAAATTGGACATTCATGCAGTCATTTTAAAATTTTCAAAGTTTTTATAATGATTAATATATAGCCAATTTTTGGGATCTTTTTGTTTGATTTCATAAAAATAATGTATTTCTAAGGAATAGGAAATTCCATGAGGTTGTTTTCATGGTGATCATTTTCCCCCATACTAGCCTTCAGAACATGATTTTTTATTTCACTAATAGTGATCAAAGGATTCTCATCAATGAATACAAGGATAATGGTTCTTTGTAGGATTTTAAACTTTTTAATCTTCTTTTTCTGTTTATAATTCACCTAAAATTTTTCTATAAAATCTTCATAACTAACGAATACCAAGATAAAAACTATCAACCTCCCAAAAAGATGGGTTTAATATAGACATGAGAATGAAAACAATCACGTATTATTATATGATTTTAAATAAAAAAAAATTGTATAAATAAATTATTTAAACTAAATCACTATTATTTTGGGAATGTTAGGCTTAGTTATTTGAACTATCTTATTTTAACTCAAGATAATTATTTCTTTTTATTGAATTTTTTTCAATGAGTTTAACTTTCTATTTTATTTACCAATGTTTGAATTCATTTATCTAATTTATCCTATCTATTTTAACAATACTTATTATCTAATTTATCCTATCTATTTTAACAATACTTATTAATATAACTTTATCAATTTCCCTTTTTTGGAATTGTGCATGGTCTTCTATCTGGTCACCTTTTATAGTTTGATTTCCATGTTTTGTGGTTATGGGGAAAAAAATAATGTGTAATAATAAAATAAATGATTTGGATAACAGATAGAAGTGATGTGAACAGTGATGATTGGTGGTTTTTATCTCTAGAATATATATTAAATCTTTTTTAATATGAGCTTACATTATGTTTAGGTTTTTTATTTTAATCTTGGTGAATAATTATAATTTTCATTAGTATTGATTGGTATATTTTCTCTTCAAAATTCATTTTAATAGAAAAAATGTTTTATTTATAATTAATGAATATTTATCTTTAGTGTTCATTAGTTTCATGCAAGAAATAAATAATACTTTATATCATGGTGTTTTATATGGAGAATCACCATTCTTATATCAGTTTTTTCCTTATGGTTTAACATTTCATGTGTTCATATTAATATATATTTTCTTCCTGATATAGGTGATTATTTCATGATATTTACATTATTTCATGGTTGTTCCCATATATTTGGGACATTCTATAATAACTATGAGATTTATTCCTAAAAAAGTAGATAATATTATTATAAACCAGAACCCACACACCTCGGCCTTTTGCTAAAATCCATAACATTACATTCCCGAGATTGATGTGGATAAATGTGACTATAATTTTTTATCTAAATATTTCAACATCGAAAGGATAAAATGGAACCCTTACATATGATATGGTAATTTAGGAATGCATTTTTATATAGTTAGTAAAAAATCATAGATAAATACATCACATTTCATTAAATGATCATTTCTCCCACTATCCAATCATTTCATTTTTAATTTAATACATCATCATAATATAATAGGAAATATATTATAAACATAAACATTTACACATTATTCATTAAAACATGGAGGGAAGAAAACATAAAAAGGGTGAGAACATATTCTTAGTACGGATAAACATAAGCTTTACCAATTGAATGTTATCACTGAGAATAAAAGTCCATAAGGGTAAGATTATATAATCAATGTTAATGACTGATTCACGAAGGAACTCATAACAATCAATACCTATAACACAATAAATGAAAACATAAAAATGTAAAGTGTAATTGGAATAAAAAAAATCCATTTGATAACAATCACAATCAATAGAAACATTATTTACCCATTACAAGCATAGAAAACACGTGAAAGTATATTTTTGTATTATTATACTTTTGATTTATATAAATGGTATATCCTTTTGGTTTACTACCATACATTTCAATCTTAGAAATTTAATATAAAAATATGTAAATTCTATAACCAAGGCATTGGAGGGTTTTCATGGACCCACCCATCACTAGTATTTTGCATAACCACTCATCATTGTTTTATCACAGATCTACCCTTCATTCGTTTATCACAGAACCACCCATTATTAGTTTATCATATAACCGCCAATAAAATTTCAATGTACAATTACATAACAAATAAAATATTCCATTTAATTATAATGAATGGGAACAATAATTATCCCTCTTCTAACCTGATAAAACCATTGAAATAACATGGTTTTCTTTTTAATATATTTGAAACATGATTGGCCAAGGGGCAAAAATGGGATTAATAACAAGATAATCAAAACTATATTAATCTAGGTAAAATAAATGGGATAAATAAGAGTACATTAAAAACATTATTAACCAATGGAAAATAAATTAGTTCAATAAAAATCTCATTTTGACATTATTATCCCATTGAAATAAATGGGTTGAATAATCTTTAGGAAATATGATTAAACCGTGTAAAAGAAACAAGATCAATGACAATATCATTAAAACAATATGAGCCCATGTAAAAGAAATAGGTTCCAAAATATTCACATAATTTCATGATTAACCCATTGGAAAATTATGGTCTTGAAAACAATCCCATCAAAACATGATTAAAATTTGGAAAATAAAAGGTTTCTACAACAATTTCATTGAAACATGATTAACCCATGGAAATGAAATGGGTTCCATAATAAAATATTTGCAGTAATCAAAATCTATCTAAAAAATATTGATCATGGTTTCGATTAGAAGTATCATAATTGGAGTATATGTAAAAACAATGTTTGTTGATGTTAATTAATGTAAATACCATTAAAATATCATTAGAAACATTCTCATGACAAATAATCCTTAAATATTCCAAAGTGTATTATTATTGTTTGAAACATTATATTCATTGAATATATTATTGGAATAACATAAAATGAGACATTTAGTATCATGAGAATAATTAGATTCATGATATATCATGTAAACGGGGAAGTATATAATCCTCATAAAATAAGTTAGGTGTATAATATACAAAAAATCTCTAAGAAAAAAAATTGCGACCAAAATCCATTAACATATTACTAATTTTTACACTTTAAATATGATTAATGAGATATCATCAAAATAATATGTAAAAGTACATATATTTTCAGATAAAAATCATAAAATAATGTCTCGGGAATTACATACATCAAAAAATAAATATATGTGGTAAATATATGTTATATATCCAATAAAAAAACTGATATGAGAAAACTATTTACAATGATTCTATCATTTGAGTGAGAATAAATCAATAAAATAATTAGGTGTGAAAAAACAAAATCTATAAAATTAAAATGATAAATAAATAAATATATTTATTGATCATTTCACAAATATCTTGTAATAAGAAAACCAATTATATAAAAGTTTAACCCAATGAATGGGAGTTCATATTTGAAATATCATACAACAAGAGTGACTCTCGAATCATAATATATGTGAAAGAATAACATTAATTTAATCATTTACAATCAAGAAATAAATTATATAAATTATATAATAAATTAACAAGGAATTATATAAACCATATAAATGGAACTAGGTTAATAATAGAAAATAAATCTCAATGTAATGTATGTTGAGATGAAATCCCTTACCATGAGTCAGACCAATCAGGCTTGTCCCTGATATTGCTTGTTAATAATCTTATTTTAATTATTTAATTTTTTAAAATATATCACCTTGTTTATTTTTAATTGTTTTTCACATATAATCATGATATATAAAATTATATAGTCAATATTTTTTACGTCGTAAGCTTTCACTATATTCTATTTATACAACAAATAGTCTTTGACCAGTCGACTATGGTAAATGTGGTCATTATTTAAACATCTATAGAATAATAATAATAATTAAATAATTATCAAATTTTTAAATAAATAATATATTTCTAATCAATCATGAAATATGTTAATGGAAAATGAATAAACGTTAGGATCATTGAGATGGTAGGACATAGAGACGCATGACAAAGATTCTCATTTTTCAATTATCATTTTAAAGAGAAAGTATGTATTTTTAATCTTCCATTGTTGAAAATTATATAGAAACCCAATTTTTTACGATATGTATACTTATATATATCAATATTTTTATGTGATGGTGAAAAAGGAATAATCACATCACTTCGAGGGGGATGTTGTCCACACAATGACAAATGAAGACATTATTTTTTTGTGTGCTAAATGGAAATAAGATCAATGATATGTTATATATATAGTTAGAAAATTATTTAATCAATATAATAAATATTTAATTATATCATACATTTTTATTCATCCCATAATTAATACATTTTATATAAATAGTGAACTAATGAGATCTCTTGGAAGAGGATGTAGTCCACACGTCCCCAAATGATGTTATAATAATCCCAAAAATTACAATCATGATGGTAAATGATAAATAAAATTTTTATACGAATAATTAAATTATAAATAATATATATATATATATATATATTAAATCATTAATTCCATCATTATTATAATCCTTGATTGATTTTAATGGGGGAATGAATGGTGATGGTTCTGGAGGCGGTAATCCATCATACACGAAAATGATGATTATGTATCTCATTTGATGGAAGTGTTATGTTTTAAGTAAAAAAACATAATGATACAAAAATATCATTATATTTAGTATACTGATTTTGTTATATAATTTTGATATAATAATAATTTAATTCTTTTGAGAAATAAATAAAACAAATGTGAATATTGAAAAATGATAGCCTTTTTCGAGTTATACTTTTTGGTTTGTACCAAATAATTTACATGGGTTTTTTCAAAAATAACGTGACTCTTATAAGATTATATGAAGTATTTTTTATTTATTTTGGAAGTACATAGACAAGACAACGGTCTAGATATGTTTGAAGAAGGGGGGAGGGTGTGTTATTTTTTATAATAAAGAGGCTGTGAAATTCTTGTTAATATAAAAAGGTAAACACTATTGTGAGTTATCATGTAAAATACGAGAACTAAATTATGACCCATCGTTAATCCATGAAATTATATTGTAGAATCACATCCATAAAATTGGGATTGATCATTTATCTAGGTCATCTGTTCCCTCGAGGTTAAATATTAACAACAACGTAAACTATGATTTACATTAATTGATATAATAACATTATTTAAATTAACTAATTTCAGGTAAAAATATTTGTTGACCCTGTTATAAATTATAAATTATACTGACTCAAAATATTCAATACATATTTAAAGATTATAATCAAATAAGTCTAAAAAACTACTTTATAATTAATACCATATATGATATGATAAAGTTGTTCTTGAATGTTTAAATGTTCAAACATTTTCCATGTTTCTATATATAAAATCACAATTAATTTTATTATAAAGATGCAAATTTGATTAAATGATATATAATTTATCCATTTATACATAGAAACGAATTTATAATAATTAATTTAATAATGTTAACATTTAGATGAAAAAAGATGCTTATAAATTAAATTTGTTGTCATTCAATATTAAAATGAAAAAAAAGATCTTAGAAAAAGGGTAAAATTCTCCCCAAGTAGATGTTGATCTTATAATTTGAAAATGTTATTTTATTTTTTCAATTAATATTTATAAATCCATGAAAAAATATATTTAATATATGGGCACCGTTAAAAGGTAGTAAAACTACTATTAAAAAATATACATTTTTTTATGCTTATATTGGACTAATTTTAATAATAAACCTATGAATCTTATTGTATGAATTTAATTAAATTTCATTAAATATATAAAATATGAATTTCATTAATATATTTCACTAATACCGACTAATTTAATCAGTTATTTTATAATTTCATTGTTTTTATAAAAATTGTTTTCATAAAAATAAATTCAATATATTTAATTGGCCTTATTTTCATTTCTAACTAATTGGTCTCCAAATAATTAAGTTTATAATTTTTTTAAAACATATATTCACAACTTAGTAAATCAAAATCAATCACTTTTTCCAATTTATAGGTGTTATCTATCATATTAAATATTAATATTATATTTTTTTCAACTAAGACCTGGGTTTTCGTGCTACATAAGTCATCAATGGAAATCAAAGTTACTTGAAACTCAGGATAAAATTGGTTTTTAATAAAAGAAAATTTATAATTATAGTTTCATGTAAAAAAACTATAAATTATTTAAAATTGAGCATAAGTAAATTATTTCATAATATATCTGAATGATACATTCTACACCCTTTAAAATGAGATTTCCCATTATATTTTTCATGGTTATCAATGGATTTCAATTTGTAAAGTTATTTTATTGAATCCAAAATAAAAAAAATTGTTAATTAAACATATTCATAAAAATGGAAAGTGGGAGGCTTCTAGTTTGATGAATGTTACAAATAACTAGTACTCCACATATGGGGGATATAGGTTGGAATAGGGGAAATTCATAAATAATTATTGGCTGTTATTTTTTTCATTGATCCCATACAAGTGAAAGATAAATTTAAGGTTAATGAACTTAAAAACCTAAATCTATGATGATCAAAATATCCATTAGATCAACACAATTTAATTTACTAGGATAATAATTTTGTTTCAATATAGTGTTCCTAGATTTAATGAATACTTATGTCATCTATACCGTGAGATAATTATATAAGAAATTTACATAAATGATAAGTAAAATTTCATCCTCTATAAAATTTCCCAAACAATCATGTTTTACCACAAATGATTAGTTTTGAAGATGAATTTTTAATCTAATTTTTAATTATAAAAAATTTCATGCTAACAAAGACATCTTGTAAGAAAGTGGTAGTAATTAAACCGTTATCACCCTTAGGTCATGGATTCTAGCCCCACAACCTTTTTTGATGTAAGGTATTTCACAATGAAAATAGTTTGTCTTTTTCATCATAAAACATGAAAACATATACCTCCATAAAATCACTTATATTTGATTATAAGGGTTACAAATACTTTATTCAGAATTTTTTTCCTAAAATCAATTTACTATCTCCTCTAATAGAACCATAATAGGGTGTATAATACATTTATTTATGAACAATATTAATCTTATGGACCGATAATGGTATCCAGAACCCTTAATAAAACATAATACAGATACATTATAATCTCAAAATTTATCTATATTAATATTTGATACAACTATAAAAACCCATAACATGTACTCAAAAATCATAGGTTGAAATCTATAATTTTACATTCTGGGATTTTATTCAGATAATTATTACACAAATATTTCATATAAATATTAAAACATAAAAATGAAAACATGGATCTCTTATATACCAGATGACCATTTAGATTTTTTATTTTAGAAAATTATGACGAACTCCTATATATGAAAATTATTATTCCTTTAAATGAGAATGTATCCCACCTAACCAGTCTTGTCTTTATCATGTTAATACATCATCATCATCCATATGAAATCCCTTATAGATAGAACATGTTCAACATCGTTATATAAAACATGGTTTTAAGGAATCATAAGATGTGTGAGCTCAAATTCTTAGTAAGTACAATCATAATAATTAACAATTTAATTTAATTAATGAGCATAATATTTGATTAGGGTATTATCATATAATAAAATAGTATCATTAAAACATGAATATCCTAGGATAAATAAACGATTTTCATAACAATATCATTTAAACATGATTAACACATTGAAAAGAAATGAGTTTCAAAAAAATATCATAAAAATAATAATAATATATGTAAAGAAGAAATGAGGATGGAAACAATGTAAAATTTCACCAGAGGAGGATACTTAATAGTATGTTTTATCGATGTGGATGAATGGAAATACCCTTAACATATCATTATAATTGATCTTGTGGATTATAGTCTATAAACATTTCGAAGTCTACCATACCACCTTGAAAAATCTGAATCATAAACCCCACAAATGGAATAAAATTAAATGATACATATAAAATAATGAGAATAATAATATTTATGAAATATTATGTGAAATAAGAAATATATATATTTCATAAAATAATTTTGGTGTATATCAAAATAATTCTCTAAGAATGAAAAATTAAGGAAAACATCCATTAATGCATTGGTAACATTCAACATGTATACCCCATGAAAGGTATATAATATAAATTATATGCAAAACCAGATAAATTTTAAGGATAAGAATCATCATTCTCATTCATTGAAATTATATAAATATTAAAACCAAAATGTGTTGAATGTGGAATATATCTCACAAAAATAAAAGTTGGATGAGAAACCCCCTTACTAGGATTGTAGAATTTGAGTTTGAATAAATAAGCGAAATAATTATATGTCATAAATTTAAATCCATGAAATGAATGTGGAATTACATTTTATAACAATCAGATGTCATTTAATTGATTCAAATTTCATAACATTACCAATGACATTGATGTTTAACCATGTGAATTTAAATTGACATAAAAAAATTTCTTACTAAATGAGTAACTTTTTAATCATGAGAATAATGAAATAATAACCTGAATTAAAAAATTTAATATTATATAATAATTTAAACTCAATATATAAAAACAAATAGTAAATTAGATATACCAAAAAAATTAACATGGTTCATAATAAAAAATAATCTCAATTGAATAAGAAATTGAAACGAAACCCCTTACCTTGATTCTGATTTGTGACCCTTTCCTCAATATTCTTGTATAATAAAATTATGTTAACTATTTAAATTATTAATAAATATTTAACAATTAATTATTGCATTTATTTAATGTATTGGATGTTTATATAAAATTAGATAATCAATAATGTTTATGTTATTTGTTTTGACCAAACATGGATTATGTGTGAAGATAGACATTAATAGGTCAGCTATGATAAATGAGGTCATTATTAATATATCATTAGAATAATATTTCATAAATAATTATAAAACATTTACATAAATTATAAAATTAAAATCAAATAAGAAATATGGATACGATCTTTGTTACAGTTGACCACATGTACAGAAGAATATCATTTTCTTTTTTTAGAGATCATTATGAAAATAAGGTAAGAAAACATTATCTTTAAAAAATGTAAATATTATAAAAAATAAAATTTTAGATAATTATATATAATTATATATGGAATTATTGTGATGTAGTGAAGAAAAAGAAATAATCACATCGATTCGAGGATGAGGTAGTCCACTAGTCCTTGAATGACATTATCTCCCTTTAAATGTGTGAAGTGGGAAGAAGAATAATGATATGTTATATTCCTAGATAGATTATTAAGTCATTAATATAATAAATATTTCATTTATATAATATATTTTTATTAAACTCATATTTAATACATACCATGTAAAGAGTGAAATAATCACATATCTTTTAAGATGACGTAGTCCACTTTGCACAAATGAGGTTATCGTATTCCAAAAAAATGGAACGAATGAAGGAATGTTCTATATAAAAATTAATTGATAATAGAAAATATAAATATCATATATATCATATAAAAACATTAATTCCCTCATAATTCCCATCCTTGAATAGAGGTAATGATAGATTGAATGACATAGGTTCATGATGTGGTAGAACCCCATACACACACACTACTACAAAAAATGGGTTTCTCCAACACATTGATTTTAAAAGCACTTACTTAAAGAATTATTAAAAACACCATTTCTCAGAATTAGAAAACGACTTATTAAAGGGGGCCTTTAACATTGCAAAAAATATCACTATTAAAGGGTTTCTATTTATCAGTTCTTGTAATGAATATATTATAGAATCCCACATTTATCAGTTCTAAAAAAATGTGAATTGATTAGAGATTCTAAAAAAATGTTGAAAAAGATGGGCCTTTATCAGCAATTCAAAAAAAAAATATTAATGGGTGTTATTTATAACTATATTTATAGATGCACTGATAAGGAACCTCTATTTATCATCACCGTTTCACTAGCACTAATAATGGTAATATTTATTAATTCATTAATGGACACATGTAGGAGATATTATTGCCATTTGAAGGCCTTCAAGGAATTTTTCCCCAAAAGATGTAATCTATAGTCCTTATGAGTCATTTATTTAATGATCATGTTAGCAGATTCAAATTGACTTTAGATAGAGAAAATATGGACTCCCGGTTTGGAACATATAGCCATTTATAAAACGTCGATTGTGAAAACCCCTTAAAACCATTAACACCGAAAACCACCTAAAAAGTTCAGAACATTTGATCCAAGAGTCTGTTTCAACTCCAAAAGCAGTCAAATAAAATCTTAAAAATGATATAAAACAACATGATATTTAAATCATTTGATAATAAAAGTAGTAAACGATATTATAGTGTCAAAAAGACAAAAACTGAACTCGAACTACAAACAACCATAAATTTTGTTCTAGATGTATATTTGGGATCTAACACAAATAAAATAAAATATTATGAGGATCCCTATGCCTAAGATGATCTTGAACTGAATTCAAATATTTATTTTTGGTTTTTCAGTCCCTAAAATGCCATGAAGTCCTCCAGAACTATGTTTTTTATCATCGACCCCGATTTTATAAAATTGAAATGCTTATAACTTCTCATTTGGGTGTCTTTTCAGCCTGTACCACATATCATATCAAATAAATTTTCATTATATTCAATTTTAACTATTTTGAAACTAAAATAGACTCCCATATTAGAAGTTATAGTCATTTAATGTGTCCTATGGGTTTAGGTTTTTCAATGTTTCTAAATATTTTTATGTGTTTTAAGGTTTTTCTAGTTAATAACAATTTTAAAAATATAAATACATATATTTTTAAATATATATATTTTTTTATTTAATATATGAATATATACATATATGGATAAGAAAATATAATGAAATATATTATAATACTTAAATATATGATAAAATGTAAAAACAAAATAGTATAGTGGAGTAGAAAAGGAGTTATTGTAAAATATATGAGTGGAATGTTTGTAACTCCCTGGAGGTATGGGTACACGCTAAGGGTGAGATTATCTAAAGAGATAATAAAGGGGTAGGGAAGTGCAGATAAAAGTATGGGAAGCATAGATAAAGGTGGGGTGGGATGTGAAAAAAAATTATACGCATTATCAGCATGGCATTTATCAGTGTCTTTTATCAATATTAAAGGCCACATTTAAGAGGGATAAAAATGTGTTGATAAATGTATCTAATAATAGTGATTTAAATCATTGATAAAGGAACGGTTTATCATTAATACAAATTTGTTGATAAACCCCCCCTTTATCAGTTCTTTTTTGTAGCTCTATTAAATGGGGCCTTTATCAGAACTTTTAAATAGAACTATTAATGACTACCCTCTAACATCTCTTACATTATCATTGCTTGTACAACACTGATAAAGTATTTTAATTAGCACTATTAATGGATAAAATTTTATTACTTCCAATTTTTTATTTTGTATCTTATTTTATGGGAGTGTGTGAAGGTGTAAGTCCCATAGTTAATATAAATACTCCAAATTATATTTAGGAAACATATGTTATTATATAATAAATTACTAATAAAAATTATTGTAGTTTGAGAATGGAAGAAAAAAAGTGATCGTTGATGAATATTACCACTTTTTTAGGTAACTCCTTTTGGTTTTCAATGAAGGACTTTCATTGTATACTTTCTACAAAAAATAAGGAATATATAATGATATAAGAGATGTTGGATGATTATTTGTTAATTTTTTGTTTGATATAAATTTATTTAGTGTTGTGATGTTGTGTCGTGGATGATTGCTTTTTTATAGTAGAGATGGAGGGACATATTGGTAAATATTTAAGTTTATAACCAATTTGTAGATCCACATTAAATTGTTTTTCTAAAATAAGGGTTGACATTAGATAAATTTGGTAATATTACCAATTAAAGTACATAATTTTTCTGATGTGTTTCTATGTCATTTGGCCCCATTAATATTAATATTTAACTACTACATTAACTCATTTTCACCTTTATCTTTATAAATAACTTACATATATTCACTATTATTTTTGTCAAATGATAATTTAACATTACTAGACAATATATGTCATCTTATTCCAAATATGGAATGCATTTGTCAAAATACCAATAATAGAAGATGAGGAAATTAATTTTAAATTAATCTAGCATATAAGATGATAAAGTAGGGGGTTTAGGTGAAATTTTTTAATATTTTGTTTTATTATTATATCAAAAATCACAATGAAAATGATTCAAATGACAAAAATTAGATTAAATGACATAAAATTGATCTTATAATAATATAAACCCAAGTAAAAATAAAATTTAACACAATAAATCATATAGATCAATGAAAAAAATTCAATTAAAATTTGATGACATCCATATTTCATAAAAATATGATTTATTTCACACAAAAAACTGACTCAATGTAAATTTTTTTATTACAATTTAAAAAAAGTCTATATATTAAAAATAAAATTTATAAACGTTCAAATATTATATATTAAATTTTTATTCCATTAAAAGCATATGAAACTTTTTTTAAAAAATAAATTACTATAATGTTTAAAATTTGATATATTCTTCTATTAACAACGCCAAATATAATGGATGAATATAAAAAATTTGATTAAATATAAAAAATATAATGATCATTCATATAATTCACTAGTAGTGGTTAATTTAATTTATCAAGATGAAATATCATTCTGTTCAACAAAATAGTTTTCATAAAAACACATCTTTTGTATTCAATTAGAATTTACATTCATTTATAATTAATTTTTCTCAAAAGAAATTGTTATATAAACATGATTAAACCATGTATTCCAAATTTTGTTAATTATATTCAAGTACTTTGTTCCAATTTATAGGGGAATAACTATCATATTAATTATTAATATTGTAGTATTTTTTAGTAAGACTCAGGCTTTTATGAAACATCAATAATAAAAAGAACTATTTTGCTTGAAACCTAATATAAAATTAGTTTTATTCCCAATACCATATAAAAAATCAATTTTAGTAACATAATATTTCATCTATTTTAAATTAAAGTGAATGAACATATTTTTTAAAATTTTGGGATGTTACAAATATCTATTTATAATCATTAAAAATGATCATTTTCTTAGATCGAATCACATTGGCATCCCATGATTCTTTCAACTTATACTAACTCTCCTATAAAATATTATACTAGTTTTTTATTACAATTTAATTATTTTTATAATATTAATAAATTCTATTATGATTGGATTTAATATATTATGTATTGATTTTTTATTTATTTATTTTCTATAAAATTGAATATTTGAAGATAAAAACATCATACTATGTCTCTTGAGTTCACCAGAAATTAAATATTCCCCATATCTAAATGAACTCTAAAATAATTAATGCCTGATATGAATTAAATATAGGTCTCACATGTGTATTATTTAACTGAAATGTGTTTGTTAAAATAGTCTGTAATTTTTTGTTATATGGTAGGTGAACTTCCGGAAATATTTTTATAATTAACATTATATATATTTTTCATTTCCATTCATGAATATATTATGAAATTATTTTTATATGTCCATATCAGTTGTGTGTGGTGTAGATATTGGATATGAATTCTATGTAATAGAAGTGACTGGAGGTTCATCAGTGATACCTAACTTGATTGATTTTTTTAGGGGCATACATTAGGGTTATGTGCGATCTTTTTCTCATACAATAGGGAGTAACTATTCTTATACCAAATTGAAAAATACTTGGTTGATCGAGTATTGATGTCAATAGAAATATAGTAGTATTGAAAGATTATGATTTATTTTAACATTGTATGTCTCAAGAAAAGTATACTAGGTGTTAGACAATTTTTTATAATACTAAATTATCGATATTATGATTCTATTCTATGATTTAATAGATGTGAAATGATATTTTCATTATAATTAAAACTAGTGTAGTAACATGTTAAACTAGTAAATATAAAAAAAATTGTTAAATATAAAAAATAAAAAATTAATACTTAAGTGTAATTAACAAATTTATGTTATATAATGGTAATATTAATACTAATAAACAAAATTATCATATGAATATATTGTTAAAAACTATTAATGACATATATATTCTCTAGTTATATTATTATAATGGTACAAAACAATATTCTCTGTCATAATAAAATTTATCAACATATTTTTTTAATAGTTTAGTTATAGAAACATTTCTATTAGTAAAACATTTTAAGAAATGTAAAGTATATTTGACGATATATATTTCCCCTTTTGGAAGTAGTTAACTATTTTGAAGAGACCCAAAAAGAACTCAAAAACCCCTTCCCAAACATGAAAATAGACAATCAATTGGATGATAATGTTATCATTTAATATTAAATATCATGATATATTTTCTATTAATTAGTACCAAAACATAGTGTCTTAGTACTCTATATATATAAATTAAATGTAACATAATATTCATTAATTTGGAGATGAATATATTCCTTATAAAAACGTTTCATGAGTACTATAGCAGTACTATTCAGCGAATGGGCCTTGGGCCAAAAATTTGGGCATACTGGCCATGTAATGGGAAAAATTCCCACTTGTCCATTGGTCTATGTAATGTGTCTCCATTTAACCAGTTAAAATAGGTCATTTCTTTGCTTTAAATAATAAATAAGGCTTTCTCCCCAACATTTATAAAAATCAATGGTTGCTTCAATACAATATGTGGATTTTTCAATGTCTTTTATTTGATTCATTCAACACACTATTAGTAATTTAATCACCCAAATTATGGTTTCTCAAAAAAAAATTTACAAATATAAATTCTCATGAGATCATGAAATTATTAGTAAATATATAGAAAATGTTATTAACAACTAGAAAATTTCAAAATTTTCCTTTCATATTCAATACCATCAACCAGTTCTTATAAATTTCACCCTCTATATTTTTCCATTTTATAACATTTTTAAATTTTTATATCAATACATATTAAGTAAATAATTTCTTTTAATTAATTGAATGAATTATTTCTCACCATTTTATTAATATTTCCTCTACATTTTTCCTTTTGTTTTTTGAAAAATGCAATTTAATTTTATAGGTAATATATTCAATCAAAATTCTTGTAGATTTAATAAATTATATACTCCCAACCTCAACCAAAAATACAATAATGGTTTATTTTAATAATTTTTATTAGGATATGCTCATGTTATTCCTGGGTAAAATACGCTATAGGTCATAGTCACAAATATCATTCTTCAAAAAATATGCAATTTTATATTTTACTAGATTCATTTAAAAAATTATCGCATACGTCTTATAATTTTAATAAAACATTTAAATGAATAATTTATTATCATGTACTAAAAAAATCATCCAAATTAATTGTAAAATATATTTAGATGCCACTGTATAATTTAAATATATTTTAATTTATGGGATGTCATTTTTTTTAGTTAACATTCCATGAAACTAATATTATACAAATAAAATATAATACTAAATAATTATATTTAATGTATTATTCTTAGTGAATGTTCCCATAACCATATATGTATTATAATATTATATTTATATTAGTTATTTTTAACCATTTTCTTAGTATCCAATTTCCATTGGTTGAGTAGTAAAAAGATTGAATTTGTAGGATACATGTAACTGTGAAGTGCGGGTATTGTTGGAATATTAACCATAAGACCCATAATTTCTTTTGACTGGAAATTGAACAATGTTTAATGGTATTGCACAACAAGTAATTGTTTTTGGATAGATCTATTGAACATGAAACACTATGTGATAATATAAAATACCCTATAAATGGTACATGTTTTGTAATGTCAAAATATCTAGTTTTTAATAAAAGGTGATAGTTTTTCAGCATATCTAGGAGAAGAATATTTCACAATGAATAATGGTTATACATGTTGTTTAAAACCATTATGGTATGTTTTAATAAATATGTTCTAATGAAATTAATATTTAATTCATACTTTATCCCTTGATCTATATGTATAAGATATTTATACGCATAAACATTAAACATTACATTATATTATCATAAGTTGATAATTTTACATTATTTCACATAGAGGATCTTTTTTTAGATTTAGAGATTTAGGGAATGAGGTCATAAAATGTAAAAACAACTTAAATACTACAAATTAGACACATTTTATCCCTACCTATTTTTTTCTTAAAACAATAACTTTTAAAAAAACATGATTTTGTTTCATGATGAAACATCAATAAAATTTCTTTGATCCCAAACTTGACTATATTCTTCATTAAATCCTGTGAAAAATATGATAAAATATAGGACGATCATAAAAAGATCAGTAATGGACACAAGAATAAGGAAAACATGTATCCCATGAATACTTAATCCTAAAGTAATACTTTTCACCTTTATGAATTTGTAAATACTTTTCACTTAATATAATCTCATTTCATGACATTTTTTGAAATGAAAAGTTTTTCCTAAAACACATATAAAATATATATAACATTTAAGGGAAACTTTGGACATAATCATACGTAAATGGAATAACTATATAGTTTATTTCAACACATTTAACTCTTACAAATGAAATATACCTATAGCTAACATCTATACCTACTTCATTAGAGGTTATAACATAACCAAACATCCTTGGTTAATTATGAATCCATCAATATTTTGTTTATATGTAACCAGCGATATTTGGTTTCTCACATAATAACATTTCAAATGTATATGTACCATTATATAATCAAAAAACATTAAATATTAAAATTATCAACATTTCAATCATAAAATATCATTCCTAATCAGAAGAAATCATTTAAAGACATTGAAATATTAAATCCACTTCCAAAATCATTTTCAATACCAATACACCAAAAATGTGAATAATGGATTTTTATCCTTTTCAAAAATATTATGGCTTATAGAGGACTCCCAATATCAAATAATGAATATGGTTCAAAAGAATTCATTGTCGTCACATACATTAAAAACATTTCTTTTTTTATTTATAATTTTTTTAAATGAGATTCCATTCAAAAAACAAAGAAATACATTAAAAGTAAAATATGATAATTATAAACCATATAAAATAACATGTTTTATATTATCAATTTTTTCCTCAATTAATGGATATTGATATGAATTACCTTACCTTATGTATGATTCGTCGTGTATGTTCCCTATTCTTCATCTTCTTTAGTTGATCACCATTTAAGAATGCCTGAACACCTCTAAAGAGAGTATTTTGACTAATCTTAGGCTTCTTGAATGTGGGTATGGATTCTAGTGATGAATTTGGTAAGATCTTCTCTGAACCAAAATTCTATGGAAGTGTGATAAATATTTATGAATGGGTTCTTTTTTATAGTAGAGGGGAAGGGAACCCTAGTTATTATTAAAAGTATTAAATTAATATAAAATCTATTTCAATTAAAAAATTTTCCAAATCACATTTATATAGAATATAAGATGAATATATTTTTAAATACTTTATTTAAATAATTATTATACAAGTATTTAATTTGTATGAACCCTTATATTTTCTGTTAACTCATAATTATTCTTTTTTAATTTTAATTGGGGTAACAACATTTTAAATATTAAGAGGCTCTAAATTTTACTTATATGGGAAATATTACCCATAAATGGATACATTATAAACATCTATAACTTATTATATTCACTTTTAAATTTTAAAATTTTTTTATTATTTTTAAATAATTTAATGAAATATTTTGTTTATAAAATATCCATAATGTAAATTTTAACAATATTAAATTCAGTGAATTTTAATAAAATAAACAAAGTGATAAAATCTACATAATCTAGTTAATAGAGTTATAATATGTTATTGTAACATATAATTTTTTTGAATCAAGTCCATTAGTTGTAATTAAATTTATTTTAATATCAATAGTTCCATTTATTTGATTCATCCATTAATAAATATATTATTCCATCATCATTGTGTCATAAATAAATTTAATTATTTAATGACTAAAAATAATAAATAAAATACCATGACATAGGTTATATTTTTATATTTCTATTGAATATTTATTGTCTAATAAATCATCTATATAAACATATATTTTAAAAAATTATTTAGAAGAGTCATTTATGATATTTCTTGCATAAAAATTAATTAAATTTTATAAATGTCTTAATCACAACCAAGTGGATCCCAGAGGAAAAAAGATTGGCTTATGGATTGTGTCGATCGGTCATTACTTATTGAATAATGTTAGGACAAGTGTGAGGTTAGTTTTATAATATTATGATATTATTTTTACAGTTATTTTCCCGATTAACCCTTTAACCATGGTAAATAAAATAATAATGTTACTATTCACCAAAATATATTTTCATCATATTATATCAAATTAATCATAATTATTACAACCATTTATATAAATATTTATATATTCTAATGTCAAATGTGTCTAAAATTAATTCAATGTTAATCTTGGTAATAGATTAATGAAACATGTTTTTAAAAATTAAAAACAATCAAAGATGGACTTGTGTTTTTAGCGAATGTTTTTGTGGAATTAAATCTAATGGAAAAAACAAGATTAAATTATAAAGAATTATCCAATTATAACCTAAAACCATGTGAAATGATAATATTTCAATATAAATAAATTTGGAAAAAACCATTTTTGAATTCAAATGAAGTATTTCTTGCCATTTATTAAAAAATGAATATTATTAGAAAAATAAAAAAACACAACCAAAGTAATTTTTTATTTCCATCTTCTAGATAACAAGTTTATTTTGAAAAATGTTATATATAAAAGTAAATAAAGAAAAAACATACAAATTGTTATCCATCAAGGGTTGGTAAATGAACCTTTTAAAAACATTATCGTATTTATGATTAAAATTGGATTTATTCTCATTTTATGCCTCTAATATTTATTGTAAAAAATTAATAACATTTATTAAACATGTGTAAACATAATATGATTTTTTCTATTTATTCCCTCAAATACAATGGTAATGTGATAACTATATTTTCCAAAATTAATATTATAGAACATTATTTTTTTTATGTATAACTCAATCCTGTGTACAGTGTAAGATTGTCGAGAAACCCATTATTGTGTGTTGGGTACGCTATCAATCATATAAAACCTTTAAAGAAAATTTATTGTGTAATTCATAAATATTAATTATTATAAAAAATATTTATTATATAAATAACTAAGATGTTACATCCTCCCCCCATTTTGGAAATTGAGTCCCCATAATATTATTTTCATATAAAGTAAATGGGGGTATTTACTCCTCAAAGAATTTTCATATTCCATGGTTTCCTATTAATCCATTTGATTTATCTACAATACCTTAACCTGATGAATCACCTTATTCCACAACACTATCTCTCTCTATTCAAAAATTTGGGGTGGAAAACCATTATATGAAATATTCTCTTCCAATAGATCTACTTCTGGACTAAAAATATTAGATGGATCTGGAATATATATTCATAACATTGATACATTAAAAATATTGTTTACCTAAGATATACTAAGAGGTAAATCCACTCTATACGAAACTGATCCATATTTCTCTACAATTTTCATGGGGTCCAATGAACCATGGACTCAACATCCTCTTATTACCAAAACACAATGAAATTTTAAATGGAGAAACATTTAGAAATACATGATCACCCACCTCAAAATGAAAGATCCTTCCATTGTTTATTTTTATAAATTTTCAACCTTCTCTTAGTCGTCCTTATGTTTTTTGAACAACTAATCATTTTTTACCATCTCTTTTACAAATTTTGGTCCCATAAACATCCTTTCACCCACATCATCCCAAAAAGAATGATTTCAATACCACTTCCCTTATAATTCTTCAAATTATTACATCTATATATTATAATAAAAATTTTATTATACAAAAACTCAACCAAATAATGTTATTGATCCCAACTTCTGTGGTAATCTATTGAACATGCACATTGAATAACATCCAACCTCTAGAATGTTTGTTCTGACTCCCATATGATTGAGGATGAAAAGATGTACTAAATTATAATTTAGTACCCAATGAATTATAAAGGTCTTTATAAAATTCATAAGCGATCCTAGGATCACAATAAGGTACAATAAATATGGTAACCCCATGTAACCCAACTATATTATTATTATACAACTGAGAATGTTGATCTAGAGATAGAGTATATATAGTATGTAGAAAATGAGAATATTTAGTAAGTTGATCAGTAAAAACCAAAATCACATTTTTACCTTAAAAGGTATTTAGTAAACCCATTATGAAATAAATGGATATATTTTCCCATTTTCACATTGGAACAGGAAAAGCATGATGCATCCATTTATGTAACTACTACTCTGATTTGACATATTGAAAAATCAAATATCTTAGTGTAAAATCTATGATATCCCTTTTTATTTCATCCCACTAGTAATACTCTTGATGTCACACAAAAATATTTTTCGTAATAGGAAGAACTAAAAAAGGAGAACTCTGAGCTTTAGATAACAAATATTTCATCAAATATAAATCAAAAGGAACACAAAATCCCTTTAATAAAATAAAAACAAAATATTCATCAATGTTAATTTTAAGTAGCATACCCATGTGAACTGATTCCACCTTTTTCTACAGGTCACTATCTTCCTCTTGTGCAAGCTTATTTTTGTCTGATAGATATGCTTTCACTTCCACATGAAACATAATGGAGAAATTTCCTACACCAACCATTTCTAATCGAAACATCATCAAATGAATTAACAAAGGATCTCATTCCAAATGTATCATTGTTAGTATAGAATTAATTTTTGGACCCATGTAATAATCTACATTATTTTCTTTTCTTGGATGGTAATTTATCTGGTTATAATAATCCTTTATTAATTACATCCATCACTTTTGTCATAGGTTCAATTATTTCTAAGTTAATATATACATAAATCATTTGTGATAAATATATATTTCAATCATTAAGCCATATAAATGATGCCTCCAAATTTTTAATTCAAAAAATCAGCTAATTCAAAATCCTATGTTGGTTAATTTAATTCACGGGGATTCAACTAATGTAATAAATAATAAATTACAAAATCATTATGTGTTATATAAAAACAATGTCTTTTCAATGAATTATTACTATATATAACAAATTCATCACTCCTAGAAGGCATGGAAAGAAGGTGATCAATTACAATTTTTTTGAGTTCCTAAAAACAATTATCACATTCATTTTTCTAGTTGAAATTAATTCTATAATGTGTTAACATAGTTAGTGTGATAGATAAATGAGTAAATTATTCAAAAATATTTTGGTAATTAACCACAAATATAAGGAATCTAAAAATAATTTGGATATTGTAAGGTCTTTTCCACTCTTAATGAAATATTTTTTACAAGTGTCTGTAGTTCTGTCGTCCTTACAAACAATATGAAAAAATAAAAATTTTGATTTAACCAAAACTCACTCTTACTAAACATTCCATAAATTTTAATTTCATTTCTAGTTTTCAAAAAAAAACGTTATATGATTGTAATGTTCCTCTTGACTTTTAGAGTATAAAAAAATATCATCAATAAACACAACCACAAACTAATCCACAAACCGGTGAAAGACTCCATTCCTATGATTATTAAATATAGTAAGTGAGTTATGTATCCCAAAGGGAATTAATACTAACTCATTATGCACATATCACGTTTATAACATTATATTTTGAATTTAATCATTCTTCCCCTTCAGCTGATGGTACCCAAACCTAAAATCAATATACAAAAAATTCTGATCTCTTTGTAGCTGGACAAAAGAATCATCGATATGTGTAAAATGAAACTTGATCACAATAGTGTTGTTATTTAGGGATCTGTATTCAATACAATGTCTCTTTGAACCACCTTTCTTTTTTGATAACTATGACAGGAATACACCATGGTGAAGTGCTATATCGTATGACACATTTATCAAGAAATTCATTCAACTATATTTTCAATTCCACAAATTCTACTTTATCCATTCGATTAGGGGGTATATAAATATTCTTAGCATTAGGATCTATATAATTATTATATTCAACCTACCAATTAAGAACAATAATAGGAAATTCATAAAGAAAAGCATATATGAATCCCTTCACTATTGTAATTTCAATAATCAAAATTATTTCTCATTTTTTGAAAACAAGAGCTATATAACACTGACTGCCATCATTACAAAATAGGTAAAAATCATTGTATTCTATCAAATGTACGAAATAACTGAATAATAATTATTTTATTTTAAATATATTTGAACATGATAAACTGAAATTCAATCCATAACAAAAATGATATCAAATTCCACAATTGGATGTTCAACAAGATTTATAGGAAAGAACATCCCACTAAAAATAGTTGGATGATTCCTATAAATCATTATTTCCTTAATAATTCCATGTTGTGTTTTTACCAAAATGTCTATAACATATTAATGATGTTATATGTCCAATTTACTTGAAATGATCTCAGAAATGAATGAATGTGAATATGAATAGTCAATAGAGTATTGGAATATTTTAAAATAACATGTAACATACTTATCACCAAATCATGATATGTTCCCACATCAACAGTAGTAGTATAAAAATGTTTTTCCATTCCCTTCTACATTCGATATTGCTAGTTTCCATCCTTGGTAATCAGCTTTGGACACACATTTCCATAATTTCGTAACTCATTGCAACTAAAACATCTTACTACTAACATTATATTTCTTGTATAATCTTCACCCTTATCGTCATGTGACATATGATCAGTCTTACAACTCTAAATGAACTTCCATGACAATGAGAGACATTATCTAGGATTCATTTTACCACACTTATCAAATAATGAAATTATAGATTTCTTACCTCCAAAAATATTTTATTAATGACTTCCCATTTCCTACCATCTAGATTGATTATTTCCCTTTCTCTCTTAGACCACTTGATGATAAAAAAACCATTTCTACCTTATTATCACATCATAAAAGATTCCCACAGCTTTTGATCTCATAATAATCTAATACCCTTCGATATTTTGGTATTAATCTTGAGTAAAATTGATTTATCTTACTATCAATATCCCTGATAAGGTTTTATATTATACCTTTACAAACTGAGGAATTTTTTTCATATAGAGCCATATAGTCTTCCTCCTTTTGTCTCAATTACAAGAATTAATTTCCTAACCAAAGTAGAATAGCCATAAAAAATTATTACTCAAGAAATATATTCCTAAATTCATTCAATTTCATGGCATGAATATAATTACTTCCTATGATATTTTTAATCACTGACCACTAATTATTAGATTCACCTTAAAAAAGATAAACAACAATAATAACTTTTTGATTTTCTAAACACCCTATTCCATTAAAAATAATTTTTATTTCATTAATCATTCCATCCACATTCACTGAGTTGGATGATACTTAGAAAGATGAGGGATGTTGGCTCATGAAATTCCCCACTAAGGAAATACTCCACTTAATTTGATCAAATATATATCATGCACGGACCCCACCACCAGTTATCTCTAGTGTCATCTGATCCAGCAATGAAAAAAACCATTTAGTTCTGATTCTGACCATCATACGATGCTGATTTGGAAGGTTTTCTTCCACTGCATGTCGTCCCAACACAACTGCCTTATTTTTTATATAGACACCCACATTGAATAGACATATCATAGATAAATGAACATTGTATTAATAAAATTATATATAATTTCAATCATACCATAGAGTAAATAATTATTGTATTGATATTCTAATGATAAAATTCTTACCGCAAAATTTATCTATACAAACCATTGATACCACTTAATAAGCCCCCATTAAACATTACATAATATTGGGATATGTTAATAATTTAAATTTTATTCACATCATGGATATATTCAGGTTTACAGGTTAAGAGACTTATGTCAAATATCATACACAACATGTTAAATATAAAATATTATAAAATTCTACTCTCTATTCATAAAATAAATACTTTTAAAATAACATGCTTTAATTTCATGTTTAAACAATAAAATTTTTTTTGATCCTATCCCTGACCAAGTTATTCTTCAAATACAATGAAAAATTTTCAAAACATGAGATGATCATAATTTTTTTGTAAAGGATACACAATGAAGGAATACTTTTAGTCTTTTGTTAACATTTAATCCATGAATACTTGATCATAATTTAATACATCTCACCTCTATGAATTAGTTAATACACTTACCTTAATATAAGCTCATTTGATAACATTTTTTAATAAAAATATTACCCTAAAACACATATAAAGCACATATAACCTATAAAAGAAACTTGAGACTAAATCACACATAAATGTAATTACCATACGGTCGAATTCCACACATATCACTCTTAAAAATGGAATATCCATACTACTACATTCCATACCCAATGCATTAGAGGATATAAAATAACCACCCGTACTTGGTTTATCATGGAACCACCTGTATTTGGTTTATCAGATGGCCACCTATTTTGGGTTTATCACATAAACACCCATCATATTTCCAGGTACCATTATATATTCATGAAACATAAAATTTTGCAGTTATAAACATTTAAATCATAAATTTCATTTGAAATCCCAATAAATAACTTCAAGATATTGAAATATTAATTCCACTTTTAAAACCATTTTCAATACAAAAAACGCCCAAAATTTGAATAAGGTGTTCGTATTTAGTTAAAAACATTATATCTTGTAGAGGATTCCAAATATCAAAAAATAGTAATGGCCTGGGAGAATCTATTGTCGTCACATACATAAAAAAAATACATTTTTTTCATTTAGTAAAACATATCGTAGAAAATGATTCCTTTTGAAAACATTTTAATAAAATTTAAAGTCATAGAGAATGATTATACACTATATAGAAGATAGTGAGTTATATTATCAAAATATTATTTAATGAATGGATATTTATATGATGTCCCTTACATTAAGTTCGATTACTCATGTATGTTCATTGTTCTTCCTCTTCTTTGGTCGATACCCTTGGATGAAAAACTTAGCCCCTATAAAGAGGTTGTTCTTCATAAAGTAATCCTTCCTCAATATGGGGACGAATTATAGGAATTTTTTTAGGTAGATCATATATAAAAAAAATGTCCTTAGAAGTGTGATTAATAGGGAGGAATGGAATTTTTTTATAGGGGAGGGGATAGGCATGCATGAAACTATTAAAAATAATAAAATAATATAAATTTTTTCTAGATTCCATATGGTCCAAAACCCCTTTATTTATAAGATAATATGTGTATAGTTCTAAATAATCCCATACAATAATATTAATATTTGCTTTTATTTTATTTTAAAACTTATATTATCAATGTACACTTAATCACACTCTTTTAATTTTAATCATGGTAAAATTATTTTAAATATTTAATGGAAATAAATTTTACTTAAATGGGATTAATTTTCAATAAACTGATATATAATGAACTTTTTACCATTATCATAATCAGTATATAATTTTTAAATAATTTAATTATTTTTAAATAATTTAACAATTTATTATTTTTAAATAATATAAATAGAGCCAATAATGACAATATTGATTTCGTGGAATTTAAATAAAATCAAATCAGAGACATATCTTGTAAAAAATAAAATTAATGGACTTATATGTTTTTATATACAGCAATAAATATTTTTTTTGACATTAATTATTATATATTATATTTATTTTTATATTATTAGTATCATTTATTTGATTCATCCCTTTATAAATCTATTATCGCATCATAATTATGTCATAATTATATTTAATTATATAATGTATAAATTTTATAAATAAAATACCATGATGTAGGTAATATTTTTGGATTTATAATGACTACTAGTAGTGTTAGATGTCACTTATATAATACAATATTAAAAAAATTTAGAAAGAAGATACTTGATTGTGATGTTTTTTCCTTTACATTAAATTAAATGTTTTAAATGACTTAATCATACGCAAGTGTTTTACAAATGCAAAAATCTCAGCTCAAGGATTACCTTGGTTATCCATAACTAATCCAATAAGGTTATTACTAGTGTTATCGTAGTTTTATATTATTAGAATATTAATTTAACCATTATTTACCTGATTTACACTTTAACCGTAGTAAGTAATATAATAAAGTCACTTTTCATCAAAAAATATTATGATCCTATTAGATAACAATTTCTATATAGATTAAAACCATGTATGTCCATTTTTGGGAAATAAAATCACAAAAGTGACTACAATAAATTATATTTTAATCCCATTGACAGATTGAGGAAATAAGTTTTTAAAAAGTAAAAAACCATCAAATGATTGACAATAGTTATATCCAATATAAATGTCATATGAATTAAAATAAACAAAATTGGATAAAATGATAAAAAATTATCTAATTATACATTAAAAACATGTTAATGGATAATCTAACAATATAAATATATTAGATGAAAATGATGTTTTTAAATAAAATGCAGAAATTTTCATTATTCATTAAGAATGAATATATTCATAAAAATACAAAAAAATAAACCAATGTAAATATTCATGTCCCAAATCCAAATAAGTTGTTTATTGTTTAAAATGGAACATATAAATGTGGAAGAAACTATATTTAAAATGGGTTCTAAATCTAAATGCTGTAAAACTACCTGTTATAAACCATAGAGTATTTATGTTTAAAATTGGAATTTTTTTCATTTTAAGACTCTATAATTTATTATAATAATGAAAAAAATAAAAATTTCTAAACATAACATAGTTAGTTTTATTAATTCCTATGAATACAACAACTAGAAGATAACAACCACTTAAAATAATAATATTACAACATATTATTTTTCTCTGTATAACTCAGTCTTCTATACAGTGTAAGATTTTAGCGGAACCTATTATTGAATGTCTGGTATGCTATCGAACATTTATCATTTTTAAGTTAAATTTACTATCAAATTCATAAATATTAATAAATATGAAAAACAATTATTCTATAAATACCTGGGATGTTACACACTTTATAGGAAATTATGGGCGAGTACCTCCAATCCAAATCACGTCATTCAAGTTATTGATCACCATTATGGATGAATTAAATCTCTTAGGGTATGAAATCATTTTGGATATTTTTTAGTTTTGTTCTTGCTATGTTTTCAATGTGATGTTTTTATTGGATAGTGTTTTGTATCAATCCTTTTCATTTTCTCAATGTGCCATATAATTTAAATGAAATTCCCTTGGTTTTAGATTATTTATTTTGAATGAATAGGGTGGTATACTTTGTTTGGGCATGTCATTCTATAAAATTGGTGAATTTAATCTATTTAAAATAATTCCATATAAATTACATTGGGTTGTTTAATTATTTAACATTATAAATAATTGGAAAAAATTTCATGGAAAGAAACATGATTCCAAAAACTAGGTTTTCATTGAAAACAAAATTCCTTAATTTGGAAATTGGTTTTAAAACTCTACAAAATATTTCAATATATATATAAACATATAAAAAATCGTGGGCATGTTTTGGAGAATTTATTTGAAAAATATACAGTGGGAAGCATGGGTGGATGTGGAGAAAGTCACGAGTATATTTAGTGTGTCTCAAAAAACTATGAAGCAACCTATTTCTATATCTAATATATGGAATTGATATTGATTATATCAAATGTTATACTAGTTTAGGAGTTTTAATTTATAGTACATAGTGTCACATAGTCTTGAGCCCAACATGTGAGGTTAATTTTCACTCCATTTTATTTTATCATATTATCGATTTTATCATGTATTATTTCCCACATGGTTTTTATATGGGTTAGTATCACATAACATCACAAGATATGTTTTTTCATGGATATCCGTTTAAATATTTATATCATGATTCATGTATATGGTTTCATTGTTTATCACTTATACATTTCATATTTGTGTTTAAATAATACGAAAATATTTTATAAAAATAAAAGGATAAATGGGAAAATGATTTATAAATAGTTTGGATTTGTAAATATTTTTTTTAAATTGTTTTTTTTCTACAATTTTTTAATTCTGAACATTATAAATTTTATAGAAAATTTGGTGGTTTAATAATGGTATTAGGCTAAGACCCTAATTCATCCATTTGAATTTTTATATATTATATTGATATATTTAGTTAAAATTTATAGAAACATGTAGAATTTTGGATTCTCTTATTTCTATTTATTTCAGTTTGGGTTAGTTTATAGGTTACAATTTGTCATGTGGGGACTTTAATAACTTTTTTGTTAATTTATTTTTCATATATATAGCATGTCTACAATGTTTCCTCATTTTTTATGCTTCGTACTATAATTGTATATATTTTTGTTATATTTATGATTAGTCATTGTTTTCATGTCATACTTATATAACATGTCATGCTGACTCTGGTGGCTTATCTTGTTGACCCATGTTGGTTTGTTACAACTTAGTATTAAAGGGATTCTCATCCTTATGGTTGTTATCACTACATGTTTTTGGTTTTGTGTCTTGGGTACTCTTGAGTTAGGATCATCAAAATTCCAATAGAATGTGTGGAGAAGTGGCATTTCTAGCTCACTTCTGTGTCTAAACCAAGTTAATATGTTTGGTAAGGGAAATTTTCCTGGTTTGAGACAAGAGTATTGAAATAATTTATATTATCTATATAGGAATTTTATATTATATAATGTATTTATTTTTATGTAATGTTCATTTCTAAGAGTTCTGTTTTTTTAATTTTAAAATTTTTAATGCTTTATTATCAATATTTGAATTTGTACCTATGATTATGAAATTTTCCAATTGATAATTTGTTTTTGTATTTTTTTATAAAATTTCTATGAGGCGATATATTACCAATCAAATAGAGGATGCTATGATACTGGATCCATATGTGAATTCTGCAGTGGACCATGCAATGGTAGAAGTTATTATCTGCACCGTACATGACTCTTGGACAAGTGGATATAGGGATTCCAGGTCACATTTTAGATCATGGATTTTAATTTAATAAGAAGTATCTATCAACACATTAGGGTTACTAAAAACATTAGGGATACAAGGGGTTCCTTAAAATGATACAAATGATATTTATCACCATTAAGTCTTTTATAGACTCTATGAGGGATTTTTTGACATACATACTCAAGGGACCTAGAAGGATATGGTTGGACCCTTTTGTTCAATATATGTTGCATGAGGAACTTAACATATTATAAATTAAAAAAAAATTATCCATCAGTTTTATCTTCATAAATTTCATGTGCAAAATACATAAATGATTCATACATTAGAATAGGGGAAGCATATTGTTCTGGGGTGTTATGCCATTTTTTCTATGTTAGTGTATATGGTTCAAAGGCTTTTAACTGATGATTACATGAAGGATCAAAGGATTTATTTAACATTGAGGCCTAATATTCACTCGACGCTATAACTCATCTTCTTTTAGAACAATTTTGAGGTAATTCACATGGATTATTTAGATGAGGTATATATAGCTATGATGATATGATTCGGTGGAGGTTCAGTTTGTATATTTGTTATAAATGGTGTTTCTTTTTCCAGAAAATAATGTATAAGGGTGGTCATTATTCTTTAGGTCATGTTTATAGGGAGACAGTAGGATAGAATCATGTTTTCTACTAATAGTGTGTAAGTAAATGTCATAAGAAGCCAAAATATTTGATTGATCCAAATACTTCTCCTATTTGTGGAAGATCTGTCAGCCTACAATGCTTTTGTGAATTTTTATATTAGGGATGTCGTGTATGATCCATTATATCCAAGGGTTCAAATGTTTATATAGTTGTTTCCACGGGTGTTTGGTCCACTCCTCAGGCCAAATGAGTTGATCATGTGGCTTACAACGTATGAAATCATGTAGATGAGTATACTCCACAGGAATATCAATACATGCTAACTTCTATTACATGTACAATATTTATATCATCATCTACGATGCTAGATTTATATGATGTAGGTCATAATAATTATATTATATCTTCAAAATTAGTTGATGTGTTGAGCTTACATTCACAACATATTACATTATTGTTTGATCTTTCCCTGCCTTTAGAAAAGAGTTCCAAACATGTTTCTAGATGACATGAATTTTTTTTGTTATACCCCACATTGATGTAGAGTGGGAAATTTTAGAGCATAAAATTCAATAATTTGACATTCCTACCATAATGTAATTGATCTTCAATTTATTTACCATGATATACTATTATAATTTTCAAGATCCATTCTTACATTTTGATAGTGTCACTAATTAATTCTACATTTTTTTCACTCTAAATCACTAAGGGTAGGTCATGTTGTTCCATTTTCTAGGTCAATATCATTTTATAAGGAAAAGATGTTCATTGATGAATTCAGATCTTTATTGGGTGTTTGACTAACTATAGTTGTGTGTGAGTACAATATGGTAATTCTGGAGTATTTATCTTGTTTTTAACCACTAAGAGAGGTGGATTTTACTATTGACATGTTACCTAATACGATTCTCATTTCAATACCATATTATTATATAGGATCTATTTAGTTATTGAAATATAAGGTCCATATTGAGAATATTTAGGATAAAGGATTTATTCATCCTAATCCATCAACGTAGTCTTCTCCATTTTCCTATTCTAAGAAGGCATATGAGATCCTTTATGATCACATGGATAATAAATATTTGAATCAAGTGATTGTTAAGAAAAAAGAGAATTTTTGAATGATTTAGAACATATTTTATCTTTTTAGAGGGTATTATTGGTTTTCTAATATTGACCTATGGCCATGGAATCACCAATTGAGTGTCCGAGAAGAGAATATTCCTAAGATAACTCATATATGTCGATATGGGAATTTTTTGTTTTTGGTTATACCATTTGGTCACAATAATGATCATACAGTGATTATGGATTTAATAAAATAGATCCTTCATCAATTATGGGAATCTTTTCTTGTTGTTTTCGTATATGATATTTTTGTGTACTCAAATTCAAAGTAGGAGATCATATAAAAAAGGATATAATTTTTCATTCAATGAAAAAACATCATTTGTATGGTTAGCATTCCATGTGTTATGTATGGATCAAGGAGGTGATGTTTTTATGGAATATGAAATCTAAAAGGGGCCTCATAGAATATAATAAAAAGTTCAGGATGTTATATCACAGGAATATCCATGAAATGTGCTAATGATATATAGATTCTTAGGTACGGATTTTTACTATAGATGGTTGTTTAAGGACTGGTCCAGTCTAACTTCTTTTTGTGATGTTTTTAACATTGGAGTGTCTAATGTTTGTGTAGAATGATAATTTTCGAAGCTATTTTTATGAGATGAATATAAAGATGAATTTAGAAAATGATTCAATTCATCCAGAATTTGTGCCAGGTTTTGTCGTATTATGTGATGCTACTAGTATTGTTTTGAGATGTCTCTTAATGGTGGAAAAATAAGTTATTGACTATGGATATTTCTTGTAATTCCATCTAATAATTAATACAGTACCCATGATCATTAGATTGATGTCTCTATGAATTCTCTTAGAATATGGAATCACAATATTTTTTGGGGGTGTTTTATGGTATATTTTGAGCATAAGAGCCTGAAATGTATTTTTACTTAGATGGATCAGAATATGGGATAACGACTCTTGGTGGAGTATCTTCAATAATTTAATATGGTATTTGTGATATCCTAGTGAAAGGAAATGTGTTTTTATATTCATTTAACCGAAAAAATCAACCATAATCCATGAAAAATTATGTTTATGATTGGTTTCTTATGAGATTGTTTTTTGAGATGGGATTGGAATTGAAATAGGTTGGTGCATAGGTGTTTCTAGCTGCAATGAATGCTGAATCATCTTTGGATGAGAAAATTTGGCTTGAGAAGATCGAAGTTAGAGATTGATCATGATTATTTAAATTTTTAATGGTGGTAAGACCTCAGGTGAGTGGTCTCGATCTCTAAGTAGAATGTTTTTCATCCATATATGGTTAGTTTGTATAGTTTCCTTAATTAAAAAGATTTTGCAATGTGGAAACCATTATTGTTGGTCTATATTACCTGGAGATACCATGATGCATCATGGCATGAGGCTTCAGTATTAGTGGCAAGGTATGTTATGGTCGATAGTAGATTTTGGTTCACAATTACTTAAATACCCTAGAATTAAGGTAGAGAATTATTGACCTTAAGGGTTATTTCATCCAATACCCATTTTTATATAGAATTAAGATGATATTCCCATGTATTTAGTTGTTGTTTTTCTATAGAATCTAAGTGGTAGGGATGAAATTTTGGTTCTCATTGATTGAGTCACTACGTGGATAAATTTATTACCTATCATGGAGACACATAATGTCAATATTCGTAGAGGAACTATATGTATTAGAGATTTTGAGAATTCAGAATGTTCCCTTTGTAGTCATTTCTAACATGGATCTGAGGTTCACATCCAGTTTATAAAAATTAATTATGAGTATATGGGTTCCATGATTAATTTTATCACAATATATAATCCATAGACGGATAGACAGATAGAATGTGATATTTTGGTTCTATAGGATACTCAACAGGCTTCTGTAAATGATTTTTGGTGATCATGGGAAAAAATATAAATTTGGTTGAGTTTTCCTATAATAATAGTTTTTAGGATTCGATACAAATGATAGCCTTCCTGGATTTTTTCTAGAATACATGTTGATCTACTTGGTTCTAGGTTGTATTGGCAGAGAAGTCCCCAGTTGGGCCAGGTGCTATTCAGTAGATGATGGAGATTGTTTAGTTGATCTAGAGGTGTTTGGTCATAGAATAGATTCACCATAAATTTTATGTGGTTTGTCATCTTCAGAATAAGGTGTTTGAGGTTGGTTATTAGGTCTTTCTAAGAGATTAAGATTGATTTGGACATTATAGTTTGTTTAAAGAGGGCATGATGGATCAATGTTTTTTGGGACAACTTGATACCATTAGATCTTTGGAATCGGTAGACTACCATTTCAAATTTTTCTCTACTTTGTTACATATCCAATACATGAAACATGTTTCCATGATAAGGATGTACGTATGAGATCATTCCCATGTGATGTTATTGGTGGATATTTATTTTGATCTTGATAACACTGTTATGGAGGATTCGATTCATATTTTTCATCACCCGGATAATGTATCGAATTTTAAAATGATCCCCTAGATCTGGGTATTGTGGTAGTGTAGATAAGATAACCCTGAGGCTGGGGGTAGGGAGTCATCGAGGATGCTGTTGTGACCTTCACTTTTGTGGATCAAAGAACATGATGTCATTATATGGTTAGATAGAATTTATAATTGGGATATTGGAACAACTTCTTAAATTTTTTCTAGGTATGTTTAAATATTTTTCATTGTTTTCAATTTTTTTTAGTTGAGGAATTTGGATGAAGAATTAGGATGATACCTTTAAGAGAGATGTTAAATTTTTTTTTATTTTACAATAAATTTACAAATTTTCTCTATTTTTTGGTCAATTACAGGATCTGTAATGGGTGTATGTAACATATAATGGTGCTCATAAATTTCCCATGATATAGATATGGAGTGCAGGAACTTAACACATAGTATAAAGTTTAATCAATTTGTACTGAGAAATATTCATTTTTTAATAAATAATAATTGGTTTTTTGGTGATTGTGTGACTCATAGATTTCATGATGTTTAATGGGATTACTCCACATGTAAATCTGTGAGGGTTTGTTTTATATAAGTGTTTCAACATTATTTATTATTTCATTCATACAGAATTCCTTGCTTTGGAACAATTGGCTTTTCCAAGGAGATCATGTGCAACTCCCCCCATCTGGATCGCTTCATTAAACGATTGATCACCATTATGGTTGGATTACTTCTCTCTTGATATATGATCCTTCTAGTTCCACTAATTTTATTTGGGTTTCACTATGGTTTAGTTATGCATAAATGATCATATTGTGTCCTCTATCAATAATCTTCATTTCCGTGGAATGCCTTTTCTTTTAAAGTTCTTTCTATTGGTTTGTAGTCACTATTGTCAAAAAAGATTGGGGTTCTACCTTAGTAATTTAGGTGTGTCTATAAAATGGGTTTATTTTATGAAATTAATGTCATTAATGATAAATTACACTCAATTTATATCTTATTTGAAGTAATAAATGGTTTTAAATGATTTCATTCAAATTAAAAAGATTTCCAAACCAGTTTCTTCTCTTACAAAAAATTTAATAGATTTTGAAATGGGTGTTAAAAAATCATTGAATATTTTCCTATGATTGAAAACATTTTATAAAATGCTGACCATGGTTTTGAAAATAGATTTGACAATTTTACATTGGGGTCCTTGTATGTGTATAGATAGAGACAAGGTTATCCAAAATGTGTGTTTCCCAACATTGAGGTTATCATATTTGATATGGACTATAAATAATCAATTTTAGTTGGATCAAACGTTGTGTCTTTTAAGGATTTTTATTGTATAGTATGCAGTTCCTCATAGTATTGAGCAAAATATGTGAGGTGATTTATAATTTTTTTATTTATTATATGATTATTTTTTATCAAGGATTACTTCTCATGGATTTTTAGTTGTTGTTATATCTTATGGATTCACATGGAAGGTTTTTTATTGGATATGTTTTTACCTATTTAACTATTGTTTCATGTATAATATTTTATATTTTATAACTTAGACTTTCCATATTTTTTTCTATAATATGAATGAATATTATGAAATCCAAAAGGAAAATGCGTAATTAATTAATAAATTGTTTTGATTTATAAAAATGGTTTTTGAATATGTTTTTTAAATATATAAATTTAACCTTCACGATAGTATACCTATATAGAAACATTGGTGGCATCCTATATGACTTTGGATCAAACCTTACTTTTTTTCTTTTGTCATTTTAGACGTTTTATTAGATGATTCATGTAAAGGGAAGAGAATGATGTAGTATGTTGGATTCTCTATTATATAATTCTTTAGCTTTGAGATTTTATGGATGTCACTATTAGTAACATAGTGTAATGATTTATATTTTTATTTATCCAGTTTTGGCATAAATTTTATGTCTTTTGTAGTATCTAATATTTCTCTACATCATAATCTGGTTGTATGTACTGTTTTAATATATTTAGGATTGGTTTTTTTCATTTTTTACCTATATTACATTTTGGTCCATTTCAGGTGGATTATCTGGTCATTTCATGTAGGATTGTTATAATATCTATTGAAAAATAAATTTAATAAATCAATTTAAACTTATGATTCACTCAAAAATAACATCAAATACTATTGGATAGGGCTACATCGGGTTTCCATTGAATTATTAATAATACGTTGAAAAATTAAGATTTTTATTTTAAATGTAATTAAAGAAAATAAATTCTTAATACATTTCTAGAAAGACTTTTGATCATTAGTATTTCATAAATATCAATTGATTATTTCTTGTGCATAAATTACAATATATACACAAAATAATCCATTTTTAAATAAAATATTTAACTAAAAATATTAAAATTTCATATTTGATAAATATATATGATATTTTTTATTTTTACCTTAAAAAAATATCAATAATATCATTTTACCAGTCATCATTATCTCAAACTATTTTTTATTTTATTTAAAAATTCTTCAAAAATATAGATTCATTCAAAAACAAATTATTATCATAAAATAACATTATTAATGATATTTTTTTGACTTTATTGATATATAAATTATTCCCAACTATTAATTTATAAGTCTCATTAATTTTTAGAAATTATAATTAAGTTAAAAAAATTAATAGTGATTTGTAACCCTATTTAGTGTTTTATTCGGTTGATATAATAAGATTCTATTAATGTTATGAATATACATGTTGTACCTCCCCCAGATATTGATAAATGTCACATTACTTTTATATTTTTTTACAAAAGAATTTGGTTAGGATTTGGTGGTGTTAGAGGAGTTTTTCCCAGATTTTTATCTTTTAAGGAGGTTCAAAGATTGTCTATGGTTAGTAAAACATGTGTGCGAAGTCCATGAAACTATGTGCCTGGTAGAATGAGGTATAATATCTCCACACAATTATCACATGGTATGGCCAAACCATGTGGATATATAGGTTAAACCATTCATTTCTAGAAAGATATGAAAACTAAAGATTATTTTAGTTCAAACCAAATTGGTAGATCTCCATTAAATTATTTTTCTAAAATAATGGTTGACATTAGATAAAATTGGTAATATTACATATTAAAGTATATAATTATTCTGATGTGTTTCTATGTCATTTGGCCCCATTAATATTAATATTTAACTACTATATTAACTCATTTTAACATTTATCTTTATAAATAACTTACATATATTTACTATTATTTTTGTCAAATGATAATTTGACATTATTAGACATTATAAATCATCTTATTCCAAATATGGAATCCATTTGTCAAAATACCTATAATAGAATATGATGAAATTAATTTTAAATTAATCTAGCATATAATATGATAATGTAGGGGGTTTAGGTGAAAATGTTTAATATTTGGTTTTATTATGATATCAAAAATCACAATGAAAATGATTAAAATGACCAAAATTTGATTAAATGACATAAAATTGATCTTATAATAATTTAAACCCAAATAAAAATACAATTTAACACAATAAATAATTTATATCAATGAAAAAAATTCAATTAAAATTTGATGACATCCATATTTCATCAAAATATTACTTTTTTTCACAAAAAAACAAAAAACTGACTCAATGTAATTTATTTTATTACAATAAAAAAAGATTATTTATTAAAAATAAAATTTATAAACGTTAAAATATAATATATTAAATTTTTTTCCATTAAAAGCATATGAATGTTTTTTTAAAAAATAAATAACTTTTATGTTTAAAATTTGATATATTCTTCTATTAACCATGCCAAATATAATGGATTTATATAAAATATTTGATTAAATATAAAAAATATAACATTCATTCATATAATTCACTAGTAGTGGTTAATTTAATTTATCAAGATGAAGTATCATTCTAGTCAACAAAATAGTTTTCATAAAAACACATCTTTTTTATTCAATTAGAATTTACATTCATTTATAATTAATTGGTCTCAAAAAAATAGTTATATAAACATGATTAAACCATATTTTCCAAATTTTTTTTATTATATTCAAGAACATTGGTCCAATTGATAGGGGATAACCATCATCTTAATTATTATTATTGTAGTACTTTTTAGTAAGACTCAGGCTTTTATGAAACATCAATAATAAAAAGAACTATATTGTTTGAAACAAAATATGAAATTAGTTTTATTCCCAATACCTTAAAAAAATCAATTTAGGTAACATAATATTTCAACTATTTTATGTTAATGTGAATGAATATATTTTTTAAAATTTTGGGATGTTACAAATATCTATTTATAATTATTAAAAAATGGTCATTTCTTAAGATCGAATCACATTGGCATCCCATGATTATTTCAACTTATACTAACTCTTCTATAAAATATTATACAATTTTTTTATTACAATTTCATTATTTTTTTAATATTAATAAATTCTATTATGATTGTATTTAATATTATGTATTGATTTTTTATTTATTTATTTTCTTCAATTATGAATATTTGATGATAAAAATTTCACGCTATCTCTCTTGAGTTCACCAGAAATTAAAAATTCCCAATATATAAATGAACTCAAAAATAATTAATGCCTGATATGAATTAAATATAGGTCTCACATGAGTATTATTTAACTGAAATGGGTTTGTTAAAATAGTCTTGAAATTTTTTTATATCGTAGGTGAACTTCGGGAATTAGTTTTATAATTAACAATATATATATTTTTCATTTCCATTCATGAAGATATTATGAAATTATTTTTATATGTGCACATCAGTTGTGTGTGGTGTAGATATTGGATATGAATTCTATGTAATATAAGTGACGGGAGGATTATCACTGATACCTAACATGACTTGATTTTTTTATTTTAGGGGCATACATTAGGTTTATGTCTGATCTTTTTCTCATACAATAGGGAGTAACCATTCTTATACCAAATTGAAAAATACTTGGTTGATCGAGTATTTATGTCAATAGAAATATTGTAGGATTGAAAGATTATGATTTATTTTGTCTTTGTAGGTCTCAAGAAACATAAAATATGTGTTGGACAGTTTTTTATAATATTACATTATCAATATATTGAATCTAGTATACGATTGAATAGATGTGAAATGATAATTTCATTATAATTAAAACTAGTGTATTATACATGATAAACTAGTAAATATAATAAAAACTATTAGATATAAAAAATGAAAATTAATACTTAAGTATAATTAATAAATTTATATTATATAATGGTAATATTATTACTAATATACAAAATTAGAATATGAATATATTGTTAAAAATTATTAATGACATATATATTCTCTAGTTATATTATTATAATGGTAAAAACAATATTCTTTGTCACAATAAAATTTATCAACATATTTTTTGTGATAGTTTAGTGATAGAAACACTTCTATTAGTAAATTGTTTTAAGAAAAGTAAAGTACATTTGACGATATATATTTACCCTTTTGGAAGTAGTTAACTATTTTTAAGAGACCCAAAAAGAACTCAAAAAACCCTTCCCAAACATGAAAATAGACAATCAATTGGATGATAATGTTATCCATTAATATTAAATATCATGATATGTTTTCTATTAATTAGTACCCAAACCTAGGGTCTTAGTACTCTACATATATAAATTAATTATAACATAATATTCATTAATTTGGAGATGAATATATTCCTTATAAATACATCTCATGAGTACTGTAGTAGTACTATTCACAGAATGAGCATTGGGAAAAAAATTTGGGGATACGGGCCATGTAATGGGAAAATACCCACTAGGCCATTTGGATATGTAATGGGTCTCCATTTAAGCAGTTAAAAGAGGTCATCTCTTTGCTTCAGATAATAAATTAGGCTTTGCCCCCAACATTTATTATAATCAATGGTTGCTTCAATACACTATGTGGATTTTTCTATGTCTTTTATTATATTCATTCAACACACTATTTGTAATTTAATCACACTAATTCTGGTTGCTCAAATATTAAATTTTACAAATATAAATTCTCATGAGATCATGAAATTATTTGTAAATATAAAGAAACTGTTATTAAGAACTATAAAATTTCAAAATTTTCCTTTCACATTCAATACCATCAACCAATTCTTATAAATTTCACCCTATATATTTTTCCATTTTATAACCATTTTAAAATTATTATATCAATACATATTAATTAAATAATTTGTTTTAATTAAATGAATGAATTATTTCTCACTATTTTATTAATATTTCCTCTACTTTTTTCCTTCTATTTTAAGAAAAATACAATTTAATTTTGTATGTAATATATACAATCAAAATGCATGTAGATTTTAATACATAATATACTCCCAACGTCAACCAAAAATACTATAATGGTTTCCATTAAATAATTATTATTAGGCTATGTTCATGTTATTCCTGGGTAAAATACACTGTAGGTCATAGTCACAAATATCATTATTGAAAAAATATGCAATTTCATATTTTACTAGATTCATTGAAAAAATTATGACATACGTCTAATAATTTTAATAAAAAATTTAAATGAATAATCAAATATTGTGTATTAAAATAATCATCCAAATAAATTGTATAACATATTTAGATGCCACTGTATAATTTAAATATATTTTAATTCATGGGATGTCATTTTTTTACATGACATACCAGGAAACCAATATTATACAAATAAAATATAATACTAAATATTTATATTTAATGTATTTTTTTAGTGAATGTTCCCATAAACATATATGTATCATACTATTATATTTATTTTAGTTATTTTTATCCATTTTTTAGTTTCCCATTTCCATTGGTTGTGTATTAAAATGATTGAATTTGCAGGATACCTGTAACTGTGAAGTGCGGGTATTGTTGGAATATTAATCATAAGACCCATAATTTTTTTCGATTGGAAATTGAACAATGTTTAATAGTATTGCACAACAAGTAATTGTTTTTGGATAGATCCATTGAACATGAAACACTATGTGATAATATAAAATACCATATAAATGGTACATATTTTGTAATGTCAAAATATCTAGTTTTTAATAAAAGGTTATAGTTTTTTCGCATATGTGGGACAAGAATATTTCACAACGAATAATGGTTGTACATGTTGTGTAAAACCATGATTGTATGTTTTATGAAAGAAGTTCTGATGAAATTATTATTTAATTCGTACTTGATCCCTTGATCTAGATGTATAAGTTATTTATACTCATAAACCTTAAACATTACATTATATTTTCATAAGTCGATAATTTTACATTATTTCACATATAGGATCTTTTTTAGGTTTAGAGATTTAGGGAATGAGGTCCTAAATTGAAAAAACAACTTAAATACTAAAAATTAGACACTTCTAATCCCCATTAATTTTTTTCTTAAAAAAATAACTTTTAAAAACAAACATGATTTTGTTTCATGTTGAAACATCAATAAAATGTCTTTGATCCCAACCTTGACTCTAATCTTCATTAAATCCTATGAAAAATATGTTAAAATATAGTACGATCATAAAAATATCAGTAATGGACACAAGACTAAGGAAAACATGTATCCCATGAATACTTAATCCTAATGTAATACTTTTCAACTTTATGAATTAGTAAATACCGTTCACTTAATATAAGCTCGTTTCATGACATTTTTTGAAATAAATAGTTTTTCCTAAAACTCATATAAAATATATATAAAATTTAAGGGTAACTTGGGACATAATCATACTTAAATGGAATAACTATACAGTTTATTTCAACACATATAACTCTTACAAAAGGAATATACCTATAGCTGACATCTATACCTACTGCATTAGAGGTTATAACATAACCAAACATCCTTGGTTAATTATGAATCCATCAATCTTTTGTTTATATGTAACCCTCGATATTTGGTTTCTCACATAATACCATTTCAAATGTATATGTACCATTATATAATCATAAAACACTAAATATTATATTTATCAACATTTCTATCATAAAATATCATTCCTAACCAGAATAAATCATTTCAAGACATTTAAATATTAAATCCACTTCCAAAACAATTTTCAATACCAATACTCCAAAAATGGGAATAATGGATTTATATCCTTTTCAAAAACATTATGGCTTATAGAGGACTCCCAATATCAAATAAATAATATTGTGGTAGAGAATTCATTGTCATCACATACATTAAAAACATTCCTTTCTTAATTTATAAATTTTGTTTAGAATGATATTCCCTTCAAAAAAATAAGAAATACATTAAAAGTAAAATAGGATAAATATAAACCATATAAAATAACATGTTTTATATTAACACTTTTTTACTCAATAAACGGATATTGATATGAATTACCTTACCTTATGTATGATTCGTTACATATGTTCCTTGTTCATCATCTTCTTTAGTTGATCACCTTTTAAGAATGCCTTAACACCTCTAAAGAGATTCTTTTGACTAAACTTCGGCTTCTTGAATGTGGGTATGGATTCTAGTGATGAATTTGGGAAGATCTTCTTTGAACCAAAATGCTATGGAAGTGTGATAAATATGGATGAATGGGTGCTTTTTTATAATAGAGGGGAAGGGCACCCAAGTTATTAATAAAAGTATTAAATTAATATAAAATCTATTTCAATTTAAAAATTGTCCAACGAACATTTATATAGAATATAAAATCAATATATTTTTAAATACTTGATTTAAATAATTATTATACAAGTATTGAATTTGTATGAACCCTTATCTTTTCTGTTAACTCATAATTGTTATTTTTTAATTTTAAATGGGGTAACAACATTTTAAATATTAAGAGGCTCTAAATTTTACTTATATGGTAAAGATAACCCATAAATGGATACATTATAAACATCTATAACTTATTATATTCACTTTTTAATTTTAAAATATTTTTATGATATTTAAATAACTTAATGAAATATTTTCTTTATAAAATATCCATAATGCAAATTTTAACAATATTAAATTCTGTGAATTTAAATAAAATAAACAAAGTGCTAAAATCTACATAATCTAGTTAGTAGATTTATAATATGTTATTGTAACGTATAAATTTTTTGAATCGAGTCTATTAGTTGTAATTAAATTTCTTTTAATATCATTAGTTCCATTTATTTGATTCATCCATTAATAAATATATTATTCCATCATCATTGTGTCATAAATAAATTTAATTATTTAATGACTAAAAATAATAAATAAAATACCATGACATAGGTTATATTTTTATATTTCTATTGAATATTTATTGTCGAATAAATCACCTATATAATCACATATTTTAAAAAAATTATTTAGAAAATTCATTTATGATATTTATTACATTACAATAAATTAAATTTTATAAATGTCTTAATCACAACCAAGTGGCTCCCAGAGGAAAACAGTTTGACTTATGGATTGTGTCGATCTGTCATTACTTATCAAATAATGTTAGGACATGTGTGATGTTAGATTTATAATATTAAGATATTATTTTAACTGTTATTTTCCCGATTAACCCTTTAACCGTGGTAAATAAAATAACAATGTTACTATTCACCAAAAAATATTTTCATCATATTAGATAAAATTAATAATATTGATTACAACCAAGTATGTGAATATTTAAATATTATAATGTCAAAATTGACTAAAAGTAATTCAATGTTAATCTTGGTGACTAATTGATGAAACATGTTTTAAAAATTAAAAACAATCAAAAGATGGACTTGTGTTTTTAGCGAATTTTTATGTGTAGTTAAATCTAATGGACAAAATAAGTTTTAATGATAAAACAATTATCCAATTATAACCTAAAACCATGTTAAATGATAATATATCAATATAAATAAATTTAGAAAAACCCATTTTTGAATTAAAATGCAGTATTTTTTGCAATTTGTTAAAAAATGAATATTATTAGAATAATACAAAAAACACAAACAAAGTAATTTTTTATTTCCATCTTCTAGATAAGAAGTTTATTTTGTAAAATTTTATTTATAAAAGTAAAAAAAATAAAAAACATACAAATTGTTATCCATCAAAAGTTGGTAAACGTACCTTTTAAAAATATTGTCATATTTATGATTAAAATTGGATTTATTCTCATTTTATGCCTCTAATATTTATTATAACAAATTAATAACATTTATTAAACATGTGTAAACCAAATTGGATTTTTTTCTATTTATTCCCTAAAAAACAATGGTAATGTTATAAATATATTTTTAAAAATTATTATTACAAAACATTAATTTTTTTATGTATAACTCAATCCTGTGTACAGTGTAAGATTGTCGGGAAACCCATTTTTGTGTTTTGGGTACGCTTTCAATCATAGAAACCCATTAAATAAAATATATTGCGTAATTCATAATTAATAATTATTATGAAAAATATTTATTATAAAAATAACTACGATGTTATATCCTCCCCAATTTTGAAAATTGTGTCCCCATAATATAATTTTCATATAAAATAAATGGGGGTATTTAATCCTCAATGAATTTTCAGATTCCATTGTTGCCTATTAAACTATGTGTTTTATGTACAATACCTTAACTTGATGAATCACCTTATTCCACAACACTATCTCTCTCCATTCAAAATTTTGGGGTGGAAAACCATTATAAGAAATATTCTCATCCAACAGATCTACTTCTGGACTAAAAATATGAGATGGATCTGGAATATATATTCATAACATTGATACATTAAAAATATTGTTTACCTGAGATATACTCGGAGTTAAATCCACTCTATATGAAACTGATCAATATTTCTCTAAGATTTTCATGGGGACCAATGAACCTTGGACTCGACTTCCTCTTCATACCAAAACACATCAAAAATTTTAATGCAGAAACATTTAGAAATACATGATCACCTACCTCAAAATGAAATATCATTCCATTGGTTATTTTCATAAATTTTCTACCTTCTCTCAGACATCCTTATGTTTTTTTTGAACAACTGATCATTTTTTACCATTTCTTTTACAAATTTTGGTCCCATCAACAACCTTTCACCCACATCATCCCAAAAAGAATGATTTCAGTACCTCTTTCCATATAATTCATCAAATGATTACATATATATATTATAAAAAAATGAAATTATACAAAAACTCAACCAAATAATGTTTTTGATCCCAACTTCCATGGTAATCCATTTAATATGCACATTTAATGACATCAAGCCTCTGAATTGTTTTTTCTTGACTCCCATATGATTGAGGATGAATAGATGTACTAAATTATAATTTAGTACCCAATGAATTCTAAAGGTATTTATAAAAGTCATAAGTGATCCTAGGATCACAATAAGGTACAAAAAATATGGTAACCCCATGTAACCTAACTATATCATTATTATACAACTGAGAATGTTGATCTAGAGATAGAGTATATATAGTATGTAGAAAATGAGAAGATTAATAAGTTGATCACTAAAAACCAAAATCACATTTTTACCTTAAAAGGTATTTGGTAAACCCATTATGAAATAGATGGATATATTTTCCCCTTTTCACCTTGGAACTGGAAAAGCATGATGCATCCATTTATGTAACTACAAATCTGATTTGACATATTGAAAAATCAAATATCTCAGTGTAAAATCTATGATATCCCTTTTTATTTCATCCCACTAGTAATACTCTTGATGTCACACTAAATCTTTTTCATTATAAGAAGAACTAAAAACGGAGAACTCTGAGCTTTAGATAACAAATATTTCAACAAATATAAATCTAAATTATCCCAAAATCCCTTTAATAAAATAAAAACAAAATCTTCATCAATGTTAATTTTATGTAGCATGCCCTTGTGAACTAATTCCACCTTTTTCTACAGATCACTATCTTCCTTTTGTGAAAGCTTATTTTTGTCTGATAGAGATGCTTTCACTTCCACATGAATCATAATGGAGAAATTTCCTACACCAACCACTTCAAATCAAAACATCATAAAATGAATTAACAAAGTATATCATTCCAAATGTATCATTGTCAGTATAGAATTAATTTTTGGACTCATGTAATAATCTACATTATTCTCTTTTCTTGGATGGTAATTTTTCGGGTTATCATAATCCTTTATTAATTACCTCCATCACTTTTTTCTTAGATTCAATTATTTCTGAGTTAATATATATATAGATATTTTTTGATCGGTATATATTTCAAACATTAAGACATAAAAATGATGCCTACAAATTTTTAATTCAAAAAGGCAGCTAATTCCAAATCCTATGTAGGATAATTTGATTCAATAGAAGAATACACCCATATTTCTCGGTTATTTACATCTAGAAAATGAATAAATGATTTCTAAATACAATGAATTGAATTGATGGTTTTCTATTGGCCACTAGGTGAGAGAATGGTGATGTTCACAATGTTTCTATTGGAGTTTTTATAATGCCAATTATGGAACATATGTTTTCAATGTAAATAAGACCAATGTAGTACATGTGAGTAAATAGAATAAATTTTCAAAAAAAAAATTTATCCTCGCATGGTCGGAATTTCAAAAATAAAGGAATTATTACGTTTGAAGAAAGGGAATCACTTGGTAACAGAGTATGCAGATAATTTTTGGAATTTATTCCTCCATGAATTGGATGTTTCTCTAGGTTCACCCTTCAAGGATCATATTATTTAGTTGGGATTGAAATTCTTAATTAGCGCAAATGTTTACATCCTATTTATTAATGTTTATATATAATTTTTCAACAGATAATTGGTAATAAAATATAATTCACTAGAAAAAAGGATGAATGAGTTATGTTTATATTAATTCATATAAGAAGGAAGTCGAATTCTTGAAAAAAATAGAAGAGGGGAACCAATTTTTAATGGGGTGGTATATCCCGGAATCTAACAATTGGATCATCCATGTTTTCTCCTAATACAACATGAAACACCATATTGTTATAGAAGGTAATTTTTAGCATATTAAGAGAAACTGTACAGAACAACTTAGATAATGTCATAACTAAAACCAAACGGGGTATCTTTAGTTCTATTTTTGTCATTTTAAATTGACTTGTGCAACGTAAACATCACATTATTCGTAGGAATCATACTTCTTAATGGAATAATTTCAACCAAATAAATCATGTTAGTAAAACTAAGACCTTTATAGTTATTTTATGAATAAAATGACTCCTCAACTAGTACAACCTTAAATGGGTAACCATATGAAATGATCCTGAAGTCAAAAATTGCATGGAGCAGAGTAAGTGATCATGGATCATCAATAAATACCGTTAAATGTAATACATATGATTCTTATGAATTCTACCTCTATTAAATCATTATTTGATATATGAACATTCCATTAATTTATTTATACTCAAGTAATTGACCTGAAGAGACTATATGAAGAGTTTTGGAACCATGGTTGATCTTTTCATTAATTAGAGTATGGATTCTGTTTGTGTTCAATCCTTATTGGATGTTCAGAATGTGTTCCAGTAAATTGATCTTATAGTTCAATCAGACAACAGTATTGAAGGTGGGATCATTTCCCAGTGTTTTCCAAATTTTTGGGCCTGAAAATCGAAACATGAAGAAATAGGTTCTTTGCAAGAGGAGGTGCACACAAAAAGGGAGCGGGGCATGAAATAAAGGAGGTGTGCGCAAAAAACAGCGGGATGCGTGAAACACAGCGGGATGCGCGAAAAATAGTAGTGTGTGTGAAAAACAGAGTGGAACGCGAAATAGTGGAGATAGATTTTTCGTACAATAGGTGTTTGAGAATCATAACGTCTAAAAATGGAAAAGGCATGGTGTGCGGGAAAAACATGGAAATGTGCGTGAATAACGGTATTTGTACAGAATGTTATCCACCCAATGAGATGCTTTTCACACCATAGAGGGTTTTTGCGTGTCGGGGTCTGAGACACCTATAAATAAGAGGTGACCCCCCTCATTCTGTATGGTTGAAGACATAGATTATATTTGAGGTCTAATGCATGTAAATGGTTCGCGTAAAGGGTGTTGCATGAAAAAGTTCAAGTTGCATGAAAAGGGTTCAGCTACACGAAACTGCAGACATTGCATGAAAAATTTGAGGATGAGCAAAAAACTCTAAGCTATGTGAAAATGGTAAAGTTGTGCAAAAGGTGTGGCACATAATTCTTCACATAAAATAGGATGTTATGAAAAATATTTTTTTCTCAAAAATAATTTATTTAGTGCCAAAGTCAGATATTTCGCGCAAAGAATGGGAGTTGCGTGAAATCTTTATTATAACCCGTTTGCATATTTCTGATTATCTGGTTTAGTGGCTTAGTGCATTCACGTGCATCATTTCTGGACTTCGATGCAAGCAGAGTCTCGTGCTAAGCAGAGGAAACGACTTCAATACAAATCTATTGCAGATACCTTCACATATTTAAACAGACTGGGACTTCACCAAAGGCAGTGAGCTGGGGGAAGTCAATGGGAGTGACCGGAGGGACGTTCTGAGCTATCCCTAAACTTTTGTAAAGGCAGTGTGCTTGGGACAGATTGATTCTACCTAAACAATGTAATCCATAGCTACTAAAGTTTAGGGGAATTAGGTATGATCGACAACTTGTCAGTGTGTGCTCCCTGGACTTATCCCATTGTGGTGAACCAAGTAAAAGTGTTGTGACAACTTCCTGCATTCTTTTGTTTGATAGCTTTAACATGTACCTACCAACGTGGTAACAAGATCCATAACTTTTAAAAAAATGTTGACACCTTCATTCACCCCTCCCCTCTCTGGATGTTCTGGAGTCCTTCAAAGAGATTATTAGTTTTTGTTTTGAAAATCGAAATATCTATTGGAAAATGAATGTGTCGATCCTTGAAATCATGAAAAATGTTCGACAACAATCGATGGGTCTAAGTTGGCATGGGATTTCATTGTGATAGCGATTTATTTCTATAACCCGATTCTAGGAATGGATTGGCTGATAAAATTTGAGGCCCATATCAATTATTATAAAATATTGGTGATTTAAAATCGCCAATTGGTGTTTGTAATCTCGTTAATGAATATTTTGTAGTATAAGAAAAATTAATAATTCCCTTGGTACTAGTGGTTGGAACTATATCTTAACAGTATAAAAAAATTATTTTTTCATCTATATATGATATCCAAAATTGATATTTTCAGACCATAATTGACCAATTCATTGATGTTTTTACTTCCAATTTCATATGGTTCCCACCCAATAATTTATTGGAGTTTATGACTGATCCCCTTATAGTGACCATTCCTATATTAATTTCAATCATATTGGATGGAACCAAATAATTAGGGGAACTAAAGGCTTGGTTTGATGAGGTGTAATGTAACATTTTCATACTAATAATTATGTCTCCATTGGTAGTACAAGTTCCTTTATTCATGAAGGTGGATTAAACTCTTAGGAATTATGTTTCTAATATGAATCTAAACAATGTCAAGATAATGAATCAAAATACACATACATGAATTTATGATATGCTTGATTAATTTCGGGGATCCAAATTGTTTTATAATATTTATTTACATTTGGGATATCACCAACTTCGAGTTATGTATAGGGATATTTAAATTATATATTTTGGAGTATATTTTACCATTTTTTTTGTTATTCATTTTTTTCATAAAAATACACAATTTTTCTTAATATTATTGGTGACTCCGACATAATAATGGTATCTGGATTATTTTTTTAGTGTGTTTTGATGATATAATGGTGTATTTTAAGATATTGGTTGATCATGAGAAAAACATGGCTATATTTTTGTTATCTTTTTGGAGGATTTTTAATATTCCCAATTATCATAGTTTAATTTCTAGATACAAGAGGTATAGCTTCTTGGCCATGAATTTTCTGAAAAAGGATTTTCGATAAATACTAAAAGGATAAATGATGTTATTTCCTAGAAACCACTACATAATGTATTTAGGATACATTATTTCTTGTTCATATAATTATATGATATCTATTTTATACGTGTATTTTCATGGATTCCATTAATGATTATATCTTTAATGATTAATAGTGTTCCGTTATTATAAAATGATGAATACTAAAAATAATTTTATGATCGTACATTTGGACTTACATCCGCAACTATACTCACATTTATAGAGTCTTGATAGAGATATTTAGTCTCTTGTGAAGCATAAGAATCTCTTTTGGGATGTGTTCTCATGTTGAGAGATCATGTTTTTTCTTATGGTTTATAATAGTTCTGGTTGAAAAAGAATAACTACACAACTAATGATTTTAGAATTAACAGTATTGGTTCATGCATTGATGAATTTTCTCAATTATATTTTTTATGAGAAATTCATAGTGATTATGAACTCTAATAGATTGAAACACATTTTCTCACAAAGAGACTTAAATTTAAGACCACTCATACGGATGGAGTATCTATATACTTTTTAATTCACCTTAATGTGTAAAATCTGGAAAAGAAATCTGGTGGTGGATGAAATATATAGAAATTGAATAACTGGTTTCTTGATGAAGCTCTATATCAGTGTATCTTGATGTCGGTTATACCATACATTCATATATATTGCACCCACATAGTTGATGTTGTAGTTTTCTAACTAGATTTGTTTTTTCTGGATTTGGTTCTACATGTGAAAGAGGCTTTGATATATTATCTTGAATGAGTTACTCTGAGGATAATATATAATGATGGGTAGACCCTAAATAAATGAATTATAGGTGAGAGTTTTGTTTAGATGTTCATAGATCAGATCATGGTAGCATTGGTATTTTGAGTAACAAATTCAAAATGACTCCCATCATTTGAAAATGAATTTTCATCCCAGAATTCAAAACATGTATATAGTTGTTGAAGCACGGTTTTTTTGATTTATTATAAAATTGTAAGTTGCAGATAATGTTTGTAAATTTCACAAATTTAAATGGTCAAAGATGAAAAAAATGACATGTTTTAATTTGACAGTCTATAAGAATTTTTTTGTGGAAGTGGGGGAAGATTTTGTGTATTGTGTCACATGTATACAAAGAATGGTTAGGAAATTTGATTCCATATGGGTAATTGTTTATTGGATCATGAAGTCACTTCCTATTATCCTTATTCATTTATGCCATATAGTATAGGAATTACTCAAAATATATATCTGAGATTTTTTTAATCTTTGTTGTAATCCATTATTGAATATATATGACTGAGACACCAGGTTGATGTGATTTTTTTTGTAAATCAACAAAATAATATATTGGGACTAAGTCTTCTATAATCAAATAATATTTTCCTCAAATGGATGGATTATTTAATATGATGATGCAAATGTTGTAGGACATCCTTATAGTTTGTGTAATTGATTTTGGTTTCTCATGGGAGGAGAACATTCAGTTATATTATTTCTCATATAACAATAATTATCTAAACTCAATAAATATGTATACATTTGAATAATTTAAAGGGATTTTTTATCATTCCTTAAATAATTCATTGGAAATAGGGGAGAAATTCCTAGACAGGGACAACCATGTGAATCAAATATCATGAAAGAAGAATTTGAACTGAATGATGATAAATATGGCTAAAATTTTTAAATAAATCATATGAATATCACCATCGATAACCATTCTAATTTGAGTTTAGTGATTATTTATTGTTGGAAATTTATTCAAGGAATCTAATATATGTTTTTTTGGAAAGAATTTCACATTTTCTTGTCAATAAATAGGTCCTTTTGAGATAATTCAATGAGTTGGGGATGTACAGTATCTATTTTATATCCAACTAATGTTCATTTAAATCAATGATGTGTTTTACATGTCTTAGTAAAAAATTATCAACCTGATTCTGACCATGTGATTCAATGGAATCTCATTGACCTTGATCCAGATGCTGCATTGGTTCATTTTCAAGTAATGATTTTGAATAAGAAGGATAATTTCATTATTGGTAATATCAACAATATTTGGATTTTTTTATGAAAAATGGTCTTTTTCTTGAAGAATCTCTGGTGTGTTAAAAAAAAATTAGACCAGTGGCCCGAACTCTTATAAAAAACACTGGTTTATAACTTTCCAATGATGAAATGGAAATTGGTGGGGAGATTTTAGTACACCATAGATCCAAATACACTAACCATTATATATGTATTTTAAGTGTATATATCAACTACATTATTATTATAGTTTTAGAAGAGTTTTATCTAATTTTGTATAATTTTCATGAGGTCCACCATGTTAGAAAGGTTAGTATAACAGCTTAAGATTTTTTGAAATTTTATTTTGAAACAAATTTAATATTTTTGATGTTTTATGCTGCAAGAAACACTTCATATATCATGAATTATAAAAAAATGTAGTTTATCTTGAGTAACATGCAATGATGAGTTCCTTTGATAGCATTCATGAAATGCAATAACATGCATGAGTGAACCCTGAAACCAAATAATTTAATATATGCCTCTTATAAACAATTTTTTAAATATGTGGGTATTTATAATATAAAAAACAATTAAATATGATTATATATTTCTTATAATATATATATTTATTTAAAAATTATTTGTAAATAATCATTCAATTTTAGTAAATTGATTATATTCATTAATAATTAGTTTTCTTAGAAAATTATGTATATTTTTTTATGAGAATAAATTATAAATAATTTATAGATAATTTAGAAAATTAATTTTAAAAAATAAAAATAATTTCATAAATAATAATATTGTAATTAACTTAGGGTGATTTTTTTAATTTCTATGAAATATATATTTTTTGTGAATATTGAAAAAACATAATTTCATTTATAATATCAGTTGTTTTCAATAAATAAATTAATGAAAATTCCCAATTATGTTTCATTGTGACATAATTATTATTTATTTAAATTTATTCCACATAATTACTATTCAGTCAAAATTATTTTGGTATTTAGTAAAATGTTTTTTTGGGTTTAAAGTATGTTATTTCTTAAAACTATTTTAATGATCATAATTTTTCACCATTTTAATAAATAAAAATATTCCCTAATTATGTATGTGTTAAACTAAATGTCTATGTTATATATAAATAAATTATAATTATGATTCATACTATTATTAATACTGGACATAGAGTTAATACACTATTATCTTTTAAATGAAAACAATTACACTTCTCGATGTCATATTCTGTCATTACATCTATGAGTTATTTATTTTTTAAAAAATTTAAAATATATTTATAAAATTATACTACATTTTCTAAATCATAATTTAAAAATTACATAATGGCGTTGTTCAGGTAATTTTATGAAGAGATTCATTTTTTCGATGAATAATGAAAAACACTATATTTTAATTGAAGACGTCCTATTCATTTAAAATATTTGTAAAGTTATAGTTTTACTTATAAAAATTTTCAAGGAAAAATTATAAAATTATATATGTATATATATATTTATACATATATCCAATTTATTTATTTTTAATTAATTTTATATTGATATTGGGTATAGAAAACATTGTAATCTTATGAAAACATTCTGTTTGAAAAAAATATTCCTCATTGCATCTGGATGATTCATTTTAGATTAAATTTGAAACCTAAATGAATTTAATATGAAAAAATATATTAAATAATTATAATAATAATAATTTATGTTATCTATTTTATTCAACATAATTTTATTCTAAAATAAATTGAAAAACCTGTATAAATTATTTATTGTGGTTAAGGTAAAAATGGGTTAATCTGGTGCATGACAAAAAAGATAATGGTTGAAATGAGCTAAATACCTATATCAAAAAAAATTAGGATATATATACCATATTTGCAATGAGACTCTATATTACTCCTTTTTTATCCTTTGTCATGATAATAACATAGGTTCATTATTTTCTATTAAAAAAATTACGGGTGTTCCACTCACATCACTTATAAAATCATACCCCTCTCATCTATTATTTATGCCATAAAACCATTATGTTTGTATATTAAACACATAAAATAAATTCCAAAATTACTTAATTTAATCCTATAAACATTATTTTTTTCATAAATCTAGACAAGGAAGGGTTTTCGTGAAATCCTGAGGAGGATTCATGAAGAAGAGGTAATGATCTTTGACGAGTGTTAGTTTTTATTTCTTTCTACGAGTCCTTAAATTATTTCTAAACCATGATGATATAATAACCATAGATAATTACATATAATGAGTTGTTTTGTATGTCTATTGATGAACTATAACCATCTCCACTACTATAAAATGTGTTAATAAATCATTATTCGTGTGTATGACGGACTATCACATCATGAACCTATGTCTTTATTTATTCCATTAACACATCTAACTATTGTATATTATGAATGATATAGATTATATATTTTTAATTTAAAACATAATTATACATCTCCAGTATTTATTTAATATATAAATTTTTAAATTCAATTTTATATGAGATATGATGGTGCCACTTGTATTTATGGTGAACTACCTCCACGTGAAGGGATTTGATTCATTTTAACAAATATTTTAAATGGAAGATAATAAGTTAAAATTTAATTAGTTAATTAATATAAATATATAATTATTATTTTAATGAAGTATTTATCATTATAAAATAAAAATATATCAATTTATTTTATAATTTTTTCTCACTGAAAGATGATAAAATCTTTCATGTACATATGGAATTTCACTATAACAAACTGATGTGACCCTGTCTTTTAACAGTGAATGTTACGACCCGTCCTTGGGGCTCAGGTCGTGACTACCCCAAACCCACCTTCCAAAGGCAAGGGGCTAGAGACTAGCACCAAAGGCGTAAATCCTGATAAAAATGGAAGGAATTACCTTTTAATATGTAAACAAATACAACAGATTATGCAAGTGGAAGTAAACACTAAGTAAAACTGTATACAAATGAAAATGTGGAAATGGAAGGGGCCAGAAATAGAAGCCCAACAATAAAGTACAGTACAACTTTTACGATCGGAATCTGGTCACCTTCAAAATCAGCACATGTCCCGGTCTGTGGAATGACCCAAAGGGTTTTCACGATCCCCAAAGGCTGGCACAAGTGCCCACGTATCATAAAATGATGTTTTGGAATGATTTACCTTAATTTGTAAACATAAAACGACAAACAAAACCAAGAAACCAAAACATGGTTTTTCAATCCAAAACATCTTTTACTAAAATTAAGATCTAAATTACACAATTTTAAAAAATGCATGAATACCATTTAAAAGGTAAAAACCCAGGAAAATATAGCCCAAGAAGATCCACATGGAAAGAGGCACCTCCCTTAAGACATCTCCACAACACTACATCACGATAGACCGCTAACACCCTGAACCAATGACATTAAACATATACCCAAACATTTGACAGAAAATAAGAAAGTCTACATACACCCAATTGTGTTTGTATTGTGTGAGCCAAAGCCTATTATGATACACCACTATTATATTCCATGTGATAAACATTTAAAGACGAAAAGCATGCATGTTTTCAAAAACATGAAAAGCTATTTAAAATTTCTAAAAGATGAAAATTCGAGTAAAAACAGTTCTCAAGTGGGATATTTTAAAGGATTAACACTTTCAAATTAAACACCAAATATAATGAATTTTCCATCCTAAAGTACCATATGCCAACGGTAATTATAAAGTTACTAATGAGCACAAGAAATAGGAAATAACCCCTAGGAACTAGCTAGTTATGGGTATCGGGTACCTCGTATCTCGGTGAGATTAACCATCAAAAATATCCATTCCCATGATCGAGCAACTAGTAGGGAACATACCAATAACCTAGTGGTCCAAAATCATCATCATCATAGTTTAGTTATATTTGTATGTGTCAGTCTTGCTATGTGAAACTGAGGCCAAACCCCAAAGATTCACTAGCATACTAGTACTCGTCCACCCACCTAGATACCCAGGTATTCCCCTTGTGCTCAAACAAGTTCAAAAAGTCATGAAATATAAATTTAACATGAAAATATTATTTCCACATCAAAAATTCACCAAACATCCCATATTTATACCACCAAAGCCACAAATGTCAATTTTTAATTGAAAATGATTATGAAGTCCGACTCACACCAAAATACCACACAATAAATTTCATATTTCTTCAACACATCCAAAAAACCATTAAAGAAATTTATAAAATAATTATAATATATTGAAACTCATATAAAAGTCCACACACATGGCACATTACACTCCTTTCATAATAAAAAATTCAATTTTTCACATCACGCTCACACAAAACAGTCCACATCACATTCACATCTCTTTCACACATCAATATCTCCTTCAAAAAAATTAATAAAATATTTCCAAGATGATAAATATCACATAATAGCCTTTTCACAAATGAAATGGAACTTTTAAAAATATAATCCTACCAAAAAATTTTTCTGATACAGTTTCACCTCTCACACAACTCAATAAACCATAAAAAACATTCATAAAACAATTATAAGGAGTATACCCATGCTTTTCACATAAAACCCAATTAAAAAACCTCTTTTTAAGAAAAAATCACACAAATACCCTACCTAAATATAATTGGAAGCCCAATAAACATGTAATAATCCACTTTCAAATGTTATATAATCACCATGAACAATATCACAAAAGATACCCATGAGAACACTCAAATCCATAAAACACTTTCAAATAGTATAACAAGGTTACAAACATAAAACACATTCGAAGACCCACCCTTTTTAGGCCCACAATACACTATATCATTACCCACCCAAAATTGGAAACCTCTTTCAACAACTAATAATTCAATTCCACATTTTAAAAAACTACCAAAAGATATAACACATGAAATACATTTGAAAAATACACACATCTAACAAAAATGTAACTTTAATACCAAATACATTACTATTGCAACCAAAAATGGTTTTTGAATAATGTAGAGCATATAAGGATCATGAAAAATTATTTAATCCAGAAAAATAACTCATCATTAAATGGTTACCCATGGAATCACCTACCAAAACTGTCGAATCCCTCAAAACAAGGTGCGAAATATCAATTGCACCAACCCGGCACCACAAGGATGATAAATATAGGCCTAGACCACATATTTTAACCAAATATATTCATGGTTAATCCATAGGTATGAACCCTAGGTTCTGGACACTTTGGAACATCAAGAAAGAGGGATGAACCCCTATAGAAATGGAAGAAGTGGAAGGGAAGAACAATTACCTTGAATAATCTTGAAGCAATTACCCCAAATTAACCAAATGTTGAATCTCAAAGCAACAAAACCCGATAGTGAGGCACGAATGATGAGGAGGAGGTCATGGGGAGAATGAAAATGGGGGAAAAAGAGAAAATATTGAAGTTGATATGAATGAATGAATTTACCTCTTCAAATCTGGGCGATTTGATAAATTCAGATAAGAATCTCCCTCCTTCAGGGTTCAAATGAGCTCAAAAAAATGAAAAACCAATAATGGGGTGATCCTAGGGATAGTGGACTTGTGAGGGTTTTGGAATAACCAAAAAAATAAAAATTAAGAAGATATTAAATAATTAAAAATTATTTTAAATGCATGAAATTGGCCTTTGGATTGGCCCAATCCCTTAAATAAAAACTAAAATACACCATGATTAAGATTTTATAAATTTAAACAATTAATATGGTTCTGTTATTATGCTAGGGGAGGACATATATGATTATGAATGTAAAAAAATGTTGAAAAATTAATGATTTATAAAGGAAAAAAAATTAATTTTTAAATCTAGAATTGGGCTCACTGTTTGTCCCAAATCCGGAAAACACACCCATTTCTCCAAAAATGCCAGTGAAACACCCAAAAAAGTAATAATGGAAATTAAATTAAAAATAAAAATAAAATAATATATTTATGTGATAATTCTCCCCACCATGAAAACATTCCACCCCGGAAAGTCACAGCAAGGCCAAATCCATAAACAAAACAAACTAAGAAACCAAGAGGTACTCCCTTGCCAGGTTTTTCCCCCAAAGGCCAAAACACCTCCAATGATAAATTAAGAAAGTAATACTTCACAACCAAATCATAAACCACTTTCCTAAAACAATCAAGTACATTTAGGATTTATTCCAACGGAATCCTCCTCAAACTCAATCTGAACAATTTTCATGCAATTTACCCAAACAAACAACCATATAGAACAAGGTTGCACCTATCTTGATATAACTAAATCGTTAGACACTCTCCAATACCAATGTTTACCCAATTCAGATGTAGGTAGTTAGATATCTTTGAAAGAGACTACCCACATCCAATCCATGACCATGGAAAAAACTAAGTTACTGGTTTGGGAATATATAAATGGGCTCCCCACCATAAGATACAACTTGATATATTTTTTCCTGAGACCGAATCGGGAAACTAACATGGGGAGGCCTGAACAGACTCTTTGGTAATAGGGGTAGAATTCCATTAGACATTTACAAAATAACATACATAAAAACCATGGTGTGTCTCCCAAATATAAGAACCAACCATCTTAACCGACCAGTATGGGCTGACACAGAAAGACCCCAAAACTCAAAGAGTTGGGATGACCACAAGGTTAGTCTACACAATTTTGAAAAAAAATTTAATATCCATGTGGATCCTTATATCTGCATGGTTATCTAGTGAATAGTTACAATTCACCATGTGAAAACCTTGCGCTCAACCTATCTAGACAAATTTTAAACCATTCTCCAAAATCCCAATGGAAATCAAAGAGGATAGAAATGACATTGGGCGATAACATGGGCACGAGTCTCTTTATCTTTTTCTGCCAATCAAGAACAATAGAAGCAATATGACCACACCATAGGTTTAAACACTTTTTCATATTTAATACTGAAGTTAGGACTTGAAAAAATGTTTAAAATAACCTGGTATTTCCCATAAATATGCACCATCTTTTCTCTAGGACCTATGGTCAAGGCTCAAAATGATGAAGCATCTTCGCCCTCGCAATTAGGATTTGAAAACCCCTATATGGAACTTTTTATTTCAGTTCCACAAACAACTACACCATATACCCCAAATGGGTTAAACAAGAGATAACATACTTCATAACTCACTTTACCATAACCATGAATTTCTCTTATAAAAGGGATTAGAAGATACACACACATCGCACATTGATTATTCAGGTGAGAAACAACAGATGGGGAGGACACATATAAAAAACCCTCCTATATGATAATGGATTTGAATTTTTTTTCCCAAGGGAGATATACTCCAAACAAAATAGATATCCTTATAGGATTGTACAAACTTAACCTTTACAGTAAAATGAGAACATGACATCACAAGGTGTCACCGTACATGACCATTGTAATTGATAGAAACAATACATGGAAAGGGACCTTATGACATGACCCCAAGAAACACACAATCCAAGAATGTGGCTATAATGGCCTCCCAAGACCAGATTTCATACACTGGTGGTTTAACATGAACTCAAACATCAAAGAGACTATGAAGGACCTGGAGGCACTCTTAGAAACCATCCGGACACTCATCCACAATAATAACCCCAGAACACTTCCACCTTCAATGAATAATCACACTTAAGAAACTAATGTATCCATAAACCTTCCACGATCACTCTCCCGATACAAGAGGAGTAAAAAATAAAATAGAGGAATGGGTTTAAAATCAATCAACAAATATCGATATTAGTTCTTTATATTGATCAACTAGAAGTTTTTCCAACTGCGAAACAATTCGTTTTTTACTTCGGTTATTCACTAACCCTTATTGGTGGTGTACCGTCTCTAACGAGAGAACCCAAGAACCCAACTAGGCTGGTCCATTGGTAAAAATAAACTACAATCAGTTCCAAATAAATAAAGGTAACCAACATAATGTCATGCCAAAACATTTCTCATAAGATACCACTAACCAACCTTTTAACCCAGCTTACCGACCTAACACCAACCCAAAACATTGTTCAAATAGGAGGGGTTCATGTACTCAAAACACCCCACAACATCAAAATTTAAAAAAACACATAATACAAACCATCCTAAACCAGTCATCAAGATATGATTTTTCCCATTAAAAACATTTCATTGGAAAAAAATGGTTCAGCGGTTAGCATATCTACCAATGCTAGCCCATGGGCCTCAAAAATGGATGTTTATGTGCAACACTAGGAACCCTCCTCATATGTATCCTGAAACTCATCCAGTCATTCCATTATCCATTAATCATCCTATATAACCTCATGCATGTGGTCAATCGTGGAAATACCAAATGATAAAAAAAATTATTTCCACTTCTCAAAATCAAAACAATCAACCAATACATTATTTTTCTCAAGACCGCTAACCACGAGATCAAAATCCGAGTTTACAACATTAAAAAAACTTTTCATAAACACAAATCCATTTATATATGAATTAACAATCAAGTTATTCACATTAATCTCAAAACAAATAATCCTCATTAATACATCGTTCAATAGTTTAGAAAACATTACTAGAAACACTTTTTCAAAACCAACATTAACATACTTTCTGGTTTCAAAAGAGCTGTAAACAATCCATTTTCCCAATTCAAAAAATAATTCTGAAATTTTGGTTCCACAATTTTAAAAATAAAAACCTTCCATTTTTATGTGAAAATAATTTCACAAATAAAACCATAAGCTTAATAAAACCACATTATTTTTTCTTTAAAACCGAACTTCCAGGATTTCAAAACTAAAAGACAAAATACAATGCGAGGAGGAACTAACTTCGGTGGGTGACATGGAAATATGAAATTTGAGTATTATTCTTCACACTACTATATTAAATGATATTATAGTAAAAATTTCATTATATTTTTTCTTCCATTTGTCATATGAATCAATAATTCAATATATTCTTATCTTTGTTGCATGTTTGGGATGTATTGGGGATTAATATAGAGCCAATATTCACGTACCACTTACAAGAACCATGGTTTATATATAATCATTTTTAATCATCATGCAAGGGGATGATATTATATTTGACTAGTATATCACTATTATATTTCATTTATGGATGATGATAAATCAATATTTTGATTTGGCGGAGTTTTGATTTTTGTAGTAGTGCTACATTGATACCACGAGTCTTGAATATCTTTTGATTTGTGGTGTGTTATTTTCTATCATCATTAGATACCACTCTGATACTGTTTATATATATTTTATATTAATTTGTATTGGTTTAATTTCATACATTATATATTTAAACATCATTATTTATCATGGATGAATTTATATCCACTTGGAAAGTATTATAATTGTTTTGAGAAAAAAATTAAGAAATAAATACTATTTCCATTATATTTATTTCAAAAAACTACTAATTGAAACAATTAACCTCAATTTTCATTTACCCTTTGATGACATGAGTTATCTATTTAACATGATACATTACCTTTCATGTTGATTCTATAATAGAAAACCATTTTTTAGTCATGTTCATCTCATTATGAACACACACTAGATCCTGATAATATTTTTCAATTTGAAAAAACTCCTCTGTCATGGAAGTATTTCATTCATTAACCTATAATGAATTTTCAATTCTGATTATCTTAATTTCAGATTGTAATATTAAATGTCTGGTATTTCACAATTTCCATCTATTTTGGAATCATTATCAATTATTCCCATTTAATTATTATAATATATCATTTTTCAAAGCCTTAATTAATTTTTTTAAATTTTATTGGAACCATCAACATCAATTAATTTCCTAGATGTTGTTTAGGAAATATTAAAATTCTCTCTTTTTGATTTTTATATAACTTTTTCATTGGACATATATTCATGATAATATGAAGTCACATCATTAAATATAATTTATTTTATTTTATTTTCCACCAACTTTGTGAAAATAAAATAAATTTTGTAAGCTAGCTTACACATAATTCTGTTATATAACTAATATCATTTTTCATCAGTAGATTGTCCTATGAAAATTCAATCATTGAGTATTTCATCAAAATATTCAAAGTTTAATTCTCTTAATTTAATCATGTATGATATAAAAAGCATTTATATTCATTCTATTTGTAAATAATTATTCCAAAATAAAAATTAGTATTGATTCAATTTTTCAAAAGTATATAACGTGTTTGATCAAACACTATCATTGACCTAGTGTTTCAACAAAACAATTTGTATATTAAATGTGATAATAAAATTATTCATTACATGTGAAAAAACACTAATTATTTTTATAAACTGCCTAATTTTCTTATATACTTTTTTGGGAGATATATTGTTACCTTTTCCCATAGATTATATATATTTTCTAACTTCTTGTTTGTATATATATTTACATTTTTAATTTATATATTATGATAGCAACGAATTCTTACTTCTCATGAAATATGTGATTTCATTTAAACATTTAAAAAATTCATTCATTTTATAATATAAATACAACATCATTCATTTATTATAATCAACAATTATATTTTTAAAATATATATCTCCATTGTTTTTTTGAATACATATTTTTCAACACATATCTTAATGAAAATGATCAAGGTGACTAATTGGTATGATCAATATAGGTTTGTGTATTTCACACACTATATTTTCATTTTTAAATGAAATATCATAAAAATGATTTACCATTTTGTGTCTTCAAATTTTTCTCAAACTTATTAATCAAAATCATTCATATATTTAATTTTCACTAAATTAATATGTTCTCGATATCTTAGTTCATATTATTATTTAAAAATCATGAACTAATATTTCTTCAAAATTTATTTCAAATATTTTATTACTCTAATTATCAAAATTTCGTATTTAAATATAATTTCAATAAATTTATCTTTTCTCGATGTTTTTAATAAATTTTTAATTTCACAAAATTGTGATACACATAAAAAATTGTACCTTCAAAAAAATGAAGATAACATCTTTAAAAAAATCATCGCACCAAATTTCAATGGTTCAAATTAATTTGTTACTTAATCTTATATTTTATTAATGTTATATATAGCCCATTAAAGTGTAAAATACCATTTATGTACATTTTATGATCATTGAGGGATGAAAACGAACATCCATGGATTCTTATGTTTTTTGATTATATACACAACCTCAATAACCATTCCTAATTCATGATCAAAATTATTATATTAAAAATATTCTCTATTTGGAATTATAATTATCTAATATTGTTGAATTTTGAGACAATACATTGAATTATTATATTTTTTATTACATATAAAAAATATTCCTTCTTTAAATATAAAATCAAATTCATCCAAATATTTTCATATTCTGTTGACTTCTTTATTAACAATTGAGACTGTATCTACCTCAATTTTAATACTCAAATTTTTCTACAGAAAAATATATTCTAATATATATGTATTTCTTTTTTTAGTGAAAACAAAAAAAATTATCATCACATAATCAAAAATCAACTCAATTGATGATTAACATATTGAAAAAATTTATATTATTAACATTAAAATATTAGTTACTTTTTTAAATTATGATTCTCATTAAGATTCATTTTTTATGGAATTCAACAAAGAATCGTTGTTAAACTATTTCATTAACTAATAAATATTATTGTTCATAAATTTATTAATATTATTTTATAGAAACAAATATGATAAAAATCTAATCTAAATTTACTATTGTTGTTTTTTTTCTCACAGCCATTACCAATAATATATCTAATCCACTCAGAAACAAAAATACTTTATTCATTATATATTACTAAATATTTTGGTTTCATTATTTCATTTAAAATATTGAAAATCTTATTAAAACACATATTAATATAAAATTGATAGACTTATTAATATTTTCATATAATACACTTCTTGATCATTATTTTCATAATATGGAAAATAATTATTCTTTTAGATTAAATCATATGAATACACACACCATCACCTAAAAAAATATAACTTCAAATTCACTTTTTATAATGAAAAAAATTCATACATAGACAAAACATCATAACAGATAAATATTCATTAGATAACAAAATGATCCATGCCAGAATCATTTACATCAATTGCCTTTGAATACATGGAAACATAAGAAACTGGTTCATATGTGAACAATATCATCTCCCATTGAAATAGTTATAACTGAAACCTTATTTAGAAAAATCATACATATTATCTTTCTTCATATCTTGTGGAAAAGCCACATAAGAATGTGTGGTATCAGAATACTAGTATAGGTAGAAAACGAAATAAACCAAGCATAACTTGGTAATAAGCATATGTGAATTTGATAATATCATTTTAAAACCATAAGAATCATATCATCGGTAATAAATATTAGTAATTGAAAAAATATTTGTGGTTTGTAATACATGAATAATTATTTAATCGAAGAACAACATCCATCAGGGAAAACATTGGCATAAGTCATAGATATTTGTCATACAAATCAATATTGATAATCATTTCTTTGTATTAAAGTATCATTTAAAAAACTATCATAATTTAATTGGATCAATACATAACCCATCGTAATACTCCAGGTTCACACCTATGATTATCATCGTGGATTGGTTTCACTACCCAGACCATTTTTATAGTCATGCTTTACTCCCATAACTATCATACTAGACAAAGACCCATACTAAACTGAAATAAATCTCTATTCCAATCCTATCTATCCCATTAAATATTAATTTTTAATATATTAATTGAAGAGAGATATTTTTCCCACAAATCACATAACCTATTATATTTTTTTCTAAAGGATCCTAAAAAACATAAAATAATAACCCATAAAAAGTAAATTGTTTTTAGAAAACATTTATCATTGGAAACCCCATAGATTCAAAAAGGGTTTCAGAGAAATCTTATCAAAGAATAAAAAATGTATATGAAATTGTCTTTTTATCATTTCATTAATTATTCATAACACAAACCATTAATTTGAATGTGTTTCATAAAAATATATGATTTATAATTTATATAGAGAATGAATATGGTTGTTAGAATTTTGTAATATCCTGAGAAAAGAACAAACAAGAAAAAAGTTTATTGTCGTTGATCAATGTACATTCCATAAAAATATCATTAAAACAATCTTTGGGAATATAATATTTTACCCTTGAAAATTTGTCTATAAGGAAAACTCATGGAAGTTTCTGAATATCCATTTCATTTGATATAATATTAAAAAATTAATATGTAATATTTAAAACATTTATTTTTCATGATTTATGTAAAAACATTTCCTCCAATAAATATTGAAATAATGGAACCTAATATTTTTTGGAAAATAACAATGTACCTTTCTAAAAAAATATAAGAAAGTAAAATTTTAAATAATTATTTACAAATTTAAAAAATGGGTAAAAATATATTTAATAAATCACTAGAGACCAGTAAAATTTTTATTTAAAGCCTTTCCAGAAAACATCTAAACTAAAACAAAGTATCTCAACCGATGAGGTAAATAGAGTAACTTTTTTATTAAAAATATTATTTTGGTATATTGGGTATATAAGGAGAAAAAAATAAAAGAAAATCATTAATTTTCAATAAATAACTAGAGAATAGAATAATAAATAAGAATCTTGATTGATAGATCATAATATTTAATAATTATAACATAATCATAAATAATGTTGATAAATGTGGAGAATGGAACATAAAATCATTACCAATTGTGTTTCTTTTAACTCAAAAGACCCATGAATGAATAAAATTAAATGAAACATTAATTATAAAGAGGGTAAATAAATTATATACATAATATTTAATAGGGGATTTACATGAACAACTTAAAATTAGATGGGTTCGTAACCTAACATATGTTCCATAGAAGAAAAGTTTATATCAAACACCTTTACCTCAAGTATTGACTTTGAACATACTTAATCAAATATCCTTCACATAGAAAGACTAAATTTAGATCTATTTCTAAGGGATCTAGAGTTGCTATTTTCAGATTAATAGATTCTGAAGAATGTGGCTAAATATATTAGGGTTATTTTTTTTAATTTTTTTCTAGAAAAAAGGGTTATGAAGTTGATGAAGTGAGGTGAGGATGTGCCTATTAATAAATGATGGGGACTAAAATTTTTTGTAAATGCAAAAAACCATTTAATAAATAGAAATAAAATCTCAATCGAAGTGCACGAAAATTGAAGAATAGTTCTTTTTATGGATGATATAATCTATAATGTCCAATAAATGAAAAAAAACATTTTTTAAAAATGTTAACCACTTATTCTATAATTATTAAAAAATTTATAATTATAATTTAGACCTTGGTTACTAGTCCATTAATGTTTCAATTTGTATTTTATTTTTTTATGAATATAAAAAAATAAAAAATATTTATTAATTTCACTAAACTATTATAAATATAAAAATGTATTTATGAAATATTTATCTTATGTGTTTTAAAAATTAATTTTAACACTTGGTTAAGTAACATAGAAAACTCCTTTTAAACTTAACCATAATAATTAATTTTTTTACTTTTTATTATAATTATGACAAAAATTAAATTAAACCATTTAATCTAATATATATTATGTTAATTGAAAATAAGAAATCCACATTTTCAATTAAGTTCAATTGTGTCTAAAATGTTTTTATACAATAAAATTCACTAATGTGAGGAAAACGTGATTTTCCAAGGAGATGCTTTTATTGAAATAGAATGTTTTCATATTGGAATAAAACAATAATTCTTTTTCAATGATATAAATTGGATTAATAATAAAATTATTTAACTAGTAATTATTTTAAATCATAATTATATAATATGGAACTAGGTAAATTTTTTAAATAAAATAAAATTTTAAAAAAAACAATATTTTTACTACTCACTATAAAAATAATCTTCCTTGAATATTTTAAAACATTTAATCAAACATATATTTAAAATTAAAATCTGAAAAATTAATATTAATCTTTGAAATAAATTTTGAAAATGTGTAAAAGATAATTTTATTATTTCAACACAAATATTTTAGACTATTTTTTAAAATAATTATTTACAAAAACATTGACTTTACTAAAAATAAAGTACATTTAATCAATTTTATTTATTTATATAATGCCATTAGAAAATAAATTTAACTTATATTTATTATAATTGGTGAAACTATGTTTAATTTATAGCTCATAATGGTCATTTCTAAATAATATTAATATTAATAATATATTCTCATTCATTAAAACTCAGTGTTCTGTGTAACATAACATATCGATTAAATTAAATTTATTCTAAAAAAATTCATAAGACATAGGTTGTTAATAATTGATACCTATAATATGAGCCAAAATAGTTATATAAATCATATATCTTTGGAATAATATAATATTTATTTAATTTGAATCTTGATAAATATCATTTATTGCTATAATTTATAAACTTATTGTTCTTATATTGAATGATATTTTATATTAAGGATCATCTTATTCCTCATAGTCCAACTCATAGAAAATTGTTAAAAGAATTATCTAAATTTTCATAATTTAATCATTTAAATGGAATTATACCCATGTACTTCAATTTTCTATTATATTAAAATTTATGAATAATGAAATTTTCTACCTATAAATCATTAAATTGTCCTCATTCTCAAAATAATAAATTTATTTTTCAATTTAATTTTTATTCTAAATCATTTCTAATCAATGAAAAATACATTGTTTTTTGATACACCATATTCAAATTTATATCTATCTAAATATAATTTCAATCAAAATTTTATGTAGTTTTTAATAGACTATTTATCAAAATAGTAATCCACTAAGGATATATATTTTCATCAAACATTCGTATATAAAATTGTATTATTGTCATGAAATTGGTTAAATATTCATGATTTCATTTATAAAATTATTTGCATTGACATTCATATTCAACTATGTAGAATATTCTTCCACGTTTTCATTATCATCATTTATAATATCTCCAATTTTTGAATTACATAATTTAAAGGTATATTATTTATCATTATTTAACTATTAGTAATTCCATGTATTTTAACACATACTGATTTTTTGTTATTACACTAGTGAACTTTTTCAATTCATTGTCAGAGATATATTTCATAAATTCATTATATTGTTTGTAAATATTTACAATAATAATTTTATAAATCAAAATATATTTTTTATTTACAAATTTTCAATTATATCATATAATTTTAATACTAGGTTCACATAAGCAAAGATATCATAAGTAATGAATAATCCCCTTATTGATAAGATGAAATTATTTTCAGCATCCTATCTTCTTAAACAAAATTCATATTCTCAATGATAATAAATATTAATTACATATATATGAAACATTATAGTGAAATCATGATCATAAATAGTAAAATTTGGATCGATCAATAATTATTGTACCCTGAAATTAAAAAGAGTACTACGAAGGGGTGAATTAGTTCTACATAAAATTTTATATTTTCAATAGAAAATTATCATAACTATTGTTTGGAGAATTTTATATTCTTATTACATGTTAAATTGTCATAAATATCATTAAAATAAACACTTGTAATGTCATGCCCCCCCATGGTCTCTTACATTGTCAAAATCTTGTGGTTAGGGTGTTCTGATAGGTAACAATAACTCATTTCAAGAGTTTCCTATATTTATAGTAGTTTATGTTAGTATATCAAATGCATCAGTAGGTTAGGGCATCAATAGGTTGAAGTAATTAGTAGTACTATGTTTCACTATGGTTAGGCTTCGATAGATTAGGTGGTTGGGAAGTCAAAGGAGTTGGTAGGTCGAGGCGTCTGTTGGTCGAAGGAGTAATTAGGTCGAGACGCCGATAGGTCATATCGTCGATTTGTTTAAGGTTTTGGTACGTTAGTGTGTTATAATGGTGAGGTGACAAATGTTCAAGGCGTCAATATAATGACGTGTTGGTAGGTTGAGGGAGCCGTAGGTCGAGGCAGCGGTTGTTCAATGAAGTTTGTAGGACAAGGGGTGGGTAGGTCGATGGTGTTAGTAGGTGAGGAATCTGTAGGTTGAGGAATTGGTAGGTTGAGGCTTAAATAGTTCAAATGCATTACTGAGTCTGGGCATCAGTGAGTTAGGGCATCAGTGAGTCTAGGCATTAGTGAGTCACGTAGTCGGTGGGTTAGGGTGACGGTGAGTTAGGGTGTCAATGAGTCAGGGCGTCGGTGAGTCAGGCATTAGTAGGTCGCATCAGTGGATCACAATTGGTAGACCAGTGTCAAGGACGTACTGTTAGTGGATCACTGTTTGTGTCTTGTTTTCAATGACTTACCCATCAGTGAAACATATTTAGTTTTTCGAGTTTCACCCCTATTACAATTTATTTGACATAAATTCTGATTAAAGACTTTTTGTGTGTTTCTAAGATCATATTAAAAGGAATTTTTTTATATTTAAAATATTAACGCTCTAGAGATATTTAAATAGCCTAATAATTTATTCTTGTCCATGATAGTACATTAATGTCCCTAGAAACCATTTCATCTTCTCTTGATATAGGATCAACATTTTCTTTTCCTAGAGATTCTCATCCCGGTGTGTTTACATATTCTATCAGTGCACATTGTTCCTTAACGTCTTTTGGATTCACATGATGTTTGATAGCCATCGATATAGTTTTCTTGGATTTTTCCTACTACTCGTGCACCACCTATTTTGTCCCAAAGAAGAATCATTGCTCTCTTTGTATTCCAGGTAGGGATTTTCTTCGTCTCTCTATTAATTGCGTATCATGGGAGGTGGGTATAATAATGCCTCCTTTTGATATGGTTGAGACAAATTTAATGAAGATAATAGAAAGGAATATATGTGGATGAGTAATATTTTTATGATCAATTACTTTTATATATTATCATTGATCTGTATTATGAATTGAATGGGTTGTGTCCCTATGAAAAATCATGGATATTTTTTGTCATTCCTTATGAACATGTGATGATTCATGAATTTTTTTATTCTATCTTGAAATTAATGTAAACATGAAAACTTATTAATCACTTATACATAGTTAATTGAATAGAATTCAGTGGGATCAAACTACATTTGTGATCAACCTTGATTATAAAAGTGGAATTAAAGATCCTTTGTTGGCTAAATCCAAATACAATAAACATGTTTTGTGTGGTTGTGTGATTTGTGGGCCTTTTTTGGGTTTTTTTATTCAAGATTGTTATATGATGGTGTTGTTGGTAGAATTCTTGTTGGAATTAGGGTGATTAGATGAGTTGGTTTTGTGAGAAGTGTATGGTATGTGTGTGCAGCGGGGATGTGGTTTAGTAGTGGTTGTTGTGGTATTTTTGTAAGTGGTAGTGCTAGAGTTGTGATTGAATCTCAATTTGATTGATTGATGTCTTGTAGAATAAATAGACTTGTTATGTAGAGGGACTGGATCTAGGTAGTGGTTGGGATGTGGGGCTGCAGTACTTGGTTGTGTAACAATTTCACATTTGTGAGCATTAGAATGGGTTCCATTACAATTATCCCTTATTTCCTTGTATGGATTGGGTAATTTTTTTTATTGTTTCATCACTTTATTATTTCAAAAAGGTTTGGTTTTTCCCTTGTAGGGATGGAAATAAATTAATTAATGATTTGATAATGTAGAATGATAATTGGTTAAATGATCTGGTTTGGTGTATCTTTCGAGTCGCAGCTTGTAGGGAAGTTGTGATCAAGTGAAAATCATTTGTGATGGTATGTGCATGTAGGGTTTTTAGGAAATTATGGTTTTAGTGGGTTGGTTGTATGATTGGAATCCCAAAAGATTGTATGAGCATTTCATACCTATATGTAAAAACTTTTAGTTCATTATGTTTTCAATATGCACCCCACCCTTATTGAGAGCTATGTTCCCAACACCCCCATTTTCATGGGGGTGGTGTCTTTTTTAACATCCCGTTCGGAGGATAGATGTATGGTTAATAACATTACATTCCTCCGTCTTCCAATAATTGATCACTCATGAATCATTGAGCATGTTGTAATGGATCAAGTTTTAATACCAGACTTATGGAATTGAATGACTGACTGGTGGTTTGTTTCCAATGTATCTTCCAGATGAGGCCAAGGTGTTTTCAAGAAAGACATATGGTGCTTGTGTCCCTTGTGTCTATGAGAATGATGTGATGTAGTGTGTGGCTCAGGTGTGTGATGGAATTAAGTGACAGTGGGGATTTTGTAAGAGTATGGTAGTGTAATGACGTTCCCCATTATGGATGAGCATTTATCTAGTGAGAAGTGGGGTGGGGTACCAAAATATTGATGTGATTTTTTCTTTACATTACATGGCTTGTGTTATTTGGTGAGAGTGTCTTGGAGAAGTTGGGGTTGATATTATACCATGTTAGGTGTTTTCTAGAGCATGATGTTTTCATACAGGGGCGTTAGTATGTTTCACCCACTTGTGCAAAGGTGAATTTGGTTTTCCCTGCCGAGTATACTTGTATGCTCACCTTATGTATATAAAAGTATTTTCATGTTTCTAGGGAGATTATGTAGACTGTGTTAGACCTTACTAGCTCTAACATTGTTGATGGTTTCTATGCCATCACATAGTTTGATTTTGGTACATTGATTTTTTTTATATATCATGTAGTTTTACTTTAAACATGAATGTGGGAATAATTTTGGTTTCTTTATATATATCATTATTAGAGATTCTTTGGGGTTGATACATATTATCTACAAATATTAAATACTATAAAGAGGGTAATTCCTTATTCTTTTTTTCATTTTAATACCCTTGGTGATGATCGCCATCCCTAGGCCTATTGGAGGTGGGACTCATGGGCAATTATCTCTCCTTCATCATGAGGAAGGATGTTCTCGGTAACAGGTTATCCCCTCCCTCAACTTGAAGATGGTGGGTCATGGTAGAATGGTGTCAAAGGAAATTTTTGAGAGGTAGAATGGAGTTTGGAGTTAGGTATACTGAGGATTTCATGGATTGGTAGGGAAACATATTTAGTTGATCCTGGTGTGTGACATAGGCCATGGAAGACCGACTTGTAAATTGGATTTTAAGCCCCAAAAAATATAATTAAAGGACTCCTAGATTACTGCATGACGAAGTGAGGTTACACTTTTATCGAGGGTACAAACCCTATGAAAGAACATGCATCATGATGACATGTTATCCATTTATAAGGTGTTTTCAGATAATTAAAATAAATAATGAATTAATATAAATATTAATAAACAATTCCCTATTACCTGGGCATATGAGTTCCCTCTTTTCCATTCAGTTATGGCTCTCGGACGTTTCCTTTATGTGCTACATGTAGTGGTGGGTTACCAAGCAGACCTGGTTGACCGAAAAATGGCCAACCTTGTAGAGATAGATGATCAGTGGTATAAGATTATTCATTATTTCTAGTGGTAGAGTCTAGGAAATTATGAGGTTATTTCTGAGATGTGGAGACAGATAGTTAGAATTAGGAGATGGGTATCAATTTCAGCTTGATCAACACTCTGACATAGTATTGGGTCTCCCGGTAGTGATCTTGGTTAGGGGAGTAGTGCATCAGTGGTGGATGCTTTACCTTAGGGATATAATGGTGACCGATGATTAGTGGGTTGAAAATGAGAAGGATTTTTGGGTGAAATTATTTTCATCCATGATAATGGACAAGAAGATGTAGGATTTACTCTCCCTCTAGTATGGGAGTTTTTCGGTGAGGGAATTGGGGATCTTGTTGATGGATCTCATAAATTTTTCTCCAGATGTATTTTCAGATGAGATGTCCATTGAGAGGAACATAGGGGAGGAACTTTTCCTCCTTTTATTATGTGGTTACTCCCTTCACCATACCAATATATATAGTGGATTGAAAAAATGTGTAGGTGGTAGAAAGAATTCACTCACAAGGAGGTATGCAACGAGAGGGATGTCAGCCGAGTTCTTCAAAGAGGGAGGTCGTCAGTAGAATTCATCTGGTGTATGGTAATTCTAGGTTTCATATATTGGGGGGACACCCCTAGTAATTAATGTTTTGACCCTCTAGTCCTCTTCCTTTTCCCATGGGAATAAGGGTGAGGTGTTTCACTTGGGGATTTCATGGGAACCTTCAGAGTCAGTTCCCAGTTGAACCTCTGTATAGTGGAGGGTAGAAGATTTACTGTGCACCTCAGTAGTAGTTTCCTGTAAGGCCTTTCTTGCAAAAGGGATAACAAGCCCCGAATCTACCAAGGGAAGATGTTTTAAGAGGAGGCCGACCTCAGGTTTCTCTTTAAGGACCATTATCAAGGCATGGTTGGAGAGGTGGCTGACAGTCGAGGTACGAAAGAGTTTTGTGTGGGCTATTGCACACTATTGAGGCAACATTTCCAGTGGGGACGGATTTTATTCCTGTTATCATCAGTTTTTTTAGTATTTTTGCTTGCACCTTGTTTGATTATAGAGATTTTAACATTTTTTTTGTACTCGGTCTAGATCATACTCTGTGATTAGACGTTGTCAGACATTCCATGCCCCTTGTGTCGAGTACACTAGTCTGAGTTCAGTGAAACGTGTTTGATATTTTTGGGGATGTAAACTGATGTTGGGGCCATATTTGTCTATGGGGGATCTATTTCTGCTATACATGAATCCATATTATGTCATCATTGTCATCGAATGGTTATTTTTGATGCATGATATTATCTAATGCTTCGGGATACGATATGTGTATTCAAACATGATAGTCTAGCATGTAGCATTCAGCGACGAGTGGAGCTATCAGATGGGTATCCAGCGTATGGATCCTCATCTACCTTTGTTAGCTCAGTTTTCAGTGGGATTGATGGATACAGAGATGCTTGAAGTTCTAGATATTTTACGACATTTTATGATGTTTTCACCTATGTGGTTGTTACTCTACCCCCTCGATTTGATTTTGAGTTTGGAATATACATACAACCCAATGCTAGTCTGATTTCTATGGCTCCTTATCAGAAAGAACCATATGAGTTATGGGATTTGTATGTCCAAATTTATGACCAAATGAAGAAGGGATTCATCCAAACATGTAAATAATCATGGGGTTCTCCAGTCTTGTTTTTGAATAAGGCATACGATGTTATGAGGCTATGTATAGACTACTGGAGACTGAATCATGTAATGGCCAAGAAATATTAACCTCTCATGATGAAGGATGATCTTTTAGACCTATTGAGGGGAGTGAGTTGGTTTTCCAATAACTATATAAGGTTTCAATTTCACCAGTTGGGTTTGAATGATGGTGGCATCCTGAAGACATACTTTAGGTGCAGTTATCGGCACTTCGAGTTCCTAGTTATGTCGATTAGTGTTATGAACACACTGGTCGTGTTCATGGTGCTCATAAAATTTGTCTTTTGTGAGTTCCTAGACTAGTTTATCATTATATTCATCAATGAAATCAGGATCTACTCGATGTTAGTGGAGAACCATACCACGAATCTCAATATATCCCTGGAGATCCTTTGACACCACCAGCTCTATAGAATGTTTTCCAAGTGGATGTTTTGGACATGAGAGGTCCACAACCTTGTGAAGGTTGGGTCTCAGCAGGGCGTGCCAGTGGACCCATTGAAGTTTGAGGCAGTATTTCATGTCCAACACTCACTAATATGATAGATACTCTCTTTTCTCTCTATCTTCCAGACCACTAATGGTCATTTAAAACATATTTCTCTTGAGTAGTAGCTCTATTGACAGATATGACTCGAAATTTTCAATCTTTTGTGTTGTAAAGTAGTGTTAGGAAGCATTTTTCTATCAGAAGGATAAGCTGGTCAGTTTTCTAGAGTTGTAACTATTATAGGAAGGGGTGATGTTTGAGGTGTTTTGAGATGATTCCCATATAGTCTTGGGGTGTGTGTTAATTAAGCATCATGGGGTGATCTTTTATTGGTTTAGAATGTTATGTGTCCATTAATATAACTGCTTCCCATGATTTGTAACTTGTATCTATCTTGTTCCCACAAATGGTATGGTGACACTAACATATTGGGGATTTCATTGTGGTCTTTATGTATCAAAATTACTTGAGGTAAATCTATTTACAGTGAGACCAAATCAATTGGTAGAATAGGTGGATATAGTTTATCTAAGATTATGATTTTTATATCTTATAAACCTCAATAAATTTGAATTTTTTGGTCGATTCTTTCATAATAAATTCAAAAAATGAATTATTTTGGGTATTTATAGATTCTTGGAGGGTGGTGTAAAATATGGATGCCTTTCACATAGATATAGGAATGGATGGTATTAGAGACCATATGTTTTAGATAAATTTGTATTCATATCTAAGGTAGAAGATGGAAGAGTCTCAGTGGGGAGACTCTTTGACGACGGTAATGCATGATTTCATTAACCAGAGTGATGCTCTGAAAGATGGTCGTAGGATAGATAGAATTGGATGTTTTTCCATGAGAAGCAATTTTTTCCCATGTAAATGTGTGAGTAATTTCTTCCTGAGATTCATATCCCACCCCTAGTAGGATATCCAATAGTTTCCATGTTGTACCGGGACTTGAGGGAATAGTATTAGTAGCTCAGTATAATGCGGTTCGGGGTTCAGTTAATAGAAAATTGCTTAGTGTGCCAGCAATTAAAGGCTCTGAATCATGTCCCCAGTGGTTTTTTATTTCCCATATATGTCCCCAAGTGCAATTGGGATGATATATCGACGTATTTTTTCATATCATTACCTATATATCAAGGACGATATGAAGCTATTTGGTTAGTAGCGGATCGGTTGGTGAAATCGGCTTACCTCATAGTGATCAAGGAGTCAACCATAGTAGATTCCTTATCATATTTGTATCTGGATGTGGTGGTGTGGATGAATGGATTTCCAAGATCCATTGTATCATATAGGGATACATGTTTTATGTCGTGAGTCTATAGGGGATTTGTGAATGCCTTTAGCACCTAGTTATGGCTCACCATTTCTTTCCAAACTCAGATGAATCGAAAAATAGGGAGGACCCTCCCGATATTAGGGAACATGTTACAACAATGTGTTCTATCATTAATGGGTATTCAGTGAAACATATTCCCTTATTATATTTTCTTCTCAACAAAAATTATCACTCTTCCATTAGTCTGTATTTGTTAGATGATTTGTACGGGAGGAAATTCCATTCACCCTTGTTCTGAACAGAAGTTGGGGAGGCATAATTTTATGGTCCAAATGTGGTGTAGAGTACAACAAAAAAAAGTGAAACATGTATTTTAGAGGATGAAGGCAGCACATGTCCAGAAAAGTCATATGTCAATCACAATATAATGACATTAGAGTTCGAGGATTGGGACAACATATTCATGATGGTTTAGCCACGATGTGGGTAGTGTAGGTTTGGAAGAGCAGGTAAGATTTCTACAAGGTTAATCAGACCATTCAATGTGTTGGGATCATTTTGAAAGGTGGAATGTCTAGTGGAATTTCCACTGTAGTTTGGGAGGGTCCACGACATCATTCATGTCTCCACCCTTTGCCGGTATCTTCATGATAATTCTCATGTAATTGATTTGGTGAGTTGGATATCAAGGATGATAAAATATTCATATAGAAATTTGTGATTATATAGGATCATTAGGATATGGTGATGTGTGCACGGACCATTACCTTAGTTCATATTTTGGGGAGGCATGATGGCATGGATGAGAGTGCATGGGAGTATGAGATGTAGATGTGTTCCCAACAACTGGGGTTGTTTTGAGTTTTTATAATGTATTTTTTTGGAGATATAATTCACGAAACTTTTTTTGTAGGAGTTGACTTGTTTCCTTGTTATTTGGAATTTGATAATGTTATTTTTTATGTTTAGGGTAGTAACTAATACCTAATCCATAAGCATTCATGCATATTCTATTTAACCTGTGAAGGTGTGTCAGTGCCCCCATTTCAGATAGTATCTTAAAATGGAGGAAAAAAATTTCAGGTTCATATGTTTTGGAATGGTGACTTTTGGTTCTTGTATGTTATGTCTTAGGGTTGGTATTAGGAAAAATCACAGAGGGTGTGCTCTTGGATGTTGAGTTTTCTGACCAATGTGGGGGTTAATCCTTGAGAGTTATCTTACATGATTTTTATTCGGACGACTCTTTCTTCTAGGTTCATTTTTGAATTCTCGATGGTGAGAATAACTTGAGAGGTATCTGATATAATGTACCAGATCTCCATGTACCATTAATTTGTCAAAATCTAGTATTTAGAGTGTTCTTGGAGGAAACATTAGCTCACTAAAAGTGTTTTCAAAATTTCCAGTTTTTCCGTCTATAGGTCGAAGGCAATAGAAGGTCTAGGCATCGGTATGTCAATGGAATTGGTAGGATCAGGATTCACTACTATGATGCTTGTGTTTTTCAGGGTGTCTATTGGTTGATAGTGTTAGTAAGAGGAGGTATTGGTAGGTCGAAAGAGTCGGTTTGTCATGGTGTCGGTAGGTCAATGCATCAGTAGGTCAAAGGAGACATTAGGTTAGTGCATTGTTAGGCCGAGGCATTGGTATGTTGGGGATTCGATAGGTAGAGGGATTTTTTAGTTCACGTGTTGATAGGTCAAGGGTGTCATTAGGATGAGACATCAGTAGGTCGAGGGAATTGATATGCCCTTTCTTCAACAGGTCTATGTGTCGGTAGGTCGAGGCATCGGTAGGTTGAAGGCAGCGGTGAGTCAGGGAATCAATTATTCAGGGCACTAGTGAGTTAGGGCATCAGTGAGTCAAAACATTATAGGTCATGTTGGTGTCCCAACATCAGTGGATCAGTATCGTTAGATTATAAGTAGTGAACCACAATTTATTTCTTAGTCTCAGTGGCTTGTTGTCGATTACTCACCCATCAGTGACTCATTTCATGTTTTTCCCATTTATTCCAGTTTCTTCCCTCATACATGTTTTTGATGTAACATATGTTTAAAAACTTTTTTGTGTATTTATAAAGGTGATTCAACTGCTTTTAATTATATCTTTAATATCCCAGCACTACGTGGGATTTGAAATAGTCTAGCAACCTTGCCTTGGCCGCGATCAGACTTTAATGTCCCTTGAAACTGTTTCCTCTTCTACAGATATAAGATATTGATTTTCTACCTTGAAATCTTCTCTCACGTGTCTGTTTCAGTTTTCTCTTGGTGTGTCTAGATCATTCCTTCCACATGGTGTCACGTGTTTTGTTGTACACATCGATCTTGTTTTGTTGGAGTTTTCTTGCTAATTGTGCACCCCCTGTTTTGGAACACAGAATAATTAATTGTCACCTTTTCTTCAAGGTAGGGATTTCCTTCATCTCAATTTTAATTATGTATCATGTAGGGTTGTTATAATGATTCCTAATTTAGATAAAACTCAAAAAAGTTATTGAAGATAATATAAATGAATAAATGGGGATGGGGAAGATGTTGAGTATCACTTGCTTTTATTTTTTACCATTGATATGTAATGTCAATTGTATGGGTTGTATCCCTATGAAAATCATGGTCATTGGTCGTATTTTGGTGAAATCATGTGATGCATCATGCTTATTATAGATTCAATCTTTAAATGACTATAAACATGAAATATTATTAATCACATATACTGGGATAAAAATAGAATTCCCTAGGAACAAACTTGATTTGTGATCAAACATTTTTATCAAAGTGGAATTAGATAACCTTTTATAGGTAAATCTAAAAACCCATAGCTTGTTTGGTGTGGTTATGTGTTTTTTGGACCTTGTTGGGTTTAACAATTTCTATGGGTTATATGGTGGTGTTGATGGTTTCATGGTTTTATGCACAAGGGTGGGCATATGAGTTGGTTCTATTATTAGGGTGTTGTGTGTGGGTGTAGTAGCGATGTGGTTTAGTGGTGGTTTTTTTGTGGGATTTGTGTTTATGGTGGTGTAAGATGTGTAGTAGAATATCAGGTCAAGAGATTTTTTTTATTTTGGAATTTATTGAATTCTTATGTAGTGGGACTTAATCTGGGTTTTGGTTGAGCAGTAGAGTTGTAAGACTGGGCTGTGACATGATTTAATGTTGGTCAGTGCTTCAATGGGTTCCATTACCATTATATCATCATTCAATGTTTTCCATAGGTAGTTGTTGGTATTGTTGATTTTCCTTTTAATGTTTTCACTATTTGGTAGTTTTTTATATTGGGATGGAAATAAGTAAACTAATGATTTAATAATTTTGATTGATAATTGGTGAAATGAATCGACCAGGGGTATGTTTTGAGTTGGGGTTTGTAGTGAAGTGGTGTGCATGAGACTGTCATTTGTGGTAGTATGTACATGTATGCATAATAGAAAATGTGTTTTTAGTGGGATATATGTATTTTTTTAATACCATATGATGGGATGAGTGTTTTTAGAAATATTTATAAACTTGTAGTTCCTTATATTCTCTATATACACCCCACTCGTGTTGATCACTATGTCTCGAACGCCCCCATTGTCATGGGGGAGGGTGAATTTCCCAACATCTCAGTGAAATAATGGATGGAAGATCACTGACTTTACCTATCTCTTTCTTCAAGGCATTGATATTCCAAAACACATTGGGCAGGCTGTAATGGTTTGAGGTTTAGAACCATACTTATGGTATTGGTTGTGTGAGAGGCGGTTTGTTTCCCGAGTATATTCAGGATGACGTCCAAGTGTTTTTAGGTGAGTCGTGTGGTGGATGTGGCCCATGTGTCTTCGGGAAGGATTTGATGTGGTATGTGGCTTACGTATGTGAGGGAAAGTTGTGATTTTGGGTCTTGTGGAATAGTGTGGTATCATTAGGACGTTCGTCGTTAGGGATGAGTAGTTAACCTATAGGAAGTGGTGTGAGGTACCAAAATATCGATGTGCATACTACTTTACATTACATGACTTGCATTATTTAGTGAGTGTTATTTGGTGAGGTTCGTGGTGATTCTTTAAATTTCTAGGTCCTTTTGAGTTTCTAATATTTTCCCATCTGGGCATTAGTAATCTTCTCCCTCTTGTGCATGGGTGAAGATGGTTTTACCGATTAAGAATACGTTTATGCTCACCCTATGTATATAAAACTATTTTCATGATTCATGGGATATTACATGAACCATGCTGAAACCTACTATCTCATATGTTGTGGATTTTTTCTATGCCACATAATAGATTTATTTTTGTATATTAATTGGAGTTTTATTTATATTTACATTTGTTTTAACATAAACATGAATGTTGGATGGATTTCAATTTCCATATATATATATATATATATGTCTTGCCTTTGTCTAAGGATAATACAGTTTATATCACAATCATGGTTACTATAAAATGTGTAATACCTTATATTATTAAAATATTTATATATCATTCGTGTTGGTCACCACCCAATGACCTACTAGAGGCGGGATTAAGGGTCATTATATCTTCTTCAACTTGTGTAAGGAAGGTCTCATTATCTTGTTATCTCTTCCCTCATATTGTAGAAGGTGGGTCATGATGACATATCAATATGAACTGTAATATTTTACTTTGATTTTAAAAATCTTACAAACGGTTATCCCATGGTGATATATGAGTGTTATCCCAGAACTCACATTTTTCCCATCCAATTAAATTTATAGAAAATGGATGACCAAAAAATTTCATAACTAATGTATCAAAAAAATCAATACATACCACCAATGCATTTTTATAAGAATATTAAGAAATAAATCCTAAAAAATAAAATATAATAATAGATATAATAAATAATTACATTCTTCCTTATCCCATATTTATTTGATTTTATAATAAGTCGTAAAAATATTCTCTACATAAATTCTACCCTTTTTCCAAAAACAATTCACTCTTTTATGATTGGGTAGCTCTATCTCTCTTTTTCACCTTGAAAATAAAATTAAATTGGTATCCACAAAAATTGGTGGGTTTATATTTTCAATTTTATTTTTAATTTTGTTAATTAAATATTTTGAAAAATTGTTCTTCAATTTTATATTATAAAAAACTATATTTAAAAACAAAAAATCATCTCGATTTATTTAGAATGATTTTTTATATCATCCATATTGTATGAAATTATTTCCCCTAAAAACATAACATATATATATATATATTTGATAATTTCTATCACTTCTTGTGTACTGTCAGTCTCTTCTAAAAAAATAATGATGAAATACAATGACATATTGCGTGTTGTTGAAGTCGCTCGATTTAAGAATAGTAGCTAGAAGAAAAGTTTTAATTAAAAAATGAATGTAAAACTATATATTTTTTATTCTACCCATAACATGTTTCATGATTGAATAAAGTGTTTATAACTTGTAATAAACATTATATTCCTAATCTCATTTTTATTTAATATCTAAACATCATTTTTATAAAATGAAACAAATCATAAACCAGAATGTGTTAAACTGAACAACTTATTTCATTATCTCCAAAACATGATTTATTCATTCTTTTTCCACTATATTATTTTAAAACCAACATCAAAAATATTTTTCACAATGTTGAAAATAAATATAACATAATATTTTATCATAACCCGTAAATTTCACCACATGAAAAACCCACAATATATTGTCTATTTTTTTTAATTTAAACACCACATTGATGGTCAATGTAATATTTATCGGTATAATTTATATATTATATAAATGAAAAAACAACTATTAAAAATAACTATATAATATTTTCATGTGGGTCTTCAAAATATTTATTTGACTCATTAATCATTTGTTATGATTTTCTATAATCTCGTCATTATCAATTTAATGTAAATGTTAAACCATTATCCCTATTTATTTGTGTTTATAACCTATCATCAAAGGGAACATGATGTGGAATCAAAGGAAAAAAATTTCGACACCAGAAAATTATATTTTAATGATTTTTAACCATTTTTTTTTATTTTGGAATAATAATAGTAAAATGGAAACTCTATAATTATCATAATGAATTCATTATTTATTTGTTCGATTAGTGACATGAAATTTGCTTTTTATTTTTAATTTGGATGTGTTGTCACATTATTAGTAGTATTTTTAACTTTCTCGATGTTGTGTAATTTCCTTTTTAATTTATTTAAGTAATTATAATTTTATGGATTTTTTAATAATAATTAAATATTGTGCAATGTATGATATTTCATACAACACCGATGATGAGGAATTATTAGTTGAATTGGGGGAAATATTTTTTTTATTTATAAAAATATATATTAATTATAAAGGAAAAATCAATTGGTTGATTAATTAGAAAAATAAATAGAAATATTAATTATAAATTATACTTATAATTGATATGGAAAATTATTGAAGAGTTCTATTTTATTTTTTAGATTAAATTCATTATTCAATGATTCCATTACATTATATTTTATAATGAATTCTTAAAAAATAGAAACATTGAAAATATGGTCCCATTTTTTATTGAGATAGAGGGAGTGATTATAATAGAAAATGTTTCGTTGAATGATTTTTGTCGATCATAACAGTATTGAAGAATGTTTATCAATGTCTAATTGAGGTAGGTGACATGAATTTTAAACTCGTTAAAATATATAAAACACTACATTGCTTACAATTTTTTGTGATGTGTATATAATTTACAACAACATGAAGGAATAAATGTATTTTAAATTTTAATTATATATGAATAATGAATATTAAATTCAAGGATTAACTATTTTTATTGAATAATATAAATAATATGAATAGTGAATTTGGATATTCATTAATGAAATTTAATGAATTATGGAATTGACATAATAATTTATTTTGAAATCTAAGTATAATACTATTTAATATTAAATTGATATATATATAGTGTAACGCCATGACCTAGGTGCCAAAAAAATTGTTACCAAATCATGTTTATTATCATACCTCGTACATTCCACTACATATCCTAGATGCAGATGACTGAGATCATTTTTTCAATTTTATATGTGGGGATACTAAAATCTCCTTAGCAAAGAAATAAATTAGTACAAAGCTTTATAAATTGTAATAAATAAAATAAAGAACAACAAATAATGATAACATATATCACAAGATACTACCAAGCTACATAAAAATGAATAAATCCAAAGAATTAATTATGTTATTCATTATAAGAATCAGGTTTCTAATGAAACTCGATAATATAGACACAACAAAAACTCAAAAGTATGTATCCACATAATGTAATGTTCTCTCAACCATGATGTGTCATAAATTTCATCATAGTAATCAAATATAGGGATCTTTCCCTTATTAGCTCATGAAAACAAGAATTATACTTCAGTACCAATCAGAGTCCAGGGAACGGTGTGAGTAACACTAACTAGACCACGACCAATGGTTTCTAAATCAATAGCTAGTCTAATATAGTGTATTCATTTTTATAAAGAAAAAAATTAAAATTGATAAAACAAAATAGGTTAAAAATTACTATTCATTATTTAACCACATTTTATCAAAGGTTAATATTGAAGCCCTATCCAATCATAATTAATTGGGCCATACCATTCTGTAAACCATAAAATATAGGTATTTTAAATATTATTCTTTTTTGTGATTTCATTAATTAAATTTTTTACTTTGAATTTGGAATCATGTACTGACATTCATGGTATCATTATCACATATTCTTAGACCGTTAGTCAAAAAACATTATCGTGTGTAATTGGGCATCAGTCTAGCCACAATATCATGGGTAAATTAAATGTCAATATAGAACCAAAATTTCTTGTTCATATAGAACTATTCTCTCCCCAATTCACAATCATTCATTGAGGTAAAAGATCCTTAGTCTTGCCACCAATGGATAGGGAACATGAATCTAACACCCATAGCTCATTGTTCACATACATATTTATATAGTATAGAAATATTAATAACCCTTTTTATCAAAAATTAACAACACCAAGTTCCATTTCATTATTGAATCATCATTTTTAACATAATTTTAACCATTTGACCATTCATCCCAAAATTCCAAGAATCATCACATAACTTATTATCTTTTTAATCTTAATCCAAGAAATGTTTATGACAAGATAAAATTCCAAAACATTTTCTATAGGATAATTAAATATTCCCTATAAAACTAATTTTTCATTAAATATTTTTTAATTCATGTGACTTGGAACACCCCACGGGTTTTCATTTATCTTTATATAATATTCTCAAATAGATCCAATGAGATATATGATGGGTCTCACACTTTCATACAGATTAAATTCACATTTCTAATTTAGATGAAATTGATGAACATGGTGATGTAGTGAAACAACAAAAAAAACACAATATAATTAAAAAGAATATTGGAATTAACATATATACCACCCACCATTAGGTGATTGATCAACACTCTCACAACCTTTTCACATAATTTGTTATTGATCGGCCAAAATAACAATTGTTTTTTAAAATGAAGAATGATACAACAATCTACCGGACTAGGATTGGTTATCCTTTCTATTAATAGATATTACCATAAATCATCACAATTCCACTCAAGGTTAATGTATATATCTACAAAATACTATATCTAAGGTTCCAAGGAAGATAATAAAGAATATATCATGTAGGAATATCTAATAACAGAGAATTAATGGTGACTATAGATCTAAAATAATGATAGATTATCCTAAAAATACACATGTATCGAAGGGGGTAACCTATGAAGACATGAGAGAAAAGGAGTTTGGGTGTTTCTGAAATTATTATAATAATGATAATATATGTAATTTAATCATATTGGAGCAATAAATTTTGTTTTCACAAGTATATGCTGCATGGTTAAGTCTCAAATCTTGTAATTCAATGTGTGAACCCTGTAGTGATTACAATATCAATCCAATCCCTAATATTGTTGGGCTCACACGATTTGATATAACCTGAACCAACCATATTGTTCCCCTTCTTTTTTCATTTCACATCTTGGGGTGGGGGTTCCCACACAGTTTGGTCAAAATGTAGACCCCCTTCTAGATGTTTAAAATGGTATTCACAAATTTATTTGGGAATTATACATGGATTTACCTTACAAACCTCCAAATAGCAGTAGCCCCATAAGATTCCCAAATTCTTCAAATTCTTATATAGTAACCCCAATTGTTGATCTAACAATGTATTATCAAAACAATCTTAAAATAATTACTGAAAACAATTACAAGACCACTCAGGAAAAGTTGGGATACTATAATCTCCTAAACTTATAACAGCTTATCCTACATCTAAGCTCCCATTAATCACTAATCATTCGAAGTGAATATGTAAGACCAATTTGACACACATCTTTTTACTAATCATATTATCCCTAAACACGTAAATTCATCAATATGACTCCAACTAATTCCCTTGTAAATCCCCATAGGTCATTCTCACTATTATACACAACAGAAATCTTATTCTCCACAATAGAAGAGTCATCCTCATGCTAAACATCATCATCATCCATCAAATGAAAAGGCTACTGTTACGACCCACCTTCACCAAGATGAGAGAAGGGAAAACAGGTTTTGAGACCCTTCCTTCTTAAAGTTGAAGGATAGATAATGACCCCTGAGACCGGCCTTCAATAGGTCCCGAAGTGGCCACTAGCACCAAGGGTATAGAATCACACACAAGGTGGAAGGCATTGCCATTTTTACTTAATAGGATCGGGAGATAAGATAATAATTCTCAAAAACACGAAAAGTGGAAGCACAACTAAAGACAAAACAAACGATTCAAATATGCATGTTCCAAAATTATATTCTATAAAGTACAAGAAAACTCCAAAATGAAAGTACCAAAGAAAAGGAAAAAAACAGCAATTGTCCCAACGTCCGAACTAGTACAATAATGCACGATCCATGTAGTCCTCCTAGAAACCTGAAAATAGTTTTATATACATAGGGTGAGCATACAAGTATACTCAGTAGGGAAATCCAAATACTCTCGTGAACAGGTGGGGAGGTATTCTAAAGCCCTGTGAGAAAAGAGATAACCAAAACTGTTACACCCCGATATTTTATGAGATATATTATTTTCTTTGATGTCTTCCATTATACACTACAACAAGATTAGCTTTTACTCTACACAACATTATATTAGATTGCAATATATGCAACATTATTCTTGTCTCGTGATATACACAATTTCATGTTCGTTCTGTGGAAATTATTCTACCAAACATTAAATATAGATTTTTTTAATGTATAAATGAAATATGTTTTGATTATGTTATATCAACACCAAACAGATCTTTCACTACACGCAGCCCTAACTTGGCTTGCGTTACACAAAATCAAGACCTTCTTCAATAGCGTGTGTAGTACACAATACGGAGTTTCACTAAATGAGATATTATTATAATATTTTTATGAACAATTTGTTATGAATAGTAATACCCATTTTTTGAAATATTATAAATTTTATATTTCAAAATGGAATTAATTTTCGGATTTGGAATATCAAAATTATCATAGGGTGAATGTTTTGTATTATTCTGAAAACAATCAATTTTTTTGAATAGTTAAAACACTAGGTTACTATTTAAAAACCGACATTTTATTTAAATAATTATTTATTTTATTTTAATTTATTTTAGGTAAAAATTTATACATAATACATATATAAGATCAATGTAATTCATCGGAGTCATTGTATAATAATTTTAGATATATAAAAATTTTATCAAACTTTTCACCTTCTATTACCCACCTCCTAGGAGAATTTTAAAATACACATAAAACATAATTTTATTGCTTCTGTGAGTGGAATTTTGAAATTCGAGATTCACGGTTAACATCAAAGAGTATTATGTGGTTCAAAAAGATAAAAATATTTTTCTGTGAATAATAACTTTTTACTTTTATTTACCACGGATAAAAGTAAATAGGGTAAATTAGGGTAAAAATGATATTATTATTACCCTAACACATGTCTTAATTCTATTGTATAAATGTAATTTGACCAAAAACAACCATGAGAATAAAATATTACCCTTTAGGTGTACTTGTATTATATTAGGACATGTATTATGATTTTATTTAAAGAAGAGTTAAAATAGTTAAAATCAATGTTTAATGACTAAAACATTTTTAATATATGGTTATACATAAGATAAATACGACTATAAATATTTATTAGAAAAAATAAAACATATTTCCAACATAATGATATTTTATATATAATTTTTGGACATTAAATAAATTAATTTATTTATGACACAATGATTTTGCAGTAATTATCTTATTAATGAAATATTAACATAATTGATGTTATAAATACCCAAATAAATGTAATTTGAGACTTTTACTGAATTCCACTAATTTTATAGGTTAATATGACAATTTATTTATTTATTTATTTATTTTTGAACTAATCATGCTGTCATAATTTTCACATAAATCAATTACCAAATAGTGTCAAAATTGACATAAAATAGTTTTTAAAACAAATATTATATTATTAATTGTTATTATATTCCTAAAAATCTATGGTTAATCCAAATGACTTAGATAAGGTTATATCTGTGAATATTTAACCAGTTGGGGTTCGTTTGGCTTGTTATAATATGTCTATTAACTATATAGTGTAAGAAAACAAGAAGATGCGTTAAAAGATAAATTATTTAACATAGTGTTAAATATAAATGATAAGGATAAAATAGTTACCTAAACCTATCTAAAAAATACTGGATGAGAGGATTTCGACCCATACCCACATTATCATCTAAATAAGTCACTTTGGAGCCATTATTAACCGAATATTCCCTTATTATAAATTTATATTTTGTGTTTTCTCCTAAAGTGCCCCTCTCCTCCCTTATAAAAGTTAACCTCCACCCTCTTCACATCACACAGTATTGTGCCTCAACGATCGGAAAAACCCTTAAAATTTCCCTTATTAACATCCCTAGAATCAGTATAGAGGTTTTGGTCTCCTCAAAAGACCAACTCTAGTGCCTTAAGAGGAAGCGTAAAAGAGGTTTGTTGAAGAAGAGTTAATCTCTTCTACTGATTCTTTCAAGTTTTATTTCTTCTTAAACTTATTATTCATTAGTTGTTTCATTATAAAGTAATAACATCAGTATCACTAATATACTGATATTTTATTATAAATATGAAACAACCCCATTTCACCTTTTATCCATCCTACGGAAAACGAAATCACTGCGTGTGCGTACGTACGGAATATCATCTCCACGTCGTGGTGTAATCTATTTTTCCACCACCACCTTACATGGATGGGTATAATGGTGCAAAGAATAACTATATATAGTTATTATAACATAATACTGATTCTGAGATATTATATCATCCACTCCAATTCAATTGAATAATTATGGGAATGATATCATCGCTCGTGCGTACGTACGGATTACCCTCTCCACGACGCGAAGAGATTCATCCTCCATGTAAACCATTCGAGAATGATTATAGACTATATGTAATGAATAATAATGAAATATATGACATCATAAAACTATTTTATTTATTTATATATATATTTCTTCTACTAACTTCTATTCACGTCAATAAGGAAATGAAAACATTGTTTATGCGTACGTATGGCCTACTGTCTCCATGAACGGTGTATTTGATTTCATTCATCTAGATATTATATATATATATACTGAATATATATGATATATATAAATCATGATTTTCATTCTAAAAATATTTATATAATGTTATAAGTAATAATAATATCAACAACAACAATCCCAAACACATATGATAAATAAAACGATTTTACCCAAAACGCTGATTTAACATTGAATATACTAAATAACGAGTAATATAAAGTAACAAGTGAACCACATATGATATCATAACAATTAATATTATTCATTAATAAGTATGTGACGTTATTTAAATCATTATACAGGAGGTTTGGATACGTATGAAGCATATTAGACTGAAGGTAAGGGATAACTTTTCCAATCTCATTTTTATCTGAGATTGTTTATTCGCAAGTACTCACTGGGGTTATATTTATCATCCATGTCATTATTTTCTTAAAATGGTTCAAGTATGTTTAAAGTCATTTTTACACATTTTGACTTTTACTACGTGGTATTTAAGGAATCTTTCTTTTCTTTAAGTTATGAGGTACTTTTTGGACTTTCCTGCAGAAGTACGAGAAGAATGTTATTTTTAATATATACGGCATGAATGGATTTTTACGGTTTCATAACTCCTTATTTTCATGAATAATACTCTGTATGTTTTAATTATTATATAAAAAAAATCCGTTTCTTTTAAAATTGCATGGCATTTTATGAAAAGAAAATGATTTTGATGAAGAAAATATATTTTCCTAAAAATTCATTTCAAGTGTTTTATGAAATCCATTTTCTATAAAAAGTGGAATTATTTCATATTTGAATGTTTAATGTATAATGTCTCTATGATTTACATGGTTTCACATTTCTTATGATGAAATGATATCCATTTTTTATATCGATTATGTTACGATGGGATGATGTTTATGAAATCCATTTTATTCAATGGGTAATGATGAATGATTTATGTTCATGTTGTGGCACACGTAAGAATGATTTCATTATGAGATGGGTGGGACATATATCTCCCTCCAATGCATTGGGTAATGATTTATATCTCCTGAGATAGAAATGGTTGGAACGTTAAGTTAATCCAGTTTAGTGATAAATGACTTAAATGAGGAGTGAACTCAACTCAGTAAGGGACTTTTCCCACTAAGATGCTCTTGGCAACAATTCCTTGGTTACTATGGAAATCATATCATGTGATTAATGGTTTTTCATAATTAAATTTTTTATTCTCATGTTATTTTATCATGATTGATGTTCCTTTATGATCTATGCCTTACATACAGCCAAGATTTATTTTGTAACCCATGATTTTGATTTTTAAACTGTAGCACCCCAAACATTTTATGGTATTCTTATCTTAAATACATTCTATTCATCATTGTGTTCCTTTGAAACAAAAATAGGTTATTTAATGATATTCTAATCCTATCCATTAGATATAAATTTTCCACTTCTATGTTTTGAATTTCAAAAAATGGTCATCTAGAGTTGTGATCAGTAAGTCATTTGGAGTCTGATAGAACAAACATGATTTTTGGTGAATAGTAACCTACCCTTAGTAATAGTAATATGAATAGTAATATGACACATATGAATTTTAAATAATAACATTATTTTATTTTCAAAAGGCAATATGATAATGAGAAATTAATTAATTTTTCAATGTCGCATAAAACTAACTGCACTTCCAGATTGATATTTTTTGAATTAACTATAAGCTTATTTAAAAATTAAATTAATAATATTTATAAAATTATTTTAGAAAAATGGATTTCTCTTTTTAATTCTACATGTCGAAAAATGGTAGGGGTGGATTTTTTGGATTTTTCTGAAATTCTTGAATTTTTTTTGAGTTGTGAAATATGGTAAAATAAAGTATATTCAATTTATCAGTAAAATACACAATTTATTACATCATAACTGATGCATAGCCACTTGGTTCGAAAAAACATGCCATTAATACTATTAGGGGTCACATTAAACAATGTTATTGCTTTTCTTGATGTAAATAATAAAATAATGAAATTAAATATTAAAAATTTACCCCTCTCCTCCACTATAACCCCCCCCCACCTCTTCTCTTCACTCCTCTAATCCTTGAATATCCTCAATGTTCAGACCATATAATCCTCCCAAGTCTCTTCCCCACGTCCTAGAGCTTCTGGTCTCACCAAAAGTCCAAATCCAAATCCCTTAAGAAGGATCTCAAGGAAAAGAGATCAAGAGGTAAACAACCACTTTTATTTTCATTATTTTCTTTCACTTTATGTGATTATCTTCCATTCCCAATGGATTGTGTTGGGATATTTCTTTAAATATTCTCCCTTAATATAAATATTATTTATGAATAATGAGATATTCCATTCCTCTCATAAAACTATTTTTATTAATTGTTAAGTGACGTTGTTAGGCTGCCGAATAATCTTGTGAATTTAATCAAGTTTTCATTCATTTTATGATTCCATTATTTTCTTCTTCATTCCTCACCTCATCTTCCAAGATGAATGTATGCTCCAAGATCATCTATTTTCTTGAATTTATAATGTTTATTTAAAATTCTTCATCATTATTCTTCTCCTCTCCCACTTATTTAAGGAATAAAAACATTGTCCGTGATGTGTCGAATTACCAACATCATGGACGATGTAATTTAAATTTCCATTAATTATGTCATGTCTGGTCGTGAAACCAAATATATGGTTGAAATAGTTCATATCCTATGTTTTTATCTTGATTAACATTATCGAATCTTTATACATTCATAATATTGAATAATAATAAAAAACATGTTTATTTAGCACAAAACTACCAAGCCAAAATTCAAGCGTTTATCTTTAACTCATCGAATGAGTCATCACCATGGTATATATCCAAAATCATTATAAAAATAATTTATGTCTCTTTAATAACACTAATAATTTATATTAACAAATCTGGATGTTTAACCATATTTCTTACCAACTTCCATTCATGAATACAAGTAAACAAAGCATAAATCCAAGTAAGAAAATGCTTCCAAAACAATAAAACTAAATCTATTAAATCCATTAAAAATTCCATTAATGAACTAAATATGGTTTTACCATATAAATTAAATATAATATAGTTTCTGGAATTATGAATTAATAATGCTATTTTTTTTATTCATGTCATTAAAAACAAGACAAGAACACCTTCATGCATAAGGTAAGGGATCCTCTATCTCACTTTTGATCAAGAATATCCCCTTTGTTGTGACTAACATTGTATTGGGCACCTAAAAATCCTTATGTGGTTTACCTACATCCCATTTGAGATTAATTTCCATTTGAAATTATATTTCTATTAAATATCCATAATCTCTTTTCATGGATATGTTTATTGTCTAAACCGTATACCATTTCACATATAATGTATATTTGGGATGTTATTAATAAATTTGTATTCTATAATCTATACCGATATTGAAAATGCATATTGATCTTATATTGTTTCATTTAATAAATAATTATTTGGATGTAGAGGTGGTTGGGGCCCACTACAGCCCCTCGATGCATTGACAGGTATCATGAGACAAAACAGTTTGGCGACAGACCCTTCGAGTTTGTTTCCAAAAATCAGACGGGTTTGTACACATAGAATTAAACCGTTTTTACGGTATTATGGTTCATGTTCCAGATACATGAAATCCAATTATTTATAATTATTTTTATTCATTATCAGTTATTAATATTATCCATGAGGTTTTCACTATGAAAAAATCTATGGATGCGGTTTCATTGTCAGTTTATTATTGGCATTAGTTATTAATTTATTCACTATGCCATATTGATTATATCGGATCGATTGTGATTCACTTATTATTGTACTCATTCTTCTTCTATTTTCAACCCTTACTGAGCGTTTGAGCTCACCCCTTTCATTGTCTACCTTCAACAGGTGATGAAGAGAAGATCTTCTATTGAGTACTTGTGGATGCAGTTTTTTTTTGTTGCATGTTGTTCTTTATAACCTTTTACAATGTAATTTGAGTCACATAAATGTATCTAGTAACATCAAGACTAATAAACATATCATTCCTTCCAGATTTTCATTCCATCCAACCATGCCAATATCACAAGTAATGCTCTCACTCCAGCCTAGTGGGGTTGGGGTGTTACAGTTGGTATTAGAGGAAGTTTAGTAGAAAATGTGGAAACTAGAGTAGGAAATGTAAATTAGGAAACAAATCCCTAAGGTTGTACCTGAGGATTAACATACAAGAACATCCTGGTATTTTTGTAAGTAATATATTTTGTGGATATTTTCATCAATACATCAATTTCTGGACACGACCAGGTAGAGGCGGCTTTGGAACAGATGTATCCTAGGGGTAAAACCTGAAAACACTGCTTTGAGCTAGACTCGAATGAGAACTGTTTCATGAAACGGGGCTTGCTGCACTTTTTGTTACGACACTCCCGGGGGATAAGCTTAGGATAATTCATGTTTTCTTTACAATGCATTATTATAGAGTTAATGTAAATTTTTTCTTTAGAGGAACAATGTTTATAAGATTAAGTTATGCATATAATTACAATCTATGTTGAGTGTTTTTATATTTCAGATTCATAAACTAATCTAGTGTATCCCATTATTTATAAATGGTGTCTAATGGAAGAAGCATAATCAAAACTCGTGGGAAAGGTAGGGATCTCTCTACTGAGAAAGTCAACACAGTCAATATTGGAGAAGATTAGATCAAGACCATATTGGGACAACATACTCAAGTTGTAACGAATAACCATTCAACACCTGTGTTGGATCATTTCATGTTGAAAAAGCCCTCATATTTTAGTGGGACTACTAATCCAATGGTTTCTGAGTAATGGATCAAGTCCCTTGAAATGATATTCATGACGTTAAGATGAAATGAAAATGAAAAGGTGGTACTGGTATTATATTTTCTAAAGGGAGATGCTGATCAATGGTGGTCCTTAATTCAAAATACCATGTAGGAAGAAGAGATAGAGGATATGGATTGGAATACTTTTATGGAAATATTTTTCTAAAAATGGGCAACGAATTGAAATGAAGAAGAAATTATTTGTCTTGAAACAATGTGATGAAGACAGTGTTGTGGAGTATGAGGATATCTTCACAAGTCTATCTAGGTATGCTATGGATTACGTACGTGACTAGGCGGACATGATTGATCATTTCATTGAAGGTGTTAAGACAAGTCTTCAGAGGGCACTGGATTCTCAAACATTTTCATCATATGATGGAATTGTATAAAGTGCCAACAAAATAGAGAAGGAATTTTCTAGATAAAATTTTTTCATCGGAAACCAGGATAAGAAGCGGTATTCTGAAAACAAAGGAAAAGGATAGGCACTAAAGAAGAGTAAGGGAACAAATAGATTCCCATTATTTGAGAACTGTGGAATGAATCATCTCAAAAAATTATTGAAAGGCATGGGAGTATGCTATAACTACGGAGAAAGGGGTAATCGATCTCATGAATGCAAGGGTAAGAATAAATTCAATGGTGTTCAATGATAAAATTTCAGATATATGGGACACTATGAAAATGAGTTTCCTAAGCGCCAAGGAAACATGCCTAAAAAAGCCAAGAGAGCAAGGGACAGCATATGCGATTACCACCACGGAGGTTGAAGTTCCCAGTGACATGGTGGTAGGTACATTAATTGTTTCCTCAAACATAGCCAACACTTTATTTGATTCTGTATCATCACATTCATTTATATCCTCATTGTTTTCCATGAAAATTAGATATGTCCAATTTGATTTACAAAATGAGTTGTCAGTCAAAACTCTCATGGGATGTATCATTTCAACAATGGAATGACAACTATTCCCCCTCCAAACACCAAAACCTGTTTCAGTTTCTAGACTATTCATCATGCCCACGACTGAATTTAATATAATTCTCAGTATGTATTTGCTATCAAATTATGATGCAGGGATTTATTGTAAGAAACATGAAGTTACACTATTTGGAAATGGTGTAGAATCCCTTGTCTTTAGGGCAGAAACATCACCACATGATTCATATCTAGAACCACCCCCAGTAGCTCTACTGAATGTAATACATGGAGAGGAAGATAAACCAATATCTATGGGAGAGGAAATAAATCTTCAAATTGAAAATGTGCACATAGGGAAAGAGAAAATTGATATCATTCCATAGGATTTACATGGACATCCTCCATAGTGGGAAGTTTAGTTCCCTATTGATTTAATTCCTGATGAATGACCTATATCAAAGACTCCATATATAATATCCACTGTGGAGTTAGTGGAGCTAAAGAAACAAATAGAAGAGTTGAGTGAAAAAGGATTTATTCAACCTAGTTTTTCTCCATGGGGAGCCCCAGTCTTGTTTGTAAAGAAGAAAGATGGATCAATGAGGTTTTTCATTGATTACCGGAAAATCATTGCTATTACAACAAAGAATAAGTATCCTCTTCACCGGATTGATGATTTATTTGTATAACTTCATGTAGCTCAGTACTTTTCGAAGATTGACCTTCGATCTGGATATCATCAACTACATTTGAGGAAGGAAGATATTCTGAAGACAACATTTCGAACACTGTATGGGCATTACTAGTTTACAGTGATGCCTTTGGACTGAAAAATGCACCCACTATTTTCATGTATTTAATGAAAAAAGTTTTCAAGGAATATCTTGATAAATGTTTTGTGGTATTCATGGATGATATCTTGGTATACTCAAAAATATATAAAGACCATGAGTATTATTTGAAAACTATTCTAAAAAATCTGAGATGAAATCAATTATATGGGATGTTTAGAAAGTGTGAATTAAAGATTCAGTCAGTTTTTTTTCATGGACATATTTTATATAAAGATGGAATCCTTGTGGATCCTGAAAAGACAAAAGCAATCCATGAATGTCCCACTCCAACAAATATAACTGATCTACGTAGTTTTATTGGCATAGCAGGTTATTATCGATGTTTCATTATGAATTTTTCCCGACTGGAAAACCCTCTAACCTAGAACATGTGTAAAGGAGTGAAGTTTGTGTAGACAATTGAATGTATATAATGCTTAGATGAATTGGAAAGAATATTAGTCAATTATCCAATTTTTACTATTCCATCGGGAAGTGATGGATTTGTGATATACAGTGATGCTTCAAAGAATGGGATGGGTTGCGTCCTTATTCAAAATTATAATGTTGTTTATTATGCATCAAGACAGTTTAAGACTCATGAGAAAAATTATCCAACTCATGATCTTGAGTTAGAATCCATAATATTTGCTCTGAAAAAATAGAGGCATTATCTCTATGGAAAGAGATGTGAGATTTATCCAGACCACAAGAGTTTGAAATATATTCTCTCACAAAAATAACTCAATATGAGGAAATTAAGATGGCCTAAGTTACTCAATGATTATTATTGTTCAATACACTACTACCCTGGAAAGGTGAATTAGATGGTAGATACATTATGCAGGAAAGATCATGCCCTTCTGACTCAAATGATGATTGAAAGAGATCCATTGTTTATGGATCTACTGAAGATGGATATGGGAATTGTTAAGTAAGGGGAAACATCACACATCTTTTAAATGATTAGTAAACCATCTTTACTAGAAAAGATAAAAATTTCTCAATCTGATGATGATTATGTGCAAAAGAAAATTAAAGTAGTTAAGGATGGAAGACTGGCTGACTTCATGTATGAAGAAAGCGTTCTGACGTTTGGGAAGAGGTTATGCATTCCATCTGTACCTAAGTTAAAAAGGGAACTATTAGATGATTCTCATAGATCAAATTTATCTATACACTCGAGCAGCACTAAGATGTATAGGGATCTGAAGAAATATTTTTGGAGGGATAATATGAAGTGAGAAATTGCTGACTATGTGTCAAGGTGTCCAGTTTGTCAACAAGGGAAGGCATAGAGACAGCATCCCAAAAAAGTGTTGCAACCTCTACCTACTCCTATGTGGAAGTGGGATAACATTATGATGGATTTTGTCACCAGACTACCGAGGACACCTAGAAGGAATGATGAAATATGGGTAATTGTTGATCGTCTCACTAAAAAATCACATATCTTTCCAATAAGAGAAGATTTACCACTTGAGAGCCTGGAAAGGCATTATAATAAAGACGTTTTGAGACATCAGGGTGCACCTATTTCAATTGTCTCTGATCGGGATCCCCATATTACGTCAAAATAATGAGAAAGTCTCCAGAAGGCTTTGAATACTGAGCTTCATATGAGTACTGCATATGACCCCCAAACCGACAGACAATCTGAACGGACTATTCAAACCCTAGAAGATATGCTAAGGTCATCTTATCTTGACTTCCATGGTATTTGGGATCAATACATTCCTTTTGTGAAATTTCATACATCAATGGTTTCCATTCCAGTATTCAAATGTCTCTATATTAATCATTATATAAAAAGAGATGTCGAACTCTACCTTGTTGGGATGAAGATGGTGAGAGGAAACTTATAGGCCCAAAACGTATTGAAGTGATAGATAGTGTATTTCTAAATGTATCTCTGTGGAAAGACGTATTAAGGTTCATTAAGAAATGAAAATTGAGCCCTAGGTACATATGACCATTTGAAATTTTGGGATGAATCGGAGATATAGATTACCGTTTAGCGATGCCGCCAAATCTCTCCAGAGTTCATGATCTATTCCACATATCATTGATAATGAATTACATGCCAGACCCAACGCATGTACTCACATGTGATGAAATAGAACTGGAACCTGATTTATCATACTGTGAAAATCCTATCATGATTCTTGACACAAGGGAGTAGGTATTGAGAAATCAAAGGACTCGTATAGTAATAGTTTTTTAGAGAAATTAGAATATGGAGGATACAAAATGGGAACTAGAGGATTTCATGAAGAAGAACCACCCACATATTTTTAGTGGGCTTTATTCATAAAATATTGTGGGAAAAATATCTGAAGGGGGGAATAATGTAGCACAAAAAACATTGTATGGTATTTTTCTCTTAAATAAATTCTATTCATCACTGTGTTCCTTTGAAACAACAATAGGTTATTTAGAAGATAGTCAAAACCTATCCATTAGATATAAATTTTCCACTTCTATGTTTTCAATTTTGAAAATGGTCATCTAGAGTTGTGATTAGTAAGTCATTTGGAGTCTGATAGAACAAACTTGATTTTTGGTGAATAGTAACATACCCTTATGAATAGTAATATGAATAGAAATATTAACCTAATGAATAGTATATAATAATATTATTTTATTTTCTTAAGGCAATATGATAATGGGATCTTAATTAATTTTTCAATGTCAAATAAAACGTACTGCACTTCAAGATTGTTATTTTTCGAATTTACTATGACCATAGTTAAAGATTAAATTAATAATATTTAGAAAATTATTTCTGAAAAATGGATTTCACTTTTGAATTCTTCACATAAAAAATGGTAGGGGTGAATTTTTGGGATTTTTCTGAAATTCTTGAATTTAAGATGAATAGTGAAATATGGTAAAATACTGTATATTCAATTTATCTGTAAAATACTTTATTTATAACATAATAAGTGATGCAAGGCCACTTTTTTGAACACACATGCCATTATTACTATTAGGGGTCACATTAAACAAAACTATTGGTGGTATTTATGGAAATAATAAAATAATGAAACTAAATATTTAAAATTTACCCTTCTCCTCCACTATAAATACCCCCACCACCACCTCTTCTATTCACTCCTATAAGCCTTGAATATCCTCAATGTTATACCCAATAATCCTTATAAGTATCTTCCCCACATTCTAGAGATTCTGGTCTCACCAAAAGACCAAAACCAAATCCCTTAAGAATGATCTCAAGGAGAAGAGATCAAGAGGTAAACAACATCTTTTATTTTCATTCTTTTCTTTCATTTTTTATTATTCTCCTCCTTTTCCTTTGGCTTGTGTTGGGATATTTCATTAAATATTCCCCCTTACTGTCCATATTATGTATGAATGATGATATATTCCATTCCTCTCATCAAAATATTTTTATGAAATTTTAACAGACGTCGTTAGGCTATCGAATTTTCGTGAGAAATTTATCAAGTTTTCATTAATTTGAAGATTCCTTTATTTTCTTCTTCTTTAATCACCTCATCTTAACCAAGAGGCATGTATGATCCAGAATATTTTATTTTCTAGATTTTATAATGTTTATGGAAAATTCTTCAACATTATTCTTCTCCTCTCCCACTTATTTATGGAATAAAAAAATTGTGTGTGATGTGTCGAATTACCGACATCGTCGACGATATAATTTCAATTTCCATTAATTATTTCAATTTTGGTCATAAAACCAAATATATGGTTGTACCATGTCATATAATATGTTTTTTATCTTGATTAACATTCTCAAATATTTATACATCCATAATATGGAATAATAATTCAGAACAAGTTTATTTAGAACAAAACTGCCAAGCCAAATTCAGGCATTTATCTTTAAATCATCGAATGATTCATCATCATGGAATATAACTAGAATCATTATAAGATAATTTATGTATCCTTAATTTCACTGATAATTTATATTAACGATTCTGGATGTTTAACCATATTTCAAACCAACTTCCATTCATGAATACAAGTAAACAAAGCATGAAACCAAGTAAGAAAATGCTTCGAAAACAATAAAATTAAATCTCCTAAATCCATCAAAAAGGCCATTAATGGACTAAATAAGGTTATAAAATATAAATTAAATATGAAAGTGGTTATGGAAATATAAATTAATAATCCTAATTTGTATATTCATGTCATTAAAAACAAGACAAGAACACCTTCATGCATAAGGTAAGGGATCCTCTCTCTCTCTCTCTTTTGTTCATGAATATCCCCTTTATTGTGAATAAATTTGTATTGTGAACATAATAAGACTTATGTGGTGTACCTACTACACATTTGATATCACATTACATTTGAAATTATATTTCTATTAAATATCCATAATCTCATTTAATGGATATTTTTATTGAATAACTGTATACCATTTCACATACGGTGTATATTTGGGATGTTATTGATGAATCTGTATTCTATACTCTATAAAGATATTGAAAATTCCTATTTCTCTTGTATTAAATCATTTTATAAAAAATTATTTGGAGGTAGAGGTGGGTGGGTCCCACTACAGCCCCTCGATGCATCGGTAGGTCTCATTAGACAAAACAGTTTGGCGACAGACCCTTCGAGTTTGTTTCCAAAAATCAGACGGGTTTCTACCCCTAGAACTTGACCGTTTTTACGGTATTATAGTTCATGTGAAAGATACATGATGTCCAATTAATAAGCATTCTCTTTTTTCATTATCAGTTGTTATTATTATCCATGAGGTTTTCACTATGACAAACTCTATGGATGCAGTTTCATTTTCTGTTTATTATTGGCAATAGTTTTTCATTAATTCAGTATGCCATATTGATTATGTCAGATCAATTGTGATTCACTTATTATTGTACTCATTATTCCTCTATTTTTATCCCTTATTGAGTGTTTGAGCTCACCCCTTTCATTGTCTACCTTCAACTGGTGATGTAGAGAAGATCTTATATTGAGTACATGTTGATGATGTTTTTTTAGTTTTTTTTGTGTTGTACTTTATATCCTTTTACAATATAATTTGAGTTACATAAATGTATCTAGTTTCACCAATACTACTAAAATTATCATTCATTTGGGATTTTCATACCTTCCAACCATGCCAATATCACATGTAATGCACTGGCTCCTGCCTAGTGGGGTCGGGGTGTTACATAAACATTATGTTCATGTTTTGAAGTTCAAATGTTTATGGATTGTTTTATTTTCTCCATGATTTCCCTTACTAAGCATTTTAGATCACCCTTTATATGTTTTATTTTTTCCAGGATATAACAGCAGGTTTTAGGTAAAAAAAGTGATGATCATTATGGGAGATGTTGAAGATATTTCACCCAGATTAGAAGATTATGTCCCATGTTTCCAAAGACACTAAACTATTATGGTCTTTTGCTATCTGTTTTTGTTATGTATTAAGTATTCTGCAAATGTAATGTATTGTCCATGTATGTCAAGATTGGGTCTCTAGTGTTGGTATCAGAGGAAAATGTTTAGTTAACCTTTGGGAACTAGGATTTAAAAACATTAGTGAGATACCTAGACATATTTCTAAGGTATGTATAAGGATGTCCAAAAGGATTAGTATAATTATAGGTTATAGTACTAGAATTATGGTAATAGTGTTATAATTAAACCTATGATGTTAGATATTCAAGGTACTCCCCCTTTATTATGTTCGTTTCCTATATTGATTTTGCCTCTCACACTATTATTTTTGTGTTTTAGACAATGGCTGGAACCCAAAGGAACCGTGTTAATCATTTTAATGGATGATGCAAGGATTGTCCTATTGAACAAAAAACGTTATGGGATATGTAGTGAAAAATCTTATTTCTATACATACACAAGCTATGAATCATTCTAGACTTCCAAATGAGAAGATAAGGAAAAAATATTCTATTGAGTCCTTCATGATGCAACGTCCACCTTAATTAAGTGGGTCTTCTGATCCACTTGTTGCGGAACAATGGACCAGTACCATTGAAAATATATTTTCAATAATTTTCTATTCAGAACAAAAAAATTCATTTTAGCTGTTTACCGTTAGAAGGTGAAGCAGACCAGTGGTAGACTCTAATAAGGAATATGAGGCCCCAATATGAAATTGAATCCATGGAATGTAACAAGTTAAAGAACATGTATTTCAATAAGTAATTCCATCGTATTATTCGAACAAAGATGGAGAAGGAGTTCCTTGAGGTTAGGAAAAAGGTTGATGAATCTATTGGTATATATGAAGCGAATTTTACATGGCTTGTAAGGTATGCATTTGGATTTATCATCCTACCTGAATGTAAAGTTTATCAATTCATCAGTGGCATAAAACCAAGTCTTCAAAGGGAATTAGCGATAAGAGACTTCAGTAGCTATGAATAAATTCTGCATTGTGATATCAAGGTAGAACTGGAAGTTGGTGTTATATATCCATATCATGGTTTTGAAAAAAAATGAAAGATGGAGTTCATGGAGAAATATCAAAAAAATGGTGAAAAAAAAGATGGATGTTTCTTAATGATCAAAGTGTTGAATGAAGCATGGTAGAGATTTCCTAAAAGGTACTTGAAAATGTTTTAAGTGTGAAAAAGAAGGACATCGAGTAGTTTAGTGTCAAAGTAATGGGAAAAGGTAGATAATGATGTTAATAGAGAAAAGACTATGGTGAATGCTCCACCAACACTTCAATGCTTCAAGTGGAAGTAAATGAGGCATTATGCTAATCAATGCCCTAATACAATGGTTAATGATGATCGGCGTGAGCAACCTCTTAAGGAATATTATAAAGGGAAGTCACATGTGATCACTATTTGTGATGTTGAGTATGAAAATGATGGTGTGGAATGATTAAGTGTTTATGTAATGGGATTTCAAATAGTATCATGGAATCACATTTATGGTAACGTGGAATTTTGGAATATCTATATATTGTTTTTCAATAATTATATGGTACAAGTAACCATGAAAATTGATTGAAATATTTTAGGAAATTAGAAGATATGTGCATAATGAATGGATAAGGATAAAATAATATGTTTGATAGTATTCATGAGCTCATGATTGATACAAGGACTAAGTGATTTCATGGTTTGAGTATACATAATTTTGGGGATTTTGGTATGTGGAAAGAGTTATATTTTAACTACATTCATGTTTTAACTAAGGTTCATTGGGTATTCAATTTTAAAGAGAATACATGATTATGACATTCAAATGTTTGGACTGTGACCAACAAGACATATCATAAGATATATGGGGATAAATGATGGAATTTACATGCTTGGTAGATGACCTCTCTATCAATATTTTTCATTATACTGTGAGTTTGGGTAAGCATAAAGATTGGAATAGATTAAGTTAGACATCAAATAGTATTGTTTAAGGATAGAACTTTTTGATATTATTTTTGGAATGTCATAATAGTTTAGTTTTAGAAAAAGTACAACCCGTAGGATGGGAGGCTACCCATCGCGTCGAACAAGGATGCAGGAATCGAACCCACAACCGAAGTGAGACATGCCTTTATCTCCTACCACTGGCCTACAGGAAGTCCCTAGTTAGTAGAAACCAGTTTTATTTTATTAATAGGAATGATAGATGAAGTATAATTCCATTTTTGGAATCATATACAATTAACCTCATCATAGATATACTTATGTATATTTGATAACATTTGAAAAACTTTTGTTTGGGATAGATGGAATGACCCATCATTCTATCACATGATCTGCTAACACTTCACAAATGACAAATTCAACTTCATTTCTTTAGGAGATTAAGTGGAAATTTCTCAAGGCACGAACAACGGTGAGATTGTACCAAAATTAAGTAAGTATTTTTTCTAATTCAAATTCTTCTACTTTAGGGAAATGATATTGAACACCAAAAATGTTGTCCTAGTGTCCTGATATCTGATGAATTAGATGGTACCTTAAATCATCACAAATTTATGGCTTTGTGATTGTTGGGTTTTTCATACACATGTTCTCTACCACTCTCCATCAGAACATGATGGTTATATTTCTCTTCAATATCCATATTTTCACCTATGTTCTCCTATGTGGAAACCCAGTGATGAGTTAATTTGGGTAAATGTTATGTTTGATACTTCACTTTTTAAAATTAAGTTTTAGTATTCCTTTTTAGGATGTGAGATTCTATGAAAGAAACTTTCATGTAGTACACAATTTATAACCCCGATGAATTTTGAGGGAAAAATTCATTTTAAGGGGGGTTGAATGTAACACCCTAAGATTTAATGAGATATATTATTTTATTTTATTTCTTCTATTATACACTACACCAAGATTAGGTTGTACTATACGCAACACCCTATTAGCTTGTAGTATACGCAACACTATTCTTGGCTCGTGTGACACACAATTTCAAGTTTGTTTTGTGGAAATTATTCTACGCAACAATAAGTATAGATTTTATTTAATGTATAAATGAAATAAGTTTTGATTGTGTTATATGAAACACGAAATGGAGCTTTCACTACACACAACCCTAACTTGTCTAGAATTTCACACAATCAATACCTTCTTCGATAGCGTGAGTAGTACGCAATACCGAGTTTCTCTAAAGGAGATATTAATATAATATGATTATGAATTAGTCGTTATGAATAGTAATAATCACTTTTTAAAATTTATAAATTTTATCATTCAAAATGGACTTTATTTCTGGATTCGGAATATCGAAATTAGCCTAGGGTGAATTTTTGGTATTTTACTGAAAACATTCAATTTTTGAGGAATAGTGAAAACACTAGGTTACTATTTAAAAACCGACCATTAATTTAAATAATTATTTATTTTATTTTAATTTATATTAGGTAAAAATTTATAAATAATACCTATATAATTTCAATGTAATTCATTGAAGACATTTTATAATAAATTTAGTTATATAAAAATTTTATTTATCTTTTCATCGTCTTTTACCCACCTCCTATGAGAATGTGAATATATACATAAAACATAATTTTACCGCTTTTGTGAGTGAAATTTAGAAAATATATGAGACACTGTTAATACCAAAGAGTAAAATGTATTTCAATAAGATAAAAATATTTTTTTGTGAATAGTACCTTTTTACATTTATTTACCATGATTAAAAGTAAATAGATTAATTAAGGGTAAAAATGATATTATTATTGCCCTAAAACCTGTTCTAATATAATTAGATAAGTTTAAATCGATCAAAAACAACCATAGGATTAATTATTACAGTTTAGGTCCACTTGAATTAGATTAGGACATTTATTATTATATTATCTAAAGAAGAGCTAAAATATTTAAAATCAATGTTTAATAACTAAAACATTTGTAATATAAGTTTATACATGAGATAAATTCAACTATAAATATTAATTATAATTATAAAAATATTTCCTACGTAATTATATATTTTTTATATTTTTTAGATATTAAATAAGTTAATTTATTTATGAAACAATGATGATGTAGTAATTACCTTATTAATGAAATATTAGCATAATTGATGTTATAAATACCCAAATAAATGTAATTTCAGACTTTTTATGAATTAAACTATTATTATTGGTTTGTATGACATGTTTTTATCGATTTAATTAATATTTTTCGGACTAATCATGCTTTTATGATTTTCACAAAAATCAATTACCAAATAGTTTCAAAATTGACATAAAATAGTTTTTAAAACAAATATTATATTATTAATTGTTATTCTATTCCAAAAAATCTATGGTTTGGCCAAATGACTTCTTTAATAATATATATATATATATATATATGAATATTTCACCACTTTGGATTCATCTGGCTTGTTATATTAATTTTATAAACCATATAGTGTAAGAAAACAACAAGACATGGAAAAAGTTAAATTAATTAACTTAGAGTTAAATCTAAATGATAAGGTTAAAATAGAAACCTAAACTTGTATAAAACCTATTGGTTGAGAGGATTGAGAACCATACCCACATTATACTTGAAATAAGTCACTTTGGTGCCATTATTAACCGAATATGACTTTATTATAAAATAATATTTTTTATTTTTTCTTAAAGTGCCCATCTCCTCCCTTATACAAGGGAACCTCCTACCTCTTCTCATTTACAAATTTTTGAGCCTTCAAGCTCGTCCAAACCCTACAAATTTATCTTATAAACTTGTTTTGAAACATTATAGAGGTTATGGTCTCCTCAAAAAACAAAATCTAGTGCCTTAAAAGGAAGTTTAAAGGAGGTGTGTCGAAGAAGAGGTAATATCTTCTACCGATTCTTTCATGTTTTCTTTCTTCTTAAAGTTTTTCTTATTTAGTTGTTTAATTATAAAGTAAAAACACCAGTATCACTAATATACTTATATGTTATTATAAGCATTAAACAACCCCATTTAACATTCTATCAATTCTACAAAAAATGAAATCACCCTGCGTGTGTACGTACGAAATACCGTCTCCACGTCGTAGTGTAATCTGTTTTTCCACCACCACATTACGTGGATGGGTATAATGGGGTAAATAATAACTATATATAGTTATTATAACATCATACAGATTTTGATATATTATATCATCCACTCCAATTCAATACAATAATTATGGGAATGATATCATCACTCGTGCGTACGTACGGATTACCATCTCCACGACGCGATGAGATTCATTCTCCATGTTAACCATTCATGAATGATTATTGAGTATATATAATAAATAATAATGAAATATATGACATGATAATGATTCTGGAAATATATATATATCGTCTACTTACTTCCATTCAAGTCAATATGGAAAGGAAACCATCGTTCATGCGTACGTATGGCCTACCATCTCCATGAACGGTGTATTTCATTTAATTCATCCATCCATTATATATATATATATATAATGAATATATATGATATATTTAAATCATTATTTATATTATGGGTGTATGTAAATCATGATATAATTAGTAATAATATCAAGAACTACAAGTCCAAACACGTACGATAAATAAAACGATTTTACACAAAACGCTGTTTTAACATGGAATTTACAAAAGAATGGGTAATATAAAGTCATATGTGAACCATATATGATATCATAAAAATTAATATGATTTTTTAATAATTAAATGAAATTATTTAAATCATTATACAAGAGGTTCAGATACGTACGAAACATATCAGACCTAAGGTAAGGGATCACTTTTCCATTCTCGTATTTATCTGAGATTGTTTATTCATTTGTATTTGCTGGGGTTATATTTATCATTCATGTCCTTGTTTTCTAAAAATGTTTTCATATATGTTTAAAGTCATTTTTACACATTTTTTACTTTTACTGCATAGTATATAAGGAATATTTCTTTATTTTTAAGTTATGAGGTACTTTTTTCACATTTTAGAAAAAGTACAAGAAGAATGTTATTTTTATCATATAAGGTAATAACGGATATTTACGGTTTCATAATTACTTATTTTAATTAATCCTACTCTAAATTATTTAATGAATATTTCCAAAAAAATCCACTTCTTTTAATATTGGATGGGATTTTTTGAAAAAAAAAATATTTTCAAGAAGAAAGGATAATTTCCACAATAATTCATTTCAAGTGTTTTATCAAAACCATTTTCCTTATAATATGGAATTATTTCATATGTGTATATTTCAAGTATAAAATATCTATGATTTACATGGTTTTAATTTTCTTATGATTAAATGATATCCATTTTTTATATAGATTATTTTATGATGGGATGATTTTAATGAAACCCATTTTATTCTTTGGGTAAGGATGAAAGATTTATGTTAATGTTGTGGCACACGTAAGAATGATTTCATTATAAGATTTTTGGGACCTAAATATCCCTCCAATGCATGGTTAAAGATTTATATCTCATGATATAGACATGGATGGAATGGTAAGTTAATCCGGTTCAGTGATTCATAACTGGAACGAGGAGTGAACTTGATTCAGAAAGGGTCTTTTTCCAAAAAGGTGGTCTTGGTAGAAATGCCTTGTCTATTGTGTAAATCATATCATCTGCATAATGGTTTACAATAATTAGATGTTTTATTCCCAAGCTATTTTATCATGATTGATTTTCCTCTATGATCTATTCCTTACATACTTCCATGATTTATTTTGCAACTCATGATTTTGATGTTTAATATTTATGTTCACATTTTGAAGATAAAATGTATATGGTTGGTTTTATTTTCTCCATGATTTATCTTATTGAGAATTTGAGCTCACCCTTTATATGTTTTATTTTCCCCATGATATAAATAAAAATTTTCGGTTAAAAAATGGAAGATCTTCATGGGAGATGTTGAATATTTTCACCAAGATTAGAAGATAATGTTCTAAGTTTTCAAAGACAATAAACTATTATGGTCCTTTGGATTCTGTTTTGTTTATGTAATATGTATTCCTCAAAAATTATGTAATGTCCATGTATGTCAAGATTGGTTCTCTATAGTTGGTATTATAGGCAAAGTTTTTGTTAACCTTTGGGAACTATGATTCGAAAACACTGGTGAGATCCCTAGAGATATTTCTAAGGTACGTCTAGGGATGTCCCTAAGGTTATGTATAAGTATAGGTTATACTCCAAGAATTATGGTAATTATATTAGAATTAAACATAAGATTATTGATATTGAAGGTACTCCCCCTTTATTATGTTGTTTTCCTATCATGATTTTTCCTCTCACACTATTCTTTTTGGGTTTTAAACGATGGATGGAACCTAAAAAACCGTGTTGATCAATGTAATGGACGATGCAATGATTTTCCTCCTAAAATGACCAACATTATCAGAGATGGAGGGAAAAATATTCTTCTATACATACACATGATATTAATCATTCTAGACATCCAAATGAGCATAGAAGGGAAAAATATTTTATTCAGTCCTTCATGAGAAACGTTCACCTTCATTAAGTGGGTCTTCTAATCCACTTGTTCCGTAACAATGGACCAGTACCATTGAAAATATATTTTCCATACTTCTCTATCCAGAACATGAAAAAGTGATTTTAGAAGTTTAATGTTTGGATGGTGAAACAGAACAGTGGTGGACTCTAATAAAGAATATAAGGCCCCAAGATGAAATTGAATCCATGGATTGGAACGAGTTCAAGAACTTGTTTTTCAATAAGTACATCCATCATATTCTTCGAACAAATATGGAGAAGGTGTTCCTTGAGCTTATGCAAAAGGATAATGAATTTGTTGGTATATATGAAGCAAATTTTACAAGGCTTTCAAGGTATGCATCTGGATTTATCATCCAACCTGAAAGTAATGTTGATTGATTCTTCAGTGGATTAAAACCATGTCTTTGAAGGGAATTAGAGATAAGAGACATTAGTAGCTATAAAGAAATTGTGATTTGTCCTATCAAGGTAGAACTAGAATTTTGTGTTACATATCCATATCATGGTTTTGACAAAAAATGAAAGATGGAGTTCAAGGATAAATCTCAGAACAATGGTGAAAAGAAGATGAATGTTTCTTTATGTTCAAAATGTGGAATGACGCATGGTGGAGATTTCATAAAAGGTACTAGAAAATGTTTTATGTGTGGAAAAGAATGTCATCAAGCAGTAGAGTGTCGAAGTAATGGGAAAAGGTAGATATTGATGTGAATAGAGAAAGGACTACAGAGAACGCTCCACCAACACATCAATGAATCAAGTGCAAGGAAATGTGGCATTTTTCTAATCAAGGCCCTAATCCAAGGGTTAATGATGATTGACATGAGAAACCTCTTAATGAAAATAATAAAGGGAAGTCACATGCGATCACTATTTGTGATTTTGATTATGACAATGATCTTGTGGAATAATTAAGTGTTTATGTAATGGGATTTTGAAATAGTATCATGGAATATTATTTTTGGTATTGTGGAATTTTCGAATATCTATATATTTGTTTTCAATAATTATATGGTACATGTAACCATGAAAAGTGATTGAAATATTTTTTGGAAAGTAGATGATATGTGCATAATGAATGGATAAAGAGAAAAAATACTATTTTTATAGTATCCATGAGGTCATGATTGATATAAGGAATATGTGATATCATGGTTTGAGTATATAGATGTTTTGGGATTTTGGTATGTGGAAAGAGTTAAATTTTAACTGAATTCACGTTTTCACTATGGTTCAATGGGTATGATTCTTTCAATAGAATACATGATTATGGCATTCTATTGATTAGACTATGACCCACAAAACATATCTTATGATATACGGTGATAAATGACAGTATTTACATGCTTGGTAGATGACCTCTCTATTAATATTTTTCCTTATACTGTGAGTTTGGGTAAGCCTAATTATTGGAATAGATTAATTTAGACATCAGATAGTATTGTTTAAGGATATAAATTTTTGATAATATTTTTGGAATGTTATAATATTATAGTTTTAGAAAAAGGACAAACCGTAGGATGGGCGACTACCCGTTGCGTCGGACAAGGATGCAGGAATCGAAACCACAACTGAAGTGTGACATGCCTTTATCGCCTACCACTAACCTACATGAATTCCCTGGTTAGTAGAAACTAGTTTTATTTTATTAATCATCATGATAGATTAATTATATGTCCATTTTTGGAATCATATATGATTAACCTCACCATAGATAGACTTATGTTTATTTGATAAATTTTTCTAGCCTATTTGTTTGAGACAGATGGAATGACCCATCATTCTATCACATGATCTACTAACATGTCACGAATGAAAAATTCAACATCATTTCTTTAATAGATGAAGTGTAAATTGTTCAAGGCACGAACAATGGTGAGATTGTACCAAAATAATGTTAGTATTTCATCTAATTCAAATTATTCAACTTTAGGGAAATGATCTTGAAAACCAAAAATGTTGTCCCAGTGTGCTCATATCCGATGAATCAGATGGTACCTTAAATAATCACAAATTTATGGCTTTCTGATTGTTGGATTTTTCATAGCCATTTTCTCTACCACTCTCCATAGAACATGATGGTTAGATTTCACTTCTGTATCAATATTTTCACCTATGTTCTCCTATGTGGAATCCCAGTGATGAGTTAATTTGGGTAACCATTATGTTTCATACTTCACTTTTTAAAATTAAGATTTAGAATTATTTTTTATGATGTGGGTTTCTTGAAAGAAACATTCATGTAGTAAACCATTTATAACCACAACGATTTTCGAGGGAAAAATTCATTTTAAGGGGGGTAGAATGTAACACCCTAAGATTTTATGAGATATATTATTTTCTTTTATGTATTATATTATACACTACACCAAGATTATCTTGTACTATATGCCTCACCGTATCAGCATACAATATATGCAACACTATTATTGGCTCATGTTGCACACAATTTCATGTTCCTTTTGTCGAAATTATTTTACACAACATTAAGTATAGATTTTGATTAATGTATAAATGAAATAAGGTTTGATTATTTTATACGCAACACAAAACAGAGCTTTAACTACACGCATCCCTGACTTGGCTTTCATTACACGCAATCAAGACCTTCTTTGATATCGCGAATGGTACGCAATACAGTGTTTTACTAAATGAGATATTATTATAATATTATTATGAACTAGCCGTTATGAATAGTAATACCCACTTTTTTGAAATTTTATAAATTTTATATTTCAAAATGGACTTCATATTTGGATTCGTAATATATAAATTATCCTAGGGTGATTTTTTGGTATTTTTCTGAAAACTTTCTATTTTTGATGAATAGTGAAAACACTAGGTTAATATTTAAAAATGAAATATTTATTTAAATAATTATATATTTTATTTAAATTTATTTTAGGTAAAAATTTATACATATTACCTATATAAGTTCAATTTAATTCATTAGAGTCATTTTATAATAATTTTAGATATATGAAAATATTCTTTAACTTTTCACCGTCTTTTACCCACCGCCTAGGAGAATTTGAATGTTTACATAAAAATTAATTTTACCGCTTCTATGAGTGTAATTTTGAAAATCCAAGAGAAACGGTTAATATAAAGGATTAAAATGTGGTTCAATAAGATAAAAATATTTTTTGGTGAATAATAACTATTTACTTTTATTTACCATGGTTAAAAGTAAATAAGGTATTTAAGGAAAAAATGATATTATTATTACCCTAACACATGTTTTAATTCTATTGGATATGTGTAATGTGACCAAAAACAGTCATAGGAATAAAATATTACCCTATAGGTCCATTTGGATTGGATCAGGACATTTATTATAGTTTTATTTAAAGAAGAGTTAAAATAGTTAAAATCATTGTTTTATAACTAAAATTTTTTTAATATAGGGTTATACATAAGATAAATTCGAGAAATAATATTCATTAGAAAGATAAAATGATTTCCTACATAAATCTAGTTTATTTATAATTTTTATACATTAAATAATTTAATATATTTTTGACAAAATGATGATGTAGTAATTACCTAGTTAATGAAATATTAACAAAATTGATGTTATAAATTCCTAGATAAATTTAATTTAGACTTTTTATGTATTCAACTATTTTTATTGTATAATATGACTTGTTATTATTGATTTAATTAATATTTTTCGAACTAATCAAGCAGGTATGATTTTTTACTAAAATCAATTACCAAATAGTGTCAAAATTGACATAAAACAGTTTTTAAAAAAAATATTATATTATTAATTGTTATTCTATTCCTAAAAATCAATGGTTAGAAAAAATGACTTAGATAAGGTTATATATATGAATATTTAACCACTTGGGGTTCTTTTGTCTTGTTATAGTATGTTTATTAACTATTTAGTGTAAGAAAACAAGAAGACACGGTAAAAGGTAAATTATTTAACTTAGAGTAAAATCTAAATGATAAGGTTCAAATAGTAACCTAAACATGTATAAAACCAATGTTTTAGAGGATTTAGACCCATAACAACTTTATATATAAAATAAGTCACTTTGGTGCTATAATTTCCCGATTATGACTTTATTATAAAATAATATTTTATGTTTTTTTTCTAAAGTGCCCCTCTCCTCCCTTATAAAAGGGAACCTACTCCCTCTTCTATTTACATAATTTTGAGCCTTAATGATCGGAAAAACCCTAACCATTTTCCTTATCAACTTCCCTTGAAAAATTATAGAGGTTCTGGTCTTCTCAAAATACCAACTCTAGTGCCATAATAGGAAGTATAAAAGAGGTGCGCTGAAGAAGAGGTAATCTCTTCTACCGATTCTTTTAAGTTTCATTTCTTCTTCATCATCATATTGTTTAGTTGTTTCATTATAAATTAATAAAATCGGTACAAATAATATATTTATATTTTATTATAAATATTAAACAACCCCATTTCACCTTTTATCCATCCTACAGAAAATGAAATCACCGTGTGTGCGTACTTACAGAATATCATCTCCTCGCCGTGGTGTATTCTGTTTTTCCACCACCACATTACTTTGATGGGTATAATGATGTAACGAATAAATATATATATTTATTATAATATAATAATGATTCTTAGATTCTATATCATCCACTCCAATTCAATTCAATAATAATGGGAACAATATCATCGCTCGTGCGTACGTATGGATTACTGTCTCCACGAAGCAATGAGATTCATTCTCAATGTTAACCATTAAAGAATTATTATTGTGTATATATAATGAATAATAATGAAATATATGACATGATAATTCTACTGGATATATATATATATATATGTTTCATCCACTTACTTCCATTCAAGTCAATAAGGAAAGGAAAACAGCTTTCTTGCATACGTACGGTCTACCATCTCAATGAATGGTGTATTTCATTTCGTTCATCTATCTGTTATATATATATACTGAATATATATGATATATATAAATCATTATTTACATTTTGGAAGTATGTAAATCATGATATATGTAATAATAATATCAAGAACAACAAGTCCAAACACGTACGATAAATAAAACATTTTTAACCAAAACGCTGCATTAACATGGAATTTACAAAAGAACATGTGATATAAAGTCATAAGTGAATCATATATGATATAATAACAATGAATATGATTTTGTAATATGTCAATGACATTATTTAAATAATTATACCGGAGTTTTGGATACGTATGAATCATATTGGACCTAAGGTAATGGATAACTTTTCCAATCTCGTTTTTATCCGAGATTGTTTATTCGTAAGTATTTACTGGGGTTATATTTAACATCCATGTCCCGGCTTTCTAAAAATGGATTAATGTATGTTTGAATTCCTTTTTTCCCAATTTGATTTTTATTACATGGTATCTAAGGAATATTCCATTTTTTTACATTATGAGGTTCTTTTTTGACTTTCCGGCAAAAGTATGAGAATATTGTTTTTTAACAAAAACAGCATGAACGGATTTTTATAGTTTTATAACGCGTTATTTTCAATAATATTACTCTAAAAGATTTAATGACTATTTTGACCAAAATCATTTTCTTTTAAAATTTCATGGCATTTTGTGAAAAGAAAATGATTTTGAAGAAGAAAGGATATATTCCTCAAGAATTCATTTCAAGTGTTATATCAAAACCATTTTCCATATAAGATGGAATTATTTTATATTTTTATGTTTCAAGTATAATGTCTCCATGATTTACATGGTTTCACTATTCTTATGATGAACGTATATCCATTTTTTTATATGGATTATGTTATGATGGGATGATGTTTATGAAACCCATTTTATTCATTGGGTAATGTTGAATGATTTATGTTCAGGTTGTGGCACACATATGAATTATTCAATTATGAGATGTGTGGGACCTAGATCTCCCTCAAATGCATTGGGTATGGATTTATATCTCATGAGATAGACATGGATGGAATTGTATGTTAATCTTGTTCAGTGATACAGGACTGGAACGAGGGGTGAACTCGATTTAGAAAGGGACTTTTTCCACTAAGATGGTCTTGGCAGTAATGCCTTGGCAACTATAGAAATCATATCATGTGATTAATGGTTTTCCGCAATTAAATTTTTTATTCTCATGCTATTTTATTATGATTTATGTTCCTTTATGATCTATGCCTTACATACTTCCAATATTTATTTTTCAACTCCAGATATTGATGTTTAATCCTTATGTTCATGTTTTGATGTTAAAATGTATATGGTTTGTTTTAATTTTTCCATGATTACCCTTAATGAGAATTTGATCTCACCCTTAATGTGATTTCATTTCCCCAGTATATAAAGAATGGTTTTGGGTAAAAAATAGATGACCTTTATGGGAGATGTTGAAGATCGTTCACCAAGATTAGAAGATTATGTTCCATGTTTTCAAAGACAATAAACTATTATGGTCCTTTGGTGTCTGTTTTTGTTATGTATTATGTATTCTGAAATAGTAATGTAATGTCCATGTATGCCATGATTGGGTCTCTACAAAGACACCCAGTAAAGAAAACTACCCACCCAAGCCTCACCAAGGCACACTCCCCAAATAACACAAGTCAAGTAATGTAATAGTAATAGAACGTCGATGTTTGGGTACCTCATGCCACTTTCCCACTGGTTATTGAAGACATCATACGTATCGAACCTCTCCCACCATTCTCATTGCTGTCCCACTTCCAAACCCTTCCCGCACACACCCGGGCCATCACTACCACATATCTCCCATTAAAACACTAGGGCCACTACAGTCGCACGTCGCCACGCTTGCAAACACCTGGGCCAGGACATCTACTGCCACGCCCGAACACACCGGGGCCTCATCCCGAAGACACTTTGGAAACAACCAGCCCGCACACACCTGGTCCGACCACTACAACTATCCTGCCCGAAGAATAATAGGCTATAATGCACCTCAAGCATACTCAGCCTGCCCGAAGAGTCTTGGGATAATCAAGAAAGGGAGCAGAAAAGGATCCAGTAACCAGCCACTCATAGGAGTGTTCGCAAAACATCCTCCTCCATGAAATGGGTGTGTTCGATAAAAAGTGATCAATATGGGTGGGGGTGAATAAGAAACATAAGAACTAAAATTATATGTATAGGTAACAATCACTCATCCAAACTTTGGGGTTCCAAAACCAACATAAGCATAAACACCCTCATTAATATTCATTCTTAAAAAGGTATACCACTCACAGCCGAGTCACTACTCATTCCCAGAACAAATTCCCCATTGAACCCATTCTTGTTCTCATGTTCATGTCATTCAATTTATGTAAATTTTTTACTACTAGGAAACTAACAGCCATAACCACAAGATGTCAAAAGGAAAACAACCAATCATCACTTTGATGCATTCACACCGGGTTCTCTTGTAAGGTCACAACAACAAAATGGATCTTTGAGATCCCTCAAAGTACAGAAACCAAAGTTCACCTCAAGGTACAGCCCCACACATCCTCAGGTCCACCAAAAATGGAAATAACAACGGATCTCATCACTATTCATAGCATAGAACAAACACACTTACTGCCAAGACAGAGAAAACAGGTTTCCATATTCAATCACATCATTCATTTAGTTTCCCCCTTACGTTTTGGTTAATCGGGGTGTTCACACAAGGATCATAGTTCACTGGGATTCAATTTAATCGACTGAGTTTACGTGATTAACCAATTTCCATGTTACACCATTTATTCAAGTAATTCATCCCGAAGGATACAGAGGTTCATTAGTGCACAACAAAAGACCACCAAGTTCCATTATTTCTAGTGGGCACATGCCCGTACAATTCACAACACATAATCAATGATAAGAGTACAGAAGAAACATCAGGTATACCCATCCCTTCATTATTTAAAGGTCCAATTATTAACATTATTAAGTTTAGTATCATCCATCCATGCAGAAATAGTAGTAAACCCACCCCGCATGATACAAAGTAAAGAGATATGAAGGAAAACACTACTTGGATTGATCAAGGATCAACGTTTTAACTCTGGGCGCCATGAACTAAGGATGTGTGACTTATAGGGGTGGAACTTTGGGGACTCCAAGGATGAGTAAGAAAGCTACATCACAGGCACACCACATGCCTCCTAAAGGTGGTGGACTCCAAATGTACAAGGAATGAAAAAATAATACCATCCATGAAGGAGAAGGAAGAAATTTTATCGTGATATAAATATGAGATCCTGTTGTTACGAGATATGGAATTTTGAATGGATTTAATGTTGGATCGTGGTTTTCCTCGTGGTTTGGAAGTTATGCACAATGGAGTTAATTGTCATTTAATAATTCCCATCGAAGTGGTGGCCATAATGGTTTTACAATAAATAGTCGTCTCTAATCATAGGAAAACATGCAATAGGGGAGGAACTTGAATGTACGAGGAAAGGGTGTGACACTGAGGAAAAACTACACGTTGGGTAATTTAAGGGTCGCCCGGCTCTTGGGGGATTTTAGATATTTTTTATGGTCTTTTAAATGGATTTGAAAGAGCGCATTAAATCACTTTTATATCAAAAGATATGTTGCAGAGAAGAAAAAATCGGGAACTCGAAATGAACGACCTCGGTGATGACATGGTGTCACCGTCACGGTGCCACCCTTACGGTGCCACCTTCATGGTGAAATCATCACAGTGTCACCCTGACAATGCCACCTTCATAGTGCCAGCGTCACAATCCCAGCATCATGGTGTCACCCACATGGTGCCACAGTGATGGTGTCACCCCCACGGTGCCACCGTCATGGTGCCACCATCACGGTGCCACACTTACGATGCCACTGTTTCGCTGTGAGACTGTGACCAGTGCCACCATTTTGGTGGAACCGTTAGATGGAACCTTTTTCTGGAAAAGTATTGGACCAGGAGCATCTGGGCCATTACACGAGATACCTCTCAATCTATTCTCTCCCTCGAGAATCAAAACTAGACTAGAAGAAAAGAGAGGGGTCTGAACTAACACCTCGAAGATACCTCTTAGGAGTAAACTTCATTGATCTGTCGAACAACGATGTATACAATACCAATCCTCTACCCCAAGTAAGAACACCAAAATTCAAGGGTCAAACCATCTAGTCATATCAATTAGGGATTTCCTACATCCATGTCAAGATACTATCCACTTTTGGGTAGTGCTGACTCGCCCGCACGGGTTTAATCACATCAACCTTAATGCATCTTGATTAGGAATCAGTTCCTCCCATCCCCACAACTAGGACTCTTCAGACACACATACAAAGAACAAGGGAACAATTCATTACAAGGTTAGAAAGGTAAAAAGGTTCATCATCAACAAATACAATAATATAAGAATAAAACCCAAAATAGCTCTGGGTACTGGGTGCACATATGTGCCTCCCATTCCCAGGTACTCTCCTGGAGCCCATTATGCCCGCATAACACCCGAACCAAAGGGATGGTTTGTGTAAAGACCCGTAAAATTCAAGGGAAATTTTTTTTCTTAATTTTCTTTAGAATTTTACAAGAGCGCGGTTTCAGACGGCACCTGATTCCGAGGCCCGGAGTGCCAGGAATTAATTTCCGAAGTTTGGCACGGGTACGTTCAGTGAACGAACGAGCGGGAATTCCTAACTTTTGATCCGGTGCTCGGAATTGAAATCCGAGGGCACCGATGAACTCGCAGCGCCGTTATTCGCTTAAAGAGACCTTTTCGGGAGTTGCGTTTTTTGCGGGTTGAAAGTTACGTTTTGGGGTTTTTAGTTTGAGTTAAATAAAATTGTGAAGAACAATTTTATTACAACTAGTTAAAACCTATCAATGGTGGTTGGAAGTGGGACCCACACCCACTTAACCTCCCTTGGGAGGATTAAGTGTGGTGGGGCCCACACGAACCCCTAACCTTTTCAAGTTCTCTCAACATACTTAACCCCTAATTAATTGGCTTAAGTTACTCTAAATTAATTGTGGGAGTTAAGTCTTTTTGAATTTCAAACTTTGAAATTCTTTTGTGTTGTGTTAATAAAATAAGAGGTAGTCTTATTTTATTTTGAGTTCTTTGTTTTTTCTTTTTGAGAGCTCCTCTTCATCTTCTCCGGCGAAGAACGTCATCATCCTCAACGAAGAACGACAACACTTCGTCAAGGATCATCGACTCGGCGACCCGGTATCTTCGGACCTCTTCTTCCTCCTCGGACCTTCTTCGTCGGCAAACGAAGATCCGCCAACGTCGTGTCTCTTCGGGCATAACACTTCGTCAACGGATTTGACGAACGACGACCGCGACGCCTGACCTCCGCGACGCCGTCTTCCGCGGAACGTAGACGATTCTTCGAATCTTAAACCCGAGGTAGGGGTTGTTGGTTCATTATTTCTTTATTCTTTTCCTTGAACGTGGATCTCGCATGTCTAACTTGATTCTTGAATGTTTAAGTTGCGTTATTAATTTAACGTGAGGGGGCCGGACCGCACGAACACGGCCGAACCCCCTCCAACGATCTTGTTTGTTCTTGCGGGTGGAAGCAAGTGGCGTGGTGCCGTCGCACCACGTGGTTGATCGTGCATATATTTTACGTGGCGCCGTCGCGCCATGACGAGGAAAAATCTTCAAGAACGCGACGCCGTCGCGCCGCGTTGAACGAAATCATGGTACGGCGAAAGGGGCGCGGTGCCGTCGCACCGCACCGGACGACGAACGCCGCGGCCGGTTCCGGGCCGCGGCGAGACGAGGAGACCGCGGCCGGTTCCGGGCCGCGGCGGAAGAGAAAACCGGCGGCTGGGCCGCCGGCGTCGGAAGCCGAAGGGGGAACCGGAAATTATCGGTTCCGTTGGAGGAAACCGGCCGGCCAGCTGGCCGGCCGGAAGGCATTAAACCGGGGAAATTAATTCCCCGGCCAGCCTATAAAACCCCCCTCTTTAAGAAGGGGGGGGCGGTTCCATGTAAGGGGGGGGGGGCAACAGCCCCCCCGGTTCTTTATTTTAAATCGGCCCCCACGTGGGGGCCGATTGTTGCAAAGGCACGGCACAAGCCGTGCCGCCTTGTCAAACCGCGGGGCTTAGCCCCCGCGTGCGCCGCCACCGCGGCCCGCCGCCGCCGCCACCGCGGCCCGCCGCCGCCGCCACCGCGGCCCGCCGCCGCCGCCGCACCGCCGCGCCGCCACCGCCGCGCCGCCGTCGCCGCCGCCGCCGGCCGCCGCGCCGCCACCGCGCCGCCCCCGGGGGGGGGTTGGGCCGGGTCGGCCCGGACCCGGACCCCCCCGTTTCGAACCAGATTCGGTTTTTGGCTCATAACTTGAGCCTCGGACCTCCGATCGACGAACCGTCAGCGGCAACGCGATCCTTGGATCGAGGCGGTCGTTTCGGTATATCGCACTCAAGGTTTCGGATTACTTTGAGTTCGGCCGGGTTGGTTCGTTCACGAAACCAACCGGGCCTTCGGAGCGGAAACACTCATATCTTGAGCCACGAACGTCCGATTGACGCGCCGTCAGTCGCGTTGAGTTCCTCTCAGAGTGACGGATCTTTTGGCATACTCCGCCCGAGGTTTGGACGCAGGTGGAGTACGGTCGGGTTGGTTTTGCCTTAAAAACCAACCGGGCCCCGGAGACGAAAATGCCAATAACTCACAGACCGGGCGTCCGATTGATGCGCCGTCTGTTTCGTTGACTTCCTCTTGATGAGACGGAACTTTTGACATACTCCGCCCGAGTTTTGGATGCAGTCGGAGTATGGCCGGGTTGGATCGCACCCGAAACCCAACCGGGCCCCTGGAACGGAAAAGCTGATATCTTACAGACAGGACGTCCGCTTGACGAGCCGTCAGCAGCGTTGGTGGTTACGTTGAGTAACGGTCCCTTTGAGTATACCCTATGGGAGTTCGGGGTACAGATGAGATACGGCCGGGATTGGTTCGCACTAGAAACCAACCGGGCCCCTGGGATGAAAAGGCTAATAACTCACAGACCGGGCGTCCGATCGACGCGCCGTCTGTTGCGTTGAGACCCCTGTGATGAGACGGACCTTTGAGACATTTCTTCGTGGGACTTTGAGATACTTGGAGTATCGACCTGTAGCTCGTGGAGCGGACCCTCCCAGTGGCGAGCGTGCGATGTACGGAGACCGTGTAGCTGGCTGAGACCTGACGACTGCTTGACCGACTCGACTTGGAGTGAGTCGACTAGCCCAGTGGAAGGAGCACTACTTTCTGAGGTGCAGACCCATGGCGGACGGAGCACTACCTGTGTGACAGTGCATACCCGCGGTGCTCGTCCGGAGAGTACCTCAGCAGGCTACTAGGGGGTGTGCACTATGGAGTTTGGGTGACATACCTCGGCGGGAAGCACTACTGTGTTTGGGTGGCTGGCCCGCAGTACTCGACAGGAGGAGTACTTCAGCAGTCTTAGGTTAGTGAGCAGTACCTCGGAGTCGTGACAGGACCACTGCACACTCCAGAGACGGAGCTCTTCAGCAGTTACGGTTTCGATAATGAAAATCCAGGTTTGAGCTGAGACTTTTGACCTTGTGTTTACTTCATGATTGAGATGGGTTACTTGATAACTTAGGTATATGTATGGGCATATACCTGGGTAGTGGTTATCCGTTGATCTCATGATTCTTGTGTTTCCTCATGACTGAGATGGGTTATTTGATAACGTAGGTATATGTATGGGCATATACCTAAGTAGAGTTTATCTGTTGTGATCTTCTTGTGGTTATACTTGTTGGTTTTAGTGAGACCTTGATGGTCTCGGGGTCCCTACTGAGTATCGTTATACTCACCCCTGCACGGGCTATGCCCGCACCTAGTTGTGTTGGTTGAAGACGACGGCCAGTACTGGCAGAGGCCGAGTGTTCGAGGACTGGACGGTACCTGGAGGTGGACAATACGACGTGGCGGTACCCAGAGGCAGACCACTGGGCGGGACATACTTGGAGCAGACGGCGGGACCCGAGGAGCAGAGGAGCTATCTGTACCCACCCTTCAGGTGGGGTTTCCAGTGGACAGCTCGGCGTAGCTGCTTTACTTTTCAGTTGCTGTTTTCCCTTTCGAGTTGTACTTTACAGTTGGGCTTGTATTTCCGGCCCCTTTTTACTTTCCGCACTTTTAGTTGTACTCTGTTTTTTCTTAGTGTTACTTTCCGCTTGCTTACTCTGGGTGTTTGTTTACTTTACAAAGGCAATGCCTTCCCTTTTTACCGGGATTTACGCCTTGGTGCTAGTCGCCAGCCCCTGGCCTATGGAAGGCGGGCTTGGGGTAGTCACGGCACGGACCCCGAGGGCGGGTCGTGACAAATTGGTATCAAAGGTGGTCGGTTCTACCGCAGACTCTGATCTTTCTTTCTGTGAAGCAATAATGTTAAGGGTACCGAGTGTGGTTTCCAGTACAGGGAGTCCAGTGTTGGTGCGGGCGGCCGACGTATCCATACACCAGGACCCTGACAACTGATTTCCGACTTTGTGCACGAAAACACTGATTGCGTGTGTGTTTTCAAAGGATTTTCCCCTTAAAACAGCTCAAACCAGGTCAGCTCACCAGGTATAATCGTTTGATCGTGTTACGTTGTTTCTTTCAGGATGTCTTTTCTCAGACGACCAGCTAGAGCCCGGAGGGATGAGCGTGCTGACAGCCCACCGAGCGACGAGGCCTCGGTGCAGGGCCCTTTGTCAGCAGTGGCACCGGCGGTAGCTCTACCCGCCGAGCCCCCGATGCTTCCAGCAGCAGCCGCTGACGATGCACGTCGCCTCAGTGCACTGCATGAGTTTCAGCGCCAGCGACCGCCCAGGTTTCGCAGGGAGACGGATCCCCAGGCTGCAGAGGACTGGCTGGAGGCAGTGGTTCGAGTGTTTAGGCTAGTGAGGACACCAGCAGACCTCATGGTGATCCTCGCTGCGAGCCTACTACACGCAGCAGCAGGTAGGTGGTGGAGCCACTTGTTTCAGTTTTTCGATGAGATGAACTTCGCATGGGAAGACTTCGAGACCTTCTTCAGGGTGGAGTTTGTGCCAGTATCTCTACACCCCGAGCGTGTACAGGAGATTCTGCCTTTGCCGCGTGTTTTTCGATCAGAAGCCGAGTCATCTGTGGGCAGTAGACAGATGATGCAGAGGTCTAGGAGGACCAGACCAGCAGTTGGGCGATCTCGGGTTTTAGGACCGGTGGTGCAGGGCACCCGGAGTGGGAACAGAGCTAGCCGTGCAAGGAGCAGGTTGTGTTACTCATGCCACGGAAAAGGCCACATGGCTCGTGAATGCCCGACCCGCCATGCGGAGGAGCAGCAGACGGTTGAGGAACCACCTAGGCAGAGGCAGAGGTTCGACCGTGGCGGTCCGCAGGGAGGAGGCGGACGAGGCAGAGGAGCTGGCCGAGCAGCAGGTGGTGGACGACGCTTTGAGGCTCTGCCACCACCACCACCAGGAGGTCCACCCCGACCACAGGGAGTAGGTGAACATGCGAGAGCACAACTTCAGGCAGCTGAAGCTTACGATCATGGAGCTCTGGGAGCAGGTGGACAGGAGCGGAACTAGTGGATACGTCTTTTGTACTTCTAGTTCCATGTTGATGTTGCTTTTGTGTAGCGTCTTGTATTATGAGCTGCAATAATAAAAGACGCATCCTTTGTGATGTTTTCATTCCTGTCCTCTTTTGTGGTGTTACTAAGAGGTTCTAGTTGACTGTTGACTTGAACCTCACTTGTGAGACATCTACTGGAGGAGACCAGTTACCACACACTGATGCCGACAGTGTGACTCAACCCTTGGAGGCGAGAGTAACGGTTGGATCTCTTAGTAGTAGCGTCGAGACCTTACGACGTCATCCTTGGTATGGATTAGTATCATCCATGTTAGGATTGACTGTTTTAGGCAAAGAATATGGTTCATCCAGGGGATGAGACCAGGTTTCTCTTATCGGCAAAGAAGAAATCTCGCAGCTCTTGTGGGACCAGAGATGGTCCGGGCCACGTCAGAAGAGGTCCATGTCATCCAGGAGCGGATGAGGAAAACACAGATCCGGCAGAAGTCATACGCTGATAGGAGGCGGAGGCCACTAGAGTTCGAGGATGGTGACCACGTCTTCTTGCGGGTCTCACCTCGACGTGGTATTCGGAGATTTGGCCGAGACGACAAGTTATCTCCGCGCTTCATCGGACCCTTCCAAGTCCTCAGCAGGGTTGGTGAGGTGGCTTATCGCCTGGCTCTATCACCTCAGTTGCACCGGGTGCACGACGTCTTCCACGTGTCTCAACTGAGGAGATACGTGCACGACCCGACGCACATCTTTGACCATGGGGAGCTTGACGTTGATGATGGGGCGACTTTTACGGAGGTTCCGGTGGAGATAGAGGATCGACAGGAGCGGGTCCTACATGGGCGATCGATTCCTCTTGTGCGCAACAGATGGCGGCACGGGAATCTCCAGGAGAGCACATGGGAGCGGGAGGCTCAGATGCGTGCTCAGTACCCTCTTTTGATTCCCTAGTTTTTGTTGTATCTTTACGGGGACGTAAATCCCTGAGGTGGGAGTAATGTAAAGACCCGTAAAATTCAAGGGAAATTTTTTTTCATAATTTTCTTTAGAATTTTACAAGAGCGCGGTTTCAGACGGCACCTGATTCCGAGGCCCGGAGTGCCCGGAATTAATTTCCGAAGTTTGGCTCGGGTACGTTCAGTGAACGAACGAGCGGGAATTCCTAACTTTTGATCCGGTGCTCGGAATTGAAATCCGAGGGCACCGATGAACTCGCAGCGCCGTTATTCACTTAAAGAGACCTTTTCGGGAGTTGCGTTTGTTGCGGGTTGAAAGTTACGTTTTGGGGTTTTTAGTTTGAGTTAAATAAAATTGTGAAGAACAATTTTATTACAACTAGTTAAAACCTATCAAAGGTGGTTGGAAGTGGGACCCACACCCACTTAACCTCCCTTGGGAGGATTAAGTGTGGTGGGGCCCACACGAACCCCTAACCTTTTCAAGTTCTCTCAACATACTTAACCCCTAATTAATTGGCTTAAGTTACTCTTAATTAATTGTGGGAGTTAAGTCTTTTTGAATTTCAAACTTTGAAATTCTTTTGTGTTGTGTTAATAAAATAAGAGGTAGTCTTATTTTATTTTGAGTTCTTTGTTTTGTCTTTTTGAGAGCTCCTCTTCATCTTCTCCGGCGAAGAACGTCATCATCCTCAACGAAGAACAACAACACTTCGTCAAGGATCATCGACTCGGCGACCCGGTATCTTCGGACCTCTTCTTCCTCCTCGGACCTTCTTCGTCGGCAAACGAAGATCCGCCAACGTCGTGTCTCTTCGGGCATAACACTTCGTCAACGGATTTGACGAACGACGACCGCGACGCCCGACCTCCGCGACGCCGTCTTCCGCGGAACGTAGACGATTCTTCGAATCTTAAACCCGAGGTAGGGGTTGTTGGTTCATTATTTCTTTATTCTTTTCCTTGAACGTGGATCTCACATGTCTAACTTGATGCTTGAATGTTTAAGTTGCGTTATTAATTTAACGTGAGGGGGCCGGACCGCACAAACACGGCCGAACCCCCTCCAACGATCTTGTTTGTTCTTGCGGGTGGAAGCAAGTGGCGTGGTGCCGTCGCACCACGCGGTTGATCGTGCATATATTTTACGTGGCGCCGTCGCACCACGACGAGGAAAAATCTTCAAGAACGCGACACCGTCGCGCCGCGTTGAAAGAAATCATGGTACGGCGAAAGGGGCGCGGTGCCGTCGCACCGCGCCGGACGACGAACGCCGCGGCCGGTTCCGGGCCGCGGCGAGACGAGGAGACCGCGGCCAGTTCCGGGCCGCGGCGGAAGAGAAAACCGGCGGCCGGGCCGCCGGCGTCGGAAGCCGAAGGGGGAACCGGAAATTACTGGTTCCGTTGGAGGAAACCGGCCGGCCAGCTGGCCGGCCGGAAGGCATTAAACCGGGGAAATTAATTCCCCGGCCAGCCTATAAAACCCCCCTCTTTAAGAAGGGGGGGCGGTTCCATGTAAGGGGGGGGGGGGCAACAGCCCCCCCGGTTCTTTATTTTAAATCGGCCCCCATGTGGGGGCCGATTGTTGCAAAGGCACGGCACAAGCCGTGCCGCCTTGTCAAACCGCGGGGCTTAGCCCCCGCGTGCGCCGCCACCGCGGCCCGCCGCCGCCGCCACCGCGGCCCGCCGCCGCCGCCACCGCGGCCCGCCGCCGCCGCCACCGCGGCCCGCCGCCGCCGCCACCGCGGCCCGCCGCCGCCGCCACCGCGGCACGCCGCCGCCGCCGCACCGCCGCGCCGCCCCCGGAGGGGGGGGGGGGTCGGGCCGGGTCGGCCCGGACCCGGACCCCCCCGTTTCGAACCAGATTCGGTTTTTGGCTCATAACTTGAGCCTCGGACCTCCGATCAACGAACCGTCAGCGGCAACGCGATCCTTGGATCGAGACGGTCGTTTTGGTATATCGCACTCAAGGTTTTGGATTACTTTGAGTTCGGCCGGGTTGGTTCGTTTACGAAACCAACCGGGCCTTCGGAGCGGAAACGCTCATAACTTGAGCCACGAGCGTCCGATTGACGCTCCGTCAGTCGCGTTGAGTTCCTCTCAGAGAGACGGATCTTTTGGCATACTCCGCCCGAGGTTTGGACGCAGGTGGAGTACGGTCGGGTTGGTTTTGCCTTAAAAACCAACCGGGCCCCGGAGACGAAATTGCCAATAACTCACAGACCGGGCGTCTGATTGACGCGCCGTCTGTTTCGTTGACTTCCTCTTGATGAGACGGAACTTTTGACAAACTCCGCCCGAGTTTTGGATGCAGTCGGAGTATGGCCGGGTTGGATCGCACCCGAAACCCAACCGGGCCCCTGGAACGGAAAAGCTGATATCTTACAGACAGGACGTCCACTTGACGAGCCGTCAGCAGCGTTGGTGGTTACGTTGAGTAACAGTCCCTTTGAGTATACCCTATGGGAGTTCGGGGTACAGATGAGATACGGCCGGGATTGGTTCGCACTCGAAACCAACCGGGCCCCTGGGACGAAAAGGCTAATAACTCACAGACCGGGCGTCCGATCGACGCGCCGTCTGTTGCGTTGAGACCCCTGTGACGAGACGGACCTTTGAGACATTTTTCGTGGGACTTTGAGATACTTGGAGTATCGACCTGTAGCTCGTGGAGCGGACCCTCCCAGTGACGAGCGTGCGATGTACGGAGACCGTGTAGCTGGCTGAGACCTGACGACTGCTTGACCGACTCGACTTGGAGTGAGTCGACTAGCCCAGTGGACGGAGCACTACTTTCTGAGGTGCAGACCCATGGCGGACGGAGCACTACCTGTGTGACAGTGCAGACCCGCGGTGCTCGTCCGGAGAGTACCTCAGCAGGCTACTAGGGGGTGTGCACTACGGAGTTTGGGTGACATACCTCGGCGGGAAGCACTACTGTGTTTGGGTGGCTGGCCCGCAGTACTCGACAGGAGAAGTACTTCAGCAGTCTTAGGTTAGTGAGCAGTACCTCGGAGTCGTGACAGGACCACTGCACACTCCAGAGACGGAGCTCTTCAGCAGTTACGGTTTCGATAATGAAAATCCTGGTTTGAGCTGAGACTTTTGACCTTGTGTTTACTTCATGATTGAGATGGGTTACTTGATAACTTAGGTATATGTATGGGCATATACCTGGGTAGTGGTTATCTGTTGATCTCATGATTCTTGTGTTTCCTCATGACTGAGATGGGTTACTTGATAACTTAGGTATATGTATGGGCATATACCTAAGTAGAGTTTATCTGTTGTGATCTTCTTGTGGTTATACTTGTTGGTTTTAGTGAGACCTTGAGGGTCTCGGGGTCCCTACTGAGTATCGTTATACTCACCCCTTCACGGGCTATGCCCGCACCTCGTTGTGTTGGTTGCAGACGACGGCCAGTACTGGCAGAGGCCGAGTGTTCGAGGACTGGACGGTACCTGGAGGTGGACAATACGACGTGGCGGTACCCAGAGGCAGACCACTGGGCGGGACATACTTGGAGCAGACGGCGGGACCCGAGGAGCAGAGGAGCTATCTGTACCCACCCTTCAGGTGGGGTTTCCAGTGGACAGCTCGGCGTAGCTGCTTTACTTTTCAGTTGCTGTTTTCCCTTTTGAGTTGTACTTTACAGTTGGGCTTGTATTTCCGGCCCCTTTTTACTTTCCTCACTTTTAGTTGTACTCTGTTTTTGCTTAGTGTTACTTTCTGCTTGCTTACTCTGGGTGTTTGTTTACTTTACAAAGGCAATGCCTTCCCTTTTTACCGGGATTTACGCCTTGGTGCTAGTCGCCAGCCCCTGGCCTATGGAAGGCGGGCTTGGGGTAGTCACGGCACGGACCCCGAGGGCGGGTCGTGACAGTTTGTCCATGGAGCAACTTCTTCATGGGATCCTCGATCCTCATCGGTATTTCTACAAATGTTACATCAGCCTAGATAACTATATTTCCCCATTCAAGTATTTTTAAATTGTTTTGTAGATACCATTAGAGATGAGACACATGGAAGACGCCATGCATTCTCAGTAGCAGCGGTGGTAGCTCTAGCTAATAAGCCACTTCACTGACCCGCCACAACACTTCAAATGGTCCAACATAACAAGGATAAAGCATAATTCCCCTGACGAACCTCTGTTTCCCACGACGAGGGGAGACCATCAAGAACACGTTGTCCCCAACCTCAAACACCATGGGTCCCATCCTATTATCGGCATATGACATTTTCCTATCATGGGTTTCTTTCATCGTCTCCCATATAAGCTGATCCTTCTCAGTCATGCTTTGCACCACCGCTGAGCCAAGAATACTTGCCTCCCTGACCTCTATCCATCACACAGGTGAGTGATGCGGCCTTCCGTACAAACCTTCGAATGGAGCCATGCAAATGGTAGAGTGATGGCTCTTGTTTTAGGAAGACTCCACTAGAGGAAAGTGGCATACCCACGATCCCCCAAAGTCCAACACAAATGCCCGTAGCATATCCTCCATCGCCTGGATGGTGCATTCGATTTTCCCTTCCATCTGGGGGTGGATGGTAGTGTTGAGGCATAATTTGGTTCCAAAAGCATGTTGCTATCCTTTCCAAACTCGTGAGGTAAACCGAGTATCCCGATCAGAGACTATAGTCCTCGGAACCCCATGCAACTGCACCACCTCATCCACGTAGCTCTATGCTAGGGAATCCACTATACTCGACTCCTTGATCACTAGGAAGGGAGCTGATTTTTTCAGTCGGTCCACCACTACCCATATAGCATGGCAACCCCCATGAACTCTATGTAGTCCCATGATGAAATACATCGAGATGTCATCCCACATCCACTCAGGGTCATTTAAAGGTTGTAACAGACCTCCTAGGATGCGGTGTTCATCCTTCACCTCATGAATAATGAGGCACTTTGATACTAACTATGCCACCGCCTGCTTCACTCCAGTCCACCAATACATACTCTTCAAACCCCAGTACATATTTGAAACTCCTGGGTGCACTGCTAGGGGTGATTTGTGGAACTCACTAAGAACTCTCTTCGACTTCTTCTCGGGGAAAAACATCCTACCTTGAAATATAATCCAATTCTGACCGTCCTTCGACCATCCTTCTGAAGCATTTCCCTTGATATTGTGATTGTGCATTACTTCAGTCTCTGAGACTCCCCGCTGAGACTCCTCTACCTGCCGCAATAGAGAGGACTGCACTATCATTTGAAACAAGAATCCTCTACCACTATCCATCCTTGTATCCAGCTATAGGGAATCCAAATCTTCCATTTCCTTCCAATCATCTGATGATTCTCAGACCACATCCTTCTATGACTTTATACTCTGGGAATCATCCACCATGTTCCCCTTTCTCAAGGGGTAGGATATTTTGAAGTCATAGTCATGAAGGAACTCTATCCACCTTCATTTTCACAAGTTCAGGTCCCACTGAAAGAAGATATACATCATGCTCTTATGATCCGTGAAGAATATGAAGCACTCCTCAAAGAGGTAATACCGCCACAAATTGAGTGTGAACACAACCACTGCATGCTCCATATCGTGGGAGGCATAGTTATGCTCATGGGGATGTAACTTCCTATACCCATAAGAGATAACCCCTTGTTATTGAATTAGAACACACAACATGACTTTCCCTAAAGCATCATAGAACACCTCATATGCTACCCTTCTTCTGGAAATATCATCATTGGGGAACTAACCAACTTCCCCTTCAGATAGCTGATGGCTGCCTCGCACTGCCCATTCCACACAAAATCCTGATCCTTCTTGGTCAAGGCTATCAAAGGTGCTACAAATCGGGAGAATTTGGGCATGAACCTCTGGTAGTAATATACCAGTCCTAGTAAACTACGAACTTTGACCACGTTCTTGGGTGCTTCCAAGGAAACAACTGCCTTGACCTTCGATGTGTACACCGTTATCCCCTGCTCAGACACCATGTGTCCAAGTGCACTTCTCACATCCAGAACATGAATTTAGACAATTTCCCATAAATTTGGTGATGTTGGAGGACCTCTAAAACCATTATCAAGTGTTCAGTGTGATCCTCCTCTGATCTTGAGTAGATTAGGATGTCATCAATAAACATGACAATGAACCGGTCCAGGTATTCCACGAAGACGGAGTTCATGAGCCCCATGAACAAAACTGGTGCATTCGTAACGCCGAACGACATGACTAAAAAATCAATGTTCCCATATCTGCACCTGAAAGCAGTCTTCGAGATGTCCTCCTCCTTCATCTTTAACTAGTGATATCCCAACCATAGTTCAATCATTGAGAACCACCCTACCCCTTTTAACTGGTCAAAAAGTTCATCTATTCTCGAGAGAGGGTAACAATTCTTGACCCTTACCTTGTCCAGTCTTTGGTAGTCTGTGCACAGTCTAAGACCATTATCTGCCTTCATTGCGAATAAGACTAGAGAACCCCATGTTGATGCACAAGGTTGAACAAAACCCTACTTCATCAGATCGTCAATCTGAATCCAAAACTCCTGCAACACATAAGGCACCATCCGGTAGAGGGATATCTAAATCGGATGAGCACTAGGTTGCATGTCTATCCAGAATTCAACATCACGTTGAGGGGGTAGATTCGCCACCTTTTCAATGAAGACATTCATGAACTCACTAAAGATCCCTGAGTTTTCCACCATCTCTGTATCCATTGAATCCACAGGATGTTTAGCAAACAAGGAAAGCAGGGCCTCCACTCGCCGATTACCTTCCGGGTAACCCCACTCGCCGATGAAAGTCAGGCGACATCCACCCAAATCTGAAAACATGATCTTTCCTTTGAAGTAATAAATGACAGTACATACAGATAATACCAATTCAATTCCTAGGATGACATCGTATGGCTATATCTGCAATAGTAGAAGATCCTTCTAGATAGATATTTCTATATCATCAGTCTACACCCTTAGCAAACATAAGACAAGTCGATCTGACCTCCAACTAGCATACTCAACACCCAGGTAATTGAAAGTCTCTCAGCGTCTAAACCAAGAGAACGATCCAGACTAGGTGTAACAAAAGAGTGTGAATTTTTTATATCGAACAAGGCATGGACACGAGTACTAAAAAAACTGATCTTTCCTCAAACATCTTTCGGCCCTGCTGGAACTGCTACCTCTATGGCGTGTAACTATCCATGCACAGCTTCTCTTCCCCTCGGATATCTACCACCCCCCTGACTGTGCCATAGTAAAAGTACTTGAGGAACACCCTATGGTCAGCCTCCTCCTTCAACATCATCCAATGGAGGAGTGGGTGCTCACTGTCCCCAATGATACTGCTGAAAAAGGATAGGCAGAAAACTTCTGTGGATGAGGCGAGTGTTGCACCATCCCACCGCCACCGTACTGTACTTGGTCCAGACATTGATTCTAAAGGTTCCCACAGCTTCCATAGATGAACCTGATTGGTCTTGAGCCCGAAAGGAAAGGGAGAGAACTGGGAGATCGGAACAGAAACTATTGTGCCCTGATCCCTACCGGCCTAAACCTAGAGGGCCGTAATGTTGGAGGCCTACAACTGACGACCTTCCCTTCGATGAGACCAACTGGATTCCCCCTCACGATACACCTCCAATTATTTACATCCATTCCACCACTTCATCATTCTTCTAGACCTCCAAGTATGTTGGTAGGGTTAAGGGGGTAACCGCATAATGAAGGGAAGGTCGTAGTGCCTCCTCTAAATGACTTTCCTGAGACTATTCATCTAGAAAGAGGTATGATGAAAAGAAAAGGAGATCCTTGAACTTGATCCCCAACTCCCTCACTGACAAACCCCCCTGCTGGAGGGGGTGTAGTTCCTGCCTCTTCTCAGCCTTCATTGTGGAAGAGAGGAATTCTGGCCAGAACTCCCTCTCAATGTCATTCCACATCATCTCTGCCTCCCACTTCTCCCAAAGATAAAGTGTCCACCACTAACGCGATACTCCATACATTTTCATTACAGCCAGAGGAACCTAGTACTCCCTCTGAGCCCAGATTAATATGAAAGCTATCACCAACTCCTCTAGCCAGCTCTCTTTCTCCACGTCAGAGATTTTTCCCTCGTACTTCCTGAGGGTCTTCCACTGAAAGGCATGAAGAGTCCTCTGCCACTGATCGTCCTCCTCCTCCCGGTCAGCTCTCTTTGTATCAGCCAAATAAACCTCTTGGGCCTCAATCACCCGCACTACACTTTGTCGTCATCCGGGTGCCATAGCTGCAAGGTAAACATGGAATGCATAAGACTGAGTGGTGTAGAATATTGATTTTAAATAGTCTTAGACTTATTATTAATTTTATATCATCAAAATACCAAAAAAACACATGAACACAATTCATTATGTAGAATTCTCCTTTCCTAGGATATCTACCCTGCAACTAGTGTAGCCACACTTGGTCATTCGGTAGGCTCAGAGTCCTTTCATCGGATCAAAGGGGGCCCTAAAATCCCTTGTCCTAGCTAGTCTTCCTTGGCCTATTTCATGCACCAATATTTTCCAACAATGTTTCCCTACCATTCCATGAAATCCTCATAGTTCCAAACTCCGAACACCATCCTATCTCTCAAAAACCTCCCACTGATACCATTGTCTCACATCCCACCTCCACCAAGATGAGAGAAGAGATAGTAGGTTACTAGACCCTTCCTTATTCAAGTTGAAGGAGAGATAATGACCTTTGAGACCCGCCTTCAATAGGTCCTGGAATGGCGACCAGCACTAAGGGTATAGAATCTCACAAAAGGTGGAAGGAATTACCCTTTTTATTTAATTTTTTCGGGAGATAAGATAGTAATTCCCAACAACACCAAAAGTGAAATAATAAGTAAATCCAAAATAAACAATTCCCATATGCATGTTCCAAATGTAGATTCTACAAGGTACAAGAATAACCCATAATTAAAGATCCAAAGGAAAGGGAAAAAAGAAACAACAATTGTCCCAACATCCGAACTAGTACGATCTTGCACGATCCTTGATGTCCTCCAAGAAACCTGAAAACAGTTTTATATTCATAGGGTGAGAATATAAGTATACTCAGTAGGGAAATCCAATGACTCTCGTGCACAAGTAGGGAGGCATTATAATGCCCCATGATAAAAGAGATAACCAAAACACCCAGCAAGGAAAACTACCCACCCAAGCCTCACCAATGCACAATCCACAAATAACGTAAGTCAAGTAATTTCATAGTAATAACACATCAATGTTTGGGTAACCCAAGCCACATTCCCACTTGTTATTAAAGAAATCTTATGCATCAAACCTCACTCGTTTTTCTCACTGCAGTCCCACTGCCACACCCTTCCCACACACACCTAGGCCATCACTACCACACATCCCACTCAAAAACACCTAGTCCACTATAACCACACGTATCCACACCCTAAACACCTGGACCATGACATCTACTGCCATTCCCGAAGACACATGGTCCTCATCCCTAAGGAACATGGGAAACAACCAGCCCGCACACACCTGGGCCAACGACCACAACTACCATGCCCAAAGAATCTTGTGCTCTAATGGACCTCAGGCCGTCACAGCTTTCCCGAAGTGTCTTGGGATATTCGAGAAACTGAACCGAAAGGAGATAGAAACCGGCCACTCATACGAATTTTGGGAAAAACAACCTCCCTTAGGAAATGGGGGTGTTTGGCACAAAGTGCTCAACATGGGTGGGGCGTGAATAAGAATCATAAGAACTATAATTATCTGTATATGTAACAAGAACTCATACCCACCTAGGGGTTTCAAAAAAACTATGAATAAACACCCTCATTAATATTCATTGATAAAATGGAACACCACTCACATCTGAGTCACCACACATTCGCAGAACCAATTCCCCATTGAACCCATTATTGGTTTCATGTTCAAGTGATTCCATTGATGTAAATTCTGCACTACTGGGAAAATAACATGCAAATCCACAAGATGTTGAATGGAAAACAGCCAAACAAAAATATTAATAATTGACACCCGGTTCTCTTGTAAGGTCACATCAACAAAATGGATCCTTCAGATCCCTCAAAGTACTAGAACCAAACTAAGCCTCAAGGTACAGCCCCACACGGCCTCAGGTCCACCAAAAACCGCAACAACAAAGGATTCAATCCCCATCCATATCAGCCCATATGAATAGAACAATCACACATACCGCGAAGACAGGGCCATGAGGATTCCAATTTCAAGAAAATCATTCATTTAGCTTTCCCCCTTACTGTTTCATTAACCAAGTTGATCACAGAAGGATCGTTGTTCACTGGTCATCCATTTAATTGGATGAGTTTATGTAATTAACCAATTTCCATTTTACACCATTTATTCAAATAATTCATCTAGCACCAAACAAAGGATCATTAGTTCAATAAAAAATTACACCAACAGGTGTGCTTTTCAGTGGGCACAAGCCCATACAATTCACATCACATAATCAAGTATACAAGTACAACAGAAAAATTGGTTATAGACCCCCTTCATTCATTAATGGTCCGTTTTTTATCATCATTAAGTTTGGTCGCATCCATCCCGGAAAAAACAGTAGCATACCCCCCCCCCCCACATGATACACATTAAAGAGAGAAGAAGGGAAACACTACTTGTATTGATCAAGGATGAACATTTTAATGATTTGTTCCAAGAACTAGGGATGTGAGACTTGTAGGGGCGGAACAGTGGGGACTCCAAGGATGAGTAGGGAAGCTCTTGCATAGACGCACCACTTGCCTTGAGAAGGGGGTGGACTCCAAACGTACAATGAAGGAAAAATAAGACCAGCCAAGAGGGAGAAGGATGAAATTATAGCGTGATATAATGTTTAGATCATGTTGTTATGGGATATGGAATTTTTATTGGCATTGAAGTTGGATCATGGTTTTCAACACAGTTTGGCGGTTACAGACGATGGAATTAATTGTCATTTAATAATTCCCATCAGAGTGGTGGCCATAATGGACGTGCATTAAACAATTTTCTCTAATCATAGGAAAAACAAGCAACATGGTAGGAAATTGAAGGTATGGGGAAAGGGTGTGACACTGAGGAAAAACCAGACGTTTGTTATGTTAAGGGTCACCCGACTCTTGGGAAATTTTAGATATTATTTATGGGTTTTAAATTGATTATAAAGAGGGAATTAAATCATTTTTAGATCAACAGATATGGTTCTGGAGAGGAAAAAGTTGGGAACTCAAAATGAAAGACCTTGGTGAGGACATGGTGCCACCATCACGGTGCCACCCATACAGTGCCACCTTCACGGTTCCAGCGTCATGGTGCCAGTTTCATGGTACCACCATCACGGTGTCACCCACATGGTTCCTCCATAATGGTGCCACCATCATGGTGTCAGACTCACAGTGCCACCATCACGGTTCCACCGTTTCGATGTGAGACCGTGACCTGTGCCACCATTTTGGTGGAACTATTTGATGTAACTATGTTTTGGAAACGTACTGAACCAAGAGGGTCTGGGCCATTATGGCTACAGTTGTACTTATGAAGATGAAACACATTAAAAATATCATTCATAGAACTATAACTATTTGGAGGAGACAATTAATAAGACAATAGTTTGATCCTCACCCAAAAATGAAATGGTCTGATAAAACAAGGTGATATCATTACCTCCATCCAAATAGAATGGTGACCAAATATTAATGAAAAAAAATACATATTAAAAAACCGTGAACTAATTTTTTTTTTAAAAAAACAGTTTGGAAAAATTATTTTGTATATTATTAAATATATCCATATGTTTCTGAATCACCAAAAAATGTTCTTATGACTCTTATATGAGACTCATCCATAATAATTCTAACACACTCACCTTCATCCTACATAAGGGTTACAAGCATGGACGAGCATAAGAAAACATGTATGGTCCCATCTGAATAGTTTAAGGATAGATATTATTATAGGTGAAATAAACTGGTACTATGTTCTTCACCCATGACCCACAAAAACAATACATTCATTTTCGCATCATTCCGTTGAAAACTCAGATAGCGTTCTATGATTTAAAATTTATTAGTGGGTGGAAAGAGTTTCTCAAAACAAACATGAGTACCAAGATCCTTATTAAATCCTCTATTGATGTGTGAAGTACAATTTGGTTAACAATTTTAATAATTAACTCACATCACCCCATAAAAACACATAATCTCTCAAACACACATATCACCAAACAAATCAATAGTTAAAGTATTAATAATTAGAATAAAATGGGATACTTATTTCAACCGGTCCAAAATCACCCATATCACATCATTTTTTTAAATACTTGGGAGACCTAACAAAAAATAAATTGTAACGTATTCACATTTCCACTATCAAAAGGATAATGGTTATAAGAGACCAAGATTCTACTGATTCTCATCGTTCACCTGCTACCAAGTGTAGAATTGTGTCACAAAATATTTGATAGACATCGTCATTACAAACCACCATTATTTTCTACTATGGTCACAATATCTAGTGGTTAGTTACATATTCACTTCCCACATTTGGGTATGACACTCATGCATCAAATCATCTTTCATGAAAATAGGAAAAATAACATGATAATGAACATTGATAGTACTGTTGTCATTGATAACCTAATCATAATGTGATTACCCACCATCTTCAATTTTTCTCAATTTCAAACACTATATATTCTCATACTAACTCTAATTTACATGGCTTGGAAGTGTGAAATTCATTAATAAGAAACTGAAATTTTTCATCTCCTATACCTCTTAAACCGCTACCATCATCTCAACAAAAAAAGACATCATATTCCACAAAATGTATTATATATAAACTTCTTCAGTTTTTGTATTCTAGATTGACACATCATAAAAACTACTTCCCTTCATATGTATAAAATCTATCTCAAAGTAAAATGACTACTAATAATTGACCCATAACTTCAGCCATAGATTTAAATCTTTTTAAATAAATTCATATATCAATAACATGTAAATCATTCACCATGAAGCTATTTACAACAAAAAACTAGGGAATAAACTTATATGTCCATATTTAGATCATCCATAGGATGATTCCATACATGTGTATTCAACTTCCATGGTCAATATTATAGGAAAAAAATTTATCCACAAATACAAACCCATGTCCAACCGTGGAGGAATCAAAAAACAAGCTATAATCTTCCCCCAGATCTGGTAGGATCAAAATCGGTGCAGTGGAAAGATTTATATTTAACTCTATAAAGAAAATATCATGTACTCTAGACAATTTAATCTTGAAACCCTTCATGATCATGCCGATAAATTGTGATTTTAGAAGATAAAAATATTGAATGAATCTATCAGGAATTCCATTGAAACAAAAAAAATCATGGGATATAAAAAACAATCATATGATGTTCAAGAGAAACAATTTCTTGACCATTCATTGGGTCAACTGAGACACCTTCTCAATGATGATGTACCCTAATAAATGTAACCTATAATTTTTTTTAGCATAGATATCTTGGTTTATTTTTTATTACCTCTTATAATGATCATGATGATTTTAATTTTTTTATAATGAATTTTATATGTCTAGGAGTACCACATGATGGAATCAATGGATAATAAAAATCTAATCCATGTATGGTAGAATATTTGGTTTCTAAAGGGTATCATCATTGATGGTCCTTTTTTCAATCCAAACAGATTTTCCATTTGCACATACAGACCATACCATCTCCTAAAATAATTCATTTTTATACCAGAATCTCTCACTATCAGCTAATGATAACATATCCTCAAATCAATCATAGATAATACACAAGGATCCCCAATCTAGTAATAATGATTCAGGATAAAATGAATGGGATACCTATTCTTAATGACCATATAGTTCATTATCCACTAATAAAAATATAAATTAAATGGATTCTAAACCTTCATAGATAATAAAATTATAGTAACAAAGGGTACATTCTCATAAAGGTGAATAATTTATTCTATAAATCCAAAAAATAAGGATTCGTCCCCCACTGGTTCCATTCAATAAGGATGAATGTGAACTAGTTTATATCCAAGAATCAACTCAATTGTGAGATTTACATTCATCTTAGGAGGCATCCCTGAGACGTCCTTAAGAAACTTTTCTTTAAACATATCCTCTACTAGTGCACATACATTACGATTCATACTCCCATCATCTGACAAATGACTCAAGATATGGGAGGTGAGATCCCCCATTTTCAAATGAATTATTCCTCATAGCATTCCCCAATATCTAATTATTCATGATGAACATATCTATCACCCTTATGATATGTCAATCTAACCATCCAATGGTGAAAATAGATCTAGGATCTATACTAGATCATCCAATCCATCCAAAAAAAAATTAAAAACATAAAATTTCAAGTATAAACATATTTAATGTGAAATTAAACTCACAGACATCATGTTGGAAAGGATTTCAAAGGTAAATTTACATTGGTGTTACTCTAAAAAATGTGTTTTCCATTATAACCCCATATAAAAACTCCGCAAATAGACATAGACCATTTCCATTTGGAGAATATGTAAATAATTTTTTCCCTTTTTTATATAAATTTGTAGAATGTGTACAAGGTACAAAAATTATACCTATAACTATTGATGCACCATTCTCATTATCAACATATACATGCTACAATTCATTTATCTAAAATATTCATCTTCTTTATGCTCATTTTGAGTCCCCTATGATGCACTACTCTACTAATACTGAATCTCATTCCCTGAAACACCAAAGTGACCACCCCGACCGTCATGGATATTAGAACTCCAACTGACCTACTTTTAAGGCTAAAATACCCCCTTAGAATATTCATGTTTGGATTATATCCTCTCCCACTAACAACTTTTGACCATCCCTATAGTACTTATGAAAGTATCTAATCCTACTACATGGTCAAAACATATCTGGTGGTAGAAGAAACCTACTACATGATGACTCAACTAGCCAAACTAATTATAAAACACATGAATACAATATTAATTAACTGATCCTTCTCTCTGGTTAGTATTTTTTCTAGTACTTTGGGGAACATTATCATAATATTGCATACTAACATAAAAATATTTAAATATTTGTCATATATTATAAACCTACTATCCTTTACTGGATTCCTCTTTCAGGTTATTATAAAAATGATATCTTAATTTAGTATTTCAACAATCTTATTAAATTAAAAGATACAAATATGTGAAATAATATAAAATTTATTTCCCTCATGAAAAAATATCCACACAACTACCCCATACCCTACTATTTCTGGAAAAAGTTTTGTTAGTTTGTTAATTGGAATGATTAGTCAATCAATAACATGCTTCCTTAAGTCAACCCTAAAACCCTACCCCCCCCTCCTCTTTTAGTGTCTCTATATAAAAGTTATCTACAAACATATCATGAATGTCATTCCATACCATGACCTCCAAATTCTCATATTGAACTTGATTATACCACCATAAATTCACTGGTCATTATAATATATTGGCTAATAACTTTATTCTTTTCTTCACATGATTCTCTAAATGTTCTAGGGCTATCTGGATAGGTTCAAACCAAAACCCATCTACCATAGGGGTACCTTCAATAATGATCATAAAATGGTTTTGCAGTCATAACAACCAAGTAATATTAACCATATTTTCTACAGCTCTTTATGTGTAACCTTCTATAAACTATAGAATAGAGCTGTAATGTCCTAGAACTACTCTTCTCCCCCCTCAACCGGAACTATAATCGATTCTTTTCCCAATAATGGAGGTTCATTACTAGAAATTTCCTCTTATAACCATATGAAAAAACATTACTATGGAGGCATGTGTCTACAATTACATGAACACATTTTAGTGCACAGGAAATATCCCCAACAAATTTACACTATATATGTTAAATTAAATACATTAAAAATTATCCCACATACACTATCGCATAGTCACAATCATAGCAACATCCCTTCTCTCAACCATCCATATACTTGTCCATGGAAAACATAGTGTAAATAAATTCATTTTTATAAAATTTATATTATAAGAACATATTAAACAATTATAAATTACAGAATTTAGAATCTTTTAACCATAATAATGTCATTATTAGGTTCCATTACATTTGATTTCATAAAATAAGGGAAAAGGTTTTCATTTACCATAACTTATTCATAACAAGATTTTCCATATGTTTCTAATATTCTTAATGGAACATAAATTCATTAGGGGATGGATTAAATTAAAGAAACTAAAAATTCATTGCATTCAACACAATGAGTAAAATAGTATAAAATAACAAAATTCCATAAATAGTGCATCAACCAAGGTAAAATAACATCCAAAAGTATAATAAAACATCACGAGGAACATTTCTATAGTGGTACAATAGGTTTTCCCCAATAATGGGCTTGATAAACTCATGCATGATCTCATTAATAATGACCACCTCATACAAGTATCATGTAATCCTTTACCATATATTAAAATGACTCAATAGAAAAACAACCTCTAATATAACATTCTAATGTCTTGACCTGGGAGCCACATACCAGTGCCCCTATCCATTTCATTATGAGACCTCAAGCACACCGCCCCATACACCAGAGGATTCCAACATGTAGTGAGGGTTAAATACGATATGTGGGAAGGAAATACCATCTTTTTTAAAGAATGATAATAATTATAATAATTATAAACAATAACTAATACAATATAATAAAAAATGACCAGAAATCTCATGACAATCCAAAAATATAAAAAAATAGAAAACCCCAATTTAGTAAATATTTTATTCCATACAAGAGTGATGTTTGGAATTAAAATGTAAAATAAAGATATTGAAACTAACATACAGGTCCCTATATCATGTTAAGTTCCCTCAACCATTCTCTACGCTGAATCACATATTAGACATATAACATATGGATAGTAGCCTTATCTAGGCATGAAAACATGAATTCTACTCAAGTACGAATCAATGACCTAATCATTGTGAGAGTACATCTTAGTAAGTCACCACAAAAAGTTTCGAAAACACTATTTTTTATATAATAGTTTATGAGGTACTATAAATAAAAAATTCATAAAGAAAATAGGTCTCATATTTATTAATATTCAATTGACCACGTTTTCTATTAGGGTCATGGTGACAATAAAAATAATTACACTTGCTTCATCCCATGATGGAGTGTGAACAATAATCAATTATATTGTATTCCTTCATGGAATATCATTAATTAATTGAGTCTAATTTCATTTCATCACCTTCTACTATCAGTCAGTCCCACATCATTATCTCGAGTACATGGATCAATAGTCCAGAACCAATATAACTTGTACATAGAGAGTCCTTATATAACCAAAATCGCATTTACATGGAGTATAGGTTAAACAGAAATACGATTTCATGAATCCATGGCATAGAGCCTCCGTTTCGATACCATTTGATGATGAGTATTAGTCCAACACCCACACATTGTTGTTTCATAAATATATATACATCTTGGGGAAAAATCAATTACACATTTTATGAACCATTCTGATCCCCATGTTACATTTCATTTAAAAAATAATCAAATTTGACCATATTTCAATCCATTATCTATTCAACCAAATATACCATGACTTTTCACATAAATAATAAACATTTTTTATGTTAAGCCAAATAAATTTTATAACAAGCTAACTTTACAACATATTAACAATTACATTCATTTCATAAACCCTCTAATTTCAGATTCATTTCTTAATATTCTACTTTTGTGAGGTTCTTACTGAGCAAAAAAATTGGTTTTTTGAAAATGACAAATAAAAGGGTTTCGAGGAGTAATGCATAAATATCATTTCACATAATTTAGAACACCTAGTGGTTTCCATTTAACTCGGTGTCATATTCTATGATATATTCAACAAGATCCTTGAGGGATCTACAAATTTCATAGGGATTAAATTCTATTTTATAATAGTAATGAATTTATACAAAAATGAAATGAAACAAAACAACCACAAAACGAAGCTCAGTAGAAATTATATCCAAATTATCATATAGAACACATAATATTGGATCATTGATAATTGGTCTCCCAACCATATCATTTAATTCGATGTAAAATATTTAAATTACCAAAGGATAGTGAAAACAACGAATGGTTTTGATACCCTGAAGAATTAGGATTGGATATTATATCCTTCAACTGATCGAACCATAAAAATAAAAAATCATCGCAGAGAATAAGGATATTTCCATAGTGGATTGGAACTATGGTTAAATGGAATTTAATAACAAAATATAATTTATGAATTACCAATTACATATACTTATCTGAGAATATAGTCATTTAGAAGGATTTGAATCTCCTGAAACATTCTACTGGCTCAAAGGGGGTAAACTCTCAACCATTCATTGAAAATCGAGTTTTTTATTCGATGTTTTTTTAATCAATAGGTACATAATGTATTAATTTGTTCTAGATCAATATATTTCAGGCTACAAACTATAGTCCAAATGGTTTTGTCGCATGGTTTTGAAATCAATGCTCTAACTATGTGGTTCTTACTGCTTAAATCCAACCACTCACATGGTTGTCATTCATGGTTATAAAAATTGTGAAACAACCATTCAATTTACCTCTATTCATCATTTCAATGATTAAGGGGTGGCTACACATTTATCTCAAACCATACTCCCCATTTTAGGGAAAGAAAATGAGACACATAGTTATCCCTAACCAGGTACCAACCATGCACAAGCTGATAGGCTTCAAAAGTTATCTTAATTATCCCAAAATGGACCCTAGGAAAGGCTCAACAAAAAAATGATCAAAACAACGGTAAAATAATAATATAAAATTAGTACTATATGTATCAAGAATCTTTTGGTTATTGAAAATTTTAATTAGATAATAATATAAATTATTTTGAAATATAGAATTGAATATTTTTATTAAATAATGTATAAAAATATTTTAGATTATTTAATATATTTTAATAGTGGGAAACTATTTTAGTTTATTAATTAATAATATTTTAGAGATGTAATTTAATATCCCCAAATTGATCCTAGTTAATGGAATAATTTATAACTATCTAAAATATCTAGAAGGAAATATGGTTTGATTGCATAAACATTTTCACTGATTAACCTAATAAGACAAAATGATCATTTCGAAAACAATAAAATTTTATTAAACTATTGGTTTGGGATAGGGGATGGAGTGGGTGTGAGTTTCATGAGGTTATTCCATTTGTGAATGGATTCATTCGATATTATTCAGTATGATAACCTTTTATACAACAAGTTAGATAGTGTGTTTCGAATTATATAAGGGTTGTGGCACATTAATATATAGTATTTTGATTGACATTAGGTTCCAAATATTTTTATATTTTAGAGATGTGAATAATTTTGGATAAGATGGTAATTTTGGTTCTACTCAAACCTATAATAGTACAAATAGATATAATCAATTCGGTTAATATATCATTATGTGGGTAATAAACAATGGGGTAGATGATTTTATTTAATTAAAAGTTTTAATTAAAATTTTTTGGAATGTAATAAGCTTATTCATTTTTATACAAGTGGTATATGAGAATTTTTATTAATATAATGAATCAATAACATGTTTCTTCCCTTTTAAAAGACCAACGTGGGCGTGTGTTATGTTTATGTGTCTTTTTTGAATGTATTCACTAGGAAAATTGTATGTGTCATTTAATTAGAGGGAAAATAAATCTATAGTGGGAATATGACTATAATTTGATATATAAATATATATCATTCTGTGTGTGTGTGATATTGAAAATATAACAAAATATATAGATGTTGTTTGGGAAAAATGGTAACAATTATGATCAGTATGGTGGTGATTATGTTATGGATGACATGCCCATACACAATGGTTATGTGATGTTTTTTATATAATATAATGGTTGAGGAAGGTAATTTCTCAAAAGGTGTATATATTATAATAGCACAATGGTCTCTATGGGTTTATAATAACCAATTTTTAGTGGTTTTTGTGATGATCATGACAGAGGGTAGACACAAATAATTTCTTTAGTTTCCCAGTGGGGGGATAACAACACAACCTGCTAATAAGGATTTCTGTTGAGTTTAATATCAGTGGATAACTAATTACTGATATAAGTGTGACTAAAATTTACATTCATGTTTATATAAACATGGTTTTTATGGATTTATAAATAGGTACTTGTGGGGAAAAAACTTTATAAGAGATTTATAGTCATTTTTTCATGTGTTAAATTAATGTGATATAGATTTGATTTATTATTTTCTCTATTTGAGGTCATATGAATTAATTTGATGGGGATGTATAATTATTTAAAGATTTATTTTTTTCTAATATATTTGATGTGTTTTTATGGTAGAATATGGTGATTCATATTTATATATTTATTTCATTTTAATCACAACAAACATATATTAATTTATATAATTTAATCACATAGAATCAAAAAATTTCCCTTGATTAACCTATAAAATATAGGTATATTATGAACATTACTATATAATTTTTTTTGAAAATTATATTGATTTATTAGGCCATGGTGTCAGGTGAACTTGGTATTTCACATGGATGCTATATTGGTGGAGATTATAGCATTATACCTTCCCCATGGTAGAGAGTAGATGATAGGATTTTTATTTTTTTTACTCATTTCCTTTTCATTTTATGATATATATTTAAATTTAAATTCTATTTATTTTTATATTGGAAAATAATTATATTATTCAAATATATGTATTTTTTTCTATGCTAAATGGTAATTTTATTTATATGTTCATTATGATATATTATTAGTTTTGGTTTTTAACAAATGGACTATTAATGGAGGAATATGGTATTAACAGTAAAACTTGTTATTAGATCCGGTGGTGTCACATTAAGTCTAGGTAATGAAAATATAGTATCGACCAAATAGATTAGAGAATGTTTGAGTGTTGGGAAATATGAGGACTTTATGGTTGGTTAACAAGTATTATTTCATAAACATTTTATGTGATGTATATCCTTGAAACAATTTTGAAACAACATAAGTGATTACGATCTATGAGACATGGTCATCAATGGGTCAATACAAAAAAATGTATGGTAACTATATGGTGTTTTAATGGGTTTTTATTTAATCATATTCTATTTTTCTAACATGTTGATTGTTTATTTATAGTTCTTAGGTGTATTATTCAATTGTTGGTGATTAAATAAGTTTTCATATTATAAATTACATGATTATATATCACGGGGTTGATATTTTTCATTTGTTTATAGTAATACAGAATATATGATATAAAATGGTGTTTTCATGTTGATGTGAAATATGACCATAAGGTTTCGTATATGAGTGTAGACATGAAGGGTTTGATATGTAATGAATATAAACATAAGAGAGTTCTATAATTGTTTTTTGTCAAATAATTAGGGTTTAAAATCTAATCAAAACATTTAGCATTTGATAATGAATGTTGGAAATTATTTTCACCTAAACAAGATCAAATATGATCATTATATTCCTTTATCATTGATTGTTTATAGTGGTTTAGTGTATTAACAAGGAATCTAATTTTTTGGGATTATTATTTGTTTATAATGATATTTAATTGGATTAAATTGTTCTTCAATAAATATTATATTTTATCGAATCATAGCCAACATATAAAGTAGTATTTGTTAGTGATGTTGTAAGGAAACTCTATTGTTTTAGAATTTAGTGTTAGATTTATGTATTTTGTATTACTTTATCTTAATTTTATGACGATTGGAAAATTTATAGTTCAAAATTTAAAGAGATAATTGAGATTACGATACATCGTTTCTTGGGGATATCTTCTTAAATTTTAATTATAGTGGGATTTGAAAAATATGATATTAAAATGATGTTATTTCAATAAAATGGATTTTTTCTAGGGATTAAACAGTTGGTTTTACCTCAATTATTTTATAGAGGTGGACTTTATTTAATTTCTATGTAATAAAGCATGATGTGATTATTTGGGATTCCGTTTGTAGTTTATTATTTTTTATGTTTTTTGTGAAGCACATGTCCTTGTAGATGTTTCCTGACATTTTGATGTATCCATTGTGGTGGTATAACCCTTTTTCTCTCTGTATGAAAAAATTTACATGGTTGACAGAGGTGTAAGGAGCCTATTATGACTATTTATAGACCAATACCTCAAAATCCACATAATTAGATTCCATATTCGAGAATGTGTAGATATCTTTTGGTAAACTAATAAAAGATGGTTCTATAATATGATTTTACTATATGCTTATAAAGAGACCCGACTAAAGAGGAGGAAGAGGTAGTTTTTAAGGATAGTGAGGAGGATGAGTTGGTATAGGGAAACAATTATTCATAATGGTTTAGGAAATAGATATGTGTATTGTATTTATAGATACAACTTTCTTCAACTAATGTCATTTTTTCTATTCAAATGAATATTAAGGAATCATATTCATTTATATCATCTTCCCTATATTATGGTTTATAACATCTAGTTGTGAATTTAAGGCCCTAGAATGATAGTTTAAATTTTTAATTAATTAAATGATATTTTGAAAATATAAGCTTAGATACAATACCAACCTAAAATAAAGCATCATAAATTTAACTAAGATAAAATATTTAATTAGACGATTAATATAGTAAAATTATGTTAATTTATTATGATAAAATAGAAAATTGTTTTTTAATAATTTATTTTATATATGTGTTTCACATATTATTATTATTTTTACATTTTTAAAATAATTTTTTTATATGTAATAAAATTATTGATTATAATATAAATAATTGGAAAAAATTTATTCAATTATTCAATAAATATTAATCAATTGTAATGAATTAAAATAATATACTTTAGTGATAAAATGAATTTTTCTCAACTAATTATACAATTTCTATATATTGGGTGTATTTAAACTGATTGATCACTATTAAAAAACGTGAAAAATATTGATAACACTAATAATATACTAATTTTTATTTTATCTAAATATTTACCCATGGTTTGGAAAATAAATAAATCAATTTTATTTCAAATAAATATTTTTTTAAAAAATATGTTTTATAATTTATACACGTTAATTTTTAATTTTTTTTATCAAATACCAAAATTTATTATAAATAAATTTTTTCAATATTTTTTATCATCAAATAAAATTGGATAATAATTTTTTTTCATTTTTAATTTTCAATAATTTGCAAAAATAAATTCTTGTAAATTTTTTAAAATAAATATTTTTCAAAATAAATCATCTAATAAACATTGTATGTTTTTAAACTATATTAATTAATTGGGTATATTTTAAATTATAACTTTCTTATTATTATTAAACATATAAAAAAAATTCACCCATTGAATTTGTGATTGATAGTAAAAAATAATAAAAACACTCTCATGTATAAATTTATTTACTTAAAAAATTGTTTTTTGGAAATAACATATAATTTTAATTAAATTTTAATTTAACATATTGTGAAACTTAATTACAATAAATTGATTCACAATTTAAAATAAGCAGATATATATTTGCTAATAGTTATATTATAATGTCTCTAAAAAACTATTATTGTTAATTTTAAATAAATATTAATATGATTGAAAATGAGAAAAAGAATGTTCCAAAAATTTTACTAAATTTTCATGAAATAAAGACTTCATAAAAACCTAGCTAATAAAGTAATAATAATATTTCTAACTAACCATTATTAACCTAAATCACATAAATCCCATGTTATTCCACCTTTACCCCTCACCTATTGTTAAATCCAACCGATATTTCCTTATTTTTAACCTTTATAATGACATCACCTACACGCACCTCAATCCAATGTTTTCTATTGAATATCTCTAGAAACCCAACCTATTGTTCCTCTACTATAATACTTAGAAATAATTGGTGCACCATTATGATATTAAATTTCTCCATATCATCTAATTCAAATAAGTCATTTAAGAGAAGACTCATCTCCTCAAAAATATTATCATCCACCCCCATGTATTTTCTTTATTTATCATTCTCTTTTATTCACATATAATGCTATTATAAACTTGTTAATAAAATAAAATTTTCATAATTACGTGTAATGCCCCGACCCCAGTTACCCAGAGTCGGTGCATTATTACATAACATTGGCATGATCACAAAGGATCAAGTCTTAAAAGAGCGATTAGTTTAGTAGTCTTGGAAACACTAGATATATTCATAAGTCTTACATTACATCAAAAGGTAAAAAAACTACAACAACATCTTGTATTCATATCCCCTCATACTATCGATGTAGGTCATTCATAAATTACTTCTTCATTCCAGGGAAAAATAAAACACTGAAAGGGGTGAGCTCAGAAGCTCAGTAACGATAACATTATAGCAGAAGCTTTCATAGATAATCATAAACACTTAAGGCAGTTTATAACTAAAATGAATGCCTTTTAAACTTGAACTTCATCATAAAATGGCAAAGATAAAATAAAATAATTCCTTTTACTTAATCACATGGATATTATACTAGTCGAATGATCACATGAAATATCAATAACCACTTTCATAATGATGGAATGCATAACGCCAGACTATCATAACCACATAGCCAAGGCCTCGTGCCAAGACTACAAATAAGATTTTTCCAAGGCCTTGTGCCAAGACACTAGTTTGTCTCATGAGACCTACCGATGCATCGGGGAGATATAGCGGGCTCCACCCATCACTTATTAAGTCCAATGCATTCCTCATATGAAAATTTTTAAACATAACATAAACATTCATATTAAAACTAGCATACGAAATGTCAATACATTAACCACAAACCATGAATGGTATAAAAATAGCACATCCACAGTCAAACATAACTCATTCGATACAATATGGAAGATTTTATTCTATCACATTATCCTCAATCAATAATAATTAAGTATGTTGACATAGATGAAAATAATCATCAAAACTATTTGAGAGAAATATCCCCCTTTTTCTTGAAATCATTTAAAAGTCACACTATTTGTCGAGAAGCCATTTAAAAATAGATTTTTGAATCAAAGTATCCAATACCACTTTGAAACATTTTAGAAGGAGTTTTAATTTTAAAACTTTAATGCCCATATAAATAAATCCTTAAAATCATTTTTAAAACATGGACATTAAGGAGAAAGATTTAGATGATTAAGTCTATAAAACATTTAAAAATGGTTTTTTAGTTAGAGATTCTAACCAAAATAGAGACACTTGAATAAAAATAATTGACGTAATAAAAACTTTGTAATGTCATGAGAATAAAGGGATTCATGATATACTATGTCAAAGTACATTATATACACCACATAAAAGTGATTTGGTGTATAACAACAAAGAAGTCTCAATGGAATTTAAATTGAGATGAAATCTCTCATAAAGGCCGTATCCTTAGATTAAGGATAAATCAACGAAATAGTTATGTGTGACAAATATAAATACACTAAATATGATTTTATATTTAGTGTAAAACAATCAAAGGACATTCACACATATTCTAGTAAAAACAACACCAATGAATTAGATGTTTGTCTCAACAAATTGAGATTGATTAAAAATTACTCTTATCATGTTCATACCGATGACATTGAGAATATATCAATGGAGTGATTTTTTGTATAAAAAGTATATCCACAGAAAAGGGAGTGGAAATTATGGCATAATCAAATGAATAGTGATTCCACACATAATCTTGGAGTAAAATTGCCAATGAAGTATGCATAAAGCCGGATGAGTGGAAATTGAAATTTCAAATTCCATTATTGATTTGGTAACATAAAGAACATGCACCCATGAAAGAATGATCATACAATGATGATGTAAATATACATTAATTATAGTATATTACACAATGTATACAAACATGGTCAGTATACACACCACATGTAATAAATAAGTGGTGAACAACGGAATTCTCACGGAATTAAAAGTGAGATAAGAAACCCCTTGCATTGTACTTTTACCTTGGTCGAAGGTAGGTTAGCCTCATGTATAATGGTGAAATAATTGTTATTTAATTATAAAAGAATCATATTCATTAATATGATATCATATATGATCTTTTAACATTGATTTGATAATAATATCTTAGAATTATCATCATTTCAGGTGTTAACTTACTCGTTTTCTTTTATATGTTTTGTTACGTAAGTCGTGGTTGTCATGGACAGGTTGTATCTTATTCATATCCAGAATGATATCAAGTCCTAAAAAATTATTTTCAATTCATAAAATGATAATTATACTTGAGTGGATACGATGGAGAATGAATCTCATCACGTTCGTGGAGAGGGTAGTCCGTAAGTACGCACGAGCGACAATATCATTATTTTGATATTAAAATAATATATAATTGGATGGTATATCATATATAATGAATCATTATCATGTTATATTTATTATTTTCATTAGTTACACATCATTATTATACCAACCCAAATAATAATATATTGAATAAAAATTACACCACAACGTGGAGATGGTAAGCCGTACGTACGCACGTATGGTGACATGTTATTCAAAGGGTGGATAGAATAATGAATATGGTTGTACCATTTTTATAATAACATCACATTATATATTATATACTGTATTTATTATTTTAGAATGGTAATAACAAAGAAAGAAGAAGTGGAAGAAGAAAGGAACTTGAAAAGGGGTGGTGAAAACATTACCTCTTCTTCGGGCTCTTCAATTTGATTTGATCAAAAGAGCTCCTTAGGTTGGCTTTATGATCAAAATAATGCCTCTAAGTTGTAGTTAGGTATGTTTATAGAGTATTTGGGCAGGTTGTGGCCGAACCAAAAGGATTTTTAGGTGTGAAGAAATGAGAAGGATGAGTGACCTTTTATAAGAGGGGTGAGGGGAACCTTTGGAAAAGCTAGAAATATTAATTTATAATAAATTCATATTCGGTTCATATTGGCTAAAAAATTTATTATTTATAGTTTAAGGTGGGGATGGGTCGAAAACCACTCAACCAATAGAATTTAGACAGGTTTGGGTCATCATATTAACCTTATATTTAAGTATTAACTCTTAGTTAATTAGTTTCACTTTTACAATGTCTCTTTGTATTTTTATATTATATGGTTAATAAACATACTATATACATCCAAGAGACCCCCAATTGGTTCATTAATGATACACCTATCGTGATATAACTCTCTTGGCCGACCTTTAGATTTTTATGAATTTAATATCAATTCATAATATAATATTTGTTTTAAAAAACTCTTTTATGTCAATTTTGACACTATTCAACATTTGATTTTTGTGAAACACATAACAGAATGATTACTTCGAAAAAAGTGAATTAAATTAATACTAATATGTCATATTTACTTATAAAATTAGTTTAATTCAATAAAAGGCTCAAATTATATTTATTTTGGTATTTATAATATCAATTATTCTAATTTTTCACTATTATGGTAATTACAGTATCACCATTGTGACATAAATAAATTAAATTATTTAATGTATAAAAATTATAAATAAAATATAATTATGTAGGAAATCTTTTTAGATTTCTATAGAATATTTATAGTCTAAAATATAAAATATATAACACTATGTAACAATTTGTTTTCTAAAAGATATATGCTTGTGTCATTTTTGAATTCATTTTAACTTAATTAAAATAAAGTGTCCCTATCACCTTCAAGTGGCTCCATGGGGTCCCAAAATCGCCCAAAATATGCCTATGGTCGAACATGTATCAACCAATAAGTCTAGGACACGTTTTATTGTAATTTAGTATTATTATAATATTATTTTTTAACCCTTATTTACCGGATTTACCCTTAACCATGGTAAATAAAATATTTACAGAAGTAATTATTCAAAATGTCTAAAAATAATAGTTACCTTTTTACACATTTTGAAAATCTTGATTCCAAATATGGAATCTATTTTTCCAAATTCAAAACACAGAAGTGGCGAAAATTAATTTAAAATTATTTCCCGTTGTTAAAACAAAAAAGCGTGTTTTAAGAGATAATAACTATCAAAAGATTGACAATTGTTTATATCCGGTTTAATTGTAAAATTATGTCCAATGACCAACATTGTATTAAATGGTAAAAATATATTCTAAATATACTTTAAGACCACTAAAATTCACAATTTATCACTATTAATTATTTTGATTAAAAAAGTTGTTTTTAATTAAAATTTAGTAATTATCACTATTCATCAAAATATTAAAGTTATCCGAAAAGTACCAAAATTTTACCTTAGGCTAAATTCGATATTCCAAATCCAAAAATGAATTCCATTTTTAAATATAAAATATATATAATTTCAAAAAGTAGGTATTGCTATTCATAACGGCTAGTTTGGTTGGTTATGGTGTGTTAGAACTCGGTGTTGCGTACAACACACGCTATCACATTATTCAATGAGAAGCGTACCGTAAAAGCTTGGGGTGTTACATTCTCCCCTCCTTCAATAAATTGTGTCATCGCAATTTTTAAAATTGTGCTTGAGAATATAATGGAAAGTCCCACATCAGAAAAAGAGTCAACAAAACTATCACTTTAAAAGAAAGAAAGAGAGGTATAAAGGTCAACCAAGATAACCTATACTCATATTCCATGTAGGAAAAAATGCATATGGATTATAATCTAACTGTCATGTTCTGATGGAGAGGGATAGAAATCATGATCAGGAGAAAGTTAACAATAAGAAAGCCACCAACTTGTGTTGGGACAAACGACCATTAGTCTCATAGTAGGAAAGTAAATGGAAAACATTTTTTTGTTTTATGTTACATTAATTTATGATATTGATTAAGAATATAAAGATATATAATTACATTTTAGGTAGAGTTTCATTCTTTAACAAATTTCCACCACAAACTCATTTTTTTTAAACGATGAGTATTCATGATGACTTGGTCACACTGGAAGAGCTAGAATAAACTTCTATAGAATCACATGATCCATGCAGGATGAACTATATATTTACATTTTCTTTAGAGATTAATCAAAACCAAATTGGTTAGTACAATATCTAATGATCCCCCAAAAGGATATTCCTTGAGGGAAATAAACACTAATCTTAATTTCCAAAATTAATCCAATAATACCCCAAAGTTAAATAAATACAATTCAATAATCAGTTGTCCTTAAAATCCTTTAATATAATCAAAAATAATATTGAAATCCAATAATTATTATTAATGTAGTATTCCACGTTAAATTGTACCTCCAAATGACATTAATTACTCTTAAAGTCACATACTTAAAATCAATTAACCTAATCATTTCCATAAATAACCCAAATAATTATAAATCCACAATAAAAACATAGATAAAAATCCACCATGACTCCTCAAATGAAATCCCATACTACTCTATTTTCCTTTGTCATATAGTGTTCTCAACAAAGTGAACAACTTCCAAAATAACATTTATCACTTAATCACCAAATAATTTTCCTATACTAAGGGTATTCATTTGATAAGACATAAGATCCCAAATCAAATTATTATTGATCAATAAAATCAGTTAACTAAAAATAATAGTCACACTAACTAGGGACTTCACGTAGTCCAGTGGTAGGCGATAAATCCCAATCACACTTTGGTTGTGGGTTTGATTCCCACAGCTTTGTCCGACGTGACGGGTTGTCACACGGTCTACGCGTTGTCCTTTTTCAAAAACTATATTTTATAACATTACCAAAATGAGATAAATTCCTAAAAATACCAAAACATAATTTAACCACAAATCTTATCTCATACCTTGCATTTTTATCCCAAATTATAATAACATATAATTTCCTCAAACCCAATGATCATATAAGACCAAATGGTTATTTATAACTATATCCGCAACAGAAAAGATAATTCTTCCTCAAATATCATTTTCACATGATAAATTGCAGGTTTACACATACAAGAGAAAATTATTCCAAAGTAATCCCATCAATAAATAGCACTAACACTTTTAAACATTTCACCATCCATTTATTTCCACACAGGTTCTTCATCATATGTTCCTCGGGTTCCCACATTTCCACTTCCATCTTATGATTTCTCCATAGATCTTTTACCAGACGAGTCATCCGGTTTCTCAACACTTGAACTTTGGTATGAAGAATTCTGATAGGCTCTCCACAATAAGATATATCGGGTTCCAGTTCTAATTCTTCATAGGTGAGTACATGCGTTGGGTCAGGCATGTATTTTGTCACTAGAGATATGTGGATCACAACATGAACTGTGGAGAGACTAGGCGGATTTTCCTTTTGGTAGAATGCGTTCATGTGTCACAATGGTACCTCATGAATCTTTCACAGTCATCTACTTCCTTTACCCAAAAACTCCTCATCCATCTTGGATTATATCGATGGATGCATCGATGCAATATAAAAAAATAGTTATTTCTTATATATAATTTTGATACATCATCTTTAACATGTTTTTTTTAGAAAAATTCTCACTGATTCATCTTCAAATATTTCAAAATAAGGTTTTTGTAAATCAGTTTTCATATATCCCAAAAGACATAAATATATAATTTCATACATATAGGCTGCTCGAACGTCTCCCTCTTCTGCAGCATCTAGAAAATCATTTAGTGCATCGTAATTTTGAGATAAAGTGAATAATTTGAAAAGACCCTGATGGTACTTCCCATGCTTAGCGTGGTATGAAAGTTGAGTGTGCAACATTATCCCATAGTCGGTACATGATCCTTGAAAGAATCGTGCAATGCTAGAGGTATTGTATGTCTCATAAAGTTGTTTGCATGTAACTTGGACATTTGAAAAAGTTTCAATATCGTCTGCGCATGACTTCTGGATAATAATTGTAAGTAGTTTTTCAAGAAGAGAGAGAAGAGTTGTTCGTGATCTTGCTCCCTCCATGTTTCAACTAACAAAAAGAAAATACAATTAGGGTTTTTGAATACTTATCTAATAAGAATGTAAAAAAAACAGGCATAATAGGATAATCTTGTAATTGAACAATATATCCTAACTTGGGGTACCCAATGTTAAAATCTATGTTATCCACTATCTATTTGAAGACATATATTCTTAAGGGCATTTTTTATTCCTTTAATAATGGTTTTTACTAATCTTGTGAATTTACCAAAGCATATCCCCCAGGAGTGTCGTAACCAAGAGTGCAGCAATGCCCGTTGTCATGCACCAGTTCTCGTTCGAGTCTAGATCAAAGTGGTGTTTTCGGGTTTTACCCCTAGGTACATCTGTGCCAGAGCCACCTCTACCTGCTCGTATCTAGATAGGGATGTATTTCTTAGAAAACTCACAAAATCTTCTACAATACCAAAATTCTAGGAAGTTCTTCTATACTAATTCTCAAAGTTCATCTTAGGTCTACGTGCTCTAATCAGAGTTTATCTAAATCTAGCTTCCAAGGTTTGTACTAAACTTCCTCTGATACCAACTGTAATGCCCCGACCCCAATTACCCAGATTCGGTGCATTATTACATAACATTGGCATGATCACAAAGGATCAAGTCTCGAACGACCGATTAGTTTAGTAGTCTTGGAAACACTAGATATATTCATAAGTCTTACATTACATCATAAGGTTAAAAAACTTCAACAACATCTTGTCTTCATATCCCCTCATACTATCCCTGTAGGTCATTCAAAAATTACTTCTTCATTCCTGGGAAAAATAAATCATTGAAAGGGGTGATCTCAGAAGCTCAGTAAGGATAACATTATAATAGAAGCTTTCATAGATAAGCATAAAAACTTAAGGTAGTTTATAACTAAAATGAAAGCCTTTTAAACTTGAACTTCAGCATAAAATGGAAAAGATAAAATAAAATAATTCCATTTACATACTCACATGGATATTCTACTAGTCGAATGATCACATGAAATATCAATAACCACTTTCATAATGATGTAATGCATAATGCCAGACTATCATAACCACATAGCCAAGGCCTCGTGCCAAGACTACAAATAAGATTTTTCCAAGGCCTTGTCCCAAGACACAAGTTTGTCTCATGAGATCTACCGATGCATCGAGGAGCTATAGAGGGCTTCACCCGTCACTAATTAAGTCCAATGCATTCCTAATATGAAAAGTTTAAAACATAACATAAACATTCATATTAAAACTAGCATACGAAATGTCAATAATTTAACCACAAACCATGAATTGTATAAAAATAGCACATCCATAGTCAAACATAACTCATTCGATACAATATGGAAGATTGTATTCGGTCACATTATCCTCAATCAAGAATAATTAATGACGTTGACATAGATGAAAATAATCATAAAAACTATTTGAGAGAAATATCACCCTTTTTCTTGAAATCATTTAAACGTCACACTATTTGTCGAGAAGCCATTTAAAAATAGATTTTTGAATCAAAGTGTCCCATACCACTTTGAAAATTTTTAAAAGGAGTTTTAATTTTAAAACTTTAATGTCCATATAAATAAATCCTTAAAACCATTTTTAAAACATGGACATTAATGAGAAAGATTTAGATGAATAAGTCCTTAAAACATTTAAAAATGGTATTTTAGTTAGAGATCCTAACCATAAGAGAGACACTTGAATACAAATAATTGAGGTAATCAAAACATTGTAATATCATGAGAATAAAGGGATTCATTATATACTATGTCAAAGTATATTATATACACCACATAAAAGTGATTTGGTGTATAACAACAAAGAAGTATTAATGGAATTTAAATTGAGATGAAATCTATCATAAAGGCCATATCTTTAGATTAAGGATAAATCAATGACATAATTATGTGGGACAAATATAAATACACTAAATATGATTGTATATTCAGTGTAAAAAAATCAAAGGACATTCACACATATTCTACTAAAAACAACACCAATGAATTGGATGTTTGTCTCAACAAATTGAGATTGAGAAAAAATTACTCTTATCATGTTATACCGATGACATTGAGAATTTATCAATGAAGTGATTATGTGTATAAAAAGTATATCCACAGAAAAGGGAGTGGAAATTATGACATAATCAAATGAATAGTGATTCCACACATAATCTTGGAGTAAAATAGTCAAGGAAATATGCGTAAAGCCAGATGAGTGGAAATTCAAATTTCAAATTCCCTTATTGATTTGGTAACATACAAAACATGAACCCATGAAATAAGTATAATACAATGATTATGTAAATATAAATGAATTAAAGTATATTACACAATGTATAAAAACATGGTCAGTACACACACCACATGTAATAAATAAGTGGTGAACAGTGGAATTCTCACGGAATTAAAAGTGAGATAAGAAACCCCTTACATTGTACTTTTTCCTTGGTCGAAGGTAGGTTAACCTCCTTTATAATGGTGAAATAATAGTTATTTAATTATACAAGAATCATATTCATTAATATGATATCATATATGATCTTTTATCATTGATTTGTTAATAATATCTTAGAATTATCGTCGTTTCATGTGTAAACTTACTCGTTTTATTTTATATGTTTTGTTACGTATGCCGTGGTTTTCATGGATAGGTTGTATCTTATTCATATCAATAATTATATCCTGTCCTTAAAAATTATTTTAAAATCATAAAATGATAATTATACTTGAGTGGATACGGTAGAGAATGAATCTCAGTACGTTCGTGGAGACGGTAGTCTGTACATACGCACGAGCGATAATATCATTCTTTTGATATTAAAATAATATATAATTGGATGTTATATCATATATACAGAATAATTATCATGTTATATTTATTGATTTCATGAGTTACACATCATTATTATACCCACCCAAATAATAATATATTGAATAACAATTACACCACAACGTGGAGACGGTAAGCCGTACGTACGCACGTATGGTGACATGTTATTCAAAGGGTGGATAGAATACTAAATATGGTTGTACCATTTTTATAATAACATCACATTATATATAAGATACTGGAGTAATTATTTTATAATGGTAATAACAAAGAAAGAAGAAGTGGAAGAAGAAAGGAACTTGAAAAGGGGTGGTGAAAACATTACCTCTTTTTCGGGTTCTTCCTTTTGATTTGATCAAAAGAGCTCCTTGGGTTGGATTTATGATCAAACTAAGTCTTCTAGGTTGTATTGAGGGATGTTGGGAGTGTATTTGTGCAGGGTTTGGACGAACCAAATGGCTTTTATGTTGTAAAGAAATGATAAGGTGGAGTGCCCTTTTATAAGAGGGGTGAGGGGCACCTTTGGAAAAGCTAGAAATATTAATTTATAATAAATTCATATTCGGTTTCTAATGGCTAAAAAGTTGATTATTTATAGGATAAAGTGGGTATGGGTCGAAAACCACTCAACCAATAGAATTTAGACAGGTTTGGGTAATTATATTAACCTTATCTTTAAGTATTAACTCTTAGTTAATTAGTTTCACTTTTCAATGTCTCTTTGTATTTTTATATTATATGGTCAATAAACTTACTATATACATCCAAGAGACCCCCAAGTGGTTCATTAATGATACACATATCATGATATAAGTCTCCTGGACGACCCTTAGATTTATATGAATTTAATATCAATTCATAATATAATATTTGTTTTAAAAAACTCTTTTATGTCAATTTTGACACTATTCAATAGTTGATTTTTGTGAAACACATAACAGAATGAATACTTCGAAAAAAGTTAATTAAATCAATAATAATATGTCATATTAAGTTATAAAATTATTTTAATTCAATAAAAGTCTAAATTATATTTATTTTTTATTTATAATATCAATTATTCTAATTTTTCACTATTATGGTAATTACTGCATCATCATTGTGTCATAAATAAATTAAATTATTTAATGTCTAAAAATTATAAATAAAATATCATTATTTATGAAATCGTTTTAGCTTTATATTGAATATTTATAGTCTAAAATCCAACATATATAACAATATATAACAATTGTTTTTCTAAAAGATATATGCTTGTGTCATTTTTGAATTCGTTTTAACTTAATTAAAATAAAGTGTCCCTATCACCTACAAGTGCTCCATGGGGTCCCAAAATCGACCCAAAGATGCCTATCGTCAAACATGTATCATCCAATAAGTCTAGGACACGTTTTATTGTAATTTATTATTATTATAATATTATTTTTTAACCCTTATTTACCGGATTTACCCTTAACCATGGTAAATAATATATTTACCGAAGTAATTATTCAAAATGTCAAAAAATAAAAGTTACATATTAACACAATTTGAACATCCTGATTCCAAATATGGAATTTATTTTTCCAAATTACAAACATAGAAGTAGCGGAAATTAATTTAAAATTAATTCCCGTTGTAAAAACAAAAAATGTGTTTTTAAGAGATAATAACTATCAAAAGATTGGCACTTGTTTATGTCCGGTTTAATTATAAAATTATGTCCAATGACCAAAATTGTATTAAATGGTAAAAATATATTCTAAATATACATTAAAAACACTCAAATTCATAATTTATCACTATTAATTATTTTGATTAAAAAAGTTGTTTTTAATTAAAATTTAGTAAATTTCACTATTCATCAAAATATTAAATTTATCCGAAAAGTACCAAAATTTTACCTTAGGCTAAATTCGATATTCCGAATCCAAAAATGAAGTCCATTTTCAATATAAAAAATATATAATTTCAAAAATTAGGTATTACTATTCATAACGGCTAGTTTGGTTGGTTATGGTGTGTCAGAACTCGGTGTTGCGTACAACACACACTATCACATTATTCAAAGAGAAGCGTACCGTAAAAGATTGGGGTGTTACATTATGTAACATAAATTATATTGTATTAATTTCACAAACAATATATATTACCTTCTCATCTATTCTAAAAAAAATCATTGTGCAAGCATATGTGAGAACTACCATATCGATGGGTAAAATGTTTCAATTATTTTAAAAAATCTACATGGAATGTTGATAGAATATATTTAATGAATAAATATTATATGTATGTATTAATTATTATTTTTTTATGATAATTATTTTTTAGGTTCGTTTCATTCCATCCATGGAAAAATCCAATTCTTTCCCTTTTATATATATGGAATACCGCCTCCGTAGATGACTGGATTAATTTTTCATCATAAAATTACATAGATGGTTGAAAAAATATAATTGTTTAATATATATATTATTAATGGTTAATATAATCATAGAATATGATTCTGATTGATTGATAAAAAATCAATCATCATTTAATATTACTCTTTTCATATTATTAAATTACCTTATATCAGATTGTCAATGATGTTATCATCATTGATCTGGAATAATATTTTCATTAAAAAATAACAACAGTATAAATCATTATGTAATATCTATTCAAATACATTAAATAATATATTACTGATGAACATGATATCAATTTATAGGGACCAACATCTACCATACAAAGAATATGTGATGAAATATAATTCACTAACATTCAATGATGACTGTAATCAAAAACAGAATAATAAATTTATAATGGATTTTTATAACATTATAGAGGGAAATAGTATGATTACGGATATAAAATAAGTGAAAATATTTTTATTTTTATATTATGGTTTTTATATCATGTTTTTCTACGTGGGAATCATATTTATGGGTTTCCAACATAGTTTTCTTTCACTAAAGAAAAAATTGATCTTTATTATAGAATAATTAATATAAAATTAAATTATTTCATCATATTCACCATTAATAATATTATTTATACTTCTATTTCATAATCACTCATTCATTTTAATCAAATTCATATATATTCTTAATTTTATATGTTTTTCATCTTGAATTTCCATCCTCAAAGAATATTTTATATTAGGAACATATTTCAATGTTTATACTGTATATACTTCCCATTAGAAATAGGTTATGTTGAAATTAAAACATCATGTAATTAAATTTAATATTTAATTTTATTGAAGTGTTTTTATTCAAAATATTATAGAGTTTTAATGTTTTTTGCAGTCACCCTTATTTTTGGTCCAAAATAATTATTCTGAAATTCATATTTCTATTTATTAAAATGTTCCCCAATAATATTTGGAAATAAAACTAAATATTATTTAACATCAATTTCAAATTTACATTTATCTATTTCAAAAATTAATCCATATTTATTTTTTGACATTATGGATTTCAATAAATATATATATTTAAATATTATTATAACTTTTAACATCTATCTGCCACTCAACTTCTGTGGAAATATCATTTATTTCATTTCAATTTTCATTTTTAAATACTTTTATTTAGAAATAATTATTTATATATTATTTTGGTAATTTCATTGAAAATAATATTTTATTGTTTCCTCCTACATCATGACTGATTAACTTAAGAATTTTTTACAAAACGGTAAAGGAATATTCTTTTAAACATTTACAATGATAAAAAATTTCCCACTTTCATCATCATTTCTATTTAATAAAATTATTCTCCAAGTTTTCCTGTATATTTTAAAAAATATCTATTCCATTTATTTTAAAAGTATTCTCTAAAATGGGTTTGGAAAATATATAGTGTTTATCAAATTATTTATCTAATAAAAAATTTTAATTATCTTCTAAATTTTTTTTAATATATATTAAATTCCATTAATGTTTATTAGATTTCCCTATGGATATTATTTACTCATAAAATCCATCATAATTATCTATAAGTAATATGATCATGTGACTGAAATATTTTTTTTTGAAAGTGTTGATATCTCATCTATTTTTATTTTAATATAAGTATTGTTATAATTTTTTTATATATGTGGAGTGAATAAGTAGTGTGTATGTGATAAGTGGGGCCTAGAATTATATAATTTCTCAATCAATTATTTGGTATTTTTAGAATACTATTTTTAGTAATTTTTTTTGTGCATACCATTTATTAATAATATCATGGTTGTTTTATTCACGAATTGTATTCCATATTGGCTATGGTCTTGGCAATAAATAATTATTTCTTAGTGGCAGTAATGATGGTAAGAATGAGGTTCTAGTTGTGCTCAACCTTATAAGTATGTTTTCAAAACTACGGCCTTTGTTATATTGACGATTTTTTAGTTCTGATCAGGATATTAAAATATATTTCATACTTATATTCTAGACAATAATTGTTGTGTCTTTATTGTGGTACAGATATGAATAATAATATGAAGGTTCTTATCAAGATTTTTATAATGATGTTTTGGATATGGTATTGATTATATGTCGAAAATATTTATAGAATACATGATGATATTATTACCATATTTTTATTATGAATTTTGATTCAATAGGATTATTTATCAATATGAGAATCATTAAATTCACATTTATGTTATCATTGTAAATAATTAATTCTCAAGATATTGATTATCGAAAACACTTATACATTATTCAATCTGAAATATTGTTTGTTCCTTTTTTATCCATGATAACATCTGTTGTACAGAACCCCATATTAAACATCTAATACCACCCTCTTATTTTGTTTGTTAGCATTATGTTTACAAACCACCATGAATGATATAAATGTAATTTCATGTTGTTATAATGGTCTTATTAGGATAGATAACCTAATTAAAATATTACCAAGGAAAACTGAGGTATACTAAAGGTTTGACAAGTTAATCTAATTATATAATATTTGATATAATGGAACAATGTGGAAATAAAGGATTCATAAAATAACTAATCATAGGATTGAGTTTTCATATTCATGTGATTATTTATTCTAATTTAATTTTATATTACCAATACCATTTTTGATAATTTATTTTGTTAGGTTTTTGACATTAAATCTAAGCACGTTGTGTACCCAGAAACTCGAAAGACTTATAGATAGACATGAAGGTATATTTTGAATATGTGGTAGATAGTATCAATAGATTCCAATTATAATGGATAAAATTAGTTGTATTTTCTAATCTATGATAGTGAGTTGGAAAGTATAACAAGGGTCATATCATTTTCTATTTTTCCTCAGTGATTGAAAATTAAATAACAAAGGACTTAGTTTCTTTATAAAGAGACAATTAAATTCCTCCATATTATAGTATGATTATTATTTTACGAAAATTAATTTTTTAATGTATTATATCGCACATAGAATGGAAGAAAATAAAACCATTGTATATTTTTTTATGTTAATATACTACAATAATTTATAAAAATTTATATGTTATGAATACAAAATATGAATCAAAAAATTAATATATATTAATAATCATTTTTATAAATATAATTATATTAATGAGTTAAAAATTATTATTACCAGTGATATTATTTTATAAAATAATGATTTGATGTATATATAAAATTTACTGAAATATTTTATTATAATGCATTGAAAAAATTTGTAAAATTATTATTAAATATGTAAATAATTTTTTTATAATTGGTAATAAAATATTCTAGAGATGAAAGTTCATTTTTCCATAAAATAATATACTATATATATACATTTTTTAATTTTAAACAAACTAATAACTATTGAATATTAGGAAAAATATTAATATAATATTTAAAAAAATAATTTAAAATTAATCATACAATTTTTACTTGTCATAGTTGATGAAGAACCCCATTTTTGACAAATAAATATATATATTATATTTACAACTATTTGAATGGGTTATGTTCACTTATTTCCATAGAAAAATGAATTATCTTAGAGTTTATTATAATAAAATTGTTATGATATTTCTAAGCATCACATAAATATTTCCTAACAAGGTCAATTTCATTTATAAAATAAATATTTTTTAATTTGTATGTAGATATATTAAATTAATATAACTTATATGATGAATAATTTATTATCTTTAAATAAATAAGAAACATATTAATACTAATTTATATACTAAGTGAAAGGAAATAAAAATAAAAATCATATTGTATAAAATTATCATGTTTTGCAAAAAATGTTATTTATAAAATTAAAAATTTAAATGTAAATTTTATATTTTATATTTTTTGGGATTTTTTTGATTAGAAAAAAGATATTGAAAATATATGAATCATCATATTGAATTTTTTTAAAATGGGTCATTATATATTTTTAGTAAAATATATGTATTGTTAATTTTTATTCAAAGTTTAAAAGAACAAAAATGAGTGACCTAAAGTGGAAAAAGATTTATTAAATTAACCAAAATAAACTATTTATATAGTACCTTTGTTCGGATTAAAATTCCATGAAACATTTCTCAAAATACATACCTTAACTACTTCTCTTAAGTCCAATAGGATCTGATCATTACCCATTATATACCATTAAACCACATGGAGAAGACCCTCTTTTTCAATAATGAAAGGAAATCCATTCCACCAATATAAATTAACACACAACCTTATAATTTATCGTCAAAACTAACACATATTAACTATACTATAACCCATTTAGACATTATTATTCCCTTGGACACAAAAATATCCTGAACTCCTTCAATTTCAAGACATCATTCAATAGAATACGCAAATCCCCAAAATGTGTATATTCCACCCCAAGTATTTCATTCACTATCATTCTCATCCACGCACCACAAAACTATTCCAAGCATATTTAAATTATAAAATACATATAATTTTTATACAGAATAATTTATTATATTATATTTTATAACCATTATCCATTTCCCACTTTTCTATTTAAAAAAATGAAAAAATTATTCTTGTGTACATATGGTATGACACCTCCATTGATGACATGTGTCATATTTCATCCCTACCGACCATAGAAGGTTCTAATAATGTATTTGATGAATAAATTAGACATAAATGAAATTATTAATTAATGATATAACATTACTTACCTTCTTTTATTTGCCTTTTTTGGAAAATTAAAATGGTGCTCATGCATACGTGCGAACTACCACCTCCATAGATGAAATGTTTAATTTTTCATAAGAAACATGCATATATATTTTAAAAAATTTATTTGATTAAAAATAATAATATTAATGATTATTATATTGTAGTTTGTTGATATTTTTTTTGTAACCTAAAACATGTTCATCACTGATTTAATATTCAATAATATTCATGAAACTATCCTGAAGTGAATGTATATATTTAGATATCATGAATTCACATCTCTTATAGTACAAAAATATATTTTCCTAAAGAAATTTTTTTCAATGAATATATTTAGATATAAAAAATATATATCATGTGTGATGAAATAAGAATCACGGACATATGGTGATGAAAATAAGAAATAGCTAACTATTAGCTGTATTATAAATGATTATAAGAGTATAAAAAATATATGAATAAGATTATTAAATAATTTAATAATATATTCAATTTCAATATAAAGGATGATATATTTTCTCCCACCAATTTTGGATCCATGGTAAGGGTTTTAATCTAAATTACCCATCATTGAGGAATGATTATACATCCGAATAGTATAATTAATACCCCATTGAATTGTTTCTACATAAATCAGGAATAATAATCTGATTTACATGTATTTTTAACCATAACTGTTTCAATTTATTCAAATAATATATATGCCATGTTTTATTGGTTCTTCATCTTGATTACAATTATTTAACACATTTTTTGTATTATGTTTTCATTCTAATTTATATAGTGTATATACTACCCATTTGATATATTTTTTCATGAACATATTATTTAATGATATGTAATGTTCGATTTCATATTTTCTCCTTTTATTATTTTTTTAAAATAGTTACAAAATTCGTAATGGTTTATTTTCCAATCTCCCTACTTCATTGTTGTGTTTCCGTCTTTTTTTATCCAAGTAACTCTTCATGAAAATATCCTACATTGTTATTTTGAAATCCAAAAAGGAATAGTTTATTGTAAACATAAAATTTCACTTTAACTAATTTTAAAGGATGTATTGTTATTCTTTTAATAGTGTGGCTTTCAATAATGATATTTCAAAATATTATGCTACTTCATACATTTTATCATTCACCACCTATTTGTGAAAATGATTTTTTTTATTATATTGTATATAATTTTTGTTTAGAAAGTAATTTTTTATAATTCTTTTGGTCATCATCTTGAAAATAATTTTTACCAGTGACTTTTGACTTCATTTTATTTTAAACGTGAATTTATTTTCAAAATGAGAATGGAATTTTCATTTAAATGATCAATATAATAAAGAATTTCCCCACCTGATTCATCATTTTCCAATGTGAAAAAAATCATTGTAATTGTTCATGTTTTTCATAGAAAGTTCTATTCCATTTTATTTATTAATATATTATAGAAAGGGAAAAATAATTTTTAATGAGTTTTCATCTTAATTATCTATTTAAATTTGTAATGATCTTATAATAAATCATCTTTTTCAACATATATTATACATTATTATCATTCCCATGGGATATGATATTACAGTGACATCCCACTTCATTCCATAGATATATTACAATCATGTTATTCAAATTATATACTTGGTAAATTATTTATTTCTCTTTAGTTTTTATTAAAATATATATTTTTTTAGTTATTATGGAAATATGAATAGATATTGTATTAATTATCTAATATATAAGTAATCAATTACTCATGTGTAATTCATGTGTTCTTCCTGAATTATATAGTTCATCTATGTATAGGTAAGTCTCATGAGGCAATTGTTTTGGGAATTTGGCGTATACCATTACATTTATTAATTTTTTGGTAGAAATCATTTTATATACGAACTATTGGATATTGTTTTTCTAGTAAAAATGATGTATTGGTTATATTTTTCATATTAATAATAATTCATTTTTTGTTGTATTTATGTATAAAATGATGTCTCAGTTGCGGTCTTGATAGTAAAAATTATTTATTGTTTCTGTTTATAATTTTATGCGACATATCATGGATGCTTTTTAAATGATATATATATGATATATTGGTTGTGGTATTTATATATAAAATGAAGTTTTGATTATGTTCATGTTTATATGAATGATTTTTGGGCTATAATCATCAAAAAATTATGATTTATTTGTTGTGGTTTTGAAAGTAATATTATGATATACATCATTATGAAATTTATCATTTCTAGATTAGTTATTTTAATCCATGTTATAATTTGTATTTATATTTTATACATGAAAAAAATTTGTACATAAGTTAATGATTATATTGAACGTTTTTTATTATTCAATATACCATATTGATTGTGCATTTTTTTTCAATGAGAGCTTCCATTGTATGCAACCCCTTACTAAGCATCTAAACACACCTTTCGTTTTTTTTCTTAAACCAAGGTACCAGAAATGATCATTGAATTATTTTTGTTACATAATAATATGAATAATATATTTTCCAAGATGTTTATAATTTTTTTAATGAATAAAATGTTATATAGAAAGCACGTATGTATATAGTCTCTCAATACTACTAAACTATTTGATATTTTATGATGTGATCTCTACTATCATAAATAAATGTAATAATGTAAATAAAAACTATATATTACTGGAGTCATTTTTTTTAAATAAAATCTATAATGGAAATTAATGTTCATTTCACTAGTAGAATAAAGGGTGAAATTTAGTGAGGTTTATAATAATTATCTTGTTATGGGGGGAGGTTTTATGGCATAGAATCTAGTATTTTTTTAGATAAAACAATTTAAATTTATACTAATTATATATTGGTTTTAATAAATAAAATATTATTCTATTTTGTATTTATTGATGGTAGTTTTATAGGGGATCACGAATGATCCGTTATATAATAGATTTAAATATGGGAAAAAGATTGACTTATTCACATGATATTGCATCCATGATAGTGAATTAGTGTATTGGAGTAGTCATGGTGGATATGGAGATGTTTACATGGGTTCTAGAGATTATTATATTGTATTTATAAAGGGAGATGTTTCATTAGATTGTGATTAGATATTGAGTTTACTATTGACCTATATTGAGATTAATATCATGTATTTATAAAGGATGATATGTCATTATATTGTGGTAAGATATTTAGTTTAATATTTATCATTATCTTATAGTTATTCCTAATTATATTGAATCTTATTAAATAGTTCTAATCAATCATAAAAAGTTAAAAATCTATATTGATGAATTATTTTAAGGGGGATTTATTTGGCGTTTTATATCTCTATATGATACATTGGTGTGTTTTAATGTAAATGGTGGATATAATAAAGAAATGTTTTCTAGATTATTGAAATAAAATTGAGTGATAGTACTGAATCAATTTATTGTTTATATGATAATGTCACGACCCGTCCCCCGGGGCCCGTATCGTCACTACCCCAAACCCGCCTTCCATAGGTCAAGGGCTTGTGACTAGCACCAAAGGCGTACCTCCATAAAAACTGGGAAGGCATTGCCTTTATAAAACATAAACACACACAACCAGAGAACAAGAGGAAGCAAACACTAAGTAAAGAAGTATAACAAGTGTGATGAAACTACAAAGGTCCGGAAATACAAGCCCAATAGAAAGTTACAACTACAACTGAAAGTAAAGTACAACTGAAAACAAAAAAGTTGAAATGGTGAAGCAGATCCTAGATCGCCCTCCGGGTTCCTACCTGTAGGGTAGGTACAAATGGGCACCTAATCTCTCCACTTCCTTTTGTCACCTCCCAGTATTGTCTCTTCATGATGTCCATCTCCATGTACCGTCCAGCTCTATAAGCCTCAACCACGACCAGTGATGTCCGTTGTCTGCAACCAACACAATGAGGTGTGGGCATAGCCCATGGAGGGGTGAGTATAACAATACTCAGTAGGGACCCAGAGACCCTCAAGGTCCCACTAAATCCCACAAGTATAAACCACAAAGAATAATCTCAACAGATTACCTTTACTTAGGTATATTCCTATACATATACTTAATTTATCATGTAACTCATCTTAATCAAGAGGAAAACACAATGCTCATTGACTCAGTTCAAACCAAGATTTTCATTATCGAAACCAAAACTTATGGAGAACTCCTCCTATATCGAGTACAGTGGCCCTATAACGACTCTGAGGCATTACTCAGTGTCCTTAGACTGTTGAGGTACTCCTCCTATCGAGTATTGCGGGTCTGCTACCAAATACTGGGTGCTCCGTCCGCTGTTGGTCTACCACCAAATACCGAGCACTCCCACTAATAGCCATCAGAGGTACTCCTCTTATTGAGTACCATAGGTCTGCTGCCAAATACCAGGCACTCCTTCCTCTGTGGGTCTGCCGCCAAATACCGGGCGCTCCGTCCATTGGGCTAATCGAAACACTCCGAGTCGATTCGGTCAAGTAGTCGTCAGGTCTACAGCTATTAGGTCTCCGAACTCCGAGCACTCGTCTCCGAGAGGGTGTGCTCAATGAGGTATTGGTCGTTACTTCCAAGTGTCATGAAGTCTCACGTATAAGTAACACAAATGACCTCCTCGACATAGGTGTCTCAACACAACAGATGGGGCATCAATCAGACGCATGATCTATGAGTTAATAACATATCTGTTACAGGGGCCCGATTGGTTTTTATGCTAAAACCAACCCAAACATACTCCTACTACAAGCATGCATCAGGTGAAGTATTCCAAAAGAACCGTCTTATCAAGAGGAAATCAACACGACAAATGACACGTCAATCGTACACCCGATCAGAGAGATATTGGTTTTTCCGTTCCAAGGGCCCGGTTAGAAATATGCTCGTTTCTTACCTGGCCGTCATCCAAAGTCATCCAAAACTTACTGTGAGTATCGAAAAAGGGTGTCCTCATCGCGGGGGTCCTATTTCGGCAGACGGTGCATCGATTGGACGTGTGGTCTTCGATTTATTCACCTTTATGTGAAAACAGGCCTGATCTGTTAAGCCCTGTGGGCTGGCAAGTCGGGTCAACCCAGAATTGGCGGGTCCGACCCGGTAGGGGTGTCAGACCGGCCCAAATATTCGCGCGGCCAGGAATGAGTGGCCCGGACCGGCCCGAAGAGGGAGCGACCCGGCCCGAGGTGGCGTGGCCCGGCCCGGTGGGGTGCGGCCCGGCCCAGCGAGGCGTGGTCCGTCCCGACCAGGCCCGACCCTGCTGGCTCGGCCAATTGGCTGAGCGGTGTGGCCAGAAGGCCGAACGGTCTGAGAGGGCGCGACCCCCCTAGCTACCCAAACCGGCGGTGCCACGTCGCACCACCCTTCCCAAACTGGCTGGTGAGGCCGGCCGTCCATCTGGCACATGCATCCCGCACGACAGGCCGCTGTTTCTCCAGCGCAGCGCCCACCTGGCGATGCGGCTCTGCTCCGCCCGGCCAGCCGTCGGGTCGGTCATTTCTCCAGTGCATCACCCTCCTCGCGCCGCATCTCCCCTTCACCCGGTCGGCCAACATGCCGGTCGGTTCTTCCGCCGAAGTGGCCCGCAAAGCGGGCCTTGGTTTCTCCCGCATAGCAGGCACGACGGTGTCGTCTCCCTCGGTTGGGTTCCCGGCACAGCACAACAGGTTCGTGCTTCTTCTGCCGATTCCAAGAAAATAAACAAGATCAACCGGAGGGTCTTCAGGCCGTGTTTGTTCAGCCCGTGCCCTCTGCGTTAATCGATATCAATAGGTTGGGCAAGAAAGATGTTCAACGACAAACGAAGCACAATTTTAATCCATTAAAATTGAACTTTATTCCCCTACCTCGATAATTGATGTCTTACATCGGGCGATGCGGAAGACTGCATCACAGGGTGAGGTTTCGTAGACGACATCGGTGTGTGTCATTGTTCTTCGTAGAATCAGATTTCTTCATTAAAGAAACGTCATTCTTCATTGAGAGAGGGGTTCTCTTCTTCTTCACACAAGAGTTCTCTCAAATATTCCCCAACCCAACGTGTGCCAATATAATATTATAGGATAAACTATTGTTTTATTAACACAAGAAATTATAATTTCAAAATTAAAACCACTCCATTAATTAATTGAAGAGGGTGAAATCATTAATTATCATGTGTTGGCATGAATTAAAGAGGGAGAGTGAGGGAGAGAAAGTGTCCATATTTAAGAGGAGTTTACAAATTAATGAAGGGGGGTTAAGGAGTTAAGGGGAAGGTGAAAGGTTGGGGATTGTGTGGGCCCCACCATTCAATTATCCACACATGGGAAGTTGGATGGTAGTTGGCCCCACCAGAAGCTTCCCATGTGAGGGATTAACTTTCAATGTTATTAAATAAAATTTTCCAAACTATTTTATTTATTTAAACCATTCCCCCAATAAATAAATCTCAACCCGCTTAAAACGCCACTGCGGTAAAGTTTCCCTTAAGTAAATACTGGCTCTGCGAGTTCATTTGTGCCCTCATATTTCAATTCCGAGCACCGGTTCAGAAGTCAGAAAAACCTATAGGTACGTTCAGTGAACATAACCAAACAAAACTTCAGAAACTGATTTCGGGCACACCGGGCCTTGGAATCAAGTGCCGTCAGAAGCCACAAACTCGTAAAATTCTAAAGAAATTATGAAAAAAATTTCTTCAAATTTTCTGGGTCTTCAAATTACTCCCACCTCTACAATTTATGTCCTTGTAAATCTAAACCACAAACTAGGAAAACTAAAGATGAGGTACTGAGCACGCATCTGAGCTTCCCTGCTCCCATGTGCTCTCATGGAGGTTCTCGTGCTTCCAATGAACTCGCACAAGAGGAATAGACCATCCATATAGGACCCGCTCGTGTCGATCCTCAATCTCCACTTGAACCTCTATGAAATTTTCCCCATCATCGATGTCCACCTCTACATGGTCGAAGATGTGGAAAAGGTCATTCACGTATCTCCTCAGTTGAGATACAAGGAAGACATCATGCACCCGGTGCAACTAAGGTAGAAATCCCAGGTGGTAAGCCACCTCACCTACTCTACTGATGATGTGGAGGAGTGACTATAGATAGGTTTTACCATCCATATCCACAATGGCTATCAGCAATGCGGCCAGATGCTCTATCACCTCTCTTAGCAGTTGAATATGAGTCCTCCTGCTGGGCGCATATGCCACAACGTTCCCCTTCACAGGATAATAGACTAACTTGAAGACATAGTCCTAGAGGAACTGGATACTCAAAACTCTTGCTTCCACGATGGTAAGGCTAGCCGACTCATGATAGATCGAACGCGCCCTCATAAGAATGAGTTTATTCTATGCCTCCAAGGGTTTCCTTTTCACCGTCCAAGGAAAACCCATCCCAACATTGTTGGTAAACCATAAATTATATTCCTAAAACATTCAATATATGTATGAATTGTGGTTGCCCAGTCCATACCCAAACTAACGTCATAAGGTCTAGATGCTGCCACCAAGAGGTTCCAACTTATACTCTTGCCTCAAGGGTCATATCACACCTTCGGCGTACATGTGATTATCGAGTCTCCTCCCAAAGGTATTTCCAGACATGTGAATCAAGTAAATGGATTAACCAAACACTATATGTCTGGGAAAATATTCGTGGAAGGAAATAATGATTCGTATCAATATTTGTTGTAACGGAAGCTAGTAGTAGACACAGACCATACCTCAAATATTCTATAGATCCATTCAGTCATACATCATGAAGACATGAAACTACTCTATTCCCCTTCCCTCTAGCTCCCTGAGCATGGAGGGGACTACAATGGCGGGTGGATGTAACATGTCGAAAAGTACACCACCACATGCTACTCTCCTAGCTCTGCTTCCACATCGGATGCTTTGCAGATTCATCTGTCCCTCTCACATTCTTTTCATGAAACTTCATACACACCAAAGTCTCTGATACTGGCACCAGTTTCATGTTTTCCCACTACTAACATTCACTGGCTAAATCCATTCATCCAAAGAACATTCAACAACAAAGGTTCTCTCTACCACCCTAGCATAAGTAGGAATGAATAGAGGTAATGTGTTGGTTCATATTCCCTTTAAACACACCTCTCTATGAGGTCCGAGAACTAAAGCACTGATTGTATCATAGTCATCATGTACTAGGAACGTTCGGTATGCCTCGATGAATACTCAACTATTGAAATGTCATCCTTCCAAAGATGTATATGCTCTAGAAAAATCACAGCCACCTCCTCAAGCCAGTACTCAGCCGCCTGTGAGGCAGGCTCACCTCAGAACCTAAGGGGTATCTAATGATGAAACATGTGTAAGGAAATATACCGACATGTTTCATCTACCGGTACTACGAGATAAAAATGCTGACCAATAGGTAGTGATATAGACAACACACTAACCAAAGGTACAGTCTCAGGCATCGGTCCACGTACCAAAGCGTCATCACTATCTAGACCAACCTCATCGTCACTCATTGGGAAACACCAGTAGCTAAGATCACCACCTACTCCACTAGTGTCTAAACTAGGTGTAGAACTCTAGAAATCACCTCCATCCAGTCCATTATTGCCTGGGAATCTATCTCACCACGTATCCTCAGAGGCCTCTCCCACTGGAACTCGTGCAATGCGCTCTGTCAGTGTTCACCATTCACTAGTACGGCTAGTGGCATATTCTACCCAACGGGTGGTGGTTCTGCTGGTACACCACCCGAATGTGCCATTAGTAAGAGGTCCCTACACCAGAGCCTCATCACTCGATGGGCCATCATCGGGTACTATCTCAGAACACCAACTGACTGTTTGCATTGAGGCATCCTGAATAGATGCGACACGGTCAAATTATTTAAACATGGTGAGTTGACCTGGTTGAGATGACTTAAAGAAAAATTTTGAAAACACACAAGCAATCAGTGTTTTCATGCACTGAGTCAGAAATCAGAAGTTAGGGTCATGGTGTATGGATACGTTGGCTGTCGCCTAAACACGGGACTCCTTAAACTGGAAAGCACACTCATTACACTTAACAATATAGCCTCACAAAAAATATCAGAGTCCTAAGTTCTGCGGTATAACTAACTCTTCTGATACCAATTTTTTATGACTTGTCCCCCATGGCATGTATCATGACTACCCCATGTCTGCCATCTATATGCCAGGGGATGGTGACTAGCACCAAAGGCGTAACTCCCTAAAATCTGGGAAGGCATTCCCATTATAAAACGTAAACACACACAGCCAGAGAACAAGCGAAAGCCAACACTAAGTAAAGCAGTATAACAAGTGTGATGAAAGAACCGATGGACGGAAATACAAGCCCAACAAAAAGGTACAACAACAACTGAATGTAAAGTACAACTGAAAAGACAACAGCTGAAATGGAAAAGCATCTCCTGGATTGTCCTTCGGGTTCCTACTTGTAGGGTAGGTACAGATGGCCACCTCAGCTCTCCACATCCGTCTATCACCTCCGGGTACCATCTCATCGTGAAGTCCACCTCTGGGTACTGTCCAGCTCTACAAGCCTCAACCACGACCAGTGTTGTCCGTTGTCTGCAACCAACATAATGAGATACAGGCGTAGCCTATGTAGGGGTGAGTATAACAATACTCAGTAGGGACCCAAAGACCCTCAAGGTCTCACTAAATGCAACAAAGATAAACCACAAAAAAATATCTGAACAGATTTTTTACTTAGGTATATGCCCATACATGTACCTAAGTTATCAAGTAACACATCTCAATCACGAGGAAAACATAATGGTCATTGACTCAACTCAAAAAAATATTTTCATTATTGAAACCACAACTGCTGGAGAACTTCTCCTCTGTCGAGTACAGTTGCCCTGTCACGACTCTGAGGCACTACTCACAACCCTTAGACTGCTAAGGTACTTCTCCTGGTGAGTACCGCGGGTCTGCTACCAAATATCCGGCAATCCGTCCGCTGTGGGTCTGCCACCAAATATCAGGCACTCCCCCTAATATCCTACAGAGGTAATCCTCCTATCAAGTACCGAGGGTCTGATGCCAAATACTATGCACTCCGTCCGCTATGGGTCTACCGCCAAATACCAGGATCTCCGTCCACTGGGCTAATAGAAACACTCCGAGTCGAATCGGTCAAGCAGTTTCCATGTCTACAGCTACTAGCTCTCCGCACTCCGTACGCTCGTCTCTGGGAGGATCCACTCCACAAGCTATTGGTCGTTACTTCCAACTATCCTGAATTCTCATGTAGAATTAACTCAAAGGACCACCTCGTCATAGGGGTCTCAACGCAACAGACGATGCGTCAATCAGACTCTCGGTCTGTGAGTTTGTATCTTATCTGTTCCTAGGTGCCGGTTGGTTTTACGGTAAAATCATCCTGACCATAATCCAACTATGTCCAAACCTCAAGTTAAGTATTCCAAAATAACCATCTCATCAATAGGAACTCAATGTGATAGAGGGCATGTCAATCGGATGCCCGGTCTGAGAGTTATTGGCTTTTCTGTTCCAAGGGTCCAGTTAGAAATACGCTCGTTTATAACCCAACCATTATCCAAAGTCATCAAAAACTCACATAGAATATCGCAAAAGGGTTGCCTTGTCGCAGGGGTCCTAGTGCCGTAGACGGAACATCGATCGGATATGCAGTCTTCGAGTTATTCATCTTTAAGTGAAAACAGTCTTGGCCCATTATGCACGGTGGGATGGCGGGTCGAGTCATCCCAGAATTGGCGGGTCCGACCCGGTAGGGGTGTCATACTGGCCCAAAGATTCATGCGTCCTGGAAAGGCGTGGCTAGGCCTGGCGTGAACTGCCTGGGCGCGGCCCTGCTGGCTCGGCCTGAAGGTCGAGCAGTCTGAGGGGGCGCGGCCCCCAGCTGCCCAAACCGGCGGCACCAAGTGACGCTGCCTTTCCCAAACCAGCCGGCCAGGATGACCAGCGCTCTGGAGCTAGCAGCCCGTACAGCGGGCCGTAGGTTCTCTAGCACGACGCCCTCCTGGTTCCGCGACTCTACTCCGCCCGGGCAGCCGATAGGCCGGCCAGTTCTCCAGGGCGGTGCCCTCCAGGCACTACAACTCCCCTTCTCCCGGCCGGCCGACGACACAGTCGGTTCTTCTGCCGAAGCGGACCATAAAGCGAGCTGTGGTTTCTCTCGAACAGCAGGCGTGATAGCATCGGCTTCCTCTGCTGCATTCTCAGCACGGCGCGACAATGCTGTGCTTCTTCCGCTTATTCCACGAAAATAAACAAGATCAAATGGTGGTTCATCAGGCCGTGTTCGTTAAGAACGCTCCCTCTGCATTAATCGATCGGAATAGGTTGGAAAATCAAGATTTTCAACAACAAAATAATAACAATTTTAATCCATTAAAATTGAACTTGATTACCCTACCATGATAATTGTTGTTCGTACATCCGGCTCTGCGGAAGATGGCGTCGGGAGGTGAGTTTTCTTAGATGATGTCGGTGTGCGTCGTCGTTCATCGTGGAACTAGAATTCTTCTTTGAAGAGACATCGTTCTTCGTCGAGAGAGGAGTTGTCTTCTTCTTCACACAAGAGTTATCTCAAATATTACCCAACCCAACATGTTCCAAAATAAAATAATTGGTTAAACTATTATTTTAGTAACACAAGCAATTATAATTTCAAAATTCCAACCACTCCATTAATTAAATGAAGAGGGTGAAATAATTATTTATCATGTGCTGGCTTGAATTAAAGAGAGAGATTGAGGGAGATGAAGAATCCACATTTAAGATGAGTTTACAAATTAATAAATGTGGGTTAAGTATTTTAGGTTAAGGTGAAAGGTTGGGGCTCGTGTGGGTCCCACCTTTCAATTATCCACACATGAGATGTTGGATGGTTGTGGGCCCACCAACAACTTCCCATGAGAGGGATTAACTTTCAATGTTATTAAATAAAATTGTCCTAACAATTTTATTTATTTAAACTATTCCCCAAATTATTAAATCTCAACCCGCTTAAAACCCAACTGTGGTAATGGTTCCCTTAAGCGAATACCGGCACTGCGAGTTCATCGGTACCCTCAGATTTCAAATAGGAGCATTGATTCAAAAGATGGAAAAACATGTATGTATTTTCACTTAATGTACCAGAACAAAATTTCGGAAATTGATTTCGAGCACACCAGGCCTCAGAATTAAGTTCCGTCAGTAGTCAATGACTCGTAAAATTCCAAATAAATTAAGAAATAAATTTCCTCGATATTTCCAGGTCTTTACAGATAATGTTTTTTCAATTTTATGAGATTGAGTTGTGTTTTTAAAATCTATTTATGATATAATTATCAACAAATTATGTTTAATGATGAATACAGCCCTAAGAATAAATTTCAATGACTGTATGAGAATTTTTTGTTTATAATGATTGTATTTAGACTCTCAATTGTTCAATTTGTTTATATGGGGACTAAAAAGAATTTTTTTTAAAAAATAATCATGGTTTTTTATTTTATTCCATAGAAAATACTTTTGTAATTATAGATGATGGAAGATTATACATAAAATATTTTGTTGGTTTTATGATTTCTCGTGGAGCATAATTTGTAACGGGATACTCGTAAGTGTTAATTTGTTACATGTGAGGTATATTTATAGGGTTATTTTATTATAGGTCATGGTGTATCTGCAAACCCAGTTAATGTTGATGTAGCTTTTATATGGTATCAATAAATTTATTTCCATCAAATGAGGGATTTCTTGGAATATGCTACTTATTATAGATGCTTCATACCATGTTTTTGTCATTTTATAAATCCATTATTATTCATATGTAAGAAAGAGGGTATTTTTTGGATTAATAGTTGTAATGAATATATTGAATGTTTATAATAGATATGTATAAGTAATTATGATCTCAAATTTTATTAGGAGAGTTTCCATTTTATAATACATTATGACCTAACCGAATATGGTTTTTATGTTACATGATTTTGGAGATAAAAATCATTGAATAATGTTTTAGGTAGTTGCATCCATAATATATCAATTGTGCTAATAATTATTTGAATCAAAAAACAATGGTATTTGTGTTTATAATTTGGATCCATTATTTTCCAAGTAAATACATTCATGTTTATTAAAATAATAATATATTTCGATATATTTTTTAGAGAAATTTTTTAATTTTCAATAGATATTGTGTGTTTGATTAATTTAGTTTTTAGATTTAAAGATCACATATACCCTTGGAAAGCTTAATGTGGTTGTAAATTATTTGATTCAGCAGTCTTGCGTTGAGGTTTCTTGGTGTAATGGAAAATATTATATCGTGATGATGCACTTGTAATCTATAATGCCCCAGTTTTGGAGGAAGATTGAAATTTTCTATAAATAATATTACTAAAATCCTATAAAAATCGATTTTTAAAAGAAATATAATGATATTATTAGATAATAAAAAGAATTAATAATAAACCTAAAAACACTTTTATCATTCATAGTAATAAATTTAATTAAATGAACATGAAAATAATAATTACTCACCATGGAGTATTACATCAAATAAAAATTCATAAATTAAAAGGAGATAATAATTAAAATTGAATAAAATAGTCAAAATTATGATTTCTACAGGACCACATTCACCCATTAAGATCACTAATAAGTAATGAAATCGTATATTTAAGAAGAAAATTATTAATGGATAATACAAATTATGAAATAATAAATGAAAAGTATTGAAATTAGAAGTGTGACATAAAATGTGGCAATGGAAGGAATGAGTTTAATAAGGAAATATATAGGAATGAATCCATCCAATAAAAACTGTTCTCAATTGAAATTTAAACATTTCAAATATGGATTTTGGATGTATATTTATCTGATAGTTATAATGAGGTAGTGTCTTATTAGGAAAATTTTCTATGTTATATAATTCATGAATAAAAAATAATTAAATAAAAATATAATAAAAAATTTAATATTATATATCTATTTATGTTTTATTTTATTATATATATTTTGGAATGATATATAAAATAATTAATAATATTAATATCTAAAGACAAATAAAATTATATACAATATAATAAAAATATTTTTTATATAATTTACTAAAAATAATTTAATATGAAATTAATATTGTCAAATAATCATTCTATGTGTTGTATATTTCTAACTATTGTATAGTAGAAAATGATTTTAAGGAAATTTATGTTTAAAATTTAAACAAAATTAATATCCATAAAATATTCATTGATATACATGATATAATGATTAATTTATTTAGTATTGAAATTGAATTTTTTTGAAAAATTATAATGATCCTGACTATAGTAACATAAAGCTGGTGCCTAATTTATTACAATAGAATAGATAAAAGGTGTCAAGTAACAATGGAAATATCAATTTAGATGTTTTTAAGAACCATATATATATATATGATACTCATTTTTCCTTTGTAATATAAAATAAATTGTAACAAACTAAAATGCACAATATAATTAAAACTCGTTCAAATGATTGATCTTCATAACCCGAGTAAAGGAATAAATTAATTATAAGATAAATTTCACCATAAAGGTTATATGTGGTTCAATATATCATGAGTAAAAAACCAGTGATCACTATAGAAAGGTAAATAATGTAATAAACATTCCATATAAACAAAAAAATTTTCATTAAATAAGGTATAATCAAAATGGAGAGGTAACCGACTGAACACAGATAACATTTAATAAATAAGAAGATAACAAAATACAACCATAAGTAAAATAAATATGATAATATCATAGTTAATAAAAATAAATAAATTATTAATTAATTAAATTATTTATAATTAAATTCCATTATCTCAGGAATTATGATACCACTACTATCATGACCATTCACAAGACAGATTAAAATCATCCGTAAAAGCCATATGATTTTTCCAACTGATTTTTTTAATGAGACATATTAATAACTCAATAATATATAAAATAAAAAGGCACAACATATTGCTAAATTTCTAAATAATTCCTCATATATCAAATTATTTATTTAATTGATGAATCAATATGTTGTATCATAATACAGCCTTATTGAGTAAAGGTTATAGAATTATAAATGTTTCCAAATATAATCAAATAATTGTCAAATTAATAAATATATGTAATATTTTTATATGATTTTGGAATGTGAAACCCCTATATTTTTAAATAATAATATTTCTTTTGATATTATATGTGACCTGAAACACTAGTTTTAAAAAAACCATGAAATATATCTCTTTTAATTTAATCTCATTGATAGCTTGTAGAAAACGAAACCCTTAGTCAAAATGAACTATAATATAGTATACCCTTATAAAAAACCATTATATTATAGGGTATTAACAATACAAATAATGTTATTAAATTATGATTATCTATTGATTAGTAGTAAAATATGATTTATTTAGAAGAAAAAATAAATGTATTCTGAAAAACAGTATTTTTTCTAAATGTTGGGTTAGTCCCACTTAGTACAAATTATTTAAAATTAATTTTAAAACTTTTAAATATACTATTTTATACCATGATATTAATTTTTTAAATAATAATATTATGATGATTTTTTTTATTTTTTTAAATATGTCATTTTTCGATGAATAATGAAAGATAGAGAATTTCAATTAAAAACTGCATTTTCGATAAATTTTTTTATAATGATAAATTATATATTTAATTTATTTCCAATAAAAATTAGTCCAATAGTAAAAAAACTTATTCAATTTAGGTTATTTTAATCATATTAATAATGAAATTCGATATAAAAACATTGTAAACATGTGAACATTATCTGTTTAAAATATTCTTATCACATATGAAAAATTAATTTTAAAATAGATCATTGAGCTTAGTTGAATAGAATGTTTAAAAAACATATTTAGTATTTTTATTATTTAGTATTTGGTATTTTTTTATTTTTAAATTAAATTTTCACAAAAAATAATTGTGGAAACTGTAAATATTAAATATCACAGTTAAGGTAATCACTATTTTACTAAGGGTTAAGATATAATGATAATGTTTAAAATAGACTAAAATATTTCCAAATATATATTTCCTAGAAATATTTATACGCTATAATGTATATTTCTTAATAATACTATATTTTGGAATATTCTTCCTCATTAAAAAATTGGGTACAACTTTTTCTTTTGAAAAATTAGAAGTGTGTAACTCACCTATTTAATAAAAGGCCACCAAATCTTCTCTATTATTCATAGTATAAAATGTTTTCATTTGAGCCAATACATGACCAAATAAATTCCAATATTCCAAAACCACATAATCGAATCATTATTTTTTATAAATCCAATAATAGAACTCTATGTTGAAATTCTAAAAAGGATGCCTAAAAAAGAATCATGGATTTCCAATGAGTAGTTTTCTTTTATTTATTCCACCACCACAATAAAATATTAATAAATAATAAAAATATGATAAAATAAATATATTCCAATTATATAAAATTATTATGATTCATTAATGACCAATAATAATCACCACATCCATTATATGGGTTACAAAATCATATTTTGGGTGTAAAGATAATGGTTGCCTCGCGAACCTATGTTATTTTTTTGTTCCACCTCTCCCAGTGATGTATGGTGGTGGATGAAAAGAATATATATAATAAATATTGTGTAATTATAACTTTTATTTAATTTTAAAATTTTTTTATTTTAATTTACATTCCCTGGGGGATATGAGAATGTCTTTCTTTCATACGGTGGACTACTGCCACATCAACTGTTGTGATTCCATTTCAAAAATGATTTTCAACGAATGTAATGAAGATTTGTTAATATATAAATATATATGTTTTATTAATGAAAAAATTAGGATATTAATAGAATATTTATCATTAATAAAATATAATAAATAATTGTTTCGTACAATTTCACAAACTAATGGTTGATAAGATTGTTAGTCTGTTTGTGGACTACTGCATTCACAAATGATGTACATATCTTTTCATCATAATACCACATAGATGATATATATATGTATATTTAAATAAATAACATGTTAATAATGATATTAATATCATTATGGAAAGGTAAAATATTGTATTCCATATTTCAATAATAATAGTTGACATATTGAAATGTTACTCAGGCGTACATTTGACCTACCATCTCAACGATTATAACATACTTCTTTTTTTTATAAAATTAATTCATGAATTTTCAAGGGTAAACTTTATGTATAAATATTATAATTATTTAATTATTTTTTATGGATATTATAGAACTATATAATATACACATGTACAAGGATTTTAATAATAATCAAAGAGTGAGAAAATAACGAAATTAATACTCGAAACAATGAAAATAAGAAATATAATTAAAATATGGTTGATAAGATTTTATTAAATGAAAATATATCACATAATAAATATTCATTTGGTTTATTAATTAGTTAATTACATTTTCAAATCCTCTATATTATTGGTTAAATCATGTTTAACTAAAAACAAGCATGAGGTAAGAAATTTCCTCTCAATTTACATCCTATTGAGACATATATGTTATTTTGCACCAATTCACTTTTATGTACTATATTTAGTAACTATATGACATGTAATATAATGATTCATTCATTATTAATAGTATTATATGTTACAATTTTTATTATTTAAACCAAATGGATTAATCATGATAATTTTAATTTAATAAATGTTATTATGCCATCAAACATTATTTTTTTATTTTTATTTTTCTCATTAAACAAGAACATTCTAGTAAAATTTTAATTAGATTTTATATTTTTCTTTAATATCAATATTATTGTATAATTGATTTGATTATTTCCTAAAATATATTAAATTTTTATATATGGTTTATATTTTTAATGTAATTTGATCTAAGATGGAAATAATGAAAATCCATACACTTTACTAATTACCAATATTTTTTAATAAGGGAAATTTTCCAAAAAAAAAGTAAATTATTTGATATATGAGCAATTCATTGGAAATTAATAAATGGTGGGGTTTAGATATCCTATTAATTAACAAAAATATATCACGAGACTAATTATATGGAAAATGTAGAAGAATTTTTACAAAGTAATTTTTAAATAGTTTTCCAAACTACATGGGTATGTACCAAATATTTTTAAACCATGTATTGAATGGTCCTGATTGTTAAGGAATCATGTTCCAGATACAAAAAAGTAAAATAATTACTTATTTACTTAATTTATAATTCATTTGTTATTATCTATGATATTATCACAATGGAATCATCTATGAACTTATATCATATATTCTTATTGATTAAATGGAATGTGTTTTATGTTATTTTGATTTCAATATTGATTATTCACCATCCAACTACATAAATGTAATGTGTTATTTATTATTTACCAAGTAATATTTATTATGGTTTACATATTCATTTTAGATTCTGATATAAATATCTATTATAGATCATTTGAGATCATGCTTATTTTTATTCCATTCCCAAATATTAGAAGAAGAATTATTGGAATCATTAGAGGGATATTATTTGTTTTCCATTTCATTGATTTTTATTTTATATACCCATGTAAAATGGAAAACAAGTATATGTTTGGTTGTCCAAAATTGTAAAACAAATCTGTATTTTGGGATCTGACCCCATATATTTATGCCAATGTAATAAAGAAGAAACCAGATCTGAGGTACTAGGATCATGGTTATTATTAATTTTATCAAATAATGCTTAGTAGGAACCATAATAAATAGATTTTAGAAAACTTATAAAAGGGAATATAACCATAATATAGAAATTTAGGGTAATTATGGAAGAACATTATAAAACCCCATTATTTTAAAAGAAAAATGTTATCTTCGATATCTTATGACACAAGAATGTATGTGATTAACTTGTTTTTCATGAAACTATGTGTTCCTATGATAGATTGTGTGACATACAAGAATGAATTTTACTAAAAAACTATATACTATTAATAATATTATTTAATATGATAGTTAACCATTAGAATGGTGAAAATAAAAAGTATTAAAAAAAATTTAGAAATACATATTTTTCACATGATTATTAGTTACCTGTTGATTACAAATAATATAAGAATACTGTAAAAGTGAATGAAATGTTTTATGAAAATAATATTGTTTCTAAATTATTGTTTAATAATTATTGAAATGCATAATTTAAAAATAAATTTTACAATTTTTAGAAAATTTATTTCTGGAAATATATTTCATTACTGAAATTAAAATACAAAAATTTTCATCAAGTGATTTTTTTGTGGTTTTTTTTGAAAAGATTCATTTTATGATGGACATTGAAAAATAATAAATTTTATTAAAAAAACTAACTTTTCATATTAAATATTTATATTGTTAAATTATAATTTTATAATTAATTTCAAATACTTATTTATTTAATTTTATGTAAATTTATACCATATATTTCATTACAATAATTTTATATTGATTTTAAATGTTTAAAATATTCTAAACATCCGATAATTTTAACTCTAAAATACCATATTCTCATCATAACGACATGTTTAATTTTATATCAAATTCTGACACATACAAGAATTAAATTTATCAAAACTGATTCCATTATTGTAATAAAAATAATTAAAATCATTAAATAATGTAAACATAAAATTTTCCCATCATTATGTGATTAAATATTTTTAATTTATTATAATGATTAAAGTAAAAAAAGTTTACGTAGTGTTTACATGTGGAATATAAGGTGTAAATGACCTTTCCAAAAGCCAAACACCAAATTTATGGACATATAATGACACTTAAATCCTTATTATATTTTTTTATCAGTTATTGATAAACAATTCAATAAATATTACATATTTAATAATTTGTGTAAGGAAAAAATGGACCCTTAGTTTTCTTTAATTTTTATAATGTGTTGGGATAGGGAAAACCCATAATTTCTATTATAATAATTTTTGTTAAAGGTGAATGAGTTTTTATATCGTGATAATTTTGTTTAATTTATTATATAATTAATAATTAAATTAAATTATTATTAAATTCCAACACATGATTTATTTTGTAAATAATTATCTAAAATAAATATTAAAATAATATTAATATGAGCTAAATTGATTGAAATATTTATTGAAGTAATGTTTTTTTGATGAATGTATAATTATATTTTTTTTTACCTTAATATATTTAAATTCCATAATTGTATTTATATTATTAAATTCATATTAAATAAATAATGTCAAAATTGGTATTAATGTTAATTTCTAATAAAAGATATTTTATTAACTGGCTTTAAATTACTAAATATATTATCTGTTTCAAAGTGAATTTTTTATATGTTAATAAATATCATGTATTTTCCATTCATGGATCACTTTATCAGTTATAATGAAAATATTGACCCTTAAATTGTAAAAATATTGTCATTATAGTTAGGGTTAATGAATAGTTTTTTTTCATTACAAACGATAATGTTAAAATTATTGTCCAATACACATGACTTTTTATTTTATAAATTATATATAATATTTAGAATTAATGGGTGAAATTTTTCAGATAATACTCACAATAATTTATATTTAACAGAAAAATATCTTAGTTTAGTAAACTAGATATCGTTGTAAAAACCAAAAGGGAAAAATTGAGTAAACATAAAAAATATTAAAACAAATGATAAAAATGAATTTATTTTTGTGTGTAGTAAGTTTTTTTACAATAATTCTCTTAAAATGAGTTATTTTTCACCATTGGAATTACATGTGGTAATGGAGACCTCTCAATAGTGAATACATTTCAGTATTTACAAGAATTTGACTCCTCCCCAACCATAAAATGGTACCCACTCTCCCCACTAGTTTGAACCTATCATGCCATTTTCCTTTCTAATTCCAATAAAATTTACTACTAAACATCACTAGAATCATTATATGAGCTATATATTGTGTATAAATCCATACTAGGAACGTTTTAGTGTTAGCCAAAGGAAGATACCCAATGAAGATGTAAATTTACACAACAAAAATCATTATTTTATTTCCATCTCCACCTACAAGAATTTGTTTTATAACATAAATATATAATAACATTCGTAAATTAAACATACTATGATTTTTGTTAAGGGGTGGAAAAATACCAAACACTTTTATCAATTGGGTTATGAAATTATCCTTCGTGTTTACGGTGGATTTCCACCTCATGAAGTGATGCAAGTTATTTTTAGATTTACACATGTAATTGTTGGTTATAATGATGGATATGAAATATATAAATGATATTTATGAAATAATTATAACTATTTTGTAATTATATCATACACATCATTTTTATATTCTAATAATTATTAAGAAGTATAATATTGTTCATGAGTACGACAGAATACCACCTCAGAAAGTGATGTGATTATTTTTCACTAATGTGTTACGTGGAAGATAATAAGGGTAATTATAATTAATATATGTGGTATAAAAGTCATATAATGATATTAATTTCATTTTTTAATTATATAAGTAGAATATAACATTTTATTTATTACCTTTTCACTCACTGAAAAAGTGATAACATCATTCATGGAGGTTTGGACTACAACCTCCTTGAAGCATTGTGATTAATTTTATTATACTCACATAACATGAATGATAAATGTATGTATATATATTTATATATTATGTTACTTCTTATATATTTATCATTATGTGGATATAATTATCTAATATCCATCATTATCAATGAAAATTACAATGTTACTAATGCATATATACGGCCTAACGTCTCCATGATTGCAACATTAGTATATTTTCATCACCATATCCAGAATTCTTTTAAAATTATAATTTACATGGAAATATGAAACTTATTCAATGATTTTTATTTTTGGTAAGTTTAAATAACGAAAAATATTTCCATAGTCAACCTACCAAAGACATTTTTGACTCACAGTCCGAATATGGTCAATACATATGACTTAAAATTAATTGATACTATAATTTTATATTACATGTTAATAAGTGAAGTAAAATTAATAAAAAATGAATTTTTTCAATCATTTAGTTAATTAATATAATTTTTTTATTCATCAATATTAGGAAACTCATTTCAAATCATACTAAAGGTAAAGGGCTTCATCTAAAATTTTCATTCACTGAAAAATGGTTGGATGTTGTGAACCTATATTTCCAGATAATGTATATATAAATCCACTTGTTTATGTTATAGAATAAAAATTTCTATTATTATAATGTTTAATGTTTTGATTAATATTATTCCTTAATGGGATTCATGATTAATGTATGACTAAGCAATAATGGATGTTTCATTAAAAAGATACATATTTTAATGTTTGCCTTCTATCTCTTTAACAATCATGTCACTGTTAATAAATGGTTTTATTAATTTTGTTAAAATAGATAAAAATGATTTATAATGATTTTTTTTTTGTTTTTTCTTAATTTATTTAAAATTTTATCAGTAGAAATATTTTTTAGACATTTTCTACTGAATGTTTTTACAAATAAAAAATTAAATGTTATATTGTTAACATTCAGGAAAATAACATTTCATTATCTATGTATATTTATTTAATTTTTTCAATTCAATTTCATGATTTTATTTTTTATTCAATTATAATCCTTATTCTAATTTTTTATTGAAAATTGTTTTAAAAAATAAAATGGTATTTTTATCCAATGTTTTTTCATATGTGTTTAAAAGAGATTCCCAAATGAAATTTTGATTAATGAGTTTATTCATGATATGGTATGTTAGAATTATATAAAGTGGGTCGTACTGATACATATTATATAATGGATTTATCCCCATTATAGTTCATATGTTATCTCTACATAGAATATATAACGTTTTTATCCCCATTATAGCTCACGAAAAAACAGATGAACCTATTATAACTTTTTTGAAGTATTGAGCCAAATTAAAGGTCTAGGGTGAGCCTGATAAACCTAATATAAAGGTGGATCCCAATTATTGATCTCCAATTCATTATAAATGTATTCTAATAGTTTTTAAGAAATACGGATATACGGATTTAATGGGTTCTGAATGGGTATTATGAGTTATATGATCGTAGTCACCAAATATGTGTTTTAATTTCATTCAATGGGTTTCAATGGATTTCATTGAGAAAATGTTCTGGTAATTTTTTCTATAAAATTTCTTTATTTCACTATATAAATTGATATTGATATCAATATCAATATATCATGGGCCATTATATTTTTATTAAAACAATATTTTCTATCCTTTTTATATCCTTTGGTGAGTTTTCTACTCATCCTATTTTAAAAATAATGTTCTTCATTGGGTTTAATGATTCGTAACGAAAATGTATAATTTAAATTTTATTTTCATGGATATTTCCCCTAATAATGAATCATGATTTATTTTTAAAAGATTATTTTTTTGAAAAATTAATACTAATAGAAAGTTTCTACATTGTATTTCTTATTTCCATGTATGATTCATAACCTAATTATCTAAAACGGTAGACCCATGATATCATCAAATTTAAGATAATTAATTATGTACATTATATAAATAATATAATATGTTTATGTATAGGTCCTTATACTTAGTATCATAAGAACTGTTATGATAAAATTAGAGTTTTTATTTTTTTCATGTGAGTTTATCTTATAATTTATGGTTAAGAAGATATGTATGTATGATTATGGTTAGATATAGGTTTATATTATTATACACTATAGTTGAGGGTTGTAAGTAGTAGATAATATTGAGGTTATTAATGATATATTTGAATATTTTTTTGGGTTTAGGTATTTCCTACCAGTTTGACCAGAATGAAGTTTTATTTGGGGTAGAATTATATTTTATATGTAAAAAAACAAGGTACATCTGTTATGATGGGTGAAAACATATCCCATTCAAAAAGGTGGTGGGGCTTCAAAACATTGCATAAATAAGATAAGGATTTTTCACTAACCACTACCCTATGTGGTGTCCTGGTTAGTATGAAATTTGTTTATGTAAACAATGTGTTTATTTCAAAATATTATGGTACATTTTTGAGAAATAATGTTTTATTTATCTAGGAAGAATGTACGATAAAATACTTCATATCATTAGGTTTCAAACATATCATACAAAAGATTGAGGAGTTGTAAAGATAGTTATTTATTGAATTATTTTTTATACATTTAGTATTAGAGTTGAAACATCGATATTAAATTACAATGTATTATACATTTTTGGAATTATATTAAAATTTTCTAAAAAAAATCTTTTAGTAAAAGCCTAAATAAATAAAGGATATTTTTATTTCATTTTAGAGGTTATTTTTCCCATTAAAACATTATGTTAGCACCTCATTCCGGAAAAATTGTTTGAGAATACTCATTTTTTAGATAAAAATATGTTATTATGGAAGAATTTGAGGAATAGAGGACATTAAACTCACCATGTGATTATATATTATAATCCTCCTAGTATATATAGAAAATAAATTACTCAAATTTAGGAAAAATAACTTGAAAAAAAAACATTACACTGAAATATTCATTTTTAGTAAATAATAGTCTTCCCAATCATCATAGATTTCTGATTTCAAGGCCATTAGATTCCAACTAATCACTCAGTTCATTTTGATCAATCACTTTAACAACTCCCACTAATTATTTATACTTTTCCTCTATCCCTGCAAATTTTATCATATTAAAAAACATAATTATGTGTTGTTACGTGTGACTATTTTAATTCAATGTTTTTATTATTATGAGTATTTTTTATCGACAATTTTTTGGATACAGGTTTACAAGAAAATGTATTTTCAAATTTCCAACGTTTGATTACAAAGATAATGATCTAACATAATAGAAAAAATTTAATATATGGGAAGAGGAATTAACACCCTTGGATCTCAAAAGAAGAGAATTATAATCAATTCAATATGTTAAACATGACACATATTTTATTTTATTTTTATATGAAACAATTATTTCTTTCAATCGACACTTCTAAATAGAATACATAGTTTTAATGATTGATAATATGCTATTAATATTATTATTTTATATGAAAGTCATCACCTCTGTGTAAATCATAGGAATAAATAGTATTAACAAACTTATGAAAATATATAGTTTTGAAATTTTTATTAGATATCTATTGATTTTAAATCATAAAATTATCATTTAACAAATAATGACATGTTTTCTAAAAATATTATTATTTCTAAGAGACAACTTAATCGTTCGTGGCACATATAATTTAAAATTACAGCATACCACTTTTTAAATAATTATTTCAAAAAATAAACTCTATTTTTTTAATGTTTCTACCCAAAATTTATTTATGTTGATTCTTTTGTGTTTTTCTACAATGTTTCATTTTTTAATGCATAATAAAATATACTAAATTTTAATTATTTTTTTGCTAACATATATTTTGAATTTATTTTAATGTAATATAAGTTAATATTTATAACAATTAATATAATATATGGTAATTTGAATCATTTTATTGTTTAATTTAGATTTATAAACTTTTTAAACATTCAAAAATTAACATATAAAGCATCAATATAATATACCTAAAAATGTTAAGGGTTCGTGGTATTTCTTTTTCTATTACCACAGATGAATCAAAATGATTATTGTTCTTGTGTCTGTATTTTAAAAAATATTATTGGAATATGTTATCAATGATATATAGGTTATAAAAATTATGGAATGTATATGGATTTTTGTTTAATAAATTTTCATTACGGTTTTGAAAGCATAAATTCAATGATGTCAGTACACAAGAAAAATTATTCCTTAACAAGGTGAAATTATTACAAAACACATTATTTAGGGAATAATAACCCTTGATATGTTTCTATTATTTAGATAATGATGTTTGTATATACAATTAATTTAAATATAACATGTAAATTAGATTATACTTACTATCGATGTATTAATTGTTGATTTTTTGGAAAACTTTTTTATTCAATCAATTATGGAGTTTACAACACTTTTGGATTTAACTAATATATCTAATAAACATTTGTTTACATAATTAAAATGGAATCATGGATTTTTTATTATGATTTTATTGAAATTTAGTTTATTACCATATTTAAATAGAATACATGATGAATATATTCACATATTTTTAATTTGATGGGGGTGAGATAGATCATTTTGTTTGGGAAATATATATAAGTTATTTTTTTGGAAATTTGGTGACCTAATTTTTATTATTTTGTATCATAATATTTTGGATGGGTCTTGTGGATAACCATTTTTGAATTGTTTTATGTTGAAATTTTAACCTTTTTTTTGATATTATTGTATTACATCACCAAATGAGATTTATGTATATTGGATAAAGTGATATAACTATATTAATTTTATAAAATTGCTACAGATGGATAAAAATACTTGTCAATATTTTATATACCATACAATATTTGGAAAATTATTTTTATTTCTTCAAAAATAATAAAGACCATTTTTTAATACTAATTTCATAATATAGGAGATAAATTGGTAATTTCTCAAACAACAACCAATGGATGAAATTCTTCTTATATAATAAAAAACATATCAAGAAATTATATTTCTTAATTTTTAGTATATAGTTGATGAATTAAATATATTTAATAAATAATTATTGAAAAATTTGTTATCCTCATAGTTTCATTTTTAATGATCTAATTATTCCCTTAACTCAATGAAAATTAATAGTTTTGGGTTCTTTAACCTTGTTGGTATCACCAAAATTCGTATGATCAAATATATTTATCATTGTCTTTTAATCCATGAGAATTATTATACTCTTACATGTTCATGTTTTTATTTCTCATTTATGTTCTCCTTGGTGGAGACCTAGTTATGTGATATTCCCATGTGACTATTGTATATTCCTTTCTCTATCATTAACAAGATATTTAATAATCATTTTTATAATGTGGGGTTTTTAATAATGGTATTTTAAAATGCATAACTCTTGATTAACCGTATTAGGATTAAATTTTGAGGACTCAGTTTACTTTAGTAGGGGATAATCTAAAAACCTAATATTTTAAAACAATCACAATGTTTTTATATCTTATTTGACAATTAAAAATGATTTTAAACAATCCATTATATATATTTTATTCAATTTAATCTCTTCAATAGCTTACAAAACTGGCATCACCAAGTCAACATGAAGCCCAATATATTATAATATAATAACATAGACATTAATTTTTTTTACAATAATATTAATAACAAAATTTTGAAATTATTTATAACTATTTATTAGAAACTAAATAAACATTTCATCTAAATGAAAATAAAATGTTTTGTATAAAATTTATTTTTCCCTAAAAGATGGTTTAATCATGCTTTTAACACATAATGCAAAATTTATTATAGACACTTTTATAAATTTTATTTGATAAAATTAATATAATTTTTAAATTATTATATAAGAATTATCTTAGGGTGAGTTTTTTTTATTTTTCATTAATGAATAATTTTTATATATAGTCACAAATATAATATTTTAATTGACAATGACCATTTGGTTTTAATTACTAATAATGACAAATTATATTTTATGTCAATTTAAAAGTAAAATTATTTTAATTATTTATAAATTAATCTTATTTATGTAATTTTAATCATTTGTTTATTTTATTTTGATATAATTAGTCTTAAAACATTAAATCATTTTCTCTTGGAAAACATGTTATACCATCATGTATATAAGATTAATTTTAAATTAGAATTTTCAAATTATATGAATTAATTTTTTAAAAATTTATTCCATTCTTAGAAGACACAAAATTTTATTCTATAATAATTTCAATTTAAGAATTTACTAAAATAAATCGTGAAACTAGTAAAAAGTAATTATTGTGATTAATGTAAAAATGAATTCAGTAAGGGTTTAAACTAAACAAATATGGTTTACATTGAATTTTTTTTGTTTTTTATATATTTTTTTGAGAAATATTAATACCCTATAATTTCTATCTATTTATAATACATCTTTTTTTACTTTTTATAATTTAAATATAGGGGTACACATTTTTCTATTATAAAAATACAGGTGTCCCACTCATATAAATTTTTAAAGGACACCACCACCCCAATATTATTCACACCACCAACATTACATTCTAATAACCCTAATATCATATTATATTCTTTATTTTTTTTGGAATAAATCAATTCTAGAAATGAGTTGGTGCAATCCTCGGGAGGATACCCGAAGAATAGGTAATGTTCTTCAACAAGCAATTTTTTTATTTCATCATTACAACCATAAATTAATATTACAAAATTATGAGATAATAACCTAATATTTTTCTATATACTTATATGATGTTATGTTATTATCATATCCAAAATTATCTGCACTTCCCTAAAAATGTTTAATAAATGATCATTCATGTGTGTGGGAGACTACTGGCTCACGAACTGATGTCATTCACTGTCATATTACCACATTCCATTAATGGGTATATTGATGGATATAAAGTAATTATATATAATTTATAATTTCTTATAATATATATTAATTATATCACGTATACCATTTCATATTCCAATTTTATGAGATATGATAAGTTCACTCTTGTACACGACGGACTACCCCCTCACAGTGTGATGTGATTAATTTTTCATTAACGCTTTACATGGATTGCAATAAGGAAACAAAAGAAGAATATACCTAATAGAAATGTGATAATTATGATGTTAATTTAAAATTTATCATTTTTTAAAATATATTAAATTATTCTAATTATTATATTTTAACTCACATAGTGATGAGAACATCCTTCATGTATGTCTAGAGTACACCTTTCAAGAGGTGGTGTGAGTCTATTTTCATCGGAACACCACATGGATGATATATATAAGAATATTTAATGAAATTATATGATTATAATAGTATTATTATAATTCTTAAATAAATAATATTACATAAAACCTTCCCATAATGATCATTGAAAAATTGAATAGTTACTCATGTGTATGTACAACCTACAGTTTTGAAGAGTGTAATGTACTTCATATTTCATAAACAACATTCATGATTTTTTAGATTATAATTTATATATAAATACAACAATTAGGTCATGTTTATTATTATGTTGTTTATGTAACTATATCATATTCATAATAACCCTTAATTCAATAATAATTCACGACTGAGACAACAAATAAACTGTCAAATGATAGAAGAAAAATCATGAACAATTATTAGCAAAAATGAGATAAAATGTTATAAAAAGAACATATATGATATTATAAATATTAATGTCGTTATTTAATAAGTTAATACGATTTTTATACCCACTATACAATAGGTTATATCATGTACAACCTAATAGAAGTCTCAGGAAGGGGATTTTATCTCAATTTTCATTCAATTTGTACTTATTTATTATTATGCACTAATTCAATTTTATGTGATGTGTATAATTATTATTTTATATGTAATATATTTATTAATTAATTATTCATGAAATATTTTGTTATAATTAGTATCATTTCTAGTGAGTGTGTTTGACGTAAAAATTATTATGTGGAAAAAGATATTGTATTACCTCACATTCTTTTGAGATTATTATCTTTTGTGAGAAATAATCACATCCATGTAATGAATTTCATTACAAAATAAATTAATATTAAATATAAATAATCTTGAATGATCGATATTAATTTACCTACAACGTATACTATTTGTATATACAAAGAATAATTTGAAATATATTTGATTAAATAAGAAAATATTGATAATATTTATCATTTTACCAATTTTGAAATTTGTTAAAAATGAACACATTGAAATAATTAATTCAATTATTTAATATATTATAAATTATCTGGAAATGATGGCATGGGTATGCATTTGTCTTAGATATCACCACTATGCATCGACATGTCTCACGATAAAAATTAAATCGACAAACTAGTTGAGTTTGTACCTAGTAGTTTAAAATGAGTTCTCTAAATCATGTGTGTTTTTGACCAATGATTTTAAATGACTTTTTGAATGGTATTTAATGTATAGGTATCATTTTTCTGATATATTATTTCCATTTATTAATAATTTCCTTCATTAGGAATTCAGTTTTCATTATCATTTATATTTTCACATTGATGTTATCTCTTGATGTATATCATTCTCATTTCTATATTAAATATAATATGTTTTTAGTTATTTAACTATATAATTTTATTATTAATTATATATAAATTAAAATGTAATTTCTGATAATTTATTGACCATTCCATTTTGATTATTCTCTATTAATTAATGATAGATTTTATTGTATTAAACACATACCAAGAATTTAAACCCATCTTATTTTTTTCATTCCATAATATTTAAAGAATAGATTTTGGGATATGTTATAGGATTCCAAGTATATTATATTTCTATTAATTTTTTTAATATCCATATTTAATATATTATTTATGTATATATTTGGTACTTAAAATCATATAAATTGATATGTCTTTTTGGACTTGACCCTTTGTATAAACAAAAAATTAATAAACAAGACACTAGATCTTATATGTTGAGGTTGGGGTTATTAAATAAAAATAATAATATTCATCATAATAAAATATATATATTTATGATAAATATATTGTCCTGAAAAATCATCATAGGAAAGTGATTATTTCAAAAAAGATAGTGAGATTGTACTAAATATTTTTTACCACTTTAGAAACATTGAAACTGTAACCCCGTAAAGAAAAAAAATTAATGAAAAATTAATAATAATGAGTAAATAAGTATGCATGTTAAATAAATAATATTTTTATTCACACCACATAAAATTGAATCGGATTATATTCAGAAATAAGTCTTAATGAAGTGAAAATTGAGAAGAAATCTCTAACATCAAGCACCCCTTTAGAAGAATGTGCACTAACATCCTATATAATGGTTCATTGATTGTTATTAAATTACAATATAATAATAACCATATTAATCATATCGTATATTTTCCAATAAAAACATCTTATAGCCCATTTTTTAAATAATTTTTTGCTTACATTTTTTATGTGTTTGTAGCCTTATTTTCACATTCGAATTTTGTCATAAATATTATGGTTTTGTATGTGACATATAAATAAGTCATATAAAAATTATAATAATGTTATAAATATCATATTTAATATATATAAAAATTATCATATCCATTATTAATATTTTTCATAGAAAATGATTCATGTCACTATATAGAGAAGGTGGGTCGTATGTACGGACAATTGATGATATCATTCCCTAGAGAGGTAAAAGCGTAAGAAAGTGCATGATATATTATTTTTTTATACTATTATTATAGTATAACTATTAAATATATTCATTCAATATATCAATAGTACATTTCATTTAATGTATATGTGACATATGTTTCACATCACTATATGGTGTATCAGTCTTCCACACACTCGAGTGACACTATCATATTTTATACAGAATGGATAGTTAAATAGTATATGTGATATTATAGTTACATATTCATATTTATACCATAAATATTTTATATATAAATTAAACTAAACATTATATATTATTATGAGATATATTGATGGATAATGGGTTCAATCGGTTCATGAGGTTGAAAACCATTGTACACACAATTGCTGATTTTGTTTCCCATTTGATAGAAGAGGAAATAAATATACGTAATTTAAATATAAATAATAAATATTGGTTATATATTATATTATTATAAAATTATTTTTTAATAACTGTAATAATTTTGATCGAGTTGGAAGAAAATATAAAATAGAATAGATTATTTATGAATGTTAATGTCACGACCCCCTCCCCACAAAGCGTACCCCTCCTGGGCCGGCAATGTGAAAAGGGAGATAATGACCCCCGAGTCCCGCCTCCAGTAGGCCCCGGGTTGGCGACTAGCACCGAGGGTATAATACACACACAAATGGGAGGCATTACCCTCTAAGAGAACACATGCAGAAGAGAGAGATAGAATAGACTCCAACCAACTCCAACTCACAACTGAAATGTAAAAGAAACCCATGTACATATATGAAATGTCATGCAAAAGAACTACAACTGAAAGGGAAAACTAAAATTACCCAAAAGAAAGTAAAACGACAGCGACCACAAGCCCGAACAGCTCCTCCTTCAACCGCAAGCTAGTAGTAACCAGCTTGATCTCCAACCTGCTCCAAGTGACCTGAAAAACAGTTTATATGTACATAGGGTGAGTATAACAGTATACTCAGTAGGATCCTCCCCATGACTCTCGTGCAAAAGTAAAGAAAGCATGTTAAAGCCCAGTGAACAACAAGTGAAACTAACTCGTCACCTAAACAGGTATACTATGTTCCAAACCTCACCATGGCTACTCTCACCAAGTAATGCATACAAGAATATAGCATATAGTAAAGAATGTCAAGGGTACCCCACTACTACTCCCCCACTGGTTTGCTGCTTTGCCCCAATGACATACGTCCTGTGCATCTCTCTCCAAAGGCTTGCCCGCAGACACCTGGGCTAAGCTCCACAATCTGCACCTCGTGCACCACAAAGGCTTGCCTGCAGACACCTGGGCGAAGCACCACACCGTCCTCACAACCAAAGTAACCAGGTAGTTTCCGGGAGCCACCATAGCTCGTATAACGTATATCATATGTCGAGTATTATTCCTCAAGCCATCACAGCCCATACGCCGAGTAAGGATCCTCAAGCCATCACAGCCTATACACCTTACACCTATAGTATTCCATAGGATACTATATCCAGAATATAAGTGTGTGAAATAACAACAAGCCATTACAGCCCTCTACACACATATATTGGTAAAACTAACCACTGTGCCTTCCAACACAAGGATCTACCATGAGAAGAGAGCGGGGAAAAAGGGGGTAGTCATCCATTCAACCTCCAATCAGAATGTTGGGGAAAACACCCCCCCCCCAGGGCTCAGAATCCCCGGGGTGTCAGTTGCCCTTACTGACAGGGTGGAGTAGCGTATAGAAACACAAAAAGTACAGAATATATAAGTAACTCACATCCACACTATGGGCATTACCTAGTCTTAGATACAACTGCAGATAATGTCTCTCAGACTCCAGGATGCTACTTCTCAGACTAGGTATCCTATAAGCACACAAACAATTGAAGAACTTCATTAGATTACTCCATTCTCATTTATCAATTCCACTGTACATTAATTAATTCTTTAAACATTAATTAAGAATGAACAGTTCCACATTAAAATGAATTGGCATCACTTTCAAAACAACTGCTCATTTTTAAGATTCACATCACCTTTCAATTCCAGCATCTCCATCCCCGTGGCTTTTCACCATTTAATCAAATACTCCTTACCGGATTACTTTTCCACATTCCCAGGCATTCTAGAAAAACATCCTATGCTTATAAGCACAATGGAGGCTCAACACGGTGAGTAGATATACTACCCGTCGTGTCTTTGCCGCTTATAGAAAGAGCATAGACCCATCCTCCATCGAGAGGCTAAACACGGAAAGCACGTGGCATACCCCACGTGTCTTCGCCTCCTTCGGAAAGAGGGTAAGCAAGGCCAGCTGCCTTGCGCAGTGGGGAAAAGTAAAGCAGATAAACAACCAAACCAAGCCACCAACATCAAACCATCACATTCATCTCATACCATCACCCTTGGTGTCCTCCCCGACACCCATATGCATAAACCGATGCATCTCGCCACACTAGGCATCATCCGCTGCCACAACCACAAGTCTCCATGCCTCCACATATCACAACAGCCATCTAGGATCACATCACAGCACAAGCAGCAGGAAAACAAACATCACAAAATGGGCTCACGACCCTTTAACAACAAGAGGGTAACTCAGAACCCTTCTTTGAAATTCCCACATAATCTGTTCTCTAATCCATATCGAATTAACAGATTTGTTATTCGTAGGTTCCAATCATGGATACCTAATCAGTAAGCTATCACAATTAAATAACCATGCTTACTTCCCTAATTTGATTATCCTCAAATTAGAACAACTACAACAACAACAATAACCAGATTAATAACATGCCTCTTTATCTTTAGCCAATTAATTAACAACTAATTCTGGCTTTACGTTCATTATCAATTTCTATCATGAACGAACAACAAAGTCAAAGAAAACATAGGTATCACTATATCTTGGAAAACATGAGGCAAACCGTTATCACGATATAAAGCAACAACATGCGATCAACCAATTCTTTTAATCCGGTTCAAGTATTTAATTAGGTCAATTTCATTGTGATCCAAAGGAATAAATCATGCTAATTCTACGATTGCACATATACAATTAGAGAAGCCATGAATCCCCTACCTCGAAGAGTTCTTGACGTCCTTTATCCACACAGCGGGTTACAATCCTCCCCTCGCGACAACCTATGTGGAAGAATGATCGACACAGCTTGGTTGCATCCAACAGAGCGGGACTGATCCTAGGAGTAAGAGTTGTTTGTGAAACTCCTACGGAAAGGATTGAAAGGTTCTAGCGCCTATTAATTGAGAACAAAGAGAATGAACAAAGGAGAATGATATCTCGTCCCTTTTTGAAGATTAAACGAAGTGACGGTTTAAGATCCGGTTAATTCTCCATTAAAAACGGATCGCATTAACCCACGCGGTTTGACCAAGTAAAACATTCCAAGCCTTAGGAATAATTAATATAGGATTTATGGCATTTGAATCGCCTTAAGAGTCCTTAAAATAAGGCTTTAAATGTATTTTACTTCAAAGGAAACGTCAAAAGGGGAAAAACTGTAGGAGTCTGGAAACACTGTTCACCCACCGTTACTGTACATGAAACTGATCTGTCACACTGATCTGTCACACCGATCAGTGAAACTGATCTGTGAAACTGATCTATCACACCGATCTGTGAAACTGATCTGTGAAACTGATCTGTCACACCGATCTCTGAAACTGATCTGTCTCACCGATCTGTGAAACTGATCTGTCTCACCGATCTGTGAAACTGATCTATCTCACCGATCTGTGAAACTGATCTGTCTCATCGATCTGTGAAACTGATCTGTCTCACCGATCTGTGAAACTGATCTGGCTCACCGATCTGTGAAACTGATCTGTGAAACCGATCTATCTCACCGATCTGTGGAACTGGTCTGTCAAACCGATCTGTGAAACTGATCTGTCACACCGATCTGTGAAACTGATCTGTGAAACTGATCTGTCACACCGATCTGTGAAACTGATATGTCTCACCGATCTGTGAAACTGATCTGTCTCACCGATCTGTGAAACTGTTCTGTCTCACCGATCTGTGAAACTGATCTCTCTCACCGATCTGTGAAACTGATCTGTGACACCGATCTGTCTCACCGATCTGTGAAACTGATCTGTCTCACCGATCTGTGAAACTGATCTGTGAAACCGATCTGTCTCACCGATCTGTGAAACTGATCTGTCTCACCGATCTTTGAAACCGATCTGTCTCACCGATCTGTCAAACTGATCTGTCTCACCGATCTGTTACTGTTCATAAAAATGGAAACACTGTTCACAGAACCGGAAAATTGGAAAATTGTTGGGAATAAGTCCCCTTGACCTCCCGGAACACCTCCAATACCAACATTTCACAAAGTAATGGACCAGAGAGGTCCGGGCCATTACATTAGATACCTCTCAAAACATTCTCGTCCTCGATAATTAAAAACCAACCCAGAAGAAAAGAGGGGTCCGAACAACCACCCCATAAGATACCTCTCAGGGGAAAACCAACCCGAGTTGTTCAAAATCTGGAACAAAACCACGACATCCGAGAACAAACAACCCATAAAAACAATTCAAACATAACATCACATTAAAGGTACATAAATAAAACATGAAAGGTCCAACCACAGAGAAAGCATCATTACATGAAAGGAGTTAAACATTAAACAACTCTGCTTACTGAGCACGTATCTGTGACTCACGATCCCAGGTAATCTCCTCCATGCCGCCGTGTCACCACAAGACACGAACTAAAGGAATAGAACGCCCACGCAACACCTTCTCCTTGTGGTCTTGGATCTCCACAGGTTTCTCGTCGAAGGTTGCATCATCATCAATATCGATCTCTCCCCAATCGATAACATGAGATTCATCATGATGATAATGACAGAGCTGCGATACATGGAAAACATCATGTATCCGACTCATCTGAGGGGGAAGTGCTACTAGATATGCCACAGCTCCAACACGAGCTAACACCTCGAAAGGCCCAACAAAACGGGGAGAAAGCTTACTTCCGCGACCAAACTTTTGCTGCCCACGATGGGGAGTCACCTTCAGAAACACATGATCCCCAACATTAAACTCTAAGGGTCTCCTTCTTTGATCAACATAAGATTTCTGACGATCTTGTGCTGTCTTCATCCTCTCAAGAATCATTTGAACCATCTCTGTCGTATTCTGCACTAGTTCTGGTCCGTGAATTGCTAACTCTCCGACCCCAGTCCAGCACAACGGAGAACGGCATGGCCGGCCATACAAGGCTTCAAATGGTGCCATGCCGATGGTAGAGTGAAAACTATTATTGTAAGTGAACTCTACCAACGGTAAGTGCTTCACCCATGAACCTCCAAAATCAAGAACACAAGAGCGCAACATGTCTTCAAGAGTTTGGATGGTTCGCTCTGTCTGACCATCCGTTTGAGGATGAAAAGAAGTGCTAAGGCATAGTTGAGAGCCAAAAGCATGCTGGATACCTCTCCACACCCTAGAGGTAAAACGAGGGTCTCGATCAGAAATGATCGTCTTAGGAACTCCGTGAAGCCTCACCACCTCCTCCAGATACTGCCTTGACAAAACCTCCACTGAGCTTGACTCCTTGATTGCTATGAAGTGGGCCGATTTAGTTAAAGGATCCACTACCGCCCAAATAGCATCATGTCCTCCCGGAGCTCGAGGTAAACCTGTAACAATGTCCATTGAGATGTCCTCCAACTTCCACTGAGGAATCTCTAAGTGCTGGAGAAGACCACCCGGAACACGGTGTTCGGCCTTCACCTTCTGGCAGACTAAACATCGAGACACACATTCTGCAACTGAATGCTTCATCCCAGGCCACCATAACTGACTCCTCAAGGATCGATACATCTTCGTCACACCAGGATGTACAGCTAAGGGCGAGCTATGGAACTCTCGGAGAACCGTCTCGCGCATCGCCAAGGGAACAAAAAGCCTGCCATGATACAACACCCGGTGTTGTTCATCCTCCGACCAACCATCAGGGGCCTCTCCACAAATGACTCTGTCTCTCAAAACATCCACCTCTAGATCACCCAACTGAGACTCTTCCACCTTTTGCATCAGGGATGACTGTACCGTCATCTGGAAAAGACAACCTCTTCACCCAAATTCTCCCATATCAAGATGCAAAGCTGCTAGCTCTTCCATCCCTCTCCAGGAATCACCAGATTCACGCACAACATCATTACGTGACTTTCGGCTCAGTGCATCAGCAACAACATTTCCCTTCCCAGGTGTATACGATATTTCAAAGTCGTATTCCTGTAAGAACTCCATCCACTGACGCTGCCGCAAGTTCAAATCCCGCTGATAGAAAACATACCTCAAACTCTTATGATCGGTGAAAACCACAAAGCGCTCTCCAATGAGGTAATGTCTCCACAACTTCAGCGCAAACACCACGGCTGCCAACTCAAGATCATGGGTGGCATAGTTGCGTTCATGGGGACGCAACTGCCGAGACCCATAAGAAACAACTGACCTCTGCTGCATGAGAACACAGCCTAGCCCCAGATGTGAAGCATCACAGAAAACATCAAACTGGACTCCCTCTGCTGGAAGACAAAGGACTGGAGCACTTACCAACTTCTCCTTTAGATACTCGAAAGCTGTCTGACACTGATCAGTCCATATGAACGCTTGATCCTTCCTGGTCAAAGCTGTCAGAGGAGTTGCAACTCGGGAGAAATTAGCCACAAACCTCCTATAACAGCCTGCGAGACCAAGGAAACTTCGCACCTCTGACACGGTCTTGGGGGCTGGCCAAGACACCACTGCTTCTATCTTCAAAGGATCCACAGCTACTCCCTGTTGGGACACAAAATGTCCCAAGAAACGAACTTCTTGAGCCCAGAACTCACACTTGGACAACTTCCCAAACAACCGATGTTGGCGAAGAACTCCCAAAACGGCTCGTAGATGCTCTGCATGCTCTTCTTCAGATGTGGAGTACACAAGGATGTCGTCAATGAAAAACACAACAAACTTGTCCAGGAATTCACGGAACACAGCATTCATCAACCCCATGAAAACAGCTGGAGCATTTGTCACGCCGAATGGCATTACAAAAAACTCATAATGTCCATGACGACAGCGGAAAGCAGTCTTCGGGATATCCTCATCCTTTACACGCATCTGATGATATCCTGACCGCAAGTCGATCTTTGAGTACCAACATGCACCCTTCAGTTGATCGAATAGGTCATCAATCCGTGGAAGTGGATAGCGGTTCTTTATTGTCACTTTGTTTAAGCGACGATAATCGACGCACAACCGCAAACTACCATCAGCCTTTTTCACGAACAAGACTGGTGCACCCCACGGTGACACACTTGGCCAAACAAAACCACACTGCAATAGACCATAGAGCTAAATACGTAGCTCTCGTAACTCAGAAGGGGCCATCCTATATGGAGACAAAGAGATAGGAGACGCTCCTGGCTGTAGCTCAATCCCAAACTCGATCTTCCGTCGAGGGGGTAAGGATACAACCTCTTCTGGAAAGACATCAGGGTACTCTTCTACGACCCTAGGAAACGCCAGCTGTTGAACCTCTGATGAACTCAGCATCATCCCAGCCATCATGGATGATAAGGATGAAACTCGTCTATGACTCATCCGAGGATCTCTCTCACCAACAAACACTACTTCCTCTCCATCTTCATCAAAGAAAACGACCTTCTTCCTATAGTAATCCACAATATCCTGCACCGAATAGAACCAATCCATGCCGAGGATGACATCATATGGTTGTATTCATAAACATAGGAAATCTCCCCAAGAGCGTTGCTGCCCCAACACTAGCTCAAAGTCTCTACATACTTCAAACAAGCTAGCTCGACCTCCAACTGGCGTAGTCAACGCCAAGGGCACTGGAAGCCTCTCTACCTCAAGTCCCAAAGCGTGGACAAGGGTAGGGGATATAAAGGAGTGTGTCGCTCCTGAATCAAACAAGCCATACACCAAGGTAGAAAACAAGCAAAGTGTACCTCGGACGACGTCTGGCTCGCCTGGAGCTAGAAACGCTAGAGCATTAAGCTGACCACGACCACCTCCACGGCCTCTCTGACCCTGATGACGACCACCACCACGGCCGCGCTCTGCTCTCTGAGGACGGGGAGCGTCATGGGGCTGTCCTCTGCCTGCTCCATCTACCCTCTGGTGATCTAAAGCTGGTGCAACCTGCTGCTGCTGCCTCGGCTGGAACTGCCTCAACGGAGGAACCTGGAGTGGAGCGCCTGGTGCACGATGACTGCTCTGAAAAGTTGGGCACTCCCGCTGCTGATGACCACGTCCACCACAAGAAAAACAGGCGCCTGATCCCTTGGCATAGGTCTGAGAGTTTCTACCTCTGGAGAAACGAGATGGGAAGGGCTGGGACCTACCCCCAGGTGAACGGAAACTCTTCTGTCCTAAAAACCGGGAACCCCGGACCACAGCTCTGCTTCGTGAGGAATCATGACGATTCCCCTCTCGTAACGATCCGGTCCTGGACAAAGTCCTCTCAACAACCTCTGCCCTCGCCAGCACCTCAAGATATGTCTTCAGCATAAATGGGGTGACATGGCGCTGGATCTCTGGATGCAAAGCCTCCTCGAAATGCCTCGCCCTGGCCTCATCATCTGGTAACAGGTCCGAAGCATATCGTAGAAGGTTCCTGAAATGGATTCCAAACTCTCGAACACTGGAGCTCTCCTGTCGAAGGGTAAGAAGCTCTTGGCGATTGGATGCCTTCGTAGTCGAAGAAAGAAACTCGACTCTAAACCTATCTCGAAACTCCTCCCATGAGATCGCTGACTCCTCACGATCCCCGAGGAACAAGAACCACCACTGTCTCGCTGCTCCACGCAACAAAGTCACAACCATGGACACCCAGTGTTCCTTCCGAGCACGAATCGAACTGAAGCCTATCTCAACCTCCTCCAACCAGTCTTCTGTGACTGCATCTGAAACAGAGCCCTCATACTTTTGTAGACTCTGGCGCTGAAACTCTCGGAGTGTCTTCCTCCAACTGTCATCGTCGTCAACCTCTACCCGGCGGCGATCTGCTGGAACAGCCTGCTGGGCACCTTCCGCGCAAACCTGACGAGGACGTCGACCTGGATCCATACCTGTAAAATAACAACTGTTAGAGCTCCTAAGCCCGGAATATGGAAGAATCAACATTAATTAATTAATTATTTTGTTTTATTACTTTTAGGTTACCTATCCCAAGGTCTACCCATTCAAACACATGCGCAAAGAATAATGATGCATGACCCTTTCCTAGGTCTCTACCCTGCAACCAATATCACTTTGTTTAGTAGCCATCGTAAACTTAAAGGTCCGTGCAACAGATCATAGGGGGCCCTGAACGCCTATGTCTCTGCCGGTCTCCAGTGTTTACCCCACTTGCTAAACATGAATGACACCGTTGCCCTACCATCCCATGAATCCTCACCTGTTCCTAACTCCAAACTCCATCCTATCCCTCAACCAGACCTCTGATACCACTCTTTCACGACCCCCTCCCCACAAAGCGTACCCCTCCTGGGCCGGCAATGTGAAAATGGAGATAATGACCCCCGAGTCCCGCCTCCAGTAGGCCCCGGGTTGGCGACTAGCACCGAGGGTATAATACACACACAAATGGGAGGCATTACCCTCTAAGAGAACACATGCAGAAGAGAAAGATAGAATAGACTCCAACCAACTCCAACTCACAACTGAAATGTAAAAGAAACCCAAGTACATATATGAAATGTCATGCAAATGTACTACAACTGAAAGGGAAAACTAAAAGTACCCAAAAGAAAGTAAAACGACAGCGACCACAAGCCCGAACAACGCCTCCTCCAACCGCAAGCTAGTAGCAACTAGCTTGATCTCCAACCTGCTCCAAGTGACCTAAAAAACAGTTTATATGTACATAGGGTGAGTATAACAGTATACTTAGTAGGATCCTCCCCAAGACTCTCATGCAAAAGTAAAGAAAGCATGCTAAAGCCCAGTGAACAACAAGTGAAACTAACTCGTCACCTAAACATGTATACTATGTTCCCAACCTCACCATGGCTACTCTCACCAAGTAATGCATACAATAATATAGCATATAGTAAAGAATATCAAGGGTACCCCGCTACTACTCTCCCACTAGTTTGCCGCTTTGCCCCAACGACATATGTCCTGTGCATCTCTCTCCAAAGGCTTGCCCGCAGACACCTGGGCTAAGCTCCACAATCTGCACCTTGTGCACCACAAAGGCTTGCCCGCAGACACCTGGGCGAAGCACCACACCGTCCTCACAACCAAAGTAACCTGGTAGTTTCCGGGAGCCACCATAGCTCGTATAACGTATATCATACGTCGAGTATTATTCCTCAAGCCATCACAGCCCATACGCCGAGTAAGGATCCTCAAGCCATCACAGCCTATACACGTTACACATATAGTATTCCATAGGATACTATATCCAGAATATATGTGTGTGAAATAACCACAAGCCATTACAGCCCTCTACACACATATATGGGTAAAACTAACCACTGTTCCTTCCAGCACAAGGATCTACCAAGAGAAGAGAGCGGGGCAAAAGGGGGTAGTCATCCATTCAACCTCCCATCAGAATGTTGGGGAAAACACCCCCCCAGGGCTCAGAATCCCCTGGGTGTCAGTTTCCCTTACCGACAGGGTGGAGTAGCGTATAGAAACACAAAAAGTACAGAATATATAAGTAACTCACATCCACACTATGGGCATTACCTAGTCTTAGATACAACTGCAGCTAACGTCTCTCAGACTCCAGGCTGCTACTTCTGAGACTAGGTGTCCTATAAGCACACAAACAATTGAAGAACTTCATTAGATTACTCCATTCTCATTTATAAATTCCACTTTACATTAATTAATTCTTTAAACATTAATTAAGAATGAACGTAAAGCCGGAATTAGTTGTTAATTAATTGGCTAAAGATAAAGAGGCATGTTATTAATCTGGTTATTGCTGTTGTTGTATTTGTTCTAATTTGAGGATAATCAAATTCGGGAAGTAAGCATGGTTATTTAATTGTGATAGCTTACTGATTAGGTATCCATGATTGGAACCTACGAATAACAAATCTGTTAATTCGATATGGATTAGAGAACAGATTATGTGGGAATTTCAAAAAGGGTTCTGAGTTACCCTCTTGTTGTTAAAGGGCCGTGAACCCATTTTGTGATGTTTGTTTTCCTGCTGCTTGTGCTGTGATGTGAGCTTGGATGGCTGTTGTGATATGTGGAGGCATGGAGACTTGTGGTTGTGGCAGCGGATGATACCTAGTGTGGCGAGATGCATCGGTTTATGCATATGGGTGTCGGGGAGGACACCAAGGGTGATGGTATGAGATGAATGTGATGGTTTGATGTTGGTGGTTTGGTTTGGTTGTTTATCTGCTTTACTTTTCCCCACTGCTCAAGTCAGCTGGTCTTGCTTACCCTCTTTCCGAAGGAGGTGAAGACACGCAGGTTATGCCACACTCTGTCACGACACCCTCCCCACAAAGTGTACCCCTCCTTGGTCGGCAATGTGAAAAGGGAGATAATGACCCCCGAGTCCTGCCTCCAGTAGGCCCCGGGTTGGCGTCTAGCACTGAGGGTATAATACACACACAAATTGGAGGCATTACCCTCTAAGAGAACACATACAGAAGAGAGAGATAGAATAGACTCCAACCAACTCCAACTCACAACTGAAATGTAAAAGAAACCCAAGTACATATATGAAATGTCATGCAAAAGTACTACAACTGAAAGGGAAAACTAAAAGTACCCAAAAGAAAGTAAAACGACAGCGACCACAAGCCCGAACAGCTCCTCCTCCAACCGCAAGCTAGTAGCAACCAGCTTGATCTCCGACCTGCACCAAGTGACCTGAAAAACAGTTTATATTTACATAGGGTGAGTATAACAGTATACTCAATAGGATCCTCCCCAAGACTCTCATTTAAAAGTAAAGAAAGAATGCTAAAGCCCAGTGAACAACAAGTGAAACTAACTCGTCACCTAAACAGGTATACTATGTTCCCAACCTCACCATGGCTACTCTCACCAAGTAATGCATACAAGAATATAGAATATAGTAAAGAATATCAAGGGTACCCCACTACTACTCCCCCATTGGTTTGCCGCTTTTCCCCAACGACATACGTCATGTGCATCTCTCTCCAAAGGCATGCCCGCAGACACCTGGGTTATGCTCCACAATCTGCACCTCGTGCACCACAAAGGCTAGCCCGCAGACACCTGGGCGAAGCACCACACCGTCCTCACAACCAAAGTAACCAGGTAGTTTCCGGGAGCCACCATAGCTCGTATAACGTATATCATACGTCGAGTATTATTCCTCAAGCAATCACAGCCCATACGCCGAGTAAGGATACTCAAGCCATCACAGCCTATACACGTTACACCTATAGTATTCCATAGGATACTATATCCAGAATATATGTGTGTGAAATAACCACAAACCATTACAACCCTCTACACACATATATGGGTAAAACTAACCACTGTGCCTTCCAGCACAAGGATCTACCAAGAGAAGAGAGCGGGGCAAAAGGGGGTAGTCATCCATTCAACCTCCCATCAGAATGTTGGGGAAAACACCCCCCCCCCCCCAGGGCTCAGAATCCCCGGGGTGTCAGTTTCCCTTACCGACAGGGTGGAGTAGCGTATAGAAACACAAAAAGTAAAGAATATATAAGTAACTCACATCCACACTATGGGAATTACCTAGTCTTAGATACAAATGCAACTAACGTCTCTCAGACTCCAGGCTGCTACTTCTGAGACTAGGTATCCTATAAGCACACAAACAATTGAAGAACTTCATTAAATTACTCCATTCTAATTTATCAATTCCACTGTACATTAATTAATTCTTTAAACATTAATTAAGAATGAACAGTTCCACATTAAACTGAATTGGCGTCACTTTCAAAACAACTGCTCATTTATAAGATTCACATCACCTTTCAATTCCAGCATCTCCATCCCCGTGGATTTTCACCATTTAATCAAATACTCCTTACCGAATTACTTTTCCACATTCCCAGGCATTCGAGAAAAACATCCTATGCTTCTAAGCACAAAGGAGGCTCCACACGGTGAGTAGATATACTACCCCTCGTGTCTTTTCCGCCTATAGAAATAGCATAGACCCATCCTCCATCGAGAGGATAAACACGGAAAGCACGTGGCATACCCCGCGTGTCGTCGCCTCCTTCGGAAAGAGGGTAAGCAAGACCAGCTGCCTTGAGCAGTGGGGAAAAGTAAAGCAGATAAACAACCAAACCAAACCACCAACATCAAACCATCACATTCATCTCATACCATCACCCTTGGTGTCCTCCCCGACACCCATATGCATAAACCGATGCATCTCGCCACACTAGGCGTCATCCGCTGCCACAACCACAAGTCTCCATGCCTCCACATATCACAACAACCATCCAGGCTCACATCACAGCACAAGATGCAGGAAAACAAACATCACAAAATGGGCTCACGGCCCTTTAACAACAAGAGGGTAACTCAGAACCCTTTTTGAAATTCCCACATAATCTGTTCTCTAATCGATATCGAATTAACAGATTTGTTATCTGTAGGTTCCAATCATGGATACCTAATCAGTAAGATATCACAATTAAATAACCATGCTTACTTCCCTAATTTTATTATCCTCAAATTAGAACAACTGCAACAACAACAATAACCAGATTAATAACATGCCCCTTTATCTTTAGCCAATTAATTAACAACTAATTCCGGATGTACGTTCATTATCAATTTCTATCATGAACGAACAACAAAGTCAAAGAAAACATAGGTATCAATATATCTAGGAAAACATGAGGCAAACCGTTATCACGGTGTAAAGCAACAACATGCGATCAACCAATTCTTTTAATCTGGTTCAAGTATTTAATTAGGTCAATTTCATTGTGATCCAAAGGAATAAATCATGCTAATTCTACGATTGCACATATACAATTAGAGAAGCCATGAATCCCCTACCTCGAAGAGTTCTTGACGTCCTTTATCCACACAGCTGGTTACAATCCTCCCCTCGCAACAACCTATGTGGAAGAATGATCGACACAGCTTGGTTGCATCCAACAGAGCAGGACTGATCCTAGGAGTAAGAGTTGTTTGTGCAACTCCTACGGAAAGGATTGAAAGGTTCTAGCGCCACTTAATTGAGAACAAAGAGAATGAAAAAGGGAGAATGATATCTCGTCCCTTTTTGAAGATTAAACGAAGTGACAGTTTAAGATCCGGTTAATTCTCCATTAAAAACGGATCGCATTAACCCATGCAGTTTGACCAAGTAAAACATTCCAAGCCTTAGGAATAATTAATATAGGATTTATGGCATTTGAATCGCCTTAAGAGTCCTTAAAATAAGGCTTTAAATGTATTTTACGTCAAAGGAAACGTCAAAAGGGGAAAAACTGTAGGAGTCTGGAAACACTGTTCACCCACCGTTACTGTACATGAAACTGATCTGTCACACTGATCTATCACACCGATCTGTGAAACTGATCTGTGAAACTGATCTGTCACACCGATCTGTGAAACTGATCTGTGAAACTGATCTGTCACACCGATCTGTGAAACTTATCTGTCTCACCGATCTGTGAAACTGATCTGTCTCACCGATCTGTGAAACTGATCTGTCTCACCGATCTGTGAAACTGATCTGTCTCACCGATCTGTGAAACTGATCTGTCTCACCGATCTGTGAAACTGATCTGTGAAACCGATCTGTCTCACCGATCTGTGAAACTGATCTGTCAAACCGATCTGTGAAACTGATCTGTCACACTGATATGTGAAACTGATCTGTGAAACTGATCTGTCACACCGATCTGTGAAACTGATCTGTCTCACCGATCTTTGAAACTGATCTGTCTCACCGATCTGTGAAACTGGTCTGTCTCACCGATCTGTGAAACTGATCTGTCTCACCGATCTGTGAAACTGATCTGTGAAACCGATCTGTCTCACCGATCTGTGAAACTGATCTGTCTCACCGATCTGTGAAACTGATCTGTGAAACCGATCTGTCTCACCGATCTGTGAAACGGATCAGTCTCACCGATCTGTTACTGTTCATAAAACTGGAAACACTATTCACAGAACCGGAAAATTGGCAAAGTGTTGGGGATAAGTCCCCTTGACCTCCCGGAACACCTCCAATACCAACATTTCCCAATGTAATGGACAGGAGAGGTCCGGGCCATTACAGTTAATACTTTTATAGAACAAATGCTTTAGGTTTGAACCAAAATCCCTCCCAATATGTCATTGTCATAAATTAAAGGAATATATGATGTTGGTAATTGAGTATAGAAATAGTTTTGGTAGGTATTATCCAAAAAAATTGTATTTTTTGTGTGAATATGGTAAAAGATGGTGTCTTTTTATAAGGGTGGGAGAGGACATACATGGAATTTTTGAAAAGAATCAACTACAACCACATTTTTATCATTATAGAATTCAAAAAATCGAGATATTATATATATTTGTAGGTTATATAATCAAAATATTGTTATATATTGTTTTTGAGAAATATTTTACGGAATTTTAAGACTTTTCTTTTTAGTTTTACCACCCCCTTGGTAAATAACTTTTACCTTTACATTGATAATTAATTTTTAATTATTTTTTATTAATAATGGAAAAAAATTTAAGTATAAAATATGAGAAAATATAAATTAATATTATTCCAAATATGAAATCCATATTTCAAAATTAAATTCACATATATTAAAGAATACAATTTAATATTATACAAGTAGAAGTGATGAGAAAGTGGGGTTCCAAAGTGAATGTTCTACTAGGTAAAGAATGTTTTAATATAAAAATTGAATATGAAATTGATGAAAAAGAACTAAATAGTAATTATTATAATGTTACTAAAAAATTATTATTTTCATACCAATTTAAAATATAATTTATAGTTTAATATAATTAAAATGAAAATGATATTATCAATAAAAAGATCAGTATTTTTCAATATTCATCATAATATGAAACTCATTAGAAAAATCCAAACAATTATCTAAATGATAATATTTATATGATTCTCCGAAAAATATATATTACTTTAGAAATTAAATTAACCTAATTTTTTAAAAATTATTTTTAAATTATATATTTAAGGCATAAATAAAAAACCTTTAAAAAATAAATTGTTTTCCAAGAGCTTTTCTTTTTCCTTAAAATGAAAGTTATTTTATTTGTAACTAATGGATATTATTTTTTTAAAACATATATATAATAAATTTAAATTTCATATTGTCTTAGGTTCTTGAATTCTTCATTACATAAAAAATTTATTCCCTTAAATTTAAAAGATATTTCATTCTAAACTCATAGGGGTAGTTCTTCTTCATTGAATCATCTAGTACCTGTGTTCCCTCCGCCATTTTGGGATTTCACTAATTTACCTTTACATGATGTTTCATATGAATTCCCAATACATTCTATCTATTATTAATAATGTATATGGGTTCTTCATAGTATGATATATTTGTTTAGAATTCTATTTCAACATAGGTGAGAACATATGTTGGCTATGTCACTTACTTTTTATCATTGATATTTAGAAAACATCATGTACTATTCAAAAACATGGTGTTATTACAAAAAAATAAGAAATAGATCCAATTCATTCATTTATTTCAAAGTCTTTGACTTTCTTAGGAATGATTTTCCTTTTTTATCAAATATTATGAAGGATCTATTTTACCAAATCTTTTCAAAACCTCCCATATATATACTCTCACGAAAACATGATCTATAACATTAAATAATAAACCATTCTTCTAATTAATGGAATAAAACTTTTTTGTACATTGATACACACTAATAAAATATATAATATCCATTACATTTATTATTTCTTCTTCAACATATTATGTTTCTACAAGTTTCATTCACAAAATCCATCCAAATAAGTTTATGTATGAAATCTATATCAAAATAATGCTACAAATAGTTCCATTTCAAAATATGAATGGAAATTATATTTATAGGAAATATATACAAGTTTTATATTTAGATACTACATATCATTAATTTCAACTAATCATTACCTCAACCTATTTTCCATTATTTGAATAGTCATTTTAGTCAATCAATAAATTGAGCATAGTAGTTGTGCTCAAATAAAAATAATTACCAGGTTCTTTATGAGGACACGATAAAAAAAATAATGTAAACTGTGGATAATGATTAGACACATTGAAATAGGTAAACCATGATGTGTTATAAGTTCATTAATATAAATCCACGAAAGCCACTCAAGAGGTAAATCTTCTCTTATAGAGAGGAAATCTGATGATTTGTATAGCTGATCAATAATAACATGTATTACATCATTCTTAATAGGAGTCTTCTATAGTCTTATGAAAAGTACATAGTAATTTCGTCCCATTTTAAATTTATAATTATTTTTATTTTTAATTAATCCTCAAAGATGTTTTCACCCATCCTTGGCATATTGGAAAACACAAAATAAGGATAAATTATTACAACCCTTATCTTTATTAAAAATTAATTTATGATATATTATATAATATTACACATGATAAAACTCAAAATATTAATAATTCCAGTGTAATTAGAGCACAAGAGCCTCAGCCCAGTTGGTGAGGACTCGCTAGGTGCATCCAAGAGACCTAGGATCAAATCCTGGTGGAGGAATATTTTCGGGTACTGTAGCAGCACAGTTGCAGGTACTGTAGTAGTACTATAGCAGTACTGTAGCAGGCACTGTTCGGTACTATAGTAGCCGGAACTATTCATCCATCTGGGCCTTCGGGCCACTGGGTTGGTTCTCGGGTCCTGTAAGGCTTTCGGACCACCCAAGGCCTTCGGTCCAGTTGATTCTGAAGGCCTTTAGGCCACTTTAAGGACTTAGGGCCACCCCAAGGCCTTTGGGCCACATGAATGCAGGCCCAGACACACGAAAAAAAAGGAGCAGCCACAGAAGAGGATTCAGAGCAGGTACACTCACCAGGGAAGATCCAAATGGATTTTCAGAAAGAGAGGGTATGGCTATGCCATCGGTACCAGCCTGTGCTTGCACGGGAAGCCTAGCCAGACGGTTATGCAAAGTAGGAGTGCTACTATCAAAGATGCAGCTGCTGGTGAGGGGCAGTTCCTTGTAGATAGTCTGGTTGAATTCCTTTAAGACCTTCGGGTCATGTAATCTCTTAAGCCTATGGGAAATGTAATCTCTGAGCCTATGGGCCTTGTAAGGGTTCCCTCTCATCCCTTGAAAGAGGGGTTATCAAAATCAATAAAAATGATGGCCTTCGAGCTATTCAGGAAGTGTAATTAGATATTATCTTAATTACATAAATATGTATAAAAGGGAATACTTATCTGTTATTGAAAACATCATTTACATGATCATGATATTCCTTTAAACTTAAAACTGCATGGGTAAGCTGGGGTAATTCATAATAATGTAGTGATCTATAAAGTCCATTAAGGGAATAAACATGGAATAAACCTATAAATTAATATATAATAGACAATAGGGGAATAAATAGGTCATAAAAGACATTAAAAATCATAATCATGAAAAATGAGTCATGACATAACATGAAAATATAAAGGCAACTAGGAAACATTGAAACCACTTAAAACACTTCATTACTATCATTGGTCAAGGATAACTACCAAAGAAAAAAATGGGAAAATTACATTTTATTAGGTAGGTTCACTCAATAAAACCTTTCACGAAATCACATTAGACTAAAAAAATACCCAATGCATTGGAGCTCTATATAATTCTAGTGGAAGAGCTCATTTTCAGTTCATTTTCATGCTTATGTGTTCCATATTGATCATACAACATGGATGTATTCATAATAATGGATTATACCACATTATTAGAGTGTGTAATAAATTATCTAATGTTCCTAATCAGTAATTTTTCATTTATAAAGGTTAACGACATTAATAGGAAGTGGGTATGGGTAGTCACTACAAAATAGTGTGGTGTGGAAGATTAAGGTGATGTTTCAGGATCAGAACATGGTAATATAAATGTTCCTAGAATTTATTGATGATGTTGAAAGGGTTATTTCATCATATATACATAAAATAGGTATTAAGGGTATATAATTGAAGATATATCAACATTATGAAATTAATATTAAAGAAATAAGATAAATAAGATAGCTGGATAAAGAGGAAAATAATTGGATCCACTACCTTGAGTTGGTGATTCTGAATGCTTGGTAGGAGAATCTATATAGATTGAGGGAACCTTAAGAGGACTCTAGAGAGGTTAATGTTGAGTATTGAAATTATCCATAGTTTTTTAGTGATGATAAATGGGTGCATGGGAGGAGTTTATATAGGAAATGGGTAGATCATTATTTATTATTTCTCAAACATATGTATTTAAATTTATAATATTTGAACAACCACAAATATTAATGTTATATTTTTATGACAAAGTGTAAAAAACCAAAAAAAAAAGTGAGATATTACAATAGTCTTTTACCAATTCCGTAACATAAAAATTGAAACGCCTTAATAAATTAAATATCAAAGAAATATTAATTGTCCTTAGTAAAGATGTATTAATTTTATATACATCAATAGTGGAGCATATAATTCACATAAATATTTATAGAATCATATTAACAAATATGTCTCAATGAAGTGGAAATTAAAACGAAATCCCTAACCTCACCCTTTCATTTAGTTGTACGTTCTTTAAAGTAATGTATTTTTTGAGATTATTTTAATAAATAAATGAATCATAGTCAGGTTATAGTATCATATATGATCCTATTATAACATTTTACCACCCGTCGTTACAAATATTTTATTTTTTTCATTATTTCAGGTGTAAATGTATTTTTTTTTTCTAATCTGTGTTTTTTACTGAATATATTTTATTTTATACATTATTTTAAAAAATAATATACAGAAGTAAAATAATGTTATAAATATAAATTTTTTTATTAGTATCATTATAATATTGATTCTGAAATGTTGACCATGTAAAATGATTCACATCACATCGTGGAGATGATTGGTTTCACGTACACATAGTTGATGACATTTCCCACGTAAAGGGTGAAAGTGAAAGAAAGTGTATGATATATTAATTTTATAGAATTGATATGAATTTATATGTATCTAAAATATTCATTAATTTCATCCTTATAATCTTTCATGTAAATTGTATGTGAAAAATAAATCGCATCACTACGTGAGGTGGTAGTCATACACACACACGTGATATGTTGTCATATTTTATATCAAATGGAATGTAATATTGTGTATGTGAAATTATGATTCTAAAAATGTAATTATATATTAAATATTATACATATTCATTAATCCCAAACATATATCTGATCATGATAGGTGTTGATAGAAAATGAGTTCCATCAATTGGTTAGGTGGTAGCCCTGTGTATGCATGGTCTATTATGTCATTTCCAATTTGATGGTTGATGAGATGAATATAGGTTATTCCATTAACCTATTAATATCTAAATATATCGTATATAATATTTATTTTATACTATCATAATTGACTATAATTTTATGGATTTGTAATAAGGAATAAAATAAAAATTATTATTTTATAATGTCAACTCTTCTTCAGAAAAACACATTATGTTTTCACCAAAATCCTTCCAGGGAATCCTTTGTGATCAAAAACGTGTATCTAAGATGTTGGGAGGAGAGAAAGAAAGTTATTTTTTTATGAAATGGGTTATATTGATTGCATTAGATGTGTAAATATTTTTGTAGAATGGGTGACCGTTTTATAAGAGGGGATAAGCCAAACGTGAATTTTTTTTAAATTTTTCATTTTTAAACACAAATTTATCATCCCAAAATCCCTAATTATTGGTCATTCTAATCCCTTAAATGAAAAAATTATTATTATTCCCATATAATGGGGTTTGAAAAATTAATATGTAAATTTTACTCTTATCTATGTAGTTTAATCCCCAACCCCACCCCCAGTAATTCTGTTTTTTCCTTAACCATGGTAAGATATTATTTCTTATTTTAATAAAATTTTATATTAATTTTTTATATGTGGTTAAATAAAATTTTAATGTATACTTATAATTGTGATGAAAAATGAAATGGCATGTCATGTGGTAATCTAGACCCTTCTTATTTTGGTGCATCTCATATATATCTTATTGGTGGAACTATAGAATAAATATTTTGAAAATTTTTATATAATAAATAAATTTTTTCTTAAATTATTAGAATAATTAATTCACTGTATATTAAAAAATAACATGCGTACGAACAATTGGGGCTTGAATGTGATTCCACCATAGTATATTATGCTATCAGAAGTGGCATTATTCATATTTCACGAAGGGTGAATTGAAGAAGGTGAAACTTTAGGGATGATATTCAATCATGAAAAAATATATTTATTTCTATCTTCCTTGAAAAAAAATTAATCGGTTAGAGGGATTTTCAATAATGTTGATACTGCTCATAACAAGAAATTGTGCAATGATATTCTAGATGATTTTTTCTATTTTTTGATTCATGATTATTTTAAATAATTTTTTTTTAAGTTTTTAATTTTTAATTTTATTAAATAATTTAAAATTTTACTTTTGTTAAATCTATAATTCTACCAAAAATAAAATACAATCAATCAATTTCAATATTCATAAAATTATAATTTTTGTTGTAAAAATCCATATAATTTCCCCCACAATAATTTGTATTTTCTTTTTTAAAAAATGATGTTAATTCTATCATATTCATTTTCAAATAGTGTTAAAAATAATATTTAATTATGTCTGTAAGGGGAGTCTATTCATCCATTTTTATAAAATTTTAGTTTTTTATACTAAAAATTTTATTTTCTTTCAAATGATTCTCAATTTATGTATAATCTTTCGTTATTAATTTGATTTATTTTGTACATGTAAAGCCCTTATATTTTATATAATTTGGATTTAAATATCCACTACATCCAATAAAACATCTAGGTAATAATGATCATGTTTATATAATATTTTAAGAGAATATTTTCATTTAAACCTAGGGATGTGTGCATCATATGTTATTGAAAACATTGACTTTATTTAAAAAATAATAAATTACAAAACATGCGTTGTTACAAAAATTCTATGTTATATATAATGTATTAATATATTATAAAACAAAATATATTATTAAGAAAATATATAGTTGATAGGAATAATATATTATATAAAATTCAACTATTAATTTATAGTATATAAATTTAATAATTTTTAAAATATTCATATTCAATACAGTTTTCATTATATTTTAAATTTCAATTTAAATGATAAATTCCAAAATTATAGATTTTCAACATAAAAAAAATAAATTTCGTTTTTCATTCAATAATTCCAAATTTATTATAATATTAGCTTTTTGTATTTTTTCAGAAACAATTTCTTGTCTGGTTAATAGTAGAAAACATTTCTGTTCATAAAACATTGCATTTATGACCATATAAAAAACATAAAAAAATTATAATTAATCTATTTAATGAACTAAGATGTATAGGAAGAGTAAAACTATACATTAAAAAATACTATTCATAATTAAAAAACATTATACTTAGAAATATAATTTCTAATTATTTTTAAAAAGGTTTGATACCTTCCCTAGGTGAAAAATTAAATTTTATTAAATGAAATGTAATAAAAGATTACAATAGTATGATGAATTCAATTTTAAAATAATCCTATTAAAAAATATGGCATAGATCATCTAGTATCTCACTAGAATATGTAATATCACTATAATTAACACCATTTTTATCCACACCATCCTCTATAATGGAATCCTCTCAATAGGTTTGAGTGATTATAAGGAATATTTTTGTTCTATTATAATTAATTATAATTTTTAAAAACTTATTATTATTATTTTATTGAATCTAAAAAAACATCACTTTTATTTATAATGAACAAATATGTGTCATGAAAATAAAAAATGTTAATATTATCCAACACATATATTAATATTTAAATATATAATTTCGCTGAAAAAATGATTTTACTCATTACATGTGATAATGATAAAATAAATTATTATTACAAATATCACATTTATTTGATAAATGTATTTTATATTTGGAATAACTAATATGATATTGGGTAATAAAAAACATTTAATTTATATACATTAAAAGTAACATACAAAGGTAAAAATAATATCACATCTGAAAATAAAAAAAGTATAGAAGTGAAAATCTATGAGTAAGAATTTCAAAAATATTAAAATTCTGTTAAATATAATGGTGTAGGGGTCATAAAACATACATAATCCACCAATATATTATTTTCAATTTTGAATCCTTTAGAAATGGGAATTATGTTTTATATTTATATGAAGAATTTATATTTACAAAAATAAAATTCCCATAACCTACAAAAGGGGATCAACTCCACCAAATTTATAAAACTTTTCTATGGTTTCTTCTCAACCAAGACACTACCTTTGACTCTTTTCAACTCTATCATGAAGTCTTATAAGTCTTTGTCTAACAAAAACACCTTTCTAATAAATCAAAAGTTATCACCCACAGGAGAACATCCATATGTAGATGAATTTTTCTCGATCATACTATCTTATTTATTTTCATATATTTCCCATTGAATCCTATAATTTTGTTAATTTCCCTAGACTATTTTTCCTCAAATGATCAAGATGGGTTTTTATGTGACTTCAAATACATATCCACATATGAAACTGGATACTTACTGAAAAATGTGTTTTATGGAATATTTTGGGGAGGTTATACCATAAAGAATACAGTAGTATAACCAATTGAAATAAGATAAAGTAATAAAAACAGAAATATCATGTAGAAAGTCAAATAAATCAAATATACCGTTTATATGCCTTTATATATAGTATTCCAAACCAATTTGTATTCAAATATTCATACAATAAACATAAAAATTGACAGACTCTAAAAAAAATTCATGGTTCTTAACACCATTCATAGAACCTTATCAATGATTCGACCCATCAATCATGGAAACCAATCAAGCATAGGTGCCCTTTACCTTTTATAGACTTGCATCAATGAAATCTACCTCTAAAAAAATAACATCCTTCATAGTGTTTGGATAAATATCAGTGGGGTGGAACCCTCTATTTCTAAACATATCCAGTGTGAAATAATTGTTCGATAAATAATGCAATAAACTTGGTTGTTCTTTTATAATTTAATATAAAACTTCACATAACCCAGCAACCGTAGATCTACGAGTTAAACCTCCATGTGAGGCAATACTTACATTTGGAAGATGTTTGATATCCCTATATGTATCACCACTAACTAAATGTGAATTCCCATCCCAAGAGGAAATCCTATATTAATTTTCAATAAGAATCATTATGAATTCCTATAATAGATCCTCTTACGTGTTCCCATGGACTGTTTCCATGGTAATAGAGAGATATTCATTCCAAACCTATTATGATATATAATAATTATCATGATAGAGACAAATAATTGGGTATAAAAAATTAGACCTTATGAGAATTCAAGCCCAAAAGATGATTTTACCGTAACCAATTCAATCATGATACAAGCCCACCAATATACTCAACATTCCAATCATGTTAAAACATTGAAATTTGTTTAATTCATTAACATATCCAATTATCATTCTTATATTAATTTCTTTTAATAATTTCATTTATTATAATTTATTTATTCATTCCATCTTACCAATTACCACGATAGTTGTAACAATTCCATTTTACAATCCATTATATCCCAATTACTATTTCACAAATCAATTATTTGATTCAATTGTCACACCATTTTACCAAATAAAATTTCATCCCATTTAACAATATACATACCATGTTATTATTTAATAATACAACTACACCAATACATGTAATAATTTAGTCACAATGGTATCTCAATAGAAAAAAAATTTCATTTCATCATAGGGATATTGGTTCATATGGTCCAAGCTATAACATGGGTCATGGGTTGGCACACCACTCAAATGGCTGTAAATCAATTTCAAAACACCAAGGGAAAAAAATAAGATTTATAAAAGGTCTAGGAATACATTACTCAATAATTTCATTTATGAAATGTCACACTCATTATTTTCATGTTGGCGAAACATGTTTTAAAAACTATAAAATCCAATAACGTTAATAGTGAGATGTTTTTGACCACCTACCATAAGAAATGATGATGAAACCCCAAGGATAAAATATCTATATCAATAAATCCAAAAAATTCTTCTTATATGTAGTGATTCTCAATATTTAACATGTTCGAAGACGATGGTTCATAGAGAAAGCAAGTGAATGAACCCAATTCTAATAAGAACTCCCCATTTTAAGGCACCATGTCAAACCATGAATCAAAGAACCAAGGATTGGTGTTATATAATCCCTAATAACCATAAATAACAATTAAAAATCTAAATTAAATTTTTAGTGTTGATGTAGGTGTTAAATAGAATTACAAAGTGTTTTTGGGGAAAAAATATGAAATAACCCTTTTTTGCTCTGACACAACATGACACCACTGATTAAATAGTGGTCTCCGCCGTCTAGCTGGTGGTTTCTACAAGTGTTTTTGAACTTCTTGAGATGCACAAACATGCAATTGGGTCTTTATTAGGATACCCACTTTTATAGGGCTCAACCACAATGATGGAGAGCCTCTTATAGGCATACTATCCTTCTAATAATCCCACAGGCTGGTTGTTAGACTACATCGGCAATCTATTGGAATTGGAAAAATTTTAAATGCTTTATACTACCTATTTCTTTCTAATAACTCAACTCATCATATAATAATAACACCTACAAATTATCACTATAATCCAGGAATATGTGTTGAATATAAAACATAAATTGGATCAGACAAAAAATTTAAATTAATATTAATTGAGAAATGAAGGGACCTTACAAAATAAACTAAATGTAATAGCTTGTCCTCGAGCTGTTCTACCAATAATTACATAGTGGTATCTTTGATCAAGATAGGACACTATGAACATATTTCAAAACCCCTCTCTCTCATATCCTCTTCACTACTCAACTATTAACACTTCCCTCATAAAATAAAATTCGTAATTCCTCAAGGACTATTATTACTATTGTCTATGATAGGTATTAGATGAGACTCTATGGATAGATCAAAATTAATCTAGTATCATCACATAATATCACATTATAAGGTTCAGGATGAAATATCTGAAGAAATGACACAAGATAGAATTCATTAATAGATATTTATTGTTTTGGAAGTGCCAATTGGTTTTCCACAATGTCATTATTCTCTAACATCACAACTGTTATGATAAATAGGGATTCTAGTATATTTTAATTCTGAATACATTCTTTCCCTAGAATAGGTGATAAAAAAATAAAAATGTGACCATAATTAATATACAAATATTATATATAGTGGAAAAAAAATATTTATGATAGCTATGTGAGGTTAAAAATAACTTTTTTATCAACTAATCCAACTCAGAGGTCTCCTACTTGAGACTAGCTCTAATGAGTGACTCCCTTTTATGTAACTGTTATAATGTTGAAATGTATGGAATCCCAAAAAAATAATTTAAATGATCTATTTGGATTTATTTGTGCAATGAATTTCTAAAACATCAGTCCATGTTTTCTATATTTACCTCCCAAGAACCTCCAAAATCATGAACACAAGCATGCAACATGTACTATTGAATCTGAACCATCCACATAGATAGTCTTTCAAGCTGAGGATTAAAGTATGTTCTCAAAAGAACCTATAATTCCATTCCTTTCTAATAGACCAACAATAAAAATAATATTTATTAGGGGTCTAAAATATAAATGACACTTCTTGGAACACCATATATTTTAACTCTCTCACATACATATATAATACCCAAATCATCGAGGTTGAAGGATTCCCTAATAGGAAAGTTGTTAGCTACCTTAATCAATTAATATATGATCACCCATATAGTATCATTTATATACCGTGTCCAATGTAATCCTATTCTTATGTCGAGGGATATATAATCGCACTTTTATTCAATAAATGATATTGGTTTTTTTAACCCAGTATTCTTCTAATGCTCAGTCATCACATGTTAACAGCCAAAAAATCATTCTTCAAATCACACTATCTCCTTCTTCATCCTTATCCATCAATATTTTTAGATAGTTTATGAAACATATTTATTAAAACAATATATAATTCTCATTTAGAAGCATGAAATTATTTCTTTATCTACTCATTCATACCGTTTGGTGCCTAGATACATACATGGAAATGAAGATCATTACTTTATTCTTATTTACCAAAGATATGGTGAATCCACAAGATATATATTTCTTTATAATTATAAAACGTTTGGATTATATAAATACAGTTATATATAAAATTTAAAAGGATGGTAAAAAATGTGGTCCATGTTATATATACTAGATCCTGAGACTCTTCAATAAACATATAAATATAGGTAATGAGTACAATCATGTTCTACTAAACACAAGATTCTCAAGAATCTTCTAAATTCATCTTCTGAGTCCTTGTTTTGGAAAAAAATTACCTTTCTAAAAGTGTATACAAACTCAATATCAAAATACTATAGATACTTGACCAACGTGCATTTTCAAATCTTCATCACCAACTATGAATAGATTTACTTTAGGCTTTGTGGTGTATGTACAACACAAACACCTTGACCTAAAAATATTTTTAGGGTACTAGGTCATATACCAATGTAGATAACTCAAGATTATGTGTATGATAAATCTACTCATCCTACCTCAAGAGTCTTGACCCATAACAAATATATTCATACTAACATTTTAGAACAACATTGATCAAGACTCATGGTTCATTTCAATTTAATTTATAATCTTTATACATAATAACTAAGGCGAGTTCCAATGATGAGGTAAACCTACTCTTCAATTCCATGAAATAAAACTCTCAAGACATAGAAAAAAAGTTGACCCCATAGTCATATTTGACATCAATTCACCAAACTGGATGATTCCTTGATTAAATTAGGGTATTATATTAATAACTATGGAATTCACTGAATCTCAAGGATGTTCTTTGGCCATTCCTACGATAAAGAAACATCCTCATGCTCCGGGTCCACTGACACACCTACCTCTGAGGTCACATGAAACACAATGTTCACCTTATCAATACAAAAATTAAATTTATATTGATGAGTGTATATATAAGGATGACTTATCATGCATTACAAAATTTCCCTATGATGGGAAGAATCATCTCATTATATATAGTATAACAATATTCAATTAATGAAAATCACTGAATGTTGATCCAAAATAATGATGGAAGATATGATTCAAAAATACTATGAATATTTTCATTTTATTAGTCAGGAAAAATAGAATTATCACAAACACGTAAAAACCATATCATCAACTAAAATATTTACACGTTATATGTGATGGTATCTCCCTCAAATTATGGTACAATAATAACTAGTAATGTTATGAGGACATTTGATCACTTATAAATTCATCAAAGATATCATCGATGTTTTAAATGTGTCATCATTTCATTACAATCAAATTGTCCAGCCATTAGAAATCTTTAGAGAAAATCAAATTCTTGTTCACCTTCACTGTGAATGGATCAGGATATTCCCACAGTGAATTACATGTGGTATGAATCACAAAACTTCTATATCATCCAAATGAACATTCAACACTCAAATCAATGATATAAAAATTGTATAATGTGGGATATAAAATTGGTTAAACTCTAATAATATTCTAGATAGAAAAATTGACCTCCCACTATGGTGGAAAACTAGATAATTATTCATTAAAAATATCATGAATGTGGTCCACATTTGGAGGGAATGTTCATTGCTAAAATTTTCAATCATCAAGAAGAATTCATGACACCTGGGTTATGACAAATTATAATATGAATCAATATCTTGATGATTTCATCAACCTTGATAGATTTTTTTAACCATATTAAAATACAAATATAAACATCCTTTAATTAAATTTTTTATGATATTGGAAAAGAAATTTTCAATACATACCATTAATAAAATAAAATCATACCACTTACATCACAAATACCTCCCAAAATAAATCATAACCACCAATATAGAAGGAACACTCAAAACAGAGTAGGGTGCCCTTTGACCGCAACCCTAATTGTGTGTTTATTTTCATAACCCCATCCATTATTTACACATCCAAACATAATATTTTTCAAACTATATAATATAAAAATGAAATACAATTCTCATGCATCAAACAAAACATAGTCAATGTTATATGAAATATGAATCATACACTTAATAGTGAATAGAACCTTATTTTTAATCGTAGGAGTAGTACATTAATAAATCCTCATAATCCCCCCTCTAACCCAGTATTTATCAAGACTATGATGTTATTATCCCACCATATGATACAGTATCTCTTAGGATTAGGTAACATGTCCCCTAACCTATCCTAATGGTCCTATAAAACTCTAAATACCCTTTTTATTGCTTGTTGAGTCTTCATAAAACACGAGTTCCTAAGAAGATACTCAACCACCACTCAAATGTTTAGTGCTCCTATGAATCCTTCATATAAATCCCCTATTAACAAATGTAGTTCACTCCAAAAAATATAAAAGGAATTATATGTACATGTGGATTTTATTACAACATTGAAAATACTACCCCTATATATGGTTCTAATATGGTTTTCTAATATATTTGATATTCTCCCTACCACTCCCTCCATATAATCTCTCATAGTGGTGAATCTTCCTTCATGAAATATTAGTTCTCAAAATTTCATATTGATTCTACCTTCTCACCACTTGAGTAATTATTGTGGTTTCCTTTAGTGATTAGATCCTAGTTCATCATGTTATATAATATCTTTAGGTTAATATTTTCACCTATGACATGATATCATACTGAACTAATCATAGAATTAATCACCAATAATTTTTCATTTACTACTAAATATGGGAAAACGTTTCTTGTTTAAAAAACATCCATTTTACTCCATAACTAAAAATTTCACCTATATTTGGAGTATGAATTCCGAATCCCTCTAATCCTGTATGAATCTCTAGAAGTAAGTAAATCTAGAACATCACACGAAAATCCACTTAGCATAGATTCTATTATTTTTTGGATTCTATATGATTTCCCACTATAGTTTGTCTAGTAGACATATCATAGAACCATAAATTTTCATTGTCCAGTCCATAGGTGTATCCAGGTGTTTTATGATTATCTAGATAGACTTGATGTGAATCATATTTACATGTGGGCCTACTACAATAGTGAACATGATAAAATGATGAAATAAAAGTCCAATGACATATAATACATCAAATTCATGTTGTGAATGGTCTCCCTCTCCATTGATTGAATGAATGTTAGGAAACTATTGAAAAGAAATATATCCATTCGGTTCCTAATAGAATATAAAAGTTACGACTCAATTGTGAGAGATGTGTTCTCTTTAGAACTCTCCGGATCTAAAACCCAATGAAAAAAGGCATATTATCTACAAGGTTTAACATACTTTTCATATCATATGATACCTATAAAATATCAAACACTGAAGGCAAGGATAAAAACAGAGTACCAGAAACATGTGGTTACTACAAACTACTTCTTATAATATAAAATAGATTACAATAGATGTTTAATTTAATCATTGGTATCTAAAAGTTCATTGGATTAAATTTATGTATTTAGGTTAGGATATATACCATATGTGTTAAATGTATTCCTAATATGATTTATTCATGTCAACACATGTCCCTACATTCTTACTATGATGCATAAAACATTACCTCATGCTATAGAGGCCAATGAGTAAAATCTAATAAATCGATAGTATCATAGGAAAAATTTCACCACCTAAGGGGAAATAATATCCCAATGGTAAAATATAAATATCATGAAAATCAATAATATCTTGAGGATCTTTGATTTCACTCACACATTGGTTAGCTCTCCCCATGATTGAGTTCATTTCTAAGCCCCAAAACATCCTAGAATCTTTCCTACATTCCCCAAATTATAAAGCAATAAAAAACATTTGGTTTCCAATACTATGTTGAAATATCCCCATACTATTCTACCTCACATTTCCTAGGTGGGTTATTTTGTGACATCAATCATGACTCACTGTATTCTAGAGTCTACTAAAAAATATTTAGTTTTTAAGGAATATGGTAAGGATACAATAGTATCTTATGAATTTATAGATTATAATTATAATAAGAAAACCTAATCAATACATTCAACATGATAATATAATATATGAAAACCAAAAAATCCAAATAATTCATTCATGTCATGCCATCCATTATGAAAAACTACATTATTTTACTTATGAAACTAATAGAAACCAAAAAATATATATACTCCAAAAAAAATAATTACTCTGAAAACTCATGCATGGTCCCGTTATCATGTTCTAAACACAACTTATATTTTTGACCCCTAGGCTCAGTTCGCCTTTCTCATCTCTAGACTAGAATCTATGAAAGCTTCTTAGGTTGAAAATGGAGGCTCTAAAATGTTTTGAATAAAAAATATCATGCCTACATCCATGTTGACTAAATATATCTAATTGAAAATAAAGGCACATGAAATATTATGATAAACATGTTAACAAATTAAAAATTTCATACATAATATCAAATTACCTTTCGAATATTGAGCTTCACGATAACACTCATTGTTATCCATTAACTACTATGGAACGAAATATGATATCTCTTTAAGAAAAATTGCATAACTGAGTAATATTCCCATAAAAATGAACAATTAGATATTCATTTTCTACTGAACTATATGGGAATTAACATGCTTGAGCTACTTTTGTGTTCCTATGTAATGTTACTCTACCCCAGGAAAGTTATATATTCATGGTATTATAGGAATAATGAAAATTCCCTTGTTATATACATATACATGATTAGAGTGAATTGTACATTATGGAATGTCCCATTATATCTCTAAAAATACACATCAAGAATCTGCTCAACTAGGATCCAAACTCACAATATATTCAAAATATTCCAATATTTTTAGCAGATGAAAAATTGGTCAATTCATTATAATTACCAATTGTCTTTTAAAATTGTATTACTTGATATTTCTCAATTTAATAAAATTTTTATTTCCATTCCATGTTAAAAATTATCACAATTATTGATAAAATTCCATTTCACTTTCTATTTAATACAAATTACAATTTCATATAGCAGTTTTAAATTTAAACCATCATTCCATTTTCCCAGTTACAATTTCAATCTATTTAGCCAACTTACATCACAAATTCTGTGATAGAAATACAATTACATCCATAAACATGCTATTACAATTTTATTTTTTAAATAAAAATATATTTTTTTTAAAATTCATGATTGGGATCTAGGTTCATATGTTATAATATTAATCTAAGAATCATGAAATCTCGTACCATGAATGTGGTCAAAACTCCTAGTCTCAATGAAAAAAAACAACATGATTCCTGGGAGTTCTAGGAATGATGAATTTAAAAATTAAAATTACGATACATAAATCATACTACATACCAATGCGATTAAATAATCAGATACATAAGAAACCATCCAAGAACATGTGGGTATGTTTAACACAACTTATATAAACTAATAAAATATAAACACCTAGGATCAAAAAACTATATTAATAATACCATCCATGACTACCTAAGGATTGTTATTGAAAATATTACATCAAGGATGTAGGAATATGATTCATGGTGAAATAGAGAGGAAATTCCCAATTCCAAGAAAGACCCATTATTTCAAGAAATTTAGTTCAAAATGTGGATCACAGAACCCATATAAGTTGTTTTTGAAGACCTGTGATATGTATAAACCAATTCACAATCACTAATCCCATATTAGGGTTGTATTATGGGTTAATTAGTTATATAAATTTGTTCTAGGGGGGATATAATTTTTACCCTCACTATTATGCAGCCAAACCTGATGCCAGCTGCAGACTAGTGGGGCTGTAGTAGATTAATCACTCTACGTGGGCTCTAACAGTTGGACGATGAGCCTCTTTTTGGATTACTGAGCATCTATATATCCCACCTTCAAGTCATTTGACTATACTGGCTAGCTAGTTTAACTATATTATCTTCAGTGTAGTATTATGCCTCTATTATTCCACTATCATCACTCTTCTGAGCCCCTAAACACCTCTTAACCATCACATTAATATAACATTGTGGCTTGATTTCAAAACATAAAGTGGTTAAAACAACGAAAAATAGGGAAACCTCCATAGAAAAATATTGGATTTTACACTATCCAATGATGTATCATAACATGGATTTACTAATTTAGTTAAATTTTAACATTAAAATATATATATATTTTCACCTTCCTCCTGGATTATTCAAATAATGAAAACATCAATACGAGTATGTGAAATATACAATATGTGTGAACAATGTGGTTGTTGTACCATCACCACCTAACATATCATGTTTCAGAATAATATAATATTGATTAATATTATATTTATAATTATATTATGATTTTGATATTATAAACAATTCCCTACATGTATATTAATATATAGAAAATGAATTTGTCTCCCATGGGAATTTGTGGACTAAAACCACCATGAAGGATATTTATATTTTCACATTAGTTTCTTTTTATTTATCGAATTACCTAATAAATCAAACAACCAAATTGTATATATTATCATACTATTTTTAATAATGATATTATACCTCTGTGATAACTTTTGTAACCCATCTTACACATTGATTATAGTTTCTTCCATTTTGGGATGATTTAACCAATGATATAAATTGTTCTATAAATTTGTATCATGTGTAAATAAGTAATGATAATTACTAAGGTTATTAATAAATAAAAACTTTAGAATAATATCTATTTCTTCTGTGATTTTAATTTTAATATAACACTACTAAATAATTTAAAATTCATTATTCATTTAAATTATCAAAACAACATCTCCACATTCTTCATTATCAGGGATCATAACAAATATTTTCTAAAATTAAATGATAAATTCATAAATCATTATAAAACATATATCTTGGCACCTTTAAATTTCATACACTAATTAAAATATTTCCTATTAAAATTATCCAACACCACCATTATGATACTATTATGAAAAAACAATTAAAATTACTAATATATAATGATGAATGTAAAATGGTATTAAATAAAATATTTTCCATAAAAGATTATAAATTCTCTTTATAAAAACTTAATGGAATGAATATGTTCTAAAATAGGTAAATAAACTGTTATCCCATTTTAAATGAGGTTAAATATCAATCATGTAAGTAGGGTTAAGGGTGGTGTTTTTTCACTCAATTTTGTTTTATCAAAATATGATACATTTTTGCCACATTACCCTTTTTGGTGTTTTAATTCAACATTAATTTAAAAGTTTAATAAAATAAATTATATTAATATTATTTACAAATCATTCACATGTTCTACCTTCAATTTATTTTCAATTTCAAATATTTTTATTTTGTAAAGGTGTTTTGCCTTAATTTATATACACTAAAACATTTTTATAAACCTAATTATATTTAAAATTTGAGTATACTTCTTATAGAAAATTTAAAATCTCGAATTATATTTTATTTATTTTACTTTATGTTATATTCAATGTGTTGTTTTTCAAAGTGTTTTAATTAAAAATATTCATATGACGAAAATGTAATGATAAATCCAAATATAATTATTTTAGTTTTGATATTTATACCTAAACTCCTTTCTTATGTTCATGGATTGATAGTATTTTATAATGTTGGATTCATCGTTATTATTTTAGAACGATTAATATGTATTTCCATCTGTAGTTATAATTTTTATCTACCACTCCACATTACATTTTAAAAACCATTATTTTTTATTTATGTACAAATTATTTCGATTTCATTTAAATATTTTTTAATTCGAATTCACATTACCATGATAGTAACATATTTTGAAATTCCTTTTTAATTTGAACTCCAAAATAAGATGTTATGATGTGTTTTCTAAAAAAACACAGTATATTTAAAATATTTATTTTTAAAAGATCTAGATATTTAAGGAATTATAATTTATGAATCATCCTATAAATTCCTCAATGAAATAATAATTTTGTTTTAAATATTGGCATCAATTGATATAATCCATGCATGCATTTTGTCTAATAACAATCTGAAATAATAAAAACCACTTTTCCCTTGGGTTTTCCTGATATAATGATTTATTTATAACACATTTCCTAAAAAATTATTTATGAATACTAGTGGGAATAAATATCTCTCTCTAATGAATTGATTATGGGTTTACATCTCTTGGGATACTAATGCACAATATGATTATAAAAGATATTTCATTAAGGAAGTATATTTTTATGATATTGATATTACAAATGGATTATTGGTCTATAAAACATATGTCCCTAATGGGCCATATAATTTTGAAATATATTTAACTAATGATCCAAAGTTATTTTATGAATAACCCACAATATAATAATTCCATGTTTTATTTTTATCCCATAATTTATTTATCTTCTAAATTTCCAGGACATGTTATATATTTATGATATTGATTATTCTAAATTTATCATTTTAATTATATCTTGTTTCCACAATTTTATTCCATAGTATATGTTTTCACATTTGAGATAACTAGTCCTTCTAACATGTCATATGGATGGAAATTATTTTTCCGGGTTCTTTTTTCATAATATATTTCATCCTTATCCATTTTTTCTCAAAGTCTCTTGATATATCCCTTTGATGAGTGGTTGATTAGGTTTTTTATTATAGTGTGTTTGGCTCAAACATTCCTTATTTATTCCTTCCCTAGGATATGAATATCAATATAATGTAAAAAATGTTTAAAAGAGGGACCAGTGTGGCTCTAAAGTAATGAAATGTTCGCATGTATTGTAAAATAAATTGATTTTTTAGTAAGTTACCAATTATAATAAAACTTCTATTCAGCTGACTTGTGTTTCAATTTATGATATTTCATAGTTCATCAATGTAAATTATTTAAAATATTGATAGTTTAAAAGAATGTTTTTAAATATAGTGCTTAAAATTTTGTTTTATCCCATGATCTAGGAGTACGGATTGTGGGTGTGTTGACATATCCTCACATTCACTATTAAAATATTGTAGAATGAGGATTACATTAGTTGATTTTAGTTACTTCTTTATTAGTGATTAATTAATGGAGTATTAATTTTGAAATCATGAGTTGGATATGTCGATAGATCCAAGTATGAATAGTGATTATTATATTGGTTTTTTCAGATATAAGAAAAATTGGATATTGTTATTTAGAGTGATAGTTATCCCTCTATGTTGGTTAAGGTAGTATTCACTGAGTTTAAAGATCATTTTTATTGTATCATCATGTTGTTAAAAATATATTTCATGTTAAATATGATATTATTTGTGGAATAAAATGAATTATATGATAGTTATTTTGGTTTCTCAATTTCTTGTTTTTAAATTGGTGAAATATGAGAATCATGCTCTAGCGGGGATATTACATCCATTATAAATAACTATATAAGAGTTGGAAAAATTGATGTTATATTATATATATATATATATATATGTTTTCATCATACCATGAAAGGGGTTTATTTTATTTCATTTATAAGGGATTGATTAATATAATTAGCTCATTTATATCTTTCTGTGAAATTGTTCTGTGTGTAAAATTTTACAACGATTTATGTATGGTAGTTGGGTAATAATCAAGGGGTTCATAAGAAAATAAGATTTAATTATTATTCTTGGTATAAATCATAGATATATAAATATTTATAGATTTAATTCAAAATATATTTATTAATTAGCAATATATATCATTTAAAATTTTTTGGTCAAATATAATGGGTGATCCATTAATTAGATCATATAATATTAGCTTATATTTTCTATATTGGAGGATCATGGATATGGAATTTTACATTGGATTGGTTTTTTCATAATAAAGTTTTCCATTGCTCTATTGGTTTTTCACATTTGGAAGATTTCAGAAAAGGATGTCATCATCCACCACTGTATAAGGGTGAGGTTGGTGACTATAATCTCTCTTCCCTACCCAACAATAATAAATTTATCTAAGTCCAACAACAATGTAACAATATAATACAATACATATTAATTATATGGCAAGAAATTAATAAATTACGATGTATCAATTATGGTACCACTCTACAACATATAAGGAACCACTCTAATGATCTATCTCAACTATCTAAGACAATAACTTCCTGAATCAATTATGGAGAAGTAATAAACATTATATATTCCTATATCATATATGAAAACATCTATAAATATACCAAAGTGTGTATGAATGGGGTTATTAATAAATCATATTAGGAAATACCATATAGAATTTTCCCACAAACCTCTATGACTATAAATATATAATCTCTATAGATTGTAAAACATACATGAATAACATATGAATAATATAATCAAATCTCCATAATATTAATTATACCAAATAAATAGACATTCCCAATCCAATATAATCAGGAATGTGTTCTAGATTATTTAATAAAATAAACTAATTAATTCTGTGATGTAATAAACCACCCATGTCTTCATACTCATAGAAACATGTAAATATATGCCATGGACCAAGGTATACTAATGAGTGGTGAGTAATGAATTCATCAAGTCATCACATGGAGACCCAAATATGGAAGTGGAATATCTGATGATGATGATATGTCCTATCTAACTCTATGTGATCATTTTAGTTCCAAACAACCCTCCCCCCATGTAAACATGAACATACTCAACCCAGTTATTCTATGTACACGATTCAAAAAAAAATTCATTATTTAAAAAAACATTTACTAAAATTTTAAAATAGGTTATGGGAATCATCGGAAACCATGTTTCCTTGAATTAACTAGTAATAGAAAATATGGCGGAGTTTTAGAAAGGTAAAATCATTTGAAGGTGCTATATGATTCATTAAATAATACTATGAGGATTTTTATACCAACAAAATTTAAAATATTTTATAACAACCTACCTCATAATAATTCAGAATATAAATTCATATATATCCCCACATATTTGACAACATTTATATATTTTAATATGAATTTATAAGAAAACCCAATAAAAACTAATCGTATACCATAGGTTCTGGTATGAAAACTATGATTAACAATGTTTTCCATGAGGTTTTTATGAAAAATGAAGCAATTTTTTTCTTACCTAGTACCCTTAAACAATTTTCATGGTTTTTTATTGATTTGGACATAATTTCTACAATTTTTTCTAAAACCATTCATTATCAAAAAATTCTTCAAAACCATACAAAATGAATCCAAAAAAATGTAAAATATTTATTATAACATTCCCTATATATAATTAATACATAAATAAGGAAATACGTCATACAATGTTTTTAAAATTCACCCCACCATTGGGAATTTTTTTATTATAAATAATGAATAGATTCACCCAGTGTTCTTGTATTCAATTTTCTCATTCCCAAGTCACATTTTGAATTTCATCATGATTATATAATAAGAAAATAAATGAGTTGATATCCCAATAATTTACTCTTATTTCCATATAGAATTTTTTTTGTTTGTGGATTAACATCACATCTATTTCAAGTGTAACTAGATCCCAACTTATCACAATACCAATATTTGTGTGATACTTCGTTAGTTGAGAAACATGGGTGAAAATATGTAAAAAACTAAATCTCTACTATAGGGATAAATAATAAAAAATACTAGTAATATTTTAATCTATATAAATATTTCAAACATACCATGGGGATAACATCCCTTGATTCTCTAAATATAGATGACAAATCCTTGGCGACCCTTTTAATGATTCATGATCACTCAGATCCTGAGACAAAGAATGACAATGATCTGTATCAAGATTCATACAACTATGAGTTATTGATATATAATTCCAAATTACATGTATGTTCTTCAAAGTATCAAGGACAATTATAGGCCCCATACGGTAGGTTTTCTTATTTATATTAAAAATATTGAAGAATGAAAAGGATGAACAAATAATTCCATGACTAGGGACATATATTTTAGCAGTTAGTAGCTGTTATTAAAGGTGAATTATACAAGTTTCATATTATCTACCCATAAGTTATGTAATCCAAAGATATAAGATCCATGATTATCTATAAATGTTTGAATTATATGATCTGGTTGTCCATTCTTCTGAGGATAATTTACCATGGTCATGGATAGTTGAGTTCCAAGAGTCCTTTTTTAATAATCACCCAAATCAATAAGTGAATCAAAGATGCGTGTTATAGATATATGACAGTATAAATCCATGAAACATGACCTATTATCATATTATTATAATTTCTAAATCATCTTCATCGATGTGATATTTTATTGTTTTACGTTTTCCCACATTATGTATTAGTTAGGAGTCACAAAAAATAAATTGTTTATTAAATGAGTGGTTGGTAGACTGCTGAAAAAGTATGTGGGGATCAATTCCAAATTACATATAGGTATAGGAATATATTACAACATACCATCCATTCATTGATTCTCAAACATTACTTACTAACAAGTTATAAATTTCATAACGTAATATGCAATCACGAACATCATTTTGTACAACTAGACATTGCTTTTCACTTATATATACATATTCAAAATACCCAAATGAATATCCATGTTCAAATAGTGATATTCCAATAGATTTTCCTCCTCACGATATTGAGGTATTGTAGTTGTATTTTGTAATCATTATACTGACTTTTCATCCCCTTCCCATTTATTATATCTCTCCCCACCATTTAACATTGAACTAATCATAGAGAAATCAGAATTATATATTTAACCTTCATTGAAAAATTGAATCATGTTAGAAAAAATATTAAATATAAAGGTTATTATATTCTTATATTATTTTGATTAATCTAGAATAAATTATCTAAAAATGATCACCAACATCCATTTCTCATAACCCTCCCTACAAAATTCTCTATAAGACTTCTCACTCACTTAATCATTTATAGAATTATCTTTCATAAGTGTGTACACCATGTTAAAATGAAACATCAAGATATATATCATTCATTGAGATTTCATCAAGTTAAATCCCTTATAATGGAATATGTATTCCAAACTCATAATGACAATGAAGATTCTATTATTTTCTCCAAAATAAAAGTAGAACCATTTTTTTAAGGTATGTGAAAATATAACTAATTATATGTCATGATTCCAAAATTTATCCTCATGAATTAATTAATACCCTAAACTATAAGACACAACATCATCCAAATTAATGATAACACCACAAAGATAGTCTCATCATGCATTAAAATATAAATCATAACCTAGCATGGTTTTGAATAAATAGGATGGGTGAGGAATTGAGATTATCATTAAGATCTATAATGAAATCTAATATAAATAATTAAATGTGAATGGAACACACTTCCATTATAGATCAGTTATAAAAGAAGAAACCCTTGAGAATATAAGAACGTGTGATGAAAATAGTATGAAACTCCCATAACGCTTCATATAATAAAATTATTCATTATTGGATACTGATAGTTTTCTACTTAAGTATTCCCAGTATAAAATTATATTCATTATTTAGATGTTGAATTCCAATAATGATTAACATCTTGAATCCAAAAGATACAATTTGGAAATTATAGAATATAATTACACATAACACAATGTTATTAGAATAATATGAATGTCTTATTTATGATCATTAAAAAATATATAATAATCCAAATTAATATCGACAAATACCACAAAAATATAAATTTGGTACATAAATATGTTGTGATTTATGGATTCAACAAACACTATATGTGAATCCAACATACCAAATAGAAACCGAGATACTACTAATGTATATATCAACAATATAATATAGAATTAAAAATATTCTCTTTTATGAACATGATGTAATTATATTCTTATCATGCATCATTCTTGGAAAACTTATTAACATAACTAAGTAGATAAAATAGAAAAACAATTAATGTAATAGGGTATTATTTTTTTACCATAACATGATATAGTTTATGATAACCAAAATAAAATTGGGCATAATCATCCACATTATGTAATAATAAAAATAGTGGATCTTCATGTGATGTTATAGGTATGATAAAACAACCTCTATCATATTTATATAAATAGAAAATTAATTCCTACAACTTCTTCAAATCATTTCTATATATCATTAGAGAAATATTGATAACTTTTTTACTACATAAATTGACAAGTTGATTTCAGGATTCATTTATTTCCAAGGGAATTCATTTGAATATAAATTCAGGTATTGATAAAATATAGAAGAAAGAGTTTAATTTCCAGTTTCATCACTAGAACTCAGTGTTATTATTATTAACTAACAAGAGAAGGTTCCACCCATTGTGACTAAAGGACCAACACCAACAACAATTATATCTCAATAACCCTAGAACACATGTTTTATATCTCCCCATTCATTTAATGCAGAAATATTATATATTATTATGGGAAAATTATAATATATCAATATGACACTAGGAAAAACTGTTAGGGTGTATTATCATTGGTATATTTGATAAAAAACTATTATATTAAATATCTACAACATTTCCCATTAAATTCCTCAAAACATGATACTTTCAAATATAAGACATATATAAAACATTTCCTTATAACGTTGAGAATGGAAATATAACAAAGGGTAAGCGTAGATGTATAATAAGAGTAAACATAAGAGATATAAATCAATAATCATATGTTAGAATAATATTTGAGTAAGGTTTGGAGAACCCAATCAAAACATAAAATAATGACACCATAAATGACAAATATCATTAGACAGGAATCAATATATATGGTCTTTCAGTCAAAAAACACAAGACAAAAGAGTTTGAAATCACAAATAACAAATCTTGCTCCTTGAATAAAATAATATAATGATAAGGAAAATATTGGTGGAATAAAAATAAGAATAGATAATCATGTACAAATAGAAGTATCACTACAATTAATATTTTAGTGGATTGGATTCACTCCTTGTCCCATCATTTACTTAGTCAATATCCCCACCCCATAATATCTTTTTGGAAAATGTCCCTTACTGAACTGAGTTCACTAAAAATTAGACTCCATACTATCATTTGAGAAATCCTTCATTAACAGATTCAATGGAGGATATCAAATTATTTTTCCCACCATTCAAAAAATGAAAACCATAAAAATTTTTATCTCATGATCATAATATAATCATTATAATATTATATCATAACAGGTGTAAAAGATATGGGTTACATATGAATTTCATAATCAAAATCAAAATCATTCAAAATAAAACATTAGTAAGGTATCATTATATTATATAACTAGTAAATTATAATTTACATTATAGGATGTTTTCAAAGATAAAAACACATTTAATGGGTAACATGATCATTTCATGAGAAACATAAACATTTCTTATTGAAATAACTTATTCAAAATATAATAACATAAAAAAATTTAAGGAAATAAAATTCATTGATAATAACCAACAAAACATATATTGCAATCTTCATAAAAATATTATTAATCATTCTATGGAAATCCATTCATGTATTGTTCATTAAAAAAATTCTTTTCAGTTTCTTTTAAAACTCAAAATTACACCATTAAAACAATATATGAATATTCCTTGTGAAAAAATGTATATAAAGTCAAACATTGATAAAAAATTACATAAATAAATCATCAAAGAATAATAAAAACATTTTTGAATTAATTTTTATGAAAAATATTGACATAGATGAAATTATTTTCAACAAAATACGTAAATGATATTGGTTTCCCATAAAAACATTCTTTTTGTATTCTTTGTATGTAAAGAGACGAAAATTAAAGGAAAATATGTAATCTATAGAAATTGAAAAAGGAGAATAAACTAAATAGTATTTAGAGATATAAATCATATAATTTACTTATCATAAAATACAATAAAAACAATGATGTAAAAAATATATTGTTACAAAAAAACCCTTATAGGATTGATAAATTTTAATTCACAAGCCTTATAAAAAGAATACATTAAAAGGAAAAATTAAATATCATGAATCAATCTAAATTATTCATATACTATATAAAATGGTAAAAATAATGACCAAAATAAGGAAAAAATATTCAAAAATAGTTTATGTCTCAAGAAAAAAAAGTGACATGACAAACCCTTATCGCATGTCTTACTTTCCATGTAAGAGTGCTAACCTCTAGTAAAAGTGATTTAAACATATTATCCATATATAGAGTAACCATATTTGACTAAAGTTACACACAAATTGATAATGGTTATATAATATAAAAAATGTTAGTCCTGATATAAATATCACTCATTTTCATTATATTTATATATAACCATTAATATAAAGAGGTGTGGAAAATTGATATATATCTCTATATAGATATAAGAGTCATTTTTTATGCATGAGTGGGGTTTTCCATATTTCAATGGATGGAATGAAAAAAACTTAAAAAATTAATACAACATTTTAGAAAAATTATTATATTATAATTATAATATATATATTAAATATAACACGATATCAAACTATGATTAACAGTTCTGGAATGTGAATTGTGTCTCCTTGTTGAGGTAGTAGTCTACATGTTTGCACGAGCGATACATTCACCTCCAATTTGATGAAGATGTTGTGGTAAATGGTTATTAAAAAATTTAAATGATAAATAAGTATATTAATGATACATTATTCAATTTTTTTTTGAAGGAAGTGGTAATTTTATATTATAAAGAATAAGAAACTAATTTGAAATAGCATGGTTATTATTTTCACTTATTCTCTGAAAAATATCCATTAACATGAACATTAACCCTTGTAGGATTGGTCTTTGAAGAATAAAAAAAGTTATATTGATAAGGGAAGGATTATATGAAGTAATTTAAGTTAATATTGTAAAATATATGATCAGTATTTTTCAATATTCATCATAATATGAAACTCATTTGAAAAATCCAAAAAAATTTCTAAATGATAATATTTATATGATTATCTGAAAAATATATATTACTTTAGAAATTAAATTATCATAAATTTTTAAAAATTATTTTTAAATTATGTATTTAAGGCATAAATAAAAAACCTTTAAAAAAAATTGTTTTCCAAAAGCTTTTCTTTTTCCTTAAAATGAATGTTATTTTATTTGTAACTAATGGATATTTTTTTTAAACATATATATAATAAATTTAGTTTTCATATTGTCTTAGGTTCTTGAATTCTTCATTCCTTAAAAAATTTATTCCTTTAAATTTAATAGAAATTTCATTCTAAACTCATAAGGGCAGTTCTTCTTCATTGAATCATCTAGTACCTGTGTTCCCTCCGCCATTTTGGGATTTCACTAATATACCTTTACTTGATGTTTCATATGAATTCCCAATACATTCTATCTATTATTAATAATGTATATGGGTTCTTCATAGTATGATATATTTGTTTAGAATTCTATTTCAACATAGGTGAGAACATATGTTGGCTATGTCACTTACTTTTTTACATTGATATATAGAAAACATCATGTACTATTCAAAAACATGGTTTTATTACAAAAAAATAAGAAATATATCCAATTAATTCATTTATTTCAAAGGCTTTGACTTTTTTAGGAATGATTTTCCTTTTTTATCAAACATTATGAAGGATCTATTTTACCAAATCTTTTCAAACCCTCCCATATATATACTCTCATGAAAACATGATCTCTAACATTAAATAATAAACCATTCCTCTAATTAATGGAATAAAACTTTTTCTTACATTGATACACACTAATAAAATATATAATATCCTTTACATTTATTATTTATTCTTCAACATATTATGTTTCTACAAGTTTCATTCACAAAATCCATCCAAATAAGTTTATGTATGAAATCTATATCAAAATAGTGCTACAAATAGTTCCATTTGAAAATATGAATGGAAATTATATTTATAGGCAATATATACAAATTTTATATTTAGATACTACATATCATTAATTTCAACTAATCATTACCTCAACCTATTTTCCATTATTTGAATAGTCGTTTTAGTCAATCAATAAATTGAGCATAGTAGTTGTGCTCAAATAAAAATAATTACCAGGATATTTATGAGGACACGATAAAAAAAATAATGTAAAATGTGGATAATGATTAGACACATCGAAATAGGTGAACCATGATGTGTTATAAGTTCATTAATATAAATCCATGAAAGCCACTCAAGAGGTAAATCTTCTCTTATAGAGAGGAAATCTGAGGATTTGTATAGCTGATCAATAATAACATGTATTACATCATTCTTAATAGGAGTCTTCTATAGTATTATGAAAAGTACATAGTAATTTCGTCCCATTTTAAATTAATAATTATAATTATTTTTAATTAATCCTCAAAGATGTTTTCACCCATCCTTGGCCTATTGGAAAACACAAAATAAGGATAAATTATTACAACCCTTATCTTTATTAAACATTAATTTATGATATATTATATAATATTACACATGATAAAACTCAAAATATTAATAATTCCAGTGTAATTAGAGCACAAGAGCCTCAGCCCAGTTGGTGAGGACTCGCTAGGTGCATCCAAGAGACCTAGGATCAAATCCTGGTGGAGGAATATTTTTGGGTACTGTAGCAGCATAGTTGCAGGTACTGTAGTAGTACTGTAGCAGTGCTGTAGCAGGCACTGTTCGGTACTATAGCAGCCGGAACTATTCATCCATCTGGGCCTTCGGGCCACTGGTTTGGTTCTCAGGTCCTGTAAGGCTTTCGGTCCACCCAAGGCCTTCGGTCCAGTTGATTCCCAAGGCCTTCAGGCCACTTTAAGGCCTTAGGGCCACCCCAAGGCCTTTGGGCCACATGAATGCAGGCCCAGACACACGACAAAAAAGGAGCAGCCCCAGAAGAGGATTCAGAGCAGGTACACTCACTAGAGAAGAGCCAAATGGATTGTCAGAAAGAGAGGGTATGGTTATGCCATCAGTACCAGCCTGTGCTTGCACGGGAAGCCTAGCCAGACGGTTATGCAAAGGAGGAGTGCTACTATCAAAGATGCAGATGCTGGTGAGGGGCAGTTCCTTGTAGATAGTCTGGTTGAATTCCTTTAAGGCCTTCGGGTCATGTAATCACTTAAGCCTATGGGCAATGTAATCTCTGAGCCTATGGGCCTTGTAAGGGTTCCCTCTCATCCCTTGAAAGAGGGGTTATCAAAATCAATAAAAAATGATGGCCTTCAGGCTATTCAGGTAGTGTAATTAGATATTATCTTAATTACATAAAAATTTATAAAAGGGAATACTTATCTGTTATTGAAAACATCATTTACATGATCATGATATTCCTTTAAACTTAAAACTGCATGGGTAAGTTGGGGTAATTCATAATAATGTGGTGATATATAAAGTCCATTAAGGGAATAAACATGGAATAAACCAATAAATTAATATATAATAGACAATAGGGGAATAAATAGGTCATAAAAGACATTAAAAATCATAATCATGAAAAATGAGTCATGACATAACATGAAAATATAAAGGCAACTAGGAAACATTGAAACCACTTAAAACACATCATTACCATCATTGGTCAAGGATAACTACCGAATAAAAAAAATGGGAAAATTACATTTGATTAGGTAGGTTCAATCACTAATACCTTTCACGAAATCACATTAGACTAAAAAAACACCCAATGCATTGGAGCTCTATATAATTCTAGTGGAAGAGCTCATTTTCAGTTCATTTTCATGCTTATGTGTTCCATATTGATCATACAACATGGATGTATTCATAATAATGGATTATTCCACATTATTAGAGTGTGTAATAAATTATCTAATGTTCCTAATCAGTAATTTTTCATTTATAAAGGCTAACGACATTAATAGGAAGTGGGTATGGGTAGTCACTACAAAATAGTTTGGTGTGGAAGATTAAGGTGATGTTTCAGGATCAGAACATGGTAATATAAATGTTCCTAGAATTTATTGATGATGTTGAAAGGGTTATTTCATCATATATACATAAAATAGATATTAAGGGTATATAATTGAAGATATATCAACATTATGAAATTAATATTAAAGAAATAAGATAAATAAGATAGCTGGATAAAGAGGAAAATAATTGGATCCACTACCTTGAGTTGGTGATTCTGAATGCTTGGTAGGAGAATCTATATAGATTGAGGGAACCTTAAGAGGACTCTAGAGAGTTTAATATTGAGTATTGAAATTATCTATAGTTTTTTTAGTGATGATAAATGGATGCATAGGAGGAGTTTATATAAGAAATGAGTAGATCATTATTTATTATTTCTCAAACATATGTATTTAAATTTTTAATATTCGAAAAACCACAAATATTAATGTTATATTTTTATGAAAAAGTGTAAAAAACCAAAAAAAAGTGAGATATTACAATAGTCTTTTACCAATTCGGTAACATAAAAATTGAAACGCCTTAATAAATTAAATATAAAAGAAATATTAATTGTCCTTAGTAAAGATGTATTAATTTTATATACATCAATAGTGGAGGATATAAGGTACATAAATATTTGTAGAATAATATTAACAAATATATCTCAATGAAGTGGAAATTAAAACGAAATCCCTAACCTCACCCTTTCATTTAGTTGTACGTTCTTCAATGTAATGTATTTTTTTGTGATTATTTTAATAAATGAATGAATCATAGTCAGGTTATAGTAGCATGTATGATCCTATTATTACATTTTACCACCCATCGTTACAAATATTTTATTTTTTTCATCATTTCACGTGTAAATGTATTTTTTTTCTAATCTGTGTTTTTTACTGAATATATTTTATTTTATACATTATTTTAAAAAATCATATACAGAAGTAAAATAATGTTATAAATATAAAATTTTTTATTTGTATCATTATAATATTGATTCTAAAATGTTGACCATGTAAAATGAATCACATCACATCGTGGAGATGATTGGTTTCACGTACACATAGTTGATGACATTTCCCACGTAAAGGGTGAAAGTGAAAGAAAGTGTGTGATATATTAATTTTATAGAATTGATATGAATTTATATGTATCTAAAATATTCATTAATTTCATCCTTATAATCTTTCATGTAAATTGTATGTGAAAAATAAATCGCATCACTACGTGAGGTGGTAGTCATACACACACACGTGATATGTTGTCATATTTTATATCAAATGGAATGTAATATTGTGTATGTGAAATGATGATTCTAAAAATGTAATTATATATTAAATATTATACATATTCATTAATCCCAAACATATATCTGATCATGATAGGTGTTGATAGAAAATGAGTTCCATCAGTTGGTTAGGTGGTAGCCCTTTGTATGCACGGTCTATTATGTCATTTCCAATTTGATGGGTGATGAGATGAATATAGGTTATTCCATTAACATATTAATATCTAAATATATCGTATATAATCTTTATTTTATACTATCATAAATGACTCTAATTTTATGGATTTGTAATGAGGAATAAAATAAAAATTATTATTTTATAATGTCAACTCTTCTTTAGAAAAACTCATTCTGTTTTCACCAAAATCCTTCCAGGGAATCCTTTGTGATCAAAAAAGTGTATCTAAGATATTGGGAGGAGAGAAAGAAAGTTATTTTTTATGAAATGTGTTATATTAATTGCATTAGATGTGTAAATATTTTTGTAGAATGGGTGACCGTTTTATAAGAGGGGATAAGAAAAACGTGAATTTTTTTAAATTTTTCAATTTTAAACACAAATTTATCATCCCAAAATCCCTAATTATTGGTCATTCTAATCCCTTAAATGAAAAAAATTATTATTATTCCCATATAATGGGGTTTGAAAAATTAATATGTAAATTTTACTCTTATCTATGTAGTTTAATCCCCACCCCCACCCCCAGTAATTCTGTTTTTTCTTTAACCACGGTAAGATATTATTTCTTATTTTAATAAAATTTTATATTAATTTTTATATGTGGTTAAATAAAATTTTAATGTATACTTATAATTGTGATGAAAAATGAAATGGCATGTCATGTGGTAATCTAGACCCTTCTTATTTTGGTACAGCTCATATATATCTTATTGGTGGAACTATAGGATAAATATTTTGAACATTTTTATATAATAAATAAATTTTTTCTTAAATTATCAGAATAAATAATTCACTGTATATTAAAAAATAACATGCGTATGAACAATTGGGGCTTGAATGTGATTCCACCATAGTAGATTATGCTATCAGAAGTGGCATTATTCATATTTCACGAAGGCTGAATTGAAGAAGGTGAAATTTTAGGGATGATATTCAATCATGAAAAAATATATTTATTTCTATCTTCCTTGAAAAAAAATTAATCGGTTAGAGGGATTTCCAATAATGTTGATATTGATCATAACTAGAAATTGTGCAATGATATTCTAGATGATTTTTCTATTTTTTGATTCATGATTATTTTAAATAATATTTTTTAAGTTTTTAATTCTTTATTTTATTAAATAATTTAATATTTTACTTTTGTTAAATCTATAATTCTACCAAAAATAAAATAAAATCAATCAATTTCATTATTCATAAAATTATAATTTTTGTTGTAAAAATCCATATAATTTCCCCCACTATAATTTGTATTTTCTTTTTTAAAAAATGATGTTAATTCTATCATATTCATTTTCAAACAGTGTTAAAAATAATATTTAATTATGTCTGTAAGGGGAGTCTATTCATCCATTTTTATAAAATTTCAGTTTTTTATACTAAAAATTTCATTTTCTTTCAAATGATTCTCAATTTATTTATAATCTTTAGTTATTAATTTAATTTATTTTATACATGTAAAGCCCTTATATTTTATATAATTTGGATTTAAATATCCACTACATCCAATAAAACATCTAGGTAATAATGATCATGTTTAAATAATATTTTAAGAGAATATTTTCATTTAATCCTATGGATGTGTGCATCATATGTTATTGAAAACATTGACTTTATTTAAAAAATAATAAATTACAAAACATGCATTGTTACAAAAATTCTATGTTATATATAATGTATTAATATATTATAAAACAAAATATATTATTAATAAAATATATAGTTGATATGAATAATATATTATATAAAATTCAACTATTAATTTATAGTATATAAATATAATAATATTTAAAAAATTCATATTCAATACAATTTTCATTATATTTTAAATTTCAATTTAAATGTTAAATTCCAAAATTATAGATTTTCAACATAAAAAAATAAATTTTGTTTTTCATTCAATAATTCCAAATTTATTATAATATTAGCTTTTTGTATTTTTCAGAAACAATTTCTTGTCAGGTTAATAGTAGCAAACATTTCTGTTCATAAAACATTGCATTTATGACCATATAAAAAACATAAAAAATTATAATTAATCTATTTAATGAACTAAGATGTATTGGAAGAGTAAAACTATACCTTAAAAAATAATATTCATAATTAAAAGACGTTGTGTTTAGAAATATAATTTCTAATTATTTTTAAAAAGGTTTGATACCTTCCCTAGGTGAACAATTAAATTTTATTAAATGAAAATTAAAAAAAGATTACAATAGTATGATGAATTCAATTTTAAAATAATCCTATTACAAAATATGGCATAGATCATCTAGTATCTCACTAGAATAGGTAATATCACTATAATTAACGCCATTTTTATCCACACCATCCTCTATAATGGAATCCTCTCAATATGTTTGAGTGATTATAAGGAATATTTTTGTTCTATTATAATTAATTATAATTTTTAAAAAATTATTTTTATTATTTTATTGAATCCTAAAAAACATCACTTTTATTTATAATGAACAAATATGAGTCATGAAAATAAAAAAATGTTAATATTATCCTACACATATATTAATGTTTAAATATATAATTTTGCTGAAAAAATGATTTTACTCATTACATGTGATAATGATAAAATAAATTATTATTATAAATATCACATTTATTTGATAATTGGAATAACTAATATGATATTTGGTAATAAAAATCATTTAATTTATATACATTAAAATTAACATACAAAGGTAAAACTAATATCACATCTGAAAATAAAAAAAGTATAGAAGTGAAAATATATGAGTAAGAATTTCAAAAATATTAAAACTGTGTTAAATATAATGGTGTAGGGGTCATAAAACATACATAATCCACCAATATATTATATTCAATTTTGAATCCTCTAGAAATGGGAATTATGTTTTATATTTATATTAAGAATTTATATTTACAAAAATAAAATTCCCATAACCTACAAAAGGGGATCAACTCCACCAAATTTATAAAACATTTCTATGGTTTCTTCTCAACCAAGACACTACCTTTGACTCCTTTCAACTCTATCATGAAGTCTTATAACTCTTTGTCTAACAAAAATACCTTTCTAATAAATCAAAAGTTATCACCCACAAGAGAACATCCAAATGTAGATGAATTTTTCTCAATCATACTATCTAATTTATTTTCATATATTTCCCATTGAATCCTATAAATTTGGTAATTTCCCTAGACTATTTTTCCTCAAATGATCAAGATGGGTTTTTATGTGACTTCAAATACATATCCACATATGAAACTGGATACTTACTGAAAAATGTGTTTTATAGAATATTTTGGGGAGGTTATACCATAAAGAATACAGTATTATAACCAATTGAAATAAGATAAAGTAATAAAAACAGAAATATCATGTAGAAAGTCAAATAAATCAAATATACCGTTTATATGCCTTTATATATAGTATTCCAAACCAATTTGTATTCAAATATTCATATAAGAAACATACAAATTGATAGACTCTAAAAAAATTCAAGGTTCTTAACACCATTCATAGAACCTTATCAATGATTCGACCCATCAATCATGGAAACCAATCAAGCATAGGAGCCCTTTCCCTTTTATAGACTTGCATCAATGAAATCTACCTCTAAAAAATAACATCCTTCATAGTGTTTGGATAAATATCAGTGGGGTGGAACCCTCTATTTCTAAACATATCCAGTGTGAAATAATTGTTCAATAAATAATGCGATAAACTTGGTTGTTCTTTTATAATCTAATATAAAACTTCACATAACCCAGCAACCGTAGATCTACGAGTTAAACCTCCATGTGAGGCAGTACATACATTTGGAAGATGTTTGATATCCCTATATGCATCACCACTAACTAAATGTGAATTCCCCTCCCAAGGAGAAATCCTATATTAATTTTCAATAAGAATCATTATGAATTCCTATAATAGATCCTCTTACGTGTTCCCATGGACTGTTTCCATGGTAATAGAGAGATATGCATTCCAAACCTATTATGATATATAATAATTATCAGGATAGAGACAAATAATTGGGTATAAAAAATTAGACCTTATGAGAATTCAAGCACAAAATATGATTTTACCGTAACCAATTCAATCATGATACAAGCCCACCAATATACTTAACATTCTAATCATGTTAAAACATTGAAATTTGTTGAATTCATTGACATATCCAATTATCATTCCTATATTAATTTCTTGTAATAATTTCATTTATTATAATTTATTTATTCATTCCATCTTACCAATTACCATGATACTTGTAACAATTCCATTTTACAATCCATTATATCCCAATTACTATTTCAAAAATCAATTATTTGATTCAATTGTCCCACCATTTTACCAAATAAAATTTCATCCCATTTAACAATATACATACCATGTTATTATTTAATAATACAACTACACCAATACATGTAATAATTTAGTCACAATGGTATCTCAATAGAAAAAAATTTTCATTTCATCATAGGGATATTGGTTCATATGGTCCAAGCTATAACATGGGTCATGGGTTGGCACACCACTCAAATGGTTGCAAATCAAGTTCAAAACACCAATGGAAAAAAATATGATTTATAAAAGGTCTAGGAATACATTACTCAATAATTTCATTTATGAAATGCCACACTCATTATTTTCATGTTTGATGAAACATGTTTTAAAAACTATAAAATCCAATGACGTTAATAGGGAGATGTTTTTTACCACCTACCATAAGAAATGATGATGAAACCCAAAGGATAAAATATCTATATCAATAAATCCCAAAAATTCTTCTTGTATGTAGTGATTCTCAATATTTAACATGTTCGAAGACGATGGTTCATATAGAAAGAAAGTGAATGAACCCAATTCTAATAAGAACTCCCCATTTTAAGGCCCCATGTCAAACCATGAATCAAAGAACCAAGGATTGGTGTTATATAATCCCTAATAACCATAAATAACAATTAAAAATATCAATTATATTTTTAGCGTTGATGTAGCTGTTAAATAGAATTAAAAAGTGTTTTTGGGGAAAAAAATATGAAATAACCCTTTTTTTCTCTGACACAACATGACACCACTGATTAAACAGTGGTCTCCGCCGGCTAGCCGGTGGTTTCTACAAGTGTTTTTGATCTTCTTGAGATGCACCAACATGCACTTGGGTTTTTAGTAGGATACCCACTTTTCTAGTGCACAACCACAATGATGGAGAGCCTCTTTTAAGCATACTATCCTTCTAAGAAATACCACATGCTGGTTTTTAGACTACATCGGCAATATATTGGAATTGGAAAAATTTTAAATGCTTTATACTACCTTTTTCTTTATAATAACTCAACTCATCATATAATAATAACACCTAAAAATTATCACTATAATCCAGGAATATGTGTTGAATATAAAAAATAAATCGGATCAGACAAAAAATTTAAATTAATATTAATTGAGAAATGAAGGGACCTTACAAAATAAACTAAATGTAATAGCTTGTCCTCGAGCTGTTCTACCAATAATTACATAGAGGTATCTTTGATCAAGTTAGGACACTATGAACATATTTCAAAATCACTCTCTCTCATATCCACTTCACTACTCCACTATTAACACTTCCCTCATAAAATAAAATTCGTAATTCCTCAAGGACTATTATTACTATTGTCTATGATAGGTATTAGATGAGCCTCTATGGATAGATCAAAATTAATCTAGTATCATAACATAATATCACATTATAAGGTTCAGGATGAAATATCTGAAGAAACGACACAAGATAGAAATAATTAATAGATATTTATTGTTTTGGAAGTGCCAATTGGTTTTCCACAATGTCATTATTCTCTAACATCACAACTATTATGAAAAATAGGGATTCTAGTATATTTTAATTCTGAATACATTCTTTCCCTAGAATAGGTGATAAACAAAATAAAAATGTGACCATAATTGATATACAAATTTTATATATAGAGGTAAAAAAATATTTATGATAGCTATGCGAGGTTAAAAATAACTTTTTTATCAACTAATCCAACTCAGATGTCTCCTACTTGAGACTAGCTCTAATGAGTGACTCCCTTTTATGTAACTGTTATAATGTTGAAATGTATAGAATCCCAAAAAAAAATAAGTTAAATGATCTATTTGGATTGATTTGTGGAATGAATTTCTAAAACATCAGTCCATGTTTTCTATATTTAGCTCCCAAGAACCTCCAAAATCTTGAACACAAGCATGCAACATGTACTATTGAATTTGAACCATCCACATAGATAGTCTTTCAAGCTGAGGATTAAAGGATGTTCTCAAAAGAACCTATAATTCCATTCCTTTCTAATAGACCAACAATAAAAATAATATTTATTAGGGGTCTAAAATATAAATGACACTTCTTGGAACACCATATATTTTAACTCTCTCACATACATATATAATACCCAAATCATCGAGGTTGAAGGATTCCCTAATATGAAAGTTGTTAGCTACCTTAATCAATTAATATATGATCACCCATATAGTATCATTTATATACCATGTCCAATGTAATCCTATTCTTATGTCGAGGGATATATAATCTCACTTTTATTCAATAAATGATATTGGTTTTTTTAACCCATTATTCTTCTAATGCCCAGTCATCACATGTTAACAGCCAAAAAATCATTCTACAAATCACACTATCTCCTTCTTCATCCTTATCCATCAATATTTTTAGATAGTTTATGAAACATATTTATTAAAACAATATATAATTCCCATTTAGAAGCATGAAATTCTTTCTTTGTCTACTCATTCATACCGTTTGGTGCCTAGATACATACCTGGAAATGAAGATCATTACTTTATTCTTATTTACCAAAGATATGGTGAATCCACAAGATATATATTTCTTTATAATTATAAAACGTTTGGATTATATAAATACAGTTATACATAAAATTTAAAAGCATGGTAAAAAATGTGGTCCGTGTTATATATACTAGATCCCAAGACTCTTCAATAAACATATGAATATAGGTAATGAGTACAATCATGTTCTACTAAACACAAGATTCTCAAGCATCTTCTAAATGCATCTTCCGAGTCCTTGTTTTGGAAAAAAAATAACCTTACTAAAAGTGTATACAAATTCAATATCAAAATACTATAGATACTTGACCAACGTGCATTTTCAAATATTCATCACCAACTATGAATAGATTTAATTTAGGCTTTCTGGTGTATGTACAACACAAACACCTAGACATAAAAATATTTTTAGGGTACTAGGTCATATACCAATGTAGATAACTCAAGATTATGTGTATGATAAATCTACTCATCCTACCTCAAGAGTCTTGACCCATAACAAATATATTCATACTAATATTTTAGAACAACATTGATCAAGACTCATGGTTGATTTCAATTTAATTTATAATCTTTATACATAATAACTAAGGTGAGTTCCAATGATGAGGTAAACCTACTCTTCAATCCCATGAAATAAAACTCTCAAGACATAGAAAAAAAAGTTGACCCAATAGTCATATTTGACATCAATTCACCAAACCGGATGATTCCTTGATTAAATTCGGGTATTATATTAATAATTATGGAATTCTCTGAATCTAAAGGATGTTCTTGGGTCATTCCTAATATAAAGAAACATCCTCATGCTTCGGGTCCACTGACACACCTACCTCCGAGGTCACATGAAACACAAAGTTCACCTTATCAATACAAAAATTAAATTTATATTGATGAGTGTATATATAAAGATGACTTACATTGCATTACAAAATTTCCCTATGATGGGAAGAATCATCTCATTATATATAGTATAACAATATTCAATTAATGAAAATCACTAAATTATGATCCAAAATAATGATGGAAGATATGATTCAAAAATACTATGAATATTTTCATTTTATTAGTCAGGAAAAATAGAATTATCACAAACACGTAAAAACCATATCATCAACTAAAATATTTACACGTTATATGTGATGGTATCTCCCTCAAATGATTGTACAATAATAACTAGTAATGTTATGAGAACATTTGATCACTTATAAATTCATCAAAGATATCATCGAAGTTTTAAAGGTGTCATCATTTCATTACAATCAAATTTTCCTGCCTTTAGAAATCTTTAGAGAAAATCAAATTCTTGTCCACCTTCACTATGAATGGATCAGGATATTCCCACAGGGAATTACATGTGGTATGAATCACAAAACTTCTATATCATCCAAATGAACATTCAACACTCAAATCAATGATATAAAAATTGTATAATGTGGGATATAAAATTGGTTAAACTCTATGAATATTCTAGATAGAAAAATTGTCCTCCCACTATGGTGGAAAACTAGATAATTATTCATTAAAAATATCATGAATGTTGTCCACATTTGGAGGGAATGTTCATTGGTAAAATTTTCAATCATCAAGAAGAATTCGTGAAACCTGGGTTATGAAAAATTATAATATGATTCAATATCATGATGATTTCATCAACCATGATAGATAGTTTTAACCATATGAAAATATAAATATAAACATCCTTTAATAAATTTTTTTATGATATTGGAAAAGAAATTTTCAATACATACCATTAATAAAATAAAATCCTACCACTTAAATCACAAATACCTCCCAAAAGAAATCATAACCACCAATATAGAAGGAACACTCCAAACAGAGTAGGGTGCCCTTTGACCGCAACCCTAATTGTTTGTTTATTTTCATAACCCCTTCCATTATTTACACATCCAAACCTAATATTTTTTAAACTATATAATATAAAAAAGAAATAAAATTCTCATGCATCAAACAAAACATAGTCAATGTTAGATGAAATAGGAATCATACATCTAATAGTGCATAGACCCTTATTTTTAATCGTAGGAGTAGTACTAAAAGAAATCCTCATAATCCCCCCTCTAACCCAGTATTTATAAAAACTATGATGTTATTATCCCACCATATGATACAGTCTCTCTTAGGATTAGGTAACATGTCCCCTAACCTATCCTAATGGTCCTATAAAACTCTAAATACCTTTTTATTGCTAGTTGAGTCTTTATAAAACACGAGTTCCTAAGAAGATACTCAACCACCACTCAAATTTTTAGTGCTCCTATGAATCCTCCATATAAATCCCCTATTACCAAATGTACTTCACTCCAAAAAAATATAAAAGGAATTAGATGTACATGTGGATTTTCTTACAACATTGAAAATACTACCCCTATATATGGTTCTAATATGGTTCTCTAACATATTTGATATTCTCCCTACCACTCCCTCCATATAATCTCTCATAGTGGTGAATCTTCCTTCATGAAATATTAGTTCTCAAAATTTCATATTGATTCTACCTTCTCACCACTTGAGTAATTATTGTGGTTTCCTTTAGTGATTAGATCCTACTTCATCATGCTATATAATATCTTTAGGTTAATATTTTCACCTATGACATGATATCATACTGAACACGTCATAGAATTAATACACCAACAATTTTTCATTTACTACTAAATATGGGAAAATGTTTCTTGTTTACAAAACATCCATTTTACTCCATAACTAAAAATTTCACCTATATTTGGAGTATGAATTCTGAATCCCTCTAATCCTGTATGAATCTCTAGAAGTAAGTAAATCTAGAACATCACACGAAAATCCACTTAGCCTAGATTCTATTATTTTTTTTGGATTCTCTATGATTTCCCATTATAGTTTGTCTAGTAGACATATCATAGAACCGTAAATTTTCATTGTCCAGTCCATAGGTGTATCCAGGTGTTTTATGATTATCTAGATAGACTTGATGTGAATCATATTTACATGTGGGCCTACTACCATAGTGAACATGATTAAATGATGAAATAAAAGTCCAATGTCATATAATACATAAAATTCATGTTGTGAATGGTCTCCCTCTCCATTGATTGAATGAATGTTAGGAAACTATTGAAAAGAAATAAATCCATTCGGTTCCTAATAGAATATAAAAGTTACGACTCAATTGTGCGAGATGTGTTCTCTTTAGAACTCTCCGGATCTAAAACCCAATGAAAAAGGCATATTATCTACATGGTTTAACATACTCTTCATATCATATGATACCTAAAAAATATCAAACACTGAAGGCAAGGATAAAAAAAGAGTACCAATAACATGTGGTTACTACAAACTACTTCTTATCATATAAAATAGATTACAATAGATGTTTAATTTAATCATTGGTATCTAAAAGGTCATTGGATTAAATTTATGTATTTAGGTTAGGATATATACCATATGTGTTAAATGTATTCCTAATATGATTTATTCATGTCAACATATGTCCCTACATTCTTACTATGATGCATAAAACATTACCTTATGCTATAGAGGCCAATGAGTAAAATCTAATAAATCGATAGTATCATAGGAAAAATTTCACCACCTAAGGGGAAATAATATCCCAACGGTAAAATATAAATATCATGAAAATCAATATTATCTTGAGGATCTTTGATTTCACTCACAAATTGGTTAGCTCTCCCCATGATTGAGTTCATTTCTAAGCCCCAAAACATCCTAGAATCTTTTATACATTCCCCAAATTATAAAGCAATAAAAAACATTTGGTTTCCAATACCATGTTGAAATATCCCCATACTATTCTACCTCACATTTCCTAGGTGGGTTATTTTGTGACATCAATCATGACTCACTGTATTCTAGAGTCTACTAAATAATATTTAGTTTTTAAGGAATATGATAAGGATACAATAGTATCTTAAGAGTTTATAGATTATAATTATAATAAGAAAACCTAATCAATACATTCAACATGATAATATAATATATGAAAACCAAAAAATCCAAATAATTCATTCATGTCATGCCATCCATTATGAAAAACTACATTATTTTACTTATGATCCTAATAGAAACCAAAAAATATATATACTCCAAAAAAATAATTACTCTCAAAACTCATGCATGGTCCCGTTATCAAGTTCTAAACAAAATTTATATGTTTGACCCCTAGGCTCAGTTCTCCTTTCTCATCTCTAGACTAGTATCTATGAATGCTTCTTAGGTTGAAAATGGAGGATCTAAAATGTTTTGAATAAAAAATATCATGCCTACATCCATGTTGACTAAATATATCTAATTGAAAATTATGCTACATGAAATATTATGATAAACATGTTAATTAATTAAAAATTTCATACATAATATCAAATTACCTTTCGAATATTGAGCTTCACGATAACACACATTGTTATCCATTAACTACTATGGAACGAAATATGATATCTCTTTAAGAAAAATTGCATAACTGAGTAATATTCCCATAAAAATGAACAATTAGATATTCATTTTCTACTAAACTATATGGGAATTCACATGCTTTAGCTACTTTTGTGTTCCTATGTAATGTTACTCTACCCTAGGAAAGATATATATTCATGGTCTTATAGGAATAATGAAAATTCCCTTGTTATATACATATACATGATTAGAGTGCATTATACATTATGGAATGTCCCATTATATCTCTAAAAATACACATCAAGAATCTGCTCAACTAGGATCCAAACTCACAAAATATTCCAAATATTCCAATTTTTTTAGCAGATGAAAAATTGGTCAATTCATTATAATTACCAATTGTCTTTTAAAATTGTATTACATGATATTTCTCAATTTAATAAAATTTTTATTTCCATTCCATGTTAAAAATTATCACAATTATTGATAAAATTCAATTTCACATTCTATTTAATAAAAATTACCATTTCATATAGCAGTTTTAAATTTAAACCATCATTCCATTTTCCCAGTTACAATTTCAATCTATTTAGCCAACTTACATCACAACTTGTGTGATCGAAATACAATTACATCCATAAACATGCTATTACAATTTTATTTTTTAAATAAAAATAAATTTTTTTTAAAATTCATGATTGGGATCTAGGTTCATATGTTATAATATTAATCTAAGAATCATGAAATCTCATACCATGAATGTGGTCAAAACTCCAAGTCTCAATGAAAAAAAACAACATGATTCCTGGGAGTTCTAGGAATGATGATTTTAAAAATTAAAATTATGATACATAAATCATACTACATACCAATGAGATTAAATAATCAGATACATAATAAACCATCCATGAACATGTGGGGATGTTTAACACAACATATATAAACTAATGAAATAGAAACACCTAGGATCAAAAAACTATATTAATAATACCATCCATGACTACCTAAGGATTGTTATTGAAAACATTACATCAAGGATGTAGGAATACGATTCATGGTCCAATAGAGAGGAAATTCCCAATTACAAGAAAGACCCATTATTTAAAGAAATTTAGTTCAAAATGTGGATCACAGAACCCATATAAGTTCTTTTAGAAGACCTGTGATATGTAAAAACCAATCCACAATCACTAATCCCATATTAGGGATGTATTATGGGTTAATTAGTTTTATAAAATTTGTTCTAGTGGGGATATAATTTTTACCATCACTATTATGCAGCCCAACCTGATGCCAGCTGTAGACTAGTGGGGCTCTAGTAGAATAATCACTCTACGTGGGCTCTAACTGTTGGAAGATGAGCCTCTTTTTGGATTACTGAGCATCTATATATCCCACCATCAAGTCATTTGACTATACTGGCTAGCTAGTTTAACTATATTATCTGCAGTGTAGTATTCTGCCTCTATAATTCCACTATCATCACTCCTCTGAGCCCCAAAACACCTCTTAAACATCACATTAATATAACATTGTGGCTTGATTTCAAAACATAAAGTGGTTAAAACAACGAAAAATAGGGAAACCTCCATAGAAAAATGTTGGATCTTACACTATCCAATGATGTATCATAACATGGATTTACTAATTTAGAAAAATGTTAACATTAAAATATATATATATTTTCACCTTCCTCCCGGATTATTCAAATAATTAAAACATCAATACGAGTATGTGAAATCTACAATATCCATCAACAATGTGGTTGTTGTACCATCACCACCTAACATATCATGTTTCAAAATAATATAATATTGATTAATATTATATTTATAATTATATTATGATTTTGATATTATAAACAATTCCCTACATGTATATTAATATATAGAAAATGAATTTGTCTCCCATGGGCATTTGTAGACTAAAACCACCATGAAGGATATTTATATTTTCACATTAGTTTCTTTTTATTTATCGAATTACCTAATAAATCAAACAACCAAATTGTATATATTATCATATTATTTTTAATAATGATATTATAACTCTGTGATAACTTTTGTAACCCATCTTACACATTGATTATAGTTTCTTCCATTTTGGGATGATTTAACCAATGATATAAATCGTGCTATAAATTTTTATCATGTGTAAATAAGTAATGATAATTACTAGGGTTATTAATCAATAAAAACGTTATAATAATATCTATTTCTTCTGTGATTTTAATTTTAATATAACACCATTAAATAATGTAAAATTCATTATACATTTAAATTATCAAAACAACATCTCCACATTCTTCATTATCAGGGATCACAACAAATATTTTCTAAAATTAAATGATAAATTCATAAATCATTATAAAACATATATCTTGGCACCTTTAAATTTCATATACTAATGAAAAAATTTCCTATTAAAATTATCCAACACCACCATTATGATACTATTATGAATAAACAATTAAAATTACTAATATATAATGATGAATGTAAAATGTAATTAAATAAAATATTTTCCATAAAAGATTATAAATTATCTTTATACAAAATTAATGGAATGAATATGTTCTAAAATAGGTAAATAAACTGTTATCCCATTATAAATGAGGTTAAATATCAATCATGTAAGTAGGGTTAAGGGTGGTGTTTTTTCACTCAATTTTGTTTTATCAAAATATGATACATTTTTACCACATTACCCTTTTTGGTGTTTTAATTCAACATTAAATTAAAAGTTTAATAAAATAAATTCTATTAATATTATTTACAAATCATTCACATGTTCTACCTTCAATTTATTTTCAATTTCAAATATTTTTATTTTGTAAAGGTGTTTTGCCTTAATTTCTATACACTAAAACATTTTTAAAATCCTAATTATATTTAAAATTTGAGTATACTTCTTATAGAAAATTTAATATCGCGAATTATATTTTATTCATTTTACTTTATGTTATATTCAAAGTGTTGTTTTTCAAAGTGTTTTAATTAAAAATATTCATATGAAGAAAATGTAATGATAAATCAAAATATAATTATTTTAGTTTGGATATTTATACCTAAACTCTTTTCTTATGTTCATGGATTGATAGTATTTTATAATGTTGGATTCATCATTATTATTTTAGAACGATTAATATATATTTCCATTTGTAGTCATAATTTTTATCTACCACTCTACATTACATTTTAAAAACCATTATTTGTTATTTATGTACAAATTATTTCGATTTCATTTAAATATTTTTTAATTCGAATTCACATTACCATGATAGTAATATATTTTGAAATTCCTTTTTAATTTGAACTCATAAATAAGATGTTATGATGTGTTTTCTAAAAAAAACAGTATATTTAAAATATTTATTTTTAAAAGATCTAGATATTTAAGGAATTATAATTTATGAATCATCCTATAAATTCCTCAATGAAATAATAATTTTGTTTTAAATATTGGCATTAATTGATATAATCCATGTATGTATTTTGTCTAATAACAATCTGAAATGATAAAAACCACTTTTCCCTTGGGTTTTCCTGATATAATGATTTATTTATAACACATTTCCTAAAAAAGTATTTATGAATACTAGTGGAAATAAATATCTCTCTCTAATGAATTGATTATGGGTTTACATCTCTTGGGATACTAATGCACAATATGATTATAAAAGATATTTCATTAAGGAAGTATATTTTTATGATATTGATATTACAAATGGATTATTGGTATGTAAAACATATTTCCCTAATGGGCCATATAATTTTGAAATATATTTAACTAATGATCCAAAGTAATTTTATGAATAACCCACAATATAATAATTCCATGTTTTATTTTTATCCCAAAATTTATTTATCTTCTAAATTTCCAGGACATGTTCTATATTTATGATATTGATTATTTTAATTTTATCTTGTTTCCACAATTTTATTCCATAGTATATGCTTTCACATTTGAGATAACACATCCTTCTAACATGTCATATGGATGGAAATTATTTTTCTGGGTTCTTTTTTATAATATATTTCATCCTTATCCATTTTTTCTCAAAGTCTCTTGATCTATCCCTTTGATGAGTGGTTGATTAGGTTTTTTCTTATAGTGTGTTTGGCTCAAACATTACTTATTTATTCCTTCCCTAGGATATGAATATCAATATAATGTAAATCATGTTTAAAAGAGGGACCAGTGTGGCTCTACAGTAGTGAAATGTTCGCATGTATTGTAAAATAAATTGATTTTTTAGTAAGTTACCAACTATAATAAAACTTATATTCAAGGGACTTGTGTTTCAATTTATGATATGTAATATTTAATCAATGTAAATTATTTAAAATATTGATAGTTTAAAAGAATGTTTTTAAATATAGTGCTAAAAAATTTATTTTATCCCATGATCTAGGAGTACGGATTGTCGGTGTGTTGACATATCCTCACATTCACTATTAAAATATTATAGAATGAGGATTACATTAATTGATTTTAGTTACTTATTTATTAGTGATTAATTAATGGAGTATTAATTTCGAAACCATAAGTTGGATATGTCGATAGATCCAAGTATGAATAGTGATTATTATATTGGTTTTTTCAGATATAAGAAAAATTGGATGTTGTTATTTGGAGTGATGGTTATCCCTCTATCTTGGTTAAGGTAGTATTCACTATGTTTAAAGATCATTTTTATTGTTTCATCATGTTGTTAAAAATATATTTCATGTTAAATGTGATATTATTTGTGGAATAAAATGAATTATATGATAGTTTTGTTGGTTTCTCAATTTCTTGTTTTTAAATTGGTGAAATATGAGAATCATGCTCTAGCAAGGATATTACATCCATTATAAATAACTATATAAGTGTGGGAAAAATTGATGTTATATTATATATATATATATATGTTTTCATCATACCATGAAAGGGGTTTATTTTATTTCATTTATAAGGGATTGATTAATATAATTAGCTCGTTTATATCTTTCTGTGAAATTGTTCTATGTGTAAAATTTTACAATGATTTATGTATGGTAGTTGGGTAATAATAAAGGGGTTCATAAGAAAATAAGATTTAATTATGATTCTTGGTATAAATCATAGATATATAAATATTTAGAGATTTAATTCAAAATATATTTATTAATTAGCAATATATATCATTTAAATTTTTTTGGTCAAATAGAATGGGTGATCCATTAATTAGATCATATAATATTAGCTTATTTTTTCTATATTGGAGGATCATGGATATGGAATTTTACATTGGATTGGTTTTTTCATAATAATTTTTTCCATTCCTCTATTGGTTTTTCACATTTGGAAGATTTCAGAAAAGGATGTCATCATCCACCACTGTATAAGGGTGAGGTTGGTGACTATAATCTCTCTTCCCTACCCAACAATAATAAATGTATCGAATTCCAACAACAATGTAACAATATAATACAATACATATTAATTAAATGGAAAGAAATTAATAAATTACGATGTATCAATTATGGAACCACTCTACAACATATAAAGAACCACTCTAATGATCTATCTCAACTATCTAAGACAATATCTTCCTGAATCAATTATGGAGAAGTAATAAACATTTTATATTCCTATATCATATATGAAAACATCTATAAATATACCAAAGTGTGTATGAATGGGGTTATTAATAAATCATATTAGGAAATACCATATAGAATTTTCCCAGAAACCTCTATGACTATAAATATATAATCTCTATAGATTGTAAAACATACATGAATAACATATGAATAATATAATGAAATCTCCATAATATTAATTATACCAAATAAATAGACATTCCCAATCCAATATAATAAGGAATGAGTTCTAGTTTATTTAATAAAATAAACTAATTAATTCCGTGATGTAATAAACCACCCATGTCTTCATACTCATAGAAACATGTAAATATATGCCATGGACCAAGGTATACTAATGAGTAGTGAGTAATGAATTCATCAAGTCATCACATGGAGACCCAAATATGGAAGTAGAATATCTGATGACGATGATATGTCCTATCTAACTCTATATGATCATTTTAGTTCCAAACAACCCTCCCCCCATGTAAACATGAACATACTCAACCCAGTTATTCTATGTACACGATTCAAAAAAATTCATTATTTAAAAAAACATTTACTAAAATTTTAAAATAGGTTATGGGAATCATCGGCAACCATGTTTCCTTGAATTAACTAGTAATAGAAAATATGGCAGAGTTTTAGAAAGGTAAAATCATTTGAAGGTGCTATATGATTCATTAAATAATACTATGAGGATTTTTATACCCACAAAATTTAAAATATTGTTTAACAACCTACCTCATAATAATTCAGAATATAAATTCATATATATCCCCACATATTTGACAACATTTATATATTTTAATTTGAATTTATAAGAAAACCCAATAAAAACTAATCATATACCATAGGTTCTGGTATGAAAACTATGATTAACAATGTTTTCCATGAGGTTTTTATGAAAAATGAAACAATTTTTTTCTTACCTAGTGACCCTTAAACAATTTTCATGGTTTTTTATTGATTTGGACATAATTTCTACAATTTTTTCTCAAACAATTCATTATTAAAAAATTCTTCAATACCATACAAAATGAATCCAAAAAAATGTAAAATATTTATTATAACATTCCCTATATATAATTAATACATAAATAAGGAAATACGTCATATAATGTTTTTAAAATTCACCCCACCATTGGGAATTTTTTTATCATAAATAATGAATAGATTCACCCAGTGTTCTTGTATTCAATTTTCTCATTCCCAAGTCACATTTTGAATTTCATCATGATTATATAATAAGAAAATAAACGAGTTGATATCCCAAAAATTTACTCTTATTTCCATATAGATTTTTTTTGTTTGTGGATTAACATCACATCTATTTCAAGTGTAACTAGATCCCAACTTATCACAATACCAATATTTGTGTGATACTTTGTTAGTTGAGAAACATGGGTGAAAATATGTAAAAAACTAAATCTCTACTATAGGGTTAAATAATAAAAAATACTAGTAATATTTTAAAGTATATAAATATTTCAAACATACCATGGGGATAACATCCCTTGATTCTCAAAATATAGATGACAAATCATTGGAAACCCTTTTAATGATTCATGATCACTCAGATCTTGAGACAAAGGATGACAATGATCTGTATCAAGATTCATACAACTATGAGTTATTGATATATAATTCCAAATTACTTGTATGTTCTTCACAGTATCATGGAAAATTATAGGTCCCATACGGAAGGTTTTTCTTATTTATATTAATAATATTGAAGAATGAAAAGGATGAACAAATAATTCCATGACTAGGGACATATATTTTAGCAGTTAGTAGCTGTTATTAAAGGAAAATTATACAAGTTTCATATTATCTACCCATAAGTTATGTAATCCCAAGACATAAGATCCAAGATTATCTATAAATGTTTGAATTATATGATCTGGTTGTCCATCCTTCTTAGGATAATTTACCATGGTCATGGATAGTTGAGTTCCAAGAGTCCTTTTTTAATAATCACCCAAATCAATAAGTGAATCAAAGATGCGTGTTATAGATATATGAGAGTATAAATCCATGAAACATGACCTCTTATCATATTATTATGATTTCTAAATCATCTTCATCGATGGGATATTTTATTGTTTTACGTTTTCCCACATTATGTATTAGTTAGGAATCACAAAAAATAAATTGTGTATTAAATGAGTGGTTGGTAGACTGCTGAAAATGTATGTGGGGATCAATTCCAAATTACATATAGGTATAGGAATATATTACAACATACCATCCATTCATTGATTCTCAAACATTACTAACTAACAAGTTATAAATTTTATAACGTAATCTGCAATCACGAACATCATTTTGTACAACTAGACATTTCTTTTCACTTATATATACATATTCAAAATACCCAAATGAATATCCATGTTCAAATAGTGTTATTCCAATAGATTTTCCTCCTCACGAGATTGAGGTATTTTAGTTGTATTTTTTAATCATTATACTGACTTTTCATCCCCTTCCCATTTATTATATCTCTCCCCACCATTTAACATTGAACTAATCATAGAGAAATCAGAATTATATATTTAACCCTCATTGGAAAATTGCATCATGTTAGAAAAAATATTAAATATAAAGGTTATTATATTCTTATATTATTTTGATTAATCTAGAATAAATTATCTAAAAATGATCACCAACATCCATTTCTCATGACCCTCCCTATAAACTTCACTATAAGACTTCTCACTCACTTAATCATTTATATAATTATATTTCATAAGTGTGTACACCAAGTTAAAATGAAACATCAAGATATATATCATTCATTGAGATTTCATCAAGTTAAATCCCTTATAATGGAATATGTATTTCAAACTCATAATGAAAATGAGGATTCTATTATTTTCTCCAAAATAAAAGTAGAACCATTTTTTTAAGGTATGTGAAAATATAACTAAATATATGTCATGATTCTAAAATTTAACCACATGAATTCATTAATACCCTAAACTATAAGACACAACATCATCCAAATTAATGATAACAGCACAACGATAGTCTCATCATGCATCAAAATATAAATCATAACCTAGCATGGTATTGAATAAATAGGATGGGTGAGGAATTGAGATTATCATTAAGATCTATAATGAAATCTAATATAAATAATTAAATGTGAATGGAACACCCTTCCATTATAGATCAGTTATAAAAGAAGAAACCCTTGAGAATATAAGAACATGTGATGAAAATAGTATGAAACACCCATAATGCTTCATATAATAAAATTATTCATTATTGGATACTGATAGTTTTCTACTTAAGTATTCCCAGTATCAAATGATATTCGTTATTTAGATGTTGAATTACAATAATGATTAACATCTTGAATCCAAAAGATACAATTTGGAAATTATAGAATATAATTACACATAACACAATGTTATTAGAATAATATTAAAGCCTTCTTTATGATCATTAAAACATATATAATAATCCAAATTAATATCGACAAATACCACAAAAATATAAGTTTGGTACATAAAGATGTTGTGATTTATGGATTCAATAAACACAATATGTGAATCCAACATACCAAATAGAAACCGAGATACTACTAATGTATATATCAACAATATAATATAGAATTAAAAATATTCTATTTTATGAACATGATGTAATTATATTCTTATCATGCATCATTCTTGGAAAACTTCTTAACATAACTAAATAGATAAAATAGAAAAACAATTAATGTAATAGGGTATTATTTTTTTACCATAACATTATTTAGTTTATGATAACCAAAATAAAATTGGGCATAATCATCCACATTATGTAATAATAAAAATAGTGGATCTTAATGTGATGTTATAGATATGATAAAACAACCTATATCATATTTATATAAATAGAAAATTAATTCCTACAACTTTATCAAATCATTTCTATATATCATTAGAGAAATATTGATAACTTTTTTACTACATAAATAGAAAAGTTGATTTCATGATTCATTTATTTACAAGGGAATTCATTTGAATATAAATTCAGGTATTGATAAAATATAGAAGAAAGAGTTTAATTTCAAGTTTCATCACTAGAACTCAGTGTTATTATTATTAACTAACAAGAGAAGGTTCCACCCATTGTGACTAATGGACCAAAACCAACAACAATTATATCTCAATAACCCTAGAACACATGTTTTATATCTCCCCATTCATTTAATGCAGAAATATTATATATTATTATGGGAAATTTATAACATATCAATATGATACTAGTCAAAACTGTTAGGGTGTATTATCATTGGTATATTTGATAAAAAACTATTATATAAAATATCTTCAACATTTCCCATTAAATTCCTCAAAACATGATACTTTTAAATAATAGACATATATAAAACATTTCCTTATAACGTTGAGAATGGAAATATAACAAAGGGTAAGCGTAGATGTATAATAAGTGTAAACATAAGAGATATAAATCAATAATCATATGTTAGAATAATATTTGAGTAAGGTTTGGAGAACCCAATCAAAACATAAAATAATGACACCATAAATGACAAATATCATTAGATAGGAATCAATATATATGGTCTTTCAGTCAAAAAACACAAGACAGAAGAGTTTGAAATCACAAATAACAAATCTTGCTCCTTGAAAAGAATAATATAATGATAAGGAAAATATTTGTGGAATAAAAATAAGAATATATAATCATGTACAAATAGAAGTATCACTCCAATTAATATTTTAGTTGATTAGATTCACTCCTTTTCCCATCATTTACTTAGTCAATATCCCCACCCCATAATATCTTTTTGGAAAATGTCTCTTACTGAACTGGGTTCACTAAAAATTCGACTCCATACTATCATTTGAGATATCCTTCATTAACAGATTCATTGGAGGATATCAAATTATTTTTCCCACTATTCAAAAATTGAAAACCATAGAAATTTTTAACTCAAGATCATAAAATAATCATTATAATATTATATCATAACATGTGTAAAAGATATGGGTTACATATGAATTTCATAATCAAAATCACAATCATTCAAAATAAAACATTAGGAAGGTATCATTATATTATATAACTAGTAAATTATAATTTACATTATAGTATGTTTTCCAAGATAAACACACATTTAATGGGTAACATGATCATTTCATGAGAAACATAAACATTTCCTACTAAAATAACTTATTCAAAATATAATAACAAAAAAAAATTAAGGAAATAAAATTCATTGATAATAACCAACAAAACATATATTGGAATCATCAAAAAAAAAAATTATTAATCATTCTATTGAAATCCATTCATGTATTGTTCATTAAAAAAATTCTCTTCAGTTTCTTTTAAAACTCAAAATTACACCATTAAAACAATACATGAATATTCCTTGTGAAAAAAGTATATAAAGTCAAACATTGATAAAAAAATTACATAAATAAATCAACAAAGAATATTGAAAACATTTTTGAATTCATTTTTATGAAAAATATTGACATAGATGAAATTATTTTCAATAAAATACGTAAATGATATTGGTTTCCCATAAAAACATTCTTTTTGTATTCTTTGTATGTAAAGAGACGAAAATTAAAGGAAAATATATAATCTATAGAAATTGAAAAAGTAGAATAAACTAAATAGTATTTGGATAAATAAATCATATAATTTACTTATCATAAAATACAATAAAAACAATGATGTAAAAAAGATATAGTAACAAAAAAACCCTTATAGGATTGATAAATTTTAATTCACAAGCCTTATAAAAAGAATACATTAAAATGAAAAATTAAATATCATGAATCAAACTAAATTATTCATATACTATATAAAATGGTAAAAATAATGACCAAAATAAGGAAAAAATATTCAAAAATAGTTTATGTCTCAAGAAAGAAAAAGTGACATGACAAACCCTTATCGCATGTCTTACTTTCCATGTAAGAGTGCTAACCTCTAGTAAAAGTGATTTAAACATATTATCCATATATAGAGTAACCATATTTGACTAAAGTTACACACAAATTGATAATGGTTATATAATATCAAAAATCTTAATCCTGATATAAATATAACTCATTTTCATTATATATATATATAACCATTAATATAAAGAGGTGTGGAAAATTGATATATATCTCTATATAGATATAAGAGTCATTTTTTATGCATGAGTGGGGTTTCCCATATATCGATGGATGGAATGAAAAAAAGTTAAAAAAATAATACAACATTTTAGAAAAATTATTATATGATAATTATAATATATATATATATATTAAATATATCACGATATCAAACTATGATTAACAGTTCTGGAATGTTAATTGTGTCGCCTTGTTGAGGTAGTAGTCTATATGTTTTCACGAGTGATACATTCACCTCCAATTTGATGAAGATGTTGTGGTAAATGGTTATTAAAAAATTTAAATGATAAATAAGTATATTAATGATACATTATTGAAATTTTTTTGAAGGAAGTTGTAATTTTATATTATAAAGAATAAGAAACTAATTTGATATAGCATGGTTATTATATTCACTTATTCTCTGAAAAATATCCATTAACATGAACATTAACCCTTGTAGGATTGGTCTTTGAAGAATAAAAAAAGTTATATTGATAAGGGAAGGATTATATGAAGTAATTTATGTTAATATTGTAAAATATAAGAGTCCCAAAGAGTATGAATAAGGGAGGATAATAAGTTACCTTTTATATGTGAGGGTAGAGACACACATAGAATATCTTAAATTATTTCAATGATATAAGGTTAATTTCATTGGAATGTATATCTAAATGAATAAGTATTATGAGGAATGATAAACTAAATTTTATATATATTAAACAATTAATAATTATCGCTTTGATGGTGAAAATCCTACCTGTATCTCATGATTTAACCAATAATAAACACATTTTGACCAAAACATTGGAAATTTTTTTATTACTTTTACTATTCATTATTAACATAATTTAAGATAACCCTTTAAAAACATATTAATTATGACTATTACAAACACAGAATACATTTTACTAGTTACAATATCAATAATTATTAGAATTTAATTTTAAATAATCCTACACACAATAATGATAAATAATTTTAGAAAAATGCATTTGTAACCATAAAATTGATATTATTGCCACTACATTCCCAATAAAAATAACAAAATGAATTTTAAAATAAAAAATTGAATAAATAATATAGAGACTTTATTAAAAATATAAATCAATAAGTTTTTTTATTTATTAAAATAAAAACTCATGGAGCATATATACACTATTTTTAGAAAAAATATATTTTTATGCACAAAAAACAAGTTATACCAAAATATAGTAAATTTATGATTCTTTGTAATTAATTATAAAATTCTTTATTAGTTGATAATTATTTTGATTAAAAATAAAACAAAAATAATAATGGTACTTCTACTTGAAAATAAGTGGAATGTTTTACTGAAATTTTTATATTTTCACGATTCACTGAAAATACATTTTTTAGAACAATCCTAAATATTCACCATGAGTTAATATTAAAAAGATGATTTTAAAAACATATTAATTTCCTAAAATATAATAATTAAAAAATTTATACAATAATTTTAATTTATATGCCTCAAAAATTTAATGAAACCAATTATTTTATGAAAACATATATTTTAAGTATAAAATGTCATTACTGAATATTTTTTATTTATTTATTATTAATTAATATATAATTTTTTTAAGAAAATAATTTTTCATATTGTTTTTTAGGATCTTCTTACCTAAAAATTTAATGGATCGTTTTTTATGATTTATTTTTTATAGTTCATTTAGACTCACAGTTGTGTGTATGAAAATATATCAATTTCACCAAGATTATTTAAAAGGATCTACATAGTAACTATTAGGGTGTTACATTATAACATAACTAAAATGAATATAATAATTGATGTTCCTTAAATGTGATAGAAAAATGTATCTATCTCTATAACATCAAATCATCAAGTCCCCTTATCCCATCTACTAATTTTGGATTCCTTAAATAAACTATAAAAGTATTTGTTGTCTTGTTCCAAATAATCTTATCTATATAATACATTATATATACAATATTTTCTTTATAGAAAAGAACATACTCCAGTGTTACATCATATTTTTTTTAATACATTTTAATAATCATGTATGTACATATTTAGAATAGATATCTGGAACATGTCATGAAATTGAGGGATGTTTGATTGAAGTGTCATGTGATATGAAATACTCCCTACGTTATAAATAATATTTAAGGAACAAATATAATATGTCATTATATTTCCTTATTTTTTGAATCTCATAACCCTAATTTGGTAAAATTTATTGGAAAATTATCTCACCAACATTGAAATCTAGATCACAGCAATGATTGTCATCATAAATTTTCTATCGATTATAAGATGACTTCATTTTATTCATAGTGGGTTTAACCTCCTCTACCATTTCCTTGACTATTTAATGTCCTAATAAATATATTTCTCAATAATAATCCAATGATTTTGGACTTTTTCAACTAGTTTTATAGATGGATTCAAAAGGGACATATTAATTCCCAATTGAAATCTATTATTATGGGATAATTATACTACGGAAAGGTGTTGATCCAAAACAACTATAAAATATATAGAAAAATATCTCATCATATCCTTTATGGTTTTAATTTTACTCTCATATTTTCCATCTATCTGATTATATAGGTATAAATACAATAAAACATTGCATCGCAATCTTTCAAAAAGATTCTCTAGATCATTGAGGTAAACCTCAAATATTGAAAACGTATTTTGGAATGTGATACACCAAGAAATCATACAACTTTATTAATTTAAATCCTAGAAATATGATCAATAAAAAAATATTATTTATTATAAATGGATTGTATAGATTTAATAAGGTGATTGGTAGTACCCCAAATATCATTATGGCCATTATATTTTATTTTGAGTTCAATGGAAAATATATTGTGTTGTTTTCTCAATTATACTATGTTATGGGTAACAGTTGTAACATTTTCTCACACATATCTCTTACATTTATAATAAAAATAGATACCAAAATTCTAGATAAATATTCAGAAATAACTCTATTAATTGTTTCCCCCTAGACAGACACATTACTATCAAAATACATCATTAAAATTCAACAATGAATATAGATTGGGGAGTTATGATATTTTTCAAATGGATCTTTCATATATTATGGCATTGATAGGATGCACACTCAGTTCTTACACATTACAAGTCCATAATAAGAGTGGTTGAACTGATGAAAATTTCTCACTACATTTTGTAACTCCACTTTAACCTTATGTTACTAATTAGTCATCCCATGGAGAGATGATTAAACACACAATTAAGAAATAAAAAATTTCTCCCATTCCATTGAGATTTCATTTTCATTACTATGTAATTCCAAAAATAATTTATCTCATGTGATCCTCATCATTGATAAGATATAATGACCCATTTGAGAATGTGTATCACTATGATGACCGAAAATTTTCATGCATAGATATCAAATCGTATTAGGCGAATGTTTATTTCTATAATATATTGATCCCTGATAGAATATTATTGGTCTAGTACCTTTGTAAACTTAGATACATTGATAACTATTTTCTAAGTATACTAAATCATCTCCCAGTGAGGTCCTCATAACTATAATCCCTCTTAAAAAAATCATACATAATACATTTATTTATGAAATGGGGAATGGAATGATGGAGACTTTGAGCTCATAAGCTCAATAATGGTAAGAAGAGAGATATTAATGATCACTTAAATAAAACATGATAATAATGGTATGAGAAAATGAACATAAATATTCAAAATCATGACTTTCATATGATATATTATAATACTCAGTTATAGAATAAATCATTATAGTATATAAGGCACGAATAAACATTTCTTAAAAAAACATAATCTATTAGAGCATATTATTGTCATAATATATTGATTCTCGGAAGACAAATATGTATATAAAATTATAACCTCAATATTATTGGGTTACTACATATACTATTATATTATATTGGGTTCAATCCACAAACAATTATAGTATTTATGGTTCAATCCCATGAAAAAAATTTGTTGAATAAGTCCCTTACTAAATTTTTTACACCCTGAATTTCAGTGTTATTTGTCTCATGATATATCATTATTCACCCAAATCATTATATAACAACATAATTATGACCCCACCCATAAAATAATGTTTTTCATATATATGTGTTCAAAAATATGCTAAATCAATCATCATATCATAACCCATGATAAATGAAATGGGATTCATAAATATTTCATCATTTCATAAAATAATGAAATATAATGGGTTTCAAAAGCATTTCATTAGTTCATTATAACATAAACCATTTAGGAAAGATGTTTTATAAACATATTTTAATAATAATAATCATTATATTACCAAAATAATAATTATTATATCATTGGATCATATACTCTGTAAATGTTTAGAAAACATCCACAGATTGTATCCAAGATTGAAAATTCATTTAAAAGATCACTTAGAACATTTCTCGATGAAAATTTCATTTTACTTTGAACTGAATTATTTAATGCCTAAAAATACCGAACATTATAATGAATAAATTTTATTTGAAAATATCATTGGAAAATATTAATGTAATATTCAAATAATTGGGAATTTATTGTGGTTTAAATTTATATTCATGGAATATATGATAAAAATATATTCCATTCAAATTTTTAGTAAAATTTAAAAATTTCAACATTTCCAAAAAAATATGAATATTCCATTTAAAAAATTATAAAATGTCAAAAATGGTAAAAAATGACATCATAAAATAATTAGAGAATATAAAAGACGTTCATTCTGTCATTTTTAGAAAATGTGGTCCTTGATGTGAGAGGATTGTTACCGAAGAGAGAAATAAATTTTGGTTTTCCATTAAAAAATTCATTAAAAACCTGAGTTATTAGAAAAAGGAAAAAAATGGGGAAATTTAATTTTACAAAAATGACCATAATACTTGGGAATGAAAAATTTAATATAGACATATACTCTAATATGTCATCAATGTAACTAATTCAAAAACAAGCAGGTTAATCATTGTGATTGTAACATAAAACCATTTCCACTTTCTTAAATTTTAAATCATAAGTACAATAAAATAATAAAAAATATTCTAACATTAAATATCATCAAAATATGTTTATTCATGAAATTAAATTTATAATGGGTTTTATTTTTAACTCATAAATGAATATAGGTTGAAAACAATACATATTTCCCAATGAAGATAATTTCATATGTTAAACCGTTACCTCAATTTACACATGCTTCAAATGCAATCTAATCTCAATTATAATTTATTTAAATTTTTTATAATTGTATAATAGATTCATATATGTACATATAATATAATAAATGATAATATTATAATATTTCAACATTCTATTACTAATAGTTAATTTATAAAATCATATTCTCTATGGGTTAACAGTATCATTTTTCATGAGTGTTTTTGATTGGATGTTCTAGTCCATATACTTTGATCAAGGTTCCATAATATCTAGAATTTTAATCAGGTCATAAATTTATTATTATATATAAATATATTTACCTATTTGTTTATTTATTTTCTCTTATAATGAATTGGGATAGATAAATGAATTTCGCAGTTCATAGAGATGGTAAATTGAACATATTCAAGAACATTGTCTTTACATTACAATAGTTGGAATTAAAGATTGGTAAATATTATTTAAAATTTAATTAACAATAATTTTATTATAGGTATTCTTTAATTATATCCTTATAACTCTCCAGATGAATCATAAATGAAAAATGTATCACTTTGCTTTGTGGAGGCAGAAGTCCACAAATCTGCATGAGCTATGTAGTTATTTTATAATGGAATGTAAGTTGAGATGGTATATTTCATATTATAATTGAATATATAATAAATATCAAATAAATAAATTAAGTCCTTCATTATATATAATTATGATATACATTGTTCGAAATTGAATTATATCAATTCGTGAGGTGGTAGTTCCTCGTACACAAGATCAATGGTTTTATTTCCTACTTTATTGAAGAAAAAATGGATATACGTTATTCCATAAACATAATAACATATTAATATATATTATACATAATTTTCATTGAATTTTAAATATTATTAAAAAATTAACTGTAGTAATAGATGATTTATGAAAGGAAAGAGCACGGTCAAGATAATTACATTCACTTAGAAATACCTCCTTTGGATCTCTTATTAAAGACCCTTGGTTTGGACTTTTAGGAAGGATTGTATCCATAGAAAATAAATAATGATGTTGTGGAGGGATTTTGGTAGAATTTTTTTCAAGTTATGTTTCTATAGTATTATGATTAATTTAGGGGTGGATGTTCCCTTTAATAATTTAGGTGAGTGACACACTTGTAAATTTTTTATGTTTTAAGAGAAGTCAGGTCACATTCAAGGAAAAATGGAAACAAAAAAGCTAATATTAAAAGGTGATAAGGGTAATGTCTAAATTTAACCTACAAAACTGGATTTATATATGTTTTATGAAATTTTATCCACTTCCATTATGGATTCCTCAGGTAAACAAGTTATAATATTAACTATGTTAATTATTTTTTTACAATTTATACTATTCATTAAGACCAGAAATTATGTCCGCCTTATTACCAAATATTAATTTTTATTATTCAAAATATTTAATCCATAAAACAAAATTATATTACAATAATATAAATAATTAATTTAAAAATTAAACCCTTAAAATTCAACGAAAATAGGTTTTCTAAAGAAATGCGTTTTTATGGAGAAAATGTTTTTTCATTTACTATAAGGCTATTTATATTCTTTATTAAAATTAATATTAATATATATATATAATATTAAATTTTAATTTAAATTATTCTTTATTATGGTTTATTTTGAATAATTAAAATTGAAAAACATATTTCACTTAAAAACAATTTTTAGATAACTCCATTTTTAAGCATAATAATATATTAATAGAAATATTATAAAAATTGATGATTAATATAAAATTAATTATATTACTATAAATATTTTTTCTAATTTTCTACATTAAGATAAAATAAAAAATAAAAAATTATTTTTTACATATATTACATAATGAAAAGATATAATAGCTTTACGAAACATTTAATTTTATCAATATTAAATAAAAACCAATCTCTTTAGAAAAATATTATCATTTTAGCATAAGATAATTTTTATTTAAAAAAATATTAAATTCCTTTTTCATCATAAAAATATTACATTTCTTGAAACTAATTATATTATCTTATCATAATAATTGATAAAATTCATTTATGAAAATAAATTATTTTTGTAGAATAACATGGCCTTGGTAAAATTTTATTGAGTATTTACTATTAATTTATAAGTAAATATACATTGACTATGACTATTGTATATATTTCATAAAACATTTTATCATATTTATACAAACAAATATAATTTATATTTAATAATTTTTATACACAAATAATAATATTTCATAGTTCATTTCGGTTCATTATTGTGTTTTGTATATGCCATCAGATATAGCATTATTTTTTAAGAATTTTGGGGTGCTTCTATCGTCCAAATTGTACACTTCGTATATTGGTAATTTATTGAGGATTCATATTCATTAATAATCTCAAGACAACATATCTAGATTATATTCAACCTTTTCTAGGTTATTCTATACATTAAAATTATATGATAAGAATATATGTCCCACCATTCATCGGAAGGATAATTCCCCCATGTATTTGAAACAATAATTATCATTGCTAACTCTAAATCACCTATCAGTTAATTTTTCTTATAGAAATTCAATTTTTATAGGTAATATGTTATAATCATATCATTCTATATAAGAAAACAACTTAGTCCATTCTTCAATGTATCACTTTAAATCATAACCCATTATTCATACTATGGTAGATTGAAAATGGTTCTCTGACCAACTGTCACTTAATTTCCCTTGATTTCACATCACATTCATAAATCCAAAGGAAAAAATGTCTCTTATGAGTTAACAGAGTGATTGGATTAGATAACCAAAACAAATAATTCATAAATCACCAATAATATCTAGCGAATCCAATAAAACTAAGAATCTCGTTCATAGTGGATGATTTTGGATAATGTAAAAACAAGAATCCATCATTGGTGGATCCATATCTATTCCATCCCCATGTGATTTTATGACCCAAAAAATAAAAAATAAAATGCTAATATTCACACATTGTGAATATCAAATACAAATTATCCTTCATAAATATTTTCAGTACAATCTTAATGTTATCTTCATTATATTAATTTCACTATAAGTATATAATTATATCATCTTTAAATATTTCGACAAACTATTCCAGGTAATTTCAAAAGTCATTATTCATTAAATCAATGAATATATTTGAGAATTTATTAGAAAAAAATCATCACTATAAATTCATAGTGTTCATACCTTGAATAAAAAGATTTCGTGGATATTTATTTACATCAAATAGTAAATTGATTGAATCCAGATCTAAAATAAATCTCAGAAAAATATTAATCACCTCATAAATGATTAAAATAATAAAAAATATATGGTAGATGGTTTTTATTCAATATCAATTTTTTCTATGATCCCGATAATAAATACCATGTTTCATTGATCCTTCATTATTATTAAAAACATAGAATACTAGTACACAATGTGAAAAAGTTGGATAAATGAATCTAATATCATGATTATACTTGAATTGCATATTCAATTTCAAAAAAAAATTATTGTCACTCTATATATATTCCATGAAAATTTTGTAGCATCGGGAATGAGTTCTATTTATTATAAAAAATTTGGTTTCGGTGGTAGACTATGAAACTCTTCTATAGAAACATTAACAAACTCCCTTAAATTGGATTATCATGTATATTGAGATTTTCCCAAACCATCAGAGATAGGTACCCCATTTGAATGTCAATAAATTCCATTTAAATGGATGTAATTCCATTTCGAGTTGAAATTATTCCTCACACCGATAAACAATGAACAATTTATTCAAAATATAATGTGTTTGTTCCCTTATTTGATAAATACTATGTTATTTTAATAATTAAATCCATTCCATGAATATTATCACATCAATTTACCTCACTATGAAAATAAAATAATTTATTGGGAATAAATTCCCAAAAACATTAATCATACAATAAAAAATACATGATATATGATTATCATAATATAAAGAGTTTGTAATAAAAATTATACAACTATTAATTGGGTATTACAATTTACATTAATTCGAACATATAATGAAAGATATGAACTAATATAAATAATATTAAATTCTTCACATCGATATTTGATCACACATGTAACCACCTCCACATTATCTTTTTATCTATTATCATATACAAAACGTAAAATGGATTTCATGATCATAAAGAATCACTAACAATAGTGACCAATCATAAAAAATTATTAATAATATGTTTAAATCATAAAATATTATTTTCAATCTATGAAACCATATTTTTAACCTCTGACTTCTTTAGCCAATCGAAAAATTTCATAATTGTTTATAACGAAAATGTTAATAAACAAAATCATATCCCCTAGGAGTGTCAAACCAGGTGAATTGTAAGAGACCATTATCCATTCACTAAAATATATGTTATGATATACTAGACCAATAAATTTTATAGTTATGTCCCCTATATGAATCTATACAAAAACCATTTCAACATATAGAAACAATATAGTGAGTTATTTATAGGAAAAATTGACTCCATTATTTAACTAAACATATGATGTTATTTTATATATTAGATTATCATGAGGGTTCTTAATAATATTTCCTCATTCTATATTTTAAAAATTAAAAAACATTTTCTGATACTAACAACATAAAATAATTCTTTTCAAACATTAATTATAACACCTCAGGATTTCATGGTACGCTTCTTTTAAAATAATTCAATTTCGTGCTCTAAACAAAAACTGAGTTTGACCACACCGCGACATATCAAACAAGCTATTTTAGAAGTTTTTATGAATATAAATAACCAAATTTTAAATTATATAAATTACATATAATTTTATAACACATCTTATTTGTTTTTTAGACAAACATAAAGAGATAATCAAATTTCCTGATAAAAGAAGTATTTTTCAAAAAATGTTGTCTTACACCTTTTAATCATGAACTATATTTAATTATAATATTTGAAACATTAAAATTAATCAATTTTAAAAAATTTAATTACACTTATAATCAATAAATAAAAATTTATTTTGGATCTATTTTTAGTATATTTCTAATAACATTAATATTTTAATGAACTTTGCATTATATGGTATTTTAATTTAAAATGGATTATTCATCTGACATATCAATATTTTTATATTATTATTTTAGTTTTCTATAAAAAAAATAAATATATAATTTTTTTTATCATTTAATCCAATTTTGGTCATTGGATTTAATTTTACAATGAAATTGATTATAAACACATGTCAAATCATTGGCAGTTTTTACTTCTTAAAACCTCGTTTTCTGGTCTTTAAAATGTAAATTACTTTTCAATTAAATTTACCTAATTTTATGTTTAGAACTTTTTAAAATGGATTCCATATATCTAATGACAATTTCCAAATTTTTTATATATGTTCCATTTATGACATTTTTTATTGTAACTTTAATAATTATTTTTATTTTCCATGGTTAAAGTGTAAATTAGGTAGACAAGGGTAATAAATAATATTATAATAATATAAAACTACCATAAAACGAGTCCAAATCCTATTGGATTATATGTTTCAGGCCATGATAATTCTTAGGCTTAACTGTTGGCATTTTTTATCAACTTCGGTCTGAAAATGACATTTGATAATATTTAATTTAATGAAAAGGGAAATATAATAGAAACATATATATTTGCTAAAGAAATTCTAATACTATGTAATGTAACTTATATATATGAATATAAATAGTCATTATAAAGATAAAAATATTTTATACATCATGGTAGTGAATTTATAATATTAATATATTAAATAAATATATTTATTTTTGATAAAATGATGATGCAGTGATTATAGAATTAATGAAGGATTCAAATAAATTAATTTATAAATATTAAAATAAATATAATTTGATTGTTTTTATTCCATAAACATATTTTATGAACTGTTATAACATATCATATTTTAATTTATTACTTTTTTTGAAGTAAACAATTTGATATGGTTTTAACAAAAATCAATTACTAAATAGTGTCATAGGTGACATATATAATTTTTTAAAACAAATACTAATTTATTAAATGATATAATACAACTAAAAATATATTATTTGCCCAAATGACTAATATAATGTTATAAATTTCATTAATGATACAATTTTTGTTCTCTGGGAATTTTACTTAAACAATAGAAACCATGTAGTATAAAATTACAAGAAGAAAAGGTAAGAGTTAACATATTAATCTATAAGATAAAGCAGAAAGATAATGATAAATTCATGAAATAATCTTCTAAAAAAATTATTGGTTTAGAGGTTTTAGACCCATAATCATCTTAAACTCTATATAAGTCTTTTTTGATTCTTTATAGACATACAATATATTAATAATAAATTAATTGATCAAGGCATCCCTAAAGTGCCCATCTACTCTCCTATAAAAGGGAACCTCTACTTCTATTTTATTCACACATAAAAAGCCATTTTTCATGGCCCAAAAATTCCCAAATTTCCTCCAAAATTTCCTCAATTAATCATATATACCACCCTTTTGGAATAAAAAATCATAAGGAGTTCTTTTGTGTAAATCAAAATGAGATAACCGAAGAAGCGGTAATAGTTTTTTCCCTTATTTCAAAGTTCTTTTCTTCTACTACAACTTTTTACATGTTGTTTCCATATCAAAGTAATAAATCCAGGCTCATAAGTATAAATTGATGTTATTATAAAAATCATACAACTATATTCCTCATTTTATCCATCTAGTGAATAATAATATCATCATTCGTGCACGCGTATGGCTTACAGTCTCCACATTGTTGTGTCATATGATATGCCACATTACATTATTTTAATGGGTATAATGATAATTATAATAGACATAAATAATGAATAGTACATTATTATTATAATTTAAAATTATTATACCATCAACTCCCATATAATTTCACTATTAAGGAAAAATATTTCCGCTCGTGCATGCGTATGACCTATCATCTCCATGACGCGATGAGATTCATTCTCCACATTAACCATTAAGGAATGAATATAAACATCATATGAAAAGTTAATATCATATTTATAAACATAATATCATTATTTATTGGAAAATTATATATCATTTAGATAATAAATAAGACATACTCAACAAAAAATGAATTAGAAAACAATGCAGTTAACACCCAAAATAAGGATAATACTGAAATATTATTAACAAAAAAATGCAATAGAATCATATATGATAAAATAAATATGTATATTTTTTTGCAATAATTTATTAAATAAATTAACTGGTATATAGTAGGTTGACACACCCTTAACTAAAAGAACATACAAGGAAAGGGTTAATATCTCAATCTCATTATTAACTGCGATTCTTTAGGTGTATGTATTTAGTGGAAAACAATTTTCATTAATATCCATGTTTTTTAAAATTTCATCAAAATGATTCTTTTTTTTGTTTTATGGAAGGTACTATTTAACTAGAACATTATTTATGATGTTATAAATATTTGTTTTTTAAAATATGTTAATGTAATGTTTGTGTTTTATAAATTATCTTAAATATTTATTTATATGGACATGATTGTTTTAAAATATTAATTCATTTTAGATGTGTCATTGTGGAAAGATGTAGATTAATTTAATAATATTTTGTAAATGAAAAATTTTATAGAAAAATTTATATTATTTCAATTAAAAATGGATATTTATCTTAAAAAATTTTACTAAATACTTTCTTCTATTTCAATATATTTTTTTGGAATCAGTTCATGATTTAGGTTGATCTATTAAAATAAAATCATCCATATTTTATTGAATGAGTAATGATATGTTGGACTTTTTATGTTGTATTTTTATTCTATTCATGGCTTATGGTTAAATTATTAACATTTCATACGATAGTTTTAACATGAATGATTATGTCATGTGGGGATTCCTATAGCTTCTCAAAGAATATTTAGTCTCATGAGACTATTATGTTGGTGTTTTTAATAATTTATAGCCCAATTTGGTATGGTGTCTTGGCTGACACCTTTATGCTATTTTTAAGGTGTCTCTCATTATGCATTTACCTCTTTATGAGATTAGTTTTTGATTTTACATGTGATTATTAGACTAGAAGAATATCCAAGTGAATTCATAGCTGTTATTTTTGATATCATTCTCTATATTGTTAATATAGACTGACTATATGAGCTAACCCCATTCATATGTTTTATTTCCATGGATTCCAAGAAGTGTTTTATAACTGATATGCATGGTTAATCTATGGATATAATGTCTTTCTCAAAAAATTATATATTTTGTGTTTTATGTTATAAATTTTAATGTAATGTTCATGTATGTAATCTATTTTCTAATACTACTGAACTGATATATCCATCATACATGATTCCCTGTAATCATTCAAATGTATTAAAATAATGCACTGGATCTGGGCTTCTGGGGTCAGGGTTTAATAGTTGGTATTATAGGATGTTTTTCAAAATCCTTGAAAATATATTTTATAAAAACATATCATAGGGATCATAAACGTAATATAGAATTTGAGTATAATTATAGAAGAATCTCCTATAATATTGGAAATTAGATATTATGTAGATAATCTAGGAAATAAATCTCTATCTCAATACTGCAAGTAGATATGGTTTTAGAACAGATGTACCTAGGTGTTAAAACATCAAAAACATGTTTTGGGATTGACCCGTGGTAACCTAGTAAACGAAAATGGGCTTTATAGGACACCTGGATTGACACTCCTAGGGCATATGATTAGGATAATTTTTAGTTTATGTTTAAAAAAATTATGAAGAATTTCTGAGTAAATATGTCTACAAAGGAACCATATTTATGATTAAGGATTAGATATGAATAAAATTTTCAATTTATTTGAAGTATTATACTAGTTTGGATTTATGAATTATAATTCATAGCCAAATTTAGTGTATAAAATAATTTAGAAATGGTTCCTAGTGAACAGAATGGAGCTATATCAATCCACATAACCCATGTAGGTATTTCCATCATATAAAAGATAATTACAGTGGAACTATCAACGCAACTGTTGCTGAACAACGTATAACAGTACTGCGATAGATAACTCAGGTTATGAATAACAACCTAACCAATATTGATAACCATTACCCACAATGTAGATAACAAATATTATACATATTCATGATTCAAAACCCTCCAACAATCAATGGGACTACAAATCCATTTTTTGGTAGATCAATGGATAAGTTCCCTTAATGAAATATTTCATGCTTCAGGAAGTAAAAAAATGGAGAATGTTGTCATTCAATATTATCATCTCTCTGAAGATGTGGATCAATGGTGGTCATTAATTCAAAATACGAAGTTAGATGGAGAAGTAATAAATAATTAATGGAGTTAGTTTTAAGAAATTTTCCAAGATAAATACTTTCCTCATGACCAACGAGCATATAAGGAAATAAAGTTTCTTGAGTTTAAGGCAGAATAAGGATGAGAATGTTGAAAATAATGAGGATAAATTCATTAGTATTGAAGGGTAGGCATGATACTACACACATAACCCATGAATTGAGATTGATATGTTCTTTTAATGGTTAAAACCATTCATCTGATAATATTTTGTCTCATAATCGTTCACATCATACAAAGATATGGTCTCATGTGATATCTTGATGGAAAAATAAATCTCTAAATCTTATGACATTAATGTAATGAAATATAATTAGATAATGGTGGAGTAAGATATAGATAAAATTTAAAAAGGGAAAGAATTATTTTCTTCATTATGTGATAATAATGGAAAAAAACACCTTGGTACTTACCTTAATGTAATGGGAGTTTGATACATATTTGGTGAAAAAGGGCACCATGATCGTGATTGTTAGGGAATGAAGAATCTATGAAAGATATAATTGTGATGATATGGGACATTATGAAATTGAGTTTCCAATGAGTCAAGTAAATATATCTCAAATGAAGAAAATTGGATGAAGTTGAAGAATATGTTGTTATAATGGTCGAAGTGGAATAATTAATTAATTTGTGTTTTTGGATTCAAGAATTATATTATAGTTATAAGAATAATATGATATAAATATAAGTATTTTATTTTAGTACTTTTTTTCATTATGTTTTAATGTGATAGAGGTAATGATATATTCAGTATGTTATAATAAGAGAAACAATACATTGTTTGAAGAACTAGATGTTAAAATAGATTTTAGATATTTAGAGGACTTTTAACTAAGATTGGACATAATTATATTAGACAATTGTGAAGGTCAGAATAGATTAAGTTGAACTTTGGATAATATTTTTTCCTATTTTATACATTTATTATGTTTATTTATGGAATTTTATAATAATGTAGTTTTTGAAAAAGGTCAAACAGCAGGTCAGGCAACAACCCGTCACATCGGACAAGGCAGTAAGAATCAAACTTATAACCAAAGTGCGACAGAACATTATCAACTACAGTTGGCCTATAGTAGGTCCCTACTTTTTATAACATATATTTCTTTATTTAAATGGTATATGATTATATTATTAATAAAAATAAAATATTTTTGAGTTTTATTATCTTCTAAAGATAAAGATGAGTTTGTGGTAGGAATTAGTTAATAGATTAAACACTACATATAAATTAAGTATGCATCATTTTGTTCACTGTCTATGAAGTAAATTAATTATACAACATAGAGAAAAGGATGAAACAACCAATTTTTTCTCTAGTACTTTTTTTGTGATAAATCAAATGGCAACATGTATCATCATAGATTTATGGCTTTCATACTATTAACATTATCTTAATAATATTCTCTATCACTCTCCATCATAACATGATGGTTATATTTTTCTTTCATGTCTATATTCTCATACATGGGACCCTAGTATGTGTTATTTATGGTAACATTCATACATATCATTATTAATAATAAAATAATGTTCTAATTAATCAATTTTTTGATGTGTGATTTTAACTAAGTTAAATTTAAGTCTAAAATCCCTTGTTTTAAATACTAAAATAAAATTTAGAGGATGAAATTTATTGATTTAGAGGATAAAGTAACACCCCATATTTCCATGGTACTCTTCTTTTAAAATAATTTAATAGCTTGTGCAGCATGCAACACAGAGTTTGAGAACACCCAGACCTATCAAAAAAGACATTTAAGAAGTTTTTATTATATAAAAAACGTTTTTTATTTTATATATTTCATATAATTTTAACATTCATATTATGTGTTTCATTGACATAATATATTGAAAATTTCAATTATTCACATCAGAGAAGTATTTTTTTTAACGCAGTTTTTTTCCTTTTAATGGTGAACCATTATTAAATACAATATTTGAAAGTTTTTTAAATTAAATTTAATGAAATTAAATTCTTCAATAAAAGTGAGACATAAAAATTATATTTGGATAAATTTTTAGTATTTTAATGAGTCCATTTGTATTTTATTGAATATTGAGAATATTGCATTTTAATTCAAAACTGATTTTCCTTCTAATTTTTTTTTATTGTTTATTATTATATTAGTTTGTATTAAATTATATTTATATTATTTTTTTCCTTTAACACGATTTTTTTCATTGTAATTAATTTCATATTAAAATTAGACATAACCCCATATCAATATTTTGATAGTTTTTACGTCATAAAAACCCACTTTCTGGTTTTGACAATGAGAATTAATTTTAAATTAATTTATGCCAATTATGTGTTTTGAATTCGGAAAAATAAATTCGATAATTTGAATCCTATGGTCTAAATAGTGAAATTAGGTACATTTCATTTTTAAACATTATCAATAGTATATTCAGTCATTATTATTATTTATCATAGGTAAAGGGTAAATCAGGTAAATAAGGTTACAAAAATAATATTATAATATTATATAACTACCTTATAAAATTTTATAATCTTATTTTTTGATATATTCCCGACCATGATCGTCCTTTAGGCCGATCCTTTGGCATTTCGGAGCCACTTGGTTGTGGAAATGACATTTTATAATATTTAAAATAAATAAAATTAAAATATAACATAAATATGTATCTTTTTTTAAATTAATTTTAATATAGGTTTATGTAAATAATATCTATGAATATAAATATTAATTAGAAATATAAATATATTTAATACATCATGGTATTTTATTTATAATTTTTAGACCATAAATAAATATATTTATATATGACACAATGACGATACAATGATTACATTATTTTTGAATGATTCGAATTCATTAATTTATAAATATTATAAAAAATATAATTTAAAAAAAATACATCCATTAAATAATTTTATGTATTATTATATCATATAATATTTTAATTAACTATAATTATTACAAGGAATAAATTTTATATTACTTTACCAAAAATCAATTTCTAAATAGTGTCTAAGTTGAAATAAAATATTTTTCTAATACCAATAATATTTTATTAAATGATATATTAGTCCAAAAAATATATGATTCTGCCAAATGATTAATATAAAGTTTAAAATTTTATTAATTATCCAAATTTGTTTCTCTTGCCATTTAATAGTAACTTTAGTAACCATATATTATAAAAATACAAGAAGACATGGTATGTGTTAGCTTATTTTATAATGGTCAAATCCATAAAATAAGGTTAAATTCTTGACCTATATTTACCTGAAACATATTGGTTCAATGGATTTATACCCATCCACATCTTACCCTATAAAAATTTCACATTGTATACATTAAAAACATAAAATCAATTTATAACAAATTATTTGTTCCATACATTCTTAAAATGCCCATCACCTCTCCAATAAAAGGGAACTTCTCTTAACCTTTTATTAAAACCTCCAAACCACAATGGATCAAAAAACCGTGCACAGAACTCCTCCAAAAATCCATTTCATCATCATATAGTAAATCATTTCTTAATAATACCATATTAAGGGGTCCTTTTGTGAAAATAAAAAGGAGACACCAAAAAAAGAGGTAATTATTTTATCCATTTTTTAAAGTTATTCTCTCATACTACATATAATTTCTATGTTGTTTCCATAATGAAGCAATAAATCTAGTATCATACATATATTGAGATGTCATTATACTCATAGGAAGACCATATTCAACATTTTATCCATCCAACTAATAATAATATTACCACATGTGCCTGTGTACGACTTACCGTCTACACATTCTGGAGTAATATGTTATTAAACATTACTTTATTAGGATTTGTATAATTATGATTATAATCGACATAAATAATGAATAAGAAATTATTATTATTTTTTATGAATAATATACCATCCATTTTCATATCATTTTACCATTAATGGAATGATATCATCATCTGTTCTTACGTACGACATACCATCTCCACGAGGTGCTGAGATTCATTATCCTCATTAACCATTAAAGAATTATTATAAATATTATATGATATGTAAATAAAATATTTATATAATTAATATCATTCCGTATTTTATTATAATACATCCTATACATAAAAACATGGCTTACTTAACAAAACATGCATAAGAAAAAAATAGTTAACACTCGAAATAAGGATATTGCTAAAATATTTCTAACAAAATGACATAAGAAGATAGTATGTGATATCAAAAATATGGATGTGGTCATTGTATAATTTATTAAAAAACATTGTCAAATATAAAAGATATTAGAACCCCATTGACTAATAATAAGTATAAGATAAAGGTTAACTCATCAATCTCATTATTTTATGAGATTGATTTTGTGAAATTATTTATTACAAAATATTTTTCATCCAATCCCATGTTTTATAAAAATGACTTCAAAGGGATTCTGTTATTTTTTTTATGAAAGGAAATATTTAAAGATAATATTATTTTAAAGGTTTTAAAGATATATTTTTATTATCCATTATATGTAATGTTTATGTTTATAAAATTATTTTATGTATTTATATATATGGGAATGATTGTTTTTAAATGTTAATTCCTTTCAAATTTTTCATAGTGGTTTAGGAATCTTTGAATATAAATTGTATTTTAAATGAAATATTTTATAAATTTTGTGACTATTAAATTATTTCCTAGGGAAAAGGGATATTCTTCTCATAATAGTTTTACTGATTATTTTCATCTATGCCAATATCCAATATTGAATTTTATTCTTTATTTTGGTTGATTTACAACAATAAAGTATTCAATATTTTATTTAATAAGTTGTTATATATTCACCTATAAATGTGTTATTTTTAAATTTTTCATGGGTTGTGATTAAATTATTGAAATTTAGTATGTTATTTTTAATACGAATGTTTATGATATGTTTCACCCTTTCTTAAAAGGAATTCATTGGACTTTTTATATACTAGGTGGGGCCAAATTTATCCCCTTGATACATAGGTATGATCATAAGGAAATTATGTTTGGGTTCTAAAAAATACCTTACACAATTAGGTATGATGTCCTGGTCGAAGCCATGATGTTTTGTTTAAGACATGTCACATTATGAATTCCCTAAATATGAAACTAGTTTTTGATTTTACCTGTAATTATTTGACTAATAGAATATCCATTTGAATGGTTAAATGGAATTATTTGGTTTATTCATTCCATATTATACAGAAGATAATGTTTTATAATTCATGTGTTTTAATTTATTACCATTCCTTAAAAGTTTATAGTTATTCGTTATAGATATCAATATTTTTTTTTAACCTTACTGAGAATCTGAGCTCAAACCGTTTTAAGTTCTATTTTTCTAGATGTAGAGAAATGTTTTATGATTGATATGTAGGGTTACGCTAGGGGGACAATTAATTTCTCAAAGGATTATCTATGATGGTATTTATGTAATAAATAGTAATGTAATATTCATGTATGTATCATATTTTCCAAGATTTATAAAATGACAGGTTCTTTGGGATATGTTTTATTGTAATTATTTCAATGTATTAAAATACTGCATGGGCTCCGGGATTCTGGGGTAGGGGTGTTACATAAATACAAAATCTTATTAGAATAAAATTATATTTATATTAATATGTTCCACAACATAACCATATATTATTTCGTATTTGGAAACCTATATACAAAAAAGAATTGATACATAAAATATCAATACAATTCCCCCATTAATTTATTCACAACTATTAACCTTATTAGACATATTATACATAAAACTAGCATTCATAATCTACAGAAGGTAAACCTATGAAAGAATGATTTTTAATTATCAGTAATAGTAATAATAAGAGGTTATAATATATGTTAATAAGTGAGCATAAGATAATCATATAGGTATGAAAACATGATCAAAACATAAAATAATCATACACACACATTCAAGGATCATTAATCAAGAATCATGGTACGAGGATTCTTTAATAAAATAAAATATGAAATGAGTGTGTAGAATAATCAATACCCATTAATGAACTATGAACACATAACATATGAATAATGCATATGATTTTTTCTACACATATGCATAGAAAATCATTTCCTTATTAAGGTCTCACAACTAAGATAATCATAGTGTATTGGAAATACAATATGTTTCATCATTTCTATTCTGTATGTTCACTACAAAGACTATTTATTGGTCAACATCCATTAACAAATAATATTTCATTGCCATTAAATTATTTATTATTTTATAGTATCTAAATACATTACTAATCAGTTATAGGGAAATAAAATTTCACTTCCATATATCACTTACATAAAACCCTATATATGTGTTCAAAAATATTTTAAAACATTGACCATAACCTAATATTAGGAATCATTAAAATGATATATTTTTCGTAAATATTTCATCATCATAATCATAAACCATATTGGAAAATAATAAGAAATTTATAATTTGATCATGACCCTAGAAAAACATAAATAGAATCAAATTAATTTATTATAGATAAAAATGCCTTTAAAAGATCATAATAATTTTTCTTGATGAAAATTACCATTTTATTATTAAATAAATTATAAATAATATAATAAAACCCACAAAATTGAGGATTAAATTTTCATTGAAAATTAACGGGAAACTAATAAATTATTATTAAATTGAAATATTATTCATTATGTCATGGAATTTTATTCATGCATAGTACAATGAAATAGAAATTCTTTTCACATTTTTTGCAGAAATGTAAAGTACATTATTTAAAAAATATCAAGAAGATTCCTTTGAATTTATTTAATAAAAGTACATTAATGGTTTAATATTTTTTCAATCAAACAATTTAGTATATGAAAGAAATTATTGGATTTTTTTATAAAATATACACATCTACAAAATGATTCTGTACTGAAGAGGGAAACGATTTTGGTTTTCCTTAAAAATAGTTCTTCAGTTTTTAGATTAATTAATGGAATGAAAATTAATGTAAAATATATAATATCTATAAATAACACAATGATTTTAAAATTTATATGATTTTAGAGAGTTATAGGATCAAATTTCCTTCTAAAAATTTTTTATCATAAGCAATTCTGATAAGAAAATATCGACACATAAAACACATACAGTATTGATTACTTCTGAATCATAACCTACAAAAAACTAATAACACCTAATGAAATATTAGATTATAATTAACATAGATAAATTATTGATATAAAATATTAATGTTCAAGTATATTCACTAAATTATTGAAACCAGTGGTGAATACAACATATCTATTTTATAGACGAAACTTGGATGAGAAACCCTCACCTCAACTTTTTTTTACTTCATTGGTTCTCTATCCACCTCTATAAAAATAATAATTATTTTATAATTATATTAAAATAATATTTTAACACCTATAATTCCACTCATGGTTTTCTTATAACATTTTATCACATATTCTTAATATATATTTTAATATCATCATCATTTCGGGTGTTATGTAATTTATTTTTAATGTATGTTTTTTCTTTATAAGTTATAGTCCTTGAACATTATAATGGATAACTATATTAATGAATGAAAATAATTATATATATATAATATAAATTCATTAAACATATATTCATAACCATTTATATAATGTGGTAATGAAAAATAAATTGCCTCTTTCTGTAGAGATGGTAGTCCATAAGTAAGAATCAGTGATGTCCTCCACATTTCTATGGATTGAATGTAGGAGAGATAAATATTAGTTCGAACTTATATACACATTATTACATAATAAATATCATATATATATATACATTAAATAATACATAATATCTAACATTTAATTGTGGCTATGTAAAATTAGCACTATCACTTCGTGGAGGTGGTAGTCCACATATACACATGATCAATACTTTCATCATCGATTTTATAATGTGGTGGTGGTAAATTAGTGATACATCATCATCATAACAAAGAAATATATTTTTTAAACTATATTAATTATTATTTCATAGATAAAATGACATTATATAAAGCATAAAATGAAATATAATTTAAATACCTTAGTGCAAATTTAATTCTCTTATTTGAGATACCTCCTTTCTCGAACACCTTAACCATTGAAGTATTGGACGGAATTGAATAAATAAATCTCTATGATTAAGATAAGGATTAAACTATGGATTATTATTTGGTTTTGTAAATTATATATTTATCAAATGGTGTAAATAAATAAGGAGAGGCAGTTCCCATTTATATGTGAGGGGTGGGTGACAAATGGAATATATTAATATATTTAAATAATATAAGTCAAAATAGCTAAAAATTTGTAAAAATTGGAAAATTATAGGAATTATGGAAAATATGAGGACATAATATCTTCTACCAAAAATAATTAAGCATCTTTTGGTGGAAATACTGCCCTTATTTCATGTTTTAACCCCCAGATAAACATGTTTTAACATTAGTCATAGTAACAAATTTTATTTAGATTTTACTATTTAGTATGCCCTCATTGGCTTATATTTGCAAAACATTGGAAGTAATTGGATTTAAAAACATTAATATAGGGATTTTGAATTCATTAAACATTCTATTTCGGATTTTCCTAGATAATAACTACTATAGATATTCAACCCGAGGTCCGTGGACTTTGGGGGGTTATTTCATGAAAGTATTCAAATGGTCACCAGATTTTGATTTTGATTTTGAACCCCCCATTGTCCCTGTTTGGCTTGGATTCTCGGGTTTTCCTTTTCACTTATTCAAAAAAGAATTCTTTATTATCTATTTATCAGTTATTTGGTCAGCCTATCGAAATTGATAATGCTACACTAAACTTGACACCCCCTACAGTTGCGAGGATATGCACAGAAATTGATATTTTTCACGAAATGCCTTCGAGATTTGGATATAAAATGGGGAGTATGGATTTATAAATAATGTTGTGTTTGAGAATGCTCCAGATATTTGTAATAAATTCTATAAAATAGGCTATTATACTAAAATATGTGGGATTAAAATACATCCACCTCACCCACTGCCACATTTAAAATAAATTTAGGTCAAAAAGACATCTCCAGAAGTGTTATCTACTGACCATATGGGAATCCCTGTGAATAATAATTTCACATTGATCTCCAAGAATAACCCAAACCCTCAACCAGTTTATCAATGTGAAAATTTCAGCCCTCAAACCATGGGGAGGTCTCCATTCCTGAGGTTCAAGTGATAAATGATGTTGGTCTTTAGACTAAGGAGGTTTTACAGTTGGAAAATGATGATTATTTTCAGGAGGATGTTGACAAGATCTCTGATGTGGAGGAAGATTTTCATAGAACGAATCAGAAACGGAAAAATTCCATTATTGACTCTAATGGATTAATCACTACATATCCTAGAAAAAGTAGGAAATATAGAGATAACAAAAATTATAAAAGAACTATTATCACAAGATCATTAGCTGCAAAGAGTACTGATATTAAGGTTCCTCCACAGCTTGACCCTATTGAAACACTACCTGAATCCTCACAATCTTATGATTGTTCCGATTCAGATACTTCCTCGAGTGAATATGATGAAAATGATCCTGCATATCGAGATTCCTATCAGTATGAAAAGGAACTGAGTTTTCCAATGGAAATTGACTCCTGATTCATGGAAAATGATACAACTACCTTTAGAAAGTACAAAAATTGTGAATTCACTACTGATGCTTATCTTGATATTAGAAAGGGGATGATTGTTAGAGTGGATAAGAAATTTCTGAAAGATTAAAACATCGATTTTAAGAACATTACTTGTCAATGATTTTTGGTTCCTAGTTTCTTTGAGTTGTTTGGATGAAGATCAGTGGGGTATGCTGCTTCTGATGCATGTGTTCTATTTTATACTACTAGCCTATGGGACTTTTTTGAAATGTAGCTTTGGCATGTAGTCTGTTCTTCTCTTCATGACTTCTGACTCTTGCTTTTCAGTTTTTTTGGATATTTTTAAACAGAACTATCTATTTCATTTATTGTTCTGTTGGCTTTTGTTTTCTTTGAAGCAGTTTCAGAACATTGATAATGATGAATAGATTTGATCTTTCATTACCCAAAGTTTGAAGAAATTTTTATACTCCTTTTTTTCTCTCTATTTGGAATCATTTTCTGTTATCATAATTTATAAGAGAATGGGGAAGTCACTCTACATTAGCTTGATAAGAAGGTGCAATGTTCTACATGGATCTCATTCAAAAAGCAGGCCCTTCTCTTCTTTGAGATTTTTATTTTTTTAGCATTATTGTTGATCTTGTTATTGTCTCAAACATTATGCTGGTTTAATGTATTACACCTCGATCATTCCTTGTACCCATTTTATATTTTAATAAATTTTTTGGGGCATGAATTGGGTAACGAATTCATATCTCCACTTGTCTAAAAAAATATAATATATTTTTGATGTAGTAAATTATATTTTTATAATTTTAATTTTTAATTATTTTTACATAATAAATAAATTTTCATTATTTAAATTATTTTTTCAATATGTGTTCTTGAAAAATAATACCTACAAATTTAATGTCAAACATACGAAGGATTACTTTATTAATGATCATTTAGACATACAGTTTCATGTGATTAATGCTATTGAATAAATAACAATATATATCATATAAAATATTTATAAAATTAGGGGGTGATACATAAAGTGTTCAATATGGGAATATTAATTACACTTTTTGAGCTTAATAATTGAAATAGTATTTAAATTTCACTAGTTTGTCGGTTAAAATGATAATATCAATATTTCCTATCTCATGAACATTAAACTACTATAGAATCTACACCACATCAACGGTAATAGAGCATTCTAGGAACCTAAATCATATAAACCCTCACTATTCTCACGAATTCATGATACTTATGGTCTGAGGCATAATTTTCAAAGGTAATTTCAAATTTTCAACCACACAAGAAGAAGAAGATTAATTTTTTTACACCAATATCAAAAAAAATTCATAAGAGTGGATATCAAAAGGATAATAACTTGAATCATAAGGATACCTTGTTTCTTAGTCATGAGTGAATTCTATACTATGTAATGCTAATGATTACCTTCCATGGGGTAACACTTGGTTCATTTCTAATGTGTTTACTAAAGAAAGAATGCGTTCATAGACATATATCAGTTCACCGGGTTTTATGGATTAGAACTATTATAGTGGATTATATAATAAGATTATATAAAGAATGAGGTTACATTAAATCAGTCACACATTCTAATATCATGTGTTTATAAAATTACATCTTTAGAATCCATTTCATTCTATCATAGTAGAAATTCCTCAATGGTTAATTACATTCCTTATTCCTCTATGAAATAAATCCACACCAAAAACAATATGGATCCTTACTATAATATATTAGATAAGAGGATTGCCTAGTGGATTGTCTCTTTGAATATTTTCTACCCTAAGAGTTCTGATTCTTATTGAATTTTTTCTCCTTCTTAAAATTTTTACCAGTACAAAGACGGAAAACAGTCTCCCCTCTACTAGAATTTTTGCAGAGTTCTCTCTCTCTCTAACCAGTGACTTATTCACCATTAATATACATTCAATAATAATGAAGATTACCAAATTTTAATGAACCTAATTTCAAAGGCCAACCAAAAAGGAATAACCTTTTATCCACTCAATGGTAGATACTTCGAATGAAAAGATAACAAGGTGAGTAAATTTTGTTTCAAATTTATCCACGAATATACACCATTGTTTTAATAGAATGAAGTATAACAATTTTATTATATTGAAGGTGTATAAAATTAATTTTTGTATTATATACTCCCATAACACCATTCTTTGGGATACCATGATCCAATATATCATAATTAACTAGGTTCCACTATACTACCCCTATGTCCTCAATAAAATACTTTTGTTAACTTAACCATAATTTCATTTGGAGTTCCTATGACGTCAAATATCCTCATCATCCTACTTAGTTGTACATCTAAATTCTCAGGTATTGAATCATATCAAAACATGTATGGTCTGTTTTATAAAAATTATACTAATTTATTCTCTAAGTATTTTCCTTAGACTATGGTTCCTCTTTAGTATCTTGAAATAAATTTACAATATTACACATCAAATGCTAGTTCACCTATTTTTCAGGTGTAACCAAGTTATAGTTAGATTCATCTACATAGTTTCTCATTCTTATTACAAGGGATATTTCTATCATAATAAACATTATATAATTTAAAATATTAATAACATTTATAGGTCATACTGTTACATAATATTATTTTTGAAAATAAAAGTATTTTCAATATCATAATCGATGCACAATGCTGAGATTTAAATATTTGTGATATATATCAATTATAACATAGAATTTTAATTAAAAATAATAAATATTATAAAAATATTTATAAAATATATTTACTACCCAATATACATTATAGAGATTGTTTTAGTAAATAATCATAAAAATATAAAATTATTTTTATCCTTCAAAAACATAATTTCTTCACTCTGATATTTATAATTTTTCATTAAAAATATTGTAATTATTTTTGTATAAGAATTTTGTAATTTATTTAGTAAAATTAATATCATTTTTGTAATCAACATATAAAAACATACATTGTGTTAACCTTTTTAATTTTTCAAAAAATACTGATCTTACATTGAATAGTGAAAATAGATATTTTTTAAAAAATTCCATTACAATTCAATAAATTAAAAAAATATAAAGTATCATTATGTTGGTAATATGATTTAATGAAACATATGTATTATTTATGTATTTTAAATCCAGCTAATATCTTTTTAATTACATTAATATATTGTTTTACTTTAAGTATGTGTTTTTTTTTAAACAATATTTTCCGAAAAAATTGTTTTAAAAGGAATAATGGTTCCACATTTAATTAATTACAAATTACCCTTATAAGTAATGAAATAAATGAAATTTATATATTACATTTCAAAAAAATTAATCTAGATTATTTCAATACTTAGTATATTTCAATGAGAAAAAATAAAAACATTATTCCTTGAAATGGACAATTCTTTAAAACTTAGTTTTCATCATGTATTTATGTTTAATTTTATATTCAAATTTTCTTCTTATAGTAATTAAATTAAATAATATTTAATCTATATATATAATCATTATAATTTTTAGTTTTAAATAATTTAAACATAATATTTTTACTATACTGAATAATTTATTTAGTAAATATAAATTATTCCATGGTTAATGTGAAAACGGGTTTACAAGGGGTTAATTAAAATGATAATGGTCAAAATAACCTAAAAATTTGCATAATAATTATTTAGTTACATATATAGAAATTATAATGTTTTATTCTTGGTAATTCTCTATTTTGGATCCTTTGGATGCATTAAAAACACGGGTACACCTTTTTCTTTTATAAAAATAAAAGTGTGCCAAGCACCTCACATATAAAAGACCCCATCCACTATTATTCAAATACTCAAACTATTTTATTTCACTAAATACCTATCATATAACTTCCAAAATTATATTCCCTCATCCAAGATTCTATGAATTGGTTTAAAATTTATTATAAGAACATGTAATGTATAACCCCAAAGAGGTGGTCTGAGAAGCTTTAAAATTTCTAATAATGTGTATTTTATTTTTTCTTCGACCACATCCATAATATATTATTTTAGTATGGGAATATGATATTAAAGTTATATATTAAATAATTATTTTTCATTATATTAATTATAAAACCTAATACCTCCTCATCTTCCATCAAATGAGATATAAAATCATCATTAGACTGTACAAACGATTATCTCTTTGCAAACCCATTACATTCATTTTCCATCATCACACCTCACTCCTGGTATTAATGAATTTTTAAAGAATATATAACATATATATATAACATATTTATACTCATATATCTTTTATATCACATATAATTTTTTTACTTTCCATTCCATTAGGGATATGATAACTACGTTCATGTGTTTGGAGGACTACCACTTTGCAAAGTGATTTTATTCATTCTTCACTAACTATTTACATGAAAGTAAATTAGAAAACATTTAAATAGAATATGTGATATTAATGATATTATAATTTTTTTCATGAAATGTTTATAATTCTAAAAATTGAAGATATCATTTCTATATTTACATTTTCACTCACTATTAGATAACAACATTTTTAGTGTTCATATGGACTACCACCTTTACAATGTAATGTGACTCTATTTTCATCACTACAACACATAGATGATACATATATTATAATATATAATAAAAAATATTTTAAATGTAAAAATATTATCAGTCATTAAAGATAAAATATTACATTCATTCTTTCCAAAATGATCATTGTAAAATAGAAACACTACTCATGCATATGTACAACATACTATCTCAATGATCATATCATAGTTCATTTTTCATAACCATTTTTCATAATTGGGTTTTTTTATAATTATATACAAGTATTATATCATGATTATAATTATATATATTTTGAAATAATTACCTCTTTTACCATGGGTAACACACTAATTCCATTTTGAAATTAATCAACCAAACATCCTCAAAACACATTACATGGACTTATCTGATTATGTATTAAGTTATATAATTACAAAGAAATAAAATAAATGATTTAGGTATATGGTTATAAACCTAGAAAATTTTATTAATAAATAAAATTCTTGGTTTTTTCTTATTATACAGTAGTTAAATGACATACAAGGAATGCATTGACTCAAGGGAAGCATATTTCTCCTCTAAGTATTTATTTCTATGAGACATAATCTATAATCTCAACATAATTAATTTTTTGTGGTGGATATACTTCCCATATATTATAAAATACAATGAAGCCTTCATATATCATTGTATTTTAAATTTTAGTTTTAATTATTTCTTCAGAATGCATTTTAGATGAACGTTATGAAGTGGTAAATAATTTCAAAACTCAATTTCCTTTCAAAGGGTTATATTACTTCTTCATTAAATTTGATATTCTATGATTATTTTCAAAATTAATTATCATTAGTTTAGGTTTTTTACACTATTTTTATGTGTATTTATATTTGATACACTTAATAAACTAATTAATCACTTCTCAAATTCAATGGTTTGATTTGTTAAAGTTTATTCAACTCAAATTATTTTTATTTGAGACACAAATTTATGACATGCAGGTAAAATCATTTGTTTGGTGTATATACTACTATTTAACATGTTAAAAAATGGAAATAAATATTTTAATTATATTTAATGTATTATTTAATTTTATTCTTTCAGGAGGATTATGGTTGAATTATTACTTAAGTGTAAAAGGATATATGTTACAATCTGCTTCTATTCAAGATTTTTTATTGTGAAGGTTCGATTTGGGGAAATTATATGATATTATGGTCATAAACCACATATTTCTTATCTCCATCATTTATTAATGTGTTTAACTTGATTTATTTTCATTTCCACCCAATTTTACTACCTAAATATCATATATAACCATTTTAAGGAACCACAACTCCATATTTCTAGATGTTTTAAAAACAATTTTTATTATTAATATTTAATATGATAGGATTTTCCACTTGTAAAGGCTATTAATTAACTTGAATATCTGATTGTATGTTTTATGGGTTTTTTCAATGAAAATAATTTATTGAATAATTTTTTAATGTTTATTTTTTAGTGATTTTTAAAATGGAATCTCTATATTCCTCAAAAAAATTAATATTTTTTAATGGAATTTGAATTCATAAATTTCAATCCCACTTATTGTTTCTTAGTCACAATTGGGGATATTTTGTAATGATAAAATTATCATTCTTTATTTGGATTGATTTGTTTTATTTCAAGTAAAATTTCATGGTGCAAGTTGTTTTCTATGGGTTTATCATGTTTCAAATACATTTTTATAAAACATGATTTACTTATTGGGGATAATAATGTTCCAAGGATATAATTATGAAACCACATTTTCTTTTCAATGATTAATCAAGTTTCAAAGAGTTTTTTATACAACCTATATATTTATGACTTGTTAATCATGTTTCAAATATATTATCATTGAACCCATTTCTTTTCAATAGTTTCATCATGTTTCAAAGAGATTTAAATGCAACCTATTTCATTTTCATGATTTAATCATGTTTTAAAAAGGAATAATTATTGATTCAATGTGATTTCTAATGAAATAAAATCTATATGTACCTTATTTATGGATATTTGACATTAAAATACTATGGGGGAACCTAGATAGCATCTGGTGAGATAGATAGAGTTTATATGATGGGTAAACCCAGATAACACCTGTTGAGCTCTATGTATCTTATACAATGTGTGTTCCCAAATAGTTCTCAAATGCATTAGTTAGAAATTATATTCTCTAAAAATTTATATTAGGATTCAACTATATGTTTCTTCCATTTTCAGGTTTATGTAATGGTTATGTTAGTGTTATATGACAATAATTTCCCAATAATCCAACACATTTTTTGTTATTATTATGATGTCTTATAAATTTTTATTTTGGTCGATATTGATATCAAATTGCTTATTATTACTGATTTTAATGAAAAATTCTTTTTTTAAATCTTTATTACATGTTTTCATGGTAGATGATCTTAGTATGTATGGGTATGAATATTCTTTATATTAGTCACTTGAAAGTTTATTATTTAATCATAAAATTATACTATTATTTCCCTTGGTGACATTTAATTGTTAGTGCTTTTGTTTACACATATTTTGAATTTTATCTCAATCTTATTATTTTTTTATATTACCAAGTTAAAAAATTCAGGCTGAACATGTAATTTTTATTATGGTTTCATATGGTTGAATATGATGATTTAATTAGAAATATTAAAATCTATTTTAGGTGGTATTAATGCTCATTTTAAGATATGGTTATTGTATGTATATGTGTTATTATAATTTCTATAAAACAATAAAAAATGAAGTTCCATTTGAATTCAAGTGAATATAATTTTCTTCATTTTAGGATTAGGTTTTAGATGGAAAAAATTTGAGTCACAATTATTGTTATCAAATCTATAAATGGAATGTTTTATATTTCAATAATGGATAAGAGAGTGTGAGTTCAGGGATATTATTGTTAGTATTAGTGGGATTATTTAGATAACCTCAGATATTAGAGTGTATTCTTCTAAAGTCTCATTTAGAGTTATTGATGACATCATATTTTTCTAATATGTAGAATTACTATATGTTTAATGTCATAGAAACCCTACTTTTGGTTTTAAATAATGAGATATTAAATTGATTTTTGAAATTTTAGGAGACGTTTTACTATGATGAAGTATTTTTAAATATATTGTGTAAAATAAATAATGAATTTAATTTTTTTTGAAACAAAGAATATCATATTTCTAATCATTAGGGTTTATTTTAACATTGATATAGAGAACAGAAATATTATCATATATATAACCATGGGAATGAAAATTTATTTTGTGGAAATTTTATTAATTTTCTTTAAATAAATATCACCATATATTTTGTCATAAAATCTAAATTGGTTGAAATATAATTAAATGTTAATAAAATCATTAATATTATTGTTTTATTTTAATTATATTTTTTTATCATTGAGTACTATTATTTAATTTTATGGATTAATTTATTTTTCAATCATATGAAAGTTTTAAAAAATTTAATCATATTAGAATGTGATTAAAAATTTATGGTTTTTGATAATGTATAAATTTTAACATCCCGATTCTAAGTGCCGCCCAAAGGTTCCCCAAACACAGTTGGTCAGATAACCTCATATGAACTTTCACAAATTTCAGAGGCTGGAATATAAGCGTAATGTATAAGGTAATACATTAGGGAAACTATGCCCTAATTTTTAGATAATACACAGTGTAAAAATAAACATTAAATAATAGAGGAAATAGTAATACCATGAAAAAAAGTAAACAACAGAATATTGATAGTAAATAAACCACTAGATCACATATATATATATGTTTCATGTCACATATATCTAGTAAATATGGAAAACAAATCACAATGTTGAAATTCGATACTAAACAAATGTGAAAATAAAACAAGTAATCTCCATCAGCATTGAAATCCTCAGCTTATTCCTAAGATCATTAGCTCCAACATCACTCATGAACCAAATTAAGAATTGCACTTTCCTTTTTTTATTCCAACAAACATATAATTTGTTTGGGTCTAAAAACATGACCCAAACAGGGTGTGAGAAAAATCTAAGTAGGCATCCACCAGAATATTTTATCCCAACAGTTCGTGAATAAATATATCATGTAATATGCAGAAATGAATCAATAAACTAAGAAGTAATGAATGTCAAAAATCCAACTATTTTCAATTACATTTATTTATATTTATTATTTATTTAACCCGTTGAATAATGAATCCTCAGGATCTAGCCTAAGATCTTTATCCTGATGTATATTAATAACAAACAGGCAAATGAAAACCCCATCTAGACAATCAAGTCTGTGTCCAAACATGTGCTTTATCTTGGTATAATTGTTAAAAAAACTCAATCATTCAAAAGAAACCCCCTGGTAATGATCTCATAGTATAGCCCATCTAGTTTATCAAATCATCAAATCAAAAAACTATGAAACTCTGGGAAATCTCACACAGTATAACCCATTTGGTCCCACATAGTACTAATCGTTTATAAACAGCCTCCTTGGTCGCTCTCATGGTCAATACCCCCATGGTCTGTATAGAACCAATACATACTATAATGTCCCTCTGGTAGTTATAAGAGTAAATTACCTATGGTATAACATTCATTTAAGAACATCCCTCTAGGTAGTTATCATGGTGTAACCCCTCAACTATATGACCACGCAATAGCTTTCACAGTATATGCCCTATGGGTCAACATAACATAAAAATTATAAATGAACCTACCTCAAGAATCTCTCATAATCAATTCCCCTTTTTCATATACTCACAATTCCAAACATGTGTATCTAATATAAATAGAAACTCCATCCTAACATCAAAAGTCATGAAAACTGGCAAGACTAACATGTAATTTAATAACAAATGACCATTGTCAATGAAAAATGGAAAAGACATCCATAATCATGGTATTCGACATTTCACCAAAGTGATAAGCCCTTTCTAAATTAACAAACAACATTAGATATTAAACAAGTTTAGTTTCCAAAACACACAATACCCAAAATTTGGCTATTCAGATCATTAGGAAAATATAATCCAAAGACAAACAAATAATGTCACAACCCACATACCTCGTCATCCTATGAGGAAAACTCTTGAACTACATCCCTTGAATTTTCCTAAAACATCATAGATCTATAAAAACGTAAAAAAATGTTCAACCTTTAATAACACATGAGAGAGGATAAATTACGAAGGGTGGGTCCATGGAAAGAGAGTACTCATATGTGAGAATCTAACGCACCTGGTGGCGTCTCAATCATAGCTTGGATAAAGGAATAGAAGGAGCTTGAAGATCATTAGCCATATGGCACACTCCTAAAAAACATGGGGAGAAGAAGTTTTTTCTAGTAGTGTGGAATGATCCCACACCTATATAAAAAATATAATGATTAGTACACAATGATATCATTTAATCAACATTCCATTTACTAGCCTCATATAGTCCACTCTTTAGGTGGTCTTCCGGGTCACCAACATGGGCTTGCACTCGGCCATTAGACATCTAGTACATGGTTATGGACAGAAACTAGGTACACGGCGTGTACTCAATAGTACATAATGTGCACTTATTAAATTTATAGATTTTTCCATTTCCCTCAATACAACCTGAATTTAAGATCCATACATGAAATGAATATCTGGGTTCTTATAGCCTTTCCCCTTAAATTATTTTGTCTGAAAATTTCACTTCCAATGGAGTAGAAGAATAATATTCAAACAACTTTGTCCACTAGGATAAAAATTCAGCCTCCCACTCCAATATCTCATCCTATAATCACCCATACATCCATAACACCCATACCACATGAACAGAATGGCCATAGAGACCCATTTTTCTATGATCCACAATCCATATAAGGTGATCCTAAAAGGATTCATCCACCTCCAACACAACATCCTCAGCTTGAAAAATGTGAGATGGTTCTGAAATGTAATGTTGTAGGAGAGAAACATGGAAAACGACATGCCTATCCTAGTACCTATGAGGTAACTGCAACCAGTAAGAATCCAGGATGACTCTCTCCAAAACCGCAAATGGTCTGACGCAACATGGTGAATTATTCCCCTGTCTCTTAATCGTCATGTGTCTCATCCTTTGTATGACATGTATGATAACTTAATCTCTGACCTCAAACTCTAGAGTTCATCTTCGCTGATTAGAATAAGATTTCAACTGAGATTGTACTTTATTCTTCCTTTTCTGAATCAAATACACCTACTTAGTGGTCTCCTAGACAAGATGAGGTCCCAGAAAAGATGCATATTTTTCCCCTATCCATCATAGAGATGATCAGCATGACCTACCTTAAAATTCATTATAAGGTTACATATGAATCATCATCTAAAAACTATTATTGTAATCAATCTCCACTTGGATTATATGTCTCCCCCAAGAGCCCCTGAAATCCAGGATGCATGCTCATATCATGTCCTATAAAACCTTAATAGTTCATTTCGACTGGAAATTTATCTAGGGATGGTATGTTGTACTCAGTTGTACTTGTATACCCAAAGAATTATGTACTCCCTACCAAACTGGAGAAATAAATTGGGCATCCCTACATAAATTATAGATTTCGGAACCCCATGAAAATGTACAATCTCTAAAATTTACAACCTTACAAACTCATCAACGCTAAATATTCCTTGATCGACATGAAATGTGAATCCTTTGTGTGTATGTCAACATCAACCCATATTGCACCATTCTTTCAGTGTGACCTTGGTAAACTAGTAACAAAATCCATCGTGACATCATTCTACATCCAATAGAAAATGGGTAACTACTGTAAAAGCCATGTTAGTTGATAATGATCCTCCATTATCTGTTAATATGTTGAACATCTCCTAAAAACCCATCATCATCCTTCTTCTTATCTGGCCACCAATACTGATGGTGTAAATCACGATAATCATGGTGACACCAAGATTCCCTACCAAGACTAAAGAATGAAACTCTTGCATCATCTCCTCACGTATGTTTACTGACACCCATAAGGTCCCATGTAAATGTAAGGGATTATCCTCACCTATGGTCCACTAAGTATTAGGTTCCTCATCTAACACATTGTCCCCTAATACTAGGCCTTTAGAATCTAATAGATGGCTCATTCTCACAAGCTCCCTAAGAGTAGAGGTAACATCTACTGAAAAAAATAATTTCCTTCCCATTTCAATCATACACCTCCAAATACATTTCAAAGAATAGATCCATAAGCTACCACTCAATATTGGCCTCTTGAACAACATGTATTTGAGTCCACCTGCTCAACGCATCAGCCACTGTGTTGCCTTTCCAATGAATGTAGGCAAGCTCAAATTCAAAATACTGAATGTACATAGCCCACATTCACTATATGAAATTATGAACATGCTGATTAAATATATAATTGAGGATTTTCTGGTCATTTTATACCATAAAATGCTCTACTAATATTTAATGTCTACAAAATTGAAAAACATTCAAAACGATAGATAACTCGAGATCATGATTCATGTAGTTCCTCTCATTTGGCCTCACCTGCTGAGACCTGTATGAAATAACTCCTTTCACTTTCTTAAGCACTACTCCCATCCTGATACCTAATGAATCACAATTTTAACATCCCAAGTAATTAATGAATAATATATATTTTTATATATGTCTATTAATGAATTAGATAGTGTTTTAGAGGCTTAAAATGAAAATAAATCCAATCTCAAGCATGAAATACACTAATATTTTTTAAAGTATTGTTTTACTGCCATTTGATGGAAAACCATTTTTAAATCTATATTTTGAAAATTTTATAAGATTTTTTTTTCAAAATAAACTTATTCTTTATGATTGGGACATCAAAATTTACTTTGTGTGAATTTTTGGTATTTTTCTGACAATGTTCATTTTTTATGAATAGTGAAAAATATTGCATTTTACATCAAAACTGCTTTTTAATCTACTTTATTTATATGATTAGATTATCTTTTGATTTGGTTTTAAAGTTAAATTAGAATATATATTTACAATTTAATCCAATTTTGGTCATTAGGATTAATTTTACTTTGGAATTGGAAATAAACTAATGCCAAACTTTTCATAGAAATTGTTTCAGAAAAACCCGCTATTTATTTTGACAACGGGAATTATTTTTAAATCAAATATTGAAATTTCTGTGTTTGGAATTTGGTAAAATGGATTAAATATTTGAAATCAGAAGGTCCAAATTATTTAATCAAGACTCTTTTGTTTTTTGGACATTATGAATAGTAATGACGGTAATTATCTTTAATTATCTATAATAATGAGTAATCTGGTAGTTAAGGATAATAAAATGATATCATAATAATTCAAAAAGACCACAAAATGCGTCCTAAGGCTACTGGATGTCTCATGGCCGACCATGGGATGCCTTGTGCCAAACTTGGGGGCCCCATGGAATCGCTTTTGTGAGAAAGGGACTTTTTATCTTTTTATTTTTAAAGAATGTTAAATGTGACAAAGAATGTATCACCTAAGCAAAATATTTTTAAATTTTTCTACATTATTGATATTTTAGACTATAAATATTCATTATAAATCTAAAAATATTTCCTACATCATGATATTTTTTTCATAATTTTTAGACTTTAAATAAATTAAATTATTTATGACATCATGATGATGCAGCGATTACCTCATTAACAAAGGATTTAAATAAAATGAAATGATAATTTAAATCTATGACCTACACATGTCCAAAACCTATTATATGGGTGTATTTCTAACCCTTAACACCTTATCCTCGAAACACATCAATGTGGGACCATTAATATCCGAAATTCATTCTAAAATAATGTAACATCTCCTTACTTTCCAAGAGTGCCCCTCCTCTCCTCTTATAAAAGGCCCCCACATCTACCTCCTTACCCACACTACCAAAGCCTTTGGATCGTCCAAACCCTACCCATTTTGTCTCTCCACATACCTCTATTACTCTTTGAAGCCTCACTTTGGGCATAAGTCTTCCCAAGGAAGCCTTTGAGCTAAAACCAAAGGGAGTTACCCGATTTTATGGTAATGTCTTCACTTGAGTCCTTTTGTTTTATTTTGCTTCTCCAACCCCGTAAACTCTCTTATTCATTTATTTTGTAAGAACTCCAGTATCTTCAATATAATAGGATGTTGTTATAAGAAGGATTATAGCTACAATTACACACACCTACATCTAATGGTTAAAGAACATACTGTTTCCGTGGATGGCGAATTTCTGCCCCCCGAAACGATGACTGTTCAACATTATTTTAACACCTTCAAAGGTAGAAATTAAGATGAAAATATATTTATATATGATATGTAATATTTTTATGTTTTCCTTAAGCTTCTGTATTTTTCATTTTGGGCATACCTTTATGGTTTCTATTATGGGTAAACGCGATATCTTTATTTAAGGATGTTCGGACTACCGCCCCCTCAAAGTGATTTGATTCGTTAAATACCATATGTGGGACATATAAAGGATAGAGTTATGATATTATATATGATATTATACTAGAATTATAATATACCTTAATATCATTATGATTCCATTCTATAAAATACGAAATAGAAATGAAAGTAGCGTTCATGCGTACGTACGGTTTACCGTCTCCATGAACGGTGCATTTCATTTCTTACCTCTAAATTATTATGTAAAATTATAAATTCATTCATATACTGCATATATATGACATATATTATATCTAAATCATGAATACCATTCAGGATATAATGGATACATGAACAACTTGTAATTATAAAGGGTTTATTTTTTACTCAAGTACCAATGATCATTAAAATGACTGTTGTTAACTTAAATAATTACATAGTGTTCATAACATGGAAATAAGTGATATAGAAGGAATAATGAACTTGAAAAAGGTTCTTAATCATGTATAAATTAACTCAAGTTTTTTATTTATGAGATTAAATAACGATCGAGTCAAGTCGGACCCGAGGTATGGGAATTCATCTCAATCTCCTTTCATTGAGGCATATTTCTTTTATACACAACCTTCTTTTATACGGTGAATAAACCCCTTTGACTTTTATGTTTATTCAAAAGGAATATTTTTTATATGAAGCATTTACTAAACGAAAAAAGGGAATGTTTTTTTGTCGTACGTATGCGGCGACAACGACTTCTCCGCCGCCATGACCATTATTTAAGTTTCGGCTTCCTCTACAAGCCATACCTTTTTAAAAAAAAAGAAAAATATATACCATGTTTTACTTTTATTTTATTTTTGTATTGAAAATGGTTTTCATAATTTTTTTATACCAATGTGTTGTATTTATATCTTGTGATGGAAAGGTGGAAATGTTATGTTTCCTTTATGCATGTTTTATGTGATACGATTATGTTGAGGTTCTTGGGCATTATTATGAAGACGGGTGGTTCCGTGATAAACTAAGGGCGGGTGAGCCCAATATAGCTCTCCAATGCATTGGGTAACACTAAGGAGTGAAACGTTAAGGTTTCTCCGAAAATATTTAGGTAATATACTGTGATGGGTATTCCAAACGTAACCAAGAGGGTTACTCCCTACGTAAGAATGTTATGAATGCCTCAAGCGACCTTTATGTCTTATTATTTCTATGATTTATTCATGATTTGATGTGGTATGTTAATGTTCCTATGTTTTATGGGTAATGTATGATTTCATTCTTATTTATATATGAACTTATGTTTCCTTTCCATATTTTCATATCCCTTACTAAGCTTTTTATGCTCATCGCAAGTTTTTTTGAAATGTTTTTCACTGGTCAAGGGAAAGGTACATGATATGATGATAGTGTCAAGGAAGTGTCAAGAATGAATCCATGTTTTATTTTAAATATGTTTCCATTGATGGGAATGAAGAATACTATCTTTATGTAACCACTTTGTTTATATGTGGAATGTAATGCAAGTTTTATGATGTAATTCTCTAAAACTCTAAACCCGAAAAGATCCTCAATGTGTAATCTTGTAATAACTCAAGATTAAGTAAGGTTTAAGGCTGGGGCCTTATAGTTGGTATCATAGGTTGGTTTAGATAACATTTGGAGTTATAATTCTATTAAATGATTATCCAAAAATATTTTTTTGTGGTCAAATTGTAGTGATATAGCATTTGAATATTACCATGTTGCATCATCTAAGAAATGTTTGTTCAGAATGGTTTTCCACAGAGGAAACAGGGAAGCAGTGCTAGGAAGGCATGCAGAAGGAAATAACCTTCCGAATCAGCATCCTGAGATGGTCGGAATAGGAACTGAACAACATGTTGTAGTAATGGTGCAGTTGACTCAAGCGATAAATGGTGGTGGTATCCATGCACGAGATCAGCCAGATCAACCGCAGAGGAACATTTCAGTGGTGGAACATTTCTTGAGGCAACATCCCCCATCATTCAGAGGATCATCTGACCATGTGGTAGATGAAGGGTGGATTAAATCACTAGATAAGATTTTCGATGTCGTGGGGTGTTCAGACAATCAAAAGGTTAGTCTTGTTATTTACCGTTTGGAGGGTGAAGCAGATCAGTGGTGGTCGATGGTTAAAAATATCAGGGATGCTGATGAGATTGATGCTCTCGACTACGATGAATTCAAAGGTATGTCTCTTGAAAAGTATTTTCCTAAGGCTGTTCGACTTAGGTTGGAAAAACAATTCTTATAATTGAGGCAAGAGGAAGACTCAGTGGCTACCTATGAAGAAAGGTTCACTCGATTGGCAAGGTATGCTCCAAATTTAATCCAAGAACGTGATAGTAAAATCAATTGTTTTTACTCAGGATTAATGCCAACATATCGAAGGTCATTAGATTCACGTGAGTTTAAAAGTTATTAAAAGCTTGTTCGATGTGCTGAGAAGGTGTAAATGGAGTTTGCCGATGATCAAGTGTTCTATAACAACCAGCAGAAGAAGAGACCAAGGTGGTAGGATAAAGGGAATAATTCTTCAAGAAAGTCTGATGGTATGAAATCTAAGTTTCCAGTTTGTGATAAATGTGGCAAAAGGCATGCTGGGTAATCTCTTCTGAATTCTAGAAAGTGCTACCGATGTGGTAAGATGGGACATAAGGCTCTTGATTGCACTGAAAAAGATCAAGGTGAAGGTAAGACCAAATTTGATTTATAGTTAGTGAAATGTTTTAAGTGCAATGAGATGGGTCACTATGCAAACGAGTGTCCAACAAAGAGTTTGAGTGATGGGAAGCTGTTAGACTACAAGCATAAAGGGGTGGTGAAATCCTTTTCAACTACTTCAACAGATGTCGGGCCATCAAATGAAGTTGTATCATGTACTTTTTTTTCAGATTATGCTAGTGTGTTTTTTAATTCGGGGTCTACACATTCTTTCATCTCTGAAAACATTTCTACTAAAATTGTAATACCATATCAAGAAATGACTCCTGAACTTTTGGTTAAAACACATGGGGGAAATGTTGAGGCAAAAAGAATTTATAAGAATATTCCTATCCTTATCTGTGGAAAGAACCTACTTGCAAACCTTATTGTTCTACATCTAGTAGAGTTTGATGTTATCCTGGGTATGGATTGGCTCTGTATTTACCAAGCTAAGATTGACGGTAGAGCTAAAGAAGTTTATTTTCAGAAAGACTTTTAGTTTTTTTACAAGAATGAACCCCTACTGTTGATAACTTATCAAGAGTCCAAGAAACTTGTAAAAGATGGAAATGAATGTTACCTTCCACACATCATTGAAAATAAAGGAACTGATCAGATTAATGATGTGCCAGTGGTAAACAAGTATCCTGATGTTTTTCTTGATGAGTTTCCTTGAATAATAACAGATCGGGATGTTGAGTTTACTGTTGACTTAGTTCCCGATGCTAAGCCAATTTCAAAACCCCCTTATCAAATGGCTCAAATTAAACTTTTACAGTTGAAGGAGAAATTTCAATATTTTTTAGAGAACAATTTCATTCGACCTAGCACATCACCTTGGGGTGCTCCTGTTTTATTTTTTAAAAAGAAAGATGGTTCTATGAGACTTTTCATTGATTATAGAGCCTTGAATAACATCACTGTTACGAACAAATATATTTTTCCTCATATAGATAATTTGTTTGATCAGCTCCAGGGAGCTCCGTATTTTTAAAATATTGACTTGAGATCGGGGTACCATCAGCTGAAGGTAAAGGAAGCATATGTTCCGAAGACCGCGTTCCGTACAAGATATGGCCATTATGAATTTTTAGTAATGCCTTTTGGGCTAACCAATGCACCTGCTGTATTCATGGGCTTAATGAATAGAATTTTCCATGAGTTCTGGGATAAGTTTGTGGTGGTTTTCATTGATGATATTTTGGTATTTTCTAAAAGTAAAGAGGAGCATGAAAGACATTTAATGGTTATCTTGCAAACCTTAAAAGAAAAGAAATTGTATGGAAAATTCATCAAGTGTCAGTTTTGGTTGCAACAAATTTCTTTCCTTGGTAACATTGTTTCTAAAGATTGGATAACTGTTGATCCTGTAAAAATAAAAGTTGTGGAAGACTGGACAAGACCCACAAATGTAACTTAGATTCGTAGTTTCCTTGGTTTGGCAGGCTATTACCGAAGGTTTGTTAGAATTTTTTCACGGTTATCTAGTCCAATGACTAAGCTAACTTAGAAGGGTTTTAAGTTTATCTGGACAAAAGATTGTGATGATTGTTTTCAGGAATTGAAAAGAAGATTGGTGAATGCTCCAGTTTTGGCACTACCTTCCAGGAATGGTGAGTTTGTTATCTACAGTGATGCTTCATTGAATGGAATTGGTTGCGTCCTAATGCAGAATGATCAGGTAATTTCTTATGCTTCACGACAGTTGAATACTCATGAGGTAAATTACCCTACACATGATTTGGAATTAGCTGGTGTTGTTTTTGATTTAAAAATATGGAGGCATCATTTGTATGGAGTAAAGTGTGAAATATACACTGATCACAAAAGTTTAAAGTATATATTCACTCAGAAAGAGTTAAACATGAGATAGAGGAGATGGCTAGAATTAATCAAGGATTATGATTGTACAATTCATTACCATCCGGGAAAAGAAAATAAAGTGGTTGCTGCTTTAAGTCAAAAAAGTAATGCTTCATTAGAAATGTTGCATTTGGAACGTGATCCTTTTTTTAAGGATTTGATGAACTTTGGCATAGAAGTTGTTGGTGCAGGAAGTTCTTCTATTTTGTTTCAGGTATCAGTGAAATCTTCTCTATCAGACAGAATCAAGCAAGCACATAAGCAAGACGGTGAGTTGCAGAAAAAGGTAGAGCTGGTTTAGAAAGGTAAGTTTCCTGAATTCAACATTGATAATGATTGCATTTTGAGATTTGGGAAGAGATTGTGTGTACCTTGTGATTCACAGTTGAAGAGAGAGTTTGTATGTGAAGCTCATTGTTCTCCATTTTCAATTCATCCTGGCAGTACTAAGATGTACAGATATCTGTGGGAGTATTACTGGTGGGATGGAATGAAAAGAGATATTGCTGATTTTACTGTGAAGTGTTTGACATGTCAACAGGTTAAAGTAGAGCGGCAATTACCGAAAGGGATGATTCAGCCTTTACCAGTGATAGAGTGGAAATGGGAGAATATATCCATGGACATTGTTGTGGGATTACCAAAGACATCTCGACGTAATAATGCAATCTAGGTTATATTTGATCGCTTGACTAAATCTTTTCATTTCCATGCTATACGAGATGCTTTTTCCCTAGATCAACTTTCCCGTTTGTATCTTAAAGAGATAGTCAGGTTACATGAAGTTCCCCTCTAAATTGTATCTGATCGTGATCCCAGTTTCACTTCTAACTTTTGGAAAGGCCTTCAGAAGTCGTTGGGTACTGAATTAAATTTTAGTACAGCTTTTCATCCTCAATCAGATGGGCAGTCAGAACGAACAATTTAGACCTTGGAGGATATTCTTTGAGCTTGTTCGATGGATTATTAGGGAATTTGGGACCAACATCTTTCTTTGGTTGAATTTTCATATAATAACAATTTCATTCCAGTATACAGATGGCACCATTTGAGGCATTATATGGGAAGCGGTGTCGAACTCCAGCTTTCTGGGATAAAGTGGGTGAAAGGATGTTGATGGGAACCGAATTGGTAGAAGAGATGGCAGAAAAAGTTCATCTAATTCAGAAACACATGAGAACAGCTCAGAGTAGGTAGAAAAGTTATACAGACAATAGGAGGAAGGATCTAACTTTTGAGGTAGGTGATCATGTTTTTCTCAATGTCAAACAATGGAAAAGTGTGATGAGATTTGGTAAGAAAGGAAAGCTGAGTCCAAGGTTCATTGGACCATATGAAATTCTGGAGAGAGTTGGATCAGTTGCATACCGGGTGGCTTTACCTCCGAGTTTATCTCAGGTACACAATGTTTTTCACGTTTCGATGTTGAGAAAGTATATGCCAGATCCATCTCATGTTTTGAGTCCATAGGTAGTTCAGCTGGAAGAGAACCAATATTATGAGGAACAACCGGTCTAGATTCTTGACCACAGGGATCAAGTTTTACGAAATAAGGTGATTAATTAGGTAAAGGTTTTGTGGAAGAGCCACATGATGGAAGAGGCAACATGGGAATCTGATAATGCAATGAGGGATAAGTACCCCCATTTATTCGATAATTAAATAAATTGCGGGGACAAAATTTTCTAATGGGGGGAAGGATGTAACATCCCAAGTAAGTAATGAATAATAGATATTTTTATCTATGTCTATTAATGAATTAGATAGTGTTTTAGAGGCTTAAAATGAAAATAAATCCAATCTTAAGAATGGAATACACTAATATTTTTTAAAGGATTATTTTAATGCCATTTGATGGAAAACCATTTTTAAATCTATCTTTGGACAATTTTATAAGTTTTTTTTGTCAAAATAAACTTATTCTTTATGATTGGGACATCAAAATTTACTTTGTGTGAATTTTAGGTATTTTTCTGACAATGTTCATTTTTTTATGAATATTGAAAAATACATCATTTTACATCAAAACTGCTTTTTAATATACTTTTTTTATATGATTAGATTACATTTTTAATTGGGTTTAAAGTTAAATTAGAATATATTTTTACCATTTAATCCAATGGTGGCCATTAGGATTAATTTCACTTTGGAATTGGGCATAAACTAATGCCAAACGTTTCATAGAAATTGTTTCAAAAAAACCCGCTATTTGTTTTGACAACGAGAATTATTTTTAAATAAATTATTGCAATTTCTGTGTTTGGAATTTGGTAAAATTTATCACATATTTGGATTCAGAAGGTACAAATTATTTAATCAAGACTCTTTTGTTTTTGGACATTATGAATAGTAACGACGATAATTATCTTTAATTATCTTGATTAATGAGTAATCGGGTAGTTAATGATAATAAAATGATATCATAATAATACAAAAAGACCACACCATGTGTCCTAAGTCTACTGGTTGTCTCATTTCCGACCATGGGATTCCTTGTGCCAAACTTGGGGGCCCCATGGAATCAATTTTGTGAGAAAGTGACTTTTTATCTTTTTATTTTTAAAGAATGTTAAATGTGACAAAGAATGTATCACCTAAGTAAAATTTTTTTAATTTTGTCTATATAAATGATATTTTGGACTATAAATATTCATTAGAAATCTAAAACGATTTCCTACATCATGATAGTTTTTTCATTATTTTTAGACTTTAAATAAATTAAATTATTTATGACATCATGATGATGCAGCGATTACCTCATTTATAAAGGATTTAAATAAAATGAAATGATAATGTAAAATATATGACCTAAACATGTCCAAAACCTATTGTATGGGTGTATTTCGAACCCCTATAACCTTATCCTAGAAACACATCAATGTGGGACCATTAATATCCGAAATTCATTATAAAATAATATAACATTTCCTTACATTCAAAGAGTGCCCATCCTCTCCTCTTATAAAAATCCCCCACCTCTACCTCCATACCCACACTCCCAATTCCTTTGGCTCGGCCAACCCCTACCCATTTTGTCTCTCCACATCCCTCTCTTACACTTTGAAGCCTCACTTTGGGCAGAAGTCTTCCCAAGGAATCCTTTGAGCTCAAACCAAAGGGAGTTACCCGATTTTAAGGTAATGTCTTCACTTGAGTCCTTTTGTTTTATTTTTCTTCTCCAACCCCCTAAACTCTTTTATTAATTTATTTTGTAACATATCCAGTATCTTCAATATACTAGGTTGTTTTTATAAGAGGTATTAGAGCTAAAATTACACACACATACATCTAATGGTTAAAGAACATACTGTTTCCGTGGATGGCGAATTTCTGCCTCCCGAAACGATGATTGTTCAACATTCTTTTAACACCTTCAAAGGTGGCCATTAAGATGACAATATATTTATATATGATATATAATATGTTTATGTTTTCCTTAAGCTGATGTATTTTTCATTTTGGGCATACCTTTATGGATTCCATTATGGTTAAATGTGATATCTTCATTTAAGGAAGTGCGGATTACCGCCCCCTCAAAGTGATTTGATTCGTTAAATACCATATGTGGGACATATAAAGGATGGAGTTATGATATTATATATTATATTACACTAGAATTATAATATACCTTAATATCATTATGATTCCATTCTATAAAAAACTAAATAGAAATGAAATTAGCGTTCATGCGTACGTACGGCTTACCGTCTCCATGAACGGTGCATTTCATTTCTTACCTCTAAATGATTATGTAATATTATAAATTCATGAATTTACTGGATATATATGACATATATGATATCTAAATTATGAATACCATTCTGGATATAATTGTTACATGAACAACTTGTAATTATAAAAGTTTTATTTTTTACTCAAGTACCAATGATCGTTAAAACGACCGTTATTAACGTAAATAATTACACAGTGTTCATGACAAGGAAATAAGTGATATAAAAGGAATAATGAACTTGAAAAAGGTTCTTAAACAAGTAGAAATTAACTCAAGTTTATTATTCAGGAGATTAAAGAACGATCAAGTCAAGTCGGACCCGAGGTATGGGACTTCGTCTCAATCTCCTTTCATTGAGGCATATTTTGTTTTATACACAACCTTCTTTTATACGGTGTATAAACCACTTTGACTTTTATGTTTATTCAAAAGAAATCTTTTTTATACAAAGCATTTACTAAATGTCAAAAGGGAATGTTTTTTTGTCGTATGTATGTGGCGACAACGACTTCTCCGCCGTCGTGACCATTATTTGAGTTTCGGCTTCCTCTACAAGCCATACCTTTTTTTAAAAAAAGAAAAATAAATACCATGTTTTACTTTTTTTTATTTTGGTATTGAAAATGGTTTTCATAATGTTTTTAAATCAATGTTTTGTATTGATATCTTGTGATTTAAAGGTGGAAATGTTATGTTTCCTTTATGCATGTTTTATGTGATACAATTATGTTGAGGTTCTTGGGCATTATTATGAAGACGGGTGGTTTCGTGGTAAACTAAGGGCGAGTGAGCCCGATATTTCTCTACAGTGCATTGGGTAACATGAAGGAGTGAAATGTTAAGGTTTCTCCAAAGAAATTTAGGTAATATACTGCGATGGGTATTCCAAACGTTACCAAGAGGGTTACTCCTAACGTAAGAATGTTATGAATGCCTCAAGTTACCTTTATGTCTTATGATTTCTATGATTTATTCCTGATTTGATGTGGTATGTTAAAGTGGCTATGTTTTATGGGTAAAGTATGATTTCATTCTTATGTATATATGAACTTATGTTTCCTTTCCATATTTTTATATCCCTTACTGAGCTTTTTATGCTCATCCCATGTTTTTTTGAAATGTTTTTCACAGGTCAAGGGAAAGGTATATGATATGATGATAGTGTCAAGGAAGTGTCAATAAAGAATCCATGTTTTATTTTAAATATGTTTCCATTTATGGGAAAGAAGAATACTATCTTTATGTATCCACTTTGTTTATATGTGGGATTTAATGCATGTTTTATGATCTAATTCTCTAAAACTCTAAACCTGAAAAGATCCTCAATGTGTAATCTTGTAATAACTCCAGATTAAGTAAGGTTTAAGGCTGGGGCATTATAACAATAGACTATGTATCTTTTTCCCAACTTGGGAAAACTAGTATCAGTGTTGAATTCAATATCCCTTTCATCTTTTGATAGGATGAATAACATGAATCAGTCCCTAAGTAATTCAAAACCTTCATATTCAGACAAGTCAGTGGTGCAACTATGCGTGAAATTTCCAATATAAAGAGCTATTAATAACCATCCATCCCTATAAAATATTGTACCTAAATGTTGTTCTTCGGCTGCTCACAAGAAACTACTGCTCTTACTTTCACTAGTCCTACTGGTACTATATTTTCCAAGATAACATGACAAAAGAAGTGAATTTGGACCATCGAAAAGTGGTATTTTGAGATATTAGAATATAACTGATGCTTTCATAGTGTAATCAATACAATATCATGATTTATGGCATGGTAGTGTCATGTGTGAGAGTACCCCATGAAATCAACCATGAAGGAAAACACAAAGTAAACCATGTATGGAGGGAACACTATGTTCATCAGGACATGAAAATTATTGGTTTGTTCATGAGTCCAAACGGTGTAACCAAATACTCTTATAGATCATGCCTTCTATTAAAGGCTGTAATAGGTATATCTGATTGTCTAGAATGAAAATAATGGTTACTGGATCTCAATTCAATCACTCATAACACCTAAGATACTAGAATCCAATAAAAGATATCATCAATCCATGATAAGGGATATCTATTCTTGATCATTAACTGGTTAATCGTTCTATAATCTATACAAAGTATAAGGGTACCATCTAACTTCTTCAATATATGGTTATGAAAACACTATGGAGAAGTACCTGGTCGAATGAAACCATATTTCCAAATCTCTTCCAACTTCTTCATGAGCTTATGTATCATTTGTGTATCCATAATATAAGGAGGAATTGATACTGGTTCCACTCCTGGCATAAGAAAAATAAAGAAATCATCCACATGATTCGAATGTAAACCTAAAATTTCATCCGGAAAAGAATATCTTAAATGATCTACCACATTATAATGTACCACATGTGATGTACCGTGGTTATCCAGATATAGAATTGCAATCATGACTATAATTCACCCAATCCAAGATGGTTGGGTCCATCTCTCTTCGCCTAGACATCCCATTCTCCCTTGTGTAGAAATGAACTTCCCTCTAGTGATGTGAAACTCACCATGGGGTGATATCAGTCAATAAAGGATTAAAAGGATACTAACAAGTCCATTATGATAATGACATAGAGTCATATCATCTCTAATATAGGAAGGCCCCATAAGAATTGACTCCGAAAAACATCAATAGGAAACCCCATGAACAGACATACACTGGCCATCCTGTTCCCAAACAGAGTGTATAGCATAATAACATTATCATATTTAATGATACAGAGCCCGAGGATCTCCACAATGGCAACATATATAAAATAATTGGATGCCCATGTATTGAAAAGAAAAGAAGTTGAAATTAAGGAAACTAGAATCATACCTTAAACAGTAGAGGGTCTCAGATCTTGCTCCTACTGGGTCTACTCCAGTTTAATATATTGACTTGTACTATAGCACTACGACTCTACATACCAACATGAGCAGATCCACCATACTATCGGTGAAAACCGGCCAACTGGATATCACATCCATGACCTCATCCTCGGATTGAATGGACGGAAAAACTCGAGTTCCCTAAAAGATAAGAAATTGGTGGTCCTCCTTCTTAATTTGAATCCTAGAAGAACCACTATCACAAGATTCATGTGAGAAAAAAATAGAAAAAATTGATAGATATGACCCATCTTGTCACTAGACTGGCACACTAATGGGTACTTTAGGCAATGTGGTCTTGTATTCCAACTTTTCTAACAAAGGTTGAATACCACCTTTCTATTTGTAGAAAAAATGCATGAAGGCTCCCTACAACACATCCTCCTATCTAACAAAAGAGTTCTAGCCCCGTAAGTTGACCCTCCTAGGATCGCTGCTCCCAAATCCTTCTGATTATGCTCATTAATTAATTCCTAGTTCACAATAGCAGCACCAAAGTCAGCCTAAAAACATTAACCTGCAATTGGATTTCTTACCTGAGACCATCCTCAAACCACATAGCCAATGAAACTTCATTACCTCCTAGAAATGATTTGAAGTGCTGATTCATTTTAAAACGAGATGAGTACATCATCACTGAAAGAGTTCCCTTCTCAAAATGCATGAACTCTCAGGCTCGATCGGCCCTCAACATTTCTGGGTAGAATTAATCATATAAGTTCTTCTCGAACTCTTCGAAATCCATATACAAATGATTTACTACCTTTGAGATAACATCCCATCACCTCTTGGTGGAATCACATAGCATATATTTCACGCGCCTAACAATCTTCTACAAATGAGTCTCTAGATGATCAAAGATAGAGAGAATGGATTCCAAACATGACTCTTTAGCATGTGGCCCTCTGTCCTCTGAAATAGTGAGAGGATGTTGCTGCTGTAACACCCTCATCAACTCTTTCATAAACGGGGTGGGATGTGGTGCTTCCTAGAAAGCCTATATCATCCTCAAAAATACTTCACTGAATTGTTCATCAACTCTTGCATCTGGAATAACAACAGGTGGAATGATTTGCACGATAATAGTATCTACTGATAGTTCTATATTTATCCTTTCTAGTGTCTGGCCACCAGTATGTACCTAGAATAAAAACTGGGGATGTCATGGTAGCATTGCTCTAAAAGGTCAAGCTAACACCTCAGTTCATGTTTATCCAGGATGAAAACATTGAAGTGATAGGAAAGAACAGAAGAAATAACATTCATGTTTTTTCAAAAAATGTCACACAACATATATAACCACTATAAAATTATTCCCTTGTGTTTCTACATGGGCGTTTCACTCTTCCAAACGTGGTCATGTAACACCCCTTCAAACGACATGTTACTCCCAAGACACGGTGCGTACTTGAGTGTTACCTCCTAGAAAATTACATCTACATTTCTAAAAAAATATGGGGTCTATTGGTAAAACACTATAGGGAATGTTCAGCCTTGACCCATCATGTACCCCTTTTGTACAATCCAGTCATGTCATTGGTAACATGGCTGGATACACGGTTGATAATGATACCACATGTAAAAACTAGAATCAACATATATATCCTATGTTTCATCTAATCATGTCATTAGTCACACGACCAGACACGCGGTCCACTATATCACAGTTTGTACCCCCATTACATGGTGTGTTGCATCAAATATTTTCCAACCCCATGACTCGGCTCACATAGTCGATCACACAGTCAACCACTACACATCATTTACATACTGTACATGGTGTGTACTTAAGAAAATTCATTCTACCAAAATAGAAGTACACTAGGTGTTTGTTCTTAATAACACATATTGCAATGTCTCTTTTTTCAGATAGTAACCTCTAAATCTTCTATTCAACCCTTAAAAACATAAAATTTTCTCCATGGAATGAAAAATAATGACCCGTGAGAGCCCATGTTCTATTGAATCAGTGTTTTTTATACTTATTCACATCTTGTCTTGATTAAATTCATTTAAATTTCAAACATGATCTACAAAATTCTGATATATTGAGGGAATATAACACCTCAGGGACTAATGTTCATTTTGCATATAAATTAAACTATAAATATAATGATACACTATCAAAATTGCAGGTATTTTCACTAATGGAAAAATTACCTAAAACAATGTTTTGGGAACATTGGTATTAGTCCCCAAACTATTCATATAGCCTATACCAATGGTTTGGGAAGCCATTGGGTGATTTTGAATGGGGGAAATACATATACCAACGGTTTAGAGAAAAGGTTTGGGAAAGACCTTTCCCAATAGTTTTTGAACAGTTGGTATAGGTCCTCCCCAACTATTATCTAAACCATTAGGATAGGTCTTTCCCAATGGTTTGGGGAAACTATTGGGATCGAAATATATATATATATATATATATAAGTTCCAGGAGAGGTTTGAACCCACAACCACCACGTTATATAGCACAGACTTTACCACTATCCTAGAGTTTCCATTGTGAATATATTTGGATATATATATATATTATCTAATATAAATATTTATTTATTTGACGATATTAGATAAATGTACTCATACAAAATAATGGTACATATCCCAAAAGTACTGAAAAATATTGTGATAGGCCTTTTCCCAATAGTTTTCAGAACCATTGGGATAAGTACCCACTCATTCCCAATGGTTCGTCCAAAAAATTGGGAAAAGAATTCCATTTACCAACGGTTTGGAAAAAACTTTTGGAAAAGTGGCCTAATGTTTCCTTTTTCAAACATTTTGGCCAAAATGTTGACAAATCCATACCATTTCCCAATGGTTTGGCTGGACCAATGGAAATGACACACCCTTTCCTAATAGTTTTGAAAACCCGTTGGGAAAAGTGGCCTCAAAGAGGTCTTTTCCAATTGGTTTGGCCAAACTGTTGGAAAAAGTGGTCTTAAAGTGGGCTTTTTTCCAATGGTTTTTCCAAACCATTGGAAAAGACCTACCCTTTCTAAATGGTTTCGGAAAACCATTGGGAAAGGTGGATTCAAAGTGTTCTTTTCTTAATGGTTTGGCCAACCCATTGGGAAATGGGACCTATACCAACAATTTTTACAATTGTTTGTTATAGATATGTTGGTATAGGTCACATTTCATTTATTGTATATTACTTAATCTTTTACATAAATAGTCATATCTAGCACAACATCTATCACAACAACGTGCAATTAGTAATGCACCCTAACTGGAATAACAAGAGTGCATGACATGTGATCTCTAGGATGTGCCTATATGGTTCATGAGATGGAATACCATCATCTCATTGAGTTGAAATAGAAATAGAACCACAATAATATAAACCATAATAGAACAAACCAAGTGAATCACCCATTGGTAAAATAAAATCATCTGTTATAATTTCTAAATCCCGAAAAATTTCAATCTTCTAGGTAACATGATTTTTCCCTATATATGGGTTTGAAACTCCTCGGAAAAACTTATTACCAACTAATTATTACTTCTGATCAATATCTATAGGCTCAAATTGTAAAACTAGGTAGAAAATAACCCCTTTGATACCACATTGTATCGTCCCGATTTCGTGCACCGCCTAAAGGTTCCATGTCCCCTTTTAGTCACATAACTTCAAGTGTTTTTCCCCAAATCCCAGAGTCTACCTACTAGGAAATAGGTATAAGGAGATACATTGGGAAGCAATTCCCTCGTTGGAAGAGTATATATAGAAGAATAATATATAGTAAACATGACCAGAAACTATAATACCATGCAAAAAAATTAATCATCGGAAGACTGATTGTAAAAAAAAAACTGGACCACATATATATAAATTATGTAAGACATATAGGTATAGGAATGTATCCAAAGAAGTCAAATTTCTATAAATACAATACTAAAGCAAAGTGAAATGAAAAAAATTAAATTCTAGCAGTATTCCAGGCCTCAACATGGTCCAATGATCTCTATCACAAACTACACTCATTTACATGATGAAGAAGGGTGCTTTCCCTTTTCTATTACTACAACCATATAATATTTTTCGGCCTAAAATCATGACCCAAAAATGATGTGAAAAGATCCTAGTAGTCAACCACTATAATATATATGCCTAATAGTCAATAAAAATATATAGTGGGTAATATAGAGAGAAAAATAAATAAACTAGTAAGTACTCAAAGTAAACAATCCTATAAATGGAAATTACATTCACAAACATTTAATAATTATTTAAACAATTGAATAATGATACCTCAAGATCTATTCTAATCTATGTATCCCCTAGTATATTAATAACAAAAAGACATCTGAAGAGACCATATAAACAATCACGTAAGACCAAGTTCAAGCTTGTGCTTACACTTGTCTAAGTCATCACAAACATTCAATCATTCAAAAGAGGACATCTAGAAAAGTTCTAACAGTCTAACCCCTATGGTTTATCATATCATCATATACAAAAATAATGACCCTTTGGTAATGCACACATATCTAACCCCATTATTACCACATAGTATTAATCATTTTAAAATGACCCCATGAGTAGATCTCATGGTCAATACCCCATTTGTTTGCATATTAGCAATAAAAATTAATATGACCTTATGGTAACTCTCATAGTCAATTCCTAATTGTCCAACATTTATTTAATAATGACCCTCTGGGTATCTCTCATTGCCTAACCCCTATGATCTAGGACCACCAGGTAGCTCTCATAGTTTATTCCATATGGGTAAATACAACAACAAATATATTAATGACCATTCATCAGGAATATCTCACAGTCAATTCCAATTATTCGTACTTTCACAATGAGAAGCACATGCATCTCATATAAACAGCAGCTCGATTCTAACATAAAAAATTATGGAAACAAGAAATCCTAGAAGAAAATTCTAGACCAAACAACCACAATCAACAAATATAGTAAAAATCCATATTTAATGTATTAAACCTTATTCCAGTGTGATAAAACAATACTCAATAAAAAAATCATAGAATGTTTTAGAGAGGTTTAATTTTTAAAACACGAAATACCCTATACATGGGTATTCAAAACTTCATATTTATATAATTCAAAGACAAACAAAGAAAGTCACAAACCAGCTACCTTGAATCCGTACAAGGAACACTCCTAAACATCGACCCTTGAATTATCCTAGAACATAGTATATCTACAAAAAGGAAAAATCCCATTAACCTTGATTAACTCATAAGGGATGAGAAATTAGGAAGATAGACTCTAGGGAATGATAGAACTCACTTGTGGGAATCCAATGAACCCACCAGTGTCTCAATTGGAGATCAGAGAGAGGAATGGGGGGAGCATGAAGATCTCCAGTCGCACATCACTCTCATGTATGAAACAGGTGTAGAAGAAGGTGCTTCTTGATGTGATATGTGATCAGACATTGATATAACAAATAAAAAGAAAAGTACATGGTGTGTTCATTTTATGTGCACATCATGTAAAATCCTTAAGTAGCTCCCTCTTTAGGCGGCCTGTGAATTCTCTTACATGGCCATGTACTCTACCGTTACATGTCCAGTACACTATTATGTGTGGAAATCGGGTGCTCGGCATGTAATCTAGAGTACACGACATGTACTTTTGAAATTTCTAGAGTCTTCCCATTTCCTCAAAATTACCTGAATTTGAGATCAATACCTGAAATGTCGATATTGAATCTTACATAAATTATGGAGGAATAGACTAATTATTACATTTATGGTTATGTGGTTTTTAAATGTTGATTTTAGTGCATTAAGAATGAAAAAATAACCATGAATGCTAATCGTTTGGTAAAAAATATGAGATTATGGTGCAAATTGCCTAAAGTGTGAAATTATAAAAATATATTAAATATATTTCCATATGTCCTTATATTAGATATAAAATTATTAGTAAACTATAGGTAGAGGATATTAAATCAACAAAAATCATGTTACTGTCATTTCTAATCAAATCAATGACTTTTTCACACCTTTTTGTTTTTTTGTTATGTTTTTGTTAGTATTCTCTTGATCATTAATTTCATTATTAATAGTTATCTATATCACATCATATTATTGTTTGGAATTTATTCATTTTTTATATGCCTAAATACTCAAAAATACACACATGTTCTCATATTTGGTAACCTAGTTTGAATTATTTTAGATGAGCTTTGTATTTCAATTTCTCTTTAATCAAGTGGGTGTTTTATTAACCCTTTTCAATATATGTTTTATGCTGGCAATCTCATGTGGAATTGTTCCCTCATTTACATTGGTATGCATAATAATTTAACTTGTATTCATTCATTCCCTACTGTTGTAAGTGCATTACACCTCATGCTTATATTATAACATTTTTATTTTTAATAAATTCTCAGGGGGGCATGGATTGGGAAACCAATTCATGTCATCACCTTCCTTCAAGAAAACCCTTTTCAATATTTGTATTTTCAAAAAAGATATTTTAAATTTATTAAATTTTATTAATAAAGTAATGTTAAAATTTTTAGTATATGATTTCTTAAATGGTGGATGATGTATAACAATAATATTTATCCAATGAAAACAATTCTTTATTGTATATTTGGAATGCAACGCCTAGCTTAAAAAAGTAACGATATATATAATTATTATAACATAAAAAATATATTGTTGGTTATGAATAGTATTAACTAATATATTCCATATATATATACTAAACACTATAATTTATTGTTAAATTATTATTAAATAATCATTATAGTTTTATTAAATTAACTTTATCTTTTAAAAATATGTTTTCCTGAAAATTAATATTTATTTGTTTCAATATAAATGTTTTATAATTAATTATTGAATTTTTTATAAAATTTATTTGATGAAATAAAATTTATTTTGAAAATATTCATATCAAAATATAAATTTTTAAACATTTTAGATATTTTATAAAATAGGGATTTTTAGTGAATTGTTAAAAATACATATTTTTCAAAAAATGTCACTTCTTTTCAAAACATTATGAAATTAAAACGGTCCATTATGTTTTTAATGTGATTTAAATTATAATAATAATTATTGGGGTATATTTAAAGGAATTAATTTGTATTTAAAACACATAATATTTGGTTTTTGTAAAAGTTTGACTTTTGGTTTAAAATGGGATTCTTCTAAAATAAGTTTTAAACTGCATAATGATTCTCTATTTTAATTGATTAATAAAAACAATGAAGGAATTTTCTAAGTGAAATTTACACATTATTTTAATGTAAATATTAATTTATATTCATAAAATTATTATTATTATTCATAGAGATAATATAAAATCATCTTTTTCTCAAAGAATACACTTTCTGAAAACCCGTTTTTTCATCACATCTAAAGGTTTAATTTCTAATAAAATATTACCACTTAAATGAATTGAATTTGGTACAATTTTTAAATATTTGAAATAATAATAATTTATATTATATTATATTATCAAGATAATTTTTATACCATAATGAATTCGGACAAAATTAATGACAAATTAATACAATTAAGGTAAAATGGTTTTTCTAGGGATTAAACAAAAATGGTAAGGGTCAAAATGACTATAAAAAATTTCTAAAAAATATTTTATTTTAATATATTAAACATATAATGTATAATTATCTCTATAAATACATTTTCAACCCTTTTTTATGATAATAACATGGGTAAATCTGTTTATTTCTAAAAATTATAAGTGTGCCACTGAACTCACTTATAATAGAAAATCCTTCTTCTCTGTTATTCACACAGTAAAACCCCTTTTTTTCAACCAAAACCCGAATAAATAAATTCCCAAATTCTATAAAACCATCCTACAATTATTTTTATTCATAAATACGTTCTTTTTGTATTTATGTAAAATCCTAATGATGTGGCCTGAGAAGAGGTAAAATTTATAACTATGCATTTTGGAAATATTTATTCTCCCAGCTCCTTCAAATATTATTCAACTATTAAATAATAATAAAACGAGTATCTATTATATATATATATTCTAGTATATTATTTTTATAAACTAAATCCATATATTATTTCACAAAATGGGATATGAATTCACCATTTGTTTGTATGGCAGACTACCGCCTGACCAACAGACGTCATTTATTTTAAATCATCCACAGTCAAATAATTTTTTAAGGATTTATTTAATATATATATTATATATGTGAAATATTTATTTGCATGGATTTATTATATCACATATATCTTTTTTACTTTCCATTCCATGGAGTATCGGATAACAGTGTTCGTGTATATGGTAGAGTAATGCCTCACAAAATGGTGTGGATAGTTTTACACTAACACTTTACATAAAAGGAAATGTGGATATTATAATTAAATTTTATTATGTAAATGAAATAATAAAAATATTAATGACATATTTATCATTATAAAAATATATTATATTATTTTATATACAACTATTTCACTCATATTAGATTTATAACATCATGCATATACATGTGGAATACTACCTACACAAAGTGATGTGATACTATTTTCATTCCCACACCACATAGATGAAATTTGCAGGATTATTTAAATAATTAATATTTTTTATTTTATATAATTATACATTTTTAATCATAAATTATTACTCACCTTCTTTCTATAATGATCAATAAAAAAATAAAAGGTTACTCATTCTTAAATATAGCATGCAAGTACCATGATCATAACGTAGTTCATTTCTCATAATTGTTTTCATGAGTGGTTTTATAAGTATAATCCATAAGTAAATATAATAATTATATATTGACTATTATTATTTATATTTTTCAAAAATGATCATTATGACCATCTTCAACATATTGAAGTTGTTTTGATATAATGAATTGAACATCCAAAAAACACCTAACTTGCACTAATCATATTAACTATACAAATATTTCTTTATATAGAAATAAAATTAATGAAATATGTATAAGGTTTTCTACCTAAAAATGATCTTAATAAATAAAATAATTTACTTTATCTCATTTCACAATATTTAATGGACATACTATGAATAATTAGACTCATGGTAAGTGTTTTTCTCCTCCAAATGTATATTCATGTAGGACATATGCTATATTCATAACTTATATTTTTTTTCATGTGTATAAATTGAACATTTTACATGCAATATTATTAATAATTCATAAATCATGGAATAATTTTTTTAATTATGAATTATTTCATCCAAATGGTTTGGACTTGAATTTTTTGATGTGGTAATTAATTTTATAACTCAATTTATTTCCATTAAGTTATTTTAATTTTTAATTATTTTTAATATTATATGATTATGTGTGGAATTACATTTTATTATCTTATTTTATTCAAAAAAATTATGTTGACTTAAATGTGATACACATAATAATGATATTATATACTTATTTGATTCAATGGTATAATTATTTTAAGGATTAATCATATCAAATTTGCATTTGAGATATATACTTATGATATTCAATTATAATAATATTTGAGATGTATATACTTAAATATGAATTTTTTTATCATGGAAATTCTTATTTTCATGAAATTTAAATTATTAAATGATTTTATTAATTCATGGTTCTTTCATTTGAAGAGTTACCAATGTGTAAAAATCATAAAGTTAATATCTATTTTCTTTTGAGATTTTTTATTTTCAAGGTTCCTTTGGATGACATGATATCGTATTATATTTATAAATGATATATCTATATTATCCCAATGTAATGAATGTGGTAAAAATGATTTATTTTTATTCCCCATTTCATTGCATTGTTAAAATATCAAGATACACTTTTCTAAGTGACACTGATATTGTATTTTCTCTTAGATGAGGTATCATTCTCTTCTATATCCAGATTTCATAAAATGTTTTCAAAAATATTATTTTATAAGAATACGGTATTACTTAATGATTTTTTCTATGATATTTTATCTTTTTTTTATTTTTAAACATAAAATATCAGAAATTTTTTTAAACAGATATATTTTATGTACCTTTTTCAATAAATCTTATCATGTCAGATTGTTGTTCACATTTATAACATGAAAAAAATGTATCACATTCATGTACATAAGTTTTGATGATTTTTTTATATGATTCCATTTCATTTTCAAATAAATATATTTCATAATTGTATTATATTTCTGTTTTTAAATATATTTTCTAAAATAAAAGGTTATTTCCATAGAATATATTTTTAATAATTTTTCATGGAATTTACAGTGATCTATTTAAATTGAAAATAGTGATTCTTATGATACAATATGGATATTTTTAAAGATAATACCCTCATAATTTCTCTTTATGGAATAAAATTTCTATAATTAGATAAACATGAAATGGTTTTCATTTCCCCTGGTTAGTCATGTTTCATTGTGATTGTTATATGACCCATTTTGTTTCATTAAATAATCATTATTGAATGAAATTGTATGTGAAATAGATTATTTTCCATGATATGATTATTTTTCAAATAGATTTTTAAAGAACCAATTTTCAATTCATGGTTTAATCATGTTTAAAATATATCTTTATGGAACCCATTTCTTTTATACGGGTTAATCATTCTTCCAATAGATTTACTTGTAACCTTATTTATTTTCCATGCGTGAATCATTTAATAAAATAAATTACGATTTATTATGTTTGTGTACCATTAAAATAAATGCAATATGTAATTTATTTGGGTTCTGGGACACATTTATATGATGGTGAGCCTAGATAACATTGTTTTAGCCTGATATTGCTTCTATGATGATCTTTCCAAAATAGTGAAGGGTATCCCCAATATAGATTTTACAATGCGTACACCCAAATAGTGCTAAAATGAATTGGATACCTATTATGTTATAATTATAATAATAATGGAATTAAACCATTTGGTTATTCCATATTTATGGTTTTTGTATGTTTTTCATGTAGAATACTTTCCAAGATACTGTCACATTATCATTTTGTTTCAATGGGTTTTGAATATGTCATTTGTTGATGATTGATATCATGTGAAAATTGATTATTGTTCCTGTTGATTAATGCATTTTTTATAGACAAATAACAAATTTTCATGTTTTATTTTCAAAATATTTATGGCTATAAATATTCTTATCTTATACTCATTAAAATTGATTATATCATAATACCCTTATGTTATTAATATACTCCATGATGACATTTAATTATTGATGCTAATGTTCAACCATACTGAGAAATTGAGGTAAACCATTTTATAATTAGTGTTTCCTATGTTTTAGTGATTGTGGTTGATTTACTTATATCTTGAAGGTATTTATATTGATTATGATGATGGCATAGTGTGAAATAAGTAAATATGGGTTGTGTAATAGAAATGCCCAATTAATAACATACGTATTCATTATATATGATTTTTTCTATGTTCTCTAAAACTCTAAACTTAATTGTTCCTTTACAATGAAACAGAATAAATTTTTTCCCTTTTTATTATTTATGTTTTGGATAGAATAAATTAGGTCACCTTATTCAGTATCAACATGAGAAATGCAACGTTTCTAATTATTTCATTATATCCCGGAGTGATGGTATTTGGATATTACACATATATTCATATTTATAAAATATATATTAGTAAAAATAATAATATAGTTGTACCACAATCATGTATGCATTTTCATTACACAATCACAGTGGTAATTTACTTTTACTAACATATCAGACATTAAACCCACCTGTTAAACTCGTGATGAAAAGTTATAAATGTACCTAAAAGTCCAAAACAATACTTTTTATGCCTAGATTTCCAGAGTAAAATAAATTTTAGCCTAAAATGTTATGTAAATATTTTTATTCCACAAATGTAATGTTCGGAAACATCCTATATCCTTCTAGCATCCCAAGTGATGGACTAACCAAAATATTACTTTTTCTATAATCCCCTCCATAACCATTGTCTTGGGTTGTTTCAGAGTTGTTATTACCCTATGATGATATTCAATAGATAGAAAATGATATACATAAATAAAATTTATTAAAAAAATTAAAAAAATGTGTGATTATGAACCCTATTTGAGGAACACACACACCAATCACATTAAAATCCAAAATCAACAATACCATAGTGATATATATAAATGATGCATATAAAAAATGTAACAAAGGTAAAACTAAAATTTCTCTAATAATTCTTTAAATAAGAAAATAATGAATCTAATTTAATAATTTCCTTTGGAAACATAGTTCCATGACTTCAAAAAAAGATAAAAATTACTCTAAATATTTATCTCCACCTACTATGATAGTGACCTCAAGAATATCCACTTGGGAAGTATAAAACATTATTATCTCGTATAACATGAAAAAACGTCTTCATATGAACCAATGTACATATGAAGGAGTTGAGTATTAATACCCCTTACGAAAACCCACAAGAGGCTCTTCCAACATTACACAATGATCAGGAATAAGTTATCTCAAAGGATTAAAAATTATATTGGAATAAAATAAAAATTATTTAAAAGAGTTTCCATAATATTAATAAATGATGGTGATTTTTTATTAAAATAACTATTATAATGATGAGTCTTCCATTAAATAATTAATGAATATCATAATTACATTTTCTAAAAAACCAATATGTCTTCAATCACCCAAATACATGTACATGAATGACATAGAACTTCGTATATAATTGATTCATGAGTTAACATATCACCATATTGTTACATGGTGTCAAAATTTTATATTTGTACTTATATATATATACAATAAATTATTTATCTATTTTATAGTGGTATATAGATCCATGATATATCCCATGAACATTAAATAGAAAAAAATTATTCAAGGAACACATGTAAAAATCCTACATTCTTTGAATACCCATTTAATAAATTTTCAAACAGATTATGGGTGACTCCCACAACATAGTTTTCATGAAAACATAGTAAAATAAAATATTTAAAAAACTCTATATGGTAAAATAATTTTAAATAGAAGGATAATTATTTACAAAATCCCAATAGACTTTATGTAGAAATAAAGTTGAAATATGGAAACCCCATCTACATTTGATTCATTTAAGAAATAATTCTTATACAATTCCACTGATCACACCCCTTTCACCATTTTAAAAATAAAATCCCATTATGAAAAATGAAAACTCATTAGATTCCATAGATTTAGGAATAAAAAATATGATATATGAATTATTTCAATAAAAATGATGATATTCATGATCATAAAGTATAAAGAGGTCATAACATTTAATTTAAATGGTAAACACTTGAAGTGTAATCAGAATAAGATTCTGGATATCAAAAATCAGTATCAGTCACATAAGCGGACCGTGGAAATCAATATCTCAATGAAAAGAAGGAAGAATGAGGCATTCTAGAATGTTTTTTGGTAAAAAAACTTATTTCTGAAAAATTTATTTCCCATTGCATAGTTAGGTTTCACTATTTGAAAAACCAGGAACTAGCCTTGAAAAAAGTTTTTTTCTAATGAATTCCACATAGTGTACATCAATTCATGGTTTCTATAAAATGTGAACCTATTAAGTTACCTTTAATCACCTCACACATTTCCCCAAGATTTTATCATGATTACTGCTAACCTTATTTAAACTATAAACTTTTAATAATTAATCTGAGACCTTCAAAGTACATCCTATTATTTAACTTGACCGTTATTTGACATTATATAATCTATACAATAGGGAAATCCCCAAAAAAGTGGGAGTTACACTGACACAACCATTGATTTGTTTCAGATATTTCAAAGTATTAAGACATATATATTAGTTATTTGGGAACATTTTTATAGATTAAAGTATATATAAATTATATATATATCTTTTAAGGATACCATTAGTCTTTCTGGTTGAGTATCAATTTTTTACTTGGGTAATGAAGGGTTAGATAGGGAATAAATTTTTTACCATGATTGATCAGACTTTTTTATATTTTAGAGGAAAATCGTAGGGTAGATTATCATTTAGAATTTTGTTTTTGATTATAAATAGTTTTCGTAATATTCTATAATATAGTTTCCTAAACCATTTCATAATCGTGAGTTTTTACTCAATAATCCATTCTTAAAATTTAAGGATGTATTCAAGTATAATGATTTTTATAATTAGATCATAACTCGTAGATAAAAAAACATATATTGAAAATTGGATACTTCCAATCATATTAAAATTTTAATAAAAATTGTTTTCTTTTCATGTCAAATCATTTAGACTATTGAATTTACATCATATTTTCCAATAACCATTCATAAAACTTGGGAAGAATGTTTCAAAAAATGGTATGACATCAAAAATACTGTTATGGGATATAAAAATAATAAATCCATTAGACTAGTGAAATAAATGAAAACCCATTAAATTATTACCTTTGTATCATTGTTCATTTATTTAATGTAAAAAATAAATTTTGTGTGTAATGAAAACACACAATTTTCTCAAAGTAAACAATTAATTACCAAAATAAGAAAAATAAAAACCCATTTTTAGAAACAAATATCATCATATTCAAAACCTATTTTAAACCCATTCAATAAATAACTAGATCCCTATTCAATCCATAGGATGATATCTATGGTCACTCCTTAATTTGTTTCAACTCATAAAAGTAACATTTTTCAATTAATTGTATTTATATCATGGAAAACCCAATATATAAGATATATTGGTTTAATCCATTTTTCATGCTTTATAATACTGATTAAATCATAATGTATGTTGTATTGGACTCCCTTTTTTATCATATATATTATTCTCAAGTTCCATTTCATGAATAAAAAATATTATTCATCCAATTTTTCATTATTAAACTATTGAATAACTATTTTGAACCCATATTAAATAAAATTTTCTATTTACATTCCCCATGGTATTCAAGACACATTCTCAAAACAAAAATACCCAGAATAAAGGGAAATATAGTTTTTCAATGAAGAAGAAATAAAATTATGTAAATGAATAAAAATATAAAACAATGGTTATTGTGGAATAAATATGTGTTTTCATTGTATGTGTTAAAATAGAACATTACATTTTACATTAGTTAAAAACTAAAAAATTTAGTAAAAATATTAATTTTGAAAACCTCTAATAAATGGTAAAAATAGTCATTTCAAAGCATTATATTTCCATATAAATACCTTGTAAATTTATTTTTATATTATGGTAAATATTTACCATTAGGATCCCTTTAATCGTAAATAAGTGTTTTCTTGAAAAATTTAATAGAATATGGATTAAAAATAGTTGGAATTGATGCTTTAATATAAGACTTTTAAGTGAAAGTACCGTATATTATAATATTAAAATGGTTCCATTTTTAAACTCTATAAATAAACATAAAAATCTTCATAAAAAATTTATTATGAATCGGAGAATAACTAATAATTTTCATTAAAATTTTGGATAAATAAAATATATATAAGTGTATGATTTAGAAATTAATATTTCTAATGTGTATTTTTGTTAATATTCAATTTACATTGATTCCAAATCATCTCATATGTTCTTCATATTAATGAATAATTGAAATATGTTAATTATTTTCATTATTAAATACTTTTTTTAAATTCTATTATTATTTTTAGTTTATCTTATACTATTGTATAGAAAATAAATAAATCATTTATTTTCACTACATATGAGTTTATGGAATTAAAATTGTATATAACTTTTGACTTGGGTTTAATATGGTTGAATATGTTAGTATTAAATCTTCTCCAAAATAATAATCATGAAATATTTATCATACTTATAGAAAAATAATAATTTTAAAACCAATCATGAAATATGATCATGAAAAATTAATTACATTATAATCATGGATATGGTTGGTCATATGTATGCATGACTAAAATTTTCATTTTTCATTGACTATATTGGAATGAAATTAGGTATTATTTTATCATTATAAATGATAATAATTTTATAAATACGAAATTATTTATTTAAATACGCATAAATATATATCATTATTTCAATGTGGTCATGAAAAAATAATGGTATCGCTTCATGGGGATGGTAGTCCACATATATGCTAGTACGAAGATATATTTTATAATTCATTGAAATAGTAAATGAAATATTATATATTATGTCGTCATAATAATAATATAATAATTAATATAAAATATAAAAATTTATTCCATCTTTATAACTACTTATGAGAGGTTATTATAGAGAATTAATTACATAGGTTTGTGATGTGATAATCCACTGAACACAAACATGATTGTTTTGTTTCCCAATTAATGAAAAAGAATAATGATGCTAAAAATTACATTACCACAATAAAACTCATAATATGGGAGAGAGTTAAGTTATTATATCATCTGGGTTTAAAAATAACAGAGTGGGGTTGAATAAGAATTAAATTAAATTCCTCAATTAAGAATGATACATATTCTTTAGATAACATCATTAGTTTTTCACAGAAAACCCTTTCTAAAAGGATTTTATAATCAAACATATGCCTCTATGAAATTGGTAGGGAAATGGTTATTTTTTTGAGAATGTATTCATTGTATTAAATGTCCTTAAATATTTGCTGGGTAGGGTATATGAGGTGACATTTTATAAGTTAGGCAGAGGACACATTGAAATTTTGAAACAAAAAAGTTAAATCCACATTTTACACATTAGTCAAGGAACCAAAATGAGAAATTATAAATACTTCAACGATAAAAATTCTAAATCGGTCTATAAAATATAACATTGTCTAGATTTTAGGTTAATATGTTCCTAACCATTTGATTTTAACCCATTAAAAAATTATCTTCTTTCATAACAATGATAAATTATTTTTTACAATTTTTAATATTCCTTATGAAATAACTTTAACTAAATTTTTTTATAAAATATAATTTATTCTGATTCAAAATATTTAATTAATTTTTAAAAATTAAATTCACATAATTGGGCTAACTACACATATAATTAAACCCTAATACACAATGAAAAATCATGTTTCCGATAAACATAATTTTTATGGAAAAATGCTTTCATATTAACTATATGGATGGAAGTAATCATTACAATAATTAAAATTCATATATATAATAATATTATATATCAATTTATTTTAAATATTCCTTCATTAGGATTTTCTAATTATTTATAATTGAGAAACATTATGCACTTTAATATAGTTTTTAAAAATATGCCTTGTTGCCCAAAAATATAATAACACTATAATCTTGTATAAAGATGACAAAAATGTAAATAATTGGAAGAAATATAAATATAGAATAATTCATTAGATATATTAAACTTTAAATAATAATAATTCTTATATAATAATAAATTTATTTAAAATAAATGATTGTATTTGAAATTTGTTATACTATTTATAATAAATCTATATTTTATGAAATATACAAAAATCTCACCATAAGAAAAAATTGATTTGATTATTTTAAAACAAAATCTAATTTTATAAATTAAATTTTATAAAAATTAAATAAGTTTTATAATAATAATTTATCTAAAAATCAATAAAAAGCATTTATCAAGAAAACATGTATTTGAAGAATAAAATTTCATTACTAAAAGAGAGTTGATATTTAACTATGAATATAGAAATAATATTATATTTATTAGAATATTTATATAAATATTTCATAAAATACTCAATACTATTCATAAAATTAAATAAAATAGTTAGTTAATAACATTACTTTTTATATAATAATATTTCTTTATTTGTTTACATTCTATGTTGAAATCTTGTATGCAATCTAATGTTCTATTCAAATATAAAGTCCTAAGATGTTACATACAACCCCATTAACAAATTGTTTCCTCAAAACATGATCATTATCATGGTAATTTATTGTTTTACATTGGTATATTTATTACAAAAAATGCCACATTGTGAAAAGTGTTAATGCAACTTCCTCATGATAAGAGATAATAAAATTGGAAGGTCTCCTCGAATAACACATAACATGGATTTACTATAGGAAAACATTAATATAAAGTGAAAATATTGACAAGGAGAATTGAATAATTAGTATATATTTATAAATTTTGATAGAGATCATTTATCATGAGAAGTTAGATGATCATGATAAAATAAACAACCACAAAACCCTAAACCAAAGAGTTATGAAACTGGCAATAAATTTCATAAAAAATTATTGTAATAGGGAGAATTTTTTAAAAATATTACTTTCTATTAGTTTAGTAAATATATTGAAAAATAATTTAAAATATAATATATTGTTAATTGGAAATATAATTTAATCATTTAATAAATTTATAGCACAATCTCAATTTTTTCCTTAAATGATGAGCATTCAAGATGAATTGTTTTAAGCAATAATATCAAAATATACTGGATAAAATAATATATAAAAGGAGGATAAGATATTCCTTCTATTGAACATTATTAACCAAACAAAAAAAGGTAATAAAAAGTTAGGTTATTTTATATAATGAGTAAACATTCATATCATATGTCGCAAAAATTCAAAAATGACACCTAAAGACAAAAGTAAATCATTCCATTAATATCAATCATTATGATTATTTTGAATGTTCCAAAATATCATTAGAACACACTGATTATAATTAGTCATTCATATATTATTATATTATATATTTATCATCTATCTAAAAATACAATGAATCACTCTTAATACATAATTTTCAAAATTTATATTCCCCAATCATATAATCTCCAAGATATAATAATCATTTCCAAAAATAACATGATCCACAAAAATTATATTATATAATAATATATACTTCCAATTGATATTTCATCAATTATTACTCAAATTATATTAAATAATTTCAATTCAACCATAATCATATAAATTTCAAAAAATTATGAAATTATTTTGATATAAAATTAATCTACTGATAAATAAATCACATTCAATGGTCCTTTTTATATTTGTATTCTTTAATATAAATGGAATTATCCTTTTCTATATATTTAAATGTATATTTTTTCTGATCTCATTCTTTATATTTCTACCATGGAAATTTACTTTCAAAATTACCACACCCACCACATTGGAATCCTTCAATTTATACATTTGCTATAATTATATTCCCCATTATGAAATCAACTAAACACTTACTATTTTTTTGGATGATTTTTTGTCAAAACCTCTTTTAAAACATAATAAAAATTATCTCATTCTGTTAAGACATTAGCGTGGGTATTTCTTTCCACATGAATGAAACATAGTTCATTGAATATTTTCACTTTTATGATTATTATCTTAACTTTCACAGAGATTCATTTTTTCTTGTTTGATACATTAGGAAACTCATCTTTGTTCAGGTTGATAGTAATAAATAATGATATATGGTTAATAATATCCATATGTGTTTTCACTATATCATCTAATCCATTTATTTTGTCATTAATTGAACAACCAGAATTTCCTTCACATCCATTATGAATTTTGTTCGTGATGGATACAACCATTTACTGAAAGAAAAAAATAGTGTGAGTATATTAAATTTAACACAATAAACTCTCTTATGTGGAGGAAAAACATTATGATATCGTAAAACATGACATCCCATGTACAACCGTTTCTATTTGTCTAAAATTGATATAATTATCATTATAAAAACATTTTATATTATAGATTATTTTCATCTTATGATTCAATGAAATCTTTACCTCTAATTAAATCTATACCCTACCTCTTATAAAAGATATTAGGACCTTAATATTACATTACAAAATCCTGATTTTTCTATTCTAAATTAATTCTCTATAATTTTTGGAAATTTTTTAGGTTTAAAGATTTATATAATTAGGTTATAACTCATAGAAAATAATATAATATATTTCAAAGTGGACACCTTCGATCAACATAAATTTTTCTTATAATATAAAAAATTAACAAAACAAATATTTTTGTATCATGAAAAATCCTTATGATATCCAACCTGATTTTTTTCATTACCCATGAATAATGTATGCGAGAAAACCTTTCAAAACCCAATGTTTGATGACATAAGGCTCAATAAAAGACCTAAAAAGAAGTCATTTTTCCTAGTGAGGGAAATAAAAACTGATGAAATTTTTACCTTCATCAGTATGATATATGAGTGAAGAAAATAAATAATTTCCACATATAAATAAAAAACATTTTTCTCAATGGAAACCATGAAATCCTAAATAAATACAAATAAAAAATCATTTTTAGAAATGTTGAGAATCATATTAATAAAAAAGATTCAACCCATTTTCAAAATAATTGGATACCAATTGAATCCATAAGAGACATACTATGTTAAATCCCTCCATCATTTCGATTAAGACAAGCATAATAACCTGATTCAATGGAGTGCTACTAGGGTTCACTCATCGTATAATTTATATCAAGATTTCTTATTTTCATGAATTAAAATGGGGATCAAAATTTAATTTAATATTCATTAAGAACACATATATGTCATATATATAATTCTCAAGTACCATATTAGGGGAGATAATTTTATTAAATCTTTTTTTTATTATAAAACATCTCAAAAACATTTTTGAACCCATAAGAAAAAATATTTTCTAATATTGAAACTAATATTTCTTTTAAAAGGCCACATTAAACTATAATACACATATATGGAAGGAAATAATTATTTTTAAAAGAAAAAATTAATGGCTTTAATGGTACACAAATTCCAAAACAAATAACAGGTGTAGAAAAAGTGGTTGGTGTTGTATAAATTAAATTAAAACATTCCAAATATATTTCGTAAAGAAAGTCAAAAATTATTGAAAAATATTCCATTTAACCAAATTTAAATGAAATTAAAAAATTTCCTTCACGAAAATTTAATTTACTTAAAAATAAATTCTATCATTAATTTAAAATAACATTAAATATAGAATTGAATGATTTTTAAATTATATGATGAATAATTTAAAATGAGTTTTTATGTTAATGTGTCCAATAAATAAATTCATAAAAATATTCATTTTTTAAAAAATATTTATTAATTTATAATATTTAAGAATTAATTTTTACCTCAATTTAAGCATATATATGAGTGTTACTATAAATTTTAAATGAACATTGAAGAAAATGAGTTAGAAGGACAACATTAAAAGATGATTTTTAATGAAAATATCATACATAAATAATTAAAAATATTCCATTACAGAATATATATAATAATGTGAAATATAGTAGATATTAATTTTTTTTAGAATTCAAAATAAATTCAAAATTTATTAATCAATTTGTTATAACATTGAAAAATAAAATAATGATTTAGAAAATAAATCATTAAATTAATCTGTTAACATAAAGTCTTCCTTACATTGAGTCTAAATCATCTCCATCATTTTTTTGACATCATAAATAATAATAATAAATATTATATACATTTATATTTATTTTTTTAGTTTTTTTATTCATTCTATATTATCTCGTAACGTTTTATATAAAATTTATTGTTCTTTGCAGTTATCTTCAATAGTTTTGACGGTTTTCCACTTATTTTTTAAAAACTAATTCTATAGGATTATTATGATAAAATATTTCATTATTGAATATTCACCATTTTAATAACACTTTTATATATAAAATATTTATATATAATTTAATCATCAAAAACAAATATTGAAATTTGGTTATAAAAAAGAACAATGATTCAATCATTTATATTGAAGGTCATATGTACGCATGAGTAATGTTCCCATTTTACAACAAACATTATGGAAAGATGTTAACTATTATTTGGTGAGTAATTATTCTAGTTAAGTAGTTAATATATGATCAACTGTGTTATTTATTGATTATTATTAGGATTTATTAATTATATAATTTATATTTAATTTATGTGTCCTTATAATATATTTTTATTTGAATATATTATACATTTAATAAATTATTATGAGTTTTGGAATTTGGAGGATTGAATGTATGAAAAGTGGTGAAATGGTACTAGCCACACGATTAGTAATCCATTAGCACTAACAATGATCCCAATTCTTTTAATCTGGGTAGGATCATTCTATGAAAATATACACTTTTATTTTATGGTTATAGAAAATATTTACTATATATTGATTAATAAGGTGTGTTTTCTTGATTATTGTATGTTTAGGATAAATCTTGTTTTTTACTCCAATGTGGGATGATTTTAATTTCGATGACAACTACATAGTTAGTTCACAATTTACCAAAATTTGTGCCTAAATGATGAGCCTTTCCCAAATATAATAAATCTATTCTGTGATTTTTTTCATTTGAATTTTTTCCCTGTTTTTTTTATCCCATTGTCATTAAAAGATGCTAAATCAATCTCTCAATCCATGTACCTCAACCTAATATTCTTCAATGAAGTTCTTCCATTGATTTTACCTAGTTTCATAAAGGTATATAATTTTTTATCATTGTTCCCAACATCATTCTTCTTATTCAACCATATCCTCTCTATTCCATGTCCGCATATGGTCATGGGGACCTATGGATTCATGTTTCATGCAATTAACTTGTGGATACAATTTCTTTTTATTTTTAATTGTAACATCTACTCCTCCTTTTTTGATATTTCCACCCTAGTCATTGGAATCATCGATTACTAATATTTGACTCTTTAAAACATAAATTTTATGAAAAAAATGTCTCTTATTTCTAAATTTAAATGATATTTCATCATATATATACATTATATTGAGTGAAAATAATAATTTCTGTTCATATTTTTAATCCATTCTCTAAAATTTAACACGAAATCGTGGTTTTAATCCATATCTGATTAGTAGAATTAGTCTCTAGAAAAATATTTCTCTTTTGGTGTTTGATGATAATCTAATAAATTTTTTTTAGTGAATGAAATAAAATATCATTCAATTATTATTATTGAATTAATTATAAAGGATCCAAGGTCAAACATCGTAATATGGAAAATGGGAATGAAGATAGTATTCTTATGTGATTTTTTTAGAAAATGTTTTTATTGATATTCAAATGATAAGGTTCGTTATGTTATTCTGATAATCCATGAATGTTTATTTTTGTTGAATATAAGTATTGATGTTATGTGTTAAATCCATATTTTGTTTAAATGAATCACTATATGTCTACAAAATCATTTTAAATATGTAATAATGTTTTTAATTCAATGTTTCCACCAAATATTTTAAACCCATAATGTATTTTTATTTTTGGATATTGTATGAACTATTATGAGGATTGAATCCTTATTAATTAGGATATATAATGGAAAATGTTTTTTTGTGAAAAGTGATTGGGAAATCATTTTACGTTATTATTTAACTACACATTCTTATTTCCAATATTATCTATAATTATCTCCTCCATTTTTAATATATTGGGAAAACATCTCTAGTAATGTTGGATATAGAGTGATTGCTTTTACAATAATTGAGATTATGAACTACATAATTTCCCCTATTACTTTTTGTTCAAGGATATGGATATGGTTTTTATTCCACTTATAGAGGATAGGGAAGATGAATTCATGTTTGATAAAATTTAGGCACAACAATATTTTTTCGGAAAATTTACCTTTATAAATATATTCATCATAATATCTTTAGTTACATGAGTATTTTCCCATGTTTACTATTTTATGATACTTGTATGGTACAATATTTTTTAAACCATATATAATTCCTTACTGTTATTTTTGACATGGTACAAAAAAATCTCCCATGATGTCAATTATACATTCATTATGATTCAACTATAAAATATCTCTTAGGTAAACATTTTTTATGGAAAGTTGACACATTTGGTTCCAATAGATATATATTATAGGAAAATTTCAATATATGGACTACTAATCTAAACTAATCAAAATTTTCCTTTATATTGTTTACTTTTAAAAATGGTTTTCATATAGAAATTATTCTTTCATGTATATCAATTTATTATGTTTCATCAAAATTTATAGGAAAACTATTCTTATGAATTATATTATGACATTTTATTTCAATTTGTTTCTTATTAGAAACTATTATTTCAAATTCAAATGTTCTTACTCATCATGGATTTACAAATTGTGTGTGCCTAATCATATCACATTACTATTTTTTAAAGTTAAAGGAACTAACTTTGAAAAATTATATTTCAAACCAATGTTCATGGGTTTATTTAGAAAAGTAAATACAATGATTACATTATGGATTTACCTTATGAATTTATAGTTCAAACAATATACACACAATATATATATTAATATATTCATCATTACATCTTATGTAGTTATTTTTAGCTTCATATTTTCTTGGTAATGGCCAAGATTTGGTGATGGTATGGTAATGGTGCCACGTTGTGAGTGTTGTATTGTTATGTGGTATCTAGTAGTTGGTTTCTCATTTGGGTTGTGATTCAATGATAAATTTGGGATTAATTTTTTGTAGTTCCTCATCAGATTATTATCTTTTTCATTTTCTTTTTTTATTTAATGGTTGTGGTATATAATTATTATTTTTTATTTATTCCAAAATTTTTATTTTTCTAATAAATTATATTCACTAATGTTATGCCTCATTTGGTACATTTATTATTTAAGAAAATCGTATTTATTGTGTGTGGTGTTCTATCACCAATAGTAGACAAAGTAAACATTAGAGGGGAGGTTCCATTCATTGTATGTTAATCAAGTGAAATTTTTTCCAAATATATTAATGTTTTTGTTTTGGATCCACATCATATTTAATGGAAATAGAGAACATTCTTTGATATTTGTTTCATATATACCCAGGTGGCGTACTATGTTTTTCTAATATATTTTGTTAAAAAGATGTATTATACCCTAGTTTTTTCCATTATTTATGGATTCTAGGGAGATAAAATATAGCTTCATCCAAACTCATGTTGAATATTATGAGTAAGTGTATAGATGAATCTTACTATCATGATATTTTTTATTTCATGAGATGTTAGGGATGGTTTCTTTATTTTATATTTCAAATTTTTTATCCACTCTATAGAAATAAAATGCCAAAATTTGAATATGGATAACACTTATAAATATTATATTTTGTGTGAATGGGACAAAAATATCACATGAAAACTGGGTTTCTTATTTTTTTTAGTTTTTAGTAACCATTTAATGGATTGGACATATTTAGGAAAATCATGTAGCTAAAACAATAATTCTGATCTTATATATCTATTATTTCCTTCATGAAATTTGCATATTTATGAAAACTATGACAAAAAATCAGTAGAATTGTGATTACATGGGGACTCACATGGATGGTTCATGCTTAGGTGATCCAATAATCCAAACTGTTCATTGTTGAAAATGTACTTGTATTTAGATGTTTTTATTTCAAATTCTTCTTTGTTACCCAAATATATCTTATTACTTTTCTTTGATAAATTAAGGTATATTTTTTTCTTTACAATATATATACTGATTTTGATTAGATTCAATTATTTTCTATAATCTATATTTAATTGAATATGTGTGTGTTTTTTTGGTATTTTATATATATATTATTATTCAATGGGGAAAATTAATTATTTCTATGAATATTCTGACTTATATTTTTGCTATTTTGAAAAGTGAATTGTTATTATTTCAATGATGTTAATGACTAATTTTATATCTTTTAGCATTGTTGGTTCTTTTATATGTGAAATATTGTTTTATGTTGTTGTATATAATGATATTGTGAATGATTTTACTTTGGATCATGCATAATTTTTTGGTTATACAAGAAAACATGTATTTTATATTGAATAATTGTATAAAAAAATATGATTTATTGAATTTGATAGATTTTTTAGAGTGGAAATTTATTTTCCATTTTTTGACTCAAATTTTATAGTTTTTCACTTTTAATGGTGTCTTTATAATGAAATATTAATATATATACAAATAGTTCTATTTTGATTTTTGAAGAACTTTTTAGAGTATATATTTTTTGTAATTAGTCGTAGATGTTATGGTTTGATGTATTTTCTGATTTGGGTTGATTTTTATAAGAATAGACCTGAAATCAAGTGGTTGGTCTTTTTAGGGGTTTGAACAATATTAAAATATTTAATAATAGTTATTCAAATAAGTATTTTCTCAATTATTATATGGATATTTGAATTTTAAAAAATTATTTTTTATAAGTTATAAATACAATTTTAGGGAATATTTTATTCGTTATGTTTGAAAATAGAATAGAGATTTTTGGTATCATTATATGGTTTATTTTATTAAAAAATGATTTAACAACTTTTGGTATTTGATTTTGTATTAATTTTTTTATGTTCTTGTTATTACAATCATATGAAAATGAAAAATGTAATAATGAACACTAACGGTAGTTGTAGGTGAATTTTCGCAATTTAATACTATAATTTAACCAATCGTGGTTGTGTTATTTTCCATAAAATTTATATTTTCAAAAAGACATATGACTTTGAGACTACCCTAATTTATAGATTTTACTTAATAATTTCAATAAACTATTTCACCAATGTTTATATAGGAGTAAGTTTCATTATATGTCATTGATGTATTGAAAATAATTTAATAAATATTAAATATGTTTTAGATATAATATTGATCCAATGTTGAAGTCATTAGTTTTATACAGGAAGGTCCAAAATAGAAATGGTAGATGTCTATTATTTAGGAAACTCCAATAAACGACCATTTAGTGGAAAAATGAAAGTAAATTTTTTCAAAACAAATTACGATGATGCCCCAAAATTATCAATTACTATAGAGTTGTATAGTTATAATAAGGGTGATATGAAAATATTTAAGAACATTGCTTTTATTTTATTGTTATTTTTAATTATTTACCGATTATAGTTAAATGATATTTTAAAGGCTCAGTGATTTATGAATTTTCTACATGAATATTTTAAAATTATGTTTCGAATTCATGATCAAGACAATTAGGAAGAAATGATGTCAAAATCCTAATATATGGAAGCCTCTATGTCTTTTCTCTCTAGATGAGATGTTCTGTCTCTTAAAGATTAAAGTTGTAGATAAGATTTATTACACTAAAGTGGAAGATTAGTGTTCATGGATAGATCGGTGGATCCTATATAAAAAGTTTTTTTTTAATAATTTTCAATATTTATAAGTGTTAAATATACAAAATGTAATCAATGTGGAAATGATGTCACAAAAAGACTCTATGATGATAATTTTAAACAAATTTTAATTATTTTAGTTAGTTGAGTCCTCTACAATATTTCTCTAATGGTTTTGGAAGGGTCATGTAGTTGTGTCATATTTAGGTATCTATTTTAATTATTTTTCAAAATAACCTTATATATATGGAATGAATTTCAATTTTTTTTTTGAATTAGATACATATAAAATTATTATTTCAGAAACAATTAGTGGAATCAATGAAACATTTGAAATATGGTGCTATATTTGAATTATAAAACCATTATGGATTCTTTTTAGTCCTTGGATTTAACATTATGGGATAGATTATATGAAAATGATACCATATAAATAATTCATTTCCAATATTAGAAACAAAAAAATATAATCATACTTTTTTCCTTTGAGCTGACTTCTATGTTGGTTTTATGATTTAGAATCATCTAACACAACATATGAAATTAAAATAGTGGAGGCCTCAAATATATAGTATCTCCTCACACACAATTTTTCATTTTAGGGTTTCACATTAACATTTTATTATTAATTAGTCAGTTTCTATGTAGTATATAATAATTTTGTTACCCTGCCCATCCCCATAAGGGAAATTGATTAAATTTTTGGGATTAATTCCTTTTACAATAACTTATTGTTAACAAGTGATTATGAATTTGAAAAATATTTTTCAATAAAATATATATTTTCTTGGTTTTAGAATATTTTTTTTACAATTTATAACATAATGATCATTTGAATTTGAAAAAATTCATTTATCATTCATTTGTACGAACATTCTTGGGGAATATAGTAGTATGATGTAGAGAATTATAACACCCCTAGGTCAATGTAGTATATTTGTTTTCAATATTTCATTGAATTATGTACATACTGTATCTTTTTATTATTGGATATTAAAAAATATGAAAAATATTGAAACGAGATTGGGTGCATAGTTATTAAAACTATTCACCCAAACCATGAGATGGTGTGAGATATTTTTAGTCACTTAAACAAAATTATGGAATTGTTATACAAAAAAATATCCATTAATTTTATTTATGTTAAAAAGGAATGTATAGTCAATTATTAGTAGTAACCAAGATGTTTACACATATAGGGTGTGTCATTAAATATAGTATAAGTCACATGGTTTATGTATGGATTCCCAAAAAATTGTGTCTATAATATGAAAATTGCCTTGAAACATAAAGTTTAATTTTTAATTTCTTCCTACAAATTTTATTCTAAAATTTTCTAATCCCATATTCATTCTAAGCCTCAAGGGACTTCTCCATACATTAAAATATCCTCCCACAAAGATTCCATAGAGTTATTAATTTAATAAAACATCATTTCATCAAAGTAAGTCATTTTTTATTTTTGATATCAGCATCCTTTATTCTTCTTATATTTTCCCTTATATGCTTCATTCCGTTATATTTTCACTAAAACCAATTGTTTATGATTACCAATTTTTATAAACATTATTTTATATTGTGTTTTAACTTATCTTTTAAGGGTTCCAACTTCTCTAATGTTTGAGAGAAAACACTACATGTCAATGGATTCATCGATTATATAAAACTAACACTTTAAATTTTCATTATCTCAAAATTATAGATACATGCTTATTAAAAATGATGTTTCCTATAAAATAAAACATATTTCTTGTGAATATAAATTTTATTTGGGAATTTATTATCATTATTTCAAAATCTCACATGATGTATTTATTTTATAACCTATTTAAGGAACGAAATTTTTCTCAAGAAATTTTTCACTCGTTATGTGTTTAGTGAAATTACTACGTGGGTTTCAGTGGAATAATATAAATATCAATCATGGATTACCCATTCATAAATTACATATTCTCTCTAATATATAATTATAACCTTTAAAATGTGATATAAGGTTATTCTATTTCATTATTTTTCATGTAAAAGTTTTTTATAAAATTTCAATGGTTATTAGCCATTATATAATTCAATTATTTTTAATGATTTTAATGTGTTAGAGATGACTGAGGATGGTTTATAAAAAATTTAAAATTTCCTTCAATGAAGTTACTTGTGTATAACATCCCAACTGAAAATGAAAATAAATGTATTCATTATGTTTTTTCTCCATTGATGGTAAACGCCATAGATATTGTTTTAAATTGATTATATATGGAATAACCTTAGTATTGAATCATTTTTGGGATATATATATTATTTTAAAGGGTTTGTTACACTGAATGGTCCTTGATGATGAGGTTATAGTAACGTTTCGAATGTTTGTACAAATTTTTTGATATATATAATATAAATCTCACATCTTTTTTGAATATCATATGAAACATGTGTAGTTCAATGGGAGTTTGAGTGATCGTTACTACACTTCTTGAGATTATCTGATTGGTACTATTCCACAATAGTGATGAATCATTTCTTTGGATAGGGGTTTCATACAATATATTGAGGTTTATAAATGGAAAACTAAGGTTATGATTATTTATGAACATTGGCTATCCACATGATGGTTTAATAATTATATTATATCCAATAATGTATCTATAGTTACAAGATTATTGTCCAGTAATGATTGTTTGTTTAATGCTTGTATTTTAACATATTAGATGAAAGTGTTACAATTATTTCGTGTTATTTAATTTTTGTGGAAAAACATACTACCTTGATATAAGTTATATGTTACATATTAATCTTCCATTACTTTTTTTTAAAATTCTTCTTTCCATTTTGTTATGTTAATTTAAAACTGGTGGTTCTTATAAATTCAATATATAGGGATTAATTGACTTTTTAATTTAAAAAAAATTAATCAAATTCATCGATTCATTTTTTTTTCTTTTAAAAATTATTATCTTACAAAAATTAAATGTAATTAATATAAATTTAATGTTATTCTATAAATTATACATTGAAACAACTTTTCAAAATTAGTTCATCATTTGTAATTTCATTAGTATAATAATAATAAATATTTTTTACATTTAACCATGATAAAAATGAAAATTATTTTATAAATTATACAGTCCTAGGAATTTCACATTATTCTTTTCCTTAAAAAAATGAACTCACATTGTCAAAAATTATGGAAAACCAGTTTTCATCGATTTAGTTTCATAATGGATTTTAAATTGTTCATATTGAGAACTTTATGGATCTTATTTCTCACACACAATATAAACACTATTTTTGTGTGTATAGTCATGATTTTATATTATATTGTTATTGGAAGGTTGATTTTGTCTTTCTAGTGAATAACATTTACTTCTAGTATGATAGTAGTGGTCAGTCAAGTGTATTTTCATACAACATGGTGGTTGTACATTATTTTCTGTATTGGGATATGTTTTGGTTTAGAATATTATCATCATATTATATCATTCCCCAATGACTTATTCTAAATATTATTTTATTTTTATAAATAATTTCTATGGTTTGTGGTTATTCATTTAGTTATATTCATGAGTTTTGTTTATTGTGGAGATTTTATTTATCTTTTTTATTACTCATTTGGTTTGTTTTAATTTTGGGATACCATATTTATCATGTATATTATTCCAACTCTTATAATTGTAATTTGAATCTCATGTGGAAGTTACATTTAGTTTATATTGTATCAGAAAATATAATTCCGAATTTTACTAATGTTTATGCACATGAACTAGTTTCTACCCTATAATGGCTATGAATGTGCTTAGAGACTTATGATGGATGGACTAGGATAACTTGTTTTTTTGAACCAGGTCGGTTCATTATAATGGATATTTTTTAAAATTATTAGAAAATTATTCTTTGATTATTCAATATTAAATCAATATATATAATTAAAAATATGGATATGATTCATAATTAATGAATTGATGATTGTAAGTGAATATTTTTTATTCCCTCTGAACATGTATTCTAGTTAGGATTCACTATTTCTGAACTGTTTCAAATGGATTTGTTTTTTGATCCCAAAAAATCTAATGATTCTCTCATTAATGGGACCTAATTTCTAAATGGAGGTGCTCGTTAAGGATTTTGACCCATGAATCTTAAGAACTCACATTGCTCAAGAAAAAGGGATGTCTGGCTCATTTCACCCTTTTGAGGGGAATTATTTCCTACTATAGAACTCTCCAATAGATTTATGATATGTTCATGAATCCTTATTAATTTATAATACGTAATGTTGGTCTCCCTAGAAATTTTAATCAATTATTATCTTGTATGGAATTCGAAATCAGGTATATGTATTCTTGGTTCTTCACCAAAGGATAAAATTTAATGTATTCAAAATTCTCTATCAATTGTATCATTTTATATGCTACTTATATATTCATTATAAATTGTTATAATGATGCTGGATTTTAAGGCACATAGTGGGACACTCAATGATTTATTGTTAACCATGGAGACAGATTCTTTTGATGTTGTGATCGAACCAATAGAAGGCATTTCAATATATCCTTACAAAAGGATCTTGAAACCACGTTTTTTGGTGCCACCTAATATGACACATCATACCTTTTAAGGTAACGTTATATGAACCTAACTATATAGTTAACTATCGTGTGTCACAGGAATATAGGCACAAGGTTCCTAGTCATTGTTTTCTTTGATACTTATACCAAAGAACCACAAGGAACCAATAGAGGATATATGTTTCGATGTTGGATTAGACCCTACTGGTAATGTGGCCCATAGGGAGAAGGTTTGATTTGAGTAGTTGTGTTGAAACATAGAGTGGATTCCCACGAATCCCATTTCGATGGGAATCAAATCCCACATAGTTCAGTAAGTCTTATTCTGGAGTTTGTCCATTTGATAGAAATAGGTTAGGGATTACTCCTAAATATGATTCCCTTACAAAAGTGTTCATTAGAGATTTCTTATCTCATTGAGATTTAGGTTGTTTTGATTCATGTATTATTCATAATAATGACGCCTAAATTATGTAAATTAGGGTTGGGCAGTGGATAAGAATGTCCATTGAGCATGGGCTCTAGGTGAATGCTTTCTACATATCCCAGTTTTGGTGGTAATTAGAGTTCACATAGTTGATTCCATCTGGTGTAATTTGAGTTTTCTACAATGATTACAATCTTATACACCCATTTGAGTCATGTTTGGTGTGAGAACTAACAGGATTGGATAAATTCAACAAACCAAACAACATTTATCATCCACTTATGGAAGAGGTTCGACCAACAGCTTAAAAGGATATTGCTACAATACTTCTCCTTATTTTCAATACATTAGATGAGGGTCCAAGGTAAGGAGGTGGTGGTGTCGAAGGGTCTATATATGAGTGAGACAACAACCTTCTATGTGAAAGTCTATGAGAAAACACAATGATATCTTCCTCTCTGATGTTTTATTAGGGATTAATTCTAAGGAGGATGCCCTATTTAGGTTTGGTTGTGGCTTACTCTTATAAAGGATTCCCATTTGATATTTTGTTGTGGATTACTCAGAAAGGGGATTCCCATTTGATGTTTGGATGGAGATTAGACTTATGGAAGATACCCATTTAACATTTTTTGGGACTTTGTCCTATGCATAATGTCTATTTGAGGTTTGGTTGGGAGTTACTCTTAAAGTGGATTCCCATTTTAGGATTGGTTGGGGATTACTCATAAGGATGATGACCATTTGAGGACTATGTGGCGCTTACTCCAATAAGGGTTTCCCATTTATATTTGGTTCGGTCCTGCTTTTAAAGAGTATTCCCATATGATTGGTTGGGAGTTAATCTTAAGGAGGATTCCCATTGATCTTTTCTTGATGCTTAGTCCTAAGTACGATCCCATTTGTGCTTTGGATGTGTCTTAATCATAAGGAGGATCCCATCTGGATTTTCTTGGGGATTACTCCTAAAGGTTATTCCCAATTTATGATCGGTTTAGGCTTCCTCCTATAGAGGATGCCTATTATGATTTGGTTGCGGCTTAACACTAAGTTGGATACCAATTAGATACTTTGGGGAGTACTCCTAAAGGGGATTACCTTTAATCATTTCTTAGTGAATACTCCTAAGGTGGATGATAATTGTAGATATGGTTCATAGCTAAAGAGTTCCTTAGCTCTGGTTTTTAGTTCATGTCCCTAAATTAGAAGTTTGGTTTATGTCCTTAGTTCCCGTTCATAATGTAGGTGCTTATCCCAGGTCCACAGCGGAGTTCCATAGTGCAGGTCCACCGCACTGGTCCAGAACGTAGGTCCATAGTGAAGGTCCTTACTGCATTTCTATAGAACATGTCAATGTTTTATATTCTCTAATGGGGCTTTGATCCACTTTTACTTTTTAATTATTTCTTCTCTAGTGTTTTAGAGATTTACATGATAGTTTTTAGGCCTTAGGTGAAGGGGGTGTTGAGAAATAACACATTTATGGAATCTTCAGAATATTCCACCAAACAAATGAGGAGCCCAAGGGTCATATTTATATTTAAATATAGAACCTTGGTTGGAGGAGTTACTCAATGTAGGTCTTGGGAATAGGTCCACAATGTAGCTCTTCCATGTAAAGGTGTAAAATTTCACAACCGTGTAGCTCCCCAACTTAACTCTTCAGCATGGATCCTTGGAATACCTTTATAATATTTTTCAATCATCCATGTGAAATAAAATATTATTTGTATATCCATTTAGAACACACGATCATTGAAATGAACTATCATGAATTGATCTACAATTCCTTAGATAGTGAATATACCTAATCATCTTATAAATGACTTGAAAATAAAATTTTGTTTCATGGACACTTTTTATCCTTGATCAAAGAAATCCATTTAATGATCCAGGAGAGGGGGTTCATTCCACTTATCCTTCATTTTGGAGACGTCATATATAAAATATAAATCCAACTATTAATTATATGGTAAATTTCACGAAACACACTCTTTTGTATCAACAAAATCCCCCTTCTAATTATATTTGTTTAGAATGAAAACAATATAAATGTAAGGTAACTATTGGGATCTTTGACAAATTCACAAATAATTTAGAGGAATTTGGAGTTACTTCATGTATAAGAATATTTCCTATTTTTTTCTTAATTCATTTGGCCTAGTAAAAATATAGCAGTGGTTTCATGGGTCATATGGAAAACCAATTAACATTTTTTCTTTTGCATCATTGTCTTAATTTTTTATAAGCTAGATATGGAGGAGACATAGTGGGTGATATTTTATGTTTACATAGGATCCACGTTATTTCATTCATCCTAATATATTTTTTTAATTTTTAAATTTTTTGATTTATATTTCCAGAACTGTACAAGGTGTAGGTCTAGTGAGATGATAATCAACTTTTTTCAAGAGTTCCCTTTGTGGGTTTTTGAATCTGGTGAGTTCTATATCTCTATTAATGGTATGTTTAACATTATCCATGTCATAGTAATAATTCCATTGTCTTTGGTTTAATATATTTGACCATTAATTTTGAAATTAGAACCCAAACAAATATTAATTTCTCGGAAGGTCTTGATATTACATAGATATTTTCAAGGAGAATATGGAGTGATGATATTTTTGGTCACCAAATCTAAAACATAAATTATATAAATAGATGTATTATATTACAAAAATGAAGTTATGTCTATTTGAAACCCCATTTATGGTCCTGTATTATTTTGGGGAAACTAGGGAATGTGAAAAATAGACAAACAATAAAATCATTAAGCTGATAGGTCTGTTATGTGGATGAATTATGCAAGGCCAACTAGGTAATGTACTGTATTGTTAAGTGAAGGACTTCCTATGAATTTTTATATTCTATAACTGATAGAAAAAGGGGTTTAATATTTGGATGCATTAAGTCTATAGGGGTTGAATTTTCCATGTAAGGATGTCTATGAATGAAAATGTGTTATCTGTGCTAGCAGAGGACATAAATGAGAAACAACTTATACTTGGATTTGGTGTGTACAAGAGGGTACATTTTGTTAAATAACTAATTTCAAGAGGATATGGTTATTTTTTACAAAGGATGATAGTTATATTTAGTTCAATTTCTTGCAACAAATGTTTTATGCCATGCAATGTAAATTCATGTAGTATGGACATTATATCGTGTAGTTTAATGTCATGCACTATAGATTTAAGGGACTTTTAGTACTATATTATGCGGTTTAATGTCATTCAGAAAACACAATATGAGGGCTTTAATTTATGTTCATTATATTTGACCAATGTTGTATGAGTCTATAATTTCATGGAAATTTTTCTGTAAATGTGCTACCATATTCAGTTATAGAAAGGAATAATTGTTAATAGTTATTTGGAAATATTTTCATTCAATGAATGAAATGGGAAACATCCTAATGTAATTTGAGGACATATCTTCAAAGAATGAAGTTACTTATACTTACAAAAAAATTATGAAAAATTAATATGAAAGTCCAAATAGGGAATGTATTACATATTCAATAGTGGAATCCATATATAGAAAGACCAATTATGTAGAAATTTTTTTGGAAAGGACAATTGGGGAACATAATTCATAGTCAGGTAAAGGATCTCTCAATAATTATTACATTCAATTGCTATAGGATGATAAGACTTTATGGAGATTTGGATTTTCCCAATCACAGAGATTGGTTTATGGAGAAAAATACCTAAATTTTTTAAGACTCTTTCTAGTCATAATTTCCAAACATTCAGAGGAATATGATATTTAGGAAGGTTTGAACCATACACAAGTTGTATGGTGTATGTAGTTTTAGTTTATATGACTAGGACCTCAACATTATGGAAAACTCGAATCATATGTGGTCAAATTCCTGAGGTTATTTTAGTATGCTTTGAAAAACGTGAATGGGGGAGAGGTAAACCACAGAAGTGAACTCTTTTAGGTCAGGATAAAAGATATAGGGAAAATATTAATGGATTTCCATTATAAAATAAGGGTTCTTGCATAACATCATCAGTGATTTCAGGGGAAATAATATGCTACTCCTATGAATGAAATTACCGATATTCGATAAACCTATTATCGGGGTATTATTTTACAGGACCAACTGGAGAATATTGGGTATAACCAAACTATGGAATATTTTGGATGGAAGGCCCATTATTTGGGCAACTAATGTCAGTCCACCTTGGGGAACGTACTACATAGTATAGAAAAATGGATATCTGGTATCAAAAATTCAATCACTTGAAATTGAAGAACAATTATTAAGATATGAAAGTATTCAATTTTAGTAGTATGAAATGAAAAAAGGGATAATGTCTAATGAAGTAGTGAATTATTTGGAATGATTTTGGTAATAATATGGGGTCCCTTACATAGTTTTTACTAATATGTATAATGGGTAAATCTTACATTTCCTTGGTGGGATCTCTAAGAAGAGAATCCAAAATAAATCTTCGAGGATATATTTTAAATTTTATGAAGGAGGGGAAAATCATTTTGTATCCCATGGTTGAGACTAGGATCTAGGTCCAAGACTTCACTATGTATCTCAATAAGATGTGAATCAATAAATATGTAGTTATCTAGGTAACATGATTTCTAATGTCATGTTTTAAGGACATTAGGATGTGCAGTTTGGAGTCATATAGTAAGGATGTTAAGGATTTTTATACGAAGAGAAATTTAATGTTGGGATGGACTAGGGAATAATGTCTACGTTTCTCTATGTATCTTGTCAAAGTAATAATTAATCCACGCATAGTTCTTATCATATACAAGTTCATGTATAATGTGATAACATGTATTGTATCTACACATGTATTTATGACTTATTCATGGGAGAATAATGAAATTTTCATATCATGTTGAAACTTGTCCTATGAATGAAAATAAAGAAATCACTACATATCTAATATGTTGATAATCAAGCCACACATCATTCATCAAGAACCATGCAGTTTAACATCATGCGATGTGGATGTGAAGTGAGTCCAACGTGAAAAAGAATATTTCTGCTAGACTAGGGGACAAGGCCCAAGTGTCCCTATGTAACTTGTATGGGAATGAATGTGGCCACATGTAGTTCATAAATAAATATTCCCCAACCCTAACTGAATTTTCAATTGGTGGAAATGGGGGTTTCTCTAATATTGTTTCACAAACAAGATGAGAATTCATATTGATATCCTCATGTATATCTGACTCATACATGACACAATAGATGCATTATTTGCATGATGTTGTGTCTAGGTCCTAGATTGATGGTTTGGATGTCACTAAGTATCTCATATGGATAATAATCAAGCCATACATAGTTCCTGATAGGGTTTTCCATACATTTATGATCCATACCTGGGGAATGGTATATTTTAACATTATGGTTTAACCTTTGATTGGAGATCCAGGTGTCACTACATATCACATTGATAGGATAATCAATCCTAATGTAGTTCTTAGAGATTGTTCCCCCACACCAACTAGATTTTGAGGTGTCGAAGGGGGTTTTTAGTCTTGGTTGGGACTGATGTTGGTGATATGGACATCTGAACATATCTCATTGGATTGAGAATCTTTCCATATGTGGTTTTTTCCAGGAAATTTTTCATCATGCAGAAAGGATGGGGGAGACCTCACATGAATGAAATATCGGGGCTAGACCAAGGTATTGAACGTAGGAATCACAATGTATCTTAATTGATGGATGAATCAAGAAATATGTATTTAATGGCAGGTTTCCTATGTAGAACTGATTCATATATAGGATATAATGGGGAATAATGATTAATCATGTATGGACCCAGGTTTGGTGATTCAGGTGTCAATACCAATCTTTCTGAGTCAATAATCAATCAACATTTAGTTCTTGAATGTGTACACAATGTATGTTTGATTAGTACCCACAGGGGTGGAGGGACATTATCAACATTATAGCTAGACCCAGGAAATTATATTTGGTTTTCACTTTATATATTGTAGGGGAAAGAATCAAGACACACATAGTTATTGAAATATTCTATCATGTTTATCTTCATTTAGTATGGACACAAATTAAAATACATGAAAAGACATAAATATTTCAGGTGGACCTAAGGATAGAACATAGGTGTCACTACATTACTTGTTGGGGAATGAATCATTCCAAACATTGTTCTTGAGAATGGTTACCCACATCAATTGATTTTTTATGTGTGAAATATGAGTTTTAATACTTTTTGGAATAATGATCTGGCAAAAAATACAAGATGGAATGGGAATAACGACTTATTTTCTAGAAGGGTAACTTGTATAGAATTAACTCATATTCAATGAAAGGGGATGGTTTTTATTTTATGGTTTTGGTTTGGACCAAGAAAGGAGATCTGAGTGTCACTACATATCTCATGGGAAGGAAAATCAAGACACACATTGTTTTTTTAATGGTGTCCCTATGCAAATCTAATTCAGGAATCCGGAGAAATGGGGCTCATGCTCCACTAACGAGTGCCAATGATGTGAGTAATTATTTAAAATGAATGATATTAATATTTTAAAATACCAAAGGTAATATCAATTTTTGGTATCATGGGAGATTTATTAACATCAAATTATAAAGATGTTAGTCACACAGTTTAATGTCTTATGGTTAGGAAAAATGTTGTTTTGCAGTTTCAGGTCATGCGATGTGGACCTCATGCCAGGCAGTTTATCATCATGTGACAAGGAATAATATTTGACATTTTTTAATGTCATAAATCATGGATTTATGGTGTTATGATGTTTAACATCCTTCTTCCATGATGTTTTTAGTTACACAGTTTAATGTCATGAAACCACGAAGAACATTATGTGATTACACAATGTATTTCAACTGGATCCTTGCATTGGTTAGAGTTGTAACAAGTTATCCATCCATTTATAATATTGAATAATATCCATAGATTGAGAATTATGTATTTTGTATGTTCATTCCCAAATTGGCTTTAGATTTCGATGCTTCTTTCCTATTATCATTGCAGTCCTGATGACCAATACCAATTCTCCATAGATGAATGAGCAAAGGTGAAAATTATTGTTAAATTATCATGGTATTTGTTTCTGATAAAATTAAATATGATTTATGGTATGCAATAATTTTCCATCCAATCACTCCAAATCATTGAATCACTTACTATACTTCTCATATGTATATAATTTATCACAAATAACAAATTAGAGTGAAGGTATTTAAACATAAATGGAAAAAAATTGCTTCAGTACCATATACGAATGAGTAGAGGCTTGACCTTGTGGTTGAACATGTATTACTCATTTAATTCCCTAAGGCATGAAATTTTTTATTATACCAATATTTATTATAGTTATCCCCTATTTCCTATGATTTTTTGACACGGTTTTGTTTAAAGAATCTATGTATCCATTTTCTACAACATGATAGTAGGATGAATGGGTGTATTTTATACTGTATTCCTGATAAAACATACCTAACTCAGTAGTATATAAATTGGTTCCATTTTCTATCAATATGGTATGAGGGACAAAAAATCTAGTAATTATATTAGCTTTTAAAAAGCTAACAATGCTTTTATCCCCAAATTGATTGAGTGGTTTTGCATCCACCCATTTAGAGATGAAAACAGTACTAGTAAGGATGTACTTGAACTACCTGGTTGTACCTGGAGGATAAGTTCCCAAAGTATCCATTCCATATAGGTAAAATGTTTAGTAGTATTTATTTGTATATAGAAACACTGGGGGTTGATTAATTAAGTTGGCATGAACATGGCTGGCATGACACTTCTTAGTGAAATCTGTGAAATCAGGCATCATCGATGTCCAAAAGCAACCAAGCCTTTTGATTTAATAAAGAAATAATATACCGAGAGTAGTGGAAATGTTATGGTTTTATATATATATATATATATATATATATATATATATATATATTTCTTGATAGTCGTGGTTCAATCCCCATCAATGCATATAAGAAGAATTTTGTTTAATCCTTATCTATTGGGGATCTTCTAGTTATTTGGGGAATCATAAATAGTGAAATTAAATGTTCATCATTAGACTTGTTTTTTCTAGCTCAATCTAGTGGATGTACTCAATATTTGAGATATTCCTTGATGGGTTTAATCAATCCCATGATTGGACTAAATATATTGGGAATGGGACTGATTTAATTGACTTCCTTTATTCTAATTTGAATAAAATGTAGATCCACATGATGATGATAAATTATAATGATAGTCTTGTCCCTATTTGGATCTGATAGGGTTTTTGATGCATTTCAAATGCATTATCTTGGACATTTTTTTAATGTAGGACCTAATAAAATGGTGGTTCTAAAGGAAGTTCTACCATTAACCCATGGACATAATCACAAAGGGGGATAAGTTTTTATTTTATGATGGAGTAAACCCCATTGATATATTTGATTACCAATTATGAATCACCATTCACTTCTATGTGACTCAATAGGACAAGGATTTCCAATTACAAATAGACAATTAGAGACTAGTATTCTTCAATATTATTTTTATCACCTTATTATAATAGGAAGGAGAATATAAACACTGACTTTTCTTGGGAGATAAGTAAAATTGCAAACACAACTTTGTTAAGATTAGGGTCTTCCATTCACTTCCTATATATACTAATTGAAGCACAATCAATGTATATTTCTTATGTTTGGGGTCTATCTTTTAGCAGAAGAATTATTCAGGAAGAAGTTCAGTATTCAAGAATTTTTCATTCATATATGGTTGTTTAGTAAGGTATTGTGTCATATGAAGGAATTTTATAGATTTTAGAGGAATGAAATGTATTTCAACCTACAGTAGAATAACCGCCCACCATGCTAGACATCCTGTAAACATAGACTAAAGAGGATAAATTTGAGTTGTTAATTTTGAGAAACCATGGGGACCTCATGATACTGTAGAAAATTCCACATTTTATGAACAATAAATATTAATTTGAGGAATATTTTCTTAATATTTGAATATTATGTCTCTACGTTGAGCATTGTTCAAATTAAATAGTAAACATTTTTTTCATTCCCAGTATCATTTTTTTTTCAAGGAAGGTGCCTAGTGATCACTCCAAGGCTATCACATAAATAATTAGTGGATTTACATTAAAAGGTGGCATCAATACCAGTGGGATAAACCTAGATTTATTGAGGGTATCAAATACTATTTGCATCTATTACTTCATTGATATGTGACCCTCTTCTTCATTAATTTGGTAAATGGAAAAACATTCCTTCTATATAGGCTATGAATTGTCCAATATAATCCATGGTTCCATTATTCCCTCTCAACAACTTAACATATCATTGAGGTTACATGCCAAAAATAATTTTTTTCTTCTTATGATCATCTTCGATGTCGCGAGGGAGTAAACAAATTCTAAAAAGTTTTATGAGGTTACCGCAAACAATCATTTCAAGGGGTTCATCTTCATATTATGTTACTAATGATTTTTGAATATGGTCTCTAAATAATACATGTGATAAAAATGATTCTTGGATTTAATAACTATATCATAAACATAGAATATAATGAATTTCTCCAAGAAGGATTGGAAGATGTCTTGCATTTCACATAGATATGTCACACTATAATTCATTGAGGTAGAGGTCAATTACTAATAGATTAATTAGCCCTAACGGGAACTGATGATTTTATATTCCACATATTATAGGGAAATCTAGATTTGTTTACCCCGAATGTAGCCATCCATGAAAGAGAGAGCTTCATATCCTGCTTTTGCATCAATGAAGAGTTCTGTAATTGCAACCGGGAAGTCTTCTTTTTGAAAATGTCGATAGAGATATTTGAAATCAATGAAAACTATGATTTTATGAATATTATTTTAAATGGTACAATTTTTGATAACTAAATTGGATATTTCAACTATATGATGATTTCAGTATTGTTAAGATTGTTGATTTCAACCTCAATCATGGTGGTGTGAGTTGGGTGCAATATTCTTACTGCATTTTTATATCCCCTGTGATCTTATGGAAACCTCAAATAATGGTTTGTCACATCTGGTTCAATACATGGGATTTGTATATAATTCTAGGAAAGAACATCATGATGTTTCTTTAGAAAATAATTATATACCACTTTATCTTCAAAATTCATGGACTCACTAATCATTATGGGGAATTGGTCTTCCACTATTCCTAGAATTATTTCTATGACTTCACCCATAATAGGGGATACGGCTTCTTTAAATGCTATAGGTAAATCCCTAAAGTCTTCATATTATTATTATTCATGTGTTTCTTCAAATTCTTCTTCATAAAATTTAGGTTATGTAGGAATAAATTTAGATCGAGGGAAGGAGTCAGTATTTGAATCGCCTGAAGAGGAGGCAATCATTTCTGATTCAACTGATAATGAAGGAAATTTTTTATAATCCAAATGGAAGATGAATAGATGTGAATCAGAAACCCTATATATTTTCATGAGTGTAAAATATTCTTATAAATTTTCTGATGAATTAAAGACTTATTAAAGCTCATTGTATGGAATGAAGAAGATTGTGTTAAGGATTTCATCAATGATTTGTGAATTAATGGTATCTCCTAGGTTATCAAGCTCTGTTTCCAAAACCGAAAGTATGGATGATACTGAATGAGTTCTTGTATTTGGTTCAACAATTTCAATTTGATTTTTGGTTAACATGTACTTAAACTGTGATTCTTTAATGGGTTAACTAGGATCTTTTCTAGCCCATTTGATGAATTAATTCTAGTAATAGAGTTCACAAAGTACTATTTTCCCTTTGTGGGATAGAACTCCCAATAAATGTAATGAGATTTAAAATCCATGAACATGGCCTTATCACAATACAATTTCCCAATATGACACTAATTCAATATTTGAGACATTGATGGTATGGGGATGGAATAGTGGAATTCTGATGTATCCAAGGTTTCCCCATCAGAATGTTAAAAATGTGTCCTATAAGAAAACCACAAAATCAAAATCAGATATGATATCCCCAAAATTTATATAGAGCATAATTTAACCAAGTGGTTCATGCTCATTATATTCATAATCCTATATCATCAATGTGGATAGAGACAAATGAGATTTGTTGAGGCCTAATCAGTGATGTTTCTATTTGGGAATGAGGTTTACCAATAATCCATTATCGATGATGTGAAATTGGTTGTCAATATCATTAATCCTACCAGATATTTTCAAGGGCCTGTTGTTTCCTTGTACCACAAATTCCGCATCCTATCATGTGAAAGATATGACTATATAGAATTTAAGTGGATTATTATCTATATAGTAAACCTCTATAGATGGAACCACATTTTAAAGAACTTGAAGGCTTGAAAATTCCTAAATTATTCTCTCTCATATATCCTTTGAATGATTCAAAGCATCCAGGATTGATAGCTTGGACAGTAAATGTGCCAATTTCTTCAATAAATCATACATTAGATCTAGAGGCCAAAATATTTCAGTATAGAAATTCTCTTTTGTAGGCGCCTTGCATGAATATGCTCCATATGTGGATGGACCAGTTGTAGGGGCATGGAAATACTTATGATTTGGGTGGATTATGCTAGATAAGACTCCCCGTTCACTAGGAAGGGGTGGTATAACCTATAATAGGTCCTCTAATATGATCAAGTTAGGGAAGACCCTACCATGTGTGGGATAATAACCTTGTCTTGACTAATCCCGCTAGAGGGTTCACCTATGAGTTTCTACTACATAAATGGTTCAATCAGGGTTATAATTGAAACAGTGGATTCTAGCATACCCATGTCTTCCCATGTATCCTTGAACATGAAGACCTATTTCCCTAGTTCCCCAATAACGTATGAAAAAATCATGTTCATAATCAAAATCATCATTTCCATAGGTACCTATTAAGTTTATATTGTTAATAGAACCGAAGAACAACTCCCCATCTGTCAAAGATTCTGCATGGAAGGAAAATAATTGTTTTTCCATTTCGCGGGGAAATTCTAATACATTTTAGACATATGGAATGATATATTATATGGTAATGGAAAAAATTTTACTTGATACAAACTCATCTTCTCCTTCTTGTTCCTTATTCTTTTGGCCATTCTTCATCATTGACGATTGGCCTTCTGAGGACTGGGATTATGATGAATAAATATTTCCTATAACTGAAGTAAAAAGGGACATAGTTGATTGTTTCAATTATTATTGTAGAATGGAATGAGTTAGTTTGATTGTTTCCTTGCCATCCAATCATTGAATTTTTTAGAATTCCTGATTTCAACTTCCTCTTATTCGCCTCCCTCATCTGGATAAATAGTTGTTACACATGCTACATGGGCTGGTGATTTTTTTAGCTTCACTGTAATAAAGTACACCATCTTGTTCAGGTGGTCCATAAAAAACAAAATACTCTTGTATTGGGTTCTCCAGGATTTTATGGAATGGTAAATAATTATGGAGGTTCTCATCTTCTTTTTGGATAGGTTTCTTTGGCCTTGGAAGTGGTACTAATTTTTTTCCAAAGATGAGATGAAGTAGATAGTGACTTGGTCATTTTGAAAATATAATAACCTATTATTAAACTTCTCAAATATCATTGACATTGATCTATTTAATCATCCTGATGAGGAGGTCATTGTAATGGTTGGTCGAGATGTGGATCCCTACAGAAGGATGAGGGATTTGATGTAGGGGAAGGATCAGGGGCCTGTTTAAGTGCGAATAGAGAGGTCTCTTCTTTTCCTATTAATTTTCCCAAAGCTGATGGAATTAATTTATATTTGGGTCTAGTCTCTATTATGGAGTTTTTCACCTGTTTATATATTGAATCCATATCTTAAAACGCCCATATGTATTTCACATGGATTAATGATGTACAAAACTCGTCACATATATTTTCAACACAAATGGAAAGAAACTCTTCTTCATGTAATTCATTATCCACATTATTAGTTTTAATAAACCAGTTTTTCTAAGGTGCTTTTACTTGAAGTGCAACATGAGCATCTTCTTCTAGAACATGTCTAGATGGAATGTAGATTTGGACTGACTCTAAATAGAGTCTTCTCAACACCTTTATCTCATATTATTTCTAAGAATATTTTTACTCAAGCCAAATTAATTGTCCCTATTCAGGGAGAAGGTTAGCCAAGGTTTGAACTTTCCTTTTTCACTATTAGGTGCCTTTTGAAATGGTGGAGGTGGATTATTTGAGGTAATTCCTTGATTTCAAGAAAGCCTTTGATTTCTGGTATGCGCATCTCTTTAATTTTATATGGTGTAGATTGTATTATAAAAAATAACATCATCCTCTAACTCCCCTGAACTAGATTTATCTTCTTGAGGATGATCCATTATTGAATTAATGAAATTCACCGATGCATAATGCAATGATGGCATTATGTCATTAAATTTGTGAGATCGCCTTCTTCTGTGCCTCCTAAAATACTTTTTTATCATATTTTTTGGTTCCCTGTGATTTTATTACAGATAGTAATGTGATGGAAATCTAGGGATAGTTAAATCATTCATTCATTTTTGGTTTTCTTCCCTAATTGAGATAAAATTGACTTTCAATGTGGAGGGGATTAGGAATGTGAATACCCCCTGGCCCAGTGTGCTAGAGTTGTTCCTATTGTTATTTCCGAACAATTTGGGCTCAGTTTATTGACTACAAGGGAAGGATTAAAAAATTCCCCATACCTACCGGTCGAGGTTGTTCTTGAACTTCTATGGGTTTAATAAGTGCATCCACTATTCTGATCATTGAAATTATTGTATGAACATTGGATGGATTCATTATACGACACTCACATAAATAAACTTCTTCAGAATGCCAGTGTGCTATTTCAGACATTGGTGCAATCTAAAAGATTAAATCATCTAAATGGGAGGTTTTATCAATGATCTTAAAAAAATTAGTCAAAATTATCACAATAACATTAACTCTTTGGTCCTGATATCGGTGAAACCCAATCGAGGCATTTTCCTTAGTGATTATATCTTAAGTGATGAACATGATTTTTTTGTTGTATCTGGCCTGGGGAAATGACATTGCATGAGACCACATTCTGTGGGCTTTTCTGGCTTTTGATTGTAGTAAAATGAAATGCTCTTTGTGTAACCCAATCTCTGATATGAACATTATATGGGATTATGTGATCAATTTTCACAACCTCTTTAATGAATTTAGGCATATACATTTAAGGTCCTCTTATTGCTTCTTGGTCATTGGATTTTGGGTGACTTGGATAGATTCCAAGTCAATTGGGAGCTGAAAAACATCTATTACCTTGACAGGACTTTGATATTATTCATAAAGTAATAATTAATCTTTTTGATGATGAATACTGTTTTATATGTTGAGGTGAATATCATTAATACAATATCCTTCCAACATCATTGGAATGTTGTATTGATAGGTGGTCAAAAGACATAACATGAATAGTATTGTACCCATATCGAATTGTTTTATCTTGTTCAACATATCCCATTTGTCTTTTTTAGAGGTTTCTAAGCCTTTTACAACTAGAGTGGATGCTTTTCAATTGCATTCCCATAACAATTTGTATCAAATAGTGTTTCCTCTATTATACTAAAAGTAAAATGACCCTAGGGACGATAAGATAATGATCGTCACAATTGGATGACTTCATTCTAAGAAAGTGTTTCACCATCTAGTAACAAGGTATCATACATGAATAGACTTATGTTTGCATGTGCCAAATGATAATGGGGTTTTATCCTCATAATATTATTACTTAGAAAGTTATATTTACAATGTCGAACACTTATGCTAAGATAAATTCCACAGAGAATTCCATTTTGGGGAGAAACACCATAGTGGATTATAGTAAGGGATTAATCCTCTTACTCATTAGTCTTCTAGCCACAAGTAGTGTTGTTATATATATCATCCAGATATAGGGTCTCAAAATTGACCAAATTTTTTTCATTAAATCCTTAATGAGTATAATTTTTATAGGGAACATTCAATTTACTACTACTGCACCCATAATTTGGTAATTGGAGAGTAGGATCTTGAGCTAAAATAGAAAAATGAATAAGGTTTTCAAGAACTCCCACCCTAAGAGGAGCCAGATTGAAAATTGACTCTTAATTCTCCAACTATTATTAGCGATTCTTCTTCTTAGTTTCCTTGTTTTATGTAGTTAGAGCCACATGATGGGAGATGTAGTTATCATTGATAGGTGTATGTACATGCCTCAGAGATTCCATCAGAAAAAGCCGATTATCTCCAATTGAAATGCGTGAATGTGCCCTACTAGTTTACTATTATGATATAGTGAGTGTTCCACATAACCCTCCTGGACTAGAACGTGGGTGTTTATCTGCTCCGGGATAGCAAGCAGATGATTCATCCTATGTTTGGGGATTTACTTATCTGTTCTTCCCTCTAATTCTACAGATGTTCCCATTATGATATTTTAGTAAGACATTAGGAAATGGGAATGAACTTTTTTCATCCCTTACCCTTTTTCCAAAATGTGTTTGATGACTTTAGTTTCCAAAATGGGAATATATATCTATTACATATATGGATTAGGTATTTTTTCCTGCTTTTATACTCTTTTAATGATCGGTGGATATAGATAGTACAAGGGTAAGGGGGAAGAGTTCTGAGTATGCCTTTTTTCATTTTAGATTTCTAACTAACTTCCATAAGTACTACCAAGAAATACTTTTAGAAGGATTAATGAATTCTAGCAGGTGTATGTACATGGTGGCTATTTGTTTCTATGTAATATTAGTGGACTTTTTTGAGTTCTTCTAGAAAAGTCTATTATCCGGCTTGGTGGGTGCATGAAGGTGTATATTACTGCTTGTATATTTTCTCCATGCATATTTTGAGGGATTCCTTAAATGGTTCCAAGTGAGTCTGCAGACTGGATGATAGAATATAAGTAAGTGTATCTTCCCACCCACTACGCTACTACAAATTTGGGTGACAGGATTGGTTGGGTACCATCAGAAAAGTATGATGGCTAGAAGAGTTGAGGATGATATGTGTATGTTCCCGCTCGCAGTTTGCCATCATACTATGTTGGAGGACTTCTCTAGAGGGGGAAAAGGTAGTAACCTTCTCCCGGGTAGCTAGTTGTTTTCCCTCATGTTTTTTCTAGCATACCCATTTCTGAGGGACCTGGGCCGAACAACCAAATATATCACCATCACCATGTTGAGGGTATGTTTCCACATAGTGCTAGCAGCTATTATTTTTGGAAGGATCCCTTTGGAAAGACCCTAAATTATTCATTATTAGGTCGTATGTAGACTCATGGTAGACCTCCATGTAATATGGTAGGTATTATTGATTTAGATTAATATGAAAACTCTAGAAATAGTTGAACAAAGGTGTTGTTTTCATCTACTTCTGGACCACTAGCCTTCATTGACCAAACGATTAGAGGTTATTCTGGATTTGTATAGCCTATCTGGTAGCCAACAATGATGGAATGGTACCATGTTGACGATAGTCTGGAACTACTTCCTTGGAGACCCAGTGTTGAAGATTCTAAGTTGGTGATTGAATCCTTCAAGAGGATGAGGATCCAATTTGAGTAATAGCTAGGGAATTCATGGGTGTAAACATTAATGAATCCATTTGTAATGATGGGAGTTCTTGTATAAAGGTTCTTGTATATATGAAAAAAAATATTCAGAAAATCAACATTATTTTCTATGATGGTATCTGTGATTGATTCCCTTTTCTAGAACTTTTTTATCAATTCATAGGTGCTTGAAAAAATAGTAACACTATCATCTTGGTTAAGTATTCACATTGGTTCACTATTTTTTTGATTCCAATGGAACATGTGTTCGGGTTAAAAACCACTATTTATGAATTGTTCCCAATGAATTTTTTAATGGAACCAGAAGCACCCAATGGTTCTGTATCAAAATGGACGTACTTTCAAAGGCAGGAACCCATTACATATTTTGATGCACGATTTATAAGAACTCACATTGGTCGATAGACTAGGTGTTCAAGCTCGTCGGACCCTTTTGAGGGGATTTACTTCATACTCTATGAATCTCTTATAAATTTAAGATATGTTCATGAATCCTTATTAATTTAAAATTTTCAATGTAGGATTCCCTAGATATTTGAAATCAATCATTATCATGTATGGAATTTACAATCTCTTGATTGTATTCAAGGTTCTTCATAAATGGAGACATCTGTATATATTTTATGATCTACATAGATAGTATCCTATTTTGTTCTACATAGAGATTCTTTAACTTTTGTTATAATAATGCAAAATTTTAAGCAACTTAATGGGTAACTCTCGAATTTATCATCATCCAAGGATAAATAAGTTGTTTTGATGTTGGGATCAATCTCATATATGGGATTTCTACATATCCTTTTGAAAGGAATCAAAACCAATGTAGTTTGATGCCTCTTAATGGGACACATCATAACTTTTATGGTTTTGTGAAAAGGACCCAATCAAGAAGTTTAATTTTGTGTTGCAAAAAAATCTTGGGAGAAGGTGCCTAGAAAATGACTGTTTCAAGACGTATACCATCGTACACTAAGGAACATGGATGGGACATAAGCATACATGTTGAATTAGACCCTATTAGGAATGTGACCCAGAGAGAATGTGGTTTATTTGAGATGTTTTTTTAAATCTTATGGTCATTTTCTACATATCCCAATAGGATGAGATCAAATTCCACATAGTTCGGTAATTCTTGTAGGGGTGAATGTACATTTGAATTAAATAGGTTGGGGATTACTCCCAAAAATGATTCCTTTATAAGAGGGTTCACAAGAGATGTATTAACTCATTGAGATTTAGGGGAGTTTAATTCAGGGCCTATTTATAAGGAGGATGTAAGGAAGAAAGGAATTAGGGTTGGACTACTAATGAGGATGTCAATTAAGATAGATCCTTGGGTGAAGGCTTCTTACATATCACAATTATGGTGGGAAAAAGAGTTCTCATTGTACATTCCGTCATTTTAATTGTGATGGTGTTTCAATAAATACTAACCTTTAAGCCCACATGAGTCATGATCAGTGTTAGAAATAAGAAGATGTGAAATATTAAACAAACCACAAAAGATTTCTCCTACACTAATAGAAGAGGTCAGGATAATGGTTGAATAATTCATGGATATGACACTTCTCCCTATTATCATTACATTGGATGATGGTCCAACATAAGGAACAGGTAAAGGTGAGGGGTTCAGTGAAAGGTGATGCTACAACCTCTTATGTGAATGACTAGGGGAACACATTAGGGTGGTTGTCATTCTGAGGTTTCATTATAGATTACTCCTAAGGAGGATTACCATTTAAGGTTTGTTTAGGGATGACTCCTAAAGAGGATTCCCATTTGAGGTTTCTTTGTGGCTTACTACCTAGTAGGTGTCCCATTTCTTGTTTGGTTGGGGCTTAATCCTATGGAAGATGCCCATTATATTTTTGGATGGGACATACACTTAAGGAGGATGACAGTTTAAAATTCTGGTTGTAACATAATCCTAAAAAGGATTCCCATTTAAGGATTGGTAAAGGGTTAGTCCATTGGTTGATTACTATTTGATGATTTTTTGTAGCATACTCTTAATGAGGATTTCCATTGAGCTTTTATTGGATCTTACATATAAAGAGGATGCCCATAGGATTTGTTGGGGATTATTCCTATGTATAATTCCCATTGATCATTTCTTGTGTTTTAATCATAGAGAGGATTACTATTTGATATTTGATCTGGATTAATCATAAAGAGTATGACCATATTTCTTTGGATGGGGCTTACTCTTAATGAGGATGCCCATTTGAAGAATTGTTGGGGCTTACTCTAAAAGAGGTTTCCCATTGAGATTTGGTTGGGACTTAACCTTAATGTGGATTCTCATAAGAATGGTTGGGTATTACTCCTATAAAATATTCCTATGGTTAATTTCTTGGGGGTACCCCTAAAGAGGATTCCCATTGTAACTCTGGTTCATAGCGTAGGAGGTCCTTATCTCAAGTGCATAGCACAGGTCCACAACTCAGATGCATAGCATAGGTTCATAGTGTATGTGCATAGAACAAGTCCATAGATTGGGTTCATAGCATAGTAGCTTCATGAAGGTCCTTATCTTAGTATCTTAGTGAAGGTTCTTTGCGAATTTCAACTACATAGGTACATAGAACAGGTCCACAACGTAGGTCCACTGCAAAGGTGCATAATGAAATTCCTAGGCGCTTGCCCTTGTGTTATAGACCCTGATAGGACTTTGATCAACTTTTCCCCTTTAATTATATATATTCTCTTGTTTTTTTGTTTTAATAGAGATTTTTTGAGGACCATGGTGACGGTGGATGCACAATGATATTTTTAGGGCCTCTACATAATAATCAATCTTTCAAATGGGGAGACCATAAATCCTTTTTATATGAAAATAAATAACTCTTGATGGAGGAGTTACTCTTTTCAGCTCTTGGGAATAGGTCCACAGTGCATCTCTACTATGTAGGTGTAGAGACCCGAAGCCTGATGTACATGGACATTACATTACATTTGCGGAATACTTAGTACATAACGAAAACACACACACAAGGATCGTAATAGTTTAGTGTCTTTGGAAACTCGGAACATAATCTTCTAATCCTGGTGAAAGATCTTCAATATCTCCCATAAAGATCTTCCATTTTTTTTACCTAAAACCTTTCTTTATATCCTAGGGAAAAGAAAACATAAAAGGGTGAGCTCAAATGCTCAGTAAGGGTATACAAAAGAAATAAAAATCATATCATATCTTTTTGAAAATCATAACCTGCAAAAGAGATCATAATATCTTAACATGGAACAAATCATAGAAGTGAAAATGAGATCCCCATAATTATAACATGAAACTTGAAACTTTGTGGCATGCACACATAATCATGGAAAATCACTTCTTGTTAGTCATGACTCATTGCCAAGACTATCTTAGTGGACAAAGTCCCTTTCTGAACCGAGTTCACTCCTCGTTTCAGTCCTGTATCACTGAACCGAAATAACCTTCCGTTCCAGCCATGTCTATCTCATGAGATATAAAATCATTACCCAATGCATTGGAGGGAGATATAGGTCCCACCCATCTTATAATGAATCCTTTCTTATGTGTGCCACATAATCATAAAACATACATCATCGCATAACACATATAACAAAAATGGGATTCTTGAAACATCATGACATCATAAATCAATTCATATATGATAAAGGAATTCATAAACATAATTCCATCACAACATAGTCAAACCAATGTAAAAATATGGATAGAAACAGAACCCTTTATTATCTTAGATGGAAAATAATTTTGATAAAACACTTGAATTGAATTCTTGAGGAAAATATCCTTTTTCTTCAAAAACATTTTTCCTTTCATAACATGTCATACAACTTTAAAATAAAAGAAGTTGATTAAAAATAAACTTGAAAACTTGTAAAGGAAGCTTCTTTGAAGTAATGTTTTAAAAATCCATTCATGCCGTATAAGTTAAAAAAAACATTCTTCGTACTTTTGTCGGAAAAGTCAAAAAGTACCTCGTACGGAAAAACGACAAAAGATTCCTTTCATATTCTTTACTAAAAACTCACCTAAGGGTAAAATTGGATTTAAACTATTTCAAGTGGATGGAAACAATATTACATATTGAGGGAACATGGATGTGGATGATAAAATACACCATAGTAAATACTTACGAATAAACAATCTCGGATAAAAATGAGATTGTGATATTTCCCTTACCTTAGGTCCGATTAGCTTTGTACGTGTCCGAAGCTCCTGTATAATGGTTTAAATAATGTTATTGACTTATTCCAGAATCATACATATTGATATGATATCATATATGGTCATATTATTAGCTTCTTGTTAGTAATATTTCATTGTTACTTGTTACTCGGGTCTTTATAACTTTTTGTTCTTATGCGTGTTTTGTCGAATAAATTCGTATTCTTATCTTTAGGTTATAGATAATTCATTTCCAGAATGGTATTAGTGTAGTATATACCATATTCATTCATTCAATTCATTTATATAATCATTATGAAATGAAGATCATGTAGAACGAGTCGCATCACATCGTGGAGACGGTATTCCGTACGTACGCACGAGTGATGATATCGTTCCTATGATCGTGGAATTGTATTGGAGTATATATATATTATTTCATTATCAATATTACTTCATAATAATCATATGTAGTTACTCATTACACCATTATACCCATCCTTGTAAGGTGATGGTGGAAAATAGATTACACCACGGCGTGGAGACGGTATTCCGTACGTACGCACGCGCGGTGATTTCATTTTTCCGTAGGATGGATAGAAGGTGAATTAGGGTTGTTTCATATTTATAATAACATATCAGTATGTAAGTAATACTGATGTTATTACTTTATCATGAAACAACTAAAGAAGAAGAAGTTGAAGAAGAAAGAAATTGAAAAGATCGGTAATGGATATTACCTCTTCTTTGGAACGCCTCTTTGAATCCTCCACTTAAGGAACTAAGATTGGTCTTTGGAGAAGACCAGAACCTCTAGGATTATTCTAGGAAAGTGGAGAGGAGAAAATGGCAGGGGTTGGCCGAGCTTGAGTGCTCAAAATTGGTGTGAGGAGGAGGGGGAGGAGGTGCCCTTTTATAAGGGAGGAGAGGGGCACCTTAGGAATTCTTAAAAATATTAATTTATAATAAATATAACCCCACTTAAAAACCTCCAAAAATGCCTCATATTCGAAGATTAGATGAGATAGGGTTGTAATATCATCAACCAATAAAATTTAGACATGTTTGGATATTATTTTAAACCTTATCAATTATATTTAACTCTAAGTTAAATAATTTAACTTTTACCGTGTCTTTTTGTTTTCTTTCACTATATGGTTAATAAACTTACTATAACATGCCAAACGAACCACAAATTGTTTATTATTAATATATATATCCTTATCTAAGTCATTTGGCCGAACCTTAGATTTTTAGGAATAAAATAACAATTAATAATATAATATTTGATTTAAAAACTATTTTGTGTCAATTTTGACACTATTTGATATATGATTTTTGTGAAAGTCATAACAGAATTATATGTTCGAACCAAGTTGATTAAATCAACATTAATATATCATAGTAACCTAAAAAATTAGTGTAATTCATAAAAAATCTCAAATTACATTTATTTTGGTGTTTATAACATCAATTATGTCAATATTTCATTAATAAGATAATTACTGCATCATCGTTGTGTCATATATAAATTAAATTATTTGATGTCTAAAAATTACAAATAAAATACCATCATGTAGGAAATCTTTTTAGCTTTCTAATGAATATTTACAATCGAATTTATCTTATGTATAACCCCATATTAAAAATGATTTACTTATTAAACTTTGATTTTAACTATTTTAACCCTTCTTTAAATAAATTCATAATAAATGTCCTAATCTAATCCAAGTGGGCCTAAATGGTCATATTTTTTTCCTAAGTTTGTTTTTGGTCGAATTACACTTGTCCAATAGAATTAGGACATGTGTTAGGGTAATAGTAATATCATATTTACCCTTAGTTACCCTATTTACTATTAACCGCGGTAAAAAAAAGTAAAAAGTTACTATTCACCAAAAATTATTTTCATCTCATTGAACCACATTTTAGTCCTTGATATTAACCGTGTCTCTCGGATTTTCGAAATTCCATTCACAGAAGTGGTAAAATTAAGTTTTATGCAAAATTCAGTTTTTAACCTACCACTTAGTGGTTTCACTATTCATCAAAAATTGAAAGTTTTCAGAAACAAGCCAAAATTTCATCCTAAGCTATATTTCATATTCCGAATTCAAAAATGAAGTCTATTTTACCAAATTCATAACATAGAAGTTGAATTAATTAATTTTATAATTAAATCCCGCTATTAAAACAAATAGCGTGTTTTTACGAAACAATATCTATCAAAAGATTGACACTTGTTTATGTCAGGTTTAAATGTGAAATTACGTCCAATGACCAACATTGTATTAAATTGTAAAAATATATTCTAAATATACTTTAAAACCACTCAAATTAATAATTTATCACTATTAATTATTTCGATTAAAAAAGTTGTTTTTAATTATAATTTAGTAATTTTCACTATTCATCAGAATATGAAAGTTATCCGAAATGTACCAAAATTTCACCTTAGGCTAAATTCGATACTCCGAATCCAAAAATGAAATCCATTTTGAAAAATAAAATTTACAAAATTTCAAAAAGTGGTTATTACTATTCATAACGGCTAGTTTTAATAGCATATCGCTGTTTAGTGAAACTCGTTATTGCGTACTACACACACTATCGAGGAAGGTTGCGATTGCGTGTAATGCAAGGAAAGTCAAGGATGCGTGTTGTGCAAGCTCCTTTTGGTGTAGCGTACAACACAAGACATTAATAAAATTAAAAAGAATATTTTTCATAAAATCTTGGGCTGTTACATTCTACCCCCCTTAAAATGAATTTCGCCCTCGAAATTCGTCGGGGTTATAAATGGTTTTCTATTCGAAAGTTTCCCATATCGTAAAAAGGAATACCAAAACTTGGCTTTAAAAACTAAAGTATGAAATGTAACGATTACCCAAATAAACTAATTGTTGGGTTTCCACATAGGTAAAAATATGGATATGGAAGAAAAATCTAACCATCATGTTCTGATGGAGAGTGGTAGAGAACATGGCTTTGGAAAAGCCAAAAATCACAAATCCATAAATTTGTGATGATATAAGGTACCATCTGATTCCTCGGGTATAAGATCACTAGGACAACATTTTTGGTTTTCAAGATCATTTCCCTAAAGTTGAAAATTTGAATTAGAATAAATACTTACTTTATTTTGGTACAATCTCACTGTTGTTCGTGCCTTGAACAATTTCCACTTCATCTCTTAAATAAATGAAGTTGAATTTGTTATTCGTGAAGTGTTAGCAGATAATGTGATAGAATGACGGGTCATTCCATCTGTCTCAAACAAAAGGTTAGCAAAAATTATATGCATAAATCGATCTATAGTGAGATTAATCATATATGGTTCCTAAAATGGACTTATACTTCATATATCATACTGCTTAATATAATAAAACTAGTTTCTACTAAATAGGGACTTCCTGTAGGTCAGTGGTAGGCGATAAAGGCCAGTCGCACTTCGGTTGTGGGTTCGATTCCTACAGCCTTGTCCGAAGCGATGGGCTGTCGCCCATCTTGCAGGTTGTCCTTTTTCTAAAACTATATTACTATAACATCCCATCAATAATATCGAGAAAACTTCGATCCTTAAACAATACTCACTTATGTCCAACATAATCCATTTCAATCTTTAGGCTTATCCATAATACTGCAGTCCACTCTCATAATATAGTGACAACGATTACCAGAGATTTAATACTGTCTTTGATCCCCACATATCATAAGATATGTTTTGTTGGTCACATTCTAAACATTCAAAGTCCTTAATCATGTATTCTCTTGAATAACATAGTGAAAACATGAATGCAGTTAAAAGTTAACACCTTCCACATACCAAAATCCTCAAAATTCTATATACTCAAACAATGATATCACTTAGTCCTTATATCAATCATGAGCTCATGAATATTGTTAAACATTTCATTTTCTTATTTTCCCTTCATTATGCGCATATCATCTTATTTCCAAAAATATCTCAATCACTTTGAATACCACATTAAACCAATAAATATTCCAATACTCCATGATACAACATTATTTTGGAATCCCATTACATAAACACTTAATCATTCCACCACATCGTTATCATATTCAACATTGCCAATAGTGATCGCATGTGATTTCCCTTTGTCCTTTGCCTTCAGTGGTTGCTCATGTTGATCATCACTAACCCTTGGATTAGGGCAATTATTAGCATAATGCCCCATTTCCTTGCACTTGAAGCATTGAAGTGTTGGCGGTGCGTTCTCTGCAGTGTTTGCTTTATTCACATCATTAGAAACCCTTTTTCCATTACTTCGACACTCAGCTGCTCGATGACCTTCTTTTCCACACTTAAAACTTTTTCTAGTCCCTTTTAGACAATCTCCACCATGCTTCTTTCCAAACTTTGTGCATAAGGAAACATTCATCTTCTTTTCACCATTATTCTGAGATTTCTCCTTGAACTCCATCTTTCGTTTCTTGTCAAAACCATGAGATGGATATGTAACACCAACTTCCATTTCTAACTTGATAGCACAACGCACAATTTCTTCATAGCTACTGAAGTCTCTTATAGCTAATGCCCTTCGAAGACTTGGTTTCAAGCCACTGAAAAATCGATCAACTTTACTTTCAGGTTGGATGATAATGCCAGATGCATACCTTGCAAGCCTTGTAAAATTCACTTCATATATACCAACAGATTCATCATCCTTCTGCTTCAGCTCAATAAACTCCTTTTCCATCTTTGTTCGAAGAATACGAGGGAAGTACTTACTGAAAAACAAGTTCTTGAACTCGTCCCATTCCATGAACTCAATTTCATCCCTTGGCCTCGTATTCTTGATAAGATTCCACCATTGATCAGCTTCACCTTCCAAACGATATACTGCTAAGATGACTTTATCATGTTCAGAACATTGAAGAACTGAAAATATCTTTTCAGTGGTACTGATCCATTGTTCAGCAACAAGTGGATCGGAAGTCCCACTGAAAGAAGGTGGACGTTGCCTCATGAAGGACTCAATAGAATATTGTTCCCTTCTCTGCTCATTTGGAAGTCCAGAATGATTCATAGCTTGTGTAAGTATAGCAATAAGATTTTGCACTCCATCTCCCATAACATTTGTTTGTTCAGGAGGGCAATCATTGCATTGTCCATTGCATTGATCAACACGGTTCCTTCGGGTTCCAGCCATCGTCTAAAACCCAAAAAGAATAGTGTGAGAGGCAAAAAACATGCTAGGGAAAACAACATAATAAAGGGGGAGTACCTTCAATATCCAACATCTTAGGTTTAATTCTATGATCGTTAGCGTAATTCTATTACTATAACCTATACGTATACTTATCCCTAGGGACATCCCTAGACATACCTTAGAAATATCTCTAGGGATCTCACTAACGTTTTCGCATCCTAGTTTCCAAAGGTTGACTAAACCTTTCCTCTGATACCAACTGTAGAGACCTGAAGCCTGATGTACATGGACATTACATTACATTTGCGGAATACTTAGTACATAACGAAAACACACACACAAGGATCGTAATAGTTTAGTGTCTTTGGAAAATCGGAACATAATCTTCTAATCCTGGTGAAAGATCTTCAATATCTCCCATAAAGATCTTCCATTTTTTTTACCTAAAACCTTTCTTTATATCCTAGGGAAAAGAAAACATAAAAGGGTGAGCTCAAATGCTCAGTAAGGGTATACAAAAGAAATAAAAATCATATCATATCTTTTTGAAAATCATAACCTGCAAAAGAGATCATAATATCTTAACATGGAACAAATCATAGAAGTGAAAATGAGATCCCCATAATTATAACATGAAACTTGAAACTTTGTGGCATGCACACATAATCATGGAAAATCACTTCTTGTTAGTCATGACTCATTGCCAAGACTATCTTAGTGGACAAAGTCCCTTTCTGAACCGAGTTCACTCCTCGTTTCAGTCCTGTATCACTGAACCGAAATAACCTTCCGTTCCAGCCATGTCTATCTCATGAGATATAAAATCATTACCCAATGCATTGGAGGGAGATATAGGTCCCACCCATCTTATAATGAATCCTTTCTTATGTGTGCCACATAATCATAAAACATACATCATCGCATAACACATATAACAAAAATGGGATTCTTGAAACATCATGACATCATAAATCAATTCATATATGATAAAGGAATTCATAAACATAATTCCATCACAACATAGTCAAACCAATGTAAAAATATGGATAGAAACAGAACCCTTTATTATCTTAGATGGAAAATAATTTTGATAAAACACTTGAATTGAATTCTTGAGGAAAATATCCTTTTTCTTCAAAAACATTTTTCCTTTCATAACATGTCATACAACTTTAAAATAAAAGAAGTTGATTAAAAATAAACTTGAAAACTTGTAAAGGAAGCTTCTTTGAAGTAATGTTTTAAAAATCCATTCATTCCGTATAAGTTAAAAAAAACATTCTTCGTACTTTTGTCGGAAAAGTCAAAAAGTACCTCGTACGGAAAAACGACAAAAGATTCCTTTCATATTCTTTACTAAAAACTCACCTAAGGGTAAAATTGGATTTAAACTATTTCAAGTGGATGGAAACAATATTACATATTGAGGGAACATGGATGTGGATGATAAAATACACCCTAGTAAATACTTACGAATAAACAATCTCGGATAAAAATGAGATTGTGATATTTCCCTTACCTTAGGTCCGATTAGCTTTGTACGTGTCCGAAGCTCCTGTATAATGGTTTAAATAATGTTATTGACTTATTCCAGAATCATACATATTGATATGATATCATATATGGTCATATTATTAGCTTCTTGTTAGTAATATTTCATTGTTACTTGTTACTCGGGTCTTTATAACTTTTTGTTCTTATGCGTGTTTTGTCGAATAAATTCGTATTCTTATCTTTAGGTTATAGATAATTCATTTCCAGAATGGTATTAGTGTAGTATATACCATATTCATTCATTCAATTCATTTATATAATCATTATGAAATGAAGATCATGTAGAACGAGTCACATCACATCGTGGAGACGGTATTCCGTACGTACGCACGAGTGATGATATCGTTCCTATGATCGTGGAATTGTATTGGAGTATATATATATTATTTAATTATCAATATTACTTCATAATAATCATATGTAGTTACTCATTACACCATTATACCCATCCTTGTAAGGTGATGGTGGAAAATAGATTACACCACGGCGTGGAGACGGTATTCCGTACGTACGCACGCGCGGTGATTTCATTTTTCCGTAGGATGGATAGAAGGTGAATTAGGGTTGTTTCATATTTATAATAACATATCAGTATGTAAGTAATACTGATGTTATTACTTTATCATGAAACAACTAAAGAAGAAGAAGTTGAAGAAGAAAGAAATTGAAAAGATCGGTAATGGATATTACCTCTTCTTTGGAACGCCTCTTTGAATCCTCCACTTAAGGAACTAAGATTGGTCTTTGGAGAAGACCAGAACCTCTAGGATTATTCTAGGAAAGTGGAGAGGAGAAAATGGCAGGGTTTGGCCGAGCTTGAGTGCTCAAAATTGGTGTGAGGAGGAGGGGGAGGAGGTGCCCTTTTATAAGGGAGGAGAGGGGCACCTTAGGAATTCTTAAAAATATTAATTTATAATAAATATAACCCCACTTAAAAACCTCCAAAAATGCCTCATATTCGAAGATTAGATGATATAGGGTTGTAATCTCATCAACCAATCAAATTTAGACATGTTTGGATATTATTTTAAACCTTATCAATTATATTTAACTCTAAGTTAAATAATTTAACTTTTACCGTGTCTTTTTGTTTTCTTTCACTATATGGTTAATAAACTTACTATAACATGCCAAACGAACCACAAATTGTTTATTATTAATATATATAACCTTATCTAAGTCATTTGGCCGAACCTTAGATTTTTAGGAATAAAATAAGAATTAATAATATAATATTTGATTTAAAAACTATTTTGTGTCAATTTTGACACTATTTGATATATGATTTTTGTGAAAGTCATAACAGAATTATATGTTCGAACCAAGTTGATTAAATCAACATTAATATATCATAGTAACCTAGAAAATTAGTGTAATTCATAAAAAATCTCAAATTACATTTATTTTGGTGTTTATAACATCAATTATGTCAATATTTCATTAATAAGATAATTACTGCGTCATCGTTGTGTCATAAATAAATTAAATTATTTGATGTCTAAAAATTACAAATAAAATACCATCATGTAGGAAATCTTTTTAGCTTTCTAATGAATATTTACAATCGAATTTATCTTATGTATAACCCCATATTAAAAATGATTTACTTATTAAACTTTGATTTTAACTATTTTAACCCTTCTTTAAATAAATACATAATAAATGTCCTAATCTAATCCAAGTGGGCCTAAATGGTCATATTTTTTTCCTAAGTTTGTTTTTGGTCGAATTAAACTTGTCCAATAGAATTAGGACATGTGTTAGGGTAATAGTAATATCATATTTACCCTTAGTTACCCTATTTACTATTAACCGCGGTAAAAAAAAGTAAAAAGTTACTATTCACCAAAAATTATTTTCATCTCATTGAACCACATTTTAGTCCTTGATATTAACCGTGTCTCTCGGATTTTCGAAATTCCATTCACAGAAGTGGTAAAATTAAGTTTTATGCAAAATTCAGTTTTTAACCTACCACTTAGTGGTTTCACTATTCATCAAAAATTGAAAGTTTTCAGAAAAATGCCAAAATTTCATCCTAAGCTATATTTCATATTCCGAATTCAAAAATGAAGTCTATTTTACCAAATTCATAACATAGAAGTTGAATTAATTAATTTTATAGTTAAATCCCGCTATTAAAACAAATAGCGTGTTTTTACGAAACAATATCTATCAAAAGATTGACACTTGTTTATGTCAGGTTTAAATGTGAAATTACGTCCAATGACCAACATTGTATTAAATTGTAAAAATATATTCTAAATATACTTTAAAACCACTCAAATTAATAATTTATCACTATTAATTATTTCGATTAAAAAGTTGTTTTTAATTATAATTTAGTAATTTTCACTATTCATCAGAATATGAAAGTTATCCGAAATGTACCAAAATTTCACCTTAGGCTAAATTCGATACTCCGAATCCAAAAATGAAATCCATTTTGAAAAATAAAATTTACAAAATTTCAAAAAGTGGTTATTACTATTCATAACGGCTAGTTTTAATAGCATATCGTTGTTTAGTGAAACTCGTTATTGCGTACTACACACACTATCGAGGAAGGTTGTGATTGCGTGTAATGCAAGGCAAGTCAAGGATGCGTGTTGTGCAAGCTCCTTTTGGTGTAGCGTACAACACAAGACATTAATAAAATTAAAAAGAATATTTTTCATAAAATCTTGGGCTGTTACAGTAGGGGTGTAAAAATTACACAAATTCATAGGTCCTTGGTGGAGTTCCTTAGCGTAGCACTGTAGTAAAAGACCATGGAATCCCTTTATAATTGTTTTCCATCATCCATGTGTCATAACTTTTGATCTGTATTTCCATTTGGGCTCCATGACAAGTAAAATAGAATATCTCAATGAAATATACACTTATGGAGATGGTGAATAAAACAAGTCTTCATGGATGAAAATAAGAAATCAAATATATATACATCAACATATTTTTCTCATTAATCTGGAAAATCCACACCCTACTAAAAAGTGGGGGTCTTTCCTCTTATACCTCATTGTAGAGTAGTTTTACAGAAAATAAAAACCCAACAAGGAATTAAAGAGAAAAGTGCACGAAACACATTCTGGGGTGTCAACATTTGTTCATAATTCATACATGAATTATCTGATATATTATTTATATATGAAAATTGGTTTTTAATCCCCCGTATTCTAGTTAGCGCTATAAATTTTGGAATATATAAAATATATTGGTTTAGAAAGTGGCGATGTTTATGAAAATTAGCATGGGTCATTCCAATATAGAACATGGATCATACCACATACTATAAAAATAAAATGAAGAAATTGTAAGGGGAGGGGGATTTATGTGGTTGTGTTTTTATTTGGATCATTTCATTTTTGTACATGGTCATGCCACATTTTGGATTTGTAAAATCTGTTTACCAGTAATTTATATATTGTTGTGTAAATTATACTATGTAAATACAATATCAACATAATTCCATGTCATTTTTTGTTGATGATATGAATCCTATTTCTTTTAAGATGTAATGGTTTTTGGATAAGATGTAAGTAGTGTTGAGAATAAAACTAGAAGAACAATTCCCTAATATAAACTTTTGTATGAAATTAATATATTTCTATGTGAAATGATGTGGTGGATTATGTGGTTTGATTGAAAGGGGTATTTAATATGTTTTATTCACATAATAAACCATCTTTTTTAGTAATCCTATAAAATTGGAGCTATTAGTTATTAAATTAATTACTCTTTATGATATGAATTTTTGGTATAAAAATGCATGAGCCTAGTAAATTTATCATAGTATTCTGATTATATTCTAATTAATCATTCAATATGTTTTGTTCTTGTAGGATGTGTAAATTTATTGTGGAAGTCTGAATCAATTCTTTATATGGGAAATTTATAGAGATTTTATGACTAGTGTGGAGGTATTTGTGCATAGAATTTACTAATTATGATTAGGAGGATGATGGTAATGATGACATATATGAAATTTCTTGTAATAATTTGTATGTCATGTTTTTTGGGGATGATAAATGAGAAAGAGGGGAGACACATTTGTGGTGGACACCATAAATTAAAATCACATTCCATAATGGTACATTACTACCCAAACATTATGGATTTTGGTCAAGATAATCTCTTACATTGGACACCCATAAAAAAGTGTGAGATTCGATATGTTTTTGAAATGACCAAAATAATTAATGTTTATTTCTATATATCACCATTAATTTTGATAGTTACATGGTGAAGAGTTATAAAAAGTGTTTTGTGGGTGCATGGAAACTTGATGGTGGTAAAATTATAGTGGGATCCCAAAAATAATACAAATAAATAATAATAATAAAATGGGGACCATGTAGTAATAAAACATCATGGATATTTATTTGTGGTGGTTGTTATTATAAATTGTGATACATAATTATGTATAAAAACTAGATGATTTTTTACAAAATCATGATTATATGTGCATAATTAAAGTTCATGGTTAAATTTTAATTGAATTCATTAAAATAATTGTACTTCTTATATTTATTGTATGCCTTGATTCTTAAGTGTGATTTATTTGCATGTTCATATAATAATTTTGGAGTGGAGTAGAAAAAATAAATTTATATGACCACCACATTGTATTTAATCATTATTTATTTCATTCATATAGAGTTCGCATGGCATTCAGGTGACCTCAAATCTATAAAGTGGAAAATTATTACTTAAGATGGTCAAATTATACATTTCTTGAGGTATATAAGAGATGATATAATTGTAGTTATTTTTCCTCCAGGGAATCTATCTTCTTATCGATAATATAGAGACATGTTTCTTGTATTATACATGGTAAATACATAAAACTTTTTTATGGTGCATTGGATATATATATAATATAGGTTAATTTGTTCCGTATATGCATTGTGATATACCCATGTTTTTATTATCCACCTTATTCCGTATTTATGGTGATACTTTACGGACACTGTCAAAATCTTTAATTTCATCAGTGATGTCGTGAAAATGGATATTATGAACATATTTCTTCAGATGATTTGATCATTCCAAGACAAAAAATTTTATTTTTGTGTTTCTATTTTTATCTTTTTTGATGAATCATATAAAATATAATTTTTAACAATAGGGATGGAATTATTTTCATTGAATATCAAATCAATCATATTCAAAAAATTAAGAAGTTACCCCAACATTTACCTCTTGTGTGTTATTGTTTGATATAATTATGATATGGACTATAATTTTTAAAAATGAAAATATTATAACTCTAATAATAGGTAAAATAATAAATAATTATTATTCTCTTGAATGGGATTCTATCATCTCTCTATGGGTAGTAATTCATCAATGTAATGGGATTGACCAACTTAAATGAAACATGGGATAAAAAATAGAATATTTATCAATGTAACATTAATTTAGATGATGTAAATATTTAAAAAAATATACAAGTGATTGAATATTGGATAATTATAACTTTTGAGAATATCGATTATTTCATCATAATAATAACTAATGATGTTAGTAATATTATTATTAATTTTTATAAAATTGATGATTCCACTATTTATATTTGTTTTTAAAAATAAATCCTAACATATATGATATAAAAAATTATTAATTATAATCTATATATTTGAAGAAACTACAAATTTATTACATATGGTATTTTACAGAATTTCAGATGAGGAACCCCCTTTTTTAGAATTTATTATAAATAAAAATAGTTTATTCTCTAAAAACCATGGAAAAGTTTAAACTCGTGTAGAAATAACATATATTGTTCCCAAATTTTATAGAATATAATGAAAATGATAAAAAAAGTTCCAACAAATGTCACTTAATTCAATGAACCTTAATAAATTTAAATTCAAAAAATTTAAAAGTAATTTTTTATATGTGGTGGAATTAGATTTTTTTTAAATATTCAAAAAAACGAAATATAGTACGAAGATCCTAAAAATGAAGAAAAGTAAGATTAAATATTATAGTGGTATCATGGTATGATTAAAATTATAAGAAATTTTATGTTTTTTCATTGAAAAATGGATTTTTATGATCATAATGATCCTTTTAGGAATGGAATATAAAGTGAATGGTAGAAAAATTTATTTTGTGAATAAAAAACAGATAATAAAATTTTAAAGCAGGGAATAATTATAACTCATCATGATTAAAAATAAAATCACAGGATAAATTATTACATTAAAACCAATCATAATTATAAAAATATCAAGACAAATTATAAATTAAAACCAACCATAATTAAAAAAATGTCTCAAATTATACCATGAATTAAGAGAATGAAGATAAAAAAATATTTAAAAAATAAATGTTTACCTCAAGGAATTGAAACAACGATTTTTTAATAAATCAATATTTTTAAGATTGATGTGGTCTAGATTATTTTTGTTAAAAATTTGACTAATTATGATTCCTCATAAAAGGAGTGTGTGTTTTTGAAGACCTAATCAATTTAAATTTATTTTATTAATGCATTGATAAATTTGAAATATTTTTTTATCAAATAAACTAATATTTAGATTTAATAATTAAATATTTCTTAGAATGATTAATTTTTAAAGAAAAAGGTAAAGATTCTTAATTATAAATTATATCAATATATAATGAATAAATGCCTTCAATTCAATAGATATATGATTACTAGTAATTTCAGAAAATGAAATAAATTTTGTTATTGGAACTTCATTTCCTTCGAAAAATAACTCACTAGTGGTGTAGGATTAATTATTAATTTGAAAAAAATGTAGTAAAATTCTAAATAACCAATTTATACATTAAATGGGAGATAAAGTGATCAAATTAAAATTTTATACACATGAAATTTTTAATTGGAAGTCATGTGGGATTCAAAATATCATGAATATTATATTCAACAAAATATTCATTACAAGAAAAAGAAAAATATTTATTCATTTATAGAGTGATACGACTCTTCAATAAAGATAATGAATTGTTGAGGAGAGGGAGATTCAACAAAGACTAAAAAATGATCCTATATATATATGAATCATTTGTCAAGATGAAGTAAGACTCTAATGAACATTTTCTATATATATTTTAATATTAAAAAAGGCGCCTTATTATTTTTAATTAGGTAGACTATGTTGAAGAATTATTTTTAGACATTATTTATTGAAACAAACTAATGTTATAATATAAGAAACTTTGACATGAAAAAAATATTTATAATATAAACATCAAATATTTATTGGATAAAACGAATGTGAAAGCTTCATTATATAATGAGGTATTAAGAAATATTTTAAGGATATTATTTGATAAAATATATATTATATGATGATATGTCTATAAAAAATTATGAATATATAATTAATTATTATAAAGAAGGTGATATTCATTGAGAAGTAAAAAAGTATGTGTAAAAAAGGAAAATTATTCGAGACAATAGTAGATTTCATTGATTATTTTATGACATATATATATAAACAATATGATTAAATATATAATTATCATCAAATGGTTTTTGGAATATGTGACAAATCATGATAGAGTCCATAAAATGTTTTTCTATGAATCATGTGTATTTAAAATCGCTTTAAATATTGAAGCACACTCTCTGTGTTAGAAAAGGATGATGTAATATTCAAGATAAAGTTGATTTAAAAAATAATGAATGGATAAATGTGAACAAGGAACGAAAAATACCCTAATAAAAGAAATATATTCGATATAAAAAATCTATTTTTGAATAAATGAATAGATGTTTTTATTATTTTGAATGATTATTCAATTTGATATACATAAATACATTTAAAATGCTAATTAATAAAAAATTGTAAGTGTTGATTAATTTATATTATTTTCATCAATGGCATTTCTCATGTGGAATTATATATAAAATATTAATACTTCATAAAAATGACTTGAATCCAAAATAAAGATCATTACTTTCTCTATTTCAAAATAATTATTCAATTATTAGTATCGGTTTTAAATTAGATTCATTTGTTTAATTTATTAATGAGGTAATGGGATACATTGATGAGCCTCCACTTCCCTTCCTCTATTGTTCCGTTTATATTATGTTTAAATTGTGTAATATTTAGAATAACAACTATGAGGTTGTATATTCATGTTAATAAGGGAGAGAACTCACCACCCCAAAAAGAGAAAAGGTGCATTATGGAATATTTTTCAAAATTGAAACATTTGATGACATGGGATGATAGTGAAGAATGATTTCAGTCTAATAAGAGTAAAAAATAAATCCAATACATCTAATTATAAAAACAATATATATAAAGAATCATTTATTGGGTTAATATTAAATATGTACCGATACATTTTTTATATTTTATTTTATATAGTTATATTGAAAGAATGACATATTTAATGAGGTAAATTGTCCCATAAATGAGTTAATGATTTCATGAATTATTTTATACAGTCTTAGGTAACATTAATAAAAATGTGATTTATTAAATTATAAATGAAAATGAATTTTTAATCAATACATTTTTTCAATATATGTTTCCAAATATTAAAATATAAAATAAATGAGAATACATGTTAATTAAAATTGAGAATCTTATAGTGATAGTTTATGAATCAACAAATTCATACTATTATACTAAAAATATGGTATAAATTGATATCGATGATGATTATTAAATTTTTAAATAAATAAAAAATTAATAATTTAAATGAGAGTTTGTGGAAATTTTTTAAATAAATATATAATATTGAGGATTAATTATTTATAACTATATTCAGGTTAACTGTAAAATGTAATGAATGTGGACAAGTGTATGTAAATTTGAATATGAGTAAAATGGATCTTCATGAATGTAAATTAGAGTTCATATATTAAACCTATGAGTTGTGTCGTTGCTTCATAAGATTGAATTGAACATTTTAATATCACTAGTGAGTGATATAAATGATTTAAAGATTATGTATAGATTCAACTAAAGATAAATAAGTGTGTTCTATTTGTCTTTGTTGATATATTATAGTGTCTGCATTATTTTGGATGTTGTGTAACTATGATGATAAATTAAAAAAATTTGATAATCTATAATATGAGTTGTTATATTTTTTTGAATATCATGTGAAATATTTATTATATGATCTGACTTTGACTGTAAAAATATTGAAATATAATGGGTTAAATAAAGGAATTTATTTCAATGATTTTTTAGAATACTGGAAATTCTATGATTTATATATTGAAAAATTCTATATATAATGATGTATGAAAACAAAATAGAACTGAAATAATGAGAAAGTATAATTTAATGAATATTATGAGATGTGGTTGACCATGGTGTAAGAAAATAGTAAAACACATTGAACAAGGTACAAACAGATATGTACTGTCAAAATTTATATACTTTATAAAGTTAATATTTCATCGTCATGTTAATTCAAGGATTTGAGTATTAATAAGAATAATTATTATTCTTGAAGATAATAATATATTTAATTATTCTAAGATTAACTATATCTATTTTTGGTTATATAATCAGATGTAATGGAAGAGGAGTTTCTTCTCCAACTGGTGGTATAATAAATTTTAAATATTTATTCAAATACTCTTATAATATCAGTGATGTTTCTTTACAAAAATGTTTTAAGTAATATTCATATTAAATGGTTCAATTATCACATATACCATATAATAATTACAATAAAAAACATGTGGTAAATTCATTTCATAAACATAACCATGCTCAAAAATTATGTTATCCATAAAATCTGGGATATGAAAATTTGAAAAAATTTTTTTCTTATTCAGTTTAGTTTCATTATAACATGTGGTGTTTGTGAATATTTTAGGAAAATATAAATTCATTCCCTTTATCAAGAATATATTTTGTAATTAAGGAACTTCATGAAAAATCATCATAAATGATTATTCTAGAAACCCATATTCTAGAGTTTCCCTCATATCTTTTTACAGTATATATATATATATATGTGAAGTATGATTTCCCGATATATATTATATCAAAGTGCATTATATGTTCACATCATATCAAATGGAAGTCCTTGTTATGTAGTATATTTTATTCTTGGGTATTCTACATATAGTTTTCAATGGAATTGAAACAACAACGATACATCCTTTGATATTTCATAATGATGAATTTCATTTTATATTGATATTTCAACATCATATAAATGACATGGGTAGTGGAACTTGAAAGGATAGAATTTTTTTTTTCAAAATTTGGATATAATTCTAATCAAGGGTTTCATTAATGGGAACATATGTGGGAATATGGTTAGATGATAGATGCAATAATTATATATAAAATAAATCAGTGATACGTTGTAAAATATGCGAGTGAGTAAAATCATAACTAGAGAGTGTACCAAGATTATATAAAATGAATTAGTATCCACTGATATGGTTTAATATTTTCCAGTACATCATTAATTTTTTTATCTATTCATTAGTCATCCTTATTCAACATGAGGAGAATTAGATTTATTTTGATTAAATTAGATTCATGGATGAACATAAAGATATTATTTTTATCCCATGGATACTCCATTATGGAGTGAGACCATTGAATACATCTAAGGGATTTAATCCAAATATTTCTATGATGAATAAAATTAATTGATCAAGTGGGGAATGTTATATAGTGTTACTCATTTCTCTTTAGATATAGTTTTGGTTTAATAAATATATGATCTTGTGATAGGATTTCTAATAATTTTTTAGGAATGATTATGTTTTAATTGATCTTTATAAACAAATAATTGTTATTAAATCAATCATTAAATAGTTTAACGATTCCATGGATATATCATGCACTAATTGATGAGAAGTGGGTCTTTCTTTACAGCTGCTTCATTTTTAACAAAATGAGATTCATAGCACAAGAGTAGGGACAATGAAATTAATTGATATATTAATATAGATATCAAATTATAAATTTTAATATAAATATAACTGTTTTCTCCCCCATTGGTTGTATCATACCAATCCCTTGTTATTTTATTTTTACAATCATGTTTGAAGATAATAAATTAAATATATGAAGAAAGTCATATTGTATATCATTGGAAATTAATTAAATTTTTTAGTAGTTTAATTTTGGATATCTTATATTTTAATATCTAATACCAATTTTTAATTGAATCGTACATTCCATTAGGTTTTTTTTCAGTTATTGGGTTTGTCCTTACAATATATGATATCATAGGTTATAAGATAATTAAAATGGTCGAATTTTGGAATAACATAGAATATGATATGTTGTGTTTCAAAAAACTAAGGTATCACTCAATGTGAGAATATAGAGAAAGATATCTTTGAAAAATATTATTAATATTGCTAAGCCTGAATCTTCGTTCCAATGGATGATGTCACATCCATCAATTAACAATCATAACTTTTTTTTAAAAATTTGTAAATTCATATGTTACGATAAAATGGATATCTTGAAATGAAATATTGTGTAAAATTTATTTTTTCATAAATATTCAACTGTGAATTAATGTATATAATTTATAAAAAATAAATAAATAGAAGATTTTTTATTTTTGATTTTTTTTTCTAATATATTAAATTGATAAAAGATTTTATAATTAATTATTTCATTTATTTTGAAACATTTATTAAATAAATTTACCATTTTGTGTATTATAAATATTAATATATGAATTTTTTACAGGCTGGCGACAACTTGTTTCTATTTGTTGTGCAGTGTCTTTTAAGATGGGTTCTGGATTTGGATCTATGTGTCTCGTATTATGGTCCTTCTGAACACTTTTTTTATTATGGTTGGAGTTTTGTTTTCACTTTACTAGTTTGGTAGTACTTTTTGGGTCACACATGATCAAAACACTCTTTCCACATTTAAATTTTCATTAATAATATTCGGATTTGAGTACACTCGGTACATTATTTTTCTATAATCATAATATATGTATTTTTACTAAGTGTTTTTTCTTTACTTAATGTAACATACTTGAACCCAAAATTCTGAATCTGGTACTAAAAACATAATCATTGAAGTTATTGCATTAATAATGATAAATATAACCAAATATTAAATATAAAATCATTGAATATCAAAAATAAATGTTTGAACAACTCCATACCAAATGATCATTATAATGTTATAATATTAGAGAATTAATTCTTATATCATACCTAGAAAACATATATTTTAAAAAGTGAACACTTTTAATTAGTATCCATTTTTTCCACAATATATATCTTTTAAAAAGTATCATTTTCAATTTTAATGAAAAATATTTATGTTGTTCAAATTGAGTTCTTAATTGTACTTTCAAATATTTAAAACCTCTAAAAACATTTTAAATCATAATATAACAAAACGAATCTTAATAAGAGATATATAAAAGAATAAGTCTTCTAGTCTAGTGAAAAACATGATAACCCATAAAATGACTTTATTTAGCCCAATATTCTTTTCATATATTATTTAAACCATTTCCATATGAAAAAATAATCTTTTATCCCAAATAATATAATTAAAACCTATATAATGAAAATAAAAACCATTTTGGGAAACATAGAGTGAAATGTTCATCACCATTGTTATAAATAACTAGAGCGCAATTTAATCTATAGGAGAAACTATAAAGAACCAACCCACTGAGGACCTCTTGGATGGTATAATGATGATCTCTCACAACCTCATCCCACCTCCACAAGTTAGGGACTAGAAAAAAGTTCTCAGTAGGTATAACTAATTTACAAAGAATTTTACAAATGTACCTATATGCACGCCAAACCATATCAATATATATTTTTATAGAAATAATAATAGAAGATAATAAAATCTAACTTAAAAACCATGAATTAATATCCTCTAGGGAATACAAAAGAGTATGATAGAATAATATGGAATTTATAGGAAAAAACACCATGCCCAACCGAAAACAATTTCTAAACCAGAGAATAACATGACTAAAGTAATGTTAAGAGAGCTCAATTCCTAATATCCAAGATCGACCACCATATGTAGTCAATAAACCTATGTTTCACTTTTTCCCAAAACAATCAAAACTGATCTATCTTTTTTCATCATAATATCCAATGCTTGTGGTAATATACAATATTTTTCTGAGTATATACATGTCCAGGGGGAAACCATGACAACTAAAATGGAATGGTAGCGATATTCAACCATAGTCATCTATATCTAGAGAAAGCAGGAAACAAAAACCAAGAAACATATTTTTATTCATAACTAATCTCACACCAGAGATAATGTGGATCTCTATCTGATAACCCATTCAATGTAATGTATTCCTGAAGCTTCAATACTCCATCATCAATGACTATCATCAAACATACCCTCCATGGGAATTTTGTGGAGGGGTCTTCTCATTACCATTGAACTCCAATGTCAATAGATCCATGCAACATAGTGGATCTACACACTATCGGTGTTCGATGATGGTGGTGTACAAATCAATGGATAGGGGACTCAATCCCATTAATGGGAGTATCATTTTTATTGTGTAATGAATATGGCGTACATTCAACCTGGGAGTACTATCTCTTCTTGAAATCACTCTGATGATCCTACCATGATCAAATCTATCAATATGAATCATCTAAATAAGTGTCATGAATGGAATTTCTCACATTGTATCAATAAAATCATTTCAATATACACCAATATGTTCAATGTTGGAAACTAGTCAAGATATAATACTCATGGGAAAAACCATAGTAAAAAATAATTTAGATATTAGAGATAGAATATTAATATAGGAATGAATGATGTGCATTCTATTCAAACATAATGTGGACCCACTACACCTTATTTTCATTTCCTCCTTAGATATTGATTAGAAATAAATTACACCAAAAATTTCATGTAAGGATCCCAAAAGTCATGTCTCAACCACTTATTCCCCACCCTTTTTCTCATCGTTGGTCTAGTATATTCTTTTATGGGTCGATTTAATTCATTATGTGGAATTTTCTACCAAACAAAGCCTTGGGTGTGTGAAATTAGAACACAAAATTACCCCCTAGAAAAGGTAACATGGTTTGTCGGCCCACCTTCCTGGAATTTGATATTTAACATTACCAGGGACATATGTTATGTGTTCCTCAGACTACATGGTGTGTAGTTGTTATTTTCACAAAATGAATGGATTCCAAAATAAACATCCATATCCACTCTCATGGCAATAAACCTCACCTATTGACATCACAAATTTAATGGGAAATACCTTAGGCTATAATTTATAAGCCGGAGATAGCTGGAAACATAATATATTGATCCACACCAGTCTTGTGTTTATCTATTGTGTGTCCCAATCAGCTATAACCATTCATGGAACTCGAATCCATGATGTAACACCTATAATTCATCCTAGTTCCAAGAAAAATAATGATTCATTAATCATTTTCCAAAAACCCATGAATTTTTGGGGTAAATCATGCTTTAATTCTCCCTAACAATTTCTAACCATGAGAATGTATGCCAATGGTGAAATATGTGAAAATGTGTAGGGGAAAGGCACAACAACACATGTAAAACTATGGTTTTCCAATATATCATAGAGATGGATTCTAGAGTTCAGATATCTAGGGCAAGGATATAGAATAGAAATATAAAAATTAAATAATTTAATATAATTCATCAATGTGTTCTCAGGAAGGGTGTTCAATAAATAATAATACATAAAGTATATCAAATTAATTCTTTTATTATTTAATGAAGAAGGAAGAAAACACAATTCAAGAGTCATACCTTGATTATGGATTGATCATTGGTGAATAATTCATTTTCCTGAAACCAAGTCTCTACTCATGATATGTCAAATTATTTGTGAAAAACATTGTATGTGTGATATTAATATATTTCATATATTTATGATTTCAATTCTATTATCATATGACATCACATTACCTCACATTTTCAGTCCCTAACTCTAAAAAAATTTCATATTATATTTCAAAATCTTGCATGGAAAAATCAGGTTTACTACATTATTCACCCATTCACAGTTTATCATAGTTAAAAATAACTACCTGAATTAAAAGGTAGGGACACAAGACTTGTATTTGACTATGTCAATATAAAGAAATATATTGTAGACACACACACTTCTATAGAACACAAACTAATGGAATGGTATTTCCATGTGGGATCCTATACTACTGATCCTCGATCTTTATTGGGTACACAATAATGGAGGCTCCATCCTTGATTTCCATCTCAACATAGTCAACTATGTGTGTAGGTTCAATCAAACATCTTTTGAGCATTGGAACACGAAATACATAATATAACCACTCTAACTGAGGTTTATAAGCTTATAAAAAAGCAACCTTACTATCCGACTACATGATCTCTAATATCCCCATTAACTAATGGGATTTTTTCCATCCTAGGATAAATGTCCCAAATTATTTTGATGGATTGAAAATCTGGAAAACATGGAATCCCTCATGTAACTCTATGGTCTTACAGTATCGATCTTCAATAAATTTCACTCAACTCTATACTATCCTCATCAACTTGATGATCATCTGGATCTTCTTTTTCATCATATGTACAATCTATATCCCATAAAGAGATGTCTATCCAATATCAACTTAGCACAAGGGTGACATTCACAGTATCTTAAACATGTCCTTATATGGATTCATGCTAATAGTATTGTGATATATAATATTATAAATATTATATACAAAATAAAATTGATACTTTTGAATCGTGAGGAAGTCCAAAACATAATCCCTCAGCATATAATACAAAACTTGTATAGTGAACTCGATCATCCAATATGTTTTGTGGGGAAACCCATACTTATCTTCAACTAGGTCCTAAATTTCTCTTTTAGTCATCTCTATGTCTATTATTTAATCCAGATATCTTGATCAATGATAATTTTCAATGGTACCCCAGGGAGTCAGATGATCTCTTGCACATAAAATTATTCTCCACTCTCCCCTGAACTGTGCATCCAAATGGAAATGAGTTATGATAACATTTGTTTTCGATCAAAAATCACTGAGATGAAATCATGATCTTTCATTTTTGGTTCATGTATTGTCATAAATCCGCTATATTTTTTCATTCATTTAACTCTGGGATATCAATAGGTTGTTTCAAACCTTTCAAAACATGGTGCCCTTCCATCACTTATTAACATGTGATACACTATGTGATGAAATCAGTGAAACTCTTCCACACACCAGATCACAAAAACTTCCATTGAAGTTTGATGTGCATCTTCTATATACTATGATGTAGATACAAAGAAGATATGTGAAACTACCTCATCACCACCTCTCACATAATGACTGAAACTACTTTTCATCACTGGAAATGGACAATATTAACACCTCCTTTAAAAATCATCTTCTAGTTATCCTAAAAATATCTATTCATATAGAGACTTGAAGTCGATGTCTCAAAGTATATCCTCCCTCATAATCTAAAGAAACACAAGTTCCCATAAAATAAACTATAGAAGAATTTTATTAAACTTTTTTACTAGGGTCATCAATAAAGAAGAAAACATCTTATAGGCTTCCTCCACCACATGTGAACCTGAATTGCAATTATGGGAATCGAGCACCTTGTTTCCCATACCATTAGTTTAATCTCCCTTAATGTTATAGTATTATAGGAATTCCAGAAATTGATTATATTTTGAGTTAATAAATTTTTACAATGACATACATGACACTCGGTTTGCTAGAGTAAACAAAAATAAACTATCCATCAATATAGTACCTCAACATCTTCAGAGAAAATAATGTGACAGCTAACACTCAATCATTATTCGCAGAGCCAAAATCATGGGTTCTCAACTTCTTAGGCCCATATGGGATCACTACCTATCACTACATAGACACTTAGTTAATCATAGATCTTGGGGAATCACAACACACTATGTAGTCCATGACCTCCTCCGACAGTCTCAAAATAGGATAAATCTCCATCCTTACCATTAAATACTTGAAGTCTCTCAAACACTACTTTGTCCATCTATATTTATGCACATTCTAAGATAGGGTGGTAAAGGGGGACACATTCCTATATAATACATCCATGATCCTCATGTTAAACCCTTCTGAGCTATGAAAACATTAAACCTAAATCATACTATTGGGTAGCTCTTAATAAATTACTATATCAGTATTTAATAGGTAGACTAAAAATTAATTCATAGAAATAGAAAGTACTAAAAAGTGAATACATAAAATCTAGAACTACCACATAGAGATATTATTAGAATATTGGTTCTCTCTGAGAAATTCTATGAACATCCTGAAGTGTTTTACATGCTCCTCCTCTTACATTGAATTGATGAGTATTTTGAAAATAAAGAAACAAATCAAATTGGTCGATGCTTGGGTTGAAGATCAGGTTCATCAATGTAATAAACAAAGTGAGGGTGTTTTATATATTAAAAAACCCACCAGTAACTCATAATGATTTTAGTGACATAAATATTCCAAATTCATAATATTAGGCTTAAGAAAAATCAATTGGTGGTTGGTGGACCAATAATTGTTCTTCAAGAAACAAATCACACATTGAAACTAACCAAATAGGTTCATCAATCTTCTATGGGGGGTAACTGTTCATTGTGATGACCTAGTTTAGGTGAATATATTCAACATAATGTCCCAATCCCTTATCTAAAATCATCAAAAAAACCCATATCTTCCTAGGGGAACACCAGTTTTGAAAAAACCCATCTCCCAATGGACCTCCAATTGCATACACATACCCTAGAGCTCAGTAGGTCCTGCCTATTATATCATAGAAGATATCAAAGGTAATCCTATAACATCATTAAGGAAGATTTCTGTAATATCCTACACAACATGATGAAATAAATTCATGAAGATACCATTACACAAAGGGATAATATCACCATCAGATGGATGATGAGATTAATACACAAACATGAAGGATTACTCACTCTGCCATGAGATCTCACTCAACCATAAAGAAGAATCTCATAGCTTTTATCCAATGTCATCGGAATCAACTTCTATGATAGACAATATGGGATTGAAATATGGTAACCCATTCAATAACCAAGATAAAATTATGTATATTTATAATGAAAACCAATATGTCTCATGTTAAACTATCTCCACCAAAAAATAGCACCAAATTTCAGTAGCAGAGATATATCAAAGTAACACACCATTTTAGAACCTTGAGAAATATAATTTGTGATAAAGTCTCAATTGGGACATATAACTCTCTCTTAAGGGATATACAAATTAAAGAGTGACTCCCACTTATTTCTATATGTTTGGGAGAAAGTGTATAATTAACAAAGATCATTCCTCGTATAATCTATTGAGTTACTAAGTTGTAATCCCATGTAAACTATAGTTGTATGTTGCCTCATCCTCCATATCCTTGAGCCTTGAATGGGATACATGGTGGGATGTGTGAAGTAGCTCATAACATATCCATCCACCAGTCGCTTTTCCACATAAATCCCCACCTACTCCTATAGTCATTCTGCCTCCTTGGGGGGTACCTGTGACTCTGCATGGGAGAACCTTGATCACGTTTATATCCATATCATGGTGGTATATCCACAATATTCAATCCCTCCGTCACTCTACGGTCTGAGAAATCAGGGAAATGTTATCATGACCATTATATATATAACATTTCCCCCACTATGGGTTTATATGGTCCTCTATGTGGTCCATGTGATACATGGCCATGTGAGATAGTCTAATAATGGTTATACCTCTCGTAACATATCATTTTTCAACTTTCATCCACTATAGATGGCTCTACCTTGCGATTCCCACTGTCAGGACCAACGGACTGGCCTCCCTCTAGTATAAACCTAGTTATAAATAGACCATTCTCAAAAACAACTACATTGATTTAGATACATAAGGACACCATAAAATCCAATATGTATTTTTAGATACCCTACTCAAAATTCATAACTAAGAAGAATACAATGTTCACCAAGTCGCGGGAGTATTGCATATGGTCAATGAACATCACAACATAAAAATAAATAAAAAATATACCCCACTATATCATCATATCTATTGCATGAATGTCCTGAAGGCCTTCATTTTTATTGATTTTTGATAACCCCCATTTCAAGGCATGAGGGGGAACCCTTATAAGGCCCGTAGGTTCAGATATTACATGGCATGTAGGCTTAGTAGATACATGACCCAAAGGTATTATGGAATTCAATAGGACTATCTACAAGGAACAGCACCTCCCCAGCATCTGCATCCTAATAGTAGCTATCCAACTTTTCATTACCGTCTGGATAGACTTCCCATGAAATCACAGGCTGGTACCGATGGCATAGCCATACACTCTCATTCTGACAATCCATTTGGCTCTACTCTGGTGAGTGCACCTACTCTAAATCCTCTTCTGGGGTGACTTCTTTTTTGTATTGTGTCTGGGGCCTGCATTCATGTGGCCTGAAGGCCTTGGGGTGGCCCTAAGGCCTTAAGGAGGCCCAAAGGCCTTGAGAATCAACATTCCCAAAGGCTTTGAATATTAACAATGTTCAACCGAGGGGTGTATTACTCCAAACAATACAACTATTGGATGTTAGAAACTATTTTTTCTGAAAAATCATGGTTCATTGTGACTAGATTGTGAAATCACCCTATCTCCCCATGAAAATGACCGGTCGTCAGCATGACCATATAATCAATCTGGGTCTACACAAGCCTTAAGATTCAGATTTCATATGTGAGACATTCTTACACTACCTGTGGATCTAGATCACAATGAAATCCCAACATCCTCTTGTGCAGGAACTCGTATGATTCAATATGACTGTGTGTATCCTCAGTATGATGTACTGGTAAAATTGACTAATAGACAGGTGGTGTTGATGTTACCTTCCATTATGGAGGAAACATATAATGTGATTTCCATAGAACTAATTCCATATTTCTCATTATAATGTCATCATGATCCTAAATTGGAAATAGTTTGGTTGTCTTCATTGAGGAATATTCAAAGTTATCATGATTTACCACAATCATATGGTAATTTATATATTTATATAGGTACATGACTAAGTAATAATATTCAATGGGATCAATACTATATTATTCATGTACCAATTTTTATGCATTCAATTAATTAGTAAGTTGATTTGTAATGTAGGTTGTCAGAGTGCTGCTGTATGGATACATCTATTGTCGCACCAAGAGTGGGTTCTTTGGCCTTATTCTGTATATGGGACACATCAAAAATTTTAAGTATATTCTCTATAAGTACTCACTGCAGACTTTTATCTATAATAAACTATGGAAAACCAACCTTTGATTCCAATATTTAATGAACTGACCCACAAATGACCCCTTGGTGAGGGAATAACCAAGTCGTCACAACCCCAATCCTACCTCTATAGACCATGGTATGGGAAAAGGAACTGAAAAATAATAAATAATAATGGTGGAAGTATCCTAATGTTCCATTATGCAAATACCCAACCACCTATATACAGAAGTTCATAGGAATACTAATAATGTTATATAACATAAAGAGTAAAAACCATGAATCTCATAACCTATAGAAAATACAAAATGATATTATAGTTTAATACAAAATGTAATGGGGTACACACCCAACTAGAAAATATGTACCAACAAGAAAATATCTATAATATAGTAAATATTTTAGATATATGTTCCTGAACAACAATCCAGGCCATAATGAGAGGTCAATGTACCTAGGTATCATAATGTCCAATTGTAATCACCATGGATATGTCATATTATTCATACGAAAAGCACGTGTGTAAATATAATGTATGGATGAGTATATAAATATATTACCAGATTCACTAGAAACCTAAAAGGGGCATGTAACAACCCACCCTTAATCACTAGATTTATAATAATCTCTTTTCTACGAGCCATAAGTGACATTCCCAGGACATCTAAGGGTGGAAATAAAATAGAAGGGAATTAAAGGAAATTGGGGAAATTTTTACATGAATAACATGAAAACTATCATGAAATAATATCCATTATTGACTAAATTACTCACGAGTTTAATTTTCATAACACAACACAACAATATTACATAATAACATTAGTATACAAAAAACAGGAAAATAATTTTAAAGGCTATGCTCCAAGTCGAAAGACATCCACACCAAATTGGTATAATCCCATACCAAGATTAAGACACTGCAAATATACAAATTTTGAAAACAAACCAAAAAGTCATGCATAGTCACAAGTTGATTATGAAATATGACCCTTCTTTGTATCTTGGTAGATAATAAGGTAAAGTCTAAAATAATTCTCAAATTGGGGGGGGGGGGCTGTAACACTCAGTTAGATTTCACCCAATAATTATCATCACACTCAATTAGGAAAAGACCATGTTAGAGAATTTTTATAAAATAGTACAAAGGAAAATGTGAACAATATTCCAAAAAGTAAACATCATTCTAATAAAAAATAGCCAGAGAAATATTTTAAAACCATTTCATATCCATTGGAATAACTAACTAATTTCACACCCATAAACACAAAAAATTCATGGTATCATGGACCTTCCTATACTCGTGAGTGTTATTTCATCCTATAACCAACCCCTCCCACGGTAACACACTTAATAGTTGTTCTTCCAAACATAATTCATCCTAAATCATCATTTTCTGATCAGGGTATTTCTAGCCATTTATTATTCCAAATTATTATTATTTGATAGAGGTACTTATGACCATTACCTATCCCACATAAACATGAACACACACCACACCATTATTCCAAAAATACCAATAAAATATTCATTTAACAAAATCTCACCTTTCACACCCCTATAGAAGTCACATCACCAGGAGTTTTATAATCAATTTCACAAGTTATTTCCAACAAATCAAAACAATGATTTTGAGAATATCAATCCAAAATTATCAATAATGGTAAAATGTGAGATAATCCACCTACCATAATAATGTTTACATATAGGATCCAAGATAATTCAGCATATTATTGTGTTGTTACTCATCACTTTATCAAAATCCAAGAATATATCATCAAGACAAACTTGAACATATAGATTTGGGTATAAAAATAATATTAATGGTTCCAATCAAGGGACATTAGAGTATTCCTCATGATAAGGGTGAACAGAACCCCAACCATATATTCCAATGATGACCACTCTAATATTAGATGTCACTAGAGCTTAGATGATGACGATTTCAAAATTTCACTTATTGAAACACTGGGAGTTGAAAGGGATAAAAATAGAACATGGGATAAAATGTATGAATATTTTGTTTAAATTATCCATCCATGTATTAATGATATATTTTTCTTAAGGTTAGTTGACTTCCAATATATTATTTTAATTAAATCCATAAATCATGATGTGATGTGGGGATCTCAGTCAAATATAATTGAAACTAGAACTACATGATAGTTTAACACTTCTCGGTTATATAAATTTTCCAAATCCCCTACTATTTTTTATTTTATAATAGGGATAAATTGTTCCATATTATTTAGATGGTCCACTACTACCATTATGAAATCATGATTTCATAATGTTCCTAGTAGGCCTATGATATATTCATAAAAATATGCTCCTACATCCATTCAAGTAGAGGCATAAACACTAGAATACTGTCTATCCTTTAATTATATTCCTTTACCTATTGGAAAGTTAAGAATTTCATTACATACTCTGTAATTTCATGTTTTATCCCTACCCAACATAAATTAACATTCATTTCCTTATAAATTTTCATAACACCTAGATCAATATCTCATTTAAAATACTGATATGATTAAATGAGACTTTCAATGAAATAATGAGTAACATAAATCAATTTCATGAAACATATCAAGGAATTCTCATCTATTTTATAATTATCTATAGTCTCCACAGCATTTAGGTTTATCCAAATGGTGTTCTAGTCAAAATATGATATTTGAGTTTATTTTAAAAAATTCAATATATCATGAACATTCCCAAATAAAAATAAAATAATTACACACAATGTGAATCACTATCTAAATGCATATTACTAATTATTCTCTTAAACTTCCAACGGTCACGGGATTCTTGAACCCTATCAGTGTATAATTTATGACTCAATGCATCAACCAAAATATCCAAATTATTATTTCTATATATCAAGTCAAAATACAATTATTTGGAGGTACTCCATAAATTTTAATTGTCTTATGTTCACGTCTCTCAAATAAAATATGTTTTTCAAACTATTATTATAAGTGAAAACTATGAAATTTTCCACAAAGATTTTATACCTCCATGTTTTTATTTCATGAGTAATAGTAGTGAATTCCAGGTCATGTGATGGATATTTCCTCTCATTAACTCATAACTATCTCAAACCATAATCCAAAATATAGTCTCCCCACATGATAACACAACCAAGATAGGACCCATATGAATCACAATATACAACATATTAGTTATATGGATTTCAAAAGAATATGTTCGGTGTTGAGGTTACATACGTCTTATGTCTTAAACATAATTTTTGAAATTTATCATTTAATAAAAATTGAGTTCCCATTCTTTTTAGAATAGTCATGAGAGATGAAATGACACATGCCTGCCGTAGGGTGTCCCAAAAGAAAATTAATTTTCGTAGTGCAGTACAGTGGCTGACTAAGTTCGTCTCACATGATATTTTTTTTTCATTCACTCACTTAATCTAATTCACCTTAAATACTTAATTTTGGTAGTTTCTATATAATATATGAATGGAATTTAATTTATAAAAAATAAAATAATTAGAAATATTTAATACAAATTAATATTAAATTCTAAACAAAATGGAATTAGTGAAGAAAGGAATCTATCCCTAGGAAACTTTTAGGGAGCACCTTCATTGAATAGCTTCAAATATTCTTAGTTAACACACTCTATTGTATATGTGTACATATTATTCTAGCCTTGTTATGAATGAAAATTCAACTTAGTGATATTAAAGAACACCCTCCATCCACATTCTCAATCAATGGAAAATGGTTGTAGATTAATATGTTAAACATTAGATAACCACAATGAGGATTAAAGCCAGTGTATATTACTCAGTGAATTAACTCAAAAAATATTAAAATATTGGTCTTGGGTTCAAGAACATAATTACTCTCTTGAGATATTCCTAGGATTAGTTACTCATGATCATGAGTATTATATTTCATGATGGAATGATGAGAACAAGAGAAGAGGGTGGATGAGTGGACATAGAAATAAAAAAATGCATGAATTTATTAGAAATCTAAATTAAAATTGAGAAGTAGAAAATAAATAAAGAAAATAAAGAAAATAAAAAAATTGTGGGAATATTTTCGACTAGACTCCATTGGTGGATACCTCCTCTTTGGTGCCTTGAAGGAATGGAAAGAGAATAAGATGATTTGGGAAGCTGAGGAGAACCTCCTTTTATATGTAAAATTATATACTCCAATAGTTTGTAAATTTTTATCCTAATAAATTGTAGATTTATGAGTGGACCACATCATTAATTTTTTTCATTAATTTTTGGTCGTTCACCCAAAAAAATTATCTCATTTGGACACCAGATGAAGGAGTTATGAATTTTTCATTGGTAGTTTCTTTTTTTGGATGTAGGTTCCATGAAGCTTTTTTCAAATATATAACATCGAATAGAAACATTGATGACTTCCAAACTCCCCCAAATTTGATATATAGCTAGACCTATGTGTCATCATGCTATCCCAGGTGTAATCCCATCAATTGAAAGTGTGTAGTCCATGATGTGGTTCTGTTACAGTGGTGGGGTCCACGCTGTCTGCCCAAAAAAATATTCATCTTAATTGATTTTTTAGGCCCTTTAGATGTCTGAATTAGCTCATGGTCCAGGAGATCAAATTGGAGGAAATAATATAAGGATTCAAAAAAAATGATACTCACTCAATTTGAATTTATATTTTAAATTAATGACAAAAATACCCCTATGATAAAAAACTTTCGAAATTTCAGATTTAATAGCTTTTTTCATTTAAGCTCAAAATACCACTAAACCATAAAAAGGGACAATTTCCCATAAAATAAATAAATGGTGGGTTTTTATACAATTATTTTTAGTTTAAAATATAATAAAATGTTAGCTTCATCACTCCCCTACACATAAACATGGCACTCCTGGGAAATCAACCTATATCCAAATCAAAATCCACATACCAATCAAAATTGAGAAAATATCAATGTTCACATCCAAAATAGATGTCCATCATGTATCATATTTGAAAAAAAATTCTCTCTCATTGTCATTTCAATCATTAAATTTTTTTCAACCTCATCAATCAATCTATGCCCCAATCACACCCTACCTCAAAATGAATTTTATGTCACTCTTCACTCAAGAGAAATTGAATCTAGAGTTATGCTCATACATGAAAATAGAGAGTATCACCATAGATTTGTAAAAATTCCCATTTTCCAACAGCGTAAAACATAAAAATGATTTCAATAATGATGCCTTTAATTAGCAGTTCAAATGATTCTGTGGCTTATGGTTGGTGGGAAAATGATTGAAAAATGTATCAATCTAGAAAAGAGTAGTTTGGACCTTTAAGTACAATTCATGATTAATTCAAGTTAAAAAACAAGAAAATTACTCTCTCAATCATGCTTGAAAATTAAAAAAAACACCACCACATTTTATGACATGTTACAAGATCCATGAAGATATAAAAAATAATGATATAATTTATGTTCTCCCTCTTTTTTAAGCTCCAAAATGGAACAACTTTATTTTATTGTACTTCTTGTTTAATTTGTTATAGAGGATGAGCTGAAAATTGAATATAATGAATGAATTACAATTCATGCCCTTGATCTTTGAGATGGACATGAGTCATAAAACAATGTACCATGAGGAATTCAATCTCATCCCCAAATTGTTTTTATTTTTTAAGCTGAAATGGATGAAACAAATAAATCAAAATGAAGTGACAGCACATGCCCAATTATCTTATTATCCATGGACCAAAATATTAACACACACCTCTCACCACCCATAAATGATACGCATCCAAACTAATACACTAGAAGGCCCATTACCCCACAGGTAAACTTGAAAAATCCAAGCAAAATTACTAAAAGTGTGGGTAGGTAAGGAAAAATTGGATTGTAATGTGGATTAAACCTATAAGTAAATTCATGGTGTCTAAGGGCTTACAAAGAATAAATGTTAAAGTGGGTCTCAAGATAATATCTGGTGAGCCAAAGAGATGCCTCAATAATTTCAAATACATGCCTTGAAATCCAATACATTGAAAAAGAATATTCACAAATTTGCATTCTCATAAAAAATTAATGGTTCCTTCAAGATACTGTGGGTATTAGGAAGAATATGCAAAAGTAGTTTAGAATACCTCATTGGATTGGAAAACATTTTTTACTCAGTGTTTCTTGAGAATGGATTTCAAAAATCAATCATACTCCTAAAAATGATTGAAAATTCATTTCAAGGAAAAAAAATTTATATCAATAATCATTTAAAATCCATTTTTTTAAAAATAATTTCAACACATTGAAAACCAATTTATGTGTGAAAAGTGATAACAATATTCACTAAAGTAAGGAATTCATAAAATCATGATAAAACAAAATGAAAATAATATAACAAGAACTATTCAGGTTGACAGTCCCCCACACTTAAATATTACTACCCCTTATTTCAACTCAACAAAATATAAATATATAAGTAGAAAAACCAAGTGAATGAATGATTCAACCATATAATATTTTTTAAGTGGATTCCGGGAGTTAATATTCTAGTATTAACCACTTTATGACTACAAAAAAGTAATAAAAATAAATAAGTGAAAAAATAAAAAGGAAAATTAAGGGAATAGAAAAGAGATAATTATTAGTTTAGATCCCCAAGAGAGTGATATGTCTTTATTTCCCCTAGTCAAGCAGTTTTAGTGGATTATCCACAATAAGAGTGTGGGTATGGTTTCATTTATATGAACCACCACATGTGACTTTTACTAATGTCTACGAGTAAACAATAAATATTGAGAATCCCAATGAATACAAGAATGTTCCAAACCCCCATGAATGAATAAATATGAAATTTGAGTTTTGAAGTGGGGGGATAGAATATAGGGGTGCTCCCTATTGAATTTTTTGGTTTCCTCCTATATATGGTATACAAAAATTTTTAGATGATGTAGTGACACCACCATCTTCTCTAGCTCTTCTTCTTCTTCTATCCCAACTACTTGAGTGGTCTCTTATTTAACATCCAAATTCTACTCTATTTGTGATATATCCAAAATTTCAATAGAAGAGATGTCAGATAACAATTTATCTTAAATAAGATTAAAAAATTAATAATTAATAAATATATCTTCTCTTTCTGGTAATTCATCTCAATAATTGATCTCTTCAGGAAGGACCATTGGAAACATAATCTCAGCTGGTGAATCTTCTTCATTATCTTCCAAATAAAGAGAGAGGTATAATGTGTCTACTGTTCCATTATCAAGGTTGGGACGATTATGTTTCATGTAATATTCAACAGAGATATTCTAGGATTCTTCTAAAAAATATTGATCTCCCATTACTGCATCAGTTTAAATGTGTATATTTGGGACCTCCCTGAGAAATGGGTGAGTGTTAGATGATGTAATTAGTACCTTTATATGTTCTTTATCACCCTCCTCTGGTTCATTAACATAAAAATGATTGGTGAAATCACTTCCACAACTCGTTATGGTACAGGTTCCATCTCTGGTTCAAGTTGTTCTTGGGATGTGTGTATATATTCAGTAATAAATTCTATTTGGATCTCCTTGTTTTTCACATTATCACTAATCCTTTGAAACTTGGAATTAAGATCATTATAATCATTTTTGGAATGTAATGGAATTTATAAAATTAAATGAAATAAAAATATTCAATTCCAATTAAAATTAAAAACTAAACAAAATGGAATTAGTGGAGAGAGGAAGTTCTCCCAGGAGAACCTTCCGGGAGAACCATCATTGACCAGCTTCTACTATTCCTAGTGAACACACTCCATCATATGTGTGGACACCATAGTCTTCCCCAGTTCTGAATGAAAAGTCCACATGGTGATCACCAAGCACACCCTCCCTGAACCTCTTCATTCATGGGAAAATTGTTGTAGATTAAGAAGTTAAACATTATATAACCAAAGTGAGGATTACACCCACAATATATTTTCCTAGACATTAACTCAAAGACTATTATAATCATGGTGTTTGGTTAAAGAACCAAATTCCTCCATAGGGATATTTTTCATATTATTTACTCATGATCATGAGTATTATAGTTCAATATGGTAATATTAGGAGAAGAAAAGAGGGTGAATTGGTGGACACAGAAATAAAAACAATGCATTAATTTATTAGAAATCTAAATTTCAATTGAAAAATAAAACAACAATAAAGAAAATAAATAAATTAAAAATAATGGGGGATGATTTATTGGTGGGATCCCTTAGTGGAGATCACCTTCTTGGTGACTTCAAAGAATGGATGGGGAATGGGATGAATTGTGTAGGAGGCGAGGACCTTATTTTATAGGCAGAATTATGTACTCAAAAAGATTGTGTGTTTTTGTACAAATAAATTTCTGATTCATGCGTGTAGCCCTTCATGAAGTTTTTTACTTAATGTTTTCATCATTCACCATCCAATGTTCAGTTCATTTAGATACTTATGGAAGGAGTTATTAATTTTCCATTAGATGTTTCTTTTTTTGGATGTAGGTTCTAGGAAGCTTCCATCAAAAATATAACATCCAATATCAACATTAATGACTTCCAAACTCCCACAAAATTGATGTATATCTGAACTTATGTGTCCTCGTGTTATCCCAGGTATAATCCCATAAATTGATGTTTCTTAAGCTAATATGTGGTTCTGTTACAGTAGTGGGGTCCACACTGTCCACCAGAAAAATATTTAACTTAATTGATTTTTTAGGCCATTTAGATGGCCAAATCAACTCCTGGTCCAGCAGAATAAATTGGAAGAAATAAAATAAGGATTCCAAAAAAAAAATAACAACTAAAACATGATTTATATATTATAATTAATTACCATAATACCCCAATGATAAAAATCTATCAAAATTCCAGAATTGACTACTTTGTGCATTTAATCTAAAATTACTACTCAAACCTAAAAATGTGAAAATTACTCATAAAATAACACTATGGTGGGATTATAAATAATTATTTATATTATAAAATATATTAACATGTGATCTTTATCATGAAATTAAATAAAAATCTTGTATAATGTAGATATATTATCGTGAAAACCTTGGAAAACTAAATAACACAAAAATATTAATTTTTTCATCCAATAGACCACTACTTCTATCAATCTATGATCAATATATATTCATACTATTTAAATGAAATAACTAAGAAAGATAACTACTAATATCCAATATTCACTCATAGAAAACAAATCATACAAATTATTTCTTCTAATGTACTCATTACTATATCCAAGGGCTCTTCAATTTCCCTCTTGCTTCCAAAATAATGAATAATATCATCATCAAACTCAAATAAAAAATAATTTTCAAATATATGAAAGATAAAAATAATTAAATCTTTGAAACTTTTCCATGTGTATTTTAGGAAATAGTAATGATGAAATACTCATAATGGAAATAGTGACTCTAAAATGAATTTTTATAAATATCTTCTCTTTTGACTCTATATTGATGATCTCCAAAGTGGAGAAAAAATTTCAAGATCTATTTTCCACCATTAAATTGGTCAATGAGGTCATCAATATGAGGAATATAATATCTGTTGTTTTTCATGGATTGATTTCATTTATGATAGTTAACTCATAACTGAAGTTTATCATAATCCTTCCTTATTAAAAAATATAATTATCTTAACACTATATAAATTTTATGGTAAACAATTATTTTCCATCTCTTCATGTTGATCCTTTAGCTCTCACAACAATATCATATCCATTTTCAATGTTGGTAAATAAATAAGAAATTTTCTCAGGTGTATATTTATAGTAAACATGATTACACACTCTATTGGTAACGTAAGGGAATAATTAAAAATAATCATCTAGGTATTAATCCACAATGTCATGAATAATCTCATTACATGTTTAATCTAGAGTTTCCAATGTCATTTTCAATAACAATCTATAAATTTATCTATCTAAAAACACTAGAGGTCCTACTCTACATGAATATATATCTAAATCTCCCTTTAATTCATAAAGAGATCCTTATGGGGAGTTAAATTTCTTGTGTTGGGCATAGAGTTATATATATGCTTTAAACCCTTCAATCATATCTATACCAAAGAAAAAATTAATTACTCTCATCACCATTATTGTAAACACCAAGATAAACTATACTACATAAATGGTAATAGAGCAATCTAGGATGTGAAATCCTCTACACTCCCACTGTCTAAGTGGTTTACTTATATTCATTACATGCGACATCATTTCAAAGTGGAATGTTAATTTTTTTAACCATGGAAGAATAAATGAGAGAATGGGAATCACCAATATCAAACAAAGAAATTCCTAAGTGTGGAACATAGATTAATGTTTCCATTAGTTGTACAAGGATATATCTTCTCACTCAGATTATCCTTTTCTTCTCTATAATGATATCGATCAGTTATCATTGGATTGATCTTTCTTCCTTACTTAGGTGTCAAAGGAACAAATAATTTGTTCCTGGAAACATCATAGTTTATCAGTGATTGTAAGAGTAAAATAGTCTTTTTGGAATATTCATTCTAAGCGTATGAAGGCTGAGGGTATTATGAGACTATTACTCCTGATTATCTCAAAACATTATGACAATGTTTTAAAGAATTGAATTTTTTTATTAGGTCGTAAATTCCTTGCCAGTGAAATAAATTCTTTTTTCTTGTGTATCAATAACCCACACTGAAAATAACCTTTTTTTATAAAGGATCTTGGAGAAAAATTAATAGATTTAGCAATCTGAGACTAGGGTTTATTTCTACCAAAATAATAGACACCAATTTCTCTATCATTTATACCACTCATGTTTAAACCTTCCCCATGGGTACAAACAGACTACCTATAATAGAATTTTCAAAAAGATTCATTTTGTCGAAAAAGATTCATTTTGGCCACCATTGGAATGAATGGTATTCCCAAAATATATTTTTACAACTTAATCATCATCTCTTCTAGTGCACTACGAAAATAAAAAATACTATTTATTTAATTTATTCACAAATCTAAATTAATAGGTTCTGAATCCAATTGAAATATTGATGTATTTTACTTCTGAAACATTACCAACTAATCTAGATTCCATGGTTCATATCATAAATTCAATATATCTATAGTTTATTATGTTTTATAATACTCTATACACAATGATGGTTCACATATGGGTCATGTGTATCATCATTTTCAGTAGCTTCTCTCTGTTGGTTTTTACGGTGTATTCCTTGTTCGATTTTCTATAAATAGAAGAATACCAAATTTAGAGTATTTATCTGTAGGAATTTAATTCTTTAATAAATTACATATAATCATAATGAATTATATATATATGAAATATCTAGTGATAACATATTTTCAAAGATAAAAAATTATAACTTTTTTTCAAAACTAATTTCAATAGAAGATAAAAAATTGAATTCTAGTGGGAAATCTTATCATAAATCATGGATTGAAATAATCATAGGATAAAACCATGAATATTAGATAAAAAACACCAAGAATATTTTAATAACGCTTTTTTAGAAAAATCACTCTTGTAGAACTAATTTTAGTATAATAATTTTATCTACGTATTTTTAGATTATACCTTTTGAGTTCCAATAGTCATATCTCATTGGTACCAAACTAACTTGTGGGGTGAACAAAAGTAGTACCAAATGAAACTCATTGACTAAACCACTTTATATATTTTGTTCAAAATTAGTATTTGGACTGAAAAATACCGATAACATTAGTAACACACATATTTTCTTCATTGGCTTGAGAAAAGGTGATGTGGTACTAGTGTTTGGTGAAGTCCCCATGAAATAAATTGCTAGAAATAAATTCCAAGGGAATTAAAAGACATTGTGAGACAATTTTACATAATTTACACTCAATTTATCATGATATAATATACAATATATAATACATTATTCTTGATAATAAATTACATAACTCAAAATATTACTAATATGAAACATCATCATAGTATAGTGGAATATAAATTAATTGAAATGTTAATACTATATTTAGAAAGATATCAAAACCAAAGTGGCAGCTTCCCAGACCATCATGTAGACACTTCCAAGATGAAATTTTTTTTAAAACCATTATTTCAACGGTACAGACTAGAAAATTATGAAACAATACCATTTTATATATATTTGTAGAAAAAAACTACAATTGAAAAAAATTACCAATATAGGGTTGATTGTAAAACACAGTAGGATTTCCTGCAGTGATATCCCATCATACACCATTATGAAATGAACTAGTTATAACTTTTTAATAAAATAGGAGAAAATTAGATGAGCACAATCCAATAGACTATATCTAGATTTTATATAAAAAAATTAGTATAAATATTTTAAATCCATTTAATTTAAATTAGAATAATCAATTCATTTCAAACCCATGCCAAAACACAGTGATAAATACCATTGACCTCCCAATACTCTTGAGTGTAAATTCATCCTATATCTAATCTATCACATGGTAACCAACATGATGGTGGTACTTCTAACCATGATCCATCCGAAATTATCATTTGTTTATGTTGGTAATTCTAGTGATTACCCATCCAAAATTATTATTATTTGATTGTGGTACTTTAGACCATTACCCATCCCACATAAATATAAACACACAAAACAAATTTTTAAAAAAATTAAAAATAAAACATAGAATTAAAAAATACATATTTTCAAAACCCACCCTACTAAAATCACATCGTCTGGGTTTTCCAATAAATTTCACATGATATTTCCAGCACAACATAACTCTTATTTGTAAAAGATCAGCCATCAAAACTCATGAAAATTCGAGCAGGAGAGAACCCACCTAATATGAAAACATTATTGCAAAGGATATAAAAATTATTTTATGTATTATCCTTTTTTATCTTATTCCTTTTTTAAAATTCAATAAAATCCCAAAAACAGAAAAATAATCAAATATATCCATGTATAACAATGTTTATCAATGGTACTAATAAATCCAATATAGAAATATCCAATGTGAGAAGTGATATTGTTTCCCTAAACATTGATCCCACTAATGACCATAAAAATATTTTTTTTACCGGAGTTCATTCATCAAAAAAATCACATAAGGGAACCCAATGTTTCGAGAGAGAGAAAAATAGTATTTATGAGAACAAAATACATGATAGACATAACAAAAAATTCTATACAAGGGAATTTACACGATGGGTAACCCATATACATGTCTTATTTTTCTCATGGATACATGCCGAAAATATCATCACTTCAATTTTATTCTTGGGAGAAACCAATTATACAACATGTAACTTTTACAAATCCTCAATTTATTCTGATGGTTTTTTCAAAGAGTCATCCAAATTTTTCAAACATAAAATTAGTATAAACCACAACCCCAAAAAAATGAAAACACATTAAAAAATGGTATACAACTAACTAGGGGGTCTATAGAGAGATAAATAGTTACAATAATAGCCATCTCAACCAAAAGAAAGAGGAAAATAAACCAATATATATATATATATATACTAATAAAAAACTAAATAATAGATAAAGGATATATTTATCTCTCATCCTAATCCAAGTCTAGTAAGAAAAAATCTCTGATATTCCCCCACCAATGCCCATAATCAAAAGTAATCTCATTGGAAAAAGTTTGGTGCGGCACTCTGGTCACCACTACACTCTAAAACCAAGATGTTTGTGTTCTATGGAGGACATTCATCCCATTGGACCACGTAGATGGGGGAGTACCACTTCATTGATAGAAGAACTACACTTTTGTATTAAATTATCATCTCTATATATGTAAAGAATATGGAATACCCATTCCCTAGTGTTACAGTAGAGTATTGTCCCCATAGATAAAGGAACCACACCCTTAATACGAGAGTATTGTCTCACCCTGTAATAAAGTGTATAAAGGTAACTGCACCCTGGTGCGACAAAGGGAGTATTGTACCTATTGATAGATGACCCCTTCTTTTGATTGGGGAGTACTATATGTACATGGAATAAAAACATTGGTGGAACTGTTCCTGGTGTGATTGGGATGTACCATCCCCATTATAGTGGAACCATGAATACGACAGGGGAGTGTTTTCCCTTACTAGAATAAAATTTCTGGGTGAACTGAGACATGGTTCGATAGGGGAATTGCATCTCCATAGATAGAGCACTCACTCCATCGATTTTAGAGTACATCCTCTACCTAAAATATCTTTCATGATCATCTATAGTTCACTAACCATATCAATCATTTTCTAAAGAAGCATCATACTTGAAAACTTTCAAAAAATATCTCAAAAGTTACTATGAAGTCTACTATCATGTTCTACATGAAATGACACTCATTACATGATACATGTTGGCCAAAATCAAAGTTAAAACAATGTAAATACATGTGGTTGAAGATTCATATAGGAGTACACAACCTATATGGGGTCGACATTATATGTGGCCCACTCTGCAACCCATCCATTTAATCCCTGGACAAAGATCGGGAACCCATGACACCATACATGGAAAGTAAAGTTTCTACATGGTGTTCCTTAGATAGTTGTATTGTACTCATGTTCTCCTAGCCATACTAGTGAACTCATTCATATGTCTATGTACATCAATTCATGATGTGTCTACCTACACTACGACCTTAGCTTGTGTTTCTGGATCACAAAAAATTTACCTAGGATGTGTCACATAGCGTTTAGGAGCCCATACAAAACATGTAATTTTTAACATCCCTGGGAATACCTGATGTATGTTATTTAGAAAACACTGTGTTTCTTTTTTTTCATAACTATCTAATTCTTCGTGTGGATTCATAATTTTTTCTTATTGAAAAACACACTCAATTCATCATGATACATCTTATAAAAAATGATATGTTTTTTTACCAATACTCCATGTATCATGGGATTAATTTTTCTTAAACAAACACCAACAATGTTGAACCACAACCTAGTAGTATAATAAAAAAACTGAGTTTTGGAAATGTTTATTAATTAAGGTAAAAACTTCATTTGTAAAGAGTTCCTGGACAAAAATCATATATTGGGCATATCTATGGTGATAACATGTTATATAAATATATAAATTAAATAAATCAATTTAATCAATGTATGGGATCATGTGGAGAGCGTGAAATCACCAACTAGAAATAAACAAGATCAAACCCATACTTTAAAATTTTAATAAATAGGGAACAAACCAAAATTTATCATTCATTCATTGACTATTGATTTATCATTGTTGGAGAATGTGTTACCAAGGGATAAAGAAGACCTATTTAATTTAATACCCATCATTACACCAAAATATGATTTTCGTTCTCCATTTGATGTTGATCTAGTAATGAAAAATTCTCTCATCCTCCTCTCATATCTAGAACTTGTTGTGTGGATAACTCATGGAGAAACATCATGAAATGGTATTTATAGATTATTTTTAGGTTATTGGTATTAAATTAATAAATAAATTAATAAATTAACTATTCCACTTTACATACCCACCAACAGCTACCTCATATAAATGTCTAGTTCCATGAAACATTATGTCATTCCTTTGGTAAAACTAATTATTCAAATTCAACTATGGTCTATGAAATCCGATATTAGACTTTGTTTTTTATATATATATAATTATTTCTAAAAAAACATCATGACCATGATGTTTTTATATTTCTTATTTTTTTTAATATCAACTCTTGGATCACCGGGCCTAAGAATATCATTCCATCTTGGTAACATGCTTCAAAATTATTCCCTAATATATTTCAATGTCTTATATGGAAATAACTTGGTGAAGAAATTATTCTCCCTTTATGGTTTTTCATCCTTTAAAATCTTTATATAATAAACCGTTATGGATACTGATCCAATATCTATCTCTCTTACTAATAAGAGCTCTCATGAAGGCCCCCATGATTCCATATCAAATGAACCAAGGGAATGGTCCATCCTAATACGATCCTATATTATCAATCCCCTATCTCCAGTTCGTATGTGGAAAATATCTCTACATCATTATTTCTCATATCTCACCATTCAATTATGTGTGTAGGTTCATTTATATATATCCTCTTCTATGAAACATGGAAGATGTCATACACCAACTCCTACTGTGGTGGAATTTATTTTTGATAAGAAACCTTTCTAATAATCCATGGTTTCTAAAACTACCTGATGAACCTCATGGATAGATTTTTTACCAAAAAAATCTCTATAATATTCATCCAATGGAGAATCCTCTAAAATCATTGTCTCCATAATCGAACTCCAAGGGAATAAAAAATCAATCTGCATAAGAAGTTTTTCAACTATGGGTAATCCTTATCTTCTAACTGATCAACTAGTCCCTCTTAATCGTCATCTATACCATTTCTAAGAAATCAAGTGAAGTCTACCCAATCTCATTCCCACATAAGGGTTACCTATAGGGTCTCTTATACATGTCCCCATATGGTTTCATTCCAATCATTAAGTGATTGATTCTATTATATGAAAGCTCTATCAATGGAAAGTGATCCTCCCACATCAAGACTAAGTCCAAAAAATATATATCAAAAATATCCTCTAACACCTATAGAGTGTATTCGGTATTCATATACATCTATGGGATAAAACTCATACCCAGCTGCAACGAGGTCATGGATTCTTCATAAAGGCCACTTCACAACCATAAAGGATCGGTAGGTACTAACTCCTGAAATGACCCACACAGGATCGATCGTGATGTTGGAACCATAGCTATTGGGAAACTCCTTCTCCATCAAGTATAGTGGTTATGCCGCTACAACCAAGCGCTTCCCTCTAACCTTGGACTGTTGTAGTACTCCCCCTATCGAGTATTATGGGCCTGCTGCTACAACAAAGAACTTCCCACCATGGGTCTGCAGCTACAACCAAGTGCTCCCCCTCATAGCCTCTAGAGGCACTCCTTCTGTTGATTACCACTGGTCAGCTGCTACAACAAAGCACTTCTCCGTCGTGGGCCTGCCACTACGACCAAGCGCTCCCTCGTGCTGCTACAACCAAGAGATCCTCCGCCGTGGGTCTGTCGCTAACCAAGAGCTCCCCCTCATAGCCTCGAGAGTTACTCCTTCTATTGAGTATCGTGGGTCTACCGCTACAAATAAGCACCCCTCCGTCGTGGGTCTGCTGCTACAACCAAGCGCTTCCCACTGGGCTATCTGTAACACACTAAGTCGTTTGATCAGCAGTCGTCAAGTCTCAACCGGCTCTAGGGTCTCCTCACATAGTATGCTCGTTCTGGGAGGGTCCACACCACAAGCCATGAGGTCGATGCATCAACGGACACATAGTCTGGAGTTGATGTATCCCAAAAGTACCGTAGTGGTCACTACCGAACCCATAGATGATTCTCGTACTGTCTTCATTTTCGTCGTAGACGCAACCGGCTCTAGGGTTCCCGCACACAGCAAGCTCATTCGGGAGGGTACGCTCCACGAGCCAAGTGGCTGATACATAAACTGACACATAGCCCAGAGTTGATATATCCAAAAGTTCTGTATAGTCAATAGGAACTCAACGTCGCAGACGGCGCGTCAATCGGATGCCCGGTCTGAGAGTTATTGGCTATTTCGTCTCAGGGGCCCGATTGGTTTTTAAGGCAAAACCAACCCGACCGTACTCCACCTGCATCCAAAACTCAGGAGGAGTAAGCCAAAAGATCTGTCTCACTTAGAGGAATCCATCAATGTCGACGGCACGTCAATCCGACGTCCGGAGCTCAAGTTATGAGTGTTTCCGCTCCGAGGGCCCGGTTGGTTACGTGTACGAACCAACCTGGAAGAACCCAAAGTATTCTGAAACCTTGAGTGTAATATACCGAAAAGTCCGTCTCAATCCAAGGATCCCATCGCTGCTAACGATGCGTCGATCGGAGGCCCTCAGCTGAAGTTATGAGCAAAAGACCGAAAAGGGTCCGAAAACGGGGGGTTTGGGCCCAGACCGACCCGGTCGGCGCGGCGCGGCCCGGCGTGGTGCGGCCCAGCCCGGCAGTCCGGTCGGGTGGCTCGGTCGGCAATGGACCGACGCCGCGCAAGGAAGCCCCCCACCCCCCGCACGGGGGCCGCTCCGTTACACCCGGACGCGACTTAAGTCGCGTCCCTCCTCTACCGTCCCACGCGGCCGCGGGACCGGCCAGTGCCGTCGTGGCTTCAGCTGCGGCGGTTCTTCTCGGCGGCGCGTCGAGCGCCGCCGCATCCCGGGGGTAGGCCGCTGCCGGCCGCCGGCCTGCCGCGCTGGCGGGGGGTTCTGCTGACCACCAGACGCGCTCCGGTGGTCCAATTTGCGCGCGGTCTTCGCTAGTGCTCGTCCCGGGACTCGTTCTTCACTGCAAAGCCTTCAAAACTAACTTGTGGCCTCATTTTTCATCACCTGCCAATCCACGCATAACAACAAGAAGGGTGGTGGGTTCGGACTTGTTCGTTGGTCCGCACCCACCGCGTTAGCGGTTTTTAATGCCTCACAACAATCATATTTAACAACCGGGGATATAATTCACGAAGATTCAAAAAGAAAAAACCCCTACCTCGTCGTAGTCGTTGAACGTGAGTTCTTTGCGGGATTGACTGTCGCGGAAGAAGAGGATCGTCGCGTTGCGGAAGGGGCGTCGTGTCGTCGCGGTACACGATGTCGCGTCGACTATCTCCGAGGGTTAAAGAAAACACACATATTTAATTTCACAAATTAAATCCATGTTGAGTATAAAATCCACAATGTAATTTAAAAGATTTGAAATATCCTACCTCAAGCATTTGATCGAAGATTTGTCGCGGGGAAAGAACGTCGCGGAAGAAGCGTCGTTGAAGGAGAATCGTCGGCATCGCGGAACACGGTGTCGCGTCGTCGATCTCTGAGGGTTCAGCGTTCTACACGTTCTTCGTGTTTTTCTCATTCTTCGCGAAGGGGGATAATGGTACAGATTCTCTAAATCCTCTCAACAATCAACCCGTCAACAAAAAGAAAAGGTTTTGGTCTTATTTTATTATTATGCCAATAGTTTGAAAACATGTTAAGAAGGGAACCATTAATTTCGGTGAATTAATGGTATCGACTTAACTGTCCATTTAATAGGGTCATTTAAGAGTTTTAGAAAACGCCCCAGTTGACTTTCATTAATGAGGAGTTTTCGCGGGTGCGTTACTTAGAGGAAAACAAACGGTGGGGCACGTGCGAGCCCCACCTCACAAATATCCTACCAGGAGGGTAGGATATTTTTGATTGCACCCTATCCGCTTCAACTTAGCTCAAGTGGCATTAAGTGGCTTTTACGTGTCTTTATGTGAAATAAAAATAAAGCTGTCACATCACTTTATTTTATTTCTTAACGTAACCCCAAAAATTTAAAAACCACAACTGAGTAGATGCAACTCCGAAGGAGGCGTTTCTCAACAAATATCGGTGATGTGATTCCATCGGTGCCCTCAGAACTTGATTCCGAGCACCGGTTCAAAAGTTAGAAAAACCCGCTCATTCGTTCACTGAACGTACATGAGACAAACTTTGGAAAATGATTCTGGGCACACTGGGCCTCAGAATCAGGTGCCGTCAAAAACCACGTTCTTGTAAAAATCCAAAGAAAATTAAGAATAAAAATATTCCTTGAATTTTACGGGTCTTTACATCACTCCCACCTCAGGGAATTACGTCCCAGTAAAGATAAATCATAAACTAGGGAAACAAAAGTGGGTACTGAGTACGCATCTGAGCCTCTCGCTCCCAAGTGCTGTCCTAGAGGTTCTCGTGCTGCCATATGATGTGCACTAGAGGAATCGACCGTCCACGTAGGACCCACTCTTGTCGATCCTCGATCTCTACTGGGACCTCCGCAAAAGTCGCCCCGTCATCAACGTCTAGGTCCCCATGGTCAATGATGTGCATCAGGTCGTGCACGTATCTCCTCAGCTGAGATATGTGGAAGACGTCGTTCACCCCGGTGCAACAGAGGTGGTAGAGCCAGGCGATAAGCCACCTCGCCAATCTTACTGAGGACCTGGAATGGTCCGATGAAGCGTGGAGACAACTTGCCGCCTCAGCCAAATCTCCTTAATCCACATCGAGGTGAGAAATGCAAGAAGACATGGTCGCCATCCTCAAACTCTAGTGGCCTCCGCCTCTTGTCAGCATAAGACTTCTGCCGGCTCTAAGGTGTCCTCATCCGCTCCTGGATGACCTGGACCTTTTTGGTCCTACTCGAGCTACTGAGATTTCTTCTTTTCCGAGAAGAGAAATCCAGTATCATCCCCTGGATGAACCACATTCTTCGCCTAATACAGTCAATCCCATCATGGATGATACAATCCCATACCAAGGATGACGTCGTAAGGCCTCGACGTTACTACCAAGAGATCCAATCGTTACTCTCGCCTCCAAGGGTTGAGTCACACTGTCGGCATCAGTGTGTGGTCACTGAGTATCCTCTAGTAGGTATCTCAAAGTGAGGGTCAAGTCAACGGTTTTTAAACCGGAACCTCTTAGTAACAACACAAAGAGAGGAGAGGAAGGTAAACGCCAAAAGAAAGGTGTCTTTTATTACTGCAGCTCACAGTAGTAAGACACAAAATATCTACAACAAACATCAACAATGCTAGATGTAACGCCCCGACCCCAGCTACCCAAAGTCGGTGCGTTACTTTGTAACATTGGCATGATCACAAAAGATCAAGTCTCGAAATACCGATTAGTTTAGTAGCCTTGGAAACATTAGATACATTCTTAAATGTTACATTACATCATAAAGTGAAAAACTACAATAACAAAGTCTCCATAGTCCACACTCATATCCTCTTCTGACTATCCCTGCAGGTCATTCATAAAATACTTCTTCACATCCTGGAAAATATTAAAACATTGAAAGGGGTGAGCTCAGATGCTCAGTAAGGATAACAATAATGCGGAAGCTTTCATAAATAAACATCAACATTTAAGGCAATGTATAACTAAAACAAAAGCCTTTTAAACATGAACTTCAACATAATATGGCAAAAGAAAAATGAGATAATGCCATTTACTTATTCACATGGATATTCTACTGGTCGAATAATCACATTCAATATCAATAACCACTTTCATAATGATGGAATGCATAATGCCATACTATCATAACCATGTAGCCAAGGCCTCGTGCCAAGTCCGCAAATAAGATTTTGTCAAGGCCTCGTGCCAAGACACTAGTTTGTCTCATGAGACCTGCCGATGCATCGAGGAGCTATAGCGGGCTCCACCCATCACTTATTAAGTCCAATGCATTCCTCATATGAATAGGTTTAAACATATCATAAACCATAACATAATCGTATCACATAAAACATGAATAAAGGAAACATAACATTTCCACATTTCAATCACAAGATATCAATACAACTCATTGATATAATAAAAACGTTTCCAAAACCATTTTCAAAACCAAAATAAAAGAAAGATAAAACTTTGTATTTATTTTTCATTAAAAAGTGATGGCTTGTAGAGGAAGCTGAAACTAAAATAATGGTCACGGCGGCGGAGAAGTCGTTGTCGCCACATAAGTACGGAAATAAAAACATTCCCTTTGGTTGTTTAGTAAAACGCTTCGTATAAAAAAGATTCCTTTTGAATAAACGTAAAAGTCAAAGGGGTTTATACACCGTATAAAATAAAGTTTTGTATAAAACAAAATATGCCTCAATGAAAGGGGATTGAGACGAAGTCCTTAAAAGATAATTTTTTTAAATAAAGTACATCTATAATGTGTATTCACTATAAGTACACATAAATAATGTACAAATACAATATAGGACATAATAATATCATGACATAATTTGAAGGTAGGAGATTAACCCAAAGAATGGAAGTTGGGTTAAGAAATTCCCTTACAAAGATCATTTTTTTAAATAAAGTAGTTCTATTATGTGTATTCACTATAAGTACACATAAATAAAGTCAAAATACAAAATAGTAAATAATAATATCATGACATAATTTGAAAGTAGGAGATTAACCCAAAGAACGGAAGTTGGGTTAAGAAATTCCCTTACCTCGTGTCTGACTTGACTCAACCGTTCTTTAACCTCCTGAATAATAAAATAGAGTTAATATATACCTTATTAAGAATCATTTTCAATTTCATTATCCTTATTATATCACTTATTACAATTATATGAACATTATGTAATTATTTAAGTTAATAACGGTCGTTTTGTCGATCTTTGGTACTTGAGTCAACAATAAACTTCTTATAATTACAAGTTGTTTATGTGGTAGAATATCCATTATCTCCAGAATTATATTCATGATTTAGATGTCATATATATCATATATATCCAATATATACATTCATTCATAATATTACGTAACATTTAGAGGTAAGAAATGAAATGCACCGTTCATGGAGACGGTAAGCCGTACGTACGCATGAACGCTACTTTCATTTCTATTTCGTATCTAATGGAATGAAATCATAATGATATAAATGTATAATATAATTCCAGTATAATATAGTGTATAATACCATTTACTCCATCCTTTATACATCCCACATATGGTATTAACGATTCAAATCACTTTTAGGGGCGATAGTCCGCACTTCCTAAAATGAAATGATCGCGTTTACCCATAATGGAAATCATAAAGTATGTCATAAATGAGAAATACAGAAGCATAAGGAAAACATAAACATAATATATATATCATATATGAAAATAGTGTCATCAAAATGGCCACCATTATAGGTGTTAAAAGAATTTGAACAATCATCGTTTCGTGAGGCAGTATTTCGCCACCCACAGAAACAGTATGTTCATTAACCATTAGACGAAGGTGTGTGTAAGTGTAAACCAAATCTTTATCATAAAAACATCTTATTGTATTTTAGATACTGGTATTGTTACAAAATAAAGGAATGAAATGAGTTTAAGGGGTTGGATAAGCAAAATAAAACAAAACAACATTAGAGAAGACATTGCCTAAAAAATCGGGTAACTCTTTTTGATTTGAGACAAAGGCTTCCTTGGGAACAATTCTGCCCAAAGTGAGGCTTCTAGGAGTAAGTGAGGGAAGTTGGTAGAGTATTTGGGCAGAGGTTGGCCGAGCCAAATGTCTTTAAAGTGTAAATGAGGTGGGAGAGGTGGGGGCCTTTTATAAGAGGAGAGGAGGGGCTCTTTTGGAAATATTGAAATGCTACATTATTACACAATGCTTTTCGGATTATAAAGGTCCCACACATATATAATTCGTGGCTAAGGTGATAAGGGTTCTAAATCTACCCATCCAATAGTCTTTGGACAAGTGTAAGCCTTGGAATTTACATTATCTTTTCATTTTATTAGAATCGTTAAATAATGAGGTCATCGCTGCATCATAATGATGTCATAAATAATTTAATTTATTTAATGTCTAAAATTTATAAAAAAAATACTATGATGTAGGAAATCGTTTTATATTTCTAATGAATATTTATAATCAAAATTTGGACTTGTGTAACCACACCTAAAAACTGTTTTAGTAAAACAACTCATGTTTGTGTCAATTTAATTTTAACATTAAATAAATATATATTAATGTCATTTTCCAACCAATGTGGCTCCATGGGGTCCCCAAGTTGACCCATGGGTTGTCTTGGTGGGCGATGACTCATCCAATAGACGTAGGACAAGTGTCAAGCTCATCCCATATTATTAAAACATTATTTTTACCTTAAACTACACTAATTACCTATAATCACGATTAACAACTTAAAAGTTACTATTCACCAAAAAATTATTTTAATCTCATTGAACCACATTTTACTTCTTAATGACAACCATGTATGTCGGATTTTTGAAAATCAAATCACAGAAGTGGTAATATTTCATTTTAACGAAAAAAATCAGTTTTTAACAACCACTTAGTGGTTTCACTATTTATCAAAAATTAAAGTTTTTCAGAATAAGGCCAAAATTTCACCCTAAGCTATAATTGATATTCCGAATTCAAAAATGATGTCTCTTTTAAAAAATTACAAACATATAAGTTGCATTAATTAATTTTATAATTAATTCCCGCTGTTACAACAAATAGAGTGTTTTTAAGAAACAATTTATATCAAAAGATTGGCAATAGTTTATGTCCAATTTCAATGTTAAATTAATTCTAATGACCACCATTGGATAAAATGGTAAAAATATATTCTAATTATACTTTAAAACCACTAAATAGTATAATTTATCACTATAAATTATTTTGATTAAAAAAGTTGTTTTAAAGTATTTTTCACTATTCATAAAAAATTGGAAGTTCTCAGAAAATTACAAAAAATTCAAATTTGGATAATTTCGATATTACGAATACAAAAATGAAGTCCATTTTAAAATATAAAATTTCTATAATTTTAAAAAGTTGTTATTACTATTCATAATGACTACTTTGATTAGTCGTTGTGTTTTAGAACTCGAAGTTGCGTACAATGCAAGCTATTGCATTATTGAATGAGAAGCGTATCGTGGAAGCTCGGGGTGTTACATTCTCCCCTACTTCAATAAATTGCGTCCTCGCAATTTGAAAAAAAAAATTCTTTGAAAATAAAAGTTTGAAAAGAGAAAATACCTTTGTGGAAAACCCACATCGGAAATAAGATTAATAAAATTTATCCTTAATAAGAGGGAACAGGAAATGAAAAAGTCACAACCCAATTATGATCTCTATTAGGAGAACATTGGTGGAAATTAGAGACATATAATTGGAGGAAAAACGTAAATATTTGTAGGGAGTGATTGAGGTCATCAATCACAATCAACTGTCAAATTGAGGGCCTCAAAGCCTTCAATCTATGTTGATTTAAAATATCATCAGTTCAACAAGACATAAGGTATTAGGATAACACATTTTTTTGTTTTAATATCTCTTTACTAAAGTTTAAGAATTAATTCGTTCATTGAATAAGAGATAGGTATATATATATTTATGCTTGACAATTATAGTTTCAACCTTCAACACATCTTTCACTCAAAAAGATAATAGAACTCAAAAATATTATACTTATCCTAATTGTATAAGGTTCCAAATGATAACACATAACATTTAGATTTGTAAAATTATTTTGTTATAACCAGGGAATTCCTGTAGGCTAGTGGTAGGAAATAAAGGCCTGTCGCACTATGATTGTGGGTTCGATTCCTACAGCTTTGCCCGACATGATGGGTTATGCCCCACCCTGCAGGTTGTCCTTTTCCTAAAACTATAGTATCATAATATTCCAAAAATAATCTTCATAAATTTTTTAACCTTAAACAATACTATCCAAAGATCAACTTAATCCACTCTAACCTTTATAGTTATCCAAAATATCTCTGTCCAGACTTTCTCTAAAAGGTCTCTTAATTCCAAAATCAATTTATCAGATTCCCCAAACAAAGTAAAGTTTCTCTTATTGTCACATACTAAAAATATGATTACCTTCATCATATTAAAACCTTACTGAAACAAAATGTACTGCAGTACAATCCTTATATATATATCAAATTATTCTAATAACCAGAATATAATCCATGAGTCCAAAAGCACCAATACATTAATTATTCTGCTTCAACTGTAGTAACAGCATAAGATTGTCCTTGATCCCTTGGCCTTTTCTGAGGTAAGTTTCCCTGACGCTTAGGACATTCTTTTAAATAATGCCCCATTTCCCTACAATTGTAGCATTCAACTTTGATAGCCTCTTTCTTTCCCTTGCAATCACGAGCCTGGTGACCCTTTTCTCCACATTTATAACAAACTCCCATTCCTTTTAGGCATGTACCAGGGTGATTCTTCCCACAATTATCACATGATGGAAAATCCTTCTATCCCTTTTTCCCGTTATCTGTCTCTTGTTCCACCATTCTCTTCTTCTCTTTCTTTACTTTGTTGTCATAAGACTTCGAGAATTCCTTTTCTGTCTTGATAGCACACGAGACAATATCTTCGTATGATGAGAAGTATTGTGATACTAAAGCTCGGCGGAGAAATGGTTTTAACCCATCAAAGAAACGATCAATCTTACTCCTTGGGTTACGTATATAATCGGCAGCATGCCTTGCTAACCTTGTAAAGTTAGCCTCATACTTTGCGACATTCTCATCCTCCTTCTGCCTCAAACTCAGAAATTGCCTTTCCATATCTGCTCGATGGTCACGAGGAAAGTATTTTTCTATGAAAATCTCTTTGAACTCCCTCTATTCCATATTCGATACGTCGTCATCTTCCTTTGTGTTTTGAATCAGCGACCACCACTGATCGGCATCTCCAGTGAGGCGGTAAACTGCCATGACAACCTTCTCCCTTTTGCTACTCCCCAAGGCATGAAATATTTTCTCTAAGGAGTTTATCCATTGCTCAGCTACTAACGGATTTGTACCCCCATTAAATGTTGGTGGTTGTTGCCTCATGAAGCGGTCTAACATTGATCCTCCACGTTGCGGATCAAGGTGCTCCATACGAGTAAGGTTATTATTCATAACCTGAGTGAGTTTTCCCAGTATGGTAATAAGTTGATAAGCACCAGTTGTATCTCCAGCTCCACAATAATTATCATGAGCAGGAGGGCAATCCCTACACGGAGTGCGTGCATTGATACGGTTTCCATTCCTTCCACTAGGCGCCATTTCTAAACAATGGCATAAACTATATTAGTTTATGAAATAAAATACATAATTCCATACTTGTAAAACACTTAACACTAATTGAACTATTTATGGATATAATCCATAACCATAAAAAATCTTTCTTCGAGGAAGTATATACTCATAACCCTTCATAGTGGTTTGTAAAGAAAATGAGAATTATCCTAAGCATATCCCCCGGGAGTGTCGTAACCAAGAGTGCACCAAGGCCCGTTGTCGTGCACCAGTTCCCGTTCGAGTCTAGCTCAAAGCGGTGTTTTCGGGTTTTACCCCTAGGTACATATGTGCCAGAGCCGCCTCTACCTGCTCGTATCCAGATAGGGATGTATTGCTCGGAAAACTCACAACATCTCTACAATACCAAAATTCTAGGAAGTTCTTCTATACTAATCCTCAAAGTCTATCTTCGGGCTATGTGCTCTAATCAGAGTTTATCTAAATCTAGCTTCCAAGGTTTGTACTAAACTTCCTCTGATACCAACTGTAACGCCCCGACCCCAGTTACCCAGAGCCGGTGCGTTACTTCGTAACATTGGCATGATCACAAAAGATCATGTCTCGAAAGACCGATTAGTTTAGTAGCCTTGGAAACACTAGATACATTCTTAAATGTTACATTACATCATAAATTGAAAAAATAAAATAACAAAGTCTCCATAGTCCACACTCATATCCTCTTCTGACTATCCCTGCAGGTCATTCATAAAATACTTCTTCGCATCCTGGAAAATATTAAAACATTGAAAGGGGTGAGCTCAGATGCTCAGTAAGGATAAAAATAATGCGGAAGCTTTCATAAATAAACATTAACATTTAAGGCAATGTATAACTAAAACAAAATCCTTTTAAACATGAACTTCAACATAATATGGCAACAGTAAAATGAGATAATGCCATTTACTTATTCACATGGATATTCTACTGGTCGAATAATCACATGCAATATCAATAACCACTTTCATAATGATGGAATGCATAATTCCAGACTATCATAACCACGTAGCCAAGGCCTCGTGCCAAGTCCACAAATAAGATTTTGTCAAGGCCTCGTGCCAAGACACTAGTTTGTCTCATGAGACCTGCCGATGCATCGAGGAGCTATAGCGGGCTCCACCCGTCACTTATTAAGTCCAATGCATTCCTCATATGAATAGGTTTAAACATATCATAAACCATAACATAATCGTATCACATAAAACATGCATAAAAGAAAACATAACATTTCCACATTTCAATCACAAGATATCAATACAACTCATTGATATAATAAAAACGTTTTCAAAACCATTTTCAAAACCAAAATAAAAGAAAGTTAAAACTTTGTATTTATTTTTCATTAAAAAGTGATGGCTTGTAGAGGAAGCCGAAACTCAAATAATGGTCACGGAGGTGGAGAAGTCGTTGTCTCCGCATAAGTACAGAAATAAAAACATTCCCTTTTGTCGTTTAGTAAAACGCTTCGTATAAAAAAGATTCCTTTTGAAAAAACGTAAAAGTCAAAGGGGTTTATACACCGTATAAAAGAAAGTTTTGTATAAAACCAAATATGCCTCAATGAAAGGGGATTGAGAAGAAGTCCTCAAAAATATCATTTTTTTAAATAAAGTACATCTATAATGTGTATTCACTATAAGTACAAATAAATAATGTACAAATACAATATAGGACATAATAATATCATGACATAATTTGAAGGTAGGAGATTAACCCAAAGAATGGAAGTTGGGTTAAGAAATTCCCTTACAAAGATCATTTTTTTAAATAAAGTAGTTCTATTATGTGTATTCACTATAAGTACACATAAAGAAAGTCAAAATACAAAATAGGAAATAATAATATCATGACATAATTTGAAAGTAGGAGATTAACTCAAAGAATGGAAGTTGGGTTAAGAAATTCCCTTACCTCGTGTCTGACTTGACTCAACCATTCTTTAACCTCCTGAATAATAAAATAGAGTTAATATATACCTTATTAAGAACCATTTTCAATTTCATTATCCTTATTATATCACTTTTTACAAGGATATGAACATTATGTAATTATTTAAGTTAATAACGGTCGTTTTGTCGATCTTTGGTACTTGAGTCAACAATAAACTTCTTATAATTACAAGTTGATTATGTGGTAGAATATCCATTATCTCCAGAATTATATTCATGATTTATATGTCATATATATCATATATATCCAGTATATACATTCATTCATAATATTACGTAACATTTAGAGGTAAGAAATGAAATGCACCGTTCATGGAGACGGTAAGCCGTACGTACGCATGAACGCTACATTCATTTCGATATCGTATCTAATGGAATGAAATCATAATGATATAAATGTATAATATAATTCCAGTATAATATAGTGTATAATACCATTTACTCCATCCTTTATACATCCCACATATGGTATTAACGATTCAAATCACTTTTAGGGGGCGGTAGTCCGCACTTCCTAAAATGAAATGATCGTGTTTACCCATAAGGGAAATCATAAAGTATGCCATAAATGAGAAATACAGAAGCATAAGGAAAACATAAACATAATATATATATCATATATGAAAATAGTGTCATCAAAATGGCCACCATTATTGGTGTTAAAATAATTTGAACAATCATCGTTTCGTGAGGCAGTATTTCGCCACCCACAGAAATAGTATGTTCTTTAACCATTAGACGAAGGTGTGTGTAAGTGTAAACCAAATCCTTATCATAAAAACATCCTAGTATATTTTAGATACTGTTATGTTTACAAAATAAAGGAATGATAAGAGTTTAAGGGGTTGGAGAAGCAAAATAAAACAAAACAACATTAGAGAAGACATTACCTAAAAAATCGGGTAACTCTTTTTGATTTGAGACAAAGGCTTCCTTGGGAAGAATTATGCCCAAAGTGAGGCTTCTAGGAGTAATTGAGGGAAGTTGGGAGAGTATTTGTGCAGAGTTTGGCCGAGCCAAATGGCTTTATAGTGTAAATGAGGTGGGAGAGGTGGGGGCCTTTTATAAGAGGAGAGGAGGGGCTCTTTTGGAAAGATTGAAATGTTACATTATTACACAATGCTTTTTGGATTCTAAAGGTCCCACACATATATAATTCGTGGCTAAGGTGATAAGGGTTCTAAATCTACCCATCCAATAGTCTTTGGACAAGTGTAAGCCTTGGAATTTACATTATCTTTTCATTTTATTAGAATCGTTAAATAATGAGGTCATCGCTGCATCATAATGATGTCATAAATAATTTAATTTATTTAATGTCTAAAATTTATAAAAAAAATACTATGATGTAGGAAATCGTTTTATATTTCTAATGAATATTTATAATCAAAATTTGGACTTGTGTAACCACACCTAAAAACTGTTTTAGTAAAACAACTCATGTTTGTGTCAATTTAATTTTAACATTAAATAAATATATATTAATGTCATTTTCCAACCAAAGTGGCTCCATGGGGTCCCCAAGTTTACCCATGGGTTGTATTGGTCTGCCATGACTCATCCAATAGAAGTAGGACATGTGTCAAGCTCATCTCATATTATTAAAACATTATTTTTACCTTAAACTACACTAATTACCTCTAATCGCGATTAAGAACTTAAAAGTTACTATTCACCAAAAAATTATTTTAATCTCATTGAACCACATTTTACTTCTTAATAACAACCATGTATGTCTGATTTTTTAAAATCAAATCACAGAAGTGGTAATATTTCATTTTAACGAAAAAATCAGTTTTTAACAACCACTTAGTGGTTTCACTATTTATCAAAAATTAATGTTTTTCAGAATAAGGCCAAAATTTCACCCTAAGCTATAATTGATATTCCGAATTCAAAAATGATGTCTATTTTACAAAATTCCAAACATATAAGTTGCATTAATTAATTTTATAATTAATTCCCGCGGTTACAACAAATAGCGTGTTTTTAAGAAACAATTTATATCAAAAGATTGGCAATTGTTTATGTCCAATTTCAATGTTAAATTAATTCTAATGACAACCATTGGATAAAATGGTAAAAATATATTCTAATTATAATTTAAAACCACTAAATAGTATAATTTATCACTACAAATTATTTTGATTAAAAAAGTTGTTTTAAAGTATTTTTCACTATTCATAAAAAATTGGAAGTTCTCAGAAAATTACAAAAAATTCAACTTTGGATAATTTCGATATTACGAATACAAAAATGAAGTCCATTTTAAAATATAAAATTTCTATAATTTTAAAAGGTGGTTATTACTATTCATAACGGCTACTTTGATTAGTCGCGATGTTTTAGAACTCGAAGTTGCGTACAATGCAAGCTATTGCATTATTGAATTAGAAGCGTATTGTGGAAGCTCGGGGTGTTACACTAGATGTAGTATAAACAAAATGTTCCAAGTCTGGAGCTAGTCCCACTCTTGTCCATCTGCTCCTGGAGCTCCACGATCGTATGCCTCAACTGCCTGAAGCTGATCTCTCCCATGTCCACCAGCTCCCTGCAGTCGGGGTGGACCTCCTGGTGGTGGTGGTGGCAGCACCTTGAAGCGTCTTCCACCTCCAGCTGCATGGCCATCTCCTCTGCCTCGCCCGCCTGCCCCCTGCGGACCGCCACGGTCGACCCTCTGCCTCTACATGGGTGGCCCCTCAACCGTCTGCTGGTCCTCGGCAAGGCGGGTCAGGCAGTCATGAGCCATGTGGCCAACACCGCCGCATGAGTAACACTGTCCACTCATGGTAAGTCATTTTCCACCCCGGGTGCCTCTCACAAACGATCCTGTGTCACGCAGTCGACCACTGGTTGGTCTAGTCCTCTTGGACCCCTGTGTCATCTGTCTACTGCCCACTGCAGAAGACTCAGCCGCATGAAGGCTAGTGGTGGGTCATGTTGCTGGAGAATGTTCAGCAAGAAAACTCTCCACTAAGAGGGATCGATCCAACACTCCTATCAGTGTCGGAATACTGAGGAAGATTAGTGACTCCCTGATCTCGTGTCTCAATCCCTGCTCAACGGTTTGGTCCCGGAAGAATGGATCTTGTACCATGTCGGTCGAGTAGCGAGAGAGATCTGTAAATCTCGTCGGGTTCTGGGCAACCGTCAAGGTGCCCTACCGCAGCTGAAGAAGCTCCTGGATGCGCACCGCATGGAGGGTGGCCGGGACGAACTCTGAGCGGAAGAGGCCCTAAAATTTTGTCCAGAGAAGAGATGCCTCATCGTGCACCTGGATCATCAAGATCCACCATTGGCCCGCTACCGCGTGCAGTAGGCTCGCTGCGAGGATCACCATAAGGTCTTCTGGTGTCCCCACTAACCGAAAAACTCGTACAACTTCCTCCAGCCAGTCCTCGGCTGCCTGGGGGTCCATCTCCCCACGGAACCTGAGCAGTCGCTGGCGCTGGAACTCATGCAGTGCACTAAGTCGACATGCATCAACAGCGGCTGGGGCTGGAAGCATCGGTTGCTCGGCGGGTAGAGGTACCGCTGGTGCCTCTACTGCCAAATGGCCCTGCATCGAGGCCTCGTCGCTCGGTGGGTTGTCGTCTCGCTCAACTCTCTGAACCCTACTTGGCTGCCGTCGTGGGGCCATCTTGAAAAGGAAACAGGTGTGCCACGGTCAGAACAGTATACCTAGTCATCTGACACAATGTAACCATAAAGAAAACTTGAAACACACATGCAATCAATGTTTTCGTGCATTAAGTCGGAAATTAGAAGTCAGGGTCCTGGTGTTCGGATACGTCGGCCGCCGCACCAACGCTGGACTCCCTAGACTGATAACCACACCCAATACGCTTAACACTATTGCTTCACATAGAAAAGATAAGAGTCTCATGGTTCTGTGGTAGAACCGAACTCCTCTGATACCAATTTGTCACGACCCGTCCTTGGGGTCCATGCCGTGACTACCCCAAGCCCGCCTTCCATAGGCCAGGGGCTGGCGACTAGAACCAAGTCATAAATCCCGGTAGAAAGGGAAGGCATTGCCTTTGTAATGTAATCCACAAAGACCACAGAGCAAGCAGGCATAAGTAAACACTAAGTAAATACTAGTAAAATAGTAAGTGCGGAAAATTAAGTGGGCCAGTATACAAACCCAAACTAAATGTAAAGTACAACTGGTAAGGGAAAACAGAAATTGAAAAGTAAAGATGCAACATCGAGCTGTCCACAGGAAATCCCACCTGAAGGGTGGGTACAGATAGCCTCCACTGCTCCTCGGGTCCAAATGACCACTCCGAGTACGTCCCGCCCAGTGGTCCACCTCCAGGTATCGTCCTGCTCCACAAGCCTCAACCACGATCAATGATGTCTGTCATCTACAACCAACACAACGTAGTGCGGGCATAGCCCGTGCATGAGTGAGTATACGCTACTCAGTAGGGACCCCGAGACCCCCGAAGGTCTCCCAGAATTCAGAAAGGATAATCCAAAAAAGGAAAGATACAATAATGAAGTAACATCCAACACCGCTTAGGTATATTCCCATACATAAACCTAAGTCATCAATTCCATGTTCGACTCCAACATCCGAGCCCAAGTGCAACCCAGTCCACACAAGAAAGCAAAACGTAAATCCACACAGGATAGAACAACACAATCCACATAGGAAAGAAAAACGTAAATCCACATAGGATAGCACAACACAATCCACATAGGAAAGAATAATTTAAATCCACACAGGATAGAATAACAAAATCCACATAGGAAATCAAAACGTAAATCCACACAGGATATCACAACACAATCCACAGAGGAAAGAAAAACGGATTCAGCTCACACAGGTATACTTCTTCATATGAAGATAAAGATGACCATGTATTTCCACTGATTCATCTAAGCCATCGGACCCACAAAGGATCGGTAGGTACTAACCCCCGCAATGACCCACACAGGATCGACCATGAAGTTGGAACCATAGCTATTGGGAAACTCCTTCTCCATCAAGTATAGTGGTTATGGCACTACAACCAAGCACTTCCTCTAACCTTGGACTGCTGTAGTACTCCACCTATCGAGTACTGTGGGCCTGCTACTACAAACAAGCACTTCCCACCATGGGTCTGCCGCTACAAACAAGCGCTCCCACTCATATCCTCTAGAGGTACTCCTTCTGTTGAGTACCACGGGTCAGCCTCTTCCACCAAGCGCTCCTCCGTCGTGGGTCTACCGCTACAACCAAGCGCTCTTCCGTTGTGGGTCTGCCGCTACAACCAAGCGCTCCCCCTCATAGTATCCAGAGGTACTCCTTCTATTGAGTACCGCGGGTCTGCCGCTACAACCAAGTGCTTCTCCGCCGTGGGTCTGCTGCTACAACCAAGCGCTTCCCACTGGGTTATCCGTAACACACCAAGTCGTTCGATCAGTAGTCGTCAAGTCTCAACCGGCCCTAGGGTCTCCGCACACAGCATGCTCGTTCCGGGAGGGTCCACTCCACGAGCCAAGAGGATGATGCATCAACTGACACATAGTCCGGATATGATGTATCCCAAAAGTACCGCAGTGGTCATTAACGAACACACAGAGGATTCTCGTACTGTATTCATTGTCGTAGCAGACGCAACCAGCTCTAGGGTTCCTGCACACAGCAAGCTCGTTCGGGAGGGTCCGCTCCACGAGCTGAGTGGCGGATACATCAACTGACACATAGTCCAGAGTTGATATATCCAAAAGTTCTGTATCGTCAATAGGAACTGAAGGTCACAGATGGCGCGTCAATCGGACGCCCGGTCTGAGAGTTATTGGCGTTTTCGTCCCAGGGGCCTAGTTGGTTTTTAAGGAAAAACCAACCCGACCGTACTCCACCTGCATCCAAACCTCAGGCAGAGTAAGCCAAAAGATCCGCCTCACTTTGAGGAATCCATCAAAGTCAACGACACGTCAATCGGACATTCGGAGCTCAAGTTATGAGCGTTTCAGCTTCGAGGGCCCAGTTGGTTTTGTTTACGAACCAACCCAGTCGAACCCAAAGTATTCCTAAACATTGAGTGTAATATACCAAAATGACCGTCTCGATCCAAGGATCACATCGCTACTGATGGTGCATCGATCGGAGGCCCGCAGCTTATGTTATGTGTAAAAGACCGAAAAGGGTCCGAAAACGGGGGTTTGGGCCTGGAACGACCCGACCCAACCCCCCTGGGTCGGCCCGAACCGGATCGTCCCATCCCGGGTTCGGGTCCGAACCGTTTGGGCGCGGCCCGGTCTAACGGTCCGTCCGGGTGGCTCGGCCGGCACTGGCCAGGCGTCGCGCAAGGCAGCCTCGCCCCCCCCCCCCCCCACCCCCGCGCGGGGGTCGCTCTGTGACACCCGGACGCGGCTTAGGCCGCGTCCCTCCTCCACGGTCCCGCGTGGCCCCGGGATCGTCCAGCGACGTCGCGGATAAATCCGCGGCAGGTCTTCCCGGTGGCGCGCCAGGCGTCGCCGCATCCTGGCGGCCGGCCGCCATGCCGGTGCGGCGTGCCGGCGGGGGGTTCCACGGACCACCGTACGCGCTCCGGTGGTTCGATTTGTGTGTGGTCTTCTCCAGTGGTCGTCCCGGGACTCGTTCTTCACTACAAAGCCTTCAAAATTAACTAGTGGCCCCATTTTTCATCGCCCGCCAATCCGCGCATAACAACAAGAAGGGCGGTGGGTTCGGACTTTTTCGTTGGTCCGCGCCCACCGCGTTAGCGATTTTTAATTCCTTACAACAATCATATTTAACAACTAGGGATATAATTCACGAAGATTCAAAAAGAAACAACCCCTACCTAGACATAGTCGTTGAACATGCGTTCTTCGTGGGATTGACTTTTGCAGAAGAAGAGGATCGTCACATCGCGGAAGTGGCATCGCGTCGTCGCGGTACACGACGTCGCGTCGACGATCTCCAAGGGTTGAAGAAATCACACAGATTTAATTTCACGAATTAAATCCATGTTGAGGATAAAATCGAAAAAGGAATTTAAAAGATTTGAAATCTCCTACCTCATACAGTTGATCGAAGATTTGTCCTGGGGAAAGAACGTCGTGGAAGAAGCGTCAGGGAAGGAGAATCGTCGTCATCACGGAACACGGTGTCACGTCGTCGATCTCTGAGGTTTCGCCATTTTTCGCATTCTTCGCATTCTTCGCATTCTTCTCATTCTTCGCATTCTTCGCAAAGGGGGATGAAGGTACAGATTCTCCAAATCCTCTCAACAATCAACCCTCCCACAAAAAGAAAAGGTGTTGGTATTATTTTATTATTATGCCAACAGTTTGAAAACATGTTAAGAAACGAACCATTAATTCAGTGAATTAATGGTAATGACTTAACGTTCCATTTAATATGGGTGTTTAAGAGTTTTAGAAAACTCCCCAGTTGACTTTCATTAATGAGGTGTTTTCGCGGGTACGTTACATAGAGGAAAAGAAACGGTGGGGGTCGTGTAGGCCCCACCTCACAAATATCCTACCAAGAGGGTAGGATATTTTGCATTGCACCCTATCCGCTTCAACATAGCTCAAGTGGCTTTAAGTGGATTTTAAGTGGCTTTAAGTGAAATAAAAATAAAGTTGTCTCACCACTTTATTTTATTTCTTAACTTAACCCCAAAATTTTAAAAACCACAACTGAGAAAACGCAACTCCAGAAGAGGCGTTTCTAAGAAAATACTGGTGCTGTGATTCCATCGGTGCCATCAGAATTTGATTCCGAACACCGGTTCAAAAGTTAGAAAACCCCGCTCATTCGTTCACTGAACGTACCCGAGCCAATATTTGGAAAATGATTCTGGGCACACTGGGCCTTGGAATCAGGTGCCGTCAGAAACCGCGTTCATGTAAAATTCCAAAGAATGTTAAGAAAAAAATATTCCTTGAATTTTACAGGTATTTACAAAATAGGTATCCAATGATCTTCAAGGGGTAATTTTTCTTTATCATGGACTTGTTTGTGAAATGATTAGAAATAAAAGGTCACCGGAATCCATCATCGTTTTTTACAAACAAAGATGGACCTTCCATGGGAGACACAATGGGTAAGATAGAACCCCTATATCAACTCTATACCAACTATAACCTCAACCCTATGAACTATAAAGGGGCCTTATAATATTCCACAAAATATATTAGTATAGTCCCTAGGTAAAAGCCTATGTAGGATTCCATCTCCCCCCATGGAGGTAGCCCCAATGTTTTCTTGGGTATGACTACCTTAAAATTGCCCACTATTTAAGAAAACTATATTATTTAGGATACCATTGTAGTAAGGGATAATGTCACCAACTAATTATTGATGTTTTGATGCCTCATTCTTTCAAGGCCCACTCATACAACCATGTGATCTTTTTCACCATCAACAGATAACCTCCACCCATTTTCTTTATGGAATATGACTCACCTATGATGATAATCAATCAAGGATTAAAGCATGGAAAATTTTCAATACATAAGATAAAATCAAAAGGTTTCATTGTGATGACCAAGAGGTCCCATGTAAAGCTCCCTTCACCAAATGATATCTCACAAAACCAAAAAATGAGAAAAAATGATGAAATTCATGTCCTAAGATACTCTAGAAAACCCTACATTCTAAAGGTATCAATGGGGATCCCCATATCTCGCACAAGGGATCTACAAATAAATTATTGACTCTCATATATGTTTACACATACAAGATCATGTTTATAATAAATATAGATCATACCTTGTATCATCTAATGAGCTATCAGTTCATAAGACTCTATGGCCTATGGCCACTTTCATCCATGTATGCGAGCTCCTCGAACATGGTGTAGGCTGCCTGGTGGTGGAGGATGATGTATCTCATATGGTCTCACTGCACTAGTAGTTCCTCATCTTGGAGACCCACATATTCATATTCTATCTATTTTTCCCTGTGAGACAATCGGGACAAGCCTGGGAGAACAATGATCATAGCATTGTCTCCACCATAGTGGGAGATCACTATACGACTTCCCTACTTGACTCAATGTGTTGGGATGTCATGTTCCATGTAACCACTCCCATCACATTCTTATCAGATCCCATATCTAGTATTCTATTTACCTTTTAGAAGTTCTTGTGATAAAAGAACACCTTTATGAGTTTAAACATGGGTATTCCTCTTCGGCCTCTACACCTATCAGCTTCGAGGAAGTAGAGGTGACTCACCCATACAATTCCCACTGTCAAAACCATCCAATTGATGTCCTTCTACATGAATTATCTATGTATCTAGAGATGACTCTACAACTCAATTATAAGTAGGGATACACAAGGAAACCAAACAAGACCAAATGTTTCAATGAATTCCTTCTAAAACTTTATCATCAAGAAGATGAAATCTCACACAATGTCAATGTAGTATCATGTAAGGTCAGATAACATCATGAAATACATATCTTCTAACATAATATCCTTCAGCAGCTCAAATTTTTCTAGAAATCCAGAATGACCACCGCAACAAGGGTTATTACTCATCACGAAATAGCTCTAGGAATTCTAACCATGAGTGTGTCAACTCATCATTCATCTATGTTACCATCTCTATCTTCTCCCAAATGACTTGTGGAATAGAATGGTTATCATTGAAAATATATTATCATTTAGGGTCCAAAAAAATCTTGAACAATCATATCTTCAACCCATTGTATTCCTCTAATACCTAGATATTTGGCACACTATAGGCCCTCAGCAGCCACTGGCACTAGAACTCGCATAATGAACTATTTCAAGGGGAATCATAATATATAAATACTAATAAAATATTCTACTTGAAATGTGAGGTTAATACTACCTTATTATCTAAAGGAATTTTCTCTTGAGATGAACCATCAACCGAGGAATAATATTTCACCATATCATCATCATGGTCCTAAATTGGTAACCAAGCTAGTTTTCTTCATATAGGAGTCGTGAATGTAATCAATACATAACATAGTAAGGTGAGAAAATATATATATTGGTATCTAAATCAATATGAAGATTTAATGGATTGAATCCAATATAATAGATGTACTAATTTAACTAAAACCAACTCCCTAGTATGTGGAGTCGACCAGAAGGAAGTTATAATCCTGGTGTGTGGATACATCAACTTCTTCTCCAACACTGGGTTTAAAGGAATAAAATCCATGATCTGGACACTAAAACATTTCTTCCCAAAGACCCAATAAATCCAAACCACAGTTTTATCTCAATAGAGCTTCGTTGATGAACAACCATTGATTCAAATTTGGAATGAACTGGCCCATTATGTCCCACCTGGCTTGCAGATGTCCAATCCATCCCATACCTAAAATCTCTTCTATTTACCTTGGGATAGATAAACCCACTGAGAAGGAATAACTTATATGGGAGACCCTATCATAATGTACCTATATAAATGAAAATAACCATTTCCAAGTATAAGTTAATTGGAATAATAATAAAATAACATAATATAATGAGAAAAAACCATGAAATTCATTAAATATAATAAATTTAAAAGAGTTTGACAATGTCATCTTAAATTTAATGGTAAAAATACGTCAAAAAAATGAAATTACATCCCAAGCCTAAAAAATAGAATAAAGTAAAAATGAGATAACCTAACTCCTGATATCCCAAAATAACCACCGTATATAGTTAATACACCAAGGTATAAACTTTATCATCCATAATCGCTATTCCTCTGTCCATCATCATCCTAATATAGGACACATATAGGAAAAGACCATGCATCGGTGAGTATCTATATACCTAGTATGGTTCCTTTAAAAAGAGTTATAGAAGTATAAATCAATACTCATATCAACCCAAATAAATAGGGAAGTGAAACACAATAAATATATATAAAATCTCATAATGAAACCAAAATGACAGAGAAATGGGATCTCTATCTCACAAATCGACCCATGTCGAGTATGCCTACAAATCCAAGAGTCAATCACCATTGAGAAGAATAAAAAATAATCTCACTGAAAAATGTTGTTATGGACCCTCACCGCACTAATGTACTTCACATATAAGGTATGCATAGTCCATGTAGGAACCTCACCCTATCGGAGCACAAATATGGTTGGAGTTACACTCTGTAGTTTGAATAATTGTTCTTATTTGAGGGAGTACAGTCCATATCTATGTAAGGAATATGGGGGGCATATTTCCCTGTGTGATATGGGTGTATTATTCACATTGATAGAAATATGTGAGTATGTAATCTATGTTGAATAAAGATTCATGGGGAATCATTACCATATGTAATAGGGATGATCCATCCCTATAGATAGAGGAATTGTACCCTCGTAGGGGAGTATCATCACATCATGGGATAATCACTATATGGGACATGTTACTTCATGAAAATGGGGATTAAAATACCTAATGATAATGATCCCATTCCATGGATTGGGGAGTATCTTATACACCTGGAATAATATGTATGGGGACTCAAAAAACAGTAAGATAGGGAAGTACCATCCTTATATATAGAGGACTTGCACCATGGATAGGAGAGAACCATCTCAACTATAAATATCTCTATTGATCCTTCCCTGATCACCGCCATGTTCTAGTGTCATCAAAATAATAATCATTCTTAGAACACCTCAGATATCTAAAAATAAACTCCAAATTAACTAATATCATTCTATCTGAAAAAAACTCAAGTTATGTTTTATGTGGGCCAAAGTATGAGTCAAAATAAAGGAGATACTTGTGGGAGAATATTCAAATCATAGAACATGGAATGTTTTGGGTGCACACATCATTTGTACTAGCTATTAATCATATATGTGTTCTCTCTAATAATTTTATTTGGACTCCTTGTCACATTATATATAATGTAAGTGAAAGAGCGCTGTCGTAGGCGCCCTCAAATGATTAATGTGATTTGGGGTACTTAGGTGCAGCAGAGTGGCTGACCAAGGTCGTCTCTCAAAGAAGGAAGTGAATTAAAACAATTTTTAGAGGTATTATAGAAGTAAAATAAAATAGAATAAAAACACTACTTGGAAGGATGGGGGTGGTTGTTTATAGTTTATGAATCTAGAATAAGTTTGCTGGAAGAAGATTGCATTTTTTTTGTTTTTAATTTTGAAATGAATTTTCGATTAGAATGAAACAACAAGAAGATGTTTGTTTAGACAATATTTAAAAGACGTAATCGATCTAACTCTAACTCTTCAATAATTTATTAATCATTATGATTTAAATTAATATTCACTTAATTATGATCCCTTAATTTGTTAAATCCCGAATCCTACGAGAATTAACTTTACCACGAAGATTGAAATGAATTTTAACCTTAGGCTAACTTCGGAACATGCAATCGCAACACCCTGCTTTGATTGATGTTCTAAAATTAGATTATGGTCAGTGGTAAATTAAGGCAAATAACCACTCTGTAAATGAGGATTAATTGAGTTTAGGTATTATATTTGAACTCTACAAATTGATCCCATGTGGTTTTGAATTACCGGTTAAGGTTGCGCTCTCACAGTTCACACAATTCCCGACCTCGCGTGTTTTGTGTTAACTATTCAATTGCTTGCTTAGTTTCATTTAAATTAAAAACTCAATTAATAGATCATAATATGTGAAATACAGTAGCTCATTGATTCAAAATAAATGAATGAAGAAGGATAGAGGTCGATCGATTACTAAAAAGAACTACTCTTCCATGGGTGGTGTAGTCATCGTGGAGATGTTTTGCATAAGCAACGGATTGAAAGGGTAGAACCCAATCTTGTCTCCACTCTTGATTCCAACCCAATTAAGAATATTAATATAAGAAGAAGAGGGATGAACACAGAATATTATTTGAAGAAAAATTCAAGAAACAAACATGAAAGAAAAGAAATACAAAGAAGAGGTGAGAGAGGAGAGCCTTTTTGGAAGAGAGGTTTGCACAAAGGCTTACTTCCTCCAAGAGTTGTTAGGGGCTCCCAAGAGACACCCTTTCGGACACACCTTCCCAAAGCCTCTACCAGCCCTCTCAAAGAGTTAAAACCCCCTTTAAATAGAGTTTTTGAGGGCTAGAGATACATAACTTTTTAAGTGTGAAATGAAAATCTCGGCTAAATTTTTTATTCCAAATTGCACCGCGAATTTGACCACAAAACGCGTGAATTGACCGGCCTTCCAGAATGATGATTTGTGTCACATCATGTCCCCGAGCTTTCTTCAAAAGTTGGGTTCACTCCAAGCCCGTATGTAGAGGATATGGTCCAAATACAGAACCTTCTCCATTCTGGCGAGCCCAGCCCAACTTTGACATCATGACCCAATTTCAACAACCAAATGAACTCTTTAGCTCTAGTGTCCTGAATAAAAGTTGTAGATAATTAAGTTAGGAACACTGTTACAAACTTTCAAATTCAAATAATAAATATAAAAATAGTTATCTTCGAAATACTACAGTGCACTATTAAGGGTAAAACTGGAATTTTCACCAAATTTTCAAATGAATGATCAAATCCCAAATATTTTATAAATAAACATGTTTAACACAATGTGAGGAAATTATATCATTTATTATCAATAAAATATTCAATAAAATAGTGTTTTATCAACTCCCCCACACTTACCCTTTTGCACACCTGGGCAAAACCTCATATCAAGTAAACATCAATATCAAATCAAAACCAATTTTAAAACACATATCTTTAAGATCAATAAATTTCACACCAAGAATAAAAAAGATATCATGCCTCATAAAAAACCTTATTTCAAGTTCTCCATTTATATCATTCAATATATTTCCACTTCATTTATCCACCCATGCACAAAACACTTACCTCGCTTGAATTTTCTCTCATCACTCAAATATCAATTTTTTTTTCAATGTCTTTCTCATCCAAACTCATACAAGGGTCACCATAGGCTTGATAGAATCCTACATCGCTACCCGATGTGAGTCAAGGACATATGTTTATCATGAGGACTTTTCAGGGTTGTTCTGTGGCTTTCGGTTGGTAGGATTAAGATGTGAAAAACTCTGAGGCTGAATGAGGAGGGCTTGACTCTTTTAAAGAAAAATTGCATTAATCTAATTTTCACTAAAATATGGTCTTCTCTTCAATCCACATAGTATCAATTCAGCTCCATCATCATGAAAAGTCATGAAAGGTTTACACCATTCATTATTTCAGCATAAAAAATGTCAATCTTCTAAAACATGATTTTCTTGAAAGCTCCAGATGGGCACAGCTTTCCACCTCAATTAGAAGCTCCAGAAAAGGCACAGCTTCACTTGTCATGAAAGCTCCAGAAAAGGCACAACTTTCAATATAAGGACTTTCTTTAGCAGCAAACACATCGCTTCAGAATTTAATTTTCCACCCAAAGTATCACATAATGTGGTGGCACAACACAAGACAACTTCCCCCACACTTAAGCTCAACTAGATTATGCAATTTCACTTCAAGAGTTGGTTGGATAGGGAAAATTGGCTTGTAATGTGGCTTAACCTAACAGGTTGTGCATGGCTTCTAAGGGCTACAAGGATTAAATATTCAAGGTAGGCCATTATAAAAAAGGATTCCTTAAAATAGGGGTTTTAATACCAAACAAATGCCTCAATCATTTAAACACAAGTACCTCAAACCCTCAAGTTTTGACAGGAATATATCAAATTCTGGTTAAATCAAGTATGGTTTGGTTCACTCAAGAAGTGAGGTGAATGTAAAGAATATGAAAATAATGGTTTAGAAGCCTCACAGGAAAGTGATTTCAAATATAAAGACAGTGAGATTGGCATGGGATTCAAAATTCAGCGTACTTTTCATGAAATTACTAAATATTTGAACTTGAAACAAAGTCATTTCAGCATTCATTTAAGCTCAGTTTCAAGGGGTAAATTGTTTCACTTATTGATATGGATTTAAAAATGGTGATGAGAATCATTCCAGCTCAAAAGTTTCAAAAACACAAAGAAAATTGTAAAATAAACACACAAATTTTGAAAAACAAAAAAAAATTTGGTTTTTTTTAAAAGGAAAACAATTTAAATTACAAAACTAAAAGGTTCCCTCCCCCACACTTAAAATATTGAATTGTCCTCAATGTGAACCTATGAGATGATATATGCACATGAAATGCAGAATTTTTAAATAGGACAAATATTATAAAAGTGAAAGGGTTAGGAACAGCCTGATGTGATCAAGTGATGATGGGGTCATGCAGTGTGATAAAATCCACTGCATCAGTAGGATGGCCCTCAATGTATCTCTTCAAACGTTGCCCATTGACTGTAAAGCTCCTTCCAGTGTCCTCTTGTGTGATCTCCACTGCACCATAAGGAAAAACATTAGACACAATATAAAGACCTAACCATCTGGAACGCAACTTACCAGGCATCAACTTCAGTCGTGAACTATAGAGAAGGACTTTCTCTCCAACATGAAACTCCCTTTGTTGGATCATTTTGTCATGAGCTGCTTTTGATCATTCCTTGTAGAGCCTTGAGTTCTCATATGATGACAGTCGAATCTCCTCAAGCTCTTGAATTTGCATCTTCCTTTGAATTCCAGCTTGGGCCAAATCCATGTTACATTTCTTTATAGCCCAATATGCCCGATTCTCGACTTCCACGGGGAGATGACACGCTTTCCCAAAAACAATCCGAAATGGGGACATACCAATGGGGGTCTTGTATGCTGTCCTATAAGCCCACAATGCATCATCCAAGCGCTTGCTCTAATCCTTCCTATTTGGCTACACGGTTTTCTCCAAGATTTGTTTCAACTCACGATTTGAAACCTCAGCCTGGCCATTTGTTTGGGGGTGGTATGGTGTTGATTTTTTGTGTGTCACCCCATACTTTTGAAGGAGGGAAGCAAAATTCCTATTGCAAAAGTGTGTCCCTTGGTCACTGATGATGGCCTTTGGTACTCCAAACCTGCAAGAAAATTTTGCTTTGACAAAGTCCACAACAACATGAGAATCGTCAATCCTGGTGGCTTTGGCCTCCACCCATTTACTCACATAATCAACAGAAACCAAAATGTACAAAAATCCAAATGAACTAGGAAAAGGACCCATAAAGTCGATGCCCCATACATCAAAAATCTCACAAAATAGTATGGGTTGTTGGGGCATCTCATGTCTCCTAGAAATGTTCCCAGTGTGTTGGCAATGCGAGCATGACTTACAAAACACATGGGCATCATGGAATAATCTAGGCCAATATAATCCAGAGTCCAAAACTTTCATAGCTGTCCATTGGGGTCCAAAGTGTCCACCACATGCAAGTGTATGACAGAAATGAAAAACAGACTCAAACTCATGATCGGGAACACACCTCCTAATGACTTGGTCACTACACATGCGCCATAAGTATGGATCATCCCAAACATAAAATCTTGACTCACTCTTTAATTTTTGGACTTGATGTTTCTTCAAATTTACTGGGATTTCAGAGCCAACAATGTAATTAACTAAATCATCATACCAAGGATGCTTACCTGAGATGGTATAGAGATTCTCATCGGGGAAAGTGTCCCGAAGTGGTACCTAGTCCAAGGTGTCACCCTCTAGTGTTTGAGTAAGTCTACTCATGTGGTCCGCCACCAAGTTTTCTGACCCCTTTTTGTCCTTTATCTCGATGTCAAACTCTTGGAGAAGGATCATCCAACAGATAAGTCGCGGCTTTGCATCTGGCTTCTTCAGGAGGTACCTCAAAGCTGCATGGTCAGAAAAAACAACTACTTTAGAGCCCAATAAATATGAACGGAATTTATCTAAAGCAAATATGACAGCAAGAAACTCTTTTTCTGTGGTTGTGTAATTTGATTGGGCTGAATCCAGTGTCCTTGATGCATAGGCGATCACATGTGAACGTCCTTCCACCCTCTGAGATAAGACAGCTCCAACCGCGAAGTTGGAGGCGTCACACATAAGCTCAAATGAAAGGTCCCACTGTGGGGGCTGTATGATAGGTGGAGTGGTCAGACACTTATTTAGCTCATCAAAGAAAGTCCTACAAGAATCATCAAACACAAAATCAGAATCTTTTTGAAGTAATCGTGACATAGGAAGAGCGATCTTACTAAAATCTTTGATGAAGCGCCGATAAAATCCTGCATACCCTAGGAAAGATCTAACATCACGCACACATGAAGGATAGGGTAAGGATGAAATAATTTCTACCTTAGATCTATCAAACTCTATCCCATGTTTTGACACCACATGCCCTAAGACAATGCCATGCTCTACCATAAAATGACACTTTTCAAAGTTCAGGACCAGATTCTTCTCAATACAACGATTCAACACATTTCCCAAACTACTTAGACATTCATCAAATGAATCCCCATACACTGTAAAATCATCCATAAATACCTCCATGCAGGTCTCAATAAAATCAGAAAAAATACTCACCATACATCTCTGGAAGGTACCTGGGGCGTTGCAAAGTCCAAATGTCATCCTCCGGTAAGCAAATGTGCCAAAAGGACAGGTGAATGTAGTCTTCTCCTGATCCTCTGGAGCTATAGGAACCTGAAAATATCCAGAAAATCCATCCAAGAAACAATAGTGTGTTTTCCCAGCTAGTCTCTCGAGCATTTGATCAATAAATGGGAGGGGGAAATGGTCCTTGCGAGTGGTCTGGTTTAGTTTCCTATAATCAATACACACACGCCAACTTTTTTGCACCCTCATTGGAACTAAATCATCTTTCTCATTTTTAACAACAGTAAAACCAGTTTTCTTAGGCACAACCTGAATTGGACTTACCCACTGTGAATCTGAAATGGGAAAGATTATACCTGCCTCGAGCAATTTCTCAACTTCCTTTTTAACAACTTCCAGGAGGGTGGGATTGAGTCTCCTTTGTGGTTGTCTCACCGGTTTAGCCCCATCCTCCAAGAGAATCCTATGCATGCAAATGGAGGGGCTAATACCTGATATGACAGCCAAGGTCCACCCAATCGCCCTGATGTTCTCCCTCAAAATATTCAAAAGCCTTTCTTCATGTTCAAAAGGGAGATTGTTAGCAATGATAACAGGTAATCTCTCACCACTCAACAAGTATGAGTATTTCAGATTTGGTGGCAATGGCTTGAGTTCTAATGAAGGAGGGTGTAGTATGGATGGAGACATTGAAGGAACTGAAATATGTGCACAAAGAGCATCAGTATCAGAATAGACATCATCAAAATCATAGAATAAAGCATCAAATCCATCAGCATACTCAACAGCCATTTCATAATCAAAGTGAACATGATCAAAATCAGAATATGAATCCACATAAAAATCAAATCTTAGAGAGTCTTGTTCATTAGAAACAGGTGTGGAAGTTCTCTTAGTCATTAAACCAGAACCAATACTCATAATCTCCCTAAGCATAGGACAATCCAATTCCATGATGTTTTTACTTGGTGGTTCAAAATGGGAGATAACAAAAGCAGAATGGTCCTCTGAGGGGTACTTCATGGAATCCATAACAATAAATATCACAACTTCATCTCCAAACTCCATGGAAAGTGTACCCTCATTGACATTTATGATAGTTTTTGCAGTTTTGAGGAAGGGTCTACCTAAGATAATGGGGGCATGAGAACTTACCTGATCATCCTCCATGTTAAGAACATAGAAATCCGCTGGAAAGATCATGTCTCTTACCCGGACAAGTACATCCTCAAGGACTCCTGCTATATATGCCGTAGCTCTATTCGCCAATTGCACCATTACTATTGTTGGCTTCAACTCACCAACCTGCAAGGAAGAGAATATAGAGTGAGGCATCACATTTATGGAAGCACCTAAATCACAAAGTGCATCAGAAAAGTGCAACTCCCCTATGGTGCATGGGATGGTGAATGGCCCTGGATCCTTTCACTTTGTTGGCATTGCTAGAGTTGGTGAAATGAGTGCTGAGACATTCCTTCCAAGGTTTATCCTCTCATTTCCCTTGAGCCCTCTTCGATTGGTGCAGAGTTCTTTTAAGAATTTGGCATACCTTGGGATTTGCTTAATGGCTTCAAGTAGAGGAATGTTGATCTCCACACGCTTGAATGTGTCCAAAACCTCCTTTTGCATTGCTTCTTCAGCCATCTTCTTGGTTTGAACAACCCTGTTTGGAAAAGGAAGGGGTTTAGGAGGAACATCATCAATCTTTTTCTTACCTTTATCTTTCTCCTTGGATTGCTCATCAGTTGGTATGGAATGCGGCTTCTCTGAAGTTGAGGTGAATCCCGGTGGAATGGTAGGTGCAGATGTATCGTTCATTTGCTTCCCGCTTCTCAATGTGATGGCACTAACATTCCCCTTTGGATTTGGAGTGGGTTGGGAAGGTAGATTACCATAATTCTTACTCAAAAGTTCATGGAGGGCGGTGGCAATCTGACTCATTTGAGTCTTCAACTCTCTCAGCTCCGAACCTTGACTCTTCAGCTCATTCTGTTGATTAAGAACAATTTGTTTCAAAAGATCATCAGTGTTAGAGTCTACCTTGTGTTGGATATTCCCTTGTTGCTGACTCGTTGATGTTTGAGCTTCGAATCTCCTTTGGGGTTGTTGGAAACCCTGTTCGTAAGGTGGAGGCTGCTGGAAGTTTGGTTGAAAAGGGGGACTTTGTTGTTGTCCAGAGCCATACCTCATGTCTGCTAGATCTTTCCATCCTTGGTTGTATGTTGGATCAAACTTCTTTTGGGGATATGGTTGTTGTTGTTGCTGCTGAAATGGTCTCCCAGGGAACACTGCTGCACAATCTTCTGTTTCTTGGAGTTGTGGGAAACAATCAGTTGGGTGGCTTGTCTCAGTGCAAATACCACAAGGCCTTGAAGGAGGGGGTTGGGATGTATTTTGAGCCAATGAAATCTGCCTCACCATAGTTTTCAATTCTTCTAACTTAGTATCAATCAAATGACTTTCAAGAGAAGAAGGACTTACTTGATGTACTCCTCGAACATGTGGTGTACCTCTATCACCGAATTGTTGGGAGTTTTGGGCCATCTTGTCGATCAACGCTCGTGCAGCTACTGGTGTCTTGTCCACCAATGCTCCTCCAGCTGCAGCATCCACCATGCTCCTCTCCATGGGTTTGATTCCTTCGTAGAAGTATTGGATGAGGAGTTGCTCACTGATTTGGTGATGTGGGTAGCTTGCACAAAACTTCTTGAATAGCTCCCAGTACTCATACATTGACTCCCCTTGTGCTTGCTTGATCCTTGATATCTCCTTTCGAATGGATGTGGTCCTTGATGCTGGAAAAAATCTCTGCAAGAAAAGACGTTTCAAATCGTTCCAACAAGTTACATCTTCGGGTTGTAAATAATACATCCAATCTTTCGCAGCTCCATCAAGTGAGAATGGGAATGCTCTTAGTTTGATTTGATCTTCAGAGACATTTCTAGGTTTTAGGGTTGAGCAAACCACATTAAATTCTTTAAAATGTTTATTTGGATCCTCACCAGAGAGGCCATGAAACTTTGGAAGTAAGTGAATTAACCCAGATTTCAGTTCGAAGTCCGATTCGAGATTTGGGTATGCAATACAATTTGGTTGATAGTTAATATCAGGTGCAGCCAATTCTCGAATGGTTCTATTAAGTTCATTTCCATTGTTTCCAGCCATTGGTTCTTGTTTTATGGTTGAATTTGAATTGCTTCCAATTTCAATGTTCTGATATTGGAGTAATTCTCCAACTGGTTGAATGTTGAAACTTCCCGTAGACTGAGAATGTCTGATTCGTTCCCTAAGGCTACGTTCAATCTCAGGGTCAAGATCTAAGAGATCTTCGATATTAGTTCGTGTCATCAATCAATGAAAGATGAAAAGAAGGAATGCGGACCATAGTAAAAAAAAAATTTGAAGTTTGAGTTGATGGTCCAAAAAGAAGTAGAAAGAGATAAAAGAAGAAGAAGAAAAAAAAATCAGATTGGGTAAAGATGGAAGAAAGAAGAGAGGAAGAGAATTAAAATGTAAAATAAAATAAATACCTCTAATTGGATGCAATAATTACTTGCCTCCCCGGCAATGACGCCAATTTGAAAGAGCGCTGTCGTGGGCGCCCTCAAATGATTAATGTGATTTGGGGTACTTAGGTTCAGCAGAGTGGCTGACCAAGGTCGTCTCTTAAAGGAGGAAGTGAATTAAAACAATTTTTAGAGGTATTATAGAAGTAAAATAAAAGAGAATAAAAACACTACTTGTAAGGATGTGGGTGGTTGTTTATCGTTTATGAATCTAGAAGAAGTTTTCTGGAAGAAGATTGCATTTTTTTTAATTTTGAAATGAATTTTCGATTAGAATGACACAACAAGAAGATGTGTGTTTAGACAATATTTAAAAGACGTAATCGATCTAAATCTACCTCTTCAATCATTTATTAATCATTATCATTTAAATTAATATTCACTTAATTATGATCCCTTAATTTGTTAAATCCCGAACCCTACGAGAATTAACTTTACCACGAAGATTGAAGTGAATTTTAACCTTAGGCTAACTTCGGAACATGCAATCGCAACACCCTGCTTTGATTGATGTTCTAAAATTAGCTTATGGTTAGTGGTAAATTAAGGCAAATAACCACTCTGGAAATTAGGATTAATTGAGTTTAGGGATTATATTTGAACTCTACAAATTGATCCCATGTGGTTTTGAATTACCGGTTAAGGTTGCGCTCTCACAGTTCACACAATTCCCGAACTCGCGTGTTTTGTGTTAACTATTCAATTGCTTTCTTTGTTTCATTTAAATTAAAAACTCAATTAATAGATCATAATATGTGAATTACAGTAGCTCATTGATTCAAAATAAATGAATTAAGAAGGATAGAGGTCGATCGATTACTAAAAAGAACTACTCTTCCATGGGTGGTGTAGTCATCGTGGAGACGTTTTGCATAAGCAACGGATTGAAAGGGTAGAACCCAATCTTGTCTCCAATCATGATTCCAACCCAATTAAGAAGATTAATATAAGAAGAAGAGGGATGAACACAGAATATTATTTGAAAAAAATTCAAGTAACAAACATGAATGAAAAGAAATACAAAGAAGAGATGAGAGAGGAGAGCCTTTTTGGAAGAGAGGTTTGAACAAAGGATTACTTCCTCCAAGAGTTGTGAGGGGCTCCCAAGAGACACCCTTTCGGCCACACCTTCCCAAAGCCTCGACCAGCCCTCTCAAAGAGTTAAAACCCCCTTTAAATAGAGTTTGTGAGGGCTAGGGATACATAACTTTTTATGTGTGAAATGAAAATCTCGGCTAAATATTTTATTCCAAATATCACCGCCAATTTCACCTCCAAAACGGGTGAATTGACCTGCCTTCCAGAAGGATGATTTGTGCCACATCATGTCCCCAATCTTTCCTCAAACTTTCGGTTCAATCCAAGCCCGTATGTAGAGGATATGGCCCAAATACAGAACCTTCTCCATTCTGGCGAGCCCAGCCCAACTTTGACTTCATGGCCCCATTTCAACAACCCAATGAACTCTTTAGCTCTAGTGTCCTGAATAAACGTTGTAGATAATTAAGTTAGGAACACTGTTACAATATTTCAAATTCAAATAATAAATATAAAAATATTTATCTTTGAAATACTACAGTGCACTATTAAGGGTAAAACTGGAATTTTCACCAAATTTTCAAATGAATGATCAAATCCCAAATATTTTATAAATAAACATGTTTAACACAATGTGAAGAAATTATATCATTTATTATCAATAAAATATTCAATAAAATAGTGTTTTATCAACTCCCCCACACTTACCCTTTTTCACTCCTGGGCAAAACCTCATATCAAGTAAACATCAATATCAAATCAAAACCAATTTTAAAACACATATCTTTAAGAGCAATCATTTTCACACCAAGAATAAAAAAGATATCATGCCTCATAAAAAACCTTATTTAAAGTTCTCCATTTATATAATTCAATATTTTTCCACTTCATTTATCCACCCATGCACAAAACACTTACCTCGCTTGAATTTTCTCTCATCACTCAAATATCAATTTTTTTTTGCAATGTCTTTCTCATCCAAACTCATACAAGGGTCACCATAGGCTTGAGAGATTCCTACATCGCTACCCGATGTGATTCAAGGACATATGTTTATCATGAGGACTTTTCAGGGTTTTTCTGTGGCTTTCGGTTGGTAGGATTAAGATGTGAAAAACTCTGAGGCTGAATGAGGAGGGCTTGACTCTTTTAAAGAAAAATTGCATTAATCTAATTTTCACTTAAATATGGTCTTCTCTTCAATCCCCATAGTATCAATTCAGCTCCATCATCATGAAAAGTCATGAAAGGTTTACACCATTCATCATTTCAGCATAAAAAATGTCAATCTTCTAAAACATGATTTTTTGAAAGCTCCAGATGGGCACAACTTTCCACCACAATTAGAAGCTCCAGAAAAGGCACAGCTTCACTTGTCATGAAAGCTCCAGAAAAGGCACAGATTTCAATATAATGACTTTCTTTAGCAGCAAACACATCTCTTCAGAATTTAATTTTCCACCCAAAGTATCACATAATGTGGTGGCACAACACAAGACAACTTCCCCCACACTTAAGCTCAACTAGATTATGCAATTTCACTTCAAGAGTTGGTTGGATAGGGAAAATTGGCTTGTAATGTGGCTTAACCTAACAGGTTGTGCATGGCTTCTAAGGGCTACAAGGATTAAATATTCAAGGTAGGCCATTATAAAAAAGGATTCTTTAAAATAGGGGTTTTAATACCAAACAAATGCCTCAATCATTTAAACACAAGTACCTCAAACCCTCAAGTTTTCACAGGAATAGATCAAATTCTGGTTAAATCAAGTATGGTTTGGTTCTCTCAAGAAGTGAGGTGAATGTAAAGAATATGAAAATAATGGTTTAGAAGCCTCACAGGAAAGTGATTTAAAATATAAAGACAGTGAGATTGGCATGAGATTCAAAATTCAGCGTACTTTGCATGAAATTACTAAATATTTGAACTTGAAACAAAGTAATTTCAGCATTCATTTAAGCTTAGTTTCAAGGGGTAAATTGTTTCACTTATTGATATGGATTTAAAAATGGTGATGAGAATCATTTCAGCTCAAAAGTTTCAAAAACACAAAGAAAATTTTAAAATAAACACACAAATTTTGAAAAACACACAAAAAAAAATTTGGTTTTTTTTAACAGGAAAACAATTGAAATTACTAAACTAAAAGGTTCCCTCACCCACACATAAAATATTGAATTGTCCTCAATGTGAACCTATGAGATGATATATGCACATGAAATGCAGAATTTTTAAATAGGACAAATAATATAAAAGTGAAAGGGTTAGAAACAGCCTGATGTGATCACGTGATGATGGGGTCATGCAGTGTGATAAAATCCACTGCATCAGTAGGATGGCCCTCAATGTATCTCTTCAAACGTTGTCCATTGACTGTAAAGCTCCTTCCAGTGTCCTCTTGTGTGATCTCCACTGCACCATAAGGAAAAACATTAGACACAATATAAGGACCTAACCATCTGGAACGCAACTTACCAGGCATCAACTTCAGTCGTGAACTATAGAGAAGGACTTTCTCTCCAACATGAAACTCCCTTTGTTGGATCATTTTGTCATGAGCTGCTTTTGATCTTTCCTTGTAGAGCCTTGAGTTCTCATATGATGACAGTCGAATCTCCTCAAGCTCTTGAATTTGCAACTTCCTTTGAATTCCAGCTTGGGCCAAATCCATGTTACATTTCTTTATAGCCCAATATGCCCGATGCTCGACTTCCACGGGGAGATGACACGCTTTCCCAAAAACAATCCGAAATGGGGACATACCAATGGGGGTCTTGTATGCTGTCCTATAAGCCCACAATGCATCATCCAAGCGCTTGCTCCAATCCTTCCTATTTGACTGCACGGTTTTCTCCAAGATTTGTTTCAACTCACGATTTGAAACCTCAGCCTGGCCATTTGTTTGGGGGTGGTATGGTGTTGCTGTTTTGTGTGTCACCCCATACTTTCGAAGGAGGGAAGAAAAATTCCTATTGCAAAAGTTTGTCCCTTGGTCACTGATGATGGCCTTTGGTACTCCAAACCTGCAAAAAATTTGTGCTTTGACAAAGTCCACAACAACATGAGAATCGTCAGTCCTGGTGGCTTTGGCCTCCACCCATTTACTCACATAATCAACAGCAACCAAAATGTACAAAAATACAAATGAACTAGGAAAAGGACCCATAAAGTCGATGCCCCATACATCAAAAATCTCACAAAATAGTATGGGTTGTTGGGGCATCTCATGTCTCCTAGAAATGTTCCCAGTGTGTTGGCAATGAGAGCATGACTTACAAAACACATGGGCATCATGGAATAATCTAGGCCAATATAATCCAGAGTCCAAAACTTTCCTAGCTGTCCGTTGGGGTCCAAAGTGTCCACCACATGCAAGTGTATGACAAAAATGCAAAACAGACTCAAACTCATGATCGGGAACACACCTCCTAATGACTTGGTCACTACACAAGCGCCATAAGTATGGATCATCCCAAACATAAAATCTTGACTCACTCTTTAATTTTTGGACTTGATGTTTCTTCAAATTTACTGGGATTTCAGAGCCAAAAATGTAATTAACTAAATCAGCATACCAAGGATGCTTACCTGAGATGGTATAGAGATGCTCATCGGGGAAAGTGTCCCGAAGTGGTACCTGGTCCAAGGTGTCACCCTCTAGTGTGTGAGTAAGTCTACTCATGTGGTCCGCCACCAAGTTTTCGGACCCCTTTTTGTCCTTTATCTCGATGTCAAACTCTTGAAGAAGGAGCATCCAACGGATAAGTCGCGGCTTTGCATCTGGCTTCTTTAGGAGGTACCTCAAAGCTGCATGGTCAGAAAAAACAACTACTTTAGAGCCCAATAAATATGAATGGAATTTATCTAAAGAAAATATGACAGCAAGAAACTCTTTTTCTATGGTTGTGTAATTTGATTGGGCTGAATCCAGTGTCCTTGATGCATAGGCGATCACATGTGAACGTCCTTCCACCCTCTGAGATAAGACAGCTCCAACCGCGAAGTTGGAGGCGTCACACATAAGCTCAAATGGAAGGTCCCACCGTGGGGGCTGTATGATAGGTGGAGTGGTCAGAAACTTCATTAGCTCATCAAAGGAAGTCCTACAAGAATCATCAAACACAAAATCAGAATCTTTTTGAAGTAATCGTGACATAGGAAGAGCGATCTTACTAAAATCTTTGATGAAGCGCCGATAAAATCTTGCATGCCCTAGGAAAGATCTAACATCACGCACACATGAATGATAGGGTAAGGATGAAATAATTTCTACCTTAGATCTATCAACCTCTATCCCATTTTTTGACACCACATGCCCTAAGACAATGCCATGCTCTACCATAAAATGACACTTTTCAAAGTTCAGGACCAGATTCTTATCAATACAACGATTCAACACATTTCCCAAACTACTTAGACATTCATCAAATGAAGACCCATACACTGTAAAATCATCCATAAATACCTCCATGCAGGTCTCAATAAAATCAGAAAAAATACTCACCATACATCTCTGGAAGGTACCTGGGGCGTAGCAAAGTCCAAATGGCATCCTCTGGTAGGAAAATGTGCCAAAAGGAAAGGGGAATGTAGTTTTCTCCTGATCCTCTGGAGCTATAGGAACCTGAAAATATCCAGAAAATCCATCCAAGAAACAATAGTGTGTTTTCCCAGCTAGTCTCTCGAGCATTTGATCAATAAATGGGAGGGGGAAGTGGTCCTTGCGAGTGGTCTAATTTAGTTTCCTATAATCAATACACACACGCCAACTGTTTTGCACCCTCATTGGAACTAAATCATCTTTCTCATTTTTAACAACAGTAAAACCAGTTTTCTTAGGCACAACCTGAATTGGACTTACCCACTGTGAATCTGAAATGGGAAAGATTATACCTTCCTCGAGCAATTTCTCAACTTCCTTTTTAACAACTTCCAGGAGGGTGGGATTGAGTCTCCTTTGTGGTTGTCTCACCGTTTTAGCCCCATCCTCCAAGAGAATCCTATGCATGCAAATGGATGGGGCTAATACCTGATATGTCAGTCAAGTTCCACCCAATCGCCCTGATGTTCTCCCTCAAAATATTCAAAAGCCTTTCTTCATGTTCAAAAGGGAGATTGTTAGCAATGATAACAGGTAATCTCTCACCACTCAACAAGTATGAGTATTTCATATTTGGTGGCAATGGATTGAGTTCTAATGGAGGAGGGTGTAGTATGGATGAAGACATTGAAGGAACTGAAATATGTGCACAAAGAGCATCAGTATCAGAATAGACATCATCAAAATCATAGAATAAAGCATCAAATCCATCAGCATACTCAACAGCCATTTCATAATCAGAGTGAACATGATCAAAATCAGAATATGAATCCACATCAAAATAAAATCTTAGAGAGTCTTGTTCATTAGAAACAGGTGTGGAAGTTCTCTTAGTCATTAAACCAGAACAAATACTCATAATCTCCCTAAGCATAGGACAATCCAATTCCATGATGTTTTTACTTGGTGGTTCAAAATGGGAGATAACAAAAGCAGAATGGTCCTCTAAGGGGTACTTCATGGAATCCATAACATTAAATATCACAACTTCATCTCCAAACTCCATGGAAAGTGTACCCTCATTGACATTTATGATAGTTTTTGCAGTTTTGAGGAAGGGTCTACCTAAGATAATGGGGGCATGAGAACATACCTGATCATCCTCCATGTTAATAACATAGAAATCCGCTGGAAAGATCATGTCTCTTACCCGGACAAGTACATCCTCAAGGACTCCCGCTGGATATGCCGTAGCTCTATTCGCTAATTGCACCACTACTCTTGTTGGCTTCAACTCACCAACCTGCAAGGAAGAGAATATAGAGTGAGGCATCACATTTATGGAAGCACCTAAATCACAAAGTGCATCAGAAAAGTGCAACTCCCCTATGGTGCATGGGATGGTGAATGTCCCTGGATCCTTGCACTTTGTTGGCATTGCTAGTGTTGGTGAAATGAGTGCTGAGACATTCCTTCCAAGGATTATCTTCTCATTTTCCTTGAGCCCTCTTCGATTGGTGCAGAGTTCTTTTAAGAATTTGGCATACCTTGGGATTTGCTTAATGGCTTCAAGTAGAGGAATGTTGATCTCCACACGCTTGAATGTGTCCAAAACCTCCTTTTGCATTGCTTCTTCAGCCATCTTCTTGGTTTGAACAACCCTGTTTGGAAAAGGAAGGGGTTTAGGAGGAAAATCATCAATCTTTTTCTTACCTTTATCTTTCTCCTTGGATTTCTCATCAGTTGGTATGGAATGCGGCTTCTCTAAAGTTGAGGTGAATCCCGTTGGAATGGTAGGTGTATATGTATCGTTCATTTGCTTCCCGCTTCTCAATGTGATGGCACTAACATTCCCCTTTGGATTTGGAGTGGGTTGGGAAGGTAGATTTCCATAATTCATACTCACAAGTTCATGGAGGGCGGTGGAAATCTGACTCATTTGAGTCTTCAACTCTCTCAGCTCCGAACCATGACTCTTCAGCTCATTCTGTTGATTAAGAACAATTTGTTTCAAAAGATCATCAGTGTTAGAGTCTACCTTGTGTTGGATATTCCCTTGTTGCTGACTCGTTGATGTTTGAGCTTCGAATCTCTTTTGGGGTTGTTGGAAACCCTGTTGGTAAGGTGGAGGCTGTTGGAAGTTTGGTTGAAAAGGCGGCCTTTGTTATTGTCCAGAGCCATACCTCATGTCCGCTAGATCTTTCCACCCTTGGTTGTATGTTGGATCAAACATCTTTTGGGGATATGGTTGTTGTTGTTGCTGCTGAAATGGTCTCCCAGGGAACACTGCTGCACAATCTTCTGTTTCTTGGAGTTGTGGGAAACAGTCAGTTGGGTGGCTTGTCTCAGTGCAAATACCACAAGGCCTTGAAGGAGGGGGTTGGGATGTCTTTTGAGCCAATGCAATCTGCCTCACCATAGTTGTCAACTCTTCTAACTTAGTATCAATCAAATGACTTTCAAGAGAAGAAGGACTTACTTGATGTACTCCTCGAACATGTGGTGTACCTCTATCACCGAATTGTTGTGAGTTTTGGGCCATCTTGTCGATCAACGCTCGTGCATCTACTGGTGTCTTGTCCACCAATGCTCCTCCAGCTGCAGCATCCACCATGCTCCTCTCCATGGGTGTGAGTCCTTCGTATATGTATTGGATGAGGAGTTTCTCACTGATTTGGTGATGTGGGCAGCTTGCACACAACTTCTTGAATCGCTCCCAGTACTCATACATTGACTCCCCTTGTGCTTGCTTGATCCCTGATATCTCCTTTCGAATGGATGTGGTCCTTGATGCTGGAAAAAATCTCTCCAAGAAAAGACGTTTCAAATCGTTCCAACAAGTTACATCTTCGGGTTGTAAATAATACATCCAATCTTTCGCAGCTCCATCAAGTGAGAATGGGAATGCTCTTAGTTTGATTTGATCTTCAGAGACATTTCTAGGTTTTAGGGTTGAGCAAACCACATTAAATTCTTTCAAATGTTTATTGGGATCCTCACCAGAGAGGACATGAAACTTTGGAAGTATGTGAATTAACCCAGATTTCAGTTCGAAGTCCGATTCGAGATTTGGGTATGCAATACAATTTGGTTGATAGTTAATATCAGGTGCAGCCAATTCTCGAATGGTTATATTAAGTTCATTTCCATTGTTTCCAGCCATTGGTTCTTGTTTTATGGTTGAATTTGAATCGCTTCCAATTTCAATGTTCTGATATTGGAGTAATTCTCCAACTGGTTGAATGTTGAAACTTCCCGTAGACTGAGAATGTCTGATTTGTGCCCTAAGGCTACGTTCAATCTCAGGGTCAAGATCTAAGAGATCTTCAGGATTAGTTCATGTCATCAATCAATTAAAGATGAAAAGAAGGAATGTGGACCATAGTAAAATAAAAATTTTAAGTTTGAGTTGATGGTCCAAAAAGAAGTAGAAAGAGATAAAAGAAGAAGAAGAAGAAAAAAAATCAGATTGGGTAAAGACGGAAGAAAGAAGAGAGGAAGAGAATTAAAATGTAAAATAAAATAAATACCTCTAATTGGTTGAAATAATTACTTGCCTCCCCGGCAACGGCGCCAATTTTAAAGAGCGCTGTCATGGGCGCCCTCAAATGATTAATGTGATTTGTGGTACTTAGGTGCAGTAGAGTGGCTGACCAAGGTCGTCTCTCAAAGGAGGAAGTGAATTAAAACAATTTTTAGAGGTATTATAGAAGTAAAATAAAAGAGAATAAAAACACTACTTGGAAGGATGGGGGTGGGTGTTTATAGTTTATGAATCTAGAAGAAGTTTTATGGAAGAAGAATGCATTTTTTTTGTTTTTAATTTTGAAATGAATTTTTGATTAGAATGACACAACAAGAAGATGTTTGTTTAGACAATATTTAAAAGACGTAATCGATCTAACTATACCTCTTCAATCATTTATTAATCATTATCATTTAAATTAATATTCACTTAATTATGATCCCTTAATTTGTTAAATCCCGAACCCTACGAGAATTATCTTTACCACGAAGATTGAAGTGAATTTTAACCTTAGGCTAATTTCGGAACATTCATTCGCAACACCCTGCTTTGATTGAAGTTCTAAAATTAGCTTATGGTCAGTGGTAAATTAAGGAAAATAACCACTCTGGATATGAGGATTAATTGAGTTTAGGGATTATATTTGAACTCTACAAATTGATCCCATGTGGTTTTGAATTACAGGTTAAGGTTGCGCTCTCACAGTTCACACAATTCCCGACCTCGCGTGTTTTGTGTTAACTATTCAATTGCTTCCTTAGTTTCATTTAAATTAAAAACACAATTAATAGATCATAATATGTGAATTACAGTATCTCATTGATTCAAAATAAATGAATGAAGAAGGATAAAGGTCGATCGATTACTAAAAAGAACTACTCTTCCATGGGTGGTGTAGTCATCGTGGAGACGTTTTGCATAAGCAACAGATTGAAAGGGTAGAACCCAATCTTATCTCCACTCTTGATTCCAACCCAATTAAGAAGATTAATATAAGAAGAATAGGGATGAACACAGAATATTATTTGAATAAAAATTCAAGAAACAAACATGAAAGAAAAGAAATACAAAGAAGAGGTGAGAGAGGAGAGCCTTTTTGGAAGAGAGGTTTGTACAAAGGCTTACTTCCTACAAGAGTTGTGAGGGGCTCCCAAGAGACACCCTTTCGGCCAAACCTTTCCAAAGCCTCTACCAGCCCTCTCAAAGAGTTAAAACCCCCTTTAAATAGAGTTTGTGAGGGCTAGGGATACATAACTTTTTAAGTGTGAAATGAAAATCTCGGCTAAATATTTTATTCCAAATTTCATCGCCAATTTTACCTCCAAAACGGGTGAATTGACCGGCCTTACAGAAGGATGATTTGTGCCACATCATGTCCCCAAGCTTTCCTCAAAACTTTGGTTCAATCCAAGCCCGTATGTAGAGGATATGGCCCAAATACAGAACCTTCTCCATTCTGGCGAGCCCAGCCCAACTTTGACTTCATGGCCCCATTTCAACAACCCAATGAACTCTTTAGCTCTAGTGTCCTGAATAAACGTTGTAGATAATTAAGTTAGGAACACTGTTACAATATTTCAAATTCAAATAATAAATATAAAAATATTTATCTTTGAAATACTACAGTGCACTATTAAGGGTAAAACTGGAATTTTCACCAAATTTTCAAATGAATGATCAAATCCCAAATATTTTATAAATAAACATGTTTAACACAATGTGAGGAAATTATATCATTTATTATCAATAAAATATTCAATAAAATAGTGTTTTATCAACTCCCCCACACTTAACCTTTTGCACACCTGGGAAAAACCTCATATCAAGTAAACATCAATATCAAATCAAAACCAATTTTAAAACACATATCTTTAAGATCAATCAATTTCACACCAAGAATAAAAAAGATATCATGCCTCATAAAAAACCTTATTTCAAGTTCTACATTTATATCATTCAATATATTTCCACTTCATTTATCCACCCATGCACAAAACACTTACCTCGCTTGAATTTTCTCTCATCACTCAAATATCAATTTTTTTTGCAATGTCTTTCTCATCCAAACTCATACAAGGGTCACCATAGGCTTGATAGATTCCTACATCGCTACCCGATGTGAGTCAAGGACATATGTTTATCATGAGGACTTTTCAGGGTTGTTCTGTGGCTTTCGGTTGGTAGGATTAAGATGTGAAAAACTCTGAGGCTGAATGAGGAGGGCTTGACTCTTTTAAAGAAAAATTGCATTAATCTAATTTTCACTTAAATATGGTCTTCTCTTCAATCCCCATAGTATCAATTCATCTCCATCATCATGAAAATTCATGAAAGGTTTACACTATTCATCATTTCGGCATAAAAAATGTCAATCTTCTAAAACATGATTTTCTTGAAAGCTCCAGATGGGCACAACTTTCCACCTCAATTAGAAGCTTCAGAAAAGGCACAGCTTCACTTGTCATGAAAGCTCCAGAAAAGGCACAGATTTCAATATAATGACTTTCTTTAGCAGCAAACACATCTCTTCAGAATTTAATTTTCCACCCAAAGTATCACATAATGTGGTGGCACAACACAAGACAACTTCCCCCACACTTAAGCTCAACTAGATTATGCAATTTCACTTCAAGAGTTGGTTGGATAGGGAAATTGGCTTGTAATGTGGCTTAACCTAACAGGATGTGCATGGCTTCTAAGGGCTACAAGGATTATATATTCAAGGTAGGCCATTATAAAAAAGGATTCTTTAAAATAGGGGTTTTAATACCAAACAAATGCCTCAATCATTTAAACACAAGTACCTCAAACCCTCAAGTTTTGACAGGAATAGATCAAATTCTGGTCAAATCAAGTATGGTTTGGTTCTCTCAAGAAGTGAGGTGAATGTAAAGAATATGAAAATAATGGTTTAGAAGCCTCACAGGAAAGTGATTTCAAATATAATGAAAGTGAGATTGGCATGGGATTCAAAATTCAGCGTACTTTGCATAAAATTACTAAATATTTGAACTTGAAACAAAGTCATTTCAGCATTCATTTAAGTTTAGTTTCAAGGGGTAATTGTTTCACTTATTGATATGGATTTAAAAATAGTGATGAGAATCATTTCAGCTCAAAAGTTTCAAAATCACAAAGAAAATTGTAAAATAAACACACAAATTTTGAAAAACTCACAAAAAAAAATTTGGTTTTTTTAACAGGAAAACAATTGAAATTACTAAACTAAATGGTTCCCTCCCCCACACTTAAAATATTTCATTGTCCTCAATGTGAACCTATGAGATGATATATGCACATGAAATGCAGAATTTTTAAATAGGAAAAATAATATAAAAGTGAAAGGGTTAGGAACAGCCTGATGTGATCAAGTGATGATGGGGTCATGCAGTGTGATAAAATCCACTGCATCAGTAGGATGGCCCTCAATGTATCTCTTCAAACGTTGCCCATTGACTATAAAGCTCCTTCCAGTGTCCTCTTGTGTGATCTCCACTGCACCATAAGGAAAAACATTAGACACTATATAATGACCTAACCATCTGGAACGCAACTTACCAGGCATCAACTTCAGTCGTGAACTATAGAGAAGGACTTTCTCTCCAACATGAAACTCCCTTTGTTGGATCATTTTGTCATGAGCTGCTTTTGATCTTTCCTTGTAGAGCCTTGAGTTATCATATGATGACAGTCGAATCTCCTCAAGCTCTTGAATTTGCAACTTCCTTTGAATTCCAGCTTGGGCCAAATCCATGTTACATTTCTTTATAGCCCAATATGCCTGATGATCGACTTCCACAGGGAGATGACACGCTTTCCCAAAAACAATCCGAAATGTGGACATACCAATGGGGGTCTTGTATGCTGTCCTATAAGCCCACAATGCATCATCCAAGCGCTTGCTCCAATCCTTCCTATTTGGCTGCACGGTTTTCTCCAAGATTTGTTTCAACTCACGATTTGAAACCTCAGCCTGGCCATTTGTTTGGGGGTGGTATGGTGTTGATGTTTTGTGTGTCACCCCATACTTTCGAAGGAGGGAAGAAAAATTCCTATTGCAAAAGTGTGTCCCTTGGTCACTGATGATGGCCTTTGGTACTCCAAACCTGCAAAAAATTTGTGCTTTGAAAAAGTCCACAACAACATGAGAATCGTCAGTCCTGGTGGCTTTGGCCTCCACCCATTTACTCACATAATCAACAGCAACCAGAATGTACAAAAATACAAATGAACTAGGAAAAGGACCCATAAAGTCGATGCCCCATACATCAAAAATCTCACAAAATAGTATGGGTTGTTGGGGCATCTCATGTCTCCTAGAAATGTTCCCAGTGTGTTGGCAACGAGAGCATGACTTACAAAACACATGGGCATCATGGAATAATCTAGGCCAATATAATCCAGAGTCCAAAACATTCCTAGCTGTCTGTTGGGGTCCAAAGTGTCCACCACATGCAAGTGTATGACAGAAATGAAAAACAGACTCAAACTCATGATCGGGAACACACCTCCTAATGACTTGGTCACTACACATGCGCCATAAGTATAGATCATCCCAAACATAAAATCATGACTCACTCTTTAATTTTTGGACTTGATGTTTCTTCAAATTTACTGGGATTTCAGAGCCAACAATGTAATTAACTAAATCAGCATACCAAGGATGCTTACCTGAGATGGTATAGAGATGCTCATCGGGGAAAGTGTCCTGAAGTGGTACCTGGTCCAAGGTGTCACACTCTAGTGTGTGAGTAAGTCTACTCATGTGGTCCGCCACCAAGTTTTCTGACCCCTTTTTTCCCTTTATCTCAATGTCAAACTCATGAAGAAGGAGCATCCAACGGATAAGTCGCGGCTTGCATCTGGCTTCTTCAGGAGGTACCTCAAAGCTGCATGGTCAGAAAAAACAACTACTTTAGAGCCCAATAAATATGAACGGAATTTATCTAAAGAAAATATGACAGCAAGAAACTCTTTTTCTGTGGTTGTGTAATTTGATTGTGCTGAATCCAGTGTCCTTGATGCATATGCGATCACATGTGAACGTCCTTCCACCCACTGAGATAAGACATCTCCAACCGCGAAGTTGGAGGCGTCACACATAAGCTCAAACGGAAGGTCCCACCGTGGGGGCTGTATGATAGGTGGAGTGGTCAGACACTTCTTTAGCTCATCAAAGGAAGTCCTACAAGAATCATAAAACACAAAATCAGAATCTTTTTGAAGTAATTGTGACATAGGAAGAGCGATCTTACTAAAATCTTTGATGAAGCGCCGATAAAATCCTGCATGCCCTAGGAAAGATCTAACATCACGCACACATGAAGGATAGGGTAAGGATGAAATAATTTCTACCTTAGATCTATCAACCTCTATCCCATGTTTTGACACCACATTCCCTAAGACAATGCCATTCTCTACCATAAAATGACACTTTTCAAAGTTCAGGACCAGATTCTTCTCAATACAACGATTCAACAAATTTCCCAAACTAATTAGACATTCATCAAATGAAGACCCATACACTGTAAAATCATCCATAAATACCTCCATGCAGGTCTCAATAAAATCAGAAAAAATACTCACCATACATCTCTGGAAGGTACCTGGGGTGTTGAAAAGTCCAAATGGCATCCTCCGGTAGGAAAATGTGCCAAAAGGACAGGTGAATATAGTCTTCTCCCGATCCTCTGGAGCTATAGGAACCTGAAAATATCCAGAAAATCCATCCAAGAAAAAATAGTGTGTTTTCCCAGCTAGTCTCTCGAGCATTTGATCAATAAATGGGAGGGGGAAATGGTCCTTGCGAGTGGTCTGATTTAGTTTCCTATAATCAATACACACACGCCAACTGTTTTTCACCCTCATTGGAACTAAATCATCTTTCTCATTTTTAACAACAGTAAAACCAGTTTTCTTAGGCACAACCTGAATTGGACTTACCCACTGTGAATCTGAAATGGGAATGATTATACCTTCCTCGAGAAATTTCTCAACTTCCTTTTTAACAACTTCCAGGAGGGTGGGATTGAGTCTCCTTTGTGGTTGTCTCACCGGTTTAGCACCATCCTCCAAGAGAATCCTATGCATGCAAATGGAGGGGCTAATACCTGATATGTCAGCCAAGGTCCACCCAATCGCCCTGATGTTCTCCCTCAAAATATTCAAAAGCCTTTCTTCATGTTCAAAAGGGAGATTGTTAGCAATGATAACAGGTAATCTCTCACCACTCAACAAGTATGAGTATTTCAGATTTGGTGGCAATGGCTTGAGTTCTAATGAAGGATGGTGTAGTATGGATGGAGACATTGAAGGAACTGAAATATGTGCACAAAGAGCATCAGTATCAGAATAGACATCATCAAAATCATAGAATAAAGCATCAAATCCATCAGCATACTCAACATCCATTTCATAATCAGAGTGAACATGATCAAAATCAGAATATGAATCCACATCAAAATCAAATCATAGAGAGTCTTGTTCATTAGAAACAGGAGTGGAAGTTCTCTTAGTCATTAAACCAGAACCAATACTCATAATCTCCCTAAGCATAGGACAATCCAATTCCATGATGTTTTTACTTGGTGGTTCAAAATGGGAGATAACAAAAGCAGAATGGTCCTCTGAGGGGTACTTCATGGAAACCATAACATTAAATATCACAACTTCATCTCCAAACTCCATGGAAAGTGTACCCTCATTGACATTTATGATAGTTTTTGCAGTTTTGAGGAAGGGTCTACCTAAGATAATGGGGGCATGAGAAATTACCTGATCATCCTCCATGTTAAGAACATAGAAATCCGCTGGAAAGATCATGTCTCTTACCCGGACAAGTACATCCTCAAGGACTCCCGCTGGATATTCCGTAGCTCTATTCGCCAATTGCACCACTACTCTTGTTGGCTTCAACTCACCAACCTGCAAGGAAGAGAATATAGAGTGAGGCATCACATTTATGGAAGCACCTAAATCACAAAGTGCATCAGAAAAGTGCAACTCCCCTATGGTGCATGGGATGGTGAATGTCCTTGGATCCTTGCACTTTGTTGGCATTGCTAGAGTTGGTGAAATGAGTGCTGAGACATTACTTCCAAGGTTTATCCTCTCATTTCCCTTGAGCCCTCTTCGATTGGTGCAGAGTTCTTTTACGAATTTGGAATACCTTGGGATTTTCTTAATGGCTTCAAGTAGAGGAATGTTGATCTCCACATGCTTGAATGTGTCCAAAACCTCCTTTTGCATTGCTTCTTCAGCCATCTTCTTGGTTTGAACAACCCTGTTTGGAAAAGGAAGGGGTTTTGGAGGAACATCATCAATATTTTTCTTACCTTTATCTTTCTCCTTGGATTTCTCATCAGTTGGTATGGAATGCGGCTTCTCTGAAGTTGAGGTGAATCCTGGTGGAATGGTAGGTGCAGATGTATCGTTCATTTGCTTCCCGCTTCTCAATGTGATGGCACTAACATTCCCCTTTGGATTTGGAGTGGGTTGGGAAGGTAGATTTCCATAATTCTTACTCACAAGTTCATGGAGGGCGGTGGCAATCTGACTCATTTGAGTCTTCAACTCTCTCAGCTCCGAACCTTGACTCTTCAGCTCATTCTGTTGATTAAGAACAATTTGTTTCAAAAGATCATCAGTGTTAGAGTCTACCTTGTGTTGGATATTCCCTTGTTGCTGACTCGTTGATGTTTGAGCTTCGAATCTCCATTGGGGTTGTTGGAAACCCTGTTGGTAAGGTGGAGGCTGCTGGAAGTTTGGTTGAAAAGGGGGCCTTTGTTGTTGTCCAGATCCATACCTCATGTCCTCTAGATCTTTCCACCCTTGGTTGTATGTTGGATCAAACTTCTTTTGGGGATATGGTTGTTGTTGTTGTTGCTGAAATGGTCTCCTAGGGAACACTGCTGCACAATCTTCTGTTTCTTGGAGTTGTGGGCAACAGTCAGTTGGGTGGCTTGTCTCAGTGCAAATACCACAAGGCCTTGAAGGAGGGGGTTGGGATGTCTTTTGAGCCAATGCAATCTGCCTCACCATAGTTGTCAATTCTTCTAACTTAGTATCAATCAAATGACTTTCAAGATAAAAAGGACTTACTTGATGTACTCCTCGAACATGTGGTGTACCTCTATCACCGAATTGTTGGGAGTTTTGGGCCATCTTGTCGATCAACGCTCGTGCAGCTACTGGTGTCTTGTCCACCAATGCTCCTCCAGCTTCAGCATCCACCATGCTCCTCTCCATGGGTGTGAGTACTTCGTAGAAGTATTGGATGAGGAGTTTCTCACTGATTTGGTGATGTGGGCAGCTTGCACACAACTTCTTGAATCGCTCCCAGTACTCATACATTGACTCCCCTTGTGCTTGCTTGATCCCTGATATCTCTTTTCGAATGGATGTGGTCCTTGATGCTGGAAAAAATCTCTGCAAGAAAAGACGTTTCAAATCGTTCCAACAAGTTACATCTTCGGGTTGTAAATAATACATCCAATCTTTCGCAGCTCCATCAAGTGAGAATGGGAATGCTCTTAGTTTGATTTGATCTTTAGAGACATTTCTATGTTTTAGGGTTGAGCAAACCACATCAAATTCTTTCAAATGTTTATTAGGATCCTCACCAGAGAGGCCATGAAACTTTGGATGTAAGTGAATTAACCCAGATTTTAGTTCGATGTCCGATTCGAGATTTGGGTATGCAATACAATTTGGTTGATAGTTAATATCAGGTGCAGCCAATTCTCGAATGGTTATATTAAGTTCATTTCCATTGTTTCCAGCCATTGGTTCTTGTTTTATGGTTGAATTTGAATTGCTTCCAATTTCAATGTTCTGATATTGGAGTAATTCTCCAAATGGTTGAATGTTGAAACTTCCCGTAGACTGAGAATGTCTGATTCGTGCCCTAAGGCTACGTTCAATCTCAGGGTCAAGATCTAAGAGATCTTCGGGATTAGTTCGTGTCATCAATCAATTAAAGATGAAAAGAAGGAATGTGGACCATAGTAAAATAAAAATTTGAAGTTTGAGTTGATGGTCCAAAAAGAAGTAGAAAGAGATAAAAGAAGAAGAAGAAGAAAAAAAATTCAGATTGGGTAAAGACGGAAGAAAGAAGAGAAGATGAGAATTAAAATGTAAAATAAAATAAATACCTCTAATTGGTTGAAATAATTACTTGCCTCCCCGGCAATGGAGCCAATTTGAAAGAGCGCTGTCGTGGGCGCCCTCAAATGATTAATGTGATTTGGGGTACTTAGGTGCAGCAGAGTGGCTGACCAAGGTCGTCTCTCAAAGGAGGAAGTGAATTAAAACAATTTTTAGAGGTATTATAGAAGTAAAATAAAAGAGAATAAAAACACTACTTGGAAGGATGAGGGTGGTTGTTTATAGTTTATGAATCTAGAAGAAGTTTGCTGGAAGAAGATTGCATTTTTTTTGTTTTAAATTTTGAAATGAATTTTCGATTAGAATGACACAACAAGAAGATGTTTGTTTAGAAAATATTTAAAAGACGTAATCGATCTAACTCTAACTCTTCAATCATTTATTAATCATTATCATTTAAATTAATATTCACTTAATTATGATCCCTTAATTTGTTAAATCCCGAACCCTACGAGAATTAACTTTACCACGAAGATTGAAGTGAATTTTAACCTTAGGCTAACTTCGGAACATGCAATCGCAACACCCTGCTTTGATTGATGTTCTAAAATTAGCTTATGGTAAGTGGTAAATTAAGACAAATAAACACTCTGGAAATGAGGATTAATTGAGTTTAGGGATTATATTTGAACTCTACAAATTGATCCCATGTGGTTTTGAATTACCGGTTAAGGTTGCGCTCTCATAGTTCACACAATTCCCGACCTCGCGTGTTTTGTGTTAACTATTCAATTGCTTGATTAGTTTCATTTAAATTAAAAACTAAATTAATAGATCATAATATGTGAATTACATTAGCTCATTGATTCAAAATAAATGAATGAAGAAGGATAGAGGTCGATCGATTACTAAAAAGAACTACTCTTCCATGGGTGGTGTAGTCATCATGGAGACGTTTTGCATAAGCAACAGATTGAAAGGTAGAACCCAATCTTGTCTCCACTCTTGATTCCAACACAATTAAGAAGATTAATCTAAGAAGAATAGGGATGAACACAGAATATTATTTGAAGAAAAATTCAAGAAACAAACATGAAAGAAAAGAAATACAAAGAAGAGGTGAGAGAGGAGAGCCTTTTTGGAAGAGAGGTTTGCACAAAGGCTTACTTCCTCCAAGAGTTGTGAGGGGATCCCAAGAGACACCCTTTCGGCCACAACTTCCCAAATCCTCGACCAGCCCTCTCAAAGAGTTAAAACCCACTTTAAATAGAGATTGTGAGGGCTAGGGATACATAACTTTTTAAGTGTGAAATGAAAATCTAGGCTAAATATTTTATTCCAAATTGCACCGCCAATTTGACCTCAAACACGCGTGAATTGACCGGCCTTCCAGAAGGATTATTTGTGCCACATCATGTCCCCGAGCGTTCCTCAAAATTTGGGTTCAATCCAAGCCCGTATGTAGAGGATATGGCCCAAATACAGAACCTTCTCCATTCTGGCGAGCCCAGCCCAACTTTGACTTCATGGCCCGATTTCAACAACCCTATGAACTCTTTAGCTCTCGTTTCCTGAATAACAGTTGTAGATAATTAAGTTAAGAACACTTTGACAAAATTTCAAATTCAAATAATAAATATAAAAATATTTATCTTCGAAATACTACAGTGCACTATTAAGGGTAAAACTGGAATTTTCATCAAATTTTCAAATGAATGATCAAATCCCAAATATTTTATAAATAAACATGTTTAACACAATGTGAGAAAATTATATCATTTATTATCAATAAAATATTCAATAAAATAGTGTTTTATCAGTAAGGGTCGGACATTATTTGTCTCCCCCACTCATTGCCTTTCCATGTGTTATTTGTCATGGATGGGTGTTCTTTACAATACTCCTTAACTTCAGCAAACATTGTGTCCTTCCACACGAGGACCTGGGCATGTGCAGTTCGCTCATGGTTTGGCAATATGGGTATGGTCACATGCAATATAGTTCCATATACATGACATGTAATATTTAACATCATTAGGCATACATGACATGTGTTCCTTATACTACCTAGTGTATTGTTTGATTTTATTCATATAATATACATATTACATAGAATTTTTATATAAATTATTTTATTTACCAGAATTTCACCAGTTAAACTCCCAAAAATATAAAAAGAAACCTATATAAATCATTTCATGGCCTCTGATGGCTTGAAATGGAATCGGAATTTCTATTTGAAGTCATATGTGTATATCATGCCTATCTCAATTACCCATAACTATTCATAGATCTTAGATCTATAATGTGACATTAGAGATCCATCTCGATCCTTCTAGAAAAAATTGATCCATTCTTCGTCCTCTATTTCCTCACTAGCCATGCGGGTACAATAATAATTGAGCGTGCCCCGAAAATGTTGAATTGGTTCCCCATTTTCCAATAATGAAGAATGAAAATAATTGGTATTAGAAAAGAACAAGAACAAAAATCAAAACCTCATTGACCAATTATTACCGAACAAATATAATAGATCTAGAATACCCAATTTAAGGATATTGAATATAAATATTTAAATTAAATACAGTGATTAAATTCATTAGTAGGATCATTAAAAGGGTTTAAAAACTCCATAAAGGAAAAAAGAAAATCATATTCAATATTAAATAATTTATTAATGAGAGCAGAAGCAACATATTATGAGTGCTACAACCATTATGTAATTGGATCACCCATTATATAATCTAATTCAGAATCTTTTATCATCATATATAATTCTCATGACCAATATCAGGAATAAAAAACACATATGCTTGCATCCTGAATCACATAACCCTTGAAAAATCTTATTAACTCATTCCTAAATAATTTTTTAGATCTCAAAAATCGCATCCCATTTATAACACGATTTAAAAAAAAATTACCTAAAACAAAAAGTTTTCCATTGTAAAAATTTTAGAATCTAGTAAAAGAAGAAAAATTTGAAATAATGGTTAGGGAAGAAGGAAAATCCATTGAAATCATATACATTAATAATGAACATTAATTTTAATTTTTTTTAAAATATAGTTAAAACATTCTTTATAAAATAATCCTTCTAAACTAAATAGAAATAAAGTTAAAAAGGACATAAAATGTAATTTAAAATCTATTTATGTTCATATAAAAATTGTAAATCTATATTTTTTAAAATATGTACATTGTGGAAAAATAATAGCAAGGGACACATTAAAAGACAATTTTTTAAGGAAATCTATTACCTCAAGCTCGACTCGCCCCTTATAATGTTTATATTCCTGTATAAAAAAGTGTACTAATTATTTACAAAATAAATAACCTTTTAATATTTATTTTGTCCTTTTATTTTATTTAATTAAATATTATGTAAAATACTTAATCAATATTTTTCCCATTGGATGTTGTGATGTTATTTAGTACATAAATCAAAAATGTCATCGATTGGTTTACTATGGTCAAATTTTCAATGTTCCACCATCTCCAAAATAATAATAATGACATAATTATGAATTTTCATAAACTAATAATAAATTTTATATATATTATGAATATTTTTCATAAAAATGAACTCCATTAAAATCATGGATACTCTAGGTCATACATAAACATGTGTGACGTTTCCAAATATCAATGATCATGATGGAAGGAATGTAATAATTATTTTACCATTACATGACGATAATTAAATAATTAATACCATATTAGTTTCTTTAAAAACTCATATATATCATCCATGTGATGTGGTGATGAAAAATTAATAATATATAATCATGGAGGTCGTAGTCCACACATGTAGTCGACCAAATTTATCATTTTTCATTAGATAGAAAGGTAAAAAAATGTATGGTCTGATGTATCGTCCCTAAAATCCTAGTACTGGTGCATTATTTTATAACATTGGCATGATTTTAGGGAATAAAAAACAAAATACTTGATCATTTTAATTGTTTTTGAATGGTATTTTACAAACATGATACCCATAATACATTGGAAAAACAAAATAAAACATGATATATTATAAAATGAAAAAAATGTAATCCTCGAAACTCAATAAAAGGTATCTTATTCATAACATGGGAAAATTTCACATAATAAGGGTGATCCTAAATTCATATTAAAGGAAAGTAAAGAAGAATAATTAATGAATTGATGAGAATAATCAACATGGAATCGTAAATAACTAAAAAAACATGCCATTTAAATAACATGATATGTAAATATTAATATTCCATCGTAATAAATTAAAACAAATTCAATGAAATCAATAAACTAAGAGTAGAATGTATACATAGATATTTCATTGAAAACTCTCATGGATAAGTTGAAACATCATCTAAATGAGGGAAATTATTAAGTATTGGGCACTATTTTTCTTTGGTAAATGGAACTTTTACCTTCAAGGACATTCACAATATAATTTAGTATATCGAGTAAAACCCCATCTAATTTGTCCAACTCATTCATATCACAAGACTACTAATCTATCAAAGGGCTACTAATAACTACACCCCACCCTTGTAGTACATCCCCAAATCATTGATCATATATCGAATAATTTTTTTATTGATGAAAAATGTTCTTTATCAAATACTCATATTGAATAAAAGACACATATTTATCAATAATTCTCTAGTTAATCAAATAAATACAAAACTGAAAGTTGTTTTTAAAATGGTATATAGTTTAGGATATAATAATATTCTCTTCATAAGAATTTAGATATTTAATAAAAATGAAATGTTCCATAAAAGGATCAGAATAAAGTTATCAATTCAAGAAAAATCTAAAAATAATTATAGAATGTGAGATTTTAATTGTAATCATTAAACTAATTTTTAAGGGAAATAATATTTAAACATTCTAAATTGACCCATACTAGTTTGAATCATTTAAATCATCATTATCATTATGTTATTGAATTAAATGAATGTTTCTATACCATAAAAATAATAGGGTTCAATATATAATATATATCAAAAGTGGAAGTAAATGCACCACACATAAGAATTTGGATTACATCGTGTTCATGATATAATATATATTAAACGAATTATCTCATTAAATGAATGTTTTTATTCTCATGTGTCTTTATATTCCTAAATAATAATTTTATAATTAAATTTTACTTTCTTCATAAACTTTTTCATTTTTATCATTAATTATTTTCACTTACTACAATGTTGTAAACAACTACTTAAAGAATTAGGATTACATCGGGTGTTTTGACAAATATCGGTTCATGTGTAAAATTGCCTTGTTAGGTTGAGTATGGAAAAGTGGGTCATTATATAGAAATTAAATGAATAATTATAAGGAAATAATTATCATAATTTTGAATCAATTATACTTTTAAAATAAATATTGAATTATGGTTATGAAAAATGAACCAATATTACTATCGTGGAGATACTATATGTTATGTATGCAAGACTGGTGCTCACATTTTTCAATGATCTTTAAAGAACTAAGGTATGTATCTTTATATCATTAAGAAAGGAAAATTATATCATAAATATATCTTTATTTAATAATATATACGTATATATATAAATATTGGGATGTTAATTTGATAACATCTTGTCGGGGAGGCGGTGGTCCATACATAAATAACCGACTTCATCAATTTTAAGATTGTGAAAAGGGTAAAATATAAAATGATGTATTATGTTTCCGAAAATATAATGAAGTCATTAATATAATATAAATTTAATTTATGTTAATTTTTTAAATTTAATCCAACCATTATACATTCCATTTATAGTGTGAATTAATCACATCTCTTTGAGGAGGCGGTAGTCTAGACTTCCAAATAGATTTTATCATATTTAATGAAAATGAAAAGTTAAATTTATGTGTTATAATATATTTAAAGAAGTATAAAAACATAATAAGTACCATATATATATATGATATAAACTGTTTCTCCATCATAATTCCCATCCATGTCAGCTAGTAAATGAAATTTAACATCTTCGTTTCGTGAGGCGATAGTTCTCCGTCCACTAGAACAGTAACATAGTCACCCATTATATAGAATAGTGTGTATTTTTAGGTCAAAATATTTACATAAAATCATTTATTTTTATTTAGGATACTATCTTTGTTATATAATAATGGATTAAGGTTAGTTGAAAGAGTGTAAGGAGTAGTAAATATAATGAGCTTGAGGAAGGATGTTATCTATTATTCAGGAAACTCTGTTGGGTTTATACCAGTGGGATTAATTAGAATAAACTAGACCCAAAATGAGTATTAACAGACAATGGGAGGGATTATTATGAGATATTTTATTATATATTGGTTGATCCATGTGGATTTATAGGTGTTTATAAGGGAGAGAGGGTTTTCTTTTTTAACGTGGATAAGAAGTGGTGTTCTTATAAATACCATTAGGTAAGCACTAATGGGAGGTCTCCCTTATCTCATGAGCATAAAAATAAAAATATAATGGATTAATGGTAAATAATGGTACATAAAAACTACCACCACACAAAAATAATTTATTTTTTATAATTTTTCCGCTTAACTTCTATGAATTACCAAATTTGGCCATTTTGGTTCTTATTAATGTATCTAGTTTTCTAACCTATATCATTTAACCATCAGAAAAATTAAAGTTATATTTATTAGAATATTTATACCACTATATTCTAATTATTATATATATAATAAAAAATAAAGAACCTATGTTTTTTCGAAATTTATTTTAAAACATTCCCATGTAACGTGAAAAAACACTACTTTAACCTAGATCGTGTTTAAAATGTTTTTATAATATATATGTAAATATGTTAGTGATAAAAGATGAATTTCTAAATTAATATAACATATTTAATATTTATTAACCCTTATAGTTTCTTTGAAGAATATATTAACTTTATTAATTTAAAATAATTATATAAAATATCATTTATTGTAAAATAAGATTATTTTCATTTTTTATTCTATTTGGGTAATTTTTTTTTATAAGTGTCAAAAAATATTATATTTAAATTATAATAATTTGAATGATTTTTAAAAAAAAATATAACCTAAATAAATAATTAAATAAAATTATTCAATTAAATCACTTCACTTTTAATATTTATACTATCCTTTATTTTTGTTAATTATTAACAAAATAATAAATGTGTTGCTATTTTTTAAACCTATTATTTAACTAATTCATCATTAAAAAAGTAATGATAAATTATTTGGATAGGAATCAACAATTTTTATTTTTAAAGGTTATGTATAACCAAAAATATTATTATTTTTCTATATTTCAATGTTTCACAAATGATAAATGTATGGAATCTTCCTTTTTTATCTTTTAACTAACTTAACTTATCAGATAGAGAAATTTCATGAACAAGTGTCACAATAACTCATAAAATATGAATAAATATGGGGTATAGTAAAATTTATGTCATTCAATTGCCTTTGTAAAAAATTTTAGATCATTTTGGCACTTATGTTTAAGGTTTACTCAATTGTTATGCTTAATTATACCTTAATAGTTGTAATTAATTTTAATTACTTTAATAGTATTTTTTTCAAACAATAAGTTCATCTTATTAGAATTAAAATATCATATCAAATAAAACGTTTTTATTACAATTTTACAAATTCATTTAAACAATTTTTCTAAACAAAGTATTTCTCTAATCCCATAAATGTGGCGAGAAAGATTGATTTTAAAGTAAAAACATTCAAAAGTTCAATATGAATTTTTCCAATTTAAATAAAAAATTATTCCAATGGAATAAAATATATTAATATATGTATAATTGGTCCATTTTTTACATTAATACCAATTAAAAATATCATTTAGAATTAATATTTATATAAACAAAAATTCATTTATTAACTAAAATGCATTATTTTTCAGTATTCATGAAAAAATAAAACTTCTAATAAAAATATATCAAGTTCATCCTATGGTAATATTGACATTATGAATTAGAATATGATTTTTATATTGAAAAATAATATTTTTAAAATATTTTTAATTTATTTTTAATGTAGGTCTGCGATTAAATTGTTGTAAAACTCTGTCTTATGTGTAATGCAATCTAACTCAGTGTTGTGTATAGAATAAGCATAAAATGGTGTTTGGTATAGAAAAATTTAGAAATAATAATGTTTATTCGAAAATAATTATATGTTAAAGTTTTGGGGTGTTATATTTTACCCACATCAAATAATTAGTATCCTTGTAATTGAAACATTATTGTAGTACTCTAGGATTTGATATTTTAAAATACTTTTACTGAAAGAACAACATATTAAACAATCCCAATAAAAAATAATCTTAATAAGTGAAAATTTAAAATGCGCAGTTCCCTACAAAACGTAGATTTTAAATAGGTGAAAATTAGTGAAAACCTAAACATTGTAGAAAAATGTAACCATGAAGTTCTGATGGAGAGTGATAGAGAACATGTTCAAATGAATGTTATATCCCACAAAACCATAAACCAAAGGTGTGAGTATAGGTAATTAATAACATCGAAAAATATTATAACAAAAAAATATTCAAGACCATTTTTATTATATTTTTGGATTTCATTCACATTTTAAGAATATAAGTTAATATATGTTTCTATTTTATAAAAACAATCGTATCCTTTGGGTTTTCCTTAGTATATTTATATTTTATTTTTTTCATTTCATGATGCATCATATGGTGAAGTAATACATCAACCTCTATAACCTATCCCATTGATCAACATAAACCATTTTATAAATGGATATCTTTCATAATATTTGTTTAATAAAAGTGGATACTTGAATTGGTCACCCAATGTATTCCATAAAGGAATCTATTAAGAATGACATGTAGACTTTTCAAAAATATTATGAGCCAACCATTTATAATTAATATTAATTAATTTACCAAATGAAATTAGCATTAGATGTAAATCATTAGGAAATAGCTGTTTAATTATCACATATTGAATATGTGAAAACCATCATCAGTTATTCTGTTCAAATATGTTAATAACATGAATTACCATAAAAATATATTTTAAACATGAATTATTCCATATTCCGTATGTAAAACACATATTATTGGATAAATTCTATAAATCTAAATGTATTTGTAGCTCCATCAAGGATAAAATAAAAATTATTGTTAATAAATCATAACTTTATTCCAACATAGTCATCACAAATCTAGTTTAAATTTTCCAAACCAATCATTTCTTTATCCTAACATCATTTTATTATCATTAGGAACATATTAATGGTTTTCATCCACCCAACAACATGGTTTTCAAAATATTTTACATTCTATTAAATATTATTTCTCTATATCATTCATAATATGATAAAAAAACATAATTAAAAAGTATTGTAGTACAATACTCATATATTAAAAAATTCATATATCGAGTAAATAAATGATAATATTTTCCAATTACATAATTCTTTAATAGTCATGTTATTAATTTCTCTTCATATGTGGTAGAAGAATAACATGATCGGTATCAATTAGAAACATTTGGGGTATATTATTTTGACAATTGAGGCATTTATTTTTATAGTGTCTCATATTGATTCATTTGTACCATTGTTCATTAGTAAAATTATTCTTATCATTGTAATCACATGTATGGTGTAATTTCTTTCCACACTTGTAGAAGAATAATTCATTCCTTTTAAGCATGTACCAAGGTGTTTCTTTCCATAATTATCACATGTGGTAATATACATCCATCCCTTCTTCCCTTTATGTATATTTCTCTCTACCATACTCTTATTCTCTTATATCCATTCAAATCTATTAGACTTGGAGAAATATTTACCATTCTCATTATCGCATTATATTATTTTCTCATATAATGGGAATACATGGGTGACTATTTCCCATTTAAATTTTTCCATATGTATATGAATGATATTATACTTCTTACTATGTGAATAACATTTAGTGGTGGATTTCAACTTTCTTCTATTGAGAACAATTTCTAAATTAATAGACACACAAAATTATATTATATCATTATGATTCATAATATACAATCCCAAAACTAGTGAAATTCATAACATAAAATTAACAAAAAATTATGTGTATTTAATATCAATACAATAGATCTGGTTTCATAGGGATATTATTTCTTTAAAATCATTAATAATGGATTTTAATAAAATGTGAATTATCCAAGGATTATACCTAGAGAGTACCAAATTAAGTGCATAGTATAGGCTATTTTTATATACCATGTTATTCCAAGTTAGAGCCAACTCACTTTAATGGAGTTGTTTCCCCGTGTAACATTTCTACTGGAACCACATCCATATGATATATCCTGATAGGGTTGTATTTCATGTAATACTCACTTAATATATACCATAGAAAAATTATTTTATATTCTTTTTTACTAAACCACAAATTATATCTTAGTATTTATGTTCCTAAACTAGTGTTTTAAAAATCTAGTTTCTAAGGTTTCTACTAATATTCTTTTGATACCAACTGTATCTTTAGCAACATAATATTAACAAACATGTATATTACATCATATTATATTTATATTTAGTACATTAAAAAATACATTACAAAGGACTATAATAGTGTAGTGTCTTTGGAATCATGGAAATTAAATCTTATATAATGGTGAGAGATCGTAAAAATATACCATAACGATCTCCACAATTAGTACTTCTACATAAAACCAATACTCCTATCCTAGGGAAAGGAAACATTAGAAAGGTTGGATCTAAGATTCTATTTGAGGGTACAAAAAGGAAAGGCATATGTATTACATGAATAGATGGGTATAAAATTTGAAGATCATACCATGCATATATAGAGATCAAAATAATGATTGGTTATTTATAAAACATGATTCAAATGGAAATAAAAAACACAAAAAAAGAAATCATAACTTATGAATAAAAAATTGAATTCTGAATGACACATAAGAATATAATAATTTGAACCCATATATGTGTAATAATTTCCACTAATTTAGTGAAGGACATAAAATCAGGCCCCTGTATAAACTTATATACATGAAACTAAGTCCATTAATGTTATTGTGGACATTTAATCAGGTTTGCTCATAGTTGTTATGTTATTGTAACCAAGTCCATCTTGGTAGTATTGGTTCACTCCCCACACCATATTAGTAGTCATAGTTTATACCCATGGACATCTCATTAGCATGAGTTCACTTCTCATACCATCTTATTAGTAATGGTTTATTCCCATGGCCACCTTAGTAGTCAAGGATCAAACCCAACATCATATTTCTCTATATGATGAGATATACATCGTTAGCAAATAAATTGGTGGGGGATATTGGTCTCACCCATCTCATAATGAAATCATACATACATTTTCCAGCAGATCATAAAGAATCATATCTTATCCCATAAAATTAAATGGTTCTTATAAATGTGTAATCATAACATAACCTGCATAAATATACATGTTTCATAATCATTTCATCCTAAACATAACCTATTAAAAGAAACATGTTTAAAAATAATATAACTGGTGAATGTGAAACAAGTTTAATAAAGACCATGGCATTAAGCATAACCCATTCATAGAAATAAAATAAATTGAACCATTAGTTCATTCCCTAAAAGGATATGAGTAACATCAATAGATTTCATCATATATAGAAAATAATTTTAAAATATATATCAAAAAAAGTCTTGATGAATATATCCTTTATTATTTTAAAAAGAATTTTTAATAAATAAAACCATTTTAAAATCATATTCATTAAGATAAAATTACTTCTTATAAAGATTTAAAGAAATAATTTTAAAAACGTTTTCCTTAAATAAGTATGAAATAATCTTCAAAAAATTATAAAATCCATATTCTTTGGAAAAAAATTGAATATTATAAAGAAATCTTGAAAATGATTTGAAATCTATTTTCCTTGAGAACTAATAGAAAAAGCTTAAAAATATTTTTCAAATGATTTTTTCAAAATACATTTTAAAAAAACAATTCTTAAAAATTAACCATATAAAAATGTAAATAAATATTCACAAAAATAATGGTGTTAAAATTTGGTTATATCATATTAGGTAAAATGAATATTCCTTTTGAACATAAAATAAGTTATAAAATATAATCGATAAGAAAGATTCAATAAGATTCATTTAAAAAATATTAATTAAAAAAATCTTAAATTTTTTTTATTTATATTGGGTGATTAGAATAATATTTTGGGAAATTCGATTTATAAAATGTTATTTTTATGGAACATAGAATTCAGACTGAAGAGAAAGTGTTGTTGGTATTTCGAAAAAACATTTTTTAACCATGGAATGTACCAAAGAGTGGAAGAAATGGTACCAATATTAGAAGAAATCATTAATAACTATAGGATAATAAAATTTAATAATTTTATTGAGAGGCATGTCCTAATATTTTATTAAAGGAATAAAAATATATAAACAACCTCAAAAATTGATGACATTTTTTCAAAAAACTATTGTCACATGATAACTTTGGATCATACACTCTATGTAAGAAAAATAAATTACATGAAGATTAAAATAACCATAAGGAAATTAAATTCATGATATTACATGTAAAATGGATGTATGTACACCATGAATGATAATTTGGGTGCATAACAATACGTGAGTCTTAATGAAGGATAACTGAGGCAAAACTATTTAACTTATTTGGTAATTTTTAAAACATTACCCCCATGATAGAATAATTATAAAATAGACATGTGAATACTGAAAAATTTAATTATATGATAAATAAGAAAAATCATGGGATGTACCTGCAACACAAAGAATAAATAGTGGTGATCAAAGCATATATCTCACCAAAATATAAAGTGACATCAAGTACCCTTACCTTGTTTCTTGAATCTCATCATACTCGCTCAAAAAACTATAAAATAAATATAAATTTATTATAATTCATTACACAACTATATTATTACAAATAATATCATATATGGGGTTTTTTTGACCTTATATTACCTGCTTGTTAACCATCCTATGTTATGTTTTCACATCAGGTAATATTCACTTTCTTTTTCATATGTGTCATAATATCTTATATTGTTGATCCTTATAAGTATATCATCATTAGAGATTGTAAAAAATGATATAAATATAATTTATATTCATTTTATTTTAATTATAATATTATATAAAATATATATGTAAGAAACAAAATACATCATTCAGGGAGATGGTAGGTCGTACATACGCATGAATGTTATTTCTGTTTAAATGTATGTTGAGAGAAAGAGAGTAACAGTCATATATTTTTATATCCATAATTATTATAGTAGATTTATTATGTCATATATATCATATATATTCACCAAAAACAACCATAATACAATCCATGTTGTGTATGAATGAATCATATAACTTTCTGAGGGCGGTAGTCCAATCCTCCTCAAATAAAATTATCGTATTTACATAAGATGGAAATCATAAAGGATTCTTCCAATATTGTTATAGCAGTATAAAGACATTATTATTATTATTATAAATATCATATATAAATATTTTCCCTATCATAATTTCCTCCATGATATGTGGTATGCAAAAAAATAGCAATCATCGTTTAATGAGACAGTAGTTCGTCGTACACAAAAACAATATGTTCCTTAACCATTAGATGGAGATGTGTGTATGTTTAGGTTGAAATATTTATATAAAATAATAATAGAATATTTAAGATTATTTTTCTATAATAATATAATAAATTTTTTTTTGGAGGTGGAGATGGAAAATAAAATAAAGGATTTGAGAGACGACATTGTCTCTTAGTTGAGTAACTCCGTTGGGTTTGTGCTAAAAGGCTTCCTTGGATTTACTTATTCCCATGGGAAGGATCCTAGGAGTACTAAAGGATTTATAGAAAGTTTATTAGGTTGTTATTATTATAAAACAATATGTTTTAGGGGTTTGAGTCAGTTGGAGAGGTGGTGGTTTTTCATAGGGATGGAAAATGACTCACATGGAATTTTTAGAAACAAGTTTGGTGTACACATTTTAATACCTAAAAAGTTATAAAAAAATCATAAAAATCAATAATTTACGTTTTTTTAAAATCTATGGACATAATATGGTTGTTTGAAAAGTTGATACATCATTTGGACCCAAAATTTAATGTTTATTTCATAATTATTTATTATTTAAACTTAAATGTTGTGATTAATTTTAATCACTTTTACCAATCATTTTGGTCAAAATTTAACATGTTCTAATTAGAATCTAAATATTATACAAAAAAAATGGGCTATTTAAATGTTTTCTAAATTTAAATTATAGAAGAAACAAAATCAACATTAAAACTATTACTATAGATGATACAAAATAATATGTTTTTATAGTAGAAAAATGATAATAATTTTGATAATCTTTTATATTCATGTTCTAAGTGAAATTGATTATTATGAATTAAATTTTTTAAATAGATTTAATATTTATCTAATGTGGCTTCTTAAAAATATAATAATATTTAAAAATTAATTTTAATTAATCAAAAATGTAGTTTTTAACTAAAAAGTAGTATTTCTAACTATTCATCAAAAAATAAAGATTCTCTAAAAAATCCCAAAATATCAAACTCCGATAATTTTTATGTTCTGAATTAAAAATGATGTTTATTTTATAATATTTCATAACTAAATGAGTCTAAAATTATTTTTATTATATTTTACATAAGGAAATTGAAAGTGGTTCATTAGAGAAAACAAAATTTTTAAACATAAAAGCGCATTACAAAAAATCATTCTTTTCATTGACAGTATGTTTTACATATAAAAAAAATTATAAACACTATTAGAAATTTTGTAATTATAGTTCCCATAACTATGTTTAATTTCTAGGATATAATTATCCCATTTAAATAATTATATTTAAAAAATATGTTCTATAGAAACTCAATGTTGCTTGCATTGAACGCCAAATTGGTGTTTTCATGTAACGTATGCCAATTAAGATCCATGTGAATGGAATTTTTTAATTAGCTAATCTAAAGACATAAACGAAATTTAATTTATTAGGTTAAAACATATTTGGGTCTGTAACAATATTCCCTTTCATATTCAATCAGTTTTCATATTGATTTATAATTAATTGATAACCAATGAATTCATATTGTATTGTGTGAACTATATATTTTCATAAATTTTACAATAAAATTCATAAATTTTAATTTAACATCAGGTTTTTATCTTATTTTTTAAAATAATAGTATTTTAATTAAATATTATTGTTCGGTAAACCTCTGTCTTATGTGCTATGCAAGTCCTTAAGGAAAGTAATTTTTCCGTATAACTGATGCTGACCTCAGTGTTCCATGTATTTCAAGCCAAATATTATCTTGCATGTAGTTCATGAATAAATTCGTTTTGCATATAATGCAACACAAACATAGTGATTAAATATAAAATAATATATCTTTGTGCTGCATGAATTTAAAAATATCAAAAAGGGTAAATTAATTTGAAAAAAAATATTTCCAAAAATCTCGAGGTGTAACATTGTACCTCACTTTAAATGATTTTCTCCCTTAAAATTTTTTGGGTTATCCATGGTTTAATACATGAAATTTTTATTCATAGTATCCCTCATCATAAAAATGAATACAAAAACTTCCCATGAAATTTAATTTTAAACCATAAGAGATACCCAATGTAACTCATTACAATATTCTTGCATAGGGTAATATAAGAGGGAGGGGAAAACATGGACATGGAAGACAAATCATGTGATCATGTTCTGATGGAGAGTGACAGAGAACAATGTTAGGAAAAATTTAACAATCATAATGTCATAAATCATCAATGTCCTAAGGGTCCTTCTAATTCCTTAGAAATGAAGCGACTGTGGATATATTTTTGGCTTGAAGATCCTTCATCATTAATTTAATAAATTTTCAGGAAGATGTACACTTCCATTACTTCATGAAAATGTCACCCTTTTTGTTTGTTGATCCACTTCACCACATTTTCTAAAAAGTATGTTGAATATTTTATTCCTAGTTTACTATCAAATCATGAGATCTATGATATTACATTCCTTCAGTTATCATCAAAACAATGTAGTTTGAAAAATCTATCCATTATGCCTTAATCCTCATATGGAGAGGTAATAATTCAATCTCAAAAAATTTATCAAAAGTGTTAATTAATATTTCCATGAATTGTTACCCTTATAACCTTTTGATAATATCCTTCAAACATTCTACCATAAATATTCTCTTATCTTATATGAAATTTGTTTACTAAAAACTTTGGTTAATATTAATACTGATAGAACAATAAATTCAATTTTATTATTCCAACATCCATGTAGAGGAATATAATCAAAAGAATCCCCACTAATGGATAAAAAATAATATTTAAATAGGACTTATTTATATAAAATAAAACCTAAAATACAAAACAAAATGCAAAAATGAAAACTTTTCCTCAAATTTTTCTTATTCACTTTATCCATTGTGACTATATAAGCTTTTCATTTCACCTTTTTACTCATAGGTTACTGTATCTTATCATCCATATAATCCCTTATATGGGGGAATTTATACACATAATGACCAAATTCTAAGAACATTAAACATTGAAATGTGTGTGGATCATTCTGTTAAGCTTTATTTGCATTCATTTCATTGAATTTCAACATCACATCAGTTCTACATTCATTTCATTGGTGGAAATAATTCACATTTAATGACACGTCCTCAGTGCCCTTGTCGTGTCTACCCTAAGCCCGCCTTCCATCGGCCAGGGCTGGTGACTAGAACCCAAGGTGAATTCTTGATAAAAAGTGAAGGAATTTCCTTTAAACCTGTAACGAACATATTCTGAACACAAGAATTAGAGGAAAGAAGTATTAAAATAGAAAAGAAATGTGTACTGAAAGTCAGTGGGCATGTTTACAAACCCAACCGAACAACAAGTACAAGTACAAATAAAAAAAGTAAAAAATCTCATGGATCATCCACGGGGGAATCCAACCTGAAGGGTAGGTACAGAACTCGAACACTCGTCTTGGAGGTACGCCCCGTCTAGTCCAGATCTGAGCAGCCTCCCGTTCGTCCCCCTCAACCTCAATCACTACTGACCGTCGTCTACATAGAACACAACATGGTCATGTTGAAGCCCGTGTAGGGGTGAGTATAAAACTACTTAGTAGGGGACCCTGATACCCCCCAAAGGTCTCCCAGAATCCAAGAAGGATAAAACACAGAAGTATTATAAAATCTCTAAGTATCAACCAACCATACATAGGTATACTTCCATACATATACCAAAGTTATCAGACACAGTCCGGCTCCAACTCTCGAGCCAAAACACAACTCATTCCACAATGGAAGCAAATTCAATCACCACTATGAAAATGGTTGAAATAAATTACTCTACTCACACAGGTATACTAATCATGTCGAGGGGTAGAGATGGTTAGTTTTATCCACTAAATCATCTCCTCTTTCGAAAACAAGTTGGATCCTGGAACAGTTTCAACGTCGTCGAACCCACGTAGGATCTTGCTACAGAAGTCGTCACCCTCGAACACACTGAGGATCTCAGTATAGTAGTCACCAATGTCGAACCCACGGTGGATCCTAGTAAAAAAGACATCGATGTTGAACCCAAAGAGGATCCCGGTACAGTATCATCGTTGTCGAATCCACAGAGGATCCTATCATCTCAGTCACAACCAGCCCTAGGTTTCCCGCACACATCACGCTCGATTCCAATAGAGTCCGCTCCTCGAGCCGACTGTCGATACATCAACTACCACGAAGTCTCAATTTGATGTATCTCATAGTTCTGTCTCATTATAAGGAACCCAATGCATCAGACGGGGTGTCCCTCGAATGTCTGATCTGTGAGTTATTGGTGTTTCCGTTCCAGGGGCCCGGTTGGATTTTAGGCTCAAACCAACCCAACCATACCCCAACATCATCCAAAACTCAAGCGGGGTATGCCAAAATAATCATCTCGCTCCAATAAATCCATCGCCGCAGACGGTTCGTCGTTCAGACACCCGTAGCCCATGATGCGAGCTAAAAGGCGTAACTGACCATAGTGGGTCCGAGTCCAGTCTGACCCAGTCGGATTGACCTGGCCCAAACCAGTCCGAACCGAGGTTCGACCCAGTCCGTGGGTGCGGACCAAACTGAGTGGGTGGCATGGCCAGAAGGGGCGGTCCGGCCTGAGGGCGGCCCGACCCGTGGCGGCCCAGCCGAGGGGAGGCCCTACAGTGGTGTCCCAGCCGAGGGGCTTCCCAGCCGTGGGGCTTCCTCAGCGTGCCGTGACGGTGCCACACCATCTTCATTCGCCACATCCCACATATCTGCGGACCCCTTCCTCTAGAGTGGAATGACGACGTCGTGCCTCTTCTGTCCACCGTGGCCAGCATGGTCGCAGCCCCCTTCCTCCAACGCGGTGTGACAGCACTGCGCCCTTCTAGCTCCACCTCCATTGTCAACAAAAAAAGAACCAACGGAGGGTTTTCGATCTATGTTCATTTGGCCCACACCCTCCGCATTAGGTGATGACAAATGGTCATCATTGAACTAAAAATAATGGATGAGGAACGAGGGTTTAATTTACTCAAAACAAACCCCAACCTCATATTTGTCATTATTTGATGATCTTGGAAAAAGGATGGATGTCGATTCGTCGATTTCCACATTTTTCACGCACTCCCAATTCTCATTTTCATGCATCGGAAAGGAATAATGGTACTTGTCGTTGGCGGACGAGCGTTCAGAGGTGACATCGTTGTTGGCGATGTTCTTCACAGGCGACGCCTTCTCCTTTGATGTGGATAAAGGTCTTTGGAGATGTTGTGGGTGTCGCATCCCTTTCCATGCCTTGGTAGAAGAAAGATGAAGAACGCGAGGCTCGTTGTTCTTCGAAGATGAGAGGTGTTCTTCGTTGGAATTAATAGTTCTCAAAGAACTCCAAAGCACCACCAAGAGAATCACCAACCAAAATAAAATAATAGATTCTCTATTATTTTATTATTGCCAGGTATTCCAAAAAGAATTAAAAATAACTAAAAAAGGTTAATTAATTGAGACATTAATTAATTTCTAGGTGTGTTGGCATCATTATGAAGGAAGTTATAAGGTTTAAAAATAAACAAAGGGAGAGTTGGCTTCATTTTACGCAAGGGGGGTTTAAGAGATTTCACCCACTTAAATGAGGGGTTAAAGGGGGTTTAAGCTTCTGTGGGCCCTACCACATAATCTCCTCCTACGGGAGGTTATGCATGGGTGGGACCCACCTCTAACTTCCCCTTTGACGAATAAACCACCATAATAAAATTAAAAAAATACATTTACTTTTATTTAACTTAATTAAAAATCCCAAAAAACTAACATCCAACATCGTTAAAACAAAACGGTGATAAATGTCTCTTTAAATGAAAATTGGCGCTGTGAGTTCAACGGTGACCTCATATTTAAATTCCGAGCACTATATTAGAAGACATAAAATCTCTCTCGTACGTTTACTAAACGTACCTGAAAAAAATCATAAATTGATTTCGGGCACACCGGGCCTTGGAATCAAGCACCGTCAGAAACTGTGGACTCGTAAAATTCCCATGTATTTAAAAAAAATCCCCGGGATTTCTGATAAATTAAATTCTCCCAAACTCAGGGCTTTACATCCCCATTAGCTACAAATAACACTATGGAAAAAATGGGGGTACTGAGCACGCATCTGAGCCACCCGCTCCCATGTGCTCTCATGGAGGATCTCGTGCTGCCATCGAACAGGAACTTGAGTTATTGACCATCCAAGCAGGACCCACTCATGTTGATACTCAATCTCCACTGGAACCTCTGTGAAATTTTCCCCTGCATCTATATCCAGCTCCCCATGGTCAATGATGTGGGAATGGTCGTGAATATTTTTACTCAACTGAGATACGTGGAAGAAGTCGTGCACCCAGTGTTACTAAGGTGGAAGAGCCAGGTAGTAATCCACCTCAACTACTCTGTTGAGGACCTGGAAAGGTCTAATGAATCACGAAGATAACATGCTGCCTCGACCAAATCTCTGTAGACCTCATCGAGATGAGACTCGTAGAAAGATGTGGACACCATCCTCAAACATCAGTGGTCCCCATCTCCTATCAACAAAGGACTTCAGCCAGCTCTGTGCAGTCTTCATCCGCTCCTAGATGATTTGCACCTTCTCCGTCGTAGCCTGCACCATCTCTGGTCCCATAAGTGCTGACTCCCCTTGGTCAGTCCAGAATTGAGGAGATCTGCCAGGTCGACTCTAAAGTTCCTTGAAAGGTGTCATCCCGATGATGGAGTGTTAACTGTTGTTATACACATACTCCATGAAGGGTTAGTGATCCTCCCAGCTGCGATCGAAGTCGAGTACACATGGAAGAAGCATGTCTTTGAGAGTCTAAATGGTCCTCTCATTCTGACCATCCGTCTGAGGATGGATGGCGGTGCTCAAGCGAAGCAGCGTCCCTAGTCCACCTTCAACCCCTTCCATATTCGAGAAGTGAAATGACCATCCTGATTTGAGGTGATCATCAATGGCACACTAGGAAGCTGTATAATATCTAGTACGTAGAGGCATCCCAGGATCTCTACTGAACCCTTCTCTCTAATCAGTAGGATGTGGGCCGACTTGGTGAGTTATTCAACAACCACCTAGATAGAGTCATGTCCCCTGGATGTATGTGGATGTACTGTCACGAAATTCATTGATATCCCATCCCACTTCCACTCTGAGAACTACAACGGATGAACCAAGCCTGCTGGAACCTAGTGCTCCTCATTCACTTGCTGACAAGTGAGGCATCGTGAGACAGACTCTACTACTTCCTTCTTCATACATGGCCACTAGTGTTGTCTTCAGATGTCCTAATACATCTTCACCACTCCTGGATGTATTTCTAAAGGAGATGTGTGGAACTCCCTCAACACTTCCTCAGGAAGTGCAACTGCTACCATGGTACATTGAATGAAGAGAATGATGTGCTCCCCACCATCATAAAATCCATCAGGTTCCTGACCTATTGATATATAATCACATCATGTCTCACAGTCAACATCCCCATGTTGTGCCTCCCTGACTCATTGATGAAGTGGAGTAGTGAATTTGAAAGACTGTAGAAAGGCTGCACAATCTCTATCCACAAAGGATATCTGCAACGCGGCTAGCTGCTCCATTGCGTCTCCTAATAGTTGAATGTCTGATCTCCTACTGAGAGCATCTACTACAAATTTTCCCTTCCCAAGGGTATATACTATCTCAAATTCATAGTCCTGGAGGAATTCGATCCATCTCCACAGTCTCAGGTTCAGATCCTTCTGTGATAATATGTACCTGAGACTCTGGTGGTCAGAGTAGACTGTAAAACGTCCACCCATAAGATAGTGCCACCACATATATAAGGTGAAGAAAATTGATGCTAACTTGAGGTCATGGGTAGCATAGTTCTACTTGTGTTGTCTCAACTTTTGTGAACTATACACGATCACATCTCGTTCCTACATCAGGACACACCCGAGTCTGGTCCCTAATGCATCATAGTAAACTACGTAGCAAACGCCCTCCTCAGGTATCCTCAAGATGGTTGAACTAGTAAAACTCTACCTCATCTCTTGAAAGCACTGATGGCATCTCTCTAACCATGCGAAGGACTTCCCCTTTTTCATCAATGCTGAAAGTGGTGCTGCAACTCTGGTGAAATCTGGCACAAATCTCTGATAGCACCCAACCAGTCCAAGAAAACATTGTACCTCCTTCACACTCCTGGGTGGCTCCCAAGAATGTACTACCTCAATCTTCACTGGATCCACTGCAACTCCAGCCTTCGAGATGATATGTTCCATGATGTGAAATTCTCGAATCCAAAACTGGAACTTCGAGAGCTTACCATAATGCTAGTGCTCTCGGAGTGTGTCCAGTACTACCCGCAAATGGTAGGAATTCTCCTCCTCATTAGTCGAGTAGATCAGTATTTCATCGATGATGTCAAAAACAGAGAGATTGATGTATGGCCAGAAGATCTTGTTCATGAGACTCATGAACATTTCTAGAGTTTTGGTTACGTCGAAAGGCATAACCAAGAACTTGTAGTGGCCATACCGACACCTGAAGGACGTCTTCTGCACATCCTTGTCTCGAACTCTAAGCTGGTGATATCCTGACCTAAGGTATATCTTCCAGAACCATTATGCTCCCTTGATCTGATCAAAGAAGTTGTCAATCCTCGGAAGTGGGTACTTGTTCATCATGATCACCTGTTTCAGGTGCCGACAATCGACAAACAAATGCAAGATCCAATCCTCCTTATTGGCGAACAAAATTGGGGATGTCCAAGGTAAATCACTGGGTCGGATAAATACCTTCCCCTGAACGTCCTTTACCTGTACCCGCAGCTCATGAAGCTCGGAAGGAGCAATACGATATGCTAGAGTAGTGGAAAACATCCATGTACTAATCCACCACAACAGGAAAACATGGACTTTTAACATCAACCGCTCTGAAAATGAGGCTAGCCCACTAATGTGTGATTGACTTCCCCTCCTTTGGGAATTTCCATCCTATACTGCAAAGGCTGCCTTCTCAGCGGTGAAGGTAAACCTCATCCCATCCTCACGGATACACCACACATTCCGCCTAATACAGTCAATCTAAGAATGAACCTTGGATAACCATTCCATACCTAAGATGACGTCGTAAGGACTTGACGCCGCTACAAGGAGATCCCAGCCGAATCACTCACCTCCTAGAGTAAGCTCGCACTGCTGGCACGAGTGCGTAATCATCATGTTTGATCATGTATAAGTCTTTATCCATAAGGAATGAGCCAACAGCTCTGTTGGAATCTCTGAGCTCCAAACGAGGGTAGTGGAAATAAAATAATGAGGCGCACCTGTGTCTATTAGTACTTCCACAAGGATGGAGTAGACATGGATAGTACCTCGAATCATCTTAGGTGTGCCGTGGTCATAGGCCTCGACTACCTAGAGCTGAGCCCGCCTTTGTCCGAAAGCTTTCTGTGGTCGGGGTGGACCTCTTGGTGGTGGTGGTGATAGAGCCTCAAAATGTCATCCACCACCCGCTACTCGGCTAGCTCCTATGCCACATCCACTTTCTCTCGGCAGACCACCACGTATGAACCTCTAAATTTCCTTGGGAGGTCCATCTACTATATGATGCTCAACTGTATAGAGGTTCAGGCATTCTTGAGCCATGTGACCATGACCACCGCATGCATAGCACTGCATGTTCCACATATGACTGGCTCTGTCTCTTGTGCCCCCACGCAACCGAACCTGTATCCTGGGGTCACCAACCTGACAGCCTGGCCTGCATGGACCTCTGCGACATCTGTTGACTTCCAGCTATATAAGACTCTACTACGTGTCGCCCTATGATGGGTCTCGCCATTGGTTAAGGATCAGCTAGAAAAATCTCCACATAAAGGGCTTGCTCAAGCATCCCTGCCTGCGTCGGGATGCTGATGGAGATCATCAAAGCCCTCATCTCATTCCTAATTCCTTGCTCGAAGGTCTGGGATATGAAGAATGGGTCTACACCATATTCATGTAGTAGCGTGAGAGATTGGTGAACCTCACTGAGTACTGAGATACTGCCATGCTGCCCTGATGCTGATGAAGTAACTCCTAAATATGCACAGCACGAAGGGTGGATAGAACAAACTCTAAGCAGAAGAAACTCTTGAAGTTTGTCCTGAGTAATAATGACTTGACATGCACCTGGAGCATCAGGCTCCACCATTTGCCTACTGCTGCATGCAGTAGACTCCCAAAAAGGATCACCATGAGGTTGGATGGTGTCCCTACCAATCTGAAAACTCTCACAACAGCTTCTGCCAATCCTCAGCTGCTTGAGGATCCATCTCTCCCCAGAACCTGGGCGGCCTCTGGAACTGGAACACGTACAACACACTCAGATGGAGTACACTCTCTACTATAGGAGTTGGTAGTATCGATGGTCCAGCAGGTAGTGGTACCGGTGGTACCTCTACTGTGATGGGGCCCTGCACCGAGGCCTCGTCGCTCGGTGGGCTACCATCTCGTATGAAACTCGGACCCCCAGCTAGCTGCCTACGTGGGGACATCCTGAAAAGAATCAGGTGCGCCGCTGTCAAAAAAATATACCTGATGGGCTGACAAAAATTAATCACAAAGATATCTTTTCAAAGGAAACACACACGCAATCCGTGTTTTCGTGCACTGAGTTGGATATCCGAAGTCAGAGTCCTAGTGTATGGATACGTCGGCCGCTGCACTAACACCAGTTTCCCTAAAATGATAACCACACCCAAAACACATAACACTATTGCTATTATAAGAATCAGAGTCCACGTTATATGGTAGATCCAACTCCTCTGATACCAATTTTTCATGACTCATCCTCGGGGCTCGTGCCGTGACTACCCCAAGCCCGCCTTCCAATGGCCAAGGGCTAGCGACTTGCACCAAAGGTGAATCCCTGATAAAAAGGGAAGGAATTGGCTTTAATCCTGTAACACATACAGTCTGAACACAAGTAGTAGAAGTAATAAGTACTAAAATAGAAATGAAATGTGTGTTGAAAGTAAGTGGGTAGGTATACAAACCCAATTGAACAACAAGTACATGTACAAGTAAAAAGGTAAACAGCTCCTGGATCGTCCACTAGGGAATCATACATGAAGGGTAGGTATAGACCTCGAACACTCGTCTCTGAGGTACACCCTGTCTAGTCCTGCTCTGAGTAGCCTGTCGTCCATCACCCTCAGCCTAGATCACTTCTAACCATCATATGCACAGAAGACAATAAGGTGCAGGTGAAGCCCGTGCAGGGGTGAGTAAACCAATACTCAGTAGGGGACCCCAAGACCCCCTTAAGGTCTCCAAAATTCACTAAGGTTAAACCACAGATTTAAGATACAATCACGAAGTATCAACCAACCTTAATTAGGTATATGCCCATACATATACATAAGTTATCAATCACAGTATGGCTCCAACTCTCGAGCCCAAACACAACCCATTCCACAAAGGAAGTAAAGTGAATCACCACAATGAAAGTGGTTTAAAAACATGACTCAACATACACAGGTATATTAATCCTTTAGAGGGGTAGATATTATTAGTTGTAACCACTGAATCATATCCTCTGTCGTACCCACATAGGATCCTGGAACAGTATCAGCGCTGTCGAACCAATGTAGGATCATGCTACAAAAGTCGTCATTGTCGATCCCATGGAGGATCCTGGTACAATAGTAACTATTTTAAAATCCATGGAGGATCCCATTACAGAAGTCATCATTGTTGCACCAACGGAGGATCCTAGAACAGTATCGTTTATGTCAAACCCATGGAGGATCCTGTCATCTCAGTCGTAGCCATCCCTAGGGTTCCTGCACACATCACGCTCAATTCCAGGAGGGTCTTCTCCTAGAGCAATGTGTCGATACATCAACTACCATGAAGCCTCATGTTGATGTATCTCGGAGTTTCGCCTCATGATATGTAATACAACGCTTCAGACGACGCATCAATCAAATGTATTTTCTGTGAGTTATTGGCATTTCCGTTTCAGGGGCTCGATTCTTTTTAGGTTCAAACTAACCAAACCATTCCCCAACTGTGTCCAAACCTCAAGCGGGGTATGCAAAAAGTATATTCTTGCTCCATGAAATCCATCACTACAAACGGTTCGTCATTAGAACACTTATAGCACATGATGAGGGCTAAAAGAAATAAATGGCCGTAGTGGGTCTAGGTCTGGTTTGACCCAATCGGACTGAACTGGCCCGACTTGGTCCAAACCAAGGGTTGATCCGGTCCGTGGGTGTGGACCGACCGGAGTGGTCGGACTGGCCCAAACGGACGGCCCTACCTGAGGGCGGCTCGGCCCGTGGCGGCCCAGCCCGTGGAGGCCCTGTCGTGGAGGCTCAGTCGAGGGGTGGCCCGACCGTTGGGAGGCCCGCCCATGGTGGCCCAACCGAGGGGCGGCCCAGCTGTGGGGCGGCCTGGCCTATGGGTGTCCTCGGTGCGGCGCGACAGCATCACACCATCTTCATTCGCCGCTTCCCACATGGTCGCGGACCCCTTCCATAGGTGTGTCGTGATGTTGAAGCGCCTCTTCCATCCGCTGCGGCCCGCATGGACGCGACCCCCTACCTTCGGTGCGGTGTGAAGACACCGCGCCCTTCTGGCTCTGCCTCTGTCATCAACCAATCGAGAACCAATAGAGGGTTTTCGGGATGTATTTGTTCAGCCCGCGCCCTCCGCATTTGGTGATACCAAATGTCCATCATCAAACCAAAAATAAATTAGGGGGAACAAGGTTTTAATTTACTCAAAAAAAACCCCACCCCGTATTTGACGTTTGTTGACGGTCTTGGAAAAAGAACGAATTTTTATTCGTCAATTTCCGCATTCATCACGCACTCCCAATTCTAACGCTCATGCGTCAGAAAGAGAAAATAGTACTCGTCGTTGGTGAATGAGCATTCAGAGGGGACGTCAGAATTAGCGATGTTCTTCGCGGGTAACTTTTTCTCCTTTTACATGGATGAAGTTCATTGGAGATGTCATGGTTGTCGCTTCCCTTTACATTCCTTGGTTGAAAAACGATGAAAAACTAGAGGCTTATTGTTATTTGGATATAAGAGGTGTTCTTCATTGGAATAATTCATTCTCCAAGAACTCTGATGCTCCACCAAGAGAATCACCATCCAAAATAAAATATTAGCTTCTCTATTATTTTTTTGTTTCCATGCATTCCAAAAAGATTTCAAAAGAATTCAAAAATATTAATTAATGGAGACATTGATTAATTTCTTAGTGTCTTTGCATCATTATAAAGGAAGGTGGAAGGTTTCAAAATAAATAAAGGGAGAGATGGATTTATTAAACTTGAGGGGAGTTTAAAAGATTTCCCCCACGTAAATGAGGGGTTAAAGGGGGTTCAAGCTCGTGTGGTCCCCACCACATAATATCCTCCAATGGGAGGTTCTGAATTGGTGGTCCCCACCTCCAACCTCTCCTTTGAGGATTAAAATGCCATAATAAAAATAAAATTAATACTTTTACATTTATTTAACTTAATTAAAAATACCATAATCTAACATCCTACCTCGTTAAAATGCAGCTGCAATGAATGTCTCCTTAAGTGAATATCGGTGTTTTGAGTTAAACGGTGCCCTCAGAGATCAATTCCGATCACCGGTTCAAAAGATATAAAATCTCACTCATACGTTTTCGGAATGTACCCGAACAAAACATCAAAAATTGATTCCGGGCACACCGGGATTCTAAATCAAGCGCCGTCAGAAACTGCGGACTCGTAAAATTCCCATGTATTTAAAAAAATCCACATGATTTATGGGTCTTTACATCACAAACTTTATAAACCTTCTGGTTCTTTTCATATTTTATCGTAAATGAACTTGTCCACTTTTTTTAAAGTGTGAGATTGAAACTCATTCTTCTCTTCATGCGACGAATCATTGGATTTTACATGGAACCCCACTCTCATGTTCTTATAACCAGAACCCATAGTTTTTACAACTTCAATTTCCACTTTTAGTGCACATCAAATTATTTATTAAATGCATTCTAGTTCCCTTATGGCTAACTCTATTTGGAGAGTTGGTTTTAATGCACCGAAGAATTAGTCAATCATTCATTTATGATTAATTATAATACCAAAACAGTACCTTGAATGTCTTGTAATGAATGCTTAATTGGAACAAATAGATTCTTCATCACTCTTCATATGATCTTTGAATTATTTCTCTATCATCATATGAAGAATATGAGGAATGTAATAATCAAAAATTGTGTTATTGAAATCATCTGAATGCATTGATTTTATTTCAATTTATAAGATTTAATTCTTGATAACATTCCACCATTTATTATCCTCAGCTTCCAAATGGTTTACAGAAAAAATGAAATATTCATTTTTTGACAACTGGAGAGTGGAAAATATCTTTTTAGTGATATAAATAATTGTTATGAAACAAACAGATAAATGTAACCCCAAAAAGATTGTGTGTGTTGCATCATGATGAACATAACATTTCATTTTTCCCTCGTTTTCTTGGTTGTATTTTTTCTATGATTCATGGCTAGACTACACATATTAACAAGGTTTATATTTTCAGCTCCCATATCTTTCAATTGATCAGGGGGATAACCATTGAATTTTCCATGTAATTTTTCATTGTTAGGGTTCTTTAATGTTCCACTCATTGAATATAACCTGGAAACTTACTATGAGAAACACTTATCAATAAAAATAACAACATTATCATGAAAAATAACTTATATGGTGCCTAAATCATGGATCCAATTCATTAATCTATGAAACATTAGGATTGACCTAGGATATTCATAGTCAAATTAGTTTTTAATTTTCCATGATGGTTTATAAATAGTTTGCAAATTTCCAAATCATGTCCCCTAAGAGTGTAAAAAGAGTTTTGCAGCAAGGCATGTTGTCTTGTACAAGATTACCCTGTGTCAAGCCCGAAATAACTTGTTGAAGATGTTACCCCTAGGTACATATGTACTAGAGCCAGATCCACTTGTTGTATATATATATAGATGTGTTCATATGAAAAAAAAATCACTTTTTTCATTTACCAAAATTCAAGGAAAAATTCTTAAAGATTAAAGAATCATTATACATATCCTTAGAGACACCCTAGACATATTATTAGTAATATACATAGATATATCCATAACAGTTTTATTATAATATATTCTAAAGGTTTACTAATACTTTAATTTGATACCAACTATATCAACCAAGACTTTTCATACATGGATATTAAATAATTTTAGATGAATATTCAGTATATTAAAAAATACATTATAGATAACCTTAATAGTTTAATATCTTTGGAAACATAGAAACAAAATATTTAATCATAGTGAGAGATCAAAAAACTATCCCATAATGATATCCAACTTGATTACTTCTACCTAAAACCATTCTTCATAACCCAGGAAAAGGTAACATAATAAAGGGATGACTTCAGATGCTCAGTAATGGTATACGAAGGAAATGAATTAGAATAACATGAAAAAAGGTATAACCTTTGAAGAAAATACCCTAAATATTTATAGATCATAATAAAGATAGATATTTCATAAGACTTGAATCAAAAGGAAATAAAGAACATAATCTGTGATATAATTACATAGGAATAAAACATGGAATTGTGGTAGACACAAAATCATATAATATTGAGAACATGGATAAGTATAAATAGGTTCTCAGATTTTGTTATGGATCTGAAATCGGGCCGTCGCATAATATTATATACATGAAAAAAGGTCCATGCTTGACATTTTGAAAATGTAATTAGGTTCACTCATAGTTGTCAATTCATTTCTACCATGGACATCTTCGTAGTACGAGGTCACTCCCCATACTTTCTCGGTTGTCATGGTTTACTACCATGGAAATCTTAGTTGAACGAGTTCTCTCCTCATACAATATTAATATCCATGGATCACTCCCATACCCATCTTAGTAGTAAAGTATCACTCCAAAGACCATATTAGTCTATCTCATGAGATATAAATCTTTACGCAATGAATGGGAGGGAGAAATAGGTTCTACCTTTCTAAAAATGAAATCATACATACACATACCACAAGGTCATAAATAATCATATCATAACCTATGAAATTAAATAATTATTATAAACATGTAGTCATATCATAAACTGTTGAAATAGAAATGATTTATAATCATTTCATTATAAACATAACCTTTGAAAAGAAGTGAGTTTCAAAAGCCTATAACTCGTGAAAGAGAAACATGATTCATAAATACTGTAACATTAAAAATAACCAATTCATAGAAAGAATATGTATAGAACCATTAAATCATTTACTAAAATTTCTTGAGTAACATAAACAAATATCCTCATACATGGAAAATAATTTTGAAATATCATTCAAACAAATTCTTTGATGAAAATATCTTGTATTTATTAAAAGGGATTTTAATACAGAAAACCATTTTAAACTATTTTTCTTAGAAAGTACCTATAAATATTATTTAGAGGGCATGAAATCTTACAAAAACCTTTTTATATGAAAATTTTTAAAATAATTTTTTAAACAATTTATATATAAATTAATTGAAAAAAATTTGAAATATTATAATAAAATCAAGAAAACATTTTGAAGTCCATTTCTTTTAAAATACTTTGAAAATGTATACATAAGGCATGAAAATATTTTTCAAAAAAATTTCTATGAAATCATATAAATTGATATTGAATAAAAATTTAAAAACATTTTTCTAAAATACATTAAAAATATACCTTTATAGAAAATAACCCTCTAATGATTTAATGGAAAATTCAGAGAAATGATGGATGGTAAATCCGAACATGTCATATGAGGTCAAATGAATAATACTTTCTGACTGTAGAAAGGTTAGAAAGATTCCATGACCAAAAAGTGAAAAAATATATCATAGAAAATTTATAAATTATAAAAAGGAGAAAATGTATTTTAATTGAAACAGAAGATTATAAAAACATATTTTGAATCCTTTTTTTAGAAAACATTGTTTTTATTTAACGCAAATTTTCAACTAAAGATAGTGTGAAGTTAGGATTTCTTAAAAACACTTTTTTAACTATTTTATATACCAAAGGGTGGAAGAAATTGTTCCAATATATGAATCAATCATTAATAACCATTGAAAAAAAAACAGGAATTTCTTTCAGCAATGGATCATAATATTTCATCAAATTAATCAATAAACATAAAAAATTTCAAAAAACAATGAGATTGTCACAGTAAACTCTTATAACCTTGTAACATGGGAATATAAACTCAATGTTATAAAAATAAATTAAAGGAAACTAAATATATAATTAACATAGGTAAATTAATGATATAAATTTTCAAATATAAGTATGTAAACCTCTTATAATAATTTAGGTGCATAACAAAACATGAGACTCAAATAATGCAAACTGAGACAAAATAATTTTACTGATATGATAACTTTTGAAATATGAACCCCATGAATGAATGATCAACCCAAGGATATGTGAATACCCAAATAAATAAATTATAATATAAAAAATAATGTGATGTACATACACCACACAAAAGTAATTAGTGGAGATAATAGCTTGTATCTCATCAAAATAAAATTTGAAATAAACTCCTCTTACATTTTTTCTGGACTCTGTTTGTACTCGCTCAAACCACCAGTATAATAAATATATATTTATTATAAAATTTTTACATAACTATATTTTTATATTTAATACCATATATTATTTTATTATAACCTTATATTACCTTCCTGTTAACAATCATATATTAAAGGTTGACTTCAATTAATATTCTCTTTTTTTCATATGTATCATATTTACTTATATTATTGATTATTATAATTATGTCATGATTCCAGAATGTAATTCATGATATAAATATCATTTATATATTTTATATTCATTTTATAGAAAGCCATATAAAATATAATTATGAAACAAAATATATAAATAATGGAGATAATAGGCGGTACGTACACATGAACAATATTTCGGTTTAATTGTCTTGATGAGAGAAATAATGTAAAAGACATATATATATATATATCACTATAATTATTATAGTATATTTATGGTATCTCATATATCATATTTTTCCACCAAAAATATCCTCAATATAATCCATGTATTGTAAGAAGGAATCATTTCTCTTTTAGAGGGTTTTAGTCCAAACATCCTAAAATGAAATTATCATATTAATATAAGTTGGAAAGAATAAATTTTTGTTCCAAAAAAATATAGATGAATCAAGAAATTATAATTATAACATATTTCATATATATAAATATTTTGCATCATAATTTCCCCCATGATATGTGGTAATGGATTAAATAAACAATCATTATCTTGTGAGGCAGCAGATCGACGTACACCAAAACAGTATGTTTGTAACCCATTATACAGATATGTGTCTATTTTTATGTCAAATAACATATATAAAAACATCCTTTAATATTTAATATTTTTTACTTTTTTATATTCATTTAAAAATGTCTATTATGGGTGGATAAATAAATAAAATAAGGGACTTGTGATAGGACCTTACCTCTTAATCGGGTAAGTCTTTTTGGTTTGTCCCAAAATGCTTCCTTGAATTGACTTAATCCCAAAATAAGGCTTCTTGAAGGAAGGGATGATTTCTGGGATGTGTATTGGGATGGTATTGAAATAATTGAATAGTTTTGAGAAGTTTTAGGAATATAGATATGTGATGGATTTTTATAGGGTAGGAAAAAGATTCATTGGGAATTTTTAGAATCAAGTTAGGTGTACACATGTTATTACATAACGGAAGTCATACGACAACAAAAAAAACAATAATGGACATTTTATGGAATTAATATGAACATACAATGGGTTTATGACAAGTGGTTATATCATTTGGTCCATTAATATTATGTTTTAGTCCCTAATTATGCTTAATTTACCCTTAATTTCTCTGATTAATTTTAATCACATTTACTAATCATTTTGGTCACTAAATAACATGGTATTAATAAAATATAAATATTATACAAAATAAAATGAATTATGTTGGTTTTTTATAATTTAATTTCACAGAATTTTAAAAATTATTATTAATGTTAATCCCGCAGATGGGACGCAATAATGAGTTTTAAAAGTAGATAAATTATTATTCGTTAGTTAAGATTTTGTATTCAATTTCAAAGTGAAATTGAAATAGATGAATTAAATATTATTAATAGATGATATATTTATCTAATTTTTTCCTTTACAAATTATAATATTATTTAATATTAATAACATATGAAACAAAAATGATGTTTTCAACAAAAAAGTAGTACTTTCACTATTCATAAAAACAAGGTGTTTCTTAGAAAATTAAAAAAATTAATCCTTGGATAATTTCGACATAATGAATTAAAAAATGATGTTTATTTTATCAAATTAAATTTTAAATGTTTCTAAAATTACTTTTATTATTTTTCAATGAATGACATTTAAAGCGGTTCAATTGAGAAAAAATGTGTTTTTAAACATAAAATGACTTTTACAAAAATCATATCTTTTATTATTGATATGTTTTAATTATATCAAAAAGTTATAAAAATTATTTTAAAAGTATTTTTATATTTCATATAATTATGATTAACTAATAAATTATAATTATACCATTTAAAAAATTATATATAAAAAGATGCTTTGTTGAAACTCAATGTTAAGGGCATCATTCAACAAATCAGCATTTGTGTGTAATGTATACCAAGTCTATTCCATGTCAATGGAATGTTTTACTTAGTTCATTAAAATAAATAAATTAAAATTTAATTTGTTATGTAAAAACATATTTTTTACCATAATATCATTTCCTTTCATACTCAATCGGTTTTTATATTAATTTATAATTAATTGGTTATATATAAATTCCTATTATATTGTGTAAACAATATATTCTCATAAATTATTTAATATTATTCATAAAATCTCAGTTAAATTTATGGTTTATCAAATTATAATAAATAATAATATATTAATAATATATTATTATTCAGTAAACCTTGGTATTATGTGTTACACAAGTCATCGATGAAATTCATTGTTGCGTATATTACAAGATAACCTCAGTGTGACATGTAGAGAAATACAATGTTTTTATTGAATGTAGTGCATGATTAACTTGGTATTGCATTTAATACAATCCATAGATAGTTATTTATTTTAAAATAAATTATCTTTATTGATTCATGAAATGATAAAATATCGAAAATCCTAAATTAATTTGAAAAAATTTTAATTAAAAAAATATCAGGGTGTTATAATAACGCCCCGACCCCATAATCCTGAAGTCGATGCATTATTTTATTATATTTAATGGATTAAAAGGAATTAAATTATATAGGATCAATTATTTGTGATTTTTTGGACTAATAGATCATGTACATGATACCAATAATACATTGGAAAAAGAAAAAAAATATGATTCATAATAAAATTAAATAAACAGAATCCTTGAAACTCCTTCAAAAGAATATTATTCATATCTTGGGGAAATGAAACATAATAGTTGTTTTTATTGAATTCTCAGTAAGGATATGTAATGTGTAATAAATAAATAATTGATGAGATTAATAAATATATAATGTTAAATACCTCATAACACATACCATTCAAATAACAACGTAAGGAAATATTAGAATGGGAAGGTGAGAAACTAAAACACATTCCTTTTAATCAATAAATTGAGAATAGATTGTATCTACTAATATAGATATTAAAATATCTCATATATAAATAATAATAGAAATATAAAAAAGGTAAATTATTAATTATTGGATTATATGTTTTTAGGTACATGAAAACACAACTTTCAAGACATATCGTATGACAATTTAGTATATAGGGTAAAACACACCTAATTAGTCTAATTATTTCATCTCATAAGAAACCTGAAGCATCATGGGGCTATCAATAACTAGGACCCAAACATAAAATAATTATTTAAATAATTCCTCATCTATCAAATAATTTATTTAATTCATGAAAAAATGTGTGTTATCAAATATCCATATTCAATAAAAGATAGATATTTTTAAATAATTCCATAACTAATCAAATATCTATCAAAGTGAAAAATGCATTTAAAATGATATAAGGTTTGAGAAATAATTTTATCAATTTCATTGGAATATGGATATTCAATTCAAATGATATGTACTATAAAAGAATCATAATAATTTTATTGATTAAATATATGATTAAAAATCATAATAGGATTTGAGATTGCAAAGGTACTCATTGAACACAATCTTGACAAAAATAATATTTAATCCATTAAAAGTGTATGATGCCACTTTAAAAAATTTAAATCATGATTACTAGGAAGTAATAATAATATGAAATTTTTTTTGACATCATCAACAAAAAATAGTTCATGATATATTATATTTATAATTGTTGTAGATACTCCACAAAAAAAGTATGTGGTGAATATGACATTTATCTCATGAATGTACAATATAAGATGAGTATCCCTTACCTTCAGTACGATGTGTAACATGTATCTTTATATTTATGAATAAAAAACTTATTTCAATTAATTATTTTCTTCAAAAAAAATTCATGTTTATTATTAATTTTATTTCACTTATTACAACATTGCAAAAAACTAATCAAAGGATATTGTTTACATTAGTTGTTTTGACCAAATTTGGTGACCGTGTAAAAAAGATTTTGGTAGGTCATCTATGGTTAAATGTGTCATTATATAATAATATTAAGAATAATAATAGTGAAATATTTATCATATTTATATATCAATTATACTTTTAAAACTATTCATGAAATACTATTATGAAAAAAGAACCAACGGTATACTCATTAAAACAGTTGGTTGTACATTTGGATGAGCAATATTCCCATTATTCAGTAATCATAATGAAAAGAAGGTAAGTGAAGTTATATCACTACATAATGATAATTATACAATAAATATCATGTTATTTAATCAGATATACTTATATATATAATTATTTTTATGTAAAATGAATCACATTGTAGCAGGGTGGTTGTAGTCCCCATGTCCATGACCGGCATCATCACTATTAAGTGTGTGAAATGTATGATAATGAAAATTGTATTATATGATTATAGATTTTTTTTCATGAATATCATATATATTTCAATTTTCATTAATATTTTTTATTATGAAAATATTTAATATGTTCTATGTATTGTGTGAAAAAATCACATAACTTTGAATATGTTGTAGTCCGCACTTCCATAAATGATGTTATCATATTTAAAAAAACAGAATAGTACAATGTTATGTGTTATAATTTAATTAAAGATAAATAAATACATAATAATATTAATATATGTAATAAATAAATAGTGCTTCTATCATAATTCCCAGCCATGTGATCTGGTAAAAGAAAAATGAACAACGTCATTTCATGAGGTGGTGGTTCATCATACAAAAGAATGGTATGTTTGTTACCGATTAGATTGAATTGTGTGTATATGTAGTTATAAACCATAAAATAAAAAACATATTTAGGATACTGTTTTTGTTATATAATCATGTAAGAAGTATTATTGAGAGGGTGGAATGAGAAATAAAACTATAGAACATGAGTGAAGATGAAACATCTTATTCGGGTAACACCTTTTGGTTGAAACCAAATGGATTGCTTGGATGGATTTCTACAAATGTTTATGAATTTAGGTTCTGGTTACGTTTTTTAGGGATCTATTTTTTTATACCATGTTCCAACCAATTGTTCATAAAATGTTTTAGGAATGGAAGGATTTCATTCATTTTTATAGTGGAGGATTTAAAATCTCGTAAATACATTATTATAAGAACTAATGGGAGGTCTCCTTTACCATATGTGATTCAATAATTTAAAAATAATGAAGTAAATGGGAATAATGGTATATTAAAACATCTATCACACCTAAATATGTCCATTTTTATAACATAATTCCTCAACATCTTAGATTACCCCATTTTGATATTTGGGTTTTTATTAACGTATCTAGTTATCTAAAAATAATAATATAACCATTAATAAAAAATTTAAGTGAGATTTATTAAATAATATATGTGAAATTTATTTTAAATATGATAAATATTTTACAAATAAAAAATCCATTTGTGTTGAAAATTATTTTTAAAATAAGCCTATGTAACGTGCAAAAAACACATCATTAACCTAGACCGTGCAAACTGTGTGTATATAATCTATGAGTAAATATTTAAACTACAAAAGTTAAAATGGAATTTTAGTTGAAAATATATAATATTTATTTACATGTAAATACACTTGGTATAAAATTGATTTTTTTTTAAATTATAAATCTTTTAATAAAATATCATTTATTATGAAATAAGATTAATATTAATTTTGAAATTATTTATTTAACTTTAATTTATAAATATTAAATTAATATTGGATTTATAATATATTAAATTCACATCAATATAACCTGATATATTCATCTAAAAAAATAATTACAAACAATAATTCCACCATTTTACGTCACTTTAAATATTTATAGTATCATTTATTTTAAATAATTTTTACCTAAATTATCTTTGTGTTATCGCTTCATAAGCATTTTCTGAAAATAATTCATCCCTAAAAACTATAGAAAAAATATTATGATAAAATAACCCATTTATATTTATAAATTATTTGTTTTTCAAAAATATTATGTTTTTTATATATTAATGTTTTATAAATGATAAAGGTATGAAAAGTTCATTTTCCTTCTTTTTCCTTATATAACGTATCATATAGAGAAATTTAATGAACATGGTCCCCATAAACTAAAAAAATTAAAAATGATCTGATATGGTATAACTGTTGGTAGAAAATGGACTTTGGACAGTTTTGTAAGTCATTTTGGCCCTTACGGTTAGGGTTTATTCCCTTGTTAAGCTTCATTTTACATGAATCACTGTAATTAATTTAAATTACTTATAATAATATTTTAAGTAAAAAACTTATTTGATATTATTAGACTAAATATATCATATTGTTTATAAACATTCATACTTTTTTTCACAATTTAATACCCATAAGTAGCTAAATTATGTTTAACACTAATCTCGTAGACGTAGTGAGAATGTGGGTTTTTAATGTAAAAATGATCAAATGTTCAATACCTATTTATATTAAATTTAAATATTAAAATGATTCCAATGAACTAAATTAGATTAATATAGGAACAATATTCCATTGTGACTTTAAGAACCAGTTTAAAAAATAATTTCATATTTTTCATTATTTAAACAAAAAGGAAATTTTTAACTAAAATATAGTATTTTTTACTATACATCCCAAAATGAAACTTCTCAAAAAAATCCCAAAAATTCAACCTATGATAAATTTTACATTATGAATTAAAACAAGAATTTTATTTGGAAATATAACATTTATAAAAGTGTTAATCTTTAGTTTTAAAATAGTTTCTCTGGTGATAGGTATTAAAGCTTGATCTTTCAGGTAATTCAACTTAACTCTATATTGTGTATAACATAATCATAAAATGGTGTAGAATATAAATAAATACAGCAAAAAATTAATATTATTAAAAAAATGAATTTATTATAATGTCCTAGAATTTTAAAAATGGTATATTACTTATTTAGGATGATTAGTATTTCATAAATATCATATATATATATAATCCACCATTATATATAAAATTTAATGGTATTGATGGAAATAAAAATTATATGAATTCATGATGATGTACTTTTTCATTCACACAAAAGCTGTTTTTATTTCACATTGTATGTAATAGGAAATGGATATAAACAATTCCATTTACATAATAACATCCTAAAATTTGGAATATAGTGAATTTTTTATCACAATAAGGTTGTATATTATTTTAAGTAGGTAAGAGTATATATAAAATGAAAACGCTAGGACAATTCCCTTATAACTTCTTTAAACATCCTTTTTAGGTATATACATAAATTATTCCTAGGATGTATTTCTATTAAAAAACATCTTGGATGTGGTTAGGGATATATATAAGGTATTTTTTCAGGTATATTTATAACCAAACAGTTTATAAATTGTGATAAAAATAGGAGATGAGGATCCCATTTATAATAAGGGGAAGGGAATTCGTGAAATTATATAAAATATAAAATTAATATATAATATTTTTTATAATAAAATGCTCTAAATTGATATAATTTTAAAAAATGAGGAATATGAGTCAAATTTTATTATCTAATAAAATTTTCATAGGTTTGGTTAGATTTTTACCCTAGGTTATTTATTTTGACATTTGTTTACCCTTTTGAAAATTACCACGATAACAAATTTTTTTACACGTTAAGGATAATGATATATAAAATAAAATGACTAATTACCAATGAATTAAAATTGGTTGATATATTAAACCAAATCAAAATCATGTAGATAAATATAAAATAATATTTTTAATCCTTTAAAAAAAATTAGTTTTTGTAAAATATCATTTCATTTATTTTTTGAAAGAAATGAAATATTATAATATAACATGTGAAAAAACTAAGACAAAATGATTCCAAAATTACATTGATTCAAATATAACACATATATGGTATTAATATAATCATTCTGTAAAATATTAATAGGTTCTGATATCATTTTAATGCTTATATATTTTATTAAACATTGGTTAATTAATTTTAACCCTAATAGTGGTAATAAATTTTACAACAATAAAGAATAATATTTACATATAAAGTTATAATTGGATCATATCTATCCTTGGGATATAATTAAACAAAATATAATATCCTTATTTTTTCAAAATTTTTGAAAATAATTTAATAAGATATTATTTACCTGTAAATATCATTAATTTCATTTTTTACACTATTCATTTAATTTTACATTGAAAAACATAACAACAATGTTATTAAAATTTTATACTTCCTCACATCCCTAATTTGTTTATTTATATAATAAATTAATTTAATACTAAATACCTATGAAATTAGACTAATTTAAAATTTTTAAATTTCATTTATTAAAATTTTCTATTAATTGAATAAATGGTTTGTCATTGTTTCGTATGTATTTTCGTTAATTACATATTTAATGAAATAAAGATAAATACACTTAATAAAAAAATTATCATTAAAATGTAAATTCATAACGAAACATGACATCTTTTAATCCTTATGTCATAAATTTAAATATAATAAAATGGTGAGAATAACATTTTTACTTTTCATTACATAAAATATCATAAATGTAAAAATAAAGCCCAAATGGAAAAAATAAAATATATATTATTTTTAGATTAATATGGATGAAATTTAATCCATCGATAAAATTAATTCTATTTTTACGGATACAATTTATTTCTGGTCAAATTATTTTTTCCTTAATTAATCCATTTTAGCGTTACCCTGATACTTTTGTAACTATAATTACTATTAAAATGTATAAAAATAAGATAGTATAAATTAATAAATTTTTACCTCTTTTTTATCAATTTTTTATACAATTTTAATGATTTTATTCACAGAGATGTTTTAATTTAATTTAAATTAAAAATGCCAAATGAAATGAAAAGTATTTTTTTAGATGCATTTTTAAGTGTAAAAATATTTTTTAAAAAATTTAGACATCAAAATTGATTCAAATTAACAAAATAATGTTACTGATAATATAAAATACGTTATTTTTATTTTAAAACATATTTTAAAGAAAAATTATATTTTAAATTTTTGAAAATCCTATTTTCAATAAAAAATTTATATTTTTACTATTTTCTACATATTCAATAATTTCTAAATAATATAAAAAATTAACTATAAGATGGATTTTACATGAGAATATAAATAATTAAGTAATTTTCATCTAATAATACATATAAATATTTCCAAAATTTATTATAATATTTCCTCACAAATAGTTATAAATCACATTTTTATGAAAACAATCTTTAACGATAAAATTAATTGAAAAAATATTTGATTTATTATTTTGTAAAAATTAATCAATAAATTTGTATTGATTAGGAACTTTTTATATAATTCCTATTGAATTTAATCTTATTCATACCCTCAATAATCAACAACGAGGTTATAAAGGTACTAATTATATAATAGTTTTCCATGGTTTGATTAAGATTTGTTATGTGTATCTTATACAATATCAAATGCAGTCTATCTTTTAAAATCGTGAGATATTAAATTCATTCCACATTAATAAATATCATCTTTTAAATTTTATAATGAGCTTGGTAATCAATGTTTTGACCTTTTAAAATACATTTTTTGAAGTCGCACATCGTAAAATACTTTATAAAACATCCTCTTGGTAAGAAATAGAGGAAAGTATGATGGTGATCTGGAATAAACATAACAAGGTTTATAAATGGGATAATTTTATTAGAAATTGAATATAAAATGGAAATGTGTGATTTTAAAATAGAAATGGATAGTGATAGCGGTCATTTAACACAAGATAATGATTGATCATGCGAACAATAATGAATACAAAAAATATAAACTAATGAGTTGTGAAAAAAAACCATTAATCAATTGTAAATAAAGGTAATATAATAAAATGTGTGTTCTAAAAAACTTTTAGTATAATTGATTTATTCTATTATTATCATGATTTATAAAATAGTGATATATTAATTCTTGATTAATATGATATCATCCTTTAAAAAGTTTCCATTATATTCTCTTCATTTTCTCCAAATGATGAGTACTTAGTATGATTCATCAAACCTGATGTGATAAAATAAACATCCAATGGTTATCCTAATTCCATAATAGGATAACTAAATTCATCATACTATTATGAATTATCAAAAACCCAAATTTTTTTCATGGGGTAATTTAACTTTAAAAATTAATAAACATTCATACATAGAAATAAAACATTGATCTCTAAATCCCTAAGGTTCAAGATAGATTATTTGAAAAAAACTCACAATAACGTTCTTCAAAATATCCCTTCCAAATTTAAAACCCTGGTATAATAAAAAAAATTCAACAAATTATTCCATGATTAATTTAATATTTTTTCCAAAACAACATTACACAATAAAAATGTCATATATAGTTAAATGTTTATCCCCAAATCATATATTCACAATAAAGATAATAATTTCCATAAAAAAATAGGATTCCCCAATAATCGACACTAAAATGATATATGCTTCAAACAAATAATCAATCCTTTATTAAACAATTTTTAACACCTATTATAATATAGGGTTTCCATTAATTATAGCAATCTTATTTTGATATAACAATAATCAATTAATCAACAAATCACTTTTCAATCCCAAGGTTATATATGTAAAAAATAAAATGTTCTATAATTACATTAATATAAAATATCATATAACCCTAAAGGATATTAATATATTTCAACTTAGTTTTATAAAATGTTAAGACATTCTTCTTCAAACAATACATCTCGCTAAAAATATGGGTTTCATGAAAATAACCAAATAAATCATCTCCCATAATATTATTAATCTACATTTACCCAAAACCTTTATCCTAAAAATTTGTTTCTAAACCATATAAATTTTGATAAAACATTTTCTTATATACCAAAAATGGTATCCATAACTGTTAAGGTAGTATCTCATTAAATATTCTAATCTTCCAGGTTGTTTAAAACTATATTTGATTACAACTATAATATCCCAAGACCTCCACTCTCATATCTGATGATATAAAGAAAATATTTATATTTCTGACATTGTTATAGATAAATGGGACCCAATTTTATTTCTCTAGACTTATAACATAAAAAATAAATATTAGATAACATATATATGAAAAAATATTTTCTTCTATTGTGCCTTAGAGAATTAATACATAAATAATACATTTCAAAACGATGTTTTACAAAAGGGAATCATCTATTCCATATAATGTTTTATTATAAGATAACTTGTTTAATAATTAACAATATTCATTTTCATGAAAACTAGCCATCTGTTTCAACATTAATTCTTATTTTTTTCTTATCCATCTTTAAACACATTGAAAAACATTTTAATCCATTGGTTAAGAACACATTTTCAATATCTGACATTAAAAAGAATAAAACTATTGTTCTAGGTGAACACATGAAAACTCATAAATTCTTACCTCTATGAAAATAATATTTAACCATTTGAAATAAGTTATTTCAACATGAAAACATATTCCTTTTTCTCAGAAAAATCTTCAATGTCCATATACTGAGAATTGAAAAATTGAAAACATAAGAAATTAAATTTATTAAATGTATCATAAATAAATGGATTCATATTAAATATATAGTACAACCATACCTAGTTAACTCAATCCTTTTTTTCTTATAAATACATGTTAAATTTCCAAGGGTTTTAAAGAGATATCTTTGAACACCCATCATATAACCTATATTATGCTCACCTATAATATAAGAATCATCAGGATCACCCAACGTATATGACGTATCTTGATCACCCATCACTATCTATAATTATCATGTATAATTTCATGAATAAAGCATTTTTATTATTTCATCTTATATCATAAAACCCTTGAAAACTTTTTCAACCTTAGGTGTAAATCATTTTTTGAATATCAAACAACCCTTTCCATCATAATAAAATTCAAAACTAAAGTTCCAAGAAAAAATATTTTCTCTTTGATGAAATAATGGGTTAATATATATTTATTAAAACATAAAATAATCTTTTTGATGGTAGTAAATTACATTTAATCCATATATCTTAAAAATATAACATTACTTTTGAAATGTTTTTAAAAAAAGTCTAAAAATTATATAAAAATATGTATTTGAAATTATTTTAATGAAAGTAAATATAGAAATTAAATTTTATTATAATTATTTTATTTAAAAATTAAAAAAAAATTAATCAGCTATATTCAATACTATGGAAATAGAAGAAAACGAGTTATAAGTGAAACATTAAAAAAAGATTTTTTTTAAAGAATTTACCCTACATCGAGTTTGACAGATCATGTATGATCTTTATCATCATAAAAAGAAAAATTAACTAAATAATTTAAAAAATTATTAACATTTTAATTTTTATTATTCATATAATTTTATCAAATATAATTTTATATTCAATTACATAAAAAATTATGTTCTCGTTGTATATTTTGACATTTTTCATAACATATGTCAAAAATGACCTTGTTAAAATGAGTATGGTCAAGGGGTGGATTTTTACACCACCTCTAGAAATAAAATCATTAAATAATTATAATTTTTATATCAAAATTATACATTTTGTAGCTACTATAAATTATGGATAGTAAAAAGTAATTGTGTTAAAATCATGTAGATGGTTGGTCATACGTACATATAATGGAAGTTTACATTCTTCAACAGTCATGACAGAAAGAAAGTAAGTAATATATTATCATTACATAATGATAAATATATAATTAATGATTTAATATTTCTTCAAATACACTTATATATATTATCCATGGGATGTGGTGATGAACAAAAAATAGCATCACATCTTGGAGGTTGTAGTCCACATGTATTCACAAATGATGTCTACATTTTTTAGCGAATGGAAAGGTCAGAAAATATATGATATGTTTATAATATATAATTTTTAATATTAAATATATACCCTAATATATATACTAAATTCATCATTATAAATATCCATGATAGTTAGTGATGGAAAAAAAATTATAGTGGTTTGCAATGAGGTACTCTATCGTACACACACATATTAGTTTTTCCCCATTTGATAAATGAGAAGATGGATATTGTTCTATATATTAGAAATAATAATATAGTATTATAGTTCATATAATTATCTTAGAATATCATCTTTTTTAGGATATTTTTAAGAGGTAGAATATGATATAAGATTATTCTTGGTTAAAATCGATATCTCCTCTTCGAAAAAACCCCTTTAGGTTTGTAGGTAATGTGTGTCGAGGTTGGATTTATAATTAAAAAAAAGTCTTATTGGGTGTGAGGAGTGATGTAAGTGATGTATTTAGGTTGTTTTTGGCTGAACAAAAAGGATTTTTCAATGAGAATAGAAGAATATCGGAGGTTCGCATTTATAATGTGGAGATGCCCATTCATGGAATCTCATAAAATATTAAATGAATGAAAATTAATTTTCCTGAAAAAAGATAAAAATATATATATATTTATTTAATGTATAGTATGAGTATAGGCCGAAATAATATCATAAAATAATATATTTTTCATGTTTATATTTCTTTTTTACCCTTTTCAATTTTTTAACAAGCGTTAACCATGTTTCATAATTATAGTGATAACAATGTTTTTTACACATATAGGGTTAAGATATAAACTATAAGTGAAAAATTGGCCCATAAATGGACCATTATTATTATTCCCAACCATATAATAATAACTTATATTAGTAAAATATTTTTCCCAATTTAAAAAAACTATAAAAATATAGTATTTAATATAAAATGTCATTCATATCATTTTTGTGATTAACTAAAATATTATAATATAATAATTTCCTAACTCATGTAAAATGATTCCAAAATACATGTATTCAATGATAAGGATGATATGTTATTAATATAAAAATCCAATCTAATTTTTATACGTTTCTATTTCATTTTAATCATTATCATTTTTTAACCCCTTAGTTGACCATTTTTATATTTAACCTGAATAATGACTTTTCAATTTTAATGGGTAATATTTTAATTATGTGGTCAAATATGTGACAATGTCGATAAAATATAATCCTAATTTTATTTGTTAATATTTATGTTTTTTTAAATAATTTCAAAATATATTATTTGACATAACATTTGAGTAATTTAATTTCATACACAATTTTGTTAATTACATTTTAAAAATAATATAACAAAATATAAATTTGAAAAAAATAATTTTGAAATTACCTAACATGTTATATTTATTTAAAATATATTATAAATAAATATATCCCTTAAATTTTACCACTATTATATTTTAAAAAATTATTCATTTGATTTTACTATTTATTGAATAAATAGTGTGTCAGCAACATGTAAGCATTTTGAGAAATTATTTATTCATTGAAAATAGAAATAAATTACGATGATAAAAATTAATTTATTCTGAAAATAAAAATTTATAATTGAACATTCCTTTTTCAATCCATATGCTATAAATTTAAATTTAATAAAAAAATGAAAATGAAATTTTGGGCATTTCATTAAATAAAATATAATAAATGTCAGAATCATGAAAAAATTGAAGAAATTTCATATATTATATCTTTTGATCATTATGGAAAAAATATATTGATTGAAAAAAATTTAGTCAAGTTTTATGGATAATTTTCAGTTCTTATCAAATTATTTATAAACAAAATTAACCCATTTTACCTTTAATGCGTTAAAATATATTAATATGATTACAATTCATAATAAATAAATATTAATGGTGAATTATTAATAAAAAATTGAAAATATTGTTTCAAAATTTGGAATTAATTTATCAAATGTCAGTTAACATAGGTGGTAGAATTTAATTCAAAATTGAAACCGAAAATGAAATGAAAAGCAGGTTTATCGTTAAATTGCCTTGAAAGTATAAAAACAATTATTCCAAATTGAACTATAAAATAGATTCCGATAGAATTACCTAGATTATTGATAATTAAACATAAATAATTTTACTGTTAAACCATTTCAAAACAAAATTTATCATTGAAAATTCTTGAAACAAAAATATAGTTTTCAATTAAAAAATATGTATATTTTCACTATTTACCAAAAAGTTAGTATTATCCTAAACAATCATTAGAATTCACATGAATACAATTTTGAAATAGTAATACTAAAAACAAAATAATTTTCATAAAATAAAACTTATTAATGTTCCATAAATTAATTATAATATTCCACCACACAACTCAATAAACACCAATTCTTAAAAAACGTGTTTTTATGAATATAACGACTTTTCTAAAAAATTGAGTGTTTATTACCTAATTATTAATAGATAGATATTTATTGATTTATAACATTATATATGTTTTATTTATATAATCAAATTTGGTTAATCTTATTCATACAATTCAATTCAATGGAAATTCTTTAATGGTCAAAATTAAAAAAATAATATTTCACGATTCATTTAAACTCGATGTATTGTATCTTGTTCACTATCAAACGTAATCTTTGTTTTTAAATATCATGATATTAAATATAATATTTTCATAAAAATAATCATTTTAAAATTATATTTTTAATTTATAAATTATTTTTTAATAAAAACTAATGTTTAAAATAATTTATTTTATATTTAAATTTTAAGATATGTTGATACAAATTCATAAAATTATTAAAATTAATATTCCTTAGTCGAGATATTATTTAACAGATATAAAAATTAATCTTGACAGTTAAAATGATCATGGTCTAATTAAAATAGAATTAATTATGTTATAATTATTTAAATAGTATATGAATAATTCATATATATAATTTTTGCTTTTTTAGATGATATATTTATGTATAATTCCAGCCAGTAGATAATTTGATTCTCAGATTGTGAATAAATATAAATTTATATTATTTATATAATTATATAATCTCTAAAATGGATTTCTATATTACAAATATTTATACTTAATTTATTTAAAATATGTTTAAAAATATTTTATCTTCTGTTTAAATGTACGAATTGTTCATTATTTTAATTAAAACTATTATTTATTATTAATGATTTTGATTTTTATATTATGAATATATTTATTCTTTAGTTTTAAGAGTTAAACAACTTATTTTAGAACATTCATATATGTTGTAACGTAGTGTTTATTTTATTTTATTTTGTTCTCATACCCTATGTCATGGGAAAATAAATGGTTCTAAGTTTGAATTATGTTTTTAATTATAGTTTATATATATTAGCTATTAGATTTTATAGGGAATTTATGTATCTAATAGGTAATTTATACTTTGGTATAAGGACATTGGTTTGGTCTACTCACTAGACCAGAGGCTTATAATTTATCAAGATATGTTGTGTTTGCTATCTATCTATATAAGCATATTTTTTGGGGATTATTCTATTTATATAATTCTAGTAAATTATAGGAAGAGTATATATGTACCATAGCACTTTCAAGAAAATTTATTTGGATAAATAATGTATGATGTTAATTTTTGTTGGTAACCCTATCTATGATTCATATAAGGAGTTTCACATTAATGTTTTTAAACCGATTTATTTGGGTAATGAAATATGATTCCAAAATAAATAGTTAGAAGAATTCATATATGTAAAAGTTATTCATGATATAAAAAGGTGAGAATAAATCCCCTATAAAAATATTAAGTGTAATACTACTTTCATTGAAATCAAATTTCAAGACCATGATCATTGATCTATATAGGTTCTTCCAAATAAGGGTGGAAATACATTCTCATATAAGGAATAGTGGAAATGGAAAACCCAATTAGTTGGGTACCAAATATTGATATTAATATTAGGTTACACATAACTATGAAATAACTATTAAGGCTACAAGAAGGATAGAGTTGTATTTATTGATATTATGGACTATACCAACAGTTTTATTCTTAAACATTTAATATTAATATCTCATATCGTTGATATAATTCAGCACATAATTTATTATATTGTGAGAGGATAACCAAGGATGACACATTTATTAGTGAAATATAGATATTTTACCTCTAATTGTAATGATGTTTTTAAAACGTTTCAACAATTTAGTGTGAGAAAAAAATTATAAAATATTTATTTAAATGAGATTCAAATAAGATACTAATATAATTAAATCATCTATTGTTAATAAAATGATATCATATTCATCGTTAAACATAATTTGGAGATAAATATTAGAAGAAGTTTTGTAATATAATCAATATCTGATACTAGTAAAAACTCTAATATATTTTCTAAATAAATTAAAAATACTATTTTTGATAACCCTTCATGGGTAACTAATTATTGATATTGTTCCAAAAATAAATTTGGTAAAAAATGATGATACTAAAATGATTACATAATGGTTTTTAATGAATTATATAAATTTTTAAATATATTTTTTATACTCTTGTAATATACATTTTTTTAGTTATTTTTTCAATGAATTATATATTTAATAGGTATCCTCTAGTAATTTAATTCATTCTTGTTAAATCATTTTAAATTTTACAACTATTTGGATGGGTTTGATAAATGTTTTTTAGGTTTCTCAATGTGTGGATATAATATTAACAAGCCACATGATTTCTAGGATTTATTGTTGTATCAAAAGTATATTTTCATAAAATTTCATAATATAAGTATTAAATTTAGTTGGAAATTCAAACAATGATTATTTGAATATCTAATAATATTCATTGAAACTTATATTATTGATTTTGGAATTATTTTTTCTATATTATATGACTATCTAGAATACTTAATGTATTTTAGGAAACCTTGTGGTATTTTCATATCATGTATTATAGTTATAAAAATAATTCCTTGATTTTTAATTCTATATGATACCAATTATGTATTTATAAGTATTGTAAATAAAAAATATTTTAAAATCAAGGAATGTTTTAAATGTTCTTGAAATTTTGATTCACATTATGAAACAAATGGTATTTTGTATCATTAATTTGAAATTAAAACATTATATCATTCTATGAGTGTTCTATATAGAAGATATGTATTTTAATATTTAACATTTTTATTATAAGAGATGTTTATTTTTATAATGTATTTTTAAAAATTTTGATTAGGGATTCAATAGACATGGTTTATAATTCATCCAATTAAATATTTTGTTTGAAACATAAAGGATTATTAAAAAAACCTCAATAAAAATTTATTCCATATTTGTATTAAAAATTCATGTATTTGATCTACTTTGTGTATCATAGCATGATATTATAAAAATATTATAGTTTATAAGAGTCTAGTTGGATTACAGTTCGACTTTGAGAAGATAAAGTTAACAAATAACTGGGGACACAAGTTATAATACAATGTTAATTTCAAATTACATGTTAAAATTTTTTAGGATGTTTTAATATATATATATATATAGTTAAATTAGAAAACAAAATATTTAAAAGAATATTTTTATGGAAAAGTTTTATGCATGATGGTGATGATGATCTAAAAAAATCTTATATGTAGACAACACTATTTATTAAAATCATAACATTATAAGTTTTGGAGTTAAAAATTAAGAATACATTTTTAAATGAGTGTAAAATTTGTAATATTATTCCCAATTCACACCATTATTCAAACTATATTTCCTTATAGTTATTAATAAAGAGTTTTTATAGGGTATTATTTAATAGTCACATAGATATGTAGAATAAATTATAAAGACATGTAATGAGCATAATAAATAACTAAAATTGGAGAAATAATCAGGCTTATTATTGAGTGTGTAATATGTGATGTGATGATCCATGAGGTTATGTATGATCTTGTTTTTATTTATAAAATAATTTAATAATAGAAAAATTATCACGTTAAAAAAATAGATTCTACAATTTTTCATTTATTCATAATGGTTGTATATATTCATGATGTGAAATTATGATTGACATCTCAAACTAATTTTTTGTATACCTAACTTATGTTCATTTTATATTATTATATGTTTTGATTATATTTTATAGTTATCATGAGCTATAATATTTATTCTAGATAATTGAATATTTGTTCATATGAATAAAATGGGTTTTATGCATTGTATAATGCACAAAGTATACCAAATAGTGTGTTACACACTACGTGTTTGGTAAACTGGACGTTCATGGATAATATTTTAATTTCCGAAATTTATGTGATTTACCAAATTCCAAGAATGATATTTTTCATACATTGGTACCTTTATTAGGAAAAATTAATGATTCTATAAGTAATGGTTGGTTGGGAATTTCATTGATTAAGTAATGGGGTGAAGCATGATCATAATGATATTTTTCCTCACGTGTGATGAGTATGACATATGGTCCCTGAATTGAGATAGAATTTGAAATATACATCCATTGAAAGATAAGAAATTTTATTTTTCTCTCTATTATGTGAATGGAATATTATTTTCTCATACAAAACTTTTAATGACATGAGATATATACATTGACCTAGTAAATGTATACATAGCCAATTGAGAATGAATGGGGAGGAATTTTTCCATTGAGAAACATTTTTATTCAGGGACACTCGATTCCTTCATAAAATAAATCATAGGAATATTCATTTCTGCAAATGATTTACTTTTTTGTATGATGGGGGTAACTATATATATATTTTTATCCCGGTGTTTATGCTTTTTGTACGGGTCTTTCTTTACTTATGTTTTAAAATTTAAGAATACATTTTTAAAAAAAAAAATAATACGGTCATAAGTTATGGTAGAAAAAATAGGGATTGAATATATATTAGAAATATTCTATAAAATTGTTTTAGAGTTTATCCAAAAAATAATATAGTTGTTTAATCGCATGGTATTTCAGATGTGTGATGCATGGGGAATTTTATAATATATTTACAATGTTGTTTTAGATAATTCCTAGAAATATTATTGGGAAATGTTTTACAATATATAATATGTGATACAATATAATGGAAAATTGACTGAAGCCTAAGTGGCTTTTGTTCATGTGAAATATAGAAAGATATATTCCCAAAATACCACATAACAAAATGAACAATATGCGGATTTCATATTTTGTGACAATTATTGTTTTAAATAATTTAGTATACTTGGGTTTTTGGTATATCATTGGCTGGGAAATAGAGATATCATTTCCACTGCATTAGATATCCCATAATACTTTATTTCATAATATGAAGTGTTATTAAATTTATAAGATTGGAATGGGTAGGCAAACAGTAATGGAAAATGGTTAAATATTCCCAATATTTGATATTATTATAATCATTTATTATATTAAATTAAACACATGGGAGAATTTGGTTGGTATAAGGATACAATGGTTATAACTAAAATCATTCACCCATATAATATGAAATTTTCAAGTACATGCATGAAAATATCAAGAGTCCTTATAAGAGATGTTAAATTTGGTGATATCCCTGTAGTTCACATACTATTACCTAGTCTTTCTATCATTTTTATATATACACTCTTCCTCTTTACTCTTTTACATCAATAGTCATTGTAATATAGTGAAGTGAATGATACTCCATCTTAGTATATTGCAACTCATTTCACATCATGGATACACCATTGAGGAAGGATTCCATTGGTTTACTATAATAGATATTGAACAAACCATTGGGATGAAGGTGTATGTTGCGGCTCAATTAATATATAAGAATTTTAACATGAAATTTTATATTTATTATGTTCATGATAAAATTTACACATATATATATTTTTGTTTTGACAAAAAAATATGATTATATTTTTAATATTACCAAAAACATATTCTACACGTTGAAAACAATCATTATTATGTTTTAAAACCCCATTTAATTTTTTTATAAACCATACAATATATGGTGAGTGAAAATGGTTATTAAATCATATTTTCAAATGGTTCTGAGCATGCATATATATATATAAATATATATTCATATATATATATATAACATTATTTATGAAAAAAACCTATGATTTGAATATTTAGTTTCTTGAAAATAATTGAAAAATATTTTTGAGCAAATAAAATATGTGATATGTATTAAATAATGGTTTCACTACTAAAGAATCAATGAAAATTAACATTGATCATTATAATTGATTTACTAAGTTGTAATAAAGTAAATAATTATTAAAATTAAAAATTAGTGCTAACAAATATAATCTTTTATTTGTGCTTATTTAAACACTGCTAAAAATAATATATTAATTTGTTCTAATCTAGATAAAATAAATAACTTTTATGTAACACCCCTGCCCTAGATACCCAGAGTAGGTTCATTATTTTAATACATTGGTATGATTACAAGGAATAAATTTACGAAGGACTGATTAGTTTAGCAGTCTTGGAAAATAGATTATATATATGAACGTTACATTACAATTTATAAAATTAAACAAAACATAAATAATCCTTTGATAATGCCATTATTTCCCTTTCTTAACCCTATATATCAATCATAATACACATATTCGCATCATGGGAAAGATAAAACATAATAAAGAGGTGATCTCAGATGCTAAGTAAGGATAAAAATATAGCATAAACTATCATAAATAAGCATAGACATTGAAGGAAATCTATAAGTCTAAAAAAAATAATTTTAAACATAAAATTTAACATAATATGGAAAATTTAAATCCAGTAATTCCATTTACATAATCAAATGGATATTCTACTAGTTAAATATTCATATTAAATATCTATCTCTAATTTCATAATGATGGAATTTATAATTCTGGACATCATAATCACATAGTCAAGGTCTCGTGCCAAGCCTACAAATAATATATTTCATGGCCTTATGCCAAGACAATGTTTTTCCTCATGAGACCTAAATATGCATCGAGCTGCTATAGCAGGCTCCACCCATCACTTACGAAGTTCAAAGAAATCCTCATATGAAAATCTTGAATCATAACATAAGCATTCATATTTAAATTTGTATACTAAATGTTAATAAATTAATGATAAAACATGAATGGTATAAAAATAGCACAACCATAGTCAAACATATCATAACACATTCAATATAATATTGAAGTTTGTATAATATTATAAAAACCTCAATCAAGAATACTATCCAATAAATGATGTGGACATAGTTGAATGTAATCAATAAAACTCTTTGAGATAAATACATATTTTCAAGAAATCCTATAAAATTCGCACAATTTATAAATGATGTCAGGAAAAAAAGATTTTTTAATAAAAGTGACTCATACAACTTATAATCTTTTGAAAGAAATTAACACTTTAAAACAATCATGTCTACGTAAATAAATCCTTAAATTCATTTTTAAAACATAGACATTAATTAAAAGATTTAGAAAATTAAATTTTAAAAACATTTAAAAAGAAAATCAAGTTAAAGAGTCTCTTCAATTAAAGAATAAATAATTTCTTTTGAATAAAATATAATGAAACATGGACATAGATGATAAATATAACCCAATATAAACTTACAGATAAACAATCTCGGATAATAATGATATTGAGGAAATAATCATTTACAATGTAATTTCCTTTTGTCGAGGGTACGTTTAAACTTTTGTATAAGGATAATAGCATGTTAATAAAATATAAAAAAACCATATTAATATTTATGATATCATACTGGATTCATTTATGGCTTTATACTACCCATTTAATAATAATTTCTATGTTACAACAACATTTCGTGTATTAATAGCTTTCTTTATTACATGTCTTTTAACTTGATATTCATTACTGTATAAATTTTATCATAATTATATTGACTCCAGGATTTAAAGAATTATTTATGTATCATATATATTAAGAATATACGTATGTATAATATATATATATATTTGAAATGGAAAACACCGTTTATGGAGATGGTAGGTCGAACGTAAGCATAAACGTTGTTTCTGTTTTCATATCGTATTGAACATATGTAAATGAATGAGATATATATAAAAACAAACACACACAAAGATATATATATATATATATATACATTTATAGTATAATTATTATGACATATCTTAGAAAATTATTAGTAATATATATTTATAATCATCGTTGACTGGTGAATGTGGAAATAAATCTCATCATGTCGTGGAGACGGTAATCCGTACGTATGCACGAGCGATGATATCATTATATTGATGGTGAAATAGTATGTAATTTGATGGTAAATTATTTATATAGAGTCATTAAATGATATATTTTTTATTTAAATCAATTATACTTCATTATTATTCCCATCCAACTACTGAACTGTTGAATAAAAAACTGCACCACGACGTGGGGACACTTAGCCGTACGTACGCACGTATGGTGAATTTATACTTCATAGAATGAAGAGAATAATGAGTATTGTTGTAAAATATTTATAATAACATCTCAGTATGAAGAATTTACTGGACATATTATTTCAGTATAGAAAAAATCAAATAAATAGGAAGTGGAAGAAGAAAAGAAATTTGAATGAGGTGATGAGTTTATTTCCTCTTCTTCGGGATCATCCTTTTGATTTGATCAAAAGGTCTCATTAGGATGGATTATGATCAACGTATAGCCTCTAGGTTGAATTTAGGGTATTTGGGAGTATAATTTAGTTGGAGATGGATGAGGAAAATTACTATGGAGGTGTGATTTTGAGATAAGGGTATGTACCCTTTTATAAGAGAGGTGAGGGTCACTTTTAGAAAATATTGAAATATTATATCATTATAAAATATTTTTCAGATTATAATGCCCAAAACTAGATTTATTTCGATCCTAATATGGGGATGGGAAGAAATAACCTCAAAAAATAGTTTGTAGACATTTTTAGGTCACCATATTAACCTTATCTTTTAGATTTAACTCTTAATTAATTTGATTAATTTTTACAATGTCTTCTTGTATTTCTATATCACAATGTTAATAAAATTTCCTTAAAATGTCATGAAAACATAAAGGGATTGAAAAATAACATATATATCATTATATAAGTCCTTTTGATTAACTTAAATTTTTTATAAATATTATACCATTTAATAATATAGTATTTTTTTGAAAAACTCAATTATGACAATGTTTACAGCATTTTGTTTTTTGTTTTTGTGAAATTCAAGAAAACATGATAACTTTGAAAACAATACATTAAAATAACCCTAACATGTAATATTAACCTATAAAATTCGTGGAATGTATCAGAATTATTATTTTATATTTATTTTGATATTTATTATATCAATTATTTTAATCTTTCATTGATAAGGTAATTATTACATCATCATTGTGTCATAAATAAATTTAATTATTTAATGTCTAAAAATTATAAATAAAATACCATGATTCATTAAATATTTTTATTTTTTTGATTAATATTTATAGTTGAATTTATCTTAAGTATAACCCTATATTAAAAATCGTTTAGTTATTAAACATTGAATTTAACACTTTTAACTCTTCTCTAAATAAAATAATATTAAATGTCCTAACGTAATCTTAGTGGACCAAAAATATCATATTTTACTAATAAGGTTAATTTTGGTTGAAATTAACTTATCTAAAAGAATTGTGACATGTTTTAGGGTAATTATAATATCATTTTGACCTTTAATTATCCTATTTAATTTTAACCGAGGTAAATAAAATTCCAAAGTTACTATCCACCAATAATTATTATTCATCTTATTGAACCACATTTTACCTAATGATGTTAGTATTGTATCTTGAATTATTTAAATTCAATTCATATTGTAACATTAGATGATTTTATAGTACGTTATCTCATCAAATTAATTCAATAGATTGCGCAACACGCCACACCGAGTTTGAGCGCATCAGAACTTAACAAACTAGTCATTCAGAAAGATTTTATGAATAGTATAAAAGAAGTTTTTAAATCTTATATACTCTATATATTATTAACAACCATATTGTGTGTTTCTTAGACATAATATAATAACGAATTCATTTTTTAGATAAAAGAATTATTTTTATAAAAAACGAAATTTTGTCATCTTTTAATGGCGAACCCTTTTTAAAAAAATATTTTACAATTTTATATATTCAATTTAATGAAATTAAATTCTTATTTTGAAAGAATATTTAATAATTTAGTTTGGAATAATTTTTGGTACTTTTATCATAACTTTCATTTTTTGATAAATAATGAATAATACTATATTTTAATGTAAAACAAATTATTTAATCAAAATATTTTATAGTGTTCAGTTAAGAATTTGAATGGTTTTTAAGTATAATTAGATTATATATTTATCATTTAATACAATATATGTCATTATAAATAATTTCACATTTTAATTTGACATAATCACAAGTCAATATTTTGATAGTTTTTACTTTTATTAAAATCCACTTTTTGTTTTTTACAACGGGAAAGAATTTTAAATTAATAAATGCATCTTATATGTATATAATTTGATAAAATTGAATTTATATTTTAATTCGGAATATCAAAATTATCTTAGGGTAAATTTTTGGTATTTTTCTAAAAACATTCAATTTTTGATAAATAGTGAAAAACGCAGTGTTATTATTTAAAACCATCTTATTATTTTAATAATAATTTCTTTTATTAGAATTTATTTTAAGTCATAACGGATATATAATAACTATACAAGTTCAATGTAATTCATATGAGTCAATTGTTTATAAAATTATATGTATAAAAGTTTATTGTACTTTTTTACATTTTTTACCCGCCTTCCAGAAGCATTTTCAAATTTGCATGAAAACATAATTTTACCACTGCTGTGAGTTGAATTTCAAAAATATGAGAGACATAGTTGACATCAGTAAATAAAATGTGGTTAAATAATATGAAAATAATTTTTTTGAAATTGTTACTTTTGACTTTTATTTACCGAGGTTAAAAGTAAATAGGGTTATTATGGGTAAAATGATATTATTATAACCCTAACACATGTAAATATTCCATTGGATAAGTGTAATTATTCAAAAAATTAACTTAGAAATAAGATATGATTCTCTTAGGTCCAATTGGATTAGATTCGGAAATTTATTATTATTTTATTTAAAGAATAGTTAAAAGTGTTAAATTCAATGTTTAATGACTAAACCATTTTTTATATTGAATTAAACACAATATAATTTCAATTATAAATATTCATAATAAAGATAAAAGATATTTCCTACTTAATGGTATTTTATTTATAATTTTTAGACATTAAATAATTTAATTTTTTTATGACACAATGATGATACAATAATCACCTTATTAAAAAAATATTATAATAATTGTTATTATGAATATACAAATAAATGAAAATTTATACTTATGATTAATTTCACTAATTTTATGGGTTATGTTTACATGTTATGGTTGATTTGAGAAATAAAATTCTATGTGATAAGGTTGTTATGACTTTCACAACAACAATATACCTAATAGTGTAAAAATTGACATAAATGAATTTTTAAAACAAATACTATATTATTTGTTGATATAATATTCCTAAAAACCTATGATTTGAAAAAAAATATAAATATAAATTATATATTTTATTAATGAACAACTTGAGGTTTTATTGGATGTTTAGAGTACGTTTATTAACCATATAGAGTAAGAATACAAGAAGACATAGTAAAAGATAAACAATTTAACTAAGAGTTAAATCTAAAAGATAAGGTTAAAATAGTAACCTTAACTTTTCTAAAACCTATTGTTTGAGAAGTTCTCGACCATACCTACCATATCCTCTAAATAAATCATTTTTGAGTCCATAAAAACCGAATAAGATTTTATTATAAAATTATGTTTCAAGCTTTTCCAAAAGTGACCCTCACTTCTCTTATAAAATGGTACATCCACTTATCTTAATTTCACACCTCCAAAGCCATTTGGATCATCCAACCCCTACCCAAATATCCTCCCATCATTCCTCCATTAATTTTAATTTCCTCCCATTAGTCATAACTCTATCCTAAGGGGGCATATTGATCAAATCAAAATTAAGAACCTGAAGAAGATGTAAATATTCCATCACCTCTTTCAAGTTCTTTTCTTCTTCCACATCATCTTTATTTTTTGATTCATTTCAAGACTAATAACATTAGTATCATTAATATAGTGTTATGTTATTATAAAAATGATACACTAATATTAATTATTTTATCTATCACATGAATGAAAAAGTCACCATATGTGTGTACGTACGACTTACCATCTCCACGTCGTGGTGTACTTTCTTATTCAAACACATCATTATTTGGATCTGTATAATATTAAATATAATTAATTTAAATAATAAATATATCATTTTAAATATTATTTTTATATGATATACCATAAAATTACATAAAACTTCACCATCAATATAATTATATTATCACTCGTTCATATGTACAGATTACTGTCTCCATGACACGATGAGATTCATTCCCTCATTCATCATTCAACGATGATTATAAAAAATATATTATTAATAAGTATGTAATATATGATATAATAATTCTACTGGATATATATAAATATATTTTGGTAATTACATATATCTTATTCACTTATTTCTGATCAATACGATATGAAAACAGAAACAACATGTATGCGTACGTATGGCCTATCGTCTCAATAAATGGTGCCTTCAATTTCATATTTATATCTATTATAAATATTTATATTCAAAATATATATGATATATAAATAATGTTTTATATTCTGGACGTATTTAAATCATGTTCTAAATGATACGATCAATAATAACAAGTTAAAATACGTAGGATAAATAAATCAATTATTACTCGAAATATTAATTTAACATGGAAATAATTATTAAATGGGTAGTATAAAGTCATAAATGATTCATGTATGATATAATAAATATGAATATACTATGGTCAATATATAGGAGGTTAAACGTACCATCTACCAAAGGAAAGTGCAAGCTAAGGGTTAATTCCTCAATCTCATTATTATTCGAGATTGTTTATGGGTAATTTTTTACTAGAACATATTTATTATCCATGTCCATGTTTTATAAAATAGTTTCCAAATGGATTCATTTAAGAGAATCTTTTTCTAAAACATTATTTTAAATGTTTTAAAGCTTTATTCTTCTATCCCTTTCTCATTAATGTCCATGTTTTCAAAATTAATTTAAGTATTCATTTATATGGACATGAATTTTATTAAATGCTAATTACCTTAAAAGGTTTCAAAGTGGTATGGGACACTTTGATTCAAAAATATTTTTTAAATTACTTATTGTATAATTTGTGTGACTTTTAAAATAATTTCATGAAAAAAGGATATTTCTTTCAAAGTGTTTAAATGATCATTTTCAACCATGTCAACATCCTTTACTAGATATTATTCTTGATCAAGGTTGATTTATTATGATAAAAATTTTCCATATTGTATTGTAGGTTTTGTGATATGTTTGACTATGGATATGTTATTTTTATACCATTCATGATTTATAGATAAAGTATTGACATTTTTTATGCTAGGTTTAATAGAAATGTCTATGTTTTATTTAAACCTTTTCATATTAGGAATGCATTGGACTTTGTATGTGATGGATGGATCCGTCTATATCTCCGTGATGTGTTGGTCGGTCTCATTAGACAAACTTGTGTCTTTGCAAAAGGCCTTGTCAAAATTATATTTGTATTCCTGGCACAAGGCCTTGACTATGTGGTTATGAAGTCTAGAATTATGCATTTCATCATTATGAAATTATCTATTGATATTACATGTGATTACTCGACATTTAAAATATCCATGTGAATACGTAAATAGAATTATTTGATTTATCCTTTCCATATTCTATTGATGGTTATGTTTAAAAGGATTTTGATTTAGTTTCATATATTTATTAAATGTTTAGTCTTAATTGTGAATTTTTCGTCTATATTGTTACCCTTACTGACTGTTTGAGATCACCCCTTTATTATGATTTATTTTCCAAAGATTATAAGTAGTATATTATGATTAATAAGAAAGATTAAGCTAATGGAATAATCGAATTCTAAGAAGATCATTTATGTTGTGTTTTATTTTCTAATGTGTCACGTAACATTCAGGTATGTAATCTATTTTCAAGGACTTCTAAATTGATTGGTATTTTGGGAATTGATTCCTTATAATCATGACAATGTATTAAAGTAATTCCCTAACTCTGGTAACTGGGTTAGGGCATTGCAGTTAGTTTCAGAGAAAGTTTAGTACAAACCTTGGAAACTAGATTTAGAAAACCTCTGATTGTAGAACACTACCCTAAGATAGACATTGAGGATTAGTATAGGAGAACTTCCTAGAATTTTGGTACATTATATATTTTGTGATTTTTCCATGAAATACATCTATGTATGGATATGAGCAGGTAGAGGAGGCCCTAGAACAGATGTACCTAGGGGGTAAAACCTGAAAACACCACTTTGTTCTAGACTTAATCGGGAACCAGTGCACGACAATGGGTCTTGCTTCCCTCTTGGTTACGACACTCCTGAGTGATATGCTTAGGATAATTTACATTTCCATTACAATCCATTATGAAAGTTTTAGGAGTAAATACTTCCTCAAAGAAAACTTTTTTATGATAATGGATTATATCTATAAATTCTTAAATTTCTATTAGGTATTTTACAAGTTCGGAATTATGAATTTTGATTAATAAACAGACCTAGTTTATTCCATTGTTATGAAATGGCACCTAGTAGAAATAATTAGAAATCCCGCAATACGTATGATCTAAAAACTAAGAAGAACTATAACACTCAAGGTATTAAGCCAATATTAATAAGGTAAGTATTCTCCCACGTATTCACAATATATGAAGAAATAGTATCATGTGTTAATATGATAAGTTAAGAATTCTCTGTGTCCTATGGCTTTGAAGGAATGCAAGAGATGAGAAGGATAGTAGAGATAAATATAGATAATGATGAGATAGGAAAGATAGATTTTCCCAGATGTGATAACTATGGAAAGAATTGTCTTGGTAAATTCTTGAAGGGAATGTGAGTTTGATATAAGTGTGGAGGAATGTGACACCAAGTACATGATGGAAAGTGTACGAAAAAGGTTTCAAATGTAAACTGCTTCATCTGGAAGGAGTTGTGACACTATGTGAATCAGTGTCCCAGTTATCAGAGTTTACAGAAAATGATGTTATTCCATTATAATATAATTATGATAATACCACAAATTATGAGGATTAACTACTGTTCTTGTGTATTTATTAAATAATTATGTCTGTTATTTTTTTAATCCATGATATACCAGTTATTTGAATTTCCGAAACAAATAAGGATTTTACTGCAGTACTATTTCATTGATAATTTGAGATTATATGGTCCAATGAAATGTTACTCAACAAAAATATAAAATTTTTGGAAAATACATTGATAGAGGGAAGATAAACCTTAATATGTTCCTGTTCTTGACTACCTTGGAACTAATTAATGGTTTTTTTATTTCTTTATTGTTGGAGTATTCAAAAATTTTAATATAAATATTTTATCTAGTATTCTATAAGGAATAAGGGAGCATGAATGTAATCAAAAATGTTTTATGGTAATTTAGGGTGTTACGGTGTATTAAATGAATACACAATGAAGGTATTCGCATGTTATTCTGTGGTAAAAAGGATCTTCATTTTGTTTACTTTCATTATAAATTTTGGATAGTTAGTTTGGACAGAAGTACCTAAGATAAGTCTAATGGTTGGAATTGATTAAGTTTGACATTAGATACTATTTTTAAGGTTAAATAATTTCTTAAGATTATTTTTGTATTGTTATAAAAAGGACAACCTGAAGGTCAGGCGTCAACCCGTCTCATCCAGCAAGGCCGCGAGACTTGATCCCGCAACTATAGAGGGACATTGTTGCACCACCTACCACTGGTCTATGCGATGTACTGGTTTCTATAATGTATATTTTTAAGTGTCCTGACAGATAAATTATAAATTCATTATTTTAACCTATATGATTAGGATAAATAAAATATTTTTGAATTCTATTATCTTTTGGAGTGAAAGATGAGTTTGTGGTATGAATTAGATGAAGGATGAAAGACTATATTTCATATATATATATATATTACCTTATAATAAATGAATTAATTAATTCGTATAATTTAGGGAAGGGATCAAAAACCAAAAATATATTACCCTAGTACCATATGTTTTGTTGAACCGATGATATTTTACATCATTATAGATTTATGGAATTGAGGCCCTCAATTTTACACTGGTTTTTGATTTATGACCTCAGTCACTCCCAATAAATATTTACATTTTCTTTCCAATTATGTGTCTCTAATTGCCCCCAATTTTCTTTTAATCGAGATCATAATTTGGGGGGTGACATTTTCATTTTCCTTTCCCTCTAATTAAGACTTAATTTTATTAAACGAATGTCTTATGTGGGTTTTCAACAATTGTATTATAGTATTATTAACAATTTATTTTCGATGAAAAATTTTCAAATTGAGAGGACCCAATTTATTAAAGGAGGGTAGAATGTAACACCACAAGATTTTACAGTACGTTATCTCATCCAAGTAATTCAATAGCATGAGCTACACAGGATATGAATATTATTAACTTCATTTTTAAATCTTATATACTCTATATATTTTTAACAACCATATTATTTGTTTCTTAGACATAATATAAGAGAAAATTCATTTTTTCAGATAAAAGAAGTATTTTTCTAAATATGCAATTTTACCATCATTTAATAGAGAACACTTTTTAAAACCAATATTTGAAACATTTATATATTCAATTTAATGAAATTAAATTCTTCTTTAGAAGTAGGAAATAAAAATTTAGTTTCAAAAAAATTTGGTACTTTTCTGATAACATTCATATTTTGATGAATACTAAAAAAACACTGTTTTTTAATTTAAAACAAATTTTTTAACCAAAATATGTTATAGTGTTAAATTATGAATATTAATTGTTTTAAATTATAATTATATTATATTTTTATCATTTAATAAAATTTATGTCATTATAAGTAATTTCTTATTTAAATTCGACATAAACACATGTCAATATTTTGATAGTTTTTTGTTTTTTAAAAACCTACTTTTTGGTTTTGACATTGGTAATTAATTTTAAATTAATAAATGATTCTTATATATATTTAATTTTGTAAAATGGAATTCATTTTTCAATTCAGAATATCAAAATTACCTTTGGGTAAATTTTTGGTATTTTTTTTGAAAACTATCATTTTTTGATAAATAATGAAAAACACAATGTTTTTATTTAAAAATAATTTTTTTGAAGTAATTATTTAATTTATTGAATTTAATTTTATTTAAATTTATTTTAAGTCTAAATAGATATATAATACCTATATAAGTTTATTGTTATTCATTGGAGTCATTTTATAATAAAATTAGTTGTATAAAATTTTATTAAACTTTTTAACATTTTTTTCCACCTTCTAAATCATTTGTAAATTTGCATAAAACATAATTTTACTACTTATGTGAGTTTAATTTAAAAATTCTGAATGACTTAGTTGTCATAATTAAGAAAAATTTGGTTCAATACATTGAAAAAAATTTGGTGAATAATAACTTATGAATTTTATTTACCGTGGTTTAAAGTAAATATGGTTTATAAGGGTAAAAATGATATTATAATTACCCTAAAACATGTCCTAATTATATTAGATAAGTGTAATTTGACCAAAACCAATCTTATGAATTAAATATGATCATCTTTTCCCACATGGATTAGATTAGGACATTTATTATTATTTTATTTAAAGAAAAGTTAAAAGTGTTAAAATCAAAGATTAAAAACTGAATCATTTTTTATATAGAGTTAACACAATATAAATTTGACTATAAATATTAATTATAAAGTAAATAATATTTAATACATAATGGTATTTTATTTAATAATTTTTGACATTAAATAGTTTAATTTATTTATGAAAAAATGATGATGAAGTAATTAGGTTATTAAAGAAGTATTAAAATAATTGATATTATAAATATCCAAGTAAATGTAAATTGAGACTTCTGATGAATTAAAATAATTTAATTGGTTAATATGAAATTTTTTGGTTGATTAGATAAGTTCTCTTTGAAGTTATAAGTTTATTATGACTTTCACAAAAACAAAATACAAAATAGTGTCAAAATTGACATAAAATAATTTTTAAAACAAATACTATATTATTGGTTGATATAATATTCCTAAAAAAATATTCTGAAAAAAACGTAAATAATATAATATGTGTCATTAATACACTACTTTAGGATCTCTTGTATGTTTATAGTATGTTTATTAACCATATACTGTAAGAATAAAAGAAGACACAGTAAAAGTTAAAATATTTAACTAAGAGTTAAATATAAAAGATAAGGTTAAAATGGTAACCTAAACATATCTAAAACCAATTGGATGATAAGTTTTATACTCAGCCCTACATAGACTATAAATAAATCATTTTGGATCCATTAGAAACCTAAAATTATTTTATTATAAAATAATATTTCTAGATTTTCCTAAAGTGACCCTCACCTCTCTTATAAAAGGGTACATCCCCTTATCTTAATTTCACAACTCCAAATCCATTTTTCTCGGCCAAAACCTGGAAACATATCCTCCAAAAATTCCTCCCATCATCCTAGAGGCCTTAAATTGGTCATAAATCCATCTTATGGATCCCTTTTGATCTAATCAAAATTAAGAACCCGAAGAAAAGGTAAATATTTCATAACCTCTTTCATGTTTTTTCTTCTTCCACTTCGTATTTCTTTGTTGTTTACATTATAAAATAATAACTATAGTATATTCTATATACTTTTATGTTATTATAAAATTGGTACAAATATATTCATTATTCTATACATCAAATGAATGACAAAGTCACCATACGTGTGTACATACGGCTTATCGTCTCCACGTTGTGGTGCTGATTGTTTTTCAAACACTTCATTATTTGGATTGGTATAATAATGAATATAACTAATGTAAATAATAAATATAACATGTTAATGATTATTTATATATGGTATAACATCCAATTATATACGATTTCAACATCAATATAATTATATTTTCGGTAGTTTGTACGTATGTATTACCGTCTCCACGACGCGATGAGATTCATTCCCACGTTCACCATTCAACGATGATTATAAAAATATATATTATTAATAAGTATTTAATATATGCAATTATATTTCTAATGGATATATATATATATATATATGTACTTATATATATCTTATTCACTTACTCTCGTTCAATATGATATGAAAACAGAAACATAATTTATGCGTACGTACACCCTACCGTCTCCATAAATGGTGCCTTTCATTTCATATATCTATAAATTATAAATATTTATATTATAAATATATATGATATATAAATCATGGTTTATATTCTGTAAATATTTAATTCATGATCTAAATGATAAGATCAAGAATAACATATCAAAACCTTTACAATAAGGAAAGTGATATTTACGTGAAATGTTAATTTTACATGGAAATTATTATTAAATGTTTTCTATAAAGTCATAAATGAATCATGTATGATATAATAATTATTAATATGGTTATGGTATAATTTAATATCATACTATGGTCATTATAAAAGAGGTTAAATGTACCCTCATCCAAAAGAAAGTTCAAGGTATGGGTTAATTCCTCAATCTCAATATTATTCGAGATTGTTTATGATTATGTTTTTACTGAGACATATTTATTATCCTTATAAATTATTCATAAAATAGTTTTCAAAGGGATTATATTAATGGAATATTTTACTAAAACATCATTTTTAATGTTTTTAAGATTTATTCTTCTAAACCTTTCTCATTAATGTCCATACTTTCAAAATGATTTTAATGATTTATTTATATGGACATAAATGTTTTCAAATGTTAATTCCATTCAAAAAATTTAAAGTGGTATGGGACACTTTTATTAAAAAATATCTTTTAAACGAATTCCTTTATAAACTATTTGACTTTTATGATGATTTCATGAAAAAAGGATATTTCTCTTAAAGTGTTTAACATATCATTTTCATATATGCCAGCATCCTTTACAGGATATTATTCTTGATCGTGGTTGATTTATTATGATAAAAATATTCCATATTGTATTGAAGGTTTTTTGATATGGTTTAATGTTGGTGTTTTATTTTTATACCATTCATGTTTAGTGGATAAAGTATTCACATTTCTTATGCTAGTTTTAATACGAAATTTTATGTTATGTTTAAAACATTTAATATGAGGAATTAATTGGACATAGTAAGTGACGTGTGGAACCCACTATAGCTCCTCAATTCATTGGTAGGTCTCATGATAAAAACTTGTGTTTTGGTACAAGGCCTTGACAAAATCTTATTTTTAGTCTGGGCACATGGCCTTGACTATGTGGTTATGAAGTCTGGAATTATGCATTCCATAATTATGAAATTACATATTGATATTAAAGGTTATTATTCAACTAGTAGTATATCCACATGGAAAATTAAATTGAATTATTTAATTTATATTTTCCATATTATGCTGAAGTTTATTTTTTAAGGGCTTTTCTTTTAGTTTTATATGTTTTCTTAAATGTTTATGCTTATTTTTGAATGTTTTCGCTATATTGTTTTCCTTACTGAGCATTTGAGCTCACCCGTTTCTTATATTTTATTTTTCCAGGATTCTGAAAAGATTATTATGATTGAAATATAGTGTTAAGCTATAGGGTTAATGGCATTCTCAAAAGATCAGTTATGTTGTGTTTTATTTTTTAATGTGTAATGTAACGTTCATATATGTAATCTATTTTCCAAGGATTCTAAACTGATCACTCTTTCAGAAAATTATTTATTTTAATCATTCCAATGCATTAAATTAATGCACCAACATTGGGTAACCTGGGTCGTGGCATTACACAGAGAAGCAGTAAAATTACGTTTTATGTAAATTTGAAAATATGCCTTGAAGTTGGGTAAAATACGTAAAAAAAATTCAATAAAATTTTATACATCTGATCATATTGTAATATGACTCAAATAAATAAATTGAATTAATATATGTATTATTTATAAATTTTTATTACAAAATAAATTAAAATAAGTTTTATTTTTATTTAAATAAAAGTCAGGTTTAAATAACAACGCAGTGTTTTTCAATATTCATTAAAAATTTAAAGTTTTCATAAAAATACCAAAAATTAACCCAAACATAATTTTTTATTCTGAATACAAAAATGATTCCTATTTTTCCAAATTCAAAAAAAAATAATTTTCATTAATTAATTTAAAATTAATTACCGATGTCAAATCTAGAAAACAGTGTTTTAAGAAGTAAAAAACTATCAAGAGATTGACATGTGATTCTGTACTATTTTAAATTTGAAATTACAAAAAATAATATAAATTATCTAAAATGATAATAATTTAAACTAATTATACTTTAAAATCCACTATAATTCAAAATTTAACACTATAAATTACTTCATTTAAAGAAATTCAATTAAAATTTAGTATTTTTCACTATTCCTCAAAATATGAAAGTTATAAGAAAAGTTCCAAAAAAAATTCCAAACTAGATTTTTATGTCCCACATATAAATAATAATTTAGTATCGTTAAATTTAATATATAAAATTTTCAAATAAAGGATTTAAAAAAGGTTCTCTATTAAGAGGTGGTAAGATTTTATTTTTTGAAAAAATACATTTTTTTATCTAAAAAATGAATGTGTTCTTATATTATGCCTAAGAAACACATAATATGGATTCTAAATTTATATGTATTATAAAAAATTTAAAATACATTTAATACTATTTATAACCTCTTTTTTAACGGCTATATTGGAATATCGTGGTGCACTCAAACTCGGTGTTTTTTGTAGCACAAACTATTGAAATACTTTAAATATATAACATAATACGAAATCATGGGGTGTGGAATTCTACCCTACATCAATAAATTGAATCCTCACAATTTTAAATTGTTTTTAAAAGATAAAGGGATTAAAATAAAAAAATACCGTTGTGGAAAACCAACATCCAAAATACGGTTAAAAATATTTAGTCTTAATAAGAGAGAAAGGGAAATGAAAAAGTCACCACCAAATAAGGGTTTTGAATTGAATAACATTGGTGGAAATTATAGACACATAATTTATGGAAATACATAAATATTTTTAAGGAGTTATTTCGGTCATCAATCACAAACAATTAAGAAATAAATGGAAAATTGTGGGTTTCAAACATTAAATTTATGATGAGTTGTAATATCATCAGTTCAAAAAAACATAAGGTATTAAGATAACACATTTTTGGTTTTGAGATCATTTCCCAAATGTTTAGGAGTTAATTTATTTATATAATAATAAGAAAAAATACTTGACATGTAGAGTTCAATCTTTTAAAGAATGTCTACCACAAACTCATATTTCACTCCAAAAGATAATAGAACTCAAAAAAAAATTATTTACCCTAATCATATAGGGTTACAAAAAAAATAATTTATAATAATCTCTCAGAAAATTTAAAAAACAAACATTATTAAATCCCAATCATCACATATTGTAGTGGTACACGATGCATCATTTTCTCCATTCGTTTTCAGGTTCAATTGTCATGGCCATGCCGGACGTGATGGGTTGTCAGCCGACCTCTGAGTTCTCCATTTTATAAAAATACTAAAAAATCCTAAGAAATGTTCTTAATTAAGAAATAGTATAAAAATTTCCAACTTAATTCATTACAAGTTTTAAACAAATCAAAAATACTTTTTTTCCAAACACAGAGTCCAAAATTTATAAGGTAAAAATAATGAAGATCTCTTATTCTATAGAATAACATGTGAATAATTTCTTCACGTTTTCTCTTAAAACATAGTTACACCCTGAATTACCATAAAACCTTATTGAATATGTTCATTCTAATTAATTTATTTATAGAATACCAGATATACTACTTAATTTAAAAAAAATATTTTAAACTCTAACAATGATGGAGTAAACAAAAAATTAATTAGTTCTACGGTTGTCAATAATATCCAATATACTTTATTCATATCAACTATATCTTATTCTGCAATCATTATCTCAGTTTCAGATACATATTAAGGGTTATATTTCCCACAAAAGTATTTTTTCAAAAATTTTAACTTGAAATCATGTCACATTACTTGGTTCCATAAAATATCTAATCCTTAATGACAATGTATTGCAGTACAATCCTTATATAATTATAATTCTTATAACTTGTACTCAAATGAAAAAATTAGTTAATAACAACATAAGAACGCTACTATTTCCTATCTATCTATGGTAGTATCTTAACATTATTATTACCCAATAGTATCATTTAGGGTATACTCTGATGACTTAGAAATTGATTCACGTATTGTCCAAACTCTTGCAGATTAAGCATTATACATATGAAACATTTTTCTCACCCTTGAAATCACAAACATTGTGTCTTTTTTCTCCACACTTATAACAAACTCCCATTCCTTTCAAGAACTTCCCAAGGTGACTTTTTCCATAGTTACCACATACGGGGAAATAATTTTTTCTCTTGTACCCTTTATCTATCTTCTTCTCTACAATCCTCTTCTTCTATGGACTCTCTTCAATGGAAAAGGACTCAAGATAATTTTTACATATCTTATTAACAAATGATAATATTTCTCTATATGATGAGAATTTTTCTGCGACTATTTCCCTAATAAAATGTTTTTATAAGACCATGAAAGATATGATCAATCTTACTCTTTATATCATGCGTATTTTTGGTGTTCTCTTTCCTTCTACTGGGCATCATTTCTTAGCAATGGCATATGCTAGGTTAGTTTACGAGTCATAATACGTAATTCCAAATATTTAAAATACATAACATAAATTTAAAAGTTTATGCATATAATAAATAATCATAAAAATGTTCTCTTTGAGGATGGATTTACCTATGAATCCCTTATAATGGTTTGTAAAGAAAATGCGAATTATCCTAAGCATATCCCCTGGTAAGTGTCGTAACCAAGAGTGCATCAAGGCCCATTGTTGTGTACTAGGATACCCCAGGTCAAGCCCAAAACTCCTTGTTGGAGTTCTTACTTCTAGGTTTATCTGTGATAGATCCTCCTCTACCTATTAGTATACTAACATGGATGTACTTCTTGGAAAACTCACAAAATATATATTTCACCAAAATTATAGTAATTTATTCCATAATAATCCTCAAAGTCTATCATCAGGTAATGTTCTCAAATTAGAGTGTATCTAAATCAAGTTTCCAAGGATTGTACTAAACTTACTCTCATACCAACTGTAATTCCCCCACCCCAATTACCCAGAGTTGGGACATTATTTTAATACATTAACTCGATTATAAGGAATAATGTCCGGAAATACTAATCAGTTTATCAGTATTGGAAATAAATTAATTATATAAACGATACATTAAAATTTCTAAAATAAAACACAACATAAATAATCCTTTTAAAATGTCATTATTCCCCCTGCTTAACCCTATATATCAATTATAATACACTTCTTCACATACTAAGAAAAATAAATCATAATAAATGGGTGAGCTCAAATGCTCTGTAAGGATAATAATATAGCAGAAACTGTCATAAATAAGTATAATCATTTATGGAATTTTATAAGAAAAAAAAGTCTTTTAAACATAAACATAAACATAATCTTTTAAATGATAAATTAAATAATTCCATTTACTTATTCACGTAGATATTCTACTAGGAAAATAATCACATTTAATATAAATAGCTAATTTCATAATGATGTAATTTATAATGTTGCACAACATAACCACATAGTCAAGGCCTTATGCCAAGACTATAAATAATATTTTGTCAAGGCCTTAGGACAAGACACTAGTTTGTCTCATGAGACCTATCGGTGCATCAAGGAGCTATATTAGGCTCCACCCGTCACTTACCAATTCCCAATATATTCCTCATAATAATATGCTGAAACAAAAAATAAAAATTTGTATTAAAAATAGTATATAAAATGTTAATACTTTATTCATAAACCATTAATGGTATAAAAATAGCACATTCAGAGTCAAAAAAATCATAAAACATTCAATAAAATATGGATGTTTTTATTATAGTAAATCTAAATCAATCAATAATAATACCCAATAAAATATGATGACATAGTTGAAAATAATCAATAAAACTTATTAGGAGAAATAACCTTTTTCATGAAATCATTTAAAAATCACACAATTTATAAAGAATGACATTTAAAATAGTTTATTTAATCAATGTGTCGCATACCACAATGAATATTTTGATATATATTAACACATTAAAATAATCATGTATACATAAATTAATCCTTAAAATCATTTTGAAAACATGGACATTAATTAAAAGATTTATAAAAATAAATCTTTTAAAAAACATTTAAAATGATGATCTAGTTAAATAGTCTCTTCCATAAAAACATAAAATATTCCTTTGAAAAACATTTTAATGAAACCTGGACATAAATGATAAATATTTCCCTATAAATAATTACAAATAAACAATCATAGATAATAATGAGGTTGAGGAAATAATCCTTATAATGTAATTTCCTTTGGTCGATGATACGTTTAACCTCATGTATAATGACTATAGTAGGTTGTTAAATTATAGTAGATTCATATTCATAATTACTATATCATACTAGAATCATTTATGGATTTGAACTACCAATTTAATAATATATTTTAAGTTAAATTAAAATATTAGGTAATAAACACTTTATTATATGTGTTCTAACTTTTTATTCTTGATCGTATAACTAATTTCATGATTAAATTGATTCCAGAATATAAAAAAAAATTATGTATCATGTATATTCAGCATATATGTATGTATTATAGACAGATGCATGAAATTAAAAACATCATTTGTGGGGACAGTAGGTCATATGCACAAATATACATCGTTTCCATTTTCATATCATATTGAACATAATTAAATGAATGAGATATATGTTAACACACACACACAAGAATATTTATATATATCAAATTTCATTATTATGTCATATATTACATACTTATTAATAATATATATTTATAATCATTGTTGAATGATGAACATGGAAGTGAATCAGATCACGTCGTTGAGATGGTAAGCCATACATACGCACAAGCAATGATATCATTATATTGATGGTGAAATCGTATGTAATTGGATGGAATATTATATATACAGAATACTTAAAGTGTTATATTTATTATTTACATCAATTATACATCATTATTATAACCATCCAACTGTTGACGTATTAAATACCATAATACATCATGACATGGATATGGGAAGTCGTACGTACGCATGTATGGTGTCTTTTAGAAGGGGTTGGTTGAGCCAAATATATTTGGTGGTGTTATTTTGAGAGAATTGGAAGTACCCTTTTATAAGAGAGGTGAGGGTCACATTAGAAAAAAATGAAATATTATATTATTATAAAATAATTTTCAGTTTATAATGACTCAAAATGAATTTATTTCATGGATAATGTGGGTATGAGTCACAATACTTTCGACCATTTGATTTTAGACATGTTTAGGTAACCATATTAACCTTATCATTTATATTTAATGCATAGTTACGTTCTTAAACTTTTATAATGTATTCTTGTATATTTTTATTACAAGGTTAATAAACATACAATAAAATACCAAGAAAACCTCATGTGGTTCATTAATGACATATCTATCATTATATACGTCCTATGGATGAACCTTAGATATTTAAGAATATTATATCCATTAATAATATAATACTTTTTTAAAAACTCATTTATGCCAATTTGACACTATTTAGTATTTGGTTTTTGTGGAAGTCAACAAAACATGATTACTTCAAAATAAAATACATTTAACCAACCCCAAAATGTCATATTAAGATAGTATATTTGTGGTATTTAACAGAAGTATCAATTTACATTTATTTTGATATTTAAAATTTTAATTATTTTAGTAATTCATTATTAATGTTAAAACTGAGTCAACATTGTGTCATAAATAAATTTAAATTTTTTATGTCTAAAAATTATATATAAAATACCATGATGTAAGAAATATTTATAGATTTTTAATGAATATTTATAGTTGAATTTATATCATGTGTAAACGTGGTAGGTAAAATTAAAAATTTATCATTCACCAATAATTATTTTCATCCTATTGAACCATATTTTACTTAATTATATCAACCGTGTATCTCAAATGTTTTAAATATAATTAACAGAAGTGGTAAAATTAGATTTTATGTAGATTTCAAAATGTGCCTAGAAGGTGGGTGAAAGTTGTTAAAATTTTCAATAAAATTTTATACATCTAATCATGTTATAAAATGACTCCAACGAATTAAATTAAACTAATATAGGTATTATCTATCTATTTTGATATTAAAATTAATTTAAATAATAATTATTATTATTTGAATAAATGCTCGTTTTAAACAATAACGCAATGTTTTCAATAATCATAAAAAATGGAAAGTTTTTAGAAAAATACAAAAAAATCACCCTATGATAATTTTGATATTCAGAATAAATAAATAATATCTATTTTACAGAATTAAAAACATATGAGTTGCATTGATTAATTTAAAAATAATTCTCATTGTCAAAACCAGAAAGCAGGTTTTTTATAAGTAAAAACTATCACAAAATTCACATGAGTTTGTGTAAAATATTAATGTAAAATTACATTTAATGACCTAAATTATATTAAATGATAAATATATAATATAATTATACCTTAAATTAACTCTAATTCATTACTTATCACTCTAAATTATTTCTATTAAAATGGTTTCTTCAATTAAAATATATTATTTTTTACTATTCATCAAAATATGAAAGTTATCATAAAATTACAAAAGATTTATCCAAACTAAAATTTTATCTCCTTCTTCTAAAGAATAATTTAATTTCATTAAATTGAATATATAACAGTGTCAAATATTTTATTTAAAAATGTTTTCCATTAAAAGTTGCTAAATTTTATTTTTTTTAAAAAAATACTTATTTTATCTGAAAAAATTAATTTTTTTCTTATATTATGTCTATGAAACACATAATATGGATTCTAAAATTATATAGAGTATATAAAATTAAAAATTAAGTTAATATTATTCAAAACCACTTTTTTAATGGCTAGTTTGGTAAGTCATGTTGTGCTTGAACACTTTGTTGTGAGTAGCACATGCAATTGAATTTCATTAAAGAGATATTGTACTATGATATCTTGGGGTGTTACAGTCTCCAGTCCTTCAATAGATTGTTTCATAAAAATTAAAAATTGTTCTTCGAAAATAACTGGTATAAAATAGAATAAAACTTTGGTGGAAACCCCACAACAAAAATATGGTTAATAAAATTTAATCTTAAGAAGACTGAGAAGAAAATGAAAAAGTCCCCCCCCCCCAATTAGGGATTTAAATGGGAGAAAATTTGTGGTAATTAGAAAAACATAATTGGAGAAAAACAGTATTTATAGGGAGTGAATGAGGTTTTCAATGACAAACATGTGAACAATAAATGGAAAACAGAGGGCTTCAAAGCCATAAATATATGATGAGTTAAAATATCATCGGTTCAGCAAAACATAAGGTATTAGGATAACACATTTTTGGTTTAGATAATCGTTCCTTAATAGTTAGGAATTTATTTATTCATAATATAAGAAAAAAAAATAATACATGACAAGTAGAATCACATCCTTTAACTAATTTCTACCAAAAAGTCATCTTTTACTATGAATGATGATAAAAATCAAAAATATTCTATTTATCCTAATCATATAGGGTTATAAAAAAAATGAACTTATAAATCATATCTTAGACCTATTAGAAAATACTACAATATTAAATCTAGTATATCATGTAGTCTCGTGGTAGGTGATTCACCTTTTTCATCCTGTAGTTGTGGGTTCAATTCTCATGGTATTGCCGGACACGACAGGTTGTCGCCAAACTTTTGGGTTGTCCTTTTTATAACAATCCGAAAATATTGTTAAAAATTGTTTCTACATTAAAATATAGAATCAAACATCCAAATTAATTTATTCCAACTTTTAGACTTATCTAAAATACTTATTTCCATACTTAGAGTACAAAATTTATAAGGAATGTAAAAATTATGATGATCTCTTCTTCCACATAATAAAATTTGAATAGCATCATCATGTATTCTATAAAAACGTGGTAACACCCTGAATTACCATTAAAACTTATTTATTACGTTCATTACCCCTCATTTCTTATAGAATACCAGATATACTCCTTAATTACAAAAATATTTTAAACTCCAACAATGATCGAATAAACAAACTATTAATTAGTTTTTAGGTAGTAAATAGTATCCAATATACTTTATCTAACTCAATTATATATTATTCTGAAATTATCAACATAGATTTAGAAACATATTAAGGGTTATATTTTACCTAACCATATATTTTCCAAAATGTTTAACTTGAAACTATTTCACTTTATTTGTTACTATAAAATCTTAAATCCTTAATGAAAATGTACTACAACAAAATCCTTATATACTTTATAATTTTTTTAACTTGTACACAAATGACACAGTTCTTTAATAAAAACATAACAACACTAATCATTCCTCTTCATTTATGGTAGTATAATATCTTTATTATTATCAAATCGCTTCATGTGTGGTTTACTTTGATGATTTGGTCATTGATTCGCATAGTGTCCCAACTCCTTTCAGATGAAGCACTGTATATTTGAAACTTATTTCTTACCCTTGTAATCGTGAACTAGGTGTCCCTTTTATCCATAATTATAACAAAATCTCATTACTTTCAATCACTTCCCAGGTTGATTCTTTTCATAGTTATTACATATGGGATTATCCTCCTTTCCCTTCTTCCCTTTATCTATCTTTTTATCTACCAACCTCTTCTTCTCCGCCTTTCCTTCAAATATATAGGACTCGCATAATTCTTTAATTACATTATTAACATATGATATTATTTCTTCATATGTGAAGAATACATGGGAGAATATTTCCTTATTAAATGTAGTCTTTATACAAAGAAATATATGATCCTTCTTACTCTTTGGATCTTGCATATTGGCGGATTCTCATTCCTTCTATTGGGCCCTATTTCTAATCAATGGCATGCACTAGGTTTGTTTATGGATCACAATGCATAATTCCAAATTGGTAAAATACATAACATAAATTGAAAATTTTATGTATATAATCGATAATCATAAAAATGATTTCTCAGGGGAGGTATTTACTCATAAGTCCTTAATAATGGTTTGTAATGAAAATGTGAATTATTTTAAGCATAACCCACAGGAGTGTCATATCCAAGAGTGAATCAAGGCATTTTGTCATGTACCAAGATACCCCAGGTCAAGCCAAGGACTCATTGTCAGAGTTTTAACTCTTAGCTACATCTATTACAGATCCTCCATTACCCATTAATATCCAAACATAGATGTATTTCATGGGAAACTCACAAAATTTACACATTATCAAAAATATTGTATGTTATTCTATGATAATCCTCAATGACTATCTTGGGGTAATGTTCCCTAATCAGTATTTATCTAAATCTAGTTTTCAAGGGTTGTAATAACCATTCTATGATACCAACTATAATGCCCCAACCCCAGTTACCTAGAGTCGGTTCATATTTTTAATACATTGGCATGATTACATGGTATCGAGTCCCAAAAGTCCTATCAGGTTAGGAGTCTTGAAAAATATATTACATATATGAATGTTACATTATAGTTTCATAATCAAAACAAAACATAAATATTCCCTTGATAATTCCATTATTTCTCTAGCATAACCCTGTACATCAATCATATTACAATTTTTTGCATCTGGGGAAAAATAAAACATAATAAAGGAATGAGCTTAGATGCTCAGTAAGGATAAAAATATATCAAAAAATATCATAAATAAGTATAAAAATTTAGGTAAATGTATAAGACTAAAACTAAATTCATTTAAAAATAAACATTTACATATTATGGAAATGATAAACCAAGTAATTACATTTAGATATTCATATGGGCATTCTACAAGTTGAAAAATCACATGAAATATCAATTGATAGTTTCATAATGATGGAATGCAGAATGTCGGACATCATAACCACATTGTCATGTCCTGGTGCAAAGAATACAAATAATGTTTTGTCAATGACTTGTTAAAAGACACTTGTTTGTCTCATTAGACCTACCGTGCCCCGTGGAGCTATAGCGGGCTCCACCTGTCACTTACTAAGTCCAATACATTCTTCATATGAAAATGATGAAACATAACACAAAAATTCATATTAAAACTAGTATTTGAATAGTTAATACTTTATCAATAAGAAATAAATTGTAGAAAAATAGCACATCCAGAGTCAAACATATCAAAACTCATTCAACACAAGTTGAATTTTTGTATTATAGTAAATCATACCCAATCAAAAATATTATCTAATAATTGATGTTGACATAGTTTAAAATAAACAATAAAACTCTATGAGAGAAATTTCCTTTTTCAAGAAATAATTAAAAAGTCACACAATTTATAAAGGAATTCATTTAAAATAGTTTTTTTAATCAATGTTCCACATACCACTTTGAATCTTTTCTAAGAAATTAACAATTTAAAAAATGATGTCTACATAAATAAATCTTTAAAATCATTTTGAAAACATGGACATTAATTAAACGATTTAGAAAAATAAAATTTTAAAAAAACATTTAAAATGAAGATCTTGTTTAAGAGTATATTACATAAAAAATAAAATTTTCCATTTTAAAACATTTTAATGAAACAAGGACATAGCTGATAAATATGTCCATGTAGATACTTATAGATAAACATGCTCAGATAATAATGAGATTGTGGAAATAACCCTTACCTTGTACTTTTTGTTAGTCGAGGGTAAGTTTAACATCCTGTACAATGACCATAATATGTTATTAAATTATAATAGATCCATATTCAAAATTATGATATCATACATGATTAATTTATGTATTTATACTACCCATTTAATAATAATAATATATATGTTAAAATAACATTTCTGGTAATAATTGATTTCATTGTTATGTGTGTTTTAACTTGTTGTTATTGATAGTATAACATATATCATGATTAAATTGATTATTGAATATAAAAAATAATTTATATATCATATTTATTCATAATATAATTATGTATAATAGATAGATATAGAAAATAAAAAACACCATTTATGTAGACGGTAGGTCGTACATACATATATACACTATTTCCGTTTTCATATTGTAATGAATAGATTTAAATGAATGAAATATATAAACACACATACACACACAAACAGATATATATTTCTATATATATATATAAATATATTTCCATTAGCATTATTATTTCATATATTACATACTTATTAATAATATATATATTTATAATCATTGTTTAATGGTGAAAGTGGTAATGAATCACAACACGTCATGGAGACGGTAAGCCATACGTAAGAATAAGTGATGATATCATTCTATTAATGGAGAAATTGTATATAATTGGATAATATATTTTATTGAAATAATCAATAACATGTTTTATTTATTAGTTACAACAATAATATATCATTATTATACCCATTTAACTATTGAAGTGTTGAATAACAAACTGCACCACGATGTGGAGATGGTAAGATGTACGTACGCATGTGTGGTTACTTTTTCATTGATATTCTGGATAGAATAATGAGTATTGTTATACCATATTTATAATAACTTCTCATTGTGAAGAAGGTACTAGAGATATTACTTTAGTATGGAAAAAATCAAAGAAAGAGGATTTGGAAGAAGAAAACAACTTTGAATTAGGTGATGAAGTAATTACCTCTTCATAGGGTTCTTCCTTTTGATTTGATCAAAAGGTATATATAGGTTGTCTTATGATCAATTTAAGGCCTCTATGTTAATTTGAGGGTAGTTTGGAGGATATTTTAGCAGGTTTTGGCCAAGCCAAATGGCTTTGGAGTTGTAATTTTGAGAGAAGGGTAAGTACACTTTTATAAGATAGGTGAGGGTCACATTAGGAAAAGCTTGAAATATTATTTTAGTATAAAATAATTTTCTGTTCATAATGGCTAAAAATTGATTTATTTCAAGGATAATGTGGGGATTGGTCTGAATACTCTCAACCAATAGGTTTTTGACAAGTTTAGGTCACCATATTAACCGTATCTTTTAGATTTAATGCATCGTTAAATTGTTTAACTTTTACAATGTCTTCCTGTATTTTTTATGTTACATTGTTAATAAAAATACTATAAAATTCCATGAAAAAATTTAGTGGATAATTATTGACATATATATCATTATTTGTGTCCTTTTTTGATCCTTATAATTTTAGGAAAATTATATCATATAATAATATAGTATTTGTTTTAAAAACTCAATTATGTCAATTTTGAAACTATTTAGAATTTGGTTTTTGTGAAAGTCAACAAAAGGTGATTAATTAAAAGAAAATACACTAAATAAACCCTAACAAGTTATATTATTTTTGATAATTTTTCAAATGTATCAGAAGTCTAGATTTTAATTTATTTTGATATTTATAATATGAATTATTTTAATCTTTCACTAATAAGGTAATTAATGCATCATCATGGTTTCATAAATAAATTTAACTATCTAATGTCAAAAAATTATAAATAAAATACCATGTTGCATGAAATATTTTGATATTTTTAATTAATATCTTCAGTCTAATTTATATTAAGTATAACCTTGTGTTAAAAATGGTTTAGTTATTAAACATTGAATTTAACACTTTTAACTCTTCTTTAAATAAAATAATACTAATTTTCAAGGATCATATGTTAATACTATAATTGATTTTGGTCAAAATTCACTTATCCAATAGAATTTGGACATGTGTTTGGATAATTATAATATCATTGTTACCTTTAATTATCCTATTTACTTTTAACTTTGGTAAATAAAATTCAAAAGTTACTATTGAAAAAAAATATCTTCCTCCCATTGAACAATATATTGCATATTGATTTCATCTGTGTCTCTCATATTTCTGAAATTCAATTCAAAAAAGTAGTAAATTTAATTTTATGTAAATTTGTAAATGTGCCTAGACGGTTTGTAAAATACATTAAAAAATTCCATAAAATTTTATACATAAAATCTTATTATAAAATTAATACAATGAATTAAATTAAACTAATATATTTATTATATATCTATTATAACTTTAAAACAAATTAAAAGTAAGAACGTGGGGTTTTAAGAAGTAATAACTATGAAAAGATTTATAAAATTTTATGAACAATTTAATGTGAAATTACATCCTATTCCCTACATTATATTAAATGATAAAAATATAATCGAATTATATTTTAAAACCACACAAAGGTATAATTTAACACTTTAAATTATTTCAATTGAAAAAATTGTTTTCAATTAGAATTATGTATTTTTTAATTATTTATCATATTATGGAATTTATCCGATTAGTACAAAAAATTTATCCTAACTAAATTTTTTTCTGCTGGTTCTAAATAAAAATTTCATTTCATTAAATTGAATATATAAATGTCTCAAATATTGGATTTAAAAAGTTTTGTCATTAAAAGGTTGTGAAATTGAAATTTTTTAAAAAATACTTCTTTTATCTGAAAGAAATAAATTTGTTCATATATTATGACTAAGAAACACATAATATGGATTCTAAAATTATATGGAGTATATAAAATTAAAAATGATTTTAAAACTATTCATCACATATTTTTTAATGGGTTGATTGGTTTGTCGTGGTGCAGTTGAACTAGGTGTTGTGTGTAGTGCAAGCTATTGAACTACTTAAAAGTGATAACGCACTATTAAATATTGGGGTGTTACATGCTCCCCTCCATCAATGAATTGCATCCTCTAAATTTGTAATTTTTCTTCAATAATAAATGGTTTAATATAGAAAATACCTTTGAGGAAAACTCATTTTAGATACAGGGTTAATAAAATCTAGTTTAATAAGAAGGAATAAAACATGAAAAAATCTCCACCAAAGTAGGGTTCCAAATAAGAGAACATTAGTGGAAATTATAGACACTTAATTGGAGAAAAAAATAATTCTTTATAAGTAGTGATTGAGATCATCAATCACAAACACGTGAACAATAAATTGAAAATTAAGGGATTCAAATCCATAAATTTATGATGAGTAAAAATATCATCAGTTCAACAAAACATAAGGTATTAGGATAACACATTTTTAGTTTTGAGATCTTTACTATATTGTTTAAGAATTAATTTCTTCATAAAATAAAAAATAAAAGAATACATGACAAGTAGAGTTCTACCTATTTACTAATTTCTACCACAAACATATCTTTCACCCCCAAAGAAATTAAAGCTCAAAAATATTTTATTTATCCTAACCGTATATGGTTCCAAAAAAATTGAATTTATAATTCATCTATTATACCTTATAAAAAACTAAATTATACATTCCATGAAATCACGTAGGCCCGTTTTAGGAGATGCACCATTGTCTCCCTTCGGATGCGGGTTCAATTCTCACTCCCTTATCAGATGCGACAAGTTGTCACATGACCTCCAGATTTTCATTTTTATAACAATCCAAAAGTAATATTAAGAAATTTTTTAACCTTAAATTTTTTTATCCAATATCCAAATTAAATAATTCTAACTTTAAGAGTTATCCAAAATAATTTAGTCCAAACATAGAGTCCAACATTTTTAAGGAAGGTAATCATAGTGAAGATCTCTTCTACCACTTAATAACATGTGAATACCTTCATCATTTATTATCATAATACACGGTAACACCATGAATTACATAAAACCTTATTGAATACATTAATGTTCTCTTATTCCTTATATAATACCATATATAATCATTAAATCCAAAAATATTTTCAACTTTTACAATGATGGAATAAAATAACAATTAATTTGTTCCAAGGTAGTCATTAATATCAAATATATTTTATCCAACTCAATTATATCTTTTTCCAAAATCATTATTTCAGTTTCAGAAACATATTAAGGGTTAAATTTCCCCCAAGCATATATTTTCCAAAATGCTTAACTTGAAATTGTTTCACTTTACATGGTACCATAAAATATCAAATCCTTAATGAAAATATACTGCATTATAATCATTATATACATTATAATTCATATTCTTTGTACTAAAATTGCATAATTATTTAATAACAACATAAGAACACTAATCATTAAACATTATCTTCAGTATTATGATAACATGATTATTAATAAATTTCACTATTTGGGGTATATTCTGATGATTGGTACATTGATTCTTATAGTGTCTCTGCTCCTTGTAGATGAAGCATTGTACATTTAAAACATTTTTTATCCTTGAAATATCAAACATGGTGTCCTTTTCCTCCACATGTATTACAATAATCCATTCCTTTCAATAATTTCCCAAGGTGATTCTTCCACAGTTATAACTTATTGAAAAACCTTCTTCCAATTATTCCCTTTATCTATCTTTTTCTCTACCATCCTCTTCTTCTCTGGCTTCTATTCTAAGCCATAGGACTCCAAGAATTCTATACATATCTTATTAACACATGATATTATTTCCTTATATGATGAGAATACATGGGATAATATTTATCTTCTATATGTTGCCTTAATACCATAAAATATATGATACTCCCTACTATTTGGATCATGCGTATTGATGGAGTTCACATTCCTTCAACTCGGCACCATTTCTAAACAATGAAATACACTAGGATGGTTTATGAATTGAAAAGCATAATTCGAAATTTGTGAAATACATAATGAAAATTTAAAACTTTATTCAAATAATCTATAATCAAAAAAAAATATTCTTTGAGGATGTATTTTCTCATAAATAGTTCATAATGGTTTGTAAAGAAAATGTGAATTTTCCTAAACATATCCCTTGAGAGTGTCATAACTATAAATACAGCAAGGCCCCTTGGGGTTTACCACGGTACCCTATGTCGAGCACGAAACGCAATGTCAGATTTTTCACTCCTACGTGCATGTGTGCTAGAGTCGCCTCTACCTATTCGTATCAATACATGGATGTATTTCATGGAAAACTCAAAAAATCACAACATTATCAAAATTATAGTATCTTTATATATAGTAATCCTCAAGTTCTATCTATGGGTAATGTTCTCTAATCAGTTTTTATCTAAATCTACTTTCCATGGTTTGTACTAAACATCCTATGATAACAAGTGTAATGCCCCGACCCTTGTTACCCAGAGTAAGTGCATTATTTTAATACATTGGAATAATTACAAGGAATAAAGTCCAAAAGGATAGATCATTTTTACAGTCTTGGAAAATAGGTTACATATATGAACGTTACATTACAATTAATAAAATAAGACATAACATAAATAATCCTTTGAGAACTCCATTATTCCTCTCGCTTAAAACTGCATTTTATTCATAATACACTTAATCGCATCTCGGAAAAAATAAAACATAATACAGGGGTTATCTGAGATGCTCAGAAAGGATAAAAATATAGAGGAAACTATAATAAATAAGAATAAACATTTAAGGCAATTTATAAGATTGAAAATAAATTCATTTAAACATAAAATTCAGCATAATATTCTAAAGATAAATCAAATAATTGCATTTACTTATTCACATGGATAATCTACTGGTCGAATAATCACATGTAATATCAATGTCTAAATTCATAATGATTGAAGGAATAATTTCAGACATCATAACCACATAGTCATGGCCTCATTCCAAGACTACAAATAGGATTTTTTCAAGCCTTATACTAAGACACTAGGTTGTCTCATGAGTCATGCCGATGCATTGTGGAGCTATAGAAGGCTTCGTCCATCTCTTACTAAGTCTAATTCATTCCTTATACTAAAAGGTTGAAACAAAACATAAACATTCGTATTAAAACTAGTATACGAAATGTTAATACATTAACCAGGAACCATGAATGGTATAAAAATAGAAAATCTATAGTCAAACATATCAAAACACATTCAATACAGTATAGAAGTTTCTATTATAGTAAAAAAACCTCAATCAAGAAAAATATCCAACAAAGGATGTTGACATAGTAGAAAAAAAATCAATAAATATATTTGAGAGAAATACCCCTTTTCAAAAATCATTTAATATTCGCACAATTTATAAAGGAATACATTTAAAAGATATTTTTTAATCCAAGAGTCCCATACCACTTAGAATATTTTGAAAGAAATTAACACTTTATAAAAATCATGTCAATGTAAATAAATCCTTATCATCATTTTTAAAACATGGACATTAATTAATGATTTAGAAAAATAAATATTTAAAAAACATTTATAATGATGTTCTAGTTAAAGAATCCCTTCGATAAAAATATAATATATTCATTTTTAATACATTTTATGAAACAGGTATATAGATGAGAAATAAATCCTAGTAGATACTTACAGATAAAAAGTCTTGGATAATAATGAGATTGAAAAAATAACCCTTACCATGTACATTCTTTTGGTCAAGGATACGTTTAACAACATCTATAATCACCATAGTATGAAATTAAAATAAAAAAGAACAATATTCATATTTATGATATCATACTAGTTTCATTTATGGATTTATACTACAAATATAATAAATATTTCTATGTTAAATAAACATTTTGGTTAATAGTCACTTTCTTTATTATACCATTTTTAACTTGTTATTCTTGATCGTATAACTTATATCCTGGTTAAATTGAATTCAAAATATAAAAAATTATTTATGTATCATATATATTCTTAATATAAGTATGTATAATATATAGATATATGAAATGAGAAACACTGTTAATGGAAATGGTAGGTCGTACCTACTCAAAAACGTTGTTTCTATTTTCATATAGTATTGAACAAAAGAAAATGAATGAGATATATGTTAACATAGACACACCCACAAACACACACAGAAAAACATAGATATATATATATATATATATATCCAGTAGCATTTTTCTGTTATATATTAAATACATATTTATAATATATATATTTATAATAATCATTTAATGATGAACATGGAAGTGAATCTCATCACATCATAGAGACAGTAAGTCGTACGTACGCACAAGCGATGATATCATTATATTGATAGTGAAATCATATGTAATTGGATGGTATATAATATATTCAGAATCATTAACATGTTATATGGATTATTTATCAATTATACATCATTATTATACTCATCCAACTATTTAAGTGTTGAATAACAAACTACACCATGATGTTGAGTAATTAAGCCGTACATATGCACGTATGGTTACTTTTCCATTCACAGGATGGATATAATAATGAGTATTGTTGTAACATATTTATAATAATATCTCAGTTGGAAGAAGGTATTGGAGTTATTATTTTAGTATGGAAAAATTCAAATAAAGAAGAAGTGGAAGAATAAAAGAACATTGAAAGAGGTGATGATGTAATTACCTCTTCTTTGGGTTCTTCCTTTTGATTTGATCAAAAGGGATCCTTAGGATGAATTCTAATCAATGTAAGGACACAAAGTTGATTTGAGGGCAGTTAAGAGCATATTTTAGAAGGTTTTTTCCAAGCCAAATGGCTTTAGAGGTGTGATTTTGAGAGAAGGGGATGTACCCTTTTATAGGAGAGGTGAAAGTCACTTTTGTACACGATTGAAATATTATTTCATAATAAAAACATTTTAGGTTTATAATGGAAAAAATAGATTTATTTCAAGGCTAATTTGAGTATGGGGAGAAATCCTCTCAAAAAATTGGTTATAGAAATGTTTAGGTCACCATATTAACCTTATCTTTTAGATTTAATGCTTAGATAAATTGTTTAACTTTTACAATGTCATCATGTATTTTTATATTAAATTCATAATAAACATACTATAAAATGCCAATAAAACCAAAAGTGGGTTATTAATGACATATCTATCATTATATATGTCCCTTGTTTGATCCTTATATTTTTAGGAATATTCTATCATTTAATAATATCGTATTATCATTAAACTCTTTTATGTCAATTTTGACACTATTTAGTATTTATATTTTGTGAAAGTCAAAAAAACTTGATTAATTTGAAAAAAAATACATTAAAACAACTCTAACATGTCATATTAACCATGAAAATTTGTGGAATTTATCAAAAGTCTCTATTTACATTTATTTTGATATTCATAATATCAATTATTATAATCATTCATTAATAAGGTAATTACAACATCATCATTGTGTCACAAATACATTTAATTATATAATATAAAAAAATTATAAATAAAATCCCATGACGTAGGAAATTGTTATATATTTCTAATTATTATTTATTGATGAATTTATTTTATGTATAACGCATTTTTAAAAATGTTCTAGTAATTAAACATTGAATTTAACACTTTTAACTCTTCTATAAATAAAATAATTATAAATGTCCTAATCAAATCCTTGCAGACCAAAAGGATCATATTTTGGTCCTATTAATTACTTTTTTCAAAATACACATATCCAATAGAATTATTACATGTTTTAGGGTAATTATAATATAATTTTTACCTTTAATTATACTATTTACTTTTAACCGGGGTAAATAAATTTCATAATTTACTATTCACCAAAAATTATTTTCATCCTGTTGAACCAAATTTTAATTACTGATGTCAACCGTGACTCTCATATTTTTTTAAATTCAATTCATAGAAGTGGTAAAATTACGTTTTATCCAAATTTGGAAATGTGCCTAGATGGTGTGTAAAAGGCGTTAAAAATTTCATTAAAATTTTATACATCTAATCATACTATAAAATGACTTAAATAAATTACATTGAAAAATATATGTATTATGTATATATTTTCATTTTAAATTAAATTTAAATAAAAATAAAAAATAGTTAAATAAAAGTCAACTTTAAACAATTACGTAGTGTTTTTCAGTATTCATCAAAAATTGTATGTTTTTAGAAAAATACAAAAAATTCAACATAATATAATTTTGATATTCTGAATACGAAAATGATGACTATTTTTCAAAATAAAAATATTTTAGTTTCATTAATTATTTTAAAATTAGTTCATGTAGTCAAAACAGGAAATCTGGTTTTTATGAAGTAAAACTATTAAAAGATTGTCATGTGTTTATATACAATTTAAATGTAAAATTACATCCAATGACCTAATTCTTATTAAATGATAAAAATATAATTTAATTATACTTTTAAAGCAACTCAAATGCATAATTTAACATTATAAAATATTTTGAATAAAAATTAATTTTTCTATTAAAATTTAGTATTTTTCACTATTCATGAAAATATGAAATTCATCAGAAATGTTCCAGAAATTTATCCAAATTAAATTTTTATGTTCCACTTCAAAAGAAGTATTTTATTTAATTAAATTTAATATATAAAAGTGTAAAATATTTTATTTAATAATGGTTCTCCATTAAAAGGTTGTAAATTTTCATTTTTACAAAAAAAAATACTTCTTTATTTTGAAAAAATGAATTTGTTAATGAATTATGTCTATGAAACACTTAATATGGATTCTAAATTTTTTTGGACTATATAAAATTCAAAATAAAGATAATACTCTCCATAACCACTTTTTGAATGGGTAGTTTAATAAGTCATGGTGCACTCGAACATAGTGTTGCGTATAGCACAATTTATTGAATTACCTTAAATAGATAACGTACTATAAAGTTATGGGGTGTTAAAATTATCTAAAATCATAATTTCAACAAAAAAAAATTAAATACAAACACACATCACATAGGGACTTTCTTTTATTATGTGATTATCTTCTATATATATATATATTCAATGTCTGTATGTGTATACATATATCTATATGAATATAATATATGTATATCCTTTATATATATATATATGTAGGTATTCATTCATATTTATTAAATATAAATATATATTTATATATATAATATGTTTAACAGTTCCTATGGGAATATATGGGTATGGTCATTTAATTCAAAAAATATAATTTTGTTTTTATTTTAATTAATAAACTGAAATTCGATATAATTAATTTTATATATTTTTATAATCAATAATTTTTTATGTTTTTAGTAATATTTTTATAAAAAATTATTTATTATTTAACATAAAATTAATAATTAATGTACGATATAATTAATGTAAGATCTCGGTTTTTGGAAGGGTGTGTTTTCGTTATGTTTGGTTGAATCCCATGTTTCGGGCTTCAAGGGATGTCTTTTGAATGTATGAGAGGTCTTGGGGGTGTTTCGGGGGCTCGGGGCACAAAAGAATGGAAAGATGGGAAAGGAAAGCCTGGGCGCATGGCCTGTACACGACCAAAGAAAACCGTGCGGCCAGCCCAGGTAAACCGTGCAACACCCCTCCTCTAGACATTAGCATGCGCATGGTTTGCACACGGTTTTTCAAACCGTGCGGCCAAACTGTGCGGCCTCTTAATGTTGTAAAAAATTACAAAATTGCCACCCCTGGATTTTAAGAACCCACTCGGGGTTTCCTATCCATTCCTCCCTCTTCACCCTAGGAGAAAACCAAATCGGCCAAGAGCTCCATTAGGTCAATCTCCCTCATTTCTAAGGAAATTTTGGTGCCGTTGGATGTGGATCGAAGCACCGGGTAAGGCTAATCACATCTTTTCTTTTCTTTTAGGTTTAGGGTTTGTATCTTCTATCCCTATTGTTCCAAAGCTCTAAAAACCAATCATTTGGGTGAGTTCAAGGTTGAAGCTCCCAAGACTGGACGTATTGAGGTCTAAGGACGCGATTGAGTGTGCTTTCAACTACAGTTTTGATGTAGGTGGTCTACAAACATAATAACATAATTTATAGTGGATTTATGCATGTGTGGCTTTGATCATGGTTTCCTTTGGTAAGATTTTATCAACCTCTATGTGTTTCGGTATAAATGATGCATAAAAGGGTAAATGGGAACTCTCACAATCCCCATGGGATGCATTGAGAATGACTTGACCTAATTGGGGACATCCAGGGGATGTGTCGGCTTTTTCCGGGCATAGGGTTATTATTAAACAAGTGAACATTTTTTAATAAATGGTAGAACCCTTGAAAAACGTGTTGGAATGATTAGATGAACTTGGAATATATGTAAGGTGATGCACCTAGACTTGGAAATAACCTAAGGGTTATTTCGTATTGGTTAAATGTTTGATTCCTGGAAATGATGAACGGGTTAAATGGGTTAATGTGTAAACTGATTAAATACCATAATGGGATAGGTTATTGGTTTAGTGTTGAATGCTTAGTGAGATAATCCTAACACATGCGAATTGGGTGAATGGTTAAATGATGTGAAATGGTCGTGTGTTAATTGGTTAAGGCATGATGTGAATTCCTGTGTGGTTTGTAGTGAATGTTGTTTGTCAAAGGGCAATGATATGGTGGGTTGATGATTACTTATATATAAGCATTTGCACATGGCTTGGTATATTGTGGTATGACTTGAGTATCTACTCCCACGGGTTGAGCGAAAACTGATGCTGTGAACTCCACCCAAAATGCACGGGTTAGGAATTAGGACTGATGATCTATTCTATTAACGGTTGCATCCACCCAAATTGAGGCTTCGAGGTGAGGATATTGTTAATTTGAGGGGGGGGGGGTTAGTCCTAGTCATATAATATAACGATGTGTTTACCCTCTTGCATGCGATTGTTGGCCTTAGACCCATGTAACATAATGTATGGGATTAACCCATGGAAATGTGATGAAATTGTAAGTGATGATAGTGGGTGTAAAATGAATGGTAATGGAAGCGGTAATGGATTTGGCTCTGAACTGGTTATTGGTACCATAAATAATTACTTGGTAATTATCATTCCTATTCCTTTTCCATACACTTCTGGTTCATAATGGATATTTTGTACAAACTGTTGGTGGTGGCCTAGTGAGTTGTACTCACACCGTACTCGGGCCGTCGTTGGGTACCCGAGAATACTTCATGTTTGCAGGTCAATAGAAGGGAAAGGGTCTGTGCTAAATAGTAGAGTGGGTATGGGTAGCACTTGGTGGAGGATCCAGACTTGGAGTCAGGACCATTTTGGGGAATTTGGCTGTTTTCTTTATATTGGGATGTTGTCCACTTTTACATTTATAGTCGGACATGACATATTTATTGTTGGAAATGGTTGTTATACTTGTTTCTTGTTTATTGATTATTGTTTTCGCTATTGGATTACTTCTATTGTTTCTTACTCTGATAAAAATAGGGTATAGTCTCCCAACATGACCGCATAGTCCCCCACTGCTAGTCGACAGCCTTTGGAATACTGGGAGGCGTGCTTAAGGTTATATAGCTACCCCGCTCGAAGAACCAGTTTAGGGGCTTTCAAGTCGGAGAATTCACAAAGTGGTATCAGAGGAGGTCTTTATTCTCCGTCTCTAAGGTTTTGTTATTTGGGATAGGTTTCCAAGGGTTAGGATGTGTCAGACCTTGGTAAATGAGCTCATGCTTGGGAGTAGCTAACCCATGTACGAGGGAAAACCCAAGTCACCCCGGTGGGGAATGTGGTACTTTGATGTGTGTTGTTACAATTGATGATATTTAACAATTTTGAGTTCCATATGTGGTTTTATGTGACTGTTTTATGATATTTGGCTCGTGGCCTTAACGGTACGAGGATTTTCCTTCATGCATCATTGTAGGCACCTAGGGATATAGGTTACATGCATTGTGTTATGCACACGCATGGGGTGGGTGTGTGAGGAAGGAAAGTAGGGTGCATCATGCATTTTAGGAAACCAAGAAATAATGGGAAGAATGAAATAAAACAAGTGGGTAAATAATGATTAATGAAATATAAGGGTTTGGAATGAAGTGGAAAATGTTTTTTTAAAATGATGTGTGATTTTGGTGGTAGTGTATGGTTGTTTTCCCCATGTGGACCATGGTCCGAGGAAGGGATGGATGGGGATGTAAATATGAGGTGTTAATGTTGTTGAATTCGTATATGAAAATGGGTTTTTTTACCTAGAAATGAGATTTTGATGAAGTCGTGAAAGTTTAATGGTATGAGTGCTAAATCTCATGCTTGGGAATATGGAGAGATGCCACCACGACGTCGGTTGATAGTTGGGAAATAAGAGAATGGTGCTGAGAACACTCCTCCAATAGAAGAGGATGAAAATGAGGTGATCAATGAAGGTAGAGAATACCAGTTCTAGGAGAAATTGTCTCACCTTATGCAGATGATGGATCAGGACCCAGGGCGGGTTGCACCGAATATGTTTCAGCTAACCAGGGAGTTCCAGCTGTAGCACCCTCTGACCTTCACCGGAGAGGGTGGGCGAGAGGCAGCGGAGTTCTGGTTAGTGTCTGTCCAAATGATACTGGATCATCTGGAGACCCATATTGAAAAGAAAGTAAAGCTGACTGTTTATCTGCTGTGGGGCCAGGCAAGGTGTTGGTGGGACATTCAGGCTCAGACTGAGCAGGCTGAGTGGTTATCAGGGAAGGTTTTCCAAGAGATGATTATGGAGCATTTATAAACAGAGACATCGAGTCAGGAGCGTGATGCAGTGTTTATGAGCCCGACTTAGGGATCACTATCGGTGATGGACTACGCTAGTCACTTCACTAATTTTAAATGCTTTGTCACAATGTCTGTATGGGATGAGGCAGCGGTAGGAAAGCGTTTCCAGGATGGGTTGAGACATGAGATCAGGTCTCAAGTATATATATTACACTTGAAGAGGGTTGGAGAGGTGACAGATCAGGCACTCATCTCTAAAGGGAACCTTAAGGGGGCTTCAGGTGGTGGTCTTGTCATGCCAGGTGGGCGGACAAGTGGTTCGTCTTCCGATGGTCTAAAGTGCGGTTCAGAATGTTTCTATCAAGGTGTTCAGAAGAGAGGGTCAACCTCTTAGGGTGGGAACCATGTTTTATACTATCAGTGTAGTTGGTCGGGGTATATGTGTGGTCAGTTTCCTCGACCTCCATTTGAGTGTCGTTCGTGTGGCAGGATGACGCATGTGTTGAGGTTCTGTGGGAACCCTCGTCAGAAGGGTGAGCATGATGATGAAAATGAGGTACCGGGTATGGGAATAGGATCAGATGCCCTATATCAGGCAGGTAGTTGGAGATCCACAGGCAGTACTTGTAGGGGCAGTGGACGTGGAACTCCAGGGCAAGATCACTCACTTCAGCAGGGTAGAGCGGTGCAAGGTGCTGAGGCCGGAGCCTAGGGTAGCGGGGCAGGTCAGCATCAGGCAGTTTAGTTTCTTCCGGGTGATGGCGAGGTCAGACCGTCAACTTTTCGAGGTTCAATCCTTTTACCTTCTATGTTTTCTAGTGTGTTTTTAAACACAGGTGCCAAACACTCTTTTGTTTAAGCTCAAATTGTGGTAGTGCTGGGTTTAACAGTGGAGGGGGTATGTGGAGTTATGTCAATTGACACCTCGTTGGGGGTGCGGGTTGAGGATATCAAGCAGTGCAAGGGATGTTCCATGGAATTTTGTGGGTATCATTTTCTATGGGACTTGTTCATTCTCGAGATGTCAAGGTTTCACATATTCTTGGTAATGGATTGGTTGGTGTTGTATCGGGTGAACATAGACTGTTATCGCCGTAGAGTATTGTTCAGGTCACTTGAGGTTGATGCTTATGTCCACCGTGGTGAGTGGGATGTTCGAGCAGGGCATGTGGGGAAGTTTTCTCAATAGATGAGTGGACTCACGGATCAAGTGGCATGTCTCATTCTTGATGATAATGAGGTAGGGGAACAATCTAATTTTCCTCCCGTGTTGGATCAATTTTAGGATTTGTTTCCTTGTGATTTCTTGGGGTTACCACCCGAGAGGGATGTCGAACTCATGATCGAGTTACATCCAGGAGTAGATCCAGTTTCTATTTCACCATACTGAATGGAACCACAAGAACTCCATGAACTGAAGTTTTAGCTTGAGGATTTGGAGCGTAAGGGGTTTATATGTCCTAGTATGTATCATTGAGGATCTCCCGTGCCTTTTTCAAAGAAGGTTGATGGGTCATTGAGGATTTGTGTTGAATATCAAAAGTTGAATCAGATGACGGTTAAAAATTGGTACCCTCTTCCTATAATTGAAGACATGTTTCATCACTTGAACGGTGCATCCGTGTTTTCAAAGATTGATGTGAGGTCGGGTTATCACCAAATGAGGGTGAGGTCTTTTGACATACCGCGGACAACTATCCGGATTTGGTACGGGTTGTTTAATTTGTGGTAATGCCTTTATTCTTGACCAATGCACTGATGGTGTTTATGAATTTGATGAACCGAATCATTCATCCCTATCTAGATCAGTTTTTTATTTACTTTCATGAAGATATCTTAGTGTACTCGAAAACTCAGGACGAACATGCCCAACATATTGACATCATCTTGGGTATGCTCTGAGAGCATTATCTATATTCCAAGCTATAAAAGTGTCAATTATGGATAGGTGTGGTTCATTTTCTAGGTCACATCATCTCGGAGGCAGGTGTGATAGTGGATCCAGAGAAAGTGCAGGCGGTTGTATCTTGGGGGAAGCATAAAATTTTTTCTGATGTTCAGAGTTTTTTGAGTTTGGCAAGTTATTAACGAAGGTTCATTCAGGATTTCTCTCACTTTGAAGCACCACTCTCAGTCTTGACCAAGAATGGTATAAGGTTTCTGTGGTCTGAGGCTTGGGATAATTACTTCCAAGAGTTGAAGAAGCGGTTGACGACTGCACCTATCTTGATCGTACTTGAGCTGGGTAAGAAGTACATCATGTTTTGTGATGCACCCGGAGTCAGACTTGGGGGTGTGTTGATGCAATATGAGCTGGTTGTGTCTTATGGGTCAAGGTAGTTGAGACCCCATGAGTGGAAATATCCCACTCATGACCTTGAGTTGGCTGCAGTGGTGTTTGTCTTAAATTGTTGGAGGCACTATCTGTTGGGAGAACGATTTACTGTGTTTACCTCCCATACGAGTTTAAAGTAAATCTTCTCCAAACGAGATCTGAACCTTGAGTAGCGAATATGTGTTGAATATCTCCAGTCGTATGACTTTGATTTGGTGTTTATGATGGGAAAAGGAAATAGTGTTGCTAATGCCCTGAGCAGGAAGGTTCAGAATCAGGTGGTTCTGGAGTCCAACACCGAGTGAAAGTTGATGGCTCTGTTTGTAGAGATGCATCTGTAGGTGCAGGAGGAGAGTGTTTAGGCCACTCTTACTTACTTAATGATGGGGTCGGCGCTTTTGAGTAGAGTTAAGGAAGGTTAGCTTGTTGATCCTGAGTGTTTGATCATGAATTAAAAGCCTAAAGGGAGGGAGCTACCTTCTGGTTGGGCCATCGACATGGAAGGTATCGTTCGTCTTTGTGATCGTGTGGTTGTGCCAAAGGGTGTGTAGGAAGAGTTGATGTGTGAGTTCATTTCATCAAAGTGGGCAGTGCATCTGGGTTTGACCAAGATTTACCGTGATCTCTGAAGGTAGTTTTGGTGGCCTAGAATAAAGAAGGAAGTCGTGGGCTTTTTGGCACGGTGCCTTACCTGTCAGCAGGTGAAGGACGAGAATCAATGCCCAGGTGGTTTGTTAAATATATTTCTCATTCTAGAATAGAAGTGGGATGATGTAAAAATGGATTTTTAAATGTTCTTTCGTGTATTCCGCAAAATAATGATGCAATCTGGGTGGTTGTGGATCAGTTAACGAAAGGGGCTCATTTCTTACCGATTCAAGAGACCTTTATAGTCGACTAGTTGGGTGAGCTATAAGTTCAGGAAATAGTGAGGTTGCATGGTGTTCCATGGACCATAGATTTAGATCTAGATCTACATTTCACATCACGTTTCTGGAAAGGGTTGGAGAAGGTGCTTGGTATGCAGGTGTTTTTGGGTATGGATTTCCACATGCAGACGGACGGTCAATCGGAGCGTACAATCCAAGTGTTGGAAGACATGTTAAGAGCATGTTTCTTAGACTTTGGTGGTTCGTGGGAGAGGCACCTATCGTTAGTTGAGTTTTCCTACAACAACAGTTTTCAGGATACTATTCAGATGGCCCCGTTTGAGGCACTCTACGGGAGGCCGTGTAGATCTTCGTTGTGTTGTCTAGAGTTCGGTGAATCTGAGTTGCTGGGGCCAAGTCTCATGCTGGAGACTTCAGAGAGAGTTATGTTTATCAGTAAGAGGATTGGTATAGTTCAGAGTAGGTATAAGTCATATGAAAATCGGTGGTGTAGACCTATTGATTTTGTGATGGGTGATAAAGTGTTCCTTCTGGTGTCGCCAAGGTTGTGTCACCGTCAGATTCGAATGTCGGGTAAGTTGGAACCCAGGTATGTGGGGCCTTTTGAGATTCTTGAGAGGATTAGACCAGTGTCATACTGATTGTCTCTTCCACAGTGGTATGATGGGATGTAGGATGTATTTCATGTGTCGCAGCTTCGACAGTATCACCCTTACCCATCTCACATGGTTGACATGGAAGATGTGGAGCTTGAGGCTGATGGGTCCTTTGAAGAGCATCTGGTTCGTGTGGTGGATTGTAGTGAAATGTTCTTATGAAGCATGTTTCTGCCATTACGGCGAGTACTATGGAAGCATGGGAATATTCAGGAAGAAACTTGGGAGTAGGAATCGAATATGCAGGATCAGTGGCCCGAACTCTTCTCTTCGGTGGATCAATTAGGCTTGGAAGCTCGGCTCGAGGACAAGACATTATAAGCTGGGGAGGATGTAAGATCCAGGTTTTTTGAAGGGTGTGCTTTTATTATGTTTGGTTGAATCCCTTATTTCGGGCTTCAAGGGATGTCTTCTGAGTGTATGAGTGGTCTTGGGGGTGTTTCAGGGGCTCAGAGCACGAAATAAAGGAGTGTTGGGCAAGACAAGCCTGGGCGCACAACATGCGCATGGCCAGGGAAAACCGTAAGGCCTGCCCAGGTAAACTGTGCAACTCTCCTCCTCCAGATAGTAGAATATGCTTGTTTTGCGCACGGTTTTTTAGACTATGCGGCCAAACCATGCGTCCTTTTAATGTTTGGAAAAATTATGAAATTTCCACCCCGAGATTATAGGAACCCACTCGAGATTTCTTCTCTATTCCTCCCTCATCACCCTAGGAGCGAACCAAATAACCCAAGAGATCCAACATGTCACTCTCCCTAATTTCTAAGGATTTTTTGGTGCCATTGGATGTGGATTGAAGCTCCAGGTAAGGCTAATACCATCATTGCTTCTCTTTTTGGTTTAGGGTTTGTATCTTCTCTCCCTCTTTTTCCAAAGCTCTAATACCCTATCTTTTGGGCGAGTTCTAGGTTGAAGCTCCCAAGGCTGGTCGGATAGAGGTCTAAGGACTGTATTGAGTGTGCGTTCAACCATCGATTCGAGGTAGGTGGTCTACAAACATTATCCCATAGTTTTTGGTGGATTTATCCATGTGTGGCTTTGCTCATGGTTTCCTTTGGTGAGCTTTGATTATCCTTGATGTTTTTTGGTATAAATTATGCTTAAAAGGGTAAATGATAACTCTCATGATCCCCATGGGATGCGTTGAGAATGACGTGATCTAATTGGGGCTATCCATGGGATATGCCAGCTTTTCCGGGGATTAGGGTTGTCATTAAGAAAGTGACCTTGTTTTAATAAATGGTAGAACCCCTGATGAATGTGTTGGAATGATTGGTTGAACTCTGAATAGAAGTTAGGTGATGCACCTAGAAATGGAAATAACATAAGGGTTATTTGGAATGGGATGAATGATTGATTCATGGAAATGATGAACAGGTTTAATGGGTTAATGTGTAAACTGATTATAGACCATAACAGGATAGGTTATGGGTTTAGTGTTGAATTCTTAGTGGGATAAGCATACCACATGGTAATTGGGTGAATGGTTAAATGATGTGAAATGGTAGTGTGTTAATGGATTAAGGCATGAAGTGAATTCTCATGTGGTTTGTTGTGAATGGTGTTTGTCAAAGTGCAATGATATGGTGGGTGGATGATTACATATATATAAGCATGTGCACATTACTTGGTAGAGTGGGGTATGACTTGAGGATCTACGCCCACTGGTCGAGCGAAGACTGATGCTCTGAACTCCACCCTAAATGCACGGGTTAGGAATAAAGACTGATGATCTATCCTCCTAATGGTTGCATCCACCTGGACTGAGGCTTCGAGGTGGGGATATAGTTAATATGAGGGGGGGGGTAGTCCTAATGAGATAGGATAACGATGTGTTTACCCTCTTGCATGTGATTTTTGGTCTTATACCCATGTAACATAATGTATATGATTAATCCATGTAAATGTGATGAAATTGTATGTGATGATAATTGGTGAAAAATGAATGGTAATGGTAGTGGAAATGGCTTTGGCTCTGAACTGGTTAATGTCACCTTAAATAATTACTTGGTAATTATCATTCATATTCCTTTTTCATGAACTACCGATTCATACTAGATATTTTTTAGACACCATTGGTGGTGGCGTACTGAGTTTTACTCACACCCTGCTCGGGCCACCGTTGGGTACCCGGGCAGACATCATGTTTGCAGGTCAGGAGAAGGGAAAGGGTCTGTGCTAGAAAGTTGACTGAACATGGGTAGCACTTGCTGGAGGATCTAGACATGTAGTCAGGACCATTTTGCGGATTTTGGTCGTTGTCTTTATTTTGGGCTTTTTTCAACTTCTACCCTTGTAGTAGGACATGGATTATTTATTGTTGGAAATGGTTGTTATACTTGTTTCTTGATTATTGTTTATTGTTTCTGCTATTGGTTTACTTTTTTTGTGGGTTACTCTGATAAAAAGGGGGTATAGTCTCCCCACATGACCACATAGACCCCCGCTGCTAGTCGGCAGGCTTTGGCATATTGGGAGGCGCGCTTAAGGTTTTCTAGCTACCCGGATCGGAGCACCGGTTTAATGGCTTTCGAGTCGGGGATGTTACAATTGAAATTACTATTATTTTATATAGAAATTATAATAAAAATAATAGTTTTATATTTATATATATGAATATTTATATATAGGAATTTTTATATATATTTATATATATTTATATATTTATATATATATATATACATTTATATATATATATATATATATTTTTATATTTATATTTAAACAAAAAAAATTTCATTTTATAATTCTTTCAGAAATTTGAATAATAGTTTTTTCAATATAATTATTAATAATATAATTTTTTTTCATGTTTTATTAATGATATTTTAAAAAAATTCATAATAATTTATACATTTGAAATAATTATTCATATTTATAAATTACAATACATAGAAAATATAATAATTATATTTAATTATTAGTATACTATAGATATTTTTTATTTTTATACAATCATTAAAAATTTCAAATATAAAATATAATATATAAAAATTAGTCCTTCATATAATGAATAATAATTTATAAATATAATGATCAATATTTAAATATGATTTTAAATTTTTAAAATTTTAGACTTATAATTAATAATATATACATTTATATATTATGACTTTTCTATTGTAAATGATTTTATATTTAATATAATTTCTTATATTATTTATATAATTAGACATTTATATAATTAGTAATATATTTGAAATTTTTTTTACAATTTTATCATATTTATTGTATTTATAAATATAAAATGGTTTATATGTAATCATTAATTTTTAATTTTTTAACATATTATTAACAGTTTATTTTTATCAATATTCTTAATAATATTTAAATCATCTTACTATTTTTTTATGTAAATATATTCATAAAAATTAAACAATCTACTAAATGACAAGAAGTTTTCCCTATATTGAATTGTACATGAGTTCTTTTTACAACATGAATATTCAGTTTGAATATCCCTAGTATCCCATGACCTTTGATTTTTTACATATATAGTGGATTTTTTATTTTTTTTATTCACTAATAAAGACTTCCCTTTAAAAGCATTGTATTTTTAATTAATATTTTCTTATTCTTATCACCACACAAAATTACAATTATAAATTAATTAATTATTGGTGTTTTCCATTGTAGTTGATATAAAGTGTACTATAATAAATGCTTTTGAGAATGTGGTAAAAGATTTCTTACCTAATTTTTAAATGAACACAATCCATCACAAAAATCCTTCATCGTGATCAAATTATCACAGAAGCTGATGCCTATGATGTTTTTATTGAAATACTTCAGAATTATTGACTTTAAGAACCGATTGTATTTAATATGAAACCTAGTATTAAGGACTTTTTCTGATCATATATTTTTTTCCTTTCTCACCATCAATCGTCATTATGTGCATATATATAACTAATCTATCAGACCTTTAAAAACTACATTATACAATAAATGACATCACGTAGGCTAGTGGTAGTTGATGCACCCTTGTCACCCTTCTGTTGCGGGTTCAATTCTCATGGCCTTACCAGACACAACGGATTGTCACCCAACTTTTGAGTTGTACTTTTTATAACAATCGAAAAATAATCATAAAAAATCAACATTAAACTATATTATTCAATGTTCAATATAAATCATTCCAATATTTAGACTTATCCAAAATACTTTTTTCCAACATAGAGTCCAAAATTTATAATAAATGTAACCATAATGAAGATCTCTTCTGCCATATAATAACATTTTAACACATTCATCGTTTATTCACATAAAAGATGGTAACACCCTAAATTACCCCAAAACATTATTGAATATGTTTGTGATCTATTATTGCTTATTGAATACTCCATAAACTCCTTAAATCCAAAAAAATTGTAAACTCCAACAATGATGGAATAAACAAACAATTAATTAGATACAAGGTAGTCAATAATATCCAATATACTTTATCGAAATCAATTATATCTTTTTCTGATATCATTATCTCCATTCCAGAAAAATATTATGGTTCATATTTCCCCCAACCATATATTTTCTAAAATGTTTAACATGAAATTGTGTCACTTTACACAGTACCATAAAATCTCAAATCCTTAATTAAAATGTAATGTAGTACAATCCTTATATAATTATAATTCTTATAACGTGTACTCAAATGACACAATTCATTAGTAACAACTTAAGAACACTAATCATTACTCTTTATCTATGGTAGTATCATAACATGATTATTATCCAATAGAATCATTTATGGTATACTCTGATGATTTGGTCAATGATTCACCTAGTGTCCCAACTCCTTGCAGATGAAGAATTTTACATTTGAAACTTTTTTCTCGCATTGCAATCATGAACACGGTGTCCTTTTTCTGCATAATTATTAAAAAAACTCATTAATTTCAAGAACTTCCCTAGGTGATTATTTCCACAGTTATCACATATGGGAAAATAATTTTTTCCCATCTTATCTTTATCTACGTTTTTCACTAACATCTTTTTCCTCCCTTGCTTCCCTTCAAATCCATAAGACTCAGATAATTCTTTACTTATCTTATTAAAACGTGATACTATTTCTTCATATGATGAGAATATATTGGATAATATTTCTCCACAAAATTTTGACTTAAGACCATGATATATATGATCCTTCCTACACTTTGGATCATGCATATTTCCGGAGTTCTCATTCCGTATACTGGGCACCATTTCTAAACAATGTCATACACTAGGTAAGTTTATGAATTGAAATGAATAATTAAAAAATTGTAAAATACATAACGTAAATTGAGAAGTTTATGCATATAATCTATAATCATAGAGATGTTTTCTTTAAGGATTTGTTTACCTATAAATCATTTATAATGGTTTGTAATGAAAATGTGAATTGTCCTAAACATTTCTCCTGGGACTATCATAACCAAGAGTGCAGTAAGGCCCGTTGTAGTGTACTAGGATACCCTAGGTGAAGCCCGAAATGCCTTGTTGGATTTTTCACTCCCAGTTACATCTGTTCTAGAGATGCCTCTACATATTCATATCCTAACAGGAATGTATTTTTTGGAAAACTGACAAAATATATACATTATCAAAATTCTAGTAATTTCTTCTATATTAATCCTCAATTTTTATGTTGGGTAATGTTTTCAAATCCTATTTTATCTAAATATAATTTCCAAGGTTTGTAATAAGCTTATCTGATACAAAATATAATGCTCCAACCCCAGTTACCGTGAGTCGGTATGTTATTTTAATTTATTTACATGATTACAAGGAATAATGTCTTAAGGGACTGATCAATTCACTAGTATTATAAAATATATTACATATATGAACCTTATATTAAAATTTCTAAAAAATAAAAAAACATAAATAATAACATTATAATGACATTATTTCACTAGATTAATCATGCATGTCAATCAAAATAAACTTCTTCTCATCCTGGGATAATTAAAACATAAGAAAGGTTTGAGCTCAGATGCTCAGTAAGGATAAAAATATAGCAAAAACAATCAGAAATTGGAATAAAAATTTATGAAAATGTATAATACTAAAACAAAAGATGACATTTAAACATTAACATCATCATAAAATGGTAATCATAAATCAAATAATTAAATTAATATATTTAGATAGTTATTATACTAGTCAAATAATAACTTTTAATATCAATAGAAAATTTCATAATGATGGAATAAATAATAAAGGACATCATAACCACATAGTCAAGGCCTCGTTCCAAGACTAAAAATAATATTTTATAAAGGCCTTCTCCCAAAACACTAGTTTGCCTTATGGGACCTACAGATGCTTTGAGGAGCTATAGTGGGCTCCACCCGTCACTTACTATGTCCAATGCAATCCTCATATAAAAATATTGAACCATAACATAAACATTCATATTAAAACTAGTATCCGAAATGTTAATATATTAACCATAAACCATGAACGGTATAAAATAGCGCATCCACAGTCAAATATATCATAACTCATTAAATATAATATGGATGTTTGTATTACAGTAAATCAATATCAATCATGAATAATATCCAATAAATGATCTTGACGTAGTTGAAAATAATCAATAAAACACTTTCAGAGAAATATATTTTTTCAATAAATCATTTAAAAATAAAACTATTTATAAAGGAATTCATTCAAAATAGATTTTTAATCAATGTTTCACATATAACTTTGAAACTTTATAAAAAATTAAGACATTAAAAAAATCATTTCATTGTAAATAATTCATTCAAATCATTTTGAAAACATGGACATTAATTAAATGATTTAGAAAAATAAATCTTTAAAAAACATTAAAAATGACGATCTAGTTAAAGAGTACCTTCCATAAAAACTTAAAATATTCCTTTTAAAAATAGTTGTATTAAACATGGACATATATGATAAATATTTCCCAGTATATTATTATAGATAAACAATCTTGGATAAAAATGTGATTGGGAAAATAACCCTTACCTTATAATTTCCTTTGGTGGAGGGTACGTTTATCCGTCTATATAATGACCATAGTATTTTATTAAATTATACCAGAACCATATTCATAATTTTGATATCATGGTGGATACATTTATGGATTTTTAATTCTAATTTAATAATAATTTCTATGTTAAATAACATTTCAGGAAATAAATTCTTTCTTTATTATAGGTGTTTTAACTTTCTATTCAGGATCATATAAATTATATCATGATTAAATTGATCCCTGAATATAAAAACATAAATATGTATCATATATATTCAGAATATAAGTATGTATAATAGTTAGATATATATGAAATGGAAAACACCATTTATGGAGACGGTAGGTCGTACGTGCACATAAACTTTGTTTCCATATTCATATTGTATTGAACAGAAGTAAATGAATGAGATATATGTAAACACACACACACACAAACACACATGTATATATATATATATTTCTAGTAACATTATTATTTCATATATTACATACCTATTAATAATATATACATTTATAATCATCGTTTAATGGTGAACATTGAAATAAATCTCATTGCGTCATGGATACGGTAAGTCGTACGTACGTACGACAGATGATATCATTATATTAATGGTAAAAAAATTTGTAATTGGATAGTATATTATATATAAATAATCATTAACATGTTATATTTATTATTTAAATCAATTATACATCATTATTATACACATCCAACTATTGAAGTGTTTAATAACAAACTACACTACGACAGGTAGATGATAAGCCGTAGGTACGCACGTAAGGTGAATTTTTCATTAATAGGACGGATAGAATAATGAGCATTGTTGTGAAATATTTATAATAACATCTCTGTAAGTATAAGGTACTGGATTTATTATTTTATTATGGAAAAAATCTATATAAGAGGAAGTGGAAGAAGAAAAGAAATTTGAATGATGTGATGAAGTAATTACCTCTTATTCGGGTTCTTCTTTTGATTCGATCAAAAGGGATCAATAGGTGTGATTATGATCAAATTAAGGCCTATATGATGAATTGAGAGTATTTGGAAGGATATTTTAGTTTGGGTTGGCCGAGCCTAATGGCATTGGAGGCGTATTTTGAGAGAATGGGAATTACCCTTTTATAAGAGATGTGGGGTTCATTTTAGGAGAATCATGAAATATTTCTTTTATAAAATAATTTTCGTTTTATAATTACACCAAATATATATATTTAGACTCTAATGTGGGTTTGGGTCACAATACTCTCAACCGTTTTGTTTTATACATGTTTAGGTCACCATATTAATCTTATCTTTCTGATTTGACGCTTAGTTAAGTTGTTTAACTTTTACTATGTCTCCTTGTATTTTTATATGACATTGTTATTAACATAATATATAATGCCTAAAAACACTAAAGCGATTCATTAATGACATATCTATCATTATATAGGTATTTTGGTCAAAACATATATTTTTATGAATATTATATCATTTAATAATAAAATATTTCTTTTAAAAACTCATTTATGTCAATTTTGACAATATTTAGTATTTGGGTTTTGTGAGAGTCAAAAAAACTTGATTACATAACAAAAATAAATTAAATAAACTATAATATTTCATAATAAGCTAGAAAATTCTTGTAATATATCAGAAGCCTGAATTTTAATTTATTATTTGATATTTTTAATATTAATTATTTTAACCATTCATTAATACTGTAAAAACTGCATCATTATTGAATCATAAATAAATATATTTATTTAATATATAAAAATTATAAATAAAATATAATTATGTAGGAAAACATTTTAAATTTATAATTTATATTTATATTTTAATTTATCTAAGGTATAATCATTTATTAAAAAAATAGTTATTAAACTTTGAATTTTACACATCTAACACATCTTTAAACAAAATAATAGTAAATGTCCTAATCTAATCAAGTAAACCACAAAGAATCATATTTTATTTTTATGATTTATTTTGGTCTAAATAAACATATCCAATAAAATTAGGACATGTGTTAGGGTAATTATAATATCATTTTTACCTTTAATTACCCGATTTACTTTTAACCATGGTAATTAAAATTAAAAAGTTACTATTAACCAAAATTTATTTTCTTCCTATTTTATCACATTTTAATTTTTAATGTCAACCGTGTGTCCCGGGTTTTTGGAATTCAATTCACAGAAGTGGTAAAATTGTGTTTTATTCAATTTTCCAAATGTGCCTAAAAGATGGGTAAAAGACGTTAAAAAATCAATAAAATTTTATACATCTAATATTATTATAAAATGAATCTAATGAATTACATATAAATAATATATATATATTATGTACCTATTTTTATTTTTAAAAAATTTATATAAAAATAAATATTATTTAATTAAAAGTCAGTTTTAAACAATAACACAATATTTATCACTACTCATTAAAAATTGAATGATTTCTTAAAAATACCAAAATTTCCCCCTAACATAATTTTGATATTCAAAAAAAATGATTTATATTTTACTAAATTCAAAATGTATTAGTAGCATTAATTAATATAAATTTAATTCCTATTGTGAAAATTAGAAAATGAGTTTTTATGAGGTAAAAACTATCAAAAGATTGACAAGTGTTTATGTACAATTTAACTTTCAAATTACATCCAATGACCTAAATTATATTAAATGATAAAAATATAATCTAATTATACTATAAAACCACTCTTGTTCATAATTTAACACTATAAAATATTTTGAATAAAAATATTGTTTTCGTTTAAAATTTGGTATTTCTCACTTTTCATCAAAATATGAAAGTATTCGGAAAAGTACCAAAAATTTATCCATACTAAATTTTTATGTCATGTTCTAAAGAAGAATTTAAATTTATTAAATTGAATATATAAAATATTCAAATATTTTATTTAAAAAATGTTCTCTATTAAAAAGTGATAAAATTTTATTTTTTAAAAAAAACTGTTATCTGGAAAAAATATGAATTTGATCTTATATTTTATCTAAGAAACACATAATATGGATTATAAAATTATAATGAGTATATAAAATTCAATATACAGTTAATATTATTCATTACCTCTTTTTGAATGTCTAGTTTGGTTAGTCTTGGTGTGCACAAACTCGGTGTTGCGTGTAGTGAATGCTATTTTTTTAATTTTAAGAAAAATCTTACTATGAAATCTTAGGTTGTTACATTCTCCTCTCCTTTAAAAAATTTAATCATCTTAATTTTAAATTTTTCTTCAATAATAAAAGGGTGTAAAATATAAAATACTTTTGTGGATAACCCACATCAAAAATAGGGTTAATAAAATTTAGTCTTAATAAGAGGGAAATTGAAATGAAAAAGTCACCGCCAAATTAAGGTTTTGAGTAGGAGGAAATTGGTGGAAATTATTTACACCTAATTTTAGCAAACTAATATATATTTATAGGTAGTGATTGGGGTCATCAATCAAAAACAAGTGAACAATAAATCCAAAATTGAGGGCTTAAAAGACATCAATTTATGATGAGTTAAAATATCATCGGTTAAATAAAACATAAGGTATTATGATAACACATTTAGGGGTTTTAGATCCATTCCCTAATGTTTAAGAATTAATTTCTTCATAAAATATGAAAAAAATGAATACTTTTCATGTAGAGTTCTAACCTTTAACTAATTTATTCCACAAATTCATCTTTCACACCAAAAGATAGTAGAACTAAAAAATATTCTATTTATCTTAATCGTACAGGGTTCCAAAAATGAATTTATAACTCATATGTCAGGCATTTTTAAAAAAACTACATTATATAATCTTGGAAATCAAGTAGGCTAGTGGTAGGATATGCACCCTTGTTTCCCTTCTATTGCGGGTTCAATTCTCAAGGCCTTCTCTGATGCAACGGGTTCTCACCCGACTTCCAGGTTGTCCTTTTTATAAAAATACAAAAAAAATATTACAAATTTTTTTAACATTAAACTATTTTATCCAATGACCAACATAATTTATTCAAACTTTTAAACCTATCGAAAATACTTTTTCCCATACTCAGTGTCCTAAATTTATAAAGAAGGTAAACATAATGAAGATCTTTTATACCACATAATACCATTTTAATACCTTCATCATGTATTCTCTCAAAACATGCCAACACCTTGAATTACGGTAAAACCATTTTGAATAAGTTCATGCTCCCTTATTTCTTATAGTATATCAAATATACTCCTTAAATCCCAAAATATTGTAAACCCATCAATGATGGAATAAAAAACAATTAATTAGTTCTATGGTAGTTAATAATATACAATATACATTATCAACCTCAATTATATCTTATTCTAAAATCATTATCTCAGTTTTAGAAACATATTAAGGGTAATATTTCCCCCATCCATATATTTTTCTAATTTAATAACATGAAACTATGTCACTTTACTTGGTACCATAAAATCTCAAATCCTTAATGAAAATATTCTATAGTACAAACCTTTTATACTTTATAATTATTATAAATTGCACTTAAATGACATTATTCTTTAATAATAACTTAATAACACTGATCATTCTTCTTCATCTGCAGTAGTATCATAACTTTATTATTATCTTATCACATCATTTGGTGGATACTCTAATGATTGGGAAATTCATTCGCGTGGTGTTCCATATCCTTACTGATGAAGAATTGTACATTTGAATCATTTTTCATACCCTTACTTTAATGAACTTGGTGTCCTTTTTCTCCACACATATAAAAAACTCCCATTCCATTCAAACACTTATCCGGGAAATTCATTCCAAATTTATCACATATGAGATAATCAGTATTTCCCTTCTTCCCTTTATCTATCATTTTCTCTACCATCCTCTTCTTCTCTAGATACTCTTCAATGAAAAAGGAATCAGATAATTCTTTACATATCCTATTAATATATGATAATATTTCTCCATATGATGAAAATACATATGAGACTATTTCTCTACTAAAATTGGTCTTAAGACCATGAAAGATATGATCCTTCTTACACATTGGATCTTGTGTATTTCTAGAGTTATCATTCCTTATACTAGGCACTATTTCTAAAGAATGGCATACACTACGGTAGTTTATGAATCACAATCCATAATTCGATACATATAAAATAAATAACATAAATTGAAACGTTTATCCACATAATCTAGAATCCTAAATATGTTTTCTTTGAGGAGTTACATACTCATAAATCCTTCATAATGTTTTGTAAAGAAAGTGTGAATTATCCTAAGCATATCCCCCTAGAGAGTCGTAACCAAGAGTGTAGCAAGGATTGTTGTCATGTACCAGGATACTTATGGTCACGCTCGAAGCTCTTTGTCAGAGCTTTCACACCTAGACACATCTATGTGAGATCCGCCTCTACCAATTCGTATCTAGATAGGGTTTTATTACTTGGAAAACTCACAAAATCTCTATACTTCCAAAATTCTAGTATGTTCTTCTATACTAATCTGCAATGTCTATCTTGGGGTAATGTTCTCAAAATTGTGTTTATCTAAATCTAGTTTCCATGTTTTTTACTAATCTTCCTCTAATACAAACTGTATTTCCCCCACCCCAGTTTCCCAAAGATGGTGCATTATTTTAATACATTGGCATGATTAAAAGGGATCATGTCCTGAAAGACTGATCAGTTTAGCAGTCCTGGAAAATAGATTACATATATGAACATTAAATTAAACTTTCTAAAATAAAACACAACTTAAATAAATCTTTTAGAACACTATTATTCCCCTAGCTTTACCCTTCAAATCAATATAATTACACTTCTTCACATACAGGAAAAAGTAAAACATAAGAAATGGGTGAGCTCAGATGCATAGTAATGATAACAATATAGCAGAAACTATCATAAATAAGCATAAATATTTAAGGATTGTATAAGACAAAAACAAAATATTTTTAAACCTAAAAATCAGAATAATATGGAAAATATAAATCAAATATTTCCTATTAGATATTCACATGGAAATTCTACTAGTAGAATTATCAAATGCAATATCAATATCTAATTTTATAATGACGGAATGAATAATGCCGGACATCATAACCACATATTAAAGACCTCATTCCAAGAATACAAATAACATTTTGTCACATTAGACCGACCGAAACATCAAGGAGAAATAGCGGGATCTTCCCATCACATACTATGTCCAATGCATTCCTCATATAAAAAAGATGAAACATAACATAAACATTCATATTAAATCTTCTATATGAAATGTTAATACATTAACCATAAACCATGAATGGTATACAAATAACACATCCACAGTCAAACAAATCATAACCCCTTATATACAATATAGATGTTTTTATTATATTAAATCAACCTCCATCAAGAATAATATCTAATAAAAGATGTTGAAATTGTTGAAAATAATCAATAAAATCCCTGGAGTGAGATAATCATTTTCAAGAAACATTTAAAAGTAACACAATTTATAAAGGAATTCATTAAAAAAATATTTTTTAATCAAAGTGTCCCATACCACTTTGGATCTTTTGAATGAAATTAACACTTTAAAAAATCATGTCTACATAAACAATTCCTTAAAATATTTTTCAAATCATTGACATTAATTATAAGATTTAGAAAAATAAATCATTTAAAACATTTAAGTATTATATAGTTAAATATTCCCTTCCATAAAAACATAAAATATTCCATTTGAATAATTTTTAATGAAACATGGACATATATTATAAATATAACCCAATACATACTTACAGATAAACTATCTAAGATAATAATGAGATTGAAAAAATAACCCTTACCTTGTACCTTCCTTTGGTCGAGGGTACGTTTAACCTCCTGTATAATGACAATAGAATTTTATTAAATTATAACATAACCATATTCATATTTATGATGTCATATAGGATTCATTTATGTCATTATACTACCCATTTAATAATAATTTCTAAATTAATATAACATTTCGGTTTATAATCGCTTTCTTTATTATACGTGTTTTAACTTGTTATTATTGATCGTATAACTTATATCATTATTAAATTGATTCAGGAATATAAAAAATTATTTATGTATCATATATATTCAGAATATAAGTATGTATAATAGACAGATATATGAAATGGAAAACACTGTTTAGGGAGATGGTAGGTTGTATGTACACATAAACACTATTTCTGTTTTCATATCGTATAGAATGGAAGTAAATGAATGAAATGTAAGTAAACACACACACACAGATATATATTTTTATTTATATATATATATATATATATTTCTAGTAGCATTATAATGTCCTATATTACATACTTATTAATAGTATATATATATAATCATCGTTGAATGGTGAACGTGGAAATGAATCTCATCGCGTCGTGGAGACGGTACGTCGTACGTATGCACAAGCGATGATATTATTATATTGATGGTGAAATAGTATGTAATTTGATGGTGTATTATATATACATAATCACAAACATGTTATATTTATTATTTACATGAGTAATGCATCATTATTATACCCATTTAACTATAGAAGTGTTGAATAATAAACTACACAATGACATGGAGACGGTAAGCCATTCGTACGCATATTTAGTTACTTTTTCATTCATAGGATGGATAGAATAATGAGCATTGTTATGCCATATTTATAATAACATCATAATATTGAGAAGTTACTTATGTTATTTTTTTATTATGGAAAAAAGAAATCAAAGAGTAAGTGGAGGAAAAAAATTACTTTAAAAGAGGTGATGAAGTTACTACTACTTCTTCTTGTTCATTATTTTGATTTGAAAAAAACGGACTCTAGAAGATGGATTCTGATCAAAGTAAAAAATAAAAGATAATGTGAGGTTATTTGGAATGATATATTAGTGTGGTATGGACAATAAAAGTGTCTTTGGAGGTGTGATTTTAAGATAAGGGTAGTACAATTTTAAAAGACAGGGGATGGTCACTTTTGGAAACGATTGAAATATTATTTTATTATAAAATCATTTTCATTTTATACTGGCTCTAAGTAGATTTTTTTTAGAGTCTACTTTGGGTATGGGTTTAAATACTTTCATAAAATTGGTTTTTGACATATTTATTTCACCATATTAACCTTATCTTTTAGATTTAATATTTAGATAAATTGTTTATCTTTTATAATATCTTCTTGTATTTTAATATTATATTGATAATACATATACTATAAAATTCCAGAAAACCTCAAGTTGTTCATTTATGACATATCTATCATTATATAAGTCCTTTTTCTGAACCATAGATTTTTAGGAATATTATTTCACTTAATAATATAGTATATGTTTCAAAAATTTGTTTATGTTAATTTTGACACTATTTAGTATTGGGTTTTTGTGAAAGTAAAAAAACATGATTACATGAAAAAAATATAGTAAACAAACCCTAACATATCATATTAACTTAGAAATTCTATGTCAAGTACCAAAACCCTTAATTTACATTTATTTTCATATTTATAATATCATTTTTTAATCATTCACTAATAAGGTAGTTACTGCATCATCATTATGTCATAAATAAATTTAATTATTTAATATATAAAAATTATAATAAAATAAAATTATCTAGAAAATATTTTTATATTTCTAATAAATATTTATTTACCAATTTATCTTAAGTATAACCCTATATAAAAAATGGTTTAGTTATTAAACATTGAATTTAACACTTTAAACTCTTCTTTAAATAAAATAATAATAAATGTCTTAATATAATCCATATTGGACAAAAGGATCATAAATTTATTTATAATGTTGATTTTGGTGTAAATAAACTTATCCAATATAATTAAGACACATGTTAGGAAAATTATAATATCATTTGTTCCTTTTATTACCTTATTTACTTTTAACCATGGTAAATAAAATACAAAAGTTACTATTCACAAAAATTTATTTTCCTTCTATTGAACATCATTTTAATTACTGATTTTAGCACTATCTCTTTGATTTTTGAAATTCATTTCACAGAAGCGATAAAATTATGTTTTATGAAAATTTGCAAATATGCCAAGAAGGTGGAAAAAAAAGCTAAAAAATTCAACAAAATTCATTACATCTAATCTTTTTATAAATTTAATCGAATGAAATAAATATAACTAATATCGGTATTATGTATCTATTTTAACTTTAAATTAAAAATAAAATAAAATAATAATTATTTAAATAAATGTCTGTTTTAAACAATAGCGTAGTGTTTTTCACTATTTATCAAATATTGTAAGTTTTCAGAAAAATACCAATAATTCACCCTAAGATAATTTTGATCTTATGAATACAAAAATAATGTATATTTTATCAAATTCAAAACATGTGAGTTTCAATAATTAATTTCAAATTAATTCCCATTTTCAATACTAGAAAGCAGGTTTTTAAGAAGTAAAAACAATCAAAATATTGACATGTGTTTATGTACAATTTAATTGTGAAATTACATACAATGACCTAAATTATATTAAATTATAAAAATATAATCTAATTATAATTTAAATAAACTAAAATTCATAATTTAACAATTTAAATTATTTAAATTAAAAAAGTTGTTATGAATTAAAATTTCGTATTTATCAATATTCATCAAAATATGAAAGTCATTATATTAGTACCAAATATTTATTCAAACTAATTGTTTTCCCTCTTCTATAGAGGAATTTAATTTAATTAATTTTTATATATAAATGTTTCAAATTTTGGATTTTAAAAAAAGTACTCCATTAAAAGGTGGTAAAATTGCATTTTTTTTAAAAATACTTCTTTTATCTGAAAGAAATGAATTTTTTCTTATATTATGTATAATATAAACATAATATTTATTATAACATTATATGGAGTATATTAAATCAAAATTCAGTTAATATTATTCATGTCTTCTTTTTGAACGTCTATTTTGGTAGGTCGTGGTGAGCACGAACTCGGTGTTGTTTGTAGTGCAAGCTATTGAATTACTTAAAAGAGATAACATACTATATAATCTGAGGTTTTTACATTATACCCTTCTTAAATAAATTGAGTCCCTGAAATTTGAAATTTTTCTTCAAATATAAAAGGATTAAAATAGAAAATACCTTTTTTTGGAAAACCCTTATGGGAAGTAGGGTTAATAAAAAAATTTCATAATTAGAGATAAATGGAAAGGAAAAAGTCATCACAAAATTTGGTATTGGAATTTGAGAACATTTATAGAAATTATAGACACTTAATTTTAGGAAAACCATAAATATTTATAGAGAGTTATTAAAGTAATCAATCAAAAAAAGGTGAACAATAAATGGAGAATTGAGGGCTTCAAAGCCACAAAATTATGATTAGTTAAAATATCACCAGTCCAACAAAACATAAGGTATTATGATAAAACATCTTTTGTTTTGAGAATTTTCACTAATATTTAAAAATTAACGACTTCATAGAATACGAAACAAACTAATACCTGACAAGTGGAGTTCTATCCTATAACTAATTTCTACTACAAACTCATCTTTCACTCCAAAAGATAATAGAACTCTAAAATATTCTTTGTATCCTAATCATATAGGGTTCAAAAAAATTATTTATAAATAATATATTATACCTTTTTAAAAAATACATTATATAATCCAGGACATCACATAGTCCAGCGGTAGGTGGTGCACCCTTGTCGCCCTTCGGTTGCAGGTTCAATTCTCGTTGATTTGTCGGACGTGACGGGTTGTCGCCCAACCTCCGAGTAGTGTTTTTTATAACAATCCAAAAATAATATTAAGAAATTTATTAACCTTAAAAAATATTATCCAATTTCTAACATAATTCATTCCAACTTTTAGACATAACAATAATATATTTGTTCAAACTCAGTGTCCAAAATTTTTAAGGAAAGTAAACAAAATTAAGATCTCTTCTTCCATATAATAACTTGTAAATACCTTCATCATTTATTTAAATATTACATTGTAACACGCTAGATTACCATTAATGCTTATTCAATACATTCTTGCTCCCTTATTCCATATATAATACTACATATACACCTTAAATCCAAAAATATTGTGAACTCCAACAATAATAGAACAAACAAACAATTAATTAGTTCAAAGATAGTCAATAATATCCAATATACTTTATCGAACTCAACTATATCTTGTTTTGAAATCATTGTCTCTATTTTAGAAACATATTAAGGGTTATATTTCCCCCAACTATATATTGTCTAAAATTTTTAACTGGAAACTATGTCACTTTACTTGGTTCTATAAATTCTCAATTCCTTAAGTAAAACACACTCTAGTATAATTCTTATATACTTTATATTTCATATAACTTGTACTCAAATGAATCAATTCTTTAATAAAAACTTAATAACACTAATAATTCATCTTAATATACAGTAGAATCATTACAAGATTTTTATCTAATAGAATCATTTGGGGTATACTCTGATGATTTGGATATTTATTCGTGTTGTCTCCCAACTCCATGTAGATAAAGAATTGTACATTTGAAACCTTTTTATCATACCATTGAAATCACGAAAATTGTTTCCTTTTTTCTCTCACGAACATTGTTTCCTTTTTTATACACACTTGTAGAAGAATCTTATTTCATTCAAGCAATTACCAGGGTGATTCTTTCCACAGTTATCACATATGGGAAAAATGCATCTTTCCCTTCATCCTTTCATCTATCATTTTATTTACCACACACTTCTCCTCTATATTCCATTCAAATTCATAGGACTTAGAGAATTTGTTATATATCTTATTAACAAATTATATTATTTCTTTATATGATAAAATTACATGGGAGAATATTTCTCTTATAAATTTTTTCGTAAGACCATGAACAATATGATACATATTACTTTATGGATCATGCGTATTATTGGAGTTCACATCCATTCTACTGGGCACCATTTAAAAAATAATGGAATACAATAGGTTACTTTATAAATTTCAATGCATAATTCAAAACTTTTAAAATAAATATTATAAATTGAAAAGTTTATGCATATAATCCATAATCATACAAATGTTTTCATTGAGGAGGTATTTACTCATAAATCCTTCATAATGGTTGGTACAAAAATGAAAATTATCCTAAGCATATCCCATAGGAGTTTCATAACCAAAAGTGCAGTAAGGCCCGTTGTCATGTACCAGGATACCCCTGGTCAAGCCCGATACTCCTTCTCGTAGTTTTTACTACTATGTAGATTTGTTCTTGAGTCGCCTCTATCTGTTCATATCTGCACAGGGATGTATTTTTTAGAAAAATCTAAAATATATATGTTAACAAATTCTAGTAAGTTCTTCTATTCTGATCCTCAATGTCTATCTTAGGGTAATTTTATCTAATTAGTGATTATCTGAATCTATTTTCCAAGGTTTGTAATTAACTTTATCTGATACCAACTGTAATTCCTGGACCCTAGTTACGCAAAGCCAATGCATTATTTTAATACATTGGAATGATTATAAGGAATCAAGTCCTGATGGAAGAATCTGTTTAGAAGTCTTGGAAAATAGATTACATATATGAACAATACATTACAATTTCTAAAATATAACACAACATAAATAATCATCTGAGAGAACCATTATCCCCCTATCTGAACCCTTCATATTAATTACAATACATTTATTTGCATACTGGAAAAAATAAATCATAAGAATGGGGTGAGATCATATGCTAAGTAAGGATAAAAATATTGTGGAAACTATCACAAATAAGCCTTAACATTTAAGGCAATTTATAAGAATATAAGTAATGCCTTTCAAACATAAATTCAGTATAATGTGAAAAGATAAAAAAATAATTCCATTTACTTAATCTCATGGATATTCTACTAGATGAATAGTCACATGAAATATCAATAACTGATTTCATAAGGGTGGAATGCATAATGTCGGATATTATAACCACATAGTCAAACCCTCATTTAAAGACTAAAAATATGACTTTATCAATGCCTTGTACCAAGACACTAGTTTGTCTCATGAGACCTACCAATGCATCGAAAAGCCACAATGAGCTCCACCCGTCACTTACTAAGTCCAATACAATACTCATATGAAAAAGTTGAATCATAACATCAACATTCATATTAAAATAAGTATACGCAATTTTAATACATTAACCATAAACCATGAATGTTATAAAAATAGAAATCCACATTCAAACATATCATAACTCATTCAATACAATATGTAAGTATCTATCATAGTAAATCAACCCCAATCAAAAATAATATCCAATAAAGGATGTTGAAATAGTTGAAAATAATAAAAAAACTCTATGAGATAAATACCCTTCTTTTAGAAATCATTTAAAATGCACACAATTTATAAAGGAAGTCATTCAAAAGATGTTTTTTAATTAATGGGTCCCATACCACTTTAAATATTTTGAAATAAATTAGCACTTTTAAACAATCATGTCTATCAAAGTAAATCCTTAAAATCATTTTTTATACAAGGACATTAATAAAAATATTTAAGAAAATAGATCATTAAAAACATTTAAAATGATGATCTAAATAAACAGTGCCTTCCCTAAAAATATAATATATTCCATTTTAAAAAAATTTAATGAAATGTGGACATAGAAGATAAATATTTCCAAATATATGCTTACAGATAAACAATCTCAGATATTAATGATATTGAGGACATAATCCTTACCATTTACTTTCCATTGGTCGCTCTACTACAAAAACGGGAAAAGGATGCGCTACACATTTATCAGCTCTAAAAACAAGCTCTCATAAAGGATACCCCTTTATCAACACTTCTATTAGTAGCACTGATAAAGGGGGGGATTTATCAACACTTTTCTCGAGCGCTGATAAATGTTATGTTTCGAAAAAAAATATTTCAAGAAAAATAATATTTTTTTATATAAGTATATTTATATTGATATAAATACACTATATATTTTTTAAATATGTTATTGATAAGTATAAATAGGAAATTACATTTAATATATAAGAAATATATTGAAAATGGCTTCGAAATATTTTAATAAAATATTATTAATTAATAATTTTCTAATTATTATCGATTAAAAATCATTTAACAACAATTTGAGGACACAAAAAATATAAAAAATTAATAAATGATCTAAAATGTGTTGAAAATGTAACTCAAACATCAAATGGCCATAACTTTTGATCCAGGTGTCCTTTTGAGCTCTATAGTATATCAAATCGAAGCCTACGACGAGCTCTACATGCAAGTTACCCAGGAAAAGCCTTTGTCACATTATTTGATCCAAATAAATGCCCAGAAGGTTACCAAAACTGAGTTTTTTGTTGGGATACCCCGATTTTTTAATATTCAAACAAGTATAACTTCTTATCTGGATTTCCGTTAGGCCTGTACCACATATCATATTGAATATTTTTCATTTTCTTCGATTTGACTGGTTGTGGCGTGGAAACGGAATTCGAGATTATATTTTATGGTCGTTTTAACATTCTATGGATTTTCAAATACACATATATAAGTATTTATTGATAAATATATGTGTGTGTGTGTGTGTGTTGGTGTTTATGTGTGTGTCTGTGTGTTGTATATATGTACATATATATGTATTTATTTATTTACTTATAAACACACATCAAAAACATTTTTTTTCATAAATGTATTTAAAACTAATCTTTACAAGTACTTTCTATGGATTTTCAAATACACATATATATGTATGTATTCATAAGTATATATGTGTTTGTGATTGTGTGTCACTTTATGTGTGTCTATGTGTTGTATATATCTATGTGTTTATTTATGTATTTATTTATTCATAAACACAGATAAAAAACATATTTTTTCAAAAATTTATTTATAAATAATCTTATATGTATATATTAATATACAAATAAATATACGTATAAATAATTATAAATAAAAATATGTATATAAATATGTAAATATATGAATTAATATATATATGATAATATATGAATAAATATATTTATATTAATATGAATAAATATCAATATATGAATAAATATAACTATATATAGATATATCATTAAATAGAGAACAAAACGAAATGGCATAGTGGTAAAGCTGCAGCCGCGAAAGGGGGGAGGTCCTAGGTTAGAGTTCAGGTGGAAGCAAAGGGGGTGCGCGCATATGAGGATGCGCGGCAAGAGAAGTGCACCAACTACATCCTATCACTGATAAAGGGTGTGTGAATGGATGATAAAAGCACTCCCCACATTATTTTTATTTTGTTTAAGTTTTTTTTTTATTTTTTTGACCTTTATCAGCGCTAAAAAAAGCCCTGTTAAAGGGGTCTTTTATTAGTACTTTTTTAGCACTACTAAAAGCGTCATTTTTCATCACTTTTCATAGCGCTGATAAAAGGGACCACCCTATAGTAGCACTGAGATTTACAACACATTTTTAGCACTGCTAAAGCCCATTTTGAGTGCTAATATAGGTCGTTTTGTAGTAGTGTCAAAGGTACATTTAATATAAGGCCGCAGCCTTAAACCTTACTTAAAATTGAATTAAATGAATAATTCACATTGAGGATCTTTTCAGGATTAGAGTTTTAGAGAATTAGGACATAACTATTACATGTCAAAAGATTACAAAGTAGTCTCTTCTATTAAATTTCCATAAAATAAAAAAAACTCTTAAAAAGAAACATGTCTAGTTTCATGTTTTAGGTAGCATGACTTTCCCTTGATCCCATCCTTGACCCTATTCTACGCTAAGTCCAGTGAAAAACATTTCAAAAACATGGGATGAGCATAAAAACTCAGTAAGGGATACCCAAAGAATAAAAACTGTTAGTTTATCAAAACGAAAAGTAAACCATGTATACTTTATCAAGGTAATAATTTTCACCTTTATGAAGTAGTAAAAACACTTCACTGAATAAAATATAATTACATACCTATTTGTAACCAAAGGATTACCATAAAACCCATATAAAGAACACATAACATATATAACGGTAACTTGGGACATAAACATACATAAGTGGAATAACCATTCGGTCGACTCCCACACATATCACTTAATGGAATAGCCATACGGCCAATTTCCATACATATTTAATGGAATAGCCATACGGCCAACTTCCATACCCAATGCATTGGAGGTTATAACGTAACCACCCATCCTGGTATTCACGGCACCACCCGTCATATGGTTTATAAGATAACCACCCATTAAAATGTCCAAGTACCAATATAAAATCATAAAACATAAAACCAATATAAAGGAATGATAACATTTCCACATTTCAATCACAATATATCTTAAATATAATGACATAATAGAATCCTTTTTCAAAAACATTTTCAATACCAAAATACATAAAAGAGTATATGGTATTTATTTTATTCTAAAAACATTACGGCTTGTTGAGAAATCCAAAGACCAAATAATACTCGCGGCGGTGGAAAAGGTCATTGTCACCGCGTACGTTAAAAGAAACATTCCTTTTTGTTGTTTTGTAAAACGCTTCGTAAAAAAAGATTCCTTTTGTATAAAAGTAAAAGTCAAAGGGGTTTATACACCGTATAAAAGAAAGTTGTGTATAAAACGAAATATGCCTTAATGAAAGGAGATTGAGACTAAGTCCCTTACAAAGACGGTATCCTTGGTTTAAGGATAAATCAATTACATAATTTTGTGTGAAAAACGAATACACCAAATATAAGTGGATATTAAGTGTAAAATAATCAATGGTCATTTACACATATTCAAAGTATGACATATTCAATAACTACATGTTGAACACAAAGAAATCGAAATTGGGTTAAGAAGTTCCCTTGATAGCCTAACGGCGTCACATCAAAGTGAGTTGATGAGAGATAATAAAAAGGGGTATCTCATCACTTGGACATAAAATTTACATCAATTAAGGATATATGAGAACATATCCCAACATAACAATATGTAAATTAAAAGACCCAACAAAAGAAGTCTTTTAAAAAGAGGAGGGTGAAAGGTTCCCTTACCGACATGGGTATCTTTCGAAACATACGCCCCGTGAAAGAAGGACAATACAACATTGATATAAATACTCATAAATGAAAGAATATTACACAATGAGTAAAATAATGGTCAGTACATACACCACTCAAAGGAAATTGTGGTAAATGTAGCATAAATATCAGAGGAATAAAACTGAGATGAAAAATCCCTTACGAAAACTCGGCAGCCTAACGGCGCCACTTAAAACTTCCAAAAATGGATTGATGAGATCAAATAGGGTATCTCATCACATTACAACAAAATTTACAGCAATAGGAATATGAAATAACATCCCTCATCATAACAAATATGAGCTTAAAATAAGTGACATAAAGGGGAGTACTTAAAAATAAAGAGAGAGGTTAGATCTCTTACGAAAATTCGGCAGCCTAATGGTGCCACTCAAAACTTCTAAAATGGATTGATGAGAGAGAATAGGGTCTCTCAACACATGAACATAAAAATTACAGTAAGTGTAATATAGTAACATCCCAATAACAAGAAAGATTATCTTTAGAGGTAATGACATAAAAGTGTGTACTTAAAAAAGAAAGAGAGGAGTAAGATCCCTTACCTCGGGTCCGACTTGACTCGATCGTTCTTTAACGTCCTGAATAATAAACTTGAGTTAATTTATACTTGATTAAGAACCTTTTTCAAGCTTATTATTCTTTTTATATCACTTATTTACATGTTATAAACATTATGTAATCATTAAGTTAATAATGATTGTTTTGTCGATATTTGGTTCTTAAGTCGAAAGTGGACTTCTTACAATTACATGTTGTTGGTGTGGTCAAAGGTTCTTTATATCCAGAATGACATTCCTGATTTGGATATCATATATGTCATATATATCCAGAATATACATGTATTTATAATATTACATAATCATTTAGAGGTAAGAAATGAAATGCACCGTTCATGGAGACGGTAAGTCGTACGTATGCATGAACGCTACTTTCATTTCTTTGTCATATTAATGGAATTAAAACTAAATGAGAGGTATGTATATTTTAATGACAGAATTATATTCATCATTTAGATGTATCATTCATCATATATATCCATTATATACATGTACTTATAATAGTACATTACATTTGGGGATAAGAAATGAAATGCACCGTTCATGGAGACGGTAAGCCGTACGTACGCATGAACGCTACTTTCATTTCTATCTCTTACTTTAATGGAAAGAAATAATAATGATATAGAGTTATATAATAATTCCAGTATAACATAATATATAATAACATTAAATCCATCCTTTATACGTTCCACGTATGGCATTAACGAATCACATCACTTTGAGGGGGCGGTAGTCCGCACTTCCTAAAATGAAGATATCGCGTATACCCATAATGGAAGCCATAACATTAAGACACAAATGAAAAATAAAGAATCATAAGTAAAACATAAACATATTATATATCATATATAAAAATATTGACATCATAATGGCCACCTTTGAAGGTGTTAAATGAGTATTGAACAATCATCGTTTCGGGAGGCAGAATTTCGCCATTCACGGAAACCGTATGTTCTTTAACCATTTGATGTAGTTGTGTGAGAGTGTAGCTCGAATAAATATTATAAAAACATCCTAGTATATTTAAGATACTGGTTTTGTTACAAAAGAAGTAAATAAAAAGAGTTTAGGGGGTTGGAGAAGCAAAATAAAACAAATGAACATGAGAGAATGAATTACCATTAAAAGTGTAACTCCTTTTGATTTGAGCCTAAAGGCTTCCTTTGAAAGGATTATGCCCAAAGTTAATCCTCTAGGATTAGGAGAGGGATGTGGAGAGAGTAAATGAGCTGGGGTTGGCCGAGCCAAAGGCTTGAGGAGTGTGTGAAATGAGGTAGAGGTGGGGGCCTTTTATAAGAGGAGAGGAGGGGCACTTTTGGAAAGTAAAGAAATATTACTTTATTTGAAATTTTTTTTCGGTTTTAAAAGGTCCCACATTGATATAATTCGTGGATAAGGTGATAATGGTTCGAAATACACTCATCCAATTGGTTTTGGACATGTGTAGTTCATAGATTTTACATTATCTTTCCATTTTATTTAAATCTTCAAATAATGATGTCATCGCTGCATCATTATTATGTCATAAATAATTTAATTTATTTAATGTCTAAAAATTATAAAAAAATACTATGATGTAGGAAATCTTTTTATATTTCCAATTACTATTTATAATCAAATATCTGATCTTTATAACCCCATGTAAAAATTGTTTTCGTAAAACATATTATGTTTGTGTCATTTTTACTTTTACATTAAATAAAAAGTTATTTATGTCATTTCCCAACCAAATTGTCTCTATGGGGTCCCCAAGTTGACCCATGGCTTGTCTTGGTCGTCCATGACACATCCAATGAGGGCATGACATGTTTCAAGCTCATATTATTTTATTAAAGCATTATTTTTACCATAAACTACACTAATTACCACTAATCGCGATTAAGAACTTAATAAGTTACAATTAACCAAAAAATTATTATAATCTCATTGAACCACATTTTAATTCTTAATGACAACCATGTATGTCGGATTTTTGAAATTCAAAACACAATGAAGGCAAAATTTCATTTCAACAGAAAATCAGTCTTTATAAGTACCACTTAGTGGTTTCACTATTCATCAAAAATTGATGTTTTTCAGAAAATTACCAAAAATTCACCCTAAGATATATTTGATATTACGAATTCAAAAATGAAGTCTATTTTACAAAATTCAAAATACATAAGTCACATTAATTAATTTAATAATTAATTCCCGCTGTCAGAGCAAATAGCGTGTTTTTATGAAACAATAAGTATCAAAAGATTGACACTAGTTTAAGTCTAATTTCAAAGTGAAATTAATTCCAACGACCACTATTGGATTTAATGGTAAAAATATTTTATAATTTCACTTTAAAACCAAATCAAAAGATAATCTAATCATATAAATAAATTAGATTAAAAAGTGGTTTTGAATTAAAAAACAACATTTTACACTATTCATTAAAAAATTGAACTTTATCAGAAAGATGCCAAAAATTTACACAAAGTAAATTTTGATGTCCCGATTCTTAATAAGAGTTTTATTTGGTCCAATAGAATTTATAAGAGTGGACAAAACTATATTTAATGACGGTTCGCCATCAAAAGGTGATAAGTGAACCTTTAGTGAAAACTAGGGCATATGCGTCTAAAATTGAATTCTTTCCGTATTTTAAGCCATTATATTTTATTGGATAAATGTAAAAACATTTAAAAACATAGATTATCATATTTTAGTTATTTATATCCATTCGAACCAATACAACGGCTACATGTTAACTACCATTTAAAATAATATTATTTTATTGTTAGAGTGCAACGTAAGATTCCCAAGAAACTCGTTGTTGCGTATTGGGTACGCCATCGGGCATAGCATCCCCTTTAAAGTCATATTAATATTTTATTCACAAATTTGGATAAATAAGAAAATGTCATATTCTTTATTTATTTGGGGTGTTACATCCTTCCCCCCTTTTGGGAATTGCGTCCCCGCAATTTTTAAAATTGAGCTTGGAAACATCCTTGGAAGTCCCACATCGGAAGAAGAGTCGGTAAAACAATCACTTTAAAATAAATAAATATAAGTACAACGGTCACCCGAGTTAACCCATACTAGGATTCCAATTATGAAAACATGGACATGGAGGAGAAAACATAGGGTCATGTTCTGATGGAGAGTGATATAAAACATGTTTAGGAGAAAGTTAACCATGAGAGAATCACAAACTTGTGATGGGTTAAACGGTATTCGATTCCCCAGTAGGAAAATTTAATAGACAACATTTTTGTTTTAAGTTACTTTTTATTGAGGAATTTATTCATAAGGAAACATAATCACTTATCATGTTGACTCTCAACTTTTATTATATTCCTTACACAAACTCATATTTTCTCCTAAAGGCGAGTATTTAGGAAGACTTGTTCAAATAAAGAGTACTATAATCAACTTCTAGAGAATTACCTAACACAAAAAAAGAAAACTATATACTTCCCATATCTTTAGACTTTAACCAAAACCAAAACCCAAAAGATTAGTACAATATCAGATAACCCAGAAAAGGATAACCCATTAGTAAGAAAATCTATTCTTAATCTCAAAAATTTGTCTAACAAAATCCAAAGTTCAACGAGGACCATTCTATAATCAATTTGTCCATAAAATTCTTCAAAGTAAACCAAACTAAGATTGAAACACAAATATTTGAAGTATTTAGTCACATAGTCTTCCATGTTAAATCGTATCATTTATCTCCAAACAACATCAGTTGCTCATAAAGTCTCGTATTGAAAAGTAATTAACCTAATCACATATCCTCCATGATAGGTTAATCATTTTCATAAATAACCCAAAATCAAATTACTCTTAATTCATAAAATCATATAACTAGAAATAATCGGTCAAACTAACCAGTGACTTCACGTAGTCCAGTGGTAGGCGATAAATAGCAGTCGCACTTTGGTTGTGGGTTCAATTCCCGCAGCTTTGTCAGACGCGACGGGATGTCACATGGTCTGCGTGTTGACCTTTTTCCAAAACTATATAATTCTTAAAACATTCCCCAAAATGATATAAAATCTTCAAAAATAATCATAACATATTTTAACCTCAAGTTTATCTCATTTCTTTCATTTTCCATCATATCATAGAGTAACCCATAATTACCTAAAAAGTAAGGATCATATAAACCCAAATGGTTCTTTATAACTATGTCCACAAAAGAAGAGATAACTATTCCTTGAATAAAATTTCATATATTAAACATTAGGGTTACACATAATAGAAAAAGTCTTCTAATGTATCCCCATCATCAAAAGAGACTTAATACTCTTAAGAATTTCACCATAACTCTTGAAGCCCTTATATGTTGACATCTTACTCATTCAACATTATTTATGATCCATTAACCATTCCTTTCCAACTTATTCCGAAATACCTCTTTCCTAGAAACAAAATCATGAATAATATCTTATGATTCCAAAATAAGAAAACAATATTCATGAAATAATACATACCTTTGATTGGTCATTGTCAGTTTCTTCATCCTCAATCGGAATGGCATTAGGTATTGGTAAACGAGTATTTGTATGATCTTGGTGATCCCATTCACGAAACTTCTTCATAGGACATGTGTTTGCATAATGACCATGCACACCACATTTAAAACATTCAATTGATCCCTCAGAAAGAACTTCTTTCTCTTTCCTCGAGTCAACTGGATGCTTCCTTTTTCCATGGCAGGTTCTTGCTTTATGATCTTTATTTCCACATCTATAGCATATTTCTGTCCCTTTGAAACATTTTCCTAGGTGTTTCTTTCCACATCTTTGACACATAGGTTTTTGAACACACTTACCTTTATGATTATTACCTGTAGTTCTGTAGGGATTTGTTTCTCGCATACATGATGCCTTATAGAAATCACCAAGGTTTAGGTGGTCAATCATAACTCCAGATAGTTGGTTGAGGATAAACACAAGAGTTCTCATTACAGCTCCCATATCATTCAGTTGTTCGCTCAGAAAACTGTCACAGTTTCCTTCACATCCACTGTTACCTTGGTGCCTGCTAGATCCAGCCATTTACTAAAACCAAAAAGGGTCAGTGTGAGTACAACAAAAAAAAACCATCATTTACTAATGAGGAAGATAAAAACTAAGATATTCTTACTTGTTCACATTATCTAAAACTAGGACTCTGTCTGAAATCCTAACCATTATGGTAATGTCACTTATGCTTAGAGAATACCCTAACCTCTAAAGTTATCTAGACCGACCTTTGATACCAACTATAAGGCCCAAGCCTTAAACCTTACTTAAAATTGAATTAAATGAATAATTCACATTGAGGATCTTTTCAGGTTTAGAGTTTTAGAGAATTAGGACATAACTATAACATCTCAAAAGATTACAAAGTAGTCTCTTCTACTAAATTTCCATAAAATAAAAAAATCTCTTAAAAAGAAACATGTCTAGTTTCATGTTTTAGGTAGCATGACTTTCCCTTGATCCCATCCTTGACCCTATTCCACGCTAAGTCCTGTGAAAAACATTTCAAAAACTTGGTATGAGCATAAAAACTCAGTAAGGGATACACAAAGAATAAAAACTGTTAGTTTATCAAAACAAAAAGTAAACCATGTATACTTTATCAAGGTAATACTTTTCACCTTTATGAAGTAGTAAAAAGTCTTCACTGAATAAAATATCATTACATACATATTTGTAACCAAAGGATTACCATAAAACCCATATAAAGAACACATAACATATATAACGGTAATTTGGGACATAAACATACTTAAGTGGAATAACCATATGGTCGACTCCCACACATATCACTTAATGGAATAGCCATACGGCCAATTTCCATACATACTTAATGGAATATCCATACGGCCAACTTCTATACCCAATTCATTATAGGTTATAACGTAACCACCCATCCTGGTATTCACGGCACCACCCGTCATATTGTTTATAACGTAACCACCCGTTAAAATGTCCAAGTAACAATATAAAATCATAAAACATAAAACCAATATAAAGGAATGATAACATTTCCGCATTTCAATCACAATATATCATAAATATAATGACATAATAGAATCCTTTTTCAAAACCATTTTCAATACCAAAATACATAAAAGTGTATATGGTATTTATTTTATTCTAAAAACATTACGGCTTGTTGAGAAAGCCAAAGACAAAATAATACTTGCGGCGGTGGAAAAGGTCATTGTCACCGCGTACGTTAAAAGAAGCATTCCTTTTTGTTGTTTTTTAAAACGCTTCGTAGAAAAAGATTCCTTTTGTATAAAAGTAAAATTCAAAGGGGTTTATACACCGTATAAAAGAAAGTTGTGTATACAACGAAATATGCCTCAATTAAAGGAGATTTAGACGAAGTCCCTTACAAAGACGGTATCCTTGGTTTAAGGATAAATCAATTACATAATTATGTGTGAAAAACAAATACACCAAATATAAGTGGATATTAAGTGTAAAATAATCAAAGGTCATTCACACATATTCAATGGATGACATATTCAATAACTACATGTTGAACCCAAAGAAATCGAAATTGGGTTAAGAAGTTCCCTTGATAGCCTAACGGCGTCACATCAAACTGAGTTGATGAGAGATAATAAAAAGGGGTATCTCATCACTTGGACATAAAATTTACATCAATTAAGGATATATGAGAACATATCCCAACATAACAATATGTAAATTAAAAGACCCAACAAAAGAAGTCTTTTAAAAAGAGGAGGGTGAAAGGTTCCCTTACCGACATGGGTATCTTTCGAAACATACGCCCCGTGAAAGAAGGACAATACAACATTGATGTAAATACTCATAAATGAAAGAATATTACACAATGAGTAAAATAATGGTCAGTACATACACCACTCAAAGGAAATTGTGGCAAATGTAGCATAAATATCACTGGAATAAAACTGAGATGAAAAATCCCTTACGAAAACTCGGCAGCCTAACGGCGCCACTTAAAACTTCCAAAAATGGATTGATGAGATCAAATAGGGTATCTCATCACATTAAAACAAAATTTACAGAAAGAGGAATATGAAATAACATCCCTCATCATAACAAATAGGAGCTTAAAAGAAGTGACATAAAGGGGAGTACTTAAAAATAAAGAGAGAGGTTAGATCTCTTATGAAAATTCGGCAGCCTAACGGCGCCACTCAAAACTTCCAAAATGGATTGATGAGAGAGAATAGGGTATCGCATCACATGAACATAAAAATTACAGGAAGTGTAATATAATAACATCCCAATAACAAGAAAGATGATCTTTATAGGTAATGGCATAAAAGAGTGTACTTAAAAAAGAAAGAGAGGAGTAAGATCCCTTACCTCGGGTCCGACTTGACTCGATCGTTCTTTAACGTCCTGAATAATAAACTTGAGTTAATTTCTACTTGATTAAGAACATTTTTAAAGCTTATTATTCCTTTTATATCACTTATTTCTATGTTATAAACATTATGTAATCATTAAGTTAATAATGATTGTTTTGTCGATATTTGGTTCTTAAGTCGAAAGTGGACTTCTTACAATTACATGTTGTTCGTGTGGTCAAAGGTTCTTTATATGCAGAATGAAATTCCTGATTTGGATATCATATATGTCATATATATCCAGAATATACATGTATTTATAATATTACATAATCATTTAGAGGTAAAAAATGAAATGTACCGTTCATGGAGACGGTAAGCCGTACGTACGCATTAACGCTACTTTCATTTCTTTGTCATATTAATGGAATTAAAACTAAATGAGAGGTATGAATATTTTAATTAAATAATTATATTCATCATTTAGATGTATCATTCATCATATATGTCCATTATATACATGTACTTATAATAGTACATTACATTTGGGGATAAGAAATGAAATGCACCGTTCATGGGGACGGTAAGCCGTACGTACGCATGAACACTACTTTCATTTCTATCTCATACTTTAATGGAAAAAATAATAATTATATAGAGTTATATAATAATTCCATTATAACATCATATATAATAACATTAAATCCATCCTTTATACGTTCCACGTATGGCATTAACGAATCACATCACTTTGAGGGGGCGGTAGTCTGCACTTCCTAAAATGAAGATATCGCGTATACCCATAATGGAAGCCATAAAGGTAAGACACAAATGAAAAATACAGAAGAATAAGTAAAAAATAAACATATTATATATCATATATAAAAATAGTGACATCATAATGGCCACCTTTGAAGGTGTTAAATGAGTATTGAACAATCATCGTTTCGGGAGGCAGAATTTCGCCATCCACAGAAACCGTATGTTCTTTAACCATTTGATGTAGTTGTGTGAGAGTGTAGCTTGAATAAATCTTATAACAACATCCTAGTATATTGAATATACTGGTTTTGTTAAAAAAGAAGTAAATAAAAAGACTTTAGGGGGTTGGAGAAGCAAAATAAAACAAATGAACATGAGAGAATGAATTACCTTTAAAAGTGTAACTCCTTTTGATTTGAGCCTAAAGGCTTCCTTTGAAAGGATTCTGCCCAAAGGTAATCCTCTCGGATGAGGAGAGGGATGTGGAGAGAGTAAATGGGAAGAGTTTGGCCGAGCCAAAGGCTTGAAGAGTGTGTGAAATGAGGTAGAGGTGGGGGCCTTTTATAAGAGGAGAGGAGGGGCACTTTTGGAAAGTAAAGAAATATTACTTTATTTGAAAATTTGTTTCGGTTTTAAAAGGTCCCACATTGATATAATTAGTGGTTAAGGTGATAAGGGTTCTAAATCCACTCACTCAAATGGTTTTGGACATGTGTAGTTTATAGATTTTACATTATCTTTCCATTTTATTTAAATCTTCAAATAATGATGTCATCACTGCATCATTATTATGTCATAAATAATTTAATTTATTTAATGTCTAAAAATTATAAAAAAAATACTATTATGTAGGAAATATTTTTAGATTTACAATGACTATTTATAATCAAAAATCTGATCTTTATAACCCCATGTAAAAATTGTTTTCGTAAAACATATTATGTTTGTGTCATTTTTACTTTTACATTAAATAAAAAGTTATTTATGTCATTTCCCAAACAAAGTGTCTCCATGGGGTCCCCAAGTTGACCCATGGCTTGTCTTGGTCGGCCATGACACAACCAATGAGGTCATGACAAGTTTCAAGCTCATCTTATTTTATTAAATCATTATTTTTACCATAAACTACACTAATTACCACTAATCGCGATTAAGAACTTAATAAGTTACTATTCACCAAAAAATTATTATAATCTCATTGAACCACATTTTACTTCTTAATGACAACCATCTATGTCGGATTTTTGAAATTCAAAAGACAATGATGGCAAAATTTCATTTAAACGGAAAATCAGTCTTTATAAGTACCACTTAGTGGTTTCACTATTCATCAACATTTGATGTTTTTTAGAAAATTACAAAAAATTCACCCTAAGCTATATTTGATATTACAAATTCAAAAATGAAGTCTATTTTACAAAATTCAAAATACATAATTCACATTAATTAATTTAATAATTAATTCCCCCTGTCAGAGCAAATAGCGTGTTTTTATGAAACAATAAGTATCAAAAGATTGACACTAGGTTAAGTCCGATTTCAAAGTGAAATTAATTCCAACGACCACTATTGGATTTAATGGTAAAAATATTTTATAATTTCACTTTAAAACCAAATCAGAAGATAATTTAATAATATAAATAAATTAGATTAAAAAGTGGTTTTGAATTAAAAAACAACATTTTACACTATTCATTAAAAAAATGAACTTTATCAGAAAGATACCAAAAATTTACACAAAGTAAATTTTGATGTCCCGATTCTTAATAAGAGTTTTATTTGGTCAAATAGAATTTATTAGAGTGAAAAAAACTATATTTAATGACGGTTCACCATCAAAAGGTGATAAGTGAACCTTTATTGAAAACTAGGGCATATACGCCTAAAATTGAATTCTTTCCGTATTTTAAGCCATTATATTTTATTGGATAAATGTAAAAACATTTAAAAACATATATAATCATATTTTAGTTATTTCTATCCATTCCCGCCAATACAACGGCTACATGTTAACTACCATTTAAAATAATATTATTTTATTATTAGAGTGCAACATAAGATTCCCAAGAAACTCGTTGTTGCGTATTGGGTACGCCATCGGGCATAGCATCCCCTTTAAAGTCATATTAATATTTTATTCACAAATTTGTATAAATAAGAAAATGTCATATTCTTTATTTACCTGGGGTGTTACATCTAACCTATTATATAATGACCATTGTATGTTATTATGTTATAAATTAAATATATTAATATTTATTATATCATACTGGATTCATTTATGCATTTATATTACTAATTTAATAATAATTTCCATGTTAAAATAAAATTTCATGTTATAGTTTCTTTCTTTATTATACAGGTTTTAACTTGTTATTATTGATCGTATATTATATATCATGATTAAATTGATTCTACAATAAAATAATTATTCTTGTATCATATATATTCAGAATATTGGTATGTATAATAGATACATATATGTAATGGAAAACACTGTTTATGGAGACGGTAGGCCATACGTACGTATAAACATTGTTTCTATTTTCATACCGTATTGAACGGAAGTAAATGAAAGAGATACAAGTAAAAACAAACAAACACACACACACACAAAGATATATATATATATAATGTATCAGAATTACGTTATATGTTACATTCTTATAAATAATATATATATTTATAATCATCGTTTAATGGTGAACGAGGAAATGAATCTCATCGCGTCATGGAGAGGGTAAGCCCTACATTCGCACGATGGATGATATCATTCTATTGATAGTGAAATATTAAATAATTGAATGGTATATTATATAAAAATAATCATTAACAGGTTATATTTATTATTAACATAAATTATACATCATTATTATACACATCCAATTATTGAAGTGTTGAATAACAAACTACACCACGACGTGGACACGTTAAGCCATACATATGCATGTATGGTTACATTTTCATTCATAGGATGGATAGAATAATGAGTATTTTTTACATATTTATAATAATATATCAGAAGGTAGAAGGTACTTGAGTTATTATTTTAGTATAGAAAATCAAAGAAAGAGGAACTGGAAGAAGAAAAGAACTTTGAAAGAGGTGATGATGTAATTACCCCTTCTTTGGGTTCTTCCCTTCGATTTGTTCAAAAGGGATCCATAGGATGGATTCTGATAGAAGTATGGAATATAGGTTAAGTTTATGTTAGTTGGGAGCATATATTATAATGGGTTGGTCATGAAAAATGGCTTTGTTATAACAAAATAATTATTGTTTTCTAATGGCTCAAAATGGATTTAGAAGGAGGATACTGTGTGGATGGGTCTAAATCCTCTCAAAAATTAGGTTTTAGACAAGTTTACATCACCATATTAACCTTATCATGTAGATTTAACGCTTAGTTAAATTGTTTAACTTTTACAATATCTTCGTGTATTTTTATATTACATAGTTAATAAACATACTATAAAATTCTGTGAAAACCTCAAGTGGTTAATTAATGTTACATCAATAATAATATAAGTCTTTTGTCCAAACAATATGATTTTATGAATATTATATCATTTAATAATATTGTTTTTCTTAAAACTAATTTATGTCAATTTTGACACTATTTAGTATTTGGTTTTTATGAATGTCAAAAGAAATTGAATACTCAAAAAATTACATTAAAGCAACCCTAAAATTTCATATTAACATCTAAAATTCTTGTAATTTATCATAAGTCTCAATTTAAATTTATTTTTATATTTATAATATCAATTATTTTAATCATTCATTAATAAGGTAATTACTATATAATCAATTTGTCTTAAAAAAATTTATTATTTAATGTCTAAAAATTATAAATAAAATACCATTATTTAGGAATTTTTTTATGTTTCTAATGAATATTTATAGTTAAATTTATCGTAAGTATAACCCTATATAAAAAATGTTTAATTAGTAAACATTGAATTTAACACTTTTAACTCTACCTTAAATAAAATAATAATAAATGTCCTGATCTAATCCAAGTAGAACAAAAGGATCATATTTTATTTCTAAGGTTGATTTATGTTGAAATACACTTATCCAATAGACTTAGGACCTGTGTTAGGGTAATTATAATATCATTTTTACCTTTAATTATACTATTAACTTTTAAACGTGGTAAATAAAATCCAAAAGTTACTTTTCACAATAAAATATATTCATCCAATTGAACCGAATTTTACTTAATTATGTCAATAATGTGTCTCAGATATTAGAAATTTAATTTATAAAAGAGTTAAAATTATGTTTTATGCAAATTTTCAAATGTGCCATAAAGGTGGGTAAAGACGTTAAAAATTTGGTTAAAATATTATAAATCTAATCTTATTATAAAATGACTCGAATTAATTACATTGAAATAATTTAGGTATTATGTATCTATTTTTACTTTAAAATAAATTTAAATAATAATAATTATTATTTAAATAAAAGTCAGTTTTAAACAATAACGTAGCGTTTTTCACTATTAATTAAAAATTGAATGTTATCAGAAAAGTAACATAAATTCACCATAGGATAATTTTGATACTATGAATTCCAAAATGATGTATATTTTAACATTTAAAAATCATATTAGTTTCACTAATTAGTATAAAATTAATTCATTTTGTCAAAACCAGAATGTAGGTTTTTAAGAAATTAAACTATCAAAATATTGTCTTCTATTTTTGTACAATTTAAATGTGTAATTACCTTTAATGACCTATTTTATATTAAATGATAAAAATATAATCTAATTATATCTTTAAACCACTAAAATTCATAATTTAACACTATAAATTATTTTTATTAAAAAATTTGTTTCTAATTAAAATTTAATATTTTTCATTGTTCACCAAAATTTGAAAGTCATCAGAAAAGTTCCAAAAAATTATCCAATACTAAATTTTTATGTCTTGCTTCAAAATAACTATTTAATTTAATTAATTTGAATATATTAAAGTGTCAAATATTGGATTTAAAAAAGGTTCTCAATTAAAAGGTTATAAAATATCATTTTTTTCAAAACTACTTCTTTTATCTGAAAAAGAAAATTAATTTGTTCTTATATAATGACTAAGAAAGACATAATATGGATTCTAAAATTATATGGATTATATTAAATTCACAGTACTGTTAATACTATTCATAACAGCTTTTTGAATTGCTAGTTTGGTAAGTCGTGGTGCACTCGAACTAGGGGTTGTGTGTAGCATAAGCTATTGAATTACTTTAAAGAGATAATGTACTATGAAATCTTTGGGTGTTATAATTATCAAAAATCAAATAATGAAAAATAAATTTTTTTAAATGTAGACACACATCACAGAGGGGCATTCATTCTCTATGTCATTATATTTAATATATATATATATATACCTGTGTGTATATATATTCTATGTGTGCATTGCTAATATATATATATATATATTAATATAATAGATTTATATCATTTATAAATATGTATATATATATATATATATCAATATGTAGGAATGCGTTCATATTTATTAAATACAAATATATATATATATACATTCATATATATAATATGTTTACCTATTCCCATGGGAATATATTGGTATAATGATTTAATTAAAAAATATATAATTTGGTTTTTTATTTTAATTAATAAATTGAACAAGGATATAATTAGTTTTAGATATTTCTATAATCAATAATGTTTTTTAGTTTTTAATAATATTTTTGTAAATATGTATTTATTTTTAAAAATAAAATTAATAACTATTTTACTATTTAATTGAAATTACTATTATTTTATATAGAAATTATAATTAAAATTATAGTTTTTTATTTATATATATGAATATTTATATTTATATTTATATTTATATTTATTTTATATTTATATTTATATTTATTTTATATTTATAATTATTTTATATTTATATTTATATTTATATCTATATTTATATTTATATTTATATTTATATTTATATTTATATTTATATTTATATTTATATTTATATTTATATTTATATTTATATTTATATTTATATTTATATTTATATTTATATTTATATTAAAAAACATTTAATTTTTTTTACATTCATAAATATGAATAATATTATTTTTTATATATAATTACTAATAATATAATTTGGTTCATATTTTTTAATATTTTTTTTGAAATTTACATAAAAATATTTAAATTTCAAATAAATAATCATATTTTTAAATTACAATACATAATATATATAATTATTATATATAATAATTTGTTTAATATAGATATTTTTTTAATATAGTCATTAATAATTTCAAATATAAAATATATTATACAAAAATTGTCCTTCAAATAATGGATGATAATTTATAAATATAATGAACAATAGTTAAATTTGATTACTAATCTTTAAAATTTTAGATTTATAATTAATAATATATACATATTTATATTATGTGTCTTCTATTGTAAATAATTTTATATTTAATATAATTTTTGATATTACATATAAAATTACACATTTATATAATTAGTAATATATTTCAAAAAACATTATAGATTTATCTTATATATTATATTTATAAATATAATATAGTTTACATATAATCATTAATTATTAGTTTTTATACATATGATTAACAATTTATTTATTTTTTGAATAAAAAATATTATTTTAATCATCTAACTATTTATTTTTAGGTAAATGTAGTTAAAAAAATTAACAATAAACTTAATGACTAGAAGTGTTCCCTAATTTGAATTGTACATCGATTCTTTCCACAACATGAATATTGGGTTTGAATATCCATGGTCTCCCCTGACCTAAGATTTTTTACATATATTGGAGATTTTTTTGTTTTTTTAATCACTGGTAAAGACTTCCTTTTACAAGCATTGTATTTTTCAGAAATATTTTTTCATTCTTATCACCACAAAAAATTACAAAGTTAAATGTGTTCATTATCAGTGTTAATGATTGTAGGCTATATAAAGTGTACTATTATCAATTATTTTGACAATGATGTAAAAGAGTTCTTTCCACATTTTTAAATGAACTCAAGTCATCTCACAACTCCCCCTTCATCATCACATTATCACAGAAGCTGACACCTATAATGTTTACATTGAAATACATCAGAATTGTTGACTTCAAGAACCGATGGTATGTAATTCAAAACCTAGTATTAATGAGTTTTCTACTGATCATATATTTGATTCTTTTCTCGCCATCATTCATAATTTTGTGGATATATATACACACATACACATGAAATACTAAATGTATATACATACATTATCATAATATATATGTATACATATATATGTTTTTATATATATTAATACATGTTTGTGTGTGTGTGTGTCTATGTATGTGTGCTTGATTGTTTTATTTATATAAATTTTTTTGCTATCTTAATATTTATATACACATATATATACAAATTTATATATTTACACATAAATTTTTATTTTGTTCTTGTATTTATGTATATATATTATATCTGCTTATATATATAAAGTAATGTAATTATATTTATATATATATATATATATTAATGTACTATAAATGTGTACGTTATATGTATTAATTTACCATTATATATGTATAAAAGGTATATTTTAACTGAATTTTGTTTTATAATTTTTTATGTATTTATTTTCAGTTTAGGGGTTGTCTTTTTAATCAGTGTGTGTGTGTGTGTGTCTATATGTATATATATATGTATCAGTATATATATACACACACTCATTCACACATACCTACATAATTATATATTTACATAGAAATTGTTAATTTATATATATATATATAGAAATTTTATTGTGTGTGTATATATAGTGATATATATTTAAATTAAGACATTATATGTTTTCTTTTTAATATAGATGTATAAATGATACATTAAAATTATACCTTTTATTCATTTTTTCATAGAAAAATATGAATTATATAGAACCAAATTTAATGAATATGTATTATAAATGTATATATGTGGGTCATCTGAAAAAAAGTATAAGGATTTTGTTAAAGAGTTCACCAAGATTGTTATAGATCATTTAAATAAAACATCTAATAATTAGTTTTCTATACTAAAATTTTAGTTATTCAATATAAATTTTTATTATTGAGCTATAATATCTTTCATGGAATATATCAATATTTTACAATTAAAAAAAACATTCAAAAAATCAATTGTTTCTACTGACTTTGATAATATTTCTGTTTACATATCATCAGATATCATTACAAATATATAGGAATAATTTTATTTGGGGTGAGGGGAATTAAAACATTGGTTGAATATGGATTTAGAATATTCTAATTATATTTTATCAGTTGAATAACAATGATGACATGATACTATATGGATGTTGTGACAAATATTTTAATATACTAGTAATAATATAACATAGAAAAATATTGTTTTATTAAAGCTTTATATAATTAATTTCAATTTATATTGATATGTTACTTGAATATACTGATCTTCCATTTCAAACATATGATTCTAAATAAATAGTATGTTTAATTGATATATCATATGAAATAAATCTAGTTTATCAAAATAAATATATATTTTTATAAAGAATAATTAATCACAAAAACAATTATCTATGTATAGTAAAGCACAACACAAGAATAAGAAAACAAAACCATTAAAAGTAGAATATTAATTTCCAATAATTCTATGATTTAGATTACTGAACATAATTGATGAGATTCCTTGTTAATTAAATAGGAATATGGATAAAGGAAATAAATATGAGAAACATTGAAACCTAGTAATTTCCCCACAGTGGATGAAAATTGATCATTAATATCCTAAATATGGTATAGTCAATAATCATTAATCTTCAGTCATCTATATATAAAATGAGTCCTTTTGGTGTCCATGGAATGACTCATAGAATATAGTCATTTATGTTATTAAAATATAAACTATCATCTATGTTATTTAATTATGTTCAAATATATTATGTAGTTACTTATAATTTTATGAAAAAACACATACACATGATAGAAGTTATATTTATTTAGTTTCATTAAATTATGATCTGAAATCAATAAATTATATTTGATTTATAATTTAATATTCTCATTGAAATAAAATTTCAAGATAAAAATAATTTTTCTCTCAATTATAAATTAAATTCTTGATTATATATGTTCTTCCACATAAAACATTAATGGAATTTTAAGGAGTACCATTGTGTAAAGACCTGTAAATTTCAAGGGAATTTTTTTTTCTTAATTTTCTTTGGAATTTTACGACTACGTCGTTTCTGACGGCACCTGATTCCGAGGGTCGGGGTGCCCAGAATCAATTTCCGAAGTTTAGCTCGGGTATGTTCCATGAACAAACGAGCGAGTTTTCATAACTTCTGAACTGGTGCATGGAATCGAAATTTGAGGGCGCTGATGAAACCGCAACCTTGGTATTTTCTTAGGAAGACCATTTCTGGAGTTGCGTTTGCTCGGGAATAGTTGTTTAAAAACATGGATTAAGATTAAAGTGAAATAAAAATCGTGTTACAATTTTGATTCCACATTATTAAGTGGTTTAGTCCATGTGAGGGAGTTGGGGTGGGACCCACTGATGTTCTAACTCCCCTTGAGAGGATTTAAGATGAGGTGGGGCCCACATGAGCTCCCACCTTTTCATTTTTCCCTAACTCCTTTTTAAAACCTTTCTTTTCATTGACGTCTCCAACTTATCACTCCATTTAATTTTGACAAGTTAAGTATAATTAAATGAAATGAATTAAATTTTGAATGTTTGAATTTTAAAAGTGTTGGAAAAAGAAATAAAATAAGGCTAAAGCATTATTTTATTTTGGTTGCTTCGTTGTGTCGAGAGAGAGAGAGTTCTACCATCGAAGAACTTCCTCATCCTCCTTGAAGAATGCAAAGAACACTGACGCGCCTTCTTTCATTATTTTCCCGCATCAAAAGAAGGGAGACATCATTCCACCTTAGACAATCTCTATCAACGTGTACAGAACCTCAGCCCACGACGCCACTTTCTGTGATGCTCATCGATCGTCAACTCGTTATCGACGTAAGAGTTAATTTTGGTTCGTGAATATTCTTTCCGTTGTTCGAAATTTATTTTTGGGCCACCTGTTATCGTTATAACGGGAGGAGGTTGGACTGTACGAACACAGCCGACCCTCCTCCCCTTTGATGTTGTTCGTTGAGGCTCGAAAAAAGGAGGCATGGTGCAATGGCACCGCATGGAAACATAGAGGAATGCAGCGAAGAAGCGTGGTGCCTTCGCGCTGCGCCATTGAGGCCGAAAGAAGCCGCCACTGGATTAGGGCCACGACAAAGGGGCGCAGCGCCATCACACCGCGCCGGAGAACCACGAAGAGACCGCGGCTGGAGAGGGGCCGCAGCGGAGGGGTGTGGCGCCGTCGCACACGCCAGTCATACCAAGGCCGCACCCTTTGGCTGCGGCGGAGCATGAGAGTGCGGCCAGAGCCGCCAGCTGCCAGTGCACAGGGGGCGGGACCGGCTAGTCCCGCGCGATACCCTGGTCGGCCTTTATGGCTGGCCAAATCTGAAAACCGCGGGTTGTAACCCCCGGCTGGAAAAAAGAGCGGCCCCCACATGCGGGCCACCATTTAAAAATAGGGGGAAACACCCCCCCCCCCCACCCACCCCCCTTCTGTGACAGCTAGGCCAGCACCGAGCTGGCCGCGCGGGCCGCGCCCACGCCAGGCTATCTGGCCGCCCAGGCCGGACCGACCGTACCGGGCCGGGCTGCCCAGGTCAGGCAGGGTCGCGTCAGCTGGTCTGGTCCGTGCCCACTAGGCAAGGCCATGGACTAATGGGCCAGACCCAGACCCTAGTCGGGTCAACCCAGACCCTGGTCAGGTCGACCCAGTTCGGGCCGCCCCGGGGGGTCTTGGGCCGGGTCTGTCCGGGCCCAAAACCCCCTAAAACCGGTCTGGTTCATTTAAATTCTCGTAACGTGGACTACGGACCTCTGATCGACGCACTGTCAGTTGATATGCAATCTTTTGATCGAGTCGGTACTTTTGGTATATTACACTTAAGGTTTCAGAGAACTTTGTGTACGGCCGGGTTAGTTCGAGAACGAAACCAACCGGGCCCTCAGAGCGGAAACGCTTATAACTTGAGCTCTGGACGTCCGATTGACGTATCGTCATCTTTGTTGGATCCTCTTAGTGAAATGGACCTTGTGGATTACTCCTCTCGGGGTTTGGACACAGTTGGATTTCAGTCGGGTGGGTTTTGACTTAAAAACCAACCGGGCCCCTGGAACGAAAAAGCCAATAACTCACAGACCGGGAGTCCGATTGACGCGCCGTCTGTCGCCTTGAGTTCCTTTTGTCGAGACGCATCTTTGGGATACATCAAATCCGGAATACATGTCAGTTAATATATAGAACCCCCTTGCCTCGTGAAGCGGACCCTCCCGGAATCAAGCATGCTGTGTGCGGGAACCCTAGAGCGGGCTGCAACTGTGACAATGATGACGACTGCACTAAAATCCTCCGTGGGTTCGACAGCGATGATGACTGCACTGTAATATTCTGTGGGTTCGACAGCGATGAAGACTGTACTAAAATCCTCCATGGGTTCGATGGCGATGACTACTATTCTAGTATCCTACGTGGGTCTGGCAGTACTACTGTTCTTGTATCCTACGTGGGTCCGGCAGTATTTTGACCTCTATTGTAGTATCCTACGTGGGTCTGACAGAGTAGCTGGTCTTGTATCCTACGTGGGTCCGACAGCTTAGCTGGTCTATTATCCTAGGTGGGTCCCATGTTAAATGAATTAGTGGCTACATCTGATCATCTCTATCACATTACGAAGAAGTATACCTATGTGAGCTAAGTATTGGCTTTCAATCATTATCTTCGATATGATTGAGTTGCATTCCTATGTGGATTGGGTTGTGTTTTCCTGTGTGGATTGGGTTGTACTATCCTGTGTGGATGTGATCGAACTTGGGCTCAGATGTTGGATCCGAATTGGAATTGATGACTTAGGTATATGTATGGGCATATACCTATGTAGTGTTGGATGTTACTTCGTGATTGTATCTTCCCTTTGTGGATTATCCATTGTGGATTCTGGGAGATCTTCGGGGGTCTCAGGGTCCCAACTGAGTAGCGTATAGTCACCCCTACACGGGCTATGCCAGCTAATCATTGTGTTGGATGCAGACGATGGACAACGTTGATCGTGGTTGAGGCTTGTGGAGAAATTCAGTACCTGGAGGTGGACCACTGGATGGGACGTACACAGAGCGGACGGATGGACCCGAGGAGCTGAGGAGGCTATCTGTACCCACCCTTCAGGTGGGACTTCCAGTGGATGGCTCGACGTTGCTTCTTTACATTCAGTTGTTGTACTTTCTTTCCAATTGTACTTTACTTTCAGTTTGAGTTTGTATTCTGGCCCATTTAATTTCTGAACATACTATTGTACCCGGTTTTAATTAGTGTTTACTTCTTCTTGCTTACTCTGTGGTGTTTGTCTAATTTATAAAGAAAATGACTTCCCATTTTTTCCAGGATTTATTCCTTGGTGCTAGTCGTCAGCCCCTGGCCTATGGGAGGCAGGCTTGGGGTAGTCACGACACGGGTCCTGAGGACGCACTATAACAAAACCATAGTGTATCGGCAGTTGTTTAGCGGTAGTTTATAATAAACCGCCGCAAAACGCTGGTTTTTTAACACACAATCCTCCTTCCCCCGCGACCCCATCCCCCCATTTCCCCCGCGACCCCGACCCCCGCTTCCCCCGGCGACCCCGCGACCCCGACCCCGGCGACCCCGCGTGACCCCGGCGACCTCGGCAACCAAGCGACCCCGCGACCCCCGGCCACCCGCGACCCCGGAAGCTGCAACGTCTTCCCCTCTAGGTGAGTTTTGTTTCTTATTGTGGTTTTTTTGGTTTTCCAGTAGGTATAAGAATCAAATCCCCACAAAGGGATTGTGTGTAATTAATACACTAAAATTTTATTAAAATGTGGTTGAATATAATGATACCTGGGGATGTTTTTTATTATGTGTTTGGATTTAATGCCAACATAGAAGATATATTTTGGGTGCGGTTGGATATATTGAAAACGTGATGAAATGATTTACATGGATTTAGGTGTAATTCCATATCAAGTGTGTTTATTAGTGAGGGGTTGTGTGTATTTATAATCATGGATATTCATGAAATATGGGTTTGTTGTAATGACAACCATAGAACGTACATGGAATGTAATGGATGTAATTACAACAATAAAGATTTTTGAGTTATGGGTTGCATTCACTTCCAACATGTGTTGTTTTTTTGATATGAGTCGGTTGTTAAATTGGATATACTTCCAACTACCATTCATTTTGGGAATATTTCATGATAACCATAGGTATTTATTTCTAACATGTTTAGAAATAACAGTAAAACTGGACGAAGCATGTATAGTTGATCCTGGAAGTCATGATGGAACCCAATAACATAAGGGGTATTTTTTATTTAGGTTATATTATTATTATATCAATTTCATGTCTATATAAACATATATTTTCTAGATTTGGGTAAGAAAAATATTAGTGGTGGCCTCCTAATTTGTACTCAATCACTACATAGGCTAAATTGTATTTGAGAAGATTTCATGGTTTTTTTCAGGGCCATCGACCATCTGGCTATCTTGATTCACAACATCACATTCATTTTATTTGTCAACAAATATCTCAAATGTTGAGTATTTAACATGTTTTGGTCTCTTTAAACCATAGGTAGTATCGGAAATAATGGGGTAGTATCTAAGGTAGTATGTCTAAAGTGATAGATATGGAAAGTTGGAATAAGTTAGTCCATTCACACAAACCCATGAAATGGTCTACATGTTCATCAATAAAGGTGTTGATCATGTTCCCTCAGAACCAGGTCTAAGGAATATCTGCATGTCCCATATCAGTAATCCATACCCTCATTGTTGTATGATGGAACTACATCACGGAGGCATGGAATGTACTATCACCCTATTTCTTTTTAGAATAGAACATAATTTGGTAATGTCCCCTACATACCAAACCGTTCCAAGAAAATTTTCCCATATGCCTGAAGAAGATTCCATGAATTCTATTTGTCACTATGAGAAAGGCATCTATGAAGACCAAGAAAGTACCAAGAAGGGGTGTTATAATGGTGAATAGAGGTGACAATGTGGTCTGAAAATAATTATTAGATTCTATCATTAATGTATTCACTTAAAACAAGTAAAGGGACACCAAATTAGCCATTGAAATGGATATGGAAGAACCCATGAAAGTTATCTAATTTCCCAATACCAATCATGTACTTGAATTCGAATATGGATTCAGACTACAAAACCCTATCATGGTGTCTTGAAGTGAAACTATGCTAGATAATTTGAACTGATCCTGTGCTTCCAAGACCATGATAGTTATAGTATAAGGTTTTCATTATGATTGGTGGGGATGGTTAATGATAGCTTCCACAATAATAATTTAATGAATGGTTCCATCCTCTACCGCATTCCACCTTTTGGATGGTCTCTCATTAGCCAATGGATACTCCATACACTATTTTGAACCATTTCTCTGTGTTGAGTTTTGTGCACACCTTATAGCCCCTCTCACTCTCCTTTTCCACATATTTTATTTTAAATTACACGTAAATGATCATTTTACTGGTTTTTTTCATTATAGGGCGGTATGTAAACGTGTAATGAGGCATTGAGGGATAGCCCTATATAGTGGGTTTGTAGGGATCTTCTAAAAATTGGTTTTGGATGTTGATTTATTTGGAGATAACCTATTAGGATTTGATACTGAATATCAAACCTTTCCTTGAAGCATATAAAGTTATCCCTATGGGATATTTCAGTCATGGAAGATAGTTCCACCTAAACCACGTAATCAATCAATGGACTGATTGAGAAAATATCCAACCAACTACCATTAGATTCTATTGAATGAGAATGGTATTAGTATTCCACTATTTGTAATGGTCATTCCCCACTAGTTGGTCTCTATTTCTTATTGACTCAGGCATTCATAATGTATGCTTTAAACCATTCAAAATAATTCTATTCAACGCGATTGTTGTACCCTGAAGTTTAAACATTTGAGAATCAATTTAATAGTTAAATAAATTATGAAAATATATTCTATTGCACCTTCCAATTTGGGTATGAATCTCTTTTGAATACCCCAAATACATAACATTAGATTCTCCTTTTGTAATGTCTTATCAAAACCATGGTCCTTTTCATAGGATATTAAACTTTGTGACACAATGGTCTAAACATCATGACCATAAAATTAATGTCCCCCTCCAACGTATTATATGATACTAATAATCCTTAATTCACATCAGGTTGTGTTTTGGAATATCTATGAAGACTGACCAATCATTGGTTCTATGTTTGTATATATAAAAATGTTAGCAGGTACAGGTCTGAGAACCATGACCATAAAATATCTGAGTCATCCCCTAAGGATATATGCATATGTGTGTCAATATCTACATCCATATCATATTTTTATTCCTCTCTTATATCGCAATATATATATCACATAATTTTTTTCAAGGATATATTCCCTTAAACTCTATACATAGATTGGTCTATGAACAATGAAATTAGACATAGTGTGAATATCCATGATAAATAAGTCATGGTTTTGTAATAAAACCCCCCCAACGGAGGTGTGTTGTATACAAAAACACACAGTGGTATACCTTGCTTAACATTATTTCATTGATGTTTTCCTTATACTTGATGTCGTTGTTAGTCATAAAGAACACATCGTACCTGACCCTTTTATATCCCTATAGATTGTTTCCATCTTTTTATTAAAATCATTGTTTGAACCAAGACACTCTTTAAGTGCCATTAGACTTTTAAGATGGGTCCCATGTTGTGTGACCATGTCACATGGAATGTGATATTTAAATCCAACCAAAAGCCCAGTTCTACAGCCCAGGGGTCCCACGATACTAGTAATGTCAGATTACATGTTATGTATCTGTGATTTTCATGATCCCATGGGGTATTAATTCCTTTAGGTATTCCTACACATTGATAGATCTCCAAACCTCACCGAATTAGGTATATCAGGGGCCATCCAATCATCTAGTCATCACCGATTAGCATTCATTTCTTTAAATATTATGAGAAAACGTACTCTCATGCCATCCATATCATCCTATTTGAATCTAAGTGGAAGATTCTGCCCCGCGGATGTCGCTGGACCGGGCCAACACGTTGCGGTCAAGCTGCAGTCACGCCGCGGTCACGCCTGGGACACGTCGCGATCACGCCGCGGTCACGACGCGGTCACGCCACGGTCACGCTGTGGTAATGCCGTGACTTGGCCCTTCTCCAGCCACATCCAGCCCACACCATCCCCCTTCCACCTTTATTTCTGCCCTCTACCACCAGTATTCAAGCCCGCAGCAGCACCCTACCACCTTCGAATCAGCCTGCACCATCCCCCCAGCACCTATAACCATCCCCCTTCCACCAACATTCGAGCCCTCACCGAATTAGGTATATCAGGGGTCATCCAATCCTCTAGTCATCACAAATTATCTTTCATTTCTTTAAATATTCTGAGAAAACATCCTCTCATGCCATCCATATCGTCTTATTTTAAACTAAGTGGAAGATGATGGCCCGTGGATGTCGTTGGACCAGGCCAACATGTTGTCGTCACGTCGCGGTCACACTGCAGTCACGCTGCGGTCACACCGCGGTCACTCTGCGGTCACGCCGTAGTCACGCCGCGATCATGCCACGGTAATGCTGTGATTTGGCCCTGCTCCAGCCACATCCAGCCCACACCAGCCCCCTTCCACCATAATTTCATCCCGCTTCCACCAGCATTCCAGCCTACAATAACTCCCCTTCCCCAAGTATTCGAGCCCTCACCGAATTAGGTATATCAGGGGTCATCCAATCCTCTAGTCATCACGGATTAGCTTTCATTTTCTAAATATTCTGAGAAAACATCCTCTCATGCCATCCATATCATCCGATTTGAAACTAAGTGGAAGATGTTGCCCTGCGGATGTCGCTGGACCAGGCCAACACGCCGCGGTCACGCCGCGGTCATGCCACGGTAATGTCGGGATTTGGCCCTGCTCCAACCACATCGAGCCCACACCAGCCCCATGTCTTGATATATAGTAAATTCTACATGACCTTAATCTAGTTATTGTATAATAAATTTATTAGCTATAAATATGTACATGAGAGTCAGATAAATAAAATATCTCAATATAAACATGTTCCCCTACCCATGAATCCATGGTATGTTAATGATGTCCCCTATCATACATAGGATATATTTCTACATGATATATTTCACCAGAGGCTTATTCATTAATGTAATAATATTTAAATTCATTCATTATATTTAAAATTCATTCCTTTAACTTCATGAATGTACGAATTGGAATCTCATCAAGATTAATTTTTTTAATGGTTATTTCCTAAGGGAATTAATGTATAGAAATAGACTGAGCTCATGAGACTTTTTATTGGTGAGAGATCAGTATGGCAGTATGTCAATAACCTTTCAAGGTTTGTTATATATTATCCAAACATAGGGTTCATCAATTATGAGAAATATCATTTGTTTTGTGATGGTCTTCACCCAGACCTTGGTACATCTCTAATTTCATTGGGCATAACACCCATTTTGGAGGTTGTCACTAGGGACATGTGAATGGAAGAAAATTATTCTTTGAAATCGATGGTTGTTCATTACATAGTTTTATCAGTTATGCAAAAAATTAATAGTGGGAATGAAGAGAATCCAATGAGCAAGGAGTAGAGGCAGGATGAACCATAACATGATGGAAAGGCACATTCTTATAGAAATAGTTCATCCATTTTGTGCTTCCAGTTTAGGGAATTTGAGGAATTTTGAGACGCATTTCTTGATATATCATTTAATTTTTCTCTATTATGGAAATATTTTTCATTATTATTTGTTCTTAGTGATGGGGTTATAGAAGAAGTCTCATGTTTGATTCCTTTTTTTTTTGTGTAGGCACATTGTGATATACATGGATAAAAGCTGGATCACATTACCGAGGAACACACCTCAGTATGTTAAGGGTTTGAATGATTTTTTAGATTTTTCAATTTCTAATGGATCCGTTGAAGGGAGAATAAAATATCCATGTCATAAATGTAAATTTAGGAAATTGTTGATGATAGATGAGGTTTATGAACATTTAATACTGAAGCAATTCCCTGCTCAATATTTTTGTTGGATTTGGCATGGAGAATCGAACGTTACAGAAAGATTGAGCACTGATGTTAATCCACATAATCAGTTCCCAAGTTCGTCAACAATGAAAAATGAAATGCAAAACCTAATAAATGATGCATTTGGCTCTGCAAGACACCATTATCAGCATCAAAACATATCAGAAAACCCAGAAGAGGGTGCTACAAATTGCAACGTGACACGTGATGTTTTTGAGACTGTAACACAGGCAGATCAAAATTTTCACATATCATTGGATCCTCCTCTTGATTCTATGGAGCCAAATGTAAGAGAAAACATCAATGAGGAAAATGTGTTTCATGATTTAGTTGATGATGGAAATCAAGAGTTGTATAGTGGTTGTTTGAAATATTCAAAGCTTTCATTTTTGCTGAAGTTGTACCGTATCAAATGTCTCTGTGGAATTACAAATAAGGCAATGTCCATGATGTTGGAATTTAATCATGATGCATTTCATGAAGAAAAAATCTTAGAATCTTTTTATGAAAATAGTTGTTAACAATATTAGTTTGATTTATAGAAAAATACATGTGTGTCCCAATGATTGTATGCTTTATTGGGGAGAGGATTCAAGTAGACATAATTGCAAGAAATGTTCTTCTTCTATATGGTAGGAAAAGGGTGATGTTTAATGTATGAATGAACATAATTTCATGGAGAAGAAGAAAAGTAGCACACCTGAAAAGGTTTTGCGTTACTTTCCTTTGAAGCCTCTATTGCAAAGATTATTCATGTCATCGAAAACCACCGAACACATGAAGTGGAATTCTGTAGATAATAACAATGATGGGTTAATGAGACATCCACGAGATTCCCAATCATGGAAGACATTTGATTCATTACATCTCGATTTCTCAGCTGATCCTAGGAATGTTCGATTGGGATTGGTTGTCGATGGATTCAACCCATTTGGGACTTTGAGTACCAATTATAGCATTTGGCCAGTTGTTTTGATCCCTTATAATCTGCCTTCATGGATGTGTATGCAACAAACATCTTTTTTCCTTTCGATGATTATTCCTAGAAAACAAATTCCTGGAAATGATATTGATGTATACTTACAGCCTTTGATTGAAGAATTGAAGGAGTTTTGGAGCAACGGTGTTGAGACATTTGATGTTTCTTCTAAAACAATGTTCAAAATGCATGCTGCTTTAACGTGGACCATTAGTGACTTCCCTATTATTGGGAATTTATCTGGTTGAAACACTTACACGGGTTTGGCTTGTCCCATTTGTAACATTGATTTTGAGCCCAAACGGCTACCTCACAATAAAAAATGGTGCTTCTTGTGTCATCGAATATTTCTCGATTCATCTCATAGATTTCAGCTGAACAGATCAAAATTTAATAGTTCCATTGATTGTAGACCACCTCCAAGGTTTTTAAATGGTTTTTCAATATTGGCACTACTTGAAAATGTTGAAATAGAATTTGGGAAGGTTCATCATTTGATTGATAGTGGAAAACGGGTCTGAAGTGTATCGTCAAGACAAACCGGAACGCAATAATGGAAGAAAAAAAGTATATTCATCAAAAATCAGTATTGGGAATTTAATTTGTTGCGGAATAATCTTGATGTGATGCATATTGAGAAGAATGTCTGTGAGAATTTGATTTTCACATTGCTTAATGAGCATGGAAAGTCGAATGATCATCTCAATGCTCGCAAATATTTATAAGTAATGAACATAAAACGCGATCTCTGGCCAGATGAGAATGGAAAGTATCCTCCAACAATTTTTGCAATGAAAAATAGGGATAAAGATGCATTATTTCGAATGTTAAAGAATGTTATGGTATCTTATAGGTATTCAAGTAACATCTCGAGGTGCGTTGACTTGAAGAATCGTATGTTACATGGATTGAAAAGCCATGATTCACATATTTTGTTACAATAGTTACTACCATTAGCATTGCGTACATTATTACCTGAAAATATTACTACTGTTGTACTCCAGTTCTACACATTTTTTAGAAAACTATGTGAGAAATCTCTACATCCATTCATGGTTTACATCCTCCAGGAGAGGTTTGTATTGACCCTTTGCGCAATGTAAATGATCTTTCCTCTATCCTTTTTTACTGTAATGATGCATTTAACTGTGCATTTGGTTGAGGTAGCTAAATTAGGAGGCCCCGTTCATTATCGATGGATGTATCCAATTGAGAGGTACTTTATTTATATGTTTTCCAGTTAAGTAAATAATTTTTGGTATTTAATTAAAAGAATAATTATGTTTTTTTTATATCACAGATTTCATGGGCATTTTAAATCATACGTGAGAAATAAATGTAAACTAGAAAGCTCAATTGCTAAAGGCTATGTGGCTGAAGAGTGTCTTACCTTTTGTTCTCGATACTTGGATGATATTGAGACAAGATTTAATCAATTTGGACGTCATGACGACTCATCAACTCAATCTCAAATACATCATAAATCCGAAATATTTCCTGCTATTGGCCGATCAGTTGGGAGGACCTCAAATGTGACACTGAATGAATTGGAATTATTACAGGCACATAGATATTTGATGCTGAATAGTGAAATTTCAGATCCATTTATTGAAGAGTTGAGGATACAAACAAAGAGACGAATGAGAGGCCGAACAAGAAATGAGAAAGATATAACGAAAGCTGTTAACAAAGAGCTTGTAGAATGGTTTTCACCACGTGTAAGTTCATAAATATTGCAATAAATACGAATATTAGTTTGAAACATACATTTTGTAAATCTAATAAAGTATATTTCTTTTTCCAGATCATGAATACTGATACTCGAGCAGAGGTATTAGAAGATTTGTAGTTTCTTGCTAGAGGTCCTCTAAAAGAATTTAGAATGCTCGACGCTTATAATGTGAATGGATTTAGATTCCGTATAGTTGATCGAGAAGTGGGTTTGAGAACACAGAATGATGGTATATTTACATTTTCTAAAGTGGAATACTATGTAAAGATACATGATATTATTGAATTAAACTACCATGGACATTTTTTCGGTTGTTTTATTCAAATGAAAATCGGTCGATATTATCAGAGGTGTTAAAAGATATTCCTTGCAATTTACTTCTGTGAACTCCACTCGCTTGATGGATGTTGGTGATCATGAACTGCATGATCCATATATCTTAAAATCTCAAGAAAAAATGGTATATTATGTGAATGATGTTTCTGATGAAGGGTGGAGTGTAGTTTCTCACGTAATACAAAGAGATTTGTATGTTATGGGTGATAAAGTGGAAAATTTGACCTCTGAAATTGAATTTAATCAGAAACAGGAAGCAGAATTATTTGTCCATCATGATATTGAAAATATTAGTCTATAATGGTTAAATGAAGTGGATGAAGCAATGGAGCAAGAAACCGACATGATTGAAGGGGAAAATGATTGTATGTACAATTATTTCTTTATTCAGCAACCACTTGTTTCATTTCTGCAGTCATTCATTATCATTATTATATATATTTTGTCTGTTAGTACTCCATCTGTTATCATTTTTAATTTTTTTTTTCTGCATAATTTTTTTGAAATATATATTCTGAACATAATTTTATTTGATTAAATGACAGGAATTCCAATGAATAAGCGTTACATTATATCATCTAGTTCTGCGACAGATGACTGTCCATCTAGCTCCCTCCCCACGACATCTGATGCACTAGCTACCGACACCCCTGAACCATCTCCCCCTACACCATCTCTCAGACCATCTGTGGATGTCCCAGTAGAGGTGGAGTCGTCGACTCCCCCTTCAAGATCCTCAATAGTGAGGCAGGAACGCGCCCCTTCCAGTTCATCCCAGACATACTGTAGTGTCACTATCATAAGTACAAATTTTAATTAAAAAAATTTATTGCATTTTGTTAATACTAATTGTTTTCTAATTGAAGATGACAAAAATGCAACCGTGGAGAAAAAAAATAAAAAGCTCAGATTTTTGGAACCTGAATGGCGAGATGATTTTTGTGCCATTTGATTCTTACAGGGTCCCTACGGATGATGTTGTGGGGTTGCTTGGCCAGATTCTAGGCCAGCTGGCAGCGGAGCCCATTTCCCTTCCCATTTCATATGACGATTGGAGACATATGCCTCCAAGCTGGAAAAATGAAGTGTTTGATTCTCAAATCACAGTAAATTTATTACATTATGGTTTAATTTAATTTCATGTTACTAATATGATCAAAATGAATTTCTATGTACAGATATTATTACACTTTACCGTTAGTGATGTGATAGCACAGAAGTGGACGTTGAAAAATCAAGGTAAGAAGTGGAAATATTTTAAATGGAGATTGTGGTGGGATGTCAATGATGCTTCATTGACCACGCTGCAAATGTATGAGAAGCTAGACAGTGGGGTACCAAAAGAGCAGTGGAAAGTGTTTGTTGACAGGCATCAGGATCAGAAGCGGATGGTATTGAAATATATATTATTATATTATCCTCATTTTACATTTATACATGTATATAAAGAGGACATGAGATTCAATACATCAGTAATAAATTGAATTTTATTTATTTGTGTATCTATAAAGACATAATACATCAAACCGAGCGAAGCAAGTCATCCCGCACACTGTGGGCTCAAAATGTTTTTCTAGAAATCAAATATCATTGGTAATATTTTAATTAGTTTAAATATTTATAAGACAATATTATCTATTTAATATATTGAATTGTTGATTTATCTTTGATTAATGCAGTCACAATGTTTAGGCCATGAAGCATCCAGAACTGAACTGTTGTTGGATTTTCACAAGAAATCAGATGGATGTTTTGTTAATGAGCCTGCTAAAGAAGATGGGGAATGAAGTCAATTTTTTATCATAATAACTTCTTATCAATTTTTTCTGTGTTAATATATATTGATATTTTATTTATAGGTCAAAATTAAAGAATTATGGGATGTAAATCCTACGCATTCCTACGTTGTCTCCCAGGATGACACGATTGCTAAAGTCCTTGGGAAGGAGCATCCTGGGAGAGTGCGCAGGATAGGTTTCGGACCCGTGCCATATGAGGTTTTTAGCAGGCCACTGATGATAGTTGTTGTATCTACTCCTGACATTAGTCAGCCCGGAGATGCTAAGAAATAGATTGTTTCTTTACGAGACACAGTTCACCAGCAGGGGGATCAGTTATCTGCATTGCAGAAAAAGTTGACTAAACTACGTCACCAGATGAGCAGATATGCTCCCGGTGGGAGTGCATCGATTGGTGGTATGCAAGTAAATCACAGAAAATCATAATGATTTATTTTGCTAACTTTCATTTGTTTTAAGTCTTAATATAAATATGTAACCATTTTTAATTTTCAATATAATATTCTTATAGGTGACAGCACAAAGTGGAAATTAAGGTGGAGAAGGTGACGATGCTTCATCGGACCCTGATTACTTGTACTGTTGATGTGTTGAACAAAAATGAAAATAGTTGGTTTGTATATGTAACATTTGTGGAACATAGATTCCACCACACATTTTCATGTCCTAAAATAACCTTGATTTCTCACGTTTCTTTTTATGAATTTTATTGATTTATGATGTTTGTTTTTATGTCTTCATTTCTAGAGTGTGGTATACCTCATTCCATATAGGTCTGTGTTTGAATTGGTAGTTGAGATTTTGGATGACTAGGAGTTAAACCCATTGTTGATGTGTTGAACAAATTGGGTCATTTCATAGTGATCAAAGGGATAGTTTTGTGGACACTTTGGTTAGGCCCATTGTTTAAAATGTATGATTTAAGCATCAAAAGTATCTAAACATTCTCTAGATCTTTTAAAATGTCATGAGATTGTTCTAAATCAAAGGTGGTTTACTAAGATATAGGTGTGACTAAGGGGTGATAAATTAGCATAAGTCCATGAATACGGGAAAGAATACTTTATAAATTAAAATATAATCCCGAATATGGATGTCGACTTGACGGACAATTGGTATGTCTTATAAAAACATGAATTTTATGAAAAGAACTTCTACAAAATACTTCAATATTAGGATGGTTACAATGGACCATTTCCAACCATAACTGTATTGATCACTGAACTGTTACTGTATGACTTGAACTGCATTCCCAACACAATTTCCACTTAATCATGGTCTGTCTAGTAATTATTACTTATCATTATATCCCTGAATTATTTATATTATGATTCTTAATTCCATTTTTTTGATTCATTACATGTTATCCGGTCATGAAACATTAATTACTGGAATTCCAGAACATTATTCTTTACCATTCATGAATATTCTTTCTACAACCACTCTACCAAATGTTACATTTTCCATGACCTGTGTGATTCACCCCACCATAGGATTTTAATATTCATCATTTTAAGAAAAATAGGAATCTAATTCCCATGAAAAAAACTCTGTCCTCCACTAAACATGGTTTCTAGATGTGAGTCAACATAATTATACCATGTTCCATCATGACAATCCATCCTTGGCATACTCTGAAGCCTCATCTGGAACTAATTTTCCATCCTTGTACAACCTGTGGTTCACTTCCTACCACATAGATTTACATCATCCACTAAATAATAAATAGAAATGGTCTATTCATAGTCACATGTATTATGCAATCATCATTCCATGTGCACACATTCAATCAACATTAATAACTACATCTTTAACTTTAACCCAGATTGATGATGTTATAAAACTCGATCCTCTTACATAGTCATCCATAGAACAAGGATAACTTATCTTTTCTACTAAAAACTCTGGTCTACATCACTCACCACAACGTAGTTAATACCTAACCTATATTCCAACATAAAACGATGTCAACTAAGACTCACTGGAAATATCCACTTTCCTATAAAATCTATTTCCCAATGTAACTCTGAAACTATTCCTATAATAGGATCTTTTATAAAAATATATTTCTAAGGTGTTATTTAGGCTATTTCATCAGTTCAAATTTATTATAAGTATTAAGGATGGTTTCTATGTCACAAAACCAAAAAAAATCATTATATAAATGGGCTTTTACTAATATAAATACTAATTCATCAATTATCAATTTTTAAAAGTAGAGTGGAATTTCTATGGATGATCTATCCTAAGAAATTTAATTTATAATATTTAGTGTAATCCATTTTGGGATGTTATAATGTTGTATAAATGGAGTTTTATCTTCCTAGTATTTACTATTTAGTATATTGTATACATGAGTATGAGGAATGTGTTGGAACCGGTGATTGTTTTTTCTGGTTTTATTTGGTTTTCAGGGGAGTCGTGAAGTAGAATCCAAGATTCTTTTTTATTATGGGCAGCTTTTAGTGGCGGTTTTAACCGCCATGAAATGTATACTGGAGGCGGTTTAAACCACCGCTAAATGTAAAATAAAATTTACTTCTAGTGGAAGTTATAACCCCCGCTAAACAGAAGCATCTTGGCTGCCTCATTCTGTAGCGGTTTACCTGAATTTAGAGGCGGTTTTACCGCCATTATAAATTGAGTTTATTCGCGGCGGTTATAACCGCCGCAAATAAAGAGATATCCTGGTCTCGTAAAAACTCCACTAAATTCACAAAAACCGCCGCGAAATGAGGCACCTACGACGCTTTCTTGAAACTGCCACTAAATATTAAAAATCATCGCTAATATATTGACGACGCCCTATTAGGCGGAGGCTTCTGTAAACCGCCTCAAAACAGTATAGTGGTGGTTTAAACTGCTTCTAAACACAAAAAAATGCCGCTAAACGGCGATTCTATTGTAGTGACGGGTCGTGAAAAATTGGTATCAGAGGTGTTCGGTTCTACCGCAGAACTCAAGACTCTGATATTTATGCTATGTGAAGCAATAGTGTTAAGGGTATTGAGTGTGGTTATCAGTCTAGGGAGTCCAGTGTTGGTGCAGCGGCCAACGTATCCGTACACCAGGACCCTGACTTCTGATTTCTGACTTAATGCATGAAAAAATTGATTGCATGTGTGTTTCAAAAGATTTCTTTGTGATTACTTTGTGTCATCTCACCAGGTATACTGTTTTGACCGTGGTGCACCTGTTTCTTTTCAGGATGGCCCCACAATGGTAGCCATCTAGGGTTACAAGCTTTGTGCGAGATGACATCCCACTGAGCGATGAGGCCTCGGTGCTGGGCCCTTTTTCAGTGGAGGTACCAGCGGTACCTCTACCCGCCGAGCGACCGATGCTACCAGCCCTAGCCACTGAGAGTGAACATTACCTTAGTGCACTGAACGAGTTTCAATGTCAAAGACCACCTAGGTTCCATGGGGATATGGACCCTCAGGCAGCCGAGGATTGGCTGGAGGTCATAGTTCGAGTTTTCAGGTTAGTGGGGACACCAGCTGACCTCATGGTGATCCTTTCAGCGAGCCTCCTACATGCGGCAGCAGGCAGATGGTGTAGCTTGATGCTCTAGTTGCACGACGGGGCATCACACCTATGGATAGAATTTGAGAGCATCTTCCACTCAGATTTTTTCCCAGCCACCCTCTGTGCGGTGCGCATCTAGAAGCTACTACAGCTGCGACAGGGCACCATGACGGTCACCCAGTACTCGGAGAGATTTACCGATCTATCGTTCTATTCAACGGACATGGTACATGACCCATTCTTCCAGGCCCGAACCATCGATCAGGGACTGAGGCATGAGATGAGGGCATCGATGATCTCCCTCAGCATTCTGACACAAGAAGGAGTACTGGAGCGAGCTCTTCTCATAGAGAGATTTATTGTTGAGCCTACTCCAGTAGCGAGACCTACCGCAGGGCGGCACGTAGAAGAGTCTTCTGCAGCTGGTAGTCGACGGATGTCACAGGGGTCTAGGAGGACCGGACCATCAGGTGGATGACCTTAGGACACTGGATCAGAGGTGTAGGGAACCCGGCGTAGAGCCAGCCTTCTGAGGAGCAGATAGTGCTACGCATGCGGCGAGCAGGGCCATATGGCTCGTGACTGCCCGACCCGCCGTGTATAGGAGTAGCAGACGGTTGAGGGGCCACCCAGGTAGAGGCAGGGGGTCGACCGTGGCGGTCCGCAGAGAGCAGGTAGACGAGTCAGGGGAGCTGGACGAGCATCAGGTGGTGGGAGACGCTTTGAGGCTTTACCACCACCACCACCAGGAGGTCCACCCCGACCATAGGGAGCTGGTGGGAAGAGGCAGGCTCAGCTTCAGGCATCGGAGGCCTAAGACCACAGCGCACCAGAGATGATTCGAGATACTATCTGTGTCTACTCCATCTTTTCTAAAGTTCTTATAGACACAGGATCAAGTAATTCTTTCATTTCTGTTGCCCTTGTTTGGAGCACGAAGATTCTGACTGAGCCGTTGTCTCGATCCTTACGGCTAGAGTCTCCTACGGGATCAGACTCGATGATTACGCACTGGTGACGGTAGTGTGAGCTTACTCTAGGAGGCGAGAGCTTCGACAGGGATCTTCTTGTAGCAGCGTCGAGGCCTTATGACGTTATCTTGGGCATGAATTGGTTATCTACAGTCAATTCTCAGATCGACTGTATTGGGCGCAAGGTGCGGTGTGTCCGCACCGATGGGAGAAGGATCACCTTCGCCGGTGAGAAGGGAGCCTTTGCAGCGTAGGATGGAATCACTCAGAGGAGAGGACATCCGATCACTCATTAGTTGGATAGCCTCATCCTAGGAGAAGTTGATGCGCAGAGTCTGAGTTTTCCTATAGTGGTGGATCAGTATGCGGACGTTTTTTCCTAACAATGTTCAAGGAATACCTCCTCGCAAAGAGGTAGACATTTATATTGACTTGTACACCAGGACAGCCCCGGTATCCACTCCATCATATCGGATGGCTCCTACTGAGCTTTGAGAGATACGGGTACAGCTGGAGGACTTGCAGAGAAAGGGATTCATCCGACCCAGTGTTTCACCCTCGGCTTCCCCGATTTTGTTCGCCAAGAAGGCGGACGGGAGCTTGCGACTGTGTGTTGACTATTGTCAACTGAACCAGGTGACCGTGAGGAACTAGTATCCACTTCTAAGGATTGACTAACTCTTCGATCAGCTCAAGGGATCATGGTGGTTCTCGAAGATAGACCTCAGGTCAGGCTATCATTAGCTCAGAGTTCGAGACGAGGACGTGCAGAAGACGACCTTCAGATTTCGGTATGGACACTATGAGTTCTTGGTTATGCCATTCATCATAACCAATGCTCTTGTTGTTCTCATGAGTCTCATGAACAAGGTATTTCAGCCATACCTCAATCGATTTGTCGTGGTCTTCATCGACGACATATTGATATACTGGACCACCAAGGAGAAGCACGCCTACCACTTGCGGGTTGTACTGGACACACTCTGAGAGAACCAGCTTTATGGAAAGGTCTCGAAGTGTCAATTCTGGTTACATGAGGTCCACTTCTTGGGACACGTCATCTCTGAGGTGGGAGTTTCGGTGGATCCTGCGATTATCGAGGAAGTGCTAGCTTGGGATCCACCCAAGAGCGTGACGGAGGTGCTGAGTTTTTTTGGGGATAGCTGGGTACTACCAACGATTTGTGCCAGACTTTTCCACCGTTGCGGCACCACTTTCAGCTTTGAAAAAGAAGGGGAAACCTTTCGTGTGGTCAGATAGATGTCAGCAGAGTTTCCAGGAGCTGAGACAGAGATTGACCCGCGCACCTATCTTGAGGATAACAGAGGAGGGAGTGGGGTACGTAGTCTACTGTGATGCATCAGGGACCGGACTCGGATGTGTCATGATGCAGGAGCAAGCAGTGATCATCTATGGATCACATCAGTTGAGGCAGCATGAGCCGAACTATGCTACCCATAACCTAGAGTTAGCAGCAATGGTCTTCCCTCTGAAGATGTGGCGACACTATCTAATGGGAGAGCACTTTATAGTCTATTCTGACCACCATAGACTCAGGTAAATCATCTCACAGAAGGACATGAACCTGAGACAGCGACGATGGCTTGAGTTCCTCCCAGACTATGACTTTTATATAGTCTATACTTTTTGAAAGGGAAACGTAGTAGCCGATGCTATCAGCAAGAGGACGGGCATCCAGCTACTTGGGGAGGTGACATAGCAGCTAGCTTCTTTGTAGATATCCTTCATGGATAGAGATGGAGCATCCTTTCTTCAGTCACTCACAGACACTCCTCTACTACCACAACGGGGTAGAGAGGCATAGTGTGGGGACACTTACTATGAGACGCGACGTGCACTAGTTTCCACAGGACATGCACCTGATGGTTTTTCTATGGGAAGAGATCACGTAATCCTTTTTATAGGATGTACCATGGTACCAACTGCTTTACAGGAGGAGGTGCTGAGAGAGTTTCACACTTCCCATTTATCGGTACATAGAGGAGTGACAAAGATGTACGAGGATCTCAGACGACAGCACTGGTGGCTGGGTATGAAGAAGGTTGTGGCTGAGTTCGTTTCTCGATGCCTTAACTATCAGCAGGTAAAGGCGGAGCACCAGGTACCAGCAGGAATGGTGCGGCCCTTAGAGGTGCTAGTGATGAAGTGGGATGTGATATCTATGGATTTTGTGACTGGACTTCCACGTACTTCCAGAGGTCACAACTCCATTTGGGTGATTGTCGACCGACTCCCCAAGTCGGACCACTTCTTACCCATCAGAGAGCAGGGCTCAGTGGAGATCTTGGGATGCCTCTACGTTCAAGAGATTGTAGGGATTTATGGTGTGCCATCATCTATCATCTTCTATCGAGATGATCTCTTTACTTCCCGGCTTTGGAAGGGGTTGCAGGAAGCATTCGGGACATAGCTACATCTGAGAACTGCCTTTCTCCTCAGACGGATGGTCAGATAGAGAGGACCATTGAAACTCTCGAGGACATGCTCTGTGCATGTGTCCTCGACTTTGGTCATATCTGGGAGGACCACCTACCCTTGGTGGAGTTTGCGTACAACAATAGCTACCAATCTACCATCGGGATGGCACCATACGAGGCATTGTTTGGCCGAACTTACAGATCACCTCTGTGATGGACAAACCATGGGGAGTCAACAGTTGTGGGACCAGAGATGGTCCAGTCCATGATAGAGAAGTTCCGTGTCATCCAATAGCGGATGAGAACTGCTCAGAGCCTGCAGAAGTCTTTTTCTGACAGGAGGTCGAGACCACTAGATTTCGATGGAGACCATGTCTTCTTGCGAGTCTCACCTCGACATGGATTACAGAGATTTGGACGGGGTGACAAGTTATCTCTGTGCTTCATTGGACCGTTCCAGGTTCTCAGCATGATAGGCCAGGTGGCTTATCGCCTGTCCCTACCACCTCAGTTGCACCTGGTGCACGACGTCTTCCATGTATCTCAACTGAGGAGATACGTACACGAATCGATGCATATCATCGACCATGGGGAGTTGGACATTGATGAAGGAGTGACTTTTCGGAGGTCCCAGTGGAGATCGAGGATTGAAAGGATCGGGTCCTACGTGGGTGGTCGATTCCTCTAGTGTGCATCAGATGGCAGCACGGGAACCTCCAGGAGAGCACTTGGGAGTGGGAGGCTCAGATGCGTGCTCAGTACCCTCATTTGTTTCCCTAGTTTTTCATGTATCTTTAAGAGGATTTAAATCCCTAAGGTGGGAGTAATGTAATGAACCATACATTTCATGGTATTTTTTTTAATTTTATTTGAAATTTTACGAGTACGCAGTTTTTGACGGAACCTGATTCTGAGGCCCAGAGTGCCCGGAATCAATTTCCGAAGTTTATCATGGGTACGTTCAGTGAACGAACAAGCGGGTTTTCCTAACTTTTAAATCGGTGCTTGGAATCAAAATCTGAGGGCGCTGATGAAACCACAGCGTTGGTATTTGCTTAGGAAGACCTTTTCTGGAGTTGCGTTTGCTCGAGAATATTTTTTTAAAAAATAGATTACGATTAAACTGAAATAAAAATCATGTTACAATTTTTATTCCACATTCTTAAGTGGTTTAGTCCATGTGAGGGAGTTGGGTGGGACCCACTGGTGTTCTAACTCCGTTTGAGAGGATTTATGATGAGTTGGGGCCTACACGAGCCCCCTCCTTTTCATTTTTCCCTAACTCCTTTTTAAAACCACTCTTGTCATTAAAGTTGTCAACTTATCACTCCATTTAATTTTGACAAGTTAAGTATAATTAAATGAAACGAATTAAATTTTGAATGTTTGATTTTTAAAAGTGTTGGCAAAATTAATAAAATAAGGCTAAAGTCTTATTTTATTTTGGTTTCTTCGTTGTGTCGAGAGAGGGATAGTTCTACCATCGAAGAACTTCATCATCCTCCTTGATGAACGCGAAGAACACCATTGCACCTTCCTTCATTCTTTTCATGTGTCAAAGGAAGGGAGACGTCATTCCACCTTATAAAATCTCCGTCAACGTGTACGGAGCCTCACCTCGCGACGCCACTTTCCGCGACCCTCATCGATCATCAACACTTTATTGAGGTAGGGGTTATTTTTTGTTCGTGAATATTTTTTCTGTTCTTCGTCTTTTATTTTGGGCCACCTGTTATCGTTATAATGGGAGGATGTCAGACCGCATGGGCATGGCTGACACTCCTCCCCCTTTGATTTAGTTCATTGTGGCTCAAAAGAAGACATCGTGGTGAAACGACACCGTGCGGAAACATATTGGAATGCGGCGAAAAAGCGCGGCGCCGTCGCGTCGCGCCGTTGAGTCCGAAAGAAGCCGCGACCGGAGTCGGGCTGCCGAAAAGGGGCGGGGGCACCATTGCGCCGCACAAGAGAACCACGAAGATACCGCGGCAAGAGAGGGGCCGCAGCTGATGGGCGTGGCGCCGTCGCACGTGCCAGTCGGACCATGGCCGCGGCCTTTGGCCGCGGCGGAGTAGGAGAGGGCGGCCGGAGCCGCCGGCCACCGGGGCACTTGGGGCGGGACCGGTGGGTCCTGCGTGACACCCTGGTCGGCCGTTATGGCTAGACAAGTCAGAAAACCGGGGGTTGTATCCCCCGGCCGGAATATGAAGCACCCCCACGTGGGGGCCACCATTTCAAAATAGGGGGCAATGCCCCTCCCCACCTTCCGTGATAGCTCGGCCAGCGCCAAGCTGGCCCCGCGGGCCGCGCCTGCTCCAGGCCAAAGGGTTGCCCAGGCCAGGCCGGGCCACACCGGCTGGGCCGGGCCATGCCCTAATGTGCCGGACTCAGACCTGGGTCGGGTCTACCTGGTTCCGGCCAACCCAGGGGGTCTTGGGCCGGGTCTTTCCGGGCCCAAAACCCCCTAAAACTGGTCAGGTTTGTTTAAATGCCCGTAACATGGGCTACAGACCTCTGATCAATGCATCGTCAGTTGAGATGTGATACTTGGATCGAGAAAATCCTTTTTATATGTTAGACTCAAGGTTTCAGACAAATTTGTGTACGGTCGGGTTGGTTCGAGCACGAAACCAACCGGGCCCTCAGACCGGAAACACTTATAACTTGAGCTCTGGATGTCTGATTGACGTGTCATCGACTTTTTTGGATTCCTCTTAGTGATATGGTCCTCTTGTCTTACTCCGCTCGAGGTTTGGATGTAGTTGGGGTGCGGTCTGGTTGGTTTTGACTTAATAAATAATTGGGCCCCTGGAACGAAAAAGCCAATAACTCTCAGACCAGGCGTCCGATTGACGCGCCGTCTATTGCGTTGAGTTCCTTTTGTCGAGACGGAACTTTGGGATATATAAACTCCAGACTATGTGTCAGTTGATATATCAAACCCCCTTGGATAGTGGAGCAGACTCTCCTAGAATCGAGCATGCTGTGTCCAGGAACCCTAGAGCTGGCTGCGATAGCGATGACGAGGACGACTGTACTGAAATCCTCCGTGGGTTCGGCAGCGACGACGACTGCACTGTAATCCTCCGTGGGTTCGGAAGTGATAAAGACCGTACTGAAATCCTCCGCGGGTTCGACGGCTATGACTAATGTTCTTGTATCCTACGTGGGTCTGGCAGTACTACTGTTCTTGTATCCTACGTGGGTCTGACAGTATTTTGACCTCTGTTGTAGTATCCTACGTGGGTCCGTCATAGTAGCTGGTCTTGTATCCTACGTGGGTCCGACAACTTAGCTGGTCTAGTATCCTACATGGTCCCAGCTTAGATGAATCAGTGGCTACATCTTATCATCTCTATCCCCTTACGAAGAAGTATACCTGTGTGAGATGATTCTTGACTTTCAATAATTATCTTCGATATGATTGACATGATTTCCTATGTGGATTGGGTTGTGTTTTCCTTTGTCGATTGGGTTGTACTATCCTCTGTGGACGTGGTCAAACATGGGCTCAGACATTAGAGCCGAACTGGAATTGATGACTTAGGTAAATGTATGGGCATATACCTAAGTAGTGTTGGATGTTACTTCGTGATTGTATCTTTCCTTTGTGGATTATCCTTCGTGGATTCTGGGAGTCCTTCGGGGTTCTCAAGGTCCCTACTGAGTAGCGTATACTCATCCCAACACGGGCTATGCCAGCACATCATTGTTTTGGATGCAGACGACGGACAACACTAATTTTGGTTGAGGCTTGTGGAGCAAGTCGGTACCTGGAGGTGGACCACTGGGTGGGACGTACACAGAGAGGACGGCTGGACCCGAGGAGCTGAGGAGGCAATCTGTACCCACCCTTCACGTAAAACTTCCAGTGGACGGCTCGACATTGCTGCTTTAATTTCGGTTGATGTAATTTCATTCCAATTGTACTTTACTTTCAGTTTGGGTTTGTATTCTGGCCCATTTACTTTCCGCACTTACTATTGTACCCAGTTTTACATAGTGTTTACTTCTTCTTGCTTACTCTGTGGTGTTTTTTTTACTTTATAAAGGCAATGCCTTTCCCTTTTTGTCGGGATTTATGCCATGGTGCTAGTCGCCAGCCCCTGGCCTATGGGAGGCGGCCCTAGGGAAGTCATGCCACGGGTCCTGAGGATAGGTCGTGACAAATTGGTAAGAAAATTATTCACTCATTTCATTTCAATCATTTTACAAATATAGTATTTATAAAACATTTTTAATTATTACCCTGATGATATAAATTCAAATTTCAGAAAGAAATATTTTATGGTAGGTCAAAATAATTTAAGGCACTAAATTCATTAAAAAGTGATGAAAATATTGAAAAAGTAAAACATATAGGCATATTGTTAAAATAAATTCAACAAACCTTATGAAAATTGGTTGGAAAAGAAATTAATATTCATTGATAAATCATATAAAATTTTCTTTATGTCATATATTTTCATAAAGTCATTCATATAGAAAAATATTTGGTAATTATATTGTAAAATTATTAAATGATCTTATAAAATCAATATATTGAATCAATTCATGGTTTTAAATGATTAATTGGGGTATAATGAAAGTGTTTAAGCTAGTTTTCGATTATAGATGAAGAATTTATCCTCACTCAAAATTATACAATTTATAAATTTGTAAGAGGTAAATAAAAGGCCATGGTTGTATGAATTAAAAGTCATCTCGGTTTTCCCCATTAAAAATATGTTTAAAAAAAGTGGGTGATATATAATTCAAGAGTTGATGATAAGATATTCCATTTGACTCCATATTTCAGTATTTTTTTCACTAATATAATCCCCCTCTTAAATTTTGAAAATAAATTATTTTTACCAAAAATAAAAAGAAAAAATATAATATATAAGTAGGTTAATTGGGACATAAATATACATAAAATTAAATTACCATATGATCTAATTCCATACACATCACTCTTAGAAATGTAATAGTCATACAAACAAAATCTATAAATTTCACACATACAAATGGAAAATTTATATAGATGACATCCATACCCAATGAATTAGATGATATAACATAACCACCCAACCTAGATTCATCACAAAACTACCCATCATTGGTTTATCACATAACAACTCGTCAAATGACTAAGTACTATTATATAATCCTAAAAAATAAAAGATTTCAATTTTCTGTTTTTCAATCATAAAATTTCATTTGAAATCATAAGGAATCATTTTACGATATTCAAATAATCAATCCATTTTTAAAACCAATATCGATTCAAGTATACACAAAAAATATAAAAAGATATTTGTTTTTCTTTTATAATCATTTTGTCTTGTAGAGGAATCCAAATATTATACAATGGTTACGGTAGTGGAGAAGTTGGTGTGACCATATACATTAAAAAACATTCCTTGTGTCATTTGTAAATAATGTGAAATGAACTATATATATAAAGATTACCTTTCAAAAAAATTTAATGAAACTAAAATTCAAGTGGTTTATTATACACCGTATAAAAAGATGGTGGTGTAAACCATCTAAATAAGCCTCAATGCATGAATATTGAGACAGTGTCACTTAAGTTAAGATTTTTTTGTCACATATGTTTTTTATCATCCAAAATAATAAACATAGTATAATTTATACTTGATTTAGAACATTTATATTTTTATTATTCCTTTTATATCATTATTTTTATTTTTATAACATTTACATAATCATTTAAGTCCACATCAGACGGTTTGATGATATTCATCACTTGAGTCAGAAATGTGTTTCATATGATGTAAAAAAGTTAATATGGTCATGAGTCCATCATCTCCATAATAATATTCATGAAATAGTAATCACAGTAATACATTAATTATAATTTAAAAACCAAACATTTATGAATTGTAATGAAAATTGTACAATGTTATAATTTTAAAGATGGTAGGCCGTATATAAGCATGAGTAATGTATTCTTTTTTCAATGATCATTACGAAAAGAAGGTATTTATAATTTTATCTTTACATAATTATATAAATAACATAAAAAGAACATTAATAATTTAAATAAACATATATATATATATGTCATTCATGTTATGTGGTGAATAATAATTAATCACATTGATTTTTGGAGGTGATAGTTCACACATACGTATGAAAGACATTATCATTTTTATGTGCATAGAATGGATATGAAATTTAAAGATAAATTAATCTTTAAAAATTATATATAAGTAATTAATATAATATATAAACATTAATTATATCATTATAACCATTTATAAAAATCATATATAAGTAATTATATATAAGTAATTAATATAATATATAAACATTTATTTCCCATATGATGAAATTGGGGGAGTATTATTCAGATGATATTAACATAATAACATTTAATTATATTGAGGGTACTATATTTTATATTTCACATTGTATTGAAGAGATTTTAAAATACGATGAAGATGAAATAAAATAGAATAACATAAATAAAATCATTACCTTTCCATTAGATGATCACCTTTCTTAAAATCATAATTTCTATAAAGGAGTGATTTATGCCAAATCTATGGTCTTAATAACGTGGTAAGGTATTTATAGACAGTTTATGGGCCTATCTTATCTGAACTGAATTTTTTTAATGTGTGATTAATATAAATGAATGGGTTTTCATTTAATGGAGATGGGAGGGGAACTCTTGGTATTATAAAAATTATTAAATTAATATAAATTCATTCTAATTAAAAATGGATCCAAACTAAATTATTTAGATTATCGGATAATTTTAGGTCTAAATACCCTCATCCAATAAAAATTATACATGTTTTGATATTTTAACCCTTCTATTTTGGTTTTAACCCTTATTAATTCTTACTTCGACATTATGTAATTTACATTTTGAGAATAAATATAATTACCATAAAAAACAAAATGACCTAAAATGATTCATTAATGACATATTAAGACATAACCTTATCATTTTGCCTCTTTTATATATTTTTTTAATTTTATATATTTTTATAAAATATTATTTATTCTAAAATCTCATAAATGCAAATTTTTACACTATTCAATAATTGACTTTTAAAAAAACATGATTCAGAAAAAAATACCTTTAATAATACCTAAAATTTCAAATTCATTCAAAAAATTCATGGATGTTTTTGAATATTTCATATTATATTCATTTTAATTTTATTAATATCAATTATTTGATCCTTACTTTAATATATCAATTTCTGCATCATCATTATGTCATAATTAAATTTTGATATATAATGACTACAAATTATAAATAAATTATCATAATGTATATTAAAATTTTATATTTACAATGGAAATTTATTATTGAAATTTCTTTTATATAACCCATTACAAAAAATTGTTTACTGATTTAAAATATGACTATGACATTAATAACTTATATTTAAATAAAATATAATACATAACATATTCTTATACAAGTGTCTTAAAAAGCATATAATTTTTTCCTATGATTGATTTTTTTTTAAAACTATTCTAATTAATTTATTATAATTTTTAGGGAAATATTATAATATTATAAAATTGTTTTTCAATTAATTAGCTGATTTACCCATAACTATGGTAATAAAATACAAAAGTTACTATTCACCAAAAATTTATTTGATTATATTAGACCAAAAAATTCATAATAATTACAAAAAAAAAATCTATTTTTTCAAAATTCAGTTCATACATGCTGGAAAATTATGTTTAGTGTTAATCCCATATACGTGGTGACTAGATGGGTAAAAACAATTTTCAAAAGATCAATATATTTTCATATCTGATTTCTATATAATTTGTACTCCAATGTACTAAAATGGATAAAGAAATGTATTATTTATCTATTCAATCTTTAAAAACCTATTTAAATTGTAATAATTATTTAAAATGTTTGTTTTTAACTACAATGCAGTATTTCTCACTATTCATCTAAAAATCATCCTTTTAATTAAAATAAAAAAATCACCCTAGGATAGTTTTGAAATTCCAAGTTCAAAAATAACGTTTATTTTGTCTAATAGAATTTATGATAGTTTCAAACAAACAATTTAAATAAAGTTTTCAATTAAAATTTATCCCAAATTCGTTTTGGCAAAGCTAGATTTTTATGTATTAACTAGATTTTATATTTATATTATGCCTCTAAACTCTATTTTGTTGAGTGTATAAAAATATATAATAAAAATGTGTAAAAAATATACATATTTATATTTTTAATCGATATAAAAATAGATATGTTCTAATTTCTATGTAAATTAATAATATTAACAATATATTATTTTTCGATAAAACCTAGTCTTGTATGAAATTGTATGTTTTCAGAGAAACTTTGTGTTGTGTGTCATGTATTCTATCGAGCATAACATATACTCTAATGTAAAATTACTATTTAATTCCTAAAAATGAAAAAAAAACTTATTGTTTTTGGAGTATCATATACTTTATCGGTCATATATTTTTCCTTTTAAAAACAAAGGATGCTAAATTCTCCCCCTTTTGAAATTGTATCATCAAAAATTTAAATTCAGTCATACTATTTGTGGTTTTATTTTTCTAAATACTATCACTAAAATTATATATTGGAAAAATATTTAATAAAAAATCAAATTTTAGAAAATAAAAGGAAATATTATAGTTAAATACGATAACATGTAATAGGATTCTATGTAGGAAAACATGGACATATATGATAATAGTAATTATCATAGAATAACATAGAGTGATAGAAATCATATTCATTAGATATTTATAAATCATAAATCCATCAATATGTTTTGGGTAAAATACCATTTATAAAAGTATATGAATAATTTTGTTTACTCAATATCATTCTCATAGAGTTGATGAATTATTTTTTTACCTAGACAAAAGAAATAAAGAAATACACTTACTTCAAAAGTATCATTTCATATTTTAATAAATTCACACAAAAAACTTCATCATTTTACCCAAATGATGAGTATTTATGATCGATTTTTCACGCCTAAATTACTATAATCATATTTGAGAAAATCACATTATCCATAAATGATTAACTATCTATTTATCAAATTTATACACATTAAACAAGACCAAAATGGTAGTACAAGATAAAATAATTTTTCTATAACGAGTATCCTTATTCGATGATATACTAATTCAAACTCAAAAATTCAATAGTTATACCCAATATTCATTGTATACCATTCAAAAAATAACATTCATTAAAATACCTCAAAAATCCAAACTCTAATTGAAACCCCAAATTTAGATGGATTTCATTATATAATCAACCAAGAAAAATTTTATGATTATCTTAAAATGAAATTAGTTACTCTAAAAATCTCACACTAAAAGTAATTTTCCAAATTACATATTTTCAAATATAGGTTAATAATTTACATAGATAAATATAATCACCATAAGTCCATAATATAAAAAAATATTTTACAAATTATAACACAACTATGATTTCTCAAATAAAATACCATAGTATTCTATTTTCCTTCCCCGTATATGGTTCCCAAAAGAACTAACATTTTCTAAAACTATATTAATCACCTAATAAAAAATAATTTACAAATACCATGGTTATATATTCAATAAACCATGGGTTCAAAATGGAAACTGATTATTTTTTCCATCAATACAATTAATTAATAAATAAAAATTCTTACTAACATGGTACTTTACGTCGGACTGTGTTTGGCGATGCACCCATGTCCATATTCGGTTGTGGGTTTGATTCCCAAAGGCTTACCAGAAACAATGGGTACCACCCATCCTATGGGTTGTCCAATTTATAAAACTATATAATTACCAAAATATGACAAATACCTCAGAAATAACTATAACAAGTTTTAAAATTAGTTTTTATCTTATAGCATTCATTTTGTATTCCAAAAATTTATATCCCAGAATTACCTCAAAGGAGAATGTCTCTAAAAATATTATTAGTCACCTTAAAAATTCATTTCATAAGGCCTCAAAAGGTATTTAATGTCCTTAAAATTCTGTTAATCGTTAAAATTCTAAACTCATAATGGTATTCATTACTTTCATTAAAAAAATTATTATCTCCAAAGTTGTCTAAGTCTTCCCCTCTTACCAACTGTAGGTACCCGGCCTTAAACATAATATGTTCATGTGTTTTTGTTCTAGAGAACAAATTTGATGATATTTTTAGTTTATAGTTTTAGATAATTAGTAAAAGCTATTAAAAATTAAAACAAAACATTAAAAGTGGATATTTAAAATCATTATCCAATGTATCTACCAAAGGGAACCTTGTTAAAATAAAACATGATTTACTTTCCTGAAACATATTTAATACATTCAACTTGAAATTTTATTTTTCCTAACCAATATTAATACATGTGGAAAAAATATAAAACATGGTATGATAAAAAAAATTTGTGAAGTATATAAATTAAAAAACCATTATTCCATTAAAAAACTATAAAACATTTCCTTAAAAAAACCTTTGTACCTTGAAAAACATATCATCATTTCCATAAATTAATTATATTACCTTTTAACAATCAATTATTTTCATAAATATTCAGAAGAAGATAAATAATATATAACTATATTACTTGGGACATAACTATACGTAAAATAGAATAACTAAAAGATAGACTTCCATACATTTCACTATTAAAAATGGAATAGCCATACGACCAACATCAATACATTTCACTCTTAAAATAGAATAGTCATACAGTCAAATTCCTTACACAATTAATTATCGGTAATATTGTAACCATCCATCCTTGTTTTATCATAAAAAATCACATTGTTGTTTTATCAAGTAACAACCCAAAAAATGTCCATGTACCATTACAAAATCATAATTCATAATAGATTTCAATTTTCATCATTTCCCTCATAAAATTAATTTTCCAATGATAAGTAATAATTTCAAGATACTGAAATAATATATTAATTTTCAAAACAATTTACAATGAAAAATACCCAAAAAATAGAATAAGGGATTATTTTTTGAAAAAACATTAAGTCTTGTAGAGGAATCTAAATATCAAATAATAGTCATGGTGGTGGAGAAGTCATTTTCCACGTGTACGTTAAAAAACATTCCTTTTTTGTGAAGAAATTATAATGATATATATAGAATGATTACTTTTTAAAACCATTAAATTAATTTAAAATTTAAGTGGTTCATTATACACCTAACAAAATAAGGTGGTATATAACATCAATGTATTCCTTAATGAAAGGAAATTGAGATGAAGTCTCTTAACATGAGTCTGATTCATCTCGCATGATCTATATCTTCCTAAATAATAAATTTAGGTTAATTTATACTTGTTTTAGAACACTTTTATGTTTATTATTCCTTTTATATCATTAATTACAAAATTATAACAATTAATTACTCATTTAATTTCATGTTAGTTGTTTTGAAGATATTTAGTACTTGAGTCAAAATTACATTGATATGATTTCAAATGTCAATATGGTCATGAGTCCATAATCTACATAATAATATTCAGGACATATTAGTCTCATTTATACATTAATTATACTTTTAAATAAAACCATTTATGTATGGTTAAGAAAAATAAACAATGTTATAATCATGGACACAGTAGGTTGTACTTACGCATGAGTAACATTATTTTTTCAATGATCATTATGAAAAAAAGTTAATTATAATTTAATATTTCAAAAATATATCACAATATCATTAGGATAATGTCATTATTTTAAATATATTGTTATATCATACAACTAAAGTGGTAAATAAAAATGAACCACATCACTTTGGGGAGCCGATAGTTCACAGGTTCGCACGAATGATGTTATCATTATTAAGTTCATGGAATTGTATAGATTTGAATGATATATTAATAATTAACAATTAATGATATTTCATGAATATTATATATAAAAATTAATTCCTTCATTATAAGAAGCCTTGATTTATGGTGATGAAAAATGAACCATATTGGTTCGTGAGGTGGTAGTCTGCCGTAAAAATGAACGAAATGTTTATTTACCATTTGAGGAAATTAGAGATGGACTTATGTGATTATATTAGAATAATAACTTCTTATTATATTTAAGATACTATATTTTAATTATTTACTTGTTTAAGTAGATTTTGAAAGAATTGGAAGATGAAATAAAATTGAAATATTTATATAAAAACATTACCTTTCATTCAGATGATCAACTTTATTAACACATTAAGTTTTATAAAAGATGAATTTTGTAAGAACCTGTGTTTTGAGCCTGTAAGACTTTGAAATTTTCTTAATGTTATTCCAGAGCAGGGCATATAGACGGCTTGTGATTTCGAGACCCGGTGCGGCCAGAATTAAATTTTAAGTGTGTTCACACTGGAAATTGCAAATAAATAGTATAACTCTTAAATTGTTGCTCAGATTAAAATAACTAGGGAACAGTTGAGTCCGTAATATTCCGTTTACACTAGGAGAGGTGTAACTTTCGTGGGCGCGACCCTTCTATGGAAAACGTCACCAGGGGTGTTTTCGTAATTTCTCGTCCCAGTGCGTGTACATTGTAACTTCTGAATGTAGACGTGGATTAAAATTCTAAGACAGTCATTTCGCTCAGAACGTCGATTTTACCATTGGGGTGGCTTAACCACAAACCATCCGAAATTTCTGGTACAGGGTCGACTGCCGGGGGTTTAAGTGTTTTTCTATTTAAACACATCAACCCCTCCACCTTCATCCCCCTTTGCTCCTCTCCATGGTGGATTCCTCTCAACATGATATTATCCTATCCTCCACCTCTCCGGCAAGGCACGACGACTCCTGCGTATCGTCAGCGAAGCTACGGGCTACGCCCAGTGAGGTAGGCTCGTGCATTTTCAATTTTAATTCCCAAAACCCCTTCAAATTCATTTTATTGCGTCGAAATGATGTCTGAATGTCGAGAAAATCATGTAGATGTTTTGGTATTGATCCTAGATTTATGTATCCTTTCTTCAGATTGAATTTTCCAGTCGTGGGGTGTTCGGGGTGACCTACGGATGTTTTCTGGATTTTTACACCTTTTTCTTGCGGTTCTAGGGGTGTTTTGTTGGTCGGCATGGTGGTCTGTCAGTCTTCTAATGGTGGCGACAGATTTTGGGATGGCGGCGTGGTGGTGGGATCCTCTATATAGTGGCAGTCCTTAGTGTGGCGGCGGTCTCTAGGTGGCGGCGGCTTCGCATAGTGCGACGAGCTTCAGATAGCTGGCGGCGGAGGTCTTTGGCCGGGCGGACCGGGGGTCGCGGTGCGCGACCCCTTGAGGGAACCGAGACATGCCTTTGGCGAGTCTCCCCTCGGACAAGAGACTAGCCACGAGGGCCGGTTGTTATTTTGGATTGCGGGTCCGTGGCCAGGCTGCGTAGCAGGGCTCTGGGCCGGTGTTGTGGATCAGGCCGCCTGGCGCGGGCAGGCCCTGCCCGGGTGGACCGGCAGGACCAGGTCGGTCCAGCCCTAAGGGGGTTAGGCCCCCCCTATTTTCAGACACCCGTATCTTTTACTACTGGTGTCCATTTTCCGTTCCGTCTATGGAAGTGAAATAATAGGCTTGGGACGATGTTTTTGAGATGGTCTTGGGAATTTTCAATTCCCGATATGGGGGCTCGGTGGGGCGACAGCTTGTTAATTACCTCGCAAGTATTCTTCCTTCGGATGGCGCGAACACATCTAGAGTCCATTTAATGCACTCGGAGTTGTGGCCCTGGTTTTGAGGTGATGTTTTTCGGGGTGGTTTCAGACGTTGAAGTTGGTTTTTAGGTGTGGGACCCGCATGCCGTCTTTTTAAGCTGTGAGCAACGTTCGGTGATTTTTTCATCATACGTCCATTCAGGGTGAATGAGTAGTCATTTTGGCATGTTTTTTCATGGGAATTGTGATGGAATAGTTCACCTGACCTCTTTCGGGGCAGAGTTTTGGGACCCATGAGATGCTGTATGGGCCCCACGAGACGTCGTATGGGCGTAAAGTGGTGTTGAGTAACTTTTTCATCGGGAGCCCGTTTCCAGCGAGTATGTTGTCTATCTCGCATATTTTTCTATGAGGATTACAATGGTGTAATCTGTTTAGGTGAGAGGAGCCTATTTAGAGATCTTGTTAAATGTGTAAACATTAAAGGATGTTGGTCCGATGTTTCTTTGATGCACTCTGACCCAACGCATGGTCGCGATGTTAGCGACACCCAGTGATGTCACGGGAAGATGGAGTTATTGAACCAGTTCCAGGTTTACCCTCCAATGGGGTTGGGTAGTGGGTTACCCATTGACCCTTTGGTTTACCCTCCAGCGTGGTTGGGTAGTGGGTTGCCAATGGATTTTAGGGTTTACCCTCCAGTAGGGCTGGGTAGTGGGTCACCCAACGACTTTTTAGGGTTCACCCTCTAGCAGGGCTAGGCAGTGGGCCACCCGACGACCTTTTAGGGTTTACCATCTATCAGGGCTGGGCAGTGGGTCACACGATGACCTTTTGGGGTTTACCCTCCAGTTGGGCTAGGCAGTTGGATACCTGATGACTTCTTTCAGACTAATCCCTTTTCAATGCATCTAGTCAGTGGCTTTACTTCGTGATTACCAGATAATAACTATTTGTTGTACAACTTAGCGATGAGGCGGCTTTATCGTGCGGGACTGTTGGTCATCAGTGATGGAAATCCTTAGAACTGTTGGAGAAATTTCTTGGGCTGATCTTGGAGATAGTGATCCCCTTACACACTCATTCAGTTTTTTTGTTGAGAATATATATATATACCCTAACTTTGATCCCACTCCATGGGTAAAGTTACACTTTTTCTAGGAGGTGTGAAGACACGTGGGGTATGACACATGATTTCCGTGTCTAGCTCCTCTTGGTTGGGATGGGTCTACATTCATTCTTTGGTTGGGTTAAGCTACATTCTCTCTATTGTACTCTTACTCATTAACATCTATCGTTTACCATTTAGTGCCTCCTTTGTTTCTCCATTGAGATTTCAGGGCATCCAACTGAGTATCCTTATACTCACCCCTGCATGGGCTTTACCAGTATTTGGTGTGCCCTTGCAGACGATGGATAGGTCGATTTGGACTACATGGGAGAATATAGGACACAAGATCTTGGGCTATGTTCAGTGGACGTAGTAGTAATTTCATGTGAGAGACTCACCATCTGTTTACTTTCTTTTACCTATTTTTGGGGTGTGGCACCTTTCGGGTTGGGCGTGTGTTTTTCTTTTTAACTGTTTAGTATATTTTAGTACTTTTTAGCACCATACTTTTTCCTATTTATAGGTTGATGCATGACTCCATTTGGGTTATAGTGCTTGTCCATTGGATTCCTTTTTTACTCTGCACTTCTACATTGAGTGGGCTATTTGTGTGTGTATGAGTACTTAGGAAAAGGCCTCCCCGAGATTGTTATTCTTTCGGCTCTTGTCACTAACCCCTGGCATATTGAGGCATGCTTGAGGTAGTTTCAGATCGAGACTGGTTGGGTTGGGTCATGAAGAAGTCATATCAAAGGTGGTTCATTCCTTGGGGTGTTGTTCGGATGTCCCTAAAAAGGAATTGGTTGGAATTTAGGGAAATAGTGTCAACGTGTCTCGAGAGTGGATCTCAAGCCAAGGAGTCAGTGATGGTATGGGCGACTGACGTATCCATTCCCCAGGACCCTAATAACCCTCTTGTCGACTCAACATAGTGAGACACTTGTTGTAGGGACCTTTGGAACATGCATCCAGTAGGATTGAGTCTTTGACTGTCCTTTATGAGCCATCTCCCCTTTGTTGTTATTGATATATATATATATATATATATTTATATATATATATATATATGCGCATCTGATTGTGGTAATCCTTGATAATTTTCAGGATTCCCCCATGACAGCAGCCATCCAGGTTACCCTCTCCAGTTCATGAAGACGACCTGGTGAGTGACGATCCATCAGTTCAGGGACCCTCACGTTATCCCCTTCCACCCAGTGCATTTGTAGTGGCCCTTAAACCTGGAGAGCGGTAGTTAGTACTGGCAGCATTGGTCGATGTTGAATGCAAGCTTAGTGTGTTCCAAGAAATTCAGCGTCAGTGACCCCAGAAGTTCCCTGGAGACACGGATCCCTAGGCAGTGTAAGATTGGATAGAGTTCATGGAATTACTTTTTAGGCTGGTACGGACACTATCGGACTAGATGGTAGCCCTAACTACTAGCAATTTTCCTTGGGATGATCAGGGTTAGGTGGGGGTTGGTTACACAGACCCACGGCGAGTCGTCTCTCACATGGGATAGCTTCAGAAGCTCTTCCGAGAAGTGTACTCCCCTTCATTTTTACACTCTGTTCATATTAAAAAGCTTCTAGAGATGAAGAAGGGGGGATGAATGTGGTGTAGTACTTGGCCCGGTTTACCGATTTGACACGCTACACACATGACATGATCTGCGACAGTTACTTCTGGGCACGAAAGTTTCAGTAGGGTCTTCACATGGAGATCTATGCTAGTGTAGTACATATATGCATCCATACTTATTCTAGGGTGCTTGATAAGGAACTCGTGATGGAGAGATTATTGGCTGAAGGATGCCAGCATACAGGGCCTAGCAGTGGCCATTTCAGAGGAGATTTCTAGGTTACAGGAAGGTGGCAGAGAGAAGAGCCTCGATTGAGGAGGCCTTCCTTGAGAAGACACAGGGGAAGGTTCATACACCATAGTGGCGTTGTGGAGCACTGGAGAAGGCATGAGATATTTGGTGCTATTCCTATAACGTATGGGGCCACCTAGCACCAGACTGCTCGACAAGGCGTACCGAGCAGCCGTGGCAGGAATAGGGCGCACATCAGTGGCAGAGGCACCACCGTGGCCAGGGATCCTCTAGGAGAGGACAGGGTTTTCCTCAGGGAGGTGTCATAGGAAGAGCAGTAGGACCTAGAGGTCCAATACGGCGTTTTGGGTTACTTCCACCACCACCACCGGGTGGCCCACATTAGGCTCAGGTATCTGGCTGTAGGGGCCGCAAGCAGCTTCAGGCCATGGGTGTTCGTGACCCCCCAACACACGAGCTGGTCTAAGGTATGCTTTTTGTTTACTCTATTCTTGCTTCGGTACTAGTAGACATAGGCACCAGCCAATCCTTTATATCACTTCTGTTTGTATGGGAGTTGGAGCTTCAAGTAGAGGCGCTAACACCTGCACTAATCCTCGAGGATCCTATAGGAAGTGCATCATTAGTGACCTTTATCTACAGAAAGTGGGAGCTATCATTCGGAGGAGGGAGTTTCATGTGGTACCTACTCGTCATCACAATGGAACCATACAACATCATCCTGGGCATGGATTGGCATTCAATGGTTCACGCCCAAATCGATTTTTGTCACAGACTAGTTAGAGGCGTGTTTTTTAATGGGATGGTGTTCACCATCCTTGGTGAACGAGACCTCGTGGTAGAGCAGACGGGTACTCTGAGCAAGAAACCATGAACTTTTTCTCCCCATTTGGTGAGCATGGCTCGCAGACCAAAAGACGCTACCAGCACATGGATCCCTACCGTTGTAGAGGACTACATGGACATCTTCCAGAGGATGTCCCGAGACTACCTCTGAGGCGATAGATGGAGTTTTGCATTGACTTGAAGCTGGGGACTACCCCGATATCATGTGCGACTTATCATATGGCACCCACAGAGCTTCAAGAGCTATGAATTTAGCTGGAAAAACTTCGTGAGAAGGGATTTATCAGGCCTAGTGTGTCCACCAGGGTAGCTCCAGTTTTGTTTGTGAAAAAGGCAGATTGGAGTCTTTATCATTGTGTGGATTATCTTCGCCTGAATCAGGCCACGATAAAGAACAAGTACCCTTTTCTGAGGATAGACGACCTCTTCGACTAGTTGAGATGTTCTATGTGGTTATCCAAGATTGATCTTAGATCCATCTACCACCAGTTGCAGGTTCGTGTGTCCCACATCTCGAAGATGGCTTTCCATTGTCAATATGAGCATTACAAGTTTTTGGGGATGTCCTTTGGCGTGATTAATTCCCCCACCATTTTCACGGATTTGATGAACCAGATCCTTCAGCCGTACATGGAATAGTTTGTGGTTTTCTTTATTGATGACATACTCATCTACTTTGCGATGGAGGAGGAGCACGCAATGCATTTGACGATGGTCCTAGAATTACTCTGAGAGCACCTGCCTTATGGGATGCTATTGAAGATTTAGTTATGGATTCATGAGGTTCACATTCTGGGGCATGTCATTACAGAGTAGGGATTGGCCGTATATCCCACAAAGATAGAGACAGTGATTTCTGGGGCACCCCCCAAGAATGCATCAGAGGTGCGAAGTTTCCTTGGTTTGGAAGGGTATATAGGAGGTTTGTGGAAGATATTTCTGGGATTTCTGCCCCTTTGACTGCATTGATGCGGAAGGGATGACTGTTTACCTGGACTGATCAGTTCCAGAAGGACTTCGAGGAGTTGAGATAGAGGCTGAATATTGCTCTAGTGTTGAGGCTCCCAAATGAGGGTGTTGAGTTCGTAGTGTACTGCGATGCTCCAGGAGCTAGGCTCGGGTGCGTGCTGATGCATATGCGGGCAGTGATTCCATATAGGTCAAGGAAGTTGATCCCCCATGATTAGAATTACACAAATCACGATTTTTAGCTGGTAGTGGTGGTCTTCACCTTGAGGATATAGAGACACAACCTTCTGGGTGAGCGTTTGGTGGTCTACTCAGACCACCAGATCCTCAATTACATCTTCACTTAGAGGAATATGAATATAAGGTTGAGGTGATGGATGGAGTTTCTACATGAATATGATTTTGAGATAGTCTACTCTCTATGGAAGGGAAATGTACTAGTAGATTCTCTTAGCAGGAAGTCCCAAGCTCGTTTAGTGAAAGAAGTTTTAGAGTAGTTGGATTACCTACGACTGACCATTGTTGACCAGGAGTGTATGAATTTTCTACAGTTGATGGTGTTGACTCCTTTTCTCCTTGAGCATGAGAGAGTTTCACAGCTAGGGGATGTCGATAGTGTTGTAGTGCATGATCATATATCCATGGGTGACACACCCGATGGGTATTATGAAGGGTGGAATCAGGATATCCTGTTCTAGGGGAAAGCTGTAGTAACAGTGGAGATGCGGGAGGAGGTGATGCAGGAGTTCCACACTTCCCATTTGGCTGTACATCCCGGTGTGGGGAAGATGGAAAGAGACCTTCATTGGTAGTTATGGTGGTCTGGAATGAAGAGGATTGTAGCTGATTTTGTTTCTCATTGTCTTACCTGTCAGCAGGTGAAGGCAGATAATTAGGTTTCGGTAGGGTTGTTGCAGCCCCTTGATATCCCGGAGTGGAAGTGGGATAGTATATCTATGGACATCATCACTGGGATCCCACGCACAGTGAAGAGCCATGATTCCAATTGGGTGATAGTGGACTGACTCACGATGTCAGTGCAATTCCTTGCCATTAGATATCTGAGCTCGGTGGAGAGTCTAGGGCAGTTGTACATTCGGGAGATCATCTGCCTTCATGGAGTACCCTCGACGATCGTCTCCGACCGTGATGCGCGGTTTACATCGTGATTGTGGCAAGGCCTACAGGAGGCATTCGTGACCCAGCTGTGGATGAGTATTTCTTTTCACCCCCAGACGGATGGGCAGAATGAGCACACTATCAAGGTGTTTGAGTATATTCTTAGGGCATGCGTGTTTGACATTGGCCCGAGCTGGGATGATAACTTCCCCATGGCGGAGTTTGCGTACAACAACAATTACCACTCTAATATTGGCATGTCACCTTTTGATTCCCTCTACATAAGACCCTATCGGTCACTATTGTGCTGGATGGAGGTTGGAGAGACCTCCCTAGTGGGCCCAGAGTTGGTGTACGTGATGGTTGAGAAGGTGCAGGTCATTCATGAGCGGATGAGGATGGCTCAGAGCAGACAAAAGTCCTACGCAGATTGTCATCGCAGGCGTTTGGTGTTTGAGCGGGGGGACCATGTCTTATTTAGAGTCTCTCTACGGCGTGGGACACGCAGGTTCGACTAGGGTGGCAATCTGTCCTCGAGGTTCATCAGACCCTTTGAGAAAGTTCATAGGGTCGGTGAAATTTCCTACCATCTTGCTCTACCCCCACAAGTATAGAGAGTGCATGACGTATTCCACACATCGCAATAGAGGAAATACATGCACAACCCCATGCACATTATCGACTGGGGAGAGTTGGACATCGAGGATATAGCCACCTTTGCGGACCAGCCGGTGGCGGTCGAGGACCTGCAAGAGCAGACCCTACATGGACGAACCATTCCTTTGGTTTGTGTGTGGTGGCAACACATGAGAGTGCAAGAGAGCACTTGGGAATGACAGATCTAGATGCAGGCTCAGTATCCCTTGTTGTTTTTGTAGTTTTATTTTTCAGGTACGAAATACTTCATGGAGGGAATAATGTATGAAACCATGTTTTGAGCCTCTAAGACTTTGAAATTTTTTAACGTTATTCCAGAGCAGGGAATTCAGATGGCGTGTGATTTCGAGACCCAGTGTGGCCAGAATTAAATTTTAAGTGCGCTCTCATTGTACTTGCCAAATAGATAGAATAACTCCTAAACGATTTCATAGATGGAAAACCCGAGGGCACCATTGAGTCTTGATCATGTCGTTTACCCTAGGAGGGGTGTAACATTCACGTGTGCGGCCCTTCTATGGAAAACGCCACTAGTGGTGTTTTCATAATTTGGAGTCCCGAAAATCGTACTTTGTAAATTTGTAACAGAGGATCAGATTAAAATTCCAAGACCGTCGTTGCACTCAGAATGTGGATTTTACCCTAGTAGTGTCTTAACCCCGACCCCACTGAAAGTTTGGGTACGGGGCCGACTGGCGGGGGTTTAAGTGTTTTTCTAATTAAACACATCCACCCCTCCACCTTCTTCCCCATTTGATCCTATCCCTAGATAGTTCCTCTCAAAATGACCCTCTCCTCTCCTCCAACTCTACGGAAAGGTGTGGAGACTCGGGCGGATCATCGGCGAAGCTATAGGCTACGCCCAGAAAGGTAGGCTCGTGGATTTTCAATTTTAATTCTCAAAACCCATTAAAATTCAATTCATTGCATAGAAATGATGTTTTAACGTCTAGAGAAGACCATATATGTGTAGGGATCGATCCGAGATTTTTGACTCCCATTTCGGATAGAATTTTGAGTCCCGGTGTGTCCAGGGTGAACATGGGAATTTTTCCGTTCGTTTTCTCCTTTTTCCGGCGGTTCCAGGGGCGGTCCGGTGGTTCGCGTGGTGGTCCGGCGGGATTCCAGCAGAATTGGTGATTTCATGGATGACGGTGTGGTGGTGGGATCCTCAGCGTGATGGCAGGCCGCAGCGTGGCGGCGGGCTCCAGGCAGTGGTGGCTTCGTGCGGCGCGGCGGGCTCCAGGTAGCTATCAGCGGAGGTCATCGGCCAGGAAGACCAGGGGTGGCGGCACACGACCATGTGAGGGAATCAAGACCCGCCTTCGTCAGTTCTACACACGGACCAGCAACTGGCCACGTTGTCCAGTCGGCGGTGTGGACCGCAGGTCCACATCTAGGCTGCGCAGCAAGGCCGCATACCGGCGCTGCGGATTGGGCCAGCCCAGGCCGGTCCCACCCTAAGGTGGTTCGCCCCCCTGTTTTCGGACAACCATATATTTTACTACGGGTGTCCATTTTGCGTGCCATCTACGGCAGTGAAATCCTCGGCTCGGGATGAATATTTTGAGATAGTCTTAGGAATTTTAAATTCCCGGGACGGGGGCTCGGTTGCACGACACGATCGTTAAGTACCTCGCTGGTATTCTTTCTTCAGATGGCGCGAACGCATACATAGTCCGTTTAAGGTGCTGCTAGCGTCTTTTTGGGCAAGGAATCAAGAAAAAGTGTTCTGGGGTGGTTTCAGGCATTGAATCCGGAGTTGGGACATTGGCCCTACGGACCGTCTTTTTAAGCTGTTAGCGGAGTTTTGTGACTTTTTCATCAGAAATCTGTTTGGGGTGAATGAGTGGTCGTTTTGGCATGTTTTTCCGAGAGAATAGTGATGGTACAGATCACCCGACCTTTTTTGGGAATGATGTGTGGGCCCCACGAGACGCTGTATGGGCATAACGATGTGTTGAGTAACTTTTTCGTCAGGAGCCCGTTTCCAGCGAGTCAGTTGTCTATCTCGCCAGTTTTTTCACGAGGATTACAACGATGTAATCTGTTTGGGAGAGAAAAGCCTCTTTCAAGATATCGTTAAATATGGAAACATGAAAGGGAATTGGTCAAGGTTTTCTTTGATGCACTCCGAAACAACTCACGGTCATGATGATAGCGACACCGAGGGATGGCGCTGGCAAAGCTGAGTTATCGGACCAGTTCCGGGTTTACCCTCCTACGGGGATGGGCAGTGAGTTACCCATTGACCCTAGGGTTTACCATCAAGTGGGGCTAGGCAGTGGGTTAACCATTGATTTTAGGGTTTACCCTCCATCAGGACTGGGCAGAGGGTCACCCGACGTCCTTTTCGGGTTTACACTCCAGTAGGGCTGGGCAGTGGGTCACCCGACGACCTTTTAGGGTTTACCCTCTAGCAGGGCTGGGCAGTGGGTCACGTGATGACATTTTTAGGGTTTTCCATCTAGGAGGGATGGGCAGTGGGTCACCCGACGACCTTTTGGGTTTTCCCTCCATTTGGGATGGGCAGTGGGTTACCCGACAACTTCTTTCAGACTCATCCCCTTTCGATGAGGCTAGTCAATGGCTTTGCTCCGTGATTACTGGAGCGTGAATTTTGGTGGTACGGCGTAGCGATGAGGCATATTTGGGGTGTGTCCCTATTGGGAATCAGTGATAGATATCCTTTGAACTATTGGAGACTTTTCCTGGGCTGAGATTGGAGATATAGATCCCCTTACGCACTCGTCCGGGTTTCTTGTTGAGAATATATATATATATATATATATATATATAAACCCTACCTTTTTTCCCACTCCTTGGGTCCAGTTACTCTCTTTCTGGGAGGGGAAAAGACATGTGGGGTATTCCACGTGCTTTCTGTATCTAGATCCTCTTGGTTGGGATGGGTCTACTTTCTTTCTTTTGTAGGGTTGATCTGCATTCTTTCTATTGTACTCTTACTTTGTGTTGTCTATCATTTACCGTTTAGTAACTCTTTTGTTGCTCCCTCGAGCTTTCGAGGCATCTTACTGAGTATCCTTATACTCACCCCTGCATGGGCTTTTCCTGTATTTAGTGTTCCCTTGCAGAAGACAGACATGTCGATCGAGACTATGGAGGAACGTAAAGGACCCAAGATCTTGGGAGGCATTTAGTGGACGTAGTAGGACATTCATGTGAGAGAATCACCAGCTGTTTACTTTCGTTTACCTGTTTTGGGATTGTGGCACCTTTTTGGTTGAGCACATGTTTTGCCCTTTTTATGTTCAGTATATGTCAGTACTTTTTAGAACATTACTTTTTCCTATTCAGATTTTGATGCATGACTGTTGTTGGGTTATAGTGGTTGTCCTTTGGTTTCCTTCTTTTACTTTGCACTTCTACATTGAGTTGTTCGTGTGTGTGTGTGTGTGTAGTACTGTTCACCGAGGGGGTCCTTTGGTCCAAAATGGGCTTTCTAGCACTTTATGTAGGCCACCTGGCCTTGGGCCTTCGGGCTATGTTATGGGTCACCCTCTACCCATTCTAAAGATGTCTTTTCTTTAATAATAAATTGTGGCTTTGGCCCCAACCTTTAAAAAATTTTAATTATACATGTTTTTAAAATTATTTAATTCTTACATTTTTTAACCATGATTAATTCTTACTTTGACATTATATAATTTACAATTTGAGAGTAACTATATTTAATATAAAATTAAAAACGAAAAAAATGAGTCCTTAATAAAAAATATATACTTAACCCCAGTATTTGGCAGAAGACTATATTTTTATGAATTTTATTTCATTTAATAAAATATTATTTATTTTAATTTATCATAAATGACAATTTTGACATTATTCAATAATTCACTTTTTACGATATCATAACAACATTATTATTTAAAAAAACTAATTTATCTAATGCCTAACATATACAAGTCATCCATAAAATTCATGGATGTTATCAAATATTTCAAACATATTTATTTTAATATTATTAACATAATTTATTTGATTCTTCTTTTAATAAATTAATTACTGCATCATCGTTTTATCACAATTAAATTTCATTGTTCAATATATAAAAAATATAAAAAAATATTCAAAATTTAGATAAAAATTTAGTAATTAAAATAAATAATTATAGTTGAATTTTTCATTTATATAAACTAATATAAAAATTGATGTACTTACTAAAAATATGAGAATGACATTTCTAACATATCTTTAAATAAAATATAATAAATGTATTATTCTTAGATAAGTTTCTTAAAATGTTATAATATTGTCCTGAGGTTCATTTTTGTCAAAGAAAATTCTTCTAATGAAATTATGACATGTTTTAGCATAATTTTATAGTATTATAATTTTAATTTTATCATTAATTACTCGATTTACCCGTAATCGTTGTAAATAAAATACTAAAGTTACTATTTGAAAAATTTAACTATATCATGTTAGAAATAAAATATTAATAATTACAACCCTCTATGTCATTTTTAGGAAATACAATTTATATAAGTGGTAAAATTATGTTTAATGCTAATCCCACAGATGTGGTGATGAGGATAAAAAGAACAATCAAAAGTTCAATAAGTTTTCATATATAATTTCAATAAAATAAATACTCCAATGACATAAATTGGATTAATACAATACCATTTATCTATTATTATAATAAAAAAAATTTAAATTATAATTATTATTTAATCATAAAATCAATTTTTTACTACAATGCAGTATTATTCACTATTCATAAAAATTGAAACTTTTTAGAAAAATACCAGAAATTATCCCTAACATTATTTTGATATTAATGAATCAAAAATTAAGTTTATTTAGTCTAATAATATTTCTAATGGTTTCAAAAACTCAATTTAATAGACGTTTTCCATAAAAAGGTGTCAAAACAACAATTTTGGGGAAAACATTTTTAAGTGTAAACTGTAATTTATACTAATATTATACATATATAAAATATATAGATGAGGTTAAATAATAATATATATATTTATATTCATACTAAATAATATAATGGATGTGAGGTAATTTCTACTAAAATTATTTATATTAACAATATATTATTTTATGGTATAAACCATTCTTGCATATAATCAAAGGTTTCCAGAGAAATTAATTGTTGTGTGTCATGTATGTTATCAAACATAGTGTCCCAGTTAATATAATATTACTATATAATTCCTCAATATGAAAAGATATTATTAATTTTGGTGTATCATGTATGCTATGGAATATATAGTTTTAGTTTTAAAAACTCAAGATGTTTTAGGTCATATATAATATTGATTAATTTATCATACTGGTGGATATAATATGATTTTAAAATTATGGGTATAAAATAAAAGCCTTCAATAATTTTATAATGTGGAGTTATATATTTTTTATGAATTTTTTTAATTAAATACTAAATATGTTTTTGGCGATGATAGAATTGGACTCCAAAAATCACATCACTACGAGAACATTGTGGGTGAATGAATATAATAAAGAGACATTGTAATTATTTCCATGACTGATTGGTAGCAAGAAAATCTTCAAGATACATCTTATATTATAGAGTTTTCACTATACAATGAAACCCATACCGAAATATTATGGAATTTTAATATATTAATAGTTGAAAATTGGATATGGAAGACACCCAATAGATATATTTTATGTTTTTATTAGGAAACATATTTATGGAATTGTAAATATATATGTATATATGATCTCAAATTTATTAACACACACATATATATAGTCATAGGGTAATGTCTTTATTTATTTCTATACAATAATTATGCAATCACTACTAGAAATTGGTCTTATTACAATTATTTTGGAAAAAATTGGTATTTTTAGTTTATAGGTATCATGTAAAATGGTTCCACAAAACCATTGGTTTTAGTCCCAAAAAATAGGGTAAATATACTTACATTTGAAAAAAATCATTGGTATAGACCTATACCAGTGGTTTTGGTATACCATTCATATAGGAACCAACATTTTTAATTAATTATGTTATAAATTGATACCAACTAAAAAAATATTGAAATAATGTATGAATACACACACACACACACACTAAAACACACACACACACTAACACACACACAAACTCTCTCTCACACACACACACATATATATATATATATGAAATTATGTTCCAAAAACACATAGTATTATATTGGTTAAGTTGTTTAATTATTCTATAGAGGTTCTTGAATCAAATGTTGAAAAACTATTTTTATTTTATTACCTATTCCAATTACTTTCAAAAAAATAGTGTAGGTGTTTCATATTCATTAATAGTACCAATGGTTTAAGGGCCCTTGGTATAGACCACCTATACCAACAGTTTTGGGGAAAACATTTCTATATGTCACTAACAATAAAAAATAACCCAACAACCCCTCAAACAAACTATATAAGCTATACCAATGGTTTATAGCACTATAAAAATAGTTCAAAACCACTTATATATAAATTATTCCAAGTAGTGAGTGAAATTTCACTCATTCTATATAATTTCATGGGACAAACATAATACAATGAAAAATGTAAACTTTACTCTTATGGAGTAAGTGATTATTTATCTTGTACCAATGATAAATATCTAATTTATATGAATATTTCATGCAATATAATCACTGAAAAAATATGGTATTTAGATTATACGAAATTACATGTTCTGTTAATATGATTTACATGTGTTTATAACCAGATTGAGGATAAAGTTAACATATTTTAATTTAATAAAATGTTTCTTTGTGAGTAAAGTTATAAGGATGGAACCTTTATAATTTAGTAAATTTCCATATAATTATTTCATGGACAAGATGTGACAACTATAAATTTATCACTATTTTTACTAATAAAAAAACTAGATCAATGTAAAAAAAGGTAATTCAATTCATAATAATTATTCCATTGGGATGTGAAATAATTTAAGGTTATTCCCAATGTAATTGGTATACTAAATCTATTAGGGATGGGATTCAGATACATTATAGATGGTATAAATCCTTCTATTCATTAAATAATAATTTAATATTACAATAAAAATGTTTCATGTATCATTATATTATTTCCATAAAAAATATTTATTTTATGTATAATTTTTTTAAATACATTTATTATATATTTTTATATTAAATTTCTAACAATACATAAAGATAAAATATTATGAACTAACTAAAGCTTCCAATCACAAGGATAAAATAAACCACAATTTTTATAATGAAAAAAATTTATAATGATTGAAATTTTTAAAATGTGACAAACAAATAAAATGTGAGAAAATACATAGATGTGAGAAAAAAGGAGAAAGTGATAAGTACAAATATGTAAATCATTACATGGTGTGATGTGTTTAGAATATGTTATTATGGATTTAAGTAGATGTTTTAAATTCAAGGGTTATTACAATTTAGATAGTCGACCTATTTACTATGAAAGTGTACATTCCTTGGATATTTTAGTCTTAATACACAAGTACACATTGCAATTAACAAAGATTACTATCATAATAATGTGAAAAAAATAATGGTCGTGAAACATGTAGGTAGTAACACATGCATGAATTAAGACATAGTCAAGACGTGATGTGGACATGAAGTTGGTAGTATGATAAAGACATGACTCTACACTAGTATTTTGATCTATTTAGTGGTCATTTCTTCCATGAAATGGGCTTTATTCCCATTATCCCTTTGGCCATGTACTGAATAAATAATGAATGATGGGTGGGTTATCCCTAGCTGGGGTTCTATGGCCTTCCTTCTGGCCTATGTGTGTGGCGTGTGTGTTTAATGTAATTGTACCAAAAATCACTTAAAATATATATATAGTGAAATCTATATGATTATAACTAAAATAAATCTTAGGGGTGGTTAAAATATATTTAAACACCAAACATCAGCTGCAAATACAATCATTATTCATCAGTATAAATAAGATGCTTTTGTTACCAATCATGTTTAGTAATAGTTTAAGGTACATTTTAATTGATTTTATATTATTAAAATTACATGTCAAAAGAACATTTCATAAAAAATTAATTTATAATAAAATAAATCAATTGTAGAAAAAAACATGCATCAAAACAAAATTACCATAATTCTAAATAAAAATAGGATATACCCCACTTAATAAATATACAGTATATACTCTATATTTATATTATAATAATGATTTTATGTAAGACAGAAAAATAAGTATGTTTTAGTGTTTATTTGAAAATTGATCAACTAAAATATAAATCTTTATCCACCAAATTCCATGTTCAATGGAAGGAATATCAGGTAAATATAATGTGTAATGTAATAGATAAAACACCTAAAAATTATATGAATCATGTGCAAGTATGAATTAAAATAAATTTAATCTATGTTAATTGATTATAAAATAAAAATAAATACGTTTCTTTATTTAATTTCTATATTTATATATATGATATGTTTTATCTATCAAATCAATAGAAAAAAAATAATTTGAGGCTTTGTATAATTCCAAACTATATGGAAATACATTAATTTAAGGTTACTAAGAATCTCTATGATAATTCAATTAAAATTCAGATATACATCTGTGTAATGATTAGAAAACCAAATACATGAAGGATAATTCTTACACATTAAGAGTAAAAATAAATAGAAAAAATTATATAATAAATAATATCCTTAAATATGATTAACAAGATACATTTTCATAAATAAAACAAATCCCTTGGAGGTTAAAAATATTCTAGTTTTGAGGTTATTCATTCCCCTCAATGTCCTTCCTTACATAGGGTATTAACATTTTTCACAATATTAATGTATCAGAACCCGCTCATCACCATCTAAAAAATAATAAATTACGAATGTATCATATTAGTTTAAATCTATTTACTACATCAGACAATCATAAATAAGCGCATTCCTCTTAGTGTCGTATATATTTAAATGATGGAACAAACCATTGGATCATTCTTATAATGATAAATTAATGTTATAAATTTAAATAATGATAAAGGAGTTCTTTTTTATTAATTTAAAATATATACAAAATAATTTACAAAGAATATAAAGAGTATAAAATATTTTTTAATAGAATATAGGTATTGAGTAAATGAGGCCAAGAAAATCGAATGGATTAGTTTTTTGATCAAAAGTTACTTTTATGGATAACATTATTGTACCCACTAATCTTCTATATTTTAAATGAAGCACTTTTATGATTATAAAATGTTCAAAATAATGATATTTCAGATGATAAATTTTTATAGAAAATGTATAAAACAATCACTCATTTCATTTTTATTCTTGTGGGTAGAAATTAAATTCACAAAAATGTATCTTCTGGATCATTGAATCTGATTTCATTTATGAGCTTTATTTTTATAATTAATATTACCAAAAATTGATTTACTATTTTTGTTACAATTTAATAATATTTATATTTATAACTAACATAAATATCATTAATTTTTTAAGGTAAAACAAAATATAAATTTTTATGATTTTTTTACCATCATGGAACCTCTACACACACAAAAACATTCGAGAATGAGAAGAAATTCCAAGAATAACAAAAATTTTAGTAGATGTTTTAAAAAAGAAAAATAGATTATATATGCTTATTAATAATTTTCATGAATAAGTGATAATCTATAATCAGAATATAAGAATTTTCATTTCATTTTATTCACTAATATCTTGGAACAATTTAATCTATTTGGGGACCATTGGATGTTCATTCTAATCAATTTGAATAGTATAATAGTATATTTTTGTAATCCATTGCATGGTTATAAAAAAATTTCCCACACAAGACTTCACTTATTATTTTTTTAATACACATTATTTAATATTCTTTAATAAATCAACTAATTCTATTTTTTATAATTTTTTCCCAAAGGCCACTCTTGTATTTTTTTGATTACATATGCAACCTACATTGTAATATAGACATATGGTTTAATAATTTTAGGAAATTTCATTGATGTTAATTAGTATAATAAATAAATTTATATATGATGTATTATGAGAAGCTTCATCATAATGTAAAATAAGTTTACAGAATGATTTATTTGTAAATAAAAGATGAAAAAGATGATAATATTGGTGTTATATTAAACTGAAATTCTAGATGAAATTAGAAGGTAACTGTGTACTTTGTGATTTAATTTAATGTCTAAAAATGTATCATGATGAATGTTTATAAGACTTGGGAGTGCGTTTCATGTGTAAAGATTGTTTCCACATAACTCATGAGTTCAAGGTAAGGAAATATGAATCTAATATAGAATTTTTTTAATTAAAAAAATACAGGACAATATTCAAATTAGTGGCACAACTAGCAAATATGACAACCACAAAAGTGTCTACAAGATCATGATAAATAATATTTATGGGAAAAAAAATTTAATCTCAAAATGGTGTAATTGTAGTTAGTATGATCATGTATTCAATATTAGATTAAAAAGTTTATTTATTTCTACAAAAATTATTTTATTTGTTTCATATTTTCAAAAAATGTTTAATTACATCTTTAAAAGATACTAAAATAGTTATTATAGAGATCACCAATAATGAAAGCAATTATAACAAATAAATCACTATTAATTTCACAATTTAATTAATGTAACTAGGCGATAATCTAGTTTTTATACCACTAATTAACATTAATATTGTATTAAAGATGTGTTTTTTCCAAATTAACAAGATTAACATCACTATATAGAGAACGTGGTGACTATTTTATGGTGGGTATTCGAAATTTTATTTTCAAGGGAAATATTATTTCATAGATCCGGTTAAGAACCTCACCTTATGGGTTAACCTATTAATGAGCATAGTGACATTGAAGAAGATGAAAAAACTATTGAGGGAATAAGGATATAATGATAGAATACATACCCACCATAAGTGATTGTATATATATATTTAATAAAGAATTATCTATATTAAATGGTATTGAAATGAATTATTCTATATTAATATCAGTATTGTTTGGTGTCTTCTGGGTATGTTACTTTCTGGGTTATGGTGGTTAGATGTGTTTGGGGGAGTCTTAGAAGGATTTTGGAGAGGATCAGTTGCTAAAGGTAAGAAGTAGGGTTATTAGATGTCATGTAATCATGTTACACAACCTTAAACTCTATTTCACATATATTCTAGGAAGTTTCACAGTGTGTAATATTTCGATGTCTGAAAAATAATATAAAGAGACATGCGACACAGTTTTTGGAAAAACTAAAACTAGGGCAATACACTACATGAAAGGGTATTACACATCGTGTAATAACCCGATCATGATTAGTTTTAATAATTATTTTCATCCCAACCCTTATTCATTCAGCCTTGATTTTCTTCCCTCTCATTTCGGTTGAACCCCAGGTGCTCCAGGGAGTCCATAGAGCCATACTCCTTCCTCCTTAATATATAAATCGTGGTGGATGGTTTTTGGAGATCCTCGATTGATATGTGGTGAGTTTTCTTCTATTTCCAATTTGTTTCTTCCAGTTCTTTCCCTGATATTTTCTGATGTGGTACATGTTGTATTGATTTGTATTATTGGGAAGTGTTTTGATAATTTTCTCGAGTGTAATAGGTTTATCTTCATTTATAGAAGTGTGGTTATCGCGTGCATGCATTCTTTTTTTCCATGTAGTGCATACATGAGTTGAAAATATTCTTCAAGGTAGGGGTTTCCTTCATTTTTCATTGATTATACATAATGTTGTAGGGATCTTCTTTTTTCCCCTAAGATCATAATGTTTCCACACTAATCAAAGATAAGAATCATGTAAATAAATTTGGTGGGGTAGAGGGATCTGATGTGATGTTTTTCTAGTGTTGATGTTATTGTGATATTGTGAACTATAAGGGATCAAATTTCCACTGAAATTCACGGTCATTGGTGGTCCTCGGTTATGCAGTAGACAAGATTCATGTTTGTTGATTCCTGTTGAACACTTCTATATATATATTTTTAAATCATGTACATTTGGATAATAAACATATTCCCCAAGATTACCTTATTTCTATGAAAAACCCTAAAATAACAAGTATAATTATAGAAAGGATGCCTCATTAAATTTGGAATGCTGTCATGATTTTTTATATATTGTGATGTGTTTTGTTGGATAGTTGTGGTTGTACATGTGTGGGACAGAAAGAATATGGAGTGTCTATGTTATGGTATGTGTATATGCTCTAGTTTGTGTTGTGGTATGTTCGTGAGGAACATGTGTGTATTTTGGGTGGGTGTGGTTGGTGTGGTTAATGAACATGTTGATGATACATCAACCTAACTATGTAATGGAATATCAGGTTGCGAGGTTTGTTGATATTGGAATGTATGGGAAGTGTTTAATAGTGGGGCTGTGATCGGGTTGTATGGTGATGGGTTATTTTGTTTTTTGTTGTGCGTTGTGCTTGGTAATTGTCAGGATAATATTTTAACAAATGAATAAATAATTGGTTAATAAATATTGGAAATAGATTAGGTTGGTTTGGTTAAAATAATGAATAAATGGGTTATGAATAAATAATGGTAATGGTTAATTAAGTTAGATTGAAATTGAATGGAAGTTGTGTCTTGATGTATGGTGTTGTGCATTTGGAGGTAGCACTAATTTGGAGGTTTTCTGAGATGGTTTTTTGTTGAAAACCCATAGTTCAGTCTTGAGTGTTTGTTATCATATATGTATATACTTGTATTCTCCCTTTTTATTTCAATACGCACCGCATCATAGTTCAGAACTACATATCGAACACCCCTATCATTATGGGGGAGGGAGCCCTTCCCTAACATCCTGGTGGGGGGATGGATGGTTGGACACCCTCTATTCTCTAATCCCACTTCCAGGTGGTGCTATCACAATTTTCTTTGAGAAGGTTGTGATTTGTGAGGCCCATGTGTGTGACAGTGAGTTGTTCATTCCCAAGTGTCTTCAGGTTGAGAGTTCTTGTGGTCCCCATGGATTCTTTTGGATGATGTTTGGTTTGGGAACCATGTGTCTCCAAAAGATATGTGATGTGTTTTAAGGCCAATGTGTCTGTTGGCAGGATGTGATGTGGTTTTTGTCCCATGTGTTTGTATGGTGTGGTTTGATGTGGTTTTTGGCCTAGGTATCTATGGGAGGAATGTGATGTGGTTCGTGGATCATGTGTCTCTGAGTGGATGGGATTTGGATTGAGGCACATGTGATTGGACAAGGTTTGGTTGTGGGGAGTAGGTGTGGGTAGGTAGGAAATGATGTGGTTCTTTTGGTATAGGTGGGGGCGTGAGGATGTTTTTCATTAGGAAATAGTGAATAATCCTATGGAATGTGTTGTGGGGTAGCCAAACCATTGATGTGATTACTAAATTACTTTACATTACATGCATTACTTTATGACCATCCCTCGGTGACGTTGGGATGGATAGTATTCCATGTATGATGTTGTTTGTTTTTTCTGTTTTCGCATTGGAACATTAGTATTATCCTATCACTTTTTCACGAGAGACAATGGTTTTATTATTAAGTATACTTGAATGCCCATGAAATATATATATATAACTGGTTTCATGTTTTCAGGAGGACTGCATGGACCGTGATAGACATTACTAGCTAATAATTTGAGGCAATAGTTTTGTTGCTACATAGCTTTAATTTTTGTATTTATTTCATGTTTTTTTTGCACTTATATCCTCTTTAATTTAAACATTCATGTGGGATAGATTTTGGTTTTCATATATATATATATTGGTGTTATTTTATGGATTAACCATCTTATATCCCAATCATGATTTTCCTAAATTGGAAAATTCCACACATTTTTGGGAGATTGTATACACTTGGTGATAGTTTTCAACCCAATGCTTACTAGAGGATAGACTCATGGGTCATTATCACCCTTTCTTAATTGATATCCTACTATGGTTATTATTTGAGGGAGGGGTCATGAAAAAATGTTATCAAATGTGATGGTTGAGAGATATGATAGAGTTTGGAGTTAGGAACTCTGAGAATTAAATGGTTTGTAAAGAAATAGTGTCACATGTTCTCTTTGCGGGACATAGGACAGAGAATACCTACTAGGACATATGATTTTAAGGCCCCATGTAATCTGATTCAAGGACTTTGAGACAAAAAAAAGACCAAGTGAGGATATACTAGTTGCAGGCTTGGGACCCTATGAAAGGTACATGGATCATAATTACTTGTGTTCTTTTCTAAATTGGGTAATTTTGGAAATCGGGAAAGAATGTAAATAAATGAGTAAAAATGTGATAAAATTAATCTTAAATAAAATTCCATTTTATTCAGGCTTAGAAATTCCTTGTGTACCTTTCAGTTGTGGAACTCATTCTTCTTCTTCGTGTCACTCGGGAGGTTGAGGCTTAGTAGGTTGATTTGACGATCAGTTCAGGGTTGATCTAGTAGAGGAGTATGATCCGTGGTAGAGAATATTGCATGATTTTTTGTGGAATGCTTTGGAAAAGTATGAGGTCTTTTGTTAGGACATGGAGATATAGATTTGGCTCGAGGAGCGTGAGATCACATTCAGCCAGATAAGAACCCTGATAGAATAATATGTTCTTTGGGTGGTTAGTCAGCTGTGAGGAGATGCATGTCTGTGGTAGATGATGGACATAGGGTAGAGAAAGGAGACTAATGTTCTGTGGGTTGATTTATAGAAGTATTTCGGATCATAATTCCTTTTATCGAACATAAAGGCTGAGAAGTGGTGAGAGTTACTCTCCCTCAAGTAGGGGAGCATTTTATTATGAGTGATGGGGATAAGGATTCATGATATCCACTATTTTTTCCCAAATGTATTCCTAGATGATGAATCTCTTGTGAAAAATCATGTGGAGGCACTCCATCCTTTGATCCAGTATGATCTTACCCCATATTCATTTCCAAAAAATAGGAAGGTCCAATAAAATGTTGGTGTTGATTGACTCAATGTACTCACAAGGAGGTTTACTGCGATAGGGGACCCGGAAATAATAATTAATATAAAGGGATGCCAATGTTAGGTCTTAGGGGACAGGACCTTTGACGCTTCGATCGGTTGGGAGTCAACCCCAACTGCATCCTTTTTTACCATCCCATCCTTTTTCTTTTTTGTGGGATTGGGTATGAGGTGTTTCTTCCATGGAGTCCTTTTTCATATTTAGAATTAGGATTATGTGGTTGTTCAAACTCTGTGTGGTGGATGTGGACAGGTTCAACATCGACCTCAACATCATCTTACAGTTAAGTCATTTAAACAACATGTACAATAATCTCAGGATCCACTAAAGGGAGATGAATAGGGTAGGGACCAACATTAGGATGTCCCTCGAATACATCAACCCATGTGTGGTAGTAGAGGTGGTCTTCAAAATAAGGGAAGAGTTTTTGGGTTTAGTCAGTTGCACAGAGCAGGGGTATCAGTTCCTGCCTAACAATTGATCATTAGAGGTATGGTAATTTTGTTTAGTACCCTTTCTTGTGCTATTTTTGTATTCAAGTGATTTACACTTTTTTGTTACACCAACATTAACACATACTCTTGGGATAGAGATAGGAAGGCTTCTCATGGCCCCTATATTGAGTATTCCTGTCAGAGGACATACCAAATTGTTTGATGTGTGTTGGGGGTGTAGACTAGTGATGGGGCTACATATGTCCCATGAGGATATTTTTGTGATTCAGATGCAGCTATACGATATCAATCATAGCATTGACTTGATGAATTCAATGAATTTCGTCATATACTACTTCTGTAGGAGAGTTTTGTTTTCATATGTGGATGGTTAGAATGTGGTTTTCATTGGCGAACTATCTTTTTATGGGGTAGTCGATGTGTGGAGTCCCTTAAATATTTTCTGGATGAGTTTTTAGTAGAATAAATGGACTCTGATATAGTATAGGTTTTCAGAGTAAGTGGGGAGTTTCTTTATTTTTTTCCAATAGGGTTTGATGGCCCCCTTAACGTGTTATTGTATTAGGGATAAACCTGAAGCCCAGTGCCAATCTGATTTTGATTGATCATTATTGGATAGAACCTTCATCGTCATGGTAGTTGAGAATTGAGATAGAATATATTATGATAATGAGGTTTATCTTCCCCAATATGTCACTGTGGGGTGCTACATTGTTGTTTTCAATGAATTAAGATGGTGGTAGGTGGTTTTTCATAGACTTCTCTAAGGTTGAACCAGGTGATGGTCACGAATTGTTACCCTTCTCAAGGGATAGATGATCGTTTCGACCACCATAGAGGGGAAATTTTGTTTTCTAAGATCGTTCTTTAGTATAGATATCACCTATGAAGGGTGAATGAGGCAGATATCCTAAAGTTATATTTAGATGTATGAATGGTAACATCAAGTTTGTAGTCTAGTAATGAATTGTTATGAATGCACTACCTGTGTTCATGGAGTTTATGATCTCCGGTTTTAAGGAGTTCCTAGACCGCTTTTTCGTTGTGTTCTATGATGACATCTTGAACTACTGAAGTTAGAGGACAAAATTCATGAGAATTTCATTACTATCTCATAGGTCCTCCAACACCACCACCACTATAGAAGGTTTTCCATGTGTACATTCTAGACACAAGAGGTGCATTTACATGGGAATGTAGTGTCACAATATGGTGCGGCAGTAGACCCATAAAAATTTAAAGAAGTTTTTTATTGGGAGGAACCAAAGAACATGGCATAGTTTCAGATTTTACATTTTCTTATAGGATATTATTAGAGGTTTGTGCCCAAGTTATCTCTAATTAAAACCTCATAGATATCATTGACACGGAAAGATAATGACTTTGTGTGGAATGAGCAGTTCTAGGTGGTGTTTGTTTATCTAAAGGGGATGTTGGATAGTGCTCCAGTGCTCTAGTTTCTAGAGTAAGGGGTAATGTTTCAGGTGTATTGGGATAATTCCAATCTGTAATTGGGATAAACCCCGATGAATTTTTGGGAAGTTATCTCTCATGGGTCTAGGCAGTTAATCCCCCATGAGAATAACTATGCCACCCATGATCTAGAGATAACAGTGGTAGTGTTTTCAATGACGTTTGGTGGAATTACCACATTGGGGAGTGATTTTTGGTCTTCAAAGATCTTAATAGTTTGATGTATATTTATCCAAATGTGATTTGTACTTGTGACATTTAAGGTACATGCATTTTCTTCCGGACTATGATTACAATATCTCTAACACCTCAGGATAGGGAAATTACACAACTGATTCTTTATGTATAAATTCATAAAATGAGATTACTTCGAAATATAATGATGCTTCAAGGGAGGTTTATGTGATTTCATCCTTTCACATAGATATAGGAATGGGTTGTGGTAGATGCTATTTGATCTAGTTGAAAGTGAAGACTTCTTCGATGTAGCCAGTGGTAGATTCTAAGTCGAGAGACTCAGTGGATGAGGTGTTTCTAGATCGTTTAGTCCATTAGGTTTCTTTGGATTGATGGTCTAAGGATAGTCAGACCCTCGTTCTATTTCATAAAATTTTGTTTTTCTAGTGGGGGTACATGATATAGTTCATTTCTAGTTCATAATTTCTCTTTAGCAGTACACCCATGAATTAATAAAATGTTTTCTGGCTTGGGGATTCAATTTTGTTGGGCTAGGATGAAACATGATGTAATGGAGTTTATGGTGAGGTTCCTAGTTTTCCAATAGTTAAATGTTGTGTAGCATGTTCTTGGAGGTATGTTTCATTTCTTTGATGTCCTCGAGTGTATGTGGTATGAAATATTGATGTATTTTTTCTTTTGTTTACCTAGATTTCAAGGAGGCTATGATGATAACTAGGTGATGGTTAATTGGTTGAAAAAATCATCCCACTTATTTATGAACAATGAGTGAAGAGGTTTGAATCCTTTGGAAAAGTGGTATGTGGATGAGGTGATGTGGTTTCATGTAGTTCACATATCCATTTTCTAAGATTGAGACACACGTTTTATGTCATGAGTCTGGATGAAACTACAACATGATTTTGGCACCTAGTTAGGCCTAAGAACCTACTTCCACCCTCTGATGGATGTGCAGATAGAATCGACAATCCTGACACTCGAAGATATGTTGCGAGCATTAGTCGTACACATTGGAGGATCTTGGCTACGACACTTAACCATGGTAGAGTTTTCCTTTAATATCATATTCCACTCTTCCATTGGCATGCATTCATTTGAAAATCATATAGAATGTTGTGTCATTCACCCTTGTGATGGATAGATGTTGGGGAGATAGCATTTCTTGGTCTTGATGTAGTGCAGAGCACGATAGAGAAGATTCATCTCACATCTGAGAGGATGAAAGTAGCACAGGACATGAAGAAGTGAAATTTTGGTCTCCTAAATAGGCCCTTGGAGCTCGAGGTTAGGGACCACGTGCTCTTAAATGTTTCCCCTTCATGTGGGATGCATTGGTTTGGTAGAGGGAGTGATCATTCTCCCAGGTTCAATAGACCCTTTGAGTTGTTGGGGTGAGTTAGTGATGTGGCATAGTAGTTGCTCATGCCTCCATAATTGGAGAAGATCAAAGACATCTTCCATGTCTCTAAATTCACTTGTATCTTCACGATGACTCACGGGTCATTGACTAGTGATAGTTGGATAATGAGGATGACTTTACCAACGTCGAGTAGGTGATATAGGTTTAGGATCGTCAGTAGAAGGTTTTACATGGGAAAACCATTCATCGGGGTCGTGTGTTATAGAGGCACGGTGTCACGGAGAACAGTAATTTGGAGCGGGAAATAAAAATTACTTCCAATTACCTAGATTTTTTTTAGTTTTTTCTTGTTCTATTTTGGTTTTGAAATATAAAGTTTTAACATGGATTTACGAAATAATTTTTTCCCATCATTTGAGATGTGTGTTATTTTCCATTGTGTGATAATGTCCTAACATGTAAAAATGGGACTACTAGATTCTTAACAAATATGCATTATCTATGACATTACTATACCCATATAGGTGATTCGGTGTCACCCATAGAGAGAAATATATTGACATGGAGGATGAAACTCCATGAATCAGATGTTCGGACAGTGTGGTTATTGTACATGTGTGGTTTTCATTGTTATCTTAGGGTAGCAGCTGTTAGAGGAGGTGTTCTTTCATTTGGGGGGTTTCCACATGAGATTTTGAACAAAACTAGGTGGTTTATCATTCAATGTTAATGTGTCTAGTTTTTAGCATCATTTCAAGCATAGTAAGATCCTCGAGAGGTATCTCGTGGGGTGGTTTGTTAGAGACCTCTTTCTCTAGGATTGTTTTGGATTTTTAATGTAAATATTCACTTCATTGTTATATAATGTAATGGTTTGTGTCTTCCTAGTTCATTAAATTGTGGGTTTTAGTTGTTGGAAGTGTTTGGAGGAGGCTTGAAAAAAGTTTGGATAGGTTTCATTGCTAAAGGCCTGAAGTACTATAAATACACGTTGTGTAATCATGTTACATGATGTTAAACTCTATTTCACTATATGTTTTGGATTTTCCAAAACCTATAATATTTCAAATTTTTAAAAATAAAATAAAGAGAGGGGCGTCATGTTTTTCAATGAAACCAATCCTCAGATGTTACGTACAGTGAAAGGGTAGTACCCATAATGTAATACCCAGATCATGTGTATTTTAAATAATTCCTTTTGACCAAAAAAATATTCATTCATCCATTATTTTTTTCTTCTAATTATAGTGAAACCCTAAGAACCATGAGTATTCCATTGAGTGCTACTCCTCCCTCTTTGATCTATCAATCCTAGTCGTTTTTGGTTGGTGATCTGTGATCGATTCATGGTGATTTTTCTTCCAATTTTTTATCTTTTTCCTCTTCTTATTTCCCCAAGATTCACTTTTGTGGTATGAGTTGGATTGAGTTGGATTTTTTTATTTTTTTATAATATTTTGTGGTGTAATAGGTTGATCAGTGTTTCTAGGAGTGCAATTTTATTTTATAGAAATTATTCTTTGCCATGTGATACATGGATGAGTCAAAAAGATTCATTAAGGTTAGGTTTTCCATTGTTTCTATTTAATTGTGCATCTTGTCAGAGGGATCTATATTTTTTTCACAATTGTTTCTCACTAATCTTTGTTAAGAACTGGGTAAATTAATTGAATTGGAAAGAGGGATTTAATGAACATGTTTTTTAACTTTAAAATTACTGGGTGGTTCTGAACTATACGAGTTAAATTCCCTGGTGAAAATCATAGCCATTAGTCGTCCTTTGTTGCGCACTAACCATGTTTCATTTTTTTATTCCTAATGAACACTTTTATATAGAAATTTAAATCATGTCCACGTGGATAATAAATGGATGTCCCTGGATTACCCAATTTCTATGAAAACTCTCGAATTAATTAGTGGAATTAAATTAGTGATGCCTCATGAAATTTAAATTTTGTTATTATTTGGTAGGTTGGGTGGTTTTTTTGTGGGATAGTTTTGGTTGTGTGTTTTTAGGATAGATATAATGATATGTGGATATGTTGTGACATATAGACACACTAGGGTTTGTGTTCTGGTTAATTTTTGAGGCACATGTGTGTACTGAGGGTTGGATTGGGTGGGGTGTTCGATGAACATATAAAAGACTCATCAATGTGACCATGTAATGTAATCTCATGTTTATAGATTTTTTTTTCTTTTTCAATATAGTGGAATTTTTCCCATGAGTGGATATGATCGAGCTGTCTGGTGATGTGTTGTTGTGTTTCTTGATATGTGTTGTGCCTTGTAGTTGCGCAGATAATAGTGTATAAAAGATTTAATTATTTTTTAATAAATATAATAATTGGAATGGGTTGTTTTTCTAAATAGAATGAATAAATGAGTTGTGGATAAAAAATAGAAATTTTTAATTACGTTGGAAGGGAATTGATTGGGGTTGGGGTTTTATGAGTGGTGTTATAAATTTAGACGTAGCAGTAAAGTTGGAAGTGTTGTGAGCTATTTTGTGTTGAAAACACTTAGGTTGGGATTGACTGTTTGGTATCATATAGTTATATACATGTATTTTCCCATGTTATTTCTTTATTCAACCCACTATAGTTTAGCACAACTTGTTGAACACCCTCATCATCATGAGGGGATGGTGTTTATCCCAAACATCCTAGTTGGAGGATGGATGGATGGCCACCTATTCTTCCCTGCTCACTCTTCCAGGTGGTGATAAGCCAAAATTCTTCAGGCATGGTGTGGTTTGTGACAATGAGGTACGTTCAGGAGAGTTATGCTTCCCCAGGTGACTTTGATATTATAATTTTTATGCATTCCCATGTGTCTTTAGTATGAGGTATAGTTTGGGGACCATGTTTCTACCTTCAGGATGTGATTTGGTTTGTGGCATAGGTGTATGTGATTGGGATGTTATGTGGTTTTTGGACCAGGTGTCTACGGGCATGATATGATGTGGTTTTTGGCTGAGGTGTCTGTGGGTGTGATGTGATGTGTTTTGAGGCACAGGTGTCTATAAGTGGGATGTGATTTGTTTAGTTCCCCAGGTGTCTATGGGTGGGGTGTTATGTGGTTTTTGGCCCTGGTGATGAAATTTGGTGTGGTTGTGGGGCCTAGGTGTGTACATGTGGATTGTGATGTGGTTCTTTCAAAAGTGGTCGGATCATTAAGAATTTTTTTCATTATTAAAGATAAGCTAAACTATAGGGAGGTGGTGTAGGGTACCCAAATCATCGATGTGGGTACTATATAACTTTACATGACCTATTTTACTTGGTGAGTGTGCCTTGGTGTGTTGGGATGGCTAGTATGACTTATTTGGTGATTCTTGGTTCTTTAATTTTTTCATGGGAGTATTAGTATACTCCTCCCACCGGTGCACAATATAATTTTTATTTCATACTGAGTTTTCATGTATTCTCACCCTACATATAGAAAAATATTCCCTTTTTGAGGATTAATTCATGGACTGTGCTCAACATTAATATCTAAAACATTGGCATGGTAGTCGTGTCACTAGTTAGCTTTATTTTTGGTATTTATTTGGAGATTTAATTCACCTTGTAACAATATTATTATAAAAATTCATGTGGGATATATGTTTCTTTCTTTTATATATATGTGTATATATATATATATCGTGGAGTTTTTTGGGGGATGAACCATATTATATCCTAATATTGTGCTTCCTAAAAATTAGAATGCATCACAAATTTGTAATATTGTATACCGTTTGTGCTAGTCTCTACCTCAGGGCCTATTGAAGGTGGGACTTAGGGTTCATTATCTCCCTTTCTTCATTTCTAGCCTTGGATGGGTATATTTAGAGAGAGGGGGTTATGAAAATATCATTTAAAAAGAAAAACTATATCCAATACACAATAATGTATGACTCAAATGGAAATTTTATGACTAAATAATAAAATAAAAAAATATATTGAAAACTATGTTATATAATTGAGTATTTTATAGTGATAGAAACTATTTTATTTTTAAATAATAAATACGTTTAAAAGAGATTATGCAATAACTATATGGATATCAATGATATTACTATAATGAAAAGTCACAATTCCCTTTTATTAATGTATTTTTTTACTAACATAAAAGGGGATAAATATTTATTAATAATTATATTTATTTTGAATACAATCAGGTAATTTCATATAAAATTTACATATCAAATATTTATTTTTATTAAATTTTTGTTCACATTGAATTTAGAGTTATGTACTCTGAGTTGAAAAATTCTTTCTCCACATTTATGGATATAGTGGAATGATTTCTCAAGGAATACATTGTAAAATTTATGGTTATATTTATTATTGATTTTGTTTAATAATCTAATTGTGATGAGGGTAATGAAATTCAATTATTCAAACTTTTAGAAACTCTAAGATAAATTAAATTTTTCAATAAATTTTTAAAATATATATTTCAGCATAAATATGTTTATTCCAATATCCTTATTACCACCATTTATTTTATATATTTGACCATTAAGAGATAAGATTAGTCAAATAATTGAATAATGAAGTAATTATACACATTATATATATTTCCCTTGATTTAGATTCTACTATTAGTAATTTATAAAAAAATTCCCTTTTACCAGATACATTATCAATTTTTACACAAAAAATATTTATTTTATATGTTTTATGTAAAGTGAATAAAATTATATTATATTTAAAAAAATCATGATTAATGTAATTAAATTTTCATTGATAACGGGAATGCATGGATTTATCAAATACTTTGATGTATCTAAAAAATACTAGGGTGTTCCCTTGTGTTGAACAAAATGTTTTTGGATGGTGCATCATGAAAAATGAAGTTGCATGGGGAAAATTGCATAGAACATGATTTAGAGTATGTGTCTATAATATTTTCATTAATGATATAATTTCAATAACTTTCTAGGGAATTTTGTGATATATATATATAAATGAAAAGATCTTTCAGTATATATTCACATAGAAAGATCTCAAAATGAGGTAAAATAGATGTAGTGAATTACTTAATGACTATGATTGTGGAACAGACTACCCTCCTTTAAAAATAATCCTATTAAGATAATTTAATGACTAGGAAAGGTCATAGAGGCTTTGAAATGTTGATTATAGAGATTAATAAGAGAATGAATAATATAATATTGATGGACTCAATAATTATATGGTCTTGGGAATCTTCATAGAATTATTTCTCACAACCAAAGAGACATGGGTCTATAAAATTAGATTATATTAAAAACATATTTAATTTTTAAAGAATTTAAAATTTATTATATGGCCTTGATGTTTATAAAGATATTATTCTCACAATTAAAAACTACGCTAAATGATTTTTTGGGGAATATCATAAATAATATTATTCTATATAGACTGGTAACTTGAAAATGTATAAGAATATCAGATAACATTTTTAATGTGACAACACTATATAAGAAATTATCTGCTATACTATGATATTCTTTTCATTCCAACAAGTAAAATATAAATAAAAAAATTTGAAAAGGATTTTCCTTCCTTTTATTACCAATATATGAATATAAAAATATTATAACAGTTATTTCAAAATGTATTTAAAATAATTCTTCGAGTAATGTTGTAATATGGTTCATCATAGATTACCATATTGTGTGATCACCACCATTATAGGGGTATATTTATATTGTATATTAAGTTTATATCTTTTTAATATAGTTCTGGATTGCTTTTACTATAGTTGGATAAGATCTTTGGTGTTATAAAAGTGTTTGGGATATGGATATATGGAAAACAGTGCTTGCACCACATGGCACATAGTCAACACAAAGTTAGAACAATAATTACCCTTAACCATATGTCCCTAATTAGGGGGGATAATAGTTTTCTAAACTACATAATGTGTACCTGGATACCATGTGAGTATATTTTTCCTTAGAGGGTGGGGATCTAATAGTTAGTTCAAGATTTTTGAAACTATACATATTATATGTGTGCCTCACTAAAAGTGGAATGTTAAACACAAATTTCTTTCATTAAATATATTAAATCACCTCATTTTTATCCATATTTCATTCATAATATCCCTTTTGGAACCCCAAATATCTTTTTTTCTTCCTAGAATGAATTTCCTTCAATCCTTATTTTTTTGGACTATTGTTTATTGAATTAAAAGGCCTAGTGTGAGTCTAAAAGTCTATTTCCTTCTAATATTTTTTAGTTATACAATTTTTCCCCTCAAAATTTATTTCTCAAGTTCCAAATTTATAAGTATTTTTTCTTTTTTTTTGTTTTTATTTATTTTATCTGGATTCAAAGGTTCGGGTTGGCTGAGTGTGTATCAAAGAACCTAATATAAGAGATATAAGATCTATTCCACAGTAATAGTATATCTTCATTCTGGTGTATGAGGTATGTGTGGTTGATCTTACATATTTCTTGTTTACCTATCAATTAAATAAATAGTTTATCCTTAAATGGGTATCATAGTCCATTCAAATATCATGTCGAGTTGTGTTTTTTATTATTATACCAAACCTAACGCCTCCCATGGGGTGCTAAAATTCGTAAAAATGGTGATTTAATAATTTTGAATAGTGAAATCAGTTGTTAAAAAGATTAACCTAGTTAGTATTGTTGTTTATCACAATATAATGGGAATTATGACCACATGGTATACATTTAAAATAATATCTTTTTATGACATGTAAAGAGGTTGTTTTGTCTATTGGTTTAATTAGAATGATTATGTTCTAAAATTATTTTAAATAACATTTAATGTCAGTTTTTATGAATAACAGTTCAGATGGATTATTTTATATTTTTTTAAAGAGTTGTGAATGACAGAACAAGGTATGTAATTAATGATTTTATGGTTCATATGTATATTTTAAATGTATTGAATGTTTTGAAATGTTGATCCATAGAAATTAATAAATGGTGATATAATTTGGGTGTTAGAATGACTCTCTAATATCCAATATTATAATAAATGACATTGGATGTGGTTTTAATTATTTGTATCCATGGTTAAGGGGATGAAATAATTCTATAGGAAGAAATTATTATTATAAATGGATTATGTTAATGAATGATTATTTAAGAACTAATGATATTTTTACCTATTTTATTTATTTAATTGATTCTCTTGACACTAGTGTCATGTAAAAAGGGTATGGGTACTTTAGACAGTTGATTTATGGAACAAAGAATAAAATAATTAGTCAAAACTACTTTATTTACCAAAACCATCAATCACTTAAAGATTTATTACTCATATGATCAAATCTGTCAAAATAAGGTTTAATTGGTATGGGATTCACTTTTGAACACAAGGGATAGAGTATAATGAGTAACTATTTATTTTTAAAATGGATATCTATTATATACTTTTCAATTTTAAATTTTATATCATCATTAATTGTAAAAAGGATTTAATATTTCTTTAGAAAGCATCAGTGGGGTCTTAATGAGTGGTAACCACACCCTTCTGGGGCTATTCTGGGTACTCAAGAAGATATCATGGATACATAGTAAGAAAAAGGTAAAGGATGGATTAAAAATGGTTGATTGGTGACTTTATGTCATAGATATTGGATGAGGGGATCGAGATATGTTTTGGGACCCATTTTTTGTATTTATAGTTACATATATTTTTAGGTTCCATTTGGAACATGAGACTATCCTGAAAATACATGTTTAATTTATATGTTTTTTGTACATACCTAGTTTTAGGGGTTTAGTGTGTGATGTATGATTACCTTATGGTTATTACATATTAATATTTACACGATTTTTTAATTATAATAATGATAATATAGTCTACACATGATTCTAAACACACCCTAGCCTCTAGTTAGTAGAATCTTGTGTATGGGGAGGCATGATAGAATTCATGTGAAAACCAATTTACTGAAATTTTGTAATGAGTTGGTATGGAATGTTACAATATGATATTAGACCAGTGTGACTTTTTCCATTACTATTTAGGAAAAGATGACATGAGAATATAATGATTTGGGATATGTTAATGAGCTCGTTCATGGGAGTGGTGAATAATGTGATGGGGGAACTAGGTTTCAAGGGATATGATGGTTTTTCATGAGGTTCTCTTGTTATATTTAAAACATTATTTAACCATGAGTGATACACTTGTTGTGTAATTTTATTTATTTATTATATTTTACTAGAGGGCATAAAAAGTGTGATATTGTATATGCATTAATCGTTTTAGGCACTCAGGGGTTATATGGAAAAATTACATTAGGACACAATGATAATCATTTTTTATATTATTATCTTATAAATAAAACAAAATTAGGTTATGGAAATTATAATAGATTTAAAATTATTATGTGGTTTAAAATAAACAGTTCAAAAAAAAAGGTTTCAACTACATTAAATGGAGTGATATTAATTCTAATTATCAAAATGGAGTTTGTAGCACCAGAATCTTATATAGTATGTAACATTTTAAATTTAATAACTCTCATAGCTTATGTTTGACACAACAATAAGCTTAAAAACCCATGATATAACATTAATATTATTATTTAAAATGAAATTATCTTCTAATAATTGAATTGGTTGTTATGAATATGATAAAATAACATATAAAAATATATTATTTAATTCATTGGTTACCAAATAAATAAAAAATAATAAGAAACCAATTTAATATAAAATAAATGAATGTAGAAAATCTATTTAAATGCGAACAAGTGTATTTAATAACAAAGATAATAATGAATTAACACTTTTTGGATTATATTAATGAAATATATTCAATATAATGTTAAAAATTCATACTAAGGGTTTTATATACCTATTTCTAAATGGTTTTAATTTATAATTATATTAAAAAAAATTCAATTATTCTAATTTAGGTCATTGTAATCAATTTCACAATTGAATAAGGATATAAAATCATTTCAATAGATTCTATATTTTTACAATAAAGACATGTTTTCTTGATCTATCAATGGGATTCATTTTATATTAATTTCTACAAATTAAGTATTTTAAATTTTAAAAAATAGAATCAATATTTGGAATAATAAGATCAAAATTTTTTAAATAGTTCCCTTTTATTTCTAGACAATATGAATAGTGACATTAGTAAATTTTAATTATCATGATTGAGGGTAAATCAGTTAACTAAGAGTAAAAATTATAATATAAATATTTTAAAATTACCCTAAAACATTTCTTAATTTTATTTTATGAGTATGCGTCATCCCTGAGTATTAAAATATCTTTTATGATATAATTTATGGGATTTGGATGATAAGATAATTTTTATAATATTATATTCAATGGAAAGCCATTTTTTTCATGCTTTTGTATTTAACAAGAGAAAAATTTTAAATATGGACTTATATAAGGGATATGATAGACTATAAATATTATTTATAAAGATAAAACACTTATCTACATCATGTTATTTTATTTATAATTTTATGTTATAATATAATTACGTTAAAAATTGACACAACGAAGATGGATTAATTATTTAATTAATGGACATATCGAATAAATGTTATTAAAAATATTCAAGTAAATATAATTTAATATAATTAATTTATTACACTACTTTTCTAGAAAAATTAGACTTATGAGGTATATATTAATTTTTATTTTGAATTTATGGTTTATATTGATGTAACTTAAAAAGTCAATAAATTATTAGTGACAAAATTGAAATTAATGATATTTTAAAATATATAATATTTTATTAAAAAATATAACATTCATAAAAATATAAAATTTTTCTAACTTATTGAGATAGGGTTGGATGTTCTATAAATAACCCATTAATGTTTAGTTTTTCAATTTATTGTAACTATATTAACCCTCATAGAGTAAAAAAAACCGTGTTGACATATTAAGAGTTAAAAGGTTTAGATAAATGTAAAACCAAAATATAAGGGTAGGATTATGACCTAAACCTATTATAAATAATCAGATGAAGAGTATTCCAACTTAGGTACGTACATTAAATGCGTGAGTGGTGTTTTCTAACTTTTGAACCGATGGTCCGATTAAAAATTTGAGGGCACCGTTGAATTTGAAGCTCTAGGGTTCACTTAAGGGATGCTTCACTTTGACTGTAGTAGGTCTAGAGAAGGAGTTAGGTTTAGGACTTTTAAAAGTATAAGTAAAATAACTTTGTTAATTTATTTCCTTTTATCCTTTTCCTCCAAAGGAAAAACGACAACGTGGGACACGTGACATGTCAAGACAATAAATAGATTGACCTTTCAATCGTGAGTAATGATGTTGTTGGGGAACTAATAAGGTTCCTAATTCATGATCCCCCATTAATTCCCAATGTTTTTACATTGCCTCCCCCACTCCTATTTATATGGTGCTTGGGGAAGGGTATCAGAACTGCTTTTACAAGCAACGAATTGCTGACAAAGTTCCGTGACACCAAATACTTAGAGGACAAATCCAGTTTTGGCGAGTGGTGATGAGCGACACCAAAACCCTGAACCGAAGGATGATGATTGAGTGGCGTCATTGGAGGCTAGTTGCAAGTGGCGACGAACACCGACCCACATCCTCAATCGTGGGGGTTTCTCCATCGTTCTTGAGGTAGAGATTACATTTGCTTTTAAATTCCAAGAGTTTGTTGGTTCTTTTCCTCCCTCTTGATTGCAATCTAATGCAAATGGTGCTGGAATAATGAATCTGACCCGACCCATCCACAACTTTACTACCCTTGCGCCCTCTGTGAAAGACCTCAGGAGTGGTGGTACCGACTGGCTTCGAAGGTGGTGGCACGCCGATGCATTCCACAAGAGGAGGCCACTACACAAAGCCGTGGTGGTCATCAGAGCAGCCAACACTGGTCGGCCATAGAGGAGGTGTTGCACATCCTCAGGCGCCGCCGCCGAGTAGGGGGCCGCGGCAGTCGGAGGAGGCAGCCAACACATCGGTCATCCATAAAATGAGAGGGTGGTGTGACCAGCGTACCACCTAAGGACTCTGGCCACAAATCATCCACCGTAGTTTAATGAAAGAAGATGGCCAACACACCGGATGACCGTGGTTGGCTGAGTGACGCGTCGTCGCGCGCCGCCGGAGAAGTCGGCAGACTCACCGGTCCACCATGACGGGATCAGCAAGATCCGATACAGCAGGTTCCGCAAACCACATAGAGGCACCACATTTCAATGCCACTATGGAGGAGCCAGATGGACTCTAGTTTGTTTGGGATACCGAGGGAAAACACCCCGCCCCATTTTCCAGATCAAGCAGACTGTGGTCCGTTCCTCCTGTGGGTTGCGCCTCATGTGGGCAGTTCCCCCTTGTAGGCTAGGCCTCCCCCTTGCGGGTCGGGCTACCCTTTGGCTAGATACCCATTAGCGGTCAACACCAGACCACTTCCTAGCGGTCCATGCCCATCGTGGCCCTGCTCGGTCCGGCTCGGGCTGGGTCGGTCCGACTGGGTCAGACTGGACCCTGGCCCAACCTGACGCTTAAATTTTTAAAAGACCGTATCTTGAGAACCAGATGTCTATTTGAAAAATCGTCTATTCCACTAGGATCCTTAGATTGAGGCTATAAATTTTTATCATACACTTGAGTTTTGGAGATAGTTGGAGTACGACCAGGTAGGATTGAACCATAATCCAACCAGGCCCTCAGAACTAAAACAAATATAACTAATAGATTGGGTGTCTGATTCATGCACCATATATCACATTGGAACCCTTAAGACATTGAGGTACATTGGGTTATCCCTTTTCAGCGATTTGGGGCAGTCAATGTATGACAGATATCTCGAGGTGTAGATTCTATGGAACTCGAGTGCACTTGGTGCGAGGAATCCTATGGTGTGCAGTAACGTGAATAAAGAACATCAATCTTATGTGGTCAAAATATATCAATCCATTGTAGATAATATTATATTATATCCAGGATCGGACGGTGTTCAGATGTGAACTATTTGGGCTGATGAAAATTGATGTAGAGACAATATATACCTACCCTTTAGGTAGGATCCTCTGTGGATGATCCAAGAGAAGTTTTGTACTTCTTAGTTGTACTTCTACCATTTTAATTATCTTGTATTCCAGACCCTTTTACTTTCAGAACTCTTTTACTTTCAGCACACATTTACTCTAGTAGTTTACTTCGTGTATGCTTACTATTTCATTTTTGGACTGTGTGTCTATATAGGTTATAAGGCAATGCCTTCCTATTTTAGGGATACGCTTTTTTGGTGCTATTTGTCAGCCCCAAGCCTATGGAAGGCGGGCTTGTGGTAGTCACACACTACCAGAAATCTGGGCATCTTCCCCTGTAGCCTTTAGCATCCTCCATTGGATGTCTCTAAAGGGGGTATTAGCGCCCACCAATGGAGGCCGCTAATACCGCTAAAAAATAAGCAGGATTTATCCCGCTTGTGTTGTCTTCTTTGTGGGTTTCCCGCTGCAATATTGTAGCCATCTTCCATTTCCGCCTCCATCTCCCCGCCGCCACCACTGGTCACCCCATCAGCACCCTTATCACCCACTGTTGTGAAAAAAACTTTTAAAACCGGCCCCCATCGTTCCACCAACATCCGACCACGACCCCTCATCCACCGATAGTGTACTGCAGTTCACTCCGACCACCGTGGATCCTCCATGGCCGTCGGTCGAAGCTCCATGGTCCCCCCCCCAAGCCCCCCGCATCACTCTTCACCATTTTCCACTATCCACATGTGTCCCCCGCATCTAAAATGCTATGTTTTTTAGGGGACCAATAGTGGCTGCCAATGGCAGTTGATGTTGGTCTTTACCAATGGGCCAAATGATACCACCAAAAGAGGTCATTGAGCGGCCACTAAAAGCCTTTAGCAGAGGCATTTGGCGGTCGCTAAAGCCCTTTATTGTACTAGTGAGAGCACGGGCCCCGAGGGACATGCCGTGAAAAAATTTATTTTGAATTTTTAAAAATTATATATTTACCTTAAATAATTCTACATTGCTCATTTGGTATTTATTAAATTAAATGAAAAAACAATCAAATCTAAATTTTTTTATTTTGATATACTTAAGATGTGTTAATTTTTTTTAATTTTATTATTGATATATAGGATTTAGTATAGATATTTTAAATAACAAGATTCTAAATCCCCTGTGTCTTCATATATTTGAAGTCAAACTGAATGAATAGTAACAAATTTGACAGTGATGATATTTATTGAATCAATAATTTGTTTGATTATCTAAAAATCATAAAAATATTGAATAATTAAAAATAAAAAAATAAATGGTCTAAAATGGATTACCCAATTAATAAATAGGATGTTTTAATGTTTATTCCTCTATAATATCATTATAACATTTTCATATTTCGAGGTTTTATGAAGGTACCCCTCACCTTAATTATAAAATATAACCTCATCCCTCACAACCTCACACCAAGATGAGAATTATAGATTGACTAAAATATGAACATATCTAATCAAGGAATCATTATTAATTTTCTATAAGTTATTTCCCACCCAAATTATCTACCCTATATCACTTACGAATATATAAAATGAAGTCCTCCAAACAAGATGTTATCTTTCTTATCGTCACATTCATGCTTGTTTCTTCTCCCACATCCGCTTCATAAGTTGTTTACCTGATAAAATAATATATAATGTATCATATATATTCTAACATGTTATTATGGTTATCATAAAACAATATACCTCTTTTATACATCCTACAAAAATGAAAGAATTGCATCTGTGTACGTACGACTTATCATCTCCATGTCGTTGTGTAATGTATTTTTCATAACCACATTATTTTGATGGGTATAATGATGGATATAATGGATATATATAGTATTTATGAGTTGATATTTATTTTATATTATTAATATACCTTCCAATTAATTAACCATTCACTATTAAGTGAATGATATCATCGCTTGTGTGTACGTATGGCATGTCGTCTCCTCGATACCATGTGATTAATTTTCTATGTTAACCATTCAAGAATGACTATTTAGAATTATAAAATGAATAAATATCATATATATGAAATAAAAATCATTACTTAGATGAATTATGTATATCCTATACATAAAAAACAAGACATACTTGATGAAAAATGCATGAGAAATTGAATCAGTTAAAACCCAAAATAAGTGTAAAAGAAACATTATCAACAAAAGTGTAATAAAATAATATTATAGGATCATATATGAAGCCATTAATAAGGATATGGTTTTTTAAAAGTTAATAAAATTCTTAAACTCATTATACTAGAGGTTACATCATGTTCAACTAAATAAAGCATACGGTATGGGTTTTCTCATCACGTTCACTTCTGTGAGATATATGTCATGTTCACCACTTATTTATTGTGTGCGGAGTATGTACATAACACATATATATTATATCATATATATTTTATTATCATTAAATTAAAGGTGTTATTAAATTTAATTGTTTCATATATATTATGATTTAAACATTTTAATGTTGTATGAGACACATTGAAATGTTTACATATTATTTTCCTCAACAATTATTCAATGGTCTCATTTAAAATAATATTCATCTATGTCAGATTCCATTGTTAAATCTTATAATTCACTAATTTTTATCTCTTATGATAACATCTAAAAATTTTAATTTATGTTATTTGATTATTTTGATTGTGGATGTCCTATATTTATAACATTACTTGTTTATGGTTAAAGTATTCTGATTTCGTATGATAGTTTTCAATATTAATGTTTATGTTGTTTATCTTTCACCCATTTCATATGTGAAATTAATTGAACATAGTATGGGAATGGAAAGGTCTGATATATACCCTTGATTCATCAGATGGTCACATGAGACAAAGTAGATATAGATTCGGCCAAATCTTTACCCATTGATTTTCTGATAAGGATTTGGCTAAGACCTTACCCATTTATTTCTAGTTATCTTGGTAGAGGTGTAAACTGTATGAATAAGATGTCCAGTCTTATTTAGTCCATCGTTATGAGATCATCTATTGATATTCCAAGTGATTATTCAACTAGTACAATATGCATGCCAAGGTTTCCTAGTTCATGTGATTATCTAAATAGCATGTGTTTCAGTTATTTACCATTATATATTGTTATGGAATAGTTACTCATAGATTCTATAGTATAATTATCTTTACAGTGAATTTGAGATCACCATTATTTTGTTTCTATTCCTCAAAAATCTATGAATTTTAATAATAATTATATATAAATATATACTAATTGGGAATAAATATATTTTCATAAATAATATTTTATAATTGGTGTATTCATTTAAAATTAATGACTCATGTTAGTATTTCAGTTTATCAAAACAACTAATGTGTTCCATCATAAGGGATTTGATTCCTTGTAATTATGAAAAATGTAATAAAATAATGCATTGTGTTTGGTTTTCTTTGGTCAGGGAATTTCAGTATGTTTCAAATGATATTTAGTAGCGACTTTGGAAACTAGATTTAGTAAAACACGTATTAGAAAACATAACCATATGAATAACATTGTGGATATGTCTAACTATAGTATATCAGCCTATATATTCTTTATTAGCTGGGAAAAACTTGGTTTAACATAAGGATTCACAAATTAAAAAAGATTCATGATTTGTACAACCTATAAATGATTATTCTAGACTATATCACTATGATTACTATTACTCACATTGTGCTTTGAGTTTTCATCAATTGTTTTAATTAGAAAGGTTATATAATTAATCTATATAATACTACAGATGAAAACACTAAAAATGGAAAATGAAAGGAAGGAGGTATTATGAAATATGATTATGTAGTGTAGTTAAGTGTTTATGAATGAAGTATAATGAATAATGTTCTTTTGTATTTTTATTCAATAAATATTTCATCAACGGAGCTCTTGTTATATGAATAATTAGATATATTAGTATTTCAATGCATTAATAATTCGTAAATGATTCATAAGCATGTACATTTCCATTATGGTTGTTAAGGAGATAACTTTTTTTCAATATGATAATAAGATCTACATTACATTATTTAGAGGATCTATGGTTATGATAGATTTTGGAAATTTAGAGACCATTGTTTACATTGAATTTGGATAAAAGTATTTTGGATGAGTATTATGGAATAAATGGTTGTATTTAAAATTGAATATTATTATTTTAGGGTAAAGACATGTTTTTTGGATACTTTGGGCAATCCTTTTTAGTTTTAGAAAACTTTTATAAGATTAAATATATACTTACAGACCTTAAAATTCATGAAAAGTAATTTAATTATAAAAATTCATCTTGAAAATCCACTTCTTAGTATATTAGATGAAGTAATAATAGATTGAAGCACAACTAAAGGATGACATTATGAAATGGAAATATATAATGTATGTTTATTTGATAGACTAATCAAGATAGTAAAACAATCCCTCATCATTTGGAAAATGAATTTGAACAAAAAAATTTATCCATTAACTTTTCTTACTAAGAAATCAATTTTCAATTTACCGATATTATGATTTTAGATTTATTATGGTTATATTTATAATGAACAGGTCCTCTATCAACCTCTATCAGAACATGATTGCCAGATTCCTCTACTATATCCACTTTTCAGTTCACATAATGTTATTATATTTAAAATCATAGTTTTGTGGTGACCTTCTCATTTCCCTTTCCCCATTATTAAGTGGTTGTTTTCATAAACCTATTTTTTATTTGGGGTTCCAACAAATGAAATTTCATGTATCGGAATTTGAAATTTTAAGTGAATTTTAAAATTTAAAGAATGTAATTTATGGATGGAGGGGATGTAACACCCCATGATTATAATATATGTATCTTTTTAAATTTAATATATCATATAGAATCTATTTCATGCAATAATGAGTTTAAATTGAATGACAATATACAATTTATATTATTATTTGAGAAGAAATTATCTCCTTGAAATTAAATTTGTGGTTATGAATAACTTATGAAAATATATTATTGAACTCTTTAAGAACATTCTTTATCACTCAAGTAAAAAACCTTTAATTTCGGTCTAAATCTTTATTTTGGACCTAATATGGATACCTAATGAGTTTTTAATGTTTTGAGGGTGTCTAGGGATTGTTTGGAACCTATAACCAATATTTTTGGAGAAAAAAACTATGTGAATGATTTAGAGTAAGTTGTTTGTTAAATTAACATACTTTTATTATACTCATTAAAATAATGTGGTTATGGTCTTTCTGATTATGTGATTAGTTTTTAGTGGTAACACCCACAACTCAATCCACCTCATGTCAAAGGTTATACCATAATTGGGTTTTTAGTGATTTGGAATATTTAAACAACCGTTCGTGTGTGGTTTACTTTACCTTTCTAATGATGTTTCTTTTTATCATAAATGGATTGTTATTAGTGAGAATTTCATAATGGCCTGTTCCATGTATGCTCACCACCGAACCCGCCTAAGGTAAGTGCGTACAAATGTTAATTTAATGTGAAATATGGAATGTGGAATGGAAAGTATACCAAGTATATAACTTGTCCGTATCAAATGTTATTTAATAAAGGACACATGTCAGCATCACCCCTTTTTATGATGAAGGAAGGTATTGGAGTGAACCACAAATATTGAATAAGCATTAATTGCTAACTAAGACTTGATTAAATGGTGGCAATGATACATGGCCTATCTACAGTAATAGAAGACAAGTCACCAAACAATAAATAAATTTTCTATTTATACTTGACCTATATAGACTAATGGAAGGAAAGAATTCATCAAAATGAGCTATTATATGATTACAATAACAAATAAAAATGGACTGACTCGAGCTCGCCTTTAATTCTGAGAGGAGAATACCATGGGTCTCGGGAACCCCATTCTGATTCAAGGATACAGTTTTCTTAGTTTGATACCCACCTAGACACTATTTCTTGTATATTACATGGATTCCCAATATACTACCATTGGGTTCCTTTCCTTATTATAGGATACCTCTGATACACTCCTTGGATCCACCATTGACTAGTAGGTTCCATGGTGACATCTCGTAGAGCTCCTTATTTTCATATCATCGTTTTACATTGCTCGTACACCTTGGTTTCAGTAGGAACCATATAGTAGAATTCCTTGGATTACACTACTTGGATTACACTCTTAACCCTTAGTAAGACAAGTATTCAACTGTGTTAGCTTTCTATGAGTTTACATTACCTTGGATTTTACCCCAGTAGATATCATTTTTTGGTTTCTTGGATATTTCTTGGGACCTTCACTACTTATACTATCACGAGGTGATGTCAGTGTTGGGTATGCCTCACGTGACCTATTAACATTAAATGGTAATTGATTAATTAATGAAATTGTTACTTGTTCAGACACCAATGGAGGGATGAAGCAGGTACTTAGTAATTTAGTTTTATTTTACTCCTTTATTTACTTTATATATGAATTCATGCACACTGCTATATTCATTTGAAAAGTCAGGATGTTATATACACCATTGGTGGTGGCCCACTAAGATTTATCTCACACCCTCTCTGGGAACCGCTTGGAACCCAGAGTAGATTACATTGTGGAAAGTATTGAAAAGGGAAAGTATACATCTTCCAATACTCGATTGCATTCTTATATGAAGGAGCATGACAATTGATGACTGAGTAGGATCCCAAGATTCTTGGAGTAGACGTTGTTTTATTTTACCTTATTTAACATGTTGTGCTTATTGTCTTGTATACATGCTTTCAAGTTTTATAGTGACATGACATTACATCGTCACTACTCTAGTCGATACATTTATTGTAATTTTTTCTTATCTATTTCATCAGTTTTATTTCGCTATTTATTTATATTGATTCCATTGCTTAATATTACATTGTATTTATTCATCTGTGCTACACACTTCTAATGTTGGAATATTCGTCCCAAGGACACGTCATAGGCCCCCTCTGGTAATCAACAACCTCTAGCATTCGTGAAGATGCACTTGAGGCCGTGTGGCCCACCGGGTTTGGGGAACCCATTAAGTGACATTTGATACTAGGTTGTCACAATGTCGTATCAGAGGTGGTTTTTTATCTTCATTAACTATTTAGAGAAAATAGATTGGTGAATAGGAACTCTTGGGACTTGGTCATAAGCCATTCATGGGCATCACCGACCCATGTTCATTATAAAATCCAAGTTATCCATAATGCAATTGTTGTTCTATTTTTCCTATTATAGTTGATATTGTTTCAGCATTGGGTGACTCACATTTTTTGTGGTGTTTTTGATTATTAATCAAAGGGAATTTATTTCATCTATGGACAAATGATATGAGGGGAAGGAGTATTTCGACAAGAATAATTGTAGGCACCTAGAATTCACATATTATACATATCCATATAGATGAATTTCACTGCTTTTCATTTCCCTATATGTCTGTGATTGTTGAGTGATGTTGTGATAATTGCTTTTAATTGTATTACATTGTCTTGTATTGAGTGATTTCCTATCTCAATTCAAGAGGTGTATGGGACCTCATGGGTTGGGATGAGTAATTTTCTAAGACACCCCATTATTATATAAGTTAATGGGTGTCGTTTATGGTGATAGGTATTTTTTCGGAATGGCCCAAAGGCCATTATTTTTTTATTATTTTCGTAATCCACCTATCATGGGGTCAGGTGGAACCAGTATAAGGCTCGAAGGCTTAGAGGAAATTACATGACCTGTAGGTCATAGAGGGAATCACCCAGACAAGACATCATGGAACTAATACTCCCCATTATATCTCATAACATCATCACTCCACCTTCATAGGGATGGTCGGCTAGCTATCCTATGCAAAGCTGCATAGGCCTGGTACCGATGGAAAATCCATACCATCACATTATTTCAATCTCGGTTAGCTCTGCTCCAATGAATGAGCCTACCTTGAATCCTCATCTAAATCCATGTCCCTTGTATTCTGACAGGTAATTCTTCATTCATGGGGCCCGACGACCTTGGGGTAGCCCTAATGCCTTATTATTGCCCAACGTCATTGAGAAACAACTCGACTGAAGGCCTTGGGTGGCCCGAAAGCCTTTGTAGGACTTGAGGAAAAAATTGAAGGCCTAAAGGCCCAAATGTATGAATATTTTGGGTTGATACAGTGCCAAACAGTGCATTCTAGAGTACCGATCATTACTATTACATTACTGCTACAATACCCTGAAAATTCGCCACCACCCGCCTTTGATCTTGGGTGTCTTGGATGCACCTTTCGAGTCCTCGCCAATAGGGCTTAGGTTCATGTGCACGTTTTTGGTTATAGGTTTTTTGGTACAGATTCATCCAAAATGTCTATCCATTATAAACTAAATCCTGAAATCTATAATGAATTGGTTTTATATCCTTATCCCACCTTATCATGTTTATGAATGGTAAATGAGTGAACGTAGAAATTAATTGCAATGTAACATGAAACATACACTTGATCACATACCGATACCTAGCTGTATAAGTAGGTAGGATGGATAGTATTCCTTAGTTAGGGAGTTTTCATACATTAATCTTCTTTTAGTGATTCTATCCCTTTACATATATGATTTTTCTATAGTGTTTGCATGGGAATTGTAGACCAATTCCCCCATGACATTCTCATATTATTCATCTGGAAGGTAGTGACGACCTTGCTCCAGACATGGTGGGTCTGAGCGGCCAGTCTTACTTCAATGGGAGTCACTTGAGGCACATAATATTGTACCTAATACCAGAACTAATTACCAAGTCCGTGATAGTTTCCAACATCCGATGTTGCCCATGAAATGTGAACCACATGTTTCATCTACGATGACTGATCTGAAACGTGAGTTCCAGTAGAAGCATCCTTCAAACATTCCAAGGGATGTCAGATCATAGGTTGGTTAGTCTTGGATAGAGTCCATTCTATCTATCAATTAGAATATAGAAATGCCTCTAGATTAGAGAGTCAAGCTTGGTACATAAATGCTTCATGATTCGGCTATGTGTTGGTGGGATGTCCTAACCCAAGATGGACGTCATCAGGGCTTGTTGTGGGTTGACATCTAGAATGCCTTCTGTGATCATTTCATTCCTCAGTCTTTGAGAACTAAAAAACAAGAGATTTCATGCATCTCAAGCATGGTTCTATTCTAGTTATGTTATTTTAAACATGTTTCACTAATTTACAATTCTTCTCAATTCATCTAGACGATGATGAGCTTTCGTGTGCTAGATGATTTTTGGATGGGCTCTAGTACACCATCCGAACACAGGTGAATGTAGTTCTCCATAAAAACTTCCCTTAAATATTTGATCAAGCCCTAATCAATAAGCGTAACCTGAGGGAAGAAGATAGTACTGGGTTTTATTGATCAATGTCTTGTTAGACGAGTAGTTTATTCAGTGGAAGGAATCCTTCCCATAAGGATTATCATCACAGTAGTGGGAGCCAGATTATCCAGTTTGATAGCTCTATTGTGTGTCATCTGTGTGGGAAACTATTTCATAAAAATCCCTAGTGTGATAGAGAATATTTTGAGTGATGGTCTTGTCGCCATATGGGCCATCTTCAGTGTTATTGTAGGACCTTTCTAATGACTATGATTGGAAAAGGAATAGTTTCATCTCCACTATCAGAAGTGATTTCTTTTGCACTGCATCAGGCGCAGAGTTGGAGTAGCACTGGAAGGTCTGGCCGAGGGGGATTTCATAGTCGCGGTAGTTCGATCCCTTTTCACCACCAGTTCTGGTAGACCGGTCATGATCATGGTTGTACATATGTTGCACTTGGTCATCAATCAGGTCAGTAGAATTCCTTATATATGATACCGAAGGATCGGGCTGTGGGAGCATGTACAGTACAATGTACTATTCTAGTAGCCTCTACTATTTCTTCTAATTTTAATGATATAGGTGCTTCAGACTATTTTGTTATTGTATCTATCGTGGGGAGTCTTAGAAAATAGATACAATATCGTTATGGTGTAATGACCCTCAATACACCATTGGGAATATAGAAAGAGGAAATAAATTAGTGCAGGGACAGACCCCTTGAATTAGGTAGTTACCAACTCTTGTAGAATCTCTTTGTTCTCGAGACGACAAGATTCGATGTCATTCTAAGGATAGATTGGGATGTCCACTATCATTCCTTTGTAGACTATTATTACTAGAGTGTTTTTTTTTTGCATCATAAGAAGGCAACAATTATCATTACAAAGGTGAGAGAGATGTCTAGGATGGGAGAGCGAGACTGAAGCAACATGGTATAGGGGGAGTGACCACCCTAATTTAAAATCTTTTCATAGAGGATCGAGATTTTCATCAAACTAATTTCCCACCAATAGTTGATTGTTTTAGAGAAGTCTTTCCTGATGAATTTTCTAGGTTACCTACTGAGAGATAGTTAAAATTTACAATAGAATTTATTCTTGGAGTAGCTCTGATGTCCATTCCTTTTTACAAGATCACACCTACTAAGCTTCATGAGCTCAATAAGTAGATAAATGACTTATATGCCAAAGTATTTATATGTCCCAATACATTATCTTGGAGGTCAGACCTGCCTATCACTATGAAGGAGGATGGAACTCTCTGTTTACGAATGGATTACAGAAGGTTAAACCATCTCACAGTCAAGGACTGGTATTCACTCCCTATAATAACTGATCTATTTGACAAGATCTAAGTAGAAGAGGCATTATTTAAGATCAACCTAACATTGAGTTATCATTAGGTGTGAGTCGGACCATCAGAAATACCTCGTATAACTTTCTGTAACAGGTATGGTATGTATGATTATATTGTTATTTCCTTTGGTCTTAAAATCATTCATACAATTTTCATTGTTTTGATGAATAGGGGTTTCCATCCTTTTTTGGAACCATTTTTCATGGTCTTTGTTGATGACATCATGGTATATTCGTGAACTATTAATGACCATGCCAAAAATATTGATATCATTCGGAGTACAATGAGAGAGAATCAGATTTATTTCAAGCTTGGTAAATGTGACTTCTGGATCCACATGGTCCACATCTTTGGCCATATTATTTCAGAATCAAGAGTATCTGATGACCCTAAAAAGGTTAGTGTTATAGTGTCCTAAGAGTACCCTAAGAAGGTGTTTGATATCATAAGTTTCTTTGGGATCATTGGAAATTACATGTGTTTAATATAGGACTTATCATGTCTTATTTCACCTCTTACTAGACTTACAATGAACGATGTTAAATTTCTGTTGCCAGAATCATGCGAGAAATCCTTTTAGAAGATGAATGGGTGGATTTTCACGACACCTATTATAATTATTATAGAACCTATTAATGGTTATATTGTCTTCTGAAATGCATCATGAATTGGCCTAGGAGTAGTGTTGATGTAGGAAGACAATGTAGTTACATACGGATCTCAGTAGTTAAGGAATCACGAGAAAAATTACTCAACGCATGACCTCGATATAACATCAGTTTATCATGAGTTACATTGCTGGAGACATTATCTCTTGGGTGAGTGTTTTTTAGTGTATATAGATCACAAGAGCCTCAAGTATATATTTTATTATCATGATTTGAACCTGTAATAGTGAATATGGTTCAAATATCTATTATCCATTGATTTTCATCTTTCCAATAATCTTAGAAAGGAAATGTGGTAGCATATGCACTTCGTCAAAAAACTCTATCTCATGACATACAGGAAGCTACTGATGAATGGAAGTTAATAGCCCACTATTCTGAGCATCATTTGATGTTTCACATGATTCATGTAACACCTGATAATTTTATGAGAAATATTTTGTTTTTATGTTATATACATCATCAAAGGAATCTTTCAAAACACACAACATTAGCTTGTCTTGCTTTACACGCAATCGCGACCTTCCTCGATAGCTTGTGTTGTATGTAATACCGAGTTTCTCTAAACATTGATATGCTACTAAAATTTTATTAAAAATAGTTGTTATGAAGAGTAATACCTACTTTTTGAAATTTTATAAATTTTATCATTAAAAATGGACTTCATTTTTGGATTCAGAATATCAGAATTATCCTAGGGTGAAATTTTGGTATTTTTCTAAAAACATTAAATTTTTGATGAATAGTGAAAACAAGGGGTTACTATTAAAAAAACCAACTTTTTATTTAAATAATTATTTATTTTATTTAAATTTATTTTAGGTCAAAATTGATACATAATACCTATATATGTTCAATGGAATTCATTGGATTCATTTTATAACAATTTTAGATATATAAAAATTTTATTGACCTTTTCACCGGCTTTTACACACCTCTTAGGAGAGTTTGAAAATTAATATAAAACATAATTTAACTACTTCTGTGAGTTGAATTTCGAACATCCAAGAGACATGATTAATATCAAGGAGTAAAATGCAGTTCAATAAGATAAAAATAATTTTTGGTGATTAGTAACTTTTTACTTTTATTTACCATGGTTAAAAGTAAAATAGGGTAATTAAAGGTTAAAATGATGTTATTATTACCCTAACACAATTCCTAATTCTATTGGATACGTTTAATTCGACCAGAAACAACCTTAGAAAGAAAATATGACTATTTAGGCCCACATGGATTAGATTAGGACATTTATTTTTAATTTATTTAAAGAAGGGTTAAAATATTTAAAATCAAAGATTAATAAATAAATAATTTTTAATATAGGGTAATACAAAAGATAAATTCAACTATAAATAATAATTAGAATTCTAATAAGATTTCCTAAATAGTGGTATTTTATTTATAATTTTTAGAATTTAAATAATTTATTTTATTTATGACACAATGATGATGTACTAATTATCTTATTAATAAAATATTAACATAATTGATATTATAAATAACCAAATAAATGTAATTTGAGAATTTTATGAATTAAAATAATATTATAGGTTAATATGACATGTTATAAATGATTTAATTAATTTTTTTTCAAACTAATCATGCTTTTATGATTTTCACTAAAATCAATTACCAAATAGTGTCAAAATTTACATAAAATAATTTTTAAAACAAATGTTATATTATTAATTGTTATTTTATTCCTAAAAATTTAAGGATTGGCCAAATGACTTAGATAAGGTTTTATATATTAATAATAAACAACTTGGGGTTATTTGGGCTTGTTATAGTATGTTTATTAACCTTATAGTGTAAGAAAACAAGAAGACACGGTAAAAGTTAAATTATTTAACTTAGAGTTAAATCTAAATGATAAGGTTAAAATAGTAACCTAAACTTGTCTAAAATATATTGGATGAGAGAATTTAGACCCATACCCTCCTTATCTTTGAAAAAAATCAATTTGGATCTATTAATAACTGAATATGACTTTATAATAAAATAATATTTTATGTTTTTCCTAAGGTGCCCCTCTCCTCCCTTATAAAAGAGAACCTCCTCCCTCTCCTCCTCACACCACATTGAGCCTTCATGCTTGGCCAAACCCTTCCAATTTATCTTCTAAACTTCCCTAAAAACATCCTAGTCATCTTGGTCTTCTTCAAATACCATCTTTATTACCCTAAGAGGAGGTTAAGAAGAGGCTCTTCAAAGAATAGGTAATGTCTGTTACCGATTCATTCATCTTTATTTCTTCTTCTACTTCTTCTTAATTAGTTGTTTCATTATGAAGTAATAACATCAGTATCACTCATATACTGATATGTTATTATAATTGTGAAACAACCCTATTTCACCTTCTATCCATCCTACAGAAAATGAGATCACCGCCTGTGCGTACGTACGGAATACCGTCTCCACGCCGTGGTGTAATCTATTTTCCGCCACCACCATACTTGGATGGGTATAATGCTATAAATAATAAATATATATGATTATTGTAAATTTATATTGATCCTAATATATTATACATACACTTCAATACAATTCCTCTTTCATGGGAACGATATCATCGCTCGTGCGTACGTACGACCGACCGTCTCCACGATGTGATGTGACTCGTTTTACATGATCATAAATGATTAATTATTAACTAAATGAATTGAATGAATAAATATGATATATATTAAAATAATACCATTCTGTAAATTAGTTATCTATAACCTAAATGACGAATAAGAATTTATTTGACAAAACACGCATCAGAACAAAAATCAATAAACACACGAATAAAAATTATCAATGAAATATTACAAATAAGAAGCTAAGAATAAGAAAATATATGATATCATAACAATGCTTAAAATTCTGGAATAAGTCTTTAACATTATTCAAATCATTATACAAGAGGTTCGGACATGTGCGAAGCAAATCGGACCTAAGGTAAGGGAAAATCTCGCAATCTCATTTTTATCCGAGATTGTTTATACTCCATAATTTACTGGGGAATATTTATCATCCACATCCATGTTTCCTCAATATGTCATATTATTTCTATCCTCCTACAATTGTTTAAATCCAATTTTACCCTTTGGTGAGTTTTTAGTAAAAGATATGAAAGGAATCTTTTGTCATTTTTCGTACGAGGTACTTTTTGACTTTTCCGGCCAAATTACGAGAAGAATGTTTTTTTGACTTATACGACATGAATGGATTTTTAGATCATTATTTCCATGTAGCTTACTTTACAATTTTTCAAGTTTCTTTCTAATAAACTTCTTTTATTTTAGAATTATATGACATTTTAAGAAAGGAAAATGTTTTTCAAGTAGAAACGATATTTTCCTCAAGAATGGAGTTCAAGCGTTTAACCAACATTATTTTCCATATAAGTTAATGTAAGGTTCTGTTTCTATCCCTATTTTTACATTTATTTTATTATGTTATGATGGAATTATTTTTATGAAGTCCTTTTATCTTATATGGATTATGTTATGATGGCACGATGTTTAAGAAACCCATTTTTTTACATGGGTTATGCTATGATATATGATTTATGATTTTGTGGCACATATAAGAATGGTTTAATTATGAGATGGGTGGGACCTATATATACCACCAATTCATTGGGTAAAGATTTATCACACATGAGATAAACATGTCTGGAATGACATGTCAAACCGGTTCAGTGAAACAGGACTGAAATGATGAGTGAACACGGTTCAGAAATGGACTTTGTTTGTGAAAATAGACTTGGAAATGAGTCTTCACTACTAAGAAATGATTCTATATGATTATGTGTGTATGACACAAAGATTCATGTTTTATGTTATGATTATTGGGATTACATTTCACTACTATGATTTATCCCATGTTATGAAATTATGATCTCTTTTGCAGGTTACGATTTCCAAAATGTTATGTTATTATGAGTATGCTGTGATTGATATTTCTTTTTATTACCCTTACTGAGCATTTGAACTCACCCTTTGGTATGTTTTCTTTTCCCCAGGTCAAGAAGAAGGATATTAAGTAAGATATTCCAAAAGGGACTCTTAATATGATAAAATAAAAGGGAGACATTGTAGATGATTTATGAACCAGTTGTTTATGTTTCCCAGTTTCTAAAGACACTATACCTATACGTTCCTTTAATGGGTTTGTTATATGTTGTAAAAAGTGCGCTTCAATTCTGAAGTAATAACTATTTATGTAAAATATGGGTAGTTATAGTTGGTTTCAGAGAAAGGTTTAGTCAACCTTTGGAAACTAGGATGTGAAAGCCTTAGTAAGAACCCTAAGGAGAAGTATAAGCATAGAACACAATCATAGTGTTTTAGAAATGGCCATGAACATCCTATGATAAGACATTAAGTGTGAAATTTTATTTCTTATTGTGTGGGTATTCTATTATAATTAGTGTTTCTCACACTATTTTTCTTGGATTTAGTCAATGGCTGGATCCCAAATGAACTGTGATAATACAGAATGTGACGGGCAATGCAATGATTGTTCCCCTGAGAAACCAAACATTATGGGAGATGGAATGAAAAATCTTGTTGCAATGCACACACAACATTCTCAATATATGAATCATGCAGGACTTCCAAATGAGCAAATGAAAGATCAACATTCTATTGAATCCTTCATGAGGCAGCGTCCACCCTCATTCAGCGGGTCTACTGATCCATTAGTGGCTAAAACATGGATCCATACCACTGAAAAGATATTTTCAGTTCTTCAATGTTCTGAACATGATAAAGTCATCTTAGTAGTATATCATTTGGAAGGTGAAGCTAATAAATGGTGGAATATTATCAATAATATGAGGCCAATAGATGAAATTGAGTCCGTGGAATGGGATGAGTTCATGAACTTGTTTTTCAATAAGTACGTCCCTTGTATTCATCGAAAAAATATAGAGAAGGAGTTTCTTGAACAAAAGAAAAAGGATAATGAATCAGTTGGTACCTATAAAAAAAATTTTACAAGACTTTCAAGGTATGCTTCTGGTATTATTATCCAACCTGAGATTAAGATCAATCGATTCTTTTGTGGATTAAAACCAAGTCTTAGAAGGGTGTTAACCATAAGGGACTTCAATATCTATGAGTAAATCGTTCGATGTGCTCTCAAAGTTTAGATGGATATTGGAGTAACCCATTAGTGAAATATGCATTTGATAAGAAGAAGAAAATGGAATTAAATGGAGAATATAAAGAGCACACTGAAAAGAAGACGTGTTTTCCCTTATGCTCAATGTGTGGATAGAAACATTGAGGGAGTTGCCTTAAAGGGACAAGTAAATGTTTCAAATGTGGAAAATAAGGTCACTGGGAATTTGAATGCCGCAATGATGGGAAGAAGATGTCTAGTGATGCAAACACAGAAAAGGCTACACAGTGTGCACCTCCTACACTTCAATGTTACAAGTGCAATGAAATGGGGCTTTATGGTAATAAATTCCCTAATCCAAGGGTTGTTGATGATGATTGACTTCATCAAACACATAAGGCTAAAGACAAAGGAAAGTCACAAGCAATTTCTATCAACGATGTGGAGTATGATAACGAAGTGGTGAATGGTACACTTACCATCCACTCTAAAGTATAAAATATTTTATTTGATTCTAGATCCACCCAGTATTTTATTTATAAAGAATTTTCTATGGGAATATCTGTATTACCTCAACCATTAGATGTTGAGTCAGCTCTGACAACCCCTAATGGTACAACAGTCGCATCAAAATTTTATAATTCCTCTCTGATTGAAGTTTGTGGGAACATGCTTCCAACAAATCTTGTGATCATTCCTATATTGGAATTTGATGTGATTCTTGGCATGGATTGGATTTATTTATATGGAGATCATATCAATTTCCAAAGAATGGAAGTCACATTCTATATTCCTAATCAATCTATGATCATCTATCGATGCAAGGATGAACATAACCTTCCAGTGGAAATTTCTTCCATCTTATGGGTCTTGATTCCACTAAATGAAGGTTATTTATCTCTAATTTTTTGTGAGAAACTCATGATTAAGAATATACCCATTGTACGGGAGTTTGATGATGTCTTTCCGGAGGAATTTCCAGGTCATCCACCAAATCTTGAAGTTTAGTTATCAATAGAACTCATACTAGGTGCTTTGCCTATTTCAAAGACACCTTATAGAATACCCCCAATTGAGTTGTAGGAATTGAATAAGAAACTCCAAGAGAATCTTCATAAAGGATTCATATTCCCTAGTGCGTCACCTTTGAGAGCACCAGTTCTATTTGTTAAGAAGAAAGATGAATCAATGAGACTCTACATTGATTATCAAGAACTTAACGAGATCAAAATCAAGAAAAAATATCCTCTCCCATGCATTGATGACTTATTTTACCATATAAGTAGAGCTAAAAACTTTTCCAAGATTGATCTTTGTTCAGGGTATCATCAATTAGGGGTCAAAAAGGAGGATATACCAAAGACAGCTTTTAGTACAAGGTATGGAAACTGAATTTATAGTGATTTCATTTTGTCTTACTAATACCCAACCTATCTTCATGGATCTAATGAATAGAGTCTTTTGAGACTATCTTGATCAATTTATGGTAGTCTTTATAGATGGTATTACTATCTATTTTAAGAGAAAGGAAGAACATGAAGATCACTTGAGAATTGTATTAAAGACCCTGAGAAAGGATAATCTTTATGCCAAATTTACCAAGTGTGAATTTTGGCTTCAAAATGTTTCATTTTTGGGCCACATAATCTCAAAATAGGGGATATCTTTGGATCCAACAAATAGAGGTTATCGAAAGATGGTCAAGACCAACAATAGTAACTGAGATCCGAATTTTTCTTGGTATGGCTGGATATTATCGACGTTTTGTGAATGATTTTTCTTGATTATCTAATCCACTCATCAGGTTGACTCGAAAATCAGTTATGTTCGTGTGGACGGTGGAATGTGAAGATAATTTCAAGGATTTGAAAAGACGGTTATCCAGTGCACCTGTTCTCACACTGCCTTCTAGTGGAGAAAATTTTGTGATCTACAGTGATGCATCCAATAAGGTTCTGGGGTGTTTTCTCATGAAAAATGATATGGATATAGCTTATGCCTCACGATAGTTGAAAATCCATGAGCAAAATTACCCAACTCATGATTTGGAGTTAGCTGCGGTAATCATTGCGTTAAAGATTTGGAGGCATTATCATTATGGTGAAAGGTATGATATTTATACTGATCATAAAAGATTAAAGTATATTTTCACACAAAAGGATATGAACATGTTCCAAAGAAGATGTTTGTAGTTGATTAAGTATTATTATTGCTCACTTCATTACCACCCTGGGAAAGCAAACACGGTGGCAGATGAATTAAGTTGACAAGACCATGCTAGCTTATCCATGATGAGGATCACAAAAGATCCAATATTTATAGATTTACAAAGGATGGATCTTAGAATTATAATGGAAGGGTGAAAATCATATATTTCTCAAATGAATGTTCAACCATATATACATGTGAAGATTAAATAGGTAGAGAAAGAAGATGTAGAGTTACAAAAGAAGGTGAAAAATGTTCCAGAATTCAACCTCGATTGTGATTGGATAATAAGGTTCAGGAATCGGGTTTGTGTTACTCCCATCCTAGAATTAAGGAATGAGCTACTGGATGAGGCTCATAGTTCGTCATTCTCTATTCATCTTGGAAGCACGATGATGTATAGGGACCTGAAAGAGTACTTATGGTGGGATGGAATGAAAAGAGATGTTGCTGAATATGCCTCTCGATGATTGGTTTTTCAGCAAGCTAAAGCTGAGAGACAGAAGTCTAAGGGGTTGTTACAACCATTACCCATACCTGAATGGAAATGGGAAAAAATCAATATTGACTTTGTCACCGGACTTCCTAAAACATCCAAAGGCAATAATGCTATCTGGGACAAAGTTGATTGTCTTATAAGGTCAGCACACTTCATTGCTATTAGAGAGGATTTCTCTCTGGATCATCTTTCCAGGATATATGTAATGGAAGTGGTAAGATGGCATGGAGTACCACATTCCATTATATCTGATCGGGATCTGAGGTTTACCTCAAAGTTCTGGCAAAGTCTTCAGCATACTCTGGATACAGAGTTGAGTTTCAACACTGCTTATCATCCTCAGAAAGACGGTCAATCTAAAAGAACAATTCAAACTCTAGAAGATATGTTAAGAGCTTTCTCTATGGATTTCAAAGGTGGTTTGGATCAACACCTACCATTGGTGGAATTTTCTTATAATAATAGCTTTCACTCCAGTATTCAGATGGCTCCTTATGAAGCTCTCTATGGAAAGAAATGCAGTACTCCATATTGTTGGGATGAAGTTGGGGAATGAAATCTTTTAGGACCTGATCTTGTTGATGAGATGGCAGAAAAGGTCAGATCTATTCAATAACACATAAGAGCAGCTCAGAGTCCACCAAAAAATTTATGCGGACAACCGAAGAAAAGAACTTGAGTTTGAAGTGGGTGATAAAGTGTTCTTACGAATATCTCCTTGGAAGAGAGTAATGGGATTTGGAAAGAAGGGAAAGTTGATCCCTTGGTATATCGGTCCTTCCGAAATATTGGATCGTGTTGGGAAGTTAGATTACCGATTGGCGCTTCCACCGAATCTCTCTCAAGTTCACTATGTGTTCCATGTATCTCTCCTGAGAAAGTACATACTTGATCCTTCATATGTACTCAGCTCAGAAGTTGTACCGCAGGAGAAAGATCTTTCTTATGAAGAACTGCCGATTGAGATTCTGGATCATAGAAAAAAGTCCTACGAAACAAGACCAATCTCTTGGTGAATGTTTTATGGGGTAAACACCAATTAGAATAATCTACATGGGAGCTTGAGGATATGATGAGTGAGAGGTATCCTCATCTGTTTGTTACAAAGTGAATAATTTCGAGGGCGAAATTCATTTTAAGGGGGGTAGAATGTAACACCCGAGACATTTATGAGAAATATTTTTTTTATGTTATATACATCATCAAAGGAATTTTTCACTATACACAAAACTCTCTTGGCATTCTTTACATGTAATCGTGACCTTCCTCGATAGCTTGCGTTGTACGCAATATTGAGTTTCACTAAACAATGATATGCTATTAAAATATTATTAAAACTAGCCATTATGAATAGTAATACCCACTTTTTGAAATTTTATAACTTTTATCAATCAAAATGGACTTCATTTTTGGATTCGTAATATCGAAATTATCCTAGGGGGAAATTCTAGTATTTTTCTGAAAACATTAAATTTTTGATGAATAGTGAAAACACTTGGTTACTATTTAAAAAACCAAATTTTTGTTTAAAAAATTATTTATTTTATTTAAATTTATTTTAGGTTAAAATTGATACATAATACCTATATATGTTTAAAGGAATTCATTGGAGTCATTTTAATATAATTTTAGATATATAAAAATTTTATTAAACTTTTCACCGTCTTTTACCCACCTCTTAGAGAGTTTAAAAATATATATAAAACATAATTTTACCGCCTCTGTGAGTGGAATTTCAAAAATCCGAGACACATGGTTAATATTAAGGTGTAAAATGTGGTACAACAAGATAAAAATAATTTTTTGCGAACAGTAACTTTTTACTTTTATTTACCACGGTTAAAAGTAAATAGTGTAATTAAAGGTTAAAATGATATTATTATTACCCTAACACATGTCCTAATTCTATTGGATAAGTGTAATTCGACCAAAAACAACCTTAGGAATAAAATATGACCATTTATGTCCACTTGTATTAGATTAGGACATTTATTAATAATTAATTTAAAGAAGTGTTAAAATAGTTAAAATCAATGTTTAATAACTAAATAATTTTTAGTATAGGGTTATACATAAGATAAATTCGACTATAAATATTAAATAGAAATATACAAATATTTACTACATAATGGTATTTTATTTATAATTTTTAGAAATTAAATAATTTAATTTATTTATGACACAATGATGATGCAGTAATTATCTAATTAATGAACTATTAACATAATTGATGTTATAAATACCCAAATAATTGCAATTTGAGACTTTTTATGAATTATAATAATTTTATAGGTTAATATGACATGTTATTATTGATTTAATTATCTTTTTTAGATCTAATCATTTTTTTATGATTTTCACAAAAATCAATTACCAAATAGTGTCAAAATTGACATAAAATAGTTTTTAAAACAAATATTATATTATTAATTGTTAATTTGTTCTTAAAAATATAATGTTAGGAAAAATGACTTATATAAGAATATATTTATTAATAATAAACAACTTGGGGTTCTTTTGTCTTGTTATTGTATGTTTATTAACCTTATAGTGTAAGAAAACAAGAAGACACGGTAAAAGTAAAATTATTTTACTTAGAGTTAAATCTAAATGATAAGGTCAAAATAGTAACCTAAACTTGTCTAGAATCTATTTGATGAGAGTATTTAGACCCATATCCACCTTAGCTTCGAAATAAATCAATTTTTAGCTATTAAATACCGAATATGACTTTATAATAAAATAATATTTTAAGTTTTTCCAAAGGTGCCCCTCTCCTCCCTTATAAAATGGCACCTCATCCCTCTCCTCCTCACACCACATTGAGCCTTCAAGATCGTACAAAACCTGAATATTTATCTTCATAACTTCCCTAGAAACATCCTAGATGTCTTGGTCTTCTTAAAAGACCATCATTATTGCCCTAAGAGGAGGTTCAGAAGACGCTCTTCAAAGAAGAGGTAATGTCCGTTGCCGATTTTTTCAACATTATTTCATATTCTACTTATTCTTCATTAGTTGTTTCATTATGATGTAATAACATCAGTATAACTCATACACTTATATGTTATTATATGTATGAAACAACCCTATTTCACCTTCTATCCATCCTACGGAAAATGAAATCACCGCGCGTGCGTACGTACGGAATACCGTCTCCACGCCGTGGTGTAATCTATTTTCCACCACCACCTTACTTGGATGGGTATAATGGTGTAAATAATAACTATATATGATTATTGTAAAGTCGTATTTTTTCTAAAATAGTATACATACACTTCAATACAATCCCACGATCATGGGAATGATATCATCGCTCATGCGTACGTACGACCTACTGCCTCCACGATGTGATGCGACTCGTTTTACATGATCTTCAATTATTAATGATTTTATAAATAAATTGAATGAGTAAATATGATATATATTACAATAATACCATTCTTGAAATGAAGTATCTATAACCTAAAAGAAGAATAAGAATTTATTCGACAAAACACACATAAGAAAAAAAAGCAATAAACACCTGAATAACCAGTAACAATGAAATATTACTGATAAGAAGCTAAGAATATGACCATATATGATATCATAACAATGAGTAAGATTCTGAAATAAGTCAATAACATTATTTAAATCATTACACAGGAGGTTCAGACACGTACGAATCAAATCGAACCTATGGTAAGGGAAAATCTCGCAATCTCATTGTTTATACTTCAGAATTTACTGGGGAATATTTATCATCCACATCAATGATTCATCAATATATAATATTATTTATATCCCCCTATAATTTTTTAATGCAATTTTACCCTTCAGTGAGTTTTTACTAAAAGATATGAAAGGAATATGTTTTCAATTTCCATACGAGGTACTTTTTGACTTTTTCGGCCAAAGTTTGAGAAGAATGATTTATTAACTTATACAGAATTAATGGATTTTTAGAACATTATTTCCATGAAGCTTACTTTAAAATTTCTCAATTTTATTTTTAATCAACTTATTTTATTTTATAATTATATGACATTTTAAGAAAGGAAAATGTTTTTGAAGTAGAAAGGATATTTTCCTCCAGTATGGAGTTTAAGAGTATTATCAAAATTATTTTCCATCTAAGATAATATAGGGTTCTATTTATACCACTATTTTTACATTTATTTGATTATTTTAGGATGTAATTATTTTTATTAAGTCCTTTTATCTTAAATGTATTATGTTATGATGGAATGATGTTTAAGAATCCCCTTTTTATTACATGGGTTATGCTATGATGTATGATTTACGATTTTGTGGCACACACAAGAATGGTTTCATTATGAGATGGGTGGGACCTATATCTCCCTCCAATGCATTGGGTAAAGATTTATATCTCATGAGATAGACTTGGCTAGAACGGCAGGTTAAACTAGTTCAGTGAAACAGGACTAAAATGAGGAGTGAACTCTGTTCTGAAATGGACTTTGTCTGTTAAGATAGTCTGGGAAATGAGTCTTGACTACTGAGAAATGATTATCTATGAATATGTGTGTATGCCACAAAGTTTCATGTTTTATGTTATTATTATTGGGATTAGATTTCACTACTATGATTTATCCCATGATATGAAATTATGATCTCTTTTGCAGGTTATGATTTCTAAAATGTTATGTTATTATGAATATGATGTGATTGATATTTCTTTTGTTTACCCTTACTGAGCATTTGAGCTCACCATTTTGTATTTTTTCTTTTCCCTAGGTCAAGAAGAAGGATATTAAGTAAGATATGCCTAAAGTGACTCTAGATATGATAAAATAAAAGGGAGACAGTGTAGATGATTTATGAACAAGTTTTTTATGTTTCCCAGTTTCTAAAGACAGTATACCTATACAGTCCTTTCACGGTTTTGTTATATGTTGTAATAAGTGTTCTTCAATTCTGAAGTAATAACAATGTATGTAGAGTATGGGTCATTATAATTCATGATCAGGCTTACCTCTTAGCCTTATTAATTACCTCTTCCCTCCTTGAGAAGGTAATGATTTGGATGTTTTATATCCTTATAGTTTGGTTATCCGTGAGAGTATATCATGAGATAACCTACCTCTGGATTGGTCTGTGGAGAGATATGACATCCTGCATCTACGTCGACATATCTGGATTCCTACAGATGTGATACAAGATATGATGATATATTCCCATGTTTCATAGTGGGAAGTTCATCTATGAGTCTCAAAGATGTATTGACATATATGACGCCGGTATCGGTGGCCTGGGATGAAACATCAGATTGCAAGCTTCATCACTCAGTGTTCCACCTGTCAGCATGTGAAGGTGGAACACTACGGACTTGTGGTCTTGTTACCGACATTTCCAATATGAGAATGGAAATGGGATGATGTTTCTATGGATTTTTTAGTCAGAAATCCTAGGTCACCGAGGGGCAGTGATGCTATCTGTTTAGTCATTGACCGACTAATGAAATCGTCCCACATCAATACTATTAGGGAGAAATTCTCAGTTGATGAGTAGGGATGACTATATGTCCATGATATCATACGACTACATGGGGTTCCACATACTATCATTTCATAAAGGGATACTCATTTCACTTCATGGTTTTGGATTGGTTTGCAAGAAGCTATAGGAACTCAGGTTCTTCTAACTAGAACTTTTCACCCTTATACTAATGGAAAATCGAAATAGAAAATACAGGTTTAGAAGATATGCTTCGAGCATGCATCCTTGATTTTAACGGTTCTTTGGAGAATGATATCCCTCTCGTTGAGTTTTCCTATAATATAAGTTTCCAAGAAATGATTCTGATTGATCCTTTTGATTATTTATAGGGTATGCCATGATTTTCACCCTTGTGCTAGCTAGAGGAAGGTGAGGCGACCCTACATGGTCCTTGTCTCGTTCAGGAGACTTCAGAATAGGTCCAGCTGATCAAGAAACATAAGAATACAGCTCATTCTAGACAGAAATCATATGTCAATCATCATCGATGACCTCATTTGTTCAAGGATGCGGATCATGTTTTTCTTTGGGTATCTCCTAAGCTAGGGATTAGATGGTTAAGAAAACCATATAAAGTGGTCGCCTCGTTACATCGTGCTGTTTGAGATTCTAGAGAGATTCGGGTTGGTAGCCTATCAATTTCTACTACATCAGAGGTACCGTTCCATGCACATTATCTTTCATGTCTCACAACTTCACCAATATCATGCTGACCTATCTCATACATTTCATCCTGATGAAGTTGAGTTTGAAGACAATGTTACCTTGGAGAAATATTTTGTACGCATCATTGACCGAAGTAGGAAGGCTCTCTAAGGAAAGTCTCTCCCTATCGTATAGGTGCTATGGTAGCACGACCAAGTACAAGGGGACACTAGGGAGAGGATATATGATTTACATGCTCAATAGATACAGTTGTTCACAAATAGTGTTTCATTACCCTTGGAAGGAAACATGGGGTGATTTATTTTAAGGGGGAAGACTCTATGAACCTGAATTTTCACTTCTGTACAGATCGTTTAATTTCAATCTAAATCATTTATTTAGACCTAATATTGATTTCTAATGAGTTAGTTATGGTTTTGAGGGTGTCAAGGGATTGTTCGGATCCCGGAACCCATGTTTTGGGAGGAAACCTACTCTACACACAGTTTAGAGTAAACCATGTGGGATTTCCACATGGTTTGGAAAACGATGCGGAATGTGTTTTTTTATAAAGTGGAACCTTGCACAGTTGGCGCACAACCATGTAGTCAAACCGTGAAAAAGCCCCTTTTTCCTAGGTTACTGTGCATGGATGGTGCACGGTTTTATCAAACCATATAGAGGAAGACTTTTTTAGAATGACATTCACGCATAGTTTTCACATGATTTGACAAACGATGTGGACAAATAGTGATAAGGATACAAACATGTGTAAGATTTCCAAAGCTACCATAATGATCTATTAAGAAAGCCCCTTCCTCCCTAATTTGTGTTTATGAATTATTGATAAATTTATCTCTGAATTTCGAGATTTGTGAAGGCCAAACCTAGGGATCAAGAGATATCCTTTGTCCGACATCTGATCATGCTTTTTTTCATCACATTGTATGCGCAACGGTATGTAATTGGGCCCTCATTATCCATTCTTCTTCACTTTCACTCTTGACCTAGATATTATATTGTGAGAAATTTTTACCTTTTCTTAGATATAAACTGATTCAAGGAAAATCAAGGGTTGATACTAGATGATAAGACTCGTACAACCCTAAGGAGGGATGACTATAACTCATACCAAATGTTGGCGTTTTTTGGAATATTCGTATGGGGCCCATTGTTTTCAATGGAAAATATTCCTTAAATTATCATTCCCTGATTATAATCATTAGAATAATTTGGTTATTCTCTTTCCAATTTTGTGATTAGTTGTTAAAGGTTTCACCCACAACTCAATCTGCCACATGTCAAATGTATGCCATAATTGGGTTTTTAATTATTCGGTATATTCGAGCAACCATTCGGGTGTTCCATTACATGACCATTCCAAAGGTGTTTCTTCTTATCATATATGGCTTGTTATTACTGGGAATTGCATAATGGCATGTACCATGTATACTGAACATTTGACCTGCATAAGGTAAGTTCCTACAAATGTTCATTAAATGTGAAATATAAAATGTGAAATGGAAAGTATAATATGTTTATAAAGTGGCCTTATCGAAAGTGATTGAATAAAGGTCACATGTCTGTATCACCCCTTTCTATGTTGATGGAAGGTATCAGAGTGAACCTCAATAATTTAATAATCCTTAATGTATAACTAAGAAAATATTAAATGGTTGAAATGCTACATAGCCTATCCACACTAATGGAATACAAGGCTTGGACAAGTAAATAAATGGTTTAAACTCTACTTGACCTATCCACACTAATTTAAGGAAATACAAGAAACAAATGAGTTACTACATGATTACTATTTCAAAATGTAATGGACGGACTCGAGCTCCCCTTGGATTCTGAGAGTAGAATACATTGGGTATCGAGAAACCCCATTCTAATTCGTGGATACAGTTTTCCTAGATTCGTACCCTCCAAGACTTCAGTTCATGTCTATTCCTTGGATTCCTAGTATGATACTATTGGGTCCCTTTCCTTATAATAGGATACCTCAGATACACTCCTTGGATCCAGCATTGTCTACAAGGTACCGTGGAGAAATCCCATAGGGCCCTATCTTTTCTTAGCCATGTTTTACCTTGGTCGACCACCTTGGACTCGATAGAAACCTTATTGTCTAATTCCTTGTATTAGTCTCTTTTGATAAAACTTTTACCCCTTATCTAGACTAATATTATACTGATTTAGCTTTCTGTGAGTTTATGTTACATTGGTTTTTTACCCAGGAACTCCAGCCCGGGATATCATTGTCTGGTCTCCTACTTATATCTTGGGACCTTCACTACATACAATATCACGTGGTGATTTCGGTTTTTTCTATGACTCACATTACCTATTGACATTAAATTGTAATTTTTTATTTAATGAACTAATTATATGTTCAAACACAAACTGGGGGGGGGGGAAAGCATGTACATGGTTATTTATTTATATTGTAAATGTTCCTTTACTTTATATACGCATGCATGTAAAATGCTATATTCCATTACATGGGCCGAATGTTATAGACACCATGGGTGGTGTCCCACTAAGATTTATATCATACCCTCTTAGAGCATTGTTTGGTACCTGGAGTAGATTACGTGGTTGCAGGTACTGTCAAAAGGAAGAAAGCAGCTCCAATACGTGATTGTTTGGTGATAGGATGGATATTGATAATAGTTGACCAGGTAAGATCTCAGGATGATTAGAGTAGACTTTTTTTTCTTTTAACTTCTTGAACATGTTATGCCTATTGTCTTGTATCCATGCCTTCCAGTTTTCTAGTGACATGACATTACATCATCATTGTTCCAGTTGATATAGTTATTGTTATTTTTTATTATATATTGCATCAGTTTGATTTTTCTATTTATTTATATTTCTTCTTATGTTTACTATTCCATTATATTCCTTTCGTTATTCTACACTATTCTAATGAGGGCACAGTCTTCCCACAGAAACACCATATGCCCTCACTGCTGGTCTACAACATCTGAAATTCGAGAAGATGTGCTTGAGGCCCCGTGGCCCACTGGGATCGGTGCACCCATTTGGTCGAATCTGAGTCTAGGTCGTCAGAAACTCATGGGTTATTAATTAATTATAGAGATATATAAAAACAAATTTAATATAAAATAAAGGTTTTAAAAAAAATATTTAAATGTGCACAGGTGTGTTTTATTTCCATTAAATAAACAATCATAATTTTTGAATTATATAAATGAAATGTATTATATATAATTTTTAACAATTGTCTTATATGTTTTATTGAGACAGTTAAAAATAGATCGAAATTTACACATAAAAGATTAATATTTATAAGAAGACTATTTTATCCCATTTGGATGGTGAACCTATTTTAAATCCAATTGTTGATTATTTTATAAAATATATATGAAAAAATATGTTTATTTTTTTAAAATTTATTATCAAATTTTCTTTTGGCTGATGTTTTTATTTTTTGATAAGTTTCATGTTTTGATAAATAGCGATAAAATGTAGCATTTTAATTGAATACAACTTTTTCAACTAAATTATTTTATTGCTAAATTATATTTTAAACTGATTTAAAAGACTGTTAAGATAAAAAATTTATAATTTAATCCAATTTAATAAATAGAATCAACTTTAAAATGAATAACTATTTAATAATATTGTAATCTTTTCGATTTTCTTATTTAGAAAGCATTTTTTCTCGATCGACCCAAGAGATTAATTTTTAATTAATTTCTACAAAGTATGTGTTTTGAATTTTTAAAAATGGATTCTATATTTAAAATTAAAAGGTACAAATTTACTATATATTTCCCTTTTATTTATGGACAATATTAATAATTATATTTTTTGAATTTATGCTGTAATGGATAAATTGAGTAATTAATAGTGAAAATAATATTATAAATATTAGAAAATTACCCTAACACTAATATTGATTTTATTATATGATTATTTCTCTTCCCTATTAAATAAATTATTGGTTATTATACTATTTATGACCTTTTGGGTGAGAATTAAGCCTTTATAATAATATATTCCATGGAAAGACAATTTTGGCATAATATAGTTTTTAAAAAGGGAAATATTTTTATTTTTGGGATATATAAGGGATATTCCCGTCTATAAATAGTATTTATATTAGAATAATGTTTATCTACATCTTGTAAATCAGTTTATAATTTTTTTTGATAAAATAATTAAGTTAAATAGTGACATAACGATTATGTGGTAATTATTTAACTAATTGAAATATCAAATAAATGTTAATAAAAATATTAAAATAAATATAATTTGATATATTTAATGCCCCCATAAAAATTTTATGGATCACCAAGACACATTTAGAACTTATTAAAAAAATTTCTCGAAGTTAAATTATATGTTTTTATTTTTTAAATTTCGCGAAATGATATGTTTTCAAATTGACGTTAATGACATTTTAAGAAAAATAATAATTTATTAAAATTTATAAAATTAATAAAAATATAAAATCAAGGAAAATTTTTGATATAATGTTTAAAATTTCATTTATGACTCGTTTAGGTTCTTTTTTCATTTTATATTAACTATATTAACCATTATAGATTAAAAACACATGTCAACATGGTAAGCATTAAATGGTTTAAATTAGGGTTAAAACCTAATGATAAGGCTAAGAATGTGACCCAAACCTCTATAAAAATTTTGGGATGAATAAGAATAGAACATTAATTCTTTTGGATATAATTTTAGTTGTTTGTGGGATACTGTGATAGGGAAATAAATTATATATTATTTAAATCAATGTTAGTTTCAAAATTTCACTCTCTGTATTTAATATCATTTATGTGTCTACATAGTGGAAAAATAAACATATGAATGAACCTAAATCTCTATTTTTATACAAATAAAATTAATTTTAATATATAAATTTTTATAAATTCTAAAAATTATATAATTACCTTAAATTCTTTTGCAATGATAATTTCATATTTATTCAATTAACAAAAAAATAAACAATTTATTTTAAAAGTATTACATTTGATATATTTTTAATGAGTTAATGTGTATAATTAATTTTCATGATATATATGATATATTATAAGTTTTTTAAATAATTATATTCCAATTCCCACTATGCCTTTTTGTATTTGAAGTCAAATTAAAAGAATTTTATCAAATTTCACTATAATATTATTTTAATGAATTAATATTGTATAAAATTAGGTAAATATAATTAAAATAATAAATATTTACAAATGTGAAATGATAAGGTCTAAAATTGTTTCCCATGTTATTTTTTTGGGCATTTTAAAGCATTTGGATCTAGAATAGGCTTATTACATTTTGATATTTTTTGGTTTTCTGAAAGTACACCTCACCTCAATTATAAAAGGTAAATTCCACCATCACATACATGCAAAAATTTGAAAAAAAAATAGATCAACCAAACCCAGCCCAATTATCTTTGAAAATACCTAATTTATGCTCTAGAGATTATTTCTCTTACAGAGTACCTACACTATATCACATAAGTATATATTAATGGGACTCTGTCGAGGAATAGGTAATCGTCTTTATCGACTCTCTTATGTTTGATTCTTCTCCCACTAACTCTTCATATATTTATTTAATGATGAATTAAGAAATACAATATTTAAATGTTTATTGTTATTATGTTTATGGTAAAACCATATTCCACCTTTTATCGATCCTATAAAAAATGAAATCATTGTGTGTGCATATGTATGTCTTACCATATCTAAGTCATGGTGTATTCTATTTTTCATCATGAATTTATTTATATGGGTATAATGATGGATATAATGGTTCTATATAGTACATAAGAAATTATTTTTAATCATTATAATTAATATACCATTCAATTCCTTATCCTTTCACCATTAGTGTTATAATATCATCACTCTTGCGTACGTTTGACCTACCATCTCCACGTCATGATGTGATTCATTTTCCCTTATAAACATTATATAATACATATAAAATGTATATATTGAATAAAAATAATATATATTAACTTAATTTTATTTTTATGGGAAATAATTATATGTTATTCAAGAAAAATATGTCTTACATGAAAAAACATCCATATGAAAATGAAGTGGTTAACAAACAGAAAATGGGTAATAATGCAATATTAACAACAAATGGGTGATAAAATAATATTATATGCTCATATATGATTTCATAAATATAGATATTGTTATAGTATAAGTTAATAAAATTATTAAAACCATTATACAAGAGGATAAATAACATTCAACCAAAGTAATTCTAAGGTAATCTTGTTCTCATCTCATGTTTACTTCGGTGAGATATATGCCTTATTTAGCACATATTATCTATGTGTGTTGTATTTATTTTCTTTTGATATATAATATCATTAATATACTTAAAATCATGATATTTTATGTTTAATTTTATGTTATTCCTTCATAGGGATATTGATTTGAATGTTTCAATGTGATATGTGACAATTTTAAATGTTTAAATATTATTTTCCTAAAAAAAATCAATTGTATCATTAAAACATTTATTCATATATGTCAGCATCAATTGTTGAATCTTGTAATTTAATATGTTTAATTTATAATGATAGAATATACCATATTTAATTTCTATTTTTATGATTATTCTGACTATGGATGTGCTATTTTGATACCATTCATGGTTTATAGTTAGAGTATTCTGATCTCATATGCTAGTTTGTAAATATGAATGTTTATATTTTTAATGTTTCACCCTTATATAATATAGAATGAATTGGTTGAAGAAAAATATGATCATATCAAACTATAGACCCTATATGCATCAGTTGGTTTCATGATACACAGAATATATGGTTTTGTACATGACCTTACATTTTTATTTTCAGATATGGATTTTGTTGGGGACTTACACATTTATTTTCATAAAAATTTCTCGTGGCCTAAATGGTATGTTTTAAATTTCCATCAGTATTAATCCCATAATTATGTGATAATTTATTAGTAGTACATGTTATTATTAAAAATTTTGACTTTCCATGGTATAGTTTACTAGCTTCTATTATTATTTAAATGGCATGTTTTTCAGTTATTTACATTGTAATATAGTTTATTTGATATTTACTCATAGCTTCTGTTGTGTGATTACCCTTAATAAGCATTTTTGATCACCCTTATTTTATTAAATTTCCCATTAATCCAATAATTGTACTAAGAATAATATTCAAGGACATTCCAATTAATAATAAATATATTATCAAAAATAAAATGTTGTAATTAGTGTATTCATTTGTAATTCAAGACTAATGTATGTAATCTAAATTTATAAAATTTCAAATCTACTCATTCCATAGGTATTTGATACCTTATAATCATTGAAATGTAATACAATAAGGAATCGGATATGGGATTCTATTTTTGGGGTGTTACACTATTAAATACAATGATTGAAGCTTTGAAAATTACTTATACATTGGGTTATCCAGTGTATTTTGATATGGTTGGTTGGGTGTAGTGGTCCTGTTGTGGCCGATTTCATAGATATATTTTTTTTGGAGTAGGTTTATTAAACCTATTTTTGTAATCTCATATGTGTAACTATGTAAATTAAATATTATGTCCCCTGAAATGTGTATTTGGAATTGTAGTGGGTTGCCTCATGGAAAAAAAATTTCTGAAGGATAATGGGAAAAAAATTGATAATTGACATCAATAGTCATAAAAAAGTCACTGTTTCACATGGGTGATATAGATGAATAAATTTTTCATGATAATTTCACCTTCCTCAATTATACTATAAAGATAGATCCATTGCCAATTTCACAAACCATGTTTAATATGACTAGGGAGTTCCAATAGTAATATCCCCCAAGGTTCACTGGTGAGTGTTGTCTTGGTGAATCATATATCTAGATCAAGTATATCTTAATGATTACTGAACACATTAAGACTCCTCCGGTGATAAGTGTTATCATAGAGACATACATTCTATAAGAGCCTATGAATCACTCTTTGGATATTTAGGTCTAGGAAGAGGATGTTATGGAAATGTCTTAAAAATACATCTTTGATATGTTCTTGTAGAATTAATAAATAGAGACCTTGATGCCAGGAAGAGTAGTATATTTTATCTTTTTTGACATAGAGAAATATTATAGTTATTAATTCTATTATCCATTTCACATACTAATATCATTTATTTGTAATGTTGGAAGATGGTGAGGTAGTTAGGATAAAACCATTTTATGAGATACTCAAGTATGACATCAAGTCACAAATTCATATATTAAACTTATAGAAATTAATTAAGTTGGTAAATCATGGGGAACCTAATATAGGCTTTATGGTGTGTTGGGTATTTTATTGGGTGACTCTGTAAGACATCCACAAGTAGTGTAAATAGTATCCCTAATAATTTCCGCCAAGGTGGTGGAAGGCATATCAATCATGGTCGTTGATCAGCCTCTTAGAGTATTGACCTAGTTTTTTCAAGAAATTGGAAAAACATTGTTCACAAGAAATGTCACTTTCCATTACAAGTATGGGTGTTTTGAGTTTTTAAATAGATGGAACACCAATAAATGTTCTATAAGAACCCCTAGTTGATGGATTTTGACCGAGGACCATCATTTACACAAATGACCATTAGGGAATCTTCTACCCCTTATAAATCTAGAAAATAGAGTTATATTAGTTATACCATTCTAGGTGGCGGATATGGTTCTCTAGAACAATAGTGGAAGTATATGTAGATTAGTTCAGTACAAGGGACATATGTAAGATATTATGGTATTGGGATAGGATTGTTTCATGTAGTTCTGTATTCTAATAATTCTAAGGAGGATGGGTCATAAAATATCCAATGAATTAATCTTGTTGATTATACATCTTCTAGTTCTTTATTTGGTACTAAATCTTCATATTATTTTATATCTATAATTTTTTTGAATGGATTGTCCCTGTAGGATATATTCATGTGTGATTTCATGCCGATTTACATGCCCTTAGGGGTGCGATAATAGGCTATTCACCATTGTAAATAGTTAAAGATTGATATTTATGGGATTCATTTTTATTTTGATTCCATTGATATTGAGAATTTTGGTTTTAAAATAATTATATGATTAAATTTATAACATTTATACCGGGGTCAAATTTAATGTTATTGTATGAGGGAGGTTTCTATATCTCATGAAGTCAATATCAATTTTCATCTAGGTGATTGGAATATCCTCATTGGCCATGAATTTCTTATCTTGGATCATATGGATGAGCTCATAGCCCTTATTGCAAGTCTTGTTCAAGATAATGGGGGAGTGGGGTATGATATTTCCCACCTATAGTGGGTTTTTGTGGATATGTTCCCCAAGATGTTTTCAAGGGTTCCACATGATATGATAGAGAGATAGAGATTAAGCTAAACATTGACCATATTCCTAGAACATATCTATGTTCCATTAATTATAATAAATTAAAACTACTCTATTTTCAATAGTCAAAGACTCGGTTAGAGTAACTTCAATATAAATTGGTCATTCTACTCAATACGTCACCTTTGGGTTCTCCTTTTTTATTTACCATGAAGTTTGATGGAATATTCTACATATATCTTAATTTATGATAAATGAACCCGATGAAAATTATGAACCAATAAATTTTAAATGTGCTGACGATATATATGCCTAGATGAGGGGTGTCTATGTATTGTAATTGATTTATTTATCATTAGGGGATCATCCTAAGAGGGTGATCCCATATGATATAATGTGGATTACTATTTTAATTATGCATGGATTTATGATATCTCTTTGATATTTTTTGGGTGAAAATTAATTATTTTTTGTTCATGGACTTGATGAACTGAATCACCATCCAATATTTAGATTTTGTTTTGGATATTTTTCTCAAAAACATCATGGTCTACTCATAGTCTATATATGATCATACCTATATACTTAACTCATCCTATGTATATTGAGTGGGATTAGACTATAATTCATGAAATCTATATTTCATTTTGATATTGAAAAGGTGTATTCATTTGGACACCGAATCTCATAATATAGGGTATTAATGTATCCTAAGAAGATTTGAGTGGTTATTTTTTTGTATAGCCCAAGAATATTTTTGACATTTGAATCCTTTTACGTTTAGGGTGTTACTATTGAATATTTATCTTGTAATTTTCTATCTTTTTAGTGATTCTATTGTGTCTAACCAAAAAGGGTATAAATTTTTAGTTTTTTGGAGTATATAAGTATGATTTTTTATAATAGAGAGGCATTTGACCATGTAACAAACCTGTTCTTTATTACACACATAAACAAGATTTTTTACATAAACTCTTCAATTTATACAAAATGGAAGATTCATAGGTCTAGTGACATTGGGGCTTAGTAACATTACATAACAATTTAAAACATGAAAAAAACATATTTATTGAATGCTTACTTTACATGACCACTACATTCCCTCGTACTTAGCATTGCATGGGATAACCTGAAGAACTACATAAGAAAAAGGTAATCTATAATACTCAGTAAGGGAATAAAAATTGAATAACATGAGGGATAAATTTCATGATAGACAATAGGCATATAAATGGAGCACAAGATAAAGATGAACATAAAGTCATGTTAAAGTATGATAACCATAACATGGAAATGTGGCAACAACACTTAACATGGAATTAGCACGAGCCCATGAAATTGCACATGGATCATGAGTAAACCCTCAATGCACATGAATCATGAGTAAAACCTCATTTCACATGAATATTAATGAGTAAAAAACCATTGCACATGATTTATCATGATACTATACTTTACCCAATGCATTAGAGCACTATTAGGGCGCACCCTTCTTAAACATTTCATTTCATGCATAAGTGTCCCACATGGATTATATAACATGGAATAAATCAACATCATATTTTATTACATGATTAAGTAATTTGGAATGAATACATTAATGTACCATTAAATATGTATATGTTCATAATGTTTAATAACCATAATAGAGACATGGTTATGGTATTCAGTACACAATGATCATGGCATGGAAAACGTACTGGAATTTTAGCAGCATAACAACGTGACATAAGGATTTATGAAAATGGTTCATGAGAGGGAATATTGTGTCCCATGAAATTTACATGAAATTTATATTAAGGGGGTCATATAGATACATGCCCCAAAAAATGTAATGGAATTTAAATACATAATACAAAATGATTACTTTGATGTAAAAGAGGATAGAGAAATCCCTCACGGAATTTTGGCATGGTAACAGGTGTACATGGGCGGCATTAATGAGAGAGAAAGGGGAATACTATCATATAAACGTAAATAGGAATTTATGAGGAGGTTCAAAATCGTACCCCAACATTTTTAATTGAAACAAAAGGGCATAACAACTTAATGAAAATTGGGAAAAAAATGAGAAAGGAAGAAATCCCTTACTTGGAAGTGTGATCCCAAAGGATTGGGAGAGGCTTGAGATAGGATTATTGAGAGCATGGGACACCTTAGTAAGATTATATAGAGAAAAGGGAATGGGTTTTTTGAACTACATAGGCTTTTAGTGAATAGAAAGTGGGAGCTTTGGTGGGTTGATATATAAAAGGAGAGGGAATTCTTTATTATTTAGGTTTGGGACACCTCACAAGAAACTAATCAAAACCAGAAACCAGCCCATTGTTTTTTCTCATGAAATTTTACAAAGGGTATTAGAGAAAAATATTTTATATTTAAAATGTCCTAATGTTTTAAAATAATAGGGTTTCATAAGTGGAGGTGAGTCACACTCTCAAGAAAAATAATTTAAAAAGTCAAAATGTTTTATAAACATTGAAGGGTCCACTAAAGCTTTGTAAAAAAATTAAAACAAACCAAAAATCACATTATTTTAATGTTATAACATATATTAGACGAAAATAATGTTTATTGAATTTTATTTTATCACTGTTGGGTCATTATGATGTCATAAGACACATTATATATTTAAATGGTAATTAATTTTTAACCAAGAACCCAACAGTCTCAGCAAATTATGAAAAAATCACCGTTGTATAATTTAGACATCCTAATTCCAAAAATAATATTCATTTTTTCTAAATAATTATATATATATATACTTTTAAATAAAAACTGACATTTATCAAAAATTCATGGGTATTGACAAAAAACTACTTTCAAAGATTAATAAAAATTACAATTTCATTAATAAAATAATATGATCATTTATATTTAATAAATATTATTTTATTATTAACAATAGTTTTTTGTTAAAATAATATTTAATTCAAAAAGACATTAATTCATCAAAATTGATTTCATAGTTGAGTATTATCTAAAAATACTATTTAAAAAAACTATTTACAAAATAACAATAATAAAATGAATGCACATTCATTATAAAAATAATAATTTACATAGTCATAGTGCTACCGTCTGGTTACATAACCCCTTATAACACTCTTATAATATTGACGAATAAGGTGTGCATTGGTGAAACACTCTTTTGGTGTCTTGGATAACATTTCTAGCATGGTAATCTCTATTAACTTCCATTTCTCCCATAGTAGGATCCTCTCAAGAATAACGCTTTCAAGGACATCTTGGACATGGTCAAGAGCGAGGCCCAATGATTCCACCACCTTTACGAGCTCTGAAAAATTGTATTTGTATGGGACAAATCTACTGGATGAGGCCATCACTTCCTTTTTCTGGGTAAAATGGATTTTTAAAGCCCTATATATATACTAATCATGTGATCACTATTCAATGACTATATTAGCAATGATCACAATACATAATGGTATTTTAAAATACAGAAACATAAAACCAATGATGTTCACATTTTATATTACCATAAATGGACATTTAATTAGATCAACAAAATTTCCATTAATGAATTTTTGGGTCGTTACAATCATCCTCCCTTAGGAAAGTTCACCCTTGAAATTTCTGTTTCCCACACTAAAACAGATCTATGTAAATCTACCTCATTACTTTGTCTAATTTCCACTTCTCTTATTCAAACTTGTGGTTTCACCACAACACCTTCACAAGGGGCATTATCATATTTTTTAGGACTTTTTCCCTACAATCTATGATCTTCACTGGTTTCTCCTCATAAGAAGATCATCATCTAGTTGTAATACCTCTGAAGAGAGTACATGTGAAGGGTTAGGAATGTACTTCCTTAAGAGAGATACATAAAAGACATCATGTACATTTTCCATGGTAGGTAGAAGTGCATGTAGATAGGCCATAGCCCCAACACGATCAATAATATTTTTGGGGCCGATGTACCTAGGACATAAGTTCCTTTTCATTCCAAACCTAATGACCTTCTTCCATGGAGATATGTGTAGAAATACCATGTCTCTAAATTTAATCTCAATACCTCATTGACATTTATCTGCATAACTATTTTGTCATCTATGGGCTTCCTTGATATGTTGTTGAATGATTTTCACCTTCTCCACAGTTTCTTCGACAATTTGTGGTCATTGTAGTTTACGCTCACTGACCACAACCCAACATGCATGTGTTCTACAACTCTTACCATATAGTTCTTCATAAGGTTCCATTAAGATGCTCTAGTGGGAACTTTTACTGTAGGAGAATTCAACCAGTATAAGATGTTGGTCCCACCCTCTTTTGAATTCCATATAACATGATCTTAACCTACACTCCAGTGACAGAATAGTTCGCTCATATTAGCCATTCGTTTGAGGATGATTGGACGTACTGAAGTTCAGTTCAGTATCCATTTCATGTTTAAGACCATTCCAAAACATAGAGGTAAATATTGGATCTCGATCGAATACAATAGATAGTGGTACTCCATGCTGCCTACCACTTCCATGATGTATATTTCTACTAGTTAATATAATTATCAATCCTACCGAATTAAAATAATGTGTACTTAATTTGTAATACAATCCAAAACAACCCATATTGCATTTTTGACTTTGGATGTCTTCAGATGTCTATTGACAAAGTCTATGGTGATGTTTTCCAATTTTCATGTTGGTATCGGCAATTGATGCATCATCCCCTTAAACATCTATGAACATTCCTTCACTTACTGACACACTCTTTATTTATATTATCCCACGAATAAAGATCTAATATATCATGAGACATCTTTTTGTTTCCTAGGTTAATAGAGAAATTTGAACTATGTGCGTCATCCAAAATTTTCTTCATCAAATCTGGACTTGATGAAAAACATAGTCTTTTCCTAAATCTCTCAATTCATTCTCCATTAACATTGAACTCTGAGGATTTCCATTTTCTGATATCTTCCACTTTCATCTGAATTTCCACATCATCCTTTTGAGCATCCTTTATCTTTTCCAAAAGAAACGGTTGAGAAATCATTTATGAAAGTTTTTACGATGTTCCATTATTTATTATTCCCATGTACACCTTCATCAAGTCTAAGAAGATTGTATCCTTCTCAACTCTCATCAATGATAGAATTTATGGGACCATTTTACATAGATAATATTCTACCTAGTTCATTTTCCCAGATCGGTAATTGATTTAGTAGTCATAGTCATTGATCAGCTCTAACCATCTTCGTGGGCGCATGTTCAACTATTTCTGTGTGAATATATACTTGAGGATTTTTTGGTTCGTATATATTTCAAACTTCTCTACAGAGAGATAATTCTTACAAATTCTTAAATCTAATATCACTGCATTCAACTCCATATCATGTGTGAAAAACTCTTCTCATGACCTTTCAATTTCCTTGAAGCATAGGAAAAGACATTGTCATTTTGCATCAAAACACTGCACATTACCTTTTTCGAAGCATCACTGAATACCAAAAAAATTTCTCCACTTGTGGGTAAAGTGAGAAAACGAATAGTGGTGATCCTTCTTTTAAACTCCTTGAATATTTATTCACATTCATCACTCCAAGAAAACATTATTCCCTTCCGAGTTATCGGGGTAAGAGGGTTGTACAATCATGATAAATTTATCAAAAATCATCGATAATATCTAGCTAACCCCAAGATGTAGAGGATATCTGTTACCGATGTTGTCCTCAACCATCTCTCAATTGCATCTTTTTTGGATGGATCCACAGATATCCCATTTCTTATGATGATATGGCCCATGAATGAGATCTCCTTCAACCAGAACTCACACTTCCTATAATTTGCATAAATATTCTTCTTCTGCAAGGTCTCAAGTAAAATTATTATATGCTCTTCATGATTCACCTTATTTTTGGAGTATATCAGAATATCATCTATAAATACTTCTAAAATTTTGTTAAGGTAATCCCTAATGACTCTATTCATCATGTACATAATGATTTCTAGAGAACTAGTGAGTCTTAAAGGCATTACAATGAATTCATAGTGCCAATATATTGTACAAAATGTAGTCTTGGGGATATCTCCCTTCTTCACCCATACTTGAGAATATCCCGACCGCAAATCCACCATGGAGATGTATTGTGATCCACGTAGCTGATCAAACAAGTAATTAATTCGTGGGAGTGGATACTTTTTCTTTATCATGGTTTTGTTAAGCTCACAATAATCGATGCAAAGGCGCATTGACACATACTTCTTCTTGAAGAAGAGGACTGGTGCACCCAATGGTGAAGCACTTGGGCTTATAAACCCTTTATCCAGATTATCTTGTAGTTTTTTAATTCATCTCCTCATGCTCCAAAAAAATCATTCTATACAGAGTGTTGGATATTGGCAATACCCCAGGTATGAGATCAATTGAGAATTCAACATCTCTTCTAGGAGGAAGACCAGACAATTCCTTGAGAAACACTTATTCAAATTCCCTCACAATAAGAATGTCTTCAAGGATGGTTTCCTACTTATAATTAATCATCTGAGCCAGATACGCATGCTTGTAAGGCATTAATATCCACGCTTTAGATGATGGAGCTAAAGAAGATTCATCTTCCTCCTTGCACATGTATATAATCGGGGGTTTGATTCACCACATGGAGAGTGATTTCCCTCTCCTGGAAATTTATGTTGGGTCTATATAAGGAAATACATTCCATTCCATTAATTGAATCAAATTCCAACAGAGTGAGTATGATGAGGTTCGTCGGAAAATTCAATTCAAAGACTATGAAAGGGGAGGAGTTGTGTTTATGCAATGCAATAATTGCCCCGTTTTCTATACTCACTGACATCTTTAATTCCATGATTTTTGGTGGTGTTGGTATTGTTCTACATAACTTCTGAGATATAAAATTATTCATAGAACTTGAATAAAAAATTATATCCTCAATTCCTAAATGAATAACTAGCACACTTATCACCACTTTGTTTTTAGGGTACACTACGGTAGTAGTGATGGAACAATGCACTCCCATGATGTCATTGAGGTTATTGGTGGCCTTCAAAAACTCTTGTATTAGGTAACTGGTTTGAAAGATTCCCTGGTTCTTTGTAGTTGTAGCAATAAACAATGTGTTGAGGTTTGAACAGAGCATTACTTTCCTCTATTGTAGTCATGGGGTTCTTTTTGTCAGCGATCAACAGCTAGGTTCCCTTCTCTTCCACACCTATGGCATTTCCCCTTCCCCATCAGGAAATTTTTGGGGTGCTTTTTTCAACACATTTGGCAAGTGGGGTACTAGATATTCTTAGCACCGTTGGATTTATCCATCAGACCACCAAAATTGATGTCCACATTATGCTTCGTATACCCATGATACCCTTGAGATTCTATGATCTCTATTTAGACATTGAGGGCACATCACACAATTTCCTCATAGATGTTGAATTCAAGGATCTCCAGTGCTTTCCTTAGGCTCGATTTCAGCCCACCAAATAAGCGGTCAACCTTGCATTCGGGGGTACGGACAAAGCCGGAGGCATATCGTGAAAACCTTGTGTGGTTTTCCTTGAATGCTTGGATAGATTTGTTATATTTTTACTTGAGGGCAAGGAAGTCCCTTTACATCTTAAATCAGAGTGCTCACGGAAAATACCTCTCAATAAACATCATCCGGAAATCCTTTCATTCCAACACCTCGATCTCCTCCCCAAGCATTGTGTTTTTTATCAGTGTCCCCCATTGATCAACATCACCCTTCATATGATAATCATCCAGGAGAACTTTCACTTATTCATAAAATTGAAAGATGGAGAAGATCTTTTCAATGAATTTGATCCATTGTTCGGTGATTGAAGGATCAAATGATCCATTAAAAGTTGGAGGCCTTTGTCTCATTAAGCACTCGATAGAGACTTGTTCATTCTTAGGGGGTGGAACATTTCTCATGACCCATGATTCTATTCAAATCTAGAGTTAACTGAGATAGGAGTGTGAGAAATATTACGATTCCCGCATCCATCGGATTGGGCATCTCATTAGCATAGTCATCACATTGATCTTTACATCGGTTGTTAACCCGAGTCCTCCTATTACTGGCCATTGGCTGGAATAAAAAAAAGTTAGGAGTAACACATAAAGAATAATTCAAGGAAAAAATGGATGAATTATAGAAAGATTTTATTTTCTTAACTTATGAATCCAAAGGCTTCAATCTATGCTATTCATGAGCTACATTCTATCATAAATTCTTAGAGGAACTTTTATTAAGTCCCTTAGTAATGGTTCATAATAAGCTTGTGAATTTACCAAAGCATATACCCAGGGAGTGTTGTAACCAAGAGTGCAGCATGGTCCGTTGTTGTGCACCATTTCCCATTTGAGTCTAGCTCAATGAGGTTTTTTTTGTTTTACCCCTAGGATACATCTGTTCTAGAGCCTCCTCTACATGATCATATCTAGATAGGGATTTATTTTCCTGATAAACCACTTACTAAATACTCATCAAATCATATAGATGTTTTTATTGTACATGGTCTCGCCCCTATGTATTCCCTATGGGTTTCTAATCCTAATACCAAAAAGAATTAAACCTATCCTCTGACACCAACTATAACAACCCTGCTCTTTATTACACAATTAAACATGATTTATTACAGAAACTCTTCACTTGATACAACAAGGAATATCAAGAGGTCTTGTGTCTTTGGGGCTTAGTAAAAATATATAACAACTTAAAACATGAAACAAAACATCTTTATTGAAAACTTCTTTTATACGACCACTACATTTCCTCTTACATAGCATTGAATGGGGTAACCTGAGGACATGCATAAGAAAAGGGTGAAATATAAAACCCCGTAAAGGAATAAACATGGAATAACATGAATAATACAATACATGTTATAAAATAGGTATATAAATATAGATCAAGAGAAACATGAACCTGAATTCATGATAATGCATGATAATAATAACATGGAAATCTGGCAACAACACGTAACATGGAATTAGCATAATCCAAGACTCATTGCACATTGAGAATGAGTAAACCCTAGTTGCACATGAAGCATGAGTAAAACCTCATTTCACTTAAATTATCATGATTCAACACCCATTTCACATGATTTATCATTATATTATATGTAACCAAATGCATTGGAGCGCTATCAGGGAACACCCTTCTTAAACATTTCATTTCATGCAAAAGTGTGCCACATGGATCATATAACATAGAATCAATCAACATAATAAGTTATTCCACGATTATGTAATGTGGAATAATTACATGAATGTAACATTAAATATGTACAAGGGCATAAATGTGAATACCCTTGATAGATACATGGTTTTTTTATTCACTACACAATGCTCTTGTCTTGGAAAAACACGGTGCAATTTCGGCAGCATAACGGCGTGACATAAGGATTCATGAAAATGTTTGATGATAGAGAAAATGGTGTCTCATTATATGTACATAAAATAGAATGTAAGGGGTTATATAGATACATGTCCCAACAAATATAATGGAATTTAGATGCATAATACAAGAGAATTAGTTGGATGTAAAAGAGGAGAGAGAAATTCCTCACAGAATTTTGGCATGGTAATGGGTGTACATGGGCGACATTAATGAGAGAGAAAGGGGTCTACCATCATTAAAAAATAAATATTTCAGTATAGGGGGAAGTTCAAAATCATACCCCAACATTTTTAATTGGAAACGAAATGGAATAACAACTTAAATAAAATTGAAAAAAATGAGAAATGAAGAAATCCCTTAATTGTATGTGTGATACCAAAGGCTTGGGAGATGCTTAAGAGAGGCTTCTTGAAATCTTGGGGTACCTTTGGAGGATTATAGAGAAAATATATAAGGGTATGGTTGAACACCAAAGGATTTTAGTGAAGAGGAAGTTGGATTTGTGGAGGGTTTATATAGGAATGAAGAGGAGATTCTTTATTATTTATGTTTGGGACACCTCACATTAAACTAATCCAAACCACAAACCAGACCATGGTTTTTGCCTATGGTTTTTGAAAAAAGGGATTGAAAAATAATATTTTATAAGGGAAATGTCCTAACATATTAAAATAACAGGGTTGATTATGTGGAAATGTGTCACACTCTCATGGAAAACAATTTAAAAATACAAAATGTTTTATAAGCATTGAAGTGTCCACAAAAACATTGTCAAATAAATCAAACAATCACAAAATCACATTATTTTAATGGTAAAACATTTATTGTCCAAACATAATATCAATAGTACATTATAAAATCACTATTGGGTCATTATGATGTCATAAAATACATTATATATTTAAATGGTATTTAATTTTTACCCAAAAATTCAATGGTTTCATAAAATTAGGAAAAATTATCCATTTGAGAATTTCGATGTCCGAATTGAAAAAATAATATTCATTTTATCTAAATAAATTTCTATATATGTGAATTTTTACTTTTAAAATAAAAACACAGATTTATTGACAATTTATGGGTTTTGATAAAAACTGCTTTCAAAACATAATAAAAATTACAATTACATTCATAAAATTATATAATCATTTTTATTTAATAAGAATTATTTTAATAGTAATAATATTTTATTAAAATATTATTTAATTAAAAAATTCATTAATTCGTCAAAATAGATTTCTTAGTTGAATATTTAATAAAAATACTATTTTTTCTTCAAAAAATATTTATAATGTAAAAATAATGAAATAAATGAACATTCATTATACAAAAAATGTAGATAGTCATAGTGATAGGGTCTTCTTTCATAAACCCTTATAACACTTTCATAAGACTGATGAGTATGGTGTGTGATGGTGACAACCTCTTGTGGTGGCTCGGATAACATTGCTCGGGTGGTAATCTCTCTTAATTTCTACTTCTCTCGTAGTCAGTTCTGCTCAAGATTAACGTTTTCAAGATCAGCTTGGGCTTGGTCAAGAACGAAGCCCAATGATGCCACCTCCTTTCTAAGATCTGAAAAATGGGATTCGTATGGGGAAAGTCTACTGGATGAGGCCATCACTTCCTTTGTTTGAGTAAATTGGATTAGTTAAATCCATGTATTTATAATAATCATGTGATCAATGTTCAGTGACTATATTAGCAATGATCACAATTCATAATCATATTTTAAAATACAGAAACATATAACCAATGAAGTTCACATTTTATATAACCATAATAAGACATTTATTTCGATCAAGTGGAATTTCGGTTAATTAATGTTTGGGTCGTTGGAGAACAGAACCAAAACTCTGATCTTACCCAAAATGGGTAATGATTGTACTATGTTTTATGATTCATTTTTAATCATACATGGGGTTGTAATTATGAGAAGAGACTGAGTCATAGAATATGGGTTATGGAATTTAATTTCCCTTTAATGTAACTCTTTGACAAATGATCATGAGTTGGCCACATTTATTCCGGTATTAATGTGTATGTGGAATTATCTCCTTTGTGGTAGGGTTTCAATTTATAAATACAATCGTAATATTAAATATATCATTTCTCAATGTGATTTGAATATTAAATTGTAATTATGGGTTCAATTGATGAAATAATTTGATATTTATAGAATAGACACCGAATAAATGATATATTATTGTTAACACTATGTTGGAAGACATAGACTAATGTGGTTCGCAAGTCATTTTCGGAAAGGTAGATAATGGAATTATTCACTGAGTTGCATATATGTGTTCAAGATGTTTGGGAAAACCAGGTTCTTAAAAATTTATCTATCATTCCCTCTCTCTTAAATCATGTCAAGAGCAGGAGGTAGGCTCATTTAAAGTACTGGTCATTAAGGGACATCTTTTGTGGTGGGGACATACCTTTTTACTAGACAATTAATGGAAATTAGGTTTTCTTTATACATGGAAGCATTTACATGACTAAAATTATTGAGTATGAGTTGATATGTGGTTTTCAGGTTTCAGAATAATTGGTGCACCGTGTTTTTAATAAAATGAACTATTATCTTTTTAGACCATATTTCTATCCTTGACTGAAGTAGTAAAACATAGGTTTGCTAATGTGATTATAAAAACTTCGGAAGGTGGAGGTCTAGCACCAATGGATTGATATACTATTAAATACCTTAACCATTTCAGAATAGAACGTGGACAATTTTACCATGGATTTATCTATGGTTTGATGTAGGGTTCCTCATAAGAGTGATGCAATATGGGTGATTTTGGATTGGTTAACAATGGAATCCAAATTCCTACTGATTTGGAAGACATATTTGTTGATGAGTTAACTAAACAATATTTTCATGAGGTATTATGTTTTCCAAGGGTTCCTCTATGTATTATTTTTATGTTGATATACATTTTTTAATTTTCAATTCTAGAATTTATTAATTAAGGATGTAGGTGCTTATGAAATTTTGAGCATGGAATATCACTAGAACATGGAGGGAACTATTAAAAGACAATGAAGAACTTAAAGGTCACAGAAGGATCTTGTGTAAATGATTTTATAAGAACAGGGGATAGTCAAATTATTCATGATAAATTTATATATAAATATTATCCAACTATTATGATGGTATCATATGATGAATATTGTGATAGGCCATGTAGATCATTGTTGTGTTGGTCGGTTTTGAGAGATTCAATTCTGTTGGGACCGAGTCCTTCAAAATATTATTTTAAAAGGACCATTAGATTCAAAAATGATTTCAAATATCACAAATTAGATTTAATTAATATTTTAATTGATTATATTGACATATTTTGTTTTTAGTTTGTCACTATGTATTCCTTCAGCAATCGCCAATATTGGGTAACCATCAAATTCAGAAATAGGGAATGTTGAAAACCATAAATTTAATTCCATTTTAGATTATTTAGAGTATTATTCTAGAATTATAACATTTATATCTTCCACAATTATATATTTTGATGAAATAATTTTTTCAAATTTTGTAGATTTAAATTTATCACCCAGTCCATTACCACGTGATTGCTGTTTTGACATTTTTATAGATTATGGTGCCTCCTTTATAGCGCACCAATTCATATATTATATTACAAAGAAAAAATATTTAGGGTATTATTATACCGTTAGATTGTGTGATATGGAATCATAGACATGTTAATGTGAAATCTTGGGAGATAAAATATTATATGTGTACACATTGGCTCGTGATTTATACATTGTATGTTTAGTAATGATGTGGAGCACTATGCAATGATGATTTTTTATATGGTGGTCCGTTAAAAGACACAAATACTTATAGAGATATGATTTTATTCAAAAAAATTAGACTATTTTAGAAACAGTTATTTCATGATATTACCTATAATAGATATGGACTCATGAGTGTTTTGGACGTTTAACACATGGAAATTTGGAAAATGAGAGATACAATTGAACGTGAATGGTTAGTCCATGGTTATTTCTATCTATGAATCATGACTGTGTGGATCATTTGAAGGTGAATAAGGGATTCTGAAACCATTATATATATATATATATCCTATTATTCAATGAAATTTGGTTTTGTATTGCATAGTGTAACCTTCTCAGTTTGCTGATTTCTTTTAAAAAACATGCCTGTAATTAAATGGTGAAACTGTTTGACTTTTCTCATTCATGATTTATACCAACTCTGTAACAGCCCAAGATTTTATAAAGAAATATTCTTTTTAATTTTATTAATGTCTTGTGTTGTACGCTACACCAAAAGGAGCTTGCACAACACGCATCCTTGTCTTGCCTTGCATTACACGCAATCGCGACCTTCCTCAATAGCATGTGTAATACGCAATACCGAGTTTCACTAAACAACGATATGCTATTAAAATATTATTAAAACTAGCCGTTATGAATAGTAATAACCACTTTTTAAAATTTTGTAAATCTTATTTTTCAAAATGAACTTCATTCTTGGATTCAGAGTATCGAATTTAGCCTAAGGTGAAATTTTGGTACTTTTCGGATAACTTTCATATTCTGATGAATAGTGAAAAATTACTAAATTATAATTAAAAACAACTTTCTTAATCGAAATAATTAATAGTGATAAATTATTAATTTGAGTGGTTTTAAAGTATATTTAGAATATATTTTTACAATTTAATACAATGTTGGTCATTGGTTGTAATTTCACATTTAAACAAGACATAATCAAGTGTCAATCTTTTGATATATATTGTTTCCTAAAAACACGCTATTTATTTTAACAGCGGGATTTAATTATAAAATTAATTAATGCAACTTCTATGTTATGAATTTGGTAAAATAGATTTCATTTTTGAATTCGGAATATGAAATATAGCTTAGGATGAAATTTTGGCATTGTTCTGAAAAACATCAATTTTTGATGAATAGTGAAACTACTAAGTGGTAGTTAAAAAAAACTGAATTTTTCATAAAACATAATTTTGCCGCTTCTGTGAATGGAATTTCGAAAATCCGAGAGACACGGTTAATATCAAGGACTAAAATGTGGTTCAATGAGATGAAAATAATTTTTTGGTGAATAGTAACTTTTTACTTTTTTACCGCGGTTAATAGTAAATAGGGTAACTAAGGGTAAATATGATATTACTATTACCCTAACACATGTCCTAATTCTATTGGACAAGTGTAATTCGACCAAAAACAAACTTAGGAATAAAATATGACCATTTAGGCCCACTTGGATTAGATTAGGACATTTATTATTAATTTATTTAAAGAAAGGTTAAAATAGTTAAAATCAAAGTTTAATAAGTAAATCATTTTTAATATGGGGTTATACATAAGATAAATTCGATTGTAAATATTCATTAGAAATCTAAAAAGATTTCCTACATGATGGTATTTTATTTGTAATTTTTAGACATAAAATAATTTATTTATGACACAACGGTGATGCAGTAATTATCTTATTAATGAAATATTGACATAATTGATGTTATAAACACCAAACTAAATGTAATTTGAGGTTTTTTATGAATTCCACTAATTTTCTAGGTTACTATGATATATTAATGTTGATTTAATCAACTTGGTTCGAACATTTAATTCTGTTATGACTTTCACAAAAATCATATACCAAATAGTGTCAAAATTGACACAAAATAGTTTTTAAATCAAATATTATATTATTAATTGTTATTGTATTTCTAAAAATCTAAGGTTCGGCAAAATGACTTAGATAAGGATATATATATTAATAATAAACAATTTGGGGTTCGTTTGGCATGTTATAGTAAGTTTATTAACCATATAGTGAAAGAAAACAAAAAGACATGGTAAAAGTTAAATTATTTAACTTAGAGTTAAATTTAATTGATAAGGTTAAAATAATATCCTAAACTTGTCTAAATTCTATTGGTTGATAGGATTTCGACCCCTCCCCACCTTATCTTCGAAATAAGACCCTTTGGAACCATTATAAACTGATTTGGACTTTAATATAAAATAATATTTTGAGATATTCCTAAGGTGCCCCTCTCCTCCCTTATAAAAGGACACCTCCTCCCCCTCCTCCTCACACCAATTTGAGCACTCAAGCTCGTCCAACCCCTGCCAAAATCCCTTCTCCACTTCCCTAGCAACATCCTAGAGGTTCTGGTCTTCCTCAAAGACCAATTCTAGTGCCCTAAGAGGAGGTCTCGAAGAGGCACTTCAAAGAAGAGGTAATTACCGTTACCAATTCTTTCATCTTTATTTCTTCTTCCACTTCTTCTTCTTAGGATGTTTAATTATGAAGTAATAACATCAGTATCACTCATATACTGATATGTTATTATAAGTATGAAACAACCCTATTTCACCATCTATCCATCCTACGGAAAAAGAAATCACCGCGCGTGCGTACGTACGGAATACCGTCTCCACGCCGTGGTGTAATCTATTTTCCACCACCACCTTACATGGATGGGTATAATGGTGTAAAGAATAACTATACATAGTTATTATAACATCATATTGATTCTGATATATTGTATAATCCACTCCAATTCAATTCAATATTTATAGAAATGATATCATCGCTCGTGCGTACGTACGGACTACCGTCTCCACGACGCGATGAGATTCATTCTCCATGTTAACCATTTAAGAATGATTATAATGTATATATAAGAAATAATAATGAAATATATGACATTATAAAGCTACTGGATTTATGTATATATATACATATGTATGTCATCTACTTACTTCCATTTCAAGACAATAAGGAAAGAAAAACAGTGTTCATGCGTACGTACGGACTACCGTCTCCATGAACGGTGTTTTTCATTTTATTTATCTATCTATTATATATATATATATATACTGAATATATATGATATATAAATCATATTTTATATTCTGGAAGTAAGTAAATCATGATATAAGTAATAATGATGTCAAGAACAACAAGTCAAAACACCTACGATAAATGAAACGATTTTACCCAAAACGCTTCTTTAACATGGAATTTACAAAAGAACGGGTAATATAATGTCATAAGTGAACCATATATGATATAATAACAATGAATATGATTATGTAATAAGTCAATTACATTATTTAAATCATTATACAGGAGTTTTGGACACATACGAAGCAAATTGGACCTAAGGTAAGGGAAATATCACAATCTCATTTTTATCCGAGATTGTTTATTCGTAAGTATTTACTGGGGTGTATTTTATCATCCACATCCATGTTTCATCAATATGTAATATTATTTCCATCCACCTACAATTGTTTAAATCCATTTTTACCCTTCGGTGAGTTTTTAGTAAAATAAGTGAAAGGAATCTTTTGTCGTTTTCCGTACGAGGTACTTTTTGACTTTTCCGACAAAAGTACGAAGAATGTTTTTTTTAACTTATACGACCTGAATGGATTTTTAAAACATTATTTCTAAGAAACTTCCTTTACAAGTTTTCAAGTTTATTTTTAATCAAATTCTTTTATTTTAAATTCGTATGACATGTTATGAAAGGAAAAAAATGTTTTTGAAGAAGAAAGGATATTTTCCTCAAGAATAGAGTTGAAGTATTTTATCAAAATTATTTTCCATCTATGATAATAAAAGGGTTCTGTTTTTATCCCTATTATTACATTGGTTTGATTATGTTGTGATGGAAATATTTTTATGAATTCCTTTATCTTATATGAATTGTTTTATGATGTCATGTTGTTTAAGAATCCCATTTTATTTCATGGGTTATGCAATGATGTATGATTTATGATTTTGTGGCACACATAAGAATGGTATCATTATGAGATGGGTGGGACCTATATCTCCCTCCAATGCATTGGGTAAAGATTTTATATCTCATGAGATAGACATGGCTTAAATGGTAGGTTATACCGGTTTAGTGAAACAGGACTGAAACGAGGGTTACTCGATTCAGAAAGGGACTTTGTCCACTAAGATAGTCTTGGCAATGAGTCTTGACTAACAAGAAATGATTTTCTATGATTATGTGTGTATGCCACAAAGTTTCATGTTTTATGTTATGATTATTGGAATTACATTTCACTTCTATGATATATCCCATGTTATGATATTATGAGCTCTTTTGCAGGTTAAGATTTCCAAAAGCTATGTATATGATGTGATTGATTTTTCTTTTGTTTACGCTTACTGAGCATTTGAGCTCACCCTTTTATGTTTTCTTTTCCCCAGGATATAAAGAAAGGTTTTAGGTATAAAAAAGGGATGACCATTATGGGAGATATTGAAGAACTTTCACCACGATTAGAAGATTACGTTCCAAGTTTCCAAAGACACTAAACTATTACGATCCTTTAGTGTGTGTTTTTGTTATGTACTAAGTATTCCGAAAATGTAATGTAATGTCCATGTACGTCAAGCTTCGGGTCTCTACAGTTGGTATCAGAGGAAAGGTTTAGTCAACCTTTGGAAACAACGATGCGAAAATGTTAGTGAGATTCCTAGAGATATTTCTAAGGTATGTCTAGGGATGTCCCTAGGGATAAGTATACGTATAGGTTATAGTAATAGAATTACGCTAACGATCATAGAATTAAACCTAAGATGTTGGATATTGAAGGTAATCCCCCTTTATTATGTTGTTTTCCCTAGCATGATTTTTGCCTCTCACACTATTCTTTTTGGGTTTTAGACGATGGCTGGAACCCGAAGGAACCGTGATGATCAATGCAATGGACAATGAAATGATTGCCCTCCTGAACAAACAAATGTTATGGGAGATGGAGTGCAAAATCATATTGCTATACTTACACAATCTATGAATCATTCTGGACTTCCAAATGAGCAGAGAAGGGAACAATATTCTATTGAGTCCTTCATGAGGCAACGTCCACCTTCTTTCAGTGGGACTTCCGATCCACTTGTTGTTGAACAATGGATCAGTACCACTGAAAAGATATTTTCAGTTCTTCAATGTTCTGAACATGATAAAGTCATCTTAGCAGTATATCGTTTGGAAGGTGAAGCTGATCAATGGTGGAATCTTATCAAGAATACGAGGCCAAGGGATGAAATTGAGTCCATGGAATGGGACGAGTTCAAGAACTTGTTTTTCAGTAAGTACTTCCCTCGTATTCTTCGAACAAAGATGGAAAATGAGTTTATTGAGCTGAAGCAGAAGGATGATGAATCTGTTGGTATATACGAAGCAAATTTTACAAGACTTGCAAGGTATGCATCTGGCATTATCATCCAACCTGAAAGTAAAGTTGATCGATTTTTCAGTGGCTTAAAACCAAGTCTTCGAAGGGCATTAGCTATAAGAGACTTCAGTAGATATGAAGAAATTGTGCGTTGTGCTATCAAGGTAGAAATGGAAGTTGGTGTTACATATCCATCTCATGGTTTTGAAAAGAAACGAAAGATGGAGTTCAAGGAGAAATCTCATAATAATGGTGAAAAGAAGATGAATGTTTCCTTATGCACAAAGTGTGGAAAGAAGCATGGTGGAGATTGTCTTAAAGGAACTAGAAAATGTTTTAAGTGTGGAAAAGAAGGTCATCGAGCAGCTGAGTGTCGAAGTAATGGAAAAAGGGTTTCTAATGATGTGAATAAAGAAAACACTGCAGAGAACGCACCACCAACACTTCAATGCTTCAAGTGCAAGGAAATGGGGCATTATGCTAATAATTGCCCTAATCCAAGGGTTAGTGATGATCAACATGAGCAACCACTGAAGGCAAAGGACAAAGGGAAGTCACATGCGATCACTATTGGCGATGTTGAATATGATAACGATGTGGTGGAATGATTAATCATTTATGTAATGGGATTCCAAAATAATGTTGTATCATTAAGTATTGCAATATTTATTGATGTGGTATTCAAAGTGATTGAGATATTTTTTTTGGAAATAAGATGATATGCGCATAATGAAGAAGAGAAAATGAAATGTTTAATAGTATTCATGAGCTCATGATTGATATAAGGACTAAGTGATATCATGGATTGAGTATATAGAATTTTGAGGATTTTGGTATGTGGAAAGTGTTAACTTTTAACTGCATTCATGTTTTCACTAAGGTATTCAAGAGAATACATGATTAAGGACTTTGAATTTTTAGAATGTGACCAACAAAACATATCTTATGATATATGGGGATCAAAGATGGTATTAAATCTCTGGTAATCGTTTTCACTATGTTATGAGAGTGGACTGCAGTATTATGGATAAGCCTAAAGATTGAAATGGATTATGTTGGACATAAGTGATTATTGTTTAAGGATAGAAGTTTTTTTTCGATATTATTGATGGGATGTTATAGTAATGTAGTTTTAGAAAAAAGGACAACCTGCAGGACGGGCGACAGCCCATCGCTTCGGACAAGGCTGTAGGAATCGAACCCACAACCGAAGTGCGACTGGCCTTTATCGCCTACCACTGACCTACAGGAAGTCCCTGTTTAGAAGAAACTAGTTTTATTATATTAAGTAGTATGATATATGAAGTATAAGTCCATTTTAGGAACCATGTATGATTAATCTCACTATAGATCGACTTATGTATATAATTTTTGCTAACCTTTTGTTTGAGACGGATGGAATGACCCGTCATTCTATCACATGATCTGCTAACACTTCACGAATAACAAATTCAACTTCATTTATTTAAGAGATGAAGTGGAGATTGTTCAAGGCATGAACAACAGTGAGATTGTACCAAAATAAAGAAAGTATTTATTCTAATTCAAATTTTCAACTTTAGGGAAATGATCTTCAAAACCAAAAATGTTGTCCTAGTGATCTTATACCTGATGAATCGGATGGTACCTTAGATCGTCACAAATTTATGGATTTGTGATTGTTGGATTTTCCATAGCCATGTTCTCTACCACTCTCCATCAGAACATGATGGTTAGATTTCTCTTCCATATCCATATTTTCACCTATGTGGAAACCCAATGATTAGTTTATTTGGGTAACCGTTACGTTTCATACTTTTGTTTTTAAATATTGGTTTTGATATTCCTTTTTACGATGTGGGTTTCTATTAAAGAAACTTTCGAATAGTAAACCATTTATAACCCCGACGAATTTCGAGGGCGAAATTCATTTTAAGGGGGGTAGAATGTAACAGCCCAAGATTTGATAAAGAAATATTCTTTTTAATTTTATTAATGTCTTGTGTTGTACGCTACACCAAAAGGAGCTTGCACAACACGCATCCTTGTCTTGCCTTGCATTACACGCAATCGCGACCTTCCTCAATAGCGTGTGTAATACGCAATACCGAGTTTCACTAAACAACGATGTGCTATTAAAATATTATTAAAACTAGCCGTTATGAATAGTAATAACCACTTTTTAAAATTCTGTAAATCTTATTTTTCAAAATGAACTTCATTCTTGGATTCGGAGTATCGAATTTTTCCTAAGGTGAAATTTTGGTACTTTTCGGATAACTTTCATATTCTGATGAATAGTGAAAAATTACTAAATTATAATTAAAAACAAATTTTTTAATCGAAATAATTAATAGTGATAAATTATTAATTTGAGTGGTTTTAAAGTATATTTAGAATATATTTTTACAATTTAATACAATGTTGGTCATTGGTTGTAATTTCACATTTAAACAAGACATAATCAAGTGTCAATCTTTTGATATATATTGTTTCCTAAAAACACGCTATTTATTTTAACAGTGGGATTTAATTATAAAATTAATTAATGCAACTTCTATGTTATGAATTTGGTAAAATAGATTTCATTTTTGAATTTGGAATTTGAAATATAGCTTAGGATGAAATTTTGGCATTGTTCTGAAAAACATCAATTTTTGATGAATAGTGAAACTGCTAAGTGGTAGTTAAAAAAAACTGAATTTTTCATAAAACTTAATTTTGCCGCTTCTGTGAATGGAATTTCGAAAATCCGAGAGACACGGTTAATATCAAGGACTAAAATGTGGTTCAATGAGATGAAAATAATTTTTTGGTGAATAGTAACTTTTTACTTTTTTACCGCGGTTAATAGTAAATAGGGTAACTAAGGGTAAATATGATATTACTATTACCCTAACACATGTCCTAATTCTATTGGACAAGTGTAATTCGACCAAAAACAAACTTAGGAATAAAATATGACAATTTAGGCCCACTTGGATTAGATTAGGACATTTATTATTAATTTATTTAAAGAAAGGTTAAAATAGTTAAAATCAAAGTTTAATAAGTAAATCATTTTTAATATGGGGTTATACATAAGATAAATTCGATTTTAAATATTCATTAGAAAGCTAAAAAGATTTCCTACATGATAGTATTTTATTTGTAATTTTTAGACATAAAATAATTTATTTATGACACAACGATGATGCAGTAATTATCTTATTAATGAAATATTGACATAATTGATGTTATAAACACCAAAATAAATGTAATTTGAGATTTTTTATGAATTCCACTAATTTTCTAGGTTACTATGATATATTAATGTTGATTTAATTAACTTGGTTCGAACATTTAATTCTGTTATGACTTTCACAAAAATCATATATCAAATAGTGTCAAAATTGACACAAAATAGTTTTTAAATCAAATATTATATTATTAATTGTTATTGTATTCCTAAAAATCTAAGGATCGGACAAATGACTTAGATAAGGATATATATATTAATAATAAACAATTTGGGGTTCTTTTGGCATGTTATAGTAAGTTTATTAACCATATAGTGAAAGAAAACAAAAAGACATGGTAAAAGTTAAATTATTTAACTTAGAGTTAAATTTAATTGATAAGGTTAAAATAATATCCTAAACTTGTCTAAATTCTATTGGTTGATAGGATTTCGACCCCTCCCCACCTTATCTTCGAAATAAGACCCTTTGGAACCATTATAAACCGATTTTGACTTTAATATAAAATAATATTTTGAGATATTCCTAAGGTTCCCCTCTCCTCCCTTATAAAAGGACACCTCCTCCCCCTCCTCCTCACACCAATTTGAGCACTCAAGCTCGTCCAAACCCTGCCAAAATCCCTTCTCCACTTCCCTAGCAACATCCTAGAGGTTCTGGTCTTCCTCAAAGTCCAATTCTAGTGCCCTAAGAGGAGGTCTCAAAGAGGCACTTCAAAGAAGAGGTAATTACTGTTACCAATTCTTTCATCTTTATTTCTTCTTCCACTTCTTCTTCTTAGGTTGTTTCATTATGAAGTAATAACATCAGTATCACTCATATACTGATATGTTATTATAAGTATGAAACAACCCTATTTCACCATCTATCCATCCTACGGAAAAAGAAATCACCGCGCGTGCGTACGTACGGAATACCGTCTCCACGTCGTGGTGTAATCTATTTTCCACCACCACCTTACATGGATGGGTATAATGGTGTAAAGAATAACTATACATAGTTATTACAACATCATATTGATTCTGATATATTGTATAATCCACTCCAATTCAATTCAATATTTATAGAAATGATATCATCGCTCGTGCGTACGTACGGACTACCGTCTCCACGACGCGATGAGATTCATTCTCCATGTTAACCATTTAAGAATGATTATAATGTATATATAAGAAATAATAATGAAATATATGACATTATAAAGCTACTGGATTTATGTATATATATACATATGTATGTCATCTACTTACTTCCATTTCAAGACAATAAGTAAAGAAAAACAGCGTTCATGCGTACGTACGGACTACCGTCTCCATGAACGGTGTTTTTCATTTTATTTATCTATCTATTATATATATATATATACTGAATATATATGATATATAAATCATATTTTATATTCTGGAAGTAAGTAAATCATGATATAAGTAATAATGATGTCAAGAACAACAAGTCAAAACACCTACGATAAATGAAACGATTTTACCCAAAACGCTTCTTTAACATGGAATTTACAAAAGAACGGGTAATATAATGTCATAAGTGAACCATATATGATATCATAACAATGAATATGATTCTGTAATAAGTCAATGACATTATTTAAATCATTATACAGGAGGTTCAGACACATACGAAGCAAATTGGACCTAAGGTAAGGGAAATATCACAATCTCATTTTTATCCGAGATTGTTTATTCGTAATTATTTACTGGGGTGTATTTTATCATCCACATCCATGTTTCATCAATATGTAATATTATTTCCATCCACCTAAAATTTTTTAAATCCATTTTTACCCTTCGGTGAGTTTTTAGTAAAAGAAGTGAAAGGAATCTTTTTTCGTTTTCCGTACGAGGTACTTTTTGACTTTTCCGACAAAAGTACGAAGAATGATTTTTTAACTTATACGACCTGAATGGATTTTTAAAACATTATTTCTAAGAAACTTCCTTTACAAGTTTTCAAGTTTATTTTTAATCAACTTCTTTTATTTTAAATTCGTATGACATGTTATGAAAGGAAAAAAATGTTTTTGAAGAAGAAAGGATATTTTCCTCAAGAATAGAGTTGAAGTATTTTATCAAAATTATTTTCCATCTAAGATAATAAAAGGGTTCTGTTTTTATCCCTATTATTACATTGGTTTGATTATGTTGTGATGGAAATATTTTTATGAATTCCTTTATCTTATATGAATTGTTTTATGATGTCATGTTGTTTAAGAATCCCATTTTATTTCATGGGTTATGCAATGATGTATGATTTATGATTTTGTGGCACACATAAGAATGGTATCATTATGAGATGGGTGGGACCTATATCTCCCTCCAATGCATTGGGTAAAGATTTTATATCTCATGAGATAGAAATGGCTGAAATGGTAGGTTATACCGGTTCAGTGAAACAGGACTGAAACGAGGGTTACTCGATTTATAAAGGGACTTTGTCCACTAAGATAGTCTTGGCAATGAGTCTTGACTAACAAGAAATGATTTTCTATGATTATGTGTGTATGCCACAAAGTTTCATGTTTTATGTTATGATTATTGGGATTACATTTCACTTCTATGATATATCCCATGTTATGATATTATGAGCTCTTTTGCAGGTTAAGATTTCCAAAAGCTATGTATATGATGTGATTGATTTTTCTTTTGTTTACCCTTACTGAGAATTTGAGCTCACCCTTTTATGTTTTCTTTTCCCCATGATATAAAGAAATGTTTTAGGTAGAAAAAAGGGATGACCTTTATGGGAGATATTGAAGAAATTTCACCACGATTAGAAGATTACGTTCCGAGTTTCCAAAGACACTAAACTATTACGATCCTTTAGTGTGTGTTTTTGTTATGTACTAAGTATTCCGCAAATGTAATGTAATGTCCATGTACGTCAAGCTTCGGGTCTCTACAAACTCACCCAAATTTCTCCCACATTTCACTCCTAGATTCAAGAAGTAAATCCCAATAATCTCTCAATATTACAATAGTGATTTTCTTCAATACATTTTTATATTTAATTATTGTTTGTTAGCATTGAGTCCTCACTTGAGTCGTCCAGTGTGTTTCCTTTCATTCATTGGATGATTCACTCAGTAGTTATCCATTATCATGTATATCTCATATTCCCTATTTCCATTTCCTTTTTCTAATTTTTAGTTTTAATTTGTTTTAGTTGGAAAAAAATTCCATGGTTAGATAGGCTGATATCTGTGAACATAAGTTTGGTGGTCTAAGATCTATTTCCCATAATTTTGATATATTATTTAATTTATGTGGTAAGTGTGATAGTGCCATGGTGTTATTAATTTGCCAATATTTTAAATAAATATTTTTCTTATTTAAATTGGTTTTATAGACCCTTCATGGATCCTATAATGTCTATTAATGATTGTTTTTTTCGAAACTAGGAACACTAATGTGGTGTATTCATTCTAAAAAATGGTAAATTAGGACTCTAAATGGTGAAATAGTTTGTTTACAAGAATATCACAGTTAAGAATATTGTTTTCATCGATAGAATGGGAATAGGGGTTACATTGCATAAATTTGGAATTAAATGTTTTATGAAATATTATATATGTGGTTTGAATAATGGTTATGGTCGTAAATTTTTGTCTTTAAATGGATTTAATGAAAATTTAAGTGTTTTATTATATGAATTATTGATGAAATGTGTTATTTTTTCAGTGGGTTTAAAAGTGTAGATCATGCTGTATTTGGTAATGGATGAATGTTGTAATGGTTCATTTAGGGTTTTTATTTTTTGTACAAAGGTTAAATATGTTGATCCTTGTAAATATGTAAATGGTGGAATAGTTTGGGTGTAAGACATATCAATTGGTCACTAGTATTGCTTCATATGGATTAGGATAATAGATAAACACACTGTATCCATTGTTTAGGTTATAAGACAAAACTCTAGGAACATAAGATGTTTACACATGGTTTAGGTGTAAGTATGATTCTATTTCAACCAAGGATTTTTATATATGGTTTAAGATTCAGATAGATGATTCTGGAAAAAATGGTTATTATACAAGGTTTAGGTTTTGGATTGATGTTCCAAAAATTACAAATACTCCATCATGATATGGTTACCTTGGACTAAATATTATTGGTTCCAATAATCAAATAATTAATAAAAAATTTGTAACATATATAATTAATATATCACCCTATGATTTATATCGCAGATAAATGGTATTTTGATGGAAGAGTGTCACTTTTATCCGCAGGGACGAAAATTTTAGTAACTATATATATTTTTTTAAAACATGTTTTCAATTATTACCTTTTCTATTACACATTTTATATCTATATGAACTATTACATTGAATGATTTTTTCTTTATACACCATTGGAGGTGTCCTTCTATGTCATACTCACACATTTCTTAGGTCATTATTGGAAACCAATGAGACTTCCTGGTTGTAGGACAACCTAAGTGTTGGGTTCTAATGATAGAAGATTGATTTGGGGTTTCATGGACTGGAGAATGTATGAGAGGATCTAGATAGGTATCAACTTCCATATTGTGGATTTTCAATTTTTTATTTCATTATGGTTGTTTTTGGCACATGATACTGTAAATTTATGACAAGTTTATTTTATTGATTTTTCATTACAAACCATGTATTAGGAGTTTGTTATGTAATTTGTGTTTACCTAATAGTTATTATTTATTATTATTTTCACATCTTTTTTATTCTGATAAATATATTATAGTCTCCATGTGTTCATCATAATACATTGTCCACTAATCATTAGAATTTGGCGTATGGGAAGTTGTGTTTGAGGTATTGTGGGCATCTAGTTTAACAAATTTGTGGAGTGAGTCGGGAAGGGATGTTACACATACCAATTCCATAAATTTTATGAAAAAAATGGATGATCTCCCATAAATAATAATGGCTGATACTGATTAATTAATTACTGAGTTTGCGTAATCATTCATTGTCCATAATATCTTATAGATACCCATTATTTATTTAAAAACATGAGATTTATCATTACGGGGAATTGAAAATATAGTTTATCTTAATTACATCATATATTTATCAAATAGATGTTTTTTCTACAAGGGATAATAAAAAATTATATTTTATGTTGTTATTATGCTCACTTTACATCCAAATAGTTTGGGACCAATATCTATATTTGGTTCCATTTTCATAAGACGCTAAAAATTCAATCTAGAAATAATAATTTCATTAAAATACCATTTTATAATAAAATATTTCATACTCTAACATGTTCTAATGATTCTTTAAAAAAATTATAATGTTTTAAACAAGATAAAGTGAAACAAAAGAATATTTGTTCCATTCAGAATGAACTAAAAATTTCATAATGTAGAAAAAATGTTTGGTTAATAATCAACAAAAGGGCATGAAATTTAATATTGGAGATCATGAATTATTAGAGGTATTACTATTAAAGGAACTGATATTCCTTATAAATAAATACTAGAAAATCACATGTAAATTCAATCTTTTATGATTTTTAAGCATGTTAGATTCATTTCATATTTATTTCATATTCCACCTAGCATCTGTAAAGGACATGAAAAATTTCATCAAAAAAATTCAAATGTTTAAAAAATGTATATGTACTATTTAATGATGAAGTTTAGTAAGTTATTGAATTATCATATGATGGTGAAGAAGTTCATATTGCTAATAAGATATAAGAAATGTTTCAATGCAAGATCAATCAACTACTGATGGATCTCTAGTGGAATTATTCTTTAGATTAGAGGGCATGTGAGATCATGGAATGAATTATAATGATAAAGTAACATTTATCCAATATCATGGTGTAACTAGAACATGAAAGGATAAATTATTTAATGTGTTTGGAATGCAAGACCCATGACATAAAGAATGAAATAAATATTAATTATTATTATTTATCATTGTAAAACCTTATAAATGAATGATAAATAAATTATGGGAGACTAATTATACTTCCATAGAAAAATAAATAGATGTAAATTGAATAAATAGAAGTTAAACATCGAATAGGTGGTCTCCCAAAAGTATCATATCTATTAACATCACTGTAAAAAAAAGAAACAAAGACCGTAATTGTTTTGATAAGTAAATATTGGGAACCAGGAAAGATAACTACAAAAATGTAATTTATCATATTTAAGGGGTGTATATGAAGTTGTAAAAAGAAATATTATTATAATAATGGGGAAATAAGATTGATGAAAAATAATAATTGAAAATAAAGCATGACTTCTATAATAGTAATGTGGCCATTATAGTTAATTAGAAAAATTACAAGCATGATACCCTTACAATAATGGATAAAAAATAAATAATATTGTTTTTATATGAAAATAATACTTATCAATATATTAAAACCAACTATATAATATAATTAATTATCATAAAAATAAATTTCATATTCACGCAAAACATTTATAATTATATAACTTGTATTTCTTATTTAATAAAATTTATACACAAATATACTTTTATTAATAAAATTACCTTTTCATTTCAATTCAATATGTCATAATTTGTTATGAGTAACTTTTTTTATTTTTCATGAAAAATATAATATGTTGGTTTATAATGGGACATGAAAATTTATATATTTTAAAATATAGAGTAAATATACCAAAAATATCATGAATGATGAAAAAATTATGTAATAAATATATCGTTGGGATAAATTAGTGTAATTACTTTATATAGTCATAGAAAGCATTTGTATTCACATTCATGAGGTAAAATTTTAAATTTTTTAATTTATTATTCCAAAAACACCTCCTCCTTCACAAATAATACCCCACATCATCTATCCATTTTAATAAATCAAATTGATATTTCCCCATGACTAATATCACCAAAACACTCTCCAATAGTTCTGTCTACAATTTATAAAAAAAATTGGATCCATTTTGGATGTTTTTAAACTAAAAAATCTTAAATAAAGGAAAGTTTTTCATTCATACCTCTCCATATATTTACCTCTCTTATTTATATGAAATTTTATTTTAATATAAATTTTAAATAAATTATATAGTTACCCAGGATTCTCATTCATGGGTATTATGTAATTTAGATGAATATTAAAAAACATTACATAGACACAGGCTTGAGAACCATAATATTTTTGTGTCAGTACGACAGAGAAAACAATCCTCTAATTTTGTTAACGATCTTCAATTTTTACCAAAATGATCTTTACATTTAATACTATTTATTGATATAACATACATAAATTATTTCTTGATAACCTGGGGAATAGAATTATAAGAAATGGAGAGATGAGATTCTCAGTAACAGTAAACATTATAGATATGAATCAATGATAATAAGAAATAAAAAATTAAGCAATATGAAATAAGATAATGAAAAAAACACTATAAGTTCATAACTAACCCCTCATATAACAAAAACATGAGTCATATCATAATAATTATATATTCTAAAGTCATGAATTATAATAGAATTACTAATCATGATCCATGAGATCATAAAATTTTAATAGAAAATGTATTTCTTTTGAAAACATAATAGTAAAAATATTATGTAAAGGTTACCCCCTGAGAGGCCCATAACACATTATAATTGGACTAATGACTTGTGTACCTAATTAAATGTTAGGTTGATCACCTCTTTGACCTCATTTTATGGCTTGATATAATCACATACGGTCCCTCTTTTTTGAGCTTTGTATATAATATTGTGTATGTTGTTTTGGGTGTGGAATAAACAACCTTGTACAATCCTTTTTGTGCTTCGACAAAACACATGCGTCCCCTTCTTCTTAGGTATCAGATAAAAACCAGTTTACCAACTATTTTAGGAATGGGGAAAAATTTGTGTATCATCCTTTCAGGCTTGGGATGGTCACCCAGGTACTATTCTTTTTTCTTGTCCCAAATCACCCATGTAAACTTTTTTCCATAGGCTAAATACCTTTGTACCCTCTTTTTTTGGATTATTCAAAATACTTGATTACCCTAATTATTGGGATTATGATAAACAATCAAGTACCCTTAATTTTTTGGTTGGTATAAACACCCATGTACCCTATATGATTATATAGAATTTCTCATTAATGAATTCATTGTATTACTATGTAATTGTACCCATTATATAAGCTATAACAGACTTACCTGGTGTTATCTGGGCCACCCCATTATATAAGCTGTAATGGTCTTACTTGGCACAATCATTGACTATATATCCTATAATTATATTCTCAGAACCCAAAAATAAATTATGTAAAAATAGTTTTCATTTGATCATAAATATCAGATAAACAATCATTACTCTTTCTATAACTTGGTGAAACTACAAAAAAATAATTGGCTTCATGTCAACCTCGTTGAAACATTATTATCCCATGGAAAAGAAAATGGTTTAATAAATATCTCTTTGAAACAATCATGTTATATCAGTGGAAAGATTGAGGTTGTAACCATTACAAAACATCCCCATTGGATCATAAGTAATGATAAGGTTTCTTGAATACGTTTAATGGACACCTGTTAAAAATAATTAAAAAAATTAATGGGGAAAATATCCATTTCATATAGAAAATTACTTTGAAAAACATAAAAAATTTATAAAATCATGTTCATTGAAATTAACCATTATAAAATAAAAAGAAATCGTTAAATAACAATTTAAAAATTTCTCAATGAAAATATCATTTCTTAATTTAAAACTATTTTTAAAACAGATTACATTTTGCAAAAAAAAATTCATTGAAAAAGGCTTTGAAATCATATATATGAATATTTAGGAATAATTTAAAACACTTTGTAAATGAAAAAAATAAAAAAAAAATTCTTTGTAAATGATAATAAAATATCATTTTAAAAAATCAATTTTTTAGAAAACATGGTTTTGAATTAAAACTTGTATTCAACTGAATTGAAAAATAAATATAGATGTTCTTAAAAGCATTATCTTTGTTGATTTATGTACCAAATACTGAAAAAGTGGTACTATTACATGAAATATACTGAATAACATAAGTAGATGAAAATTAATTAGAATAATTAAGAGTTATATAATGACATTTTGATGTTGGATACTTGGACATAAAAATCCAGATGATTATTAAGATTGTAACATAAAATATTTACAACATTGGTAATATTACGTCATAAACCCCATAAAAGATTAAAGAAAAATGGAACAATAAATATCATGAGGATTTTAAAATTCATGAAATTAAATTTCAAATGGTCAGTATATAATCCTCTTCAATGAATATATGTACATCATAAAATGCATGTTTCAATGTAGAATAATCAGCATAAAGTCCCTACTGATTTTTAGCTTTCAAACCGTAAACCCAATGAAAGTGTGTACATAAAATGGATATCTAAACCAAATTACTTTTCAATAGAATAATTATAATATAAATTTCTTTTAAGTATTTAAACCACCTAAAATAAATAGGTTGTGGATATTACATGTGATTCATGGAAATAAAAAGTGAGACGTAAATCCCTTACGTTAAGTCTTGATTTCAGTCGCACTCATTCAAGCTCAGGTATTAAAATTATTATATTATTATAAATGTATTAAAAATCGTACATACATACATATATATATTTATATCATATAATATATGATTTTCTTTGGACCCTTTTGTTACCCGTTGATTGACAATTCCATGTCAATTTTTTTCTAGGAAATATATGTGTTGTTTTTCATATTGGTTTTGAATTTTTGTTCTTGGTACTCTTACATTCATCATAGTTTCTTCATATCAAGAATATAAACAATTATATAAAAAATACAAACCATGATATATATATATATATAATATTCCATATATATTTAACTATGTTAATCTATTAAATTTAGTGCTGGTAAATTAAATACACCATTTATGGAGAAGATATGTCATACGTACGCATGAATGTTGCTTCCATTTTATTATCGAATTGAAATAGATAAAATTAAATTATATATGAATATATTTATATTTATATTATAATTTTAGTTTAATATATATTTCATATATATCACATGGTTTTATTAAACCCGTCCAAATACATTCTATGTAAATAATGAACTATTCACATCATTTCCTGAGACGGTAGTCCTCCATACACACAAATGACATTCTAATGTTACCATAAAATGGAAATCATGATAGTATTTGTGATATAATAATTTCACAGTCATAATAACACCTTAAATATCATTAATATCATATATAAACTATAAATTCATCATTATTTCCAAATGTGGGAGGTGGTAATGAAAAATAATCTACATTAATTAGCGAGGCAGTAGTCCACCAAACACATTAATGATGATTTCATAACCCATTTGATGGAAGTGTGTGTATTTTTAGATATTAAAAATACCATAAAACATATCATTGTATATAATTTAATGAGTATATAATATCATGATGTTATAATAAGAATTTGGGTTAGGGGATAAGGAACTAAAATAAAGGCGCTCGTTGAAAACATTGTCTCTTCTTCATGTATCCTCATAAGGATTGAAAAAAAATCAATATTATGATATATTTTTTAAAAAAACAAGGCTTCTCGGATTATGGAAATGAATTTTTAATGTTATTTGAGTAGGTATTTTCTGATCAAAATAGGTGTGAGGTTGTGAGTATTATAGGATAAGGGGTGGCTTTTTATAAGTGAGGTGAGTGGGTCTCTGGAAAATACAAAAAATTATACACTCATGGGAGGTATACAATACATAATGTGGCTCTAAAATAGAATAATATTTTATTTTAAGCATTAATTGGTCAATAAAAACCTCCACAACCTAAAAGAATCAAATTCTTTATAATGATATACGTTAGTCCTTAAGTATACTCAGTTTTATCTTTATTGTTTTTACAAACATACTATTTTTTTTACTTAGGTAATTTATCCCTAAGGACTAAGAATAAAAATAAAAATTTTAGATAAATAATACTTATTTATTATATATATAAAATAATATTTATAAAATAAAAACATATTTCTGTAAAAAATAATTTTGAATAAAATATATGTGATCCTAAATAACCAAATATAACTTTAACCATGATAATTAATTTTTACTTTTTCACTAATAACTATAGTAAAAAATTTTGTTCACATTATTAGATAATATATATTATTTTGATTCCAAATATAAGATCCATTTATTCATATTCAATACATTTATGTGGTAGAATTTAATTTAAATGTAATCCCTAAAAAGAAACAAAAAAGTGGGCGTTTAATGTGAAAATGATCAAAAAATTATAAAATAATATATATCCAATTCACGTATGAAATTGAATTAAATGAAATAAATTAGATTTATATATTTACTATTGAAGAGATTATAATATAAAACAAATATAAACTATATTTTATCATTTTAAACAATTTAGGAAAATAGACAGTTTTCAATTAAAATTTTGTATTATTCATTATTCATATAAAATAAAACATCTCTAAAAAATCACAAAAATTCACCTTGAGATAATATTGATATTTTTAATTTAAATTTTTTTATTATATCAAATTAATTTTATAATAAAGAACAAATTAAAATGTATTCTCTATAAAACATTATATAAATGAAATTTATGAAAACAAAATAGTTTTTATGGGTAAATTGGATTTATTCTTATCTATTTTCTTGAAAATATATAAGATGAAATCTAAATTACTTGATTTACTAATTACTATATATAATTCATTAAAATTAGTCACTAAATTGATTCAATTAATTGGCAATGTTAATACACAATTTTGTGCATAAAAATTCTTTTCCAAAAAATGATTTCATTCATTATTAAAATATATTTACTTGATATTCTAATTAAAATTTCACCAAATAATTTAATGTATATATAAATATATAAGATATATATTTTCATTTGTTATTTAATAGTTTTCATACTCACCATTGCATTAGATAGGTGATAACTATAATTTTAAATGGTAATATTTTATTATCATTACATGTTTTGTTTATACTCAATGTTATGTGTAATGAATGATATTGTGTGTAACCCAAGAAAAAATTAGTTTTTTGAGTAAAGAAAACTAATCTATATGCATTTTTAAGGTAAAATATCTAAAACAATAAATAAGTTTTTAAAAATTATTTCTAAATTTCTCAGGGTGTTAAATTCTACAACCCATAAAATGTATTTCTCCCTTGAAATTACTCTTCATTATAAAAGGTTTGATATCTGAAAATTATATTATTTTAAAAACACGTCAAAAAAGGATAATAAAATGTACACTTATTAATATAGAAACATAAGTATCGAGATAATCTAAAATAACACAATGCTAGGTATCTGAGTTGGAGAACATTGGTGGAATGTAAAGATAAGGGAATGGAGGGAAATTGTAAATAATTATAGGGAGTGATTTAAGTAATTGAAAACAAGAAAGTTAATTGTTCATGGAAATTTAAGGATTTAAAAATTGTAACTCATTGATGAACTAAAACACTATATGAATCATAAAATATTAATAGAATATGATAAAATTTTACTTTCAATGTAATTTTACACATTTTGAAGAATTATATATCTATATATGAATATAAGGAAATATACTTACTTGATATGTTCCTAATTTATAAGAACAATTTCATCATGTGGTTGTGATTTTATCAATTTCCAATATTTCCAGTTACTCTATGAAATTAAGGTGAATTTATTATTCCTAAAGTATTAATTAATAATATGATCCATAGATATAATGATAAATTATCCTCATAAAAAAATTTAGAACATGTTATGAAAAATTAATAAATCAAATTCTGAATAAATAATACATTATTCTCTCAAAAATCATTCAAAGAGAAAAATAATCTAATTCATAAATGGTTATCCATGTGGTCATTCTGAAATATTAAAATAAAAAACATGATAAAGATGGAGACCAGATTTTTCAAAATTAGATTAACATTGATACCCCATATATCATAATGTATCACTTCATTGTCACATAACAAACATGAGAATACCCTCAACATGTATTCCATTCAAACAAGGTAATAAACTGAATTTCCATTGAACCTCAAAAAATTGCCATTCTCCCTCATTGATTGATGAAAAAACATATTATTGAATAGATTCCCTAGATTCAATAATGTTTTATACTCCATCAACAATAACATAAAACCCTATGTCCAAAGATCAATCATCATCTCAAAGGTCGTAAATACTCTCTAATTTACATTATTCAATTCAATCATATCTTTTTCCCAACACCCTTATCTAAAAATCTGGAACATATTATTTTTTATCCTTCCATTAATAATTTGTTTTTCCAAAAATATAAAACAGGTATTTAATCAATTTTCTGTTCCATTAACATCATTAAATATACTCTTATATATATAGTGAACAATACAGATATATTTTACAATTTTTGAATACTAATAAAAAAATACATTAGTCATACCAATTCCTTCTCAAAATATAAACTATGGCTCATCATCATATTTCTTAATACCCAATTCCTTTCATATTTCATATGTAATCACATCATCGCTAATAGAAAAATCATTACTAGTATAACCTTTCTGATTCATATCATAATATTTACCCTTTGGACATTGATTTGAAAAATTCCCATTCATTCCACATTTAAAAAGTTCCATAGTCAATTATACCATAAGAATACCACTATTCTCATACATTGAGTTGACAAAAATTTTCTTTTTTTTCAATGAAATTAATTACAATGTGTAATTATTTTCCAAAAAGAAAAAAAATTCTCATCCCTTTGAGACATTGCCTTGACTGTTTCTTTCCACATTCATAATATATAGGGTATTGAATATTCTTTCTTCCATGGTCTCCACTCATTTAATTCTCAACTAACTTTATCTATCTATTCTTTAGTGATTCAATGATTTTGTTAAGGAAAAATAAAATTAAGCATGTTCTATGATAACCGGTTTGGAATGATAACAATATCTTTTAGTCAAGTCATCTAATCATTTTTCTTATCATCAATAAATAATTTGTCACATTTAATGTTAACATAGTTCCCTCTAGTTTCCTCTATTTACTAAAACTAAAAGGCATAGTGTAAGAAACACTAATATGAGTGGAAAATCATGTAATCATTAGAAATCAGTTATTTGATATCTAAATCATGGATCCTCTTTTTTAATCAATGACACGTTAGATTTATACTAGGCTGTTTGTAGTTATAATCTATTTTAATCCTAAATGATTGGTTAAAAAGATTTACTGAACATCCCAAAAAACTCTATGAGTGAAAAACATGGGGTTCATAAGGCCTATTGTAATGCACTAATTCTTAATTAAGTATATATCAATATTATATTTTCATGGGTTTTACCCCTAGGTACATCTATGAAAGAGACACATCCACATGTTATATCCATTATGGGATGTAATTCTTATAAATCACTCACTATATCACTTACCAAAATTCATTAAAATTTTCCTATACTTTATATCATCCTTAGAGTTATCCATAGATACATTACTATATATATAATAATAAATATCCCTATAGTTATCTCTAAATTTTTATCTTCTAATTTTGTAATGGTTGACTAAAACAGTCCACTAATACCAACTATTGTGATCCAAGATTCTCATAAATGGTTATTACATGTTTTAAAATGAATTTTCTTAAATTAAATAGAAAATACATGAGGACAATAATAGATTAGTTACATTGGGAATTTTGAATATAATATTCTAATATGGTGAATGATCTTCAATGAATCCCACAAATATCATCCAAATATTCATAGACATACCCTACATAAAACCATTTATCATAACACGTGGAAAGGAAACATAATAACATGTCACATAATATGGTTTTTTAAGGGTAAATATAAGAGATATAAATGTATGATCATATTAAATAATAATATAAGAATGAGGGTATGTGATAATGACCAAAAAATATGATGTTATCACCCAACATATCTATCATGACCCGTCCGAGTGGGGCTCAAGGCGCAAATCCACAAGCCTACCTCCAATAGGCCAGGGGCTACTGACTAGCACCGAGTAGGTATTCTACTAACATGGGAGGCATTTACAATAACTTGTACACATGCACACACATCTCCAAGTCCACAAATTTGAAAAGTAAAAACTAATAAAAATGGAAAAGATGCATGCATACACTAAAACCCAACCATAGAGTACGACAAGAAAGTAAAGTGCAAGAGAGTAAATCCTTGGGCCAAAAGTACAAGCCCCCTAGAAAGAAAGTTTGTAACAATGTACAACCTATAAGTAAAGGTATTGGGACTGCAATCTGTTGCCGTAGGAACACACCTCGGCCCGCCTGATCTCACTAAGCACCGTCTGGTCCTGGTCCACCTTGAATCTTGTCCAAGGATCTCTCATCTGCACAAGACATGAAACATGCGGGCAAAGCCCGTGCAGGGGTGAGTATAACAATACCCTGTAGGACACCCCGAAACCAAAAAGCAAATACAACGAGGGGAAATTCCACAAAGAAAGATACAGTCATCTCTATAAAGTATATGTCTACCGAACATATAACAAGAATATCCAGATATACTCATACACGATCGACAACCGAAAAACCACCACTAAGAACCAGATCGAAGATTCCACTAAGCATGCAACTATAAGAACACACTCCTAGGTCTGAAGAGAGAGATTTGAAGTACTCGTTCCGGGAGAACAAACTCCATATGTACATTGAGAACATGATTCATAGATGAGGATCACAACCAATTCAAGGGGTGATTCCGACAACTCTGTCTGAGCTAATCCGCTATGGATAGGATCAGCGCCCGAGTAATGTTGGTCACGTCGATACCAAGAACTCTACCAGGGGCAGGAATGAATAGTGTATCTGCCTCTAAGTCTCATAGAGGGGATTCCAACATCTCTATTTAGGATGTTCTACTGAAGGGATCATACTCATTTATAAATGAAGTGATACCATAACCATAAGGGGATAACCAAGGGTACGAACCCAAAGAAATAGTCCTAGTCATAGAAGACAAGTGGCTCAAGCCATGAGGAAAAGGTTACACGGCGTGTAGTATAGTTACACGCAGTGTTCATTAACCCCTGGTACTGCCCATGTAAACGGCCCGTATAATTCGTTCAATCCATTTAAACCAAACTACGCGGCGTGTAGAAAAGGTACACGTCGTGTTCCTTGACCCCAGGTACTGCCCGTCTAACCGGCCCATGTCATTCAACTTGTCAGATGGAAAGAAACTAAACAGCATGTAGAAGAATCAAACGCCGTGTCCTAGCACCTGGGCTCTCTACATGTATGTTTTCCATGTGCCCGTACACGGTCTATGCTCGTGTACGTGTTTCCTTCCTGTGTACCATTATTTGGGTTATCTCGTGTACTGGTCGGGGAAGGGAATACATAGAGTGTCTTTGGCCATGTACCCAGCCCGTGTTCGTGTACTCCCAAAGTACACGCCAGGTGTTCCTCCGATGAGCACAGGCTGTGTAGCCCATACTACACAGCGTGTAGTCGGGAAATCTCCAGAAGTGTCGTCTTCATCCTCCCACCCCGTCCGACTCTCCGGATCTTGATCTAACCATCCGATCATCACGAAAATCCAGATTTGGGGTCGTCTTGATTTCATAATGCCTAATACATGGGTTTTGGGGCTTCGATCGGCTCCAAAATCCGATCTCGTACATCCAAGCGGAAATCATTAGAAGAACGATTTCATCTGATCTGCTTCGATATGTCTGTCGCCACCGTAGTCGCACCTATGTGGGGTTGTACCGGCGCCAGATCTTCAATTTGGGATCGTTGCCTCCCACAACGGGTGCACAACGATCCATCATTCATATCACCATAATGAACACGAAGAACGCGACGACGAATGCGAGGATATTGGGGAAGAAGAGCACAACAAAATAGAGAGGGACGAACCTCGATCGATGTTCGTGTCGATCTGGGTCTGTCACTGTTAAAATGTTGAATGACACCAAAAAAACATCAAGAATCAAATCCCCACGATCCCCGCAAAATCCCATCCCATAAGAACGATCGATATACGGGCTAATATGTTCGTGGATTAGTCCACGTTCGTCGTGGTAATCAAAACCGGGGAAGAAAAATTAAAAGCAAAACATCCTACCTAGATCTTGTGGCATTCGTTGGCGATGATTTGGTCGATGTGTCATTGTCACCGCATTGGGAGGTTTACACCAGAGCCTCCAGAGACACCAAGGGTTTCAAGGTTATGATGTTTTGTAACCCTGGAACCCTGCACTAGCCATTATTTAAAAAGGATAATGATATCCACTACAATAGATTTAAATTAAATATTTTATTACGGTCACGTCCAAAACCAAGGTTTCCCCACCGGCCTGCGCCATTTGATATTAGGTATCTTCTAGGGTAAACCCGCTGCTCTGAACGCAACGGTGCCATAATATTTTTGATCTGAGCACCTGTTCAAGATTTGTTAAACTTTTTCAGGAAAACCGTATGCGCTAGTAATTTAAATATTAAATTAAATACAAACAATTGTTCTGGGCTCCCCAGGCCTCGGAACTGCACGCCGTCTCAGAGCATAGTCTCAAATTAATTCCCATATAATATTAAAATAATACATGGAATAATCCGGGACTTTTCATAACACCCACCTTAGGTATTTTACATCTCTGAAAAGCCAAAACAAAGGCTACTCAAAAAGATGTGGGTATTGCACGCGAATCTGAGCCTCCCGTTCCCATGTGCTCTCCTAGAGATTCACATGCTTCTACCAGACACGCACTAGGGGAATAGCTCATTCACGATGGTTCTTCTCCTGTCGATCCTCGATCTCTACTGGGTACTCTGAAAAGGTCTCCCCATCATCGATGACTAGCTCACCCTAGTCGATAATGTGTGATAGATCGTCCACGTACCTCCGTAGCTGCGACACATGGAAGATGTTTTGTACCCAGTCCACTTGAGGAGGTAGAGCCAAGAGATACGCCACCTCACCAACATAACTCAGAATCTGAAAATGTCCAACGAACCTCAGAGATATCTTTCCGACTTATCCAAATCACTATAATCCCCATCGAGGTGAGACCCGAAGGAACACATGGTCTCCCAACTCGAACTCCAAGGGCCTCTGCCTCCTGTCGGCATAAGACTTTTGCAGACTCTATGCAGTCTTCATCCGTTCCTGGATGACCTGAACCTTTTCTATAGTAGCTCTCACCATCTCGGGGACCATGAGTGCTGACTCTCCTGGGGAAGCCCAGAAAATTTGTGACCTGCAAGGTCACTCGTAGAGAGCCTCTAATGGTTCCATACCTATAGTGGAATGAAAAATATTGTTGTAAGAAAATTCCACCAGTGGTAGGTGAACCTCCCAGCTACGACCGAAGTCAATAACACAAGCTCGAAGCATATCCTCCAGGACCTTGATGGTCCGCTCTGTTTGACCATCAGTCTGGGGATGAAACGTTGTGCTCAAGCATAACTGAGTCCCAAAAGCTTCATGCAATCCCTTCCACAACAGGGATGTGGAATGAGCATCACGATCTGAAACAATCGTGGATGGAACTCCATGAAGTCGAACTATCTCCTGCATGTAGAGGCTCCCCAAGCTCTGTACTGATCTCTTCTCTCGTATGGCTCGGAAGTTAGCTGACCTGGTGATTCGATCAACGATCACCCAGATGGAATCATGTCCCCTGAACGTACGTGGTAAACTCGTCATGAAGTACATGGATATCCCTTCCCACTTCCACTCTGGCACCTCAAGGGGATGAGTCAAACCTGCTGGCACCTGGTGCTCAGCCATTACTTTCTGACAATTAAGGGAACAAGAGACAAACTCTGACACACCCTTCTTCAATCATGGCCACCAAAACTGACCTCGGGGGTCCTGATACATCTTTGATACTCCTGGATGCACCGCCAAAGGGGATGTATGGAACTCCCTCAGAACCTCCTCATGCAACGTCACTGGTACTACCGTGCACCCTCTCAAAAGAACAACATGCTCCTCACCTTCTGAATATCCATCAGTAGCATCACCTATGCATATCTGAGAACGTAGAGTCTCATAGCTATTATCCTTGTGTTGTGCTTCCCTGACTCGATGTAGGAGTGGAGGGGTAACAACAATAGACTGAAGGTATGATCCCTCATCTCCATACACAAGGGATAACTGTAAGGAGGCCGACTACCTTGTCACATCATCCAATAACTACAAATTGTATTTCATACTGAGATCATATACCACTATGTTCTCCTTCCCAGGAGTATAAATGATATCAAACTCGTAATCCTGGAGGAACTCAAGCCATCGCCTCTATCTCAAATTCAGATCCTTCTGAGAAAAGATATACCTATGACTCATGTGATCATAGTAGATGGTAAACCGCTCACCCATCAGGTAGTGCCACCACATCTTCAATGAAAAGACTACCACTGCCAACTCAAGATCATGGGTGGCGTAGTTCTGCTCGTGTGGCCTCAACTGACGTGAGCCATAGGCAATCATTGCTTGCCTCTTTATCAGGACACAACCAAGCCCGGTTCTTGATACGTCGTAGAACACTACATACTTGACACCCTCCTCCGGTAATCTAAAGATCAAGGCACTCGTCAAACTCTGTCTCAACTGTAGGAAAGCCTATTGGCATCACTTGGTCCATACGAAAGGTTGTCCCTTTCTGGTCAAAGCTTTCATGAGTGCTTCAATCCTAGAGAAATCAAGGATGAATCTCCAATAGTAGCCTTCCCACCCAAGGAATGTCCGCACCTCCGTCACGCACCGGGGTGGCTCCCATGCTAGCACTGCCTCCACCTTGGTGGGGTCCACTACTACACCATATGTCGAGATAACCTGTCACAAAAAGTGGACCTCATATAACCAGAACTGACACTTTGAGAGTTTCCCATACAACTAGTTCTCTCGGAGTGTGTCCAGAAACATACATAGGTGTATCGCATGCTCCTCCTAATATACAGAGTACACAAGGATATCATCGATGAAGACCACTACAAACCGGCCTAGATAGGGCTGAAAGATCCGGTTCATGAGTCCCATGAACACTGTCGGTGCGTTCGTGATGCCGAAGGGCATCACCAAGTACTCATAATGACTGTAGCGATATCTAAAATCCGTCTTCGGTATATCCTCATCATATACTCGCAACTGGTGATAGATTGATCGTAGATCAACCTTCGAGAACCATCATGCCCCTCTCAACTGGTCAAAGATTTTATTGATCCTTGGTACTGGATACAGGTTCTTCACGGTCACCTGATTCAAGCGACTGAAATCCACACATATCCTCAAGCTCTCGTCCGATATGCTGATGCTGATATCGGTGTCATCCCGGGTTGCAACTCAATGCAGAAATCTATCTCCCGATGAGGAGGTAGCCCGGGTACATCCTCCGAAAAGAGTTCCTCATACTCAGCCACTACTGCTGGAAACTAGAAACTCATAACATCTGCTGCGCCTAGGGCTAGGTTAGCTAACTAATGTGAAATAGGTCTTTCCCTCCTATGCACGAGTCCATCCTGTGCGGCCTGGGTCTTTCTTTCACCGAAAAAAGAGATCCTCATTCCATCACTGCGGACACACCGCACCCTTCACCTAAAACAGTCGATTTGGGCATGAACTGTGGATAGCCAATCCATACCAAGAATGACATCGTAAGGCCTCGAAGATACCACCATGAGGTTCCAACCGAAACTCTCACATCCAAGTGTCAGGTCACATTGTCTACAGAGATGTGTGATCTCTAAATCTTCTTTAGTCAGTGTTTCTAAGCATAAGGGTTGTGTCAACAGCTTAAATAGAATCTCAAGGTCTGGAACAAGACAAGTAGCCAGAAAGGAATGACTAGAACCTGTGTCTTTCAATACGACAGCCAAAGTATAAAAGACACAGATAGTACCTCTAATCATTCCGTGAGTACATGGGTCATAAGCCTCTGCCACCTGCAGCTGTCCCTGCCTCTGTCCACTAGCTCCCGTAGCCTAGGGTGGATGTCTTGGGGGTGGTGGTGGTAAAGGATCATAACGTAAACCACCTCTAGATGCTCTCCCATCTCCCCTACCACACCCGCCGCCCCATGGATCTGTCTTCTCTACACGTTTCCTCTGCCTTGGTGGTCCATCCACTACCCCCGGGTCAGTAGTAAGGCGGGTTGGACAATCCCGAGCGAGATGTCCCCTACCATCACATGAGTAGCATCGCCTCTCTCGAGGCTGGCTGGATGCACCCTGCAAACCCTATATGGCATATCCCATATCCTGGTATCTCTTCTGAAAGCGTCTCTCATGCCTGGGTCCTTAACATCGGCTCCCTACTGCCGAGGTCTCTGCTCCAGCTCTCTCACTACTGACATCTGCCGGATGTCTCTGCTATACCAAGAAGCTCTCAACCACCAGAGCCCGCTCGAACACCCAATCATAAGTAGGAATTCCCATAGGGATGATGCTTTCTCAAATATCACTACACAAGCCCCGCTCAAAAGTCAGAGCTCTGAATTACTGATCTATGACCATATATATCGAGTACCGCAAGAGGTCGGTAAACCTCGATAAATTTTCATCCACCGTCATGGATCCCTGCTGGAGCTGAGGAAGCATCTATATGTGTACTACTATCAGGGTAACTGGTGAAAACTCCTCTATGAAGAGACGCTAAATCTCCAACCATGCAAGTGTCGCCTCATCGTGGTTCTGGATAACCAAACACCACCATAGTCCTGCCGAGCCCTGCAGAAGGCTCGCTGCCAGGATCACCATCTGGTCTGCTGGTGCCCTGACCAAATAGAAGACTCTGGCCACTACCTAAGTCAGTACTCTGCTGCCTGAGGGTTAGGATCACCTTGAAACTGGAGGGGTCTCTGTCTCTGAAACTCATGGAGTGCGCTCAGCCTGCGGTCCTCCTCCACTAGCATAGCAGGAACTAAACACTGCTCCATAGGTGGCGGGATAACCGGTACACCACCTGGTGGTAAAACTATGGGATCTGGTCTCTATATGGAGGCTACATCACTGAGGTGGTAAACCTTGTGAACGAGCTGCTGGATCCAAGCGGTGTGCGCGTCGCGGAGGCATCCTTTTAAAGAAACAAGATGTATCTCAGTCATTGAGTATATCTAGAGAGCTGACTCAAAAAGGACATGGAAACCACAACCCATTCTTATATGATGCATGTACCATTATTTTTTCCCCGCAAATAGTGTTCTCATGTTCCGAGTCGAAAAGCAGGTTTTCAGAGTCCTGGTGTATGGATACGTCGGCCGCCCGCACCAACACTGGGGTCCCTGGCCTGAAATCCAAACTCGATACACTTAACACTATTGCTCTAAACCAACTCATAGACTCTCAGTCCTATGTTATAACCGCCCACCTCTGATACCACTTTTCATGACCCATCCTAGTGCGGCCAGAGCCACAACTCCCCAAGCCCACCTCCAATAGGCCAGGGGCTGGTGACTAGCACCGAGTAGGCATGATACTAACTTGGGAGGCATTTCCTATAACCTGTACACACACACACACATCTCCAAGACCAGAAAGCTGAAAATTAAAAACTACTAAAAATGGAAGAGATGCATGCATACACTAAAACCCAACCATAGAGTATGACAAGAATGTAAAGTGCAAGAGAGTAAACCCCTGGGCCAAAAGTACAAGCCCACCAGAAAGAAAGTCTATAAAAAAGTCCGACCTGTAAGGAAAGGTACTGGGACTGCTATCAGTAGCTGTAGGAATAAACCTCAACACGCCTGATCTCACTGAGCACTGTCTGGTCTTGGTCCACCTAGAATCATGTCCAAGGTTCACTCGTCTGCACAAGACACGACACATGCAGGCAAAGTCCATGCAGGGGTGAGTATAACAATACCCAGGACACCCGAAACCACAAAGAAAATATAACAAGGGAAAATACCACAAAGAAAGGTACAGTCATATCTACATAGTATATGTCTACTGAACATATAATAAGAATATCCAGATATAGTCATCCACGATCAACTACTGCGAATCCACCACTAAGAACTAGCTCGAAGATTCCACTAAGCATGCAACTGAGAAAAAACACACCTAGGTCTGAAGAGAGAGATTCAAAGTACTCGTTACAAGAGAACACACTCCACAAGTACCTTGAGAACATGTTGCTCAGATAAGGATCACATCCAAGTCATGGGGTGATTCCGACAACTCTGTCTGAGCTAATCCGCTAAACAGAGGATCGGCGCCCGAGTAAAGTTGGTCACATCGATACCAAGAACTATACCTAGGGTTCCAAGAATGAATAGAGGTTCTGGATCTAAGAACCATAGTGGGAATTCTAACAACTCTATTCAGGATGTTCTGCTGACAAGATCATACTTCTGTATAAAAGAAATGATACCAGAACCTTCAGGGGATAACCAAGGGTACGAACCCTAAGAAGTAGTCCATGTCACAATAGACAAGTGGATCAAACCATGAAGAAAAGGTTACACGGCTTGTAGTATGGTTACACGCCATGTTCCTTAACCCCGGGTACTTCCCGTGTAAACGGCCCATGTCATTTCTTCAAGCCATGTAAAAAACCAAACTACACGGCGTGTAGAAAAGGTACACGACGTGTTCCTTGACCCCAGGTATTGCCTGCGTAACTGGGCCTTGCCATTCGTCTTGTTAGGTGGAATGAAACTACATGACATGTAGAAGAATCACATGCCGTGTCCGAGCACCTGGTCTCGCTCCATGTACTACGGCCATATGCCCGTACAACGTCTCTGCCCGTGTCTGTGTCATCTGCTCGTGTACCAATATTTGGGGTATGTCATGTACTGGCCGGGTCTGGCCGGGGAAGGGTATACAGGGTGTGACTTTGGTCATGTACCATTCCTATGTCCATGTACTCCCGGAGTACAGGCCAGGTGGTCCGCCGACGAACACATGCCATGTAGCCCATACTACACAGCATGTAGTCGGGAAATTTCCAGAAGCGTCGTCTTCCTCCTCGCGCCTCAACTGACTCTCCGAATCTTGATCTAACTATTCGATCTTTACGAAACTCTGGATTTTGGGTTGCCTTGACGTCATAATTCTGAATACATGGGTTTCAGGCCTTCAATCGGCTCCAAAATCTGATCACGGCCATCCGAGCGTAAATTGTTCTTTGAACGATTTCATCTGATCTGCTTCGATTCGTCCGTCACCACCATAGCCGCAACTCCATGGGGTTGTACCGGCGCCAGATCTTCAATTTGGGATCATTGCCTCGCACAAAGGGTGGGAAACGATCCGTTGTTCATATCATCGTGAACAATGCATTGAACGTGACGAATAATGCGAGGATTTTGGGGAAGACGAACACAATAAAATCGAGAGGGACGAACCTCGATCCATGTTCGTGTCAATCTTGGTCTGTCACCGTTAGGAGGTTGAACCAAACCAAAAAAACTTCAAGAATCAAATCCCCACGATCCCCAAAAAATCCCATCCCGCAAGAATGATCGATCCATGGGCTAATCTATTCGTGGATTAGTCCAGGTTCATCGTGAGAATCAAAAATGGGGAGGAAAAATCAAAAGCAAAACATCCTACCTGGATTCTGTAGCGTTCGTCGGCGATGATTCGGTCACTGCATCGGCATCACCGTATTGGGATGTTTTTTCCAGACCCTCCAGAGCTACCAAGGGTTTCAGGGTTATGATGTTTTGTAACCCTGGACCCCTGTTCTAGAATATATTTAAAAAGGATAAATAAATCTGCTTTAATAGATTTAAATTAAATATTTTATTACAGTCACATCCAAAAACCAGTTTTCACCACCGGCATGCACCATTTGTTGTTAGGTCTTTTCTAGGGTAAACCTGCTGCTCTGAATGCAACCGTGCCATCATATTTTTGATCTGATCACCTGTTCGAGAGTTATTCTGCTTTTTCATGAAAACCGCACGCGCGCGTAATTTAATTATTAAATTAAATTCAAACATTTGTTCCAGTCTCACCGGGCCTTAGAACTGCACGCCCTCTCAGTGCCTGGTCTCGAATTAATTCACATATAATATTAAAATAATACATGGAAAAATCTGGGACATTACAATATCCTATAAACTAAACATGAGTAATTGTACAAAATTATTGAGTTCATAACATATAAATCGTAAGGGAATCAAATAGCATGCTTCATGAGAGAATAAGAATGGAATAAAATATAGTATCTTGAAATTCACATAGTCATAGAGAATCATATATCATGTCTACACTCTATAACAGTCATAAAAATTTTGATGGAAGAAAATATAATTTACTCTTTGAAAAACACTTCTTTAAAACGTAAAACATTTTGAAAATTTTTTTTGTTGCAAATGGATTTCATATAGAAAAATGAACCATTGAATATAATTTTAGAAACTTTTGAAACAAAAATAAAATAAAATAATATTTATTTTAAAATTATATAAAACAATTATTGAAAAACAATATTTATTTATTTTTGAAAACATGGTTTTGGAAGTAAATTAATTTCCAACTAAACAGAGAAATAATGACCTATTTTCATAATAAAAAATTCTCAATGGATTTAGATGACATAGAGTGGAGAAGTGATAACATTACATGAAAATATCATTAATAATAAATGTATAATACAATTCAATCAAATTCATTAGAGGTATATTATGAGATTTCAATATTCGATATTTGATCATAAACCATTCTGAGGAATGATGATATTGTAACATAAAATCATTAACAAATTGATAACATTGAATTACAATCCCTATGAAGGAATAACATAAAATAAAACATAAAATATAATTTAGATTAATAAATTAACTATATTATATGTTAAATGATATATATATATATATATATACAACATAAAATAATATAGGTGCATCACATAATGTACGTCACAACGAATTAAAATTTTTACAAAAAACCCCTTACCGATTTTTTAACTTTTGAACCATAAATCCCATGGAAGAGGGATCCTAATATAAAAATTTAAAACCTAATAGTTTTTAGTATAAATATAATAATATAAATTCATATGATTTATATAATCCATATAATATAAATAGGATGTGAATATCATCTCTGTCTCATAGAAGTAAAAAGTGAGACAAAAATCCCCTACCTTAAGTATTGACTTCCTCCATAGTCAAGAAAACCTCAAGTATAATAAATATAATATTATTATACATATATCACATAACAATAAATATAAATTTCATACCATTTTCTTCTTTATTATTACCCTTTTATTACTGATTTATTAAAAATTTTAGGTTGTTGTTACTTTTCGGTTAATAACATCTTCATTTTTTCTTTATGTTTTGACTTATTATATTTTTTAATTTAACATAAATCAGGTTTAATAAACTCCATAATTTTAACTATAATATAAATATCATATATATTATTTATATATGTATTTATAGTAAGACTCAAAATTTAGTGATATAAAATTAAATACATCATTCATGGAGAATGTAGGTCCTAGGTACGCATGAATGTCGTTTCAATTTTCTTGTCATATTTAATGAAAAAATGTAAATTATATATATATATAATATAATTCAATTTTATTTTTTATTTTATATATATCACATATGATTATTAAACACATCCTCGATACATTACATATAATTCATGAACAAATCACATCATTTATCCAGGAGGTTTTCTTCCGTACAAATGAACAACATTGTCATATACCAAAAAAATGGTTACCCTGATGATATGAAATATATAATAATTGAAGAATCATAATAAAATCAGAAATATAATAAATATAGAATTAAAACTATAAAATCATAATTATTTTCAACCATGATAGGTGGTAATGGATAAATGAACGAAGTCGGTTCGGGAGCAGGTGGTATTCCATACACATGAATGACAATTTTATAAACAATTGGATAGATGTTTGTGTGTATTTAGGTCATAACAATAACAAAACAATATATTAGTATATATAATAAACACATGTTATTATATCAACACAGTATAATAAGAAATAAATGAGGTGGAGAAGAAAATAAAATATATATGCTCAATAAAAAACATTACCACTTCTTTGGGTTTCCTCCTTCGGTTTAAAACAATGAATTAATAGGTGTCTTTAAATATAAGACTTATATTATAAGGTGATGTAATATGGTAATTTATTTCATCAGGTTTTGGATAAACCAATGATGTTTGAATGGTGAGGAATATAAAAGAATGTGTAGCCTTTTATAAGTGAGGTATGTGAAATTTCTGATGTATTCACTATTAAGAGGTATCCCATATCTAAACTTTCTAAAAAATTGATTAGAAATTGAAATATGAGATTAAGTATTCATGATGTAACTCCAAAACAAAAAATAAACACATTTATTTATCATTTTATTCTATATTCCATAAGTTCACTAAATTTTTTCGTAATAGTTTTTACCAAGTAAAATTGTATCTTTTAATTAACCAAGTTAATTTATCTTTTAAGAATAATATTAATAAGAGATTTATATATTAATTGATATATATTAATTATATATATGAAATAAAATTTATTAAATAAAAATCCTATGTGTGTTGAAAATTAATTTTAACTCAAACGTATATAATGAATAAAACCATCATTCAACCTTAATTGCAATTATTAATTATAAATATTTTCACTAATTATTAAAGTAAAAATTATAATTTAACATTATTGAATAATATAAATTATTAAAATTAAAAATATATAGTACACTTTCCAAATTCAACTCACATAATTTAAATAATTTAATTTAAAATTAATCTTGTAGACACAATGAGAAAATGAGGATTTAAAGTGAAAATTACTAAAAGTTTATAGAGTTTAAATATTAAATTTCAAAATTAAATTCCTTCAAATTACCTAAATTTAAATAATATATGTATAATTTAACTAATTATACTTTAAAACCAATTTAACCTATTTTTTAACTCTATAAATAATTTAGGTTAGAAGACAGTTTTCAATTTATTTTCATTACTTTTTCACTATTCATCTAAAATGAAACTTCTCCAAAAAAACCAAAGAAATTTCCCTGAGGTAAATTTTATTTTAAAATTAAAGAAAATACGTTCATTTTATGATATTAATTTAATAAAATTTGAAAATTATATTTTTAAAATATTTTTTCCACAAAAATAAGACAAAACAGATTTTTAGAAAAAATATTCTTTTAAGAATAAAGATTGATTTGTTCTTAACTCTTGTCCGAAAAATACACAATTGGAATTTAAAATATTTTATTCAATATATAATTTATAAATTTCCTTAAAATAATTATGAAAAATTGATTCATTTATTTTATTGTGGTAAAATAAACTTACATGTATAATATATTTTTTTATTAAATGATTTCCTTCATTTTAAAATGGTTTTTATTTTCATTTATTGTTAAATTGACAAAAAATAATTCATTATATATATAAATTTATAAACCATACTTTTTAAATTATGTTTATCCTAATAATACTAATTATTTTAACAGAATGGTGAGAACAATCATATTAAATAACAATAATATAATAGTATGGCACATTTCATTTAAACTTAGTATTGTGTGTGACACATGCAGAACTTGGAATTGTGTGTAACAAAAGACAAAAATAGTTTTCATTTCAATGAAGTCTAAACTCATATTTTTTAATGTAATATAAATAAAGATAAAATTTATTTGGAAAAATTCCGAATATCTGTGGGTGTAAAATATTCCATAATCAAGTGGTGTTTAATGTTTATTCCATTTATTATATTAAACAAATCGTCCACATAATTTCTATATATATACCATAATTATAATAAAAACATTAGTTCTTATTAATTATTTTATCTCTTGATGAAGTGATGATTAAAACATGTAGTTTAACAGAGTCATTCTAAGAATATGGGGGTCCTAAGAAATTTATGGCATTTAATGTAACATCCCGTGTAAATAAAGAATATGAAATTTTCATATTTACTAATATTTTTGTATAAAATTTAAATATTACTTTAAATTAAATGCTATGTTCGATGTCGTACCCAGTAGGCAACAACGAGTTTCTTTGAAATCTTACATTGCACACTAATAATATAATAATATTATTTCAAATGGTAGTTAACGCCCAGACATTGTAGTGGCATAAATGAATAGAACTAACTAAAAAATGATTATATATGTTTGTTAAATATTTTTACATTTATCCAATAAAAGTTAGAGGCTTAAAATAAGAAAAGAATTTGATTTTAAGCATAAATATTCTAATGTTCTTTAAAAGGATGATTAACCACCTTTTGTTGGAGAACCCTTTTTAAAACTACTCTTTGTGAATTTAGTATGTTATATTTGACAAAATAAAACCTTTCTTTAGAATTGGGACATCAAAATTTACTTGGTGTAAATTTTTGTTTTTCTGATAACGTTCATTTTTTAATGAATAGTGAAAATGCTGTATTTTAATTCAAAACCTCCTTTTAATATAATTTATTCATATGGTTATATTATCTTGTTAATTGGGTTTAATTTTTATTGGAAATATATTTTTACAATTTAATCCAATTGTGGTCATTAAAATTAATTTCACTTTGAAATTGAACATAAACAAGTGTCAATCTTTTGATAGATATTATTTCTTAAAAATACGCTATTTGTTTTGACAGTAGGAATTAATTATAAAATTAATTAATGAAACATATATGTTTTGAATTTGATAAAATCAACATCATTTTTGAATTTAGAGTATCAAATTTAAATTGGATAAATTTTTGCAATTTTTCTGACAAATGTTCATTTTTAATGAATATAGAAAAATACAACATTTTTACTTCAAAACTGATATTTCATCTACTTTAATTATATAGTTAGATTTTACTTTAATTTGGTTTTAAAGTGTAACTGATTTATGTTTTTATCACTTAATACAATGTTGTTCATTGGAAGTAATTTCACTTTTCAATTGCATGTAAAAACAAGTCTATCTTTCGATAAATTTTACTTCTTAAAAGCCTATCTTTGGTTGTGACAACAAGAATTATTTTTAAATTAATTAATGCAATTTCTGTGTTTGGAATTTGATAAAATGGATTCCATATTTGGAATCATATGGTTTAAAGTATGTAATTAATAATCTTCAGTTTTTGGACATTATGAATAGTAATGACGGTAATTGTCTTTAATTATCGTGATTAATTAGTAATCGAGTAGTTAATGGTAATAAAATAATATCATAATAATATAAAATGACCCAAACATTTTTCCAAATCCTCTTTTTTGAGTCATGGCCGACCATTTAAATCTTTTTACCGATCCTGAGGGACCATGGAGTCACATGGGTCTAATAGTAACATTTATGAGATTATTTTTTTTAAAAGAAGAGAAATATAACAAAGGTTTGTATATCCTAAGTAAAAACAATTTATGTTGTTTAAATATATGATATCTAAGACTATAAATAGTAATTGTAAAGCTAAAATTATTTCTTACATAATGGTATTTTTTTTTATAATTTTTAGACATTATATAAATAAATTTATTTATAACACCAGGATGATGCAGTGATTACCTCATTAATGGAAGATTTAAATAAAATGAAAATATAAGGAAAAATCTAAGACATAAACTTGTATAAAACCTATTGTATTGGTGGATTTATAACCCTTATCACCTTATCCTAGAAATATATCATTGTGGGACATTTAAAATCTGAAAACCATTTTATAATAAAGTTACATTTCGAGACCTTCCAAAAATGACCCTCCTCCCTCTTATAAAAGGCCCCCACCTCTACCCCCTTACCCACACCTCTCAAGCCCTTGGCTCATCCAAATTCTTATCATATTATCTCTCCACATCCCTCTCTCACTATTATAATCTTCACATTGGGCAGAAGTATATCCAAGGAAGCCTTTGTCTCAAATCAAAAAGAGTTACCTGATTTATAGGTAATGTCTTCTCTCGAGTTTCTTTCTTTTATTATCCTTCTTCACTCACCACTATCTTCTTATTATTTGACCCCATAAAAACAATACTATCCTCATTATACTGGGATTTTGTTATGAAAATTATTTTACCTACACTCACACACACCTCCTTCTAATGGTTAAGGAACATATTGTTTTTGTGGGTTGTGAATTACTGCCTCACGAAACGATGATTGTTCAATCTTTTTTTAACACCATTGATGGTGGCCATTATGATTTCACGGTATTTATGTATGATATGAATGATATTTATTTTTTCTATATGATTCTGAATTTTATTTTTATATCACATCGTTATGTTTTTCATGTTGTGGAGTTGTGATAATTTCATCTGAGGAAGTGTGGACTACCGCCCCCTCAAGTGATGTGGCTCATTCATGAAAAACATGGAATTTATAAAGAATGTAATTAATGAACATATTTTACCTATATAACATATGTATTATACTATAATTATAATATATATATGTCTCATTATGTTTTAATTCCTTTAATTTCAAAAACAAATGAAAATAGTGTTCATGCGTACGTATGACATATCATCTCCATGAACGGTGTATTTCATTTTTTTATCACAAAATGTTATGGAATAGTATAAAATGAATATATACTAGATATATATGATAATTAAATCATTAATACCATTCCAAAGATGATTTACTTATAACTATGTGGACAATTCTCTTCAAACAAGTTCATTGTTGACTCATGTACCGAACATCGACAAAACATATGATATGAACTCACATAATTAACAAATTATTATAACATGATAATATGTTATATGAACTGAATAATTAACATTAAAGGATGTTTTCAAGAAATTATAAATTTACAAAAGTTTATTATTTAGGAATATAAATAAATGAACAAGACAAGTCGGACTTGAGGTAAGGGGATTTCTTATTTCACTTTTAATTCCATTAGACTTCCATTGTTCGCCACTTATTTGTTGCATGTGGTGTATTGTGTACTTTCATTTAATATATATTATCATCATTATATTTATATTCTTTTTGTTATGTGTTCTATTTGGCGTTTTTTATATTTTGGTCATACGACTCGATTCATTAAATCCAGGTATGGGGTTTTTATCTCACTTTTTATTCCCGTGAGATTCATGCTACATTTGCCACTATTTCCTTTTGTGTGGTGTATATACTCCCCATGATTGTATTATTTGTGTGATATATTTTAATTTATGGGTATTTACATCTTCATTGTATGAACCTTCTTTCATGGGGTTTACATTTCGAAAGTTACCCAAATCGGTAAGGGAACCTTTCACCCTCCTCTTTTTAAAAGACTTATTTTCGTTAGGTCTTTTAACTTACATATTATCATGATTGTATATGTTCTTATATATCCTTATTTCTATAAATTTTTTTTCCAACAGATGAAATAAACTTTTTTATCTCTCACCAACTAATTTTCTGAATTTTAATGTGACGTTTTTAGGCTATTGAATTTATGTAAGGGAAATTCTTAACCCAATTTCAATTCTTTTGGTTAAACCACTATTTCTTGATTATTTCTTGCTATTAATATGTTTGGATGAACTCTGATTATTTTACAATTAATATCCACTTATATTGGGTGTATTTATATTTTTCAAACATAATTATGTAATTGATTTATCCTTAATATAAAGATACCGTCATTGTTCAAGACTTCGTCTCAATCTCCTTTCATTAAGGAATATTTTGATTTCTACACAGCTTTATTTTATACTGTGTATAAAACCCTTTTGACTTTTCATTTCATTCAAAAGGAATATATTTGCATGAATCATTTTACTAAACACCAAATGGAATGGTTTTTTGTCTTTCATATGCGGTGACGATGACTTCTCTGCCGTCGTAACCATTATTTGATTTTTAGCTTCCTCTACAAGCCATAAATTTTTAAAATAAATTATAAATACCATGTTTTAATTTTCTTTTATTTTGGTATTGAAAATTGTTCTGATAATGTTTTGATTATATCAATGTGTTTTATTGATATCTTTTGATTGAAATGTGTAAATTGTATTATTCCTTTATGTATGTTTTATGTGATACGATTATGTTATGGTTCTTCGGCATTGTTTATGATGTTGGGTGGTTCCATGATAAACTAAGGGTGGGTGAGCCCGATATAGCTCTCCAATGCATTGGGTAATTTAAAGGAGTTAAACTCTATGGTTACTCTGAAGATATTTACGGAATATAATGGGATGTGTATTCCAAACGTAACAATGAGGGTTACTCCCTATGTAAGAATGTTATGAAAGCCTCAAGTTACCTTTATGTCTTATGATTTCTATGAGTTATTCATAATTATTATAATTTCATTAGGTTTGTTAACGTGATAATATTTTATGAGTAAAGTATGATTTCATTGATTCTTAGGTATACATGGCCTAATTTTTTCTTTCTGTGTTATTATATCCCTTATTGAGCTTTTTATGCTCATCACATGTCTTTGAAATGTTTTTCACAGGACAAAAAGTGAAATAGGGTCAAGGATGGGATCAAGGAAATTTCATTCTATCTAAAACATGGAACTAGAGATGAATATTTTGTTAAAGAGTTTTTATTTTGTGAAAAAATGGAAACTGAGTAGATGTGTCTACTTTGTAATCATTTAGATGTATTTGTTATGTCCTAATTCTCTAAAACTCTAAACTTGAAAAGATCCTCAATGTGAATTTTTCATTATATTCAAGATTATGTAATGTTTTAGGTCCAGGTCCTTATATTTAATAGCAAGGTCACACAAATGATTAGTTATCTTCTAAGTCCCCTCTAAAATCATTTCTCTTTATCTACCACATAAGAAATAAATTTTATAATCTCAATAGTAATAAAAAATTTCTACAATTTTTGTAACAATATTGATTTCCATATATTCCACATTTTGAATACCCTATACATCTTTACTTATTTTAAATTCTATTCATATATATATTCTCAAAATTCAATTCACTGTGAAAAATATTTATATATTTATATATTCCATTATTCAATATTGGTTGTGAAAATCCTGACCCCAGTATCCTAGAATATGTGGTCATTTTATTACAGTGGAATAGATACAATAGATCACATAACCAATCATCAATTAGATTAGTATTCTTGAGGACTATATATAGGCTTGGTTCCCTTTTTTACATTGGTAATTAAAAATAGAACACAAAAAAACTTATTCCTTGACACTTATTCAAAGATTTCATCTTCATAACATGGGGAAGAAAAAGAATAAATGGGAGAGATCAAATCAACAGTACGGTTTTCATACAACACAAAAATGAATCAATGAAAATTTAACCATACTAAATAAGTCATTATCAATATGGAAAGATCAATAACTTAAAACACACTCTATTTAATCAATAAATTTATTATTAATAAGATTACATATATTTTATTCATAGTGAAAATCTAATGGATATAAAAAATTGAATAGTGAATGAATGAAATTATTACTTAATTGGATTACATGTAACTATCACATGAACCAAAACCATAAAAAACGTTCCCAATATGGTTTGTGTTTGTTTTTAAAAACCCATATGATTTTTGTCGGATACAAAAGCGAACTGTTTGTTGACAACTATTTTGTCTCATGAGACCTGTCAAATATTTGAGGGTCTATATAATTTTTGGTACCACCCATCACAGTGATTAACAATTATTCATCATACATATATTTATTTCATGTACTATTTGAATTATCAAAAAACCATATTTAGTAGAGGATATAGATTTATTAGTATTTTCCTTGTTAAAACAACATTCAATATAAACATAGTATGTAAACATTATTTATAGATTAGACAATAATCCATGTCATGAGAAATTAAATATATATATATTACAAAATATTCAATGATTTATGATAATAAATAAAATGGTCTGTATATAAACCCTTGAATAAAAATAGTTTTAAAACATAAAAAATATCCCTCAATGAAAGAAAATTGTGACGAAGTCCCATACATGGATTTTATCATTAATAAAATTAAATAATTATTTATATTTACAGAAAATCCACATAAACCAAGAGTAAATAAGACATAATATAATCAAGATTAATATTACATATTAACATATCATGTCAAAATAAATTAAATAAAAGTTTAACCCGGTGAATGAAAATTGATTTTAGAAATCCATTACCACTATAATAATTGGATTCATATTCCCCATTAAATTAATAATTATCAAATAAAACATTGGATACAATTAATATAAATAGATTTTTGATATAATACATTGAATGAATGTTTTCATACACCAGACACAAGTAATAAGTGGTGAATAAGGAATATATCTCACACAAGTAAATAGTGAGACAAAAAAACCGTTAACATATGTTTAAAAGTGTTCATCACTTTTAATTAATGTAAATGAAATTACAATTTTATTCATTAATAACTTATATAATAAAATAATAAACATATACTTGATTTTTTTATAATTTTTTTAATTGCATTTATGGGAATTTTGATGTGTAATAATTTTTTATATCATTATTCTGGGAGCATTCATTATAGGGTTTTATGGTTTGTCCCCTAGTGTATAATTATGAGAATTTTTCTCAAATAGAAGAAACACTAAATAATTGGAACTAAATTATATTAATATACTACCAAGATTATATATGGACTCTTATATCATTTTTTTCTTCTATTAGGATTATTCATATTATAAAATGAATTTGATCAATGTTTTTTTTAATTTTGGCGATTTTCAGTCATCATGACCTAATTTGTCATTTAATATTATGTATATATATTATTTTATAAAAAAAGAGGTAAAATTTACATCCTATAATCTAATTTATCCATAATAATGGTTTTATGACCATCTGTGAATGTGCTAATGGTAAAAATAAAATTCATTGTACATGATGTGGGTGAAGTGTCATGTCACAAATGATGTTTTCATTTTTAGATTAAAAGGATAAGAGGAGATATTTTATTATTGATATTATATTATAAAAATACAATTAATCTAAATATATTTTACTTGAGTGACTATTCCACTTCTTATATTGTAGGTTAGTATAGGATAACAGCAGAAAATAATTTAAAAGAGACAGAGGGATGATTTTCCATATTGGATGTTGTTTCCTTGGGAAATTCATTAAGTGACTTTGATTTTTTATTTTAGAAAGAAAATAATGTCTCATATGTGGGTAATATGATTGGGAAGGTAATTGGATACAATTTAGAAAATATTCAAGCCTTATATGGGGTGATGGGAAGAGGTGATGAGGGGTGATATTTTCCGGGGATATGAGGGGTGCTTTATTAATATTATTCATTAGTTTGTTATTTTGGTAGAAGAATATCAATAGTAATTTTCCATGTAGATATACATAGTTAATAGTTCATTTTATTTCTAAATAATTGTTTCTTTCATAATAAATAACTCAAAAAATCATGTATTTAACTGACCATAAATTATTGTATTTCATTATTCACAAAAATACAACTATTTACTAAAGATTCAAAAAAATCACCATATATATTTATTAATGTGTAGATTCCCAAAATTAATTCAATTTTATGATTTTTTTTATAAATATGAGAAATTTAATTTCAAATTAAACTGATCATTTATTCAAAAAATAAAATTGTTAATATTATAATCGATTTTACGACACATTGAACAATTGATTACGATCTCGGAAATTTTTTTATACTTATAAGAATAAAAATAATAATTTATGAATCTAAATTATGAAAATAATTTTTTAAAATAATTATATTAATTATGATTTGGTACATAAATATTTTTTAACACAAAAATACCATCACATAATATATCATTTTAAAACATTTATTTACTTATTCCATGATATAAACATATCATATTTTTATTTATGAGATACTTAAATTTTACTTATACTCTCATGGGGAGGCTATTACTCTAATGACCAGAATTTTATTCCTAACGGTCACATTACATTTTCAAAGATTATGTTAATATTTAATAGTATATCATGACTCGTTGAAGTTTGGTGTTTTATGAAATGTAAGATATCGAATAAATTGAATTTTATTTAGAAGATTCCTATAAAAAATATTGGATTGTTATTTTAGTGATCCATGAATATTAAATAATTTATTATTAATCCAGTTATTGATATGTTGTTCACTATGAAATGTTATTATATGTATAAATTAAAAAATTTACCAAATGATCGAAATTAATTAGATGATTTCTCTGATATAAGATGAAAATAATTATCTATATCCTAATTGTATTTATATATATTAAGAAAAACTAAAATCAGGAAATGATATAATACATATCAATTAATATATGATACCTTTGAATAATTCCTTGATGATATGTTTATCATGTCAGGTGATTCATGAAAATTATTGATTATATTTATTTTAATACTTACTAAATATAGTTGCATCACATTTGATAATATTGTTTATATTATGAATTTTTTAATACTAAGACCTTTTTCATTATAGTATAAATGTTTTAATAAATTCACTAAAATTATGAATTTATGGGGCTGGTAAGTTGTGGAAATAAAAGGAACATGAATTTTTATAGCATAATTTAATTTTGTAGGTAACATTTAACGTAATGTTGGAAAAATTATTTGAAAAATATAAGTTTAGAGAGAGTTTTAAATTAATTGAAAAATAAAATAACATCAAATCAGATAACTGTAATGTATTTTTAACATGAGATATGTAATATTAAATGATTTGGGTTTTTTTTTGTGTTTGACAACTAGTTTCAATTATGTTTCATAATATTAAATAGTTTTTCGTGATTCTAAAGGGTCAACTAACCTAATTATGATAAAACATATAATTCAATATGATATACATGATTTTCACCATTTAATTATATTTTTTTATAAAACACCAGATAATAAATGTGATACATAAGTGATTCACCACTAGGTGACCATTTAAAAGATTGAATTTTTTTTCATTTAGTATTTTCTTATGGTTTCACTATCATTCATTAGAGGTATCATGAAAAATTATTACTTAAAAAATATAACATGTGGATTACATGAAAACCGAACATGGATAATATAATCTATGTTAGAATTCTATAACTATACTGAGATGAACTATGACCAACAATCCATGAAGGAGAAATTCTAGGAAGAGAGGGATTTGTTGGAGAACATGATATTTGAGGTTTTGTAAGTATATAATATATTATCTGTAATTTTCATAATCCATATGGAAGGTATCTTGGAAGACATATTTATCACCTCCCAACCTACTGGGGACACACCTGATCCTCAGAGATTCCAAAAGTGACTTCACAACCCTACCTCTAACAAAATAGGGTCTGGGATAAGCACTAAGTATGCATTACACACACATAGATAATCTTATACAATAAAAACCTAAAAGAGCACATATATACTTTTAGTTATGTATATAACAACATTATTAGGATATATATATATCTAAGTGATATACTATACTAATTTATTATATGCATGAGACATATTATCAGATTCAAATGATCACAAGTAATAATAACATCAAATGAGAAAGGGAAACATACATACCCAATAGTACAAAATGAAAACTAATAGTAATCAAAGGTGAAAAGTACTCAATAAAAGCTGGCTCTAACACGAATATCTAATACTACACTCTGATCCCAATAAAATGAAGATTATCCCCACAACACATCCCCCATATTTTTTGAGTATCAACATTGATAAATCTACTTCAATGTCATAGTCAAATATCCATCTTTAATTTATACATCATATTCACTTTCACACCCCATGTGGGACAAAGGCCCATGTATGTGTGAGTATAAATATAATATGTAAGACATCCACAATTCTCTAAATGGTTCTTAGAGATAAAATAAACCCAATTATTTTATCATTAGGGGTCTAAGATAAGTAAAATAGTGAATAAATATAAAAAAATTATCTCATATTTTTCGACCATGAGATTAGGTAAAAGATAATAAAGAGTAGTATTATATATGTTTTCAACCACTATAAGTCTCATAGATAATGATAATACCCAATAATCATACCTCCAAACCACAAAATACTACATTCAAGGTTGGATGGTGGTTCTAGGAGCCATTTGGAATAAATGATGATTGAAATAGATACCCAGTCACACATTATGTCTTAATGTCAACCCCTTTTATTTTAATGAATAGAAAGTCACATAGAATTCAACACTACATAGTCTTCTAGTATTCAGAACACTTATAATATCCAAAAATAGGAGTGTTGTCAGCAAAAAATCCCACTTATTCATTGAGGTAGCATAAAATACTTAAGATAGAAGGATTAAAGAACATATTATTATAGGTGGAACACAATTCCCAATTTAATATCTAAAATATCTCACCCATCCAAATAAATTGATTTGTGCCAGCTATCAATCTATAAGCAATAGTAACAAATACCGAGATTCAATCATATAATGATAGAGGATCATTGTCCAGTGAGATTGGGGAAAATAAGGACACCATTGGAGGATAATTTTCTCACTACAACTCTATAAATATGAAAACTATCACTCTATAGAGAAGGGATACCCTCCCTATAATGGGGTTAAAATGCTATCTAATTACATTTGTATTGGAAACCATCCTCTGGTATGGACGGGTGAAATACCAACTACCTAGGTGGATCTTAGTCCCAATAGGTGAAATACCTAATCCACCTATGATTAATAAAGAAATATATTTGTTTAATATAATTATTCCATGTAATGGGTTATTTCAAAATGGATTTTAAAGGTACACAATGTTTTCTGAACATTTTTACATTAAAAACCCTCTTTCTCGCTTCGTCTGTGGGATTAGATTTAAATTTAATTTATCCACATATATTAAATTAAATTGTAAAAATGGACATAATTGGTTGTAAAATTTATTATATTTATATCCTAATATGGTCGTTTTATTTTTTTACCAAAAATATTAGTAAAAGTGATTAAAATTAATTACAACAATTAAGGTAAAATTATGTTTAACAAGGGACTACAAATTAAACATAAGGGACAAAATGTTCATGACACATGTCTAAAATCCATTATTTTCTTATATTTCTAAAATATCCATTCATGGTTTAAATTTTATGATTTAGTTGGATATTATTCAAACAAAAGTGTCCCATTTTTATGTTATGTAAGTAAAAGGACGAAAATGAAAATTTATGTACATTTAACATTCTTAAAAATTTGAGATATAAAAAACCAACATATTTTCAGTCATAAATATCAATTTTAATGATTAAATAGTTATTTGTATCATAATGATTGAACATTATATTTATAGATCAATTAGTTACATTAATCACTTACCCAACACTAACAGAAAGATTATTTAGTTAAATATTAAAAAATGTATATTATTCTAAAACAAAAAATGAAATATATATTTAATAAATTATTATGTTACATTATTTTTAACTCATTTGAACATAATATATTTTAATTATAATATATATTTGATTTTTTCAAATATAATTAAATTAATAATATCGAAATTGAAATTAATTTTTCTTTACATAAAGTTATAATTTATTGAATGTTTAAAAATTAATAAAAATCTTATAGACAAGAAAGATATTTTTAAGTGTTAATAAATATAAAATATGGCCTAATACTGTACCAAATTTTCATTAATACAGTACATTTATATACCCCTAAAGATTAAAACCATTGTTAATATGGTTCGGGTTTAAGTAGTGTTTTCAATGTTACATGTGCTTCTTTTAAAATTAATTTCCAAAAAAGGGTTTTATTATTTAAAATAGATATAATATTTTTATTTTAGTGGTCCAATATTTTTTAATAAATCAGATTTTATTTAAGTATTAATTGTTAAATTACTATGGTTGGAGAACTGGTTACCTAACTAAAAAATAATAAATATATATATAAAGAAACCCAAAGACTCTGGAAAATATCATAAAAAATTTAATTTTATTGGAGATTTGGATTGACCATAAATTCAATTCTCCCCTTTATTTTTTCATTATTAAAAACATGCTGGAAGGAAGACCTCCCATTATTTCCCACCTTTTGTTATTTACAAGAATGTCACTCCTCCTCCACTATAAAAAGGCATTCACTCTTCTCCTTCCTCACACCACTCAAGAGAATTTTGATCATCCAGATATTACCCAAATAGCTTCCCAACATCCCTACCCCCATCAAATAGTCCTAACATTGGGATTAGGTCCAAAAAAGTAATCCCTTTGGTTGAAACTTGGCGGATTTAACCAAAGAATAGGTAACACCCTTCCTCAAGATCTATTGTTTTATTTTCTTTATCCACCCAATCAAATATTCATATTCCTTGATTATATAATAAAATTAGTACGCTAAATATAATTATATTTTTTATTCTATGAGTTTAAAATACACATACACACACATCAATCTAATGGGTAATGAACATACAATTCTTTTGTACTGCGAACTACCACCTCACGAAACAGTGTTGTATATTTTTCCTTTAAACATATCATGGTCTGGAATTATGTTGGAAAATATATTTTTATATGAAATATATAATATCTATGATTTATTTATGATTCTATAATTTTTATAAAAAATATATAATTATTCCTGCATATTTCCGATATATAATATCTTTGATTGAAGAAGTGTGGAATATTTACTCCTCAAGGCGATGTGATTCATTCACACATTACATGGAATGTATTACTTGTTTTTTAATTTAAAATATATGTTTTATATGAAATAATAATTCAAATTTAATTATATTAAATATGTATATATTTCATTTACTTTTTTTCATTCAATCATAAAATAAAATTTATACAACATTCATACGTACGTACAACCTAACATCTCAATGAATGATGTATTCCATTTTATATATCTATATTCAATTGATTATTATAATTATTTGAATAAAAAATATGAATGGTATATAAATCAGGTTTTACATTCATTAAATAAGTAAATTATGATCTAATTAAGAGTATCATGAATAAAAATTGAATACTTATGTGGAAAAAATCACATATTACTAGAAATATATCATTAACATGGATTTGTTAATAAAAAGGTAATATATAGTCATAACAAAACCATATATGGATTTAGATATAATAACATGGTTATGAGGTAGATTTATAATAAAATTATATTTATTATATAAGAGTTTACACTATGTTTGATGAATATCAAGACTTATGGTAAGGGGATTTATAGTATCACTTTTATTTTGATGATATTTACAACTTATTCACCACTCATTAAATTTTTAGTGGTGTATATATTTCCCATTAATATATTATAATTTTTTTTCTAAAATTTATAAAAATATATATATATATAATTCGTGATCTCTCTTTCATGTGGTTTATGTTTCAAAAGTTTGAAAGTGTTTAAAGTTGTATTGTCTCAATTTTCTTTCTTTGGTACAAGTTCCATGAACATCAAAAACAATTTTTCAAAATGTTTTTAAAAAAATTCCTTTTAATATAATTTAAAGGGAAAATTATTTTACGTTTTTTATGGTTTTCATTATTAATTTATAAAATATCAATGTTTTTTCAATGTAATGGTTTTCCAAATGTATTCAATATTCCTTTTCAATGAAAAGTTTTTAAAAAATATATTCACGATTCCTTTTAAATCAAATGATTTTCAATATGTCATCAATATTTTGTTATATTTTTTTATGGAAAATGGTATTCATATTGATTTCAAGATTCAATTTATGATTTCATTAAATAAAAATTCAAATAGATTAATGTTTTAAAAGAATTATTTTAAAAAAGAATGGGAATTTTCATCAAGAAATATTTATAAAAATATTATTCCAATTTATTTTCCATCAATAATTATAACTATGGGTATTACTCATGAAATTTTGGGATATAAACCAAGGGTTTCATTCATATTATTTGTTCTAATGGATTGTGTTTATTGAATGACATCTATGTAACGCATTTCCCTTTTAAAAGTTATAAGTTAATGAAACCCAACTGTTTTCCTGGGTTATGTTTCTATAAAATGAATAGAAAACCTATATTTTTTACTATGTTAATATATGATTACATGTTTATGTCACCCATTTCATTTCATGGGTAATGATATGATTTATGATGATTTTTTCACATGTATATATAATTTTACTATGAGATGAGTGGGAGCTATATCTCCCGACAATGAATTGGGAAATAATAATTGGTATATGAGCTCAAAGGGTTTCTGTGTGGTTAGACCAAAATCAAAAATAGAGGGTACATGGGTTGTATCCCAATCCCACATGCAAGAGTGTACAAGGGTTACAGACCACTATAGAAAAAAAGGCGACATAGGTTATTTCTGAAGCCATAAAATAAGAGGTTACATGGGTTTTTATCCAAATACCGGAGTTGGTAAATGGTTTCTTGACCAATAATAACATGATATAAATGTCATGGTAGGTATATTTTACATAATATTCTCTTTTCTTGTGTGTATTTCATAAATTCTATGTCTTATATGACATTTATGTTTTGATGGATTATTATCTTGATTCCCTTATGATTCATGTCTTATCAAAGTCTAATATTTATTCCCTATATCATGATTATGATCATTGATATGAATTATATGATCATAAAATTATATTATCATATTCACGTTACCTTATTATCATGTTATTATTACATACATCCTTTATTTTCCCTTATTGTGCATTAGATCTCACCCATTTCTTATGTTTCCTTTCCCCATGTTACGTAGAATGTTTTTAAGAAGAAATACCAATGGGGAATATATTTGTGGGAAACATTTGATGATATTTCACCAAGTTAAAAGATAATATTTCAACTTTTCAATTACACAAAACTATTATAGTATTCAGGCATTTAATTTCTTAATACACTGAATTTTCAGCTACATTGTTGTAATATATATGAATGTGAAGCCTATGACACTATAGTTGGTATCAGAGGAAAGGTTAAGTTAACATTTGGGAATTAGGATTATAAAACATTAGAAAAATCCCTATCGATATTTATATGGATATATTTAGGGTTTTTCTAAACATAAGTCTATGTATGAGATAATGTTTAATGAAAATCCTTGTAATTTTAGTAAAGGATAGAGAGAATGGTTTCTTAGAAATGCATCCAAGTCTAGATACTACAAGTTTACTTAGTTCTAGCACAGTTGTACCAAGGAGTAACAAATCTGATAAGGTGAATTAGACCTAACTCAGTCATAACCAGTTACACGACAACAAGACTTATCGCGCACCTGGTTTGACACTCCAATGGGATATGCTTTGGGAAATAATGAACTCTTTTCAAACCATGATGATGGATTTAAATATAATATGTATATGAATAGAAAAGGATAAACCTAAGGTATCATGTATTAATGAAGTATGTTTCATTATATATAAATCATATAATTATTTTTTTCATTATAATGTGTTTTTCTGCTATGATAAGTGTTTCTCATCCTATGATTTGTAATCTTAGTCAATTGTAGGAACAAAAAGGAACAAAGTTAACATTAAATTTTTCAAATGTAGAAGGTATGTTCATTATAAAAATTTATTTCTTAAGTGGAAACCTCATGAAGATAATCAAGAATGTGGTAAGAGTATTGGATGCAGTTTTGAAGATAAGGAAACCCCAAAAGACATATGAAATCTATGGAATGTTCTTCCAATATTTTTTACAATAAATGTAGTATGCATGATTAGATTATGGTTTGGGAACCTTAAAACATTATTCAAACTTTATATACGAGGAAAGAGATATTATTTAATAATTTGATGAATCCTAAGTAGTGGAATAAGAAAAAAGTCGGATGATTGATGTTTATATGTATTGGAATTAAATGATTATGTTATATGAATCATGAAGTATATAAGGATTGTTTGTATAAGTATTTATTTATTTATAGTCCTTAATTTTGTAAATGATACAACTGACACAAAAAATTTATTTAATAGGAAGGTTACAATAAGGTAATGTGACACTTAATATATTCCTAGGGTGAGAATATGATATTTTATATGGATAAAGAGTTGATGATGTGGATAATATAAATTGGATTATATTTATGATATCAAAAAAGATAAAGGATTAGTTAAAAAGTGGTCTATCTTATTTTTTTTCATGTTTAAAACTTGGATTCAAGGAATATATCTTGAAATATGTAAAAGTATTAAGAATTCAATCTTTCGAAAATTATAATGGTAATTAAGGTTATCAATATGTATCAATATAATATATGATTAGGGTATTCACATGTTGGAAATATAAAAACCAAGAGATACATTATGATATATGTTGGATCATTGTTATATATATCTCGGGACCTTATTTCTATAGTTTTCGATATTCATCTTTTGAAAAGGATACATGGTTTACCTTGTATGGAATGTTTACGTTAATCCTCAGATCAAGTCTGTGTGATTAATGTATTATCATATAACAATATGATTTATGTGTATTGGATAACCTTCTCTAACAACGTTTTTATGATAACGTATGATATATGGGATAGATTATCACAGATCTCTTGTTCTTTAAGAGCATTGGTAATGAAAATTTCACCTTCCTTTTTGTATAAAGTGGTGAAGTGGAAATTGATCAAAGAACAAAAAATGGTGGGGATATCATTAAATCAAAAAGTATAGATTTTAATGAAAATTCTACAAAAATAAAAAAATTATATAGGAAAAAATATTATCCTAATTAATTAATTTTTATTAACTGATCACCATTTATATAATCAAATACTTATGACTTTTAGGCCCTAACATTTCCTTTTAAAATTCACTTGTTTGTGATTGATGGCGTCAATCACTCACTATAAATATTAACAATTTTCCTCCAAGTCCATATTTTTAATTGCTGACAATTTTCAGCTATGTGGAAACATATTTATCTATTACTTTGGGTACCTATTATGTTTCCGACATTCCATTTTAAAATGATGTTTTAGAATTCATTTGTATGATGTGTGTTTGTATTAGAGGAACAATAAATAATTAAACTTTTGATTTCCCCAAAAAAATCAATTGTGAAATTCTTTTTATGGGGTAGAATGTCACACCCCAAGATGTTGCAACATTTTTTAGTAAATTTAATCTTTTTGATATTTTTCATTTCACATAAATATATAAATATATATAAAATATCACTATTTTTGACATGTGTTTTATGAAACACCGTGTTAATATTTCACCACATACACCACCTAGATTATCTTGTATCACATGAAACACTTTTTTTGTCTTCTATTGTGTAAAATAGAAATTGTTTTCAATAACTTGTGTCATATGGAAGGATGAGTATGACAAATTTTTAAGGCTAGAGTAATTTTTAAAACTAAATTTTAACACTTTTATAAATTTTATTTGTCCGTATAAAAATTATATTTTGAATTTCTTATGTAAATATTAACTTATGATGATTTTTTGATATTTTCCTACGAAGTTTCATTTTTGATGAATAGTGAAAAATATTGCATTTTAGTTGAAACAAAAAATTTCATTTAAATAATTTTTAATGTAAAATTATGCTTTACATTTCTTTTTAAAGTCACTATATATAAATTATATATATAATAATCTAATTTTGGTCATTGGAATAATTTTTATATTTAATTTAGAAATAAAAAATTATTGTACTTTTGAACATATAAACATTAAAACCCCAAATTCTCACCACGTCTCTAGGATTAAATATAAATAAAATTTAGCCACATCAATTATTTGAATTTGGAACAATATACCTAAATGGTTTTAGTCAGTAAGATATTTATAATCTCATAATATCAACATAATTATTTACCAAAAATATCAGTGAAATTGATTAAAATTGATTATAGAGTTAAATGTAAAATTAAGAATAACAAGGCACTAAACATTAAAGATAAGGCCTAAAATGACCTAGAAACTTTCCCAAAATACATTTACAACCCATAATTTGACTATATCCATTAATGGTTCTAATTTTATAAGTTATTGGGATACAATTCAATAAAAGAACCATATTTTGTAATTTAAGTAAGGAAAGAGAAAAAATGAGCATTTCATACCACTAAAATTTATAAAACATTATGATATTGAAGATAACATATTTTAGTTTATTCATTTAATTTTTAAAATAAATTAGATATTTTTATCAAAATTATATATAATTTATTTTAGAGATGATGTAGTAACACTAATTTCTTAACGTACGCTCTAATAATGATTATTTAATTATTAATTAAATAATATAAATGATTCTAAAAACATTAAAAGTGAAGTAACTTTCATAAATGATTATTTTCCAAAATTTTAAACATATTTGAAATTAATATTATTAAATTACAATAATGTTTTCATTTTTACAATTAAGATTAAATAAATAATTTCCACATTTAAATTAATGATGTTTTTCAATAAATTATATTTTAATAAAAGATTTAAAAATAAAAAAAATTATCATTTACCAAAACTAATTTTTAATTTCTAATAAATATAAAATATGTTTTATAAATATTCAAAAAAAATATTTTATAATGAACATATAGACCCCTAAATAGTAAGAAAATTTTTACCACGGTTCAAGTAAAGGTAATGTTTTTGCATGTTACAAACACTTGTTTTAAAATTAATTTCCAGCACATGTGATATTTTTTTATTTTAAATTAGATATAATTTTTATAATTTACTAGGAAAATAATTTCTAATGAATCAAAAATTAATTTAGACTTAATGATTATATACAAAGGTTGGAAAACCAGTTTCTTATATGAAAATAAAAAATAAAAAATATAAAGAAAGATTATTACTAAAAAAGCATTATAAAAATACACATATTTTTATATGGTTAAGATTTTTTAGATTATAAATTCAAATTTCTCCATTATTTTTCAATTTTTGAATCACATTATGTAAGGGAGACCTCCCATTAGTACTTAACTATTGTTATTTAAAATAATTCCACTCCTCCACTATAAAAAGTCATTCCCAATTCCCTTCCTCACACCACCAAAGTGACCTTGGATCATCAAACCTTGATAAAAATAGTCTCCCAACATGCCAACCATTATAATAAGAACCTACCATTGGTAATATATCCATCCAAGTAATCATTATTTTCAAACCAATAGGTGTTACCCAAAGAAGAGGTAACATCCTTCCTCAAGCTCTATTATTTATTTTCATTCTCCGCCACTATATATATTTTTATGAAATTATTATATAATATGAAATATATAATAAATATGTTTTTATTTTTTTATTATAAGGTTTCAACAAAAAATTACCACCATTTACATCTAATTGGTAAAAAACTTACCATTATTGTGTACGGAAAACTACCAGCTCACAAAGAAATGTTGTTCTTTTTTCCTTTACCACCTCTCATGGTTGAGAAATATGATGAAAAATATATTATTAAATGATATATTTTTTATTTTTTATTTATTAATGAATATTTATTTTTGTATAAAACATACCTTAATACTTTGTATATTGTGGATATGTGATAACATTGTTTGTGGAAGTCTAGACTACCGCCTCCTCAAAGCGAGGTCGTTCATTCACACATTACATGAAACATATTAAGGGTGATTTCATTGAAAATATAATATATATATGAAATTATAATACTAACTTAAAAGTATTATATATATATACACATTTAATTTTATTTATTTATTTCAATATAGTAAGAAAACTGAAACAATGATCATTCTTGCGTATGTCCAACCGTCTCCATGAATGGTGTATTTCATTATATATATATATATAACTTTTATAGATTATTATAAATATTTATATAAAAAATATATATAATATATAAAAAAGTTTTTATAATCTAGAAATATGTAAATAATGTTCTATGTAAGAGGTTCAATAATAAAAAGTCAAAACCAATACAAAAAACAATGTCAATATTACCCAAATCATATAATGTACATGGAGTTGTTAATAAATAGATAATATAGAGTCATAACCAAAGAATATATTGTAAATGATAAAAAAATATAGTTCTATGGTAGATTTATAATAAAAAAACAGTTATTTTATGAGATACATAACCATGTATGTAGAATGTCAAGACTTAATGTAAGATGATTTTTAGTCTATCTTTTATTTATATAAGATTTAAACCTTATTCGCGACTACATTATTTCATGTTGTGAATATACTGAACATGGATATATTATATGAATTTTATCCTTAAAATTATGTTTATTTATATATCAATTTTATGATCTTAATTTTTTAGGGTTTATCATTCAAAAGTTTCCAAATCGATAAAGTATTTTTGTCACAATTTTCCTTCTTTGAGACACATGTAATGATCTTCTAAAACCATATTTTCAAAATGTTTTCAAAAATAATATTTTATGTCTGTTTTATAGGAAAAATGATTTTAATTTTATTATGTTCTTATGTCTTCATATTTTATTTTTCTAATTATTTGTAATGAAATAGTTTTTAAAAAATTTTAAGGTTCAATTTCAAAGAAATGGATATAAAAAATGTTTTAAAGTGTCCATTTCAATGAAATAGTTTTCAACATTTTTTCATGATTATATTAAATATTTTATAGAAAAATGGTTTTCAATATGTTTTCAAGAATCCAATTATTATTTTTAAGAAAAATGGTTCCACGCATTTTTATTTTCACATCATTTTTTGATGAACAATGGATATTTTAATTAAAAAAATCAAAAAGATCATTCCAAATACTTCTCCATCTAAGATGATATCTATTGGTTTAATTCATTTCATTTTGGGAAATGATAAAAATGTTCAATTCATATTAGTTCTTTCGTTGTCTTAGGTTTTGATGAAATGATATTTAGAAAACTCATTTCTCTTTCATGGGTTGTTTTCTCATTAAGCCCGATTCTTTTCACGAATTATATTTTGATGAATTGAAAATTAAAACTATATTTTTCAATAAGTTAAGATATGATAGTTTTTTATTAAATAAATTTAATTCATGGGGTATGATATTATTTAAGATGATTTTATGTAAAATTTATTTATGATTTAATTATGAGATGGGTGAGACCTATATCTCTAATGCATTGAGTAATGATAAGTTGTATAACATGAAATGACCATAAATATTTTAAATAAAATAACCATATGATTTAATTTTTAAATAATTAATAAGGTAATATAAAATAAATTTACTTCCTTGTATATATATTTTGATATAAAATTCTGTTAATAATATGATTATTATTAATATAGTCGTGGAATAGTTGTCACATTATTAATATAAATATCTGGATTTTAACAAATCCAATTGACTAAGACAAAGGAAGTAATGGCCTCAAAAAGTTTAAATGTGCCCTATGAGTACCATTTATCGAAACTTTTTAGGCAGAAATAATCTTTTGGATTTAACCTTGACCATTCTCAATTTGAGATCCAATAACATAAGCATGAGATGAACTATTTATGGGAGACGTTGAAGCTCAACGAGAAAAATCCCCAATCCATGATCACTGAACATCACTATAAAAGTCTCACTATGATGCCCCTTACTCTTAGGCTGTATAATGGTATAATAATGGGATATGTATCAATATTTTAATAATATGAATATTTAATTTTAACTTTTATTATTAATTTACAAATATTTTTTATTTTAATTTAATTAAACCCAAATTTTATTTTCAGGTTATATTCAAATTTGTTTTTTGGATTTGTATTTATGAATTAATTGATTTTGTAAATAAATATTTTTCAAAAAAATTATTATTAAATAATATTTATTAATTATTAATGGTCATATAATTTTCATGAAATAAAAAGTACTTTTTATATGGGTTCACAAATTGTTATTATCAACAACCCAACATTTTTCAATAAATGTAAAATTATATTTTAAAATTAAAAGTTAAATTTTTTAGAAAATTATTTAAATAAAGTAAATATTTTTTTTGGAATTAGAATTGTAAATTAACTGATGGTTAATTTTTTCACAATTTCTGGAGACACTAGAATTTTCTAGTTAAAATTATAAAACATATAAATATACAGTGTGTTTTATGACATAGTAATGACCCAAAATGATGTAAAAAATATTATAATGGGTATAATAGAAAAAATATATATTTTACCATTAAAATAATGTGATTTTAGTTTTATTTTATCCATGTCATAATTACATTATTAATTATTTAAAATATATAATATATTTTATTATTTCAAATTCGTTTTCCTTAAAACAGTTACTCAACTTCACATAAAAAAGGGTAATATATTAATATGTTTGTCCATTTTCAAAATAAAATATTAAAAACCGCCCCATATTGGAAAAAAATGGAAAATTCTTGGGATTGTTTTTGGTTATGAATATGTTATTTTTGAGATTACAAAACTAATATTTTAAATAATACTCTCTTTTTTCCTATGTAATCCCCCCACAAGATAACACTTATCTTCACTAAAAATATTTTATCATGATATTAATATGACATCCTCAGACTATAATCTTCCCAATGGGCCATATTCTCTCAATAATCCTGGTTTCAAGATTTAAGATCTATACATTCAAGTAAAGGATTCTTTCTCTCCTCTTATTATCAGGTGTTACATTTATGATATGCCTTTTAATTTCCATTTTCATAAGTTGGTAAACATAATTATCTATCACAATTACTATCAATTTTATTTGTAAATTATGTTATTCCCTTTAACTCTCATTCATACCTCTTATTAACCCTTATGTACACCTATTACTATGTTGAAATTCTGTATGGAATCTTCCACCCCCTTCTATTATCAAGAACTTATATTATGTTTTATGTTTTAATTACATTTTTTCCTTTGTTTTGATATGTTTTAAAATATCTCCCTTACTTAAAATTTTATTTATAAATTATTATATTCTCTTTCACAATCATTTAACCATCCTTAGAACCGTTATATACACCTTTTACCAGGCTGAAACATTGTAAGGGCTCTTTCACTATTCTTTCTTCATGTTTTTTTATTATGTTATGCCTTCCATTTACAATTAATTATTTCAGGCACATATTTACATTTCCTTATTAATATCGTTTCAAGTATATATTATGAGATTCCCCTTTTACTCTCATCAACCCATTTTATGAAATTCTATATGATATAACTATGCTGCCAAAATTGCACCATGATTTTCCATTCCAAAATAATTGTGTTTTGAATACCATACTCATTTATCTATCATTTATATTCAACATTATGGACATATACTTATTGATTGGGTACCAGAATATATGTATGAAACATTCCTTGATCGTGGAATAAATTATTATTTTTAATGAATCTGTGTTATATGACCTACATGGCACGCTTAAACATGATAATGAAATAATTATAAAGGGTGCACCTTGATAGAACACCAAATTATTGTGTAATATTTAGTATCATGATACATCATGTTGAGATAGGGTTGTACCTGATTCCTTTATGGAACTTTTTCCACCATCATGTCTTGGTGGTTTATCATGACCTATGATTATGATGTAGTATTTTAAGTTTTTTCAACATTTCCCATGTTATGATTATCATGTAATGTAATGTCATATTATTCATGTTCCTTTATACCTCATTTGAATGCATTTTCTAACATTTATTTTTATCTTCATGTTATTCTATTTTGAGTTCTTTGTTGAGCTTTACAGATCATACCATTATTATGTATTTCCCCATGTTTTCCAATCAATTTTTAAGATCAATCGTGTTAAATATGTTTTCAAATAATATGTTGTAATTTATCTTTAATGTTAAAATGCAATGTACCTAATTCCCAATGACACTAGACTTATCAATCTTTCAGGTTTTATTAAGTGTAATTTTATGAAATTAAATCATGTATGGTTGGGTAATAAAGATAATGATTTTATATATGATCTCAAAGGGTACACGAGTTATTAGCCCAAGCCTGAAAATAAGAGGGTACATGACTTACTCCCATAGACAGTAAAAATGAAGGAACATGGGTATTAGCCGACGATTAAAGAATATAGGGTACTTGGGTTGTAGCCCATGCTAGAAAAAAATATGGTACAGAGGATATTAGACCAATACTAAAGTAGGTACATGGTTATTTTCCCAATCCTAACATGTTTTGAAGGCCTTGGAAGATATCATTGACATAATATTTTATATTATTATGTTTATGAAACATATTAAATGTCATTTTCATCGGTTATGTTTATAAGAACTAGTACATTCTTTTTGGGTATGTTTTTTTATTTTCTGGAGTTTTTGAGAAAAGGAGAGTTTCTCGAAAACATGGAATTACACGTCATGTACTTTATGAGTACATGACCTATACATTGATGTTGCTCGAGGCCGTGTGTTGGTCGTGTCTGGACCATGCACATGACCTTGTAGGGGTGATGTGGAGGCCACCTAAAGCGGATTAAGGAAAAGGATAGTACATGTCATGTACATCAAAACATCACACCGTGTACTTCATTTTTCTATTAAACGGACCAGGGTCGCATATTAACCCTTGAACTATCTTCTTCTATAGTTTCTTCGACCGAGATCATCCCGTATGACCACAAATCATCAAATAACCCCCGAGCCTATGTCTGTTCTCCAAATCGAACACCGTCAATTGCGTTGGAACCACATCGGTATGCACTTCTTTCTCCTAAATTGTTTTTTTCCAATTCATCCTCTTTCTCATGTTTTTGTAGGTTGAGCATTTTATATGATTTCTTAGATTTACAACATTCCAAGGAGAATAAATCTTCGAGGTTTAAGTATATCGATCTCCTAATTTCAATGTAGGTGGTTTGGGCCTTTCCATAGAAAGTCTTTGGGTATTTTGTGAAAATTCCACCAATACCCTGGAACGAGGTATTGTGTGTTTCCTATTATGCCCTTTTTGTTTTCCGGATTTGCGTGTATGTCTAAGTAGAGGATATTGTGTTTGAATAGGGTAATTTTATTGTGCATGGGATGCTTTTCCCATGCATGTTTTCTTATTACCATTGATCTCTTTTGCCTGTTAGGCTATTTCTAGTTCAATGCCATGTTTGTAGGATGGTATGACTGTTCATCCTTGATGAGATGTTATAGATGCTATCCAAGTAGTTCATGAGGATAATTTGGCCGTTACGCGATGTGATACTTGCTGATTTTACACAGGGATGTGAGAACCTAGTGTAGTTGATCATAAGGAGAATGGACGTAAGGGCTTCTCCAATGGTGTATTTAATTTACGATGTGAGACCACAGGGGGAATTGATGTTGAGTGCTTCCTCAGAGTGTCTGTAGTTCCTCGTCGTGGGCCATAGGGGGAATGAGATGTTGAGTGCTTCCCCATAGTGCCTTTAGTATGATACGAGACCATCGGGGGAATTGACGATGAGTGATTCCCTAGAGAGTCTATTCTTTAGCTGAACTTGAGGGGTGAGACTATGTGTGCCTCCTAGAGGGTTGCTAGTACTTCTAGGTTGAACCATAGGGGTTAGTCTGTGAGAACTACAGAGAGGTTACCATTTTGTTCTACTTTCTTGAGTGACTATTTACTTGATTGTAATTATGTTCTAGAAATTGTGGATTGTCTGCTGTTTAGTAATTCCATGTTTACTGCTTTTTGTACTTTTACCTGCCATATATTCACTGACTATTAGGCACATATCATTGGGTGATTTCCTAGTGGGACATTGTCTTGCACCTTATTTGGGCCATGCTTTTGGGCCCAAACAGATTATATTGTTGTAGGTATAGATAAGGGAAATCACCCTTCTACTTTAGGTTGTTGATGGCACTGGAGCAGGAGAGAATGGGACCAAGTCGAGGCTTGCGATGCTGAGGAGTTTCTCATCTGTTTTTCTTGTGTACTTTGGTTTAGTACTGTATTTAGCATTGTGACTTTTTTGGCTATTTTCCTAGACATATATGTATTATGCATCATTTACATATATTTCTTCTCCAGTAGTTTATTTATCAGTCTTTCGTTATTTACTTTTCCAATGAGGGCATAGTTTCCCCACAATCACACCCAAGGCCCTCGCTGTTAGTCGGCAGCCTCTGGTATTCAAGAAAATGCGCTTGAGGCCATGTGACCAACCAGGTATGAGGCACATCTGGGTGGCTTCTAGAACCGGGATGTTACAAAGTGGTGTCAAAGGTGTTTCGTTTTTCTTGACTTACTGTTTGGAGCCCAAATCCAGGGATAGGAAAGAATAGGTACATGGTAACAAGCAATGCCTCGGAGTAGCTAACCCGTGTACTTGGAAAATCCATACTACCTCATTTGTTGTAATTTTATTGTTTTTTAATTTTACAGTTGATTTTATTCCATATTTGGATGATTCACATGCTTTGTGTTGTTACTGTTGTTGTTATTGGGGTTCTATTTCAGTCTCAACCCGATGAGATGAGGGTATGCCATCTCATCCATCATATAGGAACTTCTTAGAAATCACATGCCATGAATTCTTTCCAATCCATCATAGATTCATTAGAAATTTCATGTTGTTGTGATAGATGTTGTGTAGAATATGCATGTTGTTGTGATTGATGCTTGATAAAAATATTTTCTTCTTTTTAGAGCATTGATTGAGTAAGCTCTTACCTTAATGAACGCCAAAAAATTTTTCTTGAGGTATTATGGGCCCTCATGGAACAGAATTTCGCTGTACATTGACCTGTTTACCATGTTTGTAACTTGTATAAGATTTAAAACATTGATTCTAGGGGAGTATAGCCCCTCACGAATCGTAATTTGGCACCATAACATGTTTTTTCTGTGTTTTATGGGCTCTGGAGAAATTCTGAGCCTATTGCCTGGAAAAACCCAGAATACACAGTGTTTCCATTATGAATACATGTCGTGTAGTTGTCAAACTGTGTCGCTGACTATGTGAGTAGGGACATGGGGTTATGAAAAAACTTGTAGGAACACGCCGTGTACTAGTTTTTCACGCCGTGTAGTATGAAATAGGTACCCCGACCGTGTCATGAACAAAATGGGCCGTGTTATCTTTTCACTTACACACTGTGTAGTCTGATCGTGGTACTCGTCCATGTCACGAACAACATGGGTCCGTTTTACCATTTTCCGAACATGCTGTGTCCATCTGTAACACATCGTGTAGTGCCATCCATGTGTCAGGTCGTGTCACTAACAACACGGGTCAGCTAAGTCATGTCTAGTACATGTCGTGTCTGCCTTAAACACGCAATGTGGTCTTGTCTAAGAGGATCCATGTGGCTTAACCATGTAGAAGGACTCAAGAAGGGAAGAGGATTCAAGTACACGTCATGTGTTAGGACAACATGCCATGTATTTGGGGTGTTACACGACCTGTTAGGTAGAAGTACATGCCCATGTGAATGACTTAAGGTATGACTCCATCTAGGGAAAGAACATGTCATGTAGTCATGTTTTTCATAACTTGAATGCATTTTTTTTCCCCGTTACTTCTTGTGCCTTCAGTATTTTAGTCCTTGTTAATACTTAATATATTGTTTGCATTTGACCTAGCAGAATCATGACACCTAGACGTCCTCTGATTGACCTCCAGTTGCAGGGGAGTGATCAAACGTCTGATATGGCTGATCATAGACTTTCTGTAGATCTTCATCTTGTGCCAGCCTTTGCACTAGCAGTTATACAAGTTGCAGGCACCAATGCGTGGTTTAGGGAATGTTTTATGAAGATTATGCATACCTTTTAGGGAGCTCTATCCCCTACCTCAACTATAAAAGACTTGACGTGGGTTTTCCAGCAGCAGAATCCTCCCACCTTTTCAGGGGAAGGAGGACCTCAGGCTGCAGAGTCATGGCTAGAAGCCATGATGACGATCATCGAGCATCTGAAGACACCTCCAGATAGGCGGGTCATGATCGATACCTACATGCTATGAGACTCCTCCAAGAGGTGGTGGGATGTGATCTCACAGGTAGGTCATCAGCAGGTTATCGTGTGGGAGGAGTTTCAAAATATCTTTTACAACTACTTCTATCTAGATACCCTAAGGGCTGACCGAGACAAGGAGTTCATGAGCATAGAGTATGGTACTCCTTCTGTCATGGATTATTCCACTCGTTTCACTGATCATCATTATTTCACACCACTATAGAGCGTAGATGGGTTGTTCTTGGCATGGAAGGTTGAGGATGGCCTCAGACGGGCAATCCGGTCACATGTAAATATCTTTAGGCCGACTTCCATCACTTCCATAGTCAACCAAGAACTGATTACAGAGCACGATCTGGGAGATTTAGTAGATAAGATCCAGGGAGGTTACACTTACATGGTTAGTGCTTCACCAGCTCATAGAAGGAAGCGCTGTAGGGAGTCTACGCGTGGTGATTCGAGGCGGTGAGAAACATCTTCAGGTAGCCAGTTGGTATGCAACCAGTGTGGAAGATATGTGCATACGAGGTCACAGTGTCAGATAGACACAGTGGAGTGTTAATCTTGTGGAAATATGGGTCACCTTTAGTGCTTTTGTCTGATCTTCTCCCGAGAAGCTGGTGACAGGGGTTCTTCTATGACTCCTCATTCAGGGGTCACATCACCAGTTTCTCACTAGTCTGGGAACTGGAGTTCTTCCGACCGTTCAAACTGATGTGGAGGTCAAGGCCATCACGGTCAGTCACCAATCCATCAGCAACAAAAGGGTGGATCAGCTCAGAGTGGTCATGAAGGGCTACAGGGCCATGGTACAGGTCTGGCTTTCGCAGTGGATCAAACCCAGTAGGAGCAGGATCCCTGTCTCTCTACAGTTCGAGGTACGATCTTAGTATCCTTAGTTTTATCTTCTGATCTTTTTGATACAGGGGATTACAATAGCATTATCTCTGTTGCTATTGTTAAGAGCCTGGGTCCTTGTATATTTTCCTCTACCAATGTCTTGATGCTAGACACACCATTGGGGACTAAAATGGCTAGTGTATGATAGTGCAGAGAATCCCTTCTTGATGTCGGTGGATGTCATTTTCTATGGGACCTCAATGTCCTAGAGATGACATGCTATGATGTCATTATCAAGATAGACTATTTATTTCCCTTCTAGGAAGTCGTGGACTATTATCGCCGCAGGGTGAGTTTCATATCACCAGAGGGTGAATCTTTTCTTCATAGAGGAGAGTGGGATGTCGATGCGAGTAGAGCAGGACCCGAGCATCATGGGCTAGGAAGAGTTACAACCCATATTTCCAGTCTATACCTGGATGACCAGGGGAAATCATAGTTAGACTTTCCTCCAGTGGTGGATCATTTCAAATATTTCTTCACAGAGGACCTTTCAGGTTTACCTCCAGAGTGTGAGGTTGACTTTTCTGTTGAGGTAGTGCCCGGAGCAGCGCCGTTTTCCACTCCTAGTTATAGGATGGCCACACCTGAGTAGCAGAAGCTCAAGAACCAGTTGGAGGAGTAGCAGGAAAAGGGTTTCATCTGACCTAGTACTTATCCTTGTGGTTCGCCTCTCTTGTTTGCGATGAATGAAGGTGACACCCTTAGGCTTTGTGTGGATTATCAGAAGATGAACTAGTTGAGAGTCAAGAACCAATATCCCATGCCTAGGATTGATGACCTCTTTGATCATTGTTGAAAATATAGGTGTTCTCAAAGATAGATTTGAGGCACGGTTATCATAAGTTGTGTGTTAGACCATCAGATATACCTCTTACAGCCTTCAAGTGAAGGTATGGTCTATATGAGTATATGGTTATGCCGTTCAGTCTCACGAACGCACCTGCAGTTTTTATGGCACTGATGAACCGAGTGTTCCATCCATACTTAGATTCCTTTGTGGTGGTTTTCATAGATGACTTCTTGGTGTACTCTCACACTCGACACGACCATGCCACCCATATTGGGATCATTTTGAGTACACTGAGAGAGCATACGTTATATGATAAGATCTCAAAATTCCACTTTTGGATGGACCAAATTCACTTCTTGGGTCAGGTTATCTCAGAGACAGAAGTATCAGTAGACCCAGAGAATGTGAGAGCATTAGTTTCCTGGGAGAAGCCAGAGAATTGCTTTGAGGTTCGGAGTTTTCTAGGGCTGTCTGCATACTACAGACATTTCAAACAAGAATTTTCATGCTTAGCAACACTGCTGACAGGTTTGATGAAAAAAGTTGAAATGTTCCTGTGGTAAGATTCATGTGAGTTGGCCATTCAGGAACTGAATGGAAGGTTGACATCAACACTGATACTAGTCTTTCCAGAGGTGGGAAAGAGATATACTTTTTATTATGATACTTCAGGTATCAGGCTTGGAGATGTGTTGATGCATGGAGATGGAGTCGTTGTGTATGGGTCTTGGCAGTTGAGGCCACATGACAGGAATTACACGAAACATGATCTGGAGTTGGTAGCTGTTGTTCATGCCTTATGCTATTGTAGAAATTATCTTCTAGGAGTGCATTTTTTGGTTTTCATTCACCATAAAAGACTCATGTACATCTTCACTCAGTGTGATATGAATCTGAGAGAACGCAGGTGGGTCGAGTATATTCAGTCCTTTGACATTGAGCATGCATATACACCTGGGAAGGGCAACGTAGTGGTTGATCGGGTGAGCAGGAGGACTCAAATACAGGCAGTTCAGGAGGCTAGCAGTGAGTGGAAACTTATGGCTCTATTCTATGAGTTGCATTTGAAGGTGCACGATAGACAGAGTCAGACTTTTCTATCATCTGTAACTGTTACATCTACTCTTATTGATCGAGTTTGAATGAGACAGCTATCAGATTCTGAAGGCCTAGTCCTAAGGGAGAGTGTTTCAAGAGAGGACCCTATTCCTAGTTGGACAGTAGGCAAGGATGGGATCTTTAATTTCCATGGGTGCATGTGTGTGCCAACAGACATACATGAGGAGATGATGTATGATTTTTATTCCTCAGTTTGGGCAGTTCATCCTGGTGTCACCAAGATGTATCGCGATCTTCATCGCCAGTATTGGTGGCCAGGTATGAAGGCGGATGTTGCTGGTTTCATCTTGAGATATTCTACTTTTCAGCATGTGAAAGCGGAGTATCAGTGACCACCAAGCCTTTTACCGCAGTTACTCATTCCTGATTGGAATTGGAATGATGTCGCAATGGACTTCATGACCGGCTTTCCGAGGTCACCTCGAGGGAATCATGCAGTTTGGGTTGTCATCGATAGGCTTACGAAGGTGTCTCACTTCGTGACGATCATGGAGACCATCAGTGTTGAGGAGCTGGGGTGGTTCTACATTCGAGATATTGTACATCTGCATGGACAACCACACTCCATCGTTTCAGACAGGGATGCACATTTTACTTCTCGGGTCTGGCAGGGGATTTAGAAGGCTTTGTGTACACATGTACATTTGAGTACATCATACCACCCCCAGATAGATGGCCAGTCCAAGTGTACGATTTAGATGCTTGAGGATATGCTCCAATCTTACATTCTGGATTATGGAGGTTCTTGCGAGAAACATGTACCTCTTGTGGAGTTTTCCTACACTAATAGTTTTCAAGAAACTATTCAGATGGATCCATATGAGGCTTTGTATGGTAGGCCATTCCGATCACCCTTATGTTGGTTAGAGGGAGGAGAGGCAGCTTTGCAAGAACCTCATCTGGTTTAATAGACCACCGAGCAGATTGAGTTGATTTGAAAGAGGATGGCTACAGGATAGTCTCAACAGAAGTCTTGTGCTGACCAGTGGAGACGACCTATGGAGTTCGAGGTCATGGATCAGGTTTTCCTGCATGTCTCACCAAGGTAGGGACACAAGAGGATTCAGAGACAGGGTAATATTTCACAGAGGTACGTCAGGCCGTTTTAGGTGTTGGAGAGAGTTGAGCTGGTTTCCTATCAGTTGCAGTTACCTCAGAGGTACCTAGAAATGCACGACGTCTTCCACATTTCTCAGCTCCGACGTTACTTTTCAGACCCATGTCATGTCTTTCAACTTGATGAGGTTGAGTTCCAAGTGGATTCATCATTTATGGATCATCCTATCCAGATTGTCGATCGTAATATGAAGGTTCTTCGTGGCCAGGATTTTCCTCTGGTACGGGTGATATGGAAACACGGTTGAGTACATGACGAAACTTTGGAGGGATATGCTGATGTATGATCACAGTGACCATAGCTGTTCGGGGATTCTTCCTCTATGCCTTGTTAGGGAAATTCGGGGATGAATTTCTTAAAGGGGTGAAGTTTGTAAGAACCCAGACTTTCCTTTCAGGTATGTATTTCCATTTTCTGGAGTTTTTTAGAAAAGAGAAGTTTCTGGAAAATTTTGAAGTACACACCATGTACTTTGATGCCGCTCGAGGTTGTGTGTGAGATGTGTCATGACCATGCACACGACCATGTATGGGTGATGTGGAGGGCGCCTAAAGTTGAGTATGGAAAAGGAGATTACACGTCATATAATTCAAAATTACATTCTGTGTAATTTTTTTTTCATTAAACCGACTGGGGTTGCGTCTTAACCCCAAAACTATCTTCTTCTCTAGTTTCTTCAACTGAGACCATCCCATACTACCGCAGATCTTCATCTAACCCCTGAGCCTTCGTCCTTTCTTTGAATAGACAACTATCAATTGCGTTGGAACTACAGTGGAAATCTCTTCCTTCTTCTAGAGGGTTGTTTTCCAATTCATCCTCTTTCTCACGTTATTGTAGGATCAAAATTTTATACATTTTCTTAGATATATAAAGTTCCTAGGAAACTCAACCTTCAAGGTCCATGTATATCGATCTCCTAACATCAAGGTAGGTGGTTTGTGCCTTTCGGTAGAATGTCTTTGAGTATTTTGTGCAAATTCCACCAATACCCTTGAACGAGGTATTGTGTGTCTACTGTTTTTCCCTTATTGTTTTCCTGCTTTGCTTATATGCTTGAGTAGAGGATATTGTGATTGAATAGGGTAATTTTATTATTCCTTGGTTGCTTTTACAATGCTTTTTTTCTTGTTATGACAGTTGGTCTAGTTTTTCATGTTAGGCTATTGCTAGTTTCATGCATAGTTTGAAGGATAGTATGATTGTTCTTCCATGCTGAGATGTTGTAGATGCTAGCCAAGTAGTCCTTGAGGATACTTTGGTCATTACGTGATGTGATACTTGCTGATTTTACCCATGGCTGTGATAACCTAGTGTAGCAGACCATAGGGATAATGGATGTAAGGGCTTATCCAGAGTGTCTATAATTTACGATGTGAGACCACAGGGGGAATTGACGTGGAGTACTTCCTCAAAGTGTCTATAGTTCCTCGTCCTGGGCCACATTGGGAATGAAACGTTGAGTGTTTCCCTAGAGCTCATTTAGTATGATACATGACCATAGGGGGAATTGATAGTGAGTACTTCACCAGAGAGTCTATTCTTTAGCTGAACCAGAGGGGTGAGACTATGTGTGCCTCCAGGAGGGTTTCTAGTACTTGTAGGTTGAACCATAGGTGTTAGGATGTGAGAACTATCCAGAGGTTACATGTTTGTTATACTTTCTTGAGTGACTATTTAATTGTTTTTAATTATGTGCTAGAAATTGTAGATTGTTTGTTGTTTAGTACATCCATGTTTACTGCTTTTTGTACTTTTACCTGCCATATATTCCCTGATTGTTAAGAACAGATCTTTGGATGGTTGCCTATTAGGAATTTGTCTTACACCTTATTTGGGACATGATTTTGGGCCCAAACAGCTTATATTATTGCAGGTATAGATAAAGTCAAGCACCCTTCTACTTGAGTTTCATGATGGAACTAGAGATGGAGAGCATGGGACCTAGGAGAGGCTTGCGATGCCAAGGAGTTTCTCATCTGTTTTTCTTTGGTACTTTGGTTTAGTAATGTATTCAGCATTGTGAATTGTTTGGCTGTTTTTCTAGACTGTGTGTGCCTCCCAGAGGGTTGATAGTGAATGTAGGTTGAACCATAGGGTTTAGGCTCTGAGAACTACCGAGAGGTTACCTGTTTATTCTACTTTCTTGAGTGACTGTTTACTTGTTTGTAATTATGTGCTAGACACTGTGTATTTTTTGATGTTTAGTACTTCCCTGTTTATTACTTTCTGTACTTCTACCAGCCATATATTCACTGACTGTTAGACATAGATCTTTGGGTGGTTTCCTATAGGGACTTTGTCTTACACCCTATATGGGCCATGCTTTTGGTCCCTAATAGATTGTATTGTTGTAGGTATTAATAAGGGCAAGCTCCCTTCTACTTCACGTTCCTGATTGCACTAGAGCTAGATACCATGGGACTAAGCTGAGGTTTGCGATTCTGAATAGTTGATCATCTGTTTTTCTCTTGTACTTTGGTTTAGTACTGAATTCAGAATTGTGACTTGTTTGGCAGTTTTCTTAGACATATATGTTTCATGCATCATTTACATATATAACTACTCCAATTGTTTATTTATCAGTCTTCCGCTGTTATTTTTGTTGTATATTTACTACTTATGCTGCTGTATGTGTTGTTACTTTAACTATTTACTTTTCCAATAATGGAATACATTCCCCTCTATCACACCCAAGGCCCTCACTGCTAGTCAGTGGCCTTTGGGGTTCGGGGAAATTCCCTTGAGGCCATGTGACCAACCAGGTATGGGGAACCTCTAGGTGGATTCTAGAAATGGGCATTACAATGTTTTCATGGATTATTATCTTGACTCCCATATGATTCGTGTCTTATAAATACCATTTTTTATTCCATATCTAATGATTATGTACCTTGATATGCATGGTGTCATCTTTAAATTATATTTTCATTTTCTCATACCCTTATGTAGGTGGTATGCTTATGTACATCCGCTATTTACCCTTTCTATGAATTAAAGATCACCCCTATATTATGTTTTATTTCCCTACATTATGAATAATTTTTGTGTGTAGAATTACTATTTGAGAATATCTTTGTTGAAGACATTGAAAATCTTTAACAAATTTTATGTCATTTTTCCAAGTGAAAAAAACTAGTAAAGTTCACATCCATGTAATTTTTTAATATGATGAATATTTATCTATAGAGATATAATATCAATGTATGTTAATGATATGTTTTTATAACTAATTAATATTAAATACATCTCATCCCAAAACCATTACTAATGAAAAGAATTCATCTCTGAATATTCTTATGATTCTTATTTTCATCATAGATCCTCCACCATTCTATATTTCACGAAGAAAATCCCCTAAAAATGCTCTGTGGAACCAATGAATAGTCACCTAATGAATTGCTTCTATGATATTTGGTCAAATCAATGGTCAAAACGAACATCGATGATGAGAACTCATAGAATAGAGGGAGAAGGGAACAAAACAATAATGTGAATAATCCTTTACATCCATAATAAAAATGACCTTCAATTATACCACATGAAAAAAATTGAAATTGGGTAAAATAATTGTTCCAAAAAAGATAACCATCATGTTCTTATTTTATATAATAAATAATGAAATTTGTAGGATTGGTGCTCTATCTCCCTCTTTCAAAATTGTCTATGGTTATGAGGATAATCCTAAAGATTTTACAAAAATTGGATTATATAGATGATCATTACAAAAAATGTAAAATTAATTATATTTTATTATTTATGTTCATTAATATATTTTCAACTATCATATATGATGCCTCACTGTGGAACCTAATGCTACAAAAACAGAAGTAATGCCGGAGCTAAATCCAGCACTCAATATTCAAATTTGATTCTAGTTTTCTCATCTAAGACACTATTTAATAGAAAAAAGTAATTTTGTTGAATCTATCTTGAATGGAATAATAATAATATATTATTGTTTAGGAAACACAATACCATAATTTCAATTCAAACTCAACCCTAGAGTAAACGCCATATTTTGAAACCAATAAAACCATTCAAAAAAATCATTGTCAAAATATATGGTAAAATAGAAATTTTATCCTTGGTAAGGTCCTCAGTCATTAAAAATCATAATAAAATTGAGTCACTCTAGAGTAAAAATCAATGATAATATATAATCACATCCATTGAAATTTTAATCCCCAAAATGTAATCATTTCGGGAAAAGAAAGAAAGGATTAGGATTAATCTCATGTGGAACACACACACCATCACATGTAATTACATAATATTAAATACCTTATTTATATGTGAACCCACTATATCTCCATCTATTTTAGAGGATGGGTTCCTTCAATAATTATATTTATGGCCATATTCCTTCCAAAATTAAAAAATTAAATCGAGATATGTATCCCCACACTGAATGATTTACCTAGCTAGTAAATTTCAATAAATTATCTACCCAAATCATGGTATGAGAAAAATCTAACAAGTCGTCGAATAGTACCACCAAAAATACAATAACAGTTTCATCCCCAGTGGGAGTATATATATAAACATATTTTATGGAGTGTTCTTCATGGTCGACATGGGGAAAACTAATCCGAGCTACCCATACACACCAATCTCATTAACAAATTAATATGTTGTCATTGGAAAAAAATTAGGTTATATGATTATTTGGATTCACACCAACAGACTCCTCCAGATACTACAAATAAAGATCATGCTACATCATCACTAAATTTATCTCTTTGGTAAACATGATCATTGCAATCAAACCACAATTCTTGAATTCTTGAGCTTCTCCCCTTTCAAATATCAATTTTAAACTAAATCACAAATATATTTAAGATATCATGACAGGGTTATCATCGATCATTTTTTGAAAGTTATTGAGCAGAATGAATTGTTAACAAAAACTAGATATACCAAATCTGATTAAATACTAATTCTGAGACCTAATCTACTACAATTCAATGCAGGTAGTCATAATCATTCAGGAAACATTACTGTGACATAACCAAACCCAATGAATGGCCCTTTCCAAGTGATGTCCAACAAAACAAACCTGAGGGGAACTTCCACCTCCCCAAAACCATGCTATAAAAGTGATGGGTATATCTAATCATAATAATTAGTATTTACTCATCAAAGATCATTTAGGAAAATTGTGGCCTATTGATATGATTCCCATATAAATACCGATCACGTGGACCAAGGAATAATATTTATCGACCTAAGGAATTAATGGAGTTATTTTGACATTCCAGGAAGGCCCTAATATCTGTGAATAGCTATTCACACTAGAGACATAGATGATACAATTACCATAGCATCCTTCACCCAAATAAATGTTTGATGACGCAATTTTCTACCAATGGTGAGTAACATCTCCTCATTCATTCTAGAATAAAATTCGTAACGATAATTATTTAGGTAATGTATTCATTCCTCAAGAATATAGTCGTTGTCTATAGAACATCAATTAGAACAACATGGCTATGATAATCTGATCTCCACATCCTATTTATTATCAGTTTGTGAGGTAACATGACACTCCATGAATTTGGAATACATATTATTATAATTTTAAGGATGCATAGGATCAACCCCAAATAACCTCTAGGATATATTAGGGTATCAACATATTGAATCCAAATATTTTCTCATCATTCATAAAATTTAGGTTTTTCTATACACTTTCTTTGACCCAAGGATCAATTATATGTCCCCCCTCTAAAATAGTCATGGATTAATCAGTATTCATAGAGTGGGAATGTCTATTCCACGTGCATAGTTCATTAACACAACCTCACAAAATTAAGGGAATCTCACCCAACATCCATATTGTTTCTCCTTTTTCATCATCTAAAGGGTCTTACTCACTCTTGTAGATAGAATTCCAACTATACATTAAAATTATATTCACCTGATGTTAACCGAAGATATAACTGAAATTCCCCAAGGTGTATATCATCACTCCATTTCTCTATTATATAGAATCATCCAGAATGGAATCCACATCCACCATGTAACGCCCCGACCCCAGTTACCCAGAGTCGGTGCATTATTGCGTAACATTGGCATGATCACAAAATATCATGTCTCAAAAGACATATTAGTTTAGTAGCCTTGTAAACACTAGATACTTTCATAAATGTTACATTAAATCATAAAGTGAAAAACTAAAATTACATAGTATCCATTTTCCACACTCATATCCCTTTCATACTATCCCTATAGGTCATTCCTAAAATACTTCTTAACATCCTGGAAAAATTAAAACATTGAAAGGGGTGAGCTCAGATGCTCAGTAAGGATCAAAATATAGCAGAAGCCTTCATAAATAAACATTAACATTTAAGGAAATGTATAACTAAAACAAAATCCTTTTAAACTTGAACATCAACATAATATTGAAAAAGTAAAATGAGATAATGCCATTTACTTATTCACGTAGATATTATACTGGTTGAATAATCACATTCAATATCAATAACCAATTTCACAAGGATGGAATGCATAATTCCAGACTATCATAAACACATAGCCAAGGCCTCGTGCTAAGACAACAAATAATATTTTGTCAGGGCCTTGTGCCAATAGACAATTTTGTCTCATGAGACCTGCTGATGCATCGAGGAGCTATAGCGGGCTCCACCCCTCACATATTAAGTCCAATGCATTCCTCATATGAATAGGTTTAAACATATCATAAACCATAACATAATCGTATCATATAAAACATGCATAAAGGAAACATAACATTTCCACATTTCAATCACAAGATATCAATACAACACATTGATATAATAAAAACACTTTCAACGCCATTTTCAATACCAAAATAAAGGAAAATTAAAACTTTTTATTTACTTTTCATTTAAAAAAAAATTATTGCTTGTAGTGGAAGACAAAACTCAAATAATGGTCACGGAGGCAATGAATTCATTGTCACCATATACGTAAGAAAAAACATTCCTTCTGTCGTTTAGTAAAAATTCTTTATATAAAAAGATTCCTTTTGAATAAAAGTAAATGTCAAAGGGGTTTATACACCGTATAAAAGAAATTTGTGTATAAAGAAAAATATGCCTCAATGAAAGGGGATTGAGACAAAGTCCCTTACAAAGAACATTTTTTAATAAAATATATCAATTATTTTTAGTCATTATATGTACACATAATGAAGTACAAATAAAATATAGGACATAATAATATCATGACATAATTTGAAAGTAGGAGATTTAATGGAAATTGGGTTAAGAAGTTCCCTTACTTCGTGTCCAACTTGACTCGACCTCTCTTTAACCTCCTGAATAATAAACTAGAGTTAATTTATAATTGCATAAGAACTTTTTTCAATTTAATTATTCCTTTTATATCACTTATTACCATGTTATGAACATTATGTAATTATTTAAGTTAATAACGGCCGTTTTGTCGATCTTTGGTACATGAGTCAAAAATAAAATTCTTACAATTACATTTGTTCGTGTGGTAAAATATCCATTATATCAATAATTATATTCATGATTTAGATATCATATATATAATATATATCCAGTATATACATGCATTTATAATATTACATAACATTTAGAGGTATGAAATTAAATGCAACGTTCATGGAGATGGTAATCCGTAAGTACGCATGAACGCTACTTTCATTCCTATTTTGTATTTAATGGAATGAAGTGATAATTATATAGAGGTATAATATAATTAAATTATTATATAATTTATAATACCATTTACTCCATCCTTTATACCTCTCACATATGGCATTAATGATTCAAATCACATTGAGGGGGCGGTAGTCCGCACTTCCGAAAATGAAATTATCACGTTAACCCATAATGGAAATCATAATGGTATGTCATAAATGAAAAATACAAAATCATAAGAAAAAAAACATAATATGTATCATATATAAATAGAGTTTCATCATAATGGCCACCATGAGAGGTGTTATATGAGTGTTGAACAATCATTGTTTCGTAAGGCAGAAATTCACCATCCACAGAAACATTATGTTCTTTAACAATTAGATGTAGGTGTGTGTAAGTGTAAATAAAATACTTCTCATAAAAACATCCCAGTATATTGATGATACTGGTTTTGTTACAAAATAAAATAATACAAAGAGTTTATGGGGTTGGAGATGAAAAATAAAACAAAACAACATTAGAGAAGACATTACCTTTAAATCAGGTAACTCTTTTTGATTTGAGCGAAAGGATTCCTTGGGAAAACATCTGCCCAAAGTGAGGATTCTAGGAGTAAGAGAGGAAATTTGGGAGAGTATTTGGGCATAGTTTGGCCGAGCCAAATGGATTTAAGGTGTGAATAAGGTGGTAGAGGTGGGGACCTTTTATAAGAGGAGAGGAGGGGCACTCTTGGAAAGTAATGAAATGTTACTTTATTATAAATGATTGTCGGATTTTAAATGTACAAAACTTATATTTTTCGAGGATAAGGTGATAAGGGTTCGAACTATACTCATCCAATAGTCTTTGGACAATTGTAATTCTTAGATTTTACATTATCCATCCATTTTATTAAAATCGTTAATTAATGTGGTAATTGCTTCTTCATCATGATGTCATTAAAAATTTAATTTATTTAGTATCTAAAAATAAAAAAAAAATTACCATGATTTAGGAAATATTTTTTTCTTTCCAATGAATATTTCTTGTCAAAAAGTTAACTTATATTACCCCATGTAATAATTGTTTTAGTAAAACAACACATGTTTGTGACAATTTTATTTTTACTTTAAATAAAAAGTTATCAATGTCATTTTCTTAACCAAGTAGCTCCATGGGGTCCCCAAGTTTACCCATGGATTTTAGTGCTCATCAATGGCTCATCCAATAATGGTAGGACAGGTGTAATGGTATTTTGATATTTTTATAACATCATTTTTACCTTTAATTTCACTAATTACATTTAATCGCGATTAATTAAACTTAAAAGTTACTATTCACCAAAAAAATTATTTTAATCCCATTGAACCACATTATACCTCCAATTGACAACCATGTATGTCAGATTTTTTAAAATAAAATCACATAAGTGGTAATGATACATTTAAATGAAAATTAGTTTTTTAACTACCACTTAGTGGTTTCACTATTCATAAAAAATTGAAGCTTTTCAGAACAATGCAAAAAATTTCACCCTAAGATATAATTGATATTCCAAATTAAAAAAGGATGTCTGTTTTAAAAAATTCCAAACATATATGTTTCATTAATTAATTTTATAATTAATTCCCGCTGTCACAACAAATTGCGTGTATTTATGAAACAATCTATATCAAAAGATTGACAATGGTTTTTGTCCAATTTCAAAGTGAAATTATTTCTAATGAACACCATTGGATAAAATGGTAAAAATATATTCTTATTATACTTTAAAACCACTAAATAGTATAATTTATAACTATAAATTATTTAGATTAAAAAGGTTGTTTTTATGTATTTTTCACTATTCATAAAAAATTGGAAGTTCTCAGAAAAATACCAAAAATTCAACATAGGCTAATTTAGATATCCTGAATCCAAAAATGAAGTCCATTTTAAAATATAAAATATATATAATTTCAAAAGGAGGGTATTACTATTCATAATGGCAATTTTTATTGGTCACGGTTTGTTAGAATATCGAACTTGCGTACAATGCAAGCTATTGCATTCTTGAAAGAGAAGCGTATCGTGGAAGCTCGGGGTGTTATATTATCCCCTCCATCATTAAATTGCGTCCTCGCAATTTGAAATTTCTATTTGAAAATAAAAGGTTGAAAATAGAAAATACCTTTGTGGAAAACCCACATCAGTAATAAGGTTAATAAAAATATAACTTTAAAAGAAATAAAGAGAAGTACAAAGGTAACCCGAGATAGCCCATAATAGGATTCTATGAAATTATGGATATGGAGGAGAAACAAACCATCAAGGTCTGATGGAGATTTGTAAAAAATAGGATTAGGAGAAAGTTTAACAACAAGAAAATCACAAACATGTGTTTGGTTAAACGATCATTGATTCCTCAGTAGGAAAAGTTTACCGACAACGTTTTTGTTTTAAGTTACCTTTCATACAGTTGAGGAATTTATTTATGAGATTTACTAAGAATGTAAGGAAATATACATACTTGTCATGTAGACTTTCATTATTTAATAGAATTTTACTACAAACCCATCTTTTACTCAAAAAGATAATAGAACACAACAACATTATATTTATCCTAATCGTATAAGGTTCCAAATATTAACACATACCATTCAGATTAGGAATACTATTTTGTAATAACCAGGGACTTCCTGTAGGCTAGTGGTAGGTAATAAAGGCATGTCACACTATGGTTGTGGGTTCGATTCCTACATCTTTGTCTGACGCGATGGGTTATCCCCCAACCTGCAGGTTGTCCTTTTCCTAAAAATATATTATTATAATATTCCAAAAGTAATCTTCAGAAATGTTTTATTCATAAACAATGCTATTCAATGTTCAACTTCATCCATCCCAACCATTATAGTTATCCAAAATATCTCTGTCCATACTTTCTCTAAAAGGTCTCTTAATTCCAAAATCAATTTATCAGATTCCCCAAACAAAGTAAAGTTTCTCTTATTGTCACATACTAAAAATATTATTACCTTCATCATAATAAAACCATAATGAAAACAACAAGTACTGCAGTACAATCCTTATATATATCACATTATTCTTATAACCAGAATATAATCCTTGAGTCCGAAAGCAACAATACATTAATTATTCCACTTCAACTGTAGTAACAGCATATGATTGTCTATGATCCCTTGGACTTTTCTAAGGTAAGTTTCCCTGATGCTTAGGACTTTTATTTGCATAATTCCCCATTTCCCTACAATTGTATCATTCAACATTGATAGCCTCTTTCTTCCCCTTGCAATCACGAACCTGGTGACCTTTTTATCCACATTCATAACAAACTCCCATTCCTTTTAGGCATGTACTGGGGTGATTCTTTCTACAATTATCGCATAATGGAATATCCTTCTTTCCCGTTTTCCGTTTATCTATCTCTTGTTCCGCTGTTCTCTTCTTCTCTTGCTTTACTTTGTAGTCATAAGACATAGAGAATTACTTTTCTGTCTTGATAGCACATGAGACAATATCTTTATATGTTGAGAAAGATTGTGATACTAAAGATCGATGGAGAAATGGTTTTAACCCATCAAATAAATAGTCAATATTACTTCTTAGGTTATGTATATAATCTGCACCATGCCTCGCTAACCTTGTAAAGTTAGCCTCTTACTTTGTGACATTCTCATCCTCCTTTTGTCCCAGACTCCGAAATTGCCTTTCCATATCTCCTCAATGGTCACAAGGGAAGTATTTTTCTAATAAAATAACATTGAACTCCCTCCATTCCATATTTGATACTTCATCTTCTTCCTTTGTATTTTTAATCAACGACCACCATTGATCAGCATCTCCAGTGAGGCGGTAAACTGCCATGACAATCATCTCCCTTTCGCTACTTCCCAAGGCATGGAATATTTTCTCTAAGGAGTTTAACCTTTGCTCAGCTAATAATGGATTTTTACCCCCATTAAATGTTGGTGGTTTCTGCCTAATGAAGCTGTCTAACATTAATCCTCCACGTTGTGGATCAGGGTGATCCATACGAGTAAGGTTATTATTCATAACCCGAGTGAGTTGTCCTAGTATGGTGATAATTTGATCATCACCAGTTGTATCTCTAACTCCACAATAATTATCTTGAGTAGGAGGAAAATACCTACATGGAGTGCGTGCATTGATACGGTTTCCATTCCTCCCACTAGGCGCCATTTCTAAACAATACGGAATTCCATACTTGTAAAACACTTAACATAAATTTGACAGTTTATGCATACAATCCATAATCATAAAAATGTTTTCTTTGAAAAGTATATCCTCATAAACCCTTCATAATGGTTAGTAATGAAAATGAGAATTATCCTAAGCGTATCCCTAGGGAGTGTCGTAACCAAGAGTGCAGAAAGGCCCGTTGTCGTGCACCAGTTCCCGTTCGAGTCTAGCTCAAAGAGGTGTTTTTGGGTTTTACCCCTAGGTACATCTATGCCAGATCTGCATCTACCTGCTCGTATCCGGACAGGGATGTATTGCTCGGAAAACTCACAAAATCTCTATAATACCAAAATTATAGGAAGTTATTCTATACTAATCCTCAATGTCTATTATTGGGATATGTTCTCTAATCAGATTTTATCTAAATATAGCTTCCAAGGTTAGTACTAAACAGCCTCTGATACCAACTGTAACACCCTGACCCCAGTTACCCAGAGTTGGTGCATTATTGAATAACATTGGCATGATCACAAAAGATCAATTCTCTAAAGACCGATTAGTTTAGTAGCCTTGGAAACACTACATAAATTCATAAATGTTACATTACATAATAAAGTGAAAAAGTACAATAACATAGTCTCCATTTTCCACACTCATATCCCTTTCAGACTATCCCTGCAGGTCATTCCTAAAATACTTCTTCACATCCTGGAAAAATTAAAACATTGAAAGAGGTGATCTCAAATGCTCAGTAAGGATAAAAATATAGCGGAAGCTTTCATAAATAAACATTAACATTTAAGGCAATGTATAACTAAAAAAAGCCTTTTAAACTTTAACTTCAACAAAATATGGAAAAATTAAAATGAGATAATTCCATTTACTTATTCACATGGATATTCTTCTGGTCGAATAATCACATGCAATATCAATAACCACTTTCACAATGATGGAATGCATAATGCCAGACTATCATTACCACGTATCCAAGTCCTCGTGCCAAGACTACAAATAATATTTTGTTAAGGCCTCATGCCAAGACACTAGTTTGTCTCATGAGACCTGCCGATGCATCAAGAAGCTATAGCGGGATCCACTCGTCATTTATTAAGTCCAATGCATTCCTCATATGAATAGGTTTAAACATATCATAAACCATAACATAATCATATCACATAAAACATGCATAAAATAAACACAATATTTCCACATTTCAATCAAAAAATATCAATACAACACACTTATATAATAAAAACACTTTCAAAACCATTTTCAATACCAAAATAAAGGAAAATTAAAACATTGTATTTATTTTTCATTTTAAAAAATGTTATGGCTTGTAGAGGAAGCCGAAACTCAAATAATAGTCATGGCGGCGGTGAAGTCATTGTCAACACATATGTAAGAAAAAACATTCCTTTTGTCATTAAGTAAAAATTCTTCATATAAAAAATTCCTTTTGAATAAACGTAAAAGTCAAATGGGTTTGGGTTTATACACCGTATAAAATAAAGTTGTGTATAAAGAAAAATATACTTCAATGAAAGGATATTGAGAAAAATTTCCTTAAAAAGAACATTTATTTAATAAAATGGATCTATTATTTTTATTCAATATAAGTACACATAAAGAAGTAAAAATAAAAAATATGACATAATAATATCATGACATAATTTGAATGTAGGAGATTAACTCAAAGAATGGGAATTGGGTTAAGAAGTTCCCTTACCTCGTGTCCAACTTGACTCGACCGCACTTTAACCTCTTGAATAATAAACTAGAGTTAATTTCTACTTTCATAAGAACCTTTTTCAAGTTCATTATTCCTTTCATATCACTTATTACCATGTTATGAACATTATGTAATTATTTAAGTTAATAAGGGTCGTTTTGTCGATCTTTGGTACTTGAGTCAAAAATAAAAATCTTACAATTACAAGTTGTTCGTGTGGTAAAATATCCATTATATCCAAAACAATATTCATGATGTATATATAATATATATCATATATATCATATATATCCAGTATATACATGAATTTATTATATTACATAACATTTAGAGGTAAGATATGAAATGCACCGTTCATGGAGACTCTAAGCCGTACGTACTCAAGAACACTACTTTCATTCCTATTTCGAATTTAATGGAATGAAGTTATAATTATATAAATGTATAATATAATTCCTGTATAATATAATGTATAATACCATTTACTCCATCCTTTATACATCCCACATATGGAATTAACAATTCAAATCACTTCTAGGGGGCGGTAGTCCGCACTTCCTAAAATGAAATTATCGCGTTTACCCATAATGGAAATTATAAAGTTATGCCATAAATGAAAAATAAAAAATCATAAGGAAAATAAAAACATAATATATATCATATATAAAAATAGTTTCATCATAATGGCCACCATGAGAGGTGTTATATGAGTGTTGAACAATTATCGTTTCGTGAGGCAGAAATTCGCCATCTACAGAAATAGTATGTTCTTTAACCATTAGATGTAGGTGTGTGTAAGTGTAAATAAAATCATTCTCATAACAACATCCCAGTATATTGAAGATACTTTTTTTCTTACAAAAGAAAATAATAAAAAAAAATTAGGAGGTTGGAGAAGAAAAATAAAACAAAACAACATTAGAGAAGACATTACCTTAAAATCGGGTAACTCTTTTGGATTTGAGCCAAAGGATTCTTTGGGAAGACTTCTTCCCAATGTGAAGATTATAAGAGTAAAAGAGGGATGTTGGGAGTGTATTTGGGAAGATTTTGGCCGAGGAAAATGTTTTGATGGTGTGAATAAGGTGGTAGAGGTGGGGCCTTTTATAAGAGAAGAGGAGGGGCACTCTTGGAAAGTAATGAAATGTTACATAATTATATAATGCGTTTCAGATTTTAAAGGTCCCTAACTTATATTTTTCGAGGCTAAGGTGGTAAGGGTTCGAAATATACTCATCCAATAGGCTTTGGGACAGTTTAATTATTAGATTTTACATTATCCTTCCATTTTATTAAAATCATTATTTAATGAGGTAATCGCTGCATCATCATAGTGTCATTAAAAATTTAATTTATTTAATGTCAAAAAATTATAAAAATAATTACCATGATGTAGGAAATCTATTTAGATTTACAATGAATATTTAATGTCAAATTTTAACTTATATAACCCCATGTAATTATTTTTTTAGTAAAACAACACATGTTTGTGACAATTTTATTTTTACTTTAAATAAAAAGTTATTAATGTCATTTTCTTACCCAAGTGGCTCCATTGGGTCCCCATGTTGACCCATGGAATGTATTGGTCGGCCATGGCTCATCCAATAAGTGTAGGACAAGTTTAATGGTATTTTTATATTTTTATAATATCATTTTTACCTTAAATTGCACTAATTACCTTTAATCGCGATTAATTAAACATTAAAGTTACTATTCACAAAAAAATTATATTAATCCCATTGAATAAAATTTTACTTCCTAATGATAACCATGTATGTCGGATTTTTGAAAATAAAATCACAGAAGTGGTAATGTTACATTTAAACGAAAAATCAGCTTTTTAACTACCACTTAGTGGTTTCACTATTCATCAAAAATTGAAGTTTTTTAGAACAATGCCAAAATTTCACCCTAAGGGATAATTTATATTACGATTTCAAAAATGATGTCTATTTTAAAAAATTCCAAACATATATGTTTCATTAATTAATTTTATAATTAATTCCCGCTGTCACAACAAATAGCGTGTTTTTAAGAAACAATATATATCAAAAGATTGACAATTGTGTATGTCCAATTTCAAAGTGAAATTAATTATAATGACCACCATTGGATAAAATGGTGAAAATATATTCTAATTATACATTAACACCACTCAATAGTATTATTTATCTCTATAAATTATTTTTATTAAAAAAGTTGTTTTTAAGTATTTTTCACTATTTATAAAAAATTGGATGATCTCCGAAAAATACCAAAAATTCAAAATAGGAAAATTTCGATATCCCGAATCCACAAATGATGTCCATTTTGAAATATAAAATCTATTTAATTTCAAAAAGTGGATATTACTATTCACAATGGGTATTTTTATTTGTCACGGTGTGTTAGAATCTCGAACTAGCATACAATTCAAGCTATTGCATTATTGAAAGAGAAGTGTATCATGGATGCTCAGGGTGTTACACATCATAGGTAAACGTACTATACAAGAAGGATGAGTTGATAACACTCAACCTCATATGGTGTTTTATTTCTGTCCTAGATCCTCCCACTTTTCTACTAGAATATCCAACTTCTAAGTATATGACTTTATGTGAACAAAGTGAGATAGTGAAAAACCGCATGAGGATCTTTGTGAAAATAAACCATATTTATAACATAGTTCACTTTTATTATTTCCTACTGATAAGAATATATTTTTTTAATTTATCCATTACTGAGGTCATTAGCACTAATTTTTTGTCTCCCCCTAAAACTACTTTGAAATCATCTGGTCCAATAAAAAATAGATCCCTAGTTCCACCAACTATGATATGGGAAGTCCATCCATAACACCATTCTAAAATTCAAGAGGTGAAAAATGGACCCTCTCTCATAGATAGGGTTAAATTACACCAATATTTATAATCTACCAAGGCTCACTTAGGTGACTCTAGATAATATGACATTAGAGGAAAGCTAAACTAATACCCAATGACTCTTCATCTATATTCCCCTCAAATCAATGAGGTTAAAAAAATAATCCAAAATATATAACTAAAAACACTTACAAATCCATTTTACTCTAACATATACAAAACATTTTTGTACAACCTTTAAAAATTATTAATATCCTTTAATGAAAACAAAATCCAAAAATAGGGCACTAACTCCATGTTGGGTAGAGTCGTCTCATCATTTGTTCACCGAGTATATCATCTACTAATTTCTTCTAGTAATGAGTAAACAGTTCAAAATATAAAAGAAAATTTATTAATTAAATTTTAACCTTATAATGTAGTTATTCCCATGCTCGAGTAGATTTTCTACCACCAATGGGTCAAGACATCCTCACAAAATTACGATTCCTCTCACATCATATGCATATAGAATAATCATTCTACCAATTTCCACATCGAATAAATTGGGAACTTCTATCCTTGAAATTATAATGATATTATTCAATAAACTTGGAATATATTACACCTCAAATTATGGAGTGATACCACTTATCACCCATTTCAGAATAGACAACACCTCATTGTCTGTTGTTGGATGATGAGTGGACCAACCACATGCATGACCTTTTAATTTTAGTACCTCTATGTAAATGTTTTTTATTTTCATCATGCTACTTATAAATAGTTGGTCTCACTCATATGGTTTGAGCATATTTGGATGATATGACACAAGAATGAAAATAATTATTATAACTAACCTTGTATGATGCATTTACAGAACTAAAATTATCGAAAAATAAATGTCTTAGAATTTTGAGACAATTAATAGGTTATCAGAATCCTGAGGAATGGATATGTAGGATACCTAACCTACTATAGTCCCACGAGTATCTTATACATATTCAATACCCCCTTAACATTATTACTCTATGTTCCCGATCTATCCCCAATGTGATTACATACATCAATCCCCATGCCTAGGAGAGACGCACATTGATCCCACTCTATCACATACCTACCTACTAAGAACCAACCAAGGATACTAACACACTAAATATGGCATCCAAATACCAACTCAAATTATCAATGATATTTTGACTATCAATTAGTTTGAATTGAAAAGTCATGGGAGGTCAAAGACGATAATAACCTATGACAGACTTGAATATCCAATACACCAGGAAAGAAAACAATCGGTATGATATATATATATATATATATCATAAAAAATGATTAATATAACATAATAATGATAAATATAATATGATTTACAAGACAACCATTATAAGAAAAGAATAAAAAGGATCGAAAATAAAAAACAAAATAGCCAAAAGAAATTAAAACTATTAAGAAGCCCATGCGAAGAGGCTCTAATAATAATTTATATCCAATATGAAGACATCACTATACAATTAGATATTGGTGCCACTAATACATTGAAAACCATGCATCCCTTATAGTTGAAAAGGCATTAAGTCAAAAAAAATTCGAACCAACATTCACCAATCCATATTTGACATGTACATTATACACACTGACATGAAACAAATAAGCCCAATGTCTATGTAAATAGGAGTATAAACATATTCAATTAGACACCACAAAAACAATAAAGGGGCCAAAAATAAATAAAAAACACTAACAATTTAAATTGTTGTTTCTAGGGGAGTATGATTACAAAAAACATTCAAAACCATTCAATGATAATATTAATTACACTGGTGTAGAAAAAATTAATTCAATGAGAGTATTTTATATTTTCTTAAACACTGGGGGACTAGAGAAGATAGAGAGGTTTCGATCATCATAGCACCAATCCTAGAAAATTTTCATGCATAGATAGATATATATTATCAAAATACTAAAGAGTAAAATAATCCAAAATTGAAATCCATAAACTCATCACATCTCAATTCCATCCCTCAACGTGTTGAGGTGTCACAGCTCAAATAGAAGGTTTCACTATCTAGGTTTCTAGTACCCACACCGACTCTGGAAGACAAAAGGTTAATCATATCAACCATGAAACAATCTCATATGATAATGTAGTGTACTCTATAATATTAAAGAGGATAGACCTATGTATGGTCATTAGATTTTTTCAGGTCCAATTGTATAATCTCAAATAACTCAGATATCTAAACAAACAATGAAATTCCAACACTCAGTTTAGAAGCCTCAATTTATTATGTGGTCATTCAAAAAGAAATTATTAGAGGATCCCTATCCAATGAACATGAATAAAATTAAAACTATAGTGGAGGATTCTCTTCATGTTTGAGATTCATTGATGGGAAAAATACAACTACATAGATAGATCTTCCTTACCATGTATTGTGGCTGAAATTATATCTCTATCATAATTAATGTGTAAGGGATCCCTACCCCAAGTCCATATTGGATAGATACTAACTACCTGGGAGGATTCCATCCATTATTGGTGAAATACCCACTCTTCCTAGGATTAGTTATAAAACTAGACATGTGAAATAATTATCCCAGGCTAATTGAGAAGTACATGTGATCTTTTCTTATGTAGTATGCATGTTTATGCTCTACCACCAAACATATGATGAAAAATCCAAGTACACGTTTTTACTATTGTACTCACAAAGTGTGTGGAATCTTGGATAAGAACTCAACATGTGCCACTCTCCAAGTCATTTATTATCTTACAATACATTAGGCTTGGCCCAACACATATGATGTATAGGGGAAAAAATTACTTGGAAATTTAAACCATGTACAAGGTGACCTACCCATATTATGGTTACACGATATGCAGAGAAGTTCCACAGCCAAGAGATATTTAACTCCACCCAAAAACCTGGAACGATATCAAAGAGGATGGAATGTGTCTATTATTTCAAAACTAACACCTTGTATTCGTAAAATATTCCAATATTAATGTTTTTGATGTTTCTTCTATTTACAATATACACATTCTTTATTACACTCTTTATCAAGACAAAAATCCCCAAAATCCACATTCAATATCATCAAATCCAGATTAGATGTTAGAATCTGGTTATATTTTTCTAAAATATCATAATATCATTTATTTTTATTGAATTCATGTTGTTATGATTCTTAGGATGACTAAAAGGTGATTTTTTATTATTACATACACTCCATTTATCATAAAGAATCATTCTTCATATTGAAATCCATGATGAAAACCCACAAAAATAATATATGGAACCAAATACTAATCACATAGTGAAATAGGTATATGATATATAGTCTGAGCACTAAAAAATGGATTCTTATGATGATTGTTCATATAAAAAATAGATAAAGTCACAAAACACCGAATTGAATAATCTTAGATGGATATAGATTCAGTAGAAATCATTTGCAAGACATTAAATGAATATTAAATTTTAGAAAATAATTATTCGATGTCTAGTAACATTCAATTTTCTAATTTGATTATAAAAATTTCACTTTATGTTCTTAGTGATCATTTATTTTTTATTCCATTTTTCAGAAGTAATTTGAACCCACATAAGACAAAATAGATTTTGAAAATCCAAAAACAAAGACCCTGCCTTAAGGGTTGATTAACCGTTAGTGGGGGTGAATTAAATATAGACGTCATTGAATTATATTTCATCATAAAATTTATGAATAACCAATATTAAATAATGTTCATCCACAATTTTTTAGTTTTCAAAAAGTACCTACATTGTATGGATCTTATTATCCCTCTATCAAAATTATTTATAGTTATGTGGTGAACCCAAAATATTTTAATTATATATGTTTATATATCTTGTAACTAGGGAAATTATTGAATTTATTTGATTTATTAACTTAAATCATTTAATCATTTACATGTTTCGGTGACTAAATGTCCCCATGGAACTCGATGTAAACCACATTTATGTCATGCATGAGGTAAATAATATATATATTAATAATTTTCTTTGCTTACCCAACTATGAATAAATATAATAGATATTATAATTTCATCTAACACTCTCATACTTGCAATAATAATAACATAAAATTTTTATTATGTTATTTTTTAATTTAAAAAACACTCAAATATACATGAGAGCTCAATAAAATTGTAAACCCCATATTTTGAAATCAAATAATCCCAGAAAATGTTCTGGGGTCAAAAGCTAGAGAAAAAATCTCATTTTAACCAAGTATTTTTTAGGACATTGAAAAAAATCAAAATTTTATTTCCCACTTGAGAAATAAATAATTGAATTAAATTATTAATATATAACATCATCATTAATGATAATGGGAGATCAAAGAATTTATTTGAGGATGAAAACACTTCACTTCAAAAATAATTTTTATAATTTTTTTTAGATTTTTTCTGTCAACAAATTATTTATTTATGGTTAAAATATTTAAAATTTTAGGATAAAAACCATGTCAATGAATTATTCATTTAGCGTTATTTATTATGACTCAATTTCTTTGAATATGAATAATTTTATTTTTATCTTTTTATCTTAAATAAAAATAATTTTGTTATTTTTTGTTATTTTATTTAAACTAGTTGTTTATTTATAAAATCTATTTATTTATTTATTTTCTACGTGATTTACCTTATATATGTTATAATATAAATGACTTAGTGGGTATATACATTGTGTTTTTTTTTGTTTCTATGTGTAAGATTGTGTTTAAAATTCCAATTTAATATAATATTATACTATAGATGAGGAGTTGTATAAATATATGGATGTTAGTCCATTACTATGATGATTAGTGATTTATTAGTTTCAACCCATAGAAATATGAAATAATATCAATATACAATGATCATTAGAAGGATAAGACTCTTAATATCTATAATCCAAGAAAGGTTTTCCATTACTTAAGACCATCCTGTACACTTATTATTAAAGTGAGTATTCATCATTTAATGGACTATCATATTGAAATAAAGTGTAATAATTCCCACCAAATCAATCATAGATCATTATACTGATATTTCACAGTAATTGTTTTCTTTTAATGGTTATAAGATTCAAAATGTTTCACAAAACCCCCTAAAAGTAATTTTATCTATACTATGTTATCACATAGAAGTCTGACATGTATAAAAGTAAAAACCCCCTTATATATGATATCAAGATTCTTTGTTACTATATTAATTCCATATAAATACATTTTTTTGACTTATCCTTATGAATATTGGTCAAACATATCAAAATTTATCACAATTTTTATGGAGGTATTATCACATTCATTATAAAAATTGATTAATTGGAATGAATGGATAGATCATATAATGACGTTATATTCATTCAGGATCTTAAAATTTAGAGTGTCTATTTATCAAATAACAATAGATTTAAAATCATAGAGTGTCACCAAAGTCGTTTAGAAAAAATTTCTTTAATAGAGTATACTTAAACGTGTAGTTTTTATTCAGATATTGAAATGTAAACCATGAAATACAACCTTAATCAAATAGTCTGAGACAAATGTGTAGGTCACATAATTAATCATCCAGACAAAATTTTTTATTTTTCATTGAATATTTGGTTTGTTAGTAAAAATAGAATTACTAAACTGTTTACTATGGTTCATATATTTTCATGGGAATATAAAAAGAATAATTTCTAGGAATATACAATGGTATTTTTAAATATAAATACAACATAATGAAAATGTTAAATTATTTTCAATAGACTTATTATTTAAGGAGGGGACAAGGAATTGTTATATAATTTTTATACTATAGAATTAAAATGATAGGTTTATATTTAATGAAAAATTATTCAATATTTTATTCCATCATCTAGAATCACTTCCCTAAGGAATGATATTTTTTTTAAGGAAAGTCACAATATAATAATAGTTTGAGTGTGGGAAATAATTAAAAATATATGTTTTATTTGACTAAATAAATATATTAATGAGAATATTTTCCATTATTTCTCCTTCAAAATTATTTTTAATTAGTGACGTGTACCATATAGTTTCATCATCAACAATGAATTTGACTGAAAGAATCATCTGTTGGAGCCAAGGGATTGCTTGAAAAAAAAAGACCGAAATTCAAAATAATTTTTAATAAGGGGTGTTTCAAAAATATACGTTCACATTGTATATCCTATTTAATCCAAATTATTTTCATCTAAACATGAGTAAATATAAAAAATTTAGAGAAAATAATCTATAAAAGATAATTTATAAATAAACTCTTTTCATGGATTTTTGACGTGATGCCTCTAAAAAAATTCACTTACCAATGTTCATTGGTTAATGATAGGAAAAATTGTGTTATTTATGACCACCATTGAGCATCTAAACAACCAATTTTATCCATTGGTTGAAACATAATTAAAAATTATAAAATTTATATGGGTATAACCATAAAAAATATAGAATATTGTTTTAGTGTCAATTTCAAAAAAAACTCACCTTTCAAGTAGAGAAGAAACGATATCCAAAAAAACATTCCCAAAAATGATCCCAAATGGTTTTCCTTTGAAACATGCTCAATTAATACATCATATTTAAAAATAAAACAACATTGATGAATATTAAAATAAATTAAAAAATGTTAAATTTTAATTGTATATTATTTTTTTGGCTTTAGTGTGAACATTGAATAAGAAATCATGTAAATTAAAAGATCATCCAATTTAACAATACCCCTATAATAAAGTGTGGAAAATATATTTTATATTTTTACTACATAATCACAATGTCTAACTGAGGCCAATAATTTGAGGACATTCATATTTTATTCAAATACGTAATATAATTCCCCTAATACTACTTCTGTATGGTTGATTTAATTTTTCTAGGAAATCAATGAAAACATTTAATATTGCATGTAATGAAAAATAATTTTTATTTTCGGAATAATGAACATGGCCTTCTGGATTTTTTTGTGGTTCCTTCACAATCCATTGTATATTTTTCAAATTCAGTTTGATAACCCCAATGAGTGATCTCAAAATTTGTTTATTATTCTTTAATTTTGATGTTATGAAATCATCAATCTAGGGGATAACACAATTACCCCCTATTATAAACAAAGATAATGAAAGAACTTAATAGAGATTGTGCAATATTCCAAGACCTAGATCCATTATATGTTATTTCATTATTGTAAACGATTAACTCTATCATATGAAGACATTATATTAAATGGATGAATGGGAAAATATTCATATAGAAGATGATAAGTAAAGTCCATATCATTGATGTAAAATCAATTTACAAAACTCATGCATGTCACTTACATCCACCAAAAATATATCGAAAACAGAAAATAATTTTAGAATAGAATTCAAGAAACATCTATCCTCCCTCAAGGATAAGCCTTAGGTTTTTCATTCATTCTCGAGTGAAAGAGGTCATGGAGCAATATTTTAAAATAAGAGAATGAGGGAATGAAAAAGAACCAAATGAGATAATATATCATTAAAAAAATAGTGGGTGTAACATTTTATTAAATCAAAATTTTGATACATTATAAAACTAAACTCTATTGAAAAAATTATTATAAAATACCAACATAACAAAGATGCAGTTTCCAACTATGATTCTCCAATATCTTTTTAGGTTAATCCTGGCTTATATTTATAGAGGTAGGAATCATCTATATATACCTCATTAAAATACCTTATATATTTATTTATCATTATATGGATTTTAATATATAATTTTTTTAAAATCCAGTGAATTAAATATCAAGATATATTGAATGTTTCCTATTTTGAGTGTGGACACATTCTCCATAGTGAAGGTAGTGGTGCTTACTATTATTTTTCACTATGGTAGCACATCCTATACTACCATTTAGAATATTATATAATAGACACATGGTATCACACTCATGAAACCATCATATACCATTGCTTGATCATAAATCATTATAGTATAACCTGTGATAGTAGCATGTTAGTTGTTGGTAGCTCCTTATATCCCATGAATGGATATACCATAGTACAATCTACCTCCACAGTGCATCTCATATCTTGTCTTTATTCGTCCTGGTGAGCTGATTCTATACATGATGTAACCATAGTATCACCCATCTTCATTTGGACCTTCTACTGTCATATCTCACTCTATGATACATCATCATCAACCATCACTCATAAATAAATGTTTTTCTATTTCTCCATCCATGATACAAGATCTACCATTTGATTCTTTAATGATACTACCATCTTTTATGACCATCTAAAATTGTACATTATCGACTATTTATGTATTATACCATTGTATTTTCATATACCATTTATTTTCATTGGGGTAAAAACATCAGTTCTCAAAGGTAGTTCATTATCTATCATGACCTCTGTAACACCCCGAGATTTTATGAAAAATATTATTTTAATTTCATTAACGTCTTATGTTGTATTCTACACCAAGATTACCTTGCGCTATACGCAACACCGTATTAGCTTGCAGTATACGCAACACGATTCTTGGACCGTGTTACACACAATTTTGATAATAATTATTCTACGCAACATTGAGTATATATATATATATATATATTAAATGTATAAATGAAATATGGTTGGATTCTATTATACGAAACAATGAAGGATTCTTTCACAAGACGCAACCCTGACTTGGCTTGCATTACACGCAATCGCGACCTTCCTCGATAGCGTGTGTTGTACGCAATACCGGGTTTTAATAAACAATGTTATATTATTATAATATTGTCATGAACTAGCCGTTATGAATAGTATTAACTAAATTTTGAATTTTATAACATTATTATTCATCTTACACATTTCTAGAACATGGTATAAGAACAAAATAAATTTTTCGGGTAAAATAAGTATTTTTCAAAAAAATGCAGTTTTGCCGCCTTTTGATGGCACACCCACATTAAATCTATTTTTTGACATGTTTATAAGTTAAATTTGACAAAATAAAATTCTTCTTTGGAATCAAGAAATAAAAATTTACTTTGGATAAATTTTTCATATTATTCTGGTAACTTTCACATTTTAATGAATAGTAAAAACACGCTATATTTTAATTAAAAACAACTTTTTTCATCGTAATATCTTATGTGGTTAAATTATAATATTGAATGGTTTTAAAGTATAAATAGAATATATTTTTACCATTTAATATAATGTATGTCATTAGCATTGATTTTACCTTGAATTCGTAGGTTAAATCAATTCAATCTTTTGCAATGTTTTAAACAAAAACCCGTTTTTATTCGACAACGGGATTAATTTTAATTTAATTTCTGCAACTTCTGTGTATGGAATTTTAAAAAATGGATTCCATATTTGGAATCAGTGGGTCCAAATAATGTTAATAAGCTGCTTTTTATTTTTGGGAATTATGAATAGTAACTACGGTAAATTTTATTTACCATAGTTAAAGGTAAATCGGGTAATTAAGGGTAAATATAATATTTTAAAATTACCCTAACAAATGTCAAAATCCTATTGGATGACTAAAAGTCGACCCATACCACCTAAGGGTCAGATTAGAATCATTTAATGAACATTTGTCCATGAAAATAACTTAATTATTATTAAAACCAAAGAAAGTGACAACATGTCACTCTCTTAAATTTTATAAGTATATTAATTTTAATTTAGTGATAAACTTCATGAAACTTCGAACATGAATAGTCTAAAGAAAGCTAATGAAATTATCTACATCATTTTTATAATTTTTATGGATTAAATAGTTATCATTAATTATGACACAATAGTGATGCAGAAATTGTTTATCTAGTGAAAAATCAAGAATAATGTTTTTTTAAACTAATAGTGACCATAAAATGCACAAATACCTAACCAAAACTTATTGGACATGTAAATGTAAACCATAATCATCCAATGGTCGAATATTTGACCATTTGGAGCCTTATAAAAGCGATTATGACACTTATATTATTTTATGCCAAAGTTGTCACCTTCATAATTTAATAAATATAACAATTTAAATATTGTGATTTTAAGATGATAAATTCGAGTAAAAGTATTATTGTGAAAGGAAATATATTTATCTTCATCATAGAATTTTATTTTAAATTTTATACAACAAATAAGTATATTAAATAATTATACAAAAATGATGTAGTAATTATTTTATTAAGAGATAAACCAAATAAATGGTTTTAAAAATAATAAAATAAATTTTATATGAACTATTTAATGTGATACACTAATTTTATAGATACATATGACATTTTATTAATATATTAAAGCTTTTATTTCGAACATATCTTCTGTATATATTTTATTTAAATTCAAATAAATGAATAGTGTCAAAATTGACACTATTGTTATTTTACAAAAATAACATATTATAAAATTGTTTAAAAATCACAAAAATATTTAAAAATTATAAATTTATATTTATATGGTCTATAATGTTATAAAGTAAACAATTATGGAAAATTCACAACAAATAAGTAATTATTTGTTATAATTTAAAATTTAGAATTTTATTACCACAAATAAACTTAAATAGATTAAATAAGGATAAATCAAAATGATAAGGTTTAAAATATGATCCAAACATGTCTAAATTTGATTGGTTGATGAGATTACAACCCTATCTCATCTAATCTTTGAATATGAGTCATTTTTGGAGGTTTTTATGTGGGGTTAGATTTATTATAAATTAATATTTTTATGAATTCCTAAGGTGCCCCTCTCCTCCCTTATAAAAGGGCACCTCCTCCCCCTCCTCCTCACACCAAATTGAGCACTCAAGCTCGGCCAAACCCTGAAAAAATCCCTTCTCCACTTCCCTAGAATAGTCCTAGAGGTCCTGGTATTCTTCAAAGACCAATCTTAGTTCCCTAAGTGAAGGATTCAAAGAAGCGTTCCAAAGAAGAGGTAATATCCATTACCGATCTTTTCAATTTCATTCTTCTTCAACTTCTTCTTCTTTAGTTGTTTCATGATAAAGTAATAACATCAGTATTACTTACATACTTATATGTTATTATAAATATGAAACAACCCTAATTCACCTTCTATCCAACCTACGGAAAAATGAAATCACCGCGCGTGCGTACGTACGGAATACCGTCTCCACGCCGTGGTGTAATCTATTTTCCACCATCACTTTAAAAGGATGGGTATAATGGTGTAATGAGTAACTATTTATGATTATTATAAAGTAATATTGATACTGAAATAATATATATAAACTCCAATACAGTTCCACGATCATAGGAACGATATCATCACTCGTGCGTACGTACGGAATACCGTCTCCACGATGTGATGCGACTTGTTCTACATGATCATCATTACATAGTAATTATATAAATTGAATGAATAAATATGATATATGTTACACTAATACCATTCTGGATATAAGGTATCTATAACCTTAAAAGAAGATAAGAATGTATTCGGCAAAACACGCATAAGAACAAAAGGCAATAAAGACCCGAGTAACAAGTAACAATGAAATATTACTATCAAGAAGCTAAGAATATGACCATATATGATATCATATCAATATGTATAATTCTGGAATAAGTCAATAACATTATTTAAATCATTATACAGGAGATTCGGACACGTACAAAGAAAATTGGACCTAAGGTAAGGGAAATATCACAATCTCATTTTTATCTGAGATTGTTTTTTCGTAAGTATTTACTGGGGTGTATTTTATCATACACATCCATGTTTCATAAATATGTAATATTATTTCCATCTACCTACAATTGTTTAAATCCATTTTTACCCTTCGGTGAGTTTTTAGTAATATGTATGAAAGGAATCTTTTGTCGTTTTTCATACGAGGTACTTTTTGACTTTTCCGACAAAGGTACGAAGAATGTTTTTTTAACTTATACGGCATGAATGGATTTTTAAAACATTGTTTCCAAAAAGCTTCCTTTACAAGTTTTCAAGTTTATTTTTAATCATCTTCTTTTGTTTTAAAGTCGTATGACATGTTATGAAAGGAAAAATGTTTTTGAAGTAGAAAGGATATTTTCCTCAAGAATGAAGTTCAAGTATTTTATCAAAATTATTTTCCATCTAAGATAATAAAAGGTTTATGTTTTTATCCCTATTACTACATGGATTTGATTATGTTGTGATGGAAACATTTTTATGAACTCCTTTATCTTATATGAATTGTTTTATGATGTCATGTTGTTTAAGAATCCCATTTTTATTACATGAGTTATGCGATGATGTATGATTTATGATTATGTGGCACACATAAGAAAGGATTCATTATGAGATGGGTGGGACCTATATCTCCCTCCAATGCATTGGGTAAAGATTTCATATCTCATGAGATAGACAGGGCTGTAACGGTAGGTTATACCGGTTCAGTGAAACAGGACTGAAACGAGGGTTACTCGATTCAGAAAGGGACTTTGTCCACTAAGATAGTCTTGGCAATGAGTCTTGACTAACAAGAAATGATTCTCTATGATTATGTGTGAATTCCACAAAGTTTCATGTTTTATGTTATGATTATTGTGATTACATTTCACTGCCATGATTTACCACATGTTATGAAATTATGATCTCTTTTGCAGGTTAAGATTTCCAAAAGTTATGTTCTTATGAATACGATGTGATTGATTTTTCTTTTGTTTACCCTTACTGAGCATTTGAGCTCAGCCTTTTATGTTTTCTTTTCCCCAGGATATAAAGAAAGGTTTTAGGTATAAAAAAATAAGATCTTTATGGGAGATGTTGAAGATCTTTCACCACGATTAGAATATTACGTTCCGAGTTTCCAAAGACACTAAACTATTACGGTCCTTGTGTGTGTGTTTTTGTTATGTACTAAGTATTCCGCAAATGTAATGTAATGTCCATGTAAGTCAGGCTTCGGGTCTCTACAACCTCAATAGTAGCACATCATGTATAATTATTCCATGTTCTCCTTAGGTTACCCTTATTATTTCAATAACCTAAAACTGAGTATAAAATCTTATTTTGGGCACATCTTTTTCACCTAGTTGAACTCCCTAGGGATTACATAGATGTTTTATGAATGGGAACAACTAGTTGAATCTTCATCAAGATCTTGAACCAATTTACACATTTATCCATATTGATGATTTTCTACAGTGGCCAAATAACTATTTCCTTGGTGTAGTACCTCTAGAAACCAATATCTACTAGGTAATAATATTTATTAATGAAAATGAAAATGGACTAAGATTATTATATATTCTGTATTTCTTACATGGTGGCCATATGTGAGTCCTTGATATCATCAAAGTCATTATTCCTATTATATTTGAATTGTGTGCTGTTATCATAGGTCCCTTGGATGTTACATAGTAAACCCAATACTCAATAATGAGATCTATCTTGGGAATGATCTTTCTAGAGTCATAAATGGCATATATGGTGATTTATAGTAGTCGTCGTCATCGTCGAGTAGTGGGGTAGTGGTAGAGAGTAGTGGCATAGTGGTTAATAGTGTTTGTTGAGTTGCTATTCCATGAAATAAATGAGGGTGTTGGTGGTGCTAATAAATAATTCATAATGTCGTTCACCGGCTCAGAATACGTCCATGGGGATGGGATACTATAAAAAAATCACACTTATATGTGGGTCATGCCTGCATGTACAGCCTATGAGGGCCTTGGAACACACTCTACAAGGCCTCCTCCCAGCGTGGCTTATCTCCTCAGACACATAAAAGTCCATACCATAGGTCTTATTAGTTGTCCTTCCCACTGTCGATGGCTATGTATCATTAATTTCGCTTGGTTGAGAGCTAAAAATGTTGGCATAATTTTTACCAAAAAATCATACACAAAACTCGTTTTTAATTTTAATGAAAATAAACATAAACAAAGAATAACATCAAAAATACATTTTTTATTCATTTTTATAAACATTGTTTCTTAAAATGAGATTCCACATATTTTTGTACATAATTTAATTAAATAAGAATATTCATTAACATCCATTTATAATCATTTAAAGTGGTTCAAAATTTTAATGAATTTACTAGTGAATCGAATACCCGAACACGAAAACTATGATTTTATAAAAGAATTAAATCTCAAAATTGAATTTAAAGAAGGAATAATTATTAAAAATATTTAAAATTCAATAAATTAAAATTGAAAAATTATCAATGTTCAATCAACATTTTCAGGTTCCATGTAAAACATTAATTCAATATCCAACCTTTCAAATAAAAAATCAATCAACTAATTTTACTTTTTTCTTTATGAAAATGATGGAAAATACCCTTTAATTCATTCAATATTCTGAATTCATTATCATCAATCATTCGATGACATGATCTGCCTATATTTAATTTTTTTTCTCTTATCAATCAAGATATAAATCCATTTATATTTATTATTACATCATGGGAACATGATCAATATACATAATCATGAAAAATAGATACATTATAAAATTTTAAAGATAAAAAACTGATCAAATCAATATTTTTTCAATATAAGGTTATAATGACTCTCAGCCCTATGGTAGGTAGGAATTGATGTATAGAATTTGTAAATTCATAAACATGACATTATATATAAATTAAAAAAAATCATGATACTCTTCTTCCTCCTCCATGACAAAATATATGTTTATAGAATCTAATAATTAAAAATGGTTGTATTTAAAACTCAATTTATATTAAATAAAATCAAATGATATAGAGTTTAAAATAAAATTATCTCCATCTCTAGGATCATCTCAGACTCATATTTAGGGGTATGGGCTTCTTGATGACCAATTTTAGTGTATTGTGTTATATAGTTAGTCTCCTCCGACATTTCATAAAAATACAACATTTGGGGGGGGGGATTCCTACTCTTCTATGCCTAGAGACAAGTAGAGTGGTGTTAGATCTGATTCTCTATGGGTATTGATGAGATCATGTAGTAACCCATTCTAGTTTAAGATTTTATCAAGATCTTGTTGATCTACCAGACTTATATCAGTAGGAAAGGCTTCATCATCATGAATCCTCTCTAGCTCATCATGAATCTTAAGTGTAGTGAAAGGAATTGATAATATTTAATTAGAATAAGAGAAGTGAATTCATGATCCTAGTAGTAGTGAAAAATTACTGCTCTTGTGCATGTCATTTTAACTTAACATAAAATGATTCGAAACATAGGTAAATTTAATAATAGAATTCAGGAAACACCCACCCTCCTGTGAGTCCAATCCATAGGTTAGTCACTCATTTTCAAGTTCTATAAGACATGGTGGTAGAGATGAAAATAATAAATTGAGTGAAAAATAAAATAATATTTAGATAATGGAGAAATAAATAAAATATAGTGTGGACGACATTACAAAAATAGAATGGAGTTATAGTAAAAAATGATACAAAAATCTATATAAGAATTTAAATGTAAAGAATAATATAAAAAACAATAACAACCTCATCTAATCCTTAATATTAATTACTCATTTTTTCATATATCTGATTTTATTTATTATCCACATAAGCATTTCCATGGTGAAGTAATTCATTACAGTGACATCCCCTTCATGATATTTTTTTCCAGCAAAGGTTATAATTGATTTTTATTCAACTTACTTCCATATTTCCTTCATAGTGTCCAAATAGGGTTCCATGATATCATTTAAGGCCGTGTTTATATTCTGTTTGAAAACATAATGGTCTTCATAAGGTCCCTAATATGATCCATGGTGATAGCAGATCATAGTAGTGAGATATGTCTCGAGCTGTATCTTTCTAGTGGTGATAATGGAATCATTGGTGATTCTTAGTGCCCACTAACTTCATTCAGCAGTAGAGTGGTTCTATAGAGTGGTGGTGGGATGTGTCATTCTATGTTTGATAAAGGGGAAAATGAATTAAAGTGGAATTTTGATGTTTTTTCAAGTGGTGAATAGTGTTTGTAGAATAGTTGTACCACATTGGAAATGGATTTTAGGTCATTTTAATTTATAGTGAATCTCATGGATTTAATAACTCAAAATACTACAATCTAGATGGGGTCCAATAACATCATCACCCACCAACATGGGTTGCACCCGCACACGTGGGCCACATGTGCCTTGGACCATACTCTACATGAGCTCCCCCTTTGGTAGCTTATCTCCTAAACTTATCAAAAGCTTTTACATGGGTCTTATTGGCTGAACGGACATCCATGGGTATATAATTGGATTGAAGATCCTCTAATTGAGGTCCAGATATGATGGAATATTTTTTTCCCAAATTTTATTTATAATATTATTAATAATTTCCAAAAAAATTCATAAATGTATTTAAACATTAAAAGTAAATATTTTGATTCATTTTAATTCCCTTTAATTTATTTTAATCCATTTTATTTCATCAAATATACTTCATTGTATTACAATAAACATTCAATTAAACTATAGTATGGATTACAATTCATTTTTAATCAGTTAGTATCTTTGAATCAGTTAATATTTTTGAAAATTTTCATTAAATAATGAGTTCATTGCAATTTAACAACAAGAGTAAATGGTATTTATGTATCCCCAATATATCATTTGTAATAATTCAAAACTAATTATTATACAAAAATAATTATTCAATTCAAAAAAAATTGAATTAAAATAAGAAACACATTATAAAAAATTATATAGGTTTCACTAATATTCTCTTATAGAATGATATATTTAAAAATGATTTAGGAAGGGGAAATTGATAAATAAATAGTGGATGCATTTTAAATATTTGAAATAATCATACCCTTTTTCAATGAACATCTTAATGTGTCAATGGATTATAAATTTCTAGAAAATCATAAAAAATACATTATGGGAATAAGGTATAAACTCTTTAGAGGAATTTTTAAGGTTCATGATCTAGGATCATTTTTTCATTAGTTCACAATATGAAATATTAATTCGTTAATGTGTTTTGTAATCCATGAGATTCAATAAATTTAATGATTGAATCTATATTTTCATCTTCATTTATTTGAGAATATATTTCAACAAATGATTTATTTTAACTAGAAAATTTCCCCACATTATTTCATTGTATAATACTTAAAAATATAGTAGTTAATGTACTGTTCATAATCATTCAATATAAATTTTATATTCAATACATGGAAGAGGAAACAAAATAATCCCAATTACCGAATATCATAGATGAACTATTCATGAAAACAACGTGGATAATAATAAATGTTAATGTAAGCACAATGAAAATGGAGATCATGGAAAATAATGTTCGTTTTAATATTTTTCATTCCCTAAGATATCTACATGATGAAAACTCAATTTTCATAGACAAAAGCATCAGGGATTATAATTTACATGATGAAAGTTGAATGAGAAAAAAACATGTTCTTAGGTAAAATAAATATCATTTAAAGCATTGTGAAAATAAGGGAAATTAATATGGAAAACAATATGAGAATACATGGAAGGATGAATAAAAAATAGGTAATGGGGTAAAAAAAATTAAATGGTGTATTTGAGAAATTATTTCAAATTAATAATTAATTTTCTAGTTTTATTATATATATAAACTCATAGATGTGTGAAGTAAATGAACCTAAAATTTTATCATCTTAATCCTCCACAATCTTAAACAAGAACCATATCTACCTGATCTCATATATTTATTCCTAAGGAATGAATAAATTATTCATGTACTATGTTTAAGAAATCTAATTCATGATTAAGAAATTTTACTCTTAAATATGTGAATAGAAATTTTTGTTCTATTGTTTGGATTATATGAGATATTCCTGGACTTCATCCTTGAATTTTTATACTTATTATTATTCTATAATATTAATAAAACCCTATACGATATGAAAACAATATGCTTAATCGGATAATCATGGAGCATGTCAAGAAATATTTAGAAAAATTACTAGTGGTATGAAAAATAGTCATAATTTCTTATTCACAATTTGTTATTTCAATTTACATAGAACAATAAATGATAGGGATTGAAATTTATAAATGTGAAATGAATTAGTTAGTACATATGAGATTCTATATTCATTGGAGGTTATGTATTGATTATAGGAGGGTTAATTGGGTAATATGATAAGATAAATTCCACATTCCCTTTATTGTCCAAATATTAGAAAAACATGAAAGTAAGACAATGCACAATATATTATATAGATTCTCATGTTACTTTTATCTCTCCATTACACTTAATGAGATGAATAATTCAAAATGTACATGTACCTAAGAAACCATTGATTATAAGATGTTATCATTTGGATTAAGTAATGTGCCAATTACTCTTCAAAGGATCATGGTGCATATATAATATAAGTTGTTATATTTTTTCTTAAATTTACTTGTAGATGACTTCATTATATTTGAAACTTATATTGATAATTTTTGATAAAAATTGTATATATATTTTAGATTTTAATTCAAAAAATATATTCTATGTTTTGGTAAATGTAACTTAATTATATAATAGGAAATTTCATAAGAGCATCTGATCTCAAATTACCTGATCAGTGAAATTAGATTATTTATTTATTCAACCTATATAAAACATGTTAGAATATATTTTGGATGTGCATGATTTCTATAAATCCCATCATGTATTTTAGTATGATTTATTTTACTCCATATAATTTCTATAAAAAGGGTTTTTAGCTTATCATCAATTAAACATGTCGGATATAATTTGAGGAATTAAAAAAATGTTTTCTAGATATCAAGTGATTTAACAACCATTCATCCACCAACTCATTTATAAATTTTTTAATCTTAAAACAATACAATGATTTTTGTTTATTAAAAAATTATTAATATCAAAATTATTATCATAAATTATTCTTTAAAAATAAATATTTTTCTCATAAACACTACATAACTACTACAAATGACAACTTTCGAATTATTTACATAATTAAAAATTCTTGATCTTATTTACATGGAACTAAAGTTATAATTATCTCTTACAATATATCAATAAGGGATCTCATTAAGAATGATGGGTCCAAACATAGATTAGTGAGATATAAGTTTCTATTGTGGGGTTTTGATGTAGATATCTAGGATAATGGGGGCATAATACACTAGTTATTATATCATATGATTAGTTTATACCACACCATAGTGGTAGTAATGACATGAAAGGGTACATTAATAGTTTAAATATTTTTTCAATAACATTTTCACATTTTGGAGAAATACAATTGTAGAAAAATATGTTTAATTATCATGTCACTTATTATGTTCCATCACATCTTAACGAATATAAAAATTTAAGACTTAACGAATGATGAAATTATTATATCTATGTTGATCCATATTAATTATGAATTCGAAGTGATGAAATGAATTTTATATGCCTACCCAAAATTTAAATAAATTTTGTAATGATTTTCTGTCATAGATTATCCTTTTTAACACACATTAGACAAAAAATTTATAATAATTTCATATAGTTATTATACATTATGATCCCACTAAACATCCTATGTGGTGTATGAATTAGTATTAATTTATAATTTTATTCTTAAATTTTCATTAATTTATTTCTTTTGGTCATTTTGGTTAAGATACATTAAATTTGATTAATAAATCATAACTAAATGCTAAAATAAAATGATGAACATATGTTGTTTTAATTGGATTAACCTGTAAAAGGATACTTCAAGGGTCACATATAAATAATTTGTTGATATGAATGATTAAACAGTACTTAAATGATATTTGGTTAAAACATTAGGAAGATAAAATATTTGGTTATAACATTAGGAAGATATCACTATTCCATGAAGGTCCAAATCATCATCTTATCTTCCACTCACTATATTTAAGAGGGTTACAATAATAATGAAAACACATAGGCCACTTTCAAATGTATAAATTAGGATTTTAAAACCAATCTAAATGGGGTGTCATATATATTTCTATATTTCAACACCTCCAAATTTATTAAATGATATACATAATTGAATCCACTATTCAAATCCAGACATTCACTAAATTTCAAGAATAATATTTTATTCATTATAGAAACTCTCGATGTGTGTCTCTTTACTCTTCTGTTATGTATTCCCTTATCCTATTTCCATTTTAATTATTCACAATTGATTATAATCACTCCGATAATAATCTGAATTTTATATTTTAAATTCAATATATAAATATTATCTAAATTCTCTATTCAAAATCTACCATTTTAATCATATTACATTAAATGAAATCCTTTTAAATTCACCATGCATGTTTTCAGAAGTTTGAGTAACTGTCTCACTCTCCCTTGAAATACATCATAAAATTAAAATTGAACAAACTATATATTACCATTAAGGATAAAAATATTTCATTCAAAGTCTGAAAATATTTTTTAACAAAATAATATCCAAATACTTGATGTATCCATGGCATAAACCAGCATTGACTGCAGGTAAAAAAATGTTCATTGAATTAATCTATTATTATCAACATAGAAATTTATTCTCTGAAATAACAAGATTTTGATCAACTTTCCATGATCATGTGAATGAACAAAATGAAATATTTAAGTTACATATATGAAACATACTTCATGATGTTTAATTTATATCATGGTTTTAATGATATTTACACAATAATAATTTTAACTATAAACAACGCATTTTAGGGTGAAACCTTCCTTTCATGGAATAAATTACATCTTCAACTCCTAAAATTAGAATCAAACACTTTCCAACTTCTCTGACCTTTATAAAACACTAAAATAAACCTAATATTTATAAAAAAAATCATCTAGTCCCATTAATATAAAAACAATTGGAATTTATTCCATTTAGACATCACAAATACAATCACTATGATTTACATATCTGAATGAGCATTATTTTTCACAAATGAATTAAACCTTATAGAAATTTAAAAGGACCCCTCCAAAATATATAGTACCAAAATAATTATGAAATTATAAAATATAAAAAATCTCATTTCAATAAATCTATATAGCATTGAACGTCAATATTTAAAAAACCATATGAGGTTTAATGATTTGAAATAAATTCTATTTCATAGAAAATATATCTAAAATGAAAACAAATATATGTGAAGTCCACTGAATTTTTATGATATTTTTATTCATGGGTCGTGGATATTTAAGTAACTTATAATATATCCTTTGGATACTTTTATATTTTAAAAAATACTTATTGGGATTTTATGTTCATATAGGAAAATGATATAATGTTTTTTGAAACATCTTTTTTCCATGAATTTAATTTGATACACATCTTTAAAAGGTTTACAATAATAAGTGAAATCATTGGCGATTGTGGTACTCGTTTATGTATCAATTTAATATAGTAATTTCTGAAAAATTATAGTGGTGAACAATAAGAGATATAAAAATTAGTAGACAAAATCCAATAGGAGAGTATAAGTTTCAATCAATGTGAAAAAAATATTCCAAAAAATTGTCAACCGATAAAAAATATACAAAGTTAGAAGATTGGATGATTCTTTAGAGGCTATAACCATATATTTTAAGACTCTAATTAGGAATATTATATTCAATTTAGTATATGTAAAGAGTTTCTGTAATCTATTATGCCACATCCTAACCTCTCTTTTTAATTCAGTTCTTTAAATTTACCAATTTTTTTTATTTTATCACAGCCATCGGTTGTCATAATCTATCAATTTGGGAATGGTTTCAAACTTTTTGACCTCGATATGAAAGGAATTTAGTAAATTAAAATGACTATCACATTGTTTATGTATACTTAAAAACCCATTATTTCTAAATAATGTGGTTTTGTCAATGTATTTCCTTTATGAGTTCACATTTTTTCACGGTTTGGTAAACCATGTTTCCAGACTGTGCAATCTCCCTAGATCCATTAAAATATTGAAATAACCTAAATTTTCCTTTTGGTTTAAAACATTTGAACTTCCATCCCTTTCCCAATAAATCTTCTCATCCCCTAGAGAATCCTCTGAGAAATTATCTTATCTTGCATGGTGATTTTATGTGGTCTCCACATGATTTTTCAGATTTCATAGATCTAAAGTCATCCTAAAAACATACTCTCCATTACCGTTAATTCCCACCTCCCATTATTACCCTATTAAGGTATCAATGACCTAGGTATTGATTTGGCATGGTTATTATTTAGATTTATGTTGGTTTCATGGTTCCTTTTAGGATTCTTGTGATCATATGATGTTAATATAGAAGCTTATTTCCATAGTTTAGAAAATTTATGAATATATTCTATGTTGCTCTATGATTGATCCTCTAAATATAAGACAAAAGTTGATAGTTCCTTAAGAATTAGGATTTAAATTTTTAACACCCATAATAAAAATGTTTGTAACTATTTAAAAAGAATTTATGTTCACTTTGTTTTTCTTGGGAATAAAAATAGATTTTATATTATTTTTAATCATAAAATCATTGTTTTTATATTTTAATAAAAAAAATTCATCAAATTATTATATAGATTTTTTAAGTATTTTCATCTTTTAAAGATATTTATGGTTTTATAGATGAGTTCTACTAGTGATTCACTTAAAATTTAATGTTATAAAAGGTTCATTGAAAGTGTTATTGTGGTTTTCTCTAATAGTATATCTATTTAGATAATGGTTGCATGATTTTATTTTCATAAGGTATTTTGGAATAATTTTTTATAGGATTTTCCCAAGGTTGGTTTAGTGCCCTATTAAATAATATTTAATGATATTATAGCACCATTTTTAATATCCCTATAAAAATTTAAAGTCATTTATGATTTTTATTATATTAAATGGGTGTATTTCATTAGAGGGTTTTAAAGGTGATATGTGGTTTTCTACTTTTGTTTTATTGTTGATTCATATGATGGAATTATAGGCTATTTCACTATTTATCCCCATTATTTAGTTATATCATGAGAACAATATGTATTGAAGTGTAACATCTATATGATTACTATAATTCCATGTATTATGCATCAGGTAATTCCCTATGTATAATATTGTTGTATTGGGTTCTATCTCCTAGTAAAACCATTTGAGTATGTTGAGGTTGAAAATTTGCATATTCACATAGGTCTACTAATTCTTTATTAGGTTATTTATATGATATATCAATTATCACTTCATGTTACAACCAATTTAGTTTCCATTATTTTTAGTAGTCTCTAATTACAACATTTGGTGATTTACACATTAAAAAATTATTATATCCCCTTAGTATTGCATGGTTTAGTGGCACTGTAACCATATTATTCATAAATTTTAGTACTTGATTTTTGGATTCAAAATATGTATGCCTTATTAATTATAGTGTGTTTTACATTTAATTTTGTTTAAAAAGTATTTTTAAAAAAATTGGAGAGAATGAAAATTGTTATTGTTTTATTGGTTAACATGAAAGTCCACCACTTTAAAGTTTTGTAATGTTATTTTCTTTTTTAAAAGGGGTGATTTTTACACTGCTATTGGAATCAGATTTTAATTTTTTTGATAATAAAATTCTAAATGAAATGACATCAAATAGTGGTATAAGATTATTGGTTTCATATAAAATATAAAATATTAAATTTATACTTCTATTTTAAAATAAAATAATAATGAATTATTTTTAAAATCAACTCCTGTGTTGTGGGGAGGATACATGATGGCTATTTATTACACATCCCTATCATATTATAGTTTTAGTAGGATCTAATTTGACTTCAAGTTTGGTATTTGGATCCTAGTTTGGGTATATCAAGGGAATTAAGTGAGGTTTCTACACAAGGCACGTAGAGAAGAGTTGTTATTGATTGTTCTATTTTATTTTTTCCATATCTTACTTTATATAGAATTCCATTTCACGATCATTGTTGGGGAATTGTTTAATATTTTGTATATTTATTATAACTGATGTTTTTATTATTCAATGTTGGGATTTATTTGATGTTTATGTATTTATTTATCACTCATATTTTATGTTTATATTATTCCATCATGTTTATTTTGGTTTTAAAAAAGACTGTTTTTTCATATAAAAATTATTATCCAACTAATATAATAATCATTTTGTAATTTTATGTGGAAGAACCTTCTATTCAATTACATATGTGGAATCATTCCAAATAGAGTATATTTAAATACCATGAACTAGTTCCCAATAAATAGGGAACGTTAATTCATTTAGGGACTATTAGAAAATTGAACTAGGGGCCAATTCAATTGTATCTTATGTAGGGTTGTTACAAATGGTTTTACAGAAGGATTTTTACTTTGGGAGTCTAATAGTATTGAGATTGGATCACTGGGACTCAAGTGGTAGTTTAAGTGTCTGTTCCTAATCCCCACTATTCATGATGAAACATGATTTACCATGGTTAGTTAGAATCTTAATCTTGAATTTGATTTAATATATTAGTAATTTTAATTGAAATTTGATCAATATTTAGTTTCCTAGTGATTTTTGGGGTTTCTATCACCTTTTCAGGATATATAGAGGAAGAACCATTGATGTATGGTTAGATAACATGGTTAATAAATATGTATAGATCTTATGTAGATGGTTCAAGAGATAATTTCTTATGTCATCGTAGGGTTTGTTCAGGGTTTTCCAACCCATGCAATAATATTATATGAAATACATTTTCCCCCACAAATATTGCTTTCCCTCCCTTATTATTCAAATTGATTCCAGTGGTGTTTATCATTAGTGTTTGATTAATCATATTAGTTTTTACTATCAAATTTATGTCACTGGTGTTCATATTGATAGATATGTGTGACCAATTTTTTTTATTTTCATTTGGAAATTGGTTGTATGTTTTTGGAAATTGGTTTCAAGTGAGAAAGGGTATATTTTATAATATGTTTTATTATAAAAATTTTTTTTATAAATAATATAAATGCATTATTTTTTCACCCCTATTTTAGTTTCAAATGTGAATGATTGGAAATAAAAACCAAGGTTTCAGTTGAAATAATAATTTTTTTAAATGCAACTATTTCCAAAATATATGTAATATTTTAAAACAATCCATATGCGAGGTTTTATTAAATCACATTAAACTATTATAATAGTTCATATTTTGATAATTTCTTCAAATTCTCCTTTTTAATGTTTTAAATCAAAATGGTGGTATCCTCTAGTATTATATAATGTATTGTAAAATTTTCATTGTGGGTTTGACAAAGTGGGACTCTATTTTATGAAATAATGTACAATGGTGGGATCCTTTATGGTTAAAAATATACTGATGGGTTATTTCTATAAAGAATTGAGTTGGGTGAAATATATAAGCTTTGAAACAATGTATTAAAATTTATTTTATATGGAGTATTGCAAATTGATTTTAAAATTCAGGGTGAGAAAGTGGGAGTTTAAATTATGTTGAAAAAAAGATGTGGTTTTTATTTAGTTTTCTCAATAGAATAATATGTTTTCAATGTGAAATCACTTGTACTGGATGATTTTGTGGGTTTTATAGAATTATATTTTTCATCCCATAGATTTTTTGAAAAGTTTATGATATGATTATTTGATTTGGGAAAAAATTTAATTGAAAAGTATTTAAACTGCATTTTAGATTAGATAGATTTCTAACTCATGGTATTATTCTAAAATAGTCTTATCTAGTTTTAGAAATGTGAAACAGAATCAACTATAATAACTTATATTGTTTTTTAGACTATTTTAAATAATTTTGGTTTAAAATAGAGGTTATTGTGGAAACGAATTTAGTGTTTTTATAAAATTTATTTTATATTTTTTCAGATCAGGATCATTTTATTTAAATTGTGAATCCTGGAAAATAGAATTCATGTACTATTTTATTTAGGTTGTTCCCTCAAAAACATTTTTATGAATGTTTTTTAGCCCATCACTACGTTATATCCTTATTTATATTATCTTTGTGTGAATAAATATAAGTATATTTTATAGATATCCATTTTGAAGTTTATAATAGTAGATTTTGGGATAATTATAGATTTTGAGGAAATTCTTTTGATTGGTGCACTCATTCACTATAACCATAGATATTCTATATAGTCTTTTCATTTATCTGTGATGATAATGCCTCAATGTATACTGTATAATTTGGTTTTAATGGGTTTCATGGTTTTCATGAGATTTTAGTTATAAGAGGACATTTATGGGATGTATTAGGGTGGGATTCTAAAATACTAGGACAAGTGCTACTCCCATCATAGATTGTACTATAGATAGTGTTTTTTAAATATTTCATTGAGTTATAATGTCTCATGAGTGGGGTTATATGTTACTATCTCTCTCTCTCTCAATATCTCTAAACCAAATTATAGGGTCTTTATTATTTCATAGAGGAAATATTATTCTTTAGGAATAAATTTATCTGGATTTACATTTTTGAGGTGATATATCGTTCAATTTTTTATTTTTATAGAATGTTAAATGATTATCTAGAATTTTTACATAAGTAAATGTCTCAATTATTTTTTATTCGTTTCACTAGGAGCATTATATTATATGGATAATTGTATTTATGTTTGAATTCCTAAATGATGGGGAGACCACTATGGATGATTCTATTTTTTTGGATTTACTCATTGTGTTTTGGAGGAAATAGAGTAATATTTTCCAATGAGGATTCTACTTTCCCGGAACAAACCCATAATGTGATGGGTTATTAGTTTTTTGTTCATAAACCCTTTTGATATAATTTTTCTTCTTTTTAGATTAATATTTATAAAAATTGTTGGGTTTTTTATAATTCCCAAAATTCACATTGAATATTATATGAAATTTCATATTTTTCCTTGGTCTATGAGGATCTTTGAAAATTATGATTAATTTCACCTATGTTGTCGATATAAATTAGTAATATGGGTGTAGTTCTTGTTAATGTTGTGGTGTTAACTGATTTTTTAAATTGATAATTAAGTGATGAAGTTAAATCTCATCCTTTTCTTGGTTAACATTTTCAATATGGTGAATCATGTGGGAAGAAATAACTATTGTGTAGAGATTTATCACACCACATCCTCTATTTTTTATTTCATTTTTTCTATTTGTTATTTTCAATTATTTTGTCATGGACTTGGGTGATTATTTATTAAACTCATTGTAAAATTCAAGGGTTTTTTTTCTCACATGGTTAGATCATGGTAACTATAAAACAAGTGACATTGTCTTGAAATGTGTGGAGTAAATTTTAGTAGATTATGCGTGATTGGCACATGGTTGAGAAAACATTTCATCCTAAACATGTAGTTTCATCTGGGTGTTTCCAGTAAAGGGTTCAGGGATTGTGAATAATTTTTAAAGACATTCATTTAAGCCATATGATCTACATAGATTCATTAAATGAGTGAAATTACCTAAATATCCCTTTGGTTTAATCCATTGCCTCATCCTCCACACACCCTAGTTCTAGGACACTAGTTATCTATTAAACTTCATTCCCCTTTATTCCATATTTATAGGGGGTTTTTATAACAATTTTTGAATTTTAAATATCACTATGTTCCATAGCTTATACTACATCAACATTGTACTTAAAACCCAAGGAAAAATGATTTTTAAAGATTTGACCATTGCAACATAGCCATCAATTTGATGGGTATTAATAAGAGTAATATAATTATAAAAAAATATATAAAATGATTGTAATATTTTTTTACCTTCTAATTGTTATATCTTGACACTTTACTTGACTGTTCTATGGTTGAGTGTTACTTTGGGGACATTTTGGGAGTTTTTCAAAAGAAATTGGGAGCCCATGGGGATTTTTATGATAGGAACATAGTTATGAAAATATATGGAGTTTTCCATATGAAACTATTTGACCAATAATGGTTTACTTTAATGGGTTTCATGATGTTTCCAAGCTATGATCCCACCCATCCAACCCATTCATCCCAAGGAAGAGGGGTTATGCATGGTTGTAACGTGGTTAAACTAACCATGTGGTCAAACCATTCACCCCCAAAATAATATTTGTATAAGGATCTTGTTTAAGGTTCACTATTAATCATAACTATGTGGACTCTCTAGAAAATTGATCTCACATAATTATAATGCTATGAACTTTTTATTAAATATCCCCAATATACCGATTTAAACTCTAATTCACCCCTACTCAGATATTTCCTCAAAAAAATATTTTTATAGTGCTCAATAGGAATCTTCCGTTAGATTATAGAAGTATTTCTTTGATTCATGATGGATCATATCAATATAAGTTTAATTTTTTATCAACTTATTTTTTTTCATCTTCTATCATCATTTGATCTCCTAAGAAGGGGTTTTATATTCTGAATCAAAGATGCTTTAAAGAGTATTGATGTGTTTATTATAGATTGTGGATCATGAAGGCTCTATCTAATCTTCCCCGTTTTTAGTTTTCAGAAGCAATTATTGTAACTCCCCGACCCTAGTTTCCCAGAGTCGGTGCTTTTTTTAATAAATTGGCATTATTACAAGGAATCACATCCCAACGGACCGATCAGTTTAGCCATCTTGGAAACACTAGATACATTCATAAAGTTTACATTACATCATAAAATGAAAACTTCAACAACATAGTCTCCATATTCCACACTCATACTATCCTTGGAGGTCACTCATAAATTACTTATTCACATCCTGGGAAAAATAAAACATAGAAAGGGGTGATCTCAGATACTCAGTAAGGATAACAGTAAAGAGAAAACTTTCATAAATAAGCATAAACATTTAAGGTAATGTATAACTAAAAAGCTTTTTAAACTTGAACATCAGCATAATATGGAAGAAATAAAATGAAATAATGACATTTACTTATTCACATGGATATTCTACTAGTCGAATAATCACATAAAATATAAATAACCACTTTCATAATGATGGAATGCATAATTCCAGACTATCATCACCACATAGCCAAGGCATCATGACAAGACTACAAATAAGATTATGTTAAGGCCTTGTGCCAAGAAAACTAGTTTGTCTCATGAGACCTACAGATGAATCGATGATCTATAGCAGGCTCCACCCATCACTTACTAAGTCCAATGCATTCCTCATATTAAAATTTTGAAATATAACATACACATTCATATTAAAACTAGCATATGAAATGTCAATACATGTTCCAAAAACCATGAATGGTATAAAAATAGCACATTCCCAATCAAAAATAACTCATTCGATACAATATGAAAGATTTTATTATATCAGAATAACCTCAATCGAGAATAATTAAGGATATAGACATAGATGAAAATAATCATCAAAACTATTAATGAGAAATATCCTCCTTTTTCTTTAAATCATTTAAAAGTCATACTATTTGTCAAGAAGCAATTTAAAAATATATTTTTTAATCAAAGTTTCCCATACCACTTTGAAACTTTTAAAAGTAAGTTTAATTTTAAAACTTTAATGTCCATATAAATAAATCCTTAAAAACATTTTTAAAACATGGACATTAGTGATAAGGATTTAGAAGAATAAATCTAAAAAATATTAAAAAATGATATTTTAGTTAGAGTTTCTAACCAAAATAGAGAAACTTGAATAAAAATAATTTAGGTGATAAAAACATTGTAATATCATGAGAATAAAGGGATTCATGATATACTATGTCAAAGTACATTATATACACCATAATTAAGTGATTTGGTGTATAACAACAAAGAAGTCTCAATGGGATGTAAATTGAGATTAAGTCTCTTATAAAGACTGTATCCTTAGGTTAAGGATAAATGAATTACATAATGATGTGTGAAAAATATAAATACACTAAATATGATTGGATATTCATTGTAAATCAATCATAGGAAATTCACACATATTCTTGTAAAAACAACACCAATTAATTGGATGTTTAACACCATAAATGGAGATTGAGTTAAAATTACTCTTATCAAGTTCATGTAGACGACTTGAGAATTTATCAATAAAGTGATTATGTGTATCAAAATTATATCCATAGAAAGGGGAATGGAAATTATGGCATAATAAAATGATTAGTGATTCCACACATAATCTGGGAGTAAAATAATCAATGAATAATGTGTAAAGCCGAATGAGTGGAAATTGATATTTCAAATTCCCTTATCAATTTGGTAACTTACGAAACATACACCCATGAAAGAAGTATCATACAATGATGATGTAAATATCCATAAATTAAATTATATTACACAATGAATACAATCATGGGAAGTGCACACACCACATGAAATAAATAAGTGATGAACAATGGAAATCTCACAGAATTAAAAGTGAGATAAGAAACCCTTTACCTTGTACTTTTCCTTGGTATAGGGTAGGTTAACATCTAGTATAATAGTTAAATCATTTTTATTCAATTATACAAGAATCATATAAATAAATATGATATCATATTTGATCTTTTAATATTGCTTTTTTATTAATATTTTATCGTCATTGCGGGTGTTAACTGATTCATTTTCCTTTATATACTTCGCTACGTAAACCGTGTTTGTTATGGAGAGGTTGTATCTTATTCATATCCAGAATGATATCAAGTCCTTAAACATTAAATTTAATAATCAAACAATAATTATTCTTGAATTGATGTGATGGGGAAATAATCTCATCACGTTCGTGGAGACGGTAATACGTACATACGCACGAACGCTACTTCCATTTAATTTTTCATTTTAAAAGGAATCAAAAACAAATGATACCTAGGTATATAATTATTACAGTATAATATAATATCTTATATGTGTTACTTATGTTCACTAACATCATCCCTTATACATTCCTTGTATGGTATGAACGAGTCATATCACTTTGAGGGGGCGGTAGTCCGCACTTCCTCAAATGAAATTATCGTATATGTATACAACATGAAACGAATAATGGTATGATATAAAATGGAATTACAGAAGCTTATATAAAATAAATCTCATTAATATCATATTTAATTATAGTTCCCTCATAATGGCCACCATGAGAGGTGGTAGGAGATAATTTGAACAATCATCGCTTCGTGAGGCGTTTGGTTGTCATCCATAGAAAAATTATGTTCTTCACCCATTAGATGAATGTGTGTGTAAGTGGTGTTCTAATACTTATAATAACAATATCCTAGTATATTTAGGATACTGTTTTTGTTTCAAAATAAAATAATAAGAAGATTTTAGGGGTTGTAGAAGTAAAATAAATGAAAAGAAGCGAAGAGAAATTGTTGCCTTTAATTTGGGTAACTCCCTTTGGCTTGAACCAAAAAGGACTCTTGAAGTTCCTTATTCCTATGGTGAGTATTATAAGTGGAGGATAGGGAGGTAGGTTTCATAATTGTGATGATTTTGGATGAGACAAAAGGCTTGAGAGGTGTGTTTAATTGGTTAGAAGTGGTGTCCTTTAATAAAGGTTAGGAGGGGCTCTTTAGGAAAATCTAGAAAGATTATTTTATAATAAATTCATATTTGGTTTCTAATAACTCTGAAGTGAATTATTTAAAGGTTAAGGTGGTTATGGGTCTAAAACTACTCATAAAATATAATTTCGACAGGTTTGGGTCATTATATTAACCATATCTTTTAGTTTTAACTCTTTGTTAATTAGTTTGACACTTACCATTTCACTTGGTATTTTTATATTATATAGTTAATAAAATTACTATATACCTCCAAGAGACCCCCAAGTGGTCCATTAATGATACAAATATCATTATATAAGTCTCTTGGACAAACATTTGAGTTTTACGAATATAATATAAATTAATAATATAATATTTGTTTTAAAAACACATTTATGTCAATTTTGACACTACTCAATAATTGATTTTTGTTAAAGTCATAAAAACTTTATTAATTCTAAAAAAATCATTTAATAAATCCTAACATGTCATATTAACCAATATAATTCGTTTATGTCATAAAAACTTCCAAATTTAATTTATTTTAACATTTATAATATTAATTATTTGATTCTTTAATTAATAAGGAAAATACTACATCAATATTGTGTCATATATATTTTTATGTTTTTAGTGTCTAAAATTTATAAATAAAATATAATTATGTAGTAAATAGTTTTATATTTCTAATGAATATTTATAATCGAAAATATAACATATATAACCCTATGTAAATTTTTTTTTTAAAAGATATAATCTTATGTCATTTTTGTATTCACTTTAACTTAATTAATATAAAGTGTCATTATCACTTAGAAGTGGATCTATGGGGTCCCAAAATCGACCCAAAGATTCCCATGGTCGGACATGTATCAGACAATAGGGTTAAGACATGTTTTTGGGTAATTTATTATTATTATTATATTATTTTTTTACCCTTATTTACAGGATTTACCCTTTAAACATAGTAAATAAAATATTTACCGAAATAATTATTCAAAATGTCTAAAAATAAATGTTACCTATTTAAAATATTTAGAAATCATGATTCCAAATATGGATTTCATTTTTCCAAATTCAAAACAGAGAATTAGTAGAAATTAATTTAAAATTATTTCCCGCTGTCAAAACAAAAAGCGTGTTTTTAAGAGATAATATCTATCAAAATATTGACACTTGTTTATGTCCAATTTAAAAGTGAAATTATGTCCAATGACCAACATTGTATTAAATGGAAAAAATATATTTTAAATATACTTTAAAACCAGTCAAATTCATAATTTATCACTATTAATTATTTCGATTAAAAAAGTTGTTTTTAATAAAAATTTAGTAATTTTCACTATTCATCAAAATATAAAAGTTATCTGAAAAGTATCAAAATTTCATCCTAGGATAATTTTGATATTCCAAATCCAAAAAATAATCCCATTTTGAAATATAAAATGTATAAAATTTCAAAAAGTGGGTATTACTATTCATAATGGCTACTTTGATTGGTCACAGTGTGTTAGAATCTTGATGTTGCGTACAACACATGATATTATATTATTCAAAGTGAAGTGTACCACGGAAGATTGGGGTGTTAGATTTTCCCCTTCTTCAATAAATTGCATCCTCGCAATTTGAAATTGTTCTTCGAAAATAAAAGGTTGAAAATAGAAAGTATCTTTGTGGGAAAACAGACATCAAAAATTGGGTTAATAATATTTGGTCTTAATAAGAGGAAAAGAGAAATCAAAGGGTCACCACTAAATTATGATCTCGATTAGGAGAAAATTGGTGGAAATTAGAGACATTTAATTGGAGGAAAAACTTAAATATTTATAGGGAGTTATTGAGGTCATCAATCACAAACAATTGTTGAATTGTGGGCCTCAAAGCCACCAATTTATGATGATTTAAAATAGCATTGGTTCAACAAAATGTAAGTATTAGGATAACACGTTTTTGGTTTTAAGATCCCTTCCAAAAGGTTTAATAATTAATTTATCTATAAAAGAAGATGAAATATATATATATGTATGTATGTATTTACTTATATATACTTGACAAGTAGAGTTTCATCCTTCAACTAATTCCTAGTACAAACTCATATTTTACTCTAAATGATTTAATATATATATATATATATTATTTATCCTAATCGTATAGGGTTCCCAAAATAAGGAATTTATAATTCACTTATCAGACCCTTTAAAAAAACTACATTATTCAATACAGGACATCACATGGGCTTGTGGTCAGTGATACACCTCTGTCGCCCTTCGGTTGTGGGTTCAAGTCTTGCGGCCTTGCCGGACGCGACGAGTTGTCGCCCAACCTCCAGGTTGTCCTTTTATAAAAAATATAAAAATAACCTTTCAATAATAATCCCTTACAACCTTTATACTTATCCAAAATACTTCTTTAAACTCACAATCCAAAATTTATATGAAAGGTAAACAAAATGTAGATCCTTTTTACCCCGTAATAGCATGTTAATACCTTCATCATGTATTCCTTTAAATCACCGAAACATCCTGAATTACCATAAAACCTTATTGATTACATTCATGCTACCTTATTCCTTATAGAATACTGGATATACTTCATCCATCAAAAAATATTGTAAACTCGAACAATGATGGAATGCATAAATATTTAATCAGATTCAAGGCAGTCAAGAATATCCAGTATAATTTCCCCAAATCAACCATATCTTATTCCAAAATATGTACCTCAAAATTAGGACCATATTATGTTTTATCTTTCCTTCAACCATGTAATTTCCAAAAAGTTAAACTTTCTATAGAGTCACTCTTCTTAGTACCATAAAATCTGAAATCCTCAACAAAATAGTACTGCAGTACAATCCTTATTTATTTCCAGTACATCATTGATACAACACTTCAATGAAATATTTATAATATAAAAACATCATAACACTAGTTATTCCTCTTCATCTATGGTAGTATCATAACATGATTATTATCCAATAGCATCATTTGCGGCATAGTCTCATGATTTAGACATTGGTTTGCGTAGTGTCCAAACTCCTTACAGATTAATCATTGTACATTTGAAACCATTTTCTTTCCCTTGAAGTCACGTACTTGGTGTCCTCTTTATCCACACTTATAACATACTCTCATTCCCTTCAAGCATTTTCCAAGGTGATTCTTTATACAGTTATCACATATGGGAAAATCCTTCATTAACTTATTCCCTTTATGTGTCCTTCCCTCTACCATCCTTTCCTTCTCTGGCTTCCCTTCAAAGCCAAAGGACTCAGAGAACTCATTACTTATCTTATCAACACATGATATTATTTCTTCATATGATGATAATATGTGGGAGACTATTTCCCTTCTGAACGATCTATTAATACCATGAAATATATGATCCTTCTTATTCTTTGGATCATACGTATTGCTGGAGTTCACATTCCTTCTACTGGGCACCATTTCTATACAATGGCATAAACAAGGTCAGTTTATGAATTGTAATGAATAATTACAAACATGTAAAATACCTAACATAAATTTAATGATTTATGGATATAATCTATAATCATAAAAATGTTTTCATTGAGTAAAAATATACTCATAAACCCTTGATAATGGTTTGTAAAGAAAAATGAGAATTATCTTAAGAATATACCCCGGGAGTGTCGTAACCAAGAGCGCAGAAAGGCCCGTTGTCGTGCACCAGTTCCTATTCAAGTCTAGCTCAAAGAGTTGTTTTCGGGTTTTACCCCTAGGTACATCTATTCCAGAGCCGCCTCTACCTGCTTGTATCCAGATAGGGATCTATTTCTTGGAAAACTCACAAAATCTATACAATACAAAAATTATTGGAAGTTCTTCTATATTAATCCTCAAAGTCCATCTTAGGTCTATGTTCTCTAATTATAGTTTATCTAAATCTAGTTTCTAGGGGTTGTACTAAACGTCCTCTGATACCAACTGTAACGCCCCGACCCCAATTTCCCAAAGATGGTGCATTATTTTAGTACATTGGCATGATTACAAGGAATCACGTCCCGAAGGACCGATTAGTTTAGCAGTCTTGGAAACACTAGATACCTTCATGAAGTTTAAATTTCATAATAAAATGAAAACATCAACAACATAGTCTCCATAGTCCACACTCATTCTATCCTTACAGGTCATTCATAAATTACTTCTTCACATCCTGGGAAAAATAAAACATAGAAAGGGGTGATCTTAGATACTCAGTAAGGATAACAATAAAGAGGAAACTATCATAAATACACATAAACATTTAAGGGTATTTATAACTAAAAATCCTTTTAAAATTGAACTTCAGCATAATATGGCATAAATAAAATGAAATAATTCCATTTACTTATTCACATGGATATTCTACTAGTAGAATAATCACATACAATATCAATAACCACTTTCATAATGATGGAATGAATAATTCCATACTATAATCACCACGTAGCCAAGGCCTCGTGCCAAGACTACAAATAAGATTTTTTTTCAATGCCTCGTGCCAAGACACTAGTTTGTCTCATGAGACCTACTGATGCATCAAGGAGCAATAGCGGGCTCCACCCGTCACTTTCTAATTCCAATGCATTCCTCATCTGAAAATTTTGAAATATAACATAAACATTCATAAAAAAACTAGCATACTAAATTTCAATACTTGATCCACAAACCATGAATGGAATAAAAATAGCACATACACAGTCAAACATAACTCATTCGATACAATATCGAAGTTTTTATTGTATCAGATTAACCTCAATCGAGAATAATGATGGATATTTATATAGATGAAAATAATCCTCAAAACTATTAGAGAGAAATATCCCCCTTTTTCATGAAATCATTTAAAAGTCATACTATTTGTCAAGAAGCCATTTAAAAATATAGTTTTGAATCAAAGTGTCCCATACCTCTTTGAAACATTTAAAAGTAATTTTAATTTTAAAATGTTAATTTCCATATAAATAAATCCTTAAAACCATTTTTAAAACATGGATATTAATTAAAAAGATTTAGAATAATAAATCTTCAAAATATTTAAAAATGTTATTTTAGTTAGAGTTTCTAACCAAAATAGAGTCACATGAATGCAAATAATTGAGGTAATCAAAACATTGTAATATCATGTGAATAAAGGGATTCATGATATACTATGTCAAAGTATATTATATACACCATATAAAAGTGAGTTGGTGTATAACAACAATGAAGTCTCAATGGGATGTAAATTGAGATTAAGTCTCGTATAAAGACCGTATCCTTAAGATAAGGATAAATCAATGACATAATTATGTGTGAAAAATATAAATACACTAAATATGATTGTATATTCAGTGTAAATAAATCAGAAGACATTCACACATATTCTTGTAAAAATAACACAAATAAATTGGATGATTAACTCAATAAATGAAGATTGAGTTAAAATTACTCTTATCAAGTTCATATAGATGACTTTAGAATTTATCAATGGAGTGATTACGTGTATTAAAATTATATCCATAGAAAAGGGAGTGGAAATTATTACATAAGAAAATGATTAGTGATTCCACACATAATCTAGGAGTAAAATAATCAATAAAGTATGCGTAAAGCAGAATGAGTGGAAATTGAAATTTCAAATTCCCATATCAATTTGGTAACTTAAGAAACATACACCCATGAAAGAAGTATCATACAATGATGATGTAAATAGATATAAATTAAAGTATATTACACAATGAATACAATCATGGGCAGTGCACACACCATGTGGAATAAATAAGTGGTGAACAATGGAAATATCACGTAATTAAAAGTGAGATAAGAAACCCCTTACCTTGTACTTTTCCTTGGTATAGGGTAGGTTATCATCCTGTATAGTAGTTAAATAATTGTTATTAAATTATACAAGAATAATATACATAAATATGATATCATATATGATCTTTTAATATTTATTTGTTAATAATATTTTAGTATTATCGTCATTTCAGGTGTTAACTGATTTGTTTTCCATTATATGCTTCGCTACGTAAGTCGTGTTTGTTATGGATAGGTTGTATCTTATTCATATCCAGAATTATATCAAGTCCTTAAACATTAATTTTAATCATCAAATGATATTTTTTCTTGAATGGATATGATGGGGAAATGAATCTCATCGCGTTCGTGGAGACGTTAATCCGTACGTACGTACGAATGCTACTTCCATTTCATTTTTCATTTTAAAATGAATAAAAACCAAATGATAGATAGGTATAGAGTTATTACAGTATAATATAATATCTTATATGTGTTACTTAAGTTCATTAAATCCATCCTTTATACGTTCCATATATGGTATGACCGAGTCATATCACATTGAGGGGGCGGTAGTCCGCACTTCCTCAAATGAAATTATCGTATATATATACAACATGAAACAAATAATGGTATGATATAAAATGGAATTAAAAAATCTTATATGTAAAATAAATATCATTAATATCATATTTAATTATAGTGCCATCATAATGGCCACCATGAGAGGTGGTAGGAGATAATTTGAACAATCATCTCTTCGTGAGGTGTTCGGTTGCCATCCATAGTAACATTTTGTTCTTCACCCATTATATGGATGTGTGTGTAGTTTTACTTATAATACTTCTAATAATAATTTCCTAGTATATTTAGGATACTTGTTTTGTTAAAAAAGAAAATAATAAGATGATTTTAGGGTTTAGAGTAGTCAAATAAAAGAAAAGAAGCTAAGATAAATCGTTACCTTTAATTTGGGTAACTCCCTTTGGTTTGAACCAAAAAGGACTCTTCAAGTGACTTCTGTATAAGGTAAGTCTTATAAGAGGAGGATCATGATGTACGGAGCTTAATTGGGCAGATTTTGGACTATCCAGAAGGCTTTAGAGGTGTGAGTAATTGGGTAGAAGTGGTGTCCTTTTATAAGGGGGAGGAGGGGCTCTTTAGGAAAATCTGGAAATATTATTTTATAATAAATTTATATTCAGTTTATAATGGATCCGAAGTATATTATTTAAAGGTTAAGGTGGGGATGGGTTGAAAACCACTCAGACAATATAATTTAGACAGGTTTGGGTCATTATATTAACCTTATCTTTTAGTTTTAACTCTTTCTTAATTAGTTTGACACTTATCATGTCACTTTGTATTTTTATATTATATAGTTAATAAACTTACTATATACCTCCAAAATCCCCCCATGTGATCCATTAATGTTTCACCTATCATGATATAAGTCTCTTGTCTGATTCATAGATTTTTAGGAATATAATATAAATTAATAATATAATATTTGTTTTAAAAACTCATTTATGTCAATTTTGACACTACTCAATAATTGATTTTTGTTAAAGTCTTAACAACATTATTAATTAAAACCAAATTAATTTAATCAATCCTAACATGTCATATTATCTAATAAAATCCGTCTGTGTCATCAAAACTTTCAAATTTTATTTATTTTAACAATTATAATATCAATTATTTGACTATTTCATTGATAAGGAAAATACTGTATTATTATTGTGTCATATATATTTTTATGTTTTAAATTTATAAAAATTATAAATAATATACCATTATGTAGGAAATATTTTTATATTTCTAATGAATATTTATAATCGAATATATAAAATATATAACCATATGTAAAAACTTTTTTGCTAAAAGATATTATCTTATGTAATTTTTGTATTCACTTTAACTTAATTAATATAACATGTCATTGTCACTTAAATGTGGATCCATGGGGTCCAAAAGTTGACCCAAAGATGCCCATGGTTGGACATGTATCTACCAATAGGGTTAAGACACGTTTTAGCGTAATTTATTGTTATTATAATATAATTTTTTACCCTTATTTTCCGGATTTACCCTTTAACCATGGTAAATAAAATATTTACCGAAGGAATAATTCAAAATGTCTAAAAATAAAAGTTAACTATTTACAAAATTTGGACATCCTGATTCCAAATATGGATTTCATTTTTCTAACTTCAAAACACCGAAGTGGAAGAAATTAATTTAAATTTAATTTCCGCTCTCAAAACAAAAAGCGTGATTTTAAGAGATAATATCTATCAAAATATTTACACTTGTTTATGTCCGGTTTAAAAGTGAAATTATGTTTAATGACCAATATTGTATTCAATCGTAAAAATATATTTTAAATATACTTTAAAAACACTCAAATTCATAATTTATCACTATTAATTATTTTGATTTAAAAAGTTGTTTTTAATAAAAATTTAGTAATTTTCACTATTCATCAAAATATAAAAGTTATCTGAAAAGTAACGAAATTTCATCCGAGGATAATTTCGATATTAAGAATCCAAAGATGAAGTCCATTTTTAAAGATAAAATGTATAAAATTTCAAAATGTGGGTATTACTATTCATAACGACTACTTTGATTGGTCGCGGTGTGTTATAATCTCGAAGTTGCGCACAACAAATGCTACTGTATTATTCAAAGTGATGCATATCGTGCAAGCTTGGGGTGTTACAATTAGTTTTTCCTTGGATATAGAGGTAGGTGTCTCTATATAAATAGATAATTCTACGAATTTCTTATTTTTCATGTTTGTTCCTTTGGGATATAAATTTAATTAACTTTATTTGTGATAATTTTTAATTTTTTGGAATTGAGTCATGTTTTAAAATATGTATTTATTTAAAAATAGTTTTTTCACACCAAGTGTCTGATAAATGGCATAAATTGTTGGTTTGGTTTAGAAATTGGTTTTTATGAACTCATTCAAATATGATTTTCTATGATTATGATTTAAAAATTATGATCAGATATTTTTAAATGGTTCTGAACAAATTTTTCCTATTTGGTAAATTCTGGTGCATTAGGAATTGACATGTCACTAAGTGTGTGTGTAATTCAATTTGAGGTTTTCTTTCACTTTAGTGGGTGTAATGCCCCAAGTGGTTATACCAATTGGATCCACCATAGGCCTAGATTTGGTATATTTTATTTCCAGTACGTATACCCATAAGTTGGAGGCTAAAAAATATCTTTTCATTTATGATTGTATTATCACATTATATATTGGTTATGGTTATATTATCACATTCAGTAACATGATGGTCTGGTCATGGTTATTTTCTCACATGCTTTAACATGATGGATTGGTCATGGTTATTTTCTTACATTTTTATCTTCTATTGTATCCATGGATTTTGTTGATTAATATTTCATTATTTTTCACTTTTCATATTTCAATCATTAATAAAATTAATAGATTTTATCAAAAACCAAGGGATGATTTACAAATGTGTTTGAGTTATCAAATTTCCTTGAAAATTTATATTTTTTTAAATATATCATTATTGAATTATTGAAATTACAAATTTTCTAGAATATGTTCTTGAATACTACTAGGATTTGTGCCCATAACATACATTTATATTTGGGGATTTTAGATGTTGTTTTTTATTATTCAGGTATATAGAAGGGAATTATGTAGAATAAAATATTCTATTTTCATTGTAGCCTCATAGTGGGATGGTTTTGATCATACAATTTTTCAATTGGAGACTTGTTGGTATTGTATTGTCATACTTTACTATTTTTTCAGTTAGGCATGGATTTTATATACCATGGTATATCAATTTTTCCTATTCTTAATCTGGTCATATATCATGTTCTTTTATATTAGATACTTGTTTCATTTATCCAATTATGGTGAATTGTTTTCAAGAACCGGCTTGGACAGCTTGTCTAGCTGACTCATGTTGGTTCACAACTAAGTGGTATCATAAGGGTCCTCATCCATATGTTTTTTTAACACTTATTCAATATGATTATCTTTATTGGTAGAAATTATTTTGAATTATCTAGATTCATAGATTAAGTAAAAGAGGGATTCGGGGAAGCTCACATCCATGTATAAACTCAAGTTACAATGGGTTGTCAGAATTTTTTTACCATGTTTGGGACATAGAGTTTGAGTTCATTTGAATGAACTATATTGTAACATTATTTAAATAGACCAATTAATTTTTAATGGTTTGATTTTCATCAATATAAATAATATTGATTAAAGTATTAATTATTTTAAGGCATTAACATGATTTCATGATGTTGTTTAAATGATTCTGGAATTTTCCCCAATAAAACAGAATAGTTATTGTCTCGTGAATATTAGATGATGCCTCATAGAATAACTCTATCTAATCTAGTTGATGAATCCTTGGTAAATGATACATAATAAAATCCCATTGTGTACAATTCACTGGTAGAAGCTCTAATATTCGCTATTCAGAATCTAGGTCAAGTAGGTGATAAAAACATAGGATATGCAATAGATCGTGTCATAAAATTCTCTAAGTAGATTTCACCAATCATTTTTTGGGAAAAATGAAAAAAGGAATATAAAGAGTTTCTAGAGTGGATTGAGAGGATTTTCACCCTCTTAATGAATCTAGAAGACTCTATGGTGGTTAATGCCATATACATTCTTGTAGTATTGGGAAAGAGATGGTGGGAATCTATTGTCCATGCTGACTTTCATATGAATCTTATATAGACTTCTTTCAGGACAATTTTAAATTGGCATTTTTAACTTGATACATTACTTTTAGAGAAGACATAAGAGTTTCTTACCTTGTGGAATGGATATAAAACTATCCTATAGTATTCCACACATTTCACTAATTAGGTGCATTTGGATCCAGATTTAGTCACTCGTGAGTATATAAAGGATCTAAGGGATGAGTTGGGACCCGATGGTGATATTCATTTGATATTAATTATCATATATATTTTAACATTTTTGTACGTTGTCATAAATGTCGGTTCGGAATACTCAATCATAGTAGGAAAACCATTTTGAGTGGAGATTTAGTTACGGCAGTTGACAGATAGGGTCTATCATTGATCTAGAAAAGGAAGTGCTAGGGTGGTGAGTTTTCATTGAAATTAGTTTCATTGGATTCATCTGGATTATTTGTGTTTTTATGATACCAATCTGGAATGTTTTTTCATACCAAAGCTAACTATATGAAGTATCCTAATACATTTCATCATTGCATACTAACTGTCCATACAAGTGATATTATGGAAAGGATATCCCAGGGAAGTAAGAGTGGATCCACTCTTACTATAGGTTCCAAGGTTCATACGAGTGCTTCTAAGGATAGGGGTATAATCCTCATTCCAAAGGGGATGTTCATGTTGCAAGTTCTAAATATAATTATGTAGAGTAGTTTATTCCAGAGGAATTTGAATCAGGGATAACTACTATTAGAGGTATTATGTTTATTTTATATTCAAAGGAACTTGAATTTATTAATAAATGTTCTAGTCATTCTGTTATAATGTAAAATTATTTCACAATTTGGGATTACATTTGGATCTTATTACATTCTTTATGAATATTTACATGGCTTTGATAAATTGTTCTATATAGGTTTTCAAGATTCATAAATGACGGGTGGTGATAATTGACCTAGAACTGGTGTTGGACATTTTAGTTATTGATATTGACATCAACAACACCATACCTATGATGGATTGGATGATCATCTCTAGGGCCCATGTAGTATTTTATCATATTCAAGTATATTTGTAATCATTTAATGGGGTTGGTTATGTATTTCAGAGGAGTGGGATAATTAATAAATACATGAGGGGAATGTTGTTCATTATGTTGGGGGGTAATCTCGTACCAGTTGTCAAAGACATTTCTTGATGATTTGGAACATTTTTTTATAATCTATTACATGAATTGGTGTTTTCTTACCCCTAAATATTTTCAAATGATTTATATCCTTTACCATAATAAAACAAGTTCATATTTACTATTTTGTTTCTCGTTAGTATGATCCTCATCTCTTTTCCATCCTATAAATAGCTCCTACTGAGTTGGTGTAATATAAATCTCAGATTGATGACCTATAGGAAAAGGTATTTATTAATCCCGGACATTCACCAAGGGATTCACCTATCATCTTTTTTATGAATTCATAGGGGAGCATCAGATGTTATGTAAATTATCAAAAGTTTATATGGGTGTTTCTTAAGAAAAAATAGCTTCTTCCAATAATTGATGATTTAATTACCCATCTTATAGGGTAATTTTGGTTTTTAATGATTGACCTCAGTTAAAGATACCATTAGTTGATACTCTAAGAATATTATATACCTAAGATATTGTTTATGATCCAGTATGGGCATTTCGTGTTTTTTATTTTTTTCATTATGACTCATTAAAGCTCCTATGGTATTTATGGCATTGATAAACCGTATATTTCAGTTGTTCTTAAAATTATTAATTATAATGTCAAAGGATTATATTTTGGTGTATTCTTTGTTCGAGGAGGATTATACGTACCATTTGGATATCAATCCTCAAAATAGAATAAAGAAATAATTTAAAATATGCTTTACAAATGTGAGTTTAATATCTTAGAAGAAAAATTTAAAGTGAATATCATATCTCTGTGGAAAATCTTAGTGCATCCGAAGAAATTACATGTTTTTATATTCTGGTAGAATCACAGAAATGTGTTTAAGGTCTAGAGATTATTGGGTTTGTTTACTTACTATATGCGTTATGTTCAGAATGTATATATACATGTATCTTTGATGACACATTTATCACATAAGGGAGTAATGTTTGAATGCAATAAAAATGTTATAGATATTTTAAGGATCTAATGACTATATTGAAATCAACATTATTTTTCATTCATTAGAATCTGGTTTCAGGTTATGATTTTTTCTAAAATGCATTTTGTAAGTTTTTGGGATATGATTTGATGTAGGGGAAACATGTGGTAGCCTATGTCTCTTATGATTTATACCCTCATATGAAGAACTACACTGCCCATGATCTTGAATTCACATTAGTTATGTATTCTCTCAAAATGTGATGTCACTATCTCCTCTATTAGTGTTTTAAAAAGTTCTCTAAAGATAAGATCCTGAAATTTATTTTAAATTCATGGGATCTGAACATATAATAGAGATGTTGGGTAAAGTATCTTCTATCATTTGATTTTTAAATTTCATACAGTCTTTAGAAAGGGAATATTGTAGCTAGTGTGTTTAGTAGAAAATTGATAGGCCGAGATTGTTCTATACATAACACTGAGATGGGAGTGAATTATTATTAGGGAATTTTTAATCCAATTCCATCAGTTTATACATATACCTCTTAGTCATATTAGGATGATAATTATCTTATTCTCATTTCCTGGTAACATGCATAAATATGAATGAAATGTGTATAAGAAATGATATTTTTACAAGGATCAGTACTTAATAAGTGTAGCTAGTTCATGGAATGTTCTAGAAATAATCTAGACCACACGACCACTAGAAAAAAAATCCTTGGAACATTATTATAATGAGTAGGATATTCCCTTAAACTAATGTAGTACTATCAAAACAATTTAATAGCTCGTTCATGTAGCACTATTTAAACAATCCAAGAGTGTGTGTTTTACGTCACATGGAGGATCATTAGACAGCTTATCAATATATTATCCTCCTTATTGATAAGGTATTGTAACACCATTAATGTCTTCCACCTATTGAGTCATGTTCGATGTCACCATTCGGCTTTTTTCCTCTACAGAATGTTTCTTCACTTTTTACTTCACAAAATCATATAAGAAACACCTCTTATCTCTTTCTAGTAGCAAACATTATAGTTTCACAATCTCTCTTATTCTATCAATAATAATAATATAAATTTAGTATCTATATAGACTAAATTCTCTCGGATTCAAATAATGATGATCTGATATCACTTTTTCTAGTCGCATCCTCTTCTACCATTTATTTGAAACAGATAAATATATGAAATAGTGTATACTAGTGTCTCGATATCTCTTTCTTCTTAAATTCTAAATTAACTGAACCAAATCACCTTATACCAATAATTCTACAATCTCAAACTCCATTTGATATTATTAAAATAATAATGATCATCTCAACAAAACATTCATCATAATTAATCTCCCCTGAATAATAATCAATCATTAAGTGGTCACAAACTATAATTTTTGGATACATAATAATGTGAAATTTACAGTTTCTGTATTCATCTCTTTCATTAAAACTCAATACCAACACATGATTGTATCAGTTTACTTCCATTATTCCATTAGAAAATATGAACTTATATGCACATTTGATTCTTCTTCACACAAACAAATTATGAAGCTTTTCACTTCTCTATCCATTGTGTTTCAATCAAGAACACACATGACATTACATTGTTAAACAAAGTAGGGGTGTTATACCCAATAATTAGTTCATAGACATGTTCTTATTGAATAACTATATGCATGCGTGTTGAACCTTTGTCAAGTACCCACTGATCATCTTCTTGTCAATTCATGATGATAATGCAAAAACCAATCATGTGTCTATGGTATTTATTTTTCTGAAAATTGTCTTGTATCCTTAAAAGATAGCCATGTACCACATATAGCGAATTTTTTTGTTGGAAATATTCTTTTTCAATGTACCAAGAATTCTTTATGAATTCTTCATTCTTATAAAAACCACCAATACATTCTGGATGGTTGATACCTTTGGAAACCACTGATGATTAGCATACCCATTTTTCTTTATAGTCAGTAAAACCCTTAAAAACATTCTGCAGGCATTCTTTATATAATTTTATCTATTGTAGAAATGATCCATGTGAAATACTTGTTCTCTCATAGAATCCCCCAATGTGAACCCTTCTCTTAGGTGGAATTATACCACATGAACAACTTTATTCATCCCTAAATTATTACAATAAAGAAGATGTTCTTTAATAAAATTTGATCATTTAAATGATCTGATTATGTGTATTTATATAGTAAAATAGACCCACAAAACCCATTAATCTAATCTTCATGAATCATAGAGGCGAGAGAGCCTTTACCGAAAAATGATATGTGGTCCCCAAAGTGCCTTAATACATTGTGGTGGTTGGTTCCTTCAACAAAAGGAAACACTTCTGGCTCCCAAAATCACCCCCTCATTCTAAAAATGAGACATCTCCTACATACTGCAAACCTCCCACAAATTAAAAGCCTCCCACAATCTATTTTACCTATACTGTCTGCGTAGTGCGCTTCATGATCTTCATTACGCTTCTATGACAAAATCACCCATGGTCGATTTTCCTTTATCATTATTCGTACCACCATTTTAGTCATCAGGATTTGTCAAATAAAATTGATACATAGTTAAATATTTAAAAATCTTATATTAAAATTGATTTAATTCCTAAACCACTTGATTTATTTCATCATGAACCCCATCTCTCTTGATATTTAAAATTTCATTGAACACATTTATAACAATTAGAAATTCCATATAAATTATTGAAACTTCTATATCATACATTAGCATCATTATTTTGAATAAAAACAAAATATGATAGGAAGGACCCTTTATTCTCATTTCCTCCATACATCTTGCATCACAATTTTTACAAACCTAATATAATATTTTTTAAATAAAAATTAGTAAGAATTATAATATTTAAATGAGGGAAATTATTCTTCCATGAAATCCAATTTTTTCAAATTAACCCATAATAATTCTCATTGAATCACCTTGAAACTAAATGTCTTTAAAGAATTCACATTTTCTGGAAATATCAAGACTTGAGGACTTAATTCAAGATCCATTATATTTGGTATTACTTAATAATTTTGATAGCAATTAGATCTTATCATCTCATTGATCACCACTACCAACCAATGAAAATTAGTTGACAATAAATACAATCCCTAAAAAATTTTATATCTTCAAAAATTTATGACACGATCCATGAAGTAATCATCTTATGAGTGGTCTTTGGTGAGTTTTTTTGGTGAGATTATCTTAGAAATGGTAGAGGTTGGTTGACTAGTTTTCCTTGTATCAATGAGAGTTGGATCTACTTTCAAGGAGTGTGTTCGTCTTGAGAAGGTTATAAACAAATATTTTTAATTATTGGTTAAATTTTTTATGGTGGGATACCTTGGGTGAGTGGTATCGGTCTCCCATTAGATCTTTTTACATGCATGGTATGTTGGTAGTTCTTATTTCTATATGATAATACATGATTAGCTGTAGAAATTGTTTTGGTTTTACAATACAATATAGGGTTACCAATATGTATAATGAATTGATATTTTGGTATTGATAGTTTGGATAATGTGTTCAATTATATATTTAGTGTCATGATTCCTCATTTAACATAACATTAAGGATGAACACGATAGACCAGCATGTTTTTTCAATCGTTTTCCATTCTTGTATGGAAGTGGGATGATATATCCAAAGATATTGTGTTGGATTTACCATAGAATTCTATTTTTAAATATTTTATTTGGTTTATTATTGATATAATTATAAAATCTATTCATTTTTTACCAGTTACAGAGATGAAAATTTTGGAACATATCGAAGACTTTTACATATGATTGATTATGTGACATAATAGGGTTCCCTCTATGATTATTTTTGTTAGGGACATAATGGTCACATATAGATTATAGAATGGTTTTCTGGAGTCAATGGGTTCCCAGCTGAAATTGATCACATCTTACCATTCAAATACTAATGGAAGGATAGATAGAGATACCTAGGTTCTTGAGTGTATTTTTTTATGCGTGAATCATTTTTTGGATATTAGAAAAATAATTTAACTCCAATAAAATTTTCCTATAATGATATTTATTAGGATTTGATAAAGATAGTCCATTTATATTCATTTCCTAATTTTCCTTATAGATATCCCTTGTAATGGGATGATTTGTGATAGAGGTTCTTCTTTAGGCCAGGTATTATTCAGGAGATGATGGAAAAGGTATAGTTTTTATGTATGGTGTTGGTCACAGCACTAGGCCTTCATAAATCATATGTGTGCTATTATAATTGGATGGTAGATATTGATGGTGCTGATAACGTTTTTTTATCTGATTTTCAACATAAATGGGACAACCTTAGTTGTATAAGAATGGTAAGTTAGAACTATAGTTTATTGTCCCCTTTGAGATCATGTAATGACTTGAAAATGTAGAATATTAATTTAACCTACCATTCCATTTAACATTTATTCACGAAATGTCTCATTTTTCCCATAAATGGATTTAGTTACCAATTCCTTCCAATGTGATTAAATGGTAGGATGTCGATCTTGAACCAAATAGCACAGCTTTGGAGATACCAATTGATATTATGGGTAACTAGGATTATGTCATATATAGTAAAAAACACCCTTATTTTTGATACACATGAAGTGCATATAAGATATCCATGATATGTGGGAGTGGGAATTATCAATTAGGTAGAAGAGGACTAATATTTTTTTAATTCCATAATATTTAAAACTTTTTTAAGGATATATATCCTTTATGGAGAGGAGATGATAACATTCTATTACATTTTTATTGGTACCTCCTGGTCCTTTTTTTACTATGGTTTGTTTGGGTGTTTATTTGGGTTTGTTTTTGGATATTTTTTAAATATTTGGGATCCATTGGGGGTAAGAAAGGTTTATTCAGGGTTAGGTGAAACTATTTGGTTGGTCCCAATAAATCTGGCATCCAAGCATGGTCTACTTGAAGGGGGGACAGGGTTTTCCCAACATTTGTATAAAATGTACTAAAACAAAATGTTCTTCTTTCTTTCTATGCAATATCAATATCCATTGATGACTTATGTTACAAATAAGCACAAGCCTTATTGGGGAACAATGTACTATTATTATTATAATTATTATTACCTATCCATTTGAATTGAAGGAATAAATGAGATTAACTAAATTATGAAATTATATCTGGCACATGTCTATAAAAATAATTAACTTGTGAGTGATTAAATATAAATGAAAAATAAATTTCAAATGAAAATAAGGGATGTGATTTTATAAAAACCTTTTTTTACAAGAATTTAATTTTATATTAATAAATTAATTTTATCACAATTAGTGAAATATATTAATGAAATTTATATGTTATATATCTTATAAAATATATTTAATTTCATCCATTATCTTTAATATTGTTATGTTAAGAATAAATCCAATTTTAATAAAAAAAAGATTTATATTATTAGGGAATTTTTACCACCTTTGAACGGTGCACCTATTTTAAATATCTATTTTTGAACATTTATAATTTTTAATTGAAAAATGAAATTCTATTTTCTTAATAGTAATATCAAATTATTATTTTGGTTATTTTTTGATATTTTTATGAGAACTTTCATAATATGATGAATAGTGAAAAACACCAAATTTTAATTTAAAAGTGCTTTTTCATCTGAATATTTTACAATGATAAATTTTATATTTAATTGTTTTAATATTTTAATTAGATAAATTTAATATAATTATAACCAATTATTTAATTTTAAATAATTTCATACTGAATTTAGATATAAAAAAATATCATAATTTTGAATATTTTTACTTTAAAACCATGATTTTTCATCCCATCTACGGGATTAAATATCAATTAATTTCATCCACTTCAGTTAATGGAATTTGGGAAAATTGATTCCATATATATATTAAAAATAATTAAAATTTATAATAAGTTAAAACTATTTTTTGACCCCAAATATTACTAAAATAAATTAATATTTATTTGAGTTATTAAGGAATAATGAGCTCAATTAATTTAATGAATTATTAAAAATGAAAAATAAGGTGTAAATATTACACTAATGATGTATAAAATTAACTTTCTAGAAATATTTTTTCCATTAAACCTATAAATATCTATAATTTTTAATTTTTAACCCTTTGAGGACAAGTAAAACTTGGGGAGAACTCAAATATTTTCAATACTACCCAGTGTGTCCTCTCCCTCCACTTATAATGGTCCTCCTATCCTCATCCTATCAAACCTATCTAGACCATTGGATCATCCAAATAAAAATAATATAATCTCATAAAATCCCTCTTTTCACCATAGATTCCACCCTTCTGTAATAAATACAACCAAGGAAACCCTTTCGTGGAAACCAAAAGGAGTTAACTTAAAAATATGTTACATTTTTCAATGGGTATTTATGTTTTATTTATTTATAAAACAATTATAATATTATTATTCCATGATTATATAATAACGTGACTATATTTAATATATTGAAATGTTCTTATGTTAATATTTCCACCTACACCAATATACACTTCCATTATATAGGTATTGAGATTACAGTTCATGTACAAGAAACTATCACTATGAGAAATAGTGTCATTCAATTTTCCATTGCGACATCTCAGTTGTGGGAATTCTGAATGAAATTTTTTTCTTATATGATATATGATATATTTATATTTATTAATAAGTATTTAATTTTATTATGACACATACCTATATAATTTACATTTTTTAAAATACAATAAAATTGTTTGTGGATGTGTGGACTACCACCTCCTCAAAGGGAAGCAATAAATTCACACATTACATGAAATGTATTAAAGATGGATTTAATTAAACATATGTGATATAATATAATATACATGATAATAATTAAAAAATTAATATTTGTTAAAAATAATATATCTTTTAATTAATTACACTTTCAAACATTGAAAATGTCTCAACATTGTTCGTGGATATGTGGACTACCGCCTCTTCAATGGATGTGATTCCTTTTACATAAAATTAATTATATATATATAATTAATTAATATGTTATATATGGAATAATAATCAATCTATAAGATAAATGATAATTATCTTCTTTCAATAATGATGGTTGAAAAATGGTAACATTACTCTGGAATACATACAACATATCATCTTCATGATTATAACGTTGGTTAATTTTGATAAACCATCTTTCATGATTGATTTTAAAAAATGAATTTATCTATAAATATTAATATTATTTAATCATTAATATTATGTATATGTTTTTATAATTTCCTCATTGTCTATAGTCGACTTATAGAAGTTAATTTTGAGATGTAAGTTGAATATGGTGGAAACATCCGACTTAAACATTATCGATTATGTAATTGTAAATAAATTGATTAAAATTGAAATAAAATTAATAATAACCCTTAAAATTTTATTAATAAAGTAGATAATTCAAATAAGTTCATTAGTTTTAAAGATATAGAAAAGGCATGACAAATCATACTCGAGGTAGCAGGTTTCCTATCATTTTACATTCCGTTGACAATAAATTGTAATTATGAACCTTGTTACATATTTCTGAGGTATTTTCTACACTATTAATTTTTATATCATGATATTAATTTATTTAATTAAACTAAAATTTTCAATTTTTTGTTCTTTTAAGGATCTCATGATTGAAACTTTACTCATGATGTAAGGGATTGTTGTCTCAATTTTACTTTTATGATGTAAACTTCATAGTCCCCACTTATTTATTTTTTTCATTCAATACTCTTCCCCTTTTGATAAATTATATAAGGAATTATTTTATAGTATGGTATTTAACGATTTAATTTTATTAGTATATATTTTTCAGTTTTTAATTCAAATTTTACCACACTTATTAGTCTATTAATTTTCTCACTTTTATTTGTAATAAATATATTCCATATTCATTTATAATTGTTATTTTGTAGTTTTTCTATTTCACATTAATGTATTTTATGATTCTCATCATTAAATATATGTGTATTTACCTATCTAGTTGAGTATCTATCATTCATGGGGTTTATATTTTCAATGATACTATAACAGTAATGGTTTTTTTCATAATTTTTTTTCACGATGATGTTTGATATGTTATACGCCTATATTCTTTTATAAGGTGTATATAATACCAACTTGACCTATTATATAATTAATATTCAGATTATAATGATATTATATGTTTAATTTAATTTTAATCAATTCCTTAGGGTTAATCGTTAATATGATTCAATGTTGTTAGGATGCTTTGGAATTTTTAAATATTATTTATTTCGATAATGTTTTTAATGATATTTTAATTTCATTTACATTAATCAATTTAAAAAACCATTTTTTACTTATCCTCCAGTATAAAAATTATTAATTTATAAAATCCTAATTCATTATTTGTATGGATAATGCTTTTTTCAAATATATTTTTAGGAAATAGGTTTCTTTTTAGTGGGTTGAATATGTACTAAAGATATTATTATGGAAAAAACATATTTTCCATGTGATAATCATATTTTAATGAGAATAATTTATAGCCCATTTATTTTCCAAGGGTTATTAATGTTTCAAATATATTGTTTTGGAACCCATTTCTTTTCCATGAGGTAATCATGTTTTAAGAAGAATTTTTACGATCCCATTTCTATTCCATGTATTAATATTGTTTTCAAAGAGATTTTTTTCAATCCAAATCATTTTATATGGGTTAATCATGTTTCAAATATATATAATTGGATCCAATTTTTTCCATGGCATAATCACGTTTTAATGATATGGTAGTGGAACCTATTTCATTCTCATGAGTAAAAAATGTTCTTGATCGAATAAAAAAATTTTCAATCTGTTTTCATGATTTCTCTAAGTATTAGAATCTATGACATTATAAATGATGGGTGGATCAGATAGTACCAGGTGAGTCTATTATAGGTTAAATGATTTTTTTTTCTAGATATAACTCTGTTTCAATGGGTACTCTAATTAAAAAAATTGGTTATATTGGTTTTTCCATTTGTAATGGGTATTTATACGGTTTCAATGAGACGAAGATCCATGATTCCAAAATATTTTATTTTCTCTCTCTATAGATTTAATATCTTTTTAATGATCTATATTGATGTCAATTGGCTCATTATTATTGATTCTGATGACTCTTTACTTCTACTTGTTTTCATATTTAATTCTATATGTATTTAAGGGAATAATTTCTTTTATGATTCTATCATGAAAATCAAACCCATATGCACTCTTATGCTTATTTATGAAATTTAATAGTTAATTCTTTTATATACCCTTACTATGCATTAGAACACACCCTTTTTATTTTTCCTTTTCCATTAGTTTTAAATAATTCATTTTAATGACTTATTTTTATAAAGGGTTTCACAAGGATTATGTTGATGACCTATTGTGAAATGAGAAATGGTGGGTAAATGGGAGAAAGGTTGTTTTGACAAAATATCGTTCCAAGATAATATGAGTTGTTTATGTAATAATTTTTCATAATTATATAAAACTACAAACATAATTGGTACTCTATAATGTAATTTTTCCATATTTTACATTTGATGTTGTATGGTTTTTAATGAAAAATATTGAGTCAAAATTATCGTCATCATATATGAAAATGTAATGTTATGAATTTCGTCACCAGATCTAATAGTGCAAGTCCTAGGTTTTTATAGTAGATATCAAATGTCAATTTAACTAAATTTTTAGAATATTATGTTTTCATATGAGTTTATATTAATAGTTATAGATATTTTCTTAGGACTGTAATCTTAAGGTTGATCATAAGTTCAAAGACATAATACAACCCATTTGAGGATTTTAAGTAGTGAATATTTTGATGTTATTAATGATGTTTTGGGAAACCATTATTTATTATTGATTGATTTTTAATCCCAATGATAAACAAAATGTGTTTTTAGGTAGGATTTATTTTTTAGTATTAAAGAAAAAAGGGACAAGACATATGTTGGGTGAAAACGTTTCACCAAAAACTTGGTGGTGGTGCTTGATCCCATGACCAAAGAACAATATGGGTCCCATGAACTACCATTGTCCCTCCTAATATCACAGTTAACATGAAATTCCTTTCAAATTATTTTATTTCAGAGTAATATGGGATTTTATTCAAGGAATATTGGTTGATTTATATTATAAGAATATATAATCAAATTCTTCTGTTCATTGAGTTTCAAAATATATGAAAAAATGATTGAATAATTTTATGGATATTTATTTATGGAATAATTTTGTTTCATATTGGGTTTTACTGTTGAATTTTTGAGATTAGTGTGTCATTTTATGTCTATGCATTTTGGGAATTATAATACCATGTGATGACCCTTGGGTTTTGCATAATATTTAAACACATGTAGAATAACTATAATACCTTTAAGGATTATTTGGTTTTTAAAAATTGAATTTAGTGATTCAGGAGTGAGAAATATCATCTTAAATACTAGTCAATTGGATAAAAAGATGAAATCTTCATGGAAATTTTTTAAATTACAAAAATATAATCATTGCATACATATATTTCTTTTTTTATCATGGATTTGATGGTTAGATAAATATTCTACATAAGGTGCATGATCATGAAATAAACCATTTCCCTAGTAACAAATTTTTTGATGATATCAATAAACATTTACACACCTATTTGAATTTTTTTATTTCATCATTGAAGTATTATTTGGCATGTCCTTTACCACTCTCTATTAGTCCACAATAAGTAGTTTTCTCTTCTAAATCCATCTATTAATTTACCAAAAATGTTCTTCCATTGTATAATCCCCGTCATAAGAAAAATCTATTGACCTTTATGTTTTACACTTACCATTTTCAATAGGACATTTTATTTTCCCTTTTTTAAAATGTTCATTTAACAATGGAATACTATAAATGTAAATCATTTGATATCATAGATTAATTTAGAGGGTGAAATTAATTTTAAGGGGGGTAGGATGTAACATCCATAACTTTTATGAAATATATTCTTTCAAATTAATTTTAATTCCATAACATATTGTGTTAAATTTGATAAATATTTTATCTTCAATCACATGTAAAACTGGGTTTATCGTTTGTGGAACGCAACCTCGAGTTCCTTTGATGCCATATGTTACACATTATCTTGAGTATTACTGAAAAAAATATACTATTATGATTATTTTTATTATTATCAACTAGATGTTTTACTAGTGGGAATTAATGAGATTTACTAAATAATGAATATATAGCTATCACAAGTTTATAAAATAAATTCATTGGTCATCAATTTTTTATCAATGAAATTAAATTCCAAATGAATATAAAGGATGTTTTTTTATTAACCCCATTATTATGGATTGAATGAAATTTTTTCATAATATGTTAAATTTATTTATATTATTGTAACATATTAATGAAAGTTTTATCATTTATATTTAATATATTATTTTAACATTTATCCAATAAATTTTATAATGTTAAGATAAGAATAAATCAAATTTTGAACAAAAGGAGCTACATATTTATAAAGGGTGTTATTACATCCTTTTAATGGTACACCTATTTTAAATATAATTTCAGTAAATTTTATAATTCCTTTTCAAAAAAATAAAATTATTTTTCAAAATATTAATATCAATATTTACTTTGGGTGAACCTTTGATATTTTTATGAGAACAATCATATTTTTTATGAATGGTTATTTATAATACCATGTGATAAACCTTTTGGTTTTTCTCAATTGTATATCATTTAAAATAATTTAGTTCATTTTAAACACATTTTACATTTAATTTCAATATAAAAACATAGAAAACTTTTGGACATTTTTACTTTAAAAAGAAACATTGTCGTCCCGTCTGTGAGAATAATTTTAAATTAATTTCCAACAATTAATTATTCATAATTTTGAAAATTTTACTCTATATTTTAAATAATGACAATATATAATTTTTAATATGTTCACCTTATTGTTTGACCGAAATTATTACTGAAATTAATAAAATAAATTATAGTGATTAAGGAAAATTGAGCTTCATTAAAATATAAACATGTAAAATATGTTGTAAAAATGACCATAAACATGTCATAGATTTATTATCAAGAAGTATTTAGACCATTACACAAAAAATAATATATAATGCTCAATTTTTCACCCTTGGGGGACAATTAAAATGTGGGGAGCACTTACATCTTTTCAATAATACCTAATGTGTCCTCTACCTCTACATATAAAATGCCTTTTATCCTCACCCTATCACCACAACTCCAAAGAAATTTAGCTCTTTAAAACACTGAATAATATATCCTCTCATCCATATCCTCTCCCTTGAGTCGTTACTTTTGTTAGAAAGGCAACCATGAAATCCCATTGATGAAAACTAAAAGGAGTTACCCCAAAAAGAGGAAACATTATTTAACAAGTATGTTGTTTTATTTATTTCTATAGCAATTAAATTAATATTAATCCATTATCATATAATATTATATGTATCATAAATATAATGATATGTTTTTATGTTAAGGGTTCAACCTACACCTATACACACTACAATCAAATGGGTAACAAAATTACCTGTTCTGTACGGTGAATAACGACATCGCGAACCAATATTGTTCATTTTTCCATTACCATCTCTCATTGATGGATGTTAGGATGAAAATATTATATTTAAATTATATATATGGTATTTTCTTCATTCATACTTCTATAATTTTAGTAAAATTCAAAAATTTATTCTTCCCATTTTAAATAAATATGATAACATCGTTTTTGGATGTGTAGTCAGTCACCTCCTCAAAATAGTGTGATACATTCTCACATTTCATGAAATGAATTAAGGGTGAGTTTAATTAAAAATATTTGAAATAAATATAATTTAAATTATATTCATGAAATAATTAAATTTTTTGATAAATAATATATCATTTAATATATTACCCTTTCACACAATGAAAAAGGGATATCGTCATTCGTGGATGTGTGGACTACTGCATCCTCAATGTCTGTTGATTTCTTTTAAATAACAATAAATATATATATATATGTGGGTATATATTAATAAATAAAATCATATATATGATATAATTATTATTATGGAAATATATTTATTACTTACCTTATTTCCATAAAGATCATTGAAAAATGAAAACATTACTCAAATGTATGTACGACCTATCATCTCCATATTTGTAGAACTGGTGCATTTTTCATATCTATACTTTATTATTTGTTTTAAAAATTTTACTTTATGTATAAATATTATAATTATTCTTTGATTATTATTCTTTGTATTTTTATGTATTGACCTCATTGACTATAGTCAGCCTAGAGAATTCAGTTTTAAAACATAAGCTAATATGGTCAAAAAAAATCTGACTCAAACATTATTGATTAATTAAATATATATAACATTATTACAAGATAAAAAATTAATAATTAACATGGAAATTTTTTTGATTCTATTATATAATTAACATAATTTTATTTTTATGTAATATAGTGAACAATAAAGACAAATCAGACTCTATGAAAGAGGTTTGGTCTCAATTTTCATTCCATTGAGACATAATTGTTATTAAGAACCTAGTTAATTTTATATCATTTATCAAATTCCTTATGAAATGTAATATAATAAGTTTAATATATTTCATGATATTAAATGTTTCTATTTATATTATTTTTTCAGTAATCTCATGATTCTAAATTTACTCAAGCAGTATGGGATTCTTGTATCACTTTTAATTTCAGGATCTGTACGACCGAATCACAAATTATTACTTTTTTGTAGTGTATATACTTAAAATTTTGATTTATTATATCACAAATTATGTTATATGAATGGTATTTAAATGTTTAATTGGATGATTATTATTTTTTAGTTTCTGGTTTTGATGTTGCCATAGTTGTAATCGGTTTTCTAGTGTAACTTCAATTTCTGCATGAAATATTAAATATTCACTATTTTTTGTGTTGTATCTACATCACATGAATGTTTTTTTAATATTATCCTGAAATTTATTGTTATTTACATACTGATTTTATTACTTCTCTTTCATGTGGTTTCTGGTTTTAATGATACTAAAACAGTAATGGTTTATTGTCACAATTTTCCTTCTTTGTAACTTTTGTTTTGTTATTCACCTATCCTTTTATATAAGATGTATATATTTCCTTCATAAAATGTTATATAATTAATCTCTTTATTTTCATGATATTATTAGTTCCATTTTATTTTATTCCCTTCGTGGGGTTTATAATTATAATGATTCAATTTGATATAGGGTGCTTTGTAATGTTTACAGTTTATTTTTCTCAATAATGCTTTAAAGACCTTTCAAGGTAATTTACATTCACCAACATCAACAAACATTGTATTGAATTATCTTTCACTAAGGATATTTTTTATTGATACCACTACAATTCATTATTTGTATGGATTTTTTACGTAGATTTCTTTGAAAAATTTTTCATTTCCATAGACTGATTACGATCAAAAGAGATTGTTATCAACACACTTCTTATCCATGGTTCAATCATGATCATAATAAATTATTTTGCATCCAATTTTTTTCAATGGTTTAATAATATTTCTAATATACTGTTATAGAACCCACCACTTTTCTTATGGTTAATCATGTTTCAAACAGATTGTTTTAGAACCCATTTCTTCTCAATTGGTTAATCATTTTTTCAAAGAGATTATTTGGAAACCCATTTATTTTCAATGATTTAATAATGTTTCAAAATGTTTTTTATAGAACCCATTTTTTATATTGGTTAATCTTGTTGAAAAGATATTTTAGTGGAACCTATTTCATTTTCATTGGATAATCATGTTCTGAAAATAATAATGGTTTCTTCAATGTTTTTTGATGAATTCTTTATGAATCTAGTTTTTGACATTATAAACTATGGGTGAGCCTAGATGGGATTAGGTGAGCCCATTATCGATTATACGATGGTTTTTCCAAGATTGATCACTGATTTATTACATACTATAGAGATATAAGTTGACCATATTGGTTATTTCATTTTTACAGGTTTTCTATGTTTTTTATAGGGGTTCAATGAGATGAATTTCCAAGATACCAGAATTCATTATATTTTTTTATGGGTTTAAAATGTTTTAATAGATAGATATTTGTATCACATGGATCATGATAATTAAATCTAATGACTGTTTTTATTTTTAGATGTTTTCATATTTGATGGTCTAGTTATTAATGGTTATGAGTTCTTTTCTGATTCTATCTTGCACATTGATTATGGAATCATACCCTTTTGCACTCTTATGCCCATTGATGACATTTAATCGTTAAGTCTTATATTTAACCATACTGATCATCTGATTCCACCCTTGTAATGTTTCCATTTATCCATGTTTTAAAGAATTCTGATGAATGATATATGTCTATAAAGGATTTCAGAACAAGTATATTGATGACCTACTGTGAAATAATAAATGTCAAGTTAAATTGAAGAAATGTACTATTGAAAATTTATGGGTTCAAGATGATATGATTTGTTTATGTAATTGTTTTTTCTATTTCTCTAAAACACTGAACCTAAAAGCTCTTCTAGAACATAAGTGATCCATATTTTCCTTTTGTTTTGGAAATGTTTTGAATGTAAAAAATTAGTTCACAATTACTGCTATTATAGCCCAAAATATAATTTAATGGATTTCATTAAAGGATCAAGGAGTTTGTTTCTTAGTTTTTATACTATGGACACCCCTAAAAACCATTCAAACCAAGTTATATTGGTTAGGTATAGTTGGAATCTGATTGATGTAATTGTGCATCAAAATAATGAACCCCAAATAGAATCTATGTATAGTTCTCACGGTCACACCTAACCATGTGTCTTATATACAAAAGAATTCATGTAAACATTTAATGATTTATATTTTTAATTAAACATCATTGGGAGCCCGGTTTAACCAATAATGACCCCTTATTCTAATATTGTATTGACGAAATACATTGTTGGTACTCAAGAGTCATCATCTTTGTTTTGTAATATTTTATCCTAACTATATAAATCACTAAAAGTAAAACTTCATTCATTATATAACTAATTATAAAATTCCATTTGATGTGGTATATTTTGGATGGATGTAATTGTTAATTGTTTATCACTATTACCTACAACAATATAAATATTTAATTTAAAAAATTAGATATTAGGTTGGTAGTTCTGGGCTGTTATGTTTGCTATCAGAGTAAGGATTAGATAAATATCGAGATTAGTATTCTATCATTTGATAATAACATAATCATTGGCATATAATAATATGATTTATCATATATTTAAAAGGAATAAAAAATCTTATTTTTCTTTTAAGAGATAGGATTTCAATGTGATTATTGATATTTTTAGTGTTTTTTATTGGCTTAAGTTATATGTGAACCTTAGTCTTAATAAGAATGATTATTTTTGGATTGATGATATTAAAAAATTATCTATGTAATCTAAGATATTTTAAAAAAAATTGAGGTTATAAAATTATTTAATATTGAGTTAATTAAGTTAAATTTGGATATAAGATTATTTATTTATGGAATTATATATTTTGAAACCTTAGAGTTGTTGTTGAATTTTGGAGATTAGATTATAATTTCTTTACATTAATGCTTTTTAATTTTGGGTATTATCTTATCATCTACTAAACATGTTTGTTTTGAAAAGTACAAGATGAATAAACTTTCAACCTTTTATGTAACTCATTGTTAATCAGAATTTGATTATAATGATCCAATAATTAAGTCATCATATTTATCTTTGGAGTAAAATATGGTATGAAGATGAAACAAATCGATACACACAACCAATAAAAACAAATGAATCGTTGGTTTGAAAAAAAATAAAGTAATTATATTTCATTAGGATATTAATCTTGGTGTTAAATTACAACCTCAACTCATGGAAAAATACATGAAATGAAAACATTATCTTTTTTTGATGAATTGATCATATTTTTAATCAATTATTGATTTGTGGTTTTATAGACATTAATTTTTTTATGACTGTATTTTATATCTTGTTCCATTATGAGGACTCTAATTTTATCATCCATGTCAATATTTTAACTTCCATGATTTTTTGTCCAATTATTGAACCTAGTTTGGTGTTTATCCAGATTAGATGCATATATCCCATTACTTATATTCATATGGATGTTTTATAAATAAATTTTATGATATGGAATTTAAAAAAAGTTATATTAAAAGGATGATACAATGGTTAATAAGCATATAAAAATAGTGATAATGAAATTTATTAAATGGGAATGAATGAAAAACCCCTTTATTTTAAAATAACATAATTCTTGTAAGAAAATATGATAGATGACAAAAAGCACAAATGAAAAAATAATATAATTATTTCAAATAGTATTATTATAACCTAGTCTTTGAGTTAATAAGAATAAAAAGGATTATCCAAAATAAAAAAATTATATAAAATAGTTCTACTCAATAAATTTTTATTATCAATTATTATGAAATAAGAACTCAATTTCTACTAAAGTGATTTTTATTCCTCATAAATAAGATTCCATTAAAACTGGTTTTTATTAATTTTTATGACTGAATATTATAATTAATATATTATAATTCATAAAATTATATTTTATATAAATGATATATGTTTTCAAATAAGCCTATCAAAAGTTTCTTCTGGTGGAACTCGAGGATTATCATGAAGACATTGATTTTTCAGTGAATTATAAAAAATAACTATTTTTCCAAAACTATAATTTATTTCTATCAAACAATCCCATTATGATTTTAATTTTCAATTAAATAAAAATAATAATTCCTTAACTATAAAAATTATTATTAATTATATATGAATTAACAGCATATATAATTTTGATAAAAGATCATTTTGAGGCTAAAAACTCATTTATGTAAAAAACATTTGTCTACTTTTAATAATTTATATTAAAAATGATATTTTACGCATCAAAAAATTGAATTAGTGAAATTATATTTTATATTTGGAATCATGAGGTTAAAATTTAGTAAATAAATATATTTTATTAATATTTATTATCAATATATCTATATTAAATATTTGATAACTCAATATGGATAAAACTAGAAGAAAGTCATCAAAACTATTGGCTAATTCCAAATAATATACTTAACTATTATATATACTTTTTTGAATAGGTTTTTTTAAACCATTTCCATCCAATATTCTATAATATTAATTTTAGTTGGAATTTCTATTATTTATAAAAAAATTATTTTAAGCAAAAAATAAATTAAAAAATATTAGTTTCTCACTTTGAATATCTCTAATATTTTGGGATATAGATAAAAAATATATATACTATAATGAAAATGGTTATTTAAAATACTAAGGAATTATTTTTTATCAGGTTATTTATTTTTTATTTTTAGTGATGATATAGTTTAATTAAATGCTTACACAATTTTGACAAAATTTTTGTGCCAGTAGTATAAAAATCAAATTCTTGTTATTAAAAAATATAAATGAAATAATTTTTGAGTGATTTATATTTTCACAAAATTCAAATACATATAACCTGTAAAGGATGTTTTAAAATATTTTATTCTAGTTATATTAGTACCATTATTTCATTGAAATCAAATTATATGAATATTCATGAAAATGATTACAATTGTATATTCTGTTAAGAAGTATTTTATTTACTGATTTTAAATTGATAAAAATATTATATTTATCCAAGTGAATGGGATATGGAAAATAATATCAACTATGTTCAATTTATCAGTAAAATTACCTTTTATAATAACTATCTTAACACCTCAATTGTAAAATACAATGACATCATTATAATTGTAAAATTTATTTATTACGGGGTTAAAACTAAGAGATAAGGGTTAAAATACACCCTAATCTGGTACAAATATAATTTCATAATATTATTTATTATAATAATCATAATATATTATACAAATATCAACATGTTCCTACTTTTCTGTGAGAATTGTTTTATATCAATTTAACACATAAATAAATTCAATAAATTCCCTCCCATATCTTAAAAAATAGAACCTCCACTCATTTTTTACTCAAAATTTTTTATTACAGTAGTTTTGGAAAATACAAGGAATGTCTATAAAAAAGATCCCATAAAATTTCCTTAAGGTCCTGGACTCGTAAAAAGATCATCCTAGAAGGCTTATGGTATAAGCCAAATTTGTTTTTTCAAATAAGTGGTACAGCTCAAAATTATTCATTTTCATTTTAGTTATTCTGATTCTTCCACCTTAAAACCATGTTAAACCATGACCATATAACAACATCAGTTTCTAATATTTATTGAAATAATATTTTTGTTACTTCAAAATATCTTTTCATCTAACATTACATTAAATGGGTAACAAAAACATTGTTCTTCTGTATGTGTGGACTAAAACCTCCATGAACCGATGTGTTTCATTTTTCATCAACACCTCTCATTATTATTTTTATGATTGATTTAATGTTTATTTGGGTATATATATATATATCTCTCTTTGTGTGTATGTATTATATTCAAAACAAAATATTAACTCTTGAAAGATAATATGAAATTTATTTTCTTAAACCTTAAATATCAAGGAAAATGATAATTTCGTTCATGTGTACCTATGTATTTCTACCCCCACGGACCATTATGATTCATTTTTATTTTACTAAATTTATAGATGGTTCAAAAATTATAACTAATTTATAAAAAATATAATTATATCTTGATTAATATTCTTGATATGAAGTAATAGTGGCCCCTATCACCATAATCATCCAACAAAATTCAATTCTCAAATATGAACCTAATATTCTCAAATGCCTAATATAAACTAAACAGATTAATAAACTAAATAAAACATCGTCAAAAATGTAAAAATAGATAATTAAAATGGAATTAAGTTGAAAATGATTCATAAGAAATAAAATAACTAAAATAATGTTATTAATTTTTTATTTAAATAACAAATGTGGATAATCAAAATTTAAGGTAAGTGATTTATAATATCTATTTATTTTCTTTGAAATAGAAGATATGTTCATCACATATTTTCTTTTGCGTGGGGTATAACAAACCTTATGGATATATTTTATCATTCCCCACAAAAATAAATGTTCTTAAAAATCCATTCAATTTTCTTTCCTTCAATGCCATGATAGCTCAGTCAGAGGAAAACCTCTGACCATTTATTAAAATAAAGAAAAGTAAAACAATCAAGCAAAGAACAAAAAAGAAGACAACTATAAATCATAAAATTCATACCCATCACCATATTCATCGGCAGTAGCTGATTCCCACTCTGAGATTTCATAGTTTCTCAGGATATTATCATATTACCTTCTCAGATTCAACTTCCTCAATGAAAGAAACTCCTTTGAAGATTGCAATTCCTTTTTCAAACCAGTGGCAGTCCCAGAAAAGCTCTCCCTCTTGGAGGACGATTTGGTAGACACTGGATTTGGTAGGAAGGAGTAATCTATATTGTCCTTCTTCCTCGAGGAGAAATCATACCACCTTCACTTGTAGGAAATTTATTTTGTCCACCTTGAACAACATCACTGTAAGATAGTCTGGCGGCATCACTAGCATTTTCATTGTCACTATCAGAGACATTTCCCAACTTTTAATTGATGTGCACAGAATCAACTGTTTGGCATCCATCAATCCCTCCAAACAATATAACCTTTGATACAGTCAAACACCCTCCTCCTACGAAGTGGAATTGCATGTTATCATCAATCGGCTTGAGGCATTGAAGTGGACCCCCAGTGCCATGACCATCGTGAGACTCCGTTCCAAGTGTATCATCAGTCACGACAAGAATAGAGGAAGAAACAAGCTTCATATTAGCAGAGTCATTCCATTGAAGGCCATCCTCTCTAGGAGAAACTTTCTTGGTCTCTAAAACCTCGAACTGATTGCTAATGGAAACATTAACCAACTATATGGGGCCACTACTAGTATCATCTGATAAAGACCACATCCATCCCTAAAGATCCAATTTCATATGATCAAAAACTTGCTTCACAAAAGGATTCAACGAAGGTTGAACTTCCTTCACAATAGTTGTATACGCAGTAGAACCTCCAAGATCCTTTTGTACACCATCACATGTCGCAGCTCGATGAAACTAGTAATACTCTCTCACTCCCTGCTCTGATGAAACCTCCTTTCCAGCCTTCATTAAAACGTCTTCATGGGAATCCATTCCCCTATTTTCACTAAACAAAGATCTCCCAGGAAGAGAAGTCCCAGGCTGTATCTCCACTGGCGACTGCACCCAACCATTATCGCCAGGACCAACGGTGCCCAATTTCACTACCTGTGAAAACCTGATCGAGTTCTTGCTTATACATACTAACTCAAGATGACCAAACCGATGGCAATTTGCACAAAATCTCTTCCAAGACTTGAATACGACCTCCTGCATCCATCATAATTCTTCCACATCTGTGATCCAGACCCAATTAACGGGTGGCCTCGCAACATCAACCTCATCATATATTCTTGGACCAACAGGATGACAGAGGACCTCAGTTCTCCAATCAGAACAAAGGTATCTTCCAATCATATTCCCAATAAAACACAATATAGATGGATTTTGGAAAGATAAAGGTAGACCAGGGAGACTAACCCATGTTGCAATTGATGATGGGTCACGCCACATGTGAAATTCAAAACACCATCGAAAGAGAAAGAAGGAAGCTTTGTTACATCTTAAAGGTTCCCTAGACCGAGCGACAACAAGATCCTCCTCTGATAAAAACCAAATAATAATTTGGTGTCAATCGAGGAACCCAACCACTGCATGCTCCAGTAGCTTCTTAGAACCAAAAATGAAACGATCAAATTCGTTAACTAATGGTCAATGATGACGGAATCTCACAACTATCATGAGTTTACAAAGGACAATGGCCCAAGTGAGCTCTGTTGGGGATAATGGGAGCTGAGGCGCATCCTTCAATAATTCCTTGGTTAAATGTTATCAAGTCGTATGGTACATTCTCTTAAAAGTACAAATTTAATGTTTGTCATCCACCATTTTTCTTTGCACATCCATGTAATTATTTATTTAATGAAAATTATTTTTTATTCGTAAATTTTAAATAATTTTTATTTTCTTCTATATTATACCTTCTCTATTGTGGTTTAAAATGGATTATTTTTAACATTTTCTATACGTGTCACTTTTTATTATTTTTAAGAATTTGTAAAAGAATGTTTTTCTTTAACATATACTGTATGAATGGAATTTACCATCACCATTAATATTCATTTATTTTATTAATCCTGTAAAAAATTCATGGTTATTTCAAAACAATTTTATTTTCACAATATTTTTATAGTATCACATTTAAAATAGTTTTCAAATGAAAATGGTATTTCAAACATTATATATTAAAATGGAAAGTTATTTTCTATTGTGATCAAATGCGTTTTTAGTGAATTTTACATGAAAATGTGAAATCATAAAATCATTTCATGATATGGTACATGAAACTTATGAATACTTGTGAGTGAGGAAATTACAACATATATGAAGAGTGAGCCTAATACATCTTATACAATGGGTGATCTCGATATATATTGTATTATATTTAATAATTATATCGTGGTTATGATTGGTGATCTAGATGAGAATCTATAATTCCATGGGTAATTTTCCTTATCATTAATTGAAAATATAGAGGGAGTTTACCAGGGTGGTTTCTCCAATGGATTTAACTAGGATATAGTTATTTCTGACATTAACACCGATTTTGAATATAATTATTTAAGATTATAATAAGTGTGTCTATTTTCAAGATATGGTTTTTAAATATTATCTTGGAGTAAAATCCATTTTATTCATGTGGATATATCTTATTTTATACACTTGTTGAATAATTTGACAAAGGATAAAAATTTTATGGGTTTTCATTTTGTTCACTAGATTAATGAATTTCATTCATTTATATACCTAACCAATTATTATACTATCTCTATCCCATGTTTGGACACATTTTTCATAGGATTTAAGGATGACTAAGAATATAGAATAATTCACTATAAAAATGAAGATGATTTTTTATGAAAATGAACATGTTTAATTTTAATATTTTTATTTTATAGGAAATATGGATACTAAGTAGACATTTTATATTTTTGAAATATGGGTTTTCTGTGTAATATTTTATCTTAATTATCATAAAATTAAAACCCTAAAAGGTCCTTGTGTATATAAGTTATCCAATGTTTCTATTTGATGTTTCTTCATTTGAATAGATAAAATTTGGTATTGTTTATTGGTGTCAATAAAAAAAATGTAAATATTGCATTTTTAGAATTGGATCTAAGACTATTGGTTCTAGATTATTATATGATGAAAGATTTGGTGTGCTTTATTTATGGTAAACACATCTGAAACATCTTCTATATTCTTCACATTAATTGTCATATCTCCTTCTTACCCAGGTATGGGCTTTGAGATCTATAGATTATATTGGAAATGTTTTTATTTGAGGTTTTATTGGATGTAGTTTTCCACTTAGAATTATTAATATCCTTTGATATTGATTATCATTACTAACATCATAGTTTATAAAAGGATAATTATTGTGATTAGTTCCTTCATTCTTTATTGTTTAATACAAAATCCAAGAATTCATGTGTTTTGTTTCTTTTTTAAAAGAAATTTAATGTCCCTTAATACATATGTTTTCTAACTAATTCAAATGCAACATATTTTTTCTTTGGGATTCATTAAGTGAAAATGGGTTTTCATATAATTTTACCCTAAAATATATATTGGAATTGTATCTAAACCAAGGTATTTATTATATTCTTGTATTGACCACTTCAATGATTTCACACATTTAAAAATGTTTATAGATTTTAATATAATTTAACTTGTGGTTCTACCATATATTAATGGCTATTCATGTTTTTTAAATGTTTTTTTGTGATTATTTTCAAAATTGAAGAAATTTTATTATAGTTACATGATTTGGTTTTAAAGGTACATTATGAAATTGTTTATTATATGATATTACAAAATCCTGGTTTGAAACATATAAACTAAATTTTTTTTATGTTGTATCATAGTTATTATGATCTTAATTTATTTTTATTCTTAATTGATTATTATGATTTATAAAGGTGTTGTTGCTTGGGGGTGTTGGTGTTAAAATGAGTATTAATTCTTATGTTTTAATATTGATTCATGTAATGTACTTTTGGAATGCTTCTTTATTACTTATATAAAGATATATCATGGGAACCCAAGGTATATTTTTGGAATATCAACATGAGTACTACACCAGTATAGGGTTTTTACTAGCTAGTACCCTTATTATTTTTGTGTTCTACTAAGGGTTTCATCCCAGTTAAACTATGGGGGTACTCTAGGATTGAGTTTCATTAATAACACATAGGTTTGATAAATTCTATATTAGGTTTCCTATATTTAATGTCCATTATCATAGAATGTTAGATCCTTTTATGTTTCCCCTGTTTCCAAGTAGTTATGGATGACTCCGTTAGAAGATTACCACTCTATACCTAGATTGTATTTGGATATTCTTTATTAGTTTAGGGGCCTTTTGACATTATTTTTATTACATTTTTCTTCTTTGATATGTGTTTTACAACTATATATTCATTACTTCATATGGTATGATTTAAATTAATTTTTTTTATAAAAATATAATTTTTGAAATGTTTGGAAGGAAGTAAAAATGTTGTCATTCATTTTTTTGAATTGTAATTCAACTAATTTATAAGTTTTATAATGTTATTATTTTAAAAAATATTTATTTCAATTCATTCTAGTAAAATATAATTTAAAGGACCGATTCCAATGTTTTTACGGAAGTGTATTGGTATTGTGGTATCGCGTTATTAGTTTTGGATTAAAGATAAATGCTTATATTTATAATTTTATTTCAAACTAAAGTGAAATAGATTATATTAAAATGTATTTTATAGAATGTATGGATGATACCTACATGTAATATGAGATAATAACAATCATATTAAATTTTTAGTAGGCTCTCCTTGTGTATAGTGTCTGGTATTTGGATCATGGTTTGGGGGTGTTAGAGGTTGTTAGTGAGTTTTCTTCACCTTAAAATTATATATGGGTTTTTGAAGCATGTTCTTTTTTTCTTTTTTGTTTTTCCCAATTTAAATCTCATTCCATGTTTATATCCTTTGTAAGAATTACCTTACTATTTTTTACTGGTACTTATGTTTAATTTTGTATTATTCTATGTTGGGATTATTAGATGTATTTTTCATTATTTTTCACTCATGAACCATGTTTATATGATTCTTCTAAGATTTATTTATTATTATATAATTATTCTATTTTTAGTGGGAATGAATATTTTATATAGAGAATTTATTTTCTCATTTTTAAGAGGAATTCCATTTTTAGTTATTTTATTTCTATTAAAAATCATTCTATGTAGATCATTTTTTGATATCTCTAAAATAGATGTTTGTCTATGGGGATTGATGAAATAGTTCGAGCCTAGTAGAAGATTTAAACAGGTACCAGTTTGGTGGTTTCCAAATATAGTTTATTATATAGTATAATTATTTCATAGTATTCATGAATAGTTATTGTATCTTCCATGAACAAAATAACCTTATAAAATCATTTCAATTTAGTAAAACACCACATATGAAATTCCTGAATGAAAAATGATTGGGTAAACTCTGGTTGTTATGTAGTTTATTTGTGGTAGAATAATTTTCCATTATGATTGTCGATATCATCTCATTGATATATATAAAAGTATTTTCATGACTAAATATGGCCAAAATACATCATTGATATAAATAATAATTATGGAATAATGTAAGGTAAAAAAGACATAAAAATTTAAATATATTTCATGTATTACACTATTATACATAAAATAGGTCAAAGAAAGCAACATGATAAACAATATAATTTATCATATCTAATATATATATATATATGAATGTAAAATAAATAACACATATATATCCATGTAATGAAAAATTTAGATCTCTTACGTGAATCCTCCCATAGAGAAATCTGAATGTATCCCTTGAAAAAACACTTCAAATTGTTTTTACAATGTAAAAAACACACAATTCATTATGTAGGCTATCTTTGTAACAAACACGCATTATCAAGTTATTTCTATTTCATAAGTTCACATAAAAATGGGATTTCACAAATCTCGAGAGACACCTATATAGGTTTTTAAAATGAATAACCCCATAAGTAGTCTCTACACTCCTCATTCCACCTATTATAAGATTTTATTTTTGGATAAATAAAACAATGTGAAATTAATAGCCATATTATTGTCAATATGATTTAAAAATAATGATAAATCCAATGTTCTATAATAATAATTAATATAATATAGTGATAGTATATAAACTTGGAAATTTTGTTTGGAGAATTATCTGGAATTAAAGGTGAAAATAAACAATATTTCTCATCAAAGACTAGTATCCTTCAATGGGAAAGGGGAATGTGTATAAAAAAGTTAGGATATATAATATGATCATCCCATTATGTGGGATTGGGGAAGGGGTATACAAAGTATAGGGAATTTATATACTGTCCCACACCATCAAAATTTTCATCAAAAAATAGATGTACCTATTTAAATTTTATATAATTTTTTAATTTACCACTTGTAGTTTAATAGTAGAACATCCAATTATCAAGTAAATAATGATAACACATTCATGAAATAATATCTATGATAAAATTTCTATAAAAAATATTGTTATTAAATAATAATGGGAATTTGTTCATGTATGATCATAAATAAAATTTTAATCTGTCACTATAAATATGGATATAATTAAAAACATATTTTTTACACATGCGAGACATGTAAACATAAATGAATCCAAGACTGGAAAAATATAGTAACTATGGAAGAAATTTATAATAGTTCATAATTCATTGAAAACATTAATGGAACCATTTATTCATTTCAAGTCCTTTTATTATTGTAATATTTACATAACATAATTATATTTCCATTACTACTCTTTATAAATAGGAGATATAGTTGCAGTTTACCATCTATTTTGATTCTAGAATACATTTATGAATTTCAGAGAAGAGCATTAAGCACCGAATTTAATTTTAGATCTACCTATAACCCTAAGAAAATTATGGATCTTACCATTCATAAAAATAAATATTAAATTAAGGAATTAACTCAATTTAGTACCTTGATATCAATTACGTTAATCTACCCATCACCCAATCATGTAGAACATCAAAAATATAGAATGATTCCATAAGACCTAAGTAAAAAAATTCAAACAAGTTGTATTATATTTCCATGAAACACTTTCTAAATATAAAAAATGATGTGGATTTGATTTCGGAAATATTATAGGTTAACTTAGAACTCAATATATTCCAATTGGATTACATGTTAAGGGTTGGGTATGAAATTAAACAACTAAAAATTGAGTATGGTATTGTTCGTGATTTAAATATATAGGGGTTAAGTTATATAATATAAAAATTCTCCAACTCTAGCGAGGATTTCAAAAGTTCTCATGCACCCTGTGGTTAGTTTCCACTAATATATTACTCATTAATTATATAATTTTAGTAATATAAAAAATTCCATCACACACTTTTCATTAAAATATTCACCTAAAATGAATGTAATAGTAGTTTACTACATTTTACCATATAAAACCTACATCATGGTCATCTTTGATAACTATATTTCATCCTATAAAATATTATCCTCAGTCATAAATGATTCTTTAGATTTCCATTATCATAGAATATAATGACAATGAAACCCTTTGATAACTTCTAACATTTCTATTTGTAGAGAAAATTATTTCTTATTTATATATGATAATTACACTATGGATATGTGATCCTTAGATGTTCCATTAATGTCGAAAAGATAAGTCCATTTTATGTAGATTATAATTCAAATGGTTCGGTAAAAATAGACACAAGTCTAGGGTGGAATACAATAATTTGTTTCATATTTGAGCCCAAAAATAATTGAATTCTATTATAGAATAGAGATGTCAACATAAGGTCCATATCAGAGTCCAATCTAATATATATACCATGGAGATTTAAACATCCTACAACATGTTTTTTATCAGGATCATTAACTAAAAAGGACTGTTTGATATCTAAAAATTCAGAGATATTGATTTGGTGATCCATAATCACCCTCATTGTATCCATTTACCCATGATAATCTAGTAAACATATTCAAAAAATCTATTTTCATGTCATCCAATTATTATACTAGGAGAGGTAGATTATGAAGAGTATTAGTGGGTTTCTATTTCTCCACATTTCACTCTTTGTAAGTAAATAATATATAAAAATAATTAAATATAATTCTCTATTTGAATCCTTACGATCTGGTGATGAATATCATTGTGCATATTTTAGATTTTAGGTGAACTATACATTTGAGAGAATAATAATCCTTCATCACCTCCTCCTTCATAATCAAGCGAACATTGATTCTTCTGATGGAATCCTTTTCAATAGTATATCCATTGAAAAATTTGTAAATCAAAAAATATTGAAAAATGGCTAACCTCATGGTCACTATGAAGGATGAAGTGTCAAATTTTCTAGTGCTATTCATATAAATATTTTTTTATATATATATTAAAAATATCAAATAAAAACAACAACAATAGTGAATAAAATAATAGTGTCAGTAGTTGTACGAGAGGAATATAAACTAATAATATGAACTAAAAAGAAATAAAACAACCCAATGAAAAATAAAAGGAAGACATAAAACATAGAATATATTTATAAAGAACAAGGCTAGATCCAGGTTAATAAAAATTACTTACACTTCATATATCGTCAAGAAAGTCCATTAACTATAAACGACACATGATGTACGGCCAAAACCCTTGATCAAACACCTATCTTACCTACAAATTCAACACACAAATACATATGCACTTAAGTTCTCAAGTGATTGTTTATAATGAAAAATTATTCAATCAACATACTCATTTTATTCATAAACACTCACAATAAATAATTATACTACTAGGATCATTAGATCACACAACAATACTTAGATTCTTAGTCTATAAAATGACTGGGGAAGGGGGGGATAATTTAATTAAAAGAGTATAAAATTTTTCCAGTGTAATATTTCAATCCCACACAACCACAAATCACCCATAGGAGACTCTAAATATTATGATGATTTGGTGACCTCCATGATGTGTGGGTTTCATTGAAGCATTTTGATTCATATCATAAATCAATCATATTGAATTATTTCTCAATTTCTTGTGATTCAAGATCACAACAAAAATTAGGGATAAATGAACCAAAAACATCACAATTTTATTCAAAAAAATATAAATAACACATTAGTAGTAATTATAATAGGTAAATAATGAAACAAAATTCAATTAATAATAGGTACATCAGTTCTTGTCTTTATGAATATATTCTATCTTCATGTCATGAAAATAGTGTAAACAGTGGAGGACTAATTCTTTTAATTAAAAAAGATAAATATAATACATAGCATCCTAATTAAAGGGATAAATAATTCTATCTCAAATTCTTTGATATTCATGTCACCATCCATCAATAATCTCCATGTGAAAATAAAAAAAAACTCTTACAACAACCCCACTTCTCATTGAATATGTGATGAAATGAACTCTCGTAACTTTTCCTCCAATAACGTCTAATGATCAATGCCCATGATCATATGTCATTCTTAATTATTCTATATAAAACAGAAGGCATTAAAGTATTTTGATTTATTAAACAAATTTCTATTAATTAAAGGTAACATGTTATTAAGAATTCTTACGGTTTTTATAATTTTGGGAACACTCTCTCATGACCATTTTCAGTCTCATACGTCACTAATTGACGCCCTAGAATTTTATTTATATTGTTACATATATATATATATATATATATTACATAACATAATTATATTATTATAATTATTAAACATATTTATACATAATTATTATATATTTATAGGCTTATTATTATTATAATTATATGATCACATTATATTTATTATATTTATCTTTATTATTAGAGATATCAATCTATCTCTCTATCAATTTTTATTTTTTATCTTTATTCTTGGAATAATTTTATTCAATCATGTGCCAAGTTGGGTCTTCCTCTATGTATTTGGGAGGGCTCTATAGCAACTTCTCTCTTACAGCACACGACATCAGCATCTCAGAGATATGGGTCATCACTGGTGAGGTTTCACTTACTGATTAGCCTCATGTCCATCTATAGTCTGTGGTAGAATGACACACTGGATTCGGTAGGCATGTGGTATTAGTAAGTTATATTGTTTCTTCTCTGAGGCATCTTGGTGGGGTATTAGAGGTGTGGTATCATTGAGCTTCATCAGAACCGGTGAGGAGGTTGGCCTCAATTTTAGATGTTGGAAGTGTTTATTAGATTCATGATATTTTCATGTTGAACAAATATGTGATTTGTTATTAAAATGTTATAACAGTTCATACCAGGTTCTGGATTTCCAATGAGGTATAGGTTCAGTGAACAATAGAGTAATAGTGGATCATACATTAGGCTACTTGAATCATGGGGATGGTCCTCAATGATAGAAGTGGTGGAAAATGGTATACATATATCTTCCAATGGAGTGTGTGAAGGTGTTTGTTATGTGATGTTGGTGAAGAGTGTGATGATATAAAATATAGTGGAAGAATTTTATTTTTGGGATTCTACTAATAGTTGTGGATTTTTCATTAGTTTGGGATGGTGGACATGACTAGTGGTGGATCGTTTTCTGGTGGTATATATACCTGAGTTGTAGATTGATGACTAATATATCTTTAAATATAAATGTAGATCATGATCTACTGGTTGTCAGACTGGTAGATGCTTTGCGTTGCAGGGATCCGAGTATTAGCTGATGGGATTTTATATGGATTGCGGTATATTAATCAAAAATTCAAAAATAATAGATTTACTAAAATTCCAATCACATTAAATGATTTAAATAAAATATTTTCTAATGAAATAACACAATTAAAATTTTAATTCCATAAAATTATTATATTGAATTAAAGTAATTTCATTAGTCAATGAATCCAAAAAAATAAATTTTCATCCTATAATTTTTTTCCAATTACAATTTCTCCATGAAAAAACCATCAAAAATTTTAAAAAAATTAATTATCAATTACAAAATTAAATTTCCATAAAATTTTAATTCTGCAAAAATTGTTTTGTAAAACAAATTGGAATTTTTTTATGTTACTAATCTCACCAATTCAAAAATCATGGAAAACATTTTTATTTTTTATAAAAAACAAAACAAAAAAATTCCAATTTTATTTCATAAAATGAAATTCTTATAAAATTGAAAATTTTGACTCAAGAATATTTTGTGAATTAAAACACTAATATAAAGAATTTAATAATATTTTCAATGAATCTATTAAAAATGTTGGATTTCTGGGAAAGTTAAATATATATATCAAAAATATAGTTAGATAATCAAAAACACCATTAATTTCTAACAATAGATATGGAAATGTGTATAAATACATGCCTCATAAAACTACTCCATGCTTAAATGCCTTTTACTACTTTGAAATTTACATTATTTTTGTCAATATTACTCAAAAAATATTATTTTTCAAAGGAAACACAAAATTAATCAATTAAAAATATTTATTTATAGAGCATAAAAATATAAAAATGATTGGATTTTTCAATGATTTCTCAATGAAAATCCTACATAAATTTTAATACACATTGAATATTAGGGGAACGCATACTCATTCATTATTAAATATATCATGCCTCCTAGTAGAATTCACTCACTTATATGCTTTATTTATAATTAATGTATTAATTTTGATAATGAATACAAGATATATTTATATGTAAATAACACTATAAGAAGAAGTACGTTGAATTTTTACTTTCTCCTGGGATCCAAAAATACTAGATCATTTTTTTATCTTCATTGATAAAACTCAAAGGAATATTTTTATAAGTCTTTCACCCCAATCATCATTTGGGATTAAATTAATTCACCATATTTAGTACATTTTTTACAAACCCCTATTATTTTTAATTTTTCTAGCCAATGGTTTTTTATAACACTATGAAAATAAATGAAATAATTTGGATTTTATTTATTTTCATAAATGTATCTATAATCCTTATCTTAGAGATTCTCCATTTGATCCCAATTGACCATTTTAATCTAAATTCAACAAAATTATAAGATGATAATTTGATTTGGATCATAAATATGATTTTTTTTTTCAAATTTTGAGTCCCCTAGTTTCAAGATCTAATTTCATGTTTCCATAGATTATGAACATCAGTCAACAAATAACTATCATATATCACACAATTTATATTTTCCTAAAACAATATCCAAAAAAAATTATGTAACATGGATCAATAATTATAAATCCTCAAAAAAAACATAATTACTGCAAACCTCAAAAACCAGCATGTCAAAGTCTTCCAGGAGGGAATGAATTAGCTACCATTTATGTCTGTACACACTCAGTTTGGGAATAAATTTTAAAAGTTTCGAACTTCAATAAAAAAATCATGGGGGATTTTGATTTTTCCATAATTGAATAATAACTAGTCATACAAGGAACACACTCCCCCACACATCAAATTCAACATTTTCTCAAATATTGATACTTAAGGTTATAGATATTTCAGCTCAAAATAGATTTAAAATTCAGCAGGTAAAGAATGATTATGGGGTTACACAGATGTTCAGAAATAACATTTGCAACATATTCAAAAAAATGATCAATTTGTTTTAAACAAAATGATTTTTTTTATGAATATAGAAAATAATAATTATAATGTAGTTAAAATAGTCTCATGATGAAAATTTTCATATAGAAGCTACTGAATGAAAGTGATTACAATGCGTGGAAGTAGATTCTACAATCTAGCTCAACTTAATTTCAACTAACATAAATTATTCATTAAACAAATTCAAGAAATAAATAATGTTCAATATTTTAAAAAGTCTATGATGTACCATAAACAATTAGTTCCTAGAAGGTATCAATAAAGGTACATAAATTGAAAAAATTTAACCAACAACCCATGGTTTATAAGTATTTCTGAATTATTTTTTTCTCTTAATAATGAAGCCTCAATATGTTTTCTTTCTGCAGAATCATTGTATCCTCCATTCTAGTTCTGAAAAATGTAATCATATTAAAAATTTATTTAATATTTATTTAATTCAAATTCTAATGCAATAAAATAAATTTAGGGAGTCTCATATATTTCAATCATGTTTGTATCTCCTATTGGTCATGAATGTTTGAATGCTTCTTCCATTGTCCCTCATCACTTTTCCAATGGGTTATTTTACCCTTCCACATGCACAGAATATGTACAACATTGTTATTATCATAAAAGTAAAACCAAAAAAAAATGAAACAAACAATAATAAAATAAAATAAAATAAAAAGGATACTCTTGGGTTGACTCACTAAGGGGTAATTTTTTTTACTATCCATAGTTGGAATGTGTTTGGATCAGCCCTAATCTAATTAAGTGTATTGATTCTTACTTAGGAACCACCTGATGTGATTATTCTAAACTTATTTGACAATCCCTTTTGAGATTACCCCATGGTAATCAACATTGATCTCTCATACCATGATATAAAATCCCTTATGGAGTGGTGGAGGATAAAACTAAATAAAGGGTTACCACCCCTCTTCTTCAGATTGATGTTGGGAGTGCACAAGCTATTATACTAAAATTTTAGCAATATTTTTCTATTTTAGATGAAATTAAACAAGGAATACATCAGCTACTACTAATCATATGACATCATCCTCCTTTGACCACATGAATGGCTATATCTATTCTTGTTTTTTTTTCAAAAACTACCAAATTAGAATTTTCAACCAGAATAGGGAGTTCATGTATTTCGTCATCAGGTGAACCACCATGTTACTCTTGACTCTCTAGGAAATCACAATGGAGATATTTTTTTTAATATATAAATATGGCGGATCACAATAAATATCATACTTAATGAGATAATAATAAAATTAATACATTGATTCTTCTACTAAATTTTCATCTCCCTGTGAGAAATTATATTTCTCTTCTTCAAGATGGAAAAATGATCATGGGAGTATGAATGGGTAGGAGTGAGGTATTTGAACACCTCCAAAAATTATTTAAAATCATCTATATTGAGTGTGGTTTCTTCGAAGGTAAAGGTGAATGATTTTTATACATGTTCAACCTGTTTAATTATATAAAAATAATTATACTATTAAAAATAAAAAAAATCAAATTTAACGTTGAATGAAAATTGATAATTGATATTTTGGGAATCTTTATATGGGTTTGCATCTACTATATCGGAGAAAATCATGAAAATGAATCAAAATGTGAATCCAGATTCTCATTCCATGAATCTAGGGATAGATAAGTTTTAAAACTATGAAATTCTAGTTCTTCTACGTAAAACTAATGGAAAAGGTGAGAAAAATTTTTAAGTTATTAAACCAATGAATCCAAGATTCATGGTCTCTATTCTTCCTTAAATTAATCAAAGTGTTATTTAAAATCTTTTTGATTCAAAATTATCTATTTTTTTATAATTTTTTAATAAAAAAATCAAACATAGACTTTGATGATTTAGGGTGTCACATCTGGTCTTCAGTTTGAGGTATTTATTTAATTTTAATTTTAATCACATAAGTTTTATTTCCTTTTTTTGTAAATTTTTTTGTTGGAGTTCGATCTGAGCGCGATTTTAGTGGTACGCACTTGCGCTGAAAAATGGACGCGGGCTTGACGTTGCCCGACGCATGGGCACGACACGAGTAAAGCCTTGTGGCCTGTCTGATACATGGCTGGCCTTACTTGTTATTATTAATATTAACATTTTAAGCGAGTATTTATTTTATTTTTATTCTTATTTCCTTACTATTATAAATATTATTAGTATTTTTATTACTTTTAAATTATTAACTTATATTATTAAATCTATTAATCATTTTCTATTTTAGAATAGTTTAATTATTATTATTGTGTGTGTATTCATATACATATATGTATATGTATACATGTATATATATATGTATTTATATCCCTCCATTTTTTCATTTATTTATTTATTTTATCTTTATTATTTCTTTTCTTTTCTTTTTATTTTATTTATTTTTTTTAACCCACCTAATCCCTACCCTAGCCGCCACCCCCCCCCCCTCTCTTTTTTCTTTCCTTTCCCCCATGTTTTCTTCTCCTTCCTTTTTCCATCTTCTCTTCTCCTCCCTCTCCCTTCTTCTTCTCTCTTCCTTCTCCCTACCTTCTCTCCCACGGCTCTAGCGTGCTCCCCCTTTTTCCCGATCTCTTCAGCGGCGCGCCTCAAGCCACCCCAATCCCCTTCTCCTCCCGGGGACCCCCCTCCCCTTTTATCTTTTTTTCCCTTTTTTTCTTCTCATTCTATCCTTCTCCCCTCCCCTTTCCCCCATAACTCCAGCGCGCCTCACCCTCCCCTTCTCCACCCTTCCACGCCTAGCACATCCATCTTTCCCCCATTTTATTTTATTTTCTTTTCTTTTCTTTTCTTTTCTCTCCTCACCCTTCTTCCTCCCAAAAATCCGACCATCCCCACCCTCTTCTGGTCTCGCCATCCCGCACTCTCACTCGCGCTGCTGGACAGCCCCCACAACCCAGCTCGCACTCGCCGGACAGCCGTTGCGCGCCCCTTGGTTGGATCCCGACATTTCTGCGATAATGGTTGGTTTTATTTTATTTAATTATTATTGATTTGTTTAGTTGTTAATTAATATTTTCAGTTATTATCGCATGTGTATAAAATTTTTAACCAAATTATTTGATTATTATTAGGTTGGTTAATCATTTTATTTAATCTATTTAATTGTTTATCAATTTAGTTAATTGAATTTGTTTAATTTATAATCTATTTGTTTAATTACTATTAAATTTTCTTATTCATTATTCAATTTGATTAATTATTATTGAATTTGTTTTATTGTTAGTTAAATTATTAAATCACTGATGTTGTGATGGGTTGGCGATGAGAATTTTTGGTCTACTATTTTAGGACCTTTTTGATGGTTCCATACAATGCGAACTTTGCGCAGCGGGAGATGTTTTTTCTTTCGTTCCTGAATTGAGGTAGGTGGTTCCATGTCTTTACATCATTTAGATAATTTAATTTGTTTGTTTCGTTTAACTTAATATGTTCTATGGTTTAGTTTCATGATGTGAATTATGTTTATAATGTTTTGGTAGTGCTGTAGAGGTTTTGCAAAATGTGTTTTAAAAATAGTGTAACATGCGTGCGTGATGAAAATTTCACTTGTCTTTAGAAATTGTCATGTTTTTACGTTCAATCCAGCTGTGGTAAATTTTAAAAGTGTTTAATAATTTTTTATAGAGTGCCAAAGAGGTTTTGAAAGGGTTGATTTGTGAAATTGATTTTCTAATGGTTTTTTTTGCATGCGATATGTTTTATAAATTGAGTAATTGTTTATTTAGGTGGAGTTTTGAGTGCGAAACATGGTTGAATGGTTTTTCAGGGTTTTTCGGCAGGTGTGAATGGTGTTTTCAAGTCACTTTAGGTGTTTGTGTTTTCTGTTAATAGTCATTTTCAAAGTATATGAATCACTTTTGGTGTGTTTTCTATGTTGTGTACTTTTGAAGTTGAAATGCAAAATTGTTTGAATAATGGAAAACAAGTTATGACATGGTTACCTCGTGTATCAAGTTTTAAAGTGACGCCTCTATATAAAATCAAGTTGTTTTCAGTGTAAAGTCTTCTTGGTTTTTCATGAAATCATTTCAATAATAACTCAAATGATTTATTGGTACATTTATATGACGCTAAAATGGTTCTTTGTAGGAGTTGAATACGCGTTCATTTTTAAAGTGGTTTATTTTTATAAAATGAGACATGTCGTGTGCGTGTGTATTTGAAATAGTTCTTTGGTATGAAAATGGTGACTTTTGCATGCAATATCTTGTTTTGTCTATGAAATGAGAAATAAATATACTATGTGAATATGAAACTTGTTTGAGCACATGGGAAAACCTTGGGTATCTAGGTGGGCGGATTAGAACTAGTGTGCTAGTGAACCGGATGGGTATCGTCCCAGTTTCACTTAGCTGGATTGACGATTGCAACACTAACTAAACATATGATATATGAGGGTTGTGGCCTTCTAAGCCACGTGTTCTAAGGGTCATGGCCTTCTAAGCCACATTTTCTGAGGGTCGTGGCCTTCTACGCCGCGTTTCACCGAGACACGAGGTTCTAGGGTCCCACTCGAGCTAGATGATCCTTAGGGGATTTACCCATAGTGCTCTACCATCGATGGCATGGTGCCTTTATTCGGCATATGGAGGACCACTTGTGTGTGTGCGTGTGTGTGTGTGTGTGTGTGTGTGTGTCTGTGTGTGTGTGTGTGTGAGTGTGTGTGTGTGTGCCCATAATGAACCTTCCTGTTCCTCTTTAAAATCGTGTTTGTGAATTGAGTTCTTTTAAGTGTTTTTCCTTTAGCATTTGGTTTTGTAAATGTTTTCTTTAAAAGAATTTTGAAAGTATAATTTTGAATAAGCACTTTAAATTGTCTTATGATGTTGTGGCATAAAAATTTTTCTCGGTGGCATCCTACTGGGATTTTCGCTCACACCCTACATACACCCTTAGGTGTATGTAGATTCTTGTTTCTTGTGTATTTCAGGTTGTACGTTGTGCTCACCGATGGTGGTTATGGTTGCGGTTGGTCTTCGTGTGCAGGTTGGTGTTGGTAGCTTGTGGATGCAACTTCTCATGTCGCATGAGGTTGGTTTTGGAGCTTAGTTCTCTATTTCTGTTGTTGTTCATTTTGGGTTTTTAGCTGAATGGTAGACCTAAACCTATTTATATTTTAGAAGTGTGTTTTGTAGTCTGTTTTCAATTTCAGTTATTTGTCTGGTTGGTTGTCTTTCTATCTTGTATGTCAGGTAAAACTATTCCCACTTGTTACATACGATACCCGGGAACTTGTGCCAGCCTGTGGGGATCGGGAACGCCCTTCAGGTCTTGTCCTGGACCGGGTCGGGCGCCGGGTCGGATGGCGACCCAGCCTGGTTCATGACAAAATGGTATCAGAGGGCAAGGTTTTCTCTCTTGGGTCATGTTCTTTTGAGATAGAGTCAGTGTAGAGCAAAGTTAAGGTTGTCGGGACTCGATGTCCTGACTACGAGTAAGGTGTCTAGCCAGCACACCTCATGGCAGGACTCAAGTTACCAAAGTATGTTGAGGTTTGTCGGTGTTTTTGGTCATTTCGGTTAATCTTGTCTATGGGAAATGGAAAAGGGGAAAGGTTAGTGGTCCTTGTGATCTCGCAGGGTCTGGTAAGCCATGTGGAGCTGGGGAAGCTGTCCTAGAATACCCTCTGTGGCAGTGGCATGACTGGCATATGGCCGCCAACCATACGTTCCAGTCACCTGATGACACACGTTTTCTCTTGCAACATTTCTCGTCTCTTTGTTTTGGATTCGTGAGAATTTGGTTTTTATGTAAAAATGATTTGGTCTTGGAAAATGTTTTGGAAAATGTTTTGAAATAATGCACTTTAGAAAGAAAATGTGGTATGAGGTTTGAAAAGTTTGGGTTGGATGTTTTGGTTTTGAAAAAAATGGAAAGGTTTGGTTTTGATCCTTGGCGCTCTCATGGGAAGCCACATGCATGAGTGTATGAAAAAAGGGAAATGGTTAATGGAACGAGCGGATGAGTTCCTGGATGGATACGAGGTGGCTGCCAGTGTGGCACGAGAACATGCATGTGTGAGGCCCATGGGACACCATTGGTGTTTGTGCAACCCACTGGCTTTGCTTATTTCAAAATGTTTTGTTAAAGGAAAAATTTGGTGTTTTAGTAAATGGTGTTTGTATGGCGTGTCCTTGTGTTTAGGAAATGTCTGATGTGAGGCGTTTTGAGCCGAGGATCCTTTCTGAATCATTTGTGTCCCATGTTTGAGTTCTTATTTGTAAGTTGGTATGCAAGCGTGTGGTTAGTAAATTCTTTTGAAGAGTACATCAAGGAGCCCTTGCAGTGGTTTCCCCTACACATTTGGTGTTTGCTTGTGGTATATCTTGACTGTTGGACTAGTTTGGTTGGGTCCATAGTTTTCTTTCTTGAATAGTGTATGACCCCCCCCCCCATAAAGCTTTGGCATGTGATTGAAGTACAACTACGGGGAATTCCCCATTGGTCGGCACTCCAGTTGATCGAAGGACTCTCTTTTCTAATTCTAGAGTTGAACCCACCTCCCCTTTTTACAACAAAGTGGATCCTCTCGCAGAGGGATGACAGATGCGAGGGGAGTTGAATAGATTTTTGGTTTCTTTGAGTTGTCTAAGTCATCGGATATGGAAATTTGGCGTCGTTGTGCTTGAATGTTTCCCCTGGAAACGGAAAAAGAAAATCCAGCGGGGAAGGGTGAAGGCGGTTCATAATTTTCAGTGTTGACCAGTGTCTTTAAGGGCTTTGTAGTATTTTCATCGGTTGCAAGGGTCATTCGGCGACGTCTTGCAGTGTAAGTTCTCTTCGATTGTCAAGGGTGAAGTTTGACCTCATTAATTTGAAAGTTATGTTTGGAAATGGTGAAGGAGATTCCAGTGGGGAGAGGTGGAACATCCTACAGTAGTCGGTGCATGCCACTATTCTAAATGACCTCTGGTCCATTGTTGGTTTCGTTTAAGAAAGGGTCTACGTTAGGCCACTAGTGTGGAAGACCCAGTTGTATGAGGCTGCTATGGTCATTTGCTGGAATCACGTGGTGCTCAAGATGTGGTTTAAAGTCCTTACCAGTGTAATTTTCCTCTCAGCAGCAATGATCATGTTCAGGTGATGATTTGTGCTGTCGTGTTCTCATCCAGTGTGACAAAGGGTGATGCACATGCACCATTTCAACTCTGGTGTCGGTGAATCATCCTCGTATGATCAGTAATATGTTGTAATGTGTCGTGTTTGCTGGTGTTGCCTCTGTTGCAGTGTGGTTTCATGTGAAACCAAAAGGAGAAGCTCCGTTCAGGAGTCTCTAATGCCTGACTGAGAGGCAGGAGATGCTTCAAACATCAGGGCTCCAGCAATAGTCCCCGGAGTGAAGCTGGCGCGTGTTCAGGAACCCGAAGAGTGTATGAGACCCCGACCATGTTTCTGTCATCGGGGTTAAGAGTGGATTCAGTTTAAATTGTTTTCTATGGTTATTTCATTTTGAACGAGCTATCTGGTTGCATAAGGTTTTCGTTACCATGTGGAGGAGTGTTCGTCTCATGCATTAAAGTCTTGGGGGCCGCGTTCCACTGGATGTAATTGCTTTAGTGTCCTTATGGGGTTTGTTGAGTAAATCTATCTCAAATCTGAATAATTCTCATCCAGGAATATGGAAATCCTGGTTTGTCTTGGGTCATGCTTTTGACGACCCGGTAGTCGCCCCCCCCCCCCCCCTCCACGCCCCTTGTGGTGGGGTGTTTGGTCACCATCGAGAATCATTTTTTTTCTAAAGTTTTGTACCTACTGTTAGTTCTAATGGCTGGGAGTCCCACATCAGATCTCATACAAATATCTCTGGAATGAATCGATGTTGGACTCTTATTTAATGGTGGGGAGTCCGTTCGGACCTCCCGATGTCGAATTCCCAAACTTGTCTTGCGCGTTGGTAGGTTCTTAATGGTGGGGAGTTCGCCCGGGTCTCATCGTGTCGATTTTTCTAGTCTCGTCTCAGTCGTCAGAAAGTTTTTTTTAATAGCGGAGAGCCCCATCAGGCTTTCCCATGGTGGGCCATTCAGTTTTGTTCCCAGAGATGGTTTAGTGGTAGGTTATTGAAGTATTCCTTGGATGTGGGTTGGTCTTGTATCTTCGTTCCAGTAAAATGGTGTGTGTTTCGTTCAATGATGCTTGAGGTGTTTTGGGTTGTGAGGTTGGTTTTTGCAGATACGAGAGTTGCTTTCATGAATCAATCAACTGGAGGCATTCTAGCTCTTTGGGGTGGGCACCACATATCAGAAAGTATTTTTACATGCTTCTTGAGGTTGTCATTTGAGTCACTTTTTCTGATCACGTTGCTTTTGCTACTTTTCTCTTTTTGGTTGTGGAGATCCTCTTTGAACTTTAGTGGGGTATCAGTTTCTTCTTTGTGCCTCAACCCTAGCTATGGCTTTCCGGGGAAGGAAAGATTACGTGGTGGAGAGAATTGTCACATTTGGTCTTCACTTTGAGGTATGTATTTAATTTTAATTTTAATCACATAAGTTTTATTGCTTTTTTTGTAAATTGTTTTTTTGGAGTTCGAGCTGAGCATGATTTTAGTGGTACGCACTTGTGCTGATAAATGGACGCGGGCTTGATGTTGCCCGACGCACGGGCACGACATGGGTGAAGCCTTGTGGCCTGCCCAGTAAACGGGTGGTCTTACTTGGTATAATTAATATTAATGCTTTAAGGGAGTATTTCTTTTATTTTATTCTTATTTCTTTACTATTATAAATATTATTAGTATTTCTATTACTTTTCAATTATTAACTTATATTATTAAATCCTTTTATCATTTTCTATTTTAGAATTGTTTAATATTATTATTGTGTGTGTATACATATACGTATATATTTGTATACATGTATATATATATATATATATGTATTTATATCCCTCCATTTTTTTATTTTTTTATTTTTTTTATCTTTATTATTTCTTTTCTTTTCTTTTCTTTTTATTCAACTCTTTTTTTAACCCACCTAATCCCTACCCTAGACGCCACCCCCCCCCTTCTCTTTTTTCTTTCTTCTCCCCCACGTTTTCTTCTCCTTCCTTTTTTCCCTCTTCTCTTCTCCTCCCTCTCCCTTCTTCTTCTCTCTTCATTCTCCATACCTTCTCTCCCACGGCTCCAGCATGCTCCCATTTTTTCCCCATCTCTCCAGCTACGCGCCTCACCCCACCCCAATCCCCTTCTCCTCCTGCGGACCCCCTCTCCTTTTACCTTTTTTTCCTTTTTTTCTTCTCATTTTATCCTTCTCCCATCCCCTATTCCCCCATTTCTCCAGTGCGCCTCAACCTCCCCTTCTCCACCCTTCCACGCCCAGCACACCCATCTTTCCCCATTTTTATTTTATTTTATTTTCTTTTCTTTTCTCTCCTCACCCTTCTTCCTCCCAAAAATCTGACCAGCCCCACCCTCTTCCAGTCTCACCATCCCGCAGTCTCACTCGCATTTTTGGACAACCCCCGCAACCCGGCTCGCACTCGCCGGACAGCCACTGCGCGCCACTCGGTTGGATCCCGACATTTCCGCGATAATGGTTGATTTTATTTTATTTAATTATTATTTATTTTTTTAGTTGTTAATTAATATATTCAGTTGTTATCGCATGTGTTTAAAATTGTTAACCAAATTATTTGATTATTATTAGGTTGGTTAATCATTTTATTTAATCTGTTTAATTGATTATCAATTTAGTTAATTGAATTTGTTTAATTTTTAATCTATTTGATTAATTACTATTAAATTTGCTTATTCAATTTTCATTTTGATTAATTATTATTGAATTTGTTTTATTGTTAGTTAAATTAATAAATCGCTGATGTTGTGATGGGTTGGCGATGAGAATTTTTGGTGTACTGTTTTAGGACCTTTTTTACGGTTCCGTACAGTGCGACCTTTGCGCAGCGGGAGTATTGCGCAGTATCTTTTTTCTTTCGTTCCTGCATTGAGGTAGGTAGTTCCATGTCTTTACATCATTTAAATAATTTAATTTTTTGTTTACTTTTACTTAATATGTTCTATGGTTTAGTTTCATGATGAGAATTATGTTTATAATGTTTTGGTAGTACTGTAAAGGTTTTGCGAAATGCGTTTTAAAAATGGTGTAACATGCGTGCGTGATGAAAATTTCACTTTTCTTTAGAAATTGTCATGTTTTTTCCTTTCAATCCGGTTGTGGTAAATTTTAGAAGTGTTTAATAATGGTTTATTGAGTTCCAAATAGGCTTTGAAAGGGTTGATTTGTGAAATTGATTTTGTATTGGTTTTTTTTCATGCGATATGTTTTATAAATTGAGGAATTTTTTATTTAGGTGGTGTTTTGGGTGCGAAACATGGTTGAAAGGTTATTGAGGGTTGTTTGGAAGGTGCGAAAGGTGTTTTCAAGTCACTTTAGGTGTTTTTGTTTTCTGTTAATAGTCATTTTCAAAGTATATTAATCACTTTTGGTGTGTTTTCCTTGTTGTGTACTTTTGAAGTTGAAATGAAAAATTGTTTGAATAATGGAAACCAAGTTTTGGCGTGGTTACCTCGTGTATCCAGTTTTAAAGTGACACCTCTATATAAAATCAAGTTGTTTTTAGTGAAAAGTCTTCTTGGTTTTTCATAAAATGATTTCAATAATAACTCAAATGAATTATTGGTCCATTTATATGATGCTAAAATGGTGCTCTGTAGGAGTTGAATACGCATTTATTTTTAAAGTGGTGTATTTTTATAAAATGAGACATGTCGTGTGCGTGTGTCTTTGAAATAGGGATTTGGTACGCAAATGGTGACTTTTGCGTGCAATATCTTGTTTGGTCTGCGAAATGAGAAAGAAATATACTATCTGAATATGAAACTTGTTTGAGCACATGGGAAAACCCTAGGTATCTAGGTGGGCGGACTAGAACTAGTGCGCTAGTGAACCGGATGGGTATCGTCCCGGTTTCACTTAGCTGGATTGATGATTGCAACACTAACTAAACATATGATATCTGAGGGTCGTGCCCTTCTAAGCCACGTGTTCTGAGGTTTGTGGCCTTCTAAGACACGTTTTCTGAGGGCCATGGCCTTCTAAGCCACGTTTCACCGAGACATGAGGTTCTAGGGTCCCACTCAAGCTAGATGATCCTTAGGGGATTTACCCATAGTACTCTACCATCGATGGCATGGTGCCTTTCATCGGCATATAGTGGACCACTTGTGTGTGTTTGTGTGTCTGTGTGTGTCTGTGTGTGTCTGTGTGTGCGTGTGTGTGAGTATATGTGTGTGTGTGTGTGCCCATAATGAACCTTCCTCTTCCTCTTTAAAATTGTGTTTGTCAAATGAGTTCTTTTTAGTGTTTTTCCTTTAGCATTTGGTTTGTAAATGTTTTCTTTAAAAGAATTTTGAAAGTATAATTTTGAACAAGCACTTTAAATTTCCTTTTGATGTTGTGTCGTGGAACTATTTCTCAGTGGCATCCTACTGGGCTTTTAGCTCACACCCTATATACACCCTTGGGTGTGTGTAGATTCTTGTTTCTTCCGTATTCCAGGTTGTGCGTCGTGCTCAGCGATGGTGGTTCTGGTTGTTGTTGGTCTTTGTGTGCAGGTTGGTGTTGGTAGCTTGGGGATGCAACTTCTCATGTCGCATGAGGTTGGTTTTGGAGCATAGTTCTCTATTCCTGTTGTTTTTTCATTTTGGGTTTTTCGCTGAATTGTAGACCTAAACATGTTTATAGTTTAGAAGTGTGTTTTCTAGTCTGTTTTCAGTTTCAGTTATTTATCTGGTTGGTTGTCTTTCTATCTTCTATTTTGGGTAAAACTGTTCCCACTCATTACTTACGATACCCGGGCACTTGTGCCAGCCCATGGGGATTGGAAACGCCCTTCGGGTCTTGCCGCAGACCGGGTCGGATGGCGACCCTGCCTGGTTTGTGACATAGGAGGTCCCACCATTTATTTATATTTTAAGTAGAAAACCCACTTAGGAAAAATTCACACTCTATGAGGCAAGGTAACATTACCCTATGCTATTCCCAAAATTCTTTTGTGTTTATATATATATTTAAAAAATCAAATTAAAATAAAAAATAAGTGAGGAAAATCACATTAGAGGTACTGGGAAGAGATGAATTCAAACTGAGAAGATGAATGAAAAATAAATAAAACAAAAAAAAGATAAAATGGAAGAAAAAATAAAAATAATAATGTTAGAAAGAAAAATGATAGATCCACAATAATCCACCCTCATCTACCCTTCATAGATCTTATAAATCATATAATAAACTCTCATCACCACTCAGTGAATTAAAAAACACTTAGATTAAACATTTATCTTAAATAATTAGTGAACAAAAAAATACAAAAGTTATTCTTTAGTCGATTGCACTTCTTGAATACAAAATGAATTACTCAACAAATCCATTTTGGAAAGAAAATACTAGTAGATATAATTATCATACTAAGATCATTATACCACAAAACCAAAAATAGATTATTGGACTATAAAATAAGATATTAACTGATAAAAATTAAGGAGAAAAAATATCCAACTATTTTAGTGTAAGGTTTTACTCTAACACACCCCCACATCTCTATCACAATTCAATAAGAGTGATGGATAAGTCACAATAATTATAAATTTTGGGTCTTAGTTTTGCTTCAAATTGACTTACCCAAACATTGCTCATGAATTATTTCTCCATTTCTAGAACTTTGAGATCACAAACAAATTGAGGAAGAAAGAATATACAAACATCAAATAGATATTTACAAAATAGACGACCCAAAATATTTTTACAATAAAAATGAAATAATGAAATTTAATTAAAAAAATAAGTGGTAGAGTGGTTACCATCTCTTATAATTGAGAAAATTTCTCTTTCTCAGGAATAATGAAAACAAAGTAAGAGGTATCCTATTATTAAAAAAAGAGAGGGAAAAGTAGTGGAGTCATAAATTGTAATGGACCAAACATTTATTAATAAAAATTCATCTTGATCTAATTAAATGTCTTATTATAGTCATATAACATATGAACTTATTTGGTTTTATTACATTGTATTTCAAAAAACCGTTAAAAATTGTTATCATTTCTTATATAGTCGTTGAAGAGTGGTCATGTGATTAGTATAAATATTGCGCTTTAACAAACCAAATTTACTCAGACAAAGGATGAAATGTTCTCATCTAGTAGAATGGATCCATAAGAAACACTTTTTTCTGAGCTAAGAAAGGAGGTGCCATCATTTGGATTCTTTTTTGACCAATCTCAAGCAGAGCTTTAACATGCTAAGCTCGAACAGTACCACCTACGGGAGAAGTGGCTGTTGATAGAGAATACCACCCGATCGAAGTTATCTGAGCCTCCCCAGGAGTCTTTCACCATCGCACACCTTACCCTTCAGTATTATGTAGATTTTATATGGGGTTATGTAACAAGATCATATCACTATGATTTCATGTTTTATTTTTGTATATAATAAATAATAAACATTCATTTTACAATTATAACTTAGTAAATTGTTTTTAAATCACAAATAATATTTTTAGTTAATTTTTAATTAAAAAATATATTTTGATGAATTAATGTATTTTTTAATTAAAATAATATTTTAATGATATATTATTACTAAATTGATTTTTATTAAATATAAATGATCATATAATTTTTATTAATACAATTGTACCTTTTATTAAGGTTTGAGAATTGTTTTTTTGTCAAAACGTGTAAATTTTCAATAATTGAGAACTTTTATTCTAAATTTTAAAATTCACTTATATAGAAAAATATTTATATAAAATGAATATTATTTTTGGATTCAGTACATCAAAATTAACTAATGGTGAACTTTTCTTAAATTTCTAAGACAGTCGGATTTTGTGGTGGAAATAAAATACCCTCTTAATATATAATGTGTTTTATGACATCATAATGAACACACAGTGATATAATATAATACTATAAATAGGATTTTAATACAATACAACTTTTAACATTAAAATAATTTTATTTTAGGTTTTTTTATTTATTTTACAAATCCTTAGTGGACCCTCTAGGACTTATTAAATATTTTGTCATTTTAAAATGATTTCCTTGAGAGTATGATTCGCCTACACAAAAGAAAACCTAATATTTTATAAATTTAGGCCATTGGACTTATAAAAAAACATTCCACTCTCCTTTGTTAAAAAACATGTGAAATCCCCATGGTATGGTTTGTGGTTTTGATTAGTTTAATGTGTGGGGAAAAACAAAAATAATAATGAATTCCCTCTCTTTTCATATATAATCTCTCCCTAGATCCCACTTCCTCTTTACTCGAAGCCTTTGGATCTTGAAGAACCTCTTCCATCCTCTCTCTATACACCTCCCAATGTTCCCCAAGATCATAAGAAGCTTTTCTGAATCCTATCTCAAGCCTTTGAGATCACACTTCCCAGTAAGGGATTTCATCCTTTTTCATTTTTGTCCAAAATTCATTAAGTGGTTATACCCTTTTTATTTAAATTAAAAATATTGGGGTATGATTTATAACCACCCCAATAATTCCATAATTTTGTTTTAATTGATTATAGAACTCTTTATCTCTCATTGGTTCCTCCTACGCACACCCATTACCGTGCCAAAATTCTATAAGGAATTTCTCTCTTCTCATTTACATTCAATCAATTATTTTGAATTATGAATATAAATTCCATTACATATATTGAGAAATTAATCTATAATACCCCTTACATTCCAATTTATGTATATTTTATGAGACAATCCTTTCTCTCATTGTCCATTTTTATGAATTCTTATGTCATGCCGTTATGCTGCTGAAATTTCACCGCTATTTTCTAACTAATGTCCTTCTGTTGTGAATACCATGCCCATTTCTCTACCAAGGGTATTCACCTTTATTCACATATATATATTTTTTATATATTTTCAAGTATATTCTACTCACCAATTATTCTTTTAATAAGTTATAATGTTTAATGAATCCACATTGTATGATCCATGTGGCACATTTATGCATTAAATGTAATGATTAAGAAGGGTTCACCCTAATAACCCTGCAGTGCATTGGTTAAATATTAGAATCCTGATATTTTAAGTGAAATGAGGATCTAATCATGCTACATCAAGTTAAATGAGGGTTTACTCATGCTCTATGTGAAATGGACCTTGGCTCATTCTAATACAATGTCAAGTGTTGCTACCACATTTCCATGTTATGATAATCATGCTATATCGTGACTTTATGTTCATGTCTCTATTACAATCAATTGATATCCCAATTGCCTAATATGTATTGTATTTTCCATGTTATGAATTTTTTAATCCTTTACTGGGCTTTATAGCTCACCCTTTTCTTATGAATTTCCTCAAGTTATCCCATGCAATGCTAAGTATGAGAGAATGTTGTCATCATGTAAAAGAAGTTTTCAATTAAGATGTTTTGTTTTATGTTCTATGTTGTTTTATAATGTTCTTAAGCCCCAGATACACAATAATTCATGATATTATATGTTGTATAATGTTAATTTTTTGTGTAATATATCATGTTCAATTGTGTAATAAAGAGAATGGTTGTTATAGTTGGTATCAGAGGATAGGTTTAGTTATTTTTTGGACTAAGATTACAGAACCCTAGAAAAATCCTTAGAGATAAGACTAAGAATAATAAAAATTACCTAAATTTTTGAGATTATTGAGTATGTGGTTTAATAAGAAAACACATCCCTATCTTGATACGATAAGTTAGAGGTGCCAATGGAACAGACGTATCAGAGGGGTAAAACTCTAAAACACCTCTTTAATATAGACTCTAATGGGAACTGGTGAATGAGAATGGGCCTTGCTGCACTATTGGTGTAGAGACCCGAAGCTTGACGTACATGGACTTTACATTACTTTTGCGGAATACTTAGTACATAACAAAAACACACACACAAGGATCGTAATAGTTTAGTGTCTTTGGAAACTCGGAACGTAATCTTCTAATCGTGGTGAAAGATCTTCAATATCACCCATAATGATCTCCCTTTTATTTTACCTAAAACCTTTCTTTATATCCTGGGGAAAAGAAAACATAAAAGGCTGAGCTCAAATGCTCAATAAGGGTAAACAAAATAAATAACTATCACATCATATTCATAAGAACATATCTTTTGGAAATCTTAACCTGCAAAAGAGATCATAATTTTATAACATGGGATAAATCATGGCAGTGAAATGTAATCACAATAATCATAACTTAAAACATGAAACATTGTGGCATTCACACATAATCATAGAGAATCATTTCTTGTTAGTCAAGACTCATTGACAAGACTATCTTAGTGGACAAAGTCCCTTTCTGAATCGAGTAACCCTCGTTTCAGTCCTGTTTCACTGAACCGGTATAACCTACCATTTCAGCCATGTCTATCTCATGAGATATAAAATCTTTACCCAATGCATTGGAGGGAGATATAGGTCCCACCCATCTCTTAATGAATCCTTTCTTATGTGTGCCACATAATCATAAACCATACATCATAGCGTAACCCATGAAATAAAAATGGAATTCTTAAACAACGTGACATCATAAAACAATTCATATAAGATAAAGGAATTCATAAAAATATTTCCATCGCAACATAATCAAATCCATGTAATAATAGGGATAAAAACAGAACCCTTTTATTATCTTAGATGGAAAATAATTTTGATAAATTACTTGAATTGAATTCTTGAGGAAAATATCCTTTCTTCTTCAAAATTAATTTCTTTTCACAAAACATCATGCAATTTTAAAAGAAAGAGATTTTATTGAAAATAGTCATGAAATCTTTTAGAGGAAGTTTCATTAAAATAAGTCTTTATAAAACATTAGAAATCCGTTCGTGCCGTATAAGTTAAAAAAAACATTCTTCGTACTTTTGTCGGAAAAGTCAAAAAGTACCTCGTATGACAAAAGATTCATTTCCTAGATATTACTAAAAACTAACCGAAGGGTAAAAACGGATTTAAAAAATTGTAGGTGGATGGAAATAATATTACATATTGATGAAACATGGATGTGGATGATAAAATACACCCCAGTAAATACTTATGAATAAACAATCTCGGATAAAAATGAGATTGTGATATTTCCCTTACCTTATGTCCGACTTGCTTTGTAAGTGTCTGAACCTCCTGTATAACGATTTAAATCATGTTATTGACTTATTCCAGAATCATATTCATTGTTATTATATCATATATGGTTCACTTATGACATTATATTACCCGTTCTTTTGTAAATCCCATGTTAAAGAAGCGTTTTGGGTAAAATCGTTTCATTTATCGTAGGTGTTTTCACTTGTTGTTCTTGACATCATTATTACTTATATCATGATTTAATTACTTCCAGAATATATATATTCAGTATATATATATATATAATAGGTAGATAAATAAAATGGAAAACACCGTTCATGGAGACGGTAGTCCGTACGTACGCATGAACGCTGTTTTCCTTTCCTTATTGTCTTGAAATGGAAGTAAGTAGATGACATACATATATATATATATACATAAATCCAGTAGATTTATAATGTCATATATTTCATTATTATTTCTTATATATACTTTATAATCATTCTTAAATGTTTTACATGGAGAATGAATCTCATCGCGTCGTGGAAACGGTAGTCCGTACGTACGCACGAGCGATGATATCATTCCTATAAATATTGAATTGAATTGGAGTGGATTATACAATATATCAGAATCAATATGATGTTTTAATAACTATGTATAGTTATTCTTTACACCATTATACCCATCCTTGTAAAGTGATGGTGGAAAAATAGATTGCACCACGGCGTGGAGACGGTACTCCGTACGTACGCACGCGCGGTGATTTCTTTTTCCGTAGGATGGATAGATTGTGAAATAGGGTTGTTTCATTCTTATAATAACATATCAGTATATGAGTAATACTGATGTTATTACTTCATAATGAAACAACCTAAGAAGAAGAAGTGGAAGAAGAAATAAAGATGAAAGAATTGGTAACCGTAATTACCTCTTCTTTGAAGCGCCTCTTTGAGACCTCCTCTTAGGGCACTAACATTGGTCTTTGAGGAAGACCAGAACCTCTAGGATGTTTCTAGGGAAGTGTAGAAGGGAAAATGGCAAGGGTTGGCCGAGCTTGAGTGCTCAATTTGGTGTGAGGAGGAGGGGGAGGAGGTGCCCTTTTATAAGGGAGGAGAGGGGCACCTTAGGAATTCTTAAAAATATTAATTTATAATAAATCTAACCCCACTTAAAAACCTCCAAAAATGACTCATATTCGAATATTAGATAATATAAGGTTGTAATCTCATCAACCAATCAAATTTAGACATGTTTGGATATTATTTTAAACCTTATCATTTTGATTTATCCTTATTTAATCTATTTAAGTTTATTTGTGGCAATAAAATTCTAAATTTTAAATTATAACAAATAATTACTTATTTGTTGTGAATTTTCCATAATTGTTTACTTTATAACATTATAGACCATATAAATATAAATTTATAATTTTTAAATATTTTTGTGATTTTTAAACAATTTTATAATATGTTATTTTTGTAAAATAACAATAGTGTCAATTTTGACACTATTCATTTATTTGGTTTTAAATAAAATATATACAGAAGATATGTTCGAACTAAAATCCTTAATATATTAATAAAAGGTAATATGTATCTATAAAATTAGTTTATCACATTAAATAGTTCATATAATATTTATTTTATTATTTTTAAAACCATTTATTTGGTTTATCTCTTAATAAAATAATTACTACATCATTTTTGTATAATTATTTAATATACCTATTTGTTGTATAGAAATTTAAAATAAAATTATATGATGAAGATAAATATATTAACTTTCACAATAATACTTTTACTCGAATTTATCATCTTAAAATCACAATATTTAAATTGTTATACTTATTAAATTATGAAGGTGCAACTTTGGCATCATTTAAAATAAAATAATATAAGTTTCATAATCGCTTTTATAAGGCTCCAAATGGTCAAATATTCGACCATTGGATGCTTATGGTTTACATTTACATGTACAATAAGTTTTGGTTAGGTATTTGTGCATTTTATGGTCACTAATAGTTTTAAAAAACATTATTCTTGATTTTTCACTAGATAAACAATTTCTGCATCACTATTGTGTCATAATTAATGATAATTTTTTAATCCCTAAAAATTATAAATAAATTTATATGATGTAGATAATTTCATTAGCTTTCTGTAGACTATTCATGTTCGAAGTTTCATGAAGTTTATCACTAAATTAAAATTAATATACTTATAAAATTTAAGAGAGTGACATGTTGTCACTTTCTTTGGTTTTAATAATAATTAAGTTATTTTCATGGACAAATGTTCATTAAATGATTCTAATCAGACCCTTAGGTGATATGGGTCGACCTTTAGTCATCCAATAGGATTTTTACATTTGTTAGGGTAATTTTAAAATATTATATTTACCCTTAATTACCCGATTTACCTTTAACTATGGTAAATAAAATTTACCGTAGTTACTATTCATAATTCCCAAAAATAAAAAGTAGCTTATTAACATAATTTGGACCCACTGATTCCAAATATGGAATCCATTTTTTAAAATTCCATACACAGATTTTGCAGAAATTAAATTAAAATTAATCCCGTTGTCGAATAAAAACGGGTTTTTGTTTAAAACATTGCAAAAGATTGAATTGATTTAACCTACGAATTCAAGGTAAAATCAATGCTAATGACATACATTATATTAAATGGTAAAAATATATTCTATTTATACTTTAAAACCATTCAATATTATAATTTAACCACATAAGATATTACGATGAAAAAAGTTGTTTTTAATTAAAATATAGCGTGTTTTTACTATTCATTAAAATGTGAAAGTTACCAGAATAATATGAAAAATTTATCCAAAGTAAATTTTTATTTCTTGATTCCAAAGAAGAATTTTATTTTGTCAAATTGAACTTATAAACATGTCAAAAAATAGATTTAAAGTGGGTGCGCCATCAAAAGGCGGCAAAACTGCATTTTTTTGAAAAATATTTATTTTACCCGAAAAATTTATTTTGTTCTTATACCATGTTCTAGAAATGTGTAAGATGAATAATAATGTTATAAAATTCAATATTTAGTTAATACTATTCATAACGGCTAGTTCATGACAATATTATAATAATATAACATTGTTTATTAAAACCCGGTATTGTGTACAACACACGCTATCGAGGAAGGTCGCGATTGCGTGTAATGCAAGCCAAGTCAGGGTTGCGTGTTGTGAAAGAATCCTTCATTGTTTCGTATAACATAATCCAACCATATTTTATTTATACATTTAATATATATATATATATATATATACTCAATGTTGCGTAGAATAACTATTATCAAAATTGTGTGTAACATGGTCCAAAAATAGTGTTGCGTATACTGCAAGCTAATACGGTGTTGCGTATAGTGCAAGGTAATCTTGGTGTAGAATACAACACAAGAAATTAATGAAATTAAAAGAATATTTTTCATAAAATCTCGAGGTGTCACATTCTACCCCCCTTAAAAATGAATTTCGCCCTCGAAATTCGTCGGGGTTATAAATGGTTTACTATACGAAAGTTTCTTTAATAGAAACCCACATCGTAAAAAGGAATACCAAAACAAATCTTTAAAAACGAAAGTATGAAACGTAATGGTTACCCAAATAAACTAATCACTGGGTTTCCACATAGGTGAAAATATGGATATGGAAGAGAAATCTAACCATCATGTTCTGATGGAGAGTGGTAGAGAACATGGCTATGGAAAAGCCAGTAATCGCAAATCCATAGATTTGTGATGATATAAGGTACCATCTGATTCATCAGGTATAAGATCACTAGGACAACATTTTTGGTTTTCAAGATCATTTCCCTAAAGTTGAAAATTTGAATTAGAATAAATACTTACTTTATTTTGGTACAATCTCACTGTTGTTCATGCCTTGAACAATTTCCACTTCATCTGTTAAATAAATGAAGTTGAATTTGTTATTCGTGAAGTGTTAGCAGATCATGTGATAGAATGACTGTTCATTCCATCTGTCTCAAACAAAAGGTTAGCAAAAGATATTAAATATACATAAGTCATTCTATAGTGAGATTAATCATATATGGTTCCTAAAATGGACTTATACTTCATATATCATACTACTTAATATAATAAAACTAGTTTCTACTAAACAGGGACTTCTTGTAGGCCAGTGGTAGGCGATAAAGGCCAGTCGCACTTCGGTTGTGGGTTCGATTCCCACAGCCTTGTCCGAAGCGATGGGTTGTCGCCCGTCCTGCAGGTTGTCCTTTTTCTAAAACTACATTACTATAACATCACATAAATAATATCAAAAAAAGTTCTATACTTAAACAATACTAACTTATGGTTAACATAATCCATTACAATCTTTAGGCTTATCTAAAATACTTCGGTCCAAGCTCATAGTATAAAGAAAATGATTACTTGAAATGTCGCCAACCAAGCATGTGAATACCATCATTTATCCCCCATATATCTTGTTGGTCACATTCCAATCATGTGAATACTTTAATGATGTATTCTCTTGAAAAATATGAATACCCATTAAACCTTAGTGAAAACATGAATGCTGTCAAAAGTTAACTCTTTCCACATACCAAAATCCAAAAATTCTATATACTCAAACCATGATATAACCTTCTCCTTATATGAGCTCATGAATACTATCAAACATTTAATTTTCTCCTTATCCCTTCATTATGCGCATATCATCTACATTCCAAAAATATCTGTATAACCTTTCATGGATACTGGTAACATTAATCACACACTTTCAAAACTCAAGGAAAGACAACAATGTAACAATCCTTAGATGTCTCTTTATTCCATAGTACCATGAGATTCTTTATACAACATTACACTTGATAAACATGTAATCATTCCACTACCTTCTTAAACCATTGACCGAGCTTCAACAATTATTTCATCTCACATATCATTTGTAGTCTCTTCATCATCATCCACATAAATACTACCCATATGACCATACTGATTCTCTTCATGAGTCTTTCCCTTAGGGCATTTGTTTGCATAATGCCCATACATTCTACATTTAAAACACTTAACCATTTTTGATGTCGTAGCAATACCATTATCCTCATCCATGGTGTTAACCGACCCTTTTCCTTTGCACTTACATGCGTTGTGTCCTTCTTTTCCACACCCAAAGCATCTTCCAGTTCCCTTGAAACATTCTCCTTGATGCCTCTTCCCACATGATTTACATGAGGGAAATTGACCTTTCTTTCCTCTATGGTCATCATGAAACTCCATCTTTCTCTTATTAGCTGAGTCAGGAAACTTACCAAATTTTACATTATTTATCATATTATGAGATTGCTGATTCGGCATAATAATGATGTTTGGACATCCAAATCCCATTTCATTATGAATAATATCATTCCATTGTCCATCATATCCTCCATTATCATGAATCATCTTGTTTCCAGCCATTTTCTAAAACCCAAAAAGAATAGTGTGAGAGGCAAAAATCATAATAAAGGGGGAGTAACATAAATATCTAACATCTTTGGTTTAATCTAATATCGTTACCATAGTTCCAGGACTATATCCTATACGTATACTTATCCTTAGAGGCATCCCTAGACATACCTTAGAAATATCTCTGGTGATCTCACTAACGTTTTCGCATCCTAGTTTCCAAAGGTTGACTAAACCTTTCCTCTGATACCAACTGTAGAGACCCAAAGCTTGACGTACATGGAATTTACATTACTTTTGTGGAATACTTAGTATATAACAAAAACACACACACAAGGATCGTAATAGTTTAGTGTCTTTGGAAACTCGGAACGTAATCTTCTAATCGTGGTGAAAGATCTTCAATATCTCCCATAATGATCTCCCTTTTATTTTACCTAAAACCTTTCTTTATATCCTGGGGAAAAGAAAACATAAAAGGCTGAGCTCAAATGCTCAGTAAGGGTAAACAAAATAAATAACAATCATATCATATTCATAAGAACATATCTTTTGGAAATCTTAACCTGCAAAAGAGATCATAATTTTATAACATGGGATAAATCATGGCAGTGAAATGTAATCACAATAATCATAACTTAAAACATGAAACATTGTGGCATTCACACATAATCATAGAGAATCATTTCTTGTTAGTCAAGACTCATTGCCAAGACTATCTTAGTGGACAAAGTCCCTTTCTGAATCGAGTAACCCTCGTTTCAGTCCTGTTTCACTGAACCGGTATAACCTACCATTTCATCCATGTCTATCTCATGAGATATAAAATCTTTACCCAATGCATTGGAGGGAGATATAGGTCCCACCCATCTCTTAATGAATCCTTTCTTATGTGTGCCACATAATCATAAACCATACATCATAGCGTAACCCATGAAATAAAAATGGAATTCTTAAACAACATGACATCATAAAACAATTCATATAAGATAAAGGAATTCATAAAAATATTTCCATCGCAACATAATCAAATCCATGTAATAATAGGGATAAAAATAGAACCATTTTATTATCATAGATGGAAAATAATTTTGATAAAATACTTGAATTGAATTCTTGAGGAAAATATCCTTTCTTCTTCAAAATCAATTTCTTTTCACAAAACATCATCCAATTTTAAAAGAAAGAGATTTTATTGAAAATAGTCATGAAATAATTTAGAGGAAGCTTCATGAAAATAAGTCTTTATAAAACAGTAGAAATCCGTTCGTGCCGTATAAGTTAAAAAAAACATTCTTCGTACTTTTGTCGGAAAAGTCAAAAAGTACCTCGTATGACAAAAGATTCCTTTCCTAGATATTACTAAAAACTAACCGAAGGGTAAAAATGGATTTAAAAAATTGTAGGTGGATGGAAATAATATTACATATTGATGAAACATGGATGTGGATGATAAAATACACCCCAGTAAATACTTATGAATAAACAATCTCGGATAAAAATGAGATTGTGATATTTCCCTTACCTTATGTCCGACTTGCTTTGTAAGTGTCCGAACCTCCTGTATAACGATTTAAATCATGTTATTGACTTATTCCAGAATCATATTCATTGTTATTATATCATATATGGTTCACTTATGACATTATATTACCCGTTCTTTTGTAAATCCCATGTTAAAGAAGCGTTTTGGGTAAAATCGTTTCATTTATCGTAGGTGTTTTCACTTGTTGTTCTTGACATCATTATTACTTATATAATGATTTAATTACTTCCAGAATATATATATTCAGTATATATATATATATAATAGGTAGATAAATAAAATGGAAAACACCGTTCATGGAGACGGTAGTCCGTACGTACGCATGAACGTTGTTTTCCTTTCCTTATTGTCTTGAAATGGAAGTAAGTAGATGACATACATATATATATATATACATAAATCCAGTAGATTTATAATGTCATATATTTCATTATTATTTCTTATATATACTTTATAATCATTCTTAAATGTTTAACATGGAGAATGAATCTCATCGCGTCGTGGAGACGGTAGTCCGTACGTACGCACGAGCGATGATATCATTTCTATAAATATTGAATTGAATTGGAGTGGATTATACAATATATCAGAATCAATATGATGTTTTAATAACTATGTATAGTTATTCTTTACACCATTATACCCATCCTTGTAAAGTGATGGTGGAAAAATAGATTACACCACGGCGTGGAGACGGTACTCCGTACGTACGCACGCGCGGTGATTTCTTTTTCCGTAGGATGGATAGATTGTGAAATAGGGTTGTTTCATTCTTATAATAACATATCAGTATATGAGTAATACTGATGTTATTACTTCATAATGAAACAACCTAAGAAGAAGAAGTGGAAGAAGAAATAAAGATGAAAGAATTGGTAACGGTAATTACCTCTTCTTTGAAGCGCCTCTTTGAGACCTCCTCTTAGGGCACTAAAATTGGTCTTTGAGGAAGACCAGAACCTCTAGGATGTTTCTAGGGAAGTGTAGAAGGGAAAATGGCAAGGGTTGGCCGAGCTTGAGTGCTCAATTTGGTGTGAGGAGGAGGGGGAGGAGGTGCCCTTTTATAAGGGAGGAGAGGGGCACCTTAGGAATTCTTAAAAATATTAATTTATAATAAATCTAACCCCACTTAAAAACCTCCAAAAATGACTCATATTCGAATATTAGATAATATAAGGTTGTAATCTCATCAACCAATCAAATTTAGACATGTTTGGATATTATTTTAAACCTTATCATTTTGATTTATCCTTATTTAATCTATTTAAGTTTATTTGTGGTAATAAAATTCTAAATTTTAAATTATAACAAATAATTACTTATTTGTTGTGAATTTTACATAATTGTTTACTTTATAACATTATAGACCATATAAATATAAATTTATAATTTTTAAATATTTTTGTGATTTTTAAACAATTTTATAATATGTTATTTTTGTAAAATAACAATAGTGTCAATTTTGACACTATTCATTTATTTGAATTTAAATAAAATATATACAGAAGATATGTTCGAACTAAAATCCTTAATATATTAATAAAAGGTAATATGTATCTATAAAATTATTGTATCACATTAAATAGTTCATATAATATTTATTTTATTATTTTTAAAACCATTTATTTGGTTTATCTCTTAATAAAATAATTACTACATCATTTTTGTATAATTATTTAATATACCTATTTGTTGTATAGAAATTTAAAATAAAATTATATGATGAAGATAAATATATTAACTTTCACAATAATACTTTTACTCGAATTTATCATCTTAAAATCACAATATTTAAATTGTTATATTTATTAAATTATGAAGGTGCAACTTTGGCATCATTTAAAATAAAATAATATAAGTGTCATAATCGCTTTTATAAGGCTCCAAATGGTCAAATATTCGACCATTGGATGCTTATGGTTTACATTTACATGTACAATAAGTTTTGGTTAGGTATTTGTGCATTTTATGGTCACTAATAGTTTTAAAAAAACATTATTCTTGATTTTTCACTAGATAAACAATTTCTGCATCACTATTGTGTCATAATTAATGATAATTTTTTAATCCCTAAAAATTATAAATAAATTTATATGATGTAGATAATTTCATTAGCTTTCTGTAGACTATTCATGTTCGAAGTTTCATGAAGTTTATCACTAAATTAAAATTAATATACTTATAAAATTTAAGAGAGTGACATGTTGTCACTTTCTTTGGTTTTAATAATAATTAAGTTATTTTCATGGACAAATGTTCATTAAATGATTCTAATCCGACCCTTAGGTGATATGGGTCGACCTTTAGTCATCCAATATGATTTTTACATTTGTTAGGGTAATTTTAAAATATTATATTTACCCTTAATTACCCGATTTACCTTTAACTATGGTAAATAAAATTTACCGTAGTTACTATTCATAATTCCCAAAAATAAAAAGTAGCTTATTAACATAATTTGGACCCACTGATTCCAAATATGGAATCCATTTTTTAAAATTCCATACACAGATGTTGCAGAAATTAAATTAAAATTAATCCCGTTGTCGAATAAAAACGGGTTTTTGTTTAAAACATTGCAAAAGATTGAATTGATTTAACCTACGAATTCAAGGTAAAATCAATGCTAATGACATACATTATATTAAATGGTAAAAATATATTCTATTTATACTTTAAAACCATTCAATATTATAATTTAACCACATAAGATATTACGATGAAAAAAGTTGTTTTTAATTAAAATATAGCGTGTTTTTACTATTCATTAAAATGTGAAAGTTACCAGAATAATATGAAAAATTTATCCAAAGTAAATTTTTATTTCTTGATTCCAAAGAAGAATTTTATTTTGTCAAATTGAACTTATAAACATGTCAAAAAATAGATTTAAAGTGGGTGCGCCATCAAAAGGCGGCAAAACTGCATTTTTTTGAAAAATACTTATTTTACCCGAAAAATTTATTTTGTTCTTATACCATGTTCTAGAAATGTGTAAGATCAATAATAATGATATAAAATTCAAAATTTAGTTAATACTATTCATAACGGCTAGTTCATGACAATATTATAATAATATAACATTGTTTATTAAAACCCGGTATTGTGTACAACCCACGCTATCGAGGAAGGTCGCGATTGCGTGTAATGCAAGCCAAGTCAGGGTTGCGTGTTGTGAAAGAATCCTTCATTGTTTCGTATAACATAATCCAACCATATTTCATTTATACATTTAATATATATATATATATATATACTCAATGTTGCGTAGAATAACTATTATCAAAATTGTGTGTAACATGGTCCAAGAATAGTGTTGCGTATACTGCAAGCTAATACGGTGTTGGGTATAGTGCAAGGTAATCTTGGTGTAGAATACAACACAAGAAATTAATGAAATTAAAAGAATATTTTTCATAAAATCTCGGGGTGTTACAATTGGTTATGACACTCCCGTGGGATATGCTTTGGTAAATTCATAAGCATAGTATGAACCATTATTAAGGGAATAAAAAATACCCATAGGAATATATGTTGGAAAGTAGATCATGGATAACCTAAATTGAAGCCTATAAAATCAAAAGTTAAAGAAAAAAAGTAATTTATAATTCATCCATTTTTGTCTTTGGATTACCCTTTATGTGTTACCCCTATCTTTTCTTTTATTCCATCCACTAGATGGTATGAGGAGTACTCAAGCTAACAACCTATGAAAAGAACAATGTAACGATAGTTTTAATGAGGTGTCCAATTCGATGAGAGCGGGAATTGCGAACACTGTCATGATACACTCATAGTTAACTCATGTGTTGAATAGAAACATGGGTCAAGAGGAACATCCCCCCCCCAAGAAATAATAATTCATAATCGACGGACTCATGAAAAAAATACCCCTACATTTAATGGATCATCTTATCCTCAATCTCAAAACAATGGATCATCTCCATTGAGAAGATATTATCCATCCTTCAATGTTATAATCAAGAAAAAGTTCTTCTAGAAGCTTTTTGTATAGAGGGTTATGCAGATAAATGACAGACATTGATCCAAAATACAAATCTTGATGAAGAGATGAAGGCATTGGAATTGAAGGATTTTCAAAAAATGTTTTTTGAAAAATATTTTCCTTACACCCTCAAACATAAGATGGAATGAGGCTTTCTTTCCCTCAAGAAAAAAGATGACAAATTTGTCAGAGAAAATGAAGAAAACATCACAAGGATTTCACGGTATTCCTCTGTCTTTTCCGTTACCCCCAAATACTAAGTTGACCACCTCTTTTTGGGGTAAAACCTAGCCTACGGAGAGCCACAGTGATCTGTGATATCGATAACTATTAGGAAATTGTCTAATATACCCTCAAAGTCGAAATGGATATCATTGAATCGTAGGGGTATTGTCGGGATAAGAAGTATAAGGTGGACTTCAATTCTGGCATATGGATGGATAAATCCAATGGTGCTAGGAAAATCCAGCACCCCACTTTCCAAAGGTGAGGAAAGAATCACCCTGGAAATTTCCTAAAGTGGACAACGATATACATTAGGTGTGGAAGAGAATGGCGCCCAGCTGTTAACTCAAGACATGAAAAATATGTGTATGTGATAGAGGAAAGGAATGCTCTGGTTGACCCTTAACGCGTTGTTCATTGCTTCAAATTTAATGAACTAGGGAACTTTCCAAACTAGTTCCCTAAGACTAATGTTTTTTGATGCAACCAACAACTACCAATGAAGCTTGTGTGGGATTGTTCCATCACTATCACTAAAGTGAACCTCTAAAATGAAGTGGTGAGAGGTACGCTAGGTATTCATTCAATAATAGGGATCATACTTTTTGATACTCGTTATACACATTCTTTTATATCCCAAAATTTTAGTAGAACAATACCAACACCACAAAAAATCAGGGAAGTAAAGACGTTGGTGAGAACGGAAAATGGGGGAATCATTGCAACACATGAGTATAACTCCTCTCCAAACACAATTTGTGGATTTAACATCTTGGAAAACCTTGTTGAACTCCCTCTGGTGTAATTTGATGCAAATCTCAGCATGTATTTGATTTCCTTATATAGATCCAACATAAACTTCCATGATAGGAAAATCACTCTACAAATGGTGAATCGACCCTCGATTCTGTACAACTAAAAGGAGGACATATATTTATTATCCCCAACATCTCAAGTGTGGATATTACTACCCTATGAGCACTTGTACCTAGCATAGATGATTATGTCTATGGAAACAACCATCCTTGAAGACATGCATCCTGTGAGGGAATTCACTGAAATGTTTCCTAAGGAATTGCATGGTATTCCTCCTAGAAGAGATTTTGAATTCTCAATTGATCTTAAACCTGGGGAATTTCTAATATCTGAGAACCCATATAGAATTATTTTTGTAGATCTTGAGGAGATGAAGAAACAAATATAGGAGAATCTAGAAAAGGGTTTTATACGCCCCATTGCTTCACCATGGGGTGTACCAGTCCTCTTTATCAAGAATAAGGATGGGTCAATTCACCCATAAATTGATTATCATGAGCTCAACAAAATAATGATAAATAACATGTATCCTCTTTCTAGAATTTATGAATTGTTCAGTTAGCTACGAGGTGCATGATACTTCTCTATGGAGTATTTGTGGTCAGGATATTACAAAGTGTGGGTGAAGAAAGAGAATATCCCAAAGACTGATTTTCATACAACATACAGACATTATGAAATCATAGTAATGCCTTTCGGACTCACTAACGCTCAATGAATCTTCATGGACATTATAGACAAAGTCTTTAGATATTACCTCAACAAATTTGTGGTAGTCTTTATCGATTATATTATAATATACATTAAAATCAAGTAGGATAATGAGTAGAATCTATGGACTGTACTAGAGACCTTGTGAAAGGAGAAACTCTATGAAATGTACATCAAGTGCGAGTTCTAGTTGTAGGAGGTCTCATTTGTAGTTCATGTCATCACAAGAAATGGGATATCTTTGGATCCCTCCAAGTTACCCAAATATTAGGGATGGTCAAGGCTAACATTTTTAATCAATATCTGTAGCATCTTAGGGTTTGTACGATATTATCTTCGATTTGTGAGAAATTTCCCATGATTTCAAAACCTCTTACCAAGCTAATTAGGAAGGGATTCAAGTTTTCAGGAAGTGATGAATGTTAAGAGAGCTTCATGGAGTTAAAAAGGAGGGTTATCACTACAACAGTGCTCACATTACAAGTGGGGAACTGTTTGTGGTATTTAGTGATGCTTCGAAGAAGTGCTTGAGTTGCATGTTGATGAAAAATGAAAAATTCAATGCCAATTCTTCAAGGAAATTAAAATTTCACGAGAAAACCAATTTAAAACATGATCAATAGTTGGCTGCAGTAATATTTTCATTGAAAACTTGGCAGCATTACCTCTTTGGGGAGAAGTGTGCAATATATAGGAATAAAAAAAATCCTTAGGTATGTATTCAAATAGAAAGAGTTGAGAATGCACTGGTGAAGATGATTAGAGTTGATCAAACACTATTACCGCTCAATCCACTAACACATTGGGAAAGCAAACAAGGTGGGAGATTCTTAATGTAGAAAGGATCCATAAATTCTATCATTGATGTGAATTTAAAAGGATCCAATCTTCATATACTAGATGAAGATAGACATGAGAATCATAAATAAGGGAACATCATAAATCCTTTCACAAAATATTGTTCAACCGTCTATTTATAAATGGTTAAAGGATGCTCAAATGAGGATGTGGGAATTCAGAAGAAGGTGGAAACTAATATAAAAGAGAAATACTCTGAGTTCAATGTTAATGAATAAGGAATAATGAGGTTTGGGTTATGACTATGTGTTCCATCAAATCATGAGTTGAGGAAAGAAATTTTGGATGATGAACATAGTTCGAATTTCCCTATTCACCTAGGGATCACATAGATGAATCAAGACCTATGACAGCATTATTTTTTGGAAAACATGAAAAAGGATATTGAATAGTTTATATCAATGTGCCTAGTATGTCAGAAAGTGAAGGCTGAGAGGCAGAAGTTTAAGGGGATGATGCAACCATTACCCATACCAGCAAGGAAATGGGATATCATCACCAAGGACGTCATCACTGGAGTTCTGAAGAAATCCAAAGGAAACAATTCCATATGGGATGTTGTGGATCATCTTACAAAGACTTCACACTTCATTTCAATTTGGGAGGATTTCACATTGGATATACTGGAACATATATATATCAGAGATGCGGTAAGGCTGCATGGGGTACCAGTATTAATTGCATCTAATCAAGATCCAAGAATCACCTCTACGTTTTGGAAGAGTCCCCAACATGCTCTGAATACTGGGTTGAACAATAGTATAGATTATCATCCTCAAAATGATGGCTAATCTGAGTGAACTATCCAAACACTTGAGGACATGTTGAGAGAAAGCTCCATGGACTTCGAAGGAGGATTGTATCAACATCTTCTTCTAGTTGAGTTGTCTTACTACAATAGTTTAAACTCAAGCATTCAAATTGATCCTTATGATGCCCTTTTATGGGAAGTGGTTAAGGACACCGACATGTTGGGATGAAGTTGGCAATCACAAACTCCTAGATCCAAAAATATTCAAATAATTGGTAGAGAATGTTAATACCATCCAACAACACATTAAAGCTACTCAGAGTTGAAAAAAGAGATATGTTGATAATCCTCAACGAGACCTATATTTTGATGTCGAAGACATGGTGTACCTTCGTATATCACTATGGAAGAGAGTTATGAGATTAGGGAAGAAGGGAATACTTTGTCCAAGGTACATAATCCCTTTTGAGATACATTATTTCAATTGAGCAGTGGCATATCGACTACAACTCCCACCATGCCAATATCAAGTACATGATGTATTTCATGTATCAATCTTGGGGAATTACATACCTGACACATCGCATGTACTCAATCTAGTGGTGGAACCCTTGGAGAATGACCTCTCATATGAAGAGAAGTAAGCAAAGATATTAGATCGTAGGGAAAAAGTTCTATAAAGTAATACAATGACCCTTGTCAAAGTGTTGTAGATAAACCTAAAGATTGATGAAGAAATGTGGGAATCAAAGGAAGTGATGAAGCTGAATTACCCGCATTTGTTTTAGTGACGGTAAAGGAAATTTCGAGGTTAAAATTTCTTAAGGGTAGATGATTGTAACGGTCCAAAATTTTAGTAATGAAAATTATTCTTGATCAAATTAAATGTCTTATTATAGTTATATAACATATGAACTTGATTGGTTTTATGACTTTGGATTTCAAAATAGCATTTAAAATTATTACCGCTGCTTATATAGTTGTTGAACAATGATCATGTGATTAGTATAAATATTGGGCTTTAATAAATCTAATTTACTCAGACAAAGGAAGTGATGTCCTCATCTAGTATAATTGCTCCATATGAATCCCAATTTTTGGGGCTCAGATTGGAGGTGGCGTCATTGGGTTTCACTCTTGACCAAGCCCAAGCCATGTTTCAACATGTTATGATCGAACAAAACTGCCTACGGGATAAGTGTATGTTGATTGAGATTACCACCAGAGTGATGTTATCCAAGCCACCCCAATAGTCTATCACCATCGCACACCTTAGCCTTCGGTCGTATGAGGGTGTTATAGGGGGTTATGTAACAACACCATCTAACTAAGATTATTTTAATTATTTTTGTATGTAATAAATGATATACATTCATTTTATTGTTGTTAGTTTGTAAATAGTTTTTAAAACAAAAATAGTATTTTTAGTTCATATTCAATTAAGAAATATATTTTAGTAAAGTAATGGATTCTTTTATAAAATTAATATTTTAGTAAAATATTTTTACTAAATTACTTTTTATTTAAATATAAATTATCGAATGAATTTTATGAATAAAATTGTGATATTTATTATGTTTTGATAACTATTTTTTGTCAAAACCCTGGACTTTTCAATAAATGAATAAATTTATTTTAAAATTGAAAATTAAATTATTTATATGAATATTTATATAAATTGAATAATTTTTTTGGATTTAGGATTTTGAAATTATCTAATGGTTATTTTTTCATAATATTCTGAGACAATCCAATTTTTGGGTAAAAATTAAATATCGTTAAATTATATAATATGTTTTCTGAAATCCTAGTTTCCCAATAGTGATGTAATAAAATAATATAAAAGTTATTTTCTTCCAATATATGTTTTACCATTAAAAATGTGATTTTATATTTTTTTTATTTTACAAAGCATTAGTGGACCTTCGAGGACATATAAAATATTTTGTCATTTTAAAATGATTTCTTTGAGCGTGTGACTCACCTCCACATAAGCAATCCTAATACATTAAAATATTTGTCCATTTGAAATATAAAATAATGTTTTCCACTCCCATTTTTTAAAATCCATGTGCAAAAACCAAGGGTTGGTTTATGGTTTTGATTAGTTTAATGTGTGGTAGAAAAAAACTAAATAATAAAAAATTCCTTCTCTTTTCCTATATAAACCCACCCGAGATCCCACTTAATCTTTACTAAAAGCCTTTAAAGCTTATCCAACCTCTTCCCTCCTCTATAGAAGTTCCTCCCAATAAGCCCCAACCTCCCAAGAGGCCTCTCTCATGCCTTTGGGATCACACTTCCATGTAATGGATTTCTTCCTTTCTCATTTTTGTCAAAATTTCTTTATATTGTGATACACTTTTTCATTCAATTAATATTATTGGGTTATGATTCTGCACCTCCCCCATAATTACACCCCTGTTTTTTAATTGATGAGATTACTCTTCCTCTCTCATTAGTGCCTCCCATTCGCACCCGTTGCCATGCTAAAATTTCGTAAGAAATTTCTCTCTTCTCATTTACATTGATGAAATTATTTTGGAATTATAAATCCAAATTCCATTACATATGTTGGGAAATGTATCTATATTAGCCTTTACTGTAAATTTCATTTACATATGATGATAGACTAATTTTTATCTCATCAACCATTTTTATGAATTCTTATGTCACACCTTTATGCTGTAGAAATTGCACCGTGATTTTCAAATCCAAAGTCATTGTGTAGTGAATACCATGTCCAATCATCTATCAAAGGTATTCACCATTATGAACATTTACATATTGATTATATTGTTTCATGTATATATTCTACACCTCTGATTCATGTAATAAATTATAATTTTTAATGAATCCATGTTGTATGATCAATGTGGCACATTTATGAATGAAATGTAATTATTAAGAAGGGTGAGACAAGATAGTGCCCCCAATGAATTAAATAAAGATTAGTATCATGATAAATAAAGTGGAATGAGGGTTTACTAATTCTAATTCAAGTTAAATTAGTGTTTATTCTTGATCCATGGGCAATTAGACATTTCTCAAGCTAATACCATGTAATGTGTCGGTTCAACATTTCCCCTTTATGATTAGCATGCTATATCATGCCTTTATGTTCATGTTTCTATTATTATCCATTGATATTCCTATTAGATAACACGTATTGAATTCTTCATTTTATGCCTTGTTTAATTCCTTGCTGGGATTTATATCCCTCCCTTTTCATATTCATGTCATCAAGTTATCCCATATAATGCAAAGTACGAAGAAATGTTGTGGTCATGTAAAGGATGTTTTCAATAATGATGTTATGTTTTATGTTCTATGTTGTTATATAATTTTCTTAAGCCCCAAAGACACTATACCATTAGATATTATATGTTGTATTATGTGATGTTAATTATGAAATAACTCATATTTAAGTGTGTAATGAAGAGAATGATTTTCATATAAATAATATACAACATAAGTCCATATGATGTGAATTGATGTGTGCATCACGAGCCTTCAGATATCACCTAGTGAAATAAAAAACCTCTTGAAACAGCCACATATTAGCCTAGAATATGTGATAAAATTCCCCATGATCAATTTTACTTCAATAATTGCCCATGATAAGTTTCAAAAATCACAATGTTAGATTGATTCATCCAAAACAAATATAAATCATTAAAAAAATTTATTTGTAAATTAAATTAAATTATTTTTATTGTTTCATGGAAATATGAATTTTTTGGTCCCTTTAAATACTAAGACAGCTATCCCAAGACCATTTTTAACACCTCGATGTTAGTAGTAGATTTTTGAGAATTCTATTTATAGTGTTAAATAAAAATATCTACAGATATATAAAAATATACTACTTGATTTCAATATCTTATTATTTATAGTAAATATATATATATATATATATATATATGAAAATGTTATATATATTTACATACATATTGTTACTAATATATATGTATACATTAAATTTAATAATATTTATATTTATATTCTATATTTATTTATTTATATCTATTTTATTATTGGTTTTTTATCTTTATTTCTAATTATTCCACCACCGACTATGAGGGGTCTTCATCTTAGCTTGTAGGATGGATTGAATGTGGGCTCTATCCCATAACACTCAATATCATCATCGTGGTAGAATGGGTCTTCAATTGTGAATAATCGTTCAGTGATTGGATTCACCTTCATCAGCAACTAGTGTTTGAGTGGCTCTATGGTTTGGGTCATTGTGTGGGTTCAGTATTCGACAACATTTCATCACAATTATGGTGTGATGGGGCAACAAAGACATGACATCATCAGGGTTCCTCATATCTATTGTGGAGGTAAAAATAAACATTATATGTTTAAAGTACTTAGTGGATTCATTAAAAATTCTTGATGATAAAAATTAGTGATTTTTTATTCAGCAATAGTGGTGGTACATAACTCTATCTAGATTTTTTGTGACGTGTGGGATCATCGAATAGAAGACCAGTGGCAGCTTTGATTCGGGGATACATCAATCATGGCATGGTGAGGGAGCTCAAATATTTAATTGATGGAAAATCAATATATATTTCTACCAGTATAATGAATTATGGTGGATGTAGTGTGATGTCAGTGGAGTGCGCAATGTTAGTAGAGATGGTGATAGTGGTGGATGTTGGGGATGCTTATGGTGGATGTGGAACTACCTTTTAAACCAGCCCAAAAAACTCTTAATAATTTTGTTTCCCAATACTTGAAGGGGAAATTTTTTCCCTTCTAAGATTCTATATTTCATGGATAGTATATTAACTGTAGATATCTCATCAGTTTCCCTAGCCAAGGGGCTTGCTGGGCTTACCCCTGGGCCGGAACTGGAAGTAGAAGGTGGAGATGGCTACTTGTGGATATGATGATTCAAGTATATGTTCCCCATTGGTAGATTAAAGACCAGTAGATCTGGAAATATGGTGGTTGATCATGATCTATCTATGGTAGGACCATTTTATTTTCGGTATTATGGGGAGACAAGGTGTAGCAGGAAGGATGGTAGATGGTTGTTAGTGGAATAGTATGAAATTCCAAAATTATATATTCAAAAAAATTCAAACCACAGAAATTGATTTCACCAAAATATTTATTGATGAAATAATAAAATTTTAATTTTAATTATATAAATTTCAATTATATTACATTCATTTACTTTTCTTTATCATTGAATTTAGATACCTATATTTCTAATCTATAAAATCTTTTTTTTCAATTACAATTTCATAATGTCAAAGATTTTAAAATTTATAAAAAACATTAATTCTCAATTCATAGATCATATTTTCTTAAAATATAAATTCCACTAAAAAAGTCTAATAAAATGAAACATTGAATTTTTGAAAGAATCAATATCATATATTCAGCACTCTTAAAATCATATAAATTTTATTTCAAAAAAACATCCTAAATTAGAAATTGATTTCATAAAATGTAATTGTAATATCATTGAATAAAAAGTTATCAACAATATTTCATAAACTAAAACACTAATATACACCATTTTAATATGATTTTCATAGAATGATATAAATAATATTAAATTTTTAAAGAGATTTAAATTTCTTTGAAAAACAAAGTTACATCATAAAAATATCCATTAATTACTAAAGAAATATGTGGAAAAGTTTGTAAATACAGTCCAGACATCTTACTTGAACATATAAAAAAGATTTATAATCATAGAAATTATAACAACCACATCTAGTAACCCAGATACAATGTTAAATTTGTTACATTGGTACAATATACAAGAGATCAAACCTTCCGAGATAAGTCAATTTTTTTGTTTTGGTAAACATGATACATAAATGACTCACATATTACATTGTAAATATAGAAACCTAAAATAAGAAAAAATATTTCATCCATGTTATCATTTTCATCACCTTTTTCATATCATTAAGAATATAAAAAAATAGAACGATCATATATTTTTAGAAAGAGTATCAAACATCTAAATTTATCATTAGTAAACACGATATAACAAATATAGAAAAGTGGTTAATCAAAACACGTGTCATTAAATAAATAATGGGAGTTAAATGAATATAAAAAGATGATATCAATATATAAATCACATGAGTAATTGGAAATGGGTTATTAATAAAATAAATTCATAATTCTTGACATCCATGGTTGTGGTCACCCAACCAAAATAGCATGGATCCTGCTTTCATTTCCTATCAACAAATAAATAATTCTCAATAAATGGATAGGTGTAAACTAATTTCCCATGTATTAGGAAATTTTAATTATGTCGCCTCATGATACCAATCAATTCATATAAATGGAATCTATAACTGATCCACATCCATAAAATTCACATAGTATACATTTCGAATATTTTGAATGATTAATATAACTCATTCACAAAAGGGCTTATAAGTATTCAAGTATTAATATTTAAAAAAGAATTAAGAACTTCAATAATTAGTCATCATTATCATAAACAATATAGAAAATGAATAAATTTGGGTCTACTGGATAATATCCCCATGTACATTAATTTGTGTTTTCATAGATATATTTGGTACATTTCTTAAGAAAATTTACTTTTTATTCATTAATCCACATAATTAATATATAATAATTTCAAATATAATAAGAAAAACATTTTCATTGAAAATAACCAAAGAGTAATGTAATATATGATTCACTGAATAGATAAGTCATGGTTATAGTAAAATTAATACGTGTGGTGTACCTAAAATAATTATTTTTTTCACACCTTTGGTAAAAGTACCTTTCTCAAAAAATGACAATAATATTTCACTATAAGAAAATTTATATAACGTTATACATGGATAAATGTGAATTTAATAAATCATAATAAAATACTAGATAAATTATTGAAAAATTTTAAATAAAATGTGGTAATATATGAAAATTATTCGAAGGGAAAAATTCAAAACATGTTTTTATAAGAATGACCCTAGTATGTGATACTTACTATAGTTACTATTCATTATAACAAAAAAATTATGCATACATTATATACAAATATTAATTATGATGATTTAAAAGTTATAATCCATTATGTGTGATTAAACCCCAATAAGAGGATGAAATTAAAAGTAATATAAATTTTAAAAATGCAATGAAAACCATTTTAAAAAAAATTATTGAATTAATCCTAAAAAATATTATAGTAAAATAAGTCATAATTTTTATTCCAATTAAATTGATTTGGATATGTTAAATTATATGAGAAAACATTTTTTTTCTAAATAAATGAAAACTGAAAGTTACCTTGTAAATTCTAGATTAATATAAATGAACTAAAAAATTTATTTGAACAAAAACAATTCATAGATTTCCATAATTTCAAGAAAATATTCTTAAGTTAATCATTATATTTTTATTTTTATTATATTAATTATTTAATATATATTTTGATTATAAGAAAGACTTTAATAACCATATTTTTATTTTATATCAATAAAATAACCTAAATGAGATTATTTTTTAAAATCATTACTTTTTACAATTTACCTAAAAATAAACTATTTCTAAAAAAAAATAAAATCCTGACAACATAATTTTAAAAAAATAAATAACAAAATTCAATTAACGAAATTAAATTTATAAATATGGAGAATATAGGTTTTAATCACATTTTTGAATAAATTTATGTACATTATAATTTTTTTTCTTTAGAAAAAACATGATTATATATGATAATTGTAATTCAACAATTACACTTCTCCCTGTATCAAAAAATTTCATCATTGAAATTTCTTGAATTTAACCTTCTGAATAGATCTGGGTAGTTCTTCATCATAAAATATTCAATGTCCTTTATTGTGCCTTCTATATTATGATTTCTCTAAAATAACCTCACTAATAGTGTTGTTTGATTCTTCAACACTTATCCTCTACAGTTAAGTATCGTGAAATGATCTTCATTGAATGATAAATAAGGTTCAAATTGTATTTACTTATAGGTAAGAACATGTTTAGTATTAAAAACGTACTTAGCTAAAAAAGATATGTGAAACATCATGTGCTTTAGAGAGGCTATGTGACATTAGAAACAAACATTATAGAAATCCAATTATTTCTATAGTTTCAAATGTATTTGTATGACCTCAAGTTTTTATGGACCATTTTTTTGGATAAATTAAAATTTTCATTTATATCATGCAATGCTCTATGAAAAACATTCCTTTCACATTCAACCTACATGTTGTATGTTACATGATACACTGATTTGTCATAAAATACATGAAATATTGAGTATATATTTTGTTCAATTTATAAAATAACAATACTTCTATTATGTTATACTCGACACCAAAGGAATCTTGCATTACATGCAACACATACTTGTCTTGTGTTACACGCAAGAATGACCTTCTTTGATAGATTATGTTGTACGCAATTCCATTTTTAACTAAAAAACAATATATTATTAAAATAATATTATTTAATGGGATATAAACTAGACCTTATATATAGTATTCACAAAATGATGAATTTTATATAACATTAACATTCATATAATTTATTTTTACTGACATGATAAAAGAAAAAATACAATTTTTGAGATAAAATATGTACGTGTCAAAAAAAATATAGTTTTTCCATCATTTTATGATGAAAGATGTTTAAATATAGTTTTCTGAAAATTTTATAAGTTCTATTTGACATAATAAACTTCTTCGTTAGAAGCGGGACATCAAAATTTTACTTGGCTAAATTTTTTGTATTTTTCTAATGAAATTCATATTATGATGAATTGTAAAAAATACTGCATTTTAATTCAAAACATCCATTTCATATAATTTATTAATAAAGTTATATTAACTTTTAAATTATTTTTAATGTGTAATTGGATTATGTTATTATTATTTAATCCATTGTTGGTAAATGGAAGTAATGTCACATTTAAATTGGATATAAACTACCAAATTTGTTTTTTTACCATTGGAGAAAATCCCTGAAGCCCCTCCATTTCATGGAACCCTCAAGGTAGGATGAAGTAGTGTTACACAATAGTGTCCCCATGTGTAAAAACTATTCACTACATAAAATCGGTCCCACACCATTAAAGATGATTAGTCCCTCTATCGGAAAACCGAATCTAGTAAGTTCATCCACTACAAAATTACTCTCCCTCCAACTATTGTGGAATTCCATACCCGAAGAAGCCTTCATAACACATCTCTTGATAATTTAACTTAGGTTTCATGGAATCTCAATCCTCCCCTAAATTAGATTCCCCAGGACGTCTGAATCCAACTCCACTTCAGGAACCTGAATGTCGCGCACCTTGGAAACATGGAGACCAGTAAGCAGTGCATGTGCATCCGCCCAAAGGGAACAACCCATACCATAAAACATACTGAAAGCTAAGAGATCCAATCCATTTGAGTCATGTAGCACCCCTACACCTCTCATGAGTTTTTCCTGAGGGACCCATCCACATAATTATTCTGCTCATTGATGGGAGGGCTCCAACATACCCATCCTCCTCCTGAGACATCTTGTATGGTATGTGTATTAAGAATATTTCCAACTATAACCGAATGGTGGACCCCTTTAATCAAAGAAATCAACTCATAGATTAAGGATCTAACCCTCATCTAAATGAAGGTGATAGAGTATCAGGTTCCCAAACGAGACTGATTCTTGGCATCCTAGATAGTCCAACAGTTGGTAGTGAGAATGATTGCCTGAACCTTTCACTCCATGCTCTTTCTCCCCAGCCCATGAATCCATGAGGACATGAGGACTTGAAAGGATTATAAATGCATACTAATTTCAATCCATGGGGAAAATATATACCAAATATTAGCCACCCAACAAAACTGCATTAAAATATGATCAATCAATTCCTTCATTGATTTTACATAGTATAAGCATCATGAATCCAAATGGATACCACTTCCTTGAATGCTCTTGTCCATTGGTAAGGAATTATTTTTATATGCCAAAAAATAATGCACATTTTTTAGGTATTTATTTATTCTATGACTTTTCAAACCATACATCAGCAGCGTTCTCTGTATATCTCGATCTTTAAAACACTCTGATGTATTACCTGCCAAGGTTGAGCCTATGTAACAACATCTATCTACCTCTTAAATCTTGAAAAAACTATCCTAAACATCTCTCAAGTCCACATTGAGAGTTATCTCACTGATCAAAGGATTATAAAATAATTCCTTGAAGGAAATATTATGGGTAGAGCATCACAAGAAAAATAGTCTCTCCCCCGCCCAGTTCTCTTTCCAGAAGCCTATGTCCCCTTGTCCAATAATCCACCGAATTGATATGTGGAGGTCCTCAAGATTGGAAAGTATACACCATTCCAATATAGTATAACATGTTCCTCATCTCTCTTCATATTCTAGGTGATCCTATTATCTCACCATGAATAATGATGCTCATATCGAGTTCCCCGCAATGACATCCCAAGTGATCCAAACTTGAATCCCCTGCATGCTTCCAGTGATGTCACGTAATCCAATGTAGACCTCATCATCTGGACTTACCATATGAGCCCAAGAAGCCTAGTGACATCGTCCTGACTGGTTGGCATCCCATAGAAAATCTTACATGATCCTATCTATCTTGGAAATAGTTCCCTTTGGTGGATTCATGATAGAAAAGGAATGCATTGGGATGGAAGTATGTACGCTAACACCTTCCATATTTAAAGGTAAATGGGTTAAATTAGGGAAACTAAAAATATGTTAATGATAATAAAATAACCCTAACACCTGGAAAATCCTATTGGATAAATTATACTTGACAAGTATCACCTAGAGGTCGTAATTGATTCATTTAATGAACGTTTTTCCATGAAAGTTATGTAATTATAATTAAAACAAAGGAATATGACAACATGTCACATTAATATATCTTATAAGTATAATAATTTTAATTTAATGATAAACATAATAAAACATAAAACATAAATAGTCTCTAGAAATCAAATTAAATTATCTAAATCATGTGAATTTATTTAAAATTTTTAGATTTAAAATAATTACCATTAATGATGACACAATAGTGATGTAGAAATTATTTTATATATAGAAATATCGAATATATAGTTTTAAAAATATTAAAATAAATATCATATATACTAATTTATGTGTTTCAAAACTTTTATATGTGAAAATGACATGTTATGAGTGTATTATTATTTTTTTAATTTATCTTCTCTGTTTATTTATTTTAATGTCAAATAAATGAATAGTATCAAAATTGGTACTATTGATATTTTATAAAAATAAAAAATTAATAATTATTTAAACATCACAAAATTATTTAAAAATTACAAAGTGAAATATATATAATATAAATTTTTAAAAAGTATGAAATTATTAATATTTGAAAACACCTAAGTAAATATTTATAAACATTTAATATTTATAATTTTATTACCACAAATAAAATTACATTGATTAAATAATGAAAAAACATAATAATAAAGTATAAAATATAATAAAAACGTGTCTAAATTTTATTGTTGTAAGAATTTCGACCAATAATCATGTTATAATATAAATAAATGATTTTTAGTGAATTATAAATCAAAAATCAATTTATAATAAATTAATAATTCAAGACTTTCTAATGGTTCACCTCCCCACTCTTATAAAAGGCCACATATCCATCTATTTTAATACCACCTCCAAATCACATTGGCTCTGACAACCCCTACCCAAATCTCCTAAAAACATCACTCACATCATCCTAGATGCCACTATTTGTGTATAAAGTCATCTTAAGAATTAGTTTTGTGCAAACTGAAAGGAGATACCTGAAAAAGAGGTAATTGTTTTATCACCTGTTCTAAATTATATTCTTCTTATAAAATCTCTTCTTATGTGGTTTCAATAATAAAGTAATAAATACAATATTTTATACATGGTAATATGTTATTATAATTATGGTATGACATTATACATCCTTTTATCCATCCTAAAATTAAAAATATCACCATGTGTGCTTACCTACGGCTTACTGTCTCCACGCCGGGGTGTAAATGTTATTCAGAAATAATTAATTTGGATGGGTATATTGATGAGAATAATAGATGTAAATAATTAAAATAATATAATAATTATTATTTACAATTCATATAAGATCCAATTCAGTAATATTTAACCATCAAGAGAATGATATCATTGCCCGTGCGTACGTACGACTTACCGCCTCCACGACGCGATGAGATTCACTCTCCACATTAACTATTATATAATTATTATAAGGTATATATAATAAATTATCAAAAAAATATATAACATAATAATTATACTATATATATATATGGCATTTACCTACTTTCATTCAATTCAATAAAGAAATAGAAGTAGTGTTCTTCCGTACGTGTGACCTACCATCTCTGTAAATAGTGTATTCCATTTCATTTATCTATCTATTATATATATTTATATACTAAATATATACGTTATATAAATTATGTTATACATTATTAAAAAAAGTAAATAATGATCTATGTAATAATAAAAATAATAACAAGTCGAAATAGATACGATAAATAAAATAATTACTACCCAAAACATTTCTTAATGATGGAATTGAAAAATAAACTTGTAATATAAATTCATAGGTGAATCCTATATTATATCATAAATATTATTCTAGTTCTATTCCAATTAAATAATTTTTTTAAACCTGTTGTATAAAATATTTGGACATATATGGAAGAAATTATACTTAAGGTAAGGGATAATTCTGCAATATAATTTTTATCTGAAATTGTTTATACGTAACTATTTACTATGGGTATATTTATTATCCATGTCAATGTTTACTAAAAATGTTTCAGTAAAATGTTTAATATTATTCAATTTAATTTTAATGTCCTTTGTTTTTTATTTTTTACATTTACTACATGGTTTCGAAGGAATCTTTCTTTTGTTTACCATACGAGTAACTTTTCTACTTCTATAAAAAAAGTGTGGGGAGAATGTTTTTTAACATAGACTTCATGAATGAATTTTTACACTTTCATAAAGAATTATTTCCATTAATATTACTTTCCAAGATTTCATGTTTATTTTCAATTAAATTATTTTCTTTTAATATTTCACGACTTTTTGGAAGAATAAAACATTTTCGAAGAAGTAATGACTTTCCACAAGAATTGAGATCAAGTGTTTTATCAAAAAAAAATCCATATAAGATGATTCTATTAAAATAGGGTTATGTTTATATACCTATTATTACAATGATTTTAGTTTTTTAATTATAGAATGATATTTTATATGGAGTTTATTATCATGGAATGATGTTTATGAAACCCAATTTATTTCTTGGTTTATGCTATAATGAAGGATTTATGATTTTTGTGACACATGTAAGAATGGTTTCATTATGAGATGGATGTTACCTATATCTCTCTCCCATTCATTGGGTAAAGATTTATATCTCGTCAGATAGATTTTACTGGGATGGTAAGTAAATCTGCTACAGTAATACAGGGCTAGAACAACAAGTAAATCCAGTTCAGAAATACATGGCTGGAATGGCAAGTAAACCTAGTTTAGCAATGCTTGCCTAGAATGGAAAGTAAACCCAGTTCAATAATACATGGATGAAATTGAATGAAAATCTATTTCATTAACATAATTTTACCATTATGATGGTCTTAGAAATAATTCCTTTTATATTGTAGAAATCAAATTATGTGCTAATTTGTTTTCCATAATTCCATGTTTTATGGAAATGCATTTTTATTGTGACTAATGTTCCGTTATGATATATTCCTTACATACTGCAATGATTAATATCATGACTCAATATTTTAATATTTAAACATTATGTTCATGTATTTATGTTTATGGTTTGTTTTATGTTCTCAATGTTTACACTTACTAAGCCTTTGAGCTCAACCGTTTTCATGTTTCCTTTCCCCAGTATTTGAAGAACGGTAATAAGTAAGACGTGTCAAAAAGGATTTATATTTATTAAGGATAAAAGAGGATACAATGTACATGTTTTATGAACTATATTTTTTTGTTTTCCAGTTTCCAAAGGCACTAAACTAATATATGTTGTACCTCTCGTACCCCTCGTGGTTTAATTTTCATGATCACAATCACTCTATTTTTTATCTAATCTTGTTTTAAGTGTTTTTGGATGATAGGCATGATTTCTGGTTGCCAAGGAATTGGGCCAAGAAATCCAAAAGGAAAAAGTGAACTGATTTCAGTCCACCGGCCAACCGGTGGATGACCACCGGCCAGCCGGTGGAATCTTGACAGAAGGCATCCCCTATGTCCAGACCACCGGCCAACCGGTGTCCCATCACCGGCCAGCCGGTGGAACCCAGATAGAACGGACACCTACTGTCTCACCACCGGCCAACTGGTGTCCTCCTCACCGGCCAGCCGGTGGTTCCTGGGCAGAAGGTCTCTCCATTTTCCAAAGCACCGGCCAATCGGTGGCCAAGAACTGGTCAGCCGGTGGAGCCGGTCAAACTAGCCGTTGGGCTTTGACCAGCCTGCTCCCAACGGCTCCGAAGACTTTTCCAACGGCTCTGAAGACCCCGAACGGCCATATGAGGGTTCCCCCTCTATAAATAAAGGACTAGGAAGCCCCGGAACGGTTTGGAATAATAACAAAGCCAATGGAAGCCAACAGACACATTTTTCATCATTTGGAAAACCTCCGGCAGATTCCTTCAAAGAACCTCAATTGCTCCAACCCACTTCCACATCCATGGAGCACCATCAAAGAAGCTTGGGAGCACTCTTCATCAACTTCATCAATCCTTTGGCACCCAAGGCTTCTCCTCTTATGGTTTTTCATTATTTATCTTTTTGAGCATCAATTTGGGTATGTGCCTACAATCCCCTTTTTCTCTCATCTTCCTTTTGGTTTGGGTTTTCACACCACCTTCAAGGTGTGAAGAGGTTACTCAAGCCTTCCCTTTAAAAGGCTTGAGTCATAGGTGAGATAGCCTTCACCTGTAAGAAGGCTAGTGGGTTCTTGCTCAACCATTAAAAGCAAGCTGTAATAGGTTCTAGACTACCTTAATGTCTAGTGGGATTCGTGCTAAAACCATTAAAAAGAAAGCGGTAGTAAATCTCTCAACGGTTGAGTTGGGAGCGGAGACATAGGCTTTGGTTTAAGCCGAACTCCGTTATCAAGTTTTGTGTCTTGTCTCTTTTATTTCCGCTGCACTTTTAACTTTGTTTTTAAATTGTTAATTATTTTTTAAAAGGCAATTCACCCCCCCCCCCTCTTGCCATCACTCTCCGACCCAACAATTGGTATCAAAGGGAAAATTTGAGTAATACCTTCACCGGTTTCAAATTCAAGATCCATTGTGATGGATTCATCTTCTTTCGCCCCCGAAGGATATTCATTGGGTCGTGCTCCTTTTTTTGATGGAACCGACAACACTTATTGGAAAACCCGCATGACTACTTTTCTTAGAAGTATTGGTTATCCTTTTTATAGAATTGTCATGCATGGTTACTCTCTCTCTTCTCCCGATGAATCCAAATGGACTCAAGCTGATATTAAAAATTTCGAGCTTGATGGAAAAGCCATGAACGCTCTTCATTGCGGCCTTGATCGTAATGAATTCAATCGAGTTTCCACATGCACTTCATCTCATGAAATCTGGAAACTATTGGAGGTTACCCATGAGGGGACCAACAAAGTTAAGGATACTCGATTGGATATGTACCGTCAAGATTTTGAGCCTTTTACCATGCACCCACACGAATATATTACGGAAATGTTTACTCGCTTTACTGATGTGTGTAATGGGAGAAAGTCTCTTGGAGATGATGTTTCTGCAGAGACGATGGTCAAGAAGATTCTTTGGGTCCTACCAAGCTCATGGGTTCCAAAGGTGATGGCAATCCAAGAAGCGAAAGATGTCAAGAAAATGCCGGTCGAAGAGCTCATCGGATCCCTCATGACCTATGAGATCACCATGAGGAGGCAAGCTGGAAAGGAAGGCAAACCGATCAAAGTTCCAAAGAACATCGCCTTCAAAGTTAAAAAAGAAGAAAGCTCCTCCTCCTCATCGTCTTCCTCTTCAAGCGGCGATTTAGAAATGTAGAATCTTGCCCGCAAAATGAAAAAATTCATGAAGAAGCACAAGAAGAAGAAATCCCGCAAGGCTCAACCCAACGAAAAATCTGAGCCCGAGTTAGCATGTTACGGGTGTGGCAAGAAAGGCCATTACAAGCCCGATTGTCCACTCAACAAGAAAAAGGCCAAGCAAAAGGAAATGAAGAAGGCATTCAAGGCCACATGGAGTGATAGCTCCACATCCTCCTCCTCCTCCTCCTCAAGCGAAAACGGAAAAAAATGCCTAATGGCATTTCATGAGGTATCCTCTTCCGACTCCTCATCCTCTAGTTCTTCAAATTCTTTCAATCATTTATCTTATGAGGATCTCCAACATGCTAGAGATCAATTGGAGGAAGGATTTCACGAACTTTCTTCCAAATTTGTTTCTTTAAAAAAGAATTTCAAAAAACTTTCTTCCGAAAAGGAACAACTTCTCAAAAAAAGGAGGAGTTTTCCCTCAAGATACAAAACCTTCCCGATGTTGATTCTATGGAATTAACAATCAAGGATTTAAGGAAATCCCTAGCTAAGTTCACCGAAGGTGAACATAACCTTTGGAAGCTCCTTGGTTCCCAATGCGTATCTAGAACCACCCAAGGGCTTGGCTATTCCAAGCAAGCTTCCTCTTCCCATGCTCCTACTATTTTTGTAAGGGGGAGCTCCCAATATAAATTTTGCAACTATTGTAAAAAACCAAGGCACTTAATTTATGAGTGCGACTGCAAAAATGCCCGGTATGGAAGGCCCAAAACCATTTCCTTTAATGATGAATTTCATAGGAGAAGACCCGCCACTAGACAAGTTTGGATTGAAAAATCCCTTTTAGCAAGTCTCATCGGACCAAAATTTGTCTCGGTTCTAAAATCCTCTCCCCAGTGATTTGTTGTTTTTATTTAGGGGAGTTGGGATCGTTTAAGCCTTTTTTCTTTATTTTCAAAACTTTCAATTCAAAACTTTCAATTCAAATTTCAAAAATTTCAATTGGTTTAAAATCTCTATCTTATTTTTCAATCCTTTCCCTCAATCAAGTTTTATGACCCGTGGTATTTTGATAATCACAAAGGGGGAGAAATTCTTGGTTGATTGGGGGAGATATCTTTCTCTCATGCTTTGCTTTACATTTCAATTTATCCTTTAAAGCATGCCTTTCATTTCAGTCTTTTACATTGCTTGTTTTGGTGATTGTGATCATCAAAATAGGGGGAGATTGTTGTACCTCTCGTACCCCTCGTGGTTTAATTTTCCTGATCACAATCACTCTCTTTTTTATCTAATCTTGTTTTAAGTGTTTTTGGATGATTGGAATGATTTCAGTTTGCCAAGGAATTGGGCCAAGAAATCCAGAAGGAAAAAGTGGACTGATTTCAGTCCACCGACCAACCGGTGGATGACCACCGGCCAGCCGGTGGAATCTTGACAGAAGGCATCCCCTCTGTCCAGACCACCAGCCAATCGGTGTCCCATCACCGGCCAGCCGGTGAAACCCAGACAGAAGGGACACCTACTGTCTCACCACCGCCTAATCGGTGGCCTCCTCACCGGCCAGCCGGTGGTGCCTGGGCAGAAGGCCTCTCCATTTTCCAAAGCACCGGCCGACCGGTGGCCAAGCACCGGTCAGCCGGTGGAGCCAGTCAAACTAGTCGTTGGTCTTTGACCAGCCTACTCCCAACGGCTCCGAAGACTTTTACAACGGCTCCGAAGACCCCGAACGGCCATATGAGGGTTCCCCCTCTATAAATAAAGGACTAGGAAGCCCCAGAATGGTGTGGAATAATAACAAAGCCAATGGACACATTTTTCATCATTTGGAAAACCTCTGGAGGATTCCTTCAAGGAACCTCAATTGCTCCAACCCACTTCCACATCCAAGGAGCACCATCAAAGAAGCTTGGGGGCGCTCTTCATCAACTTCATCAATCCTTTGGCGCCCAAGGATTCTCCTCTTATGGTTTTTCATTATTTATCTTTTTGAGCATCAATTTGGGTTTGTGCCTACAAACCCCTCTTTCTCTCATCTTCCTTTTTGTTTGGGTTTTCACACCACCTTCAAGGTGTGAAGAGGATAGTCAAGCCTTCCCTTTAAAAGGCTTGAGTCATAGGTGAGCTAACCTTCACCTGTAAGAAGGCTAGTGGGTTCTTGCTCAACCCTTAAAAGCAAGCTGTAATAGGTTCTAGACTACCTTAAAGTCTAGTGGGTTTCTTGCTAAAACCATTAAAAAGCAAGCGGTAGTAAATCTCTCAACGGTTGAGTTGGGAGCGGAGACTTAGGCTTTGGTTTAAGCCGAACTCCGTTATCAAGTTTTGTGTCTTGCCTCTTTTATTTCCGCGGCACTTTTAACTTTGTTTTTAAATTGTTAATTATTTTTTATAAGGAAATTCACCCACCCCCCCTCTTGCCATCACTCTCCGACCCAACAATATATTCTTTGGGTGTCTATTTTTACCATGTATTAAGCATTCTAAAAAAGTAATGTAATTTCCTTGTACTTAAAAAATGGGTCTTTATAGGCTTCATGTACCTAGGACATAGTTTACCATTCTTACTAAACCATATAATACCCAATAATGATGATAGCCTAAAAAACATTATCTCCCCCAAAAAATTCTCAATCCATTATTTAGTTATCTGCATATTCATTTTACATTCTTTAAGATGGATTTATATTTATCGAATTTTTTTTATCATTCACCATTATATCCTAAACTAGTTTTCTGCCTAAAAATTCATTTCAACAACTTTATGCCAAAAAGGATTGTGTTGATATCTTATCCTATAAAATTATTTATACAATGAAATTTAAATTCTAAAATAGAAGCGATTATTATATAAAAGATTCTCCAAAGATAAATATTGATCCCATATACCATTACAGTCAAGTGAGGATTACCTATAAATATCTTTTAATGTGTGAATATTCCATCAAAAATATACACCATTATAACAATGATACATAGTTCCCGAATGTAGCTCACTGTTGAGAGCCTTCTAAATAAATTTTTAGTATTTTAATGTAAATTCTAGGTAATTATTAGATATAATAGAAATATTTTAACAACCATGTCTCCTAAATTAATTAATATAGATCCTTAAGAGGTGATCAAGTTTTATTGTTCCATTATATAATTAAATTTCTAGGCTTGATAAAGTGATAAATAATAACTCATATAGAATCATTCTTTCATAGAGTCATTGTCAATATAGTGATAAAGACTATGGTAATATTATCCCATTTATATATATAAATGTGAAAAGGTTTCATGACTCTTTGATATATTGTCTCCTAGCATTTACCTATTGAAAAACCAAGAATCATGATACATAATATTCAATTTCTCAATTCATATTATCCAAAAAAAATCCTTAATTTCTCAACACATTTTGGTTCTATTAGAGTGTATAGTAAATTTTGAGCTCTGATATTCACCTAATAATTCACTTTTTTGGTTATAGTATTGATAAAAATCATATCATCTTTACAATTTTCAATATATCATCTTCATTGTTTATGTCAACCTACATACCATAAATCATATATTTTATTTGATTTATAAAATTCATATCAGGAATATGGGATCTATTTATTTTCACTAATAATGATATATTAGAATCCATTTAGAATAAGTGTTTCATTTCCCCTTCACTAATGATTCTCTAATATAACTTTACTACATCCATGAATATAAGAACATTTCCAATCCTAATTTATATCATAATCCCTATATCTTACCTACTCAATTCATCAACCACATTATTTTACATCACAAGGTGGTTTTTTATTGAATTATTATAATCCTTAAGTAACTATAGTCAAATAATTTTTCTCATGTTTAGCTCGTTCTATGAGAAAATATATTTTAAAAAAATGATCCCTATATTTTGAATTTTTTCACTATAATGGTAATAACAATATATCATGAATTTAAATATTATAGCATCCAAATATATATCTTGGTTTAGATAATTATATTCATGGTTCTTCAATTTCCTTGATTTATTGAAAAGTACCATGCCATTCTGGAAAAGGATACATCAATGTCAATTATTTGATGCATAACTATATATCACAATAAAATACTTCATAATGGTGAATTTAATACCATTGCGCCAACCAATATCTTCTTTAATTCTTCAAAACATTCATTATATTATTATGACCATATTAACATAACCCCTTTACATATCAACTTGGTTAATGGGTTCACTAATCATGTAAATTTTTCAAAAAAAAAATTCAGTTGTAATCTTCTAATCCTAGGAAATTAAATGCCTCAATAATATTTTTTGGTGATGGACATTCCACTATAACATTTTTCATTAATGGTTAGAATAGTATTTAATAATTAGATAGAATATTAACTTGAAAAAAACTTTTTGAAGACAAATTAATATTTTTCAAATTTTTCATATAATAATTTTTCTCTAAGAGTATTAAGATAGATTCAAAAATAATTTATATACTCGTAATAGATTTTATAGTATCTCAAGATATCATCATTAAATATTATAATGAAATTATTGAGAAAATAATTAAATAATTTGATCATAACTTCCACAAAAATAGAGTATTTATTAGAAAAAACAAATGAAATTACTGACTCTTTAATGTTCATACCTCATTCGCATGGTCCCCCTTATAATACCATCGTTTAAACATATATTATTATAAATAGATTGAACATCAGTCATTGAAAAATATTAATATCATTTTTGTTGGTTGAAAAATTTATCTATGTTGGGTATAAGATACTTTTTTATTGTAATTTAATTTATTTCCTTATAATTGACACACATCCTTACAGTCACATATTTCATATTAGAAAACAATAGGGTTTCTTTGAGGTGAAACACTATGAAACATAAACCCAACATCAACAAACTCATGTTGTTTTTTAATTATTTCCACTAATTTAGTTTTCAACATCTTCTAGGGTGTATTAAATATTGATTTTTCATCATGGATGAGATCAATATAAAACTACACTCCCTCTCAAGTCGATGTCCATACAGATATTCTAGAAATATGTCAGTGTATAATTTTATAATAGGTAAATCATTTATTATATAGATATCATTCTCACTCATATGTTTCTCCTTATTTTATTGTATAAGAACATAATTAAGAAGAGATAATAAAGGAGGATCCACACATGAATCAGATGAAGTTTTATCCCCTCTATTGACGATGGATTCCATATCTACATCACAAATCATAATCTCTATTTCTTGAAAATATATTTTTTCATTATAATTATAAAAATATTCAATAATAAAGATTATTTCAAAGTCAATCATCAAAATAATTATCATGTTTTCAAATTTGGTATGTATATATTTCATAATCCAAAGTGACGGACACATCCTTATTAGAATAAGATTTCTACTTTGATTATTGATTAGAAACACTCATCATAGAGTTCTATGAAAATATCAATTTTTATTAGAAAAATGGCAATATATATAAGGGTGTGAATATCTATAATCAAATAAGTTATTAACTAAATTATATTTTTTAATCAGAGTACCCACCATCGCATATTTGGGAACATAAACATTAGTGATAGTAATAATATAATCTTGGACTTCCCCCCTTTGCATATTTTATAGGATATTCCAATTATGCGTGAGAAATTGGGTTGAATAACACCCTATGTCTATATTGTTGAAGCAATAAATAGGAGTGGTTTTTTTCTTCATATATTATTTAATAGACTTTTAACCATTTTCATGGAAACATAAAAATAATTCGTTTTCCCTTTTAACAATCACCTCGGTTTTCTATTCCAAAATTATCACATGATAGAAATCTCATACTTCTTTTGGTAATATGTGACACATTTTTATTTTCATATTGATTAGTCAGACATTTCAATTCTTTATTTCCCATGAATATATATGACATAGAATATTATTTCATTGACTTTATGGCACTTGATAATATATAATCATATGATAAAAATATTATAGAAAACAATTCCTTTTATAGAATCAGCTTAAAACAATTAGAATAATAGTCAATTTTGTTTTCTGTATTATGAATGTAGTTTTCATTATAATAGGATAATCTTATAATGTAAGCATAAAACATTTCATCAATTTCTTCTCCATTCTTCATTGAAGTGTGGAACTTCTTATTCATTTCAACATTTTGATCGTGAGGAAAGTATTTCTCAAATTGTATCACTTTAAAAGTTATCCATTCTGTACTATTTATTTCATCATCCCCTTTAGTGTTCTTTATCCGTGACCACCATATATCGGCCACTACATTTAGATAATGCACTCCCAAAATAACTATTTCCATTTAATTATATTCCAAGACATAAAATATATTCTCAAGGTATATTATAAATTGTTCTTCTACCAATTTATCATTTGTTCCCTTAAATTATGATGGCTTCCCTCACCAGAAGTGATCCAATGTAGTATAATCATACTATGAAACAAATGTTTTCTATATACATTAAAGATTATTTTTTATAACATGAGTCACCTTCCATGTAATTTCAATGATTTGATCAGTTCCAACACCAGTTGTATTGGCTATCTATGAAAGTAAATACTTGTATTGATTACTAGTGTTGATACCCTTTATTTATATAGGCACCTTCATGAAAACATGTCACACCCTGAGTTAACTCATAATCATCAATAATATTGATCCATAAAATAAAAATCTCTAAAGTTATAAAATATCTCAAATACCATTAGGGATTACCAAAGATCTCATGTTAGATATGTTCATTTAAAATGACATTCCTAAAGTTCCTAGAAAACATTCTCAAATACCAAATATAACAACCCAACTCTAGAAACCTAATGTTAATGTTTACTTTTTTAACTTCATAAAATTTATAAGGGATCTCACCAAACAAGATCAATTATTTTTACTATCTGGGTTAACTAGATATATACATGAATCCAATATTACATTGGAAATATAAAAAAATATCATAATAAGAATTATTAAATCCTTGATAAAATTTATAATATCATTCATTATATCCTAGAGAATCTAAAAACATAAATGGTGAAATAATATACTTAGTATGGGTAAATTGAAATAGAATCTATCATGAAAAAATATAGAATATTTAAAATGTTATAGTGGATAATCAAAATACATTTCATTCAGTCAAAAAATTGAGTCTAATGAACATCCTTGGATAATATCAACATATAAATCACAGTGATTAGGGGAATATAAATTCTTAATAAATGAAATATATAATTTTGTGTAGTCATGATCAATGTATCGCAATAATAATATCGTGAATCTTATCATCACAAAATCTTTAAAAATTCCTCATTATTTATAAATATACAAGGATAAACCATATACCAATATAATTTGGAATACATATTCTTTCTTCCTCATAAGAACTAGAAATGAATCCAAAGTAACCCTGTAACCGGGATCCATCCATCACTAAGATATCCTATGCATTCCACATATTTTGATTGATCAATATAATTTATTTTCAAAATGGCTTATAATTCAACAATTACCTATTTTCAATTAAGAAGCAAAATAATCCATATTTTATCATCATAATCATAAACCATCCAAAATAATAATAATGGTGATATAATTAGATTATATTTCCAATAACATTGATAGGTTTCTCAAAATATTTAAATACCTTTTAAATAAAATTCAAACATTTCATGATGGAAATACACTTTTCATCTTTAAAATTACGAATTTAAATTAAAAGAAAATTATAGAATATCAATAAAAATATCTAAAATAAAAAATAGAAATATGAACAGGAATATTTGGAGTAAATATTAGTCATCATGGTATTAAAACTCATTTCTGAGGCATACATTAAAATAATGATTTTATTTAACTCTAGTAAAAATACTTCATTCAGAAAATTAATAAAATATTACATTTTCCAAAAATTATATATAAAGTTTGAAATGGTTAAACATGTAATTAATAAATATTTTGGGAAGTTTAAATATATTTTTTAATGCATTTTAATGAAAATATAGTCATAGAAGAAAATAATTAGAATTAATATTTTAGAATTATATTTTTAAAAGAAATCCCATTACATGTTACATACTTTTTGATTCTTGAACCAAAAAGAGAATAAATAAAAAAATAACTATTTAAAACTCTACACAACTAGATAACATAAATCCCTTACCCCATGTTTCACATTCCTCACAAGTGATTATATCCTATTGTAAAAAAATGTACATTTATTGTTTTTATGTAATATAATCATATGAATAATTTTTAAATCATATATGATCTACTTATAACATCCCAAACCTCTTTTATTAATAATAGTTTTATTAAAATATTTGTGTTTTAGTTTTAATTGTTTCATTTTTCATTTAAATTTTGGATATCTTGTCAATCTAAATAAATATTCCTCATTATCACATAATAAATATGGTTTATATATATACATAAATATCATATATATTAATTATATACATATTTATTATTATCCAATATTAATGGACTTGAAAAATTGATCACATTTCTTCATAGACGTAGTAGTCCACCAGTACGCCAAAGCGACACTATCATTTTCTAACTCATGGAAGTGTAATAATATAAATTATATAATATAATTATATAATAATAAATATTTTATAAATATTATAAATAGAAATTATACGAATAATAATGACCATTCATTAGTGGAGGTGATGAAAAATGAAATATACCACTATGTGAGGTGGTAGTCTACATGTACTCATTATTGAAGCATTCATTTCATGTTTGATAATGAATGTGATGAATAAATTTTTTGAAATAAAAATAATAAAAAATACATATATTATATACATATATATATCATATCGGTATGTATATAATTGTATGAGGAACAAGTGGAAATAAAATAAAAACATTCAACTAAGATGTACACAACTTCTTTGGACATCCTTCTTTGGTTCACAAGTGAAGACTTATATGGTTGTTATATTCCATAAAATACGATATATAGATAATTTAGAGTAATTTTAAGAAATTATTAGAGTAAATATTTTATGATATAGAAGTACCATGAAGTGTGGATAATAGAGGAGTGGAGGTTTACTTCTATATGTGAGGGAGACAACACACTTGGAATATTTAAAAAATATTAAAATGTATTAATGTATTACCCAAGGAAAATTAATACCAAATGACTAATATTCAAATAAAATAATTTTAAAGTCAAAAATAAATCCAACTAATGGGGTTTAATAACATTTTGTGATATATTTAGGTCTTATACAACCATTTTTAACCTTCTAAACCCATTTTATCCAAAACATAATTCCTAAATATGAACCCCTATTAATATACATTATTACTAAAAAATATTTTGATATCTTAAATAATATTCAATATTATGATTCATAATATTGAATCTAATTTACATGATTCATCTAATATAAGTGGTAGTGATTAATTTTAATCTATGCTTTCAAAACGCAGTATAAAAAGTATTTTAAAAAATGATTATCTTAGTCATAAAACTTTTACATCAAAATTAATCATAATGTTGCTTACAGTATAATTAATTGGATAATTTTAAATTATTGGAGATATATTATTCTTTCAAAATAGAAAAAATTAAAATATACATTGTAAATACATGATTTAAAGAATAAAATAAAAAGGGTTTTTATGTTCACAAAAAAATTACCTATATTTCAAAAATGTTAAGCCTGTATTTCTATTTTCAAAAATATATTTTTATATGAATTATATAACTTATTTAATATAAATTTTATCTATAATAATTGGTATGTACAACATTAATTAATTGTTATATCATTATAATATCATAAATGTAACAGTTATCTAAAATCATTATTTTCCACTCTTAACTTAAAAAAATAATAATCATAAAAAATATCAAATATTTTTCAAAAGGTAATTTTAAAATGGGGAATTAAAAATGAAATTTATTTCATCAAAATATATTTATAAAAATATAAAAATATATTTTAATCATATTGTTGTAAATACTTTGTGCCTTTTATTATTGTTTCTTTATAAATAAATGATTACCTACAATAATTGTATCTTGGTTGTTACAATAATAGTCATTTAGGATTACCCCACCGTTATTCCTTAAAAAAAAATGGTAAAATAGGGATAAAATATATGAAACTCCATAATGTATTCTATAATACATGATGTGATGTGAAAATGGTTTAGACATACCCCACTACAGCCCTCAATATTATCTAAGTGGATTTTATCCATAATATTCTGATAACATTATTATTTTATTCTTTCAATTACTTTTTGAAAATAATTTTTCCTAATGATGTATTTGGAAACTATGTTTTCCATTCATATAGCATAGTAACATTCTAAATAAATTGATTGTATATACTCCCCCAGTTATTTTGTCTCGAGGTTAGGTTTCTTTTGGAGGAGATTTATTTATTGATTTTATGGTATGTTAACACCATGAAGGACTCATAGAATAATTAATTCATCCAACCCATTAAAACATAAACCTTAGAACCCTCCTCAACCATAGTAATAGTAGTTCATCACACAAGGATGTGGTTTTATAGAACATTATTCCACTACCTAAGGATCCAACATTAGAACATATCCAAGACCTACTAAGAAATTAAAAAAAAATACTTGTTAAACCCATAACATAGTTTTAGTATAATTAGAACAATATTAATATTTAAAATTATCTTTTTATGTTGGGTGTTTTTCACACTAGTCATACCATAGGAATTCATTTCTATTATTTATCAAATTAGTAATATAATTGACAAACTTTGTGAAATTTTGGCTATCTTTCTCAAGAATGTGGTAATACCCAATGTGTTTGAGAAATATTCTAATCTTGAATACAATTGATATGAACTCAAATAAAATATTTGACACCGCCTATTTAGGTAGAAAAAAATACATAATTATAAAAAATAACACAATGAACATGGACTCTATAATCCAAAAGGGGGGGTTTTATGTTAGATTATAACCAATTAATATGTATGGGATTCAACACTATAAAATATATTGATAATGCTAATCTAAATAAATATAAAAAAAATTATATTAAATTTATAAATACTATGACAATGAGTACTAATAATGGATGTAAAATCATGTTTTTAAGGCCCTCTTCATAAAATAAAAGTTATTATTTCCAAAAGTCATGAATGAATACTCAAAATTCGTCAACCAAGAATAAAAGGCAAACTTATAATTATTGTCTAGCCCAACACAATGTTAATGAGAACCTGAGTCATGGAATATTTTATATAAAAAATTATCCACATCAATTAATTAAATATGTAATTTCGTTTGGGAAAATGGTAGAAATTAATAACCATTTCCTAATTTAGATTCTACTTTTCTATAAAAAAGACTATACTTCTATAAGCCTTCTTAAAAAATTATTGAAATAGTCCAAGGTGACATGATCAAATTAATTACTCTTTTTCTTGAGAGAATTTAAATAAATATTCAAATATCAAAATATATATAGGTATATTAAGTATTAATTAATGAATATATTTTTAGTTCTATAAAGAGTATCGATTGTAAATTCCACCCCCACTATAGAGGTAATTCCAATATGTCATTAAATAATACGTCTTGATAAAAGTCTATCACAATAGGTAAAATCTAACACCCTATCGATTAAACTTCCTTGATAACATGATTATCAATTTCATTAGTCCTATCTCTTTTCTACCATTAATCATGGCCTACTTGACCACCAGGAATCCCCAAAACAGTATAGAGGGTGTATTTAGTACTTGGTAGAAATTTTATAAGATAGTATTTAACAATAAACATTTGTGTTGGCTCAACATTGAGTCTGAAAGTTAATTATTATAATGAAATCAATTGATTCAATATTTTAAACCATAATATCTCCAATGTTACCAAAATATAAAAAAATCAAATTTCCTGAATAAATCTTCTTTTTTCTCCTATATTTTTCCACATGATAAATACCAGTGGAGGAGTATTATGATATGGTTTCAACATTATATCCCAAAAAAAATTCTTCCATAGATATAAAAAATATTAATCACTAGTATCAGATAAATTGTAAGATAACATATTGAAAATCATAATAAAACCTATTATAGTATGTGGTCCTATTATTGAATATGGAGAAATTAACTCTACCATAAATACATAAAAAGATCCATGATAATGACCATGACAAATGTATTTATACATTGATGAATTATTGTAGTTACCAAACACTAACTTCTATATCATTCTCCCTGGACTGATCTACCACATGGTTGTCAGCTACATTCCATAAACAAAGATGTTTATTTCCCCCATTAATCCTAGGCTAACTGAGCTTATTTCTATACACTAACATGTAAATTGTGATAGAATATCCTTTCAAGTTTGTAATATTTAGAAAATATGAGATATGTTATTATTTTTATAGGTATAATAATTCATTAAATGGATTATATGTCCACACTAGGGACACTATATATAATTTTGTTTAGAAATAGGATCTAGAAATACAAAACTTCCATGGGTTAAAAATAGATCTCAAAGCATGATTATCTCTTCTATCACATATTTCAATAGTTAGAACAACTATATCCTAAAATATAGACTAGTAACAAGATACCTACTGATGATCAACCACTAGATCAAGGGTCATCTAAAACATCTTTTATCTCTACTTTAGATAAATTCAAAAGATTAAAAGACATAACCTAAGCATATAATAGTTCTTTTAATCCCATTTCCAAGAATATTTGTTTTTAATATTCAATAAAGTTAGAGATAGAGAAATTAATATTTAAATTATTAATTCCATTGAATTATTTGAAATAGAAATTATTCCCCAATAATGATTTATGAAATCAATTTTCATAACCCAATGCAGGATGTTAGTATAAAATTGTAAGAACAATTCTTCGATGTTATCTAAAGTAATTATAAGTTATATTTTTTCTTTTATAAATTAATCACACAAAAATCCAAAAACCTATTAAATCATGAAATTAGATAACTAAAATCAGTGATTCATCAATTTGTGTTTTTATATAATGACCTTGTGAAGTTGGTTTATCCATTATTTATCCCCGTAAGAAGACACATTACCCAGAGATATCCAATCATGGTGAAACTAAACATACATAAAAATATAAAATGTAAAAGACTTATTTAAAGTAACTCCTTGAACCAAATCATAAATAAGATTTATGATCCCATCATGGACACGAGGATCTATTATTGGTTATTTTATTAATGATTTATTACCTTCCACATTTTATTTTGTAATTGGTGGTTATTAATAAAATTATACTAGAATAAATAAGATAATAAGATAAAAAATAATCCCCTAGAGTGGGAATTAATAATAAATTAAATAGAACTAATGTTTAGATCTTACCCTATGCCCCTCTCTTTTTTTATTTATTTAATTTTCAAATTTTTAATTGGAATCAATTCTAATTTTTTTAAAATTTATAAACCATTAATTTTAGAAAATGGAAAGAATTTTATAATTATAACATCATAAAATAATTATACAAATGTAAGAAAAGTAATTAACATTAATTGAAATAAGTTTTTGACTCAAATTAAAAAAATTGATAACAATAAATAAATAATAATATTATATTTTTTTTTATTATTGTTTTAGATAACATGAATCATCAATCAGTTTCAATAATAAAATAAAAAAATAGGAATGTAATTAATATTTCATTATATCATATATATGTGTATACAAATTTTTACCTACAATAAAATATGAGACATTAATATAAATATTTTATAAACTAAAATAAAAAACTACCTTGTACTACACATAGAAACATAGACATCCAACAAAACTGTACTTGTTAGATATGATTATGGGTTATTTATTGAACCTTAAAAGACTTATCTATTAACTCCTCTCATTATAAAACCCATTATCCCTTAAAGTGGGCTTAGATACAATATTTTTAATGATCAGGATCCTATTCCATGGATCACATCGATATAGATTTCCATAATAAAGTAGGTGAACCTCTCAGTTGTTAGAAGATGTCATAAATAATGGTCATTGCGTACCATAATAATGGGATATAGTATTCCCCATTGGATTATTGATGTGATGGAAAATATATTATTGCATGTATTAAAATTAAAAAATTATTTCTAAGTATACTGAAATCATATCTAACAATTCTAAAATCATTAAATAATGAGATACAAAAATTTCCTATAAAGGAAAACAGTATCGCACTACACAAATTTTTTAAAAAAACATTGGAAAAGAGATAAATTGATACAAAATTGTTTTTGTCTCAAATTCATTACCAATATTCATCATTAAAGATAGGAAGTTATAGTCTTAGTTACTAATTTATTACCATTATCTATAGTGTAAATAAGCATCTTGAGATAGAATAGTCCTTCCTTAGTGCATGGTTGATGATTAAAAAAATAAGATGGGAATTTTTCAAAAAAGCCAATGGTTGATATCATTCCCATCCATCCATTTTCAAATAACTCTCTAGTTTTTTACTTTCCATGAAAATTCTTATTAATTAATTTATTTTAAAAATTTATAAAAACTAGTTTTTTATTAATTATATTTCATGAGTCATGGGTCGGTGGGAAACATAATTTTATATTTTCTTAAATAACAATTTACTTTATATGTTTTTTAGTTTTTAATTTATTTTTCTATTAATTTAGGAGATTTTTTATCTCATATATTTCCTATTATTTTTATAATTCATTACATTAGTGAGGATAAGATTTAATTCAAGTTACACAGCATTAATAATTTAATAAATCAACATATATCATAAATAATAATTTAAAACATTCATGAAATATGAATTTATTTTTGAAGGTAAAGTAATGAAAAATTTTATAGTGATTATATCACATTAATAAGAGGAATTCTAACCTCTTACATCCTCTTATAGTACACTGATAACATTGGAGGCTCAAGAAATGCCTTATTTAACTATAATTTGATTCCACTCATTATTAAAACTTATGATATTGAGAATTGTGTCTTAATGATTAAAAACATATTTTGAAAATTAATATATTTCATTAATTCAATTTGAATCCTACCTCTACATCTGAAATTTTTATGAAGAATCGATAATACAAGAACAACCTCATTATAAATCCACATTGTTATATAAAAATCACTGACCAGCATTCTCTATAGAAAATTCATGGCCACAATTTAACTCAAATGTAAAGGAAGGTTGTATTGTACAATTCAAGGGGAGAAACCTTATAAAAATAGATGTATAAGGGAACTGTCATTCATTTAGTAGAGGTGTGTATACTATTTTTTTAAAATACAATTTTTTCTCTTTATCTCAAAGAATTGATTCAAAAAATATGATCAAAATAAATATTATGAAAAGATATATAGACATGAGAGAAGGAAAATTCCATTATTTCAATAAATTATTAATGTGTGAATATCTTATTATATCATGGAATATATTTGGTGTAAACATTTTATGTGTAATTAGTGTGGGTAAAATCTTTGATTTTTCAACTGTGTATCATATATTTTTCTTTATGCACAACTAACCCAACTCATTCAGTATTTTTTTAAAATATTTCATTCTACAACCATAAAAAACCATTGAGTGTCACTATAATTCATGAAAATTCACAAATTAATTATCAGAGTCCCTATATTCATATAAAACCTATGTAGATCCTTTTATATGTATTTATATAGGGAAGTTTTTCTCAAAATATATCATTTGTAAGAAGGGAAATATTTCTAGAAAATTAAGTAGTAATGTTAATGGGTATATATAAAAAGGGAAAATAAATGAGTGGTTATATAATTATTTGGAATAGAGGATATTAATGAAGAACTAAAATACTTGAGTCACATGGATTCAAAAAGGATAAATCATTGTAACTTTTTTGATTTTTACTGTGATAACATTTTGATTTTCACAAGTCTATTTGTATAAGAAGATAAATGAAAGTTAATTAATCATTTAAAATTATTTATTATTTTTATCTAAAATTAAATTTATCATATTAAATTACATTTAATAATAAAAATTATTCTATAATGTTTTGGAATTAAAATATTAATTTGTTATATTTATTAAATATTAATTAATTTAGGTAAAGTCATGAATTTTAAGATATTTATTAGTTATGAGAATAAAAAATGGATGTATCTACATTGTCAAATTCATTTAATATAGTGATATTGAAATCATTTTTAATTTAAATAAAAAATATATTTTTCTATGATTAAATCATTTTTTCAATTTAGTTATGTATGATTAAATTATCATTAGCCTAGTTTTATAATAAAAAATGTGTTTCTTTCTTGTTATGTTAGACTATTCAATTTGTCACGACGGTAAAGATTATGCCTAGACATATAATTATAAACATATTTTCCAAAATCATAAAAATATTTTTAATTATATAGATTCATATATTTATGATTAAATCCTATAAAAATTGGTAGAATAATTGATTTACCATTGGTTGAACTTTGTTGAGATTTTGTATATCAGTGTACAATATTTTTCATTTAGGTTCACTATAAATCACAAAATGAAACATAATGAAATAATGAAAGAAAGAAGAAACATGTATTACATGAATGTATGAGGGAAATAATTTATTATTAATATATATCATCAATCTAAATCAATAAAATGTGTAACTAATTTATCAGGTGGAACCCCATCCTAGTTGTGAGGAATCAGTTAGAGGTCATGGGATGTGTGGAATTTTAAAAAGAATATCAATAGTATAAAATTTCTACACTTCAAATGATTGGTTTCCCTGAATAAAATATAGGTGTTTTTATAATTAATTCTAAAGGGGATTAAACAATATTTATGGAGCACAAAACATAACTTGGTTAAGAGTTTTTCCATCCTAGATTGTATTATTTTTTATTGAAGTAATTTTCTTTCATGGTTGTGATACTCCACATTGAAGGGTGAAAACATATAAAGGGATTGATTATATAAGAGGTGTATTTTCATAAACAAGGGTTGTAATATGTCTTAATAGATTATGTTTTATCTTCTTATTCGATATCATTATTAGTGGACTATATGATTCTTATACGAATGTTATTAGTTTTCTGTTTTTAATCATTTTTTAACTTATTTGGATGGGAAAGAATTTATCCACTCACTTGACAAGTCCTATATATAACTGAATATGAATGATTATGTTTTTTAGTAGTAATATATTACAAGATCATTCTTGGATGATAGTTTTATAACTCTAAATTACTATTCATCATCCTATTAAATTTTGGAGTTCTATGATAAATTTTCATTTTGTTTTCAATTAAGCTATTTGGTTATTTATAAATGCCTTACCCTAAACATAAAGAGGTGGATAAACTTATAGTTATCATTGTGGGGATATGACTTATAATTTCTATATCATGAAATAATAAGCATAAGAAATTTTTTTTTATCTTAATCAAATATAATTATTTTGGATTATTTACTTATAATTCAATGATTGTAAAATTATTGGTAATTTTCCTCCCAAATTGAATCATTAATAAATATTTGGATATATATAACTCTCTCTTTTTTAATTATTTTTCGATTCTATAACATTCAAAAAATCATCACAAACCATATATATAACTTTACGTACACATAGATAATATATTACATAGTGACACCAATGAATTTAATGACACAAAAATATCATAAATAGTCATTAAATTATTTTGAATAAATATTCATAAAATTACATAATAACATGCCTGAGGACAATATTATATTAGTTCCTTTAGAATATTGGAAACATAAACAACTAGTTCATAGTTTAGCTTCATCAAATCCCATTATGATCTTCATATCTATAATTCTTTTTAGAAATATCATTTTCAATACATATCTCTATAACCTCAGGAAAGGAAATATGAGAAATTTTTATCCTAGATATTTAGTTAAGATAAAAAAGGTACATAAATGATCATATCATGAACTCCCGAGTATGATAACATGAGTATAACATATAAAACCATACCATTCATATCAAATATCAAAATCTTGAGTCATAGAATACATTTTGGAAATTCATAACACATGAATCATAATACAACAAAATACACTGATCCATTAGATCACAACATTATCATAAGTGATAGTTTTTTAGTAAACACATAAGCATAGAAAGTATCATGTTAAGGATAACCCCTAATAAATTCATAAAATGTTAGTCCTAGGTGAACCATCCATGTACCTGCTTAGGGCTTGGGACAACCTCTTGTGTACCCACATTCAAGTTTGGGGGAACCAACAATGTACCCTATTTTTCGGGATTTGGCTAACCATATATACAATCTATAATTTCATAAAACAATTATCATTACCCAATTAATTTGAGGGATATATAGGTCCCAACCATCACATAATGAATACCATACATATGGGTTCAATAAGATCATAAAAAGATATTTTTTCATAAAAAATAAAATAAAATTGGTTTCATAAAATTTTCATCATATCATAATGTATAGAAATGGTAAAACTTTCAAAATAAATTAATATTTTAATGATATCCTAACCCATTTTAAAATATCTAGGTTTCACAATAATTCTATCACGGTATAACCCCTGTAAAAAACAATTGGGTTTTATAATAATTATGTCACGGTATAAACCTTGGAAGAGAAAGTGGTTTCATAAACATCCTGACTTCAAAACCATAAACCATTTAGAGAAATAATATAAATGGTTTACATAGGTCGTATCCCCAGTAATGAATTTATAACATCAATATATGTCATATTAGATGCAAAATTATTTGGAATGATCATTTAAAACATTTATGTCACGACCTGTCCCATGGGGCCCATGCCATGACTACCCGATGCCCACCTTCCATAGGCTAGGGGCTAGTGACTTGCACTGGAAAGGCATATCCCTATAACAGGAAAGAATTTCCTTTAAACCTGTACAAACACACAATCGAAGAACACAATAAGAAGCAACCACAACGTAAATTGTTATAGTAAAATGTGTACTTAATGTAAAGGGGCGAGAATACAATCCCAACTGAAAAGTAAAAGTACAACTGAAAGATGATAAATCTTCTGGAACATCCACCGAGGATCCAACCTGATGGATAGGTACAACTCACGATCAGTACTCACCGTGGCATATCACATCAAATGGTCCACCTATGAGCACAGTCCAGTCCTGGCTTCCTCATCCTTGATTGATGTTGTTTGTCCTCTGTACAAGATACAACAAGGTGAGGTTATAACCCATGCAGGGGTGAGTATAACAATACTCAAACGGGTATGATAACATGAGTATAACATATAAAACCATACCGTTCATATCAAATATCAAAATCTTGAGTCATGGAATACATTTTGGAAATTCATGACACATGAATCATAATACAAAAAAATAAATTGATCCATTAGATCACAACTTTATCATAAGTGATAGTTTTTTAGTAAACACATAAGCATAGAAAGTATCATGTTAAGGATAACCCCTAATAAATTCATAACATGTTAGTCTTAGGTGAACCATCCATGTACCTGCTTAGGCCTTGGGACAACCTCTTGTGTACCCACATTCAAGTTTGGGGGAACCAACAATGTACCCTATTTTTGGGGATTTGGCTAACCATATTTACACTATATAATTTCATAAAACAATTATCATTACCCAATTAAGTTGAGGGATATATAGCTCCCAACCATCACATTATGAAAACCATACATATGGGTTTAATAAGATCATAAAAAGATATTTTTTCATAAAACATAAAATAAAATAGGTTTCATAAAATATTCATCATATCATAATGTATAGAAATGGTAAAAGTTTCAAAATAAATTCATATTTTAATGATATCCTAACCCATTTAAAAATACATAGGGTTCACAATAATTATATAATGGTATAACCCATGGAAAAAACAATTGGGTTTTATAATAATTATGTCATGGTATAAACCTTGGAAGAGAAAGTGGTTTCATGAACATCATGACATCAAAACCATAAACCATTTAGAGAAATAATATAAATGGTTTACATAGGTCGTATCCCCAGTAATGAATTTATAACATCAATATATGTCGTATTAGATGCAAAATGATTTGGAATGATCATTTATAACATTTATGTCATGACCTGTCCCCTGGGGCCCATGCCATGACTACCTGATGCCCAACTTCCATAGGCCCGGGGCTAGTGACTAGCACTGGAAAGGCATATCCCTATAATAGGAAGGAATTTCCTTTAAACCTGTACCAACACACAATCGAAGACCACAATAAGGAGCAACCACAACATAAATTGTTATAGTAAAATGTGTACTTAATGTAAAGGGGCGAGAATAAAATCCCAACTGAAAAGTAAAAGTACAACTGAAAGAGGATAAATCTTCTGGAACATCCACCGAGGATCCAACCTGATGGCTAGGTACAACTCACGATCTGTACTCACCGTGGAATATCACATCAAATGGTCCACCTATGAGCACAATCTAGTCCTAGATTCCTCATCCTTTATCGATGTTGTTTGTCCTCTGTACAAGATACAACAAGGTGAGGTTATAACCCATGCAGGGGTGAGTATAACAATACTCAGACGGGACCCCGTGACCCCCGAAGGTCTCCTAGAGTTCCACAGAGTAAAAACCACAAGAAAGACCTCAATATCTATGCACGAAGCAGTAGTCATCAACTCCAATATGTTATATACCCATAAATATACCTAATATATTAATATATAATCATCTCATACATGAGGAAACCTAAGGATACAACTATTAATCCATTTTCACAACTGATACATGAAGAAAGAATATCACAATGGTATCACCACAAAGGTAACACAACAAAGGTAAGAGTACCAAAAAGGTATCACTAAGAAGGTAACACCACGAATGTAATAGTATCACCAAGGTAATACCAAGAGGGTAACACCACAAAGTAAAAGGTACCAAAAAGGTAACACCATGAAGGTAAAATACTCAAATCACACCTGGTATATAACATAACTACATAAGTACTAATGATTAGTCGTAAATCTAGATCATATTATTCTTTTGAGAGGATCTACTACTGACCCACACTGGATAGATAGATGCTAACCCACATAGGATAGCTAGACGTTCACCCACAAAGGATCGATAGATACTAACCCACACAAGATCTATAGAACTGACCCACAAATGATCGATAGATGTTCACCGCCACAGGATCGATGTTTTTTCTAAAGGATACACCCAGCCACAAGATTCCTGCATTAAGAGCTGTTGATTCTAGGAGGATCTTCTCCTCAATTCATCAGGACTACCTCAACTACCACGATGTTCCATGAATATGTATCCTAAAGGGCATGCATGTCTTAAGGGTTCTAACGTGACAGACGGCGCGTCAATCTGGTTTCCTGTCTGTAAGTTATAGGCATTTTAGCGCCGAGGTCCCGGTTGGATTTGGGTTCAATCCAACCGATCCATACTCCAGCATTCTCTAAAAGTCAGGTGTAGTATTCCCAAATGTCCATCTAACTCCAATGATCCTAGTTTCGAAGTCAATTCATTAGACGAACACCTGGTTCACATGTTATGGATCTTTTAGCAAAACAGGGCCTAGAAGGGTCGGGGTCCGGCTCGGCCCATCCAGAAACGGCCTCGGCCATCCCGGTTGGGCTAGACCATGGTGAGGTCAGCCATCTGAGATGTGGACTGGCCTGGACCGCCTAGGCTGTGCGGCCCGCTTAGCTGGTGCGGCCCCGCCCACGGATGGGTGATGCCCGCTGGGATCGCGTGACCCAACCCACAATGGGCGTGGCCCAATGGCACGTACCACCCACCCTAGATGGCATGGGAGGAGTGGTTTACCCCATTTGTAAGGCAGAGAGGCAGAACCTCTTAGCACAACTCGGTCACCCATGGGACACGCTGAGGTTTCATCCCTCCACTGTGGCTTCTGAGCAGCGGCCAACTTCAGCAGCGCGCGACGTCACGCAGCTCGTCTCCACACACGCCAAGCCACTTTCGACTGCCACTATCTACCATGGCTATATGTGTAATCCCCTTTCTCTGGTGGCGCACGACGGCTGCGCCACCACTTCCTTCGTGGCCGGGTCAAACTGGTTGTTGTCTCCACCCGCTTCGGCTATGGCTCTGGCCTCCTCCATCGGCAGCGCACGATGACACATTGCTACATCCTCCATGGATGGTTGTTGCCTGCCACCGTTGTCACCCACCGTACTGGGTTTCATTCAACCCAAATAAAAATGCTTGTGAAGAACACACAAAATTCCAAAAAAAAAGGTGGAGGGTCTAGGCCATGTTCTTTGGCTCATTCCCTCCGCGTCAACATGATAGAAAGAGGGTAGAACAAGATTCAAAAATTCTTGAAATTAAAAGCAAATAAAAACCCTACCAAAAGATTGTTGGAGAACATCCACTTTTAGGGACGATATGGAATTTGTTGATCCTTCAAAAAGCCTCTAATGACACCACTCTAATGGCGATCTTTGGTTCTCGATTGAGAGATTTGTTCGTCGTCATGAGACTCATTATCCTCCACCTTCTTTAACCAATGGAAACAAACACCCAACCCATAGGAAGAGTTAAAGTAATTATTAATTTAATAGGTGATTCGTTTATTTAGAATAAATGAATCTTATTCATTAAAGGTATTTTTGGTTATACATTTTCTATAACTAGTCATTTAATGCCCTATATTAAATTCCCAATCACCCCAACTTGTGGTCCCCACCACTGATACCTAAAGAGAGGTGGAAATAAAATAAAATAAATATAAATATATTTTATTAATTTACCATTGGAAACTAAAAAACTATTATCCCTTTATTGACCCACAACAGTCAAGGTTAAACATCCCTTAAGCGAATCCTGACGCTGCAGATTCATCGGTGCTCTAAAATTGTAAATCTAAGCACCGGTTTAAATGTTAGAAAACATTACACGTGTGTTTACAGAACGTACCATAAAAAGGGATCAAAAATTCATTCTCGGAACACCGGGTCTCTGAATCACTTGACGCCAATTTTCGCAGTCTCGTAATAATTCTTTATAATTTAAAAAAATTAAATTGAAAATCCGGGTCTTTTCAATTTCATAACATAAAGTAATTTTTTTATTAAAATAAATTTCAAAACTTTAAACATTTTAAAAATATTTTTAATTGAAAATTACAATTAGAAATTATAAATTAATATTCAAATTATACAATTTTGATTATAATGGGATGTTCCATACATGTCGTATACATTAATATAAATTTTCCATTCGGGTTTTGGGAAAAAGTCAAACATGCATTTTTTTTTAAACATGCATATTTTTTCAATGTCTGTTTTTGTTAAAATAAAATGGGTAAAAACATATTTTAAAAATCATAAGATAATAACAGAACATTTTTTACATGTTTTTAGACAACCTTGTTTGGTAAGAAAATATATTTCTTGATGAATTGAGAAATAATGTATTATTTTATAAAAAACATTGTATCAATTATTTTTTGTACCAAGTAGCGGGGAAATGTTAAAATTACTTAAACATATCTTGATTGACCTGATGTGATGAATATTTATTAGTTTCATTAGATATGGATCATAATATTTTATCATAAAAACATAATCATAAATAATCTTAATAAATGATAAGATTATGTTATAAAATCATTACCACATTACTAACATTGAATCGTAAGATCCATAAAAACATAAAATAGAACATGAAATATCATTAGGATAATTAAATTAATGTTATTACATATCAAAGAGGCTTTATATATACCTCAATAATGAATATATGTTCATAACATAATGCACTTCTACAAGAAAAAAAATTGAGACAAAAGTCCCTTACCTCTTTAGTAATCTTTTTAATCATAATCCCTGAAAAATAATAACATAAAATAAAACAATAATAATATTTAAAATTATTAGATTAATGATATAATATTTAAAAGGGATGTAATTTATACACCAGTAATGAAATAAGTGGTAAATATGAATATGACTCCCAAAAATAAAAGAGAGACTTCAAATCCCATAAATTAATCCTTCACATCAATTGAACATAATTAAAACTCTTTTATAATAAATTTATTTTTATTAAAAATATATTTCAGAAAAATATTTATATATATCACACCATATATTATTTTATTATGTCATTTTATTACACTTTTATTAATAATTCAATGTTAATGTTATATTTTGAGAAATAACCTTTTTTGTATATGTTTTGAATTTTTATTTCTTTGTCATATTATACTGATAATGATTAAATAATCTCCATATTTTTAAAAATAATATAAATAGCATATATATTAATAATATATTTACTTATATTATTATGTAAAATTTAGTGATACAAAGTGAAGTACACCATTTATAGAGACGGTAGGTCATACGTTTGTTTCAATTTTCTTATTGGAGTGAAATGAATAAATTTAAATTATATATTATCATTAAATAATAATTTATATGTCATATATAAATCACACATGTTCATTAAACCCATTATTATTACATTACATGTAAGGAGTGAACAAATTGCATCGCTTCATGAGGCAGTAGTCTACCGTCTACATGAGCGACATTGTCATATTAAAAAAAATAGGGAGTATAATGTTACGTGTGATATTATGATTCCATGAGAATAATAATATCACAAATTTCATATATAAACACAAAATCCATAATAATTTCCTACCATTATTGGTGGAAAGGGAAAAAAATGACATCAGTTCTAAAGGTTGTAGTCTGTCGTACAGATCAATCATGGTTTCGTAACAAAATTTTTTGATGTAAAGATGTATTTAGGTATTAAAATTAAAAATTAAACATATAATTATATCTAATATACTTATTCTTTTTTATCAAAAAATTATAATTAACATTTAAATAGGTGGATAAGGATATAAAACATGGATTCATGTTTAAGAATGTTACCTCTTCTTCAGGTATCTTCCTTAGGGGTTGAAGGTGTTAATAGTAGGGGATAATGGGTGACCCTTTATATGTGAGGTGACTACCATAGAGGTATTTTTTTAAAATAATTAATTGTAACCATGTTAGATTCATGTCACAGGACACCAAAAAGGAGGATTATTGATAATAGAATTAATTAGGCCTATTTATTTAGATAAATGGGTTTTTATTTTTTATTTTTGTTTTAACCCTTATTTTTCATTTTAATGCCCTCAGTAAACAAATTTGTATCTTAGCCGCGATGAATAATTTTTATTATTTTTACTATTAATTATATTAAAAAATTAATTTGAATATATTATATAATATAAATTAAGATGATTAAAAATATATAATATATTTTTAAAAATTCTATTAATATAATTGAAATTTTTTTTTAAAAAATAATCTCACATATAGGATGAAAAAGCTATTTTTATAGGGAAAATGTTGAATAATTGAATTGTTTTTATATAAATATTATATATGAAATTTATCTCAATAAACTAAATTGTATTAATCAATTTAAAATCGAACTATTTTTACATTAAAATCTATTTAAAATAAAATTTATCATTTTATATAAATTATATGAAAAACAATCTTTTACCTAAAATTAAGGATTCTTCACAATTCACCAAACATTGATACTTTTATAGAAAAATCACCAATGTTGAACCTAAGAAAATTTTTACATGTTGATTTCAAATATGATTTTAATTTACTTAAATTAATTTTCTAAAAAAATTAAACATTATTTTTTTTATTGTTTACAAAAAAGAATAAAAATCATATTTTTTGAGAAAAAAGTATTTTCAAAACATAGAGTTATTTAAAAAAATTGTGAACTTTTTTAACAATATTATTCTATTTTATAGAACCATGATACTTAATATTTTTTATTATTATTCATCATTTAAATTTTAATGGCTAGGTTATAACGGTCACATTTGAATAATAATATTATCGTTTGGTTCGAAATCAATATCGGGTTTAATGAAACTCAACCCAATGTTTCGTGTACTGGAAGAATTGTTTTTTTATTGCGCGTAATGCAAGATATCAAACAAATTTAATTTAGTCAAAAATTTAATACATAGAATATTGGGTTGTTACATTATACCCCCTAAAAATAAAATTCTCCCTCGGAATGCATCACTCTAATATAAAAAGTTATAATACTTCTACCTCATGATATCCTCGTGTTCCAAAGTAGTATCTAAAACTCGTGGTTTCACTACAAAAAATTGAGTAGGTGGGTGGTCTTCTTTATTATAACATTATCTATACATTAGAGAAATTCCACTATTTTTTCTACCTATGAAATGTCATGATATACAATTATGACCTATAAGTTTACTATATATGAAGGTCCAGGTATGTGATTTCTCATGAAAGATACATGGACAAGTCATGGATTTGAGATAGCTTGGGTGAAATCACAATCTAATAGGGTACCATATAAATATGATCAAAAATTGTAAATTTATTGATATACCTAGGGCTTAGTATCCCTTTCTGCCTAAATATAATGACAACATTACTAGAGAAATACATAGAAATACCTTATCACTGACATCAAACCCTATATAGTGAATTTGATAGATATAATTACCTTTCTACCAGCTCTAATCTGGCTTGATGTGTTACTAAATGGATTTAACCTTATATTAAATTTAATCATCTATCTTATGTACAAATATATATTTTTATCCAACTTCTTCCATCACATTAATGCTCTAAAGAAATTTACAAAGACGGCTTCATAAGGAGAACTATGAATTATTCATTAAAAGCTATTACTGTTATAAAATTAATCTATAAGTAGGTGTTAATCGCAACCACCTTAAAAATATAAAGAAAAATATCATTACTAATCATCTAGGGGTCTATTTGGTCACTTAGACTTACCATATGTCTTTGGATGATACAAAGTGTGAAAAATCAGCTCTATATCAAGAGCTTGTTGAACAATTTATCAGAACATTGATGTAAAACATAGGTCCCAAATAGACCTAAATGAAATATGCTACATCAAGAAATTTTAGAACTACCTTATTGTATATAATAGAAATAAAATCTAATTGTAGGTATCCTTTAAAAGATGTGAATTGTGTTGACTTAGTATTGAAATAGGCTATATTCCATATAGCATTATTAACTTTAGGAATTTGGGGGTTTCAAGGGGAAAACCAAGGTGATGTTATCCCATTTACATTATGTTAAGGGTAAATGATGTAACATCCTGTAATAATTTTTTATTCATCCTTAATATCATCACATACTAAGAAGAAAATATAAAATCTCTGTGATATCACTCTTCATGTTATCCAACTATAAATACTCTTTCAAAATTTTATACATATTTGTACTCCCGAGATGAATAGAGAATGAAGAACTATGGGCCCCCTATGACACCTCCTTAATAAAAAATTCTATGGCTAGAATGAATACACAGTTTTAGGAAATTATCATTCTATTCTGATCAAGGATAAACTCAAGAACATTTTTGACCTTCTCCTTCAACTCTACAGCATCTTTTTTTGCCTCTTTAATATTCACAAGGATAGATGGTTGAACATTCAATTGAGAAAGCTAATATTTTACCTGTACCATCAGTATTTATAGGTAAATAATTTGAATATCCATAAATATAGGATCTTTTTTAATCCTCATAATTGATAAGGGGACATGATCCTTTCAACTCAAAGCATCAGCCACCTTGTTCACTTTCCTAGGCTTGTAATGTTTTGAGCAATCAAATATTAATCCACTTTAACAATATTAGTTGTATCATATTCAAATATTTCTCTATGAATATATTATTTAAAAATTTATAGTTATTATATATATCACACTTTTCCCCCTAATTATAATTTATCCATATCATTAATTAAAAAAAATTACAGTTAACTCAAAATCGGGATTTGAGTAATCTTTCTCATGAACCATAAATTGCTAGGAATAATAATATATAATTGTGTCGTTCTTCATCAGAACACATCCCAATCCATTATTGGATGTGTCCCTATATATTAAAAATCCTTATCCATTATATGGTAATGTAAGATCATGTGCGCTGATTAATATTCTCTTTAGTTTTATAGAGTTTTACTCACATTCATATGTCTGGATGAACTTGGCTATCTTTTGAGGTAACCTAGTTAGGGAATAATATTTTCATGAGAAATAATCTAAAAACCCTCATCAATATCTATCTAAACAAATAAACAAATGTATTTTAGTCCCCATTGTTCATCTAGGACACTACTCAATAGCCTATATCTTTGATTGAATAGCTAATATACCCTCTCATGAGCTTTTATGAAAAAAATGTATCATGTTTTAAAAAAAGATCAATCATTGGAAATTTTTGATATAGTTTCTCCTTCCTTAGGTTATGTTTATAAATTATCTTATGGCCATAATGCTCTTTCATTCTCTTTGAATTGATAATAATATCATCAATAAATACTACAAAAAACTTATTACGGTAACATGTGAAGACTCTAATCATTAAATTAATAAAAATATTGGGTGTATGTGTAAAATTGAATGGCATCACTATATATTCATAGAGTCCATACCTTGTATGGAATATTTTATTGGGTGTATCTAACATCCTTACCCTCAATTGATGATATCCATAATGAAGGTAAATCTTGAAAAATTATTGAGATCCACGTAGTTAATCAAAAAATAATAATTAATGTTGGATAGAGAATAATTTTTAGTGGAAGGATATTTAAATCTTCTTGAAATACATCAAAAAAAATTCCAAAATAGGCATATCATAGATTTAGAGTTTCTACTAGATCATTTTAGATAACCCCCCCCCCCTAAATAGGAATTAAGACAAATAAATTGGATGGGATATCCACCATAATTTCATACATATCATCACATTTATAGGTGATCATATATTGGTATATAATATCAAACATGACTTCCCTTTCACTGTAATTATTGAGTGATTTATTTATAAAAGTGCAATCCATGTTTAATATGACATCAAATTCAACCATAGGATGAATGAAATTATTTTTATGAAGAAAATTCCCCCAAAATGTCCACCAGAGAGGAATCACAGACTTGAGATATGATATAATTTCCATTAGTTGTTTTCAATGTTAATTATACACATAATAATTTGGTTGGAATCTTGACACCATTGGAAAATTCTTCAAATATGAAAGAATGGGTAGACCTAATGTCAAATAAGACATTATATGTTTTTGGGATGATGGTAAGTGTACATTCACCGCATTGTTATTACACCACTTATTGGAAATTATGGTAACATGATATTCCACCTTGTCCCTTAGTTTAATAAGATTACAACATTTATCGACATCATTATCCCTTATATTTGATAAATTTTAATCAAAATTCCCAAACAACACAACTTCTAATCATTAGAGTGTGGGTGGTTCATTATATCTATAATTCTCGCTATTGACATCATTATCTAACTAATTCCAAAAAATTTAGAAATCAATATTCTTATTACTGTCCTTTCTATAGTTAAAAAATTTTAATAGACCCCTTTGGAAAATTTACTTCATTCTTCTTCCCATAGACTATGCCTAATGGAAATATCATCTTATTCTCTCTATGGTTCATATATTTTCATATGAATTGTATTGTTCAAATAGTAATAATTAGATGACATTGATATGTAATTATAACCTTCATTTCCACCTCAATCGTGTATCAAATAATATATTCATAGTTAGCGAGGTCTCTTAAAGATATTACCCTTTGGATACTTGGTTTTTATCCACTGATGAATTGAACAACCTTATATTTAAGGTCGATTATTTTATAAGAGTATTACCTCACAAGTCATGTATAATTTTTCTCATAGGTACCATTATATTCATAATATTGTTTTAGCCCAAGGAACTCATTCTCTATCTTTCTTGGGAGAATAAGGGGATATTACTTTTTAAGAAATATATTCTTGAAAATTTCCCCAACCATGGAGTAAATTTTATCATATTTCCTCATATAATTTATAATATTCCACCTTTGATCTTCTTAAACTTCTAAATGGTAGAAAACCAAAATGAATTTTTCATGTACCGAATAGTAGAGAATTTAAAATATCTTCTCAAAGGTACTTCTCCATTTTTCATTAACTTGTTGATCAAAATACCCACTGAATTAAAGTTCATGTTTCCACATTAGGGACTCATCATAGTTGTGTTCCCAACATTTTTTATTTGGATGTATACCATGATTTCTATCTCTAGGAAGTTTTGGAATCATTGCAATGAAGTTTTTTATCGATCTCCAATAACATTTGTATTGTTATAAAAAAATCATTTAATTTTTCATCACTCTTAGAATTAACATGGTTCATTCATGTCGAACTCTTTGACTAAAAAAATAAAGAATAGTGTAATATATGAAAACACTAACGGGGAACCAAAAATTCCTAAAAAATAACTTATAGGATGTTTAAATCATGAAACCTTTTTTTTAATGACACATTATTTTTATTCAAGATAATTCATAGTCATAATCAATTTAAATCCTTCATAATGAATGTTGAATACTTCTCTAGAATTTTGTTGTGAACCTTGGACCACGATCAGATACGATAGATAGTGGAACTCCATGATTCCTTACCAATTTATTCATGTAAATCATGCCATGTTAATCAAGGTAGAAATCTTCCCGAATAGATATAATAATGGAAGTCTTGGTGAGACTGTTGACAATAACCCATTTCAAATTATTTCCATTGGAAGATCTTGTGAGACTAGTAATGAAGTCCATTGTGATATTGTCCCACATCCAAGATGGTATGAGTAATGGTTTCAATACACCTATAGGAATTTTTCATTCTTCCTTCACATTCTGATAAACCATCCACCTTCATGTGTAGTCAGCAATCTCTCATTTCATATTATCCCACAAGTAATTATCACAGATGTCTCTATACATTTTCGTGATTCCACGATGTATAGACAAAGTAGAGTTACGTGCTTCATCCATCAGCTCTATCTTTATTTTCAGAATAGAATGAACACATAGTTCTGTATGAAATTTCATTACACCTTCTTGATCAAAATTGAACTCCGGAAACATCCCATCATTCATAACCTCATACTTCTTATTCAACAGAGGATATTCTCTCTCTTCATTCTTGATCTTATCTAGTAATGATGGTTGAGAGATCATTTGGTTTAGGGTTGATGATGTCCCATAGATTATAATTCACATGTATAGCATTACTAGATCATTGATCAAATGATCTCCTTGAATCCTCATCATTGAAAGAACAAATGGGCCTTTCTTCCTTAATACACTAGAGACTTTGTTTTCTCGTCCAAGATAATAATGATTTGAACCATCATGGTATTTATGAAGTTCAAACCACATATTTTGTCTCACGATCAATTCCTTTTGTGTGAAAATACTCTTTAATCTTTGGTTGTTTGTGTATATATCAATTTTATCCCCATAAAGATAGTGCATCCATATCTTCAGAGAAAAAACGACCTCAACCAGCTCCAAATCATGTGTAGGATAGTTCTGCTCATGAGTCTTCAACTATCGAGATGCATAAGAAATTACATTTTAATTTTTCATGAGGATGCACCCATGCTCTTTCAAATATGCCTCACTAAAAATAACGAATCTTCCTCCACATGAGGGTAGTGTTAACACAAGTGCAGTAACAAATCTATTCTTTATCTCTTGGAAACTTTCCTCACATTCTTTTGTCCAGATAAACTTGACCATTTTTCTAGGTAACATTGTTGATGGATTAGAAAGTCATGAATTTTTTTTCAATAATCTCTTATAATATCTCGTTAATCCAAGTAAACTATGAATTGTACTTATTGATGTAGGTTGAGGCCACTCCTCTACAAATTTTTTCTTTGCAAGGTCAACTATAATTCATTCATTTGTAACAATGTTCCCCCATGAAAGAAACTTATTGTAAAAAAAATTACCATTTTATGAACTTTTCAAAAAGCCTCTCCTTCCATAGAGTTTGAAAAATAACCCTTAGATGATCCCCATGCTCCTCGTGACTTTTGGAATATATCAGAATATCATCAATAAAAACTACCACAATGTTATCAATTTATTCATTAAATACTCTATTCATCAAATACAAAAAAATAGAAGGTTTGTTAGTCTTTCTATAGGGCATAAAAACAAACTCATAATGCCCATATCTTTATCCAAAGGCAGTTTGTGGAATATCTTTTTTCTGCACCCTCACTTGATGATAACTGGATCAAAGATTAATCCTAGAGAATAATTGATCCCCATGAAGTCGGTCAAATAATTCATCAATTTTTGGAAGAGGGTATTTGTTATTTATTGTGATCCAATTCAGTTCTCTATAATAAATGCATAACTGCATCGATCCATCCTTCTTCTTCCTAAAGAAAACAGGTGCTCTCCAAGGAGGCACACATAGTCAGATAAACCCTTTCTCCAAAATATCTTGGAGTTATTTCTTTAATTCCTCCAGCTCCACATTTTCCTTTCTATATGGTTTCTTTGATATCAGATGAGATCTAGGTATTAGTTCAATGGAGAACTCTAACTCTCTTTTTGAGGGAGTTCTGACTAACTCCTCAAGAAATACGTCAATGTATTCCTAGATGATGGGGACATTTTCTATAATTATAGTCTCTCTTACATCTTCTACTTCACCAATCAACTCCATAAAGAAGGATATAGATGGTTATTCTAGAAAAAGATCTAGTTGAGATATCTATCCATGGAATATTACTGTAGGTTTTCCATTCAAGACTGCTGAGATTTCCTTACTTCGGCATTTGATCTTAGCATTATACATTGAGAGGTAGTCCATCCCTAGTATAATTTCTATTTCCATAATGATAATGACTACTAGATTTGCGATAATATTTTGGTCACTAAAGTAAATACTAGTGTTTATAAACACTGCTAATTCTTGTATAATCCCACCCTAATTCTTGACGTATAACTCTACATTTAGCAATTTAGGGGTTTATTCTAAATTCTTTTCAAAGTTGGAGGAAATAAAGGAATGCGTATAACCATAATCAAAAAAAATTACTTGCATGCTTTGAGAGAACAACAAGAGTTTCTTCCACAACATTATTTTGTGCTTCGACATCAGTCATCGTGATAGAAAAAGAATGACCTTTCTCCCTGAGCCATTGCTGAGGCTAAGGGCGGTTCCCCTATACTGCCCTCGTATTTGGACAGTGATTGGAAATGTTCCCATGTTGACCATACATATAGCATTGGAAATCAGTTAGGGTCTTCACCATCTTCCCTTTTTCATTAGTGTTGGGAAGTTCTGGCTTCACCTCACTATGACAATTCTTCATGATATGGCCATCTCTTCCACACCTGTAGCACTTCTAACTCCCAAGAAGGCAGTTCCCCGAATTCTTCTTCTCACATTTATTACGTGTGGGACGTTTTAATTTCTTTCTTCCTCTTCCCTGAGAAAAAATCCTCCCTAATCTTAGCTCCACAGTTCATTTCTTGTAACTGAATTTATGAGACCATTGTGTTTCACCAAACTCCAGTTTGAGATTCATCTAACTCTGCATGATCTCTTCACAGCTATAATAGTCTCCTTTGGCTTGATTCTTCCACAGATGAGGTCTCAATCCATTGAATAATATATCAACCTCACCATTTAAATCCATGAGAAACATAGTGGTGTGTCTTGAAAGCCTCATAAAGTTCATATTGTAGCTTCTAAAATATTCATTCTTCTTCTGCTTCAGCATAAGAAACTCTTTCCCAATTCTTGTTCTCATCGAACGAGGTAAATAGTTATTGGATAAAATACCTATTAAATTTTATCACTCCATAACTTCAACCTCCACTCATGTACTCAAGTTTTTTATCATCTCCTACCACTATTCAGCTTCTCCCACTAACCAGTAAACACCCAGGGTGACCTTCTCTTATTCCAAACAATGGAGCACAGAAAATAACCTCACGATAGTACTGATCTATTCCTCAGAAATCAAGGGGTTGGTAGATCCACTAAATGTTAGAGGTCATTGATGCATAAATAACTCAACATAATTTTTTTCACTTAGTTGGTAGATTGGTCTCTCACCTTGATTTAATTTATTCCCCATAACTTGATTCAGTTGGTTTATCATTATCATGAATGTTTCTATTCCAGCTTCCATTGGATGCCCGTCAGCACATGGTCTATTGCAGTCACCATTTTCAAGGTTCCTTATATAGCTTAATATTTTCTAAAAATATAAAACCTTCAGTATAATCTTATTTTATTTACTAATCATTTAAATATAAAGGATTTTATGTCTTCAAACTTCATTCTTAAACAATTACATTTCTCTATAAATCCTTCATAAAGATTCATAAATATCATTGTGATTAAGAAAATGTATCCCACAAGATTGTCAATCTAGGAGTGCAGCAAGTCCAGTTGTCATGTACCAGGATACCATGGATCAATCCTGAAACTCCTTGTCAGAGTTTTCACTACTAGGTACATTTATGCTAGAGCCACATCTAATTGTTCATATCCATATAGGTTTTTATTTTTTTGGAAACCATTTACCAAATATTTCACCAACGTACCAGGAAGTTTTCTTATGTTTAAACTTTTCTATAGGGTTCTTCTTAATGTTTTTATATCCTAATTTCTATAAATTACAAAACAATCCTTTTAATACAATCTATCAAATATCTCATTTTTAATACATAACTTTTCATTACATTTTACAAACAGATGTCCTTTAAAGTATAGTGTCTTGGAAATCAAGAACAAAATACATGAAAACATAAAATAGTATTTTAAATTCCCCAAGAAAATCCTCTTAAAAATTTCATCCTATGTACAACTACTATGTCTCATAACCTGGAGAAATATATCAAAGGAAAAGGTGAGCAGAAGTCCCAGTAAAGAAATAAAGGGAATCCATTTACTTGTGATATCAATAAGAACATGATGAAGAACATAATGAAATGAAAAAGGGAAGAAGAGTAATATCATAATAAAAATAACATGAATCGTAACATGAATATGTTACCAAAACATTTAACTTATTCATTCATGAACATACCACCAAGTTTAATCCCCAATTTGTCATAAAAATTACCAATGTTATTCACCAAGGTATCGTAAAACTTGGCATCCCTAGAGATCATATTCTTTACCCAATTAATTGGAGATATATCAAGAAACACCCTAAATATGTATATATATTCATGTGATACACATAAATAATAATCATACATTTCATAAATAAACAAAATATAGTAAAAGAAATGGGTTTTAATTCAAAATCGTGGCGTTTTAAAACTGCTTAAAAATAAGATCATTATGCCATTTATAACCCATAGAAAGGGAGTGAGGTTTATATGTATGTCAATTACAGTATCAAATAGATCAATTTTATGATTTTTTAAATACCCCTGCAGATGAAAATATATTTAGGTATTCAAATTAATAAAAAAGATAATTTATTGAAAAAAAAGAGAGGGATTCCGATATGAAAATTCTACAACAAAACGACCACATAACTTGTTTTTAGAAAACATTAAAAATAGAGGATAAAAAGTTCACCCACTCATAAATAACTCATAATAAATTATGGTTATAGAATAAATAATATATAATATCATGGTATAAATTTTTGAATGATTTAACACAAGAAAATGAAACTTGAATGAAAAGAGAAGATGCGATTTGTTTTATGAAAAATTCAGTTCCCTAATGGCATATCTTAAAATTCATAAAAATAAGTTGACAAGATTGGAAAGGGAATATCATAATTTTAACATAAAATGGATATAAATAAGAGAAAATAACAACATACCACAGTATAATAAGTTGGAAACTCGAAGGCGTAACCAAAAGGAAGTCATGACTTAAGAAAGGGTGATAAAAGCATTCCTTTCTTTGAAGAGTAGCTTCAAAATCGTGAAGGATGGGAACTTGAGGGGCCTGAGGAAAGCTTGGGAGTACTCCCTGGGAGGTAAAAACCCCATATGTTCGTTTATCATGAATTTGGAATGAAATTAATGGTGCAATGGGTTAGTATTTACTGCAAATGTGAGGGAATATTTAATTAATTTCCAAGGGACACCACATCAGTGGTATTTGCAAAAACATGGGCTTGCCCATGTTATTTTCCCATAGAATTATCCACATGGGACACCTAAAAACATATATTACTCTTAAAAAGTTGACCAGAATGATTAGATCATTATTACATCAGTAATTAGTCTATTAATCACACCGAAACTCAAAACATTATTTTTACTAATGACTAGAAACAAAAAAATTATTAAAATCTCATAAATTCACCCTAACATAATATCGGTGATCTGAATTCAAAAATTAACTCCATCTTATGAAAATATATTTTTAATTATAATATATAAAATTTTTACCTAAAAACAATATTTAGACGAAAAGATACTAATACTTAACTAATAATTTCAGAAATAGTTATTTACTTATGCTATTATATAACATTACCATCCAAGATACCTAAATTATTTTCATACTTTCTTAATTTAGGTTATTATTTCATTGATCACATTACTTTTCATAAGGGTAATATTACTATTCATAATTTACTATTCACTAAAAATTATGTTGATCTTATTGGACTCTAAATTTCATACTGGTCATAACTATAGATGACTATTTATTGAAAATCATTTAATATTATTAATTATTTAAATTAAACAAAAAATATTTTAAAATAACCATTACCAAAATTCATCAATGATATTGAGCTCTTATAAATTCAACCTATATTTATCTGGAAATTTGAAATATACAAATTTTACCATAAAAATAAATAACAATTTTATTTATAAAAAAGGTTTACACAAAGTAACTAAGGACTTTTTACATAACCCCTTATAACACCTACATTGGACCAAAGTGTAATATGTGCTATGGTGATAGAATCTAGGGGTGGCTCGGACAACATTTCCCGAGTAGTGATTTATATCAACTTTAACTTCTCTAGTATGTGATCTCATTCAAGCTTCACATGTTGGAATTTGGCTTGGGCATGGTTCATAGCAAAGCCAAGTGATGCAACCTCCTTCCCACGCTATGATAGATGGGCTTCGTATGGCCCAAGTCTATTTCCATCAACTGTTATTTCTGTATAAATTAACCATGATCACTTTTATTTATAAACACTAATCATAATTTTAAGAATTTAGTTTCCAACTGTCATTTTGACCAGCTGTCATATAACAGTCAAAACCCAGTGGTATTATTATTATTATACTCACTTAATTAATTAAAGGATATATTTTTTTAAGTATAAAATAAAATAATACACCAATTCATGAAACAAATATTATTCAAAAGTTTAGGATGTTTCAATGCATTATATTTTACTTCATTTTGTAGGTTTTTCTAGGATAATGGCATGATGAGAATGTTTGTCTGATTATTTAAAAACTGTTGCTAAAAAAATCCAACATTCCTGCATAGTTTTCATATTCTTTGGTTTTCTCTGTTGCACTCTGCCATAATCTATGTGTAGAGGTTCCACACCATATGCATTAATGTATCCCCTTGCCTTTTATTGGAAGATATAGCTATTAATGAAGAAAAAGAAGTTGTATCAATAAATCGTACAATTAAAAAATTATGGTTTAATAAACATACTAGGGTTCTATAAGTATAGTTGAGGTAGGATGATCAGTGGTTGTTGATGGATCCCCAAACACTGAATAAACCTCATGTTGTACTGATGGAGTGGGACATTTTCTATGATTTTCAGAATCAAAATGTGTCACAGTATGAGTTGAAGAAGTAGGAATGTAGATGCTTGGGGATAAGGAAATAGAAGGAAAATAAGATGGAATAAATGGTTGATAAAATGAATAATATTGATGAAGAGTATGAATTATCATTAGATACTGGAAAGATATATGAAGAGGCCCAAATGAACATGGTGGTGCAAACATGGGTGTCCTAAAGGTCGCAGGTGTTGGTAACAACATTGCGGGATTATAAGGAGTGGTAGATGGAACATCATGTTGGGGATGGGGTGTGTTCATGTACACTGAATGGAGCTCCTTGTTGTAGTACCCCCCTATATCTCTATCCTGAGCACTAGAACCACTAGGATGATATATGAATAATAGAACCTCAGTGTTAGATCATGATTAAAATATAGAAACAAAATTAATCACATTTCATTATATGTTATTGATATATATATATATATGAACTAAAATACTCACAATGGGAGCTAAAGGAGGGATATATATATCTCACTCATTCAATAATTTATGTCTACCATCCATTTTTGTTGTATCTCCTCAACGATATTAATTTACTTAATTTAAAAATAGATATGGAATTAAATATAAATTCAAAACTAATTTTTAAACCACACAAGAAATAAGATGATGCATGACTTAATTATGTAATACTACTTTTCAAACCAAATATAAGAAACATAGTGATATACCAAAAACAATTTACATCTAGTGGAATGAATATCAACAGAAAAGACATGTCATATAAAAAATATGTTTAAAATAAAAATTTTAGCATGGTTTTGATATAGATTTCATCTATTTCCAATTCAATACAAATAAATATTTGTTAGTTCATTTGATTCATTATATTCAATTTATTAGGTCATTTTTTCCATTTTTATTTGTCTTAGTTCATTTAATTCATTTTTCAATTGATTAGGTCATTTCTCAGTTTTTATTTTTCTTTGGTCATTTGCTTCATATTTTGGTTTTTTTCATATTTACATTTTTTGATGTTATTATTTTAATTGTTTTTTATTTTGATATCAATTAGTTTTATATTTCCTATTCAATTCATCTTATTTTTTGTTAAAATATAATTGTTTCAGTTTTCTTAGTAGGTTTGAATGCAGTTCAATTCAATATTAAAAAATTGAAACTCAAAGAAAACTATAACCATTAAATATTTAGATTTCACATGAAGTTCAATTTGGATAAAAATATTTGTAATTAATTTTAAATAAATCAGTATAGAACCAACCTCAACAACCCAAGTTGAGATAAACCAAAATAACTGAGAACCCGGATGGATTATTCTATATATTTCTAACTACATCATTAGTTTCACAATACACTCTAACAATTGAAGTACTAGATTCATCATTAGTAATAAATGGATTCGGTCTAGGGGGACTTGGATGGTGTCAATTCCATCATCCCCATAATCCAAAATATTTCTTGGAATTCCATCAATAATAAAACAAAATCCAGGTCAATTAAAACCTTTGAAATAAATAAATTGTTTATCCGTTGATGTAAATACATATGGTTCATTGGTAGAAAGAGTGTGGGTCATGTCAAAAACTCCAAATCCTCAATCACAATAAAATGTTCCCTGCCACTTCATCGAATCAAACCCCTGACCTTCCATCACAATGACTTTACCATGAGATTAATAATCCCTTCTTAGTATTTTCTCAAGGACTCCATAATAGGATTCATTTTCAAATAGAGGTATACTCTCTTATTCACTAGTATAATATTATGTTATGGTTGTTACCATAACACCATCATGATGTGTTCTCATGTTATTTTCTCATTCAGTGATAATAAATCTATAGCCTATGATTAAAATTTATTTCCATTCAAGAACCATGGAATGGTTCTAAAAGAAAAATATATTATTTCTTCATAGGAAGAGTCATCTAGAAAACTCCATACCTTAAATATAACTTAATATTATATTTAATTAAATACTAATTTTGTTAATTTATTATAGTAATATTTATAACTTCGATTTCCACCATGTAAAAAACTATTCTCTATGAAATGTATCCATATTTCCCAATTATAAATAAATATAATTTATAACTATCATTTTTTTATGTTCCCTACTAAAAATAGAAATATATTAGCAGACATGTAATATTACATGAGATTAAAAAAGATATACATGTTCAATTTATTTACTTGATGTAATCATCTAAAAAATCTTAGTAAATCAAAATTATTTGATGTTTGATCTAATTTTCTTCAAGGATTAATGTGTTAAATTTATATGATTGGAGAATTCACCCTATTAGGGGATGTGATATAAAACTAGGTCCAATTTTTTTATGTTGTTCTTCATCATTTCCCATTGGTCTGTTCTGTCTCGATATCAAATCAGACATATACATTGAACAAAAAACCATAAATTTTTTATCCAAGTAACCTTTCACTATAGAACCTTCATGATTATTTATATATAGAATATAAAACAATAATGTGGACATGTTTCTTTTATTTTTACATATCTAATTAAAAAAATAAGTCCTACAAGAAGTATTTTGGTTAGAAGATAGATGGCTAGATGCAGCATGCATGTGAGAAATAATAGAGACAATATTTTATTTAACTCAGAAAAAAATAATGATACCTTTTCCAATATTTTTTTTCAAGAAATATTTTAAAAACATCTTAGAAAAAATATATCTACAGAAATGGAACAACTGAATAACTTAAATTCATAAATATTTAGACAATAAGTGAAAACATTCTATTGGAATCAACTCATACATAAGCATGTGATAATAAGGAGACTTCAAATATTTCACCATCAACTCTCTTATGTTGACCCATTTTGATATATTTCCTAAATATCCATTACCAACTTTGATTTACTCTATTACTTCCAAAAATTTATATTTTTATACGTTTCTAATGACATAATATGTACATGGAACTTTCTATTTATTTTAACTGATACTCATTGGATAAAATTTGGGTATAATGTCCAAATCCACCAAGTCACGATGAGATCATAAGTTATTTTGTAATCCCATTTATACTTATAATAATTGAAAGAAAAATTTCAAATATATTCTTTTCAATTTGAATTAAATCTAATAAAGGATGCAATAAATTGATAGAACAAAAAGTAATCTCAAAGAAGATATGTCTCTTCCTGAAATTGTAGGAGGATTTAGTGGAAAAAAATTTCATCATTCTATATTTCATCTGATACTTCTTGAATGAAAAAATAAAATGTTTCAATTCATAATGAAAATACATTCCAGATATATGATTTGGTGGATTTTTGGACTGCTTGGTATTTTCCAATCATCGACGATTATTATTATATGGACGGTCCATTAGAAGGAATTATTAACGTCCCATAAACATAAAACCAAAGTTTTATTTCAATCATATATATTATTTATTCTTCATATCATTATGAGATGATAGTTTCCTTCTGTTCTCTATCCATACATTATTACATACCCCAAAAAATCATTGATCGTCCACATAATTATAGTACGCATTTGATATATATCTTTCAAACATGCATAGTATGTGAGAACACCATCATTCTAAATATGTTTCAATTATTTTATTAATGGTTTAATGTATAGATCTATATCATTATGGGGATAATAAGGTCTAGATATTAGTATACTCATGAATGTGAATGGGTTATTCACACACATCCATGAATGAAGGATATAAATGTGTATGAAAACAGGCCATGTGTAGTGTAAATTAAGATGATGCCCAAATAGATTAAAACCATCATAAGAAAAAACCATCCTCACATTAATCACATTAGAAATGAAACCAGGATACGAAGAATCAAATTTCTTCCTTACAAAATCACCTATAGGGTGAACCAACATATCATTATTCCGATTTCTCTCAGTATCATTCCATCAATGTTTTATTGATATTTCATCACACATGAAAATATTTTGATTATAGGGATCAATGGATAGTTATGTGTTACTTTTTTCGCACATATGATGGTGTTCCATTAGCTTTTTGCATTCATCATGATATCCCATATTTTATAAAGTTATTTCATTTAATAGTTTTTCTTATAATAGGCAACAATATTTCAAGAAACCATGTTTCTATTTTTTGAAAATTGATGATTTTGAACAAAATTCCATGAAATATTTTGAGGTAATATCTTCATAATCTAGATGTATGTCCTTCCAAAATGTAAGACTGTAATTAATGTATGTATTAAAATACCATAAATTATTTTCACTTGAATCAATGGGAATAAAATTCCTACCTTTTTATTTTACCACATTGCCGATACACTGGAATCAATGTAGCATCGTTAAATTTTTCCCACCTATCAACATAATCATCTTCATCAGATGTGTCATTTGTGATCGTATGAAAGTCTTCTTAGCTAATCATATTTTCTTTCTCAGGAGGAAGAATAAACAGTAACTAGTCATCTAACAAATTCTCCAATTATGTCTTCTCATATGGATCATAATCATTTTTGAGATTTCATTTTCTCCCCATTTTGATACAATGCATACTGGTTTTTTTTTAAAAAAATTGGTAAGAGGGTGGATAACTTCATTAGGGGTCAACCAGGGTCTTCCTAAACAATTACAACATGGTCGGTGTATGTTACCGCTATTGGAAGAATTTCCAAATTAATAATCTAAAAATATCTCCAACTAGTTTTGAAAGTCTCTTGATATCCAACCAGTTTTATACATTAAACTTCTATCCATTTAGTAAAAAATTATTATATGTCATTTTTTATATGAAATTAAATATGACTGAAATTTATTCAAACATATATTTCAAGAAAATTAAACTTTTCTATTTATATGAAACCCTAACTAACGCACTAGTACATATGAGAATCATAATATAAATCAAAAATAGTATATATATATATATAAATAATAAAAATATAATACCAAAAATTGAATTCAATTTTATCAATATGTAATAATTATACATAACACTGCACAGAATTGTGTTTATAATTGATGATTTTTATTTTCATCTCTTATTCTATTCAATATTTTACAAATTTTAATCTTATTCAATACATTTAGGTATAAAATATTTCTATTTAAAACTAATAATCTCATAATTAATTAGTATTAGTTTTGGGAAGTTCTATTTGTTTATGATCATTTTATATATGGTTGATTTAGTTTGGTTGGGTTTATTTATTTTCTTTGGATTGAGTCGGTTCATTTATATTAGTGTTTTGTAAATCATTGTTCATGTCATCACATATTTTTATCATTAATATATTATTTCTATTAAATATGTTCAATATAGATAAAAAAATTGTTTTTGTTTAGTTTAATACAATTTAGTGTAGTTTGGGTCTGCTCATGTCCACCTGGGTCAGATCGAGTCATTTCAGTTCAATTCAATCAGTCTGGTCATGTCGATTTAGTTATGATATATATATAGGATATATTAATTCGGTTAGGTTTCTGTGTGTACAGGGTTGATAGGTTATGTAAATTTTTTTCAATCCAAATTATTTTGTTTGGTTTCTTAGGGTATGGACAATTCATTCTAATTTATTTTATTTAGTGGGTCATTATAATAAGGATTAAATTGGGAGATTATGTGAAACATGATGGATGTGATGGAAAATTGTTGTATAAAGAATGACCTCACCAGAATAATTATGAGGAAACAATTAGTATTAAGTCAAAATTTATATATGTCATTGTATTCAATAATTAATGACATATATAGTCAATGGTGGGCCTCTTGTGAAGATATTCTTTTAGTGCAAGGAATCAAATATATAGAATTGGTGATCAATGATTTCATAGTAGGATATTTTGACGATAAACACCTCATCACAATTTGGCATATAAGTTAAATATTTTATACCAAATTAAAGAATATATTTTTAATTGGGTGTTTTTTTAAGGCATTGAATTTGGAAAAGTCATTTTTTTTATTTTAATTCTTCATTTTTTTATTCGATTGATTATTAATGACATTTATGTGACTTGTACTGATTTATATTGGATCTTATTTGAGTTTGAATTCCATTATATATATGGTTATTCTGATTATCTAGGATCTCTTATATGATTTTATGGGATTACCATTGTATGAATATTCATTAACTATTTGGTTATCCAAAAAATGGATTGTGATTTCCATATTTTTATACACTCTAATAGTTAATTCTATTCATGTACATTTCATATTAAAAAACACTCAAACATTTGAGTATTGTAAAATACAAAATATAATAACACATCCACTGGATTTTTATAATAGTGAAGTATTATTCAATATTCTAACATGATTTAACCTATTGATATATAATTATTATTATTTTCAAAATGTGTAATTTTATTTAACATTTTATGAGTATTAAATAATTTACAATCCCCTCTAATGTTATAATTAATTTGGAAATGTTAAATAAAATATTAATCAAGCTAGTTCTTATGAGGTTGAGGTGTATATTGTATATTATGGATAGAGAATCGAGACAAAACAACTTATTGGTGGATGATGTCCCTAGATCCATGTTATGAAACATCCCTTATTAGAACTATATTTTATCTCAACCATTTTACAATAAAATCTCAAATGTAATAACATGTATAAAAAATATTATCAATATTTATCATATATTATGGATTCAAATATATGAAATCATTATTCAAAGAATCATATAGAATGTATATATTATTAAATATGTTTTAAATTATTATATAGAGATCATAATAATATTTCTTCATTCAATTATAAAAAAATGTGTTTGTGTTGTTATGTCCTCATATCTATTACACTTGTCTTCACTAAGAAATCTTCACATACATCTCTTCAAATCATCATTGGTCACTGAATATTGATATATGGTATTAATCTATACCACTCTCTGGCTATGACTTTGTCAACTCCACACTTGAACCAAAAAAAATTCCTAACACCACGAATTACTCATTATCTTTTCAAGACACATACTATATATTTTGTAAATAATTAGTATATATGTTCATACTAGAAAAAATTTAAGATTATATATTGAAGGGACACCTATCAAATCACTACACCAACTTACCCAGAAAAAAACTAATGGATACAGTAGTACGGCCTAAAATATTTAAAAAAACATTAATGATAGCCCACCCATAGAAGATATGATTTCTTTAGAACATTGAAATTTCATAATCAATAATAATAAAATGAATCCAATAATTGATGAGAGTTTTCAGTAGATGGGAAATGAAACTAATCATCAAATGAAAAAAAGGAAAAAATAAATCTATGGAGATTGTATAACTCATTTAGAAATCACCAATTTGAAGTGGAAAAAACGAAATGATTTAAACCAAGGGTGGTAACTGGATGGGATAAAGGGGACCACTCGCTGGCTGGGAAGAAGGGGGAACTAAGGTAGGTAAAATTTGGATACATTCTAGAATGAGGAGGGATAGTCGTGAACTTCATTTTGGGAAACTATATACAAGAAGTTTTTAAAACCATTGGGATAGACTTATATAAAATGGAATAACCTAATAGTTGTGTTCAACCGTTGTGATATGACCCCCTATACCAATAGTTTTTTTAAAACTATTTCCATAGGTACCATTTTATTTATTGTCTTTCTATTAGTGAGTGTCTCCAAAAATGTATGTCGTGGACCACTATGGCATGATCAAGGTCATGCCTCAGTTAATTAAAATATTGAGGTCTAAACTAGAAATACACATAGGGAATGAGTCTATCCTCTAGTATTAACACAAAGCCAATAACAATTCATGATACATCACATATCACTGTATGTCCTTTACCATGCTATGTTAGAATCAAAATTGATGCCCAGAATGGATTTCCCTCATGCTTTAATGAACTAGAACATAACACCCTTATTCATCAGACAAGTAATAGGTTCTATATGGAATAAAAATTATAGTATGAAACTTTTTTAATATCAATACATCCCCAATAATATCAATATATCAAAAAAATCTTGGAATCCTCTAAGAAAACCACAACACTTACATTCTCATGGTAAATGAATACTTTTTATTCTGAGATTATATGACCCAATAAGTGAAGTTGGTTGATCCAGAAGATGAACATATTATGATTATCATATAACTAATGCTCTATTGGTGTATAAAAAATGATCTCAAGATGTTTAGGAAGGTCTCCACATGTATGATAATACACCAATATGTATCCACAAAAATTACGAAAGAGATCAAGATGAATCATGGTTAATAGATTATACCTGGTGAGTTAAATCTTACTTAGAAAGATCATGAGAAAACATTCAAGATGTGTGAAACCATTTTTTCATGTATCGAATTAGAAAGAAGAATTCAGTGTCCTGGTGTATGGATACGTCAGCTGCCACACCCACACTAGACCCCCGACCAGAAATATGAACTCGAAACACTTAACATTGTTGCACCATAGAAATTTATAGACTCATAGTTCATCTGGTATAACCAACCACCTTTTTATACCACATTGTCACATCCCATCCCCCAGCACTTGTGTCATGACTACCCCATGCCTGCCATCCATAGGCCATTGGGTGAGGACTACCATCGAGTAGTTATATCCAAATGAAGGAAATTCATTTTACTTTAAACCTGTGCACACACACAAATCTCAAATTGTTGAGTGTAAACTCAAAGTAAACCACAAGTTCCACTGAGACAACTAATGAAAGTATAGTAAAAAATAAAAGTCCAAAGGGGCCAAAATTAAACCCCAAAACGATGAAGGAATGTACAATTTCCACATCCCATCTACTCGATACCCTATCTAAAGGGTAGGTGAAGGGCAGCTGCCTATAGTCGTAGAAGAACGTCAGTTTTCCCCATCTAATTGAGAACCACCCTATCCTAGTCCACCAATGTCTCTGTCTTAGTGTTGAACACATGCACGAGACATGACATGTGTGGGACAATCTTGTGTAGGCATGAGTTATACAATATTCAGTAAGGAATCCAAACAACAATGAAAGGAAAAAAATCAAATACATCTTACACCAGGTATAACTCAATGAATAGAAATTAATATTATCATGCTTAAAGATGAACAATCTTGTACTTCCAAGGGACTCATTCTTGATGATTCATTGAGGTTTACATGACTCCTGGACCACTGAGGTCTTCTCATCTACTGGACCACTGAGGTCAATCCTCTATTGGACCACTAAGGTCTTATGAGCTACTAGTTCACTAAAATCCGCTCAGCTACTAGCCCTATAAGGTTCGCTCGGCTATTGGACCACTGAGTTCTACTCAGCCACTGGAACACTGAGGTCTGATCACCTATTGTACCACTAATGTTACCTCAGCTATTAGACCACTGAGGTCATTCTCATCTTATCCTTCATGTCACAGCCAGCAATAGGATTCTTGCTCTCCAGAGCACTCAATTCTGGTAAAATCTATCCTCAAATCATAGGTCGTATTTCTACTATAACTAAAACTCACTTAGAGTATACCCAAATGACGACATCATTATAAGGGTCCCAACCCCATAGATGGTGTGTCAATAGGATGCTCGGTCTGAAGGATATTGGTGTTTTAGTAAAAGAGTACCGCGTGCACCCAGGCCCAGACCACCATGGTTGGACCAACCCAACCAAATAGGGTCGAGGGTTTCACATGACCGAGCCCATTCTAACCGACCCAACCCAATTGGGTTTGGGTGACCTGGTCCATCCTGGCCTAGTGTCCATGCCCATTGAGCCTTGGTGGACATAGCCTGGTTCGGTCGTGGGACCATCCCCTTGGGTCACACAATGACCATGTTCTCATCTAACCCAGTTCAACTTAGTCGTGCTAGTTCTAACCAGCCTGGCCACCATGCGGATCAGTTTCCCATCTGGCATGGATAGAATTGGCAGGCCTATTCTTCTCCATCCTGAGCTGCCCAATGGCCCAGTTTATTTTTTCAGCCACGCCCGCACTGGCAGGACAGCTTGGGTCCATCCCAGACACCATGATGGCATCCATTTCACACAGCCATGTAGCCAGCTAAGGCCATCTTCCTATCTCTTCACATGGTCCAGTGTGGACTGTGTTCCAGTATACACCAATGTACACCCCACTGGCCAGTACTACTGACATCTCGCATGACCAGAATTTCCACCTTCATCGTCATGGTCCCTAGTGCCTGCGACCTTTATCGGAGCACTGGTGGTTCATTCCACGATCCATCATACAAGCTCCACTTGTCCATTTTTTGACCTATGTGAACCTTTGGGATCCCATGATTATTATTGTCACTACTACGGGTTTAAAATTTCTTCACAATAGATCCAGGGGTTCGGTCCTAAAGAACACAAGAACTCCCACAACGAAGGGATCTGGTCCATTTTCATGTCATCTTGATCCCTCCTCATTAGAATTCATAAACATCATTGTATAAGGTTTAAGACTCTAACATGGATCTTATTTTTCATCTCTCCACACATGAAAACCCCATTCCTTCATGAACCAATGACCCATGGATAAGCCTTTTAGTAGTTTTTTCTGCATTCATTTTTTGGAGAGAAGGAATGGGAAATAAAATCACAAATTATAAAACCCTACATAGAGAATAGTATTTTTAAGATGAAGGCTTTTTTGCTGAATGTGGTCCATCAGGGATATTCCTCAATCCGTCATCGAAGGAAAGTTATCTCAAAGAGAAGGGATAGTGGTCAAAGTTGTTGGAATGGTCTTTCTCCATTAATCACTTTCCATTCATCAATGGTGATCCACCATAGATTCAGATTTATTTTCAAGATCAATATCTAATCTCCAATTATGATTAAACCATTAAATGAAGAAATCATGTTGCACTATTTTTGTTATGATGATTCACTACTATTACAATCATTCATTTAGGAAATAGTGCTTTTGTTATATTTAATTACAGCCTCATTACATGGATTCATTTATGGAAACAAATATATAGCTCCTCACTGTGTTGCAACGAACCAATTTCAAATAAAGTAAACATTTTAAGGTTTATTTTACTTTTATCCATAAAACATCCTAAAATTAACTTTTTCCCTCAACCCATGTCGGTCGAGGATTTTTTCTTCCTAGGAAAATCCCAATTCTCTAACTTCGAGGGTGCCCTCAGATTTTAGATCCTAGAACCAATTAAAACGTTATAAAATCCCACTCACATGCTTATTTAATGAACTTTATAAATAGTTATAAAATACATTTTACCCACTTTAGGCCTCAGAATCACGTATCGTCACAAATCCTGGTCTCAAAATAATCCCATTTAATTTGAAAAAAAATACATGGAATTACAAAGAATTACATTACCCCCACCTTTGGGGCTTTACAGCCTCATAAGTTAAAACAAGAGCTAAACAAATAAATTAGAGTAATGATTATGAATTTGGGCCTCCTAATCCAATGTTATCTCATGGATATTCTTGTGCTTCCAACGAACACACACCAAAGGAATCAAACATCCATGAAGGATCCTCTCCTGTCAATATTCTATCTCAAATGGGTACTCTGTGAATGTCTCACCATCATCAAAATACTACTCTCCATAGTCAATGATGTGAGAATGTTTTTACACGTATCATTTTGGCTTTGATACATAGAATACATCGTGCACCCTCTCTAATTATGGTAGTATATCCAATCAGTACACGACCTCGCTCACCCTACACGGTAAAAAGAATGGTCCGATGAACCTCAGAGATAACATGTAACCCTAGCCGTATATCTGCATCCATCTTCAATGAGAGAACCTTATAAATATGTGGTCCCCCTCCTAGAACTCTAAGGGTCTCCTTTAATTATCATCATAGGACTTATATCGGATATGTACAGTCTTCATCTACTCTTGGATAACCAGTAACTTCTTAGTGGTAGCGTGTACCATCTCTAGACCCATGAGTGCTGACTCCCCTAGGTCTATCCAGCATAATGGTGACTTTCAGGGTTTTCTGTATAGTTCCTCATATGGTTCCATAGTGATGGTGGAGTGGTATCTGTTGTTATACAAAAACTCCACTAGTTGTAGGTTTTCCTCCCAAATGAGACCAAAATCAAGAATGCAAGAAAGAAGCATGTCCTCTATGGTCTGTATGTTCCAATCTGTCAAACCATCCATTTATGGGTTAAAGGTAGTGTTAAAGCACAACTGACTCCCAAACGCCTCCTTAAATTCCTTCCACAAAAGGGATTTAAATTATCCATCACGATATGAGAATCTCATAGATGAGACTCAATTGTGTCGAACTATCTTATACCTGTAGAGGCATCCCAAGACTTCTAGTGAACTCTTCTCTCAAATGGGTAAGATGTGGGATAACATGGTGAGTCAGTCTATGATCACCCAGATAGTATCATTCCCCTTGGACGTACATGGTATGACCTTCACGATGTCCATAAATATTTCATCCCACATCCACTATGGTATATCAAAAGTAGTGTCAAACCTACTCAAACCTAGTTCTCATCCCTCACTTGTTGACAAGTGAGGAATCTCGAGACAAACTCTTCCATTGTCTTATTTATCCCCGACCACCAGTACTAACATTGGAGGTCCTAGTACTTCATCCCCACTTCTAGATGAACATTCAAATGGTATGTATTGAACCCCCTCAAGACCTCTTCCCACAATTCCACCGGTACTATGGTGCATCCTCTAAAAAGGATTATGTGTTCCACACCTTTTGAATATTCATCTGGGGCATTCCCTTTGTACATTGGGGAATGGGTAGTCTTGTAGATGAAATATCCAAGTTGTGCCTCTCTAAGTCACTATAAGAGTAGAGGGGAAACTTCCATCAAATGAAGATAAGTTTTCTCCTCTATATCCACGAATGATATATAAATTGAGGCCAACTGCTCTAAGGCCTCGTTCGGTAGCTATGACCTCGATCTCTGGGTGAGATCATCTTCCACCATGTTCCCCTTTACAGGAGAATAGACTCTCTCAATGTCATAGTCCTAGAGGAACTATAGCCAATGTAACCATCTCAGATTTAGATAATTATGAGAAAATATATACTTGAGAATATTTTTGTTTGAGTAGATGATGTATCTTTCACCCATATGGTAGTATCTTCACATCTTCAGTATGAAGACTACCACTAACAACTCAAGGTCATGAGACTCATAGTTCTTCTCATGTGATTTCAATTGTTATGAGATATAAGAAATCACTTCTTTCCCCTACATCAGGACACAACCAATCCTAGTTCCTGATGTGTCACTGAACACCATGTAGTCGGCGCCCTCCTATGGATTCCTCAACATAGGAGCACTCATCAAACTCTGTCTATGTTTCTGAAAGCTCTGCTGGCATCTTTATATCCACATAAAGGGTTTTACATTATTCTTCAATCCCTTCATGGGTGTTCCACCAAATAAAATTTGGTTACAGTCCTCCGATAGTACCCAGCCAACCCAAGGAAACTATGCACCCTGGTAACAATCTTGTTTGTTTCCCAAGAAAGCACTGCCTTGATCTTCACAGGATCCACCACAACTCCAACCTTGGAGATGAAATGTCTTAGAATGTGGACCTATGATATTGAGAACTCACACTTAGAGAGATTTCCTTAATGTTGGTGCTCTTATAGTGTGTATGGAACCTTTGTCAGATGTATCACATGCTGATCCTTAGATGCGAAATACAATGAGATGTCATCAATGAAGACCACTACAAACCGGTCTAAATACAGTTAGAATATTATTTTCATGAGTCCCATGTATATTACTAGGGCTTTTATCACATAGAAAAACATCATTAAATACACATAGTGTTTGTATTGACATCTAAAATCTTTTTTCCAGATGTCATCAACTCGTACTCAATGATGTTGATAGCCTAATCTTAGGTCTATCTTCGAGAAACATCTCACTCCCTTCAGTTGATCAAAGAGTTCATAAATCCTCGGTAGAGGATACTTGTTCTTGAAGGTCACCTGGTTCAGGTATCGGAAGTCCATGCATAACCTCAAGCTTCCATCTGCCATATTATCAAACAAAAATGGGGCTTACCATGGTGAAATGATGGGCCTAACGAACCCCTTCCTCTATTAGTCCTCTAACTGTACCCTATTCCCTCAGAGCTCTATAGGAGACATCAAGTATTCATGTTTAGAAATATTTTTCATATCGTGGTAGTGATCAATGTAGAAGACTACCTTTTTACAAGGAAGAATTCCTTGAACATCCTCTGGAAAGACATCCTCATACTCATCCACCACTATAGGAATCTGTGGACTAATCCCATACACTGCACTAAGGGTCATGCTAAGAAACTGATTAGTGATCGGTTTCACCCTCCACTATGCATGTCCAACCCATGGTACTCCATTTTCCTTCTCTCTGACAAAGGAAATCTAGTTCCCCTCTCTATAGAAACACCGCACTGTGTGCCTAACATAGTCCATATGAGCATGGACTGTTGATATTCAGTCCATACCCAGAATGATTTCGTTAGGCCGCAACACCACTACTAAGAGATCCCAGTCAAAGCTCTCACCTACATGAGTAATCTCACACTATCAGAACTAGTTTGTAATCATTGAATACCCTATCCTAAGATTCTATAATCATAAGGATCGATCCAACAACTAGATTAGAATCTACAAGTTCTAAAAAAGTCCAAATTTAAGGAAAGAGTTAATGGGACCTATCTCTATAATAACTGCATCTAATGTAAATAAGACACAGATCGTACCTTGTATCATCATTAGGACATCAAGACCATACACCTCGATTTCCTGAAGCATAGAAATCCTCTTCCCACCTTCTCTTGGAGCATATGGTGGACCACCTGGTGGTGGTGGTGGTGGTACCTCATACGTACGCCTAACTTCTTCTACCTGTCCCTCTACAGTTTCATGTCCACTACATGGAAGGCTGCCCTATTTCTTATCACTTCCCCTACCTTGGTGGTCCATATAACATCTGTCAGTCCTCTGCAAAGTGAGTTAGGCAATCTTAAGCCATGTTCCCCTTCCCTCCATATGTGTATCATACTCTTATCCTCTGATGACTCCCTCAACACTAGGAGCCTCGTACCGCGGACCCCGAGTCATGGGTTCATCCTCCAAATGGTCTGGACAATTTGTGCCTCTATGTCATCTTTTTTTTACCCACCAATGATGACTTGGGAACCTGTCACTTGGTGGTATCACCCACCATCAGTGCCTGCTCCACGATGAATCTCTCTATTTATAGAGCTCTCTCCATCACACCTACCTATGTAGGGATGCTGATGGAAATCTTGAATTCCCTGATCTCCAACCGGAGTCCCTGTTCAATGGTATGTACCCTAAGGAAACTGTATCGTACCCTATCTGTAGAGAAATAGGAGTGGTATTTGATCCTCAGGGAGTAATCATCCACCATCAGGATTCCTTGCTATAGGTGAGGTAGCTCATGTATGTGTACTGAGTGAAAATTCGCAGGGATGAACTCCTCTCTGAAAATTTTCCCGAAGTCAGACCAGGTGAGGGTAACCTCCTCTTGCAACTGGATTGTCAAAATCCACCATCTTCCTATCAATCCCTAAAAAAGTCTCATGGATAGAACTACCATATATTCTAGTGGATTCCTCTCTAAACTGCAGACATATGTCAATTCCACTAGCCTATACTCTGTAACCTGAGGATTTTTCTCCCCTGAACCTAAGAGGTATTTATCTCTAGAACTCATGTAAGTAGTTGAGACTACATGTGTCCTATACCAGTAGAACCTATAGTAACTTATGAACACCACGTGGTGGTATCACTAGGACACCACCTGAAGGTACAATTTTTTTAAACATTCCTAGTATCAAATCCTCAACACTCTATGGACCATCTTGTGGTCTCTCACAAAAATCATAGCTTGTTGTCTACATGGAGGCTTCCTAAAATATATAAAGATTTATAAGAATTAATAGATTATACCTGGTGAGATGACTATGACTCAAAAATATCATGAAAAACATTCAATGATGCAAGCAAACAATTTTTTCATGTATCGAGTCAGAAAGAAGAATTCAGGTTCCTGGTGTATGGTATGTCGGTCGCCGCACCAACACTAGACTCCCTGGCTAAAAATCTGCTCTCCAAACACTTAACATTGTTTCCCCATAAAAAAACAGACTCTTAGTTCTTCTAGTTGAACTAACTGCCCTTTGATACTACTTTTTCACATCCCGTCTGTTGGATCTCATGTCGTGACTACCCCAAGAAATCCTTCCATAGGGTAGAGGCTGGCGACTAGCACTGAGTTGCCATATCCCAAAAGGAAAGGAATTTTCCTTTAAACCTGTGGACATGCACAAAGCTCAGACTGTGGAAAGTTAAGAAAAGTGAACCTCAACATCCATTTAGGAAACTACTATGAGTACAGTATAAATTGAATGTATGAAGAAGCCAAAATACAATCCCAAAACAATAATGGAAATTACAACTTCCATGGTCTGTCCGCTCTAGACACTACCTAAAGGGAATGTAGAAGGGTAGTTGCATGTACCCATAGAAGTATTCTAATTCATCAAATCTCACTAAGGACAACCTAGTCCTAGACATCCAAGGTATCCATCCAAGCGATGATCACCTGCATGAGACATAACGCGTATGGGAAAATGCCATATAGGGGTGAGTAACACAATACAGAGTAGGGAACTCAAACCAAAAATGAAATACCAAAAAGATATGATAGCTCACACCAGTTATAACTGAAATTATATAGAGTATGATTATAATTTGTAAAGATGAATAATATTTTACTGCTAAGGGACTCATTCCATACAAGTATTCGAGGTTTTATTAGCTACTGGACGACAAAGATACACTCAGCTACAGGATTTCTGAGGTCTGCTTAGGTACCATACCACTGAGGTCTACTCCTCAACTGGATCATTGAGGCTTACTGTGCTACTAGAAAACAGAGGTATGCTCAGTTGCTGGACAACTGAGGTCCACTCTACTACTAGACCAGTGAGATCTACCTGGCTACCTGACCATTGAGGTCCACATGGCTACTATAACACTTAGGACCTCTCGGCTACTTGACCAATTTTGGATGCCCTTGTCTAGCCTAGCCCACTGGGCTTTGCAAGACCAGGTATGGTTCAGTCGTGGGTCCAGCCTGCCGGGTCATTGAGCGACCTGGTTCTCATCCAGTCTGGTCTGACATAGTCAGACTGGTTCTAAGGTGATGGGCCACCCAGCAGCTCAATTTCCCATATGGACCATCATTTTTCAGTGGGCTAGTTCTTCTCCATCCCAAGCCGCCCAGCGGCTCGGTTTATCCCATCATCCCAGCCCGCATCAGTGGGCCGACTTGGGTCAAACATTGAAATTTTTATGGCTTCTGGTTCACAAAATTATGGAAACATCACTCTGCATGCATTCCAGCATGGTCCATGTGCCTACACACACTTCGGCCCACCCCGCAGGCTGCTCCCTTTGATGCACAGCTTGATCAGTACCGACCCACTACACCACCGCAGCCCCTGCTGGTCATGGCCTACGTCTCCTCAGTGTGATGCCGGGGCATGGTGATGGTTTCTCCTACGAGACACCAAAATATCTCTGGTGGTCTGTTACTAAGTTCGGAGTGCCTTCGAGATTCACATATCATTTTCTTCAGTATTATGGGTTCATAGTTCCATCACTATTGATACTAGGTTTGGTCATGAATAACAGAAGAACTATAACAATGGAGGGATCCAAGACAAGTTCGCGTCGGCCCGATTCTTTCATATTAGAATTCATTAACAGGTTTGAAGGAGGTTTAAAAATCACACATGGATCTAATTTCCCATCTCCCCCTTCATGAAAAATCGTCCCCGTAAGAACAAATTACTTACGGATCAACCTATTAGTGGGTTTTTCTCTGTACGTTGTTTTAGAAAGAAGTAATGGGAAATAAAATCACAAAGAATAAACCCCTACCTAGAGAATTTGTTCAATTAGAGGATGGCTTCGTTTCTGACTACGATCTGTCCAAGAATGTTCTCGATCCATCGTTGAGGGATAGATATCTCAAAGGTGAGGATGAGTGCTCAAATTTTTTGGCAATGGTCGTACATCTTTCAGCATTCTTCAATGGTGATCCAATAAATATTCAGAGTGATTTGCATGATTGATATCTGATCTCCAATTCTTTTTATCCCATTAAATGATGAAAATGTGTTTTAAGGTCTCTATTACACTAAGTCACTATTTTTATTCCATTTAATTTATGAAATAAAATTTCTATTTTTTGTGTTGCAGCGTCGTTACACTGCATCATTTATGGAAAGAAACAGTTGGCTCTTCGCTGCATTGCAGTGAAACAATTTCGAATAAAATAAAATTTTTAAGCTTATTTGATTTTTTCATAAAACATTTGAAAATTATTTTTTCTCTCGACCCTTCGTAGTCGAGGTTAATCCCTTCCTAGGCGAATCATGATGCTTTGAGTTCAACAGTGCCTTCATATTTTTGATTTGGGAACTAGTTTAAAATTTATAAAAACCCACATCCATTATTATTTAATGAACATTAAAAATAGTTCAAAAATACATTTCAGCCACTCCACGCTTCAACATAACGTTCCATCTCATATCCTTGTCTCGAAATAATACCATTTACTTTTAAAAAATAATTACATGGAATTACAGGGTATTACAAACACCCCAAATCCTCAAATATGGTCTAAGACATCATCCATTTAAGGCAATGGATACTAGTTCTTAACCCTAATCTGGTCAACCCTTACCAATCCACCCATTTCATAAGGTTCCCATCCACCTTCTAGTAAAAAATCATGAGTGAACACCAAGAAGAAGTATGTGGTTAGATAAAATAAATTGATTATAAATCCTCCATGTGTCTCTTGATCTCTAATAGATCAAAAGGTTCTATTCTCTATGGAACAATAGATTATAGAGTTACTCTTGCAACAATATCAATCATAAATAAAACCTCTCTCATGGGAGGTAATCTAGAAAAATTATCCTGAAATACATTCCTGAAACAACCCACTATTGGATAAAATTCAATATGATTTAAGACCTACTCCTCCAGAAAAAGGCCAGGAATTTGGGTGGTCACTCCACCCATTCCATTATTCCCTAGTTTAGTTCTAGTATCCTAGACATTCCACTCATCCTTTTGAAGATAAATAACTCTATCTGGGGATATAAATGGTACCCTATAGTGATAAATGTCAATATAGGCATGATGGGGTACCATATTATCCATCCTGAGAATGAAATTAAATCCTCCAATATTAAGGATGAAGAGGTCCCATAAGAATATTTAACTACCTACATGCAGGTGATAATCTCTCCTGATTGCATCCCCTCTTACCATACAACCAATGAAATTTATAGTGTCATCACCGCACATAGGTATTGAATTTCTATAACATGACTTTCCATGGTGAATATATTAAAAAGGAGTGAGATTTAACCATATAAAAAAATAACATATATTAATAGATACTACTAGAATAGTACCTCATATAGTCGATCATCCAATACATTGATCATTTGGTATCGACTATAAATCCTAAATCTTGCCTGATCCATAACCCTATCTGATATTTGGATATATAGAGTATGTCCACTTCGATGTCGCTAAAAATAAAAAGTTAGGATATAATGGACAACACATCCTCCTTAGTCTGTTTGACCGGTGACACTCCAACTGCCTAGCTGATGTGTCATAACTAATCTTGATCCTAAAGGTGTAATTATTATGGTACCTATTGTAATGGAAACATGTCAAATAGTCTGGTATAATCTCTGAATATGACCCATACAGTTGAAAGAACAAAACTCAATTGGGTCTCTATCACACTATGGCATCACCTGCCCATTCTATCCACACTGATGGCATACCACAAAAATACCACTATGGTTACTCTGACCTCAAATACTCCTATTAAAAGCCCTAAGGATGTGATTCCTTCTATAGGAGTAACTAATAACATGACTTGTAATTAAGGCTCTATTCCAAGTACTATCATTTTCTCTATAGTTTCTCTTAGTCATAAGATCATGATTTAAAATTTCAGAAAAGGTAGATATGTTAAATACATTCACCTAGTTGACTAGAAAAAGTGAATCACTAATGGTAGGTGAAGTTAGTAGGTGGTGTTGGTTGGTAGAAGCGGTAGTTTCCATCGATACGTAGCATCAAAAGGTATAATCAGTAGGTGGAATAGATAGGTGGCATAGGTAGGTGGCGTCGATAGGTGGTGTTCGTAGGTGGTGTCAGTATGTGGCAATGGTGAGTGGAATCAAAGAGTTGCATAAATGGCGTACTATCGATAGGATGTGTGGGTGAATCATCCAATTTTGAGTCACCCTATGGTGAGTCAAAAATCGGTGACTCAACCATTAGTGACCTGTGTTGGTGAGTCGCCCAATGGTGATTCATTTCCAATAGTTTTTCAAAATTCCAATTTTCTCCAGTTCTTTTAGATTATCCCCTTTAATGTTTTATTTGACGTAAATTGTGTTTAAAATCCTATTTGAGTGTATTATTTTGTTTTATAAAATTATTTAAAAAATATTTTTTTAACACTCTGTAGGCTTTATGTCATTCCAAATTCGTGGTAAATGTCTAATTTTAAAAGTTTGTTCAAAATGGTTTCATATCACTTGAGTTTTAGATTCGGTCTTTCATAGATGGACACTTTTCCCTTTTTTCCTTATTTATCTCATCTCTTGATACTCGAATGTCTGAGAGCCTTTATTACCCAAGATCCATGCATCTTTTCTACCCCCTTGGATTGCATTTCCCTAGAGTCTTTGGAAGCCCTTGTTTTGTCTGAGGAGGACATGGTGATTGTCTATTTCTTAGTATTTGTATCCCTTCATACATCTTATTTTTTCATGTGGGGTGGGTGTACAAATGTTTACAATGGTAAGGTAGTTGAATCCATTTTTAATAAATATAATTTAGTTGGGATGAAACCAATAAATAAGGGATGGGAAATATTATTCATTCTTTTGTTTTATTGTTTTTTGATATTTTGATCTATATAGGATATATTCATACTGAAAATCATGGTCATTTGTAATATTTATTTGTGCACCAATGATGACTTGTGATGGCTAATTTTTGATTATGTGTTGAATATATATATATATATATATATATATGAAATTTTTTAACCATGTAATTTTTTTAAATAAATGGATGTCCCAGGATCTAACTTTTCTTGTCATATCCCCTAAATTATCAAAGTGTATTTAAAGAAAAATGATTTTCTAAATATTAATACACCTTTCATTATTTGGTGGGTATTTGTGCTATTTTTGGTTTTTTGTTCTGTCTTTTTTCATTATGTGGTTGTATTGTGTTGGGGTAAAGAGTTTGACTATATGGTTGGATGGTACCAATGGTGTAATGGAATATCAGTTTGTAAGATTGAATGATTGTGGAATATATGGGATGTGTTTGAGTAATGGGGCAATCAGTTTGGGTTGATCCATGTTTATGTTACTGGTCATCATGTGTGTAATTTGTTTATGTATCGAAGATATTTGGTTTGGTTGGGAAGAGATGTTTTTATGGGTATGGGTATGAGATAGTGGTTATTCTATTTTGGAGGATGGATTGGGTGGAATTACTTTGAAGAATGATAATGTTTATGGTTTGTAGTTTCTTGAGTATAGATTAATTGAATAATTATTTTTCCTTAATAAAAATGATAATTGGTTAAATGAGTTAGTTGGGGGTATGTTTGAGTTGTGGATCATTGTAGATGGATTTAATTTATTAACATTTTATGTGACTTCTTATGGTGTTAATAAATTCATTTAGAGGTAGTAGTAGAGTTGGAAGAATCATAGAGTGGTATTTTGTTTTATTGAGACCCCATAGGTTGGGATTGAGTGTTTGATGCTATATATATATACATGTATTTTTCTTATGGTTTCTATATGTACACCAACCTAGTTGACCATAATGTTCCAAACACCCTGATTTTCACATGGGATTGTGTCTTTCCCAAACATCCAAGTGGGATGATGGATGGTTGTCCATCCGCTCTTCCCTGCTCCCTCTTCTAGTCGGTGATAGCCAAAGATTCTTTGGCCATGTAGTAGTTTGTGAGTCCAATGTGTATACGGGTGAGTTGAGTTTTCCTTGGTGTCTTCAAGTTAAAATGTTTTGTTTTTTCCCATGTGTATTTAGGATGTGGTGTGGTTTGTGAACCAGGTGTATGCGGGGAAGAAGTTATTGTGATTCCAAGGTGTGTGTGGGTGGTTTGTGATGTGGTACTTTCTGAAGAGTTGGGAGTTCAACGATGTGTTTGGTTAGTGTGTGCGAGCTTCTAATTAGTGGGAAATTGTTGTGGGGTACCCTATCATCGATGTGTTTAATATATTACTTTACATGACTTGTATTACTTGGTGAGCATGCCTTAGTGAAGTGGGGGTAGATAGGTTACCTTTTGTAAGAGTTTTTGGTTCATTTGTTTTCTTACATAAGCGTTAGTATGCTTCTACAACTTGTGCATACGAGACATTTGGTTTTCTTACTATGTATACATGTATGCTCACCATATGTTATGAAACTTATTTCGAGTTTCCAGGAGGACTACATGGACAATTCTAGGCATTATTATCTTAGACATTGGGATATTTCTTGATTCAATACATCGCCTTATTTTTTTGTATTTATTTTTTTGTTTTTCCTTTTATTTTTATCAGTTTTTCTTTAGACATGCATGTGGGATGGATTTTGGTTTTTCGTTAATATATAGTACTTAGTGTTTTTTTGGTACGGACCATCTTATCTCCTAATAGTTTTTTATTTAGAAATGGTAATGCCTCCAGTTTTATGAGATTCGATACCCTTGGTTTTGGTCGCCACTATAGGTCCCACTGGAGGTAGGACTCTAGGTTATTATCTCTCTTTATTCATTTCCATCTCAGTAGAGGCATCTTTTGAGGGAGTAGGTCATGAAATATTCACAAGATCTTGAGGTATATAATTTATAGTGAGATATGAACTTGTGATAGTAGTGGTGAATGTAGTTTCTCAAGTACTACAACATCAAAATATATTACACCTGAGGAAAGGGAAATGTCATTTTAGATTCTTTAATATGAAAGTCTCAGAAAGAAGTAGTATGGGAATCTGTGAATGCTTAGATGGAAATGGAGGTGTTATCGTCCTTTCACTTGGATAAAAGATGGTTGGTGGTAGAGGCTATCCGTTTAAGATAAAAGTGTAGTATTCTCTAATGCATAAAGTGAAGGAGAATCAATGGGATGACTCATAGGAAGAAGTAATGTGTCATCACATTGACAATGGTAATGCTCTAGAGGGATGGTTGGAGGATGGTCAGAATCAGATGTTGTTCTGTGGAATATTTTTTGTTCCAGTGGCGATGTGCATGGGAGTTCTCCATGAGTTTTGTAGATCACCTTTAGTTTTTAACCTAATAGTTTCCATGATTTACCATTTCTTGAGAGAGTATTTTTGTTGACCTTGGATGAAATGGGTGGTGAAAGATCTTGTGGATAAGTGTTTAGTGTCCCAGCAGGTGAAGGTTGAGCACTATGTTTCAGATGGTGTTTTGCAGCCACTAGACATACCTGAGTGGAAGTGGGATGAAATATTTCTATATTTTTTATAGGGTTACCCAATTCTAAAGGATTATGTGATACAATCTGGGTACTATTAGATCATCTGATGAAATCAGATCACTTCCTAGAGATTAAGGAGATAAGTTCAGTGGATTCCTTGGACAAGAGGTATGTGGACGAGGTGGTGTGGTTTTATAGAGTTCCAATATGTATCATCTTATATTAGGAATCATGGTTTACCTCTCCCATCTATAAGGGATTAAAAAATTGTTTTTTAGTCATATACACCACCTCACTTATTCTCACCCTCATATGGATTGATAGATAGAGTGGACCATCCAAACGTTTTAGGACATGATGAGGGTGTGCATCATGGACTTTGGTGGATCATGGGTGTGTCCATTTCCCTTGGGGTATTATTCTTACAGAAATTAATATCACTCTTCCATTATTATGACTCCCTTAGATTATTTGTATAGAATACCATGCCATTCACCTTTGGTTTTTATAGAGTTTGGGAAGGTAGTTGTTCTGGGTCCGGACGTGGTGTGGGGTATGACTGAGAAGGTGAAGCTTGCTCATGAGTGGATAAAGCCAGAACATGACCGGAAAAAACACTATGGTGATTTCAGGAGGAGGACCTTAGATTTTGGGGTTAGGGATCACATATTCTTGAATGTTTCCCATCGACATGGGCAATGGTGGTTTGGAAGAGGGAGCAATATTTCACCCAGGTTCAGGAGAACCTTCAAGTTGTTGGGACAAGATAGAAAAGTGGCGTAATAATTTAAATTTTCCCCATAGTTAGAGAGGATACATAACATATTTCATGTTTCTCAGCTTTTCTATTATCTTCACGATGTCTCTCAAGTCATTGATTAGGGGGAGTTTGATGTCGGATGGAACACAATTTTTGTGGAGCGACCAGTAGTGATTGAGGGTCTTCAAGATAAGGTGTTACGCGATTAGACAATTCCCTTGGTTCATGTGTTGTAGAGGTATCGTGTCCTAGAAGAGAGTACTTAGGAAAGCTAGAAATAGATTTGTGCTATTTACACATAATTTTTTGAGATTACCTTGTTATGTTTTTCTTTTGATGAGATCTTTGGACCTTCCTTTCTATGAGATGATTTGTTTCATTATTTCATAATTTGTGACAAATTCATAACATGTGAAATGTGGATGACCTAATTCCTAATCTAGAGGCATTAATTGAGTAGGTTTTCATAGATGATAGGGTTTCACTCCATCATTCGAACAACATAGGGTGGTTTATCGTTGAACATTTTTGTGCATAGTCATTAGTGGTGTTTCAAGCATAACAAGATTCTTTAGAAGAATCTCATGGGGTTGTTGTTCAGGCCCCTATTTTCTTTTTAGGTTGTTTTTGGATTCTGAAGGATGAGAAAAGTTTAATAGGTTTATGATGTAATGGCCCGAACCTCCCCAGCAAATTACATTGTGAAAATCTGTTGTTTAAGGTATTCTAGGAGGTAATAGTTGCTCATTTTAGTAGTTTTACAAAAATTTAGTTTTTCTAATTTTATCTCATCTAACGATAGGAGATAATGGTTGGTCATCCCAGTAGTGAGTCACATCGGTGACTCGAAATGATGATTTGAATTAGTGAGTGGCATTAGTGACTCGTGATGGTGAAATCTAATAGTACATAGTGTCAGTAGGTGTCATAATTAGGTGGAATCAGTATGTGGCATTGGTAGGTGGCATTGGTAGGTGACGTTAGTAGGTTGCGTCAGTAGGTTGAATTGGTAGGTGTCGTTGGTAAGTCCCATCAGTATCTCGAATCAGTGAGTAGCATTAGTGAGTCATGTTAGTGACTTACTAAAGGTAGGCCGCATCTGTTACTCATTCAACAGTGATTCACCCAATGGAAACTCATCCATCGGTGACTTGCATTGGTGACTCTCCCAACGATGAGTCGTTTCCAAAAGTTTTTCAAAATTTCAGTTTTCTCCCATTTTTACATATTCTACCCTTTAATAATTTATTTGGTGTTAAATGAAGTTAAAACCATGTTTGAATAATTTTTTAATTTGTTTCAGAGGATGAAAATATTTTTTGTTTCCCCAAAGGCATTATGTTATTCAAAATTCATGGTCAACATCCACTTTTAATGGGGAGTTCAAAATGGTTTCATATCCCTTGAGTCTTAGATCTAGTCCTTCAAATCTAGACATCTTTAATTCATTCTTTATTTCTATTTTCTCTTGATACATGGGTGTCCCAGAACATTTCTACCCCAAGGAGTTGTGCATCTTTGTTTCACCTTAGGATCGTCTTTACCTAGAGTATTTTGCACCCCCCCTATTTTGAGTAAGGAGGAGATGCTGATCATTTGTTTCTTGAGGTAGGGATCCTTTTATCCCTCTTATTTATGTAACTTGTGAGGTGGGTATTTTAATGTTTCCCATCGGAAGGAAGTTGAATCAATGTTTAATAAAAAAATTGAATCAACATTAAACCAATAAGCATAGGACATGAAAACTTTATGCGTGGTTTTAATTTATTGATTGTTGATATTGTGATCTATATGGGATACATGCCTATAAAATAAAATGGTATTTGGTGGTATTTCTTTGAAAATGTGGAAGAATTGTGAGGGATTGTTGTTCCTTATGTGTAGAATAGACATGTATATATTTAGTTGAATAACCACTAATGTTTGGTTAAATAAATGGATGCCCTAGGATCTGGAATTTTATATGATAATACCAGAAATATTAAAGTGTAATTAAATAATGAGTTTTTTCTAAATCTGAATAAACCATAACTTGTTTGGTGTGGTTGTGTGTTGTGTTCAGTTTTATTCTATATTTTTCCATGTATATGTTTAATGGTGTTCTATTAGAGAACATGGTTGTAAGGTGGGTTGGAACAGGTGGTGTAATAAAATCTTTGGTTGAGAGATAGATAGATAGTGGAATGGATGGAAAGTGTTTGAGTAGCAGGAGCATAGGTTTTGGTTGTTCCATGTTTATGTTATTAGGTGTGATGGGTGTGGAATTGTTATGAAACGGGGCTTCCATGTTTGTTTGTGATCATAGCTATTTATTATTATGGGTATGAGATGACATTTTTTCTATTTTGTAGGATGGATTGGGCGGAATGATTATTAAGAATGATAATGGCTATAGTTGGTAGTTTCTTAAGTAGGGATGAAAAGAATAAATTTTTTACTCAATTAAGAATGATAATTTGTTAAATGAGTTGGGTGGAGGTATTTTTGAGTTGTGGATTGTTTTTGATGGATTTCATTTATCATTATCTGAGGTTACTTTTCCTTATGTTAATAAATAAATGTATATATAGTAGTTGAGTTGGAAGTATCATACGATAGTTGGTTGTTTTATTGATAAACCATAGGTTGGGATTTATTTTTTGATACACAATTTACATACATGTATTTTCCATGTATTTTATATATGCACCCCACCCTAGTTGAGAACTATGTGATGAAAAACTCCATTATCACGGGGCAGGGTGTATTTCCCAAATGTCCTAGTTGGAAGATAGATGGTTGGATACCTACCCATCTGTTCTCCCTCTTACAGGCAATGATATCCCAAGGTTCTTCGAGAAGGTAGTGGTTTGTGAGGCCCAAGTGTATGTGGGTGATTTGTGTTTTCCCAAGGGTATTCATGATGGGATGTGTTGTTCTTTTGTAGGTATCTTTGGGATGGCATGTGGTATGTAGACCATATTTCTATGGGCGGGATGTGGTTGTGAAGCCTAGGTTTGTGCGAGGGGGTTGTTATATTGTTATTTCGAAAGAGGTCGAAGTGTCGGGATGTTTTCTGTTAGGTTGTGGGGCTAATTGGTCTAAATGTGTTGTGGGGTACACTATCATTGATATTTCTACAAAATTACATTACCCAACTTCTGTTACTTGGTGATCATGCCTTGGTGATGTGGGTATGTCAAGGATAACTTTTTAAGTGTTTTTGGTTATTTTTTTCTAATGTTATCATTATTATGGTTCTCCAATATATGCACGAGAGGCATTTGATTTTCTTACTGAGTATACATGTATTCTCAATCTGCATTTTAAAATTGATATCATGTTTCATGGGGGACTATAGAAACCATGTTGGGAATTACTAGCTCTGAATTTGTGACATTTGTTGTGTTGTTGTTGTCTTTAATTTTGGGTATTTACATTGGATATTATCCTTGTATTTGTTGTATTTTTTCATTACTAATGAATGTGGGGTGGATTTTGGATATTCTATTATATATAATTCATGGAGTTGTTTTGGGATGGACCATATTATTTCTTGGTCATGTTTTCTTATGAAAATGGTAATGTGTCCCATTTAATGTGATTTTATAACCTTGGCATTGGTCACCACATTATGCCCTATTGGAGGCAGGACATGAGGGTCGGTATCTCTCTTTGTTCATTTCTAGCTCGGGAGGGGAATCTTTGGAAGGAGGGGGTCGTGAAAAGACCATACTCAAAAAATATCACTCATGATAGATCATCACCAACTATAAGTGGTGAAAAGTGTTGTCAGTCATTAAAACGTTCCAAATATCCCATGTTGGGCATAGAACCCAGATATAGGTTAATGAACACGCTTTCTTGACCATCTATGTGTTTCTGATGGAAAAAGTAATCATAGAAGGTAGTATGTAATTCCACTTGGACCATGCCATGATGACAAACATCCTATGTATTTACATCCCATAAAATAAAGGAGGCATCACAAAGAATGTAGTTGGAAAGAATAACCCTTCAATATGGAGGTGTCTCAAGATGATTGAAGATTGAAATCCCAGAAAAGAATCATTAGCTCGTAGACAGCTACCCACTAAGAAGATAAAAGGACACTGGTGCTAGAATTCATGAGTCTGAGTACACATATTTGGTATAGTTCTTGGAGCACCCGTCATATACTACATCATATTTAGGAATCAATCTCTATACTTGACATCAGTTCCTAGTTTTTGAATAATAGGTTGTGCCTCAAGTGGCACCACTATAGTGATCAATAGTGGTTCAAGGCTCACCAACTATACAGAATGAGAATTTCGACCCTTCGATTGCTCGAATAGAGGACATCGTGGAGTCATAGTTGAACAATCTCCAAGAACATGACTCAAAAAAATATTGAATGATTAAACACTAGTGAACAAAGATCCTAAGGAAAATGGATCACTAAGAAGGTATACAACCCCAACTACCCGCATAAAAGGCCAGGGTATTAGAAAGTTTTGAAGATTTTATTTACATGTGTTATTTTATATTGAGGGTCAATTACATGTTGGGGAAGCAACTCTCATTAAATTTCAATTAAACTCTCTATTTACTAGAATCCATTTTATTTACAAGTTAATATTTATATTTTTTAATAGTAAGAATGTTTTATACAGAGAACATGGATTGACTAAATGGATTTTCATTCCAACATAATAAAGTCTCACACAATTAGTATCTAAAATCAACACCCATTTAGTTATATTCAGCTCCCATAGAACTCGTAATCCAAATGTAAACAGTAATATACGGTTACTCAACTTAGATAATTACCCATTTTAACTGACAAGGGACCATACACCTCATTAATTGAAACTAGTTTTCACTCAATCATATCCAAATCCCAAATCGTGTAACCAAGGATACATTGCTAATATGGGTAAAAACAAGATATTTGAGATTCCATTATCAATCTATATAAGAAAACACTATTTAGGTTGATTTTGAAGCATTATCCAACCAATTTACCTCCACTTAAAAAATTTTAAGTTTCACATGAATATATAAACAACCATGGATAAATTAAAAATCAAAAACAACATAGGATATAATAATAGTGAAATTCACATATATGGTATGGAATCTACATGGAATGTGAATTATAGGTTCTTATAATGATGAAAATATCAATTTTACTTTTAATTATATGACAATTTTACATATCTGTTATGTATATAAAACACCCTAATTCTTATTAATCACCCAATGGTGAAAAGGTATTAACTTTAATAATGGAAATATAGAGAAAAAATTTCCTATTCTAAGAAAACCTTTCATTTAACCTGAATGTGTATATTAGATAGTCCTAAGCATGACGTATGACAATGTTCCAACACGATCTAAATATCTTGTCTAAATTTCATATCTTGTAAGAAAAAAAAATAAAATCACCATAATTCCACTTTGTGACATCATGGACCTGGATCACTCCTGATTAGCCGAACCCAGTCAGCCACATGTCCTCAAGAGAACCTACCCATATGCAAAAATCTATCAACAAGAAGTGAGGGCCTAAAATGGGATAGTGTGGAAACCATTTCTTATATTCATATTAAAACAAAATGAATATATAACATATTAATAGAAATTTGAATAAATATAATAAATAAAATTAAATTGGAATTATAATAATCACCTAGATAATAAAAATCAACTAAAAAGATGAAAAATATCATATATAAGATGATTAATCATTGTCTCCATAAATATGGAGAATATGTGTACATGGAATCATGAATAAAGTTAAATACATGATGTACATAAGAATAGAAAAGAGACCAAGAACTATCTAAGAACCCAGATCTCATTCTCATTCATCTACTACCAATCTTCATCTTAAATCAAGCAAGTAAGTTAGACGTCTAAAGTAAAAATACTTACCCCTATCCATAACTATTATCATATTATATTCCTAGGTACCAAGAGTGGACTAGATAGGGTGTGACATAAATCTCAGTGTGAAACCACAAACAACATCTATAAAATCTAGAATGTGAATATAAACTGTATAGTGTGACAGTATATAATAAAGTGAAGTAATAGAAATAAATAAATAATACCATCTTCATCCTCATATTTTGTCTGAACATATATCCATTAAATTTCTTATGATTCGTTAATATAGATAAGACAAGTCAAAGTGTCAACGACACTAAAATAAGTCATTATAATAATGTAAGCATATTCTCTGGTGAAACCAAGGAATCCTTTACATCAGGGGTAGGCTAACTCATGGTAGTAAATCATGACATCTAAAAATAAATGGTATGAGTGTAATGTAAGTGGATTTATTCAGAAATTATACTATAATATATTCTTACTAATTTCATGTATCTCATCCATAATAATCTCAAGATAAGTATGATTGGGCTTTATGGGGTGAATTCATGTCTCCAAGTGTTTGAGTATACATATCTAAATCCAAGGACTAAATCCAAGGAATTCTAATATAAAAAAAGATTTAAATTTAATAATTTCAACTATTCTAAGGCATTCACTTAATAATACAATGGCTATATTTCATGGTGGTTATCACCAATGGAATCGGCATAGTGAATTGGAATTTATTCCTAAGAGTTATCATGGTATTCCCTCGGGAATCTGATACTGGATCAAGTATGACCAGTCCAATAGAAGAAACAATTTCTTTATTCTATAGGAACCTTATACATATTTCATAATTTAATTTAGTCCATATTTTAATCATGAATGTAAATAATACATAAGGTACATTCAATTTTTATCATCCCGAGTGACAAGATCAATTAAACTCATGCAAACAAGTTCTATTATTTATTAGAAAAATGATCTGGGTGTTATCTATACTTATATACATTACATTTATTAATTAATTAGGTTTATTACCCAACCTTTCTTCCAAGGTGACAAGTTTAGATAGGTAATTAAATAAATTTAATTCAATTTCATTATCATTTTTTAGGTTCATTCCATACCATTCATTAAACAATGACAAGGTGATGCAGGACATGAAACCAATAGAAATGTATTTATATTTAATTAGTAAATGTGATATCTAAAAATATACTTTTAATTAATCCATTTAATTATTCATTTAATTGTATAAGAAAAAATTTCATGATAAAGATCATGTCAGACTCAACCGAATGGCCCTGCAGTTAGACCAATCCTGGGTCATCAAGGCATAAATGATGAAATCAACCAAAATTAGTGGTCATGTTCAAGGTATCAACCTCCAAAAGTACAAAGTATATTTTTAAAAGGCTTTGAAATACAATAATATCAAGTATTTTTAATGAATATTAATTTTAGAATTATTTCCTAGTGAAACTACATGCACCAAATGGTGGTAATTTATAAATGATGAGACTTTTACAGAAAAGTCATAAACCACCCACACTAAGCCTATAGTTCTCTACTCTTATAGTATTTTACCTTAGATTCTACTATATTGAAAGAAAATATAAAAAAATATATCATATCCTAAATATATATCATATGATCTTGCCTCAAAATAATTTCGTAGAGAAGAATACAAACGGAAAACTGGGCCAAAGAACAAATTAACATACCAAGAAGAACCCAACAAAATGAAAGATGATTTGATCAGAAAATGGATGAAGATTCAATTTATGGGCCTAGTTTAGGTGGGATAGTTGACTTTAAAAGGGATATAAAAGAGGCATCATGTTTATTGAAGTAGAAAATAAGAGAGGGGTGATCATTTCTAGAATTTATGGGAGAAATTGTGTTTTACCCAAATATTACTAGGTATCATGGTTTTTTTGTGAGTTTTTACATATCATGCACCAACCGCATTCCATGGATTTCAAATAGAGGGTTATTTAATTATCTTAAACATTGTTATAAACATATCATGTCCAAACTGTGCTTAGTTCACTGCCCAATGGGGGAACTCGCCTGGATTGACCACACATTTTGAGAAACCACCCACTAACCATTTCATTTGGCATTACTATAAATATAATAAATATCTAATGGGTGTTAATCCCGATGAAAATTCTTAGGTCATAATTTTCACCTAGATATTACCTATGAAAATCCCCCCAAAAATTGTAAAAACAACGCATGTTGGGCTCCATAACTTCTACTAACTATTCATCCCTACATTTTCTTCAATGACTCAAGGTTCTAAGCTCTGAACAAACACCAGACACTTTCATTTCCTCCGTATCCTCTATAAAAATCTAGATAATGTCAAAATCAATGATTTGGACTAAAAAATAAAGGATTTGTACCTCATAGAAAAACCAAGATCTCACATAAATATTATAAACTTGTAATATTAATGGAAAATTTGTAGAAAACCCTCGAAGGGAATATAATTTATGTGTTTCATGAGTGATATATCATAATATTTTATCATCATAAGCAAAATAATAAAAATCCTTAGTGAATGATGAAATTGTAACATAAAATCATTTCCACTTTAGTAACATTGATTCCTAATCCCCATGAAAGTATAAAATAACATGGAACAAAAAATACCATTATTAAAAATAAACATATTATATTTCATTTCAAAGGGTCTATATATATATAGACCTCATAAAATAATATAGGTACATTATATAATATAGGTTTATAATGGGGAAAATTAAAAAAAAATACCTTACCAATTTTTTAATAATTTGAATCATAGGCCATAATAAATAATAATATCGAATGAAACATTAAATATCATGAAAACTAGCATCTTTAAGATATAACATATAAAAATTGTATTATATACACCACACAAAAGAAATTTGTGATGAATTTTCATATGTCTTCTGTAAATAAATGAGAGACTAGAAATCCCTTACATTATGACCTGACTTCCATTTTAGACATTTCAATCATTGTTATAATAAATATATTTTTATTATATATCTATTAAAGGAAAATATTTATATATATAAAACAAAATATGATTTTTTATGACCTTTTAATACCCATTTATTTACAATTCCATGTTAAATTTAGGATTCATGTAAAAACCACATTCTTTTTCAGGTATGTTACCATTGGATATTTTTTTCCACATTCTTTGATAATGATTTCATCATATAAGGAATTTTAAAAATTATATTAATATCATATATATTCATTATAAATATATTTTGACTAATGCATAAAATTTTGGTATAGAAATTGAAATACACCATTCAATGAGACGGTAGGTCGTACATATGCATTAATGTTGTTTTCATTTTATTTTTGTATTAGAGTAAAGAATGGAAATGATATATCATCATTGTAGAACCATTATTATGTCATAACTATCACATATTTTTATTTAAACCATCATTATGACCTTATATGTATTGTGTGGATAATCATTAGAGTTTATATGATCCTTACATTTGAGGTAATTATGGGTTATTATATGTTATAATGGAAAATGAAAGGCATGAGATAATCTTGAGGTTAAAATATGTTATGATCATTTTTGAAGATTTTATCTCGTTTTGGGGAATGTTTTAGGAATTATATAGTTTTGGAAAAAGGAAAACACGCAGACCGTGTGACAACCCGTCGTGTCGGACAAATCTGCGGGAATCGAACCCACAACCAAAGTGCGACTGGTACTTATCGCCTACCAATGGAATACGTGAAGTCCCTAGTTAGTTTGACTAATTATTTTTAGTAAGATGATTTTATGAATCAAGATTAAGTTTATTTTGGGTTATATATGGAAATTATTAACCTATCATTAAGAATCTATGATTATGTTAATTACTTTTCGATACGAGACTTTAAGAGAAACTGATGTTATTTAGAGATAAAAGTTATTTTGTACCTTGAAAGACTATGTGACTAAATCCTTCAAATATTTGGGTTTCAATCTTAGTTTGGTTTACTTTGAAGAATTTTATGGACAAATTGTTTATCAAATGGTCCTCATTGAATTTTGGGTTTTGTTGGACAAATTTTGGAGATTAAGAATAGATTTTCTTTTTATAAAGGGTTATCCTTTTCTAGATTATCTGATCTTGTACTAACCTTTTTGGTTTTGGTTTTGGTTAAAGTCTAAAGACATGGGAAGTATATAGTTCTCTTTTGTGGATTAGGTGATTCTCTAGAAGTTTATTATAGTACTCTTAATGTGAACAAGTCTTCCTAAATACTCATCTTTTGGAGATAATATGAGTTTGTGTAAGAAAACTAATAAAATTTGGAAGTCAACATGATAAGTGATTATGTTTCCTTATGAATAAATTCCTCAATAAAAAGAAACTTAAAACAAAAATATTTTCTATTAACTTTTCTTAATGGGGAATCGAATACCGTTTAACCCATCACAAGTTTGTGATTTTCTGGTGGTTAACTTTCTCCTAAACATGTTTTCTATCACTCTCCATCAGAACATGACCCTATGTTTTCTCCTCCATGTCCATGATTTCCTACATGGAATCCTAGTATGGGTTAACTCGGGTGACCTCTGTACTTCTTTTTCTTTATTTTAAAGTGATTTTTTTACCGACTCTTGTTCTGATGTGGGACTTTCAAGGATGTTTCCAAGCCCAATTTTAAAATTGTGAGGACTCAATTCCCAAAAGGGGGGAAGGATGTAACACCCCAGGTAAATAAAGAATATGACATTTCTATATTTATACATATTTTTGAATAAAATATTAATATTACTTTAAAGGGGACGCTATGCTCGATGTTGTACCCAATATGCAACAACGAGTTTCTTGGGAATCTTACGTTGCACTCTAATAATGAAATAATATTATTTTAAATTGTAGTTAATGCCTAGACATTGTAATGGAGGAAATGAACATAAATAACTAAAAAATGATTATATATGTTTGTCAAATATTTTTACTCTTTACAATAAATTTTAGAGGATTTAAAATGCGAATAAATCCAATTTTTAAGCATAAACATTCTAATATTCTTTAAAAGGTCGATTAACCGCCTTTCGAGGGCGAACCTCTTTTAAATCCACTTTTTAACAATTTTAAGTTTTATATTTGACAAAATAAAATTCTTCTATAGAATCAGGACATCAAAATTTACTTTGTGTAAATTTTTGGTATTTTTCCGATAAAGTTCATTTTTTTAATAAATAGTGAAAAATGTTGTATTCAAAACCACTTTTTAATCTAATTTATTTATATGATTAGATTATATTTTGAATTGGTTTTAAAGTTCAATTATAATATATTATTACCAATTAATCCAATTGTGGTCATTGAAATTAATTTCACTTTGAAATCGGACTTAAACTAATGTCAATTTTTTGATACTTATTGTTTCATAAAAACACGCTATTTGCTCTGACAGCGGAAATTAATTATTAAATTAACTAATGAAACTTATATGTTTTTAATTTTTTAAAATAGAATTCATTTTTGAATTTGGAATATCAAATATAGCTTAGGGTGAAATTTTGGTATTTTTCTGAAAAACTTCAATTTTTGATGAATTGTGAAACCACTAAATGGTACTTATAAAAACTGATTTTCCGTTTAAATGAAATTTTACCACCGATGTGTTTTGAATTTCAAAAATCCTACATACATGGTTGTCATTAAGAAGAAAAATTTGGCTCAATGGAATTAAAATAATTTTTTGGTGAATAGTAACTTTTAAGTTTTAATCACTATTAGGGGTAATTAGTGTAGTTTAAGGTAAAAACAATGTTTTAATAATATTAGATGAGCTTGACACATGTCTTACCCTTATTGGATGTGTCATGGCCGACCAAGACAATCCATGGGTCAACTTGGGGACCCCATGGAGCCACGTTGGTTGGGAAATGACATAAATAACTTTTTATTTAATGTAAAAGTAAAAATGACACAAACATGAGTTGTTTTTAATAAAACAATTTTTACATGGAGTTATACAAGTCAGATTTTTGACTATAAATTATCATTGGAGAGATAAAAAGATTTACTACATCATGATATTTTTTTATAATTTTTAGATATTAAATAAATAAAATTATTTATGACATCATAATGATGCAGCGATTACCTCTTTAATAAAGGATTTAAATAAAATGAAATGATAATGTAAAATATATGACCTACACATGTCCAAAACCTATTGGATTGGATGATTTAGAAACCTTATCATGTTATCCTAGAATTATATCAATGTGGGACCTTTTAAATCCGAAACTCATTTTCCAATAAAGTAACATTTCTTTACCTTCCAGGAGTGCCCCTCCTCTCCTCTTATAAAAGGCCCCCACATCTACCTCCTTACCCACACGTCCAAAGCCTTTGGCTCAGCCAACCCCTGCCCACTCTTTCTCTCCACATTTCTCTATTACTCCTAGAAGCCTCACTTTGGGAAGAAGTCTTCCCAAGGAATCCTTTGAGATCAAATCAAAAAGAGTTACCCGATTTTTAAGGTAATGTCTTCACTTGTGTTCTTTTGTTTTATTTTTCTTCTCCAACCCCCTAAACTCTTTTTATTCATTTCTTTTGTAAAAAATCAATTATATTCAATATACTATGATGTTTTTATAAGAATCATTCGAGCTACACTTACACACACCTACATCAAATGGTTAAAAAACATATTGTTTCTGTGGATGGTGAATTTCTGCCTCACGAAACGATGATTGTTCAACACTCATATAACACCTTAAAAGGTGTCCATTAAGATGTCACTATATTTATATATGATTTAAAATATGTTTATGTTTCTTTATTTTTCTTTTTTGGCATACCTTTATAGTTTCCATTGTGGGTAAACACGATAATTTCATTTTAGGAAGTGCGGACTACCGCCCCCTCAAAGTGATTTGATTCATTAATGCCATAGGTGGGATGTATAAAGGATGTATTTAAAGTTATTATATATGATTTATGTTACATATAAATGATGAATATAATTCTGGAATTAAAATATACATACCTCTCATTTAGTTTTAATTCCATTAATATGACATAGAAATGAAAGTAGCATTCATGCGTACGTACGGCTTACCGTCTCCATGAATGGTGCATTTCATTTCTTACCTCTAAATGATTATGTAATATCATAAATACATGTGTATTATGGATATATATGATATATATGATATCGAAATCATGAATATCATTCTGGATATAATGAACCTTTGACCACACGAACAACATGTAATTGTAAGAAGTCCACTTTCGACTTAAGAACAAAATATCGACAAAAAAACATTATTAACATAAATGATTACATAATGTTTATAACATGGAAATAAGTGATATAAAATGAATAATGAACTTTTAAAATGTTCTTAAGAAAGTATAAATTAACTCAAGTTTATTATTCAGGACGTTAAAGAACGATCGAGTCAAGTAGGACCCGAGGTAAGGGATCCTACTCCTCTCATTCTTTTTAAGTACACTCTTTTATGTCATTATTTTTAAGCTCATATTTCGTGTGATTGGGATGTTATTTTATATTACTCATACTGTAATTTTTATGTTCATATGATGAGAGACCCTATTCTCTCTCACCAATCCATTTTGGAAGTTTTGAGTGGCGCTGTTAGGCTGCAGAATTTTCGTAAGAGATCTAACCTCTCTCTTTCTTTTTTAAGTACTCTCCTTTATGTCACTTTTTTAAGCTCCTCTTTTTTATGTTGGGGGATGTTCTTTTATATTCCTGTTGTTGTAAACATTATGTTAATATTATGAGAGACCCTATTTTATCTCATCAATCCATTTTTGTATGTTTTAAGTGGCGTCGTTAGGCTGCCGAGTTTTCGAAAGGGATTTTTCATCTCACTTTTATTCCCGTGAGATTTATGCTACATTTGCCACAATTTCCTTTGAGTGGTGTATGTACTGCCCATTATTTTACTCATTGTGTAACATAATTTTATTTATGAGTGTTTACATCAATGTTTTATTGTCCTTCTTTCACGGGGTGTATGTTTCGAAAGATACCCATGTCGGTAAGGGAACCTTTCACCCTCCACTTTTTAAAAGACTTCTTTTGTTATGTCTTTTAATTCACATAACATTATGTTGGGATATGTTCTTCTATATCCTTAGTGATTTAAATTTTATGTCCAAGTGATGATATACCCTTTTTATCCCTCATCAACTCATTTTCTGAATTTTGTAGTGACGCCGTTAGGTTGTCAAATTTTTGCAAGGGAAATTTTTAACCAAATTTTGATTCTTTGGGATAAGATCGTACTCCTTGAATATGTCGTTCTATGAATATGTTTGAATGAAATCTGATTTTTTTACACTTAAAATCCACTTATATTTGGTGTATTAGTTTGTCACACATAATTATGTAATTGATTTATCCTTAATCCAAGGATACCGTCTTTGTAGGGGACTTCGTCTCAATCTCCTTTCATTGAGGCATATTTTGTTTTATATACAACCTTCTTTTATACGGTGTATATACCCCTTTTACTTTTTCGTTTATTCAAAAGGAATCTTTTTTATACTAAGCGTTTACTAAATGACAAAAGGGAACGTTTTTGTCGTACGTATGCGGCGAGAACGACTTCTCTGTCGTCGTGACCATTATTTGAGTTTCGGCTTCCTCTACAAGCCATACCTTCTTTTTAAAAGAAAAATAAATACCATGTTTTACCCTTCTTTTATTTTGGAATTGAAAATGGTTTTCATAATGTTTTTATATCAATGTGTTGTATTGATATCTTGTGATTGAAAGGTGGAAATGTTATGTTTCCTTTATGCATGTTTTATGTGATACGATTATGTTGTGGTTCTTGGGCATTATTATGAAGACTGGTGGTTTCGTGATAAACTAATGGCGGGTGAGCCCGATATAGATCTCCAATTCATTGGGTAACGCGAAGGGGTTAAACTTTAAGGTTTCTCCAAAGCAATTTCGGGAATATACTATGATGAGTATTCCAAACGTAACCAAGAGGTTTACTCCCTGCGTAAGAATGTTATGAATGCCTCAAGTTACCTTTATGTCTTATGATTTCTATGATTTATTCATAATTTTATGAGGTATGTTAAAGTGCTTATGTTTTATGGGTAAATTATGATTTCATTATTATGCATACATGTACTCATGTTTCCTTTCCATATTTTTATATCCCTTACTAATATTTTTATGCTCATCCCAAGTTTTTGAAATGTTTTTCACAGGTCAAGTGAAGGGTACATGATATAATGATAGTGTCAAGGAAGTGTCAAGAAAGAATCCATGTTTTATTTTAAATATGTTTCCGTTAATGGGAAAAATGAATACTATCTTTTATGTAACCACTTTGTTTAAATGTGGAATGTAATGCAAGTTTTATGATCTAATTGTCTAAAACTATAAACCAAAAAAGATCCTCAATGTGTAATCTTGTAATAACTCAAGAGTAAGTAAGGTTTAAGGCTGGGGCCTTATAGTTGGTATCAGAGGTCGGTTTATATAACTTTAGAGGTTAGGGTATTCTCTAGGCATAAGTGACATTACCATAATTTTTAGGATTTCAGAAAGAGTCCTAGTTTTAGATAAAGTGAATGAGTAATTATATCTTAGTGTTTACCTTCCTCATTAGTACATGATGGTTTTTTTGATATACTCACACTAACATTTCTATTTTTAGTGAATGGATGGATCTAGTAGGCACCAAAGAGACAACAGGTTTGAAGGAAACTGTGGTAGTTCTCTGATTAAGATACTAGATAAAATGGGGGATTCAATGAGGAAACTCGTGGTTGTTCTAAACCAACAATCAAGGAGTCATGATCAACCACTTGAACCTTGGTATGATCTGTAATGCATCATGTACGAGATGACCAATCGATGTGGAAGTTCAGTTAATAATTATAAAGGTAACCATTATAGTTTATATGATCCTTACTTTTGAGGTAAATATGGGTTATTATATGTTATTATGGAAAATGAAAGGCATGAGAAAAACTTGAGGTTAAAATATGTTATGATCATTTTTTAAGATTTTATCTCATTTTGGAGAATGTTTTAAGAATTATACAGTTTTGGAAAAAGGACAACACGCAGACCGTGTGACAACCCGTCGTGTCGGACAAATCTGCAGGAATCAAAACCACAACCAAAGTGCGACTGGTACTTATCACCTACCACTAGACTACGTGAAGTACCAGGTTAGTTTGACTAATTCTTTTTAGTAAGATGATTTTATGATTCAATAGTAAGTTTATTTTGGGTTATCTATGGAAATTATTAACCTATCATCTAGGATATGTGATTAGGTTAATTACTTTTCAATACGAGACGTTAAGAGCAACTGATGTTATTTGGAGATAAAATTTAATTTTTACCTTGGAAGACTATGTGACTAAATCCTTCAAATATTTGGGTTTCAATTTTAGTTTGGTTTACTTTGAATAATTTTATGGACAAATTTTTTATCAAATGGTCCTTGTTGAAATTTGGGTTTTGTTGGACAAATTTTGGAGATTAAGAATAGATTTTCTTTTTATAAAGGGTTATCCTTTTCTGGATTATCTGATCTTGTACTAACCATTTTGGTTTTGGTTTTGGTTAAATTCTAAAGACATCGGAATTATATAGTTCTCTTTTGTGGATTAGGTGATTCTCTAGAAGTTTATTATAGTACTCTTAATGTGAACAAGTCTTCGTAAATACTTGTCTTTTGGAGAAAATATGAGTTTGTGTAAGAAATCTAATAAAAGTCTGAAGTCAACATGATAAGTGATTATGTTTCCTTATGAATAAATTCCTCAATAAAAAGAAACAAAAAACAAAAATGTTTTCTATTATCTTTTCCTACTGGGGAATCGAATACCATTTAAACCATCACATGTTTGTGATTTTCTTGTGGTTAACATTCTCCTAAACATGTTTTCTATCACTCTCCATCAGAACATGACCCTATATTTTCTCCTCCATGTCCATGATTTCCTACATGGAATCCTAGTATGGGATAACTCAGGTGACCATTGTAATTCTCTTTCTTTATTTTAAAGTTATTTTTTTACCGACTCTTGTTCCGATGTGGGACTTTCAAGGATGTCTCCAAGCCCAATTTTAAAATTACGAGAACGCAATTCCCAAAAGGTGGGAAGGATGTAACACCCTAGGTAAATAAAGAATATTACATTTTTATATTTATCCATATTTATGAATAAAATATTAATATTACTTTAAAGGGGATGCTATGCTCGATGGCGTACCCAATATGCAACAATGAGTTTCTTGGGAATCTTACGTTGCACTCTAATAATAAAATAATATTATTTTAAATGATAGTTAACGCCTAGCCATTTTAATGTCAGGAATGAACATAACTAACTAAAAATGATTATACATATTTGTCAAATATATTTACTCTTTACAATAAATCTTAGAGGATTAAAAATGAGAATGAATCCAATTTTTAAGCATAAACATTCTAATATTCTTTAAAAGGTCGATTAACCACCTTTCGATGGCGAACCTCTTTTAAATCCACATTTTAACAATTTTATGTGTTATATTTTACAAAATAAAATTCTTCTATATAATCGGGACATCAAAATTTACTTTGTGTAAATTTTTGGTATTTTTCCGATAAAGTTCAATTTTTTAATAAATAGTGAAAAATGTTGTATTCAAAACCACTTTTTAATCTAATTTATTTATATGATTAGATTATATTTTGAATTGGTTTTAAATTTAAATTAGAATATATTTTTACCATTTAATCCAATTGTGGTCATTGGAATTAATTACACTTTGAAATCGGACTTAAACTAGTGTCAATCTTTTGATACTTATTGTTTCATAAAAACAAGCTATTTGCTCTGACAGCGGGAATTAATTATTAAATTAACTAATTAAACTTATATGTTTTGAATTTTGTAAAATATACATCATTTTTGAATTTTTAATATCAAATATAGCTTAGGGTTATGTTTTGGTATTTTTCTGAAGAACTTCAATTTTTGATTAATAGTGAAACCATTAAGTGTTACTTATAAAAACTGCTTTTCCGTTTAAATGAAATTTTACCACCTTTGTGATTTGAATTTCAAAAATCCAATATACATGTTTGTAATTAAGAATTAAAATTTGGTTCAATGGAATTAAAATAATTTTTTGGTGAATAGTAACTTTTAAGTTTTAATCGCAATTAGAGGTAATTAGTGTATTTTAAGGTAAAAACAATGTTTTAATAATAATAGATGAGCTTGAAACATGTCCTACCCTTATTGTATGTGTCATGGACGACCAATAAAATCCATGGGTAAACTTTGGGACCCCATGGAGCCACTTTTATTAGTAAATGACATAAATAACTTTTTATTTAATGTAAAAGTAAAAATGACACAAACATGAGTTTTTTTTAATAAAACAATTTTTACATGGGGTTATACAAGTCAGATTTTTGACAATAAATAGTCAATGGAAATATAAAAAGATTTCATAAATCATGATATATTTTTTATAATTTTTAGACATTAAATAAATAAAATTATTTATGACAACATAATGATGCAGTGATTACCTCATTAATAAAGGATTTAAATAAAATGAAAAGATAATGTAAAATATATGACCTACACATGTACAAAACCTATTGGATTGGTGGATTTATAAACCTTATCACCTTATCCCCGAATTATATCAATGTGGTACCTTCCTAAACTCATTTTCAAATAAAGTAACATTTCTTTACTTTCCAAGAGTTCCCCTCCTCTCATCTTATAAAAGGACCCCACCTCTACCTCCTTACCCACACTTCCAAAGCCTTTGGCTCGGCCAACCACTGCCCATTTTGTCTCTCCATATTACTCTCTTACTTCTAGAAGCCTCACTTTGGGAAGAATTCTTTCCAAGGAAGCCTTTGAGCTCAAATCAAAAAGAGTTTCCCAATTTTTAAGGTAATGTCTTCACTTGTGTTCTTTTATTTTATTTTGCTTCTCCAACCCCCTAAAATCTTTTTATTCATTTCTTTTGTAACAACTCCAGTATCTTCAATATACTAGGTTGTTGTTATAATAAGAATTCGAGCTACACTTACACACACCTACATCAAATGGTTAAAGAACATATTGTTTCTGTGGATGGTGAATTTCTACCTCACGAAACGATGATTGTTCAACACTCATATAACACCTTAAAAGGTGGCCATTAAGATGTAACTATATTTATATATGATATATAATATGTTTCTGTTTCTGTATTTTTCTTTTTTGGCATACTTTTATGGTTTCTATTGTGGGAAACGTGATAATTTCATTTTAGGAAGTGCGGACTACCGCCCCCTCAAAGTGATTTGATTCGTTAATGCCATATGTGGGATGTATAAAATATGTATTTAAAGTTATTATATATAATTTATGTTACATATAAATGATGAATATAATTCTGCAATTAAAATATACATACCTCTCATTTAGTTTTAATTCCATTAATATGACATAGAAATGAAAGTAGTGTACATGCGTACGTACAGCTTACTGTCTCCATGAACGGTGCATTTCATTTCTTACCTCTAAATGGCTATGTAATATTATAAATACATGTATATTCTGGATATATATGATATATATGATATCCAAGCCATGAATATCATTCTGGATAAAATGAACCTTTGACCACACGAACAACATGTAGTTGTAAAAAAAGTCTACTTTCGACTTAAGATCCAAATATCGACAAAACAAACATTATTAACTTAAATGATTAAATAATGTTTATAACATTGAAATAAGTGATATAAAAGGAATAATGAACTTTAAAAATGTTCGTAAGGAATAAAAATTAACTCAAATGTATTATTCAGGATGTTAAAGAATGATCAAGTCAAGTCGGACCCGAGGTAAGGGATCCTACTCCTCTCTTTCTTTTTAAGTACACTCTTTTATGTCATTTCTTTTAATATCATATTTCTTGTGATTGGGATGTTATCTTATATTAATATTACTGTAATTTTTATTTTCATATGATTAGATACAATATTCTCTCTCATCAATCCATTTTTGAAGTTTTGAGTGGCGTCGTTAGGCTGTCGAATTTTCGTAAGAGATCTAACCTCTCTCTTTCTTTTTAAGTACTCTCCTTTATGTCACTTCTTTTAATCTTATCTTTGTTATGTTGGGGGATGTTATTTTATATTCCTCTTGATGTAAAATTTATTTTAATATGATGAAAGACCCTATTTGATCTCACCAATCCATTTTGGTATGTTTTAGGTGGCGTTGTTAGGCTGCCGAGTTTTCGAATGGGATTTTTCATCTCACTTTTATTCCCGTGAGATTTATGCTACATTTGCCACAATTTCCTTTGAGTGGTGTATGTACTTCCCATTATTTTACTCATTGTGTAATATACATTCATTTATGAGTATTTACATAAATGTTGTATTGTCCTTCTTTCACTGGGTGTATGTTTCGAAAGATACCCATGTCGGTAAGGGAACCTTTCACCCTCCTCTTTTTAAAAGACTTATTTTGTTATGTATTTTAATTCACATAAAATTATGTTGGGATATTTTCTTCTATATCCTTAGTGATTTAAATTTTATGTCCAAGTTATGAGATACCCTTTTTATCTCTCATGAACTCATTTTCTGAATTTTGTAGTGACGTCGTTAGGCTGTCAAATTTTTGCAAGGGAACATCTTAACCAAATTTTGATTCTTTGGGATAAGCTTGTACTCCTTGAATATGTCGTTCTATGAATATGTGTGAATAACCTCTGATTATTTTACACTTAATATCCACTTATATTTGGTGTATTAGTTTGTCACACATAATTATGTAGTTGATTTATCCTTAATCCAAGTGTACCATCTTTGTATGGTACTTCATCTCAATCTCCTTTCATTGAGGCAAAAAAAATTTTATATACAACCTTCTTTTATATGGTGTATATACCCCTTTTACTTTTTCGTTTATTCAAAAGGAATCTTTTTTATACGAAGCGTTTACTAAATGACAAGAGGGAACGTTTTTGTCGTACGTATGCGGCGAGAACGACTTCTCTGCCGCCGTGACCATTATTTGACTTTCGGATTCCTCTACAATCCATACCTTCTTTTTAAAGGAAAAATAAATACCATGTTTTACTCTTCTTTTATTTTGGAATTGAAAATTGTTATCATAATGTTTTTATATGAATGTGTTGTATGGATATCTTGTGATTGAAAGGTGGAAATTTTATGTTTCCTTTATGCATGTTTTATGTGATACGATTATGTTGTGGTTCTTGGGCATTATTATGAAGACGGGTAGTTCCATGATAAACTAAGCGCGGGTGAGCCCGATATAGCTCTCCAACGCATTGGGTAATGCAAAGGGGTTAAACGTTAAGATTTCTCCGAAGAGATTTAGGGAATATATTGTGATGGGTATTCCAAACGTAACCAAGAGGGTTACTCCCTACGTAATAATGTTATGAATTCCTCAAGATACCTTTATGCCTTATGATTTCTATGATTTATTCATGATTTTATGAGGTATGTTAAAATGATTATGTTTTATGGGTAATGTATGATTTCATTCTTATGTATACATGTACTCATGTTTCCTTTCCATATTTGTATATCCATTACTGATCTTTTTATGCTCATCCCATGTTTTTGAAATGTTTTTCACAGGTCAAGGGAAGGGTACATGATATGATGATAGTGTCAAGGAAGTGTCAATAAAGAATCCATGTTTTATTTTAAATATTTTTTCGTCGATGGGAAAAATGAATACTATCTTTTATGTAACCACTTTGTTTAAATGTGGAATGTAATGCATGTTTTATGATCTAATTCTCTAAAACTCTAAACCTGAAAAGATCCTCAATGTGTAATCTTGTAATAACTCAAGAGTAAGTAAGGTTTAAGGCTGGGGACTTATATTGTTCATGTCGTAGATGTTAAAAGTAAATATTATTTTCAAATATATGGTAAAATACAAACAGGATTTGTTTGGAAAATGATATAAATATTCATGTCAAATCATTGTTAAATTTTTTTAACAAGGATAATAATGAATTTAATAAATATTTTTAAATTTTTTAAACACAATTTCCAAAACATTTTTTTTATAAATCATGGTTTTGGAAGGAAAACAAGTTTTCAACCAATGAAAAAAATAGAGATTATTTTTATTAAAAAATCTTTTAAAATATTGTGTACATAAAGAGAGAAAATTTAAGGTAAAAATTTTATTCACTGTAAATAACTGTAGGGGAAGAATATTAATGAGATTATAGAGATATAAGTAATCATATTTGATCATGGGAAAAATAATCAAGATAAACACCGATACATGATGATATTGAATCATAAAACACTTACCACTTTGGTAACATTGAATTATAAGCCCCGTGAGAGGATAAATTTAAATAAAACGTCAAAAAACATTAGAATAAATAAATTCCTGATATTACAAGTTGAGGGGTTGTATATGCACCTCATAAAAATTTTATGTTTATAATAAACCAATTACAAACCCATATATATATATATATATATTATAAGGCCCCACCCTTAAACCTTACTTAATCTTTAGTTATTACAAGATTACACATTGAGGATCTTTTCGGGTTTAGAGTTTTAGAGAATTAGATCAAAAAACTTGCATTACATTCCACATATAAACATAGTGGTTACCTAAAGATAGTATTATTCTTTCCCATCAATGGAAACATATTTAAAATAAAACATGGATTCTTTCTTGAAACTTCCTTGACACTATCATCATATCATGTACCTTTCCCTTGACCTGTGAAAAACATTTCAAAAAAACATGGGATGAGCAGAAAAAGCACAGTAAGGGATATAAAAATATGGAAAGGAAACATAAGTTCATATATACATAATAATGAAATCATACATTACCCAGAAAACATAGGAACTTTAACATACCACATAAAATCATGAATAAATCATAGAAATCATAAGACAAAAAGGTAACTTGAGGCATTCATATTCTTGCGTAGGGAGTAACCCTCTTGGTTACGTTTGGAATACCCATCACAGTATATTCCCTAAATCTCTTCGGAGAAACCTTAATGTTTCACACCTTCGCTTTACCCAATGCATTAGAGAGCTATATCGGGCTCACCCGCCCTTAGTTTATCACGGAACCACCCGTCTTCATAATAATGCCCAAGAACCTCAACATAATCGTATCACATAAAACATTCATAAAGGAAACATAACATTTCCACCTTTCAATCACAAGATATCAATACAACACATTGAAATAAAATCATTATGAAAACCATTTTCAATAACAAAATAAAAGAAAAGTAAAACATGGTATTTATTTTTCTTTTAAAAAAAGTTATGGCTTGTAGAGGAAGCTGAAACTCAAATAATGGTCACGGCGGCGGAGAAGTCGTTGTCGGTGCATACGTACGACAAAAACATTCCCTTTTATCATTTAGTAAATGCTTCGTATAAAAAATATTCCTTTTGAGTAAACTTAAAAGTCAAAGGGGTTTATACACCATATAAAAGAAGGTTGTGTATAAAACAAAATATGCCTCAATGAAAGGAGATTGAGACGAAGTCCCATACCTCGGGTCCGACTTGACTTGATTGTTCTTTAACGTCCTGAATAATAAACTTGAGATAATTTATACTTGATTAAGAACCTTTTTAAAGTTCATTATTCCTTTTATATCACTTATTTCCATGTTATAAACATTATGTAACTATTTAAGTTAATAATGTTTGTTTTGTCGATATTTGGTTCTTAAGTCGAAAGTGGACTTCTTATAATTACATGTTGTTCGTGTGGTCAAAAGTTCTTTATATCCAGAATGACATTCATGATTTGGATAGCATATATATCATATATATCCATCATATACATGTATTTATAATATTACATAATCATTTATAGGTAAGAAATGAAATGCACCGTTCCTGGAGACGGTAAGTCGTACGTTCGCATGAATGCTACTTTCATTTCTTTGTCATATTAATGGAATTAAAACTTAATGAGAGGTATGTATATTTTAATTCCAGAATTATATTCATCATTTATATGTATCATTCAATATATATATCCATTATATTCATGTACTTTTAATAGTACATTACATTTGGGGATAAGAAATGAAATGCACCGTTCATGGAGACGGTAAGCCGTACGTACGAATGAACGCTACTTTCATTTCTATCTCATACTTTAATGGGAAGAAATAATAATGATATATAGGTATATTATAATTCAAGTATAACATCATATATAATAACTTTAAATCCATCCTTTATACGTCACACATATGGCATTAACGAATCACATCACTTTGAGGGGGCGGTAGTCCGCACTTCCTTAAATGAAGATATCGTGTTTACCCATAATGGAAACCATAATGGTATTCCCGAAATGAAAAATACAGAATCTTACAGAAAAAAAAACATATTATATATCATATATAAATATAGTGTCATCTTAATGGCCACCTTTGAAGGTGTTAAAAGAATGTTGAACAATCGTCGTTTCGGGAGGCAGAAATTTTCCATCCACAGAAACAGTATGTTCTTTAACCATTAGATGTAGGTGTGTGTAAGTGTAGCTCGAATACTTATTATAACAACATCCTAGTATATTGAGGATATTGGAGTTGTTACAAAAGAAAAGAATAAAAGAGTTTAGGGGGTTGGAGAAGCAAAATAAAACAAAAGGACTCAAAAGAAGACATTACCTTAAAATCGGGTAACTCTCTTAGATTTGACCTCAAAGGCTTCCTTGGGAAGACTTCTACCCAAAGTTAGGCTTCAAGGAGTAATATAGGGATTTTTAGAGCCAAAATGGGCAGGTTTTGTCCGAGCCAAAGTCTTTGGCAGTGTGGGTAAGGAGGTAGAGGTGGGGGCCTTTTATAAGAGGAGAGGAGGGGCACTCTTGGAAGGAAAAGAAAAGTCGCATTATTTTAAAATGGTATTCGGATTTAAGAGGTCCCACATTGATTTTTTTCTAGGATAAGGTGATAAGGGATCTAAATCCACCCATCCAATAGGTTTTGGACATGTGTAGGTTATATATTTTACATTATCATTTCATTTTATTTAAATCCTTTATTAATGAGGTATTCACTGCATCATCATGATGTCATAAATAATTTAATTTCTTTTAAAGTCTAAAAATTATAAAAAAATTACTATGATGTAAGAAATCTTTTTATATTTCTAATGAATATTTATAATAAAAATTATGACTTGTATAACCCCATGTAGAAAGTGTTTTAGTAAAATAACTTATGTTTGTGTCATTTTTACTTTAACATTAAATAAAAAGTTATTTATGTCATTTCCCAACCAAAGTGGCTCCATGGGGTCCCCAAGTTGACCCATGGATTTTCATGGTCGGTCATGACACATCCAATAAGTGTAGGATATGTGTCAAGCTAATCTCATATTATTAAAACATTATTTTTACCTTAAACTACACTAATTACCTCTAATCGCGATTAAGAACTTAAAAGTTACTATTCACCAAAAAATTATTTTAATCTCATTGAACCAAATTTTACTTCTTAATGACAACAATGTATGTAATATTTTTGAAATTCAAAACACAGAAGTGTTAAAATTTCATTTAAACGAAAAATCAGTTTTTATAAGTACCACTTAGTAGTTTCACTATTCATCAAAAATTGAAGTTTTTCAAGAAAATTACCAAAAATTCACCCTAAGCTATATTTGATATTCCAAATTCAAAAATGAAGTCTATTTTACAAAATTCAAACAATATAAGTCACATTAATTAATTTAATAATTAATTCTCGCTTTCATGACAAATAGCATGTTTTTCTGAAACAATAACTATCAAAAGATTGACACTAGTTTAAGTCCGATTTGAAAGTGAAATTAATTCCAACGACCACTATTGGATTTAATGGTAAAAATATTTTTTAATTTCACTTTAAAACCAATTCAAAAGATAATCTAAACATCTTAAAAAATTAGATTAAAAAGAGGTTTCGAACTAAAATACAACATTTTACACTATTCATTAAAAAAATGAACTTTATCGGAAAGATATCAAAAATTTACACAAAGTAAATTTTTGATGTCCCGATTTTAAAGAAGAGTTATATATGGTCCAATATAATTTATAAGAGTGACCAAAACTATATTTAATGACGTTTTTCCATCAAATGTTGATAAGTGGACCTTTCGTGAAAATTAGAGTATATAAGCCTAAAATTGAATTCTTTTCGTATTTTAAGACTTTATCCTTTATTAAATAAATGTAAAAACATTTAACAAACATATATAATCATATTTTAGTTATTTCTATCCATTCTCGCCAGTACAATGGCTACGTGTTAACTAACATTTAAAATAATATTATTTTATTACTAGTGTACAACGTACGATTTCAAAGAAACTCTTTGTTGCGTATCGGTTACACTATTGAACATAGAAACCCTTTTAATGTAAAATTAATAAATATGAAAATGTATTATTCTTTATTTACCTGGGATGTTACATCCTTCCCCCCTTTTGGTAATTGCGTCCTCACAATTTTATTCACTTATCAAAATAAGTGGGGGTATTTATCCCTCATAAAAGTTTCAGATTCCCACGTTGCCTCTTCAACCATATGGTTTTTTCATAAAACCTTTACCTGGTGGATTACCTTATTTCGCAACACTTGCTCTCTTCGATCAAGAATCTGAACTGGTTGTTCTTCATAAGATAAGTTCTCTTCCAACTGAACTACCTCTGGGCACAAAACATGAGATGAATCTGGCATATACTTTCTCAGCATCGAAACATGAAAAACATTGTGTACCTGAGATAAAATCGGAGGTAATGACACTCTGTATGAAACTGATCCAACTCTCTCCAGAATTTCATATGGTCCAATGAACCTTGGACTCAGTTTTCCTTTCTTACCAAATCTCATCACATTTTTCCATGTAGAAACCTTGAAAAAAACATGATCACCTACCTCGAAAGATAGATCCTTCATCCAGTTATCTGCATAACTCTTCTGCCTTCTTGGAGCTGTTGTCATGTGTTTCTGAATCAACTGAACTTTTTATGTCATCTCTTCTACCAATCCTGGTCCCATCAGCTTCCTTTCACCCACTTCATCCCAAAATGCTGGAGTTCGACACCGCTTCCCATATAATGCCTCAAATGGTGCCATCTGTATACTGGAATGAAAACTGTTATTATAAGAAAACTCATCCAAAGAAAGAAATTGGTCCCAAATTCCCTGATAATCCATCGAACAAGCTCGTAGTATATTCTCCAAGGTCTGAATTGTTTGTTCTGACTGCCCATCTGATTGAGGATGAAAAGTTGTACTAAAATTTAATTCATTACCCAACGACTTCTGAAGGCCTTTCCAAAAGTTAGAAGTGAACTTGGGATCACGATCAGATACAATGGAGAGGGGAACTCCATGTAACCTGACTATCTCTTTAAGATACAAACGGGAAAGTTGATCTAGGGAAAAAGTATCACGTATAGCAAGTAAATGAGTAGATTTATTCAAGAGATCAACAATAACCTAGATTGCATTATTACCTCGAGATGTCTTCAGTAATCCCACAACAAAGTCCATGGATATATTCTCTCATTTCCAATCTGGCACTGGTAAAGGCTGAAGCATCCCTTTCGGTAACTGCCGCTCTACTATAACCTGTTGACATGTCAAAAACTTCACAGTAAAATCAGATATATCTTTTTTCATTCCATCCCACCTGTAATACTCCCGCAGATCTCTGTACATCATAGTACTACCAGGATGAACTAAAAACAGGGAACTATGAGCTTCACATAAAAACTCTCTCTTCAACTGTGAATCACAAGGCACACACAATCTCTTCCCAAATCTCAAAGTTAAATCATTATCAATGTTGAATTCAGGAAACTTAACTTTCTGAACCAGCTCTACCTTTTTCTGCAACTCATTGTCTTGCTTCTGTGCTTGCTTGATTCTATCTGATAGAGATGATCTCACTGATACCTGAAACGAAATAGAAGAACTTCTTACACCAACAACTTCTATGCCAAAGTTCATCAAATCCTTAACCAAAGGATCACATTCCAAACACAACATTTCTAATGAAGCATTACTTTTTCGACTCAAAGCATCATCCACTTTATTTGCTTTTCCCGGATGGTAATGAATTGTACAATCATAATCCTTGATTAATTCTAGCCATCTCCTCTGTCTCATGTTTAACTCTTTCTGAGTGAATATATACATTAAACTTTTGTGATCAGTATATATTTCACACTTTACTCCATACAAATGATGCCTCCAAATTTTTAAAGCAAAAAAACAGCATCTAATTCCAAATCATGTGTAGGGTAATTTACCTCATGAGTTTTCAACTGTCGTGAAGAATAAGTAATTACCTGATCATTCTGCGTTAGGACGCAACCAAGTCCTTTCAATGAAGCATCACTGTATATAACAAACTCACCATTCCAGGAAGGTAGTGCCAAAACTGGAGCATTCACCAATCTTCTTTGCAATTCATGAAAACAATCATCACATTCTTTTGTCCAGATAAACATAACACCCTTCCGAGTTAGCTTAGTCATTGGACTAGATAACCATGAAAAATTTCTAACAAACCTTTGATAATAGCCTGCCAAACCAAGGAAGCTATGAATCTCAGTTACATTTTTGGGTCTTGGCCAGTCATCCACAACTGTTGTTTTTTGCAGGATCAACAGTTATCCCATCTTTAGAAACAATGTGACCAAGAAAAGAAATTTGTTGCAACCCAAACTCACACTTTCTGAATTTTCCATACAGTTTCTTTTCTTTTAAGGTTTGCAAGATAACCCTTAAATGTCTTTCATGCCCCTCTTTACTTTTAGAAAACACCAAAATATCATCAACGAAAACCACCACAAACATATCCAAGAACTCATGGAAAATTCTATTCATTAAGTCCATGAATACAGCAGGTGCATTTGTTAGCCCAAAGGCATTACTAAAAATTCATAATGGCCATATCTTGTATGGAACGCGGTCTTCGGAACATCTTCTTCCTTTAGCTTCAGCTGATCGTACCCCGATCTCAAGTCAATCTTTGAAAAATACTGAGCTCCCTGGAGCTGATCAAACAAATCATCGATATGAGGCAAAGGATATATGTTCTTAACAGTGATGTTATTCAAGGCTCTATAATCAATGAAAAGTCTCATTGAACCATCTTTCTTTTTAACAAATAAAACAGGAGCACCCCATGGTGATGTGCTAGGTCGAATGAAACCTTTCTCTAATAAATCTTACAATTCCTCCTTCAACTCTAAAAGTTCAATTTGATCCATTCGATAAGGGGGTTTTGAAATTGGCTTAGCATCAGGAACTAAGTCAACAGTAAATTCAACTTCCCGATCTGGTATTATTCCAGGAAACTCATCAATAAAAACACCAGGATACTCATTTACCACTGGAACATCATTAATCTGAACAGTTCCCTTTTTTTCAACAATGTGTGCAAGGTAACATTCATTTCCATCTTTTACAAGTTTCTTGGACTCTTGATAAGTTATCAACAGTAAGGGTTCATTCTTGTACACAAACTGAAATTCTTTCTGAAAAGAAACTTCTTTAGCTCTACAGTCAATCTTAGCATGGTAAATAGAGAGCCAATCCATACCCAGGATAACATAAAACTCTACTAGAGGTAGAACAATAAGGTTTGTAAGTAGGTTTTTTTCACAGATAAGGATGGGAAGATTCTTATAAATTCTTTTTGCCTCAAAATTTCTCCTAGCTGTTTTTACCAAAAGTTCAGGAGTCATTTCTTGAGATGGTATTCACATTTTACTAGAAAAGTTTTCAGAGATGAAAGAATGTGTAGACCCCGAATCAAACAACACAATGGAATAATCTGAAAAAACAAACAAAGTACCTGATACAACTTCATTTGATAGCCCGACATCTACTGAAGTAGTTGCAAATGATTTCACCACCCCTTTCTACTTGTAGTCTAACTGCTTCCCATCACTCAAGCTCTTTGTGGGACACTCGTTTGCATAGTGACCCATCTCATTGCACTTAAAACATTTCACTAACTGTAAATCAAATTTGGTCTTACCTTCACCTTGATCTTTTTCAGTGCAATCACGAGCCTTATGTCCCATCTTACCACATCGATAGAACTTTCTAGAATTCAGAAGACATTCCCCAGCATGCCTTTTGCCACATTTATCACAAACAGGAAACTTAGATTTCTTACTATCAGACTTTTTTGAAGAATTCTTCCCTTTCTCATGCCAACTTGGTCGCTTCTTCTGCTGGTTGTTATAGAACACTTGATCATTGTCAAACTCCATTTCCACCTTCTCAGCATATCGAATAAGCTTTTCATAACTTTTAAACTCTCGAGAAGCTAATGCCCTTCGATATTTTGGCTTTAATCCTAAGTAAAAATGATTGATTTTACTATCAAGGTCTCGGATAAAATTTAGAGCATACCTTTCCAATCGAGTGAACCTTTCTTCATAGGTAGCCACTGAGTCTTCCTCTTGCCTCAATTCCAAGAATTTGTTTTCCATCCTAAGTTGAATAGCCTTAGGAAAATACTTTTCAAGAAACATACCTTTGAATTCATCTCAGTCAAGAGCATCATTCTCATCGGTGTCCCTGATATTTTTAACCATCGACCACCACTGATCGGCTTCACCCTCCAAACGGTAAATAGCAAGACTATCCTTTTGATTGTCTGAACACCCCATGACATCGAAAATTTTCTCCAGTGTTTTAATCCACCCTTCAGCTAAGACAGGGTCAGATCATCCTCTGAATGATGGGGGATGTTGCCTCATGAAATGTTCCACCACTGACATGTTCCTCTGCAGTTGATCTAGCTGATCTCGTGCATGGATATCACCGCCATTTATCGCTTGAGTCAACTGCACCATTACTACAACAAACTATTCAGTTCCAATTCCGACCATCTCAGGATGCTGATTCAAAAGGTTATTTCATTCTGTATGCCTTCCAAGCACTGCTTCCATGTTTCCTCTGTGGAAAACCATTCTGAACAGACATGTCTTAGATGAAGCAACATGGTAATCTTCAAATATTATATCACTTCAATTTGACCATAAAAAAAATATTTTTGGATAATCATTTAATAGAATTCTATCTCCAAAAGTTATCTAAACTGACCTCTGATACCAACTATAAGGCCCCAGCCTTAAACCTTACTTAATCTTGAGTTATTAAAAGATTACACATTGAGGATATTTTCAGGTTTAGACTTTTGGATAATTAGATCATAAAACATGCATTACATTCCATATATAAACAAAGTGGTTACCTAAAGATAGTATTCTTCTTTACCATCAATGGAAACATATTTAAATTAAAACATGGATTCTTTCTTGACACTTCCTTGACATTATCATCATATCATGTACCTTTCCCTTGAAATGTGAAAAACATTTCAAAAAAACATGGGATGAGCATAAAAATATCAGTAAGGGATATAAAAATATGGAAAGGAAACATAAGTTAATATATACATTAGAATAAAATCATAATTTACCCATAAAACATAGGCACTTTAACATACCACATCAAATCATGAATAAATAATAAAAATCATAAGACATAAAGGTAACTTCAGGCATTCATAACATTCTTACGTAAGGAGTAAGCCTCTTGGTTACGTTTGAAAACCCATCATAGTATATTCCCTAAATCTCTTCGGAGAAACCTTAACGTTTCACTCCTTCGTGTTACCCAATGCATTGGAGAGCTATATCAGGCTCACACTCCCATATTTTATCATGGAACCACCCGTCTTCATAATAATGCCCAAGAACCTCAACATAATCGTATCACATAAAACATGCATAAAGGAAACATAACATTTCCACCTTTAAATCACAAGATATCAATACAACACATTGATATAAAAACATTATGAAAACCATTTTCAATACCAAAATAAAAAAAAGTAAAACAAGGTATTTATTTTTCTTTTAAAAAAAAGGTATGGCTTGTAGAGGAAGCCAAAACACAAATAATGGTCATGGTGGCGGAGAAGTCGTGGTCGCCGCATACGTACGACAAAAACATTCCCTTTTGTCGTTTAGTAAACGCTTTGTATAAAAAAGATTCCTTTTGAATAAAAATAAAATTAAAAGGGGTTTATACACCATATAAAAGAAGGTTGTGTATAAAACAAAATATGCCTCAATGAAAGGAGATTGAGACGAAGTCCCATACCTCGTGTCCGACTTGACTCGATCGTTATTTAACCTCCTGAATAATAAACTTGAGTTAATTTATACTTCATTAAGAACCTTTTTAAAGTTAATTATTCTTTTTATATCACTTATTGTCATGTTATAAACATTATATAACCATTTAAGTCAATAATGTTTGTTTTATCGATATTTGGTTCTTAAGTCGAAAGTGGACTTCTTACAATTACATGTTGTTCGTGTGGTCAAAGGTTATTTATATCCAGAATGACATTCCTGATTTGGATAGCATATATATCATATATATCCAGCATATACATGTATTTATAATATTACATAATCATTTAGAGGTAAGAAATGAAATGCACCGTTCATGGAGACGGTAAGCCGTACATACACATGAACGCTACTTTCATTACTTTGTCATATTAATGGAATTAAAACTTAATTAGAGGTATGTATATTTTAATTCCAGAGTTATATTCATCATTTGGATGTATCATTAATTATATATATCCATTATATACATGTACTTTTAATAGTACATTACATTTGGGGATAAGAAATGAAATGCACCGTTCATGGAGACGGTAAGCCGTACGTACGCATGAACGCTACATTCATTTCTATCTCATACTTTAATGGAAATAAATAATAATGATATAGAGGTATATTATAATTCCAGTATAACATCATATATAATAACTTTAAATCCATCCAATATACATCTCACATATGGCATTAACGAATCACATCACTTTGAGGGGGCGGTAGTCCAGACTTCCTTAAATGAAGATATCGTGTTTACCCATAATGGAAACCATAAAGATATGCCCAAAATGAAAAATACAGAAGCATAAGGAAAACATAAACATATTATATATCATATATAAATATAGTGTCATCTTAATGGCCACCATTGAAGGTGTTAAAAGAATGTTGAACAATCATTGTTTCGGGAGGCAGAAATTCGCCATCCACAGAAACAGTATGTTCTTTAACCATTAGATATAGGTTTGAGTAAGTGTAGCTCGAATCCTTCTTATAAAAACATCCTAGTATATTGAGGATACTGGATGTTTTACAAAATAAACTAATAAAAAGAGTTTAGGGGGCTGGAGAAGCAAAATAAAACAAAAGGACTCAAAAGAAGACATTACCTTAAAATCGGGTAACTCTCTTAGATTTGAGCTCAAAGGCTTCCTTGGGAAGACTTATCCCCAAAGAGAGGCTTTAATAACTAATAGAGGGATGTGGAGAGACAAAATGGGCAGGTTTTGGCCGAGCTAATGGCTTTGGGAGTGTGGGTAAGGAGGTAGAGGTGGGGGCCTTTTATAAGAGGAGAGGAGGGTAACTCTTGGAAGGTAAAGAAAAGTCACTTTATTTTAAAATGGTATTCGGATTTAAGAGGTCCCACATTGATGTGTTTCGAGTATAAGGTGATAAGGGTTCGAAATCCACCCATCCAATAGGTTTTGGACATGTGTAGGTCATAGATTTTACATTATCATTTCATTTTATTTAAATCCTTTATTAATGAGGTAATCACTGCATCATCATGATGTCATAAATAATTTAATTTATTTAAACTCTAAAAATTATAAAAAAATACTATGATTTAGGAAACCGTTTTATCTTTCTAATTAATATTTATAACAAAAATTATGACTTGTATAACCCCATGTAAAAATTGTTTTAGTAAAATAACTTATCTTTGTGTCATTTTTACTTTAACATTAAATAAAAAGTTATTTATGTCATTTCCCAACTAAAGTGGCTCCATGGGGTCCCCAAGTTGACCCATGGATTTTATTTCTCGGCCATGACACATCCAATAAGGTTAGTACATGTGTCAAACTCATCTCATATTATTAAAACATTATATTTACCTTAAACTACACTAATTACCTCTAATCGCGATTAAGAACTTAAAAGTTACTATTCACCAAAAAATTATTTTAATCTCATTGAACCACATTTTACTTCTTAATGACAACCATGTATGTTGGATTTTTGAAATTCAAAACACAGAAGTGGTAAAATTTCATTTAAACAAAAAATCAGTTTTTATAAGTACCACTTAGTGGTTTCACTATTCATGAAAATTGAAGTCTTTCAGAAAAATACCAAAAATTCACCCTAAGATATATTTGATATTCCGAATTCAAAAATGAAGTCTATTTTACAAAATTTATAACATATAAGTCACATTAATTAATTTAAAAATTAATTCCAGCTGTCATGACAAATAGCTTGGTTTTATGAAACAATAAGTATCAAAAGATTGACACTAGTTTAAGTCCGATTTCAAAATGAAATTAATTCCAACGACCACTATTGGATTTAATGGTAAAAATATTTTCTAATTTCACTTTAAAACCAATTAAAAAGATAATCTAATCATCTTAAAAAATTAGATTAAAAAGAGGTTTTGAATTAAAATACAACATTTTACACTATTCATTAAAAAAATGAACTTTATCGGAAAGATACCAAAAATTTACACAAAGTAAATTTTGATGTCCCGATTCTAAAGAAGAGTTATATTTGGTCCAATAGAATTTATAAGAGTGACCAAAACTATATTTAATGATGGTTCACCATCAAATGTTGATAAGTGGACCTTTCGTGAAAATTGTAGTATATAAGCCTAAAATTGAATTCTTTTCGTATTTTAAGACTTTATCCTTTATTAGATAAATGTAAAAACATTTAACAAACATATATAATCATATTTTAGTTATTTCTATCCATTCCCGCCAGTACATCGGCTACGTGTTAACTAACATTTAAAATAATATTATTTTATTACTAGTGTGCAACGTACGATTTCAAAGAAACTCTTTGTTGCGTATCGGGTACGCTATCGAACATAGCAACCCCTTTAAAGAAAAATTAATAAACATGAAAATGTATTATTCTCTATTTACTTGGGATGTTAGATATATTATACCATTTATGATTTACTTATGACCTTTTATTACCATTTTATTAACAACTCCATGTTAAAGTCATGTTTTATACAATAACTGCTTTGCTTTTCATGTTAGTTTCATGATGTTAATTTTTTCATTTTAAATTGATCATGGTTTAATACTATAAAAAAATTAACCATTATTTAAATATAATATATATTTAATATATCTTTATTTATAGTAATCATTAAAATTTAGTGATAGAAACTTTTATACAACATTCATGAAGACGATATGTCATACAGACACATGAATGTTGTTTCTTCATTATTTTCATAATGAAATAATGAAACTAAAACAATATATTATAATTATATATTAATTTATCTTACATTTATATTACATATTTACATGTATAACATCTTCATTACTTTCCATGTAATGTGTGAATGAATCACATCACTTCGTGTGGTAGTATTTTTCCATATATTGGAATGATGTTATCGTATTCCCAAAAAAATTAAATAATGCCAGTATGTGTTATATATTAGTTCTAAAATCATAAAAAAAATTATAAAATTAATATATAAAATATAAATATATCATTATAACCATTCTTGAGATTTGGTAGAGGAGAAATTAATGACTTCAGTTCGTCAGGCAGTTGTCCGCTTTACAAACAAACTATGATTTCATAACCCATTTGATTAAAGTGGAGATGGTTGGCGGTCAATAATTTTACAAAAAAACATATCATTATACAAAATACATCAATTTAATCATATATAATGGATTAAATATAATATAATTGTCTGTAGGAACAAATAAAATAAAAAAACACACGTTGAGGAACGTTACCACGTCCTGAGGTATCCTCCTTAGGTTTACACAAAAATCCTTCCTATGATGGATTTTTTAAAAAAAATATGGATCCAATGATGATAGGAGAGAATAATGGTAGGTATTATGGTATTTTATGTTCAGAAAAAAGGTTTTAATGGTTTAAAAGAGAGAAGAGAATGAGTGTCCATTTATATGTGAGGTTAGTGGAACACCTGTATTGTTTTGAAAGTAAGAATATCACAATTGTTTTTTCATGTCACAAGGAAATAATAAGGATAAAATATTGATCCTAGAAGATATAATTTCAAAATAATGAATTAAAATGGGTATTGGATAAGTTTTTTATTTTTTAACCCTATTTATTTTAGTTAATCCCCAAGTGAACACATTTTTACCCTACAATGGTAAATAATTTATACTTTTCTAAATATTTATTTTTTCCCAATATTTAAGTTAGACATTTATAAAATATAAATTATTAAGATTAAAAATTTGGTATACATTTTTATATATAAGATTCACATAATTGTTAAATTTTTATATAAAATTAATCTCACAAACGTGATAGGAAAGTAGATTTTCTAATAGAAAATGTTCAAAGTCTACATAGTTTTTTATCCAAATTCAATATCATATTGATTAAAAATACCTAAATTGGACTAATAGATATATAATTTAACCGATTTTACTTTAAAACCAATTTATAATATAATTTATATTTATTAATATTTTATACAAAAATTCAATTTTCAATTAAAATTTAGTATTTTTACACTATTCATCAAAAAATTAATCTCACCATAAAATTAAAAAAAATAACCCTAATATAATTTCAAATGGTGATTTACTTAATTATTTATATTTTTAAAAAAACTATTTTAAAAGTGGGTAAAAATTAAATTTTAATCCAAACTCTATGATGTGATGAAAAAATAGGTTTTCAAAAATTATATTTTTCACGAGAAAGGTTATTTTATATTAACTCTATGTATAATAATAATAATTATATGAATAAAAATTAAAATAAAATAATATATAATATATTTATTTCTTTTAAATCATTCTTCATTAGTGATTATTTGAATTAATCAAAATGTAAAAACATCATTAACCATAATGCAGTTTTCAGAAAGAAAAAAACCAATTTTTAAACAAAAAAACAAATTTAGACGAAAATACACTATTTTTTTGACCAGAAAGTAATTTAGTATATTAAATATAGACAAATAAAAATTCAATTACATTAAAAAATATTATAATAATTCACATTTCTAAATTTATTTAAAATAAATTATTTTTTTACAAAAATCCGTATTTTTCAACAATCATTGAAAAATTAATATTTACTAAAAAACACAAATAATATTCCAAAAAATTAATGTTAATATGTTGGTTTCAAAAATGAATTTAATTTTATAAAAAAATTATAAATTATATATAAATTAAATAGAATTTTGTTTATAAAAATCGTATGAAATCATTTTGAAGAAAAAATATTTTTGATGAATAGAATCATTTCACTAAAATATTTATATCATAGTTCAATAAATAATAGTATCATGAGTATTTCATGATTTCATAAAAAAATATTGTTTCTTGTAACTAATGATTAAATCGGTGTCTTGTATAATTCGATCTATACTTAGTGTTACATTTATCAGAAAATATCAAAATGAATATAGTCATATGAAATACAAATATTTCACTAAATGTTGGGTTATTACATTCTACCGCATAAAGATTAATTAATCCCTTGAAATTTTTATGGCTCATCAATGGTTTAACATTTGAAAATTCTTTCATAGAATCCCACATAATATAACTGAACAATAAAACATCATTTAAAAAGGAAAATATGAAAAAACAAAGGTTACCCAAAAATATTAATAACTATGTTTCCACATAGGATAACATGAGAGGAAATCAAAGGATTGGACTGGTAAGAAAAGAAAAAATATCTTTTTAGAGTGATATATTCCACTGATGAAAATAAATTGGGTGGTCCATATAAGGTTAATGATCATTAAACCATAAACCAAAGAGGTATGAATAAAGTCATTGATATATTAAAATATAATGATAATTTGAAAAAAATTTATTAAAAGATCCTTTTTATAATGTTGGGAAATTTTCTTGAGCATGTACCATTACTTGATTCTGTTATATTTTATAATCATAATCATATAATTTGGTAGTACCATGAGGAATTTACACTTTATTTAAAAATCTAAGAGATTATTTTTCATGTATGATGCTCTAAATATGATCCGTGAAATAATTATAAGTCATTCCTTTTATCACTAGCAATTATCAAAACAAAATGGATAGCACAAGTTATGCATAAATATTTATATGGTAAAATAGTACATTAATCTCTAAACCCACATCAAAATTTCAACATAAACCATTCCATAAATTGTTAACTATATAAACCGTACAAAATATAAAATTAAAAAAAATAATTACACTAAAACTCTCAAAATCAACATTATATAATTCCACCAAATATCAAAATTTAGGGCAAGATTGTCACACACAAAATATGTGAATACCATAGTCATATCTTTTCTTATAACTTTGTAATAAATGTAATTACCGAAAAAATAAAATTAAAACATACAAACATCATCATTCATTGAATAAAGCCACAAATTTTTGAATATCATCCATAAAAACAATATATTTATAAAATCCGTTAATTATAACATAATACACTTTTTCTAGAAATAATTAATCAGGACCAAGGTTATCAATACTATCTAATTTTCATTATCCATGTCAATATTATCTTCATCCTAACATAATAATGAAAAAATTAATGGTTTTAATTCCCATAATCATGTATTTTCCATAAATATTACCTTTCCATTCAATCAATTTTCCTCTTCATCAACAACATTCCAAATATTCTTTAAATTACAAAATAAAAAACATATACTGAATAATACTTATTTTTTAATAATTCATCAATTCCAATACATAAATAAGACAATTATACAACATTATTATCAACCCAACAACTAGAATTCATCATCATATTTCTTAATACCTCTTTCCTTTCATATGACATTTGAAGTCAATTCATCATCAACATAAAAATTAGTACTCCTAAAAAATTGTTGATTCTATTCATGAGGTTTCACCTTAGGACAAAAATTTATTTTATTACTTAAATATTACACATTTAAAAAATTCCAACGTCAAATATATCTTAGGTAGAACAAAAATATAATCTATTATGTTAATCGAAATTTTCATTTTTCCTCTACAATTAATGGCTTTGTGTATTTCTTTTCCATGTGTTAAACATATTGTTTTTCCACTAAAACAATCTCTTGAGTGATTAGATAAATATTCTACACATATAGTAATTTTATCCTTCTTTCCTCCATCATCACCAACACCCAAACTCTTGGAGAGATCAATCCTTATATTCCATGGTCAGTGTGAGAGTCTATTATGGTTCATATTGTTAATCATGTCCTATGATAACAAATTAGGCATAATCACGACATCCTTCACTCTGGTCATCATCGTATTTTGATTCTCATAATTTAATTTTTCATCATATTCATGGTCATCCCAGTTTATTCTAGTTCACACCAATTAATAAAATAAAAAATAATTGTGTGAAAATCACCAATAATAGTGTGGAACAAAATAATCATAAAACTAAATTTTTATACATTTAAATCTTGACACCTTATTTTAAATTTGTGGTACCATGGGATATTCCTATGGAATCCATATTCATCATCTATTTAAATCCTTTCTTGATGTTTTACAAGGGTTTTGTCAATTTCCAAATCATTTCCTATGTGAGTGCCAAACCTGGAGTACAGTAAGGCTCATTATCTTGCATCAGTGACGATCGAGTCTAGATCAATGAACCCTTTCTAGATTAATTACCCCTATGTTTTTATGTTACAGGGACACATCCATCTGTAGTATCAAAAATAGGATGTAATATTTAGGAAACTGCTTTCTCTATCCTTTTCAAAAAATCCTGGTAATTTTTCCTATTCACTGACTCATCATTTGACATTTCCTCAGAGACATCCCTAAACACATCCATATAAATATCCTTGAATATTTAACTAAATTTATCTCATATTATTCTTCATCGGGTAACTAAACCGTTACTCTAATACCAACTATATTGGACCTAGATTTTCATATATGGATATAACATCTTTTTAAATAAATATTAAAAAAAATTCAAAAACACATGCATGAGGACCATAATATTTTAGTTTCTTTTCAAAATATTAAACACAAACAACGGGTCCATAGGTAATCTATATCATCTCTTAATGTGTCCAAAATAGATATAACTCTTCATAGATATATCATACATAATAAATTTCCTCATAACCTATAAAAAAGGGTGAGATGAGATGCTTGTTAATGGTAGACAAGGGAGATGTGTAATACTAAAATAAATATAAGGGAATGAGAACATGGGAATCTCATTTTTATTCAATACCCATCACATCAATGATAAAATACAAAATAAGGACAGAATTATTGGTAGTTCAAAATACTTGAATCATAATGATATCAAAGAACAAGAGTCATGAGAAAATAAAATTTACATAAAAAATTATATAGTGTCATAGACATACGCATATAGATTCATTTTGATCGTAGTCAATTCTCACTTCCAAGTATATCATAGTGGAATGGGTTCAATACACAAACCAATATAGTTGTCAATGTTCAATCTCATGACCATCATATTTGGAAAGGACCCTTACCAAACCAGGTTCACTCCTCGTTCTAGTCCTTTCTATATCATGAGATATAAATAATTACCCAATGAATTAACGGGGGATATAAGTCCCCAAATATAGCAATGAAACCCATATTTAGGTGTTTAAAAGGATTTTTTAAAATTCATTATATCATAACCCATTAAATGTAATGTGTTTCATAATGATTTCATCATATCAAAAACTAAATCAAATAGAGAAGTTTCAAAATCGTTTCATCATTAAATAACCTGTGAAAAAATATTAAATATTCATACGTTTTGTATCTTGATATTAAACATGAAAAATAATTGGGTTTCATATGAATTTTTTCATGGTATATCCCATGGAAACAAAATTAGGTTTCTTAATAAATTTATCATGGTATAACCAATTGATGAAAAATGAGACTCATAAACATCATATCATCATAAATATCAACCTTTCAGAGAAATAATAATGATGGTATCCATGGATCAAATCTTTTATAATTCATAGTTAACATTTATAGATTTCATCTTTGATAGAAATTACTTTTATTGATAATTTAAAACATTTCATGAAGAAAATATATGTTCCTCTTTAAAAAACACTTTTTAAAAAATAATAGTTTTCTAAAATCATATTCATCTTGAAATCCTTTATTTAAAATCAAATTATTTCAAAACATTTAATAAAAACCTTTTATTTTTAAATAACACTGAATACTAGTATGGGAATCCTGAAATCATTTAGTCGTCATGACATCGGGAAATATTGTTCTTCTTGGTCATGTTTAAAATAAATATTGTTTTCATGTTTTTAGTAAAATTAGAAGCGGAATTGTTTGGAAAAAGATATGAAGATTCCATTAAAATGTATTTAAAAAATAAAAAATTGATAAAAATTTAATTAATTAGTCATTTAAAAATGGTAAAAATCATTTTGGAAATCATATTATTAGAAACCATGTTTTTGGAATAAAAACAAGTTTTTGACAGAAGAATGAAATAAAAATGATTTTTCATAAAAACATTTTATTGAAATATTTGCTACATAAAGAGAAGAAAATAAAAAAAAATATTCAACAAAAAATACCATAGCATAATAAAATACATGAGTGCATTTATATATAAATCATAATATTTCGTCATTTTAGGCATAATCATGAGCAATCCCGATAAAGGATGGGGTTTTAACATAAAACCCTTACAACTTTTCTAACATTCAATCGTAAGCACCATGAAAGGATACCATTAAATGAAATATATAATCTCGTGATAAGAAAAAAATTCAAGATATTACATGTCAATAGGTATGCATATTCATCTCATAAATGTATATCAGCTCAAAACATGACAAAAGTCCCAAAGAATAAAAATCTAGAAAAAATCCATTATCTCTTTTGTAAACTATTGAATTAAAATAAAAAATAAATAATAACATATAATTTTACTTTTAATATCACATAAATAAATTTATTCATGATATAACATTTTAATGGGTAATTATATAAAACAAACAAAATTAGAGTTTGTGAATTTTCGGAAGTCTTCGAGAAATAAAATAGACTACAAAATCCTTACCCTAAATATTGACTTGTTTCATACACATTAAAACCTAATATAAAGTAAATATAAAATTAATTTACATATATTACATAACCATATATATTACCATATATTATTTACTAATGACCCTTATTACCCATTTAATAGTAATTCATGTTAAAGTCAGTTATCGTTTAATAACTATTAGTTTTACATGAATGTTTGGATTTATTACTTCAGTTGATTTAACATTGATCAGTATTACATAATCATAAAAATTTTAACAATAATAAAAATATTGAATTTATTCATAATATATTTATTTAGAGTAATTAATAAAATATAATCATAAAAAATGAAATACACTATTCCTGGACATTTAAGGTTGTATGTACATATGAAAACTATTCCCATTTCCTTCTAGGATTGAAAGAAAGAAATTAAAAATCAAATATTATAATTACATAATCATTTTCATGACATATACATCATATATTTTAATTAATACCATCCTTATTACCTTCCATGTATAGCGTGAATGAATCAGGTTGCTTTGTAAGGATGTAGTCTGATATAACAAAATGAACATTATCATATTCCCATAAGATAAAAAGCATGATGGTATATGTGATACAATAATTAAAAGAGTACAATTTTATAAAAAATATAATATATAAAAAATGAATCCATCATCATAACCATTTTTTAGAAATGGTAATGGAAAAATAAATGATATCTGTTCAGGTGGCGGTGGTCTTCTGTATATAAAAATGACGATCTTGTAACCAATATAATAGACTTAGAGATTTTTATAGGTCATTATCATTACATAAAAAAATATTAGTGCATGGAATATATTATCCTCATTAAATCATAATTTTGTAATAATAATTTAAGGAGTTGGAGGAATAAATCTATCAAAAACGCTCGTTGATGAATGTTACCTCTTTTTCTGGTGTCCTCCTTAGGTTTTCAGCAAACACCTAACTATGATAGATTTTTTTCCATAATAATGATTATAATATTATATTAGAGGAGTTTTGAAGTCACTTTTAAATTTATTGACCATGAGAAAAGGGTGTGTAGGTGTGAAGGACAAAGAATAAGGGGTGGAAAATTATATATGATGTGAGTGACACACTTGTAATGTTTTGAATGAAATAATTACACCCATGTTTTGTTTTTATTCCACAAGGATCTGATAAAAATATCACATCAATAAAATATAAAAGGCCTATATATGGCCATAAAATAGGGTTTTCACATGTTTTGGGTTATTTCGAGCCCTATATTTTTATTTTAGCCCCCAGTAAACTCATTTTTAATATAATCAGGGGAAATAAGTGTCACTATTTTTAATATTTATTTTGCTTATAAAATAAGGGTAAACTTATTAAAATACATTAATTATTATTATTTAAAATATTAAATAAATTTTTCTAAATTCAATTCATAGAATTGTGAAATTTTAATTCAAAATTAAATATATAATCTTGATTATAAAGCAGATTTTCAATGAGAAAATGTTTTAATGTTAATAGTGTTTTTATATCCAATTTCAAAATAAAAATTGAATACAATGACCCAAATGGTATCAATAGATATGTAATTGAAATAAAATTTTTTGAAAATCTATTTTAATTTTTATTTAACTTTATAAGTAATTTAATCAAAAAGGATGTTTTAAATTTAAATTTAGTATTTTTTTTCACTATTCGTCAAAAAAATTTAATTAAAGAGATTATCAAATATTTAACCAAATATAATTTTGATATTATAATTAAAAAAATATATTTTTTCAAATAAATTTTAAAAATTTGATGAAAAATAATTTTTAGAAACCCGTAGATGTGATGAAAAAATTGGTTTTTGAGAAGTTCATTTATATAGCACAATATGATTTTATATTTACTCAATATATAATAATAATAATTATATGAATTACAATTAAAATATTAGGATATATAATATATAAATTTAAAAAATTCCTCATTATAAATTATTTAATTAATTATAATTGAGAAACATTATGCATTATAATAGTTTCTTAAGTAAAAGACCCTTTTTTAAAGCCAAAAATAATATTGTACTAAAATCCAATATAAATTTGAGTAAAAATTAATTTTATGGTTTAAATATAACTAAATAATAATTATTTTACATTAAATATATGGGTAATTTAATTTAATTTATTTATTTAATTGAAATTATATGTTTATAAAAATCTATATTTTTCAATATTCACTGAAAAATCCATATTTTATGAAAAATACCAAAATTACACAACAAGATAATTTATATATAGTGATTTCAAAAATGATGTTCATTTTATAAAGATAATTTTTCTAAAATCCCTAAAAATTAATTCTTATATTTTCTCACAAATATTTAAATAAATTATTATTTAGGAAAATATATTTTTGATGTAGAAAATTTCTTTACTAAAAATAGTATTATTTCATAGTTCATAGTAGCTTCGTGTCTTGTGTCTTGCAAAATTTTGAAGAAATTATTTGTTATGTGTAACACAAGATGAACTATACATTTCATATAATTAAATATATAATCAAAGTTGTGTGTAACAAAAATATCAACAAATTAGATTAATTTTCATAAAAATTACAAAATATCAGAGTGATACATTTGAATGTATGAAGAGTAGAAGAGAAGAGGTGTCCTTTTAAATGTGTGGTTAGTTGAACACATGTAATTATTTTTATTGAAATAATTCCATGGTCATTTTTTCATTATATAAGGATCCAAAATAGAGTATTCTTGAGCCTATAATGGATAATGATGAAATATGGATCCATAGTTGGTGTTGTGAAGTTTCAAGATATTTGTAATGTTTATCCTCTTTGTTTACTACTATAAGGCCCCAGCCTTAAAAATTACTTAATTTTGGGTTATTTAAAGAATTCACATTGATGATCTTTTCAGGTTTAGAGTTTTAGAGAATTAGATCATAAATCATGCCTTACATTCCACATTTAAATAAGGTGGTTACATCAAAGAAAATATTCATTTTTCTACCAAAGGAAACATATTTAAAATAAAACTTGGTTTCTTTCTTGACACTTCCTCGATACTATCATCACATCATGTACTTTTCCCTTGACTAGTGAAAAACATTTCAAAAACCAGGGATGAGCGTAAAAAGCTCAGTAAGGGATATAAAAATACGGAAAGAAAACACTAGTCCACGTATATATAAGAATCAATGAAATCATACTTTACTCCTAAAACATAATCACTTTAGCATATGTCATGAAATCATAAGATTTATGAATAACTAATAGAAATCATAATACATAAAAGTAACATGATGCGTTCATAACATTCTTACATAGAGAGTATCCTTCATGGTTACATTGGGAATACCCATCATAGTATATTCCCTAAATCTCTTCGGAGAATCCTTAGAGTATAACTCCTTCTTTTTACCCATTGCATTGGAGATCTATCTTGGTCTCACCCACCCTTAGTTTATCATGGAACCACCTGACTTCCTAAACAATTCCCAAGAACCATAACATAATCGTATCACATAAAACATGCAAAAATGAAACATAAAATTTCCACATTTCAATCACAAGATATCAATAAAACACATTGATGTAATCAAAACATTTTCAAAACCATTTTCAGCACCGAAATAAATGAAAATTAAAACATGGTATTTATTTTTCATTTAAATAATGTTATGGCTTGTAGAGGAAGCCGAAACTCAAATAATGGTCATCGCGGCGGAGAAGTTGTTATCACCGGATACGTAAGACAAAAACATTCCTTTTTTCATTTAGTAAAATGATTCATGTAAAAAGATTACTTTTTAATGAAATTAAAATTCCAAAGGGGTTATTATACAACCAATAAATGAAGGTCATATATAAATTGAAGTATGCCTCAATGAAAGAAGATTGAAACGAAGTCCCTTACCTCAAGTCCAACTTATTCTCGTTTGTTCTTAATATTCCTGAATAATGAACGTAGGTCAATATATAATTGCATAAGGACTTCCTTTAAAGTTTATCATTCAATTCATATCACATATTATCATTTATAATAATTAATTAATTATGTGAGTTCATATCATACGTTTTGTCGATGTTCGGTACATGAGTCAAAAATGAACTTGTTTGAAAATAATTGCACATTTAGTTATATGTACATCATCTCCAGAATAGTATTAATGATTTAAATATCATATATATCTATTATATATTGATTTTATATTATTCCATAAAATTTTGAGATAAAAAATGAAATGCACTGTTCATAGAGACGGTATGTCGTACGTACGCATGAACGCTACTTTCATTTCTTTGTCATATTAAAGGAATTAAAACTAAATGAGACATATATATATATTATAATTCTAGTATTATATATATGTTATACATGTAACATAAATTTATCAATTATATTCTCTATAAATTCCATGTTTTCCGTGAACGAGTCACGTCACTTGAGGGGGAGGTAGTCCACACATCCTCATATGAAATTATCGCATTTGTAGAACTTGAAAAGCATAATGTTATGTTTTAAGTATAAAATATAGAAGAATAGAGAGGACATAAATATAATATATATCATATATAAATATAGTGACATCATAATGGCCACCATGAAAGGTGTTAAAAGATGATTGAACAATCATCATTTTGTGAGGCAGTAATTCGCCACCCACAAAAACGGTATGTTCTTTAACCATTAGAAGGAGGTGTGTGTAAGTGTAGGGAGAATAATTATCATAAAAAAATCTTAGTATATTGATGATACTATTTTTATTATGGTATCAAATAATAAGAAGATATTGGTGAGTGAAGAAGGAAAATAAAAGGAAGAAACTCGAGAAAAGACATTACCTCTAAATCGTGTAACTCTTTTTGATTTGAGCAAAAGGCTTCCTTGGAAAGACTTATGCACAAAGTGAGGCTTATAAGAGTAAGATAGGGATGTGTAGAGATAATATGAGTAGAGTTTGGACGAGCCAAGGGCTTGATTGGTGTGGGTATAGTGGTAGATTTGGGGGCCTTTTATAAGAGGGAGGAGGGTCACTTTTGGAAAGTCTTGAAGTGTTACTTTATTATAAAATGATTTTCGGATTTTAAAGGTCCCACAATGATATATTTTGAGGCTAAGGTGATAAGGGTTCAAAATCCACCCATCCAACAGGTTTTTGACAAGTTTACGTCTTATATTTTACCTTATCTTTTCTTTTTATTTAAATCGTTCATTAACGAGGTAATCACTGCATCATCATTATGTCATAAATAATTTTATTTATTTAAAGTATAAAAATTATATAAAAACACCATGATGTAGGAAATATATTTATCTTTCTAATGAATATTTATATTATAAGATATCATTTATATAAACAAAATTAAAATTGTTTTACTTAGGATATACAAACCTTTGTTATATTTCTCTTCTTTTTAAAAATAATGTCATAAATGTCACTATCACACCCATGTGACTTCGTGGGCCATCAAATTCAGTAAAAAGATTCCCATGGTAGGCCATGACAGAAAAAAGATGATTTAGACACATGTTGGGGTAAGTTAATATTATTATGATATTATTTTATTACCCTTAACCACCCGATTACTAATTAATCACGATAATTAAAGATAATTTCAATCGTTACTATTCACAATGTCCAAAAACAAAAAGGTCTTAATTAAATAATTTGGACCATATGATTCCAAATATGGAAACCATTTTAACAAATTCAAAACACAGAAATTGCAGTTATTAATTTAAAAATAATTCTCGTTGTCAAAACAAATAGCATGTTTTTAAGAAACAATATCTATCAAAAGATTGACAATTGTTTATGTCCAATTTAAAAGTGAAATTAATTCTAATGACCACCATTGGATTAAATGGTAAAAATATATTCTAATTAAACTTTAAATCCAATTAAAAAGTTAATCTAACTATATAATTAAATTAGATGAAAAAGCAATTTTGAAGTAAAATGCAGTATTTTTCACAATTCATTAAAAAGGAACATTGTTAGAAAAATACCAAAAATTTATCCAAAGTGAATTTCAATGTCCCAATTCTGAAGAAATTTTTTATTTTGAAAAATAGAACATATAAAATTGTCAAAATTTAGATTTAAAAATGGTTTTCCATCAAAAGGAGGTAAAATAATCTTTTAAAAATATTAAAGTATTCTATGCTTAAGATTTGATTTATTCTCATTTTAAGCCTCTAAAACACAATAAAATTCATAAATAGACATAGATATGAAAATATGTTATTCTTCACTTACTTGGGATGTTACATCCTTCCCCCATTTAATAAATTGCATTCCCTCAATTTATCTACTTATCCAATAAGTGGGGGTATTTATCCCTCATTGCATTTTTAGATTCACATGTTGCCTCTTCAACAATATGGTTTTTCCATAGAACCTTTACTTGATGAATCACCTTATTCCTCAAAACTTTCTCCCTTTTATCAAGAATCTGGACCAGTTGTTCCTCATAAGATATATTCTCTTCTAACTAAACTACCTCTGGACTGAAAACATGAGATGGATCTGGCATGTTTTTCCATAACATTGAAACATGAAAAAAAAATTATGTACCTGAGATAAACATAGAGGTAAACCCACTCGGTATGAAACTGATCCAACTCTCTCTATAATTTTATATGGTCCAATGAACCTTAGACTCAGCTTTCCTTTCTTCTCAAATCGCATCACACTTTTCTATGGTGAAACTTTGAGAAAGACATGATCACCTACCTCAAAAGAGAGATCCTTCCTCCTATTGTCCGCATAACTTTTCTACATGTTCTAAGCTGTTATCATGTGTTTCTTTATCTGCTGAAAGTTTTCTTCCATCTCTTCTACCAATTATGGTCCCATAAACTTCCTTTCACCTAATTCTTCCCAAAAAGCTGGAGTTCGACACTACTTCCCATATAATGCCTCAAATAGTGCCATATATATACTGAAATGAATACTGTTATTATAAGAAAACTCAACCAAAGAAAGATGTTGGTCCCATAATCCATGATAATCCATATAACAAACACGTAGCATATCCTAAAAATTCTGAATTATTCATTCTAACTTCCCATCTGATTGAGGATGAAAAGATGTACTAAAATTTAATTCAGTACTCAACGACTTCTGAAGGCCCTTCCAAAAGATAGAAGTGAACCTGAGATCACGATCAGATAAAATGGAGAGGGTTACTCTATGTAACATGACTATCTCTTTAAGATACAAATGAGAAAGCTGATCTTGGGATAAAGTATATCATATAATAAGGAAATGAGATGATTTAGTCAAGCGATCAACAATAACCCGGATTGCATTATTACCTCGAGGTGTCTTCGGTAATCCCACAACGAAGTCCATGGATATATTCTCCCATTTCCACTCTGGAACTGGTAAAGGTAGAAGCATCTCTTTTAGTAACTTCCAGTCTTTTTTAACCTGTTTACAAGTCAAAAAATTCACAAAAAAATCAACAATTTCTCTTTTCATTCCATCCCACCAATAATACTCTTGAAGATCTCTATACATCTTAGTACTGCCTGGATGAACTGAAAATGGAGAACTATGAGTTTCACATAACAACTCTCTCTTCAACTGTGAATCACATGGCACACAAAATCTCTTCCCAAATCTGAAAACACAATCATTATCAATGTCGAATTCATGAAATATACCCTCCTAAACCAGCTCTACCTCTTTCTGCAACTCATTGTCTTGCTTCTGTGCTTGCTTAATTCTGTCTGATAGTGAATATTTCACTAATACCTAAAACAAAACAGAATAATTTCCTGCACCAACAACTTCCTATCCAAAACTCATCAAATACTTATCCAAAGGATCACATTCTAAACGTAACATGGTTAATGAAGCAATAATTTTTCAACTTAAAGCATCTGCCACTTTATTTTCTTTTCCTGGGTGGTAGTGGATCGTGAAATCATAATCCTTGATTAATTCTATCCGTCTCCTCTGTCTCATGTTCAATTCTTTCTGAGTTAATATATACTTTAATCTTTTGTGATCAGTATATATTTCACACTTGACACCATATAAATGATGCCTCCAAATTTTTAAATCGAAAACAACAGAAGATAATTCCAAATCATGTGTAGGGTAATTTATCTCATGAGTTTTCAACTGAAGTGAAGCATAAGAAATTACCTGATCATTCTGTGTTAGGATGCAACCATGTCCTTTCAATGAATAATCATTGTAGATAACAAACTCACCATTCTTGTAAGGTAGTTCCAATACTGGGTAATTCATCAATCTTCTTTTCAATTCCTAGAAACATTCATCACATTCTTTTATCCAGATAAACTTAACACCCTTCCGAGTTAGCTTAGTCAATGGGCTGGACAACCTTGAAATTTTTTTAACAAAACACCAGTAATATCCTTCCAAACCAAGAAAACTACGAATCTCGGTTACATTTGTGGGCCTTGTCCATTATACAACAACCATTGTTTTTATAGGATCAACAATTTTTCCATCATTAGAAACAATGTTACCAAGGAATGAAATTTGTTGCAACCAAAACTCACACTTGCTGAATTTCCCATACAATTTCGTCTCATTTAAGGATTGAAAAATAACCCTTAAATTATTTTCATGATCCTCTTTACTTTTAGAAAACACCAAAATATCATCAATGAAAATAACCACAAACATATCCAAGGACTCATGGAAAATTCTATTCATAAGGTCCATGAATACAGCAGGTGAATTGGTTAACCCAAAAGGCATAACTAAAAATTCATAATGTCCATATCCTGTATGAAATGTGGTCTTCAAAATATCTACTTCCATTACCTTCAATGGATGGAACACCGATCTCAATTCAATATTTGAAAAATACTAATCTCCTTGGAGCTGATCAAACAAATCATCAATATGAGGCAACTGATTTTTTTTCTTAACAGTAATATTATTCAAGGCACTATAATAAATGCAAAGACTCATTGAACAATCTTTCTTTTTAACAAATAAGACAGGAGCACACCATGGTGATGTGCTAGGTTAAATGAAACCTTTCTCTAATAAATCTTTCAATTTCTCCTTCAACACTAAAAGTTCAATTTGAGCCATTCGATAAGGGGGTTTTGAAATTGTCTTAGCATCAGGAACTAAGTCAATAGTAAATTCAACTTCCCAATCTGGTATTATTCTAGGAAACTCATCAGTAAAAACATCTGGATAATCATTTACCACTGGCACATCATTAATCTAAATGTTTCCTTTGTTTTCAACAATATGTGCAAGGTACCATTCATTTCCATCTTTTAAAAGTTTCTCAGCCTCTTGATATGTTATCAATAGTAAGGGTTCTTTCTTGTACACAAACTAAAAGTCATTCTGAAAAGAAACTTTTTTATCTCTACATTCAATCCTAGAATGGTAACCAGAGAGCCAATCCATACCCAGGATAATATCAAACTCTACTATAGGTAAAACAATATGGTTTTTAAGTAGATTCTTTCCATAGATATGTATAGGAAGATTCTTATAAATTCTTTTTGCCTCAACATTCCCCCCATGTGTTTTTACCACAAGTTCAGGAGTCATTTCTTGATATGGAATTCCCAATTTACTAGAAAAATTTTCAGAGATGAAAGAATTTTTAGACCCTGAATCAAACAATACATTGGCATAATTTGAAAAAACAAATGAAGTACCTGATACCACTTCATTTGATGGACCAACATCTGCTAAAGTAGTTGCAAAGGATTTCACCACACCTTTTTGCTTGTAGTCTGACTGCTTCCCATCATTCGACCTCTTTTTCGAACACTCATTTTCATAATGACCCATCTCATTGCACTTGAAACATTTCACTAACTGTAAATCAAATTTGGTGTTACCATTACCCATATCTTTTCAAGTGCAATCACAAGATTTATGTCCCGTCTTACCACATCAGAAGAACTTTCCAAAATTCAAAAGACAATAATCCCCACCATGATTTTTACCACATTTATCACAAACTAAAAACATAGTTTTCTTACCATCAAACCTTTTTGAAAGATTCTTCCCTTTCTCCTGCCACATCGGTCTCTTCTTCTGTTGGTTGTCATAGAACACTTTATCATCGGAAAACACCATTTCCACCTTCTCATCACATCGAATAAGCATTTCATAACTTTTTAACTCAAGAGAAGCTAATGCCATTCGATATTTTGGATTTAATCCTTAGTAAAAACGTTTGATTTTACTATCAAGGTATCTGATAAAATTTTGAGCATACCTTGCCAATCGAGTGAACTATTCTTCATAAGAAGTAACCGAGTCATCCTCTTTCCTCAATTCCAAGAATTTTTTTTCCATCTTAAGTCGAATAGCATTAGTAAAATATTTCTCAAGAAATAGACCTTTGAATTCATCCCAGTCAAGAGCATCAATCTCATCAACATCGCTGATATTTTTGACCATCGACCACCACTGATCTACTTCACCCTCAAAACGGTGAATAGAAAGACTAACATTTTGATTGTCTGAACACCCCATGACATCAAAAATCTTCTCCAGTTCTTTAATCCACCCTTCAGCTAGAATAGGGTCAGATGATCCTCTGAATTATGGGGGATGTTGCCTCATGAAATGTTCCACCACTGACATGTTCCTCTGCGGTTGATCTGGATAATCTCGGGCATCGATACCACCACTATTTATCACTTGGGTCAACTACGCCATTACCGCAAAAAACTGTTCAGTTCCAATTCTGACCATCCCAGGATGCTGATTTGGAAGGTCATTTCTTTCTGTATGCCTTCCTAGCACTTCTTCCCTATTTCCTCTACAGAAAACCATTCTGAACAAATATGTCTTAGATGAAGAAACATAGTAATCTTCAAATCCTATATCATTTCAATTTGACCATAACAAAATTATTTTTAGATAATCATTTAATAGAATTCTAACTCCTAATATTATCTAAACTAACCTATGATACCAACTATAAGGCCCCAACCTAAAACATTACTTAATCTTAGGTCATTTCAAGAATTCACATTGAGGATCATTTCAGGTTTAGAGTTTTAGAGAATTAGATCATAAATCATGCATTACATTCCACATTTAAACAAGGTGGTTACATCAATGAAAGTATTCATTTTTTACACCAAAGGAAAAATATTTAAAATAAAACATGGTTTCTTTCTTAACACTTCCTCCAAACTATCATCACATCATGTAATTTTTCCTTGACCTGTGAAAAACATTTCAAAAACATGGGATGAACATAAAGAGCTCAGTAACAGATATAAAAATATGGAAAGAAAACATTAGTCCATGGATTCATAAGAATCAATGAAATTATACTTTAGTCATAAAACTTAAGCACCTTAACATACCTCATGAAATCATAATATTTATGAATAACTCATAGATAACATAAGACATAAAGGTAACTCGAGGCATTCATAACATTCTTACGTAGATAGTAACCCTCATGGTTACATTTGGAATACACATCTCAATATATTCCCCAAATCTCTTCAGAGAAACCTTAGTGTTTAACTCCATTGCACTACCCAATGCATTAGAGAGTTATCTCAGCCTCACTCGCCCTTAGTTTATCACAGAAGAACCTGAATTCATAAACAATTCCCAAGTACCATAACATAATTGTATCACATAAAACATGCATAAAGGAAACATAAAATTTCTACATTTCAATCACAAGATATCAATACAACACATTTATATAATCAAAACATTATCAAAACCATTTTTAATACCAAAATAAATGAAAATTAAAACATGGTATTTATTTTTAATTTAAATAATGTTATGGCTTATAGAGGAATCTGAAACTCAAATAATGTCACAGTGGTAGAGAAGTCGTTGTCGTCGCATGCGTAAGATAATAACATTCGTTTTGTTGTTTAGTAAAACACTTCATGTAAAAAGATTCATTTTGAATGAAATTAAAAGTCAAAAGGGTTTATTATACAACTAAAAAAAGAAGGTCGTATATAAATTGATGTATGCCTCAGTGAAGGGAGATTGAGACGAAGTCCCTTCCTTCAATTCCGGATTTTTCTCTTTCATTCTTTATATTCCTTAATAATAAATTTTGGTCAATTTATAATTTCATAAGGACATACTTTAATGTTTATTATTCAATTAATATCACATATTATCATGTTATAATAATTAGTTAATTATGTGAGTTCATATCATAAGTTTTGTTGATGTTTGGTACATGAGTCAAAAATGAACTTGTTTGAAAAGAATTGCCCTTGTTGTTATAAGTACATCATCTCCATAATGGTATTAATGATTTAAATATCATACATATCTAGTATATATTCATTTTATACTATTCCAAAACATTTGGAGATAAAAAATGAAATGCATCGTTTATGGAGACGGTAGGCTGTATGTACGCATGAATGCTACATTCATTTCTTTCTCATATTAAAGGAATTAAAACTAAATAAGACATATATATATTATAATTACAGTATAATATATATGTTATATAGTTGAAATAATTTTATTAATTAAATTCTTTATAAATTCCATGTTTGGCATGAACGAGTCACATCACTTGAGGGGGTTGTAGTCCACACTTCCTCATTTGAAATTATCACATTTTCACAACATGAAAAGCATAATGGTATGTTTTAAATAACAAATATAGAATCCTAGAGATGGCATAAATATAATATATATCATAAATAAATATATTTCCATCATATTCTCCACCATGAAAGGTGTTAAAGAAAGATTGAACAATCATCGTTTCGTGAGGCAGTAATTCACCACCCACAGAAACAGTATGTTCTTTAACCATTAGACGGAGGTGTGTGTAAGTGTAGTTAGAATAATTATCATAAAAACAACCTAGTATATTGAGGATACTGGTGTTATTATGGGATCAAATAATAAAAAGATTTGGGTGAGTGAAGAAGGAAAATAAAAAGAATAAACTCGAGAGAAGACATTACCTCTAAATCAGGTAACTCATTTTTATTTGGACCAAAGGCTTCCTTGGAAAGAATTCTTCCCAAAGTGAGGCTTCTAGAAGTAAGATAGGTATGTGGATATATAATATGAGCAGAGTTTGGATGATCCAAATGAATGAGAGGTGTGGGTAATGTGGTAGAGGTGGGGGCCCTTTTTAAGAGGAAGGAAGGTCACTTTTGAAAAGTCTTGAAATGTTTCTTTATTAGAAAATGATTTTCAGATTTTAAAGGTCCCAAAATGATATATTTTGAAGCTAAGGTGATAAGGGTTCAAAATATACCCATAAAATAGGTTTTCTACAAGTTCAAGTCTTATATTTTACCTTATCGTTTAATTTTCTTTTAATCGTTCATTAATAAGGTAATCACTGCATCATCGTGGTGTCATAAATAAATTTATTTATTTAATGTCTAAAAATTATAAAAAAATACCATGATGTGGGAAATTTTTTTAGATTTCCCATTAAAATTTTTCTTTTAAGATATCATTTATGTAAACAAAATTCATAATTTTTTACATACGATATACAAACCTTTTTTATATTTCTCTTCTTTTTAAAAATAATGTCATAAATGTCACTATCACACCCATTTGACTCCATGGGCCGTCAAGATCATTAGAAATCTTCCCATGGTCGGAAATGACTCAAAAAAAGGACTTGGACACATGTTGGGGTCATTTTATATTATTATGATATTATTTTATTACCCTTAACTACCAGATTACTAATTAATCACGATAATTAAAGATAACTACCGTTGTTACTATTCATAATATCCAAAAAAGGTCTTAATGACATAATTTGAAACTTATGATTCCAAATATGTAATCCATTTTACCAAATTACAAACATAGAAATTTCAGTAATTAATTGAAAAAAAATCTCATTTTCAAAACAAATAGCGTGTTTTTAAGAAACAATATCTATCAAAAGATTGACAATTTTTTATGTCCAATTTCAAAGTGAAATTAATTATAATGACCACAATTTGATTAAATGGAAAAAAATTATTCTAATTACAATTTAAAAAAAATTAAAAAGATAATATAACCATATAATTAAATTAGATGAAAAAGTAGTTTTGAAGTAAAATGCAGTATATTTCACTATTCATTAAAAATGAACATTGTCAGAAAAATACCAAAAATTTATCCAAAGAAAATTTCAATGTCCCAATTCTAACGAAATTGTTTATTTTGTTAGATAGATCTTATAAAGTTATTAAAAGTTAGATTTAAAAATGGGTTTCCATCAAAAGGCGGTAAAACAATCTTTTAAAAATATTAGAGTAATCTATGCTTAATATTGGATTTATTATCATTATAAGATTCTAAAACACTGTATAATTCATAAATAGACATTGATATCAAATTTTATTATTATTTACTTACTTGGGATGTTAAAACTACCCTTTTTAAACACATGTTTACCATAACCATGAAAATTAAATTTTAATTTTTTTATAACACATTTTTATCAATAATTATTTTGACCTTATTAGATGATGTAAATTATGATGATTCCAAATATTGAATTAATTTTTGAAAATTAAATTAATAGAAGTGGAAATTATTAATTTAAAAATAATATCGTAGATTTGATGAGCAGTCATGTTTTTAATGGAAAATTGTTCAGATGCTTGAAATTTATTTATAAAAAATTAAATATAAAATTGACCCTAATCAAAAAAAATTATATTAATGGATGTATACATGAACTATTTTGAATTTAAATTCAATTTATAATATAATTTATCATTATAAAGATTTAAAATAAATGTCTATTTTTAAATAAATTCAATATATTTTAAAATTCAACATAAAATAAAACTGTTTAGAAAAATATAAAAAATAACCCTTATCTAATTTTGAAATGATAATTTTAAAAACTAATTTTAATTTATAAAACTAATTTTCAAAAAAATCAATAATTAATTTTTTTATTTTTTATAAAAAGGATTAATGAAAAAAAAATTATTTGAGAAACACAAATTTTTGAAAAATATAATGATTTTAATGAAAATTATGTACTTTTTATTAATATGATTTATTTTTTTAAAACCATTATACATAATATTTAAAAATTACTTATTAATATTCATCTATCTATGTTTACTAACTATGTTATAATGGAAAAATTTTAATAATAATATTTATAGTATATTGTAGTTTTGATTAAACATTGTGTCATGTGTAATGAAATATAGCCTTGTGATTTATGTATTGAAAGATTAACTTGGTGTTTCATATAACTCATGTTATCAGTGAAATTTAATTTATTTGATGGAAAAATATTTCATAAAAACATGGGTTGTCACAAGGAAGTACTAGAATTCAAAAATATAAGATAATGATTTCCATATAAAAAATTAATACCTCAGAACTTCATTTATTTTTGTCTAATCCCATTAAAAAGTAGTAAAACCTGTCTATTTTTAAAAAAAAATTACTCACTATCATATCTATTCATTATGTAATCCAATATTGTTTTTTTATTTTCTTATGCCCATTTATAGTTCAATATATCATTATATTTATTATTTTCTTACACAATGTCTTTATTTTATGATTATGATGCATATAGATTATTTTATATTACAGAAGTTAAAGAGAATATGATCTCTCCAATTTCTTATGTTTTCTTATTTTCTAAATTAATGAAGAAGAAGATTGTATACAATATGATTTTGAAAACATAAAGATGGAAAAAATATTTATTTTACAATTTTCCAAGAAACATTGACTCAATGTTTTTGTATTGTCAATAAAATATGTATTTCTAGTTCTATAAGAAAAAGAACATTTTCTAATGACTATTAAATATTTGTATAATACTTACATGAAATAATATTCCTTTGGATCTACATTACTCATGTTTTTGGTAGTTTAAATAGTATAATATTCTTGGATGAAATTGTAATTTTAAAGGGATCATGAATCATAGACCCTATAATGTTTTTTTCCACATGAAATTAACCGATAACCTATAGTAAATGAATTTCTAGAAAAAATGATGTAGTATTTTGAATTAGAAGATAACCACTGTAAACATATTATTTTCCTACTCTATTTCATTTATTTTTTCTTCTGGTGTGTGAGAGTGTTTTATTTTTAATAAAATTCAATCACCATGAAAATATAGAGGTCTAGTTGCACAAAAATAAAAAATCATGTGAAACTAATTTGACCCATACCCCTCTTATTCTAATTTGAATACTTTCCTTGAACACCTAATTTGGTATCAGAAAATCATGGTTCTACCACTAACTAGATCATTAATAGAAACATCTAAATTTTGTTGTTTATATTAACTACTTTTATTTTTATCATTATTGAGGAGTAATGGAAATTTTAAATTTGATTAATAATAGAGTAATTATTATCATTTATAGAGAAAATTATAATAATTAGAAGAATAATATTGAACTCAACCACTTAAATATTGGTATAAAAGTTTTTTTATTGTATTTACATTATTCTAAATTTAATAAATTATGACTCTTATTTATATAAAAAATATTGAATAATATGGAAAGTATAAGAATTCTATTCTAGAATCTCTATCTTAGAAAAAATTCATTAAGGTAATTTTCCTAGAGACTACAAATGAATTTTAGGGGAATATTGGTAATATATATAAAGGAAACTCTAATATAATGTAATACAAAGTAAAAATATAAAGGTGATAGTTTAAATATATATGTATATAAAATTTTGATACTGGTGATAATTTTTTTCTAGGATAAATTATTTTTTATGTAATATAAGTTGTTTTAGTGAAAACTAGAAGACATGATTTTGGTTAAAAAGTTATTAGAAATAATTCCCAACAGCTTTAATGTTAAAGATTCCATACTAAAAGATATATATTTTAATCAACCACTACTTTATAATTTATATATAATTAATTTTACATGATAAATGATTATGTATTCTATTTTAAAAAATAATATTTTACAACAAATGCATATTTCCTTTGAGACTGTGACTAAATATTGAATATTTATTATTATTTAAAATGGGGGAGATATTAAAGATGGAGGGGTAGGAAGAACTAAGTGATCTAAATTATGTGGATAACAAGGACGCCGCTTGGATAATATTGAACCAATCCACAAGTAAATATTCTAAAACAAAAAAAATTTCAAAATCCACTACATGTTCACCTATTGAAGGTCAAAGATTCACTAATTTATTCTAATATCACTAAATATATAGGATCTATACATTTGAGAAAAGTATAATCCATATTTTATTGATATTATATGTGATTATTCAATGGCTCAAGCACCAAATCATTAGTGAAAAATAAAGAATGGATGATGAAGATTCAACATTAGATCTATATATGTGGTTTTTTCTATAAATAATAATACTAGAGATTGTGTTTTGATCTTCCACTTGATTTCATGGTCCCACTCCATAATACTGGAATAAAAATATAATGATTGAACCATGCCTAACCAAACATAAGCCTCCTTTATTCATTATACCTTATAAGAAGGATCACTTTATGTTGTATGTATGTTGATGAAAATAAGAATCTGAGTAAAACCAAGCACCTATTGACATTGACCAAACAATGTAGCTAGCTTTCACAATGGTGTGGATCTAGTTATTAACAACTCTGGTAGTATTTCCTCCTTCTTGTGGTTACCGATGTATTGAATTATATAAAATAATTTAGTTTTTAGGAACATGTATATGGGGGGTATGACTTGATTTTATATAGAATTTCTAGAATCCCATGTCCCTAAACATTTTAATACAAAGAAAATAACACATCTAGGTTTTTTCCAGAGTAATCAAATATAAATTATACTAAAATTACAAGGGAAAGTGGTCATGATAATTTATTCCATCATAGTTCACCAAGTTAAGGACTTTATGATGGTTCTCAATCCCCTTCCATTAATATATGAACAACAAGTTTATAATATAAATTCCTACATGGGATTAATTTTGAGAAATGGTTAATTTATTTCCTTTGTATGTTGTAATTCAAAATCATATAATCATTTATGAGGTTCCATATAATCGTTTTTTATTTGTGGGTATTTTCTTACATAAAAGGATGGTGTTAATGGGGTTTTGAATTTGAAAGATATGTAGAAAATCCCAAAAATATAAGAAGGATAAATATCCTATAAACAAAATATTAATGATTATATAATTGGTTTCATTAAATTTAAGAATACCATTGAAAAAATAATTCTTTTAATAATTTATAACCACTTCCAACAAATGGGATATCTTTTTCCTTCTGAAATATTATATCTAAAGTAGGTAATTAGATAGGGTCGCCATCCTTGTTATCCATTTGTAAGTTGATGAACCTATTCTCATAATTAAGTGTGAATTATCAAATATATTTCCAATACTATCTTACATGCCATGAAAGTAATGGGATCATTATGAACCCGTATTCCAACAAGATGGGGAAGACCCATGTTTCTTCCTGAGAATAATGGACCAAAGTTATTTCTTTATGATTATACCATAATCCAGATTACCATGCATAGTTGCATTGTTTTTATATATTCCATTAATATTGATTCTATAATCACTAGTATGTTTATCCAACCTGTAGTAACTGGTCGAGTGATTTCACCCCATCGAATGAGAATCCCATGTTAAATATTTAAATAAAAGATAATTTTTTAAAAACTCTATTTATAGTATTTCAAACTAATAGAGATTATATTGGGTCATAATTTAGTAGTCTATTAACCAAAGTGATATACCCCCCAAAATATATAAATTTGATTTTCTATTTCAAAAAACATACAGTATTGTTTTGAAAATTCCATCAAATTGAGGGATTAACATCCATCCATTAGTGATTTAATAACCAATATATTTCATAATGAATTTTATTTTTTTAATTTATAGCTTCTCTTTAATTATCTTATTTTTTTCTATAAGAAACTTATATTGAAATGATGAAAGGATTCTTTTTATTGTTGATAGGTTGACCACTCTTATAACTATAATAATTTTCTATCCATTTTAATTTATTGATAGAGTAACTACTAAAATTGAGGAAACAAACAATTTCATCCATAAAGAGGAGATGATAAATACCTTTAATCCTATACTAACCTCTATACAAATTCATGAGGCTATAATATATTCTAAAATTAATATTCCTACTCATAACATTTTCGTGAAAATATAGATATTAGGATAGAGGGGGTAACATTGCTGGAGGACCCAAATATATTTAAAGATACCAAGCTAAATTTCCATTAGAGAAATGGTAAACCAAGGAGAAGTGAAATAATGGTAAATAATGACATAGAGCCACTAAAAACACATATTATTAAGACATTTATGATGAATCTCAATTCCTTCATATATTAGTCCATTTAAAATTGTCTCTATATCATGGAATTAGAACAAAACACCCATCATTGAAAAATATAAATTTTCGATGGATCCAAGACAATGTCCTCTTTGATATATGAACCTTTGATGATGCTGTTTTTTCATTAGATATTTGATAACCCCAATGTTTACAAAGCCTTTTTTCAACAATCTAGAAAGGTATATTATATAATAAGTTTCATAATATGATGGGTTAATGTTTAAAAACATCATTTGGCTTTCTCACCTTATGTATGAGAATAAGAACCGTGGTATACACAAATCTAGGGAGTGGACATATATTCATGAAATAGTATCTAGAACTAATGAATAATTTTTAATCATTTATTAATAATGAGATTAAGAAATTAAAAATAAACATCATAAAATAATTTATTAAAAGAAAAATATATTTAAATATTTTTAGGAAAATATAGAATTTGAAAAAATAGATTCAATATTTGGAATCTAAAAATTTTATAATTTCTAATATGGTAAACTTATTTTGTGATGAAAATATTTTTGATAGTGATTAAAATTAATTACAACAGTTAAGAGAAACAATTAGGTGAGTAAATTTTTAAATCTTAAATTTTACTCCCAAAACAACCTAGAAACTTTTAAAAAATAAAATTTATACACATTAATCAACCATGTACCTTTAATTATTTAGTTATTTTTGTTTTTTATTAATTTTTTTGGGTAAAAACATTGGTATACCTAACTTTCTTTTCAAAAATTCAGTGTGTGTATTTTCCATTCCTTATAAAAAGCTACCACATCTCCCACTTAATTAAACCTATGAAAACACTTAGGTAATTCCAGTATCTTACCAATATGATTAAATAAATACCTACCTTTTTTATTGAAGACTCTATTTTGGACGAAATCAATCTAAGGAAGGCTTCTGGAACAAACCAAAATGAGTTTCCCTATTAATAGGTAACACCTTTTCTAGAGATCCATTATTTTATTTACTTTCTCCACCCCATTCAATATATTTACTCAATTATTGTATAGAAAACCCAGTATCAATGATAATATATTATTTTTTATGATAATGTTTCTACTTAAATTTACAAACAAATCCATTTAATTGGTAATGAACATACGGTTTATGTGTACGGTGAACTACCGCCTCACTAAATGATGATAGTTCTATTTTCCTTTACCACCTCTCATGGTAGAAATTATGATAGAAACCATGTTTATATATTTCATGTATTATATAAATTACATCATTATGTTTTTTACCCTTTACAACTCATTCCGTTTTTCTTTCCATTTTTTGTAAATACGATTACTTTGTTTTAGAAAGCATGGACTACCGCCCCCTCAAAGAGATGTGATTCATTCACACACTACATGAAATGTATTAAGGATGGATTTAGTGACCTTATATGATATATATGATATAATAATACTAATTTAATGATGATATATATACATATATAGAAACTTATATTTAATTTTTATTATTTAATTCAATAAACAATAAAAATAGAAGCAACAGTCTTGCGTACATACAACTTACTGTCTCCACGAATAGTGAATTATATTTAATACCTATATATTATATAGATTGTTAAAATAAAAATATATTATAAATACATGATATTTATATCTTTTTTTTACATTATACAAACCATGAAATATGTGTAAGGACCAAAGATATATCAAATTAAGACACATGCAAAGAACTAAGAGAATATTACCTGAAGTGAAACCTTAACATAGGATTTTTAACATGTGGGTAATATAAGGTCTTAATCAAACCATATGTGGTATTACATATAAAAATATTATTATTTATAATATGTATAATAAATATACAATTATTATACAATACACTTGTATGAGTACGGGAAAAGTCAAGACATAAGGTAAGTTGATTTCATCGCACTTTTTATTTCATGAGATACATGCCTTAATCATCACTCATTTCGTTTCTTGGGAATGTATACTACCCATTGATTTATTTTATGATTATGAAATTTTAATTTATGGATATTTAAATATCAAATTTTATGATATTTATTTCATGGGGTCTATGTTTCAAATGATACCAATTTGATAATGTTATTTTGTCTCAATTTTCCTTCTTTGAGACATATGCCATGTTATGCACCAATATTTTTCCATGAGGTGTATATAATACCATTGAATTTTTTATCATCAATATATTTCATTCATTATATTTTATTATTCATTTAATTTCATTTTCTAACAAGTAGATTATGGTTCAATGTTACCACGTGGTTAGAGTTATTTGAAAAAATGTCATCACTTTTCAGGATTGTTAATATTTATTCTTCCTTTGATGATATATTTTGATCCATATCGTAAAAACTCTAGATAATTTTAATATATTATTTTTATTTATGATATATTCATTTATTGGAACAATTTTACACTATTTGTTACATAATATAGTTAGGAAAGTGTTTTTAAGAGAGCCTGACTATACTCTATCTTTGGTCGGAAATCTGTGTTCCTTCAAAACCATGTTTTCAAAAAGTGTTTCCATGAATATTATACTATTATAAAATAATTAAAAAATAGTTTTAACCTTTTTTTCATTTCTAATTGTTTTCAAGAGAATCTTCTTATCGCTTTCCGAATAAATAATTTTTTAAACCTTTTTACTGTGAAAATGGAATTTTTTTAACCTCGCATAGAATGTAAGAATTTACCAGCTATAATTTTTTCAATGATTCATATTCATATTAAAGAGTTTAATTTTTTTGATTTTATAAAAATGAATATTAAAATAAATTTAATTCAAAAAAATTTCAAGAATCTGTTACAATATTTCTAGGAAAAAAGTTTTAAAAACGTTTCCAATCCTTTTTTATATGTTTTCATATAATTTCTAAAGAAATTGTTTTAAAAAATTCAATAATATTTTTCAGTTTTTCAAGGAAAATTATTTAAAATAGGTTTTCAAACCCTTTTTATTTGTTTTAAATGTATTTTCAAGGAATTTTTTTTCAAAATGTATTCTATATTATTTTGTATGTTTTCTTGGTAATAGGTTTTCAAAATGTTTTCATGATTGTTTTATAAGTTTTCAAGGGACATGTATTTCAAAATAATTTAAATCCATCATTCTATTTTGTCAATGAATTTTCCATAAAAATTATTTTCTAATGGTTATATATTTTCAAAATGATTTTCAATTAAGGAAAGAAATTTTCATCAAGAATGTTTTCAAAATATATTTCCATGTTATATTACATCTATGATGACATTTATTGATGTTACTCATTCCCTTCTATGAAATGATCTAAAGGCTCGATTCATATATTTTCTTGAATGGGTTATTTTTTTATAGAATAATTCTTATGAAACCAATTTATATTCTATAGGTTATATGGTTATGAAACCCTATTTTTTATGGTTTATGGTTTACTGAAATTATTATTAAACCCATATCTCTTCCCTAGGTTATGATGTGATTAAATTATAATGATACCCATATTATTTAATGGTAAATAATAGGATTTAAATAAATACCATATCTTTTTATAGGCCGTGATCTGATGAAGGTTTTAATTATCTTGTCGCACATGTATGAATGATTTTATTATGAGATTGGTGGGACCTATATATCCCTCCAATTCATTCGGTAACGATGGATGAATCAAGTGTATATATGATATGTATGAACCTTATTTCAGGTTAAAATTATTATGTGTGAACTTGATTACATGTCCAAAATGTTTTTACTGGATCTTGTTGGACTTACATAAGGTTTTCATGAACCATATTACAGGTTCATAATTTCATGAATGAACCTATTTTCATGTTCATAAGTTGATATGGGTACATGATTTAATGTCCTTATCCTAATGAGTGAACTCGTTTCTACTTATGCAAGTTCGAAATGTTATAAACTAATGTGAATGACATAAATTCCATGTATTATTCTAATTACATGATTTCATGACTTATTATCAAAATTATCTTTTGATCCATGTCTTCTGAATGGCCAATCGTTATTATTATTTTCAATACGTAATGTATGAATTTAAAATGATAATCTCTTGTTTCATTCCCTTTTGTTCATGTTATTCATACACATTCCCATAATTTACCCTTACTGAGCATCTGATATCACCCCTTATTATATTTCCATTCCACAAGATATGAATAATGGTTTTTATGTAGAATTAATAAAGGTGGAGATATTTATGGGTGATTTTGAAGAACATTAACCAGGATAGACGATGTTGTTTCCATGTTCCAAAGACATTAAACTATTTATGTCCTTAGGAATGTATTTTTGAAATATATGGAATATTCATCTAAAATGATATAATATCCGTATATACAAATCCTGGGTCACTATAGTTGGTATTAGTTTAAAGGCTTAGTCAACATTTGGAAACTAAGATTACAAAAAATTAGTGAGATCCCTAGATATATTTCAAATTTTATGTGTAGGGATTTCTCTATGGATAATTATAAAGATCAGTCAACATTTAAAAAAATATCCTAGAATTTTGATAAAGGATAGGGTTAATGGTTTTCTAAAAATACATCCATGTATGGATACTGCAAGTGTATGTGGCTTTAGAACAGATTTACCTTGGGGTAACAACTCTTACAAGAAGTTCCGAGTCTGGCATAGGGTAATCTTGTACATGACAACAGGCGTTGCTTCACATTTGGTTTGACACTCATGTGGAATATTATTTCTATATTCACAATTTCTTCACAAACCATCATGATGGATGTTAATGTAAGATGACTACTAATAACATATGATAAACCTACGGTGCCTTTATTTAAAAATTAGGTGTCACCATTTAGACATTCTATAAGTATTTTTTCATTATTATGAGTTTTTCTTATATGATATATGTTTCTCACCCTTTTTTATGGTTATAATCAATGGAATGAAATAGAAGTAACATGGTTAAAATTGAATGTTTCATATTTGGAAAGAATTGCTATTTTGAATATTTATTTCCCAAGTAGAAATCTTATAATGTGAATCTGGAAGGTTGTATGAGTATTGGTTATACTTCTGAAAATAAAATGGATTAAAACATCATGTGAAAGTGTGTGATGTTCTTACAATAATTTTTACATTAAACATAAGAAACATGACTACAATGGGGTTGAGTAACCTTAATACATGATGCATATTTCATATTATTGGAAAGTGGGATTAAGGAATATGTTGATGAAGCATGAGTAATGGATTAAGAATAATGTTGGATTATTGAAGTGATTATGTTTTGGAATTAAAATATTATGTTATATGAATTATGAAATGTATAATTATTTTTCATATAATTTATCATTGAGGATTTAATGGGACATGTTTAATGGTGATGAAGACATAGAAAATTGATTTCATGGAATGGTGATATTTTGATTAATGGAATGTAAACCTTAATTAATTTCTGAAATTGAGATAATGATCTGTAGATAACGGAATTTAGGATATGAATAATTAAATTGGATGGTACGGAATACCCAACTACTAATTACTAAAAAATGGTCTATGTAATCAAGTATTATGTTTACAACTTATTATATTTAAAGAATATATCCAGTAATGACTAGAATATGGAATCATGTGTGATTTCAAAAATGATTTATAGTAATTCAGGTCCTTATCATAATTCAATAGAATATATGATGAGGTTATTCACATGTTTGGAATTTGATAACTAATAGTTACACTGTGATATATGTGGGAATCAATGTTAAGCTAATTTCCTGAATTTCTTTCTAATGTTTTGGATTTTCATCTTTCATAATTGTTATAAGGATAAGTATTTCTGAAAATTTTATGTTAATCTTCGAAAAAAATATTTATGTATTGAGATTTTATTTAAGGCATTAGTTAAAAGGATATTTAGTTATTATCTTTATTTAAAGTATTTCCTTCATATATTTGAATTTATATTAGTATTCTTTTACAAAAGGACATCATGTATGATATGTTACAACTAATCAAGTCTGTTAAGGTCGTGAGTCTTGAACCCATGACTAAAGAATGATAAATGTTTTGCACCAACAACTTGGCTATGAGATGTCCTTATTAATGTATAATTATTATTTATGACAAATTATTTATGATGAAACAATAGTGTTACTATGTATGTTTAGATATTAATATCTTAACAATATTGATTTTTAATAATATTTATAGATAAATAGTTTTATTTTTCATTCTCTTATGGGCCTTAAGATCTACTAATTGTGTATTTTAACACTTCAGGAATCCATGTTAATTTCTATATATATATTAAATAATGTAATAGATGAAATAGAAGTTAATAAAAACACAATCAAGTAATGAAATTTTGTTTATAGAAATATATCGTGTATGTGCATTTCCTAATGTTTTAGGAAAATAAAACAATTACTCAATGTTAGTATAATGATCATAGGAAAAAATAAATTCCTAATACTGTAATGTTGTTAAACCAATGTACTTTTAAACCATCACATATTTATAACTTTTATGACCTAAAATATTTGTTCACCATTCACTTTTTTTATTTATGACCTCAATAACTCCGTATAAACATTTATGCTTTTACTCAATGTCAAATATTCACTCCCAAACTGTGTACTATTATGGGGAGAGTTAGTTATATATTACATTGGGTAAATGGTATAGTCCCATAATTCCCATTTTATGGGAATTTTTATTATCCATTTTTACAATTTGGGTTTCTATGAATGAAACCTTCATGTATTAATCCTTCGACAACACAAATGGATTTTGCAGGAGAAATTAATTTTAAGGGGGAGAATGTAACCCCATGATATATTTTGAATTATTATTTGTTAATTAAATCAACTTTTGTTCTATTTTTTATTTCATATAAAACTAGAAGTATTTTATTTTATATCAATTCACAATGATTGGTTTGAGTTTTATGAAATGAAAATTTAATCATGCACTAAACACAACATAAATTTTAGATTTCTCAACATAGAACTCCGAGGTTATCTTGTTACTTGGCGTACGTTGCACACAACACCGACTTGGAGTACACAACACACAACACCAACTTTTAATAGGTTACACAATGCCTTTTTATTTACATAATTATTTAAATGACATAATTATAATCTACAATTAAAACATATTGATATTTAATCATGTAATTTTCATTAAAGTCCTTATATGTTTAAAAATATTATTTTCTAAAAAAATATATTTTTCAAGTCCTTCTATAAAAATAAATAAAATTAATTCTTGGCACATTAATAAAATTAATTTGATAAAAAAACTACATTTGGGAAATTATAATTTCAAAATATTCTTAGGGAGAATATTTGGTACTTTTCTAAGAAGCTTCATTTTTTGATGAATAGTGAAAAAATATCAAATTTAAATTCAAAATTTCATTTTCGTCTAATTTTTTATAAGGTTGAAAAATATTTTTATTTTTTTCCAAACATTATTTATATAAGAATTTATCAATTAATCCAATGTAGTTTATTTTAATGCACTTATCTATGAAATTGGGTAAAAAAACGTACCCAAAGTTTCGACATTTTTACATTAATAATCCTCAGTGTTGTCCTGTCAATGAAAATAATCATAAACTAATTTCATCTAATTTTGAAATTAAAATTTTAAAAATGGATTCCATATTTTCAATAATCGTAATTTATTATTTCTAATATTTTCAAATTAGTTTTTTAGAAAAAAATATTTGTGAATGTTAATAAAATAAATTACAACTGTTAGGAGAAAACATGAGGTCAATAAAGTATTAACCCTTACATTTAAGACCTTGAACATCCTATAAATTTTTCCAAACCCCATTATTTGGCCATTAATATTACATTAAACTTTCATTAATGAGTTTTTTTGGTATTTTATGAGTTTTTTATGTAAAAATGTGGGTATACAAAACTTGTTTTCAAAAATGCCAAGTCTTTCCTTTCCCTTCACAATAAAAGGCCATCACCTCTCTATCTACTTTACACCTCTCAAACCAATTAGTAATAGAATATATGTTCCAAATATATATAAAAACATACATCCCTTACTCATTGAGTCTTCTCTTATGTCAGAAAGCAATCTAAGGAAGCCTTTGGGCACAAACCAAAAAGCGTTACCCGATTAAGAGGTAACATCATCCCTCAAGATTATTTATTTTATTTCCTTTCTCCAATGCCTCGACATTCTTTATTAAAAATTTTTATAACAAAAAATTATGTTAGATATTCAAGGATGTTTTTTTCTATGATTTATACTAACACTTACTCACACATCATGTAACAAACCAGGACGGGTAGCCATCCGACCCGGCGCCCAACCCGGTCCACGACATGGCCCACAGGGCGTTCCCAATCTTCACGGGCTAGCACAAGCTCCCAAGTATCGAATGAAAATATCTGAGAACTATTTACCCATATTTACTATGTTAAAATAACAAATAAAACCCAAAAACCACATCTAAAAAATTTGAATGAAAGAACATATAATAAATTTAAAATTTTGCATTTTACAACTAAACAAAGGATAGAAGGACAACAACACCATTGGAAACCCAAAAAACTCTCAAATATTCATGAAATAAGAGGGGAAACATCCTTATACCGCTTCCAAAAATATCTCAAAACCAAGACACTAGGAAAAATGAACTACCAACCTAACACATATTTCTTTATCCAGAAACAAAGTGACAACAGAGTCCACATACACCCAATAGTTTGTGCAGGGTGTGAGCCAATGGCCCAGTAGGATACCACCAAATAAAATATCCCATGACACAAAACACAAGAGATAAATTTAATATTATTATTCAAAATAATACATTTAATACACTTTTAAGAAAAAAATTAAAAGATAATAGTTAAAAAGGAACAATGGAATTAAACTATTTCACAAATACTATTTTAATGCAGAAGAGTAAATTTACCAATAACGCAAACATACACAAGTGGTCCTCTATATTCCGATGGAAGGAACCATGTTATGAATAGTAGATCAATGAAGGTAAATCCCCTAAGGTATATCTAGCTCAAGTAGGGCCCTAGAACCTCATATATTGGAGAAAAATTGACCATACAATATTTGTTCTCATGCACATGAGCCACTAGTAGGAAGCATACCCACAACCAAGTGGTCCCCAACATCATCATCTTAAATGTTTAGTTAGTCTTGTCATCATCTAACTTGTGATGTGAAACAGGGGCCAAACCCCACGAGATCACTAGAATACTAGTTAAATTCTTCTCACCAAGATACCGAGGTTTTTCCCTTTTTCACCAACAAGATCCACAAACACATGGTATATCAAATTCATATATCCCAAACAAAACAAAAAATTACACATAGAAGCCATCACATTCCTACCCAAACACCATTTAAAAAAAACACATGCACACCAAAATACCTTTCCAAAATAGATTTTTAGTTAATTAATCATTTCAAAAATCCCCATTTTATAGCACACAAAAAAGAACATATTGAATTGTAACAAATTAGAAAACGTTATTAAATAACACAACAAGGGATCACACAATAAACATTGCCAATTTGAAATTAAAGAAATCCATTTCATATCACTTGCTTCACACATTCACCTTAAAACATGTTTCACCCCACTTGCACAAATAAATGAACCATTTGAACCACTTATAAAATACCAACAATCCATATATTAAAATCCAATTTCAACCTTTAGACACACAAACCACTTTAAAAACCCCAAACACACCATATAATTAAGGTATTAAACCATTTGAAAAAAATTATAACACATTCACAAATGGTGGAACCAAAGTTCACACCAAACACACCTTGTTTCATATATAAAGAATGTCGCTTTAAAACCAGACACTCAACATCACTACCCTAGAACCCGCTTCACACCGAAAAACCAATATATAAGACATTTTTATAAAATAAAACATCAATTTTCCCGTCACATAACCATTTATTTTGAATGGAAAATACATTTCTAATGAAAACATGAATTTAATTACCTCAGAAACAAAATTTTCACACCAAAAATAATTAAGTGAACATTTTCATGAATTCTCACATCAAGACCCACAAGATAAACATAACTGTTTCTAAATGGAGTCCCAATTCCATCTTACATGCATGTAAAAATATTTTTAAAACACAATATACACTTCCCAATTTAACTATATGGAATGTAAAAATTAATTTGATAAACAAATTAAATCATCGAAGAGTGTTAGGGCATGGAACCACCTACCTCGCATGAATAAATTCCCAAATCTTCATAGAATCCTCAATCACACCTAATGTGCACCATAAGTGAACAAAAGGTGAAGCCTAATTAATGAAATCAAATAGAAATACCCAAAATTAAGACCCTAATTGACACCCTAAATGCTGAAAAAACAAAAAACCCCAAACGATTAGGACTAAAACCCTAGAAAATAGGGGTAAAGGACTAACCAAAGGGGAGAGGGGAAGGCGAAGGCACAATGGGGGTTCATCCAGGGTGGTGGGTCAGATGCCAGATGGTGGATGGTGTGGCACGAAGAGTCGGACATAGCAGGAGAGCGGCTAGCCAGGGAGGGCATGGTAGTGTGGCATGGCGGGGTTCTAAGGAAGCAAGCGAGAAGGAGGGCGACAGTATGAGAGAGGTGGGAAGACAAATTTCTAGAAGAGTCGGCGACTATAGTGAGGGGAGACGCCACGAGCGGACCCAGGGGTAAAAGGGAAACCCAACATGGGGTAAGGTAGGGGGAATCCCTAAGCAAAAAGATGGGGGGATAATAAAATTAATAATAAAAATAATAAAAATAATAAAAATAATAAAAATAAAACCAAAATATGAATAAAGATGTTAATAATAACAAAAAAATATAACTCAATTGATAGTAATAAAATAAAATAAAAATTTATATAAATTATTATAATAATAATAATAATATTGTCCCTAAATAACATTATTATTATTATTATCTTAAAATACTATTATCTTATTTTATTTTTTATTTCATCACACTTTTAATTTTATTTATCTATTATTAATCCATTATATATAATTAATTGAATTGGGAAAGGTCAAATAGGGACCTAGGAGAGGTTATGTGGCTTCGCCTGCAGGGCTCTAGACAAGTCCAAGGGATAAAAATTGTTTTTGAAATAAGAAATCAGAAATTTTATATCGGGCCTCGACCTGAACTGCCAGATACCCAATAGAAATAATAAAATTAATCATTTAAAAATGACAGGTGTTACAATTCTCCCCACCATAGAGCTTTCAATCCACAAAAAGCCACAAGTAAGGCTGAACCCCAAAGTGGAAGCTGATACCCCTTAGGGTTCGAAAATTATCCCTACAAAATGAACGTGAAAAGAAGAAAATGCATTGTTCTAATAGAAATTGACTCAAAAGACAACTTCAAGAAACTTGTAAAAAGGCTATTTGATATGTATTTCTCACCCCAAAGAGATAGAACATCTTTAGTTTAATGATTAATGAAAGTAACTCTCGCACCCATGGAAACGAAATTCACAAACTAAAAAACCTAGAGCACCAATGAAAGAAAACCACACCATTTTATTGGAACTAACAAAAAAACTACCCATGTACAAGGAATACTCTTATCTCCTACCAACAATTCATCTCTAAGAACAGAACTAAAATACCAATAGGGGAATTCCCGAAGGGGCTCCCCACCATTAGAACTTACTAACACTTGAGACGAGATTGGAAAACATACACGAGGAGGTCCAAGCGGACTCCCCGCCATTAAAACTGACAGAAGCTACAAGAACATTGAAAATTTACCAACAGTGACCAAACACCCCACCACAAGAGGCATGGAAGGTCAAGCCCAAATATCAGGGAATTAAAACCATAGCCATAGAAATACCAACATCTCCACATCCCTGGATGAGCACTATTCAAATCTGAGACCGATTTACCAAACATACCCCATACAAAGCACTAAAATGGATTACTGTAACATTCCATGTAAATAATGAATATAACATTATCATATTTATAATTATTTTTGAATTTAATATTTATATTACTTTAAGGGGGATTCTATGTTCTATGGATTACCTGATACACAACAGCAGGCTTCATTGAAAACTTACGTTGCACACAACGTTGATTTATAGTAAAAAATATTAATATAATATTATTATTTCAAATGGTAGTTAAAACCTAGACATTGTAATGGCGGTAATGAATAGAACTAACAAAAACATTATTATACATGTTTTTTAAATGTTTTTACATTAATCCAAAAAATCTTATTGGCCTAATATGTGAATGAATCCAATTTAATCATAAACAATCTAATATTCATTAAAAGGTTGATTTACTGCCTTTTGATGGAGATCCCCTTTTAAATCTATTTTTTTAAATTTTATATGTTCTAGTTGAAAAATTAATATTATTATTTATAAACAAGACATCAAAATTTACTTTGGGTGAAATTTGGTTATTTTTCTAATAATGTTCGTTTTTTAATGAATAGTGAAAAACACTACATTTTCATTCAAAACTGCATTTTAATCTAATTTATTTATATAGAGAGATTATATTTTTTTTAATTTATTTTAAAGTGTAATTAGATTATATTTTTACCATTTAACCCAATTTTGTTCATTGGATGTAATTTCACATGGAAATTGTACATAAATAAGTGTCGATATTTTGATAGTTATTATTTTTTAAAAGCACGCTTTTTGTTTTGACAACTGGAATTATTTTTAAATTAATTTCTTCCACTTCTGTTTTTTGAATTTAGAAAAATGGATTCCATATTTTTAATTAGTATTTCCAAAATTTATAAATATTTAAATTTTATTTTTAGGCATTATGAATATATACTTCAGTAAATATTTTCTTTACTATGGTAAAATGGTAAATATGGTATATAAGGGTAAAAAATAATATTATAATAATATTAAATTACCTTACCATGTGTCCTAATCTTATTGTTTTATAAATTTCCATCCATGGGAATCCTTGGGTCGATTTTGGGACCCCATGGAGACACATAAGAGTGATAATGACACTTTATATTAATTAATATACAGTAATGATAAAAATGACATAAACATATATATTTTAGGAAATAAATTCTTAGATGGGGTTATATAAGTTATCTCTTTGAATATAATTATTCATTCGAATGCTAAAAATATTTCCTACATCATGGTATTTTTTTTATAGTTTTTAGACATCATATGTATAAAAGTGTTTATGACACAATAATGATGCAATGTTTACCTCATTAATGAATGATTTAAATATATAATATTATAAAGATTAAAACAACATAAAAAACCTATCCAGATTTATTGGATGATTTATGTTGAATAAAGTCATCATATATTCTACTTTAATAATTTTTGGACCTTTAGAAAAAGAAAATAATTTTATAATAAAATAATAATTTCAAACATTCCAAAATATCCCCTCCTCCCCCTTATAAAAATTCTACACATATAACCCATTACTCACACATCTCAAAACCCTTGGTTAGTCCAAACTCTATCCAATTAGTCTCCCTACATCCCTTTAATCCTCTTAGAATCCTACACTTTGGCAGAAGGCAATTCAAGTAAACCTTTTGGTTCAAACCAAAGAAAAATAACCAATTTAAAGGTAATGTCCTCTCTTAAGTTATTTTATTTTATTTTACTTATCCAACCCCCTAAAATCTCTTTATTAATTTATATTTTAGAATCAACAGTATCCAAAATATACTAGATTGTTTTTAAAAGATTTATTCAAACTACAATTACATGCACCTCCATCTAATGGGTAAAGAACCAATTTTTTCGGGGGATCGCGAACTACTACCTCATGAAACGATGATTGTCCATTCTTCTCCTACAACCTATTATGGTGGCCATTATGATGTAAATATATTTATAAGTGATATATATTATATTTATATTGTCTATACGCTTCTGTATTTTTCATTTATATCATACCTTTATGGTTTCTATAATGGGTAAATGCGATAATTTCATTTGAGGGTGTGCGGACAACCTCCCCCTCAAAGTGATATGACTCGTTAATGCCATACGTGGGATGTATAAATGATAAAGTAAATAAAATTATATATTATATTATACTATAATTATAATATACCTATGTATAATTATGTTTTATTTCCATTAAAATACCAAATATAAATGAGAGTAGCGTTCATCTGTACGTACGGCTTACCGTCTCCATAAACGATGAATTTTATTTCATATCTCCAAATGGTATGTAATATTATAAATACATATATATATATATACTAGATATATATGTTATTTATTATATCTAAATCATGAATATCATTCTATAGATAATGTAATTTTGACCACATGAACAACTTTAAATTATATGATGTTCAGACTCAAGTACCAAATATCAACAAAACGACTATTATTAACTTAAATGATTACATAATTTTTATAACCCGGTAATAAGTGATATAAAAGTAATAATAAAGGTGAAAATATTTCATAAGAAAGTATAAATTTACATTAGTTTACTATTTAGGAGATCAAAGAATGAACGGGTCAAGTCAGACATGAGGTATGGGGTTTTCATCTCACTTTCTATTCCCATGAGATTCATGCTATATTTTTCACTATTTCCTTTAGTGTGGTGTATGTACTACCCATGATTGTATTATTTGTTTAATATAAATTAATTTATGGGCATTTAAATCTTCATTTTATTCTTCTTCTTTCATGTGGTTTATGTTTTGTATGTTATCAGATCTGTAAAGTAATATTTCACCGTACTCTTTTATTTAAAGACTTCTTTTATGTCTTTTAAATTTCCATTTTATTATATTGGGATATGTTCTGAAATATCCTTATTTATGCACATTTTATGTCTATGTGAAGAGAGACCATTTTCTCTCTCATAATATTATTTTCGAAATTTTAATGTGACGTTGTTAGGATGTCGAGTTTCTGTAAGAGAACATCTTAACCCAATTTCAATTATTTGGGATAAACATCTACATCGTGATTATGTCATGTGATGAATATGTGTGAATGAACTATTATTATTTTTCACTTAATATCCAATTATATTTGGTGTATTATTATTTGTCACACATTATTATGTCATTGATTTTTCCTTAATCTAAGGATATGATTTTTCCAAGGGACTTTGTCTCAAATTACATTCCATTGAAACTTATTTATTGTTATACACCAATTCACTTTAATATAGTGTATATACTTCTATTTTACATATTATATCATGAATATACTTATTCTCATTAAATTATAAGCTTTTATTAATGTTATTCCTCAATTTTTTGTATCCATGCATCTCTCATTTGGTTAGGAACTCTTTAACTGAAATATAATTTTAAATGTTTTAAAGATTTATTCTTCTAAATATTTCTCATTAATGTCCTTGTTTTAAAAATGGTATTAAGGATTTTTTAATATCTACATGCATGTTTTGAAATTAAAATTTCATTCAAAAGATTTAAATTGGTATGGGAAACTTTGATTCAAAAATTTCTTTATTAAATATTATAGATGATTTTGAAGATGGTTTGATAAAGCTTTGATGATGTTAATATCTAGAAATTATATGTTATGATTTAAATGTGGAAATGTTATGTTTACTTTATGATTGGTTTAGGGGTTATGAATATGTTATGGATCTTGGGCATTATTTACATATACAGGTGGTTCCATGATAAACCTAGGTAAAGTGACCCCAAGATAGCTCTCCAATGCATTGTGTAACATGACACAGGAAATCTTTAATGTTTCTCCTAAGAGATTTAGGGAATATATTGTGATAGGTATTCCAAAGGTAACTCCCTATGTAGATGTGAAAGCTACAATGTAAGTATGTTATGTATGCCATAAGTTACCTTTATGATTTATGATTTCTATGTGTTATTTATAAATCATATGATTTCATAAGGTATATTATGATTTAAAAGTATGTTATCATTTATTTGTATTTATTGATGGGATAATGTTTTCATTCCATATTTTATAACCCCTACTGATATTTTTATGATCATGTAATGTTTTGAAATTGTTTTTTATAGGACATACAGTTGAAAAGTTTCAGGGATAGGATCAAGGAAAATTTATACTGTCTAAAACATGGAACTAGACATGTTTCTTTTTTTAAGAGTTTTTATTTTATGATGAAATGGAAACATAGTAGAAGTATTTACTTTTTAATTTTTTAGATGTAATGTAATTTTTATGGACTGTTTCTCTAAAAATATAAACCTGAAAATATCCTAAATGTGAATTCTTTATTTAAGTCAATATAAAGTAATGTTTAATGATATGGCCTTATAATTACCTTCAATGGGACACAACCGTTGGGATTTATGTAACAATAAAACCACACCTCCATGTTATCATGTAAACCCTATGCACCCAAATAGTTCTTTCAGAATGGAATAACCACCAGAAACAATTTATACTATAAGGACCTAGCCTTAAACCTTACTTAAATACTGAATTAAATGAATAATTCACATTGAGGATCTTTTCCGGTTTAGAGTTTTAGAGAATTGGGACATAACTATTACATCTCAAAAGATTACAAAGTAGAAACTTCTACATAGTTTCCATTTTTTTCAAAACATGAACTCTTGAAAAAAAAAGTCATGTATAGTTCAATGTTTAAGACAGCATGACTTTTCCTTGATCCCATCCTTGACCATATTCCACATTATGTCATGTGAAAAACATTTCAAAAAAACTTGGGATGAGCATAAAAATCTCAGTAAGGGAAACACAAAGAAGGAAACTGTTAGTTTTTCAAAACAACAAGTAAACCATGAATACATTATCAAAGTAATACTTTTCACCTTTATGAATTAGTAAAAACTATTAACTAAATAAAAGATCATTACATACCCGTTTGTAACCAAAATATTACCATAAAACCCATATAAAGAACACATAACATATAATGGTAACTTGGGATGTAAACATACTTAAATGGAATGACCATACTATCGACTTCCACACATATCACTAAATGGAATAGCCATACGGCCGACTTCCATACCCAATGCCTTGGGGGTTATAATGTAACCACCCATCCTGGTATTCACAGCACCACCCATCATATGGTTTACCACGTAACCACCCGTCAATTGTCCAATTACCATTAAAAAAATCATAACACAAAAAAAATATAATGGAAAGAAAACATTTCCACATTTAGATCACAATATATCACTTAAATATATTGACATAAAAAATACATTAAAAAACCATTTCCAATACCAAAATACATAAAATATTATATGGTATTTATTTTATTTTAAAAACATTACTGCTTATTGGGGAGGCCAAAGACCAAATAACACTCACGGCGGCGGAAAAGGATTTTTTCACCACATACGTTAAAAGAAACATTCCTTTTTGTCATTTAGTAAAATGATTCATAGAAAAATATTCCCTTTGAATTAAATGAAAAGTCCAAGGTGTTTTATACTGCGTATAAAAAAAGTCTTGTATTAGAACAAAATATTCCACAATGAAAGGAGATTGAGACGAAGTCCCTTACCTCATGTCCAACTTGACTCGATCACTATTTAATCTCCTAAATAATAAACTATTGTTAATTTATACTTTCTTAAGAAAATTTTTCAAGCTTATTATTCCTTTTATATCACTTATTTCCATGTTATCACCATTATGTAATCATTAAATTTTATAATGTTCCTTTTTTCGATATTTGGAACTTAAGTCAAAAATGGACTTGTTACAATTACATGTTGTTCATGTGGTAAAAGGTTCATTATATCCAGAATTATATTCATGATTTGGATATCATATATATCATATATAGACAGCATATACATTTATTTATAATAGTACATAACATTTAGAGGAAATAATGGAAATGCACAGTTCATGGAGACGGTAAGTCGTACGTACGCATGAACGCTACTTTCATTTCTATTTCGTATTAAAGGAATTAAAACTAAATGAGACATATATATATTATAATTCCATTATAATATATATTTTATATGTTTAACATAAGTTCACTAATTACATTATTTATAAATTCCATGTTTGGCATGAATGAGTCACATCACTTGAGGGGGCGGTATCCCACACTTCCTCAGATGAAATTATCATATTTGCACAACATGCAAAGCATAAAGGTATGTTTTAAATATAAAACACAGAAGAATATATAAGGAATATATATATTATATATAATATATAAATACAGTGACATCATAATGGCCACCATGAAAGGTGTTAAGAGAAGATTGAATAATCATCGTTTCGTGAGGCCGTAATTCGCCATCCACAGAAACAGTATGTTCATTGACAATTAGACGGAGGTTTGTGTAAGTTTAAATAAAATAATTCTCATTAAAACATCCTATTATATTGAAAAAACTGGTGTCTTTATAAAATAAAGTAATAAAATTAGTTTAGGGGGTTGGAGGAGCAAAATAAAACAAAAGAACACAAGTGAAGACATTACCTTTAAATCGGGTAACTCCTCTTGGTTTGAACCAAAAGGGTTTTCTGAAGAGATTTCTGCCTAAGGTAAAGCTTCTATAATGAAGAGAGGGATGTGGAGGGATAAAATGGGCAGATTTGGGTCAATCCAAAGGCTTGAGAGTTGTGGGTAAGGGGGTATATGTGGGGGCCTTTTATAAGAGGGAGGAGGGGCACTCTTCGAATGTCAAGAAATGTTACTTTATTATAAAATAGGTGTTGGATTTTAAAGGTCCCACAATGATATATTTTGAGGATAAGGTGATAAGGGTTCGAAATCCACCCATCCAATAGGTTTTGGACAAGTTTAAGTGTTATATTTTACCTTATCTTTTCATTTTATTTAAAATATTCATTAATGAGCTAATCGCCGCATCATCATGGTGTCATAAATAAATTTATTTATTTAATGTATAAAAATTATAAAATATATCATGATGTAGGAAATCGTTTTATATTTCTAATGAATATTTATATTAAAAAATATGACTTGTATAACACCATGTAATTTTTTTTAGTAAAACAATACATGTTTGTGACATTTTTATTTTAACTTTAAATAAAAAGTTATTAATGTAATTTTCATACCCAAGTGGCTCAATGGGGTCCCCAAGTTGACCCATAGATTGACTTGGTCGGACATGACATATCTAATAAGGGTATGACATGAGTAAAGGTAATTTAATATTATTATAACATTATTTTTACCTTAAATTACACTAATTACCTTTAATCGCAATTAATAAAACTTAAAAGTTACTATTCACAAAAAAAAATTATTTTAATCCCATTGAACCACATTTTACTTCATAATTATAAACATGTATGTAAGATTTTTTGAAATTCAATTCATAGAAGTGCTAAAGATTCATTTAAATGAAAAATCAGCTTTTTAACTACCACTTAGTGGTTTCACTATTCATCAAAAACTGAAATTTTTCAAATAAAATACATAAAATTCACCCTAAGCTATATTTGATATTCCGAATTCAAAAATGATTTCTATTTTAAAAAATTCAAAACATATAATTTTCATTAATTAATTAAATAATTAATTCCCATTGTCCAAACAAATAGCGTGTTTTTATGAAACAATATATATCAAAATATTGACACTACTTTAAGTCCAATTTCAAAGTGAAATTAATTCCAATGACCACCATTGGATTAATTGGTAAAAATATATTCTAATTTCACATTAAAACCAATTCCAATGATAATCTAATCATATAAATAAATTAGATTAAATATAGGTTTTGAAATAAAATACAACATCTTTCACTTATTCATTAAAAATGAACTTTATCGGAAAAATAACAAAAACATACACATAGTAAATTTTGATGTCCCGATTCTAAAAAAGGATTTAATTTGGTCCCATAGAATGTATAAGAGTTTCCAAAACTATTTTTAAGGAGGGTTCTCCATCAAAAGGTGATAAATCAACCTTTTAGTGGATATTAGAGTATCTATGCCTAAAATCGAATTATTTTCTTATTTTAAGCCTTTATATTTTATTGGTTAAATGTCAAAACTTTTAACAAACATATATAATCATATTTTACTTGTTTTTATTCATTCCCTCCAATACAACGGCTAAGTGTTAACTACCATTTAAAATAATATTATTATATTAATAGTGTGCAACGTAAGATTTCAATGAAACTCGTTGTTGGGTATCAGGGACGCTATCGAACATAGCAACACCTTTAATGTAAAATTAATATTTAATTATCATATATTAATAAATATGAAAATGTATTATTCTTTATTTACCTAGGATGTTACATAATCTCCCTTTACATTTAGCACAGATAACAGGAATAATGTTGGGTCCCATACACTCTAGGGGTTCTTGACCGCGCGCCAGCTTCACTCTGATCCGTATGGATAGAGCCCTGATGTTTGAAGCATCTCCTGCCTCGCAGTCAGGCATTGAAGGCTCCTTAATGGATCGCCTTCTTTCCTAGTGCCTTAAGCGACTATACTGCAATCGAGACAACAACATCAAATACAACACACCATGACATCCAACTACTCCCTCACAAAACATCTAGTAAAACAATGGTTTAGATGATACAAATGAATCAACTTTTCACCTTAACTAAGAAAATTTGGAAGAAAAAGAACACGACAAACATTCCCCTTTGAAAATAAAAAATTAGAACACCATAAAAGGAGGACACACTACCATCAAAATAGGGATTCTTTGAGGGTTTTATGAAATCCTCCTTTTCACATCGAAGGGAACTCAAATTGAAAGATGTCACCAACCATGTCCCTTGCTACTGATGAAAGCACTACTAGCCTTTTAAGACATTGGTCAGAATTGATAACTTTGAACCGTCTTCACCCTTCCCCGCTAGAATTCCTTTCACCGTTCCCCGGGGGGCACCTTCAAAAACAATGATGTAAAACTTCATACCCAATGACTCATACAACTTATAGAGACCTAAAACCCACTTAAACTCCCCTCTCATCTATCATACCACTGTGAGAGGATCAGCATAATTGAAAAGGAAAAAAGGGCTATACATAGAACTATCATTAGAAAGGGGGATTCCTTACAATTATCAATTGTAGGGTCAGCCAGTGAAAAAATTTCATGTGTCTGCACTTCAATCACACGTTAATGATTTAAAGGGGGTGAAATAATCAAGAAATAAAACAATGGACTGAAAAAAAATGGTCAAATAGCCCGGACATACCACAAGCGAACACTAAACGTGCAAGGGGAACCACTACAAGGGATTCTCAAAGCACTTTTCAAAATAAACCACTAATCACATGCTTTCACACTAACCTAAAAATAATAATTCATACTCAAGACCAAAATTAGTCAAGAAGGATTCTCGGCTCGAAACGCCTCACATCAAACATTTCCAAAATACACCGACACACCACAAAATCACCAGTTATCAAAACGCTAAAATTTCCTTCAATAAAACTTTTTGAAAAAATAAACCAAGCCCGTGGGTGGAACAAACAACCATGATGTCCCATGGGCCTCACACATGCATGTTCCCATGTCACCCTTGGAAATCCACCTCATGTCCGCAAAAGCACTCATCTTCTCGAACCATTGTCCATTTCTCTTTCCATATACACTCATGTATGTGGTTTCCCAAGAGAACACCAAGAATCAAAACCATCTCATTCTATTTTTTTCAAAACCAAAACATTTAACCCACACATTTCAAACCTTAAACATAATTTTATTTTTAAAGTGATTCACTCAAAAAAAATTTCCAATGAAAAATAATTTTTACTTAAAAACCATACTTCCACAAAAAAAAGTGGGGAAGAACAATGAAAAATATACTAGTTTTGGCAGATGATATGGACATATGGTTGGAGGCCATACACTAATCAAACCAACTCCACAGAGAGTATTCTAGGTTTTTTTCCTCATCTCAAAATGGCTTTCCAGACCCAAGTATGTCAATATGACCACTAATCATACTCCCTTTTCATTTCCAATAAAAAAATTAACCAGAAGGACCAAAGACTCAGGGAAACCTCAACTTACCATGATAACATGAGTCCCGCCATTGGGGTACTAGTCATGAACCGTTCATGTAGCTAGAATGTCGAGTTCCAACAACCTTAAATTAGGTCTACCCTGGCTCTATACTAAATGAACACAACCCAAAAAAGAAAACCTCCTATGATTCCCATTTTTTGTGAACCAGGCCGGGTAGCCATACAACCCGGTGCCCGAACTGGTCCGTGACATGGCACGAAGGGAATTCCCAATCCACAAGGGCTAAAAAAAGTTATCGGGTATCGAATGAAATGATTTGTAAATGATATACCCATATTTACCATGTTAAAATAACAAATAAAACCCCAAAACAAGATCTGAAAACTATAACCAAAATCCCCTATAATAAATTCATAATTTTACATTTTACAACTATACAAAGGAATAAAAGGACAAAGATGCCAAGGGAAACCCAAATGAATATCAAACCTTCATGAAAAAAGAGGAGAAACATCCTCCTGCCACAACCACCAAGATCTCAAAACCAAGACACTAGGAAAAACGATCAGCCAACCTGACACATCTTTCTTTAGCCTAAAATAAAGAGACAAGAGAGTTCGCAAACACCTAAAGGTGTATGTAGGGACAGAGCCAATGTCTCAGTGGGATAACACCAAATGAAATATTCCATGACACAACACTCAAGAGATAAATTTAATATTCTAATTCAAAATTATACTTTTAAAAAGATTTTAAGAAAATAATTTACTAGATAAAAGATAAAAAGGAAAAATTGAAGAAAACTATTTCACAAATAATATTTTACAGTATAAGTGAGAATTTACCAAGAACACAAACATACACAAGTAGTATTTTATATTCTAATGGAAGGAACCATGTTGTGAATAGTAGATAAATGTGGGTAAATCCTCTAAGGTCTATATATCTCATGTGAGGCCCTAGAACCTCATATCTCAGTGAAAAAGTAACCATAAAATATACTTTCTTGTTCACACGAGCCACTAGTAGAAATCATACCCATAACCTAGTGGTCCCCCAACATCATCATCATAAAATTTTAGTTAGTGTTTTCATCATCAAACTTGCTATGTAAAATAGGGGACAAACCCCATGGGATCACTGGCATTCTAGTTATAGTCTACCAACCTAGATACCCAGGGTTTTCACTTGTGCTCAAACAAGTTCCACATTCTAATGGTATATCACTTTCTCATATATAAAATCAAAAAAAAAATTACACATAGAATTTATCACTTTCCTACCCATACACCATTAAAAAAACACACTCACACCAAAATAACTTTCCAAAATACATTTGTTGTAACTTAATCATTCCAAAAATCCCCACTTCATAGCACCCAAATAAAAACATAGTCATTTAGTACAACTTAGAAAACATTATTGAATAACACAATAAGGGATCACACAATAAACTTACCCAATTTCATGAAAATAAAGCCATTTCAAATCGATTTAATAACAGATTCACTTTAAAACTAGTTCCACACCACTTTCACAATTAAATGAACTATTAACAGCACTTAAAAAATTCCACCAATCCCTATATTAAATTTCAATTTAAACCTACAGGAACACAAAACACATTAAAACACCATAAGCACCATAAAATTTTGGTATTAAACCATTTTAAAATTTTATAAAACATTCACAAATGGTGCAACAAAAGTTCACACCAAACACACCTAGTTTCACATAGAAAGAATCCTACTTTAAAATGAGACATGCAACATCTCTACCTAAGAACCTTCTTCCCACCTAACAACCAACATAAAAAACATTTTTATTAAAAAAAAAATCTACCGACACTCCAAAATTTATTTTGGTGGAAAATTTAATTTCTAACGAAAACATGCATGTAATTACCACCAAATCAAAAATTACACACCAAAATAATTAAGTGAGAATTTGAAAGGATTCTCATATCCAGAGCCATAAGAAAAGCATTACCATTTCTAAATGGATACCCAACTCCATCATACATGCATGTAAAAATATTTTTAAAACAAATCTTTCACTAACCAATTTAACTAAAGTACATGTAAAAATTATTTATTTAAACAAATTAAATAATATAAGAGTGTTAGGGCATAGAACCACCTACCTTGCACGAATAATTTCTCAAATCTTGATAGAATCCCTAATCGCACCCAATGCACACCATAAGCAAACAAAAAGTGCACCCTAATTCATGAAATCGAACAAAAATAACCAAAATTAAGAACATAATTAACACCTTAAATGCTATAATCACCAAAACCCCAAACTAGTTGGACTAAAACCCTTGAAAATAGGCAGAATGGATTACTCAAAGGGGAGAGGGAGAGGCAGCGGCACATTGGGTGTTTTTCTGGGGTGGTAAAAGTAAAAAATGGGTAAAAAATACATTAATCATAAATAATGAAATAGTAATAATTTTTTGAACACATTTTAGAAAACATGGACATGGATAGAAAATATACCCCTAGTGAATACTTATGCATAAAAAATCTTGGATAAAATTGAGATTGAAAAATTGCCCCTTACCTTAGGTTTGATTTCATCTGTATGTGTATGAAACTCTTGTATAGTGGTTTTAAACATATTAAAAACTTGTAAGATAACTATAATAATATTTTATGACATCATATATGAATCACTTATTACCTGTTCATGTAAGAACTCAGGTTTTGAGCCTGTGAGACTTTAAAATTCTTCGGATGTTATTCCAGAGCAGGGCATTCAGACAGCGTGTGATTCTGATCCTCGGTGTGGCCGGAATTAAATTTTAAGTGCATTAACACTAGAAATTCCAAATAAACAGAATAACACTTAAACGATTTCTTGAATGGGGAAACTGATGGTACCGTTGAGTCTGGTGCGAGCCGTTTTTCCTAGGAGGGGTGTAACATTTGCGAGCGCAGCCCTTCTGTGGAAAACACCACTAGGGGCATTTTTGTAATTTAGTGGCCTCAGGCGAGAACTTTAAAACTTCTGAACAGAGGCTCAAATTAAAACTCTGAGACTGCTATTGCACTCAGAATGTGTATTTTACCCTAGAGGCGTCTTAACCTCGACCCTGCCGAAAGTTCAGGTACGGGGCCTACTGGTAGGAGTTTAAAACTAGTTAAATTTTTAATTACTTTCTCTCCAACTTAAACACTACCCCCCTCCTCCTCCTTCCCCCTTGCCTCTCCCTGGAGGAATCCCTCTCAAAAATCTTCAAGCTTCCCCTCCTCTCCGACAAGGCGGTGGCGGCTCTGGAGGACCGTTCATGAAGCTACGGGTTATGCCCAGCGATGTAGGAGTTGGTGTTTTCATTTTTTTAAATTCCGAATCTACTTAGAACTCCAAATTTTGCATCGAAATGCTATCCAATCATAGAGTGAAAACCATATTTTCAAAGGGCTCGATTCGAGCTTCCGAACAATCCTTTCGGATTGAATTGTTAGATTCTCATGGTGTCCGGGGTGAACCCAGGAAGTTTTCAAACCAAATTGTGGGTTTTCTGGCGGTTCCAAGGGTTTCTGGCGGGCGTCAGGTGGTCTGGGATAGCAACCGGTGTGATGGGATTCCAGGTGGTAGTGGCACAGTTCACAGGCGGCAGTGGCGTAGTTCCCAGGCAGTGGCGCGACGGACCCAGGTGGCGGCGGCGGGCGAAGGTCCCCGATGCGGGGCGCGACGGGGGGCTGCGGCGCGTGCCCCCGATCGGGAGATAGAGACCCCCACTTTTTAGGTCTCTACGAGGGATAGAAACCTTCCATGAGGGCTGGTCGGTGTGGGTGGACCGTGGGTCACTGGCCAGCCCGCGCGGAAGGGTCATAGTCTGGTGCTGCGGACCGGGCCGGTCCATCCCTAAGGGGTTAGCCCCGGTCTTCGGACACCCTAACATTCACTATAGGTTTCCGTTTTGCATCACATTTGTGGAAGCGCAATCCTCATCTCGAGAAAGAGTTTTTGAGATGGTCTTGAGGGGTTTTAATTCCTGAGATGGGGGCTCGGTGGTGCAACAGGTCCATTAAGTATTGTTTATCACCTCGTCGAGATCCTTCTTTTGGATGACTCGAACACATCCGAAGTCCATTTTAGGTGTCGTCAGCAGTGTTTTAACCATGGTGTCGAGACGATTTAGACATGGGTGGTTTCAAGCGTTGAAGCAGGAGTTGAGACGTGGGCCCCACGGGCTGTCTTTTAATCTGTGAGAAGCATTATGTGACCTTTTCATCAGACATCCCTTTGGGGCGAATGAGTAGTCGTTTTCACATGTTTTTCTAAGAGAATCACAATGGATAAGTTCACCCGACCTCTTTCGGGACTGAGGTTTGGGCCCCATGAGACGCTGTGTGGGCATAATGCGGTGTTGAATAACTTTTTCACTGGGAGTCCGTTTCCAGTGAGTAAGTAATCTATCCCGCGTGTTCTTCCATGAGGATTACAACGGTGTAATATATTTGAGCATGCAGAGCCTCTTTTGAAATATCATTAAATGTGGAAACATGAAAGGCATTGGTCAGTGGTTCCTTTGACACACTCCGACCAAACACATGGTCGTGATGTTAGCAACACCTAGATATGGTTCGGGAAGTGCGGAGATATCGGACCAGTTCAGGATTTACCCTCCAGCGAGGCTGGGTAGTGGGTTACCCCCCAACGTATCAGGGTTTACCCTCTAGCGAGGTTGGGTAGTGGGTTACCCGTTGACATTAGGTTTTACCCTCTAGTAGGGTTGGGCTTGGGTTGCCTATTGACTTTAGGGTTTACCCTCCAATGGGGCTGGGAGTGGGTTACCTGATGACCTTTGGGGTTTACCCTCTAGTTGGGTTGGGCAATGGGTTACCTGATGACTTCTTTCATACTCAACCCTTCTGATGAGGCAAGTCAGTGGCTATTCTCTCTGATTACTATAGCGGGACTTTTGGTGGTAAGGTTTTGCGATGATACAGCTTTGACGTGCGGCACGGTTGGGCATCAGTAATGGCTACCCATAGAACTATTGGTGGCTTATCCTAGGATGAGCTTGGAGATGGAGATCCCTATACACAATTGTTTGTGATTCTTGTTGAGCATATATATATACACCCGGCTTTAATTCCAACTCCTTGGGTTCAGTTACTCTCCTTCAAGTAGGGGCAAAGACACGCGGGGTTTTCCACGTACTTTCCGTGTCTATCTCCTCTTGGTCAGGTGAGCCTACATCCATTCTCTTGTTGTGTGGAGCTAAAATCTATTTACATTTCTATTTCATTGTTCTATGTTCTGTCTACTAATCACCATTTTAATACCTCATTTTTTGATCTCTTGAGCATTCAGGGTATCATACTGATTATATTTATACTCACCCCTCCTTCCGCTTTTCCCGCAGTTGGTGTACCATTACAGACGACAGATAGGTCGATCGAGACTACGGAGGAGCGTAGATGACACATGTTCTTGGGCTAAGTTCAATGGTTGTAGTGGGACTATCAAGTGTGAGACCCACCAGCTGTTTACTTTTGTTTACTTGTTTCCAGGTTGTGGCACCTTTTGGGTTGGGCGCGTGTTATTTCCATTTTCTCTTCAGTAACTTGTCAGTACTTTTCAAGACATTACTTTTTCTATTTAGAGATTGATTCATGACTTTCGTTGGGTTATAGATTTTTGTCTTTCATTTTTCTTTTGACTCTGCACTTCTGCATCGAGTGGGCAGTTTTTGTGTGTGTGTACAAGTAATTAGGCAAAGGCCTCCCCGATATTGATATACCTTTGGTGCTTGTCGCCATCCCCTGGCCTATGGAGGTAGGATTGGGGTAGTTTCGGCTCGAGACTGGTAGGTTTGTGTCATGAAAAAGTGGTATCAGTAGTGGATCGTTCCATGGGGCGTTGTTCAGACATCCCTAAAAAGGAATTGGTTGGGATATAGAGCAATAGTGTTGACTTTTCTAGAGATTGGATCTCAGGTCAGGGAGTCTAGTGATGGTACAAGCGGCAGACATATCCATTCACCAGGACCCTGATAACCCGCTTGTCAAATCGGCACGCTGAGACACTTGTTGCAGGGAACTTTAGAACATGCATCCGGTAGGATTGAGTCTTTGAATATCCTTTTTGATTGAGCTCCCATTTTTTACTGATATGTATATATATATATATATATGTGGTCATCTGATCGTGGTAATCCTTGATAATTTTCATGATGCCCCCACGACAGCAGCCATCCAAGTTACCCTCTCCAGCTCGTGATGACGATCTGGCGAGCGACGAGGTGTCAGTTCTGGGACCCTCATGTGTTACCCTTCCACACAATACTTCTTCAGTAGCCCCTCCACCTGGAGAGAATAAGATAGTACTATAAGCACTGGCCAAGTTTGAGCGCAGGCTGAGAGCGCTCCGAGACTTCCAAAGTCAGCGGCCACAGAAGTTCTGCGGGGACCTGGATCCCCAGGCAGCAGAAGACTGGATAGAGTTTGTGGACCAACATTTCAGGTAGGTACGGACACCTGCAGACTAGATGGTAGCCATATCTACCATCCTTTTCCTTGGGAAGGCCAGGCATTGGTGGGGGTTGGTTACACAGACCCACGACAAGTCGTCTCTCACATGGGATAGCTTCCAGCAGATCTTTTAGGAAGAGTACTCCTCCTCTTGTTTGAGCTCCATTCAGATTCCAGATATTCTAGAGATGAAGCAAGGGGGGATGATCGTGGCGCAGTACTCCACCCGGTTTACTGACCTGACATTCTACTCAATGTATATGGTCCGTAATAGTTACTTCCAGGTGCGAAAGATTGAGAAGGGTCTTCGCAGGGAGATTTGTGCTAGTGTAGTTCCCATGTGCATACATAATTATGTCGAGGGGGTTAGAGAGGGTGCTCCTAACAGAGATCTTCTTGGCTGAGGGATTCCAAAAAGAAAGGCCTAACAATGGCTGATTCAGAGCATAGTCTTCGGCTGTAGGCAGGCGGTAGAGAGAAGAGCCTCAGTCAAGGAGACCCTTCCGTGAGCAGACTCAGGGTTAGGGTCGTACACCGCAGTGGTTCTGTAGAGCACCGGGGAAGTCATGGGAGAGTCGGTTCTATGCTTGTGACAGATGGGGTCACCTAGTATAGGACTACCCGACCAGGTTTATGGAGCTGTCGTGGTAGGCAGTGGGCACACTACAGCGGTAGAGGTAGTGTTGTGACCAGGAATCCCCTAGGCGAGGACAAGGTGGACCTCAGAGAGGCGGAGCAGGCAGAGCGGCAGGACCTGAAGGTGGGGGACATCATTTCGAGGTCCTTCCACCACCACCATTGGGTGGCCCACCCCAGGATCAAGGAACTGGTAGTAGGGGACATGGGCAGCTTCAGGCTATGGGTGTCCATGACCCACCAGCACACGAGATGGTCTGAGGTATGCTTTGTGTTTACTCTATGCTTTCCTGAGTACTAGTAGACACAGGTGCCAGTCACTCCTTTATATTGTTACTTTTGGTATGGAAATTGGATCTACCTGTAGAGGTGTTGACACCTGCACATATCCTTGAGGTTACTACGGGAAGTGCCTCATTGGTGACCCTAATCTGCAGACAGTGTGAACTGTCATTCGGAAGAGATAGTTTCACATGGGACCCACTCGTTATCACGATTAAACCTTACGAAATCATCCTGGGCATGGATTTGATTTCTATAGTTCACACCTAGATCGACTGTCGTCACATACAAGTCAGAGGCGTGCACAATAATGGGATGAGGTTCACCATTCTAGGTGAACGATACCTTGTGGCAGAGAAGATGGGTACTCTGAGCCAGAGACCATGACCTTTTTCTCACTTCTTTTCGAGAATGGATCTCAGAGTAGGAAACTCTACAGGCACATGGATCCCTACCATTGTAGAGTACTACATGGAAATCTTTTCCAAGGATGTATCAGGACTACCTCTGAGGTGAGATATGGAGTTCTGCATTAACTTTCAGCCGGGGACTATCCCAATATCATGTTTGGCCTATCAGATGGCACCCATAGAGCTTTGAGAGCTATGACTTCAGCTGGAAGTCCTTCGTGAGAAGGGATTCATCAGGCCCGGTGTGTCCCCCTGGGCATCTCCAGTTTTGTTTTTGAAAAAGGAAGATGAGAGTCTGTGGATTTGTGTGGATTATCATCACTTGAATCAGGCTAAAATAAAGAACAAGTACCCTTTGTCAAGGACCGACGACCTCTTTGACCAGCTGAGGGGTTCAAGGTGGTTCTCTAAGATTGATCTTTGATCCGGCTACCACCAGTTGTGGGTTCGTGATGCTGACATCCCGAAGTTGGATTTCTGTTGTCGTTATGGGCATTATGAGTTTATGATGATTCCCTTTGGCGTGTCGAATGCCCTCTCCATTTTCGTGGCTTTGATGAACCAGATCTTCCAGCCGTACTTGGACCGGTTTGTGGTTCTCTTTGTTGAAGACATACTCATCTACTCTATGACGTAGGAGGAACACATAGAGAATTTGAGGATGGTCCTAGACTTACTCTGGGAGAACCATTTGTATGGGAAACTCTTTAAGTGTCAGTTCTGGATTCATGAGGTTCATTTTCAGGGGCATGTCATTACGGAGTAGGGATTGGCCATAGATCCCAGAAAGGTAGAGGCAGTGCTTTCTTGGGAGCCACCCAAGAATGTGTCAGAGGTGTAGAGCTTCCTTGGTTTGGAAGGGTACTACAAGAGGTTTGTGGAATATTTCTATAGGATTTTTGCCCTTTTGACCGCATTGACATGGAAGGGAAGACTGTTCACCTGGATTTATCAGTTCCAGAAGGCCTTCAAGGAGTTGAGACAGACGATGACTAGTGATCCAGTGTTGAGGCTGTCAGATGGGGGCGTTGAGTTCGTGGTGTACTAAGACGCTTCAGGAGCTGGGCTCGAGTGTGTGCGGATGCAGTAGTGGGTAGTGATTGCATATGGGTCAAGGTAGTTGCGGCCCCATGAGCATAATTATGCAACTCACGATTTGGATCTGGCAGCGGTGGTATTCACCTTGAGGTTATGGAGTCACTACCATCTAGGTGAGTGTTTTGGGGTCTACGCAGACCACCGGAGCCTCAAGTACATCTTCACTCAGAGGGATCCGAATCTGAGACATAGGCACTAGCTGGAGTTTCACTAGGACTATGATTTTGAGATAGTCTAAACTCCAGGTAGGGAAATGTAGTAGCAGATTCTCTTAGTAGGAAGTCCCAGGCTCATTTAGTGCGGGAAGCATCAGAGCAGTTTGCTTCCATACAACTGACCTCAGTGGAGCAGGAGGGTATGACTTTCATACAGTCGATAGTGTTGACTCCTTTGCTCCATTAGTGTGTGAGGGAGTCACAGTTGGGGATATCGACAGTGAGGTACTGTGTGATCAGATATCTACGGGTGACGCATCCGATGGGAATTCTGAAGGAGGAAATCACGAGATCGTATTCTAGGGGAGAGATTTAGTACTAGTGAAGATGTGGGAGGAGGTGATGTGGGAGTTCCACACATCTCCATTGGCTATACATTCTAGTGTGAGGAACATGTATAAATACCTTCAGCGGCAGTTTTGGTGGTCTGGCATGAAGCAGATCGTAGCTGAGTTCGTTTCTCGGTGTCTGACCTGTTAGCAGGTGAAGGCAGAGCATCAGGTTCTAGCAGGGTTGTTGCATCCCCTTGATATCTTGGAGTGGAAGTGGGATGGCATATCTATGGACTTCATCACAGGGCTTCTGCACATAGAGAAGGGCTATGATTCCATTTTGGCGATAGTGGACCGACTCACGTAGTCGGTGCACTTCCTTACCATCAGGGAGCAGAGCTCGGTGGAGAGTATAGGGTAGCTATATGTTTGGGAGGTCATCCGCCTTCATGGAGTACCCTCTACGATCGTCTCCGACCATGACGCACGGTTTATGTCGCGATTATGGTGAGGCCTGTAGGAGGCATTCAGGACTCCTATGTGGATGAGTACAGCTTTTCACCCCTAGACCGACGGGCAGACCGAGCGCACTATCTAGGTGTTGTAGGATATACTCAGGGCGGGCATGTTAGACATTTTCCTGAGCTGGGAGGATCACATACCCTTGGTGGAGTTCGCATAGAACAATAGTTAACACTCTACTATCGGCATGGAACCTTTTGAGGCCCTCTACGGGAGACCCAACAGACCACCATTGTACTAGACGGAGGTTGAGGAGACCTCCCTCGTGGACCCATAGTTGGTGTGGGAAATGACAGAGATGGTTCTGGTCATTCATGAGTGAATGAGGATGGCACAAAGCAGACAAAAGTACTACGTAGACCATCGTCGCAGGCCTTTGGAGTTAGAGCAGGGAGACCATGTCTTTTTGAGAGTCTCCTCGTGGCATGGAACATGGAGATTCATCCGGGGAGGAAAACTGTCCCAGATGTTCATTTGACTATTTGAGATCGTGCGCAGGGTTGGTGCGGTTTCCTATCGTCTTGCTCTACCCCCACAGCTGGAGAGGGTGCATGATGTCTTTCACATCTCGCAGCTGAGGAAATACGTGCACAACCCCACACAAGTTATCGACTCGGGAAAGCTGGACATTGAGGATGGAACCACATTTGTGCAGCACTCGTTGGTTATTGAGGACCATCAGGAGCGGACACTACGTTGACGGACCATCCCATTGGTTCCTGTGTTGTGGCAGCATGGGAGGTTGCAGGAGAGAACCTGGGAACGGGAGAGCCAGATGCGGGCTCCGTACCCCAAGTTGTTTTTGTATTTTTGTTTTTTAAGGATGAAAAACATAAAGGATGGAGTGATGTGAGAACTCTTTGTTTTGAGCCTGTAAGAATTTGGAATTTTCTTGTTTCCATTCCAAAGTAGGGCGTTCAGACGGCGTGTGATTCTGAGCCCCGGTGTGGCTGGAATTAAATTTTAAGTGTGTTCACACTAGACAATCCAAATAAACAGTATAACTCCGAAATTGTTGCTCAAATGGGGAAACTGAGGGCATCGTTGAGTCTATAGAGTGTCGTTTACCTTAGGAGGGGTGTAACTTTTTCGAGTACGACCCTTCTGTGGAAAACTCCACCAGGGGAATTTTTGTAATTTAGCGGCCTCGAGCGTGAACCATAAAACTTTTGAACCGTGGCTCAAATTAATATTCCAAGAACTCATTTGTGCTCAAAACATTTATTTCACCCTAGAGGTGGCTTAACCCTAACCCCGTTGAAAGTTCAGGTGCGAGGCCTACTGGTGGGAGTTTCAAACTCATTAAATTTTTAATTAGTTTCTCTCCTACATAAAAACCCTCCTCCTCCTTATTCCCCCTTGAATGTCCCTGGAGGAATCCCTCTTAACAATATTTAAGCTTCCCCTCCTCTCTGGAAAGGCGGCGGCGGCTCCGGTGGACCGTTCGTGAAACTACGGGCTACGCCCAGCAAGGTAGGAGTTTGCGTCTTCATTTTTTAAATTCTGGATCTAGTTCGTACTCCAATTTTTTCATTTAACTGATGTACAATAATCGAGAGAAGACCATATTTGTGTAGATATCTATTTGAGCTTATAAACAATCATTTAGGATCGAATTATTCGATACCCGGGGTGTCTGGGGTGACCCCGAGATGTTTCCCAGCCAAATTGTGGGTTTTCTAGCGATTCCATGGGATTCTAGCGGGCATTAAGCGGTCCGAGATGGCGGCCGACGCAGCGGGCTCCCATGCAGTAGTGGCGCATTTCTTAGGTGATAGCGGCATGGTTCCCATGCGGGGGCGTGGTGGACCCAGGCAGCGGCAGCGGTCCCAGACGGCGGCGGCAGGCGAAGGTCGCCGATGCGGGGCGCGACGGGGGGTCGCGGCGGGCAACCCCGAGCGGGAGAATGAGAACCGCCTTCAGTGGGTCTCTGCAAGGGATAGAGACCAGACATGAGGTCCGGTTAGTGTGGGTGGACTGTGATTCAGCGTTCGAGCACGCGGATGGGCCGCGGTTCGGCACTGCAGACCGGGCCAGCCGCCCAGGCCGGGTGGACCGGCTGGACCGGACTGGTCCAGCCCTAAGGGGTTAGCCTGCTATCTTCAGACACCCATAACGTTCACTAAAAGTGTCTATTAATGTATCGTCTATGGAAGCACAATCCTCGGATCGAGACAGATCTTTTTATATGGTCTCAGGGGTTTTTAATTCCAGAGACTGGGGCTCGGTGGTGCGACACGCCCATTAAGTTTTGTTTAGAGACTTGTCGAGACCCTTCTTTCGGATGGCGCAAACACATCCCAATACCATTTTTCGCCCCGAAAGTGTCGTTGTAACTCTGGAATTCAGACTATGTAGACCAAGGTGGTTTCAGGTATAAAATCCGGAGTTGATGTTTGGGCCCCACGGGCCGTCTTTTAAGCTATGAGCTTCGTTTTGTGAGTTTTTCATCAGACGTCTGTTTGGGGTGAATGAGTAGTCGTTTTGGCGTATTTTTCTGAGAGCATCATTATGGTACAGTTTTCCAGTCCTCTTTCGGGAATGAGGTGTGGGCCCCCAAAGACACCATGTGGGCATAAAGTGGTGTTGAATAACATTTTTGTCAGGAATTAGTTTCCAGCGAGTAAGTACTCTATCTTGCGTGTTTTTTCGTGAGGATTACAATGGTGTAATTTGATTGGGTGTGCATATACTCTTTCAAAATCTCATTAAATGTGGAAACATGAAAGGGTGTTGTTCGGTGGTTCCTTTGACACATTCTAACCCAACGCACAGTCACGATGTTAGTGAGACACAGAGATGGTTCGAGCAGTGTAGAGGTATCAGACCAGTTTAGGGTTTACCCTCCAGCGGGGCTTGGTAGTGGGTTACCCTCAAGCATATCAAGGTTTACCCTCCGGTGAGGCTATGCAGTGGGTTACCCATTTACCTTAGGGTTTACCCTCCCGTGGGGCTGGGTAGTGTATTACCGATTGACATTAGGGTTTACCCTCCAGTGGGGCTGGGTAGTGGGTTACCTAACGACCTTTTGGGGTTTACCCTCCTGTTGGGCAGGGTAGTGGGTCACCCAATGACCTTTTGGGGTTTACCCTTCAGTTGGGCTAGGTAGTGGGATACCCGATGACTTCTTTCAAACTCGGCCCTTCTGATGAGGCTAGTCAGTGGCTTTTCTCTATGATTACTGGAGCGTGACTTTTGGTGTTACAGGTTAGCATTGAGGTATCTTTGACGTGCGATACTGTTGGGAATCAGTGATGGATAACCTTAGAACTATTGGTGGATTATCCTGGGATGAGCATGGAGATGTATATCCCCTTATTCACTCATTCGGGTTTCTTGTTGAGCAAATATATATACACCCTACTTTGTTCCCACTCCTTGGGTTCAGTTACTCTCCTTCTAGGAGGGGTGAAAACACGCAGGGTATGCCACTTCCTTTCTGTGTCTAGATTCTATTGGTCGGGCGAGCCTACTTCCTTTCTCTTGTTGGTTTGACCTGCACTCTATTTACTTTATTCTTTCACTGTTCTCTGTTCTGTCTACTACTCACTGTTTTAGTACCTCCTTTGTTGCTCCCTCGAGCATTCAGGGTATCCTACTAAGTATGTTTATACTCACCCCTGATTGGGCTTTGCCCACACATGGTTTGCCCTTGCAAATGATGGACATGTCTATAGGGACTATGGAGGAGCGTAGAGGACACAAGATCTTGGGCTGCGTTCAGTGGTCGTTGTAGGACTTTTAGGTGTGAGACCCACCAGCTGTTTAATTTTGTTTACCTGTTGCCAGGTTGTGGCACATTTTGGGTTGGGCACATGTTTTTTCCTTTTTCTATTCAGTATCTTGTTAGAAATTTTTGGAACTTTATTTTTTCTATTTATAGGTTGATGCATGACTGTTCTTGGGTTATAGTTGTTTGTCCTTCAGTTTTCTTTTGACTCTGCACTTCTGCATCGAGTGGGCTGTGTGTGTGTGTACAGGTACTTAGGCAAAGGACTCCCCGAGATTGTCACACCTTCGAAGCTTTTCGCCAGTCCCTGGCTTATTGAGGCAGGCTTGGGGTAGTTTCGGCTCGAGACCGGTAGGTTCGGGTCATTATAGTTCATTTAACATTTCAATGCTAAAGCATTGTTTTTGGTAATGATCATTTTACTTATCGTAAGTGTTTTGACTTGTTATTTTTTATCATATTACATAGATTTTGATTTACTTACATCAAAAATATAATCCATGATTTATATATCATATATATTCAGTATTTAAATATATTTAATAGATAGATAAATGGAATAGAATACCTCATTCGTGGAGATGGTAGGTCATTCGTACGCATGAATGCATTTTCCGTTTCCTTATTGAATTGAATGGATGAATATAAATGAAATGTATATGTTTATAAATCCAATAGATTTATTAGGTCATATATTTCATCCTAATTTTTTTATATACTTTATAATCATTCTTGAATGGTTAATGTGGATAATGAATCTCATCAGGTCGTGGAGAGGGTATGCCGTATGTACGCACGCAAAACGGTATCATTCACATAAAATTTAAAGGTTATAGAATTGGATGGTATATTAATTATAAAAAATAATTATCATATTTTATTAATTATTTACATCCATTATACTCAACAGTATACCTATCCAATGTAATTATTGTTGAATAAAAAATTACACCAAGACGTAGAGACAGTAAGCCGTACGCACGCATGCATGGTGATATTGTTTCTCTTATGATGGATAAATGGAGGTATAAGGATATCCCATAATTATAGTAACATTTATATGTGAATAATATACTAGATTTATTTATTTATTGTGGAAACAACTTAAGAAGAAGAAGTAGACTAAGAAATGCATTTTTAAAAAGGTGATATAATAATTATCTCTTTTTTGGGTATCTCATTTTGGTTTGCACAAAATCACTCTTTAAGATGGTTTATGGCCAAAGGGTGGACTCTAGGATGAAGTGAGAATAGTTGGGAGGATACTTTGGTAGTGTTTTTATAATCCAAATGGTTTTGGATCTGTGATTAAAAAATAAGGATAAGGTCCATTTTATAAGAGAGGATAAGGGCACCTTTGGGAAGTCTTGAAATATTAATTTATTATTGATTCATTTTCGATTTATAATTCTACCAAACAAATTTATATCGAATTTAATATGAGTATATGTCTAAATCATCTTAAGAAATAAAATTTAGTCATGTTTCTATTGTATTTTAAACCTTATCATTTTGATTTATCCATATTTAATATATTTAATTTTATTTGTGGTAATAATATTCTAAATATTAAAGCGTAAAAAATATTTACTTATGTGATGTTAGTTTTCCATAATTGGATAATTTATGAAATTTTATACCAAAATATTCCTTGGTTAAACTTTGGAACTCATGATCACCCTACAATTTAGTTAAAATATGGTCAGTGTAACCTTGTTCGATGTTGTTGTTCGTTTGGGTAAATTGCTTGAGTCTTATTCGGATAGTGTTTGAGGATTTTTTTTGGGATTTCGTTTGAATAAACATGATCATTTCAATATGTAGTGTATATTTTAGTTGGTGAGATTATTCCTTCCTTAATCGACCAAAAAGAGGTATTTGGGCCTTTTGGGGGTAAGAGAATCTTGGCAAAGGACTCCATTTTGGCACATCGGCTGGGTTTGGTTTTTGCCATTGGCATTGATGTGGCTTTATGAGGGAGGAATGTTTTATAGTGGGTATAATTGCCACATCCAAGAATTATTATAAAATTATTTTTCATTTAATTTCCATTCTTTCTTTGTTTTGGGGGTTTCCCATTCAGTTTGGTGGAAATGGTGGGTTTTTATAATTATGGCCAAAAGGTGGGCCCATTTCATGATTTCAAAATATATATTTTTCTTTTATAACTCATTAATTTTTCAAATTTTCACACCCATTACACTTCCCAATTGGCATAACCTAGAATATTAAAACCTCCAAATCAATTTTGACCCCATATAAATCAATAATAATGATGGATTTGGGTTTTTTATTAAGGTGTTGGTCCAGTACGAAAGCACAATTCCTACTTTAAAATATATATTTTTTTATTTTTTAATATATCATTCAATATTAATGGTGTTTGGTGATTAAAAATCTCACCTGATCCCACTTACCCAAGGCACGCTCCCATGCTGTCCTACCCCTCTTTGTACCTCATCTCCCCTGTGTATTAAGGAGATCTTTCTTAATCATTCTCAAATCACCAAGATTTGAAGAGGTAAGATGTTTCCTTCATTACTCCTTCAATTTTTACTCTTTTTACCGAAATTTAGTCCCCAATTTACCTACTATCACTCTTTTGAGCCTCCCTACTAGGTTTTTTTGCTTCAAGATCCATCATTAGTGGATTTGGGCTGATTCCTTCAATATTTCTTCAATTAAGTGTTTCTATCTTCATTTTATTCCTTCTCCTTAGGGTTTCCTTCCACTTTCATGAAGTTATAAAATTTCTAGAAGTTAGGGTTCATTACTACAGGGTTATTTTGTGTCTTTTTTGTAAACGTTTTGTGTTTTATGATGGATTTAAAACCCTTATGGTGTGGAGGCGGTGTGGTTGAAGTTTCACACCAAGATTTGAGGCTTTCGGCACTTTCTGTATGTGATTCCACGTGTTAGCAATTATTTATGAGTTAGTTTGAATGATTTCTTAATTTATCATGTTCATAATATGTTTTTTGTGGTGATAAATCAAATTTTGGATGAATTATCAATTCATTTAGTATTAATGATACATTTTTTATTGAAGATGTGTACTTTTCAATTGTAACTGATTTGATGTCTTTTGTGGTATTTTTGTAAAATATGGAAGTGATGTATTAGTTGTGGAAAGGGGATTCCAATTCTAGTTTGGTTATTCTTTAGTCTAATGTGGGCCTAAAAATTGTGTTTTTTAATGGGTTTTATGTGTAAAACCTTGTTATACTTCTAGAAAGTGTTTTTTGAATATGTGTGTTTTCATGTGCATCTTTTGTGGTATTATTCGAGGTGATTTTATAACATCTGATAGTAGTTTAATTAATTTTTTTAGGGTGGAAAATTATTTTTTGGATTGTTATTAGAATGATTTTGTCCTGGATAGAGGGTTTTAAAATTATTTTTGTCTACAAAACGTGGTTATACCCATTGGTACCTTTTTTATGAAAATTGTAAATGATTTGTTGAGTTAAGAAATGCGGTAAAAGGATGTACATTTAATTTTTTTGGTGAGTGTGTTCACGTAAGATGGGTTTTTTAAAGTTAAAGTTGTCATTTAATATTTAAAACATTTTTTTAATGTTATATATGTTGCTAAAATCTTTTATAAAATTACAAGAGAGTTGAAAAACACGTGTGTGTGCTGTTTTGTGTGAGTATGATGTTAAAAATTAATTTTTCTTGTGAATGGAGTTTTATGAGAATTATGTCATATACATGTGGGGTATTTGGTGAATGTGTGATGGGTAAGTGGTATATTCATGTGTAAATTATTTTTCATGGGTTGTTGAACTTTTTTGAGAAAAAGAGGGAAACATGAGTATCTTGGTCGGTGGACATGTACTAGTATGCTAGTGATATCTTGGGGTTTGGCCTCAGTTTCACAGATAATGTTTTATGCTAACAAAAGTAACCAAACTATGAGGATGATGATGATATTTGGGAAACACTAGGTTTTGGGTATTATCACTACTAGTGGCTCGTGTGTATAAGAACATATATTTTGATGGTTATATTCACTGAGATACAAGGTACCTTGGTCCCATAGTGAGCTAGTGCCTAGGGGTTATTTCCCTTTGAATTTTTACATTGGATACTTTGTGATTACTGTTGACATACGGTATGATTTTCTGGAAAATTTAGTAGCCTTGTAATTTTTTAAAATTGTTTTATCTTTAATATATCCCACTTTAAAACAGTTTTTATTTAAATTTTCATTCCTTTAAAATTTTTAATAGCATATCAGGTTTGTGAAAACTTTCAAGATTTTAATATTTGAATGTTTATCACATAAAATATATTAGGGTGGTATCCTACTAGGCTTTGTATCACACCATACTTACACCTTTGGGTGTAAGTATACTTGGTTATTTTATTGTCATAGGTTTGGGTATAAATTTTGTGCCAATGGTTTGGGTTTTTAGTGGTCCTTCATGATGAAGTGTTGTAGAGGTGGATTGAGGGTTGTGCCTCTTGACATGAAGAGGTTCTTGGGCTGTAATTTATTGTTTTGTACCTTTGTAATTGTATTTCAACATTTTTTTAAATTATGTAACTCAATTTTTAAATTTTGTAAATGATGGATTGGTTTGAAAAATCTAGATTTGGTTTATAGGATTTCATTGATGTTGTATGTTTATAAACACGAGTAAATCATTCCAAACATTCATTTTATGATACCAGAGAACTTCTTCCAGCCCATGGGGGTTGAGAATTACCAACAAGCCTTATTGTAGTATGGTTTTGGTGCCAGTTTTTATGGTGACGAGATTCAATTCATGGCACATCCATCTAATTGGGAATGAACATACTATTTATGTGTATAACGAACTACGGCCTAACTAAACGATGATTGTTCATGTTTCTTTTATATCCTATCATGGTGGAAATTATGATATAAAATATATTTATATATATTGTATATTATATTTATTAGGTATTAATGATTTTTTTATTCATTTTAGAACACAATCTTTTTTAGTTTCCATTAGATGTAAATAAGATAATTACATTTGGGGAATTGTGTACTACTGCCCCTGAAAGCGATGTGATTCATTCACACACAACATTAAATGTATTAAGGATGGTTTAGTGAGCATATATGTTATATATTATATATTAATGATAATTTAATAATGATATATATTCATATATAGATGCATATATTTGATTTTCGTTATTTATTTCAATAAAACAATAAAAATGGAAACAATATTCATGTGTATGTACGACTTACCAGCTTCACGAACAAGGTATTCGATTTGAAAAATATATATTATATAGATTATTATAATACACATAATATATATATATATATATGATATTTATATTGTGTTTTATATTCTCAAAATCATGATTTAAGTATAAGGACCAAAGATATAACAGATTAAGACACATGCGAAGAACAAAGCGAATATTACATGCAGTGAAACCTTAACATAGGACTGGTAACAATAAGGTAATATAATATCAAAATAAAACCATATATTTTTTTTCATATAAGAATATTATTCTATAAAATATTTATAATAAACTTACATCTATTATGCAATAATCTTGTATGAGTACAAGGAATGTTTACACAAAATGTAAGGGAATTTAATCTCACATTTTATTTTCGTGATATACATTCCTTTATCATAACTCATTTTTTATGTGGTGTGTATACTTACTACGTATTTATTCATTGATTCTCATATTTAAATTAATGGGTATTTACGTATCCATTTTATGATATTTATTCATGGGGTTTGTGATTCAAAAGATTCCAAGTCGTTAATGTTGTTTTATCTCAATTTCCCCTCACTACCATGTTATGCACATATAATTTTTACCTAGGTGTATATACTACATTTAAAATTTTATATCATAATTTCATTTAATTCATGATTTTTAAATATTCATTTAATTTCATTTCCTGACAAGGGGAGTATGGTTCAATTTTAACAAGTGGTAAGAGTACATTGAAACAATCTCATTGTTTTTCGAGAATATTTATATTTATAATTTTTTATTGAATTATTATGATCCATCTATTATGAACTCTAATTAATTTTAATCTATTTTGTTTATTCATGATATATTCATGTATTGTTACTATTTTATAATCTTTGGTAGATAATATTAATATGAATGTGATTTTAAGAAAGCATGATTCTCCCTTTCTTCAGTCGGAAATTTTTGTTCCTTCAAAACCATATTTTCAAAAGGGGTTATAAGAATATTATACTATTCAAGAATCATTAAAATAAATTTTTACCCCTTTTTTAATTTTAGTAGTGTTTTCAAATGAATCGTCATTTCTCATTCCAAACAATGAATTTTTCTATCCTTTTTAATGTGAAAATGGAATGTCATTTTCACCTCATACATCATGTATGAATTTACACTCCATAATTCTTAAAAAAAATTATTTTTCAGTTTTAAAAGGTTCATTTATAATAAATTTTTAAAAAAAAATTAATTTTCAAACAAATGGTTTTCAAAGTGTTTTCACTGATATTTTACATGTTTTCATAAAAAATGGTTTTCAAAAAAAATTTAAGATTTTTCAAGGAAAATTGTTTTGAAATTGTTTAAAAGCCTTTTTTATACCTCTTCCATGTATTTTCAAAGTAATGTTTTTCAAAATAGTTCCATTCTTATTTTAAAATATTTCAAAGATAAAAAATTCAAATTGTTTTCATGATTATTTTATAAGTTTTCAAGGGAAAAGGATTTCAAAATGAATTAAATCCTTCATTATATGCTTTCAATTAATTTTTTAAAAAATAACTTTCTAAGGTTTTATATTTACAAATACATTTCAATGAAGAAATGATATTTTTTTAAGAAGGTTTTCCAAAATATTATTCGATGTTATTTTCCATCTAAGAAGACATTTGTTGATGTTACTCATTACCTTCATGGACTTGATCCAAAGGTTCCATTAATAAATTTTTTTGAATGGTTTATGTTTTAATGGAATGATTCCTATGACACCCCTTTATATTCTACAAGTTATATTATTTTTAAACCCAATTCCGTTTATAGATTATTCTATGATGAAATTATTAAGAAACCTATATCATTTAAAAAGGTTATTATGTGATAAAATGTTACTGATACTTATTTCATTTCATTAGTTATGATAGGATGTATATAAAACCCATATCTTTTTCTGGTTCAAGATATGATAAATTTTTTAATTATCTTATGTCGCATGTTTGAAGGATGTTATTATGAGATGTGTGGGACCTATATCTCTATCTAATTATTTAGTTAATTATGGATGAATTATGTGTATATATGTTTTCTGTGAACCTGATGTCATGTTCACAATGTTATGGGTGAACCTAATTGCATGTTCACAATATTAATCCTGGACCTGGTTTCATGCCCATAAGTTTATTCATGAACTTGATTAGAAGTTCACAATATTATGAGTGAATCTTATTAAATTTTCACAATGTTATGCATGGACCTAGTTGAATGCCCATAATTTTATGCATGAACCTAATTACATGTTTATAGTGTTATGTGCAAACCCGCTTACATGTTCACTATGTAATTCATGGAACCAATTTCATGTCCATAATGTTATGTGTGAACTTGATTACACATTAACAATGTTGTAAATGGACATGGTTTCATGTCCATAAGTTCATGAGTTGAACTTTTTTTATTTACATAGCCAAATGACTGAACCAATTCATACTTATACATGTTCAAAGTGGTATCAACCAATGTGTATGACACAAATTCCAGGTATTATCCCTATGTTTTTATTTCATGAATTATTCTCTTAATTATCTTATAATACACATATTATGAATATCCAATATTTATTATGATCTCTAATAATAAGGTAATGATCTTAAAATGTTATGATTCAGTTCCATACCCTTGTGTACATGTTATGATTAAGGATTTGATTAATATAACCTTATTGAGAATCTGAGCTCACCCCTTTCTTATGTATCGATTTCCCAGATTAAGAAGAATTATTTTTACGTAGAAGTGCTAAATGTAGAGATATTTATGGGAGATTCTGAATATATTTAACCAAGATATAATATTGTTTCCATGTTTCAAAAGACACTAAACTATTCAGATCCCAAGGAATGTATTTTTTTTATTTACTAAATATTCATATAAAATGGTGTAATATCCATGTATTCTAATACAGGGTCTCCATAAATATCCTAGATCTAGATCCAAAAGGCTAGATCTATATCTAACCAAAATAGAGAATAAAAAAGTTCAAATAATGAGAGACTAATGGGAGAAGAATTTTGAAATAACCAAGATGAAATTCTCTTACCGAGAGGGGAGATGATATCTAATTAGGAAATATAACCACAAAGAAAAGAGGATGGAATGGATTATAATCCCTTTTGGAGGAACTAGAATAGAGGTAAATTAATTATTAGTCAAGATACGGTGTTTAGGGGTATAAGATGGGGGTTTGATAATTTTTATTAAACTCAGGGGATTAAAATCCCCGACACCTAGTTTGCATCTCATTGTGCAAGATTTCCTCTAACTATGCACCTTAATTTGTGGACACTTCTAGGAGGGTGCACAATTTCTCCCTTTAGGGAGCATGGTTTGAAAAAACTTTCACAAGCTATGAAAACCCCCTTTTCCCATGGTTTCATGGTTTTTTGGGAAAAGCGCACAGTTAGGAAAAACCATGCGGCAACCATCCACTGCCCTCTTTCTTATATTTTTCCTTCATTTTCACCCAAAAAAATCCCACGGTAACACCCAAATTAAAAGTAGTGAACACAAGAAAAATATCACATATAAATGAACCTTAGAAATTTCTAGATAATTCCAGGTTTTTAAAATATCCCCACCTTATAGCAGCTCATCCTTATGTTGTACTCCCATGAATATCTAAGTTTATTTATCAAAAATATTGGGCCATTATTCCATGCTATCTAATTCTATATCCCATGTTTCATCCTGAACATGGACATGTAACCACTATAGAAGGACTATTGGCATGATCTTTTTTCCCAATACATTCTCACCAAGAAACAACCCATATATAATATGCTCATCAAAGGACCCATCTATATCACGGTCCACATCATCCACAGAGATCACATGAGAATGGTTTGGGTGATACTACCTATGTTATGAGTCATCAGATATATCACGCATAATATTGTTTTGGAGGATCCATTTGGTACCCCATGGGCATGATCCTCTTCACGACCTCAAAAATTCCAATGAACATGTGCACCAACATTCGATATCTCTGTATCCTATGAAGACCAAATCTATGTGAAACCTAATGGAATAAATGATCTCCCTCTGTAAACTCTTGGGTTCTTCGATATCTATCAGCATATGACTTATATCTACATTGAACTGTAGCCATATGATTCTAAATATGGTGAACCTGCTCTGAAGTCTCCTACATGAGACACTATCTCAACAAATCTGACTCATCTACCTCCATCCAGCAGATATTTGATATGCATGTCCGACCATAGATAGCCACGTATGGTACCATATAAATTTTTTTCCAATGACTATTTTTATATGAAAAATATAATAGTGTTAGGTGATTCTCCCATAACCCACCAAATCAAGAATACATTCTCATAACATATCCTCAATGAACATTATAGTATTATAAGGCCCCAGCCTTAAACCTTACATAATCTTGAGTTGTTACAAGAATACACGTTGAGGATCTTTTCAGGTTTAGAGTTTTAGACAATTAGATCATAAAACATGGATTACATTCCACATTTAAACAAAGTGGTTACATAAAAAATAGTATTCATTTTTTTCCCATCAACGGAAAAATATTTAAAAATAAAGCATGGATTCTGTCTTGACACTTCCTTGGCATTATCATCATATCATGTACCTTTCCCTTGAAATGTGAAAAACATTTCAAAAAAAATTGGGATGAGCATAAAAAGCTCAGTAAGGGTTATAAAAATATAGAACGGAAACATGAGTTCATATATACATAAGAATGAAATCATACTTTACCCATAAAACATATGCATATCAAATCCTGAATAAATAATAGAAATCATAAGACATTAAAGGTAACTTGAGGCATTCATAACATTCTTACGTAGGGAGTAACCCTCTTGGTTACGTTTGGAATACCCACCACAGTATATTTCGTAAATCTCTTTAGATAAACCTTAACGTTTCTCTCCTTCGCATTACCCAATGCATTGGAGAGCTATATCGGGCTCACCCGTCCTTAGTTTTTTCACGGAACCACCCGTCTTCATAATAATTCCCAAGAACCATAACATAATCGTATCACATAAAACATGCATAAAGGAAGCATAACATTTCCACTTTTCAATCACAAGATATCAATAAAACACATTGATATAAAATTTTTTATGAAAACCATTTTCAATACCAAAATAAAAGAAAAGTAAAACATGGTATTTATTTTTCTTTAAAGAAATTATGGCTTGTAGAGGAAGCTGAAACTCAAATAATGGTCACGGCGTCGGATAAGTCATTGTCACCTCATACGTACGACAAAAACATTCCCTTTTGTCGTTTAGTAAAACGCTTCGTATAAAGAAGATTCCATTTGGATAAACGTAAAATTCAAAGGGGTTTATATACCATATAAAAGAAGGTTCTGTGTAAAACAAAATATGCCTCAATGAATGGAGATTGAGACGAAGTCCCATACAAAGACGGTATCCTTGGATTAAGGATAAATCAATTACATAATTATGTGTGACAAATGAATACACTAAATATAAGTGGATATTAAATGTAAAAAAATTAGAGTACATTCACACATATTCATAGAATGACATATTCACGGAGTACAAGTTTATCCCAAAGAATCAAAATTGGGTTAATAAGTTCCCTTGTAAAAATTCGGCACCCTAACGGCGTCACTTCAAAATTCAGAAAAAGAGTTGATGAAAGATAAAAAGGGTATCTCATCACTTGGACATAAAATTTACATCAATAAGGATATATAAGAACATATCCCAACATAATAGTATGTTAATTAAAAGACATAACAAAGGAATTCTTTTTAAAAAGAGGAGTGTAAAGGTTCCCTTACCGATTTGGGCAACTTTCAAAACGTACACCCCATGAAAGAAGGGTCATACAATGAAGATGTAACTACCCATAAATCAGAGTACATTATACTAATATTAAAATAATTGGCAGTACATTCATCACACAAAAAGGAAATTGTGGCCAATGTAGCATAAATCTCACGGGAGTAAAAGTGAGATGAAAAATCCCTTACGAAAACTCGGCAGGCTAACGACGCCACTTAAAACATCCAAAAATGGATTTATGAGATCAAATAGGGTCTCTCATAATATGACCATAAAAAATACAGTATTAGGAATATAAAATAACATCCCCAAACATACGAAATATGATCTTAAAAGAAATGACATAAAATAGAGTACTTAAAAATAAAGAGAGAAGTTAGATCTCTTACGAAAATTCTGCAGCCTAACGGCGCCACTCAAAACATCCAAAATGGATTGATGAGAGGAAATTGGGTATCTAATCATATGAACATAAGAATTAAAGTAGGATTAATATAAAAGAAAATCCCAATAATAAGAAATATGAGCTTAAAAGGAATGACATAAAAGAGTGTACTTAAAAATAAAGAGAGGAGTAGGATCCCTTACCTCAAGTCCAACTTGTCTTGTTTGTTTCTTTATATTACTAAATAATATACTTTGGTGAATTTATAATTGCTTAATGACCTCCTATAAAGATTATTATTCAGTTCATATCACATATTTTAATGTTATAATAATTGGTTAATATTATGAGTTCATATCAGACGTTTTTGTCGATGTTCGGTACATGAGTCAAAAATTGAACTTGTTGGAAAATAATTTTCCATGTAGTTATAGGTACATCATATATAGAATAGTATTTATGTTTTAAATATCATATATATCCATTATATATCCATTTTATACTATTCCATAGCATTTGGAGATAAAAATTAAAAGCATCGTTCATGGAGACGGTAGGTCGTACGTACGCAAGAACGCTACTTTAAATTTTTTGTCATATTAATGGAATTAAAACAAAATGAAAGATATATATATATATGTTATAATTCCAGAATGATATAAATCATTTAGATGTAATATATTACATAAATATCCATTATATATATGTAATTATAATAGTACATAACATTTTGAGATAAGAAATGAAATGTGTCGTTCATGGAGACTGTAAGCCGTACGTACGCATGAACGCTACTTCCATTTATATTTCATATTTAATGGAATTAAAACATAATGATACATAATAGTATTTTAATTATAGTATGGTATCATATACAATATCATTAAATATATCCTTTATACGTACAACATATGGTATTAATGAATCAAATCACTTTGAGGGGGCGGTAGTCTGCACTTCCTTAAATGAAGATATCGCATTTACCCATAATGGGAACCATAAAGGTATGTCATAAATGAAAAATAAATAAGCTTAAGTAAAACAAAAACATATTATATATCATATATAAATATAGTGTCATCTTAATGTCCATCTTTGAAGGTGTTAGAAGAATGTTGAACAATCATCGTTTCGTGAGGCAGAAATTCTCCATCCACAGAAACAGTAGGTTCTTTAACCATTAGAAGTAGGTGTGTGTAAGTGAAGCTCGAATACTTCTTATAACAACATCCTAGTATATTTTATATACTGGATTTGTTACAAAATAAATTAATAAAAAGAGTTTAGGGGTTGGAGATGCAAAATAAAACATAAGAACACAAGAGAAGACACTACCTTTAAATTGGGTAACTCCTTTTGATTTGAGCTCAAAGGATTCCTTGGGAAGACTTCATACCAAAGTGAGGCTTCAAGGGGATAGAGAGGGATGTGGAGAGGAAAAATGGTTAGGGTTTGGCCGATCCAAATGCTTTGGAAGTGTGGGTAAGGTGGTAGAGGTGGGGGCCTTTTATAAGAGGAGAGGAGGGGCACTCTTGGAAAGTAAAGAAATGTTACTTTATATTAGAATGAGTTTCGGATTTTAATGGTCCCACATTGATGTGTTTCGAGTATAAGGTGATACGGGTTCGAAATCCACCCATAAAATAGGTTTTGGACTTGTGTAGGTCTTAGATTTTACATTATATTTCCATTTTATTTAAATCGTTAAATAATGAGGTCATCGCTGCATCATCATGATGTCATAAATAATTTAATTTATTTCATTTCTAAAAATTATAAAAAACTACTATGATGTAGAAAATATTTTTATCTTTACAATTACTATTTATAGTCCAGAAGATAATTTATGTAGAAAAAATTAAAAATATGTTACTCAGGTGATACATTCTTTGTTACATTTAACATTCATTATAAAATAAAAAGATAAAAAGTCACTTTCTAACAAAAGTGATTCCATGGGGCCCCCAAGTTAGGCACAAGGCATCCCATGGTCTTCCATGAGACAACCAGTAGCCTTAGGACACATTTTGTGGTCATTTTGTATTATTATGATAATATTTTTTATCTTTAACTACCTGATTACTCATTAATCAAGATAATTAAAGATAATTATCGTCGTTACTATTCATAATGTTCAAAAATAAAAGAGTCTTAATTACATAATTTCGACCTTATGATTCAAAATATTTAATCCATTTTACCAAATTCCGAACACATAAATTGAAATAATTAATTTAATAATAATTCCCATTGTCAAAACAAATAGTGGGTTTTTTTGAAACAATATTAATGAAAAGTTTGGCACTTTTTTATGCCCAATTCCAAAGTAAAACTAATCCCAATGACCATAACTGTATTACATGGTACAAATATATTCTAATTACACTTTAAAACAAATTAAAAAGATAATATAACCATATAATTAAATTATATGAAAAAGCAGTTTTGATGTAAAATGCAGTATTTTTCACTATTCATTGAAAAATGAACATTGTCAGAAAAATACCAAAAATTAAACTAGGGTAAATTTCAATGTCCCAATCACAAATAATATGTTTATTTTGAAAAAATAGATCTTATAAAATTGTCAAAAGTTTGATTTAAAAATGTTTTTCCATCAAAAGGTAGTAGAACAATCTTTTAAAAATACTAGTGTATTCAATGCTTAAGATTGGATTCATTTGTATTTTAAGCCTCTAAAAAACATTTAACAAACATATATAATCGTATTTTAGTTATTTCTATTCATTACTGCCAATACAACGGCTTTGTGTTAACTACCATTTAAATAATATTATTTTATTATTAGAGTGCAACGTAAGATTTCAAAGGAACTCGTTGTTGCGTATTGGGTACACCATCATGCATAGCATCCCCTTTAAAGTAATATTAATATTTTATTCACAAATATGGATAAATGTGAAAATTTCATACTCTTTATTTACTTGGGGTGTTACATCCTTCCCCCCTTTTGGAAATTGTGTCCTCGCAATTTTAAAATTGGGCTTGGAAACTTCATTGAAAATCCCACATCAGAACAAGAGTCAGTAAAACAATCACTTTAAAATAAAGAAAGATAAGTACAAAGGTCACCCGAGTTAACCCATACTAGGATTACAAGTATGAAAATATGGACATGGATGAAAAAAAAGGGTCATGTTCTGATGGAGAGTGATAGTAATCATGTCTAGGAAAAAGTTAACCATAAGAAAATGACAAAGTTGTGATGGGTTAAACGGTATTCAATTCCCCAGTAGGAAAAGATAACAGACAACATTTTTTGTTTTAAGTTACTTTTCATTGAGGAATTTATTTATGAGCTTAACTAAAACAAATGGAAGCATACTTAATTGCCATTTTTACTTTCAACTGTTACTATATTTCTTACACGAACTCATATTTTCTCCAAAAGATGAGTATTTAGGAAGACTTGTTCACATTAAGAGTACTATAATCAACTTATAGAGAATCACCCAATCCAAAAAATAGAACTATATACTTCCCATGTCTTTAGAATTTAACCAAAACCAAAACCAAAAAGGTTAGTACAATATCAGATAATCTAGAAAAGGATAACCCTTTATAAAAATAAAATCTATTCTTAATCTCCAAAATTTGTCCAACAAAACCCAAAGTTCAACGAAGACCATTCGATAAACAATTTTTCCATAAAATTCTTCAAGGTAAACCAATCTGGGATTGAAACCCAAATATTTGAAAGATTTTATCGCATAGTCTTCCAAGGTAACACTTATCTCTAAATAACATCAGTTTCTCTTAAAGTCTCATATTGAAAAGTAATTAACCTAATCACATATCCTCCATGATAGGTTAATAATTTCCATAGATAACCCAAAATCAACTTACTCTTAATTCATAAAATCATCTAACTAAAAATAATAAGTCAAACTAACTAGGGACTTCACGTAGTCCAGTGGTTGGAAATAAATACCAGTTGCACTTTGGTTGTGGGTTCGATTCCCATAGCTTTGTCCAATGCGACGGGTTGTCACACGATCTGTGTGTTGTCCTTTTTTCAAAACTATATAATTCTTAAAACATCCCCAAAACAAGCTAAAATCTTCAAAAATAATCATAACATATTTTAACATCAAGTTTATCTCAAGCCTTTCATTTTCCATCATAACATATAATAACGCATAATTACCTCAAAAGTAAGGATCATATAAACCCTAATGGTTACCTTTATAATTATTACCTGAACATCCACATCGATTGGTCATCTCGTACATGATGCATTCTAGATCATACCATGGCTCAAGTGGTTGATCATGACTCCTTGTAGTTGGTTTAGAACAACCACGAGTTTCCTCATTGAATTCCCCCATTTTATCCAGTATCTTAATCAGAGAACCACCATAGTTTCCTTCAAACCTATTGTCTCTTTGGTTCCTGCTAGATCCATCCATTCACTAAAAATGGAAATGTCAATGTGATTATATCAACAAAACCATCATGTACTAATGAGTAAGGTAAACACTAAGATATAATTACTCATTCACTTTATCTAAAACTAGGACTCTTTCTGAAATCCTATCCATTATGGTACTGTCACTTATGCTTAGAGAATACCTTAACCTCTAAAGTTATCTAAACCGACCTCTGATACCAACTATAAGGCCCCAGCCTTAAACCTTACTTAATATTGAGTTATTACAAGATTACACGTTGAGGATCTTTTCAGTTTTAGAGTTTTAGAGAATTAGATCATAAAACTTGCATTACATTCCACATTTAAACAATGTGGTTACATAAAATATAGTATTCATTTTTTTACCATCAATTGAAACATCTTTAAAAATAAAGCATGGATTCTTTCTTGACACTTTCATTGACACTATCATCATATCATGTACTTTTCCCTTGACCTGTGAAAAACATTTCAAAAAAAACTTGGGATGAGCATAAAAATCTCAGTAAGGGTTATAAAAATATAGAAAGGAAACATGAATTCGTATATACATAAGAATGAAATCATACTTTACCCATAAAACATAGGTATATCAAATCTTAAATAAATCATAGAAATCATAAGACATAAAAGGTAACTTGATGCATTCATAACATTCTTACAGAGGGAGTAACCCTCTTGGTTACATTTGGAATACTCACCACAGTATATTCCCTAAATCTCTTCGGAGAAACCTTAACGTTTCACTCCTTCGCGTTACCCAATGCATTGGAGAGCAATATCGGGCTCACCTCACCATATTTTTTTCACAGAACCACCCGTCTTCATAATAATTCCCAATAACCATAACATAATCGTATCACATAAAACATGCATAAAGGAAGCATAACATTTCCACTTTTCAATCAAAATATATCAATACAACACATTGATATAAAAACATTATGAAAACCATTTTCAATACCAAAATAAAAGAAATTAAAACATGGTATTTATTTTTCTTCAAAAAAAGTATGGCTTTTAGTGGATGCCGAAACTCAAATAATGGTCACGGCGGTGGAGAAGTCATTGTCGCCGCATACGTACGACAAAAACATTATCTCTTGTCGTTTAGTAAAACACTTTGTATAAAGTAGATTCCTTTTGGATAAATGTAAAAGTCAAAGGGGTTTATACACTGTATAAGAGACAGTTGTGTGTAAAACAAAATATGCCTCAATGAATGGAGATTGAGACAAAGTCCCATACAAAGACGGTATCTTTGGATTAAAGATAAATCAATTACATAATTATGTGTGAAAAACGAATACACCAAATATAAGTGGATATTAAGTGTAAAAAATCATAGGAAATTCACACATATTCATAGAATGACATATTCATGGAGTACAAGTTTATCCAAAAGAATCAAAATTGGGTTAAGAAGTTCCCTTGCAAAAATTCGATAGCCTAACGGCATCCCTTCAAAATTCATAAAAAGAGTGTATGAGAGATAAAAAGGTTATCTTATCACTTGGACATAAAATTTACATCAATAAGGATATAGAAGAACATGTCCCAACATAATAGTATGTGAATTAAAAGACATAACAAAAGAAGTCTTTTAAAAAGAGGAGGGTAAAGGTTCCCTTACTGATTTGGGAAACTTTCAAAACGTACACCCCATGAAAGAAGGGTCATACAATGAAGATGTAACTACCCATAAATCAGATTATATTATACAAATAGTAAAATAATGGGCAGTACATAAACCACACAAAAATAAAATTGTGGCCAATGTAGCATAAATCTCACGGGAATAAAAGTGAGATGAAAAATACCTTACGAAAACTCGGCAGGCTAACAGCGCCACTTAAAACATCCAAAAATGGATTTATGAGATCAAATAGGATCTCTCATAATATGAAAATAAAAATTACAGTATGAGGAATATAAAAGAACATCCCCAAACATAATAAATATGATCTTAAAAGAAATTACATAAAATATAGTACTTAAAAAGAAAGAGAGAGGTTAGATCTCTTACGAAAATTCGGCAGCCTAACAGCGCCACTCAAAACATCCAAAATGGATTGATGAGAGGAAATTGGGTCTCTCATCATATGAACATAATAATTACAGTAGGATTAATATAAAATAACATTCCAATCATAAGAAAGTTGATCTTAAAAGGAATTACATAAAAGAGTGTACTTAAAAAGAAAGAGAGGAGTAGGATCCCTTACCTCAAGTCCAACTTGTCTTGTTCGTTTCTTTATATTCCAGAATAATAAACTTTGGTCAATTTATAATTGCGTAAGGAACTCCTATAAAGATTATTATTCAGTTAATATCACATATTTTAATGTTATAATAATTGGTTAATAATATGAGTTCATATCAGACGTTTTTGTCGATGTTTGGTACATGAGTCAAAAATTGAACTTGTTGGAAAATAATTTTCCATGTAGTTATAGGTACATCATATCTAGAATATTATTGATGTTTTAAATATCATATATATCCAGTATATATCCATTTTATACTATTCCATAGCATTTGGAGATAAAAATTAAAAGCACCGTTCATGGAGACGGTAGGCCATACGTACGCATGAACGCTACTTTAATTTTTTTGTCATATTAATGGAATTAAAAAAACGAAAGATATATATATATGTAATAATTCTAGAATGATATCCCTCATTTAGATGTAATATATTACATACATATCCATTATATATATGCACTTATAATAGTACATAACATTTTGAGATAAGAAATGAAATGTACCGTTCATGGAGATGGTAAGCCGTACGTACGCATGAACGCTACTTCCATTTATATTTCATATTTAATGGAATTAAAACATAATGATACATAATATTATTTTAATTCCAGTATGGTGTCATATATAATATCATTAAATATATCCTTTATACGTATCACATGTGGTATTAACGAATAAAATCACTTTGAGGGGGCGGTACTCCGCACTTCCTTAAATAAAGATATCGCGTTTACCCATAATGGAAACCATAAAGGTATGTCATAAATGAAAAATAAAGAAGCTTAAGTAAAACATAAACATATTATATATCATATATAAATATACTGTAATCTTAATTTCCGCCTTTGAAGGTGTTAGAAGAATGTTGAACAATCATCATTTCATGAGGCAGAAATTCGCCATCCACAGAAATAGTATGTTCTTTAACCATTAGATGTAGGTGTGTGTAATTGTAGCTAGAATAATTCTTATAACAACATCCTAGTATATTTAATATACTGGATTGGTTACAAAATAAATGAATAAAAAGATTTTAGGGGGTTGGATAAGCAAAATAAAACATAAGAACACAAGAGAAGACACTACCTTTAAATTGGGCAACTCCTTTTGATTTGAGCTCAAAGGCTTCCTTGGGAAAACTTCTTCCAAAAGTGAGGCTTCAAGGAGTTATAGAGGGTTGTGGAGAGTAAAAATGGGCAGGGGTTAGCCGAGATAAATGCTTTTTAAGTGTGGGTAAGGTGGTAGAGGTGGGGGCCTTTTATAACAGGAGAGGAGGGGCACTCTTGGAATGTAAAGAAATGTTACTTTATATTAGAATCAGTTTCGGATTTTAATGGTCCCACATTGATTTGTTTCGAGGATAAGGTGATAAGGGTTATAACTCCACCCATACAATAGGTTTTGGACATGTTTAGGTCTTATATTTTACATTATCTTTCCATTTTATTTAAATCATTAAATAATGAGGTCATCGCTTCATCATCATGATGTCATAAATAATTTAAATTATTAAATGTCTAAAAATTATAAAAAAATACCATGATGTAGAAAATATTTTTATCTTTCCAATGACTATTTATAGTCCAAAATATAATTTATGTAGACGAAATTAAAAATATGTTACTCAGGTGATACATTCTTTGTTACATTTAACATTCTTTAAAAAAATAAAAAGATAAAAAGTCACTTTCTCACAAAAGTGATTCCATGGGGCCCCCAAGTTTGGAACAAGGCATCCCATGGTCGGACATGAGACAACCAGTATCCTTAGGACACATGTTGTGGTCATTTTTTATTATTATGATATGATTTTATTATCTTTAACTACCTGATTACTCATTAATCAAGATAATTAAAGATAATTATCGTCGTTACTATTCATAATGTTCAAAAATAAAAGAGTCTTAATTACATAATTTGGACCTTCTGATTCCAAAAATGTAATCCATTTTACTAAATTCCAAACACATAAATTGCAATAATTAATTTGAAAATAATTCCCATTGTCAAAATAAATAGCGGGTTTTTTTGAAACAATATTCATAAAAAGTTTGGCACTTATTTATGCCCAATTCCAAAGTAAAATTAATCTCAATGGCCATAATTGTATTACATGGTAAAAATATATTCTAATTACACTTTAAAAAAATTAAAAAGATAATATAACCATATAATTAAATTATATGAAAAAGCAGTTTTGATGTAAAATGCAGTATTTTTCACTATTTGTTGAAAAATGAACATTGTCAGAAAAATACAAAAATTAACCCAAGGTAAATTTCAATGTTCCAATCATAAATAATATGTTTATTTTGAAAAATAGAGCTTATAAAATTGTCAAAAGTTTCATTTAAAAATGGTTTTCCTTCAAAAGGTAGTAAAAAATTCTTTTAAAAATACTAGTGTATTCAATGCTTAAGATTGGATTCATTTTTATTTTAAGCCTATAAAAAACATTTAACAAACATATATAATCGTATTTTAGTTATTTCTATTCATTCCCGCCAATACAAAGGCTTTGTGTTTACTACCATTTAAAATAATATTATTTTATTATTAGAGTGCAACGTAAGATTTCAAAGGAACTCGTTGTTGCGTATTGGGTACGCCATCGAGCATAGCATCCCCTCTAAAGTAATATTAATATTTTATTCACAAATACGGATAAATGTGAAAATGTCATACTCTTTATTTACCTGGGGTGTTACAAGTATTCTCTAACTTCTAATATGTATATAGGTGGAATTCCATAAAAAAGATCTGTGTACCAAGAAACATTTTCAAGACCTTCGTGAATTATAATGTCAAATGGATGTCAAAGTATGAAACAATTGTTTGTGGCACCCCATGCCGATGGACTATATCTCGAACACATAATCTTCCAACTTCCCTATTTAGAGGGTTTCCAATATAAGCAATAATTATGATACCATTTTCATTCTATCCAAAATCACCAATATTGCATCATTTGTCCAAATAATTCTTAGAAGATCCACCACAAAGTCCATAGTAACATCATCCCACTACGATTCTGGAATGTTCAATAACTACAATAAACCCCCAGGTCATTGATTCCCACCCATCACTTACTAACAGCTGTAACATCATTTCATGTAACCTATGAACAAATTTTTGTGGAATGATGAAAAAAACTATCTATGTAGGTCCCAATATATTTCTTTCACACCTAGATGTACTACCCACTTCAGGTCATGATAATCATATATAAACTCCTCTGGAATTCTTGTAAGAACAACAACCTGAATACCCAAGTAGAAGATTTCATCCTCATTTATGAACCAATAATAAGGTTTCTACCCACCTTTAAGGCTTTCCCTTAAGTTAAAACACTCTAGATCCTGATACTTCCTATATATGATCCATCTCAAAAGTGTATACTCTACTATAAGTGATATTAGAGTTATATTCTCATGACCCTCCTAGACCCAAACATGATTTTCGTTTAGTAAATTCTTCGTCTTCCACTCATCACTAGACTCTTGAACCCCATGAGTTTGATTTTTCATTCTCAAAGAATGATCCACGATGTTTTCTTTAACAGATATATATTCTAGCTAAAAATCAAAACACTACATATACTCAAACCACCATTGATAAGAAATATTTCTATCACTTTGGATAAATATGTACTTCAAACTCTTATGATCAATATAGACCATTCATTTTTTCCAATTGATAATGTTTTGAACACTTCAAAGCATAAACCACTACAACCAACTCAAGGTCATGCGTATGATATTCTTGTTCATGTGGCCTCAACTAACAAAACCCATATGCCACAAATCAATTTCCCTACATCAAAACTACTCCAAAAATTATCCCATAAGTGTCACAATAAATGGTATAGTACTCACCATTATTTGGTGGTCTCAAGATTAGTATCGATGTAATACGTTTCATTAGATCCTAGGAAGCATTCTCACAAGATCCGGACCCGTCAAATGTTGTCCCCTTTTTGATCAACACTAATTGTGACACTGTTGAATGGGAAATGGCATGTATTAATCCCTAATAATAACCTACCAACAATAAAAACAATGGTTATCAAATACATTCTTTGGATAATCCCAAGAAACCTCTACCTGAACCTTCTCTATGTCTACAAAGTCACCTTTCTCTGAGATGATGTGACCCAAGAATTATACCAAATTAATCATAAAACTGCAACATAGATATCTTGGAGTATAGATTATTTCATTTTAGTGTACTCAGTATGATGTCAAAAACATTGGGAATTATAGTCATGAGTCTTGGAGTACATCAAGATGTAATCCAGAAACACTACAATAAATGATCCCAGTATTGATGAAATATCCTATTCATAAAGGCCATAAACACTACTGGTGAATTCTTCAATAAAAATGACATAAAAATAACTAAAATAGGCCAAATGTACTCTTGAATGGAGTCCTCAGTATATCAAAATTCTAAACTCTCAACTGATGATACACCGATCTCAAGTCGATCTTGGAGATACAAAGAAGCTCCAATAAACTATTCAAACAGATCATCAATATGCAGAAGAGGATTCTGGTTATTCACTTTCATCTAACTCATCTTCCAAAAATCAACTCACATGATTAGTTTCATGTTATAATTTGTAGAAAAAAATATATTGAACCCCAAGGCGACATACTCGGATGGATAAATCCCATATCATCCAAGTCCTCCAACTGATTCTTGAGCTATTGAAGATCTATCAGGGCCATTTTGTATAGTTTAATAAAAACTAGATCAGTCCACGACATGAAATCTATAGTAAATTACAAAACCCTCTTAGGTGGAAACCATAATAACAATTAAAGAGAAAAATAATGTAACTACTCCACTATAGGTTAAAAACCATTCTATATTTTACCTCCCTTATCCAAAAATATATTAGAAACCTGGGATGTGAGATCTTTATATTTATGAGTAATTGGACCTTCTCGACCTCCCTTGATATCAAATTCTTTATAGTGAATATTGTTTCCCCAATTTGAAGACGTAAAATTCACTCTCTTATGATAACAATCTATGTGGTGTCGGTATCCTACTAACAAGTCCATAAACATAATCATGTCAAATCCCAAAATTTATAATATGTAAATATCACACATAATGTGATACTCACTATCTTCAAGAGAACACCCATTTCCTAAACATATGTACTATTATCTTACTCCCAACAATGTATCTATCATCAATACCAAGTTCATGAACTCCACCACCAGACTCAAACAATAGACAATTTTTGCAGATTTTAAGGAATGAGAAGCACCAAAATAAAATAGGGAACCAACTAAAAAAGAATATAAACAATAATACCTCTAACAGTTAATGAACTAGATTCAATATCTGAAAGTGTTGAATGAACCAAAAGAATTTTCCTTCCCTTGTTCTCTATGATGAAGTATAACTTCCCTGATCAACACCATCCTACTTTTTTGATCTCTCTTTCCAAAAGCTCCATGTCTATTACTTCTACCCTCATGGCTAGTAGATACCTAGTTTCAAACATTATATGGTTCAATAGATACCCTTTCTACACTCTGATTATTCTAAGCCATAACCTAACTAATTTTCTATCACTGTGTCCTGAAAAAATATTCAGATGTCCTATATTTTCCCATGATTGATACTCTATAGGAGGTTCGGGATAGTATCTATGATAATGGTCTTTCTATTCACACAGGTGGAATAAAATCTTGGTATATTCTTGAGTGAAAGTTCATTCCCCCTGAACACTCTTACTGTTATTACCATTAATATCACCCTTATAACAACACATCCATATCTTGGAATAAATACCTCATCATCATCGACTAGCAATAACCAATCCTTCACTAGAAGCCTCCCTCAGATTCTGTTATGCTAGGAGAGCATGATCCACAACCTCACCCAACATATTTAATTGAAAAGGATAACCTTGTATTTAATATCACATTTATGTACAACATGGAAACTCCTTTCCATACCTGTCGCATCCCCTTCCAATAATGGAGAAAAGCACTACAAGATTGAAAAGCATCCACCATAGTCGATCTACGAAATAATCCATTCAGTCAACCTCTTAAACTCATCAACTCTCTCCTTATTCAGAGTATCTAGATAGAATTACTCCAAGAGATTCTCCAAGAATTCCTTCCCTAACATACCCTCAGCCTATCCAGTCCGAGAATAAATTTCCAACCAGTTCATCAATAATCCTCATAGAATATAAGTAGCCAAATTTTCTTTCCTCTAAAGCAGGAATTTTCAAATGTTCATGTTTACTATCGATAAAAACAGTCCAGTAATATGCTCTCTTAGGTCCACCCTCTCTAGTAAAAGTCAGAGGGTTCTCTAACTGAAACTTAGGAATCATGTCATAAATTCTCCTCAAAACCTTCCATCGGTTAGTTTCCATGTGCATCATGAATTGAGTAATATTCTCTCATAACTACTCCCCAGCTTCTTCACATGGGAAAATCGAAGCCTCAGGATCCATTACTGTAAGATCATCTCATGACATATCCTATTGTCATTGTCCAAACAAGCGTCTTCATTAGGTAATATCTCTAAAATTTAAAACACATCTCTTAATACATAATAAAAATCTTTGAAAAAATTATGACAAACACAATATTCTTGAATAATCCATTTCCACAATCCCCACCACACGGTCAAAACTATGGTTCTAATACTACCTTTAACCATCCTACACCTAACTCATGGTCAAAATGTGTGTAATACCATTTTATTATTCAAGTTTCTCATTTATACTAACATTTATTCTCGTCTTTCATCATTTCAAAATCCTTCTCAATTTCATGTTGGGCATAATATTTAGCTCAATTTCATTAAAAAGGAAATTTACATCATTTTTAACAAATTACCGATACCCAATTTCTGATGTGTTCCTAAAAAGATTCATGTCACAATAATAATGAGTGACTAAAATGATGCATAAAAAATATGCTATCCAGACATACTGGGCCATGAGTATATTCTCAGAAAATATCATAAATGTCAATTAAATCACAACATAGATTCATCACCAAAGGTGATATAATTTTCAATAGTTACCATAAATAGCAATAAAAACAATCAAACCCTGGGTACATGGGTCCTCTTCTATACATTTATTAGCTACACTCATGTAAGACCTCATAACCATGGCCCTAATCTTCTTAGAATACTATCTACCTTTCCCAAATTGTAAAACAAAGGGAAAAAATTCTCCTCAAATACCACTTTGTAACATCTTGAATGAGGTGCCATACACCGGTGCCCCGTGCAAGTCAGTCACATGACCTAACACACCGCCCCATATGCCATATGCTTCTAGATAGAAGTGGAGGTCTAATATTATTAATTGGGAGATTATACCTTCAACATTAGATTAATAAACCAATGTAAATAAATTATATATAAAAAAATGATATATATCATAACTAGAGCACAACAGTATCGCAAGTTGACCAATACTAAAAATACAATATCAAACTGAACATTAGATACTTCATGTTAGAATATGATCAATATGTCAACAATAAATTAAAAATAAAGACATTGAAAACTCCCATGTGGGGATCGAACAACATCATATTCCCCCAACTATGCTCCACCCCTAATTATCCATCTAACATAGTGTGTTTTCAATTATCATATCTTACGACCATGAAATATATTCATGTATCAATCAAGAATCTCAATTAGGGTGTGAGTAAAACTTAGTATGCCACCACCAATGGAGTATAACATAATATCTACTCATTAATAGTGTATGAAGTTGTATATATAAATAAGTACAATTCATAAGTAAATTGATATTAAATTATCATTTATTCTATATTTAACAATATAAACTACCAGGTTTATGTGGAAACTAGAATATGAATACCTTCTTTGGGCCATGTAGGAGACTTTACTATATATAAAAGAAAACATAACTCGTAATTCCATTATTACCATTCTTTAATTAATACTTGAATTCCCATGATACCATTTATAGTTTACCATAGAATTCCCATGTTATCATTCATCATTTCAAAATTTAATATCCTTGTTACAAATCATAATTTTCAAATAGAATGACCCAGTTACCATCTGTAATTTTATAAATGAATGACCATGTTACCATTCATACATTATCAACTAAATAACCATGTTACCATCCATAATCTCATAATACATAATTAAATTTCTATGTTACTTTTAATCAAGGAATAATTAAATCAACAATGAATTTTGCACATAAATTTCATTACTAATTCAACATTTAGTTCATCACACAATTCCACTTAATTAATTTCAAAATTTATTATTCATATCAATTCCCTTAATTAATTCACAAAATAATTATTCATATATGTATGATTAATTAATTCTATAACTTATTAATCATCTCAATCTAATTAGTAATTCAAAAAAAAATTATCACATAATTCCCCCTAATTAATTCCCATATTAATTAAGCTTATCCATCCCATTTATTAATTCACAAAATAATTAATCATATCAGTATCATTAATTAATTATAAAATTAATTAATCATCTTAGTCTCATTACTAATTGAAAAATATGTTTACCACATAATTATCCTAAATTAATTCACCAATTAATTAAGCACATTAATCCCATTAATTAATTAATTAATTAATTAATATCCACCAATTAAATATCCCATAATTATTTCCATAATTAATTATGTTATTCAAAATCTCAATACTTCATAATTAATTCCAAAATTAATTACCTCAATTCTAAAATCTCATTATCTCTTAATTAATTCAATAATTAATTATTCAAAACAAATATCTCAACATCTCATAATTAATTTTACAATTAATTATCTCAATTCAACAATCTCAATTTCTCATAATTAATTATTTCATTAATTATCTCAAAAACACAAACTCAATATCTCATTATTAATTCCTAAATTTAATAACTCAATTCAATAAACATAATATCTCATAATTATATCATCAATAAATCATCTCAATTCTATAATTCCCAAAATCTAGAATTTCATATCACGTCAATTAATTTATTCACAAAATTAACTAATTTAATGAATAAATAAATTATTAAACATATAAAATAATTTCTAAAATTACATACATGTAATTTAAAGAAAATTTTTGGATTCGATTATAGGCCACCTACATCAATTAGCTGATGAATTATCGTATAATTTAACACCATAATTTGAATGGAATAACGATGTAGAATGAGATTCAAAATTAAAACCAAAATTGATATCTAACAAATCAATATTTCATAAATCTATATCAAGATATACAGTTCAAGATCTAGATCCACAAAACTAGGTGCAGATTTACAAAAATAGAGAATAACTTCCCTTAAATAAAGATAGAATAGTAGGAGAAGACCGAGAAAATAATTGGGATGAGATCACCTTATAGGAAGGGTGAAGATCTTTGGTCTGGGCCTCAAACCACCAAGAATGGTGTTCATAATTTTCTACAATATCTTTATGAGGCCCATTAATTTTGATAAATCTATTATGGGTTGATCTATGGAATTTAGTGTTATACGATAGGGGTTTGGGATTTGTTTTAATAAAATTTATGGGATTAAAACCCCATATACATGGTTTGTTGTTCGGGGTGCATGGTTTACTCTAACTGTGATCCTCTTCAAGGGGTGTTCACAATTTATCCTTTTATGGTATAGAGTTTGAAATACCATACACCAGAAATGTAATACCCCTCTGTCTAGGGTTGCACGGTTTGCTGGGAAGGGGTGCACGGTTTGGAAAAACCATGCTCCAATGGCGCACTACCCTCATTCATCCATTATTCTAAAAAATTGGACACAAACACACCCCATGGTGAATCCTAAATGAGTATTAATCAACATAAATAAAAATCTACCCATAAACAAAAAAAATTAATCTTTAGAAAATTATAGAGATTTAAAAAGGTGAAGATTTATGTAAACATTAAAAAACTGTGAATTTAGGCAATTAAATATTTCATTTTTTTTGTCATAAAATTTTAAGATAGGGTATATTGATGGATCCGTTAAAGATGGAAGTTATTGAACACTATACTAGAATATCCACTATGTATTAGATCAATGTGTTTCATGGTTTGGCTACACATTACTGGTACTTGTTTGGATTTCTCAAGGAAATCAAATCCTATCAACAAAATAACTTGGAAGGGAGAAAATTTCTTTTGGGAAAATGAATATGAGAAAACTTTATTGGAATTAAAGTTAATATTAGTCAACTCAAATATTCCTAGATTACACTATTGTGGAGAAGGTTACGTGGCTTATAGTGATTCATCAATAAAAGGTACGAGATGTGTTCGCATGAATAATGACATGGTGATAGATTATTCGTCAACATAATTTAATATTCATGTGAAAAAGTATCCCTATCATGATTTGGATTTAGCTATCATAATTTAGGAATTAAATTATTAGAGTTATTATCTTTATAGGGAAATATATTATATACATTGATAATAGAAGTTTATTGTATATATTTACTCAAACTTACTAAATATTTTCTATAGAATATGATTCGAGTACATTAAAGAATACAACAGTTTATTACATTACCACCCGGACAAAGAAAAAGGTGGATGATGATTTGAATTTAAATGTTAATTCAAGCTTTTCTATGAGGAGGAATATTTTTTTGAATATTTAATTATTTTTAAGTAATAGACATTGAAATATTAAAGGAAGTGGGAAAATATTATTTTTTAAAATTAGTTTTTATCTATATATTGATTTCAGTTTTATAGAGGCATATAATGATATATGAAAGTGTAGAAGAATGTCAAAAATGTTCCTAAGATCAACCTTTATATTGATGGAATGATATGGTTCATGAACTGGGTTAGTGTTCCATCAATTCTATATTTGAATGAGGATCTCTTAGATATGGCTCATAGCTCATCATACCCTGTTCATGATGGAACTATTAATATGTATGAATATATGAAAGATTATTCCTTATGAGACACCAAGAAGAGATAAGTGTCCAAATATTTATATCAATTCTTATTATTTTAGCAAGATAATTCCGAGAGATAAATGTATGGGGGGATGTTACAACCATTATGCATAAAAAAATGGGAATGGAAAAACATCATCATGAACTTTATCATTAGACACCCCAAAATACCTAATGGTAATAATTTAATTTGGGTTGTAGTTGATCTCCTTACAAAGTCAACACACATCATTACTAATAGAGAAGTTTTATCTCTTGATCATTTTTCCAGAATATATATTATAGAATTGGTAAGGTATTATGGAGTACCACATTCTATAGTATCTGACCAGGATCTGCGTTTTACCAAGATGTTTTTGTGAAGTCATTAATAGGCTCAAGAAATGGATATATTTTTCCTCACTTATTATCATCCCCAGAAAGATGACTATTCTTATTGAACAATTAAAACCATAATGGATATTCTATGATATTTTTTATGGATTTCAAATATGTTTGGGTTAAATACCATCCACCAGTTAGGTTTTCTTACTATAAGAGATTTAAATTGAGTATTTAGTTGTATACTTATAAAGACCTACTTATAATGAAGTGTATAACTTGAAAATTTAATGATAGAGTTGGAGTAAGAGATCTATTGTGACCTAATCTAGTTGGGGAAATGTAAGAGGATTTCTGATCCATTTATTATCACTTTAAGGTAACACGAAGTTGATAGTAATATTATTTTGACAATAATCGATGTAATAAATAAGTTTTTGTTGGTGTGATGTTTTTTTATGGATTTCTTCAGAAAATAAGTTAATGATATTTAAAAATAATTGAATGATATAACATATATATATTTGGACTTTTCAAATTCTTGATCGAGTTATGAGGAAAAAATATCACATAGTTATTCTACTGAATTTTCATCATGTTCATGATGTGTTCCATACATCTATCATGAGAAAATATATACCTTATCCATCACAAGTATTGACCTTTGTGGTCGTACCTCTATAGTATGATATTTTTAATGAATAACAACCATTATAAATTTTGGATCACAATGATAAACTACAACAGAACAATAATACTCACTTGGTTAATGTTCTCTGGAGGATTTAAAATTTTGAAGAAGCTATATGGGAACCCAAGGTCGTGATGAGGTAGTTATATTGTCTATTGCTTATATCATAGTAAAAAAATCTATAGAGAAATTCATTTTAAGGGTTGTAGAATATAACATCATGATATTTTATGATATATATTTATTTCAAAAAAAAATTATTATCTTAGATGTTTTGCAAGACATGAAACCCCAAGAATAAATGTACCATAAGATAATATACCATTATATCATATCCCTTAAATAGTTTGTCAAGAAAAGAAAAAACTAAATTATTAAAAATATATGGTTTAAACTTGTATAATTTTTTTCATTACAAGTTAATTAGAAAAGAAAATAAAACTAGTAGAAATTTGATTATTATATACTATTTTTATGTGTGAAATATTTTTTGACCTTAATAAATTAAATTAATCACTTTTGGAGAAATTTTTTAATTAATTTTATATATTATATATTCTATCAAATTATTTATAATTCATCTTATATTTTTTCGTAAAATTTTAATAATAATAAATCCCGTTTTATTCTATGAAAATATATTATTATAAAAAGATGTCCCATTACATTTTTTGTACAATTTCAAAATAATTTCTTAAATAATTAATAATATTATTTTCAAAAAATTAACACTATTTTTTAAACAAACATTTCAAAATTATATTTGCTATAATTTTTTAATATTTTCTAAAATCATTGTATACATAAGAAAATTATTTATTTTCAAACCAATTTTAATTATGTTTTTTTTTAATCTTAAATTAAATATTTACAAATATGTGAATTTAATTTTATAAAAATGGAGTCCATATTTGGAATCTTAATAATTAATATCACTTAATAAGGTAAGATCAATTTTTTGTAATAATGAAAAGTAAAAAAAGAAATATATATTATCTTGGTTAAAGATAAAACTTGTTTACGAGGGGTAATCTATAACTAGGATTGTTAGAATAATGTATAAACATTCTAAAATATAATTAGCGAGATTTATTTCAACCTTAACATTACCAAATTCAGATATGATCTATTTTGGATCCATTTTTTGAAAGCATGTGAGTTTCCATTATTTTAAAGCCTTGATAAATTTTAAACATGCCACTCACATAAATTGTTAATGGGAACGTCCTCCCAAAAATTAATCACACGACATAATCCAATTATCTTAACAAAATCATAAAAAAATATCTTATAAACATTCTTATACATATTATAAATCTTCAATAATTCCTTATATTTCAATCCTAAGATCCTTAATAATATACCCAAATGAAGTTTTTCTAAGAGAAGGTAATTGTATTGACCAAGATCTTCTATTTTAATTCATATTATATGATTAATATTAAGACATAATAACTATGATATAATAAAAAATTTACCAAACATATTCAGAGATGTTATTTTGTTAATGAAAAAACCTATTTCTATCTCCCCTTCCTTTAAATGGGAAATAAAACCATCGATTGTGTCTACGACAGACTGCTACTATACAAACCAAGGTAATTCATTTTCCATCATAGCATCTCAATACTAGATATAATGATGTATTTAGAGTATACATATAATATTTAATACATAATTATATTTCTGAAATTATATTATTACATATGAATTTTTACATTCCAATCCATTGGAAATTAATAACATCGCTCATGTGCTTGTGTGAACTACCGCTTGGACTAAGTAATGTGATTCCTATTAAATTTCCTAATCGCATGGATGGTTATAAAGATATATAAAATGAACATATATGATATAAATTTAATAATATTTATTTTTCAAAGGATAATTAATATTTTCCATTATAATTTTCTATCCATCAAAATGTGAAAATAACGTTCATGTGTACCATTAGATTATTATCCATATGAACAGTGTGATACAGATTGATAACTATATACATTATGGATAACTCAAAAAATATATATATATAATTAATATTTTTGATATTTATATCAATATTTAAATTCATAATAACATGTGACTATGATCAATATAAAAGGAATGGAACTAGCATTTCAAAACTCTCATGAAAAAAGGAACGAGTAAAACCCGAAAGTGACGACTTAAATAAAGAATTAATAATAAATGGTTTTCAATCAATATAATTGAATTATTTATGACATTATTAGTATTTAAATTATTATATTAGATATTTATAATTAATTTTAGTTTATTATATAGGTGGTCAGAGTGATTTCGAATCATGTGTAACACGAGGATAATGTTTATCATTTCTAGTTTTCTTATTTCGGACATATGTAATGTCATGAACCAATATTATATTATGTGGTGTATATAAAATCAAATTTAAATGCTATACATGAATACCAAAATATTTATAATATTAATATATTAATTTTTTATTACCATTTTATGTTAATTATAGTGCAAATGGTACCAAAGTGGTATGGGTTTTATGTAACAATATAAATGTTTATCATGAATATTTAAGATTATGTTCTATTGTCGAAGTAGTATATTCTTTAACTCAATTAAATCATGAATTTTAATATGTTATATTCTTTTAAAATTATATATTTTTATTTAATTTTACTCCCTTTAAAATCTCAAGAGACTAAAATAATTCTTTTTAATGAAACTAACTTAAATTCATCTCTTCTGTAAAAATACTTTTTGTTCCGTGTCCAGGTTTTCTATAAATTATTTTTATAAATTTTTTACCATTATCCATTTTGTTTTTAATTTATTTTTTCCTATGTTTTAGTTTTTTTAAAAATTAAAATTAATCTTCTTATACCTTTCCATATGTGGTACTTTTGACTTTTTACCAGAAAATTGGAATGGAATATTTGTTTTAACTTATACAACATGGAGAAAATTTCAAGTATTCATGACCACTCAATTCATACAAATAATGTGTTTTCAATAATAGTTGGGATAATTAGATATTTTAAATAAGTTATTTTAATACAGAAATTTTATTTCTTCTAAGTGAAGTTCCACATGTTATTTTAAAAAAAATCCATATAGGATGGAATCCTTTGATGTTTTGTAATATTAACTAGTGATATGATCCAATGATATAATAATTATTCTTTCATTCGATTGAATATTTTTAATAGGACATGGTTTTTTAAAGATAATTCATTTATTATGGGTTATAATTAGTTGAATTGGAGAAATTATTATAAAGAACATATATTTTATATGGTTCATACCAAGATAATATGTTTATGAAAACCATTTATTTTGTATGGATTATGATATAATGAATGTTTTATTATCTTTTTCATCACACACATATTATTTTTATTAGGTGATTGGTTATACATAAATTAGATATCCCTCCTAAAAATTGGGTATATAAGGACTTCTAATGAGATAAACCTTAATTGAATGGGGAATAAACCATGTGCATTCATAAAATTTGTCTAGATGATATTATTTGGAGCGATCCTTGACTACTAAGATGGTTTAGGGAGTTAACAAAATAGACAATGATAGTCATGGATGTATGAATCTACTACTAAGGAAATTATGTTCAATTATTTTGTGTATTCAATGAGTCTATATATTATGAAAAAAATTTACTCACCTTTCATATGATCATTGATTCCTTTATGATTCATGTTTTATAATATTGCATGCTTTTTTATCACTCATGATTGTGATCTATGATATTCATGGTATGATTATAAAATATTTTTCTACTATTCTCATACCCTAAAGATCATGTTATATTTATGTTATCCTCAATATCTCACTTATTTACCCTTTCGATGAATCTGATCCCACCCTTTATTATGTTTCATTTCCACTATTTATGAAGAAAGGTATTATGTATCATATATCTATGATGGGTTCTATGTATGTATCCAACCTTAAAAAATAAATATTATAGTGTTTTCTAACTTTAATTCACATTCATGGATATTTTAAATTTAATGATTTTTAGAAAGTGGAAATTTTTTTACAATGTATACCCATACATTACTGGTGGTCACATATACCTAGTATCTATTTCTTCACCAAATGAAACCCTTTTAAAAATGAAACATGCTTTGTTTTCAAGAAACATATTCAATAATTTCATCATGACATATTATTTTTCATTATCCATATAAAGAACTATGAAAAAAAAATTAAAACATGGGTTTAGAAAAAAAAATAGTAAGAGGCATAAAATATTGGAATCATTTAATCGAGTGAAAAACAAGAAAACCCATTAAAAACAATTTCTTAAAACTAATTTGGAATAATATAGAAATTATGTAGTTTCCTTAGAAAATAATTTCTATATCGCTTCATAAATTCATCCATTGAAATGTAATAATTATACGGTTGACTTCCATCTCTAGAGTACCAAATTCAGTAGAGGTATATAATGGGGCTCAGACTTCATAAAAACAATATTGGGCTCACCCATTTTTTTTAATCTATTTTTTTTATCAAAGATATATCGTGCTCACCCATGATCTATAATGGTGATCAGTTATTCATAAATAATGTCCACAGAAATAATTAGTAATAAAACCTTTGAAATTTCTTTTAAAACCATGTTTAAAACACTTTCAAATATGAAAATACCATTATAATGTAAAAATTACATTCCAAATATAAAAAACATTGCACATAACAAAAAAAATAGTTTGAAGGAACTATCAAAACATATAAAGGAAACATTAAATAAATAAAGTGTAAAGAATGTGGAAAATTACATTCATTTCATATAAGGTAAAAATAAACATTTTATCATTTTAAAAAAGTGTTTAAATATATACTTTAAAATAGAAATTTAAAAGAAATTCTTTAACATCAAAGCTTTAAAAAATTAATTTTGACTAATATTTGGGAGAAATTATAAAATTACAGTTTTAAAACATTAATTTCCATATGAGTATATTAGATAATAATTTTAAATACTTGTACATTAAATATAATGATTTATAAAAAAATATTTATAATATTTAAAATAATGATAATTTAATTAAAAAGTATTGTACCTTGAGTTAGACAAGTCATGTATGTTCATTATCTTAACGAACATTAAAACAGGGTTAATTATATACTTTATTGGTAATAATTTTTTAGTTTATTATTAGTTTTACCTAAATTTTTATAATTTTATAAAAATTAATTAATTATATAGGTTCACGTCACACGTTTTGACAATATTCTCTGCTTGAGTCCAAAATGACATCAATATTATTTCAATAGTAAAAGTGGAAATTGTTAAGTCATATCAATAATAATATTCCTGGCATATCAATAAATTTTATACATCAATTATTTATTAAAATTTATCCATTACAAATGGATATGAAAAATGAAATATGTTACAACCATAGGGATTGTAAATCGTACGTCCTTATGAGTAAAGTTTCCATTTTTCAATGATCATTGTAGAAAAAAGGTTAATATCATTTTAACTTTACCAAATGATAATAATATCATACATATCATATTATTTCTTGAAATATTCTTATATATATTACCCACAAGATACGGTGTTTAAAAATGAATCACATCACTTTCTGGAGGTGATAGTTCACAGGTACACATGAACGACATTATAATTTTATGTGAAAGGAAACGTTAAAAAATAAATGATATATTACCATGTCATATGCATAAATGTTTCATTAATTTCTATATAATATTTAATTGATTCATTATAATTATTATTTAGATATGATTATACATAACAAATTATATCAGTTCCTAAGGTGGTAGTTCGTCGTACACACAAGCGATAATTATTTTCCCATTTGATGGAAGTGGAGATGGATATTAGTAATGATATATACATAATAAAATCTCATTAAATTAATTATACATTATTTATTATTTAATCAAGATTTATTAATATTTCAATTATGTTCAATGAGAAATAAAACAAAAATACATGATTAAAATAATACATCTAATACGAATGATCTCCTTTTCCTAACACCTTAAGAAATCAATTGGTGGTATTATGCCTAAAATAAGTGCTCTAGAAAGTGGGGAGATATTATATGAAGGTATTTCGGAAGACATTATCTAAACCAAATTATATTTTAGGTGATAATTAAAGAGTATAATATGTTCCCTTTAAAAATATAGGGGAGGGTCACTTTTGAAATTTCTCATACTATTAAATTAACATAAATTATATTTCCATTCCAACTGGATCCACACTGATTTATTTAAAATATAGGTTTATTTTGGGTTTAATTAAATTAATAAAATGAATAATAGTTATGTTTTTACTATTTTTTAACCATTATCATTTTATTTTAACCATTATTTTACATTTTTAACTCTTTAAGTGGTATGATGTAATTTACACTTTGAAGGTTAATATAATTAATATAAAATGACAAACCTCCAATAAATGAGTCACTGATGAGATTTTAATCCATATATAAATCATTTATCTAAATTTTATATTTTTTTTGGATTTTTTTTTATTTAAAAAATATTATTTATTATGAAAAATCATTAATGTCAATTTTGACACAATTTAGTACATAAAATTTTAAAAATATTATAAAAACATTATATAAAAAATAATAAAAAATCGACAATAAAATGAAAAATTTATCCTTAAAATTAATAAATAATAGTAATTATATTTAATTATATATATATATATATATATTAATATCATAATAACATTTCTTTGATATTTCCATTAAATAAACAATTAATACATCATCATTGTCTATGCCCTTAATTTAATTATTTCTTGCCCAAAATCTAAAAATAAAATATATTGATTAAAAAAATTAATATTTTAAACTAATATTTATAGTTGAATATATATTCAAAATAGACCTATATTATGTTTATTATAGTTATTAAAACCTAATTATGTCATCATTGACTCTTTTTGAAAATAAAATACTATGAAGCGAGTAAGGAAATCCAAGTCACTCAAAGGGGTCATAAAATCTTCTCAAGGTTGATATTAGTTTACAATTACTCATGAAATAAAATTTGGACAAGTGTTAGGGAAAATTTCAAATATTTATAATATAATTTGTTTCCCTTAATTACCTGATTTAACCTTAACCATGGTAATAAAAACAATAACTACATTTTATATTCATATTTTTCAATAATAAAAGGGGCTTGTCAACATAATTTCGACCTTTTGATTCTAAATATGACATCCATTTTTCAAAATTTTACATATATAATAAGATATAAATATTCCAAAATTAATATCATTGGAAGAACTAGAAAAAAATGTTTTTAATGTAAAAATAGTTAAAAAATTGAAAAGTATTCACATTAAAATTCAATGTGAAATTCATTAAAATGAACTAAAATGGATAAAATTAAAATAATTATAATTAAAAATGTAAAATTACAATTTAAAACTATAAATTATTTAAACAAAAATTCTATTTTGAAATAAAATTCAGTATTTTGTCACAGTTCATTAAAACATGAAATATATCAAAATAATGCCAAATACTCACCCAAAGATAATTTTGATATTCATATTTAAAATAAGAAGTTTATTCAATGAATTTGAATTTATTAATGTTTTAAAAACTAAATTTAAAACAAATGCGCAATCAAAAGGTGGCAAAACACCCTTTTTCAAAAAAATATTCTTTTTTTCATAAAATTGGATTTTTTATATCGTGTCTATAAAAAACATAAAAGAGATTTTTTAAATTATATTTAATATATTATATGTATATATATGTATATGTAATATAATCCAATTTTTTTTATTTATTGGTTTTATACACTATGGTTTACATTTAAATAGTTTTTTAGAAAAATATTTCATTTTAGAAGAGTGTCTTATTTTCATTTATAATTAATTAGAAACCAAATAATTTATTATATAAACATCTGTAAACCATATTATCATAATTTTGTTAATACATTTCATATCATCCATTATAAAGTCAAGGTTATAAAAGTAACATTTAAATAATAATATTTAGTTATTAGTTTAAACAAGATGTGGCGTATCATGTACGCTATCGAACATAGTCATTCCTTTTCAAAAACACATGATGTTACTTTCTACCCTATTTAAAAATTTTCATCCTCACAATTTGAACTTTTACATGTTATCCATAGTTCAAATATTCATATTAACTTTCTTGATATCTAACATTAAAAAAAGATTAATCAAACGTACACTTCAAAAGAAAGAAAGGGAACTATGAAGTTCACCGTCAATAAAAAACTAGGGTTCAATGTAGAAAACCATGGGAATGGAAGAAAAAAAAATAACTATAAATTTATGACATATAGTGTTTGATAAATCATTCATTATAAAGATAACCATCACAAACCTAAAAATATATGACGTGTTATAATGACATTGATTTCCTATTAAGAATAGTAAAAAAAATAATGTTTTTTTCAATGCCTTTTTTATAGAGTTGAGGAATTCATTTACTTCCTAGAATATAACCATAAGAAAACATACATACATTAAATATATAGTTTCATACTTCAATAACTTCCCACCACAAACTCATATTCTTTTCCAAACTACGACTATTTAATATGATTTTTTCACACCAGAAGCACTAGAAGAAACATCTGTAGAATCAAATAATTTAAAAATTATTTACAATTTATTTCAATTTTTTTATGCATTAAACAAAACTAAAATGGTTTGGATAAAAAATTATAATTATTGAAAAATAGGAATCCATTATATGATGAAAAAATGTGTTATTCTCAAAAATTCAATAGTGACACCCAAAGTTCAACTTAGATCATTCCACAAACAACTATCCTTAAAATTCCTCAAAAATAATATAAGTAGGATTAAAAATCCTAAAATCATGTTTTTTTCATCACATATTGTTCAAAGATAATTTTTAATAATTATATAAAAATAAAATAAAATACACATGAAGTCTCACATAAAAAGTAATCTCACTAATAATATTCACGACACACTAACCATTTCCATAAGTGACCTGAAACACCATAATCCAACATAAAATTATATATGATTATAAAATAGAATACATCTTTTACTCCTCAATTTAATTACCATAGTATTTTACTTTCCTTAATTATATAACATTCCCAAAATAGTGAAAATATTTTGAAATAATATTAATCAATTAATATCCAATTCATTTTCCAAACCCATGGTTATCTATTTGATCAAACATATATGTTGAAAATAAAATTATTCATCATCCATAAAATAATTTAATGCAATATTAAATGTCATACTAACCAGGAATTCACATGGGACATTTTTCAGTGATGCACTATTGTCACTCTAATGTGGTGGGTTTAATTGCCCCGACCTTACCAGAATCAACGGGTTGTCAGGCATCCTTTGAGTTGTCTTTTTCTAAAACAATATAATTCATATCAAATTTCAAAAATATGATTAAATAATGAAATAACCATAATGTGTTTTAAACTCAATGGTTATCTAATACCTTTCATTTTGTATCCCAAAATGAAATAATTTATAATCACCTCAAATTGAATGTATCAATATATACCATTATTCAAATTAAATTTCATAATTCAAATCCTAAAAATGGATAATAAGACAATAATGTTTTGATAAACCTTAAAATTATAGACCCATGATGATATCTAAAACTTTTAAGAAAACAACCTTATCTTGAAAGATTTCTCAATCATCCTTTATTAACTGATATAAGGACCCTAACTTAAACATTACATATTCTAGATTATAATAACTAGAATTCAAATTCAAGAAAATCTTCTGTTTATATTTTCAAATAAATAGTAAAATTCATGAAATATAAACCCATATACTGCATTTGGTTACTTGTACTTAGTATCCATTTTCTTACTAAAGGACTCCATTTTAAAAATAAATCATGTTTTCTTATCCTGACACATATTAAATACTTTAATCATAAAATCATTTTTTTCCTAACCATTCTTAAGACCTATAAAAATTTATAAAACATTGGATGAGAACAAAAAGATATGTAAGGCACATAAAATAATGTACACTGTTGGTCCTATGAAAAACATGAAAACATATTAAAAACCATTTCAATAGACTCATTAGTAAGCACAAAACATCATGTAGGTTCATTCAAACATAATTACCAAATCACATTTTACATTCACCCTTACAAATGGAATAACCATATGATCGAATTCAATCTATTGTGTATCAAAGGCATTAAAAATATATAATGGTTCCCACCCTTCAAATAATCTATATTGGTCTCTCCTATTTCTCCAGAGCTATGATGGGGCACAACCCTCATATAAGATATATTGGGCACACTTGTGAGCTATAATAGGCCTCAAACCTTATTATATATTGTCAAAGGACTAAATCATTGATAAAATCCATGAAAATTCTTTTAAACCCATATGTGAAGCACTTTGAGATGTCAAAATAATAATTTCATATAGAATTCCCTATTAAAATCCAAAGAACATGCACATAATAAAAAACCACTTTATTTGGAATGATCAATGAAAAACTATAAAGGAAAAATTAAAAAATACAAGTGTCATGGAAACAAGAAATTATTTTCATTCTTTATATGTTAAAAAACATTCCTTTTAGATTTTTTACAAATAGTATAAAGAGTAATATTAAAATATATTTTTAAAAGAAATTCCTTTATATAAAACAATAAAAATATTAATTTTTTATAACATTTTAGAGGAACTAAAAAATTAACATTTTAATAAACTCATTTATATATGGATACATTCATAAAAATAATTTTTTCTACTTGTACATGAGAGTGAATTATTTATAAAAATAAAAATTTATAATAATTAAAGTGATATTCAATTAGTCAAAAAGTTCATTGCCTTATGTCTAAATCATCACATATGTTATTTAACGTCTTAAATAAAAAAGTAGGATAATTATAGAATTTTTGTAGAACCTTTTTCATGTTTACTATTCCTTTTATATCACTAGTTACATTGTTGTGACAAATAATTAATTATTTAAGATCACTTCAAGATGTTTTGATAAAATTTAGTACTTAACTCCAAAATGAATTGGGTATTATGTATATTGTCCAAGTATTTATTACTCTATCATACCCAAAAAACTATTCATGAAATAATAACCACATTTATTGATAAATATTAATTTTCAACCCATCCATTACATATGGATATTGAAATATTACTATTTTTGAATCATGAATATTCTAAGTCATACGTACACATGAGTAACATTTCCCCTTTTCAATGATCATTATAGAAAGAAGGTTGATATCAATTTTAATGTAAATAATTATAATAATACTATATATATAATATTATTTATTTAATTTTAAAATATATAATATCCATGTGATATGGTGATGAAAAATAAATCACATCATTTTGTGGAGGTGATAGTTTACACGTATGCATGAATGGCGTTATCATTTTTCTATACATAGAGAGGAAAGAAATTAAATGATATATTATATTTTCATAATGATAAATATTTCATTAATATAACATATAAACTTAAATTCCATCATTATAACCATTCTTGAGAAACCTTGTTGAGGGACGGTGATGGAAAATAAATTATATCAGGTTGCGAGATGGTAGTTCTCTATACACATGAAAGATATTTCATTTACTATTTGATTGAATTGGAGATATATTTATATGATGTTATTAAAAAATAAAAACCAAGTATATTTAGGATTTTATACTTATTATTTCATCATGGATGAATAATATTTTATGCATGTGGTGGAAAAAATAAAATAGAAATACATGATGAAAACAGTACATATTCTTGAGACGGTCTCTTTTCCTTAACATTGTAAGACCACATAGGGTGGTGTTATGCCTACAATAAGAGATCTAAAATGTGGGGAGAGATTACTATAAGGTATTTGGAAAAAAATTTCTTGAAAAAAAATATGATTTTAGTTGCGAGGAAAATAGAATATATTTTTCCCATTTATAAGAGAGGGGAGGGTATCTTTTGGATTTTCTCAAACTATTAAATTAACATATATTAATTTTCTATTCATAATGGGTAAAAAATGTTTTCTTCAAATATATGATGATTATGGGTAGAAATAGATCCATAAATTGAAATTTTAATAAAGCTATACTATTTTAATCCTCGTTATTTTAATTAAACCCTTATTTTACCCTTTTAACTATTACTGTGATATGATGTAATTGACAATTTATGGGTCAATAAAATTACTATAAAATGAAAAATAACAATAAATGAGACCTATATAACGTTTTATGGCTTATTTAAATAATTTTATTAATTTAATATTTTTAGGACATGTATATCATTTAATAAAATATTATTTATTTTAAAATATCATTATTTTTATTTATGAAAGCACACCTTAAATTAATATTTAAAAATATTCTAAAAAAATTATATCTTCTAAAAAGTATTTTAATATAGTAATTACATGTCATGTTTATCCATAATATTAGTGGAGGACATTAATTATACCAAATTATTTCAAATTAAATTTATTTTAATATTTTTAGTAACATATATTTGATCTTTCCATTAATTGAACAATTAATGCATCATCATTATACATTCTTTTAACTTAATAATTTACTCCATAAAAATTAATAATAAATTATCATGATAAATATAAATATTTTATCATTTAACTTACTATTTATTTTCTTAGGTATATTTTAAATAACCTTATATTAAAAATGTTATAGTCATTAAAGAAAAAGTCTCTCATCATGGAATTTTCATTAAAATAATACTATAAAAATCATAAAGATGAGAGGACCAGATTGGGAGATACCTAACATTGAGAGGGGGGTGAATCAGTGTTGGGGACTTTTTAAACCAATTCTAAATTTTATCCATGTACCTCTAGACCTGTTAGGATCTTGATTCTCTTATTCTCTTTTCCCTGTCGCATGCAATAATAGAAAGCAGTAAAGATATGCACACGATATTTTTACAAGGTTCACCACTCAATAAGAGTAGCTACGTCCTTGACATGAATGCGGATGACCAGTGCATGGATTCTCCATTATAATGTAAAATGTTGTTGCAATGGAGTGGGTAGGAAAACAATCCTCTAGCCAGTGTGAGTCCCTACACATTGGAGGGGGATGGGAAACAATCCTCTTCCCTGGACTGGTGAAAGCCTAGTCAAACTTGCTGCCTCTAGTTGGTTCTTTATAATGCCTATGAAGACAGTATCTTGCAGCCTCTAGCTGGTTCTTTATACTTCCTATGAAGACAGTCTTCTCTCTGTTAAAAGAGCTTGCAACACCAAAATAATATTTCACCTGTTGAGACCTATTGGATGTCACAGTGCTACTTTTTTCTTCCTCTATTCAATTATTACCTGCCTAGCAGCATGTAGGTAAACAACCACTTCTTTCTCTGCAGCAAACCTGAAAGCTGCACAATCCTCTTCCCCTTCTTCTTCAGTGCAAAACCAACTACACTGATATCACTTCTGTTTCAATCTGCCGGAATCAAAAACTCCCATTGTAATTATCAAAACAATGAAGACCAGCTCATATTAGGATCATCATTATTAAATTGCCCTGAATAATTTTCAGCCTTCAGTTGGGCATACTCTATTCTTCTTCTTCTCTTCGTTCTCTTTGACACAGTATAATTACAGTGTTCTAATCTCTTTCTTCAATTATCAATACCAACACAAGAATGTATTGGTATACAACCTTCTTCCATGGTGCAGATATGAATTTAGTTTCACATCTTGTTCTTCATCACTTTACAATTCACAACGATAGTGTTAAACAAGAGTCATTTGAGTGCGGTTCAACTTCTCTTTGTGAAACCAAATGGTTCACAGTTCTTTCTTCTTCGCAAAGCTGCTTCAAAAGTGCTATGCACCTATCGAAGTCATACGAGAACCTCATAATTTATGTGCAACCTTCTAGGTGGATTGCGCGTAAAATTCTAGCCTTGCACATAAAAACACCTTTTGGTGTGAAAAACCCTTTTCGAGCAACCCTTCTATTTCGCGCAGAACTTCCCTTTTTCGCGCAACACTTTCTTTTTCACGCAACACTTCTTATTTTCGTGCAATACTTTATAATTCACTTTTTCCACGCATCAGAGCTCGGGATTTTTCTATGTGTCGAGTCTTAACAAATGAGAAGGGTTAGCCTCATATTTTTAGGCATTTTTGACCCTGCATGAAAAACACTAATCCGCACGTAAAACCTCCTCCATGCACGTAAAAAATCTTTTATGCAACTTCATATTTCGCGCCATGCTTCAATATTTCACACACCTCATGCCTTTTCCATTTTTCATCCTTCTACGCATAAAGCACCAATTGCGCGCAAAATTCCGCACCGCGTTCCATATTGTGCGCAAACCCAATCTTTCCCGCGACATTATATTTTGCGCACTGCTCCAATCTTTTGCGCATTTCATGCCTTTGCTAATTTTTGAGCTTCTGATCTCGAACCACCTTTTGCGCAAAAACTTCATTCCTCTATTTCGCGCACCATGCCAATATTTCACGCAAACTTCATTTTTCGCACAGCCCACTGTTATTACGTGCACAACTTTCTTTTCCGCGCATCTTGCTGATATTTCACGCATCCCGCAAATGTTTCGCGCAAGGATCAAATTTTTCGCCCAACCCACTGCTATTTCACGCAACCCGCATATATTGCGCGCACCACTTTATTTTTGCGCGCAACATGCCTAAATTTCCGTGCACTCCATTCCTTTGTCATTTTCCAATGTTCTGACCTTGAATAACTCCTTGCACGTGAAAATATAAACCATCTTCAATCTTGCGTGCAACATCCATTGCCAAGAACATTTCTTCATCTCCTGATTTTCAGGCCCTAAAATTTGGAAAACACTGGAAAACGGCGCCACCTTAAACTGTGCTTTTCTGCCATCCCCAGATTGTCTATTGCTTTGTCATTTTATCTCTTTACTGCTTCCCATAACCATTCTTCTGCTCTCATCACGATTTTCACTAACGTGATATTTATCCTTTGATAGATCAGCTTAAGCATCGTTAGAGTTACAATGGGAACTGAAACTTTCCTATCTCGCAGTAGCATCATTCCTTCCAATCAAAACTTTATATGACTGGCATCATCATTACTCCCCATTTCCTTCATAAGGCTTGCATCAGAAGTTCTCCTAACTCATGATATGTGTGAAATACATACCGGCAAATCATCGTCTGATTTAGATACAATGTGAAATGCTTGGATACCTCAAAATGTCAAGCCCTTCCACATTTTCTCTTCTTCATAACCATCATTATGCAAATAATATTATTCTATTCTTCAAGTAAGCTCTTGCATGGTTCACATGAAATTGTAAATCATTATATTGTATTCTTAAAATCCTCATTCTTCTTCAACCATCCTTAGATAGATGATATTTCACCATTCTGCTCCAGTCATCCTCAAATGGATGATACTTCTCCATTCTTCATTGTAGTAAACAATGTGTCACCATTGACACATGTTCTTTGAACTTAGGATTAGCTCAACAATCGTCTGAATTTATCTTCTAAGATAATTTCTCAAGTGTGAAATCCAATGCTATGATTCCATAACAATTCTCTAGGCAACCTCACTTCAGCCGATCTCCATTAACTTTGGAGTTCTTCTTTATATCCTTCTTCATTTTGACCAGCATTGACAACTGTTGACAACAAATACAATCTTCAAACACAAATTGGACCCAAAAAAGTCATGCATGTGGATATAATGGGTCATAAAATAGACCCAATGATAAATTATTTCATAAAAAACTCATCTAATAAAATTAGTACAATTGTTAGGGTAAATTTTTAAAATTTATAATATTAATTTTACCTTTAATTGATGATATATCCTTAACAGTGGAAATGAAAAAATTAGTAAAGTTACTATTCGTATTTTCAAAAAATAAAAGGGACCTATTTTATAAATTTTTACCTTCTTATTCAAAAATTATAATCCATTTTTAATAACTTAAACTATCAAATTTTCTAATATTAACTTAAAATTAATCCCATTGACAAAATGAGAAAACATGTTTTTATAGTAAAAATGATCAATAGATTGAAATATTTTTATAAAAAAAATTTATGTGAAATTTATTATTATGAAATAAATTTGATAAAAAATAATTAAAAATGAAATAAAATTTAAAATATAATTTAACAATATAAAAAATTTAGAAAAAATACTAATTTATATAAAAATGCAGTATTTGTTCTCTATTTTTCGAAACATGAAACTTATCATAAAAATACCAAAAACTCAATAAAAGAAAATTTTGATATTCTAATTTAAAATAAAAATTTCCTCATTTCAAATAAAATTTATAATTGTTTTAAAAACTATATTTAAAACATGTGGACCATAAAAATGTAGAAAACTACCTTTTTAGAAAAATACTTTCTTATTTGTAAAACTGGATTTGTTCTTATATCATGTATTTAAAGAACATAATGTAAATTTTGAAAGCTACATGTAATATATTATATATATATATTACATAAAAATAATCCAATAATAGATATTTTTTATTTGTATAAAACACACATCTTCACTTTTAAATAGTTTTTCAAGAAAACATTTCCATTTAAAAATATGTTTTATTTTTAATTTATAATTTAATTTTCCAAAGAAATAATTAATTATATAAACATCTATAAAATATATTTTCATAATTAAATTAATACTTTTCATACTCTCAATTTTAATGACTATGTTATAAAGGTAACATTTACATTATATTATTTAGTTTATCCTTTAATCTTGTTGTGGCGTATCATGTATGCTATCAAACATTGTCTTTCCTTTTCAGAAACTCATAATGTTACATAATAGTTATGGATAAATTTCAAGGAGATGATGTGGGTCACTTATGAACTATTTGTTTATATACCCATGTTCCTAATGGAACTAGACATATATGATATTTTTTTTCATCATTATGTTATTGTAATAAATATTCATCTAATTAGATGTATTATCTGTATATGGAATGATGGGTAGTTATAGTTTGTATTAGAGAATGGTTTAATTAAACTATAGAAAAAATATAGAGGAAACATTATGTATAACCCTTATGATAATTCATGCATGGAATAAATTATTATTATATGGTAAATAAAAGAGTGTTGTCTTTCTAGGAAATCATCTTTTTTTTGATATTACATGTGGACATGGTTTTGAAACTAATGAATCATTTTGTAATATACTTGAATAATTTTGGCTGATTATATCTCATGTATCATTATATTTCATGGTGATTGTTCCATTACTGGGTAGATGGTTTGAAAATTTAGAGAGATATTCTTAGGTTAATTCACATTTTATTTATGAACATTTATTAAGGATTTGAATAGATGATTACAATGAATTGAAAATGTTAAGCTAAATGTGTAATAGATTAAAAATAAGTGTTAATAATATAGATAAAATAATAACTATTTTTCATGATTATGTGGTTTCAAACTATGGTTATGGTTTCTGAAACTATGATTTTTTTTTAGTCAACGGATGGAACCCAAAGAAACCATGTTAATGCGGAATTTCATGGACTATTAAATGATATTAATCTTTAGAAAATATTTTACAGGGAATCTAAAATGTAAAATATGGATTCCATTTTACCCAAAATTCATAATATATATATAACACTAACCTCCTAAATGATGAAATGAGGGAAAAATGTTCTGCTGAATCTTTTGTAAGGAAACCATAACCTTATTTTTTTATAGTGATACAACATTTATTGACTAATGGATTAATACCACTAAAAAGACTTTTTATATTCTCAAATACTTAGAACATGAAAATGTTATGTTGGCTATTTATCATTTTGAAGGTAAAAATATAAATGGTTGAATCTTATCACGATTTTGATGCAACAAGAATAAATTGACTCATTGGATTAATATGAGTTTAAAAGAATATTTTTAATATTTACATTCCTTGTATTATTTATATATAAATAGAGAAATAATTTATTAAGATAAAGTATAGGTATTATTATTCTATTGGTACCTACAAGACAAATTTTACAATATATATGATGTACGATTATGCTATGATCATCCACCCTAGAAGAAAGTTTGATCGATTGATATGTGGATTAAAACTAAATTTATGAAGGATATAAGTCACCTGGAAATTTTTTAGAAATGATGAAATTATATGGTGTTCTATTAATATGTAAATTGAGGTCTATGTTACCGACTAAGCTCATGGTATTGGTATGAAAAGAAAGAGGAAATTTAGAGGAAAATCTAAAAACCACAGAGAGAAGAATAAGATCTTTCTTTTATTCTTGATATGTGGAAGGAAACATGGATTAAAATTTATTAAGGAAACAAGTAATATTTTATGTTTGTAAAAGGACATAAGACAATCAAATTCCAAAGTGCTAGAAAATACATAGCTAATTATGAAAATAGAGAGAAATATATGAAAAATGAACCACCCAAATTGTAGTGTTTCCATTGCATGGAATATATGCATTATTCTCACCTTTACTCAAATACAAAGGTTAATAATGATGATTTATGTGATGAAACATTCATGCAAAGTGAAGAAGGAAAATCTCATGAAATCACAATTTCTGATCATGGGTATGATAATGATGTGGTGGAACGTACACCTAAAATCCACCCTATAAATAATAATGTTTTAATTTATTTTTTTTACACCTACAGTTTTATATAAGAACAATTTACTAAGGGTATCACAATACCACCATGAAAAATTTGATGTTGAATTCATAGTGAAACCCCCTAATGTAACAATGATCTCATCTATTATCTGTTATTTCTCTTTGGTTGACGTTTGTGAGAATTTTCTTCCATAAAATACTATTATTCTTTCCCTGGTTAATTATGATGTTTTCTTACGAATAAATTACCTTTCTCTACATAAATCCCACATCAATTTACTTGTAAGCGAAGTCACATTTTATATTCTATTCCAAAATTTGATCTTAATTAAGTTTTATGATAAATATTAACTTTTATGGGAATCACATTCATTGTTTGAAAATTTATTCCTTTTAAAAATGGGTTTTTATCTTAGTAGGTTGTGGATAAACTCATTCTCAATGACATGCCTGTTATATGGGAGTTTTTTTGTCCTTTGAGAAGATTTTACTAGTATTCAATTGAATCGTGAAGTTGTGTCCCAAGTAAAACATATACATGCTGTTACACATATTTCAAAGACTCCATATAGAATTTCCATAGTAGAGTTACAAATATTAAAGAATAAGAACAAAGAAAATCTTAAAAATAGATTCATTCCATTGTGTATGTCACCATGGGGTTCACCTGTTTATTTAGATCCATCCTAGATGGAATAAGTAATCACATAATTCTATATATCCTAAAACATCCCCAAAGATACAGAGTTAGGTTTTATAATGAATCCCAACACTACTCAAATGTGTATGGTTGTGTATCCTTACATACCAAACCCTACCTTCCCACTCAAGGAATGTCTCATGAAAAAATTGCGTGTTATCCCATATATCTTTAAGGATGATACAAAATAAGTTCCCCTACCATCCATTCTCACTCATGTGAGGTTATACATCCCATATTAAGCCACATCTTACAACTCATTATTATTAATGAAATAACGCACATCTATGATCCCATATAACATTGGGTTTCTGGTATGTTCCTTCTCAGTCAATGTAGTTAAATGCCTCATGATCTACATCACCCACACAAGGATCTGTCTCTAATCAGAAACATGTATTTTTTAAATGAATGTGATAATAAACATGATACCCAACCTATATCACTATATCCCGAAGTCATCAATTTTATTCCTATCCCTCGATACCTAGTCCCACTCATCTCATAATCCAACATACCTTGTTGGTATCCCAACATGTCATCTCAGTAACACAAATATAATATCTTGAGTCTCTCTGCATCCTTAGCTCTCAAAAAGGGTATCCTCAAGGGTCCATCACAAACATCTTTACCCTATAAGGGTCAACCATAACATCATTACCCATCATTGTTTACGATACAAAAATAATTTTTTTCCAGCACACAAAATCATACCTCATCATGAAATAATAAGAACAACCAAAACATCATAAATATGGATGAAATCAAAAAATCAGGCATTTGAAAACAAGGAATCTCCCACATTAGGTCAAATAGATAAAAACCAATTTCAATACAATCCATTTTGGATTTACAATAAAAAATGATTCATATCCTCTTTAGATACCATTTTTAAAAGATATCACATGTTGTCTTATTCATTCTATTAACTTTTACAAAGTCCCATAAAAATAATTATAAATAATTCACATTCACTATAAGATAATATTTAAAAACCCATTATCAAATGATGTTTCAGTTATTTTGATACATTTATCCACATCAATGATGGGGTTTAATGGAGTTATTAGTGTGCAGATAATATTTAATTCTAAAATCATTTGTCATTCATTAATTTTGGTGTAATATTAACAAGTATATGGATTTTTTTGGTTATTTCTTTTAGGAATTTATTGGCCCAATTCATTTTAAAGTGGTATTATAATTATTTTAAAGATAAATTTGTAAAGTTATTTTTCATTTTTGATATCAATATATGTTTAATTTAATTTTGATGGTTCCAAAATAGGCATATTTCTATAATGTATTTAGTCACATAGTTGATTTACCACCAAGCGAAATCCACATATATTAACAGCTATATAGACGAAATGAACTGTTTGTAAATGTGGAGGATATACATGTAAAAAATATATATTCAGAAAATTGAAATAGAGAATTTTACCACCACACACACAAATTTTAATGGAGTTGGATGTTTATACAGTTGAATTTAGAGAGCTAGATTTTTAATGTAACCAAATTCATAGAGTTGGACTTTGACATAACAGAAATCCACATACTTTATTAGTTATATAGCCGAATGATCATTGTAGAACAATTTTCAAGTAGTCAAATTTTATACATAGATAAATTATCAAAAAATAATATTTCCCAATTATATGAAAGATCATTACTGCCATAAAAATTTATACATGATGAAATTTATTTTCCCAAATAGATATGATTTCCTTAAGGTTTACATTCCATTTTTTCCTACTATCTTAATCAATTAGGGAAAATGTATGCATGTCATGGTAAAGGTTATCGTTGAAAAAAATATAAGGTTATAGTGTTCTCGAATAGTAATCATAACCCTTTAACATTCGACAAGGAGGAAAAATGGGATTAAGATCATGGTCGCTACATGGAATATAAATTTAGAGGGGATGTGCATGATGTTACATGATCTTGGATGTTCTCACTTAGATTTAATTCATAGGTGATGGTGACCACATCAAAGTCAACCCCAAGGATTATTGGTAGTCTCTTAATTATGATTTTAGAACATTTATATTTTCGTTTTATAAATATAGTATCACTACACACTCTTTTTGGGAATTATCAATTCATATGAAAAAAATTTCTTCCTCAATCTCCAACAATTATTTTTTTGTCATACTAGTTTTCAATTTGTAAATAAAATGTTGTCTATTCTTCATCCATAATGTGATGTGACCTCTAACCATTAGATATGAATAGCACACCCATTATTTTTGATCTTGGAAGTGATGTGATAATGCTTTTCAGGGAACATTAAATTATTATTACCATCATATTTTTACTTTCTCTTGGATGATCTACATGATAATGCATTTTTTATATGATGTGTGATTAATAATATCCTTAGGATCACTTCTTCTAAGAATAAATTCTTAGATTTGGATGTCTGACTTGTGTATTCATTAATTTTCTAGAGAAAATGTATCTACTACAAGTGTTTTTTTATTGTTCATAATTTTGGGAGAGAGAGAGGTGTATGAGTTGAGAGATCAAGGATGAATAGAGTATGGTTCAGAAGAGATTTAATCCATTAATATATCTATTCTAGGAAGCTAAAGTGAGGATATACCTAGATTTTTGCATGTTCCATGCTAAATTTATTAATCATTATTTTTATAGTATTTCTTTATTTCCAATTACAATTAAATACTCACATTACCCACATATCCTCTTGGAATTTCATAATCTTGTCTCAATGTCTTGAATTTATTCTTCAAAATATTTAAATACACAAAATGATCTTAGGAACGTAACCAGAGTGAGTGAAACAACTTCCTTGATACTAACCCATGGGTTATCCACTATGCTCTATTTAGGTATAAAATAAATGTATCTATTATCTCTTCTTATGGATTGGGTGCCATTATAATTTGGAACTATTTTCCAATAGGACATATTTTTTAGGAATTTATTATCTTTTCATTGTTATTATTATTTCAACATTTAAGGAAAATTAATATTTCTAACCACATTAACTTTAAGAATACTTATAATTGAAAGAGATTTATGAATATGTGGCATTATTTATATTTTTTTACATGAAAAATATGTTGAGATAATTGACTCTGAAAGTGATACTTTACAAAAGAGAATTCAATGATATTAGAATTATTCAATAAAAATAATGGTTTAAGAGGTTAAAGAACCTTACAAGAAGACTTTTATATCTACTATAAGTATTATGAACTTCATTATAACTACCTAAATAGATCAGGATTCCCAAATGAATAAATTTTGAACTGTAGAAACCCACAAAAGGAATTTATAGAAAGTAACTATAGAGAATACGGGAAAAAATAGATGAAATAAGAAGTTGGAGCTTTATATTTTTGATCAAAATATTCCCTTACTTGTAAGGATCAGAATTAAATATTCATATTTTAAGAATTATTTTTAAGGGTTGATAGGTGATGAGAAAATAAGATCCAGAAGAAGCTGGAAAGAATTTGTGAGATTATGTTTCTAGCTAACTATTTAATTATTTTTTGTATTCTAAATAATATAATGATTTTTTAATTACTAATAATTATAAAAAAATATTATGAAATACTATACATTTCATAGGGAGAAACCATAAATGGTGTGGTCTATTTGGAAGAGGGGATTGAGGAGGATGAAAACCTCACTCTTTCCCCAGTCATATTCGTAGGAGAATTTTCAATCCTTGAAAAAGAGAAATATAAATTATTATAAGGATATTCTAATTTCATGGACTATGAATCATTATTATTTTACTATTATTATATTGAATATTATATTAATTGATTTTCTCACATTTTAGGTATTGAAGAGAAAACTCCCCTTTTTCATACCCTAGATATCCTTAAAGGAATTGATACTAAACATACAGAGGGACATTGGGAAATTCCATTATTTTTTAGAATTCTAGATGGATGGATAAATAATAGGAGGTTTTAGAAATTTATTATTAGTTTAAATAGGTTGCAAAAAAAATTTCATTTTTCTGGAGGAAATAATGTTTGGGACTGAACTAGAATAAATTTCACACCCTAGAATTGAACTATCACAGTTAATGTACATCACTCATCAAAGTGAAGAATATGGGTAGTACCCCTATTATGACTTTTTAAAACCAAAATTTTAGATTTAATACATAAAAATATTGTTTATTTTTTATCATTTAAAAGAAACAAAAAAATACACAATGCTTAATACACACATGGACCCTTTTTGTTCTTTGATTTCAAGAATTTAAAAATTACTATATTATTTATCAATGTTATAAAAAAAAATATTTAATTTCCTCCTCATTCACTATCTATGTCCATTTAAAAACTTCTAGGATAATTGTGAAAACATTTTAAAAAAACGATGAACTTAATATTACCCATTATGGGGTTTTAAAATTAGTGTATTACCTTTTACAAAATATCATTGAAAAAAATACATAAAAATAACTTTTTAACAGCTATTGAAAATACCTTTGAAAATAATTTTAAATAATAAATTTGGAAAATTTTACTGAAATTATTTATTATTTCTAAGTACTTAAAAAAATTTACAATAAATATGCTCAAAATTTTCATTAACAATAATCTAGTGTTTTTCTTTAAAATAATATGCATGTTTTTCGAAAAACAATATGGGGTCTAATTGAACCAATGGAGGGTTTTTGGGCCTACATACATTCCAGAGGGATGGGTTCAATCCCCAAATCTCTACCATGTCTACAATGTTCATGTTCCTAATTTTATAAAAACATCTTAAATATTCACTATATATATACACGTTCACTAGTGATGTTACATTAAAAACATAACAACATAATTATAAACATCTATATGATTATAAATTTATATAAATTTATATTTACTTTTCTATGAAAATTATTACTCGAATTGAGAAATTGAATATCATCAATTTTAGATATTTCATAAATACATAGAATGATAAATAAATAATAACAAACATTAATGTATTAAAATTTCATTCATTAAAGTCATAAAATCTTTTTAAAAAGGTATTATATACTCAATTATCATTATTATATATATATAAAAGTTCATATACACATAAAATTATATATATATATATATATGGTGTGTTATGAAAATCAAAAAATATGGCCATAATAATGATTATGAATGAAATAAATGTAAATGTAAATTTAAAATTATATGATTCCATAAAAATATTCCATAAATACATGATCTTAAAATATTAATATTTATACATATAAAATATAATTTCATTACAAAATTAAATCCACTAAGAAATTAAAAAATTCAATTAAATAAATATCTAAAAGGATAAAGTGTTACCTTATAAAATAAATCAATAAATAATAATCCCTTATAAATAAAAAATAAATATAAATAAGACAACCCTTATAAAAAATTTATAAAAATTTTGATCATATAATTATAATAAAAAACATCATTAATTAAATAAGATCTTGACAAGATAAAGTTTAAAACTGAAAACATGTTTATTTTCTTAAAATTAATTCATTGAAAATAGAAATTAGAAAAAAATCCCTTATGGTAATAGAATTTAAAGAAATAATTGTTTGAAAATGGTTCCGTGAAACAAATGAAAACAATCCCTTGATTATAAGAGAACATAAGTATGATGTTCATTATTTGTTTTAAAATAAAATAAATTCATACTGAGTCATAATAATAAAAATATACATTGCAGTTGAATTAATATGAAATAAAATTCAACCATAATTTGGATAATTACATATCCCTTACAATTAAAGGAATTATTATTTGAAACCGAGTCACCTAAATAAAATTGATCATAAAATCAAATAAATAAAAATACCTTAATTTATTATAATTAAAACTATAATTAAAATATCATCCCATTTTCTAAAATAGTGTTGAAATATATTACTATTAATATTAAAAATAAATAATCTTTAGAAATAAAATTATAAACTAGAAACAGAGTAATTTTTTATGCCTTTTAATTCCTGTAAATATAAAATTTAAAATGATGGAAATATATGAAAATAAAAACCATCAATACCATATAAAATTTAATTTTCAAAAAAAAATAGGTTTCTTCATCTACTCAACATATATTTTGAATTACTTAATTATTGTTTTCCCTCATGCTAGGTGTGAGATACCATTTGATAGTTATTAAGATGTGAAGCTTCTTTTACAGACTAGGTTTTACAGAAATGTATTTTATATTAATAGAATAATCTCTATCTATAACTTAGATTTACTAGATCTAGTATACATGGACCCAGATTTTTATATTAGACATGTATTCATAGGGGTGTACATGTACAAAGACCTTAAATTTAGATATATAACTAAATTAATTTCTATCGGAACTCTAAAGTAGATAAAAGAAGGATTCAATTTTCACCAATTTTTGTTTAGAGGTGATGTTTTCGGAGTAACTTGTATGTAAACATATATTATTTTATGAAAATCAATTAGAAGGAATTTGTTAGATTCTTAATATTAGAGACTAAGAATAAAAGAAAATAAATGTTTCTTTCTAATCGATCTTCAGTCCACATCTAAATAAGAATATCAATTGATACAATCCATGAATCATAAAAAAATGCATATATACGAATGTGAAAATTTTATATCCTTAATCAAAGCTAAAAATCAATTAAAACGACCAAAAAAAATTAATCCAATGTGTATTATCTAATAGATAATACTCACAAGGACTAAGAAAAAGAAACAAAATACATCTAACATGAATAGATATGGTATTCGCCACTCATTATCGTTCAATAATAACAAAAAATGAAACCCTTAGTTATTCTGATCTTGGTTCCTCCTTTCTTGACCTCCATCTCACTTGGTGATGGACTAAATAATTAATCTCCCATTCAGTTTTGACCTATTGGATCAACTTAGAGAATCCAGATCAAAACTCTCCTTATTTTTTCTATCAAGATTAACTCATCACAAAGTACTCATGCTTGGCTTGGTTGTTTTACGTTCCTCTCAACGACCTCAATTAATCTATCCCAAAATGAAACTGAACCCTTTTTCCTCAAATTTTCTTCTTATTTTTTTATTTCTTTTTATTTCATTGTTTTTTATACTTCGTGTCTTAATTTTTTACATTATATAAATTAAATTTGATTTTAATAATAAAATTATTGTAAATAATATTTTTATAATATCATCATTAAAATTTAATAATCTAGAATTTATATAACATTGATATTCGTATATTTAAATTAATTTTGTTTATTATTTATTTATAATTTCAATATTCTACAAAACTTTTTATAATTTTCATAATTTTATATTTTTTATATTCATATTTATATTTTATATTTAATAATTTTAATTCACATGTTGTTATATTATAAATTTTATGTAATAGTCGTAAATGTCATAAAATATATTTTTTTCTCAGTATTTCATTCTTTTCATAATTATATATATATATATATTAATTTATACATATATATCTATATTGAAATAAATTTAAAATTAGATAATATACATCAGTAAAATCATAATTTATAATCCATGTCATCATTATAATATTTTGTTTCACATTAATAGAAATTATGTATAAATGTAAAATAAATTATCAATTCTTAATTTTGAAACAGTTTAATGAATTTATTTAAAGTTAAATTTTTATGAATTATCATTTTTGTATAAAATTATAATTTAACTATTGAAAATTTTATTTATAGCATATTTTTTGAAAGTATAAAATTTTAATTTATTTTGATACATTTATAGTTAATACAATTTTTTTATTAATTTTCAATTATTTTTTAAATAAATAATTCTTCAATTAAGAATTGTGTATGTTACATTATCCCCCCATAAATTAATTGCACTCTCGCAACTCTTTTATCAGAATTCTGAAAATTCTAAATTTTGATCTTCAAAGTTTGAACAACTAGACTATTAATGGAATTTAATTTTCTAGATGTTTCAATGAAAATTCAATCATGAAGATTTTTTTGCTCAAGGAAAACGTCTAGTATTCATAGTTTTGGAGATTGTTCCTATGATACAAAATGTGACATCCTAATTCCACCCTTCCAGATTATATAGTTTAAACGACTGTGTATTTTTCTCATTTAAAATAAAATGATAAATACCCATTTAGTAATATAAATAAAAAGTTTTCTTATCTAGGTTCTAATGAATTAGAAAAATACAATACTATTTCAATTTTTTGAAAAGGGAAATAAAATTTTCTCTTTCTATCGCATGCTCCACCTATAAACATTTACGAACATTTAAGATGACTGTGAAAATATTTTAAACCAGGTATAAGTATAAAATTTTCCAGTAATTGGATTCAAAATTAGTGAACAACCATTTATAAATTCTTCCATCAAAAGAAATTTTGAAATATTATTTTTTAACTTCCTTTGAAAACACCATGAAAAATAAATTTAAAAAATACCTTTGGAATGTATTATTAAAAAAATTTATTCTTTTAAAATACTAAAACTCTTTGAAAATACATACTCTCTAAATTTTCTTTGAAACTAATACAATTATTTTTCTTAAAACAATATGAATGATTTAAAATGAATCATTTTGGGGATATTTGAAACATTAAAGGATGTCTATTCCAACCCATATTCTAGAGGGATTGGTAAACTCCTAAATTCCCAACCATGTTTACAATATTCAATTGCCAAAATTTATAAAAACATTTTAATATTTCATTATTTATATATAAACATTTACTAGTGTTTTTAATTTTAAAACACGACAATAGGATTACAACCATTTATATGTTAATTAATTTATATATATTTTTATATACATTCATATGTAAACATATTCTCCAATGATGAAATTGAATATCATAAATTTTAGATATCAAATAAATACATAGATTTCAAAATAAATAATAATTAACATTCATGAATTAGAATTTAATTCATTAAACATATAAATTTGAAATGGAATAATATACAAAAGGACCATGATTATGTATATACAAGTAAATATAAACATACACTTATATATATATATGTATGTTTAATTATGAAAATCAATAAATTTGTCCATAATTATATTTATGAATGAAATTTATATAAATAGATAATTTATAGTGATATTATTCCATGAAAATAGTGCATAAATACATCATCTTGAAATATTAATATTGGAACATATACCATATAATGTTCATTACAAAATTAAATCCATTACTATAAGCAATAATTTAAGTAAATAAATATCTAAATGGATTAAGTGTTCCCATACCAAAAATAAAATAAATAATAATCCCATATAAATAAAAATTAAATATAAAAAATTAATCACTTACAAGAAATTGAAAAAAAAATAGATCATAAAATGATAATTATAAACATAGTTAATTAAATATCATTTTGACAAAATAAAACTGAAAACATAATTTTTTTAATTTAAAAAAATTTATTGTATAAATATAAAAAATACAAAACATCCCTTTCGATCTTAGAATTTATGAAAATTTTTTGATGAAAATTTTTCCATTTAAAATAATAAAACAAATCCCTTACTACCGAGAGAATAATTGTATTATTTTCATTATTTTTTTTAATAATACAATTTTATAGTGGGACATAATTATAAATATATCCCTTAGAGAAGAATTAATATTAAATATAATTCAAACATAGTTTTTATAAATTCATATCCTTTATGATAAGAGAAATTTTTATTTGAATAGAATAGTTTTACAAATAAAATTGATCATAAAATTCCTTAAATAACAATCCCTTACATTGTTATAATTTAAATCATAATTATAATATCAATCATTCCCCACAAATTTGATTAAATATATTACTATAAGTATTGAAAATCAATAGCCTTTTGAAATAATTTTTCTAATACAAAAATATAATAATTCTGGAGGTAGTTTAATTCCATTAAAAATAACATTTAAAATGATGGAAATTTTTGAAAATAAAAAACAAGCAATACCATAAAAAAATTTATTTGTAGACATCAAATTGTTTCATTTTACTAATCCACCTATCTTTAGGCTTCCTTCAGCTTTATTTTCTCCCTTACTAGGTGTGAGGAATCATTGAATAGATATTAATTAGAGATGCTTATTTTATAGACTCTTGGCTATTTATAAATATATTTTATTTTAATAGAAGAATATGGATGTGTAACTAAAGTTAATGAGATATTGAAAATGTGGCATGTGATTCAGATATTAGATGTGGTTTTATACTGTTGTACATGTACATCGATATTAAATTTAGATATATAAATAAAAGAATTTTTATCATAAGTCTAAATTAGGTAAAGTAAGTATTTGATTTTCTACATTTTTTGGTTAAGAGGCAGGATGTTCCAAACATGATGAATGTAAACAGATATATTTTTATGAAAATCAATGTAAAGGAAGAAGTCATATTTTTAATATCGAAGAATATGAATAAGAAAATAAGCATTGGTTTTAGATTGAGCTTTAGTTCACATCTGAATAAAAAAATATTTACAATCAATGAATAATAAGAAATATTACACATATATGAATATGACTAACAAATATCCATAATAAAAGTAAAAAAATAAGTAAAGATGGAAAAAAATTAATATAATAAGTATGATCTAAAATATAATATTTACATGGATTCAAGAAAAAAATAAACCTAACTTTAATAGATATTGTATTCAACACCCATCGTCATTTGATCCCAACTTAAACTAAAACTCTTGATTTATCCGAGCTCAATTTCTCCTTGATCGGCCACTATCTCTCTCATTGATGGCCTATATAATCAATATCTATTTCAATTTAGATCTATCATATCATCTTTGAAAATCTGAGATATGAACTCACCATGTTCTCTCTATCAAGATCAGCTCCTCCCAAATAACACACGCTTATCTCAGATCTCTTTTCTTTTCCTCTAGAAGACCTTGGTCAGTCCTCCATAGAATGAAACTGAACCCTTTTTTCTAGATTCTTCTTCTTCATTTTTTATTTAATTTCATTTAATATCATCATTCTTTTATTACTTTGATTCATCATTTTTATTATTTACAAAGATCAAATTCAATTACAACAATAAAATTGTCTTAATTAATATATTTATATTTAGTCATTTGTCTTTAATAATATAGAATAGATATAATAATGATATTAATATATTTAAATGAATTTTTGTTGTTATGTATTTAAAATATAAAAAATTTACAAAAAAACATAATAGTTATAATTTAATATTTATTTATATTTATATTCATATATTTAGATTTAATAATTATAATTGAAATATTAATATATTTTTAATTGTATATTTTATGTAATAGTCATAATTTTCATCAAATATTCTAGTTTTTATAAATTCATTTATTTTTATAAATATGCATATATATATATATATATGGTGTATATATATATTACTCAAAAATGAAAATTAGATAATATACATATCCATAATAATAATTTACAAATAAAATAATCATCATAAAATTTTGTTACAAATTAATATAAGTTGGGTATATAATTAATATAAATTATTAATTATTAACTTTCAAAGAGTATTATTATTTTCTATAAGGGTAAATTAATATTAATAACCATTTTTGTATAAAATTAAAATTCAAATATAGAATATTTTATTTATAACATATGATTTCAATCGATCATTTTATATTTAATTAGATAATTTAATATTTAATAAAGTTTTGGAAAATATTAAATTTTTGTTTAAATAAAAAATTATTCTATTAAAACGTCATTGTGTTAAAATTATTTCATATTTCCCTCTCCATGGTTCTATGAATTTTATAAATCCTATGAGGGGGACATAAAATAATATTTACATGGGTTATTCCCAAAATTACAACGTGTCGTAAATTAAATGAATGGAATCTTTTGGTTTTTATGAAAAATCCACAACCAATTTTCGATATAGCATCACAAAAGGGTTGTGAAATTATGTATAGTTTAAACAAAATACTCTTTGGGGGGATTATCAAAATATTTTTTGGGATTTAATTTTGTTTCTTTATTATAATTTTATTTTTTGATGTCTGTATTCTTTCTTATATATTAAAATAAAGATGTGTATCAACATGGTTTATTCTTAATTAAAGGAACCCTATTGAAAATGATTAATCATGGAAGAATCATTATATTATTAATAGATAAGAAGAGATAGAAGCTCGATATCACTGGATCAGAATCTCTAACACAATCCTTGGTTTCTAATTATATGAGTTTAACCAGCATATTAATAATATAGATCTCCATTAACAATTATTTGGAATTTTAAAAGAGAAACCTAATATCATTCAACAATATAACATAAGGATTGTCTTGCATGACATCAAAGGATAAAATCTTTGTCATCATGTGATAAATTATTTCAATGCATTAATTTTTTATAATATATAATATTATCAATTAAGTGTTTGGGTATTCCCATTTAATTTTGGAATTAAAAAACATGAATCCTTTTAATTTTCTAGGTGTTGGCATATATAATATTTAGATTTTGAAAAATTGTGTAGAAAAAAATTTTAAAACATGATGTACCCAAAAAATTACAATAGATTCAGTATTATTATTTATAAGTAGTCATTGATAATCAAGATTATTTACTAATCAAAATTGATATTAATTATGTATATTTATAAAGATAATAATCATAATATTTTGAAATAAACAAATATTTTTAAAATATATATGTATGTAAGTAAAATGTGATATTTTGAACTTTAATGTAACCCCTTAAATAGTCTAGGAAATTATTAAATGAAATCCGAATTTGAACTACCATTATCATCACTTTAGGGAAAAACAATTAGGACAATGATGGATTTTAACTGTGGGGGAAGGGTTTTAAAATGTTTCCAAGGTGTAATTCATGTTCTGCCCATCCGAAAATAACCAAATATTTTCAAATGTTTCATTAATATCATGGACTATAAATTAAATATGTTTTCATTTTAGTTTATTTTGGTTATGTCTTTAGGATAGAAAAATTAAAATTCAATGCTATCCAATATAAGAAAAACCACATGCTAGTTTCAGGGGATTTCATTGGTTATGGAATTTTTATATTTGAATGATTTTTTTTGTGATGATACCAACTATTTTTTAAATATTTTTTTATGAAGTAGGAAATGTTTATTTAGGATGGTTTTTAGTATAATTGGAATTATAATGTAAGGAAATTGAATCATTAAACTTGAACCTAGGTGACTTATCCATTTTGAATCAAAACACCTCATGGATCCAACTCAAATTATAATCACATAATTCCATTTAAATTGGGGTATAATGGGAAATTGGGATCCCATGGTGAATCTATAATAAATTTAAAATTGTGTTTGTTGTGTAAATTAATGGAATAAAAATTGAGTTAGTTATTTTTATATTCATATATGGGTAAAAATGAAATAAATTAGAGTAGTTCAAAAAATGAATTCAATTTGGTGAGGGGAATATTAAACCCTAAATGAAGAAGGGGCATGGTGACTTATACGATAATAAATTGATTTTAAGGACTACATATTTAATATAGATGATATTGTATATGAAAAATTGAAATATTATTTCATAAAAAAATCAGCGTGCATGTGATCCTTTAAAGAATTATAAGGAAAATAAAATCATAATAATTTATATAGGAATACCATATATTCATTATAAATCATTTTATCAACATTATGATATGGTGTAACATCCTTTTATAAATAAGTCCCTTTTCATAGCACCTGGATGATCTGGCATTAATATATTGATTTCTTTCAAATAAGTCCATTTCGATAAATCTCAATCATGGAAATTTATATTAATTATCATTTTAAAAATCCATTCAGGGTCATGATAATGAAATAATATATGCATGAACATAATTTTTTATCCTTATGTATCTTTTCTAAATCTTTATAAATGTTTTCCCACTATCTATCATCTACATCCAGAATATCTAAAAAAATCTTCACTTTACAATTTGTTTTTATTTTTCGTCTATTTTATACACTAGATCAATATTGTAAAAAGTGTCTATATTTTTTTAAAATTTTAATGTTCAATTATCCCAAAAATCATGGATGAATATTCAGTTTTATTCTCCCATAATGTTCCTTGATCTCCCAATTCAATGATCAATCACAAAAAATGGTATTTTGATTTATCATTGGATCTCAAAAAAATATAAAAAGAAATAGTAGACCAATCCTATGTTCCTGTTAATATTCATAAGTAACCAACTTTAAAAATATTTAAATCACTATTAAACATCAACTGAGATATATAAAACAATCTTATACATATTATATATAACCATTATAAACTCTTTAAAACTATAATATCACTCATTTTTATTATAAAAATATTATATTTAACCCTTAAAAAATAACCCCTAAACTCATATGAATACTATATAAAAAATTATTCAATTTCACTTGGATTGAGATTACACTCTAACAACTACACTTCCACTCTTAGTTAGTATTTTAATTTTCCAATTTACTCATACTATGTTATAAAAAATTATTCATCAATAATTAATAGTTTTTTAAAAATTATCCTCAAAATCATAAAATGATATAAAATCATCACATTCTATTTAAATATTTTGTGAATAATTATTAATATCCACCTAAAACATATTCTGAAAATTTTAGAGGGAATTAAATGATCCTCCTAATTCACTATAAGATTCTAAAATTATACCAACAAGTGTATATATCTTTATTTTAATGTAATCTTCTACAACCAAAAATTGTAAACAATTATTGATTAGAAATATATCATCATTTAAATTCTATTTGATTAATTTTTCAACAATTTTGTAGGATACGTTCCTTTTCAAGGTAAATCTCTCTCATGTTTTTTTATTAATTCTTTATTGCTTTGAGTTTTTCCACATCCTAAGACCATAATGGTTTTGTTTTGTCATGGATATATTTTATTTTAATAAACACAATATTGGCTTTAATAGAGTCTTGATATAACTATGGGGATCCATGTAGAGATATTTTATTGGGGAAAATGACATAAAGACTTGGTATGTTTGTTTTTTGAACTAATGGAGTTCAGGTATAAATGGGCCAATTGCCATCATAGTTTCTTGGTAAGTTGAAAATATTAAAAGTGGTTTTTGGTTCTTTAAGAGGAAAATAAGATGAAACCCCATCTAAAAAACATTTATACTCCTTGTAAATGTTTTTCACATCACGTAATATTTATGTGTTTTTAATATTCTCTCTAGGAGATGGGGTTTTCAGCATATCCCACTAAAAATTCATACACTGAATGTATCTACATTACATACCATGTAATTACCAACCTTTTATTGTAATGTTTGATGTGTGGAATATTTTTCAATTCATCTAGCTATAATATTATCCTCTTTACCCAATGGAATATTCTAGGATAATGGGGAGTGAACACTAACTTCTTCAAATTTCAATAATGTGATCAATCCTAGGTAAGTAGTTTTGATTGGGTTTTCCCCTTCCCTAAATTGGCTCTACAACCATCTATATGTATTCCTTTGATTATGTGAATTTTTGGGTTTGACTTGATGAGTTTGGATTAAAGAACCTATTCATGATCATCGGAACCATTTTCCTTATGGTAATTTCTATTGGATGAATTATGTTATTTGCTGATAAGGTAGGGTATCTAAATCCTAAACTAATGGTTTTATAATTTCCATGTATATTTATTATTGTGATGTCATCAATGTATCATGAACCCGCCTTAATTAAATACTGAATTAGATTTTTCCTTAGAGTCTATTAGTTTCTATTGGTTACTGATCTAGCTTATGGCTACCCCTAAGGTGAGTTAACCCTGAATATAGTTTAATTGGATAATGGATTAAAGTGTTTTTATCATGGCATGGAACCATAAGTGATTTATTGATATAGAATCCCTAATATATGACTTAATACTTATTGATTTGACTGTTGATCAATTTTTGATATAAATGATGGAGGTAATTGAAGGAAAATTAGTAATTAACTTAATTAACCATTGAGGATTATAATGTGATACTGTGATATTCACACTTTTATGACATGCCTTGTGATGTTTACTGTAATTATTATAGGTATTTGACCCTAATTCCATTCTAATTGGGAATTGACTGGGATGGTGAAATTCTTATAATTCTTTGAACTGGATGTTGTAATGCTTATATATCAAGCATATCCCTATAACATGTACACATAAATTTTATAATGATGATATTGAATAGGCTCAACCTAGACCCATGGTATAATTTTTATAGGAAATGGACCTGGATGTGGTAATTCTTATAGGTATTTGACCCAGATTATTGATATTATACCATGGTTATATGGTTTTGGTTGGAATGTTTGTGTGACATCCTCAAAAATATTTAAAAATATTTTTATGCTTGTTATTTTAATATGGTTATATGGTTTTGGTTGGAATGGTCGTAATAGATGATCTATGAAATTCTGGCACCGATTTGAAGTAGGTTGTTTTGTTATTTTAGTAATTATTGAACTAATTAATAAACATTTTTATCACTTTATTGCATACACTTATTATTAGACTAGTTTTTTATACACATTAGTGTCAACCTTTAGAGTTATACTCACCCCCTATATAGTATATCGTTTGGTACCTGGTAAGACTATGTGGATACAGGTTTGTATAAAAGAAAAGGACCTAACATTTGATTATTTTCATACTAGATGGGATAGAGGTTTGAAGTGGTACTGACATGGGGGTTGAGACTAGAGGATTTTCAGTCTTTATTTGATTATGTGAGTCTTTTTTATATTTTTTCTTGCATGAAATTTAGTTACATTTCAGAAAGTCATTACATTATTCCTTAATTATTTGTTGGATTATTCATTTGGACTTTATTTTTCGTTTTTTCTAAGTCTACTATTATTTCGTTCATTTATTTTTATTATTTATACTTATATGAAACTTCATACTACGGAGGGTGGGGTCCCAAATATATATTTCACAACCCCTTTACAAGTCAATAACCTGTAGAGTATGGGGAGTCACGCTTGAGACCTTGTATCATTCCCTATTTGGGATATATGAGAGTATTACAGATCATGGGATGTCACAAAGTGGTATCAAAGTGGGGTATTTTTTTCTTCTACATTACTATTTGGGAAATGAAGAAAGTAGACTAGGATGTGTTGAGACATAGTATTCATCTTATGTATGGATGTAGCTAACACCTTTATAGGAAAAAATCCATGTAACCAAGGATGAGATTGTTATTTTTACAATCTGTTTGTCATTGTTGATGTCATTTCTTATTGGGTGATTCACACGATGTTTGAGGTTATTGATTTACAATTTTGTTGGTTCATGAGATTTTTTACTGATGGATCATTATTGAAAGAGATGTTATGAATGAACAAATATTGTCACGTAGGGATATAATGACATTCATGGTTCATGATAGGAACATATTTATATGCTTGTGATATATTTCTGGTGTAGAATATGACATATGATATCTGTAACAATTCATAAATGAAATGAATTGAAATTTCATTATAAAATACTTTTAATACATGTTTAGAGATACCAAGATTCATTTCTTATATTTGTAGTCATCCTTTAAGATTTAACGTAATGTAACCCACTATTATATGGTAGGTGTTTATCTTATGGATAAAATTCTTCCTCATCATCTTTAACTTTCACATCTAGAGTGTAGAAACATTCACACCCCTAACAAAGCTAAACCAGAGATTCTTGTAGTTCTTAAGGATCACATGGATGTTTCAGGAACGATTCTTATGGGTTATGTGATCCAAAGAAAAGAAGACTATTTGTACCATGCCTTCTATGTATGAGAGTTCAAGAGAGATTCAGATATAGGATCCACCTATATTCACTGGGGAGGGATCCCCCCAGGCTGTTGAGTTTGAGATAAAGTCAGTCTAGATAATTTTCAACCATATTGAGACACCATCAGATAATAGTGTGAAGCACACTATAGTCATTCTTCTTAGACCTTCCAAGCATTGTTGGGAAATTCTTAATGAATCTATGAAGTATGATGAGCTATCTAAGAAATACTTCAATTAGAAGTTCCTAGAAAAAATTTCTTGATATGTTGAGGGATAAAAAAAGATATATATTTTATGCATCCAGCATAGGAGGGTATCTCAGTGCTGAACAACGATGGACATTTCACTAATTTTTAGTGCTTTAAAACATTTTTTACAATTGATGAGATTTCTAGGAGAGAATTTCATAGGATGGTTTTTGTTATAGGATTAAATAATAGGTGAAATTTTTTTATTTGAGCTGTTTTGGGAATGTGATAGACCTCTCAGTCATCATGGAAGGGAATCCAAGAGTGTCACTGATGAATGACCAAGCTATTTCAGTAGGATGAAATGGGTGCTCTTCTTCAAGTATAATGAAGAACCACTATGAAATATTCCACTATGTTAGTAGTGGTATGAGCAGTAAGGGTAATGGACAACCATCTCAGAACAATGTTCTATTATAGTTCTATTAGTGTGGAATGTTCATCCATAAGGGCCCAAAATGTATTTAGCCGATAGTTTAGAGACACAACTATTGAAGAAATAGTAATATTTTGGGGTTCTATGAATACTTTCTATAGTAGATCAGTGGAAGGGGTTCAGGACAGGCACATGAGTTAGGAAAGGGCACAACAACCCCTTAGCAAGATGGTAGATGAAGTTACACTATCTATCCATGTCAAGGTAGGGGACGTGGTACCCTAGTCTAGGAGAAGTAATACTATTCAAGGAAAGTATCCTAGGGTACACAAACTCAATCCCATGGAAGATGGAAAATTAAGCTGCATGTTTTGAAGATAACTCTGGTTATTGTGGATACATGATCATATACCATCTGAGGTACTATTATTGTAACATCTACCTTAGCTTGTGATTTTTTTGATACATGAGAATTAATTATTTTATATATTCTCTTTTTGAAAATAGGTTTTTCATGGATGTGGTATATTTAATGGTCCTTTTACCATTAACACACAATTGGTAGTGCGAAAAAATAATTTCAAACATTTCATGGAGTGTTCTATAGAGATTGGCGGTTACCATTTCTTTTGGGAATCATTCATGATGGAAATGAATGTTTTTAACATGATTATTGGTATAGATTTTTTAGTTATATAATTGAATCATATTGATTGTCAAATACGGAGAGTTAACTTTTTATCTCAATAAGAGGGAAACTATTCTCACCAAGGTGAGTCGTATCTTATGGATGGTGGAATGCAGTGGGATTCTTTTCTTATAGTGGTAGATTGTTTTCAAGATGTTTTTTTGTATGAGTTCTACAGCATATCGCCCGAGTGAGAGATCGAGTTCACCGTCGTGTTAGTTTCGGGATAAGAGCCAATTACATTCCCACCTTATAGAATAACACCATAAAAGGTTCAAGAGTTTAAATTTATATAGTATGTTCTAGATTATAATGTTTTCATATGACCTAGTTCATTGCCTTGGGTTATCTAGTTTACTTTTTAAAGAAGGAAGATATGTCTTTGCACTTATGTGTAGATTATCAGAGGTTGAACCAGATAACCGTAAACAACTAGTATCCTCTTCCATGCATTAATGATATTTTCAACCATTTGAGAGGTGATATGATATTATCCAAAGTAAATTTCGGATTAGGTTACAACCATTGATGGTTGATACCATCAAACAGACCTCTAACAACTTTGTGGAGTAGGTATTTCTTGTTTGAATTCATGTTGATTCCATTTTGGTTGACTATTCCACTAGTGGTATTCATTGAATTGAGTAATATGTTATTTCAACCTTTTATTGATTGGTTTGTGGTTTTTTTGGTTTATGAAATACTAGTGTACTACCAGTCAACATATGATCATAACCAACATCTTGACATAGTTCTCAATACATTGAGAGAGCATTATATTTACTCTAATCTAACCAAATGTAGTTTTTGGATTAATAAAGTCCACTTATTATGCCATATCATCTAAGAGGCATGACTGTCAATGGAATGTGAGAAATTTATATCCACTATATCATGGGAACATTCCATGAACATCTTCAAGATTCAGATCATTTTGGATATTGTAGGTTCTTATCATCTTTTTATCTAAACTTTTTTCTCTTTGGCAACACCAATGGATTTGCTGACCAAGAAAGGGGTGAAGTTTGTTTGGTCAAATTATTTTCAGATATATTTTCAAGAGGTAAATGGTAGGATAAACTCTGAACATATCCTCCCTTAACCTATGATAGATAAATAATATACCTTGTATTGTGACACATTTAGAGTTATATTCGATTAAATTTGGATAAAGGAGGATCATGTGGTTTCGTATGGCTTCAGACAGCTGAGACCACATGAGAGGAAATACCCTACTCATCATACGGAGTTATAAGTAGTGTTACATTCCCTAATATACTTGAGTAAATATCTCATGGGTGAGATTATTATGGCATAAATGGACCACAATATCCCTATGTATCTTTTCTTAGTGATACCTCAACCATCGGCATATGAGGTGGTTCGTGTATCTGTAGTCTTTCGACATAGAGTTGGATTATATGCTGAGAAAGGGAAATGATATTGTTGATTATTTGTGCCTAATGAAATAGATATAGGCATTATAGGAGACCTATAATGATTGATGGATAATGTCCCTCTATTTAAAGATACATCTAGATGTCCAAAAGTGTCGGAGATATGTATCTTTGGATTCGACATATATTACACACATTATTTTGGTTTGGATCATGAATGAATAGTTATATGATCTTGAGTGATCAATTCTAAGAGAAAAAATATACGGTGGGAGACCCTATTAGTATGTTCTCTTGGAATTACATATTCTCTTCATTTTTCTGGATGAGTATGGGTTCCCATGGGCTTTAAAAAGTAGTGGATGAGGGAGTTTCATGATTCTATATAAGAGGTGCATCCGGGTTTGAGAAAGATTTATCATGATCTCTGTAGATAATGCTAGTGGTCTTGAATTAAGAAATATGTAGCAGGATTCGTGGAAAGAGGCTTCACGTGTCAACAAGTGAAAGCTAGTCATCAGAGCCCATCTTGGATTTTGTATCCTTTTACCTTTCTAGATTATAAATATGATGATGTCTCTATGGATTTGGTTAGATTATTAACTAGGGAAACTCATATGAATGATTTCGTACGTGTAGTTTTTTATCGAGTAAAGAATATATCCCACTTCTTATCAATCAGGGAGACCTTCTTAGTTATTGATATGGGATGTCTTTACACATGTTAAGTGGTGTAGTTTCATGGTTTTTGAGGAGTATCATTTTAGCTAAAGATCATAAGATCACATCATGTTTATGATAGGATCTTTATAAGGCTCTGGGATCACATGTTATTTTATGAAAAACCAATCATCCTCATACTGATGGTCAATTTGAGTAGAGTATTTAGGTTCTGAATGATGTGTTACAAGACTGTGTTTGGTATATTGGTGGTTCATTAGAGAAACATTTTACGCTCACATAGTTTTTATATAAATATAGAGTCTATGAATCATTCCAAATGGATCCTTTGGATGATTTTTCTATCCAGGTATTCTGTTCACCTTTTTTGGCTAGATGAAGTTTAGTTAGCAATTGTTGGGCCTAATCTCATATAGGAGATATCTGACTAGGTTCAACTGATCAGACAATGATATGTGACCATGTAGAAAATGAAGAAATTGTATGATGGACATTATATATGACCTTTTTAATTCATGTATGGAAATTATGTTTAATTCAGTTTCACCTAGATTAGGTAAACCCCATCATAGATAATATAGAAAGTTAACGCCCAAGCTAGTCAGGCCATTTGAGATTTCGGAAGGGGTCGGTCTTGTGGAATACCGTTTATCCCTTAAATAGCACTACAGTTTCTGGAATGATTTATTTCATGTGTCAAAGATTTAGAGATATCTTATAAAACCATACTATGTGATATAAGTAGTATACATCGAGCATTGTGTTGAATCACACTTTGAGGAGTATCTGATTTGGGTTATGGATTGAAGTGAGAAATATATTTGTGGTAGGACAATTCCATTGGTTAGAGTATAGTGGAAGCATGGGAAAGTTTGAGAGGAGATCTTAGAGGGGGAGTTTGAAATGTGAACATAGTGCTCAGAATTTTTCACTGAGCACTCAGAGAGATTCTTGGTGTAGCTCATGTATGAGATGTTATATAGTGGGGAGGTTGCAAGATACCGTCTTTTTCAATGTTTGTATTTGTCTACATTTTTCATTAATTCATATCTTGTTTGATTTTTTCCTTATCTTTATACCTCAACGGTTTGGTTCTATCATAGATTTCTTTTGTTTGAATAAACAAAATATTGGGTTGTGAGGAAACATGAGAAAAAAATGAGGACCAAGTTAGAGAGCCTTTATTTGGATAAATGAATCGTAGTTCATGGGGGTAAACTTTTTATGAACTAATGGTGTTTGGGTATAAATGGCTCAAGTTTTATCATGGTTTCTTAGTAAATTTAGAATCAATAAATTAGATTTGGGTTGTTTATGGGTAATATAGGCTAAAATATCAACTACAGAACATTTACATGCAGTGTAAATGGATTACACATTGTGTAATGTTCAGGTGTTTTTAATATGTGGAGGTGATGGATTTTTCAACGTATCCCATTAAAAATATTTACATGAAACGTAACTTCATTACACACCATGTAATTTAATGACCTTATATTTTAGATTATGTTGTGTTTCTTATTTTTACAATCATCTCATTGTAGTCTTCTACCCTCGACCTTAGGGATTCTTCTGGAAAAATATAGAGTTCTAATCTACCCTTCCAATGTTAAAATAAATTGATAAATATACTATAAATTGTTTTGGTTAGGTTTTTCCATTGTATCTCTTTTTTTCTAAACATTTATGTTTAATAACATAGATGTGTGCATTATTGGTTTTGATCTTGATCATTTTTTATCTAGGTACCACATTTTGATCATCTGAACTTTCTTCCTCATGGGATTTTGGTGTTGGAAGAAATTTGTTTTTTTCTAGTTAAGGTAGGGTGTCTAAATCATAACCCTATGGATTGATAATTCCCCTGTATATGAAATATTGTTAATTCACCAATTTAAGATGTACCAAATTTAATTATATACTAAATTAGATTATTCCTCAGATTTAGTTATATTCAATTATTTATTGAAATTTATTATGGCTATTCATTAGGGGAGATAACCTTTAATTAAACTGAATTGTATAATGTATTAAAGTGTGTTTAGTATGGCATGGATCCTTGGGATATTTCTTGATATAGACTCACAATGTTATGGATTACTTCTTATTGATTTGACTACTGATCAATTGTGTAAGAAATGAAAAAGGTAATTAATAGAAAAATGGTTATTCACATAACTAATCATTGAGGTATATGATGTGATATTATAATATCCATGATATTATAATATGAATTGTTTTCACAACTCCCTCCCAACAAGGTGTACCCCTCCTAGGCCAGAAATATGAGAAGGGAGATAGTGAGCCCCCAAGTCCCACCTCAAGTAGGCCCCAGGAGGGCAACATGCACCGAGGGAATAATGATCACACAAATGGGAAGCATTACCCTCTAAGAGAACACATGCGAAAGAGATAGATAAGTCAGAACCGAGTCAAATACAACTCAGACAATAGTATAAAATAAATCCCAAGTAAACATATGCAATGTCATGTAAAACAACTACAACTGAATGGATTACAGATGCAATCACAAGTGAAAGACTCTATTTTCTCTAAAATGGTTTATTCGCTGATGATTAACATATGGCCAACCTGTCTCCTTAAGAAAATCAATACCTACATTAAGAACATTATATGGATGGGAAGAATCATTGATAGAAAGCTTGTCACTATTCCCTGGTCTACTTGTTGCAAACTCCTCGAGAAAGGAGGGCTTGGAATAAAAAACCTCAAATATTTTAATGAATCCTTCCAGGCCAGACTCACTTAGAACTTAATAAATAACAACACTGACTCTATTTCTTTCCTTAAAAATCGTTTCCTGGAAAATATAAAACTCTATAAAGTTATGTTAATTCTTCCCTCTGGCCATCCATTAGAAACTCCTTTGTCAATATCATGAACAACTCTAGATTTATGGTTAACTTTGAGTCAAACATGAAATTCTGGCCTGAAAACTGGGCTGGCGTTCCCCTCAATTCGATGCTTCATGCAAACGTTGTGCCAGACTCTATAAACTATACCATAAAATAAGTAATTAATTCCCATCACATTGACCTCCCTGGTCATATCAAACCTATCGATGATGGATACACCTTCTCGAATGATGAGGACAGTCTAATTTGGGAACCTGCGCACAATGGGATCCTTGATTCCAAAGCTTACTACAAGAAACTGATCTCTTCCTCTGAATCTATGTTTGATTGCTAGATGCCTTTTGATAAACCATGGATCAAACCTTCCAGAATTAGTCTTGTCTAGAATATTTCTCACATGCGCCTTCTCACAGAGGTTTGTCTTCAATCCTTTGGTGTCCAACTCAGTTCTAGTTGACAACTATGTCATCAACATAGGGAGGACATCAATCACCTATTTATATCTTGTGCCACTGCCACTGCTCTTTGGAACTTTGTTACTGACATATTTGACTTTAGATGGTTACATGCTAACACTATTTGTTCTTTACTCAAATATTGTGTGGATTTGGATCATTATCCTTAGATTAGAAATCTCTTTCTATCCGCCATTTCAGATCTCCTCTACATTATCTAATATGATAGAAATTCTATTATCCACAAAAGTGCCTTACTCAATCTTAATGCAGGTCAGGCAAGAATCCTTATTGCTATCAGGGATGCGTAAACCCTTCAGAAAGCCTCCTTCGCTAACTTGGTTGATGAATTTGTCATCCTTTTTTGGCTTAGAATCAAGGGGGTTTACAACCAATCGAAGCACTCCATTGAAGTGTTCTTGCATGCTCCGATTCCTAGCTGGATGAAAATCAATGTTGATGGTACCTATAAAGGAAATCTAGGTCCCGCGGGTTGTGGGGACATCTTTAGAGACTCTCTAGGTCACTTTCATGGCTTCTTCTTTGGTGGATGTGGATCTGCATCCGCCCTAGAAGCTGAGACGATGGAAGTGATCCATGCGGTCAACTTTGTTAAGCTAAAAGGTTGGAATAATATTTTCATTGAAAGTGATTACACCACCATTATCCAAGATATTTGTAATGGTGTGGTTCACCTTGCTTGGTCTCTCACAGCGCGATGTAATAATTGTCTTAGCTCACTCCAGGAGATTAGTTACATTGCCACCCTTACCTATCGGGAAGCAATCATGGTGGCTGATGGTCTTTCCAACAAGTGTATCAACAAGGACATTAAGTGGTGTGACGATTTACCATTTGAACTCCTTCTTTATCATGAAAAATATTGTAATAAAATTTCCACCTTCATACCCTTGTAATCTTTCCTCTCTTTATATATTATTTTAAGTCTTGGTCTTTGACCACGACATTGCCTTTAAAAAAACTACAACTGAATGGGAAAACTGCAATTACCAAAAGAAAGTAAAAATAACAAAAACCATGAAGCCCAAACAGATCTTACAATCCCAAGCCAGTGTAAACCAAGACGATCTCCAACCTGCTTCAAGTGGAATGAAAAAAGAAATATATACAAATAGGTTGATTATAACAGTATACTCAGTAGGATCCTCCCTGGAGCCTCTGTAACACCCTGAGATTTTATGAAAAATATTCTTTTTAATTTCATTAATGTCTTATGTTGTACGATACACCAAAAAAAACTTGCACAACACACATCCTTGACTTTTCTTGCATTACACGCAATCACGACCATCCTCAATAGCGTGTGTAGTACACAATCCCGAGTTTCACTAAACGAGATATTATTATAATATTATTATGAACTAGCCGTTATGAATAGTAATACCCACTTTTTGATATTTTATAAATTTTATCTTTCAAAATGGACTTCATTTTTGGATTTGGAATATCGAAATTATCTTAGGGTGAAATTTTGGTACTTTTCAGATAACTTTCATTTTATGATGAATAGTGAAAATTACTAAATTTTAATTAAAAACAACCTTTTTAATCGAAATAATTAATAGTGATAAATTATTAATTTGAGTGGTTTTAAAGTATATTTAGAATATATTTTTACAATTTAATACATTGTTCATCATTGAATGTAATTTCACATTTAAACCAGACATAAACAAGTGTCAATCTTTTGATAGTTATTATCTCTTAAGAACACCCTATTTGTTTTGATGACATGAATTAATTTTTAAATTAATTAATGCAACTGATATATTTTGAATTTGTTAAAATAGAAATAATTTTTGAGTTCACAATATCAAATATATCTTAGGCCTAATTTTTTTTATTTTTCTAGAAACTTTCATTTTTTGATGAATAGTGAAACCACTTAGTGGTAGTTAAAAAAATGAATTTTTCATAAAACTTAATTATACCGCTTCTGTGAGTGGAATTTCGAAAATCTGAGAGACACGGTTAATATCAAGGACTAAAATGTGGTTCAATGAGATGAAAATAATTTTTGGTGAATAGTACCTTTTTACTTTTTTTACCACAGTTAAAAGTAAATAGGGTAATTAAGGGTAAAAATGATATTATTATCCTAACATATGTCCTAATTCTATTTTATAAGTTTAATTCGGCCAAACAAAACCTTAGGAATACAATATGACCATTTAGGCTCACTTGGATTAGATTAGGACATTTATTATTAATTTATTTAAAGAAGGGTTAAAATAGTTAAAATCAAAGTTTAATAACTAAATCATTTTTAATATAGCGTTATACATAAGATAAATTAGACTTTAAATATGCATTAGAAATATAAAAATATTTCCTTCATAATGGTGTTTTATTTGTAATTTTTAGACTTAAAATAATTTAATTTATTTATGACACAATGATGATGTAGTAATTATCTTATTAATGAAATATTGACATAATTGATGTTATAAATACCCAAATAAATGTAATTTGAGACTTTTTATGAATTACAATAATTTTATATGTTAATATGACATTTTATTATTGATTTAATTAACTTTTTTTGAACTAATCATTCTGTTATGATTTTCAAAAAAATCAATTACCAAATAGTGTCAAAATTGAAATAAAATAGTTTTTAAAACCAATATTATATTATTAATTGTTATTATATTATTAAAAATCTACGGTTCGGCCCATATACTTATATCATGATAGGTTTATCATTAATGGACCACTTGGTGTTCTCTTGGATGTATATGGTAATTTTATTAACTATATAATATAAAAATACAAAGTGACATGGTAAATGTCAATCTAATTAACTAAGCGTTAAAACTAAAATTTAAGGTTAATATAATGAACTAAACTTGTCTAAATTATCTTGTATGAGATTATTTAGACCCATCCCCACCTTAGCTTAGAAATAAATCAATTTTGAGCTATTAAAAACTGAATATGACTTTATAATAAAATAATATTTTTAGTTATTCCAAAGGTGCCCCTCTCCTCCCTTATAAAAGGGAACATCCTCCCTCTCTTTCTCACACCACTTTGAGCCTTTAATCCCAGCCAACCCCTGCCAAATTCTCTTCTCCACTTCCCTAGAAACATCCTAGAGGTCCTGGTCTTCTTCAAAGACCAATTTTAGTTCCCTAAAAGGAGGTCTTAAAGAGGCGCTTCAAAGAAGATGTAATGTCCGTTACTGATTCATTCAAATTTATTTCTTCTTCCACTTCTTCTTAATTAGTTGTTTCATTATGAAGTAATAACATCAGCATCACTCATATACTGATATGTTATGATAAGTATGAAACAACCCTATTTCACCATCTATCCATCCTACGGAAAATGAAATCACCACACGTGCGTACGTACGGAATACCGTCTCCACGTCGTGGTGTAATCTATTTTCCACCACCACCTTACTTGGATGGGTATAATGGTGCAAATAAATAACTATATATGATTATTTTAATGTATTATTGATTCTTTAATAGTATACATACACTCCAATAAAATTCCACGATCATGGGAATGATATCATCGCTCGTGCATACGTACGGAATATCATCTCCACGATGCGATGAGATTCATTCTCAATGATTAACCATTCATAAATGATTATAAAGTATATATAATAAGTCATCATGAAATATATGACATAATAATGATACTGGATTTATGTATATATATATGTATGTCATCCAATTAATTCCATTCAATTCAATGAGGAAATAAAAACAACGTTCATGCGTACGTACAACCTACCGTCTCCATGAACGGTGTATTTCATTCCATTTATCGATCTATTATATATATGTATATTCTGAATATATATTATATATAAATCATGTTTTATGTTCTGGAATTAAGTAATCATGATCTAATTAATCATATGAATAATTACAAGTCAAAACACGGATGACAAATGAAACGATTTTACCCAAAACGCTCTTTAACATGGAATTTACAAAAGAACGGGTAATATAAATTCACAAGTGAACCATATATGATATCATAACAATGAATATGATTCTGTAAAATGTCAGTGACATTATTTAAATCATTATACAGGATGTTCGGATACATACAAAGCATATCGGACCTAAGGTAAGGGATAATTTTTCAAATTTCATTTTTATCCGAGATTGCTTATTCATAAGTATTTACTGGGGTTATTTCTATCATCCATTTACATGTTTTACAAAAGTGTATTCATGTATGTTTAAATTCCTTTTTACCCATTTTTTAATTTTATTACATGATATGTAAGGAATCATTCTTTTGTTTTACGTTACGAGGTACTTTTTTGACATTTCCGGAAAAAGTACGAGAAGAATGTTTTTTTAAACTTATATGGCATGAAAGGATTTTTACGGTTTTATAAAGCCTTAATTTCATGAAGCTTCCTCCAAAATATTTCATGACTATTTTCAACAAAATCAATTTCTTTTAAAATTTCATGATGTTTTGTGAAAAGAAATTGATTTTGAAGAAGAAAGGATATTTTCCTCAAGAATTCATTTCAAATGTTTTATCAAAACCATTTTCCATCTAAGATGACATTTTTTCATATGTGTATGTTTCAAGTATAAAGTCCCTATTATTTACATGGATTCAATTTTCTTATTATGAAATTATATCCATTTCATTTATATGTATTATGTGATGATGGTATGATGTTTATGAAACCCATTTTATTCGTTGGGTTATTATGAATGATGTATGTTTATTTTGTGGCACAAGTAAGAATGATTTCATTATGAGATGGGTGGGACCTATATCTCCCTCCAATGCATTGGGTAAAGATTTATATCTCATGAGATAGACATGGCTGGAATGGTAAGTTAATCCGATTCAATATTACAGGACTGGAACGAGGAGTGAACTAGATTCAGAAAGGGACTTTTTCCACTAAGATAGTCTTGGCAGTAATGCCTTGGCTACAATTGAAATCATTACATGTGCATAATGGATTCCACAATTACATGTTTTATTCCCATGCTATGTTATCATGATTTATGTCCCATTATGATCTATGCCTTATGTACTTCCATGTTTGAAGTCATTGCTCAAGATTTTGATGTTTAAACATTATGTTCATGTTTTTAAGTTCAAATGTATATGGTATGTTTTATTTTATCCATGCTTACCCTTACTAAGAATTTGAGCTCACCCTTTTTATGTTTTATTTTCCCCCAGGATTAAAATAAAGGTTTTAGGTAAGGAAAAAAAAGTGGAAGATCTTTATGGGAGAAGTTGAAGATCTTTCACCATGTTTAGAAGATTACGTTCCAAGTTTCCAAAGACACTAAACTATTACGGTCCTTGTGTGTCTGTTTTTGTTATGTAATATGTATTCCACAAAATTAATTTAATATCTATGTACGTCAAGCTTCAGGTCTCTATAGTTGGTATCAGAGGCAAAGGAGGTAAGAATGTATCTGATCCTTGGGAACTCTCACATGTGAGCGTTGGACGAAGCATGGCTCTCCACCCAAGGGCTTCATGACGAAATGGCTGCCACTGGGGATGGTGGTGTGTCCCACCCAGGGGGTGTAGCTGCCCATGGAGTGCCCTGATAGTTATCAATTATAGTCCACTGGAAGTAATTCCAGACCGTTACAGCATCTCATGAAAAAAGTAAAGAAAGCATGCTAAAGTAATTTGAACGAAAAGAGAAAATAACTTGTCACCTGAACAGGTATATATAGTTCCCAGCGTCACCATGGATACTCTCACCAAGTATCGCATACAAGATTATATAATATAATAAATAATATCAGTTGTACCCCCTACTAATTCCCCACTGGATTGCCTCTTTTCCAAACCATTTCACGTCCTAAGACATGTCTCTCTAAAAAGGCTTGCCTACAAAAACCTAGGAGAAGAACCACAACATGAAATCTGTGAAACAAAACCACCACATCCACATAATAAAAGTAACCATGTAGTTTTCTGGAGACACAAAAACTCTTTTAACGTGTATCACACGTCAGGAATTATACCTCAATCCATTACACCCCACACACCGAGTATCGATCCTTAATCCATCACAACCTATACACATTACACCTATAGTAGACCATAGGAAACTATATTGAGAATATATGATTGTCAATAACCACCAGCCATTACAACCCTCTACACACATATGTGGGGAAAACTAATCATTATTCCTACGAGCACAAGAACATCCAAGAGAAGAGAGTAGGGCCAACATGGGTATTCTACCATCCATCCTCTCACTACAATGTTAGAGAAAACAACACTAGGGATTATAATCCCTAGGGTGTCTGTTTCCCAAACTGACGGGGTTGAGTATCATATAGAAATAAAAAAATTACAAAATATATTATATCCCACAACCACACTATGGGCATAACCTAGTCCTAGTCTCAACTGTATCTAACTTCTCTCGAACTCCGGGATCCTACTTCTAAAAAGGGGTTGCCTATAAGCACACAACCATTTAAAGAGATTGATTACATTATTTCATTCCATTTTTATCAGTTGAACATTATGTTAAATAATTCATCAAACATTAATTAACTATTAAAAATTTCTACATTATATTTCATTATCATCACACCCAAAGTCCATTGTTCCATTAAATTTTTCCCTCAACATTGTGTCCCAGCAAGCCCCAACCCCATGGGATAACATCATTTATTCAATCATTTATTAACAACATTATTACTTTCCCATATTCCCAAACATTCTAGAAATACATTCTAAGCTACCAAACACAAGGGGGATCGACACAGTGAGTAGATGAACTACCCTTAGAGACATTGCCGCCGATACAAGGAGTGTAGACGCATCCTACCACAGGAAGATAAACAGCGAAAGCACGTGGGATACCCTGCGCATCTTCACCCTTTTGGGAAGGAGGGTAATCAAACCAACTGAAATGAACACTTGGGAAATTATTGAAGATAAAAAACCAGCAATAAAGAACAAGAATCCAAACATTCACATCCAACCTATTCCATCATCTCTGGTGTCCTCCCCGACACCCACATGCATAAACTGATGCATATTGCCACTCTAGGCATCAACAGCTGCCACAAACAATAATATTAAATGTCCCCACATATCACAACTTTATTCCAAGCTCATATCAGAACACAGGAAGCAAGAAAAAAAACATCATATCAACTAGTCTCTTATCCCTTAAGCAAGAAAGAGGGTAACTCAGAACCCTACAAGGCATTATCTTTTATAAAAAAATAGTCACTTAATACATCTGGAATTAAATGATTTATTATTTGTAGGTTCAAAATACAGGAACCTAAAAATTGATATATCACAAATTGATTAAACCTGCTTACTAAATCAATTTGATTAACATCAAATTACAACAAGAATAACCAGATTCATTTCCATGCCACTTTATCTTTGAAAATTGATTTAAAATTAATCCCCATTTATGATCTTTACCAATTTCCATCAAGAATGAAAAGCTAAACAAAGAAACCATAAATATAAAACTATTTAGAAAAAAAGAGGCAATAACATAAGATCGATATCAATTTATTTATCTGGTTCAAATATTTATTATGTCAACTCCACTGTGATACATTGGGGTAAAAAATGCTAACTCTATAGTTCCACATCAAAGAATATAGAATCAATGAATCCCATACCTCAAATGCTTCTTGACATTATTTATAAAAGGAAAATCCACTCAACATATTACAATTTCCTCCCCTGTGAAAACTATATCCACCTAAGGATGTCATGGCACGACTGCACCATCTGACACCCAAGAAAACTCTATTAGAAGCATGGAGATCACATTTCATAGAATTGAAAGGAGAAACAAGAGGATAAGGATTGTAGAAAACACAAGAACAGAGGTAGGTCAAACCATATATCGATGAAGGATCAATACTTTCTTCTTACACCAAAATAGGGGGTGCGTATTCAGATGAAAGAAACATAAAGGGGAAACAAGTCTAGGATTAAGTTTTAATCACACGGCACCTATGGGAATAATGAATGGTTCAAGCATCTCGCACCAGGGAAGAAGAAGGTAGAATAAGGATGGAATATATATCATCCCTTTAGAAGATTTAATGGAGTAGGTTTAAGATACTCTATATTTTCCATTAAAAGGGGATCACATTAAACCATGCAGTTTGACTAAGTAAAAGCATCCCGAGACTTAGGAAAAAATAATATAGGAGTTATAGTCTTTTAATAGGCCATAGAGTCCTTAAAACGAGGATTTATATGCATTTTACCTCAAAGGAAATGTCAACGGGGAGAAACTATAGGAATCTAAAAACATTGTTCATGAACTAGAAATTTGTTAATGGATAAAAAGTCTGTTGTTTTGGAAACACAGTTCACACCGATCTCACTGGTGGAACTATTCACATTGGGGTCACAAGTGGAACTGTTCACACCAGGGTCACTAGTGGAACTGTTCACTTCGGGGTCATCGTTGGAAATCTTCACACCGGCCTCACTAGTGGAATTGTTCGCATCGGGCTCACCAGTGAAACTGTTCACATCAGCCTCACTAGTGGGACTGTTCTCAACAGCCACACCAGTAGAACTCTTCTCAGCAGCCTTACCGGTGGAGCTGTTCACAGGGGCCTCACCGGTGGAACTGTTTACAGTGGCATTACCGGTAGAACTGTTCACAGCGGTATAACTGGTGTAGATGTGCAAAACAGTCTCCTTGGTTGAAAAGTTCACACCGATCTCATCGGTGGGACAGTTCACATCAGTCTCACCAGAGGAACTGTTCATAGTGGTCTCACCGGTGGAACTGTTCATAGCGGTCTCACCGATTGAACTCTTCACATCGGTCTCATCGGTGGAATAGTTAAGATCAGACTCACTGGTGGAATTGTTCGCATTTGTCTCACCAGTGGAACTATTCACATCAGACTCATTGGTGGAACTGTTCACAACGATCTAACTGGTGGAACTATTCACATTAGTGTCACCTGTGGAACTGTTCACATCGGTCTCACCGGTGGAACTGTTCTCATCGAACTCACCGGTGGAACTGTTCACACCGGTCTTACCGGTGGAACTGTTCACAGCGGTCGCACCAGTTGAACTCTTCTCAGTGGCCTCACTGGTGGAACAGTTCACCCCGATCTCACTAGTTGAACTCTTCACTGCCAACTCACTGGTGGAACTGTTGATATCTGCCTCACCTGTGTAACTATTAATAGTGGCCTCACCAGTGGAATAGTTCCCATCAACCTCACTGATGGAACTGTTCACATCGGCCTCACTAGTGGAACTGTTCACAGCGGTATCACCAGAGGAACTGTTCACACTGGTCGCACTAATGGATCTATTCACACCGGTCTGACTAGTTTAATTGTTCATAGTGGACTCACTGGTGGAACTGTTGATATCTGTCTCACTGATGTAACTATTCACAACAGCCTCACTAGCGGAACTTTTCACATCAGCCTCACCAGTGTAACTGTTTACTGCAGCCTCACCAGTGGAACTATTCACACTGGTCTCACCGGTGGAACTCTTCACAGTGGTCTCACCGGTGGGACTGTTCACATCTTCCTCTCCAGGGGAACTGTTCACAGTGGCCTCACCAGTGGAACTGTTCACATCGGCTTCACCAGTGGAACTCTTCACAGCAGCCTCACCGATGAAACTATTCACATCGGCCTCACTGGTGGAACTGTTAACAGAATTGGAAATTTGGAAAACGATTGAGGATAAATCACCTTGACCTCCCAAAACACCTCAAACACTAGATTTCCATAGAGGAATGGACCAGAGAGGTCTGAGCCATTACATCAGATACATCTCAAGATATTCTCGTCCTCAAGATTTCAAACCCCACCTAAAGGGAAACCGAAACGGGGACCAAAAAACCACCCTTTGAGATACATCTCAAAAGAGAGAAATTCATAAGAAGCAACCAAAGAAATCCATTTCATAAACATGATAATTTCTACAACCACAAAAAGAACATTTTTTTAGATGAAAAGAGGTAAAAATTAAAAAACATAGGGTACAAAGCACGTATCTACAACTCACATTCACCGGTACTCTCCTCCATGCCACCATGTCACCACAAGATACAAATAAAAGGGATAGATTCTCATGTAACACCTTCTCTTTGGGATTTTGGATCTCCATAGGCCCCTCCATGAAGGTCGCATCATCAAGATATATCTCTCCCCAATCGATGGCATGAGAGTCCTCATGCAGATAATGATGGAGTTGTGACAAATGGAAAACATCGAGTGTCTGGCTCATCTTTGGGGGAATTGCTACTCGATATACCATGACTCCAACATGAGCAAATACCTCAAATGTCCCGAAAAACTGAGGAGAAATCATACACCCATGACAAAACCTTCTCTACCCATGATGGGGAGTCAACTTCAGAAACACAAGATCCCCTACATAAAACTCCAAAGGTCTCTTCATTTGATCGACATATGATTTATGAAGATCTTGTGATGTCTTCATCCTCTAAAAAAATCACCTGACATATATATGTCTTATTATGAACTAGTTCCTGTCTGAGAATTACTGACTCTATGACCCCATTCTAGCACAATGGATAACGACATGGTCGACCATACAAGACATCAAAAATCTCCATACTGATGGTGGAGTGAAAACTATTATTGTAAGTGAACTCCAGCAATGGTAAGTGCCTCATCCAAGAACCTCCAAAATCAAGGAAACAAGAGAGTAACATATCTTCAAGAGTCTGGATAGTCCACTCTGTCTAACCATCCATCTACGGATGAATGAAAGTGTTAAGGCATAGTTGAGAACCAAAATTATGATGGATACCCCTCCACACCTTATAGGGAAAATGAGGATCTCAATGGGAAATGGTCATTCTCGGGACTCTGTGGATCCACTAAGATTAGCTCCTTGATTTCTATAAAGTGGGATGATTTTGTTACATGGTCTACTACCACTCATATAGCATCATGTCTTCTTGGATCTTGAGGTAAACTGGTAAAGAAGTTCATTGAGATGTCCCCCCACATCAACTGAGGAATATCTAATGGCTTGAGAAAACCATCAGGGACCCAAAGCTCAGCCTTGATGTTCTGGAAGACCAAGCATCAAGATACAAAATCAACTATTACACACTTGAAATAAGGCCACCAAAACTAACTCCTCATGGCACAATACATATTTATCATGCCATTATGCATAGATAAAGTCATACTATGGAACACCATGAGAACTATCCCCCCACATTGCGAACAGAACAAATATCCTTCTGTGATATAACACTCGGTGTTGGTCATCCTCAGACCAACCATCACGGGCCTCACCACAAACAACTTGGTCTCTCCAGACCTCCACCTCTAGATCCCCCTACGTGGAATCATCCACATGCTTCACCAGATATGACTGCACCATCTCTTGAAAAAGACAACCTCTGCACCCAATGTCTCCCATATTGAGATGTAATGTGGAATGTCCATCCATTAGTCTCTAGTAATAACCAGATTCATGCATTGCATCAATACATGACTTCATGATCAGCGCATCAGCTATAACATTCCCCTTTCAAGGTGTATACGATATTTTGATGTCATATTCCTATAAGAACTCCATAAACTGACGCTATCAAAAGTTTAAGTCACACTGGGAGAAAACATACCTCGGGATATTATAATCGATGAAAACCACAAAGTGCTTTCCAGTGAGGTAATGTCTCCACAACATCAGAGAAAACACCATAGATCCCAACTCAATATCATTGGAGGCATAGTTACATTCATGGGGTTACAACTATAGAGACCCATAAGAAACAACTGATTTCTACTACATCAGAACACATCCTAACCTGAGATGCAAAGCATCATAGAATACTTCAAACTGAACTCCCTTTCCTAGAAAACAAAGAACTTGAGAACTTTCTAACTTCTCCTTTAGATACTCAAATGTTTTCTGACACTAATCCATCCACATGAACAACTGGTCCTTCCAAGTCAATGCTGTCATAGGATATGCAACCCAAGAAAAATTGGCTATGAATCTCCTCTAGTATCCTGTAATAAAAAGGAAACTTCCCACCTATACTACTATTTTGGGTGCTTCCCAAGACACAACTATTTCTATCTTTGATGGATCCACAACTACTCCTTGCTGGGAAACAAAATTCCCCATGAAGAAGACTTCATGATCCCAAAACTCACACTTCGACAACTTCCCAAACATCTGATGTTGATGAATAACTCCCAAAAATACAATCTAGATTCTCTGCATACTCCTCCTCGGACAAAGAGTACACAAGGATTTCTTCGATGAAAACCCCCAAGAGCTTGTTTAGGAACTCACAGAACACAGTTTTCATCAATCCCATGAACATATCTAGAGCATTCATCACACCGAACGACATTACAACAAACTCATAATGTTCACAATGACAACAGAAAGTAGTCTTTGGGATGTCCTCATACTTCAGACTTATCTGATAAAATTATGACCACATGTCGATCATTGAGAACCAACATTCACCCTTCAGTTGATCGAATAAATCACAAATCCATGGAAGAAGATAGCGATTATTCACACTCACTTTTTTTAAGTGATGACAACCAATACACAACCGCAAACTAAGATATGCATTCTTCACAAACGAAACTAGTGCGCCCCAAAGTTTCATACTCGGCCAAAAAAACCTCACTATAACAGACCTTCAAGCTCTACACCTAGCTCTTGATTCTCTAAAGGGTCCATCCTATATGTATACATAGAGATAAAAGATGATCCTGGTGGTAGATCGATCCTATACTCAATATCTCTTTGAGAGGGTAATGCTAAAGCATATTCTGTAAAACATGAGGGTACTCTTCTACGACCCTAATAAACACCAACTACTGAATCTATAAAGAACATAGAATCAACTCTTCCATCATGTATGATAAGGAAAGAACATGCCTCTAACCCATCCATGTGTCTCACTCTCCAATAAACACTATTGTCTCTCTATCTACATCGAAGAACACCACCTGCCTCTTAAATAAATCAACAATAGCCAGAAATTAATTCAACTAATCCATGACGAGTATGATATCATATGGTTTTATATGTAAACATAGTAAATCTCCCCGAAATCGGTGTTTCCCTAACACTAGGTCAGAGTCTCTACAAAATTCAAACAAGTCATCTTGACCACCAGCTTGCATAGTCAATGCCAAGGGCACTGGAAGCCTCTCTATCTCATGTCCCTAAGCAAGGAAAAGTGTAGTTGATATGAAGGGGTGTGTTTCTAATCAATGAAACATGACACACACCAAAGTAGATGACGAGAAATGGGTACCTCAAACAATGTTTGGATCGCCTGACACTAGAATCGCTAAAGCCTGATGCTGACCACGACCTCCTCCACAACCACTCTGACCCTGATGATGACCACTACCATGGTCGTGCTCTACTATCTGAGAACGAAGAGCATCATGAGGCTATCCTATGCCTACCCCATCTACCGTCTAAAAATACAAAGCTAATAGAACCTATTATTTCTACCTTGGCCAGAATTGCCTCAATGGAGGAACCTTGAGTGGAACACCTTGTGCACGATGACTACTCTGAAAGGTCGGGTACTCTCACTATTGATGGCCTCAACCACCATAAGGAAAAAAAAGAACTTGATCCCTTGTCATAGTCCTGAGAGCCGATTCCACCAGAGAAACAAGATGTTGAGTGATGTGACCTACCCCCGGCAGAATGATAACTCTTCTTCCCTAAAATCTAGGAACCATGGACCACATCTCTACTTCGTGAGGAATCTTGAAGACTCCCCTATGGTGACAATCCAATTCTATCCAATTTCCCCTCGACGATCTCTGCCCTCTCCAGTACCACAATATATGTATTTATCATAAATGGGGTGACTTGGCACTGGATCTCTGGACACAGATCCTCCTCAAAATGCCTTTCCCTAGACTCTTCATATGTCAATAGGTCCGAAGCATATCATAATAGGTACCTGAAATAGATTCCACACTCTTGCACAATCAATCTACCCTATCTAAGGGTAAGGTGCTTCTAGCGACTAGATTCCTTTATAGTCGAAGAAAGAAACTTGACCCAAAACATGTCTCAGAACACCTCCCATGAGATCTTAGACTCCTTATGATCCCCAAGGAACAAGAACTACCACTGTATCACTAATCCACCCAACATCTTCACAACCAATGAAACCCAGTGCTCCTTCTGGAAATGGATGGAACTGAATCCTATATCAACCTCCTCTGACCAGTATTCTATAACTACATCGGAAACGGAACCCTCATACTTCTAAAAACTATAGAGATGAAACTCTCAGAGTTTCCTCCTCCAAGTGTCGTCGTCGTCGACCTCTATCCTTCAGCGATCTGTTGGAACAACCTGCTGAACATCTTCTTCGTGAACCTGATGAGGACGTTGAATTGAATCCATACCTACAAAATAATAACTAGTTAGATCTCCTAAACCTAGAATATGGAAGACTCAACATTAATTATTTAAAATTTTTCTTTTATTCATTTTATGTTAACCTATACCAAGGCCTACCATTTCAAATACTTGCATAATGAAAAATGACGCATGCTCCTTTCCTATGTCTCTACACTACAACTATGATAACCTTATTTAGTAGAAAATGTAAACATAAACCTCCATGCATCAGATCACAGGGGGGCCCTAAATTCATATGTCTCATATGGTCTCCAGTGATTACCTAACTTGATAAACATGACTGACATTGTTACCCTACCAACCCATGCAACAACACATATGCCTAACACCAAACTCTATCCTATCCCTCAACCGGATCTTTGATACAACTCTTTAACGAACCCCTCCCCACAAGGTGTACCCCTCCTGGGCTAGCAATGTGAGAAGGGAGATAGGGACCCCCTGAGTCTCGCCTCCAGAAGGCTATGGGTTGGTGACTAGCACTGAGGTTACAATGAACACACAAATGGGATGCATTACCCTCTAAGAGAACACATGCTAAAGAGAGAGATAAGACATAAACCAACCAAATACAACATAGAAAATAATATAAAAGAAATACCAACTACACATATGAAATGTCCTACAAAAATATTACAAATAAAGGGGGAAAACTGCAAGTACCAATGGAAAGTAAAAAAAAAACAGCAGCAACCACAAAGCGCAAACAGCTTCTGGAACCCCAATATTGTAAAAACCATCCTAATATCAAAACTGATCCAATTCACTTGAAAAACAGTTTATATATACAAAGGGTGAGTATAACAGTATACTCAGAATGATCCTCCCTGATGCCTCTTGTGGAAAAGTAAATAAAGCATGCTAAAGAACACTGAAAAACAAGTGAAACTAACTCATCACCTAAACAGGTATACTAAGTTCTGAGCCTCACCATGGATACTCTAAACAAGTATCACATACAAGAGTATATGATATAATAAATAATATCATGAGTACCCCACAACTACTTCCCCAATGGTTTTCTTATTTTCCCTAACGTTGCACGTCATAATCCATCTCTCTCAAAAAAGGCTTTCCTGCAGACACTTGGGCGAAGTACCACAACATGAACATCATGGAAAAAATACACAACATCCACATAAGAAAAGTAACCAGGTAGATTTTGGGAGCCACTACAGCTCGCATAACATGTATCATACATCGAGAATTATAACTCTAGCTATTACAGCCAACACACCGAGTACGGATTATCAAGCCATCATAACCTATACATGTTACACCTATAGTTTTCCATAGAAAACTATATCTATAATATATGTGTGTGAATAAAAACAATCCATTACAGCCCTATACACACATATATGGGAAAAAATAACCATTGTACCTACCAAAAAAAGAACTACCAAGAGAATAAAGTAGGGCCAAAGGGGGTAGTCAGCCATCCATCCTCCCACCGGAATGTTGGGGAAAACACCCCCTAGGTCTCAGAATCCTAGTGTGTCAGTTTCCCTAACTGACAATGTGAAGTAGTGTATAGAAACACAAGAAGTACAGAATATACTATAGCACATAACCACACCAAGGGCATAACCTAGTCTTAGACTCATCTGCAGCTAACATCACTCAGACTCTCGACTGCCACTTATAAGACTAGGAATCCTATAAGAACACAAACATTTAAAGATCATGATTAAATTCCTTCATTCCCTTTTAATTAGTTGAACTTTAATTCCATTAATTATTTAAATATTTATTAACTCTTAACAATTTCCCCATTATATTTCATTATAATCACACCCAAATTCCACTATTCCTTTAAATTTCACCCTCAACATTGTGTCCCAGCAAGCCCCAACCCAATGGGTTAACATCATTTATTCAATCATTTATTAAAAAATTATTACTTTCCAATATTCCCTAACATTCTAGAAAAACATTCTAAGATACTAAACCCAAGGGGGCTCAACATGGGGAGTAGATGAACTACCTGTCGAGTCTTTTCCACACATATAAAGAGCTTAGACCCATCATCCCTCAGGAATCTAAACACTGAAAGCACATGGAATACCCCACACATCTTCACCCGTTTTGGAAGGAGGGTAAGCATACCAGCTACCTTGAGAATAGGGGAAAGTAAGGAAGATAAAAATACAATAAGAAACAGAAAGTATCTAAACATTCACATCCATCTTGTTCCATCATCTCTGGTGTCCTCCCTGACACCCACATGTATAAAACGATTCATCTAATCACTCTATGCGTCAACTACTACCAGAACCAATAGGCCTTTCTAGCCCCGCATATCACAACATTATTCTAGGATTACATCACAATAGAAGTAGTAGAAATATCATCATATCAACTGGGCTCTTAGACCTTCATCAAGTAAGAGGGTAACTCAGAACCCTATGTGGAATTATCTTTTATCAAAAAAACCAATCATTTAAACAATCTGGAATTAACTGATTTACTGTTTTGAATTTCCAACTATAGGAAAACATAATAGTAAGCGATCAAAAATTGATTCAACATGCTTACTCCATCAGTATGATTAACATAAAATTACAACAATAAGAACCATATTCATTTACATTCCTATTTATCTTTGACAATTAGTTTAAAATTAATCCCAGTTTACATAATTTACAAATTTCCATCAAGAAAACAAAGATAAACAAAGAAAGAATAAAAATCAATCTATCTTGAAAAACAAGAAGCAATACCATACGATCGATATCAATTTATTTATATGGTTCAAATATTTATTATTTCAATTCTGTTGTGATCCAGTGGGATAAAACATGATTACTCTATAGTTTCACATAAATGAATAGAGAAGCAAAGAATCCCCTCCCTCAAATGGTTTTTGACATTCTCTATACAAGGATGATCCAGTCAACGGATTACGATCTCCTCCCCAATAACAACTGCATCCACTAGAGGATACCACGACACGACCACATAATTTGACAACCAAGAAAACTCCATTAAAAGAATGGAGATCACATAACATATAATTGAAATGATAAACAAGAGGCGATGGATCGAAGAAAACACAAGAACAGAGGTAGATCATACCTCATGTCAATGAAGGATCGATATATGCTGCTTGCATCAAAAAAGGTGGTGCGCATGCATTAGAAAGAAACTTAATGGGGAAACGATACATGGATTTATTTTTTATCACAAAACACCTAAGGAATGAAGGAAATGGTCTCGTGTCTTACACTAGGGAACAAGATGGTAGAAAAATGAAGGAATATAACTCATTCCTTTTAGAGATTTAATGGAGTAGGTTTAAGATATGTTGGATTTTCTATTAAAAGATTACCACATTAAACCACGTATTTTGACCACGTAAAAGAATTTCGAGCCTTATAAAAAAATGAATATAGGTGTTATGGCCTTTGAATCAGACTTAGAGTCCATAAAAGAGGTTTTAAATGAATTATAAATCCAAGGAAATGTCAAAGTGGTGAAATTGTAGGAAGCTGGAAACACTATTCATGAACTAGAAATTTGGAAACTGAAAAAACGGATACTGTTAAAAGGTTTTTGGTCTCGAAACACTATTTAAACCAATAAAACTGGTGAAACTATTCACCTCTAACTCACTAGTAGAACTCTTCACATCGAACTCATCGGTGGAATAGTTCACATCGGCCTCACCGGTGGAACTGTTCACAATGGCCTCACTACAAGAAATGTTCACATCGGCCTAACCAGTGGAACTGGTCACAACGACCTCATGGTGGAGCTGCTCACAACGACCTCACTAGGGGAGATGTTCAGACTGGTCTCACCAGTGGAACTGTTCACATCAGTGTCACCGGTGGAACTGTTCACAATAGTCTCACCATTGGAACTCTTCACACTGGTCTCTCCGGTGGAACACTTCACAGCCGCCTCATAGGTGTAACTGTTCACAGTAGTCTCACTAGTGGACTGTTCATGGTTATCTCACTGGGGGAACTATTCACACCAGTCTCACCAGTGAAACTATTCACACCAGTCTCATCGGAAGAACTGTTCAGAACAGAATCACCGGTGGAACGATTTACATATGTCTCACTGGTGGAACCATTCACATCAGTCTCACCAGTGGAACTGTTCATATCAGTCTCACCAGTGTCACTGTTCACATCTGTATCATTGGTGGAATTGTTCACATTGGTCTCACTAGTGGAACTGTTCATAGAAGTCTCACCTATGGAACTGTTCATAGAGGTCTCACCGGTGGAACTGTTCACACTAGTCTCACTGGTGGAACTCTTCACACCCGTGTCACTGGTGGAAGTGTTCACAGTAGTCCTACCGGTGGAACTGTTGACATCTGGCTCACCGATGGAAATATACACATCTACCTCACTGGTGGAACTATTCATAATGGCCTCACTAGTGGAACTGGTCACATCGGTCTCACTGGTGGAACTATTCACATCGGCCTCAATGGTGGAACTTTTCACAAAAGTCTCAGCAGTGGAACTATTCACACTGCTCTCACTGGGGGAACTATTCACACCAATCTCACCAGTGGAACTGTTCACATCGGGCTCATCAGTAGAACTGGTTATATCTTCCTCATCGGTGGAACTACTCACAACAGCCTCATTGATAGAACTATTCTCATCGGCCTCACCGGTGGAACTATTCACTGAGACATCGCCAGTGGAACTGTTCACATTTACCTCACTGGTGGAACAGTTCACTAAATTTGAAATTTGGAAAAGTTTTGGGGATAAGTCATCAAGACCTCTAAGAACACCTCAAACACTATATTTCCATATAGGAATGGACCAGAGAGGTCTGAGCCATTACACATGTGATATATGTTATAATTATTATACGGATTTAAACTAGATGATGTAATTAATAAAGGGATTTATCCCTGAGGATATAATACTTATATGGATTTGACCATGGATATGTAATGCTTATATTTGAAGAATTTCCCAGTAACATAAAAACATATCTTCTAGAATGCTGATATTGATTGGGATCAGCTCTATCCCATAATGTAATGCTTTTAGGGATTTGACCTAAATGATATAATGGTTATAGGGATTGGACCCAAATTGTTGTTATTATTCCATGGTTATATGGTTATAGTTGGCATGGTTGTGAGACATGCTATGTGATATTTCATAATGATTTGAAAATATGATATTTTACAATGTTTATATGGTAGTAGTCTTCATGGTCATAAGACATGATCAAAGAGATTCTGGAATAGAGCTGATATAAGTTATTAATATATTTAATTAAGTGTTGAATTAATTAATACTTATATTTATCACGTTATTGAATACACTTCTTATCAAACTGGATTGTCTAGACGTAGTGGTGTTGACCAACTAAGTTATGTTCACACCCTTTTTGAGACACCATTTGGTAATGAATAAGATTATGTGGATGATGTTTGGTAAAAGGGAAAGGGACCATGTTGTTGATTGTTTTCTTGATAGATGGGCTTGAGTATGGAGGCAGTATTAACATGGGTTTGGGATTGGGTAATTTTGAGTCTATATTTGAGTCTTCTATTATTTTACTTGTATTATTTCATGCATGAAAGTTTGTTACATTCCCACACATCATTGCATTTTTATATATTATTTGTTATATTATTTAGTATTCCATTGTTTTTGGTTTCTTATATGTCTATACCCTTATTTAATTCATTTATTTGGATAATTTATACATCTATGACACTTATAACAAGGGGGTATAGTCTCCCCAATATAATTTTCACACCCAAATACTAGTTAAAAACCTCTAGCATATTGGGAGGGTCTCATGAGGTCATGTAACCAACCTTTTCTTCCACATTATAGTATGTTGTCTCGGGGGACATGCAAACTTTCCATTTATATATTTCAAAATTTATTAACTCATATATGTAAAGATTTAACTCATCCGACATGTAATGAATGAGATATATTGATTTAAAGTACAATATGATAAATCCATGATTACTACTTGAATCCCACTATAAAATTTTATATGTAATGAATTATTATATATATCTATTCAGAATCTCTTTCTACTCTCATCAAATAAAAATCATACATTTATAACATCAAAATTCATCACTCGTCAAAATTTACAAATCCCCTTTAATATACTATCTTCATTTTTTAGTTCGAATATTCCACCATAATTAACGTGAATCTACCCAGTCTAGCTTTTAGTGCTCAATCATCCACATACATAAAATTATTTGAGGATTTAAATATAGAACATGGAGTTGGGGTTTTTCATCTTTTCTCATTTTATCCTTAATAAATTACCATAAATTAACACTAATTAAAAAATGATACTAATAATTAAATTAATTTGTAAAATAAAACACAGATAATACTTGAAATAAATTTTAACTAATAAAAAGATATATTTTTCTCACATTTAAATCTACATGATTAGTATACGTGTTGTAAAAAATTATTATCTACTATATGATTTCTATAAATTATTTTTTTCAACGTCTTATATTATATAAAATTATCATTCCTTTAACATAGTTTCATATTCCATTATATTCAATCTAAATTAAATTTGTTCTAACCAAAATATTTTCATTAAATAATATAATATTATTCATTATATTAGTTTTTTCATTGCATGATATTTGTAAATTGTGTCCTATTTACATACCACCTCTACCTATCAATCACTCTTAAAATGTTTTAAAATTAATAACCATTTTAACTATACTGGAAAAAATTAGATAGTTTTTTAGCACTATACAATAATTGATAACTTCTATATAAAATAATTACAATATACTCAGATATATAGTCTAGAACTTTATCTTTATTATGGTATTCTACTAGTCCTTGAAATATATTTCTCATATCAACATATTTTATTTTATTTTATTTTATATTAAAAATCGTCATTTTAAAATAATTTTATCTTCTTTGTATCAAATCATTATACCATAAAATATTTTCGAGAAATAAAATTTTGTTAATTTTTTATTCCTTGATCTCTTTATGGGATTATCAAAAACCTTCATAATTTTTTTTCATAATATCCACTAGATCTCCCTTGTTTAACTCAACATTATCCTCTAGTTTTACTTTCAGCAGTTTTGATATTTTGGATTCAACTATATATTTCTATTCACTCAATATAATATAGTACATTGTTCAAAATCATGATTCGACGGATTTCATCTATCTCATGGATTATTTAAATAGTCAAGTATTCTTTTAATAAAAAAATTAAAATCATTTAACTTCTTTTAAAAATGATTAAATTTATCATGTTTCTTTATTTTAATAGGTTTAATCCTCTTCACATTAGGATTTATTTTTCCTCGTTAAAAAAATAGAAAAAATAATATTTTTTATTCTGATATACTCCTCAATAACAACCAATTCGATTAAATCTTACCTTTCTACCGTGAATAATATTTTTTTGAGATATTATTATATTTTTTGGGGGTCTAAACTATTTCCAACTGAACATAATCAATGAATGAAAAATTCATATACATATAATCACTATAATTTTGTATGTAAATAATATTATACAAATTTTCCATAGATTTAATTTTTTCTTAAGTTAGTATTTAATGATTCATTTGTAGAAAATTTACTTTTAATAAATTTTTAATATTTAGGGAAAATGAATTGTACATTTAATTTATATTTGAAAATAAACACATAAATAAAGAATTTATGAACTTCCTTGACATAAAAATGACATCCCTCTGGGTTATAAAACTCTACCAATATTTTTCTACCCAATTATATTTTCATAGAAACCATTGAGGATTCAACTTGAATGTATTTTTCACTGAGGAAATAACACCCCAAATTCATTAATAAGTCATTAGTATAAAGTAAGATTGAATTTATTTTCAAAATATTATCCACTTTGCTTATAACCTTATTATAATACAAATATTTTATTAAATAATGTTAAGAAACATGAATCATTATTTTTTATATTATTCAATATTCAATGATTTTTTTACTTTAAAATCTAGATTCATTTCTCTTATAACTCAGAAGATACATATTCATAATATTTATCTATGTTTTGATATTAGTATTTTATTTGATACGAGATTATTTTTTTACATCAATATATGTTATTTATATTATTCTCCATTTTCTTTATCTAAATTACTCAAAAAAATTATACTTCTTCACTACATGAACTTTCTTCCTTATATTCAATATATACAAAAAAATTATATTTTTTTTCATTAGATTAGCTTATTATTATTTTATAAAAATTATTTTTCAACTATTATATGTAACTTTTTTCTCAAAAACCTCATTTATTATCATAAAATGTTATTTATTTTAAATTGACACACTCACAAATTTCTTGTAACTTTATGTATTACCAAGATTGTTTTTAAGAGAAAATTTTATTTTCCTTGTTTATTAGAATCAAACTCTGATATTAAATAAAAATTTCATTGTTTACACTAAGAAATTTTTTTTCTAATATCACAATATGAAAATAATTTCAGATAAGATATGGAGACCCAATCTAAAAATATATTTATTTAATTTCATTTCCATAATTTAACCATTTAATCTCTTTAAAAAATCTAACATTCTCATGATAGGAAGGTGTATTTTATTTTATTTCTAATTAAATAGGAAAATAATTTTACAAAACTTTTTAAAACATTACAATAATCTAGAAACTATAGATCCCCTTCAAAACATATCATAGGTTATACTTATCTTCAAAACATCAGAAAAAAATACATTAGAAAAGGGTGATATCAAATTCTCAGTAAGGTAAAGGTTTTTCAAATTTTAATCAAGGATTAGATCATTATAATATTTCAAGACAGGATTAGGGAGAAACTTCTTATTAATAAGAAATTTAGAAAATAAGAGTTGGCCATAAATCATGAAGGGGAGACATGTAATCTCAAAATAATTTTTTTATTATGATATAAATGTGTTAGATAAGCTTGGATACATCAAATAATGAAATGATATCATATGTTAAATCGCTCAAAATAAAGATTCATTAACATATAACATTAAATCATATGATTTTTTAAATGTTTACTCCCAAAATAATCATCACATAGTTGAATATATCCTATAGTGGATTGAGTTCATGCCACATTCTCAAAAACATAGTGCTAAAACCCATAGTGGATTATGTTTTCTAAAGAATATCACACATAACCCATCATGAGATATAAATCCTTACGCAACATAACATAACAGTATACAATTCTAGGATTACCTATCACATAATATAGTTTTCTTCGGATAACACCATGTACAGAAAAAGGGTTTCTCATTGGATGAAAGAATTTCTCCATGCATGGGAGGGTTACATAATTTATCTCCCACCCATAACATTTCAAAACCCATAATAGGTTCATGAATATTAGTTCCAAATGATTTTAAAAATTATATATAATTTATCATCATGATAAAACCCATGAAGAAGGAATGAGTATTATAATTGTTCCTCAAAGAATATTTTTTTTCTATATCCCAAGTATTCACACGATTAGAAAGAATTACTTAATTTTGGATATTCATATTTTAGTAAAGAAACTAAAATATTGAACATTGGGTTCCAAATATGGAAAATTCTTGACAAGGATCAAAGATAAGTGAAAATTAAAATGAACCACAAATGTGAAGTTTTGGAAATGATTACATGATCATTTAAGGAAGAAAATACCCTATAATTTCCATTTAGACCAGCAATGAACTAAGATGGTTTAAATAAAATATATTTATTTTTAACTAATTATTTAGGGTGGAAAAATTTTATGTTGGTAGAACTTGTCCTTAAATAATTAATCATAAGGTTCCCTTTTTATGTTTTAAGAACCCCTTTTTCAAAATACAACTTCATAAAATGGATTATAAAACATTATATTGAAAATAGAATAAGTAAAACATACATGTAACTTGAGATAATATAAAATTAGGTTTCAAATTAAAAATGATAACATTGGTAGGAAGAGAAATTATGGACAAGGAGGGGAAAACATTATTAATCATGATGAAAATTATTCACTATTCTGATATACTTGTTTCTTAATTCATTATAGTAATGATTGGAATCTTAAATATTACTTTACTAAAAGAGAGAAATTATAATATAATCATAAAATATAATAAATAGATATTTTTAAACCATAGTAAAAATTTATTCTGACTAAATAAATCAGATGAGTAAATAAAAACCATACAATAGTTGATTTTTTTAGTGAAAACCCATATGAGAGAATGGAAATTAAAAATAATTTTTAATATAATCTATTATATTATAATCATCATTGAAAATTTTTAAACAGTATTAGATACACTATTATACATATAATATGGTGTATAATAATAAATATATCTCAGGTGGTGAAAGTCGATATATGAAACCTCCACCTTTTATCATATTTCATCAAATGTTCTCTTACCATACTGCTTCTTGGATTTTCTCCATTTAAATGGGGTTAAGAAAATAAGGGATGGAATTTTGAGAATATAAAAACAACTTAATGTTAATTTAGAGAATAGTTTTGGGTGGAGTGTAGTTTGTACTTAGGGGGTTTTTATTTAGGTGGAATTTTGTAGAGGGGATCCTTTTTTATAAGTGAAAGGGGTGACCTTTTACAAATTCCCAAAACAATTTAAAAAAGAAAATTCAATCTAATGGAATGTTTCTCAAAAATATATAAATAATGGATATGGTAAGGGTTATTTTTTTAAGGGATTAAAAACCTTTTGAAACAAACTTTTTAATCATTTTGGTGATGTTTCCATCTTGATCAAACCTATTTTATCCTTTTTTACTTTGGAAAATAGATTTTACCAAAGTAATTTATCCTTTTGGATAGAAAATTAAATAGTAATTATTACATAATTTGGACCAAATTATTTCTAGATTTAAATCTATTATATGATATTACATTTCTAAAGTAGATAAAAACTAATTTTAAAATAATTAATGTGTAATATATTAAAAAAATTGAAAAATATAACTGAATATTTAAATTTTCAAATATGGGTTTAAAATTTTAACAAAAAATTTTAAAATTATAAATTAACTTATAAAATAAGTATTTTCTATATAAAAGGGCTTCATTAATTTAAAATTTTCACTAATATACTAATAATGTGTCCAAAGTCATGTTATTTGTAAAAATTTTATTTTATACTATTCACCTACAAGATTATTATTTTAATATAAATATCTAATATTTATATTAATATAATATTTCCATTAAAAATAAAAAAAACGATGTTAATTTTTTCAAATCAACATCATAGAATTTATGAATTTGGATTTCAAATTAATATTCAAAAACTAAAAAACCTTAAAAATGGGATTTTAGACATTATGTGTTCTTAATCTAATATAAAAAATATATGAATTAAATTAGTGTTAATATATATTAATAATATATTTCTTCATCATTTATCTGTCATATGAGTATTATCTTAATATAAATGCACAACATAAAGAAATATAATTTCTAGAATAATATAATTTTATTCACAAAAATATCTTAACTTGATTATAATTATAATTAATTGGTTGTTTCTTCTGGAAATGGGGATGACCTTGTTTGTTTATGGTTCAAAATTTTCAATCGGTTTATAACTGGTTTATTAGTATAACCGGAAACATCCAATGACTCTATATCCATCCGGACCTACTTTCCAAAGGTAGGTTCTCATTAGTCGGGGACCAATGAGGCTTAAGAATGTTCATTGGTAGAGAGGATGGAAGGCCAGGCTCGTAACACCTTTTTGGGGGGAATTATTACCTACTTTGGGACTCTCTTATAGATTTAAGTAATGTTCATGAATCCTTATTAATTCACCAAGTATCAAAATTAGTTTTCCTTTAGATTTAGCAATAAATGGTTGATATGTATGAGATTTAGAGGATCTTTTATATGTATTTTAGGATATTCATCGTTGGATAATAAACTGTATGTATTAGAGATTCTTAGTCAATGGTACCCTTCAATAAATTATATATAAATATCTTGGTCATTACGATGACCATACTGGTTTTAAAGCCACTCAGTGGGGCACTTCAAGTTTATTGTTCTTCATAAAGATAGAGATTACTTAAGAGTTGGTATCGTACTTGCAGATGAGCTACCTACGTATCCTTATTAAAAAGGAATCAGAACCCACGTAGTTCGATAAATGAAAGTGGGGTTTATGCATGGTTAATGGCCTAGAAAGAAATTTCATGATTACTTTCACACTCTAAGCTCACGTGAGTCATGCTCAGTGTGAGAAAGAAGAGGCATCAGTAAATTTGATGATGGTTCCATGGATGATGCAGTTATAAGAAATGATGTGGGGCTTACCTATGTATGACTTCCCAGGTAAATGAAGACCAATAGTTAGGAAATAATCCCAAGATGTAGGGTCCATAAAAATATTTGTATTTTATGGAGATTTGGATTTTTAACCTGGGACATACTCATGAAAATGATTCCAAAATTAAGAGGGAATTATGGTTGTGTTTTATTCTTGAGAAGGAACCCCAAATCAAAAGAATTATGATTGGGACTTACTCTTGAGAAGGAGGCCTAGGTTAAATGAAATTATGACTAGGACTTTCTGCTGAGAAGGAGGCCCAAGTTAAAGGAACTTTTGACTAGGACTTACTCCTGATAAGGAGGCGCAAGTTAAAGGAACTTATGACAAGGGATTACTCTTGATAAGGAGGCCCAAGTTAAAGGAACTTAAGATTGGGACTTACTTCTGAGAAGGAGGCCCAAGTTAAAGGAAATTATGTCTAAGAGTTACTCTTAAGAATGAGTCCTAAGTTAAAAGGATTTGGATTGGGGCTTACTCTTGAGAAGGAGACACAGGTAAAAAGATCTTCTCATCTTAAATGATGAAGATATATAGGAAACTCCTTACCATGGTGACAATAAGATTGTAAGTCATGAGGTTTTGGGAGATGTTCTCCCAAAATTCATTTTAGATAAGGAATCAAACAAAGGAACCATGCCATAAAAGGCTTTAGAGAGGGTTTTGAAGGATATATCTTGAAGAGGAGAGGTGGATTTGAAGAAAGGAAGTGACTAGGAAGGAGGTGTGCAATTATTATGTTAGCACACAAGTCTTGGTCATGCAAGTATACTTGTGTGACATGAGTCACCTTGAGAAACAAATAATCTATAGGGTAATACTTTTGCGACTTTGAACTCAAGTCCTTAGTATCATCCCTAGAGGCTTCCAAAAGTGTGGCGCGCAAGTTCCCTTGAGAGGGCAAGGTGGCACGCAAGTGTCTTCCTTCCCTTAAGGTCTAGACAATTAGGTGCACAAGTATTTATTAGTTCTAATACTTAGGCCTTATTCTTCCTCTTTAGAGCTTCCATTATAGCTAAATAATTACCTTAGAGGTGTTCAGAAGACGTCAGATAAAGACTTGGGCGACCAAATCTTGAATATGAGTTCCAGAAAATTCGTCCTTGAAATGGGGGGCCCACAGGGGCTATTTATAGGCCACTAAACACCTTGGGTGAAAAAAGTAATAAGGTGTGAAAGTGACATGTGTGACCCAAATGTGGCGCGCAAGTGACTTGCGCGGCCAGAAGAAAACTTGTGCAACCCATTCTTAAAGGATTCCTTGTTCATGCCTTTGTCAATTTTTGATGTTCTTAAAAGGATGACTCTATTTGTGATTAAGGTATTCCCCTTTTCCTTTCATTAGACTCTTTAATGGAAAGGAGCATCAATAAAAGTCCCCCCTCAGAGTTGGATCCGAAAAGGGAAAGAGGATTTGACTCTGGGGAAAACCAGAAACAAAGGGTTCGGCGGTGCGCAAGTGGTAGGCTCGCAAGTTCTGGCGTGCAGGTTCCTACGCGCAGGGTTGCGGGATCGCCTATATATATGGGCGTCACTTCACACAAACCATCCTGCCTTCTGAGTTTCTGATCTCTCGTCGCTCAAGTGTCTGCATCTCTTCGGTTGACCCCTTTTTTTGTGTTGTGCTTCTCCAGTAAGATTTTGACTTGCGCGATAGTACTGGCGCGACCATACTTGTGTGACCATACTTGTGCGACCACAATTTTGCAACCACACTTGCACGCCTTAATGCCTTATCCATTTTCTTTTTGTTTTCTTCACAAGTATTCCAAAAAAACAAACTTCTTTAAAAATTAACTGTTATATCTTTGTGCAGATTTAATGGATCCCAAAAGAATTGGATCAGTTGATGAGTTGGATAGAAAGAGAATTGATTATATAATGAACATTGTTGGCCATGAATATTATGATATATGTGACAGTACTCTCCCAGATTTGGCCAAGTACTTGAAGAAAAAACATGGAAATATCTCAAAAGCATTTACCTTCCTTTATATGGCCATGGTCATCTACTAGGAGTCAACATTCCTGATGAAAAGAACTATATTCTTCATTCCTAGTTTTAGACCTACACCAATTTCACTTCAACAAATGACTCAATTTCAGGATCATTTGTTAATGCAAGAATAGTAGATAAGGCATACATAATGCATCATAGCCCATGTACTCCAGATCTGAAACCTCACAAGCCTGAGCTGCAGCCGCATTGCTATCCCTCCATTATCTGAAATTCTCAAATGGAACAATCAACGGGATAGAAAAATATTTGGGATTTCTGTCCTAGAGGAGGTGTGAAGATGACTTGGATGTGGGAATATTGGGTGCAACAAACCTGTGTAGAGTTTGTTGAGGATCTGAAAGGAGCTGCAATATATGAAGCCGTCTAGGCTGGACAAACATATGTCTATAGGAATGATAATTTTGTGCTGGAGCTAATCAGCCGCTGGAGCCCAGAAACCAATTCTTTCAATCAGACTCATGGAGAAGTAGGCATCAGTTTGTAGGATGTCTACAGTATCTCGGGGGCTCCAATTAGAGGTGATATGTATGATGAATTCATTCCCCCATGGTGACCTGGAATGATTCAGAGAAGACTTCAACTTTGGCGTGAGAGTTATTAAATATTTTCCACAAGTACAAGAATTCAAATTCCACCAAAACTCATTCTAGAAAGGATATTCAAATAGAGGAGTGGATGGATATGTTTCTTATCAAGAAGAAAGAGATGAGGACCACCTGTACTCATCCTACCAGCTTCCCTAGAACAGAGAAGAGGGGTGCTCTCGGCACATTCTGGCCAACTATGGAAGAAATAGAGTTTGAAAAAGTGGGGGTATGAAGTGGAACAAATAATCCCAGTGAAGACCCCTCTGGTGGAATTTTTAGCTTTTTGGCTTAGTATTTATCTTCTTCCAATTAGGGATTCGAAGGGAGGCGTTAGGCCAGGGACCTTTGTTGTTGCAGCAAAGTTGGCTGAGAGAAAAATGGTTGGGTTGGACACCCTGATTTTGGTGAATATTCACAAGAGCTTACTCCATGTTTATATGGGTAAGTCTCCTTTGAGAATAGTGGGACCATTCCATGTTTTGTGGGGATGGATCGCCACTCACATTAGGACTTATGCTGTATAGAGTGGATTATAGGTTCTTGGAAGTTCTTTCAGGCATCAGTGCATGCCTTTTCTAGAATTTCTCTATTGTCCCTCAATACTTATGATCTTAAGGTGAGGCTGAGCATGTTCAAGGAATGTCACTTCTTTCCTTATGGAAACCCTCCAACCGGGCGGTTTGTTGATGATGGAACAACTAGCCAGGAATTGAGGTCGTATGTGCTGGCTTGCAGAGATGGTGTATTGGCCACCATAATTGATGGAGAGATTATATTCGGGCATATGCTATATATATATTTGCATGCCAATTCTTGTGTCTGTATTAGATTGTAGTATCCCCTCCTATACATGTTAGGTCAGAGCAGCATCCAATGGTTTCCCAAAAACTATGGTTGCTGACAGCTATGGAGAAGATCGGTGCAGTGTTTGATCTACCATTTTCTAGAGCGGCAAGTCAATTGACTACATGGAATGTTGAGAACTGGGTAGAATCATACCTTGAAGGGGTACTGAATCATCTGGTTCCACGTGTGGGGATAAAAAAAGAGAACTATCATGAATGAAACCCTTCGTCTGGAAGGTGACTCTTCCTCACCAAGAGCTTATTCACTAGGTTCCTCACCTAGGGCTGATTCGTTAGATTCCCAGGATGGGGATGATGAGGCACAACATGCTTCAAAACGGCCTCGTGTCAGATATAATCTTCCTACCAGAGTCAAGATACCTACTCCATTAACTCTTGGTGAGTTATATCATTGAGTAAAATTAGTCATCATTATTTTATAGAGCAAAAATATTCATTTTCTTATCCTTTATCTATGATTGCAGGAGCTGGGAAAAAGTTGAAGTCCCATATTGTAGGACCCTCCTCACGGCCTTCTAGTGAAAATGTTGTATATTTACGAACAGAGGCTATCCAGACATGCCAGAGTCTATATTGTGATGCCTAAACTTCCTGGATGGACTTATGTGAAGGGATACATACCCCTGGAGTGGTGAATCTTTGGGCTTCTACTGATATCCACGTCGAGAATAACCCTGATGAACTATGGGCTTCAATCAGAGAGCTGGAAATTATCATATATTCCACTGATGATTCCATTCCTATTACCAAGAGGGTGAAGGAAATGATGAATTATGGCACCACTGAGGGGATTGGTGCTTCAGTAGATGAGGAGTGGCATGATTACATGGCTCCTGAAGATGTAAGTTTTTTTTAATATTTTATTTGAAACTTAATTTCAGTCAAAGCTTTGTTACTCATGGAAATTACATTATTCATACACCAGCTTGTTAGGAAAGGAACTACTGAGGTCCCTTCACTACAGTACAGCCCTAGTGGCACTACTCTTGGAGTCGCTGAATCTCTTTGTGAGCCGAGTGAGGTATCTCCTGGCCGGAAATCCATGGAAGAGGAATTAAAAAGGTCTTTTCACTCTCCAATACATGTATTTGGAGTTGACAATTTCAACACACACAAAAATTCAAAGAAGCAAAGGAATTGAAAGAAGAATTCCATAGCTAAATTCTTCATTAGTAGTGGTAAGTCCTTCGGATAGTCATGAATCCTAACTCATGAAAAGATTGCTCATATTTCTTGGAATTGTAGGGGCTTCTTCTGTTTTTCCTCTAAGGGGGAGAACTGAGACTCCTATAAGGACGACGGAGGGTGATGGTGAATAGTTTCAAATTAATGCTAATCTGGATGCTCATGAAGAAACAGTGAGAGAAGAAGGGCCAGAGTCTATTCCCAGTATTGCTCTTATTGCTGCTGCAAGGGTAGAAGAGCCCGCTTTTGGAAAATTAGCAATATTTCATATAACGTTGAATGAAAACATCATCTGAATTCCATTCTGGGATGCTTTAGGTTCAACACCTGCGCCAAAACATTTTGCAACCCCTGCAACTGACTCCGTAATTTTCTCTGAGGAAGTTGTTCGGGGTTGGAGGTCGCAGGAATAGCATCGCCAAGAAGACACATCAAATGCTCCCACTCGTGAGACTAACCAGGATTCTGAGATATCACTATATGAAATGTTGAAACTTGGTGCGTCTTTTGAATAAATTTTAGATCATGTTAAATTAACATGTAATTTAGAAGATTTTGGAAGGTGAGTGTTATCTCTCATCCTATTAAAAAATTATTATTACATCTCTGACCATGATTGGTTCAAATTTGTAGTTTTTTCTGAGCAAGCTGATGATCTACCGATGCCTGAAGGGGGAAGATACCACCCTATCATTGTAGAGATGCTATCTCAAGTGGATCTTAACCCGGTTGAACTTCCTGAAATCGATCCTGAAAATCCTGTAGAATCTAGGAAAGATGGGGAGGAGCCTTTTCATGTAGTTTATCTATTGTTGGGTAAAAGATGATAATATTTGTTGCTATACCTAAATTGTAAAAGAGCTAAAAAACTTTTTTTATCCTTTAGAACTAACCAAAGCTTTCAATTGACTATGTAGGGCTGTCATTTTCAGTGGCTGAATATGGATTTGTAGCCTCAGCCTCCGCCCCAACAGGAGTAGAAAGGTGAGTACCAAGGTTCATGGGGTAAGAATCAGAACAGGGCACTTCTTTAAGTGCATTAATCCCGGACTATATTCCCCCTTGTGATAGTGATGCTAAATCAGACCCAGAGGTGAAGAAGGTACTCTAATTCTCACGTCGCAAGGCATGTAAGAATATATGGAAGATCATATCTGAAGTGCCTCTTGAAGAGCTGTCATCGAAGATCCCACGACTGTCATCCTTGTACATCATGTTAGGACTTGGTGGTTTTAGATAATAAGAGATCCATACCGCAGTCATACAAGTCATCTTAAAGAGGGAGTAGGAGCAAAATTACCGTCAAGATCTGACCAGAATAAGGTTGTTGACCAATATTGGCGAATTCAAGGATGTGGTGTCCCGAGCTGAGGCTGATCATGCTGCAAAATTGATGGAGCTAAAGCATAATAACAAGGATAAAGTTCACTAGTAGATACACCTTCAGCAACAGTTAGATTCTGCTACTGGGGAACTTAACCAGCTAAACAATTCACTGGAAGGAGTCCAAACTAATGGTATGAAATCCATCACAGATGCCATGAAATCACTCCATCAAGATGAAAAGATTGATGCTGGTCGAGGGAATGAACTTCAAGTGGCTGCTGATGAAGCTTGGGATGTCGTAAATCAAATGAAGAGTAATATTTAAAGCCTCTTATAATTCTTGAAAAATAAAAGATACTCCAATATTTGGATGTTCTTCTAATCTTGTGAATCAGTGAAAAAGACATGTCATCTTCAATCATTTGTACCTGCATTCTCTGGCTAATTACTTATATATATTTTTACCTAAGCCAATGGGCCTAATAAGCATAGTTTGATTTTTTCTAGTATTATACAAACAAACCCACAAACTTTTCAGCTTTTTTGCTCAATATTTCCTAAATCATACAATATGTTCTTTTAGCGAGTTGGGACTCAAATTTTGATCAGATTTCCTTTTAGAAGTTCCCAATTTAATGAGTAACCTGTATTTGTTTGGCTGTTTAAAGTCATGCATGTCGGACATAAAAAGGATAATATTTAAGGTCAAATATCATTGACCGAATGGATTAAAATTGACTCAATTCCATGATAATTTTCTTGAAAACATATTTCCACATTCAAGTATGTGTGAAAACATTTAAACTATGACTTAAGAAATTTTGAATCAGAGAGATGATATGAAAAAAGGGCTAAAAGGCATTAGAGGATGTATTTCCTAAGAGTGAAGTTACCATTATTTGACAAACCCATTAGGGGGTTTGAATTATATAGGGCCACTTAAGGGAATTGGATGCATAGTCAAATAATAGCATCTTATGGATGATAGGTCCGTTATATAGACTACTTATGCAAGGACACTTAGGGGAACGTGCTTCATAGTTAGGAAAAAGAGCTCTCAGAAATTTTACTTTTCTATTGCTAAAATCTAGTGAAAGTTTATAGAGATTCAAATTTCTCAAAGCATAGAGTCTGTTGTATAAAGAGAGGTAATTTAATATGGAGAGGATATTACCAATCAAGATTGTCAAAGAATTGGATGTATGTCGCTCTTTCAAAGGTCTGACCAAAATGTTGGGAAGAGAAATATAAACCATAGACTTCAATACTTTCAGGTCATAAAAACAAATATGATAAGGATGGTTGTTTTTGTGGATCCTTACATATCATTGTTAAGAATAATAAGGACAAAAAAGGTTTTTCTCCCCAATAATGAAGTTACCACTATTTGAGAAACCCATTAGTGGGTTTGAATTATGCAGGGCCACTTAAGGGAATTGGCTGCGTAGTCAAATAATAGCATCTTTTGGCTGACATGTCCGTTATGAAGACTACTTATGCAAGGCCGCATAAAAGCACGTGTTACATGGTCAGGTAAGATAATTCTTCTGTATCAGACATTTTGTGACTAGAAGTGAAGAAAAGGTTCATGGAGATCAGGAAGTATTTAAGGTTAGAAGTATCACACATGAAAATTGGTATTGTTCAATGCATGAAGGAGATACATAGACCAATTATGACCATAATCATGTTGTGGTTGGGTCCTGAATTGAGATAATGTACTTCACTACATATCTCATTAGGATGAGAATCAAGCCATGTGTAGTTCTTGAAATACATTATAACGTCATTTGGGATGAGATCATTGGAGATCTTAGTTTAAGGTCATAGAGTTCGTACCATAATGAGGGAGACACACTGTGTGTTTGTTATAAACCTGATCTGAATAAAGACTAGGGTTTTCATACCACATTCATGTGCTCACAGGGGGATTTTTCATCCAAGGGACTAAAAGAGGAGTTTGGGATTAGGCCCAAAGACTTGGGGTTGGGTTTGACGGATGCTCGAACGTTCCTATGTATCCCATAAGTATGGGAATCAAGCCATACGTAGTTCTTGAAATACCCTCTATACAGATTTGGTTCGTACATGTGAAGGGTCAAAGGGGACTTTCGTGCAATAATGGTTGGATCCAAGATTAATGGTTTGGGCATTTCCATGTATACATGTAGTCTTTCCAATATAAAATTATTGGAAATAAATGTCAGTAATGATTCCCTCTCAGGTGAGGCTGTCAAGGAATGTTGTAGTTTATTGTCATACAGGAAAAAAGTGAAAATAGTTTAAGGTCATATGCATGGACTGGTGCTGCACAGTTTAGCGTCATGTAGCTAAGATGTATGGCTATGCAGTTTAATGTATTGCAGTGGGGACAATAGGTGACTGTATAGTTTAATGACATATAGCAAGGACGATGGTGAACCAATGTGAGGATATTGGTTTTGGGCTTGAACCTCAGGAAGTTTCCTACGTACCAAGCCTAGAAGGAAAGGATCAAAGTCAGCATAGTTCAATTGAATAATGAATTGGTGATCGAGTTGTACTTGAGGACAATGACCTAAGGATGGTGTTGAGACTTACATGTGGTTAGCAGCCCAGAGAGGGTGTTATGTTTAAAGCTTACTCTAAGCTCACGTGAGTCATGCTCTGTGTGAGAAACAAGAGGTAACAACAACCCTAACGATGCACAATTTAATGTCATGTAGGACGTATAAAGGACTATTTCATAGTTTGAATGGCATGTGTCAAGGACATGGGGTGCTTGGAAATTTAACTTCTTGCCACTCGGATTAATAGTTTAATGTCATGTTGGACCATAGAGGGGCTAAGTAGTTTAATGTACTGCAGAAAGGACAAAAGGGACCATGCAGTTTAATGTCTTGATGTGAGGACTATAGGGACCGTGCAGTTTAGTGTCTTATAGTTAGTACTATAGGTATTGTGCAGTTTAATTTCTTACAGTGAGGACTAATGGTGCTGCACAGTTTAGTGTCATGTAGTAGGGACAAATGGTGTTATACTATTTAGTGTCATGTAGCAGGGACAAAAGAGGTGTATTTGTGTTACAAAAAAATTTTCTTCATTAATCTTTCATTGGATGGAGTTGTAATGAGTTCTCCATCCATTAAGATTAATGAATAAGCTCCCTTGGAGTAGACCTTATGTATTTATTAAGTTCCTTCCCACTTTGGCTCAAGCTTTGGAGTCTTCTTTCCTGCTATCAATGGAGTTCTGAGGACCAATACCAATTCTCCTTGAATGAATGAACGATGATGATCTTATTTATTTAAATATTGTGTTATTCGATTCTGATAGACTTATAGGTGGTGCATGGTGCACAATATTTTTTTGTCTAATTGTTCCAATTCATCAAATCACTTCTGAGATTGTTCATCTGAGGATGACTGATCACAAATGGATACTTTTAGCGAAGGTAATTGAACCTCAATGGGCAAGACTGCTTCCGTTCCATATACCAATGAATATGGAGTTGATCGTGTAGCAGTGCGAGTGGTGGTCCGATAAGACCATAAAGCAAGAAAACATTTATCAGGCCATGATTTCTTATCTTTATCCACCATATTTTGCAGTATGTTTGATAGAGTCTTATTGAAGGCCTCTATTTGGCCATTGTCTGCTGCATGATACCGAGATGAATGATTGGATTTGATGTTGTATTCATGATACAACTTTCTCACCTCAGATGAACAGAAGTAGGTGCCATTTTCCATCAATATGGTATGAGGGAAACCAAATCTGGTAATGATGTTAGACTTGATAAAGATATAAATTCCTTTAGAACTACCTTCTTTGAGATGTATTTCCTATACCCATTTGGAAAAGAAGTTAGTAGCAGTAAGAATATACTTAAAGTGCTTGGATTTAGATGGAGGATAAGGTCATAATACATCCATTCCCCATATAGAAAATGGCCATGAGTATTTAGATATGTGAAGAAACTCTGGGGGTTGATGAATTAAGTTGGTACATACATGGAAATAATGACACTTCTTAGTGAAATCAACACAATATTGCATCATAGAAGGCCAGAAGTATCCATGACTTCAAATTTGACCATAAAGTCTATTTCCAGACTGGTGGGCACCATAAACTCCTCCATGTACTTAATTCATGACATCCATTGTCTTATCACGATCAATACATCTGAAGAGAATTCCATCAAAACCTCACTTTTAGATAATTTTTTGGTGATCTGGGCTATCATAAAGAGTAAAACTGACCACATGTCGCTGGACTTGTTCTTCCCTGAATCTATCAAGTGGGAGTGTTCCATTTTGAAGGTATTCCCTGATATGTGGCATCCATCCTATAGTATGACCATATGGTTCAGAAATGGGACTGATTTCATTGATTTCTGCTGTTCCGATTTGAACAAAAGGTGAAACTACATGACGGTGGGAAATACTGATGATTGTTTCATCCCGATTTGGTTTTTCCAGGGCTGTGGCTACATTAGCCAGTGCATCAGCATGGGCATTTTGTGATTGTGGGACATAATAAAATGTTGGTTCCGAGGAAAATTTCACCATTAAATATCTGACGTAATAATACAATGGGATTAACTCTTCTTTTCTGATGGCATAATCCCCATTGATTTTTTTGATTATCAAATCTGAATCACCTTTTACCCTCAAGTGATTCACCTATGCCTGAAGCGCCAATTCCAAGCCTGCGATGGAGGCTTGATATTTTGCTTCATTATTTGTACTGCCTTCCAAAAATAAGAAGGAATAGGGTAGCACAGCCTTTTCTAGGGAAATGATCACGATTCCTAACCCAACTTTGTTGAATTTGGGGTCTTCCATTTATATTCTTGTTGGACTTTTAGAGTAACGATCAAAGTACATATCCCATGTTTAAGGATTATCGTGAATAAAGAAGAATACCTCATCAAGAAGTTCAATATTTATAAATTCATCTTCTACAGATGGATATTCAATAAGGAAATAGTCCATATTTGGCCCTTTATTTACTTTTGAGACACACACTAGATATCAATCTGCTGCAAAATAACTTCCCACCTTGACAGACGTCCTGTAAGAATTTGACGACTAAGGATAAATTTGAGTGGGTTATTGCGAGATACCAATTGGATCTCATGATGTTGTAGGTAGTGTCTCAATTTATTAACTACAAAGATTAATGCCAGGAAGCACTTTTCAATACTTGAATATTGAGTTTCTGCCTCAGGCATAGTCCAACTGAGATAATAAATGTTGTTTTCATTCCTAGTATCATTCTTTTTGGAAATGAAGGCACCCAATGATCACTCTAAAGCTGTCGCATAGAGAATAAGTGGTCTTCCTTCAACAGGTGTCATTAATACCTATGGACTCATGAGATATCTATCATGAATATTGAATGCTTCTTGACATTCTTCATTCCACTAGTAGGTGACTTCTGTCTTCATTAATTGGGTGAAGGGTAAACACTTGCCTTCCAAATTGTCAATGAAATGCCGAATATAGGCCAAGTGTCCTTGAATTCCTCTTAATTCTTTCAAATTTCAAGGAGGTGATATACAAGGATTGATTTTTTCTTTCTCAGGATCAACTTTGATACCACGATGGTGTACAAAAAAGATGAGAAATTTTCATGAGGTTACCCCGAACGAACATTTCAAGGGTTTACTCTTCAAATTGTGTTGTCAAAGTTTGTTGAATATGATTTCTATATCGGCCAAGTGATTAGAACGTTGTATGGATTTAACCACCATATCATCCACATAACATTTGACAAATTTCTCTAAAAAGGATATGAAGATATGGTGCATGGAACGTTGATGTGTTGCAGCAGCATTCTTTAGGCCAAAGGGCATTACCCAATAGCAAAACACACCATGAGGGGCTCTGAAAGCAATAGACTCCTCACCCTTTGGGGCCATTCATATTTTATTATACCTAGAATAACCATTCATGAAGGAAAGAGCTGTGTATCCAGTAGTTGAATCAATTAAGAGTTTTGTGATCGGAACGTTAAAATCATCCTTAGGACAATGCCGATTAAGATCTCCGAAGTCAATACAAACTTCAATTTGTCCATTCTTCTTTTTCACAGGGACAATATTATCCAACCATTTGGGATATTGAACTTTTCTGATGAAGTTATCCTTGATAAGATTATCTACTTCAGCTTCAATTTTGGAGGCATAAGTTGGCTGTGTTCTTCTAGCGGCTTGCTTGAATCCTCGATATTCTTCTGGAAAACCCAAACGATGAGTGGAAACATCGGGATCAAGACCTATAATTTTGATATAATTCCAAGAAAAAACATCTCGATTTAGCTTTAACAATTAAGTATACATTTCTTGCTCTTTAAGATTCACAACCGCACTAATTAAAGTGGGGCATCGATCTTCTTTTGTACCCATATTTATTTCTCTGAGTTCATCCAACGTGGTAGAGATACCCTCTTCAAATGACAGAGGAGCATCCCTATGATCTTCCTCTTCTTCTTCAATATGTGTTACTTATTTTGTTTCGACTTGCATAGTAGATGATGAAGCAGAATTTTCATGATCAGGGGAGAAATTAAAATTTGAACATCTTAAAGAAGAGACTACCATTTCTGACCTTATTGATGATGATAGGTCTTCCTGGGGTGATAGAGAGGAGATGATGGATTGAGAATCGACATCATTATTTTCCTATGGTTTTCCTATAACTTCTTCTAGTCTGGTTGATGAAGTATAGAATTTCCGAATTTCAGTGGATGAAATGAAGACATCTCCATTTAAGAATTCATCACTACTTGGTAAATCAATAATTTCTCTCATGTTGTCTAGCTCGATTGTCATAATTTACATTATGGAAGTTTCCATAAGAGTGTTTGGATTTAGTTCTATCCAGTAAATTTCACAGATAGGTGACACATAATCTTTACTCACATGTGTGCATGGGATTATTGGAATCTTTTCCAAATCATACGGAGCATTAATTTTGGTAACCTTCCTTGCTGTGGATTTTTCCTTTCCCTCCATGTACTAAAATTCTTACTCAATGTATTGAGATTCACATATTTTGAATGGGGATTTTTCACCATACAATGTCCCAATTTGACCATTGAAACAATATTTGAGACACTGATGGTATGACTATGCTATGGCCGCATGTTGATGTAGCCAAGGTCTTCCAAGAAAAATGATGAAATATGTGTCCTGACGAACAACCATGAAATATTAATTAGACACAAGATATCTAAACTGAATTCTGAGTGTAATCTTGCCCAGAGGTTCTTGTTCATTCTTATCATATCCTTGCAACATCAAAGTAGAAGGGGATAAATCAGATTCGGTGAGGCCCAATTGAAAAAGCGTACGAATAGGAATGATATTGAACCTTGATCCATTATCAATGAATTCTCGTCGAATGTCTACATCATTGACTTTTCCAGAAAAATACAAAAGTCTTATGTGCTCATGTACAACATCATCTTCATCTTCATCTGTAAAAGATATCACTGCATGGAATTCTGCAGAATCATTCTCTATGTGGTAGACCTCAGCCGAAGAAATTTCAGTTTCGAATTCTTGAGGACTTGATAAAGACTCAAGAGGTGCCTCTCGGATATCTTTTGTTATATTTAAAGAATATAGAATTGATAACATGGTCGGTACTTGGGAGAAATGTTTCATGAAATCATACTTTTGGTCCAAAGGTCTGCATTTCCCATCATGAAAATTTGGTTTTGCAGGTGCCTTTGAAGTATATGATTTGGTAGTAGATGAATCAAGTATCAAGGTAGGAGTTGGAAACACTCCTAGATTATGTAGATTAGACCGACATGGTCTATCTATTTTCTAAGAGGAAGAAGGTGTGACCTCAAATCGGTCTTCCAAAATAACTGCATTAGGACCGAATCTTCCATGTGTGGAAGAACTTCCTTGTTTCTATTCATCCCACTGAAGGGATTTTCCATGAGTTTCTTCCGCATATACAGTTCTAGCAGGGGTAGGATTTAAATAGTGGCTTCTGGAATATCCATGTCTCCCCCTGTATTTTAGACCTCTGTCTCTTCCTCTAATTCCTCTATTAGATGCAGGGAATTCAGGATCATCATAATCAAAACTGTCATTTTCATAAGGATCTGTTAAATGAATCATGTTAATAGAACCAAAGATCTATTCTTCATTAGATAAATATTCCACCTGATTATCCAGTTCATGTTTTTCCATTTGGTGGGGCGGTTCTTATGCTTTTGAAGCAGATGGCATGGAATCTTCCAGAGTCAATGACAATTTAGGCTTTGACATGAACTCATATTCTTCTAACTACTCTTCTTTCTCCAAACTATGCTACTTCTTTGAATATTTTCCTTTTAATGAAGGGGGTTTGGTTGTTCCATTCATATTAGAAAACATAATTGGGTGATTCAATTGTGTTCGTAAAATGCCATGAGTTCGGTTAATCATTTTCCTGACCATCCAATCATCATATTTCTGTGCATTTTTACTTTTGATAGCATGCCACTCGCCTTCTTCCTCTGGATCAGTAGTAGTAACACATGCTACATGGGTTGAAGAACCTTTTAGTTTTACCTGTCCTGAGTCCACCATCTTTTTTAGGAGTTATTTGAAGACAAAACACTCTTGAATAGGATGCCCCAACATCTGATGAAATGGGAAATATTTTGGGAGGTCTTCATCTCCTTCCTTGTTCGGCCTTTTGGGCCTTGAAAACTAAACTAGATTGTTTTCCAGAGCCGAGATGAAGTAACCAAGAACTTGTTCATTCCAGAAATAATAAACATTGTTATTAAAATCTTAAAAGTGATTCCATCTTTGATCTCTTTGATCATCTTGACAAGGCGGTTGTTTTTGTTGATGCTTAGGAGGTGGAGCCTTCGATATGATGAAGGTTTTGAATTGGAAGCAGGTATAGGTGCTTGTTTAAGTGTAACTGTAGTAGTCTTTGATTTCCCTATTCTATTTCCTAGAACTGATGGAATTACACAAGTTTTTTCCATAGTATTTGTAAGAGAATATTCGATCTGCTAAGCGATTGAAGTAAGGTCTCAAAACCCTCATGTGTATTTCACAGGGATCAACAGTGTGTGTAATTCATCACGTAGGTTTTCCACACATATTGGCAGCAACTCTTCTTGAGGGAGAGCTAAACTTAAGGAATATGTTAATCCCTTCCAGTGAGCAATGAAATTCAAAACTCTTTCATTCTCCCTTTTCTTACAATTGGTAAGATAAAAAACTATCATCTTTGGAAAAGTTGAGATAAATTGAAGAAGGAATTTTTTATGGAGATCCTCCCACCCAGTAATTAACCGAGATTGCAATATTGTGTACCATACGAAAGAAGGTCTTTATAATGATTGCACAAAACAACTGAGCTTAACAGCTTCTTATTGTTGAGGAGTTCCCATTATAAGATCACAACAAGAAAAAAAATGTGTTAGGTTTTGTTTTGGATCTCCTGGACCATTAAAAATTGAGAATGTGGTACTCTCCAAATTTGACGAGGGAGGATTTGCATCCACCCATTCAGGGTAAACTCTCATCTCTGGATGAACTAGTGCATGCATTCCTTCCATAGCTTCAAACTGAGCTATTTATTACTCAATGGTAGTCATTAATTTTGGAGAATCATCTGGTTGATCTTGGACCTGTGTAGGTGCAAGAACTAGAGTTTGGAAGGGTGGGTGACCGATACTGTCACTAATGGTAGTATTACCGGTTGTTGTTGCGTACGACCCATAGGATTAGACCTGTGAGGGTGTACTTTTAAAGGGGGATATTCTTGATCCATTTTAGTAGCTGTAACAAATTCCCTTGAGTGATTAACTCCAGCATGCTTAGGAGGAAGACTACCTTGAAGTAGTTCTGCATTTAACCTCATTAACTCTTTCATTTCTTCCTCTTGTTGTCAAAACCTTTCCTCAAATGAGATTGATTGACCATCTCCAAAGTTATGGTGGAATGTAACTTGAATTTTTTCCTTTCCCCTTGTTGGACCCATTTTGGGTAGGTGGGGAGTTGGTTATTTGAAGGAATACCTAAATTATGGGTAAGCCTTTGATTTCGGGTACGCACACCTTCTTCATTTGCCTCTATTTATACAACCTCTTGAATAGGAACTTCTTAATCCAATTCATATGAGTGAGACTCATGTTTTGGGGGGATCATTGACAACAACATTGATAACATTTATCGATGCATAACGCATTGCATCCGTTCTGTTAGTGCTTCTGTGATACTGTCATTTTCCATGTCCTTTATGAGACATTGCCTTTTGTTTGTTTGATCCCTCAAAAACTTCTTGATGAATCTTAATTTGGAGGGAATCTCTTGATAAATCAGATCTACTTTCCTATTGTTTCTTCTACCATAACCGAGAGAAGACTGACTATTGTTAAGGAAAAGATTGAGAATTTGAAAAAGTCCCCAGTCCGCTGGAATGGGGTTGTTCTTGTTTTTTCTGCTCAGCTCCTTGAATATTATCTATTTATCCTGAGGGTTGGATTAAAAGAGCCTCCAATCTGGCAAGCTGAGGTGGATCTTGAGCTTCTATATATGAAACGTTCATAAAATCCCTCTATATTTTGTATATTTTAGTTCGAAAATTGGTCGGATTCATCATCTGACATCCACTCAAATCGCATTGCTTAGATGACCGTTGGATTATTTCTGACACCTCTGTCACCTGATGATGTGCATGCTCTAAATGATAAGCCTATTAAATATTCTCATTTGCATGATTCAAGAGTAATTCGACATCTTGTTCTTTATATGCTTGACATTGGGAAGAACTATTTGAGGCACATTCTTGAGAAAGAATTTGATTACACACAAAACTAGCTGTATGTGGCCAGCCATGGGAAATAACATTGCATGAGATTGCTTTTGGCGGACTTTGTTGGTTGGATAACATAGTAAAATCTAATGCTCCATTAACACCCCATCCCCTTATTTGATTATCAGATGGAGCATTGGTAATTAACTGGCATAATCTTTTTAATATGCCAAGGCATGAACGCTGAAGGGCTCTCTGCTGCTTTTCAACATTTGGATGTCGAGAAACTGAGAGATATGCCAAGTCAATTTGGCATTGCAACCCATCTATTATCTTGACATGATTTTGATATTCATCATAAGATAATATTTTCTCTTTTTTAAGTGACAAAGAGTTTTCTATATGTTGAGATGAATATCATAAATACAATATTCTGTCAACATTTTTGGAATATCATACTGAGAGTCAGCCAAGGGACAAAACATGACTGGTATTTCACCTTTTTCCAGTTGTTTTATCATATTTAGTACTTCCTCATTGTCATTCGATGACGATTCTTCTACCTGGTTAGAAAAAATCTGGTGTTTCATTGTTGCTTCATCAGATTCAACAAGATTGGTAGAGAATTCATTTGTAAAATTAGAAGATAAATGACCCCAGGGTGGTTCAGAGAATGACCTACACCCCGGGATATCTTTTGTTTGAGAAATTATTTCACCTGCTAATGGTAATGCATCAGACATGACTGGACACACATTTTCAAGTGGCTCAAGATAAGTGGTCTTTCTTATTACTGCATTTTCCATTGAAGAATTTTCCATGAAATGTGGATTTCTACTGCGGAGAGGACTTTCATAGCTAAATTCATAATCATGGGAAGGATCACCATGGTGGGTTACAACAATAGATGAAACATCTTGCTCCTTGGTCTTCTGGCCATGAAGAGGGTTGTCGTGGCTCTCATCTGAAGATGATACTTCGAGATTGACCAAATTATCATGAAGGAAGACTTAATGAGGAAGTTTCTGATGAAGATCATTGGAATTATTGTTGTTACTTACAGAATTTGAAAATGATAGAGTATAATCTTGAGCTGTAATAGATAATTGTCTGAGGGCTTCAAGAACTCCAGCATTGAGCAAGGCATTATTACAGATTGGCTTCTAATTTTTCAACTTTGCTGGATGGGTATTTTTCTTGGAATCCTTCGTACTCACTTTGGAAACCACTTGTTGATGAAAGTGGTTATTATGGGAAGATTTATGTGCCAGCTCAATAGATATGTTCAGGTTAGGCTGATTATCTCCATTTAAATCGGGTGTATGTTCCCGAATTTATTGTTGGTATGACATGGGGGAGTATGCCCCCATGACCCTCCTGGACTGGAACAGAGGTGTGTATCTGCTCTAGAGTGACATGTTGATGAGCCACTCCATTGATAGGGATAGATTTATGTTTCTTCCCCTGTGATGTCGCTGAAGTTGTTATAATATTCTGATAGGTATCCAGAATATGGGTAGGGATTTGCTTCTACTCTTTCACCATTGTCATAATGTGCTTGGTGACTTCAGTAGTTGGAATGGGAATATACGTCCATTCCGTGTCTATAGTATGTGTATGTGCCTACTCCTGTCCTCTTTTTCCTATCAATAGATATTGACAGTACTTATGCGTAGGGTCATAGAGTTGAGTTTGATCCAAATTTGTCATTGGAGCTTTCTGACTGACTTCTCTGGGTGCTACCAAACAAGACTGTTGGTGGACATGATGAAAATTGGTAGGTGTATGTGCCTTCTGGATATTCCCCATCAAGTATGGCTGATGGATTTCCTTAAATAATAAAAAATGAGACTACTGACAGAATTGGTGATTGTAAGTAGGTGTATGTACCTATTTACAGGTGGTCACCACATTTGGTTGGTGATCTCCTTTGAAAGTAGTCAGACGAGCCTGCTGACTGGCTGATGAGTTATAAGCAGGTGTATGTGTCTTCCTATAGTACTCCGTCAGAATTTCCTGGTGGGATTGGTGGGTTGTTTCCAGACGAGCCCGCTGGACAACGGAATTAGAACGGATGGGTGTGTGTGCCCGCTCGTTTCATGCCATCAAGTTAGGTTGATGGACTTCTTCGGATGGGGAAGAGGTAAGAACCTACTCCGTATTGACTGAATTTCTCCTCCGATTATTTGTCTTGTATGCTCTGGTCTGAGGAACCTGAGCTGAACGCATAGAGGTGATACCCTCATCATTTTGAGGGTGCACTAACGTACGAGTTTGGTGGAAATTGTTGGTGGGAGTCCTTAGTAAGAACTCATGTCTTCTTGAATTGAGGCCTTGAGTGACCTCTTCATTCACCTACCTGTAATATGGGAGGAACTGGTTGTCGCGTTCCAGGTATAACGACCCAAAACGGTTCAAGATGGTGGTTAGAACTGCATACTTCTTGACCACTGGTCGTCCCTGTCCGGAAAACCAGGGTGAGTTATTAACTTAGAGTGCTTGTTGAGCAGCCTCCAGAGTCTGGATGGTATCGTGATGTTGTTATTCCTTCACCAACGCATTTGAGACCCATCATTGAAGATTTTGAGTAGGTGATGTGATCCTCATAGCGGATGAGGATCCAGCAGGAGTAGCGGCCAAAGCATTCACAGGTGTAAACTTTAAAGAAGTCATTCTGTGTTGCAGAGAGATCTTGGAAAATAGTACATGTTTGATATAGTAGACATAATCAAGACAAGTCTTCCCATACTACATCTTTTGGATGAGCACTTATGTTATTGACTGCTTTATTGGCCCTCATATTGAGTTTAATAGTGGCCTAACAAATAAGTAAAACATCATTTTAACTTGGCTAAGGATTCACGTCGAGTTCACCATTTTTCTATTTCTTCTGGAAATGGGGATGACCTTGATTGTTTAAGGTTCAAACATTCCAATCAGTTTCTAATGGTTTTATTCATAGAACCAGAAACATCGAATGACTCTATATCCATCCGGACCTACTTTCCAAAGGTAGGTGCTCATTAGTCATGGACCGATGAGGCTTAAGAATATGCATTGGTCGAGAGGATGGGAGATCAGGCACATCACACCTTTTTGGGGGAAATTATTACCTAATCTGGGACTCTCTTATAGATTTTTTTTATGTTCATGAATCCTTATTAATACAACAAGAATAAAAATGAGTTTTCCTTTAGATTTAACAATCAATGGTTGATTTGTATGAGATTTAGAGAATATTTTATATGTATTTGAGGTTCTTCATCGATAGAGAATCATTTGTATGTATTAGATATTCTTAGTAAATGGTATCCTTCAATACATTATATACAAATCCCATGGTCATTATGATGACCATACTAGTTTTAAAGCCACTCAGTGGGGCACTTGATGTTTATAGTCTTTTAGAAAGATAGGGATTATTTCTGAGTTGGGAACGTACCCGCAGATGGGATACCTATGTATCGTTGTTAAAAAGGAATCGGAACCCACGTAGTTCAATAATAGAATATGGGGTTTTTTCATGGTTAATGGCCCAGAAACAAATTTCATGGTTACTTTCACACTCTAAGATAACGTGAGTCATGATCGGTGTGAGAAACAAGTGGTATCAGTAAATTTGACAATGGTTCCATGAATGATGAAGTTGTGAGAAATGATGTGGGGCTTATGTATGTATGACTGCCCAGGTAAATGAAGACCAGGAAATAGGAAATAATCCCAAGAAGTAGGGTCAATAAAGGAATTTGTATTTTATGGAGATTTGTAATTTTAACCTGGGACTTACTCTTTAAAAAAAATCTTAAATTAAGAGGGAATTATGTTTGAGTTTTATTCCTAAAAAGGAAACCCAAATCAAAAGAATTAAGATTAGGACTTACCCCTGAGAAGGAGGCCCACGTTATAGGAACTTATGACGGGGGCTTACTCCTGAGAAGGAGGCCCAAGTAAAAGTAACTTATGACTGGGACTTACTCCTGAGAAGGAGGCACATGTTAAAGGATCTTATTAATGGGACATACTCCTAAGAAGGAGGCCAAAGTTAAAGGAACTTATAACAGGGACTTAGTCCTGAGAAGGAGGCCCAAGTTAAAGGAACTTATGACTGAGAGTTACTTCTGATAAGGAGGCCTAAGTTAAAAGGATTAGGGATGGGGCTTACTCTTAAGAAGGAGACCCATGATAAAAGATCTTCTCATCTTAAAGGATGAGGTTATATAGGAAACCCCTAACCATGGTGACATAAAGCTTGTAATTCACAAGGTTTTGGGATAGGTTCTCCTGAAATTATTTTCAGATAAGGAATCCAACAAAATAACCATGCCATAAATGGATTTGAAGAGGGTTTTGAAGTCTATATCTTGAATAGGAGAGGTGTATTTTGAAGAGAGTAAGTGACTAGGATGGAGGCACTCAAGTACTCTTCTGGCGCACAAGTCTTGGTTACGCAAGTATACTTGTGTGACATGAGTCTCCTTGGGTGACGAATAATATATAGGGTAATACTTGGGTGACTTTGAACTCAATCCCTTAGTATCATCCCTAGAGGATTCCAAAAATGTGGTGTGCAAGTTCCCTTGATAGGGCAAGGTGGCACGCAAGTGTCTTCCTTCCCTTAAGTGTTGGACACTTAGGTGAGGAAGTATTGATGAGTTCTAATACTTAGGTCTTATTCTTCCTCTTTAGAGCTTCCATTCTAGGTAAAGAATTACTTTAGATGTGTTCGGAAGACGTCAGACAAAGACTTGGGTGACCAAATCTTGAATCTGAGTTTTGGAAAATTCGTCCTTGAAATGGGTGGCCCGCAGGGGCTATTTACAGGCCACTGAAAACCTTGAGAAAAAAAAGGAATATGGCACGCAATTTACTTACGTGACCCAAATGTGGTGCGCAAGTGACTTGCTTAACCAGAATAAAAATTATGCAACCAATTCATAAAGGTTTTCTTGTTCATTCCTTTTTCAATTTTTGATGTTCTTCAAAGGATGACTCTCTTTGTGCTTAAGTTATTCCCCTTATCCATTCATTATACTCTGTGATAGAAAGAAGTGTCAACATTATTTATATATTAATAATTGAATTTTATTAACATATTTTCATTAACTTATTTTTTGAAATTTTATGAAATAATTATTTTAATAAAAAACATTTTGGTGGATAAAAATCATTTTTTTAATTAGGTATTACATTTTTTATTATTAGTTCTAAAATAAATTATTTAAACTCATTACTAACAACACATAACATGGGTATTACTATTTGACACAATTATATCGAATGACCATTTTTTCGTTGACAGTATTTTCAATGACTATATTTTCAATGAACATATTTTCAATAGTTATATTAAATTTCTATATATAGGTTTATTGAAATAATTCATTTTATTCCCACTTATTTATTCATACATCTCATTTATATAGTTTATATTTTAGATCTCACAAAATTATTTCTCCTTTAATAGTGTTATTTATCTTTGTAGGTGTTGTTATAATAATGATGGTCTTTAAAGTCATTTGTTGCTAAAGTGAGATACTAATTCAAACTATATTTTCCTTTTAAATTTACTATCCCATTTTAACTTTGGCAGCCATAATCGATGTAATAATTTATGACATATACCAATCCACTTTATGTTATACATGTATTAATTTATATTTTTTGTAATGTTCCATTAAAAATGAGTAATGCTTCATTATCTTGTTTAATATCTTGTATGACCCAATCTATAATCATGCATTAATTATTTTAGAAAAATAGAGTGTGATTTATTATAATTTTTAGGAAAACATTAATGGATCTGATAACATGGGGTGTTATATATTATATTACATCTAATTACATAAGTGGAAGATTTTTATTTGAGATTAACCCCACTGATGGGATAACACAATGGGTTTTTAAAGTAAAAACGTTCAAACATTGGCTTAGTTTTTGTAATAAAATTAATAGTGAAATTAATTCCAATAACCTGAATTGGATTAAATGATAAAAATATGTCATGACCCACCATCACCAAGATAATTCAAGGGAATGAAAACTGGCATCCCATTATTTACTCAAGTCTAAGGAGAGATAATGACCCCTGAGTCCTTCCTTCAATAGGCCCTGGAGTGGTGACTAGCACCAAGGATATATAATCATATGTAATATGGAAGGCATTATCCTTTTTTTAGTAGGATTGTGAGATTTGATTATAAAAATTCAAAAAAACTCAAAAATTGAAGGTAAAAGTAAATCCAAAACCCATTCCCATGCGCATTTTCAAAGATAACCCTATACAAGTTCCGGAAAAACTCCAAAGGGAAGGTACAAAAAGAAAGAAAATAGCAACAGCAAATATCCCGACATCCAAGATAGTATGGTCTCGCATGGTCCCTAGAGTCCTCCTGTTAAATTTAAAATATTTTTATATATGTAGGGTGAGTATACATGTATACTCAGTAGAGAAAACAAAAATCTTATGTGCACAAGTTGGGAGGAATTCTAATTCCCCGATGAGAAAAAAAAAGTAATAACCAAATCATCTAGCAAAGAAACTATCCCCCCAACCTCACTAAGGCATACTCCCCAAATAATGTAAGTAAGGTAAAATAATAATAATATAACATCGATGTTTTGGTACCCCGCACCACTTTCCCACTAGTTATTGAAGATATCCTACGCGTCATACCTCCCCCGCCAATCTCATCATTGTCTAACTGTCATACCTCACCTGCACACACCTAGGCTACAACAACCACATGTCCTCTCCCATAGACACTTGGGCCACCACACACATCCCCACCAGCAGAAACCTGGGCCACAACAATCTATAACATGCCCGAACACACCTGTGCCAAAATAATAGTTCCGAAGCCCAAAGACACATGGGACTCATCTATAAGATTCTTGTGAAACAAACTCTACCATAACACACCTGGGAAAACCACCACCACATACCCTAACCGAAGAGTCTTGGGCTATAATATACCTCAGGCCATCACAACATGCATGAAGAGTCATGGGATACTTGGGAGAGGGAGTATAAATGAGCTAATAATCAGCCACCCAATATGATGTTGGAAAAAACACCATCCCCGATGAAATGGGGGTGATTAGCATGAAGTTATCAACTTGGGTGGGTTCTGAATAAGAAACATAAAAACTAAATTTATACACATAGGAAAGAAATCACTCATCTAAACCTAATGGTTCCAAAACTAGCCCATGCACAAATAACCTCATTACTATTCATTCATACAAAACACAACAGCCAAAACCAGAGCACAACTCATCCCTAGAAAACAATTCCCCATTGCACCCATTCTTGTTATCATGTTCCAGTGATCCTGTTTAAATAATTCCTCACTATCGGTCAACTAACAGGAATATCCACAAGCTATGGAGGCAAAAAAATCCAAATAATGATTTAAGCATTCACACCCTATTCTTTTGTAATGTCACAACAACAGAACAGATCCTTGAAATCCCTCAATGTACTGGGACCAAACCAAGACCCAACATATGGCCCCACACGGCCCTAAATCCACAAACTAACAGCTGCACAACAAATGATCCCATCCCCATCCATGTCACCTCACATGCATTAGGTAGAATAAACATACACATCACCAAAATTGAGAATGGGAGTTCTAAGATTAAATCACACCATTCATTATGTTTCATCTTTCCGTTTTGTTAAACGGGGTGATCACACAAGGATTCTTGTTCATTGGGCATCCATTCAATCAATGGAGTTTACGTGATTAACCAGTTTCCATGTTATAGCCATTCAATCATAAGATTAACCAGAAAACAAAAGTTCATTAGTGTGCAAGTAAGGAACATGAACGACCATTATTTTCATTGGGCATAATCCCATACAATTCACAACACATAAAAAGGATAAACACTACTACAATAAAGCCCTTTAGCGACCGCCAAAATCGGCCGCTAAAGGCCTTTAGCGACCGCTTTTTGCGGTCAACGTTGCTCCGTCGGTAAAGACCAATAGCGACCTCCGACGGCGGTCACTATAGATCCTTTAAAAAATGTCGCATTTCAAGTGTACAGAACACCGGTGGGGTGTAGGGAGGCATATGTGGGGACAAGGCCAGATGAGGACAGGGACGGTGGTATGGGTCGCCGGCCATGGTAGCTTCGCGGTGGCCAGAGGGATAGGCGGGTGCGACATTGAGGGGTTTATGGAGTGCGGTCAAATGTCAGGGGTTGTAAGGTTCAGCAGTAGATGTTATTAGGCTAAAGGGAGGTGATGGAGGGTGGAAACGGGGTAGACCAAGGGTTGTAGGGCCAGCAGAATCGGTGGATGGGATGTTGCAGCGGTGATTTGGGGAAGACAACGGCGGGGGGTAGGAAAAATCCCGCCTATTTTTTCTTCAGCATTAGCGGCCGCCATTGGTGGTCGCTAATACTATCAATAGAGACCACCAATGGCGGTCTCCCAATCCCAGGGGTGAAAAAACTATTATTTCTAGTAGTGAAACGATTATAGCATCACTATCAAACACACACATTCATTCTTTAAAACCCATTTATTATCTTAATTAAGGTTTGGTTTTATCTATCCATGAAAGAATATTATCTTACCCACCCCACATGATACACAGTAAAGAGAGATGAAAGAAGACCCAACTTAGTTGATCACGGATTGACGTTTCTTCCTCATGCCAAAAACTAGGGACGTATGACATGCACAGGAGAAACTTCAAGGACTCCAAGAGTGGGCAGGAAAGGCTCCAGTATAGGTACACAACTAGCCAGATGAAGAGGGACTCCAAATGCACTAAGGGAAGGAAACGAGACCATCCAAGATGAATAAAGAAACATCATTTGATAAAAGGAGAGATCCTGGAGTTATGGGATATGAAATTATGAATGGATATGAAGGTGAATTGTAGTTTCTCCATGAATTTGGGTGATTACACATGATAGAATTAAATTTATCTTTAATAATTATCATAGGATAGGTTTCCATAAGAGCTGTGAGTTAAAGGATACCATTTAAATAGAGGAAAACGCGTAACAGTGAAACCCAGCTTGGGTCCGTCAAGGGTTGTCTCACTCTTGGGGATTAGAACATCATTTATGGTCTTGAAGAAGACCTCATGCAACTTTAAAGAGGTATTAAACCTTCAAGGAGTCATTATCAGAAAACTAAGGAAAGCAACCCCCAACTACACCTCGTGTCACCGATCAGTGACACATGACTCACCAATCGATGACACACTGATGGGTGACACCACAGTGACACCATGTCACCAACACCGTCGCCCTCCCGACTCAATGATAGGGTCCAGGGCACCCCAAAAAAGAAATTTTGGAAAAGTAATGGACCAGGATGGTCTAGGCCATTACATCTGATACCTCTCGAACTATTCTCATCCTCGAGAATCAAAACAAAACCCGAAGAAAAGAGAGAGGTCCTAACAACCACCTCGGAAGATACCACTCGCAGCTTAACCACCCTAGAGTTGTTAAAAAGCTAAAACAAACCTTGATCTCTAGGAACCCCTCTCCCTCATCTGTCTTCCAAAAAATACGGATACACTACTGATCCCCTCCCCAAGGTAACCGTTGAAACATACAAAGGTCACACCATCTAGTCATTTTGATTAAGAATTCCCTTCCTCCATGTTAAGATACTATCCTCTTTAGGTGGCACTGACTCACCCGCACAAGCTTAATAACAGCAAAATTAATGCGTCTTGATTAGGGATCAGGTCCTCCCCTCCCCACTGTCAGGACTCTTCACACACATTCAGAGAATAAGGGAAACATCCCATCTCATAGTTAACAATATCTAGCACTACAACACGAACAAGAACAAAACAAAATAGAAAAAAACTAAAAATAGATCTGGGGACTAGGCACATATATATGCCTCCCTTTCCTAGGTACTCTCCTCGTGGATACCATTCCTCCATAACACATGAACCAATGGAATAGTTTGTCCACAAAGCACCTTCTCTCTATGATCCTCGATCATTACTGGTCGCTCTAAAAATGTCACATCATCCTCGAAATCCCACATTCCCTGGTCAAGGATGTGTGAATAATTATGTAGATAATTATAGGTATGAGATTTCGGGAAGACACTTTTCACCCTCTGTAGCGGCAGTTGTAGTTCTAGATGATAAGCCACTTCTCTGACCCACCACAAAAAACTCAAAGGGTCTGTCAAACCTGGAATAAATCTTACTTATCCTACCGAACCTTATTTCCCTCGGCGATGGAAGACCTTCAAGAACACATGGTCTTCATGCTCAAACACTAAGGTCCTCCTCGTACGATCGACATACGACTTCTGCCAGTCCTAGGATACCTTCTTTCCCTCACAGATAGTCTAAACCTTCTCCATTTTTCTCTACACTAAATCTGGGCCAAAAACACCTACCTCCCCATCCTTGGTCCAGGACATAGGTGAATGGAACGACCTCCCATACAAGGATTAAATTAGATCCATTCCAATGATAGATTGATAGCTATTGTTGTAGGAAAAAACCACCAGAGGAAATTGTCATACCTACAATCCCCCGACGTTCAAAACACATGCTCGTAATATATCCTCCAACATCCGGATGGTCTGTTATGTCTTCCCATCCGTTTGGGGGTGGAAAGTAGTGTTGAAACATAGCTGGGTGTCGAAATCATGTATCAATACTTTCCAAACCTGTGAGGTAAACCTTGTACCCTAATATGAGACTATAGACCTTGGAACTCCATGAAACCACACTACCTCATTCATGTATCTCTATGCTAAGGCATCCTCCACACTCGACAGCTTTATTACCAAGATGTGAGATGATTTCATCATCCAGTCCACCAATACCCAGATAGCATCACAGCTTTCCTTGAACCCTTGGTAGTCAAATAAATAAATCCATCAATATGTTATCCCACTTCCACTCAGGGACATCTAAAGGCTACAACAGACCCCCCCCCCCCCCATAGAACATGGTGATCAATATTCACATGCTGAAACACAAGGCACTTTTCCATGAACACTTCCACTGCATGTTTCACCCTAGGCCACCAAAAATGACTCTACAATACTTAGTACATTTTGGAAACTTATGAGTGTACCACCATGTGTAAGTTGTGGGACTCTCCAAGAACTCTCTCGTGCATTTCCACTAGGACGAAAAACATTCCATGGAATAGTATCTGATTCTATCTGCCTTCCAACCATCCTTCTAGAGCATTTCCCTGGATAACATGATCGTGCATCACCTCACTCTCTATGTCTCTCCACCGAGACTCTTCAACCTTCCACAATAGAGACGACTGGACTATCATCTGAAATATACAACCTCTACCACCATACACCCTTGCATCCAAGTGTAAGGTATCTAAATCCTCCATTTCCTTCCAGGCATCCATAGATTCCTGAACAGCTTCCCCCTACGACATTCTGCTCAAGGCATCAGCTAAAATGTTCCCCTTACATTCAATGTATAGTATCTCAATGTTTTAAACCTGAAAAATATTCACCCACCTTCGATGTAGCAGGTCCATGTCCTACTGGGTAAAGATATACCTTAAGATCTTGTGATCCGTGAAGACCACAATGCACTCCCCAATGTGGTAATGCCACCCCAACTTTAGTGTGAACATGACCGCAACAATCTTCACATCGTGGGTGGCATAGTTAGGATCATGGGCATATAAATTTCTGGACTGATAAGAGATCACCCTCTCCTATTGCATCAGTACACAACCCAAGCCTTTGCATGAAGAATCAAAGAACACCTCAAACATCACCCCTTCTTCTGGAAACCTCAGCACTAGGGAACTAATAACTTCCCTTTCAGGTAACTCAAGGATACCTGGCACTACTCTCTCCACACAAAAGCCTAGTATTTATTTTTCAAGGATGTCAAAGGTGCTACGACTCCAGAGAAGTTGGGCACGAATATCTTGTAGTAACCGGCTATACCTAGGAAACTTTCAACCTCTACCACTCTCTTAGGTGCTGCCCAAGAAACAAAAGTTTTGACCTTCAATGGATCCACTGTTATTCCCTGATCGTACACCACATGTCCAAGGAAGTGAACCTCTCCTATCCAGAACATGCACTTGCAAAACTTCCCGTAGAGTTGGTTCTCTCAGAGGACCTCCAAAACCAACCCCAGATACTCAGCGTGATCCTCCTATGATCTTGAGTAGATTAGGATGTAATCAATGAACACAATGATGAACCAGTCTAGAATCTCGTGGATAACATAGTTCATGAGCCTTATGAACACAATAGTTGTGATCGGAACAACAAACATCATGACTACGAACTAAATGTGACTATACCTGCGCCTGAAAGAAGTCTTTGGGATATCACTATCTTTGAAACTTAACTATTGATATCCAAATTGCATAAACATTTTAGAGAACCAACCTTCTCCCCTAAGCTGGTCAAAGAGATCATCTATCCTCTGTATAGGGTAACAGTTCTTGACTGTAACCTGATTCTGTCTTTGGTAGTCTATGAACTGCCTGAGACCATCATTTGCCTTCTTCGCGAATAAGACCAGAGCACCCCATGGAGACACGCTGGGTCAAACAAAACCCTTCTTCATTAGATCTTCAATCTGAATCTATAACTCTAGCAACTCAGAAGGCACCATCCAATAAGGAACCATCTAAATATGATGGGGATGAGGTTGCAAGTCTATCCCGAACTCAACATCACATTGAGGGGGTAGAGTCACCCCCTCTCCAAGGAAGAATTCTAGAAATTAACTGAAAATCCCCATGACTTCCACCATATATGTATCATTCGACTCCACAGATAGCTCAAATAATAAGGATAGAAGGGGTCCACTCGCTGGTTTCCCACCTAGAAACCCAGCTAGTCGATAAAATTCACACTTTGTCCGCCCAAATCTATAAACAAGACCAATCTTAAGAAGAATTTGATAATGGAACACAGAGATAACAGCCATTAGATGTATATAGTGACATCATAAGGATGAATTAACAGAAAAAGAAGGTCCCCACTAGACTGATGTGGCCCCAAAATTAGTCTAAATCCCCCAAAAACATAAGACAATCTGGTCTGACCTCCGACTAGCGTACTCAAAAACAGGGGCATGGGAAGTCTCTCTACGTCTAGACCCAAATCACAGGATAAACTGGGTGCAACAAAAGAGTGGTAAGCTCCTAAATCTAACAAGGTGACAGAAATATTGCTAAACAAGGTGATCGTACCTCGAACGATTTCTGGCCTAGCTGGAACTACTGCCACTGTAGTGTGAAACTACCCTTGCCCAGCACCTCTTCCCCTCAGCTATCAGCTGCCTCCCCGACCATGACCTGGTGGAGGTCCCTTAGGAGAACCCTCAGGTCGGCCTCCTCCTATAACTTCTCCTATCATAGGATCAAGAGCTTGATATCCCTGCTGCTGCTGCTGAAAGGGTCTGGCTGGAAACTACTTCTGCTGAGGTGGCGCAGAACCTGGCAACCCCCATTGTATTGAAATCGCTCTGGGAACTGATTCTGATGGAACCCACAGCTGCCACATTTGAATAACCTCGGCCCTGGGCCCGTAAGGAAAGGGTGAGGACTGGGAGATCAAAACCAGAACTGTTGGGGCCTTCTCCCCACTAGATAAAACCATTAAGTCCCTGACACAAGAGGCCTGCTGATGACGTCCTTCCCCTTTGGTGAGACCAACTAGATCCCCTCTCGTGACACACCTCCCAATGTGTTCATTCACTCCACCACTTCAGCCATCTTTTGGACCTCCATGTATGTTGGTAGGATGAATGGAGGAACAAAATACTAAAGATAATGTTAGAGTGCCTCCTCTAAATGCCTCGCCTGAGACTCATCATTTAGAAAATGGTCCAGAGAAAAAATAAGAAGACCCTTGAACATGATCCCCATCTCCCTCAGTGACTTATTCCCCTGCTGAATGGAGAGTAGATCCATCCTCTTCTCTTCCATGATCATAGAAGAAATGAATTCTTCCCAGAACTACTTCTCAATATCAGCCCACAAAGTCCCACTCTCAATCCTCTCTCCGAGGTATAGCTTCCACCACTAACACACTGATCCTCTCATCTAACTGACTCCTAATAGAACCCAGTACTTAGACGAATCCAAGATCAAGCTGAAATCTATCACCAACTCCTTGAGCTAGTCTTCAGTCTCCATGTCTGAGAATCTACCCCCGTACTTCTTAAGGGTTTCTGCTGAAAGGCACAAAGCATCTCCTTCCACTGGTCGTCCTCCTCTTCTCGATCAGTCCTTTGATGATCAGTCAGATCGGCCTCCTAGGCCTCGATCTCCTGCATTAATCATGGTCATCATTCGAGTACCATAGCTACATGGTAAACAATAAATTCCTAATCCCAAGTAGTGTAGAATATTGCTTTTAATATTTTTCTTAAATATGTTATTTATTTATGTTCCCAGAACACCCAGAACACACAAGAATTGGAGTCATAATGATTCATGTATCTTTCCCATGGGTCTCTAACTTGCAATCAGGGTAGCCTCATGTGGTCGTTCGGTAGGTCCATAGTCCTTGCATCAGATCATGGGGGGTAATAAAATCTTGTGTCCTAGATGGTCTTCCCTGGCCTATTTTTTCACCATGATTTCCTAACATTGGTTCCCTACTATTCCATGCAATCCTTACTATTCCTATCCTATATCTCTATCCTATCTCTCAACCATCTCCTTTGAAACCATTATGTCATGACCCGCCCTCACCAAGATGAGGGAAGGGATAACAAACTGCTAGACCCTTCCTTCCTCAATTCGTATGAGAGATAATGACCCCACGAGTCCCTCCTTCAATAGGCCTCAGAGTGGCGACTAGAACCAAGGGTATAGAATCAAGCATAATACAGAAGGAATTACCCTTTTTATAAAGTATTATAGAGAGATACGATGGTAAAAACACAAAAAACTCCAAAACTAAATGTAAAAGTAAATACAAAACCCGTTCCCAAGTCCATGTTCAAAGATAAACCCATAAAAGTACAAGAAAAAATCTAAAGGAAAAGTAACAAAAGAAAGAAAACATAAACAACTATTGTCCTCACATCCAAGCTAGTACAGTCTTGCACGGTCCTCGAACTCCTCCTGGAAACATGAGAATAGTTTTATATATATAGGGTGAGTATACAAGTATACTCAGTTGGGAAATCCAAAAGATCATGTGCTCGAGTGGGGAGGAATTATAATACCCTGTGAGAAAAAAGGAGATAACCAAAGAACCTAGCAAAGAAACAATAAACCCATACTCACCAAGGCACACTCACCAAATAATGAATGTCAGGTAAAATAATTGTAATATAATATCAATGTTTGGGTACCCCACACCACTTTCCCACTAGTTATTGAAGATATCATATGCATCAGACCTCCCCCACAATTCTCACCACAGTCCCACTTCCATACCCTATCTGCACACACATATGATACTAAAACTGCATTCCCCCCCATAGATGCCTAGTCCACCACACACATCCCCACCCAGAGACACCAAGGCCACAAAAATTGCTACCACACCCGAAGAAACTTGTTCCAGAATAAACACTGGCATGACTGCAGACATGTGTGCATCATCGAGAGGATTCTTGGGAAACAAAACCTACTCGCACACACTTGATCCAACCACCACAACATACCATGGCCAAAGAATCTTGGGCTAAAATAGACCTCAGGGAAACACAGATTTTATGATGTATCAGGGATACTTGGGAGAGGGATCCAAAAGTAGCTAATAATCATCTACCCAATATGATGTTGGGAAAAACACCCTCCCCCATTAAATGGGGGCGTCCAGCATGAAGTTCTCAACCTAGGTGGGGTGAAAATAAGAAACATAAAAAGTAAATTTATAAAAATAATTAAGCAAACACTCATACCAACCTAAGGGTTTCGAAACTAGCCAATGCACAAACACCCTCCTTACTATTAATTCATACAAAACAAAATAGCAACAACCAGAGCACAACTCATCCTTAGAAAATAATTCCACGTTGTACCCATTCTTGTTATCATGTTCTAGTGATCCTGTTTAAAATTTTCCTTACCACCAGGAAAATGATAGGAATAGCCACAAGCCAAGGAAGGAAAAATAACCAAGCAGTAATTTAAGAATTCAAACCTGGTTCTCTTGTAAAGTCGCAACAACAAAAGGGATTAATGAGATCCCTCAAAGTACTGAAACCAAACCAAGAACCAACATACGGCCTCACCTGGTCCCAAATACACAAACTAAAAACTTTACAATAGGGGATCCCATCCCCATCCATGTCACCTCATAAGAATCAAAATGAACAACCATACACATCACCAAAACAGAGCAAGGGAGTCCTCAGATTAAATCACACCATTCATTAAGTTTCGTCTTTCTGTTTGGTTAACCGAGGTGAACACACAAGGATTCTTGTTCATTGGGAATCAATTTAATCAACTAGGTTTACGTGATTAACCAATTCCATGTTACATCCATTCAATCATAGTATATCCCAGAAAACAGAGGTTCATTAGTGGGCATTGAAGAAACACCAATGGCAACAATTTTCAATGGGCATAAGCTCGTATAATTCACAACACATAAGCAAGGATAAAAGAGTACAACCTCACCATCAAACACACCACTTCATTATTTAAAAACCATTTATTGTATTCATTAAGGTTTGGTTTCATCTATCACTGAAGAAACAATATTGTACCAACCCCTCACGATACACAGTAAGAAAATATGAAGAAAACCCCTACTTAGTTGATCAAGAATCAACATTTACTCATCGTGCCAAACACTGGGGGTGCATGACATGCAAGGGAGAAACTCCAAGGTCTCCAATAGTGAGTGGGAAAGGCTCCAGCACGAGTGCACAACCAGCCTCGGGAAGAGGGACTCCAAACGAACCAAGGGAAGTAAAAAAGACCATCCAAGAAGAAAGAAACTATGTGTGATAAAAGCCAAGATCCTAGAGTTGTGGGATATGAAATATTTAATGGATTTAAAGTCATATAATGGTTTTCAATGCAATTCGGTGGTTACACATGATGGAATTAAATTTTTATTTAATAATTATTATTGGAAACGTGGCTATAACAGTTGTGAGTTAAAGGACTAATTTTAAACAGAGGAAAACGCATAACAACAAAACACAACTTGGGTCCGTCAAAGGTCTCCCCACTCTTTGGGATTAAAAAATCATTTATGGTCTTCAAAATAGCCTCATAATACTTTAAAGAGGTATAAAACCTTAAAAGAGACGTTACTGGAATACTGGGGAATGAAACCCCCAACAACACCCCATGACACCGATCAGTGACCCACCAATCGATGACTCAGTGATACATGTCAAACAGATTAGGGAGACAAATTGGTGACTCATGTATCATGGATCAGGGAGATCGATCAGTGACACACTGATTGGTGACACCACAGTGACACCCTTCCACCGACACTACAGCCCTCACAACTCATTGATGGCATCCAGGGCATCCCAAACACCATAATATGGAAATGTAATGGACCAAGAGGGTCTGAACCATTACAAAATATGATATATTTAAAATATTAAACATAATTAAAATATAATTTATCTTTATTGGTAAATTATAATAAAATGCATTTTGAATTATAATTTGTTATTTTTCAGTATTCCTTAAAGAATAATGTTTTCCAGAAAAATCCCAAAAAAAATCTCTAAGATAATAAAGATATTATAAATTGAAAAATGGAGTTTATTTTATCAAATAAATTTCTAAATATATGTAAAATTAAATTTTTTATATTTCACATAAGTATAGGAAAAGTCGTTTTTTTAGAATGTAGTATTTTTAAACATATAATAACATTACCAAAAATTATATCTTTCATTATCAATATGTTTTATTTATTTAAAACCATTATAAAAATATTTAAAAGGTATTTACCACTATTCATTTTACTAATTTTAGTGGATGGATTATAATTATATCATTTAAATAACTATAAAAATAAAAGGATGTTGTGTAACCTACACCAAGTTTGTGTTTTGTGTTAACTACACCATGTCGGTGTGGCGTGTATCATATTCCAAGTCACAAGCTAAGCTCGGTGTTCTATGTAGATAAGGCTACAATTTTTTTATGTTTAGTGAACTATTAACTTGTTGTTGTATACAACGCGACCCAAAACATAGTGATTTAATATAAAATAAATTATTTTCAATGTTAAGTGAAAAGAAAAATATTGCAAAGGTTGACTTATATAGAAAAAAATAATTCACCAAATAGCTCAGTGTAACATTTTTAAATCTAAATTTATATTTAAGATTTCTTTATTTGTTCAATAATTATTTAGTTTTTAGATTTGGATCTCATTCTAAAACATTATTCTATTAAAACTGGGGTTTTAAATTGGTTGACCATTCGTCAAGGAATTGAGGTAGGTGTTTTATAATGAAAATCTCAAATTCATTATTTTAATTATGTGTATTTAATTTTAAAATTTATATTTTTTTATCAATTTTTTTCTTGATTCAATTAATTAACTTGGTGAATTTATTAATCGAGGGTATGTGAAATTGGTGATTTTGAAAAATTATTGAATTGAGATATTTAATTATTGAATTCAATATGAGATATTGAGTTTATTGAATTGAGATAATTAATTTATGAATTAATTATGAGATTTTGAGTTATTTTATTTGAGAAAATTAATTAATGAATTAATTATGAGATTTTTGATTTTTTTGACATATTTATTTGTATAATTAATATTGAGATATTGATATTTTGGTTTTGAACAATGAATTGTGGAATTGATTATGAGAATTTGTATTTTAATGCTTAGATAATTAATTTTTGATTAAATTTTTAAGTATTGAGATTTTGAATAAGATAATTAATTGTGGAATTAATTATGAGATATTTAATTGGTGCATATTGATTAATTAATCAATGAATTAATATATGGGATTGACATTCATAATTAATTAGGGAATTAATTATGTATTTTTTTTGTGATAAACTAATTATTGATTTAGTAATGAGATGTAGATGATAAATTAATTTTATAATTAATTAATAAGACTCGTATGAATAATTTATTAGTGATTTAATAATGGTTTTAATATACATAATTAAATAAGGGGAATTATATGATAATATTATTATTGAATCAGTAATGATAATGGGATGATTAATTATTTTTACAATTAATTAATGTGACTGATATAACTAATTAATTGGTGAATCAAATAATGGTATTAATATGAATAATTAATTATGGAATTAATAAATGGTAATTATGTGATGAACTAATTATTGAATTAAAAATGATTTTTTATAGATAATTAATTGTTCAATTAATTATGTGTTAATTAAGGGTAAAATATACATTCAGTCAGGTATTATGAGATTATGAATGGTAACCTGGTAATTTAGTTGATAAATTATTGATGGTAACAAGGTCATTCAATTGTGAACTCATGAATGATAACATGGTCATTCAATTCATAAATCATGAATGGTAACATGAAAATTTAATTGTGAAATGATGAATGGTAATATAATAATTCACGAAAAAAGTATGAATGGTAACATGGGAATTAATTTATTAATTAAAGAATGGTAACTTGGTAATTTTTAGTTATTATATCCCTTGGAAATAGTTTGTACTCTAGCATGGGATAAAGCAGGTATTGAAATATGATTTTCCATGGGAACTCAGGGGGTTTATGTGGTTAAAAAATAAATAAATGATAACGTGATTACTTTTTATTTATGAATTATACTTATTCCTTTATACAAATTCATACATTTTTATTGAATGGATATTGTTTTTTATTCCATTTATGGTGGCCTATTATGTTTTACTCACACCCTACTTAGTTTTCATGATCGGTACCTGAATAGATTTCATGGTTGTAGAACTGTATAAGGGAAAAGTCCATGATTTAGATAGATGAGTCATGGTGGATCATGCTTGGGGGGACATTTGTGGTTTGGGACCCACTAGGGAGTTTTCAGTGTCTTTGTTTTTGAGTTTCATTTTAACACTCAGATCATACTTTAGCATGGTATATCTAATGTTTAGTTTGATATTTTATAGTTAGTTTTGTTCATCCTATGATACTGGATAATTTTGGATATGGTATATACCATTTGGATATTATTTTATTTTTTCCACCGGTTTTTTTATAATGATAAAGATGTTGTAGTCTCCTAAAGATTGATATTTGAACCTCACTCCTAGTCTACAACCTCTAGCATATGGGAAGGAATTCCTAATGTCATGTGATTGAGTTGCTTGGGGAACCAGTGTGTGGCACCCAGTTTAGGATGTTACAACTTTCCTTGTGGTCTTCAATACAATCCTCTAGTTATCAAGATGCAATTACTTTCTATTGTAATAGATAATATAATGATATATAAATACAACAACAAACAGATCAAAGTAATATATAAAGATTATATTCATTAAATAAATTAGTATAGTGTGGTAATTAGTAATATAAAATGGAACCACTATATATTTTCCGTGCCCATACCTTGTATTGAATGTTGTCTTGGATAAATCCTCCTTTTAACCTCAATTGATAATATCCATAATTATGGAAAAAAATTAAAAAGTATTAGTCTATGCACATTTAATCATACAAGTTATCTATACATGTAGAGGATAATTTACCTTAGTTTTTATCTTATTTAGTTCCCGATAGTCAATATAGAGTCACAAAAATCCATATTTATTTTTTAATAAAAATAATAATTTTCCCCAAAGGGTAGACACCTTGTGGGGTAAATCCATTTTCACTATTCTACTGTAGTTTCTTCTATAATTCTTATAACCCAATCGAGGTCATTATATATGGAATCTATGAAATAGATATAGATCCATGTATGAGTTCTATTGAGAATTAAACAACATGATTAATTGGAAACTAGGGAACTCTTATGTAAATAAAAAACACCCACGCGATTGGCATATCATTTATGTGGAGTTTCTCCCCAACCAACTAAAAAAACACCCCTTTTAATAGGAATAAAGACCCATACAGTGGATGTTATTTCCAAAGGATGTTCATATTTATGATCAAATTAAAATATTATTAGTGATTGGTTTTGAATATAAAATTTGACTTAATTTACATTTAAATTGATCTATGATTTATGTTGATAAATAAAACTCATTCCTAAGATAACATCATATTCAACCAGGGGGAGAATTACAAGATTTACATGAATCACATTCCTGTAAACATCAAACGGAGAATAATCATATATTTGACATGTGAAAATACTACCATTAGTTTGTTTCAATATTAATTTGAAATCTAATTACAATGATGGTGTTTTGATTCCCAAAGAAAATAATATAGATATAAAATATTTGGTGGATCTAGAGTCAAATAAGGCATTAGTAGTTCTAGAGTGGTTACTATGTGTACTTTTAACCAAATCAGTATCATACACCTCATCCGAAATATTTATCACCTAAGATTTCACATTTTATCTTGGATTAATATGTTTCTAATATTGATCATCTTCACTAACATTTATATTATCTCACTGGTTATCATTATTTTCGCACTCCATGTATTTGAAACAATGGAGTGTGGTGTGACATTTTATATATCTTTATCTCTATTAAAATTATAAGCTAAATTATTTACATCACATGGAAATTGTATTTCCCAATAACCCTCCTTTACACACATAAAACATTTACCACTTCCATTTTAAAAATATCCTCCATATTTACTTCCCTACGTTAACCATAATGGAAGGCTCGTCTTATTCTCTCCATGGTTTTTAGAGATTCCTCTGAATGTTATCTTTCTTTTCTTATAATAAACCATGATATTTTTGGGTGACTCCAATATTAGTTTCTAACATAATATAAAATATATTAATGTATTCATAACTATTGAATTCCATTATGTATAACACCATTTGGAGAATTGGTTTTATGAATCTAAAGAATCGAATAACCTTTTATTCAGGTTATATGATAATACCAAAAGATTAACTTAGAGGACTATAAACATTTTCATCGTAGGTACCAACAGGTTTATCAAAATTCTAATTTAGGTGATTGAATTCACTCTCCAATGTTTTAGAAAGTGTATGAGGAATTATTTTATAAAAAAATTATTCTTTTAAATTCAATCCAATCCATAGACTCAATTTCATCATTTTTTGTATTTTATTCTTGATAAGAGACCACCATTAATCCACTCATCCTTTAAAATGATATAAAATCAATATAAAAATTTTATTTTATAAACATCATAGAATGGTAAATATCTTTTCATTTGTACTTCTATAATTCTCATTGACTGGTGGATTAGTGGACCCACTGGATGAATTTGGGTCTTTCCTCATAAGGGGCTTTAAAAATGGTGTTCCCTTATTTTCTCTTTTGGAATATTATTATAATTCATATCTTGGGAATTTCATGTATGTATAGAAATAAAATTTTTCAATCTAGATCCCATAACATTTAGTTTCCCAAGAGGGAAATCATTTCATATTCTATCACATTCATCATTAAGATGGTTTCTTCAGGTTCCACCTATTATATAAAACCTAAAAGCATAGTGTGGGAAACCATAATCATAGTGGTAAACCACCTAGTAAAGAAAAATAATCTAGAATAAGTATAAATTATGTCATCTTATTTTGAATATATGAAATATTAGTTTTATCTTATATTATTCATGGTCATCATCTATTCAAATAAATCATAATATAATGTAATGAAAATGAAAATTATGTCATTCAAATCCCTTGGAGTATCAAACAAGGTTTGCATAAATGGAACCCACAATATGCAGTAGAATAATGGAATGGATGTACTCAACCAACTATTTTCTTGGTTAATAACCCAATATGAATCTATTCTAATAACATAATATATTTTAATGTCTAAAAAGATATGTTTTATAGGAGAACCACACTACTTTATTTATCATAACATATGATGGTATCTCATAAATGGGATGTCCTTTGGGTTCTCAATAAGGTGTTCTAATATTAGTTTCAAAAGTATAGCTAAACCTTTCTCGGATACAAACTATAGAGACCCATACTATTCACAAATATATATTACATCTTATTAGATAAAAAGTCAAACAATATAATAATTATCCATTCTATAATCATATAGGTCTAGTGCTTTTGGAAACTTGTGTACATAAACAAATCATTCATACTTTAATCACATAATATCCCTATAAGTTCATTATAACTATAACCCTTCTTCAAAATATCATACTTAATAACATTTTTCCTAACAAATTGAAAGAAACCATAATAAAGGGTGACCTCAGATGCAAAGTAATGGTAAAAAAGGCAGATATTAGTGATCCATTATACATAACATGAGAATAAGGGTATGAGAACATGAGGGTAACATTTAAAATTCATACCTTGTATATCATAGATCATAATTTTGAGTGATGGAATAAATATTATTAGTTTATAATATATTCTTCATAGAGGAATAAAATAAAATAATCCATGAGAGAACACTTTTTTTATAAGAGATAGATACTTGGAATACATATAATCATAGAAAATTATTTCCATGGTAGTGAAGGATTACTATAGAGACAATCATAGTTTATTTGGTTCACTCCATAAACTATCTTATTAGTCAACATTCAATCTGATGACTATAAAAGTGGAAGATCCCCTTACAGTACTGACTTCACTCACCATTTTTTTTCTAGGTTATCTCATGAGATTTCTTTATTTACCTAATTCAATGGAGGTATGTATATTTATGTCCCCACCCATAAAATAATGAAAATAATAAATGTGTGTTCCATAAGATAAAAAAACATTCATCATATCATAAACCAATAAAAATTAATGGGTTTCATAAATATTTAATAATTCCCTAAACCATGGAAAATATATGGGTTTCATATGAATTTCATTAATTAATCATAGTATACCCTAGGTAAAAGGAAAATTTTCCAAAAAATAAATTAATCATAATAAAAATATATCCATATAAATAATAAATATGTACTAATTAGAACATAACCCTACTAAATATTAGTAAATTCCAAATAATTCCATCTTAGATAGAAAATTCTTTTACAAGATAAATTGGATCTTTTCTAGAAATAAAATACCTTTTTACAATGAAATCTATTATTTAAAATATAAAATATTATAAAATATTAAATAATTAATTTTATTTTAAAATATCCTTGGATTCATGTAACGGAATATTCAAAACATTGATCGGCCATGATATTGGGAATTTTTATTCATGTTATATATGAGGAAACAAATATTTCTTTGACATTTCAAATCAAAAGTCAAAAGTACCTAGTTTATAAAACCATAAGATGAATAATTTTAACCCATTTTTTAAAAGTAATATTTTGGTGAAAATGAATTTAAAAAATAATTTTTCAATAGGGAATACATTCTTTAAAACAATTTTTGAAACATGGACATGAAAGAGATTTTTTTTGACCAAATAAAGAAATATTTTTTTCATCAAAATTATTCTATATATATCATGATTTTCATAAAGGGATGAAAGATGAAAAAAATAGGTAAATCATAATAAGAAAACAATATTTTTGTAAAACTAAATAGTTTATTTATAAATGTACCATACTATATCATCAACAAAACATAATCATAAACAATCATGATAAACAGTGAGATTATAACATAAAACACATGCAAATTTGGTAACTCTTGAATCATATTACCCATTGAAGAATAAAATCAAATGAAACGTTAAATATAATGAAAATAAGTGGATTTATTATATACCTTTTTAGTGTTATTTTATATACACCTATTAAAAGAAGATAGGTGTATAACATAACCTATGTCTAGAAGAAGACAATTTGAGATGATAAACCCTTACCTTGTGTTACACATGATTCAGATGCACTCAAACCACCTATATAATCAATTTAAAGTTATTATAAATATTTATCAAAACCTTTTATAGAATAAAAATATCTTAAATGTTCCACTTATAATACATAAATATCAATATATTAATAATTCTTTAATAACTTTTTTTCTTTTTTGGGCGTTAATTGTTTTGTTTTTTCATGAGAGTTTTAGTTCAGTAGTTCAGATACCTATATATTGATATTGGTGACATCATCTCTAGAATGATAATAATGAAAATAAATATCATTTATATTCATTATATATATATATATATATATTATCCATAAATAATTGATATCTAAAAATGAAATACACCATTCATGGAGATGGTAAGCGTTGCGTACGCATAAATGTTGTTAAAAAAATTTGATGGATGGAAAATAAAGATAGATAAATATTAATTAACCATTAAAAATAATTATAAAATCATATATATAATATTTATTTATTTAATCTATCTTTACTAAAATATATGTAAAGTTGAAATGAAAAACAAATCACATCTCTTGGTGGAGACGGTCGTCCCCACGTAAGCATGAGTGATGTCATCGTTTTTTAACAGGAAGGAAAGTAAGAAGGTATATATAATATTAAAATTATAGAAGTATAATTATTTCACTAATATCATATATATACTTTAAATTTTTCATTATATCCAACCATTGGAGTTGGTGACATAAAATGATTTACATCAATTCGTGAGGTGGTAGTCAGCCTTACGCATGATGGACAGTTTCATTTATCATTTTATGTAAGAGGATAAGGATATAGGATATACCATAAAAATAATAAATTATTATATTATTTTATATTTTGTTGATATTATATTTTAGTTATTATCATATAATTGGTTTTGTTAAAATAATAAGTAAAAAACCAAAAGATTAGTGATGAAAATTCCCTTGTCATAGAAAAATATCCTTTGAGTATCTTAATAAGAGAGATAGATTTGTTATTTTTTGAACATTAGAACCTATAGAACATGGATAATAATGTTTGATAGGTATTTGTTAATGTTTTGGTCAAGAAAAATGTCTTAAGTAGTGTGAATATGAGAGCAAAGAAGGTTCCCTTTTATAATTGATGTGAGTGGAACACACTTAATTTATCAATTTCTTAAAATATTATACATTAAATTTATTTTAACAGTGGATAAAATATATATAATTATTTGAGGCGATAAGGGTAATTTATAAATTCATCCCATAAGTGGGGTTTCAGTAAATTTTTTGGGGATTTTATCCTTTATCTATTTAGAATAACCCCCAGGCAAACATGTTTTAACTTTAAACATGGAAATAGATTTTTACTCTGTCAACAAATTATAATAAAAAAATAGAATTTAAATTGATATATAATATTAATTATTATAATTAAAAATATTAAATCCATTTTATTATATTAAATTAAGAAATTCTCAACAACATAATTTAAAACTAATCCCACAAACCCAACAAAATGTAGTTTTCCAATGAAAACTTATTCTTATGTATATGATTTTTTTTGTTAAAAACAAAATTGATTAAAATGACTTTGATTGGAATAATAATAATATAATAGAACTAATTATACATTTAGAAACAATTTTGAAACAAACTGGATCTTTGTAAATTCTTTACACTAAAAGATATTTTTTATGAAGATTTCTATTTTTTAAGATTCATGGAAAAATTAAACATTTAAAAAAATTAAAAAATCACTCTATGATACTTTTAAAATTTTTATTTTAAAAGTGAAATTCATTAAAAAAATTAAAAAATTATATAAAAATTAATTATAAAGTGTCAAAAACGCAAGGAAACCTCTTTTTAGAAAAATATATTTTTTTAATATTTCAACTACATTTATTCTCAACTCATGTGTATAAAAAATATTATATAAATGATAAATAACTTTATTGAATACAAGATATATAATTTTTTAACAATGAATGACTAATAGTGATTAATTTAATTAATTAAGATAAAAACACATTGCATCCACAATGAGAGTTTTTTAGAAGAACATTTATTTTACATTTATTTTAATTTATAATTCATTAATAAAAAAATATTTTTTTATACACGTGTAGAAAATATAACATTCATCATTTATTTATTCCAATTCATACTTATGAATTAAAAAAATATGGTATAATGGTATATTACATTACAGTTTGATTATATTGATGGTTTCATGTATCATAAACTATTGATGTTGTTAAATGTATTTCAAAATAAATATATATCATAATCTCTTTTAGTGTTTTATGTGTGGGTTGACATGTTTCTACATCAAGAAAAAATTTAAATTTAAGAGACTTATAATATAATATTTTTTTCTTCACTGCATTATATGGGGTAAATAGATTAATTAGGATTCAATGGGGTTGTTTAATTGATTATTGTTTTCATTGATTAGCCATAACCAAGAAATAGTTTTTAAATTGGTTTTTAGTAAAAACTCATTTTTTTAATAGATTAACTCATACAATTTGATGTGGTATGTAAAACATGACTTTGAATGTTGGTTTTACTTAAAATGGCTCATAAAAATAGTCATTTGTGAATTATTTTAGTTTTCACATTTTGATAAATCCCAATAAATTTTTTTTTTCAAATTTGAATTTGGATTTTTTTTGAAAATTTTATTTTTTTAGGAATTAGGAAAAGTTAGTCCAGGATTCTTTTCTAGATGAAAACCCTTGGATTCCAAATTTTTTTTTGGGAACTGAATATAATTTTTCTGCGAGTTAATTTTTTTATTGGGCTTTTGAAATAATTTACTATTAATTGTGTAAATAGATGTACATGGATTTTTGGGTTAGATGAAGAGTGATCTGAGTGATGGAATTGTGTTCTTGACAAGCATTCAATTGTTCCTTGGAACTACCCGATTGGGATGGTTATTATGGCCCTATGTTTTTCTAGTGGTGGGAAAAATCTATCAGTGTTTGTGTAGACCATGTTTTTATAATTTGTATTATTTTATAGAGAGGGGACCATGAGTTTAATTGTAAATTAAGTGAGTATGATGATTTTATTTCAAGATATATGTGATTTTTTTGTCTTATATGATGTATATTTTTTTTTATACTTAGGTATCTAAATGTGGTTATTTATAGTTTCCCATTATTGATCGATTGAGGAATATTTTTTGTTATTTATTGTTATGGTAAAGAAATTTTTTATAAATCAATCATCGATGGAAGACTCATAATTTTTGGAGTAACATAATTCTTTAGTTGAATCAATGGTTAAAATATTAGTTTCTCCAGATCTATGAGTATGGTTTAGTACCACCTTATTATTTTACGATTTATATTGTTGGTTTGTGCTTGGGTATGAGTGGGATGACTAGTGAGGTCATGTAATATCATTATGTTTGGTGGTGGATGGGATGTTAGTGGTAGAAATTGGGTGTTCTAATTTTGTAAGGACATTATAAGGACACCCTATAGTATAGAGCATAAAATATATAATGGATGTTTCACCATCATGTTGTTTTGTGTAGAGGATTTCATTGAATCTTGGAGTATGTCAGATGAGATATGTGTCTCTTCACTTTTGTGTAGTATGATAGTGGATTTTGTTGGTCAAGGTTCTATATATTAAATTACACTATGTTTTGTGGTCTTACTTCAGTGTTGGTGTTTAATGATATTTTATTCCAATATATGTTAGAGAATTGGGATCGGGAGATGTTAGTGTGTGTTAGTTGGTACAAATAAGTATTTATGGTAAAAGCTAGCCAGAAAATGACATATTGGTCTTGTTCAATAAAATTTGATGTGATGGAATAAAACATAAATCAATAGAATTAATGAATATCTTATAGAAAGATTATTCAATGAAGGTGATGGTGGAAAAGGATACAGTTGTGGTAAGGTTGGAAAGTGGGATTGGATTCTCTTGAATTCTATACATAGTGGTTAGAGTTATGTAGTTGATTTATGTTGGGGATTCCATGATGGGATGTGGAATATTTTTAGTGAATTAAATACCTATCTAGGTTGGTAATTATAGTGGAATGACTTTCATGTCTTATTATGTAATATACGTGTTATATTAGTGTTATATAACCACTAGTATTGTTATGGGTTTCTAGAGATCATGTTGAATTTTAATATTGGGATTTGAATCATGGTGGCAGATTTTTGATCATATTAAAAATAATTTTATAGATGTATTAGGAGTGTTATTTTGGTTTTAGAACACTATTAGTGAGTTATCAGGTGTTGATGGGTAAAATTATACTATTTTGAATTGCTTGACAATGGCCTAGAGGGGTCTTACCAAGAAGGTTATTAATTTTCAATAAGAAAAACTTCCTAGAGGTAGTCATGTCATGGACCTGATGGTTCACACCATGATGGATTTTTCTCAGGGCTGGAACTTCTATAAGGGGTTATTCATGCTGTGACCTTTCTAGGGGAGTGTACAACACAGTTTGGACCACATTTTCATGCCATACCCAACCTATATTCTAGTTTTTAAAAAACATATATATTTTATTATTGCCCAAGAATCATATTAATCAATCACCAAAATACCCTTCAAATCCATTCACATGGAAGAGGGTAGGTGATCCATTTTTGGCACCACATATCCCTCTTTTTTCTCTTATAGGATATGGTTCATTCAAGGGGGTATTTTTGTGAATTATGGTTAATATCCCTCTCCTTCTCCCCTATGATGCTCATATTTCATTCTAATTTTAGTTCATTTGATTAGGGTTTTAGAGAGACAATTCCACTGGATCATGTCATCTTGTGTGATGGGAATATAATTTGTTGATTTTATAGAAGGTATCATGGGGATTTATTCAAGACATTTCTCTTCATCCACATTGTGGTATGTTTTCCAAAATATTAATTAGGGATTACGGTTATTTTGGGTGAAATTTTCCATCTATTCAGGGAAATATTTTTCGGATTTTAATTTCCCTATGTGTGGGTTCATGTTTGGAGTGGACCACACACTTTTTCTCATGGTTTTGACTTTTTTTTGTGGCTCGATGAGTTAACGATTGGTTATGATGATTTGGGATTTTAGTTTTAATTTTATTGTGTATTAATAATATGGTCTCTTTTGTTGAGATATATTCTTGTGGACGCAGAAGAGGTTAATACGTGATTGGTATTGATTTTTGGATCTTTGGTCTAGGTAGTTCTCCTTGAAATTAGTATTTATATTGTTCTTTTTTTATTTTATTCTTATGTTCCACCACCATTTATACTTTTACCATATTTCATGACTTTTATGATCTTTTTTATGTAATGATAGACACACATAGACTTAATTGTCAACATGTACAACATATCCTGCTAAACGATTTGATGGTGGTACATTTTATGAATGAGTTTCATTGGACCTATTTATGTTTTTTTGGTGGCATGAGTTGGATTTCGAGCTACACTATGCATCATTTTTAAAATTTATGTTAAAAAAATATTTCACTTCAACATAAATTATATATGAAAACCTGTGATTTATAGTGGGTTTTGAAATAGTATTTCCAAATGAAAGTAGGGATTTTCTAAAAAAAATTGATGAAATATTAGAAAATAGATTAGCATAATATAGTTGGAATATGATTAAATTTATAAATTATTGTTCTATATTGTTTGGTTTGAATTTTGAGGGAATTATAGAAGGGATTCATTTAAATTTGGATTTAGTATATTTGAACTCATGTGGGTGATACCCAATTTTTTAAAGAATGTTTACTTGGTTTTCTGCTCATTTATGATTACGTGGTTCTTTTTAATGTTGAATTATGAAATTTTAATATGTGTGTTTGTTATGGATGTTATATTATGGTTTCAAATCCCTAGTTGAGTGATGATTTTATGGTTGACTCTTATGGGGTAGAGAGAGGCCAAAAAACCCTAGTGGATGTCGTTATGTATGAGATGCTAATATTGAGAAGGTCGGATTATTTTATGTTTATTGTTGAGATGGATTTAGGGTTAATATTATTAGTAATGTTTTATGATGAGATGTATGAACCTAGGTCCCAAGGGACTTGAAATCGAGTGATGATGTGGACCCTGACGCATGGACCCAACATGATTGAGAAGGCACATGCAGGAATTTCATGGTGATATTGGGTTCTACATACGTGTGAATTTTAGGCCAACCATGAATGATAAGTTGGGGATTGATATGGGAATTTAATTTTTACCTTGATTGAAATGGGATGGAATGGGTTATTAGTGTATGGTATCCCTTGAGTGAGAAGTGATTATTTGAATTCTTGGTGTTTGGCCTCCCATCAGTTAGAATGGATGGTTGAAGACATGAGTACACCCTACCCTACACCTTTGATCAATGTTTTGGATTTATAAAATACATGGTAATATATATATGGGTATGGTTTGGGATACATGAAATAATTTTACACCATTCTACATTCAATATGAAGCTAATTAAGGTATATTCAAGTGGCATGGTTTCTTTGTTAGGTCACAATAACTAGATGTGTTTTCTTGTATCCCCATTATGTGTTATAATTTTAAGTGGGTGTGTGGAAAAATAATGATTTTACTCATTATATGTATTAAATTAAAGTCCACATGATCACCTTGGAACATAGTATTGATATGTAATTAGATATTCATACTGGGTTTTTAGACTCAACCGTACCAACATACATAGCATGGGTTTCGATGAGCATCGGTAGGAAATCCTATTTTCTATTGGGAAATAGTAATCTCTTAGATATATATGCATAGTTCAATTATAAATTCATAAAGAATGATGATTCAGTAGGATGATTTTTTTAGATATCCCATATTATAGTTCATTTTCAGTTATTATTTCATCGCATGTTTTATCCAAGGTGTTGTTTATGTATACTATGGATGTTTTACTTGTTATCTATTTCTTCTATATTGTTATGTTTTTTTGAATCATATAGAATATTTTTACTATAATCATTTATGGACTGTAAGGTCCCTCTTGGATCCCTTTGATATCTACAGGAGTACTTAACAAGTCTGTTATACGAATAGTTCATGGTATTTTATTTTATTCAGGCATGACTTTTGAGCATTATTTTATAGGTAATATTCACTCTAATACATGTTAGGCCCTATATTCTAGTAGGTATCATATTTAATATGGTTAATTAAACCTAAGGTCATATATCATCCCTACATGAATTTCTTTCAGGAGATCTATTTCAAGGTTTCACGACCCCTTCAAATTTTTTTCGGCCATAACTTTCAACTAATGAGATTCATCATCCATTAGAGTTTATTAAACTACTGGGATATTGGGTGAAGTTGTTTGAGGTATGTAGTTCTTATTTTATTATATGTAGATATTGATTCCCATGAAACCTAATCTAGTTAAAGATGAAACTATATGATTTTACCATATGATTGAGTGGTTTTACTCTACACAATTTTGTGAAATTTTTCTGAATATAGGTAGATATTATATTATTTATATGAGGATAGAGAATTTATTATTTCTGAAATAGATTTATATTTTATAAAAATGAGGATTAAGCCATAAAATATTACAACTCAAATAGAAACTTTGAATCTTTATGGATCAGATGAGGATATGGTAGAGTTTTCTCAAGTGTTTGGGGACTATGAAAATGTATTCCAAGAGAAGGTTAAGTGGTTACTATTAGGGTGAGATTTTTAGTATATTATTTTTATATTTATATGTGTTTCTATTATTTATTTAGAAACATATATGATAGTTAAATCATAAAACAGGTTATTAAGAATCTATATTGATGATTTTCTATTGTAATGATTTGTTTAGAATAATTTTTCTTTGTGTTATCATCTGGTGTTGTTTGTGATGAAGAATGGTGTAAGATTTATGTTGTGAATATAATTTCTAATAGTAGAATCATGTGATAGTGAATAATAATTACCATGTTCCTCAGTTAATAATTTATATTTCCAATTTATTGGAATGATATTATTCTCTATGACAAATTTATGATGTGGTTTTCACGAAATGATTGTTAAGGATTAAAACATCCCTAAAGAAATTTTTTGATGTTGATAAAATAATTTTGTGTTAATAGTTATACTTCTTGGATTTGAATGAATTTGGTGTATTTATAAGGATTATGAATATGGAATTTTGGTCTTATCTTGATAATTTTTTTTGTTTTATTTATTGGATATATTTTTTCAACTCCATGATAATGGAAGATTATAAAGTGAATCTTAGTACGATGTTATAGGTTTCAAGGGAGAATTATTTTTATCAGAAGATTTATTTGTTCTAATTTAGGATATATTAGCTATATTTTCATGGTTATGGAATATTAGAGTTGGGTTTATCAGTATATATGTCATGGAAATTGATTTTTTTTAAACCATAAAATAATGCCATTAAAGTAAGTTTTTTCTTTGTCTTGGTAATATAATATATAAGATTCATACTGAGGTTTTATTAGATTGATAATCCATTACTGTCCTTGTTTAAGAAAGAGAAATATTTTTCATAGATAGATCCACTTCAAGATTATTCTAAAAGATTAAAAGAGAAGTTAATAAGTTCTCATGTTTAATAATTTCATATTATGGGCGTTCCTTTTTTATAAATAATGATGTATCCCATAATGGTTTTTTATTAGTAATGATTAAAGAGAGAGTAGAATTTATATATGGATATAAGAAGTTACATACTCTTGGAAATAATTATTCATCCCATTATTCAATAACTGGTACTGTGGTATTTTTGTTTATTCTTTGGATCTATTTTATTATTGGATAATTTTTTATGGTTTATTTAGATCATAAGTACTTTATATATTACTTTTCTTTGAATTATTTTAATTTTAATTATGTAAGGTGGGTTCATTTTATCCAAAATTATGATTTCAATGTTAAGTATAATATATTAAAGTGTAATTTTATGGTTGAAACATTGAGTGGAAATTATTATGGAAAGGATGATTAGTTGATGAGATAGAAGTAAAAAATCAATAGTGTTATTGAAATCTTTTTACTTTTAATATGATGTGATTGTTGAAAAAAATTTCTAGATATTTGTAACTTATTTAATGGTTTATAAAGTAAATGGGTTTTGGTTGGGATACCATGTTTCTGAAGTGTAGGGAGACTGAATTGTGAATATTAATTCATTTTATGGTTGGTCTTAGGATGAGGAACATTATGTGCCATTTTATGGAAAGTTACAGATCCTTGAAAGTATATGTAGTTTGTTTCTATGAGGTTATAGTTAATCATTTTCATTGAATTTCAGTGTTGTTAATATATATATCCTTCTTTAAAGAGATGATTTAGTGTCCTATAATAATGAAGGTGGTATCTGATATTCTTTTTCAATTCCATATGTTACAATGGGTGAAATCATATATTTTTCCTTATAATGTTATTTAATCCCTTTCCAATTCCTTGGATGAAGAGGGAGGAAAATTTTATGGAATTTAATATATGTTTTAATCATCCCTTCAATGGTTTTAAACTATTTTCTGATTTTAAGGATTGGTTAATGAAATTATATCGTTTCTTTTTTATAATGTAATTGAGCTCATTGGCAACATTCATAATATATTATTGGATGAATTTGGTAACGCTTCATATATTTTCATAGGAAATAGTTTCTCATCATAATTCTTGGAATAAATCATAAGTCTGGAAAAGAAGGTATTTTGACTTAAAAAGATAATTATTCCCTAGCTCCCTATTTCACTAAAAAATGGTCAATGTTAGTGTATAGTATTGAATTTGGAGGATATTTTGAGTACATGTATTTTGGAATTTTAAGGATCATGGGTGAATCATTTATCATTGGTGGGGTTTACTAATATAGAAATTTTTCATTCTTCCACTAGTGTGTAACTTTTTTAGGATTCGTATTAGAGAAAGAATCATTCTCTATAGCATTGAGTTAATGTAGTAATTTTTTTTATTCTTATCTCAATTATACTAATTGATAAAAATAATGATGCACAAGTTATTTAGGATCATATAAGTATAGATAATAGTAAAAAAAATCTGTCTTTATTAGAGGAGAATGTAGTGGAATTTTTTCATTGTAGATCATGATTGTTTAAATGTTTATCCTTTGTGTGGATATTGATTAGACAGAATGGTAAGTCTGCTTTCAAAAAAAATATTCGTATTTATGAGATGTAAGATCCAATTAGATAGGTTTAATATTTTTTATATAACTAATCAGAAAGTGATTTTGAAATATTTCTTGTATTTCATATTCTAATGTATTATCATAACCCTTCACATTTCATTATTTATATATATATGGATATAGATTATGAAAAAACATTTATAAATTATTTAGTGTAAACTTAGGGTCTCAAAGATATATAATTTAATGGGTCAGTTATTACCATACTTTTAGTTCTCCATAATTATATTGGTTTCTTATAATACGTTTGGGAAAGGAAAAAAATATATATGAGTTCATTATCCAAAATTTATTTGAGTTATTCTTATTCGATTAGTAGTTGTATTTTGATACATTGGTATAAGTTTACTAAATGTGTTGGTTTTTTTTCTTTTTTAAAATTTTAATTATAGATTTCCAAGTATGAAAACTTTTAAATGTTAGTCTTTCAAAGAGAGAAAAAATTTAAATTTATTAATTTGTGAAATTTTTATTATTTTTATTAAATAAGGGTAAAACAGAAATTTTATAGTTCTCAAAATTAAATTTTTGGATTATTATTGTATTAAAGTCACTATGATTCCCCTTATATAAAAAATTTAAATTTTTATGATGATATTATATTCACCCATAAATATCTTCTTGTAGTATAATTTTATTACTATAATTATTTTACTAATTTATTCATATTATGGATTTTATATTAAAAATATAATGTTACATGTAATGTATTTCATGCAATAGAGGTGAGGTAGAATTATTAGAGTAAATGGTCTAAAATATTTATGTTGATTGTACGGAAAGATAGAGGGATAACTAAGGTGAAATAAATTATTATATTTAATAGTAATTTTAATAAAATATTTAATGAGTGGTAATGTGTGGAATTAATAGGTAAAATGATGGTGGAGTCAGAGGAATGAATGGGTAGAGTTCATTATCAAATAGGGAAATTACTCTCACTTTCTCACAAGGAATTTAACCTTTGGAATTATACTGGAATGGTGGATCAATATTGAGAGAGATTACTTGAATGGATTTTTTTTATGATTATTTTATGGTGATCATCATAGGATAGAGGAATTGTGATTTATAAAGAATTGAGGTAGGTGATTTGAGTTCTCATTTCTTTTAAAATCATTTTGAATTAACCATGCTTATAATTTTTCATGGTTTTTAGATTATTAATAAAATTCTAAATAAAAGAATAGGTAATAAATTGTAACTAGATAAGAACGACGAAAATAAAAATTTCAGAATAATTATCTTATTTAATATTTAAAATACGGTGGATTATGTAATTGGGATATTATTATTGAAGTTTATAAAGTATAGAATTTATATGTGGGTATTTTTCAAAAAAAAATCTATGATTATATGATTTTAAATTTATAAAGATTTAAATAGAAGAATAATGTATTTGATTAAGAAATGATAAATTGATTATTATTGTGTGATACAGTTATAATTTTTTTATTTATTTGAACTATTACTTTCATTGGTGAATTTGTGGTGGTTATTGATTTTTAATATTTATGAAATATTTTCAAGACCCCATACTGAACCTAGTGCATGAAATTATAAATCACTTAATGAAATGAAATGGAGATTAATGGTGGTGTTTTTATGAAAATTGGAATGGTCATCCAAATACGGAACATGGGTTGTTCCACTTACTATGAAAAAGTCTTGAAGTGATGGTATGTTGGGTGGGATGAAGTTGGAGTGAGTTATAGGGGTCATTACATATGTATAGAAGGTTATTCCACAATAAGTTATTTTAAAAAAATCTAGTATTAAGTTATAAGTTGTGGTGTAAATTCAATTGATACCATTTGATACATTGATATGGAAAAAAATTTCTAGTTAAAGAAATTCAGCATGATAATTCTGAGATATAAAGAATATGGTATAAGATGGAAGTATTGTTGGCACTCAAAACATATATTAACACCGCATATAACCTCTATAGCATGAAAATATGTTGTTTTTACATGAAATAATGTGTTGTATGGTGTGGTTCGATTTAATGGTGTATTTGATACATGTTTTCAATGTATTTAATTTGGAAATATTTATATTTCTAATACATGACTATTGTCTGTGATATAGTGAATTAACCCTAGTATTCAATTGTTTGGTAGACCAAGGTATAAGATTTTTATATCTGTGTATATATGTTTATTATATTCCCTTGGATCATAGAATTTTTAGTGGCCTATATGGTATAATAAAATATTTGTGGAGGCCTGAATCCATATTTCTTATAACTAAATTATATAAAAGTAATGACTAGTGGTATATTATTTTCTTTTGATACACAAGGATGTTAATGATTAGAATAATGGTGATGTTGTTTTGAATGAAATATCCATCTATTGAGGGTATTTCCTAAGTAATGGTTATGAAATAGGTTGAGGACGGGAGATTCAAAATGATTGGACACCCAAAAAATGAGTGAGAGTCACTACATGTGGATGACAACACATCCAATGAATGTGTATTATTATAAATTTCTAGATGTGTATATAGTTACATGTCTGTGGTTTTCATATAGTGATTCATCTGAGGGTTGATAACATTTTACTATTAGGGTTGTTTCAACATATAACATGGAATTTTTGTTATAATTATCACAAAAATCCTTTCAGATGTTATTAATGATTCGTCTTTTTAGTGCACTCATAAGGTTTTATCATTATTTAAGTTCATTATATTGAAATATCCAATTACGTGATGTTTTGATAAAAATGTTATATGTATGAAAAAATAGATATGTGATGGATTAAAATATGTGGAGAAAGGATTATGTAGAGAAATTAGTAATGTCAATTCACTACATTAGGATATGCTTATGTAGAATGTGTACATCATGAAATTGGCTATGCTAAAATATCTTAAATTGATAAACAGACTACATGAGAAATTGGTTATGTATATAAAATGAAAATATGGATTAGTTACATGGATTATTTGGCTACCTGATTTTATTAAATGGTGAAAATGGTGACGTGGTTCTTAATGGTGATGTAATTCTTTTGGATTTTTCAAAATTTGGTTACATGATTAGGAGGCCTACATGAAGAAATTCAAATATAAGATAAATGAGTATGAAAATTAGTCTATGTGGATAATTTTACTACATCAAGAATGGATATGTGGACCAATTCATATATGTGAATTTAGAATTTAGTTATGTGCTGATCTATAATCATGTATGTTGTTTGTGACCTACTTTTAAAACCATTGGTATACTTTCAATTGAAATTAATGTTTTCATGAAAAAGTATTCAGTGTATTACTTATTTATGGAAAAAATTCTAATACAAAACTTCATGTACCAGGTTCTAAGATAACAAGAAGGATAATTTAATATTTCATATAGCTGAAGATGTATTTCTCAGAAATGGACATGTGGAATTTAATTCTAAAACTGGATTTTTAGGGAGTTAATGTTGTATAATTTAAAATGGATATTTTTTAATACTTTTGACATATTGTTCATGGAGAATATAAAAAATGATAAAATTGTTTTTAATCCTATCTAACACCTCACTAGAAGACCTCTGTTTTCTACTCTGTTATATGTGAAAGACAATAATAAAATATGACTCTACCATCGTTCTCTCATGATCAAAGTTGTAGTGATTTAAATGGATCTCCTTATATTTAAATTTATTTTTATCTTTTCTACAACATATATCATCACTTCAGTAAGTTTTATATTATAATTCTGAGCCTCATCTGTAAACTCAATATTTATTCTCTCCATTGTAATGAAGAATCCTTGAAAAAGAACCCTGAAAGATAGTGTTTGTAAATACTTTTTGTAGACTAGGAGACAGCTCATGATATTATAAAAAGTGTCACCTTCTTCTTCTCAGTTATTAAATATCTATAAAATAACCAATAGTCCCCTGTAAAAGGATGGGAATATTAATTATCACCCAACTCATGGATTTCAGAATTGGTGGAGTGGACATGGGTATTTTTTCCATGAACCTCTATAAATATTTATTTTATTATCAATTTTTTGTGATTTTAAATTTTATGTTTCCATGTGTTTTAGAAATATAAAGTTTAACCATATCTCTAAATAGGCCAATTTTTTAGTCAATAAAATTTCAATAACTCAATTCACACCCACCTTATTGAGTGTTATTGCAGTTAGTATCTAATGGGAAAATTTTATTAAAGGAAGAGACATTAATTTCACATCCTTTGAATGTTGAAGCCTTACGATCTTCTAAAAATTGGAAATTATGACTAAAAATAGAAAAGGTTTGCCTTTGGTAAGATAAAACTACATAAATGGTGAAAATTATTTTTTCTAAAAGAAATATATCATATTATATATTTAGAACCTCGGTCGAAAGGTTTATCTTAATTCATTAAAGCATGATAAAATGCCCAAGGAGAAACCTAAAAATTTCTGTATTTATATTGAAGCTTTTTATGATCTAAATTGTAAAGATATGAAAGCAATAATATTTTCACTAGGCCTATATTAGTTCAATCAACTATTCAAATGTAAAATATCTCATGAAATTTGGACTAGTATATTAATGGACTATTAAGCAATAGATAATGTGAGATATCTTTTATATAATACATCCAAGCATAAGTTAAATAATTTTAGAATGATGAAAGGATAAATCATCACCCAACTGGATGGAAGACATACACAAGATATAAATAATTTTTCTTTTTTAGGGACACGTATTCCTAAACATGATCAGTCTTTGAGAATACCTAATATCTACCACCTAAATTGAGTTTAATCTCAGATGCAATTATAAAATCCACATAGGTTAATAATAATGATATAATATATCTTCTTTGATATATTATGATGTAAGAGACATAATTTCAAGATTAATCCAATTAAAATATATTGTTTATTAAGGATAATAATGCTCTAAAGTTTCAACTTAAATAGAATACAAAAAAAAATACAATTGGTTATGTCCTTAGAGGAAGATACCTCAACTAGTTTTTCTTTAAAAAATAAACTTTTACATTTTGGGAGAAATTTCAAAAAAATTACATTACAAGAGAATCGTTCTCAAACAACACTTTAATAAGTACAAGAAAAACTAGGTAAATTCAAAATAAGTTAGATGTTATGACTGTAATATTCTTTGATGCATCAGGCTATACTACCATCAATTTCAAGAAAATAAAATATTACAGAAGAAGTATTTTACGAAATTTGGATACAAGAAAACGTCCAAGAAATGCTTAAAATAAATTTGTAGATATTATAAAAGATTCAGCAGATGATATAACAAAATATTTAAAAGTTCTAATTTCAAATGAAAATAATAATATGTTATATATGAAACATTCAGGTAATGTATATAATTTTTATCATTTTGATCATGAATATGAATTTAAAAATCAAAACTAGCATTATAAATAATTAAATGAATTGTTTTCCATAATTAAATCCAAATCTGAAAAAATGGGAAAGAAAAAAATCCCTCAAAAAACATGTAATGATGTTGAAATTAAAAATTATTATTTAAAAAACAAATTTTAGTTTTGAAAACCAAGGTGGAAAATTATGCTATATTCTTTTTTGAAAATTGAAAGAAAATTAAAATAATGGAAACATAATATCAATAATTAAAATATTCTAAATATTTATTCACATTAGGTGAAAACTTATTGAAATAAATTCTTGTAAAAAAACTAATATTTGTAAAATAAACTTGGAATTGGAATCCCTATTAAAAAACCAAAACATTAAAAAAAATTGGTGCATAGTTTTAGGAAAAAAAAACCTCTCCCTGGTTATTGTTTTTAATTATATATAATTAATACACTTTTATTATAATTACAATTTGATAAACCCACAATTTTTTGAATTAATCTTTTTTTTATTAAAAAAACAAAATTTTTGTGCATAATTTGTTTTAACAGCACCAACAGATTTGGGTTCCCAAATCATTTATTGTTAATATTTCTAAAACCAAAGGAATATTGATACTAAAAGAATTTATTATTTAATTACTATTTGTAGAGAAAGGGTCTAAGATAATCAATCATGAATAGTACATGGATAGTGCATTTTAAATACATATGAATAGATATTTAAATATTTTCCACTCTTTATAATAAACTAATGGAGGATATGTCACTTTCTAGTGATATATCCAAACGAAATATTGTAGAAGTTGTCTTATTTCATAATCCAAACACATTTATCTTCAATTAACTTTTATATCTTAGTATACATCATCTCTATTTTGCTATTATTTCAGAACATTATATTGAAGGTTGTTTTATATATTTTTCTAATATTTCCTATAATATATTCAAAGATATAATTCTTAAATTTAATATGTAAAAAATATATATATCATATTCCTTAGATCTCAATACATTTTGTATAAAAATATTGAACTATATAAATAAAAAAAGAATGAATCTTGGATTTCTCATTAAATATAGGTTCATTTCACTATGTATTATTTGAGAAAAAAATTTAAATGGAATTTAGTTTCAGATTTTCCAAAACTAAATTTAAAACAAAATATACAATGTGATGCATGCCGAATGGTAATTCAATGAAAGACTTATTTCAATAAAGTTAGATTGTATCACACTTATATGCCCCTATAAATTATTCTTATGGATTTTTTGGGCCATCTAAAACTATAAATCTAAGACAAAAATCCTTTTTTATGTGTTAGTTGATGATTTTTCAATATTTTTATGGGTTTTTATATTTAATGTTTTCATTAAATCATGTACATTATTTTTAATTTTGTTAAACTAGATAAAAAAGATAATGATGTAAATAAATTCTTTAAGAAATCTCCACGGTAGAGAATTTTAAAACTGAGAGTTCAATTCATATTATTCGAAGCATGGAATCAAACTTACATTTTCTTCCCCTATGACACCTCAATTAAATATTTTTGTGGAATGTTGGAAAATTAATTTGTAATAAATTTCTAGAAAAATGTTTTGTGAATATAAAATTCCCATTAATTTATTTCTTGATTAAAAAAATATAGCATCTTATATCATATACCATGCTCTTATTAGGTAAATTTTAATGAAAATGGACTATGGGAAATGGAACAATAGAAACTTAAATGTTGGATAAATAACATCATTTGGATATAAGTTTTATATTCTAAAAAACAAGTATAATATTGGAAAATTTGATCCAAATTTTGATGAAGTAATCCTCATTGGTTATTATACTACTTCGTTGAAATAAAGAGTTTTCAAAAATGGTCAAAATTTTATTGAATAATTAAATTATATGAAATTTGATGATTTTTTTCCTTTCGATCACAAAATAATCATTTTGATGGGATAACCCAGTGTTTTTTCAACAAGATGAATTAAACTCTATAAAAATAAAATAATTATTAATTTCATATTCATTTTAGTGAACCAAATCCATAAAGGATATATTCTAGTATTGTATAATATTTCAATCATAGATATCTTAGAACATTAAAAAACATTTTTTATATACTATTATAGGATATTTAGATGAATTGGTTTATAATAAAATATATTAAGGAAACCATATATAATTTTTTAGCATTATATATCAACTAGAACATAATTATATATAATAAGCCTCAGTAGATGAGAGTTAGGTTTTCATAATAAGATAATAATGAAACAAATTCAAGAGGGACTAGGTTATGGAATTTGTTAGTAGGCCCTCTTACTATCCTTTGATTTCAAAAATGAGATTTTAGGAATAAGAATTATTATCATGGGGTGATCACTAGGAGTAAGTCAAGATTAAAATCTAATGTTTATAATCAAGAATAAGGTATATATTACTTCAATACATTTTCACTTAAAGCTGGATTAGAATCCATTAGGATTTTCACATCCTATACAACAAAAAATAAATTTAAATTATTTCACATGGATGTAAAATATACTTTTAAAATTTATTTTCATATAGGAAAAGTTTATTTTGAACAACACCCTAGTTTTAAAAACTGTAATTTTCAAAATTTAGTTTTCAAACATTCCAACGATCATTATGGCCTTAATAAAAAACCCAGTTTTTGGTATTGATGTATAAGTTCTTTTAATTTATCAAATGAAATTTCATTAGGAGGGGAATATACAATACTTTTCAAGAAATCTACATCTTCAGATATATTTATAGTTTAAATATAATTTTATGATGTGTTTTTTGGTATAATAACTTAAAAATTATATAATGATTATTCAAATATCCTGAAAAAATAATTTGAAATGAGTATGATTGGAAGGTTAAATTACTTTCCATGTTTTTCGATTTATCAAAAAGACTTTGGGAACATGATAAATGAAATAAAATACATACTATACTTACATAAAAGGATTGACCTAAATGTAGTAAAGTGTATACAACTTCAATGTTTTATAATGAAAATATTTTCTTATATGAAGCTCAAAAACCAGTTGAGAGAAAGCTATATATGTGAAAAATTGAGTTTCTATTTTATTTAAATACTAGTAGATAAGAAATTAACTTTTTAGTATACTTATGTTCAATATTTCAACAAAACCCAAGGAATATCATCTAAAAGATTCTGAAATAATTTTATGGTATTTAAAATAAACAATTTCACTTTCACTATTATTTCCAAAAAATAATATCTTAATTTTTTCTTATTTAGATGTAAAATTTGGTGATTATAGACTAGATAAAAAGTGTGTTAGAACCTTCAATTTTCTTAGAAAATCTCTGATATCCAGGTCCTATATGAAACAACACTCAGTAGCATTATCTACTGGTGGAGAAAAATATATAGCTGTTATTATTTGTTGTTCCCAAGTGTTATGGATGATACACACCTTAATGGGTATTAGATTAAATTTCAATCAAGCCTCAATCAAATGTGATAACACTAGTTCTATAAATATTTCAAATAATCTAATAATTCATTCTAGAAAAAATAATATACTCCAAAGGAAACATTTATTTTTATATAACACTCAAAAAGATTATATTAATCTTGAATTTATCCCTACCGAGTAGAATTTGAATGATATTTTTTTAAGAACCTTACATCAGAACATTTTGATTTCATCAATGGATAAAATTAAATCTTTGAATTTAAATGTGTCTAGTTTATATTATCTCTTTATATATAATTTCTTATATATTTTAATTCTTTTTAAAAAATAAGAAAATTTATATTATTTTAGTTTATTTAATAATTTTCTTTTTATTTAAAATTTAACTTTATGGGTTTGTTATAAAAAAATTGGGTCACATTTAGTGAGTAATTTATTTTTTTATTTTGATTTAAAATTGACCATAAATCATAAATTTGAAATGTAACACTTTTGGGAATTGGGTATGTGACTAAAGAGCCTAATCAGCCCATGTTAATTTTTATCTTCACCTCTGTCTGTTCTCTCATATTTATAATTATCAATATGTTCCCACATATATGTATCTAGATTCCATATTGAACTTCTAACAAAATTTATTCCATTGTAAATTCTAATCATTAAAATGATAGAAGATTCAATTATTTCAATAAATCCAATTCACAAGGTTCACTACACAAGGTACTAGCAGGAAAAGTCATTAATTTGGATTGGTTGAAGTCTGTAGAGATGATATAGAATAAATTCTTCATATTTAAACTTTTATAGATGTTTTTTAATAAAAATAAATCGGGTTTAATTTTTTAAGAATATTTTAATGAGTTCATGAGGAATTTGAAGTTCCAAATCATGAAAATAGTCGTTGTTTTCTTAATGTAAAAAAAATTTATTCATGTTTCTTTTGTGAAAATGATAAAATTATATCATTATCCCTGAGAGGGGTGTTTGGTTTTTTTCATACCTTAGTTAGAATGTGATCAATAGGACCCAATGAGTTTATCATTTAACTATTTGGAAACTCTAATTTTGATAAAGAGATAAATCTTCCATGGTATATGATGAATATTATACACACTACTATAAAGGTAAGGGGAAAAGAAATTATTATCCCTATGGGTGGATTATCTCTTTGGTACTAAAGAAGAAGGTAGTGAATCGTAATGGGGGAGATGCTATGAAATACCATAAAAATAATTATTTTGATATAATTATTTTAATGTAATTGGATTATATTGGGACACAACATAAAACTCATTAAGACCAATTATATAGAAAGGTTTGGCTCGAGGGGGATCCATCCCAAACCTCACAACACATGGATTTGATAACTTTTTAGATGGTTCTATCTAGGGAGGATAAGTTTTTTGATGTTTCCAAACCAAAGTCAAAATATATAGTGATAGGACTAGTTGTGGAATAACTATACTAAATTTGATAGTTTAGTGATCTTGAAGCTACTAAATCTATATATCATGTTGAAAATCTATTGAGAACATTATTGTATCCCGTGAGGATAGGTCATTGGATATTTTTCCTAGAGTGTCAGGAGATGATATAAGGGTATAATATTCGATTGAACTTAAAAAAATGATCAAATAATTCTTGGATCCCCTGATACAAGTGATGGATATTACGATATAGTTTTAGAAGAATATAGAGTTCTTTTTGATAATATTAAGGTTGTTACTCATCTCGTGAATGAGGATACACCTAAATAAGTAAGATCTATAAAGGTTATGATCTGAATAATTTTTCCTCCACCATTATGGCTTATTTTCTATAATAGAAGGTGTGGTTATGAAATTTTGAAAATATAAATGATATACTCTACATATGAAATCAGAAAACAAAATTATTGTTCTATTTCAAAATTAGAATTTTAAATTTTATTTTGGATCATAGAAACTCATATAGACTTTATAAAAAATATTTTCCAACTACATACTATGAAATTAGTTTTCACTAAAGTGAATGAAAAATGTTTTGAATAAATCAAAGTTCAATTAGATGGACATAGAGAAGTCACTGCTACAAAGTCTGAAGTGACTGTTCTTGAAGTTATTATTTAACAAAACAGTGATATGAATAAAAATATTCTTATGGTTTAATCAAATTTTTTAAAAAAAATGCATATAAGGATATTTAATGTCTTATATTATAGATTATGGAGAGATTAAAAACATTATGATGTGTAGGTATAAGCCAATTTGTGTTTATCAAGATTCTTCATCCCAATACGATAGTCATATCAGAACCTTCTATGTTTCTATTTCTCAATGATCAATTTGATCAGATTTAATTTTCCTTGAAATTTGTGGCTTCCCATATTCAATATCTTAAGAATAAAATATTCACACTATTTTGGGTGCAGTATTTCATGAAAGGTATTTTGGTTGAGTTCTAGGAAACTAGATAATCTTTAAGGAAGTTCTATATTGGGACTGATATGTCACTGAATTACATATAATGAAACCTGGAGAAATATTGTTGTGGAAAACACAAATTGATCATGTAAGTTACAAAAATTATTAACTGTATGTTTTATAGGTTAATCAATCTAGTAATAAATCATAAACTCTAAATAACCCTCCTAGTAATGGTTTATTTTGTAGTCGAAGGGCTATACATAAATGAAGATTCATGTCCCTCATAGTCTAAAAAACACCAGTACGTATATTAGTACCAATTAGGATAGAACTTTTTTTTATAAGCCTATAAGGGTTTTTATTAATTACCACCAACTACTACTTGCACTATATTTTCTGATCCAGTTTCACATGATCCTACTATTTATATTGTTAGTCCTTTAGTGTCTCATCCACTTTCCAATGTTGTTCCAGAGGTAGCTCAAGTGTTAGGAGACTGTCTAGATAATTTATTAAGAAGGATTCAAAATAATAATGGATGAGTAATTTTTGTGTTTGGATCTATCAAATAGACTTTGAGGAAGTTATATTATACCTTCTAGTTTCTTTACCAAGTTATCATTATCCTCCTTTTTTAGTGCTTCTTAGTATTTTCCTCTAGATATTCGGAATAATTCAACTAAATTCAATAAAATGGCCTCTTTAATGTTTCCCAAAAAAAATAAAAATATGTAATTTTATCCTATATTTATAAATGTCAAATTTCAACAAATAGATTGATATGTGAGAGGATCAATTGTTTTACCTTTTATGGAGAAAGACTCTCACACAAAATCTAGTAGATTCCTTTAGTGGTACCCTCCAAGAATAGAATCTATTTTTGATCAATCAACAATTTATAAAATAGTGAAATAAAATGTGGATTTGGAATTAGTTTTTCAAAAATAGAAAAAATAATCTCCATTTTAAGATCCTCCTTATAAAATAAATTTAAACTCAGTAGGTTCATGTAATTTTATAATTACATCATGTAATATTTAATGAGTTTTCATCACCCCTATGAAGGATCCAAGATATAAATCTATAGTTGGATCTAAAATTTCGTCCACTAGAAAGATAAAAATTAAAATGTTTCCCCTAATGGTAAACCCTTCTACTACCTCTCGGTCCTATCCAACTTTTAAGATGCCTCCACCAAAACCACCATTATAGTTTGACCCTATCTACAACCCCATGTATGTTGAAAAGTATTTTTCATATGTAATTATATGGTTTTTTAATTGGTGTACTTTTTTACACATGTCATCTATTAATGAACTCTTTTCTTGTCCATTTATTGGGTATTAATTAATTTTTTTTAATTTAATGCATGTGATATTTATTTATTTTCTTGAATTTATTATTTCTATTTTACATAACTCAAAAACTTCCCATATTCTTATTCAGTTTTAGTACTATACCTAATCAGTTCATAATTCCAAGTGTTAAATTAAATTTGTTATTAGTCTCCATTCCATTCCCATTTAATGACACTGAAATGGGGGATGATCAATAAAATATAAGAAGGCTAATAATAAGGGGAAATTTTTCATCTTAAGAAGAAGTTCCAAATTAAGGGGGAGAAGAAACAAAAAAATGAAATTGTTTAAATGAAATATATAAATACTAGAGGCAATAAATAAATTTCATTACTTTTCTAAACAATATTTTCAATCCTTTAAAAATTTATTTTTAATGTATTATGGTTTTGTGATCATAAAACATGAGGATATTATTGGTCTCCTATTTAGGTCCCAACATATCCTATGTAATTTAGGTTTTGATGATCTAAAATACCATTCTTATGTTACAAATGATTTTTTGGGAGTGTTTTTATAATTTTTTATCATTATTTTAGTTCATTATTTGGAAATATTCAATTTTGGAATTTTATAATAAACTTTAATGCATGGAATGTCAAATATGTGAAGAACTTGGTAATGTGGAGAATAGACTATGACAAAAAATAAGTTATATCAATTTACCATATAAAGGAAACACCTATGTAAAATGGAAACATCATGGAATCATTTATTTGGAAATTTCCAAAATCGATAAATTTCTTACATGATAAATCATCAAAGTAAACCAAATTGCTATATAAATCAGTTATGTGGGTTTGTTAGATATAAGATATGTGTAGGAGGTGAAATTAGTTGTTTGGTTCCAAATGCCTATGTAATTGTATCATCTATTTCAAAATTTGGTTATGTGAGAAAAAATCATATGCTAGGAAATTCATCTATATGATGAAGGCCCTTGCCAATTTTGATACATGGATCAATTTTTCTAAGTGAATTCAAAACCCTTGAATTTTTATATATGGTGATATGAAAGTAGCCATATTGTCTTTTACCTGTAATTTATTACCATTACTGAAATTTTACTGTGAACTAATTTTTACATGGATTAATTATCTATTTTATTACATATTCAAGGTAAAAATGAATATAAAAATCTGAAAGTACCATGAGTATAAATTAGTAAAACTCAATGGTCTATTTTTTTACTATATAATTTTTGTGAAAATGGCTTTGAATTTAATTAAAAGACTATAATTTATGGATATGAGGTTGTTTTATTTAAAATATATGTTTCTTCGCAATTTCTTGATATAGTGTTCATGAAGATAACATAAAATAATCGAATCCATTTGGCATATATATATTAAATCTACATATTCTCTATGTGCCCTACTCTATTTAACATGAAAACTTAGAAGAAGATTGGGATATATAGTTATTATATCAAGATCGTATTTAATTTTCATTATAATACCCTAAAATAGATTCATTTTATTTTTATTAACTCTCCTAGATATATATTCTCTTCTATTATTTGTATCATATAATATAATAATCATGCATAGAATCTATATTTACTCCATCTTTTGGTGAGAATTTTCCTATAAAACAATCTTGAAGGATAGTGTTTATTGATCCTTAATAAAGCCCAGATGAAATATTTTGATATTGTAAATAGTGTTGACTTATATCACTTTGTTTTGTAGTCCTGAGGAAAAGGACTAGTTTCCCTGGTAAAAGGACCATGATAGTGAAAATCACCATGCTTCTGGAGTTGATTGTTGGTCGAGTGGACTAGAGTATTTATATTCCATGAACCGCTATAAATATCTAGTGTATAATATATTTTCTTTAGTATTTTACAAACTCTGTTTTCATATAGTTATAAAATATCAGTGGTAATATTATCTTTAAATAGGATTGTTTCTATGACATGAAATTTTCATAACTCAATTCAGTACCCTCTTGAGTCTTAGTTTTTTCAGTCTCTGACCAAAAAATTGGTATAAAAATAATTTGATTTTGGGTTATCAACTTTCAATGGTTGATGTAATATGATTATCATAAAATTGGATTCTATTTCATGACTCATCCAAAGGGGGGCTCGTGCTGCGACTCCCCAAGCTTGCCTCTAGTAGACCAAGAATTGGTGACAAGCAACGAGTGGTCATATCACTAACAGGGGAGGCATTGCCTATGTACCTATACACACGCACACATATCCAATCCCTAAATTTCTAAAATGTAAAAAAACCACTAAGTAAATAATTCATGCATACAACTAAACCCAAACAATAGAGTACAATAGAAGTAGAGGGCGGAAAGTAAAACAAGGCCAGAATACTTGCCCAACAAAAACAAGAGTCTGAAAACTATAAATTCAAAACTATAAGCACAAAGAGGTACTAGGACTTCCTCTCGTAGCCGTAGGAACCCCTCAGCCTGTGGGGAACTCATAAATCTCAGCCGGGTGCTGGTCTGCCCTGGACTCTATCAAAAGGTTTCTGATCTGCAAAAGACATGACATGTGTGGGCTAGGCCTGTGCTGGGGTTTGTATAACAATACTCAATATAGGACCCCAAAAACACAAAGAAATATAAAATGTAAAGGAACAATCATCTCTATAGATTTTATGTCTACTAAACATAAAACAATAGAAACACAACCAGATATACTTGAAACCCAGCCTCGTAGTCTAGAGACAAGTCACATGACTTCATACCCTATCAATGGATTCATTTTGATGATACACAAAGCATTCATCCAGGAAAACTCACTGCAAGAGTCTGATGGCTCTGATGACGTCTATCTGAGAAGTATTGTTCGTCAAGAAAATCTTGGACAAATTTACACACACATTCCAGGAGAACACACTCTTGAGTGGGGAAAGATCATGATATATAGACGAGGATCACTACTAGGGCCATAGAGGATACTGAGACTCATACAGATTCACCAACAATGTATAGGATCGGTGTCCTATAGGATTAGTCATGTCAATACCTGACTCTACCTAGGATCAAGAGTGGATAGCGGATCTCACTCCAGGCCTCTTGGTGGGATAGCTGACTCTATCTTGAAAAGCCTTCCAAAAGGGATCATACTCTTATGGATGGAAATGATACCTTACCTTTAAGGGATTGAGTAAAAATGGGAACAAACCCGAACAAAACATTTCCAAGGAATGGTGTACAAGAGGATCAATCAATGTTCTAGGATGTAGACGGCCGGTAAAATGGGACACATGCCATGTATCACGACTGTGGGTATTGCTCGTGTGTAATAGACTGAGTCACAGGGAACATTTCATGTAGAAAGCTATGTACATGGAGTTTAGGATTGACCACACGCTGTGTCCGAATAATCGGGGTTCCCTTCGTGTATGTGGTTGTGTGCCCGTACACAGCTACAACCCGGGTGTGTCATCCTATGTAACCGGTACATGAGGTAACATGTTAATCCAGACTAGTCTGGTTATGTTGTGGATTAAATGGCCTTGTGCACCACCATGTGTCCTTGTATCGCTCGATATACACATCGAGTCCCGCATAAGGACCCACATGCCGTGTTCTTTGGAGAACACATTGTGTCATCGCTTCCTGCACCACGGAACCATAGCCGCCACTAATTCGATCCCAAAGGGCATGTTCTTTAGGATAAACATTGTTTGTTCCATTAATTCTAGAAAAACATTATCCTTTATCTGACACTATGGGGGATGCTCTGTTATTTGATCCAGCCACCCGATCACCATGAACCTCATGGTTTTTGGTCGCCTTGAGACCATGAAGCTGATTCCATTCGTTTTGGGATCGTTGGGATAAAAGACGGGCACGTAATGATTCTCTATTCATATCTCTATGAATAATTTGAAGAATGTGGGGAAGAGGGGGAAGAAAACAAAACAAAAAAGAGGAACGAACCTCTGCCATCATTCATCACAGTTTTAATCCAATCTAGTTAGAAAGATTGAATTGGTAAAATTAAAACATTAGAACATGGAATAATAAATTCCCAAGAAATGAACCCATTGAAGCCCTCCTGCCAGAATGATGATGTGCAGATCAACCAGTTCTTGGGTTGATCTATGTTTATCATTGAATTAAAGAATACCGAATAAAAACAACTTATAATAGAACCCCTACCTCAATAAGGGATCAATCGCTAGTGAAGGGATCGCTCTACCGTCATCACTGAGATCCTTATCTTCCACCAACGACCAACATTTGATTAACCCGTTAAAAAGAGGGAATGAGTTTCAGCATTCTGTTATGCTGACTCATTGTTGTTAAATTGCGGAATTTATGAGTCAGTGTTGTTGTTACAAATTCATTATGTTGTGTCATTAATTATCAAAAAAGTTACTCCATCATTGGACAACAGCGAACATTTCTAAATAAAATAAAATAAAATTTTAAATTTATTTTATTTTATTTTATTTTATTTTATTTTAAAGAAAACATCCAAAAATTATATTTTTTCCTCGACCTGTTCTGGTTGAGGTTAGGCCGGTTCATAGTTAAATTCATCGTCCTAGACGCAACGCTGACCTCATATTTTTAATTCGGGTATCTTTTTGAAAATTTCCACAAAACCGCACACACGCCAAGACACATTACTAAAAACGATCAAACCACCATTTTGGGCTCACCGAGACTTGTAATGATATGTCGTCTCCTCACTTGGTCCTTCAATAATTCCATATAATATTTAAAAATAATACACGAAAAATCCGAGACAATACAGTCTATGAATAAAAATAGAGAAGGTATATTTGTGGTAAGAAAATCCTACATAAATAGTAATAATTTTTTTACTAGAGGGAACGTATTATATTCTCTTTAAAGAACATTATTCTAAATGTATATCATAAATCACTAAATCAATATGAAATTCAAAATACACATACTGCAAATTGGGATATTGATATTGAATTCAGTTATTATCTAAACTCTAAAGATGTGAATGATATAATATGTGTACTAGGTTGAGATGAGTTCAATCGAGTTTCATAATTTCAAATAACTCATGAATTATGGAGTACTATATCATTGGCATATGTAGTAACAGAAAATTTTAGATGTATTAGATATAATATATCTGATCTTATCTTGGATAATTTCAGAATGATGGAAGGATAAATCATAACACAATAGAATGGAATACATACCGATGTTATAATTAATGTTGCTACTTTAGTAAGAACAACTCTTGATACTGATCAATGCATGAAAAAACAGATAATTATACCACCAATATAGAGTGTAATAGTAGATTCTATTAATTTATATACAATGGTAAAAAAATTAAACAAAATTTATAATTTCAAAAATTATGTTGTTTCAGATTGAGATGGAAGATGGAGATAGAGGAAAGATAATTTTTAAAAAGGATAATTCTTTTAAAAGTTTTAAAATTAAAAATATGAAAATAAAAGAAATAAAATTTGTTTAATAATCAAATGAAGATACTAAAAATTTTTCTTCTTTATACAATGAACTTATACATTTTTCAAGAAAGTTAAAAGTGATCTATAAAAAGAGAATAGGTTTCAAGAAACCATGTAATAAATACAACAAAAATATTGAAATTCTAAAGAATAAATATGTTAAGAGTGTCAAAATCTTGGAAACATCAAGATAAAATTCCCTTAATATCAAGTCAATATGAAATCTGAGAAGATGTATTTTAAGAAAGCTGGGTACAAAAAAACACATGAAATCTATGAAAGAAACATATATATCTTCTGAGGAATATAATGATCATATAAATTTAAATTTATAAGCTTAAATTTCAAATCAAAATTCTAAAATGTTCATTATGGAATACAAAGATGAGGTACAATATTTTTAACCTTCGGAGCATGAATCTCAATTGAAAAATGAAAACAGCACTTACAAATAATTATATGAATATTGTACCTTGTCAGAAAAAATATGAAATCATGAAATGAAAAAAAACAATTAAAAATCTTATACTGATGTTTTAATTGATAAAACAAAACAAATAAACATATTTCATATTTCAAAACCAAGAGAAAAAATTAGGTAGTTTCATGTGTTGAACAAGATAAAAAAATTCAAATCATGGAAAAATAAGTTCAATACAATAAAAATGCTTCACGTTTTTCAAATAATGTAAAAATTACTTGAATAAATTTATTGTAAACCAAATATATTATAAAAATAAATTCTCAATGGAAATTCATGGTGAAAAACCAAAGTTTAATAAAAAAATATTTTGGGCCTAGTTCTGTAAACAGAATCCTCTCAAAAGTGACTTATTATCACGGTGGATAATTAGGTAACTATGATAATTATTTATTTTTCATTAAAATTTAGTCTATGTAAGTAATGTTCTTATTATTATGTTTTTAAAATTTTATTTTTTTATTTTCTAAACAGTAGAAACAAATTTGGGTTCCATGATATTTATTATCTAACATTATAGAACCCAAAAAAATATTGAAATCAAAAAAAATTATTTAATTTGTCTTTTTAAGGAAAATGATCTAAGGCCCTAAATGATAATCATAAATGGATAGTGCATGCACAGGACATATGAGTATGGATTTCTCTAATTTCCACTTCTTATAAAAAAATTATGGTGGATATTTATTTTGTGATTGTAATTCCAATGTAATGTCATTAGAGTTGGATCTATTAGAAATCCAAACTCATTTCTAATCACTAAAGTTCTATATGTTGAAGGATTGGAGAACAATATGACAATTATTTTGTAACATTGTGATGAATGTTAATTTATATATTTCTATAATAATACGTGTTCTATATTTGATGATAAAATTCAGAAATTTAAGGCACCTATAATAGATAATGTCTACCCTTAGATCTCAGTAGTTTGATCTGAAGAAAAGTGAATTGTTTAAATACTAAAAGAAATAAATCATGATTTTGGAATAGAATATTGGGTCATTAAAATTTATATTCATTGATAAAATTTTCTAAAATTAATTCAGTTTCATATTTTCCAAAAAATAAATTGAACAAAAAGAAGTCTCGTGATACATTAAAAGTGGTATAGTAACACAAGCCATCATTAAAACCAATTAAAGAGTTTTCTACCTATATACACCTCATACATATTCATAGGTCCATATAGTACCGTAAGTATAAGGGGAGAATATATTTTTTATGTTTTAATTAATTAATTTTCTATATTTATAATGATTTTTTTATTATGATAAGAGTAAATCATATTCATCCTTTATATAATTTCATAAACTGGTTCAAAAAGTAAAAGTTTCAAAAAAGAATTTCTATATGAACTGAATATGGAAGAAAATTTAAAAACCATGAGTTCAATTCATATTGTTCAAAATAAGGAATCAAATATAATTTTCCCACCACCAGGACAACACAACAGAATAGTGTTGTTGAAATGAGGATTATGGATTCTCGTGAAATTCCATAAACAATGTTATGTGAATATTACATGCCCAATAATTTTTTGATTAAATTTAAAAATAAAGAATAATATGTCATAAAAAGAAAACTAATTATTAAAATATTAAATAAAACACCATTTGAGATATAGAATAATAGATATCCAAAAGTTGGATTCATTAAATTGTTCGAATGAAAGTTTTATATTCTAAAAATCACTGATAATCAGGTAAAATTGATCCCAAAGGATGATGAAGGAATCTACATTGTCTATTCAACTACTTCCAAGGTTTATATAGTTTTCAATTAAAGGTCAAATATTATTGAGGAATAAACTCATGTTAAATGTGATGAAAGTTAGTCCTTTCATCCTAAAATTACTCATAATAATGAGAAATCATTTTCTTTTGAAAACACAAGATATGTATCCCCTTTTAATATAAAAAAATGTTTAATTTTAACATGATTTTGGGGAACCAAATTGTGAAAGGATGGATTATAGTGAACAATACACTATGATTTCTGGATAGATGTGATTCCCTAACAACCATCCCTTAGAAATAGTTTTAGTTTGTTTATATTAAGCGATTATGGCTAGGAGACATATAAGAAACCTTCTAGAATTTGTTACATTTCTATCCCAACTAGAACCCAAGTCCATTGAATAGTCCTAAGTCGATGAGGGTTGGGTTTCAGAAATATAAGAAGAACTAATCCAGTTAGAGAGAGAAATTGTATGGAGATTATTTTATAAACCCTCATATTATCATGTTATTGTTACAGAATAAGTTTTTGGTAATTATTAAGATTACCATGGTGTAATCACTTGGAATAATGAATTATTAGAAATATAAGGATATAATGAAGAATATGGTAAATATTATGAAGATACCTTTTCACATGTAGATATATTAGAATCAATATGGATTCAACTATCCAATGAATCATTCCTGAATTTAAAATTATATCAAACAGATGTAAAATATACATTTTAAAAATGATTTCTAATAGTTTATGTTTATGTTGAAAAACCACCAGGTTTTGAAAATCATCATTTTCTAAATCCATTATTCAAATATACCAAATAACTTTATGACCTTAAATAATAACCTAGATCTTGGTTTGATATTATATGTTTTTTACTTTTATCACATTATTTTTTTGTAAGAGTGGCAAGTCCAAATATTTTTAAGAAGACGTCATCTTTAGATATATATTTATGATCTGATTTGTGGTTTGAAAAAAATTTAATGAATTTTAAAAACTGTTGAGAATATAATTTGAAATGGGAATGATGAGTGAGATAAATTAATTTGTTTTTTTTATATTTATCAAAAATACCTTTGAAATATGATAAATCAAAACAAATACAAACAAGACTTATTAAAAATGATTAGACATGAAATTTTTAATGTAAATATAAATACTATGATTTCTAATGAATATCTTGACAAGGATGATTCCAGGAATCATGTTTAAAAAATACTATATAGAGAAATTTTTGAATTTATATTGTATTTAACATCTTGTTGGTGATAAATTTTATTTATAATATGATTAAGTTCTAGATTTCAATAAAATATCAATGAATATAATTTAAAAGCTAAAAAAATAATTTCAATTTATTTAAAAGGAACAATTTCTCTTTCCATACTTTTTCTAAAAACAATAGATTTTAATTTTAAGTAGAATATATATCTACAGGTTATTTCTGTATAGATTTTTTGTGAACGGTACTCAAATTAATTGATTTTGGATTCAATTTCAATAATAAATAAATAAAATTTCATAACACTACTTCTATTAATTAGTCAAATAATCAGATAAATAATTATATAATAAATAATATATAACAATGGAATCATTTCATCAAAGAATACACTAAAAATGTAATATTACACTATAATTTTCTTTATGGAGAACCATTTATCTAATATTTTTACTAATCCCCTTTTTTCTAATGTTTTCATTTTATCAAAAGATAATTGAAGTTATTTCAATTTATGTGAGTTTAGTTTATCTTAATTATCTAAATATTAATTTATTAAATATTTTAATGATTTAAATAAATTAAGATAATTTATCTTATCTTAGTTTCATTGAAATTTTTATTATTTTTATTACTTAAATTAAACATGGTGTAATTTTTAGAAAACAAATTAGGGAACCATTACTTCTTTATTTATTATAAGATAAACTTGACACTAAATCCTAAATTGGATACATAACCCTTTTTTAAACTGGGTATATAACCTATGATCCCAACCAACCCTTTTTCTTTATCTTTTCCCCTATTCCCTTTATCTTAGAAGCTTAAATTTCACTATTATCCCTCCTACATCTCTAACAATTACCTATGAAAATTCTACCAAAGTATCTACCATGGTAATTAAAAATCCTGAAAAAGTTGTAAGTTATGCTTCTTCTATGAATGTTGTGTCTAAGTGTGCACCATACAATGTACTAGATGAAAGATATATAAATTCAAATTAGTTAATGTTTATAAACAAGTTACTGAAGAAATTATTTCATTTTCAATGTTGGGAGATAATTTTTTTAAAAATAATTCATCTTTCTTATTTATGGAATAATTGAATGAGTTTATAAGGAATGGTGGCTTCCATTTTCTTAAAATAATGGATACTTATTCTTCAAATGCCATTGTAAAATTAATTCTTGTTCCATTAGTGTAAATGGTAAAATTATATCATTTTCACCACGAGTGGAGTTATATTTTAGACAGTCTCTATTTTTTTGAGTTTAGTAGAACCTGCTAATGTTTTTTAGTTCATGTTTGGAACCACTTATCTTGAGAAGAAGTCTGTAAATGATTTTAAAGATGAATGAAATGTCTTCTATGAGTTCATTATGCCATGTATTTCCAAGACAGTGAGTAAAATAGAAAAGATATTATTTTAGGACACGTAACTTTTATATGACCTAACGAGAAATGTTTTAGGATGTACATTGATGGTGAAATAACTTCCATCACAATATTATCTTCTTTTATGCACTACCACAAAACATTGATTCTTAACAGGGTTAATAACCCATCAAGGATGCTCACTTACCACCCCTCTTTGAAAAAGATTTGTTTTGATCAAGTGAAATATTTTTATTCAGATCATGATAATTAAGAAAACTCATAGACCATCATGTGGATTTGTTAGGTGTATTTATATCCATAAATCCATCTCCATAACTTCTGAAATAGCATTAAACCATTTATTCCACTGCATTAGTAATTCGAATTATATACCTTATGTGATCTTATCATGAGATCTAAAGATAAGCATGCGATCATTAACATTTTATTACAGCATATCACATGTTATCATCACATGATCCAATAAATATCATGTAGTAAAGTAAATTTTATTCTAGAACTTCATGTAACCTCATCATGAGATCAATAGACAATAACATGGACTTATGATTCAAACTGACCATGAGGTATCCCCATCATTTATAAAATCATTTTTCATGTTCTTCATGTGATATATTTATGAGATCCCCATGATAATCATGTGGTGTCCATAAGTGATTCACATGATATCTTGACAACATCACATGACAATCATTTGATGTCTTCATGTGATTCGCCTGATCTCATCATAAAACCCATTTTGAAATAAGGGATTTCGTGATCCCTTATTGTAATTAGTTGGAACATTAAGTGATCATGTAATCCCTTCATGTGATATTCTAAGATTTTTATGTTTTATGTGACCTTTGGAAGATTCATGAACATCATGATCATATTGGAAATTTTTATTGACACTTCAAACCTCTATTGAAAACCATCCCTCATAAAAATCAGCATACCTTGTCATCAAAAATAATCAACCCAAAAGCACCATCATAAGGGATTTTTTCTTAAAAAATGTTAAAAATAATATTTAAAGTATATTATGTGGTTAATACATAACAAATGTTAGATTAAATGGAAGTAAAACTATTATATCTACGTTAGGATTATGTTTATGGTACTAAAGGAGAAGTGGTAGATCTCAATGAGGGATAGGTTGTCAAATCTGATAACAATAATACAATTTTTCATTCTCCTGAAGAAAATTGGATAATACATGGAAACTAATTCAAATACATTATGACTTTCTAGATAGGAATGTTTGACTCATGAAGAGCCTCCCAAAATCTAAAAAACTAGGGATACATAACCTACTAATACAGTTCCTACTAGAGAGGTGTAGGTGATAGTAGTTACCAGAAAAAAGAGTCTCAATTTACAATAATAAGACCTATTATTGAAGATCCAATCCATTTATATTAAGACCGTGATTCTTAATATTCTAAATATATGTAGAAAATTCTGAAATCTATTGAGATAGTTGGTGTAGATCATGAGGAGAGGCCATTTCAAACTATTCCTAGCATTTCAAAAGCTTATAAAAAGAGTATAAACTAAAGATAGACTTATTATAGTAAGCCAAATAATTCATGGGTCACTTGCTACAAGATAAGGTGCTATAGATATACTTTTACAAGAAGTTGGAGTTATTTTTCATACTTTAGAGGTTGTTTCCCCTAATTTGAAGGAGGATTCACCTTTTGTCACTAATAGCTCTAAATGTTCTAGTATTCATAATTCTACCTTTTCGATTATGAATTATTTTGATAATTTCTTGGGAGATTAAGATGGGATGAAAATTAATATGATATCCTCTCAAGATTAAATCCTACAAATCATGTAAACTTCCATTTAGAATGTATATCTTGAAATGTTAGTTGGGATATTAGATACATAGAGAAGCTGTAAACCCCCTCGACACCTTGGACATCAGCCCACCCCCTTGGAAAGCCACCCAGACACCCCCTACCCCCCTTGGACTGCCACCCCAAACCCTTGAACAGCCCCCAAACCCCCAGAATTCTGAATTTAATTTTTTATGTACTTAATTAACTTATGAATTATGTGTTAATGGTGTATGGGTATAATTTTTGTACGGGTATACTTGGTCTAATTATCTTGTGATTTATGAGTTAATTTTATATGGGTATACTTGCTTTAATTAGCTTATTGAGATGCTGATTTTTTTTAGGTGTTCGGGTGTGCTGCTACAGATTTATGGTAGTAGCAGAGAGGGCATTTATAAGCGCTCTTTTGGCGCTGATAAATCATGCTTTTATCAGCGCTAAAAAAGAGATGATAAACTAAACCTTTATTAGTGCTAAAAAAATAATAGATAAAATATGAGTTCATCAGCGCTCTTTTAGGGCTGACAAAGTCTACCTTTATCAATGATTGTTTAGTGCTGATAAATTGTTGTTTTATCAGTTCTTTTTTAGCGATGTTAAAGCCCGTTTTTAGCGCTGTTAATTCCCGTATTTATAGTAGTTAAGTTCCTCCTATGAAATTAGTTTCATATGATGTCAATGTTAAAATGTTTGAAGACCTCACAGCTCAAGTAGATTCACTTAGAGAATTCTACGTTATAGAGTCTGAGGTGACAGAGATTGGTGTTATAGTTTTATCTTCAAGGGATATGATTCAAAATCTTCCTATGGATCAATAAAACATGTCTTCAAATGAAGTGGATCAGATTAAAATATTTATGATAGAGATGAAAAAGATATTGTACACGCTATGAAGTATAATGATATTCCAATTTTTGTTTATCAAGAGGTATCATCCATCCACCATGGTCATCTCAAAACATTATGAGGATCCAGATCTCAAGGATCACTTTGATCTAATTTCATATGAATTGAATTATGTACCTTATTAAATTAAATCTCTATAGTTTGACAATTTTTACACATTTCTAAATGTAATATTTCAAAAAATATCATTTGGTTGAGTTCCTAGACACTATATAAGCAATTAGGATGCTTTAAATTGGGATTGATTTGTCACTGAATGGAATTTTTGGACACCTTAAGGAAAAATTTGTTTTAAAACTAAATGATATCACGGAAGTTACACAAAATGTTTAAGTTGGGGTTTCTTTTTCAATCAGTTCAGTAAGAAGTAGTAATGAATGCATTAAAAAATTTATAGTTAAGATTTGTAATGCAGTTGAAAGAAAGTACACAAATTCTTTACAAGAGGATTCTAGTTACTCAATTTTTAAAGAAGCACCTGAAATTTTAGTTACACTTAAATTGAAAGAAAATTTCATTTTTAAGCCTATTAGGATTATTCCCTCAATGCAAAAAGATATTAATTCCCTTAAAATACCATCTATAGTTGCATCTAAGCAATTTATTTCAACTTTTAGTGCTCTAGTGTCTTAACCTTCATCTAGTGTTGGATTGGACGTATATCATGTGTTGGTAAAACATCTAGAAAATGTATACAAGAAATTATAAGCTATGATTGTTAGAATAATAAGTGTGAATGAATCCTTCAACCAAATTTTTATAAATTTTTATTTTGACCTTCCAATAGCTTAATTTCGTTTAAGCCTCTTACCATATTCAGTGATCCTAACATTTTTTACTCAATAGAGGTTGAATACTTCAAAATAAATCTTAAAAATGGTCTCTTAATCATTTTCCAAATACGTAGATAGGCATTTAAATATATTCTGTATTTGTTCATGTTATATTTTATCAAATTAATTCATATGTATATTGTTGATTTTTTTAGCTTAGGGGGGAGAATTACTCTCAAACCTGATCCTCTAGATACATTTTGAGGTGTCGGAAAAAAAATAAAATTGGTTTTCAAAAATTATCAATTTATAGAAAATAAAAATACAAGGTGGGTGATGCCTTACCAATTAAAATATCTATGAAGGAATATTTATCATGAGTCCATCCAATGAAAATTGTCTTTCTAACGTCTAGCACATTTGATTTATAAATTTCTTTAGGAAATCATGAATGAGTTTATAACACCCATGGTCAAGATCAAATAGATAAGTCAATAATTTTTTCTGAAACTTTTGATGCTAAAAAAAAAAGAAAAATCTATGTTTCCACCAATGATGGACACATTTTATACCTATATGTACTCTCTAACTTTCAAGATACCTCCAACCAAACATCTTTCTCTATTTTACCCTATGTAAGAAGCTTGGTTCTTCTATATTCTATTTTTTATATTTATTTATGTATGTGTTGAATGGATGAACTATTTTAAACATGTAGACAATTAATGTACTTTTTCTTTATCTATTTTTTATGCTATTCATAGTGACCTTTTTCATTTAATGTTTTAATTATTTATTTTTTTCATAAATGTGAACTTTAATATTTTATTAAATTCCACTCTTACCCTATTTCTTATTCAGTTTCAATAGTGTACTTAATTTGTTCACTACTCCATGTGGTAAATTAAATGTATTTTTCATCTCCATTCCCTTCCAATTTAATCACACAAAATAGGGAGAAATGTAATAAAAGGAGGATAATTTTAGTAAAATAGGGTTAAGTGGTAAAGGAAATAAGTTTAAAATTAAGGGTGAGAAGATAATAATGAACATAACATTTTAAAATAAATATATAAAAATTGAAAATTAATATATAAATTTCTGAGGTTTTAGAAAAAATATGACCAATACTTCAAATATATTATTTTTAATGTTTTATAGGCGGTTTGATCATCATAAAGGATGATGTTGTTGGAAGAGGGATAATTTTGGAACAATTCACATGTGCTTTAGGTTTTTTTGATCTTAAATATCCTTTATGTGTTTCTAATAATTTTTTATTTTTTGTGTGATTATTAGGTTTTATCATTTATTTATTCCATTCTACTGAAATCTACATTTTCTAGATGTCTACTGAAAATATTCCTAGGAATGGAAAATTCTCAATGTGAGGAATTCAACAATTTTTTTTAAATTAATATGTTGAGAAATAAGATACATCAATCATCTATATAAAAAAAACACATACTTAAAATGTATATATCACAAAATGATCTATGCGTAAGTCAACAATGTCAATAAAACACCTATGTAAGAAGTCAGCTACATTAATCATACTACAACATGATCTAGTTACATGGACTAGTTGGCTACATGATTTGGGTATATAAGGAAAATGGATACATAGTACCAACTATTTACATATTTCTTTTGAATACTTAAAAATTTGCTGATGTGGGCAACAATTCTATGTAAATATATTAATATATGTGAATAATTATATAAAAATTTATCTATGTGGATTAATTTTTCTACGTGTATTCAAACATATTGATTATATTTGCATGGTGATACCAAATCAACTATGTCATATAAATCCTATTATTTATTACAATTGTGGTAATTTTAGTTGAAGTAACTGATATTTTTCTAGAATTAACTATTGGATTACATATTTACAGTAAAAATGATTATAAAAAAAGGAAATTACCATCAGTATAAGTAAGTACATGGGTAAAATAACAGTCAGTACTGTTTATAGGATTCTTTAAGAAAATTACTTTGAAAATTTAATTGCATGGTTGTATTTTATAGAACCGATGTTGTGAGATTTAAAATAGATTTTTTACAATCTTTTTCTTTAGTGTGGTGAAGAAGATGATATATAGAAACTAATGAAATTCCACTATTATCTATCAAATCACTATAGTCGCTATATGTTCTTTTTTTTTACCTGAAAAATAAGAATAATATTCGACTCTAATGTTGTGCATTCAATATCATCATTTTTTCACTTTAGTAGAATATTCTCAAGATGAATTTTAGTATTATCATGTCTATTTGATATCTCTTATATTCTATCTATTGTTTATTACAACTCTAATCCACATATGTAATCAATATTATTATTCTCTCATTTGGAGTGATGGTTCCAAAAGTAGAACCTTGGATGATAGTGTTTCTAAATACTTTTTTTAGAGAATGTCAAAGCTTGAGATATTTTAAAAATTGTATAATTCTTCTACAAGGTTGATCAGTCCCTAGGAAAATATTGATAGACCCTAGTAAAAGAACTTTTATAGTGATAATCACCAAACTATTATATTTGAGTATTCATTGAGTGGACTAGGGAATTTCTATTCATCTGACCACTATAAGTCTTGTGTAACTGATATCATTTATTTGTGATATTATTTTCAGTGTATTTATTAATTAATAAAATATCATAGGTAATTATATATTTAAAGAGGGGGTATTATAAGCCCTGATAATTTCAAGAACTAAATTCTCCACCCCCATCATGATTCTTTGGGTGTTTAGTCTCTGAATAACTGATAGTTACATTATAGTGGAGATAATATAGTGAGGTACATAGAGGGTTGAAACTAAATAATATTAATAAAACTTGTCCCAGTTGAGTGTACAGATAATTGGGTATGGATTGGTGGTGGTGGTTTTCATATAGATTGTTATATGATAAGGCGTGAAGATAATGTGATATGGTTTGGAATGTTTCCTGATGCATATGGATGGAAGTGGATGGTTGGTTTTCTTTTGAATTATTCAAGTTGATTAACTATTCTATTTTATTCACTCAATACATAAATTATTACATATTCAATATTCAAAAGGAAGCAATATAATTCTAGGGAATACCTATTAAGTATAGTAATATGATACCTCTAGTTTATATAAACTATTTCCAAATTACTCAAATAGAGTTAGTGGTGATTTATGGTGACCGTGACACTCTAAATGAGATAATTATAGATGAATGAAGATAAATTATACTTTTCCAATTTTATAAATGATCTTATTTACTTTTGGAATATTTACCTCTATTTCATGTAAATATATGACATTAATTTATATATATTATTATAATAATTCTTATTGTAAATAAATTATTTTATTCATGGTCAGGTGTAATTTTCAATCATATTGAGTAATTCATTTTATATACATGTGATTATATACACTTAGTTAAAGTCACTAAATTATGGCCTATGGAAAATGCGTTTTTGGGTTCACACATAAGCTCATTTCTGTCATGGGTAAAGTCTCAATGAACATGGGTTGGGATAATTTTTCTAACTCTAATTGATCTTTTATAAAGAGAGTTCAATATTATTATTAAGTATTATCTTTTTTTATCAATCAATATATATCATTCACAATCATAATTTTATTAATCGTTGAGTAATTTATTTATTTCATTAGAAAAGTCATAATATATTGGAGAATAAATTGTTACCCTAACTATTATATTATTCTATTGAATTTTTTAGATCAATATTTATAAGTTTTGTGACATTTTAAAAGGTTCCACATAGGAATATTATTATTAGAAAAAAACGGATATGAATAGATTTCATGAGTGAAATTCTAGAATCTCTCTTGGAGAAATAATTCACCAAGTTGTTTGGATTTAACACTAAAAATTAAATTTACAGTAATTTATAAAATATTTATGAACAGAATTCCTATGTGATGGAAGTAAAATTATAAATACATAAGAAATATTTTAGATTAAAAAATTATATTTATTTAATATTTATTATTCGTTCACCAAGATAAATGAGGTCTTTAAAAATAATTGTGGTTTTAGTGAAAACAAAAATTAAATTATTTTTTGTATGTTAATAAGAATATCGCATAATAATATTCATAACAACTTATATTTAATAAAAGATATATATTGGAATAAATCTTACTTTATTATCAAAATAACATTATTATTGTATATAAATTTGGAACCCTATAGTTTTTTTAAATGATTTTAAATAGAAGTTAAATTTTTCCCTAAAAACCAGGAATATTTTTAAACTCAAAAATATTGAATTTTAGTTATTCACATATTATATTGAATATTGATAAAGTTTTTAGAATATTAACTATATAATATATCTTGTTTCAACAGAATTCCAAAAAATGGACAAGAAAATTGTCAATGAATATTTTTAAATGTGTTGACACATTAGATACTTTTTCTAATTTTTATTAGAAAATATTTAATGAAAATTAATAGGATGATTAAAAATTTGATGATAAAGAATATCATATATCAAATTTGAATAATAGTAAATATAGTAATTTTAATAAAGTAAAAAAATTTATCAAAGAAATAAATGATTTAAATAAAATTATTGACGCTCTTAAGGAATGAATAATGAGTTAAAGAATGAAATATTGACTTCTATTAATCAATTATGAAGAATAACATTAATTTCAATATATATATTTTTATCTCCAATTAAATAAAAATAATAATGTTTCAAGGAATTTGGATCCTTGAAAATTCTTATGTAGAGAGGTTAAAGACGATGAGTATGATTATAATAATCATATTTTAAATTTTGAAATTGATCATTCTCCCAGAGAAAATACTAATAACAAAAGTGATATGTGGAATATGATGAAGTGGGATAAAAATTATATGATCAATTAATATGTTTAACAAATAATAAACATGAGTATGTTGAATAACTCATATTTTTTAAAATCATAGTGTCTTAACTTACTATAATAAAAAAGATATTGATGATGATGTCTCAATAGATGAGGGTGGTTTTTTTAATGCATAATCAATGTCACATGTTGCTAAAAAGGCATTAAATATGTTGGTATATGATTGTAGAAAAGAATAAGTGATATAAATTTTATCATAAAAGTTTAATGAGAAAAGATAATTGGTAACAAAAAATCATGATGAGTGTATTAACATTAAAAAACCTCATTACAAATGAAAAAAGTGTTTGGACATGAAACACACTTGCCTTAGTTTCCCAGAGCTAGTGCCTTATTTTATTACATTTTTTATTAGAATAAATTCATATCCTGAAGGACCAAATAGTTTAGTAGTTTTGGAAATCCATTTACAAAATAAATTTTACATTCCAACTTGAAATGAAATACAATATTTACATTCCATTTTAAAGATCCATAACTCCTAGATTATCAAAAATAATAATTCATAATATTTACCATTGAATTCTAGGAAAAATAAAACACAATAAAGAGCTGATCTTAGATTCTCATTAATGGTAGGTAATACAGTAGAAGTTATGATAAAAACAAAAATTAGTCAGGGTGAATAACAAAAAAACACATGCCTTTAAACATTATTGTAATATGGCGGGAATGAAAGCTAAGTAAATAAAGACAAATACCTAATCATAAGAGAATTAAACATAACCATGGATAATAAACTAGTAAAAATATTAACATGGTTTATCAATTAATATTATCATAATGAGGTAATGCACAATTTCGGACATCTAAAACTTGTTTTCAAGGCCTCGAGCAAGAGATCTGAAAATACTAGTGTAAGTCCTCAGCCAAAACCCAATTATTTTTTGTCTTATGAGACATTCTAATGCATAGATATGCTATAGTCTCCCCCAAAATTCACTTTCTATATCCAATTCATTCCACATATGAATTGGGATAAACATAAACATCATATACAAATGAAAAGCAAATAAATTTTTTCAATATGTAAACATTGTTACTAACAATTTTGAGTAGTGTGATGAATAGTATCGAGATAGCACATCCATATTCAAACTATACACAAAAAAAATTATTAAAATATGTTGGATGATAAAAATAATATATTAATCCTAATAATACATAAAATTCAGTATAGTTTTTCAAATAGATAAAAATAATCATATAAAATCCTCAAGGAATTTTTGAGGGAAATACACTTTTACTTTGAAAAGAAGATTTATATTAGAAAAATCATTACATACAACCATAAATTTACTAAGTTATTTTCTCAATGATAAAATTATTGGATTTATATAAATAATGGTTTCTTAAATCAGATTATAGTATTCACTATAAAATAAGTAAATATTTGAGAAGTTCCCTTTAATCGGGCTTACTTGACATGAAGAATTGTGAAGGGATCCCTTTTAAAACATGTACTTTCTAAAAAAAGATAAAATGATCAAAATAAATAATTTTTTAACATATAAAGAAGTTATAAGTATTATATAATAAAATTATGGATTTCATTGGATTATATGGAAATAAATTACAACCTGAAATAAAATGATGGTTCGGGAATGAAACCCTTACCTTATGTCCGAATGAGTACTGCATATGACCATAACATCCTGGATAATCAAATTAAATACATTAATTAATTAATTAATATTGTTATAAAAATTTATTTGATTTATTATAATATTCTTATGTTCATTTATTGCCTTATCGATGAGTTATAAGATACAAATTTATCACCTAGGAGCATTCCCTTCCTTGCTCTTTGAGATCGGTATTCTTGAATATGAGTATAAAAGATCATGAGGGATGGATATAATTATCCAGAATTTAATTTATATAATATTAATGAAAATTAATATATTTAAATGGTAATATATATCATTTGGTTAAATGGTATGAGGATGAATCATTACAAAATACATTTAGTGATAATCGTTTGATTTTTACGTCAGGTTTTCAATCACAATGAACTAGTTTGTTCTATTATTTAATATTATATATAAATTATGGTAATAGAATCATTAAATAAGATATAATACAAATTTTAGAATATGTTTCATCCATTAAAATGGTTTTAGGACCATCAATGAAGGATAAATTAAAGAACAAAAGTTTATCGCCTATGATGGTTGCAAATGAGCACCTCCCAGACGATGATTTCGTGTTTTATACAAACTATAGATAGATAGTAGTTTGAGGTTGGATATTTGATTAACATGGTATCATTTTAGTATATAGATGATACTAGAGTTTTCATGATTATTTTTATGAATAGTTGAGGAGAGTCTAATAAAATAAATTTAAATTAAATTAAATGTAAACAGAAGAAGATTTACCTCTTGAAATATCCTCTTTAAAACCCACCTTAAAGAAGAAGTTTTGGTATTTTAGAAAGAACAAGAGCTCTTAGATGTGGGAATAGAATATAGAAGAGGATTTGGGTGGATATTTGAAAATATTCAAGTCTTATAGGAGTGAGGAGAAGAGGGAGTGAGGGGTGGGTTTTAAAGTGGATGAGAGGGGTGATTTTTTAATATCTTACTCATTTTTTTATTATTTTTTTTCAAGAAAATAAATATTATTGATTCATATGACCAAAAAATGTAATTAGTGCATGTGAGTTAGAAAAATATTTTCTTACATGACTGATGACTCAATGAATAGTGTATTCAGGTTCTAATGTATTAATACCGTAAATTAACGTATTTTACTATTGACCAAAAATTCAAGTATTTTAGAAAAATCCAAAAATTCACTATAATTATTTTTCAACGTGTAGAATTTAAAAAATGTATACCATTTTATCAGGAAATGTTTTTAAATCTATGAAATTTAATTTTTTTTATAGAATAATTTTTTGCATGAGAAATACATTTTTAAATTTTAAAAAAGATGTTATAACACTTTCATAAATTAAATAAGGTCTCATAAAATTTTCCTAAAATCATGAAAAAAATATTTATTTAGGAATAAATTTTTTGAAAATTAATTTTATAAATTTATTAGTTTAAAATTATAATTTTATATTTATCAATCACAAAATTACAGACACTTAATTGTTAGTTTTTAGAATATTCACTCTCATTTGTAAGGTGTCTAAATTTCATTTATCATTACATGGGTGTGGTTACTATAAATTAGGCTAAGTTACTATTCATAAGGTTTGTATTACTATTCCTAAGGTTATGTTACTATTACACATAAATGTTAGTTGATCTAATCATACCCTAAACATTTTACTCATCACAACCGTTTATGTCTGTTTTTTGAAATTCAAATCACAGAGGCAACTAAATTATGTTTGATGGCTAGGTAATAGTAAAAAAGTGTTGTTTAAAAGATAATTAGTGTTTCATGAATTACATTCTATATTAAATTTATTTTTAATTACATGGGTAGTTACATAATTTCCCTATTACAAAAATTTCTTTATCAAGGTTTCCAGAAAGATAACTCATTAAGAGATTTGGGTAGGTCTTTATTATAATTTTCTCAGGATCCCGCACCACCTCTTTGATTTTATGATTTTTCCAAAGTACCTTTACCAGTAAAATCATCTAATTTATATACACCTGTTATTCAGTGTTCAAAATTTTGATAGGATCTCTATAGTAAGATATGTCTTGTTCTAATTATTTTCCTTCAAAAGTGAGTACAAGTGTTGGTTCTACCATGTACTTCCATAACAAAGAGACATGGAACACATTGGTTACCTTATAAAGGCTATTTAGTTTCTCCAAATGATAATCCACAACTCCAATTATCTCTAGAATTTCAAAAGGACCAATCTACCTAGGGATCAGTTGACCTTTCTTCCAATATCTTATAACACCTTTCCAGAGAGATACTTTTAAGAAAACATGATCTTCCACATGAAATTCCAATTCCTTCCCCTGATTATCAGCATAGACCTTTTTCAAAATTTTAGCTTCATTGATATGGGTTTGAATAGTCTTTACCATCTCTGATATTTCATCTACATGCTCTGGGACTATAAGCCTCTTTTCACCAACTTCATCCCTAGATGTTGTTGTATGACATCTCTTTCTATATAATACATCATATAGTTCCATTTGAATACCTGAGTGGAAACAATTATATTGTGAAAACTATACCAATGGTACAAATTGATCCCACAAAACATATAAATTAAGTGAGAATGATCTCAACATGACTTCCAATGTTTAAATCGTTCTTTCTGATGGCCCTTCATTTTGAGAATGATAATAATTACTCAAATAGAGCTTAGTATCCAATGGTTTCTGAAGACTTTTCTAGAATTTGGATGCAAATCATGGATCAGTATTAGAAACAATTGAGATATGTGCTCCCTGAAATCTTACAACTTCATTGATATAGAGCCGTGTAAGGTGATTTAGTGGAAAATCCTCCCTTATTTCGGGGAAATGTGAACATTAGTAAATTTGAGCAACAATTTCCCATATTGAATCATTATTTATTACAATGTAAGAATAGGTATATGCTACATGACTCCACTTGGATGTTGTCTTCCATTTTTCACCTATTGACACACTAAATATCTTGATACATAATCATAAATTTCATTATTCATATTTTCCCACCAGAAATGTTCTTTCAAATCTCTATACATATTAGTTCTACAAGAGTTAATAGAAAAATTTTACTCATGGGCATCATCCAATAAATCTTTTTTTAGCTTGGGTATAGAGGGAAAACATACCCTTTTCCAAAATTTCCAAAATATAGAATCACAGATGAAATCTGGAAACATCCCATTATTAACAACCTTGATTTTTTTAATAGTCTCATAATCTGACTAATAACTTTTAATTCATTCCAATAATTTTTTTCAGGAAACCAATTTAAAAAGAAATAATTCTTCACCAACTTTGATAATTCCCATATCCATCCTTTCTAGATCTTGGTACATAAGCTCCTTGTTAATCTTTATTTTGTTCAGACCTCCATGATCATTCCCAATTAATGCATATTTAAAATTTGTTTCCTTCCTTGGATAGTTGTGTATAGAAGAATCATAATCCTTGAGTATCTTGATCCACCTCATTTTCCTTGTGTTTATTTATTTTTGTGAGATGATATTTTCAATCTCTTCTGATTAGTATGTATCTCACATATTTCACTATAGAGATAATGACTCTATATATTTATATAAAATATTTCAACTAGTAACTCAAGACCATGAGATGGATAGTTTTGTTCCCAAATTTTTATGCATAGGAAATAACTCTGTAATTCTGAATAAGTACACAACCAAGTCCTTTTTTGAAGCATAACTATTAATCACAAATCCACCATTTCCCAATTATAGATTCATGATCTTATAATTTACTAAACTCTATTTAAATTCTTATAAACAGTATTCACTGTCTTCTGTCCATACGAACTTAACCCCTTTGCGAGTAATCTTGGTTAACGGGTTATCTAATTAGGAAATGTTCTTAATGAAACACAGATAATAAACTACTAAACCAATAAAACTATGAACCTCAGTTACATTGGTTGGTGTAGTTCATTTCTAAACTACCTTTATCATTGTGGTATCCACTAAGATTCAATCCTTGGATACAATATTTCCATGAAAAGAAACTGTTTGAAGCTATAATTTACACTTTCCAAGCATCCCATATATCTCATTTCTTTTAAATTTCTTCTGAATAATGGTGAAGTGATTCTCATGTTCATCACATATTTTAGAGTATTCCAAGATATCATCAATAAATACCACAAAAATTTCATCAATATATTTTGGGAAAAATCTATTAATTATATCCATGAAGATGGAGAGTGAATTAGTCAGTCCAAAAGGCATTACTATAAACTTATAATTCCCATACCTAGTTCTAAATGTTTTCTTTGGAATATATTCCTTCCTCAGACACAACTAATGATATCTAGATTGAAGGTCAATATTCAAAAAAATTTGGGCGTCGTGAATTTTATCAAATAAATCATTAATGAAAGGAAGAAGATAATTGTTTGTTATCATAATATAATTGATCTCTATGTAGTCAATGCACAACCTCATAAATCCATCTTTCTTCCTAATGAAAATAATAGGTTCTCCCAATGGAGAAAAACTAGGGTGGGTAAATATCTTACCACTCAATTTCTTTAGTTGTCTCTTTACCTATACTAATTACACTATGTCCATTCTATAAGGGTTCATTGATATAGGCCTTGCAATATGAATAATATCAATTAAAAACTCAACTTCCCACTCTGGAGGAAGTCCAAATAAATCCTCTGGGAATAAATCAATGTATTCTTGCATAATAGGTATATCCTTAATTTTAAAACTTATTTCCTCACCCATAAATATTGTTTTATCTTCCTCCCCATGATTTGAATTTAGTAAATCTACTGGGGAGGATTAAGATAAAAATAAAATGATGAGGTTTCTTCTCTAAATATGAGGGATTCTAAATCATTATCCAAAATTATAACTTCCTTCTTCTTGTAATTGATTTAATATAATAAATTGAAATCAAATCCATAAAAAAATTATATTAAATTCAATCATGTTTTTGATTATAAAGTTAGAAAATAAATCACATTTATGTGTCATAAGGGGGACTGATTAACACATCTTTGTTGTAATGATACATCCCTTAAGAGTTTGGACTGAAAACTCCATTATTAAATCAAATTGGAAATGTATAATTTTGTTTGAAAACTATGAAGATATAAATAAATTCTATGATCTAAAATCAAATTAATCATTGGATAAGGTTGATGAAATGATTAAATTTCATGTCACAAAATCATTGGGAACTTAAACATCAGCATTTTTTTCACATAATCTTGGCTTATCTACCTTGGACTTCTATGGGGAAATTTTCCTTGATGATTAGGACAATCATTAGAATAATGTCCCATATCATTAAAATTTTAGTGTTGAACATTGGTAACTTCGTCCTTTCTCTTTCAATCTTAGTATTTCGTGTCTCTTTCATCACATTTATAATACTCATTTTTATTTTTAAGTAGGATTCAGTGTGTTTCTTTCCACAAGTATCAATGTTGGGAAAATCCCATTTTTATTCTTCCATTAATTTATTTTTTCATCCTCCAGTCTGTTCTTCTCTTTAATTACCCTAAAGTTATAAGACTTAGAGAATTATTTCTCTACCTTGATAAAAAATGATATTATATCTTTATGTGATGAGAATGTATGGGATACAATTTCCATTAGGAGGAAAAAATTAAAATTATAAAATAATTGATAAATCTTGATCATTTGATTACATATGTATTCCATTACATTCATTACTATCCCTATAAAATTCGATTCATACTTCACAACATTTTTATCCTATTTTTGTTTCAAACTCAATTATTTCATCTCTATATCTTCTCGTTGTTCTTGAGGAAAATATTTTTCTAGGAATTTTTCATTAAAGTCCCTCCATTCCATTACTCCTATTTTTTTCTCCTCCATTATGCTTTTAATTAATGACCACCACTAGTCTTCAAATCTTGATAGATGATAAACTTCCATGAAAACCTTCTCCCTTTCTTTAAATCCCAAACCAATAATTATCTTTTCTAAATTAATTATCCATTACTCCGCTACAAATGGGTTTGTAGTCCCATGGAATGATGGAGGTTGTTGTTACATAAAATGGTCTATCATTTCTACTCCACATTATGGATAGGGATTCTCTATATGAGTAAGGTTATTGTACATAACTAGAATCAGTTGTACCAGTATAGTTATAATTTGTGCAACACCACTCACAACGTCAGAACCAACATCGTTATTATTCATATGGGAAACCCCCACATGAGATAAGTGCATTTATGTGGTTTCTATTCCTTCCAATATGATCCATTTCTAAATAATAGAATACACTAAATTAGGTTATGAATCGTAATTTATAATGTCTAACTATAAAAACAATTAACATAAATTTTTTTCATGTTTAATTTCGTAATCATAAGAAAGGTTTTTTTGAGGAAATATTTATATAAAAAATAATTCATAATGGTTTATAAATTTTTTTTGAAATATCCTAATCATATCCACCAGGAATGTCAAACCAAGTTTATTATAAGGCCTATTTTCGTGTACTAGGTTACCATGAGTTAGGACTGGCACACATTGTCAGAGTTATTACTCCTAGGTATATCTATTCTAGAACCATGTCCACTTATAGTATCTATAAAGGGATGTATCTTCCAAGAAGATCCACATAGTCTATATCTTACCAAAATGATAGTATATTATTGTATTATTATCCTAAAATTCTATATTATGGATTTATTCCATAATCTACATTTTCTAAAACTAGTATCCAAGGATTATATTAAACTTCCTCTAATACCAACTCTAATGCCCCAACCCCAGTTTCCTCAATTCGGTGTGTTTTTTTATTAAATTGGCATGATTAAAAGTGATTCCTATCGCAAAGGAATGAAGAGTCTAGTTGGTTTGTAAAACGATATAAAAACATGAGTTTTACATTAAAACGTGAAAGGAAAAACAATATAGATATTCCATTGGAAACATCCAAAACACCAAGATTATCCCTGAAAATAATTCATTATATTTATATTCTCATCATGGGAAAAATAAAAGATAAGAAATGGGTGATATCGGATTCTAAGTAAGTATATGGTATATAATATATGTTATCATAAACATAAACATTAGGCATGGTGAATAAGAAAAAACACATGCCTTTAAAATTAAACATGAGAATAATATGGAAGGAATGAATTTTGAGTAAATAAATCCACATAACTAATCATAAAATAATTTAACTTGACCATGGATGTTCTAATATTCAAAATATTCACATGTTTTGTCAACTATAGTTATCATAATGAGGGAATTCAAAATGTTGTACATTTGAAACAAGTTTTCATGGCCTCAACCAAGATGTATGAAAATACTAGGTAAGGCCTCGGTGAAAATCCAATTCTTTTTTATCTCATGAGACCTAAAAATTCATTGAGGGACAATAGCGGGCCCCAAACATCACTTTATAAGTCCAATTAATTCAATATATGAATTAGGTTAAACATAAACATCATATACATATGAAATATAAATGACATTCCTAAATTTGTAAACAAAATTACAAACCATTCTGAGTAGTATGGTAAATGGTATCAAAATAGCACAACCAAAGTAAAAAATTATCACAAACTATTTAATAAAATAGGATGTATGATAAAAATAATATATTAACCTAGATAAGGCCTAAAATTCAACCGAGGTTTTGAAATAGACAAAAATACTGTAATAAAATCATCAAAGAATTTTTTTGGGAAATACACTTTTACTTTGAAAATAAGAGTTATTTTAGAGAAATATTTTCACAAACCCATAAAAACTAATATATATATTCCATTATAAAATTAGTGGTTTTAGAAAAATAAAATTGGATCGAAATAGATTATATTGTGAACTTAAAAATATATAATAATTTTCAAAGTTCCCTTTAATCATGCTTCCTTATCGTGAAGAATTTTGAAGGGAAACCTTTTAAAACCTATATATCCCACAAAAAAAGAGAAAATTAAAAGAATACATGAATTTGGAACATATACCAACGATTTAAAATAGTTATATAAAATAAATTAAGTATTATATTTGTTTATATGGGAAGAAATCACAACCCAAATGAAAATGAATGTTCAGGAAGGAAACCCTTACCTTATGTCTGAATGAGTTCTTCACATGAACTTAAAATCTTGTATAATAAAATTCAGTCCATTAATTAATTAATTAATAACCTTATATAAATTAATTTTATTTATTTAAATTCTTATATTCTCATTTATTATTTTTTTGATGACTTATAAGATTCAAATTTATCGCTCAGGAGCGTTCGTTTCCTTGGTTTTCATGATCGGTATACGTGTATATGATTGTGGAAGATCATGTGGGATGTATAAAATTCTACATAATTTAATTTATATATTATTAATGAAAATAAATAATTATAAATTCTTATTTAAATAAATTGGTTACATGTTATGAGGATGAATTATTAGATAATACATTTAGTAATCATTATTTATATTTTTACTGTGGTTTTTCGATCACAATGAACTAGTTTTTCTATTATTTAATATCTTGTATAAATAATGGCTATAGGATAATTAAATAAGATATAATACATATTTTTGAATATTTTTCAACCATAATTTTTTTTCTCATGGTCATCCTTGAAAGAGAAATTAAAGAACAAAGTTTCATCTCCCACAAAGGTTGTAAATCAGCACCTCTCGGGTGATGATTTTGTTTTTAAGAAAAAAGTAAGAGAGATACTAGTTTGAGGATAAATATTTGATTAACATGATAAAATTATTTTATATCTATTATACCAGAGTTATCATGATCATTTTTATAGTGGAGGTGTGGAGATACTGATAAAATAAATTGAAATGAAATTAAATGTTAAGGGAATAGGATTTACCTCTTAAAATGTCCTCCTTGAGAACCACCTTAAGGGTGAGGGTTTTGGTATTTTTTAAAGAAAAAGAGCTCTTGGATGTGGGAAGATACTTGGGAAGAGTATTTGGGTAGAAAATTGTCAGGATTCAAGGCTTGGAAGAGTGATGAGAAGAGGAAGTGAGGGGTGAGTTTTATAGTGGAGGAGATGGGTGATTTTTGAATATCTTATTCATTATTTTATTATTTTTTTCAAGACAATAAATAATGCTGAATATTATGAAACAAATATTAATAAGATCATGTTAGTTTGAATTGAGTGTGGTTACATCAGATATTACTCAATGAATAGTGTATTTTTCTTCTAATGTATTTATACCGTAAATTACTGTATTTTACTATTCACCATAAATTTATGTATTTAACAAAAGTTCCAAAAAATTACTATATCCATTTCTAGACATTTTGTATTAAAAATTTGACTCCATTTTATCAAAATAATTTTCTTAATATGTCTAACTTAATTTTTAAATAAAATCATTATTTACATTAAAAATATAGATTTAAATATTAAAACGGATATTATAACACATTCATAAATTAACTAGACTCACATAAAATTATCCTCAAATTATAGGACAAACAAAGTATTTATCTAAGAAGAAATCTTATGAAATTAATTTTTTTAAATTTATTATTTTAAAATTTAAATTAAATATTTATTACTCAAAAAAATACCAATACTTAATTTTTAATTTTTAAAATATTCACTCTCATTTTTAAGGTGTCTAAATTTTATTTATACTTACATGGATGTGGTTACTATTCATTAGGATGCTATAATATTCATAATGGTTATATTAATATTGCTAAGTTCAAGTTACTATTCACCAAAAAAATGTATGTTGGTCCAATCATAGCCTACATATCTTATTGATTACAACTGTTCATATCTGTTTTTTAAAATTAAAATCACAGAGGTAGAAAAATTATGTTTAAAAACTAAGTTACAGTAACAAAGTATTATTTTGAAGAGGCTAAGTGTTACGTGAATTGATTTATATATTGATTTTATATCTAAATCCTTGTGGTGTTATAGGATCCCCTATTGATTCCCTTGATTCATAATCTAAATAAAATGAGTTAAATCTTTCTTTTTAAACCTCCTAGCATTGAAAAATTATTTTTTATGACATCGTTAGTATAATGATAAATTTTATAAATATTAGTTCTCAGAAAAATTATAAAGACCTATGTATACACAAAAGTAAAGATAATATATACCCAATAAACTATTCTCTACAAACAAGTTCTAATTGTAAACTAGTTTCGATAAAAAATAGTTTATAATAAAATTTAAACTAAATTTTAATCAAGGGAAAATAAAGGATTTTATAAAATATTCTAGATTTTTGGATTATATAGTTCTCAATATGATGATTTCTAGTAAAATATATCTCTTTAAAGAATAAATGGAAGGCATGAAGTAAGAATGAGTCAAACAAAGATGATGATGAAACCTCATGAAATGAAATGTGTTATAAAAAAGAAAAATGATTCTAATATACATATTCAAAATATATTTGAGTATTAAAGAGGCCCATTAATATATGTAATTAGGATATCCATGAAATCGAATAATATATTTCCATTATTTCTATATATAAAAATTGAGTAAAAATAAAAAATTCAAGATATTAAAAGAGTTGGAGTAAAAAAATTAAAAAGTAATGATGAGTTCAACTTGGATGATGTATTGGATAGCATGTAAGAGTCTACATTACAAAAAAAGGTTGTGTCAATTAATCACATATAGATATCATTGGATAAAAGATATATAAAGAGATTTTAATTCTATAAATCAACTATAAATATAATAATATTTTGAAAATAAGCTTAAATTCTTAGCTAATTTAGAATGTTTGAGGGAAAAAATAAAAAACATATTCATGCAAACAAATGATTTCAATCCTTGTGGAGGACACCTATATAGATATATAGGATATATAATTATCTAAATATATTTTACAGGTTTGTGTAATTTTTTATTAATCAATTTATTTTTTAGAACAATTCCTAAATTATCATCCTATCTAGTGGCATATGTTAGGAATATTGATGAAAACTCTGAGTGATGGAATATGTGAATGTGTTGTGATAAATGATTTTGATTCAAAAATCTTCCAAGGAGAAAACTAATAGAATAAATAATAATATATTAATTAATTCAATTATTTTCATAGTCTAAGTTCAATTTTTAAATATAATAATTACATATTAGATGATATAAAAAATTATAATTTGAAAAACTAAAAGACACTAACAAGGTTAATTAATAGAAATAAATAAAAATTGATTAATTTTTGTTATTTATTATGATATGTTTCCAAAAGTATGGTTATATTTTATTGATTAATATTTCAGTATAAATATTTTAATAATATTTCTAGTTTTATATTTATTTAAAAAGATATAATTATTCTTTAAATTGCATTGATTTGAAATTGGTGTCATTTTTTTAACTTTATTGATTAATAAATGAGATTAGTAGATGTTTCCTCACTCCCCTCTATCTATTTTGATCTTAGGACTATGATACAAAATGGAAATAATAATAATTAAAACTCAAAATTTTGTATATTCACATTAATAATGTATATAAATGTCAATACTAAAAGAGGGAGTGTGTGTTTTTTGGGGTCTCGAATGTTTGGAATGTGTGATTACATAAGATGTTATTGGGTAGTGATCTATGTTTGATTATTGTTTAAAAAAGATAAATGGATCAATTAAATAACCCATGGGTAAAATCATGCATTTAATTGTGGAATATTTAATGTATTACCACATAATTTTTATAATTTATTTTTTTCATCATAATTTATGATTTGGACGGGGTTTCTGGTTGACAGTTTGATTATGGGGGGGGGTTAAGGTTTTTCTCAATCACCCACACTAGTTTTTCCATTTTTTTAATCTAAATTAGAAACACTCAATAGTTCCCATATGCATTACTAGAAATAAACCTACTTTCAAAAGCCAGTTATTCCTTTGGGTTTCATTCCAAATGATTCTTAGTAACCCATATTGGTCGAGAGAATGGGAGGTTAATCTCATCACACCATTTTACTGGGAATTGTTCCCTACTCTATGACTCTCTTATATATTTAAGATATGTTCATAAAAATCCTTCTTAGACACTTAAACGGGACTAGTTACCACCATCAAAATGAATTAATTATGAACATATATCAATAGAAAAAATTACATTTATATCACAAGTTCCATATCACTCTCCTATTTATTTATGATGCTTTGGGTTATTGATATGTTTGAGTACTCAGGAGATTATTTCTAACCAAGTTGGTTTTTGGTGTCTTGGAGATGGGATTGAACCTCTATGAGTCATCCTATATAACTTTTGAAATAAGAATCAAAACCCATATAGATCGTTTTCCATATCTTAGGGTCGTGTGACTAGACCCATCCATAATGTTTAACTTCATACAGTAAGGATGAAAATATCATGCTTGGTCATCAATGAGGTGTACTACATATCCAGTTCTATATAGGAATCAGAGTCTATGTAGTTCTTGTTGCAGAAAATTATATCATGAGAGATATAACAATAGTGTCCCTAAGTGAGACTAATGCATATGTGGCTGCTTATAATTGATTTTATGGGAATTTTTCCATTTCACCAGAGATGAGGTGTAATCAGAAATATATCAAAATGATGGGCCTACACTAGAGTAAGTATCAAAGAACTTTTGATACAATCATTACTGGTCTCTAAACCTATGTATGTCATGCTCGATTTGAGAAACAAGATATATTAGAAGATTTACCACATTTCATCAGAGCATACCTATAAGTTTACCTGTGATAGGAATGATTTTAAATATCATGGTGGGTATGATATGGAGATGGGGCCTTAGTTAGGCATCATTAGTATACTGATTTATAATAGAAATCAGAGTTGTCATAGTTCAGTTCATCCCAAACCCTCTAATGGGTTTCAATTACTTGATGTAATTATTGGGGATTATACAAAAATAATGATTGTGTATGAACCAACTTCTCATATTTTGAAGGATGAGGAAGAATATAGTCTTATGGTTGTATTTGGTCCCCTGAGTTGGGAATACCTTTCGCAATAAGGGACATAAATCGAAGTGGATTCCAGTCGGAGCTCATGCCTTCAGAACGTCAACTATATTTCCCACTTTTGGTGGGAATCAGAGATCAAGTAGTTCACATATCATATAACCCACTAAAGGGAATAGGTGGATGATCATGCTTAGATACATTATAGTGATCTCTAATATTTCATAATTTTAGGTCTTACTCCTGGGTGGATTTCCTTAAGTATGGACTTTCACATTTTATCCGCATTTTTATTGGGGATGAAGCACTCAAACTACCCAATTGTTGGGGAGATACTATATTATGACATTAATCCGGGCTGGCACAATGAGGGTTCCCTTCGACAAACTCATTTTTTATGCTCTAATATATTAAAGGGGAGTGGTAATAATAAAAGTTCTATCAAAGAGCAAGATATTGGTTGGGTCACATGATTGTATAGCCCTATATCATCAAGGAAACTTCAATAATAAAAGGTTAATGCAGATGAAGGTTCTTGGATAGGGTTTGTGTGGAATGAGTCCAAATGAATCTACCAAAAAAAGTGGGTGTTCCATTATAAATTTTCTAACATGCCTTGAATTCAAGATGGACATGTCTTGATTGCCTTTTAAATATGTTGGGGTGTTAATCTATTATGGAATACAGGTCCAGGGGTTCCTTCTTGTCATTCCTAAGATGCTTTGAAATATCTATGCGGATGTATCCATGATTATTTAAATAATTAACTAAATTGTCTTGGATTCCATCGCATGATCAGAATGTACATGTTAATGGTGCTTCACAAAAACAAACTAAACACTTATGGGGTCTTAAGGATGATCTAAGTATATGTGACCATGCATTATTGCTTGATCTTCCTGACTCATATTTCGAATATCGCATGACAATGCATAAAAATCAATGGAAAATTGCATGATCATGCTAACATGTCAATGATGTTTCACAAGTTTGTCCTAGCTTTTCCATAGATTTTCTAGTGACAATGTGGACAGTTTAAGGGGGATTTTTCCTGATCAAATTGTCTTATACTTGAGTCATCATTGATGGTGGTGACATGTCAAGGGGCTTCCATGAGATCATTGTGACATATCTGATCCATGTCTCATGATCAAAGTGACACTTCAAAATATTCTTAATGACATTGTGATTCCAAATTGGAATCTTATGATCACGTAACCTTAAACTACTCATGTGGTGGGGTCTTGGAAATATATTTAGGATCTTTCATGATATATTGGGACACCCGGCAGTTGATGAAACCTTCTCAAATGTTTTATGCCTATTGATGTTTGGGATATGATATATTCTCAAATGTTCAAGAAGGGAGAATACCCAGTAAGGTTTTCATGGGAAAAGGACTTCCTTACCCTAGGATGATATACACACCAAGATGTTGTATTCATGATGGCCCCTCATTCATGCAATTTGCATAAACTCAAAAGGGGATCATGAGGGGGTCTTCCAACTTGTACAAGGGCTTCCGAATGACACTACATGTATAAGTGGGGGTTCATTGTGCATAAGAATGAGGGTTTTTCACTGTCTAACATGCATTTTAGTGGGTTTCATCACTACATAATGTGATACCCACACATCCACGATCTGCATGACCTTCATAAGGTCTTGTGGTGAGCTCGATGCTTATTCATAGAGGGGCTGCACATCAAAACCATAGTGTGCATGGGGGATTAAAAAGAATTGTAGTATGTGGAGTAGATAATGAAATATGCGGAACTCATGTCCTCGAGTCCGCACTGCAAATCAAACTAGAGGAGCACTGTGAGATTGAGCTGTGGGGTCACCGTGAGACCATGGAGTGGTCTTCAATTGAATAAACAGTTATCCATGGGATTTTGTTGCCTGAATGGCCCGAAGGCCTTCTTTTTTAATTTTATTATGGATAATCCCCCTTTTAAGGGTTAAAGGTGAACCCGTACATGACCCATAGGCCCAAGGAACAATGCCCAACAAACCCGCAATACATGACCTGAAGGCCCAGAGGCATACCATTCCCAATACATGACCTGTAAGCCCATCCCACTTGAACTTCCCCTCCCCAGATTTCTACTTCATTGATCACTTAGCTCCCCACCTTGAATTGTTGATCTTCTATAATTTCCCCGTACAAAGCTGCATAGTGCCTAGTTCCGATGGCAGCTGCCATACCCTCCCATTTTTCAAATTCAGTTAGCTCTATATCTAGTGGTTGCTACTCCTGTTGCTCTGATCCTCTTCGTGCAGGAGGTCTTGAAAATGAATTCATGGGGATTCATGTCTAGACAATGGTTCATAATATTTAAGTCACAAATTCAATATGATATCATGTGGTCGGGTGAACAGATTTAACAAACCTAGCATCACATGATGCATAGTTTTTTATGGGACTGGATGGTCCTAAAATGGTTATATAATAGGATTTCGTAATCACATGAAGCAGTTATCTAGGTATGATCACTAAAGAGTTTATTTCCTCCACCATCTTCCCTTTTTAGAGTTCATTTTTCTCTATCAACACTATTTTTTTATGTTAATAGGGTTTCTATAAGAAAGCTCACCCTGATACACCAGGTGCATTTCATGGGGTGGATTACATGTGCACCAGCGAGGAAGTGCAGGCTTTTCCATATCGACATCACATGGCCTCAAGTGGATTCATGTGATCCTCATTACCTCAATATCATGTGATCCGACAAATATGAATTAATTCAGAAGAAAAATATTTGAAGAGGCGGAAAGTGTTTGCGATCATAAACTACTCATGAAGATCGTAGTGGTTGTCTCTTCTTAGGTCTCATGATCCAAAGATGTTCACATGACATATTTGAATGGTTTTGGGTTTTGGTAAAGGCGGGAAAGCAACGAATGTGCAAACAATAGAAAAAGGTGAACGTTCAATGGAAATAAAATAATTCCCTCCAAATAAAAGTGGATGTGTAGTGACAAAATTAAGTGCATAAAAATAATGTTGACATTGGAATTTTTTATGTGGAAAACCCAAAAATAGAAAAACCACAAGACCTAGTCCAGAAAGAGTGATCCACTAAAAAACAAGAGGTATTCAGTAGAGACTCTCAAAAAATTGAAATGGATCTCAGAAGTAATACTCATGAATAAATGTAGTGAATCAAAGATATAGAGAAAGAAAGATGATCATAGAATAAAGTAAATCACCAAATGAGATTTTCTCTCGATGTTGTTGGTGTCGGTGTGTTGAAATTCCTTACAGCTACCTTCTTATGTAGGAAAAATAATCTGCATAAATTAATTTCTTCATGTCAAATGTGTGTCACCATGTGAACTAATTCACGTGGTCTTGGCCCATATTAAAAACACCTCATTAGAAAGAGAAACTGTGTGGTGATCCAATTGAGGAGGCGTTATGTGGTGCACTAACCAGGAAGACCCCCAACAAACTCCCCCTCTGACCCAAGTGGGGATCAACGCCTACCCTTCAATCAGTAAGAAAGTTTCAAATTTTCCTCTGGGTAAACTCTTGGTCAACATGTCTAACCTGTTTTCATTAGTGTGGATCTTCTCATGCTCTAATAGTTTTGAATCAGGGACAGTGTGTATCAATTGATATCGAACATCGATATGTTTTGACCTTCCAAGAAAAGTGGAATTATTTCCCAAAAAAATAGAACTCTCGATACCAAAAAATAAAACAAACCTGTCCTTATTTAAATTGATCTCTTGAATAAACATTTTCATCCATAACAATTCTTTGCATGCCATAGTAGCTTCAATAAACTCTGACTCTATGGAAGATAAAACAACACATCTCTGCAATCTAGACTGCCAATATATTGCTCCCCCTACAAAAGTGGTCAAATATCCTAAATTAGACTTCCTAAAATTGATATATCCTACCATATTTGAATATTTAAAGCCACAAATCATAGGTTCCCCTTTTTCAGAACACAATCTCATATCAGATGTGCCACAAAGATAACGAAAAATTTACTTCAGTGCTCTCCATTTCTCTCTACCTGGATTTTATAAAAAAAGACTGACCACACCAACTACATGAGCTATAATAGGTCTAGTACATAACATAGCATTCATCAATCAACCAATGGAAGATGAATAATTTATGTGCTACATAGCCTCTATATCTTCATAAGTAGAAGGTGACTGACTGGTGTTGAGCTTAAAATGAAAATAGAGAGGAGTACTAACTACTTTAGCACTATCGATCAAAAATCTCTGAAGAACCTTCTCAATGTATCTCTCCTAAGATAACCACAATTTCTTGGCCTTACAACCAAGGGATAATGTCATTCCAAGAATCTATCGTGCTAGCCCAAAGTCTTTTATAATAAAATACTAACTGAGATCCTTATTTAATCTGACAATTTTATAAGTATCATGGCCAACAATGAGCATATCATCAACATAAAGCAATATCATAATAAAATAATCATTAGTAAATCTCTGAACAAAAACAAAATTATCAAAAGATTTCTTCCTAAAATCCTGATTAGAAATGACATATTCAAACTTCTTATACCACTTCCCCAGCGCTTTGTTCAAACCATACAATCTCTTCTTCAACTTTCAGATATTATTTTCTTTACCTGTTTCAACAAAACCTTCTAGATGCTTCATATAAATCTCCTCCTCTAAATATCCATAGAGGAAAGATGTCTTCACATCAATTTTCTCAATTTTCATATCCAAACTAGCAGCCAAACCAAGAACAACCATAATGGAAGACATTTTGACAACAGGTGGGAAAATCTCATCAAAATAAATACCTTTCTTCTAACAGAAGACTTTGTCAACTATCCATGCCTTTTATCGTGGAAGGGAACTGGATTCTTAATTTTTAATCTGATAAATCCACCAATTTTTCAAAGCTCTATTACATGTCGGTAACTTCACCAGCTCAAAATTGTGTTTTTCATGCAATGATTGCATCTCATTATCCATTGCCGCAACCCATCTATCCTTCTGTTCAATTTCCATTTCCACATCAAATGATTCTGGTTCTCCCACTTAAGTGAGGAGAACATACTCATCAGCTGAGTATCAAGTAGAAATGGTGTGATGAAGAGATGGCCTTCGGAGTGGAACTGCGGGTTCATTAATAACCCATGGAACTAGATCATCAAAAGAAAAAGGTGCATCAGAAACATCCACATCGACCTATTCACCTTTACCATCATTCATTACATCAATATGATCATCAAAATCAACAATATGAGGAAAATGTGAACCAGAACTTGGCTCCAGAAAGAAAAAACCATCAGAAGTGGGAGATGTAGATTTTTCTCCCTTATCAATATTTGTAATAGTATAATCCTCTTTAAACACTGCATCACAGATTCTGACATGTTTATTCAAAACAGGATCATAGAACTTATACCCAAACTCATCATTTCCATAGACAATGAAAATATATAGGCATTTCTTACCATCCATCTTGTATCTCTCATCTCTAGGCACATGAATAAAAGTCTTGCAACAAAAAACACACAAGTGATCATAACTGATATCTTTTTTATACCAAGATTCATCAGGATTTTCTATCTTCAAAGAAATAACAGGTAATAAATTGATAATATAAGCAACAGTAAGTAAATCCTCAACCCAGAAATGTCCAGGTAAATTTTCTTCCGAAATCAAACAACGAACTCTTTCCAACAAAGTCTTGTTCATCTGCTCAGCTACACTATTCAGCTGAGGTGACATGGATGTTGACTTCTAATACCGAATACCTTACTACAATACTGATCAAAGAGACCACAATACTCTCCCCTATTGTCAACAAGATTTCATTTCAATTTCTTTCCTGATTCCCTCTCAATAGAAATATGAATTTTCTTAAAAACACAAGGTACCTAAATTTTGGAATTCAAAACATAAACCCAGAAAATTAGTGAGTAGTAATCAATAAATGTAAGAAAATAAATACTACCACAAAAGGTATTATATTTCAAAGGACCTAAAACTTCATAATTTACCAATTCAGGTACATGTGACTTCCTGTGAGTAGGATGACGGTTGAAACTCACTCTGCTCTATTTTCTAGCCATGCAATGATCACATGTGTCCAATTTTACACTCTTAAAATATTGAATAATATTTATCTTAGCCAAACAACCATGTCCTTTCTCACTGACTTTACTGAGCCTCTTATTCCATAACATTTATAAAATATTGTACTCAACAATGCAATAAGTGTCACAATAAGTAGAAGCACTAGTCTAGGAAAAAACTCATTTCTACTTCCCTAAAGCCACAATCAAAGATCCCTTAGAATGATTCTACTATAATTCACTAAAAGTACTGATAAACCCTTCATCAATAAGAACGCTGGTAGAAATAAGACTCAAGCGAACCTCTGGCACATGTCAAACATTCTTCAAAATCATCTTACGTTATGTACTAGTCTTTAAACTAACTATCTGGATGCCTACAACATCATCATGACCGTAATTTCCTATCTCCAAAATCCGTAAAATTTATGTATTGCAAGATTTAAAGAACTCATTCTTTGATTTCACATGAAAACATTCACCACTATCAGCAACCCGGCAAGAATCATCAGAAGAAATGTTTATGGAGTCATAAATAATAACAAGATCATCTCCCTGTAGCAGTGGACACATGATCATCTCAGTCTCCATTTTTATTTTGTGTATTTTCCTTCAAAATTTTCTCTCCTTTCAGCTGATAACAAAACTTCTTAACAATCCCCTTCATAAATCAATGATGAAATTTGAAATATCTCTTCTTCGATGTGGATTTTATTCTGCCTCTTCTCTTACCTCGACTTCTCTGCCCCTGATCTTGGCTTCTCCCCCTATTCTCTATGACTAAAATCTCTGAAAAACATTTCTCCTGAGTGTGTCTCCAGACTTCTTAATTTAAAACATTAGACATGACAACAAAAATGTCATAGCACCTTTAGGATCCAAACTGGTTAGAGTAACATCTAAATTCTCATATGAATTGGGTAATGTGTTAAGCAGTAAAAGAGCTAAAACTGCATATTCAAAATTGATACTCATGCTAGAAAACTGATCAAAACATAGATGATATTCACTTAAGTGGTTAGAAATAAACGTACCTTCTCTATACCTCAAGTTCATCATTTTCTTGAGAAGAAACAATTTATTGTTTCCCATATTATAAGTATAGGTCGTCTCAAGCTTCTCCCACAAAATTATGGTGTGAGAGATGTTGACAATGTGGTTCATAATGTTGTCTTTAACTCATTGTAGAATCAATCCACAAAATATCTCATGCTCGAACACCCATTCTTCTTCTGATATCCTCTCTAGCTTCTAGGTACTAAACACTGGAAGATGCATTCGCTTGAAAAAAGAAGATCCTTAATTTTAAGTTACCACATATGGTAGTTGGTACCATTGAGCAAAATCATCCAACTTTAATTGGACTCTATAATAAATATGTTATAAAAAAACAAAAACCTATGATACCAGATGTTGGGAGAGATGGGAAAGCAATGAATGCTCAAACAATAGAAAAATGTGAATGTGCAACGGAAATAAAATTTTTCCCTCCAAATAAAAGCAGATGCGTAGCGATAAAATTAACTACGGAAAAATAAAGTTGACATTGGAAATTTTTACATGGAAAACTCAAAAAGGGAAAAACCATGGGACCTAGTCCAGACAGAAGGAACCACTAAAAATCAATAGTTACATGGTAGAGACTCCCCAAAAAAATAAAAGGGATCTCAAAAGTAATACTTCAGAATAAAAGTAGGGAATCAAAGTTGGAGAGAAAGAAATATGGTAATCAAAGAAAGGTGTTCACCAAATGGGATTTTCTCTCCGTGTTGTTGGTGATGGTGTGTCGAAATTCCTTGTCGCTTCCTCCTTTTATAGGAAAAATAATCCACATCAATTAATGTATCCATGTCAAAAGTGTGTCACTGCGTGAATTAATTCATGCTATCTTGGCCTACATTGAAAACACCTCATTAAAAGATAAATTGCATGGTGCTCCAATTAAAAAGGCATTACGTGGTGGGCCAACCAGAAAGGTTCCCAACAGTGGGAGCTCTTGCAGTATGTCACTAGTATTATAGATTGGATCATGCAGTGGATTTTTTTGGTTGTATCAGACTTTCATGGCTATCGATGATGTTCTAGAGATATGGTAGTGCTATTTAGTGATTTCTAGGCATTCCTTGGGATATCGAACTAGGGTGTCAGGAATTTGAGGATAAAGTCTTGGATTAGGCTTTAACTTGTGATCAGCTGGACTAAAGTGGATAGCTAAGATCAGCTGGATGCATGATCAGACAGTCTAGATTTGTTGTTCCCAATACCATATCTAAATATTTCATTGCCTTCCCTCCAGTATATAATCCTTTCCGTGATTTCTCTTGGTTCAAGCTAGAAATAGTTTCATAACTAATACCACACGCATAACTTCCACCTAGTATTCTTTCCACAAAGCTTTTATCATGGAATATGTGTGTCATTGGTGTCACAAACCATAGTCCCTATACTTGGTCTAGATCACCTTCTATGGTAGTTATGTTCTACCTGCTGGACCACTGGCTAGTCTAGGATGACTCCCACTAAGAATGGTCAGCCCTGACCCTATATTTGGTTTTGGTCGAGTTGGCCTAGGTGGGTGGTGGCTGGCCATTATTTTTGGAAAAGGAAATAATTAAATCTCTTAACTACAAAGTATAAAATTATTTTTAGGATGTTAGGGCCCCTAATGTGTCTACTCTCTATCCAAACCATTTATTCAAGGATTCCATGCATGTTATATCTTTATCACATCATAATCTTCATACTTCTGAAATCATAAATGGAAAACTATAAGATACAAAATTATGGGTGCCATAAAAATTCCCCCATTAGAATGATATTTGGTTAGAACAAAAAGAATATGATTATAAGGTATGAATAGGTCAAATTCCATAATAATTGAATATTTATGGGCTATGATGTTTGAGCCTCATTAGAGGATTTATCTGGAGTGTTGACTAAGGAACTCTCAAGTGTCTTGAAGATGATACTTCTACCCACAAATGATCAGTTGAAGCGAATACAAGAAGTAGCATTAAAATGGGGAATGTATCCCAAGAAATTTAAATGAGTATAAATTACAAAATGGAACAGGGATTGGATGAGAAAAAACTTGTGGATGGATCCAATATAATGTACTCATATGATGTTATGTATCCCACGGGGCTATGAATCATGCCTTGCATAGTTCTTGAAGATACCTCTATGCAAATCAAACTCATCCATATATGAAAACGTTTCATAGATAAAGAAATATATGATGAATATAATTATATATATCTATCTCTTGTGTAGCATGGAAAATATCAAAATTTTGTGATGAAATTCTAGGTAATTATCCTTGTTCAGGTGGAGACATTTCTCATATAATCCATGATTCCCATACTTTGTATGTTGTACAAAAGAAATATAATTTCTTAGGTTTGAATACATGACATTAAACAGTTTGATCTTTGAGAAATGTTCATGAATTCATATGGATATGAAAATATTCATTGATGCACCAGCTCAAGTAGTATTGAGATCATCTGATTTACAAGAGGAAGTTGGACATGGTATCCATCCAAAATGTTCTAACTTCTTTCTAAGTCTGTGGACTTAGCGATCATGGCTTTATTTTTTATAAATCCATTTGATGGGAACCATAAGATTTGTATATTTTTTTAGACTAACTCTTGGATAAGTTTCACATAGTGTAATACATAGTGGGTATGGAATTTTATTTTTCTCAAGACACCTTTTAATAGGTTTCTAAACATATAATTGTTTTTTCCTCTTACTTTTTAATAATGCTCAAAATTTCTTGAATCAAACAAAGTTCTTGTTTAGTTATAGGAACCTCAAATTTTTCCTAACATTCCTGGACCGAGTTTTCATCATAGTAAGTAACGTTTCTCTTGATGTTTTAACGTCCTGCAAGCTAGAATATTTTGTTGTTGTAGTTTAGGGTCATTGATACTGTACATTTTTGTGTTTTATTTAGGTTATTTGAGCTTGGACCTTTGGTGTTCTATAATTTAGGGTTTTTGAGCTTGAACTTTTGGGGTGCTGTAATTTAGAGTCTTTGACCTTTGACTTTTGGTGGGCATTAATTTAGGGTCTTTAGGCTTGGACCTTTGGTGTGTTGTCATTTAGGGTCTTTAAGCTTGTACATTGGTCATGTTTTAATTTTGGGTCTTTGAACATGGGTGGGATATTAACGATCATGGAATATGGTGCAGCCATTTCAGGAATGACCTAAAACACACTAATGTGCTAGGGTCTTCTATGGTGTCACTAGGTCTCAAAAGGATTGGATTATCTTCCTTATAACGAGGATATGGCCCCATATGGTGGGTTAAATCCCTTATGCAGCTATATCATGGTAATGAAAAGATGATCTCCACTCCTTTACATGGGTCATGGATGATTTTTAGAAGTAATAAGGTTGATGGAGAAATAAAAGAGATTCTAGGTCCTCCGATATCATTGGCATATGAGGGATGTAAATATCAATCCAAAAGCATGATTTTGTGGATATTGGAAAGATCATACATATCTGATATGCCCCATAACACATTAAGATGTTCAGTTCCACCTCAATGTCACAGGGGCTCACAGGGATTGATTCTCCATTCATGTAAGGAGGAGATTCAATTAGATTGTGTGTCAAATCCACTATGCATCGATATCATGTCCAAGAAAATATGATATCCACTTCTTTTTTATGGTAAAGAAAGATTTGAGAAGACTCAAACATCTATATGATGAAGTTGGATATAGAAAGAAGGCTATTTGGGATGTGTTCTGTCACCCTAGGGAAATTTATCTCTTAATATGAAGATCTAGATATATGCCTTGTGGTATTGAATCATGTGGAATGTGCTATCAAAGGTTTGAGAATGGAGTGTCTCATTACAACCATAAGAAAGGGCATAAAACAAGATGACATAATGTTGAGGATGTCAAATCCACTTGAATGGTATGGTTATGGCAATTTTAAATCATGGATCCCTTGAATTACCTTAGTCAATTATGTTATGGGGTGATTCCTCCATCGCATGTTAACACTAACTACATGGGGGTGAGGCAAAGTAGCGATGTTGTGGGGTGCTTCTCCCATCACAAGTGAATAGTATGGTTGTGCCATACTATAAATGTTCTATAATTCCATTCATGGGAATAACTATGCACCAGATCCATTCATGGGCCTTGAATCTCATTTTCATGAGATACATAGAAATTTCAAATCATTCATCCTTGTTCCCAACCACAAAATCACCACTTTTTTACATCTTTTCGTCAAGATTTTGTCTTGATTCTCATTTTTTGGTGATATTTATCAACGTCCATACATCTATCCTTGGATTTATCCACAACATTGCCACTTTTCCACATTTTTACATGTTCATCCTTTCCATATGGTATTAAATTTCACGGTTCTTTATGAAATATGTGTCACTTGATTCTTGTGATCACAGGATTCATAGTGACACCTAGGTCTTTGATCTTGTGCATAGATTCAACAATTAATTCAAATAATTCCCACCTATACTTATGGTCCAAACAGTTTTAGAGTGTTTCCCACCCAATAACTATGCATGACATGATTCCTATCCCCCTGGGATATGTATTGATGCCCATATTTACAAATCTGGCCCCACACACAATAAAAAAATGTTGAAATTTTACCCTCTTTTTGTACGGGGCATACATTCATGAGTAACTTCATTTAGAAGTATGCATGTATTTATTGACATCACAATGGGATATATAGTGACACCCATGATTCCATTCATGGGACCAACTATAATACCCCCACTTCACATCACGGTATCCATGTACTAACCGCACTACGTTAAACTGAAAGGCCTTTTTAGAACTATGTGTGATTTGATTCTCATTTTCATGAGATACATAGTGATGCTAGAACATCCACCCTTGGGTCCAACAAAAACATTTCTATCTGTTCATGGTGATTCGTACATCCTTACTACATGATGTTAAACTTTAAGGGAATTTTGTCCATACAACATGACGATAAACTACAAAGAATTATGCACTTACAACATGACATTAAACTGAAAGGATAACATCTTTTTTGTAAGACATTAAAACTCCCTAATAAATACATCCTTACTACATGATGATAAAATGCACATAAAATTTCTTTACCATATGATTTTTAACTGGATGAAAAATTTCCCTACTACATGATGATAAACTATACAAACCATCACCCATTTTGTATTCCTTATCGAAGGACCATAAGAGAATTACCTCAGTCAATTATGTTATGGGGTACTTCCTACATCATTTAAAATCACCTTAATAAATGTGATATACTACATGTCTTGAGTTCTTTAGGTTTCTGCAATACTTTCATAGCCCTTGGAAAATAAAATGGATCTCTCAGTTCGCTCATTCTATCGACACAGGTGGGCCTGAGACCCACCAAAGGGAGACATCATGGCCCAATATAAAGATAATCCTAATACCAATTTTTAGTGTGAGTGTTCCTTACATGCACTAATATAACTCTAGAAGGTTCAATAAAATTACATCTCTTATGTATGGGTAGTTTCAAGAAAATAGATGACCTCTTCATCTACGAGCTCGGTGTCTTCCAGTGTATTTTCATGGGAAGGATGTGTTGTGATGAAATCATCCTTGTATTTATAATTTACTGATATCTATGATATGAACAGAGTGTTGTATTGTTCTATAATGATCACACATAGAACTATTAACCCAATAAATATATAGAGGTCAAATAATTGCATTAGAGGTTCAATATTAAATACTAGATGCACCTCATGGTGCTTCAAGAAATGCCTCAACTTTTTCATCGCAAAGATGAGTATAAGGTAGTTCTTCTAGACAACATAATATCTGGTCTCAGTACCTAGAATCATATGTCTGAGTTATTTGAGATTATTATCAATTCTTGGATCATTTTTAAATGAAGGTAGGGTGCCTAGTGAGCATTCTATAGAGTCCACATATAAGATGTGTGGCCTCCCTTCAATTAGAGGTTTCAAAATCGGTGGGTGAAACATATACTTCTTGATAATTTATAAGTCTATTCGATAGTTATTGTCTCATTTATAAGTTATTACATTATTCATTAGCCTAGTAAAGGGGAGAAATTTATAGGCCATGGTAGCTATGAATATTCTAATATAGGTGAGGTTCCCTTGTATTCACCTATTTCTTTGATATTTCTAGGTATTACATTAATAAAATAGCACTAGTACTCTTTGGATCAACCCAAGTGATGTGGTGGTGTGTCACAAAGCCAACAACATTTTTTAATATTACCCTAAATATGAATTTTAATGGATTCATATTTACACTATTTTGTCACAAGTTGTAGAATATTGTCTAGATACTCATGAATTGATCACATTGTTGTCAATATTTCACAACCATTTCATCAATGTAGCACTCGGTTATCAATCCCAAAAATGAATTCAATATGTGATGCATTGTGTGATGGAATATAGAACAAGATTTATTTAATCCAATGTGTATGTACTGATAGAATAATATCCCTTAAGTCACTATAAAGTCATTTGATTCCACATCATCATGGGTCATCCTGATCATATTGTACCATGAGTACCCATCCATTTTGAAAAGGGATTTGAATCCAGCTATTGCAATGGTCAAGAGTTTTGTGATTGGATATTGGAAACAATTCTTCAAGAAATGCTTATTAAGGTCTCTAAAATAATTACAACCCCTAATCTATCTATTCTTTTTCTTGAAATGGATGATGTTGGTAATCCATCTTGGGTATTTCACCTCTCAGAAAAATTTGGATTTGATCAACATGAAAACATCAACCTCTACATTGGTGTAATGAGAGGGGTGCATCCTCCTAGATACCTTCTTGAAGCCTCGATGTTCATTGGTTAATTTGAGATGGTGTGAATCCATGTCTGTATTCATTCCTGGAATTTTTGTGTACTTCCAAGTGAACGCATATTGGTGCTGCTTTAGAAATTCAATGTACATCTCTTTCTCTTCATGGATAATAGATGTAAGAATCAGTGTAGGTTGTGGGTATTCTTCTTCTTCCCATATTTATCTGTCTAAGACCATTTTTGGTGGTGGATACACCTTCCCCAAATGTTGGATGGTTATTCTTGAGGTCATCCTCATCTTCCACCAATTATAATTTTTTGGAGAAATTTTCAGATGTAGTTGGAAATTTAGGGGATTCTCTGTCACTGTCAGTTGGGAGAGGCTATTATAAGAGACATCATCATCCCTTCCTATTTTTGTAATCACATAGAGATGATGAAGTTGATTTTATTTTATAATCATGATAATGATAGGAGCAGGATAAGCCTCTAGGATTAGATCTTATAACTCAAACATACTTATAAAGAGCACATAGTTATTGTGGAGTGTACTCCACGGATTTGTACGAAGGTCTCATAAGCCATTGGGGGATGAAATATTTATATCATAATACCCCATTTATTTATTACCTCACTTATTTTAGAAATATCCTTTATCATATAGGGATCCACTAGTTTTGATGGGGGTGTTTCACCATGTATTATTCTAACTTTTCCATCTAATGTGGATGATGTCTTCCAGAGTTTTATATGCTGCAAAATTCATCATCATATGACCAGGACATGTTATTTTTATTTAATCAACATGCATTGAGGATATGAATATAGGTGTCTCAGACATGATATAAAATCTAGGTGTCCCTACGTGTCTCATTAGGATGATAATTCATCCATATGTAGTTCTAAAAAACCTATAAAGTTCAATGTTATGTGAGAAGGATATGAGTTGTGAAGTTTAATGTCTTGTTGTAAGAACGCAAATATGGGTGACTATGCTAGGATATATAATCCAGGAGTCCTTATGTATTTCATTTGGATGAAAATAAATTTCATATGTAGTTCTAGAATGAAGGTGTCTGAGGATACCAATACTAACAATGATTGTCGTCTTGGATGAGGTCCATAGGAACGCACAATTTTATGTAGTGTAAGGGTTATGAACCATACAGTTTGACATGAGGATTCATGGAATGAATTTTATCATCTTTAATTCATGACCATAATGAGATTATATCAAGCTTACATTCCTTTTTTTCTTGGGGGAATCCCTTACTAAAAATCCAAAGCTCATGTGAGCTATTCTCGATGTGAGAAACAAAAAATGTTATGGATTCCTTTCACCATATAGAGGCAATAGATAATAAGAAGTGTTTATTTTAAATCATGTGGTGGATAGACCAAACTATAGGATCTAGGAATCCCTACATATTTCGTTGATATGAGAATCAATACGTACATAGTTTTAAGAAAACATGTTTAGTTTAATGTCATGTGGAAAAGACATGATCTGTGCAGCATAACATCTTGCGGTAAGGATGTCTGCTGTGGAATTTTAATTTCATGTTGTAAGGACATGATCCAATCATATTGACATTGTGAGGTGAGGATTATGGACATGGAGTTTAATTTCTTATGGTAATGACATCATCCATACAGTTTCATAACTTATGGTATGGTCATTAGTCATGCAGTTTAATATCTTGTTGTAAGGACATCAGTTGAGAAATTTAATGTCTTATTGTATCAAAATTAGACATGCCATTTAATTTCTTGTGGTAAGGACATCATCCATGTATTTTAATTTCTTGTTTTAAGTACATTTGTTGTTCAATTTAATGTATTGTGGTAAATAAGATTTTGTAAATAACCTATCAGGAGAGTATCTCATATGATGGAGCATGGAGAACTCTTATAAATATTGTTTGAGTTTCAAGATCATTGAACTCTTTAAATCTTGTATATACCTCTTCCTCCAACTGATATTCAAAGATAATGTATCGTTCTATTGTGTTACCAAGATTATGATGGTAGGGGTAATGATTTTTGTGGCTTATCAACCCAGCCTCATGTGGATTCCTCTTATTTGGGAGTTCCATCTAACTATTTATCATGGAGGAGTCAAAATTCAAAGTGCAAGCTTTGTAAGGAAGGAATCGGTTTTATTAAATCTTTCATTGAAGAATGGTAATTTATCCTTGAGGGGTTGGTGGATCATGCTCTTTTACCCAATCAGTGCACCTTGTTTAGAGTGATCCGATGACTGTAGCAGGGATTCTTGGGTTGGCAGTTCCAACACCCCCAAGTCTGTATACACATGAAGACATTATTTAAAGGAAAATAAACTTTGTATTTTGTTCCCAAGATGTTTATGGTAGGTTAGATGATTGTATTTTCCTTAAATCCATGCCTCACTCATCTTTCTCATCATCAGGAGCTCAATCAAAACATTCCCCCTGGCATAGTGGAAATACCCAAGAACATGTTGTTCTTAGAAGGAATATAATTTTATTTGAATGTCATAAATATATGGGATATCAGGCTACATCACCCACATTTTATCTATTCCACCAAGGGTGTGAGTTCATTGATTATTTTGGAGTTAGGGGTACATATTCCCTGTCATTATTGGTTCAGGGGTAGGTGTGAAAGAATTGGGGGTCTTGGATGATTCATACACTTCCCGTTGATTAAATGATCCTTACTCTACTGATGTTTTTATCGAAACACATTAGTTCATCTGGTTTTCATAATATCCCCATTGAAGAGGTGTAAAATATAGAAATTCCCCTAGCCCTATGATCTGAGGTGAGGTGGAACAATGTTTGGATTTCACCAGATTTGGGGAAGAAAATATGACAATTTTCCCATCCCTATAGATTGGGGTACACCGCTATAAGGAGGACATAGATAAGTAGAAATGGGTAAATCATCATGAGTTAGAGATATTAGAATTATTATCCACAGTTATTCAATATATATCCCTATTATTTTGTTGTAGTTGTGTGATTTTTTCTTCAACATAAATTTCTCTATCATCCTTGTAGGTTTGGATCGAAGAATCTATGAAAACACCCCTTCCTCTATCAGTGTCAGGGTGAGTGGATGATGGTGGGAGTTCTGATGAATAACCTAGAGACTGAATAAACTGATTCTACAATGCACATGAAACATTATTATTACCTTCTGAAATACTAACATGGCTAGTAACACCTTCTGTAGAATCTGGAAAAATACCGCTAAGCCTTTCTACTTCGGTCCTAATGAAGAGCTATAGGATAAACTACTTTGAATCAGTTGAATACATGAGTGTATTATTCTACTAATCAAAATTCTTCTCTTCTATCTTTGATGATCATTCTTTAGATCCAACTAATGTCATATTTATTGAGACACAATTAGGACGGTGCTCCTCCTTAATGAAGTGTCTCATTTGACAATTCAGTGCTCTGTTTACCATTTAGGGGGTCAGTGCCCATGATATCATTTGGGGGATTGGTTCCCATGGTGAATATGATACTAGGGTAAAATATAATGAAAATCCAACTATCCTTGTAGATAGGGGTGTTCCTTGGGATTCCATAGTCAACGAGCCTATCTGTGATGAAGTTAGAGGCTCCTTGAAAACGATGATTATGGATTAATCATGAATCATTATTAGGATACACTAATGAGACACCAATATCTAGAAGATAGCAAGGATATATTCCTAATTTGGATCTGCATCGTTTGGACACCCCTTGTGGTATCCCTTACTAAATTCTGTAACTTGGAATGTGGGTGTAGGCACAACATAATATGCAGCTCCTTGTGGAGTCATTGCCATATGAGAGTAATGATGACCAGAATGGATGATATTCAAGATCTCGAGTGATTGGGTTTTCATGTTTACTATCTTCATATACCACCATGTGTTAGGTATGGGTTGTGATGTTTAATTCTAGCGATAGGCTCTTAAAGTGGTTGAAAGTGGCAGTAGAGGACACTTCCTCTCCTGTGGCATGTTGCGGGAATGACAGTCGATAAAAAATTAACCTTTAAAGGATTTTAGTTTCCAATTCTAGATTTGGGATGGAGATATTGATGTGTTTTTTTGGATGAGGACATTAACCAATTGATAATGGAAGTGGTGTATTGGTGACAACATATGTCGAGGCCTTGTGGCCAAAGCATCTTTTCTAGTGATCTCAAAATTCGTTGGAACATTTGATTATTTCATTTCAATGGAAAGGAATATAAAAGTAATAAAGAATAAACAAGATAAAATATTAGTGTAGAATCATATGTAAGAGTTCATGTTCGATCAATTACATTCACGGTAAAATGATAAATAGGAAATCCCTTTTTTTACATAAGATTCAATGCGTCTAAAAGAAACATGCCAGGTTCACCATTATGTTGTGCAATGTGCACAACATAATCAAGCCTAATGGAAACTAATAAATTTTTATTTTTTGAAATGTGAAAGGGGTGTCATATTTAAATAATATAATGGTGGGTTCACTATTTTTTTGGGATTTATTATGTGTAATGGGTTTCTATTCTATAGTTTGTTTGCGGGAGGGTTTAAGGATTTTCTCAATCGCCCTCAGTGGGTTTATCATTTGTTTAGGCTTCCCTAGAAATTACCCATCATTTCCACATCCATCAATGGGTACATAAGTTTTTCCAAAGGAAAGGGTTTGTTTTGGGTTTCACCCACAATGATGCTATGGAACACACATTGATTGAGAGGATGTGAAGTCTGGATAATCACACACTATTGGGGGGAATTAATGCCTACTTTTGGGTTATATTGTAGATTTAATATATGTTCATGAAATACTTCCAAGACCCTGATACATGATTGGTAACCATCATGTAAATGAAATGATTAAAACATGTATCTAAAGGAATAATTGCATGCATATCATGAGTTACCTATCACTCTCTTATTTATTTATAATGCTTTATGTTATGGACATGTTCAGGAAGTCTGGAGTTTATTTCCTTCCAAGGACAAGGATGGTGTCTTGGAGATGGCATTAAATCTCTATGAGGAATCCAGTATATCTTGTGAAATAAAAATCAACACCCATGTAGTTTTTTTGGTATAGTTTAAAGTCTTATGAAAGGAAACATCCATGCAGTTTAAAATAATATTATAAGGATAGTAATATCGGGCTTTGACCTCGACATGGCATCCATTGTATCATATTTAATATAGAAATTATAGTCTATGTAGTACTTTTGGATTGAAATTGTGTCATGATAGAAATCACAATATAGGACCTATACGATTATTTTGTATATGAGACTATCTGGTATTAAATATATATGAATGTGGACCTTTTAATAGAGAAAATATGGAATCAGGCTTACATCCCAATGATGGGCCTATAATAAGGGATGTCCCAACATAATTTTGATAAAGTCATCACTGGTCTATATGGTCATGTGATCCATGATCAATGTGAGAAACAATAAATAGTAGTAGACTATCCACATTGTATGAGATCATACATGTATAGGGATTACACATTACAGTTTGCCTTTGAGATGCCAGATTAACCATCTCATGGAGGATATGATATGGAGCTCGGGACTTAGTTATCAATCCTATGTATCATTTTTAATAAATGGAATTAGATTCATCATTTTTCAATTCAACAAAATCTTGATAATGGGGGTGAGAAACATAAGGGTATGATTGGGGGTTATACTAAATTGATTCCTATATATGGCCCCACTTCTCATCTATGAATGGATGACAAAGAATGCCAGTCCTATGGGAGGATTTTGTCACCAAATTCAGGAATACCTAGGACATGAATGTACTTACCTCTAAGTGGATGCCCATTGGACCTCAAGACTTATGAAGACATCCTATATATCCCATTTATGGTGGGAAACAGAGTTTCTGTAGTTCACATGTCCTTTAAACCACTAATTGGATAATGTGGATGATATTGCTCGGATAAATTATGGTTATCCCCAAGATTTTAGAATATTATGGACTTACACTATGGTGGATAACCCTTGACCATGTCATGCACACAAGGGTAGACCTTCTAATTTTTGATTACTTATTAAGTTTTCCTTATTGTTGGGGACATATTATATTATGTCAGAAATTGGAGCCTTCACATAGTGTCCAACGTTTTACACAATCATTATTTTTCCTCTAAAGGATTGAAAAGAGGTGGTGACCATAAAAGGCCTATCTAAGAGCATGATATAGGTAGGGTTGAATGAGAGCATAACCCAAGCTCATCAAGGACACTTCCCTTATAAAAGGGGAAGGCAGAAAAAGGTACTTGGCTAGGTTTTTCATGGAATGAGTCCAAATGGGTCTACCAAATAAAGTGGAATGGAATAAGGGAATTTAATAACATGCCTTGGATTCCTACTGGACATGTCTTGATTGTATTCCCAATATGTTGGGGTGTCAGTCTATTATAGAAGACACATCAGGGGTGTCTTCCTAAAATTCATAATATGTTTCGCATCATCTAAGTAGATGTATTTTGGATCCTTTGAATAATCAACTAAATTGTCTTGGATGCCTTCTCAGGATCAAAGCAGACATGTCCAATGTGCTTCTTATAACTAAAGAAAACATATCTAGGGTCTTATGCATGATCAATGTAGACGTTACCATGTATTTTCACATGATCAACTTGACTCGTATTTGGATAGTTGCATGATAATGATGACATGTTAGTGGACAGTCTCATGATTATGCCAACATGTCCATGAAGTTTCAAAATGTTGTCATATATTTTCCATATCTTGTCTTGTGAAAATTAATACATTTTTAGGGGGTTGTTACCTAATAAAATTGATTTATCCTTGAGTCATCTCATAATGGTAGTGACATTCAAAGGGGATATTGTGAGATAATATGAATTTTCTAAGTAATGTTTCACTATTAATGTGACACATCCAAATCCATCTAGTGAAATCATGAGTCCCATCAGGAATCGTGCAAACCTATAACCTCATACAACCCATGTGGAGGGGCCTTGTGGATATGTTTAGGATCTTTAATGACATAGGGGGAAACCAAAAGATGAGGCAACATGTCTACGGTTGTTATTCCTATTATTGTATGGGAAATATTACATTACTGAATGTTAATGTTAGGATATTACACCATATAGTTTTCATGGGAAAAGGATTTCCATTCCTTATTTAGATTCACACACAAAGAGGGTGTCTTCATAATGTCCCTTTGTTAATGAAATTTTCATGAACACAAATAGGAATTGAGAGGGGGTCTGTGAACATGTCCTAGGGTTTCCCAAAAACATGACCTCTATGGGATAGGGTCAATGGTTCATATGGTGTAGGGTTTTCCCACTGGCTAACTGGCATGTCGTCAGGTGTCTTCATGACACCGTGTGATTCCCACACATCCACAATCCATGAGACCTTCATAAAGTCTTGAGAGGAGATATATGTTTATGTGGAGGGGGTTGCATATCAAAACTATAGTGTGAATGGGTGGATAAAGGTATTTCACAGTGAGAAGGAGTGCATTGATTATGGGGGCCTCGTTTCTGCGAGTCCACACTAGGAATCCAAGTAGGGGAGCATCACGAGATCATACATGTGGGTCACCATGAGACTAAGGAGTGTAGTTACATTACATAAGTAAGAATCTTCTAGGTGTTTCACACTAAATACATTAATTACGAAGGTATTCTGGACCATCACGAAACTGATTGTGTGGAACTTAAATACACAAGTTCACTGGTATACTTTTTTTTATGCTAGTATGGGTCTGTGGTATGTCTCATGACTTCTCCTACCGTGTTCATAAGGTTTCATCACTCATGAAATTGTGTGATCTGAGTGAGGGTCATGTGGGAGGTATCACAGACTAATGAAAGGGGGTCCTAAGTTTGAATTAAGGTTCTTCATAGAGAATTCAAAAATGAAATGGGATATCATGTGGTCTTTTCAATAGATTTCATGAACCGAATATCATGTCATGCATAGTTCATCATGTGATTACATGATCATCAAAATACCATATAGTAGGGTCTCATAATAATGTTGGGGAGTCATATAGGGAAAATTGTAGATGCATTCCATTCAACTTCCCTTTTCCCTTTATAAAGCTCCCATTTCTCTCTCACCTATGTTTTTATTGACCGTGGAAGAATTTATATTGGAGAGTTTGGCCCGAAGATCCTCACACATTGCACGGGGTGGATGTCACGTACAATAGTGAGGCAGTGGAGGATTTTTTATATCTACATCACATGACTAGGAGTAGCATCACGTGATCCTCAATCCCTCAACTACACATGATTTGAAATATATGAATTAAATCGGATGAAAATTCATTAAGGAGTAAGAAAAGGTTTGTGGTCATAAAATGCTGGCAACGACCCTAGTGGATGTATAATCTTCAGTTTCATAATAAAAGGATGATCTTATGATGGCTTCAAACATTAGTGGGGTCTCTCACGTTCAGTAACTAGTGTTCTGGATTGGATCTCGTGATGGATTTTGTTTGTAATCTCAGACTTGTGTGACTATCAGTGAAAGTCTAGAGATATTGAGGTGGTGTTTAGGAGGTGTCGTGCATGCCTTGGGATGTCAAACCTGGGTGTAAAAAGGTTGAGGAAAAAGCCTTGTGATGCATAGGATCAGCTGATTCTAAATTACATAGGTATTGGATCGACATAATTTTGATCTTGTGATCTACAAGACTAAAGCATATGGATAGAATAATCATGAGGTGCACATCACTTCCACTCTAGCTTCGTCCCACTGAGCTTCTTGATTGTACTATGTGCGCCTTCGGGCACGTGCACAACGGGTCCTATACATGGTCCCACTCGCATCTTATGGGAGCTATACTCTCCCTACTGGTCTATTGGCTGGCCCAGGATAAGTCCCACTACACATGGTCCAACCCCAGTTCTAGATGATTTTGTGGTCGAGTTGGTCTAGATGGTTTGTGGTTGGAGTTTATTTTTGGAAAAGTTAACAATAAAAACTTTTCAATACTAAGAATTAAAATCATAGTATGATGTAAGAGTCTCAAATGTATATTGTATCTATCCAAACCATTTCATCAATTATTTTATGTAAGATATATCTTTATCAACTCATAATATTAAAACTTCTGAAATCATCAATATAAAAGTGTAAGATACACAATTATGTGCTCCAAGAGTATTTTTTATCAGTGTATTTTTGGAATAAAAATGAGTTCTATTAATGAATTACATATATGATTTTATTATTTCAATAATTATTATATGGAATGTTAATTAAAATTTATTATGGTTTGGTTGAAGTACCTATATGTGAAGATTTATTTCCTATTAATAAATATTTGAAATATAAGTTTATGAAGATTAAAATTTAGTATGTTTGAGTACTATAGTTGATATAAAGTGATAATAATATTTTGATTCTTGGAATCTGAGGCTAATATCCTATGCTCTTCTCCCCCAACTTCCATGGAATAGGTCATGGTTGCGGCGACGCATTCTCACCTTGGTCCCCTTGGGCTGTGGAGAGAGGATGAAGATCCTTCTCCGCTTTCATTTCCATTTTATGCCCCTTATTTTTTTTCCCTTTTAGAGATGTGTCTTCCCTTCCCTACTTCCCCACTATAGAAGTAATCCCTAAAGTTCATTCCTATGTGAATGGATATCTTAATATTCTGATTTCTTCTATGGAGTTCACAGAATCCCCAGTGATCCAAGATATTATGTTGGTTTCTCGTTTTGGGAAGAAAAGACCCTTCGTTGGCGCCTTCAACACGTTTTTCTTCTCATCATGGAATTTTCAGGATCAATTGGTTGTTGGTATTTAGGATTCAAGGTATATTAGGATTCATTTTATGAATAAGGAGGATCTAATATGTGCATGGAATAATTCTCATCTAGTTGTGGGTGGTTTTTGCGTCTACCTTTTTAGGTGGTCTTTTGAATTTCATCTATTACGCGACACTCCGGTCACAGTGATCTAGATTTATCTCCTGGGTCTTCCATTACCATTCCAGAATCCATCTCTTCTTTGACTGATTAGTAATGTGATTGATCGATACTTTCTTCGGATTCCTGTACTCGTGCTGTTTTTCTTATGATTTCTCCTATAATTTTCATCTAAAATTATTTCTTGAAGAGTTCAATAGATTTCATATACATTGAGGTTGAAGGATAACTACACCGGAATCAGAAGGTATTAATCGATTTGTGGGTTCATTTCTGTTTGGGTTGTAATTGCTTGGGCCCAGAAGTTAGTAGATGCAATTGAAGATCTACTATTTTTCCTCAGAGATATCCCCCTCATGATCTTTGTGATATTTTTTCTATTTCATCACGTTGGGCCTCTGAGATGGGTCAGTTATCCACTAGAGAGGTAGTAATTTCTTATGTAACTCAGAGTGAAAGTAAATCATTATTTCCAGAGCCGAGAGTAGTGTCAAGCTTAGGTGAGCATGTGGAGGTGTGTGGGGATATACCAAAGGTGTTGGATCCCATTATGCTACATGCCTTTTTGGGTGTGGATTCTAGCTCTTGGTTGGATCACCTCCTACAGTGGCCTTCCCTGGTTCAGTCAGCTGTAGTAAAGAGAGTGAGATCTAAGGTGGTAGAGATGTGGGTAGTGGATGTATTTTCCAATATCAAACATGATTTGGGTATAAACCCCTAATATGTGGGAATAAAGGATACTATTCATGTGGGTGAAACTTAAAAGGAAATTCCCTTGGATGTGTCTATGGTGAAACCACCGGTTTCAACTACCACCACCGAGGAAGGTGAGGTGAACTTGACTGTTTATGATGAACAATGTCTTGGTGTCACTAGATGTCGAGGATATGTGGGTAACAAAAAGAAAAAAATGTTTATGGGATGTCGATATGATAATCCCAAAATCTCAGACATGTTCTAGGGGAATAATTTCTTGTAGGCCACAGTATAAGATAACCATTGGCAAGGGAGTCCAGAAAAAGTGAGTGTTTTAAGTCCCTTAGACCCAAACGCCCTCAATTCCAGCTCTACAATCTATCTGAAGGTTGGGTATTGGTTAAGAATAATGGATTTGAGAATAAAGTAGAAAATTAGGAGTCTCTGTGTCAGAAAATTCCCCTCAAAGAAGGGTCGGTGATTATGCTTGGGAATAATTTTGAAGGTCTATATGTTAAATATCCACCTATGGCTCAAGAGAAGGATACATCTGGTGATTAAAGCTATAGTCAAATCCTAGTGAATATAATGGACCGAATTCAAGGTAATTTTCCTCATAGCCCTCAAATGAGGAAATGGAAAAAAGGGATTCGAGACTCAGTAAAATGTATTGTGGTCCAAGGGAAAAACCCAAGAGACAAAATCATTACTCCCACTTACCAAAAACAATGTAGATTATGTTAGTCAAGATAAGAAGAAACAAGGGAACAAAAGCCCACCAGAATGAGGAATGTGAAGAATCAAGTAGGAATACAAGGGACTGTGAAAAAGGGGATGGGGAGTGCTTGAAACTCATCATGCACTCAAAGGAAGAAATTTTAGAAAAATATGTATGGCCCAATGTCCCAGAATAGGAAATTAAAATAATTTATTAAAGAAAGATGAAAGTTGAATCCAATGAGAAGTAAGAAGTTTGGATGGACAAACAAGATAAAATCAGGGATTAGGGGTTCAATCAGAGAAAAATCAACTCAGATTAATTTATTCAAAAAATAGATAGTATGATTACTCACTTGGAAGAGCTTATTAGATGGGATCTTAATATCCAGGTTAGTACGCTGCAATAGGAACTATATAGGTTAGATGATTCAAGTAATCTTAGTATTGTGTTTAATAACTTTGTGATCTCTTTGAGCATGTAGTGATTGTTGATTGCGAATATGGTTTCCATTTTTTCTGTAAAATGGAATAATAAAAATTTAAATTTGGAATGGAATATTTTGATTCTTGGATTATCATTGAATTCCCACAAATGATCTTACATGGTAGTATCGAGGGTTACTAAATGTGATTATTAATGATTTAAAATAAACATAAATATTTTAAATCCTTGTAAGATTTTTAGGATTAGTTTTAAACAACCACATAATATTAAATATGGATTTATACTAACTGTATATATTTAAATTGGAAAATTAAATAGCCGGAAAAATTTGAATTTCAATTGTAAAATATTATATTGAAGCTCCATGAATGTGAATATGATTTTATATAATTTTTGTATGATTTGAATCATTGTTTTATGAGATTAAATTAAACATTTTCCACACTATATAATTGTGAAATTAATGATTTAAATATTTTGTAAGGATTGAACTAATAAAACATGATAATGTTATAGGTTTTTCATGTGATGTGAAATAAGGTATATATTATTATAAAGGTTGTGTATATATAAAGATAAATCGAAAAATGGGGTTATAATTCCGTATTAGTAACCATATTTTTATATTTTTAAGATCTAATAAATTATTATTGATATGATATTAATTCGATAATAAAGATCCAATATGATTATGGGAGAACAAAAATAATGTTTTTATTATGATTTATGAGATATTATAAAATTAAAATAATGTATATATTATGATAGTATTTACATGATTGTGTATGAATATTTAATATAATAGAAATAATGAGGTGATATATGTTATGAATAGTGCAATATGTTGTGTCCCTAGATGAAACAGTACAGGGTGAAGAACTCAACCAGTTCTAAAAATAGATGATAGGTTCAAGATCAACTTCATAGAGTTATTATTTAATCTTCATTTTTATTCATGGATTATAGGAAATATAAGTCTAATTATTATTCCAATTGAGAATTATTGAATTATATTTTATAACTGGAATACTATCTTTTGTTTTTTATATTAATAAATTCTAAAATAATATTTTTTCCATCGATTGGGGGGCTGCCAATACAAAAATAAGTATATGGGGAATTGTGTACCAAAAGTGATATTCTTATATAAAATATTGTGATGTAATTGAAATTTAATTGTGTCTAATGATCACATCTACTATACAATAATATATTCTATTAAAAATATAACAATCTATTGTATGAGCATTACAGTTAATGAAAAATATTATTGTATTCAAATATGGGAGATCAAAATTTGAAAATATCATTTTTTCTTATTCTATTTGATTTCCTTATATCATGTAGTGTTCGAAATTTTATCATAAAAAATTATATATATTCACTATATCAAGTATAAAGGATTATATTGAGGAAGACCATGAAAATTATCAAATAGTGATTCAACCCCCCCATCCCAGTGTTTCCCACATTTTTGTTTTGGGTATATATATAAAGTAGATATACCTGAAATAACTTATATCATTGCCAATTATAAGTCTATTTTTTATATTTTGTCATGAATGGTTATAAATCATATTGTATGATTAGGTTTTTGCAATATTATTGGACCTTTTATAGAGATATCTTAGCCACTACATTGGTCATATCACATTGATGCTTTTATATTATATAAATATAGTTAACTCATATGATCTGCATGGGTAGATGAATAGTAAATATTAATGTTTGAATCTTTCCTATGTTGTATATCATTATAATCAATTGTTTTGTTAAATGAAAATCCAGGGATGGTATGGGTGGCTAAGTGTTACAATAATTGTAACAGAGGATATTCACTCATACATTGTGAAATGTATGCGTGAATGTGTGAATAACTGGAGAGTGTCTTAATGGGGTGTAAATGAGATAATATCTACTATGTTGTTTTATTATTTCTTAAAAATTCTATAAGTACCCCATGTACACTCTTACTTCTTCTTCCACTATTACCTTAAGAGGATATATCATTTTAGATATTAAAGGGTATTCATGTATGGGAATCGGTTGATATGTTTTGTCCCTTGTATAAAACATGATGGATGGAGTAATTGCACATCCACTAAGAGTTCATTAGAAAATATTTGTTATAACGTCTATGGAAATGGATTTACTAGTGAATGGTATACATTATTTCCAAATTTTTTATAATTTAAGTGGTAATTGATCATTATTAAATCACTTATGGTATCCAAGAAAAGGATAAATTGTTAAATAATTCTCATTAACACTTATAAATGAATTGTAATGAAGTGTGGACCTCCAACCAGGATCTTCACAGTTGGTAAAAAATGTTTTACAGCCCATGATTCAAGAAAGTTAATTACTTTGATAGGTATATATAGATGTCAAATAGGATGTGTTCATATGACTAAAGGTGTTCTAACCCCCATCAGTTGTATTACATCATAGCCATGTTATTGTTTTCCTAAAATCTTGATTTAAAAATAGTAAATTTGATATCATATAGATACCATATTTTCTATCACTAAAAATGTTATAAAATTTTTACTACTGATGGGTTTACGACATATGATATCTTAAGAAGTTATATCAATTTGGAAATGAGGGTAACATTATATTATCAGATAACATAGTTTATAATGGTATCACATACTGTGATATGGGATATTATATGTTTTCACACCACCATATACCTAATATTTGGTATATCATAATGTATGATTTGTCATCTCACAACAGACAATAGTATTGTTCTATGTGGGAAAACATAGCCCCAAATCATCAAGGTCATATATGGATTTCATTAAATATGAATATTGAATGAAAAGAATGAAATTAAAGTAATCTGTTATCAATTGTTAAATGTGTTCAATAAAGTGGTAAACAATAGTTTGTGATATAATGGATGTTGTAAAATACTATATCAAGTAAATTGTGTCATTTTATAAATTTTCAATTAGAAATTGAATTTAAAATTTGATATATGAATAAAAATTATAGAAATGGATATATTGAGATATTTTGGTATACATATATATGTCTTTTATAAAATAAATATTATGCTATATTAATTTTTATAATTAATTTTTTTACAAAATTATATATCATGACTTTTAATTTAAATATAAATTGTTCATAAAGATATTGTATTTGTAGATTATAAATATTATAAATTAAAAAATAAGGCTAAATGTAAAATTGTTTTTATTTAAATACTAGAATTTATTTAGAATTTATATATTAATTGTGAAAATTAAAGGGCCTTGTTTGTAATTTTTGTTAAACCACATAAAATAAAGTATTAATAGTTGATATGATCATGGATTAAATAATATAAAATGTATGATATTTTTAATATTTTCATAATATATGAGTAGTTTATATATATTTTTTATATTATAGATATCATATGTTTAATGTAAATGTGATATATTAAATAGTTTAGAGTTCATATTTGGAATAAAATATAAACTTATTATAAATCATTAATTGTAAAATATCCATAATGCATGGTTAAATTATATTTTTTTTATAATGTCGCTATTTATAAATTCTTTAAAATAAATTATCTCATATTTAATATTATAATTGTTAAATTATTTAGTTTTTCACTTCTTTATTATTCCTGGATGAATTTTTTATATTATGAATATTAATATTATTTAGTTTATTAATTTAATATATTTCTTTTTATATATTATTATATGGAGTTATATGCTTGGTATGAAAATTGATTTAGTTTCCTTTTAACTTGAATTTGGATTATATTAAGATGTGAGATTAACATAAGTAGTTATTTATATTTAATGCATACGAGTTGATAAAATTAAGATAAAATTGAGATCTCCCTTATGTAAAGTATCCCTGGTTAGAGGGACTTTAGGTCGGATTGACCAATGGCCTTGGAGATTAGACCTTAACTAGATAAGTGGGTGTAACATACTGATCACTCAAATCATACTCTTATATGATTATTTATTTCATATGATTTTAATCCATTACATGAAGTGGTTTATGCATGGGACGTAATTGATTGCGCATAAATACAGTTTTTTTTAGTTAATAACTCAAGATATGATGTGTGTAAATAGTAATATATAAATTTTGGATGAAATTATTGATTTGATGTAATGAATAATATACTAAATTAAACCATTAAAATAATGGATACATGAAAAGGGGATATATGACATAAAATAAAGATAATAAATATAATATAAAAAAAACTAAATTTTATATTCCTTAAAAATAAAACATACATCAAGACCTCCATAATTATATTGGGTTTATTCTTCCAATGATGTTAGCCCATGCATTGTACTATATAAGGCATGGTGGAAATGGATAGCACTAAAATCTAGGTAATGAACTTTTTTATAGGATTTGGGTTTCGCATTGGTTTTAAACCCTTGGGAAGGATACCAGAGGAACAAATTTGATTTTATTCAAACAATAGATCGAACAACTAATTTTTTGGTCAACCATCCAAGAGTCATATATGATATTAATGGGATGATTCCCTGCCTAAATAATTAAGTGCTGAGATGAATGGTAAATCAGACTCATTTCATAGATAAATACAGATCCATTAACACTAATGGATATGATTCTTGTAAAAGTGTTAATCATTTCAGGGGATGAACATTTAATAAAACTCATTGTTAAATGAGTGTAAAAAATGATTCTCATCTGATAAAAGCTACTATTCTATGAAAAATAGCATCATTGTTGATGTAAACTAATTTAAACTTGTCTTTATTTTACACCATTTCCATATCTAAAACATTATATCTTTAAAATGTTCTAATAATAAAAGAACGTAAAGGGATAGTGTCTTTTAAGATTAGCTGCATTATCATGCTATGTTACAACACTCATGAAAATTTCCCCATAAGGGAGGCACAATAATGTGGCGTATTTTTTGAGGCATTTGTCAAACATATTGATGTTTTTTGGAGTTATAATGGATAAAATCTTGTTTCTGATTGAGATGATATGATTTTCAATCATTTAATGTTTTTAATAAAATTGATTGATTTTGTTTGTAAAAATCCTATGATAAGGGTAATTAAATGATGAAATGTTTTTCAATCTTATTTTGAAAATATTTAATGAAAAATAAATTTTTCATTCACACTAAAATTATTTTTCCATTTATTTTCATAATATCATGGATTTTTTAAATAATTTATTTCATTAATTTCCAGATTTTATTTTAAACAATGTTCCATCGAATTTTTTTCTTAACATTTATTCAAAAACTAAATTATCATTGGGGAAAATAGATGATTTAATATTTATGGAAATCAATATTTATGAATTTTACTCTGTCAGATTTTTTATTTTGGTCATGTGTGATGATGTGATGTGTGACCATGTTGTGTTTTTACGAACATGAAGTTGTGACCAGGAAAAAAAATCATGGGGAATGATAGATTCGTGAGGTTGGGATACGATTTCTTTCTTATTAATAATATATATGATAGATAGTTTAAGAGTAGATCCATATGCATTTACCCAAATTTTTGGTAAATCTCCACTCAACTTCCTTGTTTTTTTCTTCGACTATTCTATTTTCATTCGATCATTATATTTCATTTTTTCACTTATTTTAAAATGAATGAAACAAATAAATATTTTATGGAATATAACTACAAAATTTGACACTGAAATCTTTAGATTTAACTCATGGTTATATATTGTGCTATATAGAGGGAAAATACAAATATATTTAGGACTTCCCTCATTACGGGAAGTTTTTTAGACAAATTGGGGGTTTTAAAGCGATTCAATCACAGTTTCAGTGATTTTATGATTTTAAATTAATTATTCATAAATAAAATAAAAAGTGATGGACATTAATGTTTCTGATTTAATTTCACTTATAGAGTGATCCTTGGAAAAATAAAATTATGAAGATATTTAAATTTTTCAAATTTGGTTACAACAGCGACAAAATATATAACTTACTAATGATAAAAAGGGTTGTTAATAATCATTTCATGTAAATGTTTTCACACAAATTTGAAAAAATAAATAATTTTCAAGAGGGTATGGAACCTACAAGGAAGGATCTTCTAACTACTAAGAGGATTATGAAATTATTTGAAACTATTTACCTGGATTAAGAGATCCAAATGAACAAGTATACAACCCATCAACCTATAATTATACTTTCTATAGAGCATTGATGAATAAAGGATAAGAATAATAGGAGAGGACAAAAAATCATATCTTTCCACATTTGATCTATAAATTCTCATTGACTCGTCACTGGATATTCAAGATACACGTTCTAAAATATATTCTAAGGGAGAGAAGATGTGGTTTAGGTAAAACCAAAATAATATAGATAAATTAATAAAAAGAATTATTTTTATCATACTCCATTTGATGATTTTTATGTTCTAGTTTTTGTAATGAATTTTTATAGACTCTACAGATTACACTAGATAAACATATCACATCATTGGTTATAAAGGACACTGGAAATGTGGTAGTCTTTTTGTGGAAAGTATTTTGTAGTTTGACTACCTACCTCCCTCTATGAACATACTTCTATGATCACTTTTCTATCATGAACAAGAACAAGTCACACAAATTCAAGGGAAGAAAGTTTCTTACAAGAAATTGGGTTTCTATTTGATTTTGATTATATTGATTCTAATATTTATTATGGTACCCCATTTGTATATATTGAGGAGACAAATAAGTACTATTATTTTATATATATTTAAAAGGGACTTGAGGTTTCACTGATCAGTGATATTTTTCATCTCAAAATGTTTACTAGAAATATAAGTGCGAGAGTAGACAATGAAAAAGTAGAGTTTATGAAACTATGAAATGGTATTAGTGGGAATGTTGACATGTTTTTTATATTTAAACATCAACTAATATTTCAGAATTAACAATTAAATATTTCATGTCCAATATTTTATTTCCCACCACCAGTTCATTCCATTCTTTATGACAAATAAAAAGCGAAATATCCAATATTTCTTGTGTGTTCTATATAACTCTAAAAGAAATACACTAACATGGAGTGGGACTACATTAAAACTCAGAAAGGGATATTCAAAAATTTATAATAAACTAAAGATATAAATAATTTAATCTAGTGGTTCTTAAGAAAGAATCCAGAACCTCTATCAGATTTGGTTCAACCCAGATATTTCCTATATGTGGGAAGTCTAAATAAATCCCCCATTGGGTGGTTTTCCAAATATTATCATTTTTTCTATATTATTTTAATCATATTAATTTTATTAAATTAACTACTTTTACTTATAGTGGGAAAATAAGACTAAAGTGATTTCACGTGGAATCCACACTCCAGGAATAAATTGAAATTTGTGTCCAAACCTCGGAGGAGCTGCAACTACCGAATTATTTATTAAATTCCCAATAATTAGCATTGTTTACATATTACTATTAATTTAATGTGATTAATTTTTATATATATTTATGTTACATCTTATAAGGACTCGATTACACAAATTAGAGTTTTTTTTAAAAAAGGGAGTTATATTTGAATAAATTAAATTATTCAAGCATCTCCATAGGGGAGTATTGTTTTAGTTTCCATCCATTTAATACTACATGTTTTGAATTCAATTGTTTTTTTATGATGTTTTTTTCTCAAAATATATTTTGAGGGGTTTTATTCAAATTTTAATCTCTGTAAAAACATTATGGGAAATTCCATTGTTTTAAATTCTTTTATTTCTAAATTCCTCGACCTTCATGCTTATTTTATTTTTCTTTTGAAAATCAGTTTTTAGCTTAATGCTTTTTCATGTAAATTTATTGGAGACATGTTCCTATGATATAGTGTTTTATGTAGTTTATAGTAAAAATATTAAGTGTATTGTGGATATTTTCACTATTATTTTGTGTAGAAAATGTGTAATATTAAAATTCATGGAATAATTCAAAAAATACATGAATTATGAATTGAAATTGGTTTTGGAATAAAAAATTTCTCCAACCATAGAATTAATATGTGATGAAACAAGATGTTTGAACCTGATAATTGGGGAATATCCCATTTTGAAACAAATAGCTCATAGAACCTACGCAATTTGTAATCATATATGTCATTTGAATCTGAAGTAAAATAGGAAATTGAATCCAATGATTAGTCTCTAAGACATTATCCACTAAACTATTTCACATGTATACTCAATAATTTATTTTTATATATATCAATTAAATAAATAAGGTTCCAATATTTCAAAAATTGGTTCATTAAGGTGTGGATACTATTAAACTGAAATTAAAATGGGAAAAATTGACTAATAAAATAATAATTTGAGTTATATAAAAGGAATTTAAAATTGGATGTTTGATTTTTAAATACTAGGGTATGTGATAATTGAATTTTTCCCTCGTTAGTTTTTTTATTCCACTTAAATATAACTTCTCTTCACTCCGATTAATGTAAAAATAATTTGAATTGAATTTCATGACATTTTAAAATGAGAATAAATATGTGTGTCCTTTATTTTTTGGGTTTTATTTAATTTAGGTGTCTTTTATTTTGAATATTCTTCTAAAATATAATAACATCTCAAAATATTATTCCTTGTAAATATTTTTTTAATGTTATTCATTTTTAGCTAACTATGTAATCACTTTTTCTACTAAAACAGAAAAGGAATGTATTGATCGAGGATAAGAAAACTGATTAGTGTTGGGGATTTTGATGTGGAATAATTTTGTTACATTTTACTACATATAGTTGGTGGAATTTATATATTTTTTATGGATAATTTGTTTCATGAAGATTCTATAATTTTATTTATTTAGAGTTTTTAATATAATTGGTTGATTTTTTTTCTAAAAAGTTTATTCTGGGTAAATAAATTAGTATATTGTTTTCTCCTATTTTTGAAAATATTTTACGAAAAATAATGTTGTCATTCATGCTGTAATTTTTTTCAATATATTTGGATAATTTTGTAAATTCATGAAATCAATTCATTCATAAATTTTAGTTTTTTATTTCAAAAAATTTTCTTTGGGATTATTTTTTAGCATTTATTTTATAATTAAATTCTCACTAAAAAATTTGATGATTTAATTTTTTATTGAAATATATTTTTTAATAATTTAATTTTTTAAATGTTTTTTATATTAGGTCCCTTATTACCCAGAAAATTACAATCGGGTTATATTTTTACAACTATAAATCTATATCCATGGAAAAACAATTCTTTGACTGGGAGTAGAAGAGGCTTATTATTGTATTTTGATATGATATTGTGAACTACCTTCTAATAATATGAACAATTATATCTATCGTGAACAATTTCTACAATAGTGGATCCACCAACCATTAATTCACCCCTCCTATGACCTTTAATCGACCATCGACCTAGCTAGATTATTTTTACTGATTTCAATTAATCATGAACGAAAAATGTGATTGACCATGAAATAATCCATAAAACTAATCCCCAAATAAGATTTTAAGTTAAATCAAAACAATAGAAGTAAAATAATGGTTTTTAAGGTAATTAATAGTTCTGAAAAAATCATGAGAAACATATGATGAAGACTTTAGATTCCAAAGGAATTTTTGAGAAACTATGATTTTGATGTGTATTAATTTTCCAATATTTATTTCGATGAGGCCAAATTGAAAGGGAGGATTTCAAATAATGATTTAGGATCTCAATATTTCTGAAGATGAGGTGATTATAATCTTCATCTAGGGGAGGATAGTTGAGATTAATTGATTTAGCCAACTGATATTGTAGATTGAATTTCAAATTCATTTAAGTTGGATGATATCACTAGAAATGATTTCCATCAATACCCAAACACAATTTATTGAACATGAGAGACACCATAGTCTATTTTTTATGTTGAAGAACACTCATTTAAGATTCTAAATATGATTCCATGATTGAATGGAGGATGTAAATTCATATATGGGATAAAAATTAAGAGATATTGAAGAAAACATAGTATAAAATCAAGGTTGAATCACTCCAATGATGGAAGACAAACCGATCATAAAAAAATGGGAGCACTTGCAGATGATTTAAATAATAATAAAGGAAGTTTGGATGGTGTTTATGATGAATCAAACCAATGAATTGATGATAGAGGATGGGTGAAACTAAATGTTTAAGGATGATAAAATCATATCAAACTGTGTAGGATCGGGACAACTAAGCATGATGAGATATCGATGTCACCATAACATGATCAAGATAAGGAATTAAGGAGTATGAGATGAAATTGGAAATGGAACTGTAGATCCAATCAGCTAATAAAACTGAATAAATAGACAAATGTCTAATCAAACTCTAGTGTAATTTGGTTCTTCATCACTAGGCTTTAGAAGGATACATCATGTGAGCCCAAAGATTCATTTTAACACCAAACTAAAGAATTAAAAAGTGTGTAGTGCTTGAAATTTTTAAATGGATAAGATGATGGAATGGTCAAAATTGTTAATATTTGAGTTTCTAAAATATTTTGGATTCCCATTGAAAAAGTTATAAAGGATTTGGAAATTTTCCTTCGATAAATATTTCATCCAAGATATTCATGTGGTTTTATCTTTTTCGGTTAAAAAAATAGTTTCCAACACATGGAATTCACTGGGTGTTAATAAAGATCACCTCAAGGCCTGCCACATGGATTTTTTTTTATTATTATATTATCATTTAAATATTTTTATTTTTATATTGAATATGTATGGGGATTGAACATTGTATTCCCCCTCCTTGGACACATGAATAAATTTTTATTCCTTGATATGAGAAACACCCTGTGACTTATACTTCCCCATTTTCTTAAAATATTTTCATATTATTATTTTGGAAATACAATATTTATGTTTTTCATTCATACTTCTCAGAGTTGTTTTCTTGAATTTTCAATCATGGAATGATTATTTTATAGTAATTATCTAGATATTGAAACTCAATGATACTGATAGATCCACATGTCATTCAGATCATCATAATTCTTTTTAACCCATAGTAGATCATGATGGTGTTTGGGGTATATGACAAATAACTACTTCACGTGATTAGTTTTACACTCCTTTCCCCTTCATCTCTTCTTGCATTCTTCTTGTAGTTACTCTAGCAGGTGTCTCAAAGAGGATACTTGTTTGGTGATCTCAAAAGGATCACCTTATCTAAGAATAAATACTAAGTTCTAGTGGTTTTGTTAGTGTATTCCTTTACTTTCAGAGATTCCTCATGTTCCAAAATTCATTTTTTACATGACTGCTCGATGAGTTATGTTGGAGTGATTTCTAGCTTGATCTATCAAGAATTAAATGGGCATAGTTCTAAGGTGATGGTTTTATACTTCATAAAATATATGATAACTAGTATAATATTGGATCTATTTGGATTTATCATTTTTCCCACCACCTTTCCTCTCCACTTCATTGTTTTTTCCTCTTCTACTCTTCTGGTCTCATTTCATCACTCTATTTCAAGTTGTTTCTTCATCAATTAAAATATATAAAACCCAAAACCTATTTAAGATAATATCATTAGGACATTTGACATAGCTACCCTCTTATCACCCCTGTTGTTAGAAAATTTTCTATATTTAAGAAAAAAAATTAATGTTCTTGTGATCATATTCATAAAACAGTTTATCCATAATTCATGATAGAATTAAATTTAAACTCAAATAAAAAAATATTTTATATGAAATAATATTTTGAAATAATTAACATGATCCATGGAGAATAATCATATGCATATGGAATTAACATTCTTCCATTCATGGAGTTGTATTATAACAAGGAATGATGGATTGTACATAAGCATAAGAAAACATATCATTCATGAGTTACCCACACACACCCATGCCTTCAATCAAACATAATCATTGTTTTTAACATATATCTCATGTGATATGAATCCTTAACTAATTCATTAAAGTGTGATATAGGGCCCCAATAATCAATCATCCATATATATGTGTTTATCTTGAAATCAATTTTTCAACATATTTTAATGAAATCATATAAATAGAATAGATAGTATAGGATTTATAAATGGTAACATAGAAAATGACACTAATAAATAGATTTTTGATCCCATAAATTCAATCACCCAATAATTAGTATTTCCTAAATAAAAATTTGGGTGATTCATGAAACGTTAATATGGAGATAATTCGTTTATATATGAGAAGAAAAATGGAATAGAAACTATAAATTAGTATTTAGAAGAAATTTCTAAGAATTATTTTAAAAATAAGAGGACATGAGTCACATTCAAAAATATCATTTTTCATAAGTCTTTATATTGTATTTTCAAACATTATTTGACAATAAATATTAATAAATCATCTCTGAGAATGACCTAATGGGTTTCCTAGAAAACTTTATTACAGAAGAAAAAATATATGATCAAGAAAGAAAAACATTTTCAATCATTATAAAAATATGTTTATTGAAACCAATATTTTTAGAATTTTTAATATATCATTAATTTGAAAGTGGGTAAAGAGAAACATCGAGATCACCTGTAATAAATCATATTTGGGTTTCAAAGAAATAAAGGAAAACGTTGTTGATAAGAGTGGATGTGAATATGGAAGAAAAAGGGTTTATTTAGAGTGTATGGGTTTTATTCTTAACATCATCATCTTTTAGGAAGAATGAAATCCATAAATTTAATTCCCCAACAAATCAAGGGGAATGTACATATAATATCATAATATATTTTAAGAAAATAAACATGTAAATGGATTTTCAAAGATAAATAATTATGATTCAATGAAAGAAATTATGGAAAGAAAAACCATATTCCTTTCTATTTCCTTAAATAAATTTCATTTATAATCATTTATAATAAATTTATTACTCAGTTAGAGTATCTTTTCATCATCATGTATTAGTGATTTTGATTGGTCAAAGAAAATAACTATTCTTGATAATAAGTTCAGCTTTCTTATATTGTCTATGGAAAATTAATATATGTTCCATAATTATCTAAAGTTTTTTTTTCATCCAATGATAGTTTTATTAATGATTTGTGATGATGAAATCAGTGACAAGAAAGAATCAGTAATTTTTTAAATGAACAAAATTTGGTATCTTAGCTCTTGTTTTTTTTCATCAAATGAGATAATGGTAGGATGTAGTTTATTATAAAGATCAAATTTCGTAATTTTATTTTGCATTATCACTACCTAATTTTAGATTTGCTTTGTGTGTAAATATATATATTAACTATAGTATTTGTTTTAAGGGAAGTTATACTAGAATCTTACAGAATTACATTTCCACTCTTAAATAAAATAAAACATTAAAGAATTAATTATCACAAACTAAAGAGAAATAAATAAGGTATATAAAATATATACATTGATTATGATATAATTTAAAATTTTATTTCTAGCAAACTATCTTTGGTAAACCTAGGAAAATTAATAGGAATATTCCCAATATTGTGTTCCTCTCTAGTATTTTCATCTAAACACCTCTTCTGTAAGAACTATATACTCAAATTAAGTTTTCTTCATATAATTTAGTCATCCTTACACTGGTAGATGATCATAAGTCAGTTTTTATCCTGAAATGTGATTTTATATCTTAGTAATTAATATGGGTTCTATGAGAAGATAACCAGACCATATCCAAAATCACATTAAATTCTTATAATGTAAGAATAATGATATTTTTCTTAGGAACGATACCATAAACATCAACATGGAATACAATAATAATAAAACAATAAGTTTTATTCAATAACGAAATCATCGTGGTGGTGATTTAATTCTATTAGATAACATCCATTATTTAATAAAGTTCATATAATAAAACATCATCAAGACATTCACAACTCAAGAATAGAGAAAAAATTTATCTTAATTTTCATGATATAATTCAGTGATTTTCAACGTATAGGTTTTTTCTTATTCCCTTAGTCAATGATGTTTTTTCTCTATAATATACTATATTCTAGGGATATTGAGTCTATTATAATAATTCTTTAACTCTTTGAATTTAAATAATTGAATTTTGGATTATGTATTAAGGGGATTTTATAACATCCATTGAATTGGATGTAATATTAATCTATCTTAAATTATAATTAGATAGACAGAGGGTAAACGATGATAATGTATGCGAAGACTTCGATGGCCTTTGTGGTGATGATGAAGATAACATCTATAAAGATGTAGATGGTATTTTTGATAATTTTTTCGAGACTGACGGAGTTGATTGTGATTGTACAGGCTTCTTATTGATGGGGGTTATGGTCGTTGGTGTGTTGATGATGGGGATGAGATAAGATGATTGTTAGTTTGGATGGGGTCGATGGTAGGGTAGATTATATGGACTCAACATTTTTAACAGAGGTGGATCGAATAATATGGATCGAGGATTTGTGGTGTAGGGAGACCAACATTTCACATTCAATTTTTGAATATATTATTTGGTTGTTTCTGTTTAGTTTTGAATTTATGACTACTTTTGAATTTTTTATTGGCGATGTTGTTTTGGATATCTAGAATGTTCGGTTCCCACTAACCCTCAAAGTGTCTTTTTAGAAAATTCAAAAAATTTATTTCAACGATAATAAAAATCCAATCTCAAAATGTATTACTCTTGTTCATTGCCATATTATTATGTAGTTATTTCAGTGATAAATCAATCTCAATTATATCTAGGTGTCTTTAAGTTGAGTTATATGTAATGGCCCGGACCTCTCCAGTCTATTCCATTGTGAAAATAAGGTGATGGAGGTGTTCTGAGAGGTCAAGGTGACTTGAGGGTGCTTTTGGGTGGACTTTTAAGGAAAGCTAAAGGGCAATAGCTTTCGCACGGTTGGTGCACGGTTTTCCTAAACCATGCAGCCAAACCGTGAAAGGTTAGTGTTGTAGGTAGTGGATAATGCACTGTTAGTGCATGATTTGTCTAACTATGTGGACTAACCATATGAGGAGTGTTTGGAGAGATAGAAGCTAATGCACGATTAGCACACGATTTGTTAAACCGTGCAGACTAACCATGCGGGCACTTAAAGTCAGATCCTAAAATTGTGGATCTGAAAACTTTTGCCTCTAAATGGTTTTTTTAAGCCCCTAAGTGTCCTCAACTCGGGATTACCCTTCTTTTGGGGTAGAAGAACCTCTCCCAAGCGTTTTGGAGGTGATCATGAGGCTTCTCTTCGCGAATCAAAGCCGGTTTCTCGAGGTATGTTATCCTTTTTGGTTGGTTTCTAAGATCTACCTTGATCTACTCCTCCTCTTCTCTCAGGATCTTAGATCTATGATTGTTATGGGTAGATCTATATGTGTGGATGTCGTTTGTGATGATCTTTGGTCTTGGTTGTGTTAGGAGAAGAGATCTAGGGAGGATCATTGTTGAATCGGCCCGGTCTTCTTGGGAATTCTTCGAACATTGTGGTTTCCTTCAAAACTGTTGAGGTAGGGGATTCATGGATTCTCTGATTGTTTATGTGTAATCATAGAGTTCGAATGATTTAGACCTATGGATCACAATAAAATTGACCAAATTAAATACTTGAACAGTATTAAAAGAGTTGGTTTGATCGCATGTTGTTTCTTTGTACCATGATAACAGTTCGCCTCTTGATTTGCTAGATAGTGTGATATTTATGCCTTTCTTGTTAGCATGTTTCTCTTGATGAAATTGATAAATAACGTAAATCCATGAATAAATTGATAATTAATTGGATAAATATAAAGAGGCATGAAAAAGAATCTACTTCTTGTTGTAATTTGATGTTGATTAAATTAGCATAGTAAGCGTGTTTAATCTTTGTGATAGCTTACTGATCTGGTTCATGATGTTGGAACCAACACATTGAATTTTTTAATTCAAGATGTATTAAATAACTTGATTGATTGAATTCCCTGAAGGTTTTTGAGTTACCCTCTTATTGTGAAATAGGGCTAAGAGCCCAATTGATGAGGTGTTTATTTTCCTATTGCTTGCAATGTGATGTGACCCTGGAGGGGTGTTGTGATATGTGGAGGCATGGAGGCCTTGTGGTTGTGGTAGTGGATGATGCCTAGGGTGGCGAGATGCATCAGTTTATGCATGTGGGTGTCGGGGAGGACACCAGGGATGATGGTATGGGGTGGTTGTGATGGCTGGATGTTTGGTGGTTTTGATTGGTTGTTTATCTGCTTTACTTTTCTACACTCCTCAAGGTAGCTGGTCTTGCTTACCCACCTTCCGAAAGAGATGAAGACATGTGGGGTATGCCACATGCTTTCCTTGTTTATCCTCTTGAGAGAGAATGGGTCTACTCACTTACTATAGGCGGCAAAGACTCGACGGGTAGTATATATACTCACCGTGTTGAGCCCCCTTGTGTTTAGTAGCATAGGATGCTTTTCTAGAATGCTTGGGAATATGGGAAAGTAATTCTATAATGAAAGATTGATTAAATTTTGATAATCCACGGGGACAGAGATGCTGTAATTTAATGGTGATGTTGTAACTTTTAAAGGAACAATTGATTTTTGAATGTGATGCCAATGAAATTTAATGTGGTTTTGTTCATGGTTAATTAAAGTGAAAATAATTAATTAACGTAAAGAGGAATTGATGACAAAGGGAATAAAGTGACCTAATGAAGTCCTTTAATTGGTTGTGTACTTATAGGATACCTAGTCTTAGAAATAGCATCCCGGAGTCCGAGAGATGTTAGCTGTAGTTGAGACTCAGACTAGGTTATGCCAATAGTGTGGTTATGAGTTATATATATATATATATATATATTTTACTTTTTGTGTTTTTATATGCTACTCCACCCTGTCATTAAAGAAAACTGACACCCCGGGGATTCGGAGCCCTGGGTGGTGTTTTTCCCAACATTCTGATGGGAGGTCGAATGGCGGACTACCCACTTTAGCTCCGCTCCCTTCTCTTGGTAGATACTAGTGCCATTGGCACAGCAGTTAGTTTTCCCCATATATGTGTGTAGAGGGCTGTAATGGCTTGTGGTTATTTCCAAAAATATATTCTGGATATAGTGTCCTACGGACTACTATAGGTGTAACGTGTATAGGCTGTGATGGCTTGAGGATCCTTACTTGGTGTATGGGCTATAATGGCTTGAGGTATAATACCCGGCATATGATACACGTTATGCGGGATATGGTGACTCCCAGAAACTACATGGTTATTTTTGGTTGTCAGGATGGTGTGGTGCTTTGCCCAGGTGTCTGCGGGAAAGCCTTTTGGGTGCACGTGGTGCAGATTGTGAAGCTTATCCCAAGTGTATACAGGAAAGCCTTTGGAGAGATATGCACAAGATGTATGTCGTTGGGTAAAAGGGGAAAACTAGTGGTGAAGTAGTAGTGGGGTACCCTTGATATTATTTACTATATTATATATTCTTGTATGTGTTAATTGGTGAGAGTATCCATGGTAATGTTGGGAATATAGTATACCTATTTAGGTGATGTGTTGATTTCACTTGTTGTTCACTGTTCTTTAATATGCCTTCTTTACATTTGCATGAGAGTCTTCGGGGAGGATCTTGCTGAGTATATTGTTATACTCACCATACGTATATATAAACTATTTTTCATGTCACTTGGAGCAGGTTGGAGATCAAGCTGGTTACTACTAGCTTGTGGTTGGAGGAGTTGTTCGGGCTTGTGGTCGCTACCGTTTTACTTTCCTTTGGGTACTTGTAGTTTTTTCCTTCCAGTAGTAGTAATTTTTCAGGAAATTCCATATATTCACTTGAGTTTCTTTTATATTTCAGTTCTGAGTTGGAGTTGGTTGGTGTATATCTTATCTCTCTCTTCTGCATGTGTTCTCTTAGAGGGTAATGCCTCCCATTTGTGTGTTTACTATACCCTTGGTGCTAGTCTCCAACTCGGGGCCTACTGGAGGTGGGACTCGGGGGGTCATTATCTCCATTTTCACATTTCTAGCCCAGGAGGGGTACAATTTGTGGGGAGGGGGTTGTGATAGAGTTGTATCAGAGGTCTGGTTGAGGGATAGGATGGAGTTTGGAGTTAGGCACATGTGAGGTTTCATGGGTTGCTAGGGCAACGGTGTCATTCATTTTTAGCAAGTGCGGTAAACACTGGAAACCAGCTGAGACATAGGCATTTAGGTCCCCCTATGATCTGATGTACGGACCTTTATATTTACAATGGCTATTAAACAAGGTGATACTTGTTGCAGGGTAGAGACCTAGAAAGGATGTTGCATTATTCTTATTTGTGCATGTGCTTGAATGGGTAGACCTTGGGATAGGTTAACCTAAAATAAATAAAAGAAAACAGTTGATTAATAAATTTTGAGTCTTACATATTCCAGGATTTGGAGCTCTAAGTGTTTGTTATTTTTCAAGTATGGCTCCAGGTCAACGTCCCCATCAGTTTTGCGTAGAAGATGTCTGGAAGTCCATTCCATCAGGTCGCCGTAGGGTGGAGGCCGACGACGACACTTAGAGGAAGACACTCGAAGAGTTTCAGTGACAGAGTCTGCAGAAGTACGATGGCTCCGTTTTAGATGCAGTCATGAATAACTGGTTAGAGTAGGTCAAGATCGGCTTTAGTTCAATTCATGCTCAGAAGAAGCACTGGGTGTACTTGGTTGTGATGATGTTTCTTGGAGTAGCGAGGAAGTGGTGGATTTTGGTCATAGGGGATCGTGAGGAGTCAGCAATCTCATGGGAGGTGTTTTGAGACAAGTTCAGAGTTGAGTTCCTTTCTTTGACTGTGAAGGCGTCTAATCGCCAGGAGCTTCTTACCCTTCGACAGGGGAGCTCCAGTGTTCGAGAGTTTGTAATTTGTTTCAAGAACCTTTTACAATATGCTTCAGACCTGTTATCAGATGAGGAGGACAGGGTGAGGAATTTTTAGGAAGATTTGTGTCCAGAGATCCAACGTCAGGTCACCCCATTTATGTTGAAGACATATCTTGAGGTGTTGGCGAGGTTAGAGGTTGTCGAGAGGACTTTGTCCAGGACCAGATTATCATGAAAGGGGGATCATCATGATCCCTCATGAAGAAAAACGGTGGTCTGGGGTTCCCGATTTTCAGGGCAGAAGAGTTTCCGTTTAGCCAGGGGTAGGTCCCAGCTCTTCACATTTTGTTTTTCCGGAGGCAGCAACTCTCAGGCCTATTCCAAGAGATTAGGTGCTTGTTTTTTATGTGGTTGTCCTATTCATCAGTAGCGGGAGTGCCCAACCTCTCAGAACAGTCATCGTGCACCGGGCGCCCCACTCCAAGTTCCTCCGTTGAGTCAGATCTAGCAGAGGCAGCAGTAGCAGGTTGCACCAGCTTTCAATCAACAGACGATAGATGGGGTAGGCAGAGGATAGCCCCATGATGCACCCCATCCTTAGTTAATAGAGTGCGTCCATGGTGGTGGTCGTCATTAGGGTCAGAGAGGCCATATAGGAGGTCATGGTCAGGTCCATGCTCTAGCGTTGCCAGCTCCAAGTGAGCCAGATGTTGTTCGAGGTACCCTTTTCTTGTTTTCTACCTTGGTGTATTCCTTAGTTGATTCAGGAGAAACACACTCCTTCATATCACCTACCCTTCTCCATGATTTGGGACTTGAGGTAGAGAGGCTTCCAGTGCCCCTAGCGCTGACTACGCCAGTTGGAGGTCGAGCTGATGTTTTTGAAGTATGTAGAGACTGTGATCTAGTGTTGGGACAACACCGCTCTTGGGTAGATTTCCTATGTTTACGAATACAACCATATGATGTCATCCTCAACATGGATTGGTTGTATTCGGTGCAGGCTATCGTGGATTGCTACAGGAAGAAAGTCGTTTTCTTTGATGCGGATGGAGCGAAAGTGGTGTTTGTTGGTGAGAGAGATCCTCGGATGGGTCATAGACGGGTTCCATCCTTATCGTCCATGGTGGCTGGGATGATGTTGATTTCTTCATAGTTTTAGCAATTGGCATTTCCTAGGGTCATGGAGGAGTACCCTGATGTCTTTCCAGAATAGGTTGTAGCATTTCCCCCTCGACGAGAGATTAAGTTTGGGATTGAGCTATAGCCGGAATCATCTCTTATCTCTATGTCTCAATATAGGACATCCCATTCTGAGTTACGAGAGCTATGTATTCAAATTGGTGGTCTGTTGTAGTGCGATTTTGTTCGGAAAAGTGTGTCATTGTGGGGTGCACCAGTTTTGTTTGTGAAGAAGGTCGATGGTAGTTTGCAGTTTTGTATCGATTATTGTTGCTTAGAAAAAGTTATAATAAAGAATCACTATCCTCTTCTATGGATTGATGATTTATTCGATCAACTGAAGGGTGAAAGTTAGTTCTCAAAGATTGATTTGCGGTCAGGATATCATCAGATGTGGGTGAAGGATGAGGATATTCAGAAGACTGCTTTTCGTTGTCATCATGGGCATTATGAGTTCATTGAAATTCTGTTCGGCGTGACAAATGCTCCAACTGTTTTCATGGGGTTGATGAATGTTGTGTTCCATGAGTTCTTGGATAGGTTTTTGGTAGTCTTCATCGATGACATCCTTGTGTACTCCACATCTGAAGAGGATCATGCAGAGCATCTTCGAGCCGTTTTGGGAGTTCTTCGTCGACATCAGTTGTTCGGAAAGTTTTCGAAGTGTGAGTTTTAGGCTCGAGAAGTCCATTACTTGGGGCATGTTGTGTCCCAACAGGGAGTGTCTATGGATCCATCGAAGATAGAAGCAGTTGTGTCTTGGGCATCCCCCAAGCCAGTTTCAGAGGTGCGAAGTTTCCTTGGTATCGCAGGCTACTAAAGGAGGTTCGTATCCAATTTCTCCCGAGTTGCAACTCCTCTAAGAGAATTGACCAAGAAATATCTAGCTTTTATATGGATTGATCAGTATCAGGCAGCCTTCGAGTATCTAAATGAGAAGTTAGTGAGTGCTTCAGTTCTTTATCTTCCAGCAGAGGGAGTCCAGTTTGATGTTTTCTGCGATGCTTCACATCTGGGGCTAGGCTTTTTTCTCATGCAGCAGAGGTCAGTTGTTTCTTATGGTTCTCGGCAGTTGCGTCCCCATGAATGCAACTATTCCACCCATGATCATGAGTTGGTAGATGTGGTGTTTTCTTTAAAGTTGTGCATACATTACCTCATTGGTGAGCACTTTGTGGTTTTCACTGATCATAATAGTTTTAGGTATGTTTTTTCTCAGCGTGACTTGAACTTTCAGTAGTGTCGGTGGATGGAGTTCTTGCAGGAATACGACTTTGAAATATAGTATAAACCTGGAAAAGGGAATGTTGTAGCTGATGCACTGAGCCGAAAGTCACGTAGTGATGCTGTTCGTGAATCCGGTGATTCTTGTTGAGTGATGGAAGAACTATTAGCTTTACATCTTGATATGGAATAAGTTGGAGGTAGAGGTTGTCTTTTTTAGATGATTTTGCAGTCATCCCTGATGCAGAAGGTGGAAGAGTCCCAGTTGGGGGATCTAGAGGTGGAAGTTTGGAGAGACCGAGTTGTTTGTGGTGAGGCCCCTAATGGTTGGTCGGAGGATGAACAACATCGGGTGTTGTATCATGGAAGGATTTTTTTTCTTAGCAATGCACGAGATGGTTCTTAGGGAGTTCCATAGTTCACCCTTAGTAGTACATCCTGGCATGAAAAAGATGTATTGATCCTTGAAGAGTCATTTTTGGTGGCCTTGTCTGAAGTATGCGGTTGCGGAGTTTGTGTCTCGTTGTTTAGTCTGCCATAATGTGAAGGTCGAACACCGTGTTCTAGGTGGTCTTCTTCACCCATTAAAGATTCCTCAGTGGAAGTGGGAGGACATCTCAATGGACTTTTTTACAGGTTTACCTCGAGCTCTAGGAGGACATGGTGCTATTATGGTGGTAGTGGATCATTTAATAAAATCATCCCACTTCATAGCGATCAAGGAGTTGAGATCAGTGGAATTTTTGTCAAGGCAGTATCTAGAGGAGGTGGTGAGACTTCATGGAGTCCCTAGGATGATCATTTCTGATCGATATCCTCATTTTACCTCCAGGTTGTGGAGAGGTCTCCAACATGCTTTTGGTTCTTAGCTAAGCCTTAGCACTGCTTTTTATCCTCAAATGGATGGTCAGACGGAGCAAAACATCCAGACTCTTGAAGACATGTTGCGCTCTTGTGTTCTTGATTTTGGGGGTTCATGGATGATGCACTTACCCTTGGTGGATTTTTCCTACAATAATAGTTTCCACTCCACCATTGGTATGGTGCCATTTGAAGCCTTGTATGGTCGGCCTTTCCGATCTCCATTGTGCTGGACTGGGGTTGGAGAGTCAGCAATTCTCAGACTGGAACTAGTGCAGAATACAACAGAGATGGTTCAGGTGATTCGTGAGAGGATGAACACAGCGCAAGATCATCATAAATCATATACTAATCAAAGGAGGAGATCCTTAGAGTATAATGTTGGGGATCATGTGTTTTTCAAGGTGACTCCCCGTCATGGGCAGCGAAGGTTTGGTCGTGGGAGTAAGCTTTATCCCTGCTTTGTTGGGCCTTTCGAGGTGTTATCTCGTGTTGGAGTTGTGGATTAAAGAGTAGCACTTCCCCCTCAGATGAGTCGGATACATGATGTTTTCAATGTATCACAGCTACGTCGTTATCTTCATGATGAATCTCACATCATCGATTGGGGAGATATCGATGTTTATGATGATGCAACCTTTGAGGAGTGACATGTAGAGATCTAAGACCGCAAGGAGAAGGTGTTTTGTGGGTGTTCCATTCCTTTAGTTTGTATCTTATGGCAACATGTTGGCTTGGAAGAGAGTACTTGGGAACGTGAGTCACATATACGTGCTCAGTAACCAGAGTTGTTTGATGTTTAACTCTTTTCAGGTTTTTATGTTCCATTTTGTGGTTGTGGAACTTTTATGTTTATGAGATGGTGCCCTTTGTTTCTTTGGTGGCTTTCTCTCTTTTGAGAGGTATCTTGATGGGTGGTTGTTCAGACCCTGTTTCATTTTCTCTTTAGGTGGGTTTTGGATTCTCGAGGATGAGAATGTTTTGAGAGGTATCTGATGTACTGACCCGGACCTCTCCGGTCCATTAGTTTGTGAAAATAAGGTGATGGAGGTGTTCTGGGAGATCAAGGTGACTTGGGGGTTGCGTTTGGGTGGACTTTTAAGGAAAGATAAAGGGAAATAGCTTTCTCACGGTTGGCGAACGGTTTGCCTATACCATTCGGCCAAACCATGCAAGGTTTGTGTTGGAGGCAGTGGAAAACACACAGTTAGCGCACGGTTTGTCTAACTGTGCAGACTAACTGTGCAAGGAGTGTTTAGAGAGACAGAAGCTAATGCACGGTTAGGGCACGGTTTGTTAAGTCATGTGGACTAACCGTGCGGGCACTTAAAGTTAGATCCTAAAATTGTGGATCTGAACTATTTTTCCCTTAAATGGTTTGATTAATCCCCTAAGCAGCCATAACTCGGGATTATCCATCCTTGGAGGTAGAAGAACCTCTCCCAAGCGTTTTGGAGGCGATCCAGACGCTTCTCTTTGCGAATCAAAGCCGGTTTCTCATGGTATGTGATCCTTTTTGGTTGGTTTCTTAGATCTACCTAGATATACTCCTCCTCTTCTCTCAGGATCTTAGATCTACAGCCGTTATGGGTCGATCTAAGTCTTTGGATGTCATTTATGATGAGATTTGGTTTTGGTTGTGTTAGGAGAAGAGATCTAGGGAGGATCCTTGGTGAATCGGCCTGGTGTTCTTTGGCGTTCTTCGACCGTTGGGCTCTCTGTCAAAACTATTGAGGTAGGGGATTCATGGATTCTCTAATTGTTTATGTAAATTCGTAAGGTTATCATGATTTATCCCTTTGGATCACAATGAAATTGACCTAATTATATACTTGAACCAGATTAAAATAATTGGTTTGCTCGCTTGTTGTTACTTTGTATCGTGATAACAGTTCGCCTCTTGATTTGCTAGATAGTGTGATATATATGCCTTGCTTGTTAGCATGTCGTTCTTGATAAAATTGATAAAGAAAGTAAATCCAGAATTAGTTGATAATTAATTGGCTAAATATAAAGAGGCATGAAAAAGAATCGTGTTCTTGTTGTAATTTCATGTTGATTAAATTGGCATAGTAAGCATGTTTAATCTTTGTAATATCTTAGTGATTTGGTTCATGAATTTGGAACCAACGAATTGAATTTGTTAAGTCAATATGGATTAAAGAACTTGGTTGACTGAATTCCCTGAAGGGTTCCTAGTTACCCTCTTATTGTGAAATAGGGCTAAGAGCCCAATTGATGTGGTGTTTGTTTTCCTACTGCTTGCGATGTGATATGACCCTAGAGGGGTGTTGTGATATATGGAGGCAGGCATGCCTTGTGGTTGTGGTAGAGGATGACACCTATGGTGGTGAGATGCATCAGTTTATGCATGTGGGTGTCAGGGAGGACACCAGGGATGCTGGTATGGGATGGTTGTGATAGCTAGATGTTTGGTGGTTTTGATTGGTTGTTTATCTGCTTTACTTTTCCCCACTGCTCAAGGCAGCTGGTCCTGCTTACCCTCCTTCCGAAAGAGGTGAAGACGCGTGGGGTATGCCACGTGCTTTCCGTGTTTAGCCTCTCGAGGGAGAATGGGTCTACGCTCTTGCTATAGGCGGAAAAGACTCGATGGGTAGTATATCTACTCACCGTGTTGAGCCCCCTTGTGTTTAGTAGCATATGATGCTTTTCAAGAATTCCTGGGAGTATGGTAAAGTAATTCTATAATGAAATATTGATTAAATTGTGATAATACAGGGTGATGGAGATGATGGAATTTAATGGGGATGTTGTAAATTTTAAAGAAACAGTTGATTTTGAATGTGATTCCAATGAATTTTAATGTGGTTTTATTCATGGTTAATTAATGTGTAAAGAATTAAATAACGTAAAGTGGAATTGATGAAAAAAGGAATAAAGTGACCTAATGATTATTTAATTGGTTGTGTGATTATAGGATACCTAGTCTTAGAAATAGCAGCCTGGGGTCTGAGAGACGTTAGCTGCAGTTGAGAGTAAGACTAGGTTATGCCCATAGTGTGGTTGTGAATATATATATATATATATTCTATACTTTTGGTGTTTCTATATGCTACTCCACCCTATCAGTAAGAGAAAATGACAACCCAGGGATTCTGAGCCATAGGGGGTGTTTTCCCCAACATTCTGATGGGAGGTCGAATGGATAACTACCCCCTTTAGCCCCACTCTCTTCTCTTGGTAGATACTAGTGGCATTGGCACAGTGGTTAGATTTCCCCATATATGTTTGTAGAGGGTTTTAATGTCTTTTGGTTATTTCCACACATATATTCTAGATATAGTATCCTACGGACTACTATAGGTGTAATGTGTATAGGCTGTGATGGCTTGAGGATCCTTACTCGGTGTATGGGTTGTAATGGCTTGAGGTATAATACCCGGCGTATGATACACGTTATGCGGGATGTGGTGGCTCTCGGAAACTACCTAGTTAATTTTGGTTGTGAGGATGGTGTGGTGCTTCACCCAGGTGTCTGTGGGAAAGCCTTTGTGGTACACATGGTGCAGATTGTGGATCTTATCCCAAGTGTATACGGGCAAGCCTTTAGAGAGAGATTCACAGGACGTATGTCGTTGGGGCAAAGAGGAAAACCAGTGGGGAAGTATTAGCGGGGTACCGTTGATATTCTTTACTATATGATGTATTCTTTTATGTGTTACTTGGTGATAGTAGCCATGTTGAGGTTGGGAATATATTATACCTGTTTAGGTGGTGTGTTGGTTTCACTTGTTGTTCAATGTGATTTAGCATGCCTTCTTTAGTTTTGCATGAGAGGCTTCAGGGAGGATCCTACTGAGTATACTGTTATACTCACCCTACGTATATATAAACTATTTTTCAGGTCACTTGGAGTAGGTTGAAGATCAAGCTGGTTACTACAAGCTTGTGGTTGGAGGAGCTGTTTGGGCTTGTGGTCACTGTCGTTTTACTTTCCTTTGGGTACTTGTAGTTTTTCCCATCTAGTTGTAGTACTTTTGCATGACATTCCATATATGCACTTGGGTTTCTTTTATATTTCAGTTCTGAGTTGGAGTTGGTTGGTTTCTATCTTCTCTCTATCTCCTCCGCATGTGTTCTCTTAGAGGGTAATGCCTCCCATTTGTGTGTTTATTATACCCTCGGGGCTAGTCGCCAACCCGGGGCCAACTGGAGGTGGGACTCAGGGGTCATTATCTTCCTTTTCACAATGTCGGCCCAGGAGGGGTTCGTGACATTATATCATACTTATTATCCTAATCCCACCAATGTATTTAGGAAATAAATACTTCACAATGGTTTATATTGAAAAATTTAATTAACCAAAACATATCCTCAGATAGTGTCAATCTAGGTTTCCAGTTATGTCTATTTTTTATTCTCTAAGTATTGATTGATTTAATACATAATATACCCCTTTTCTGGTTACTAGAACTATATACATCTATTTCAAAGCTAGTACCCACTTAATGTATCCAAATATGGATGTAATTTATAGTAAATCCAAAACATATATATATAAAAACATTTCAGGATGTTTTTATATAATTAAAATCATACATCAGGTTCTTACAAATGTCATATCATCCTAATATCTAAAAATAACTAAACTAATCCCCCAAAATATCTAATTTGTGATCTAGTAAAATTAGGTTGACCTAATCTAAACATGTATTTATTTTATATCATTTCCACACGTTTAACACTACATGTCACAGATAATATCACAGACCCAGAACCCAAATCATTAATATATTTGAGGAATACCTACATATGAATATTATTTTAAAATAATTGTGAAAAAACCCCTATAATTGAGCCATATGATAGTCCCTTATATAATTTTCTTATGTTATACTCATCTTCCTGACCTGTTCAATGGAAACATTAGAATGGGGTGTGCTCAAGTCCAATGAATGGGAAGAATTAATCAAAATGTAAATAATATTTCAATCATATAAATATGAGAAAATATAATCTTGGGGTAAATATCCTATATAAAATAATATGAAACAATATTTTTTGTCTAAAATTCAAGATACGATGACATTACATCTTGAAAAAATTGACATGTACCATCTAATAATAGTATGAGATAATTAACATGATCTCTGTAGAATAATCATAATCATATGACATTAGTATGTTTCTTTTCATGGAAACATAAAATAACAATGAACTGTCAAACAAACATACGCATTGGGAAACAGTAGTTTCTTGGGTCACTCACTTTCACCCATGCTTGTGGAAAAAACTAATCATTTATACGAATACTCATCTTATGAGATATAAATCATTAATCTATGTATTATAGGGTGATATAGGTCCCAACTCATAAACCATCAATATATTTCTATGCCACATAAAATAAATCATTCACTATCTAGTAATGAGCCACTATAATAAAAACGCGTTTCGTATCATTTATAAATGGTATAAAGTAAAATGATATCTATAATTATATTAGTTGATACCAAAAATAAAATCACATTAAATTATTATTTTAAAAGTTCATTTAGTGGGTAATTCATGAAAAACAAATTTACAAGGAGATAATTTCTTTTCATATGAATAGGAAAATAAAAGTGAAACCATAAAAGATTACTTGAAAATATAAGAAAGTTTCAATAAAAATAAAAGGTTGTGAACCTATTTTAAAAAAAATTATAATTTTTCAGGAAAACTTTTAAAAAAGTATTTTCAATTAACATAATAAATAACTCTTGAAAAATATGTAACTGCTTTCCCAAAAATTATAGAATGGAAGATAAAATATATTATCAAAAAACGAAAACATTTTCATTAATTATAAGTATAAATTTTTTGAAACCAAAATTGTAAAAAAAATAGTAATAAATCATTTACATTAAAATGGTAAAGGGAAATATCAATACCATAATAATTTCAAAATATTTGTATTTAAATATAATAAATGATAATATTGACGGGACAAGTGAACTTTGATATAGAAGACTAATAGCTAAATTGTAGAGATTGGGAATTTTTCTTAACATCATCATATTTAATAATAAAATAATTCCATTAATTTATTTTTTTAGAAAATAAAGAGTAAATAAAATATAATATCCTCATAAGTTATAAGAAAATTATCTTGTAAATCATTGGTAAAATAGAAATAATTATAAATTAGTAAATAAATTTGAGTCAATAAATACCCCTTACCTTTTACACCTAACATCCACGAAAGCTCTTTAATATTATATAAAATAAAAATAACTATAATAATAACAAAATTATGAACCATTTCCACATATATTTCTATATATATTCATCATTTATAATCACTTATTATAAGATTATTTTTTACATATTGTTTATTTTTATCATCGAATGTTAGTGATTTTAATTATTTCACACATGCTTCAAACAATCGATGTTAATCCCGAATCTTGACAATGAGTTCAACATTAATAGATTATTTAAAATAATATACTACGTTTTACATAATTATTTATAAATTCATTAATTAATCCCATGAAAATTTTAGTTATGTTTTTTATTGATTAAATCAGTTACGAGAAGGTTTCAGTCGATTTTTCAACGAAAAAATGGTATATTTTTTAATAAATTACATATTTTATGTAACTTACCAAAACCAAAAAATATATATGTTATATAATTAAATCATTTCCTTTCATTAATTATATTTTTATAACCATCCATATAGGTTGGTTATGAAAAATAACCTACTTCACTCCATTGAGGTGTTAGTCCGTACATACACACAAATGTTATTTTCATTTTTATGATAACAAGAGGATGCAATGAAATTTTAAATAAATTAATAAAATTAAATAAAAAATAAAATAAAATTTTAATACATTAAATACCCTTTTATAACCATCCATCTACTTTTTTATGAAAAATTAAATATTTTGCTTCATGGAGGCGGTATTATGCGGGTATAAATGAATGGTGTTATCATTTTTCTATTTGAAAGGGGATTATAATGGTTTTAAAAATAAAATACTAAAAATTAAATATATTAAGAGTAGTTATTTAATTAAATTATAAATAAGAATATATATTTTAGGGGAATGATATGGTTTATGATTTATTAGTAATCACATTTAGAGTTTGATCCTCCTCTTTAAGTGCCTCTTGGAAATGGGTGATTTAAGTATTTTTCAAGGATAAATGGGATAAAACAAAGGATATGTATCTAGTTTAAGTATGAATGTTCTAGGATTACGACTAAATCTAATTTTTGAGTTATTGGATGAGGTGGTCAAAGGCCCCATTTAACAGAGGAAATGTATTTTTTTAAGATAACATTTTAGAATCGAAGGACCATATATTTTACATTGAATGTTGTTTGATAAGTGGAAAATAATGGATATTATATAATATTTTATTGATCCAATCCTCAACCACACATTTGGAAACATTATTTAAAAATATTTTAGCTCATTTACACTTGGTTATATTTTTAAATTAATTTACCTTTACCATGGTAACTATATTTCTTACCTTGGTAGCCAATTCGTAGGACTAAAAATGAGAAGGCCCATTTTTTCTAATTTGGATATTTTTATTTCAATTATAGAAACAATTTTCTCAAATAAAATTTTTATGGGTGTGAAAATTAATTTTAATATTAATAGAAATTTGGAGAAAAAAATCATTTTTATAAAATGGATATATTTATGAATATGAATAATTTTATGGATAAAATTATCTATATTTTGATTTTTATTACATTAATCGGTTTATTATTACACAATAAAAAGTTTTGGGACTATGATTTCAAGACAAACATAAATTTAACTATTAGAAAACTAAATTAAGTGAGGATAGAAAGAATAGTTTTTATTCAAGAATAAAAATGTTTAACATGGGTTTTATAAACTCGATATAGTTTTTAAAATGAATCATTTTATTCCATAAAAATATTATCTTAAAAATGAATTAAATTTTTAAATCAATTTTTTGTTTATGTTTATAAATTTTTTGGTATTATTAAAGATATTATTTTGTATTATTCACATGAAAATCTATTTTTCAAGAAAAAAATAAAAAAATAATCTCAAGTGAATATTAATATGATGAATCTAAAAGTGAAGTAAATTTTCAAATTAATTTCAAAAAATTTACTAATGTGACATTAAAAATGGAAAATATATATATAATGGAAACCAATTTTTTAATGTAAAATAATTTTCTAAAAGATACTTGTTTATTTTTTTAATAATTAAATTAGTGTTAATATATTATTTTATTAATATATTTAGGATCTTAAATTGAATAAAATAATAATTAAGTTTTATGAATATACATTTTTATCCTACAATGGTTTTATATGTTATTTAGCTACATTAATTAAATTTTATAAAATCTTTGGTATTCAAAATGAACATTCGTTTTCTTTAAAAGTATAACTTTTAAATGTATAAAGCCATACGATATATAAATAATTTATTACATTTATAATTAAATGTTTATTTCATAATAGTTTCTAATTACATTACCTATATACATCTCTATGTAAGGCTTATGCATAAAATAATATATGGTGGCTGTTGTAGGTGGTTATTTTGCTAGAAAATATCTCTTGGGAATTTCCAAATCGATGAAATTCTCATGAAAATAAATTCAGGCATGTCATAATTGATGAAATGTGGGTTTAGCTCAGTCTGGGGAAAAACATACCAAAGTTACATCCTTTATAAGATTGGACAAATGAGTTTCACATGGAAGAATCCCATTACATTATCCCATTTCTTCCACTTCTCTTTAAAAATTTCATAATGTAGCTATTTTAATTTATACCTAATAATTTAAATGATTTTAAATAATATTAAATTTTAATAATTTTATTTTATAGTATCATAGTTTTAATTTAGTTCAGTGTTGTATGTGAATAATTCTATAGATCATAGTATTCTTTAAAGGAAATTTATACTATAGTATTAGTGAATTGAATTATGCCCCATTAAATAAATTTTATCCTCAAAATTTTTATTATCACCGAATAAATTAAAACATCCAAGGATATATAAATGTTACAAATGGAAAAATATGTAATTTATAACTATATATCTACCTTTATTTCTTAATTAATACAATGAGACATAAATTAAATATCCCTAACGTTGAGTTTCTCCTAAATAATTTGAGATAAAACACACTTTTGTAAGACACTAGTCATAGAATTATTTTTCCTTGAGAATTATTAGTCATCCTTTCACTAATAGATGATCATCAATTTCTTTGTAACTTATAATATGATTTTTCTATTTTATTAATTAATTTATGTTATATTTTTAGATGAAAAGTCCACTTACAACATCACATTAAATTCATCTAAATGAAGACTATTAAGATTTTCTCAAGGAACATTATCATAAATATCAACTTAGACAAACAATAATAATAAAAATAAAAATTATATTTGATAATAAAATCAATGGGGAATTTATGTAATGATCTCTAAAAACCTCTCAAATATTCCAATGTTTCTATAATAAAACACTATCAATACATCCATAATAATAGATTAGAGGATATGTGTAACATAATTATCATTTTATACTTTATCAGTAGTCATCTCTTGTGATATTTTATGATCCATTGATCTTTGAGATTGTCAAACCCTCTTATCCTTTATATTACAGGGTTAGGGTATTGATTTTCATAATTCTCAAGATCCTTTAATTTGAAGAATTGTGTTTTGGATGGAAAATTTGGTGGGACTTTTATACCTTCCATTGTATTGTTCAGCCTCTTCACATTCCTTCAGTAATCACATGCTCATTGGTAAATCCTTCCACACATAAAGCATTTTCTTATTATTTTGAGACATTCTCTTTGGGGATTCTTACCAAATATATAGAATATATGAAGTTTAATATTCTTTCTTTCAAATTATTTTTCACTTGAAGTTAGATGAGACTATATCCACCATCTTTATTGGCATGCTTAAAAATTCCAAAATTATCATGTTTTTATATCATAATTCTTTATATTTTGTTTATAATAGTCACATAATGTCTCAATAAAACTATTATTCTATTAGGTTTCTCTTGGAGAAAATCTATTCATTTTTTATAGAACCTATTGTTAACATGGTTCCTTTAGGTTTTATCCATTACAAAAACCAATTGTGTTTAGAATTAGAGATGAATAGTTAATAACGGTTTACAGAATAAGTGAGATTCCATGGAATCATGAATGAATCCTCGAAATGATATCCACTAAATGATTCCTCGTGATGGTGGGTCACGTATCCTTAATCATGCCACCCCATATGCTAGAGGCTTCTGACATATATTGAGGATCCATAGTGGAACAATGGGGATATTATTCCACTTTACTCAGTGTGTATCAAAGCATTATAATCATATAAAATAATTGAACAAATTGAGAAAAACATCTATAATATAAATATCCAAGTAATCTCATCCAATAGTGTCATATAAAAATAATGATCTTGGAATGTTACAAAAAAATATAGGAAATACATGGAACCATGAATCTAGAAAAATAAATGTTTCAAAATAAAAAAAGAACAAAATGAAACAATTCACAGATAGAATCACAATCCATAGACTGATCATCTTCCCCCTTCTCCTATGAAACAACCAATCAAGCATCACAAATATGGTGTTTTCCACTATCCCTAACTGCATCCATGAAGCCTTTCAAAAAAAATGGTGGCCTGAAGAGGGTGTGAGATAACACCTAGTAGGAATCTACCAATGGTGTCTATAATAATTCCATTTTTTCATATTATATTAATTAGTTTGAAAAAACAATTGGAGTATATGTAAATAAAATATAAGGGATGTTGTTCATTCTATCAAGTCTCATGGGGATCAATAAACTAAATCATAATTGATATCTATAAATCATTTTTAGAAGTATTAACATCCTATATAATTTAATCATGCATTTGGCCTACATGCGTTGGATTCTAAGGAGTAGGAATTTACAAGAAAACTATGTAATCTAAGTAAAAAAAGTAAACATGGTCCAAGGAGTAGAATTTTTTAATTCATTTTAATAGGTCATATAAAAGGATTGTAAATTTTCAAGTCCTTTTATGATTATGATTAAACAAGATCTTGGGAGTTAACATTTCCAATATAATCCTAATAAATCTCTAGATTCATGGAGTATAAATTTCAAATTAATCCTAGAAAATCATGTCAATTAAGTAATCAGATCTATGGTGTATAAATGTCCAAGGTGTTCATGTGATATGAGTAATCTACATCTACGGAGCAGAAATTTCAAAGGCATACAAGTGGGTCATCAATTCCATACCATTAACCATCCACAATAATTATACCCAAATCATTCGCCCTTTATAAACCATTACATTAATAATTTCATTTATCCCTTTATAATAATAAACAATCCAAGGGATTACTCTTTTTAGACATTTCATATACAAATGAAGATGTTAAATAAGGTTATTAAAACCTTTAAAAAAGTCTCTTAATCATCATTGTAAATTATAAATTATATGAAGGGAAATCAACACACCCCAAGGGTGGAATAATCTTGTTCAAAACAAGGAATCCACCCCATGGTTTGTTCGGGTTGTGGTTGGCTACCTCAAAACTTATATAATGATCACAAGGGTTGTCTTAAACATGATTTCAGCATTTAACTGAAATTTTTATTAATTTAAGAAGAATATCCTTGAAATTATATTGTGAAACACAATGGAAATATAGTATAAATAAACTACACTTGAGGAAGAATATATATACCTTAAGCTCGTAGAAGAAAAAAACCATCCATTCTCAAATTTTGTTTCAGTCTAGATCAAGAGAAAATTAAATAATAAAAAAATACATGAAAATATGGCATAAGAGACTACACCAAAATAGAATTATTGATATCAAAAAAATAGTGAAATAATCTTAAGGAATTAAGGAATCACTTGTGGCCATCCAACGGGGTAAACAAAACTCGAATCGGGTGTTAGAGAGTGAAAAAGAACCAGAGTCTGGCTCAATGGACTGGGTGTCTCACTAGGAAGAAATAAGGGTTGGAGACTAGAGAAAATGAGAAATAAATATGGGGGTTAAAACATAAATTAATTAGGGGAAATTTTCATTTACCCATTAAAAACATAGAAGCATGGTTTGATCATATGGTAGCCCAAACCATGCACCCATCTCTGCCTCAAGAACCACCCTTTATGGTCATGGCACACAGTTAGTCAAAACATGTGTTGACCTTAAATTTTCCATGTGTTACAAATCCTACACTAGACACACTGTCATATATCCTAGAGCACTTGGTTAGGGAATATTTTTCACCCTATACTACATAATGAGACACCCTACACTATTTTCTCTAACCATGTGGACTGGGCAACATGATTTCTACTAATCATGGGGTCTATCTGTTTCTTCCAAAATGTGGTTCTTTGTGGCTCTGAACAAAACCAAAACAACCTCATTTTCTATATATCCATACTAAGAATTCACATAAAGATGAATTAAAAAAATTAATGGAAATGAAATGTTTTTTACCTCATTGAAAATCCTAGTCCTACAATATTCCCCCTTTAAAGAAATTTTACATGATTTTTCCTTTCATGGGTGGTCAAGCATTTTTTAAGAATAACAATGGACATTTTTCTTGTACATTAGCCTCTAGATACCAAGTATCATCATGTTCATAATTTTGGTATCATAGCACCTATAACATAAGAACTAATCATCTTTTGAGATACTCTATGCCCTAATAAAAACCATAGATAGTATCCTCCTCAAAAGACACATCTAAATCAAACTCAACCTACTTAGGCTAAAGAATATGCAAGGGATCATAATAATATCTGTGAATATGAGATACATATACCACATAATTCATGTTTTAGTGCCTCTAATGAAAATAAAACTAATTGTAAATTGTCCTAACTCCATCTAAATTCTCAAAGGTCCCAGCAAAATAAGGTGATAGCTTCCCTTGTTTCTGAATTTTTATATTCCCCCTTCTAGTAAAACCTATAAAAAATCCAAATCCTCCCTCAAACTCTAGTGTTCAACCATGAAGATTTCATATGAATTATATCTATACTAATACATAGATATCAATATACAAATAAGTTGAAACTACTCTGAATTCTCATGAATGGGGTGACAACCCAATATCTCTTCCTCTCCAACCTCTAACATGTATAGGGGTGATTGGTATGATCTACCATATGGGGACTCATAAGGATCCATCAGAATGGTTTTCTAGAAGATTTTATTATAAGAAAGCTCAGTGAATCATATGGTCAGACAAACTATTGCTCATTGGTTGATATGTTGTACTCACCAGTACCAGTGATTCAATTTCCCTCTATAACCCCTTCCACAACCATTATGTAAAATGAACATCTCAATCTGATACAATAGAACATGGAAACCCTTCGATACATATAATCATATGAATTTAGAGCCTCCCAATATCATCCACTGAAATTTTCTCCGAAATAAGAATAAAATGGGATACCTTTATCAACCTATACATAATCCCAAAAACATTGTCACTTCCCCAAAGTGATCTATGAGGTCCCAATAGAAAATACATGGTAAACCCATCCCATTTACATTGGAAATTAATATAAATGTCATTTCAATCATTGATGTTCCACCTTCACTCGGTGACATGTGGAAAACTGAGTAATAAAGTTGGCTATATCTTGTGTTATAGTAAGACACCAATATTGGTGAAGTATGTATCAATACATATTACAAACATCTATATGTACTTCCCAAGCTGAGGAATGAAATTACCAAATAAAATTATCTCAGATATTTTTTAATATTCAGACACACCCACATATTAATGGAATATCATTGTCACTAATGGTCAAACCAAGAGGTGGTCCATAACCTTAAATGTTATTCCATAGGAACAGACCCTAATAATATGATAGTTCTATCATTATCATCCTATCCATAAGAGTGGTAGTCACTTAAAAAGATGACAGAAACGTCTTTCTGTGAATATCATTCTTCTCTAAGTGTATCTCTGAAAATAATTCAATAGGTTATCATTCGCTTCTAGCCTCTGATATTGAATATGTTTGAGTCCTCCTATGTAGATAATCAATAACGATGTTTCCCTTTATGGTTATACAAGTAAGATAAAAGTCACAATACTATAACTAATAAACCCACCATTTCTTCCAGGGATTTAGATCACATAGTGTAAGGATATACTTGAGGCTTTTGTTGCCCATGTACACCACAAAATGATCTTCCAATAAATAATTTTTCCAATAGATCACAACATGATCAACATTGGATAATTTGAGATTCTATGTCAGGTAGTTCTTATCATGTGGCCTTAACTGACAAGACTCATAAGCCACAACTAATATTTACCACATCATAACTACTCCTAGATCTATACCTATTGCATTAAAACACACACTATACAGCTTATAGGAAACAACAAAGAACTTTGGACCTGCTCTAAATTCAGTCTCCCTTTTAAGCTTCTGAAAGGCTATATCCCATCTTATTATAGACCATTAGAGGTGATTCATATTATGAAAAGTACTTAATGAAACACCTATAATAATCACCTATCATAAGGAAACTCAATATATTAATGTAATTCGTGGGATTCTACTAGTAATCTGCATCTCTCACCTTCTCTAGCTCAATCAATACTCTTTTATCTGAGATAATATAACCGAGTAAGTGGATTTTAACCATCCAAAATTGTAAATTCTTAAAATTATCATATAAATGATTCCTAGTAATTGTATTTATGTGATCTAAATATCTTTTTCATGGCAATTTCAAGTGAGATAATACAAAAAGATATCATCCATGAATGCCACCACAGTTGAATCCAAAAATGGATAGAAGACTATGTTCATCAGTTCCATGAAAATTGCTGGGGCATTCAAGAGACTGAATGACATGACCAAATACTTGTACATTCCATATAAATAATGGAATGATTTACATGGTATATATTATGGTCTAACACACACCAGATGATAACCCAATAATAGATCAATAATAGAGAACACTAGACTTCCATAGATCTGGTCGAATAGATATTCCATACAATGAAATGGATACCACATAATGACCTTCAACTAATTCAATTTTATGTAATATAAAAATAAACAAGGGTTTCTATCCACTTTCTTGGAAAAAAGGACCAGAAAACCCTATTAAAAAATACTAGTTTGTATAAGACCCCATGTTTCCATGTTTTTTAGCTGCTTCTTGAGCTCCTAAAACTTCGTATTAGTCATCCTAAAAAGAGGAAAGTATATTAGTGAAACACCTAGAACTATATCCATTAGAAACTCTACCTCTCTCATATGATAAAGTCCTAAAAATTATTCTAGAAAATCATAAATAAAATAATCAATCACTAGAGGGAATTCCTCTAAACACATTCACTATTCATCTAGATATATGTTAGAAATATAGGATGTCATCCTAAAAACCCCACAAGGATTAATTCCATCTCAGCTCAGCTCGAAATCTCTATGAACACTGTGAATAAAAATCCATCCCTCTTGTGATATGAAAGTCACCCTTAACTGATAGAAATAAATGTATGAATGATATTAATCCAACCAATCCATATTGTTCATGATTTCAAACCATTTCATTTTTAGGAAAATGAGGTCCCATACAAAAAAAGACCCAAAACTATCAAGGAGAACTCCCTATACTAGTGAAAACTCTCCAACTACAACCTCAGTAGATTAATAAGAGTTATAAATCCATAGAGGAACTGAAAAAATATACCAAATATCTTTATAACCTGAATATATATGAAGTAATGAGATTCCCCAATATCAAAATATTTTTTAATAATGTAGAAGCTTCCGGAATAGTATCTCTCAATGTAGAAGGATTGGAACTCTGTTCCTCATGTATCTACTATATTGTATACATTTGACATCCACTATGAATATGATATATATTTTGACAACATAATAATGGATCACTCTATTAGATCTATAATTCTAGAGTTTGGTTGCCATGTCCATGACCACCGCCTCGACCAGATCGTCTGGTCACACTCTATCTTCCTTCCTAACAAGAATCTTAGGACCCCAATCATGAATGTGCTGTAAATTCAAAAAATATCTCACTAGATTATTGAGGAAAGGTATTGAAACCCCATTTTACATATTTCCCTTCATACAACATGATCAGAACTCTACTAGGTCTCTATCACATTGTCACCTCTTATGTCCTTCCCTCTCATGCTGATAATAGAGAAAAAAACAACCAACACACATGCTCTCTCTAGTATTCCCTTCATGGGAGACCTCAATGAATATCTTCCTACCAAATTAAATATATCCACTGGGTTGATAAGCTAATATACTCTACTTTATTCCCCCAACTTCCCATTGGTTATATCTAGTGGTCATCCCTTATTGGTCCATTATGAGATCCTCGAACTATTGAGCTAGTATTTGGTGTTGTTTCACAGTATCACATCTTATTGGAGTTACATTAATCCTAATAGGTAGACACTGTAAGTTACATCATTCCTTAAGATCGTTTTTTCATATTCATTTTTATCAGTGATGCTATTTTATTGCATGCTCTTGTTCCAAATTTTATGGTTGTTCATCTCTTCTTTTGTTTCCTCCTCATCCCAAACAAATAAAAGGATAATAATGGATGAGGGTTATTATATGGGATTTATCTATACCTTATATAATTTTTCCCTTATGTTGATTTTTTATACAATATTTTTTTGTGACACATGCTGTAATTTCTAGATTATTATTCATAAACTAATTATATATTTTGTTAAATTTTGAATTTATTTTTAAGACATGTCATGTCTATTTTATATAAGTTTGGAGTTTTCCTAATTTAATTTGAACCATCCATGGGGTGGGTTATACCTTTTGAAAATGATTATTCTACCCTTTGGTTGTGTTGAGTTCATTTTATATTATTTTTAATTCAATTTGGAAAAATAACATATTTTGATAAATGTCGTAAAAACCATAAAGCACCTTTCCATTTGTATATTAATGATATGGAAAGAGTAATCCATTGGATTGAATATTATTATGAATGGATTAATGAGATTATTAATATAATAATTTTTTATGGGTGATTGGTTTTGTTATAATGATAATGGAGGGTTCTTAGTATTGCACTGATGACCCACTTGGATTCCTTGTACATTTATAATCCTTGGATCCAAATTTCTCATCTCAATTAGATGTCATGGATATTTATACTCCTTATATATGATTACTAGATTTACCTAATTTTTCAGGATTACATGGACATCTCTACCCCTTCAATCTGATGACATATTATGATTCCATGGACATTTCTACTCATTGTATATATTTTAATTATCATTCTAGGATTCCTTAGACATTTATACACCTTAGTCATGAAAACTCATTAGGATCCATTAGATATTTCTATTTATTTTATCTAGTTTAATAACATTTATAGTATGTCTTATAAATTTATTCTCCTTTGATTTAACCCATTAATATGCCTTGGAAAATTAAACTCATATGATCTTGTTTACTTGTTTTACATAGCTTACTCTGATTCCTTGGAAATTTCTACTCATTGGACCCCACCCATATAGGCATAATATATTATTACATGGAATTTTCCATTGATGTTTCTTTAAATTATTTATAGACATCCCTTATGAATTAGTTTATTGATCACAATGAGGCTTGATAGACGAGAGAATATCACTTCTCTTATTATTACATGTACTAATGTTAAATATTCACAGTACTTCAACATATATGAAAAAAATGTATGTGTATATACATTTTTGGTGGTGGCCTACTTTTACTTTTATCACACCCTATTTGGGGAATCATTGGTACCCAAAAAGATTATATATTCACAGGTGTGGAAAATGGTAAACTTCCCTCTATGGAAACCAAACTTGCATGATTTAGGATAGGAGCTTGGTAGAAGACTAATGAGATATTGGTACTCTAGAAGATTATACCTACACACGGTTTCGGTTTCTATACAAATACTAGACTTGTATAGATGTCTTTGGTGTTGACCTATTGAGATTTATCTGACACCCAATCCAGGATGATGTTGGAATATGGAAAAATTCTATGACTTCAGGTGATTATAAATGGAATAATCCAACTTTGTACACCTGAATTGATCTATTTAGGATGGGTTTTTTGTAACGGATAACCATTTCGTAGCTAGATATTATTGGTTAGGTTTTTCAATTATTTATTAATTTTTATTGAATGTGTTTTACTTTTTATATGCTTCCTAGTATTACTACTTTATATTTTATAGATATAAGAATCCAATATATTTAATATTATATAGTTTATAGTTGTTGAGTTTATTATTATTTTTGGATGGTTATGTTCATTTCTAATGCCAGTATTATTAATATAATTCTTATGATATTTATTAATCTATTGTCTCTATTATAATCCACTCTAAACAGATGGAATAGTCTCCCCACTCTCACACCTTAATCTCTCTTATTGAGTCAAATGCCTCTGGCATATGTTGTGGATTGATTGAGGCCATAGATCTGGTTAATCAAGAATGAACCGGGTTTTAGAGGTCACACATTACCACAATAATATTATTATATAATTATTTTAGTTATAAAAAAACTCTTGGTTCATCCAAGGATGATTTAAAATTACTTTTCTCATACTTCTTATCCAAATTCCTAAATTGTATTCAAGAAATAGATACTTAATAATAGTTTTTAAACATAATTATAATAAAAAAATATCACCTAGGATTTATAAATCAGGTCTGCATATCTACATACTTGATGTTAATTTAGTGAATATTTATTTAATAAGCAATACAAACCTATCAAATTTTACATGACTAAGTAAATTTATGTAAAAGGATTAATTCAGATGTAGTATCTAAATATGGATGGAATAGCCATGAAAATCACACAAACTCTAATTTAACAAATTTTAGGTTGTAATGATATATTTTGAATTATCATTATTCTTTTTACCAAATATACATCATACTACTCCCTAAAATATTAAAAATCATCCAAAAAATATTTTGAGGTCAAATGAGGTTGCCCAGTCTAAGAATGACTTTATTTTAGATAATTTCTAAAACATAAACAATACATATCACAAATAATCTCAGAAAACAATAACTTGACGGTATAGGGTCTTTATGGGATAGCTATAAAATAGATTTATTTTAAAATTATTTTGAACATTTCTTTATAATTGATCCACACTAGACTAGATTCTCTAGTTATCATAGGTTATACACATCGTTATGTCATGGGAAATAGATATATAAGAATGTTGTGAGCTCGAAAACATTATAAGGGAAAAACTCATAAACAATTGATCATGGTTTATTTTATAAGAATTCAATAAAACATGCACAAGGTAGAAATATATTTTTTTTAAAACATGGAACATTAAGGGTTGTCCATAAGTCTTGATAGAAAGAAATTTAATCTCAAATAAAAAAACATGCTCCATAGAATAAAAGAATGAAATAATGAACATGAACAATGTAGAATAATTATAATAATATGAAATTGAATTATTTCATTTCAAGGAAATAGACCATAATAAGGAACTATATATCACCCGAAATAATAGGGAGATATCACTTCTGTGAGTCACATACCTGCACCCACACTTGTAAAAAATATTAATTGTTTTGATAAATACTTATATGATATGATATAAACCATTAAAGATGAATTGGTGCAGAATATAGTACCCTAACCATCAATAATATATAAATATGTATTCCCCTTGAAAGAAATCATTAATTAAATCAAAAAAACACCGGGAAAGAAATTTGGTTTTGTGAAATTTCTAAATGGTATGACATAAAATGACTTCAAGAATTATATCATTTGTTACAAATAATTTAATCACACAAAATGATTATTTCATAAATTAATATTGAGGGTGATTAGTGAAAAAATACCTATCCAAGGAGATAATTTCTTTCAATATTCAAATGGAAATTGAAGTGAAACCATAAATAATATTTAGATAAAAAAATTTAACACTATCAAAAAAAAAGAAGAAGTTCTGAGAAACATTCAAAATAAAATTTGTTTAATAAATTTCCATGGATTATTATAAAATATTATTTTTTAATTAATCTCAATAAATAATAATTGAAAATTGTATGGTGGTTTTTCCAAAAAACAAAGATTGCAAGGTAAAATGTTTGATCTATAAAGGAAAACATTCTTAGTAATTTTAAAAATCACATTATTGAAACCCATATTGTAAAAAATTATACTAATTAGTTAATTTGAATATAAGTAAAGCTAAAATTTTAAATCACTAAAAAAAATATTTTTATTTTTAAATAAGAAAGTAGAGAATTGGTGTGAATAGTGAATATAAATATTAAAGAAAAAAGAACAATTTGATCAAATGGGAATTATTCTAAAAAAACAAAATTCATGAAAATATAATCCATAAATATAATTCCCTATAAAATAAATAATAATGGAAATATAATACCATCATAGTTTATAATAAGAAAAACATTAAAACCATGGTTTGAGATGAATAATTAGGATTGTAGAAAAGAATTTGAGTCATGAAACCCACATTAACTTTTACTCCCGACATCGATGAAAGCTCTTTAATATCCTATATAAAAAACAACCATATTACTAACCTAGTTTATCAACCTATTCTTATATATTAAACTATATATTCTTCATTTATTACCATTGATGGTACTTATATTAGTTAGTAATAGTTGATTTTTGTCATCGAATGTTTTACCTTTTGATTATTTATTGTATGCCTAAAACTATTGATGTCAACCATCATTATTGATACCAATTTAAAAATTAGAATATTTTTTTCGTTATTGTAATATATTTTTCATAATTATTCATAAAATCCTACATTCATATAAAGAGATTTTTAGTTATGATATGTGAAGTTGAATGTAATGAACCATAATTTTATCAATGAAATTTTCACTTCTAGTAATTATTTCATATAGTATAAATCATAAAAATTTACATAGACAAAACAATTAAAACTTTTCAAATGAATTATTAATGAAATAAGTGGTATTTATAGAAATTAAAGAACCTAAACCAAGAGAATAGTAACTCGGCATTCTGAATGGTAATATGACTCTTATGAATATTAAACTGACTAATAGAATTATAAACATGTCTAAAAAAGTATGAATAAAATTTATCCATCCTATAAATGAAAAAATGATATAATTATATCATAGTTTAAGTAATTAAATATTTTAAAAAATGATGAATTACGTGTTGTTATAATTATAAAACATAAATTTTTATGTAAAATTCAATAATTAAAATAATGATTTTAATGAAAAAATATTTGATTTTATGAGACCATATATAATTTTTCAAAGATCCATAAAATCATTTAAAATTTTAAAATCTATATTTTTTGACTAAAATATGATTTTAATTAAAAACTCAATTGCTCATATGATGAAAATTATTTTCATAAAATTGAGTTCATTTTAAAATTCTAAATTTTCAAAAAAAATTGTTGGGTGAATTTTTTGGATTTTTATAAAATAGTAGACCCTTTGGTGAATAATGAAATATCATAATTAACAATATAATCTAAATAAAATAATTATTGTGTCTTATATTATGCATAGATTATGTAATCCTATAATATATAAGTATCCTATATTTCTTAATATATTTATTGATAATGTTCAATCTATTAATTTTCTTGAGCCAAAATAAAAAAAAACAAATGAATAAAATAATAAAAAAACGCATCTCTCATCCACTATAAATACCACCCCACACCAGATATTATACTCATACCTCAATAGACTTGAAGCATGTACAAAATATTCAATGTACACATCACATGTCTCTGAAACAGTTCCAATATCCTTTGTTCTGAAAATGAACTTGTCATCTGTGATGTGTTAATCTATCGCATTCAAGTATGATGAGTATTTAATTTTCATTACCTCCTTCAAGGATGGATGTAAAAAAATTATAGACTATAATATATTTATTATATATTATTTAATTTTCAATTAGAATTATATATATATAATATTAATTAATAAAACAAAACTAGTTTGTGATGATTGAAAAAACGCAAAAATATCTTAACGGTAATCTTTAATGTTTTATCTAATGAACCATCCTAGAATATGGTAAAAATTATACATAAAACCATTTAATATTAATAAATTGAATAAAAAAATTAAATTCTATAAAACAATTCCCATTTCACATGGTATTCCATACATGTATATAGTTAAACTGATCATGAAAACTAAGGAAACGAATGCTCCAGGAATGATGAAATTGAATCTTATAACTTATCAAAAGGCCATAAATGAACATAATAAATTTATAAAAAATATATTACATGTATAAAATATTATTAATTAATTAATTATTTTATTTAATTAGATTATCCAAGACATTATGTTCAATTGAAGAATAATTTCATACAAAAAGTATGGGATTCTCTCTGAAACTCCATTTTTTTCCTTCGGATTACACTTTACCTTTGTTTCCCAAAATTTAATTCTTAATTATTCTTATGTACATATAATAAATTATTATTTTTTGTTCTAAAATTATGTACCTATATAAATATGTCATTCTTTATTGGGGAAATACTTGTTTTAAAAAGGGTTCCCTTCTCAATTCTTCCTGGTAAGAAAGTCTGATTAAAAGGAACTTTCCAATTTCATACCCATTTTCTAGTGCACCACATAATCTATTTTAATAAAAAAATTGTAAAATCACTCGTTCTATCATGAAAATATATCTTTATTCATTTCTGGTTTTATACAAACAATTATTTCTTTTCCCTTTCAAATAATCATTTAAATATTTCCTTAGGCCACAGTAAAGTGGCTCATTTATAAATTTTATTAAATTTAATTTGTATATGTTTTCACTTCATTTTGAAATCACATGTCATGTTTTATTCCTATTTACCTTATAAATTTCCATTTATTATTTTAACACATTATTTCATGGACTCCTTTATGATACACCCATTTGTTATGTCTTTTGACATGTTTATGGTACCCATACCCCTCCATGGGTATCCATTATTTTTATTTCTTTATGTTTGATTCTTCGTGTCCCATTCATATTTATAAACATGTTATTATGGGTGAAACCAAAGAGAACTCCAATGAATTGGGTAATGTTTATTCTCATGAGACATAATGCACAATGATCTTAGTGGTTATCCGGGACTATTTCTCTTTTATATGCATTGATCTTGGTGAATAGAATTGGCTCCTGCTCCTTAATGTAAAAAAGTATTGGTGGTTTTCCATGGATCATGCTTATTTTGTGTTGTTTTTTGTTAACATATTTCAATGATTACATGATTACATGATCCCATGATTAGTATGTTATGCTTCCATGTGTTTAATTGTGCTTCATTCCTTTTTATGTCACCATGGGTAAAGACCCGAAATTTCTATGCAATTTTTTTTAATTAAATGGGAATTTTACGGGTCCGTGACATTAGACGGCGCGTAATTTCGAGGCCCAGAATGCCCGGAATGATCCATCGAAGTTTTTTTTGAGCTTAAGATAACGCACATAATCATTTTTCCTAAAAAATTGGAATAAATCTTAAATGGTAACTCGGATCAAAAATTAGAGGGAACCGTTGTACTCAGGATGGCGGGTTTACCCTTGGTGCAACTTAAGATTAGTCGGCACGGGCCTACTGTCAGAAAACTCATAAATGGAATAATCATAATAAAAATAATTAAATAAATTATTTTATTTTTCAAATGCTTATAACTCAAAAATGGTAACTCAGATTAAAAAACTGAGACCACCGTTGAACTCATGATTGTATGCATTCTTTAAGCATATACTAACTTTGGCCGGTGCAGGCCACCATATAAAGTTAGTTTTTGGACGTATATAAAATAATTAAGTGAAAATCATTTTATTGTAAAATTAAAAACTTCTAAACAATAACTCAGATTGAAAATCTGACAGTACCATTGGGTTTGTTGGGGTGTGTTTCACCTAGTCGCTGCCTAACCTCGACCGACGCGAGTCGAGGGTGACTGATAAAAATTTTCCGAACTTTTTTTCAGGTAGGATTACTAAACGCGCGAGCGGCATTTTGTAACTTTTGAACTGGTTCTCAGAATTAAAATCTAAGGGAACCATTGAACTCGCAGTGCTGGTATTCTCTTATGTAGACTTTCACCTTGACGATAGTTGGTCGAGAGTAAAAGTTAGATTTTCAGTTATTATAAAAAAATTAACAAAATAAAGTGATCTAACACTTTATTTTATTTTTAGCCACCATTTGGAGGTTGGGAGGTTAAAACCACCTCAAGGGAGTTGGAGGTGTGGCCACCGCACCTTAACCTCCCATGAGAGGTTCTAGTGGTGGGGCCCACCTGAACTCAACCTCCCATGTGAGGATAAATAAAGTTGGGACCACACGGGGCTTAACTCCCCTATTAATGGGAGGAGAGGAAAACCTCTCAACTCCGCTCATTAATGAGGGGGGAGCCTATTGGAATCCTCCAATTAATTAAAGCCAATGCACCTCTTAAATTGCACCAGCATAACTTAATTGGCTTGCTCCTTTTAATTTTAAGTAACCACGTCATTGGAATTTTGGAAGGATCATAATAAATGAACCGTCATAAATTATAATGATCGTTACCTACCTCCCTCCATCTCCTATTTAAAGGAATCTTGGGGGAAGGTTTTGGGATGGCTTCACCAAGCGACAAAATGCTGGAAAAATGACGCGACGCCCAAACTTTGAGGATTATGCCTTCTCCAAAGAATAATGAAGAACGCCTACCTTCTTCGACATCATCCTCAAACACCTACTGACGTGGAGCGTCGTCAACGAGCCGACGCAACTCGTGTTTGGAAGTGCTTGGCGGACGCGATGAACGACAATCCTCTACATCCTCTTCTGCGACTCCATCAACGAATGATTAACGACGAATCAAAGGTAGGGATTTAATGCTTGATGATGTTATACCCTTCTTCTTATCATCTACATTGGATAAAATGGGACTGTTGCGGACATGTTGTTGATCATCTGTTATTCTTGATTAGACAATTGATACCTCCCTAATCGCGGAGGGTGCGGGCCAACCTAACATGGCCCGACACCCCCAGTCGATCTTTCTTTCTTGGTGCTCTATGGCATGGCGATGAGACGACGACGACAAAGGCGGTAGTGACGAAGGTCACTCTACCTGTGGCCTCTGTGACTCGTTCCGCCCCCGCGGCGCACTGATGCTTCCGGCCGAACACCGCCGGCCCTCGCGGTGCCTGGCCCGCCTACTCGTGGCCTCCCGGCGGCCTACCCGGGGTGAGGCCCGCCTGCCCGCGGCCTCCCGGGGCACGGCCTGCCAGCCCGTGACCCTCGTGGCCTGCCCGGCCACTGCTGCTCCCTACACGGTGCCCTGTTGGTGGCCCCGTGTCCTACCTGGCCCCTGTCGCGGCCTACCCGGTGCCCTGTCAGCGCCCTCGTGGCCTTCCAGCGCCCTGCCATGCCCTGCCCAGCACACTCGTGGCCTACTCGGTGCCCTACCGGTGCACCCACGGCCTCCTGGCACCCTGTCATGCCCTTCCCGTTGCACCCACGGCTTGCCCGGCGTCCATCCATCTTGCCCGTGCCTCGCACGCCATGCTCTCAGCCTCCTGACAGGCCCGACCTCTCAGGCTGAGTCGCCCGAGCCGCGCCCCTCATGGCGTTGGCCAAACCGGCCCCGACCATTGGGCTGAGTCATCTACGTGGAAACCTCCACACCAAACCGCCATCGCAGTCCGCTGGGTCGGGCCCAGCGGACCGGGACAAACATAGCAGGCTGACCAGGCCGACCCAAACCAGGTTGGCTCAGACTAGGGTGGGCCAAGTCGGTCCAACCAGGTCGGACAGGACCCAGGACCACTACTAACCCCATAACTTCTCGGGCCATAACTTTGGCAGTAGATGACCATTTGATGAACCGTCAGTGGTGCTGGTATTCTTGGAGCTCGACGGTCCCTTTAAGTTTACCCCACTAGAGTTCGAGGTAATTTTGAGATACAGTTAGGTTGGATCGTACACGAATCCTACGGGGCACTCGGGACTGAAAAGCTAATAAATCATAGACCGGACATCTGATTGATGATTCATCTATTGTGTTGATACCCCTATGACGAGACAGACCTTTGAGATACTTCTTAGTGGGACTTTGTGGCAGTTGACGTGTCGACACTTGGCTTGGGGAGCGGACCCTCCTAGAATTGAGCGTACTTTGTGAAAACCCTGTGGCGGGTTGCACCCTGACGACTATTCCTAGATCCTGAGTGGGTCCAAAAGTTCGGAATTATCTTCCTAGATCCTATGTGGGTTCTACAGAATATCTCGTCCTGGATCTTGTGTGGGTCTGACAGCTCCGACTACTGTTCTTGGATCCTCTGTGGGTCCGACAATTCCAACTACTGGTCCTGGATCCTTTGTGGGTCCGACAGCTTAGATGAATCAGTGACTACATCTGATCATCTCTATCACTCTACCAAAGTTGTTTACCTATGTGATATGAGTCAGTAACTCTTGTGTTTCCTCGTGATTGAGATGGATTTCTTGATAACATAGTTATATGAATGGGAATATACCTAACGGGGGTCATCTGTTGATTTCATAATTTGTGGTTTATCCTTGTTGGATTTTGTGAGACCTTGAGGGTATTTGGGTCCCTATTGAGTATTGTTATACTCAACCCTACATGGGCTATGCCCGCACCCTGTTGTGTTGGATATAGACGACGAACAGCGCTGACTGAGGCTAAGAAGCAGGACTAGATGGTACCCGGAGGTGGACCTTACGACGAATCGGTGCACGAAGGAGACTGACATACGTGGAGTGCTGAGGAGGCCATCTATACCTACCCTTCAGGTAGGAACCCTGGAGAATGACCATGTGGCTACTTTTATCTTCTTCAGTTGTACTTGTACTTTCCTGTTGGGATTGTATTCCTGACCCCCTTTACTTTTTCAGCACTCTTTTGTATACATCTTTACTTAGTGTTTTGCTTTTATCTAGTACTCTATTGTGTGAGGTTACTCTATATAAAGTCAAATCCATCCTAGTTTTTAGGGACTATGCATTTGGTGCTAGTTGTCAGCCCCTGGCCTATGGAAGGCGGGCTTGGGGTAGTCACGGCACGGGCCCCAGGGGACGGGGCTTGACAAATTGGTATTAGAGGAGTCAGTTCTACCGCAGAATATAGGACTCAGATCTTATTTTATGTGAAGAAATAGTGTTAATGTACTGAGTGTTGTTTTCATCCAAGGGATTCTAGTGTTGGTGTGGTAGTCAACGTATCCATACACCCGGACCCTGACTTTTTATTTCCAAATCAGTGCACGAAAACACTGATTTCGAGTGTGTTTTCAAGAGTCTTCTTTGTGAAATCGTTAAGTATGCTCACTAGGTATAACTTATTGACCGTGGCTCACCTATTCCTTATCAGGATTCCGCTATGTAGAGAGCCATATGGGGTTCCCGAGAGAGTACATGATGATGGCCCACCAAGCGACGAGGCTCTGATACAAGGCCCTCTTACTATGTTGGCACCATCGGGTGGTGTACCAGCAGCACCACCACCCGTAGGGCAGCAGATACCCCTAGCTGCTCTATCATATGATGCACACTGACAGAGCATAATCATATGAGTTCCGGTATCTAAGATCTTGTTGGAGGTGATTGCTAGAGTTTTCTGCCTAGTTGAGACACCAATAGAGCAGATGGTGATCTTAGCTACTAGACTTTTTCAGTGACTGACCATGAGTATGGTCCACCTAGTGATGAGGAATCGGTATGTGGACCAATACTTAATATAGTACCTCCAGGTAGTGCGTTACCTATATTACTTACTATTGGTCAGCAGTTGAAACTGGTGGTACTGATAGAGGACACTTGTAGGCTTAGTGCCTTACACGTGTTTCCGCATTAGATACCCCTCAGGTTCTGAGGCGAACCTGAATCATAGGCGACTCTGGACTGGCTTGAGGAGGTGGCTGAGAGTTCCCTAGAACTTCTATAACTTCGGAACAATGACGTGTTGGTAGCTGATTATTCATCGATGCATACAGATCTTTCCTGGTACTCGATGAATATGGTTTGATCAGTTCTTCAGGGATCTAGATTCCTACAGAGGTGTGTTTAAAGGAAATTAGAGCCAGCACAATTACTCTACGCATTCCTACTTATGTTAGGATTCTAGATAGAACCTTTGTGGTTGAATTTTATTTGGTTGAGAGGATACAACCGATGAATGTTAGTAGTTGTAAAGCTGAAAACTAGCATCAGTCATAAAGACTTGAGTGTGTAAAAATGTTTCAAGAAAAGGAAGTGTTGAGGTCAGATGAATCTATAGGGCATCAGATTTGGAAGGAGAGCTAGGAGAGCAGTATGAAGTGGTGTAAATTTTAACATGTTACAACCACCCCCTTATGTGGAACCCGCCAGGCTCAGAGAGCAAGAGGACATGGGAAGGGAGTAGTTGTATGCGGTCAAGGAGTGAGACCCAAATGCTCTAGGAATGAATTGAGGTATGGTTTGTGTCTACTACTAGCTGATGTGACAATAGACATAGGTACCAATAATTCCTTCTTTCCATGAACCATGTATGAGACCTAGAGTTTCCAGTTAAACCGTTGACTTGACCCTCACGTCTGGAGATACCTTTGGGTGGAGACTCGATAATCACACTTTCACCGACGGTGTGATCTGACCCTTGAGGTGATAGTTTCGGTTAGAACCTCTTAGTGTCAGTATCAAGGACTTATGGCGTTAGTTTGGGTTTGGACTTCACATCCGTAGTTCACAATCAGATTGATTGTATTAGGCAAAAAGGTTGTGGTTTATCTAGAACATTGGGATAGGGTTTTCCTTGGTCACCGAAAAGGAAAACCCAGGCAGCACAAGATGGAATCATGCATAAGAAGGTGCATTTGATCAATCATGAGTCGTCCAGACATACCTTTGTTCCATACGTCTCTAGAGTTGCAGCACCACTATCAACCTTGGTGAAGAAGGGTCAACCCTTAGTGTGGTCAGAGAGATGCCAGCAGAGCTTTCAGAAGTTGAGGCAGAGGCTGACTAGTGCCCTAATCTTGAAGCTTCCAGCGGAAGGCGTGGGGTATGCAGTTTATTGTGATGCATCAGGAAACATACTCATATGTGTCCTGATGCAGGAGCGAGCAGTGATCCCATACGGTTCTCAGCAGATAAAACAGCACGAGTAGAACTACGCTACCCATGAACTGGAGTTATCAGCAGTGGTCTTTGCCTTGAAGATGTGCTGGAACTATCATATGGGTGAACGTTTTACCGTATACACTAGTCATAAGAGTCTCAAGTATATCTTCTCTAAAAAGGACCTGAACCTGAGACAGCGACGTTGGCTTGATTTATTTCAGGACTATGACTTTGAGATAGTCCACACTCTTGGTAAGGGGAATGTTGTTGCGGATGCGCTTAACAGGAGATCTGGTATACAGCTTCTAGGAGAGGCGACAGAGTAGTTGGCTGCTTTACAGATATCCTTTATGGATAGAGATGGAGCAGCCTTCCTTCATTATCTTATAGTCACTCCCCCACTTCTTCAGCAAGTCAGGGAGGTGTAGCATGGGGACACTGACAACGAGACACGACATGCTCGGATATCCACAGGACAGGCACCTGATGAATTTTCTGAAGGTGGGGATCATTTCATCCTCTTTAGAGGATGTACTATGGTGCTAGTGTTAGTTCAGGAGGAATTTTTGAGGGATTTTCACAAATCCCTTCTAGTGGTACAATCAGCAGTGATGAAGATATATCAGGACCTCTGATGACATCATTGGTGGCCAGGTATGAATAAAGCAGTTAAAGAGTTTTTTTCTCGATGCCTCACTTGTCAGCAAGTGAAGGCTGAGCATCAGGTACCAGTAGGCTTGGTTCAGCATTTAGAGCTCTCAAAGTGGAAGAGGGATGAGATATCCATGGACTTCGTGATGGGTCTTCCACGTATGTCTAGGGGACATGACTCTATTTGGGTGATCGTCGACCAAATCACCAAGTAGGCCCACTTCCTACTAACCAGAGATGGTACGAGCTACCACGGAGAAGGTGCAGATCATCTAATAGCAGATAAAGACTGCACAGAGCAGACAGACGTCGTATGCTGATAGGATATGGAGACCTCATGAGTTCGAAGATGGAGACCACGTATTTCTGTGGGTCTCACCTCGATGAGGTCTATAGTGATTTGGCCGAGGAGGCAAGTTATCTTTGAGATTCATTAGACCTTTTCAGGTCCTCAATAGAGTTGGAAAGGTGGCATACTTCTTAGCTCTTCCACCTCAGTTGCACCGGGTACACGACGTTTTCCACGTATCTCAGCTGAAGAGATACGTGCATGACCCTTCCCACATCCTCGACCATGGCGAGCTGGACCTTGATGATGGTTCAAATTTTACAGAGGTTCCAGTAGAGATTGAGGATCAATAGGAGAGGGTCCATCATGGGTGGTTGATACCTCTCGTTTGTGTTCACTGGTAGCAGTGGAACCTCCAAGAGAGCACATGGGAGCGGGAGGCTCAGATGCATGCTCAGTACCCTGACTTGTTCCCTTAGTTGTGAGTTGTGGATTATGGGGATATAGAACCCTGAGGAGGGGAAAATGTAAAGACCCGGAATTTCCATGTAATTTTTTTTATTTAAATAGGAATTTTACAGGTCCGTGAAATCTGACGGCGTGCGATTCCGATTCCCAGAGTGACTAGAATGATCCGTTGATGTTTTTGTTGAGCTTAAGATAACGTGCATAAGCAGTTTTCCTGAAAAAGTGGAATAACTATTAAATGGTAACATGGATCAGAAATCTGAGGGCACCGTTGTGCTCAAAATGGTGGGTTTACCCTTGGCGTGACCTGAGATTATTCAGTGCGGGCCTCCTGTGAGAAACCCAAAAATGGCATAATCGTAAATAAAATAATTAAATAAATTATTTTATTTTTCAAATGCTTATAACTCATAAATGGTAACTCAGATTAAAAATCCAATACCACCGCTGAACTCGTGAGTGTATGATTTCATTAAGTAGATACTAACTTTGGTCGGCGCTGGCCACCAGAGAAAGTTAGTTTTTGGCCGCAAATAAAATAACTAAGTGACAATTAATTTATTGTAAAAATCATAACTTCTAAATGGTAACTTGGATTGGAAATCCGAGAGTACGGTTAGTTTCATTGGGTCGTGTTTCATCTAGGAAGATCCTAACCTTGACTGACGCGAGTCGAGGGTTACGGATAATAATTTTCCAAACTTTTTTTGGGTACGTTTAGTAAATGCGCGAGCGGCGTTTTATAACTTTTTAACCGTTGCTCAGAATTAAAATCGGAGGGCACTGTTTAACTCACATCTCCGGTATTTGCTTAAGGATAATTTTCTCTCGACGGCAGTTGGTCGAGAGTAAAATCTATATTTTTCATTTTTATAAAAAAAATTAATAAAATAAAGTGAGCTAAAACTTTATTTTATTTTTAGCCGCCATGTAGATGTTTGGGGGTTAAAACCTCCTAAAGGCAGTTGGAGGTGGGGCCATCGCACCTTATTCTCCCATGAGAGGTTATGGTGGTGGGCCCCACCCGAACTTAACCTCCCATGTGAGGATAAATGTGGTGGGGACCACACAGGGCTTAACTCCCCGATTAATGGGAGGAGAGAAAAACCTCTCAACTCCCCTCATTAATGAGGGGGGAGCCTCTTGGAATACTCACATTAATTAAATCCAACACACCTCTTAAATTTTTCCATTGTAACTTAATTGGATTTCTCCTTTAAATTTATATTAACCGTGTCGTTGGAATTTAGGAAGGTTCCTAAAAAATGAATCGTCATAAATTCCAACGATTGTTACCTACCTCCCTCCTTGTATTTAAAGGAAGCTTGGGGGAAGGCTTTGGGACGGCTTCACCAAGAAACAAAACACTGGAAAAGTGACGCGATGCCCAAGACGTGGAGTATTATTCCTTCTCTAATGAAGAATGAAAAATGCCGACCTTCTTTTACTTTTTCCTCGAACACATACTGACGTGGAGCATCGTCAACGAGCCGACACAACTTGGGTTTGGAAGTTCTTAGCGGACGCGATGAATGATGATCCTCTATGTCTTCTTCCATGACTCCGTCCACGAACAACAAAAGAAGAATCAAAGGTAGGGGGTTTAGTGCTTGATGATGTTATACCCTTCTTCTTATCTACTTCATTTGATAAAAAGGTATTGTTTCGGATGAGTTGTAGATCATCTGCTATTCTTGATGAGACAATTGATACCTCCCTAAACGTGGCGGGTGTGGGCCAACCTAACATGGCCCAACACCCTCTGTCGATCTTTCTTTCTTGGTGTTTTACGGTATGGCAATGAGGCGATGACGATAAAGGCAGCAACGATGAAGGTCGTGCTTCCCGCGGCCTCCGCGAATCGTGTCGCCCCCGCGGCGGACCGATGCTTCCAGCAGAACACCGCCGGCCCAAGCGGCGCCCGGCCCGCCTACCTGCGGCCTCCCGGCAGCCTGCCCGGCGCGCAGCTCGCCTGCCTACGGCCTCCCGGCGCCCTTCCAGCACCCCCGCGGCCTGCCAGGCCACTGCCGCTCCATGCCCAACCCCTACCGCGGCCTGCACGACGCCCTGCCGGTGCCCCCGATGCCTTCTAGTGCCCTATTGCGCCCTGACCAACGCCATCGCGGCCTGCCTGGCGCCCTGTCGGAGCTCCCATGGCCTCCAAGTGCCCTTCTTCACCCTCCGTGGTGCACCTGTAGCCTACCCGGTGTCCAAAAGGTCTGCTCGCGCCCCGCACGCCCTACCCGCGACCTCCCCGCTCTCCGCACGGCCTGCCTGCTGGCCTCCTGGACGGCCCGACCTCCCAGTCCAGGTCACCTTAATCATGCCCCTCGCGGCACTGGCCAAACCGGCCCCAGCCTTGGGCCAAGTCGCCTACGTGGGGACCTCTGGGCTGAACCACCCTCACAGTCCGTTGGGCCGGGCCCAGCGGACCTGGACAAACTCAGCGGGCTGACCCACCCAATGGGTCGGGTCAGACCCAGTGGGTCTGACCAGGTCGACCCAGACCAAGTTGGCCCAGACTGGGTGGGGCTGAGTCAGTCCGACTGGGTCAGACCGGACCCGGGCCCACTACTGACCTCATAACTTCTTGGGATATAACTTTGGCACCAGACGACCGTTTGACGAACTGTCAGTGGCACTGGTATTCTTAGAGCGCGACGGTCCCTTTGAGTTTACCGCACTGCAGTTCGGGGTAATTTTGAGATGCGGTCAGGTTGGATTGTACACGAATCCAACCAGTCCCCCGGGACTAAAAAGCTAATAACTCATAGACCGGGCGTCCGATTGACGTGCCATCATTTTTGTTGAGACCAATATGAAGAGATGGACCTTTGAGATACTTCTTCATGAGACTTGTTGGACGTTGACGTGTCGAAACTTGGCTTGAGGAGAGGACCCTCCCGGAATCGAGTGTACTTTGTGAAAACCCAGTGGTTGGTTGTGCCCTAAGGACTGTTCCTGGATCCTGTGTGGGTCTGACAGTTCTGACTTCTGTTCCTAGATCCTGTGTGGGTCTGACAGAATAGTCGGTCCTGGATCCTATTTGGGTCCGACAGCTTAGCTGGTCTTGGATCCTGTGTGGGTTCGACATCTCTGACTATTATCCCCGGATCCTGTGTGGGTTCAAAAGTTCCAACTTCTGGTCCTGGATCTTGTGTGGCTCTGATAGCTTAGATGAATTAGTGACTACATCTGATCATCTATATCACTCTACAAAAGTTGTTTACTTGTGTGAGATAAATCAGTAACTCTTGTGTTTCCTCACGATTGATATGGATTACTTCATAACTTAGTTATATGAATGGGCATATACATAAGTGGGTTCATTTGTTGATTTCATACTTTTTGGTTTATCCTTTTTGGATTTTGTGAGACATTGAGGGTCTTGGGGTCCCTACTGAGTATTTTTATACTCATCCAAGCATGGTCTATGTCGGCACCTTTTTGTGTTGGATGCAGACGACGGACAGTGATGGCTGAGGCTGAGTAGTAGGACTGGACGGTACCCATAGGTGGGCATTACGATGAGTCGGTGCATGGAAGAGACTGACAGACTTGGAGTGCTGAGGAGGCCATCTGTACCTACCCTTCAGGTAAGAACCCTAAAGGATGACCCTATGGCTACTTTTCTTTTCTTTAGTTGTACTTGTACATTCCTATTGGGCCTATATTTCTGGGGCCCTTTACGTTTTCAACACTCTTTTGTATACAACTTTACTTAGTGTTTTTCTTTCAGCTCGTACTCTGTTGTGTGAGGTTACTCTATATAAAGTCAATTCCTTCCCAGTTTTAGGGAATTACACATTTGGTGCTAGTCGCCAGCCCCTGCCCTATGGAAGGCGGGCTTGGGATATTCACGGCACGGGCCCCAGGGGACGGGTTGTGACATCATGTTATCCCTTCTAACTCATTTTCTATGTTTTGTTTCATATTCTTATTCCATTAATAATATTTCTAGCTAACCCCTTTGTTTATGTATTCCCTGGATATCCAATGAATATTTAAGGGATCAAATAATATTAGAAGATCATTATAATGATTAAATAAAAGAAATTTTTATGTTGGTTCCATGTTTTCAATAATATTCCAAACACACTAGACTTTATAGCCTTTGGTTTTTTATTTGAAGGATACTTATTCTTTAAATCTTTTAATAGTATTTTAAAAAGGATTGGGTAATTATAGTTGGTATTAGAAGATGGACTAGTTATTTTTAGAGATTAGTAAAACATAACATTAGTAATAAACCTATGGAAATTCTATCACCATGGATAACCTGGATAAAAACTTGTGGAATCACAAGCTATGATATAATTTTTATTTACAATTTTATCCTTCTTATGTTCAAAGTTTCTTTTTGTACATGATTATTTGTTTAAGTATTCAATCTCCACTAATTGTGTATTTTTCACAATTAATGGATAGAAATAAGAGAACCCACAGAAATAATCAATTTGATAAGCAATGTGATGATTTCCATAATGAAATGACAAATCTGATGGGAACAGGATCTCAAAACCTTATGGCAGTACTGGCACAACTGGTTCATGTTATGAATAATGACTTCAACCACATGGAATTATCTCCTTCTCCTAATGATATAAAGTTGAATTCGAATCCTTTATGTGGAAAATGTCTCTCAGGTTTAGTGTATATTCTGATCCAATCCTCGCAAAACAATAGATCAACTCCATTAAGATGATATTAGTAATCATCTAGATGTTCGAAGGATGAGAATGTTGTGCTGGAGGACTGAAATTTTCATGGGGAATTTGATCAGTGGTGAACATTGACCAAGAACCCAAGGTCCATGTGGTAAATTGAATCCATTTATTGGGAGGAATTAATGAAAAAAATCAATAAATATTTTCCCCAAACCCTCCATCTCATGATAGAAAAAGATTTCCTCAAACTAAAGTAGAATGAAGGTGATTTTATCAAGGCATATGAAGAAAAATTCACAAGGAATTCTGGATACTCTTCCAACTTTTTCATGAAAACTTAAATCTAGGTTGATCTCTTATTTAGAGTATTGGGTTTTATTATATGAAAATCATTGGTGTTTCAAGAATTTGATATTTATGAAGAGATTGCTTGTTATGAACATAAGGATTAAATGGAGATTAGAGACTCTTCATTGTCTCATGGTTCTGAAGACAGAAAATTGAAAATGGAGTTTATTATGGAATTATTGGTAGATAAATCCCATAATGGATATAAAATCTAGCATTCCACATGTTAAAATTGTGGTAAAAGAGTCGTAGGAATTGTCTAAAGAGACCTAGGGAATGCTCCAATTGTTGAACATTGTGGCATATGGCTAATAACTACTAAGGGTATATAAATAATCCCACTAATATAGAATAATAAAGGAATATTGAAATCAACACTCCGCATATAGTATAGAGTTTCAACTACACTAAACAAGGGATTTATGTGAACCATTTACCAGAGCAGTGGGTTGTTGGGGGAAATCAAAACAAAATACCTCCAAGGTGACCAAGAAGGGAATATACTATCACTACTACTAAGGTGGAGCTTGAAAATGATGTGGTGATAGGTATTTTTGTTATTCATTCAATAATAGTGAACATTCTATTTTATTTTTGTTCAACACATTCCTTCATATCTTGAAAGTTTAGTATAACTATTAAAACACCACCTTAAAATATGGATGTTGAGTTATCTGTGAGAATATAAAATGGGTAAATTATTACATCCAATTTATATAACTCCTCCCTTGTTAATGTTTGTGGAATAGAAATTGTAGAAAAATATTTTCTTACACCCTTTGGTGGAGTTTGATGCTATTTTAGGCATGGATTTTCTTTCTTTATACAAATCCAACATCAATTTTCAGGAAAGAGAGATCACTCTTCACATCCCAATGTATACTCTAATTATATACAAGTGTATGGTGGAGGATTAATCTCCATCAAAACCATTGTATCAATTTTGGATATTATTTTTTATGAGAAATCATATGTAGCTCAAATAATTAAGATAAATGGTAGGAACATGCTTGAAGAATTTCCCTTTGTGAGGGATGACACTGATATGTTCCCTAAAGAGTTTTATGGGCTTCCTCTTGACCGAGATGATGAGTTCTCAAATGAAAATATTCCTATATATCTACCTATATAAAATACCTCTTATATAATAGCCACCATTGAGTTGTAAGAACTAAAGAAACAATTATTGAAAAATCTTACCAAGGGTTTTATACTCTCGAGTGCTTTATTGTGTGCTATGGAAGTCCTCTTCAGAAAAAAAAGAATGGATCAATGCGTCCTGGCATTGATTATAGTGATCTCTAAAAAAATAACATTAAAGAAAAAGTATCCCCTTCCATTGATATATGACTTATTCAATCAACTCCGTTAGGACAATTATTTCTCTAAGTCAATCCTTTGCTTGGGATATCACCAATTAATGGTGAGTGAGGAAGATATTCCCATGAATCCCTTTAGAATGAGGTATAGGGACTAAAATATCATTGTTATTTCCATCTAACATACTAATTCTCCTTCAATATTCAAGGATTTAGTTAATATAGTCTTTATATTTTACCATAAAAATTGCGTGATTGTCTTTACTTATGATATTCTGATATACTTCAAGACCAAGGAGGAACATCAGGATCATTTTAATACTATGTTGATGAGTTTGAGAAGGTAATAAATTTTTGAAAATTATGGTAAATGTGAGTTATATAGAGAGGATGTATCATTCTTAGGGAATGTTATCACCTATAAGGGAATATCTGTAGACCCTTCTAAGACAAAGGCTGCTGATAAGTGGCCCAAGAAAACATCTGTAATGAAGATCCATAGTTTCTTGGATCTATATGAGTATTGCAGTTGATTTTATAAGAAAATATCATGATTTTGAAATTAAATAACCAAGCTGACTTGGAAGGGATTTGATTTTTTAAGACAATTGAATGTGAAGACTACTTCAAAGAGTTGAAAAAGAGGCTTATCACTTCACCAGTTCTCACACTATCCACATGTGGGGAACCCTTTTTGGTGTACAATGATGATTTACATAAGATATTAGGTTGTGTACTGGGTAAAAATTATTAAGTGATATACTACGCCTCCACACTGTTAAAATTTTTTGAGAAAAACTATCACACGAATGATATGTAGTTGGAAGTTTTTATCATTATGTTGAAAATATAGCAGTATTGTATCTATAGAGAGGACTGAAGATATATACTAATAAAAATATCCTCAAAAATATTATCACATAAAAGGGGGTTAATATTTTCTAGTAAATATTGGTAGGTATTTTCAATGAATTGGAATTCTAAATCCACTATCATCCTAGTGAATAAAATAAGGTGGTGGATGTTGTAATTAGAAATAATCCTACATCTATATCAACGATTGGAGTTGAGAATAATCAATTCTTCTTAGAAATATAAAGGATGGAAATGGGAATCATTAAGGGTGAAATATAATAAATCCATAATAAATTGATCTCTCAACCATATCTCATAGAGATAATAATGGATTTTCAAAGAAATAATATGGAAAATTTTGGAAAAGGAGTAAGATATCAGAAATGATAAATCATTATAGGTAAAAATGGATGAGGAATAATTAGTGAGATTTGGGACAAAACTATGTGTAACAACAAATCTAGAGATATTAAAAGATAATCTGAATGACTCACATATATCAACCTTCTCACTTCAAACATGGATCCCAAAGATGTATCGAGATCTCTAAGAGTACTATCAGTGGGACAATATGAAGAAGGAGATTGTTGAATATACATCAAAGTTTGTGGTCTGTTAGCAAGAGAAGTATGAAAGGAAACAATCTAAGGGGATGATGAAACCATTACTCATAAAACATGGAAATGGAAAAATTTATCCATAGAATTTTTCACTCGACATCCAAAGACATCTAATGGAAATGAGGCTATATTGGTTGTTACGGATCATCTTAAAAAGACATCTTGCTTTATCTCAATTTGAGAGGACTTCTTAGTGGATCAAATTGCATTTATATACATTAGTGGAACCCTTACAAGTCCCGTAGGCATAAGTATTACATGACCTGTAGGCCTTAGAGGAATTCTTTGTCCATAGGCTTCAAACATTACATACAACCCAGACTAACTACTTGGAACTTCTCCTCCCCAGCATCTTCATCATGAAATCAGCTCTCCACCTTCGCGTGGTTGTTCAGCTAGGAATTCCCGTGCATACATAGGCTTGTCCCGATGGCAAGTTCCATACCCTCTCATTCTTGCAATCCATTTAGCTTCTACTGTGGTGAAAGATCCTTGCTCATCCTCCTTGTAGAGTTTGTTCCTTGTAGGTTGTCTGGTTTTCATCTACACTCAATGGTGTCTCGAAGGCCTTAAGGTGGCCCAAAAGCCTTACTGACCTGAAGGCCTAGGTGGATCGAAGGCCTTATAGGACTCAGGGACCAAATCGGTGACCCAAAGGCCCAACCATGTTTTAAACATTAATATGAACATCAATACAACCTACAATCCTCAAACTAATGGCTAATCTGAGTAGAATATTCATACATTGGAAGACATGTATAGATCATGTTCTATGGATTTCATGGGGGGATGGGATAAGAATTTACCTCTAGTTGAGTTCTCTTACAACAACAGTTTCCAATCAAGCATCGAAATGTCTCTATATGAAGCCATTTATTGTAAAAATGAAAACAAATATGCATGATGGGATGAATTCATTGAACTTATGCTACTAGGACCTAAAACAATCGATGAAATAGTGGAAAATGTAAAAAAGAAATAATTACATTAAGGCTAATCAAATTTGAAACAAGTTCTATGTGGGAGATTGTTAAAAATACTAGTAATTTATGGTAGGAGACATGGTATTCCTTCTCATATCTCTATGTAAGAGGATAATGATATTTTGGAATAAATAAAAGTTGAGTCCCATGTACATCATCCCATTTGATAATCTTAATCATGTTGGATATGTTTCCTATCAACTAGAACCTCTACTAACTATATCCCAAGAACATGATGTATTCCGCATATCCCTATTGAGGAAGTACATATTAGATCTCTCATATGCACCGAATTTAGAGGTGGTATAGTTGTAAAATAATCTCTCATACGAGGAGCAGCCAATGAAGATAATGGATCCTAGAGATAATGTTCTATGCAACAAGAATACTCACCACATAAATGTAATATGGAAAATACCATATGTATGAAGAAGAAACATGTGATCTAGGGTAAAAAATTAATGATAAGTACCCTCACTTTTTTCCCGAAAGTTTGTAAAACAAAATTTGGAGAATGAAATTTCATAAGGGGGAAGAATGTAACGAAACAAAATTATATATATGAAATTTTCCCTTTTTATAATTATATTTTATATCATAAATCATAGAAAACTAATAATATAACACAACACAAACGTTATAAATTAATAATTAATTAAATAACTTTTATTTATAGAAATTAAGGAACCAAAACCAATGGAATAGTAACTTAGTCGTTGGAATAGTAATATGAACCTTTGTGAAAAGTAAATTGACCAATAGAATAATAACCACACACATGAAAGTATAAATAAAATTTAATCATCTTATAAATGAAATTGTGATATAATTATAGCACAGTATATGCAATTAAATGTTTTCAAAATGATAAATTAATTGTTGGTATTTTTGTAAAACATATACATTTAATCACATTTTTATAATTAGTATAATGATTTAAAAGAAAGTTAATTTTCATATAATGGATTCATAAATTAGTATTTTCAGTATTATTATAATAAGATAACTTTATGAGACTTATTTAATTTTTCAATGTGTCATAAAATCATTTATAATTTAAAAATCGTTATTTTTCAAAAAAAAATGATTTTAATTAAAAATTAAATTTCTAATATATAGAAAATTACTTTCTAAAAATGGATATAATTATTGAAATTTAAATATTGAAAAAAAAAATTAGGGAGAATTTTTTATATTTTTTAAAAATATGTGAATTTTTTGTGTATAGTGAAATATGGTAATTTACGGTATAAAATATATACGTGAATCATTGAGTTAGAGATGATGTATGGATGATTTAGGAAAGAAAATATATAAATATCCTTAATTATATAACATATTTTTTTGATAAGGTTAAAACTACAAATAGTCTTGATCCAGATTAATAAACAAATGAATAAAATAATCCAAAAACACCCCTCTCCATCACTATAAATACCACCCCTCACCACCTATTCTCCTCACATATAAAAATACTTAATGAATGAAAAAATTCATCTCAATACTCTTCTAAAGTCTCATATCTATTTCCATGATCCTTTTATCTCAAACAAAGTTCAAACCAAATTCCTCTAAGGAGTAACTAAATGAGAATAATTCAAGAGATAAAAACCTCTTTTTTTCTTTCAATTTTTATTTATTTTCTTTTCTTTTATTTTTTTCCTCTCCTAACCTCCCCATATCCAAATTATATGATAAGTATAATATATTTTATATACGGTAATGTTTAATTATTTATGGAACAACCCATCATCATTTATCATCCCATTCCCTTTTGTTCTAAAAATGTAAACATTATTTATGTTGTGTTTATTTCTTACATTCAAGGACTACGAGTTTAAAATTTTCATTACTGCCTTCTATTATGGTCATAAAACCATTTTTATGGATTATAATATATTTATTATATATTATTTAACTTTCTGAAACTAGTATATATACATATTATTAATTAAAAAAGAAAACTATTTCGTGGTGATAGAAAAAAATTCCAAAATAATATAAACAGTTATCATTAGCATTTTATCTAATCAAGCATCCTCACAATTGGAAAAAAAATGATTGATACCACCATTTAATAATATATAACATCATAAATAATATATAATATTAATTCTAGAAAACTATTTTCATTTCACATGATATTCCATACAAGTATACAAGTAAACCGATCAGGAAAACAAAGGAAACAAATGCTCTAAGAAATATGAAATTATATAATATATCTTATCAAAAGGCCATAAATAGAAATAATAAAATTATACAAACTAAAATAAATTCAGATTTTTTAATTAAATATTTAATGTAATTAATTTGATTATCTATTAAACTATGTTCTAGTGCAAAACACTTTTGGACTTAAGGTAAGGGATTCTCTCTGAACTGCCATTGTTTCCCTTGGATTGCACTTTATCTCTATTTAACCCAATGTAATATCCAATTATTTTTATTTAATTCTAATAAATAATGGTTGTATTTTCTATAAGTATTTACCTTTCTCAATTATTCATTATTTTATAGGTGAATTCATTTTTTAAAAAGGTTCCCTTTTAAATTCACCTTGCTAAGCATGCCTCATTAAAGGGAACTTTTTCATCTTTTACCCATTTTAAAATGCACTCCACTATATGTTTCAATCAACCATTATATTTCTAAAATAAATAATTCTATTATTGTAAACTATCTTGGTTTTTTTATGGTTTTAAATAAACTATTATCCCATCTCCCTTTTGAAGAATCATAAAAATTTTCCATTAAACCACAATAAAGGGGATCATTTGTAAATTCTACTAAAAACAATTTCTACATGTTTTCTATTTTCTTTTACATAACATATAATTTTATTAATTTTCCCCATTATGAATGCTCATGTTTGGTATTATCCGATTATTTTTTGGATATGTTTATGATACACCAATTTTTTATGACTTATAATATGTTTATGATACCCATTATTTTACATGGGTAACCTATATATTTATTCCTTGTGTATGATTATTTATAGGGAACACATATTCAGGAACATTTTATTATGGTTGTGCCCAAATAGTTATCCAATTAATTAGGTAATGTTTAGTCTCATGATATGTCAATTGCAATGGTCTCGGTGGTTATCCTTGTCTCATCGTCCTCCATGTGCTATGGTCTTGGTGGTTAGCCTTGACTCATCTGCATCCTTGTGAAATGGTCATTTTTGTTATCCTTTGACCATTATAATTTTATGTTGTATTTCATTTACACCTATCTATGATTTCATGATTACATGATCCAATGTTCTATATGTTATGCTTCAATATTTTTATTCATGTTCCATGACTTTTTGTGTCATCATGTTTTTCCTTCCAATACATGTGTTATGTTTTTTTCCATGTTCTTATTCTTGTAATGGTATTTTTAGCTTATCCACTTGTTCATGTTTTCATTTCCTTATACTATGCATATGTAAGGGCTCAAAGTAAGTTAGTAACTCATTAATAAGATTAAATAAAAGTTGTTTTTATTTTGGTTCCATGTTTTTGGTTTTATTATCCTAATCACTCAAATACACTAGACTTTTAAATTCATTGTATGTATTTGATGGATATTTATTCATTAATTCCTATAATAATATTTTTAAGAGAATGGGGTCATTATATTGAAATTTGGGACTAGGGGGTTTTTTTAATTATTTATATGAATGAAAATTGGTATCTTAATTAATGAATTAAATATTAAACATAATATAAGAAATTGAAAAACAAAACATTATTTACATAATAATAACATATTAACCGATTAATTATATTATTATAACCATCCATGTTGGGTGATCATGTAAAACAAACCATTTCACTCTATATAGACAGTAGTCTGCATAGACATATGGATAATTTCTTCATTTTTATTATAATTATATAAAAGTTGGAAATAGTTTAATTTATTAAAAATTAAAAATTATATAAATAACATATTTATTAATGAAATTACATTTTTTAACCTTACATGTATAGAGAATTAGAAAAAAATAATAGGTCACTTTGTAGAGTCTGTATTTTTCACGTACACACAAATTACGTTCACATTTTTTAAGGAAGAGGAAAGGGTAGATAATGGTCATATTATTCACATTAAGGTAATTAAATGTATTAATAATAATTTCTAAATATTTTATAATTGTAAAAATTTATTGTATTGGGAATATATATAAGAAAAATGTAAAGAAGTGGTTGTACTAATGTTGAGGGTTTGAAACTCCTCTTTGAGTACCTTTTAAAAATGGGTGATTTAGGGGTTTTAAATGGTTTAAGGGGATGAAAAATATGTTAGAGGTATATAAGAGAAATAAAAAAAGGTATATATTAAATTCTAAATTGAGTTTTATATTTCCCTTGAATGGGTTATAGAATACCCTTTTATTAATGGATGGAATTGATTTTTTATAAATATTACCTCTTAATATAAATAGAGAACTTGTTTAACATGGAAAGTCAAATAAAAAAATTGTAAAATACTAGATTTGATAAAAATTTTAGTAGATCCACATCTTAGAAACTAGTTTGGATGCATTTTTTTATCATGTTGTATCGCTTTTACCCTTGGTTAAACTCTTTTTACCTTAATTTACATTTACATTGGAAACAACATTTTTTACCTTCAAAAATAATTTTTATAACTGAAAATAGAAATCTAATTATTTTATAAAATGAAAATTAGGATTAATAATATGTAAATATTTTTATCAGAAAAAAATAATGTAAAAAAATTAAGTGTAATTTTTTATCACATTGTGCATATTAACCAGGTTTAGTGAAAGTGTATTTTTAAGAATAATAAAATTATTGTTAAAAAATTATACATTTGGGTGATTTTAATGAAACAAATTGGGTTCTTATTTTTTCATTAAATGAAATCAAAATCTAAATTCCATATTCAAAAAACCCAATTAAAAGGAATAAAACCAAATAGTAGTTATTTATTTTTAAAAATTAAAAACAAGGTTTTAAGAATTACATCACATTATTTTAAAAATAAATAATTTTAGTATTTAAATATATGTTTGAATATTAAAAATGTTTTAAAAATCCTAAATTTAAACATATTTTATGGAAATAAAATCTACCTAATTTGTAAAATATTAGATTTTTTACTATTCACCAAAAAATGGTCGTTTTAGAAAATATTCAAAATTCATCTTAAGATGATATTTAGGTGATAAATCCAAAAATAAAGTAAATTTTTTAAAATTAAAATTTGAAAATTTAGTAAATTTTCTTTTAAATGGGAACTTATGATATAATGATGAAAATGTTTTGTAGAAAAATGAATTTTTAATTATTAACTATTTTATTCTTATTTCAGACTAATTGATATAGTGTTAATATATAATTCTTATACTACAATATTTTCATAAAATAAATTTCATAAAATTATAATTATATAATAATAAATATTTATAATATGATTGTATTGTTACATATTTATCTACGTTAATTTAATTTTTTAACACCCCAACCCCAGTTACCCAGAGTCGGTGCATTATTATATAATATTGGCATGATCTCAAAAGATCATGTCTCGAAAGACCGATTATTTTAGTAGCCTTGGAAACACTAGATATATTCATAAGTCTTGCATTACATCATAAAGTGAAAAAAACTACAAAAAAATATTATATTCATATCCCCTCATACTATCCCTGCAGGTCATTCATAAAATACTTCTTCACATCCTGGGAAAAAATAAAACATTGAAAGGGGTGAGCTCAGATGCTCAGTAAGGATAACAATATAGTGGAAACTTTCATAAATAAACATAAACGTTTAAGGCAATGTATAACTAAAACAAAAGCCTTTTAAACTTGAACTTCAGTAAAATATGGAAAAGATAAAATGAAATAATGTCATTTACTTATTCACATTGATATTCTACTAGTTGAATAATCACATGTAATATCAATAACCACTTTGATAATGATGGAATGCATAATACCAGACCATCATAACCACATAGTCAAGGCCCTATGCCAAGAATAAAAGTAATATTTTGTCAAGGCCTTTTTCCAAGACACTAGTTTGTCTCATGAGACCTACCAATGCATCGAGGAGCTATAGTGGGCTACACCCGTCACTTATTAAGTCCAATGCATTCCACATATGAACAGGTTTAAACATATCATAAACATTCTTATTAAAACTAGCATAAAAAATGTCAATACTTCATCTATAAACCATTAATGGTATAAAAATAACACATCCACAGTCAAACACATCAAAAAACCTTCAATACTATATGGAAGTTTTGTATTATAATAAATCAACTTCAAATAAGCTTAAAATCCATCAAAGGATGTTGACATAGATGAAATTAAAACTATTTGAGATAAATATCTCTTTTTTTAAAATCATTTAAAAGTCACATAATTATAAAATATAACATTTACTTTCAAAATATTTTTATAATATTTTAAGGGAATCTTCAATGATCTTATAATGGTATAAAATAGCCACACCCGCCGTATAAGTTAAAAAACGACATTCTTACCTTAATTCTGTCGAAAAGGTTAAAAAGGACCTTGTTTGGAAAAAGATGGAAATATTCCTTTATAAACATCTTATAAAAAGTCAAAAAATGGTATAAATTACTTTAACCCATAGTATATAAAATATTAAAAATGTTTTGAAATACATTTTTAAGAAACATGGATGTGGATGATAAAGAGGTCTGAGTAGATACTTACGTAAAAACAACCTCGGATAATAAAGAGATTGTGAAATTAACCCTTACCTTGTACTTTTTATTGGTCTATGGTAGGTTAACCTCCTTTATAATAGTTAAATAATTGTTATTAAATTATAAAAGAATAATATACATAAATATGATATCATATATGATACTTTAATATTGTTTTGTTAATAATATTTTAGTATTATCGTCGTTTAGGGTGTCCACTTACTCATTTTCCTTTATATGTTTTGTTAGATAAGCTGTGTTTGTTATAGATAGGTTGTATCTTATTCATATCCAGAATGATATAAATCCCTTAAAAATTCCTTTTAGTCATCAAATGAGAATTATTCTTGAATGGATATGATGAGGAATAAATCTCATCGCGTTCGTGGTGACGGTAGTCCGTACGTACGCACGAGCGACAATATCATTCTTTTGATATTAAAATAATATATAATTGGATGGTGTATCATATATAAATAATAATTATCATGTTATATTTATTATATACATGAATTAAACATCATTATTATACCCATACAAATAATAATTTATCAAATAACAATTACACCACGACGTGGAGACGGAAATCCGTACGTATGCACGTATGCAGACATGTCATTCAAGGGATGGATAAAATAATGAATTTGGTTGTACCATATTAACAATAACATAAAATTATATATGATATGATGGATTTATTATATTATAATTTAAATAACAAAGAAAGAAGAAGTTTAAGAAGAAAGGAACTTGAAAGAGGGTGGTGAAAACATTACCTCTTCTTCGGGTTCTTCCTTTTGATTTGATCAAAAGGGATTCTTAGGTTGGCTTTCTGATATAAATAAGGCCTCTAGGTTGAATTGAAGTAAGTTTATAGAATATTTGGGAATGGTTTGGCCGAACCAAAAGGCTTTTAAGGCATGAATTTGAGATAAGGAGAAGTTCCCTTTTATTAGAGGGGGGAGGCGCACCTTTGGAAAGGCTAGAAATATTATTTTGTAATAAATTTATATTCGGTTTATAATGGATCCAAAGTGTATTATTTAAAGTTTAAGGTGGGGATAGGTCGAAAACCACTCAACCAATAGGTTTTATACAGGTTTGGTTCACTATATTAACTTTATCTGTTTTATTTAACTCTTTGTTAAATAGTTTGACATTTACCATGTCTCTTTGTATTTTTATATTATATAGTTAATAAACTTACTATAAACTTCCAAGAGACCCCCAAGTGTTCCATTAATTATACACCTATAATAATATAAGTCTCTTAGATTAACCTTAGATTTTTAGAAATTTAATATCAATTAATAATATAATATTTGTTTTAAAAACTCTTTTATGTCAATTTTGACACTATTTGGTATTTTGTTTTTGCTAAATTCATAACAGAATTATTACTTAGAAACTAATTAATTTAATCAATACTAACATGTCATATTAACCTATAAAATTATTTTAATTTATTAAAAGTCTCAAATTATTTTTATTTGGGAATTTATAATATCAATTATTTTAATATTTCACTAATAAGGTAATTACAGCATCATCATTATGTCATAAATAAATTATATTATTTAATTTCTAAAAATTATAAATAAAATTCCATTATTTATTAAATCTTTTTAGATTTCTAATTAATATTTATAATCGAATTTATCTTATGTATAACCCTATATTAAAAATGTTTTAGTTATTAAACTCGGATTTTAACTCTTTTAACTCTTCTTTGAATTAAATAATAATAAATGTCCAAATCTAATCCATGTGGACCAAAGATGTTCATATTTTTTTCCTAAGGTTTTTTTTTGGTGGAATTATACTTAGACAATAGAATTAATACATGTGTTAAGATAATAATAATATCATTTTTACCCTTAATTACCCTATTTACATTTAACTGTGGTAAATAAATGTAAAAGTTACTATTCACCAAAAAATATTTTTATCTTATTGAACCACATTTCACTCCCTAATATTAACTGTGTCTCTCAGATTTTCTAAATTTCACTCACAGAAGTAGTAAAATTATGTTTTATGTGAATTTGCAAATTCTCCTAAGAGCTGGGTAAAAGACGGTGAAGAGTTCAATAAAATTTTTATATATCTAAAATTAATATAAATTGACTCCAATGGATTAAATTTAACTTATATTGGTATTATGTATCTATTTTGACCTAAAATAAATTTAAATAAAATAAATAATTATTTAAATAAAAAAGTCGGTTTTAACTAATAACTTAGTGTTTTCACTATTCATCAAAAATTGAAAGTTTTCAGAAAAACACCAAAAATTCTCCCTAAGCTAATTTCGGTATTCCGAATCCAAAAATAAAGTCCATTTTGAAAGATAAAATTTATAAAATTTCAAAAAGTGGGTATTATTATTCATAACGTCTAGTTTTATTGGTTGTGGTGTGTGTTAGAACTCGAAGTTGCGTACAACACACACTATTGAATTATTCAAAGGGAAACGTATTGTGCAATCTTGAGGTGTTACATTCTCTCCTCCTTGAAATAATTTCTTCCTCGAAATTTCTAGAATACTAATGCATGAAAAGACTTGGGTGGTTCTTCATCATAAGTTCATGGGGTTCCCACGTTGCATCTTCCATCTTATGGTTTCTCCATAGAACCTTTACCAGACGAGTTGCTCGGTTTCTCAGTACTTGTTCTCTGGTATCAATAATCCTGATGGTCTCTTCGCAATAAGACAGATCGTGTTCCAGTTCTAATTCCTCATAGGTGAGTACACGCATTGGGTCATGCATGTATTTTCTCAATAGTGATACATGAAACACATCATGAACTTTGGATGGAATTAGCGGCCTTGCCAAATGGTAAGCTACATCCATAATTAGTTCTAGAATTTCGAAAGGTCCGATATACCTGGGACTCAATTTACCTTTCTTACCGAAATGTATAACTCCCTTCCATGTAGATACCTTCAAGAAAACAGGTTCTACTGCCTGAAATTCCAAATCCTTCCTTCAGTTATCTGCATAGCTCTTCTGCCTACTTCGAGCTGCTTTGATGTGGTTTTGGATTACCTTCACTTTTTCCATCGTTTCATCCACCAGTTCTAGGCCTACGAGTTTTCTTTCAACAACATCATCCCAACAGGTTGGTGTGTGACATCTCTTTCCATATAACACTTCATAGGGTGCCATCTGAATACTTGAATGGAAGATATTGGAATAGGAAAATTCTACCAGAGGAAAATATTGATATCATATACCTTGAAAGTCAAGTGAGAATGATCTCAACATGTCCTCTAAGGTTTGAATAGTCTGTTTCGATTGTCCATCTGTTTGAGGGTGGTAGGCAGTGCTCAAACGAAGTTCAGTATCCAAGGCCTTCTAAAGACTCTTCCAAAATCTTAATGTAAAATAGGGATCACGATCAGAAACAATCGATAGTGGTACTCCATGAAGTCTCACAAATTCATTAATATATAGTCTTTCTAGACGTTCAAGTGGTAAATATTCCCTTATAATAAGAAAATGTGATGACTTGGTAAGACGATCAACAATGACCCATATTATATCTTTCCTTCTAGGAGTCTTTGGTAGTCCCATGACAAATTCCATCATGATATTATCCCATTTCCACTTAGGTATGGGAAGAGGTTGCAATACTCCACCAGGTTGTTGCCTTCCAGCTTTCACTTGTTAACAAACCATACATCTTGACAGAAAATCAGCAATCTCCCTCTTCATGTTGTCCCGCCAAAAATGTTCCTTCAAATCTCTATATATTTTGGTGCTCCCATGGTGTATAGAGAAATTGGAACTATGATCATCGTCCAACAATTCCCTTTTTAGATCAGGTATATCGGGAACACAATGTCTCTTCCCAAATTTTAAAATTCCATCTTCATATACAAAGTCACTCAATCTCTCATCATTCACAGCTTTAATCTTCTTTTGAAATTCTTCATCATCGGTCTGAGAACTCTTTATCCTTTCTAGTAAAGATGATTTGGCAACCATTTGAAAAAGTATCGATGTTTCACCTTCCATGGTTATTACCATATCCAACTTTACTAGATCCATGAAAATTGGATCCCTTTCAACTCTCATTTTGTTCAAAACTCCATGATACTTACTACTCAAAGCATCTGGAACCTTATTTTCCTTCCCCGGGTGGTAGTGTATCGTGAAATCATAATCCTTGAGTAGTTCAAGCCATCGCCTTTGCCTCATGTTAAGTTCTTTCTGTGAGAAAATATACTTGAAACTCTTGTGGTCGGTATATATCTCAAATTTTTCACCAAAGATATAATGTATCCAAATCTTTAAGGAAAATATTACAGCAGCTAACTCAAGATCATGAGTAGGATAGTTTTTCTCATTATTTTCGGCTGTCGTGATGCATAGAAAATAACTCTATCATTCTACATAAGGACACAACCAAGTCCTTTCTTTGATGCATCACTATAAATAACAAACCCATCATTTCACGATAGTAGAGTTAAAATAGGAGCATTGACTAATCTTCTCTACAGTTCTTCAAAAAAATCTTCACACTCTTTTTCCAAACAAATTTAACTCTTTTACGTGTGAGTATTGTTAATGGGTTAGCCAGTCGGGCGAAATTCTGGACAAAACGTTGATAATAACCTACTAAACCAATAATACTGTGTACCTCAGTTATACTCATTGGTGCTGGCCATTCTTAGATTGCTCTTGTATTAGAAGGATCAACAGAGATTCCATCTTTAGAGACAATTTGGCTAATAAAATAAATCTCTTGAAGCCAAAATTCACACTTTCTAAACATCCCATATAATTCATGTCTTCTAAGAGTCTTTAGAATAATGTGCAAGTGATTTTCATGATCTTCATATATTTTGGAGTATACCAAGATATCATCAACAAATACCACTACAAATTCAACAATATATTCCTTGAAAACTCTATTCATTAGATACATGAAAACATAGGGTTTATTTGTCCGCCCAAAAGGCATTACTATAAACTCTTAATGCCCATACCTGATTCAAAATGTTGTCTTTGGAATGTATTCCTTCTTCACACACAACTGATGGTATCCAGATCAAAGGTCAATCTTTGAAAAGTATTGAGCTTCATCCAGTTGGTCAAATAAATCATCAATGTGAGGTAGGGGATACTTGTTCTTTATTGTTATAGCATTGATCTCCCTGTAGTCGATACATAACCTCGTAGATCCATCTTTCTTCTTAAAAAAAAGGATTGTAGCACCCCATGGGGAAACACTAGGACGAATAAATCCCATCTTACTCAATTCCTATTGTTGTTTCTTTAGTTCCACTAATTCCATAGTGGACTTTCTATAAGGGGTCTTCGATATGGGCCTTAATCCAGGAATTAAATCCATGGAAAACTCAATTTCTCGTTCTAGAGGATGTCAAGGTAAATATTCCGAAAACACATCTACATATTCTTTCACAATAGGTACATCCCCTATTTCAACATTCCTTCCCTTACACACAGTTATTTCATTCTCTTTCTCCCCAATAATTGAATTTAGTTGAGCTACTGGGGGTGGATCTAGATAAGAATTAGGTGGTGAGGATTCTGCTCTAAAGATAAGGTGTTCTTTATCATCATCAAAAAAAATTGTAACCTTTTTCTTCTTACAATAAGTCTTCACATCATGGTCAGAAATCCAATCCATACTGAGGATTATATCAAATTTAATCATAGGTATGACGATGAGATCAGCAGATAAAGAACATTTATGTGCTCTAATGGGGACTAATTCACAAAACTTTGTTGTAATGACACTTCCCTTAGGAGTTTTAATTGACAACTCCCTTGTTAGATCAAATTAGAAATATCTAATTTTTCTAGAAAACTGGGAGGATATGAAACAATGCGATGATCCAGAATCAAATAAAGCATTTTATAAACTTGAGGAAGCCATTAAATTACCTGCCACCACGTCTTTCAGAGCTTCTACCTCAGCAGTTGTGATAGCATAAGCTTGGACTTGATCCCTTGTCCTTTTATGAGGTAAGTTCCCCTGACACTTAGGACACTCATTTTCATAATGTCCCATCTCCCTGTAGTTGAATAATTGAACACTAGTAGCTTCTTTCTTCCCCTTGCAATCACGAGCTTGGTGTCCTTTTTCACCACACTTGTAATAGACTCTCATTCCCTTCAAGCAAGTACCAGGGTGTTTCTTCGCACATTTACTGTAGGATGGATATTCAACTTTTCCCTTCTTCCCCTTATTTCCATTTCCGGAGTTATCAGCAGATCTCTTCTTATCTTGCTTTGCTTTAAAGTCATAAGACTTAGAGAATTATTTTTCTATCTTGATATCACATGAGACAATATCTTCGTATGACGACAAGGATTGTGATACTAAATCTCGACAGGGAAATGGTTTTAACCCATCAATGAAATGATCAATATTACTTTTGGGGTTATGTATATAATCTGCAACAAGCCTTCCTAACATTGTAAAGTTATCCTAATACTTTGCAACACTCTCATCCACCTTTTACCTCAGGATCAGAAATTGTATTTCCATATCCACTCGATAGTCATGAGGAAAGTATTTTTCTAAGAAAATTTATTTAAACTCCCTCCATTACATATTTTATACTTCATCATATTCCTCCGTGTTTTGAATTAATGACCACCATTGATCAGCATCTCCAGTGAGGCGGTAAACTGCCATGACAACTTTTTCCCTTTTGCTACTTCCCAAGGCATGTAATATTTTCTCTAAGGAATTTATCCATTGCTCTACTACTAGTGGATTTTTACCCCCATTGAATCTTGGTGGTTGTTTCCTAATGAAGTGATCTTACATTTATCCTCTACACTGTGGATCAGGGTGCTTCATACAGGTAATGTTATTATTCATAACCTGAGTGAGTTGTCCCAGTATGGTGATTAGCTGATTAGCACCAGTTGCATCACCAGCTCCACTATAATTATCTTGAGCAGGAGGTAAATCCCTACATGGAGTGTGTGCACTGATTCGGTTTCCATTCCTTCCACTAGGCGCCATTTCTAAACAATGGCATAAACTAGATCAGTTTATGAATCAAATTACATAATTCCATACAAGTAAAACACTTAACATAAACTGAACTATTTATGGATATGATCCATAATCCTAAAAAAAATTCTTTGAGGAAGTATATACTCATAAACCCTTCATAATGGATCGTAAAAAAATGATAATTATCCTAAGAATATCCCCTGGGAGTGTCGTAACCAAGAGTGCAGCAAGGCCCATTTTCGTGCACCAGTTCCCGTTCGAGTCTAGCTCAAAGTGGTGTTTTCGGGTTTTACCCCTAGGTACATATGTGTGAGATCCGGATCTACCTTCTCATATCCAGACAGGGATGTATTGCTCGGAAAACTCACAAAATCTATATAATACCAAAATTCTAGGAAGTTCTTCTATACTAATCCTCAAAGTCCATCTTAGGTCTATCTTCTCTAATCAAAGTTTATCTAAATCTAGCTTCCAAGGTTTGTACTAAACTTCCTCTAATACCAACTATAATTCCCCGACCCCAGTTACCCAAAGTCGGTGCATTATTACATAATATTGTCATGATCTCAAAAGATCAAGTCTCAAAAGACAGATTAGTTTAGTATCCTTAGAAGCACTAGATATATTCATAAGTCTTACATTACATCATAAAGTGAAGAAAACTACCAAAACATATTTTCTTCATATCCCCTCATACTATCCATTCAGTTCATTCATAAAACACTTCTTCACATCCTTGGAAAAAAACATTGAATGGGGAGAGCTTAGATGCTCAATAAGGATAACAATATAGTGGAAACTTTCATAAATAAACATAAACATTTAAGGCAATGTATAAATAAAACAAAATCCTTTTAAACATGAACTTCAGCATAATATGGAAAAGATAAAATGAAATAATTCCATTTACTTATTCACATGGATATTATACTAATCGAATAATCACATGCAATATCAATAACCACTTTCATAATGATTGAATGCATAATGCCAGACTATCATAACCACATATCAAGGCCTTATGCCAAGACTACAAAAAAGATTTTTTCAAGGCATTGTGCCAAAACACTAGTTTGTCTCATGATACCTACCGATTCATCAAGGAGCTATAGCGGGCTCCACCCATTACTTATTATGTCCAATTCATTCCTCATATGAACAAGTTTAAACATATCATAAACATTAGTATTAAAACTAGCATAACAAATGTCAATAATTTCTCCAAAAACCATGAATGGTATAAAAATAACACATCCACATTCAAACATATCACAAATACTTCAATACTATATGGAAGTTTTGTATCATAATAAATCAACATCAAATAAACATAAAATCCATCAAAGGATGTTGACATAGATGAAAATCAAAACTATTTGAGATAAATATCAGTTTTTGGAAATCATTTAAAAGTCACATAATTATAAAATAGAAAATTTACTTTGAAAATATTCTTATAACCTTTTAAGGGATGCTTCAATGATTTTATAAAGGCGGGAAATAGCTGCACCTACTGTATAATTTAAAAAAATACATTCTTACATTAATTCTGTCGAAAAGGTTAAAAAGGACCTTGTTTGGAAAACGACAGAACCATTACATTATAAACATCTTATAAAAAGTAAAAAAAGGTATAAATGATTTTAACCCATAGTCTATAAAATAGTAAAAATGTTTTGAAATACCTTTTTAAGAAACATGGATGTGGATGATAAAGAGGTCACAGTAGATACTTACGTAAAACAACCTCAGATAATAAAGAGATTGTTAAATTAACCCTTACCTTGTACTTTTACTTGGTAAAGGGTAGGTTAACCTCTTGTATAATAGTTAAATAATTGTTATTAAATTATACAAGAATCATATACATAAATATTATATCATATATGATCCTTTAATATTGTTTTGTTAATAATATTTTAGTATTATCGTCGTTTCGGGTGTTCACTTACTCATTTTCCTTTATATGTTTTGTTACATAAGTCGTGTTTTTTATGGATTGGTTGTATATTATTCATATCTAGAATGATATAAAGTCCTTAAACATTGATTTTAATCATCAAATGAGAATTATTCTTGAATGGATATGATGGGAATGAATCTTATCGCGTTCGTGGAGACGGTAGACCGTACGTACGCACGAGCCACAATATCATTTTTTTGATATTAAAATAATATATAATTTGATATTTTATCATATATACAGAATAATTATCATGTTATATTTATTATTTATATGAATTACACATCATTATTATACCCATACAAATAATAATTTATTGAATAACAATTACACCACGATGTGGAGACGGTAAGTCGTGCGTACACACGTATGATGACATGTCATTAAAGGGATGGATAAAATAATGATTTTGGTTGTACCATATTTATAATAACATCAAATTATATAGGATATACTGGATTTTTTATATTATAATGTAAATAACAAAGAAAGAATAAGTTTAATAAGAAAGGAACTTGAAAGAGGGTGGGGAAAACATTACCTCTTCTTCAGGTTCTTCCTTTTGATTTGATCAAAAGGGATACATAGGTTGGATTTTTTATCAAACTAATGACACTAGGTTGAATTGAGGGATTTTGAGAGAATATTTGGTCAGGGTTTGGCAGAACCAAAATGCTTTGAAGCTATTAATTTGAGAGAAGGGGAAGTGGCCTTTTATAAGAGGGGGGAGGGGCACCTTTGGAAAAGCTAGAAATATTTTTTTATAATAAATTCATATTAGGTTTCTAATGGCTCTAAAGTGGATTATTTAAATGTTAAGGTGGGGAAAGGTTGCAAACCACTAAACAAATAGGTTTTAGATAGGTTTGGGTTACTATATTAACTTTATCTTTTTTATTTAACTCTTAGTTAAATAGTTTGACATTTACCATGTCTCTTTGTATTTTTATATTATATAGTTAATAAACTTACTATAAACTTCCAAGAGACCTCCAAGTTGTCCATTAATTATACACCTATAATTATATAAATTTATTGTATGGACCTTAGATTTTTAGAAATTTAATATCAATTGATAATATAATATTTGTTTTAAAAACTCTTTTATGTCAATTTTCACACTATTTGGTATTTTGTTTTTTCTAAATTCATAACAGCATTATTACTTAGAAACTAATTCATTTAATCAATCCTAACATTTCATATTAACCTATTAAATTTGTGTAATTTATTTAAAGTCTAAAATTATATTTATTTGGGTATTTATAATATCAATTATTTTAATATTTCACTAATAAGGTAATTACTGCATCATCATTGTTTCATAAATAAATTAAACTATTTATTGTCTAAAAATTATAAATAAAATACCATTATGTAGGAAATATTTTTAGAATTATAATGAATATTTATAATATAATTTATCTTATGTATAACCCCATATTAAAAATGTTTTAGTTATTAAACTTTGATTTTAACTCTTTTAACTCTTCTTTGAATTAAATAATAATAAATGTTCTAATCTAATCCAAGTGGACCAAAGAGGTTCATATTTTATTCCTAAGTTTGTTTTATGTTGAATTATACTTATCCAACAGAATTAGGACATGAGTTAGGATAATAATAATATCATTTTTACCCTTAATTACCCTATTTGCATTTAACCATGGTAAATAAAAGTAAAAACTTACTATTCACCAAAAATTATTTTTATCTTATTGAACCAAATTTTACTCCCTGATATTAACCGTGTCTCTCAAATTTTAGAAATTACACTCATAGAAGTAGAAAAATTAAGTTTTATGTGAATTTGCAAATTCTCCTAGGAGGTGGGTAAAAGATGGTGAAAAGTTCAATAAACTTTTTATATATCTAAAATTAATATAAATTGACTCCAATGAATTAAATTGAACTTATATCGGTATTATATATCTATTTTGACCTAAAATAAATTAAAATAAAATAAATAATTTTTTAAATAAAAATTCGGTTTTAACTAATAACGCAGTGTTTTTTACTATTCATCAAAAATTGAAAGTTTTCAGAAAAATACCAAAAATTCACCCTAAGCTAATTTCTGTATTCCAAATCCAAAAATAAAGTCCATTTTGAAAGCTAAAATTTATAAAATTTCAAAAAGTGGGTATTACTATTCATAACGGCTAGTTTGATTGGTTGTGGTGTGTGTAAGAACTCGAAGTTGCGTACAACACACGCTATTGCATTATTCAAAGGTAAACGTATCATGGAAGCTTGGAGTGTTACAAATTTTATAAATTAATTAGAATTAAAATTAAACTATATTTTATTTAAAAGTCAGTATAATTAATGAATAAAATAAATATAATATATATGTTATTTATTACGGAGAAAATTACGTATTTATATCATCTTATCTGAAACTTCCATAACCTCTCAATATATTTGTGTGAGACCTAAGCATAAGATAACCTCTTGTATCCATTTTTTATGTTGATTCCACTAACCTAGATCTCACATAAATTTCATTTATCTAAAAATACTCTTGAAAAACAATTCCATACTATAATTGTATGAGTTCAACTTGATATTAGTTTAGGGAAATACCTTGTGATTTTACATCCTTTCTATACTTAGTCAAATGATATTTTTAGGGAAGACCCTCACTATATGATTTCATTTCTTCCATTTTTCTAAATAAATTTATTAAGGTGGTTACTTTTATTTATAACTAATAATTTAAGAGATATATTATTGTGGTTAAATTTAATAATTTTATTTTAATTTATAAAGTCATTATTTTAGTTTTTTGTTTAGTGTGAATAAAACTATAAGTCATAGTATTTATATTAAATAAAAATTAATACTTAAATTTTATGGTCTGACAATCATCAATAAAATCTAGTTTGAGATAAATCATAGATATATATATCCAGAATTTATAAAATTACTTATATTGGTAAAAACATAATAATTTTTCTTAAAGTAAAAAAAATTATGTTATAGAGTCCCTTATTCTGAAATTCATTTCTATTGTTGTTTAAAAGATTATAATTATTTATTGAGGGTTTAAAGGCATTTGATTCATGATAAACAACCTAATATTAGTATCTAATCAAATATACTCAATGTGATTTTGTGTGTCAATGATATGGAGAGATAAGAGGAATCTTGTAAGTCTTATTCTGATTATTAAATTCATTTTTAAATCACTATTAGAAATGTTATGAAAATGTGAATGAGATCATGAAAAGTTCACCATATTTTCTCAGGATATTGATAATAAATGTAAATTGAATGTGATGTTTAGTTTTTGGTGTTATATATATATTAATGGTAGATAAAACTTCAAATAATAATAATAAATGTTAGTTTGAAAGTAAAAAAGTGTTTCTTCGATTAGTCAATAACAGTTATTGAACCAAAATGAAATATTTAGAAATGAAGCACTTTATTTCCCCATTATATAATTTTCTAGAATACCTAATGGGATTTGGGTAACTTAATCGAATTTTTGTGATAGGTTTTGGATTTAGATAATTAATACATTAATTTTAAAGGGAATATGAGAACAGCTTTTAAAAATATTATAAATATACATTAGTTCAAAATCATAGTAAGGATTGATAATGTTTTTAATTTTAATTAAAATTATAACATAATAGTTTTTTATCATTGATTAGAAAATTTTGAAATATATCATTCTTATATGGATTTAAATAATAGATTTGTATTTTTATCTGATATTTCTTCTATGAAATGATATATTTTCATTAGAAAGTGTTTTTAGGAATAACATGAGATGGATAATTCAATAAACATAGTTTATAATTCATCAGATTATATAAAATATTCAAAAAGTGGTTAAGGATTAAAAAAATTATCCATGTTAAATGTATTTATCCATATGTGTGTTAAAAATAGTTGACTTTATCCCACCCTGATTAGAATATTTAAAATAATAACCTTATTTTCAAAAATTTCACCGAAAAAACATACTACCATATATGATATTAATATAATAGTTTATTTTCTAAAAATTACAAGTAAATGAAATATGTGATATTTTCTAACATAAATGTGTTTTTTATCTTATAATGATTTTCTAAAACAACTTTCTAAGACATTATTGGGAGCATGTCTAAACTATAAAAATTCACAAATTTAACAAATAATTGATTAAAAGATTAAAAATAAAAAGTTAATTTAACTTTATAAACTAAATACGTTTTTTGATTTGATGGTATAATATCATGGTACATAGTTAAATTAGTTGCTAGAATTTTTCTAGGTACAGTGTGATGGAATTTTTTTAATTATAGTGATGATAATGAATATAGAAAGAGTTATAAGAAGACAGATAATGTCATTGACATCATAAAACTAGATGTTGCAGAGTAAGGGAGTAAAATTATAATTTTATATGATTTGGTATTTTGGAATAGTATTCCTATGTATCACCATTTTAAGACTACCTTTCTTCATAGATGTTACCAACTAAAGTGTTTAGTGGGAAGGTATCTTTAGTTGGTCACAGAGAGATATGGCATGAATTATATAAATATTTAATGAGTATTATAAAACCCCAAAATATCTGAATGTATAAGGGTAATACATAATTCAATTATATATGATGTAAAGAGATTGGATTTTTTATCACCCGATTATTTTATAATATATTTATCTTTAAATAGATTTACTTTCTTTGATATATTTTGATACACGTAACACCAAGACTCAATAAACCATAATATAGGTGACCATTATAAATGTTACTTTTAATTGGAAGAGTTAATATGACTAATTTAAAAAACAAATATAACTTTTTTAGATAAAAAATAAATATTTAGAAATAAGTAATCAATTTTTATTAATGTCATCATATTATTCAAAAATAAATTTCCATCAAAATTGGATTTTATTACTTTTTGTGAGAAAATAGTATAAGTAATTTCTATCACATATAGAAAATTTATTTAAAAGAGTTGAAATTATTTTTTAAATAATAATTTCATAATTTTATTAGAGTGAATTTTTGATAAGTTTTTTAAAATATTTATATTTTAATAAATAGTAAAAAATACTAGTTTTATTAAAAAAAGTTTTTCATTTTAAGAATTTAAAATGATACGATAAATTTTAAAATTATTTTAAATGTAAATTTTTTTAATTTATATTATTAATTATTCAATTAAGGTAATTATATTTAATTTTATATAGAGTTTGTCATAAAAACTATTATACTTTAGAAAACATTTTTTTAGTAAAATATATTTTCTTCGAGTTTGGTGGGATTAATTTTCAATTAACTTATCCAAATTCTTTGAATTTAATCATAAAAAATGTAATCAATATTTCGAATCAGTAAGATAAAATTTTATAAATATATGTATTTTATTTATTTTCATTAAGAATAGTAACCTTGGTAAATATTTATCACCATGGAAAGGGTAAAACAAGTAAAACATGGTTAAAATATTGGGATAAGGCTTTAAAATTTATTTAAAACTTTCTGTTTTCCTATTTTTTTGGCCAAATATCAACAATTCACATCCAATTCTCAATCAAATGGCCACTTGGTTCAATTTTTTTCATTATGAAGTTTATATTAATTTAAAAAAAATGGTTAATACAAAATTTCACTCTCTTAACTATAATATCTCTAATATTTTTTCATGAGTATATGTTCAATTGTAATTTTTTTTAAAGAAAACAAATTATTTTAATTACCATGGTAATTTATTTATAATTATTTATGACTGAATAATGACATTAGATTCTTACACAACACTGACACAGTAATAAATAAATTAATAGAAAAATAAATTAATTTCTTTTAAAGATATTAAGAGTAATAAAATTTGGATCAAATATTATATTACATGAATTTTTTAAATAAATAAAACATATTCCTTATATATGAAATTTTTATATTATAATTATATAACTATATTTACAGTTTTAAATTCAAATTAAATGAATAGTCACAAAAACGACAGTAATGATATTTTATAAGAAACAATAATTTATTAAATGATTTAAAATTCATAAAAAAAACATATATATTTTGGAAAATTTAATAAGATATTGAACAAAATATCAACCATTTTCCATTCACTTTAAAATTATCCTTTTATGTTGACATTCATGGTTTTTAAGTGTGGAAAACTATGATATCACAATAATGGTAAAAAAGGGATATTGGGGGCAAAAACTACAAGATAAGGGTTAAAACGTAACCAAAACATTTACAAATTTTATTATATGAGATTATTTAAACTCATACTCGCCTAATATTTTAATTATATGAATTTTTAATGAAGAAATCATTAATATTGATTATATTAATTTAATACATGCAGTAATTCCAAGAGTGCCCCTCCCCTCACTTATAAAAAGGCAACTACTCTCCTTCATTACTAAAAAAGAATGGGATATATATATATCAATAAATTACTACCCTTATTTAATTTTAGATTCATTCTCCACATATTATATATTCTTTTATTTCCCAAAGGCCTTTCTGTCAAGGCCTAAGTTGTAATCCAAAATAGGTTTCTCAATAAAGAGGTATAACTCTTAACTGAGTGTTTCCAATTTTATTTATTCTTATTCCTATTATAAATATGTGATATCCAATAAAGAATAATTTTTTTAGTATAGTAATTATTCAATATTATTATTATTATTATGGAATAGTCATTATCAACTTTCTTCGCATCCATTCATAAATAAAAATGTAGCTTCTATATATAAGTCTAATATCACCTCCATGAAGCAATGTGGTTCATTTATCAATTATTCTTTAAATTCATAAAAATGTGAAGAATTAATTAATATATATCATATATATAATATTATATTGATTTTATAAATATTAATTATTACTTACCTTTCAGTAATTCTATCTGTTCAAAATTGAAAACTACGTTCCTACGTTTGTAGTTCTATTGTCCCCATGGATGGTGTAAATTATTTTTCCATATCTATGTTGTATGGATAAATAATATATATATATAATTAATATATCTTATATTTAAATAATTATTAATATTATGGAGTTCTTGGAACTATGATCATTGTTCAAGAAATAAAACTGATGAACTAAAACTCTCATGAAAAATGATATAATTAATATCTAGAAAAGAAAATTATAACAATGAATTATCAGAAGATGTGTAATGAAATGTTATAATTGGAAAATTTATGATATTATAGGTATTTAAATTATTCTGAAATATAATTATAATATATTAAAATTTAATATAGAGTAGTTCAGAGATAGTTATATTCAAGTGGAACTTGATGGATGTGATTTTTGTTATAAACACATATTTTATCGGGGTTGTTTGTTATTAAGATTATAATTATAAATTTTTATGAAATATTTCAAAATAATTCCAAGAATTTTATTATCCTCTAATTATTTATTTTTATTAAATTCTTTCCTTCCACTTTCTTATTTTTATGTATTCATAATAAAAAAATAATGTTTTTACAGAAAACTAAATTTATTTCACTCTTCGGTACAAAATACATTTTATTCCTTATAAATTTTTTCAAAAAAATATTTTTCAAAATGTTTTTAGTACTATACTATAAAATTTTAAATTTATTTTTCCTTAAGATTTATCTATTAAAAAATTTATTAAAAGGAAACTTCTTCTCATTTTCTAAATGAGGTACTTTAGAATTTTTACTATAAATTTTAAATAAATCTCTATTTTAACATACACAATATGAACAAAATTTATATTTGTACTGAATACTCAATGATATGAATATTCCTTTAATTTTTTTCAAGGTTATGTTCAAAGAAATTTTTTTCTTTAAATTTTGGGAAATTTTAACATTTTAAAGAAGCGATTTCAAAGTCAAAAGTGTATTTTACTCAAGATATCATCCAAGTGATATTTTAAATGAATATTTAATCTAAAATTACTTAATTTAATGTTACATAATATTTAATATAGATATGATCCCGTGATACCATATTTATTATTTCCATTGATGGTTTATGGTTATGTTGAAAATATTTTTGTGAAACTCATTTATTTTATATTGGTTATGATATGATTAAATGTTTAAATAATTATGAAACATATTTTATTTTAATGAGTAATGATAAGATGAATATTTTATTATCACTTAGAAAATATATTTATTATTTTCATTATGTTATATTTGGTAATATGATTATATATCCCTTTAATGCATTTGGTAATGATGTATATTTAATAATAAAACAAAGACTATAATGGGGAGTGAAAATAGTTTGTTAAGGGATATTTTACGCTAAGATAGTCATAATAGTGAACCTTGGAAAAGGATATGATGGAATGGAGAGTAAAACCATTTAATTATGATAATTTTTTTAGTGATCTGTGAGTAAATAAATTATTTCCTATGCTCATTTTTATTCTACAAAATTATGACTTCTGTTAATTTTATTCTCTTCCAACTTATTTTCTTTGATTCCTTTAAAATTATTTCCTTATGAACTACTATGATTTATTCCATGAATAAAGGTTTTATCTATCATATGTTGGGTATGGTTGTCAATGTTTATGCTCATGTTATCGTACCATTATAATTATTTTTTCTTCAATGGTCATTGATATCTATTTTTATTACCATTAATTACTATCCAAGATCACTCTTTATTATGTATCAGTTCTCTGTGATATAAAGAAATATTTGATTTTATATATTACAAAGAAGTGTGATAGTTGTGATGAAATGAATTGAAGAAGATATAGAACTCTTATGAAGCAGTTGTTTATGTATCCAAGTATCTAAAGACACTAAACCTTTATGGTTATTTCCTCTATAAAAATGTTATGAATTGAATATTTGTCTAAAAATATACAATATTTATGTTTGAAAATCTTAGTTTTCTATATAGTTTTCAGATAAAAAATTACTTTCCTTTGGAACCACGAATGAAATAACATTATTAAGAAACCTAGGTATAAATTTAACTATTATATAACATCATAATTATTTGCTACAATATTGATTATGTGGTTTTTCACTTAGATTACTTTTTATCACACTATGATTTCTATTTGTGTTTAATGTTTAGAACTTAAAGGAATCGTGTTAATGTTGAATAAGATAGAAAATTAAATGATTGTACTATTTTGTAAAAAAAAGTAATGAGAACTTGAATAAAAAATAAATTTTATATTTTTATAAAAAATTCTTAATCTATGAATAATATTGAGCATAAAAAAGAGAAAATAGGGGGAAATGTTTCATTGAGTCCCTCATGAGGAAACAACCACATTAACTAAGTTGGCTTACAGATCTACTAGTTCAGAAAAAATTCATTACTACAATTAAAGGATGTTTTTCATTGTCGTTTGTTTGGATCAGGAAATATTTATTTCAATTGTTTATCATTTTGAAGGTGAATCACATCAATTATAGATTATTATTAAGAACATGAGGTGATAGGAAGAAATTACCTTCATGTAGTGGGATGAAATTAAGAGAATTTTTTAAATAAATAATTTACTCATATTCTATATATGAAAATGGAGAATGAATCCATTGATCTAAAATAGAAGGATGAAGAATCTATTAGTCCCTATAAGGAAAATTTTTTAATTATTTTTAGGTATGATTCTGTTATTACCATCAAGCTCATATGTAAGGTTCATCGATTCATCAGTAGATTAAAACTAAGTATTCACACAGCATTATCCATAAGGTAACTAAGTATATATAAAGAAATAATTTGAATTTATATCAATGTAGATATTGATATTGTATTTACTCATCCATAAAATGAGTTTGATGTGAAAATAATCATAGAATTTAATGAAAATTATAAAAAAAATGGAGCGAAAAAGATGAGATTTATTTTATTCTTGAGGTATCGAATGAAACATTGAGGAAATTATCTTCTGGGGACATGTAATTATATTAAGTGTTGGATGAAAATTAATTGGGTAATTTCATATCAATGTCATTAAGAGAATATATATAATTATTTTAATAGAGAAACATCTCCATAGAATAAAACACCCACACTCAAGTGTTTCAAATGCAAGGTGTATGTGAATTATGTCAACTAGTGCATAAATTTGAAACGTTATAATGATGATCTGCATCAAAATTCTCTTAAATGAAAAGAAAAAAACAAATTTAATGACTATATTTATTATCAATGTTGGTATCAATAATGAAATTTTGGATGGTACACTTCTCATTCTCTATAAAACTACTATTTTATTATTTGATTCTAAATCTACCCACACTTTTATATCTGTAGAATTTACTAAGGGAATCATAATACCACCCCAAAAGTTAGATATTTAATTATAAATGAAAACGCTTAATTGAATTATGATCACCTATGTAGTCGATAATTATTCTCTAATTGATATTTTTCAGAATATACTACCTAAAAATATTTTGATTCTCCCTTTAGTTGAATTTGAGGTTATTTTAGGAATTGATAATTTTTTTTATATAAATATAATTTCAAAATCTAAGGGAAGTCACAGTTCATGTTCAAAACATTAATATTTTTATCTACCAGTAAGATAATAAATATTATGTTCTAATGGAAATAGTATCCATTATGGGGGGTCATGATTCATATTTCAAATGGTTTCTAATCTCATATGGCTAAAAAGAATCTCAACATTAGATAAATGTATATTTTGGGGGAATTTTTGGTTTATTTTATCTTTTTATACTTTGAGTAATGAATGTGGGTTTTCAATAGAAACCATACCTTGTGAAACATCAACTTTAAGTACTCCTTATAGAATGGCCCCGATTGAGTTATTGTAATTAAAGAAGAAAATCTAAGAAAATCATGATATTGGATTCATTTAGCCAAGTCTATCACCCTGGGCTACACATTATCATTTCGATAAAAATAAGTATGGATTGATGTGACTCTAAACTGATTATCAAAATAAATAAGATCACAATCAAGAATAAGTATCCTCTTCCTCATATTGATGATTTGTTCAATTAATTATGAGAAGATAAAAATTATTCCAATACTATTTTTATTCGGATATTATATATTGAGGGTAAAATGTTAAAACATACCCGAGACATCCTTTGATATGAGTTATGAACACTATGAATTTAGAGTGATTCCATTTGGTTTTATTGATGCTTCCACTATCTTCCAGGTTTTAATTAATATACTTAAGATATTTTCTTGGTCCATTGGTGGTAGTCATTATAGAAAATAATATTATATATTCCATGATTAATGAACATAATAAATATCACTTAGGAATAGTAATAAAGACAAAAATAATTGACATATTTTATAAACAATTTACCAATTTTTATTTTTTCTATAGAATATTTTATTTTGGTTTATATAATCTCAACTGATGTTATATAGGTGGATCCATTAAAGACCAATATTGTTTAGTATTGCACCAAAAAACCACTATAACTAATATCTATATATTTATAGTTTGGATGGATATTATTGACTATTTTTGGAGAATTTCGCATCACTATGTAATGAACTCAATAAGAAAACTCAGAATAAAGCCAAGTTTCATTGGGAATATAAATGAAAATAAAATTTAATGGAACTGGAAGGATATTTCATCAGTGAACTCGTCCTTAAACTACCAAGTAGTGGGGAAGGTTTTTTTTAAGAATATTGATGTATTAAATAAGGGATGGATATACATCCTCATATATAATGACATGATGATATTGTATTCCTCATGAAAATAAAAGTTTCATCAGAAAAGATACCCAACATGTGATTTGGAGTTAGATATGGTAATTTTTTCATTAATGATATAGGGGGATTATCTTTATATAAAAATGTCTAATATATGTAGTGATCATAAATTTTTAATGTATATATTCATTCAAACATTGTTTAATACGAACAAAATAGATTTTTGGATTTGATTAAAATGTTTTATTGCTCAATAATTTACAACTATGGGAAAGAGAATAAGGTAGAAGACCCTCTAAGTAAAAACACCAGTCTATTTTTTCTATGGTGAGTTTCACAAAATATCTTATATTTTTTTATTTTCAAAATATGTACTTTGAAATTTTGAAATTTGGGGAGAAATCTTATCTTTCTCAATTGAGTGTTCGACCATCAAACTATATGAATAATAAAGTCAACCAGGAGGAATATTTATATCTATAAAAGAAGTTGAAAAATGTTCATGATTTTTTCATTGATTATGGTGGAATGATATGTTTTAGAAATTGTGTATGTGTCTCATCAATACTAAGCATAGATAATGAACAATTTTTTGAATCCCACAGTTCATCATTCTCTATTCATCCTGGAAGTATGAAGATATTTTGATATAACAACCCATATATTACATTCATTTATATTACTTAAAAATATAATTACATTCATTAAAACATATAATAATTCCATGATATTTCTGTATAGGTATTATGTCTATAGAAATCAGGAAACATAAACAACTGGTTCATAAAACATCTACATTGTCTTCCACATATTTCATCATAACTAGACTCCTTTCAGACAAAGCATACATAACAAACTTCTCCATTGCCTGGTGAAAAGAAACATCTGAATGGGTGAGATCAAATTCTTATTGATTGTATACAAGGTAAATATCAATCATATCATAATCATAAGTCATTAAAACATAACAATTTTAAATATTATCATGCATATGAAATTTTTGCATATCATATCATGGGATAAAAGTTCATAAGAATTAATGTACATACTACCAAAATTCATAACATAATACATGAAATTATTTGGAATACACATAAACATAGAAAAAAATTTCTATATTAGCCAAGGCTCATATCTAAGAACATCATAGCAGACAAAGTCTATTACTGAACTGGGATTACTTGTCGTTCCAGCCCTGTATTACTGAAATAGATTTTTTTTTCATTCTATTCATGTCTATATTATGAGATATAAATGTTTACCCAATGCATTTGATATAGATATAGGTCATAACCATCTCATAATGAAATAATTCTTACATGTTCCACAAAAACATAAATCATTCATCATAACATAACCCATGAAATAAAATGGGTTTTAAAATCATCATTCCATCATAACATAATCCATATAAGATAACATGTTTTTATAAAAATAATTACATCATAAACAAGTTCAAATCAATGAAATAATATGGATATAAACATAACCCTATGTCATCATATATGGAAAATAATTTTGATAAGACACTTGATCTTAATTCCTGACGTAAATATCCTTTCATCTTCAAAAACATTTTCTATTCTGAAAATGCCATACAATTTCAAAAGAATGACTTTGAAAATATAATTGAAATATTTTAGAGGGTGATTTTTGGAAATAAGACATTATGAGGATGTAAATATTAGTTCATTCCTAATAAGTTAAAAAACATTCTTCTCATACTCTGGTCATAAAAGACAAAAAATTACCTCATATGGAAAATGAAAGAAAGATTCCTTCCATAACATTTAAAAAAAACTAACCAATTGGTAACACTAACTTTAAAAAACACTATACTGATAGATATAAAATTATATATTTTTGAAACATGGATGTGGATGATAAATATACCCCAGAAAATACTTTTGTATAAATGATCTCAAAAAATAATGAGATTGCAACATTTTCCCTTACCTTAGGTCAGATATCATTCATACGTATATGAACCTCCTATATAATGGTAAAAGTATTTTTTTTAAATTATACCATAATGGTATTCATATTTAGGATATCATATATGATCTTATTATATCATTGTGTTAATTATGTTTCAATATTTCCATTATTTCAGGGATTAACTGCTTCGTTTTCCCATTCTTATCTTGCCATGAAAGTATGGTTTTTTTATTCATATGATGTATTTTATTCATTTACAGAATTAATTTAAGTTAATAATTACTATTTTTACTCATTATATACATTTTATAGTCATTATTTCTTTGTTAACTTGGATAATTAATCTCCTCGCATAGTGGAGATGGTAGGTCGTACAAACGCACGTAAAATGATATCATTTCCATTTGATGGTTAAATGGTATTGAATTGGATGGTATATTAATTATAAATAGTATTAATCATGTTATACTCATTATTTTAATCCATTATACCCATCATTATACATATCTAAATAAAATTTTGTTGAATAACAGATTACACGATGGCGTAGAGACGGTAAGTCGTATGTACACATGCATGGTGATATTGTAATTCTATGGATGGATAAAAAGAAGGTATAAGGTTGCACCATAACTATAGTAACAGAGGATCATTTAAAATATACTATATTTATTAATTTAGTATGTAAACAACATAAGAATATGAAGTAGAAGAAAAAAATATGAAAGATATGATAAAACAATTCCCTCTTTTTCGAGTATCACATTTTGATTACAAAAAAGCCTCCTTAAGATAGGTTTCTGCCCAAAGCGTGGCCTCTAGAATGAATTTATCGAAGTTGGTAAGGAAAATTGGTAGGTTTTTTCTGAGAAAATTATATTTATAGGTGTGGTTAAAAGAGAAGGAGAGGTTCTCTTTTATAAGAGTGGGAAGGGCCGCCTTTGGAAATACCAAAACTATTAAATCAATATAAATTTATTTTTATATTCAAATACATAAAAATTGTATTATTTATATGATTATATGTTGATGGGTCCAAATAATCTAATCCAACAAAATTTAGACAAGTTTTGATTTTATTTTAAACATTATCGTTTTGATTTATCCTCATTTAATCTATTTAATTTTAATTGTGGTAATATAATCTAAATATTTAATTGTTATAAATATTTACTTATATGGTATTAATTGATCATAAATGGACACTTTATGATATTTTATACATTATAATTATAACTTTTTATTTTTTAAATATTTTTAGGATTTTTAAATAATTTAATAAAATTTTATTTTTATAAAATATCAATATAGTCAATTTTAACACTATTCATTTCGTTGATTTTAAATAAAATCCACAAAAATGATAACTTCAAAAAAAACATTTAATATACTCCAAAAATGTAAAAATCACCTATAAAATTCATGGATAACCTTAATTAATTTTAATTATATTTCTTTTAATATTTTTGAAATAATTTATTTAAAATTTATATTAATAAAATAGTTTATGCATCACTATTATGTCATCCTTAATGGTAACTATTTAATTTCTAAAAATTATAAATAAATTACTATGATTTAGGTAATTATTTTAGCTTTATATAGACTATATATAGTTGATATTATCTCTTGTTTATCCACATATTAAAATTAATATACTTAGATAAAAAAATGTGACATTTTGTCACATTCATTTATTTTAATAAAACCAATGTCATATTCATGTGAAAGTTGCCATTAAGTGATTCCATTTCTAAATATAGATTATAAAGTTCGAATTGAACCATCCAATATTTTTTTACATTTTTAAGGAAATTTTATAATTGGGATAAAAACATAACTCCACGTCATATTATATAGAAAATAATTTTGATAAAACACTTGGCCTTAATTCCTAAAGAAAATATCCTTTCTCCATCAAAAAGGTTGTCTATTATCAAAATATGGTGAAATTTTAAAAGAAAATAATTTAGTTTAAAATAAAAATGAAATATTTTAGAGTAATATTCATGAAAATAATGCATTATGAAGACGTAAAGACATATTCATGTCGTATAAGTTAAGAAATAATTCTTCTCGCACTCTTGCTGGAAAATTGAAAAAGTAACTCATATTGAAAATAAAAGAATAATTCCTTCTATAAAGTTTAATAAAAATTCACCAATGGGTAAAATTGAATTTTAACAATATCATAAAAATATAAATAATATTATTTATTTTGGAAATGTGGATGTGGATGATAAATATACCACAAAAAATACTTTCATATAAATAATCTCCTAAAATAATGAGATTACAGCATTAACTTTTTCCTTATGTCTGATATCCTTAATAAGTATCTGAACCTAATTTATAATGGTTAAAGTATGTTATTAAATTATAAAATCACTATATTAAAATTTATGATATCATATATGATCCTATTTTATCATTTTTTAATAGTGTTTCAATATTTCCATTATTTTGGTTGTTAACTACTTCGTTTTCCCATTATTTTTTTCATGTATGTCATGTTGGTTATTATTAGGATGTATTTAATTAATTTACACAATTAAATTATGTTCATAATTATTATTTTTACTCCTCATATAAATTTATAATCATTAATGAATTGTTAACATAGAGAATGAATTTCAGCGCATCGTGGAGTCAGTGGGTCGTACGTACGTACGAGCGACGACATCATTCTTTTTTATGGTTTATTATAATGGAATTTGATGGTATATTAATTATAAATAATAAAAATCATGTCATATTGATTATTTAAATCCATTTTACCCATTATTATACCCATCCATGTAAATTATTGTAGAATAACTGATTACACCACAACGTCGAGATGGTAAGTTGTACGTACGCATTCATGGTGATATTGTTATTCCTAGGATATATAAAATGTGGTTTAAGGTTGTCCCATAAATATAGTAACATATTAGATTTTATAAGATATCATTTTTATTACTTCATTAGGGAAAAAACATAATAACAGGAAGTATAAGAAGAATAAAAAATTGATAGAGGTGATAAAACAATTACCTCTTTTCCGAGTATCACCTTTTGGTGGCATAAAATTACTCCCTGAGATATATTTCTAACCAAACTATTGCATATAGGATTAAGTGAGGGAGGTTGGTATAGTAAATGGGAAGTTTCTGGCTTAGAAAAATAGCTTCATAGGTGTTATTAAAAGAGAATGAGAGGTTACCTTTTATAAGAGAGGGGAGGGGTACCTTTAGAAATACAAAAAATATAAAATTTATATAAATTAATTTTTAGACTCAAATACCTCAAAAGTGGATTATTTAGAATTTTATATTAGTAAGGGTAGAAACCATCTCAATCAATAAAATCTATATATTTTTTTATTTTATTTTAAACCTTATCATTTTGATTTATCTTTATTTATTTAATTTAATTTTAATTATGGTAATATATTCAAAATATACAGTGGTCATAAATATTTACATATATGATGTTAATTTTACCATAAATTGATATTTGAGGACATTTTAGACCTTATAATTTTCATTTAAGATTTTTAAATATTTTTACACTTTTTTAATAATTTAATAAAATTTTATTTTTATAAAATATCAATAGTTTCAATATTGACACTATTTATTTATTTGATTTTAAATAAAATCCAAATTGAATATAAATTTGAAAAAACCATTTAATATATGCCAAAAATCCTATAATAACCTATAAAATTCATTTATAACCTTAATTAATTCATATTATATTTATTTTAATTTTTTTAAAATCATATATTTGATATTTCTATTAATAAAATAATTTCTGCATCACTATTGTGTCAAGCTTAATAGAAATTTTATAATTTATAAAAATTTTAAATAAATCTATATGATGTAGGTAATTATTTAAGATTTACAGAGACTATTTATAGTTTATATTATCTCCGGGTTATCCATATATCAAAATTAATATACTTATATATAAAGAAAGTGTGACATTTTTTCACAATCATTGATTTTAATAAAATTAATGTCATATTTAGGGGAAAGTAGAAATTAAGTGATTCCATTTCGAAAGATAGATGATAAGGGTATAATTTAGTCATCAAATGGTATTTTGATAGGTGTTAATGTAATTTTATAATAATATTTTTACCTTTAATTACCTGGTTTACCTTCAACCATGGTAATACAAATAATTACAAAAGTAACTATTCATATTGCCAAAAAATAAATGTAGAATATTAACATAATTTGAACGTATTAATTCCAAATATTTAGCCCATTTTTTTAAAATTCAAAACACATATGTTGCAGTAATTAATTTAAAATCAATCCCATTGTCAGAATGAGAGAGGGGGGTTTTAAAAGATAAAACATTGCAAGAGATTGAAATAATTTTACATATGAATTAATGTAAAATTAATTCCAATGGAATACATTATATTTAATGAAAAAAATATTACATTTATACATCAAAAAAATTCAATATTATAATTTAAGTATATAAATTATTTCAATAAAAAAAGTTATTTTCTCTTAAAATTTAGTGCATTTTTACTATTCATCAAAAATTAAAAGTTATCATAGAAATATCAAAACATAATCCAAAGTAAATTTTTATATCCCTTTTCAAAATAAAATATTTATTTTTTCATATATAAATTATTAATTTTTCAAAATATTAATTTGAAAGGGGTTCATCATTCAAATGCGTAAAATTACCCTTTAAAATAGGTTTATATATATCAAATAGGGTTTATTAAAAAACTATGACTAAAATATACATTGGATGAATATAATTAATATTATATTAAGTATATAAATTATATAGCCAACGAGCTCGTACCCGAGTGGTAAGGGCTCATGCTTGGCATCCAAGAGACCCGGGTACAAAACCGGGTGGAGGCGAATTTCCGGGTATTGTAGCAGTACTATAGCGGTCACTGTGGCAGTTACTATTCGGTACTGTAACAGCCAGAACTATTCACCCGATTTGGGCCTTCGGGCCACCAGTTTGGGCCTACGGGTCTCCAGGGACTTTGGGTCATCAAAGGCCTTCGGGCCACAGGGCCTTCAGGTCATGTAGACCATGGAGTAGCCCAGTTCACACAGAACAGGCCCCAGAAGAGGATCCAAGCAAACAAGAGTAGCAGCCACCAGATGCAGAGCTAACCGGATAGGAAGAATGAGAGGGTATGGAAGCTGCCATTGGGACCAGGCACAGTGCAGCTTTGTACGGGGCAATGCAAGCCGATCAACAATGCAAGGTGCGGAGCTAAGGAGATCAATGATGCAAGACACTGGGGAGGGGCAGTTCTAGTGGGCTGGGCCTACGGGTCATGTAATGGGCATGGTATGCCTCTAGGCCTTCAGGTCATGTATTGTGGGTCATGTCGTGCCTTGTTCCTTGGGAATACGGGTCATGTACGGGTTCCCCTTCAACCCTTAAAAGGGGGATTATATATAATAAAATAAAAATATGTCCTTCGGGCCATTCGGGCTATATAAAATATATATATCTCATTAACTTCGTTACCAAAATAAATTCAATCAATAATAAAAATATCTAATTGATTTATATTTTTCATAAATAATTGATAGTTAATGAATTCAAAATGCAATTTCGTAAGTTAGTTATGTGTATTCTCTCTAACCTGATGGATAGGATATAATGGTAAATTTATATTGAGGGAGTCTTTTGGTTTTTTTAAACTCATGATTTCATGCAACATAAGCTACTGAAAAATAAAATTTATTTAAAGAAACTATTTCCTAATAACATCCAGGTGTTACAATCGATATCTGAAAGAGTATTTTTGGTTGTATGACATGAAAATAAAATTTATAGAGTATATATCATGGTTCATGATATGTTATTAAATAAATTATGGGAGATATAATTCTAATGTTATAATACAACCATTAATCATATGAGAATGGATATTATAAAACATCACCATGGATTTTTTCATCAAACTCCCTAAAACATATAAAGGGGAAAATTCTATAATGTATTTAGTCCGCCATATTACAAAGTCATCACAAGACATTTCCATTAAAAAATATATCTCTTTATCATCCTTCCATGATATAAATTAAGTAAGTGGTGATATTTTATGGATTAACACATTATGTTGTATCTGGCCAATATATGTGTTTAACTCAATGTTTTGTAAAAGTATTTAGTAAGATTGGGAATTAGGGTTAAGTTATAGTAATGTATATCATACTAATATGGATGTCTAGTCTGGAATAACTATTCAAACCCAATAAGTTACCATGAGAACATGTTCTACAGATTTAAAAGGTATTTGGGACCAACACCTTCCTCTAGAGGAGTTTTTATACAATAAGAGATTTCATGTGATAATTTATATTTGTCTATATAAAGAGATATATATAGTGAACTATATAACTCCAATTTTTTGGGATAATTTTGGATAAATAAAGCTATTGGTACCCAAGATAGTTGAGGAAATATCTTATAAAGTTAGGTCCATTCAACACCACCTCAATGCAGCTCAGAGTTGATATAAATGTATTAATGAAACTTTTCTATAAAATATGAAATAAGAAGTTCATGAGGAGAAATTATTCTAAATAAATAAATTTAAATATTTATGACATTCATAAAGATGGTAAATTTAATCCCCTGGTATAATGACCCCTTAAATTTTTTTTCAATTGGGGATTGTAGATTCTCACTTGGAACATTCACTGAACCTCTATCAAGTTCATGATGTGTTATATGTATATATATTAAAAATGTACATACATGGTTATTCAAATTTAATTAACTCAAAGGTTATATCACTATAACATGACCATTATTATAAAGAAAGACTTTTGTAAATCTTTTATAACAGAGAGAAAGTTCTATTTAACAAGCCAGCTCACCTAGTTAACGTTCTCTAGAGGAATCAAAAATTTGAAGATTCTACATGGGATCCTAAGCATGTGATGACACATATATATCCTCATTTTTTATATACAAGTAAAATAAATTCCAGGGTAAAAATCATTTTAAGGAGGGTAGAATTTAATACCCTATTATTTTATGATTTATTTCCCTTCAGATAAATTTATTTTCCTTGATAGATAATGATACATGTAACACGGATTCTAAATAAACTATAATATAGTTTACCATTTTAAAATATTCAATAAATTAGTTGAGTGGAAAAATAATAACCACATTTAAAAAAATGTGTATAAAGGTTTTAGATAAAGAAAATATATTCATAAATAAATACTCAATTTTTAGTGAAGTCATTATATGATTATAAAATACATTTTTCTAAAAATCAATTTAATTTATTTTTTTAGAAAATTAAATCATTAATTTATGTCAAAATTAGAAAATTTAATTCAAAAATGACCTTAATTTTTTAAATAAAAATCACATAAATACATTACAGTTAATTTTTGATAATTTTATTAAACAAATCTATGAATTTTGTATAATATGTATTTTTATTGAAAACTATCATTTCATTTAAATAATTTCCAAAGATCCATTCAATTATAAAATTTCTTTATATTAACACTATATAATTTATAATATTAATAATTCAATTAGTGTCATTATAATTAAATTTATTTTTTATTTTGGTATAAAAACTTTTATACTTTAGAAAATTTATTTTTGGAAAGTTACTTTTCATCATGTTTACGGTTATAATTTTAAATTAAATTCATCCATATCAATAAATTGAATTGTGAAAAATTTATTACATTTTTTTAATAATTATGATCAAAATTTTATAAATATTTTACATTTTTATTTTATTTTTTATGAATAGTAATCTTGGTTAAAATTATCCCCCTTAATAAGAGTAAAATGGGTAACTCGTGGTTAAAGCATTGGGATATGACTTTAAATTTTATATAACTATTGAATTTAACCTATTGTAAGATTATATTCCAACTATTACCATCCAAGTAACTAAAATATTTCCAATTTTTTCATATTTATTTGATTATGACCTTTAAATTATTTTAATAAAATTGTAAATACAAAATGGTACTCTTCTGACATTAAAATATCTAATATTATTTCATATGGATTAAAAAAGGATATTTTTGTTTAAAAATGTTTATTTTAAAAAATATTTATTTTATTATCATGATAAATTTTTTCAGAACTTATGTAATTTAATAATTACATGAAATTATTTAGAAATGTTGAAATACTATATATTTAATTAAAAGAAAAATAAAATAAATCATGTTAAAAATTATAAGGGAAATAAAATTTTATGAACTATTATGTTCAATTAATTTTTTAGAAACATAAGAAATATTAGTTATATTTTAAAGGATTATATTTTAATTTTATAACTCTCTTGATGGATTAATATTTAGTATAAATTCATGGTTCCAAAATATTAATTAATGATATATTAAAATAAACAATATTTTTTTTAAATGATCTGAAATTCATAAAAATATTATCCTTAGAAAATTAAGTGGAATATGGTTTATCATATCAACTATGATCCATTTTTTAGTCAATTTTATTTTTATGTTAAAATTCTTATACTATAAAGAGTATAAAACATTGATATCATGATAACAGTCAGAAGGGACAACGGGGGTTAAAACTAATAGATAAGGTTGAAAACATTTCCAAAATTAATCTCAATTTTATTTCATTATATAATTTTTAATAATTCACAAAATATAGTTTAACTAAATCAATTTGGAGAAATTTTTTCAGGAAAATTAAATTATATAAATTCAATACTTTATGTAATTCCATTGGTACCCCTCCAATCACTTATAAAAGGTCACCTCCTCTCCATCATTAGTTGAAACGTGTTATAATTAAATATCTTTCACAACCATACATAAAATAATCCTATATTCCATAAAATAACCAAAAAACTTTTAATATTTCCAAAATATGATCTTTTCAAGGATTAAGGTGTAAGACAAAACATGCTTCTCAATGAACAGGTACAAATCTTAACCTATCATTTTCAATCTTATTTCTTCTTATAACTACTACAAATATATGGTATCCATTATAAAATAATGACTTAAATATTTTAAATATAAATAATTTTATTATTATTATATAAGAAACATTATCCTTATTATTCCCATCCATTGAAAAATTATAACATCTCTCATGCATATATGTGGACTACCACCTCTATGAAGCGATGTGATTCATTTTTCACTTCCACTTAGCATTGATCATAATGAGGATAAATTTAATTAATATATATGATATATATTATATAATAATTATTATAAAAATATAATTTATTATAAATCATTCTTTCATATCATCCTTCAAAAAGTGAAATTTGCATTCATACTTATGTACGATCTACAGTCTCCATGAGCGGTGTAACTCATTTTTCAATCCATTAAATTTTTGGATAAATATATTTATATATATAATTAATATATATTTTATTTATATCATGATTAATATTATATATTTAATCTATCGATGATCAAATTTGATGGAAAGGAACTACATAATCAAAACACTCATTAAAAAAAGTAACAGTTAACACTTGGAAATGATGAATTTAATAAAGAATTTTTAATACATGGTTAATAAAATATTATAAATAGACCATAAATATTATTATATGTTTGAAAATTATTCTTGTTATTAAGTCATAATTAATTGAAATTTATTATATGGTTTTTTAGAGTGCTTTCAAATCATGTGGAACTTGAGGAATGGGATTTAAGTTACAGTTTATGTATTTACCGAGACAGTTTTTGATTAAGTTTATGATGATGAAATTTTATGAGAAATATCTCTAATATTCCATGAATTTTATTCTCTTATATTTATTTCAATATATTTCATGTTTCCCTTTAATTTTCTTCTCTTTTTTTATTCATGATACTGAAATATTTTTTTCATGAAAACACACATTATTCCTCTCTTCAATTGAAAATATATTTCCTTCCTTGTAAATATTTTTTAAAAAAAATTAAATAATGATTTTAATATTATACTATGATTTTATAAATAAATTTTTACCCATTATGGAATTTTTTAAAAATATTTTTAATTTAATATTAGATTTATTTTCTAAAAAACCTAATTATTAATTTTTTCAAAAAATGTGAGTTGAATATTTTATTTAATGTACATGGGACGAATGGAATTTCCTCCTATCATAACTGATCAATTCATTGAATATTACTTTCAAATTTTCCTTTTTTTCTAGAATAAATTTTTTCCGTAATAATTGGAAAAAAATTAGTCTTAAAATAATTTTTTTTAAATTAAAAAGTGTATTTTACTTAATAAACATTTTAAACGCTATTTTAAATTATTTTTTAAACAATGAAAACATCTTTTGACATTACATAGTCTTTACTTAGGATATTATCCAATGATACCATCCTTAATATTTCTCTAATTGTTTAAAGATGATGATGAATATATGTTTTTGAAACCCATTTATTTTGTATAGTTTATTCTATAATGAAAAGATGAAATGTTTATGGCTCATCTATCCCTTCCATAGGTTAGGATATGGTTAATGTTTTATGATCTTTTAAAACACATATGTGTGATTCTCATTATGTGACGGGTGGGATCAAAATTATATATCCCTCTAATTCATTGGGTAATGATTAATTTTTCATGAGATAATGTAGACTATAATGTTGATTGAACCTTAATTAAGGATATTATGGAGTTGGTAGTGAACCTAATCTACTATGATAGACAAAGCAGTGAGACTTGACTAAAGAAATTATTTTCTTTGAATATGTATTATTTTAACGTTATTATATCATGGATCGTGATATTTTATTCTTCTATGATTTATTTATTTTGAAATAGAAACATTTATTACATGAATCGTGATTAAGATATATGGTATTATGGGTATGGATTTATAATGTTGTGCTCATGTTATCATACCCTTATGTTCATTTAATGTGTGAATGATCATTTAAATATACGTTATTAATGATTAATGGAAATATAAGATCACCCTTTCTTATGTTTCCCTTCCCCAATATATAAAAAAATATTTCATGTTGTATATAACTAAGAGGGTTTATAGTGGTGATGGATAATGTGGGAGATGATATAGAACTATTATGAACATGTTTTTTATTTATCTATGACTCCCAAGATACTAAAACATTATGGCTATAATATGGATAATAGTTTTATTTGTTGAATATTTATTTAATTATGGTTCATATTTATGTATGAAAAGCATGGGTTAGTATAGATATTATGTATGAACTTATTAATAATCTTTAACGAGTTTAAATATATAAGATTTTCACATTATATAAAATTAAAATTAACACTTTATAATTATTTAAAGTTGTAAAATTATATTTATAATATGGAAAAATAATTTATCTCTAAAATAATGACTTTGATTTAACCCAAATAGATGTTAATCATGAATTATTATAGCATGTAATAAAAATTTATGGTAAATGTGAGTATAGTACTTATTTAAATATATATGAATTTTACCAAGATAAAAAATAGTGGACCTTCAGTGCAATATGACCCCAGATTTATACCACATAGAGTGTTATATAATATTTATTTAGTATACTAGGGTTTCATGGTTCATATTTAAATTTCCTCAATTCTAGAAATTTGAGAGATACCTAGTAGGGGAACAGTTAAACTTTTATAATTTCATACACAAGCCTTAAATATAAACTAAATAGGGGCATATGGGTATGATTCTAATAATATCAATGGTTTTAGAGTAACTAATAGGTGATTTTACGCTAATACAAAAAGTATGAAATCTTAAATACTGACTGAGATAGAAATAATTTTTTTTTGGTAAATTCAATAGAAGACATGTGATGTCATTATCTATAAGTTGAGGGGCATGTGATATGATCATCTATAAAGGTTCATAAAGTGTATTCTACTTACTGACATAGTTATTCTATACCAATGTAATTGATAATATATGAGGATACTATATTGGATTTCATGATATATTTCCCATGAAAAATCTATGTATTAGAAAAAAGGATCATATAAAAGTACATTCATGCGTATTATTCACTTGGTGGAAATATGCATAGAGATATATTTTTTTAATTAATATCAACCTAGAACATGTTATAGCTTGAGTAAAAATGAAAGTAGTCTAGAGGCCACTCTTTGATTATATTTTTAAATTTATGAATTCCTATTTTTTAAATTATATAAAAGACCATGTGGTCTCACGTTATAGATGACTGAATGGGTAATTATTTTTACAAATAGAGTTACTCTAAAATTGTTATTGAGTTTATCCAAAATGAGTTCTATACTGGTTTTCACAAGGTGTTTCATAATATGTGATACGAGGTGAATTTGATGTAGCTTTAAAAAATTATTTTCATGGATATCCAGTAGTATTTTTAGGATTTGTGTCACATGTTGTTGTATATGATGCAATATAATTTAAAATATTACTAATTTGGTGATGATTTATCATAATTGTGATATTGAATGAGATATTCAATTATTTCCTCGTATAATAGTGTACAGTATGCGTATATCAAATAGGAATATATTCATAGTCATAAAGAATATTTTATTCTTGGGTTTATTTCACATTATTTTTTATGACATTGAAGTATCATAGTAACTACCTCACACATATCATAATTATTCATTTTATATTTTCAAAAAAATGTAACTTCACATGATTAGAATGAAGAGAGGAATGTCAAAGGATAACATTTTAATATTTCCTATATATGATATCAATATAAGCAAGTGTTTCATTAAATTAAACACATGGTAGAATTTTGGTTGTCACGGAATACAATAATTTTAATCAATGATTCACTCATAGTTTAAGAAATGTATGGTATAATTCATTTATAACATAGAAGTAACTATAGGGTTTATAAAAGTAAGCAATATCCATTGAGATTGAATAATGATTCACATTACTTATGTTTTTTCTCATCTTGTTTTCTACATTATTTTTTATCCTTTTTCTTGTGATGTGCTACCATGTTGTGGGGAGAAGGAAAATACCACCCAATAATTATCAAGTTTATTTCAGTTAATTGATAGACTATGGAGGAGGAAGTATTTATCTGCCTTTAAGGGATCTTCATCCAAACATTTTGATGAAGATAGTAGTAGTGGATTTATTATTAAAAGGTGAAAATTTTCTTCCTTTTTGTGTGTACATGTTATGAATTTAATTGATGGTAGATCTTAGTAATGGAAATTATAATTGTATTCTCTAAATTTTAATAGTAAAATAATTCCTTAAAAACCAATCTATCTATATATATACGTATTATTTTTCAAATAAAATGTTAAAATTAAATTCAATATAAAATGTCCATGTAACGTTTTATTATGTATTCATATATCAAGTGTTCTAAAAATATATATTATATAATGTCCAAAAATATATATTTTCATAATGTAGAAAAAATTAGTATGTTTTGGTATTAATAAACAAGAAACATAAATAAATACATATATAAATATGATTTTTTCCAATGTTGACATAAAATTTTTCTATATCTTAATATGAAAAATATTTATAAGGTATTGTACTATATAAAATTTTAATGAAAAATTAAAAATATAAATTGTTAATTAAACATTTTACATGTAAAATTCTAATAAGATATTTTATTTTATATATAATTGTTTTGAAAAAAAATGTTCAAATATTTATTAATTTTTTGTACATAACAAATGTTACATGTTTTAAATAATGATTATTATATTTTCAAAACAATTTTTATTGTTTTTAATAAATAAAACATATGTTCGGTTGGAATATTTTTTTTATTATTATTTTTATAATGGTTTTGATCATGACTATATGTGTATATAAATTCTAAAAAGTTTAATTTATATATTGTTTATTATGTTTAATTATAAAAACATATATTTTGTCAAATTAGATTTAAACTCTTTATTTATTTATTTATTTCTAATACCACACCTATTTATCTAGCAATTATGGAATATTTTGAGGAGATGATAAAAGAAACTATTTGGCCTCCTTAAAAGTGATCCTCCTAAAACTTTTGGCATAAAATATGGCTCTATAATTTTCTATAAAACTCATGTTTTTTCCTTCAGTTCTTAGCTATCTATCAATTTTTAACATGCTTCACGCATTGGTACCTCTGGGTAACTTCATACCATTTTATCTAATAAATAAAATTGGTCCATAAATATATTTTTTTAAATAATAAAATGGGATTTTTATGTCCCATACATCTACGAATCCTGAATTCCGATATTGATTCTAGGTTCTTATTTGGTAAATCTTTTTGAAACCCAAAATGGATGTTCCTCTTCAAGAATTATTAAATTCTACCTTCTATAAAGCTTTCAATTAATAATATTTAGAACAATGGTCTTCGCACTATTAATATATTGGAGACTATAGAAATCTAGATAGATTCAATTTCTGTCATGTGTTATAAGAGGGATGAATATGATCATCACATATTCCTTCACTGTGATGTTATCAAGTTTATTCATAGGAACACTTTTTTATTATTTCAGTATGATATAGATATTTATAGTTGATTGGATGATTTTATGGATGGCCTATATAACATGAAATTAAGTATCCAACTTAATAATATTATATATATATAGTTTCCTCATCAATAATTGTTCATATTTGGAATACATTAAATTGATTAAGTTTCAAAGGAACATTTTGTGACCCTCTGTATATTATTTCCCTAAAAATGAAGGATATTATATGGAATAAATACTTAATGTTATCCCCATGAATATCTCAATGGAAGATCTTATCCCCAAAATTATGATGGTATTTCTGAGAATCCCAAGGATGGAGATAAACCGAAGTTTATTAGTTGGACTCCTCCTTAGACCTCGTGTATGAATGTTAACAGAGATAGTTCCGCACTCAGAGTACCATCACTTGATTGGTATAGAATTATTTTCAATGATTCTATGGTATTTTTAAAGGTCTCCATCCTAAAAATACATGGAAATTATATTTATTTTGACTTTTATATTTTTCTTATTATCTATGCTATCAATTGATTGAATAATTTTGGATGGAATAAAAAAAATTTCGAATGTGAAACTCCCTCAGTTTTTAATATTTATAATACTAAAGAAACCTCAGTGTCAAATATCATTCATAGGGAGTGTAAAATGTGCATTAGATACAATAATTGTATGAAATGGGTGTAAATTCACATCTATATGGTTGTGAATATGGGGTAAGATTCAATTTCAAAGGAGGTGGTGTGTAACACCCAGTTAATCCTTTTATGTACTCCCATGTTCATGCATTATTTATCATCCTTGTTTGGTTCAATCGGTGGACTTCCCATGGATTGAGAACCATTGATAGTGAAAATGACCTTATGTTCAAAAATGTATGCTTTTCGAAATTAATTGAGTCTTGGTATAAATTTTCAAAGTACTTACAGGGTTCTCCCCATGTTCAGATAATGGTGAAGATGGTTTTTTGGATTTTTATAGAATTTGGAATTTTTTATGAAAAATTAAATGTAATATAATTGGATTAAATATTTTGTAATTATATCCATGAAACTTATGTGAAAAAATTTTATTACATGATGTTTACATGCTTTTTATTTGGTATTCACATCATGTAATGTACAAAATTGGATTCTAATAAAAAGGCAATGTATTTTTCATCACTTTTTACCTCTGCAGGATTCACATCATGTAATGGGACTACATGGTACATAAATATCATGATATTTAGTTTTAGGAATTAATAATAGTTATTTTAATTTAATTCATCATTGAATCCTCCCTTATCGACCCAAACCTCTCCCTACTTGATTTTGGACTTCTCTACTCCTTCTAGATCATTCATTCATCGATCAGTCATCAAGATTGTTGTGGTGCACCTCTCTAGGTAAGTGTTCATTCTGGTTCGTCATTAATTTCAAAATGGCCACTAAAATGGATGATTTTGAACATTAAATTTTATGACCATATATTGTTTTCAATTGATCATTCGGAGTTTCATATCAATCCTTGGCATTTTATGGTCGATATCACAATTCTAATCATCATTATTGAAGGAAGTTTAGTTTATACCATTTTTATGTATGTGTTTCTATAAAGTGGTTTAATATTATGTGTTTATTGTCATTATTAAACAATTATTTTGGTTTTTTCATTGGATTGAAGTGATGTATGGTTTCAAATGATTTATTGGAAATTTAAATTTTTTTAAATTGGGTTTTCATTATAAATTATTTTGTTTTGAATTGGAATTGGGTTTTCAAACACTAAAAAAATTGTATTAACTTTGAAAATGTTTTATAAATTGTGAGAATATTTTTTAAAATGTATTTTTACAATATTGGAACTTTTTTAACATTGAGTGCATTAGGAAATGGTCATAGGAAACCTTTGTGTCTATGAAACCAACATTGGTTGTTAGTAATATTAATAGACTATGTCATGACTTGATATAGATTGTATCCAATGTTTTTTCATGTTTAGGGTCTTTTATATCAACTGCATATTGTCACATAATCTAGATAATAAATTAATGTGTGTTTAGTCATTTTGGGATTTTAATCACAAGATGGTTTTTATCATGTATTTTTCTCACATGTTTTTATATGTGGTTATATCACATTACATTGACTGGTGGTATTTCATAAATATATTTGTTACTTGAATACATTATAATAAATCAATATTATTTTTAATTTTATTTATTCTACTTTATATATTTCTAATTTAGAGAGTATGATTTTATTTTCTAAAAACCAAAGGGGAAATTATTTACAAATGGATTGGATTAATAAAAATAATTCATAAAATTATTTTTTAAAAAATATAGAAATTTGGCATTTTTAATATAAAGAACATGTATAGAATCTGTGGTGGTATCCTACAAGGCTCTATAATCAAAACCTTCTTTATACTTTTGGTAGTGTAGATAATTTAATATAGGATTTAAGTAAATGGAAGTATATATTGAATCATTTTTGTCTTATCGTATAGTTTCTTCCATCATTTTGGGTTAGTTTAGACACGAATATTGGTCACATTGAGGCTTTGAAGTCTTTATTTATTCATAATTTATGGTTTTTCTATTTTTCATAGATTTTATATTTCAGGTTGTATCTTTTTTCATCCTTATAATACTCTAGTTGAATATATTTTATCATTTTATTAAATAATTATTCTATTTTCTTTCTTTACCTCAGCATGTGATGGTCAGATCAGTTTTGTGGTTTGGTTGACCCAAGTTGACCTGTTACAGTTTAGGATATGAGGGAAGGATCAACCTGAAGTGTGTTAACACTACTTTAGTTTACATATGTGTCTCGGGTAGGAAGGATTTAGAACCATCAGAATTCAGAAAGTAAGTGCATAAAAGGGGATTGGCTAGCTCAGTTATGTAACTGAACCCAACATACCCTAGGTGGTTATGAACCTTTTACCTGGATTCATACATAGGATCTAAGGTAATTTTAATGAATTATATGTGATTTTTATATAAACTGATATATTCCATTTTAAGTAATTTTGTTCTTTGGTATTATTCATAATTACTTTTACTTGTTATTATATTAATGATTTGGTTTTGAATTCTAAAATTTTTATTAATATTTTGGAATGTTCTTGGGATATAATTGGTTATTTTATAGTTATTATTAGACAGTTCCTCTGAGAAGAGGCCTTCCAAATCTGAGATATGAAGCTATGAGATAGGATCCATATGTGAATCCTTTAGTGGACCCTTTTTTAATAGAAGATGTAATCTACAAAATTCAAAATATGGGTCATGAGGGTGTTGGAAACCCATGATGTAAGATGGATCATGGATCTAAAATTACTAAGAAACATCCACACCTATTTTTTGATGACAAAGTGACCCAGGAATATTAGGATTTTCTTGAACATGTTGAGAGGATAGTGAACATCTTGTAGACTGCTAAAGACTTGATGGTGGTATTTTTCACATACATGTATGAGGGACCAGGAAGCTGATGGTGGGACACTATTTTTCAAGATATATTGAAAGAAGATACCACCTGATATTCCTTCCAAAAAATGTTTAATCAGAATTTTTATCCCAAGATGTTATGTGCAGTAAAGACTAAGGGGCTTCTGATATTGGGGTAGAGAAGCATATTATTATAGATCATTCTACCCATATTACTGATCTAATATATATGGAACCAGTTCTTGTAAAAAATGAGTACCTAAATGTGTATAAATTTGATTTTGGAATTATGATTGATATTAGTTCGATTTTTATTCTAATGTTCCTTAGAAAATTTTTCTAGGTATTTGAAAAAAAGTTATCGATGAGGTGGACATATCTAGGAAGACATGTTTGGGTGGAACATTAGTTGTTGTTGTTGTTAAAATGGGTGTATCTTAAATCCAAAAAAGTAAATTCATGGGTGTTGGTTCTATATAGAACCAATTTCAAGGGATTCATCAGGTAAATAGTGGTTTTTTTTCTATTAGTTTTGGAAGCCTGGTCATACCAATCAGTAATGTACATTGGCTCTCAGGACTTGTCATAATTGTATGTAATAATTTCATTTAAAAAATATTTAAGAATGCATATCATATGGTATTGAGGTAGAGTTTGCCCTCAACAAGGGTTTCCAGGTACGTACTGTTACTTAAAAGGGTGATATGTCTAATCCTCAAGCCAAGGGGGTGTTCATGTGGATATAACTAGATTTATTGTTGTGACTGGTTATGCGGAAGTGAAATCTAAAGCAGTTCCATCTACTATTAATGCTACATTGTTTATTTCTTCTTCTATGTTACCTTATTTTCATTGATATAGGAGTTACTCATTATTTTATATCATAAAATACATCTATTGATTCTTAATTGAAATTTTAAATTAGGTTTTACCTATTGCAACTTTCCATGCCATTAGGAAGGAGGTTAAAATGAGGTCTTATATAACCTTCATGTTGGTTGATGATAGAAGATGTTGAGTTGGAGTTGTACTTCTTAGCGGGGTATAGTGACATCTTCGACCTCATTATCAGCATGGATTGAATGATTATTGTTAAGTCCAAGATAGACTGTTATCACTATCAGTTAGAGTTCTTATCTGCTAATGTGGTCACTTATATCTTTATAGGTGAGTGGGAATCCATATTAGGAAGTGTATGGCCTATTTTTATTTTTGCTTGGGTAATCTCATGCCAGTTGTCAGAGATGTTTCTAGATGAAATTGACTCTTTTTGGGTGGTCAAAATCATTCATTGGTGTGTGCATACCCCAAGGTTATTCTAGATGGTTTTTCTGGTTCACATCCATTGAGATATTTCATGATCATTATTGACCTATGCCTTGGTATGATGCCTATATCTATGATATCATTTCAAATTTAACCCACTAAGTTGGTGGAACTTAAAGTTTAACATGAGGACTTAGAGGCTAAAGTGTTTATTCTCCCTAGAATGTCACAATGGGATTCTCCAATCCACTTTTCTAATAAGGAATACTAGAGCATAATACCTTTTATTGACTATCAGAAGTTGAATCGGTGACTATTAAGAACAAATATACTTTTCCAATGATTGATGAACTTTTTGACCAGCTTCGAGGGGAGTGTTGGTTTTCAAAAAAATGACTTATGATTAGGGTATCATTCGTTGAGGGTCTGAGAAGAGAATATCTTTTAGACAACATTTAGAATCTATTATAAGCATTTTGAGTTTCTAGTTATTCCATTCAATCTTACTAATTATCTTGAGGTGTTTATGGATGTGATGAATTGAATCATTCATTGGTTCATAAACACTTTTTTGATGTGATTTTGAATGATATTTTTGTGTTCCCTAATCATAGGAGGACCACATGGGCCATTTTTCAATCATTCTTTGAACATTTTAAAAACATATTCTATATGGTAATGTTCCCAAATGTGGATTTTGGATAATGTAAATAGAATTTATGAGGAATTTGATGTTAGAGAGGTGAATATTAGTGGATCCTAAAAAGACATTGGTAGTTATTTCTTTGGTAAGTGTGTAAATTTTGACTGATTCAATTGGTAAGTGTGTAAATTTTGAATTTATAAACAATTATCTGACTTATTTTTAGGAACTAAAGATGTGGTTAACTATAGAAGAAATTTTGATTCTTTCTGAACCAGTTTATGGTCATGATTATTTCATTGATGGTTCTAGTAAGGTTTTAGGATGTGTCTTAATGTATAATAAATTGGTGTTTCCCTATGTCTCTTTCGAGTTTAACCCTCTTGATAATAACTACCTTACCTGTGATCTTGATTTTGAATCAGTTATTCATACACTAAAATTACGGTGACCCTACTTATTTGGAGATAGGTTTACTGTGTATTCTAAATATAAGATTGTCAAATATATTTACACTCATAGGGATTCCAACATCAAATAGAGGAACTGGGTATAGTACCCATGTACATTTTATTTTTATATTTTTTACACCCCTAGGAAAAAAAATTGGTTATTGATATGATAAGCAGAATGTTTCCAGCAAAACCATGATGACATCGGTTAAAGAGTGGTCTCTAATGAGAATGTTTAGATGATCTTGGGAGTATAAGAGGTTGGTAGGATGTTTTTATTTAATTTTATTAATACCATGTCATCTTTTTATTATCAAGTTCAGCTCGATCCGGTGACACACACTGATTTTCAATTCTTTTTTAAAATCCCATGTGGTTTGGAGACCTCGGGTGAGTGGACTCAAATTTCTAGTGGTACTTAATGATTAAATAGTATGATGGTTGTTTCATTTTACCTAAGGAAGGAGTGGATGAAAATTGTACAATGGTCTTGTGGGTTTATCAACTGTAGGGATCCCATTATGTATCATGACATGAGACAATAGTGTTGGTGGTCGGGGATGAGGTGGTCGAATGTGGATTTTTTTTTTGCATTGCCTTACTTGTCAAAGAATTAATTTATAACACCAAAAACTTTTGGGTTTTTTTAGTACCTTAATCAGTCTAGTATAGAAGTGGAATAATATTTTAATTTATTTTATCATTTTTCTTTCATTAACTCATATTTTTAATGATAGGATATGGTTGGTAATTTATCTACTCATGAAATCAAAACATTTTTTTCTATAAAGTAGATAGTGAATGTGAAACAAATTGGGTGATTTTATATCCAATATATTAGGATATTTCATAGGGCTCTCTCTAATGTTGTATCTGATAGGGAACTCTGGTTCATGTACAGGTTTAGGAATTGTTTGTGGAAGGTAATGGGTTCCATAATTAGATTGAGAATGGATTATCATCCACAAACAGATGGATAGACAAAATGGTATATCCATGTTCTTGAGCATATGTTTTAGGATTTTGTTCTTGATTTTGGAGTATCTTGGGAACATCATTTTACTCTGGTCAAGTTTTCCTATGAAAATATTTATCATACCTTGATTAAGAAGGATCCCTCTAGTTCTTTTTTTGGGTATCCATGTATATCTCCCATGGGTTGGGAAACATTGGGATATCGATCCTTGTTTAGGCCATGTCTTGTGTAAGAGATGATATATATAGAAAAGTTGATCTTGTGGAGATTAATCATGGATAATAGTTTTCAAAATTTAATGTGAATATTAATCATTGTTAAATATATTTTGAGGTTAGTGATCTGGTTTTTCTTTGAGTTTCACCTCTCTTGGGACATAATTAGTTGGGTATGTAGTGTTGTTTGGCACTGAGGTTTTTGTGTCCCATTGAGATCATTATCAGACTGGGAAAGGTTTCTTGTTAGTTGGGATTACTATCTAGTTTGAATTATATCCATAATGTATTTCTTGTTTTAGAGCTGAGGAGGTATGTATTGAATTTTTACCATGTTATTGGATGGGAGTATATTTATCTTGTTATGACACCACTATGGTTTAGCAACCATTTCAAATTATGGATCGCTAATAGAAGGTGCTACGTTGTAAAATGATTCCTCTAGTTCGGGTACTATGGAAGTGTGGAAGGTATAGTCAATATATGTAGATCGTAAATACAAATTTCATGTAATGGTTTCCAATAAGATTCCATGAATTTGGTTCATGGTGAAATTTTTATACACTGTATATTTGGGATACACATCATGAAATGTAAAAAATCGTATTTTAATAAAAAGTGGATAGGTTTTTCAGCATTTTGAACATTTGTGGGAGTCACATCATAAAATTTGATTACATGCCATGTAAATATCAGGATTTGTGGGATTTAAGGTACCATATGATTGTTTTTAATTTCATTCAACCATGCATCCTCACTCTCTCGATGTAAAGCCCAACCTTGGTGATTTTAGAGATCTTTGCTCCTTCCAGATCATTTGTTCAGTGATCGACCATCAGGGTTCTTCAGTGTACCTCTCTAGGAAAGTGATCCATCAAGTTATAAATTCCTTCGGTTTTGGTCAGTAGGTTAACTATGGAACCCTGATATTTTATGATATATATTGTTTTTAATTTCTTTTATGTTTTTTCTGGCACGATACACCGTGATTAGTTTTCATTATACCCAACACCATATTAGATTGCGGTATACAGAACACTATTATTAGCTTGTGTTATACACAATTTCAAGTTATTTTGATATTATTTATTTTACACAACACCTTTTATAAGTGAACAACAAAATATTATAACCTATTCATTATAATGGTGGGTATAAACAATATTAACTTTTTCTGAAAAACAATTTAAATGAAAATAAGTGAGTCTATAAAATAATAAAATCACCCTTTATGGATTTTATTAACAAAAATTATACTTAATATATTCAATATAATTTTTTAAATTTATCTTATACGTTTTCTAGACATGATATAGGAATAGGATCAATTTTCTGGATAAAGATGTATTTTTTAAAAAGAAAATGTAGTATTCCCACCCTTTGATGGAGAACCTATTTTAAATATTTTCATAAAAATTTTATATATTATATTTAACAAAAAAATATAATTTTGAATAGGGTTATAATAATTTTATTTGGAATAATTTTTTATATTTTTCTGATAAGTTTAAAATTTTGATGAATAGTAAAATTATACTAAATTTTATTTGAAAAAAAATCATCAAAATATTTTAGGTTACAAAATTAAATTATTGAATGGTTTTAAATTATAAATATAATATATTTTAATCATTAAATATAATCTATGTCATTAACATTAATTTTACATAGAATTCAGATGTAAAAACAATACAATCTTCGGCAATGTTTCAACTTTTAAAAACGCATTCTCTATTTCTGAAAATGGGAATAATTTTAAATTAATCACTGAACCTGTTGTGTTTTGAATTTTGAAAAATGGATTCCATATTTATAATCATTAGGAACAAATTATTTATATAGGTTTTTTTATTTTTGGGCATTATAAATAGTAAATTCATTAATTTTTATTAATATGGTAAAGGGGTAAAATAGGTAATTAATGGTAATAATGATTTTATAAAATTATCAAAACACTTTTCTTAATACCATTGTATGAGTTTTTTTTTGACCTAAATCATCATTTGGTAGAAATGGTGTCTTTTAAAATACACTTGGATGATATTAGAACATTTAATTTAATTTATTTAAAGAAAAGTTAAATATGGCTCACTGAAATTTTAATAAATAAACCATTTTTTTATAAATTTATAAAGAAGATAATTTAAATTATAAAAACTTATATGAAATATTTAATGTTTTTCTTTATCTTGGTAATTTATTTTTTATTTTTAGGAAATATATAATTACCTTAAATTCTTATACTTCGATGGTGTACAACTAAATTGATTGATGAGAAATCAATAAAAACAATTATTATTAAAATGATAATAACAGTAAAAAGACCCAAAAACATTCTCAATACTTATTGTTATAGTATATTTCTACCATAATCATCCAAAGGTATATTTATGGACCATTTGGATTCATATGGAAGAGATTGTGACACTTATAATATTTTATTTCAAGTCATGTTAAATGTTTCCAATTCATAATTTAATAAGTATAGAATTTTTAAGTATGAATTTTATATAAGATTCAACTAAAGTATTATTAATAAATATAATATATTTATATTCATCATATTATATTATTTTAAATTTTTACCTAAAAATTATGTATATTAAATAATTACACAAAACTGATGTAGTAATTATTTTATTAATTGAAATATCGCATTAAGGTTATTAAAAATATTAAAAAAAATATTATTTAGGATAATTAATATATCCAATTATTTTTAATGATGACTTATACCACATAAGGATATAATCAAATAAATTTTTTATGATAACATTTTATCTTGATAATTTTAAAAATCCATGAATTGAATAGTTTCAAAACTGACACTATTGTTCTTTTGTCAAAATAATGTAATATTAAATTATTTAAAAATCATAAAAATTTTAAAAAATATATAATAATTATTATATGGTCTAAAATGGTCTAATTTACTAATTTATGATCTAATTTAAATAAAATAAATAAATACTTTACCCTTTTAATATTGAAATATTTGTTATCATAATTAAAATTAAATAGAATAACAAAGTGTTACATAATATTATAATGTTTAATTTGACATAAAAATTGTATCAAAATTATTAGTTTATTATATTACAACTCTATATAATATATTGTTCTAAATTGGGAAATTTTTGTGTTTTTTATTGTTGTTTGATTTTATTGTAAATTATTATTTTTGAGGTTTCCAAAAGTACCCCTCACCTCAATTATAAAATGAAACATCATCCCTCACTTATTAACAATAATATGAGCCTTCAAGAACATCCATCCCAACCATTTTACTTTCTCAACTTCCCCAGTTACATTCTAGTGGTTCTTTTCTCCTTTAAAAACCAACTATAGCACTCTATGAGGACATTTAGAGGAAGTGTGTCGAAGAAGAGGAAATCACCTCTACCGATTCTTTGAAACTTCTTTATTCCTCTACTTCCTATTCATGTTTTATTTCATTATAAAGTAATAACTATGGTATAAATTATATACTAATATTTTATTATAAATATGAAAAAATTATATTCCACCTTCTATCCATCCATCAAAAAAAATGAAATCAACATGCTGCGTACGTACGGCATACCATCTCCATGTTGTGGTGTAATCTGTTTTTCACCACACTTGAAATGGATGGGTATAATGATGGAAATAATAACTATATAATATTATTATAACAAGGTATTTATTTTGGAAAAATATATATACCATCCACATCGTTACTATTTCATAATTAAAGGAATGATATAATTGCTTGTGCGTATGTACGGCCTACCATATCCAAGATGCACTCTGATCCATTCTACCTGATATCCATTAAATCATGACTATATAAATGTAATGAATAAATGCAACTTATATATATTATGTTAATATCATTTTTTAAGTACATAACTATGATCTAAGAAAGAGAACCAGAACCTATTCGACAAAACATGCCTGAGAAAATAAAGTTGTTAATACTTGAATAATGAGTAATAAAAAATATTATTAACAAACGAATGATAATATAATCATATATGATATCATAAAAATGAATATGATTTTTGGAATAAGTTAATGAAATTATTTAAATCATTATATATGAGGTTTGGATATATACAAATGGTAGCAGACCTAAGGTAGGGGATAATTTCGTAATATCATTTTTATCCAAGATTGTATATATATAAGTATTTACTAGGGTATATTTATCATCTACGCCCATGTTTTTTAAATATGTAATATTATTTCTATTTTATACAATTTTTTGAAGTCAATTTTACCCATTCTTAAATTTTTATTAAATGGTATGAAAGGAATATTTTGTTGTTTTCAATAAGATGTACTTTTTGACTTTTCCAAAAAATGTATGGAAGAATGATTTTTTAACTTATACGTTAATGATGGATTTTTACGGTCTCATGATGCCTTATTTACATGAATATTCTCTTAAAAAATTTCAAATTTATTTTCAAATAAATTCTTTTCTTTTAAAATTGTGAGGCATTTTGAGAAAATAAAAAGTATTTAAATAAGAAAGGATATTTTCCTCAAGATTTAATTTCAAGTGTTTTATCAAAATTGTTTTTTATATAAGAAGAAACACTTTAAATGTTGTTATGTTTCTATCCATATTATTACTATGATTTTATTTTTTTAATGATGGAATTATATTTTAGAGAAGTTATGTTATGGTGGAATTATGTTTAAGAAATCCATTTTATTTCATAGGTTATGCTATGATGAATGATTTATTTTTTTGTGGAACTTGTAAGACTTGTTTCATTATAAGATGAGTGGGACCTATATATCCCTCCAATTCATTGGTTAATTATTTATATCTCATGATATAGACATGAATGAAATAGAAAGTAAATCTAGTTTAGTAATATAGGGCTGGAATGGGGGGTGAACCCAGTTCAGTAATGGACTTTTTCCACTGTGATGGTCTTGTAAATGAGCCTTGCCTAATATGGAAATGATTTTATATCCTTATGTGTTTTCAAAAATTCTATATTTTATGAGAATATTATTTTATCATGGTAAGGTTCATTTAGGTTTTTTTCCTTACATACTACCATGCTTTATTTTAGGACTCAAGATTTTGATATTCAAAATATAGGTTTGTGTTTTTACATTATTATGATTATGTTTTGTTTTATGTCCACCATGTTTAACCTTAATAAGAATTTTATCTCACCCTTATTATGTTTTCTTTTCCCCAGGATATAAATAAATATTTAAGGTAGGAAAACTGATGGAAAATATCTCTAGAGGAGATGTTGAAAATCTTTCACTAAGCTAGAAGAATGTGTTTTGAGTTTCCAAAGACACTAAACTAGTACAGTATTTAGGCATCTATTTTTGTAATGTATTAAGTATTCCTCAAAAGAAATTTAATGTCCATGTACATCAATCTTGGGTCATTAGAGTTCTTATCAGAGTGAATGTTTAGTTTACCATTAGAAATGTGAAAAATTTAGTGAGATCCCAAAAGATATTCCTAAGGATACATCTAGGGATGTACATAAAGATAAGTATAACTATAGGTTAATATACTAGAATTATGGTAATGATCATGAATAAATTAGGACTAAACCTAAGACGTTAGAGATTGAAATTACTCCCATTAATTTTGTTGTTTTCCTAGTATGATTTTTTATTCTCACACTCATCTTTTATGGGTTTTAGAAAAAGGATAGAAACATGAGGATTCATGTTAATATAGAATATGATGGACAATGGAATGATATTCCTCATGAAAAAACCAAATGAAATTGGGGTTGGAAGGAGAAAAATCATTATTATTCCTAATAATAAATCATATAATATGATCAATTATCTCAATATTGGTGAGATTACTGGCCCACCAAATTTGAGAAATATGGAGTTTCATGGTGATCGTAGAGGAAATAAAGTTCAATTTTCCTCATGTAAATCACATGGGAAGAGGAATCAGGGAGAATGTTTCAAAGGAACTGAAAGATGATTTGGGTGAGGAAAATAAGAACACAAATCTAGTAATTTCAAAGGAAAAGGTTTAGTTAACACAATGGACAGGGATAATTGTACTTCTAATGAATCAATGACGGTTTAGTGTTTTAAATGTGGAATGTATAGGAATTATGAAAATAAATTCCCTGATTTAATATCACATGAAGAGAATCAACATTGTCATAAGGGTAGTATTTATGTTTCTAATGATAATGAGACTACAAATGATATATGAGATAAAATAATTGTTATGGAATAAAATGATGAATATCAGTCAATGGTTTAAGGAGATAGTGTAATGATTGAATTTTTATAAATAATAAGGTTGTATATGTAATTTTATGGTACTATGGAATAAAGAAACATCTAAGGATTGTTACACTATTGTTTTTCCTTAAGTATTTGAATATGTATGTTGAATGGTACTGGTAACTATGAAAAGTTATTCAGATTTTTTTGGAAAACACATGATATGTGCATAATGATCAGTTAAGAAGATAATGAGATTTTTGGGAGTATTAATGACCTCATGACTGATATAAGGAAAATTTTATATCATGGTTTGAGTATATATAATTTTAATGATTTTTCATATGTTTAAAGAGTAAATTTTTTGACGACTTGTATGTTTTCATTGAGGTTCTATGGTAATTCATGTTGTTACCATGTTTAATGAGAATACATGATTAACTTATTCAAATGTTTGGGATGTGACAACCATGAACTCCCCTATGGGATATGGGAGATAAATGCTAAGATGATTTAGTTCACCTATTTCTAAAGTTGTAGATTTTATATTTTTTGATGGATTGTAAGGTTATAAAATTATGGATAGTTTAATTTATACTATGGTTGAAGTTTGTTTGATTAATGTATTTTCTCACTATAGGTGTACTTATTCATATTTAAAAATATTTTCTAACATTTTTGTTGAGATAGATGGAATGAACTATCATTATATTTATGGATCACATGATCTGGTAACACTTTAGGATTGACCAATTAAACATCATTTATTTAAAAAAGAGATGAAGTGGAAACTGTTCAAGGCATGACAAACATTGAGATTGTACTGAAATCAAGTAAGTATTTATTCTCATGAAAAATTAATTAACATTATTAAAAGGAACCTGAAACCAAAAAATTTATCCTAATACCTTTTTATCTGATGAATCAGAGGTTCCTTTTAATCATTGCAGATTTATGGCTTTCTGGTTGTTAACTTTCTCCAAACCTTGTCCCCTTTCAATATCTATCAGTTGAAGGTTAGATTTTTCTTTCATATCCATGATTTCACTTTTGACCTATATTATTCTATATGGAAACTCAGTAAGGATTTACTTTTGTTATCTGATATGTTTCTATCATTCCTTTCTAAAATAAAGTTTTAGTATTCCTTTTTATGATGTCGGTTTCTATGAAAGAAACATTCAATTAGTAAACCTTTTATAACCCCGATGAATTTTGAGGGCAAAATTTGTTTTAATGGTCATATAATGTGACACCCTGATATTTTATGATATGGATCCTTTTTAGTTTTTTGATGTCTCATGGTGTACGCTACACTAAGGTCATATTACTCTAAACTTAACTCTGTATTAACTTGCGGTATACGAAACACAATGCTTGGATTTTTTTACACAAAATTTAAAGTTCTTTTGATAGAATTAAATTCATTAAATACCATGTAGGATTGAATAACTAAATATTATATCCTAATCAATATAATGGCGGGTATGAGTAGTATTAACTTTCTTCTAAAAAATAATTTAAACGCAAATAAGTGAGTCTATAAAATAGTTAAATCACTATTAGTGGATTTTATTAATGAAAAATCTATTTAATATATTCAATATAATGTTTAAGATTAATCTTATATTTTTTATACATATGATATAGGAATAGATTTTATTTTTCAGATAAAAGAATGATTTTTTAGAAAAAATGCAGTATTATCACCTTTTGACGGCGCACCCATTTTAAATCTAGTTTTTGACACTTTTATATATTATATTAAACAATACTAACTCCTTATTTGGAAGTGGGATATTAAAATTTTCTTTGGATTAAAATTTTATATTATTTTCAGAAGTTTTAAATTTTGATGAATATTAAAATTATAATAAATTTTAATTGAAAACAAAATTTTTCATCAAAATAATTTCTTTTATTGACTTATATTATTAAAATGTTTTAAAGTAAATTTAGAATAAATTTTTATCATTAAATATAATTTATGTCATTATCATTAATTTTAAATTGAATTTTGATGTAAAAACTTTTCAATCTTTTTCAATGTTTTAACTTTTAAAAATAAGTTCTCTCTTTCCGACAACAAGAATAATTTTAAATTAGTTACTAAAAATTATGTTTCTGAATTTTAAAAAAATGGATTCAATATTTTTAATTAGTAGGCTCAAATTGTGTAAATATATTTATTTTATTTTTGGTCATTATGAATATTAACTCTTGTAATTTCTATTAATATGGTAAAAGGGTAAATCTGGTATTTAAGGGTAAGAATAATATTATAAAATTACCCTAAATCATTCATTAATATCATTGGATGAGTGTTTATAGACCTAAATAATCCTTTGGTTGAAATTATTTCCTTTGGAAGCCACTAGGATGTGATTAGAACATTTATTTATTTTATTTAAAGAAAAGCTAAATATGTCTCACTCAAAATTTAATAATTAAACCATTTTTTTATAAAGATATACAGAAGATAAATTAGATTATAAATAATTATTTTAAAGCTACAATGTCTTTATTTATAAAGGTAATTTATTTGAAATTTTTAGGAAATATATAATGACCTTAAATACTTATTCTTTGATGGTGTACAAATTAACTAATTAATGTGAAATCAACAAAATAATTATTATAAAAACTCTAATAACAGTTAAAAGACCCAAAAACTTTATGAATTTTTATTGTTAGATTATATATAGATCATATTCATCCAAGGGTTGAGTTATTGGCCATTTGGATCCATATGGAATAGATTGTGACACTTTTATTATATTATTTAAAGTTATGTTAAAGTTGACACATTCATAATTTAATAAGTATAGCATTTTTAATATTGAATTTTACAAAATAAAAATGATAATACAAGTATTATTATGAAATATAGTATATTTATATTCATAATTTTATTTTATTTTTAATTTTTTCCCATCAAATAAGTATATTAAATAATTATACAAAACTAATGTAGTAATTATTTTATTAATAGAAATATGAAATTAATGTTATTAAAATTATTAAAATAGATATAATTTGAGCTAATAAATAGGTCCAATGATTTTAATATATGACCTATACCCAATATTAATATAATAATAATAAATTTTTCTATGATAACATCTTATCTTGATATGTTTTAAAATCTATGAATTGGGAAGTTTCAAAATTGACACTATTGTTGTTTTCTCAAAACAATGTTTATTAAATTATTTCAAAATCATAAAACATTTTTAAAAACAATATAATAAATATTATATTGTGTAATATAATCTATTTTACTTATTTATTTTCTAATTGACATTAAATAAATAAATATTTTACCCTTTCAATATTGATATATTTGTTATATTAATTAAAATTAAATCGAATAACAAAGTGTTAATTAAAATGACAGTTTTTTAAATTGACATAAATTACTTGTCTAAAAATTATTGGTTGATGATATTAAAAAACTATATCATCTAATATTATATATTGTGACATTTTTGAGGTTTTTGAGTGGGTTTTTATTTTATTATAAATTAATATTTTTTGGGTTTCCAAAAGTCCCCCTCACCTCAATTATAAAAGGGCGCCTCCTCCCACACTTCTTCACTTCTATTTGAGCCTTAAATCTTGTCCATGCACTATAATTTTCCCTCATCAACTAACTTAGTTACATTATAGAGGTTCTTTTTATCTATAAAGACCAACTATAGTGCTCTAAGAGAAGATTTAGAGGAAGCACGTCAAGAAGAGGTAATCTCCTTTACCGATTATTTCAAAATTATTTCTTCTTCTAAAACCTCATCCTAAGTTGTTTAATTATAAAGTGATAAATTAAGTATAAAATATACAATTATATGTTATTATAATTTTAAAACAACTATATTCCACCTTTTATCCATCCTACAAAAAAATGAAATAACTATGTGTGTGTGCGTACGGGTAACCGTCTCCATGCCGTGGTGTAATATGTTTTTCACCACCACATCAGTTGGATGGATATAATGATGGAAATAATAAAAATATATGATTATTATAACAATTTATTTATTCTGGAAAAATATATATACCATCCACATTGATACCATTTCATATTTAAAGGAATGGTATCACCGCTTGGGCATACATACTACCTATTGTATCCATGATACGATACGATTAATTCAACGTGATATCTATTAAATAATGTCTATATAAATTTAATGAATAAATAAATATGATTTATATTATTTTAACATCATTTTAAAATGATATATCTATGACATAAGAATAAGAACCTAAACTTGTTTGACAGAACTTGCATCATAAAATGAAGTAGTTAATACCCAAATAAAGAGTAATAATGAAATATTATTACCAAATAGATGATTATATGATCATATTTAAAATCATAAAAATTAATAAGATTATGTATTAATTCAATGAAATTATTTAAATAATTATATAAGAGGTTTGGTTATATATAAATGATAGGGGACCAAAGGTAAGGGATAATTTTTAAATCTCATTATTCTCTGAGATTATTTATATGTACGTATTTATTGGGGTATATTTATCATCCATGTCCATGTTTCATAAATATGTAATGTTATTTCTATTCATATAAAAAAATTAAATTTAATCTTACCCATTGGTGAATTTTTTTAAATGGTATGAAAGGAATCTTTTGTCGTTTTTGGTACGATGTACTTTTTGACTTTTCTTAAAAAATTACGATAAGAATATTTTTTTAAATTGTACGACATGAATGTATTTTTATATTTTAATGAAGTATTATTTCATGATTCCTAACTTATATTTTTTCAAGGTTATTTTCATATAAACTATTTTCTTTTAAAATATCATGGTGTTATGAGAAAAGAAAACATATCTGAAGATGAAATGATATTTTACATAAGAATTAATTTCATGTTTTTTTATCAAAATTATATTCCATCTAAACTGACACTATTTAAATATGGTTATGTTTTTATCCCTATTATTAATGTTATTTGATTTTTTTAATTAAGTAATAATATTTTTATGGATTATTTTATGGTATAATTATGTTTATGAAACCCAATTTATTTCATGGGTTATGATACGATGAATGATTTAGTTTTTTGTGAAACATGCATGAATTATTTCATTATGAGATGTGTAGGACCTATATCTTCATCCAATGCTTTTGGTAAAGATTTATATCACTTGATAAAGACATAAATCGAATGTAAATTAAATTTTGTTCAAAAATATAGGGCTATAAGGAGGAGCGAACTCGATTCAATAATGAAATTTTCCCGTTATGATGGTCTTAGAAATGAGCCTTAGCTAATATGGAAATATTTTTATATGATTATTTGTTTTCCAAAATTTTATGCTTTATTCTAATAATATTATATCATATATAATGTTCCTTTATTATTTATTACTTATGTACTTCAATGTTTTATTTTATGACTCAAGATTATGATATACAAAATATTGATTAATGTTTTTGCATTCTTATATTTATGTTTTATTTTATGATCTCCATGTTTACCATTTTTGAGAATTTGATCTCAACATTTTTTTGTTTTATATTTCCAAAGATATAAATAATGGTTTTAGGTAGGAAAACCGATGGGTAAGATCTTTATGGGAGATTTTGAGGATCTTTTACCAAGATAGAATAATGTGTTCCAAGTTTCCAAAGACATTAACTAATATGGTATTTGGGAATCTATATGTGCAATGTATTATGTATTTTGTAAAAGAAATGTAATTTCTAAGTATTTAAAGCTTTTTTTGTTAGATTAACCATGTTTATAGTTTGTATGCATGATCAGATAGTGTTTTCTACCAATCCATTGTAGTTTATTATGGTTCATTTTATTTCCAAGGATCGTCTCTTGGTTTCCAATCATTGTTGTCGAAAATGGATTGTTTTAAACCATTTTTGGGTTGTTGCTTATATATTGTGGGTTAGTTCAATGAATTAATTATTTTAACTAATAAATTCCTTCTAGTTGTTCATTTAATTAAATTGATATGTGGTTTCAAAGGATTTCATGGAAGGATAATTTTTTTTAATGGAGTTTTCTTGAAAAAAATATTATGTTCTGATTTGGAAATGGATTTTCAAATGCTGAGAAAGATTTTATTTATTTCAAAATTGATTCATAAATTTTAATAAGAGGTTCAAAAAAAATTATTTTGACAAGAATTAATCTTTGGGAACCTTAGGTGAATCAAGAAAAATACAAAGGAAACCTTAGTGTGTCTGTGTCTGTGTGTGTGTGCCACCACTAGTGGTTGTTTTTTTTATATCGACTAACAATGGAAAGAATAGATATCATTTAGATGTAATGTTTTCCCTTGTTTATGTTATTTTATTTCTAGTACATTTTTTACCACATCTAAGATCTAAAATGATAGTTTTCCAGGAAATTTTCATATTTTTATCTCATCATGGTTTTTATTATTAATTTTTTCTCATAGGTTTTTATATGTGGTTATATCACATGACATATCATGATGGTACTTCATGGATAGGTGGTTAATTTCATTCCTTATGATTTATAGATATGATTTCTTAATTTATCCCTCCACATTTCATATTTATGATTCAAATAATATGAACGGATATTATGTAAGGTAAATGGAAAAATATTTACAAATTGATTGGATTTATGAAAATAACTTGTGAAAATATTTTTATCTTATAAGATATAATTGTTTCGTTCTTGATATTATACCTTGTAGAGACTATGTGGAGGTATCCTACATAGTGTTGTGATCACACCATACTTTCTCCATTAAGCAGTTTTTTATATTGAATTTTTGGATTCCGATAATGGTAAGGGAATCATGTAGCATGTTGGATTCTCTTATTGTTTAATCCTTCATTTATGGTTGGATTTGAGGTGACTATTGGTCACATGGTGAATTTATTTTTTAATTATTCATAATTTCTAGTTTATCTAATTTGTATTGGTTTGTATGAATCTTGTTGTATATTTTCCCATCCACATAGTACTATGGTTTTATTTATTGTTTCATTATATTGCATAATTGTTCTATTTTCTTAATTCACCGCACAATGTGATGGATGGCTCAGGTGTATGGTTTGGTTGGACCAAATTAGTCTATTAAAATATGGTAGAGTGGTCCACTCATTGATTCTAGAATTTTATTGATCATTGTTCTCATTTGAATTTTTCTAACATCTATGTCGATATCTATATGAACCATTGATTAGACTCATGTTCCCATATCTTTGTTTTTAATATAATTTCATGGTTATCGAATTTTTGGCATGTCACCTCTTCCTTTTTTGATATATAATGGAAAAAATTGTTGAGATATTTTTTTATAAAATAACACATTTTTTATGTTTTGAATAATTGTTACTCTACATTAAATTGTGAAAAAATATTATTGACAAATATCAATGATTTTAGTAAGTGTTAAAAAAGAACAACATTAACCACAGAAATACTAAGTGCTAATATAAATTTCCCTTTAGAAGTTATTGTTATTGCTTTGATTAACATTGGTATTTATTGGTGAAAATCATATCACATATAAAGAATTTATTTTATAAAATTATTAATTCAAGAATAAATATGTTAAATACAGATAGAGAGACACGTAATCTTATAAGTACTATATTTCACTGTGTGATTATCCTTCTTATATATATATAATGTATATTATATGTATCTCTCTGTCTATATATATATTATATGTATATAAATTATATTTATATATATAACATATGTTTATATGATTCTTGTAGCATATATATATATGCTCATTTAATTCAAAAAAAATATAACTTTAATTTTTACATTAATTAGAAAATCAAACAAAGATGTAATTAAATCTAGATAATTTCATAACTAAATTTCTTTTTGATGTTATTAATAAATATATTTTTTATATGTTGTAATTATTTAAAATAATATTAATAATTAATATACTTTCTAAATGATATTAATAATATTTTATATCAAAATTATAATATAGTTAACAATATTAAACAAACACACACACATATATATATTCATTATTGATATATTTTTTAATATTAATAATATTATTTTTATATGATCATTAAAAATATAATTTTTTAATATATAATTTATAATTTTATAAAAATAAAATTAATTATACAAATATTAATAAGACTGAATAGTATTTTTTAATTGTGATCGAAAGTAAATTTCAAATTTATATTTAATTAGTGTTATATTTTAAAATTTTGTGTATTTGAATATAATCATTAATTTTTTTAAATCCAAAATAAATCATATAAAAATTTTATTCAACTTTATAACTCATAAAAAATTTATAGTTTTATTAATAATATATGAATATGATTAATAATTATTAATATTTTATATATATATTTAATGACACATTTGTGTTTATATGTCAATATTAATGTCTTGACCCCCCTCCCCACAAGGTGTACGCCTCTAGGTCCGACAATGTGAGAAGATATATAGTGACACCTAAGTCTAGCCTCCTGTAAGCCCGAGATGGAGACTAGTAATGAAGGTGTAGTAAATACATATATGAGAAGCATTACCCTCTAAGAGAACACATGCGGAAAAGAGAGATAAGATAGACACCAATAAACTCCACATCAGAATCCAATATAAAATAAAGTTCAAGTGCCCAAATGAAATCTCATTCAAGAACTACTACAACTGAAAAAAAGAACTACAAGTACCAAAATAAATGTAAATATTATGGAGACCAGAAAGCTCAAACAACACCTACAAAACTCACAAGCTAGTTGTAAGCAGCCTGATCTTGAACCTACTCCTGCTGACCTAAAATAATAGATTTGTATATATATAGGGTGATTATAACATTATACTAAGTTGGATACTCACTAGATCCTCTCTTGAAAAATATAAAGAAATCATGATAAAGCACAGTGAACAAAAAGTGAAACTAACTCGTTACCTAAATAGGTATAATCAGTTCCCAACATCACCATGGGTAATCCCACAAAGTATCGCATACAAGAGGATATAATATAATAAATGAGATCAAGGGTGCCCTACTACTACTTCTCTACTAGTTTTCCACTCTTCCCCAATTTCATACGCCCTTAGCAGCTCTCTCAAAAAAGAAATCCTACAGACACCTGGTCAAAGCACCACAACGTGCACCTCATGAAACACACCAATACATCCATGTAACCAAAATTAAACATGTAGTTTCTAGGATCCAATATATCCTGTATAACATGTATTATACATCGAGTATCGAACCTCAAGCCAAAACAACCCATACACCAAGTAAGGATCCTCAATCCATCATAGCCTATAAACAATATACCTATAGTAGTCGTTATAAAAACTATATCTAGAATATTTGTGTGTGAAATAACCACAATCCATTACATCCATTTACCAAAATATATAGGGAAATATGACTGTTGTGCATACCATCACAAGTAACTACCAAGAGAAGTGTACCGAGCAATAGGGGGTCATCTACACCCATCCTCCCTCTATGGTGATTGAGAAAATACCCCAACCATGTTCCAAAATCCATGTGTTGTGAGTTACCCTAACTGAAAGGTTGGATTGGTGTATAAAAACACAAAAATTACATGATATAATATATCTCACATCCACACTATAGGAATAACCTATCCTCAGACTCAAGTGTTGCTAACATTTCGTGGAGTCCTGCCTACCACTACTCAGACCAGATATATTATATACACACAACCATTTAAAGAGATACATTAAATTATTTTTTACCTTTTCATCAGTTTCACTTTATGTTAATTAATTATTTAACCATTAATTACTCATTAAAATTTTCTACAATAAATTTGATGACATTACAAAAAATTCTTATGCCCTCCAGGAATAAGTAAATGGAGTCCAAAAATTCTTAGAATTATAACCTCAACATTGCATCCTAGAAAGTTCCAACACTATAGGTTATACATTTATTCATTTATTAACAACATTACTTTCCATTTTAATGGATACTCTTAGAAAGAATCATAATCCACTAAATAGGTATACAATCAAACTCATCTATTAGCCTCAACTATTGGGGAGAAGAATGAAGATAAAAAAATAACTTGGTCGTCAGCCAAAAAACAATTTCTAACAAACATACAACTTTAATATCAATACTTAAGACCATATTCAACCCTTTTTCATACCTTATGTCCTCCTTGACACCCAAATAAATATCCTAGTTCATCCCACCATCACACGCATCCACTACCACCACAACAACCATCCCCCCTCCCCCATATACCACAGTAGCCCTCCAAGATCAGCCATCATAAGATCACCTCAAATTTGGGCCTCCTGACCCCATATACCACAACATCCCTCCAGTCTCAGCTATCCCAAGCTTACATCGCATTTGTTCCTCCCTTCCCTATATCACAAGGCTCATATCTAGAGCCCAATATAAGTAGAAGGAAACAAATATAAAAACTCATCTCTTCACCTTAAATAAAGGCATTAAAACTTCACACAGAATGATACCTCATGGATCCAAAGTATAAGGAACTCGGACTTCATAAGCATTCATGAAAATAAGTCCCTAAAAAGTCACTAAAATTTATCACACAACTAATTCTTATTCCATCTTGAATTAACCAATTCATTATTCATAGGTTCCAACTATAGGAAACCTATAAATCAAGCTTACACAAGATATCAAAAATTAATTAACCAATTTATTTAACAAAACTTTAACTCTTTAATAAAATAGCATCAACAATATTCACATATTTATTCAATTCCATTAACACATGGAAGATCAAATAATTTAGGAATACCTATAACATTAAGATTACAACACACCATATTCATTAAACAAGACTCTATATTCTTTTAGACAATTATTTAAACAATTAATTCTAGTATTGTGTTCATTAACTATTTAACATGATAATCCAAGAATAAAAATACATCATAGGTACCAAACTATTTTGAAAATCAACAGGCAAATCTTTATTACGGTATAAAATAGAATCATCATCATGCTATCAATACCAATTCTTTAATATAATTCAAGTAATTATTAGGTTGATTTCATTGGCATTGAAATGGATAAATCATGCTCAATTTATGATTGTACATAATTATATATTCAATAAATCCCCTACCTAAAAAAGGGTTTCAATTTTTTTCAAGATAATGAACCAAAATTTTGGATCCCAATCACCTATCCCGTAATAACTTCATCCACCCAAGGAAGCCACACCAAAACCATGCAAAAAACAACCAAAATAACTCCTTTATAAACACGGATATCAAGTTCCATTTCATGGTAAATATAAATAAGAGAAAATAGATTTAAGAAACCATAAAAATGGATGTATAACATACCTTAGATCAAAGACAGGTCGAAGGAGGGAAGCAAGAGATCAATCCTTGTCAAAGGAATTCACAAAAAGTGAAAGAGGGGGTTTCCGGGTCTCTTGGAATTAGGATAGAGATATTACAGTTTTAGGGTTTGACAAACTCAAGTGGATGAAAATGTTTAATGGATACATCATCATGGATTTAAATGATGTGTAGTCCCATTTCATGTCATTTAATCCTCACGATTTGGTTTCCACCAAAAAATGCACCGCCGTTTTATTTTTTTACCCAGAAAACATACATGTCATGAACCAGACATACCTGATGTGTAATTCTTAAACAGTTTATAATTCTTACACAACTTGTAACTCTTCCTATTTCCATAATTTTATATCCAAACTCTTCTAGGATTCCGTCAATCACCTCATTCTTCAAAAACATGTCGATGGTCGATCCACATGGATCTAAGGCCTTATATTAGATACCTCCCAAAGCATTCTAGTCCTCGAGAAACCAATAACATCCTAGTTGGGAAATAGAAAATGGATGTTCAAATAGACACCCCACAAGATGCCTCTCAAGGATATCACCACTATAATATCTCAACCAAATCACCATGGGAATAATGAAAAACCACACCACAATCATAACCATCTCATAAGAACTCTCCCAGGGAAGATACTTGTCAAAGAGAGTAATCCATAACAAGAAAAAAGAGATAGGAATCTCAAACAACCAGAAAAGGTATCCAAGCACAAAACATAAAACATTAGAAGAGGAGATCCAAAAATTGAACAAATTAGGTTACTAATCATGTGTCTGCATCTCATGTTCCAAGTTACTATCATTTGGTATACTATGACACCACAAAACATGAACCAAGGGGGTAGTATTCCAGTGCAACAACATCTTTTAGAAGTCCTAGATCTCTATAGGCTACTCCTCTAAGGTCACATCAACATCAACATCTATCTTTCCCAAATTGATGACATGATACTCACTATAAAGATAATTATGGTGTTAAAACAAGTGAAAAACATCATGTATCTGGATCATCTTTGGGGGAAGTGCTAACAGATACACCACAACTCCAATATGAGCTAACACCTCAAGAGGCCCAATAAGCGGGAGAAAAATCTTACTCCCCAGACAAAACCTTTGATGCACATGATGGGGAGTCTTCTTCAAGAACTCATGATCCCAAATGTGGAACTCCATGGGTATCCTCTTATCATCGTCATAGGATTTATGATGATCTTGTGATTCTTTATTTCACTCGTGAATCACCTGAACCATCTCTTTTTTATTCTTTACCAGTTCGGGTCTATGATTTGTTGATTCTGTATCCTCAGTATAGCACCATAGAGAACGAAAAGCTCATCCATACAAGGATTCAAACAGCAATATATTGATGGTGGAGTAAAACATATTTTTTTATGAAAATGCTAACAATAGAATGTGCCCATCCATGAACATCCAAAATCCATGACATAAGAGCACAACATGACTTCAAGAGTCTTCTTGGTCCACTATGTCTAACCATTCATATATGGATAAAAAGTAGTGTTATGGAATAGATAAAAACTAAAATCATGATGGAGACCTCTACACACCCTGGAGTTAAAATGAGGATCTCGATTGAAAATGATCATCCTTAGAACCCAGTGGAGTCTAACCACCTCCTCTAGATACTACCACGACAAAACCCCCACTAAGCATGAATCCTTGATCACTATAAAATGGGATGATTTCATCAAATGATCCACTACCGACCAAATATAGTCATATCCCCCCTAATCTTGATTTAAACTGATAACAAAGTCCATAAAGATATCCTCCCAATTCCACTGGGGAATATCTAACAACATGAGCAAACCACCGGGAACACAATGCCTGACCCTCACCTTCTAAACGTATAAACATTGAGACACAAACTCTACAACTGCAAATTTCAAACCAGGCCACCAAAACAGACATCTAAATGTTTGGTACATATTTTTCTTTCTAGGATTTATTGAAAAAGGAGAACTATGTAACTCTCTATGAACCATATCTTTCATCACTAATAGAATATAATTCCTCCCATGAAACAAAAATCAGTGTTCTTCATCATTACACCAGTCAATAGGGGACTTCCAACAAAAAACTCAATCTCTCTAAACCTCTAACTCAAGATCCCAAAATTGGGACTCCTCTTCCTACGGCACCAGAGATGACTACACCGTCATCTAAAAAAGACAACCTATTTCATCACCTTCTCCCATATCCAGGTGAAATGATTAAAGCTCTTCCATAACTCTCTAGGAATCCCCATATTCACACACTACATCACTATGTGACTTCCTTCTTAGTTTATTGTCTATACTATTACCTTTTCCAGGTTTATAAGAAATATTAATTTCATAATATAATAAGAACTACATCTACTGACATTGACACAAGTTCCAGTGACATTGACAGAAAACATGCCTCAGGCTCTTATGATCAATGAAGAACACATAATGATCATTGAGAAGTAACTGTCTCCATAGATTCAAGGGAAACAAAACCACCAGCATATCATGATCATGGGTTACATAGTTACACTCATGGTAATTTAACTTCTAATACCCATAAGAAACTACTGATCTCTACTATATTAGATCATATCCTAACTCACTATGAAAATCATCACAGAAAACCTCAAAATAAACTCCTTCAATTGGGAAAAAAGTAACTTGAGCACTAAAAAACTTCTCCTTTAGATACTCAAAAGCTCTTTGACATTGATAAATACATGATAATTCCTAATCCTTTATATTAAATGATGACAGAGGATTCACAAACCAATTTAATTCTGATACTATCCTCTTCTAACAGCCTAATATACCAGGGAAATGTTGTGCATCTGCCACTATCTTAGGGGATATCAAACATGAAACTGCTTCTATCTTAAACTGGTCCAAAGATAATCCGTAATGGGATAAAACATGCCCCAATAAATGGACTTCTTAAGCCCAAAACTCACACTTCGAAGATTCCCAAAAAACTATTCACAATGAATAACTCCCAAAATAGCACATAGATTCTTTGCATGCTTCTCCTTAGATGGGGAGTACACAGTGATGTCAATGATCAAAACCACCATGAACGTTTATAGGAACTCATAGAACATAACATTCATTAACCCGTGAACACATCAAGGTCATTCATTACACAAAACGGTGACACAACAAACTCTTAATTCCCATGATGTCAAAAAAATGCAATCTTCATGATATCCTCATCCTTCACACACATCAGATTATACCCTAACCACAAATAGATCTTCGAGAACAAACATTCACACTTCAGTTGATCAAATAAATCATCAATCCATGGAAGAGTATAGTGGTTATTCACATTCACTTGGTTCAAGTCATTGTAAACTATACACAAAAACATACATCCATTAGCCTTCTTGATGAAAAAACTGGTTCACCCCATGGTGACACACTCATCTGAACAAAACCACACTACAACAAACCATCGACCCATATACGTAGCTCTCGCAACCTAGAAGGATCCATCCTATACAAAGACATCGATATATGAGACACTTATGGATATATTTTGATACTGAAATTGATCTCTCGTAAAGGGTATAATGCTACAACCTCCTCTAGAAATACATCAACTTATTGTTCTATTACCCTAGGAAACACCGATTTTTGACACTCTGACGAACTAAGCATTAGCTCATCCCTCAAGGATGATAAGGAATGAACTAACCTATGAAGCATATAAGGATCTCTCTCACCAAAAAAAACTTCTAAATATCCACCAGTACTGAATAACTTAACCTGCCTCTTGAATAAATACACAACAACCTACAGCAAATACAACCAATACATGATTTGGATGATGTTTTATGGTTATATCTATAAACATAGGAGATCTCACCAATAGTGTTGCTTTCCTAGAACTTTCTCAGAGTCTCAACATATGTAAAACAAGTGAGGTTGAACTCCAACAAGTGTATTCTACATCAAGGGAAATGGAAGTATCTCTACCACATATACCAAATCATGGAAAAGGGAAGGTGATATCCCAGATCAAACAGGGCATGGGCCTAATTGGAAAACAATCTTAGGGTACCTCGAATGAGGTATGGATTGATCTTCGTTGTCAGTGATAAATGATAAATTTGACCAAGACCTTATCCATATCCTACTTAACAATGATGAATACCACAACCATAGACATTCTCTACTCACAAAGGATGGGAAGAATCATAGGGTTGTCCTATTCCTACCAAATATTCTCTCTATTTATCCAAAACTGGAGAAACATGTCGTTATTTCCTCAGATGGAACTGCCTCAGTGAATGATATTTATGAAGAAAAACTAGTTCACACTGGATGATCATAAATTTTGGGCACTCTCACCAATTATTCACTCATTACCATAAGACAAATATGCATATAATTCATTAGCATAGGCCTTAGAGACTCTTCCCCTAGAAAAACGAAACATTGAGGGTTGAAACTACTCTCATCTGATCAAAAGATCTTCTGTTCGGACAACTGGGAACTCTATACCACACCTCTAAATCATGAGGAATCCTAATGAATCCCTTATAATAGAGATCTAGTTCTAGAGAACATCCCCTAGATGACCTCGTCTCTCAACCGCAACTCAAGATACATCTTCAGCAGAAACAGGGTGACCTTGTGTTGGAACTTTGGATGCAAAGCCTCCTCAAAATTTCTATCCATAGCCTCCTCATCTTGGAAAAGGTATGAATAATATCACCAAGTGTTCTTGAAATTCATCCAGAAATCTCGCACATTGGAGGCCCCTAGCTGAAGGGTAAGCATCTCCTCGAGACTGGCTACCTTCATGGTCAAAGGAAGAAACTATACACTAAACTAGTCTCAAAACTACTCCCTTGAGACTTCCAACTACTCCCAGTCTTTGGGGAACAAGAATCACCATTTCCTCACATCCCACACACAATATCATCACAACCAACAATACCTAGTGCTCCTTCCAAGCATGGACTGAATTGAAGGCAATCTCAGCCTCCTCCAATAATTTTTCTATGAATGCATCTAAAACAGATCCCTCATACCTCTACATACTATGGTGTAGATACTCCTAGAGTGTCATCATCCAAGGTTAATCATTTTCAACCACTACTCCATGCCAGTCTTCTGGTTCAACATACTGAACTTCGTCTACATGAACCTGAAGAGGACTTTGACCTGGATCCGTGCCTAAAAATGAATAAACAATTATTGATCATGACCTAAAATATTGAATTCATTAACATTAACTAATTGTATTTATTAATTAATTTTAGGTTAACCAATACCTAGGACTAGCCAGTAAAAGACTAGAGAAAAGAAGAAGGATGCATGATCCTTTCCTAGGTCTCTACCCAAAAAGAAGCAACACCCCATTTAGTAGCCGTTTTAAGATTAAATTTCCTTGAATCATATCATAGGGGTCCCTAAATACTAAGGTCTAATATGATCTCTCATGTTTATAAATCTTTCTAAACTTCATTTTTACCATTTCCCTACCATCCAACAAAACCTCACTTTTTACTAACTCCAATATCTATATTATCCCTCAAGTAGAGCTCTGATACCATTCTGTCACAACCCCCTCTCAGTAAGTTGTACCCCTCCAGGGATAGTAATGGAAGAAGAAAGTTAGTGACACCTGAGTCATACATCCAGTAGGCCTCGGTTTGGAATCTAGCACCGATGTTATAGTAAAAACACATATGGGAGGCAATACCCTCTAAGAGAACACATTTAGAAGAGAGAGATAAGATAAACATAAATAAACTACTGCTCAGAGTCCAATATAATAGAAACCCCATGTTCACATATGTAAAGTCTGGAAATAACTACTACAAAAGAAATAAATAACTATAGGTACCAAAATAAAAGTAAATATGGAAGTGACCACAAATCCAAAACAGCTCTAACAAACCCCATAAACAGGCATTAAATTTTCTGATCTCCGGACTACTTCGAATGACCTAAATGAAAAAAATTTACAAATAAATAGGGTGAGAATAATAGTATACTCATTGGGATCCTCCCTAGATCCTCTCATGAAAAATTTCAAGAAATAATTATAAAGCACAATGAACAACAAGTAGAACTAACACATCACCCAAATAGGTATAATAAGTTCTCAGCCTCACCATGGATACTCTCACCATGTCTTTCTTACAATAACATATAACATAATAATGAATATCAAGGGTTCCCCATTACCACTTCCCCATAGGTTTTCCATGTTTCCCCAATGTCACATGACCTAAGCATATGTCTCCAAAAAGGATATCCCATATACACTAAGGGAAGAACAACAACTTGAACCTCATACAACACACCACCACATCCACAAAACCAAAAGTATCCAGGTATTTTTCAGTATCCACCATAGACCGTATAAAATGTATCATACATTGGGTATTGCACCTCAATCCATCACAGTCCATACATTAAGTAATGATCCTAAAGACATCACAACTTATACACATTATGCATCTAGTAGTTCTTAGGATACTATATTCAGAACACATGTTTGTGAAATAACCACAAGACATTACATCCTTTTACACACATATATGGGGAAAACTAACCACCATGCATACCTACACAAGTAACTAATAAGAAAAGAGAGAGGAGCTATAAGGGGTAGTCATACATCCATTCTCTCACCGGGGTGTTGGGGAAAACACCCCCAGGGATCAGAATCCCTAGGGTGTCAGTTTCCCTAACCAATAGGGTGGATTAGTGTATAAAAACACAAAATTACATGATGTAATATATCTCATGATCACAAAATGGGAAAACCCTAGTCTAACACTCACCTTAAACTAACATCTCTCAAACTTCAGACTGTCACTCCTAAGACTAGATATCCATTAAGCACACAACAATGTTCCATTCCATAAACGAATAATAAAAATGAGTCCATGACTTCTCAGAATTGTAACCTCAGAATTGCATCATAGAAATTATCAACATCATGGATTAAAAATTTATTAATTTTTTAACAGCATTACCTTCCATATTAATGGGTACTCTATGAAAACAACCTAAGATACCAAACCAGGTATAAATCCAAGCTCATCCAATTTAATCATGTAATAGGGAATTGAATGTAGATAAACAAACAATCAAGCCATTACCTAAAAAAATCAAACATATATCAAACTTTTATATCAATCAGTAAGCCCAGCATAAACTCATTCTATCATTCCCATTAACTTCACCAACACACATATAAATATCAAGATGCATCCCACCATCACAAGCATTAATCACTACCACAACAACTAGGCCTCCACACCCCATATACCATAATAGACCACCAGGATTATCCATTCCAGCACACATCACATTTGAGACTCTCCATACCATATACCACATCATTCCTCCAGGCTCGGCTATCTCAGGATCACATCACATCTGGGACTCCCTTACCCATATCACAAGGCTCATATCCAGAGAACATTACAAGAAGTATGAAATAATATAGAAACTAACTCTTGGCCCTAAAACAATGAATTCATCCTTTAAACACAAATATCCCTTGTGGATCCAAAGCATAAGGCACTCATCCTTCATTAGATCGAGGGAAATTCCTACCTTACAAAGTAACTATCTTTTATTACATGACATATTCTTATTCCAACTTTAATTAACTGATTCGTTATTCACACATTCAAAACATGGGAAACCTAAGAAGCAAGCTAGCACAAGTTTCACATACAAATTAAAAAATTAATTTAATATTTCTTTATTTCCTTTATAAGAAAAATCAACATGCTTCACATCCTAATTCATTTCCATTAACACATGGAAGATCAAATCATTTAAACATCCCAGCAACATTAATATTACAACACACCATATTCATTAAACATGCCTCTTTATTCTTTTAGAAAATTATTTTTTAATAATAAATTTTGTATTTACATTATTTACTAATTACACATGCTAATCCAACCATAAGAAAAATATTATAGATACCACAATATCAAGAAAATAAAGAGGAATCCTGTTATCATGGTATAATAGACCAAAATCGACATGCGATCAATAACATTTTCTTTAATATGGTTTAAGTAATTATTAAGTTAATTTTATTATAATCCAAGGGGATAAGTCATTATCAATTTACGATCTCACATAACTAGGTATATAATGATTCCCCTACCTAAAAAAGGGTTACAATGTTTTTTGCATGAGAATGAACCATCGATGTGGGTCGTGATTGCCTCTCCCACCATAACTGCATCCACCCAAGGATTTCATGCCATAACCACACCAACAAACAACCAAAAAAACTCCTTTTGAAAAAGGAGATCAATTTTCATTTCTTGGAAAAGAGGAATGGGAGGAAACAAATCAAAGAGGCCTCATGAACGGATGTAGAACATATCATGGATCGATGGCGGTTCGAAGGATGGAGGCTAGAGATCGATCCAGGATAATGGAATCACAAAATTCTTGAAGATGTGGTTGCTGAGTAACATGGAATTTGAAGATATATATTGTACCTTTAGGGTTTGACAAACCCAAGTAGCTAAAAAATTTAAAACATAGAGAATCAGGGATTTACATGACGTGTAATTCCTTTTCACATCATATAATCCTCAGGGGTCATTTTCAACTAAAAAATGTGTTTCCTTTTATTTTGTTAACACCAAAAACATACATGTCATGAACCAGACTCACGTGATGTTTAATTCTTAAACGAAATGTATTTATTACTATTTCTAGCATTTTGTAGCCAAACTCTTCTTGACTTCTTCTTACCATCCTCCAAGAACCTAACTATCCAAAAATGCACAAAGGGTTGATCTGTGTGGATCCTAGCCCTTATATATAATATTTTTTAAATATTTAGATGTTTAATATAAAAATTATAATTTTTGATATATAATTTCAAGTTCTTATAATTAGTATTATGTTATAAAATATTAATAATTTTAGATAATTAGTAAAATTTTAAAAAATAGTAATATTGAAATATAATTATAAATTATTACTGTTTTTTATATATTTTTAATAGTATATTCAATATTTAAATATACATAATGATATTTAAAAATTCCAAATATAAATACTTATATTTTTTATATTTTTATCACAATTTTTTAATGTATATTTTAAAATAAAAATTCTACATAATGACTTCATGTGATCATGGGGATGATTGGTGTGTCGCTCCTTTCCTCATCTTGAACATTGGGTTAAAACCACATGGTTCACAATACCTGTAATTTATTAAATATATTGTGGATGTATTAGTGTATTTTTGTGTATTGATAGAGTTTCTCCTTTATCAGTTCCAGTTTTATCATTTTTATTGCCTCATTTTTTTTAACTAAAGAAATAAAAATAAAAATGTTTCCACTTAGGTGGTGGTGCGGTGGTGAAGGAGAGTGGCACATCCACGCCATTCTTTGGGAGATTCAGGGTTCGAATCTTGGGAGTCCGATTTCGGGGTGAGCCTCTCCCTCAGGATCCACCCGCCTTTCCATGTCGCCCGGTCTCATCTAGACGGGCAAAATGAGGTGCGGCCCAATCATTGATGGATCGATTGACGGACCATCGCTGCCCGGCCGTAACCATCCGGGACGCTCTACCATATCTGCTGGCAATGGATCCTTCCCCGGCTTGGGCGCTACCATAGGGGGTGAAATCTTCGTGGGGGAGGGGGTTCCATGTGTGGAGGGTTAAAAAAGGCTACATAGCGGAAATCCCATTAAAGAAAAAGACAAATAAAAAGGTTTATTAGCATCACTTAATATTATAGAACAGATAAAGGTCTTGATAACAGGAACATTTCATTTCCTCCTTATTTTTATGAAATGATGATGTCCATTTTCAAAATAATTAGTATTGTATCGTATAAATAATATATTAAAGAAAATAATATATATATATTCATATCCCCAGATGATAAAGATAGAGTGTGGAAGCTAAGAAAACCCAAAGGCCTCACATGTCAAATTGAGAAATTGTTTACTAGTCAGGTTGATTAAGCCTTTTTAAAACTAGAATATGATTTTTTTTTCTCTTATGATGACTATGTAGTGCTCGTAGGCTCTATTACTATGAATGTTCAAAAGAATATACAAGCTAACCCCCATATTCATATCTGTAAATTCACATGGAAATATATGTGACCCCATTTATATTCATTTACCCATTGGTATTTCCCAATTATTTCTTTTTACTGGTTATAGATTTTTTGTAACTTATTATTTAATATGGTTCCCACTTATCCTTAAATTTTTTTGCTTGTATAAAAAATTGAATTTTGATGGATGGTTTATAATGTTCTTTCTTCCCATTTAAATGATCTCATATTTTTAAGCCTCTCCTCCTTCATCGTTAATCCCTCAAAGAATCCAATCCCTATAGATTTTATTTTTGAATACTTTGGATGAATTGAATCCAAACACCAATAGTGTGTAAATCATAACCTATTATTCTGTATTTTTTTACCAATCATATATTTTCTATGTTATTATAAATTCTCATTTCCTTTCATCATTGTGTATATATATATATTCACACACACTCAGAATATCTAATGTTTATATATATATACTTACAATATATAGTCTTATATATATATACATATATATGTATATCTACTCTTATATATATATATATATATATAATTGTGTGTGATTAATTTTTTTTATGTATATATATATATTTATTTATTTATTTATTTGTGTGTGTGTGACTATATATAAACATGAATATATCCATATTTATATATTTACGTATAAATGTTTAATTTTTTAATATATTTATATATTTATTAAATAAAATTATATCTATATATAGTAATTTATTATGTATATATATGTATGTGTTATATGTTACAAGTTTGTTAGTCTAATCTGTTTATTTGTGTCTCTCTCTATGTATATATTTATTTATTTATTTATATACTTATTTATATATTTATACACACAAATATATATATATAATTTATAATTAATTGTAATATTTATATGTATATATAAAATAAAAAATCATATATATAGTAATTTTATCATGCATATTTACATATTTATAAATGTATTATAAAATGTTGGCTATAAATGTATTCTTTTATATACATACATATAATTGATACATTATAAGAATACCTTTAATGTATCAATTTTTTAGGTAAATATGAATATCATTGATATATATATTATTAATACTAATAATAAATGTGTGTATTTTAATTATATAACCAAAGACTATGATGATAGGGTTTAAGATTTTATCACATTTACAATAGAGTGTGAAAATGACCCCTCTAATAATTATTATTCTATTCTTACACTGTTGTTATTAAAGATTAATTTTTCAAGTTGGGTATGAATAAAACATGACCTTAAATTAAATATATCAATGTTCTAAATGTTATAAAAAACATTGGAAAAGTGAATGTAACTACTAACTAGGATAATATTATGGCTTATATATCATCTGATATCAGTACAATTGTATGTGATTGTGAAAATTTAATTCACAAAACCACAACATTAGTGGAATATAACAATTTTTATTATCCAAATTTATTTGAAAATATTAATTACTATGTAATGATTCCATTGTATGTGAGTTTTACTAAATATTTTATATTATCAGTACTAATATAACTATATAATTTGAAATTTGTAAATGGAATGTGTGGCACCAGCTTTGTTGAACTACATTTTCTCTTAAATCATATATTTATAGAAGATAATAATCTTCATTATTGAACATAACACACCAAATGAATGTTATATTCATGGGATATAACCTGTAAAAGAATATATTCTAATGTAAATGAGTATATACTATTTCCCAAGGGATATAAATCACTTATAAATCTCTCTATGTTAAGTGTGACTTGATACAATAAAGAGAAACAATTTCCTTAAAAATTATGTATAGTGTTTTCTATTTAATAAATGATTTGGCCTACTATATTCTTGTGATAAGACTTTAAGTAAATTTAATTTGAACATAGATAAAATAATTAAATATCAGTATCTTTGAAAATCAATAGTTTCTCCTTGGAGGAAGAAAATCAATTCCATGTATCTTGAATTTTGTGGAGTCAAAAAACCTTCATATTGTTTTATCTAAGGATGGAATGATTCTTTTGGTTTAAAAAGTATCACTCATAGTACATGTTAGATTATTTTGGTATGTAAAATCATTCAACCATATTTATTATTGAAGTTAATGTACATTGTGTTGTCATTATTTATTTTAGAATTGATACAACCTAGAGATGATACTTATATTTAATTAGTTTCATTAATTGATGATCTCTAATGGATATGGCATATGAGTGTTATGATGTATAATTCACATATAAATTTAGAGTTAAAATTGAAAGCCTTTTTATAAAGGAATGATAAATTACATTCTCACTTAAAGAGGTTTTTTTGGTTTAAATCATTAATTAAATTTAAGGGTGTCCCATTTTTGGAGAACGTACACACTCAGTAAGGTTGAAATAGTCTATGATGATAGTATTTCTAGTGAATCATAAATTTTTTAACAATGAAAAAAAAATATATCTATGAAAAAAATATTCTATGGGAATTTAGAATAGGGTATGTCATCTTATTCATTAAAATATGATGAATATTTTAAAAACTACAGAATATTTTCAAAATTTTCTATGAATCATTTTTAAAAATATTATACAAAAATTTGTTGGGAAAAAATAGTTTTCTTCCAATATTACTTCAATATTTATTTATACCTCATATATGTTCTTGATTTCATGTTTATAGGAAATAAATCTATGTGTGTGTGTTATATTCTCATTCGAATATTACTAAATGCACCTAAAAAACAAAATATGGTATAAATACTAGGTTTGACTTGATTGAAATGGTGATAAGGGAGTAGTTAGAACCAATGAATAATAGAAGATGGAATTATCTTATTTGTAGTGCCACACACTCTTTCTTGGAAGCTGATATTACATTTTTTGTAACTTCATAAATGGGGTAACAATTATAATGTAGTATTCATCAAATATCCAAACTACTATGTCAATGAATTACTCGAAATTATATGGATTAAAATCATATCAATATTATGTTATTATTTAAAATTTAATGCCTATGGATATAGGTAGAATTATAACTAAATAATGTTTGATACATATTAACCACTATTTGTGTCATTCCTAGTAATATTTCACAAAACATTATAAAAATTATGAAGTTAAAAACTATGGAAAAAGAAATTATTCTCATATTATGTGATTAAGAGATTCTCTACACACATCTATTCTTTAATATAATGGTTCACTTTATGATTCACTTAGAGAGGTATATATGACTATATAGTCATGTTTATTATAGATAGACTTACCTTTTTAGAGGTTATATGAAGGATTTAAAAGGTTAATTTAAAAATATAATTCTCCCATAAGGTTTTATTATAGTGTGATATTTTATTTAAGTATCTATTAAATTCATGGATAATTACTTGTTTGATGTGGATAAAACTGGACTAAAAAATCTTATCATTTTTTCCACCATTTGGATAAAGGGTTTTCAAGAATTGATATTTCAAAAGTACAAAGATTGATGGGGATCATACCCACCTTATTGTTTTTCTAATAGTATATAGTTTCCTCTATATTTTCAATATCAAAAATAAATTATTAGTAAATTCAATCATTCAAGGGATTAAATATGGATATCCAATACACATGATTGATACTTTATATTTCTTTTTTTAGAGCATATATATGAGGAATTTTCAAAAACATATGAATTCAATTTCTTGAATAAATCTATGGTTATCCAAAAGAATAAGTGAAAATGTATTACCTTACAATGATTATAAATTAATAGGTATAAATTATTTAAAATAAAATAGGATAAACATAGTATGATACAAAAAATTATAGTAACTCTTATAGAAATTGAAATGTATCTAATAAAAATGCTTAAAATCCAATTTATAAAAATATTTCACACATTCTTATCAAAAAAAACTATGGTTGTCGGATTATATTATATTACATGGGATAATTTTATAATGAAAATGGAATGATAATGGGAGTGAAATTAAAATTAAGAATTTAGGATTCATGAATGTGAAGTTTAATTAGGAAGGGTAAAAGGGTGAACCCTTCATAATGGAATTAAAGGTAGTTTAAGTATTTTATGCACTAGGTCCTAAACAAAATAGTACATTTTTTTGTTAATTACTAAAATAACTAGAAAATTTAAATATAACTCTAATAATAATTATCCTAGTGTTATGATATTGTAATTGTTTTGTGGAACTCCTATGCATATGATGTCATTTATGTTCGAAGGAGGGGATTTGGATACATCATTGTGGGTAAAACTCCCTTTAACCAATATAGAATTAAAAAAGAGAATAATAATTATGTTTTTTGTCCCTTTTTTATTTTTCATATACAATATGATGTATCCATATATTATGTGTAACATCGTTGATTTTAATGTATTTTTTTTGTTTTATAAGTGTGTTATTTTGAGTTCGAAGGGCTATAGAATCATCCTCAGGGTTTTCTACAAGGGTCTCTACCAAATACTACATGTAGAAACATTTACATAATAAAATTATATATTATTATGTAAATGAGTCCTTAGGATTATGTGGTAAGGCCAATTTGGCTATAAAAACCATTATTGTAACATCCCAACTCGACTGACCACTAAACTGAAAGTCAGACCAGATGCCACATGGCCTTAAGTGCACCTCCCAGTATGCTAGAGGATACTGAATAGTGGCAAGGGTCTGATGAGGCAATTGTGGGGAGACTATACCATCATGATCTGATAATTACAATGGTATATAAGAAAATTAGTAATAGATAACATCTCATACAACATTAAATGAAAGAAAAAGTATAGGAAAAATAATATTTACTGAATATAAATGGAAAAATCCATTATAAAAAAACTAATGAATGTCCATATAATGATACATAAAATAAAACATTAGAAAACTAGAATGAAAAATAACACAGTGCAGTACATAAATAAAGAAAATAAATAAAACCCATGGGGGCCTTCTCCATGAGAATCTTGAGCTCCTGCTAAGTCATGTGCTCTTAAATCCCAGGTAAAAGAATAAATGAACAAGAGATAATCCATGGTCTTGTAAATATATGGTATGCTCAGGTACCCCAGTTCAATGGAATCTTGAGTAGTGTGTGATATAAAATCCCAATAGGACACCAACAACAATGTCTATAGCTAAAAACATTCCATGAAATATAAGGTAAATCATTTTGTATATATATTTAAATAATCAATAATGATGAAATAACAGATATAAAATTTCTCAAGTTCTTAAAGGACACCTAGTGGTTCTACTCGCTTTGTACCATTAATGGAATAAGTGTCTGATTAGTGTATATATATATATAATATTTATATATTCCATCCACCTATATGGACGAAGTACATGCAGACATAAGTGTCTATATACTTGGATTAATAGTTTCTAGATGGACCGGGGTGTAACTCGGTCATCCATAAATAATCGGAATAGTCCAATAATCTCTAATCGAGGGTACAAGCCCCACAATCTCATAATTAGTGGGAGACTCTATGCTCTTCACTCTATATGGTGGGTGTTTCTTCATGGTAACACCCTAAATATGGTATGTGTTGTGTCATTCCCAACATCTAAAGAGTTTCAATAGTGTGAGTTGTTATGATCGATGCCCGATATAAGGGAGTAAAGATCATCATTCCCAACAAAACCTCTACCATCATTCCACATCTTATATAAAAGGCATAATAATAAGGAAATAATTAATTAATTACCTATTAAAATAATCCATAGGCCTAGTATAACCAAGGGAATCACATTTATTAAAATTCAAAATCTGTGATTGTTTTAATATAGTGATATGGGTAGTTCTATCTAAAAAATTCAATTTCATTTAATTTAAACCATCAAATTTAAAAAATACATATCATTTAACAAATCATTGATATTTGTAATCAAGGCTTTCCAACCCATTTATAAGTTCATTGGTATTTGAAATAACTAATCATAATGAAGGTTTTCCCCCCTTATTCAACCCATTTAATAATATCATTTGAGGTCAAGTAATAAGAATGAAACAAATATAGAAAAAACAAAAAATAATAAGTAAACATCAATTCTATATCAATAAACAATATCTAAATCACTAATCATCACTTTTTAATTTATAGGATAGTGCACCTCATATAAGGTGTTTTATTATAAAACATGACATTTTTTAACAAACAATTCATTTTGAACCACAAAATATCAAATTAGAGAGGCGTAACTCAAATCAAGAAAAAGTTTAATTTTAGTAGGCTACCAAACATGGAATAATAATTAAAAGGTTCAAAATTTCACTTATGAGGTGAAATTATCAATTAAATAATTACTTATAAGGGGAAATTCCATTTATAATCAAATTCAAATTCTTATAAAGAATTCAGATTTTAAATAATTAATTATAAAGGGTAAAATCAAGTCAGCACACCTATGGGGTGTCTGTGATCAAGGTTGTAATCCTCAAATTACTAAACAAATTTTCTATAAGAGTGAAACTAGGTGTTTATACCATTTCAGAATTACGAAATAAATTTTAGGGTGATGTACAACCAAGGTCGGTGTGCGGCACAATGGAAATATTTATAAATCAATGGAAGCATTGGGTAAGAGATATAAACCACCAACCCTTTACTTTGGTTTCTCTAATCTTCCAATATTGAGGCTTGATTCAGTCTAGTTTGGAAGAAATTGGTAAAATGAACATATGTATTGTAAATAGATTGAATGATATAACTATACAATAACTTAGTATATAGTAAGATTAATTGAGTTAAAAAGCAAGAGGAATTGAGAGCTTACTAATGCGGATCAAACGTAACTAATGACTCTTGATTCCAACTTTTAATGAGAGATATATCACCACGAATAGAGAAGGAAGGTGGGGAAACACATGGGATAAGGGAGGAGCATCACAATTCTATATAAGATGAAATGAACGAGGTAAATTTTTTAAATATATTTTATGGTTAATACCCTAAATTCACAATTAAAATTGGGTCGCATGATTTGGCTGCATGGTTTGGCCAAAATGTGCACCAACCATGTAGATCTTACTAACTAAGAACCACACCCAATAAGTTTTTCCCACACTACTTGATCAACTTAGTTCTAACTGTGTTCCAAACATTGAACACATACTGCCTAAATGGATCTAAGCGTGTATAATAGGTTATACAGTTTTAAAAACCTAGAACATCCCATGAACAAACTCTTCTAGCAACAATATAGCCTAAGACAACTATGCACCTCAAACCACATGGATTTAGTCAGACCATGTGGCCTTCTATAGCATAGAAATTTACCTGTAAGATTTTTCTTGGAGGGAGGCACAGTTTCAAAAAAACCATGTTCCACTGCCAGCTTCTCTGGTTTTGTATTTTCCATAGCCTTATGCTCCAAGAAATTGATGGAGATCAAGAGGAATCTCTTGGGCATCTAACCATATATAAAAACAACACTCTTGAGAATTAAAACTCTTAGAACTATGTTTCTAATCTCATTTAAATGAATAACTAGTCCACCAAATGAAAAAATTCAAATTCCCTTGGAATTGTACATTTTCTCAAAACACGGGTCATTACAAACTCCCCTCCATGGAACATATCATCCCAAATAATCCTTGGGGAAAAAATGAAAGGATCACCTTACCTACAAGATTCATGAATTCTCATTCAAATTGTCACATTGAGTTCCTAAATTCCAAACACACCTCTATACATTTCTCAACTATATGGAACCTAATTCGTTTCAACTCAAACCAATGCCCATTTTCTTACTAAAACACTATAAGAGTGCTTACCCGATCCTGTGTAGCTAGAGATACAGACAAAAAATTGTCTCTTAAAACATCTATAATATGTTTCTCCCCATCATATAATTTAACATAAAAGGGCTTCCATTTCCTAGCCATGGTGCCTTCTCCATTGGAATTTCCTACAGAGCACATCTCAAGAATTCTAGAGACACTCCAATCATTCTTTTAAATTGATAAAACAGTCAATTTCCCAATGAACTCTTTTATCTAGGTCATGATAGATTTTCATGAAATGTCTTGGACAAAAAATAATATACTCATCTCTACCTAGAAAGGTTCTGAAAATAGTTCTTCACTGACAATATTACTTAAGATAAAATAACATATCGAGCTGCTTTTAGCTTTCTATCTCAAAATTCTTGGATTATATGGATGGCATAAAACAAACTAAATCACAATAAGTTCTTCCATGTTTTCTAAAATTTACCATGAGTATGCTCACCGAATCCCATACCCAACTCTTAGTAATGTTACCTAATTAGGCCATTACCTGACCATTTAACTATCATGCCTCATCACGAACAAGAGTTTAACCCAAATCCATCCCACCAGAAATGTTACCCTTTAAACATCACCATCAAGCCCAAAAACAAGTAAGAGATAACCTTAGATTCATTAAATTAGAGTCCAAAAAAGTAACCCAACGTATTCCATAATCAATGATTACAAGTGAGACAATTGTACAAGGCCATGAATTCCTCATAATATCCTTGAATGGTCCTATAACAATATCTTATTGGAGGTAAAGAAAAAATAAAATCTTTGGTGTCCAAGAACCATCCAAGGATTTTCTACATGGGAACCTAGTTATCACTCAAGACAAACAATTCTTTGATAAAGACATGTATCCAGTGTCCAAGTTTGATACATCATATTTATTGAAACAGAGGTACATTTGAAACGTTTAGATCATCATATATAATCAACACTCTCTTAGTGCATCAAGGGCGATGTCAATATAGTATCATTCTCATATAATAAGGAAAAGTACACTAATATGATTTAAACAATCTTAAAATGATATGAGACACTCCTCCTACATAAAAATGATTTACTTGGTATAGTTCTTGAACAATCGTACACCAAATTACTAGAAAGAATAATAGCTAAACCACTAGTGGTTAACTTCATGGAAGAATACCAACTTCACCTGCTGACACATCTTCATTAATCGATCACAAGCCTTTTCCACCCAAGGTGTCCCCTAATCAATCAAACATAACCACTAAAGTCCATCCGTGACCAATAGAGTTTCTCAAGGGTTGTGTACAAATTGAACTACACCAACATCATGACGTTGAGCAGGCACCAACATGATTAAAAAATTATAGGCCTCATTGGAATTCAAGCAATACTAACCATTTCCAATGGTCCTCCTTGGTTGTGTTCCATCTACATGGAAGAAAACATATTCACTAGAATTGATGTCACAATCCCCAGCATATGAGTGTTTTAGTCATTAAAAAATAAATAGACGATCTAATCAAAAGCATGCTAGGTCAAAATCAACTTAAATGCATGTGTGAAACTTCTCCAAGTCATGATCACAAAAAGAATAACATTTGGAATCAAAAACAAAACCAACCTAGCCGACATGGAAAACACTCGATCCTCGTGGAACACTATCCAGAAAATTGGGATGAATTTACTCCCTTAATTCCAAAGTCTCTCTGCCCTAGTGATGACCTGAAAACATACACAACATCTCAAGGATCAGTGATTCCACAAAACTAAACTAGTTTTTTATATAATTTATCAACTAGATGGGTACTATGTATATGAATTCACACTACCATGTGGATTAAAAAGTAAGATGGAAGATCCTTGATTTTATCCATAGTCTATCAAACTTATGCATCTATGTATCATGAGGTTTGTAAAAGAGACTTAACTAAGGGTTTTATTACCTCATATGACTATTAAATTATGAGATGACATACCATGTCTTCCATCATAGAGAAATAAGATATGGTCGCATGTCCTACTAAGCAGTCAACCATACCCTAGGCATGTCTAACCTGCTTAAAACGAGCATTACATGATGCTCATTCCTATCAATAGGGTACAATATGCAAAAAACTCCCATCCAAAAAAGGGTTTAATTTTAAACCTAAGAGTACTACTAGGAATAATGACACTTGAATAGTACCATATTTCAAAAAACCCACCGCATTTTTCATGGAATTTTATCTCTAAGGGTGATATTGACTCATTTTATCCCCTTAAAAAAGAAAAGGCACTAAAATTATCATTGGGTCACACCAAACATATTTCACTAGGACTTAAGCCTGTCATTATGACCTTGCTAAAAATGGTAAAGTACTTTGGGAAAGGATCATGTTCCTATTCCAAGACAACTCAAAGAGATATTTAAACTGCCCTTGATTGAGGATTTAAACAAAGGATTCCATCTAAGGATCCATTTTAAGTCAATAAATTAATTCACATTTAATTTCAAAGGATTTAAATATTTAAATAATTGCATAAACATCCAATTATAATAAAAACGAAATTTGTACCTGATTTAATTGATTACTCATGAAAAAAAAGGAAAGTCTTATCAAACTCCCCATTTAAATATTAATCATTTTTTGAAATTCTGTCATGATTTGGAAATTTATGACATAAATTCTATTATATCATTTTATTTCTCCATAAGGATTTTCACAATTGGGATTAGTTAAAAACAAAATTGTAAAAGTCAATGTGACCTTCAGGGGTCTCGTTAAGCCAACCTCATTTCATCAGAATGAAACCCTCTAGTAGTTTCTTAATTTTAAAAATAACAAACAACCCACAGTGGTTTATCTCATAATAATCATTCCCCAATGGACCAACATGGGTGTAGTTTTGAATTTAATTATTTAATCATATGGGTCATCATGACTATGTGATAGAGTAACTAACCCTTACAGAGGAACACATCAACAGTTTAAATTCTAAAATTACCCTGAATGGGTTTTATCTAATAAGTCCAAATATCATAACAAACTTACTATGGTCGACTCACATAAGTGGCCCATAAGTGACCAATTCATTTCAAATAAAAATTAAAAATATTTGAAATTTATAACCTTTTCAAAATATGTCATGGACACATATAATGGTGTGATTATATGGTTTTACATCTCCCAATCTATAAATCACCCATAAAATTTTTAAAACACATACTAGCTCATATTTAATAAAAAATCAGTTTCTAATTTCAATTTTAGCTGATTTTATATTTTAACAATGGTCTCTAGATATATATAAAAATCTCAAAAGATGATATCAATACATTTGTTACCTTTCCCCAATTTATAATCATCTCATACACCTTATAACTAAAACATTGATCCCATTTCATCGCAACAAATATTTTTTAAAACTTGAAACCAATTATATATAGTAATAATAAATGATAATGGTATCACAATTAGTAACTCAAAGTAATATTATAATATGAATAAAAGAAAAATACACAAGTAGGATATGAAAAATAATCAGGCAGCATGGCACAAGATCACCTAATCATGGTAGCAAATTAATACGCTAAATAAATTACATAGGCATGTTATATAAGCATCCATGCTGAAGAAATACATAAATATGTAACAAAGATAAGCATGTCACTAAAATACCTAACATGGTATAGAACATCTAGGATAGTAATCACACAATTAACATTATCACAGTCAATAATTAGTATATAAATGCAACTAAATGGCAGGGAATATGCATAGCAAGTGAATCTCTATGTGGCTATAATGATTCATGTGATGCTACTTCCTCCCCAAACCAGTCCAAGGGAAAATACCATAAATTTCATAAATCAATAAACATAGGAATGTAAAAAACTCACTCTAGGTGAAATAATAATCAATTGTAGTATCTGACGGCATGAATGAAAATCTCATCCCAGACCACATATACTTTTTACCCATACGTGGGTCAATCACACCTTGGAATGACTATTTACCAAACGCCGAAGCATTCCTATCCACATTTATACCATCCCTAATTAGTAATAAAAAGGGAAAAAATATTTGATACCACTTTGTTACATCCTGACCCGACAAACCACTAAACTTTTACTCAGATCAGTCACCACATGGCCTCAAGCATGCCTTCCAGTATTCCAAAGGTTGCCGACTAGAAACAAGTGTCAAAGGATGTGATCATGGGAAAGTATACCCTCGAAATCAGAGTATCACAAAATTACATCCAAAAATAAATAATAAACAATACAAAAAGAAGTATTAAATGAAATACCGAGAAATTGATGAATTATATCAACTGAATATAAATCACCAATATAAATATACAACAATTAATTCATGTCCAAATGATTATAAATAAAATAAAACATCAGACACACAATAAGAAACATGATACAGTGAAGTACAAGAACAAATAAAAGAAATAAAATCACAAATGGAGTTCTCCATGATCACCTTAAGCTTTAGCTCAGTCATGTACTCCCAACTCCCGGGTACAATCATAACAGTGTAAACAATGATCCATGACTCTATGAACATAATATTTTTTAATCTACCCTACTTGAATAGAGTCTTGAGCAGGGTGTGATGTAAAATCCATGTAGGCCACCACCAATGGTCTCTATTTCTAAATACAGCCCGTGAATTTATGGTAAAGTAGTGTGTAGATATAATTAAATAATAAAAAATGATGAAATAATATATTCAAGCCAATAGAAGTTCCTAAAGGAAACCTGGTGGCACAACCTTCTTCAAGTGATGGAAAGAATGATTTTCTGATCAGTAAATATATATATTGTAATTGTATAAATATATATATATATAGTATAATTATATTTTTTTATTCAATAATATAGACTAGGTACGTGCTGTTGTAAGTGGGCATATACCTAGAATACTATCTATTAGATGCACCGGGGAATTACTTAATCATCCATAACTAGTCTAAATGGACCTATGAGCTCAAACATAGGGTAAAATCCCTAAATATCATAATGTGTGTGAGACTTCATGCTCGTCACTCAATGGGGTGGGTGTGTTGTCATTGAAACACCATAAACAAGGGATGCATTGTGTCATGACCACTATCCAAATAGAGTCAATTGTGTGAGACATCAGGCTCAACACCCGATGTAAGGGATAGTGAATCATCCTTCCCAATAGAACCCATACCATCATTCCATAACCCATATCAAAGGTGTAATAATAATGATGATAATAATGAATTACCTCTTAAGATAATCAATAGGTGGAAGATAGCCAAGGGAATCACATATATTACAATTCACATAAGTCATATTTATTTGAATATAGAAAGTGGGGTGATCTTATCACCAATTTAAATTTCATTTAATATAAAACATTCATTTTAAACAAGTCATATCATTTATAAATGCATGTAAATTTATAATCAAGGGTTTGTAACCCAATTATAAGGTGGTTGGTTCATGAAATAATTAATCACAATGAAGGTTGTTCCCCCTTATTCAATCCCTTTAAGAATATAATTTGAGTCCATGTACTAAGAATTCCACATATATATAAACAACATAATGGTATAAGAAAACACCAATTCTATAAGGCCAAGAAATATTTAAATTCCCAATCACAACTTTATAATTTAGAATAAAGTGCACCTCATCTTAGGGGTTTTATTATAAAACATGACATTTTAAAAAAAAAATCATTTATCATAACCGAGTTTCACATTCAAGAGGCATAACTCAAATCACTAAAAAGGATCAATTTTGTAATCTACCAAACATTGATAAAAAATAAAATTTTCGACATTAAAATTATAAGGTTCTATTATTAATTAGAAAATTTTTTACAAGGTGTAATTTCATTTTTAATCCAATTTTAATTCTTAGAATACATTTTGGGTTATTATAAAATTAATTATAAAGGTAAAAATCAAGAGAGAACACTCAAGGGGTGTCCATGATTAAGGTTGGAATCCTAAAATTACTAAAAATGATCCTCAAGAGTTCAACTAGAATCGTATATCATTTTATAATGAAGAAATACATTTTCAGGTGACACGCCACAAAGGATAATGTGTTGAATAATGATAATATTAATAAATCAATTGAAACTTGTTGAAAATTCTATATACCACCTACCGCATGCTTAGGATGATCTACTAATACAATATTGGGTCTTGATTCAGTCCAATTTTGGTAGAAATTGATGAAAATGAAATCAAACCTAAAAATATTATGAAGGATATCATACCAAAGTAGTGAAATAGATGTGAAGAGAAACAGAGTTATGAAGAAATAGAAATTGATACCTTTTTGATGTGGAACCAACATGGTTGATGTTTCATGATTTATACTTTGGATAAGAGATATATCACCACACGTAGATGAGGAATGATAAGAAACCCATAGGAGAAGGGAGGAGCCTCATTTGGCTAGAGAATATGAAATATAGGGAAAGGGTTTGAAAAAAATTCAGGGGTAAACCATAATTTCAACCTTAAAAACAGCATTGCACGGTTTGGCCATACATTTTGTCCAAACAGTGTGCCAACCGTGTGGATCTTACTACTAAAAAAACACACCCTACATGGTTTTCCAACATATTTTTCCAACTATGGTCCAACCATATGCCTAATAGTTCACACATGTTTCCTAAATAACACTAATCCTGCGAGATTATCCACACAGTTTGACCAACCATGCGCATCTTATGTGCACCCTCTACTAAAAAATAGAATGCCATGTATGGTCATTCACCGTAACATACATGGCTTTGGTCAAACTATGTGGCATCTTACTGTACACAATATTCACCCTATGGTTTCACATGGTTGGCCTCATGGTTTCATAAAAAATGTGTACCTATTCCAACTTATCATATTTTGGGGTTTTCGAGGCCCAAAACTACTAAAACTCAATAGAGAACCAAAGGCACCTTCAAGCCTCTAACCAAGTTGGAAAACAACACTTTTGATTGTTCAAATTCTTAGAATTACATTCCAAAGCTTAGTTTAATGAATAACCCATCCACCAAATTCCAAAATTAAAATTCCCTTGTAATTCTACCTTAGATCAAAATAGGGGTCATTACATTAAGACCATAATTTGTTTTAACATCATAACACCATTTATTATTATGAAAATATGAATCTCAGGATACAATTAACCCAAGGTGAAATAATTTTATTTTTATGTTGATTATGCAGATTTTATTTCATAAATCCCTAGTTTATGACCTAATCTCTTCAGCCAAGTAGGTATTAGTGATGCGGAATTACGGTTTAGATTCATTAACCCATGGTGATTTTTTTTTCAATACGTCCTGGATCTATTTTCCAACCTTCTTCTGGGGTTTAGTCCATTGTTTGTTTTCATTTTGGTGAGTGAAATCTTATTAAGGTATGTTTTAGTCTACCCTCAATGCCATATTTTCCTTGTGAAATGTTATTATATGATGTGATAATGGATTCCAGGTCCTATAATGTTTTATTTATGCTCATTCATGTATTTTGGGATATCATTGCGGGCATGTGCAACCTGATGTTAAGGTAGGTGGTTTCATCTCTCACCAATTTTAAATGAACATTAAATTATCTAGTTTTATAAATTGTTTAATAAATGAATTGGATTGATTTATTAATTGGTCAGTCTATAATAAATTTTTTTGAAATGGTGGTTTTACACAATTTTGGAAAAAGGAAATGTACTTTCAATGAATTTTGAAATGGAATTAAAAAATGGTTTTCTAATAGTAATGTTGAATAAATGATTTGGAAAATGTATAGCATGGGAATCCTAGGGTGCTTAGGTGGAAGGTGTAGAAATAGTTTTCACCAATTGTTATAATATATGGGTTCACTCATGGGGTTTTCCACATCTCTCTTGGCCAAGTATCCTAGGGACATGTTATAAAATGTTGTGATTTTAACTTTATAGGGTGTTAATTTGCTCCATAGATTCAATGCATGTTTATAGGGTCTTGATGTGAGGAATTGAAATTATTTTCCAATTAGTGTTCTCATTACCCTAATATATAGTAAACCTTGATGTGATGTACATGTTCTTTGGTATGTATATATTGGATTTGATTAACAATTTTAATATATGTGATATTCTTTCAATGTATTTTTCCTAGAATATTTATAATTATAGAAAAAGATTAATTTTTAAAATTCTTGGGATATAAATTTTTTTAACTGATTTCATGCCTTGTTTTCTTCAATTTTGAGCACATTCATATTTCTATACAGATACTTGTTATGGAACACATGGGTGGGATACTATTACATATGTCTAACTCAAATCCTAAACACCCCATCATTGGGGTGTTGTCATTATTATGTCTTTTGATGTAGGGAAAGTAAATACACCACATTGAGATAGCAAATATTAAGTCATCTAGTCCGGGGTAGTAGGTGGTGATGTAGTGTGACATCTTCCACTTATCACATAGTGTATCAATTTCTCACTTTGGTCTTTTGCCTTTTTTATTAGACTCATCCATTAAAGTTTGTATAAATGCTTTTTATTTGTATCACTTATAAATTTTTCTTTCAGTTATGGTGCATATCATTATAGTTTTTCTGCCACTATTTAATTCCTATATATATATACCATATAATCTGTTTCAAGTTGGAAATACTCAATCCATATTTTTTTATGATTGAGTGCTAGTCACTAGCCTATGGTCATCAAAAACACCCTTCATATGTGTTGAAATCAGGTCATGTTACATTTTTTGAGGGTATCATAGGTCGGTTCATTACAAATTTTTATTAGTGTATTTTCAGTTTCAGTATTGGGATGTCTACTAGACTGGATATTTGATTTTTGGGACTTGAGAGGTAGGATGTAGGGAGTACCTGATCATATCTTACCATGTAAAGACTCAAGTTACCATGGGATGTTAGGATGTGGGTATCTTATGTAATTTTATTGATCATAATATCTGTTTTTTGTTTTGGTTTTATACTTTGACCTAAGATTATCCTATTTTCATATCATTTATTCTATTTTTAGTGTGTAGTGATCTACCTCTGAGACATCTCCCACGAGTTTAATGGGAGAAGTAAGTGTATATATTCAAGGGAATCTACCTTTGGTTCAAAAAATTATATTGGCTATCAGGTGTTTAGTTCATGTTATGGAAGAAAATTTACCGCTAGTAAAGAATGAAATTTTTTATTTACATCTGATATAGAGGAAAAAAACATCGATCTTGGGAGTTAATATTTGAGAAACTCTAATACACTAAGGGTAAAAATGGGCTCAATGTGGTGGAGGATTCACTGGACTGAATTGATCAGATCTTCTATTTCTTGAAGATTCTTGAGGCTATTAAAGTTAGGTGAAATGTGTTAAAACTAATGTGTCATGTTAATTAGTGGTGGTATTCCATGGTATAATTGAATAGGAACATGGTTCTAGATTGGAAGGGTTTCAAAAATCTCTTCATCTAGTAGTTCTGTCCAAATTCTCTAATGATAAAATTTTCTCTAAAATTACCGTTTTTATCATCTATAGAAATATGTATTAGAATACACAAATTGGTTCATAGTGTCAATTTTTTTTCTTCTGTGGTAGTGAATAATGGTCTGCTTAAGGATCAAAAATAATTGTGTAGTTCATGACCATATATCTTATCGTAGGTATTCGTGCGGATTCTTTCTACCTATTTGGAAATGGTAGAGAGGGTTTTTATGGAAGAAATGGATGTGGTAGGAAATGCATTCTACCCCTTCTCTTCTACCCAATGGTTTCTTCAATTGTGTGTGGGGAAATAATAGGAAGTGGTATGATCATTTCATGAGTGGTGGGGGTGGTTCCTAGAATGAGGTATCCTCTACACCATCACATTTATATATTAGTGTACCTATAACTCTATATGAGTACAATAAGGTTAAGGATACCCAATATTATAGTTCTTCACCAGTGAAGATGTGTGATATTTATGGCTATTATGGCCATTTGCAGCAATTCTATAGAACTTTTTAGACACCTCGTTTTGTCATAGATCATCATCTTCAAAGGCTATTGTGGCATAGTAATATTCTTCAAAGTCTTTAGGGATCCATCCATATGACTCGAGAGTGAAGAACATTTACACTACGAATAAGTTTCATGGGGAGTTTTATGTGAGTCCAATGACAGTGAGTGGTACCACCTTTGTTACATCTTCATTCTCTATTTATATCTATTTGTTGTCATCATCAAGATGGATTTTATTTTCCCTTATTGTGTTGTGGTTGATTTTTATCATTGGTGTGTCTAATTATTTACTATTTATTGTATATCTCAGGTGTTTTATGAGGAGTGATATCTAAGGTCTGGTCAAACATGAACTTTCCACCCAATGCTGGGGGTTTATTATATTCTATTGTAGTGGATCTAGATGATGTTTCTTCGCTTGGTAATCTTGTAATGGCCTGGACCTCACGGGTCCATTCCTTTGTTGAAATTGATATGGTCAACACGACGCATGTTATAATGATAATTTTTAATACTGATGATAATGTAAAAATATGTTAAATAAAAATGATGATGACATAAATTGTGTGATTAATTAAACTAAAAAGAGAATAATCATGATAATATGATTTAATGGGTGTTATTATTATTAATGATGTGAAGTGTGAAGGTGTGTGACCCATTAGACATTGATAAATGAAACATGCGGTTTATTATTAATTGAGTAATTGTTGAAATTAAATTTGAATAATAATAATGGGTGTTTTGTTATTAATATTATTCATAATATTAATAATAATGATAAATTAATGAAATGAGTCATGGTATTTATTGAAAAAAAAATGAAGATGCACAGTGGAAGCATGGTGGTGCGTTAATAAAATTAAAGGCGAGCTCATTATTATTATTATGTTAAATAATAATAATAATGGTGGCGTAAAAATATGTTGGGTTTATTAAATTGAATGGTTTTAATTTAATAAAAGTGGTTTCAATTTAATCAGTGTGAAATAAAAAATAAAAATAATTAAATAATTAAATTGACAGATGTTATGCGACATTGACGTGGCATGGTCAGATTCAGATATCCAATGGGGTGGTTTAACGTGGTCAATGCGATGAGGGTAAATATTATCATTATTAAAAAATAATAACGGTGATGAGTTAATAAAATAAGTTGATGAATTGTTATTATTATTGAAAAAAAATAACAACGATGGCGTAAAACTATGTGCGAGAGGTTAATTAAATTAAATGTATTAAAAGGGGTTTGAATATGTAAGTTGTATTAATTTTGTTTTGTCATTTAATTTAATTAAATGGAATGGTTTTAATTTAACATGATAATAATCATGATAAACTAATTTAATGGGATTAAATTAGAACATTAATGATGGATGTTATTAATATTAATTTTATTAATAATGACATTGAAGTGAGAATGGAGGTTTGGGGCGTGCCACGTGATATAAAGGAAAGGGGAGGCGCCACTTTTGGTGGAGTGGGAGAGAATCATGGAACAAAGAGTTAGATTGGAGAGATAATGTTTAAAGGAAACAAATTAAATTTTAAACTAATAAGAAAAGAGAGAGAATCCCATGAATGGGGTGATGTGCACCAAATTAGAGTGATTTGTGCGTGAATCTCAAATGATATTGGAGAGAGAAATTTTCAATGAAATGAAATAATAATAATATAATAATATTATTATTATTTATGGTTATAAAACCATAATTCGTCCATAACTTCTTCGTGCAACCTCAGTTTTACGAACCGTCAATGGCAGTGTGACCCTGACTTCGAGACGGAAATTATGTGTCCAATATTGGATGTCTTTTTTGGGTTTTCGGATCGGGTACCCGAAACACGTGTGAATTAATATATTTAATATTATTATTAAAACTTCGACCTGTCATATGCGACATCAAATTGACTTATCATCAGTGGAAATGTGATCCTGTCATTAATATGATCAATTCAAGTCTAATATTGGATATTAAATTATGGTTTGTGTCCCAGGTCCATGATAAACCCAATAATAATAATATCATTATTACTACGGGATCTTGTATGCAACGTATCTCCCTCATACAGTATCGGATTGATGAACCATCAGCGGCAGAGTAAACCTGAAATTATGACGGTCATTTAAGACCAATGATGAATACCTTTTTATGACTCATGAATCAGATCAATAAAACACCAATTTTTAATTGAAGTTATTATTATCATTAAACGCATGGAAACCACGTGATGTGTCGTGTGTTGACCAGTCAAACAATGTAACAGTTGTACGGTCATGTCATGTATTCATTAATACACACTGCGTATCGTTTTACCTTTTCATTGCCTATATAATAGAGGGTCACGTGTTATTTATGGACCTCTCTTCTTCTCTGCACGACGACGCTCCCGGATGACCTAGAAGCCTTCCTCCTAACTTCTTCATCCGGACTCTGATCGTCGATCCGTCAGTGACTGCGGGATCATGTCAGCAAGGAGAACATTGTACCCCCTATTCTGTTCCCTCTTCTTCGAATTCCACTCTGCAGTTTCCAACCTAGGAGACTGCTGATAATTGACGGGAATGACGGTCTTTGACGAACGACTCTAAAAAGGTATGTTAAACCTCTATTCTTGTATTCACTTTCCGATCCTACTTATCCCATTTTCTTTCCAAGCTACGGCATGTGATTTCCATATTGAGGGAGTTTCTTGTGTTGTTTATTTGATGGTGTCGTGACATCCTTGGTGGGAGTGGTCGTTCTGGGAGAATCCTTATGATCGTAGTGGTCGTCTTCATAGAAGGACATCGAAACCTGTTGAGGTAGGGATCTTGCCTTCATCTCTCTAAATTGTGCATCATGTGGGGTAGGTGTTCTCCTGTTTACATGAAACACATTTCATCTGGTTTAATAAATATAATAACTGGATTATATAATGGGGATGGTAAGTTTGTGAATGTAGTTACATTTTTTTATATCCTGTGATATTATGTTGTGAATTGAATGGGATTTTGCCTACTGAAAATCATGGAAGTTGGGGGACTTTTCTTATGAAATTAAATTTTTCCCTCTCCTTCTGGATTTTCCTATGGATGGAAATTTTATTTAATGTAAAAATTAGTTAATCACGTAAAGTTGGATGATTAAATACCTGAAACCCTTGTGTGATCACCCCGGTTGAACAAACTGAAATAATAAACATGTGGGTGCTGGTTAGGGTTTATTTATGTGAAGGGGGTGTTTGTTGGTTGTTGTTGATTGGGTGAGCAGTGGGGTTGTGGTTGGCTTGGTTGTGGGTTTGTGTGAATGCTTTATTGGTGATGGGCAGCGGGGCTGCGATAAATGGTATCAAAGGGATGATGATGTACGGGTTTCGGTGTGATTGTTGTTATGGTGGTTGGCAGCGAGGCTTTAGGGATGGATTTGAATGTGAACGAACTATGGGTTTTGAATAATAAATAAAAGTAGAAGAGTTAATGAATGTTGGGGCATGGCAATGGAACGGGAATAATAATCAATGGGGTTGGTTGTTTAATAAGAAGGGACCTGTTTTTGTTGCTTGTGTTTTTTAACTTGATTTGTGGATGTAAGGGATATGTTTTATGAAAGCTTGATTCAGTTTGGTTGTTTATAGTTTCCTGGTAGTTAAGAAACTGATAACTAAAGGTGTTTAAACATGAAAACATTAAATGGTCTTTTGGGATTGATTGTTGTGTATATACTCTCGAAGTAGCAGTGCCAAGGCACGTGCTCAAATCTTTGTGTAGAAGCCTTAGGATGGGATGAGTGGTTGTTATACTTATATAAATCTATACGTTTTATGTTTCTTTATGCACCCCACCCATGTCGAGCACTACGTGCCGAACACCCATGGGATGGGGGGTGATATTCTCAAACATCCAAAGGATGGCTGGTTACTATTCTTCCCTGTGCTCCCTCTTCCAGGTTCTATAGCCCAAGTTCCTTCGGGCAGGTTACGACAGATGTTTCCCAAGAATATTTGGGATGAGGTGTGATATGTTACCAGGTGTCTTCAGGATGATATGTGGTTATGGTCTAGGATTTTGTGCCGACGGGATGTTATTTGAGATGTCCGAGGATTGTGTGTTGGAAAGTTACTATGAGCTTCTTATGGCCAAGTTGCGGCATTAGCTCGATCTTTGTATGGACAAGTTGCAGCACTAGCTCAGAAAGAGGGGGAATCATCAGAGCATTAGGCATGAGGGCTTGAGCAGTATCCAGTGGGAAGGTGGTGCGGGGTACCCATACTTTGATAACATTACTACTATACTCTATTGACTTGTGTTACTTGGTGAGTGTGACTGGTGAGGCTGGGTGGATAGATTCCTTGCTAGGTTTTTGTTCTTCTGTTTTCTCACGAGGCATTAGGATGTCTCCCCACTTGTGCATGAGAGATTTAGGTTTCCCTACTGAGTATACTTGTATTCTCACCCTATGTTTGCTTTCAGGTTTTCAGGAGTACTACAGGGACTATGTGTGACTTTACTAGTCAGGCAGGGGGAGTTGCTGATGTTTACTGTTGTTGTTTTCCTTTACTTTTTGGTACTGTACTTTAGAGCTTTTCTATACCTGTAATTTTGTTACAGTATTGTATAAAACATGCAAATGGGTTTGGTTCTAGGTTTATTTTCACTTACTTGTTCTTTTTCCTTTTGGTTTTTGACTCATCCTTTTTCCCGATCGTAAATAATAAAAAGGGTGATGCCTCCTATATTTGTGAAAACTCATACCCTTGGTGCTAGTCGCCACTCCGGGGCCAACTGGAGGTAGGACTCAGGGGTCATTATCTCCCTTTCACCATTTCTAGCTCAAGAGGGGCATCTTTGGTGGGAAGGGGTCGTGAAAAATCTCCCCTTGGTTATCAAGTACTTTTTCAATTTTATCCCATAAGAATACTCTTGTCTTCCACAAAAGATAGATGTAGATTTTACAATTTATCTAGTGATAGCTACACAGCTAATCTTGATACCCTATTCTGGTATAGAACCAGTTGATCATAAATAGATAAATATTAATCTGGGTGATCTGATGGACAAAGATTTGGTTTACCCTATTGTTTCACCATGGGTATTCTCAGTGCTATTTGTCCATAAGGATAATGGTTCAATTTTATTGTTTGTGGAATATGAAAAATTGAACTTGGTGTGGGTTAAAAATTAGTTTAATTTACCCCATATGGATGATGTGTTTGATCAATTAAATGGTGGAAAGTGGTTTTCAATGGTCGATCTTCTGTCAAGTTATGATCATATGAGGTTTTTAGAGTCTGATAAACCAAATACATCTTTTACGTTATGGTATATCCATTATGAATATATTGTGAGGCACTTTGTTCTGATTAATTCTCTTTTAATTTTTATGGATTTGAAGAAATGTATATTCAATCAGTATCTTCACATTTTTGTTCTAGATTTTATGGTTGATATTTTTGTTTATTTGAGGTATAATTGTGATCATGGGAACCATTTGAGTTTGGTTTTTTAAATCTAGAGGATTCTCCATTTTTATGGAAAGAATTCATAATATAATTTCTATATCTAATATGCAAAGATATTGGTTCATGTGATTTCTGAATATAGTTTACCTTTTGATCCCTATATAGTGAAGGAAGACTTTTCATGGGATGAGTGACATAATGTATTTCAGATTTAGAGCTTCCTTGGTCTTGATGGATATTATCAGTAGTTCACCAATGATTTGTTAAATTTTTCATCATCCTTGACTTACCATTCCGATAAAGGGGTAATATACACATTGGACTTGAAATATTGGTCTTCCTTTGATGAACAAAAATGGATTGTGGAATTGTATCATATTTTATTCTTACCTATTTTTAGTAAGGGTTAGTGATATATTTTGAAGCTTCCAATGGTGTTATGGGTTGCGTTATTATGTAGGATGATCATGTTATGTCCTATGGATCTAATTATCTTCATTCACATGAGATTATTTACTACACTCATTATTTGGATCTCATAGTAGTTATTCATGTGCTTAAATATTAACAGCACTATCTCTTTGGGGGAGGTTCACAGTGTTATCTAAGCATAATATTCTAATCTATATATTTTCCCATTTTGGATTTAATCTCATATAGAGGCCAGGGGAAAACCTTAATATGTTTGATATTGAAATTTCATAAATCTTGATGATGGGGAATTAAATTACTGATTCTATCAGTTGGAAAAGGACATCACATTCTATTTTAGAAGTGAATAAAGAGTGGAACTTAATGGGAAACTTCACTCAATGACATCTATATTATAAATAAGATGCTTTAGATATGGTTATGAATAGATTTTATTTATATTATATCTTCTTGAATCAAATCTATAGGGTCAGAAACATGATGATGAGTTTAGTGTAAATATTGGAACCCATTATGGTGGGGAGATCATTTCTAGATGGTCTTTCCCTTTAGATGGTAATCTCTATTTTAGTGATTTTATTTTCCTTCCTAGATTTTTTGAGGAGTTTAATTTTGTTTGAATTCGTTATTTATTTTTTGGTTGCTTATCTGGTAAATATGAAGATGTATTATAACATGACACGACATTTCTAGTGGTCTGGTATGAAGCATAGTATTATTGTTTTTGTATCATGATGCTTGATTTCCAATATATATCCATATCATCGGAACCCTTCCCTTTTTCCCTAGACTATATTAGTTCCATTTTGTAAATGTTATGCAGTGTCCATGGAGTTTTATGTTGGATTACGATGGGATTACAAAGTTAAGAATTCTATCTTGGTGTTGATTGATCAGTTAATGAAATATAATAATTTTTTTCAAATCAGGGACACAACTATTTTGGAAGGTCATGATAATATTTATGTGCATAAGATTTTGAGATTACAAGGGGCTACCAGTACTATCATCTCAGATAGGGATCTCAGGTTTACCTCCGAGTTCTGGAAATGTATCTAAGAGGTGACCTCGACTCAAATCAGGTTCAATATTTCTTACTATCTACAGAATATGATCAGATGGGTCATGATATTTAGATATTAGAGGGTATTGTCCTTGGAAACATCTTTGATTTTATTGGATTTTGGGTAGCCAATGGGGACTAGTTGAATTTTTTGTTTGAAAACTGCTATCATCCATCAATCAGAATAGCACACTTAGAGGATTTGTATGTTCACCCATTAAGATCACATATTTTTTATGAATAAGTTCAAGAGGGATATATTATGTGAATTAGTCTAGTTCATGATATGTCAATGATGATTCCCAATATATTTTGGAATATATTTACAACTCACAGTTAGAATAAATCAAATGAGGATGATCAACATCATCCTTGGGAGACATTAATTGTTGAAAGAGATTTATAAAATTTTTATCCTTAGTTGGGTCACCAATAACTTGGGAAATAAGGAAAGTTGGATTTGATATATCTTGGACCATTAAGGGTCACTAAGTAACTTGGGAAGGTTTTGTATAATTTATCATTATTGGCACAACTGATTAGAATTCATGTTGTCCTCCACATATCTTGGTTCAGGAAGTACCATCTTGATCACTCTCACATTTTGAGTTGGGAATAGATCAAAATACATCCCATTGTTTTGGTTTTAGAGTATATATCATAGATCATGGATTATTAGGTGATGTTATTGTGTGTTATGTCTATCCTACTAGTCAAAGTTTTATGGTGACACGGATCAGAGTCTCAAAAGATTTTGGAGAGTGAATTAGTAATGATATAGTTGTAGCCTCACCTATTTCTGGAGCACCCTTCTTCCACATGACTCCTAATGGATGGATATTCTTATACTCGATATATTGTAACATCATAGAATTTATGGTACTCTATTTTGTGTTTAAGTCTGTGTATTTGAGTTCAAGGGCTTAAGAATCGTCTTTGGATAATTCTCTTAGTGACTCACCTGGTACATCCTACAGGACTCATTTACACCATAAAATTCTAACTTATAACACAAATTATTCACTATATAGATAAGTTTAATTCAATCAGGATATAAAAATATTTAGGCCATAAAATTATTTAATTTATTAACACCCTTTCGTACAATATAAATATGTCTCTCATGATAAAATTAACCCAATGTGACTTATTTTTCCTTATATGTGAATTTCGATGATTTTATACCATAAATCACTTATTTAGGATATAATCCATTAATCCTAGAATATTTTACCTACCATTCACTTGTAATTCCCTATATCTCATTGTAAAGTCATAGGTATCAAATCATAAGCAATTCAAGGTAAGATTTGGGTGTCTCCCATCTTTATGATTTCCTTCGTTCAACATTTGATCATGGTGGTGGTTTTTTCAATTCGTTATAGAAAGAGGTATTTTTTTATTCTTGGTTTCCATTTTCATGGCATGTAATTGTGTTTTGGATTTATTGATCATGTGGTAATTTTTTAATCCTTTCTAGATATTTTGTGTGATCTTATTCTGAGTTCGCATCCTTTATTGGTTGTGGTAAAGTGAGTGTGTGTTCTTTAATGTATATTTCTATATTCCCTGTATTACACATGTTTTATTTTTTATAATGTGATCATTAGATCCAATAATAGATTTTGTTGCCACCTTTTTTATCTTTTTGTTCTTTCCTGTGCTGGTGGATTTCATTGTGTGCATGTTTGAATTAAGGTTCGGGTCGGTGGTTCCATATCTAGCATATATTAGTCTAAGAATAAATTATATATTTTTATAAATTGTTTAGAAGTTAATTGGAATGATTTAATGATTAATTTTTTTTAAATTAATTTATGAGAAAATTATTTCTTTTCCACTTTTATTAAAATAAAATTTGTTTTCAATGAATTGTGAAATGGATTAATTAAATGGTTTTCAAGGCATGATCTTGATAAAATGATTTGGAAAATATATCTCATGTGTACTTTCATGGATGATGCATAAATATTCATTATCCATTTATACCATCTAGGGTTTCACTCATGAAGTGTTACTCTTCTCCCTTTTTTAAGTGTCCTAGATAGTTATTAGACACTATTGAGAGGTTCACATTCTCGGGTGTTCCTCTTCTCCCAAGATTTGATGCATATTTCAATGGGATTTGATAGACATGATTATCTGTGTTTGGATATGAGTGTTATAGAAAGAATTTCATGTGGTGATCCTTTGTGTGATGTACCTATCCTTTGATTTGTATACCTTGTATTTTATTACTAGTTTTTATGTATTTTATATGACTTGAAATGATTTTACCTAGATTTTTCAAAACATTGGAAAAAGGGGAATTTTTAACCATTGTTTTTAGAGAAAAACTATTTAACTGATAATCATTCCATTTTTTCTTGAAAGTTGAGAACATTCAGATTGTTATACAGAGACTTTTTGTGGATTACATGGGCGGTATCCTACTAATCATGTTTAGATCACACCACGCACATCAATTCGTCTATTTTTAGAAATGGATTTTTATTTTGATATAGGAAAAGGAAATCCACTAATGTGAGGTGGAGATTTTTTCATCATCCAATCATGGGTAAATGGAGGGTAGATAGTTGGAAATCATCCTCATATTACATAGAGTAGTTTTTAAAAAAATTGATTTTTTCCATTATTTTAGGACTCATACCTTGGAGTTTCTTTTAACTTCCATTGGGTTGTATCATATTTATTTTTTTTATTTTGGTCATTTAATATGTCTTTATGGTTTTTTATTCCACTATTTATCTCCTCTATGTATATATATATATATATATATTCAATATAGTTTTCTTCAGGTTGGGTGAATTTTTACCTTTGGTTCTTGTTCATGCTCAAATACTCATCAACATCCCATGCATATTAAGAACACTATTCTACTATGTGGTGGATGAGGTAGTGTTCCAATTTGTGAGGGTATAAAAATTTGGTTCATTAATTATGTGATCAATAACGAGCTGAAATATTTATAATTATATTTATAACTAGACATGTAGGCAAAGTATTCTGCACTAAATAAATTTTACAATATCAAAGAACACCATAACATCATTTTAAAATTTATTAATTGTCCTAAGGTGAGAAATAACATGAATGAATGTAACAACATAAATGTGAGAAATATTAGGGAGTTGATTAATCAAAAAAAAAGTTATCAATCTCAAAAATAAATTATTTTTATTTTTTGATGAAGTAAACAAATATTTTTGATATGTAAAGAAAAATAAAAACATTATTGGTTAGATGGAATCTCCTGGGTTAACCTATTGACCTAAACCCATCCATTTTCGATAGTAACATTAGTTTTATTACTCAAATTCACATCCTAATTGATATAAGTTCTTAGAAAAATGTTGTGTATGTATTTAATGAAATAATTTGAGATAAAATAATGGTAAAATTATAGTATAATTTATATATTATATTAATATATCACACAAATAAATGCTTCTTTCATCATCATTTCCCCTTTTATTATACATTTGTATTAGAATAGTGTATGATAAAAATCATATTTATGGATTCTAGAAAGAGTTATGGTAAATTTCATATGCTTCTTACCTAAATAAATCTTATGTTTTTTGAGGTTAATGTCATGACCCATCCACAAAATTTGTATTAATATATCATTAACCAAACACTAAGGTATTATTTTTACAATTATTTGGATGAGAATGAATTTAAGTAACATATTACTTAATTTTTTATTAACATTACATGTATATTGTATTTTACATATAATTATTAATTATGAAATAAAAAATGGGTGCATAAAATTGATAACATGAATCAAAACCAAAAACCACAACCTCATAGAACGTATGGGGAATGCATCCCCTAAAAGACTTATTGTATATATTTAAAATATATTTTATTAATATTATGTGACATAAAACCTATATAAAATTTTTCCAATTACTTTATGTTTTTGTTGATCAATTATAATCCTTAGCCAAATCCATCCCACATCATGTACTATGGAAGGAAGATCAGGTAAATCCAAAGGGACCGATAGTAAATGGAAAGAAATAAAGTTATGGTAATCCTGTGTAATTATAGAGATATTGAAATTTACTCTACTTTGATATATTACATCATAAAAATTATAACATAGTTTTGAATATTTTTATCAAGTTTAGTCATAGTATGTTTCATCCATTATAGATGAATAAATTCTAATTTGAGTGGATTTATATAATACATAACAGTGTGGTAATGTTAGATATGCAGGATTTTATGTCTCTCTAAGAGAATACATTATTAACATTCAAACACATGTGTGTGTAAACTAGAAAATGAAACCTTATTTTAAAGAGTAAATAAGAAAAACGAATTTGTAGATTATATATATTAAAAGGGTCAAAAGGAATAATCATCACGAAAAACCCAACACCATGAACGTTCACACGTCCTCAGTTTCAAGGAAATTCATTCCCCTCAATTTCATTACTTACCTATTATATTCATGATTTTCAGAATAGTTTTTGTTAATTATGAAATATTAATTAATGATACACTTCTTAAATTTAAATATTAAAGTCCTAAATTTATTTCGATTTATATCTACTAGAACCCACTCATATACATTCCATTAATTGTATATTGTAATATATATATATATAATGTCATACTATAAAATAAGAAACTATCAAAAGATAATATTAGCGTAATTATTCTTGTATCTCATGAGTTGAGCATAAATATATATATATATTCCTCTTGATGTTTTTTATAGTCATGCAATAGAATATACTATGGTAATTTCCACATAAGGGATAATTAAAGTTATATTGAAAAATAACTATAAATGGGTACATCATTTTCAATATCTTCTATATGAAAAATATTTTACAATACATGGAAAAGGAATAAACTAATTATTCTAATGATATATAGGGAAAGATAATGTTGGTTCAAGACAATAAAATGATCATTTATTAGATCAGAAATGCTTTCTAGGGATATCATTATTCCGCTAATTGATTTTCCATATTTATTTATGTATCATTTATGTGTTGATATAGTGATCAAAATAATTATACAGAATACATTAAATTTTAATATAAATTATATGTACCATTCATTCATGATATTATTAATCTAGAGAGTATATTTGAAATTTTAAATAATGAATTGTTAGGATCCTCAGTTTTGATTTCATTTATGAGGTGCATATTCATAATTAATATTTTCAATAATTAATTAAATATTTTTATTAAAAAATAATAATATTCATATATACTAAAAACATTTTAATGGAAAATCGTGTAAATATTTTTTATTTTTTATCCCAAAAGTCACTTCTATGCACAAAAAATAAACCAATTTAGAAAATTTTAAAAAATATTAGACAAAATAGATTTCATTTTTAAAAAAGAAAATAATAAATGACATACTAATCTTAATACTTACCATGAATAAGAAATACTATACACTCTGACTATATAAATTTATTTCATCTTTTCAATCAATTTATTATGATTTTTTATTTATTATAATGATCTCTTGATTTCATTTATGAGGTATATATTCATAATTAATATTTTCAATAATTAATGTAATATTTTTTTAAAAAATTATAATATTCATATATACTACAAACATTTCAATGGAAACTATTTGAATGGAAAACCGTGTAAATTTTTATTTTATTTTTTATCCCAAAAGTCACTTCTATGCACACAAAAAATAAAAAAATTTATAAAATTTTAAAAAAGAGCAGACCAAATAGATTACATTTTTAAAAAAAATAATAAACAAATTACTAATCATAATACTTACCATGAATAATAAATACTATACACTCTGACTATATAAATTTATTTCTTTTTTTCAATCAATTTATTATAATTTTTTATTTTTTATAAGGATCTCTTGATTCTAATAATAATAAATTTAAATAGTCTTATGGTATATATTATAGATCAAATTAATGGATATTCAACTAATGAAACCCACATAATGTCTCACAAGAATTTATAATAGAATTTATTCAAAATTTGATAAAATATTATCTAATAGATATTTTAACAAGATGTTTTATGATAGTGAGGTTTTTATTTATCTTAGAAAACATAGTATGAGGATATTCAATACACACAAGAAACCTTTGAATTTCTAAAACTACATATGTATTAAGTTATATGAAACAATATTTATTTATAAAACAATATATCAATAATAATTAATTATATTTATTAATCTTTTTATAGTGTCTAAAATAAATGAATGGAAATAACGTTATTTATTGAATTTTTAAATGTGTGAAAAATGTTATTCTCCATGTAAAAACTGACATCACCAAATATTTACATGAAAAAGTAATTATAATTTCATCCAAAATATTTTTTGAAACATAATATATCATTATTATTACAGTATTACAAAAACTACCGATGAAAAACATATTCATATATGTAAATATATTTTTTTAGGAATTAGTGGCTAGCATACAAGATGTTGAAATCATTATATACATCCTAAAGATGTCGTTTCTACTCACTTATGTAATGTTTTTGTTTAGAGATTCCACATGAAGTAGTAGTTTTATTATAAATATTCATTATCTTTCTGATTCATTTTAAATATATTTTTACACCCATCTTTATTTCATAGAGTCTCATCGATTAAACTAATAATCTTTTATAAGAATGAAACACAATAAAAAACAAAATTATGTATTGAAATCCTTTCAATTAGTTAACCAACATTGAAGATTCACCATATTTAAAATTAATTTTAAATATATTTTTACACCCGTATTTAATCAATAGATCTTTGTGGATTAAAATGATACTTTTTAATAAGAATTAAACACAATAAAGTAACCGAATTCCGTATTGAAAAAAAATAACCTTCAAGTAGTCTTTTCATTATTAATATTCACCAGCTTTCTGATTCATTTTAAATATATTTTTACACAAATATTTATTCCTTAGAGTTTCATGGATTAAAATAATACTTTTTATAAGCATGAAACATAATAAAACAATCAAATTATGTATTTCAATAAACATTTCATGTGGTTGACCAAAATTGAATATTCTCAGAATCATATTTTTAAAAAAATTATAAATTCATTATAAATGAACTATATCATTTTTTCTGCCTAAGTTGAGAGTAAAGGGTGAGAAATATAACATTAAACAGAGTGATATTGTTTATACCATATATTATTGTCTTAGATTGTTTTTATGTTTTATTTTTATATAAAGTCGTATGAAACTTTTAAAAATCTTTCAAGTTTAATAAAAAGAATTAATAAATAATTAATCGGGCTCATATTATAATAAAAAATCTAAAAACATTTGTTCATTATTAATGACCTATATGAAATCCTTCACATAAATTTGATGATGTGATAAAAATGATTAAAAGTTCGTTATTTATGTTCTATAATTAATCCTAAAATGATCGAAACAAATAAAACATGCTCAGTAGTCATAATATTTTTTGGAAAATATCTTTGAATTATTTGTGACAAGTAGAAATAAACTGACCTACATCATATACACATATTATTACAAAATGTTTAAACAAAATATAAGTAAAAAATTAAAAAAAAACTAGTGGTCTAGTGTCTTTGATACATTAGAAACATAATATATTATGTTCAAAATAAACTACATCCCCTTTTATTTTATTCTTATCTTAGGCTCTATATCTTGTTATTATGTATCAGAACATGGGAAATTCTTGGGACATTTATAAATGAAAATGATGAGTTATAAATCTGAGGAATGGAAAGATCAGAGTGAATCTTAATGATGAAGCCTAATTTTGGATCCAAAATGCATAGCATTGAATTATAATAGAGCATGATCATATATAATAACATGGAAACATGTAATATATTAAAAAATATCACAAAATCATATAATCATAAAAAATATTGGTTAAGAATAATGAATGTTGTTAAAAACATTATTTTTCTCACACTTTTCATTCATCATAACATAATGTGATTGGATAACTTCCTATGCACAGTACATAGTATTTAATAAGACTCAATCATTTCAAAATTAATTAGTGATATGTGTAATTATCTTTCTACTCATTACATAATATTACTTCATTTATATATGTTTCACAAAAAAACATTACAAATATGAAATTAACCCATTAAAAATAAATTGGTTACAGAATGATATGGAAGGCACAATGAAATGTTGAATCATGTAAATAAAAATATTATAAATAAAATTCATCATATTATAAATTTAATTTTTAATATTATTAAGTCATAAAATAATATAGTCCTTGATGAGAAGAATAAAAACATAGGAAACAACATAATATGATTTCCAGAAAATAAGAATAATGAGAAAAAAATTAAATACTTAATTGGGTTTCAATTTAAGAAAATAAATAATTCAAAAATTAAATTCCTATAAAAATAAAAAATAATATGATAGAATTATAATGGATGTAAACACAACATATAATAATAATTTGTTGATAGATATAGAGTGAGAATCAATATAACTACAAATAAGAATGTTGGTTTGATTGTTTCCTTACATTGGGTCCTGACTCGCAAATATTCTCCTCTAAACATCTAAATAGTTAAATTACATATATTAATTACATATTAAGTACCTTAATAATTTTTATTTAAACTTTTTCAATCCATTTATTTCTATGTGCTATTCATTAATTAGATTAACATAGCTCATGTGGATTATTTGGAGTTGTTTGGTTGACTACTTATATAAAACGATAAAAGTTAATAGTGTTTTCAAATAGTAAGTAAATAGAGAAAAGTATAAATTTAGATTTTAATTATCATTATTGTATCATAAAAGTTTAACGGTATAATATTTACGAAAAAATGGTTGCAAATTAGGAAACACATCTTGGTACACTTCTTGTAGGAGCTTTAAATGATCATGATTGTTTATTTTAATATAATTAGTATAACAACGATTTTTCATTATATAATATTAATAATTTCATGAATATTATATTCAAGCATAAAATAATTTTTTTTTTTTAAAAACATGTAACAATTTAATAATCGATTCTTGACATCATTAATATATGTGCTGAAAAAGGGACATGATGAGATAAATGTTAAAAATAATTATGAGATGACATTGATGAATTATATGATTATATAATTAATATTATAGTATAATTATATTATTTATTTCATGATAAAATAGTAGTTTAATATATTTAAATAAAGGATAATGAATAAATTAAAAATGAATATTACTGGAATATATTAGAATATTTATATTCTTCTTTGAGGTGACATATTTGGATTACACCTTAAGATTTTTTGGAATGGGTTTTCTTCAAAATAAGGTCACTTTAAAATAAGGAAATGAAACTTAAGAAAATATTATTTTGAGCTTTAGATATGGGAGAAGTTTTTATGTGAAGAGAAATATGTAAGGGAGAGGTGTATATATAGGTAAAAGGGAAGTGATTTTATATTCTTATGACTAATAATTATGTTTTATTATAATATATATATATATATATATTATTGAAATATAAACACCTTTAGAAATATAATAGTTTTATTTCCATATTTAATTAAAATTAAATAATCAAAACTTGTTTTTATTAGAATAAAATATAATTTTGGCTTTGGAAAACCATTAATAGTAATAAAAGTAACTTTTTTATTTTAAAAAACATTTTTTTTCATTAAAGACATTTTATGTCATGAAAAGGAAAATTTATATATTTTTAACCTATTTTAACATCACTATGACGTTCTAAAACTTATAGTATGCCTAATAATAGTATTTTTACTATTCACTATATAATTAATATTTTCAAAATTAAATATCATACATCCATACTAAGGTAATTTATTGTTGATGATTCAAAAAATATGTTCTATTTTTTGCAATATATTTCTACAATAGTTTATTATTATATATAAATTTGAGTTTAAAATTTTATATATTTACTAAATATCCTAAAAAATACTTCATTAAAATTTACAATTATACAAACCTTGAGTTATATAATTTGATAAATTATTTAATGATGTTATAATATATAAATTTACAAATATTATTCCTAATAAAAGATACTTTTTAGATATTTTATTATTCACAATCTTTAGTTATAAATCCAATGATCAGTGACTATTTCAATGGTCATATAATTCTTATAATTCTTATAAATAACTCATATTACCTTCATCCATCATTCAATATAATTTGTTTGATGAAACTAAATTATTCATTTAAATAATTTTAATTATATTTCTAGTTACTTTTTTATTTTTTATATAAATTTTCTATAGTTTGATATTTCTAGGGTCCAAAACCCAACAGATTTCCAAAATATACTTATTTTTGTTTATAATAAACTTATATTTTTTTATATAGTGTATTTACCCTTTATATATAATTTTTTATGTTAATGAAATAAAACACTGATCATTATTTGTTACACCATATATCAAAATATGAAACATATGTGTAATTAATGGAAATCTCATATAGAAATTACGAGGTCATTACATTACCCCAAGAAATGTAACCATTGAAATTTTAATTCATATACTACGATGAAAATAGATGACAGTATATTTGTTTAATTATATATATAGGTACCAAAGTTTCCTCTTTCTACTTATGGTTTCACCATTTTACATTGAAAATGAGATTTTTCTTTTAGAATAGAAAATTGTCTCTATGTTCCAATAACTTCATTAGATTATATTCATAATATATATCATTCTCCAAAAACAGTACCAATATATTCAATAATGTGTGGGATCTTGTTTTAAATTCTTTAAGAATTGTGTTTGGATTACCTTATTTACTTTAGATACGTTTAGCAGTAATGTCAGTCAATAGGCCACAAATTCAATGTGTTTAAGAATATGAAAGGATTCAATGTATTTTAGACATATATATATCTTATTCAAAATATCCATGTCTCTATTACATGGTTATTTTCAAAAGGAAAAACCTATCTCTTAACTTAAACTCTTAGTCTGAGATGACACAAACCTGAGCTCTAATGTTTTCTGCCAAAAACACTGTATATTTTTTTGTAAATAAGATAATTAACATATCCTAAAAAATATATAGTTTGGAGATTATTTAAATCTATTGTTTTTTAGGATTAAGAAAAAACTAAACAAAACTACCTATCTCAATAATCACCTTTTCTTTTGAAACCAAAAAACTTATAAGAAAAAAATAACTCTGTTTCGCCTATTCTTCATAGTTGATACCTATTATCTGAGTACCTCTTACTCAACTAAATAACCCATGAAAAAATATTTTAAAAAATTGGGAATAGATCACTCTCACATTTTTAGTTGGGAATAGATCAAAACACAACCCATTGTTTTGGTTTTAGAGTATATATCATAGATCATGGATTATTAGGTGATGTTCTTGTGTGTTATATCTATCCTACTAGTCAAATTTTATAGTGACATGGATTAGAGTCTCAAAAGGCTTTGGAGAGTAAATCAGTAATTATATAGTTCTAGCCTCACCTATTTCTGGATCACCATTCTTCTACATGACTTCTAATGGATGGATATTCTTATACTCTATATATTGTAACATCATAGAATTTATGGTACTCACTTTTTTGTTTAAGTCTGTGTATTTGAGTTCAAGGGCTTAAGAATCGTCTTTGGATAATTTTCTTAGTGTCCCTTCCTGGTACATCCTACAGAACTCATTTACACCATAAAATTATATCTTATAACATAAATGATTCACTATATAAATAAGTTGAATTCACTCAGGATGTAAAAATATTTAGTCCATAAAATTATTTAACTTATTAACACCCTTTCATACAATGTAAATATGTCTCTCATGATAAAATTAACCCAATGTGACTTATTTTTCCTTTTATGTGAATTACGGTGATTTTATGCCATAAATAACTTATTTAGGATATAATCCATTAATCCAAGAATATTTTACCTATGATTCACTTGTAACTCCCTATATCTCATTGTGAAGTCATAGGTCTCAAACCATTAGCAATTCAAGGTGAGATTTGGGTGTCTCCTCTCTATTTGATTTCCTCCATTCAACATTTGATCATGGTGGTGGTTTTTTCAATTCGTTATAGAAAGAGGTATTTTTTTATTCTTGGTTTCCATTTTCATGGCATGGAATTGTGTTTTGGATTTATTGATCATGTGGTAATTTTTTTTAATCCTTTCTAGATATTTTGTGTGATATTATTCTGAGTTCACGTCCTTTATTGGTTGTGGTAAAGTGAGTGTGTGTTCTTTAATGTATATTTCTATCTTCCCTATATTACACATGTTTTATTTTTTATAATGTGATTATAATATCCAATAATAGATTTTGGTGCAACCTTTTTTGTCTTTTTGTTCTTTCCTGTGTTGGTGGAATTCATTGTGTGCATGTGTGAATTAAGGTTCGGGTCGGTGGTTCCATCTCTAGCCTATATTGGTCTAATAATAAATTATATAGTTTTATAAATTGTTTATAAGTTAATTTTAATGATTTAATGATTAATGTTTGTTAAATGAGTTTATGAGAAAAGTATTTATTTTCCACTTTCATTAAAAGAAAATGTGTTTTCAATGAATTGTGAAATGGATTAATTAAATGGTTTTCAAGGCATGATTTTGATGACATGATTTGGAAAATATATCTCCTGTGTAGGCATGGTTACTTTAGAGGATGATGTATAAATATTACTTATCCATTGATACCATCTAGGGTTTCACTCATGAAGTGTTACTCTTCTCCCTTTTTTAAGTTTCCTAGTTAGTTATTAGACACTGTTGAGAGGTTCACATTCTGGGGTGTTCCTCTTCTCCCAAGATTTGATGCATATTTCAATGGGATGTAATACACATGATTATATGTGTTTGGATATGATTTTTCTAGAAAGCATGTCATGTGGTGATCCTTGGTGTGATGTACCTATCCTTTGGTTTGTATACCTTGTATTTTATTACTAGTTTTTATGTATTTTATATGACTTGAAATGATTTTACCTTTATTTTTCAGAAAATTGGAAAAAGGGGAATGTTTAACCATTGTTTTTAGATAAAAACTATTTAACTTATAATAATTCCATTTTTTCTTGAAATTTGAGAACATTAAGATTGTTATACAGAGGATTTTTGCGGATTACCTGGGTGGTATCATACTGATCATTTTTAGATCACACCACGCACATCAATTCGTGTGTTTTCAGAAATGGTTTTTTATTTTGATATAGGAAAAGGAAAGCCACTAATGTGAGGTGGAAATGTTTTTGTCATCCAATAATGGGTAGCTGGTCGGTAGATAGTGGGAAATCATCCTCATATCACATAGAGTATTTTTTAGAAAAATTGATTTTTTCCATTATTTTAGGACTCATACCTTGGAGTTTCTTTTAACTTCAATTGGGTTGTATCACTTCTATTTTCTCTTTTGGTAATTTAATATTTCTTTATGGTTTTTTATTCCACTATTTATCTCTTCTATGTATATATATATATTCCATATAGTTTTCTTTGAGTTGGGTGAATTTTTACCTTTGGTTCTTATTCATGCTCAAATACCCATCAACAGCCCATGCCGATTTAGAACACTATTCTGATATGTGGTGGATGAGGTAGTGTTCCAGTTTGTGAGGGTATACTAATTTAGTTCATTAATTATGTGATCAATAATGAGCTGAAATATTTCAAATTATATTTATAACTAGACATGTAGGCAAAGGATTCTGCACTAAATAAATTTTCCAATATCAAATAACACCATAACATCATTTTAAAATTGATTAATTGTCTTAAGGTGAGAAATAACATGAACGAATGTAACAACATAAATGTGAGAAATATTAGGGAGTTGATCAATCGAAAAAAAGTTATCAATCTCATAAATAAATTATTTTTATTTTTTGATGAAGTAAACAAATATTATTGATATGTAAAGAAAAATCAAAACATTATTGCTTATATGGAATATCCTAGGTTAAACTATTGACCTAAACCCATCTGTTTTAATTAGTAACATTAGTTTTATTACGAAAATTCACATGCTAATTGATATACGTTCTTAGAAAAAAAAATTATGTATTGAAGTAAATAATTTGAGATAAAATAATGGTAAAATTATAGTATAATTTCTATATTATATTAATATATCACACAAATAGATGCTTCTTTCATCATCATTTCCCCTTTTAGTATATATTTATATTATAATAGTGTATGATAAAATTCATATTTATGGATTCTGGAATGAGTTATGGGAAATTTCATATAATTGTTACCTAAATAAATCTTATGTTTATTGAGGGTAATGTCATGACCCATCCACAAAATTTGTATGAATACATAATTAACCAAACACCAAGGTATTCTTTTTAAAATTATTTGGATGAGAATAAATTTAATTGACATATTTATTCATCTTTTATTAACATTACATATATATTTTATTTTACATATAATTATTAATTTATGAAATAAAAAATGGGTGCATAAATTGATAATATTCATCAAAACCAAAAAACCACAACCTCGTAGAACGTATGGGGAATGACTCCCCTAAAAGATATATTGTGTATATTTAAAATCTATTGTATTAATATTATGTGACATAAAACCTCTATACAATTTTTCCAATTACTTTATGTGTTGATTGATGAATTATAATCCTTAGCCACATCCATCCCACATCATGTACTATGGAAGGAAGATCAGGTAAATCAAAAGGTACAGATAGTATATTGAAAAAAATAAAGTTATGGGAATCATGTGTAATTATGGAGATATTGAAATTTACTCTACTTTGATATATTAAATCATAAAAATTATAACATAGTTTTGAATATTTTTATCTAGTTTGGTTATAGTATGTTTCATCCATTATAGATGAATAAATTTAAATTTGAGTGGATTTATATAATACATAACAGTGTGGTCATGTTAGATATGTTGGATTTTATGTCTCTCCAAGAGAATACATTATTAACATTCAAACACATGTGTGTGTAAACTAGAAAATGAAACATTATTTTAAAGAGTAAATAAGAAAAATGAATTTGTAGATCATATATATTAAAAGGGTCAAAAGGAATAATCATTACAAAAAACCCAACACCATGAAGAGCCACACATCCTCAGTTTCAAGGAAATTAATTCCCCTCTATTTCATTACTTAACTATTATAATCATGCTTTTCAGAATATTTTTTGTTAAATATGGAATATTAATTAATGATACAATTCTTAAATTGAAATATTAAAGTCCTAAATTTATTTCTATTTATATCTACTAGAACCCACTAATCTACATTCCATTAAATGTACATTGTAATATATATATATATATAATGTCATACTCCAAAATAAGAAACTATAAAAAGATAATATTACCGTAATTATTCATGTATCTCATGATTTGAGCATAAATCTATATATTCCTCTTGATGTTTGTTATATTCATGCAATAGAACATAGTATGGTAATTTCTAAATAAGGGATAATTAAAGTTATATTGAAAAATAACTATAAATGGGTATATCATTTTCAATATCTATTATATGAAAAATATTTTACAATACATGGAAAAGGAATAAACTAATTATTATAATGATATATAGGGAAAGATAATGTTGGTTCAAGACAATAAAAATGTTCATTTATTGGATCAGAAATGCCTTCTAGGGATATCATTAGTCCACTAATTGATTTCCCATATTTATTTATGTGCCATTCCTGTGTTGATATAATGATCAAAATAATTATACGGCTTACATTAAATTTTAATATAAATTATTTGTACCATTCATTCATGATATTATTAATCTAGAGAGTATGTTTGAAATTTTAAATAATGAATTGTTAGGATCCTCAGTTTTGATTTCATTTATGAGGTACATATTATTAATTAATATTTTCAATAATTAATGTAATATTTTTATTAAAAAATAATAATATTCATATATACTATAAACATTTCAATGGAAACTATTTTAATGTAAAAACGTGTAAATTTTTCTTTATTTTTTATCCCAAAAGTCACTTCTATGCACAAAAAATAAAACAATTTAGAAAATTTTAAAAAAGATCAGACCAAATAGATTTCATTTTTAAAAAAGAAAATAATAAATGAAATACAAATCTTAATACGTACCATGAAGAAGAAAAAACTATACACTCTGACTATACAAATTTATTTCATTTTTTCAATCAATTTATTAGGATTTTTTATTTTTTATAAGGATCTCTTGATTCTAATAAAAATAAATTTAAATAGTCTGATGGTATATATTATAGATCAAATTAATGGATATTCAACTAATGGAACCCACATAATGTCTCACAAGAATTTATAATAGAAGTTATTCAAAATTTTATAAAATATTATCTAATAGATATTTTAACAAGAAGTTTTATGATAGTGAGGTTTTTATTTAACTTAGAAAACATAGTATGGGGATATTCAATACACACAAGAAACCTTTGAGTTTCTAAAAATTCATATGTATTATGTTATATGAAACAATATTTATTTATAAAACAATATATCAATAATAATTAATTATATTTATTAATGTTTTTATAGTGTCTAAAATAAATGAATGGAAATAACGTTGTTTATTGAATTTTTAAATGTATGAAAAATGTTATTCTCCCAGTAAAAAATAACATCACCAAATATTTACATAAAAGAGTAATTATAATCTCATCCAAAATACTTTTTGAAAATTAATATATCATTATTATTACAGTATTACAAAAACTACAGATGAAAAGCATATGCATATATGTAAATATATTATTTTAGGATTTAGTTGGTAGATTACATGATAGTAAAATCATTATATAAATCATAAAGATGTGGTTTCTAATCACTTATGTAATGTTTTTGTTTAGAAATCCTACATGAAGTAGTATTTTCATTATAAATATTCACTATCTTCCTGATTAATTTTAAATATATTTTTACACCCATCTTCATTGCATAGAGTCTCATTGATTAAACTAATAATTTTTTATAAGAATGATACACAATAAAAAACAAAATTATGTATTGAAATCCTTTCCATTAGTTAACCAACATTGAAGATTCACCATATTTCAAATTAATTTTAAATATATTTTTACAACCGTATTTAATCCATAGAGCTTTGTGGATTAAAATGATACTTTTTAATAAGAATTAAACACAATAAAGTAACCAAATTCAGTATTGAAAAAAATAACCTTCAAGTAGTCTTTCCATTATCAATATTCACCAGCTTTCTGATTCATTTTAAATATGGTTTTACATAAATATTTATTCCATAGAGTTCCATGGATTAAAATAATACTTTTTATAAGCATGAAACACAATAAAACAACCAAATTATGTATTTTAATAAACATTTCCTGTGGTTGACCAACATTGAATATTCTAAGAATCATATTTTTCAAAAAAAAATTATAAATTCATTATTAATGAACTGTGTCATTTTTTTCTTCCTAAGTTGACAGGAAAGGGTGAGAAATATAACATTAAACAGAGGGATATTGGGTATATCATAGAGTATTGTATTAGATTGTTTTTATGTTGTATTTTTATATCAAGTCATATGAAACTTTTAAAATTATTTCAAGTTTAATAAAAAGAAGTAATAAATAATTAATCGGGCCCATATTATAACAAAAAATCTGAAAACATATTTGCACTGTTAATAACCTATATGAAATCCTTCAAATAAATTTGATGATGTGATAAAAATGATCACAAGTTCGTTATTTATGTTATATAAACAATCCTAAAATGATCGAAACAAATAAAACTTGCTCAGTTGTCATAATATTTTTGGAAAATATCATTTATTTATTTGTGACAAGTAGAAATAAACCAACCTACATTAGATACACATATTATTACATAATGTTTAAACAAAATATAAGTAAAAAATTAAAAAAAACTAGTGGTCTAGTGTCTTTGATAGATTAGAAACATAATATATTATGTTCAAAATAAACTTCATCCCCTTTTATTTTATTCTCCAATTAGTCTCTATATCTTTTTATTATGTATCAGTACATGGGATATTCTTGGGACATTTATAAATGAAAATGGTGAGTTATAAATCTGAGGAAGGGAAAGATCAGAGTAAATCTTAATGATGAATCCTAATTCCTGAGCCAAAATGCATAACATAGAATTATAATAGAGCATGATCATATATAATAACATGGAAATATGTAATATATTAAAAAATATCACAAAATCATATAATCATAAAAAATATTGGTTAAGAATAATGAATGTTGTCAAAAACATAATTTTTCTCACACTTTTCATCCATCATAACATAATGTGATTGGATAACTTCCTATGCACAGTACATAGTATTTAATAAGACTCAATTATTTCAAAATTAATTAGTGATATGTGTAATTATCTTTCCACTCATTACATAATATTACTTCATTTATATATGTTCCACAAAAAATACATTACAAATATGAAATTAACCCATGATAAATAAATTGGTTACATAATGATATGGAAGGAATAATGAAATGTTGAATCATGTAAATAAAAATATTATAAATAAAATTAATCATATTATAAATTTAATTTTTAATATTATTAAGTCATAAAATAATATATTCCTTGATGAGAAGAATAAACACTGAGGAAACAACTTAATATGATTTTCGAAAAAGAAGAATAATGAGAAAAAAATTATTAAATACTTAATTGGGTTTGAATTTAAGAAAAAAAATAATTCAAAAATTAAATTCCTATAAAAATAAAAAATAACATGAAAGAAGTATAATGGATGTAAACACAACATATAATAATAATTTGTTGATAGAGATTTAGAGAGAATCAATATAACTGCAAAGAAGAATGTTGGTTTGATTGTTTCCTTACATTGGGTCCTGACTCGCAAATATTCTCCTCTAAACATCTAAATAGTTAAATTACAAATATTAATTACATATTAAGTACCTTAATAATTTTTATTTCAACTTTTTTAATCCATTTATTTCTATGTTCTATTCATTAATTAGATTAACATAGCTCATGTGGATCATTTGGAGTTGTTTGGTTGACTACTTATATAAAATGGTAAAAGTTAATGGTGTTTATTAAATAGTAAGTAAATCGCCAAAAGTATAAATTTTGATTTTAATTATCATTGTTGTATCATAAAAGTTTTGCGGTCTAATATTTACTAAAAAATGGTTGCAAATTAGGAAACACATCTTGGTACACTTCTTGTAGGAGCTTTAAATGATCATTATTGTTTATTTTAATATAATTAGTATAACAACGATTTTTCATTATAGAATGTTAATAATTTCAGGAATATTATATTCAAGCATAAAATAATTTTTTAAAACAAACCATGTAACAATTTAATAATTGATTCCTCACATCATTCATATATGTGGTGAAAAAGGGACATGATGAGATAAATGTTAAAAATAATTATGAGATGACATTGATGAATTATATGATTATATAATTAATATTATAGTATAATTATATTATTTATTTCATGATAAAATGGTAGTTTAATATATTTAAATGTAGGATGATGATGAAATTAAAAATGAATATGACTGGAATATATTAGAATTTTTATATTCCTCTTTGAGGTGACATATTTTGATTACACCTTAAGATTTTTCTGGAATGGGTTTTTTTCAAAAAAATCACATTAAAATAAGGGAATGAAACTTAAGAAAATATTTTTTTGTGCTTTAGCTGTGGAATAAGTTTTTATGTGAAGAGAAATAAGTAAGGGAGATGTGTATATATAGGTAAAAGGGATATGAGTTTATATTCTTATGACTAATAATTATGTTTGATTATAATATATATATATATATATATATATATATTATTGAAATATAAACACCTTTAGAAACATAATAGTTTCATTTAAATATTTAATTAAAATTAATGAATCAAAACTTTTTTTATTAGAATAAAATATAATTTTGGCTTTGGAAAACCATTTATAGAAATAAAATTAACTTTTTTATTTTAAAAAACATTTTTTTTCATTAAATACATTGTATATCATGAAAAGGAAAATTTATATATTATTTACCTATTTTAACATCACTATGATGTTATAAAACTTATAGTATGCCTAATAATAGTATTTTTACTATTCACTATAAAATTAATATTTTCAAAATTAAATATCATACATTCATACTAAGGTAATTTATAGTTTATGATCCAAAAAATATGTTCTATTTTTTACAATATATTTCTATAATAGTTTATTATAAAATATAAATTTGAGTTTAAAATTTTATATATTTGCTAAATATCCTAAGAATACTTCATTAAAATTTACAATTATGAATAACTTGGGTTATATAATTTGATAAATTATTTAATGATGTTCTAATATTTAAATTTACAAATATTATTCCTAATAAAAGATACTTTTTAGATATTTTATTATTCACAATCTTTAGTTATAAATCCAATTATCAATGAGTATTTTAATGGTCATATAATTCTTATAATTCTTATAAATAACTCATATTACCTTTATCCATCATTCAATATAATTTATTAGATGAAACTAAATTATTCATTTAAATAATTTTAATTATATTTCTAGTTACTTTTTTATTTTTTATATAAATTTTCTATAGTTTGATATTTCTAGGGTCCAAACCCCTATGGATTTCCAAAATATACTTATTTTTGTTTATAATAAACTTATATTTTTTTTATAGAGTGTGTTTACCCTTTATATATAATTTTTTATGTTAATGAAATAAAACACTGATCATTATTTGCTACACCATATATGAAAATATGAAACATATGTGTAAAGAATGGAAATCTCATATAGAAATGATGCGGTCATTACATTACACCAAGAAATGTCACCATTGAAATTTTAATTCATATACTAAGATGAAAATAGATGACAGTATATTTGTTTAATTATATATATAGGTACCAAAGTTTCCTCTTTCTTCTTATGGTTACACAATTTTACATTGAAAATGGGATTTTTCTTTTAGAATAGAAAATTGTCTCTATGTTCCAATATCTTCATTAGATTATATTCATAATATATATCATTCTCCAAAAACAGTACCAATATATTCAATAATGTGTGGGATCTTGTATTAAATTCTTGAAGAATTGTGTTTGGATCACCTTATTTACTTTAGATAGGTTTAGTAGTAATGTCAATCAATAGGCCAAAAATTCAATGTGTTTAAGAATATGAAGGGATTCAATGTATTTTAGACATATATTTATCTTATTCAAAAGACTCATGGCTCTCTTACATGGTTATTTTCAAAAGGAACAACCTATCTCTTACCTTAAACTCTTAGTCTGAGATGACACAAACCCGCGCTCCAATGTTTTCTGCTAAAAACACTATATATTTTTTTGTAAATAAGATAATTAACGTATCCTAAAAAATATATAGTTTAGGGATTATTTAAATCTATAGTTTTATAGGATTAATAAAAAACTAAAAAAACTACCTATCTCAATAACTACCTTTTTTTTAAATGAAAAAACGTATAAGACAGCAATAACTCTGTTTCTCCTATTCTTCATAGTTGATACCTATTATTTGAGTACCTCTTACTCAACTAAATAACCCATGAAAAAATATTTTAAAAAATTGGGCTGAGAAAATTATTTAATAAGTAGTTTTATACTTGTGTAACCCATATTTCAAAAATACTTAAAAATATATTTTAGATTAATACTTTCAATAATAAAAATTTTAATCAAATTAAAACATTATATAAAATTAAATTTTCAATTTCAAAATACATAAATATTTTTCAAGGAATACATAAATTTATTTAATAAAAATATTGTTCTTTCGAACACTTTGAAAATTTTAATCCATTTTTTAAAATAATAATTAGAATAAAACCAATGAAATTAGTTATAAATTAAACCTTCGTATCTAAAAGGAATACTTAAAATAATTTCTTGAAAATAATCCAATTATTTTTCATGAAAACACTTCTTATTCCCAGAAAACAAAACTATGAGGACACTTAGAACATTAATGTTCATATAGAGACTCATAATAATGGAGGATTGGGTTCACTCTGCAAATCTTCATCATGTTTACAAAGTCCAAAGACATAATTTAAATAAAATAGTTGATCTTTTCCCTTTTTTCCACTTTGTTTTTAATAATATCTTTAAAAAATAAGATATTGGATGCATACACATATTTATATATACATGTAAGTATAAATATATATCATTAATAAGCAATAAAAAAATCATTATAATGAAACACTGGATTATAAAACATATATGATATTTCAAACTGGTATATTACAAGCATGACCATGCAGTAATTTAGAATTTAGACACATCCATGGAAATTAATTTAAATTATTAGAATATGAAAAGATTATTTTATATTTACTAAAATAATTTATGAAATTACTCTCAAATAAAATGATGTATAAAAACCAAAATTAATAACTTTTAAGGAGTCAACCCCTTATAAATATTGCTTTCAAATAATATTGATGATTAAAAATTATTTTCAAACATAAGAGAACTTGGAATAGAAATTTTAAACTTTAAATTTAAAAATTATTTTGTCTTTTAAATAGGGTTCTTGAAATAAAAATATGAAATAGGAAAAATAAAACATTTTTACCTTATAAAAGAACCTTGAATACAAATTTTTAAAATGTTAAATTGAAATTGATGATTGAAACATTTGAAACAAAATTTCCAAAAACAATTCCCCTTACTTAAACCGAAGAAGATCCATATTGGAGTTCTTCTTCTCAAAATTGAACCCCAAGTACTTGATCACCATCCCTCACTCTACCTATATCAAATGGAAAAACATGGATTTTTACATATGAATCTTAGTGGAGCTTAGTTGGTTGAAATACTTAAGGTCATGGATTTATTTGATAACCCATACTCGAAATAAAATAGAATTATTATTATTATTACATTTATTTTTTATTATTATTTTTAAAAAATATTTGGGAAGGATTCCAAATATTGGTTTCATTTTCCATGCAATTTTCATACCCATTAATAAAGTTAACACTTTATATTTATTTGTTATTTTATTTATTTTCCCCCTTTTTCATGTTACATACTCTTTAATCCATATATATATATCCCATTTTTTTAACTCTTAAGAAATATTGTGAATTTAATATTATATTTATATATATTTTTTATTTAGTTCTTAGATTCACCTAAGTACATATACAAATATTATATATATATTAATTTTTTATTACAGACCTATATTTATATTTGTGTATTTTTTACCCCTCTTAATACTCCTTACACGTCACAATTAGGCACACACACACACATATATATATATATATGTTTGGGTTTTTTATTTTTATTGTATTTTTTAATTCCTCATTGTTATGATGACCATGCATTAATATATATATATATATATATATTCTCATCCTTGTTTCAATGCCACACACACTTAAATAGGTAAGTATTTCTATTTTAGTTTTTTTGAAACCATATTATTATGTGAGTGCGTATGTATATATATATATATATATCATTCATAATATATATATTATATATATGGAAACCTCTTCCAATCTGTTTATTTATAAACAAACACTCATCTTCTATATTTTTTTATTTTCATTTCTCCTTTTCATTTTTTATAAACTTCTTAATTTCTCATGTTCCTAATATATATTCATATTATATATTTTAATTATAAGAAAATGATTATATAATTATTTAGATGTATCGATTATAAGTACATAAATTTATACTGCAGACACACACACACACATATATATAGGTATATTGATATTAAATACCATTTTATTACCCATTTTTTTATAAATATAATATTAAATGTTAATATCAATTATAAATATGTATATATACACGCATTGATATATTTATATATATATAATCATACATATATTAATATATATATATATATGGTTATTCTTTTAGTTTATTACATATATATATTCATTAGTATAATTTCTATATCTTATATATATTTATATATTTATATATATTTAGATACACTTAAAAAACTATAAATATCTCAAATATGTTACATCTCGGTTCCAGGTGCTGCCCAAAGGTGCCCCGAACCTGGATGGTCACATAACCTCAGTCACGTTTCTCCAAACTCTAGAGGCTACCGAATAGCAGCGAGGGATATAGTAAGACATTGGAGAAACTATGCCCTCATTGGTTGAATATACACAGCAGAATAATAAATAGTAAACAATAGAGGAAGCAGTAATATCATGCAACAAAAGTAAATAGTTGAAGATTGATAGTAGATAAACAACTAAAGCGCATATATAAATGATTCATGTAACATATGTCTTAGAAATCATCCAAACATGTCAAAATTCTGGAAATACAATACTAAACCAAAGTACCAAAAATAGTAAACTCCAACACCATCGCAAGCCTCCACTTGGTCCCATGCTCTCCTGCTCCAACAGCAATCAAGTATCTGATGAGGAAGGTCGCTTTCCATTATCTATACCTACAATCATAAAATCAATTTGGACCCAAAATCTTGAACCAAATAGGGTGTGAGAAAAAACTTAATAGGAAACCACCAAAAGATATGTTCCTATGAGTCAGTGAATGTATATATCAGGAAATATGCATAAAATGAACCAATAAAGTCAAAAGTACTCAAAAGTAAAAAATCCTACATTTTTCAGTTAAATTCATTTACATTTATTAATTATTAAATATGTAGAATAATTTAACCTTGAAATCTAGCCTAAGCTCTATATCCCCCTGTATGGTAATAACAAACAGATGTCTCAAAAGACCATCTAAACAAATAACTAAGACCAAGTCCAAGATTTTTCCTTGGCTAAGAAGACTCGTCACAATCAATCAATTTTCCATAATAACCCTCTGGTAAAGCTCTCAAGGTCTAACCCATTTGGTTTAACATTTCACTAATCAACAACAAATGACAACCTAGGAAGCTCTCATGGTCAATACCCCTAGGTCCACATAGAATAAATAAATATACATGACTTTTGGGTAGCTCTCACGGTCAATACCCTCTGAGTCAACATAGTATAAATAATCATAAACGACCTCCGGGTAGCTCTTGCGGTCAATACACCCTGGGTAAAAATCTATACCAAGTATCTCACAGTCCTTTTAGATAACGTGGAAACCCCCACAGTTTTCCTAGTTCAAGGCTCTCATGGTCCTTGGAAGATCAGTGTGCATACAATATTCATTAAAGGCTCTACATTAATTTAAAACAATTGCATGGTTCAACTTTAATCAAATCCTAAAAAACATCATCACATATAACCTATTAACTTCATCATAAACAACTCAAGGTATGGAAAAACAGTGTGCCTCATAGGTAACCTAGGCTGAATGGCCAATAACAGTTATACAATGGAAATCACCCATGGGGTGTCCCATAAACAAGGGTATACAATCTTATGCAAAGGAAAAAAACTTTAATCAATCAACCAAACCATAGGCGGTATTAAACAAGGTCAAAATCCACATCAAGAAATACCCCAAACATGAGTATTTGTCACTTTAAGAATATATGATGAAAATACAATCAAATAAATGAACAAACCACCTACCTCGCTATAGTATGATGAAAACTCTCAAACATTGACACTTGAATTAGCCTGAACGATGTAGATCTATGAAAAGGGAAAAACCAAGCAACCCTCGATAACTCATGAGAGAGGAGAAATTAGGAATAGAGGCTCTAGGGAAAGAGATAAATCACTGGTCGGGATCCAAAGAACCTAGTGGCATATAAATCGGAGCTCATACGAAGGAAAATAGGAGCTCGAAGATTTTCAACCATACATCGCTCTCTTGTTTGATACACAGGGAGAAGAAAGTGTTTCTAGATGAGATATGTGATCTCACACTGATATAAAAAATAAAAAATAATGGTACAAAACATTTTCATTTAATGTACACAATGTGTACTAGCCTCAATCAGACCCCTCTTTCGGTAGTCCACCATGTCACCCACATGACCATGTACTCAGTCATTACATGGATATTACACGAGTGCACGTAGAAACTGGGTACATATCATGTACTCAATAGTACAAGGCTTGTACATAGTAAATTTACTAATTCATCCTTTTTCCTCAAAAACCAAACGAAATCAAGATCCATACCTGAAATGAAGATATGGGTTCCTATAAATTTACCCCCTTAAAACAATGTGTCCCCGAATTTTCCTTCTAGGGGTGGTGAAGAAGAAACATAAAATAACTCAGGACACTGGGATCATATGTCTCCCTCCCTCTCCTAATACCCATCTTGTACTCACCCATGTTTCCACAACACTTGTATTATAGGAATAGACCAGCCACGGAGAATCATCATGCTGCAATCTAAAATCTGAATAGGGTGCTCCTCGAAGGATGTATCCACCTCTAACTCAAACTCCTCGGTATGGAAAATGTGAGATGGGTCCAAAAAGTAACATTGTAGCTGAGAAACATGAAAAACTTTGTGTATATCCTGTTACATCTGTGGTAACCGAAACTGATAAGAAATTGGCCTGACTCTCTCCAAAATCTCAAACAGCCTAACGTATCTCTATGAAAGCTTCCAATTTTTCTAATCCTCATGTGTCTTATCCTTGTTGTGACATGTAAGAAAATCTAATCTCCAACCAAAAACTCTAGAGTTTTTCACTTTCTATCATCATAATTTTCATTCTGAGACTGTGTAGTATCCATCCTCTTCTGAATCGACTCCACCTGCTCAGTGGTCTCATGGACAAGACAAGGTCCCAACATAGTTTCCTCTCCTGCCACCATGCAACAAAGTGGTGATCAGAATGGCCTACCATAAAAATCCTCATAGGGTTCCATCTAAATCATTTCATGATAACTATTATTAAAGTCAAATTACCCTAGGGGTATATGTATCTCCCAAGAACTCTTGAAATCCAAAACGCATGCTCAAAGCATGTCCTCCAGAACCTATATTGTGCACTTGGATTGGCCATATATTTGGGGGGTAATAAGTACTCAGAAGTACTTGTGTACACAAGGCCCTCTATAGTCCCTACCAAAAAAGACAAGTAAACCAGGCATACTATTCTGAAACAATAGAGTGTAGAACCCCATGAAAACATAAAATTTCTTGGATGTACATCCATCCAATCTCATCAACACTGAAGGTTTCCTTAATCAAAATGAAGTGTGAAACCATTGTGATTCTATCAACAACAACACAAACCACATCATTCCCAAAAGGTGGCCTTAGTAAACCATAAAAAAATCAATCACAACATTATTCCACTTCCACATGGGAATGGGTAACTACTGTAAAATCCCTGCTAGTCGCTGACGCTCTGCCTTCACCTGCTAACAGGTAGAATATCTCATAACAAAACCAGCAACATACCTCATACCTGGCCACCAATACTAAAAGTGTAGATCTCAATACATCCAGGGGACACTCAGATGAACTTCTCAAACTAAATAATGAAAATTTTGCATCAAATACTCATGTATGTATGTTGACACTCATACACTCTCAGGAAAAAGCAAGATATCCTCGTCTTCTATGGTATACCCAGGAGTAGGGTCCTCTCCTAACATACTCTTTATTATGACTAGGCCTTCAGAATCTGATAGATTCATCATTCACAATCTATCTATAAGAGTAAAGGTAACATCTATAAAATAAAGAAATGCATGCCCTTGTATGTCATTCACCTCCAAATGCATCTCAAAGAATAGAACCATAAGCTGCCACTCATTTTTGGCCTGCTGAACTGCCTATTTCTGAGTCCTCCTACTCAATGCATCAGCCACTGTATTGCCTTTTCAAGACGTGTAGGCAAGGTTGAAGTCAAAATACTGAAGGTACTCAACCCACCTTCATTGTCTCAAATTCAAATCATGCTGAGTAAAGATATACTTGAGACTTTTGTGGTTAGTGTATACCACAAAAGGCACTCCCAAAAGATAATGTCTCAAACAGTGTTAATCTTGCACAACTACAACCAACTCAAGATTGTGTGTCAAGTAATTCCTCTCATGTGCCCTCAAATTCTGAGACTCTTACACAACAACTTCTTACCCCTACATAAGCACTGATCCTAGCCTGAAACCTGATGCATCATAGTAAATGGTGTAAGTATTTCTGAGCTCTGTAAAAATCAATAATGGTTCTGAATACAATATCCCATTTAGCTCCAAAAAGGCTGAATCATGGGAATCTTCCCACAAGTACATTGTACCCTTCTTAGTCAGGCATGTTAGTGGAACTTCCAAGAGTGAAAAGTCCTGTATAAAGTGCCTATAGTAACCAACCAGCCCCAGAAAACTCTATACTTCAAATAAGTGTTTCAGATTCTCCCAGGAAACTACTTCTCTTACTTTCTAGGGGTCTACTGATACTCCTACCTCTGAGATAACATGACCCAAGAAGTGAATCTAGTCCATCCAAAAGTGGCATTTTAAGTTCTTAGCATATAATTGTTTCTCTCCCAGTGTACTCAAGATGATCTCAAGATGGGTGTAATGGTCGTGTCAAGTGCGAGAGTAAACCAAGATATCATCCACAAAGACTACCACAAAAGGATTCAAATAAGGATGGAACACTCTGTTCATCAGTTCCATAAAAATTGTATGCATGTTCATGAGACCAAATAGAGTAACCAAATACTCGTATAGACCATACCTACTCCCGAAGTCCATAAGATTTATATCTGATGGTCTAATGTGCAATTTATGATAACTAGATCTCAAGTAAATATTTTAGAATATGTGGGATCCTTAAAGCTAATCAAATAGATCATCAATCCTCGACAAGGGATATCGTTTCTTAACCATCAACAAATTCAGCTTCTGAAAATATAGACAAATTCAGAGGGTATTGTCCACCTTCTTCACAAAATGGAGAGGCAACCCCCAAGGAGAAGTACTGGGTTAAATGAAACTTGTTTCTTGAAACTCCTCTAACCGCTTCTTGATCTTCTGTAACTCTAGTGTATCCATCCTATAAATTTGAACAGACATCAGTGTCGCTCCTGGAATAAGCTCAAAAGAGAAATATACCTCACACTATGTAGGAAAACCTAAAAATTTATCTGGGAATACATCTCTAAAATGATACATCACTGGAGTAAAGTCCATCTATGAAGTCCCCTTGTCATCTAGATATAAACTAGAAGTATGGGATATAATTCCTCCCAACCCATGATGCTCGGGTTCAACTTTGTTCGCCTGGACATCCAATTCGCCCTTCGTTAAAAAGACATGCCCTCCGGTGATGTGAAACTCACCCTGTGGTGATAGTAGTCTACAAAATCCTGAAAGTAGACCAACTATTCCATTTGCAGAATGATATCGAAGTCTGTCATCTCTAAGACATAGAGTTCCCATAAGAAGTGACCTCCTTAAACCTCAAGAGGGAACTCCTTACACTGATGTACACTAGTCGTTGTAATCCCTAATGGAGTGGCTAGATTCATAACATCCTTAGAGGTAAATATCAAGAGCACAATGCAGTCCACAATAGAAAAATATATAAAACCATGGGAATCCCCTGTATCGAAAAGAGAAGAAGCTAAAAATGAGGCAACTAGAATCGTACCTTTAACCATAAAGGGTCAAAAATCTTGATCCTTCGAGGTTTGGTCTACTAAAAAAGTATGACCTATACCACAACCTTGTGACCCTACCTGACCACCCTAATCTGATCTGCCCTATTGTCACTAAAGACCTATAGCCTGACTACCACGGCCATGACGGAATCCTCTACCTGAACAGCCTGATGAAATCTAGTTCCTTAAATAAGGAGAAACTGGTGCTCCTTCTCCTAATCGTGGAGTTATAATAGATCCCCTCTCATTCGATGCCAGTGAGAAAAACAAAAAATAATTATAAATGTGACCCATCTTTCTGTAAGATCAGCACTCAACAAGGTCTCTCTGGCATTGAGGACTCATGTGCCCACTCTTTACACACTAGTGGCACCTCACCTGACTACTTGAAGATACATCCCTGCTACTGGAATCACCTTTTAAATCCTCCTTGTGGTGCTTCCTACTATCAAACAAAAGAGCACTAGCCCTGGGTGTTGAACCGCCTGAGATTGCAGCTCCCAACTCCCTCATATTGTGCTCAGTAATCAGAACTTGGTTCACTATTGCAGTCGCCTAAGTCATCATGAAAACATTAAACTGGGATATGATGTCATACCTAGGACCATCCTAAAATCTTTTAGCCCAAAATAACTCATCACCTCCCAAAACAAGTGTGAAACTTTGAAGCTCTATAAAATGAGAAGACTAGCACCCTTCCCCAAATTCATGAACTCTTGGGATCTATTTTCCCTCAACATCTCAAGGTATAAGTGATCATAGAAGTTCCTCTAAAACTCTTCCCAAGCCATATCTCGATGATGTCCCACTTTTGAGATAACATCCCACCACCTCTTGGAGGAATCATGTAACACGTATACAGAAAGATTCTCCCTCCTCTCCGAAGGTGCCTCCAGATGATCAAAGATAGAAATCATGGCCTCCAACAGTGACTTTTCATCCTATGGTCCTCTATCTCTTAAAAAAGTGGGAGAATGTGGCTGCTAGAACACCCTCATCTACTCTGCCATGGTCAGGGAAAGATGTAGTACTCCCTATAAAGTTTGTACCATCCTCAAAAATCCGTCACGGAACTGTGCATCAGCACCTGCACCCAGTATAACATATGGTTCCAAGATAAGAATGACTGGAGGATCTTTTGGTAGTCCCTGATCTACCCATTTGGGTGTCTAATCATTTCCATGTATTTGGTTTACACCTAGAGGAAGTCTTGGTGGCCTGACTCTCCAAGGTTAAGAGCACACCTCAGTTCAATATTCTCAATGAAAACAACTTAGAAGTGCAAGAAGGTAATAGGAGAAGAAAAAATCAAATTTTACAAAACATGGTTACACGGAGTATATAACACCTACACGGCATGTTCCCTTAAGATTTTATCATGGCGTGTACCTCTGCCAAACCTGGTCATGTAACACCCAAACACACAATGTGTTCCTCCTAGGACATGGCATGTACAGGAATATTCCCTCATGCCCAAGTACTTGAACATGGCTAGAACTACACGGTTATCTTCTGGGTAACACTATAAGGTGTGTTCACCCTACACAAGGTGTGTAGAAGTTATGTTATAACCACCCATATCATTATTCACACGGTCGGAGACACGGTTAACTCTACATGGTGTGTAGGAATGGGACACGGTGTTCACCACCTAAGTTCCATCAACATGTGTTAGTCACATGGTCGGATACATGGTTATTACAACACAGCGTTTATAATCCAGACACGGCATGTTCAACCAAAAGTTTCATGACTCCATGTATCTTCTCACATAGTTAGTTAAATATTCAAGAACTACATGGTGTTTACATAAAAAAGTTGTTTCTTCAAGAAAAGAAGAACACATAGCGTGATATCATAACACCACACACCGTGTTGTCTGGGTTTCTGGACAGTAAGCCTCTGAAGCTTCTTCATAACACAGAAAATCATAAAATTTGTTCCAATTAATGACAAGTTTCAACCCATGATAGCCCATACTCCAGCGAATCAAAGTTTTTCATTCTTATTCATATCATAACTTGTCAAAATTAAATTAAAGTTCAACATGATCCACTAAATTTTGATCCAACGGGGCCCATAACACCTCAGGGGTCAAATTTTAGAGTCCATCCAAATGAAACCTTACATATTTTAATACCCTATAGAAATAAAAATTATTTATAATAACATATATCACAAAACATGAAAATCTTGCACAATATCTGTCACAACATCATGAAATCAGTAATTCACCCTAAATGGAATGACAAAATGTATGACATGTAATATCTATCAAGTGCCTATATGATGCTTGACATGGAATAACCTCATCTCATTGGGTTGTAATAGAAATAGAACATCAATAATATCAATGATGATATCATAAAAACTAGTGTGTCACCCAACAATGAAATAAAATCAACAGTAACAATTCAAAAACCAGACAAAATTGGAATATTTGAGATAACTTGGCTTTTCCCTATACAAGGTTTAGCTACTCCTAGAAACATCTTATTACCAACCACTCATTCCTTCATATCCCTTTTTATAGGCTCTAAATAGTAAGAAAAGGTAGGAAATAATTCCTCTGATACCACTTTGTAACGTCTCAGTTCTGGGTGCTACCCAAAGGTGCCCCAAACTGAGTTGGTCACATAACCTCAAGCGCATTTCCCCAAACTCCAGAGACCGACTACTAGTAGTGAGGGATAAGGTAAGACATTGGGGAAACTATGCCCTCATTGGAAGAGTATAAATAGTGGAATAACAAATAGTAAATAGTAGCAGAAGTAGTAATATCATGTAACAAAAATTAAAAAGAAGAAGACTGATAGTAGATAAACAACTATAGAACATATATAAATGATGCATGTCGCATAAGTCTAGTAAATCCGACAAACAAGTCGCAATTCTATAAATACAATACAAAACCAAATTATAGAAAACAGTAAACTCCAGCAGCATCGCAAGCCTCAGCTTGGTCCCATGCTCTCCGGCTCCAATAACAATCAAGTACCTGATGAGGAAGGGCGCTTTCCCTTATCTATACCTACAACCATATAATCTGTTTGAGCCCAAAAGAAAGACCCCAACAAGGTGTGAGACAAATCCCAGTAGTCAAACACCATAATAATTATTCCTAATAGTTAGTGAATGTATATAGTATGCAATATACGGAAAATTAATCAATAAAATATGAATTAATCAAAAGTAATCAATCCTAAAGTTTCCAATTACATTCACTTATATTTTTTAATTATTCAATATATTGAATAATGTAACATTGGGATCTATCCTAAGCTTTGTATCCCTCTGTATAGTAATAACAAATAGACATCTCAAAATATCATCTAATCAAACAGGTATGACCGAGTCCAAGCTTGTGCATTGGCTATGTAGGCTCATCACTATCATTCAATAGTTCATAACAACCCTCTAGAATATTTCTCACATACTAACCCCTTTGGATTAGAATATCACAAATCAACAAAAACCCACCACCTTGGAAGCTCTCACGGTCAATACTCCTCTGTCCACATGGCATTAAAAATATCCATGAATTTGGGGTAGCACTCACAGTCAATACACACTAAGTCAACATAGCATAAATAATCATAAATGAACTCCAGGTAGCTCTCACGGTCAATACCCACTATCTCAAAATCAACACCAAGGCTCTCACAGTCCTGTGTAAATGACATGAAACCCCCACAATTTTTCTATTCCATGTCTCTCATAGTCCTTAAAAGATCATCATGCATACAACATTTCTTAAAGGCCCTACGTGCAATTAAAACTATTACATGGCTCAACTTTAATCAAATTATAAAAAATAGGCATCACATATAACCAATAAACTCCATCCTAAAAAACTCAAGGTATGGAAACATGGTGTGCCTCATATGCAACCTAGGCCGAATATCCAATAACAATCAAACAAGGTAACGCACCCATGGGGTGTACCATAAACAAGTGTATAAAATCTTATGCCTACGCAACAACCCTTAATCAAGCAACCAAACCATAAAAGGTATTAAAAAAGGTCAAAATTCACATCACGCAATACCCTAAACATGGGTATTCATCAATTTAAGCATATATAATCCAAATAAAATCAAAGAATGGCACAAACCACCTACCTCATTGTTGTACGATGAACACTCTCGAACGTCGGCCCTTGAATAGGCCTAGAACGATGTAGATCTATAAAAAGGTTAAAAACTATCAACCCTAGATAACTCATGAGAGAGAGAAATCAGGAAGAGAGTCTCTAGGGAAATAGAGAACTCACCGTTGGGAATCCAACTCACCCGATGGCGTCTCAATCGGATCTCGGACGGATGAATGGGAGGATCTCAAAGATCATCAGTCGTACATCACTCCCCTGTATGAAACACGGGTAGAAGAAAGTGTTTATGGACATGAGACTCGATCTTGCATCGATATAACAAATAAAAAAAATTACATGGCATGTTCATTCAATGTACAATTATTTTACTAGCCTCAATTGGCCCCCACTTTAGGCGGTCCTCCAGGTCACCCATAGAGCAATGTACTCGACCGTTACATGGTCAGTACATGGCTGCACGCGGCAACTAGGTACACGGTGTGTACTTGGTAAATTTCCATGTTATTATTTTTCCTCAAAAACAACCCTAAATCAAGATCCATACCTGAAATAAAGATTTGGGTTCTTACCAAATCAAATTTTAAATTTTATATATCTATTCATAAGTTAGCATACTAAGTATATCACTTTTCTAAAATAAAATATCTAATTTTATTTTTAGAAGCCTAATTTTATATGACAAGTTATATTCATTAAAATTTATATTTTATATTTCGAGGTGAATGTCAAATATGTTTTCATCAATAAAATATTTTTATTCCTCAAATTATATTCAAAATACACACACACACAAATATATATATATATATACATAAATTATCAGGATAAATAAAATATTAATTTATAAAAAAACCTTATAATATATAGTTTTTTATAAATTTATACTATTTTTAAAATAGAAAAAAATAATTTATATATATTAGAAAACAAAGGATGTTACATTCTCCCTGATTAATTAAACCGCATTCTCGTAATTTTTAATATCTAAGAAAACTCTTTTTCTTTCACTTCCTAATTAGTCCCAAAGAAACTATATTTTTCATCTAGTCAATATTACTTAGGGTTTTACTACATAAAAATAATAACAACAATAATAATAATCATTTTAATAGAAAATCTTAATTAATTACTACAAGGTTTTTTTAGAAATACACATGTCTGATTCCTAATTCCCTAATTCAAAAAACATAAAAGGCCAATGGAATTCTATAAATTGATCTCAAGGTTTATCTATTATTTATAAAACCATAATTTTAGTAATAACCTTAAATTATAATCTCTAAAAAATCTCAAAAGAATATTTTGGATTCTTAAGTTATCTTAGATATCCTAATCTATAATATTGTTTAAACCCTTATATTTATTCCAATTGAGACGTCCTAGATCTGTACTAACAATTTTGGTACAAAAAATAATGTATATTTTTTTTATAAATGAAACTATTAAATTTTCTTGAAAAAATATACAGTTCGACGATCGCTTAGGTTTAGTGTTTTGGACAATTTGGAAAAAAACTAAACAAATATATCTCACTAAATAATTTCATTTTCTTTTGAAATTAGATATTTTCTAAGAAAACAATAGATCTATTTAGTATAATCTACATCATCAATACATGTATCTTGTTTATCTATTACTCAGCTAAATAACCTATGAAAATATTTTGAAACCATGTGGATAAAAAAATGTTTGAGTATGAGGTTTTAAAATGGTTTAACCGTTATTCAAAAATACATGAAAAAATTATTTGAAAAAATATTTTCAAATATAAAAAACTTTCATAAAAGAAAAAATTTAATAAAATTATCATTTCTCATTAAAATAAATAAAGACTTTTATAAAAACAAATTTCTAATAATATGTTGTTTTTCAAACCAAATTAAATTATTTAAACCACTTTTTTTAAAATAAAGACTTGTAATAAAACCAATGTAAAAACTTAAAAATTTATCATTAATATCCAAAAGAATACTTAAAAAATTTCTTGAAAATAATCTTGTGATTTCTCATAAAAAAAATTGAATGCTTAAGAATCAAAACATTGAGGCCACTTGAAATATTGATGGTTATAGAGGGCTTACCTGTCTTGGAGGATTGGGTTCACTCCCCAAATCATCATCATGTTCACAACGTCCAAGCCCCGAATTTTAATAAAACATTTGAGTGTTCCCCCTTTTCCCAATTGGGATTTCAGTTTTATCTTTAAAAATTATGAAAATGGATATATACATATATTTATGTACACATATAAGTGTATATATGTGTGTGTATATCAAAATTCATATTATATTATCTTTACAAGAAACTTATTAAATATTTATAGAGATCTATAGATATTAAAAATATTTATATAATGTTCATATAAGTATTTGTATGTGTGTGTATCTATATATATTAAATTCAACTTTATAACTCATTTATTTTATAAACATAATCACAAATTTTATTTTCAATTATATATATAAACACATATATATACATTTGTGTGTGTGGGTGTTCATATATATGGATATTCAATAGTTTCTCAACATATATATATATATCAACATACTTTATATATATTATATATATATATTCATATATGTATACATACATATAAATGCATCAAAAAAATTATAAATATCTAAAATAATATTTAAATTTTTTATATATTATCTTAAATTAGAATACAAATTATTTCACTTTTCTAAACTAATATATCTAATTTTAATTTTTGAAACCCAATTATATATTTAATTTTAATTCCATTTTAACTTACTTTTTTATTTTTCTAGATGAATGAAAAATGTGTTTACTTCAATAAAATATTTATATTCCTCAAATTTCTTTTAAAATTCACACACACACACACATATATATATATATATATTATAAAAAATAAGAAAATATTAATTTATAATACAACCATATAAGACAAAATTTTATATATAATCATATTATTTCTAGAATATCAAAAACTTAATTATATATATTAGAAACCCTTGGTCCTTACAAGGTCTCATTGAATTTTTTTCCCATAGCTCTCTAATTGATATTGTACTTCTCTGATTTGTTATTGAAGGTGAAATCCCAACAGAGTTAATGAAGGTATTGATTTATCAATAAAATTGGTTGAGAAACAATGTAGTTTTCTAAAATGGGCTTGTTACAGTTTGAAATTTTTTTAAGATGTCATAGGAATCTTTAAGATGAATTGAAGAGGTTATGTGAGTGTCTGTTGAGTGTCTAGAATTCTATTCAAAGAATAATTTTTTCCAATTCCTAACATCGTAATGAACATAAAATTCTTGCATAAGAATAGTAATTCAAATAATAAGAATAACATATGGTTAACCATAAGATTAAGAAGATATTTCATGTATATCATTTTGAATTAATATACTTTTATGTAAGCATGAAACACTTTTACATAAGTAACAACCATAAACTATATAGGGAAGATTCTATAAATAAACATAATTTGATCATGGGTATAGTATACCACTATACACAATAACAATGATCTACGTAAAATTATTTGAGGCTATATAATCATCAGCCTATTTGTGCTCATTTAATTTCATATATGTATGAATAAACCTCATATCAATTTTGTGGTGTTTGAAAATTTAAAAAAATAGTGGTCTAGAATTTGAATATAATATGTAAATTATTCATGATAATTATATATATATTATTAAAAGATTAAAACATCACATCAAGAATGTGATTCAAGATGATTTATTAAATATTTCAAAAAAAATTATCACTTCCACTGTCTGTTTAAAATTTCAAGATGATTTATCCAATTAGTGGCTATGGAGATTTAATTTGATCTTATTTAAGAAATAACTCAAGAAAATATTTATAAAATATAAATTTGATGATATTGTGTTGGTTTAAAGTTTTATTAATCAATTTAAAACCTATTATGTGGTGTATTAATTTGTATTTTCAAGTGTAGATATTGAAGATACATGTTTTTCAACTGTTGTTTTAAAAATATATTTCTCGCAACGCAAGAAGGTTTATGATGATGATAATTGAAACTGATTAAGTTGAATAAGAAATAAAACTATAGTGGTTTTTTCTATCATTCAATAATTTTTTTTATTTTTGAATTATTCTTATATGGTGATAAAATATGGAGAACATTCTCAAATGGGTTTTTCTATGAAATAAAAGAGATGAAATTTTGATTTAGGATTGTATAATATACATGTAGTTATTTTATGAGAAATAATATTCTCATATCATGGTCCATGTTTGTGAGCTTTAATAAAATGTGGAAAATAATAGGATCACTCTATATAATAGTTTTTAGAGAATACATAATGTTTTTTGAGATAGAAATTATTTTCATAATAAATTTAATTTAGAGATTGTTAGTTTCTAGATTAATATGAGTACTCTATGAGATAGTCTTAATTACCTGAATTGAGATGAGCATAGAAAAATATAGTGAATATGTCAGATGATAAGAATAACTTATCTACATTTATTTTATCTTGGATAATCAATAAATCAATGTAATTTCACAGATTAGATGATTTTTCTACATTCAATTCTTCATGGAGTGAGAAATATATTATGGAATATCTTGAAGACTCATAGAGGAATATCATGAAGTTCTGTAAGTGAAGAAACTTAAACATTTAAGATATATTTTTCATAATAGTTTCAATATATGATCATTAGTAGTGTGAAACATCTTAGTCTGGTGTGAATTTAACCCCCCATATTTTTATTGAATATTTTGTAAAAAAATTATTTCTTAATGATTATTATAAATGAATTTATTTCATTTTAATAATATATATCAAACATGAGTACACTTAATTATCACCTCCATTTTTTTCTTATATTTTTTTCAGGTATATATGGATTTATTTTTTAACATTTTTAATTAAAAAAGGGAAAAATATAGGCTGGGAAATAGAACATAACGCTCAGAAAGGTAATAGGGCTCAAACCCATGATCAAAGGGATACAAGGGTGAAACACATTCTTCTAGAACATGTGTTACCCTATTTCCATCTTCTAGTAGGTTTTTATAATAGCATAAGTTCCTTGGTGGGTGAATAACCAAAATTATTTTATCGATTTTATGGTTCACTCGAGATATTTTACAAGATGTAAACACCATGACCAATGAATTTTTTCCATAAAATATTTAAATATATGAAAACAAGGAACCTTGAGAGGATATTTTTATGTTAAATTTAGAAATAATTTATTTATAATTGGAATAAAAAGGTTACATCTTCATGGAAATTTCCTCATATATGACCCTTATCATCTGAAAAACCATTTCCAAATTACATTCATTATGCTATAATAATCCAAGTGTTAGATCCCTCTATTAGTGATCCATACATATTAATTTTTCCACTGAATGATGGAAATTTATTTTTTGGTGCTATATTAGTGAATCTATTGTCTTACATTGTTTTCCTTGATCACATCAAGATCCTTAAAGTGCGAAGGAGTTCCTTTCATTCTTGACAATGTGAGAGGAATAATTCAAGTGAGATGTATGTCTTGTACAAAGATAATCTATTCATTATTAACCCTACACAATAGTTATAACCATCTATTTAAAGAGTGAAGGATTATATTAAAATATTATTTAATTTCATACCAACCATTAAAATAATATTATGATCATTATCAAACCCCAATCCATATAATAATAATATTTTTATGATTTTATGGTTTGTGAAAACTAATACACATAATATTTTATGGGATTATAAACTAATATTTATCACTAGACATGATATTTTACCTCTCAAACTCCTCATATTTTATTTAATACATTAATAAATATTTAATATATTATTTTATTCCTGAATAATATTTTTTCCAAAATCCAGTAAATAAGTATTAATTAAATATTTAGTAAATAAAAAAACTTATTATCCTCAATCCAATGAATGAATATTTCTCAAATATTTGTGTAATTTAATAAATTATTTATTAATGAATGAACTAGTATTTATTATATTTAGAATAATTTTTATTAATAAAACTTGAGTTAAATTATTCCTCAATTATTAAGAATAATATTTACTCTAACAATTAAATTCAAATAGAATTTAATTGATATCAATAGAATGACATAGTTTGTGACCCACAATAATTCATTCTCATTATCATTAGGAAGGCTGGACTAAAGATCAAGATTAATCTTTAGAAATTGGTCAAGGCACCCGAGAGATGGAAGTTAATGTCACAACATCATGAACCACATATGAATGATAACTTTGTAATATGATCTCTTTGTCTCAATATCTCATCAAATAAGTTTAAAATCAATGTCAACAACCTATATTTTTTATTTTTAGTTCTATGACTATCTAAAATAAACATGTCATTACACCATGTCCATGTAATTTAATGTAATGGTTATATTCCAATCAATGGGAATAAATGTAGAATTCCAAAAAATTGGAAGGTACAAATCCTTCCCTCTATTTTTCTATTTATTAAATGTAATTTGTGACTCATATAACATACACAACTTCTTTAAAAAAATTGGTTTCATGGGATTGGTTAGAAAATATATGTGTTAATATCATGAAATTATTAATGATAATCTTAAATTCAAAGGACCATTAAAAACCCTCATATATAGTAATATCCAATTTCACCAAAACATGTTACATTACTACTGACAGGTCTGTTCTCATAATTTATCACTTTAGAGATTACCAATTACAGACTTTATGAGAATTAGACTCATATTATTATGAGTACCCACACCTAATAGTCAATATAAAATGTTTTCTATCATAGTATTCTATTTGAAAACAAAACAAAGGATTTTATTAAAATCTTATGGTAAGAGTGAAAAATCATTCATGGGGGTTTGAAATAGTGAAGACCAATGTAATCAATAATAACAATGTCGTTACAACCTTTGGGGAGGGATCCAGTATTGTATAATTATATTAGAGGGGTGTCGTAGGTCACTGGAAAGGCCAAGATGTTTTCAATAAGGTTACATTCCCTCCATGTCTGGAGGATCTCAATTTAATTAAAAGTGTAGGCATTAATTCTAAAAATAATGTAAGTAACGTTCCATGGGTAATTGACAAATCCTTAAGATAGGGCCAAATAATATTGAAATCTACTTCCGTAGTTGATAGTGGTATTTGGAGAGAGTAGAAAAAGATCAACGCCAATAACAATGAACTTTTCCTCTACTGTTATGGAGTCATCATGCCCATAAGAAGCATGAAAGGTGTACACCACAAAGATAGTTGATTAACACACCATTCCTCCCATATACATCACCTCTTATCTATACACACCATCAGTGTTTAGTTAAAGGCCCTGGGAGGGAGGAGACAAGAACACCAATCTACCCCTCTCCCTTGGAATGGGCACCTTTGGTTTGTTGGCAGTGAAGTGTCTAAGAGAGGTGTATAGATCCAGGTGATGTAGTAGACTCAGAAGATCTGTAACTAGGAGACATGCCTTCACTAACAGAGCCATTCCCAGTGGTTATTGTTCATTGTTCCAATCTTGGTTACAGGCTTTCTAGATTGACCGAAAACCATCCATAGGAAGAATCGACCTCACCTCCTCCTCTTTATATTGCCTGCTAGATCCCAACCCAAAAGGAACTCCCCAATAGACTCTATTGTTCTAAGAAGAATAGTGTATTCCTCAGGTTAACCCAGGACTTTCATTCCCACTCACGTTGAAATAAGATGTGCAGCACGGTCTCTTCATTGTGAACCAAATAACAAGATAACTTAATGGTATTATGGATTTAGTTACCCTTCACTGCTGAGTCCTTGTGGATGGAATGATTCTAAACATGAAAAACCATAAATTTACACAATGTGGAATGGCCTTACAGCATAATATTTTTCCCAAGGGGTCATTACCCAGCTCCCTTTACATCAGATTCCTATAGATATTAGTGTGAATCTTCATGAAGGAGAACCTAATAAGATGCACTGTTATGGGCCCTACTCTATCTTTATATTTTCAAAAGTATTATAACTAAGTAGGGATAAGGACCACCAGGATCAAATTGGGGTTAGATATAACTTTCTTGAATTTTAGGTATATGGTAGGACCACCAGGATACTGCAAGGTTTCTCTAACCATGCTACTCTCCTAGAAGTTGATATTTCATACTGCAATGATTGATGGGGAGAGGTGTTGGAGGACAAGGATATTTCCTCAAATGTAGTTCCAAAGGGGGTGGTCAAAACACTTTTCTATCTGTGGACATATCTATACATACCTCTGAAAAATTTACTCCATAAAGACTTTCCCTTAATTACCTCTTAGGATAACTTCCCTAGAATAAAATACATAGCTTCCCCCAAATTCCATGTTTCTATAGCCCCACTCTCCACTAATTTTGATTGTATAGTCCTTTAGGCCAAGTGGCACCTTCCCTCCCCTTGTGAATACTAGATGAAATAGTTTAAGATATTATCAGTATCCTTGAAGATAGATTTAGGTACCTTTAGAATAGAAATAATGTGCATTGGGATGGATTAAATCATATAGTTGATGACGTTAAATATTTCACCAAACAAAAGAAAAATATTTTTTTAGTTTCTTATTCGGTTGATGATCTTATTGTTCATGCCTTCAAAGTATTTGGCTCAGGTAATTCCAAGGGAAATGGGGGCTCCCATGTACTCCATTGTGAAGGGTTGACCTCGGATACCCAATATTGATTCAATGTTGGTCCTTCTCCTAGTTAGGCATGAAGATGAAAAGAAGGCTTGGTTTTTTCCCAAGTTAATTCTCTTTCCACTCCAACTTGTGTATTCATAAATAATGTTAGAGAATTTCCTAACTAAAGGGTTGATTACGTTCATAAAAAAATATCAGTTCTTTGGTAAACGGGAGGTGAGATACCACCAAGAAGTTTCTTCCACAGTGGTAAGGACTGATGAGACCATGTTTCATGCATGATCCAATATATCTACCATGAGTGTATTGGATTATAATAAATATGCTAGGGGAAAGAGGGTCCCCTTTCCTATGACCCATTACTGATATGAAGAAGCCACATTGTCATCCCTTGAACAAGATATTAATCTATGGCGATCTATTATATCGAAACAACAAATCCATAGACCATTGACAAAAGCCCCTGCACCTCATAACCTGAAGGATGAAGCCCTACTCAATGTAGTCATAGGCCTTAGTCATGTACACTTTTATGATAATATTAGATCCCCTAACCTTATTGTTGATATCACTAACCATTTCATGAGAAATACCTTTCACCTCTTTGACTGACCTTCCTTGAATAAAATCAGGTTGTTCCTCGGAGACCCATGATTTGATGAACCAATATAATCTCTTTCTAAGGATTGAGGACAAAAACTTTTATGAAAAGTTACACATGATTATCATCCGAAACTATTTGACTGAGGATGGGTCTTTAACATTTGGAATAAGGACCATTATAGTGGAACATGAAACCCGGGGAAGGGATCATCCTCAGAAAAAATATTTGATGGCAGCAACAATGTCTTTCTTATGATTATATAAGAGGTAACATAGAATTAATTAGGGAATCCATTAGTTCCTAGGGGGATATTTGGGTTGAGGGAGATGATAGAATCTCAAACCTCTTCCTGCTATGGGAAACTTCTAATCAATGTGTTGGACTAATCAGAAATCAACCTTCGAATAGGTTTGAAGAGGTTATCCTGTCATTTCAGATAACCATTCTACATATAGGGGTAACACTTGAATATAAGTGAATTGAAGTGGGAATTGAAGTGGGAATTGAAAATACCACTTATCTCATTCAATTTCTTGGTTAATTAATATTCTTTATACAGAATGTTGGGGCTGAAGTCCCAATGTGTCTCTTTCAATAATGTCTGATATAACACTGAGTTACGATCACTTTATTTGGGTCAAGTTACTCAGTAATTATATCCGAGATTCCACTCATGCTCTAGTAGATATTCACTGTATTTTTTTTTTGATACCTAGAGTAGAAAAGATATCTTCATCCCAAGGTTCCTTGAGACTATCTTCTCAATTGGATATTTCCCTATGTATGTATTCTTGTCTCTCACTGTTTTGTGGGAGAGAGATGGCCCAAGATGTGAGGTCATGTTTTAGGAGATGAATTTTATTATGTAATCCAAATTTCCTTTCCCCTTGGATGGGGGTATCCTAAGATTATTGCATCGTTTAAAGAATGTTAGGCTAAGACAACCAGCGATTGGAGAAGAAGAACTACCTTCCACCCACATAACCTGCCTTCCGGTTAACAAGGATGGTAGAGTGATCTGACAGTAAACACATCAGGTGGATTACTTCTATATTAGGGTAGGTGGATAGGTAATTAAGGTAACCTAAAGCATGATCCAGTTTACACCAGGTCCACTGATGTCCTTTCTGGTTATTGCACCAGGTAAATTTTTCCCCCTAGTAACCTAAATCTATTAAGTCATCCTAGGTATTTAAGGATACAATGGTATCCCTATCACATTTATTGAGAGTTCCTCCCCATTATTTTTCAAAACCTCTATAATCATGTTGAAATGACCCCCCACCAGCCATGCATCATCACTTAGGTTGGTAGACCTGAGGTCGAGCCAGAGTTTCTCTAATAGCCTACCATCACATTTTTCATAAAAAATGAGAAGATACATTGTTTTGTTCAAAATTATACATTATTGAAAATTTTCTTATCCGATATATCAAGATTATCCACAACAGTAACCCATTTATAAAACCCCCATATGTGGTGGTTGATTGGTTCTCCGTGAAACTAGTTCCTAAATCCAATTCTTCTAGAAAACTCTCCTATTCTTAAGGGAATTTTCTTTAGTTCCACACCAACTAAAATATGTAAATTTATATTTATATTGATAATAATATCATAGAATATAAATTTAATATAGCGACCCTATCCTTTTTACATTACATTAAATTATTTTAAGCATAAGTATACATCAGAGTACAAGCCAAGGATTATGAAGTCTAGGGTCCTTAAAGACTAGTTACATAATAAAACATAAAAATGACTTTTTATTTGAACTCTATAATGAGATTATATCTTCCATTTTGCTCATAAATCTGCATTGGATAACCTAGGGATAACATGAACAAAGGTATAAGCTAAATCTCAGTAAGGGAGAACAAAGCATTAGCACATGGGATAGAATGAATGAAATGAGGATATGAAAAGGCATGTAACATATGGAATCGTAACAAATAAACATGGGATCATTTAAACATGGAATCATATAAATTTTGTAGAAACATAAAACTTGTCTTTATTATGATTCACTGATAACCACCAATCATGTTTCCCATAGTAGTATGGGTCAAGGCTAACTTCCAATCTCATTTCTTATAGTATCCTAAGCCAAGGCTAACCGTCAAGACTGTTGCACATAGAATCTTATGAGACATAACTTTACCCAATGCATTGGAGTGCTATTTGAGTGAACCCATATTACATTTCATGAATATTTTTTACTCATAAATAATCATACATAATCAATCTTACTTAAACATTAGGGTTACCCATGGAAATAATTGGGTACCACAATCATGACATAAAGCATAACCAATGGGAATATCATGAAAGTGTCCATAAAGAAAGAAATTAAAACATACATGGAAGTTAGTACGGTAAAATTGGAATATATCTAGGAAAGTGATGTCAAATACAAATTAAAACATGTAGGAAATGTATTTGAGAAATTTTAACATTAAAATATTTTTGTGCGGTTTTAAGCATAATACTATGGAGCCTTTAAAATAGAAAAGGGGAAAATATTTTATATAAACCAAAAGTGAACCAAGAAGGTTTTAATAATAAAAATAATGATTTTATAAAGACAATAATGTCTAAAAAAATAATATAAAATTCACTTGAAATTGGTTAAGAATTCGGGAAGTTCCCTAAAAACAGGTTTGGTTATCCGAAAGTAATAAGGACGAAATCTTTTAAAAACATGTATGTCCTTGAAAGAGAGTGATGAAAGGTTCCTGATAAATGAATTTTTTAAAATTAAAAATAATTTATAATATTCACATAAATAGAAAAGATAACTTCATTTTGATATAAAGAAAGATACGGAAAATCGAAATAACAAAGGAGGTTCTGGTAGAATTTGTTACTAATTATCGGCATGGTATTGGGTGTAACTAAGAGGGCTTGATGAGAGATAAAAGGGGTTTCTCATAAATTATAAATCATTAGGTCTATAAGGGGTAGGTCTGAAATCATACCCCATCATTTTTTATTACACATGTAAAGGAAAATCATAGAGAACAATCTTGATTAAGAGTGAAATAGAGAGGATCCCTTACTTTAAGTCTGGTGGTGTTCTACACTTGTAATTAATTACCTGAATAAACAAATTAGGTTTATTAATTAATAATTTCAGAACATATTATATAAATAATTTATTTCTTATAACCCTGTTTAGTAAATTTTGGTTCAATTTCATTATTTGGGTTCGTCTGTTTACTTGGTTTTAATGACCAGATCAATTATATTCATGTTCAGATAAACATGTAAGATGAAACTAGTTTTCCAGAATTGAAGATATAGGCTATTAGTTAATATCATATAGATTTAATGGTTTCCAAATTAATTTGGTTACTTATAGTGAAGTATAATTATTATATAAAACTTTAGTAACAACTGTTTTTGTTAATCAGTGGGTTTTAATTATAACAAACATGTTTTGATTTATAAGTTAATACCATTTTTAAAAAAGGATTATAGAACCATAACTAATATATATATATATATATAATAATCCATTTGAACCATAACACAAATGGTTTCATGAATATAATTAAATATGATGATAGAAATTGATAAACCGTTGTCCTTGAATGTGCTAAATTAACACATCTCAAACGGTGTTTTCATTTCTTTCAAATAAAAGGTGTGGACAAGAGAGATGATAATGAAATATCCCGTTAGCATAAAAAAATTTAGTGAATTTATGGTACTGGATTTCTCATACCATTAGGATGAGTAAAGGTTAGAAAAGAAAATAGAACAAAGGAACTTAAAAATGAAAGAAAATAAAAGAGGAATTTTACCTCTTGAATCTACCTTCCTTGAGAGCATCTTAAGGGGATAGGCTTTGTTATTTTGAAGATATTAGGGGATGTTGGATGTGGGGAGGGATCTTGGGGACATATTGGGTAAGAATATTGGAAAGTCACAAGGCTTGATAGGAGTATAGAAAAGAGGGAGTGAGGGGGGGTTTATAGTGGAGGAGAGAAGGGTTTTCAAAAAAAAATTAATCATTAGTTTATTAATTTTCCTCAAGACCAAAAATAGTGATGATTCCATGACCAAAAATAGTAAATAGGTCATTTTAATTTGAAACAAGGGTGGTGACATCATTTGTGATGCTACGAATAGTCTATTTATCTTATAATTTATATATACGGTAAATTGTTGTATTTTACTATTCATAAAAAATAAAGTATTTCAGAAAAATATCAAAAAATTACCCTAAACATTTTTCGACATGTAGAATCTAAAAATGAAGTCCATTTTTTAAAAATAATTTTCTTAATATTATTAATTTAATATTTAATTAAAATCATATTTTATTATTAAAAAACAATTTTTAAAACATTCATTTACTTATTCTAAAATATTGGTACATCATACTTTCACTTGAATCTTATTTATATACTATCATAGGTAAGGTTAATATTCATTAGGGTATATCACTATTCATAAAGGTAACATTACTATTCATAAGGGTATGTTACTATTCACCAAAAATTAAGTTGGTCATATTAGACTCCAAATAACTTACTGATCACAATTGTGTATGTCATATTTTTTAAATTCCAAAAACAGAAGAGAAACATATTTCTAAAGGTCTCAAATCACATAGTAGTTCAATATTTTGTGATTTCATGTGGTTATATGACATGTTTATAAGAAAATAATTTCCATTGATAAAACGTTGGGTCATCACATTCTTCCCCCATTATGAAATTTCTCCCTCAAAATTTTATTTTACATTCTAATCCATAAACAGGTGAGGTTACTTTTCCTTCATTGCCTCCTCCAGTTCCCATATTGCCTATTTGTACTTTTGGTTCTACCATAGTACTTTGACAAGGTGGGTAGTCTAGTTATGTAATCTTTATCTCTACAATTTAATATCTCCCCTGGCTGTTTCTCGTAAGAAAGATCATCCTCCAACTATACCACCTCTGAAGAGAGTACATGTGAAGGGTCTTGTATATACTTCTTTAAAAGGGATACATTGAAGACATCATGTACTTTTGACATGGTTTGTGGAAATTCTAGTTGATAGTCCCCAACTCCGAGTCCATCGAGGATCTAAAAGGGTCTGATATATCTGGGACTTAACATTACCTTCTTCCTAAATCTCATGACCTTATTCCATAGAGACATATAGACAAATACCATGTCTCCAACATTGAACTCAAGGTCTCATCGATGTTTTTCTGTATAAATCATCTGTCAAAATTAGGCTACCTTGATATGGTGTTGAATGTTTTTCACCTTATCCACTATTTCTTCAGTCATTTAAGCTCTAACTAGCATATTCTCACCGACTTCATTTCAACATGTCGGTGTTTGGCACCTTTTCCAATAAAGGTATTTATATGTTTCCATTCAGATGCTCGAGTGGAAACTATTGTTGTAGGAGAATTCAACCCGTGGAAGATGTTGGTCCCATCTACCTTTGAATTCCATATAACATTCTCCAAACATATCATCTATCATCTAAATAGTTTTCTTAGATTTTAAATTAGTTTGAGGATGATTGGACGAACTGATGTTCAGTTCAGTGTATAGAGCATGTTGGGGACTTTTCCAGAATTTCGAGGTGAATCTAGGATCACGATTGGATACAATATATAGTGGTACTCCATGTAGCCTTACCACTTCTTTTATATATATCCATGCAATTTGATCCTATGAGAAGTCCTCTTGAAATTCAATAAAGTGAGTTGTCTTCGTAAGATAATCCATAACGAACCATATATAATTTTTTCATCTAGATCTCCTTGGAAGTCTAGTGACAAAGTCCATGGTAATGTTCTACCACTTCCATGCTGGTATGGTTAGTGGTTGCATCATCCCCTTGTACTTTTTCTTCTCATCCTTCACTTTCTGACATACCAGGCACTTTGAGGTGTATTCAGAAATCTCCCTTTTCATATTTTCCAACCAAAAGTTTTCTTAGAGATCTTGATACTTCTTTGTTCTCCCTGGGTGAATAGAGAAGGTCGAGCTATGTGATTCATTCAAAAGCTCCTTCTTTATCTCTAGATCATATGGTACACATAATCGTGACCCAAATCTTATAACCCCTTCCTCATTAGTCATGAAATCATATGATTTCCCATTTCTAATAGCTTCCACCCTTTTCATAATTTCCACATATTTTCTTTGAACATCCTTTATTTTCTCTATGAGAGATGGTTGAGAAATCATTTGAGAAAGGATTCATGATCATCCTCCCTTAGTGATTCCCATGTCCATCGTCAGTAAATATAAGAAGATTGGATCCTTATTAATTCTCATCATTGATAAAGATGCAGGATTATTTCTACTTGGAGAATCTACCACCTTGTTTTCCTTAACAGGATTGTAGTGGATTGAGCAGTCATAATCTTTGATGAGCTATATACATATTTGTTGGTGCATGTTAATATCTTTTTTTGTGAATATATATTTGAGACTCTTTTGGTTAGTATATATCTCACACTTTTCCCCACAAAGACAATGCTGCCAGATTTTGAACATAAAGATCACAGCCACCAAATCCAAATCATGTATTGGATAGTTTTGTCATGGATTTTCAGATTCCATGAGGTATTTCTATCACTTTATCATTTTTCATTATCACACAGCCTAAGCCCTTATTTGAATCATCACTGTATACCACAAAGAGTTATCCCCTTGTTGGGAGTGTGAGTACTGATATAGTGATAAACCTATTTAGCAACTCCTTAAAATAGTCTTCACATTCATAATTCCAGAAAAACTTTACTCCCTTTAGTGTCATCTTGGTCATTGGGTTTTACAATCATGAAAAGTTTTTTACAAATCATTTATAATACCCATCTAGACCCAAAAAGCTGCGGATCTCTCTTACAGTTGTTGGTCTGGGCCACTCTTCAATTACCTTTGTCTTGGAAGGGTCCACAGATATCCCTTTGCAGGTGATAACATGACCCAAGAATGATATTTCCTCCATCTAGAACTCACAGTTACTGTACTTTTCATACAGCTCCTCCCTTTATAAAGTCCTTAACACAGTATTCAAGTGCTCCTCATTTTCCTCCTTACTCTTGGAGTATATCAGAATATTTTCAATAAATACTACCAAAAACTTGTCGAGGTAATCTCTAAATACTCTATTCATTAAATCTATGAAAATTTATGGATAATTAGTGAGTCTAAAGGGCATCACTATGAACTCATATTGTCCATAACTCATTTGAAAGGCAGTATTGGGAATATCTTCCTTCCTCACCTTTATTTGGTGATATCCTGGCCGAAGGTCCACCATAGAGAAATAATTAGCCCCATAAAGATGATTGAACAAGTCATCTATCCGTGGAAAGGGATACTTGTTCTTTATCATGATTTTATTGATATCATGATAATCAATGTAGAGGCACATCGATCCATCCTACTTATTGATGAAGAGGACTGGCTCACCCTAAGGTGAAGCACTTGGTTGTATGAACCCCTTCTATTGATTCTCCTATAACTGCTTCTTTAGCTCTTCCAACTCTACAGTGGCCATTCTGTAAGGTGTCTTTGATATAGGTATAGATCTAAGAATAAGTTCAGTTGAGAACTCAACCTATCAGTTATGAGTAATACTAGACAACTCTTTTGGGAATACATCAGTGTAATCCCTCGTGACGGGAATTTCTTCAATCATGATTCTCTCCTTTATCCCAATAAATTGACCTAGACATGCTTTCTCATAAGGAATTAATATCCACACTTGAGATAATGATTCAAAAGGGTATTTGTATTCCTCCTTACACTTGTAAAGAATCTGAGGATGCTTCGGGATGTGAAGAGTGATCTCCCTTTCCTGACATTTGATGTTGGATTTGTATAAAGATAACCAATCCATGCCCATGATAGAATTGAAATCCACTAAAGGAAGTATGAAGATATTTTCTGGGAGGTTTTGTCCACAAACATTAACTAGGGAGGAGTTATAAACCCTAGACGTAATTATTTCCTCATTTGCTTTTCTCACAGATAACTTTTCCTCCAAATTTTAAGGTGGTGTCAAAATACTTCTACTAAACTTTCAAGATATGAAAGAATTCATAGAACTATAATAAAATAGTATATTCTCTATTGTTGAATAAATAACTAGAGTACCTGTCACCACATCATTTTCCAGCTCCACCTCAGCAGTAGTGATAGCATAAGCCCTTCCTTGTTCCCTTCGAGGTTGTTGTTGGTTTCCTCTGACAACCCTTGGCTTCGAAAAATTGTGTGAATAATGCTCATTCTAATTCCAGTTTTAACACTGCACTATAAGTTGAGTTTTGATCTGAACCTTCCTTTCTTCTTCCACATTAGAGGTACTCTTTATATCCCATTTTCTTTTTTTATCCATATGACCAAACATTCCATATTTTAATCAATTCTTGGTTCCCTTCAGATAGTTTTGATCATGCTTCTTCCCACAACTTTTAAAAGGGGAAAAGTCAGGATTCTTTCCATCATTAGATTTGTTTCTCTAACCACCCATGTTATTCTGCATATTCCGTTTCTTTTCATTGGGACAATGAGACTACTAAGAGTCTCCAATATCCATTTCAACTTTGAGGGCACAATATAAAATCTCTTCATAACTTTCGAAGTCTCAAATTGACAATTATTTTCATAGACTAAGCTTTAATCTACTAAAGAATCAATCCACCTTGCTTTCAGTGTTCATTAAAAATATAGAGGTGTACCTTGAAAGCCTTGTAAAGTTTTCTTCAAATGCCCCGATGAACCCATCTTCTTTCTTCTTTAGTCTGAGGAACTCTCTTCCCATCTTGAGACTGAGGTTTCGATGAAAATATTTGTTGAAAAACATCCTCTTTAATTCCACCAAATCCATGGAATAAATTTCTTCTTTGGAATTTGAATTATTTATCAGTTTCCACCACTAATCAGCTTCACCATCAAAATGATAGACTGCCAGTACAACTTTCACATCTTCCACGCACTGGAGGATGGATAATATATTTTCAATGAAGTTAATACATTTTTCTAAAAGGAGGGGATCAGAAGATCCGCTAAACATGGGAGTACTTTTCTATATGAATGATTATAAGGAAACTTGGTATTTCCAAGGTGGAGGAGGGAGTTACACATAATTCAAGTTATTATACATAACTTGATCCAACTGAGAAGGTACTATCATAATGTTTTGAGCACCCATTTCCATAATATCAGGCATATCATTAAGGAAATATTCACATTGCCTATCGCATTGGTTGTTGGAACACATTCTCTTATTTCCTGCCATTAACTAAGAAAAAGAATGTACAATTATAGCGCATGAATACTTAGTTAATAAACATAAAAAAGGATACTTTGGACATAAAATGATAAGCTTGTAGTGGAGAAGTATATCCTCACTTGTGTTTACTTAGGTTTAAATTTAGGTTATCCTTGATCTATTTATTAAATTATATTCTTATGGGTTTTTTTATTCCCTTAATAATGGTTTGTACTAAGCTCGTGAATTTACCAAATAATATTACTCAGGAGTGTCAATAACAAGAGTGCAGCAACTCCCATTGTAATATACCAAGATACACAAGGTCAAGCTCAAAACTCCTTATAATATTTTTCACTCCTAGGTACATCTATTCCAGAGCCGCTCTACCTATTTTTATCCATACAGGGATGAATTTTCATGATAAAACACATACTCTATACACACCAAAATTTAGGGATGTTTTATTATACTTCATTCCATCCCTAAGGTTCTCACTGAGGTGCTCTATTCCAAATATCCAAAAATAACAAGACAGTCTTATGATACCAACTATAGTGACTCTAGACGTTTTTATATAACATTTCATGATTTTAAGCATAAGTATATATCAAAGTACAAGCCAAGGATCATGAATTCTAATGTCATTGAAGACAAGGTACCAAATCAAACATAAAAGGATTTTTTATTTGAACTTGATAATGAGATTCTATCTTCCATTGTGCTCATACATATTCATAGGATAACTTGGGGATAATATGAACAAAGGGATCAGCTAAAGCCCAGTAAGGGAATAACTGTGAGAACAAAGCATTAGCACATGGGATAGAAGGCATGACATGATGATATAAAAAAGGCATGTAATATATGTAATCATAACATATAAACATTGGATAATTTAAACCTGTAATCATAGAAATATGGAAGAAACAAAAAACATGTCTTTAGTAAAATTCAATGCTAACATCCAGTCTCATTTCCCATAGTAGTATAGGTCAAGGCTAATAGCCAATCTCATTTCCCATATTAGCACAAGCCAAGGCTAACTGCCAAGACCATTGCAGATAGCATCTCCTGAGACATAAATTTTCCCAATGCATTAGAGTACTATCTTGGTGAACCCCTAATACATTTCATGAATATGTTTTGCACATAAATAATCATATATAATCAATATTACTTAAATGTAATGGTTACCCATGGGAAGAATTGGGTACCAAAATCATTACATAAAGCCTAACCAGTGGGCATATCATGAAGGAGTCCATGAATAAAGGAATTAGAACATGCATGGATGTTCATAAGGTAAAATAAGAATATATCATGGAATGTGATATCAAATAGAAATGACAACATGTAGTGATTTTATTTGAGAAATTTTAGCATTAAATCATTTTTTTTTGGTTTTAAGGAAAATACTATAGATCCTTTAAAATAGAAAAGGGATAAATATTTTATATAAAACCAGAAATGAACCAAGAAGGTTTTTATAATAAAAATAATGATTTTATAAAGACAATTGTGGATTAAAATAGAATATATATTTCACATGAAATCGGGTAATAATTTGGGATGTTCCCTTAAAACAAGTTTTCTTATCAGAAAGTAATAATGATGGAATCTTTCAAGAACATGTATATCCAAGAAAAATATTGATGAAGGGGTCTTGATAAATAAATTTTTTAAAACTGAAAAAAATTTATAATATGAACATAAATAGATAATATAAATCTATTTTGATATAAATAAACTTAAGTCAACCCCAAAGAACAAAGGAGGTTCTAGTAAAATTTGTTATGAATTATCGACATGGTATTGGGTGTACCTAAGAGAGATTGATGAGAGAAAAAAGGGGTTTCTAATCATTTATACATCATGAGGGTTGTAAGGGGGATGTGATAAATCATACCTCATCATTTGGTATTACACATTTAAAGGCATAGCATAGAGAACAATCTTGATTAAGAGTGAAATGGAGAGGATCCCTTACCTTAAGTCTTATGGTGTTATCCATTTGTTATTAATGACCTAAATAAAAAAAATAGGTGTATTAATTAATAACTACATGACCAATTATATAATTTATTTATTTATTATAACCCTTTTTAGTTCATTCAATACCTTTTTGATTGGTTATATGGTTCAATTTCATTGTTCGGGTCTATTTTCTTACTTGGTTTTAATGACCGGTTCACTTATATTCATTTTTGGATAAACATGTAAGATGAAATTGTTTTTCCAGAATTAAAGATATATTCTATAAGTGAACATATAGGAGATTTCATGGTTTCAAATTTAATTTGATTTATTATAGTGAAATCGAATTATTATATAAAACCTTAGTGACTACCATTTTTGTTAATCAGTGGATTTTGATTATAAAAAACATGTTTTCTTTATAAATTAATACCATTTGTACAAAAGGATTATAGAACCATAACTAGAATATATATATAATAATCTGTTTCAACCATAACACAAATGGTTTCATGATAATAATTAAATATGATAATAGAAATTGATAAACTATTATCCTTGAATATGATAAATTAACAAATCTCAAATGGTGTTTTCATTTCTTTCAAATAAAATTTGGGGAAAAGAGAGATGATAATGAAACATCCCAATAGAAAAAAATATAGTACATGTATGGTACTTTGTTTTTTATACCATTTGGATGATTATAGTTTAATAAATAAAAGATATCAAGGGAGCTTAAAAATGAGAGAAAATAAAAGATAAATTTTACCTCCTAAATCAACCTTCCTTGAGAGCTTCATAAGGGGAGAGGATTTGGTATTTTGAAGAGAATATGGGATTTTGGATGTGGGGAGGGATCTTGTGGAGATATTTGGGAAGAATTTTGGCAAGTAACAAGTCTTGAGAGGAGTAAAGAGAAGATGGAGTGACAAGGGATTTTATAGTGGAGGAGAGGAGGGTTTTCATAATTTTTTAATCATTAGTTTATTAACTTCCCCCAAGACTAGGAATAGTAATGCTTCCATGAACCAAAATAGTAAATGGGCCATGTGAATTCGAACGAAGGGTGGTTACATAATCTATGATGCTAGTAATATTCTATTTAGCTTATAATGTATATATACTGTAAAATATCGTATTTTAGAATTCATTAAAAATTCAAGTATTTTAGAAAAATCTCATAAATTCACCCTAACCATTTATCAACGTGTAGAATATAAAAATGAAGTCCATTTTTGAAAAATAATTTTCTAAATATGATTAATTTAATATTTATTTAAAATAATATTATATTATTAAAAACCCTGTAATAAAACTTTCATTTACTTATTCTAAAATATAGGTATATCATACGTTCATGTGAATCTTATTTAAATACTATCATATGTAAGGTTACTATTAATTAGGGTATATCACTAGTTATAAGGGTAATATTAGTATTCATAAGGTTATGTTACTATTCACCAAAAATTATGTTGGTAATATTATACTCCAAATAACTTACTGATCGCAACCGTGTATGTCAGATTTTTGAAATTCCAAACCTAGAAGTGAAAAACGTATGTTTAAATGAAGAAAGAACTTATTAGTTCATTATTTTGTGATTTCATGTGGTTATATGAAATTTTTATAAGAAAGGAATTTCTATTGATAAAACATTGGGTCGTTACATGTAATATAATGTAAAACATAGTTTGTTGTATAGTTCCAACTCCTACAAACATCTGCATGCACAAAATCCAACTTTTAATGGATGGTTAGTTCTCACATGTTAAACAAGTTTTTAATGAGTATGGACACAAATACTAGGCCTTATATGTTTACATTACTAGTGTTGGAAAAGAAACATATCTATTTGTATAATATTCTTACTATAAAATTACTATCTTGAGAAGATCCCATAAGAAATGATTTATAATAGATTTTTCATATATTTTTTTCATGTAAAAATATTTTCATCGTAACCAAACCTAGAGCCAAAGGTTATTATAGTGATAAAAATATTTCTTTTTGTATAACCCAAAACCAGAATAGGTCAATCCAAAAATTCTCTTTAATATTCATCAAATGCCACAACATGATAGAATATTGTATATATAGATTCCACTAGTGGTAATAAGTTTTTCTTTACTTTTACATTAGACTTTTATGTAATAATTGATCAAATTGATAAAAATAAAGACAATTGTTCAACTCCAAAGATCACTAGTATTCCAACTTCTCAAGAAATCATGAGCTCATAAAGTTTTACTTTTCCATGTACTGTCATATATTTCCAACTGTATGTTGATGTAGTTATATTAGATTTTTTCATATTAAACTTCTAAAATTATTCATTACTAATATAAAATGTTGGTACATATCATGGAACCCGAGAGAAAATCCAAAAAACATAATATTTTGAATTTATATGAATATGAATAATCTATTTAAATACCCATTCATGTTATATTTTAAAGATTATATTCCAATAACAATTCAATCATGAATTCTTAATATATGTACTCTGACTAGATATACTAAACCCATGAATCTACTTAGAATATATTATTTTCTTGAACATGTATTATTCCTTAAGACATACTTGGAGAATTCTCTTTCCATAGACTTGAGAAATATGTAAGAGAAAACATTTTTTTCATAGGTTATAAAAATAATTATCCTGAAAAATTATAGTTCTCTCACTAACCTGTATGAGACATGTGTTACTCATTTTCCTCCAAACAAATATTCTATGACTACTATTGAAGATTTATTCATGAATTAATCTATGTAATATTCATATCTCATTAGTATTTATTGATGTTACCAAACATTTTAAGTTATTCCTTGTATGAATATATAATAGGGCCTCCTTTCTGGTTATTCCATATATACATATTCCTTAAGGACTCATCCAAATGAGGTGGCCTTGAATATCAATATCCCAACATAATGATCAAAGAAATACAATTTGATAATGTATAATTAAAAAAAGAATTTATTCATGATGGTTATGGAATATGTATTTTCATATAATAAAACTTTATATAATTAATCATGATTTATTAGTACTCTCTTATTCCATTCGTGGATATTTTCTCTAGAACACTCACCAGCAGTATCAAGTCTTAGAAATATTTAAAATATTGAATCCCAAAATATTGATACATGGAGTCCAATACTTGAATTTGTATAATCTTTTAGAACTTATTATACTAGCATTTATTTCTTCTTTGTAGGAATTTTTATTCTGAAATAATAATATATGTATCACCCACCACGGTGAATAGAAAACTCCTCTTTTGTTATAAGTTCTTATACATTATGTGTCTCTAAAATTAATCCTTGCACTAAGTTCAGTGTAGTTTAGTATTAATATTCCAAACCTCATGCATCTAGATCCTTAACCCAAAGTAGTAAAAAATTCCCCACAATCATTAAATATATATGATTCGATTATATAAATATAGTAACCATTGACAGTACATTAATATCCTTAGTGGTTTTTAACTAAGATAAACCTTAATGTTTTTGTGTTCATTTTTTACAAAGACAAATGTTTGAAAAATGGTTTTAGATAAACACTTGTGGTAGTGTCCAAATAGATTATTATCAAATATTAATTGATATAATATATGTTATAAAATAGAGTTCTTATATGGTTGGTAGTTTCCCTTCTATTTAAACAACATGTTTAGGAAGGAATAATGGAAGAGTTGCAATATATATAAGACTCATCATTGATCATACATTTACTACCACTAATAAACTGATGTATATAAGTTATTGTGAGTTAGTGATAACCATTACTCTGCTTATTTGATCAATGATTACATGGATAAGATTTTTTATCATAGGGTAGCTTGTAGATTCCTCAATCTTTAACATGTACACTCATTTAATTCACTAATAATTTCTATAATTTATTAATGTAATCACATGAATTTTATAAAGTCTCATTTATATTTAGAATATTTTACATCCAATGTTTATCTATCATTAAAACATTTACGGCATACCTTTGTTATAATTGTTCCTTTATCTAAAACATGACAACTAGTTTGTTTGTATATCAATTATCTTATCTCAATTAAGAATGAAACATTTTTAAGTGTTTAAGGAATTAAAAATTAGTTTTATTATAAAAATAATTTTATTTCCACAATTGGGTAAGAGTATTATATTTTATATTCATAATTCATTTCAATGGATGTTTTTTATTCTAGAGTTACTGAACCATTATTTTAGTATTAAAGTACCATAACAACATTTATTCCAAAAATTAAATACTATCTCATGATTTATAGCTAGAAAATGAGATAATGTTTTTCTCAAAAAATATTACAAACTTAAATCAATATTATTTGACACGAGAAGTAGTGAGATATCCTTAGATAACATAAGAATATTCAATTAACATATTCTTTTGAGTTCACTATATAACCTTTCAATTCATGTTAATTTCCTATATTTAAATACATGTATGTTGAAATTATATTGTATTTAATTGAAAATTCATGAATAGAAACTTGATGAATATTCTAGAAGTGTTATCGCCTTCTCACTTCTTAAAATCACCGTAGTTTCATTTCCAATGTTCAATAATTTTATATAATAAGAAAATATCCTCTTATTCAATATTTTTTCCCTAGAATCCTTTATATCTTATAAATAAATTATTGATGATATTTTTGAATTATATTATACATGGGATCATCATTCTTGTCTTTCAAGCTTTTCACCATAAGGTTCCACATAAGAGTCAAATAGCCTCATGTTACTTAATTTTTCCTTGAATAAATTTTACAATTGAAATAAATTTTAAATAATATTTTCAGTTTATATTATCCAAGGGATCATCAGCCTTATCTTTATAAATCTTCACCATAAAGGGTGGATAAATAGGTTTCAACCAATTCTTATCATCTTGGTGATGTATGGATGTATGTTTCTTGAGATAATTATCCATTTTATTTATATGGGAATAGAAAAATAATTATAATCTTGGTGGTAATGATAATAAAATAATATTAATGGAATGTTTTGTCAAACTGGAAGCCTAATTTACTTAAATAATCAATATACCCCATAATTATGAAATAATTATTAGTGGCTAGATTAACATCTTCCAGATTTCACTGATGTTGTTCATTAACAATCTTGTTTGTTCCAAGAATTTCCCTCTCTTTCTCAATAGAATGAAGATATGATATTATAAAATTGGTATCCATGTCCTTAATTTGTATCATATAATCTCTATATAGAGTTGATAATATTATATAATGAATCTAGGAATCATCCTCTACATATATATATATTAGGAATCCTTGTCACCTTCACTCACTTGGGGGTGAAAGAAAATGAATGGGGGATTCCAAGACATAACCCACTATTATGATAATAATTCATTGCATAAATGATTTCACTATATTAGAATATTGTTATTTAAAGGGACATAACATGAGTTAATGAATGATCACAATAATTTGGTTGTTTTACTTACCATTTTTTATAATAATTAAAATATATGATTTGTACATAACATTGTTACAATTTATATTCGATAGAATGATTTTAATTTTATTAAGTCTCCCAATATTTTATCAAGAGAAAATATATCTCACTATTGTACTCAGAATGTCTAGTTTCTAGGATATTATAGTATAAAGGAACCACACTCCCATTCATATAATCTCAATAAGTGTTTTTTATGCTCCTTGAAGTAATTTTGGTATATATTTCTTTACCAAATGTGGGCTTATAACTCCTTGATCCATTAAGTGGACTACCCAATCATAAAACCCTGAATTAGATTTCTCCAACACATGCCTAAAATTTACATCGAGTCATATATACACTACACCCTACATGGAAACTCTCATGTGTGTGAAGACCTTATATTTTATTTCAATATAGAGCATGGGATGTGTAGTGGGTTGGGCTATGATAGCTCAAGGGTATCAAGAGTTTGGGATGAGTCACAATGATGGAAGTAGATATAGTCTTTGTATTGTTAGAATTTTATTTATTTTCTATTCTGGATATCCCAGTGGGTGATTATTGTATGTTTTTTATGATACTGTCATGTATAATATTGGATGTGTTGATTTACTTTACATACATTGAAATGAATTATATTTATCCAATGTATCATTGTTTGTATTGAGATTGAGGTCATAGTCTCCCCAATGCATGTTTTAGTCCCTCACTATTAGTCATCACCCTCCGATGTATAAGGAGGAATGCTTAAGGCATTTTAGAATCCTCATCCTATGCATTTTTGAGTATCCTAGGTTTGGGGTGTTATAATAATGTCCTTCCATTATAATTTTTGGTATATTCATTACAAGGAAGAACACACATACTAAATCGTGTTCCAAATAAAGCAGAAAATAGAATTCAATAAGAGTTAATATATGGGAGAAAATATTCTTATCCACATACACATCAATAGGTATTTGATTCATTTTATAAGCTTGTCAATGGAAAAACTAGAAACCCAATGAACAAAGTGTATCTTTATAGGATATCCTAATTAAAAAAGGATATTATCTATAAGACAGTTTTGACCAAAAAGTAATAGTTATAAGAAATTCCATTTTCCTTGAGAGTAAGAACATATCTAAAAGATATAGTGGGATAAATATCTCCATTTATGAAGTTGTTTCTCAAGGTAAAAAATTGTTATAATAGGATAAGAACCCATAAGGCATATAGAGGAGATTGTTCTTGAGATGAAAGTATTGAAAAAGATCACCAGAGAGTTTAGATAAGCTAATAAATATATTTATCAATAATGTAATTTGGTTTTTATAATTAATGAATATGATCTTTTGGTTCACCATAGGTTTAGCATGAGTGAATTTATTTTCCTAGTAGTATATATTGATAACATTTTACAAATGAAAATTGAAGTATTAGTATAACAATCAGTCAAGGCATGGTTGTCCAAGTTCTTCTCAATGAAAAAATTAGGTTAATTATCCTACACTCTAGTGATCATGATCTTCCTTAATGGATCTTAGAGGCTTCTTAGACTATGTTAATGTACATACCATGACCAGATACTTAATAGATTTAGTTTGAAAAATTAAAATAGGGTACTCATTCTAGTGTCACTTGGTAAACATATCTCAAAGAAAATGTGTCCCCAGACAGAGAAAGAAAGAGAGAGATATATAGAGAGGGAGGGAGGATGATTATAATTCCTTGATATTATGTGATAGGTTATATCATAAATTCCATTCTATGTACCAAAATTGATTTTTCCTACACCTTGATCATGATAAGAGCATATCAAGCTAACCTATGATACAAGAATTTCATTGTTATAAAGACTATCCTAAAGTATTTAATGCATACTATGTATATGATCCTAATTTAAATAGGAGACGTGGATATAGTCAGTAGGGTTTATAGAGATTATATATTTTTGATATATTACAATAATCAAAAATCATGATCAGGATGTGTCTTCTATCTAAATAGATGATCTCGGAGCTGGAAGACCTCAAAGCAACAAGTAGTCACTAATTATAAAACAGAGTCCAAGTATATTGTCGCATGTAATGTTGATAATTAAGTAGTGTGGATACATACCTTTTTCTAGAAGTATGATATGTTACCTAGTATTAAATACCCTATAACATTGTATTGTTATTATACTAAAATGGTGGACCTCTCCAAGGATTTAGTGTCACACAATTGGAAAAACATTTACTTTGAAATTATCGCCTCTTGAGAGATTTTTCTTAAATGGGAGAGGTTATAGTAAGAATATTTTCCACATAAGATAATTTGGTGGGCCCATTGGCTAAATCCTTATCAGAATAGAAGCATGAGTATCATGCGAGATCCATTGTATTGAAATTAGTTATTTGTTAGTTATAGTTCAAGTGGGATTCTATTGAAGTTGGTTCCCTATAACAAAATATATTGTAAATTTTATTACCTATATATTAAAATAATTGAATATTAATAAATATCATATAACATGATGATTATTATTATACATAACATTAATTTGATAATGTACTCATTGTGTCTATTACACTGAAATGTCATAATAGTTCTCTGTTATGATGAGAACATTTAAGTTCCATGATGATATTCTTAAATATATTTCTTGTTGTCAGATGAAATATACCTAATGGGATATTGATGATGATTGGATAACAAGTGTAGGGGTAACATAATAAATTGAAACTTATTCACATTAATTTAGAAAATGGTAATATTCAATAGATGAGGTTATGAGGGAAGATCTGCTAGTGATAATTTGGCATTTTATATTTCTCATTGGATAATATTATATTCATACCTAGGTATTCCACATTACACTTGATATTATAATTAATGTACATCATGAATTTTTTAATTATATGTATTTATGAAAACCATAATTATATATTCTTGTGGTGAGGTGGGATATGTTGGGTTCCTCATAAGTTATATGAAATTAATGAATAAGTGAAGAAAGGATTTATCTCATGTAAGTTAATAAAAGTATATATATCTTGTCCTTTGACTATCTGATTATGTCCATGGACATGAAATTTTTTAATGATATCAATGTAGGACATCAAAGAAAGGAATATCAAGCATATAGGTTGATGACACATGTAATGTAAAATATTTTATGAGATATCAAGACAAATGGATTATATTCCATAGTGAGTGTTTGTTGGTGGTTATTATCATTGTGACATTAATGTATTTATATATGGGCTTATAATGTGTTTATAGATTCCAATATTATTCATTAGTCTAATTATCCTAATAACACCATGAAATAATCCAAGTGGGTAACACACTAAGTGTTTCAAAAAAATTAGTTAAATTCTTTTTAAAAATAATGTTAGAATAAATATTATTCTCCAGTTTTGAGGAAAAATAATTATTTACATTACACTGATTGCATGTATTTATTATTTAATTATTCTAAATAATATATGTGTGAGTTTAATATTAAATAAATATTAACTCACATTTTAGTGAATATAGTATTTATTTATTGAATGAATAATATAGTGAAATTTATTTAATTAAATAACTATTTATTATTCAATGTTTGATAAATGCGGATGAGTAATGAAGGGTCGAGTAAAGGGTCTAGAAGAGATTATATAATTTAGTTAAGATAATTTAAATAAATATTAATTTATTTATTTATGAAATTATATTCAATAATATCTGATTTTAGTGCACATCAATGAAATAATAATAGTAATAATAATATTATTATTACTATTATTTTTATTTTTATTTTTATTTGATGTTGAGTTTACTTAGAGTTAAGAGATTGGTTTAGGGACTTTTTCAAATAACTAATTATCTGACCTAAGTATTTAACAAGATTAATAAAATTTATAGGGATAATGATTTATTGTACACAGTATTTCTCTCTATATAATTATCTCAATATCAAGAGAGAAATTTCTCTTTAAATATACCAAGAATGTAGAGTGGTGATCCCCCTCCTCCTTCTCATGATCGAGAGGACTAGATAGGATCATTCAAGTTTGTGATGGATTCTTGTGGTGGTTAAGAGAGAATGACACAAGTTTCTAGGATCTTATGGGATAAATCTCAAAGATTCTACAAAAAATTGAGTTTCAAAGAACTTTTGCGGATACTAGTTGAGGGATTATGCCCTTGGAACCATTAAAATAGTGGAATAAAATAAAGAAAGGTCAAATGAATCCATAATGAAGAATTAATTCCAAGAAAATTTAATCCTTATCTCTATATATTAATTACAAATTATATTTTAAAATTTACTCTCTTTATTTTTATAAGGTTTCATTCTTCTAGTTCAGAGTATTTTTTTCAATGAAATCGATGAATAACAATTATTAGGAATGGGATCAACCCACTTCCGTTGTTCCATAGAACCTTAAATAACCAAAGACTATAAACTCTATAATAAAATAACACTAACATATATTTCATGATGAATATATGATGTAACATATTAATCCATCTCACTCTATAGTAATCATCCCGGTTCACCACAAGGCTTCGAATGTGCCTCCCCATAATCTAAATGCTATAGACTAGTAGTGAGGGTATAAGGTGTAATCATAGAGATAATCTATCCTAATATAATATTGAAAAAAATTAGTAAAAATACCATACAATATCCAAACATCTTCTATAACATAAATCAAAGTATGTGAAATAAACTAAACATGTCCATGTTATATAAAAAATATAATTGTTGTCAAACAAAAATATATCAGGATTGATCACTCATAAATCTAATCACATATACATAATAAAATATTAAATAAAATTTAAAATAGGATTCAATATCATTCTTGAGCCTTATATCAACATTATTATCAAAGTCTTCATTGATTTGATTCAGCTTAATCATGGGAAATAAGCCATATTTCTAGAAAAAACCTGTGAACAAAGAGTTTTTCTTAGGTGACAGTGTTCTATGACCATCATATAAAGTTGTGATCACAACTTCATAGTCCACCACTAACTATAATACTAAAATAACATGTATATTAAGTGTATACATATGTTATATTCTTAGAATAAATAATATGATACAAAAGTATAATAAAATAACCACCAGTAATCTTTAGGTTCTTAGGTGACACCTGGTATTAACTGAACCTATAACATCATGTGTTAGATGTCTTAGTAAATAAACTATACCACCTTGGGGGGTCAATTTATATCCCTAAAACTATATGAGTAACAGCCAAGGTGAACCATATCTAACCCTAAAACCATAAGAGTGACACCCATGGAGAAGCCCATCCTACACTAAAACCTCAAGAGTATAATAATCTCAGGGGACCCATGTATTGCCCATAACCATACCAAAAATCCATCCATCCGGGTTTTCACATCCCCAACTTAGAACTATAAAATATCAATGAAAAAAAATGGTAATGCCTCTTAACCATAAACACTATAATCCATCCATTGTGGGTATTTCATCCCGTACCAAGAACCCTCATATACAACTGGGGTCTATAGTTCACCTCATAACCCTGTATCATCTTCTTGGGGTTATAGTTCACTTGAATCCTCATATATCATACACCTAGATGGATTCTCACCCTATTACCTCATATCACATACACTTGGGGTGGAAGAAACTCATTGTAACCATATCACATAAACTCGGGGGTGAAACATTCACCCCAAAACTATGTAACATACGCTCAGGGGACCCATATCCTTCCCAAAACCATATATAAAGTACAACCGGATGGACAAGACCTAACATATAATAGGATCCAAGACATAATTACCTAGATTTTAATATCACCCTAGTGCACGAACCCTCATTCACATATCACATATACCTGAGGGAATATCCCCTCCTTGGAATATCCCATATAATACACATGAGTTTCCCACATCCCAAAACATTTCACAAGACTCTTAGGTAATCCTCTCAAGATCAAAATCCATACGTATCACTATAATCATTCCATTCTCAGGTTGATAAAACTCATGTTCTATAGCGGCACCAAGAATCGATAATACCCACCTCCCTGCACTACCCCACCCCAAGGTCAATGTAACACTGGGTTTAACAACCTATACTTCAGAAACCTAGATATGGTAGTTATATTACATTACTAATATAAAATACCATATTTCCCATGTGATACAATAGATCAGTACTCTTGGGAGTATAGATACATACATATATTACTTTTCAAATATTAATATTCAACATGAACACATTATGATAAAATTATTATCCAATCCATCATATCCCTAAAAATTATACATAACTATCCTCTAATTTTCCTTGGAAAAGGAAATAAATAAGGGTGAGATCAGATGATAAGTAAAGAGGGAAATATATTGGAATCTATCATAACATAAACATGGAAAAATTGATATGACAGGAATGGAAAAACAACAAGAAACCATAGTCAACTGAAATTAAGGGTATACTATATCCATGATAATAAATGAAATCAGGGAGAACAAAGTTCATTGATATTATACTGATGAAATTTTTAATATTGTAAATCAAAACATGTTTTTAAGGCCTTATTCCAAGATAGTATAATGATACAGAGAGAGATATACATCAAAATTGAAGTTGTTTTGTCTCATGAGACTTGTTAAGGCATTGAGAGGCTATATAATTCTTGTCCCCACTGATCACCTGATTAAGTTCAATGCATTCACCATTATATCCAAAAATAAATTTTATACCATTCCCTAAGGAACATTAGGATAAATAAAAAATTCACAAACCATACAATGAAATATATGGAAAACAATATTTCCCCCATAAAAAAGAATAATGCTGATATTTTAGAAGAAAATACCTTATTCAAATTATAATTTATAAAGTATCATTAATGGGACAGGAAGTACCCTTATCAAGTAAATATTCTAGGTTACTTTTAATGTTTTGGGATATTTATTGAATATAGTAGTTGGGTTTAATAGTTTTTATTTGTAGTAGACCAAGGAAATTGTAGGAAAAATACTTTATCGTGGTGCATAAAGAGCATGTGAATATTTCAAAGAATATCCCCCCCGAGAGTTTCTGTCCACATGTGAAATATTTGACCCACTCAACATACATCATGGTGATGTTTGTGTCAATACCAAACCAACCTTTTTTAAGGAGATTACCCATAGATGTATATGTTCCATATCTTTATTGACCTCTAAATATTCGGATAGGGATGTCATTCTAGGAAAATCATACACTCTTTACATTCTAATATTTTGGATTTTTGGGCATTATGATGAAATATGAAAAGTATTTGAGGAGATAAAATATAATTTTCAATATATCAAATGTGTGATAATTCCGTATAATTTCAAGCATACTGAAATTATAATAAATTTTGTAATTGAAAATATATAGGAACGAATAAGAACCCTTAAGTTATCATATTAAAGGAATAAGAAAAAAAGGGTATAAGGAGAAGGGATAAGTAATATATCATTAAAAACATACAAAATTGTAGATAATACCATGAAATTAAAATAATGAAAATATGTGTAAAAGGTATTGAAATAAATTAATATCAACTAAAGAATAATGTGAAAGATCGGAAACTCTTACCGTTCTATGTAGCTTCTTAAATCTTAAGAAAGTCCTTATAAACATAGGAACTCATTAGGAAGGATTTATAGAGGGATATGGAATTTAAAATAGTTACCAATGACTTTGGGTTTGATTGAGATTAGATAATATTTAGGAGCGATATCATTTTATATGTCAAAATGAGGTTCGTTTTCATAGAAACAAAAGTTAGATAAGGGGTAAGAATGGAATCACATCACTGTTAGGTGGGTTAGTTGAGTTAGGTGTAGAAATGGTCGGTGACGCATGTGGGTATGAGTTTAATACCTAAAAATTCCTTCTTAAAATTGTAATTTCCCTTTTAATTATTAAAAATATAAGATACTTCATTTACCATTTTAACACATATTAATCTTGATTAGAAAGTAACTATGACATTTATTTTATTACTAAAAATATATGATGTACCCTCTTACCAAATATTCACATTTTAGTTATTAATTTTCAATAAATTTAACAAAAATAAACTTCTTAATGTGAGAATGTATGATTTTAAATTAAAACATAACATATAGGGAAAATTGTTTTGTGGAAAAATGTATTTTTATACACTAAGTGCTTGTTATTCTTATTTACTATTAATTATTAATTGAATGATTGTTAATGTATTTTTCAATATATATATATATATATATATATCATTTTATAGTCATAAATAAAAATATATTAATCCAATTTATTTAGATGAAATATATATAACTCGTATAAAACTAATTATTTGAAGGCAACCATTTTTTACCATGGAAATTAATATTTAGTCTAAGTAACTGCTTTTCAATGATTAAAAATAATATTATCCTTGTTTAATAATTCAGACCTAATAATTCAAAATATATATTCCATTTTATCAAATAAAATTAACATGTGTCCAAAAAAAATATTTTAATATTAGAATGCGTAAAACCCATTTTTTAGAAAAAAGTGTCTTTTAGTATAAAAATAATGTTTTTGAAAAAAATATCCATGCTTTTTATTTTTATGAAACAAAATAATTTATTATTAAAAATAATTTTTATGTTTCTTCCAAAGAAAACAAAAGCTGAATTTTACCAAAAAAAATACTTATTTAAAATAAAAGATAAAAAACATTCTATTTTATTAGAAAATACTACTTATGTTCACAAAATGTTAATCATTGGCTTTGGAATTATGAATAATATTTTTAAAAACATAAATTTTGAATCATTAAACACATATTTTTTCAATTAAATTTTTTTAATAAATTATATGTATTTCTTATATTATGATAAAGTCATAAAAGTTCAAGATTTGGTAAAATTGTATTTTTCACTATTCACATAAAAATCATTTATTTCAGAAAGATTCCAAAAAATTAACCTTATGATAATTTTGAAATTATTAATCCAAATGTGGAAAAATTTTATAAAATGTAAATCCTATAATTTTATAAATTTTACTTTTAAGTATAATAATGAATAAATACTCTTTAGAGTTTGTATTCTCTAATAGTTCCAGGATATAGTGTTTACCTACTATAATAGGGTCTTGAGTATTATATTCCCCCACACCCCACATTAAATATTTTTTTACTAAAAATTGGACACATGTTGGATTCTAAAAAACTATAGGTATTCTCTCTACATTTCATCATTAAGCTCTCATGTTTCCTCATCTGGTTTTTTATTTCTCCAAAAAAACTTTTACCAACTAGTTTTTCTAACACTGAAACACCTTCTTCCAGTGTCAAAATTTTAGATAGGCTCTTAATTTTTAGAAAAATCAGGTTTCAACACTATTCCCTCACATGTGAGCATATTCATTAGATTAGGCACATATTTTCTTAATAATTAAACATGGAATATGTCAGGTAATTTTGAAAGGTTGGGAGGCATATCCAATTGGTAAACTACAACTTCAATTATTTGTAGTATTTTAAAATTCCTCATTTACCTATTCATAAAATTTTACTTTTTTTCAAATATTATAACTCCATTACATGGGTAATCCTTCAATAATACATGATCCCACACCAAAAATTTCATTCCTTTTCTTCAATTATCATCATAAAACGTTTTTTTACTCTATTATATTTTAATATGTTCATTAATAATCTTTAATTTAATATTTTTATCCCCTATAAGCACTGGGGATACTATATTTTTTTCCATATTCTTCCCATTTCATGGGTAACCCTTAAATTTCGCATTCCTTAATACACGCTCAAAAAAATTCTATCACTTTGTAAACATGATCATAACATGCAAGGACCAACCCCAATTTATCATAGATCATAGTCATGAATCATGGTATAATTCATAGTTTTTCATAAGACATAGATCATGAATGTATCATAGAACGTGTTCAATGAGAGAATAAAGTTGGAATAATACATAAGTTTGTGGAATACACATAGGCATATATAATCATTTCTTGAGTCAAGTCTCATTTCCAAGACTATCATAGTGGATTGGGTTTACTTCACATTCTATCATATCATTAGTTACAGTTCACTCCCAATATTATCATAGTTGAAAAATACCCTTACTAAACATGGTCAACTCCCCATTCCCTCCTTTATTATCTCATGAGATATCCATATTTACATAATTTATTGAAGATCTAAATAACCTGGGTTCAACCCATTACATAATAAAAATTATGAATATTTTTTCCACAAGATAATAAATCATTCAACATATATAATAACTCAAAGAAAAGGAACCAATTTCATAAACTTTTCTACATTTCATTGTAGAATAACCCATAGAAAATTAATGGGTTTCATAAACATCTTATCATCACAGTCATAATTGTTCCAGAGAAATAATAAGGATGGTATAATTCAATTATATCACCAGTAAATAATAAGTAACATAAAATTATTTCATCTTATATGAAAATTTATTTTAAAGATTAATTTAAATACTTCTTGAGGAAAATACGCTTTTAATTTTAAAATAACTTATTTAAAATCCAAATATTTCTAAAATGTTAAGGAAAAAATTAACTGTAAATAAATATTGAACATATAAAGAAATTTTAAAAACATTGAGTGGTCATGGAAATGGGAAATTTCATTCAAGTCATAATCATTAAATAAAATATTATAATTACACCTTTGGTAAAAAGAACCTTGTTTAGAAAATGAATGGAAGATTATTTTAAAAAAATTAAAAATTTGAATCATGGGTAAAAATTAATTTAAGAAATAATTTGAGAATATTAAAAAAAATTCATTAAAAAAATTCAAATAAAATAGGGAAATTAAAGAAAAATATTCCATGTTGAATAGTAAAACAAAGTCAGTTTTCTTAAAAAACATTATTTTGGTCTCTTAATAAATAAAAGTGGGGAAAATAAAAGTAAAAATTTTTATATATAAATAAACATTGGAGAATAAATATTAAATTTATTTATTATATATATATCATTTATTTTTCTCAATAGTAATTCATGCATAAATAATTCGGAATGAAATGGGGTTTAGACGTAAATACTTTACCAATTTAGTAACTTTTGAATCAAAAACTCATGAAAGAGATAAAATTATGTAGATATTTATATCCTCATATTTTTTATGAGAATAATACTATAATAAATTAATGTTTTGTACATCCACCTTATAAAATAAATAATTAGTGAATATGGCATGTGTTTCACAGAAATAAAAGTGAGATGAAAATATCTTAACTCAAGTATTATATTTCTTCATATGCATTAAAAAATTATAATAAGTATATATTTATTATATATATATATATATATATTATATAATCATAAATATATATACCATTATATATATGAATTAATTATAACATTTTATCACCCGTTTATTAATAGTTATTTATTAAAATCAGTGTTTTAGATTACAACTGCTTCATTTTTCATGCATGTTTAGGTTCAAGAGTCTTGGTCATTGTACATTGATCATGGTTCAATCATTTAAAGAATTTTAATAATTTAAATAGTGTTATATGTTATAATTATATTCAATTTTATATTTATCCCAATAATTAAGTGATGAAAAATTAATTTCATCACTTCATGGAGATAGTAGTCTATACGTATGCATGAGTGACGTTTCCATTTTTCAATGGATTAGAGGAAAGAAATGAAAATAATAAGTCACCTCTAAAAAATTTTAATATTATTATTTATATCATATAAATTTATTAATTCCATCATCATAACCTCCATTGTGAAGTGATGTTGAAAAATGAAATGCATCTCTTCATAGAGGTAGTAGTCTACACAAACACACAAGTGATGTTTTCTTTTCCCATGTGATATAAAAGAGGTGTATAATGGGTTCTACATGCACATAATAATGATTAATATTATTTAATATACTAAATTAATTATTCTATAATGTATTCCACTAATTTATAGGAAGAATAATGAGAAATAAAATTGAAATGACACGGTTAAGAGTAGTACCTTTCTGTTGAGAAACATTCTTTATATTACACCTTAAGCCTTAAAAGGATGGTATTATGGTGAGAATATAAAATCTAATATGCTGTTAATGAATATATAATTATATAATGGTATTTCTATACTTATCTAGAAGGATCGATCATTTTTCATAATAAAGGAGATGATGTGAACTTTTATAAGTGATGGGAGGGACATACTTGGAATTACTAAAAGTATTAAATTAATATAACTTAATTTTAATGGGTAAATGGGTCTATGTAGTAATTATAATATAATATGATTATTAGCTGAAATAATCTCATTAATGGAAATCTAGACATGTTTTGGTTATGTTATTGCAATTATCTCTTAGTTTTAACCCCTCATTAACCCTTTTGACAATTACCATGATATCAATGTTTTTTAATCTTTAGGGTTTAAGAAAATTACTAACAAAGGAAAATTGACCCATAAAAGTAATATGTTTTGTATAATAAACCATATATAATTGAATTTTCCAAATATATTATTTTTATTTATCTTGAACCATTTAATAAAATATTATTTCTTATAAAATATCATTAATATCATTTTTTAGAAATACATGAAATATTATAATATATTATGTGTATAATTCATGTAAAATAAGTCCAAATTAAAATTAATTAAAATAGAATGAATATATGGCCTAGTATAGTCATGTAATCAAACTTTTATATGTTTAAATATCATTTGATACCTTAATTTGTTTTTAACCCCAGAGATAACCATATTTAACCTCAATCATGGTAATGACTTTTTCAATATTAATGGGATGTTATTTTACTTATAAGGTAAAAATTAGCTCATAAATGGACAAGGTATGAAATTTTACTCTATCTAAAATCCTACTTTTCATGTTTCTTTATGTTATATTATTTTTAAATAATAAATATAATATATTTTAAATAAAATATTATTAATGACATTTTTAAAACTATACACATAATTTGAAGTTGAAAAAAAACATGAAAGTAATGTAATTTTAATATAATCCTTTCACACATTTATATTATGTTATATTTATCTTTAAAATCAATGGTATGATTTAACTCACCCAATAAATATTACTTTTGGAGTTCTTAAAATCATTTACTTTATTTTTTTTATTTTCCTGCACAGGCACTGTATCAAAATCACATACTCATTTAAGGTAACAATTTCATTAGTAAAAAATAAAAAAATGTCAAAAAATTTAATTAAGTTCAAAATATACTTTTATATTCATTTAAATTATATGTTTACTCACATATATGTGAGGATAAATTATAAAATATTATATTTTGACTTTTCTAGCCTTACGCATGCATTACATGAGAATTCATATAGATAACCAATTATATGACTCTAAAATTAATTTATATCCATAAATATCATAAATAATAATTAATATTTAATAATAAATTTGATAAAATACTTCCATATTCTCAAATATTAACTTTTGTATGCAAAATTTAACTTTTCCAGTGTTGAGCAAGCATTGCATCAGCACTGAAAATGATTTTTTATTTAACATGAAATAAATTATAATTTATATGTTTTGAATTATTTTTGAATTATATTTTTAGTTTATTAACATACATTATTTATTACATAATTTTAATAAATATTTTTATCAAATTTATATAATGGTGATATCATTAAAGATATTGTATTTCATAAAAACTCTATTTTTTTATTATTAACCAAAAATTTAAATTCATTAGAAAAATATCCATAATTAATCCTTGGATTAATTTAACATTATGAATCAAAAAATTAATTTCACTTCATAAAATTCAAGACATATAAGTTAAAGAAATCAATTTTAACATAGATGCATAAAACAGAATGAAAAAACATATTTTTTAGAAAAGTATATTTTTAATAATAAATGAACTTATAAAAAATTAGTTATAATGATGATTGAAATTTTATTCATTAGATAATATAATTATAAAAAAATTCGCTACGTTATAGTACAATTTAAATCATAAGGGTATTTTTTAAATTAAAAGTAATGATAGTTTTATAAAAATTTGTATTTATTAATATTATCTAAAAAATAAACCCCTTTAGAAAAAACCAAAATTTTACCCATAATTTAATTTTGATATGATGATTTGGAAAATGATATTATTTTTATCAAAAAAATCAAAATTACCAGAATTTAATTACAATATTTTTTCAAAAAATAAATAAAACCCCTTATTGAAGAGAGTTTATTTTGAAGAATAAAATGTCATTACTAAAAACAAGCTCTTATTTCCTAATAATTTATCAATAAATTTTTATTTAATATAACATTTATATATTTCAAAATTGAGTTGATTCTATTCATACACACCAATTCAATTGATATGTTATAATTTTCATAAGAAAATAAAATTTCTTAGTTTATTAAAACTCAGTGTTGCGTGTTGTATACACTACTAGACATAATGTTCTTTTAAAATATTAGGGTCTTACATTCTTCCCCTTTTAATAATTTTCATCCTCTAATTTTTAACTTTTTCACATTAATCAAGAGACTAATATTTAAAAATACTTATGTTTAAAACCCATATAAGGAAAAGTTTTATTAAACCTTCCTATTAAAAAGAGGAAAAGGGGAAAATGAAGGCCATCTATATGAACAAATATCTTGGTATCAAAATAGAAGAACATTTGTGGGAAGTGAAAATATGGACATGGAGTAAAAATTAATGTATAAATGATGATGGAGAGTAATAGAGAGCTTTGATCACAAAGTAGTGAATGATTATGATAAAGTTAATGACCACAGAGCAATAAATCAATGAGGTGTAAAAAATATCAGATATTCATCATAAATGAATGTAATATGATAACATTATTTTTTCATGATATTTTTTCCTTGAGATGGGAATTCCATTACCATATAGATTGATAACATATTGAAATATACTTACATGACAAGTATAATTTCATCCTTTAATAAATTTCCTCTATAATCTCGTTTGTTTCCCCAAACATTGAGTATTAAATATGAATTTTTATATTCATTATTGAAGTAATAATGTCAAAATCTAATGGATCACATAATCTACAAGATATTCTTCATGCCTTTATCTTCAACCAAAAATGAAATGGTAAGAAAAATGTTTGATAATACCCAAATTTTATAAACCTTCATAAGAATAAATAATACATTTTACTCCAAATTTTACACAAATAGATGAAATCCAAATATATTCATAGCACTCTTAACCAAATTCAAAACCCCAAAAATTTCAAAAATATTGGATCTCATAATATGCTTTACATACAGAAAATCTGTATACCTTAAACTTCTATTCTATAAAAATATATTAATATTTTCTATAAAATTAGATGACTTTGACTAAATTTTATACGATTCCCAAAATTTACATAATAATTATCTTTAAAATATTTTATGTAAAAAAATTCATAATAATCATAACATTATGTAGGCTAATGGTTGAAGTTACACCCTTTTCACCCTTCAGTTATGAATTCAAGCCATGTGTCCCTACCGGATGTGATGGTTTTTCTCCCAACCTTAGGGTTTTCATTTTTCTAAAACTATATTAGTATAATTATTATAATGTCACAAAAAATATAATGAAATTCTTAAAAAAATAAAATTAATCATTAAATAACTTTTTAACAATTAATGTTTTATATACATGTTATTTTTTCCAAAAAATAAAATAATTTTAATTAACTATTATTACCCTAAAATTAGAAGCTTATTAACCCAATTTTTTTTTTTATTCCAAAATCACATGTCCTTAAATTATTGTCCCTAAAAATTATCACCTTCTCAATACACCACTTTTTAATGGAGTCCATTCAATCTAACATATGTTTCAAGAATAGTGAACTTCAATAAAATTAACTTTAATCACTTGAATACCAATTCAATTTTCAATACTATGGTTATTAATATGATTAATCCTATGTTACAAACATATAATCACCCTTTATCCCAACTAAAAACTCTTAACACAAGATCATGAACATATTATAGGTTTACTTTCACAGAATCATGTTTTCTCCAAAGAAAATCACCATACAGCCAAATCAATTTTCTTGGTTATTGGTACCATTAAATATATGATTTCAAATCCTTAAAGAAAAACTACTATGGAATAATCCTTAGATGTTTCATGATTCTCATAACCAGAATATCATTGACAAAACACTTCTACAATATGACTATCAAATCCCAACACATAAACACTTTAACCCTTTCACTTAAAAGATTGGAATATCAAAGGTCTTTTCCTGGATTAAGAATTAACTCTTAGATTTGGGAATTGACTCTGATAATTCCCATGTTCACCACACATAATAAAATTTTCTTCAAATGGTACCTTAGGATGAACTTCATATCCCTCCATCCAATTCTTCATTTTTATTGGAAATTAATTTCTCTATTCCATTCTTTTCCACACATAAAAATTCTTCTTGTTCCTCCAATAAATTTCCCTATGTGATTATTCCAAAATACTTTACATATAGGTTGTTGAATCTTATTCCCTCTATAGTCTTCAAAAGACTCTATTTTTCTCTTATTATGTGTTTTAGAAAACTCACACATGTTGATATTGTAAATAATATAATAAGAAAAATGATTTCTCATAATCACAAGGTTTTGTATTCTAGCTCTTATTCCATCTAGTTATGCATGATGAAGATCATTCCATTTTCCATCACATTCTAAGTTGACACAATTCCACTAGGTTCCATCAATTGAATAAAACCAAAAATCCTAGTGTGAGAAACAATAACCATAGTGGGAAACCAAATAATCATGAAAAATTGGATATAGGATTTCTAAATCATGAAACATTACTTTTTATTTATGACACCTTAGGTTTAACCTAGGTCATCTATAATCATCATTTATACCAATCCTACATGATGGTTCATAATGAAAATCTGAATTAACCTAAGAATATCCCAAGGAAGTTTGAAACCATTTTAAAATTAAGATAACATTAACTGTGAATCATAATGATTCCTGATATATAGTCGACCAACATTTTTTTAGCATTATTACCCATAGATGCATTTGTACCAAAACCGTGACCAATTGTAGTTTTCGGATAGGGGTGTATTGATATCAATCCAACATTATGATCTTTATTCCGAAAAAAGGGGGGCCAAAAAAGGGAAATACAAGGAAAAAAGAAAACCTTCTTTAGGGGGGTTGGAAATAATGAACGCCAAGGGAATCACCCCGAATGAGATTCACCCACTCCGGTTTCAACTTAGACACATTATAAAGACACAACATCGTAGCACAAGGTACTGAAAGAGAGGCCAGGTAGTCCACCACTTTGTTCCCCTCATGCCAAATATTGGTGACTCTAACGTTGTTGTTAAGGAGTGCCATGCACAGTCTAATAGTATAGGATATTGACCAGGGAGTGGTTCCCTTATCATGTAGAGCATCATGAATAATCATAGAATTTGTATCCAGCTGGGCAATGATAATGTCCCTCTGACTGCATATGGAAAAACCTGTAAGCACTACAAGCACCTCCACCCGAACAGAATTACCACTTCCATAGTGGGTTGTAAAATCCAACACCACACTCTCCCTCAGTTCTCATATAACACCTCCTCCTCGCATATCACCCATTACACAAGATCTGTCAATATTAAGCTTAAGTCCACCCCATGGGTTAGCCACCGAATCCATCTCCCCTAAGCCTGAAACCATCTGGATGCCCCCCCCCCCTCAGAGAGGCATGCAACGCACAGAACAGTGGCGCCTCCCGCCCAATGCCAGTAGTACCAATCAAGTCAATCAGTATACATCGAATTTTATCCACCAAGGATCTACATGTGGAAGAGCTCCCCTCACACCTGGCCTGATTCCTAGATTTCCATAAAAACTAACATCCCACATTAAAGATGATGGCTCGCACCTCTGACTCCACCGAAAACACGTTGGCCCCCTAGAACTAATGCTCAAGAAACATCTGGTTGTTAACATCATGGGAATAATACCCTGTGGAAAATCCAAAGAAACTCCAAACCTGCTGAGCCAAATCGCCCTCGAATAATATTGTGATTCACACTCTCTTCACTTTTGTTCCCGCAACAATGACAACATGAATCTAAACTAATTCCCAGACGTTTAATGTGATCATCATATGGAATAGCATGATTTATAATCCTCTAGGTGAGAAAATTTACTTTGGTCGGAATCTTGTTGCACCAAGCCATGTTGTTCCATATATCTAGTTGCCCCTGAGAAGCATTCCTCCTACGAAAATCCTTCGAGTTGAATCTACACGAAGTTGAAGGGGTATAGACGCACATGTCTTGATCGAAGTTTATCAAAACATAATAAAAAATTTCTGGTTGGGGTGCATCCAGAACCGATCTGAAAAATAGAGGATGCGTGCATGCCTCCCTAGAGAAAATAGTAGGGGTCGGGCATCTTGGATAACCTAGCACTCCGCCCGACCAATTATGATACCAATAAAGGATGCACCCCTCTCCAATAATCCATTGAGAATACGGGAGGAGATTCGTGATAATGCTACTCACCAAGAATCATAAAGGTGATCCCCTACCCGAAACAGAGGCAGCATCATCCTTGTACCTTAGAGACATCTTCATACCCCAGAGAGTGTCTTCCTCAATGATTTCCCATGCAAGCTTCACATGCAAGAAATGGATAGTGTCCACCAAACTCTTGACTTTAATTCCCCCTTCACCAATAGGTCGAGCCAGCTTACCCCACGACACCCATTGCCTATTCCCCTTGGCCAACGCATCCTAGATAAAATGTAAAATAATCATGTCAATTAACCTTATAACACCCTTCGGCACACTGGTAGAGGCCAAAGCATGCACTGGAATTGCTGAGAGAACACTATTCACTATGGTGATCCAACCTCTGAAAGATTGGAAGTGAATTTTCTAGTTCAGAATACGATCTGAAATCTTGTTCATCGCTTTTTCGAAGTCCCTGGAATGTAGTATTCTGGGAGAAATAGGGGTACTGAGGTACTCCATGGGAAAATAGCCTCTCCCCATGCCCAGCTCATTTCCCATCCTAGCCACCCTTCTCGGTTTTCATGAGTTAGGAACATAGAAGCTACTCTTCTCCCTATTGAGGATTTGCCCACTCCATTGGTCGCACTCTGCGAGGATCCTATTAAGCACCTCGAGGGACCTCCACCTAGCATTCATGAAAATTATCGTATCATCTGCGAACATCAAATGTGATATTTAGGGGAGGCTATACTTCCTATGGTATGGAAGAATGTTCCCATTGTCAACACATTTGTTTATCAGCCGACTCAGTGTGTCTTTCATGAGGATAAAGATACTCTGAGATAGAAGATCACGTTACCGAAGGCCACATACAGTCTTGAAGAAACCGTGTGTTCTCCCCATAAAATACACAGTCATCCATGACGAGCACACACACCTGAGTATGATATCACAGGCCCAGTTGGAGACTCCCATCTTTGCAATGACCCTGTTGATGTATCCCCACTCCATCCTATCGTATTCTTTATTCATATCTAGTTTAATCACCACATTAGATCCACAGGATTTAGTATTAAGATCTCTCAACATATCCTATGACATTGCCATGGAACTCTGAATCGACCGGTCGTTGACGAAGCCATGTTGATCCATGGATATCCACCAAGGAACGAGACTAGACATGCTCTTATTGATGATACTCTCTAATACTTTATAAAGAAAGTTGCACATGCTCACAGGCCGATAATGGAGTAGAGAAGATGGGTCTTTGATCCTCGGCAAGAGAACCAGAGTAGTCATTAACGCTATCTGTGGAAGCCCCCCCCCCCCCCCCGGAAAAAGTCTTGTATGGAAAATGTGAGATCACCTTTCACCTCCTCCCAAGAACCCCTATAGAATGATACTGGGAAACCATGTGTTCCTGTCGCGCTATCATGATTCAGATTCCACATGGCCACATGCACCTCCTATTTATTAGAAATACTTTCAAGCAGAGCATTATCTTACGTAGATACAAGATTCGGGATCCCTTCCCAAAGGCGAGCCTCTCCCGAAAGATACCCCTGTGGTATATTCTCATTCATACTCACAAGAAGTTCTTTAAAAAACTAGAAGTCTAAGCCCCCGACCACCTCCTCATTGTCAGTATACGATCCATCCTCCAGAACAATATTGGGTTTCACAAAATGCATACTCTCCCTTATACGTGCATGAAAGTATGTCGTGTTCTTGTCTCCTTCATTAAGCCATTTAACCCTGGAATACTCCCTTGTCTAACGCTCCTGTGAAAGCACCATAATTTCCAGAGAATTCTTCTTCTCCGAGAGTTCGTCAAAACCCACATCATCCCAACTCTCCTCTAATCTATCCTCCAGACATTGAATGTCATGTTTGGTGACATCCATCTCCTGATCCTATGGGGGAAGGGACCTATCCCACACTGTGATTTCCTGCATCAAACATCTCAACTTAGAGTGAACAGCCACCCATGAGTGACCTCGAAGAGGTTCGTTCGAAGTCCTCTTAACCACATAGTGGTAATTCAGATTATACACCCACTGACTGGAGAACCTAAAATGCACCTGCAAGGTCTTCTTTCTGCAAAGGGATAACAGGAGCGTCAAGCGGTCAGAAAAACATTGGGTCAAGTGGTTAACCTTTGCATTCAGATACATGGAGATGGTGTGGACATTGGCAATGAACTGGTCGAGTCTGCTCCAACATCGACTCCCTCCCCTTCGATTATTGCACTAGGTTAATGGGTCGCTGAAAGAACCCAGGTCCATTAACCCTTTCCCAGCCATGAACTGCACAAAAGATTTACTTTTCCACCTTGGGAATTCACCTCTCCCCTTGCTCTCTTGTGGATGCGTTATGATATTGAAATCCCCTCCCACCACCCAGGGTTGATCCCCTGGATCAGACTTGCTTAGCTCCGACCACAGCACATCCCTCCTCTGGGCATCACAACTTCCATAAATAAAGAAAATATATAGGTCTTCTCCATCACTCGACACCTTCGTCGTGATATGCTGGTCTCCCACTTGAATCAAATCCACTCAAACATCCCACTTCCAGAATAGCCAAATATGGTTGTTGATCGGGGCTGCAAGCATAGATGCATGCATTTTGATCTTACGGGTAAACTCTTGAATCTTGGCAACATTCTGCTTGTGCTCGATAATTGCAACCAACTTGATATTGTGCCTCTTAGACTCTGAGGAGATGAAATCTGATTTCACCCTCACCCCGATCCCTCGGGAGTTCCAGATCATGATTTGAATCATTATAACAGTGGTGGCTTGGCTTTGGCCCCATGCACTATGGTCAATTCCGATGGGAATTTAGGGATCACCCTTCCCAGCAGCTTCTTATTCATCTATCGTGTGTACACACCAAGGCTCGAGCCTGGAGTGACTGAGTATTGGGTTGTAATTTTGGAGAAAGGCTTGGGGTCGACCACCCCCCTCCTTTTGAGCTGACCCTGCCATAGCATCATCCATCGTAGAAGCCCGCTCCTCCCAAAGAATTTCTAAGAAGGGACACCCTCCTCTAGACTGGATACCAGACTTTTCATGGGGTCGCCCTCCCGAATAATTCAAAACAGCGAGAAGATCACTGCAAGCCAATGGCTTAGGACATCCCTGTAACTCCACAAGGGCCTCCAGGACACCAAACCCCATGAGATTTGAGTCGTTACAAACACTAGAAGTCAGAAATGCACCGGAAAACCATAAGAAAGGGGGGCCAAAACAGCTTTTGGTTCCCTCAAGAAGCATTCCAATGACACACCTTTCAAATGTCTAGGAACGCACAACCTAGAATTAAGAGCTGGGAGAACCATCGGGTTTTAATGCGGTTTGAAGGGAACCAAAGCCAGACTAGAAGAACCTTCAGGACTTTTAGGAGGAGGACCAGGATCCTTGCATGACGAGGAATCTGGGAGGCTATCATGGAGCCCAGAAAACATATTCACATTCGAGGACTATGTCAAGGCCGGTTCTTTGCAAAGCAGAGAGCTAGAAACGGGAGCCTTGGAGCCGGTGGCAGCTGGGTGACGGTCCCCACAATGGCCTTTCCGGCAAAGCTGTAGCGAATGCCCCTTCAGCAAACAAGACGAAAAGTACCTAGGAAACATCGGGTAAACTATATCCAGGACCCACTCAATGGAGTCCGGTACTTTCAGAGATATCTTCTTAGGAATCGGGAGAGACATGTCCAGATCCACGCAAATTTGAGCCACCACGTTCTCCACGCCACAGAGAGTGCGGTCGGCCGTGCAAAGGAACCCTCCCAAAGCATCCTCGATGGCCCTAAGGAACACGCCATTCTGGAAAGGAAGAGGCAGATCTGGTAGGCTTACCCAGACCGCAGCGCGAGGGCTTTCCTTCCCCTTGTGAACCTCCATCGACCAGTGGGATAAACTGAAGCGCCGAAGATCCACGGTCCTAGGAGCATTACATTAGGCGTGGATGAAATCCCCTTCCGAGGCCATAATCAAGCAGAAAGAGCTTCTATGAATCACCGAAATGTGAGACTCCCCCTGCAGCCCCCAGGAATCCACAAATCGTTTAAAAAACGAAGATAAGTTTTCTCAGAACCAAACCGTGCAAGAAGAGTTCACTTCAGTCCAGCTACTGCTTCATCGAACATCGTCCCAGGCGCCACCAATGACACCCGCAAACCATACCACTCAATCGAATGGGAAAACTCTCCAATCTCTAGGAGCCAAGGCCACTAAACGCCAAGATCCGACCTTCACAGAACATCCCTGAAGGATTGCGTTGGGCGACCCATCCTGGAAGACGCATCTGGAGATCCCTAGGTAGAAGGGGGCGCCCGAAGTATCCATTCCATTCATTATTACTATGAAAAACATATAATATCAACTTTACCAAAACATGAGGATATATTATCATATACTTAGGATTATCCATTGGGTTTTCATGAAAATTATTTAATCCAAATCACCAAAGATTTACTAAAACTGACCCTCATACCAACTATAGTGAATCGTAACTTTTTATACATAAATATTACCTCATTTTAGATAAATATTCAATAGATAAAATTGTGATCCACACCAGAACTACACAATTTTAGTGTATTTGGAGTATAAAAATATATACATATTATTTCAATACAATCTTCAATATCACTCACCATTTTGTTCTCACTTTTATCCCTTCTTAAAAAACCCTACTTAAAACATTTCTTCATAACCTAGGGAAAGTAAAAAAAATAAAGGGTGAGCCCCGATTCTCATTAAGAGTAAGAACATAATATATCAATCAATGATTGTATCCAATATTAATATAATCATAATGGTATGAGATTGTGATCATAACTTACAAGGTTCATACCCAATCTATCATGGATCATACTCATGAATCATGATATAATGTTTGGCAATTTGTGAGCCATGAACCATAACAGAATCAAATAACAAGTTCCATGAGAGCATAACATTGGAATAAGACATAATTGTTTAGCATTACTATAGGAATATAAAATAATTTCCTTATTCAAGGATAATTTTCAAGACTATCATATTCAATTTTCTTTACTCAACATTCCATTGTATCTTTGGTCAAGGTTTACTCCCAAGACTATCATAGTGCACAAAGTCCCTTACTAAATTGAGTTCACACCCCATTCCAATCCTTATTATCTAATGAGATATCCATATTTACCAAATTCATTGGAGTTACATATAACTATGGTCCTACCCATCACATAATGAAAATCAAACATATGTGGGCCCTGAGATTATAAATTATTTATCACATATCATAACCCGTGGAAAGAATGTGGGTTACATAAATATTTCAAAATTTCATCATAGGATAACCAGTGGAAAATAAATTGGTTTATAATAATAATAATAATAATAATAATAATCTATATTGGGAAATAATAAGGATGGTATTATTGGATCATATACCCATTACAGCATAGGTAACATCAAAGGATGACCTCTTAAATAAAAATTCCTTTAAAACATCACTTGAAATATTTCTTGACAAAAATAAGCTTTTCATTTTGAAATAACTTATTTAAAATAAATATATTTATAAAATAGTATGGAATCATTTTATTTGAAAATAAAAATTAAAACTTTTAAAGGATTTTTCAAAACATTGATCAGTCGTGATGGAAGGAAATTTTGTTCATCTCGTAATTGTCACAGCAAAGATTTTGTTCACAACATCGATAAAGAGTACCTCATTTATATCATAAAAAGAAGGTTAATTTAAAAACCTTTTATAAAAGTAAATCATGGGTAAAAATTACTTTAAATAACCATTATATAACACTCAAATACATTCTTGAAAATATTTTAACGAAAACATGGGCATGGAAAAAAAATATTCTCGACGGAATAATAAATCATAGTTGGTTTTCTTTTAATAATATATTCCAGTATCTTAAACTCGTAAAGTGAGGAAAATGAGTGGAAAAATATATTTTGTAGAAATAACTATAATATAATAAAAATTAAATTGATTTATCATATAAGGATCATACAATTTCCTCAATAGGAATTCAAGTATAAATAATCTATAATAAAATAGGCTTTAGATATAAATTTATTACCACTTTGCTAACTCTCTAATACAAAACTCATGAAAGGGAGAAACATTGATGGATATTTATGTCCTAAAAATTTTCATGAGAATAATCTTAAAATAAATTCATGGTCAATGTATACACCATATAAAAGAAACAAGTGGTCAATATGTAATGTGTCTCATGGAAATAAAAGTGAGATGAAAATCCATTACCTTAAGCCTTGTCTCTCTTCATATGTGTTCAAACCTATTGTATAATAATTATAGATATTTTTTACATCTATTCTTGAACCGTACTTATATATATCATAACATATATTATTTACTTCTGAAATCTTCTCATCCATCTATTAACAATTCTTTTGTAAAATCACTATTCTATGTGATAACTGCTTCATTTTTCATGCATGTTTTTGTTTGGTAGTCCTGATCCTTGTACTTTAATCATGGTTCTATCATTTAAAGAATTATAATTATTTAATATGTGTAATATTTAAAAAATTTATTCAATTTTATAAAAAAAATTATAAATAGGTGAATAAAAATGAATTGCATCACTTCATGCAGTAGGTAGTCCATACATACACACGAGTGATGTTTCCATTTTTTGATGGATGGAATGAAAGAAAGGTAATTAATAATTTAAATTTAAAATAACATTATAATATTATATATATATAATTTAAATCTATTTATTCCATCGTTATTACTATTAATTTGAATATGGTCATTGCTTCATAGACATGTCAGTTCACACATATGCACAAGCGATGTTTTCTTTTTTCATATAATGGGAAAAAGTGGATAATGTGTATTCTATATCATAATAATAATTAAGAATATTTAATATATACAATTAATTATTTTATAATGTTACCATATAATTATAAGAGGAATTTGAATAAATTAAATTGAAAGTAGTCGGTTATGAGTTATACCTTTTCGATAAAAAACCTTATTTCGCTTAAACTATAAGCCTTAAAAGGTTGGTCTTTTGGTGAGACTATAAGATATATGATGTGTTGGATGAAGATATAATGATATTAGGGTAGTTATTTTCTGATCTATAATGCTCAAACATTATGAATAATGAAGGAGAGGATGTTGTCTTTTATAAGTTATGTGAGGGGAACTCTTGAAATTTCATAAAAATATTAAATAAATATAAATTATTTTTCATGAAAAAATAGATCCAAATTAATATAATTCAAATAAACATGACTATGAACTGAAATCCACTCAAAAAATATGATTTAGACAATTATTGGTTATTTTTTTACCCTTATCTCTTATTTTTATCCCCCATTAACTTTTTTGACAATTACCGTGATATCATTATTTTTTTCTATTTATGCATCAAGAAAGTGACTATAAAAGGAAAATTGATTCATAAATATACTATTGTTTATATTATCAACCATATACCATTAACCTTGCTAAATATAGAATTTTTATGAAATTTAAATTATTTAATAAAATATTATTTACTTTAAAATATCATTATTGTCATTTTTGGAAATACATTATATATTATAAAATAATATGTTTCTCATTCATGTAAAATGGATCCAAATTTACATTTATATAAATATAACGGATATATGGTAATAATATAATCATCAAAATAAATTTTTATAGGTTATATATCATTTTAGACCTTGTCCTTTGGTTTAACCCCACGAACAACCAATTTTAACCTTAACCATGGCAATAACATTTTTATTATTAATGTTTTATAAAATAAATTATAAGGTAAATATTGGATCGCAAATGGATATGAAATGATATTTTAAACCATTTCTATTCCTAATTTTCAATTTCAAGGTATTTGAAGTATTTTTAAATAATTTAATAAGTTTTATTTACAATAAAATACAATTAACCTCATTTTAGGAATTATTCACATATTTAGACTTTTAAAACAACATGAAAACAATTAAATTAAAATATAAAACTTTAAAACATCTATAATAGGTTTTTATTATATTTATAAGTAGTGTGATACTTTAAATCACCTAGAAAATATTACTTTTAATCTGTATAAAATCATTTACATGTTTTTTTGTTGCTTGCACAAGCACTGTATCGGTGTTACGTAATCAATTAGGGTAATTATTTAATAAATAAAATTTAAAAATAAATTACTATCCCAAAAATAAATTTATTAATTTTAAAATAAACCTTTATATTCATTCAAATTATATATTTACTGACATATATTTCATGTAAAATTTTGTAATATATTATTTTGACTTCTTTAGCCTTACGCAAACACTACAAAATCATTTGCATAAGTCAGTTTTTATATAACACAAAAATTCATATATATCGATTAAAATCATCAATAACATTTAAAATTTATTAATAAAGTTTATAAAAGAATTTATCATTCTCAAGTATTATCTTTATGACACCAAATTTGACTTTCTTTATTGTTGTGCAAGCACTATGTCGGCATTGAAAATGATATTTATATTTATCATAACATAAATTCTATTTTATATATTTTTAATTAGTTTTATATAACTTTTTTTAATTTATAATTCAATATCCATTCCACAAGTTTATTAAAAAAATTCATATTTATATCTTGGAGATATCATAAAAATTCTGTATTTCATAAAAATAATATATTTTTTATTATTCACCAAAAACATAACTTCTTCAGAAAAAAAAAATCATCCGAATATAAAAATAAATTTATCATTAAAAAAATTATTTATTCACATTGATTTATTATAAATTTAATAAATCAGTTTTAATAAAAAATAAATAAAATGTAAATAAATTCTGTTTTTTTAGAAAAATGTGTTATCAAGCCCAAAAATCATCTTATAACAAAATCATATATAATGATAATTAGAATGAAACTAATTATATAAAATAAAAATAATTAAGGATTATTTAAAATTATGATAAAATTAAAATCATAATGGTAATTATTTCAATTAAAAAATGATTGTTTTAAAAAAATGGGTTTTTCACTATTCATTGAAAAATCAATCTTTTCATAAAAATCTGAAAACAAATTACCCTAATATAATTTTGATATTGTGATTTAAAAAATGATACTATTATTATAAAATATTATTACTAAATGTTCCATAATTTAACTATAATATTCACTCATAAAGATAAATAAAACCCATTTTTGAAGAAAATGTAGTTTGAATAATAAAATGACTACTAAAATTTGAGTTCTTAATTACTAAGAATTTATCAATAAATTTTTATTTATTATCAACATGAAATATTTCATAATTTAGTTACTTCTATTCATACCCAAAAATTAAAAATCTATGGTATAGTTTTCATAAAATAATAATATTTCATGGTTCGTTAAATCTTGATATTGTGTGTTGTATATTATATCAGACAATGTTTTCTCTAAGAAAATCAGGGTGTTACATTCACAATCACGTAAAATTGATAGATTTAACCCATTAATACTTATGATATCATTGATATATATCTGATCAATTTGATTAAAGGGTATTTCTTTTTTTAATGCCTAGAAATAAGTAGACATAGTAAGGCGATCGATAATGGACCATTAAGCATCATTCTTCCTTGGAGTCATCAGAATTACAATGAAAATGTCCACATAAATATTGTACAATCTTCTATATAGTTATATAAATAAGTTTCATGACTCATTTATAATTTTTTCTTTCAACCATTACCTTCTCTCATATTAATCATATGGACTCGTAGTCCTTAATTTCCAATTTCATACAGTACCATAGTAAATTTTCTCTTAAATCCATATAAATATTTATGATAATAGGTTGTATAGAAAAATTTGATCCATGTTCTTCATCTAGTAGTTATCTCTTCAACTCTGGTATTGATGGAACACATAACCTCTTTCTAAACTTCAATACTCCATATCTAAATACTAATTATATCAGTTTCCCTTCATTTACTCCTTTTATCTTCCTTTGTAATTCCTCATCATCCAACAGAGGATTATCTATCGTTTATAGTAAGGATGGATTAAATACTACTTAGAAAGGCATGATGGCTCCTGTTGTCTAAAAATCACCATATCCATCTTTATTATATCTATATATATAGGATCCTTGTTAATCCTTACCATCCTAAGAATACCATGGTCTCTCTTAATCAATGCTTCATCTAACTTGTTTAACTTTCTTTAGTGGTAGTGTATAGAAAAATATAGTCTTTGATAAATTCTAACCATCTTATTTTCCTTACATTGAACTCCTTATGAGAGAATATATATATTAAACTCTTGTTGTCTGTATATATATCGCATATTTCATCATAAAGGAAGTGTATCCATATTTTCAAAGAAAATATTATGGTTTCCAACTCATGGTCATGAGTTGGATAGTTCTATTCATGTATTTTTAATTTCCTAGATGCATAGGAAAACAACATATCATTATGCATAAGGACACAACCAATTATTTTCTTTTATTTATCACTATATATTAAAAATTCATCCTTAATTAATAGTAAAGTTAATAAAGGTTCATTAATTATACTCTTCTTTAGATCTTAATAACATTATTCACATTCCCTTGACCATGTTAATTTGATCCCTTCACAATTTAACTTGGTTGACATGTTGTAAAATTAGGAAAAACATTGAATAAATCACTAATAGTAACTTTTTATACACAAGAAACTTTTAATCTCAGTTATGTTTGTCATTATAGGCCATTCTCTCACTAACTTTGTATTTAAGTATTAATATAAATTCCATCTTTGAGACAATATCACCAACAAAACAAACTTCATTGAGATAAATTTATCACTTAGTACATTTCTTATATAATTTTTTTTATGAGGGTGACCAAAATTATTTTCATTTTAATCTCATGATCATTATACATATTAGAGTATATCATGACATAATTAATAAAAAAAACCATATAGTTGTCAAGATAATCCTTGAATAATCTATTCACCATATCCACAAAGATATAAGGTGCATTAGTTTATCCAAATGGCATTACCCAAAACTCATAAGGTTGATACCTTATTAGAAATATTTTCTTATGTATATCATATTTCTTCATTGTTTAGTGATGATAACCAGAGTTGAGAATAATCCTTGAAAATTATTTTTCTCGTTGATATTGATCAAATAAGACATTGATTCATGGTAAATAATAATTATTATTTATATTAAGGGCATGGATCTCTCTATAATTGATTCTCAATATCATAGATCCAACCTTCTTTTTCGTGAATAAAATAGTGGATCCCCACATTGAAACAATAGTGCATATAAATCCCATACCATACAACTTTTATAGATATTTATTAAACTCCATCAACTCCATTGGTTCCATTCAATAGGGAGTTTCAGATGTAGACCTTGTATTATAAATGAGTTTAATAGATAACTCAACTTCATGCTCATGAAGATGATCAGGTAAATATTCTGAAAAAATATCAATGAATTCTTTTACCACAGGTACATCCTCTATTCTTGGGAGATCTTCCTTATCCATAAATCATGCTTGATCTTCCTCTCTTACAAGAATCTAATTAAAGAGGACTACTGGGGAGGATATATACATGATTTAAATAATGATGTATCTCATATAAAGTAAATATATTTTTACCTCACCATAAAGAATCATGATCTCATTCTCTTAGAAAAAATATTTTGCATTATACATTGAATAAAATCTATATCGAGGATCATAACAAAGTCAAATGTATTTATAATAACAAATTTAGTAAATATGGTATGTCTATGCAACATAATTGGAAATGACTGACATATATTTTTTGAAATAATATTTACACTTGGTTTCTTAATTGATAACTCCCTTACTAAGGTTATAGGAAAATATTTCATGTTTTTTAAAACATGGATTATAGGAAAGAGTGAGAAGATCCATAATCGAATATAGCATTGTCTAACTTTGACGCTATTATTAAATTACCTGCCACCATATCGTTAATAATTTTTACTTCAGATATTTGAATTTCATAATATTAGACATCCTCCCTTGGACTTTTTTAATGATGATGTTTGGGGCATTGGTTTGTATAATATACCTTCTCTATGAATTTAAAATATTCAACATAAACAACTTCTACTATGAGTTTGAATTCGTGATATTGATATCTTTTTCAAACATATAAAAACTAATATTCCCTTCCAACAAGTCTCAGGGTGTTTCTTCCCATAATTATCACATGTGTGAAATCATTTCCTTCTTTTTTCCCCTTTTATCGCACTTTTTTCCATGATTCTTAGGTCACCACTTCTTCTTCCGATTTCCCTTGAATACATACTTCATGTTGAATGCCTTTTTTTCTTAATATTTCTTAAGATTACATCCTCATATGATGAAAAGGTCTAATAGAAGAACACCCTCTCAAGGATCATCCTTAATCCATTAAAGAAATTATCAATATTTATTTTTATTCAATGTACATAATCTTTATCATGTTAATATATCATTGTAAATTTATCCTCATACTCAGTAATATTTTCCTCCTCCTTTTGACTAATCTTGAGGATCTCCCTTTCCATTTCATCTCTATTCTCATGAGGAAATTATTTTTTAAAGAATATCTCTATAAAATGTATCTATTCTATATGATTTATCTCATATTACACTTTAGTGTTTTGAATTAGCGACCATCATTGGTATAAATGAATAAACTGCAGCAGAAGAAATATAAATATTCCAACTAAATAATACTCAAGTGAGGAAGCTCACAAAACTATGTCATGTCATGATGTATGTCTAAACTAAAAGTACAAAAAACAGAACCCAGTCACTCTATCAAATAAAAAGAAATGAAACAAAGTGCGACAACTGCATCATGAGCAAGGCTCGGTCCTCTGCCTCAGTCTCCATCCTAAGCAGCAACAATCAATCAAGAATCGGAAGTAGCAAGTTTCCCTTTGTCAATACTTGCAATCATATAATCTACTCAAGTGTCAACGACGCCCTAGCATGGTGTGAAATAAAATCTCAGTAGGTCGGCACCCAAGGTGTCTAAACCTTTCCATTTCGTGCAATGATAAAATGCAGTATGCCATTATATAACAATTTCAAATAATTAATTAAGTGCAATTGAATAAATAAGTCGGCCTGGGTTCCAAACGGTACTCATGCCTAATGACCTGCTTCAGCCTAAGCCGGTAGTCTGAAAGGGTACCTTTCAGTAGAATGCATGTACACGTATATATATATAAAACCTAGAAAGAAACAAGGTAAACAAGAAAGAGGTATACCTTGAGCTTGTGCTTTAACATGGGGTCTAAGTCAAGTGTCAACCGGGTGCACTTCCACATATTAGAAGAATATCTCAATTCTCAAGTGGCTCAAATGGAAATAATATAAACCTCAAGTGCATCATTATTAAAGTTCAAGTTTAGAGTTGGAGTCTGAGCCCATCTCGAAGGTATCGCTACGGAACATCCGTCAATTTATCAAATACCACCGAGATCGTCCAAGGCAATCTTTCTAAAGACCAAGTATCGCCCGAGGCATGACATTACCCTGAGTCCGTCCCGATCTCACAAAAAGGGGTCGAGTGTCATCTGAGGCTGGCTTAGCCATATTGCTAATGGATCCATCCCGATGGGCCCTTTTGGAACCGGTATCACTCATAAGTATTAGAAATCCCAGGGAAGTCTCGGTCCGACAAAGCCAATGACATCGCCCCCCGGCACATAGAGGTAACCAGTTAGGAACGGAGGATCTAAGTGTGACCCTTAATACGGGACTCACCTCTTTTCCCCACCCTGAATTTAATTAAAGTTTTCACAGCAATAGATATGACATAATCAACATATAAACTCACAGCTTGAAAACTAACCAAATACACCAATGCATCACAAGGTACAAATTAAATATTGCATCATAACAATATTAACAAGGAAAGATATCGCATCAACATAAGTAGATAAATACACTTTTAAATAAATATATAATTCAGCACAACCAACTACCAAGAATCCAACAATTCTCGGTTCATAATTAGTCTCAATTATTTATTTAAATTCAACAAAACAAAAATAGGTCACGCAACACATGGAGTTAATTAAATTAAATGTCCGGACATGCACATTTAAATAATTAAATAATTTGGCACAAACAACTATCAAAGATCCAACAATTCAAGGTTCATAATTATTCTAAAATAATTATTTAAATTAAACACAACAAAAATAGGTTGTGCAATACATTCAGTTAAATGAATTAAATACCCGGGATAATTGAATTTATACCGACCATGTCGGCACACCCAAAGAGGTGTTCGATCACATTGCAACAAATTAAACAAATTAATTCATAATCAAAATGGCTGCAACAACTAGACGAAACAAAAAAATTAAAGAGTTTGAGTGAATTTGCACAAAGCCGGTAGGAACCGACTAACGGCATAACGGTGTGTTTTTATAGATCGCAATGAAACGGATGGAAAGAGAGTATAAGTTCTACCTTATGGTTGTAGATGATCCTATGATCCGCGGTAGACTTTGATTTGACCTAAAACGGAAGAAAACGAAAGATTTTAGAAAAACCTCAAAATAGAGTAAAATCTTTCCGCGACAAACTGCGCGTATGATACACAAAAAAAAACCTATGATTCCACTTGCGCAATGTTAGCCTTATCCAAAGGTTTACTGTGCACCAGACGGCGAAGAAAACGTATGACAAATGAAGGAGCTGCAGTCTTCCAAAGGAGGAGCAGGGGGGTGCGCCACCTAGGGGGAGAGGGAGGTGCGACGCGAGGGAGAGGAGAGGAGAGGAAAAAAGAAAGAAAAAAATGAAGAAAAATGAGAAAAGAAAAATAAGAGAAAAAATAAAAGAAAAGGAAAAAAGGGAAATAAATGAAAAATAAAATAAAATAAAAAGGATGGGAAGAAAAAAGAATAAAAAAAATAAAAATGGAAATTTATCGTTTTAATTATTTTTACATTTTTCCATAACCCCCTTCCTATTTTATTTATAATTTCTTTTTATCCCTTCTTGTTTTCATTTAAATTTCTTTAAATCTTTTATTATCTCTTTTCAATCCTTAATTAATTATTTTAAATCCCGAACATCGTGCTAAAGCACGACATAACATTTTTCATAAAACGTCTGCAGTTATTTAAATTAATTAAATAGTCGTCCGGGACCAACAATGAGGTGTGCTGACGCACGCCTTGGGTCGCATTAAAGAATTAGGACAACAAAAACTTAAATGGCCCACACCTTGATTTAAGTCAATACGTTAAAATAATTAAAATTATTATTATTTAATATAATTCATCAACGACACCATTAATATTTTAAAACAATAACCATTAAAAAAAGATAACGGTTATTAAATTAATATTTATTGCGGATTTGTATTTAGTTGGAACAATTAATAATATAACATTTATTACATTTCCCAATTATTATTTATATCGTGACACAATTTATTAAATAAATTATGCGTCATCCGTGCAAGGCTTTCTATCTCTTTGAAGACCTGCATAGTTTTGTCGCATTGTTAGGCAAACCTTGTGTCAACTACGCAACATGTCACTGCCCCAAAATGCACGTGTTGCTGGAGAAGACCGCGTAGTTAACTCAAACTGTGTGGTACTCGGGCACCCCTCTCGTGGAAACCTCAACCTGCCACACGGTTTCCTAAAAAAGATGCCCAGTTTCCACTATGTGTGCACCTTCTTAAACGCTTCCAAAAACTAAAAAAAACTACCTAGAACATCCCGAGAAAAGATAAGAACAAAACGTGGTCAAAAGAAAGTGACATTAGATTGGAACATGTATGCAATTAATATACATATATATTTTTATATAATATACATATATACAAAATATACGTAAAATATATAATATACATATAATATACATACATACTATTAATATACATATATAAACTATTAATATATATTTTATACATATATAATATACCTATAGATACATATATATATATACACACATATAAAGATGTGAAATTGAAACAAAAAACCTATGTGAATGTGAAATTAAGTGTGTGTGTTCGTGCGTGTGTGCATGTGTGTTTAAGATATATTCTATTAAATTTATTATTTTATAAGATTAAACAATTAAAATAAAACCTGGATTTATTTTTGAATACAAATTTTCTAATACATTTCTATTTATTAATTAGTTATTTTATACAATATAGATTAACTAATTTGGGAATACATTGATTTATTTGGATTTTTTAGTAAATGCTTGAATACCATATGATATACATCTGCATCCGACGATCCAAAATACACCGTATGGCCATGTAGGTGCCCAATACGAAATTTTAGAAGAATCCAACGGCGTCAGCCATTCTTCCCCGTAATAGTGACAGCGAAGCCATCGTACTAATATTTTACTACTGTCCCATCCCATCGCCGCCACATTGTAGTCAAAATTTTCTGTCTAACCGTCGGATCAGATGATTTGTCTCTCATTTTTCAACATTTACATGTATTAATCAGTCCCCACGTCGCCAGCTGCCCATCCCGTTACCCCATTCATTTAATCACGCGTGTGATCCACCCCTTCTCTCCCAATTATTAATTTTTAAGGACTAGGGAGGGACCATGTTTCTTCCCCGTAGGGGTGCCCGAATATCGTGTGAAGATTATATTATGTATATTTCAAATTATATTGCATGATTTGTATATTTTTGTATATTTTTAAAATTTAACTGTTTTTTTTAACATTGACGTCACCCGGCTCATATGATTCTATTTACAGTGTATCCCTCCTCCCACCCAAATGCGAACCTCAACCGAGTGGGTAAAACTGTCTTCTTCACTCTACCTTGGGATGTTGAGGGGTTAAATCACCAATGATGTGATCATGAAGCACATTATGGTGTGAATCGAGATTTTTTTTATACGTTTTCTGAAAAAAAAAAATTAAACGATATAGGTTAATTTTTTTTTAAAAAAAAATACGCCATAAAGTCGACATCGTCGATGCCGCCTTTGCTCCCCCGTGCCGCCTTTGACCCGGATCGATGACATGACAAAGGCGGGGGGGATACCACCTTTCGCCTCTGGGTAAGGCCAAAGGAGACACCACCGATGCCGCCTTTGGCCTTACCCAGAAGCGAAAGGCGGCATCGATGATGCCGCCTTTGCCTCAGCTCCTTATAAAAGGGCAGCCCCCCCTCTTCTCCTCACTCAATTTTTCTCTTCATCTCTCCTAAATCCTCTCCGTCTCTCTCTAAAAAAATCATTTTATGTGTGGGTTTTTGCGAAGCATCATTTAGAGGTATTTTTATTTATTTATTTAATTGAATTCTTTTTAGTTTAAAATATTTCATTTTTTAAGTAGTTTAGGTTATTCTTAATATTTTGTTTATTTGGTTGTGTAATTAGTTATATATAGTTTCACCTCCTAAGAATTCCCTTTTAAGAAAGTATATATAGTTTGAAATAATTATTGTTAGTAATATAGATTAAGTATATATTAACTTAGGATTAAGTATTGTGAAATTTTGGTCGCATAAAAATTATGTGGTTATCTAAACAATCAAATCCCTGTCTGGATACAAACAAGTGAATGCGGCTCTGGCACAGATGTATCTAGGAGTGAAAACTCTGACAAGGAGTTTTGGGCTTTGACTCGGGGTATCCTAGTACACGACAATGAGTCTTTCTACACTCCTGGTTTGACACTCCCAAAGGACATGCTTAAGATAATTCATATTTTCTTTATAAACTACTAAAATATCTAAGAAAAGAAAAATCAAATTAGTATATTTATCAATAATAAAATGATAATTATGATGTTATAAAATGAACTAAGGACAAAAGCATTAATGAATGAAAGTTATTAGTAATTAAAGATGTTTAAGTAGTTTAATTAGTTGTATATAGTTTAAAAATAATACTTATTATTAGTAATGACTAATTATAGACTAATTAATGATAACTTAGGATTTAAAATGAATACATATGATTAGTTAATTATAAATAACTAATCAATATAATATGATTAAGGATTAAAGAATAAATAATTAAAGAATAACTTAATAATGATTAACTAGTGATTAAAAAACGGGTGATTAGTTAAAAAAGTTATTATTAGTAATTAAAGATGTTATGTATTAAGTAATTTGATTAGTTATATATAGTTTAGAAATAATACTTATTATTAGTAATGATTAATTATATATTAATTGTAACACCTCAAGCTTCTACAGTGCGCTTCTTTTTGAATAATGTGATAGCGTGTGTTGTACGCAACATCGAGTTCTAACACACCACAACCAATCAAATTAGCCGTTATGAATAGTAATACATCCCTTTTGAAATTATATATATTTTATATTTCAAAATAGACGTCATTTTTGGATTCAGAATATCGAAATTATCCTAAGTTGAATTTTTTGTATTTTTCTGAGAACTTCCAATTTTTATGAATAGTGAAAAATACTTAAAAACAAATTTTTAATAAAAATAATTTATAGTGATAAATTATATTATTTAGTGGTTTTAAAGTATAATTAGAATATATTTTTACCATTTTATCCAATGGTGTTCATTAGAATTAATTTCACTTTGAAATTGGACATAAACAATTGTCAATCTTTTGATATATATTGTTTCTTAAAAACACGCTATTTGTTGTAACAGCGGGAATTAATTATAAAATTAATTAATTCAACTTATATGTTTAGAATTTTGTAAAATAGACATCATTTTTGAATTCGGAATATCAATTATAGCTTAGGGTGAAATTTTGGCATTGTTCTGAAAAACTTCAATTTTTATGAATAGTGAAACCACTAAGTGGTAGTTAAAAAACTGAATTTTTCATAAAACATAATTTTACCGCTTCTGTTAATGGAATTTCGAAAATCCTAGAGACATGGTTAATATAAAGTAGTAAAATGTGGTTCAATGAGATGAAAATAATTTTTGGTGAATAATAACTTTTTACTTTTATTTACCACGGTTAAAAGTAAATAGGGCAATTAAGGGTAAAAATGATATTAATATTACCCTAACACATGTACTAATTCTATTTTAAAAGTGTATATCGACCAAAAACAACATTAGGAATAAAATATTATCATTTAGGCCCACTTGGATTAGATTAGGACATTTATTATTATTTAATTCAAAGAAGAGTTAAAAGAGTTAAAATCAAAGTTTATTTACTAAAACATATTTAATATATGGTTATACATAATATAAATTCGATTTTAAATATTAATTAGAAAGATAAAATGATTTCCTACATAATGATATTTTATTTATAATTTTTATACATTATATAATTTAATTTATTTATGACACAATGATGATGCAGTAATTACCTAATTAATGAAAAATTAGAATAATTGATATTATAAATACCCAAATAAATATAATTTTAGACTTTTTATGAATTACAATAATTTTATAGGTTAATATGACATGTTAATAATGATTTAAGTAATGTTTTTATAAGTAATCCTTCTGTTATGATTTTTAAAAAAATCAATTATTGAATAGTATCAAAATTGACATAAAAGAGTTTTTAAAACAAATATTATATTATTAATTGATATTCAATTCATAAAAATCTAAGGTTCGGACAAGAGACTTATATAATGATAGTTGTATCATTAATGGACCACTTGGGGGTCTCTTGGAGGTATATAGTAAGTTTATTAACTATATAATATAAAAATACAAAGTGACATGGTAAGTGTCAAACTAATTAACTAAGAGTTAAAACTAAAAGATAAGGTTAATATAATGACCCTAACCTGTTTAAATTCTATTGGTTGAGTGGTTTTCAACCCATCCCCACATTAAACTTTAAATAATCCACTTTGGAGCCATTAGAAACCGAATATGAAATTATTATAAAATAATATTTCTAGCTTTTCCAAAGGTGCCCCTCACCCCTCTTATAAAAGGGCACTCTCCCTTCTCATTAACTCACACCTTCAAAGCCTTTTGGTTTGGCCAACCTCTGCCAAAATACTCTCTCAAATTCCCTCACTTCATCCTAGAGGCCTTACTTTAGTCATAAATCCATCTTAAGGAGCCCTTTTGATCAAATCAAAAGGAAGAACCCAAAGAAGAGGTAATTATTTGACCACCCTTTTTCAAGTTCCTTCCTTCTTCCACTTCTTCTTTCTTTATTATTACCATTCTAAAATAATAACTCTAGTATATTATATATACTGTGATTTTATTATAAATATGGTACAATCATATTCAGTATTCTGTCCATCCTTTGAATAACATGTCACCATACGTGCGTACGTACGACTTACCGTCTCCACGTCGTGGTGTAATTGTTATTCAATAAATTATTATTTGGATGAGTATAATAATGATGTTTAATTCATGTAAATAATAAATTTAACATGATAATGATTCTGTATATATGATATACCATCCAATTATATATTATTTTAATATCAAAATAATGATATTGTCGCTCGTGCGTACGTACGGACTACCGTCTCCACGAACGCGATGAGATTCATTATCCATCGTATCCATTCAAATATAATTCTCATTTGATAATTAATAATAGTATCTAAGGACTTTATATCATTCTGGATATGATTAAGATACAACTTATCCATGACAAACACGACTTACGTAACAAAACATATAAAAGAAAACGAGTAAGTTAACACCCGAAACAACGATAATACTAAGATATTATTAACAAATAAATGTTAAAAGATCATATATGATATCATATTAATGTATATGATTATTTTATAATTTAATAAAAATTATTTCACCATTATACAGGAGGTTAACCTACCCTCAACCAAGGAAAAGTACAAGGTAAGGGTTTATTTCGCAATCTCTTCATTATCCGAGGTTGTTTATACGTAATAATCTATTGGGACTTCTTTATCATCCACATCCATGTTTCTTAAAACTGTATTTCAAAACATTTTTACTAATTACTATAATATGGGTTAAAGTCATTTATACCATTGTTTGACTTTTTATAAGAGGTTTATAAAACAATCTTTCTGTTGTTTTCCAAACAAGGTGTTTTTTAACCTTTTCGATAGAATTAAGGTAAGAATGTTTTTTTAACTTATACGGCGGGTGCGACTATTTTCCGCCGTTATAAAATCGTCGAAGATTCCCTTACAAGCTTATAAGAATATTTTCAAAGAAAATGTTTTATTTTATATGACTCTTAAATGATTTCAAAATAAAAAGATATATTTCTCTAAAAAGAGTTTTGATTTCATCTATGTCAACATCCTTTGATGGATTTTAAGCTTATTTGAAGCTGATTTATTATGAAACAAAACTTCCATATTGTATTGAAGGTTTTGTGATATTTTTGACTATGGATATGTTATTTTTATACCCTTCATGGTTTATGGTGAAAGTATTGACTTTTCGTATGATAGTTTTAATACGAATGTTTATCCTTACTGGGAATTTGAGCTCACCCCTTTCAATGTTTTATTTTTCCCAGGATGTGAAGAAGTAATTTATGAATGACCTGCAGGGATAATATATGGGGATATGAGTGTGGACTATGAAGAAAAATGTTGTTGTAGTTTTCATTTTTATGATGTAATGTAAGACTTATGAATATATCTAGTGTTTCCAATGCTACTAAACCAATCGGTCTTTCGAGATTTGATATTTCTTATGATCATGCCAATTTTATGTAATAATGCACCAACTCTGGGTAACTGGGGCCGGGGCATTACATTAATTAATGATAACATAGGATTAAAAATGAATACATATGATTAGTTAATTATAATTAACTATTGAATATAATATGATTAAGGATTAAAGAATAACTTAATAATGATTAACTAGTGATTAAACTTATGTATAAAGAAACAGTACTAGAATATTTTAGGGTATAGAAGGGCGTCCTAAAATTTCATTCTAATAAATATTATATGGTCAACCATCATTATTAATATTTGTTACAGTATCATAATTTTGATGAAATAAACATTTTTGACGTAGAGAGTCATGTTTGTCTGTGTGTACTGCTACGGGGAGGTTATTCAAACCGAGTAAGGAGCTTCTTATAGTACACAACCAATAACGGTGGTTAATACATCTGATTGTGTAATCATAAGTGACATTCAAAAGAGAATTTGTGGTTCCTTAAATCTGGGACCCGATCAAGAGATCAAGTCTACGAGCTATAAACATTTGCAATTCCTGGAAACACTGTGGCATTTAGCTTGTCCATTGGTTGCTGATGCGTAGTGGATCTAAGCAATTAATTTATTTTCTCAACAGTCAGATGACACCATGATAGAGTTATACGTTGATGTTGCTACTGTACAACAACAACGTCCAGTTTTTTGAAGACGTATAATTACAAGAATGGTTGAAGACAGTCCACCCCATGAAATTGAGCCTATTCAAAATGATGCAGCAGAAGAGGACAACCTAGATGATCTCCCAGATATACATGTTGATCCGACTTCTGATGAGGAATTTTGTAATGACGGATCAGATGATGAAAATAGTGCTGATGAGGAGGAATCAACTTTAGTTAGGAAGGAGGTTTCGAGAAATGCATTAGTTGTACATCAACCTCGACCTACAATAAATCATCCACCACTTCTTTCATCTTGGTCAGAAGCAATGACACATGTGCTTGAATTCGACAATAATGTTCTCATACCGGCAACTGAGTTCCCTGGATTTGTACCAGATAGGTTTAGTGAGTTGGAAAAAACCTTATATATTGGAAGTAATTTTCCAATTAAAGATGCATTAAAAAGCACGCTAAAGAGATTTCATATTGAGAGGCATTGCAGCTATATAGTTCACAAATCACGTTGTAGTAAATATGTCATACGATGTGAGAAGTTTGAGGATGATTGTAGATTTTTCTTGAGGGTGATTTCGAACATTACATTTGGAGGTTGGAGAATCTCGAGGATTGAGGAAACTCATACTTTCATTCAGCAAAGACTCACACAAGATCATACCTCATTGGATGCAGAATTTGTGTCATCTATTGTTTTTGAGATGATTAGGACATGTCAAGATGTTCCAATAGCCCTTGTGGAAGAGAGGATTCAACAAACATTTGGTTATAAGATTTCCTATAATAAGGCATGGATGGCGAAACAAAAGTCAATTGTGAAGGTCTATGGTGATTGGGATGACTCATATCGGGTGTTGCCGCAATTGCTAGCCATACTGAGGTATCATAACCAAGTTGTCTTCCATATGGATACAAATGAACATGTGTCTCACGATAACTGACTTGATCCATCTCATGATCAATTCCATCAGTTGTTCTGGGCATTCCTTCCCTGTATCTTCGCATTTTGTTTCAGCAAACAGTTTATTCAGATTGATGAAACATTTCTATACAGAAAATACAAGGGTGTATTATTGATTGAGACAACCCAAGATGGAAACCGTTCACCTCTTCCACTTGCCTTTTCCATTGTAGAGAAAGAAAACTATGAATCATGAAGTTGGTTTCTGGCATGTATCAGCAACCATTTCACCAACATTTGGGGTGTTTGTTTGATATCAGATCGCCATCGGGAAATTAATGAGGCAATCAATGCGGATCCTGATACACGGAGATACCCAAATTCACATTATCAGTTCTGCATTAGACACATTGCTAGAAATGTGCATAAAAAATTCCACAACGAACTGATGAAGAAGGAAATCACGAGGCTCGGTACACATTGTATTTGTTATTTATTACTATTTAAACATAAAGATAAAATCAAATTATGTGAAATATCATCTATTCTGTGTAGAATATGAGTCGGACCAGTGACGGTTTGAAGAGAATTTTGAACAAATCCGCCAGGCTAATCAAGAAGTTTATCATTATATAATGCGGATTCCAAAAGAAAAATGGACATTGGCATATGACGGTGGGAAGAGGTAAGAACACATGACGACAAACATTGTAGATTACATCAATGATGTCTTGAAAGGGCTTCGCAAACTACTTATAACTTCCCTAGTTCAGGAGACATTATATTGATGCATGAAGTACTTTGTTGATAGAAAAAAACTAGCATCAGACGGAATACAACATGGGATAAGATACAAATGACACTTTCAACGAGAGATGGAAAAGAATATTAAAGAAGCTTCTAGTTATCATGTTTACCTTTTTTGATTAGGAGACTTCTGATTTCAAGTTCAAGAGCGTTTAGACCCCATCAAAAATCGCATCGGTGAAAAAATGGTGGTATTACTGGAAATAAGATAATGTCAATGTGGAAACTTTCAGGCCTTATGATTTCCATGCACACATGTCATAGCAACATGTGTCTCTGTAAACATATCATGGGAAGCATATGTTGATCCAGTGTAACGAATGGATACCATTTCTAACTGTTATGCTGCACCGTGAACACCTATTGGGGAGTATCATTATTTTCTAATGCCCGAAGGCCAGCTGATTGTGATACCTGACATCAATCGGTTACATCCTTGTAGGATACCGAAGTCCAGTAAGATGTGTAATGAGATAGACTGGTGTAAGAACCCAGTTATTATTTTTGAGGTACGGGTTTCTTATTTTCCCTTTTCCTTAAGTGTTTTTGAGAAAATAAGAAAAATGGGGAAAACTCCCAAATTTTGTGGGTACACACCATGTACTTTTCCACACGCTGTGTACTTTGTCCGTGTGGGATGAGTACATAGGGCGTGTAGGCCTGTCGGCAATGAAGGGTGTAAAAAATGACTACATGACATGTACTTTGTATTTACACGTCGTGTAGTCAGTCGGCAGGTGAATAGTATGGTGGTGGAGGCAGCCGCTAGCTGAGCGACAGTACACGCCATGTAATCAGGAAAACATGTCGTGTACTCATGTCGATAGATGAACAATGTCGCGGTGGAAAGAATCCGCCTGGGGAACAGTTAAGAAAAAATGAAAAGTACACTCCATGTACTTGAGAGTACACACCGTGTACTTGAGAGTACATGATGTGTAGTCATGAAATTTCACTTAAAATAGGCAGTAGCCTCCTCATTTGAGAGAGGAGGCAGAACCTCCGTTTGGAGCTTGGGAGGATGACCAAACCTTGGAGGATCACCCGATCGCGCACTGGGAATTTGATTTCGCCTTCGTCGATCACGTTGGGACCGTACGGGTAAGCCCTCCCCTCTCCTTGCGTTGTTCTTACCAATTCTTCCTCTAAGGGAAGTTATTTACGTTTGAACAGAAATTATTTTATCCTAGATCTATGTCGTTCACAGGCGTTTCGGGAGGCGTCATTCACGTATACCGATCAGAGGTGATTGAGGTAGGTGGTCTGATGTTTATTTCCAAATGTTGTGTTGAAATTGTGTATTGTTGTGCTATGAACCCATTGTTGGGGTGTCGTATGGCTGAGGCCTTTGCTGAAAATATATCTATAATTGTGTAGATAATCTAATGATAAGTGTAAACTGCTGTTTGGGATCACTGCTTGGATCCAGGACCACCCCGGGGGTGCGTTCCTCTGTTTATCTGTTTGGCTAGGATACCTGAGGGTATGTCATGATATTATTTTACACTGCATTTTCTTGAGAGAAAGTTTATATAAATTATTGTTTATGCTTTGGGCATGGCCCGGTTACTTTAGCCAGAGGGCAGCGTTCGATTAGCCTGAGGGCAGTGTTTTGTTTAGCCTGGGGGAAAGTTTTGTTTATGCCTGAGGGAAAGTGTTTGTTTAGCCATAGGGAAATGAATCATAAGCCTGAGGGCAGTAGATTTCGTGTCTAAGGGAAATATCATGTATGCCTTAGGGCAATGATCGTTATGCCTGAGGGCAATCACCTGCTGGTATTTTATTTTGTTACCAGGGGGTAAGGATAGTATGTCTGAGGACACGACTATTTAGAATATTCACTAAGGTGATTTTCTATGTCGAACCTTCCAAGACTAAGCACAAGCTTGGAGGTAATAAGTAGTAATTAAAATGGAAATGAAACTGGTATTGATAGTTACTTTTGAGTACTTAGTTTACTGCATTTACTTTTTCACACTGCTGTTGCACTTCTTCACTGACAGTTGGGCACGGGCCTTTGGTGGGTGCCTATTGGGATTTATTTCTCACACCCTGTTTGTGTCATGTCTTAGGCCCAAACAAAATATATTGTTGTAGGTTTTGATAGGGGAAAGGGTCCCTATACAGGTACATGATTGTAGCATAAGAGTAGGAGAGCATGGGACTGAGCTTAGGCTTGCGATGGTGCTGCGTTTTGTTTACTCTGCTTTATTTTTTTTGGATGTACCTTGTACTTTGAGTTGTATTGTATTGTATTGCAGTGTATCCTATTCTGGATGCTTTCATAGAATTAGTGACATGCTGCATCTTTATATATATGACTGCTGGTTCTCTTTTACTTCAGTTGTCCATTTCAGTTGTATATGGTTTACTGATTTCGTTGTTGTATGTTATTTATCTTTTCCGTTGCGCTACACTTTGACAAATGAGGGCATAGTTTCCCCACTATTAGACTTGGGCCCTCACTTCTAGTCAGTAGCCTCTGGCATTTGGGGAAATGCGCTTGAGGTCATGTGACCAACCGGGTTCAGGGCATCCGTCGAGTGGCACCCAGATCCGGGACGTTACAACTGACCTCAAGAACAAGGGCAGAGTTTGAGATGTACGATATGTCATAAAGAAGGTCATAACTGGAAACGATGCCCTAACATTGTTGGTTCGAGTTCACAGTCTCATCCAGAATGATGTATTGTCTTCATTGTGACATTCTCATATTGTAAATTAAATGTTGTTATCTCGTCTTCTTTTTTTTCTCAGATTTCAAAACTCCAAACCCCAAAAGCATAACACTTAACCCAGAAACATCTTTCCTAAACCTTAATATCCAAATTCAAAACTATAAACCCTGAAACCTAAACCCTAACCCAAAAACATATTCCCCTTACCATGGTTTTTGATAACATTATGTGTGATATTTTAATAAACTTTTATATAACGAAATAATAGTATTATTATGATTAGCATAAGTTATTCAATATAGATAATTATATAAATTCCTAAAATATCATTAGTAATTCACATGGTTTATCTCAATCCAATCCCTAATTAGTTAATCATAAAGATCATCCAAAATATGTCTAACAAAATTCAAGACCCAATAATTTAGAAATATTATCTCTACGATTCTAAAAATAAGTATGCCATTATTTCAAAAATGTATATCTTAGTGACACATACCTAATATCTAAATACCCTATTAATATTATATTGTTAATAATAATATGCATTCTTTTAAGAATTAACTTTATCCTTATTCCTTAAATAAAATCTTAGATAATAGAATTTATTTCATAAATCCAAAAGCAAAACACTTAACCCATATTGTAAATTAAATTTTATTATCTCTTCTTTTTTTTCTCAGTTTTCTAAACCCCAAAACCCAAAAGCAGAACACTTAACCCCAAAACATATTTCCTAAACCTTAATATCAAAATTCAAAACCCTAAAACCTTAAACCTAAACCCTAACCCAAAAATTATAAACCTAAACCCTAAAACCTTACAAAAAATCCAAAAACCTAGATATATTCCCTTAAAGAATGTATCAATTAATAAATTTATTAAAAATATATTTTCATTAATAAAATTATTTCAAAACATAATTTTTTACATCTATTTTTTTCTCTTATTTCCTCTTGTTATCTTTATTTCATTCAGAACCAAAAGACATGGAGAATTATATTTGTTTTGGTAAAAATAATTTCATAAAACAATGTGAATAAACATGTCATTTCTTCCATTCTACAAGTCCTAAAATTTTTCTAACCATAACATTATATTTACATTTTACACTTACGACTCATTTCATTTGTTTATTTACAGATGGATGATACCATACTACTCACTCGGTAGGATACCCATATTTCACAGGTCATGTTAGAGGTTCGTGAAAATCGATCGATCAAGGTGTGTCGAGCACACCATTTTCATCACAGGGAGCCTCCACATGCCATTAGACCATACTTGCGTTGTGCTGGATTCTATGGCCTTGTTGTATCAGATTTCACATTTGTAGACCATTACCTACTTGTTGTCCTCGTTGAGAGGTGGAGAACATAGATACGCATTCCACTTGCCTGAGGGAGAGATAACCATCAACCTCTAGGATGTGGCAGTGCTTCTCGGTCTTCCTATCCTGGGGAGACCCATTATTGGACTCACTCATGCAGCTTGGCCAGACCTTGCTCAACGCTTGTTAGGCGTTGATATTTTGTCCGACCGTAGGGCTATATATGGAACATCCATATCTATGCCTTGGTTGGAGTCGCATATTCCACATTTACAAGATGATGATGACGAGCAGACTGTCATGTGTTATGCCCATGCATATATATTATGGCTCATTGGTCGGACCATGTAAACTGATCACTCGGGGATGCACATGCACATGATGTATCTACCCCTACTAGAGGAATTTGATCAGGCTGGGATATACAGTTGGGGATCATCCTGCTTGGCATACACGTACAAAGCATTATGCAGGCTATCCCATAGGGACCGCATAGTTCTTGGGGGATGCATCATCCTTATTCAGATGTGGGAATGGGAGTGCATCCCCGCATTCCTCCCTGAGCTTGTTGGTCCACCAGTCGAGATGGAGGTGCTGCATGATGCTCCGTGTGGATGCTGGTATAATCCGTCATTTTTATTGGTTTATGATGCTACTATGAGTTATTGACTTTAATTTCTCATTTTTTGTCACTATTGATGATGTGTTTTACAGGTGGTTTCAGCGACACAATTTTGACGCAGTTCCGAGACTGGATTTGGGCGTATATCAGCTACAGTTGGACTATCTCTTACCTGATCAAGTATGTATATGAAATCTATCATTTTCTAACATATTTAATAATAAAATCAATTTTGGTTTTTAGTTAGGTGCTTTTTTGACAAAATCACATGTCATTTCAGATTTCATGGCTTCCATACTGGAGTATTACTGACCAGTTTCCAGCATACTGCATTGTTGGGATTAAAGATTCTATGGATATAATGCCCCTCATTCACTTCCATATTATTGAGTGGCAGCAGCCTGACAGAGTCATGTGCCAGTTTTGCTGTACTCAGCCGATTCCATTGCTATCGAGACAGACAAAACGACTTCATGGGATGAAGCTGACAGGGAGGCAGGATGATGACTAGTCTCAAGTACATGCCAGCTTTATTGACTACTAGCACAGGTGTGAAAAGTTTCATATTTAGGTTGTTCCTACGAATCAATTATTTCTTTCAGAGCAGGTTGATTATGAGCCATGGTATAGACTGAAGTCTATATTGTATCTTACCCAACCTGACATAGAGATGCATAGGATGGTAAGTCAATAAATTTCCATTAGTTTTTTTATTGAACTATTTTATAATTCAATTTGAATCTTTTTATAGGGAAGTCACACAGAGCACCTTGTTCACATGAGTGATGAAGAGGAGAAGAGGGTCTTTAGCCGGGCAGCCGTCCATGCTACAACACTGGAGACAAGGTCATATTTTCATGTGCTTTCCGGGAGCATCTTCGCACGTCCGGCCCAGATATAGGAGGTTTCTACCCTAGAGGAACATCCTACAGCTGCTGCTGGTGATAAGGATCCACAACCATGGTGAAGTAGACATCGTTGTGCTGCACGTGAGGCCTCACCTGTTCCACAGGTTGAGGTCAACCCTCTAGTAGTCCAGGATCAGCCGATTCAGGATGTACCTCAGGTGGCATGAGATCCGTCTTTCCTAACAGGATATATGCAGTTATCTCTATATTGGGTTCCAGATCCATCATATCCTTGGGATCCATTGCAACCTTGGGTTCGAGATCCATCACAGTCTTGGGCTATAGCTCCATCGTAGGCGTGGTTTCCCACTGTGATGGAGGCAGGTCCTTCTACCACCCTACTAGGAGAAGGATCCAGAGGGTAGTACGAGATGCAGTTAATAGATCCTCCCAATAACACACAGATAGAGGATGCGCTAGTCAATGTTCTAGTGCCCGAGGATCTGCCTTCTCTAGGTCATCAAACTCCACTGCGCACTTGACATAGACATCCTATTTATAGGCCACCATGTGGGACAGAATCTCCTCGCCACAAACATAGACATTGATTGTACATGTTTTATGTCTATTGAAATCAAAAATACTATTATTGCTATTATCACTTATTATATATTTATCTAGTATTTTAGTTTTCATTTATATTTTAGGCATATTTTATATTTGACAGCTTTCAAATTAGACTACTTTCAATATAGAAATAATTAGTAAATTTCAAGTAAATAACTTTAAAAGATTAAAAAATCTATAGTATAAAAACAAAGTAAATAAAATTTAAAATATAGCCTAATAATATAAAAAGTTTTTGGAAATAAATAGTTTTATAAATAAAATAAATAAATTATAATGAAAGGAATGTAAGAAAAGTAACCCATGAGTGAGAGTGAAAAGAATGAATGTCAAGGAGGATCCTAAGCCACCTAATTGACTTTGAAAGCCTATAAAATATAAACTATAAGACCCATATAAATAAAAATTAAAAATTAAACTAATTTTTATATGTTTAATCAACATTTAAAATTTCATTCATATCGGTCTTATAGTTTATATTATATAGGCTAGTAAAGGCACGTACTTGAAACATTTTTAAGTTTCAAGAAGATCGATTAGGCAGATTATAAATTATTTTTCATCAAAATTTTTAAAGAATTTTCTTTATTTTCAACTACTTGTTATATGTATAACCAATGTTTAAAATTTCATTCATATCGGTCTTATAGTTTATATTATATAGGCTAGAAAATGCACATACTTGAAACATTTTTAAGTTTCAAGTGGGTGGATTAGAAAACTTATAAATTATTTTTCACCAACATTTTTTTAGATATTATTTTTATTTTGGACTACTTGTTACATGTTTAACCAATGTTTAAAATTTCATTCATATCGGTCTTATAGTTTATGTTATATAGGCTAGAAAAGGCACATACTTGAAACATTTTTAAGTTTCAAGTAGGTGGATTAGAAATCTTATAAATTATTTTTCACCAACATTTTTTAAGAAATTATTTTTATTTTGGACTACTTGTTATATTTTTAAGAAATTTTTAAAATTTTATTCATACATTTCTTACAGTTTATATTATATAGGCTAGAAAAGGCACATACTTGAAACATTTTTAAGTTTAAAGTAGGTGGATTAGAAAGCTTATAAATTATTCTTGATCAACATTTTTTAAGAAATTATTTTTAATTTGACTACTTTTTATGTGTTTAATAAATGATTAAAATTTCATTCACATCGGTCTTAGAGTTTATATTTTATAGGTTAGCAAAATAACGCACTTGAAACATTTTTAAGTTTCAAGTAGGTGGATTAGAAAGATTATAAATTATTTTTTATCAACATTTTTTTAGAAATTATTTTTATTTTATACTACTTGTTATATGTTTAATAAATATTTAAAATTTCATTCATATCGGTCTTATAGTTTATATTTTATAGCTTAGAAAAGTCGCATACTTGAATAAAAGATAAATTATGTTGAAACATTAAGTTTTATTATATATATATATAACCATAAAAACATAATAATAAAACATTAAAAATTTAAATATATAAAAAACATAATTAAAATAGAATTTTTTTACTATTTTATGAAAAGGGGGCATCGACGATACCGTCTTTCAGCGGTATTTTTAATTTTTTTTAACCTAGGCCATTTTAAAAAAAATTACAGAAAGAGTATAAAAAAACTCTGTGAATCGAACTTGAGGTCTCAAGGATCCCAGGCTGAACCCTAACCACTTGGTTACCCTCAAAGGGGAATAAAAGTTGGTGCACCCAATACTAGAAATCAGACCTTTATTGTCACTAGAAACGAATTTTATCAATGCTAAGAAATCATTGATGTTGTGAGAACTTTTAAAATTTGATCACTTTTATAAGAACTGGTTTTATCAGTGGTTTTTTCAAAGCTTCCCACCCCCTTCCATTATTAGTGACCCCCCTGCTCAGCCACCTATGCATGTCTATGCCTAAATTTGAACCCGAGACTTATACCTGCCTGCACATATGCTTTTACCATTGTTCCATATTGATTTATGACATGTTTTATAATATATCACTTTATTTATATATATTTACGTGCATATTTTTTATTCATATATTCATATGTTTTTATATAATTATTTTAAAATATATTTATAAGTATGTTTGTGTGTGTGTTTATATATATTAATATTTATTTACATATATTAGAATACATACAAAAATATATGTGTTTGTTAATAAAAACACACACACACATTAATATATATATACATATACAATATATATACATTTTTATAGGTATATACATATTCATACATTTTTATTTTAAATAAAATGGAAAATTATTTTCAATTAACATATGATTTATATGTTTAAAAATATATTTTCCATGTAAATATGTTTAAATATATGTCTCACCATTGGTGGTAGGGTGGTAAGGGTTTGGGAGATAAGGGATAGGCCATAGGCTCAAGTCCCCATGCCTATGTGTTTATTGTGATTTTATTCCTTGCATTGTGTTCCACAGTGAGAAATGTAATTGACCAATTATGTTTAATATTTATAAAACTAAATTTTTATATGTAAATATATGTAAATATGTGTGTGTTTATATATATATATATATCTATATTTCTCTGTGTGTGTGTGTGTGTGTTTAAAAACAGTCAGGAATGGGGAATTAAAAATTAAAAAGAAAATCTGTCAGAGCCTAAAACACACTTGGAGAGACTCGATCATGAGACCTCCCCAAGACCCCATATAGATGCAACCACTAAAATTTGAAAAATGTTAAAATTTGAGCACCATATCATCCATATAAATGCCAGTCTAGAAAAAACAACTAGTCTTCACCAAAAAAAGACAAGATGACCCTCTTAAACGAAGCTAAAATTCCATTTAATGTTCAAAAATTAAGGTATCTGAAAGGTGTTGTCTTGGGTGCCCTCAAATGATTAATGGTTTTTTGGGGTACTTGGGTGCAACAGAGTGGCTGACCAAGGTCGTATCTCAAAGGAGGAAGTGAATTAAAAAAACTTCTTAAAAGTATTATAAAAATAAAATAAAAGAGAATAAAAACACTACTTGAAAGGATGAGGTTTTTTATCATTTATAAAACTAGAAAAAAATTTCTAGAAGAATATTGTATAATTTTTTGTTTTTATTTTTGAAATAATGTTCGATAAAAAAGACACAACAAGAAGATGTTTTTTTAGAAAATATTTTAAAAGGCATAATCGGTCTAACTCTACCTAATCAATCATTTATTAATAATTATCATTTAAATTAATATCCACTTAATTATGATCCCTTAATTTGTTAAATCCCGAACCATATGAGAATTAACTTTACTACAAAGATGAATTGAATTTAACCCTAGGCTAACTTCGGAACATGCAATCGCAGCACCCTGCTTTGATTGATGTTATAAGGTTAGCTTATGGTTAGAATTAAATTAAGGTACATATCCTCTTTATAAATTATAATTAATTGAGTTTAGATATTATATTTGAACACTACAAATTCATCCCATGTGGTTTTGAATTACTAATTAATTTCGCTCTCTCGCAATTCACACAATTCTCGACTTCGCGTGATTTGTGTTTATTGTTCAACTACTTTCTTATTTTAATTTAAATTAAAAAATCTATTAATATATTATATTATTTGAATTAAAGTATCTCATTGATTCAGAATAAATGAATAAAGGAGGTGAGAGGTAGATCTATTACTAAAAAGAACTACTCTTCCATGGGCGGTGTAGTCATCGTAGAAACATTTTTCATTTGCAAAGGTTTAGAGAGGATAGAACCCAATATCGTTTCAAATCTTGATTCCAGACCAATTAGTAATATTAATAGAAGAAGAAATCTGAAAAAATAAAAGAAAAGAGAATAAATAAAAGAATAACAAAGAAGTTTATTACACAAACAAAAGCATTACAACACGAAGAAGAAGAAGGCTTCGTCGAAGGGATCCCTGCTTCAAGAGATACCCTTGTCAAAATGGTTGGATAATTGGAGTGGATACACCTCTCCTAGTATATAAACCTAATAATTTCCTTAACAACCCATCCAAATGATAAAAACACTAATTTATAGAGTGGAGGGGAGGCTAGGTTTAAAGAGGTTTCAAGTGTGAATGGGGAATCATGGCCAAATATTTTAAGCCAACTTGCACAACCCATTTTACCTCAAATACGCGTGAACCAGATATTATTGCAGAATAATGATTTTTGAAAATTAGGTTTGAGAGCTCCTATAAAAATTTGGGCCTAATCCAAGCTTTTATGAAGAAGTTATAACCCAAATACATAACCAATGTCCAATCTGGAGGGCCCTGCCCATCTTTGGCTTCATAGTCTATTTAGTCCAACCAAATGAATGATTTAGCTCCAATTTTCTGAACAAAAGTTGTATCCCATTAATTCAGGAACACATTTACAAAATTTCAAGTTCAAATAATAAATATTAAAATATTTATTTTTGAAATACTACAGTGCACTATAAAGGGAAAAATTGGAAATTCCATCAAATTTTCAAATGGATGATATAATCCCAAATATTTTATAAATAAAAATATTTAACACAATGTGAGGAAATTTTATAATTTATTATCAATTAAATATTTAATAAAAATGTGTTTTATCAACTCCCTCAGATTTACCCTTTTACACTCCTGGGCAAAACCTCATATCAGGTATTCAAAAAAATTGTTACAAGATTTCCATATTCATATTTATCAATCCACAGTGAAAATATAGGAAAAGTAAGAATCCCATAAAGAGTCAATATCAATAAATTTTAAATTAATTGCCTCATAAATTGTTTCAAAACAAAATTCAGTGAGATTCATAACACTAATCATATAAAAACAAGTCATGGGTCTACCATGCCACTAATTCTCCATGTGTGTGTGTGACAACCATTCCAAGCTTGTCTCTACACCCTTCATCTGGTATATTCAGGTCAATAAAAACTTTTATTCTTACCTGATTCTATTCCACCGAACCTATTCAACATCCTTTGCAATCAAATTCCAAAACCCAGTTATTTAAGAATTCCCAGAAGTCAAACCATGAGCTCCCGACCTAAATATCCCCACATGTTGTACATTTATTCACTTCCCTCTTTATTGATTGTTTTTTTTTTGATTTTTTGGATTTTTTTGGGATTTTTTAGAGGGCGTACAATAATTAGATATTAATTTCATACACATAGGTCAATCTGGTACAGTGATGGAAACGAACAGAAGATAAATGAACATATAGAAAGACCATTTTATAAGTTGAAAAGAATTACTCACCCTAAATATAAATTCAATTGGGTAAGAGAAACTTCACAAGTCATGATTGTGTGAAAAATTGTGTGGAGAAATCAATGACACAATTTACCTTGAACAAATATCACAAATAATGATATCAAAATTTAAAAAGTTTTATAATTACACAACCATTCATATCATCGACGACTTCAATTTTTATAAAAGTCAACCCTTGATGATGAAATCTTACTCATGCTTATATTTATACCAATGAATTTTGAAAACATGCATTTTACATATGCTCCACATGAGAATTTTACATGATATATTTGTTTCTTTTTTATTATTTTTTTTGTTTTTTTTTTGAAAATTTTAACCAAAAACTTAATAGAAAATACACATAAAATACACCAATGAAAATCTTAAATATCTACCCCAAAATGTTGTCCCCTCCTCCACACTTAAAATATAACATTGTCCTTAATGTGAAACTATGAGATGATATATGCACATGAAATTTATAATTTTAAATAGGATACAGAATATAAAAGTTAAAGGGTTAGGAACAACCTGATATGCTCAAGTGATGATGGGGTCATGCAGAGTGATGAAATCCAATAAATTAGTAGGAAGTCCCTCAATGTATTTCTTCAAACGTTTCCCATTGACTGTAAATATCCTTCTTGTGTCCTCTTGTGTGATATCCACTACACCATAAGGAAAAAAATTAGTCACAACATAAGGAACCAACCACCTAGAATGTAACTTAACAAGCATTAGCTTTAGTCATGAACTATAGAGAAAGACTTTCTCTCCAACTTGAAATTCTCTTTTCTGGATCATTTTTTCATGAGATTATTTTGATCTTTCCTTGTAGATCCTTGAGTTATCATATAAAGACAATCGAATCTCCTCAAGCACTTGAATTTACAGCTTCCTTTGGATTCCATCTTAGGCCAAATCCATGTTACATTTCATTATAGATTAATAAGCCTAATGTTCAACTTCTATGAGTAGATGATAAGATTTCCCAAAAACAATCTGAAATGGGGACATACTGATGGGTGTTTTGTATGATGTCCTATATGCCCATAACACACCATCCAAGCACTTTCTCTAATCCTTCCTATTTGGATGCACAATTTTATCGAAAATTTGTTTCAACTCATGATTTGAAACCTCAGCCTGACCATTTGTTTGTGGGTGGTATGGTGTTGATGTTTTGTGTGTCACCCCATACTTCTGAAGTAGGGAATCCAAATTCTAATTGCAATAGTGTGTCCCTTGGTCACTGATGATGGCCTTTGGTACTCCAAACCTGCAAAAAAATATGTGCTTTGACAAATTCCACAACAGCATGAGAATCATCAGTCCTGGTGGCCTTATCCTCCACCCATTTGCTCAGATAATCAACAATAACCAAAATATAAAGGAAACCAAATGAACTAGGAAAACAACCCATAAAATCAATTCCCCTAGCATAAAAAATATCACAGAATAATATGGGTTGTTGGGGCATCTCATGTCTCCTAGAAATATTACCAGTGTATTGGCAACGTGAGCACGAATTATAGAACACATGAGCATCATGGAATAAACTAGGCTAATAAAATCCAGAGTCCAAAACATTCCTAGCTGTCTGTTGGGGTCCAAAGTGTCCACCACAAGAAAGTGTATGATATAATTGCAGAACAGACTCAAACTCATGATCAGGAACACACCTCCTAATAACTTGGTCACTACACATGCGCCAAAGGTAGGGGTTATCCCACACATAAAACCTAGACCCACTCTTTAATTTTCGGACTTGTTGTTTCTTTAAATTTGTAGGGATTTCAAAGGTAACAAGGTAGTTAACTAAATCATCATACCAAGGATGCGTACCTGAGATGGAATAAAGATGCTCATTGGGGAAAGTGTCCCAAAGTGGTACCTAGTCTAAGGTGTCATCCTCTAGTGTGTGAGTAAACCTACTCATGTGTTCCACCACCAAGTTTTCTGACCCCTTCTTTTCCTTTATCTCAATATTAAATTCCTGAATAAGGAGCATCCATCGGATAAGTCTGGGCTTTGCATCTGGCTTCTTCAAGAGGTTTGTAACAACCCAAAGTTTTTCAATGGAAATTCCCTTCTTATATTTATGTCATAAAATAACATGAAAACACAACATAATGAACTACTAAGTGATAAGTGACCTTTATACATAAGTTTGTCACTTCTGTGTTTGGAATTTTGAAAATCCGACTTACACGGTTGTGTTCAAGATGATTTTTGGAGTCTAATGAAACAAAAATAATTTTTGGTGAATAGTGACCTACCCTTATGAATAGTAACATACCCATATGAATAGTAATATGACCCTTATGAATATTAAATCATCCAACATAAGAGTAAAATTACCTATGAATAATTAAATAAAATTTAGACATCTTTGAAAGTGACAATTTGACCATAGTAAATGTTTTGGTATTTTGTAAGTCATAAATAAATAATTATAATTAATTAATTAATTTAAAAGAAAATTTATTTCGCTAAAATTTATTCATAAATTATTGAATCAATTTCTTATAGTTTTTAGATAATTTTATAAGACCCTACGTAATTTTTGAAAGCACTATAAAATCAGTTTTAATCTTAAAAATTGTTTTTAAGTAAATTATGATTTTAATTAAATATTAAATTAACAATATTTAGAAAATTATTTTTGAAAAATGGACTTCATTTTTGGATTCTACACATCGAAACATAGTTGGGGTAAATTTTTTGGATTTTTCTAAGATATTTGAATTTTTAATGAATAGTGAAATACCGTAATTTACAAAAATAAGCTAAATAAGATAATTATAGAGTCATGTGTGATGTTCTGCTGATGTAATCCCACTTGGTTCGGGATTACATTATAAAATTACTATTATTGGTTGTTCAAAACTTAATATTCCTTGTCTTGTGGGGAAATAATAAACTAATGAATTTTATATTAAGGAAAATCCTCTCCCCTCCACTATAAATACCACCCTTCACTCCCTCATTTCCTCACACCTCTCAAGCTCCAAGACTTCTCTAAACTCTACCGAAAAACCTTCCCTATCCCCTACCCCACGTCCAAGAGCTTCTGTTATCATCAAAATACCAAGCTTTGTCCCTTAAGGAGGTTCTGAAGAGAAGGATTCAAGAGGTAATTTCCCTCCCTCTTCTCCTTTAATTTCCTTTCAAGTTCAAGTTCATTTCTTGATCTATCCCCACCTATCTTCATCTAATTTGTATTGTAACTCCATTATTATACATATACTATAATTTTATGATTCTAATGGGATATTATATCATCCAACCCCTTTCCCTCTTCCTTTTTTTATTAAAGAGAATGTTGTTCGTAGGGTGTTAATTTATCACCTTCAAGAACAACATGCTTTCTTCTTCCATTTCTACCTTCAGATATGGTCATGAACCCATTTTTATGGTTGAAACAGAATATTTTATGTGTATTATGTTCTATTTAAATTTTTGGAAATAACCTATGGAAATATTACTAAGTGATAAGTTAAAACAAGTTCATTGTGATCCAAAAAAACCGCCCAAATTGACCCAAATAACCATCATTTAATTCTTATCTAATGATTCATCCACATGGATCTAATATAATTCATTATAAAATAATTCAAGCTCCTGTAATATAATTAATTACATGTAATATCATTTCTGGATGTTTACTCATGTTATACCCAAACTTCAATTTAAGAATACAAGTGAACCACCCAAGAAAAACCATAAAAACGAACATCCCCGAACAATGTTTTTAAACTCTATAAGTCATCCAAAGGAACATAATATAAAATAATGAAACCAGAATGAACCCTATTAATGTAAACATGGTTATTAATTTCTAATTTATGAATATAATGTCATTATACATGACATTAAAGTAAAGGAATCATTCAGGTACAAGGTAAGGGGAAATCTCGAACCCAATTTTCTTCCTTCGGGTTCTCCCTTTTTCACTCCATTTTTGATATGGTTACTCCCTAAAGATAATTTTTTCATCATTTCATTTACTTTTCTAGGATATAAATGTTTTCACTGGTTTTTATGTCCAACAAAAGTTTTTCCAAAAGAACTCTTCTTTTAAGAACACCCCTTTTACTTCTCACTCAAAGTGGACGGTTCTTGTAACATGTGTGTTATTCCCTATTTCTTTTGGGAACCCAAAGCTTTTTAATGTGTTATTATGAGATTAAACCCATTCCTTTTCATGGGTTCATTGTTTTGATTTATTTTATATGTTCATTGTGGCATGCATGATAAATAATAATGTTATGATGTGACGGGTGCGCCCGGGATTATATAGCGCAATATGAATGTTTAAATATGACGGGTGCGCCCGAAATTATATAGCGCTCCAATGCATTGGATAAAGTGATGAATATCATGAGTAAATAGGAAATGATGTGTGAAAAAGATGCTATCCTGGTTCACAAGTATGTGTGGTTGTTAACCACTAAGACATTATGTTTCATTTTTATGCATTGCCACATTTCAAGTCTTTTATTTATGCTCCTCTCATGTTCATGATCTTTTGTCTGTGTTATGATTATGCTCAACCCATGATATATTGTTCTTATCTATCCTATTATTGAGCTTATATATCACCCCTTTTGATGTATATCCTCATGTGGCTACATGTACTAAGGAGAGGACAAGTGCCAATAAGAAGCTAGAGAAGAAGAAATTAAAAAAATGTTTATGCTTGATGTTGTATTTGTTATGTGTGGTCCTAGTTTTCCCAAGACACTAAAACTTTGGATCCTCTATGTGTAATACTATTATGTTTTTTATATTTTAAATGATGTAATAGTAATGTAAGAAAAGTCTGGGTCGCTATAGTTGGTATCAAAGGGAAGGTTTAGTTAATTTGGGAATTAGGATTAGTGAACCCTAGAGGAAACCTATAGCATGAGACTAAGTAAAAATATGCACACAATAATATTTACCTAGGGATCCCATATGTCATGTTTTTGGTATAAATTGTTTAAATGAATAAGTTATTCATGAATTGTTTACTTATGTTTTGTTCTAACCTTTTCTATTTTAGAAAATGGTGGGAACTAGGAGAAATCAGGCCAACAACTCATGCGAGGGACAATGCAATGATTGCCCGAATGATAACCCCAATGATTTGGGAGGTGGAGTTCAAAACTTCATGGTGACTCTTGCCCAATTATCTCAGGTTATGAATAATGACCATAATAATGGGCAACGCCCTCCTTCACCAAAGATGGAGCAACTGGCTATCGAATGTTTTATGCAGCAACGACCACCGACGTTTTGTGGATCTTCTGATCCACTAGTTGCAGAATAGTGGGTCAACTCCATGGAGAAGATCTTTTCTATGCTTCAATATTCTGAGATGGAGAAGGTTACTCTAGCCGTTTATCATCTATATGGAGAAGCTTATCAATGGTGGGATTTGATTAAAAACACCAAGCCAAGGGAGGAAATTGAAGAGATGGAATGGGGAGACTTTACGATAATGTTTCTTAACAATTATTTCCCAAGAACTCTTCACACGAAGATGGAGAGAGAATTCATAGATCTCAAGAAAAAAGAAGGAGAATCTGTCACAACCTATGAAGCAAATTTCACAAGGCTTTCAAGGTACGCTTTGAGTTTTGTTATCAACAATGATAGAAAAATTGATAGATTCTTTAGTGGATTAAAACCACACTTTCGAAAGGCTCTCGCAGTTCGAGACTTTTGGAGTTATGAAGAAGTCGTTTGATGTGACCTCAAAGAGGATATGGAGTTTGGAGAATGGTACCATGGATATGGTGATAAGAAAAGAAAGATGGAGTTTCAAGCTGGTGGTTCTAATGACAAAGGTGGGAAGAAAAATCAACAACCCACATGCCAAAAATGTGGGAAGTTGCACCATGGAAATTTCCTCAAAGGGACGGGGAAATGCTTCAAGTGTGGTAAATAAGGACACCATGCTTGAGAGTGACGAAAAGACACAAAAAGGAATGAGAATATAGCCGATTAAAGGAGATAACCACTCATGGTTTAATGCTACAACTATAAGGAGCTAGGGCACTATGCAAAGAAGTGCACTAAACCTCGAGTTCTCGAGGGTAATTAGTGTCAGCAGCCACCAAATCCAAAGGAACAAGGGAAGGCTTATGCCATCACTACTACGGAGGTGGATCATGATAATGAAGTCGTATAAGGTACACTTCCTATTCACTCAAGAATGGAAAAAGTATTATTTGATTCTGGTTCTACGCATTCCTTTATATCTTGCAACTTTGCTAGAACTATAGAATCAAAGCCCCGAAACCTTAAAGTAGAGATATCTGTAAAAACACCAAGTGGTGAAATCATTGCAACCCAAGTGTTTGACTCTTCTCCTATTGGTGTATGTGGGATGATTCTTCTTGCAAATCTCGTAATACTTCCCTTGGTGGAATTCGACGCTATAATGGGAATGGACTGGCTCTCATTATATAGACCGCATATCAACTTTCTGGAAAAGGAAATATATTTTCATATTCCGAACCATCCCATGCTCCACTAAAAATTCAAGGAAGGTCATGAATATCCTTTAAAAATCCTTTAATGGTGTGGGTGTTGATTCCCTATGAAGAAGCATACCTCTCCCAAATGGTTGAGTCGAAGGAAAGTTCCAACCTTGAGGAAATTCCCATTGTGAGGGAATACAGTGATTTATTTCCCAAAGAGTTATCTGGAATTCCCACGGATCGTGAGGTAGAGTTCTCAATTGAACTCATACCCGGAGCTACTCCTATCTCGAAGTGCCCCTATTGGATGGCTCCTATCGAAATGGAGGATTGAAAGAAGTAGCTACCAGAGCATCTGAAAAAAGGGTTCATACGCCCTAGTGCATCACCTTGGGGTGCACCAGTGCTCTTTGTGAAGAATAAGGATGGAACCATGCAGATGTGTATCGATTATCGGGAACTCAACAAGATCACCATAAAGAACAAGTATCCTCTCCCAAGGATTGATGACTTGTTCGAATAGTTAAGAGGATCTCAATACTTCTCAAAGGTGGATCTTTGTTCTGGATATCATCAGGTAAAGGTTAAGAAGGAAGATATTCAGAATAATTCCTTCTATACAAGGTATGGGCACTATGAGTTTTTGGTGATGCCCTTTGGACTTACTAATGCCCCTGAAATCTTCATGGATTTGATTAATAGAGTCTTAGACATTACCTCGACAAATTTGTGGTATTTTTTATCGACAATATTCTCATTTACTCCAAGAGCAAGGAAGAACTTTAAGAACATCTACGACTTGTGTTGGAGACATTGAGAAAGGAGAAGTTGTATGCCAAGTTCAGAAAGTGTGAATTTTGGATGAATTAAGTCACGTTCTTGGGACATGTGATCACAAGTGAGGGAATTTCTATGGATCCTTCAAAGAAAAAGGTGATTGAGGAATGGCCCAGGCCCTTTAGTGTCACATAAATCCATAGTTTTCTTGGATTAGCTGGGTACTACTGATGTTTTGTGAGAAACTTCTCACGATTGTCAAGCCCACTAACTAAGTTAACAAGGAAAGGGGTAAAGTATGTCTGGATGGAAGAATGTGAGGGAAGCTTCAAGGAGCTAAAGAGAAGGATTATCACTACACCTATACTCACACTACCGAAAAGTGGAGAAAGTTTTGTGATATAAAGTGATGCTTCAAAGAAAGGATTGGGTTGTTTACTCATGAAAAATGATAATGTGATAGCCTACGCCTCACGATAGTTGAAGATCCATGAGCAGAACTACCCGACGGATGATCTAGAGCTGGCAGTCGTGATTTTTGCCTTGAAAATCTGGCGACACTACCTTTATGGCGAGAAGTGTGACATATACACCGACCACAAGAGTCTAAAGTATATATTCACACAAAAGGAGATCAACATGTGTCAAAGGAGATGGTTAGATCTAATCAAGGATTATGATTGCTCTATTCACTATCATACTGGAAAGGCGAACAAGGTAGCTGCTGCTCTAAGCAGAAAAGAACCTGCTACTCTATCCATGTTGCGGATTGAGAAAGACCTTATCTTCTTGGATATGCAAAGAATGGATTTGGAAATCATAAGGTCAGGGGACACATCTTAACTTGCCCAAATGATTGCGTAACTATCCATCCAAGAGAAGATTAAGGAAGCACAAAGGGATGATGTGGAGATACAAAAGAGGGTGAATGCAGTGAAGGAAGGGAAGCTACAAGAGTTCCATATCGGTGATGATGGTGTGATTCGGTTTGGAACGCGACTTTGTGTACCTTCATCACCCGGGATAAAGAAGGATCTACTGGATAATGCACATAGCTCAACTTTCTCTATCCATATTGGGAGTACCAAGATGTACCGTGATCTCTGAGAACACTTATGGTGGGATAACATGAAGAAGGAGATTGTGGAATATATATCAAGGTGCTTGGTATATCATCAAGTTAAAGCTGAGCGACAAAAGTCCAAAGGTATGATGCAGCCATTGCATATACCCATGTGGAAATGGAAAAATGTTACTATGGACTTTGTCACAGGCCTCCCAAAGAAGTCAAAGGTAAATAATGTGATATGGTTTGTGGTTGACCGACTCACCAAGACTGCCCATTTTATCGCCATTCGGAAAGACCTCTCGCTTGAACAACTTGCAAGGATATATGTGAAGGAAGTGGTGAGACTGCATGGTGTTCCACTCTCAATTGTCTCTGACCATGATCCAAGGTTCACATCTAAGTTCTAGAGGAGCCTTCAACTTGCTTTGAGTACTGAATTAAATTTCAGCACAACCTATCACCTCCAAACTGATGGCTAGTCTGAAAGGACAATTCAGACGCTTGAAGATATGCTAAGAATCTGATCTCTAGAATTCAAAGGTGGATGGGATCAGCATCTCACATTGGTTGAGTTATCATACAACAATAACTTCCACTCGAGTATTCAGATGGCTCCGTATGAAGTTCTTTATGGGAAGCGATGTAGAACTCCAACCTGTTGGGATGAAGTTGGATAAAAAAAGCTACTTGGGCCCGATCTTGTTCAAGAGATGACAGAGAAGGTTCAAGTCATCAAGAAACACATCAAAGCTGCTCAAAGTTGGAAAAATATCTATGTTGACAACCGTCGAAGGGACTTGGAGTTCGACATTGGAGATAAAGTCTTCCTTCGAATATCTCCATGGAAGAGAGTCATGCGATTCAGAAAGAAAGGAAAGCTAAGCCCAAGGTATATTGGCCCCTTTGAGATCTTTGACCACATAGGAGCTGTGGCCTATCGTCTTGCACTTCCACCGAATATGGCTCAAGTTCATGATGTGTTTCATGTATCACTACTGAGGAAGTACATACCAGACCCCTCACATGTACTAAACTCAGAGGTGGTGCAGCTGGAAGATGATCTCTCCTATGAGGAGAATCCAGTAAAGATTCTGGATCGAAGAGATAAGGTTCTACGCAACAAGACAACCCATCTTGTGAAAGTGTTGTGGAGGAACCATAAGTTTGAGGAAGCAACTTGGGAACCAGAAGAGGCAATGAAAGAGAAACACCCTCACCTGTTTGTGTAAATTGAAATTTCGGGGGCGAAATTCCTTAAGGGTGAAGAATGTAACAACCTAGAGTTTTTCGATGGAAATTCCCTTCTTATATTTATGTCATAAAATAACATGAAAACACAACATAATAAACTACTAAGTGATAAGTGACCTTTATATATAAGTTTTTCACTTTTGTGTTTGAAATTTTGAAAATCTGACATACACAGTTGTGTTCAAGATGATTTTTGGAGTCTAATGAAACAAAAATAATTTTTGGTGAATAGTGACATACCCTTATGAATAGTAACATACCCTTATGAATAGTAATATGACCCTTATGAATAGTAAATCATCCAACATAAGAGTAACATTACCTATGAATAATTAAATAAAATTTAGACATCTTAAAAAGTGACAATTTGACCATAGTGAATGTTTTGGTATTTTGTAAGTCATAAATAAAAAATTATAATTAATTAATTAATTTAAAAGAAAATTTATTTCCCTAAAATGTATTCATAAATTATTTAATCAATCTCTTATAGTTTTTAGATAATTTTATAAGACCCTACGTAATTTTTGAAAGCACTATAAAATCAGTTTTAATCATAAAAACTATTTTTTTAAGTAAATTATGATTTTAATTAAATATTAAATTAATAATATTTAGAATTTTTTTTGAAAAATGGACTTCATTTTTGGATTCTACATGTTTAAAAATGGTTGGGGTAAATTTTTGGGATTTTTATGAGATACATGAATTTTTGATAAATAGTGAAATACCGTAATTTACAAAAATAAGCTAAATAAGCTAATTATAGAGTCATGTGTGATGTTCTGATGATGTAAGCCCACTTGGTTCGGGATTACATTATAAAATTACTATTATTGGTCGTTCAAGACTTACTATTCCTTGTCTTGTGGGAAAATAATAAACTAATGAATTTTATATTAAGGAAACCCCTCTCCCCTCCACTATAAATACCACCCATTACTCCCTCATTTCCTCACACCTCTCAAGCTCCAATACTTCTCTAAAATCTACCCAAAAACCTTTCCTAGACCCTCCCACACGTCCAAGATCTTCTGTTATCATCAAGAGACCAAGCTTTGTCCCTTAAGGAGGTTCTCAAGAGAAGGATTTAAGAGGTAATTTCACTCCCTCTTCTCTTTTAATTTCCTTTCAAGTTCAAGTTCATTTCTTGATCTATCCCCACCTATCTTCATCCAATTTGTATTGTAACTCCATTATTATAAATATTCTTTAATTTTATGATTCTAATGGTATATTATATCATCCAACCCCCTTTCCCTCTTCCTTTTATTTTATTAAAGAGAACGTTGTTCGTAGGGTGTTAATTTATCACCTTCAAGAACGACATGCTTTCTTCTTCCATTTATACCTTAAGATCTGGTCATGAAACCATTTTTATGGTTGAAACATAATATTTTATGTGTATTATGTTCTATTTAAAGTTCTGGAAATAACCTATGTACATATTACTAAGTGATAAGTTAAAACAAGTTCGTTGTGATCCAAAAAAACTGCCCAAATTGACCCAAATAACCATCATTTAATTATTATCTAATGATTCATCCACATGGATCTAATATAATTCATTATAAAATCATTAAAGCTCTTGTAATATCATTAATTACATGTAATATCATTTCTATATGTTTACTCATGTTCTACCCAAACTTCAATTTAAGAATACAAGTGAACCACCCAAGAAAAACCATAAAAACGAACATCCCCGAACAATGTTTTTAAACTCTATAAGTCATACAAAGGAACATAATATGACATAATGAAACAATAATGAACCCTATTAATGTAAACATGGTTCTGGATTTCTAATTTATAAATATAATGTCATTATACAGGACATTAAAGAAAAGGAAGCATTCGGGTACAAGGTAAGGGGAAATCTCGAACCCAATTTTCTTCCTTCGAGTTCTCCCCCTTTCACTCCATTTTTGATATGGTTACTCCCTAAAGATAATTTGTTCATCATTTACTTTACTTTTCTGGTATATATATGTTTTTCACTGGTTTTTATGTCCAACAAAATGTTTTCTAAAAGAACTCTTCTTTTATGAACACCCCTTTTACTTCTCACTCAAAGTGGACAGTTCTTGTAACATGTGTGTTATTCCATCTTTATTTTGGGAACCCAAAGCTTATGAATGTATTATTATGAGATGAAAATCGTTAATTTTCATGGTTTAATTATGTTGATTTATGTTATATGTTCATTGTGGCATGCATGATAAATGATAATGTTATGATGTGACGGGTGCGCCCGGAATTATATAGCGCAATATGAATGTTTAAATGTGACGGGTGCGCCCGAAATTATATAGTGCTACAATGAATTAGGTAAAGTGATGAATATCATGATTAAATATGAAATTATGTGTGAATAAGATTCTATCTTATTTCACAAGTATGTGTGGTAGTTAACAACTAAGACATGATGTTTCATTTTTATGCATTGCCACATTTCAAGTCTTTTATTTATGCTCCTCTCATGTTCATGATATTTTGCCTATGTTATGATTATGCTCACCCCATGATATATTTTTCTTATTTATCCTCTTACTTGGATTCTATCTCACCCCTTTTGATGTATATACTCAGGTGGCTACATGTACTAAGTAGAGGAAAAGTTCCAATAAGAAGCTAGAGAAGAAGAAATTAAAAAAATGTTTATGCTTGATGTTGTATTTGTTATGTGTGGTCCTATTTTTTCCAAGACACTAAACCTTTGGACCCTCTATGTGTAATACTATTATGTTTTTTATCTTTTAAATGATGTAATAGTAATGTAAGAAAATTCTGGGTCGCTATAATGTACCTCAGAGCTGCATGTTCAGAAAAAGAAACTAATTTAGACCCAATAAATATGAAACAAATTTATCTGAAGATAATATGAAAGTAAGAAACTCCTTTTCCATGTTTGTGTAGTTTTATTGGGTTGAATCCAGTGTCCTCAATGCATAGGCAATCACATGTGAATATCCCTCCACCCTCTGAGATAAGACAACTCCAACCGTGAAGTTGGAGGTGTCACACATAATCTCAAAAGGAATCTCCCACTGTGGAGGATTTATGATTGGTGGAGTGGTCAAACACTTATTTATCTCATCAAATTAATTCTTGCATGAATCATCAAACAGAAAATCAAAATCCTTTTGAAGAAATTGTGACATAGGAAGAGAAATCTTACTAAAATCCTTGATGAAGTGTCGATACAATCCTACACACCCTAGGAAATATCTAACATCACACACACATAAAGGATAGGGTAGGGATGAAATAATATCTAACTTATACCTATCAACCTCTATCTCATGTTTTGACACTACATGCCCTAATTCAATGCCATGATCTACCATAAAATGACACTTTTCAAAGTTTAAGACCAGATTTTTCTCAATACAACAATTAAAAACCTTTCCAAAAATAGATATAAAATCATCAAATGAAGACCCATAAACTATAAAATCATCCATAAATACCTCCATGCAGGTCTCAATAAAATCATAAAAAAATACTCACCATGAATCTCTAGAAGGTACCTGGGGCATTGCAAAGTCCAAATGGAATCCTACGATAGGAAAACATACCGAATGGACAAGCGAATGTTGTCTTATCCTGATCCTCTAGAGAGATAGGAACCTAAAAATATCTAGAAAATACATCCAAGAAACAATAGTGTGTTTTCCTAGCTAGTTTCTCAAGCATATAGTCAATAAATAGAAGGGAGAAATGGTACTTATGAGTAGCTTGATTTAGTTTCCTGTAATCAATACACACATGCCAACTGTTTTGTACCCTCATTGGAATTAACCCATATATCTCATTTTTAATAACAGTAACACCACTTTTCTTAAGCACAACCTGAATAGGACTCACCCATTGGGAATTTGAAATGGAGTATATTATACCTGCTTCAAGAAATTTTTCAACCTCTTTTTTAACAACTTTCATAAGGGTTGGATTGAGTCTCCTTTGTGGCTGCCTAACCGGTTTATCCCCATCATCCAAAAGAATCGTCTTCATGAAAATGGAGGGGCTAACACCTGATATGTTATCCAAGGTTCGCCCGATTTCCCTGATATTCTCCCTAAAAAGATTCAAAATCTTTTTTTCATGTTCAAAAGCAAGATTATTAAAAATTATAATAGGTAATATCTCACCACTTAACAAGTATGAGAATTTTAGATTAGGTGGAAATGGCTTGAGTTCCAATGAAGGGGGATGATGTATAGATGGATAAATTGAAGGAACTGGATTATTTTCATAATTAACATCAATATAAGAATATACATCATCAAAATAGAAGAATAAAGCATCGAATCCATCAGCATACTCAACATCCATGTCATAATTAGAGTTCTCATGATCCAAATCAGAATATGAATCCATTTAAAAATTAAATCTAAGAGATTATTGTGCATTCAAAATAGGTGTGGAATTACTCTTAGACATAAAACTATAACCAATACTCATAATATCCCTAAGCATATGGCAATCAAATTACATGGGGTTTTTATTTTGCGGTTCAAAATGGGAGATAAAAAATGCAGAATGGTCCTCTAAGGGGTACTTCATGGAGTCCATAACATTAAATATCACAATTTAATCCCAAAACTCCATGGAAAGTGTACTCTCATTGAAATTTATTATAGTTTTTTCAGTTTTGAGTAAGGGTCTACCTAAGATAATGGGGGCATGATAACTTACCTGATCATCCTCTATGTTAAGCACGTAGAAATCTGTTGGAAAGATCATGTCTCTTACCTGGAAAAGTACATCCTCAAGGACTCCCGCTGGATATTCTGTAGCTCTATTCGCTAACTGCACCACTACTCTCATCGGCTTCAACTCACCAACCTATAAAGAAGATAAAACAGAGTGATACATTACATTTATAGAAGCTCCTAAATCACATAAAGCATCCGAAAAGTGTAACTCCCCTGTGGTGTATGGTATGGTGAATGTCCCCAGATCCTTGCACTTTGTTGGCATTGCTAGAGTTAGTGTAATGAGTTCTAACACATTCCTTCCAAGATTGATCCTCTCATTTCCCTTGATCCCTCTTCTATTGGTACAAATTTCTTGTAAGAATTTGGCATACCTTGGGATTTTCTTGATGGCTTCATGTAAAGGGTTGTTGATCTCTGCACGCTTTAATGTATCCAAAAATTCTTTTAAATCACATCTTCAACCATACTTTTGGTTTGAAAAACTCTATTTGTAAAAGTAATGGGTTTAGGAGGAATATCATCAATCCTTTTATTACCTTTATCTTTCTCCTTGGGTTGCTCATCAGCTGGTTTTGAATGGGGATTCTCTGGATTTGAGGTGAATTGTGTTGTAACGATAGGTGCAAATGTATCATTTTTTTGCTTTACAATTATTAATGTGATGGAACTGACATTCCCCTTGGGATTTGGAGTAGGTTGGGAAGAAAGATTTTCTGAGTTCTTACTTACTATTTCATGGAGGGTGGTGGCAATCTGGCTCATTTATGTTTTCAATTCCCTCAACTCCAAACCTTGACTCTTTAGCTCATTCTGTTGATTAAGAAAATTTTGATTCAAAAGATCATCAGTGTTAGAATCTACCTTGGGTGGGGGATTCCCTTGTTGCTATCTTGTTGATTCTTGGGCTTCAAATCTCCTTTGGGGTTGTTGGAAACCCTGCTAGTAAGGTGGAGGCTGCTGGAAGTTTTGTTGAAAAGGGGGCCTTTGTTGTTGTCTAGAGCTATAACTCATGTCTGATTGATCCTTCCACCCTTGGTTGTATGTTGGATCAAATGAATCAAACTTATTTTGGGGATATGGTTGTTTTTTCTACTGATATGGTCTCCCAGGAAACACTACTGCACAATCTTTTGTCTCTTGTAGTTGGGGGCAACAGTCAGTTGGGTGGTCTGTTTCAGAGAAAATTCCACATGGCCTCATAGGAGTGGGTTGGGATGTTTTTTTGAGCCAAATAAATCTAATTCACCATAGTGTTAAATTATTATAACTCGGTATCAATCAAATGACTCTCAAGAGAAGAAGGACTTAACTGATGTACTCCCCTAACATATGGAGTACCTCGATCACCAAATTGTTGGGAGTTTTGGTCCATCTTGTCAATTAATGCACGTGCAACTACTGGTGTATTGTCCACCAATTCTCCTCTAGCCATGGCATCTACCATGATTCTCTCCATAGGTGTGGGTCCTTCATAGAAGTATTAGATGACGATTTGCTCACTAATTTGGTTATATGGACAGCTTTCACATAACTTCTTGAATCGCTTCCAGTGCTCATACATTGACTCCCCTTGGGATTACTTGATCCTCGAGATCTACTTTCGAATGGATGTGGTACTTGAATCTGGAAAAAATATCTATAATAAAAGATGTTTCAAATCATTCCAACAAGTTACATCTTTAGGTTGTAAATAATACATCCAATCTTTCGCAGCCCCATCAAGTGAGAATGAGAATGCTCTTAGTTTGATTTGATCTTCAAATATATTTATTGATTTCATGGTTGAGAAAACCACATTAAATTTTTTAAGGTGTTCATTTGGGTCCTCACTAGATAATCCATTAAACTTTAGAAGAAGGTGCATTAACCCAAATTTTAGTTCAAAGTCTGATTCGAGATTTGGGTATGCAATACAATTTGGTTGATAATTAATATTAGGTGCATCCAATTCCCAAATAGTTCTATTGAGTTCATTTCCATTATTTTCAGCCACTGATTCTTATTTTACGGTTGAATTTTAATTGCTTCCAATTTCAATGTTTTGATAGTAGAGGAATTCTCCAACTGGTTGAATGTTGAAACTTCCCGTAGACTGAGAATGTATGATTCGAGCCCGAAGGCTACGTTCAGTATCAGGATCATGATCTAAGAGATACTCAATATTAGTTCATGTCATAAATTAAATAAAAATGAAAAGAATAAAAGTAGACCATAATATAATATAATATAATATGTTTGAGTTGAAAGTCCAAAAAGAAGAAGAAAATAAAAGAATAAGGAAAAAATCAGATTGGGTAAAGAAGGAAGAAAGAAGAGAAAAAGAGAATAAAATGTAAAATAAAATAAATACCTCTAATTGGTTGAAATAATTACTTTCCTCCCCAGAAACGATTCCAATTTGAAAGGCTCTATTGTGGGATCCCTCAAATGATTAATGGTTTTTTGGGGTACTTGGGTGCAACAGAGTGGATAACCAAGGTCGTCTCTCAAAGGAGGAAGTGAATTAAAACAACTTCATAAAAGTATTATAAAAATAAAATAAAATAGAATAAAAACACTACTTGAAAGTATGGGGTTTTTTTATCATTTATAAAAATAGTATAAGTTTTCTGGAATAAAATTGTATATTTTTTTGTTTTTATTTTTGAAATAATGTTTGATAAAAAAGACACAATAAGAAGATGTTTTTTTAGAAAATATTTTAAAAGACGCAATCGATCTAAATCCACCTATTCAATCATTTATTAATAATTATCATTTAAATTAATATCCACTTAATTATTATCCCTTAATTTTTTAAATCTTGAACCCTGTGAGAATTAACTTTACCATAAAGATGAAGTGAATTTAACCCTAGGCTAACTTCAGAACATGCAATCGCAACACCCTACTTTGATTGATGTTCTAAGGTTAGATTATGGTTAGTGGTAAATTAAGGCACATATATTCTCTGTAAATTATAATTAATTGAGTTTAGGTATTATATTTGAACACTACAAATTGATCTCGTGTGGTTTTGAATTACCAATTAAGTTCGCACTCTCACAATTCACACAATTCTCGGCATCGCGTGATTTGTGTTTATTGTAAAATTGCTTTCTTAGTTTCATTTAAATTAAAAACTCAATTAATAGATCATATTATGTAAATTATAGTATCTCATTTATTCAAAATAAATGAATAAATTAGGTGATATGTAGATCGATTACTAAAAATAACTACTCTTCCATGGGCGATGTAGTCATCGTAGAAACGTTTTGCATTTTCAAAGGTTTAGAGAGGGTAGAACCCAATATCGTTTCTACTCTTGATTCCAGCCCAATTAGTAAGATTAATATAATAATAAATTTAAACAAAAAATAATAAAAGATAATGAATAAAATAATAACAATGAAGTTTATTACACAAACAAAATCATTACAACATGAAGAAGAAGAACAAGGCTTCGTCGAAGGGATCCTTGCTTCAAGAGATACCCTTGTTGAAATGGTTGGATAATTGGAGTGGATTCACTTATCATCTACCCTAAACTTCCTAATTCACGTACCAACCCCTTAAAATGAGAAAAACACTAATTTATAGAGTGGAGGGGAGGCTAGGTTTAAAGAGGTTTCAAGTGTGAATGGGGAATCTCGACCAAATATTTTAATCCAACTTTCACCGCCCATTTTACCTCCAAAACCCATGAACCAGCTGTTCTTACATAATAAGTATTTGTGAAAAAATGGGTTTTAGAGATCCTCTAAAAATTGGGGCCCAATCCAAGTTTTTATGAAGAATTTATGGCCTAAATACAGAAATGATGTCTAATCTGGCGGGCCCATCCCACCTTTGGATTCATGGTCTATTTAGTCCAACCAAATGCATTATTTAGCTCTCAATTTCTGAACAAAATTTGTATCCCATTAAGTCAGGAACACACTTAAAAAATTTCAAGTTCAAATAATAAATATTAAAATATTTATCTTTGAAACACTACAGTGCACTATAAAGGGTAAAACTGGAATTTCCATCAAATTTTCAAATGAATGATCTAATCCCAAATATTTTATAAATAAATATATTTAACAAAATGTGAAGAAATTTTATCATTTATTATCAATAAAATATTCAATATAAATGTGTTTTATCAGTATCCCAATAAGAACTTAGTTTTGGACACACTTTAAACATTTTTTGACCAAGAAAAAACTTGACCTAGTGTGTCACGACCTGACCCTTACTAGGGATTGATACACAAATACCCCAAATCCACCTTCATATGTCAAGTCCTGATTATAACAATCTAAATAAATATCTAACATGTTGAGGCCTTTAGCTAATGTACATGTACACACACACCTAACCATCTCAATGCAGAAGTGCAGATGAATAAAAATAAAAAGATGCAACTGTTAGAATATAAACCAAGAATGAAAAACCTTCTGGAGGTAAAAAAGTATGATATTGTAAACTAGAAAAGTAAAGGAAAAAATACACACCCAACCAGAATAATCTCCCAACCTAAAAAAACTAGAAAGTAAAAGTGTTGAGAGAGTCTGACTCCGAATCTCCAAGCTTTGACCACCGTACGCAGTCCAATGCACTAAGTATCCTTAAGATACTCTATAGTCATAGCTGAACTGTGCATAGTCTATATAAAACATGACACATGCAGGTGAAGTCCAGGAAGGGGTGAGTATGCACATACCCAATAGGACACCCCAAAATCTGAAGGCAGAACAAAAAGAGACACGATAGGAATAGGCTGTAAACAGCTCAACCCAAAGCAAGAGAGTAAACATAATCCAACACATGGATATATATATATATATGTATGTATATGTTCAGTAAAATAATCCCAAATGATAGATAAATGATATTTTTATCTCACATCTGAGCCCAGAAAAGATTTCCAACAGTTCCAAAAGTCCATCGTTGATGCCCAACATCTCATGCGCCTGCCCAACATATAACATCCAAGTTAAGCCTCACCTCATCATTTTTCCACATAGTCATGAGGCACAATATATAGGTATATGACACATACTATGATACAATATAAGAGTGCCACTCAGATAGTCGAGGACTCATGCCATGTCTCTGCAGGAGGGTGCCAATCTAGTCATTAAGGACCCATGCCCAACCATGCTAGAGAGTGCCACTCGGATAGTCGAGGACTCATGCCATGTCTCCATAAGAGGGTTCCACTCTAGTTACTGAGGACCCATTCCTAACACGACTAGAGGGTTGTACTCAGATAGCCAAAGATCCATGCCATGTCTCCGTAGAAGGGTTCCACTTTATAAGTCTTTGGTGATCCTGCGTGATCGCTACCATCATCAATAGTCACCTAAATATGTGTCATGCCTAGAACATCTCTTATCATATATCCAAAGCCATTATGGAGGCCACCATTGTGTTTTACGTGAAAAAACACTTAGGATAGACTAATCATGGGTCAAAATCTGAGTCCAAACGAAGGATATACGAGAAGTTAAAGTTTTCTCAAAAGGGAACAAGGGATACACAACGTGTAGGGGAACCACATGACATGTGTTCTCACTCTTTCCTCTATTCTTTTCCTCACCATCACATGGACCCCAACCCATTTATAAGTACACGATGTGCAGGTGGACTACACTATGTGTCTAAGCTACCCGGGGTCGAGCCGTGTTCTTCTGGCCGTGTCTGTGTACTTTGGAACACGATGTATGGCTGGACGTGCTCATGCCTGTGTACTCCTAGAGTACACACTGAATCTACTGGTACAAGTTTAAATGGTGTGTGGGGGCCCCCGCATGATTTTTTATACTTATAATTCGTTGAAACCCTAGCCACTGCAGTCAAGGACCGACACACCGTGTGTTCTTCAAACTACATGACGTGTAGTTGGGATTTTCCAAAATTTTAGATCCGGTCACCGCACTTTAGATCTGGTTATTCCACCTTTGAATTCAACCTCATTTCTTCCCTAAAATGGTCAATCTAACTCCAGCCAATGGATTCCAGCATTCAATGGCCAGAAATGGAATCTCGCTCATTCCTATGAAAACCTGTATGCATCGTCACACCTCCACTCGATTCCATCGCCACCATCGGTCTTGGATCTCAAATCTATGAAAAACAACACCCATTATTCCATGATTCATCTGAAAATCCATCCATGATCACTATTCCATTCATCATACATGAAACCTTCATGAATCCTGGGATCTGATCGGGCTCGATCCCTCCCGACAATGTCGAATCGCGACGTCGTGGTCCAACAATGAATAACATAAAGAAATTTGGGGAGAAAGACATAAAAAACAAATATTTGTCGATCTTTGCTAGGTGTTTTTGGTTAATGATCATGAAAGAGGATATCCAAGGTGAGAAACAAATGAATAATCGATATAATTTTAGTACATGGGTGCACGGAACATCTAGTAATTGGCACAGATCAAAGAAAGACTTGATCATGCTAAATCAATTTAATAAAAAAGGGAATAAACCATGAATTAAATATTCCTACCTAGAGATCGGATTTTTTGTTGTCAAAGAATGCACTTTACAATGATTGGGAGGAGTCGTTGTGTTTATTGCACTTCAATCTTCTCTGATCCAAAGTATCATCATCATCTATTTCGATTCACCAATGGAAGGAGAGAAAGAACATTGTCGATCCTCCCAGGATTTATGCGGCTAACCCTAGAGGATTCTATATAGAAGTGTATTTATAAAAATTAGAATAGGTTAATTTAATTAAAATAAATAAATTTAATTATTTATGTTAACTAAATGCACCCACTAACACTTTCTATTTTCAAAAACCCCACACCGACCTATTTTAGGTCACACCTAGGATAAAAATTTCATTTTAGACTCAAAAGTGGTCTCAGATTTATGATATGAGATTTATTTTAAGAGTTACCCCATTTCCTTTAGGAAACTATGTGCGCGTAATATAAAATATATTTAATATTTTTGTAAAATCAATTTTGAGCACACCAGGCATCAGAATCGAACACTGTCTCATCCCTCGGATCTGAAAATATATATAGAAATATTTAAAAGTCTTAAAAGGGAAAAAATGGGTCTCTACATAATTCCCTCCTTCAATATTTTCATCCCCAAAAAGCAAAAGTACACAAAAATCTCGGGATAATGATCCCACATATGGCTCTCCCACTCCTAGGAACTCTCCTGCACATTCCCATTCTTCCATAAAATGTGAACCAAGGGGATGTTTTGTCCACATAGGGTCCTCTCCTGTCGATCATAGATCACCACCAGGTTCTATGAAAAAGTGGATTTGTTCTCCATATCCAAATCGCCCCAGTCAATAATTTCTGTGGGGTTATGTACGTATCTCCTCAACTACGACACATGGAAGATGATGGGCACGCACTCTAACTGTGGTGGTAGGTAAAGGCAGTAATAAATCTTTCCAAACCTATATACGATCTCAAACGACCAAATGAATCTCAAGGATAAATTTCCTCCTTGGTCAAATATCTGCGGTCCTCATCGTGGAGAGACTCTTAGGAAAATGTGGTCTCCATGCTTGAACTCTAAGGAACTACAATTTCAATCTGCATAAGATTTATTCCTACTATAAGTTTTCCTCATATGCTCATAGATGACTTGGACCTTCTTTATCGTCATATGAACCAACTCTGGACCCATAATAGACGTCTCACCGATCTTTGTCTAGCACAAGGGCGACCTGAAGGGTCTCCCGTATAGGTCCTTGAAAGGTGCCTTACTGATAGTAGAGTAGTAGCTATTATTGTATACAAAATCTACCAAGGGAATGTGATCCTCCCATCTTCATCCAAAGTCTAATACATAATCCCTCAACATATCCTTCAACACCTGGATAGTGCGTTCGGTCTGCCTATCTGTCTGGGGGTGAAGATTGTACTCATTATCATTTGGCTCCCAAATGTATCCTGGAAGCTTCTCCATAACCGTGATGTAAACTACACATAATTATTGAAAAAATATCCAAGGGAACCCCATGAAGGTGAACAATTTCCCATACGTACATATTACCAAACTCTCCACCGAACTTTTCTCCATGCTAGCAAGAAAGTGTGATAACTTTGTGAGTTGGTCAACTATCAACCAAATAGAATCACGGACCTTCACTGTCCATAGAATCCTTGTTACAAATTTTATGGATATTCTAGCCCACTTCCACTTTGAGATCTCAAGGGGCTGTAACAAACCTACTAAAACTTGGTGCTCAGCCTTTACCTACTGATAGGTGAGGAACCGAGAGATGAAATTTTCTATGCTTCATATCATGCATGCCCACAAAAACTGATGCTAAATATCTCTTTATATCTTCCCCACACTAGGATATACAAATAAAGTAGAAGTGTAGAACTCTCTCATTACCTCCTCTTACATTGTGAGTGGGACCATCTCCTATCCCTAGAAAAGTATGACATGATTCCCTCCTTCAGAAAATCCATCGGGTGAATCTCCTATGGATATCAGGTCATGAAAGACCTCAAAATTGATGTCTCCCAAGCGGGACTCTCTCACATGCTCGAAAAGTGGAGGATTCAACACCATCAACTAGAGAAAATATACACCCTCTTTCTCAACTAGGGTTAGCTACAAGGAAACCAACTACTCAAAATCCCCCTACACCAAGAGAGCCCGAGACTTCCTACTAAGGGAATTTTCTACCATGTTTTCCTTCCCTAGAGTATAGGCTATCTCAAATTCATAGTCCTATAGGAACTTCTACCAGCGCTGCTATCTCAGGTTAAGTCTCTATGTGTGACGATATACTTGAGAATCTGGTGGTTTGAACCAGAAAGTGCTCTCCCACAAGATAGTGTCTCTATATCCTCAAGGCGAAGACTACCGCTTCCAGATCTTGGTTATGAGTCACATAGTTCTTTTTTTGGGTCTACCTCGACCCATATAAGATAACTTCCTACCACTTCATCAACACATAGCGTATCCCATATCCTAAGGCATCGTAATACACTACGTACTCTATGCCCTCCTTTGGTAGTCTCAACATAGGATCACTCGTCATACTCAACCTCAACTCCTCAAAGGCACTCTGAAACTTTTCAGTCCATGAAAATGACTACCCTTTCTATATTAGGGTGGTAAAAGGGGCTAAAATCTTGGAGAAGTCTTCCAAAAACATCTAGAAACACCCTGGAAATCCAAGAAAACTCTTCACCTCTGACATGATCTTGGGTGGCTTCCAAATAATCACTGCATCGATCTTTGTTGGGTCCATAACTAAACCAAGCTCAGAGATGAAATGCCCCAAGAATGGAACCTCATGAATCCAAAAATGGAACATTGAGACATTACCATAAAAATGGTACTTTTGAAGAAAATATAAGTCCATCCTCAAGTGCTCTGCATGCTCCTCCTCTGACACAAAGTATATGAGTATGTCATCGATGAAGAAAAAAAGATGGTCCATGCACAGTTAGAAGACCCAGTTCATCAAATCCAAAAATATGATGGGGGAATTTTTTCACACCAAAATGCATCAATAGGAACTCATAGTGTTCACAATGACATTAGAATGCTAGCTTCAGAATATCATCCCCATGAACCCCTAACAGTTGGTAGCTGAACCAGAGATAGATCTTTAAGAACCATCTCACACCATGAAACTAGTAAAAGATGTCATCAATCCTCAGAGATTTGTACTTATCCTTTATTTTGGTCTGGTTCAGGAAACTGTAATCTATGTAAATCCTCAAGCTCCCATCCTCCTTTTTCATGAACAACACTAGAGTTTCCCAGGGGGACACACTAGGTCTGATAAAACCCTTTGTTTGAAGGTCCTACAAATACAACCACAACTCCTAGAGCTCAGTAGGGGCCATACGATATTCCATAGAATATATCAAGGTGTTCCTAGGATGTAACTCTGTAAGGCCCCGAAAATTTTAAAAGAGTAAATCTTTATTCGACAGTGTATATGACATGCAACACCAAGCGCATAAGGGAATATAATATCCTGAGACTTTATAGTATATTGACTATTTACAATATATTATATATATTTCAATTCACTCAAACACTATGTTACATTAACTTTTAGGAAATAATTACCTTGTTCGGTAGTTTACGTTACAAGTAAGGCCGAGTTTTACCGAACAACAATATATTATTAAAATATTATTAAAATAAGATATAATATAACCGTTAAATTAGAGGTTATGAATAGTAATAACTAACTTATAAAAATATATGGTTTACACAACTATAAAATGAATTAAATTCTTAAAATTTAATTTTAAATTAATATAAGAACCATTCAAATATAAAGGGAATTTTTTATAGAAAATAATTTTTATGCTCAAAAAACTGTTTTATCCTAATAAAGTAAATTAATAAAAAATTATGATTAATATTAATGTAGTATATATATATATATTATATTCAATAAAATATTTTTAAAATTTATTCAACATATTTGATAATTATAATATAAGAACAAACCCAATATTTTTCCTAAAAATCAATATTTTTCTAAAGGCACTTTTAACTGCCTTTCAATGGAGAGCCTTTTTAAATCTATTTTTTGGAAATTTTATAAATTATAGATTTCAAAATAAACTTTATTTTTGAAATAATAACATAAAAATTAGCTTATGGTGAATTTTTGGTATTTTTCTATGAGGTTTTATTTTTTGACGAATAATGAGAAATACTGACTTTTAATTCAAAATTGATTTTTCATATAATTTATTTATAAGGTTAAATTATGTTTTTTATTGATTTTAAAGTTCAATTATATTAATTTTAAATATATTAATCAAATTTAAGTAACTCGAATCAATTTAACTTTTACATTTTATATAAAAACTTAGTAAACTTTTGAACATTTTTACATTAAAAACCCACTTTATCGTCTTATCTATGGGATTAAATTTAAATTAATTTCTTCCACTTCTGTGATTGTAATTTCTAAAAAAAAATTCATATTTTGAATACATATAATTTATAATTTATAATAAGTTAAAATTAGTTTTTGACTAAAAATATTAGTGAAAGTGAATAAAATTAATTATAGTGATTAAGAGAAAACTTAGCTTAACAAAAGACTAAACTTTTAACCTAAGGGACAAAATAACCTAAAAAATTATCCAAATTCCATTTTATGTTAATATTTTGACCCTATACTCCATTTTCTCAAATTTTACAATTATTTTAACCACTTTATATGGAAAAAATGTGGGTGAAATTCCTTTTTAAAAAATTTACAAGAATGCCACTCTTCCTCCACTATAAAAAGGCACACACCCCTCCCACTCATTCACACCTCTCAAAAAATTTGAATTACCAAAAATCTAATAAAATAATCTCACAAAACCCCTAACCTCCTCCCAAAATCCTCCCTTTTGGCATAAATCCATCCAAATAATCCCTTTGGTGCAAATAAAAAAGAGTTACCCAAAGAAGAGGTAACATATTTCCTCAAGCTCCTTTGTTTTATTTTCATTATACATCCCTAAAATATTATTATTCTATGATTATATAATAACCATATTATCCTAAATATACTGATATGTTTTCATTCTAAGGTTTATACCAACACTTAAACACACTTTAATCTAATGGGTAACAAACTTATCATTCCTGTGTACGATGAACTACCGCCTCACGAAATGATGTTGTTCATTCTTCCTTTATCACCTATCATGGTTTGAATTATGATGGAAACATTATTTATATATGATATATATGCTATTAATTATTATGTTTTTTAATTTTTATATAAAACACACCTTCATGTTTTCCATTTTGTTTAAATACGATAACATCGTTTGTGAAAGTGTGGACTACCGCCTCCTCAAAGCGATGTGATTCATTCACACTATAAACAGAATGTATAAAGGTTGTTTTTAATAAAAATATGTGAAATATATGACATAAATATGATATTGTACTTATAATATACATATAAATATATATTATTTACTTTTCATTCTTTTAAATATGTCAAAGAAACGAAAGTAGCATTCATGCGTGCGTACCACCTACTGTCTCCATGAACGGTGCATTTCATTTCCTATATCCAAACTTTATAGATTATTCTAAATACATATATAATGAATATATATGATATTTACATCATTTTTACATTATTTATATTATGAAAACAAGATATAATTAATAATAACAACAAGTAACAATTCAAAACATACTCGAAAAAAATTCAATTATGCTTTATGGTAAAAAAACACCCGAAATAGTGGAAATAATGAAAGATTGTTAACAAAAGGGAAACAATATATTAATAAAATATAATATATTAAATTATAAATATTATTATGGTTATATTATAAGTTTGTGATATTTTTAAAACCATTATACAAGAAGTTAATAGATGTTCACCTAAAAGGAAATGCAAGGTAAGGGATTCTTGTATCACTTTCCTTTTCATGAGGTATAAACAATTTTACACACTCAATTATTTTGTGTGGTGTGTATACTGAATCTATTTTATTTTATATCATGAATAATTTTATATTCACGCTATTTATAGTTTCATTTTAAATTATTTCTTTCATTTGGATTATAATTCAAAAGTTACCAAGTAGTAAGGGACTTCGTCTCAATTTCCATTCTTTGACGCATGATTTATTATTATGCACCTAATTTATTATATATGGTGTAAATACTACCACTTTGACATTTAATATCATGATTCATTTATTATTCATGATATTTCTAGTTTTAATTTTAATTAATTCATCTAACGGGATTTGCACTTAAAGTTACCCAAGTGGTAAATAAATTTCATAAACCAATTCATTTTCATTGGGTTATATTAAATCCTCATTATCGTTAATATTCTAGGATTAAGTGTATAATTAATTTTAATATCTTTTTATATATTTAAACTTATTTTATATGGATTTAAATTATATAAACACAATCAATTCATTAATTAATCTCACTACAATGTTATGACCATTTAAGGGTTTATTTCACAATATCATTCTAATCGAGATTTCTTATTATTGAAATTCAATTAAAGGAATTTATATAAATTTTTTTAAATAAACCCTTTAATTTTCTTATTCTCTAGTTTTTAATATCATTTTTCAAGTAATAATACAATTTTCCCAATCTTTGGTACTCAAAATGTTTTAGAAAATATTTTTAAAAAAACCTGACTTCATTTCTCTCTTTTATCAGAGAACCTTTTTTCTTCTAAAATAATGTTTCATTAAAATGTTTTAATTTTTTAACCTTTTAAAAATGATTTTTAATGTCATTTTACCCCTTTTTTCTTTTAAAAATGTTTTCAAAGGAATCTCCTTGTCATTTTCCAAACAATGAATTTTCCTAACATTTTCACCATGAAAAAGAAATATTATTTTTTACCTTGTATAACATGTACAAATTTACCCACTATAATTTCGTAAAATCTTCCTCTTCAAGTTTAAAAGGTTAATTTTTAAATAAAATGTTATCAAAATCGATTTTCAAATAAAAATATTTTCAATTTTTTTCAAAATAAAAAGGATATTTTCCTCAAGAAAGTTTTTAAAAAGATATTTTTATAGTATTTCTATTCATCAATGACAAAAAACCTTTATTTTTACTCCAATTGGAATATTTTGTATTGATACCATCCTTATTCTTCCTTTAGATGGTTTATGATTGATTTTTTCAAGGATAGTAATTACATTCACTTCCATGATTCATTTTTTTAGTCCCCTTGAAATATTCAATTTCCTATGATCATTGAATTTCCCCTAATTATCCATATCATTTAGCATGGATATTACTATTACCTAAACTATATACCATTTTTACATATGGTGTCTAATTTGACAATTATTTGGGGAAATATTGATAAATCTGTATTCTTTATTCAATATAGATATTTGATAAGGCATATTGTTTAAATCGATTACTCGATATAAGGAATGTTTTGATAGGTAGTGACAAGTGGGGCCTAGAATTTATATAAATACTTGATGAATTTATAGGTTTTCATGAGACAAATAATTTTCAATAATTAAAAAGGTTTAAACATGTAGTTTTAAACTGTCTTATGAAAGGTCTTGAAGGTATAGGTTTTCATGTGCCTAAGAAAAGACATCCAATAATTAATAATTTCCTTCATTTTGATTTAGTTATTATTTATCCATGAAATTTTTTGTTGATATATCTATGGATGCATTCTATTATCAGTTAATTGATTAAATCGCATGTGTTTTAGTTTCTTACCTTTCAAAATTGACTATACCTTATCCAGCTATTTAAATGACATGTTTTTTCAGTTATTTACCTTTCCATATTTTTTACGCACTTCCTTCTTAGTTTATTAATTATATGTCATGTTTCCTTTATTATTACCTTTCCATATCAATTATTCTCATTAATTGGTTATTTATTCCACTATACTTTACCCTTATTGAGCATTTGAGATCACCCTTATTTTTTTTCCTTTCCCCAGGAATCCAAGAAGTATACTAGGAAATATATTTAGGGATATGATAAGTAGGGATAAAGTTATCCTCAAAAGAAAAAAATTATGTTTTAATTAGTGTATTCATTTGTAATACAAGATTTGTGTATGTATTTGGTTTACCAATACTACTAAACTAATTGGTCCTTTAGGTTTCATTTCCTTCTAATCATTCCAATGTAATGGTAGTAGACACCATATCCAAGCTTACTAGGGTTAGGGTTCTATAGTTGGTATCAAAATAAGTTTAGTAGAAACTTTGAGAACTAGATTTAGGGAAGCATAGATTAGATAATGTAACTCTAAGGTATAATTTGAGGATAAGTATAGAAGAACATTCAAAAGTTTCATTTAGATGTAGATTATATGGGTTTTCTAGAAATACATCTCTGTCTAGATACTAAAAGTGGATGTGGTTCTTGTACAAATGCACCTAGGGGTAAAAACTCTGAAAATATGCATTCATCCTGACTCGTGTGTAAGTTGGAACATGATAATGGGTCTTACTGTGCACCTAGTTTGACACTTCCAAAGGTTATTCTTAGGATAATTTACATTTTATTTAAATACCAATATGAAGTATTTGAATAAACAATGACAATGAATGGACTAGGTTAAACCTTAGACAAAGGAAGGACCTATGATGAAATAAAATGGATTAAGTATTTATGTTTTGAGGTTATATTGAAGACCATAGTTAAATGTATATTTAATTATTAAATTTCAAGGAAGTACATCATATTTATTTTGGAAATTATATCAATACGGTTTTAGAAAAGGATAACCTATATGCTGAGTGACAACCCATCAAGCCTGGTAAGGCCATGGGATTTGAACCCACAACCGAAGGATAATAAGGGTTTAATGCCAACCACTGACTTACGCAATGTGCCGATTAATTTGTCATTATTTTTAATTAAATAATTTAACAAATAAATATTAATGATGAATCATAGTGTTAATTTTTAGGTTTATAGATGAATTTCTTAACTATATTAGTTTTATAAAATAGGTAGAGACAAATGTAAAGCCTTGTTTTATGGTCTTTACGATTCGTTAAAAGTTTTTTTAGTGCTTTAGGAATCAAAGTTAATTTTTGGATATCTATTTATTGAATTAAGAGATAGATTATAATTTGATCAAATCACAAAAAAAGATTAAATTTTTCCTATGAAATTGAAACATATCAAGTAAATATGTTTCTTTATATTCTTGGTTAATAAAATAATTCCTCAACATTAGGAAAATAATCTTGAAAAAAAATGTTATCCTAATAGCTTAATTTTTATTGAATCGACAGTCTTCTAAATCATCAAAGATTTATGTATTTGAGGTCCTCAAATTTCCATTTTACATTCACTTGTTTGTGATTGATGAACTTAATCACTCCCTATAAATATTTACACTTTTCCTCCATGTATGTATCTCCACTTACCACTAATGTTCTTATACTTAGAGACCTAGTTATATGTTAGTCCATGTGACCTTTGCACTTCCCATTATCTCATTTATATAATATATTTTATGAATCCTTATCATGATGTGTGATTCCAAAATAGGAAATATAAAAAAAATTACTAAGATTGAGTTTAAATTGCGAGGAAGTAATTTAATTAAGGTGGGGAGAATGTAACACCTCAAAAATTATAAAAGTGTAAATTTTTATTTGATAGTGTGTATGAAACGCAACACCAAGTGCATAAGAGAATATAATATTCTCAGGATTTATAGTATATATACTATTTACAATCTATTCTATATATTTCAATACATGAAAACACTATGTTATCTTTCCTTACACGCAAGAAAAAACTTGTTCAATAGCTTGCGTTACACGAAAGACTGAGTTTTACCAAACAATAATATATTATTAAAATATTATTATAATAAGATATAACCTCGCCATTAAATTAGATATTATAAGCACAAGAGCCTCAGCCTAGTTAGTGAGGACTCGAAAAGTTCATCCAAGAGACCTGAGATCAAATCTGGGTGGAGACATATTTCCAAGTACTATAGCAGTACTATAGAAGACACCGTAATAGGTACTGTTTGGTACTGTAGAAGCTGGAACTATTCATATGTTTGGGCTTTCGGGCCACCGGTTTGGTCCTTGAGTCCTTCAAGGCCTTTGGGCCACCCAAGGACTTCAAGCCAGTTAGGCTTACGAGCCACCTCAAGGACTTTGGGGCACATTAAAGTTGTTCTTAAATGGGCTAGGAAGACTCTGCAAGGAACAAGATCTAGATGAGGATTCAAAGAAAGAACATTCACCAGAGCATAGATAATGGATTTAGAAGAATGAGAGGGTATGAAAATTTCCATTGATACTAGCCTATGCATGCACGGGAAGCCTAGATAAACAACCATGAAAAGGTGGAGAGATTACATCATGATGTAGATGTCGGGGAGTGGTAGTTTTAAGTAGTTATTATCAGAACCCGGATCTTCTTTTCAGGTATGGATCTTATTTCGGGTTGATTTTGAGGAAAAAGGGAGAATTTGGAAATTTTATAAGTACACTCTATGTACTCAGGAGGACATGCATTGTACCTGGTTGTCGTGCATAACTATGTACTAGCCATGTAATGTCCAAGTACATGGCCATGTAGGTGATCTGGAAGACCACCTAAATCGGGGGCCTATTGAGGCTAGTACACGGTGTGTACGTTAAATGAACACGTTGTGTACTTTTATTTTTTATTTTATTAATCGGCTCAGGTTCACGTATCATCTCTAGAACTTCTTTCTTCTTCCATTGTCTCATATAGGAGAGTGACGTACGACTGAAAATCTTTGAGCTCCTCCCATTCCTCCATTCGAGCTCCGATTGAGATGCCGCTAGGTGCGTTGGATTCCCATTGGTGAGTTCTCTCTTTCCCTAGAGCCTCTCTTCCTGATTTCTCCTCTCTTGTAAGTTATTAAAGGTAGAATTATTTTGACCATTTTGTAGATCTATGGCGTTCTAGGCTGATTCAAGGGTCGAAGTTCAAGAGTGTTCATCGTACAACATCGAGGTAGGCATTTTATGCCTTTATTCGATAGTATTTGGATTATATATGGTTAAAGTGACAAATACCCATGTTTGGGGTATTGCGTGTTTTGGATTTTGACCTTGTTTAATACCTGCTACGGTTTGGTAGTTTGATTAAGGGTTGTTGTGCATGAATAAGTTTTTATACCCTTGTTTATGAGACACCCCTTGGATGCTTACCCTTTTTTGAATATTATTGGTTATTTGGTATAGGTTTTCTATAAGGAATACCATGTTTCAATGCCTTGAGTTTCTTAGGATGGAGTTGATTGGTTATATGGGATGCCTGTTTTTTATGCTTGATTAAAGTTGATCCATATAATAGTTTGAATTTCATGTAGAGCCTTTAATTAATGTTATATGTATGTTGATCTTCCTTGGACCATGAGAGCCTTGGAACAGGAAAACTATGGGGATTTCCATGTTTATTTACACAGGACCGTGAGAACTTTGGTGTAGATTTTGACCTAGGGGGTATTGACCATTAGAGCTACCCGGAGGTTGTTTATGATTATTTACACTACATTGACCCAGGGGGTATTGACCGTGAGAGATACCCGGAGGTCATGTGTAATTTATTTAATTCTATGTTAAACTAAAGAGGTCAAACCATGAGAGATTTACTAAAGGGTTGTTATGAATGTTTGATTGGATGATTGTGATGAGTCTACTAAGCCAAAGCACAAGCTTTGACTCGGTCTTACTTGGTTGTTTAGACGGTCTTCTAAGACGTCTGTTGTTACTATTACTTGGAGGGACATAGAGCTTAGTCTAGATCTTGTGATGCATTACTCAATGGTTTGAATAATTAATAAATGGAAATGAATTTAATTGAAAAATGTAGGATTGTTTACTTTTGAGTGCTTCCTAGTTTATTGCTTCATTTTTCATATTTTCCTGTTATATATATTCAATGAGAGTTAGGCACAGATATTTTGGTGGTTGCCTAATTGGATTCATCTCACACCATGTTTGGGTCATGATTTTTTACCCAAAAATATTATATGGTTGCAGGTATAGAAAATGTAAATCACCCTTCTTCATCAGTTACTTGATTGTTGTTGGATTTGGAGAGCATGAGACCAAGATGAGACTTGAAATGATGTTGGAGTTTACTATTTTCTGTACTTTGGTTTCAGTATTATATTTCCATCAGTGTGACTTGTTTAGCTACTTTCCTAGATACTTTTGACATGCATAATTATCTATATATATATGATGTAGTTGTTTATAGTATCAGTCTCCCACTGTTTAATTTTTTTGTATGGCATTACTGCTTCTACTATTGGTTATTATTTGTTATTCTGTTATGTATACTCTACCAATGAGGGAATAGTTTCCCCATTATCAATCCTTGGCCCTCGCTGCTAGTTGGCAGCCTCTGGCATTTGTGGAAATGAACTTGAGGTCATGTGACCAACTGGGTTCGGGGGACCTTTGGGTGGCACCCAGAACTAGGATGTTACAAAGTGGTATCAGAGGCAGGTTTCTTTTCTTCTTTGTCTTACTATTTGGAGCCTATAGATAGAGATATGAAGGAATGGTTTGTTGGTAATAAGTTGTTCCTGGGAGTAGCTAACCCGTGTACTGGGAGTACACATTGTGCCATAAAAACTATGTATCTGGCTATGTGAACAATGACACGGTTGGATGAAACCTAGATTGTACACGCCGTGTCTCATTTATGTACGTCGTGTAGAGTCGACTGTGTAACTAGCAGTGTGACCAATGACACGGGTCGATGAGACTTAACTGGAACACGACATGTCTAGGGAGAACGTGCCATGTAGTGTTACACCAGAAGACCCCATGTGGTTTAGACATGTAGAAGTACTTGGTCAGGTGGAATAATTGAAGTACATTCCATGTCTAAAAAGGTACATGCCGTGTGTAAGGGTGTTACATGACTAGGTTGGAAAGAGGTACACTCCCATGTAAGGATTAAATTGAACACACCATGTGGAGGTTATAAATTCTATGTAACCCTGTTTTGTAAAACTTTAATGATTTATTATTCTATTCCTTTCTTGCACTTCTAAGTTTTAGTCCTTGATAATCTTAAACTGATGTGTTCACTTGACCTTGTAGAGCCATTCCCCCAAGACATCCTTTGGATGTACGCTAGGTGCAGGGTGATGACCAAACACTAGAATAGATAGATCAAGAACTACTAGTATATCCTCCCATCATTCCCATCTTGGCACCAGTTGTTATACCGGACACTGGTGTTGATGCACAGTTCTGTGAAGACTTTATGAGGATGATATAGACTTTTCAGGGAGCACTGCATCCTACCCCGTCTATGGAAGAGTTTACGAGGGTGTTCTAGTAGAATCATCCTACCAACTTCTCAAGATATGAAGGATAATAGGTTGCAGAGCCATATTTGGATTCCATGCTTGTTGTTTTTGAGCATCTAGAGATGCCTTCAGAAATGAGGGAGAAGCTTGCGATATACATGTTGCATGATTCCTCCAAGAGATGGTGGGATGTTATCACACAAGCAAGATGTCATTGGGATATGGCATGAGGAGAGTTTTAGAGGACCTTATATGACTATTTCTATCCTAAGATGTTGAGGGATGATTGAGCTTTAGAGTTCATGCATTTGGAGTAGGACGCTCATTCAGTGATGGATTACTCTTCTTGTTTCACAGAGCTTCAGTGCTTCACACTTGCTTTGGGAGGTGACGAGTTATCATTTTCCAGGTGGTTTGAGTATGGTCTTAGGTATGACATAAAATCATAGGTGAATGTATCCAAGATGACTTTAGTAATGACTATAGTAAACCAAATGTAGATTACTGAGCACAATCTGAGGGAGTTGGGAGCAGTGAGCCAGGGTGATTCAACATCTAGGGCTGGTACTCCTTTGACTGACAGCATGAAGTGCCTTAGGGAGACTTCATGTGGTGATTCCAGTAGCAGGGATGTATCTACAGGTACCAGGTGAGGTGATATCAGTGTGGAAGGACTGGACACACGAGACCTCAATGACCAAGAAACCCAGTTGAGTATTGAGCTTGAGGCAAGATGGGTCATCTTCAGCGTTTTTTCTGGTTTTTCTCACCAGCATCTAGTGAAAGGGGATCATCTATGACTCCACGTTCAATAGAAGGACCACCAGTTTCTCCTCAGTCAGGGAACTGTAGTTCTTCAGGCTATTCAGGCTGAGGAGGGGGTTATGGTTGTGGTAGTCAGACTTCAGGTTTTCAGCGATAGTAGGGTGGATCAGCACAGGGTTGTCAGGTAGGGTCGCGGTACAGGTCAAAATTTTGCAGTAGGGAAAACCTAACAGGATAAGGATCCCAGAACCTCTATGGTTAGAGGTACGATTCTATTTTCCTTAATTTTAACTTATGTTCTTTTCGATACAAGGGATTCCCATTTTTTAAACCCTTTTCCATTATGGAGAGACTTGGGCTCTGTACCTTTCATTCTAAGGATGTTATGATGCTAGACACTCTATTGTGGATTAGGATGGCTAGTGTATGTTAGTGCAAGGAGTTACCTATCGAGTTTAGTGGGTGTCACTTCTTATGGGACCTCTATTTCTTAGAGATTACAAGATTCAATTTCATCCTCGGAATGGACTAGTTAGTATCTTTTTAGGCCTTTATTGACTACTATCACCGCATGGTGAGTTTTATGTCACTAGAGGGAAGGTATTTTCTACACAAGGTTGAATGGGATGTTTGGAAAAGAAGAACTGGACCTGAGCATCATGGGTTGGGAGGAATTACATCCCAGATTGCTAGTTTATATCTGAATGACTAGAGGACTTCATAGATGGTCTTTCCTCTAGTGGTGGATCATTTTAGGGATGTATTCCCATATGACTTGTCAGGTTTACCTCTAGAACATGAGGTATATTTCTCTATTTATCTTGTTCCTGGAGTGGAACCAGTGTCCATTCTTCCGTATAGGATGACTACACTAGAGTTACATGAGCTCAAGAAGTAGTTACAGGTGTTGCAGACAAAGGGTTTCATCTGACCCAGTACTTCTCCTTGGGGTTCGCCTATTATTTTTGTAAAGAAGGCAGACGATACCCTTAGACTTTGCGTGTATTTTTTGAATCTGAACCAGTTGATGGTCAAGAACTGATATCCCTTGCCGAGGATTGATGATCTCTTTGATAAACTTTGAGGGGCCCAGGTATTATCTAAGATTTACTTGAGATCCGGTTATCATCAGTTATGCATTATACCATCAGATATACCTCTTACATCCTTTCAGAAAATGTATGGTCTATAAAAGTATTTGGTTATGTTGTTCAGTCTCACAAATGCACCAGAAGTTTTCATGTCACTTATGAAATGAGTGTTCCATCCTTACTTGTATTCTTTTGTGGTTGTCTTCTTGGATGATATCTTGGTGTACTCTCACACTCGACACAACCATTCCACCCATCTTGAGATCATTTTGAGTATACTAAGGGAGCATCATTTGTATGTTAAGCTATTAAAATTACACTTTTGGATGGAATAAATTCACTTCTTGGGTCATGTTATCTCAGAGACAGGAATATCAGTAGACCCAGATGAAGTAAGAGTAGTAGTTTCCAGGGAGAATTTGAAGAACGTCTTTGAGGTACATAATTTTATAGGTCTGGATAGTTACTACATTCATTTTATTCAGGACTTTTTATGCTCAGCAACACCACTGATGGGCCTGACTAAGAAGGCTTAAAATTACTTATGGGCAGATTTCTGTAATTCAGTGTTTTAAGAGCTGAAAGGGAGATTTACTTCAGCACCGATACTAATTTTTCTAGATCTAGGAAAGAGTTACACCATTTACTATGATGCATTAGGTATTGGGTTGGGAGTAGTGCTTATGCTAGGGGAAGGAGTTGTTGCATACGGGTCTCGGCAGTTGAGGCTACATGAGAGGAATTACCCGACGCACGGTCTCGAGTTTGCTGCAGTTGTGCATGATTTTCATTGTTGGAGATATTATCTTTTGGGAGATCATTTTGTAGTATTCACTAACCACAAAAGTCTCAAGTATATCTTTACTCAGTGTGATATGAATTTAATACAGTGAATGTGGGGTGAGTACCTTTAGTCTTTTGAATTTGAGCTTGCCTACATGCATGGTAAAGGCAATGCAGTGGATGATGCATTGAGAAGGAGGACTCAAATACATGCATTTGAAGAGTCTAGTAGTTATTGGAAGATTATGACTCTATTCTCTGATATGTATTTGTAGGTTCATGATAGATAGGGGAAGACTTTTCTTTCTTCTATTACTGTTACCTCTACTCTACTAGATTGAGTGTGAATGAGGAAGATATCAGATTATGAAGGCCTAGTCTTATAGGTGAGCGTGTTAGGAGAGGACCCTACTCCTGGGTGAACTGTAGGCAAGGACAAGATCTTTCATTTTCATGGATGCATATGGGTGTCAGCAAACATATGCAAGGAATTACTGAGATATTTTCATTCGTCAGTTTGGATAGTTCATCCTGGTGTCACCAAGATGTATCGAGATCTACACCATCAGTATTGGTGGCTAGGCATGAAGCGAGATGTCGCAAGTTTTTTTGTGAGATATTCCACCTGTCAGTAGGTGAAGGTGGAGCATCAGTGACCGAAAGGGATTTTACAACAGTTACTCATTCCTGAGTGAAAGTGGAATGGTGTCACGATGTATTTTGTGATAGGTTTACTGAGGTCTCATCAAGGGAATGATGCAGTTTGGGTTGTTATCAACAGGATCATGAAGGTTTCACACTTCCTTCTAATTGAGGAGACCTTCAGTTTTAGTGATCTTGGAAGTTTGTACATCTGAGAGATTGTATGATTGCACGTGGTTCCACACTCTATTGTTTCAGACAGGGATGCCTGGTTTACTTCTTGTGTCCTGTAGGGACTACAGAGGGTTTTGGGTATATAGGTACTTCTGAGTACAAATTACCATCCACAGACAGATGTCTAGTCTGAGCGCACAATTCAGGTTTTGGAGGACATGCTATGAGAACGTGTCCTGGATTTTGGGGGTTCGTAGGATAGACACATACCCCTAGTGAATTTTTCCTACAATAACAGTTTTCAGGCGACGATTCAGATGGCACCATATGAGGCTTTGTACAGTAGGCCATGCTGATCAACCCTATGTTGGCTGGAGGTAGGAGAGGTATCTATTCAAGGACCTCATCTTGTCCAAGAGACCACTGAGCAGGGGGAGTTGATTTGGAAGAGGATGGATACTGCACAATCTCACTAAGAATCTTATGTTGATTGATGGATATGAACTCTGGAGTTCGGGGTCAGAGATCAAGTTTTCTTATGTGTAACACTGAGGTTGGGACATGGGAGTATTATGAGATAGGGTAAGCTTTCACCGAGATACGTTGGGCCATTTGAAGTTTTGGAGAGAGTCGGGAAGATTGCCTATTAGTTTTAGTTACCTTAGAGGTATCAGGCTATACACAATATCTTCCATGTTTCTCACCTACGTCGTTACTTTTCAGACCTATATCACATTTTTCAACCTGAGGAGGTTGAGTTAGAGGTGGATCCATCCTTTGGGGATCACCCTATTCATTTTTTGGATCGCAGCACGAAGGTTATTCGTGGCTAGTCTCTTCCTCTGATAAGGATGATATAGCAGCATGGGTGAGTATAGGACGAGACTTGGGAGAGGGAGGCCAACGTATGATCACAATGGCCATAGTTGTTTGAAGTTTATTCTTTTCCACCCTTGGAAGGGAAATTCGGGGATGAATTTCTTTAAGGGGGGAAGTTTTTAAGAACCCGAATCTTATTTTTAGGTATGAATCTTATTTTGGGTTGATTTTAAGGGAAAAGGGAGAATTTAGAAATTTTATAAGTACACACCATGTACTCTGGAGTACACACTGTGTACTTGGTTGCCACACATAACCATATACTGGCTGTGTAATGGAAAAGTACATGGTCGTGTAGGTTACCTGTAAGACAACCTAAAGTGAGGGCCAGTTGAGGCTAGTACACGACGTGTACATTAAATGAACACACCATGTACTTTTTTTTTGATTAATCGGCTCAGAGTCGCATCTCATCTCTATAACTTCTTTCTTCTTCCCATGTATCATATAGAAGAGTGATGTATGAATGAAAATATTTGATCTCCTCCCATTCCTCTATCTGATCTCCAATTGAGATGCCTCCAGGTGCGTTGGATTCCCACCAGTGAGTTCTCTCTTTCCCTATAACCTCTCTTCCTAATTTCTACTCTCTCGTAGTTATTAATGGTTGAACGATTTTGACCATTTTATAGATCTATGATGTTCTTATTTGGACAACATTGTGTATAAGGTTGTATTTTTTGTAAATAGTTGTCAATGAAGATCAAAATGAAGGAGATCAAGAATAACTCTAATGAAATGGAGTAATGGTGAGGTATAATCCATACGAGGATGATTGAAGAAGAATACCATGAAATTATTCATGATTTCATGAGAATCATGCAAGATATTACTTTAATAATAGAATCATATGATTTTCATTAATTAGAGAATGACGATTTAAGAATAAGAGACAGTGTGAAAGGTCTTGGCATTATGAGATGGCCATGCATTTCACATTGTAACTAACTCAAATGATGCTTTGCTGATTTGTATTTCAAAAATATCATAAGTCATGAGAACTTATTATGAAAGACTCATAAAGTAAAGGGGATTAAATTTTATTCCATTCATATATTGTTTTTATTGGATGGAAAGATGTTGGTGGATGACAGGGAAGCTATAGTACTTTCCATGGAAACTCTGACGATGCTAAAGCTGATATGTCAATGGATATATATCACGATTGAAGAGTTTGTGATGAAAGAATAAGAGTTGTTGAATAATCAAAATCACATAAAAGAAGCATGAAGGTTATGTCCAAAACATATATTAAAGGTAGCACTGTTCTCCAGTGTTTGCCAAATTTTTGGGGCTGAAAATCAAAAAATGGAGAAACGTGTTTTTGGAAAAGGAAGGTGCGCGAAAGATTTTAAGTGTGTGTGAATGATTTGTTTTTGTGTTCAAGATTGAAGGTGTTTTTGGATCTTTCGTGCAAGACATGTTTTAGGATTAGAACATTGAAAAATGGAAAAGTCGTGGAATGTGCAGAAGATGATGTTGCGCGAAAGGGTTTGCACACCCAATGCGACATCAAAAGGGGTTTTGCGCACTCTGTGTGAAACTTACGTGCACCGATGAAAATGAATCGGGATATTGCACGCAAGGAATGATTCAAGGTTCGAACATTGAAAAATGGAAAAGGACTGAAGTGCGCGAAAGATTCAAGAAGTGCGCAAAGGATGAGGTTGTGCGAAGGAATCTTTCACACCCAATGTGACGTCAAATGGGGTTTTGTGCGCTCAAATAGAATCTTGCGTGACCTGGTAAATCTTCTGGGTAGGGGTCAACGATGCTTATAAATAAGAGGTGAACCCCCTCATTTGGAGAAGCTTGACACTTAGAGAAATCCCAATATCTGAGGTGGAAAAGAATTTTAAGTAAAGGGTAGTGCATGAAAGAAATAGAGTTGCGTGCAAGAAGTAGAAGTTGCGCGCAAGAAGAAAGTTGCGTGTAAGATTGAAGTTGCGAGCATGAGGTGTTTTTCAAAAAAAGTAAAATATTTTACACGTGGCATAAAAGCTATGCACAAGACACATAAAAGGGTGCAAAAAAATTTGGGGGTCCCACAGGCCTTCGAAAGGTGCTTACCACTCTCAAAGCGGCTTTATGAAGAAGGAAGTACCGTGAACCATTCAGTTATACAAAGAGAAGTAGTACCGCACATACACGACTGGTGTTTAACACCCTCATTGTTCTTTGCAAAGAAAAGAAGAAAAATAAATGCAACTAAACTCAGATCTACACTGAAAGAAGGAAGTATACTGATACACATAGGTGTTGGTATTGGTAATTAAAGAGAAGAAGGATAAGAACCGAGCGTTCCCAACTGAAGATTGTGAATTATTCAGGGTATTTCAATTGTGATAATGCTTTGAGTATCCAGATTGTGTGTTCAGTGCTATCAAGTGCATCAATCCAGGACTTCGATGCAAGTAGTGACTCGTGCTGGACTAAGACAAAGACTTCAATGAAAATCTGTTGAAGATACCTTCATGTCTATAAACTGAGTATGACTTCACCCAAGGCAGTGATCCAGGGGGAGTCAACGGGAGTGACCCGAGGGACACAATGAGATATCCATAAACCTTTGTAAAGGCATTGAGCCTAGGAAAAAGTGACTATTCCCAAACCTTTGTAATCCACAACTAGTGAATATTAGTGAAATTTGGTATGACCGACAACCTGTCGGTGTATTCTCCTTAGACGTAGCCCAAAATGGTGAACCAAGTAAAAAGTGACATGTTGTCCTTCTGTATGTTTTAATTACTAAACATATCCATCATAGAGGTTTAAAAAAGTTCCTACCAATGTGGGAATAAGATCTAGAAAAGAATAGAAAAGTTGACACCCTGATTCACCCCCTCTTAGGTTGGTCTAGGGTCCTTCAGTTCTATGCTAATTCAAGGGACTAAATTCAAGAGTGTTCATTGTATAACATCGAGGTGTGTGGTTTGTGTCTTTATTCGATAGAATTTGGATTATATAAGGTTAAAGTGATGAATACCCATGTTTGGTGTATTGTGTGTTTTGGATTTTGACCCTGTTTAATACTTACTATGGTTTGGTTGTTTGATTAAGGGTTTTTTCCTATGCATAAGTTTGTATACCCTTGTTTATGGGACACCCCATGGGTGCATACCCTTGTTTGAATGTTATTGGCCATTTGGACTAGGTTTCCTATGAGTCATACCATGTTTCAATGCCCTGAGTTGCTTAAGATGTAGTTGATTGGTTATATGGGATGCTTGTTTTTTTTATGCTTGTTTAAAGTTGAACCATGTAATAGTTTTAATTACATGTAGAGCCTTTAATGAATGTTACATGCATGCTGATATTCCTTGGACCAAGAGAGCCTTGGACCAGGAAAACTATGGGCGGTTTCCATGTTTATTTACACAGGACTGTGAGAGCCTTGGTGTAGATTTTAACCCAGGGGGTATTGACCATGAGAGCTACCTAGAGGTCATGTGTGATTTATTTAATGCTATGTTAAACCAAAGGGGTTAGTCCGTGAAATCTTTCCCAAAGTGTTTTTATGAATGTTTGATTGGATGATTGTGACGAGTCTGTCAAGCCAAAGCACAATCTTGGACCCGGTCTTACTTTGTTGTTTAGATGGTCTTATGAGATATCTGTTGTTACTATTACACATAGGGACATAGAACTTAGACTAGATCTCGGGATTCATTATTCAATAGTTTCAATAATTAATAAATGCAAATGAATGTAATTGAAAACTTTAGGATTGTTTAATTTTGAGTACTTCTTAAATTATTGTTTCATTTTGTATATTTTCCTACTATGTATATATATTCACTGACAGTTAGGCAAAAATATTTTGGTGGTTTCCTACTAGGATTCATCTCACACCCTGTTTGGGTCATTCTTTTCGACCCAAAGAGATTATATGGTTGCAGGTATAGATAAGGGAAAGCTCCATTCTATATCAGGTACTTGATTGTTGTTAGAGATCAAGAGCATGGGACCAAGCTAAGGCTTGAGATACTGTTAGAGTTTAATATTTTCTATACTTTGGTTTTAGTGTTTTAATTCCATAATTTTGACTTGTTTGGTTGTTTTCCTAGATACTTGTGACATGCATCATTATTTATATATATGATGCAGTTGTTTATACTATTAGTATTCTATTGTTTACTTTTTTTATGGTATTACTACTTATGCTATTGTTTACTATTTGTTTCCACTATGTTACTCTGCCAATGGGGTTATAGTTTCCCCACTATCACACCCAATACCCTCGCTACTAGTTGGCAACCTCTGGTATTCAGGGAAATGCGCTTGAGGCTATGTGACCAATCGACTACGGGCCACCTTTGGGTGACACCCAAAACTGGGAAATTACAGTTATAGTCTAGGTGAATTCCTCTAATACATTAGGGTAATGTAATTTCATAAATCCTATGGGCCATGTAAGAGTTCCCCTTAAACCCTTAAAAGGGGAATTATCAAAAAATAAATAAAAAGAAGGCCTTCAGGCCATTCAGGTAATTTAGAGGTTATAAATAGTATTAAACAACTTATAAAAATATATGATTTACAAAAATATAAAATTAATTCATTAGTTACAAATTAATTATAAATAAATATAAGAACCAATTTAATATAAAAGGAATGTTTTTATAGAAAACTATTTTTATGCTCACAAAGCTGTTTTATCCTAATAAATTAAATTAATTTCAGTTAGTAAGTGATATTAATGTAATATATATATATATATATATTATCTTCAATTAAATTATTTTTTACATTCATCCAATATATTTTATAATCATAATATAAGAACAAACATAATATTTCGCATAAAAATCAATATTTTTCTAAAGGAACTTTCATTGTCTTTTAATGAAAAACCTATTTTAAATACAAATTTTGGAACTTTTATAAATTTTATATGTAAAAATAAACTTAATTTTTGAAATCATAACATAAAAATTAGCTTATGGTGACTTTTTTTTATTTTTCTATAAGGTTTCATTTTTTAATGAATAGTGAAAAATACTGAATTTTAATTCAAAATTTCATTTTCATCTAATTTATTTATAAGGTTAAATTATGTTTTTGATTGGTTTTAAAATTCAATTAGATAAATTATACATGAATTAATCCATTTTATTTTATTTTAATCAATTTCACTTTGAAATTGGGTATAAAAACATAGCAAACTTTTGAACATTTTTACTTTAAAACCCCGCTTTGTCATCCTGTCTGCAGGATTAAATTTAAATTAATTTCTTCCACTTTTGTGATTGGAAATTTATAAAAATGGATTTAATATTTAGAATAATAATAATTTATAATTTATAATAATTTTAAATTAGTTTTTGACCAAAAATATTAGAGAAAGTGATTAAAATTAATTGCAATGATTAAGAGAAAAATTAGATTAACAAAGGTCTAAACCTTAAACTTAAGGGAAAAAATGACCTATAAAGTTGTAAAAAATCTATTATATATTCATATTTAGACCCTATACTACCGAGATAGAATTTGGACCATTATTGGAGCCATTTTACGTGTGAAAAAATGGGTACAATTCCATTTTTAAAAATTTACAAGAATGCCACTCTTCCTTCACTATAAAAAGGGACACACCACTCCCACTTATTTACACCTCTCAATCCATTTGGATCAACAAAAATATGATCAAATAAGATCCCAAAACCTTTAAAATCACACTATAATCCTCCCTTTGGTCATAAATCCATCCAAATAATCCCTTTGGTTCAAACCAAAATAAATTACCCAAAGAAGAGGTAACATCCTTACTCAAGCTCTTTTGTTTTATTTTCATTCTACACCCACTAAAATATTCTTATTCCATGATTATATATTAATATTAGTATCATAAATATACTTATATTTTTTTATTATAAGTTTTATACTTAAATTTACACACACTTCCATCTAATGTGTGATGAACTTACCGTTCTTGTGTACGGTGAACTACTGCATTAAGAAACGATGTTGTTCGTTATTTCTTTACCACATTTCCTAGTGAGAATTATTATGGAAACATTGTTTGTATATGTTATATATTATTTTTATTATATATTTATTCTTATTTAATTTTTATATAAAACATACGTTCATTCTTTCCATTTTTTATAAATATAATAACATCATTTGTGGAAGTGTGAACTACCGCCTCCTCAAAGCAATGTAGTTCATTCACATTATACATAGAATGTATAAAGGATGGTTTTAATAAAAATATTTGAAATATATGAAATAAATATTATACTATAATTATAATATAAATATACATAAATATCATTTACATTTCATTCTTTCAAATACAACAATGAAATGAAAGTAGCGTTCATATGTACGTATGACCTACCATCTCCATGACCGGTGCATTTTATTTCCTATATCCAAACTTTATGGATTATTATAAATACATATATAATCAATATATATTATATTTAAATCATGGTTTAAATTATGGATATGATGAAACCATTATCAAATTAATAATTGAAACAAGTAACTAGTCAAAACATACTCGAAAAACTAGGAAATTAACACCTGAAATAGTGAAAATAACGCAAGATTGTTAACAAATGGGAAACTAGATATTATAAGAAGATAATATATTAAATTATAAATATTAGTATGTTTATGGTATAATTTATTTAAATGTTTAAAAACATTATATAATAATTTAAAGTACGTTCACCTGAAAGGAAACACAAAGGAAGAGATTCTTGTCTCACTTTTCTTTCCATGAGGAATACAACATTTTCACCAGTTAACTCTTTTATGTGGTGTATATACTTCATATATTTTATTTTATATCATGAATAAATTTATTTTCATTTTATTTAGAGTTTCATTTGAAAATATTTCTTTCATGAGGATTATAGTTCAAAATTTACGAAGTAGCAAGGGGATTTGTCTCAATTTTCATACTTTGTGGCATGATTTATTATTGTGCACAAAATTTCTTATATATGGTGCACATACCACCACTTTAAAATGTAATATATTGATTAATTTATTCTTCATGATATTTTTAATTTTAATTTTAATTATTTCATCAAATGGGATTTACACTTAAATTTACCTAATTGGTAAAGTAATGTCATAAACCATTTTATTTTCATTAGGTTATATTACTTACTTGTTGTCATTAATATTCTAGGATTATGTTTATAATAAATTTTACAATATATTTATGTATTTAAAATTATTTTATGTGGATTTATATTTGATAAACAAAATCAATTCATTTATTAATTCTCACTTCAACGTTATGACCATTTTAAGGGTTTATTTCACAATCCAATTCTAATCGAGATTGCTTATTATTGAAATTAAATTAAAATAATTCATATGAAAATTTTTCAATAAAACATTTAATTTTATTATTATCTAGTTATTCGTGACCCTTTTCAATTAATAGTACCATTTTCCAACTCTTTCTCACTCAAAATGTTTTAGAAAATGTTTTTATGAAAACCTAACTTCATTTCTCTCTTTTGTCAAAGAAAATGTTTTCTTATAAAAACCATGTTTTATTAATATGTTTTAAAAAAAATTAACATTTTAAAAGTGATTTATTAAATAGATTTTTACCCATTTGGTCTTTTAAAAATATTTTCAAATGAATCTTATTGTCTCTTTCCGAAAAAGGCATTTTCCTAACCTTTTTACCGTGTAAAAGGAATATTCCTTTTACCCTGTACAACATGTACAAATTTACCCACCATAATTTATTCAAAGATTCATCTAAAAATTTATAAGGTTAATTTTTTAAATAAAATTATTTCAAAAGTTATTTTCAAAGAAAAGTAACTTAAAAAAAAGTCAAAATAAAAAAAAATAAAGAATGTTTTTAAAAATATATTTTTATAGTATTTATATTCATCAATGAAAAAAACTTTATTTTTACTCCACTTGGGATATTTTTTATTTATACCATTCTTATTATTCCTCTAGATGGTATATGATTTATTTTTCCAAGGATAATATTTAAATTCACTTCCTTGATTCATTTTTTACAGTTCCTTTGAAATATTCAATTTCTTATGATCATTGAATTTCTCCTTATTATCTATATAATTTATCATGAATATTAATATTGCCTAAACCATATACCATTTTTACATACAATGTATAAAATAACATTTATTTGGATAAACATTGATAAATCCTTATTCTTTGGTCAATATAGATTTTTGATAAGGAATATTGTTTAAATCGATTACTTGATATAAGGAATGCTTTGGAAAAGAAGTGATAGGTGGGGCCCCGACATTATATAGCCCCTTGATGCATTGACATGTTTTCATGAGACAAATAAGTTTCAAAAATTAAATAGGTTTCTACCTGTAGTTTTAAATCATCTTGTGAATGGTCTTGACGGTATATGTTTTCATATTCCTATGACAAGACATAAAATAATTAAGTATTACCTTCATTTTGATTTAGTTATTATTTATCCAAAATATTTTTCATTGACATATCTATGGATGTATTTAATTATTATTTCAATGATTAGATGGAACATGTTTTAGTTTCTTACCTTTTTATATTGATTATTCCTTATCCAGTTATTTAAATGACATGTTTTTTCAGTTATTTACCTTTTAAAATTGTTTATGCACTTCCTTATCAGTTTATTGATTACATGAAATGTGTCCTTAGTTATTACCTTTCCATATTAACTATTCTCATTGATTCATTATTTTTTCCACTATACTTTACCCTTACTAATCATTTTAGTTCACCCTTATTTCGTTTACTTTCCCAAAGAATCCAAGAAGTATACTAGGAAAGAAATTCAAGGATATTCTAAGTGGGAATAAAGTTATCATTGAAAGAAAAAAAATATACTGTAATTAGTGTATTCATTTATAATACAAGAATCATTTATGTATATGGTTTACCCAGACTACTTAACTAATTAGTCATTTGGGCTGCATTTCCTTATAATCATGCTAATTCAATGGTAGTAGACACCAGATCCTGGATTACTAGGGTCAGGGTGCAACAAAGTTGATGAAAAACTTCATATCCCACCTCATAGGCAGTCAGAAAACATTCTTAGGGAAGATATATATAACATCCTCCACAACTGAAGGAATTCAAAAGCTTGAAGATTCTGCTGCATTAAGGGATACACTCATGATCTGATGGGTAATGGTATGAATCCACCTTCTCATAACACCCACTCACCCTACCATGAGATCCCTCTTTCCTGTAAAATAGAATCTCACCCCATCTGTGTTAAGGCAACTGACTCGTCTGTGGTGACAGTCAATCTGGGATCGGACCATAGACAACCAATCCATACCCAATATGAAATCACAGGGTTCCATCATGATGAAAAAAATGTCCCATGTGAACCTCTCTCCAATAAGTGATAGTTTTCACTATTGGCAGATAAGTGATATAGAATAAGAGTTCCCCATAGGAACCTCAAGACAAAGCTGTTGGGCCAGTGCCTCAACTGAGATCTCCATCTCTCGCACTAGGAGTAAAGAGATGAAGAAATTACTAGAACCCATGTCTACTAATACTAAAGAAAGAGTATAAAAAACACAGATCATTCCTCTAATATTCTCATGTTCTGCGGGGTCATAAGCCTCTATATCCTATAGCTGTCCAAGGCCTCGACCACCAGCTTTTTGAGCCTAATATGGGTTGGCCAATGGTGGTGGTTGAAAGATCTCATAACATCATCCACCACCCAAATATCATCCTGATCCTCCTACTCCTCTACCATCTATGCCTCCCCAGGGGCCTCTCTTCCCTCTCCAGGGAGATCCCTAATCACAATGTTGTCTCTACTATAGAAGTCTGTAAACTATATCTTCCTACGCTCCTCAACACATATGGTCAGTCAGTCTTGTGCTATGTGACTGCGACTGTTACAATAATAACACCAACCCTATCTGGGATACCCTGACCACATGCTTGAGTATGATCATTAGAAGACCTTCCATGCTGAGATCCTATCTATTGACATATACTAGCTGTTGTAGATGGCTCAGATCTGCAATGCCCAATGCCAGCTCTGGCTTCTTGGCATACCTTCAATAGGAAACTGTCTATCATTAGCACCATCTCCAACACCCCAGAATAGGTGGGAATGACAAGGGGTACGAAACCAACACAAATCTCTCTTTGGAGTCCCAAATCAGATTTCCATGCTTAGAGGTATCCATACCAAATCATATAAAGAGAGTACCGCATAAGGTCTGTGAACCTCACCGTTTACTCAGCCACTATCATCCCTCCCTACTATAGCTCCATAATCTTATTAATCCAAACTGATCACAATAAGGAGGTGTAGTAATCCTCCTAGAAAAACTATTGTAAGTCGGGACACATGATTATTGACTCATCGTGCATCAGGGTAACAAGACTCCACTAGATCTCAACTGCTCCCTGGAAAAGGCTAGCTTCTAGGACAAACACCTGATCCGTTGAATTCTGGATGATCCTGAAAACATAGACCACCAACTATAGCCAATCCTTTGTTGCCCATGGATTTTTCTTACTATGGAACCTCAGTGGAATCTGGCACTGGAACCCATAGAACTAATCCTATGTGCATCCACATCCAGATCTTTTGGTGTTATCTGATACTCAATAGGTGGGGGTTCTTCTACCTGGCCACCTAGAGGAAGGATATTGAAAGATGGATCCCGAACCGAGTCTTTATCACTCATAAAATCTTTGTCATAATTTGGAACTGGTATCTTGGATGGATATCATTGTGTAGGAATCCTGAAAACATAATCAAGGCATACCATGTCTAGATGGGCATATATATAAACAATGGAGAGCTGAATCAAGAAGGGAAGTTCAATAATCAATCTTATATGATGAATTTACCATTGATCCTTGTACCTAATGTCATGGTATGTTGAGTTGACAATTAGGTAGTCAATTTTCCAGTGAATGGATACATCAGCCACCCGTACCATCACTGGTTTCCCTAGCCCAAGATCCACCCTTGAGAAACTTTGACACTATTTACCTAAATACAAATAAAATCCCCATAAGTGGACTACTCCAAACACTATCCCAAGGATCAAACCACCTTTGATACCAATCTATCATGACCTGACCCTAACTGGGGATCAAGCCATAACTACCCCAAGCTCTCTTCTACATGCTAGGGGATGGAAACAAGCATCAAAAGACATATCTAACACATGGATTCATTTTCCTAATATACCTATATGAATACACCCAACCATTTCAATGCAAAAGTGAAGATGAATAAAAATAAAAAGATGAAACAACTAGAATATAAACCAATCATGAAAAACCTATAGGGTGTAGAAGAGTATGAAAATGTAAACTAGAAAAGTAAATGGAAAAAATAAACACCCACCTATAAAGATGTCCCAAATTAATAAAACTAGAAAGTAAAAGTGCTAAGAGAGCCCAACTTCTGATCTCTAAACTTTGAACAATGTACACGATCGAATGCAACAAGTATGCCTAAGTTCATCTATAGTCACCACTAACCTATCCATCATATTTATAAGACATGAAACATGTAGGAAAATCCCATGAAGGGGTGAGTATACACACACCCAATATGATTCCCCGAAAGCTGAAGGGGGGGGGGAGAAAGAGACATGATATGAATAGACAATAAATAGATCAACCCAAAGCAAGGAAGTAAAAAAAATCCAACACATGGATACAGATAGATATATATATTTTTCAGTAAAATAAGACCAAATGATAGTGAAAGGGGATCTCCATATCACAACCCAACCCAAAAAATAGAGCCAATAATTCTGAAAGTCCATTATTGATACCCAATTTCTCGTGCCTCTACCCAGAAGAGAATACCCAAGTCAAGACTTATCTCATCACAGTTCCACATATTTGAGGTGGAAAAAATCTAGGTATAGGACCCATTCCCTAGTATAATAGAAGGGTTCCACTCAGATGGCCAAGGACCCATGAACTTTCTTCTATGAGGGTTCCACTATAGTCATCATGGACTTAAGCCTAGCCCATCCGAAGGGTGCCACTTAGATAGTCAAGGACCCATAAACTTTCCCCAAAGGAGTGTGCTACCCTAGTCATTGATGAATCATGCCCTGCTCGACTGAAGGGTTCCACTCAGATAGTCAAGGACCAATGCCCTATCTTCATAGGAGGGTGCCACTCTAGTCATCGAAGACCCATTCCCATCCTGGCTGGAGGGTTTTACTCAGATAGTCGAGGACCCATGCCATGACTCTGTAGGAGTGTTCCACTCTAGTCATCAAGCATCCTTTCTCATCTTAAATGGTGGGTTCCACTCAGATAGTTGAGGAACCATGCCTAGTCTCTATAGGAGGGTTCCACTCTAGAATCCTTTGATGATCCTGTATGGTCATTGTCGTCGTCGAGCATCGCCTAAATAAGCATAACACCTAGAGAATCTCAAATCGTATCTCCAAATCCATTAAAGAGACCACCATTGCATTATAAATGAAAAAAACTCATGATAGGATACTCAAAGGACAAAATATGAGCCCAAACGAAGGAGATACAAGATGTTGAAGTTTCCTCAAAAGGGAACAAGGGGTACATGGTGTGTAGGGGACCTACATGGTGTGTGGTCCCACTCTTTCCATTGGTTGTGTCTTTTCCATCACATAGATCATATCTCATTTATAAATACATGACATTTAGGTAGACTACATGACGATTCCAAGATACCTGAGGCCGATCCATGTTCTTCTAGCCATGTCCGTGTACTTTGGCACACAGTGTGTGGGTGGTCGTTCCCATGGTCGTGTACTGCTGGAGTACATGATGATTCCACCAAAACAAGTTCACATGGCATGTGAGGGTCCCAAATGGAATTTTATACTTATAATTTTCTAAAACCCTAGTCTCCATGACCAGGGCCAGATACACTGTGTGTTTTTCGAACTACATGGCATGCAGTCAGGATTTTTCCAAAATTTCAGATTCAGTCTTTGCGTTCCCGATCCAGTGTTTTCTCCTTTGGATTTAGTCTCATTTCTTCCCAAAAATGGTGGATCTTACTCTTGTTGGTAGACTTAGTTCATCTGTTGGCCATAAATTGAATCCCTCTTATTCCCTTGTGAACCCGTATGCACTGCCACACCTTCACTCGATCCCATAACTGCCATCAGTATCAGATCTAAAATCCACAAGAAAAAAAAAACAATTATTCAATGATTCACCCCCAAATCCATCCTTTATTGTTTATCTCTTCATCTTACATGAAACCATCGTGAATTCAGGGGTCTGATCAGACTCGGTCCCACCCGACAATGTCATATCATGACCCCATGGTCCAATGATGACTAACATGAATAAATTTGGTGAGAATGGAATAAAAAACAAAGTTTTATCGATAATTTACAAATTTTCTCAGACAACAATCATGAATAGGGATATCTGAGGTGAGAAAGAAATGAATAATCAATATAATTTCGGTACAAGGGTGCATGAAATGTCGAGCAATTGATGCAAATCAAAGAAATACTTGATCATCCTCAATCAATTTAATAAAAAAGGGCATTAAAAATAATTGATGAGTTATACTTGGAGATCAGATTGTTTTTCATCAAATAATGAAATTTATAATGATTGATAGGGGTCGTTGTATTTTCTTCACTTTTATCTTCTCTGATTCAAAGTCTCATTGTCATCTGATTTGATTCTCCAATGGAGTGAGAGAAAGAATACGCTTGATCCTCTATAGGTTTATGTGGATAACCCTAGAGTATTCACCATAATGGTGGATTTATAGAAACTAGATTTGGTTGATTTAATTAAAATAAATAAATTTAATTATTTATTTTAACTAAACAAACCCACCAATGGTCTCTATTTCTAAATGCCTCATGCCGACCTATTTTAGGTCATGCCTAGGGTAAATATTGAATTATAGACTCAAATGTGGTCTCAAATTTATGATATGATATTCCATTTAATATTTATCTCATTTTATTTAAGAAACTATGAATGCATAATATAAAATATATTTAATATTTTTATAAAGCCAATTTTGGGCACACCGGGCCTCAAAATCGCATGTCACCACCAACTTCATTTTTTTATTATCCAGAAGATACTTTTAAGGTAAAAGTGAGAAACCCCAAGAGAAAAAAAGTTATTAAAAGAAAACTTAAGCCTATTGAAATTTTTATCCTTAAGGATATTCCAAGAGAGAGAGGTTACCGATGTTATTGGATCATCCTGTATAAGGTCTTCAAAGCGGCGTGCCAGTCTGTCCCTTGCTTGCATGAAATACTCTTGGTTGATTTTCCCCGCGTTAAATCCTATAACTATGATTAGATTATGATTTTCAATCCAATAACTCTTTTCTCTATTGGTTCCCACCCAAATGGTCCTTAGCATCATCTTTCCACCATCTTCTTTTGAAGCATTAAGTACAAGGGATTCCTCCTCCATTACTTCTCCAGAATGCAAAACCAGCTCCAATGGTTGTAAAACCATGCCTATCTCTTGTAGGACATTCCTATCAGGATCAGACCCAGATAATGCAACCTCTGTATGAACATCATTACCATTAATATTGGGAGTAACATCCATCACTTGGGCCTTCAACTTCCTGGAAAATCATCTATTCATTGTTGAAGGCAGATAAGAATATTCCTTTCAGCCTTTCTTAACACCTTGCCATCCCTTACTCCTCCTCGAATTGTAGAAATCACTTCCTTGGAATTATTGAGCACTAACTCCTAAAAACTGAATAGATAAGTCATCCCCAGACTCCTCCCATGGAATCCCCTACTCCTTATTGAAGATTTCCACATGATCAGCCTCCTGGGTAGGCCCTTCGTTCTCCAGACTCTCAAAATGGTTACTCAGTTTCATAGTTGACAACACTCTTCTCGATCTTGAAATGTTCATTGGAATTGGATCAACCTGGGGGCCCTCGCATCCAGTGTAATCAATCCATGTATATACAACCTCCACATAAGAGGAAGTCTTACAGCATACACCTTCCTCTACTGGCCTTTGAGTAACCACTCCCTGATTATTACCAGGGGCTTGAACAATAGCATCATCGTTTTTCTTGCCAGGTTCAGCATGTCCCTATGGACCTTGAAGTTCAATTCATGTTTTCAACTCATCTTAAAAGATTAATTAATTAATTAATTTTTTATATCATGAAATTATTGTTAAATTTCTATTAATAGATACTATTTAACAAAATCACTAATCAATATTATTTTTTAATTATTTTATAAACTATTTTTTACAAAATTTATTATATATTAACTGTAAATATATATTTAGTATTATATAAATCATATATAAATAAATATATAATATATATAATAAAATAAATATATTTTTATATTAAAATATTATTTTTAATAATATATAATTTTTTATTCAGGTCGTATTTTATCAATGCTAAAAAAACACTGATAAATGATTCCATTTATTAATGTTTTTTAATGTTGATAAAGACACCATTTATAAACACTTTCTGCTAGTATTGATAAAAGTTTTCCTTTTATCAATTTTTTTTAGTGCCAATAAATTTTATCACTTTATAATCATGATTCTGCAGTAGTGGCGCAATAATCACTGATTAAACACACACACTCTAGGATAACCAGAGGGGAAGAGCCCAATTGTAACCACTAATATGAAAGTTTGACCATGAGAGGGATCGAACCTGGAACCTCAGTGACTACAAGGACTATGGTCATGAGTTCTTGTGTTTTACTAATAAACCTTGGACCCAAACACTTTTAATATTATTTTATTTTCATGAAAAAAAGGTGCATACTCATAGCCGTGTTTTTCTGTTTGTACAAGGGATCATTTTGTATTGATTCCACTCCAATAAACCATTTGATTTCTTGTGTTCTTCATCTTTGAGATTTTCACCTTACTCGCATAGTTTGTATCGATCATTGGACTTACTGCAATGCCTTAATAGATCCTTAAGATACTTCTTCAAATTAATGTAAAAATATCAAAGATCTTTATTGTTTTAATAAGCTTTGAAAAATGTCATATTTTTCAATGCTAAAACCAAGTGCTAATAAAAATACTGATAAAAATACTGATAAAATACTGATAAAAATACTGATAAAAATACTGATCTTTATTGTTTTATTGTTTTTTTATGTGTATTTTTACACATATGTAAAAATACTGATAAAATATCAAAGATCTTTATTGTTTTAATAAGCTTTGTAAAAATGTCATATTTTTCATTGTTAGTGTTTTTTTAATACTGATAAAAATATATTTAAATTAATATATGAAATTATATTAAATTTATTTTTAAATTGAAAACATATTTAAATAAATATTATATATACATATATACATATATATTTTCTATATATAAATAAATTCAGAAAAAAATAACTTTATATTTTAAATGAATTAATTTAAATATGAAATAAAATATATTTCTGAGAAATTATATTTCCTAATTTATTAAATATATATAATTAATAATATATATATATTTGTGTGTGTAAATAAAATATATATAACTATACAAGTTATATAATTAATGATATTTTTTAAATATAATTAATAATATTTAAAAAATAATATTATTATTAATAATTGTTTAAAATATAATATATAATTAACAAAATTTAAATATAACTAATTATATAATATGTCATGATACCCTCCCTCTAAAAGTACTCATCCAAGAATGACAATGACATAAGAGAGATAATGGTCCTAAAGTTCCACCTCCAATAGGCCCCAGGTTAGTGACTAGCACAACTGTATAAAAATTACACATATGTAAGACATTACCCCCATTAATAATATAGGATCGGGAGATAGGAAGAAAAATCACCAAGCATCTCTAACACATAATATAAAATTAAACCAAAACCATCCCCATAATGAATGGACCATGTCAAAAAATAAAAATAAAGTCTCTAAGTAAATACCAAAAGACATGTCCTAATGTAGAAACTCAATAATATCACCAAAATTCAAGCTAGTAATGTCCAGATCAGCCCCAGAAACCCTCCTAAAAACCTGAAAAATAGTTTATATATGTAGGGTGAGAATAACATGTATAATCAGTAGGAAAATACCCAAGGTCTATCATGTACAGGTGAAAAGAACAAACTAATGCACCTGTGAGCAAACAACAGAACCAACATGCACCTGTATAAGTCAACTAACAAACCCAACCTCACCATGACACTTTCACCAAATAATGCATCCAAAGTAGTAATCATAGCATCAAAATAATATATAAATCAAAAGAACCATACAATGCTTCCCCACTTTTTTTCCACTCTCACGTACCAAAATCAAACAATATGGGCTCCCATCCATTCCATGCATATCAAGTCACATATCCATCAATCTCTAATGTGGTTCGGGACACATCCATACCCATCACAACCCCCCACAGGGTCTATCATATGGTGCCATCATCAACCATCATCACATCATAACCACATCACATTACCAAGAAAATAGTGTATCATGAACATGAAGGACATCAACCTCATACCCGACTCTCACCATGAATAACCACTCTATATATCATATCCTCAACACCAATGAGTAATCTCCAACAACAACCCATATCATCACTGGGTAATCAACACCACAACCACACGTCACAACCATCATGCATCATCCCATTCACATACCATGAAAACAATCCATCACTTTGATATACAACATATTCCACACCCCAATCAGTCACCACCATCAAAATAAAAAAGTCAATATCCCATAAGTCCACACATGAGACACACCTGCACATAATTATACATCCCATATTCCACAATACCATATTCTAGATTCAATAAAAAAATAATTCATTACTGTAATTAATTACTTAGCATGGGTATTATAAAAAATTATGTATTTCCCTGGGAAATAAATTCATTAAAAATATATAAGTGATTATCCATTTAATTCATGGTGATATCAAACAATCAATACAATAATGGTTTCATAATTATCAAAACTATAACACAAGGAAGGCTTCCAACATCCGTGTTTTTCCTAAATGAAAAAAATAATGAATAATTGATGAAGCTAATATTTTTATATATTTTATACTATAATTAAATGTTTTTAATCCCATCATAGTATTACTTTATGAAAAATTTTCACAATTTTATGTTTTAGAATTATTTTGAACTTAATTGTAAAAATGACCAATTTTGGGGTTTTAATTATTATTTTTATTATGTATTTCATCCATAACATTTTATACACTGATTGAAATTGTGAAAGTATTTTTTTAGTCTTCCATAAATGGTGAGATTAATTTAATTTTTGTGGACCCAAAGCTCAGTCCATTATTTAGAGGCCCAAAATCAGCTCACAAGTCAGGCCTCAAAAACTGTGCATAGATCTGGACACTTTTAATGATGAGACCATATCTCCCAAACTACATGCCCAAAAGATCTAAAATCTGATATGAAGATAAATAAGAAATTAATAAAAAAAATTATTACTAATTCAATGATATAATATGAAGGTTTAATGGTCATAATGACATGGTAAGATGGAGTATTAGAATATGAGGAGTCAGCCTGGCCAAAATAATTTTTCAAATTTAATCTGTCATAAATCCTAAATCAAGTGGAGAATAAAGCTAAAATTTTTTGGATACACAATTATAGAGTAGGGGAAAAAATTAAGTTAATAAAATTTTCAAAATTCATCCATTTAATGGGTCATATACATTCATGATTTTGGAGTATTTTTTTAGATCGCAAATGTTTCACCCCTTTTCTCTATAACTTTTCACCTCCTTACCCTTTACAAAGGACATCCATTTCATGAAGATAAGGTGGATTATAGATTCTATAATAGTTTTTTTTATTTTCAATATATATTCTTTTAGCTCTCTTATTATTTTTTTAATTTCTCTTCTTTTCATTTTTTTTGTTTCTCCCATCAAACTTCTTTTATCTCCATATTTGTGGAGAGCTAACCCTCACTGTTGTTAGAGGGGGGGATTTATGGTGTTTGAGTGTATTGTGATTTATTGATTTGTAATATTATATTGTAATATTTTAGTGGTGGTTAAAATTATTATGTTAATAGGTCACCCCACTTTCTCTACTACCCTATTCTCCCGCCTTATTTACTCATTTTCCTTCTTGTTGATATATGAGTCATTCAAATGGTAGAGTTTGTCTTAGGTATTAATGTGAAAGATATTACTCCTACATGATATAGGGTAATACCATTAAAATTAGATGGTTTAGAGTGATAGTTCTTGATATCTAAATTGAGTGAAATAATGTGAAAATATTTTGAATAACAATGATAACACCACTATGAACCCCCGAGAGAAACAATTTTCTTATACTAAATCATTTTTGTATTTTTTTTATTGTTTTTGTTTTTAATTTTAATTATTTTTTAAATTATATTAAATTTATTTTCATAATCAAAAACCCCCATCTATATTAGTATATAAGTTGGTTTTATATTAGTTAGAATATAATAGTGGCAATAAAAAGATAGTGTGTTGTGAGTGTCCTCGAGATATCGAACCTAGGCTGTGAAAATATGACGAATTATTAGTAAAATAAGAATTTAATTCACTGGGGATCTATGAAAAATCCCAAAATATCAATTTAGTGCTTTTTTAGGGAGGATATGATCTCGTAGTCACTGTTTTTTTTAAATCAAATATTTCAAAAAAATTAAAAAAGAGATTCACTACATATCATTATTTATTTAGTTCATGGATTAATTTGGTTATTTTTCACATGAATTTTATAGTATTGAATTATATAATAGGGAATAAATATTAAATATTCATATATAACAATATGCCTTGAGGATTCAAGATAATTCTCAAATTATCGAAAAAACAAGCAAGTTGGCAGCATTGCTGGCAACCAAAGTTAAAGAAGTAAAAGTTATATGGTTGGAATGGAAACATATACAAGATTAGGAGAATGAAAAGAATGTACCACCCAAATTTTATGCTTAATAACCCAAAGAAGTCTTGAAGATGAAACTTGATGATCCAATCATCTCTCCTTGGTCATTTCTTGAAGAGGTTCCTGATGATTTCATTCCAGCTAATACAACTTTGGGAGAACTACATAATTATGAAGATCATTCATTAGATTTTATTGAAGACCAAAAGTTAAGTGATCTTCCCATATTTTTCAAAGAATAATTATCTAATATATACCTCTCTCTTACTTTTAAGGAAGATGAAAATGACCCTATTGAGACTGAATTTCCAGTGGCCTGCCAGAAGAGATCAATTTCCAAGCTGAATTACTTGAAATTGAATATTTTTATATTTATTAAAAATGTTTTAATATTATTCAAGATTATTTTTTTATAAATTATCCTTTTCTAAAATTTATGGTAAAATATAAATGGATAAGTCCTTGGACAAGTATGTTAATAAATAAATCATTCAATTATTGGATAAAGAAGAATATCTAGAGATGTATGTGGTGATGTGATTGCCTCCTATATAACAAATTTTATGCCATATAGAGGAGGAAACCACAATAGTAAGTAGGTAGAACCACCATCTTATTTTCATTCCCACTATAGACCTTGAAATCTATCATCATTCCTTCTTGGGGGTTGGGTCTATTTTTCCTTTCCTTTAGAGTTCTCACTCCTAACATCTATTGATGGATATTGGGAAATATAAAATGTGGTGGTTCATGAGAAAGAAAACCTATCTAACTTTTAATTGGGGTTAATCCACTAAAATTTACTGACTAGGGGAAGTAAAAACCAATCACCCACATAGGGTTCCAAATTATGTTCTATCCCCTTTTCCCTTCCTCTTTTTTTATTTATTTTTTTATGATTTTATTTATTTATTTATTTCTAATTATAGTGGAAATTTCTAAGAGCTTAACTCATAACTGACACTATAAAATAAAGTCAGGTTGTATCTTTCCTTCTCTTTAGTTTTCCCACCCTTATTTTTATTTTTTATTGAGCTGAAATGAAGGGCCGTTAAATCTAAGTGTGGGGGGAGTGTCAACCTTCTTAGTTGTTTTTGTGTGCTTTTATTTTTTCCTATTTTTAGGAAAATTGATATGTAATGAATATTATTATCATTTTCAAACTTGAATTTATTTTGATAAAGTTTGAATTATTTTTGAAAAAAATGGATTTTAAATGATTTTTGATGTGGAAACGTTTTCCTTGAATTGGATTTTCAAGTATTTTTATGAGTTTGAATGATTTTTGAAATATATGCCCATGAAACACTGACTCAAAATATGTTTTCTAGTCTAGTGAGGTATTATGAACCCTTTTTACATATTCTTTATAATATCCACGCTTTCTTGATAGAATCTTGGATTTTGTGTGAGAACCAAAACTTTTTATTTTTCTCTTTCGAAGATTTGGATATCATGGAATGTTTTTGACATGATTGAGGAACTTATTTGGCTAGCCACATTTTTTACATGAGACCTACCTTTACATTTATACTTAATTTTCTTTTATATTCCATAAATTTACTTATAGGTTTAGTCCACATTACAAGTCAATTTTTCCTTACCTACCTACACTCTTATTATTTTTGCATGGATATTTCAAGTTTGAGTGTGGGGGAAGAGAATTTCATCTGTGTTATTTGGGATGTGTTTCATTTTTAGGTGGTGTGAGGTTCATGTAAAAATTTTGGGTATTAGAGAATGAGATAATTATGCATGATTCATCATTCTATTGTGTTTTATTTATTTCATCCATTTATCCTTCAAAAAATAAAAAAAGTAAAAGATAAATAAAAAAAATCATGATGAGATAGATTTAATCATTATAATTTATTTTATGAGTCATTTACCTCTCAAAAATAATGGTCATGAATTCTCATGAATTCAATTTATTTAATTTTCATCTCATCCTCCATGAAAAAAAATCAAAAATAAAAAAAAACTAATAAAGTTGTGGCTTTCTATAGCTTTAAAAAATAAAAAAAAAGAGAAAAATGGGGAGAACTTGGATGATACCATTCATTTTAATCACTTCTTGGATCATGTACCATGTCATAAAAGGGGACTTATTTCGTTTTACATTTTAAAGGGGGGTTGAGTGAGAAATTTCATGTGTTTTCACTTGAATATTCAAGCATTGTATTTAAGATTTAAACCTCCTATTTTTAGCCTTAAATTTTTTAATATTTTTACCCACCAAACCTAATACAAAAGATTCATTAAAAAAAGAACCCATTATTGAAAATATTTTCATGTTACATGTTGCAGAGATATGAGAATTATCACAATACTATGATGATACTTTCATTTTCAAAGTACGACCATAACTCTAGATTCTATTTATCTTGAGTGAAGAGTGGCATAAAAGTCAATGTGATGTAGATTGTGATTGGTCCATAGATGGATTTATAATATTGAAAAAATTTAAATTTTGGGAATTAAAATGATATGGAATTTTTTTCAAAGATAAGGAATGATGGAATTCTATTTTGGATAAGACCATTGATTTTTTCTTATTTTATTATTATTATATGGATTTTGATTTGAATATATGATGATTCCCCAAGAGTGAAATTCTTAAGTTTGGGGGGATGATGAAGATAATATTTTAATAAATTTTATAGTGTAATACAATTTTTATAATCCCACCATAGTTTTATTTTATGGTAAATTGTCACATTTTTATTATTTAGAAGTATTTTGAGCTTAATTGCAAAAATGGCCTATTTTTTGATTTAACTGTTTTATTTTTATTCTGTATTTTAGAAATAAATTTTTCTAAACTGATTGAAATTGTGAAATTATTTTTTAAGTCTTCAATACATGTTGGTATTGATTTCATTATTATAGACTCAAATATCAATCCATTATTTGGATGCCCAAAACCAACTCACAATTTGGGCCTTGAAAACTATGCACAATTCTAGATACTTTTTACGAGGGGTCCATATATACCAAACTAAAATCCCAAAATAGATAAAATTTGACATGGATATGAAGAATTAATTAATAAAACCTTTATAACTAAGGACACATGAGAATATATCATTTTAAAGGACATAATGTAATGGGAATTTAGAGTATTGGAATATGAAGAGTTATCCTGGACAGAATAATTTTCCAAATTAAATATGCCATAAATCTTACATATGGTGGAAAATGAAGATAATATTATTTTTTTGGGTAAATGAGAGTGAATTATGGGAAAATATTCAATGAATTTTTCCCCATTCTACCATTTAATGGTTTATTTATATTCAAAATTTCAAAGGATCTTTTTGGAGTGAAAATTCTTCACCACTTTTCTCTATAAATTGTTAGCTTCTATTCCCTTACAAAGGATAGCCATTTTAGGGTTATAAGAAGAATTATAGATTATATAATAGTTCTTTTTTATTTTAAATATATATTATTTCATCACTTTTCTTATTTTTTTTATTTTTCTTCTTTTCAATTTTGTGTTTTTTCTACCGTACTTTAATCTCAATGTTTGTAGAGAGCTAACCCTCACTATTTTTTGAGGGGGGAAGTGGTGGTGTTTGATTTTATTGTGTTTTTTGATTTATCATATATTATTATAATATTTATGTGGTATCTAAAATAATTTCTTTGAGTGGTCCCCCCAATTTCTCTACTATTATTTTCTTCCTCCTCAGTCACTTATTTTTCTTCTCATTAATATCTGATTCATTCAAATAGTGGAGTTTGGATTAGGTATTTATGTGGAAGAGATTAATCCTACAAATAGAGGTATTGTTATAGATTAATACTATTCTAATGATAGTTTGTAGAGTGATAGGTATTGATTTCTACATTGATTAAAATAATGGGGAATTATTTTAAATAATAATGATAACACCACTACGAACCCCTGAGAGAAACAATTTTATTATATTAAATTATTTTTTCATTTTACTTATTTTATTTGTGTTTTTAATTTTAATTATTATATATATTATATTATATTTATTTTTATAATAACACCCCCCATATATATTAGTATATAAGCTCGTTTTATATTAGTTAGAAAATAATAGTTATAATAGGAAGATAGTTTGTTAGGAGTAGTCTCCTCGTGAGATCGAACCTAGGGTGTGACAATATGGTGAATTCTTAGGAAAATAAGAATTTAACCGATTAGGGATCTATTATAAATATCTGTGTATAAATTTTTCACCATTTATGGGAAATCCAAGAGCTCTCACACACAATTTTTCAAAATATATATATATATATATATATATATATATATTTCAAAAACATTTAGAAAAGAGCTTCATTGCATATCATTATTTATTTAGTTCGTGGATTAATTTAGTTATTTTTCATATGAATAGATTATTTATAAATTATATATTAGGTAAAAACCATAAAATATTCATATGGAATAATATTTCTTCAGGTTTCAAGATAATTTCAAAATTCTTAAAAAAGCAAGAAAATGGTAGCATTGCTAGTTGTCGAAGTTGAGGAAGTAAAAGTTCTATTGATGGAGTAGAAAAAAAGTTAATCTAGGGAGAATTAAAATATTTTTATACCTAGATTTGTTGTTTAAAAACCCAAGTAAATCTTAAATATGAAACTTGATGATCCAATCATCTCTCCTTGGCCATTGTTTGAAGAGGTTCCTGAAGATTCAATGCCAACTGATACAACTATGAGAGCACAATATAATTACGAATAGCATTCGTTGGATTTTTTTAAGAATAAAAGTTAAGTGATCCTACTATATTTTTTAAATAGGAATTATCTCTTTTATACCTATCTCTTGTATTGGAAGAATAAGAAGACCTGAATGAGACTGAATTTACAATGGTCCTTCCAGAAGATGTCAATTTTTATGATGGTTTACTTGAAAGAATTTTTTTATATTGTTTAAAAATGTTTTAATTTCCATCAAGATGAATTGTTTTTAGAATTATCCTTTTCTAAAATTTCTGTAATATCACAAATGGAGAAGGCCTTAGACAAGGGTGTTAAGAAAGAAATCATTCAAGTAGTGGATAAATAAGAAGATCTAGAGCAACATGTGGTGACGAGATTTCCTCCTCTACAAAAACTTCTATACCATATACAAGTGGAAACCAAAATAGTCAGTATAGAACATCACTATTGTTGGGACCAAGTTGGACAGATAAGGAAGTAAGAATAGTTTTCTGTTACAGAGTGTTGTTTTTTTTTTGTCAAAGAAGATAAATAAATTCACTTTGTAAAGGACTTGAAAATCAGACGATGTTGTACTGATATGTATTTTAAAAATATCATAAGTTAGGAGAACTTTTTATGCAAGCCTTATAAAGGAAAGGGGGATAAATGATGATGCCAGTCATATACAGTTTTGATTGGAAGTAATGATGCTACTGGAAGATAAGTAAGTTTCAGTACTTTCCATTGTAACTCTGATGATGCTAAATCTAGTCTATCAAAGGATATATTTCATGATAGTGGAGTTCATGATGAAAGATAAATAATGTTTATAGGAAGAAATGATGATATAAATGTCAAAGTAACGAACAATCTGGAGGTGGCACAAAAGAACATTTTAAGGTGGCGACGTTTTCTAGTGTTTTCCAAATTTTAGGGCATGAAAATCAGAAAATAAAAAGAGATGTTTTTAGAAAAGGAATGTGTGATCAATATAAATCGGTGCATGAAATATTAGTGGGATGCATGAAAAATAAATTGGTGCACGAAATATTAGTGGGGTTTATCAAAAATAAAGTAGTGCCCGAAATATTGGTGTGGTGCGCGAAATAGAAGAATGAAGTTTTTTGCACAAGAGGTGTTTTGAGATCAGAAGCTCAAAAATTGGAAAAGGCATGAGGTGCATAGAAAATTAGAGAATTTCACGAAATATTATGTTGTGTGAAAGAGTTTTTATGTGCATGAACAGGGTTTTATGCATGGATTAGTGTTTTTCGTGCAGGGTTAAGAAGGCCTATAAATACAAGATGACCCCTCTCATTTGTAGTGCCTCGACACTTAGAGAAATATTGAACTTTGAAGTGCGTAAAATTCTACACAAAGTGAGTTGCATGAAAAGAAAGAGGTTTTTGTGAAAAGAGGAAAGGTGTGAGAAAAAGTTGGAAGTTGCGTGAAAAGTGGAAAGTTGTGTGGAAAAAGGAAGTTGCACGAAAATAGTTTTCCACACCAAAAGGGAATTTTCACACGCAAGCCATTTTAATTGCACGCAAGGTACCCTAAAGGTTGAACGAAAAAGCTATTGTCTTCGCACATATTTGGTTGTGCGTAAGATAGTTCTTACCATCTTCTGGGTAAGAAAGTGAAGATTTTTTACTTCAAAGAATACATCTGTTTAATTGCAAAGAAGCACTAAAATACTGTAATTCCCTATTTGTGCTAAGAGGGTGCACACACACTTAAGGATTTTTTTCCAAGTGCTACACGAGTGTAAGGTTATATCCTACTCATTTTATTCCACATCAAAGGATTGTTTTCTAGTGGATTGTGTGGTACTTAATTATTTCCTTACCACATTAAGGATGTAACTACTCTTGTTGAGTAGTGAACCTTGTAAATATTGTGTTCCTATGGTTGTGTGTGTTCAGAAGAGAAGAAACTCTTTAATAGGAGGTGAAGGTTCTTTCAAAAAGAAAGAAACATAAAAAGAAATTGAAATCACTAATTCACCCTTCCCCCTCTATGTGATACTTAGATCCTGAATGGGAACTTCACCTATCTTATTTTACCTCACACTCTAGACCTTGAAATATATAATTATTCCTTCTCAGGGGTTGGGTCTATTTTTATTTTATTTTAGGTTTCTCACTCCTGGAATATATTGATGGATATTAGGAGAAGTAAAATGTGGTGGTTCATGAGAAATAAACCCAATACATATTTGGATTGTGGTTAATACACTATAACTACCTTACTATGGGTAGTAAAAACCTAGACCCACATGGGGGTACAAACCATGTTCTGTCCTCTTTCACTTATACTTTTTTTATGCTTTTATTTATTTATTACTTTCTTGGTCTAGTGAAAATTTCTAGGATCTTAAATCATGAATTCCACTGGAAAATAAATTCAGATTGAATTATTCCTTCTATTTATTTTTCCTACATTTTTTTTATTTTTTTGTTTAGTTAAAATGAAGGATAGTTAAATCTATGTGTAGTGAGCATGTCAGCCTTCTTAGTTGTTTTTGTGTAATTTTATTTTTGTTTTCATATTTTTAGGAAAATTTAGATGAAATGAATATTATTATAATTTTTCACAATTGAATTGATTTTAAGAAATTTTAAATGGTTTTTGAAAAAATGGATTTTAAATGATTGTTTATGTGAAACCTTTTTCCTTGAATTTGATTTTCAATAATTTTTAGGAGTTTGACTGATTCTTAAAATCCATGCCCATTAAAACACTGAATCAAAATATTTTTATAGTCCTATGAGGTATTATGAACCTTTTTAAATTATTATTTATAACACGCATAGTTTCTTGAGAGAATCTTGGATTTTTTTGTGAAAATCAGTAGTTGTGATTTTTCTCTTTAAAAGACTTAAACTTCATGGAATGTTTTTGACATGATGGAGAAACTTCTTTGACTAACCACATTTTTAACCTAAGACCTACCTTTACATATATCTTTTATTTACCTTAGATTCCATGAATTTCCTTATAGGTTTAAGCCACATTACAATCCTAATTTTCCTTACCTACTTGCACTCTTGGTATTTTTGCAATGATATTTCAAGTTTGAATATGGGGGAAGGGCCTTTCATGTGCATTCTTTGGGATGTGTTTCATTTTTGGGTGGTGTGATGTGTGTGTCAAAATTTTGTTTAGTAGATAATTAGATAATTGGTAATGAGTCATCATTATATTATACTTTATTTGTTTCATCCATTTCCCCTTCAAAAAAAAGAAAAAATAAAGAAAAAATAAAAAAATAAAAAATTAGAGATGAGATTGATTTTATCATTGTACTTTTTTTTGACTTATCTCCCTCTCAAAAATCAAGTTCATGAATTTTCATTCATTCATTTTATTAAATTTTCATCTCATCCTCCATGGAAAAAAATAAAAAAAATAACAAAAAAACAAAAAAACTATGCCTTTATAGAGCATTAAAAATATGAAAAAAAATAAAAAAATAGAGAGAACTTGGATGATATAATTCATTGTAATCACTTATTAGATCATATACCATGTAATAAAAATGGAGTGGTGTTGTGTTTCACATTTTAGAGGTGTATTTAGTAAGGAATTTCCTGTTTTTTCACTTGAATATTCATTCATTGTACTTAAGAGTTCAACCTCCTCTTTCCTGCCTTGATTTTTTAAATTGTTTTACCCACCGACCATAATCCATATAATTAACCTGAAAAAATACCTCATGAATGAAAATATTTTTATTTCTCATTATGTGAATATATGAGAATTATCACAAGCCTATGGTGATATATATATTCTCTAAGAATGAGCATAAATCTAGATTCGATTTCTCTTGATTGAAGAGTGATGTAAAATTCAATGTGAGGTAGGTTATGATTGAGACATGGATGGATTTAAAAGGTTGAAAAAAATTCAAATGCGGGGAATTAAAATGATATATAATTTTTTTTAATAGAGGATATGTAATTCCCCGACCCCATATTCTTAGATTCGGTGCATTATTTTCATACATTGGTATGATTACAAGGAATCAAATCCTAAAGGACCAATCAGTTTAGCATTCTTGGAAAACAAATTACATACAGGAACCATTCCTTACAATTTAAAACATAATATGCAACATATTAAATTATTTGATAATTTCATTATTCTTATATCTTAACCCTGTATATCAATCATAAAAAACATCTTTCCATCCTGGGAAAATAACACATACGAAAGGGGTGAGATCAGATTCTCAGTAAGGTTAAACAATACAGAAAAATATTTACTAAATAAGTATAAACTTTTGAGACAAGGTATAAAACTTAAATAAAATCCTTTTAAACACAATAATCAGTATAATATGGAAAGAATAAATCAAATAATTTCATTTAAACATTTATATATATATTCTATTAGTTGAATAATCACTTGTCATATCAATAAATAATCTCATAATGAAAAAATACATAATATTGGATATTTGAAACATACCCTCAAGGATCTATGCCAAGAATCTAATATTTTCAAGGCTTTATGACAAGAATCTAATAATTTTCAGGCTTCATGTAAAGAATCTAATAAATGGGCCATGCCTTGATCAAACCCATATCTATTTTGTTTCATGAAACCTACCGATTCATCGAGGGGCTATAACGGGCCTCGCCTGTCACTTACTAAGTCCAATTCATTCTCATATGAAAATGGTGAAACATAAACAACATAATCATTCATATTAAAATATAATATACAAAATATGAATAATTTAACCATAAACCAATAATGGTATCTAAATAACTCATCCACAGTTAAATATATCATAAAAACTTCAATACAATATAGAAGATTGCATCATAATAAATCAACCTCTATTAAGCATAAAATCCAACAAAGGATGTTAACATAGATGAAAATAATATAATAAATTCATTAAAACTCTTTGAGAGAAATATACCTTTTTAGATTGAAAACATTAAAAATCACAAATTTTTTAAAATAAGATATTTATAGGAGATTTTAAAATAAAATTTTTCCATACCACTTTGAAAATTTTGAAAGTAATTAACATTTTAAATCATTCATGTCCATATAAATAAATCCTCAAAACCATTTTGAAAACATGGAAATTAATGATAAATATTTAGAAGAATAAATATTTAAAACATTTAAAATGAAATTTTAATTAAATATTTCATTAAATAAAACCTTAAAAAGATTCATTTTTATTTTTTAAAGAAATATATACATGAATGATAAATATTTCCCTGTAAATACTTACGCATAAACTATCTCGGATAATAATGAGATTGAGAAATTAACCCTTACCTTGTAATTTACTTTAGTAAAGGGTGATTTAACCTCTTTTATAATGGTTAAATAATGTTATTAAATTATAACAAGACCATATCCATATTTATGATATCATATATGATCCTGTTATATCAGTTTGTTAATAATATTTCAACATTACTATTGTTACCGGTGTTAACTACATCGTTTTCCTATGCATGTTTTATTTTGTAAGTCTTGTTTGTTATGAATAGGATTTATTTTATTAATATAAATAAATATATAAATTTCATAATTATTATTTTTACTTATCATATAAATTTTATAATCATTTTTTAATGGTTAACATGGAGAATGAATCTCACCGCATCGTGGAGACGGTATGTCGTACATACGCATGAGCGGCGGTATCGTTCCCTTGATGGTTAAATGCTATGGAATTGGATGGTATATTAATTATAAATAATAATTATAATTTTATATTCATTATTTATTTCCATTATACTAATAATTATACCCATCAATATAAAGTAGTGTTGAATAACAAATTACACCACGACGTGGAGAGAGTAAGTCGTACGCACATATGCATGGTGATATTGTCATTTGTATGATGTATAAAATGAAAAATATGGTTGTCCCATGATTATAATAATATCTCAGTATATATATGATACTATATTTATTATTTTGGTATGGAAACAACATAGAAATAAGAGGTAGGAGAAGAAAATAACTTTGAAAGAGGTGATAAAACAATTACCTCATTTTCAGGTATCTCCTTTTGATTTGCACTAAAGGACTCCTTATAATGTCTTTATACTCAAAGTATGGTCTCTAGGATGTATTAAGGGAAGTTGGGAGAGGAAATGGGAAGGGTTTTTCCGAGCCAAAGTGATTTAGAGGTGTGAATTAAATAGAAGGAGAAGTTCCTTTTTATAATATAGGGGGAGGCACTTTAGGAAACTCTTAAAATATTAAATTAATATTAAATTAATTTTCATAAAAAAATGGACCCAAAGTGACTTGATTATAGGTTAAGATAATAATGTGCCGAAATCTAATCAACCAATTAATATTATACATTTTTAGGTTAAAAAATTAACCTTTTATTTTAAATTTAACCTTTAGTTAAATAATTAAACATTTACCGTGACAACTTTTCATTTTATACTATAGGGTTAATATAGTTACTATAAAATTCCAAATGAACCCTAATTTGATCATTTATGACATATTTAACACTATTAATATTTTTACCTAACCTTATATTTTTATGAATTTTATAACATTTAATAAAATATTACTTATTTTAAAGTATCATTTATGTCAATTTTGATTCTATTTATTATTTTCATTTTTAAAAATATCAAACCAATATGATAACTTAGAAAAAATACTTCCAATATGTCACTAAAATGTCTTTTTATCTATAAAATTTGTGTATGTCATTAATTAATTAAAATTATATTTATTTTAATATTTTTAATATCATTTATTTTATTGTTTTCTTAATAAAATATTTTTCGCTTCACTATTGTGTCGTCATTGATGGTAATTATTTAATCTCTAAAAATAATAAATAAATTTCGGTGAGGTAGGTAATTATTTTATATTTTTGGAGACATTATAATCGAAGCTATCTCCTAGAGATATCTAAATTAAAATTATTATATTTATAAGAAATGAGAGTGTGACAATTTGTCACATTCATTAATTTTAATAATATTCATGTCATATTCATGGAAAAGGGTCCATTAAATTATTCCATTTCAAAACATAGGTGATAAAGGTATAATTTGGTCACCCAATAAGATCTTTGAAGGTTCTAGGGTATTTTTTTAATGTTAAATTTACCTTTAATTACCCGATTTACCCTTAACCACGGTAATAAAAAAATTACTAAAGTTACTATTCATAATATCTAAAAAATAAAAGCATCTTATTAAAATAATTTAAACCCACTAGCTCCAAATATGGAATCCATTTTTAAAAATTCAAAATAAAGAAGTTGTAGTAATTAAATTAAAATCAATCCTCATTGACAAAATGAGAAGGTGAGTTTTTCAAAAGTAAAAACCATCAAAAGATTGACATGTGTTTATATCTAATTTTAATGTGAAAATAATTCCAATAACATTAATTATATTAAATTATAAAAACATAATCTAAATATACTTTAAAACCAATTAAAATAATAATCTAAAAATATAAATAAATTAGATGAAAAAGCATTTTTGAATTAAAATACAGTATTTTTCACTATTCATTAAAATATGAAAGTTATCAGAAAAACACCACAAAATTTTCCAAACAAATTTTTTATGTCCCAATTCTAAATGAAAATTTTATTTTGTCAAATTGAATATATAAAAGTATAAAATATTGGTTTTAAAAAGGGTTCACCATTAAAAGGTGGTAAAACTACATTTTTTTGAAAAATACTTCTTTTATGCGAAAAATGGAACATTTCATTATATCATGTATAGAAAATACATAAGTTGAATTTTAAAATTATATGGAATATATAAAACTCAAAATATGGTTAATATTATTCATAACCACTATTTAAATGGCTTGTTTAATAGATCATGGTGCGCTCGAACTCGGCATTGCGTGCAACACAAGATATTGAATTAAAGAATACCATTGAATCTTGAGGTGTTATAAGTGACATGATGAAATTTTGTTTTGGATAATATGATTTATGTTTTCTCATTTTTTATTGTTATGTGGATTTTAATTTGAATATATGATGATTTCCTATAAGTTCAATGCTTATGTTTGGGGGATTGATGAAAATAATATTTTTATATATTTTATAATATAATTAAATGTTTATAATCCTACCATAGTGTTATTTTATGGTCAATTGTCACATTTTTATGTTTTAGAATTATTTTGAGATTGATTGAAAAAATGGTCTATTTTTAGATTTTAACTATTTTATTTTTATTCTGTATTTCAATCATAAATTTTTCTAAATTGATTTAAATTGTGAAGTTTTTTTATGATTAAATACATATTGGGATTAATTTAATTATTCTGGACCCAAATCTCAATCCATCATTTGGAGTCCCAAAACCAGTTCACAAGTCAGGCCTCGAAAACTGTGCATAGATTTGAAAATTTTTTATTATGGGCCTATATCTCCCAAAAGAGCATAAATTTTACTTGGATATGAATAACAAATTATTTCAAAACATTTATAACTGAGGAAACATGAGAATATTATGGTTTCAAGGTCATAATGGCATGGGAATTTGGAGTATTATAATACGAAGAGTTAGCCTATCCAGAATAATTTTTAAAATTAAATATACCATAACTCCTACATCTGATGAATATTGAAGTTCACATTTTATGGATGCATGAGACTGCAGTAGGGTAAAAAATTAATTGAAGAAAAAATTTCTAAATTCTTTCATTTATTGGGTCTTCAAAATTCAAACCTTCAGAGGATATTTTTGGAGTGAAAATTCCTAACCCATTTTCTTTATAAATTGTCACCTCCTCTCCATTTACAAAGGACAACCATTTTTGGGGGATAAGTTGGATTATATATTCTATAATAGTATTTTATTTTCTATATATGTTAGTCTATATATCTTCTTATTATGCACATTTCTATTCCTTTCAATTTTGTGTTTCTCCCATTATACTGATTTTATCTCTGTGTTTGCAGAGAGCTAACCCTTACTGTTTTTCGAGGGGGGAAGTGGTGGTGTTTGAGTTTATTATGATTTATTTATTTCTCAAACTGTATTCTAATATTTCATTTGTGGTTAAAATAATTTTTTTGAGTGGTCACCCCACTTTCTCTACTACTATTTTCTTCATCATTCACTCATTTTCATTTTGGTTGATATCTGAGTCATTTAAATGCTGGATTTTGGATTAGGTATTGATGTGGAATAAATTAATCTTACATGAAGAGGTTTTGGTGTAGGTTAATACCATTTTAAGTTGAGGGTGTATTGTTATAAATATTGATCTATACATTGAGTAAAATAATGAGGAAATATTTTGAATAACAATGGAAACACCACTACGAACCCCTAAGAGCAATGGTTTCCTTCTACTGACTTCTTTGCATCTTTTATTTGTGTTTTTCATTTTCATTTTTTATATATTATATTAAATTTATTTTAATAATAAAAAACCCCCATCTATATTATTATATAAGTTATTTTTATATTAGTTAGTATATAATAGTGATAATAAGAATGTAGTGTGTTGTGAGTGGCCTCCTCAAGAGATTGACCCTACAACAAGCCACTATAGTGAATTATATTGGAAAATAAGAATTTAACTGACCATGGATACATGAAAAATACATTAATATCAATAATTTCATCAAAAATAACATTAATTGTAGTATAACAAGTGATTTCTACCCAAACCCATAAAATTTAGTTAATCCAATTCATTATCCTCATTAAGTCGGCCCTTGCTATCTACCTTAAGGAAGAAAAAATCATGCAATCCCCACACATGCATGTAAATGTAGATAAAACTAGGACACATATCATAAAATCACAACCATAAAAATAAACCCTGAATCAACCCGAGTCACACCAAAGGCTCATCAAAATGTATCCAAAATTCTCCCCAAACCAAAAAAAACATCACAACTGAGAACTCAAAAAGATGGATTAGATAAATAAAGGAAGAAAATTGTATTGACTCACCATATATTTCTAAATATTATCCCCTAAAATCCAAGGATCAAAGATGGAGGAAAGGGGATGAGAGATCCACCAAAATAACCTAGGGCTCATCCATAGATTGAGGGAAACAAGAGTGGAATAGAATAAATCAGGGGAGATCCATAATTTATAAAAAATTTGGTCCTTGGCGCATTCATGACATTAAATACTAGTTCAAACCATGAGTTTTAGTGAGGCCATCCAATTCAGGCTGTGAAATAAATTTAGGTCACGAATCCATCAAAATCCAAACATAATGAACATCGACTAAATTTAATGGAACTTCAACCTCAAATTTTTTTATTTAATAAATTATTCTTTCACATCATGATTAAATTAAGAATATAATATACTTATGAAGTTTACATTTGTGAATCACTAGCCTCCAAGTCATGAACAAACTCTCGTGTCGTGAACACTTATTCACATCGTGAACCACCCGCTGCAACAAAACTACTGCTCCAAACTCTATTGAACCCTCCTCAAGCCTCCACCGAACACCTATAAATACCAAACCATTAAGGTAACAAGATAATAAGGAATATAACATTAAATTATATACCTCTAAAATTATTTTCATCCTCAATAATCAAAACTATACTCAAAAAGGAAAGGGAAGTGTCTGAAAAACCATCCCATGGGATACCTCTCACTCAAAAATATATTTTTATTAAAAATGAAACTTTGAGATACCTATTAAGGACATAATTACACCTTAAACACTAACACCATATAAGAACATAATAATTAAAACTAAAACATACACAAAACTCCCCACACAACCACATCATCTATATACCACCATGTCAAAACATCCATGGCACTCAATTCATGGATCTCCATAAAATAAGATGACTTCGTCTGTCGGTCCATAATCACCCAAATGGACTCACATCCTCAATAATAACATGGTAACCCAATTATTAAATCCATTGATATGGAATCCCATTTTCACTCAGGGATATTCAAGTATTGAAAAAAACGTCCATAAATACGATGTTTGGATTTCACCTACTAACAAACCAGGCACTTCACTACGAACTCTATCACTAACCATTTCATCCTAGGTCACCAAAGATATCTCCTCAAGCCATGATACATATTAGTAACACTAGGATTTATCACTACGGGAAATTTTTGAAACTGACAAATAACTCCCTCATTTCTTTTTAAGGAAATGAAAAACCTCCCCTAAAATAATATTTGATTCAAACCATCCTCTAACCATACCTCTAGAGAATCCCCATGACCAACATAGTCTCACATCACCACTACCTCTGAGACTCCCCACTAAGAATCCCCCACCCATTGCATCAGAGATGAATCCACAATCATTTCATAAAAACAACCTTAGTCACTACTTTCCCTCATGTCAATATGCATCACTATAAGCTCTTCCATCCCTTTCCAAACAACCTATGACTCTTGAACTACATCTCCTCGGGACTTCTGAAATAATACATCAACAACTACACCCCTTTTTTATGAGTGTAGGTGATCTAATAATATTAATCCTATAGAAACTCCATTCTCCTCTACTATCATAGATCTAGGTCCCATTGAGAGGAAACATATTTTAGAATCATATGGTCTTCAAAAAATAGAAAGCACTCACCAATGAGGTAATACAACCAAAAATTCATCACAAAAACAACTTTAACTAAGTCCAAATCATGGGTGGAATTGTTAAAATCATGGGGGTGTAACTACCTAGACCCATAATAGATCACCATCATCTTCTGCATTAATATGCATCACAAACCCAGACAAGATGCATCGTAAAACCCTTAGAACTTAACACCCTCCTTAGAAAACCAAAGCACTGGGGTACTGTTCAATTTATCCTTCAGGGGACCAAAAAACACTTATTATCGATCAATCCATAGGAAATCGTGATCCTTGGTTAATGTTTTTAGTGGTGTCATAATATAAGAAACTCTAGATAAAAAACTATCGATAGTATCCTACAAGACCAAGGAAATTGCGTACCTCTAGCATGTTATTGGGTGATACCCAAGAAAAAAACTCCTTAATATTTTATGGTTCCATGAACATACCCTATTAAGATACCACATTCCCAAGTAAATGAACCTATTGCATCCAAAAATATCACTCAGAAAAATTTCCATTCAACTGATGGTGTCGAAGAACTTGCAAGGTATTTGAAAGATGATCAATGTTCTCCACTTTTGAATTTGAGAATATTAATATGTCATAGACGAACAATACTATGAAATAGGTCCATGAAATCATTAAATATGGATTTAATGAGCCCTATAGTGATGTCTCAGACCTAGTTCACTCATGAGTAACCAAACCCATTTGGCCACATGGCCACAAGAGTGCCTCCATGTACACCAAAGGCTGCAGACTAGCAGTGAGATCCTAAGGTGTGTCTATGGGGAAACTATTCCCTCTGGTCAGATTGGATCACAGTGGTGAAAAAAATGAATAAACAAATAAAGAATAATAGTAATGATTATGAAAGTGGAAATGATCATAATAATCAAATAAATAAATAATCATCAAAGGATGTAAACTATATTATATACAAAATATGATGGAATGTATCTATTAAAATGGAAGCACACACAAATGGTAGTAGTAAGATAGTACCATACATGATATCCAAAATAATCAAAAAGAGGAAAAACTAACCAAGTATCTTGAGAACTAGCTCAATCATCTACTACCAAGCTCCCATCCTAAAGCAAGAAGTTAGGTATCCAAAGCATAATTCTCCCCTTTTCTCACACCCACAATCATATAATCCTATTGAGTTTCTATGATATAATGGATAGGATGTGATATAAATCTTATTATAACACAACCAACGATGTCTATAATAATTCCATTATGTGAATATAAACTATATGGTGTGCAAGTATATCAAAAGTAAATTAATTAGAATGTAAAGATCCCATACCTACTTCAGCCTCAGTTGATGTCTCTAAATATGAATTCATTTAATTAATTATGGTTCACTTTATAATAAGAATATAATATAAAGGTGTCAACATTTATATAAAATATAATGACAATAATATAGGATCTAAGGTGAAACCCAGGAATAATTAACCTTAGAAGGTCGAGCTAGCTCATAGTATACAACCAAGAAACCTAGAATAAGTGAATAAGTGTAATCCAATAGGTACCCCAAGTAATTACACTAGAAGAGTTTCTAACCAAATCTATGGAGTATGTCCATAGTAAATCCTGGGCTAAGCTTGACTAGACCCAAGGAGAACGATCCAAGGTGTCACATGTCTGTAGACGTCAATCTGGATCTAAGGAGTGTATATAAGTCATTATGATTTTTAGCGAGAAAATTAAGGGATTATATGGTGTCATTCTAAGATTACACTAATAGAAAAAGACCATTTTTCAAGGTGGTTATCTCTCTTGGAAATCGTCTCGATGAATAGGAATGGAGTCCTCTGAGTGCTTAAGGCATTCCCTTAGGAATCCAAGGCTGTCTCAAGTCTAACCATTCCTATAAAGAATAAAAAGGTCCATATGCAATTGGAACCTTATAAATTTAATATATATCATAATTCATTTAAGTCCATGAAATACTCATGCTAATTACATTTTCATTTGGTTCATTTCATTACCTTTTATCAAACATGAAAAGGTGAAATAAATACATGCAACCAATTATCAAATTAAATATAAAGGATAAGGTCCAAGTGATATCTATACATATGAATATATATTTTACATTAAAAAATTTAAGTTTCAATTATTAAATTAAATAACTTACTTTATTAAATTTCAATCGATCACACTCGAACGGTGTTCCGAATAATCACAAAAATGGGTCAGAAAGGAATAACATGGTACACACCCAAAATGGGGGGTTTACATTGAGGTACCAACCACCAAGAGCATAAAAAAAGAATCATTATAGCCTTATAATATAATTTTAACAATTTAAATTAAATGAATTATAATTTTAGAAACAACACCCAATGAAACCAGTATGAACAAAATGGAAACAATATAAAAGGAGATACTATGAGGGAAAAGTCATAAAGCACCTATCTTAAGCCTGCAGTACTCTCATAGTCCAGTATTAGCCTTTAGTTTGGTCCATATTAGAAGAAAATATAGAAACATAATTTTTTTTGAAAATAGGGAATATTATATCGTACAAAAACAGATCAAAAGTTGGTGGAATAAATCAAGAAAAGAAGATAGTGGATCAAAGCTCTTATCGATGCGCTTCCAACGTGATGAATGGTGGTATGATCAGAGGTTGTACTGATGAATGGGATCAAATTCTAGATTTAAGAAAAAAATGGAGCTTCATGGGAGGATATATTCTATGAAAGATAGAAAAATGAGGTGATAAGAAAAATTAAAAGGTTCTTCCCCTTAAAAAAACCCATGGAATCTACACGGTGTGTAGATTTTTTTACATTTCTTGTAATACTTGGGTTTTTATGCTATGGTAAACACCAATACATTATGTGAATTGGGTCTATCCAAGATAATAAATGCCTTGAATTTTAAATACATATCATGAATATGGCCTGTATCCAGGCTACATCCCCTTAATACCTTCCCTCTAAAGAAAAAATTACCTTCCCTAAGGTGCGATTTCTAGGTTTAATCAAAAAATAGAGATCGAAAAGGGGTTTAGCTAAAAATTTAAAAATATCCATACCTAATAGAAAAAATGGGATCTTAAAGCTCCCCATTAAATAAACTCATCCCAAAGTTTCCCTTACAAGGGTGGTAAAGCATCATCTTGGAATAACTTTGGCCATTGAGCATGTACATCAGCCTATCCCCCCCAAGTATCATCCTCTACACAGCTATGATGTTATACCCCCATACTAGGGGAACAAACTTTCCTCAAAGATCCTTCATTCTATGGTCAATGATGATAATGGTATACTCCTCAAAAGAACCATCAACATCCAATTCAGTATCCTCTGGATCGAAAGTATGAGATGGGTTGACATGGTAATAGTGAAGTTGTGAAACATGGAAGACATTGTGCATGGCATGGTACCACTGAGGTAACAAAAACTAATAGGATATTGGCCTGAATCTCTATAGGATCTCAAAAGGACTAAAAAAATAAGGCAACATATTCCCTTGACTCTATATCTACCTACACCCAAGACAGGGTGATACCCATAAGAAAACACAATCCCCAAACTCAAACTTCAGAGGTCATCGATGGTGATCAGCATATGATTTTTTTTCTAGGTCGAGTAGTATCCATACACTTCATAATCAACTAAACCTAATTCAACATCTCCTTCATGATATGAAGACTTATTAGCACTGCCTCCCCGGACTCTAGCCAGCATAGAGGTGAATGACATGTCCTACCATATAAGGATTCATACAAATCCATCTGAATTATTTCCTAAAATCTATTATTATAGGAAAACTTGAAGAGGGGTATATGTTTCTCCCAAGTATCCCTTAAATCAAGGACACATTCTTGAATCATTTCCTTCAATACTTTTCTAGTCTGTTTAAACTGGCCATCAGTTTGAGGGTGAAAAGATATGCTTATAAGCACCTATATACCCAAAGATTCTTGTAACCCTCAATAGAAAATTTATGTGAAATGATCATACCTATCTGAAATAATAGTATGAGGGACCCTGTGTAGTCATATAGTCTCATAGATGTACAATTTTCCAAGATCATACACTAAATAGGTGTTTCTAATAGGAAAGAAGTGTACTAAAATAATCATTCTGTCGATAACTACCCAAGTTCCATCACTAACTCTTGGTGACCTAGGTAAACTAGTCACAAAATCCATCCCCGACATTATTCCATTTTTATTCTGGGACCAGTAAGTGTTGTAAGAATCTAGTAGGCCACTTGTGTTCTACCTTCACCTACTGACAGGTGAGTCACCTGGTGATAAAATCTATAATATGAATTTCACCCTAGGCCACCAATTCTAGTAGTTCATATCATGACACATCTTGGAGATACCTGGGTGAACTACCCACTAAGAAGCATGAGATTCTCAAATTAGATCCTCTCACATATCTGTAAGAGCCCAAATATTTCTATGGACATGAAATATATCATCACTATTGATAGACCAATCTAGAGGTGGGTCCTCACTTGAAATACTTTCTCACAGGACCAAACCTTCAGGGTATGAAACCTACCTTCTCTTCTCCCTAACTAGTAGTGAAGAGGTAAACAATAAGGCTACAATAAAAGGATTCCCATGAAACTCTTGAAAATCCAGATTCATATTAGGAAAAGGGCCATCAACTTCCATTATTCACTAGCTTCCTGAACAACGTGTTCCTGAGTTTTCCAACTTAGCACATCAGCTACTGCATTTCCCTTTCCAAGCATAAAGGAAATCTAAAAGTTAAAGGACTGATGGTATTTAACCCATATTCACTATCTAAGATTTATATCACACTATGTAAAGATATATTTGAGGATCTTGTGGAATATAAACACCAAAAAAATTTCTCCCATAAGATAATGTCTCCCGAAACATTAGGCGTGAATGACTATTGTAAGATCAAGGTCATGCATTAGGTAATTAAGCTTTTGAGGTCTCAACTAGTGAGACCTATATGAAGTGAATTGATCCTATTACAGTATTACTACACCTATCCTGATGCCTGATGTATCAAAAAAATAATATAACCTATGTCAGGATTTGGTAGAATCATGATTAGTGTCGAAGTAAGTCTTCCTTTCAGCTCCTGAAAGGCCTTCCTGCACACTTCAAACCACAAGAACTTCCCACCCATATTAGTTAGAATAGTAATAGGTGATTCAAGTAATGATAAGTCCTATATAAAATTTTGGTAATTTATATATAGACCTAATAAACTCTATATATCAAACACGTTCTTGGGATGCTCCCAAGAAACAACAACACTCACCTTATCTAGGGAAACTGATACTCCTGAATCTGAGATAATATGACCCAATAAGTGAACCTTGTCAATCCATAAGTGACACTTTGCGAGTTTAGAATATAAATAGTGCTCTCCCAGTGTATTCAATATGATTTCAAGATGTTTTGCATGGTCTCTTTGAGTATGAGAATAAAATAAGATGTCATCCACAAAAAATACAATGAAGGAATCTTGGTAGGGGTGGAAAACCCTATCCATAAAGGCCATAAAATACCAGGTGCATTATTTAGATTGAATTTCATAACCACATACTCATATAAACCATACCTAATTTGGAAGGACATAAATGGTATTTATGAAAGTCTAATTGACACCTGATGATAGCATGATCTTAGGTCGATCTTTGAGAACACTCAGTATCCTTGGAGCTGATCAAATAGATTATATATATGAGGTAAAGGATACTGATTATTAACCATAATCTCATTCAATAATTGGTAATACATACAAATTCATAGGGTTCTATCCACCTTCTAGATGAAAAGGAAAGGAAAACCCCAAGGAGAAGTACTTGTTTGGATAAACCCTTAGATTTTAAATCCTCAAACTATCTCTTGAGATCTTGGAGTTCAATAGGTGCCATCATGTATGGAGGAATAAATACCCAAGATTCCACTAGAATTATATCAATTATAAACTCTTCATCTTTCTGAAGGTAGTTCAGAGAAGTTGTCTGGGAAAAATCCCTAAAACGATCCACCACCAGAGTAAAATTTGTCAGACGCACTATATGATCATCCAAGAAAAGGTTAGAAATATGGGATTTCACCCCTCTTATACATGACGTTCTAGTCTGGATTGACCAGCCTGGACATCCCATTCTCTATTATATACAAATCTACAACCCTCAGGCAATGTAAAATTTACCCTTCAATGATAACAATCAATGTGGGCATGATAAGGAACGAGCCAATCCATCCCAAGTATGACATCAAATTCTATCATCTCGAGGATAAATAAATTCTAAAAGAAGTGTTAACTACCAATCCCAAGAGGAAAATAATTTTATTGGAATATACACTTTAAAAATATACCCAGTTATGTGTCTTGGTTTATCACCCACAAAAGTATTTAATTGTAATCCCAAGAATTTCTATGATCGATATAGAGAAAAAGGATTGCGAGGAACCTATATCAAACAAAGAAGATACAATATTAGAGGCTTCTAGAATAGTACCTCATATAGTAGATAGTCTCACACTATGTTCCTTAGGTATCTACTGTAGTGCATGAAATTTTCCTGATCCATGGCCCTGATCTTGAGCTGGAATACCCTGAGTAGGTCCGCTATGCTGGCACTGATAATCAGAAGTCTAGCTACCTTGGACACAACCTCCACCTCATCTTTTTCAACTGATGCTACTCCAACTACTTTCCTGATGTGAATTAACTGATATTTATCATGGATATAGAGCTGGTGTAGGTCCTCTTCTTCTAGAAATAGGCTAAAAGGTCCTAAAAAAACCTTTAAAGATAACCCATCTGGCCACACGCACGACACTCCAGCGAGTCTCTATCACACTATGGATTCACATGACCTTGTTTTCCACACTGATGGCATATAATAGAGATACCTATTCAGACACTTTTTCCACCATGGTAATGATGAGAATACTCAAGGTAACACTTCCTGCCCCTAGAATAACTACTACCCTATCTCATCACTAACTCTCCATGCCCTATACTATCAAATTCCCTCAACTTCTGCTCAGTGAAAAGATCTTGGTTCATGATCTCAGAAATGGTAGATAGGTGGAATAAATTCACCTAAGAGCAGATGACATGCATGATCCCATCCTTGAAGTGTCTCCCTCGCGATAGCTCTTCTCTATCAAGAATCAGTGAAAATCATTGAAGCTTAGTGAAGCATGATGAATAGTCCATAACGAACATAGTACCCCACTCCAATTACATGAACTCATAGAATTAGTTAAATATCATCCTATTAGGGAAAAATTAATCATAGAAGGTAGTTTGGAATTCTGCTTGGACCATGCCCTGATAGAAACCATCCTGGGTAACCACATACCACCAATGCTTGGAATAATCATGAAACATGTAGGTGGGGATCTTGACCCTCCTCTCTATAGGTGTTTCTAGATGCTCAAAGGTAGATAAAATGGATTCTATCCATGATTCAACAGCTTGAGGACCACCCACCAAGAAGATGGGATGTTGCTGCTACTAGAACTCATGAGTAAGATCAGAAATTGTAGGTGCAGGCCATGAATCACCTTGTATAGACCACATCAATCATAAGAAACTCTCTCAAAGATACAATGCCCAGTTTGGGAACTAAAGGTGGTTCTGTAGGTGGCACTCCTGGAGGTAATATTGGTGGGAACCACCATATCAGGATCATGACCATCACCACCCTCCTGGAACATGACTTGAGGATGTCATGCTGAAATAAATCTACAAATTCCAAGCACAAGCCTCATAATAATATTAAATAGAAGAATTTAGGGAGATCTCAATAGAAACGAGAAAAGACTAAAGGCCCAACAACTAACTTTCACTTATAGAAGAAAGAAAAACACAATGGCTCACTACCCAAGGAATACTATCCCAACTAACCAAGTCCAAGGTTAGGGTATTGTTAACTTTTTAAGTTTTCAACCACAGGGGTTCCAGTATATGGGAGGGGTCAATTACAAGTTAATAAGGAAAAAACTCTTCAAGTTACACTTTCCCTCCCCATTTTCTAGAAACTATTTTATTTATAATTAGAAATTTACATTTTATGTCTGTATGTGATTATATATATATAATAAAAGGTTCAATTAAATGGATTTCCATAACTAGTTTATAAAGGCCCGTGCACTTTATAAACTAAGATTGAAACCCATGTAATTGCAACTAGCCCCCTTACATTCAGTCTCAGAATGTAACAGGTAAAATATGATGGATTGATTCAATGAATTACCCAATCCAATTCATTAAGTACCATAATATTTATAAATTACAATTGGTAATCATATAACCACAACCAAATCATAGCTCATGCAACCAAGGGTACATAGATTACATAGATCTAAATTGGCTATTTAAGATGCCACAATCAAGCTATATAAGAAAACACCATTTAGGTTTATGATGACATTGTAAACAACCAATTTAACTTTCCTATAGAAGATATTAGTGGCACATGCATATATCATAGCCAAGCCACACTGAACAATAACAGTAAACATAGGCAATGTAAGTAATGAAGTTCAACTATATGGCATGGAATATGAATAGCATGTGAATCCCTAGGTTGCTTATGATGATGCATGTAATAATTCTCCTTGCCATACTAGGCTAAGGTAAAATCTATATAAATCATAACAAATACCACAATTCATGTGAATCACCCAAAAATAAAAATATTTCAATTGTAATAGGGAAAATTTGAAACAATAATTTCCCCTTCCCATGAAACTTGATTTTTACCCCAAACATGGGTTAACTACTTCTAGTCATAACTTATTACCAAGTTCTAAAACACTCCTAATATCCTGTATAAATTTCCCAAACAATAAGACTGTTGATTCAATAAGTTTATCTTATGAGTTCTCTATTCCTTACGGTTTTATGTTTTGAAAATCACAAACACCTTTTCTTAAGTTCCGAATTTGACATTCCATTTTACTCGTATTTTTTTCATGCTGTTTTCCATGATACCGAATCTGGTATAAATGTCATGATATTTTTCATGATACCTAATATAGTACAAATTTCATGCTGTTTATCATGATACTGAATCCGGTAAAAATGTCATACTATTTTCCATGATACTGAATATGGTAAAAAAGTCATACCGATTTCATGATACCGATTCTGGTACAAATGTGATACTGTTTTCTCAATCCGATTGTTGTATTCTCTTAAAATCCATTTTCTTGATAATTTTAGAGTTGTTTAATGTATCATTCCAATATTATTGGATTCTAATTTTTACTGACACTTAACATTAACTTAACTTCGTTTTCTTATATGAAAATATGTCTTACAATCTGTTACAAACTAACCGTTGTATGTTTGAAACGTGTCCAGGTCCGTCTTAAATTTAAGGAAAATATGATTATTGGAGTGGAGCTGACCGTTGAGAATTTTTTCCTATAAATATATGTTCATTTGAATGAGAAAATTAACTGAGTAAACTTTGATGATGAACAGTGAATGGAAAAGCGATTAAAGTTTGTGAAGTGATTTTTAGAGAGAGAGGCTCTTACAACTCTCATTGCTTCATGTGGATGTAATGAACAACTTGTTTAGGCGTGAACAACTTTTTCAGAATTTCTTTTGCATACTTCGATTGTGCTGATCATGGGCTTCCGAATTTGGAAGACAGAGGTTCTGATTTCCTTCTAAATCGAGGGCTTGTGGGGATAACAAGATAGATACTGATCTTTGGATTGAGGGCTTACTTGGGTTTGGGTAAGACAAACTTTTTTGAAAGTATAAATCAAGGAACCTTTATCCAAGGTTATTGGATACCCTTCTCTTTGGGTTAAAATAATCTTATTGTTACTTGTTTTCTTTTCAAGTTGTTTTATTCCTCTTCTATTTTAAATTTGTTTAAGTTAGGAAGTATAACTTTCTTATACTTCTTAATTTCGTTACTTTGATTATATTAAAGATTCAATACGCTCTAAGGTAGAATCTTTCTTTTAACAAAATATTTCTTAAGTTTTTATCTTAAGGTTGTAAAGTTTAAGAAAAGGTTTCTTTAAGATGTTTTTTGAATGTTTGTTTAACTTTGATAAAATAAGTTTTCTTAAAGTTAAAATCTAACCTTAAGAAACAGATTTCCTTAAGGTTAAGAAACTTTCCTTAAGAAATTTTATATCAACTTTAAAGGTTACAAAGGAATTTTTAAAGTATACAATTCACCCACCATATTGTATTTGAGCATCTCATTCTACATATTCGATCCTACAAAGACAAGAAAAGAAACCGACTCTGATACCAATTTGTGACACCCTAGACCCAGTTCACTTCTGATTAGATGAACCCAGTTGGCCACATGGCCTCAAGCATGCCTCCTCATACTCCAAAAGCTACCGAATAGCAGCAAGGAACTAGGGTGAGTCAATGGGTACAATATAACCTATGTTTAGAGTGGATTATAGTGGTGAAAAAAATTGAATAAAAAATGAAAGCATAATAATAATGATTAAGGCAGTGGAAATAAGCATAAAAATCAAAGAAATAAATAATCATCAAAGGATGTAAATTGTATCATATGAAAAAGATGATGGAATGTCTCTACAAAAATGGAAAACATGCATACATAGAAGTAGATATACAATACAATACATGATATACAAAATAACAAAAAGGTGAAAAAACTATCCAAGAATCTCGAGCATTGGATCAATGATATGCTACCAAGCTCTCATCTAATGCAAGAAGTTAGGTGTCCAAAGCAGGATGTTTCCCTTTTTCTACACCTATGATCATATAATCTCTATGGGTTCTAGCGGTGTCCTAGATAGGGTGTGGATAAATCTCAATAGGCCACCACCAACGAAGTCTTTAACATATCTATTCTGTGAATATAAACTATACAGTGTGCAAGTATATCAAAAGTAAAGTAGTGTGTATATAAAAACCCCTTAACTACTTCAGCCTCATATAGTGTCTCTTAGAATTCATTTATTTTATTAATTATGGTTTAGTTTATAAAAATAAGATCAGGTAAAGGTTTCAGTAGTACTGTAAAAGATAATGATAATAACAGAGGATCTAGGGTGAAACCAAGGTATCCTAGACATGAGAAGTTCGAGCCAGTTCACGATATACAACCAAACAATCGAGTGCAATGGACTAAGTGTAATATAATAGGTTCACCCAAGTAATTCCACTAAAAGAGTTTCTAACCGAGTCTATAGAGCACATCCATAGTAAATCATGGGCTAAGTATGACAAGACCTTATGAGAATGATCCAAGGCGTCACATGTCCATAGATGTCAAGGTGAATACAAGGATTGTATCTAAAGAATTATAATTTCAAGATAGAAAGTGAAGGGATCCTATGACATCATTTTGGTAAAAACATAATAAAAAAATACCATTTTTCAAGGTGGTTATGTCCCTTGGAAACTGAATCAATGAATTATAATGTCATCCTTTGAGTGCTCAAGACATTCCCTCGTGAATCCAAGTATGGATCAAGTCTGACCATTTCTATAAAGATGAAAAAAGTTCTATATGAAATAGGAACCTTATATATTTAATATATATCATAAGTAATTTAAGTCCATTTAATACTCATACCAATTACATTTTCATTAGGTTTATTCTGTTACCTTTCATCATACATGACATGGTGAAATAAGGACATCCAACCAATTATCAAATTAATTATAATAGATAATGGAAAAGTTATATTTATACATATACATATATAATTTTCCATTAAAAATTTTAAGTTTCATTTATTAAATTAAATCTCTTTATTTGTTAAAGTTCAATTGATCACACCCAAATGGTGTTCTGAATAATCACAAAAATGGTTCAAAAAAGTATAACATGGTACACACCCTAAATGGGTGGTTGACATTGAGGTATCAACCTTAAATGACATAAAAAATAATCATAAGGGCACGAGAATACACTTTTAAAAATTTAAATTAAAGTCATAATAATTTTATAAGCAACGCCTAGTGAAATTGGTATACACACAATGACTACAATTTATAAAAGGTGATAATTTGAGGAAAAATTCATAGACCACCAACCTTAAGCCTGTTGAAATATCATTTTATAGTATAAGCCTTTGGTTTGGTGTAAATTAGAAGAAAATTGAGAAACAAAGAAATTCTTATAAAATAGGGAATATTACCCCACACCAAAATAGCACAAAAGATAGCAGAATAAACTGAGAAAAAAATACAGTGGATCAAATCTCTTACCGACATGCTTCCAACATGATGAATGATGGTACGATAGGTGGTTAGAGGGATGAATGGGATTAAAGCATAGATTTAGGAAAAAATGGAGATTCACTGAAGAAGAGGTTCTATGTGAGAGAGAAAAAGAAGGGGTGAGGGAAAAAGAAAGGGTTCTACCCATTAAAAACCATGACATTTACACGACGTGTAATTTTTTTTACATGTAATGTAATGATCGGGTTTTCCCCCTATAGAAAAAACTAATACACAACATGAATTGAGTCCATCCAAGAAAATACACATTGTGTATTTTAAATACACATCATGTATTTTAAATACAAATTGTGAATTTGGCTTACATCCAGGTTTCAGATCCCTGCTATTTTCACACCAAAGGAAAAACGACCCACCCTAAGGCATGGTTTTTGGGTTTAATCCAAAAAGATAATTAAACAAGGGGCTTAATTAGAAATTAAAAGTATATATACCTGATGGAAAAATTGGGATCTTTCACCTATGAACATAGTTGTCTTGTTCTTGACACTGAACAACATGATCATGAATTCAAAGTATCCATATATACACCTAAAGGTAGTATTCAGAATATCCTCATATTTCACCCACGTCTAGTGATTTTAGACCACAAATAGATATTTTAAAATCAAATTGATCCCTTAATCTAGTTGAATAGATCATAAATCCTAGAAGGGGGTAACAGTTCTTAACCGTCACCTGATTCGACCTCCATAGTCTATTCACAACCTCAAAATATTTTCATCCTTCTTATAGAATAACACTAGAGAACCCTAAGGAGATACACTGGGCCGAATGAAACCCATAAAAATAATATCATCAACCTATAGTGTCAATTCATACAGCTCCATAGACACCATTTGACAAGTATCCATTGAAAATGGTGATGTACCAATTTCTAACTCTATCCCATATTTGACATCGTTTTGAGGGGGTAGGGTTACACCCTCATCTGGGAATACATCAAGAAACTCCTCTATAACCCTAGGAACATCCTCTGCTTGGGATTCCACTATCATCTCATTAAACTAAGATAAAAGGGGCTCCACATTCCTACCACTCATTTGATAACTCTTATCTTTAATGAATTCCACTTGTTGGACCTCCATAGTAGAAAAAGAAACTCTCCTTCAGAAATAAACAATGAATACACACATGGAATAAAACCAATACATGCCAAGGATAACATCATATGGAATGTATATATAGAAAAAAGAAATCCAAAATTGACTAGTGTTTCTGCATCACTAGTCTACATCTCTAGAACACATCAAACAAAGCAGTCTGACCACCAACTAGTGTGGATAACACTAGGGTAATGGTTTCCACCTATAATCCCAAAGATAGGATCAAATTAGGATAAAAAGTAGTGTAAGGTTCCTGAATAAAATAAGACACAAATAAGGTCATATTATAAACTGATCACACCTCAAACAACCTCAGACCCTCTTGGTATAACCACCTCCATCGCTTTCATATTAACACACCCAAATCCTATGACTCTCTTCTAAAGACCCTAATGAACATGATATGTTCTAGTTCCCTAAGGATGGGGACCATCACAAGGATATCCTATACTAACTCCCTCTTCCCTTTGCTTATACACATGTGTTAGTGGTCCCTACAGCTGAAAATTGTGTCAAGGAAACTACTGATGCTTCCAGAATGGGGCCTGAACAACCATATAATATTAGACTCTCTAAGATGAAAGATGATGAGTTTGGTGGTTTCCATGAACCCTGAAGATGTATCATAAAAATGGGAATCCCTCCCCAAAACATCATGTAAAGGTTCACTGAGGTCGAATCCCCACCAGTCGGAACCTTGACTATCTAGAAATTCACAATCCACTTCCCATATCCCTACTCCTCAAAATGCCCTGATATACACTCTCTTAAGGATAAAATTATATAGAAACCATCCACTCAATAACCTACACCTTCTTATACACATCTAGATACATAGGAAGTGTGAATGGGGTGACTGTATACCTTGTCACTAGGAATAGTGCCACCTCCATATGCCACACTCTAGACTCCTCATCTAGAAAGGCATTAGGGGAAAGGTATAGGTGGTCCATAAACTTGACAGGATCCCCCATTGAAGGGAGGGAAACTCCTTCCTCTTGTATGGATTCTTCATCAGTAAAATAATATCCAAATAGAACTTCTTTTGAAAGTCTATCCATGACACATCTTCCTCATTTAGGCCACCAAGATATAATAGCCACCATTTTTTCACAACTCCTCACATATAGCTAACCACCAATGGTACCCAATACTCATTCTAAGTTTGTATTAGACTGAAATTAATATCAATTTCCTCTAACTATCAATTTTTCTCTAGATTAGAGTCTCTCTCTTTATACTTCCCCAAGATCTACCGTTGAAAGGCATGTAAGACCCTCTTCCATGCCTTAGCCTCCTATGTTAGTTCGATACTCCAATGATCAACCAAATCATCCTACCAAACCTATACTACTTGAGCTACACATAGACGATGACTAGGAGACTTTCTTGAAAATTAAATAGAAACCCCAAGCTTAGTAGTATGTAATTTTATCAAGGTTTATTTAATCAATTCATTTTAATTTCCCAAAATCACCCAATCCAAACAAAAATACAATCAATCATGATTCATGAACTACCCCTAGATCTCTACCCTACAAATAAGTCCACCTCAATTAGAATTCAATAATAGTATATCCCATACATTGGATCATGGGGAGCCTAAAATCATGCATCCTAGTCGGTCTCCCTGCACTATGTCACACACCAAGATTAAGAATATATGAAATGTCAATATGATGTGTGATGTGCTCAAAATGACCGAAAAAGGAGTTTTTAGTGATATGAAAAATTTTAAAAATGGGGTTCAGAGGGTCAAAATCAAAAAAACAACCAATAATTATCATGAAATCATAGAGAAAATTCCATAGATTTATTTTTTAAAATGTAAGAATAGACATCACATCAATTTGAGGGGCGATTTTCTCGAGATGTCCATAAACACATGTTTCATACTTTAAAATTCTAAAACATGTGTGTAATATTAAAAACCATGGAGAGTGGAATTTTATTGGAATGAAATCATAGGAAAATTTTTATTGACTTGTTTTTTAATGTTTATGAGCATATGAAACATTAATATGACAAGTAGTGTGCTCAAAATGACTAAATAAATGGTTTTGAAAGATATAAAACTCTTTAAAAATGTACATCAAGGGGGTAAAAACCTAGAAAATGGAATTGGATTTCAATGAAATCATATTAAAGTTATTTTAGATTTATTTTTTAAATATAAAAATTGACCCCATATTAAATTGAGTTGTAGTTTTCTTAATATATCTTTAAATGCAGTTTTAGTGTTTTAATACTCTAACACATGCATAAAATGATCAGAATTAAGTGAAAAACTTTTATTAGTATGAAATCTTGAGAAAAATATAATTGAATAATTTTTTTATGTGTATAAGAAGACGGTATCTCAATTTGTTGTGTGGCATGCTTGAAATGAATGAATAAACAATTTTTAATGTCATAAGAGTCTTTAAAAACATGGGATAGAGTTAAAAACTAGGAAAAAGACTTTATATTTTCCTAAAATAATATAAAAAAAATGTAGATTAATTTAGGAAGTGTAAGAACTTATTCCTTATCAATCTGAGTGGTAGTTTTTTCGGGATGTCTAAAAACACATTTTTAGTGTTTTAAAATGCTAAAAACTGTGTGTAATGGTATAAACCATAACAAGATACCTCACATTAGTGTGAAATCATCAGAAAACTATCCTAGAATCATTTTTTATTTTTATTAATAAATGAAACATCAATATGAAATTCATTGTTCTTGAAATTATTGAATAAATAGCTTTTAATGATATAGAAGTATTCAAAAACATGAGTCATGGGGTTAAATCCCAACAAAAAACCCTATATTTTCAGAAAATCATAATAAAATAACTATATATTTATTTTTGAAATACAGGAAATGATCCCACATCAAACTAAGTGGTACTTTTCTTAGTATATCCATGAAAGTATTTTTAGCATTTTAAAACTCTAAAACATATGTGTAGTAGTAGAAACCATATATAATGGCCTTATATTGGTGTGGAATCATGTAAATATTATCATTGAATCATTTTCTACATGTATGAGTAGTTGAAACATCAATCGGTGTTGTGGTGTGTTTTAAATGATTGAATAAGTAGTTTTTAATGATATTAAAGTATTTAAAAACGTACATCAGAAGATCAAAACCAAGAAAACAATATCAAATTACCATGAAATCTTAGTACAATGACCATTGATTAATTTGTGAAATGTAAGAACTGACGCCACATCAATCCAAGTGTTCATCTTCATGAGATGTCTCCAAACACATTTTTAGTATTTTAAAACACTAAAACATGCATGTAATGGTTAAAACCATATATAATGACCTCATATTTTCATGAAATCATGGTACAAAAGTCGTTTAATCATTTTTGACATGTATGAGTAGATGAAACATCAATCCGACATGAAATGTACTCTAAATGACCAAATAATTTGTTTTTAATTATATAAAGGTTTATAGAAACATGTGTTAGAGGGTCAAAACTAAGAAAATGACCACATATTTCCATGGTACCATAGTAAAATGAATGTATATTGATTTAAGAAATATAAGAACTAACACTACCTCAATATAAGTGGTGGTTTGTTCAATATTCCCATAAAAAAATTTTAGTATCTTAAAACTTTAAAACATTCATGAAATGGTCAAAACCCTTGTGAAAGACCTCACATTAGCATGAAATCATAGAAAAAATAGTTTTGAATTATTTATGATGTGTACGAATAGATTAAAAGTCAATCCAACATTAGGTGTGATCGAAATGATCAAATTATAAATTTTTAATGACATTAAATTCTTTAAAAATGTGTTTTTGGGGGTTAAAACCTATCAAACATCCTCGAATTTCCATGAAATCATAGGTTAATGATAGTATATTTATTTTTGAAATGTAGGAACTAACACCACATCAAACTGAGAGGTGGTTTTCTTGGGATGTCCATGAATACATTTTTTAGTGTTTTAAAACTCTAAAACATGCATTTAATAGTAGAAACAATATCAAACTACCTCAAATTGGTTTGAAATCATGAGACAAATATCGTTGAATCATTTATGATGTGTACAAGTAGAAGGCCCATCAATATGATGTATAATGTGCTCGAAATGATCAAATAAAAAGTTTTTAACGATATAAAACTCTTTAAAAACATGTTTCAGAGGGTCAAAACCAAAAAAAACAACCTCATATTATTGTGAAATAATATGATAATTATCGTATATTTATTTATGAAATATATGAATTGAAACCACATCAATCGAAGTACTGGTTTTCTCAGGATGTTTGTAAGCACATTTTTTGTGTTTTAAAACTCTAAAACATGCATGTAATGGTCAAAACCATAGATAATGACATCAAATTGATATAAATCATAGAAAATTTTTCATTGGGAACTAATTAAATTATTATAAACTCTTACATTTTGAGTTTTGAGAATTAAATCATATCTTAAATAGGAAAATTTAAGTTTTCAAAGTGTTCTATGTCATTTTAGAGGTTTAATTTCTTAGAGAACTTTATTATCTTTATTTAATATGTGATATGTGGGATGATATATCATTTATTATATGCTGAGATTTCATATGTTTTATTAACAAAATTACAAATGTTATGTGCAAATTTATTAATATATAACGTGCCTATTCTATTTCTTGTTCCTTTTCTTAAGTGTTTTGGTTTGTATTGTAGGTGATAGATGTCAGGAGTAAGAAAAATCTTGACCATTATGATCCAAGAAACTCTTTCAAATGGTAGTTTTGATGGTTTATTTTTTTTTCTATGGTTAAACATCATCATTGATTTTATTGTAATTATTATTTATTGTGTTCAGATTTGAGTTCTATCTTGTTTTTATTTCAGTTGATATGATGGTGATGCGATTAATTTCACATATGACATGCATAACTATAGAGGTTGTTAGATGTATTTGTGGTGGAGAGACGGGCAAGATGATTGTGGACTTATGTAGTGGAGGTAGATATGGATTTGGTTGTGGGTGGATGTTGGACTTATTATGTATGTATATGATGACTGAGTTAATGAGAGATGTTTGTGGAGTTATGTAGTGGAGTTAGATATGGATGTATGATGTATATATGTGATATTTATATTATTGAATATTCATATTTTTAAATAATTAATATTTAGTTTAATTTTATAACATATAATTTTTTAGTTATATTTTTATTCAAAGAATTTAGCAGCAGTTCATATAAACCACCCCTAATAAAATAACAGCTATTGTTAAATTCATTTTTTTCTATACAGTGATTAAAACGAACAATATCTATACACTAATGCTACTAAACTTTTAACGGTAGTTAGTTTATTTCCCCCCATTTATTAAATTCAAAATGCTATCATAAAAACAACTACTAAATATAGGGAAAATCGTTGGTAAAAATAAAAAAATGACACTTTCCAAAACTGCCACTACATAATTCTAAAATGCTGTGAATTGATTGAAGAAATTGAAATACACATAAGTTTAAATAGTCACTGATAAATGGTTTTTGGACAGTTTAAACCACCGCTAATGGAAAAAAATCATTGTTGGGTGTTGTTTTTATTATAGTTCCCCATGCATTGTCGTTATCATCTCGTCCATCATCCATTGTTAGTGCCACATCTCACATGTCCTCCTTCACTGCTAGTGACTTGATTACCCCCACCAATATTTTCGTTCCCTACCCCTCCTTTGATGTCGGCTTCCATTACTATAAAATCATGTTTATTTTGTGCTACAATTTTATCAGTATTAGCTAAATGGGGTGATAAATGGTACCTTTATTGGTGCTTTTTTTTATGGTGATAAAGGGAGACCTTTATAAATGATTTTATTTGTGGAGATAAAGAAATTATATATTATTAAAAAACATATTTTAATATAAAAAAAATATTTATATTGATATATATATATATAAGGTTCTTGGGGGTACAATTACATTAAATACACACACCACACGCGCAGATTGGAAAGGCAAGCCATAGCCCCCCTAAGGGATAGCCCACCCATCAAGCCTTATTTATTTAGTACATGGACCAAAAGACAATTAGGAATAAAGCCCATTACATGTCCAAAAGTCCCATAAACTATACTAAAGGCCTAGTACAATGTCATGGCTACATCATGTCTGTGTCACTATCTGCCTACATTATGCCTACGCCACCACCTACCTACGTCACAGTCTGCCTGTGTCATGCATGTGTCACCGCCTGCCTGTGGAAATTAGATCCCACCTGGATTTGAACCTCGGTTCAATGCAAGATTACGAGGAGCCTTTACCACTCAGGAAATCCCCCAACTAAAATTGATATATATATATATATATAATATTTTATTAAATATGATTTATATAATACTAAATATATAATCACACTTAATATATAATATATTTAGTGAAAATAGTTTATAAAATAATTAAATATTAATATTAATTAATAATTTTATAATTAGTATCGATTAATAGACATTTAACAATAATTTCATGATAAAAAAAATTAATAAATTAATTATGATCTAATGAAAAGTTGAAAAAAGGGATTGAAATTAAAATAATAATAAATTTTGATTCGGTTGTCCATTTGGGATCCATAAGATTTAAAATTGAAGATTGTGAAGATACATGAGACATTAAAACTAGGGGAACCTCATTCCCTTTTTTTACTCGGAAAAAATTCATGGTAGATCTCTAAAACTAAGTTTTTAACATTTGATGCAATTTCAATTTTTTAAGAGGTTCTTATTGTCTTTTTTCAATGTAGACCAAATTTAATCATTGAGTTTACATTTATATAGATATTATGGTGCCCAAATTTTATCATTTTTCTTATTGTATATATATATATTTATATATTTACATATAAAAATTTATTTTTTTAAATAAATATTCAAACAAATTCACATATAAAATATCTTTTTAAATATATAAAAAATATGTAAATAAAAAACAATTATCCATTTTATTTAAAATAAAAATTTATCCATCTTATTTACCATATAAAAATGTATGAATAAACATATACCTATACTAATGTATATATTATGTTTGTATATAAATATATATGTGTGTGTAATCTTCCTCCCCCAAACTGTTGTATGTGTGTGTGTATTAACAAACATATATATATATATATGTATATATTTTATTATATATAAATTAATATTAATATATAATATATTTAATTAAATATAAATATATATTACACACACACACACAAATATGTGTGTATATATATTATCACACACACACACACATAAACACACACACACAAACATATATTTTATAAATGTATTTGAAAATAATTATATAAATATTTGAATAAATATATAGATAAAAAATATACTTGTAAATATATATATATATATATATATTATAAAATATAGAAGAAACCAAGATAGAGAAGTGGTAAGAGCATTCACTTTGCACATGGAGTTCACATGTTCAAATTCAGGTGTGTGCAGCTTAGTAAGGAGTGGGGTAGTGTTGATAAGGGGGGCTTCTTAAGTGAGCAAGATGATGGGATAGGGGAGAGAATGTTGGCGAAGCACTGATAAATGGTGGGTGAGCATTGATGAGTAGGGGGATCATCAGAGTATATAAATAATTTGAAAAAATATATTTATCTAGTTTAATCAGTTTTTAACATTGATAAACACACCTTTTATCATAACTAAAAAGTCATTACCGATACTTTTATAGAACCAAAAATTCCCATTTTAAGCACTAATAAAGGTCATTTCTATAGTGTTCCAAAACAACCGTCTCTAGGGTAGGGAGATTTAAAAAAACATTTTGGTGATGACATCTTTTGGAAGTATCCAACATGTATGCAAAAATACTAAAATGGGGTTTCTTAGTTTTTTATTTATTTTTTTGGGTCACCGTTAAATTTATTTGTGAAAATAGGTCAGAAAATAGTGAAACTATATTTCATGACTTTTCCCAAATATGGGAGATTCTAAAAACATGAAAGGGATTCACACTTTTAAAATTATGGTTGAAAAAAAATCATGAAACCATTTCATGATTTTGTTTTTTAAATTGTTTTAATTTTTTTTATTATATATATATAATTTAAACTGTATTTAAAATATTAATATTTTAATTGGAATTACTAGTATTAAAATAATCCCAAAACATAACTAAAACCCCCACAAATATTTCCCTTTTATAAGGGGATTTTCCTTTAAATCCCTTTAATATTTTTTCATGTCGGATGTAGGTTTCATTTTGTCGCCACCAGAATAATAATTTATTAATAATAATAACACATAAATAATAATATATAATTGATAATATAATTAATTAAAATAAAATATGTTTAATGTAAATAATAATTTATAGTATAAATACAAATAGTAAGGTGGTCACAAACCCCAAAAGGTATTATCAACCCCACCTATCACAACCGTTAAAATAGATTATGAGGTGGTTGTGAATGATGTCTTGCGAATATTTTTTATACTAAAAAAAAATAAGGCATTAGCGGTGGGTTTTTTCAACCAGAGGTGGTTTAAATCACCTCTAAATCATTTATAAATGGTTACTAAAACTTCTATTTATTGAACATTCGACATTCATTTGGTGGAGGGTTTTTTCTTTTAGTGGTAGTTTCTATATGTGTCATTTTTGGAGCATTTAGCGACAATTTTGACTTTATTTAGCGGAAGTTATTTGAAGAAAAAACATAAAAATAAAATAGAAAAAATAAACCAAACAACCACTAATATATATAGCATCGTTTAATAATATCCATCACTATTTAATATTTTCAGTTATTTATTTAGCTATGGTTTTTATGAATCCCTGCTAAATATTTAACTTAATTTTTTAAAATAATTAATAAAAAAATATAAATACAAAAAACTAAAAAATAAATACATTGGAAACCCAACATACCAACATCATAAATCATACATCTAGAGTCATATATACATACATCTAAAATTCACCATAATCTCAGTCACCATAAGCTCTATCAACTGATAACCTTAGTCAACCCATACCTAAGTAATCAATATATACATATAAAATATGTCCAAATAAAACCCATTCCCAATACACTTCCACCCCATAACCTCTACTACATCCATTTTTCACCACATCATCTCATCAACTGGAACCGACCACATCATCTCATCAACTGTGAAAAAAAAGACAGAAATTAAAATTAAACAGAATATATCAGAATTATAGTAGAATCATTGATAAAATTTAAAAATACCATGGAAAATAAGAACCATCACGACTGCCTTATGAAGAATGTCATGGATCAGAATGGTCTACCTTCTACCTACTGCCGATATCTATCACCTGTAATAAAAACTAGATAATTTAAGAAAATAAATCTGAAAGAGAAAATACACAGAATATGTTCAGAATGTTGAACATAAAAATTGTTATTTTATTAATAAAAAAGATTAAATTTTAACATAAAATAAATAATATATGATAACAAACACTTTGAAAACATAAAATTACTTATTTAAGATATGATTCAATACTTGAAACTGAAATGGGATAAGTATAAAACATCCTAATTAATTTTTAAATTGACGTGCAGTGTGCTTGAAATTTATATAATAAAGAAATTTTAAAGACTTTGAGATGAAAAAATGTCCTATATTTAAAAAATAACTCAATGGTGGTTGTCCCGTTATTTTACATCAATCCAAGGTCATTCTAAGCTTTTGACCATTACAGGTATATTTTAGTTTTTTAAAACACTAAAAATGAAATTATAGGAATCTCTGGAAAACCATAACTCATAATTATGTTTCAATATTTAATGCATTTAAAAAATCAGCCTATGGTCATTTTCCTCTGATATCATGGAAATCCGACATCATTTTCCTAGTTTTAACCCCAGACACACACTTTTGAAGGCTTTAGTACCTTTAAAAACCATTTATATAGTTATTCTAACTGCACCGCATGTTAGATTGATATATTATCTATGCGTACATGTAAAAAATAACTCAATAGTGGTTTTAACATGACTTAACATCAATATGATGCCATTATCCATGGTTTTGACCATTACATGAACATTTATGAGTATCATGAACAAACTATAAATCAAAATGACATTCTATATGTTCCTACATTTCAAAAATAAATCTATGGTCATTTTCCTCTAATTTCATGGAAATATGAAAATTTTTCCCCAGTTTTGACGCCCTAGAACACTTTTCTAAAGGCTTTGGTACCTATAAAAACTATTTATCGAGTCATTTTAACCGCACTGCATGTCGGATTGATGTGTTGTCAGTATTTAAACATAAAAAATAACTCAAAAATGGTTTTACCATGATTTCACATCAATATAAGCTCATTTTATATGCTTTTTACTATTACATGCATGTTTAAGTGTTTTAAAACACTAAAAATGTGTTTATAGGCGTCCCAAAAAAACCATGACTCGGAATGATGTGTCATCAGTTCCTAAATTTCAAAAATCAATCTACGGTTTTTTTCTTATGATTTAATGGAAATATGATATTTTTTACTGGTTTTGACCCCTTGATACTCATTTTTAAAGGCTTTGGTAGCTTTAAAAACTATTTACCAATCCATTCCGACCACACCACATGTTGGATTGACATGTTGTCTATGTTTACACATAAAAAATAACCCAACAATGGTTGTGACATTATTTCACATCAACATGAGGTTTTTTCTAGTCATTTTACCATTACATGCATGTTTCAGTATTTTAAAACACTAAAACTTGTTTATGGGAATCCTGGGAAATTCATAACTCAAAATGAAATTTCATCTATTCCTACATTTGAAAAATAAATCTATGGTCATTTACTTCTGATTTTATGGTAATACGACACCATTTTCCTAGTTTTGACCCTCTGAAACACATTTTTAAAGGCTTATTACCTTTAAAAACTGTTTACCGAGTCATTCGGATGACACCCACATCAACTCGACATGTTTCCTATGCATACATGTAAAAAATAACTCAACTGTGGTTTTCCCATGATTTCACATAAATCTGAGGTTGTTTTATATGGTTTTGACTGTTACACACATGTTTAAGTGTTTTAAAACACTAAAAATGAATTTTACACGCATCCTAGGAAAACTGTAGCTCAGAATAAAATGTTGTTGATTTCAACATTTCAAAATCAATATATGGTCATGGTCCTCTAATTTCATGTAAATATAACATCATTTTTCTAGTTTTTACCCCACGACACAAATTTTTAAAGGATTTGGTTCCTTTAAAAATTGTTTACCAAGTTATTATGACCACACCACACATCGAATTGACGTGTTATCTATGAATACACATAAAAAATATCCTAAAGTTAGTTTTACCATGATTTCACATTAATATGAGGTCATTTGATATGGTTTTTACTATTACACACACGTTTTAGTGTTTTAAAATACTAAAATTGCATTTACTGGAATCTCGGGAAAACCATACTTGGAATGATACAATGTCAGTTCCTACATTTAACCAATAAATCTATGGTTGTTATCCTATAATTTCATGTAAATCTAATGTTGTTTTCCTTTTTTTACCTTCCAATATACATTTTGAAAGGCTTTGGTACCTTTAAAAATGTTTACAGAGTCATTCCTACCACATCGCAAGGTGGATTGACATATTTTTTGTGAATAAACATTAAACATAATTAAATGATGGTTTCACATCAATATTATGTCTTTTTTATATGATTTTTATTATCTCATGCATGTTTTAGTGTTTTAAAACACAAACAACTCGTTTATATGAATTTCAGGAAAAACGTAAATCAGAATTACATGATGCCAGTTCTTACATTTAAAAAATCAATCTATGATCATTTCAAAATGATTTCATTGAAATCTAACATCATTTTTGTGGTTTTTATACCCCACATGTTTTTAAAGTCTTTGGTGACTTTAAAAACTATTTACTTAGTCATTTCAACCACACTGCACATCATATTGACATGTTCACTGTGGTTACACATAAAAATGGACTAAACGGTGTATTTCCTATGATTTCACATCCATATGAGGTCATTTTATATTGTTTTTACTATTACATGTACGTTTTAGTATTCTAAGACACTAAAAAATGAGTTTATGAGCATCCTGGGTAAATTTTAATTCGGAATGACATGTTGTTAGTTCCTATATTTAACCAATCAATCTATGGTAATTTTCCTCTTATTTCATAGAAAATATGATGTTTTTTCTATTTTAACTCTAAAACACTTTTTAAAGGCTTTGGTACCATTAAAAACTATTTACTGAGTCAAAACTGAGCAAATGATCTGAGATTATTTTCAAACTTAAAGCATAATGATCTATAATTCATTTTTGATGTGTAGGAATCAAATACACATAAATCTAGTACAATATGTGGTTGGTATAACTCAAATTTCATGCTTTAAATATAGAATTTCATTTTAGTTTTATTTAAGGAATTTGTATGTTTTCTTTTCAAATGTGTGAATAATCTATGTAATTTAGAATTTAACTTTGCAGGATGATTTATAAGGCTAAAAATTTCAATGGGGATCATTCTTATTATCCACTAAAATATAAAAAATAAATTATTGTCCATTTCCAACTGCCACTAATCATGTGTTTTCCTATAAGAGTTTTTTTCTTGCACTTTTTCTTTCAACCTTGAAATTTCTCTTTGTGATTCCTGATCAATGGCACTACTTAAACCACTACTGGGTGTTGTAGTAACTGATGGCGTTGCCCTACTAACTACAATTGATGTATTAGGCCTATAACACATCCCCCATACACATATAGGTTGATCCATCCCTAAAATGACTATAAATGCACCTTTCTAGAAATTTGATAATGATTGTGAAGGGTTCGCATCCCAGACTACTTGAATTTTAATCAGCTAATTGAAAAATTGTTGGTCGGAGTAGAGTACTCATGAGGGGGGGGTTGAATTGAGTATCTATTCAAAATTTCAGTTAAAAAGTTTTCTTAAAAAGGTTCCCCAATAAAAATAAATACAGACCAGTAAATTAAGTTAATAAAATTATAAAGGTGTGACTATTCAAATAACGTCTCAAAAGATTGATTAATTATCAGTAATATCAATATGAGTTATTGATACTACTTTTGAAGTTATTCTAATAATGCATCACAATTATAACTTCTATCCAAAACTAACTATCAAAGTAAAATCTAGTGTTTTCTAAAATATACAGTAAAGTAAAGAAAAACTAAATTAAAGGACACAGTGGATAAAATAAGTTGTTCAGTCTTGAGACAATACCTAATCAAATACACTTGTTGATCATCTTCAACCAAGAAGTTTATATTAATAAACTTGATCCACACCCTGGATCGGGGTAAACAAAAGTGTATAGGACTATCCAGGTCACATGACCTCTTCCACTATTCTTCATGGGTAAAAACTATCAGGACACACAAGGACCTCTTACACACTTATATGTGGGATTAAACAGATGTAAAAAAGATATGAGAGGAAGGATATCTTGTATCCTTCAGTTTAGAGCAGGAGACAATATGTATTTTAATACATACATACACACACTGCTCGAAAGCTAAAAATAATACAAAACAGATAAAAGATGATGAGAAAGGGTTAGAAGTGCTCTGAGTGTTATTCTATGCAGCTTTGGACTTGTATAATTAAGCAGATGCAAGTATCGAGTCCTCTTTTGAAAAACAGAGCATCGCAAGTCCGGTGCTCTATCTTGTAGTAATATCTAGCTCGTGTTCTTCATAGAGTTGATACTTCTAGGATGATTTTGATTCTGATCTATAGTAGTCCAGCCTTTGGATTGAGAGTGCTTCGTTTGTTCTTGAGTTGTTTTTGTTGCATTTATATGTTCTCTTTTCAAAATTCTCGCAAGTCTGTTGTTCTACTACTCGTATGCGACACTTGTTCCAGTGTCGTGCTTTCCTTTTTATTTTGGAGTGCATGTGTTAGAGTTGATAGGATTCATGTATTCTACACCACGTACCTCATAATTTCAGGTGATATGTCTAAAGAGAAACATTAATTAAGTCATTGCCATTAAATAAATCAAATATGACCATTAGAAATTAAATTGAAAACGAAAAAACAGATTAAAGAACGGTGTCACAGTCTGCCTAGAAACAGTGTCAGTTGGAAACGGTGTCACCAAAAAATGGTGTCTTCTTCTTTGTCTTTGAGCGGTGAGACAATCATGGTGGCATAGTTTTATTGAGATCAGGAACCACTAGCATAGATACAGCGTTAGAATCACGGTGTCTGGTGATTTTCCAAACTTCGAACGATTTCTAAGTGATGGTCGTATGGAACCAGTGTCACAAAATTCATGAGATATGAAACTGGTCACAGTTTCTGATTTATGGTGTCTGGGTTATGGTGTCTGGGTCATGATGTCTAGGTAACAGTGTCTAGGTCACGGTGTCTGGGTCCTTTTCCAGAAAACAAGTACCGGTGGTAGACTCACGGTTTCTCAGACTTATCCAAATATCTATATACAGACTTAAGTAGTAATATTCATAGAATGAATTAGACTTAATCAGTCATGAATGAAATCATTATAGAAAAAAGTTTAATATAGTTTACAAGAATCACATATGATTTAGGATTAATAAGATTTAGTTGAAGTTTATTTAAATCATAAAGAGACTAACTATCTCTACACATGATTCGAGATAGATTAAACTGGATTAACAATATTTACAGGATTTGTAGGATTTTTTATCATTAAAAAATGATTAAAACATGAGGATTCTAATAATATCCCCCTTTTTGATGATCACAAATCACATAAACTAGATAACTGTTCTTAGTGTACAGATCTTTCTCCTCCTTTTGGGATTATCAAAAAGAGTACAAGAAATAATAAAAGTAAATAAGAGAATAGATAACAATAGTTCTCATTGCAGTAGATGGAAAAGGATGTGTCATTAAAAATATTAGACAACAAAAAATACAAAACATCCCTATAAAATATAGGTTTCACTTGTATTCAGCACCAAATATCTTCTCTTTTCCCTTGGAAGCAGCATCAAAAGGAGCCGTAGGAGCAGAAGTAGAAGTTGAAGAAGGGAGTGATCCTACTGTCAGAGAAGGAAGAGGGAGTCCTTAAAAAATAGAAGGTGCCAAATTAGGTTTGGTGTAAGATCAAGGAAGGTTTTGGTCAAGGATAACAAGTCTGATTTGTCTTAGAGCTTGAGATACAGACATTGAGGTAGAGGCAAAGGCAGTGGAGGAGGAAGGAGATAAACCAGACCGCAAGGGTGCAATTTTAGGGGCCACAATAGCAGTGCTCTGCACATGAAGATAAGGCTTCAACAACTGAATGTAGTGAGTAATAATATCTCCACCATACCACATTTCTTTCTCAAAATCATCTTTGTTCTCCATGAATTTTTCCAACAAAGTAGTGAAATCTTTCATCTTTTGAACTTGAGTCTTAAAATCTTGAGTGATAGGAGGAATTTTCAAATTATCTACAAGATACTTGAAATGATTTGTCATATCATGATTAGAGAAAATTCTATTAAAGTATAAATAAATTTTCTTAGTTATTTCTTCCTGAGAATCATTTGAAATCTTTGAATGAATCCTCAACAAATCAAGTACTCTGTCACTATTCATGAAAACTATAGATAGACTCTCTTTATCAAATCCACTTAGCATTGATTAAATTTCCTCTTTCACAATAGTTCTGAACAGATCACTATCAAAGGGAGGAGATGACTGTCCAGAGGCATTAGAGGCTATTACAGCTGAAGTGAGGGACTTGAGTTGATTGATAACTTTATGAATACATCCCTTGTACTCATCAATCAGTTTGTTGAGGGAAATAACAAGCTCACGCATCTCTTAGACTATATTTTTGTTTATCTCAGCCACTTTTTCATCTAATGAAGTCAAGTTTGGTTGAATCAGAGAGGAAACTTGCTATGGAATTTGACCACTAACATCCTCAACAGGATGAGTAATAGATGCTTGTCCTGATTGCAAGACATTTTGCATATCTTCAACCGTAGCTCTGAGAGACTTCAATTCATCACTTAATTGTTTGTTCTCAATTATGACATCTTGAATTTCATGAAACATTTTGGCTGAATCATCCATATGATCTTCTCTAATAGCAAGGCAGCATCTCTTTCACTTAGGTTTGTTATAGGAACAGGTTAGGTGTTCATGAGCTTTTCAACTACAACCAATAAATTTGCTCCAAAGGATTTCAAATCACTATGACTCACAAAAGCAAGAGGTTATTATGAAGTTTCAAGAACAGGAGATGAGACGGGCTCAAGTTACTTTGGAGAGATTACTTCAAGAGTAGAGACCAATTTCAATTGAAACACAGTAGACAGGTTTATGCCTTTAACTGAGGCTTCCTGTGTATCATCCACATCAAATTAGCTTGGAAACTTATATCATGTATCCATAATGCTTTGATCAATAGGATTGGGAACTTCAATACTTTCTAGACTAGGGTCCTTGTCCCCCTCAACAGATGCATTTCTCTTAGGACTAAGAGATTCAGTCCCTTGATCCGGTCCTAAAAGATCATCTATAATACTCTCATCCATTTCTTTTATAGACAGATGGAAGGCTTGTTCAATTCTTTCCTCAGCAGATAGAATAACATCGGGATTATCATGTTCCTCTAAATGTTCCTCAACCGAAGCTTATTTTACAAGAGAAATTTATTCTTCTAAAGGCTCCTCAGGAACAAACTCTTCTCTTATATTAACAAAATATTCTTTTCTAAAGGCAGGTTCTTCTTCCAAATCATTACTTATTTCCATAAAAGGTGCTTTTATTTCAATTATTTCTTGTGGAATAGGTTAACTATCATCCTTATCTAAGACAGTTTATTCTATAGTTACAACAGCTACCTATTCTTCCTCTTCAAAAGGGTAGTCAACGATTTCATCTGGTTCCAAACCACGATCAGATATATTCTTAGGTCTTGAATGATTTTCAATTGAATTAAACTTTTCATATACCCTCTCATTATCCTCCACCCAAGCCTTTTTCCATGGATTCCAACTAATTGTCATTCTTTTGTGTATTAACTTTGAGATACAGAATTCATAGTCCTTGATGACTTCTTCATTTAGTCCAAATATTCCTTTAGCATACAACATAGTATAGATTAACCTTGAGTAGAACAAGGAGGTATACTTTGAGGTTGTCTTAATCAAATAATACATATGAAGTATAACATACTTTCACAGGTTAATCTTCCATCCATTCTTCATAATATGTATAAAAAATACATCTTGATATTTTAGGGTAGAAAAATATTCTTTTATTGGACTAACCAGATTCTGGATAAACTTAAACAGGAATTTGGTTTCACTATCTAACTCAGTAGTAATAGCTCTTCTTTTATTTCTATTTCCAGTCAAACATCCCAAAGACTCTTCTAAAATAAAGATACCACTAGTAGGAGGAGGACCTCTTAGGTAGTCCTCAAAAATTCCTTCATGCGGTATCCCTAGGAAATCAGCCCATAACCCTGAGGAAAAGGTGAATCTTTGTCCATTAATCCATCTCCTCTCAACAAAATCATCTTCATCATTGAAATAAAACTGAACAAACTGATATAATTGAGCAATAATATTTGGATAGATTGGCCTTCTCTATTTTTGGAACTAGTCTATACATCCTTGCTCTTTCAATACTTTCAAAACTAAATACTTACTTGAACACAACCATTGAGGGCAGATTTCCTTTTCTGGTACCACTATTCTACCAAAAATATTCGGGTTCAATGGTCCTTTGGACACTGTATTCGATGTTCTTTTCACTTTATTCTATGATATGTGCTTCTATGGAGTTTATAAAGATGGGAGCTTCATTCTAGGCATTCAACGAGGGGTTTGAGAGAGAGAGAGATGAAGGAGGTCTTACGGTTTGAGAGAGAAGTGTTTCAGTGTTGAGAAAAGAAAGCTCGAGTGAAGAAAAGAGTGAAATAAATTTGTTTTTTATCATTTAGGGATATCAAGCATCACAAATTAAAAATATAGGGATGAATATAATAAAATAATAAAAATAGATATACGGGTCATAAAATACATATAAAATAGAAAAAGTGTCATTACGGTGAGACAAGAACAGGTTTTCACAGTGAGACTAGAACAAGTTTTCACAGTGTCATCTTTATGGTGTGTTTACACATGGTGCAACCATATTATTTGAGACAGTAAGTGAAATACAATATCTGAGAGATAGTAACTATGAGACCATAAACATGAAACAAAAACTTCAAGATAGTAATCTATAGAACTGTGAGAGTGAGACAGTAGCTCTAGGACAATGAACTTTTGAAACCGTAAACTATGAAACAATAAGCTATGAAATAGTAATCCTTATACTTAAGATTTATCATTCCAAATTCATGTATGATGTAATTTATCCTTTAAGAATTTAATGGTTTGGTTAATATATTAGTAAGATGATAATCAGTTCCAATGAATTGCAAAGTGATATCACCTTTTTGACAATGATCTCTCAAAAAGTGATGTCTTAAATCAATATTTTTTCTTGGAATGTGAAACAGGATTATTTTAAATGTTAATAGCACTTTTATTGTCACAATTTATAGGTACATGCCTAAATTGATATCCATAATCTAGTAATGTGTGTTCCATCCACAACATTTTTTCACAATAACTACTAGAATATATGTATTCAGCTTTAGTAGTAAATAATGAAACAAAGTTTTTTTTTCTTACTACACTATGATACTAGATACTTGCCTAAAATGTTACATGTTCTAGAGGATCTTTTTCTATCTAACTTACAACCATCGAAATCAGCACCAAAATAACTCAATAACTCAAATGATTTTCCTATGGGATAGAACAGTCCTAGATTGGGTGTATGTTTGAGGTATTTGAAAATAATTTTAACAATATTTAAATAAGATTCCTTAAGATTTTCTTGAAAATTAGCGCACATACATACAATAAACATAATGTCAGTTCAACTAGCAGTTAAGTAGATTAAGCTTCCTATCATACCTCTGTAAGTGGTTTGATCAACAGATTTTCCATCTTTATGAAGATCCAACTTACAGGTAGTATTCATCGGAGTATCACTACTTTTAGTTCTATACAATCCAAAATATTTTAGAAGATATTTAGTTTATTTTATTTGTTTTAAAATAATACCATCTTTATTTTTAAATATTTTAAATCAAAGAAAGTATTTTAGTTCACCCATTAAACTCATTTCAAATTCATTTTGAATCATTTTAGAAAATTTAATACATAAAGAATTCTGTGAAGATCCAAAAATAATATCATCAACATAAATTTGAACTACTAAAGAATCATTGGAAATTCATTTTATAAAAAGGGTAGGATTATCTATACCTTTTTTAAAACCTTTAGAAATAAGAAAAGTACTTAATATATCATACTAAGCTCATGGACCTTGTTTTAAACCATAAAAAGATTTTGATAATTTGAAAACATGATTTGGAAAGTGAGGATTTGTGAAACCAGGGGGGTTTTCAACAAAACATCCTTAGATATATACCCAATTAGGAATGCACTCTTGACATCCATTTGATACAGTTTGAAATTCAGATGTGCATTATAAGTAAGCAAGATTATTATGGATTCAAGTCTAGAAACAGGTACAAATGTCTCATCATAGTCAATTCCTTCCTCTTAAATATATCCATGTGCAACCAATATACCCTTGTTTCAAACTATATTGCTAGCTTCATCTACCTTATTTCTAAACACCCACTTAGTACCTATGGTAAATATGTCTTTGGGTTTGTCAACAAGTTTCCATAATTTGTCCCTTTCAAACCGATTAAGTTCTTCTTGCATATCCATCACCCAAAATTCATCATTTATATCATCATTAATGTTTTTAGGTTCAATTTGAGACAAGAAAACTTGATGTTTAACCTAATTTCTAAGATAAGCTCTAGTTTGAGTTTATTTATCTAAATCTCCTTCAACAACATCTAAAGGATGGTTCTTAAGGGTTCTAATAGCTATAGAAAATGAGGGGCTATTTATTTTGGGTTCTTCAATAGGTTTGGGTTCATTATGAATTGAATCTCAAGAATCTTCAGATTTAGAAGTTTTCATTGATTTTTTTATAGGATGGTTATGGGATTTATCATTAATGTCCAGATTTGAATATCATCCTCTAGGTTCTCTAGAGAGGTCTTAGTCTCATGTGGATTTATTTCATAAAACTTGACATGAATAGATTCTTCCACACATTTAGTTTTTCAGTTATACACTCTATAGGCTTTACTAGAGATTGAATATCCTAGAAAAATTCCTTCATCACTTTTGGATGAAAAATTATCAATATTTTCCTTAGTATTAAGTATAAAGAATTACAGCCATAAACTTTGAAGTAGCTTACTTTGGGTTTTCTATTGTTCCATAACTCATATGAAGTTCTTTTAAGAATGGGTCTAATCAACACTCTATTAATAATATATCATTCTATATTTATAGATTTAGACCAAAAATAAATAGGTAAGTTATATTCACTAAGCATAGTTCTAGAAATCTCTTCTAAGGTCATATTTATTCTTTCTACAACTCCATTTTATTGAGGTGTTTTAGGTGTAGAGAAATTATGACGACAACTATTCGTGATAAAAAGGATTCAAATTCATGATTTTCAAACTCACGACCATCATCACTTCTTAAGGATTTAATTCTAATTCCACTAAGGTTTTCTACAGTTTTAGCATATTTGGTGAAATGATAGCAGGCTTCACTTTTGTGATCCAAAAAGAAGTCCAAGTATATATAGAATAGTCATATACAAGAAAATAAACATAGTGCTTCCCATTTAAACTAGAAACTCTAGATGGTCCAAACAAATCCATGTGGACCAACTCAAGAGGTTGAGAAGTTGACACTTCTTTCTTTGATTTGAAGGAAATTTTGTATTCCTTTCCCTTTTGACAAAGATTACACACTTTACCATTTGTAAAATCAAGTTTAGTTAGGTCTTTGACTAAAAATTTTCTAGTTAGCTTTCTAAGGGAGTGAATATTTCAATTTCTTAGTATTTTATGCCAAATACAAGACTCTTTGTGAAATAAACTTAAACATGAAGAATTTTGAGAAAGTAAAGAATCTAAGTTAACAAAATACACATTTTCACTTCTCAATGTAGAAAATACTAATTCATTTTTAGAATTAAAAACATTGCAAGAATCATTTTCAAATTTAACATGAAATACATCATCACGTATTTGTAAAATGCCCAAAAGAGTGTATTTCAATCCATCAACAAAAAGTACTTTAGAAATTAAGATTGAGTTAGAGTTATCGATTTGGCCAAGGCCAATGATTTTTCATTTTGCATTTTCACCAAAAGTGACTTGTCCACCATCAATTAAGTTCTTGAAGCATGAATGGTCTCATGTCATGTGTCTTGAACACCCACTTTCCAAATACCATAAGATTTTACAAGATCTCTTTAAACAATTTTCCTACAAAATAGTCAAATAAAAACAGACTTTGGTACCCATATTTTTTTGGGTCCAGTAATATTAGTAACTAGTGCTTTAGGAGCCCACATATGCCTCATAGGTTTCCTATAAGAATTATGTAAAGTGCTTGAAAAATAAAATATATTTGGTCTAGAAAATCTTGAAATAGTAGATAGTGTATCATAATTTGAATTAGTAGAATATTTTCCTGAACTAGGAGTAAAGGTGTATGTTCTAGATTTAGAAACAAAATTGATTTTTCAAAAATTTCTTTTACCAGGTTGATAGCCAATACCAGTAGTGTATTTAGGGGAAATCTGTTTACCTAGAATTTGTACCAAGGTATATTTACCATTAGTTAACCTTTCAAGGTCCTTTTTCAATTGCTCAGATATTTTTAGTTCATTGTTTTCTTTGATTAATTGAACATTTTTCTCTCTTTCTATAGTAATTTCAGATTTAACAGTTGAGGTAAGAGCACACTATTTCTTTAAAGACTTGTATTTATCCTTTAGTTCATTGCATATATCTTCAATCATATTGAAATACTCAAAAATTTATTATTTAAACATATTTTTTGAATCACTTTTATCTACAGAATAATATGAATTTTGTACAGGAGATTCCAGTGTTACCTCAGATGTGTTTGTCATGAAACACATATTGGCTTTGTTATCCTGTTCATCATGTGAAGATTCTGATTCACTTGAACTTTCCTCAGAATCACTCCAAATCACTTTCATTGAATTTTTATACTTTCTATCTTTTTTCTCATATTTCTTTTTATACTTGAGCTTGGGACAATCAGCCTTTACATGTCCCTTTCTCTTACATTCATAACATACTATCTCATCAGACTTGTCATTTCTTTTCCAATCTTTCTTATAGCTCCCCCTTTGATCATATTTTCCTTTGAAGTTAGCCTTTATAAAAAATTTCTTCCTTTTGTAAAATTTATTTAACCTTATATCTAATTGATCTATCTCTTCATCACTGTCAGGTGAAGATTGTTCACTGTTGGAACTTTCTACAGATACTTGAAGTTTCTCCTTTTCTTTGTGTTTAGAGGTGGTCGCCTTGAATGACACATATTTTTTTTGTTTTCATCTTCCTCTTCCTTGTTGACTTTTAGCTCCTCTTCAAACATCATTAGTTTCCCAATTAGTTCTTTGACAAGAAATTTGATGATGTCACATGACTCTTTAATAGAGACAGAGGTTCCTCTCCATCTATCAGGTAGGCATCTGAGAATCCTCATGATTTTTTCTTTGGAAGTAACTTCTCTTCCAAGAGAAATCATTGTGTTGAAAATTTATTTGAGCCTAAGATAAATGTCAGAAATAGGCTCATCAGGATTCATTTAAAAGTTATCATATTTAATAGTATAACTATTGAGTCTCATTTCTTTCACACTACAAGTTCCTTCATGTGAAATATACAAGGTATCCCAAATTTCATGGGTAGTTTTACATAAAGATATTATGTTAAATTACTCATATCCAAAAGAAAAATATAAATAATTCATGGATTTACAATTGTTATTGTAAGCAGTCTTGGTTGGGTCATCCCAATTAATTCTATCAGTAGCAGTAATATTATACTCATCTATATTTGAAGACCAAATTTCCAAGCCCATACTTTCTAAATGCATTTTCATTTTAATTTTACATTGGGAATTATTAGATTCATTAAATAATGGTGGTTTGTTTGTTACAACACCTTTATATCTATTATCCATAATAAAGAAATACTTTTAAAGAGATATAAATTTAGAATTAACATAAATTTACATATCTTTAAAGTACAACTAAAATCGCAATTGAATAGATTTAAAAACAGAGTCTTAACAAGAATAAAAATTCCTTTGATACAAAATGTTGGTCAAAGTAGAGTAAAGAGGGGGGGTGAATTGAGTATCTATTCAAAATTTCTATTAAAAAGTTTTCTTAAAAAGGTTCCCTAATAAAAATAAATATAGACCAGTCAATTAAGGTAATACAGTTATAAAGGTGTGTTTGTTCAAATAACCTCTCATAATATTGATTAATTATTATTAATATGAATATGATTTATTGATACTACTTTTTAAGTTATTCTAATAAGGAAACCCAATTATAAATTCTATCCAAAACTAACTATCAAAGTAAAATATAGTGTTTTATAAAATACACTGTAAAGTAGATAAAAACTAAATTAAAGGACACAACGGATAAAACAAGTGGTTTAGTCTCAAGCCAAGACCTAATCCACTCCACTTGGTGATCACCTACCACCAAACATTTTATATTAATAAACTTGATCCACGCCCTGGATCGAGGTAAACAACAATGCACATGACTATCCAAGTTACCCTACCTCTTCCACACTTATCTGTGGCAGTAAAAATATATAAAAAGATGTGAGAGGAAGGATATCTTGTATCCTTCAGTTTAGTGCAGGAGACAGTGTGTGTTTTAATACAGACATTCACACACTGCTTGAAAGGTAAAAATAACACACAATAGATCAAAGATTATGAGAAAGGGTTAGAAGTTCTCTGAGTGTTATTCTATGAAACTCTAGACTTGTAGGATAAAGTAGATGAAAGTATTGAGTCCTCTTGTGAAAAACATAGTATCGCAAGTCTGGTTCTCTGTCTTGCAGTAAGATCTAGCTCGTGTTCTTTGTAGAGTTGATACTGACAAGATGATTTTGATTCCGATCTACAGTAGTTCAACCTTTGGATCGAGAGTGATTCATTTGTTCTTTAGTTGTTTTTGTTTCATGTATATGTTCTCTTTTAAAAATGATTTCAATTATGGTGTTATACTACTCGTATGCAACACTTGTTCCAATGCTGTGCTTTCCTTTTTATTTTTGAGTGCATGTGTTAGAGCTGACAGGATGCATGTATTCTGCACCTTTACCTTGTACTATTAGATGATATGTCTACAAAGAAACATTAATTAATTTAGTACTTTTAAATGACTCAAATATTACTGTTAGAAATTAAATTGAAAATGAAAAAACATATTAAAGAATGGTGTCATAGTCTATCTAGAAACAGTATCACTTGGAAATAGTGTCACCCCAAAACAATGTCTTCTTCTTTGTCTTTGAGCGGTGAGACAGTCATGATGGCATATCTGTGTTGAGATTAGGAACCAATAGCACATATGCAGTGTTAGAATCATGGTGTCTAAGTGATGGTTGTATGGAAATGGTTTCATGGACTTCATGAGATCTGAAAATGGTCACGGTGTCTGGGTTACGGTGTCTGGATCATGGTGTATGGGTCACGGTATCTCGGTCAAGGTGCTTGGGTCACGGTGTCTGGGTCATGGTGTCTAGGTCACGGTGTCTGGGTCACGGTGTCTGGGTCACGGTGTCTGGGTCACGGTGTCTGGGTCACGGTGTTTGGGTCACGGTGTCTGGGTAATAGTGTCTGGGACCTTTTTCAAGAAACCGGATTTGGTGGTAGACTCACGGTTTCTCAGACTTAGCCAAATATCTGTATATATACTTAAGCAGTAATATTCACAGAATGAATTAGACTTAATAATTCATGAAAGAAATCATTACAGAACAAAGTTAAATATAGTTTACAAGAATCACATATGATTTAGGATTAACAGGATTTAGTTGAAATTTATTTAAATTATAAAGAGACAAACCATCTATACACATGATTTGAGATATATTAAATAGGATTAACAATATTTACAAGATTTATAGGATTTATAGTATTTGTGATCATTAAAACATGATTAAAACATGAGGAGTCCAATAAAAATATTAACAATGATTTTTTAAAATATATGAAATTTATAATATTATCTAATTAATAAATTTTTCATTACTATTTATTGTTATTTCATTAATATAAAAACATAATATTGAAAAATAAATTATAACAACAAACAAGTCTTAAATGCAATTAATTGGGATTGATTTGATGTATCAAACAATGCCAAATTGGCATCATTTGATCCATGTAGCCTACCCCATTTAATTGGGTTTAAGTATTGTTTATTTTTATACTATATTTTTTATTATTATGTTTTTATAGTAATGAAATAACATGAAATATTAATGAAAATTACTTACTCCAACGTCTTTGGTAGGGTCTTTTACAAAACTACCATCAGCTTTCCTATGCACTTTAAACTATATCTCTATCCAATCAATCGAGTGACCTTATACATTATACTTTATAAAAAATATAAAAAAGTTAGAAAAAACATTTACTTATAAAAAAATGCTATAAATAATAATGGATAAAATAAAAACCAAAATTGTTCTTTTTCTCAAAAATCTCTAAGATCCCATGATATGAGGAGTGACTTGTTTCTCATGATTCACAATAATTTTTTAGATAATTCCTACAAAAATAGAAACATTAATAAAAATTATAATTTTATTTTGTTTATGTTTTTAAGATATTGTAAAATATGTAATTACCTCACAATACTATAAAACTGGGTTTATCTAGCACTAGGTATTTAACAGCGCTAGCTAAAAGAACTATTAAATACCCCCCCCCCTTGTTAGAACTATTAAAAAAGTTCTGATAAAGGGGTTCCTTTATTAATGATTTTATAAAACACTGATAAAGGTTATATTTCAAAAAAAATATTTCATTCAAAATAATATATTAATTTATAAATATATTTATATTGATATAAATATATTATATATTTTTTAAATATGTTTTAGATAAGCCTAAATAGGCATTTACACTTAATATATATGATATTTAGTGAGAATGGATTATAAAATAATTAAAAAAATATTTTTAATTAATAAATTTGTAATTATTATCATGTAATTTCCATTTTATAACAATTTGAAGATAAAAAAATCAAAAAATTAATAAAAGATCTAAAATAATTTGAAAACGTAACTTGAACTTCAAATGACCATAACTTTTGATTTGGGTGTCTATTTGGGCTCTACCATATATCATATTTAAACCTTCGATGAGATCTACACCATGATAACTAGGTGGACCCCAACACTATTTTTTGAGGTCAAGAGGCCTAGAATGCCTCTAAAAGTGACTTTTTAGTTGGGGTACCCCAATTTTTTAACATTCGATGGAATTTTAACCCCTTTTAAGGAGGTATTATTGTCTTTTTTTTCAGTTCAAATTGAATTTATTTCCAAGGATTACATTCATATTGATATTATGGTTTTTAATTTTTATCATTTTTCATAATGTACTATTATTTATAATCAAATATAAATAAATATATACATATTTTTTATATATTCACACATACACAAAAAAACATATTTTATATATGTATTTAAAAATATATATAAATACATATAAAAAGATATATATAAATATATATATATAAAAATATATGGATTAAAAAATATAATGAAATATATATAAAAATATAGATATATCATAAAATGGAAGACAAAACAATATATCATATTGGAAAAGGCAATGAGATATGAGAAGGAGGTTTTGGGTTCAAAACTAGCTGGAGGTAAGGGTGTGCATGGGATGGTGGAATTATCTAAATCATAGATAAAGGGTGTGGGAAGTGCTAATAAATGGGGTGGGAGTCACTAATAAAAGGTGGGGTGGGAAGAGGTTCAAATAAAAAAATTATCCCCTTTTATTAGTGTGTCCTTTATGAGTTCTTTTTTTAGTGTTGTTTAAGGGGGCCTTTAATAGAACTAAAAAATCATTGATAAAGGTGGCATTTAATAGATCTAAAAAAATCTTTGTTAAAGCCAACCCTTTAACATCACTCACATTATCAGCCCTTCAAAAGTGCTGATAAATCCCTTTTACTAGCGCTATTAAAGGTTATATTTATAGTAGTGTCAAGAGATGCATCTCTATTAATATCGAAAAACTAATTCTATTGCTCATGAGAAATGCCTTCAAGTAATTTCACCTACATATATCATGATCTCAGAGATGTTTCATTAAACTCTTTCCATAATATCAATTTAAAGTCTCCCAATTTCGTGCCCAAAATCTTTAGAGTCCATGGGTGTGAAACAGAGTTAGGTACATCAAAATGAAAAGACATCTAGAAATAAAAAACACAACACTTTATAAGTATATAACAAATTTTACTCAAGTATTTTAAATTAGTTATCAATGGATATTAAATAATATTACCTTTACTTGATTATCAAAGGCCTAATTTTTCCAAGCTATGGTAATATGCCTTTAATCTTTATAATTAATGAAAAATCTCACCATCTCACAAGAAATATGCCCAAGAATATACACATAGATTCTAGTAGCGTAACTGGTTGGCACCCCAAACTCATCAAATGGAAAGATAATCTTGAATTTCTTCAGGTCCCATACATCTCCCACATTCATATTTATATCCATTTTATTTTTATATTTATTTGTTTGAAAAATACATTAAACAATTAATAAAATATTTTTTTTAAAATGACATACATGCCAATAATGGTAACTCACAAATATCCCCTAAATGGAGGGGTGACCAAATGTTCCATCACTAGAGGTGAATCAGATATCGGGTTACCAAAAAAAATTGGGGAAATCTTTGGATTAATAGTAGTCTCAGGTACAATGGAATCACTCAAATCCATTGAAGCTGATGGTAGTGGTTTCATGCTCCAAGATGATGATCTGCTAGGGTCTTGGTTTTTTTTTGTTCTCAATATTCCTTCAATTCAAATGGTTTAGATATATTAGAATTATAAAAAATGAAAACCTAAAAGTTTTTTATGAAAAAATAAAAAAATAAAACAATGTATATATGTACGAAACACTTATCAATGAGAAATAATAATATTTTTTCATTACCAATTTATACATTCAATTTTATTTATATTTATTGTCTACATTTTTATAAACCTCAATTGTGATGAGTGATTAATTTTTACCCTATCATTCAAGTTATATTATTTCTATATTGTTAGGAAAAAACTATTTGATGTTTTGTGGCTGATGAGGTTCATTTTCACGAAGTACCAATTGATCTTCATCGCCCATATAATACAAGTCTCTCTACTTTAAGTTTACAACAACACTACAAACTTGATGTATTTCATCATCCACATAATAAAACATATTTTCTTGTAAATCCAAGATAAATATATCATAATATACATGATCATCGATATGGATCAAGTGAGAGAAGTTGACATAAGTAAAATGTAATGAATCTTTCATTATAACCCTATCAATGTTGACCCACTTGCATTTGAATAAGACAACTGAAAACTTTCTATGATAGTTTAATTCAATTATATCATTCAAATTTCCATATAATCCCACCTCTATAAGTGTAAATACACTACTATTTTGAGTTTTCAAGTCTTCTTCACGATAAATTGTACAAAACCGGAAGCCACGAATATTGTAGGGATCAAATATCTTAGACTTACCTAGATGACCTCCAACCAAAAACATCAAATCATTTGATATTTAAGATCGATTATCAACATTAATTATCTAGAAAAAATATATAAGGTGTTAATTTTAACATATACAAAATAACCACCCAACAATAATATGAATATGAGTATATACTTACATGATGGGAGAACCATTCATAAATCTCCTTATTAATATCTTTTGTTAATTCCAACTCATTTTGAGCTTGACCACTTAGTCACCCCTTTATTTGCAATCAAAATTATTCAATAAATGGATCTGCAATAATAATATTGACTAACACATATCTTTGCGCTTGTGAAAACTCTAATTTAGTCAATGTAAGATTTAACCCCTTTCTAATTTGTCGTCCAATAGTTGTAAATAATGATGATTGATTTTTAGAATGATAATTTGTAATGCCCCGACCGCAAAAGCTTAGAGATGGTGCATTATTATATTAAATTGGCATTATTATAAGGAATAAAATCCAAAAGTACCATACAATTTATTATTTTTGGAAATCCAGATTATATACATGACACCCATAATACATTGGGAAAAGAAATTAAAAAATAAAATTTAATAAATAAAACACACTACTTCCTTGAAATATTATTCAAATATTTATTCTTCATAACCTAGGGAAAGGAAACATAATAAGGGTGATCTCAAATGCTTAATAAGGGTATGTAAAATGAAATAAATAACGAATAAATGAGAATGATTAACATGGAAAGGTAAATAATTGATAACACATTTCATTCAATTAACTAAATAAGGAAAAATTAATATAGAAAGGTAAGAAACTGAAAAAAAATCCATATATTCATCAAACTAATAATAAACTATATATATAATTGTTTATGAAAAATAACATGGATAAATAATAACTAAAATATCTATAAAGGACATGCTTAAATATTGGAAATCGTGTTTAGGGCACATGAAAACCCATACCATCAAGACCTTTCACAAGACGGTTTAAAACTACAGATAGAAACCCATTTAATTTGGCCAACTTATTTGTATAATGAGAACCTGCCGATGCATCGAGGAGCTATATAAAGTCCAGGATCTGCCCATTATTTCCAGTTCAAATAATTCCACATAATGAATACTCAGAATAAATATTATGCCTTATCAAAAAACCATATTGAAGAATACATATTTTATCAATAATTCCCATGAAGGAATAATATTAAATAATATCAAGAAAATAATGATATTCATGATATAATAATTAAAATGGTAGAATATATACCATATAAAAGGAAATAGGTTTAAAATATTATAATTTTCCTCAATTAAACCAAATTGAGGCAAAATCCCTTACCTTGCATTTCCTTTTAGGTGAACGTCCTTTAACCTCCTATATAATGGTTTTAAAAATGTTACTAACTTATTATAGAAAAATATTAATATTTATTATATATTATATGATCCTCTTATAATAATAATACATTAATATTTATTATTATTTATTTTTAATTGCAAATTAATAAATTTATAAAAAAAATATTTGACACTTTTTATTATTATAATTATTATAAAAATAATTATAAATTTATTATCTTGTTTATTATTATTATTATTATATTTAAAATATTTTTATATTATTAAGTTTATTAATTTATATTAATTTATATTTATGATCAATATTATTATTTTCTCTATTCATTTTATTATTTTCTTTTATTATTATTATTATTTACGGCCTACCCACGGGTCTTCTCCTTTCCCAAAAGGGGGCTTGGCATCAAGTATTATCAACTCTGGTGACTCCAAGCACTGGCTATCATATGCTCTCAGTCATGTAACAGAGGCAGTGGTTGGGGAGTATAAGCATAGTGTCTCGATATTTGTTTCAATCGTTATAGATCCAAGGTCATAAATCTTAGTTTCTTGAGTAAGTTTTGACTTATAATTTTTTATTCCCATTTATTAGATCATAGTTTCATCATTTCTAGAATTTAAAACAAGATTTAAATATCATATATATATATCCATTATATATATGTATTTATAATAATCCATAATACTTGGATATAAGAAATGAAATGCATCGTTCATGGAGACGGTAGGTCGTACGTACGCATGAATGCTACTTTCATTTCTTTGTCGTATAATAATTAAATTATATACATGTATATTATCATTCCAGTATTATATTAATTTCATATATTTCTCATAGTTTTAATAAAACCATCCTTTATAAATTCCATGTATAGCATGAACGAGTCATATCGTTTTGAGGGGTCGGTAGTCCACACTTCCTCCAAAGAAATTATCATATTTACACAACTTGAAAAGCATAGAGGTATGTTTTAAATAAAAAATACATAAACATAAAGATGTTATAAATAACATATATATCATATATAAATAGATTTTATATTATAATGGCCACCATGAGAGGTGGTAGGGAAAAATTAAACAATCATCATTTTGTGAGTCAGTAGTTCTTCGTACACAGAAACAATATCTTCTTTACCCATTAAATAAAGGTGTGTGTGTAAGAACCTAGTTCTTACTTTGAGGTATAGATATTTCCTATTCAATTTTCACTTAATAAAATAGTGTAATAATATATCAAAGGCTAGATTCAAGCATGTTACATGACGTGACTGGGAGTTACACACTATGTATTTCTAGGGACACACCATGTAATTAGGGTTGCATGCCGTATAATCTCAGTACACGACCATGTAATGACCTGGCCAAGATTTTTATGAACACGGAGTGTATTTTCTAGTACACACCATGAATTATTTTTATTAGATTAGGTAGTATCTTCTTTTTTTCAGATGGATAGAAGTGATCCCTCCTTCGACGAGCAGCATGCCCAAGCAATCTGATTGGAAATTTGCATCTCATTTCATCGTCTGATGCCCGATTCAAACACCATCAGATTTGTTGAAATATCCTCATTGATTGATCAATTCCTCTTAAAACTTTTTACCTAATTTCTTATCTCTACCTATTTATCAAAGGTTTTTATTTTATTCTCATTTTGTATATCTACTCTGTTCTAGGTCAAATTGAAGCCTGACGCTGGACGAGGAGAGTCGTATGAGTATGAGGTATGTGGTCTTGTGCCTTTCGCTAGTTGTCAAGTTGAATATATATGTCAGAGTTCCACAATCACACTTTTAGGGTGTTTATTTATTGATATTTATCTATTATTATTTCCTATTGTTGATTAGGTAATTGGTTAGATGTTTGAAACCATGTTTAGGTTAGATCACCTTGATTAAGGGCCACCATGTGGGTGTGTTTCCCTTGGATGACCAATGTTATCCATTTGGACTAGGATGCCTTTGTGCATTCCTTTGATTCCCTATTATGGGTTGTTTAAAATGGAAATTTATTAATTAAAGGTATTTCTGCGTGAGTTATTATTGTGGAAGCCATGTAATAGTTTAATTTACATGTTTCTTGTTGTAATTCTAGCCCGTGTGAGTATTTGAAGTGCCAAGCCTTATGAGGTTGGTCATTTATTATTTATATTGGATGCATTTGGTTTAGTTTTTCTATGCCTATGGGTGAGGTTTTTCTATGGCTAAGGGAGAGGTTTTTCTATGCCTAAGAGTGAGCTTTTTCTATGCCTAAGGGTGGGGTTTTTCTATTCCTGAGGGTGAGGATTCACTTGTTGTTACTATGTCATGAGATATACATGATGTAATGGATGGGATCAGTCTATCTTTGAAATAAATAATGAGATGGAATGATATATGATGCATTTTTCAAGCCAAAGAACAATCTTAGATTTATTATTTACTTATACTTGCTTATATAATCTCCTGAGACATCTGTTGTGCTTACTTGTAGAACTGTTTACTTTTGAGTATCTTCTAGTTAATGCTTTCACTACTGTACACTACCTATTATATATATTATCTGATTGATCGACATAGATCTTGGGTGGTTTCCTACTGGGATTTAGTCTCTCACCCTTTTTGGTTCATTCTTTTGGTCCAAAAAATATATATAATTGTAGGTGTTGATCGGGGAAAGTGCCCTTCTACTAGTTCTTAATATGTTGTTTATGAGTAGAAGAGCATGGGATCGAGTTGAGGCTTGCGATGATTATTAGATTCCTTTGTTTATTTTTTTATTTTGGAACATATATTGTGGGTTTCTATAGTGTACCTTTTTTGGTTTTTTTCTTAGAACATAACATGATGCATTATCTTTTATATGGAATGATGCTTGGTTATTTATATTATCAGTCTTCTGCTGTTTATTTCAGTTGTATGTTGTTTAATATTTCTTATATTGTATTATTACTTATTCCTTTGTGTTACACTCTTCCCGTGAGGGAATAGTTTCTCAACTATGACACCCTAGGCCTTCACTGCTAGTCGGAAGACTATGTCATTTAGGGAAATTCTCTTGAGGATATGTGACCAACTGGGTACAGGGTACTAGTTGAGTGGAATCCGGATCTGAGATGTCACAAAGTGGTATGAAAGAATGGTTTCTTTTTTTATTTTTTTTATTTGGAGACAATGTGAAGATATATAAATGTAATGGGATTTGGTATTAATCTGTGCTCAGGATTTGCTCTCCCACATACAGGGAAAATCTAAATTTCCTTTAATTGAATTGTGATTTTTTTGGATTTTGAACTATTACAGTTGATTTGATTTCACTGTTGGGTGACACACTTGTATTTTGATGTTATTATTGATATCTTTGTGGTTCTATAGTGTTTCTACCTGATTGGATGAGGGTATGACATCTCATGCATCATGTATCCACTTATTAGAAATCACATGTCATGAATTATTTGCATGCAATTTAGAGAGAATTACTGATTTTATAATGTTGTGATAGATGTTGTGCTAGATATTCATGATGTTATGATAGGTACTATGATATATATTTCTGTTGTTGTGATATGTGTATTGGTATGTGTCATGGTTGAATTGGATGGATTCCAAGCTTGGGTCCCTGAGGAGAATGGTCCCTCTTGGATCAGAATTTGGTGTATCATGTTTCGTCCATGAGCTGAAATTGTGTTATTATGTGCTATATGTGATGTGAAACTTTTATTCATGTGGAGTATATCCCCCAAGGGTCATAATTTGGCACACTTTTGATTTAATTTTCCAAAATAGGGGTTTCGGGGAAGTTTCAGAGGCAACTGTTTGGAAACCCAGAAAACACAGTGTGTGGTTCCATGAACACATGCCATGTGTTCTTCTATTTGGGAAGAAAATACTTTTTAAGTATACACCGTGTACTCTGAGTGCATGCCATGTGGTAGATGACAGTGTGTCCAGTTGTGTGAGAGAGAACATGAAATGTTGGGTTTTGAGTTGAACATGTCGTGTGTGATAGGTACACCCAATGTAGTTTGACATAGGCATGCACCATGTGGATCTATCCATGAGAAAGTACATGGTTAGGAGGGGAAACTTAGGTATACTCTATGTTTCATCCTTGCACTCCATGTACCAAAGATGTTTATATTCCAAGGCAGGCGAAGGTACACACCCATGTGAGAGCTTAAGTGTACACGTCGTGTATTGGTTCCACCCAATGTGTACTTCTCTTCTTAAAATATTTTAGAGTTTTATCTTCCATTTTGGTTTTTTCACACTTAAACTATGAAGCTTGACAATAAACTTGGACTAAGGAGTGTGTTTTCTTTACTTTTAGAGTAATACCACCACAAGGACCTCTAGTTGTATGCTAGGAGGGTGGAAATGAGCATATCCTAGGTATGGTAGTCCATGGACTACCATTGGATCCTCTAGTTGTGCCAACTAAGGAACCACATGTTGTACTGGATGCATATGATGAGGCAGAGTTCCGTGACAACTTTACCCACTTCATTCTGACCTTCCAAGGAGCACCGCAGCTAGGCGCGTCTATGGCAGAGCTGACATGAGTGTTCCAACAACAGCATCCATCCACATTTTCTAGGGGTGGGAAAACACAGGTTCCAGAGTCATAGTTTGATGACATTATATTTATCTTTGAGAATCTCGAGACACCTCCTGAGTGGAGGGTCAAGCTCGCTACTTATATGATATGTGATTTAACTAAGAGATGGTGGGATGTTATCACTCAGATAGAACATCATTGGTATATGTCTTGGGAAGAGTTTCAGACATTATTCTATGATTACTTTTATCTCGAGACGTTGAGGGTCAACAAAGCTTGGGATTTTATGAATATGGAGTAAGGAACTCTATCAGTTATGGATTACTCTTCCCATTTTACTGATCTCCAGTGCTTCGCACCTATTCTGACAAGTGATGATATGTTGAAGGCTAGGTGATTCGAGGATGGTCTCAGGTATGACATCTGACTGTAGGTAATTATCTTCTAACATAATGTTGTATCTGCTATAGTAAACCAGAAACCAATTGTCGAATGAAACTAGAGGGAAATTGGAGGTGCGATTCAGGGTGGTTCAACACCAAGATCTGGTACTGTTTCAACCAGTAGATGGAAGCGTCGTCTGGAGCTTACTCACAATGAGTCAAGTAGCCAGAACATATCTTCAGGTAGCCAACTAAGGTGCTACCAGTGGGGGATAGCTAAGAAAACCAAACTGAATTGTTCGATGGATCTAGTAGAGTGCCGATCTTGCGGTAAGATAAGCCATGTCCAGCATTTTTGTAGGTAATTTCTTCTAGTATCTAGCGATAGAGGGTTTGCACTGACTCCACGTTCGGGTACAGGATCAGAAAATTCTCACTAGTTAGTAAAATGGAGTCCATCGGGCCGTTTAGGGTGAGGTAGTGGTTGTGGATGTGGTATCCAAACCCCAAATCCTCAGCGACACCAGGGTGGATCCGATCAGGGTAGCCAGGCACTGTCGTAAGGTTGCGGTACATGCCAGAATTATGCAGTGCAACAAACCCAATAGGATTAGGATCCCAAACCTTCAACTGTTATAGGTACTATTCTAGTCATCTCCATTTTAGATTCTTCACTTTTTGATATAGAGGCTTCACATAGTTTCATATTTATTCCCATTTTGGAGATCCTAGGGCTCTATGTTTTTACTTATGATAATGTTATGAGTCTAGACACTCTGTTAGGGATTATAACAGCAAGTTTGCGACAATGAATTTAGTTCCCCCTTGAGATTGGTGTGTGTCACTTCATTTGGGATGTTTATGTATTATAGATGATAGGATTTAATGTCATCCTCAGAATGAATTTGCTGGTATCCTTTTAGGACTATGTTGATTTCTATCACTATAGGGTGAGTTTCACGTCACTAGATGGCAGACTATTTTTACATAAGGGGGAGTGGGATGTCTAGGAAAGCTGAGTTGGACCCAAGCATTGTGGGTTGAGTGGGATGAAAACACATATTTATAGTTTATATCTAGATGAACATGGGACACGTCCGATGGTTTTCCCTCCCATAGTTGATCTTTCCAGGGACATCTTCCTAGATAACTTTTTTGGCCTACCTCTAGTGAGAGAGGTAGAGTTATCTATGGAGATAGTACCAGGAGTTTCACTAGTATCCATTCCTCCTTATATAATGGCAACAAATGAGTTACAGGAGCTCAAGCGGTAGCTAGAGAACTTGGAGGCAAAGGGTTTCATCCGGCCCAGTACTTCTCCATGGGTTTCACTAGTCCTTTTTGCAAAAAAGGAGGATGGTACCCTTAGGCTATGCGTGGGTTATCGAAAGATAAACCATTTGATGGTTAAGAACTGGTATCCTCTACCAAGGACATATGATCTCTTCAACCAACTCCATAGATCTTGTGTTTTGTCAAAAATTGATTTGAGATAGGGTTATAATCAGGTGCATGTTAGATCATCATACATACCTCACACAGCTTTCCGAAGAAGATATGGTTTGTACAAGTACGTGGTTATGTCATTCGGTCTCACGAATGATCCAACGATCTTCATGGAACTGATGAACCAAGTGTTCCATCCTTATCTTGATCCTTTTTTTGTGTTTTTCGTTGATGATATCTTGGTGTATTCCCATATTCGGCATGACAATGCCATACATCATGAGATCGTTTTGAGTACACTGAGAGAGAATCATTTATATGTTAATCTCACAAAGTTCTACTTCTTGATGGATCATATTCACTTCCTAGGTCACGTCATCTCAGAGACAGGAGTATCAGTGGATCCAAAGAAAGTGAGAGCAGTAGTTACCTAGGAGTATCCCAAGAACATCTTTGAGGTGTAGAATTTTCTAGGGTTGTCTGGTTATTATAGGCATTTAATACAAGTCTTCTCATGCTTAGAAGTGGTGATGACAGTGTTGAAGAAGAAGGGTGTGAAGTATATATGGTCATATCCTTGAAATATGGCCTTTCAAGAGCTGAAAGGGAGATTAACATCAGCACCAATTCTTATTTTTCTATAACTAGGCAGAAGTTATACTATGTACTTCGATGCATCAGGTATCAAGATGGGAAAAGTTATTATGAAGGGGGGTCAAGTTGTTTCATATGGGTCTTGGAAGTTAAGGCCACATGAGAGGAATTTGATGATGCACGATCTTGATTTAGCTGCAGTTTTTCATGCCTTATGCTATTAGAGACATTACTTACTGGGAGAGCATTTTTTTTATACAAAGACCACAAAATTCTTAAGTAAATATTTACTTATCATGATCTGAATCTACAACAGCAAAGGTAGATGGAATACCATTAGTCTTTTGACTTAGAGGTTATCTATATACCTGGGAAAGGCAATGCAGTGGGAAATTCACTTAGCAGGAGGACTCAGATACAAGCAGTGAAGCAGGACAGTAGAGAGTTGTAGCTTATGACCTTGTTCTATGAGATGCATTTTGAGGTGAACAATAGGAATGGAAAAACTTTTCTTCCATCCTTAGTTGTTACCTATAACTTAATAGATGGAGTGAAGATGGGGTAGCTATCAAATTCGGAAGGCCTAGTCCTACGAGAGAGTATGTCAGGAGAGGACCCTCATCCTAGTTATACCATTGATAAGGATAAAGTCCCATGGTTATAGGGTTGTGTATGAGTTTCAATAGACATTCATGAGGAGCTTATGCAGGATGTTCATACTTTAGTTTGGTTGGTACATCCTGGTGTCACCAAGATGTATCGATATTTTCATCGTTAGTAATGGTGGCCAAGTATGAAGGGAGATGTAGCTGGTTTTGTCATGAGATGTTTCACCTATCAATAGGTGAAGGTGGAGCATTAGTTCCCCTCAAAAATTTTATAGCAGATACCCATTTTTGAGTGGAAATGGAATGAAGTCATGATGGATTTTGGGATGGGTTTACTCAGGTCATCCTGAGGTAATGATGTAGTGTGGGTTGTTTTTGATAGGCTTATGAAGATTTCACATTTCCTACTGATCAACAAAACCTTTGGTGTTTATGATCTTGGGAGGTTTTACATCTATGAGATCATACAACTGCATGGGTTCCCACATTCTATTATTTTAGATAGGGATGCCCAGTTTACTTCTTGTTTCTAACAAGGGCTATAGAGGACTTTGGGTATATAGGTGATTCTGAGCACAACTTACCACCACCATATAGATGGCCAGTCAGAGCGTACGATTCAAGTGCTAGAGGACATGCTTTTGGCATGTGTTCTAGATTTCAGGGGTTCTTGGGAGACACACATACCCCTAGTTGATCTTTCTTACACCAATTTCTTGCAGGATACTACTTAGATGGTGCCATATAAGGATTTTTATGATAGGCAATGCCGATCACCCCTGTGTTGGTTTGAGGTAGGATAGGTAGCTATGCTGGGACCTCATATTATCTAAGAGATCACTGAGCAGGTTCAGTTGATTTGGAAGTATATGGATACTGTGAAGTCTCTTCAGAAATCATACGTTGATCACCGCAGATGAACTTTGGAGTTTGAGATTAGGGATCAAGTTTTCCTACGTGTCACACTAAGGTTGGGAAATAATAGTATTAGGAGACAGTGTAAGCTTTCACCAAGATACGTCAGGCCATTCGAGATTCTGGAGAGAGTCGGGATGGTTGACTATCGATTTTATTTACCTTAGAGGTACATATATATGCATGAATTCTTCCATGTATCTCAGTTGAGATGTTACTTTTCAGACTGGTGTCATGTTTTTTACCTCGAGGAAGTAGAGTTGCAGGAAATGCCTCCTTTGAGGAGCATAATTTTTGTGTTGTGGATTGTAGCACAAAGGTTCTCCATGGTTGATCTGTTCCTCTAGTATGGGTACTATGGCAGCATGAACGAGTGTAGGATGAGACCTTGGAGAGGGAGGCCAACATACGATCACAATGGATGAAGTTATTTTAAACTATTCCTTCACCACCCTTGGAAGGGAAATTCGGGGATGAATTGATTTAAGGGGGGAATTTTGTAAGAACTTAGTTCTTCCTTTGAGTTACAAATCTTTCCTCTTTAGTTTTAGTTGAGAAATTGGAGGAAGAAGAGATCAAAGGTAGGCTACAAGCCTATTACACGACACTACAGGGAGTTCCATGCCGTGTATTTCTAGGGACATTCCAAGTAATGAGGGTTTCATACTGTATAGTCCTAGTACATGACCATGTAATGACCTGTATAGGATTTTTACAAACACAATGTGTAGTTTCTAGAACATTTTGTGTAATTTTTTTATTAAATTGGGTAGTAGCATCATTTTTTTCAGATGAATATAAATGATCCCTCCTTCAACGAGCAGTACGCCCAGGCAATCCGATTGGGAATTTTACTCTCGTTTCGTTGTCTGATGCCTGATTCGAACACCGTCATATTTTTTGAAAACCCCTCGGTGAGTTATCAATTCCCCTTGATCCTGTCTTCCTGATTTCTTCTCTCGACCTAGTTATAAAAGGTTTTTATTTTATTCTCTTTTTGTATATCTACTCTGTTCTAGGTCAAATTGAAGCCCGACTCTGGATGAGGAGAGTTGTATGAGTATGAGGTAGGTGGTCTTGTGCCTTTTTCTAGGTGGTTTGGTGAATATATATGAAGGAGTTCCATGCACCCACTTTTAAGGTGTCGCTTGATTGATATTTGTCTATTATTATTTCCTATTTTTGATTAGATAATTGGTTATATGTTTGAAACCATGTTTAGGTTTGATCACCTCAATTAAGGGCCACCCCATGGGTGCGTTCCCCTTGGATGATCAATGTTAGAATTTTTCCCTAGGATTCCTATGGTAATGCCTTTGATCCCCTATTATAAGTTGTTTAAAATGGAAATTTGTTAATTGAAGGTATTTCCTTGTGAGTTATTATTGTGGAATCTATATAATAGTTTAATTTACATGTTTCTTGTTATAAATACATCCCATGTGAGTATTTGAATGGACAAACCTTATGAGGTTGGTCCTTGCTTATTTATATTGGATGTCTTTGGTTTGGTTTTTATATGTATACTTGTGAGGTTTTTTTATGCCTGAGGAAGAGGTTTTTCTACGCCTGAGGGTGAGGTTTTTTTATGCCTGAGGGTGGGGTTTTTCTATGCCTAAGGGTGAGGTTTCACTTACTATTACTATGTCAAGAGCGATCCATGATGTAATGGACAAGCTCCATCTCTATTTGAACTGAATAATGAAATTGAATGATATATGATGTGTCTCCCAATCCAAAGAAGAATCTTGGATTTAGTCTTTACTTATACATGCTTAGATGGTCTCCTAAGACATCTGTTGTGCCTACTTGTAGAACTGTTTACTTTCACATATCTTCTAGTTACTACGTTCACTACTGTACACTTCTTGTTACATATATATATATATATTCACTAATTTATTGTCATAAATATTGGGTGGTTTTCTACTAGGATTTAGTCTCACACCCTATTTGGTTCATGATTTTGGGCCCAAACATATTATATGATTTCAGGTTTTGATCAGGGAAAACGCCCTTCTACTGGTTCTTGATATGTTGTTTAGGAGCAGGAGAGCATGAGACTAAGTTGAGGCTTGTAATGTTTCTTATATTCCTTTGTTTCTTTTATTATTTTGGAACATATATTTTGGATTTTTGCAGTGTCCCTATTTTGGCTATTTTCTTAGAACATGTTGCATCATCTTTTGTATGGGAAGATGATTAGTCATTTATCATATCAGTATTCCATTGTTTATTTCAGTTGTATATTGTTTACTATTTCTGCTATAATATTATTATTTATTCCACTATGTTATACTCTTCTAATGAGGGAATATTTTCCACACTATCACACCCCATTCCCTCACTGCTAGTCCTCATCCTCTCTCATTTAGGGAAATGAACTTGAGTCCATGTGGCCAACCGGATATGGGGCATGAGTTGGGTGGCGTCTAGATCCGGGACGTTGTAGTGTGTAATTGTAGGTCAAAAACTTAGCATAAAAAATTCATAGTATATTTAGGATATGGATTTTGTTATGTAATCATAGAATAAGAAGATTATAGGGAGTGGATAATGGAAATGGCACTAAAAATCATGAGAGAAGGTGTTACCTCAGAATAAAGTAACTTCTTTTGGTTTATATCAAATGGATTATTTGGGAGGCTTTCTGCTATAATATAGGCTTCTAGGATTAGGGGATATATTTTAGGAAGAGTTTTGGACAGACCTTGGCTGAACCAAATGGTTCTTGAAGTGTGAGTATCAGAGAATAGTGGGTACCTTTTTATAGGAGAGTGGAGGGGCACCCTTGGAAACACTTAAAATATTAAATTAATATAAATTCAATTTTAGTTTCAAATGGTCCCAAACTCATTTATTTTTAAGATAAGATTATTTTGGGTCAAATACCCATCATCCAATTAAAATTATACAAGTTTTGAATATTTTTTTATCCTTATCTTTTTTTGTTTAACCCTTATTTTACCCTTTTTAATCTTACCATGATATCATGTCATTTACACTTTGTGTGTTGGTGTAATTACCATAAAATGTCAAACGATCATAAAAAGAGTCATTTATGAAATATTAGGAATTATCCTAACCATTTGGTTAAATATTAGATTTTAGGAATTATATAACATTTAATAAACTATTCTATATTTTAAATTATGAATTATGTCAATTTTTGACACTATTCATACTTGACTTTTTTTACAAATCATAAAAACTTGATTCCTTATAAAAAATATATTAACTCAATCCTAACGTGACATATTCATCCAAAAAATCATGGATGCAATCAAATATTTCAAATAATATTTATTTTAATATTTATAATATCATTTATTTGTTTATTTCATTAATAAATCTATTATTCCATCATTATCATGTCATAAATAAATTTAATTACTTAATGTCTAAAAATTATAAATATAACACCATGATGTAGGTAATATTTTTATATTTATAATGACTATTTATAGTCAAATAGATCACTTATATAATCCCATATTAATTTTTTTTAGTAATAACAGACATGTTTATTATATTTTTTCCTTTACTTTAAATTAAAAGTTATAAGTGTTTTAATCACACCCAAGTGGATTCCAAATTCCAGATGTTCAGCCCAAGGATTTTCATGTTCAGCCATGACTCATCCAATAAGGTTAGTAAAAGTGTTAGGATGGTTTCATATTATTATAATATTTTTTTTACCTTTATTTACCCGATTTACCCTTTAACCGTGGTAATAAAAATAATTACTAAAGTTATTATTCATAATATCCAAAAATAAAAGTGATCTATTGAAAAATTTTGGACCTTCTAATTCCAAATATGGAATCCATTTCTCTAAATTCAAATCACAGAATTGGCAGAAATTAATTAAAAATTAATCACGTTGATGGAATAAGAAAATAGGTTTTTTAAATAAAACATTCAAAAGTTCACATATTTTTTATATACAATTTCAATTTAAAATTGATTAAAATAACCTAAATTATATTAAATAATAAAATAATTATCTAATTACACTTTAAAACCAACTAAAAGGACAATATAATTATATAAATAAATTAGATGAAAAAGCAGTTTTGAATTAAAATGCATATTTTTTACTATTCATCAATATATAAAATTAATTAAAAAATACCAAAAATTCAACCAAAGTAAATTTTTATGTCCAGTTTCCCAATAATAATTTTATTTTTATCAAAAATAACTTATAAAAATGTAAAAATTTTAATTTAAAAAAGATTCTCCATTAAAAGGCATTAAAACTATTTTTATGAAAACATATGTTTTTTATATGTCATATTGGTTTTGTTCTTATCTTATACCAATTAATTTAAAAATATTTTATTGGATATATAACAAATAAATTCACTATATTAACTCTCTATAAGTGTTAGAAATTAATTGACTATGGAAAATGTGACTAAATAGTGTTTTGTTTAAACCTGGTGTTATGTGCATTTGAAGTTATCATAAAAGTTAAATTTAAAGAGATAAAATATGGTAAAGTAATGGGGTACTATATTATTCCCTCCTACAAAAATTTCATCCTCAAATTTTTAGGGGTATTACCTGTTAAAAGATGTGGCTAGTTCTTCTTCATAGAATCCTATGGTTCGCATGTTGCTTCTTCCATTTTATGATTTCTTCATAGTACCTTTACCTAATGAGTCATCCAAATCCTCAATACCTACTCTATGATATCAAGAATTTTGATGGGTTATTTATAGTATGAAATATCATGTTCCAACTCTATTTCATCATATTTTATCACATGTGTTGTGTCAGGCATGTAATTCCTTAGTAGAGATATATGAAACACATTGTGTGCTTTTAAGATATTTGGAGGCATTTCCAAATGATAAGAAAAAATCCAACCCTTTCAAGAATATCAAAGAATATGATGTACTTGGGACTCAATTTCTATTTCTTACTGAACCTTATAATACCCTTCTATGAAGATACTTTCAAGAAAACATGATCTCTCACTTGGAACTCTAATATTTCCTCCAATTATTGGCATAACTATTTTACCTACTTTGAGATGCTTTAATATGGGCCTGAATAGCCTTTACCTTTTTTTATCATCTCTTCAACAAGTTTCGGTCTTATGAGTCGCCTTTAACCCACTTCATCCTAACATATTGGAGTATGACATCTCTTTCCATATAATGCTTCATACAACACAATTTGAATACTTGAATAGAAACTATTATTATGGGAAAATTATACCAAAGTTGAGTATCAATACCACATACCTTGAAAGTTGAGTGAGAACGACCTCAACATGTCTTCCATTTTTTGAATAGTCCTTTTAGACTGTCCATCAATACGAGGATGGTAGGTAGTGTTCAAATGAAGCTCAATATCAAGAGCCTTCTGAATAATTTTCCATAATTTTGATGTAAAGTGGGGATCTTGATCATAAATAATCGATAGAGGTGCTCCATGAAGTCTTATAACTTCATTAATATAGAGACTTGTGAGGATCTCAAGGGTAAAGTCTTCTCTTATATCAAGTAAATGTACATATTTGGTTAGGTGATCAATGATAACCCATATTGTATCATTCTTCCTAGGATTCTTTGGTAGTTCCGTGAAAAAATCCATAGTTATTTCATCCCATTTCTACATAGGGATAGAAATAGGTTGCATGACTCCTTTAGGATACTGCCTCACAACTTTTTATTGTTGACAAACCAAACATCTGGACACATAATCATCAATTTCCCTCTTTATGTTATCCCAGTAGAAATATTCCTTCAAGTCCCTATACATCTCTATGCCACCAGGGTGTATAGAGAAATATAATCTATGAGCATCATCCAATAACTCCCTTTTTAGCTCGAGTATAGAGGGAACACATAGTCTCTTTCCAAATTTTATAACACTATCTTCATTAACAAAATCTGCTAATTTTCCTTCATTCACACCTTTAATTTTCTTCTGGAAGTCCTTATCATCAGATTGATAATTATTTATCCTTTCTAATAATGATGGTTTTTCAATCATTTGAAAAAATATTGATTTCTCCCCTTCCTTAAAAATTCCCACATCCCACTTTACTAGATCCATTATCATAGGATCCTTCTCATTCCTCATTTGGGTTAGAACTCTATGATCCTTCCTACTCAAAGCATCTAATACCTTATTCCCTTTTCCTAGGTTGTAGTGTATTGAGAAATCATAATATTTTAGTAGCTCAAGCCATTTCCTTTGTATTGTATTAAGATATTTCTATGAGAAGATGAATTTTAGGCTCTTATAATCCGTGTATATTTCAAATTTTTCACCATATAGATAGTGCCTTCATATTTTCAAAGTGAATATTATAGTCGCTAACTCAACATCATGTGTTGGATAGTTCTGTTCGTGAGTCTTCAATTTCCTTTATGCATATAAAATAACTTTATCATTTTTCATTAGGACACAACCAAGTCCCTTCTTCAACACATAACTATATATGAAAAACTTGTCACTCCCAAATAGTAAAGTCAAAATTGGGGCATTGACTAATCATTTCTTTAGTTCATCAAAGAATTCTTCACATTCCTTTTTCTAGGAAAATTTAACTCATTTATGTGTAATTTTGGTTAATGGGTTATCCAATTGAGAAAAATTCGGAACAAATCATCAATAGTAACCTTTCAAACCAATGAAACTATGTACCTCTATTATATTTGTTGGAATAGGCCATTCTCTAGCTGCCTTTGTCTTTGTAGGATCAACTGATATTCCATACTTGGATATAATATGACCAAGAAAAGGAAATTCTTGAAGCTAGAAATTTCACTTACTAAATTTCCCATATAACTCTTCCCTTATAAGAGTCTTAAGAATGATTTTCAAGTGATTATCATGATCTTTATAGCTTTTAGAATATTCCAGAATATCATCAATTAATACCACAAAAAAATATTCAAGATATTCTTTTAATACTCTGTTCATTAGGTCCATAAAAACATAGGGTTCATTAGTCAATCAAAATGGAATTATTGTAAACTTGTAAAGTCCTTACCTTTCCTAAAATGTTGTCTTCAGAATGTCTTCCATATTTACTCGTAATTGGTGATACACAAAATAAATATCAATCTTTAAAGAATATTGGGCTCTGTAAAGTTGATCAAACAAGTCATAAATAAAAGTTAGAGGATACTTGTTCTTTATTATAATAGCATTGATTTCACTATAATCAATGTACAACCTCATCAATCCATATTTCTTCTTAACGAAGAGATAGGGGCTCCCCATGGTGAAACACTAAGGTGAATAAATCCATTATTACCCAAATACTCTAGTTTTTTATTCAACTCCACCAATTCCATAAGGGCTATTATATAGGGAGTCGTTGATATTGGCCTTGCATCCAAGATTAAATGAATAGAGAACTCGGCTTCCCACTCTGGAGGATGTCCAGGTAAATCCTCTGGAAATACATCAATATATTCTTGCACAATTGGTACATCCTTAATTTTAAGATTACTTTCCTCATACTTATATGTTATTTTCTATTCCACCCCAAGAATTTCATTTAATAGAGATAGTGGATGTGGATCTGGATAAGAACCAGATGATGATGTTTTTTCTCTAAAGATAAGAGATTATACATCTTCCTCACAAATTAAAACTTCCTTATTTTTGTAATAGATTTTAGCATCATATTTTGAAAGTCAGTCTATACCAAGGATTATATCAAAATCAAACATAGGTATGATGATAATGTTTTCAACTAAATAACATTTATGTGTCATAATGGGAACTTACTGACACATCTTTTTGGCAATGATACCTCCATTAGGATTTTTGACTGACAAATCATTTATTAAATCAAATGGAAAAAGTTTATTTTTCTTAGAAAACTAGGAAGATATAAAATAATGAGAAGATACATAATCAAATAAATCATTGGATAAGTTTTAGTAAATGATTAAATTACATGCCACTATTTTATTAGGAACCGCAACCTCCGTAGTTGTGATTTCAAAAGCATGGTCATATCCCCTCAGTCTCTTCTGTGGTAGATTCCCCTAATGTTTGGGGAATTCATTTGATTAGTGTCCCATATCTTTACAATTTTAGCACTAGAAATCATTTATTTGTTTCTTACCCTTACATTCATGATCTCGATGTACCCATATCTGCACTTATAACAAACTCCTAATCCCTTCAAACATTTCCCAAGGCGCTTTTTTCCATAGTTTTCACAAGATAAAAATCATTCAAACTTCTTCTTCTTCTTTGATGAATTCTCGTTTTCATGGTTCTCAGATGGCCTCTTCTTGTATTGGTTTTTTTGAATATATTGATCCTAGAAAATTTGTTCTCTATATATGGAACATAAAACAATTTCATCATATGATGAAAATTTTTGAGAAAACAGTACCCTTCAGAGATTTGGTTTAAGACCTTCAAAGAAGTGATCAATCGTGCACTCTGTGTTGCATATAAAATCCATATAAAACCTGGATAACCATGTAAAGGTAGCTTCATACTGCAACACTCTCTTATTCCTTTTTCTTTAACCTAATGAACTTCCTCTTCATCTCAATTTTTTGATCATGAGGGAATTATTTATCAAAGAATTTCTCCTTAAAAGTTCTTCATTCCATAAGTTCTATTTCTTCTTCCTCTATTGTATTTTGGATCAAGTTTCACCATTGATCAGAATCACCTTTGAGACAATAGACCATAAGTGTAACATTTTCCATTTCACAATATCTTAAGGCCGTAAATATATTTTCCAGATACTTAATCAACTATTCAGCTACAATTAGATTAGTAGTCCCGCTAAATGATGGGGTATTTTGTCACATAATTTGATCCAGCATAGAAGATTATCTTTGTGGAATAGATTTTTCCATTTGGTCAAGGTCATTTTTCATTACTTGATTAAGTTTCCTTAGTATGAACATAATTTTCTCTATTCTAATATCAGCTTTATTGGTTTCCTCGGTAGGGTAACCCCTACAATTTCCTCGAGTATTGATATTATTCATCCTTACAAGTGCCATTTCTAAATAATGAAACATATCAAATTATCTCATAAAATTATAAATTTCAAATATGGTATTACACTCAACATAAATTAAAAAATTTATTCAACATAAATCATAAACTTTGGTTACTTTGGGTGTAAATAAAATGTTAACTATCATAAGTGAATTCCCAAATTCTACCTTAGGGTTATGTTTTCTAATATAAGTTTTCTAAATCTAGTTTCCAAGGTTGATACTAAACTTCCTTTGATACCAACTGTAACAACCTAACCCCTAAAGCCTAGAGTCAATGCATTATTATATTAAATTTGAATCATTATAATGAATCAAATCCTGAAGGACCGTACTATTTAGTAGTTTTGGAAATCCAAATTATATACATGATACCCATAATAAATTGGGAAAAGAAATGAAAAAATGAAACGTAATAAATAACACACACTGATTTCTTGAAATATTTTCAAATATTTATTTTTCATAACCTGGGGAAAGGAAACATAATAAAGGTGAGATCAAATGTGTAGTATAGGTAATTAAAATAGTAGCAATAATTAATAAATGAGAATAATTAACATGTAAAGTTAAATAATTGACAAAACATGACATTCAATTAACTAGAAAGGAAAAGATTAATATGGAAAGGTAATAAACTGAAACACATGTCATATAGTCATCAAACTGAGAATAAACTATATCCATAGAATTTTTTATGCAAAATCACATGGATAAATAATAATTGAAATATCTATGAAGGACATGCTTAAATATTGGACGTCGTGTCTAGGGAACATGAAAACCTATACCATCAAGACCTTTCACAAGATGGTTTAACACTATAAATAGAAACCCATTTAATTTAGACAACTTATTTGTCTCATGAGAATATTTCGATGTATTGAGGATCTATATAAATTTTGGTCTCCACCCATCATTTCCAGTCCAAAGCATTCCACATAAAGAATAACTACAATAAATATTATGCCTTATCAAATAATCATATTGAAGAATACTTATTTTATAAATAATTCACATAAAGGAATAATATTAAATAATATCATCAAAATAATGAGATTCATGATATCACAATTCAAATTTTATAATATACACCATATAAAAGGAACTAGGTGCATAATATTATAATATGCCTCAATGAAATCAAATTGAGACGAAATCCCTTACCTTCCATTTTCTTTTAGATGAACATCCTTTAATCTCATATATAATGGGTTTAAGAATGTTAATAACTTATTCCAGAACCATACTAATATTTATGATATCATATATGAGCCTCTTATAATATCTTATTACTTGTTTGTTAGTAATATTTCTTTATTTTCACTATTTGGGTGTTAATCGCTTAGTTTCTTGAGTAAGTTTTGACTTATTATTTATCGTTCCCATTAGTTAGATCATAGTTTCATAATTTACAGAATGTAAAACATGATGTGAATATATTATTTATATCTATTATTTATATGTATTTAGAATAATCCATAATACTTGGAGATAATAATTGAAATGCACCATTCATGGAGACGGTATGCCGTATGTACGCTTGAAGGATACTTTAATTTATTTGTTGTATAAGAATTAAATTATATAAATGAATATTATAATTCTAGTATTATATTAATTTTATATGTTTCTCATATTTTTAATAAAACTATCTTTTATACATTCCATGTATAGCGTGAGCGATTCATATTGCTTTGAGGGAGCGGTAGTCCACACTTCCTCAAACGAAATTATCGTATTTACACAACTTTGAAAGCATAGAGGTATGTTTTAAATAAAAATTATAGAAGCATAAAGACATTATAAATAACATATATATCATATATAAATAGAGTGTCCCCCATAATTACCACCATGATAGGTGGTAGGGTAAAATTGATCAATCATCGTTTTGTGAGACAGTAGTTCGCCATATACAGAAACAATATGTTTGTTACCCATTAAATGAAGGTGTGTGTAAGTGTTCATAAAAACCCTAGAATAAAAGAATACTTGTATATTTAGGATATTTTTTTATGTAGTCATAGAATAAGAAGAGTATAGGTACTGGATAATGGAAATGAAACTAAAAACCATGAGATAAGGTGTTACCTCTTAATAGGGTAACTTCTTTTGGTTTATACCAAAAGGATTCCTTGGGAGAATTTCTTCCCTAATAGAGGATTATAAGATTATAGAAGGGATTTTAGTAATAGGTTTGGGTAGATATTTTCCAGACCAAATGGTTCTTGAAGTGTGATTATTAGATAATAGTGGGTATCTTTTTATAGGAGATGGGAGGGGCACCCTTGGAAACTCTTAAAATATTAAATTAATATAAATTCAATTTTGGTTCCAAATGGTCCCAAAATCATTTATTCATAATATAAGATTATTTTGGGTCGAATAACCATCATAAAATTAAAATTATACAAGTTTTATATATTTTATAATCTTTATCTTTTTAGTTTAACCCTTGTTTTACCTTTTTAATCTTATTGTGATTTCATGTTATTAACACTTTGGGTGTTAATGTAATTACCATAACATGTAAAAATACCATAAAAAGTGAAATTTTTGACATATTAGGACTTATCCTAACCATTTGGTTGAATCTTATATTTTTAGGAATTTTATAACATTTAATAAACTATTCTATATTTTAAGTTATGAATTATGTCAATTTTTGACACTATTCATACTTGTATTTTTTTAAAAATTCATAACAACTTAATTCCTTTGAAAAAAATACATTAAATAAATACTAACATGTCATATTAATCCATAAAATTAATGGATGGAATCAAATATTTAAAATAATACTTATTTTAATATTTATAATATCATTTATTTGATTCTTTCATTAATAAATCTATTTTTGCATCATCATTGTGTCATAAATAAATTTAATTATTTAATGTCTATAAATTATAAATAAAATACCATGATGTGGGAAATATTTTTATATTTCTAATTAATATTTATAGTCTATGATATCTCTTATATAATCCCATATTAAAATTGTTTTAGTAATAAGCGACATGTTTATGATATTTTTGTCTTTACTTTCAATTAAATGTTATAAATGTCTTAATCACACCCAAGTGGCTTCCAAAGGCCAGAATTTAGGACCAAGGACTTTCATGTTTGGAAACAACTCATCCAATAAGGTTAGGACAAGTGTTATGGTAGTTTTATATTATTATAATATTATTTTTACCTTTATTTACCTGAATTACCCTTTAACTGTGGTAATAAACATATTTACCAAAGTTACTATTCGTAATCTCCAAAAATAAAAGGGACCTATTTAAAAAATTTGGAAATTATGATTTTAAATATGGAATCCATTTTTCCAAATTCAAAACACGTGATTAGAAGAAATTATTTAAAAATTAATCTCATTTTCGGAATAAAAAAACAAGTTTTGTAAGTAAAATGTTCAAAAGATCACATAGTTATTATATCCAATTTCTATGTAAAATTGATTCCAATGACCTAAATTGGATTAAATTATAATAAATTATCTAATTACACTTTAAAACCATTTAAAAGAACAATATAATTATATAAATAAATTAGATAAAAAATCAATTTTGAATTAAAATGCAGTATTTTTCACTATTTATCAAAATAATAAATTTATCAAACAAATACCAAAAATTTAACTAAAGTAAATTTTTATGTCCCAATTCACAATAATAAGTTTATTTTATGAAAAATAACTTATAAAAATGTAAAAATTTGGATTTAAAATAGGTTCTCCATTAAATGGTGTTAAAATTGTTTTTATGAAAATATATGTTTTTTATGTGTTATATTGGTTTTGTTCTTATATTATACCTATTAAATATATTGGATGAATTTAAAAATATTTTATTGGATATATAACATATAAATTCACTATATAAACTCTCTATAAGTGTTAGAAATTAATTGACAATGGAAAATGTGACTAAATAGTGTTTTGTTTAAATCTGGTGTTGTGTGAATTTCAAGCTATCACAAAAGTTAAATTTAAAAAGGTAAAATATGGTAATATAATAGGGTGATATAGAATTAGTATAGAAATCATAAAAATGTCCAACATTATTGAATCTAGTATCAATACCATCAAAATACCTAGAAAATAAGGTCAAGCACTCTTCAGTTATGTAACCTTCAACAATAGACCCTTCTAGTTGAGCTTTATTCCTCACATATGATTTCAAATGACCTAAGTAACCGATGAAGTAAATAAGAAACATATTAGAAAAAAATTACACAATTATTTGAAAATTCTAATTCACCAATGAAAATAAAAAAAAATATATCAACATACCTCTCAATTGGATACATCCATCGATAGTGTACCAGTCCACCAAGTTTAGATTATTTAACCAAATGAACAGTTAAATGAATCATGATAGTGAATAGTGAAGGGGGAAATAACATATCCAAATTACAAAGTTTCAAAACAATTATTTCTTAAAGTTTATCAATCTCAGTTGGATTTATAATTTTTTCAAAAATCTATCTAAAAAGGGTACAAAATTTAACAAGAACTACAATTACTTTTAAAGGTAATATATTATGAAATTCCAATGAAACAAATCTAATCCAGTAGAATATGTGAGTCGTGACTTTTCAATCCATGTAACTTTTGATGTTTTAAGTCAACGAACCTTTATATATTACTTGAATATCCATTTGGAACTTTTACGTTCTTTAGAGTTTGAAGAAATATGCCTTTCTCATAATTTTTCATTGTAAAAATAGTCGAAGGATACTTTACATTATAATTTTCCCAAAAACCATGCTTTATATTCATTGAATTCAAATCCTTATAAGCGTTAAGGTGATCCTTTGATTTACTTTTCTCATTAAGCAATGTAAAAATTACATTATCACAAATGTTCTTCTCAATATGAATTACGTCAAGATTATGATGTATAAAATTAAAATCCCAATAAATATGTTAGAAAAATATAATATTTTTCTTCCATTATTGTTTTATATCTACTTTGGATACTGTACCTCATACCCTTTTCCATCTTCTTTAAATTGTTTACATTTTTAATTTCTTCAATGAGATTCATTAATTGTCCCAAGATTTCTAAACCAAATAACACCTTCAATGGATTTCTCAATTCAATATCTCCATTGAATTGTGTCTTATTAAACCTAAATTTATGAGAAGCATCAAGAAATCAATGATGACACATAAAAACCCATTTTCTACTATGAGGTAATCGTTGTGGTTCAAAATCAAAATTACAAACTGGACAGCCCAAACTAGTATGGGTGTTCCAAATTTAAAAATTTACTAGTCTAGGAAAGTCACTAATTGTTCACATTAAAGTATCATTCATTTTGAATAGTTTTCTCGTTGAATCATAATATGTTTTCATGCCATCATCCCATAATTCTTGCAATTATTTGATTATAGGTTGAAGGTATACATTAATGTCATTTCCAAGCATTTTCTTTCCATGAATAATCATCAAAATAATTAAAGAAATCTTATTTATACACATCCTTAGAGGTATATTATAGGGGATCAAAGAAACCATCCAAAATCTATAATTAGTAATTAAAGTACCAAAAGGGTTAAAACCATCATAATCCAATCCCAAATGTATATTCCTTGGATCTAAAGAAATATATATATATATAATGAATTAATCATATTCCTTGATTTTGAATATTTTGGATGTCTCATAAATCCATCATTATTATCTAGAGCATGCCACTTCATGTTGTATGTAGTCTTAGATAACATGAATAATATTTTAAATCTTGGTTTCAGAGGAAAGTAATGCAATACATTTGCAGGAGTTTTCATCTTCTATTTATTCCCGAGATTGCATTGATTTATACTATCATTGTTTTTCATTGAATTTCTTCTTCTTGTATAAAATATTATTCATTATTCATCATCAGACTCTTCTCCCCAGTAAATCATGAAATTATTGGGGAATACATTTATCTTGGTATAATCAAGTACAATTTTATTGATTAATTTATTCATCTCATATAATTATGTAAGGATATTAGCTTTACTAAATTCATCATGAAACAACTCTAAAATCATAAAAATATATTTTGTAACATCACATATTTTCCATGTATTATTTTTGGATATTATATGGATTAATTTTCAGACCAGGTGCTGAGATGGAGTGTGATTTTGAGGCCTGGTGTTCCCGAAATAAATGTTTATAATATATTAAATATATTTAATAGCACAAGCATGAAATTTTCTTGAAAAAGTGGAAAAACTTATAAACAGGTGCTCAGATCAAAAATATAAGGGAACCATTGAGTTCAGAATGAGGTTTTACCTTAGCCTCGACTTAACATTTATCAGTGCTGATCATTTTCAGAAAAGTCATTGCGGGTGAGAAAATGAATAAAATAATTAAATAAAATTATTTTAATTCATTTTACCAATGCAATGATTATTGGATATTTAAATATTTCCTTATGTTGGAAAATATAGGGTGATACACATAACCTTGGAACCTCTGGAGGTTTATTAGATAAGGACTCAGAAGAACCCTCCCATGAAAATGACCATGAGATCGTGGATCAACAATTAGGCACCTCAGATTCAATGGATCTTTCCAATTACAATGACTATTCATCATTCTTTGTCAGAGATCGAACCTAATCGAGGTAGGATGTTTTTATTATTATTACCTATTCTTAATTCCTACGACAAACGTAGACCAATAATTGAACATATTGATCCATTGTTTGATCATCTTGTGGGATGGGTATAATTTGATGGTGATTTGGGAGAATTACTTTAAATATCTTCATTGTTTATCTTATGAAAACGAATTGAGATCAACACAAACATCGATCTAGGTTTCTTCCTCTCGTTTTTTCTTGTGCTTTTCTCCCCCGATTCATTGTTCATCATGGGAATTCTTTATTTGGACCGAAGTTCAACTATTCCTAATAAATTGATTGTTGCACACCATTTTCTAGGCACTACGATCTCATATCATATATTTGGGATTGGAATTGAATGAAAGAGGTGTGAAAATAGAGATAGAGAATTTCAGATGATAGATGATTCCTAATTTTTCATTCTTAGGTGTTCCCCAATGAGGAATTAAGAACGGTGATTCGATCCTTTTTGCAAAAAAATATGATGATGAAACACGTTTATTTAGTGATGGCATGGAAAAACAAGGTAGGATATTGATTTTTGTGATAAGGTAACCACCGAATCAATGTTCGTAGCTTCGAATGAGGCTTGCGGAGGAGAATATTGGATTCTAGAAAATCATGCAGAACATGGCATGCAATCCAGAATTACACGATGTATGGGCCCCCTTAAGCAGTTTCTAGGGTTTTAGGATAAAGATAAAGATAAAAAGGTATGTGACCACTATAAAATGGTGTGTGACCCTCCCTAGTCGAATCGATGTGTACTCTAGAGAGTGCACGAACATGAGTAGTAGTACATGAGCATGGACACACCGTGTACTCCCACACGAACACTGATTTATGTATACAGACTAGTACATGAACATGACTTCGGTATATGGACCCAAACATGTGAAATGGATAGGATACTATGTGTCTCTGCACACTATGTATATCCTTCTACACACCTTGTATATGAATACTATATGTCATGTGAGGCTCTTCCACATGGGAAGAACTTGGGATAGCTGGAAAATCCATGTACCCATTGGGACACACTGTGTACTCCCTTCAAGGGTTCTTGAGGCTCTTTGTTTTCTTAGTTTAAAATAGTATTGTTTGAGAGACTTCCCTTGGTCCTTTACCTTGAGGGTACATTGAGCTATTACATCCACATCACAGGATTGTGATTATAAAAACCTTGGTACTTAACACTACATGGGATAACTTGAGAACATACATAAGAAAGGGGTGATCCATAAATCCTAATAAGGGAGTAAATAAGGAAAAAAATTAATAATACAATAAATATTAGAAAATAGGCATATCAATGGATCACAAGAGAAACATGAACATAAAGGCATGATATATCATAGTTATCATAACATGGAAATGTGACAACAACATACAACCTGATATTAGCATGATCTAAGGCTCATTGCACATGGATTAGAATGATTAAACCCTAATTGAACATGAATTATCATGATTAAACCCTCATTTCACTTGGAGTATCATGATACTAAACATTACCCAATTCATTGGAGCACTATTAGGGCACACCCTTCATGAACATTTTAATCTCATGCTTAAGTGTGCCATATAGATCATATAACATGGATTCTTTCATCATCATAATTTATTACACGATAAAGGAATTTAGAATACATAAATGATTGTACATAATCAATAAGTAAGTTATCATAAAGGTTAATAATCTTGATAGAGAAATGGGTATGGTATTTACTACACGATGATTTTGGCTTGGAAAATCACGGTGCAATTTCAGCAACATAACGACATCATATGGAAATTTATAAATTGGGTTGATGATAGATAAAGGGGTCCCTCATAATTTATACTTGAAATGGATAGTAAGGTGATCATGTAACATTATATCCCAAAATATTTAATGGAATTTAGATGCATAATATAGAAGAAATTCCTAAATGGAAATAAGAAGAGATAAATACCTCATGGAATTTCAGCATGGTAACAGGTGTTCATGAAAGGCATTAATGAGAGATAAAGGGGTATATAATCATTTAAACATAAGGGGTTAAATATGGGGGAGGTTTTAAATCATACCCAAACATTTTTAATTGAAAATAAAATGGGATAACAACATAAAGAAACTTGGATAAAAATGTGAAAGGAAGGAATGTGAGGATACCTTACTTGAGTGTGTGACTTAAAAATATTTAAGAGGGGATCATTGAGAGCTTGGGGTTCCTTGTGAGGATTCTAGAGAGTGGAGGGTATAGTAGAGACATGATCCAAGGATTTTGAGGGAAGAGATGTGGGAGATTGGGTGGGTTTATAAAGGGAAGGATAGGGAATTCTTTAATATTTAGGTTTTGGACACTACACACTAAAAAATTCAAAACCAAAAACTATCCCATGGTTTCTACCAAAGGGGAGTGGTATAAAATATTTTATAAGGCTAATGGATAAAAATATTAAAATATTAGGCTTATTTATGTGGAGGTGAGTCACACTCTCAAGGAAATCATTTTAAAATGTTAAAATATTTTATAAGTCTTGGAGGGTCCACTAAGGAATTATAAAATTTATGAAAGAAATATAAAATCACATTATTTTAAAGGTAAAACATATATTTTTCAAATATACCTTTTTATATTATTTTATTACATCAATATTGGATCATTATGATGTAATAACACACATTATATACTTTATACGGTATTTGATTTTTACCCAAAAATTTGATTGTCCCAGAAAATTATGAAAAATTTACCATTGTATAATTTCAACACCATTATTAAAAAATAATATTCATTTTATCTAAATAATTTTATAAATATGTGAATTTTCACTTTTAAAATAAAAAATGTCATTTATTGAAAATTGACGGATTTTGACAGAAACAGATTTCAAACCTTAATAAAATTTACAATTGACTTTATAAAAATTATATGATCATTTATATTTAATAAAATTAATTTACTAATAATATATTATTAAAATATAATTTTATTCAAAAATCCATTAATTCATCAAAATATATTTCTTAATTGAATTTGAATATTAACTAAAAATATTATTTGTGCTTTAAAAATAATTTACAAAGTAAAAATAATAAGATGAATGTATATTCATTATTCTATAAAAAATAATGCACATAATAATAATTATAGGGTATTTATATATATCCCTTTATTACAACATAATATTCCCTAAGAGTATGGTGTGTAATGGTGAGGCTTTCAAGGGGTCGTTCGGTGAACATGGTTTGTGTTGTGATCTCGATGAGCTTGAACTTCTCCCATAAACAGTTTCAGTCAGGCTTAAGTTGTTGGATCTCATCTTGGGCTTAGTCTAGGGAAAATCCCAGAAATTTTACCTCCCTCAAAAGATCTGATAAATGGGCTTCAAAGGGGATGATCCTACTAGTTGAAGCCATCACTTCCTTTGTCTGTGTCAAAAGGATTTGTTAAAACCCTTTATTTATACTAGTCATGTGATCACTTTTCAACGACTATATTATCAATGGTAATGATACTTAATGGTTATTTAAACATAATATAAAATAGAGTTAATGTACTTTCCATATCTATAAGATATTAAAATAAAGGTAATTTTATTCATAAAATATCGGGTTGTTACAATATTTTCCCCTTAAGAAATTTCACCCTAAAAATTTCCTTTTCCCATACTAAAATAGATGAGGGTAACTCTACCTCATCACTTCCTTTGGTTCCCACATTACTTCTTCAAACTTTTGGTTTATCCACAACACTTTTATGAGGGGCATCATCTTATTTTGTAGATATTTTTCTCTACGATCTAAGATCCTCATCTCTTCTCTTAATAGGAGAGGTCATCTTACAATGATACCACCTCTAGATTGAGTAAACGCGATGGTTCGGGTATATACTTCCTCAAGAGTGATATGTGGAATATATCATGTACTTGAGATAGGTTCAGTGGGAGTGTTAGTTGATAGGCCACCGCTTTTATGTGATCAAGGACCTCAAAATGGCCAATGTACCTTGGACTAATCTTTCCCTTGTTCCCAAATCTCATCACTCTCTTCCATGGAGATATATGAAGGAAAATCGAATCTCCAATATCAAACTATAGGTCTCATCAACGGTTGTCAGCATAGCTCTTTTATTGACTATGAGCAGCTTTGATGTGTTGTTGGATGGTCTTAACCTTTTCCACCATTTAGTTGACAATTTTTGGACCTAGAAGTTTTTGCTCCCAAACTTCATCCCAACATGTCGGTGTTCTGCACCTCTTCCCATATAGGGCTTCATAAGGATCCATTTGGATTCTTGGGTGGAAACTTTTTTTGTAAGAGAAATCCACTAAAAAAAGATTTTGGTCCCATCCACATTTGAAGTCCATTGAGCAAGATCTCAACATGTCCTCAAGTTTCTAGATAGTTCGTTCATATTGGCCATCAATTTGAGGATGATAAGTGGTTCTAATGTTCAGCTCAGTATTCAAAGTGTGTTGCAGAAACTTCCAAAACATAGAGGTGAATCTTGGATCTCTATTATATACAATCAATAGTGGTACTCCATACATCCTTACCACTTCTCTGATGTATATCCCTACTAGTTGATCCAATGATAAATCCTCTCGAATCACAGTGAAGTGTGTAGTCTTTTTAAGACGATCCACAAAAACCAAAATAACATTGTTTCCTTTGGATGTCTTCAGAAGTATAATGAAAAAGTACATGGTTATGTTTTACCATTTCTATGTTATTATGGGTAATGGTTGCATCATCCCCTTAGAATTCTACCTCTCAGACTTCACCTGCTAACATACTAGGAACTTTGATGTATACTCAGTGATCTCCTTCTTCATGTTATCCAACCAATAATGATCTCAAAGATCTCAATACATCTTTGGGTTTCTTAGGTTAATGGACAAATTCAAACTATGTGCATCATCTAAAAGTTCATTATTTAACTCCATATTTGATGGAACACATAGTCTTGAACAAAATATCAAAATTCCATCTTCATTAAAATTAAACTCTGAGGATTTCCCTTTTCTGGTATTTTCGACTTTACTTGAAATTCCCACATCATCCTTTTGATAAACCATTAACCTTTCCAAAAGATATGTGTAGATGCCGAAAAAGTCCGTAACTCCCAGAGGAAGTTTCAAAATGAAAAAGAGAAGTCATATTTGGAATCAGAGGCCTGGTCCGGAGGCCCGGGAAGTGGTGCGCGAAATTAAATAGGACTGGAGAGAAATAATGAGGTGTGCATGAAGCATTCCCGGGATTCGCGTAATCGAGCTGATGGCACGTGCAATTTTGCATTCCCCAATTCCTCGTGGTGAGGCTTTGCGCGTCGATGGTTCCCGGCGTGGAAGATTTCGTGCGCCGCCTGGATTCCGCGCTGGCTGATGCCTATAAATAGAAGATGACCCCTAATCGTTTGGGGGTTTCAGAATTCATAACGGCTCTCGTGCGCGCAATTCAGACTCCCCTACGCACAAGATAACCTCCAGGTAATTCCTATTTTCATGCAAACTTGCCCTGGGGTTCGCCTTTGCGCGCAACTCCACTGGCTTAAGTGATTTCGCTCACTCCTCCGGGTTCCCCCCTTGTGTTCAATCTTTACCCCGTGGGCGCAATCCCCTAATATGCACGCAATCCCCTCCTGTGCACGCAATCATGTCTTTGTGAAATCCTCTGGTCCTATTGCGCGCCATCCCGGTGTTTTGCATGAAAACCTTCTTTTTGCGCGCAGCACCCAGGACCCCTTCACCTTGACGCCCCTTGGCTGCCTTTCTGCGCTGGCACCTGATGTCTCCCCTACCGGGCATGCGCGTCATGCGTTGTTTTCCCGTACGGCCTTCCAAGATCGTACGAAGTAACCTCAAGGTCCATTGGGCGGTGTTTCCCGTTGCGTTGCTTTGCCTTATGCTTCTCCGCATAGGCACGCTAACGGCTATTGCTTCTTCGCATCGCCACGCTAACGTGGACCCCTCAATGGTTCTCCCTGTGGCCCCCCTTCACTACGGCCTTGCCGATGCCTTCCCTCCCATAAGGGGTAGAGGGTGTTGGGAATGTAAGCCCTAGGGGTGTGGAGCGAACCCACCTCGTCCAAGCTGTAGGACGTTAAACTTCTAAGCACCTCGTCCTTAACACATGATGTTAAATTGTGGTCCGACCCCGTGCTTCGCACACAGGGTCCCCCCAGTTCGGACATTTTTTACGCATCTCGTCTCCATGAGAATGGAATCTTCCTTGCATGGAATGAGATCCTCCTTGTCAGAGTGGATTTGTCCATGGGGGAAGGGCTGCCTCAGAGCGTAAGCCCTTAGCCTCTCTTACGGAAGGTTGCACCCATACACCTCCGTACTTCCCCCCTGCCAAGGCTAGTGGAGTCCCTTTCCCACTACGCTTTGTCGCACCATGGGCCTCCATCCTGGAGTAAGCCCCGGCACCCAGGGCCGCTAACCACGCGTAAGCCCCTGTTTCTTCTTTGGGCCGCTCAATGCGTAAGCCCCTTTCTGCTTCTCACGGATGCACCCTTTGCGACGTGATCGTCTGGTCCCTGCTGCCTCTTGTTTTTCACACTGAGAATGACTCACGTGGGATTAGAGCACGCATCAACCATGAAATCCTCTTATGGGCCGCCTCAGAGCGTAATCCCCATACCAACAAACTACGTGGACTTTGATCCGTGCTAACGCATGGTACGTAGGAATCCTCCACGAGGTTCAAGCCCACCACCCGGTCGTTCCGAATTCTTCACGTTGGTTCTCCAACACCATGGGCCGCCTCAGAGCATAAGCCCCAAATTCCCTCGTCCCTCATGATGTTAAATTGTATCCATCGTCCCGCATGACGTTAAACTATATCTCGTCCCGCATGATGTTAAACTGTATCCCTCATCCCGCATGACGTTAAATTGTATCCTTCGTCCTACATGACGTTAAACTGTATGTCGTACCGCACGATGTTAAACTGTATTCCCCGAACTATGTGGGCTTTGATCCATGCTAACGCATGGTACGTAGGAAACCTCCATGAGGTTCAAGCCCGTAACTCCATCACCCATCCTGATCCTTACCTGGTCCGCCACATCCAGGTGAGATCATGCCACCCCATCCCACTCCAAAGTATCCGAGAATCCGCCCACGTTTTGGCCCCAACATCGGTGTTCCCCCTAGGGGTTTCTTCAATCTGATCCACTCTCAGTTTTCCGATCAGTCCGATTCGTCTCCACAAGATGTTAAACTCACGGCATACCCCGTGTTAAACATGGGAAGCTGAGGAAAACCTCAGATGGTACACAATTACCCACGTTCAATGTGGGATGCCTCAGGCTTCTGCGCCCTCGAGAAGCCCTGTGATAAGGGACAGAAGATAGACATGTCGATCCCCAGCATCAAGACATGCCAACGACACCCCAACATGACCATTCTCCTCACAGAAGGTTGCTGCCCCGACAAGACCCCTTGGAGCATCTCGACGGAACCAGCGTAATTAACTGGCGTCCATGCAGATATGTCGCCGGGAATGAGCATCACGAACCCATCTTAAATCTATCAGGGAGACCCGGACTAGGTGACGAGATCCGAGGAGGAATCCACAGAAGGAAGAACCGACATCCCATCATCCCGGTTTCGATCAAGGAGCAGGCTTCCCTGAACAAGGAATGGATGTCGCCCGCCTTTGGAAAGCGGGAATGCGGGCCAACAAGCCATGTGTCCTCCCATGCGTGATGGACACGCGCACGCGCCCCGACGTAAAAGCATCGGAAATAGAAAATGGTGAACCCAATGTGAAGCTCTTCTCCTCAAATGGGGACAGGTAGCGTTCGAGGTGTCAGAATATTAGCATGTCACCAGGTCCGGGTACCTATTACCGGGACATGAAACCCACCAGGGGTTGAGGCAGTCGGGATGTTGAGCACTCTGTTCTGCAACGTCGTCTGCGTGGATCCCTCTCGCCGGCCATGGAAGACGAAATGATGTTGGGCTATTGGTTGTCAATTTCTTTTCCTGTTAGTACTAATGGGTTCATCTCCCTACTTCCGGGAATCAAATAACTGCATCCGGAGCTCAATCTCCACCTGCCCACCGGTGCAGGGGCAGGGGCTGTACCGACGCAGCTACCCTGCGTGGTCTCGCCTTTTCCACAGTCACTTCGGCTTCGATTACTATGACTGTCGGGAACTCACGCCCCCTCCCCCCGTCAGAAATCATCCATCGAAGGGTGATCAATTACCTGGTTCATAGGTACAATGATGAAGGGATCATCCACACCAGGGGCATGGCCCGTTTGGATCTAGAGGCGGCTGCGCCTCACCATCGTCGCCGCCCCCAAGGGATGTGCAGGGATCCACCGCTCCCCACTCCGACATTCAACTGCTTTGAGAGCCTATCCCCGGAGCGCCTTGACACATCCTTCCCCTACGCCAAAGAGGTGGGGGATGTTCGGGTTCGCCCGATCGGAGACCCGTCCCAGGGGTTAACGGCAAGAGCCCCTGCCAGGCTGCGTCGGCGCCGCCGCCCGGCTACCCGGGCCGAGGAGCAGGCAATCGTCGTGCCCGCACCACCGGCTCCAACCCATCTAACCCGACGCCAACGTCGGGCGCGAGCGGAAGAGGATGCCCGTCCTGGGGCACCAATGTTAACAACCACTGTGGCCCGAGTCGCTGCTGACTCCTGTTACCAGACCCCCGCACACGTTGAGCAGGGGAAGTCACATGCCTGACTGGAATCGAGGCCCTGACTGCCCTGTAGGTAGGTTGGGTCGACTCTCCCAGTCACGGGCATAGGCAATGGCCACCGCGGACCAATCTGCGGTAGTGCCACCCACCATGAAGGCTCATTCTGTGCCACTGATTTGGAAAGCCGAAGGCTTCGCCACGATAGCTATGCTCCGGGTATGACTCTTCCCAGTGCCCACTGCACTGGGTATGAGGTCACTCCCCCTACCGCTGGCCGCGAGTATGGAGCCATTGCGTATCCGATCACTCACCCACATAGAGGTCCTCCCCATGTCCCTTTCGACATCTGTCCTGGTGCTCCTCGCACCCCGGCCTTCAGTCCCCTCTGCCCCAGCACTATTGCGGTCAGGGGACTCCTTGATGGAAATCATCCTTACCCTGAGGAGCCACCCGGGGGCAGGAAGGCAAGACGTCATTACCGTAATAGGAATGTTAGGGGAGTCCAGACGGAAATTAGACTAGTCCATTTCTCGAACTCTGAGGTAGAGTACGACTCGACGATGGAACCTTCCCCCCAACCCATTGAGTCGAGGGCAGGGATGGGGATGCGGCGCGTCAGTCTCTTACTCCACGAATGCGAGATCCGTATGATTCCCTCCTCCCTCTGAAGTTATATCCAGGAGGACGAGGACTTGGCGTACCCCCAGGGGTCGAACCCGCAATTATAACTAGCCTCCTTGTAAGCACCTTCTACCTCAGTCAGGGAGGGTGGGGAACTTTTCTTGGGACCGACGGAAGAGTCGCGACATGACACACCCTCAGCGAGCATCGATATTGTGACAGGTTGCCTGTTTTCCAGCCCATCCTATCGTGACGTGGCATCCAGGGCACTGAAACCCTTGGAGGACGACTCAGGGATCGGTGGCCAATTGGCTTGTTCGTCATATTCCCCACCGGCCAGCTCACTAGCCCGGCGGCCTGCCTCGGCACCGTTGCTAGCTCCCCGACCATTCTCAGTTGATGAGCAGGGGAAGCAAGGGATGGATCCTGAACCAGATCCATGGATCTTCTGGACCGTCCCCGCAGCGGGCCACTTCCCCGAGAAGTTTTGGCTAGATGCAGGATCGGATTTTGATATGCCAGAGTCACTCACCCCAGGAGAGTTTGAATGTTTCCACCAGACTCTTCGGGCGACTCACTCCCATATTAACCATCAACTGGAACCTTATCCCGGGAGTCAAGCACATCTCGAGGATATCATTGAGCAGTGTCGTCGGGTCGACCTGGCTGCGCTCCCCGCGTTTCGGCACCCCGAGTCACTTGACCACCACGGGGCCCTCCAGCAACAATGCGTCCAGAGTTTTCAAGTACTCCGCAAGGTTATCGAGGAATCCACCCCCCACGCACACGTCTGTGGATGGGGGCAGTACGCTGCCCTTATTTTCTGTGCGATCCGCCGACAGCCCGACTCACTGGGAGGCCCTGAGGGAATGTCGCCAAGGGCAGTGGCGGTCAACATGGTTGACCTTTCAGATGAGGGAAACGGTGTGGATCTCCTCGATGGGTACTCGCCCCCTGAGGACAAGCCACTACTGGACCCATCTGGGAGGATGAATCGCCAACATAGGAGCCTCCTAGGTCTCCCTACACCGACTGAAGCCTTAACACTAAGCTGAAACATCGGCAAGGGTAAAGAGCATGTCGGGTCTGTCGAGCTTACCGACCCATCTGCCTCGGTACAGAAGGCAGAAGAAGACCCTGAGAAGGCCACGCTACACCAACAGCTTGTTGAGAAAAAGAGGCTGGTTGATGAGCTCTTGGCCGAACGCATTGCAGAGCGGCGGCCTGACTACGGTAACCCTAGGCCAGGACAGCAGGGGTAGGAGCATCTACCCCTTGACAAGATTCCCCCGGGCAACTGGGACCATGTTGCGTTCGTCGATAGGGGAGAGGCCAGAGCCCATGGCAAGAGGGAGCGGTATGTTTCTCCGAACCCTCCCGAGCGGCAGGATCACCTGGGGGACCCTGCTCAGTTTCCTCCCGCTGCCCCGAGAGTCGCTCCGCCAGCCGACCCGTGAGCTGCTGAGATTGACTACCGAATTGAAGAGCCTGGCAATGCGCTTGTGGTTAGAGATCCCCGTCAGGTTAGGAATCCGCATCCGGACGATCTAATGGAGGTGCTCATCGCCCACTTAGAGGCCCTGGAAACTCAGCAGGTGGCAATCCTACCGGACGGCAAGCCATACCCAGCGTGGGTGGATGACATACCGGCCCCGCCGGGATTTGGGAACCCCACTTTCACCCCCTTTAACAGGACCGGGGATCCGCCACAGCACCTGGCCCACTTCAACTCGAGGTGCAGGCCTATGTTAGGGACTCCAGCGTACCAGGAGGCTTCCACATTCCGTTGCTTCGTTCAGACACTGGAAGGACCAGCATTCGTCTGGTACAGCCATCTCCCCATCGGATCTGTGACTAGCTGTGAGGACCTTCGCCGGAAATTCCTCTACCAGTTCAGTTCCACAACCCAGAAGACGAACATTGCAGACCTCTTCAAGTGCAAGCAAAGGCCAGATGAGCGAGTTGCGGACTTCGTCGCCCGGTGGAAGGGGCTAACGTACTCCCTTGACATGCTACTGACTCAGGATCAATTACTGAGAATGTGCGTAGGGAATGTCAAGGCAGATCTGGTTCCTTCTCTGATCACTTAGAATTACCCCGGAGGGTTTCGAGACTTCTCGGACAAGGCTCAATGCCTCGAAGAAGCCCTGCAACAGGCCAGTCAGGCACGCCCACTACCTCCTTTAATCCCTGCAAGGAGAGCTTCCAGAGCTGAGTCCGCTACTGTGGCCCAGATAGAGGCCCCCAGACAGCTAGAGTTGCTACCAGTAAGACCATCTCAGCAGCCTCATAGGGGTCCACCCCCACGGGCACAGCCTCCGGCCCAGCATGCTCCTTTGGCCCCTGATCATGGTCAGCCTCCAAGATCCCCCTTTACAGACATAAGGAACCAGACTTACTCATTTGATGAGGCCCAGGTCCCCGGTTATTTCCATAGCGCCTTAGAGCAGAGGATCGTGCGGCTGCCTGAGTGCCGGAATCCAAAAGAGGCGCGTCTAACTGATCACCCTAACTACTGCCCTTATCAACAGACCCTGGGGCACACCATCCAGCGATGCTATGTGTTCAAGGACTGGCTCCAAGACCAGATTGACAACCACATAGTCAGGTTGGGCCCAGCCCCAACGCAAGTGGCAAGTTTCTTTGTGAGATCAGATGGCAGTAGCGGAAATGATGATGAGTGGCAACAGGTTTCCGACCATGGTTCCCGGAAGTATAACGACTGGATGGACCGCAGGACGGTCGCCCATGCCCATGGCATCATCTGTGCCCGCCTGAGTCAGCCAGAGCCCTCAGAATCTGTGAGCACCTCTTTGGCCTCATCGTCCCAGCCTACCTCTTCCCAGAAGAGCAAGCGGCGACGCAAGAAGAAAGAACATGCCCTGCCAATGCTGTCATCATCCCGCACGCTTGGTGATTTTATGCCCCCAGAGATGGGGATCCCTCTGAGACTCCATCCGATAGTGGATGACTCCTCGAGTGAAAGCTCGGGGTATGCTTCGGTTAACACTGTAGAGTTGGTAAATCCATTTTTGACTCCCGACGATGAAGAACGTCAGGTGGACCTTCCCAATGTCCCTAGCTGTCACCAATGTCAGCAGAACCGTGGATATGTGAATCACCAGGGCATGACAGTCATCACCTCCAGTCAGGTCGTGCACGCTAATGAGACTAGGAAGCAAGCCTGATACAGAGAGCAGCACACGCGGCCCCCTCACCCGGTGTCGAAAGGTTCACCTCTACCACTGTTTGTGTTGATGGATCAGGCAGGACCACCTCATCCGTGCCGCGACCAGCCCTTCCCTGCCACCGGCCAACTACTGCCTTCCGGTCCTAGCATGGAAGCCACCTCTCGAGCTTTGACTAGTGAACAGCGAGATGTGTCTAGCACCAGTTAGTCACCGGTTCTGCCGGAAGGTCCCGTCATGCCTCCAATCGCAGAGTGGCCTCCTATAAGCAGAATCTCGCGTTTGGATCGAAAGTATGATGTTCTGAAGCACCTAGTCGGCATTCCAGCAAGGCTTTCTATCCTTGAGGCCCTTCATCTGTTGTCTGGAATGCGTGAGGCGCTCGCCGAAGCTCTAAGGAGCCCCCTTCAGTTTGAGACGGAGGTGACGGCCGTAGAAGCCTTCCACACCGAGGCGATTGAGGAAGCCAAATGTCAGGAGGTTATCTCATTTTCCAGTGAAGATGAAGACTTTCCCATATAGGGGCACATTCGACCAATGTACATCACCGGCCAGTTCATTGGCGTGAAAGTCCGCCGCTATCTTGTTGACACTGGTTCCGGGATTAACCTAATCCCAACTCGGACACTACGGAAACTGGGGTTGTCTGAGGATGATTTAACTCCCTACGACCTCAAGATCTAGGGGTATGACAGGACCGAGAAAACTCCACTCGGCAAGATTCACTTGAACACCCAGTTCGGTGGCTTAATCGCGAACACCGAATTCATGGTTTTCTCTCAGGACACTGCCTACAACGCGTTGATGGGAAGGTCGTGGCTCCACCTTCATGCAGCGGTCCCCTCGTCATATCACCAGTGCCTCAAATACTCCCTTAAGGGTCGAGTGGGCATGCTCCAAGGACATGCGTCTCCTTTTGCCTCTTGTGAAGCCCGTTATCTGGACGCTGACTATTATAAGAGCAAGGACAAGTAGATCCTGGTAGGTGAGGTTGAGCCCGCCACTATCACGAGTGATCCCTGGGTAGGTTTGGACAACACATATGTCTTCCCAATCCATCGGTTGGAAGCCACGACCCCCGACATGGGGCAATGCTTCGTTGTTTTGAGTACCAGAGGAGGGAATATTTCTGGGTCCAAGAAACGGTAGGAAATCACCTCGTACTCTTACACCAACTAGGCTCAAGTGATCCCCGAGCCCCTTACCCCTGTACAATATCGGGACGTTAGGCTCATGGCAACGGTAGTACGTCATACGTGTCTGTTTCGCCGGACCGGAATTGACTGGCTCCAGCCAACGCACCACTACTACTTTGATGTCATAAAGTGTGGCCCCTTGGGCTGAAGGCCATATGTGATTGGATCAACTGCCTTTGTCACCATGGTCTCTGCAGTGCATGAGTCTCCAGACGTGATGACCTCTGCCGCCCAAGCCGACACCAGCTTCTCATCAGGGTCTGGCAGCCCCGAAACGGCTCCCCCCATGGATGACCCCTCTACAAGTGGAGAGGAGGACATGGAAGTTGATCCTCCTGCCTTTTAGGAGGTCGTCCCCACCACGGTCGATGAGTTAGTGCAGGTGAACCTCAGTAGCGAGGCGGACCCGAGACCCACATTGGTCAGTGCCGCTATGCCCCCCAAGGAATGGAAACAGTATGTAAACTTCTTCAGACAGCACCGTGATGTGTTTGCCTGGAGTTATGATGAGATGCCAGGGCTAGATCCCCAGGTAGCTGTCCACCGCCTTGGCCTTCCAGCAAACCATTGCGGGTTCAAGCAGCCTCCCCAGAAGATGCACCCCTCTCACGGTGCCATGGTTGAGGCCGAAGTTGATAAGATCATCAAAGCCAACTTCATCAAGGAAGTCCAGTACCCTAGGTGGCTAGCCAACATTGTGCTAGTCAGGAAAAAGAATGAGCAGATCAGGGTCTGTATCGACATCTGCGATCTCAATCGCCACTGTCCGAAGGATGATTTTCCCCTTCCCATGACAGATTTGTTGATCGATGTCACGTCCAGGTTTCAAGCCCTCTCCTTTATGGATGGGTACTTTGGGTACAACTAGATCTGGATGGCCCCCGAGGATTAAGAGTTAACGGCCTTCAGGGCCCCCTAGGGTACTTTCTTCTACCAGTTTATGCCCTTCGGCCTGAAGATTGCGGGTTCCACCTATCAATGGGTTATGCATCGCATATTCAAGCTGATTCTTGGGACACTGGTGGAATTCTACATGGAAGATCTGGTGGTTAAATCTCATCAGCGCCAGGACCATCTCAAAGACCTTGAGAAAGTTTTTGGCTTCCTCCGTTCTCGCCACTTGAAGATGAACCCGTTGAAGTGTGCCTTCGGGGTCACCTCCAGAAGGTTTCTTGGATTCATTGTTAGGTACTGAGGCATCGAGATCGACCTGGAGAAAATCAAGGCCATCAGTCAGATGCCTCCCCCGAATAATATTCAAAAGCTGAGAGGTCTTCAAGGCCACTTAGCCTATATACATCGATTCATTACGAATCTGTCCGAAAAGTGTAAGCCCTTTTCTCAGCTCATAAAGAAAGGCGCCGCCTATGAATGGGACGAAGAGTGTCAGATCTCTTTTGAGGAAATCAACCAGTATCTGCTCCAACCTCCAGTCTGGATGCCACCTTTTTCTGGAAAGCCGCTGGTCCTTTACGTGACCGCCCTAGAGAAATCCCTCGGCACACTTCTCGCCCAGAAGAACAATGTGGGAACAGAGAATAGCCTCTACTACCTCAGCTGCATGCTCCTCGATACGGAAATTAGATATTCTCCCATCGAGAAGAGCTACCTGGAACTCGTATTTTCCATACAGAAATTGCGGCACTACTTGTAAAACCACGAGGTACAACTGGTCTCTCGGGTAGACCCGTTGAAATACATCCTGATCCGACCTATGTTGACCGGCCGATTGCCGTGCTGGGCGGTGATCCTCCAGCAATTCAACATCAGGTTTATACCTTAGAAGGCCGTCAAAGGACAGGAGTTGGAAGACTTCTTAGCTACCCACCCAAACTCTGCGGACCAGCCACTGGATCTAGGCTTTCCTGATGAGGTAATCCTCTCAATCGATCACGCCATCCCATGCTAGCAGATGCACTTTGACGGTGCCTCCCAGAGCCCCAACGGTAGGAGGCTAAATGATCCTAGGCTCAACAGAGTGGGCCTGGGTGTCTTCTTCATCACCCCGGAGCAAGCCATTCTTCCGTATTAATTTCTGTTATCAGAAGACTGCACCAACAATGAGGCAGAGTATCATGCCCTCATCACTGGCCTCGAGTTGGCTCTCGAGATTGACGTACCCCATCTATATATAAAAGGGGACTCTCGGCTAGTAATCAAGCAGGTAAATGGTGACTATGCTGTCTGGAAGCCAGAACTTGTGCCATTTCTGGAGTGCACCCTTTGTCTAATGGCTAAGTTCCCCTCCCGGCCAGAGGTCATTCACATTCCCCAATCGCAGAATAGTCTAGCAGATGCTTTGGCCATCCTGGTCGCATCACTTGTAGATCCTGAGAAGGATGACATAATTATCCACATGGCACACCGAAGAGTCATTTCTCTTGTTATTCCGAAGGGCGATCGTGGCCCGTGAGTGAACCATCTCACCGCTGGTGCCCCTACGTCAGGTTCCCCGGGGGCTTCGAGTGCGGTAATCGAGATAGTTCCTGACTGGAGGACGCCCTTGGTTGAATATCTCCAGCACGACAATCTTCTGTCAGACCAAGCCAAGCACGATCGAATCCGACGTCGCGCACCGCAGTTCACCCTTCAGAGCGGTCCCAGTCTTGAGCAGCTCCTTTACAGGTGCGGATTTGATGGTGTTATCCTCTGTTGCCTTCAAGGATTCGAGATCCCACGGGTCATGCAAGAAGTTCACACTGGTTCCTGTGGCGCCCACCAGGCCGGGTCGAAGTTGTCCCACCAGATTCGGAGGCCGGAATACTTCTGGCCCTCCATGATCTACGACTGCGTCGAGTATGCCAAGAGGTGTCACGCATGCCAAGTTCATGATAACTTTGTGCATCGGCCATCGGAGCCTCTCCATACTACCAAGTATTCTTGGCCCTTTGCAGTCTGGGGGTTGGATGTTGTAGTACCTTACCCGCCGGCGACAGCCAGCCAGTGCCAGTTCATCTTGACCGCTACAGATTTCTTCTCCAAGTGGGCAGAGGCAATCCCGGTCAAGGAAGTCAAAGCATGTTCTATCGCTGACTTCGTGAGGTCCAATATCATCTATCAATTTGGAGTACCTCGTGCTATCCTCACGGATAACAGAACCAACTTCCGAGCAGCCGAGATGAATAAATTGTATGCCAAGTACAACATTCGCTCTAACCACACTTCCCGTTATCATGCGCAGGAGAATGGACAGATCGAGGCATTTAACAAAACCCTCTCTAACATTCTGCAAAAGATGGTTGGTCAGAACAAGAAAAGTTGGCCGGACAAGCTTTTCAATGCCCTATGGGCTTATAGGACGATGACTCGTAACTCCACCCAGGTGACTCCGTATTCCCTGGTGTATGGAGCTGAGGCCGTCCTGCCCATCGAGACCCAGTTTCCCTCATTGCGCACGGCGGTCTACGACCAGCAAGCGCCGAATAGAGTTGCTGAAATCCGTCTAGCCGAATTAGAAGCGCTGGACGAAAGTATGCTTCGTGCGTTACATAACTTGGAAAGGCATCAGAGCAGGATGGCTCGAGCTTTCAATAAGAAGGTTCGCCTCCGCTCCTTCCTGCAAGGTGACCTGGAGCTGGCTCTCAGAGCGCTGATGATTCCCAGCAGGAAACCACCCACGTTGGAGCCCAAATGGGAGGGGCTTTTCATTGTCTATAAGGTCTATCCCAATGGCATGTATTCCCTGGTGACTATGGATGGTGAGAGCATAACTCCTCCCACCAATGCCAGGTTCCTCAAGCAGTACTTTGCCTAGGTATTCCTGGTCCTGCATTACCTTAAACTATACGGTCTCGCACGACCCTAAACTGCACCATGGTCCGAGTTCTAAGACCTTAAACTAAGATCCTTACATGGTCTAGAATGACCTTAAAATACATTTTTCCCTACATATGGGCCCCCAATGGTCCGAGTTCTAAGACCTAAAACTAAGATCCTTTCCTCGTCCCACACGATGTTAAACTATATTCCGTCCCACACAAAGTTAAACTGTATTTCATCCTACATGATGTTAAACTGCATTTCAAGAACTATGTGTGGCTTGATTCCCATATTTATGGGAAACGTAGGACCGCCTGAACACTTATATTTCAGGTCTAGACCCATCTCTTAGGAGATCCCACGATCTCCCGGTTGCCTCGGTCTTTTGACCTGCCCTTCCCTCGAGAATCTTCCATCTTTTGGCCGCTCTCAGACTGAGCCCCTAGACCCTTTACATTGGTCTGCTAATGTGTTCGGAGTACTCCGGTCTAGGACCTAGAGTGTCAAATTCGACTTAGTAAAGTCTTCGTCTGCTTTTCAAGATTTGTGTTCCCCTTCATTTGGGCCCCACCCTCTTTCACACTCGGAGGGACCCCCAAGAACGGTCTGGATACAACGCCTAAGGGCTCTCCTACCGTCACGATCCAACGCCCCTGAGGGTTTTGGGAAAAAAATTGATACAAATCCCATGTTGCGAATGTGGTCAGTGGTTGATGCTCATTTGTTTTCCCCTACCTCTAGGCTAACGTGACAGGATGCTGTGTTGTGAACATGGTCAGCAGTAATCCTCAGTCGTTACGCTGTCTTCTTCAGGACCTGAATGTTGGTTACATGATTCACACTATGTTCCACCCCACCGTGTCAAGGTGGAATCTCGGAACTCCTTATATTAACCCTCAGTACACCCCCACATGTCAGACGGACCAAGCTGCGTAACGGTGTCTCTTAGAGCTCCTGCTATCTGAGCGCTAGAGTATGTTCTTGGGTTTGTTCTTTACAGGTTGCGTGCAGCTTGACCCTCATCCCCATGGTGAATGAGGAGTCTCCCAGACATTGCGTTTCAGGCCTAGCGTAGCTGGGAGCTAGCATATCCTGCCCCCTGATTGTTGAACCCTCGTAGGCCCCTTTGGCCCGAGGCTCCTCTCTTGGAATCACGCGCGGTGATGGTATGGGATTATGTCCTCGTTCTCATCTGGTATGCTTTATCGCATCGTGCATGTTTCCCCCAGTCCAAGCCATATGACCTTAAACTGTGCCACCTGGTCCAAGCCATACGACCTTAAATTGTGCCGCCTGGTCCAAGCCATACGAACTTAAACTGTGCCACCTGGTCCAAGCCATACGACCTTAAAATGTGCTACCAGGTCCAAGCCATACGACCTTAAACTTTGCTGCCTGGTCCAAGCCATACGACCTTAAACTGTGCTGCCAGGTCCAAGCCATACGACCTTAAACTATGCTTCCAGGTCCAAGCCATACGACCTTAAACTATGATGCCTGGTCCAAGCCATACGACCTTAAACTGTGTCACCTGTTCCAAGAAATACAACCTTAAACTATGCTTCCAGGTCCAACCACATGACCATAAACGATGATGATATCGTCCCGGCTGCGCACCGTTAAGGAGCTACCTCTCAAGAACTATGTATGGCTTGATTTTCATCCTTATGAGATATGTAGGAGCACCTGGGAACTTCCCCACAGGCCCAGCCTCACTTTTCGTGTTCGGTCTCTCGACCTAAACGCGTCCTTAGGAGCACATAGTAAGCAGGTCTTTGCCCCATTCATGTTGTGTTTTACAACCGCTTTACCGTGTGTCTCATGTTCCCCTTATTCTTTGGTCCGAGTTCTAAGTCCGTAAACTAAGAACCTTGGCTTTTAACGACTCGGTCTCTCTTGTGGGATTGTACGGTGTGGTGCAGGATTATGTCCTTCTTCACATTAGGTTACTCGTCGTACTGTGCCTTTCCCTAGATGAGATGTGTCCCCCATCCCACACGACGTTAAACTGTATTTCGTCCTACATGACGTTAAACTGTGATTCAAGAACTACGTGTGGATTGATTCTCATCCTAATGAGATACGTAGGAATGCCCGAACATTTCGTCTTAGGTCCATCACCAGGGATTACCAAATCTTGTCCCTCCTTATTGTCGGCCCCTCGGCCTGACTTCTTGGTAAGTGGTGTAATCATGACATCTACCCCGAATAACTTCAAGATTCCCCATAGTAATAATGGGAAGCTGGAGTTCTCTTTCCAGAGAGGTCTTGTCTAAAAATTGGGATGATCCGTGATCTGGTTGGTACGTCCGCCTAATGCACCTTTGCCACGGTGGCGCAATTTTGGGAGTGTTGGACTCTTTTCGAACAAACCACCACTCCACTTTCCACGCTTTTCATGCCCCTTTATTCGGATCCACATTCTCTTCCATGTTCGATGGGACCCCCTAACAGTATGGATGATAGACCTACGGTCCGCCTACTGTCCTGGGTCAATGTTCCAGAGGACTGGTCATGTTTGACGGGACCCCCTAACAGTATGGATGATAGACTTTGGTCCGAATGCTGCCATAATATGGATGATAGACCTTTGGTCCGCCTATTGTAGCAGTATGGATGATAGACCTATAGTCCGCCTGCTGTCCTGGGCCAATGTTCCGGAAGACTGGCCGATGATATTTGAGTTAGGCCTCGTGTTGAAAACATGTTCCGCAGTCAGCCCACATTTATTGCCCCCATTCCAGGACAACATGATATGGATGTTGCGTTTTTTCCACGGTTAACAGTTATCCTCCATCGTCGCTCCCCAGAGTGTTCCGAATTCGGGTAGCGTGATTCACCTTTCCTTTCCATCTCCCTTTGTTCGGATGGATTTCAATGCCCCTGGAATTGCCCCACTCATGTGTCAGAGCGCATTGAGAAGGAGATATATCAATTAGTCTGAGTTCTTCTCCTCAGAAATCCAGGCCAAATTTCGGATGCTTGAAGCTTGGTTAATTCCCCAGAGTTGGACGAAATGATAACATGAGTATCCTTTGATTCTCGCGTTGGGTGTGACCCACAGGAGCTTAGGGATGAGTTGTTATTCATTTCAGAATTATGGTTGAGCATATTAAACCAAGGGTACAAATGAATGGATTTGTCCATGTATTGGATTGAGATGATGAGCAGTACAAGAAGGAAGTTCATGAGATGTCCAAAATAAAGCCCCTAAGGGTCGGCGTGCTGGATCGATCCTTCCAACGTCGCTACCCTTTGGTTGGTAGCCTCTAGGACTGCTTCTCGCTCCTTGCAGACTCTCTCCTCATCAGCCGACGCAGAGCGCAGCTCGCCAACCCTATCTTGTGCCTGCACCCACTCGGTTTGAAGTACGGCCATCTACTGACTCGCCTCCATCAGTTTTTCATGTGCATCGGCCAGCTGGGACACCAGTTGTTCCACGAGCTCAGAGCATGTCGCAAGGAAGGCCTCCTTCTCTACCGCCTACCCTTCGAGGTGACGAACCTCCTACTCCACCCTCAGCAATGCTTGGGCGTCCGCCGATCTTTCCCGATACTGGGCAACGTCAGTGCGCTGGCTGCTCTCACATATCTTCTCGGCCATGTAATCACGGACCGTTAGATGAAGGCGCTGAGCGTCAGCCCCTTCGGTGCACAGGAAGCGTAGCCAAGTCTGGAGTGATCTCATCCACCTCATCCAATTTGACTAGGGCTGTCTGAGAAAGCACTGGATACACTTCCACCCTTTGCGTCGTGTCATCCGGCTCTCCTAGGCCGCTTCTGAGCCTGAGTCATCTATCTCCTCAGGGTCAGTGGGCCGGTACATAGGAAAGGCAGCAAGTAGGTTGGCATCAGGATCTCCCTCAGGGATGTCTTCATGAGGAATAGGATCCTTGATGTCCGGGCGATCTTCCTCTCTCGCCCCGACAGCGACGGTGCCTCCGTCAGCCTCTATCCATGCCTCAAGAACAGCGCCGCTGATGCCCGTTTCCCCCTGCTTACTGATTCCCAGGGCTGACTCAGTGCGGGAATCATGTTCTGAACAAGTTGGTATGCCCGCCACTAGTCCGCTCACGGATGGCCCGGGCTCCGCAGCCTGACGAGCCTCCAATGCTGAGATCACTGCGCAAGGTGTATGCTGATTAGTTTGGATCTTTTGATAACAAGTTCCAATAGTAAAGCGTGAGACTCACAGGAATCCAGAGCGTCAGCCTCCAATGTTCCGGCCGCTGTAGGAGCCGTTGTGATGAGAGACCCCTCTGCGCTTGTCAATTCAATGATGGGTGTCGGATCCCCATCCTGTCCCATCGGTTCCCTTCCTCCCTCCTCTAGTGGGGACGCCTAACCAATGCTTAGGCGCTCCTGACTGAGGTAGAGAGAGGGTTTGGAAATTGAAAAAGAGAATGGTTGAAAAAGGGAAATTAATGAGGATAGAGACAAACCTCTAGTATCTCGGTTATTTCGAGATCAGAGCCGACAATATAGCATCCCATCTTTTTATAACATAACTTTTATTTCATTACACAGAACTGAGAATCTTTAAGGTTTCGTGTCTTGGAAACAAGGAACATAATACACGAAAACAACATAAAAAATTCTTCCTAAACACTTGAAAGGCTTCTCCTTAAGTTCATCCTAGGTTCATTACTACATCTCATAACCTGGAGACATACATCAAAAGAAAAGGGTGAGCAGAAGGCCCAGTAAGGGAAACAAGAGAAACATTTTACATGTGAACTTGATAAACTTCAATAAGAACATGAAAACAACTTTATGGCATGAGAAAGAAATCATGAGATACATCATAATAAAAATAACATTTTTCATAACTTGAATATGTGGCTGCAACATTCAATATTGAAAATCATTTCGTTTCACCAAGGTCCATCCCCAAGGTGTCATTAAAAATTACCAAGGTTATTCACCAAGGTATCAGTCTAAAAAGTCATCTCTAGAGATTAAGTCTTTACCCAATGCATTGAAGCACTATTTGGGCGCACCCTTGAAATGTCTTTATTATCATGTGATCCACATATATAATCATCAATAATTTCATAAACAACCCATATAGCATAAAAGAAATGGGTTTAATTTCATAATCATAACGTTTTAAAAACTGCCTTAAAGACATGATCTTTATGTCACTTTAAACCCACGGAAAGGGGAAGCGGGTTTCATGTATGTAAATCCCATAATTTAAAATAGAACATTTTGATATATATGTGAATACCCTTGTAGAAATAAGAGCTTTGAGTATTCACTTTATAACATAAAATAATTTTGAGAAAAGAGAGAGGCATTTTGAGACGAAAATTCTGCAGCATAACGGCTATGTTACAAGGTTTTAGAAAACATTGAAAAGAGAGGGAACATGGGTCACCCACTAATAAATGATCCATAAAAAAGTACGGGGACATAATATAAGGGATTTAAGAACATGGTTATGAAATTTTAAAGATATACCATATGAAATGAAAAACATGGAAGCGAGACAAAAATAAGATTTCTCTTATGAAAATTCGGCAGCCTAACGGCGTCACTTAAAAAAGATTTGACAAGATCAAATAGGGTCTCTCATCATATGATCATAAGAGATCAGTATGATAGATATAGATATCATATCCCAACATAATAAAAAGTAACTTGAAAGACTTGACATGAAAATCGAACTTGAAAAAAATGAGAAGGGTGAAAGAATCCCTTAAAAATTCGGCAGCCTAACGGTGTCACTTAAACTTTCATAAAACGAAATGATGAGAGTAAGAGGGGATCTCTCATCATATAAAGATGAAAAGGGAAGTAAGAGGAATATAAAATAACATACTTTCACATAAGAACATGGAGCATAAAAGGAATGACATAAAAGAGATTACATGAAAAGAAAGAGAGAGGTCGGATCCCTTACCTTAAAACGTAACTCTTAAAACTCAATGGTTTGGACCTTGAGGGATTGTGGGCACCTTGGGAGGACTCCTTGGGAGGTAAGGAGACCAGAACTTCATTGGGGGAGAGTTGGGAGTGAAAACTAAAGGAGGAAAGGGTGGATATTTATAGGGAAAGTGAGGGGACAAGGCATTAATGGCCAAGGGACACCTCACAAGTGCTTTTCTCAAAACCATGTGCTCTCCCTTGGCATTTACCATGGAGTTAGGCCACATGGGGCCCCCAAAACAATAATTCATCACCCTTGGCCAGACAACCCTTAAAATATCTCATGACATCATCATGACACAACTATGATGTCATTAAACATATCGAAACCCAAAAACTGCATTTTTACTATTCACTGAAAAATTCATCTTACTCAAAAAAATCCCAAAATTTCACCTTAGCCAAATATCGATGCTCTAATTAAATTTATGAACTCCATTTTATAAAAATAATTTTCTAAATATGTTTAATTTAATTTTTAAATAAAAGCACTATTCATCGAGAATTCATTTTTTTCAGAAAAATCCCCAAAAATTACCATAACATAATATCGATGCTCTGAGTTCAAAAATAAAGTCCTTTTTATAAAAATAATTTTCTAATTATTTTTAATTAAATTTTTAATTAAAAAACACTATTCATCCGAAAAAACTAATACTTGGAAAATAATTTATGAAACCGTTATTTACCCATTTTATTGAATCACATTACTTAATCTAGGTGTCTAAATTATATGAAAACTTTCTTTGAGTGAAATTACTAATCCATTTGGTCATATTACTAATCCTAAGCGTAAAATAACTATTCATAATTTACTATTCATCAAAAATTAAGTTGATCTTATTAGACTCCAAATTCCTTACTGAACACTTTTGTAGAAGACCATTTTTTGAAAATCATTACATATCATTAATTATTTAGGGTTTACATAAATATTTTAAAATATCCCTTTTTCAAAATTCATCAATAAAATATATCCTAAAATTATCCGAACAATTGAAATTTCACAAACATCACCAAAGGAAGAAATCTCAATTTATTCATCCCAAAGGATCACACAAGGAAGCTAGGGTCTCATCACATATCCCTTTATAACACCGGCATATGACATAAGTGTAAGGTGTGTTATGGTGAGAGAATCTGAGGGAGGCTCAGATAACATTGCCCTAGTAGTAATCTCTACTAACTTGAACTTCTCCCGTAGGCGTTTCCGTTCAAGCTTGACATGCTGGAGTTCGGCTTGGGCTTGGTCCAAAGCGAAGCCCAAAGATGCCACCTCCTTCCCAAGCTCTGATAAGTGGGCTTCATAAGGTTCGAGTCTACTGGATGAAGCCATCGACTCCTCTTTCTGCATTAACCAACAACATCTCTATTAAAACATTAAGAGTAAGTTAATATTCCACTCAAAAAGATTGGTTCGTTACATTCTTCCCCCCTTAAGAAATTTCGTCCCCGAAATCTATACTTGAGGCCTAGTCGAAAAGGTGAGGGTACTTTTGCTTCATCGTTTCCTCAGGCTCCCAAGTTGCTTCTTCATATTTATGATTCCTCCACAACACTTTCACAAGGTGGGTAGTCTTGTTTCGTAGAACCTTGTCTCTACGGTCTAAGATCTCCACTGGCCACTCTTCATAAGAGAGGTCATGTTCCAGTTGTACCACCTCTGGGTTCAGTACATGCGAAGGGTCGGGTATGTACTTCCTCAAGAGAGATACATGGAAGACATTGTGAACTTAATCTAGGTTCGGTGGAAGTTCTAGACGATAGGCCACTGCTCCTATGCGATCAAGGATTTCATAGGGGCCAATGTACCTAGGGCTGAGCTTCCCTTTCTTCCCAAACCGCATGAATCTCTTCCATGGAGAAATTCAAAGGAAGACTTTGTCACCAACACCAAACTCCAAGTCCGTTCGACGATTGTCAGCATAGCTCTTCTACCGACTCTGAGTAGTCTTTATGTGTTGTTGGATGGCATGGACCTGTTCTGTCATCTCTTGCACAAGATCAGGCCCAAGAATCTTTCTCTCACCCGTTTCATCCCAACAAGTAGGAGTTCTACATCTCTTTCCATACAGAGCTTCATATGGTGCCATCTGAATACTCGAATGGAAGCTGTTGTTATAGGAGAACTCCACTAATGGGAGGTGTTGATCCCATCCACCTTTAAATTCCATTGAGCATAATCTCAGCATGTCTTCGAGTGTCTGAATAGTCCTTTCAGATTGGACATCAGTTTGAGGATGATAGGCCATACTAAAATTCAATTCAGTATTCAGAGCATGTTGAAGGCTTCTCTAGAATTTTGATGTGAATCTTGGATCACGATCAGAAACGATGGATAGTGGTACCCCATGTAGCCTTACCACTTCCCTCATGTATATATTGGCAAGCAGATCCAGATAGAAATCTTCCCAAATAGAGATAAAATGGGATGTCTTGGTGAGACGGTCCACAATAACCCATATCGCATTGTTTCCTTTGGATGTTTTCGGGATCCCAGTTACAAAGTCCATAGTGATATTATCCCACTTCCATACTGGTATGGGTAGCGGTTGTAATACCCCCTTAGGAAGTTGTCGTTCTGTTTTTACTTGCTGACACACCAAGCACCTTCTAGTATAGTCAGCAATCTCCCTCTTCATGTTATCCCACCAATAATGATCATGAAGGTCTCTATACATTTTAGTGCTTCCTGGATGTATAGAGAAAGTATAGCTATGAGCTTCATCCATCAGTTCTTTCTTTATCTCCGGAATAGATGGAACACATAGTCTTGTACAAAATTTTAATACACCTTCTTGATCAATATTGAAATCAGGGAACTTCTCATCCTTTACAGCCTCAAACTTATCCTGCAGCAAAGGATTTTATTTTTGAGCCTTCTTGATCTTCTCTAGTAATGAAAGTTGAGAAATCATTTGGGATAGGGTTGATGATGTCCCTTTCCTTATAATTCCCATGTCCAGTTTTACTAGATCTTTAATCAAGGGATCTCCTAGGATCCTCATTGTTGCCAGAACAACATGATCTTTCCTGCTTAACACATCTGCGACTTTGTTTTCTCTTCTAGGGTGATAATGAATTGAACAATCATAGTATTTAATAAGCTCCAAACATCTCCTTTATCTCATTTTCAATTATTTCTGTGTGAAAATATACTTTAGACTTTTGTGGTCAGTGTATATATCACATTTCTCCCCATAAAGATAGTACCTCCATATCTTTAGAGCAAAAAAAACTGGCGCTAGCTCTAGATCATGCGTAGGATAATTCTGCTCATGAATCTTCAACTGTCGAGATGCATAAGCAATTACCTTGTCATTTTTCATGAGGACGCACCCAAGACCTTTCAGAGATGCATCGCTAAAAATAAGGAATCCTTCTCCGATAGAGGGTAGTGTTAACACAGGTGCAGTAACCAATCTCTTCTTCAGCTCTTGGAAACTTTCCTCACATTCCTTTGTCCAGATGAACTTAACCCCTTTTCGAGTCAACTTGGTTAGTGGATTAGAAAGCTGTGAAAAGTTTTTCACAAACCTCCTATAATATCCCGCTAAACCAAGGAAACTACAAATCTCAGTTACTGTTGTGGGTTGAGGCCACTCCTCCACAACCATTTTCTTTGCAGGGTCAACCTAGATTCCTTCATTGGTTACGATGTGCCCCAACAAAGCCACTTGTTGTAACCAAAACTCACACTTGCTGAACTTTCCAAAGAGCCTCTCCTTCCACAGAGTTTTCAAAATAACCCTTAGATGATCTTCATGCTCCTCACGACTTTTTGAATATATCAAAATATCATCAATAAAAACTACCACAAAGTTATCAAGGTAGTCCTTAAAGACTCTATTCATCAAATCCATGAAAATAGCAGGAGCATTAGTCAAGCCGAAGGGTATAATAGTAAACTCATAATGCTCATATCTTGATCGGAAGGTAGTCTTTGGAATATCTTCCTTCTTCACCCTCGGTTGATGATAACCAGATCGAAGGTCAATCTTAGAGAATAATTGAGCCCCATGAATTTGGTCTAATAAATCATCAATTCTTGGAAGAGGATATCTTTTCTTCACTGTGATCCCGTTCAGTTCTCTATAATCAATGTATAGCTGCATTGATCCATCCTTCTTCTTCACAAAGAGAACTGGTGCCCCCCAAGGAGACACACTTGGTCCGATAAACCCCTTCTCCAACAAGTCTTCTAGTTGTTTCTTTAACTCTTCTAGCTCTATATTTTCCATTCTATATGGGGTCTTTGATATCAGTTTTGATCCAGGTACGAGTTCAATGGAGAACTCTACCTCTATTTCGGGGGGAGGTCTAGGTAACTCCTCAGGAAATAAATCCATGTATTCCTGAACAATTGGAACATCTTTTATTGGTATGCTCCCTTTTCCTTCTTCATCATCACCGATTAACTCCATAAAGAAATCTATAGGAGGTGCTTCTAGATAGGGATCAGTTCGGGATATCTCTCCTTGGAAGATAACTGTAGGTTGTTTATTAAAGACTACTAAGATTTCCTTACTTCTGCATTTGATCTTAGCATTATACTTTGAGATCCAGTCCATCCCTAGTATAATGTCGAATTCCAACATGGGAATGACTACTAGATTTGCGATAAGGTTGTGCTCACTAAAGTAAACACTAGAGTCTCTAAACACTGTTGATGCATGGATAATACCACTTGGAGTCTTGAATGACAACTCTACCTCAAGCAATTCCGGGATTGATTCTATATTCTTTGCAAACTTGGAGGAAATAAAGGAATGCGTAGAACCGGAATCAAACAAAGTAGTTGCTAGTTTTGAGAGGACAACAAGAGTACCTGCTACCACGTCATTCGGAGCTTCAACTTCAGTTATTGTGATAGAAAAAGCACGACCTTGCTCCCCTGGCCTTTGCTGAGGTTGATAGTGATTCCCCTCTACTGCCCTTCACTACTACAAAACGGGGCAAGCAGAGCGCGCCACATTTATCAGCGCTTTTTAAAAGCGCTGATAAATGTGGTCTTTATCAGCGCTTTTTTTAGCGCTGATAAAGACCCCCCCTTTATCAGCGCTTTTTTACTAGCGCTGATAAAGGGTGGGTTTTATCAGCGCTAAAAAAAAGCGCTGATAAAGACCCCCCCTTTATCAGCGCTTTTTTAGTAGCGCTGATAAAAGGGGGGTCTTTATCAGCGCTTTTTTTAGCGCTGATAAAACCCCCCCTTTATCAGCGCTTTTTTACTAGCGCTGATAAAGGGAAAATTTTAAAAATATATATATTAATATATAAATCTATTAAGCTATTTATATTGATATAATTATAATATTTATTTTATAAATACGTTTTAGAAAGGATCTATGGAAATATAATATTAATTTATTAGATGTTTAGTAAAAGAGGGTTATAAAATAAATTAAAAAATATTTTTAATTAGTAATTATGTAATTTTTACCAATTAATAGTCATTTAATGACACTTTTAATATAAAAAAATAAAAAAATTAATGAAAGATCCAAAATAAGTTGAAAATGAAACTCAAACTTCAAACGGCCATAACTTTTGATCCGGGACTCCGTTTGAGCTCCACAGCATATCAAATCGAAGCCTGCGACGAGCTCTACAGCGCTATGGACCGGTGGAACCCGTCCAAGGTTGTTTCAAGGCCAAAAAAGGCCCAGAAGGCCTCCAAAACTGAGTTTTTAGTCGGGGTACCCCGGTTTTTCACCGTTCAAACAGCTATAACTTCTGATCCCGATGTCCGATAAACCTCTACCATATATCATATCGAAGATCATTTCATTTTCTTCGATTTGACTGATTGTGGAGCTGAAACGGACTCCTGGATTATAAGTTATGGTCCTTTTAACATTCAAATGGCTATAACTTCCGATCCGGATGTCCATTTGGCATGTACCGCATATCATATCGAAGATCGTTTCATGTTCTTCGATTTGACTGGTTGTGGAGTTGAAACGGACTTACGGATTAAAATTTATCTTCGTTTTAACATTCTCATAGGATTTTCACCCCCTCATTTCTATGGATTCATTCATAACTATATATATATATCTATGTATATATATATATCTCTCTCTCTGTTTGTGTGCGTGTATTGTATCTATGTATATATGTATGTATTTATTTATTTATTTAAAAACACACATAAAAACACATATTCTATAAATGTATTTGAAATTAACTTTATAAATATATATATTAATATACAAATAAATATACGGATAAAAAATTATATATATATATATATATTAATATACGAATATATATATATATATTAATATAACTAAATAAATTTATTTTAATGTGGATCTATATTAATATACGAATAAATATAACTATATATATATATATATAACTAGATATATCATCAAATGGAGAACAAAACAAAATGGCTAAGTGGTAAAGTGGCAGCGCGTTAGGGTGGAGGTCCTGTGTTCGAATTCCAGTGGCAGCAGGGTTGTGCGGGGGATGCAAGGGAGGCGGGGTGCAGCGTGCGGAGCGTGAGGGAGTGGGGTGCGGGTTGGGGGGACAAGCGCTGATAAAAGGGAGGCGGGGTGCAGCGTGCGAAGCGTGAGGGAGTGGGGTGCGGGTTGGGGGGACAAGCACTGATAAAAGGGAGGGGTCAAGCGCTGTGAAAAAACCCCTGACGAATTATATATATATTTTTATTTTTTCAATTTTTTAGACACCTTTTATCAGCGCTAAAAAAAGCGCTGATAAAGAACCCTTTTATCAGCGCCTTTTTTAGCGCTGATAAAAGTACCCTTTATCAGCGCTTTTTGAGCGCTGATAAAAGGGACCCCCCTTTATCAGCGCTTTTTGAGCGCTGTAAAGCGCGGCGCTGATAAAGGGTGCTTTTATCAGCGCTAAAAAAAGCGCTGATAAAAACCCCCTTTATCAGCGCTTTTTGAGCGCTGATAAAAGGGACCCCCCTTTATCAGCGCCGCGCTTTACAGCGCTCAAAAAGCGCTGATAAAGGGGGGTTTTTAGCGCTGATAAAAGCGATTTCTGTAGTAGTGCTTGGATTTGGAAAGAGATTAGCATAGTGCCCAAGTTGTCCACACTTGAAGCAATGGACTTCGGGTAAGGCCAGAACCATCTTTCCTCTGTCGTTAGTGTTGGGTAGTTGAGGCTTCACCTCACTACAACAATTCCGAGCAATATGGCCTCCTCTTACGCACTTGTAGCACTTGCCACTTCCGACCAAGCAGTTCCCCGGATGCTTCTTCCCACATTTATTTTATGTGGTAAGTTTCATTTTCTTTCCACCTCTTCCCTGATCAAAATTCTTCCCTAAACTAGGCTCCAACGATCTCTTCTTTTCATTTGATTTATGAGACCACTGTGTCTCACCAATCTCTAGTTCGACTTTCAATGCACTTTGCACGATCTCCTCGTAGCTATTGTAGTCCCGGTTGGCTAAATTCTTCCGCAGATGAGGTCTCAGTCCACCAAAAAATCTATCAACCTTCCCACTTGGATCCATGACAAAGCTAGAGGTATATCGTGAAAGTCGGGTGAAGTTAATATCATAGATTCTGACAGATTCATTCTCCATCTGCTTCAGCTCGAGAAACTCTTTCTCCATTCTAGTTCTCATGGAACAAGGGAAATACTTGTTAAAGAATATTCCCTGGAATTCTTCCCACTCCATAGCTTCCATCTCTCCTCTAGGCTTCGTGTTTTTGACCAGTGACCACCACTGATCATCTTCTCCCTCTAGGCGATAAACAGCAAGGGTGACTTTTTCTTGTTCCGAACAAAGGAGTACAGAAAAGATCTTTTCAATGGAGCTTATACATTTTTCCGCAACCAAAGGGTCAGTAGATCCACTGAATGATGGTGGTAGTTGACGCATGAAGGACTCAACAGAGTGTTGTTACCTTCGTGGTGAGATCGACCTCTCAGCTTGATTCAAGTTATTACTCATAACTTGAGTCAGTTGGTTCATCATTCGCATGAATGTTTCCATTCCGGCTTCCATCGGAGGGCCGTCAGCCCATGGTGCATTGCGGTCACCATCGGCATGGTTCCTCCTATTGCCCACCATTTTCTAAAAGAATAAAACCTTAGTGAGAAACTTATTTCATTTCTGAATCTTTTAACTAAGACTTCATGCTTAGACAATTACACTTCTGTATAATTCCTTCATAATGATTCATAAAAAGCTTGTGATTAACCAAACATATCCCCCGGGAGTTTCGTAACCAAGAGTGCAACAAGGCCCGTTATCGTGCACCAGTTCCCGTTCGAGTCTAGCTCAAAGCGGTGTTTTCGGGTTTTACCCCTATGTACATCTGTGCCAGAGCCGCCTCTACCTGCTTGTATCCAGATAGGGATGTATTTGTTTGATAAACCACTTACTCAATACTTACCAAAATACCAGGAAGTTTTCCTATATTTAAACTTTTCTATAGGGTTCTTTATAAAGTTTTTATATCCTAATTTCCAAAAATAACTAAACCATCCTTTGATACCAACTATAGCTTCCCGTCATTTTATAACATAACTTTCATTTCATTACACGGAACTGAGGATCTTTAAGGTTTCGTGTCTTGGAAACAAGGAACATAATACATGAAAACAACATAAAAAATTCTTCTTAAACACTTGAAAGGCTTCTCCTTAAGTTAATACTAGGTTCATTACTGCATCTCATAACCTAGGGACATACATAAAAATAAAAGGGTGAGTAGAAGGCTCAGTAAGGGAAACAAGAGAAACATTTTACATGTGAACTTGAGATACTTCAATAAGGACATGAAAACAAATTTAAGGCATGAGAAAGAAATCATGAGATACATCATAATAAAAATAACATTTTTCATAACTTGAAGATGTGGCTGAAACATTAAATATTGACAATCATTTCATTTCACCAAGTTCCATCCCCAAGGTGTCATTAAAAATTACCAAGGTTATTCACCAAGGTATCAGTCTAAAAAGACATCTCTAGAGATTAAGTCTTTACCCAATGCATTGGAGCGCTATCTGGGCACACCCTTGACATGTATTTATTATCATGTGAGACACATATATCATCATCAATAATTTCATAAACAACCCATATAGCATAAAAGAAATGGGTTTCATTTCATAATCATAACGTTTTAAAAACTGCTTTAAAGACATGATCTTTATGTCACTTTAAACCCACGGAAAGGGGAAGCGGGTTTCATGTATGTAAATCCCAGAATTTAAAATAGAACATTTTGATATATATGTGAATACCCTTGTAGAAATAAGAGCTTTGAGTATTCAATTTATAACATAAAATAATTTTGAGAAAAGAGAGAGGCATTTTGAGACAAAAATTTTGCAGCATAACGGCTATGTTACAAGGTTTTAGAAAACATTGAAAAGAGAGGGAACATGGGTCACCCACTCATAAATGATCCATAAAACAGTAGGGGGGACAGAATATAAGGTATTTAAGAACATGGTAATGAAATTTGAAAGATATACCATATGAAATGAAAAACATGGAAGTGAGACAAAAATAAGATTTCTCTTATGAAAATTCGGCAGCCTAACGGCGTCACTTAAAAAAGATTTGACAAGATCAAATAGGGTCTCTCATCATATGATCATAAGAGATCAGTATGATAGATATAGAGATCATACCCCAACATAATAAAAAGGAACTTGAAAGACTTGACATGAAAATCGAACTTGAAAAAAATGAGAAGGGTGAAAGAATCCCTTAAAAATTCGGCAGCCTAACGGCGTCACTTAAACTTTCATAAAACGAAATGATGAGAGTAAGAGGGGATATCTCATCATATAAAGATGAAAAGGTCAGTAAGAGTAATATAAAAGAACATAATCTCACATAAGAACATGGAGCATAAAAGTAATGACATAAAAGAGATTACATGAAAAGAAAGAGAGAGGTCGGATCCCTTACCTTAAAATGTAACTCTTAAAACTCAAAGGTTTGGACCTTGAGGGCTTGGGGGCACCTTGGGAGGACTCCTTGGGAGGTAAGGAGACCAGAACTTCGTTGGGGGAGAGTTGGGAGTGAAAAATAAAGGAGGAAAGGGTGGGTATTTATAGGGAAAGTGAGGGGACAAGGCATTAATGGCCAAGGGACACCTCACAAGTGCTTTTCTCAAAACCATGTGCTCTCCCTTGGCATTTACCATGGAGTTAGGCCACATGGGGCCCCCAAAACAATAATTCATCACCCTTGTCCGGCCAACCCATAAAATATCTCATGACACCATCATGACACAGTTATGATGTCATTAAACATACCGAAACCCTAAAACTGCATTTTTACTATTCACTGAAAAATTCATCTTACTCAGAAAAATCCCAAAATTTCACCTTAACCAAATATTGATGCTCTAATTAAATTTATGAACTCCATTTTATAAAAATAATTTTCTAAATATGTTTAATTTAATTTTTAAATAAAATCACTATTCATCAAGAATTCATTTTTTTCAGAAAAATCCCCAAAAATTACCATAACATAATATCGATGCTCTGAGTTCAAAAATAAAGTCCTTTTTATAAAAATAATTTTCTAATTATTTTTAATTAAATTTTTAATTAAAAAAACACTATTCACCTGAAAAAACTAATACTTGGCTAATAATTTATGAAACCGTTATTTACCCATTTTAGTGAATCACATTACTTAATCTAGGTGTCTAAATTATATTAAAACTTTCTTTGAGTGAAATTACTAATCCATTTGGTCACATTACTAATCCTGAGCGTAAAATCACTTTTCATAATTTACTATTCATCAAAAATTAAGTTGATCTTATTAGACTCCAAATTTCTTACTGAACACTTTTGTAGAAGACCGTTTTTTGAAAATCATTACACATCATTAATTATTTAGGGTTTACATAAATATTTTAAAATATCCCTTTTTCAAAATTCATCAATAAAATATATCCTAAAATTATCCGAACAATTGAAATTTTACAAACATCACCAAAGGAAGAAATCTCAATTTATTCATCCCAATGGATCACACAATGAAGCTAGGGTCTCGTCACATAGCCCTTTATAACACCGGCATATGACCTAAGTGTAAGGTGTGCTATGGTGAGAGAATATGAGGGAGGCTCAGATAACATTGCCCTAGTAGTAATCTCTACTAACTTGAACTTCTCCCGTAGGCATTTCCGTTGAAGCTTGACACGCTGGAGTTCGGCTTGGGCTTAGTCCAAAGCGAAGCCCAAAGATGCCACCTCCTTCCCAAGCTCTGATAAGTGGGCTTCATAAGGTTCGAGTCTACTGGATGAAGCCATCGACTCCTCTTTCTGCATTAACCAACAACATCTCTATTAAAACATTAAGAGTAAGTTAATATTCCACTCAAAAAGATTCGGTCATTACAGACAATCTCAGTGATCTCTCGGAGTCTCCCTTGGTAGGTCACCCCCTGAGACCCCTCGCCTTCGGGTTCTCCTTCTTCTTCATCTTCCCTTTCACCTTCGTCTTCTCCGGTCTCCTCCCCCTCCGACTCCTCGTCACTGTCACCTTCTCCCGGCGGCATCACTTCCGGATCATGCTCCTGGCCGAGCATCACTTTCACTAGGAAAGGTTCCTCCACACGCCGACCCCTTTGGCGCGTGTATGTGTCCATGGCCGTAAGATAAGCATGCAGCTGATGGAAGTTTACTCGGTCGGTAACTCGAACGAGCCCGACCTCTGGCAGCTGGATCCCGTTTTGCATGATCTTCTGCCAGATGGATTCAACGCTCTGCGATTGTCGTAGGGTTATCCAGGCCAACCATAGTGCCGGGAAAATCGCATCTTGGGAAGGTTTGAGCAGGTATCTTATCTGCTTCCTGAGCAGTTCCCTGGCCGCCTCATGTGACCCCCCATGGGCAACGAGGTCACGGCGGCACCATGTGATGTGCCTGCCGCTGAGGTCCCAGCCTGCGCAGGCCTTACTGCCGGATGCGCCCCTGGTTCCCCCCTTCTGGCAGCACCTTGCCTCCTCACCCGTCACCCGGTTTCCACACGGGTAGCCTCAAGTTTCTGGAATCGCTTACGTAAAAGCCCCTCAGGGTACGCAATGGTCCAGTGCTCAGCATACTCAGTTGCTAGGCTAGCGTCGACCCCGGTGGGAGGAAGAGTGATGATGTCGTCGGAGCCGAAAGTGGTAAACATCAACTACATCTGGCGCAGAATGCATGGATTCGTCTCCTACCAGACGGCCGTGAATACCTTCTTCGGCATTCGTTGGAGGCACCCGAATTTCTTGGAGAATCGGGATGGCACGTAAGGCTCGCAGATCACCTTCTTGTCGATCCGAGCCACGAGCACCCCGCCCCGAATGCTCTGAAAATACTCCCACTGCTCCAGTGGGCCTTTCCCATTGTCCACCATATGGCCGACCGGGGTGGGTAATGATATGAAGTTGAAGTTGGTGTGGTTACCAATGCGGATTCTCATGCCCTCCTCATTGAGTGTCATCGATGCCACCCCGGCGATGTTCAGCAAGTACGGTCGCAGGCCATTGCCCGGAGGACGGATGGAATTTGGGAGAGTGTACCCGCTGAGGTGAGCCATCACCTAGCCATGGAAGATCTGGAAGGGGCCACATACTCTCCGAGGTGACCCCCCTCGTGAGATGTATCCCAGGATGGCATACAGATTGGCCAGTACAGGGACGCCCAAGTTGAACCGTTTTTTGGCGGCCATGGTGCCCGCCATCACCAGTGTTGCTAGACAGATGCCCATCCTCGCGTCCCGCATCGGCAGGATCCACCCACTCAGGAAGGTGGAAAGGAACCCGGCATACTGGACATTCGGGTCCCAGGCCTCGATGAAGCGATAGCCCCATGATTGGTATTACCCCGCCTCCAGGGTCCTCTAGTATGACCCATCCCTGCTCCTCTGAGTCGCGGTTGGGCGTCGTTTCCCCCGTCCCGGCATCTTGATTGCTGGATCCTTCTTAAGGAACTGGCTGAACTAGCCCTTGTAGGAAATTTCCTTCAGGAAGTCCTTGACCCCCAGCCTCTCTTTGGCCAGCTCCAGCAGGTGCCATGTCAGCATGGGCGCCCGTGACCTGTCTTCCCATGTGTTCTTTGGAGGAACGAACTCATCGTATTGGGAGCCCTCTAGTGGGATACCTTCGATGTAGTGAATGTCCCAGTGACTGATGCCAACTTCCCAATGGTGAAGGTGGAGTGTGTTGTTATCAGGAGACCACCGGGTGAATAGCTCCGGCCCAAGCTCGGGTTGACGGTGGAAGTGAAACTGCGATGTCCATACCGCCTCGAACATGCCAATATACCGCAGTTCATCCCCAAACTGGTCGTAAGTATGGCGGACCCAGAACGCCCAGGCCCACTCACTGGTGAAGTTTCCCCCGGACCGCAGGTCCCAATCCTTCAGCCAGCCCTTCGTGTCGTCCGTGACGCTCTGACAAAACGTGCTCGCGTAGAGGGCCGGAGAATTATCTGCGACAGGCTCATCCCCGGTAATGGTCCTAGTCCTCAGGTTCAGGACATATACATCCATATGTCTGGTATCCCTATAAGGATGGTCATTGTTGGTAATGTTGTAGTGAGGATGTTCGTCCTCCTGGGTCACCCATGACCGCGGTGTGTCCACCTCGAAGCCCGGAAGAGGAACCTCCTCCAGGATGCCAGGGTTCCAGAGAGGGAGGTTGTCAGATAGGGGATACGTCTTATGGGCTGGAGTCACCAGATTGAACAAGGTCATATTGTTGGAAACGATCACCTTAGCGCCATAAACCTCCTCATTCGCTGCCATTTTGGTCCTACGAGCGGCGGATTCCCCCTCATCAACTCGGTTTGCGGCCATCTCGAATATTTCGGGAGTTTCATGAAATCATGATGTAGTGCGCGGGATCGGAGAGTGCTGCGTGAAATCTGAATTGGCGGCACGAAATCCCGGAGTTGGGTGCGCAATTAGCACTCTAGGCACGGAATAGCCCGAGTAGGCGTGCAAGTACGGCCGAAATTTGGATGGAATTACGCGCTTCCAGAGCATTTTTACGCGCAGCCGCGGGAGCAATTTTGCACCCGAGAGCGTTAAGCCTATCGCGTGGAAAAGCTTCTGTACGGATTTGGGACCCAGCGCCCCTTTTTATAGGTGAGGCCAGGGTTCTACGCCGCGCAGAAGGAGAATTCCACACTTATCCGTCGTTTTGCGCGCCACACCGGTTTTTTGCGCGCTAAGTTCCCATGATAGGCCCTGCTTCGGCGTTTCGGCGTTTCCCTCGGAATCCGGCCGTTGCGACCTCTCGCTGATCCAATTCCGAGGGGGGGCATTTGTAGACACTGAAAAAGTTCGTAACTCCCAGAGGAAGTTTCAAAATGACAAAGTCAAGTCATATTCAGAATCAGAGGCCTGGTCCGGAGGCCTGGGAAGTGGTGCGTGAAATTAAGGAGGACTAGCGCGAAATAATGAAGTGCGCGTGAAGCATTCCCGGGATTCACATAATCGAGCCGATCGCGCGGGCAATTTTGTGCGCCCCGGTTGCACGTGGTGAAGCTTTGCGCGCCAACGGTTCCCTGCGCGGAAGATTTCATGCGCCGCCTGGATTCCGCGTCGGCTGATGCCTATAAATAGAAGGCGACCCCTGACGGTTTGGGGGTTGCGGAATTCAGAACGGCTCCCGTGCGCGCAATTCAGACTCCCCCGCACGCAAGATGACCTCCAGGTAATTCCTATTTTCGCACAACCTTTCTCTGGGGTTCGCCTTTGCATGCAACTCCACTGGCTTAAGTGATTTTGCTCAGTCCTCTGGGTTCCTCCCTTGCACGTAATCTTTACCCCGTGCGCGCAATCCCCTCCTGTGCGCGCAATCCCCTCATGTGCACGCAATCACGTCTCCGTGAAATCCTCTGGTCCTATTGTGCTCCATCCCGGTGTTTTATGCGCAAACCTTCTTTTTTCATGTAGCACCCAGGACCCCTTCACCTTGACACCCCTTGGCTGGCTTTCCTCACCGGCACCTGATGTCTCCCCTGCTGGGCATGCGCGTCATGCGTTGTTTTCCCGTACGGCCTTCCAGGCTCGTATGAAGTAACCTCAAGGTCCCTTGGGCGGTGTTTCCCATTGCATTGCTTTGCCTTATGCTTCTCCTCATAGGCACGCTAACGGCTATTGCTTCTTCGCATAGCCACACTAATATAGACCCCTCAATGGTTCGCCCTGCGGCCCCCCTTCACTACGGCCTTGCTGATGCCTTACCTCCCACAAGGGGTAGAGGATGTTGGGAATGTAAGACCTAGGGGTGTGGAGATAACCCACCTCGTCCAAGCTGAAGGACATTAAACTGCTAAGCACCTCATCCTTAACACATGACGTTAAACTATGGTCCGACCCAGTGCTTCGCACGCAGGTTCCCCCCAGTTCGAACATTTTTTACGCCTCTAGTCTCCACAGGAATGGAATCTTCCTCACATGGAATGAGATCCTCCTTGTCGGAGTGGCGTTTGTCCACGGGGGAAGGGCTTCCTCAGAGCGTAAGCCCCTAGCCTCTCTTACAGAAGGTTTCACCCATGCACCTCCATACTTCCCCCTGCCAAGGCTAGTGGAGTCCCTTTCCCACTGCGCTTTGTCACACCATGGGCCTCCATCCTGGAGTAAGCCCCGGCACCCAGGGTCGCTAACCACGCATAAGCCCCTGTTTCCTCTTTGGGCCGCTCAACGCGTAAGCCCCTTTCCACTTCTCACGGATGCACCCTTTGCGACGTGATCGTCTGGTCCCTACTGCCTCTTGTTTCTCACACCGAGCATGAATCACGTGGTCTTAGAGCGCGCATCGACCATGACATCCTCTTATGGGTCGCCTCAGAGCGTAATCCCCATACCAGCGAACTACGTCGACTTTGATCCGTGCTAACACATGGTACGTAGGAAGCCTCCACGAGGTTCAATTCCACCACCCGGTCGTTCCGACTTCTTCACGTTGGTTCGCCAACACCATGGGCCGCCTCAGAGCGTAATCCCCAAATGCCCTCGTCCCTCATGACGTTAAACTGTATCCCTCATCCCGTATGAAGTTAAACTGTATCTCATCCCTCATAACGTTAAACTGTATCCCTCGTCCCGCATAACGTTAAACTGTATCCTTCATCCTGCATGGCATTAAACTGTATGTCGTCCCGCACGACATTAAACTGTATTCCCTGAACTACGTGGACTTTGATCTGTGCTAACACATGGTAAGTAGGAAACCTCCACGAGTTTCAAGCCTGTAACTCCATCACCCATCCTGATCCTTACCCGGGTTGCCACATCCTGGTGAGATCATTCCACACCATCCCACTCCATAGTATCCGGGAAGCCTCCCACGTGCTAGCCCCAACATCGGTGTTCCCCCTAGGGGGTTCTTCAATCTGATCCACTCTCAGTGTTCTGATCAGTCCGATCTGTCTCTGCAAGACGTTAAACTCGCGGCATACCCCGTGTTAAACACGGGAAGATGAGGAAAACATCATATGGTACACAATTCCCTGCGTTCAATGTAGGATGCCTCTGGATTCCGCACCCTCGAGAAGCCCTGTGATAAGGGAGAGAAGACAGACATGTCGATCCCCATCATCAAGACATGCCAACGATGCCCTAACGTGACCATTCTACTCACCGAAGGTTTCTGCCCCAACAAGACCCCTTGGAGCGTCTCGATGGAAGAAGCGTAATTAACTGGCATCCATGTAGATATGGCACTGGGAATGAGCTTCACGAACCCGTCTTAAATCTATGAGGGAGACCCGGACTAGGTGACGAGCTCCGACGAGGAATCCACGGAAGGAAGAACTGACATCCCATTATCCCGGTTTCGATCAAGGAGCAGACGTCCCTGAACAAGGAACGGATGTCGCCTTCTTTGGAAAGCGGGAATGTGGGGCAACAATCCGCGCGTCCTCCCATGCGTGACGAACACGCACGCGCGCCCCAGCGTAAAAGCATCGGAAACAATATGGTTGAGAAATCATTTCTGGAAGGATTGATGATGTTCTATTCTTTATAATTCACATTTCTCTCTTTATAAAATCTAAGAAGATTGGATCTTTTTCAATTATAATCAATGAAAGAGTTGTTGGATCCTTTCTATTTAGAGCATCTTCCACTTTATTCGCTTTTCTCATGTGTTAGTGAATGGAACAATCATAGTCTTTTATCAAATTTAACCATCTTCATGGGTGCATATTCAACTCTTTCTGTGTGAATATATAATTGAGGCTTTTGTGATTTGTATATATTTCACACTTCTCCCCAAAGAGTCAATGTCGCCAAATCTTCAAAACAAAAAATATTGCATCCAAATCCAGATCATTTGTTGGATAGTTCTTCTCATTAATTTCCAATTTCCTTGAAGCATAGGTAATGACTTTTTCATTTTTCATCAACACACATCCCAGACCCTTCTTAGAAGCATCACTAAATACCCCAGAAAGTTATCCACTTGTGGGTAGTGTGATAATGGACATAGTGATAATCCTTCTTTTCAACTCCTTTAATCTCTCTTCGTATTCATCATTTCAAGCAAACTTGACTCCCTTATGAGTTAGCTTGGTAAGAGGGTTTGAAAAATGTGAGAAATTTCTCACAAATTGGCGATAATATCTAGATAACCCAAGGAAGATATGGATATTCATCATATATATTGGCATCTTCTATCCCTCAATTTCATTTGTCTTGAGGAATCCATAGATATCCCATTTCTTGTGATGATATTCCCCAAGGACGAGACTTCATTCAACCAGAACTCACACTTGTTGTACTTTTCATTGAGATTCTCCTTTCTCAAGGTCTCTAGTACAATTAATAGATGATCCTCATTAGTTTTTGAGTATATTAGAATATCATCTATAAAGACTACCAAAAAAATTTCAAGGTAATCTATAAAGACTCTATTAATAAATTCCTTGAAGATTTATCAATAATCATTGATTACAAAAGTCATTACTATGAATTCATAGTGCTTGAACCTTGTATGAAAAGTAGTCTTGGGGATATCCTCTTTCTTCACCCTTACTTGCTAATATCCTAACTACAAATCCAACTTGGAGAAGTATTTTTCTCCACGTAGTTGATCGAAAAAGTCATCAATTTGTGGAAAAGGATACTTGTTCTTTATAGTGGTTTTTTTGAGCTCATGATAATTAATGCAAAGGTGCATTGACCCATCCTTCTTATTTATGAAGAGGACTGGTGCACCCCATGGTGAAGTACTTGGGTGTATAAACCCTTTATCCAGATTCTCTTGTAGTTGTTTATTTAGCTCCTCAAGCTCCACAATAGCCATTCTATATGGATTATTGGATATTGGAAATGCCCTAGGTGTGAGATAAATCAATAATTCAACATCTCTTCTAGGAGGAAGACCAGAAAATTCCTCAGGAAACACATCAGAAAATTCCCTCATAATAGGCATGTCTTTGAGGATGGTTTCTTCTTTAGACTCAATAACTGAGCAAGATATGCATTCTCATAGGGTAGTAATATCCAAGCTTGAGATGATGGTGCTAAATGAGATTCATCCTCCTCCTTGGACTTGTATAGAATCGGGGGTCGATTCTCCATATGGAGAGTGATTTCCCTCTCACAGAAATTTATGTTGTCTCTATATACAGAAATCCAATCCATGACAAGAATTGCATAAAATTATACTAGAGGGAGTATGATGAGGTTTATCAGGAAGTTCAATCCAAAAATTGTGACAGGGGAGGAGTTATATTCATGGGATGAAATAATTACCCCATTTTACATTATTACTGATGTCTCTACTTCCATGATTTTTTGTGGTGTTTTAATTGTTCTACTAAACTTTTGGGATATAAAAGAATGAGAAGAACCAGAATCAAAAAGTATGTTTTCTATTCTTGAATGAATAACTAGTGTACCTGTCACCACTTCGTTTTCAGGATTCACTTTAGTGGTAGTGATGGAAGAATCTCACCCTTGATACCTTGGAGGTTGTTGGTTGCCACCGAAAACCCTTGTATTAGGGTACTGTTTTGAAAAGTTCCCTAGTTCTTTGCAGTTTTAGCATTGAACAATGCATTGAGTATCAAACAGGGTGTTCCTTTCCTCTATCATAGTAGTTGGTTTTTCTTGCTGACAATTATTGGACAGGTTCCCTTATCTTACTTACCTAAAGTATTTTCTCATCCCCTTCAGGAAATTTTCAGGGTGCTTCTTTCCACACCTTTGGTAAGTGGGGTGCTGGAATTTCTTAGCATTGTTGGATTTATCCATCGGAACTTCAGAATAAAAGTTCACTTTCTACTTATTATCCTCATAATACCCTTGATATTCTCTGATCTCTATTTCAACTTTGAGGGAACATCAGACAATTTACTCATAGTTATCAAAGTCACGGATTGCTAGGGATTTCCGTAGGATAAGTTTTAGCCCCTAAAAGAAGAAGGAAAACTTTCATTCAGGGGTAACGACAAATCTGTAGGCATATCGTGCAAGCCTTGTGAAGTTTTCCTTATACGCTTCGATAGATTCATCATCTTTTTACTTGAGGTCAATAAAGTCCCTTTATATCTTAAGTCAGAGGGTGCGAGGAAAATATTTATCAAAAAACATTTTCTAGAAATCCTTTCATTTCAATGCCTCGATCTCTTCCTCAGGCTTCGTATTTTTTATCAATGTCCACCATTGATCAGCTTCACCCTCTATATGATACGCATCCAGAAGAACCTTATCTTGTTCAAAACATTAAAGGATGAAGAATATATTCTCAATGAAGTTGATCCATTATTCTGCAATTGAGGAATCAGATGATCCATTGAAAGTAGGATACCTTTGTCTCCAGAATCTCTCGATTGTGACTTGTTATTTCCTAGGGGGTAGAAGTTCCTCTTGTCCCATGTTTCTATTCAAAACTTGAGTTAACTAAGAGATTATCAGGACAAAGTTTTTGATTCCCTCTCCCATCAGATTGGGCATATCATTAGAATAGTCATCACATTAATCTTTGCATCGGTTGTTAGCCCAAGTCCTCTTATTACTAGCCATTGGCTATAATAAAAAGAAAATTAGTAATAAGTATTTTAAACTATTAAACACATAAATGGAATCCAATTACAAAAAGGGATAACTTATAAATTACATATCTTTCCTTAACTTATGAATTTATAGACTTCAATCTATATTATCCATGATCTATTTCATAACGTATATTCTTATGGGATTTTTTTTGCTCCTTTAATAATATTTCATACAAAGATTATTAATTTACCGAAGAATATCCCCCAGTAGTGTCTAAAAAAGAGTGCATCAAAGCCCTTCTTCATTCACCAGTTCTTGTTCGAGTCTATCTCAAAGCGGTGTTTTCAGGTTTTACCCCTAGATACATCTGTGCCAGAGCCACCTCTACTTGTTCGTATATAGAGAAGGATTTATTTTCTTGATAAACCACTTAATTTATACTCACAAAATTCTATGGATTCTTTTCTTATAATTAGTCTTATCCCAAAGGCTTTTACTGGGGTTTTCTAATCCTAATCCAAAAAATAACTAAGCATATCCTTTGATACTAACTATAACAACCCTGGTCTTTATTACACATTTATACATTCTTTATTATATAAACTTTCACTTAAAAAATCCAAATATAAATAGGTCTAGTGTATTGGGAAATTAGGAACATTACATAACAACTTAAACCATGAAATACAACATATTTATTTCAAACTTCTTTGACATAACCAACTCATTCCTTCGCACTTAACACTACATCGGATAACCTGAGGACATAAATAAGAAAGGGGTGAGATATAAATCCCAGTAAGGTAGTAAACAAGAAAAAACATGAATAATACAATACATTTTAGTAAATAGGCATATCAAATTAGTACAAGAAAAACATGAACATAAAGGCATGATATATCATAGTTATCATAACATGGAAATGTGAAAAAAACATACAACATGATATTAGCATGAGAAAAGGATCATTGAACATGGATTACCATGAGTAAACCCTCATTTCACATGAATTAGCATGAGTAAAACCTCATTTCACATGGAATATCATGATACTAAACATTACCTAATTCATTGTAGTGCTATCAAGGCGCACCCTTCATGAACATTTTAATCTCATGCTTAAGTGTGCCACATAGATCATATAACATGGATTATTTCATCATCATCATTTATTCCATGATAAAGGAATTTGGAATACATACAAAAATGTATAAAATAAATAAGTAAATTATCATAAAGTTGAATACCCTTGATAGAGAAATTGGTATGGTATTCACTACATGATGATTTTGGCATGGAAAATCAAAGTGCAATTTCGACAGCATAACGGCGTCATATGAAAATTCATAAATTAGGTTGATGAGATATAAAGGGTTCCCTCATAATTTATACATTAAATATATAGTAAGGGGATCATGGAACATAATATTCCCAACATATTTAAGGTAATTTAGATGCATGATATAGAATAAATGCTTGAATGGAAATAGGAAGAGAGAAATATTTCACATAATTTTGGCATGGTATCAGGTGTACATAGAAATAATTAATAAGAGATAAAAGATTATATAATCATTAAAACATAATTAGGGAAGTATGGGTCAGTTTTAAAATCATACCCCACCATTTTTAATTGAAAATAAAAGGGGAAAACAACATAAAGAAACTTGGATAAAAATGAGAAAGGAAGGAATGTGAGGATTCCTTACTTGAGTGTGTGACTTAAAAAGTTTAAAGAGGGGATTCTTGAGATATTGTGGCACCTTGGAAAGATTATAGAGAGTGTATGGAATAATAAGGATGTTATCTAAGTATTTTGAGTGAATAAAAGTGGGATATTGGGTGGGTTTATATAGGAAAGAAGATGGAATTCTTTACTATTTAGGTTTTGGACACTACACACTAAAAAATTAAAAACTACAAACCATCCCATGATTTTTACCCATGTTTTATGTAAAAGTGGAGTGTTATACAATATTTTATAATTCCAAGGGCTGAAAATATTAAAATATTAGGCTTTATTATATTGAGGTGAGTCGCACTCTCAAGGAATCATTTTAAAATGTCAAAATATTTAATAAGTCTTGGAGGGTTCACTAAGTAATTATAAAATTAATAAAATCATATTATTTAAAGGTAAAAAATATATTTCCTTAATATACATTTTATATTATTTTATTACATCACTATTGGGTCATTATGATGTCATAAAACACATTATATACTTTATACAGTATTTAATTTTTACCCCAAAATTCGTTTGTCTCATAAAATTATGAAAACTTCACCATTGGATAATTTATAAATATTTATTACAAAATTAATATTAATTTTATCTAAATAATTTTCTAAATATGTTAATTTTCACTTTTAAAATAAGAAAATTGACGGGTTTTGAGAGAAACAGTTTTCAAACCTTAATAAAAATTACAATTGACTTCATAAAAATTATAAGATCATTTATATTTAATAAAAATAATTTAGTAATAATATTTTATTAAAATATTATTTAATTAAAAAATACAATAATTCATCAAAATAAATTTCTTAATTGAATTTGAATATTAACTAAAAATACTATTTGTGTTTTAAAAAACATTTAAAAAGTAAAAATAATAAAATGAATGTATATTCATTATTCTATAAAAAATAATGCACATAATCATAATTCTAGGTTCTTGATAGATATGCCTTTATTACACCATAATATTCCCTAAGAATATGGTGTGTGATGGTGGGGATTTCAAGGGGTCATTTGGTGAACATGGTTTGGGCCGTGATCTTGATGAGCTTGAACTTCTCCTGTAAATGGTTTCTCTCATGCTTAAGTTGTTGGATCTCAGCTTGGGATTGGTCTAGGGAAAATAAAAAAAATGCTATATCCCTTGAAATATCTGATAAATGGGATTCAAAGGGAACTATTCTACTAGTCTAGGCCATCACTTACTTTGTCTGTATCAAAAGGATTTTTTAAAACCCTATATTTATACTAGTCATGTGATCAATATTAAATGACTATATTATCAATGGTAATGATACTTAATGGTCATTTAAACCCAATAAAAAAGGGTTCATGAGTTATTTATATCAATAATACATTAATAGAAAGCGAATTTTATTCATAAAAGATCGTGTCTTTACAATGATCCCCTCTTGAAGCAGAGTCTCAGATAGAGTTGTTGCATCCCTCTATGAGACTGGAGTGTGATCCTCTATCATTCTTAGTTAGTTAGAGTTTATGGAATCAACATGACCTACTTGAGTAGAGCATTGATCCTCTATATAGAAGTCTGAATTTATAGGGTTTGTGGAATCATTTATGTATAACCCCTACATGGAAGGTTGATCCAGATTAGGTTTATGGTGTCCCCCAGTGGTTTTGGGAATGACCCCATATCTATGTATCAGAGTATTCTTAGACCAGTGTTATTTATTTGGGTGGGTACCAATGATTTATACCTATTCATCGAGAGTCTTCTATGATAGCATGGATCACAGAGTGAGTTCTCCCGAAATGAGTGTTGCTTCGTGCGGAATCCTATGGATGATAGTTGGTTATGACCACCTGATAGTGTGGTGTATTTCCTAAGTATATCTTGTTGTTTCTATTATAAATTGATTTTTATATCTTTTATTTAGTTTTATATACTTGGTTATCCGTTTTTAGTGTTTTTGGGGTGTCCTATTGAATATTTTTATACTCACACTTACATGGGATTTGTCTGCACATGTCGTGTCTTGTGTAGAAAGTGACCCTTTTGACGATGTCCTGGGATGACAGGGGGTGGGTGGAGTGTATCTGGAGCTTGAAATACCGAGGTGTTTTCCAATAGCATACTTTTGACTTATTCCTCACCCTTGGAGCAGTTTGGACTCTTTACAGTTTTGGTTGGGCTTATTTTTTTTCCCTTTTCTGTTTTCAGTACTTTACTGTCATACTTTGTTGCAGGATCTTAGATGTATGCATTCATTCTTTCAGTTGTTTTAAATTTCATCATTGTGTGGGTTTGGATATGTGTGTGTTTGTACATGTACTTTAGGTAATGCCTCCCATTTTTTGGATATTCCTACTCATCACTGTTCGCCATCCCCTTGCTTGTTGGAGGCAGGCTTAGGGTAGTCATGGCATGGGCCCCTCTAAGACGAGTTGTGAAAAATTGGTATTAGAGGAAGGTTCAAATTTTGGACTGGTAATTAATGATATTGGTTTAGAGAAACAATGTTTAGTGCTTTGAGTTCATCTTTTAGGCTAGGTATTCCAATGTTGGTGCAATGACCAACGTATCCATACTCCAAGACTCTGATCACCTGCCTTTTGACTTAGTACATTTAAACATTTGGTTACTGGTAAAATTTTTGTTATAAGCATTATCTAGGAATGGTTTGGTTTTCTATGTCCTCCCTAGATATAATCTTTGACCATGGTACATCTTGTTTTATTTCAATATGACTCCAAGTAGACAACTAGCTAGAATTATGATTTGTGATCACAAGGATGATCCGCTTAGTAAAAAGGCATTGGTACAAGGGCTTGTACCAGATATAGAACCTCCGGGTGGTTTACTAGCTATACCACCAACCATTGAGCAATATTTATCACTCGTACAACCATATGATGATGCATGCAGGCTGAGTGTGTTTCATGAGTTTCAAAGGTAGAGAACTTCTAGTTTTAAGGGTGAGTCAGACCCCCCAGTGGCTGAGGACTAGCTAGTGGTAGTCACTCATTCTTTCCTTATGAGGATGCATGTATTTCAGGAATAAGTCCTTTCAGAGAGTCTTCTTCAGGGATTTTTGGGACGATGGTAGAGCTTGGTGACTTAGTCACACAATGATACACCTCTCTCCTTGAAATGATTAGATCATATCTTCATAGATGAGTTCTATACTGCCATGTTATGATCAGTATGCATATAGGATCCCCTACATCTTCAATAGGATAATATGACCATGGAAGAGTATTCAACAAGGTTTAATGATCTATTTAGTTACTCCTTGGATATGGTACAAGACCATCTCTTTAGGGCTTGAACCTTTGAGCAGGGCTTTCACTGATACATTAGGGTGTTAGTGGAATCTCTTAGAATTTCCACCTATGATGGAGTGCTTGAGAAATCCTCTTTGGTAGAAATTTTTCTAGCAGAGTAAACACCAGTAGTGGGAGATAAAAATGGGAACCTGGTAGCTGAGACCTTGGAATTAGGTAACCGACAGTAGTAACAGGGATCCAAGCAAGTTATATGCTTCAGGAGGCAATCCCATGGATCAAGTTCAGTGATGCAGGGATCTTAGGGTGGCTCAAATCAGCCAAGGGATGAGCGGTGTTTCTCTTGTGACGGTTGGGGGCATTTAGCTTGAGATTGTTGGACCTGTCATAAAACTGATCAAGATATGGTTGAGGGACTTCTGAGACAGAGGTATATGCGGGATTATATTGGTCCTAAGGGTGGAAAACATGGAAGAGGGGCTGGTAGAGAAGCATGAGGTGGTCGGAGGTTCGACCTATTAGCACCACCACCCCCAGGTGGTCCACTCTAGGCTCAGGGAGATAGTGAGCGGGGATGAGGCCAGCTGCAAGATATGGTGGCCTATGACCCCAAGGATCTAGGGATGATAAGAGGTATGATTTGTGTCTTTTCTACTTTAGATATAATATTTATAAACTTAGTTTCTATCCATTCCTTCCTTTATGCTTATATGGTTAAAAACTTAGATATTTCGGTTGATCTTTTGGCTCAACCCTTGAAGTTAGAGACTCCAACAGGTGGTGACTCAGTGATTTTACACCTATGCTGATAATGTGACCTAACTCTTGGAGGAGAGTGTTTTTTATGGGATCTCTTTGTTTTAGAAGTAAGGCCTTACGAGGTCATCTTTGGTAAGGACCTTCTATATACAGTTAATACCCATATTTACTATTTTAGGTGAAGGATGTGGTGTGTCCATAGTAACAGAATGATGTTTTCCTTTGTAGGTGAAAAGTAAACACTGGCGGAGTAGGACGAGATCAGGTGTAGGAGAGTTTAGATGATTACTCACCAGTTATCTAGAATAAATCTAGAGGAATTGGATTCTTTGGGATATCATTTTCCTTCTGTGTCGGTGGAGTATGAGGACATCTTTCTTGAGGACATACCAGGTTTACCTTCCCACTAATAGTTATATTTCTGCATTTCATTTCATCCCAAGATGACACTGATATCTATACTAGTATATTAGATGGCTCCCATAATACTTTGAGATCTGAGGATATAGTTGGAGGACTTCCAAGATAAGGGATTCATGTGACCCAGTGTTTACCCTTAGGAAATACCAATGTTGTTTTCCAAGAATGCAGATTAGAACTTGAGGTTATGTGTGGATTAGTGATGTTTGAACCAGGTGATTGTGAATAAAAATTATACAATACCAATAATTGATGATCCCTTCGATCAATTGAGAGGGGCACAATGGCTCTCAAAGATTGAACTCATTTTAGGCTATCACCAACTGCAAGTATGGGATGAGGATATACTGAAGACCACCTTCAGATGTCATTACAGTCACTATGAGTACTTTTTGATGTTTTTTGGAATGAATAACTCTCTAAAAGTTTTCATGGGACTCATTAACCAAATATTTCAGTCTTTCATAGACCAATTTGTGGTAGTCTTCATCAGTGACATCTCAATGTATTCAGCTTCAAAGGAGGAGCACATGTGATACTTGAGGATGATCCTAGACACACTCCGAGAGAACCATCATTACAGGAAGCTCTCAAAGTGTCCATTATAGATTCGAGATGTCCACTTTCTGAGACACATTATCTTAAAGGAAATATTTGTAGTGTATCCAGTGAAGTTTGAGGTAGTGTTTTCTTGGGATCCACCTAAGAGTGTTACTGAGGTGAAAAGTTTTATTTTATTGGATGGGTACTATCGGAGGTTTGTGCCCGAATTCTCCAGAGCGGTAACATCCCTGATATCCCTGACTAGGAAAGGGAATCCTATCGTGTGGATGGAAAAGTGCCATCAGTGATTTCAGTAGTTGAGGAAGAGGTTCAAGAGTGCTCTCATATTGAGGTTATTGAAGGAGGGTGTCGAGTATGTAGTGTTCTTTGATGAATCAGGGACCATACTTGGTTGTGTTTTGATGCATAGGAAAGTAGTTATTTCCTATGTTTCATTCCAGTTGATACCACATAAGAAGAACTATGTGACCCATGAACTTGAGTTGGTAGGATTAGTTTTTACATTGAAGATGTCATGACACAACTGATGGGAGAGAGGTTTATTGTATACTATGACCATTAGAGTCACAAGTATATCTTCTCTCAAAAGGATCTTAACTTGAGATAGATAAAATGGATAGAGTTCCTTCAGGACTATGGATTTTATATTATCTATACTCTTAGAAAGGGGAACATGGTAGCAGATGTGCTCAGTAGGAGATCTTGTTCTCAGTTGTTGGTCGAGGCATCAGAACAGTTTGCCTTGTTGCACTTTTCCTTTTCAGATGGGTGTAATTCCTTATATCTTCATTTGATGGTTGTTACCCCATCACTTCTACAGCATGTCAAGGATGATCAACCTGGAGATAATGACTATGAGACTTTACGTACTCATATATTCACTGGACATGCTCTTGATGGATATTGTAAATGTGGGTAGAATGATACCCTTTTTAACGGATGGATGATGGTTCCAATGACGTTGCAGGAGGAGGTTTTGAGAGAGTTTCACACATATCCTTTGGTGGTACATCTTGGTTATAAAAGATGTACCAAGACCTCCAATGTTAGTTTTAGTGTCCAGTCATGAAGAAATTTGTTTCAAATTTTTTCTCTTGATGCCTTACTTGTCAGCAAGTGAAGGAAGAACACCAAGTTCTGGTGAGTTTAACCCAACCCCTTGAGGTTACAGAGTTGAAGTGGGATGGGATATCCATAAACTTCATGATGGGATTACCACATACATCTAGCGGACACAATTTCATCTGGGTGATCACATACTGACTCACCAAGTCGGCCCACTTCTTAGCTATATGAGAGAAGGGTTCAGTGGAGAGATTGGGATGTCTCTACATGAAGTATATAATAATACTCTCTAGAGTATCATCAAAAATTATTTTTAATCATGATTCTTGCTTTAAATCTCGGTTGTGGAAGGGATTATAGAAAGAATTTGGGACTCAGTTACACTTGAGAACAACATTCCACCCCAAAACTGACATCCAGACAGAAAAGACCATCCAGGTATTGGAGGATATGCTACGAGCTTGCATGTTAGACTTTTTACATAGTTTAGAGGATCACCTTCCACTGGTAGAGTTTTCATACAACAACAAATACTATTCCACCATTAGTATGGCATCATTAGAGGCTTTGTATGGGCGACCCTATAGATCACCACTTTGTTGGACTGATCTTGGCGAGTCAACACTCATGAGCCTAGAGTTGGTACAAGCTACTATAGAGAAGGTGCAGATCATCCAAGAGTGGATGAAGACTGCACAGATCTGTTAGAATTTTTATGCTGATAGGGGACGGAGACCTCTGGAGTTTGAGGAGGCAGACCATGTGTTCCATAAGGTCTCACCTCGATGTGGATTGATAAAATTTGGCCATAATGGCAAGAAATATTTTAGATTCATCAGTACTTTTCAGATTCTGTGTAGATTTGGTGAGGTGGCATACCACTTAGCTTTACTACCGCAGTTGGACCGGGTGCATGACATCTTCCACATGTCACAGCTGAGGAGTTACGTGCATGATCCATCACACATTATTGACTAGGGTGATCTTGACATCAAGGATGAATCATACTTTATAGAATACCCAATGAAGGTTAAAGATCAATAGGATAGGATCCTCTGAGGGCATTTGATTCTCCTTGTGAGTGTTTGGTGGCAACATGGTAACCTTTAAGAGAGAACTTGGGAGCAGGAGACCCAGATGCGAGCCCAGTACCCCAATATCTTTGAGTATTTTTTCCAAATTCCAATATTAAATCCCTAAGGTGGGGAGAATATAATGTCTCAAATTTTCTATGTATTATTTTTGGATATTATATGGATTATTTTTTAAACCAAGCACAGAGATGCCGTGCGATTATGAGGCCCGATGTTCCCAGAATAAATATTTGAAATATATTAATTATATTTAATATAACATGCATGAAGTTTTCTTAAAATAGTGTAATAACTTATAAATGGGTTTCAGGATCAAAAAACTAAGGAAACCATTGAGTTCATAATGGAATTTTTCTTCTGGGCGAGACTTAATATTTGTCTGCATGGGTTGTTTGTAGAAAAGTCATCACAGGTGCAGAAATTAATAAAATTATTAAATAAAATTATTTTAATTCATTTTTTTGATGCAAAAATTAGTGGATATTTAAATAGATCCATTTTTGGAAATCCAGGGTTAGCCAGATAACCATGGAACCTTAGGAGAGTCGTTGAAGAGAGCCTCAGGAGAACCCTCTCAGGCGAATGAGGACGAGATCATTGATTGACGATCAATGCACCTCGCATTCAATGTATCTTTCCAAAAATGATGAAGACACATATTTATTCATCATCAATTGAACCGAATTGAGGTGGGATGTTTTTTTGGGGATTCTTCCCCATTATTGATTCCTATGGTGAACATAGACCAATCAATGAATAGATTGATTCACGATTCGATCATCTTGTGGGATGGGTATAATTGTGGGGTGACTTGGGATAATTAATTTAAATCTATTCCTTATTTATCTTATATAAACAAATCGATATCAACAAAAAAAACGATCAAGGTTTGTTCCTCTCATTGTTCTTTTTCTTTTCTCCCACTACTACAAAATAAGGCTATAGCCACGGACCTATATCCACGGTTATATAGGTTCGTGGCTATAGCCAATTTATAGCCATGGTTTAATTAAGAAACCGTGCCTAAAATCAGTCGTGCCCATTTTTCCCCCAAAATACTTCGGGCTCCTCCTCGACCCTCCTGCCCCCGCTATTTCTCTCCCCCTATGATCTCCTCCTCGCCGTGCCCTCCTCCTCAATGCGACCCTCCTCCCTGATGCCTCCTCACTGTGCCCTCCTCCTCGCCGCAACCCTCCTCCCCGACGCCTCCTCGCCACGCCCTCCTCATCACCGCGACCCTCCTCCCCAACGCCTCCTCATCGTGACCCTCCTCATCGACGCCGCTCTTCCGACGCCTCCTCGCTGCGACCCTCCTCCCCGAAGCCTCCTCGCCATGAACCTCCTCCTCGCTGCGACCCTCCTCCCCGAAACCTCCTCCCCGATGCCTCTCTTCTGACACCGAGGTCGACACCCCCAGCAACCTTGAAAACCCCTGACCCCTCCTCGTCGCGACCTTCCTCACCCCGACCCTCCTCCAGCAAAGCTGATCTGAGCTGCCTCCCCTCCTCCTCCATTCCTGACGGTTCTACCCCACAACTAGTGGTAATCCCCTGTCTTCATCCCCATCCACCATTCTTTACCCTCTATTATTTTGTTTCAATATAACTACTTATTGGTGCTTTAATTCTTGATTTTGGGGTGTGCTACTGGTTATATTTATACTCACTCTTACATGGGTTCATCTTGAACATATAATGTATTATGAAAATGGTTGTTTTTATGGAGATTTAGGCAGACATAGTGTAGATGGTGTGTATTGGTGCTTGGTGGATGTGGTGTTTATATTGTTTTTAGAATGGAGGCCTCATGATTATACTGTATTATCTATTTTGGTTAGATTAGACCTACCTACTAGTTATTGGGTTTATATTTTTTCCTCTTTACATTGATTAAGTGCTTTATACTTTGTTGTGGGATGTTATAGGTTTTGCATGCATTTAAAAATTTAAGTTTTTTACTCTTCCAAATTACTCTACTGTGCTTGGAAATATGTGTGCAAATATATAGGTTCATTAGTTTAAGTTCTCCCATATATTTAATATGCCTACTCAGTGATAGTCATCAGTCCCTGGCCAATTACTTGTGGTTTTACTTTGAAAGGTATTAATTATTTTCAATCTTTATCCTAACTTGAAGCAATCAAAGTGGGTTACCACAAGAGCATTAAGTTTCTATATAAAAACATAATAAACTAGAGATATAATTATTCACTGGAAATAGGTATGTTGTTGTTTAATTTTTATTTTATTTTCTTTATCGCATTGGCCACTTAGGATTTTACTGATTTCTACAGATGGAGGGTAGTTATATTCTGCGAAGGGGGCCAGAAGGGCACTGAAGGTGGCTACGTGGTTTTATTTGCAAGGGAGGGAGATCGGGGTAGTGGAGAGATTAATTTGTGTGTTTCATTTTTTTTTGTATTTATACTATGTTGTTTTTGTTTTGTTTTTGTTTTCTTTTCCTTCGGCGTGGACATCTGATGTACGAATGAGTCATGCCAAAATATTACCATTACACCACCCATGTCTTTTGGATTTACATGTTTAGTTCAATTTCACTTAGCCTTTCTGAGCCCACTCATTGGCCACAATTTGACAGAGATTCAAAGAGTATGAGGGGGTGTGAAGGGGGTGATGGGGAGTGTTGTGGGAAAATAAATCTCATAAAAATGAAATAGCAATTGAACAAATGAATGATTATGGAATCGATAGATACCCCTATGAAGTTTCATACAATGGGGTCTGCCCAGGGGTGCACGTGGGGGCTGTCCGGGGGTGCACGGGGGGCTGTCTGGGGGTGTAAGGGGGGCTGTCCGGGGGTGTATGGGGGGCTGTCCGGGGTTCTGTACAGGGGGAAGGGGGATGCATTATATAATTTGGGAAATGATTTAAAAAAAAATTGGATTTTAGGAAATTTTTTGGTCTTATGATGAAATTCATGAGGTGTTTTGAAAATAGAGGAGAACTTTATGAAGTTTGAGTGACACATCATACTTGACCCTTTTTATATCCCTGTAGGGGGTTTCCCTCTTTTTATTAAAACGGTTGTTTGAACCAAGACACTCTTTAAGTGTCGTTAGACTTTTAAGATGGGTCCCATGTTGTGTGACTATGTCACATGGGATGTGATATTTAAACAACACATTGTCTAGGAAACAGAGGCAATTCCATAGTGCCGTTAGAGTTTATTTGGTTCTTTGCTGAAAAACAGTTCAAAGTTAAACAACACATTGTCTAGGAAACAGAGGCAATTCCATAGTGAACTTCTAGAGTCTCGGTCCAAAGGTATATTCAAGGCTTAATATAGAACTCATATTGATGGGGAACATGTGTTTTATGCTTCTCTAGCTAGTGAGTCACTGGATACCAAGGTTCCTTTGACATAATAATACATTCAAGGATCTTAATGTTTAGTATCATAGGAAAATTAGGTTCATAAAACACTTATACATAATGCAAAAACATTATTTAGCAACCGAGAATGGATGGAGGGGGCAGGGGGGCTGTGCAGGCTAGGGGGCTGAGTGGAGGGGGGCAGGGGGCAGGGGGCAGGGTGGAGGGGGGCAGGGGGCAGGGGGTAGGGGGCAGGGTGGAGGGGGGCATGGGGCAGGGGGAGGGGGGAGGGGGTGGGGTGCAGGGGGGTTTTGCAGGCTAGGGATCTTGGTGGAGGGGGCAGGGGGTAGGGGGCAGGGTGGAGGGTGGAGGGGTGCAGGGGGGGCAGGGGGCAGGGTGGGGGCAGGGGGAGGGTGGAGGGGGTAGGGGCAGTGGGAAGGGTGCAGGGTGCAGGGGTGCAGGGGGGCACGGGGGCAGGTTGGAGGGGGGCAGGGGGCAGGGGGGAGGGTGGAGGGGTGCAGCTGTGGACAGGTTAATTAAATAATTCATCAATATATAATATAGGGAAGTGATTATTTAGAATCCCATGATTCAGGTGAAGATAATTTATAAACAAACACATACATCATTTACACTATATTATAAATTGAACTGATGCTTTCCAAGGGGACACACTTGGAAGAACAAAACCACACTTCAATAGACCATCAATTTATACCTGAATTTACATCAAATTAAAAGGAATCATCTAATATGAAGTCATAGAGTCCATTAATTCAACTAGTAGTATCTTTATAAAAAATGTCACATTAAGTATGTGACACAAAAAATACAATAGAAAGACATCATTATTCTACTAAATCAACTGAATCATTTAAAATAGTGGATCCTAGAGCATAAAATTGACCACAAACTCCATAATAAAAAATATTTGTAAATGTTAACTATTGATGAATATATACTATAAAAGAAAAGATAAAAATTTCTTTAGTAAGATCCAATGGGAAAACCCCACTAGATTAAATAGATAGCAATGGATGAGACATACTCCAGAATGATTGACTACAATTTTTTCCAAACAGCTGGGAAATAATGATAGTATATCTTTAATGTAGAAAATCATGATTAGTACAAACTCATGATAATCTGGTCATAGATTATGACCTCCCATGACCTATGTTGTTTCTATTTGATCGACATACAGTAAAAACATAAATAGTGTGACATGTTCCTTGATCTGAAAAAAAATACACCCTGTAAATTAACCTCCAGAGCCTCCTCATCAATAATATAGATTTGAGTAATTTTGATGTTGGGTCATGAAATATATCTAAAACTCTCACTTAATGATGCTTAAAAATTTAAGGGTAAGAAAATTTTAGAAACTACCTGCCATCATGGTTGAAGAAATAAAATTTTCACCAAACTATCCCAATATTTTTACAACGAAACAATCCAATCCGCACAATATCTAAAGAACAAGAACATCCATTGCCAATCTTTTCCAAACAAAATTTTCAACACAAATGAATCCCAGTTCCCCTTTTTATCAGAAGTGAAACTGAATGATATGTTAACCTCCTCTGAAAATTCATTTTTCAATGCATATAAAATCAAGCACCCATACATTGGTACTCTAGTGTTATTTTTTTTAACATTGTCTTTTAATTATAACAATCATTTGAATCAACTCTATGTTGGTATTATGACTCAAAAAACATATCATCTACACCATGATGCTAATTTTTATATCATACTGGGTATAAAACTAAAAAATATTAAAGTAATATAGACTCATAAACCTATAATTTATAATATTCATGGTTTATTATTATTATTATTATAATATTACTGTTACACCTAATCTCATGGCCTACCCATTTTAAAACGCGTATGAATTGAATAATGATTATGTATCCTCTCTCATATTTATACTTTGTAACTAGTATCACTTCACTTAGTTGTCCAATTATACATGAATGTGTTTTCATTGGATAATTAGGGCCCCTAAATACATGTGTTAAAGCTGAAATCCCTTAGTTACGTTTGGTACATGGCTCATCTAACAATATTCCCATAACTTATTGTCCTCAGCAACACCTACCTCTAATCTATATCTCTTCCCTCTATCTAATATTTTTATATCAACTTATCATGACCTTCCCCCCATTGGTAAAACTACAACATGCTTCGGTCACGCCACGATCACGCCATGGTCACGCCATGGTCACGCCGCTGTCACATCGCGGTAATGCCATGATTTGGCCCTACTCTGGCCACATCTAGTCCACACCAGCCCCCTTACACCTTCATTTCAGCCCGATTCCACCAGAATTCTAGCCCCCCTACCACCTTCAAATCAGCCCGCACCATCCCCCCAACACTTGAAACCATCCCCCTTCCACCAGCATTCCATCCTCCTCCCGCTCCCTTTGCTCCTGGATGGAAGATGCTGCCCTGCGGATGTCGTTGGACCGGGCCAACACGTCACGGTCACACCACGGCCACGCCGCGGTAACGCTGCGGTCACACCGCGGTCATGCCGCGGTAATGCCGTGATTTGTCCCTAATCCAGCCACATCCAACCCACACCATCCCCCTTCCAACTACATTTGTATTCTCCTTGGACAAATCTTCCATTATGCTATTTCTTGCCTCTATTTTCACATACAGGCAAGGATTTTTGGCATGAATCTAAGTTTTTCTCCTTCTTCCATGATAGACGAACTGATCCTTTTATATTTAGCACTTGGCTTAGACTTCTTAGGTTTATTACCCAAGGATGTATGATCTTCCTTCTTTAAAATCTTCTTGGGAATAGTGTTTCCAACTTCATTTTTTTAAAATTTTCCAAAGGAAGTTTTCTTCCATTTTTCATCATCGGTGGTCTTCATTATCCATTTTTTTTAACACATTCTTAGATGAGCATGCTCCATTCTAGTGACCACACTTAATTAAAATACAATAGCGATCTTAAATCCGTTGTTACTCATGCATATTTATCTATTACCCATGGTTAAAAAACAAATTCTGTACAAATATGGGTGTGATTAAATAATGAGAATCCATCCATGGGGGTGCAGGGGGAAGGCATAAAAGAAAACTGAGAAAAATCACTAAACAACTCAACCACACTAGAAATTCCCAAGGATTTTAGTAGAATGACAATAATTTAGATTAGGGTAGGATGAAAGTTAGAGTGGGGGACTATTGCGGTATACCGGTACTCATAACATTGATAGCACTTCACCACCCATCCATACAATAATTGATATGGACCACTGAGGTGATGTGGGTATCTTCATTCCTGTATTTGACCTAACAGTTCATAGATACGAGCAAGGGTGGGAACAACCAAGTTAATGGGATATCCCTTTTATAAGGTCACCACCATCATTAAAGTATAGATTCATACATTAGTTATTATTCTCATCTTCTTAACATTTTAATTCTCATCCAATTCTTTAATATTAATGCTTGGTATATTATATGGTTTATATTTTCAAAATGTCTCTAAATTTCAATAAATCTTTGTAGATTTAATACAAAACATCACAACTCGTCATGAATTAACCCAAACACTTTTGGGAGTTGATTATTATTATCTATTAGATTTCATATAAACTCTTTTTACTATAATAAATCCTCATTCTTGGAACTTATGTATGACTATTCGTGAATTTTTATAATTTAAAATATTTAGGAATTCCCTAAACCATAATTTTAATATATTTGTTATGATTTTTTTATTAACTTGTTATTGATGATTACTTAATATCTTATGAAAAAATACATATAATGTTAATTCATTTTCTAGATTATTTATTTAATGTATGTTTATCTGTTTTAGAATGGATAGATACTGGATGTACAATATTGATCAGATCACTGATGAATTTCAGAAGGATTTACAATATTTTTTGGACTTTGCATTCACTAATGATTCAGATGGCGGATTGATTCGATGCTCGTGTTTTGATTGTGTTGGAAGACCTTGGTTATCTCGTGAGGAAGTGAGTTACCATATCACTAAAAGTGGTTTCCAAAAAAATTATCATGTGTGGTATCACAATGGAGAAAAAGCTCAAGTGTTGAATGACATCGATTCAACGGAAAAGATTGGTATAAAAAATCTGATTTCTGATCGGTTTCCTTTTGTTTCTGAAGCTAGCTCCTCATGTAGACTAGTGCAAGAGGAAATAAATACTGGAACACAGTTCTCATCTATTAATCAGGATGATGATGTTGAGAGTGTTAGAAAGCTGATGGAAGATGCAAATACCCCAGTATATCAAGCATGTGGAAAAATGAGAAAACTTGAGTTTTTAATGCGATTATATCATGGGAAAAAATGTATGGATTTAGTAATACTATGGTCGACTATCTCCTTACATTTATTAAGGATTTACTACCTGATGATGCATGTATTCCAGAAAATTATTACATGGAATCAAAGTTGGTTGACAAATTTGGATTTTCATCTAGTAAGATTCATTCTTGTCTCAAAGACTATTGTTTATTCTAGAAGGAGAATCCAGACTTGAGTCAGTGCAAACAGTGTGTCACATCAAGGTGGAAGACTAATAAAGACGGATCTCAATCTTGCATACCATAAAAAGTGATGTGGAACTTCCCTTTAATTCCCAGGATTTAAAAAACAATTACATCAGAACAAATGGCAAAGAATATGATATGGCATGTAGATGAAAGAAATAAGGATAACAATGAAATAGTACATCCTTCAGATGGGTTGGCTTGGAAGAAATTTGATAGGTTACATCCTGATTTTTTACCCGACCCACGAAATGTTAGATTGGGATTATCCTGTGATGGTTTCAACCCATTTCGCCAAATGCATACTGCACACAGTACTTGGCCTGTTTTCATTCACATTTATAACTTTCCTTCATGGATGTGTATGAAGAAGCCATTCACTATCCTGATTATATTGATATCTGGACCTAGTGATCCTGGAAATGATATTGATATATACTTGCAGCCATTAATAGAGGAGTTAAAAGAGCTTTGGATTGTTGGTGCACAAGCGTATGATGCATTCAGAAAGGAGTACTTTATGTTTCGTGTAGCTTTATTATGGACGATAAATGATTTCCCTGCCTACAGAATGATGTCTAGTTGGAGTACTAAAGGGAAATTATCCTGTCCTATTTGTATGAAAAATACACATTTCCGAAGATTAAAGTTTAGGTGAAATTTCAGCTTCATAGGGCATTGACATTTTGTACCAATGGATCATCCATACAGTAAAAATCGGAGACGGTTCGATAATTCCATCGAGACAGATGAGACACCTCAACGAATGTCAGGGACTGATATTGTTAAAGAACTTGATGATTTGAATTATGTTCTTGGAAAAAGTCAATCAAATATCAGAAAGTGAAAGCATGCTAATTCGAATTCCAATAGCAATTGGAGAAAGAAAAGCATATTCTTTGAGTTTTTGTATTGGTCATCAAATTTATTACGTCATTTTTTGGATGTAATGCATATTGAGAAAAACATTTGTGAGATGTTACTTGCTACTATTTTAAATGTCAAAGGCAAAACAAAAGACGATTTGCGGTGTTTAACCACTTCTCTAGTAAATCTTGAACATAGAAAATTCTTGATATTTTATCAATATAAATATCACACATGAAAATGTATCTCATTGTTTTATGATACAATTGTATTATTTAACATTTTGAATTATTTATATTTATTTGAGAGTATTATTTTAAATTTCCAGGTCAAAATGTCTGATTATGATAATACTAGAGGGAGTAGAAGAATACCGAGAAATGAACAACGTAGGTCTCCTCCTGGAAACAATGTCAGTACAAATTATGTTTGAACATTATGGTCTTTCATATTATTTATCTTATTATCGTTTGTCTTATTTTATCATCTATGTTATTTTAGGCTGCATCGTCGAGGAGATGCTTGGATTATTCCACTGAGGATGATATTGTGGCGGGGGTACTGATTCTACAGGTCAGTCTACTACTACGCCTCTTGAGACACCAGGAGGCCATCCTCCCATTATGCCACCTCCATATTATCCATACCCACCTTTTCTGTATCCCTTTTTGCCCGCACCCACATCGGATGGTAGTTCTTAGACTCTCATCCCTCATTTTCCATTCCCACCATCCACTGTACAGGGTACTGTGCCCCCATATATCCCACTTCCATATCTATATCCATATCCACCCTCATCTGTACAAGGTTATCCATCGGGTTTTATACCTCCATCAGTACACTTTGCATCTACTATACATAGTACTCCTGTAGATATCTCACCTACCATGGAGGCTTCCCCCCCTCCAGATGCAGCACTTTAGGGGTCAGCAGATCCCCCATCTACTGGTATTTGTTTAAACATTACTGTTACTGATTAATGATAAATTCATATATATTATTTTCTTTTATTTTTGATTTCATTATTAGCTCCAGCCTCTACCAGATGACGAGGCCGCACAAAAATGCGCGAGGTTTGGAATCAGAACACGCAAATCATAGTTTATTATAATGAGGACAATGCTATAATTAATAAAAATGGCATGGAATGTAAAAGTTTTATGGGAACACTTGCTAGACACAGCAATATCATTCTGGTTCAACCGATAAGTTGGAAGGCAGTTGGACAACAAATAAAGGACAAAGCCTGGGCAAAGATTTGGGTAAGTAATGTTAATCACCTTTTATATATATATAAATTTATAATATTTTCTTAAAAAATATTATTTCTATTGCAGCTTCGATATAATTTTCCTGATGGACAAAATGCAAAGGCTGCAAGGATAATGGATTTAGGTGAAATTTGGAGATCCTACAAGTATGATTTATATCTTGGTTGGGAAAAGAGAGTTGGTACAGAGCTTGAACAAGTACTAGTGATTCAAGATTTCCCAATATCACAATATAAAGAGATGATCATTTATTGGAAGAGTCCAGCGTTTAAGGTGTTTGTTAAATTTATATATATATTCATTTATTTATTTGAAAACGATTTTAAATTAATTGTTTTATTTATTTTAATGAATTTATATAATTATTTTTGTATAGGAGAAATCAAACAGAAATAAAACAAAAAAAGTGCAATGAAACACATTTATACTCGCGGACACACTTCATTACCAGATCAGGAGCAGACACAGGTAATTTAACATTTAAAATATTTATCTTTGTTTAGTGTAATTTTTTTAACTTCAAATTTTGATTTATTTCTTTGTTTTTTTTCATAAAAGGCATCAAATATCAAGGGTCGCATTCCTCGCTCAACTTTGTTTTGTACAAGCCGGAAAAATAAAGATGGTACTGTGCCAAATCCCGACACCGATAAGGCGATTGTAAGTATATTTCAATTTCTTTGATTTTTACTGAATTTAATTCCTTATATTATTTTATCATTTTAATTTATGTTATATATAAATTAACAGAATGCTTTAGAGGCATTGGCAGAAAAAGAACCTGACAATTTGGGCCCAAACGATCATCTACATCAGGTATTAGGAGATGAGCATCAGGGTAGAGTGCGTTGTCGACCTGGGAAGAATATTTTACCATCTTGATACTGGTCTAATAACGTTTCTTCGAGTACCGGTTCTGGTTTTTTCACAGTGGAACAAATGAATTCCGCAATCAAAGAAGCAAGTCAAAAGTCAGAACAGGTGATAACTGCAAATATGATGAAATTTATGTCTGCCCTTTCTTCTACACTTCCACCAGAATCAGCTGCAACGGTTGATGCCTTTTTGATGTCGATGCATTCTACTAATGTAGATTCTTCTGTCGGAGCTGGAGCCGGACCTAGTGCTAGACCCGGTGCTGGTGCCGGTTCGGATGCAGATGTCGATGATGATGTTGGTGGTGTGAGAGGTGGTGATGGTGTTTCTGTAGGAGGTGTGGATGGGGGTTATCATGATTCTGATTATACTGATATTGAGACTCACTTTCGATGTAAATTGTATTTTTGGATTGGTAATGTATGATGAGTTCCATGCATCTGATTACACTGCTTTTTTGATCAATATCATTAATATTTACCATATCTTATTGGGAATGAGAATGACTACTAACCTGTAGATCTACCTTAAGCTAACTATGTCTAGTTTAGATATATCCCTACCGTCATGAATTCTCAATTGATAAGTTTCTTTAATTACCTTAGTTAAAGCCATGTATTCAAATTCAGTAGCTGAAAGTGCAACAATAGATTACATATTTCAATTCTATAAATGAAACTTCCAAATTCAGTAAACACATTAACCTGAGCAAGCAAGGGACAGGGAGCAAGAAAGGGAGAGGATGAAGATTCAGACAATTCAAAATCAGAGGTCCATGATGAATATGAAGACAAAGAAGAGGGAAGCGAAGAGGTTTGTGATAACCTGATCTATGTGTGTTTCATGGTGTCTTGCATTTATTTGAATCTCTGTTTTGAAGGAGGATGAGGAGTAGCCGTTGGGAGAGAGGAAATGCATGGGGGTGTGCTGGGGTAGGGGGAGGGGTGTGTGCAGGTGGGGGGGAAGGGGGAGGGGGTGTGTAGGTGGGAGGGCAGGGGAGGGGGCAGGGGGTGTGTTGGGGTAGGGGGAGGGGTGTGTGTAGGTGGGGGGGGAGGCAGGTGGGGGGGCAGGGGGTGGGCAGGTGGGGGGGGGCAGGGGGGTGTGCTGGGGCAGGGGGAGAGGTGTGTGCAGGTGGGGGGCAGGTGGGGGGCAGGGGGCAGGGGGAGGGGTGTGTGCAGGGGGGGGATTGTGTATTGTCTTGATTTTCATTATTCAATATTGGGATTTATATATCAATCTGAATATTCTTTGTTCATTTTTGATTATGGAGTTATGTATCATTTATCATGTACAGTTTACACATTGATCACATGTCAATCTGAAGTTGTTATATCTCACTCTTTTTCCTATTATTTACTTACAGGTGGTTACTTATGATGAGGTTGATTCTACCCACCACCATAGAAGGCAGTGAGTTAAACATCATATTTAGGTAAGGATTCTTCCATTTTTATTCTTTGGCTCAATTTTAATTTGGGTTTTTTTGATTTTTGGGTTCCCTATCTTTTTGCAGTGCATTTTGGATCTTGTTGAGGACAGTGAAGCACCACATGACTGGGATATCCTCTCAACCTACAGGCATGAGGCCTTCTAAAAGTTCATTACAAGGCCTGGCTCCTTGGTTCAGTTTGGACCAGGTTAGGTTTGCTAAGTTATTTTTTATTGGGTTCATTTTTTTGGTTTATGTCAATTTTAACAGGTTCATTTTGTTCGATTTGGGGCTATTCGGTTCAATTAAATTAATTTTAGATCCAATCAGGTATGTTTCATTAGTTTCTTTTTTTTCATGCTCAGTTATGCTTTATTGAAGTCAGTTTTGATTGGTTTGAGTCAGTTTGGTTACATTGTTTTCAGTTTGGTTCAGTTTTATCTTTTTCAAAACCATTTGGTTTGGTTCCACTTTACTCAAATTGGATTGATGATGTTTGATTTAGTTCTAGTCATATTAGTATGTTTTTTATTAGTGTAGTTAATTTGACTGGAATTTTTTGTATAATACCATATATTAGCATGTTTTTGGTTTTCGCAATTCAATTGCCCCACCTCCTCCCACTCCCTTCGCTCCTGGCCAGAAGATGCTGCCCTCCGGATGTCACTGGACCGGGCCAACACGTCGCGGTCACGTCGCGGTCATGCCACAGTCACGCCACGGTCACGCCACGGTCATGTCGCGGTCACGCCGCGGTCACGCCGCGGTAATGTTGTGATTTGGCCCTGCTCCAGCCACATCCAGCCCACACCACCCCCCTTCCACCTTTATTTCAGCTCACTGCCACCAACATTCCAGCCCGCAAAACCCCCCTGCCACCTTCGAATCATCCCGCACCATCCCCGCAGCACCTGAAACCGTCCCCCTTCCGCCAGCATTCCAGCCTCCTTCCACTCCCTTTGCTCCTGGCCGGAAGATGCTGCCCCGCGGATGTCGCTGGACCAGTCCAACACGCCGCGGTCATGCCACGGTCACGCCACGGTCACGCCGCTGTCACGCCGCGATCACGCCGCGGTCACGCCGCGGTCACGCCGCGGTCACGTCGCGGTCACGCCGCGGTCACGCTGTGGTAATGCCATGATTTGGCCCTACTCCAGCCACATCCAACCCACACCAGGCCCCTTCCACCTTCAAATTTTAAGGTGTTTAATGGTTTTTAGATTTTTTTTAGGGTTTTTAGAAGTTTAAAGTTTTTTTGTTGTTTTTTTGCAACACAAAAATAGTACTATAAATATCAATGAAAAGATGAATTGCAACAGATCAATCAAAGGTGAAACGACAGTTTACCCAAGAACCCAAATTCATAGCTCAACCATATCAAGACATGGGAACCAAGAAAAGTGCCCATTAAACACCAAGAAAATAAGAAAACATGAGACCCTACGATGTCCAATCAAACAGAAACTGGATGGTGAGGTTCGCATCCAAACTGGAAAAGAAACATCCACGAATGCAGCAAAAAAAACAGTAACAAAACCATGACATCATGAAGAAATAACCAAGAAGTCATAGACTGCAAGCTCCAGTAACAGGAACTAGGGAATAAGGGAACATCTAAGAGCCACCCCAAGACCTTTCATACTCCAAGAGAGGAAACTAGCATCACCATTAATCGCATCCAGTAGGAGATGGGAACACACAAAACTAACAGGAGACAGGGTGGATCCCCCTCCCATCCAGTGGCACTCGAGCACTGTAGAGACATCACCTATGAACTCATAGAAATTAGTGACAAAAAAACCCATGAACCTAGCAAGAAAGACCTACAAGTGAAAAGAATATTCCCAAAAGGAACAATCCAACCAAACTGCAAGCCAAAATTTGAATCTATATCAACCAAACCGATAAACGCACACTCTAACACACCACCAACCACTGAAACTACCCAATCCACTCACTCACACACACACAGACGCACACACTCACTCATGAAACACCACCCAAGAAAGCTCCACTTGAATCCCAATAAAGTAGCAACAAGAAAAGAAACTGGAATCCCCCCAATCAACGACCAACCCCTAACCACCTATAAGAAACCACTCCCACACACCAGTCCATATGAGCCTGCACCACACCAAACAAAAAAATAACTGACAAAAAATTTCACCATGTGACAAAAAAGAACAACTCTAGCACACCCATGACACCTGACCACCGAACCCAGCAAAGACCATCCCCATGAAAAGCAACCTGCAAACCAGCTCACGCCCACCCAATAGACTTCTAACCAAACTACTCCCAAACCGTCCTAATCTACACCTCAAACCAGCCAACTCCACTCCTCCATCCATCAACACCCAAGCACCACTAGAAACCTTATCCCACACCAATCCTATCACATCCACCAATCAATGACCAAGGAATCCCCAAGAACCTATAGAAAACCTAGGAGAGTAGGCACGCTATTCCCTTCACCCCACCAATCCACAAGCACACTAGAAGCAAGCCACAACCCAAATTCTCCTAGAAACCTACTCTAAAAAAGACAACATGCAACCTCACTAACCAAGAGACACACACCATCCACATGACCCATCAAGAAACCACATGCACTAAGAAACCCATCCAAACCATCAACTCAAAAACCATCAAAAAAATATCCAGATAGGAAACATTGCAAAATACTATAGCCTACCCAATGAACAACCATGAAAAAAGACCAAGCCTCACAACAAGCTGCCTAAACCAAATACCATTCAAGGGAATCCCGCTCTAACCGAGCCTACATCCAGCACAAGGGAAGCCATAAGACCTGCAAGAAGAAAACAAAAAACAAGGAGGAAGCATTCATCCGCAATATCCCCTACCAAACTAGAAGAACACACCTCTATGGGTCGGCCACACTAAGATGCACCAGACACAGCCTATAATGAGAACCCAACCAAAGATATCTGAGACCAACACCAGAAAAACAAAACACAAAAACCCACAAAAAACCATCAAATCCACTTCAAGCTGCTCCAAAACTAGCATGCTCCATGCCTCGACGAGAAACCAGTGGAAGGAAAGACAACCAATAACAAAGGAAGCCAGTAACCAGCCCAAGCATCACAACAGTTGCACTGCCAACACATCCCCTCTACCCTGTAGAAGACCCATTTCTAGCAGCACCAGTAGCTCTGTACAGAGACCCCAACACCACAAAATTAAGGCTACCTATAACTGGATGAAGGCCTGATAAGAAGAGAGTCCCACAACACATGAAACCACACCTGCAAGTACCACAAAGCCACCCGAAACCAACTCCAACCACATGAAACAATAGTCAACGACCTCACGAGTCCAGAAACCAAAGACATAAAAATTGAAGGCACAACATCAGACTTCACCAGATCCAAGACACTTCATGTACACACATCCAAACCCTGCACTAACAAGAGTATCCCAACCCCATCAAACATCACCTCAATAAAACCCTCAAGTACAACAACCAGAACCCTCACCCAAATCCCAACAACAAACATCTAGTTCCCTCTCAACCCAACAGGGGGGAGGGGTGCTGTCTAGGGGAGGCTTTGCAGGTGGGAGGGGGCTGCAGGGGGGGTAGGCTATGCAGGGGAGAGGGTGGGGGATATTTTTTGGGGGGAGGGGGGCTGTCCAGGAAGGGGGTCTGTCCAGGAAAGGCTTTATAGGGGGAGGGGGTTGTGCAGGGGGGTATTTGCAGGGGGGTTGTCTACTGCAAGGGGAGTGGGGGGGGTTGTCCAGGGGGTCTTTATAGGGGGTGGGGGCTGCAGGGGGGAGGGGTGCTGCAAGGAGAGTGGGGACCGCTAAGGAGATTATGTTTCATTAAAGGATGAGGACCCACCATACATTAAGTAAGGTGATGATGGATTGATTATCTAACTCTATAATAATGGATCATATTCCCTCAACCTTGCACCTATTATTTTTTCCTAAGAATACATCTACTTCTCTCTTTTTGACCATCTCTAAAAATGACTCTCTTTGTTGGAAAATATGAAAAGAACAACTAGAGTCTAGGACCCACTCTTGATTGAGTGTATAAATGGACACATTCAAGATTTAAACAAATTTCATAGCCTGAATCAACCATAAAATACAGGTTAGTGGGTTGTTTGGATTCCAAATCATGCATGAGTTTCCTACGCTCGAGCTTAATGTTCCCAGGTTTACCATAGTGAAAACATATTACTTTTCTATCCATAGAGCTTGTCCTAGATGTAGGTTATTTATTAATCTTATTTTTGTCCCTACTGAATTGTTTTTTCTTACCTTTAGTTTAAGGGCTCCCCCTTGTGAAAAACTCTTATTCTCACCTTTTATTTTTGTTCTATAATTCAATTCCTTAGACAGATGGGCTGATTTGATATCATCTAATGTTAAATAGACTCAACTATACATCATGGTCATAACAATTGTTCTATATTTATTTTCAATAGTGATTAATATGATCATTTCTGGATCCTAATCATCTACATAAACATTGATATTGTCTAAATCTAACATGAATTTATTAACCTCATCTAAATGTTTTTTATAGATGTACTAGGGGGTGTGTTGGGGCAGGGGGAGGGGTGTGCAGGTGGGGGGCAGGGGGCAGGGAGAGGGGGCAGGGCGGTGTGTTGGGGTAGGAGGAGGGGTGTGCAGGTGGGGGGTAGGGGGTAGGAAGAGGGGGTAGGGGGTGTGCTGGGGCAGGGGGAGGGGTGTGTAGGTGGGGGGTAGGGGGCAGGAAGAGGGGGTAGGGGGTGTGCAGGTGGGGGGGAAGGGGGTGTGTTGGGGCAGGGGGAGGGGTGTATGTAGGTGGGGGGGGGGCACGTGGGGGGGCAGGGGGAGGGGGTTGTGCACGTGGGAGGGCAGGGGGGCAGGGAGGGGTGCAGGAGCAGGGGGTGGGGCGGTGTTGGGGCAGTCCTCCTAACAGCCAGCACGGTTCACCGTGCTGGCTTTTTTTATATGTAGTGGAAAGACCTATAACCATGGTTTGAACCGTGGCTATAGGGATATAACCACGGTTTGGAAACGTGGCTATAGGGTTTTAGCCATGGTGACTGTGGCTTTTACTGGTATCTATCGGGCTGACCCTATAGCCACGGTTCGAACTGTGGCTATAGGTCTTTATCCACAGTTGAAACTGTGGCTATAGGGCTATAGCCACGGTTCCAAACCGTGGCTATAGGGTCAGACCTATAGCCACACCAATACCAGTCATGGTTTATGAAACCGTGGCTATAACCTATAGCCACGGTTTTGGGGCCTATAGCCATGGTTTAGAACCGTGGCTATAGCCAAAATTTCCAGTAGTGTCCCCTAATTCATCGTTCGTTGTGGTCGTTCTTCATTTGGCCTATGGCTAAACTATTCCCAATCATTCGATCGTTGCACACCCATTTCATGGAACAAAGATATGATATCATAGATCTAGGATCTTCATGGCATAATGGAGGTGTGACAATGGAGATAGAGTGATTCAGAAAATGAATGATTCCCAATTTCACATTCTTCTGTGAGGAATGAATAATAACGATTCTATCCATTTTGCAAGAAGATCTGATGATGAAACGTGTTGGTTTAGTGATGTCATGGAAAAATGAGGTTAGATCTTGAGTTTTTTGGGAAGTTGATCACTTTATCAAAGGAAAAAAGCTTCAGTCGAGGTGTGTATAGGAGAATCTGGGATTCTAGAAAATCCCACAGAACCCGAAGTGTAATCCGGGATTACACAGCTTGTGGGACCCTTAAGAGGAGGATAGGGTTTTGAGATGAAGATAAGGATCAAATAGTATGTGACCACTATCACACAATGTGTGACCCTCCTCGGTTGACTTTTCATGTACTTCAGAGATTACATGGACATGAGTTGGAGTACACGGGGACAGACATGCCATGTACTCTCACAAAGACATGGCTTAGCGTACACAGACCAATACATGAACAAAGATTTGGTACATGGACTAGACCAGGAGACACGGGTAGGATACCATGTATCCCTACACACTATGTATATTGTTCTGCATACCGTGTATAAGAAGACTACATGTCGTGTGAGGCTCTTCCACACGGGAATAACTTGGGATAACTGGACATGTCATGTACCCCTTGGGACACATCATGTACTCCCTTCAAGAGTGCTTGAAGATCATTGTTTTATTATTTTGGAATAGTATAGGATTAGTGTGTTCCCTTGGTCCTTTTACTCTAGGGTATATTGTGGAATTACATCCACATGACTGGATTGTGATCCCCTCTAAAATTCGAGTCTCAGATAGAGCTGTGGCGTCCCTCTGTGAGACTGGAGTGCGATCCTCTATCATTCATAGTTCCCTAGTTGGAGTTTGTGGAATCAACATGAAATACCTGATCAGAGAGTTGATCCTTCATCTAGTAGGCTGCATTGGTAGGGTTGGTGGAATCATTGACATACGATCACCTATGTAGCAGGTTGATCCAGATAAGGTTTGTGGTGTCCCCCAACAGTTCCGGGTGTGACCCCCTATCTGTGTATCATAGTCTTCTTAGACCTATGTTTTTTCTTTGGGAGGGGACCAATGAGCTATAACTCTTCATTGAGAATCTACCATGATATCATGTCGCATGGAGTGTGTTCTCCGGAAACGAGCGATGCTTCAAGCAAAATCATGTGGCTGATAGTTGGTTATGGCCGCTTTATGGTGTGGTGTCTTTACTGAGTATATCTATTTTTTTATATTATAAATTTATTTTTATATATTATATTGATTTGAATATACTTGGTGATTTATTTTTAGTATTTTTGGGGTATCCTACTAAGTATTTTTATACTCACCCATGTATGTCCTTTTTCCGTACGTGTTGTGTCTTATGCAGATGAAGACCCTTTTTACAGTGTCCTCGGAGGACAGGGAGCGGGTGGAGTGTAGCTAGAGTTTGGTATACCGAGACGTTTACCAAGAGAATAATTTTGACTTATTCCTCTCCCTTGGAGTATTTTAGACTCTTTATAGTTTTGGTTGGTCTTGTTTTTCCCCCTTTTCTATTTTCTTTACTTGACTATCATACTCTGTTGTGGGATATTAGATGTATGAATATATTCTTACAATTGTTTTACATTTCAGTATTGCGTAGTCTTGGATATTTGTGCATGTGTATAGGTACTTTAGGATAATGCATCCCATTTGTGGGATATTCTTACTCAGCACTAGTCGCTAGCCCCAGGCATATTGGAGGTGGTCTTGGGTTAGTCGCGACATGGGCCCCTTTGGGATGGGTCATGATAGATTTCCTATTAATTCTTCAAAGACACTTTATATGATACAACTTATGTAGAAAATAAAAATTTGAATACTTGACAAACCCTTCATATAGTTATTGTTATCCATCTTCAACTAATTCATAAAATGCATTTTTTTTGCTACTGAATTTCTAAGAGATATTAACCTTCTCAAGATCAACTAAAGGTTCTGTTGATCTATTAAAACCTTGGACATTGTATCCTGAAAATCCAAATGTATCATTTATCTAATTTTGAAATGAATTCTTCTATGGAGGATCATTTTGTGTTTTTTACGGGTTTTTTATTGTTTTTAATTTACATAACATTTGATTCACCATGTTGAATCCAACATACGTATTGATCATGAAACTATTTCAATATCAAATGGTTATATAATTCATTTATATTCAACCATCTCTTGAATTTAAAATCAAGACACAAACATTTTATTCTACCATCCACTGACCAGAGAAATGGAAAGAGAGGCCTTCGAGGGTCGCCATTGGGGAGAGAGGGGTCATTGTGTGGTTCTTGTTGGGGAGTAGGGGGTCAGGGTTGTGGGGATCAGAGGGGGTGTCGTCGGGAGTAGGGGTGAGGTCACGATGGTCACTGGCAGGGGGGGCAGGGTCACGGCGGTAACCGGTGGGGGGGTCATTGCAGTTTCCATAGGGATAAAGGGGTTGGGGTCATGGCAGTCATTGGTAGGGGATTCCGTGGTCATGGTGGTAGCCAACAGGGGGATCGGGGTCACAACGATCGTCAAAAGGGGGGTCGGGGAGATGGTGGTCATCATTGGGAGTAGGGGGTTGGGGGTTTTTGAGGGGATTGGAAGGGGTGGGTTAAGTCCAAGGATACTAGGATAAGGGGTTGAAATTGGGTTTTTTTAGATGATTGAGTGGCTGTTTAAATAAATCTACCACTAAATGTTAAAATAAAAAAAATATTGGTGGTTATATTAAACCATCACTATATTATAATTTTTTTTAATATATTTTATTTCATGGAAGTTATTTGAACCGCCGTTAATACCTTTTTTGTAGTGTTATACATGCTATATACTAGTTTTTCTCTTAGTGGGGGGAGGTGCCTCTATCTTTGTCTTAGTTTAACATAAGTATATTTTTAAAGTTATTTTTCCCACTACAAATTAATTTTACAAATATTTTGATCGACCATATGAATTTATGATGATTTTTTATATACATGTTTTCTAAAAAAATAGTTATTAAAATAATACAAGGTTATTTTTTTAAAACAAATGCAGAAAGACAGGATAAACATTTTTGCCATTAGGTTTTATTCTAAAGGCAACAAGGTCGATACCGCCTTTGCAGAATTAAAAAAATAATTAAAAAATAAAAAATACATATGTTTGAATATTTATATATATATATATATATATATATTATGTTTATTTTCATTAATATTTAAAAGTGAAAATGTTATGTTTTTAAGAAATAAATTTTGTGACATGTAAATTAGATTTTTCTTATTATATTTATGATTTTTATTTATTTTCAATTGTGTTTTATATGTTGATTAGTTTTTTAAAATATAATTTAGATTGAATTTAAATTGTACAATTTATACGCATTCAAATTCACATACATAAAAGCTAATAATGTTTCAAGTTGGTGGCTTTGAAAGTTTATAAATAATAAAGTAGAAATAAAATCTAAATGAAATCCAGTACACTTACTAATAATATAAAAAAATAATTAAAAATAACAAGCATTTCATAAAAACAATTAATGAAAATTAATTTTAGTGGCATAATATATTTTTGTTTTAAACCATTACACTTGTATTTATAATTTTTTTTATATTCCTTTCATTTTCAATTATTTATTATATGTTTATTCAATGATGTAAATTTCATTTCGAATTTAATTATACTATATTTTATGTGCATTTATTTACTGATATGTAAATATTATATTTTTAATCAATAATATTATTTTCATGTAAATTATCTTTTTTTATTATATTTATGAAATTATTTTTATTTTTAATAAATTTTTAGATTTTTAGGCTATGTTTTAAGTTTTATTTAGATTTTTTTTTATAGTTTACATTTTATAAGATTTTAAAGTTACCCAATTGAAATTTAATAAGTTTTCCTATATTTTAATTAGTTAACTTTGAAATCTTATAAAATATAAACAGAAAGTAAAATATAAATGAAAATTGAAATTGTGGCTAAACATATAAAAATGGTTGATATTAAAAATAATTTCATCATTTTAATAGAAAAACACTCATATAGAGGATATATTACTTTTTTTCAAATAATTTAATTAAATATTACACATATAAATAAATGAGTACAATCACTATATATGATGTGGTCCAGTCCCACAATCTAGTGTATAAATGGGATGCCCATATCGAGATCACCGATTTTATATTGGGGTAGAGTATGGTGAGCTAGAGAGGGATCATTCTCGAGTGCTAGAACATCATATGTATGATTATATACCTATGAATCATTTGGAGGAGGTGGAATCAAGATTTAATCATGTGAACCTGATCCTTCCCCCATCGTGTAAGTGGAAGGACTTGTCATCATCTATTGGGGGAACCATAAGGCCTACGATGGCTCAGTTATGAAAGGTGGAAGCATGGGCCCCTGATACAAGATCAAATTAGATATATCCAAGGAAAAATATAGATATCATAATAATATAAATGGATCTCATGACTCTAGGTTCACATCTGCAATTGAATGAGGCTGAACTACTAGAGGTGTGATTTCTGCCTCTGGTATAGGTGAGGTCGGACGTGCAACATGATGCAATCTACATCATCATTGTCATGGCTTCTCAACATTGATAGTTGTTAAAGGAGGTTCCTAAGTAGTAACCTCATCTACTTGGACAAGAGCAACATCTACCTGAGGTGGATGATCAAATATACAATTGTGTAGAACATGATACGCTGTCATCATCCCCTACACCACAGCATGGTACACTGCCTGACTAAAAACCTACCCATCCTCTAAATCAGACATATAGATGATATGAGTCGAGTATACTATAAAGAGATTAAAAATGATTTAAAAAAATATAACAAAAAAACTAATGTAAATTTATTAACTTACCAGATCTTGGAGCCCTATTTCCTGTAGAGTAAGATACAGTATAGAGTTTAGTTTATACCATGGCTCATACTCAAGTTGCTCTACTATAGGGAATCAAAAATTTTGCATACCCTTGATATGAAATGATGCTCATATATCCCAAAGGTCAAGATAATCCGAATATCGTTGGTGCCAGTCAACATTATGCCTCCCTGTCAGCTTCACAGAATGAAGTGTTGTTGACTGTCTAGGTGGAAAGAGAATATGCTGAACAAATCCAAAGTGGTGTATGAATCTATCATACTGGTGCCACTCAATAATATGAAATTGAATGAGAGACACTATAACCATGGCATTGTGAATCATATTAGTGTAGTATGTGGGTAGTTGATCTAATAGAGACAAATATGGAATCCATGTAATCTAAAATGACATGTGACATTTGTTAAAAAAATTGTTTTTAAAAACCAAAAAATATAATTTTATGAATTTTATAGGTCAAGGAAATACTATATATACCTACATTAGTGGGTATTAGACTGTCCAAAATGAGATGATATGCACCCAAGTTGTGCCTCGTTATCCTGAAAAAAGTGGTGTGACTGAATCCAACTATAATGTACAGCATAGAAAGTGATAAATAATAAGAAATTAAATTTAATAACTCATAGTAGCATCATAAAACAATAAAAACGAGTGATCAAACCAGTTTCTATATGGAGAATCATTCATCATATATATATGAAGCTTCTGGCCATAAACAATAGGGGAGAGTGTAGGGATGCACTCCCATGCCCACATCTGAATAAGGATGGCACATCGCCCAAGATATGTGTGATCTGATTAGCATGTCGTGCATAATTCTCAGTAAGTGTATTCTAAGAAAATATATCCCTAGATGTATCTCCCATCCTAATAAAAATATGCTATTGACCCTGCATACATAATGTGTACATGAATACAAGAGTTATTATTGCACAATGTCCCTCTAATGAGCCACATGATATATACATGGGCATGAGACATGACAGTATGCTCGTCAGTGTCAGTGGGTAACTGTGAAAAGTGAATCTTAAGACATATAATATATATAAACCCACCATTTTTAGAATCATCATCTCCCAAAATATTTATGAATATCAATTATTGTACAATCTTAGACTAGTCTTCATGGGTGGGTCCTATAACAGCATCCCCCTAGATAGGAAGACCGAATAGAACTACCACATCCTCAAATGTGATGTTTTTCTATCCCTCTTGAAAGTGTAATGTGTGTGTATTAAGTCTCCATCACTCGGTTAGAGAAATAAATATTTCATGATCAACGAATATAAAATCAGATACAACAATGACATAGAATCCAACATGATGTAGGTATGGTATAATGGCATCTAGAGGTGGAATGTGATGATAATGGTGTGCTCTACAAACCCTGATCCATTGTACCTCACATATCAGTAGAACATTGCATGAAACGTGTCTATACCACTCAGTGGTTAGTGAAGTATCTTCTATATCTATGTATAAAAATGAAATAAATCTAATTATAAAATTTAAATATAACATTATGGTCACTAAAATGTTATGACTGGTATAATGTAAGACATCAGATGTTTATTCCCATTGTTTTATGAAGTATTTCTTACCAAAATAAAAGTTTGTGTCTTCATGTCTCTCAAATAATATTTCCAAATTGGTTTTAGATATAATTTTACCTTGGAAAGGGTGTTTTGTTAAATTGGTCATGTTTAATTAATGAAATAAATTATTCCTTTTTTCTAATTTGTTTACTTGATCCTTATTTTGGAATTGTTTTGGAAAACCATGTTTATTTTATAAAATAAAACCAAGCGGATTTTAAAGGATTACTTGAAACTGGTTTATTTTTAAGTGGTTTAGTTTTGAAATTATTTTGAAACTAGTTTATAGGTTTGCATAAATAAAAACTTTAAATAAATTCATGGTGTTATCCTACTATTTTTTTTGCCTCAGGACCTTCTTGGGCCCTTCTTGGGAATTTACAGATTTCATTTTCCCAATATTATATTTCAAATGCGAGTGGTTTTTACAATACTCTTTTTGGAATAGAGTCATGTTATTAAATGGGTTTTACTTTAAAAATATATTTTGCACACATAGGTTAATCAGTTAGACCCACCTCATGGATTGAGGCTTTCTGTGATGTCTATCACACATAACAATAAGCTATATCCCAAATGGTGTTATTTTTAATTTATGTATGATTTCTCATATGATGACATGTTTCATGATTACTTTCTCACATGATTGATTTATGGTGTATCCATGGATATTTTTATTATGCTTTTATGTCACCTCACATATAATTTTCATAATCTTTTTAATGTGAAAATGAAAGTATTATTATTATTTGATAGTAAAAGTATTCTCAAATATCTAAAAATTATAAAAAATGAAGGATTTTATATTAACACCATGTAATTGATAATATGAAAATTTTACATTAGTGGAAATAAATCGTTATGGTTGAGAGTGTAAAATCAATCCAGTAATGTTAGGGAATTATTTCATTTTATGACCTTATCATTTACATATGTTACATCTCAAATGTTTCCCTTATTATTGAGGCTAGTCCATTTCATTTCACATCCTTCTAGACATAGGTATCCCCTTCTATCACAACCTTTTGATGTCAGGTATCAATATTTTTTATTATTCAAGCATTGGGAAATGTTGAAACTCCCCAATAGGTATCCATAGTGTAGCATAGAAGTTGAAAATAGTGTACAACTAGTACACTGGATCAACATATGCTTACCATGATATGTTCACAGAGGCATGTGTTGTGATGGTGTGTGTGCATGGAATCCATAATTCATTAAAGCTTACACATTGATATTCCCTCGATTCCATTAATACCACCAAGACTCGACTTCTGATATTTGTGATGGGTTACAGACACTCTTAAACTTTAAATTGAGATTCTTCTCAGTAAAAAAGGAACACTCAATAAGCATAATCTTATTCAATGTTATTTTAAATATCTCGTTGAAAGTGTCTTCCATACCATATCCCTTGATGAATCTCATCCTCAGTCTATTTTTCTATATCAATTAAGTGCTTGACATAATGATAAAATGTCTCCAGAACTAGGCTAATTATAGGTAAATTGTAAGTCCAGTTGAATTTTCCATTGATGCACTCCATAATGTTTGTGGTCATGTGTTTGTACCTCTTCCCCCATCATATTTTAATGTTCCTCTAGTATAAATAGTGGATTTAACATCAAAGATATGGCATTAATTTTTTATAAACCAGTGAAAAATTTATCTGCGGGAAATTTTTGGCGTTGGTTTTAACATAAACTGATGAAAAAAAATATTTTGGTTTTTGGCGTCAGTTTTTAAGAAAAACGATGCCAAAAACATCACCTAAGTTGATTTACAGAGTCGATTTTTATAATAACTGATATTGTAAATGAAAAAAATGGCATTAGTTTTTAGTAAAATAGATAACATAAATAAAAAAACAGGTGTCAGTTTTACTGAAAACCGATGCCATAAATTAAAAACAATCAGCATCAGTTTTCCTAGTAATCGATTCCAAAAAGTTTTTTTTTTAAATATGGGATCATGAAACCCTGATTTTTTGAGAACTTTGAAACCTCTATAAACTCTCAATGAGCTGTAAAATGTGCAACCTGGTGATCTCAATGGTGATTATTGTTTATTTTATTTGATATTTATCTTAATTTCATGATCTCTAGTCTTGACTCTTCATCCTATGACATTATTTCATCTTCTAGGGAAGTATTTATCTTCGCAAACCATTTTCTAACCGACCCTCATCCGTGATTTGATTTTCTTTCTTTGTTCTTGTTTATTGTTCATTTCTACAAACATTTTTGTTAGATCTTGGAGTGTTTGTTCTTCTAATGAATTTGAGGGAGCAATTTCAAATTTGGGATCCATTTTCTTTGGTGAAGTCCAAATTTTGTAAGTTTTTTTTTAAATTTCTATGTTAAATTATTTATCATTTAGTTATATTGTTGATTTATTGTTTCAATTATTTACATGGAGTTAATTATTATTTATAAATATTTTTCTTAAAGTTTGTTTATTTTGATAAATTTTTTATTTGATGAAATTATCAAATAGTTGTGATGATATATTTTGGTTAATGTTTTTTTAAGGAATTATCATAAAATATATTTCCTTCATATTTTTGTTTTGAAATTGTTATGGGTGTTAAATATTGATTAATGTTTTGATGAAACTTTTATGATAAAGTGGTTGAACTTGATTTGTTATGATGGGATGCTAGGAGAGGTTATAGATAAATGTACTATCAAATTATATTATATAACCAAAGGTAAGTGGATGTTAGTCATCCAATAATGATGAATATAGATGAATTTATAATAGGAAAAAGATAAAAATAGTGGTAGTTGAATAAATTCACCTAAATCATGTGGTTTGAAGTATAATTTGTGTTTTTTTATATTTCTTAATAATAATGATATTAATAGTTGGAATTAAATGCTGAAATAATCTTGTGACTTGATAAATAATATTATGATAATTTTTTATTGGTGTTCGATGTGATTTTATATAATTATATGGTAAATTATTTTTTTTAAAAGGTTATTAAGTCATTGATATGATATTGTGATTTGGATATAATTTGATAATATGATCTGATAAATATCACTACATTATATATTATTGATGTAATTATTGTGGTCTATCACATTGATATTATATTTTGATATTTATGTGGTATGAAGGAATGTCGTATTCCTTAAGGGATGTTGTATTCCCTATTGATGATATTGTGAGAACCAAGACTTTATAATTTGATTACCAATAATTTTTATTGAATGTGTTTTTTTTAATTTATATGTTTATATATATATTTTTAAATGTTTATATGTTTCCATATATTCACCAATCATATTGCGATTTCAGGTATTGAAGGGTCGTAATTGGGTAAATTTATGAAGAACCACTAGTGAATATGAAAAAGGAGATGATAAATTCTTGGAATTTTTAAAATGAAATCTTTGAAACCTAGATTTTATTTTTTGTCCATGTGTGGAGTGTTTGAATATGAGAAAGTTAAACTCTATATAAATCAAGGATCATATCATTTTCTATGGTTTTACCCTTAATTATACACATAGGATTTGGCATTATGAAAGAACTAAAATTTTCTACATCTAATGTTGATGAAAATAGTCATAATGAGGTGTAGGATCATATTGAAGAATTAATTCATGATTTAGGTTTTGAAAACATCAAAAAAACAAAAACTATTTAATGATTTTATAGAGATTATGAGAAACCATTATTCCTAGGTTGCAATAAATATATATCCTTATTGGCTGTTTTGATATTAGTTAACTTGAAAACAAAAAATGGTTGGAGTGATAAAAGTTTCTCCAACTTACTTGAGATTTTAAAAGAGATACTTTCCAAAGGTAATGGGCTTCCAGATTCTAATTATGAGGCGAAGAAAATATTATTCCCAATGGGATTGGGGTATAAAAAGATACATGATTTCCCCAATGATTGTGTATTTTATAGGAAAGAATATAAATATTTATCAAGTTATCCTACATGTGGGAAATCATGCTATAAGATGGATGAACTCAACTCAGATTCATTCTCAGATACTAACATCTAACCTCCTAAAAAATTAATTTTTCTAATGATATCATCCAATAATTCTTTCATACAATTCTGATAATTCAACTGTGATTCATTCTTAGGGACCATAATCAAATCTCCTGCTAAATAAATTTGGTACCTTCCAATAATTCATCATTTGAAGTGTCTATTTTGAAATTAAATTGATGAAAAAAAGGTTAATAAGTCATTCATATGAGCACATATTTGATGGTAACTTATGTCACCCTGGTAATTCACCACAGTGAAAGAGATTTGATAAATAATTTAATGATTTTGGAAGTGAAGTTATAAATCTCTCAATGGGATTGAGTACTGATGGAATGAATCCATATTAGAGCCTAAGTAGCCAACATAGTTCATTGCCTATTTTTTTGGTAGTTTACAACTTGTCCCCATATCTATATATGAAGAAAAAATATGTTATGATGAGATTTATGATTTCTAAATCAAAACAATCAGGAAATTATATTGATGTGAATATTTCAACATTGATTGATGCTTTGAAACTCTTATGGGAGACAAGTGTTAATGATTTTGATGCATACAATAAAGATTATTTTCTTTTACGTGCTATGATAATGTTCACTATAAACTAATTTCCTAAATATGGAAACTTATTTGGATATAGTGTTAAGGGACATAAATCATGTAAAATTTGTGAATAAGAGACTTCATATTATCAATTACAGAATGGAAGAAAGACAGTGTACATGGGACATCAAAGATTTTGTGAATTGGTCATCCTTATCATAGATTTAAAAAATCATTTAATGATTTATAGGAATACAACCTTACCCCTCAACCATTGTCAGTTGAAGAATGTTAAAACAAGGTGAAAAATATTGATTCAACATTTAGAAAGAAAAGAATTTATGTTCTTTAAAAAATATCTGGAAGAAATATGCTATCTATTTTAATCTACCTTATTGGAGACTTTTAGAGATAAAACATAACATCGATGTTGTATATGTTGAGAAAAACATATGTGAAAGTTTGATTGGAACATTTTCAGACATAAAAGGAAATACAAAAGATGGATTTCATACTATATTGGACTTTATATCAATGGTAATACCTTTGGAGTTAGCTCCCACTATGAAAGGAAATAGAACATATTTACCTCTGGCTTGTCACACATTAAGAAAGATTGAGAAAATGAATTTTTTTTAGTGTATTCATGGTATTAAAGTAACTAGTAGTTATTATTTAAATATGAAGAATTTGATGTCATTAAAGGATTATGAATTAATAGGTATGAAATATCATTGTTTTCATGTATTGATGCAATAACTTCTACCAGTCATACTATGTGGTATTTTGCTAACAGCTGTCATAAATACTACCATTAGGTTATGTAATTTTTTCAAATCCTTTTTTAGTAAATTCATTAATCCAAATTTTTTATATGTGTTGGAGAATGAAGTTTCACTTATTCTTTTCAACTAGAAATATATTTCCCACCTACATTTTTTGATATAATGGTTCATCTGGTGATTCATTTGTGGTGTAAGATAAGAATATGTGGGCCTGTTTATTTACGATGGATGTATCCTTCTGAAAGATATATGAAAATTTTTAAGGGATATTTTAAAAATACTTATCGAAAAGAGGCTTGTATTATTCAAAAATATGTATCGGAATATGTGATTGAGTTATATACTGATTATTTGTATGAAGTAGAGCATATTGGACTCCCTATATCTCAACATATGACAGTTGATAGTGAAGGTAGAGGGATTCAAGGCTTAAAGGAAAAGATCATTCCACATGATGAAGTGATGCAGGAACATTTATACATTTTGAACAACAAAAATGAGTTTCAATCATATATATCATCACATATTATAGAATTAAATTTATAATATCTGAAAATAAATAAAAATTGGTTGATGATTGAGCATAAAAAAATATTTGTTTTATGTTTTAAAGAGAAAGTTATCACATATATATCTGCATCAGAAACATTAAAATGGTTGGAAGGGGGTCCATCTCTTAATGTGATCACATGGTCTAGTTATGATATTAATGGGTACAAATTTTACATAAAGAAGTTGGATGATAATAGTACCATTCAAAATAGTGTTGTAATGGTCATCGCTAAAGCATTATATTTTTCGAGTGAAAAAGAAAAAACCCAGTTTATGCATCAACACCATATTTTGTAGTTCTTGAAGAGATATGGGAAATTGATTATATTAAATTTTGAGTCACTGTGTTTAAATGTAATTGGGTTGAAAGTAATAGTGGTGTGAAACATAATGAATATGGGTTTAAACTTGTTGATTTGAAAATATTTAGTTGCAATGAGGAACCATTTATCATAGTCACACAAGCAAAGAAAATATTTTATGTCATTGATCCATCGAATGACCAGTGGTCCATTATTTTTTAAGGGAAAAGAATCCATTTGGGTGATGAGGATGATAATTATGTTATTGATTTATATGAGGATTCTTCATCTATTACACAATTTCCAGATAACAATGACTATAATGAAGACATAGTGCATGCAATACGAAATGATCATGCTAAAGGGATATGGGAAAACACTAAATTAATCTCCTAATTAATCTGGAAATTATTTACATTATTATTATTATTATTATTATTTTTGAAATTTACATGTGTAAAAACTGTATTATTTAATTACTATTGGATATTTGATTATATATATTTGATTATTTATTTGATTTTTTGTGTTAAATTTTGATACTCCATGGTTATGGTTAAACATTTTTTCATTGAAATAATTGATGTACATTATTATATTTTGGTTTAATTTATGCATATGAGAACACCTTTTCAAACTTTGATATTTAAATTTTAAAATTTTTATATCATTTTAGAAGTAATTTTTATATTTAATATTTCAAATTTCATATTTTTTTGTAAATAATCATAAAATCATTATTTTATTAAAAAAACTTATACATAAATGCCACTTTTTTACTTATATATTTATGTTTTCTAATTACTAACTTGCCTAATAATATTCAGGTACACAATAATTTCATTACATTTTCCCATTAAAATGATAGATACAGATATATAGAGAGATAAATATCTACTTAGGTATTTTTCTTTTTCATATTATTAAATATCCAGTATTATAATTAGTTAATGAAATAAAACTTTTAATTTACAAAAAAAAATTCATGACTACTGATGATATTTCAGCGGGGGAGTCTTCTGATTTTAGTATTCAGAAATCAAATTCTCAACTTGGTAAACATGGAATTACACGTTTACCAAAACTATCACTTTCTCATGGAGTCAAGTGATTACATATTAGTTTTAATGATAATAATAATGTAACTGGACCAAATGAAATATAGTTTATCATCTATATCAGCATACAGAGTCGTTACAGGATTAGAATTTTATGTGTTTATTAGAATTTCATCAACAAGATGGTAATAGATTAGATTTGGGAGGCTATAAAGGTAAAATATCTCAATTGATTTATTTTATCTCACTTTTTGAATATTATATATTTTAAATGAATAAAATTTATGTTATGAAATTATAGATGACATTCAATTTTTAAGAAACAAAAGCAGTTAAGAAAAGATGTCTTACTTTAGAAGCTGTGTGATGGAGGGATTTAAAAACAAAGTTGACAAAAAATTATGTGTTTAGAAAGAGACAAAATGAAAACCTAGGCCTTAAGTATCCATTTTTATATAGAGATACATGGAAGGAATTTTTTTCCACCCAACATGATGAAACATTTCAAGTAGATTGATAATTATATTATATCATATTATAAAATTTCTTATATATGTACCTAATTACTTATTAGTTTACTTTTTATATAATAGAACTCCTGGAAATCCCATCAAGACATCTAGTTGCAGAATGTTTACCCTTATAATTTATCACATGGAGGGTATCATTTATTGGAGTAAAAATGATTGAGGAAAAGTTTGAAGCACTAAGAGCTCACTCCACTAGTGGTTCTGATGAGGTATCATTCAGTCCTCCATCTCCGCCCACCCACCATGAGAAATGGAAAAGAGAGAGAAGAAGAAAAAATGAAAAATATATTACAGATAAAGCTAAGGTAGTATCTAAAACAATTGGAAGTAAATAATTATTAATTTTCATGTATTTTTATAATTTATAAATTAACAACACTAATATACCGTTTTCATTTTTCATTTTAGGGTGAACTTTAGGAGAAATTGACACTAGGACTTTTATCCCTAATGGTAGGATGGAAATCCCAAACACTTCTTTAGGAAATCCAGAACACCCCGACTACATAAGAGGATATGATTCGGGTGTTAGTATTTGAAAAGTTTTTTGTCATAAAAGTTAGCAATCAAGAGACCCAGAAATCAAATCCTTAAAAGATTAGTTAAAAGAAATGAAATAGTCCATGGGTGATCAAGTTCAATAAGGTATGCAGTAGGCTATGTTAGAAAAAATAATGAGACAGTCACAGTCTATACAGCCTTCCCAGCCCACCTAGCCTACCCGACCTGCCTAATTAGATCATTCACCTCATCACTCGAACCCAACCTTATACTGTGAGTTGTATGTAGGAGATCCTGATGTATATATTATAGTGTTCGGAGTCGTGAATTTTTTGGTGGATTCTTTACATAACCATCCTATTCAAATGGATCAGGTAATAATATCGATACATGATATTATTGATCCTAATACTCTACTACCATTCCCTACCATAGAGATTACCAGAGTTGGGGATTGTATGAGTCATTTTTTACTTTGTCCATCTAGGCTTCTTCATCATATTTCATATGAGGTGTATGTTTTTTTAAATATTAATTACATCTGATTAAAAATTAATTATAATTTTTTTCTGATATTTAACTTATATAGGAGTATCTAAAATCCAAATAAATGGAAAAAATGAAACAAAGGGTTCAGAAAAAACAACTGTAGATACGTAATATATTTCTGATGGGATAGAATGATTATCTCAAGTATCTTCTTCCTTGGATAATATCTACAAGTTTCAAATTTCATATGATATATGTGGAATATACTTTCCATTGAGAATATTCTGCAATGATATCATGGATGTAGTTGATTTTAAAGATCTCAGCGTGCTTGTGTTGTAGTTATTTTCCATGTAAGTAAATTGATGTTTTAGTTTTAATTTTTTTAATTGATGATGGTTTAAATTGACTACCTATATTACTTTTTTAATTAGGTATCTACACATACTTCTTGTTCAAAATGACAGCACACATTTATGATTTTATGGATCTAGAATACATTTCAATGGATGTTCAATATGTGTCGACTAAAAATAGAGTGGCATATATATGTGAGAGTTTATCAATGAAAGATATTGGGTGTTTGTTTTTTCCTTTTCTTGATGGGTAAGAGCAGAAAATAATTAAGAACTAATTTTCATTATAATTTCATTAAATTTGAACTTGTTGTATTGTAGGGTGCATTTAATTTAGGTGTATTCTACCCAAGTGAATACACATTATATTGGTTTTTCTCTTCATTAGGTGGTGTTCATAGAAAATTTTCCACCTTGTTAGGAAAGTAAGTTTTTTTTTGTTTTTTATATTTTCATTAGGTTTAATTCTCATTTTTTATACATGTATTAATTAGTTGATATATATAAAAATAGAGGTCTTGGAAAAAATTTAACAAATATCACTTTTTAATAAAGAAGCTAAATGCAATCAACTATGTGAAAGTAAAGGTAATTATTTTTTATATTAGATATTATTTTGATTTTTTGATATGTGTGTGTGTGTGTATTGGTTTTTATTATCAAGTTAATTATTTATTAACTTCAGTGTCATCATCAACAAGGATATGTCGAATGCGGTTATTATGTTATATGATTCATGTATGAGATAATCACAACTGGGGTAATGACTGATTATAATCAGGTTAGTCATATTAATTATTTTATATCTTTTTCATAGTATTCTGTGTTTTAATATCATATCATTCAATGTCATTATAGATGTTGATATCTATTCATACACATAAGACGAACTTAAACATTTTCAATATTTGTTTGTGAACTATTTGTTAAGTGTGATTAGGATTTAAGGTATATATATTCTTATATTTATTATTAGTATTACATTTTCCTAATAACAAGTTTTCAAAAATGAATTCCTTTTTTATAATAGGTGTTTGAATATTATGATATCAAACGAATTCTTCAACAATAACCAATAATGATCATGTTGTAAATTTCAGGTATGTGTTTTTTAATTCTACTTTATAATATAAATACATAGATAATTTTTTGATTAACTTTTTAAAAGTATGTATATTTTTATAGATTGTTAGTCAATGATACATGTTGTTTGATGGTTGTATATTGTTTTTCTATTATAGGGATCTTTATTTTTGGGGGGTGTAATATTTAAAATTTTCTAATTTTTTTAACTTTCAAAGTTCTTTTTTATAAAAAACAATTCTAAATCATTTTAAAAAATAAAAACAGTTTTCAGCATTAGTTTCTTTGAGAAAATGATGCTGAAAACTGAGTTGGTTCACCTTTTCGGCATCAATTTTTAAAAATTGACACCAAAAATGTGGTTTTTGGTATCAGTTTATTAGAGAAACCAATGCTGAAAATGTGAACTGGCTTTGTTTATTGTGTCAGTTTCATAGATAAAATGATGTTGAAAACAAATCCAGTTTACATTTTTTGTGTTGGTTTTTTAAAAAACGACACCAGAAACCTTATTTTTAATGTCACCTTTATAGATGTCAGTTAAATACTGATGTTAAAATTGAAAAAGATCCAACTTTAAATCATCTTTTTTCACTAGTGTACATTTTTCTTTTGAAATCCACGTCATATAATCATAAACTCCCTGATTAGCCCTGTGGATTTCTTCAAAATATAGTTCAAAACTTTATTGATCCAAATATTGTACAACATGTAAGTGATCATATTTCATATAAATTAATTTTTTCATTACTTTTAAATAATAAAAAATAAGAAAGAGATTTCATACCAAGCCTTTTGAATGCCTTCTTCATAGGTTCATCATGGAATCATTTTCATACATTGATATAAATGTTTCTGATTAAGTATCGATGATGTGCATTTGGGGGTCTCCATGTATTAGGATCCAAATTGATTGCCTTATTGATTTCCCAATGATGATTAGATATCAAACAGACACCCTGAATGTGGGTGAAATGATTGAAAATACATGCCAAAAACTAACTACATGATTCATAATTTTTCTTCTCCACAATGGAAAATGAAATAGAAAGAGGTGAACGGATTCTATCTTGGGTTTCCAAAATCAATTATATGGAAATTTATTTCCTATATAGAAACATTAAATCAACTGGTAGGAACTATTTTAAGAAATGAAATGTGGAAATACTGGGAAGGAATTCCCAGAAAAATAGATGAAATTTGACATGAGATGTATCAAGTTGGTTATCTTGAGACACAAGTTCATTCATATCAATATGGAATACAACATGGTCATTATGTCTCATTATAGATTGTAATTGCCTCAATACCCAATAAGAGTCATCCCAATCACTATATACCTTGAAAATTACCTTATGTTTCATCATTCATGCCTTATTACAGGAAATATTGTAACCAAAAGTTTTATATATACACTCTCGCAGAAGGGTTATAGAAATATATTAATAGATCCTAATTATCTCAATGATAATAGATGACACAAATTTAGAATCCAATGAAGTATGATCTTGTGTCAGGTTTGGTGGAATGCAAGTATGAGCTTCCTCAATCTTATAAATTCTCCAACCTCTATATGTAATATTAGGAATCACCCTCAAGTGAAATCTTTAATTATGCCTATATTTATCACATATTATGATGTATTTTTTATGGTTTGATGCTTAAACTAAATATCTATAATGTATCTCAATATGAAATCTTTTTAGTATGTTTTTCATTACATCTTTACTTGGGAAATCCCTTCCAACATATAATATTTTTTCCAATACACTAAACTTATCCTCTATAACTCTAGGAAACCTAGTTTTATGTGTGATAACATTCTATTCAAATTTAGGAAAACATTCTATTGCATCAAACCAAGATATGAAGAGTAGTGGATGATTTATTATGCGTCGAGACTATTGTACAACTATTGAATTTCTAGAAACTTCCTCCCTAACTTTTGTAGCTTCAACCTCATTAGCACTATTGTCTTCGTGTGTTACATAATTATAAAATTCCTCATCATCCATCAAATTTAGATGTATATCAGGGAGATCAGTTAGAATGTCTTCTTTCATATCATAGGGAATAGCTTAATTTTCTTAGGATAGGCCTTCTTCAACCACTCTTGTATGTCTATGTCTTCATAAAATTGGATGTTGTTATTGTATATTAGAAACCTCAACATATAACTCCATAATGTAACTATCTGATCATTGGGAAAATAAAGTTATTTCTTGGATCCAGTTCTGATTAGTATCCAATGGAATAGCTAGATTCCATAGTGTAGCTGATAATTGAAAATGTATATAACTAATAGACTAGATCTCTTGATCAGGTCCCATATTTAAACATCCATGATTTTTTTCCTAAAGTTCTCTTAGGGTTACACAATCAGATGTCCTAACCATTTTTATTAGTTGCGTACTATAAGAAGCTCCTTACTCGGTTTGAATAACCTCCCTGTAGAAATAGACATAGGAAAACATGATTCTATACTTGAAAAATATTTTTTGATCAAGACTCTAATAGTGTAAATAATATTGACAATAAGGAATAATAATGTAGCATTAACCATACAATATTTATTATACTGAAATTTTAGAACATAATCTTATATCATAAAATATTACACTAATGTTTCGTAGTATAATTTTTAATCTTCCTAAAGGTGTGTTCAGTAGTTTATAAAGAAAATATGAATCATCTAAAGCATATCCTCCGAGAGTGTCAAACTAGGCATGCAATAAGGCCTGTTTTTGTGCACCAGTTCCTGATCGTCTAGCTCAATGATGTGTTTTATGGGTTTTTACCCCTAGGTACATTTATGTTAAATCCTCGTCCACTTGTAGTATCTATACAGGGATTTCATTTCCTAGATAACCACATAATATTTATTATACCAAAATCTTAGAACGTATTATTATATCCTAAAAAGATAAAACTAAGGTTTTGTAGTATAATTTTTAATCTTTTTAAAGGTATGTTCAGTGGTATATAAAGAAAATATGAAACATCTAAAGTATATCCCCCAGGTGTGTCAAACCAGATGTATAATAAGGCCTGTTTTTGTGTGCCAGTTTTCAATCGAGTCTAGATTAATACGGTGTTTTTGGGGTTGCTAACCCTAGGTACATCTATGATAGAGCTATATCCACTTATAGTATCTATACATGGATTTAATTTCATAGATAACTACATAATCTCTATTATACTGAAATTTTAGAATGTCTTCTTATATCTTAAAAGATGAAACTATTGATTCATTGTACAATTTTTAATATTCCTAAAGGATGTTCGGTGGTTTATAAAGAGACTGTGAGTCATATTAAACATATACATGGAGTGTATCAAACTAAGTGTGTAATAAGGTATGAATCAGTTAAATCATGGGAGTAATAAATCATGCACGTAGTTAAGCCTCTTTATCATCCAATTAGCCATCTTTAATCTTGTGTTAATTCTATGTTAATCCAAAGTTAATCAATATCTAATCATTATTTAATAATAATTAAATCATTAGTTATTCATTAATAATTTAGTATTTAAGTATTCATTAATTATTAGTTTTTGATTGGTTAGTTTAAAGTTAATTAATAGTTATCAAGTATATACTTTATATCTATTTATTAGTTAATTAATAGTTAATAAGTAAGTAATTATTAGTTATTCATTAGATAATAAATTGTTAATAATTATTTAATTCTATATTAATTATGCCTTAATCATTCATTAACCACTAGTTAACCATTACTTAATTAATAGATATCAAATAGTTACTTTATAACTAATTTTTGGTTAATTAATATTTAATCATTAAGTAACTATTAGTTAATCATTAAGTAATTATTAGTTAATCATTATTTACTCATTAGTTAATCATGTCTTATTGTAGTTAATCATTATCTAATCATTAGTTAACAATTAGTTAATCCTATATTAAATATGCCTTAATCATTCATTAATCACTAATTAATCATTACTTAATTAATAGATATCAAGCACTTACTTTATAACTAATTATTAGTTAATCATTAAGTAATTATTAGTTAATCATATGTTATTCATTAGTTAGTATTTAACTATTCATTACTTAATCATTAGTTAATCATATATTAATTTTACCTTAATCATTTATTAATAACTAGTTAATCATTACATAACTAATAGATATCAAGTAGTTACTTTATAGCTAATTATTAGTTAATTAATAGTTAATCATTAAGTAATTATTAGTTATTCATTCTTTAATCATTATTTAATCATATGTTATTCATTAGTTAATTATTAGCTTATCATTAGTTAACCATTAGTTAATCCTATATTAATCATGCCTTAATCATTCATTAATCACTAGTTATTCATTACTTAATTAATAAATATCAAGTAGCTAATTTATAGCTAATTATTATTTAATCATTAAGTAATTATTAGTTAACCATTATTTAATCATTAGTTAACCATATGTTATTTATTAGTTAATTATTAATGAATCAATAGTAAAGTATTAGTTAATACTATATTAATTATGCCTTAATCATTCATTAATTACTATTTAATCATTACTTAATTAATAGATACCAAATAGTTACTTTATAGATAATTATTAGTTAATTAATAGTTCATCATCAAATAATTACTATTTAAACATTATTTACTCGTTAGTTAATCATATGTTATTCATTAGTTATATATTAACTAATCATTAGTTAAGCATTAATTAATCCTACATTAATTACGCCTTAATCATTCATTAATCACTTATTAATCATTACTTAATTAATAAATATTAATTCGTTACTTTATAGTTAATTATTAGATAATTACTAGTTGGTCATTAATTAATTATTAGTTAATCATTATTTAATCATTAGTTAATCATTTGTTATTAATCAGTTATTTATTTACTAATCATTAGTTAAACATTACTTAATCCTTAATTAATTATGTATTACTCATTATGCCACTAATATTTATTCATCATCTAGTTAATATTAATCCACGATACAGTCTTATTCATTTCCCACACTTTTAATCATATTAAATGATCCATAAAACGCAGTGTTATCCCAGTCACTAGCTACATTTTCTTTTTCTCCAAGTTTATTCAAGCATTTATAACTTCGATATATTCCATGATAGATCAAGTGTTCTTTCAACTCTTCTAGACTAATTTTTCTTGAATAAAAACAACATAAACATAGAAAAATGATTTGATAAGGGTCATATACATGATATTTTGCAAACTTAATGAACTCTTTCACTCCATCTTCATACCCTTTTATTAGAAAATTAGCATCCATGAATTCTTTATTTATATCCATCCTATTCAATTTAGTAATATTAATATTTAACCAAATAAATACACAAAATGGGCCTTTAAAATAAGGTGAAATCAACATTTGAATGATAGTTATTATTTCATTTTATTGTTTGGTACTCATCCCCTTAGAAGCTAACACCAAACCAGAAAGAAGATTTAATTGTAGATGGCTCCCCTAATTTAAACCATGCGGGTGATGTTGGATGAAAAGTAGGTTTAGGAGTTATAATGCAGTTAAAAATTAATTCACTTTTTTTGGGAGTGAGGTCATGATGGATATCCTATGGGTTGGATAGAGTTAGTGATATTCCCTTTCCATTGTGTTATAATCAATCTACATGTATTCTCTATATAATGTAATGGTTTTCCTAATTTTATAAAAATAAAAACTTAAAATATTATGGAAAAATACATTTTCAGATTTCCTTTTAAAATAATTTATAAAATCACACTTGAAATCATATTAAAAAACCAACCATTTACAAAAATTCCTCTTTAAAATAACACACCCTTTTTAAAATAAACCAATAAGTTCCAAACACTCTTTAAAAAATATGTTCATTCTTTGAAAAAAATACAAATTATTAAAAATGAAATCTATCATTTTCATGTTAAATCGTTTCCACAAATTCCAAAAATTGTTTTCTAATTTTTCATAATTAAATCAACCAAATCTCAAACATTTCAAATTTAAAAAATTCCTTCATAAATTAAATATGCAGACATGGTTTCAAAAATTAATGCATTTCTCAAAATCCCTTTATAATTTCAATACCAAAAATTCCATGTAAAAATGAAAAGATAAGAGAAACCATATTTAAAACATTTCATAACCATTAAAATAATTTTTATTCCATCACAAATTTGGTTTTAAAATCAAATAACTCAATAAAATCTTCTTTTCCATTCAAAAATATTCTTTTCCAAACACAAAACAATATTTTAAGTACAAAAATAGAATATTATAGAAAAACTTACACGAATTGGTATGTAATGAACTATTAAAGTTTAAATGATTTGTGGAAAATAGTATAAAAATAAAATTTGAGGTTAGGCCAAAGATATGAAAATAAGGAATTAATATATATCCTATAGGAACATGAATCTAGCCACATATAGTTCTAAGAAATGGAACATGTATATAGATTGGGATCATACACAAGGGGAAAATAATAGTTCAAGTTCATAGGATGGACAACTATTTCAAATATCTTATCAAGGATGATCTGAATATGCAGGTAATCACACTTCGTTGGGATTTATATAGGGTGTTTAAATACACCATGATATGGAGATGACTATTGTCCTTCTCAAAAATATCCAACTCATTCTAAAACTACTCCAACTATTTTAAAAATCAAATCATAACAAAAAATATAGAGACCTCTGGGAAACATTGTCATTGACATGAATCCTCTTTCAATGAACGAATATCTTTGCATAAATCATTCAATATCCAATAAAATCAATCATCAACAAATATTCTTCAACAAATTTCAATAATATAAAACATCATAAATAACATATTTACGTACTATAGTTAAAGATTAGTTTTTACACATAAGATCAAACTTTAAGAACAATAAGATAGGAAGGTCATAATTATCCCAATAAAAAAATTCCTCCAATAGTTCTTCTAATTACACATTATTTCCTTAAGTTAAGCTAGATTATATAATAACTAATAATAAATATTAATATATTATCTAAAGTATACCGATATAGAAACCCAATACTCGATGATGGTAACCCTTTGTGTTAAATGAGCTAGAGGTGCTTGAAATCTACTCGGGATTGGCTCATCAAATACATGAATTCAACGCTTATTTTTTTCAAGTTGAGCTCAAGATCAAGCTACTTGGGTATTAACTCGAGCTAAGTTCAAGTATTATAATAACATAATCAATCATATAATATTTTAATATATTATTTTTATTCAATATATATTCTTTTAATTTCAATATTGAGATTTCAATATTAATAAAACACATGTCAATACCTAAATTATTCAATATGGGAAACCTTAACAGTTAGATGTCCATAGATTATCTTATGTAAGATTAAAAAAATATAGGTGACCCTAACAGTTAAGTGTCAAAACATAATTTGAATAGTAGGATACACTTGATTGGGTAATCCTAAAGTTTAGGTACCCAAATGAATAGAGGCGAGATAATTTATAAAATGAATTTGGAAAAGATGTTGTTTGATAAACTATTCAGGAATTTTATATGATATTATTGTCACAATTTTTTACCTAAATAACTATTTAATGGGATAAAGTTACAATTAAAAATGAAATATATATATTGTCCCACTAATAGATATGATGAGATTATTCATTGTTTTATTAGGCGTATATTCAATAAAATACCATATTAAATAATTTTGTAAAACATGGTACTTAATTGAAAAAATTATTTCTATTGTAGTATATTATTGTAGAATTAAACACAAACTTCATTTTTTAAATTTGTCTTAGGTTGGTTTTATAAAATTATATATTGGTATCTTAATTTGGGAAATGTTTTGAAAGATAATCATTCTGAACATAATGAAGTGAGTGTTACAAAAATAGATTTTTCTAAATTTTACTTACAGTTATTAGATATTGGTTATGCTTTACACATATGGTATGATGTACAAAGATGTAGAGGTGACCATGGGTTTTTGTACATATTAATTCTCACTTATTGTTGGATCACTCTCAGGATCAAATTGGATTCTTATCCTCAAGGGGGGTCTCTTCATCTGATATTCACTCTTGGACCATTTCCTCTCTTTATCTCCCAAATATTTAGGTTTTTTGGCTTCTCTCAAGTTCAATTTTGTAAAATTGACGCAAAGACACCCACGGGTTTCTCTTTAGGACATGATCCCAATTTACAAAAGAGTAAGACAAGGTTAGTGTTTTTCTGAAGTTCAATTACAAGAATTTGGGGTTGTAAGATCTACATCTCTTGTGCTTTTTTGTGGAATGATGTATCATCATTATTGAGTGTGCTCATACTACTTGGAATTTAATTTTAAAAATTGAGATACTATAGTGATGGTGATTATCAATCCTTAACAAAGCCTCTGAGTTCAAACATGAGTGTTATGTTTTTCTTTCTTTGTTTAGTGGATGTGTCTTTGTTATGTTCCTATCATGCACAAAAAATCAACAAATAAAAAATAATGTAAATCATTTGGGATAATATTTTATTCAATTTTTAACCTTTTATGATTCTTTATATTTAGCCAAAAAGAAATTGAATCAAAATAGTTTTCATATTAATAATAATAAAGATAGATTTTTTCATTTTGATGAACTCTTGCAGCACACAATCTAATCAATCATTGATCATATCTAGTTGGGATATCATCCAATATAAAATTATTGAGTTTAAACACCACTTAGGTAACTAACTCATTATATATTACATATATCAAAAGGATAAGATTAGTATCTAATGAAGGTTTAGTAGAAATACTTCAAAATATCTTCCTCACTAGAGGTAAAATTCACACTTTTAGTATTCATATACAAAGGATGCCTACTATCGGTAGGAGAACATATAGAACATCTATACTACATATGAAAAAATAATATCAAATATATTTTTAGACAATTTTGAACTAATGTTCTAGCAGAAGGGATGGTGGGGGTAGCAGAGGTGATAGTGGGGGTAGTGGTCGTATCAACAACGGGGGCAAGGGCAACAGGGACAGTAGAGGCGGAGGTGGTGGTGGAGGCAGTGGAGGTGGAGGCGGCAGAGGTGGAGGAGGTGAAGACATAGGCAGCAACAGAGGTTGCGGTGGGGATAGCGGAGGTGGGGACAGTAGTGGTAGGGGCAGTGAAGGCAGGGGAAATAGATAAGGGAGTAGCAAAGGCGGAGGAAGGGGAAGTGGAGGTGGAGGAGGAGGTAGGGGCAGTGGAGGTGGGGACATTAGAGGAAAAGGTGGGGGTGGAGGTGGAGGTGAAGGAGGAGGTGGAACTTGACTTTTATGAAAGTTTGAGGGTTTAGAGGAAAGAGGATATATTAAGCTTCCATTTATAAAAATGTGACAGGCTTTTATGAGCACTTTCTGGAAAGCTCTGATAAAACATTCCTTTATCAGTGCTAAAAATATAGTGTTGATAAAGAGTTATCTATATCAGTGCTAAAAAATCGTTGATAAATACTTAATTTTAATAAATTATTTATAATTATAAAATTATAATAAATATATTTATTATATTTATAGTTATAATTATAAATAAATATTTATTTATTTATAGTCATAAATATAAATTAATATATATATATATAGTCACGGTGACTCACTGATGGTTACTTGTGTCAGTAACTCGCATCGGGGACTCACGGTGACTCGTATCGGTGACTTTCATTGGTGACTCGTATCAGTGACTCTCATCAGTGACTCTCTAAGGGTGAATCACTGATGGTGACTCACAATAGTGACTCATATCGGTGAGTCATCCAATGGTGAGTCAGGAATGGTAGGTCGCTAATAGTGAGTTAGGACCGGTGACTCACATCGGTGAGTCGTTCAACAGTGAGTCATCCAACGGTGACTCACCGAATAGTGAATCACCAAATATTAGGTCATCTAATGGGGACTCACCCAATGGTGAGTTATTTTGACAGTTTTTCAAAATATTTAGTTTTTCCAAATTTGCCCCTTTAACATTTTATTTGACATAAAATGGGTTTAAAACCACATTTAAGTGTTTTTAAAAATGTTTTATAGGATGTAAAATATATGTTTAATTTTCTAATTTTTAGGAGGTTTTAAGTTATTCAAAATGTGTGGTCAAGATCCAATTTTAATGGGGATTTCAAAACGGTTTCATATCCTTTGAGTCCTGGATATAGTACTTCAAAGACAAACACCTTTCCTTCATTATTTATTTATCTTTTCTCTTGATACTCGAGTTTCTCAGAACCTTTCTTCCCCAAGGAGCCATGCATCTATGTTTCACCCTTGTATTGTGTTTCTCTAGAGCCTTTTGCACCCCATGTTTAGTGCAAGGAGGAGGTTCTGATTGTCTATTTCTTGAGGTAGGGATCCATTCATCCCTCTTATTTGTGTATCATACGGGGTGGGTGTATGAATGTTTCCCATGTAAAGGCAGTTGAATCCAATTTTAATAAATACAATCGAATCATCTTTAAACAAATAAATAGGGGCTGTTAAAAATAATGAATGGTTTTGTTTTGTTGTTTATTGATATTGTGATCTATATGGGCTATGTGCCTACTGAAAATCATGGCCTTTGGTGGTCTTTGTTTGTGCACTCAGGATGACTTGTGATGGATTGTTTTTGATCATGTGTTGAATGACTGTATATATGAAATTTATTAGTTACATATATCCGGTTAAATAAATGAATGCCTCAGGATCAAACTTGTTTTGTGATAACCCCTAAATTATCAAAGTGGAATTAAAGAATGAGTGATTACTAAATATGAATACACCCTGGATTATTTGGTGTGTCTATGTGTTGTGTTTGGTTTTGTTTAGTCTTATGCCTTGTGTGTTTTTGTGGTTTTGGGGTTGAGAGCACGACTATAAGGTGGGATGGTATGGGTGTTGTAATAGAATCACAAGTTGAGAGATTGATTGATTGTGGAATGGATGGGAAGTGTTTGAGCAGTGGGGATGCAGGTTCGGGTTTTGTTATATTTATATTACTGGGTGTGATGGGTGTGATGTTATTATATAGCAGGGTTGTCGGGTTGGTTGTGATGAGGTGTTTTGTGGGGTTTGGATGTATGTTGGGGTTTTTCTTGTTGAGATGAAGGATTGGGTGGAATGACTTTGAAAAATGATTATGGCAGTGGTTGGTATGGGTGTTAAATAGAGTAGAATTATGAAGTGAGTTTCTTTATTGTGGTTCTTTTTCCTCTGAATGGTTTATATTTTGTGTCTTTTTGCATGTTTTGGTTAGTAGTTTTATGGGTAGTGATGGAAAGAATAAATGGATTCCTTAATAAAGAGTGATAATTGGTTAAATGAGTTGGCTTGGGGGTATGTTTGGGTTGTGGCTTATTATGGATGGATTTCATTTATCAACTTCTAAAGTGATTGTTGATGGTGTTAAATAAATTCATTTAGATGTAATAGGAGAGTTGGAAGTATCATAGGGTGGTTGATTATTTGATTAATAACTCATAGGTTGGTCTTGAGTGTTTGATACTATATATACATACCTGTATTTTCCTTGTGTTTTCTATATTCACCCACCCTAGTTGAGCACTATGTGCTGAACACCCCCATTATCATGGGAGAGAGTGTCTTTCCCAAACATCCCGTTGGGAGGATGGATAGTTGGACACCCTCTCTTCACTGCTCCCTCTTCCAAGTGGTGATATTCCAAGATTCTTTAGGTAGGTAGTGGTTCTTGAGGCCCAGGTGTGTGCGACTGAGTTATGGTTTCCCAGGTGTCTTTAGGATGATATGTGTTGTGCTTTCCCATGTGTTTTTTGGATGGGATGTGGTATGTGGCCCAGGTGTCTTCGGGTGAGGTGTAGTTGCGAGGCTTATTTTTTTGTAGGTGGAATTTGATTTGGTATGAGGACCAGGTGTGTGCGTGCGGGTTGTGATGTGGTATCTTCAGAATTGTTAGGATCGCCATGAAGTTTGGGTGTGAGTTCAGATAATCAGTGGGAAAGTGGTGCGGGGTACCCTATCATCGATGTTCTTACTGTATTACTTTACTTGACATGTGTTACTTAGTGATCATGCCTTGGTGAGGTGGGGATGGATAGTATTCCTTGTTAGGTGATATTGGTTATTCTATTTTATCATGGGAGCATTAGTATTCTTCTCCCACTAATGCACGAGTGACTTTGGTTTTCCTACTGAGTATACTTGTATGCTCACCCTACATTATAATACTAATTTTAGGTTTCTATAAGGATTACAGGGGCTGTTCTAGGAATCACTATCTCTAACTTTAGGACAGCTTTCATGTCACTACTTATCATTGTTATTTTAGTTCTTACTTTTGAGTTTTATTATATTTTTCTCAGTTTTACTTTAAACATGCATGTAGGATGGATTTTGATTTTTCTTTTATATAGTGCTTGGAGTTGTTTTGGGATAGACCATCTTATCTCATTATCTTTTATTCTTATAAAATGGGTAATGCCTCACATTTTTTGATATATGTATACCCTTGGTGATTGTATCCACCCTGGGACCTACTGGAGGTAGGACTTGGGGGGTCATTATCTCTCTTCCTTCATTACCAGCTTAGGAGGGGCATATTTGGAGGGAGGGGGTCATGACAGAATGGTATCAAAGGGTTTTTTTTAGATATAGGATGGAATTTGGAGTTAGGTATAATGAGGATTACATGGGTTGGTAGGGAAACAGTGTCAGGTGATCTTGATGCATGACATAGATTAGGGAAGATTGGCTATGAAATGATATTTTAATGCCCCCCCCCCCCTGTGATCCAATGCAAGGAATTTGAGTCTACTGAATAACCAAGTGATACTACACCATTTTCAGGGTAGATACCCTAGGATAGGTACATGAATCATAGTTAATTGTGTTCTAGTTTGAATTGGGAATTTTGGGGAATTTCAAAAAATAATGAGTTAAAATGAATCTTAAATAAAATTCCATACTAAATGGGATTAAGAGTTCCTTGTTTACATTTTTCATCCATGGAACAAGTTTATTTTCTTCATGTAGTATAGGTAGTAGAGGCTCAGTATGCCAACCCAGTTGATTGACAGAGGGTTGACCCAGTGGAGGAGGACGACCGGTGGTAGAAAATGTTATGTGTTTTCTAGCAACAGACTCTGGGTAAGTACGAGGGCAGCGTTTCAGACTTAGAGACATAGAGTTTTCTTGAGGATCTTGTGATCACCTTCATCTTGATTCGGGATTCAATGGAGTACTGGGTTCCCTTGGCGGTGAGACAAATGTGGTGAGATGCATGTTAGTGTTGGATGCTTTACCTGGGGGATAGGAATGAGGCTGATGTTCTGTGGGTCGATTTTGAGAAGGAGTTCCGAGAAGAATTCCTTTCTTTAACCATGAAGGATGAGAAGATGCAGGATCTACTCTCCCTATAATAGGAGAATTCCTTCATTTTTCTCCAGATCTATTTATGGATGAGGAGTATTGTGTGATACGTCTAGAGGAGGCACTTTGTCCTTCTCTCCAGTACGCAGTTACTCCCTTCACCTTTCCGACGTACTTGGAGGTCCATAAGAATGTAAAGGTAGTTGAGAGTATGAACTCGTGAGGAGGAATATTGTGAAATTGGGGTCATCCTAGTTATTTGAAGGGAAAGGCTATTAGTAACAGGTCTCAGGCATCAGGGCCTTCGAGGTTCAGACTGGCGTTGATGCGACCTTAGCAGTTTCCATTTCGACCCTCTAGTCCTCGTGCCTATCCTATGGGCCTAGGGATAGTTTTTTTTATCTATGGAGTTTTTGGGAATATTCAGAGTTAGTGCCCGAAGGTCGTTTGAGCTCAGTATGGTGGAGGTGGGTAGTTTCAGCACCCGCCTCAGCAGCAGTTTCTAGATAGGTCGTTTCAGTAGTAGGGACAACAGGCTCCTGGTCCACTAAGGGGAGACAAAGCAGGTAGAGACTATCCTCTGGGTGTTTCTTAGGGACCTCATCCCAAGTTTGGTCGAGGAGATGATCGTTATCATAGGGGCAGAGCATCTGGGCATGGTCAGTTACAAACCACAATGACAGGAGTTCTAGTAGAGCCGAAGATCATTCGAGGTATGATCAGTTTGTTCAGTACTCTTGTTTGTGCTTCATTTGATTCAGGAGATTCACACTCCTTTTTTCACCCATTCTAGACCATTATATGGGACTAGAAATAGAAAGGATTCCCATTCTCCTGGTGTTGAGTACTCCAGTTGGAGGTTATACCATCTTGTTTCATGTGTGTCGGGGGTGTAGGCTGATGATGAGACTGCATCAATCTCATGGGGATATTTTACTATTATAGATGAAACCATATAATTTCATCCTTATCATAGACTATTTGTACCATGTTCATGCTGTTATCGGATTCTTTCGAAGTAGATTCGTGTTTTTAGACATGGATGGACAACGTGTGTCTTTTGTTGGCAAGCGGAGTTGTCAAATGGCCAGTTGGCATATGAAGCCCCTTCTTTCCTTGATTTCTGAGTTGTTAGCGGAATTGGTGGATGCTGGGATGGAGGAGTTTTTCAACGTTGTTGGGGAGTTCTGGTATATCTTCCCCAAGTAGGTTTTGACTCTACCCCCTTCAATGTGATGTTGAGTTCGGGATAGACTTGTAGTCCGATGGTTCTCTGATTTCGATGGCTCCTTATCAAATGGAACCTTCAGATATGTGAGAGTTGAGGATTCAGATTGATGACCTAATAAATAAGGGATTTATCAGGACCATTGTGTCTTCATTGGGTACTCTAGTCTTGTTTGTGAAAAAAGTGGATGGTGGTATGAGGTTGTGCATAGACTGATGGAGGTTGAATGAGGTAATGGTCAAGAATTTTTACCCTCTCCCAAGGATAGAAGATATTTTAGAATAGTTTATGGGAGAAAGTTGGCTCTCTAAGATTGATCTAAAGTCAGGGTATCACCAGCTGAGGGTGAAGGAAGGTGATATCTTGAATACTACTTTCAGGTGAAAGTGTGGTCACTTTGAGTTCGTGGTTATGTCTTTCAGTGTTACTAATTCACTAGCCATGTTCATGGGGCTCATGAACTCCATTTTCCATGAGTTACTAGACCAGATCTTCGTTATATTCATCAATGACATCTTAATCTACTCAGATTCAGAGGAGTATCATACCGAGCATCTCAAGACTATCTTGGAGGTCCTTTGATGCCACTAGATCTATGGAAAGTTGTCTAAGTGAAAGTTATGGGCATAAGGGGTGCATTTACTTGGACATGTGGTGTCTTTTTAGGGTGTATAAGTGGACCCGTTGAAGGTCTAGGTAGTGTTTTCTTGGAAAACACCCAATAATATTTCATAGGTTTGCAATTTTCTCAGTATGGAAGGATATTACCGAATATTATTATGTGATTTCTCTCAAGTAGCAACTCTGTTGATGTCCTTGACTAGAAAATACCAAGCCTTTTTGTGGAGTCAGAAGTTTCAGGAAGTTTTCGACTATCTGAAGGGGAAGTTGATTAGTGTTCTAGTGATCTTGTTTCTAGAGGAATGGGTGATGTTTGAGGTGTTTTATGATGCTTCCCATATGGGTTTAGGATGCGTTCTGATGCAATAGTGGGTAGTGATCTCTTATGGGTCTAGGAAGTTATGTCCCCATGAATGTAACTATGCCACCCATGATATGGGTCTAGTAGAATTTGTGTTTGTGATGAAGTTGTGGTGGAATTACCTCATTGAAGAACGTTTTGTGGTCTTCATGGATCAGAATATTTTGAGGTATATCTTTCCTAGGGAGATCTAAACTTGTGACAACGTAGGTCGATAGAGTTTCTCTAGGATTATGACTTATAGATCTCTTACACCTCAGGAAGGGGGAACGTCATGGCTGATGCCTTGAGTTAGAATTCACAGAAGGAGGTAGTTCAGGAATCTACGAATTCTTGGAAGGTGATGGAGGAGTTATCTTCCTTTCACTTAGATATAGGAATGGATGGTGATAGAGGATGATTGTTTCAGATTATGGTGTAGTATTCTCTAATACAGAAGGTGGAGGAGTCTCAGTGGGGAGACTTGGAGGTAGAGGTGATGTGCGATCGCGTTGACCATGGTAATGCTTCAGAGGGATGGTTGGAGGATGGTCAGAATCAGATGTTGTTCTCTAGAAGGCTATTTGTTCCAGTGGTGATGCATGAGGGAGTTCTCTATGAGTTTCACATCTCCCATTTAGTGGTACACCCAGTAGTTTCCAAGATGTACCATGGCTTGAGAGACCAGTTTTGGTTTCTCGGTATGAAACGGGCAGTGGTGGAGTTTGTGGTGAAGTGCTTAGTGTGCTAGCAAGTGAAGGCTAAGCACCATGTACCGAGTGGTTTGTTTCATCCCTTGGATGTCCCTAAGTGGAAGTGATATCACATCTCAATGGATTTAATCACAAGATTACCCAAAGCTCAGGGAGGCTATGATTTAATGTGGGTAGTGGTGGATCGGCTGACAAAATTGGCTCACTTCTTAGCGATCAAGGAGTCAGGTTCAATGGATGCCTTGGACAAGAGGTAAGTGGATGATATGGTTTAGATGAATGGAGCTATGAGATCCATTGTATCATATCAGTACACATGTTTTACCTCATGAGTATGGAGGGGATTACATCATGCTTTTGGCACTCAGTTAGGCCTCAACACTGCCATCCACCCTTAGATAGATAGGAAGACAGAATGGACTATCCATATATTTGAGGACATGTTGTGAGCATTCATCTTGGACTTTGGTAGATCTTGGGTGCGAAACTTTCCCTTGGTAGAGTTTTCTTACAATAATATCTATCAATATTCCATTGGTATGGTTCCGTTTGAAGATCTGTATGGAAGACCATGGCATTCGTCTTTATCCTAGACAGAGGTTGGGGAGACAACTATTCTTAGTCCTGAAGTAGTGCAGAGCATGAGGGAGAAGGTTCATCTCATTCATGAGAGGATGAAAGCGTCACATGATCATCATAATTCATATGTTGGTCATAGTAGGAGGCCCTTTGAGTTTGAGGTTGGGGACCATGTTTTCTTGAATGTTTCCCCTCGATGTTGGTAGCGGAGGTTTGGAAGGGAGAGTAAGCTTTCTCTGAGGTTCATCGGACCTTTAGAGGTGTTGGAGTGAGTTGAAAATGTGGAATACCAGTTGGTATTTCCACCGAAGTTGGAGAGGATCCACGACATCTTTTATTTCTCTCATCTTTGTCTATATCTTCACGATGACTCTCATGTCATTGACTAGGGAGAGTTGGATGTGGAAGACGACATGATGTTCATGGAGTAGTCGGTAGAGATCCAGGATCTCTGGTAGAATGTGTTACATGGATAGAACATTCCCTTGAATCTTGTATTGTGGAGTCATGGTGTCCTATAGGAGAGTACCTGGGAAAGGGAAACGTAGATGCATGCCTAGTACCTAGAGTTGTTCTGAGTTTTTTCTTATTATGTTTCCCTTCATAATGTAATGCTTTAACCCTGTTTGTTATGAGATGAGTTGTTTCCTAGTTATAAAATGTGTGATAAAATCATGGCATATAAATAGGGGAGGACCTAATTCCTAATTGATATGCATTAATGAGGATGCGATTAAAACCATTCGGGTGAGTTAGTGCTTCCCGAAGCGGATAGTTACTTGACATAGAGTAAAGAATTACCTGATTCATGTGTTCCGGATGGCATGGTTGTTGTGATTGTGTAGGGTGTCTTGTGGTCAGTTAGGGAAGTATATGTATGATGAGGTGTTCTTGTATGTTGAGTTTTCACTACAACTTTCTAACAACACAGGGTGGTTTATCGTTGAACTTTGGGGTGATTGGTCGGTAGTGGTGTTTCAAGTATAGCGGGAACCTTGAGAGGTATCTCACGAAGTGGTTGTTCATACCCCTCTTTTCCTTCTAGTTTAGTTTTGGATTATTGAGGATGAGAATAGTTTGAGTGGTATCTGATGTAATGGACCTGACCTCCTCGGTCCATTACTTTTTCAAAATCCAGTGTTTGAGGTGTTCTGGATATAACAGTGACTCATTTTAAGATTTTGTCAAAAATACAATTTTTTAATGGTAGCTCATTTGATTTTGGGTCATCCACTAGTAGTTCATAATGGTGAGTCAGGATCAGTGAGTCAAAACATTGACTCACAATGGTGACTCACTAATGGTGACTCACGTTAGTGACTCACAACAATGACTCATACCGATGAGTCATCTGATGGTGAGTTAGGAATGTTAGGTCGCTGATAGTGATTCGGGATCGATGAATCACACCAATTAGTCATCCAATGGTGATTCATCCAATGGTGACTCACCATTGTTATCTCACACTAGTGACTCACTCAAAGGTGATTCATTTTGACAGTTTTTCAAAAATTCCAGTTTTTTCCAATTTTTCCAAATTCACCCCTTTAATGTTTTATTTGACATAAAGTGAGTTTAAAACCATATTTAAGTGTTTTTTAATCCATTTTAAAGGATGTAAAATATCTATTTAATTTACTAATGGTCTATAGGATTTAAATTATTCAAAACATGTGTTCAATATCTATTTTTAATGGGGAGTTCAAAATGGTTTCATATCCCTTGAGTCTCGGATCTAGTCCTTCAAAGCCGGACACCTTTCCTCTATTATTTCTTTATCTTTTCTCTTGATACTATAGAATTATAGAGCCAGTATTCCCTGATGATCTTCACATCTGTGTTTCAGCCTTGGATCGTGTTTCTATGGATCCTTGCAGACCCCATGTTTGGCGTAAGGAGGAGGTGTTGATCATTTGTTTCTTGAGGTAGGGGCCCCTTCATCCCTCTTTAGTGTATCTTATGGCGTGGGTGTACGAATGTTTCCCATTTAAAGTTAGTTGAATCCAAGTTTAATAAATATAATTTAATCATATTTAAACAAATAAACAGGGGATGGGAAAAGAAATACATGCTTCTATTTTTTTGTTTATTGATATTGTGATATATATGGGCTATGTGCCTATTGAAAATCATGGGCATTGGTGGTCTTTGTTTGTGCACTCAAGATGAGTTGTGATGGCATGTTGTTGATCATGTTTTTAATGACTATATATGTGAAATTAATTAACAATTTATATTTGGTTAAATAAATGGATGTCCTAGGATCAAACTTGTTCTATGGTAACCCCTGAATTATCAAATTATAACTAAAGAACGGGCGGTTGTTAAATCGGAATACACCTTTCCTTTCTTGATGTGGATGTGTAATGTGTGTGGTTTTGTTCTGTCTTGTGCCTTGTGTGGTTGTGTGGTGTTGGGGTTAGGATAATGTCTATAAGGTGGGGTGGTATGGATGGTGTAATGGAATCTCATGTTGAGATATTGATTGATTGTGGAATGGATGGGCAGTGTTTGAACAGTGGGGCTGCAGGTTTGGGTTATGCTATGTTTATATTACTTGGTGTGATGGGTGTGGTGTTTTTATATAGTAGGGCTATCGGGTTGGTTGTGATGAGGTGTGTTGCGGGGTTTGGTTGTAAGTTGGGTGTTTTCTTATTGAGAGTAAGGATTAGGTGTAATGACTTTGAAGAATGATGATGGTAGTGGTTGGTATAGGTGTTAAACGGGGTGGAATTGTGAATTGAGTTTCTTTATTGTGGTTATTTTTCCTCTGCATGGTTTATGTTGTATTTCTTGTTGCATGTTGTGGTTAGTAGTTTCTAGGGTAGGCATGGAATGAATAAATATTTTCCTTAATATAGAGTGATCATTTGTTAAATGAGTTTGTTGGGGGGTATGTTTTAGTTTTGTATTTTTGTGGATGGCATTCATTTATCAATTTATGAAGTGACTATTGTTGGTGTCAAATAAATGCATTTAGAGGTAATAGTAGAGTTGTAAGTATCATAGGGTGGTTGATTGTTTTATTAAGAACTCATTGTTTGGGCTTAATTGTTTTATACTATATATACATATCTGTATTTTACTTGTGTTTTCTATACACATCCCACTCTAGTTGAGCACTATGTGCCGAACATGCCCATTGTCACAGGGGAGGGTGTCTTTCTCAAACATCCTGGTCAGAAAATGGATGGATTTCCACCTGTTATTCCCTAATCCCTCTTCCAGGTGGTGATAGCTCAAGATTATTTGGGAGGGTTGTGGTTCATGAGGCCTAGGTGTGTGCGGGCGAGTTGTAGTTTACAAGGTGTCTTCAGGATGACATGTGTTGTGATTTCCTAGGTTTTTTTGGGATATGATGTGGTATGTGGCCCTGGTGTTTGTGGAAGAGATTTAGTTGCGAGGCCCAGGTGTGTGCAGGTGGGATGTTATGTGGTATGAGGCCTAGGTGTGTGCGGGTGGGTTATGACATGGTATATTCTGAAGAGGTGGGAGTGCCAGGATGTTTTTCGTTAGGGTGTAAGAGCATCTAATTAGTGGGAAAGAGTTGCAGGGTACCCTATCATCGATATACTTACTATATTAATTTACTTGACTTGTGTTACTTAGTGAGCATGCCTTGGTGAGTTGGGGATGGCTAGGATACCTTGTTTGGTGTTGTTGGTTCTTCTGTTTTCTCACAGGAGCATTAGTATGCTTCTCCCACTTGTGAACGAGAGACTTTGGTTTTCCTACTGATTATACTTGTATGCTCACCCTACATTATAAAACTACTTTTAGGTTTCCAAGAGGATTACGGGGACCATTTTGGGCATTACTAGCTCGAACTTTGGGACATATATCATGTCACTACTTAGCTTTGTTCTTTTGGTTCTTACTTTGGAGTTTTATTGTATTTTTTGTAGTTTTACTTTAGACATGCATGTGGGATGGATTTTGGTTTTTATTTTATATAGTTCTTGGAGTTGTTTTGGGATGGACCATCTTATCTCCCGGTATTTTTTTCTTATAAAAAGGGTAATTCCTACCATTATTTAAGATTTTTATACCCTTCATGTTGTTCGCCACCTCGGGGCCTACTGGAGGAAGGACTCAGGGGTCATTATCTCTCTTCCTCCATTTTCATCTCAATATGGGCATATTTGAAGGGTGGGGGTCATGATGCCCTCTATAGGTGATTCATATGTGTTCCAAAAATCTTCAAACATCACTATAGGAATCTCTAACTTCCAGAATGAAAGATCCTATCACTTGCATCATTTCCGTTTGATCGCCATAGGAATCGCTTCCAAACTGTTCTCATTGATCTCTCTAGACTCAAGAGTGGATTGTGGAAGAATATCTCCCTCCATTCTTGGGAGTGTTCTTGGAGAGGGATCTCTCTAGGTCTTGAGAGGATTCTCTCCATCTATCATTGTGAAAAACACAAAATGAATTGGTTCTCTTTGAAAATAATTTAATTGGGTTTATATATCAATAAGGTTAGGAATAAATAATTGCACAAGTTTAATTTATTATTTATTTAATCTCTTACAGAATCCCATGTATATAATAATAATATTATTATTATTTCTCAACTTTCACTTAACTTTCAAATTAAAATTTAATATTTTTTATTCAAATAATATTCAATATATATTATTTCTCATTGAACCATTAAACTCTATCGTCCATTCCTTCACAATATTCATCAAGCCTTGAATAATGATTATTTATTTAATAAATAAAAATCACTTCATTATTCACCGATAAATAAATAAATATTATATTCACTAAATAGAAAATAAATATTTATTAAATATTCTGCTCACATAATATTATCTTGAATAAGAGGTGACAGAATATATGCAATCAAGAAAATATGAATAATTATTAAACCATGTTTATGAATAATATTCATTCAACTTATTAAATAATAAATAATAATATATTATTTAACCTAGATTTTGGATATACTTAGTGTGTGACCCTCTAGGACTCTTTCTTAGTGGCATTGGGTGAAGAAGCCTGAAGTCCATGGTTATTATATAACAACATGAACAATTACCCATAGAGAAATAAGCTAATGTTGTAATGACATAATGCTTCATATAAATTCTCACTATGTAATATAATCCATTTATCATGATATCTCTAATAAAGTGAGTTTCATTCTTGTACCATTAACCTATGTGCTTGATGTCTCTTTATTTGAATTTCAAAAAAATATAACTTTCCAATAGAACACCATGGTCCTGGATTTATTTAGGCTATATCATTTCCATTAAAGGGCCTGAGATATAAACTTTTGTTAAATAACAAAAAGGAAAAATCTTTTCTCGCATTATTCATTAATGCAATATTACTCGTGACACACCCAATGTATCCTACCTTACCACAAAGATATGTCATCATGGTTTTCATCAATACATAAAACTATGTGACTTATAAATTAATTAATAACAATGTTAAATTATAAAGATCAATACACACATTCACAGATATAAACATCTAATGACACATGTGAATATGGATTTCCTACTGGCGGGTCACGTTCTCATAATATCCTATACTTGATATTACTAAGGGAATATACAATGATAACTTGCCTCAAAGTCCTATGAATCTCCACCCCCAATATCCTATATCATTTGTGTTCCTAAAATGATATCATCAGGATATAGAACATATATTTGAGAATATAGTCATATCATTTTTGGGTTCTCATCATAGTGAGGAACTGCTATGACCATTTAATGTGACAACTACTTTTGGTACATTATCACATACTATCACTACACCACATTAGTTGTTTAGAAAAGATTTATTACACCTCTACTAAAAAAATAAATGATTTAGCATCGGTTTTCTAAAAACCACATCTAACTATAATCTATTAATTAAAAAAATCACTTATCCCCCAAGACCTACCCTTATCCCCTAAGTCCCACCCTTCTCCCCCAATACCCCATATCCATGACCTTGATCCCAAGCTACCATTGTAGTTTCCCCTCACCAGAACTCTGGTATCCTCTGATCCCTCTAAGCCTGATCCCCCCGAGCCCTCACTGGTGTTGCGATCACCCCTAATCCCCCTGAGCTATTTCCCCCTCCCTCACCCTCACCTAAACCATTACCCTCACCCAATCCATTTCCCTCCCCCGATCCATCTCCCTAACTCAATCCCTATTTAGAGTTGTGGTCACCCTTCATATTTTTTTTCTACTCCCTTCTTCTCTTTCCCCTTATCTCAATTTTTTTACTCCTACTAACACCAACCAATTTTTGGGTTGGGAATAAGGTTCTGGGAAGCTCTAATGATTTGGATTTTGGTTTTCTAGGTATAGGAGGTTTCTTATTGGCTCGATTGTGTAGTCTCTTACTTGTATACATCAACTGGGTCTAAGGGTAATCTTCATATTTCATTTTAGGTTCATGTATTGTATTGAATATGTCACGTTTTTAAGTTTTTATTGGTTATTAGAGGTTAATAATTGATTAAATATACATTGTGAGTTAGGCCAGATTCCATTCTATATCATTATTTTCAATTGTTATGAATATATTTTATCTAGTGTGAAGCATGTTATTTTTATACATTTGGGATGTTAATATTTATTTTGTAGTATTTTTTTACTATTTATAATTAATTCATAATTTAGATAATGTGAAGAATATTATTTTTATGCATTTGGTATGTTAATGATTGTACGATTTTATCTTGCTTCTATTTTACATAATATTATCCATGATTTATTTATTTATTTTTTGTGTTGAATTTTTTAGTACTTATATGACTATTCTTATAACTACTTGGACTCTATTTTTTTACTTCCATTTATCACTTTTCCTACTTAGTAATACTTATGTGTTTTAATTATTTTAATAAAGTGTAGTCACATTGTGATATGTATGGATAAAAGGTGGATCACATTACCAAGGAACACATCTCAGTGTGCTAAGGGTTTGGAGGAGTTTTTAGATTTTTTAATTTCCAATCGATCTGTTGATGGGACAATAATATTTCCATGTCCTAAATTTAAATTTAAAATATTGTTGAAGATATATGAATTTTATAAACACTTGATATTAAAGAAATTCCCTGTTGAATATTTGTGTTGGATTTGGAATAGAGAATCGAATGTTACATAAAGTTTGAGCACTGGTTTCAATCAATAAAATGAGCTCCCAACTTCATCTACAATGGGTAATGAAATGAAAACTTTATAAATGATGATTTCAGCATTGAAAGACAACAAAATCAACATCAAAATATATCATAATAACCAGTTTAGAGTGCTACAAATAGTAATCTAACAAGTGATGTTTTTAGGACTATAAAACAACTAGAACAAGATTGTAACATATCATTGGATCGTCATCTTGATTTTTTGGAGACTAATGTAAGAGAGAATTTCACTGAGTAGACAAATGTGTTTCATGATTTAGTTGATGATGAAAATTAAGAGCTGTATGGTAGATATTTGAAATATTAAAAACTTTATTTTTTACTGAATTTGTATCATATCAAATGCCTATATGGAATTAAAAATAAGATGATGTCCATGATATTGTAATTTTTGAATAATTTATTTCCTGAAGCTAAGATACCCAAATAATTTTATGATATGAAAAAATTTGTTAACAGGATTAGTCTAAATTGTACAAAAATACATGCTTGTCCCAATGATTGTATGCGTTGTTGGGGAGAGGATTCAATCAAACAACATTGAAAAAAATGTTCTTCTTCTAGATGGAATTCAATGGGTGATTTTGGAAGTATGAATCAACATACTACAATAAAGAAGAAGAAAAATAACACACATGCAAAGGTTTTGTGTTACTTCCCTTTTAATCCTTGATTTCAAAGATTATTCATGTCATCGAAAACTGTTGAGCAGATGAAGTGGCATTCTATAGATAATAACAGTGATGGGTTAATGCGATATCCAAAAGATTCATAATCATGGAATACATTTTATTTATTACATCCATATTTCTCATCTGATCCTAGGAATTTTTGATTGGGATTGGTTACTGATGGATTCAACCAACTTTGGACTTTGAGCACCAGTTATAGTATTTGACTGATTATTTTTATCTCTTACAATCTAACTCCATGGATGTGTATGCTACAAATGTATTTTATCATTTTTATGACTATTCTAGAAAAAAAATATGTGGAAATGATATTTATGTATTCTGATAGCCTCTAATTGAAGAATTAAAAAAATTATGGAGCAACAATGTTGAGACATATGATGTATCTTCTAGAAAAATGTTCAAAATGCACGCTACACTAATATGGACCATTAGTGACTTACCTGGACTTGGGAACTTATCTAGTTGAAACACTTACATGTGTTTGGATTGTCCTATTTTTAACATTGATTTTGATCCCAAAAAACTACCTTATAGTAAAAAACTGGTTCTTCTTATGCCATCGAATATTTTTCAATGCATCTCATAGATTTATATTGAACAAGTCAAAATTCAATGGTTCTATTGATCATAGACTGCCTCCAAAGTTGTTGACATGTTCTGAAATATTGGCACAACTTAGAAATGATGAATTATAATTTGAGAAGGTGCATCATTTGAATGATAGTGAGAAACGAGTTCAAAGTTCATCATAAATTGAAATCGGAATGCAATAATGGAAGAAAAAAGTACATTCTTAAAAATTTCATATTGGGAATTTAATTTTATGCGGTATAATCTTGATGTTATGCATATTGGGAAGAATTTTTCCAAAAATTTGATCTTCAAATTGCTTAATGAGAATTTAAAATAGAATGACCATCTCATTGCTCGGAAGGACTTATAAACAATGAACATAAAGCATGATCTCTGGTCAGATGAGAATGGAATGTATGCTCTGACAATTTTTGAAATGAAAAATAGGTATAAAGATACATTCCTTAAAATTTTAAAACATGTGAAGGTATCTGATGGGTATTCAAGTAACATCTCAAGGTGTGTTGACTTAAATCATCCTAGGTTACATGGATTGAAAAGTCATGATTCACATATTTTTTACATTAGTTACTTCCATGGCATTGCATACATTATTACCTAAAAAGGTTACTGTTGTTATACTCCAATTTTGACCATTCTTCAGACAACTATGTGAGAAGCTTCTATAACCATCTGATCTTGAAAACCTTTAGGAGAGATTTGTATTGACACTTTGTGTAATGGAGATGATCTTTCCTCTGTATTTTTTTACTGTCGTAATGCATTTAACTATTCATTTGGTAGACGAAACTAAATTAGGAGGCCCCATATATTATCGATGGATGTATCCAATTGATAGGTACTTTATTTATATGTTTTTCATATTAAGTAAACAATTATTTAAACTTAATTAAATACATTATTATGTTTTATTTATTTTATTTCATATATATATTGATCATTTGAAATCATACGTGAAAAATAAATCTCAACTTGAAGGCACTATTTCTGAAGGCTATTTGGAAGAGGAGTGTATTACCTTTTGTTCTAGATACTTGGATGATATTGAGATAATATTCAATTTTGTTAGATGTGTTAATGACACATCGACTCAATATCAACTATATGGGAAATCAAAAATATTTCCTACTATTTTCCGATTAGTTGGGAGGAGCTCAAATGTTACACTGAAAGAAATGGAATTATTACAGGCACATAGATATGTGTTTCTGAATAGTGAAATTGCATATTCATTAATTAAAGAGAAAAAGATACAAACAAAGAGGCAAATGAGTGGTCATATATGAAATGTGAAAGATATAACAAAATATTTTCATAAATATATTGTATAATGGTTTTCACATCATGTAAGTTCATATATATTGTAATCAATGCAGATATTAGGTTGAAACATATATTTTTTTAAATCTAATAATTTATATTAATTTTTTTAGATCATTAATAATAATACTCAGGCTGAGTTGTTATAAGATTTTAAATTTCTATCTCAAGGTCCTCTAAAACATGCTAGAAAGTTCGATGCTTACAATTTGAATGGCTTTAAATTTCATACAGTCTATTAGGAATAGGGTTTTTAAAATATAGAATAGTTGTATATTTATGGTTTCTAAATTAAGATACTATGGAAAGTTGACTAATATTATCAAATTAAACTACCATGGGAATTGTTTAGTTGTTTTATTCAAATTCAAGTGGGTTGATATTACCAGAGTATTAAAAGAGATTCATTTCAATTTACTTATGTGAACTTCTCTCGCTTTATGGATGTTTGTGACTATAAATTACATGATTCATTTATCTTATCATCACAAGAAAAAATGGTATATTTTGTAGAAGATGTCATGGATGAAGGGTGGAGTGTAGGTGTTCATGTAAAACAAATACTTGTATGATATGGGTGATGAAGTGGAAGATTTGACCTCTGACATTGAATCTCATCAACAATAAGAAACAAACTTATTTTTCCATCATGGTATTAAATATATTAGTCTTTCAAGGGTGGATAAAGTATATGAAGTAATTATAGAGTAGGAAAAAACCTTGATTAAAGGAAAAAATGATTGTATGTGCAGTCATCCATTAATTTATCAACCACTTATGTTATATGTGTAGTCATTCATTATCATAGCTGTGTATATTTTATTTGTATGTATTGTGCATATGTTATCATTTCTAAATTTTTTCTGCATTATTTTTTTTGAAATATATGTCTTGAAGTTAATTTTATTTAATTAAATGATGGGAATTCCAAGGAGGAAGTGTTTTACTGATCCTAGTCGACTCCCAGTCGATGTTCCCTTGACCACACAGATAGATGATTGATGGGTCGGAATAAACGAGGAAAAGATGGCAAGAGGGGGGGTGAATTGCCTTTTAAAAAATAATTAACAAATTAAAAATCAAAGTATAAATGCAGCGGAAATAAAGAGGCAAGACACACGAAATTGATAACGGAGTTCGGCCAAAACCCGGCCTACGTCTCCGCTCCCAACTCAACCGTTGAGAGATTCCTACCGCTTGCTTTTCAATGGTTTTAGCAAGAAACCCACTAGGCTTTGAGGTAGCACTAGGACCTATTACACCTTGCTTTTATTGGTTTAGCAAGAACCCACTTGCTTTCAATGGAATAGCAAGAACCCACTAGCCTTTTTAACGGGTGAAGGCTAGCTCACTGAAAACTCAAGCCCTTTAAAAGGAAAGGCTTGAAGAAACCTCTTCACACCTTAATGGTGGTGTGAAACCCAAAAGAAAGGGGGATGAGAAAAGGGTTTGGGGTTTGTAGGCACAAACCCAAATTTAAAGCTCAAAATAAATAAAACAATAAAACCCGTATGTGAGGAAGACTTGGGCGCCAAGGTATGATGGAGTTGATGTAGCGTTCTCTCCCAAGCTTCTTGAGGTGCTCCTTGGATTGGAAGTTGGATTGGAGCACTTGAGGATCCTTGAAGGTGGAGCGCCGGAGGTTCGCCAAATGTGCAACAATGTGTCCGGGCGCTTGGTATATGATCCGATGGGTGTCCGGGGCTTCGTCAGCCTTTATTTATAGGCATGGAACCCATTGGGGGCCTTCGGAGCCGTTGGAGAAGTCCTCGGAGCTGTTGGAGGCCAAAAGATGGTTGACTGATCAAACCCAACGGCTAGTTTGACTGGGCTACCGGCTGGCCGGTGCAGGGCCACCGGCTGGCCGGTGCCTTGCAAAATGGAAACTTGTTCTGCCCAGGAGCCACCGGCTGGCCGGTGCTGAGGCCACCGGCTGGCCGGTGGTGAGACAGTAGGTCTCACTGTTGGGGCTGGATGCCACCGGCTGGCCGGTGGTCAAGCCACCGGCTGACCGGTGGAGCCTGGCAGTGGGCAATGCCTCTGCCAGGTCCACCGGCTGGCCGGTGCTATCACACCGGTTGGCCGGTGGACTGAATTTCAGTCCACTTGAGAGCTTTCTTGGGCCATTCCTTTGGCAATCTCTTGCCTATCATCCACAACACTTAAAACACAATATTAGATAAATAAGAAGGTGATTGTGATCATGAAAATCAAACAACGAGGGGAACGAGATGTACAACAATCTCCCCCTATTTTGATGATCACAATCACCAAAACAATTAAAGTAAAAAAAAACTGAGATTGAAAGGAAATGCTAAGCATGATGAAAAGGATTCTCCCCCAATCAATCAAGAAATTTCTCCCCCTTTGTGATTATCAAAATAGAATGGGGCATAAAACTTGATTGAGGGAAACGTTGAAAAACTAGATTTGAGATTTGAAAATCAATTGAAATTTTGGAATTTGAAAGATTGAAAATTTGAATAACAGTTTGAATTGAAAGTTTTGAATCAAAAACCAATTGAATTTTGAAATTTGAAACCAAATGAAATTTTTGAAATTGAGAGTTTTGAATACCAAGTGTTGAAATTGAAAGGAAAAATTTTGAATACAAAAAAGCTTAAAAGATCCTAACTCCCCCTAAATAAAAACAATCAATCACCGGGGAGAGGGATTTTGAAAAGAGATGATTTTAGGCCCGGAGAGACTCGCTAGAAGGGATTTTTCAATCCAAACTTGTCTCATAGCGGGTCTTCTCCTATAAAATTCGTCCGAAAAGTAAAAAGACTTGGGTTGGCCATAACGGGCATTTTTACAATTACATTCATAAATAAGGTGCCCGGTTTTCTTACAATAATTGCAAAATTTAAAATTGGAGCTCCCCCTTACAAAAATAGTGGGTGCATGGGAGGAGGAAGCTACATTGGTATATCCTAGCCCTTGGGTGGTTCTAGATATACGTTGGGAACCTAGGAGATTGTTCAAATTTTGTTCCCCTTGGGTGAACTTAGCTAGGGTCTCCCTTAGGTCTTTGATGGTTGATTCCATAGAATCAACATTTGGGAAATTTTGGATTTTTAGGGAGAGTTCCTCCTTCTCTTTGAGAAGTTGGTCTTTTTCGGAGGAAAGTTTTTTGAAAGACTTTTTTAAAGCAACAAATTTTGACGATAAAGTATGAAAACCTTTTTCCAATTGATCTCTAGCATGTGAGAGTTCTTCATATGATAAATGATTGAAAGAATTTGAAGAACTAGAAGACGAGGAAGAAGAGTCGGAAGATGATACCTCATGATTTGCCATTAGGCATTTTTTACCTTGGTCGCTCGAGGAGAAGGAGGAGAATGAAGAGGTGGAGCTATCACTCCATGTTGCCTTTGAAGCCTTCTTCTTTCCCTTCTTTTTGGCCCTTTTCTTGTGAAGTGGGCAAGCGGGTTTGAATTTTTCGTCGAGTTCTTGCTCTTGAGCGGGTTCTTGCTTTGGAGCCTTGCTAGTACCTTCATGGGTTAGCTCTAAATATTTCCAAATGTCATGTGAAGTAGTGCAAGAAGAAATACAATTAAAAACATTACGGTCAAGACCACAATGAAGAGCGTTCATGGCTTTGCCATCAAGATCAAAATAAGCAATGTCATTGGGGGTCCATTTAGACTCATCGGGAGAGGAGAGGGAAAATCCTTGCATAACAATTTTATAAATTGGATAACCAATAATTTTTAAAAAAGTGGTCATGCGGGTTTTCCAAAAAGAATAATCGGTTCCATCAAAGAATGGAGCATGATCCAAAGAAAAGCCTTCGGGGGATTGAGAGGAAGAAGCGGTAGAAGCCATCAAAAAAAAAGGATCTTTAATTTGAAACCGGTTAGGGAATTATTCAAATTTTTCCTCTGATACCAATTGATGGGTCGGAATAAACGAGGAAAAGATGGCAAGAGGGGGGGTGAATTGCCTTTTAAAAAATAATTAACAAATTAAAAATCAAAGTATAAATGCAGCGGAAATAAAGAGGCAAGACACACGAAATTGATAACGGAGTTCGGCCAAAACCCGGCCTACGTCTCCGCTCCCAACTCAACCGTTGAGAGATTCCTACCGCTTGCTTTTCAATGGTTTTAGCAAGAAACCCACTAGGCTTTGAGGTAGCACTAGGACCTATTACAGCTTGCTTTTATTGGTTTAGCAAGAACCCACTTGCTTTCAATGGAATAGCAAGAACCCACTAGCCTTTTTAACGGGTGAAGGCTAGCTCACCGAAAACTCAAGCCCTTTAAAAGGAAAGGCTTGAAGAAACCTCTTCACACCTTAATGGTGGTGTGAAACCCAAAAGAAAGGGGGATGAGAAAAGGGTTTGGGGTTTGTAGGCACAAACCCAAATTTAAAGCTCAAAATAAATAAAACAATAAAACCCGTATGTGAGGAAGACTTGGGCGCCAAGGTATGATGGAGTTGATGTAGCGTGCTCTCCCAAGCTTCTTGAGGTGCTCCTTGGATTGGAAGTTGGATTGGAGCACTTGAGGATCCTTGAAGGTGGAGCGCCGGAGGTTCGCCAAATGTGCAACAATGTGTCCGGGCGCTTGGTATATGATCCGATGGGTGTCCGGGGCTTCCTCAGCCTTTATTTATAGGCATGGAACCCATTGGGGGCCTTCGGAGCCGTTGGAGAAGTCCTCGGAGCCGTTGGAGGCCAAAAGATGGTTGACTGGTCAAACCCAACGGCTAGTTTGACTGGGCTACCGGCTGGCCGGTGCAGGGCCACCGGCTGGCCGGTGCCTTGCAAAATGGAAACTTGTTCTGCCCAGGAGCCACCGGCTGGCCGGTGCTGAGGCCACCGGCTGGCCGGTGGTGAGACAGTAGGTCTCACTGTTGGGGCTGGATGCCACCGGCTGGCCGGTGGTCAAGCCACCGGCTGACCGGTGGAGCCTGGCAGTGGGCAATGCCTCTGCCAGGTCCATCGGCTGGCCGGTGCTATCACACCGGTTGGCCGGTGGACTAAATTTCAGTCCACTTGAGAGCTTTCTTGGGCCATTCCTTTGGCAATCTCTTGCCTATCATCCACAACACTTAAAACAAAATATTAGATAAATAAGAAGGTGATTGTGATCATGAAAATCAAACAACGAGGGGAACGAGATGTACAACAATGATGACCTATCAGTATCCCTCCATAAAACATCTAATACACCCTCTATCTTTACTCCTTCACTATCTCTCACACCCTCCATTCCATCAGCATTTGATACACCCTTATCCAGAATCCCATCAACATCTAAGATAGCACCTCCCCATTTAGCAGGTTCAACAGTAAGGGATAAGGTCATCACTCCTATTTCTTTATGAGGATATTGGGGGGTTAAGGTTATAGGTACATATTTTAATGTGAATAAAGTTATTGAACATTTTTTATACTCCTAACTACTTTTTTCATAAAATATGCAAACAATGTTACCATGGAGAGAAATATGAATAGTTCAAATGTCTAGAATATGAATGGATTGAAGATAGTTGTCCCATTTGACTGTTATAGGGCCACTACGGGTGATGTAATAGGATTATGTGGCTATATTCTAGGCCAACTAGAAGAGGATCTGGTTACCCATCCAATTACATATGTTGATTTTAGGCATATGCCTCAATCTTGTAAAAATTAATTTTTTGATTCACAGATAAAGGTAATTTTAATACATTATGGTGTAATTGAATATCAATATGTTATTAAATTATAATATTTTAAAAATGAATCTATTTGTACATATGTTATTCCACTTTATCATTGATAATCTTATAGCACAAAAGTGGACATTAAAACAATTGGGTGAGAAATGGAAGTATTTTAAATGGAGATTATGGAATGGATTCAGGAATACTTCATTGATCACTTAGAAACTATATGATATGTTACCCAAAGGGGTGCCTAGAGAGAAATGAAAAGTTTTTTTTTTGATATCCATCGTCATGAGAAGCATGTGGTATTGAAATATATATTATTATATTAATATCATTTTACATATATAGATTCATATGAATAGGAGATTACATTGTATACATTACTATTAAATTACATGTTATTTATTTTAGTATGTTTCAAGGAAAAATTCATCAAGTCAAGCTAAGAAAATAATCCCTCACACTACTGGGTCAAAGATCTTTTCTAGAAACATATCGACTCTGGTAATGTTTTTATTAGTTTAAATATTTATAAGATGAAATTATATTTTTCATATATTAAATTATTGATTTATATTTGTTTAATACAATCAAAGAATTTAGGGCACCAAGTATCTCAAACAGAACTGTGATTGTATGTTCATACAAAATCTGATGAGAGTTATGTTAATGAGCCTGCCAAAGAAGTTAGGGTATGAATTCCTTTTTCATTTTAATAAATTATTGTTAGTTGTCACTATGTTAATATTTATTACTTCAAATATGACTGATATTTTATTTATAGGTAAAAATAGAATAACTATGGGATGTTAATCTCACGCAGTCCTTCTCAATATCCCAAGATGATCCATTTGGTCAAGTCCTTGGGAAAGAGCATCATGGTCAAGTTCATGTGATGGATTTATGACCATTACCATCTGAGGAATTTGGTAGAACAACAGGGATTTTAGAAACATCTTCTTATGGTTTTATTTACTCCCTACCTCAATATACTCAAAGGGAGTTTGTTGTAATGAAAATCACAATTTGGGAATAAGGGGATCGTATAAAGATGCAAGATGAAAATGTAATCACTCTTTAGAAAGAATTGATTGAATTATATCAGAAGATGAATGGATCATTTCCCAATGATATTACATCAATGGATGGTAATGAGTAGGTAAATAACACAACTTTAGAATCATTTAGTACACAAACTTTTATTGGTTTTAAGTTTAAATTTAAATATACAACACTGTTTAATTTTCTACATAATTTTCATGAAGGTGTTGGTAGTAGGAAGTGGAGATGAAGATGAAGAGGGTGTTGACCAAAGTTCATTGGGTAGTGATTAGGATTCAATTTTTATTTGAAGATTATGTGTAACTAAACTTATGATAGACTAACACTAATATGGTTATTTAGAAACCATGTTTTGGTTTCTAGTAGGGATATCTATAATTACCTTACATTGCATGAAAATATATATATGCTTGGTTCTTTGGGACTATTTTTTGGATGGGTATACACATTTTTTTTCTAGGTTATGTTTGAGTACATGGTAATATCACGTTATTTTGAAATTTGTAAACAGTTTTCTTAGAATATTTTAATGGTATATCTTCTAGAAAACTCAAGGAATCACAACATCTATGCTTATTGGGTTATTTTAAGATCCATGTTCTTGTATTATCATGTCTTATTTTAGTAATTAATTATATGACTATATAGGATATTTCATAGTCAATTTGGCTATGATGTATTAACTTAAATTCCTCTAGGTGATAGGTCAGTGGAATGCATGAACATAGACGATTCATGGATTAAATCACTTACATTAACTTGTTTCATATAGTCCATGATAATTTCATTATTTTATTTCATATGGATATCAAACTTGAATTGGTTTTCTAAGTCTAAGGAGGTCTAGTGGTGAAATCTTAATAGTCTTACCATTAGGATTGAACTTAATGGTGAGGATACGTTGAAGGGTTGAAAGAAGATCACTAATATAACTTGTGTTTTGGGATCTAATTTTGGTTCCTCTTTATGTCATGATAGTTTCAACTGGTTTTTCTATTCTGATATTTGGATGGTACTAGTAGTAGTGAATGTGGAACACCAATCAATGTGAATTTTTACTGTTTTGTATACATTTTTAGTTGTGGGAGTGAATTCTTCAAGCCCTTTGCATTGGATTTTCCTAAACGCTATAGATACTTAATGTTATCAATGTAGTACATTAGAAACTCATCGAGTTGGTGTATTTAATTAAAAATCAAATGAGGAGTGGATGTGTGTAGAAAATATAGTGATTATTTATATCTTGATGTGTTATATTTTCCTAGTGTACTTATTTCAAAAATATATTTTAGTGACATTATTTTTCCCATTGTAGGTTTTCCCCGTGATGCATCGTGTGTCCATATTTAGAGAAATGTATGATCATCCATGTCAACCTCTAGTATTCTAATTTCAATTTCCATTTTGTTTAATATTTATTAATAAAGGAAATTATATATTGTTTTTGTATTCCTGTGATTGGGTAACTATCAAAAGTATAAGGTAGGGAAGTTACCCCATAATGTCATCTGATCTCTATTGTATAATTCATTGGGACCATGTTGATCTTGAGTAAGATATCCCATCAGGTTCTCTATGTGTATCATATCATGGTACATTCATCAGAAACTCTTTCTATGTAATCATGTAACATCAGTTAGTATATTATAGTATCATTTTTGGTCTAATATAAAAATTCAGAATGGGACACCATTATGCTACACTAGCAACCCTAGCTTTTTTATACACACCTCCAACCTCTAGAATTGCGATGAAGAAATTCCTAATGTAAGGGATAATGTGACACCACTAGTATGTGTTTTACCCATTTTTATTGTTAATTTTTATGTTATGATATTTGTTGGATTAATTTTATGATTTTTTGGGAAGGGATGTGGTTATATAAGGATTTGTTTGGCTCACTAGGCTTAACTAAAACTTGGTGGACACCATTGTGTAAATCATGGTTTGAGTTGTGTTGCTTCTATGGGTGTGGCATCTGACCATTGTGGTGATTGGTATTCCATGATGTTTTAAATGGTTGAGGATTCCATTTTAGATAATTTTTTTCATAGTGAAGTTCCTCTAGTAAAAACATGTTGGACGACTATGCTTTGGGATATTGGTGTAGCATAATAGGGAGAAATAAGTGGTTTTTTCTTAGTGTAAGGAACACTATGCTCAAGCTCATGGGTGTCTTACCGAGTGGGGTTCATTTTAATTCCATAAAAAATGAAATGGTTATTGTGAATTATTAATGGGGTGACCATGGTATACTAGGCTAAGTGAATGTTGATATACTGTTAGAAAGATGGTTTTTTCATTGTGGGTTCCACTTTGGTTGGGTGACACATAACTTGGTGTTAGTTCGTGGCGTGGGTGAATTAGTTATAGTGTGGGTTGTTTCCTAGAAATAATTTTTTTTAAAAGGAAATGTATATTTTGGTGTGATTTATTTACATGGTTTTATATGGATTATATGTTTTATTTTCAATAGACAAGATATTGCCTTTTCTTGTTTAAACGGTGTGTGTCGTAAGTATTGGTGAGTTTTCATATGGGTATATATACACTTACCCTGTATATTTTTCATGGTGTGTATGAATTATTAAATCCATATAATGTATTTAAGGTATGAACTCTTACCCATCTATAGGAGTGCATTATTTATTTGGTTCTTAGGGATGGAACTGGGAGTGTGGAAGTATCAGTATTGTGGAGCATGGGGGCATGATGTGTTGGCACTTTTTCACTTCATTTTTTCTTGATATTATAGTGTTATTTGTATATTTTGTTATATGATAAGACTCTAACTATTGTTTTAATTGGTATTATATACTAGAAGTTTTTCATTCTTTGATTAAGGAATCACACACACACACATCTATTTTTGTTTGGTTGTTCTAGGGCTAAAGATTCTACAGTTGTATTTTTTTAAAAGTGATATAGAGTGTAAATTTAAACCATTTTTATATATTCAAAATTATTTCTTAGTAGTGGTTTCTCCTCCCAAGAAATTTTTAGGGGATAATGGTAGTTTAAACCACTGTTATATCCTCAACATTGTTTTGGAGGAGAAACTGCCACTAAACAAACATTCTATGATAGTTCCTAGAAACTACTGCTAAATGGATATAACCAACATGTGTTGGATGTCGATTCCAAATTTAGAGGTGGTTTTTGGAAACCATCATAGAACCATATAGAGTCAGTTTAAACCACCACCAAATCAATAAAAACTGTTGTTATCAGTCGATTTTGTTATAGTGTATGTTATGCATAAGAACAATCATGATGTGAAAAATATTTTATTAATATTCAAAACTATAAATAAAGGTTATCATAAAGTACACAAAATTTGGTTCTAGGGCATCAACCCCAATAGTAAATACATAGGTCCATAAGATATCTCCTCCCTCTACTGAATCAAGATGTATTACAAACCCAGATAGGGCGTGTCGCAAAACACCTCAAACTTCACACCCTCCTTAGGAAACCAAAGCAATGGGGAACTAATAAATCTCTCCTTAATATGGATTAATGTCTCTTATAACTGATTAATCCCTACAAAATCTTGGTCCTTTTTGGTCAAAGTTTTCAGTGATGCGAGAATACAAGAAAAGTCAGACACAAAATTATGATTGTAGCCTGCAAGACCAAGGAAACTACAAACCTCATACATGTTATTAGGTCATGAACAAGAAAATTCTTTGATATTTTATTATTCCATGACCAAACCCTACTAAGATACCATATTCCTAAGGAAGAGAACCTCTTACATCCAAAACTTTCACTTGGACAAATTTTGATAGAGCTGATGATGTCGAAAAACCTGCAAGACATCTGAGAGATGATCAATGTGATACTCTCCTAAATTTGAGTATATAAATATTTCATCGATTAACATGACTATGAATAGGCCCATAAACTCGTGAAATATGGATTTCACAAGCCCTATGAACATAGTTGGTGTGTTCATGACACCAAAAAACATGGCTATGAACTCGAAGTTCTCATATCTACACCTGAATGTAGTATTTGGGATATCCACATATTTTAATCTCGTTTAGTGATATCCATACCACAATTTGATCTTTAAAAACCAACTGGGTCCCATCAGATGGTTTAATAGATCATTAATCCTTGGAAGGGGGTAATGATTCTTGATCGTCACATGATTCAACCTTTGATTGTCCATGCAAAAACTCAGGCTATTTTCTAACTTCTTAGAAAACAACACTGAAGCACCATAAGGAGTTACACTTATCTAGATGAAACCCATATGCATTATATAATCAACCTATAGTGTCAAATCATGCAGCTCCGTATGATCCATTTTATAAGGAGTCATCAAAATTAGTAATGTGCTCAGTTGCAACTCTATCCCAAACTCGATGTCGTGTCAAGGGGGTAGGGTCAAAACCTCATCCAAGAAGACATAAAGAAACTTCTCCATAACCATAGAAACATCCTTTACTTGGGATTCCACTACCATATCTACCAACTAAGATAATAGGGGCTCCACTTTCCTACAACTAATCCAATAACACCTCTCTCCAATGAATGCCACTTACTGGTCCTCTATAATAGAAAAGGAAACTCTCCTCCAAAAATAATAAATGAATGAACAAATGGAATAAAACCAATCCATGCAAAGAATAATATCATATGAATTTTCTTACAAAAAAAGGAAATCCACCATTGAATGGTGTTTCTATATCACCATTCTACATCTTTGGAACACATCAAACAAAGCAGTCTGACCTCCAACTACTGTGGATAACACTAAGGGAATGGTATCCACCTCCAATCCCAAATATTGGACCAAATTAGGAGAAAAAAATGAGTGTGAGGCTCCTAAATCAAACAATACACAAATAAGGTTAGATGATAAACTGAACGTACCTTAGACAACCACTGGCCCTATCGGAACTACCTCCATCACATGCATCTTCCCAGACCCAACTCTTATGCCTCCCTTATGATAGAATTAATGAACATATTATGGTCTAGGTAACTAAGGAAAGGGACCATTACAATGTTGTACTCTACCAAATCCCTCCACCCTTAGCTGCTAAACAAACATCAGTGGTCCCTACTATTGAAACTGCCTCAGAGGAAACCGTTGTTGCTGCCAAAAAGGGGTCGAACTGCCCATATGAAAGAATCCTCCCTGAGATGTTAGACACTAATTTTGGTTGTTTCCATTATCCTTGAATATATATCATGAAAATGGTAATCATCAGTACATTCTCAGGATCCACATTCCCCAAACATCATGTAAAATTCTTCGGAGGTCAACTCCCCACTAGTCGGAACCCCGACTGTCTAAATATTCACAATTCACTATTTAGAGCCCCACTCCTCAAGATTCCTTGTTAGACACTTTATTTAGGATAATATCCTAGAGAAATAATCCTCTTAATAACATATACCTTATTATAAACCTCCAGATATATAAGAACTGTACATGGGGTGACCATATACCTGATTGATGGGCATAGCGCCTCCTCCAGATGTTGCACTCTAGACTCCTCATCTGGAAAGACATAAGGGGAAAAGTATAGGAGGTCCTTAAACTTGATCCCAAGATACCAAACATAAAGGATCCCCTTCTTAAGGGAGAGAAACGTTTTCCTCTTGGCCTCCTTCATCATCAATGAATGGAACTCTAAACAAAATTTCTTTTGAAAGTGTATCTATGACACATATGCCTCTTTTCGGTCACCAAGATACAACATCCACCATTTTCACATAGATCCTCACATCTAGATAACTGCCAATGGTACCCAAAACTCATACCAAGCTAGAATCAGACTAAAATTGATCTCAATCTCCTCCAACCAGCACTTTTTCTCTAGATTAGATATGCTCTCATCATACTTCCCCAATCCTTTCCATTGAAAGTTATGCAAGATCCTCCGACAAGCCTCATCCTACTGTGTCTGTTTGATACTCCAAAGATCAACCAGATGGGCCTTTCAAACCTATACTACCTGAGAAACACATGAACTATGACTGTGATCCCTTCATAGAAAGTAAAGATAAACCCAAATCCTGGTAGTATAGAATTTTATAGGGTTTATTTAATCAATTCATTTTAATTTCCCAAAATCTCCCAATCCAGAAATGAATAAAATCAATCATAATTCCTATATAACTCCTAGGTCTCTACTCTATAAATAGAACTACCTCACTTGGTCTTTCAATAAGATCAAAGTCCTTATGTCGGATCATGGGGACCCTAAAATCTCATGTCCTAGTCGATCTCTGTGACCTATGTCACACACCAAGATCAACTGTCACCATTGCTCGTAAACACATTTTTAGTGTTTTAAAACTCTAAAACATGCATGTAATAATTAAAAACATATAAAAATCTCATAATTGTGTGAAATTATGGGAAAAAATCATTGAATCGTTTTTTATGTTTACGAGCAGACGACATGTCAATCTGATGTGTAGTGTTATAGAAATGGCCAAATAAATAGTTTTTAATGATATAATAGTCTTTAAAAAAGTTTCATAGGATCAAAACCAAGAAAAAATCTTATATTACTATGTAATTATGTGAAAATGAACATATATTTATTTTTGAAATATAGGAACTGATGCTACATCAATCCAAATTGTGGCTTTCTTGGGATGCCCGTAAAATAATTTTTAGTATTTCGAAACTCTAAAACATGTGTAATAATAAAAAAACCATACATAATGACTTCAAATTGGTGTGAAATTATAGTATAACTATTTTTGAATCAATTTTTACATGTAAGGGAAGAATAAATATCAATCTGATGCGTGGTTTGCTCAAAATGATCAAATAAACAGTTTTTAGGGATATAAAAGTCCTTAACACTACAGAAAATATAGCTTTTATCAGCGCTAGAAAAGGGTATTAATAGCGCTAGAAAAGCGCTGTTAATAGAGACAAAGATAAAGGGGGGTCCCTTTTATCAGTGCTCAGAAAAGTGCTGATAAAGGTCCCTTTTATCAACGCTAAAAAATCTCTGATAAAAGGTGTCTTTTATCAGTGCTAAAAAATGCGCTGATAAAAATGTCCTTTATTAGCGCTTTTTTAGCGCTGATAAAACACCCCATTTATCAGCACTTTCTTTTAGCTCTGATAAAAGTAAAAAAAATAAAAAAAATAAGTTAAAAATAATATATTACTACGGAGAGCTTTTAATAGCGCTTGACCCCCCCTTTATCAGCGCTAGGCAGAGCCCCCTCCCTCTCACCTCGCACACTGCACTTACCCGCGCAACCCCCTCCCACTTGCTCGCGTGCCCCTTATTCTACCATAACTCAAACCTGATACCTCCCCCCTTGTGTGAATGCACCTTTACCACTAAGAAATTTAGTTTTTTCCTCCATTTAATGATATATCTATTTATTTATATATATATATAGTTATATTTATTTGTATATTGTATAGATTCATATTAATATAAATATATTTAGTTATATTAATGCATATATATTTATTAATATATTAATATATATATATATATATTCGTATATTAATATATATTTATATCTATATATATATATATTTAGTTATAATTTTTTATCTGTATATTTATTTGTATATTAATATATATTTGTAAGATTAGTTTTAAATACATTTATAAAATGTATTTTTTATGTGTGTTTATAAATAAATAAATAAATACATACATACATATATACAAAACACACGCACACACACACACACACACACATATATATATTTACGAATAAATACATATATATGTGTATCTGAAAATCCATAGAATGTTAAAACGAGCATAAATTCTAATCCAGAAGTTAATTTCAACTCCACAACTAGTTAAATCAAAGAAAATGAAAAAATATTTGATATGATATGTGTTACAAGCCTAGAGGACATCCAGATCAAAAGTTATAGTTGTTTGAATGTTAAAAAATCAGGGTATCCCGACTAAAAACTCAGTTTTGGAGGCCTTTGGGGACTTTTTTGGCCTAAAAAATGTGACAAAATGCTCCCTTAAATTATTAGCGCATAGTGCTCATAGAAATATTCGATTTAATATGATGTAGAGCTCAAACGGACACCCGGATCAAAATTTATGGCTGTTTGGAAGTTTGGGTTACATTTTCAACTTATTTTAGATCTTTTATTAATTTTTTTGATTTTTTGTGTCTTCAAATTGTTATTAAAAGATTATTAGTCGATGATAATTAGAAAATTATTAATTAATAATATTTTTTAAAATATTTTAAATCCATTTTCACTAAATTTCTTATATATTAAATGTAATAGTCTATTTATACTTATTTAAAACATATTTAAAAAATATATATTATATTTATTTCAATATAAATATACTTATATATCAATATATTATTTTTCATGAAAAAATATTATTTTTTGAAATATAAACTTTATCAGCTCTAGGAAAAAGCGCTAATAAAGCCCCCCCTTTATCAGCGCTACTAAAAAAAGTACTGATAAAGGGGTCCCCTTTAACAGCGCTAAAAAAAGCATTGATAAAGGGGGTGTCTTTATCAGTGTTATAAAAAAGCACTGATAAAGGGTCACTTTTAATAGTACTTTTTTAGCAGTGATAAAGGGTGGCGCTGCAGAAACCTAGTTTTGTGGTAGTGTAAAAATGTGCATTAGGGGGAAAACATGGAAAATGACCTCAAATTGATGTGAAATCATGGATAAGTAACCATATGTTTATTTTTTAAATATAGGAACTGACTCCACATCAAATCAAGTAGTGGTTTTCTTGGGACGTATGTCAACTCATTTTAGTGTTTTAAAACTCTAAAACATGTGTGTAATAGTAAAAACCATAATGAAAGACCGTATATTAGTGTGAAAATATGGTAAAAATCTCATTAAATCATTTTTTATGTGTAAGAATATATGAAATGTCAATATGATGTGTGATGTGCTAAAAATGACTGATTAAGTAGTTTTAATGATATAATAGACATTAAAAATGTTTTTCAGAGGGTCAAAATCAGAAAAACAACCTAAAATTGTCATGAAATCACAAGAAAATGACTGTAGATTGATTTTTGAAATGTAAGAATAGATTCCACGTTAATCAGAGTGGTGGTTTTCTTGGGATTCTCATAAAAACTTTTTTAGTATTTTAAGACTCTAAAACATGCGTGTAAAAGTAAAAACCATAGAGAGTGACATTGTATTTTTGTGAAATCACAAGAAAATTTCTGTTGACTCATTTTTAATGTGTACGAATAAACGGAACATTAATCTGACATGTAGTGTGTTCAAAATGATTGAATAAATGGTTTTTAATGATATGAAACTCTTTAAAAATATGCATTAGGGGGTTAAAACCTAAAAAATGGACTCATATTTCCATGAAATCCTAGTAAAGTGATTGTAGATTGATTTGTAAAATGTAAAAATTGACCCCACATCAAACCAAGTGGCAGTTTCTTCAAGATGTATGTAATTGTATTTTTAGTGTTTTAAAACTCTAAAACATGTGTGTAAAGGTTGAAACTATGTAAAAAATATTCTATTGGAATGAAATCATGAGAAAACTATCATTGAATCATTTTTTATGTGTGTGAGAATATTAAATGCCAATATGTTGTGCGATGTGCTTGAAATGGATGATTAGTATTTTTAATGATATGAAAGTCTTTAAAAACATGGTCTAAAGTGAAAAAATACTAGAAAATGACCTTAGATTGTCATGAAATAATAGGAAAAAAACTGTAGATTATTTTTTAAAATTTAAGAACTGATGCCACATCAATCTGAGTTGTAGTTTGTTCAGGATGTATGTAAACACATTTTTAGTGTTTTAAAACACTAAAAAAAGTGTGTAATGGTATAAACCATAACAAGTGACCTCACATTAGAGTGAAATCATCAGAAAAAAATTCCTTGAATTATTTTTTATTTTTATTAGTAAACGATACATCAATATGACATGCAATGTGCTCAAAATGGCCGAATAAACAATTTTTAATGATATAAAAGGCTTCAAAAACAAGCGCCAGTGTGTCAAAACCCAACAAATGGCCTCATATTATCATGAAATAATAAGAAGATGAACATATATTGATTTTCGAAATATAGGAATCAATGCCACGTTAAACCGATTAGTGGTTTTCACAGGATATCTGTAAAAGTATTTTTAGTGTTTTAAAACTCTAAAACATACATGTAGAAGTCAAAACCATAGAGAACGAACTCAGATTGATGTAAAATCATTTAACAACTATTTTTTAGTCATTTTTGACATGTATGGGTAGATGGAACATCAATTATACATGTGGTGTGTTCAAAATGACTGAATAAGAAGATTTTAATGGTATAAAAGACTTTAAAAATATTTGTCAGCAGGTCAAAACCAAGAAAACAGCCTCAAATTCCCATGAAATCATAGGACAATGACCATTGATTAATTTATGAAATGTAAGAACTGACACCACATCAATCCAAGTGGTGGTTTTCTTGAGATATACACAAACACATTTTTAGTATTTTAAAACTCTAAAATATGTGTGTAACAATTGAAACCATAGAGAACGGCCTTAGATTAGTGTAAAATCAGTGTACAGCTATCGTTGAATCATTTGTGACATGTAAGAGTAGATGATACATTAATCTGACATTCAGTGTGCTCTAACTGATCAAATAAGTTGTTTTTAATGATATAAAGGTCTTTGAAAACATGTGCGAGAGGGTAAAAACTAAGAAAAGGACATCATATTTCCATGATACCATAGGATAATGATCTTAGATTAATTTGTGAAATATAAAAACTAACACCACATCAATCTGAGTGGTGGTTTGGTCATGATATCCATATTTTTTCATGTTTTTAAACTCTAAAACATGCATGTAACTGTCAAAAGCCTAGAGAAAGACCTCACATTGGTGTGAAATCATAGGAAAGATGTTTTTGAATCATTTATGATGTGTATGAATAGATGAAAAGTCAATCCAACATTAGTTGTGCTCAAAATGACCGAATTAGCAGTTCTTAATGGTGTGGAATTCTTTAAAAACATGCGTTTGGGGGGTCAAAACCTAGAAAACGACCTCAAATTTCCAAGAAATCATCAGATAATGATTGTAGGCTATTTTTTAAAATATAGGAACTAACACCACATCAAACCAAGTGGTGGTTTGGTTGGGATGTCCATAAATACATTTTTAGTATTTTAAAACTCCAAAGCATGCAACTAATGTTCTAAACCATATCAAACTACCTCAAATTAGCGTGAAATCATGTGAAAATGTCATTGAATCATTTATTATGTGTAAAAGTGGAAAACACATCAATCTAATGTGCAGTGTGCTCGAAATGATCGAATAAGAAGTTTTTAATGATATAAAAGTATTTAAAAACATGCATCAGAGGGTCAAAACCAAGAAAACGACCTCGAATTATTGTGAAATCATAAGTCAATGGTCATATATTGATTTATGAAATGTAGGAATTGACACCACATCAATCCAAGTAGTGGTTTTCTCAGGATATCCATAAGCACATTTTTAGTGTTTTAAAACTCTAAAACAAGTGTGTAATGGTCAAAATTATGGAGAGCGGTCTCAGATTGGTGTGAAATCATAGGAAAACTATCATTGGGAACTACTTAGAATATTATAAACTCTTCCATTTCAGGTTATGAGAGTTAAATCATACCTTCAATAGGAAAATTTAAAGTTTTCAAAGTGTTCTAAGTGATTTTAGAGGCTTAATTTCCTAGAGAATTTTCATATCTTCATTTAATTTGTGATATGTGGGCTGATATATCATTCATTCTATACTGAAATTTCACATGTTTGATTAACAAAATAACAAATGTTATGTGCAAATTTCATAATATGTTTTGTGAATATTCTTTTTCATGTTCCTTTTCTTAAGTGTTCTCGTTTGTATTGCAGGCGATAGTCGTGAGTAGGCATAAGGTTGACTTTTCTGATCCATGACACTCTTTCAGAAAGTAATCGTGACAGTGTGTAGTTTTTGTGGTATGATTAAACATCATCATTGATTCTATTGTAATTTTTATTTATTTTGTTCAGTTCTGATTTCTATCTTATTTTTATTTTAATTGATATAATGGTGATGCAGCCAGTTTCGCATATGTTGAACCTAATTATAGAGGTGGCCATATGTAGTGGAGGTGGAGAGATGGGTGTGATAATTGTGGACTTATGCAGTGGAGGTAGAGAAGGATTTGGTTGAGGGTGGATTTGGACTTATTTTGTATGTATATGATGACTGAGATTATGACTGATGTTTGTGGAGTTATGTAGTGGAGTTCGAAATGGATGTATGTTGTATATATGTGATATTTATATAATTGAATATTCAGGTTTTTAATTAATTAATATTTAGTTAAATTGCATGATATATAATTTTTTTAATTATATTTGTAATTAGGATTTTTAGCATCAATTCATATATTCCGCCCCTAATAAATTAGCAGCGATTGTTTTTAAAATTCTTTTTTTTTTGTTTAGCGGTGATTAAAGTGAACCATCGCTAAACACAAACATTGTTAAACTTTTTAGAGGTAGTTAGTTTATCACCCCCATTTATTAAATAAAAATTGTTACGATAAAAACTGTAGCCAAATATAAGAAAAATTGTTACAAAGAATAGAAAAATGACATTTTCCTAAACTACCGCTACAAAATTCCAAACCGTCGTGGTTTGATTGTCAGCATTGAAATACACATCAATTTAAATAGCCACTGCTAAATGTTTTGTTAGCAGTTTAAACCGCAGCTAAATAAAAAAAAACCATTGTTAGATGTTGTTTTTCTTATAGTGCCCCATGCATTGCTTTTGTCGTCTCGTCCATCATCCATTGTCAGTACCACATTTCCCGCATCCTCCTTCACTGCCAGTGACTCGCTCACCACCCCTCCAATGTTGTCGTGCCCTCCCCTCCTTCGATGTCTGCTTCCACTACTACTGAATCACGTTTATTCTGGACTACACTTTTATCAACATCGGCTAAAATGACCGATAAATGATACCTTTATTAGCGTTTTTTATGGTGATAAAGGAGACCTTTATCAACGCTTTTAATAGTGGTGAAAAAACAATAAATATATATATTATTAAAAAAAAGATATTTTAATATAAATTAAATATTAACATTAATTAATAATTTGCTAATTAGTATTGAGTAATAGAAATTTAACAATAATTTCATGATAGAAAAATTAATAAATTAATTAAGATATGATGAAAAGTTGAAAAAAAGAGTTCAAACTTAAAACAATAATAACTTTTGATTTTGATGTCCGTTTGAACTCCACAAGACGTCAAATTGAAACTTGCAAAGAGATATAGGACGTTAAAACTAGGGGGGGCTCATTCCCTGTTTTTACTCAGTCAAAAAAGGCCTGAAAGATCTCTAAAACTGAGTTTTTAACATTCGATGAAATTTCAGTTTCGTTTAAGAGATTCTTATCTTTTTTCAATGCAGACCAAATTTATTCCCCGAGTTTACATTCATATGGATATTATGGTGCTCATATTTTATCATTTTTCATATTACAGTTGTATATATACATATTTGTATATATTTACATATAAAAATTTAATTTTTTAAATAAATATTTAAAGAAATTCACATATAAAATATCTTTTTAAATATATAAACAACATGTAAATAAAAAAATCTATTTAATTTAAAATAAAAATTTATCCATTTTATTTACCTTGTAAAAATGTATGAATACGTGTATACCTATACAGTGTATATATAATGTTTATGTATAAATATATGTGTGTATGTATTAACAAACACATATATATTTATGTATATATTCTAATATATGTAAATGAATATTGATATATAATATATTTAATTAAATGTAAATATATATTACACACACATATCTGTGTGTGTGTATAAGCGCGCGCGCACACACACACATAAACATACACACACACAAACATATATTTTATAAATGTATTTAAAAACAATTATATAAATATATATAAATATATGAAAAAATATATTGATAAAAAAGATATATGTGTATATATATATATAAATAGATATATCATGAAATATAGAAGAAACCAAGATAGAGCATTGATAAGGGTGTTCCCTTTGCACATGAGTCCCAGGTTCAAATTCAAGTGTGTGCGACTTAGTAGGGAGTGGGGCAACGCTGATAGGGGGCTCCGTGCATGAGCAGGAGCATAGGCTAGGGCAGAGCACGTTTGGCGTGCATTGATAAATGGTGGGTGAGGGTTGATTGGGGGGAGGGGGGGCGTGATCGGAGTATCTAATTAATTTGAAAAAAAAATTGCGTAGGTTTATTAATGTTTTTTAGCGCTGATACACACACCCTTTATCATTGCTACAAAGACGCTACAAACACTTTTATAGCACCGACAATGCCCATTTTATACGCTAATAAAGATCATTTTTGTAGTAGTGTTCCAAAGCAACCGTCTTTATGGTGTGGAGAACTTAAAAAATAAACAAAAAATTGGCGGCGACAACTTTTGGCATTAGCCAATAGGTATGCAAAAATAGAAAAATGGGTTTTCTTAGATTTTTTTGGGTCCTCGTTAAATTTATTTGTGAAAACGGGCCATAAAATAGTGAACTATATTTCATGCTTTTGCCCAAATCCGGGAGATGCTAAAATCGTTAAAGGGTTTCAGGCTTTTAGTATTCTGGTTGAAACAAAAACATGAAACAATTTCACGCTTTTGCTGTTTTTTTTAAATGGTTTCAATTTTCTTTTCTTTTCTTTTGTTACACACACACATATATTAAACAAAATTTTAAACTGCATTTAAAATACTGTCATTTTAATTGGAATTAGTGCATAGTTAATTGTAATTAGTAATTAATTAATTAATTAATTAATTGTAATCAGTAGTTAATTAACTATAATTAGTATTTATATAATTGTAATTAGTAATTAATTTATGTTTACTTAATTGTAATTAGGGATTATTTAATTGTAATTAGTAAATAAATTAATATCAATTAATTATAATTAGGAATTAATTAGTAATTTGTTTATTATTATTTAATTAGAAAGTAGTTTATTATTAATTAATTATAATTAGGAATTAATTAATTGTATTTAGTAAATAAATTAACGTAATTAGCAATTAATTAACTTTAAATAATACCTAGTTAATTTAATTAGTAATTAATTAATGAAGTAATTAATTGCAATTAGTAAGTAAATAACAATAATTAGTAATTATATAATTGTAATAAACCTTAATTAAATAAATATATATATAAATAAATCTTAATTAAATAATATATATATATATACACACACGCATTGTAAATGATCCCCGTAATCCTGCATCAGACCCGGGTTGGGTGTGAATTTCCATTGGCAGGTGGTGACACAGACAGGCGGTGACGCATGCGTGACGCAAACATGACGCTGCGTTGGGCATTTAGGCTAGTTTGTGGGCCTTTGGGCCATGTAATGAGTTTTATGCCCATTGGGCATTCGTGCCATGTATTAAATAAATAAAACTTGACGGGACGACTATCCCTTGGCGGAGTTATTGCCTGCCTTTCCGGCCTATGTGTGTGTTGTATATGTGTTTAATGTAATTGTACCCCTAAGCACCCAATATATACAATATTTATATTTATATATTTATAAATGTTTATTTATAAATAATTTTAAAATACATTTAAAAATATAATAAATTGTTAAAAAATATAATTTATTATATATTTTTATATTTAAAACTATAATAAACTATTAATAATATATATATATAAACCTTAATTAAGCAAACAATTGAGATTTATTTATACTAAATTATTAATAATAAAATTATCAACAATTAATGTTTATATATATTTAATAAGGTTTATTTATATGAATATAATTAATTTTAATAAGGTTTATATATATATATATATATAAATAAATTTAATAAGGTTTATTTATATATTTAAATAATTATATATAAATTTATAAATTTTAAATATAAGGTTTATTTATATTTAAATAATTCTATATAATTATAAATATAAGGTTTATTTAAATATATAATTATATAAATAAATTATTTAAATATAAAGTTTATTTATATGATTCCACACTATTAATTTCATTTTCGGACTGGATTCATAATGTTACCCGCATCAAATTCGTCTGCAACTTACCAAACACCCATACACAAACATATTTTAATATATATCCAAGACGGCGGCTCCGCGAGAATTCACGACTTTCATTCATTTGCCCAACACTTTCAAACTTTGAAAATTACATGCAGCAACGACAGTGACCTTATCACCTGTCTCACGTCTCCCATGCACTTGCTTGCTGCCGCCGCGCGCGCTTGGCCTCTTCTCGATTCATCACTTCCTATATATTCCACAACTGCGACTCCTCTGTGCCTTCAATAACTCTCTTCTTCTGCTACCCATATGGGGAGGTCCCCCTGCTGCAACCCTAAGAGCGGCCTCAAGAAAGGGCCATGGATGCCCGAAGAAGATCAGAAGCTGGTGGATTATATCACCAAACACGGCGGCCATGGAAACTGGAAGTCCCTCGCCTTGCTTTCCGGTCTGAACCGCTGCGGGAAGAGCTGCCGGCTCCGGTGGACCAATTATCTCCGCCCAGATATTAAGCGTGGGAATTTCTCCCAGGATGAAGAAGCCACCATAATCAACCTCCATTCATCCATCGGGAACAAGTACGCACTATTAGGGTCCCCCCCCCCCCCCCCCACAGTTTTCTTCTGATTGGCTTGGAAAAGTAGGGTTTTTTTGTTTTAGATCACTCCCGTGTCAGCTTTTTAGGTCAGAAACAACTACTTGAAGGAAATGGAGGGGAAGTTTACATTAGAGACGTAATTGCAGGAGGCATTAATTCTTAGTTTTTTAATAAGATTCGTGGGCTCATCTACAGGTGGTCCAAGATCGCAACTTATCTCCCGGGGCGAACAGATAACGAGATAAAGAACTTCTGGAACACGAACCTCAAGAAGAAGCTCCTGAAAATGGGCATCGACCCCCGTACCCATCTCCCCAGATCCGACCTCTCCGACTTCCTGACCAACCTCTCCCAGTTTCTTCCCCGGAGCACGGCGCCGAACGCCGCCGCTCTCCTCCGTCTGCTCCACCACGGCGCCGCCCAACCCGCCCAAACCCACCTCCGGGCCACCGGATCCGACCCGAGTCCTCGCCTTGGCTGTTTCAGCCCACCCGAATCATCCATCACCGCCTGCGGGTCGATGGTTCAGGGTTCCGGGGGTCTTCTGCAGCCGCCTCTAGGGTTTGGTCCCAAGGCGAAACGCGGCGATGAGTACGGATTGGGAAGTGGTAATTTGAATGAGTGGGTTGGGGCGAACCCGGTTCTGGAATGGGTGTCTGCGTCGGATCCTGAGAGGTGTTTCGTGAGGATGGAGTCCGATTTAGGGTTTGAGAGCGGGGATGGTGATTTGGAGAAGCTGATGGTGGCCGGAGAGAGCAGCGGATCGTTCTGGGAAGACTTTGTAAATTGTTAGGAGTGAAATGGTGTGTATAGCTTGGGATGATTCATTCATTCAAAATGTGTGGAAAAAGTGGGGGAGGGAGAGGACGATGGGTACTATGGTCATATGTGGAAAAGTTTATGTCTTTTGGGTTGTAAAGTAGCTTGCATTCATGTCCATCAACATGTTTCGTTGTAAACCACTTCCCTCTCCATATCGACCATTTTCTGGATGTAGTGTTCACCGGTATAAGCAATGATCAATTTGTGAATAAACTTCAAATTATCAACTAAAACACAGGAAGAAACAATCTACAAGGGTCATTGATGATTTTTTCAAATGACTCACCGAAGTCTTTTTATACTTTTTTTTTTATTTTTTTAAACAAGTCTGGTAATTTTTTTTTGAAACTTACCATGGAAAAACTACAATGGCTTTGCCACATTTGCTATAAATTAAGAGACGCTATAGTTAATGATGCCTTTGACTCCCATCAACACGGATCGATGACATGACAAAGACGACATGTGAGCGACCGCCTTTCGCCTAAAGTAAATCGAAATACAACTTTTGAGATGCCCCCTTTCCCAGAAGTGCCTATAAAAGAGGACCTACCCCCTTACTCACTCCAAATTCCCTTCATCTCTCTTACTTTCTTTATGTGTGGTGCTTTTAGTAGCCTAAAAGGAGTGGTGATTTTTGGGAAGCATCATTTAGAGATATTTTTTCTTATTTATTTTAATGTTATTTATTAATTTAATAGATTTGTTTTTAGTTTCAGTTCTAAATATGTGATTTATCCACTAGTTTAATTAGTTAGATATAGTTTAGAAATAACAGTTATTATTAGTAATGATTGTGTATAGATTAACTAATGATTAACTTAGGATTTAAAAAATGATTAGATAATGATTAGCTAATAATAATTAACGAATGAATATCATATGATTAAGTAATGATTAAGGCATAATTAATTAAGGATTTAGTAATATTTAACTAATTATTACCTAATGAATAAAGAATGATTAACTAATGATTAAAGAATAATTCAAAAATGATTAACTAATGATTAAAGATTGATTAACTAATGATTAAAGATTGATCAACTAATCATTAACTAATGATTAAAGAATTATTAACCAATGAAAAAAATGATTAACTAAAGATTAAAGAATGATCAATTAATGATCAACTAATGATTAAGAATTATTAAAGAATGATTTACTGATGATTAAATAATGATTAAATAATGATTAACCAATGATTAAAGAATAACTAATGATTAACAAATGATTAACTAATGTTTAACTAATGATTAACTAATGAATAAAGATCGATTAACTAATGATTAAAGAACGATTAAAGAATGATTAAATAATGATTAAATAATGATTAAATAATGATTAAATAATGATTAAGTAATGAATAACTAATAATTAACTAATGATTAAAAAATGATTAAGTAACAATTAAATAATGATTAAGGATTGCTTAACTAATGATTAAAGAATGATTACAGAATGATTAGCTCACTACGGGAAAAAGGGGTTTTTGCGACGGGGATAAATCCCATCGCAAATAGTCCCGTTAGAAACTTATTTGCGACAGGGGAATTTTCCTGTCGCAAATAACTACTTATTTGCGACGAGGAAAGCTCACCCATCGCAAAAGGTTTGGCGCGCAGTGCGCGCCAAACCGCGGGAATGTTATTTGCGACGGGGGGTTACCACCCGTCGCAAATAACCGGCGGCGGTAAAAAATATTTGCGGCGGGAATATACCCCCGTCGCAAATAATATGTCGGCGGGTTATTATTTGTGACGGAACCCGTCACAAATAACTATTTAACCGCTGACCGTGATAAATGCGGGGTAAAGTATTTGAGACGGGTACCATCGCAAATAATACTATTTGTGACGAGATACCCGTCGCAAATAGTCCCGTCGCAAATAAGCTAACCTATAAATACCTCCATCTGTTTTTTTTCATTCATTCTCAAACTCTATCTTCTACTTCTCTCAAAACTCTATTTTTAGAGTTCACAGTTTCTTAAGTTTAATTTTTATTTCCGGAGTTGATATTGAAGTCTTCAACAACTATCAGAGATCAACCTCAGATCAATTTTAAAGGTATTTATGTTCATTTTAATTTAATATTTATTTTAAATTTTTTATTAGTTTTAATTATTCTTAACTAGTTGTAATTTAATTATGTTTAGATTGTTTTGTTATTTAATAAATTTAAATTATTAGTATTCATTGTTCATAGTTAATGGTAATTAGGAATAATTAATAATAATTAGAAATAATTAATAATAAATAGGAATAATTAATAATAATTAGTCATAATTATGAATAATTATTAATAATTAGTCATAATTAAGAATAAATACTAATAATTAGTAATAAATACTAATAATTAGGAATAAATAGTAATAATTAGTAATAATTAGTAATAATTAGTAATAATTTAGAATAATTAGGAAATAATTAGGAACAATTACGAAAAATAAGAAAAAATACGAATAATTACTAATAATTACTAATAATTACTAATAATTATTAATAAACCTCCTCCATGCACGCATTAACCTTTACAACTAACCATTTCATTTTTTTATACATTTAATGATCTATATATATATAGTTATATTTATTTGCATATTAATATAGATTTATATTAATATAAATATATTTGGTTATATGAATATATATATATATATATATTTATTCATATATTAATATATATATTTATTCGTATATTAATATATATTTATATCTATTTTTATATATATATATGTAGTTATAAATTTTTATTCGTATATTTATTTGTATATTAATATATATTTATAAACTTAGTTTTAAATAAATTTATAAAATATGTTTTTTATGTGTATTTATAAATAAATAAATACATACATACATACATATATACAACACACACACACACACACATGTATAGTTATGAATGAATACATAGAAATGAGGGGGTGGAAATCCATCGAGAATGTTAAAACGACTATAACTTCTAATCTGTAAGTCCGTTTCAACTCCACAACCAGTCAAATCGAAGAACATGAAATGATCTTCGATATGATATGCAGTACATGCCAAACGGACATCCGGATCGGAAGTTATAGTCATTTGAATGTTAAAACGACCATAACTTCTAATCCAGGAGTCCATTTCAGCTTTACAATCAGTCAAATCGAAGAACATGAAACGATCTTCGATATGATATATGGTACAGGTTTATTGGACATCGGGATCAGAAGTTATAGCTGTTTGAATGGTAAAAAATCGGGGTACCCCGACTAAAAACTCAGTTTTAGAGGGCCTTCTGGGCCTCTTTTGGCCTCGAAAATCCCTTGACCGAGGCTCTCCCTGATCATAGCGACGTAGAGCTCGTCGCAGGCTTCGATTTAATATGCTGTAGAGCTGAAACGGAGTCCCGGATCAAAAGTTAGGGACGTTTGAAGTTTGTGTTTCATTTTCAACTTATTTTTTATCTTTCATTAATTTTTTTATTTTTTTTATATTCAAAGAGTTATTAAATGACTATTAATTGATAAAAATTACATAATTACTAATTAAAAATATTTTTTAATTTATTTTATATTCCTCTTTTATTAAATATCTTATAAATTAATATTATATTTCCATAGATCCTTTCAAAAACATATTTATAAAATAAATATTATATTTATATCAATATAAATAGATTAATATATTTAAATATTAATAAATATTTTTTTTATTTTTTTTATTATTTGCGACGGGCCCGTCGCAAATAGGCTCTTCGAAGAAACTATTTGCGACGGGAAAAGGGCCCGTCGCAAATACTTTGTTGCGACGGGCCCGTCGCAGATTTTTTTAAAAAAAAACCAAAAATCTATTTGTGACGCCGTTTTCCGCGACGGGTCATTTGAGACGGGGCCCCGTCGCAAAAGGCCATTTGCGACGGGATCCCATCGCAAATGACCCGTCGCAAATACCTGTATTTCTAGTAGTGGCTGATGATTAACTAATGATTAACAAATGATTAACTAATGATTAAATAATGATTAACTAACGATTAAAGAATGATGAAGTAATGATGAAGTAATGATAAAATAATGATTAAATAATGATTAACTAATGATTAGAGAATGATTATCCAATGATTAAATAATGATTAACTAATGATTAAATAATGCTTAACAAATGATTAGCTAGTGATTAAAGAATGATTAACTAATGATTAAAGAATGATTAGCTAAAGTTTAAAGAATGATTAAAGAATGGTTAAAGAATAATAAACTAATGATTAAATAATGATTAACTAATGAATAACTAATGAATAACTAATGATTAACTAATGATTAACTAATGATTAGAAAATGATTAAGTAATGATCAAGGATTGTTTAACTAATGATTAACTGATGATTAACTAATGATTAATTACCGATTAACTAATTATTAAAGAATGATTAACTAATGATTAACAAATGATCAACTAATTATTAAATAATTATTAACTAATGATTAAGGAATGATGAAGTAATGATAAAGTAATGATTAAATAATGATTAAAGAATGATTAAAGAATGATTAACTAATGATTAAAGAATAATTAACTAATGATTAAAGAATGTTTAACTAATGATCAAAGAATACTTAACTAATGATTAACTTGTGATTAAAGAATGATTAACTAATGATTAAAGAATGATTAACTAATGTTTAAAGAATGATTAAAGAATGATTAACTAATGATTAAAGATTGATTAACTAATGATTAAGTAATGATGATAGAATGATTAACTAATGATTAAATTATGATTAACTAAAGATAAAATAATGATCAACTAATAATTAATTAAAGAATATATAGTGATTAACTTTGGATTAACATAGAATAAACATAGGACGAAAGATGGAAAACTTGATGACAAAGAGGCTTAACTGCACACATGATTTGTTACTCACATGATTTAGATGAGTCATACCTTATTGCACACTTGGTTTTTTTATTCTCGATGGATATGTTTTAGACAAATGAAATTCTCTTTATAAACCATTGAACATACATTTAAGAAAGTTAAAAATTGTACTACAAAACATTAGTGTCATATTTTAGGATATAAGAAGATGTTATAAATTTTTTTATCATAAATATTATTTGGTTATCTAAGTAATCAAATACCTATCTTGATATTACAAGTGAATGTGGATTTGGCACAAATGTACCTAAGGGTAAAACCCAAAAACACCATATTGAGCTAGAATCGATGGAGAACTGGTTCACAACAACAAGCCTTATTGCACACCTGGTTTGACACTCCTGGAGGATATGCTTTAGATGATTCATATTTTCTTTATAAACTATTGAACATACCTTTAGGAAGATTAAAAATTGTACTATAAAACATTAGTGTCAAATTTTATTATATAAGAAGATGTTCTAAAATTTTGGTATCATAAAGATTATGTGGTTATCTAAGTAATAAAATCCCTGTCTAGATACTACAAGTGGATGTGGCTCTGACATAGATGTAACTAGGGGTAAAACCTGCAAACATCGCATTAATATAGACTCAATCGAGAATTGATGCACAAAAATAGGCCTTAATGCAAATCTGGTTTGACACTCCCGAGGGATATGCTTTAGATAATTTATATTTTCTTTATAATGACCTAAAAATCTAAAGTAGGAACATTGTATTCAATAGCATGTATGACACGTAACACCAAGCATGTAAGAGAATATAATATACAGAGACTTTATAATATATTTACAATTTTATATAGATTCAATATATTCTATATTTGAAATGCATGTAGCACCGAGTTAGCGTGCATTACACGTGATAGAAACCTTCTTCGATGGCTTTTGTTACACGCAAGACTGAGTTTTACCAAACAATAATATATTATTAAAAGATTATTACTTAATATGATAAGACTTAACCTAGCCATTAAGTTAGCGATTATGAATAGTATTAACTAACTTATGAAAATATGTGGTTTATAAAAAATTATAACGAATTCATTGGTTACTAATTAATTATAAATGAATATATGAACCAATTGAATATAAAGGGAATATTTTTATAGAAAATAGTTTTTATACTCATGAAGCTGTTTTATCATAATAAATTAAATTAATTACAATTAGTGAGTGATATTAATGTAATATATATATATATATATTATATTCAATAAAATATTTTTGATATTCATCCAATATATTTGATAGGTGTGAGATAATAATAAACCCAATATCACACATAAAAACCTATATTTTTATTAAGGCACATTTATCATCTTTTAATGAAGAACATTTTTTAAATCCAATTTTTGGAACTTTTATAGGTTATATATGTGAAAATAAACTTCATATTTGAAATTGAAAGTTAAAAATTAGGTTAGAGTGAATTTTTAGTATTTTTCTGTGAAGTTTCATATTTTAGTGAATAGTAAAAAATACTGAATTTTAGTTCAAAACTATTGTTTCATCTAATTTATTTATAAGGTTAAACAATATTTTAAATTGGATTTAAAGTTTAATTGGATAAATTAATTATCAATTAATCCAATTTAGGTAATTTTAATCAATTTCAATTTTAAATTGACTATAAAAACAAATCAAACGTTTGGACGCTTTTACTTATAAAACCCCGCATTTTTGTCCTATCCACAGGATTAAATTTAAATTAATTTATACCAATTCTATGATTTTAATTTAGGAAAACGGATTAAATATTTAGAATCAAAATAATTTACAATGTATAATAAGGTGAAATTAATTTTTGACCAAAAATATTAGTGAAAGTAATTAAAATTAATTACAATGATTAAGGTAAAATTAAGTTTAACATGTGACTAAACCTTAGACTTAAGAGTCCAAATGACCTAGAAACTTGTCCAAGATCCATTTTCTGGAGATATTTCGACCCTATACTCACATTTATAGAATTTTGACCATTATTGGATTCACTTTAAATGGGAAAAACATGGGTGGAATTCCCTTTCCCAAAATTTACAAGAGTACCACTCCACCTCTACTATAAAACGACCTCCTCTCCTCCCACTTCCTCACACCTCTCAAGCCACCTTGTATCAACCAAGATCTGACCAAATATTTCCTCAACATCCCTACCCTCATTATATAAGCCTCCCCTTGGGCATGAAGTAATCATAGGAATACCTTTTGTTCAAACCAAAAAGAGTTACCTGATTAAGAAGAAACATCTTTCCTTAAGCTCTTTAGTTTTATTTCCATTATTCACCCCTAATACCTTCTTATTCCATGATTATATAACAAAAAAAGTATCCTAAATATACTAGGATGTTTTTATGTTAAGGTTTCGACCTAAACTTACACACACTTCCATCTAATGGGTAAAGAACTTACTGTTTATGTATACAACAAACTACCGCCTCACAAAACGAAGCTATTCATTTTTTCCTTTACCACCTTTCAAGGTTAAGAATTATGATGTATAATATGTTTATATATGATATTTATATGACATTTATTATATATTTAAGCTTCTAAAATTATTTTACAACACATATCTTTATACTTTCCATTTTGTGTAAAAGGATAACTTTGTTTTTGGAAGTGTGGACTACCGCCCCCTCAAAGCAATGTGATTTGTTCACGCGACACATAGAATGTATAAAGGATGGGTTTAATTAAAAATAAGTGACATAAAAAACATCTGTATGATATAAATGAAATAATTAACTTTCTAGAAATACAATATATATCATTTTCTTTATTACCCATTCACACACTTAAAAAGTGATAACATCGTTTTTGGACGTGTGGACTACCACCTCCTTGAAACGATGTGATTAATTTTAAATCACAATAATTCTATATATAAGTATATATGATTAAATAACATGGTATTTATGATATAATTATCATTTTTAAATATATAGTTTCAATTACCTTCTTTCCATAATGATCATTGAAAAATGGGAATGTTACTCATGCGTACGTACGACCTACCGTCTCCATGATTGTAATGTTGGTTCATTTTTCATAATAATATTTAATGATTGGGTTTAAAAGTATAATTTATGCATAAATATGATAATTATGTCATGATTATTATTCTGTATATGTTATATAATGACCCCTTTGACCATATTTGACCTACCAAAATTATTTTTTAACACATAAATCGAATTTGGTCAAAACATTTGATGTAAACTTAATTGATTAAGTAGTTTTATACAATATGGTAATAAGTGAAATAAAATTTATGATAAAAATTAAATTTTTTCTCAATAAATTAAATAATTAACATAATTTTTTTATTCAGTAATATAAAGACACACGAGGCAAGTTGAATGCAAGGTAAGGGATTTTATCTCAATTTACATTCCGTTGAGACTTATTTGATGTTATTCACCTAGTTTCTTTTAAATGTTGTATATATTTCCCTTTGACATGTTGTATCATGAATATAACTATTCTCATGATATTATAAGTGTCATTTAATGACATTACTTCATGGAGATTACAATTCAAATGTTTCAAATTGTTATGGGACACTTTGGAATGTTTAAATATTATTCTCCTCAAGATCATTTTTAATGATTACATTTGAAATCTCATTTCCTTTTATGATTGTTAACTTTATCTTGAAACAATCACTTTATTTTTGTACAAATAACTTCTTATATATGGTTCATATACTTCCACTTTTTCATATAATATAATGATTTAATCATTATTCATGATATTTTTAGTATCATTTTGAATTATTTCATCTAAAGGGATTTGAGTTAAAAGTTACCAAGTGGAAAGGAATTTCATAACCCAATTTATTTTCATTGGGTTATATTACTTCCTCATTTTTGTTAATATTATATTATCATGTGTATAATGAATTTGACTATCTATTGATGTATTTACTCTTATATATTTAGATTTAAAGTTGATACACATAATATACTCCTTGATTGATTCTCACTCCAACATTATAATATTTTCAATGGTTTACTTTACAGTCTCATTTTGTTCGGGATTGTTTACACTTAAATTTACATCAGAGGAAATTATTTGATCACTATCTAATAAACCCTTTAATTTTCTTATGATATTGTTATTCATGATCTTTATTAAGTAATAATATCATTTTACTACTCTTTGGTACTCAAAATGTTCTAGAAAATGTTTTTAAGAAAACCTGACTTCATTTTTCTCTTTAGTCAAAGAACCAGTTTTCTTCTAAAAACCATGTTTTATTAAATTTTTTTCAAAAATGTTTTTGAAGAAAATGTTTTTCAAATGGTTTTTCAAAACAAAAGAATATTTTTCTCAAGATTTTTTTAAAATATCTTTTTATAACATTTTTATTCATCAACGACAACAACCCTTTATTTTAAATTTACTTAGGATATTTTGTATTGATACCATTCTTATTATTACTATGGATGGTTTATGATTGATTTGGACAAGGATAATATTAAAATTCACTTCCTTGATTCATTTCTTATCCCCCTTGAAATATTCAATTTATTATGATCATTGAACCTTGAATTTCCCCTATTTATCCATATTATTTATCATGGATATGTTTATTACCTAAACCATATACCATTTTTCATATGGTGTTTAATTTGAAAGTTATTTGATTATTTGGGTAATTATTGATAAATACATATCATTTATTTAATATAGATATTTGATAAGGGATATTATTTATTTTGATTAATTTATATGTGGAATTATTTGGATTGGTAATGGCGGGTGGGGCTCAGACTTTATATCGCCCCTCGATACATCGATAGGTTCTCATCAGACAAACTAGTTGTGCAAGTTAAATAGGCTTCTAACTATAGTTTTAAACCATACTGTGAAAGTTCTTAATAGTATAGGTTTTCATGTGACTTAGACATGACGTCCAATAATTAATCATTTCCTTCATTTATTTTGAGTCATTATTCATCCATGAGATTTTTCATCGACATATCTATAGATACATTTCATTTTTAGTTCATTATTAAATGACGCGTGTTTCAGTTTTATTACCTTTCCATATTGATTTTTCCTTATCTAGTTATTTGAATGGAATGTGTTTCTAGTTATTAACCTAACATATTGTTTATGCACTTACTTCTCAGTTTACTGATTAAATGGAATGTTAGGTTAGTTATTTACCATTTTATAATTATTATTCTCATTGATTCATTGTTTCTTCCACTGTATTTTTCCATTACCGAGCATTTGAGATCACCCTTATTATTTTTCCTTCCCCAATAATCCAATAAGTCTACTATGAAATATATATAGGGATATACTAGATGGAATAAAGTTATTATCCTAAAAAAATTTATTTAGAAAACAATATGTTATAATTATCATATTAATATGTAATACAAGACTCATGTATGTATCTAGTTTACCAAGACTAATAAACACTTCAATCCTTCTATATTTGGTTCCTTGTAATCATGCCAATGTAATTGATAATAGAAATAGGCTCTAGGATTTCTAGGGTTGGGTCGGTATAGTTGGTATCGAAGGAAGTTTAGTAGCAACCTTGAGAACTAGATTTAGGAAAACATAGATTAGAAAACATATAAATAAGGTATAATTTGAGGATAAGTATAGAAGAACATCCTAAATTTTTAGTTAGATAGAGATTATGTAGTTTTCCTAGAAATAAATCCATGTATGGATACTGCAAGTAGACATGGTTCTAGAACAGATGTACCTAGGGGTAACAACTCTGATAAGATGTGTCGTCCCTGTGTCATGAACCGACCTGAGTACCCTGGTAACCCGATAACCGAGCTGACCCTGTCATGACTCGAAGGACGTTCTCAATCCCCATGGGATGATTATTAGCACCTGACATCATATAACATACAAGTGAGAATGATTTTTCCACAAGAATACGGAAGCGAAAGATAAAAGACAGTATGCATATCAATAAAAAAAATCTACTGGGAGAAAAAGTACCAGAATTCAAAGAGGCATAAAAGCCAAAGTACTATAAACAAAAGTACTAAATAAGAAAATATCCCCAAGGCCCTTAAGGACACAACTCACCATGTCCAAAGCTCAATAGCTGGATCCACCTCTAAGAGATCCCTTCCCTTTTCTCGAGCCTAGAAGAAGAAAGTCTACAAACACACAAAGTCAAAAGTAGAGTGTGAGATTAAGCCCAGTAGGATACCATGAAAGATTCCATAACAGATTCCAAATATATATTTTCCAAAGAAATGCTTTCAGTTTTCCAGAATAAACAAGTTTGGAAATTTAAAAACATATTTAAACAAAACATGCTATACATTTTCAAAATTATGGAAAATACATTCAAAGCACATGCTTTACATTACAAGGGATGACATATTTCTAAAACAATGGATTAAGGACAAAATTTATATAAAAAAATTATATAAATTCAGTTTTCATGTAAATCAGTTTAAACAAACATTCGAATAAATTTACGTCTCAAATATAAATAAACAAGAGAGCAACATGGTCATCAAACAAAAAGGTATGATGGTATTAACTAGATATAGGATTACACACTCTCTAAGTGAACTCATAAAAATGTGTATACACACATCCCTATGACACTGGCCAAAGTAGACTCATCACCAACCCATCGGGGATGTGACCCACTACATGTATTTTTTTGAATGTTGTAATAGTGTAGAGTATATTTAAATAACTCACTAACTACCTAAGGATTTCATGCGCTCTTACATGATGGGTGAACTATTTTAATACTACTTTAAAATACGATCAATCCCATTATTCCATTTCAAAAGTGCCAATTTCTTTCCATTTAAAACCAAAATAGGTTTTATTCAAAAACTTACCTTTTTCATAAGATAAAACCATAGGATTTCTATCAAATCATTTAATCCATTTTCATGAGTTTGAAATCCATTCAAAACTAATTCCATCCTTTTTGAAATTAATTTCCACAATTAAATTAAAAAATTTAATTGAAAAAATTTCCATCAAATCCACAATTTAAATTTAACAATTTAAATTATCCAATTTTTATAAACCCACCGCAATTAAATGGAATCAGGGGTTTTCTAATTTTCCGTGCCAAAACCATTTCAAATCTCCCAATTCAATGGAATTGGGTTTTATCAAAGCAATTGAAATCAAGGTTTATAATTTGAATTTAAATCATCAATTGAAATAAATCAAGCTATATGATGGTAATCAATTTGAAAAAACGGGACAGAACCACCAACCTCTTTCCCAAAGAACGACACTCACAACGACACCCGTCAACAAGAACGAAGCTGAAGGAGATCTTGAAACTCAACTTAGAAGTATGATCCAACCCCAAATGGAATAGATCCACAAATACCTAGATGATCCATTGAAAAACCAAAAGTAGAGAAGGAGAGTAACTTGAAGAACGAGGGAGAACCCTTACCTGGGAATCACACTGCAGATGCAACGAAGATCCAAAGTTGATCGGATCAAACTGGAAGGTGGGGTGCCTCTAAAAACCACCTAGGGAGTGTCTAGGTTTGAGATCCAAGAAGTTTGAGAATTAAAGACTGAGAGGTACTACTAAACGTGTGGTTTTAACCTGGGAGTGGTCCAGGTCATGATGCGTACCCCCTGGTCACAACATGAAGGCCACACTGGATAAGAACACTGGAAAACCCATCACCTCGGGTTAAAAAAATGATATTTAAACACTACATGACATGTACCTCAAGTACACTATGTGTACCAACTCACGACATGACCTCCCCATTCACGAACTGAAACCGAAACTAAGTACACGACGTGTACTTCAGTTACATGACATGTACCTGTTACGCAGTCTGCAATAAACCCAGAAAAATCACATAAAATAATTTTTAATAAAAAGGGGACTTAAAAAAGGTAGAAACTTACCCAATCAAGGTAACAAGATGCTACAACCTCCCCACCATAACAAATTTCCACCCATATAAATTCTATAAAGAAGATTCCTTTCCAAATAGATGAGGCCATTACTCTCTCATCAGTGCCTCGCGTTCCCAAGTATCGTGACTATCAGATCCATTTTTCCATAGCACATGAACCAAAGGTATTTTATTCCTACAAAGTTCTTTGGTCTCAGAATCAACTATCCTAATTGGTTGCTCGGTCAAAGATAAATCAGGCTCGATCTCAAGATTACTCCACCTAAAAACATGAGATGGATCAGATAGATACTTTCTCAACTGTGATATATAGAACATGGAATGTATCGACGTCAGCTATGGTGGAAGTTCCAAATGTTATGCCACCTTCCCCACCATCTCAGTAACCTCGAAAGGTCCCACAAAGTGAGGAGCAAGCTTCCCTTTCCTCTCAAGCCGTAGATGAACCAACTGGGGTGAAAACTTTAAGAACACCTGATCACCAACTAAAGACTCCAAAGGTCTATGACATTGATCAACATAAGACTTATATTGGATTTGTTCTATAAAAATCCTCTGATGAATCAACTGAATCTTTTATATCATCTCCTATACCACACTTGGTCCAACCAAAGAACTTTCACTAACCTCTGAACAACACAACATAGATTTACAAATATGTCCATACAAGGCCTAGAAAGGTGCCATTCTGATCACAGACTGGTAACTGTTGTTATAAAAGAACTCAAACAACCCCATGTGATCATCCCAATCCCCACCAAAGTTGAGGACACAGGCACGAAGCATATCCTTAAGAATCTGTATAACTCTTTTTGTCTGGCCATCTGACTGCGGATGGTAGGCTGTGCTCAAATGAACTTGAGATCCCAGTTCCTCTTTAAGGCCTCTAAAAATGATAGAATTAAACTAAGAATCCCTATTAGAGACCATATCATATGGAACTTCATGCAAAAAAACAATCTCTTTCACATAGATATTGCCTAACTCCTCAATTTTGGTCATATCACGAATGGGTATAAAGTGAACCGACTTGGTCATCCTATTAATCAAAAACCATATTGTATTCTTCTTCCTCTGGGTATGAGTCAACACAACTACAAAGTCCATTGAGATCTCGTCCCACTTCCAAGTAGGTACTGGAAGTGGTTGAAGCAAACCCGAAGGTTTCTGGTGCTCATCTTTCACATGTTGGAACATATAACAACGAGAGACAAACTCAGTAATGTCCTATCTCATACCTGGAGACCAGAACCACCACCTCATGTCATAGAACATTTTTTTGGTTATTGGGTGCATATTCCACTGAGAATTATGGAAATCCTTCATCAGTACCTTTCTTACCGCTAACAACACAAAAATGTGATTCTGATAGCATAAAACACCCTCTTTGGAGAACAACCACTGGGAAACTATCTCCCCAATATAAAGGGATTATATAATACTATGAAACTCATCATTAAGATCTTGATCCTAAAGAATCATCTAGAGAAGATTATAAGTCAACTGCAAACTGGCTAAATAAACATTATCCCCTTCCTCCTGAACTCTAATATGCAACTGTGCAAAAAGATCCATCAAATTACACTCTTTTAAAGATTATTTCACTTCCTAGGTTAGAAGTTTCCTACTCAAAGCATGAACAATGAAATTCCCTTTCCCTAGGGTATAGGATATGTCAAAGTTGAAAGACTATAGGCACTCTACCCAATGCCTCTGCTGAAGATTAAAATATTTTTGGGAGAAGATTAACTGCTTTTGTGGTCTGAATACACTGTAAACCTTTCTCCAAAAAGGTAGTGCTACGAAAATTTAAGCACATGCATCATAGATGCAAGTTCCAGATCATGGGTAGGATAATTCTTATTATGCAGACTAAGCTGATGAGACCCATATGCTACTACATGATCACCCTTCATAAGAACTCAGCCCAAGCCAGAATCTGATGCATCACAAAAGACCACATAGACCTACCCAACTTTTGGAAGATACAACACTAATGCAATAGTCAATAGATTTTCAGACCAATAAAATAACTCTAAAATTTATTATCCCACACAAATTTCACCCCCTTATAATCCAGAGTAGTCATTGGAGAAGAAAAATTTGAGAATCCTTCACAAGCCTACGGTAATATCCAGCTATGCCCAAGAATATCCATATCTCAAATACATTTCATGGTTTCTCCCAAGTCATAACATAATTCAACTTTTTAGGATCAACTGATACACCTTATTCAGAAACCACATGTCATAGGAACTTCACTTCTCAAATAAATAAATCACACTTTGAAATCTTGGAATGAAGGTGGTGATTTCTTATTAGATTCAGAACTATTCTCAGATATTTCACAAGATCCTCCTTGGACTTGGAGTAAAAAATAATGTCATCCACAAATAGTATCACAAAAGTATCCATATACTCGTGGAAAATATTTTTCATTAAATCCATGAAAATTGTGAGAGCATTTTTCAGGCCAAAGGGCATAATAAGGTACTCAATGTGCCTGTACCTACTCTAAAAAGTGGTCTTATGAATGTCAGATTATTTTATCCTCAACTGATGGTAACTAGATCGAAGGATGATTTTTGAAAACCACTTCTCCCCCTTTAGCTGATCAAATAGATCATCAATCCATGGAAATGGATATTTGTTCATTATCATAACTTGATTGAGATTTCGATAATCAACACATAAGCGAAGAGAACCATCAATATTATTAAAAAAGAGAACCAACACTGCCCAAGGTGACACACTTGGATGAATAAATCCTCTCCCAAGAAGGTCATCCAACTGAGACTTCAGATCTTTCAGCTCATCTGGTTCCATGCAGTAAGAGGGGATATAGACTAGTTGAGTACTAAACATGAAGTCAATAGAAAACTCAACCTCTCTCACCGGTGAAAAATTAGAGAAATCTGAAGGGAACACATCAGAAAACTCGGCGACAATTGGAGGAAGATCACTACCCATTGAATCTTGCTTCAGGTCAAAAGAAAACACTCATATCACTTTCCCCAACTCTGGATAAGAAGGTCCAGCTTTTCTCAACCTTGGGTCCAATTCTCCTCTAAAAACAAGAGTCACACCACTAGGTCTAGTAAAGTAGACCTGTTGAAGATAACAATCAATTTGGGATTTGTTGACAATGAAACAATCCATCCTAAATATGATGTCAAGAGATTTCATATCAATAACTAGAAAACTCCAAGCTAGATTGACATCTGATAGAGAGAAGATACAAGCAGGACTACAGAGACCCTTCTCTCTTTTCATACCAATGGGGGTAGTAATATCCATTACATAAGATAGTTACTCCATAGGAAGATTAAGCATGTTAACGATATGGGTTGAAATGAAAGAGTGAGATGCACCAATATCAAAAAGAGAAGTCAATAATGATGAGGCAATGGTAATGGTACCTCTCATAGTGGTTGGACCCATGTCTGATTCCTCTAGAGACTCTTCCAATGCATGTAGAAGCTTCATTCTGGATGCTTGTGGCTAGAACCCTTTTAAACGTGAAGCATTTGATTTCCCCTTAGTGCTAAGAGGAGCTGATGATCTTGTCCCACTATGCAGAGTATAGAAGTGATGGAAGAACCTATTCAAGTGTTATGAACGTCCATATAAGATATAGTTCTTGGGTTCCTTAGTGAAATACCTCCTAGAATTTCCTAGCTTTTCACACAAGTAGTAAGTGAAAAAACTTCCTCTTGGAGCTCTAGGAGGTATGGAATGACTCTGCCATCGAAAAATTATGCAAGGATCATCACACTTCCTTTTTTTCTTTTAAGGAACCAATGATACCACTAGGAGAAAAATGAACTCCCACCAACCCTGACTTTCCATCCAAGTCCATCTCAACCATCATCACTCTATCCAGCACATCAGTATAAGTGGGAAACATTAGTAAGAAAAACCGAGAATGGATATCTGATCGAAGTCCCAACTCGAACCGTTGAGTCTTTATCCTCTCATTAGATATAATCTTAGGAGAAAACTGAACCAGATCAGAAAAGCGATTTGAATACTCAGTAATAGTTTTGTCAGCCTGCTCAAGCTTGAAGAACTCCATAGCCTTAGCCAATGACATCAACTATAGATAGATCTGATTGGTGAAAATAACCTTTAAGTATTTCAACTATAAGCACTCATATTTCCCTTTTATTTACATTATGTCCCACCATCACCTACTCGGTCCCTCCAACATGAAGGTGGAACACTTCACCTTGATTACTTCCGGTGTCACCAAGAACTTAAACAAACATTCTATCTTGCAAAACCATTCCTCATCATGTTGAGGATCAGTGGATCCTTTGAATACTTGTGGTTTCTGGAGAAGGAACTCTTGGGAATTATTATGAAGAACACCCACCTGAGGATCCACAGCTGGAGCCTGAGCAGGAACTAGAGGTGGTGCCTATCCCAGATATTGGACAATGCGCAGAATCACCTCAACTAGATTCGGATCAATAAATGGATTTGCTTATTGAGGTTCAACAATAGCCTTCTCCTGAGTCTGATTCGCATGTCTTCTCATAGGAATGATTATACACAACATCAGAAGATAAAATAAGACATTAGATTAACACTCAAACTGAGTATAAATAGAAAACATTCTCAATAGAAGGGGCAAACAAGATTTGGATTTCAACCTATCAAAATCTATATAGGTAAAAGACTAGAACTAATCCACAAGATGCCTTTACCTAACCACCACTAGTGACTTAAGGTTTATTCTGGTGATATATGGTCATACAATCAATTAAAACTACCTCCTAAGTCCCGGCAATATTTCAAAAATGCATACCGACTTCAAGAAAAAGGATCAACAACTTCCCTCTCATACCGATTTGTCATGAACCAGCCCGAGTACCTTGGTAACCTGATAACCGAGATGTCCATGACATGACTCGAAGGTCATTTACAATCCCCACGGGATGACGACTAGCACCTGGAATCTTACAACATACAAGTGGGAATTATTTTTCCATAAGAATGCAGAAGAGAATGATAAAAGACAGTATGCATATAAGGCCCCGACCTTAAACCTTACTTAATATTGAATTAAATGAATAATTCACATTGAGGATCTTTTCAGGTTTAGAGTTTTAGAGAATTAGGACATAACTGTTACATCTCAAAAGGTTACAAAGTAGACACTTCTACTAAGTTTCCAAAGAATAAAAAAAACTCTTAAAAAGAAACATGTCTAGTTCCATGTTTTATATAGCATGAATTTCCCTTGATCCCATCCTTGACCCTATTCCACATTATGTCCTGTGAAAAACATTTCAAAGAAAACTTGGGGTGAGTATAAAAAGCTCAGTAAGGGATACACAAATAATGAAAACTATTAGTTTTTCAAACATCAAGTAAACCATGTATACTTTATCAAAGTAATACCTTCACCTTCATGAAGTAGTAAAAAAATATTCACTGAATAAAATATCATTACATACCCTTTTGTAACCAAAGGATTACCATAAAACCCATATAAAGAACACATAACATATAAAGGTAACTTGGGACATAAACATACTTAGGTGGAATAACCATATGGTCGACTTCCACACATATCACTTAATGGAATAGCCATACGGCCAACTTCCATACATACTTAATGAAATAGCCATACGTCCGACTTCCATACCCAATGCATTGGAGGTTATAACGTAACCACCCATCCTGGTATTCATGACACCACCCATCATATGGTTTATCACGTAACCACCCATCAAATGTCCAAGTACCATTATAAAAATCATAAGACATAAAACAAATATAATGGAAAGAAAACATTTCCACACCTTGATCACAATATTGACATAACAAATCCATTATAAAAACCATTTTCAATACCAAAATACATAAAAGAGTATATGGTATTTATTTCATTTAAAAAAAAACATTACGACTTTTTCAGGAAGCCAAAGACCAAATAATACTCGCGGTGGCGGAAAAGGTCGTTGTCACCGCGTACGTTAAAAGAAACATTCCTTTTTGTCATTTTGTAAAACGCTTCGTAGAAAAAGATTCCTTTTGTATAAAAGTAAAATTCAAAGGGGTTTATACACCGTATAAAAGAAAGTTGTATATAAAACAAAATATGCCTCAATGAAAGGAGATTGAGACGAAGTCCCTTACCTCGGGTCCGACTTGACTCGATCGTTCTTTAACATCCTGAATAATAAACTTGAGTTAATTTCTATTTGCTTAAGAACCTTTTTCAAGTTCATTATTCCTTTATTATCACTTATTTCCATGTCATAAAAATTATGTAATCATTTAAGTTAATATTGTTTGTTTTGTCGATATTTGGTTCTTAAGTCGAAAGTGGACTTCTTACAATTACATGTTGTTCGTGTGGTCAAAGGTTCTTTATATCCATAAAGACTTTCCTGATTTGGATATCATATATATCATATATATCTATCATATACATGTATTTATAATATCTCATAATCATTTAAGGGTAAGAAATAAAATGCACTGTTCATGGAGACGGTAAGCCGTACGTACGCATGAATGCTACTTTCATTTCTATGTCATATTAATGGAATTAAAACTAAATGAGAGGTATTTATATTTTAATTCCAGAATTATATTAATCATTTATATGTAACATACATCATATATATCCATTATATATATGTACTTATAATAGTACATTACATTTGGGGATAAGAAATGAAATGCACCGTTCATGGAGACGGTAAGCTGTACGTACGCATGAACGCTACTTTCATTTCTATCTCATACATTAATGGAAATAAATAATAATGATATAGAGGTATATTATAATTCAAGTATAACATAATATATAATAACTTTAAATCCATCCTTTATACGTCCCACATATGGCATTAACGAATCACATCACTTTGAGGGGGCGGTAGTCCGCACTTCCTAAAATGAAATTATCGTGTTTACCCATAATGGAAACCATAAAGGTATGCCCAAAATGAAAAATACAGAAGCTTAAGGAAAACATAAACATATTATATATCATATATAAATATAGTGTCATCTTAATGGCCACCTTTGAAGGTGTTAAAAGAATGTTGAACAATCATCATTTCGGGAGGCAGAAATTCGCCATCCACGGAAACAGTATGTTCTTTAACCATTAGATGTAGGTGTGTGTAAGTGTATATATAATACTTCTTATAAAAACATCATAGTATATTGAAGATACTGGAGTTGTTACAAAATAAATGAATAAAAAGAGTTTAGGGGGTTGGAGAAGCAAAATAAAACAAAAGAACACAAGTGAAGACATCACCTTAAAATCGGGTAACTCCCTTTGGTTTGAGCTCAAAGGCTTCCTTGGGAATACTTCTGCCCAAAGTGAGGCTTCAAGGAGTAAGAGAGGTATGTGGAGAGCCAAAATGGGCAGGGTTTGGCCGATCCAAAGGCTTTGGAAGTGTGGGTAAATAGGTAGAGGTGGGGGCCTTTTATAAGAGGAGAGGAGGGGCACTCTTGGAAAGTAAAGAAAAGTCACTTTATTTTAAAATGATATTAGGATTTAAGAGGTCCCACATTGATATAATTGAAGGATAAGGTGACAAGGGTTCTAAATATACCCATCCAATAGGTTTTGGACATGTGTAGGTCATATATTTTACATTATCTTTTCATTTTATTTAAATCCTTTATTAATGGGGTAATCGCTGCATCATCATGATGTCATAAATAATTTAATATATTTAATATCTAAAAATTATAAAAAAATATCATGATGTATTAAATCTTTTTATATTTCTAATGAATATTTATAGTCAAAAATATGACTTGTATAACCCCATGTAAAAATTGTTTTAGTAAAACATATCATGTCTGTGTCATTTTTACTTTAACATTTAATAAAAAGTTATTTATGTCATTTCCCAAACAAAGTGGCTCCATGGGGTCCCCAAGTTGACCCATGTATTGTCTTGGTCAGCCATGACACATCCAATGAGGGTAGGATATGTTTCAATCTCATCTCATTTTATTAAAACATTATTTTTACCTTAAACTACACTAATTACCTCTAATCGCGATTAAGAACTTAAAAGTTACTATTCACCAAAAAATTATTTTAATCTCATTGAACCACATTTTACTTCTTAATGACAACCATGTATGTCGGATTTTTGAAATTCAAAACACAGAAGTGGTAAAATTTCATTTAAACAAAAAATTAGTTTTTATAAGTACCACTTCGTGGTTTCACTATTCATCAAAAATTGAAGTTTTTCAGAAAAATACCAAAAATTCACCCTAAGATATATTTGATATTCTGAATTCAAAAATGAAGTCTATTTTACAAAATTCAAAACATATAAGTCACATTAATTAATTTAATAATTAATTCCTGCTGTCATGACAAATAACGTGTTTTTATGAAACAATAAGTATCAAAAGATTGACACTAGTTTAAGTCCGATTTAAAAGTGAAATTAATTCCAACGACCACTATTGGATTTAATGGTAAAAATATTTTCTAATTTCACTTTAAAACCAATTCAAAAGATAATCTAATCATATAAATAAATTATATTAAAAAGAGGTTTTGAATTAAAATACAACATTTTACACCATTCATTAAAAAATGAACATTATCGGAAAGATACCAAAAATTTACACAAAGTAAATTTTGATGTCCCGATTCTAAAGAAGAGTTTTATTTGGTCCAATAGAATGTATAAAAGTGACCAAAACTATATTTAATGATGGTTCGCCATCAAAAGGCGATAAGTGAACCTTTAGTGAAAATTAGGGTATAAAAGCCTAAAATTGAATTCTTTTCGTATTTTAAGCCTTTATCTTTTATTGGATAAATGTAAAAACATTTAAAAACATATATAATCATATTTTAGTTATTTCTATCCATTCCCGCCAATACAACGGCTATGTGTTAACTACAATTTAAAATAATATTATTTTATTACTAGTGTGCAACGTAAGATTTCAATGAAACTCTTTGTTGCGTATCAGGTACGCTATCGAACATAGCAACCCCTTTAAAGTAAAATTAATATTTAATTCGTAAATATTAATAAATATGAAAATTCTTTATTCTTTATTTACCTGGGATGTTACATCCTTCCCCCCTTTTGGGAATTGCGTCCTCGCAATTTTATTCACTTATCAAAATAAGTGGGGGTATTTATCCCTCATAACATTTTCAGATTCCCACGTTGCCTATTCAACCATATGGGTTTTCCACAAAACCTTTACCTGGTGGATTACCTTATTTCGCAACACTTGCTCTCTTCGGTCAAGAATCTGGACTGGTTGTTCTTCATAAGATAGGTTCTCTTCCAGCTCAACTACCTCTGGGCTCAAAACATGAGATGAATCTGGCATATACTTCCTCAACATCGAAACATGAAAAACATTGTGTACCTGAGATAAAATCGGAGGTAAAGCCACTCGGTAAGCAACTGATCCAACTTTCTCCAGAATTTCATATGGTCCAATGAACCTTGGACTCAGCTTTCCTTTCTTACCAAATCTCATCACACTTTTCAATGGAGAAACCTTGAGAAAAATATGATCACCTACCTCGAAAGATAGATCCTTCCTCCGGTTATCCGCACAACTCTTCTGCCTACTCTGAGCTGTTCTCATGTATTTCTGAATCAACTGAACTTTTTTTGCCATCTCTTCTACCAATTCTGGTCCCATCAGCTTCCTTTCACTCACTTCATCCCAAAATGCTGGAGTTCGACACCGCTTCCCATATAATGCCTCAAATGGTGCCATCTGTATACTGGAATGAAATCTGTTATTATAAGAAAAATCAACCAAAGAAAGATGTTGGTCCCAACTTCCCTGATAATCCATCGAACAAGCTCGTAGCATATCCTCCAAGGTCTGAATTGTTCGTTCTGACTGCCCATCTGATTGAGGATGAAAAGCTGTACTAAAATTTAATTCAGTACCCAACGAATTCTGAAGGCCTTTTCAAAAGTTAGAAGTAAACCTAGGATCACGATCGGACACAATGGAGAGAGGAACTCCATGTAACCTGACTATCTCTTTAAGATACAAACAGGAAAGTTGATCTAGTGAAAAAGTATCTCGTATAGCAAGGAAATGAGCAGATTTAGTCAAGCGATCAACAATAACCAAGATTGCATTATTACCTCGAGATGTCCTCGGTAATCACACAACAAAGTCCATGGATATGTTTTCCCATTTCCACTCTGGCACTGGTAAAGGCTGAAGCATCCCTTTTGGTAACTGCTGCTCTGCTTTAACCTGCTGACAAGTCAAACACTTCACAGTAAAATCAGCAATATCTCTTTTCATTCCATCCCACCAGTAATACTCCCGCAGATCCCTGTACATCTTAGTACTGCCAGGATGAACTAAAAATGGGGAACTATGAGCCTCACATAACAACTCATTCTTCAACTGTGAATCACCAGGGACACATAATCTCTTCCCAAACCTCAAAACACAATCATTATCAATGTTAAATTTAAGAAACTTACCCTTCTGAACCAGCTCTACCTTTTTCTGCAACTCACTGTCTTCCCTCTGTGCTTGCTTAATTCTGTCTGATAGGGATGATCTCACTGATACCTAAAACAAAACAGAAAAACTTCCTGCACCAACAACTTCTATGCCAAAGTTCATCAAATCAAAAACCAAAGGATCTCATTCCAAACGTATCATGGTTAATGAAGCATTACTTTTTCGACCCAAAGCATCGGTCACTTTATTTTCTTTTCTCAGATGGTAATGAATTGTACAATCATAATCCTTGATTAATTCTAGCCATCTCCTCTATCTCATGTTCAATTTTTTCTGAGTGAATATATACTTTAAACTTTTGTGATCAGTATATATTTCACACTTTACTCCATACAAATTATGCCTCCAAATTTCTAAATCAAAAACAACATCAGCTAATTCCAAATCATGTGTAGGGTAATTTACCTCATGAGTTTTCAACTAACATGAAGCATAAGCAATTACCTGATCATTCTGCATAAGGACACAACCAAGTCCTTTCAACGAAGCATCACTGTATATAACAAACTCACCATTCCTGGAAGGAAGTGCCAAAACTAGAGCATTCACCAATCTTCTTTTCAACTCCTGAAAACAATCATCACATTCTTTTGTCCATATGAACTTAACACCCTTATGAGTTAGCTTAGTCATTGGACTGGATAACCGTGAAATATTTTCAACAAACCTTCGGTAGTAACTTTCCAAACCAAGAAAACTACAGATCTCAGTTTCATTTGTAGGTCTTGGACATTCTTCAACAACTTTTGTTTTAGCAGGATCAACAGTTATGCCATCTTTTGAAATAATGTGACCCAAGAAAGAAATTTGTTGTAACCAAAACTCACACTTGCTGAATTTTCCATGTAGTTTCTTTTCCTTTAAGGTTTTCAAAATAACCCTTAAATGTATTTCATGCTTCTCTTTACCTTTAAAAAACACCAAAATATCATCAATTAAAACAACCAACATTTTTCACCTGAGTCAACTGAGCCATAACTGCAACAAACTATTTAGTTCAGATTCTGACCATCTCAGTATGATGATTTGGAAGGTCATTTCCCTCTGTATGCCTTCCCAGAAAATATGTTATGTTTCCTAAAAAAAAAACCATTCTTAACACAAAAATATCTTCAGAGAAGCAACATGGTAATCTTGAAATGCTATATCATTTCAATCATACCATAAATTAATTTATAATTTAACAATTTTCTAACTCCTAAAGTTGTCTAAACCGACCTCTGATACCAACTATAAGGCCCCGGCCTTAAACCTTACTTAATATTGAATTAAATGAATAATTCACATTGAGGATATTTTCAGTTTTAGAGTTTTAGATAATTAGGACATAACTGTTACATCTCAAAAGGTTACAAAGTAGACACTTCTACTAAGTTTCCAAAGAATAAAAAAAACTCTAAAAAAGAAACATGTCTAGTTCCATGTTTTATATAGCATGACTTTCCCTTGATCCCATCCTTGACCCTATTCCACATTATGTCCTATGAAAAAAACTTCAAAGAAAACTTGGGGTGAGTATAAAAAGCTCAGTAAGGGATACACAAAGAATGAAAACTGTTAGTTTTTCAAACATCAAGTAAACCATGTATACTTTATCAAAGTAATAACTTCACCTCCATGAAGTAGTAAAAAACTCTTCACTGAATAAAATATCATTACTTACCCTTTTGTAACCAAAGGATTACCATAAAACCCATATAAAGAACACATAACATATAAAGGTAACTTGGGACATAAACATACTTAAGTGGAATAACCATACGATCGACTTCCACACATATCACTTAATGGAATATCCATACGGACAACTTCCATACATACTTAATGGAATAGCCATATGTCTGACTTCCATACCCAATGCATTGGAGGTTATAACGTAACCACCCATCCTGGTATTCACGGCACCACCCATCATATGGTTTATCACGTAACCACCTGTCAAATGTCCAAGTACCATTATAAAAATCATAAGACATAAAACAAATATAACGGAAAGAAAACATTTCCACACCTTGATCACAATATTGACATAAAAAATCCATTATAAAAACCATTTTCAATACCAAAATACATAAAAGATTATATGGTATTTATTTCATTAAAAAAAACATTACGACTTGTTCAGGAAGCCAAAGACCAAATAATACTCGCGGCGGCGGAAAAGGTCGTTGTCACCGCGTACGTTAAAAGAAATATTCCTTTTTGTCGTTTTATAAAACTCTTCGTAGAAAAAGATTCCTTTTGTATAAAATTAAAAGTCAAAGGGGTTTATACACCGTATAAAAGAAAGTTGTGTATAAAACAAAATATGCCTCAATGAAAGGATATTGAGACGAAGTCCCTTACCTCGGGTCCGACTTGACTCGATCGTTCTTTAACGTCCTGAATAATAAAATTGAGTTAATTTATATTTGCTTAAGAACCTTTTTCAAGTTCATTATTCCTTTTATATCACTTATTTCCATGTCATAAACATTATGTAATCATTTAAGTTAATAATGTTTGTTTTGTCGATATTTGGTTCTTAAGTCGAAAGTGGACTTCTTACAATTACATGTTGTTCGTGTGGTCAAAGGTTCTTTATATCCAGAATGACCTTCCTGATTTGGATATCATACATATCAAATATATCTAGCATGTACATGTATTTATAATATCACATAATCATTTAAGGGTAAGAAATGAAATGCACTGTTCATGGAGACGGTAAGCCGTACGTACGCATGAATGCTACTTTCATTTCTATGTCATATTAATGGAATTAAAACTAAATGAGAGGTATGTATATTTTAATTCAAGAATTATATTAATCATTTATATGTAACATACATCATATATATCCATTATATATATGTACTTATAATAATACATTACATTTGGGGATAAGAAATGAAATGCACCGTTCATGGAGACGGTAAGCTGTACGTACGCATGAACACTACATTCATTTCTATCTCATACATTAATGGAAATAAATAATAATAATATAGAGGTATATTATAATTCCATTATAACGTCATATATAATAACTTTAAATCCATCCTTTATACGTCCCACATATGGCATTAACGAATCACATCACTTTGAGGGGGCGGTAGTCCGCACTTCCTAAAATGAAATTATCATGTTTACCCATAATGGAAACCATAAAGGTATGACCAAAATGAAAAATACAGAAGCTTAAGGAAAACATAAACATATTATATATCATATATAAATATAGTGTCATCTTAATGTCCACCTTTGAAGGTGTTAAAAGAATGTTGAACAATCATCGTTTTGGGAGGCAGAAATTCGCCATCCACGGAAACAGTATATTTTTTAACCATTAGGGGTAGGTGTGTGTAAGTGTAGCTCGAATCCTTCTTATAAAAACATCCTAGTATATTTAAGATACTGTAGTTGTTACAAAATAAATTAATAAAAAGATTTTAGGGGGTTGGAGAAGCAAAATAAAACAAAAGAACACAAGTGAAGACATCACCTTAAAATCGGGTAACTCCCTTTGGTTTGAGATCAAAGGCTTCCTTGGGAAGACTTCTGCCCAAATTGAGGCTTCAAGGAGTAATATAGGGATGGGGAGAGCCAAAATGGGCAGGGGTTGGCTGAGCCAAAGGCTTTGGAAGTGTGGGTAAAGAGGTAGAGGTGGGGGCCTTTTATAAGAGGAGAGGAGGGGCACTCTTGGAAAGTAAAGAAAAGTCACTTTATTTTAAAATGATATTCAGATTTAAGAGGTCCCACATTGATATAATTCGAGTATAAGGTGATAAGGGTACGAAATATACCCATACAATAGGTTTTGGACATGTGTAGGTCATATATTTTATATTATCTTTTCATTTTAATTAAATCCTTTATTAATGAGGTAATCGCTGTATCATCATGATGTCATAAATAATTTAATATATTTAATGTCTAAAAATTATAAAAAAAATATAATGATGTAGGAAATATTTTTATCTTTCTAATGAATATTTATAGTCAAAAATATGACTTGTATAACCCCATGTAAAAATTGTTTTAGTAAAACATATCATGTTTGTGTCATTTTTACTTTAACATTTAATAAAAAGTTATTTATGTCATTTCCCAAACAAAGTGGCTCCATGGGGTCCCCAAGTTGACCCATGGATTTTCTTGGTCGGCCATGACACATCCAATGAGGGTAGGATATGTTTCAAGCTCATCTCATTTTATTAAAACATTATTTTTACCTTAAACTACACTAATTACCTCTAATCGCGATTAAGAACTTAAAAGTTACTATTCACCAAAAAATTATTTTAATCTCATTGAACCACATTTTACTTCTTAATGACAACCATGTATGTCGGATTTTTGAAATTAAAAACACAGAAGTGGTAAAATTTCATTTAAACGAAAAATCAGTTTTTATAAGTACCACTTAGTGGTTTCACTATTCATCAAAAATTGAAGTTTTTCAGAAAAATACCAAAAATTCACCCTAAGATATATTTGATATTCCGAATTCAAAAATGAAGTCTATTTTACAAAATTCAAAACATATAAGTCACATTAATTAATTTAATAATTAATTCCCGCTGTCATGACAAATAGCGTGTTTTTATGAAACAATAAGTATCAAAAGATTGACACTAGTTTAAGTCCGATTTCAAAGTGAAATTAATTCCAACGACCACTATTGGATTTAATGGTAAAAATATTTTCTAATTTCACTTTAAAACCAATTAAAAAGATAATATAATCATATAAATAAATTAGATTAAAAAGAGGTTTTGAATTAAAATACAACATTTTACACCATTCATTAAAAAATGAACATTATCGAAAAGATAATTTTTTTTTACACAAAGTAAATTTTGATGTCCCGATTCTAAAGAAGAGTTTTATTTGGTCCAATAGAATGTATAAAAGTGACCAAAACTATATTTAATGATGGTTCACCATCAAAAGGCGATAAGTGAACCTTTAGTGAAAATTAGGGTATAAAAGCATAAAATTGAATTCTTTTCGTATTTTAAGCCTTTATCTTTTATTGGATAAATGTAAAAACATTTAAAAACATATATAATAATTTTTTAGTTATTTATATCCATTCTCTCCAATAAAACGGCTATGTGTTAACTACCATTTAAAATAATATTATTTTATTACTAGTGTGCAATGTAAGATTTCAATGAAACTCTTTGTTGCATATCGGGTATGCTATCGAACATAGCAACCCCTTTAAAGTAAAATTAATATTTAATTCATAAATATTAATAAATATGAAAATTCTTTATTCTTTATTTACCTGGGATGTTACAATGCATATCAATAGGAAAACTCCACTGGGAAAAAAAGTACTCGAATACAAAGAGGCATAAAATCCAAAGTGCTAAATAGGAAAACATCCCTAAGGTCCCTAAGGATACAACTCACCACATCCAAAGTTCAATAAATGGATCCACCTCTAAGAGATCCCTTCCCTTTGCTCAATCCTGGAAGAAGAAAGTCTACAAACACCTGAAGGAAAAAGTAGGGTGTGAGCCTAATCCTAGTAGAATACCACCAAAGATTCCATAACAGATGCCAAATATTGATTTTACAAAGGAATTATTTCAGTTTTTTAGAATAAACAGTTTTGGTAATTTAAAATCACATTTAAACAAAATATTCTATACATTTTCAAAATGATGGAAAATACATTCAAAGCAAAAAATTTACATTACATGGGATGAAATATTTATAAAATAATGGCTTAAGGAAAAAATTTATATAGAAAAGTTTATATAAATTCATCAGGCATGTAAAGAAGTTTAAACAAACATTGGCATACATTTATATCTCAAATATAAATAAACAAGTGAGCAACATGGTCATCTGCCGAAAGGTACGATAGTATTAACCAACTATAGGATTCTGTACTCTCTAAGTGAACTCAGAAAAATGTGTATACACACGTCCCTATGACACTGACCAAATAAGATTTATCAACAACCCATCAGGGATGTGACTTGTTGCATGTATATTTTAGAATGTTGTAATAATGTAAAGTGTATCCAAATAACTCACTAACTACCTAAGGCTTGCATGCACTCTTACATGATGGGTGAAATATTTTAAGACTACTTAAAAATATGATCAATCCAATTCTTCCATTTCAAAAGTTACAATTTCTTTCCATTTAAAACCTAAATGGGTTTTATTCAAAAACATGCCTTCTTCACAAGATAAAACCACCTAGTTTATATCAAATCATTTAATCCATTTTCATGAGTTTGAAATATATTTAAAACTATTTTTATCCTTTTAGAAATTAATTTCCACAATTAAATTCAAAAATTTTATTTAAAATATTTCCATCAAATCCATAATTTAAATTCAACAATTTAAATCCGACAATTTCTATAAACCCACCCCAATTCAATGGAATCAAGGGTTTTCCAATTTTTTGTGACAAAACCATTTCAAATATCCCAATTCAATGGAATTGGGTTTTATAAAATAAATTGAAATCAAGGTTGAGAATTTTAATTTAAATCAACAATTGAAATAAATCAAGAAATATGATAGTAATCAATTTGAAAAAATGGGACGAAACCACCCACCTCTTTCCTGAAGAACAACACTCGTAACGACACCCGTCAACGAGAAAGAAGGTGAAGGAGATATTGAAACTCAACCTAGAAGCAGGATCCAACCTCATATGGAATAGATACACCAATACCTAAATTATCCATTGAAAAACCAAGAGGATAGAAGGAGAGTAACTTGAAGAACGAGGGATAACCCTTACCCGAGAATCACACCGAAGATGCAACAAAGATCCGAAGCTGATCAGATCGAATCGGAAGGTGGGGTGACTCTAAAAACCACTTAGGGAGTGTCTAGGGTTGAAATCCAATAATTATTGGAATTAAAGACTAATCGGTACTACCAAACGCATGTTTTTAACCTAGCCGTAGCCCGAGTCACGACGTGTACCCCCTGGCGACGACATGAAGGCCACGCTGGATATGTATGCTAAAAAACCTATTCCCTCAGGTTAAAAAAAACACTATTTAACCACTAAACAATGTGTACATAAGGTACACGATGTATACCATCTCACGACATGACCTCCTTATTCATGACCTGAAATCGGCACCAAGTACACAGTGTGTACTTTAGGTACACGGTGTGTACCTATTTTGTAGTCTGTAGTAAACCCAGAAAAATCACATAAAATCATTTTTAACAAAAAGGGGACTTAGAAAATGTGGAAACTTACCCAATAAAGGTAGCAGTATGTTACATCCTAACTCATCATAACCTGGTACATGACAGCATACCTTACTTTACTCCTAGTTTGACACTCTTAGGGGATATGCTTAGGAAAATTCACATTTTCTTTAAAAACCACTATGAGGGATTTTTACAATGAACAAGGTTAAACCTAAGCTATTTTAGATTTAAGATAAAGTTTCATGATTTAGGAATCCTAGAAATAATATTATGGATAAACTATAGTCTAAGGAAGGATCTATATGGAAATAAGTGGATAAAGTATTTATGAACTGGTGTTGTGTTGAAAACATTAGTTAAAATAAAATTTATTGATTAACCTTATTTCAAGGATGTACATCATATATATTTTGAAAATTATATTAATACAATTTTAGAAAAGGAAAGCCTATATACCAGGTGAAAACCCATCAAATCCAGCAAGACCGCGGGTCTTGAACCCATGACCGAAGGATGATAAGAGTTTTACACCAACCATTAACCTACACAATGTCCTGGTTAATAAGTCATTGTTTTTAGTTGAACAATTTGATGAATAAATATTAATGATGAACTAGTAATGTAACTTTTTAGGTTTATAGATTAATTTATTAACCATATTGACATTATAGAATAGTTAGAGACAAATAGTTAGAATTGTCACTCTTTTATGGGCCTTAAGATCCTCTAGAAATGTATTTTATTGCTTCAAGTATAAACATTATTTTTTGGATGAATTGGAAAGATAATTAAAGAACAACCAAAGGATGAAGTTATGTTTATATAAATATATCAAGTAAGTATATTTCCTTATATTCTTAGGCAGTAAAATAATTACTCACCATTAGAAAGATGATATAAAAAATTATTGACCTAATACCATAATTTTTGTTGAATGAATGATCTTCTAAATCATCAAAAATTTATGGATTTGAGGCCCTCAAATTTCCATTGATCATTCACTTGTTTGTGATTGATGACCTCAATCACTCCCTATAAGTATTTATGATTTTCTTGTAAGTATGTATCTACACTTTCCACTAATGTTATCCTACTTAGAGACCTAGTTATACATTAGTCCTTGTGACCTTTGTAGTTGTAACATCCCATTACCAATCTACCAGGTATGTCCTTAACCTCATCATGGTTTTCCTTTTTAGTTATATGTATAGGCCTGAGAAGGAATTTGGGGGATACCTATAATCATGAAGTCATAGATTTTTTGGAATCTTAGTTTTAACTGGTCTTTTCACTACTAGAAATTAAATCTATAGCCACGAACCTATAACCACGATTTTATTGGTCCATGGATATACCTTTCTAATTTCCATAGTTTAATTAATCCACTATGGCTATACCGCTTCCATCAATTATTTGGTATCGGGATCATCCTCCCCAATTCGCTACTCACCTCACACCTTCTCTCCCCGATGACTTCTCCTCCTAATGAATTCTCCTCACCACAACTCCCTCCTCCCCAACGACTTCTCCTCCCCGGCAAATTATCCTCCCTGACCTCTCCTCACCATGGTGGCCTCCTCTCTGAAGACTTCTCCTTCCTGAGCTCTCCTACCCGACCTCTGCTCACCATGGCACCCTCCTCTCCGATGAACTCTCTCACCGCGGCACCCTCCTCCCTGATGACCTCTCTCATACTGGAGCCCTCCTCCCCAGAGACCTCTCCCATCACGACACCCTCCTCTCCAATAACCTGTCACTGCAGTGCCCTCCTTCTAGAAGCTTCCAATCAACACATGTATTTTATACCATCTAATTTCATCAATGTTCTGATTTTAAGGTTTTACTGTGATTTTTGGTTTCATGTTTTAGCGGTAATTCAAAGATGGGTAACCATTCTAAATGATGTGAATGGTTTTGTGGGGATATCATTAGAAAACAGTATAGGCTGTCCATTGGCTATGCATATTTTGGAAGACTGTGTTATTTACCTGCATAGTTGGTTCGACTTTAGAATTAACAAGGCATAGTTAACATTTAGTTATCCATACCATGTATACAAATTCTGAAAATCATTAATGGTTTATAAATTATGGGTTTTACCATCCCACATATTTATTATTTTCTCCCATTTTATCCTCACATCCAAACATAGGTACCCTTCCCTAGGTTCCATGTCCCCCCTATAGGCATAGAAATATATTATTCATCCAAATTCTAAATTGAGTGTCATTGGTTATGTTGGATATACCATGGTTATCATGTGATTATTATTCCTTTCCTTCATCAATTATCATTCCATCTCATACACTATCTTCATCCGAGCTAATTCATACTAGTTTTAGTTCTTTTGACCTTTTCATTAATTTCCCTCAAACCAGATAGAATCGAGGCTTGATTTTGGATAATTTAAGAGTCCTTAGTATAAGGTCGGTGGTCCATGTATTTTACCTTACTGTATGTATTTTTTAGAACAATATATTTGTGTTTCAAACTGTAATTTCTATCTGTCACCCTTAAAATGTGAAGTTAATAATGTAGATACTAATGACTTATATTAAATAAAGATTGTACTCTTAATTGAACTATTGGTTTATCTCCTAAGCCCAAACCACTAAATGGGTGTGTTTCCTTTGTGGTTGTGATCTATGCTTCATGTAAAAGATTAATAAACCATTTTGGTTGATACTTTAACTAATTATAATTATAATTCCTTTCACAATTTTGATTATAATTAGAGGTGTGATGATTAATGACTCATGAAAGGTATGTCTAAATTGAATTAATAAACATGAGAATGATAACCAACCTAGACCATTTTATAATTAACCACAATAGAGGTGTGTTATTTTATTAAATAAAAAGGCATATCTAAATAATAATATTTGAATGATGAGATTCAAGGACCATACCATGGGCATATTTTTTTTAGAATAAATTAAACTTCCCTATTTAAATTATTTAATTTATTTATGGAAAGATTATAGGCATATATATTTCGCGTGTAATGAATTGAAATGTAATAGGAAATGTTTTCCCATATGACACTATTTTTTATTAATACATAAAATTGATTAAAAATAATGATCATGGAGAATCATTTCTACCTGGATACTTTCATGGAATATGATATTCCTATGCATGTATGGTGCAAACTACCTATAAATAGTTCACATAGACATTGTTTTATTACCTTATGATACTCAATCATGGAGTCCCATATATATTTTGAATCATTTTTATAGAATCATTTAGGCATGATTTCTCTTATATAAATTTTGATGCATGGGAATGGTGTCCATCGGACATGATATCCTTTATATATTGGATACTCAAGCATGGAATCCCTTATGCATTTTGATACTCAGACATGGAATCCCTCATGCATGGTGCCCCATAAATGTTGTGACATATGGGAATGGTTTCAAATATATGTTTTGATTATTAGGAATGGGGTCCATTATATATTGTGACACTCAGGTATGGCATCCCTCAATGGTAGATTCCCTTAAAAATTATGATACCCTAGGCATTGTGTTCCTTATATTGTGATACAAGGGTCTTTCACCTTTTACATAGCACCCCTATATGATATGTAATCATCTTTGTGGATTCCTTGGATCTAAACCTAAACCCAACACCAGTTAATTAATATCTAGGAAATATATTATCTTTGAAATGCATATATATACATGATGGAAGGTGTGAAGATATATATAATCTTATGCAAATGAAAATATGGTTGATCATGTGTCTTGGAGGAAAATGAGACTAAATTGATTTTATTTATTTATTTATTATAAAATTATTGATATACTTTCGCACTGTTATATTTTATAATCATTGAAAAAATAGATCTAGAAACCATTGGTGTTGGCCTACTAATTATATCCCACACCCTGTTTGAGATGGATTTCAACTATTGTATCTAAAAAGACCGCATGGTTATAGGATTAGGTTCTATATTTTTCATTTATGAAATTATTCTTGAATATGGGAGTTAGGAGAACAACGATATGATGGAATTTAGGATAGTCATGAAGATTTTTTTTTATTTTTTAACTTTTAATATATCTGTACTATATTTTATAGTAACCACTTTAGTATGTTTACTGATTTAGATTTTATATATTTATATGGACATGAATGCATTGTTGTATAGTTGGAATTTTCTATTTTATCAGTTATTGTTATAATTTGATTCTATTTCATTCATATATACTTATTCCACTTTTTGATATAGTTATTGTATAGTGATATGATACTATTTTTATAAGGTTATAGACTCTCTATTGTACCATAATTATACCCTCACTATTTGTCATCTGCCACTGACATATGTGGTGGCACTCTTGTAGCCATGTAACCAACTATCTTGGGGATCTTTTTAGTGACTCTTGGGTTGGGAATTTACAAAGTGGTATAAGAGGTTTCTTTTTATATTATCGTGTAATTTTTTTAATATTATATATGATTCCAGGAATGTGTCAGGTCAAGGTAAATAATCATGTTTGGGAGTGTTCAATCCATGCAAGGGGAAAAGACTAAGTGTTCAATGATGAGACTGTGGTCTTATTGATAGTTATTAAAATTTATTATGATTTCACCTTGAGTGATTGATTTAAATTATTCTACATATAGATTTATGATATTAGGGTATTTTATCCCCGAGTTTCATGGAATGAACATGTTGTTTCATTCATCATTCTAGGAACATAGAGATTCAAATGCCTTGAATATGCCATGATATGTGGGTTTCATACCATGATTTTATGTTATATGTGATATTTTCCTTAGGTGATTTTATTAATTGATTCATGATTATTTATCATTATCTTTCTATATACCTTGATTTTGTGGTTTCTTATTTATAAATCAATATTATTTTCTAACATTTGATATATTTCCTTGTGATAATTGTGATATACGTTTGGTTATTAATGTGTTAGCATCAACCTAAATGGTTTTTTCTTATATAGTGTGATGGTTCTACCTTAACTAACCAATATTGACAAGTATAAATGAAGAACCATATGTTACATATGCTAAAAATTTTATGGTAATGGTAAAATGGGTTTCAAAAACTATTTAGGATGTTGTCGGGCTTTTATAAAATTTTAACAGTAACCCATATAATCAAACCATTATAAATGGACTTTCTATATTCTATAGTCAAAGATGAAGACCAAGTTGTAGGTACATGAATTCCAATAATGACATATAAATAAAAGTATCATTGTTATTTAGTAATGGTAATTCATATTACTGAACTGTGGTATATACTAAAAGGTAATTCATATAAATAATGTTTTCCATTATGAATTATAGTACCTACAAAATTTTGTCATGACAACCCATGTTAATAAATTCCTAAATACTCATCTATAACCATGTAGGTAATTTGGGGAAAGATGATAATGAGATAACCCATTAATGGTGTTTTTAAACATTAATAAATAAATCAACTGTTGTTTGGTGGCATTTATATGAACCCAGGATGGATATTATGGGACCCCCATAGGTCACATTTATTTAGATATTCTATATTACATAACCCAATTGGGGTATGATTATTCCATGGAGTTATGGTTTTTAAAGTTTTTGTAGCCTCTTATATGATGTTATGTATAGATTTATGGTGGCATATTACATAACATGTTTCTTACAATTAATAGAATACCTTTTATCTATTTTGATATGTATTATTTTTAGGTTTATGTTATTTTAAATGAAAATTGCAACATATAGGGTTCTTTCCTCTAGAACCTGAAATTGAAATCCTATTCAACTAATCCAAATATGAAAATATTTATGTATATGTAAAATGGAGAGTGAAATTTATAAGATAAATTTCCTAATATTTTGATTGTATGGTAGATAAATAATTAATGCTTGAAAATAAGTTTGAGATAGCTTTTCATTGTTTCATTGGAGAACTATCTAAATAAAGTAAAATATTTATTTATTTTCCATGAATGATACTGTATTTTCAATAAAACTAAGCCTTGGAATATTTTAAAAAATAAATTGAAGAAATTTAATGCCTTAAAAGAAACTTAAATATGGTGTTTTTAGTTTTCAATATCATGTACTAGAATTTTTAATGTTCAATTGATACTTTACTTAGATAGGGTATATGAGTGTGTCCCATGGACTTATTTATTTATTAATTGAACACAAATGAATTTTTTTTGAGCCTAGTGACCTCTTAAGCATAACCTAGCTTTGCTATTGATGCTTTCTTATTTTGTAAGGGGCCAACCTAAGGGAGTTAGCTCCCTCAAAATATTAGAAAATTTAAAATGCATCTAAACCATTTCAGATGTGTGGTTCGATTTGGGTGAAGTTTATCCCATGTAGGAATCTTAGATTTTAAAATGACACCCTGGTTAGATGGGTGTTTGTGTAATTATTTGATTCTTTCTACAGGCATGATCATCATGTAATTCACAATTTAAGTGGAATAGACATTCCTTGGGAATTATTATCAACATGGTATGTCATTTGAACTTCTATTATTTTCTAATGGATGACTCTAAATGTATTAATATTATAGAATTTTTGTGAGGTAATAAAACCCTATAATTTTTAGTTTCATTTTTTTGGTGAATTAAGGAGGATAAACATGCTAGTTTTTTCTATAGGGAATCTTGGGAAAGTGTTTGTCAATACAAGAAGCACCCATCTTGTTGGATAAAGGTTACAACATACCATATGTGTTTAGTAATAGTAGTTTGATTCTTGATCTTTTATGAATTGATAACTTACCATCTCTGAGTTAGATTGACCTGGGTGATATTGGAAATATGACATATCACACTGATCGAGCTGATGTTCCCAAGATGTTCAGGTGTTTTGATACACTATTCATTCTATTTTTTGTGTTTGTACCAATTTTTAAAAAAACACATGTGATCATGTATTAGAGGGGGGCTGTCCAGGATGGGGGCAGTGTGCAGGGAGGTGGGGGGGGAGTGTGCAGGGGGGGATGTGCAGGGAGGGGGGCATGGGGTGTAGGGGGAGGGGGGATGTTCAGGAGGGGGGTGGGAGGTGGGGGGGAAGTGTGAAGGGAGAGGGGGGGGGGTACATGGGGAGGGGGGCTATCCAGGAGGGGGGGTGTCCAGGGTGGGGGTTGGGGGCAGTGTGCAGGGGGTGTGGGGGTGCAGGGGGAGGGGGGCAGGGGGTGTGGGTGTGTGTGTGTGTGTGGGGGGGGGGGGTGTCCAGGGGGTAGTGTGTAGGGAGGGGGGCTGTCTAGGAGGGGGGGTGTCCGGGGGGGGGGGAGGGCAGTGTACAGGGAGGGGGGTGTCCAGGTGGGGGGGGGGGGTGAAGGGGTATGGGGGAGCAGTGTACAGGGGGCAGGGAGGGGGGTGAGGGGTGTGGGGGTGTAGGAGGGGGGGGGGGCTGTCCAGGGGGTCTGGGGGGGGGGGCTGTTCAGGAGTGAGGGGGGGTGTCTAGGGGGGACGTCCAAGAGGGAGGGAGGAGGGGTGTCCAGGAGGGGGGGGGGTTCCCATCAGATAATTCTATAAAAAACATAATAGGTCATTGTTCAAACATCTATGTTTTAATGTGGGTGTTGGAGGTACATCAAAATAATCTTATGTGGTCATAAAAAGGTGTGACTATTCCTGATTTTTTATAATTTGAAACATTTATGAATTCCCTTAACCATAACATTTGTTATGATTTTTTTATCGACATGTTATTGATGGTTACTTATTATCTTATGAAATAATACATATAATGTGAAGTCATTTTCTTGATTATTTATTTAATGTATGTTTATATTCCTCAGAATAGATAGATACTGGATGTACAACATTGATAAGATCACTGATGAATTTCAGAAGGAGTTACGATATTTCTTTCAATTTGCATTCACTAATGATTCAAAAGGCATATTTATTTGATGCCTATGTTTTGATTATTTTGGAAGACCATGGTTAACTTGCGAGGAAGTGAGTTATCATATCACTAAACAAGGTTTCCAAAAAAATTATCATGTGTGGTATCACAATGGAGAAAAATATCAAGTGGTGAATGACATCAATTCAGCGGAAATTATTGGTATGAAAAATCTAATTTCCTATCGATTTCATTTTTTTATGAAGCCAACTCCTCATGTAGACTAGTGCAAGAGGAAATGAATACCAGAACATAGTTTTTGTCTATTAATCAGGATGATGATGTTTAGAGTGTTAGAAAGTTGATGGAAAATGGAAATACCCCAGTATATAAGGCATGTGGAAAAATGAGAAAACTTGAGTTTTTAATGTGATTATATCATGGAAAAGCAATGTATATATTTAGTAATACTACGATCGAATATCTCCTTACATTTATTAAGGATTTACTGCCTGATGATGCATGTATTACAGAAAATGATTACATGTAATCAAAGTTGGTTGGAAAATTTAGATTCTCATTTATTAAGATTCATTCTTGCCCTAAAGATTGTTGTCGGTTCTAGAAGGAAAATGTAGAGTTAAGTCAGTGAAAATAGTGTGGAACATCAAGGTGGAAGACTAATAAAGATGGAATGCAATCTCACATACCAGAGAAAGTGATGTGGAACTTCCTTTTAATTCCCATACTTCAAAAACTTTTTATGTCAGAAGAAATGGAAAAGAATATGAGATGGAATGATAATGAAAGAAATAAAGATAATGATGAAATGGTGCATCCTGCTGATGGTTTGGCTTGGAAGAAATTTGATAGGTTACATCCTGATTTTGCAGCTAACCCACAAAATGTTAGATTAGGATTATCCTATGATGGTTTTAACTCATTTCACCAAATGGAGGGAGGGAACTGGTTTGGGGGGGGGGACTAGTTTTGGGGGGAGGGGACTGGTTTGGGGGGGATTCTAGTACAGGGGAAGGGGTGTAGGTGGTGCAGGGGAAGGGGTGGGGGTGGTGCAAGGGGGTTAGGGGGGCCGATGCAATGGTTTGGGGGCTAGTGCAGGCTAGGGGGGCTGGTGTAGGTTAGGGGAAGGGGTGGGGGTAGTGCAGGGGGTGGGGGGGTGGGGTAGTGGATGGTTGTGGGGGAGGGGACTGGTTTGGGGGGGGGGCAGTGCAGGGGGAGGTGGGGGGGGGGAGGGTAGAGGATTGATTAAGAATAAAAGAAGGAAAACTCTCTACTTTATGAAATTTATAAACCTATATTAACTTAGAATAAAGGTGAATTATAGAAGAAGAATGTGCTAAAAAAATGAGGTTTCAATCTAGAAAATAAAGAAGGATATATGCATGAAGAGTTTTAGGTATTTTATACATTCAAGGAATGAATTTTCTGGGTTAAGAAAAATGTATAATCCCTATTTCTTGCATTTAAGTACTAATGGAAGTTTACTTTATTCCCATATTTTGGTTATTTTTGATTTTTGAATAGGTAACTGAAGGTGATTTTTGAAAAATAGAGGTTTATTAATGATCATGTTATTTAGTATTGGGATGTGAATATCAATCTCAATATTATTTGTTCATTGTTGGTTATGGATTCATGTATCATTTATCATATACAGTTAACACACTGATCACATATATATAAGAAGTTGTTATATCTAATTTTTCCCACTATTTTCTTATAGGTGGTTTCTTATGATGATGCTGGTTCAATCCACCACCATCGATGATAGTGAGTTCAACATCGTATTTGGGTAAGGTTTATTCTGTTTTTATTCTTTGGCCCAATTTTAATTAGGGAATTTGTGATTTTTGGATTCCTTATATTTTTGCAGTGCGTTTTGGATTTTGTTGAGGAGGGTGTAGGTGGGGAGGGGGGCACAGGGGGGGGGGGTCTGCTGGGCAGTGGGGAGGGTACTGGTGGGGTGTGGGGGGGGGCAGGGGGGGTCTGTAGGGAATTGGGGAGGGTGCAGGTGGGGTGTGGGGTGGGGGGCAGGTGGGGGGGGGGCAGGGGGTGGTCTGTAGGGAAGTGGGGAAGGTGCAGGAGGGGTGCAAGGGGGGCAGTGGGGGGAGGGTGCAGGGGGTCTGCAGAGCAGTGGGGAGGGTGCAGTTGGGGTGCAAGGGGGTAGTGGGGGGAGGGTGTAGGGGAGATGGGGGGTCTACAGGGTAGGGTGGAGGGGGCATGGGGGGTCTATGGGGCAGTGGGGAGGGTGCATGTGGGGTGCAAGGGGGGTAGGGGGGGGGAGTACAAGGGGGTCAGTAGGGTAGTTGGGAGGGTGCAGGTGGTGTGTAGGGGGAGGGGGGGTCTTCAGGGTAGTGGGGAGGGTGCAGGTGGGGTGCAAGGGGGGGGGGGGAGGGGGGTACAAGGGGGGTGGGACATCATTAACTAAATATGATTTAATATTTTAACCATCTCCAAACTTGATTACTCTCTCATTCTTATTTTGTTCTATTTAGACCATAGGACTCTTACTATTTCTCTATATTCTAAACATCCTTCTTATTTCTCTTCAATTTTATGTTCACAAATCATCATAGACAAGAATATTTCAATGTTTTCATTAACTATATGTTTTCTCATTTGTATGCATTATGTATATCAGAGTATTTTATTGGTAACATAATGATATTATATGAATCACCATATAAACATTTAATGTTTTCATTAATTAAATGTTTTCTCATTTTTATACATTATTTTTATCAAGATTCTTCACTCATTCCACTGATTTAGGTGCATAAACCAATGAATATTTCAATGATGGTGATGGTGGTGGTGGTGGCGGTCTGAGAGGAGGTGATAATGATGTTGGGGTTTCTATAGGAGATGATGAGGGTCATGATGGTTCTAGTGATGTTGATATTGAGGTACATTTCAGATGTAAATTTTATTCTTGGTATATAAATTTAATTTTATCAAATAGTTCTTTTTATTATGATGATATTGATATTGGAATTTTATATTGTTTATATTGGAGAGAGTTTGAATTCTTATGATATATATTGTATTATGCTTGAGTTCAATTTTATTTAGAAGGTGGTGTTTTTTTCTCGTAGCTAGAGGATGTGAGTACTGCTATAAGGTGCAACTATTATTGAAGTTTTTGGTGATTAAGTATATCCGGTTAGGAATCAATTTACATGGTTATTAACTATGGTTGTAGGGTATTTTTACATGGTTTTGAAAGTGTTATTAGGGACCAAGATCCATGGTTTAACCATGGGGGCCTGGCAGGGGGTGGGGGGGGATGGTAGGGGCACTAGTAGGGGGAGGGGAAGGGGGGATGGAAGGGGGATAGGCAGGGGGAGGGGAAGGGTGAGGGGGTGTCCAAGGTCTGTCTTGGGGGTGGAGGGACTGGCAGGGGGGATGGCAGGGGGACTGGAAGGGGGAGGGGAAGGGTGAGGGGGCGTCCAGGGTCTGTCTTGGGGGGGGGGGGTCTATCTAGGGGGTGTCTAGGGTCTAGGGTGTCCAGGGTCTGGGAGGGGGGGTCTGTTTGGGGGGTTGTCCAGGGTCTGGGGGGTGTCCAGGAGGGGGGGGGTTGTCAAGGGGAGTAGAGGTCTGGGTCTATCCTGGGGGGGGGGGGTGTCCAAGGGAGTGGAGGGTTGAGCGATCTAGGGTCTGGGGGGGGGGGGGGGTGATTTCCAGGGGAGTGGGGGTCTGGGTATGTCCTTGGGGGGGGGGGGGGTCTGTCTGGGGGGTGTCCAGGGTCTTGGGGGGGGGTCTGTTCTGGGTCTGTCTGGGGGGGTGTCCAGGGTATATCCGGGGGTGTCCCAGGTCTGGGGGGGGGGGGGGTCTGTCCTGGGTCTGCCTGGGGGGTGTCCAGGGTTTGTCTAGGGGGGTGTCCTGGGTCTAGGGGGCGGGTATGTCCTGGGTGTGTGTGTGTGTGTGTGGGGGGGGGGGGGTTCTATCTAGGGGGTGTCCAGGGTCTGTCTGGGGGGGGGGGGGTCCAGGGGGTGTCCAGGAGGGGGGGGGGGTCTTTGCATGGGGGAAGGGGTGTTGCGGGGGGGGGGGGGTGTCGAGGAGGTGGAATTTACAGGGGGAGCGAGTTTATGTAGGATTTCCATGAAAGAGGGGGGGGGGGTGTCCAAGGGGGCTGTGCATGGGGGTGGGGGATTTTTTTTATTTATGGTTTTTCATACCCTATATCCATGGTTTCTAACCATGGCTATAGGTCTATTTCCATGGTTTTTAACCATGGCTATAGGTCTAATGCCACAATTTCTAACCATGGAAATAAACTGTGTCCATCCTCTAGTATAGCCATGGTTCTAAACCGTGTCTATAGTGATGTTACCACAGTTTGAACCGTGGCTGTATACCTATAGCCACAGTTTGAACCGTGACTATAGACCTATAACCATGGTTTGGAACCGTGGCTATAAGTCTAGGCCTATATCCACACAAAACTTATCCATGGTTTCCCAAACTATGGCTATTACCTATAGCCACAGTTTAAAACCATGGCTATAGCCCGAATTTTCAATAGTGTTTCTATAGGCTTCAGGAGGATTTTACACCATGTAATTAGGTTACATGACATTTAATGGCCGTTGGTTGAAATCCATGAATGGATTCACACTATTACAGGTTACACAACATAAAGAGATATTTCACGTTGTTAATTATTTAAATATTATATTTTTAATTCGAGGTGATAGATTTATCAGTGTACTTGAACACTGTGGATTTCACGATGTGTGAAGGAGTTACACATCATGTAATTACCCGAGCAAGGAAGTTTTAGGGAACTATTCGGGTTTTGGGTGTCCATTCGACCACCTATTCTCCTTTTCGCTTGAACTAAAGTTTCTCCCTAGTGATTTTTGGAGACACCATTACTTCCCAATTGATCTGTTCACATTCGATCTTTATTACAGTTGTGATGAATCAATCTGGGCGAGTGAACTTTCTTTTTATTCATTTCCATTGATCATGGTAACACCCTTGAGTTGTATTATTGGATTCTTTGGACTGAATTTGGTGTTTCTTCATGTCTTCTTCAAGATTCTTTGTGAAATCTCATTCTGGAGGCTATTAATTTGTTAGTTGTGGTACGGTAGGTGTTCATTATTGAGGTATGTGGGTTTAATTCTTTCCACCAACCCCTTGTTTTCTAAATTGAATCAATTTTGAGATGTGGATTAGATTCTAGGGCCTTTATAGATGTCATTGGGTTTTCGTTGTTGGTGGATTCCGTCGTGGGTGTGTGCAACCCAAGTTTCAAGGTAAGTAGTTTTGTCTCTAGACAATGTTGATAGACCTTATTGTTATTTCTTTATAAACTAATTTATACAAGGAATTGGCATGATTTATTTGTGTGTGTTGAAAAGAGTTTTTAATGAAAAATGGGTTTTCCCTGTTTGTTGATAAATGGAAAGAAAATGGTATTTTCAAATCACTGAAATGGATTTATGAAATGGTTTTCAAAGAATTGGGGTGAACTTTGAAAATGAGCAAATGGGTTACCTTGGGTACTTAGGTTGAAGGTTTAGCTTGAGGCAATCATCCATTTTTGTGATTATTGGGAGGTTTTCTCATTTGGATTTCCTATGTTTTTTCGGCTCATTGTTCTAGGGGACTGATATTGACATTGTTGGGGGGGGTTACTCATGGGGTATTCCTATACTCCCTAGTCCCGTGTTCTCGGAACTGGGTTGTGCACTTTATTGATTGTGGTATGAGTAGTCTGATAGTCTAACCTATATTTATCCTTGATGATAATACATGTACTTATATTTTTTTGCTTAGATTAGTTGTTTTAGCCTTGATATGAATGTTTATTATTTTGAAAGATGATATGAAAAATGTTCTTTGAAATTGATATACCAAATTTTGTTTTAGAAATTTGATAAAGGAGAAATGTTTACCATGTTTTCTATAAATCTTCTTTACTTCTTATCATGCAATGTTTTATTTAAAATATCCATACATGAATTTTTATACAAAGACTTGTTATGGAAAACCTTGGTGGGATCCTATTGAGCCTATTAGTTCACACCTTGCACACCTCTTAGGTGGTGTATAGACCTATACATGTATTCCAATGCCGAGAAAGGTAAAGCACCATAGTGAGGCGACAAGGTTTCATGTCAGCTGAGTTGGGTAGCTTGTAGTGAGATGGTGGGAGTTCGTACACACCATAACATGGAGTAACTATTTGGTTTTGGTCCTTTGTAGTTGGAATTGTCTCTTGGAGTTTTTAGTTACTTTTACAATCATTTTTTTCTACATTATTTCTTATAGTTATGGAATATATTTATTTTCTTTCCACTATTCCTTCTTTCTTCATGTATATATGTGCCATGTGCTTGTTCAGGTTGGGTGAAATCATTCTATCTGGTTTTTTGTTCGATTCTCAGGTGATTTTTACCATCCAGTGGGGATTGGGAACACCCTTCAGGTATATTATGGATCAGGTCAAGTGTCAGGTTTGAGGGTAATCCGGGTCGTTTCATTACAATATGGTATTAGAGGAGGTCTTTCCCAAAGAGTCCTTATCTTGGGATGTATATTAGACTGGATATAGGATTTTTGGGACTTGAGAGGTATGTTCTGATAAGTGTCTATGTTAGGACCCATACCCTAGGGCCCGTTCCATAACTACCCCGAGCCCACCTTCCATAGGCCAGGGGCTGGCGACTAGCACCGAAAAGGCGTATCCCTAAAACAGGAATACATTGCCTTTAAACCTATACAATCACACAATCTAAGAACACAATAAGAAGAAACCATGAAGTAAACTGCTATAGTAAAAAGTGTGCTGAAATTAAAGGGGTTAGAATACAAGACCAACTGAAAAGTAAAAGTACAACTGAAAAGAGAAAAACAGCTCTTGGATCCTCCACTGAGGATCCTACCTAAAGGGTAGGTACAACTCACGATCAGTAGTCACTATAGCATGTCATGTTAAAGGTCCACCTCTGAGCACCATCCAGTCCTGGCTCCCTTAGCCTCAACCAATGCTGTCCGTCATCTTCACAAGACACAACAAGGTGCGGGTGTAGCCCGTGTAGGGGTGAGTATAACGATACTCAGTAGGGACCCCAAGACCCCCGAAGGTCTCCCAGAGTTCCACAAAGAAAAAACCACAAACCAGGACCTCAAACACAAAGCACAAAGCAGTCAACAACTCTACTTAGGTATATGACCATACATACACCTAAGTTATCAAGATATACTCATCTTATACATGAGGGAATAATACCACAAAGGCAACACCACGAAGGTAAAAGTACCACAAAGGTAACACCACAAAGGTAAAAGTACCACATAGGTAACACCACAAAGGTAACACCAAAAAGGTAAAAGTACCACACAGGTAACACCATGAAGGTAAAAGTACCACATAGGTAACACCAAAAAGATAACACCACAAAGGTAAAAGTCTCAGCTCACACCAGGTATTAGTGAAGTATATAAGTACATATGATCAGTGACGAAGCTAGATCATCTTATTCTATCAAGAGGCACTTCTGCTGACCATATGGAGTCTGAAACACACAAGATCAATAGGTAATAACCCCTGCAATGACCTAAATAGGGTTCGACCCACCCAGAGTCAATAGGTACTAACCCCCGCAATGACCCACACAGGATATGACCCACATAGGATCGATATGCACTGAACCACACATGATCGCTGAGCGCTAAACCACACAGGATCGGTATGTGCTGACCCACACATGATCACCGAGTGCTTACCCACATAGTATTCGACCCACATTGGATTGGTAAGTGCTAATCCACATAGAATTTCAATTCATTATTCACATCAAAGCTAGCCATGAGATTCCTGTACTAACCATGCTTGATTCCGGGAGGGTTTGCTCCTCAAGCTATTGTCCATACCTTAACTTCCACAAAGTTACATTAAGAAGTATCCCAAAGAACCACTATGTTATAAGGGTTCCAACATGACAGACGACGCGTTGATCGGACGTCTGGTTTGTGAGATATGAGCACTTTTGTAAAAAAGGCCTGGTTGGATTCAAGTCTGATCCAACCCGATTCGCACGTCGAACTCTGACAAAACTCACTTAGAGTATCTCAAAAGGACCGTCTTGTCACTAGGGTCTATATTCCACAAACGAAGCATCAATCAGATGCCCGGTCTATTAGTTACATCCCTTTCCGTGAAATGGGGGTGATCGCACCTCAGTCTGGATCGGCTCGGTCGGGCCTGCCCGAATATACCAAAGGGACTACTTCCCAAAAGGGGTCCCAATGCCACTAACGGCGTGTCAACCGGACACTCGGTTCGTCAGTTATGAGTGTTTCTTTATTTGGGTACCGGTTGGGTTTGGGCCCGGTCCGACTCGGTTAGACCAGCCCGATGCAATAGGTCCTGGGGTATACCTAACCCCGATCGGTTCCGACCCACTAAGGGTCAGCCCAGTGTGGTTCACGGGCCCGAGCCATGGTTGGCCCGGCCCGCCAGGTGGGGCTCGGCCTACCTGCATTGGCCCGCTAGGCCGCGGGTCCGGCCCGCATGGCTGGACCACGTCGGCTCATTCCGCCAGAAGGTAGACCGCCTTCCTCATTGGCCTCGCGATTGTGGGGCTGTTTCGCCCAACCGGTGGGGCGCTACCCCACCGCATTAACCGGTCGACTATTTGGCCAACCGGGTTCCGCCAACATGGCACGACACGGGCCACGCCACACCCTCCTACCGCGACCTGCTGGCTGTGGCTGCTTCCACTAATGGTGCCTGTGGGTGCCGCAGTTGTTCCGCGTGGCTGGCTCGGGCCGGCCGCCCTTGGCCTCCACGGCATGCGACGACACACCACTTTCCACCGCTTGCTTCTGGTCGCCGCGGGTCTCCTCCAGTCACCACCCATCGCCGCTGACATGGCGCGCTGGCGGTTTCTTCCGTGGGTCATTGGACATGATTTGGTGTCCGTTCTTGGTGCCATCTGTGCCTATGACTCTCCTACGTTGCTGCCGTCATAGCGTGACCTGCTATTTCTTGTTGACATCAAGTTGGAAATTGTTCCCTGAAGTTCACATCAAGAACGAAGCAACAAAAATTCCGGGCCCTATTCATTTTCCCTACGCCCTCCGTGTTAAGGTGATATCAAGCGAGAGAGGATTTAATTCATCAAAGTCAACTTCAAAATAAACCCCTTACCTCAAGATCGTTGGAGAACATCCGTGTTTGAGGAAAAGTCAGTGTTCGTCGTTCGGTGGCACTCATCACCACCCGATGGAACCGGTTCCATCTTCCAAGTGGTTGGCATCACGGTACTTTTCCAGAGCTTCGTTTCTTGGTGAAGCCATGCCAATACTCCTCCTCAAGCTCCATATAAATAGGAGAGGGAGAGGGTGAGTAATGAATGTGGAATTAATAAGGTTCAATTAATTAAGGAATATTCCTATTTCCAATGGTGATGTAACAAAGAATTGGGGATTCAAGCCATTTAATGTCTTGACACGTCATTGGTCCCACCACCGCCGCTTGTCCATTGGAGGAAAAGAAAGAAATGAAATTAAATAACTTTGTTATTTTATTATTATTTTAAATGTCCATAATATAACTTTTTATCCCGACCTTCTGAGGTCAAAGTGAAGCCTCCCTTAAGTGAATCCCGGTGTTGTGGATTCAATGTTGCCCTCCAATTTTTAATCTAAGCACCGGTTCAAAAGTTATAAAACACCACTCATGCGTTTACTAAACGTACCTTAAAAAAATTTCAATAAATTATTAACATACACCCTCAACCCACGCCGGTTAAGGTTAGGTTCAGCCTAAAGGGAACACACCCCAATGAACTCAATGGTACCCTCATATTTTCAATCCAAGTTACCATTTAGAAGTTATGGATTTTAACAACAAAATAATTGTTACTTAATTATTTTATTTACGGCCAAAAATAACTTCCATAGTTGGCCCGTGCTGGCCAATGTTAGTATCTAACTAAAGAAAGCATACTTTCACAAGCTCAGCAGTGGTCTCATATTTTTAATCCGAGTCACCATTCATGAGTTATAAACATTTGAAAAATAAAATAACTTTATTTAATTATTTTATTTACGGTTATTCCATTTTCGGGTTTTCTCACCAGATGCCTGTGCCGACTAAAATAAAGTCGCACCTAGGGTAACCTGCTATCTTGAACACAACGGTGCCCTCAAATTTCTGATCCGGGCACTCGTTTAAGAGTTATTTTACTTTTTAGGAAAACCACTCATGCACGCTATTTTTTAAACTTAACATTTGTCTCCAGATCATTTCAGGTACTTCGGGCCTCAGAATCACACGCCGTCAGATTTCATAGTCTCAAAATAATTCCATATAATAAAAAAAATTATACAAAAATTCTGGGAGATTAAATTCTCCCCACCTTAGGGTTTTACGTTCCTAAATGCAAAAACAAGGAAAACTAAACAAAAGAGGGTACTGAGCATGAATATGAGCCTCCCGTTTCCATGTGCTCTCTTAGAGGTTCCTGTGATGCCACCGAAGTCACACAAGAGGGATCCACCGTCCATGAAGGAATCGCTCCTGTTGATCCTCTATATCCATTGAGAACTCCATAAAAGTTTCCGAATCGACAAAGTCCAACTCTCCCTAGTCGATAACGTGCGACTGATCATGCACGTATCTCCTCAACTACAACACATGGGAAACATTATGCACCCGATGCATATGTGGGGGAAGAGTTAGATGGTATGACACCTCACCCACTCTTTTAAAAATCTATAAAGGTCTGATGAATCTCAGAGATATCTTGTTGCCCCAGCCAAACCTCTACAATCCTCATTCGGGTGAGACCCATAGGAAGACATGGTCTCCCTCCTTGGACTCCAATGGTCTTTGTCTCCTGTTGGCATAAGATTTATGCCAGCTCTGTGCAGTCTTCACTTACTGGCAAGTGAGGCATCGTGATACAAACTCTTACACTACCTTCTTCATCCCTGGACACCAATGCTGACACCAGAGGTCCTGGTACATCTTCTCCACACCATGATGTACCACCAGAGGGGACATATGGAACTCCCTCAACACCTCCTCATGTAGCTCCACTAGTACCATGGTGCGTCCTATGTAGAGGATGACGTGATCCCCACCTTTAGAAAATTCATCAGGTGTCAATCCTGAGGATATCTGAGCATGTCAAGCCTTGCAGTCAATGTCCCCAAGCTGTGCCTCTCAAACTTGCTGAAGAAGTGGGGGAGTGATAGTCATAAACTAGAGGTAAGATGCTCCATCTCTATCCACAAAGGATATTCGTAACATGGCTAACTACTCTGTCACCTCACTCAGCAACTGTAGAACAGACCTCCTGATGAGTGCGTCTTCCACCATATTACCCTTCCCAGGAGTATAGACTATCTCAAAGTCATAGTCCTGGAGGAACTCTCACCATCGATGAGTCTTAGGTTTAGGTCCTTATTTGATAATATATACCTGATACTTTTGTGATTAGAGTAAACAGTAAACCGTTCACCCATCAAGTAGTGCTGCCAAATATTCTGCACAAAGACCACTACTACTAACTCCAGGTCATGGGTAGTGTAGTTCTGCTTGTGTTGTATTAACTTCCATGAGCCATAGGTGATCACTGCCTGCTCCTGCATCAGGAAATAACCAAGTATGGTCCCTGATGCGTCGTAGTAGACTACATACCCAACACCCTCTTCTGGTGGCCTCAAGATGGGGGAACTCATCAGTCTCTATCTTAGATCCTAAAATCTCTACTGATACTTCTGCGTCCATAGGAAAGGCCCCCCCTTCTTTGTCAAAACTGATAAGGGAGCTTCTACCCTGGAGAAGTCTGGTACAAATCTCTAGTAGTACCCAGCACATGCAGAAGTCCCTCTCCCTTCGGGGAGGTAATACTGTAAAAATAATTTGAAAAGATGTCCCCACACTCTTCCACTACCGTTGGGAACTAAAAACTCAAGACTCCTGCTGCCACAAGGGTAAGGCTGGCTGACTCAAGAGTGATCGGTTGTACCCTCCTATGCATGAGTTTATCCTGTGCTACCTGGGTTTACCTTTTCACTGACTATGGAAAACCCCATTCCAATGTTATAGATATACTATATCCTTTTTGCCTACAACAATCGATCCGAGTATGAACTATGAATGTCCAGTCCATACCCAAACTAACGTCGTACGACCTCGATGTTTCCACTAAGAGTTTCCAACCAAAGCTCTCGCCTCAAGGGTCAGATCACACCGTTGACATAAGCATGATTATCAAGTCTCCTCCCAAAGGTATCTCCATTCATAAGGTTCAAGTCATCAGTTTAACCGGAAACTCTAGGTCTTGAACAAGATTTGTATAAAGAAGGAATGATTGGTACCTTTTTCTATTAATACAATAGCTAGTAGTAGACATAGACCATACCTTGAATCATTCCTAGAGAACTTGGGTCACACTCTTTGACTGCTTGCAGCTACTTCCTTTCCCTATCCTCCAGATCCCTGATCTTGGTGGGGACCACATAGGGGGGTGGTTGTAACATGAAGAAATGTATACCACCTCATGCTACTCTCCTAGATCCACTTCCTTGTCTGCTTCCCTGCAAATTCATCTGTCCCTATCACTTCCTCTTCCTGAAACATTTTACACACCCAAGTCTCTGATACTGGTGTTAGTTTCCTTCTTTCCTACTGCTAACATTCACTGCCTGTATCTGCTTAGCCAAAGAACATTCAACCACAAAGGTCCTATCTAGAACCCTAACATAAGTAGGAATGCATAGCTGAATAGTGATGGCTCGGATGTCCCTAAACACACCTCGCTTGGAGGTCCGGGCCCTGAAGCACTGTTCGTACTGTATTTATCGAGTACCTGGGATGGTCGGTATGCCTCAATGAATACTCAACTACCAACATGTCATTCTGCCGAAGCTGTGAAGATCTAGGGAACACTCACCCCTTAGCTTTCTATGGAAAGAGACCCCCTTCTCCGAGGAAGGTTCTCAAGCTTGTCCATAGAAAAGTCACCTCTTCGCAAGATCAGGGTAATCTAAATCCTATCATCATCCTGTTGAGCCATGTAGGAGGCTCTCTACCAGGACCGCCATCTGATCGAATGGTTCCCTGGCTAGATGAAAACTCAGTCACCTCCTCAAACCAGTCCTTAGCCACCTGTGAGTCAGGATTGCCTCGGAACCTGAGGGGTATCTGATTCTGAAACACATGTAAGGCACTATGACTACATGTGTCCTCTACCAGTACCGCCGATTGTAACTGCTAACCAACAGGTAGTGATATAGCTGGAACACTACCCAAAGGCACCATCTTGAGCAACGGTCCATGTACCAAAGCTTTTTCACCCTGCGAACCATCCTCATGGTCATGCACTAGAAAAGACTATAAGCTAAGATCATCATCTTCTCTACTGGTGTCTCAACTAGGTGGAAAAATCTAGCCATAACCTCCATATAGTCCTTAGATTCCTGGGAATCTATCTCGCCTCAAAACCTTAGAGGACTCTACTTCTAGAACTCGTGAAACACGCTCAATCAGTTCACACCGTCCTCTAGTGCGACTGGTGGTAACTGCTACCCAACAGGTGGTGGTGTTTCTAGTACACTGCCCGAAGGTGCCAACACTGTAAGAGGGCCTTGCACAAGAGCCTCATCGCTTGGTGGGCTGTCATCGTGTACTCACTTGGGAATCCTGGTTGGCTATCTTTGTAGAGGCATCTTGAAAGAGAATCAAGATGAACCACGGTCAAAAGGTTATACCTGGTGAGATGACTCAAAATAGATCAAAGTAAAACATTTCCAAAACACACACAATTAGTGTTTTTGTGCACCAAGTTAGAAATATGAATCTAGGGTCCTGGTGTATGGATACATCAGTCACCACACCAAAACTGGATTCCCCGATCTAAAAACCACACTCAAAACACTTAACACTATTGCTCCATTAAAAAAAGTATCAGAGTCATAGTTCTTTGGTAGAACTAACACCTCTGATACCACTTTTTCACGACCTGCCCCCCAGGGCCCATGTTGTGACTACCCCAAGCCCACCTTCCATAGGTTAGGGGCAGTCGACTAGCACGAGAAAGGAGTATCCCTAAAACGGTAAGGCATTGCCTTTAAACCTGTACAATCACACAATCCAAGAACACAACAAGAAGCAACCACGAAGTAAACTGCTGTAGTAAAAATTGTGTTGAAAGTAAAGGGGACGGAATAAAAGACCAAATGAAAAGTACAAGTACAACTAAAAAGAGAAAAACATGTCTTGGATCGACCACTGAGGATCCTAACTGAAGGGTAGGTACAACTCATGATCAATAGTCACTACAACACGTCATGTCAAAGGTCCACCTTTGAGCACTGTCCAATCTTAGCTCCCTCATCCTTAATAAAAATTGTATGTCATATACACAAGACAAAATAATGTGTGGGAATAGCCCATGCAGAGGTGAGTATAACGATACTCTGTAGGGACCCCAAGACCCCCAAAGGTCTCCCAAAGTTCCACAAAGGAAAAACCACAAAACATGACCTCAACCACAAAGCACGGAGCAGTCAACAACTCTACTTAGGTATATTCCCATACATATACCTAAGTTATCAAGATATAATCATCTCATACATGAGGGAAGAATACCACAAGGGTAACAACATGAAGGTAAAATTACCACAAAGACAACACCATGAAGGTAACACCATGAAGGTAAAAGTAAAACACAGGTAACACCATGAAGGTAACACCACGAAGGTAAAAGTACCACACAGGTAACACCACAAAGGTAAAAGTACCACATAGGTAACACCACGAAGATAACACCATGAAGGTAAAATTACCACACAGGTAACACCACGAAGATAACACCACAAAGGTAAAAGAGTCAACTCACACCAGGTATTATTGAAGTATAGAAGTACATATGATTAGTCGCGAAGCTAGATCATCTTGTTATGTCAAGAAAAACTGCTTTTGAACTTATGGAGTCTGACCCACACAATATTGATAGGTACTAACCCACACAATAACCTACACAGGGTCCGACCAGCCCAGAGTCGATAGGTACTAACCCCCGCAATGACCCACACAGGATCTGACCCACATAGAATCAGTATGCACTGACCTACATAAGATCACTGAGTGATGACCCACATAGAATCTAACCTACACAAGATCGGTATATGCTGACCCACACAATATCATTGAGCTTTGACCCACACAAGATCTGACCCACACAGGATCAGTAAGTGCTAACCCACACATGATCACTATTCATTCTTCACGTCACATCCAGCAACAAGATTATTGCACTAAGCATACTTGATTCTGGGAGGATCCACTGCTCAAGCTATCAGTCATACCTCAACAACCATGAAGTTCCATGAAGAAGTATCCCAAAGGACCGCCATGTCATAAGGGTTCCAACGCGAAAGACGAAGCGTCTATCGGACGACCGGTCTGTGAGATATGGGCACTTTTTTAAAAAGGGCCTGGTTGGATTCATGTCTGATCCTATCTAGGTTTCATGTAAAACTCAGAAAAAACTCACTTATAGTATCTCAAAAGGACTTCCTTGTCACTAGGGTCCTTATGCCAAAGATGATGGGTCAATCTGACGCCCGGTCTGTTAGTTACATCCCTTTATGTGAAACAGGGGTGATCGCATCTCGGTACAACCTAGATCAATCGAGCCCACCGAAATATGTCAAAGGGAACTCTTCTCAAAAGGAGTCCCAACGCCACTGACGACATGTCAACCGGACACCCGGTTTATCAATTACGAGAATTTCTTTATTCGGGTACTGGTTGGGTCTGGGCCCGGTCCGACTCGGCCAGACCGGCCCGATGCAACTAGTCTCGGGGTCTACCAGACCCCGCTTGGGTCTGGACCACTAAGGTTCAGCTCGGTTCACCAGGTCTGTCCCCTCAGGGTCGACCCGGTTCAGTTCGCGGGCTTGGGCCGCGGTTGGTTCGGCCCAGACCGTTGGCGGGTCCAGCCCGCATGGTCGGACCGCGCTGGCTCAGTTTGCCAGAAGGCGGACCGCCTCCCTCGCTGGCCCCATGGTTGCAGGGCCGTTTCACTCAATTGGTGGGACACTGCCCCACCACATTTACCATTCGACCATTTTGCCGACCTGGATCTACCAACACGGCGTGACACGGGCGGCGCCACCACCTCCTACCACGGCGGCGTCTGCGGGCACCACACTTGTCCCGCACAACCGACTTGGGGTGGCCGCCCTTGGCCATCATAGCACGCGATGACATGCTACTTTCCACCACTCATGGAAGGTTTCCGTGGGTCTTCGCCGGCCCCCACTGGCCGCCGCCGACATGGTGCACCGACAGTTTTTTCCACGGGTCACCGGACATGCTTAGGTGTTCGTTCTTGGTGTCGTCTGCGCCTATGACTCTCCTACGCTGCCACCGTCACAGTGTGACCCACTATTTATCATTTCCATAAAGTTGGAAATTATTCCCTAAAGTTAACATCAAGAATGAAGCTGCGGAGAGTCTGGGCCTTATTCGTATGGCCCACACCCTCCGCGTTATGGTGATAGCAAGTGGGAGAGGATTTAATTTATCAAAGACAACTTCAAAATAAACCCCCTACCTCAAGATCATTTGAGAACATCCGTGTTTGAGGAAATGTTGGTGTTCGTCATTCGGTGGCTCTCGTCACCGCCTACTGGAACCAGTTTCATCCTCCAAGTGGTTGGCGTTGAAGTACTTTTCCATAGCTTCATTGCTTGGTGATGCCGTGTCAATACTCCTCCCCAAGCTCAATATAAATAGGAGAGGGGGAGGGTGAGAAATGCACGTGGAATTAATTACGTTCAATTAATTAAGTAATCTTTCTAATTCCAACAATGCTGTTAGAAATAATTGAGGAGTCAAGCCATTTAATGGCTTGACACGTCATTGGTCCCGTCACCACCACTTGTCCGTTGGAGGAAAAGAAAGAAAGGAAATAAAATAACTTTGTTATTTTATTATTCTTTTAAATGTCCCAAATCTAAATTTTTCTCCCAACCTTCTATGGTTGAAGTGAAGCCTCGTTTAAGATAATCCTGGCGCTACAGATTCAACGGTGCCCTCAGATTTTTAATCCGAGCACCGGTTTAAAAGTTAGAAAACTTCACTCGCACGTTTACTGAACGTATCTTAAAAAAGTTCAATAAATTATTAACATTCACCCTCAACCCGTATCGGTCTAGGTTAGGCTCAGCCTAAGGGGAACACGCCCTAACGAACTCAACGGTAATCTCGGATTTTAATTTGAGTTACTGTTTATAAGTTATGGATTTTAACAATAAAATAATTGTTACTTAATTATTTTATTTATAGCCAAAAACTAACTTCTATAGTTGACCCGAACCGACCAATGTTGGTATCTTCTTAAAGAAAGCATACCCTCATGAGATCAGTGGTGGTATCATATTTTTAATCTGAGTCACCATTCATGAGTTATAATAATTTAAAAAATAAAATAACTTTATTTAATTATTTTATTTATGGTTATGCCATTTTATTGTTTTCTCACCTGAGGCCTGCGCTGACTAAACTTAAGTCGCGCCTAGTGTAAACCCGCTATCCTGAACGTAACGGTACCCTTAGATTTCTGATCTGGGCAATAATTTAAGAGTTATTCTACTTTTTTAGGAAAACCACTCATGCACGCTATTTTTTAATCTTAACATTTTTCTCCGGATCATTCCGGGCACTCTAGGCCTCGAAATCACGCGTCGTCAGATTTTGCGGTCTCAAAATAATTCCATATAAAAAAAAATTTATACGGAAATTCCATGACATTAAATTCTTGATATCTCTTGTCATGACGAGACTCATATTTCCATGGGATGTTGGGATATGTGTCTCTAGTGTTTTTTTAAATCTTAGTTTCTATTTATGGGTTTCTTTGTTTAAATTGAGATTTATTCTATTGTCTGATCATTATCATGATTAGGTGTGCAACAATATGCCTCCAAGACATATTCCATGTGTTCCTTAGGAGGGTGTGGATGATTCTCCTCAAAGGAATCCACCAATATATCAGAGTCTCATTGAAACTATCAAACGAGTAGTTTGTGTTGTCAATCTGGATGTACGACATGTTCAGAATGTAGTTGTTTTGGTAAAACCAAGAGCTAGAGTTGAGAGAGATTGATATTGGGAATTATTTTGTGCAAAGACACCATCCTTTAAAGGAATGAATGACCCTCAATAGGTGAAGGACTAGATGGATAAGATCAATCAAATCTTCAACGTTTTGGAAACACTAGAGAATATCAAGGTAAATTGTGCAGTGTTCAGGATCGAGGGTTCCAGTAATCGATGGTGGGATTATATGGTCTAGGAAGATAAACACGTGAACTTGGATTGGAAGGGATTCAAAACCCTATTATCACAATAGTTTTTATAGAGTTACTAATGTTGTAAAATTATTTGGAGTTCCTATCTTTGTAATAGGGAGAGAGTTCAGTGTCAGCATACACCAATTGATTTACCAAGATTGTCAATTTTGTTCCAAATATGGTGAAGAATGATGAGATGAAGACTCAGAAGTACCTGTAGGATTTACAGTAGAATATTATATCACAAGTATTTATGTTGAAACTTTCTACCTATATAGTGAAAATAGATAGATCTATAATGGTAGAGGTGGACATAGTAGGAAAGGTTGGATTTTCCACTTCTTCTCTTATATCTAATGGAAGATTAAGTGGCATTCATGGGAAGAAAATAAAGTAGAAGGATCATCACAGAGGTGGTGGTGGTGGGTCTCAACCGCGATCCTCCTCCACACCATCTGCTATAGATAACAATGTGCCTCTAAATTTCTATCAATGTGGAAAGGTCAATCAAACAAGACATTATTGTTTAATTACCATGAAGACATGCAATATCTATGGACGCATTTATCACTTATAGTACTTATTACATGCAATGAATATGCATCGTTATGGTCAAAGTTCATCAGATCCAAAGGCTACTATGACGCAGTTAGAAGATTCAAAGACTATAGGGATCCAGCCATAGGTATTAGGAGTTAATCACTTTCATGCATTAGATGAGTGTCCAATGGAAGTCAATGCAGATCCAACAATAGTGATAGGTACTATCATTATTGCATCTTCTGTAATAATTGATTTATTTGACACTGGTTCCTCCCACTCATTTATATATGCAGGTTTTATTGATATTCTTATACTTTCAACAGAAATTATTCCCTTTATAACAGAGTTAGAAACACCTTTTGGTAAGAGGAAAGAGCAGGGGTTTCAGTGTCCTTATTGGTCATAAAGATAGATGATACAGAGTTGGTTTGATATTTTATTGTTCTAGATATAGATCTATTTGACATCATCATAGGTATGGATTGAATTGTCACTCATTGAGATGAGGTTGATTGTTATCATCAATGTTTTTCATTTCTTACTACTGATGGGAGCTCTCATGTGTTTCAGGGGGAGTGGGACTCGTGTTCTGGTCATGCCGGACCTTACCGCCCGAAGATCAAGATTTTTTTTTTGATATTGTGATTAATCCCAATGATGTTTCTCTAATTTTTGATATTCCCATTATTGTTCGGGACTTTTATGATATTTTCCTAGATGAACTTTGTGGTCTTCCTCTAGAGAGAGTGGTAGATCTTAAAATTGACTTGGTTCTAGGTACATAGCCAATATTGATACCTTCTTATCATATGGAACCAACTGAGTTAACAAAGATTAATATTAAGTTGGATGAACTTTTCGAAAAAGGTTTTGTTCACCCTATAATTTCTCCTTGGGTATCCCCTATGCTCTTTGCCAAGAAGGAATATGGTTCACTCTGATTATGTGTGGACTATCAGAAGTTGAACTGGGTAACGGTTAAGAAAAAATATCCATTACCTTGTGTTGATGATTTGTTTGACCAATTAAAGGGGGAGAAATGGTTTTCAAAGATTGATCTTCAGTCAGGTTATCATTAGCTCAAAGTTTGGGAGTCTGATATACCAAAGACAAACTTTAGGAGCAGGTATAAACATTATGAATATCTTGTGATGCCTTTTGTTTTGACTAACTCTTCTAGAGTTTTTATGGCTTTGATGAATTAGATATTCCATAAATATCTTGACACTTTTTTCTTAGTGTTTGTGGATGATATTCTGGTTTATTCAAAATCTAAGAACGAGAATAAGTACCATATGAGTTTGGTCCTAGAAATTTTGAGAAGTCATCATTTGTATGAAAATATTTTGAAATGTAGTTTTTGGATTCAAGAAGTGAAATTATTAGGGAATTATATTTCTGAACATGGAATATCAGTTGATCCTGATATGGTGAAGGATATATTGTCACGGAGAGAACCAAATAATGTCTTTGAGATATGAAACTTCCTTGGTCTTGCTGGATACTACCAATAGTTTGTTAAGGATTTATCTAGATGGAGTCACCTTTGACTGCTATTACTAGGAAAGTGGTGAAATTCACATGGGATGCAAAGTGTCAGTCTTCTTTCGATGAATTGAAATGACTTCTAACATCATCTCCTACTCTAATATTACCTAATCTTGGCGAGGGATACATGGTTTTTTGTGATTAATCTAGTGTGTTTTGGGATGCGTACTTATGAAGGATGACCATGTGGTAGCTTATGGATCTCATTAGATTCGACTGCATGAGAAGAATTAACCTGATCACAATTTAGATCTTACTACAGTTATGCATGCACTTAAATGTTGGCAACACTATCTTTTTGGGGATAAGTTTATAGTATTCGATGATCATAATTGTTTGAGTTATATGTTTTCTCAAAAATACTTGAATATCATATAGTGATGATGGGTATAATAACTTTAGATGTTTTATTTTGATATCACCTACACCCTGGGGAAGGGAAATGTCATTGTAGATGCTCTTTGTAGGAAAGTACCATCATCAACTGTTCTGGAATTGAAGGAGGAGTGAAACATTATGGGGATTTTTGTTCAGTTTCACCTAGATGTTTAGGAGGATGTTTCATGTATGGTTCTAGCTAGTGTTTAGTTATCATCATCTCTCATGGAGTCTATTTTGTAGATTCAGTAGTAGGATGATGAGTTTAGTAAAATTTGAGAGAAACTTTATAGCGGGGAGACCATTTTTGGTTGGCATCTCTCTTTAGATGGTATACTCCACTTTGGGAAGCCATTTTTCATCACAACATCTGTGAGGAGTTTAGTCTTTTTTAATTTTCACTGATCTTTCTGGGACATTCATTTAAAAACTAAGAATATGTATTATGACATGAGACGATGATTCTGGTGGTTGGGTATGATGCATGAAATTTTAGATTATGTGTCCCGTTGTTACACCTGCCAATGGAAAAAGGCAGAGTACTTGGTACCCAATGGTTTTCTTCATCCTCTTCCAGTGCCATTCAGGAAATGGGATGAGGTATCCATGGATTTTTTTTGGATTACCATGGACTCCCCAAGGGATGAATTATATCTGGGTAGTTTTTGATTAGTTTATGAAGTCTGCTCATTTCATTCCGATCAAGGATACCACTAAAGTTGAAGATCTAGGTAATGTGGATGTATAGGATATTGTGAGGTTACATAGGAGTCCTTATTCCATTATTTTAGATAGGGATCCTAGGTTTACCTTGAAGTTCTGGAGGATTCTTGAAGTGGCAATGGTAACTCATGTCAAGTTGAGCACAACTTACCATCCATAGAGAAACTGCCAGATAGAGGGAGTAATTCATATCCTGGAGGATATGCTTTGTGCGCATGTCTTATATTCTAGTGGATCATGGGATAACCATTTGGGATGGGTTGAGTATGTTTATAAAAACAGTTATAAGTAGTTGATCAGAATGGTTCCCTTTGAGGAGTTGTATGGTCACCCTTATAGATCACCTCTTTGTTGGGATGAGGTAGGAAAAGTATTTTTAGTTGGACCAAGTTCGGTTCAGGAGACATTATAAAAGACTCAGGATGTACATCAATGTCTGGTTACAAACCAGAGTCGATAGAAATCATATGCAGATCAAATACATAATCTTCTGGAGTTTTTCGTTGGTGACTAGGTTTTCTTGAAAGTTTATGCTCAGTTGGGTTACCATCATCTTAGAAAATATGAAAAATAGGTAAAATTGGCTTTGAGATATGTTGGACCATTTGAGGTCACTAAGAGGCTTAGACAAGTTTATTATTGGTTAGAATTTTCGGTTAAGTTGATAGGTATTTATGATATTTTCCACATATCTCAGATCAGGAAGTTTCATCCTGATCCCGCTCACATTCTGAGTTTGGAAGACATTGAGTTAGAGACAAATGTTTCTATTTTAAAGAAACCAATTGATATCTGTAACGACCCAATGTTTTTAAATGAAAATTACCTTCTCATAATTATGTCATAAAATCACATGAAAACAAAAAATAATGAACTACTAAGTGCTAAGTGACCTTCAAACATAAGTTTGACACTTATGTGTTTGGAATTTCAAAAATACGACATTCATGGTTGTAATCAGTAAGTTATTTGGATTCTGATAAAGAAAACTTAATTTTTGGTGAATAGTAACCTACCCTAATGAATAGTAACATACCCTTATGAATATTTATATACCCTAATGAATATTAACCTCACCTATGGTGGTATAAAAATAATATTCAATTTGTAAGTACGATATACCTATATTTCAGAATAAGTTAATGAATGTTTTAAAACTGGTTTTGATAATAAATTATTATTTTAATTAAATATTAAAATAATCATATTTAGAAAATTATTTTTGAAAAATGGAATTCATTTTTGGATTCTACACGTCAAAAAATGGTTAGGGTGAATTTTTGGGATTTTTCTGAAAAACTTGAATTTTTGATGAATAGTAGAATCCGATAATTCACAATAAATGCTAAATAATGGATTAATTGAGTCATCGATGATGTTCTTATGATATAATCCAACTTGGTTCGGAATCACATAATAAAATCACTATTATTGGTCATGGAACACTTACTATTCCTTGTCTTGGGAAGAAATAATAAATTAATGATTATAATATTATGAAATCCCTCCTCTCCTCCACTATAAACCCCCCCTTCACTCCCTCTTCTATCCACTCCTCTAAAGACTTTTACCTTGCCATTATTCTAAAAAAATATCTCCCCAAGGTCCTCCCCCACGTCCAAAATCTCTCATCCTCCTCAAAATACAAAAACCTCTCCCCTTAAGAGGTTCTCAAAGGAGGAAGTCTCAAGAGGTAAATTCCTCTTCCCAATTTCTTCTTTTCTTTTAAGTTCTTTTCTTTTTTTATTTATTTCCTCACCTCCCTTCACCACAATAGTATGATAAATCCAGTAAAATACATGTACTAGAATTTCTTCATGCTAGAGGTATATTTCTTTATCTTCTCTCCTTTCCCTACCCTTTTATTTGAAAGAAATGAAAGCATCGTTTGAGATGTGCTAATTTAGCACATTCAAGGACAACTATTTACCAATTTCTATTATTATATTTTAATCTGGTCATGAAACGATATGTGTTATGGTTGAACCAGATTATTATATATGTAATATATCTGATTTTTGGTTCTGTAATCCTTTGGTAAAAATGGAATTATGTTATAAAGCAAAACACATTCTTTGTAATCAAATCCACCGATTAACAAAAAACGGCTATCACTATGGTTAAATATATAATAATTCGACTTCACTATAAGTAACCTAATTAAAATTAAAACCATGTAATATCCTGAATATGAACTAAATAATATAACTTCAATTCTGGACAACCACTTTCATCTTTCATATAATCCAAACTTGAATATAAGTGAACCGATCTTTTAAAGCCAAGTAAACAAACGAGACCGAACAATAAAATTGAACCTTATAACTAACCAAAAAGGATTCGAATAAACTAAAAAGGGTTATAATAAATCAATTATATATAGAAGAGGTTCTGTACTTATTAATTAATAAGTCTAATTTTTTTATTCAGGTCTTTAATAACAAGTGGAGAACACCAACGGATTTAAGGTAAGGTATCCTTTTCTTTTCACTCTTAGTCAAGATTATTCTCTATGCTATGACTTTTTGTGTAATACCAAGTGATGGGGTATGTTTATGCACCTCCCACATACTTTCCTCTTGATTTATAAGTGATGAGAAACCCCCTTTCTCTCTCATTAATCCCTCTTGGTTACACCCGACCCCATGCTGATAAAATCGTAACGAATTCTACCCGAACCTTCTTTCTTCTTTCGGGTTGCCTTATATTTCTTTCAAAATGGTGTTATCATATATATTTATGTGAATCTTATGAATTCTGGTTAGTTTTACAATATTATTATATCAATATCCTTTCATAACATTCTTTCAGGGATATATATGTTTTTGAAAGATTCCATCCTTAGAACTTTCCGATAAGCAAACCTATTTTAAGGGGACTTCCCAAATTTTTACCCAAATTTGAAGTGAACTATATCCTATGTTTTAAGACACCATTGTATTTATAAAATCAGTATTTTTATGAAAACCTTCTTGGTTCAATTCTGGTTTTATGTAAAATAATTTCCTCTTTTCTATTTTAAAAGCTCTATAGTATTTTCCTTAAAACCGCACAAAAATGTTTTAATGCTAATGTTTATAAAATACATTTCTAATATGTTTTTACTTCTATTTGACACCACTAACCATGTTATATGACTATTTTAACCTATTAACGTCCATGTATGTTCTAATCCTTTCCTTTCATGGAAACTTACATGATACACTGATTGGATATGTTTTATGTCATGATTGTGGTACCCAATTCTTTCCATGGGTGCCCTTATGTTTATGCATGGTTGATTATGTATGATTGTATATGTGGTAAGAATATTTATGTGGAAAGAATATTCATGAAAATGTTGAGATATGTGCGCCCAGATAGCGCTCCAATGCATTGGGTAATGATAAGTCTCATGAGATGCGATGTGAAACGGGATTGACGGTTAGCGTTGACCCGTACTGAAATGGTAAACGGGATTGGCGGTTAGCCTTGAGCCATACTAAAGAAATGATTTATGATTCTTCCACATTTATATGATTCCATGTTTATATGATCACATGCTTATATTAAATGATTTTATAAGTTTCATGCTTTGGATATCATTATGTCATGCCTCCTAACTCATGTGCTTGAGATGTATCCTTATGTACATTCCCTTACTAGGATTTTTAGCTCATCCCTTTGTTCATGTGTTCCCCAGGGTACCCTATGTAGATGTAAGAGCTCAAAATAAGTTTGAAGCTCTTTATGGAGATTAAATAAATAAGGTTTTAGACCCATGTTTTATGTTATCTGTACCTAGGCTTCCAAGACACTAGACTTAAAGATCCTTGGCTTGTACTCTGATGATTAATTATGCTTAAAATCATGAATTTTTTATGTAAAAGGCTCACGTTTCTATAATTGGTATCAGAGGATGGTCTCGTTATTTTTGGAGATTAGGAATAGAGAACCTTAGTGAGAAATTTAAGGATGAGACTAAGTATAAGAAAATAGTCCTAAATTTTGGTGAGTATAGAGTAAGTGGTTTATCAAGCAAATAAATCCCTATCTAGATATGAGTAGGTAGAGGCGGATCTGGAACAGATGTATCTAGGGGTAAAACCCAAAAACACCACTTTGAGCTAGACTCTAATGGGAACTGGTGCACGACAATGGGCCTCGCTTCACTCTTGGTTACACCACTCCCGAGGGATATGCTTTGGTAGATTCACGAGCTTAGTAAAAACTGTTATTAAGGGACAAAAAGAAGACTATAAGAATATAAGTTAATAAATAGACCGAGGATAACCTAGATATAAACCTAAGGAATCACAAGTTAAAATATACTTCTTCTTTATAAGTTCATACTTTTATGTTCAAAGTTTCTTTTTATGCTCAATAGTTAAGTATTCAAGACCTCTAATTATATGTTCTTTTTCTTAGTTAATGGTGGGAAATAGAAAAACACGTTCCAAAAACCAATGTGATAGGCAATGTGATGATTGCCCTAATGATATGCCTGATGTGACAGAAGTAGGAGATCAAAACTTCATGGAAGTACTTGATCAGCTGGCTCGAGTTATGAATAGTAACTTGAATCAGGTGGAACGTCCTTCTCCTCCAAGGAAAGAGCAAGTTTCCATGGAATCATTCATGCGGAAAAGGCCTCCCATGTTTAGCGGGTCTTCTGATCCCCTCCTCGCAGAACAATGGATTAACTCCATTGAAAATATTTTCTCCCTCCTCTAGTGCTCGGAAGAAGAGAAAGTTGTACTGACGGTCTATCGTTTTGATGGGGAAGCTGATCAGTGGTGGAAACTGATCAAGAATACAAAGTCCCAAGAGGAAATTGATTCCATAGAATTGAAGGAATTCAAGAGGTTGTTTTTCAACAAATAATTTCCTAGAACCCTCCATCTTAAGATGGAAAGAGGGTTCCTTGGACTCAAGTAGAAGGAAGATGAGTCCATCAGGGCGTATGAAGTGAACTTTACAAGGCTTTCAAGGTATGCCTCTGGCTTTGTCATGAACACCGAAACCAAGGTGGATCACTTCTTTAGAAGACTGAAGCCGAGTCTATGAAAATTGTTGGCAATACGAGACTTAGACAACTATGAGAAGATTGTCCATTGTACCCTCAAGGTTGAAATGGATATTGGAGACTCTCAGTGGTCTCATGGGACTAGTGACAATAAGTGGAAAAAGGAGAACAACATGGGTGGTTCATCAAACAAATCCCATGATGGAAAGAAGCCTCACTTTACCCTTTGCAAAAATTGTGGGAAGAAGCATCTTGGGGACTGTCTCAAGGTAACCAAGAATTGCTTCAAATGTGGAAAGTTTGGTCATCTATCCAAGAACTACTGAAGGGATATGAAAAATCCCGCTAATGTTGAAGAAGAAAGGAAAGTTCAGATCAACGCTCAGCCTGCAGTGCAGTGTTATAACTGCAAGGAGCTTGGGCATTATGCGAACAATTTCCCTAAGCTGAGGGTTGTCGGAGGCAATCAATAACAACCTCCAAGGAAACAAGGAAGGGCTTATGCTATCACTACTGCTGAGGTGGAGCCAGAAAATGATGTGGTGATAGGTACACTTGTTATTCATTCAAGAATATTGAACGTACTATTTGATTCTGGTTCTATGCATTATTTCATATCTCGCAAGTTTAGTAGAACTATTCAAACAACACCTCAAAATTTGGAGGAAAAGTTATCTGTGAGAATAATGAATGGGGAAATTATTGCATCCATGGTTTATAAATCTTCCCCGGTTAATGTTTTTGGACTGAACCTCCCAGCAAATCTTGTCATACTTCCTTTAGTGGAGTTCGACGCTATCTTGGGAATGGATTGGTTATCTTTATACAAGGCTAACATCAATTGTCAGGAAAGGGAGATCACTTTTCACATCCCGAAGCATCCTCCAATTCTTTACAATTGTAAGGAGGAAGATGAGTCTCCTTTAGAATCTTTGTCTCAAGTTTGGATACTGCTTCCTTGTGAAAAATCATATCTAGCTCAAATGATTGGGAAAAAGGATAGAATCATTCTTGAAGACATGCCCATCATGAGGGATTACACTGATGTATTCCCTAAAGAGTTTCCTGGTCTTCCTTATGACCAAGAAGTTGAGTTACCAATTGAAATTATCCCTGGATCTCTTCCAATATCAAGGACACCTTAAAGAATGGACATCGTAGAGCTAGAAGAGCTGAAGAAGCAGTTACAGGAGAATATGGAGAATGATTTTATATGCCCGAGTGCCTCACCGTGGGGTGCTCCAGTCCTCTTTTTCAAGAAGAAGGATGTATCAATGTGCCTCTGCATTGATTATCATGAGCTCAATAAAATCACTATAAAGAACAAGTATCCCCTTCCACGGATAGATTACTTGTTCGATCAGCTTCGTGGGGCCAGTTATTTCTCTAAGGTGGACCTTCGGTTGGGATATCACCAACTAAAGGTGAGGAAGGAAGATATTCCCAAGACTGCCTTTCAAACGAGGTATGGACACTATGAGTTCATAGTGATGCCCTTCAGACTCACTAATGCTCCAACAATTTTCATGGATTTAATGAATAGATTCCTTAGATATTACCTCGACAAATTTGTGGTGGTCTTTATTGATGATATTCTAATATACTCCAAGAGCAAGGAGGAATATGAGGAGCATTTAGAAACTATGTTAAAGACTTTGCGAAGGGATAAGTTGTATGAAAAGAACAGTTAATGTGAGTTCTGGATGGAGGAAGTATCATTTTTGGGGTATGTTATCACCACAAAAGGGATATCTGTGGACCCTTCCAAGACGAAGGCGATTGAAGAGTGGCCAAGACCAACTTCTGTAACGGAGATCCGTAGCTTTTTAGGTCTAGTTGGGTATTATCGATGATTCGTGAAGAACTTTTCACAATTTTCAAACCCAATTAAAAATATGACATGGAAGGGAGTAAAGTTCGTCTGGACACAGGAATGTGAAGACTGTTTCAAGGAGCTGAAAAAGAGGCTTATCACTGCGCTGGTACTCACAATCCCTTCAAGTGTAGAACTCTTTATGGTGTATAATGATGCTTCTAAGAAAGGCTTAGGTTGTGTGCTAATTCAAAATGATAAAGTGATAGCCTATGCCTCAAGGTAGCTGAAAATACATGATCAAAACTATCCCACGCATGATCTAGAGCTAGAAGCCGTGATTTTTGCCTTGAAAATCTGGCGGTACTACCTTTATGGTGAGTAGTGTGACATATACACCGACCACAAGAGCCTAAAGTATATATTCACACAAAAGGAGCTCAACATGCGTCAAATGAGATGGTTAGAGCTAATCAAGGATTATGATTTCTCTATTCACTACCATCCTAGAAAGGCGAACAAGGTAGCTGATGCTCTAAGTAGAAAAGAACTCACTACTCTATCCATGTTACGGATTGAGAAAGACCCTATCTTCTTAGATATGCAAAGAATGGATTTGAAAATCATAACGGCATGGGATACATCCTAACTTTCCCAAATGATTGCACAACCATCCATCCAGGAGAAGATTAAGGAATCACAAAGGGATGATATGGAGATACAAAAGAGGGTGAATGCAGTAAAGAAAGGGAAGATGCAAGAGTTCCATATCAACGATGATGGTGTGATTCGGTTTGGAACGTGACTTTGTGGGCCTTCATCACCTAGGATAAAGAAGGAGATATTGGATAATGCACATAGATCAACATTATCTATCCATCCTGGGAGTACCAAAATGTACCATGATCTACGAGAACACTTTTGGTGGGATAACATGAAGAAGGAGATTATGGAATATATATCAAGGTGCTTGGTATGTCAGCAAGTTAAAAATGAGTGACAAAAGTCTATAGGTATTATGTAGCCATTGCCTATACCCATGTGGAAATGGGAAAATGTTACTATGGACTTTGTCACGGGTCTCCCGAAGACGTTGAAGGGAAATAATGTGATATGGGTTGTGGTTGACCAACTCACCAAGACTTCCCATTTTATCTCTATTCAGGAAGATCTCTCACTTGAAAAACTTGCAAAGATATATGTGAAGGAAGTGGTGAGACTGCATGGTGTTCCAATCTCAATTGTCTCTGACCATGATCCAAGGTTCACATCTAAATTTTGGAGGAGCCTTCAACATTCTTTGAGTACTGAATTAAATTTCAGCCTGGCCTATCACCCCCAAACTGATGGCCAGTTTGAAAGAACTATTCAGACGCTTGAAGATATTCTTAGAGCCTGCTCTCTAGAATTCAAAGGTGGATGGGATCAGCATCTCCCATTGGTTGAGTTCTCATACAACAATATATTCCACTAGAGTATTCAGATGGCTCCATATGAAGCTCTGTCTAGAAAGCGATGTAGAACTCCAACCTGTTGGGATGAAGTTAGAGAAAGAAAGCTACTTGGACCCGATCTTGTTCAAGAGATTACAGAGAAGGTTCAAGTCATCCAGAAACACATCAAAGCTCCTCAAAGTCGGAAAAAGAGCTATGCTGACAACTGTCGAAGGGACTTGGAGTTCGACGTTGAAGATAAAGTCTTCCTTCGAATATCTCCATCGAAGAGAGTCACGCGATTCAGGAATAAAGGGAAGCTAAGCCCAAGGTATATTGGCCCCTTTGAGATCCTTGACTGCATAGGAGACATGGCCTATTAGCTTGCACTTCTACTGAATAAGGCTCGAGTTCATCATGTTTTTCACGTATCACTCTTAAGGAAGTATATACTCGACCCTTCACATGTACTCTCTTTAGAGGTGGTACAGTTGGAGGATGATCTCTCTTACGAGGAGTATCCAGTGAAGATCTTGGATCGTAGAGAAAAAGTTCTATGCAACAAGACTACTCATCTAGTCAAGGTACTATGGAGAAACAATAAGTATGAAGAGGCAACATGGGAATTGGAGGAAGCAAGGAAGGAAAAGTACCCACACCTGTTTTTGGCTTAGAATGTAAAACGAAATTTTGAGGGCGAAATTTCATAAGGGGGGGGGGGAGAATGTAACGACCCAATGTTTTTCAATGAAAATACCCTTCTCATAATTATGTCATAAAATCACATGAAAACACAACATAATGAACTACTAAGTGCTAAGTGACCTTTAAACACAAGTTTGACACTTCTGTGTTTGGAATTTCAAAAATCCGGCATTCATGGTTGTAATCAGTAAGTTATTTGGATCCGATAAAGAAAACTTAATTTTTGGTGAATAGTAACCTACCCAAATGAATAGTAACATATCCTTATGAATAGTGATATACCCTAATGAATATTAATCTCACCTATTGTGGTATAAAAATAATATTCAAGTTGGAAGTACGATATACCTATATTTTAGAATAAGTTGATGAATGTTTTAAAACTAGTTTTGATAATAAATAATTATTTTAATTAAATATTAAAATAATCATATTTAGAAAATTATTTTTGAAAAATGGACTTCATTTTTTGATTCTACATGTCAAAAAAGGGTTAGGGTAAATTTTTGGGATTTTTATGAAATACTTGAATTCTTGATGAATAGTAGAATCTGATAATTCACAATAAATGCTAAATAGTGGATTAATTGAGTCATCGATGATGTTCTACTGATGTAAGCCCACTTGGTTCGGAATCACATTAAAAAATCACTATTCTTGGTCATGGAATACTTAGTATTCCTTGTCTTTGGAAGAAATAATAAACTAATGATTATAATATTATGAAATCCCTCCTCTCCTCCACTATAAACCCCCCCTTCACTCCCTCTTCTCTCCACTCCTCTCAAGCCTTGTGACTTGCCATTATTCTGCCCAAATATCTCCCCAAGGTCCCCCCCACGTCAAAAATCACTCAGCCTCCTCAAAATACTAAAACCTCTCCCCTTAAGAGGTTCTCAAAGGAGGAAGTCTCAAGAGGTAAATTCCTCTTCCCAATTTCTTCTTTTATTTTAAGTTCTTCTTTCCTCACCCCCCTTCACCATAATAGTATGAAAAATCCAGTAACATACATGTACTGGAATTTCTTCATGCTAGTGGTATATTTTTTATCTTATCTCCTTTCCCCACCCTTTTATTTGAAAGAAATGAAAGCACCGTATGTGTTAATTTAGCACATTCAAGGACAACGGTTTATCAATTTCTATTATTATCTTTTATTCTGGTCATGAAACCATTTGTGTTATGGTTGAACCAGATTATTATATATCTAATATATCCTATTTTTGGTTCTATAATCCATCGGTAAAAATGGAATTATGTTATAAATCAAAACATATTCTTTGTAATCAAATCCACCGATTGACAAAAACGGTTATCACTATGGTTATATATATAATAATTCGACTTCACTCTAAGTAACCTAATTAAAATTAAAACCATGTAATATCCTGGATATGAACTAAGGAATATAACTTTAATTCTGTACAACCACTTTTATCTTGCATATAATCCAAACTTGAATATAAGTGAACCGATCTTTTAAAGCCAAGTAAACAAACGAGCCCGGACAATAAAATTGAACCTTATAACTAACCAAAAAGGATTTGAATGAACTAAAAAGGGTTATAATAAATCAATTAAATATATAATAGGTTCTTTAATTATTAATTAATAAGCCTAATTTGTTTATTCAGGTCTTTAATAACAAGTGGATAACACCAACGGATTTAAGGTAAGGAATCCTCTCCTTTTCACTCTTAGTCAAGATTTTTCTCTATGCTATGACTTTTTGTGTAATACCAAGTGATGGGGTATGTTTATGCACCTCCCCCATACTTCCCTCTTGATTTATAATTGATGATAAACCCCCTTTCTCTCTCATCAATCCCTCTTGGTTACACCCGACACCATGCCGATAAAATCGTAACGAATTCTACCCGAACCTTCTTTGTTTTTTCGAGTTGCCTTATATTTCTTTCAAAATAGTGTTATCTTATCTATTTATGTGAATATTTTGAATTCTGGTTAGTTGTAAAATATTCTTATATCAATACCCTTTCCTAACATTCTTTCCGGGATATACATGTTTTTGAAAGATTCCCTCCTTAGAACTTTCCGATAAGCAAACCTGTTTTAATGGGACTTCCAGATTTTTTACCCAAATTTGAAGTGAACTCTATCCTCTATTTTAAGACACCATTTTATTTATAAAATCATTATTTTTATTAAAACCTTCTTTTTTCAATTTTGGTTTTATGTAAAATAATTTCCTTTTTCTATTTTAAAATATATATAGTATTTTCCTTAAAACCGCACAAAAATGTTTTAATGCTAATGTTTCTAAAATACATTTCCAATATGTTGTCACTTCTATTTGACACCACTTACCATGTTATATTACTATTTTACCCTATTAACGTCCATTTATGTTCTAATCCTTTCCTTTCATGGACACTTTCATGATACACCCATTGGATATGTTTTATGTCATGACTGTGGTACCCAATTCTTTCCATGGGTGCCCTTATGTTTATGTATGGTTGATTATGTATGATTGTATATGTGGTAAGAATATTTATGTGGAAAGAATATTCATGAAAATTTTGAGATGGGTGTGCCCAAATAGCACTCCAATGCATTGGGTAAGGATAATTCTCATGAGATGAGATGTGAAACAAGATTGGCGGTTATCCTTGACCCGTACTGAAATGGGAAACTGGATTGGCGGTTAGCCTTGACCCGTACTAAAGATATGATTTATGATTCTACCACATTTATATGATTCCATGTTTATATGGTCACATACTTATATTAAATGATTTTATAAGTTTCATGCTTTGGATATCATTATGTCATGCCTCCTAACTCATGTGCTTGAGATGTATCCTTATGTACACTCCCTTACTAGTATTTTTAGCTCATCCCTTTGTTCATGTGTTCCCCAGGGTACCCTATGCAGATGTAAGATCTCAAAGGAAGTTAGAATCTCTTTATGGAGATTAAATAAAGAAGTTTTTTTAGCCCCATGTTTTATGCTATATGTACCTAGTCTTCCAAGACACTAGACTTAAAGATCCTTGGCTTGTACTCTGATGATTAATTATGCTTAAAATCATGAAATTTTTTATGAAAAAGGCTCGGGTCGCTATAGTTGGTATCAGAGGATGGTCTAGTTATTTTTGGAGATTAGGAATAGAGAACCTTAGTGAGAACCTTAAGGATGATAATAAGTATAAGAAAACACTCCTAAATTTTGGTGAGTATAGAGTAAGTGGTTTATCAAGTAAATAAATCCCTGTCTAGATATGAGCAGGTAGAGGCGGCTTTGGCACAGATGTATCTAGGGGTAAAACCCGAAAACACCGCTTTGATCTAGACTCGAATGGAAACTGGTGCATGACAACGGGCCTTGCTGGACTCTTGGTTACAACACTCTCAGGGAATATGCTTTGGTAGATTCACGAGCTTAGTAAAAACTGTTATTAAGGGAAAAAAATAAGCCCATAAGAATATAAGTTAAGAAATAGATAGAGGATAACCTAGATATAAACATAAGGAATCACAAGTCAGGATATACTTCTTCTTTATAAGTTCATAATTTTATGTTCAAAGTTTCTCTTTATGCTCAATAGCTAAGTATTCAAGACCTCTAATTATTCGTTGTTTTTCTTAGTTAATGGTGGGAAATAGAAGAACACGTTCCAACAACCAATGTGATAGGCAATGTGATGATTGCCCTAATGATATGCCTGATGTGACGGAAGCGGGTGCTCAAAACTTTATGGCAGTACTTGCTCAGCTTGCTCGAGTTATTAATAATAACTTGAATCAAGTGGAACTTCCTCCTCCTCCAAGGAAAGATAAATTTTCCATAGAATCCTTCATGCGGTAAAGGCCTCCAATGTTTAGCTGGTCTTCTGATCCCCTCCTCGCAGAGCAATGGATTAACTCCATTGAAAATATTTTCTCCATCCTCCAGTGCTCGGAAGAAGAGAAAGTTGTACTGGAGGTCTATAGTTTTGATAGGGAAGCTTATCAGTGGTGGAAACTGATCAAGAATACAAAGTCCCAAGAGGAAATTGATTCCATAGAATGGGAGGAATTCAAGAGGATGTTTTTCAACAAATAATTTCCTCAAACCCTCCATCTCAAGATGGAAAGGGAGTTCCTTAGACTAAATTAAAAGGAAGTTGAGTCCATCGGGTCATATGAAGAGAACTTTACAAGGCTTGCAAGGTATGCCTCTGGCTTTGTCATGAACACTGAAAGCAAGGTGGATCACTTCTTAAGTGGATTGAAGTTGAGTCTAAGAAAATTGTTGGCGATTCGAGATTTAGAAAGCTATGAGGAGATTGTACGTTGTGCACTCAAGGTTGAAATGGATATTGGAGACTCTCAGTGGTATCATGGGCCTAGTGACAAGCAGCAGAAAATGGAGAACAACATGGGTGGTTCATCAAACAAATCCCATGATGGAAAGAAGCCTCACTTTCCCCTTTTCAAAAATTGTGGGAAGAAGCATATTGGTGACTGTCTCAAGGGAATAAAGAATTTCTTCAAATGTGTAAAGTTTGGTCATTTGGCCAAGAACTACCAAAGGATATGAAAAATCCCGCTAATGTTAAAGAATAAAGGAAAGTTCAGATCAACACTCAGCCTGTAGTGCAGTGTTATAACTACAAGGAGCTTGGGCATTATGCAAACAATTCCCCTAAGCTGAGGGTTGTTTTAGGTAATTAGCAACAACCTCCAAGGAAACAAGGAAGGTCTTATTCTATCACTACTCCTTAGGTGGATCCAAAAAATGATGTGGTGACAAGTACACTTGTTATTCATTCAAGAATAGTGAACATACTATTTGATTTTGGTTCTACACATTCTTTCATATCTCGCAAGTTTAGTAGAACTATTTAAACACCACCTCAAAATTTGGAGGAAACGTTATCTGTGAGAATAGTAAATGGTGTAATTATTGCATCCATGCTTTATAACTCCTCCTCGGTTAATGTTTTTGGACTAAACCTCCCAGAAAATCTTGTCATACTTACTTTAGTGGATTTAGATGCTATCTTGGGCATGGATTGGTTATCTTTGTACAAGGACAACATCAATTTTCGGGAAAGGGAGATCACTTTTCACATCCCTAAGCATCCTATGATTCTTTATAATTGTAAGGAGGAAGATGAGTCTCCTTTAGAATCTTCATCTCAATTTTGGATACTGCTTCCTTATGAGAAAGCATATCTAGCTCAAATGATTGGGACAAAGGATAAAATCAATCTTGAAGACATGCACATCGTGAGGGATTACATTGATGTATTCCCAGAAGAGTTTCCTAGTCTTCCTCCTAGCTGAGATGTTGAGTTCTCAATTGAACTTATCCCTGGATCTCTACCAATCTCAAAGACACCTTACAAAATGGCCACCGTAGAGCTAGAAGAGCTAAAGAATCATTTACAGGAGAATATGGAGAAGGGTTTTATACGCCCGAGTTCTTCACTGTGGGGTGCTCCAGTCCTCTTCATCAAGAAGAAGGATGGATCAATGAGCATCTGCATTGATTATCTTGAGCTCAATAAAATCACTATAAAGAAAAAGTATCCCCTTCCACGGATAGATGACTTGTTCGATCAACTTCGCGGGGCCAATTATTTCTCTAAGGTGAGCCTTCGGTCGGGATATCACCAACTAAAGGTGAGGAAGGAAGATATTCCCAAGACTGCCTTTTGAATGAGGTATGGACACTATGAGTTCATAGTGATTCCCTTTGGACTCACTAATGCTCCAACAATTTTTTTGGATTTAATGAATATAGTATTTAGAGATTACCTTGACAAATTTGTGTTGATATTTATTGATGATATTCTGATATATTCCAAGAGCAAGGAGGAACATGAGAAGCATTTGGAAACTGTGTTAAAGACTTTGAGAAGGTAGAAGTTGTATGAAAAGTACCATAAATGTGAGTTCTGGATGAAGGAAGTATCATTATTGGGGCATGTTATCACTAGGAAAGGGATATCTGTGGACCCTCCAAGATGAAGGAAATTGAAGAGTGGCTGAGGCCAAATTATGTAACGGAGATCCACAGCTTTTTAGGTCTACCTGGGTATTATCGACGATTCATGAAAAACTTTTCATGATTGTCAAACCCAATGACCAAGCTGAAATGGAAGGGAGTAATGTTTGTTTGGACACAGGAATGTGAAGACTGTTTCAAGGAGTTGAAAAAGAGGCTTATCACTGTGCTGGTACTCACACTCCCTTCAAGTGGAGAACTCTTTATGGTGTATAGTGATGCTTCTAAGAAAGGCTTAGGCTGTGTGCTAATGCAAAATGATAAAGTGATAGCCTATGCCTCAAGGCAGCTGAAAATCCACAAGCAAAACTATCCCACACATGATCTAAAGCTGGAAACCATGATTTTTTCCTTGAGAATCTGGTGGAACTACCTTTATGGTGAGAAGTGTGACATATACACCGACCAAAAGGGCCTAAAGTATATATTCACACAAAAGGAGCTCAACATGCGTCAAAGGAGATGGTTGGATCTAATCAAGGATTACAATTTCTCTATTCACTACCATCCTAGAAAGGCGAACAAGGTAGCTGATGATCTAAGAAGAAAAGAACTCGCTACTCTATCCATGTTATGGATTGAGAAAGACCCTATACTCTTAGATATGAAAAGAATGGATTTTGAAATCATAAGGGCATGGGATACATCCTACCTTGCCCAAATGATTGTGCAACCATCCATCCAGGAGAAGATTAAGGAAGCACAAAGGGATGATGTGGAGATAGAGAAGAGGGTGAATGCAGTAAAGGAAGGGAAGCTTCAAGAGTTCCATATTGACGATGATGATGTGATTCGGTTAGTAATGTGGCTTTGTGTGCCTTCATCACCTGGGATAAAGAAGGATCTAGTGGATAATGCACATAGCTCAACATTCTCTATCCATCCTAGGAGTACCAAAATGTACCGTAATCCCCAAGAACACTTATGGTGGGATAAAATGAAGAAGGAGATCGCGGAATATATATCAAGGTGCTTGGTATGTCAACAAGTTAAAGATGAGCGAAAAAAGTCCAACGGTAGGATGCAGCCATTGCCTATACCCATATGGAAATGGGAAAATGTTACTAGGGACTTTATCACGGGTCTCCAAAATATGTTGAAGGGAAATAATGTGATATGGGTTGTGGTTGACCGACTCACTAAGTCTTCCCACTTTATCGCTATTTGGGAAGATCTCTCACTTGAACAACTTACAAAGATATATGTAAAGGAAGTGGTGATACTGCATGGTGTTCCACTCTCAATTGTCTCTGACCGTGATCCAAGGTTCACATCTAAATTCTAAAGGAGCCTTCAATATTCTTTGAGTACTGAATTAAATTTCAGCACGGCCTATCACCCCCAAACTGATGGCCCGTCTGAAAGAACTATTCAGATGATTGAAGATATGCTTAGAGCTTTCTCTCTAGAATTCAAAGGTGGATGGGATCAGCATCTCCCATTGGTTGAGTTCTTATAAAACAATAGATTCCACTCGAGTATTCAGATGGATCCATATGATGCTCTATATGGAAAGCGATGTAGAACTCCAACCTGTTGGGATGAAGTTGGAGAAAGAAAGCTACTTGGAAATGATCTTGTTCAAGAGATGATGGAGAAGGTTCAAGTCATCCAGAAACACATCAAAGTTTCTCAAAGTCGGCAAAAGAGCTATGATGACAACCGTAAAAGGGACTTGGGGTTCGACGTTGGAGATAAAGTCTTCTTTCGAATATCTTCATGGAAGAGAGTCATGCGATTTGGGAAGAAAGGGAAGCTAAGCCTGAGGTATATTGCCCCCTTTGAGATCCTTAACTGCATAGGATCTGTGGCCTATTGGCTTGAACTTCCACCGAATATGGATCAAGTTCATGATGTTTTTCACGTGTCACTCTTAAGGAAGTACATACCATACCCTTCACATGTACTCTCTTCAGAGGTGGTACAGTTGGAGGATGATATCTCTTATGAGGAGGAGCCAGTGAAGATCTTGGATCGTAGAGAAAAAGTTATACGCAACAAGAATACTCATCTGGTCAAGGTACTATAGAGAAACCATAAGTACGAAGAGGAAACATGGGAATTGGAGGAAGCAATGAAGGAAAAGTACCCACACCTGTTTTTGGATTAGAATGTAAAACGAAATTTTGAGGGAAAAATTTCATAGGGGGGAAGAATGTAGCGATCCAATGTTTTTCAATGAAAATTCCATTCTCATAATTATGTCATAGAATCAAATGAAAACACAACATAATGAACTACTATGTTCTAAGTGATCTTTAAACATAACTTTGACACTTCTGTGTTTGGAATTTCAAAAATTCGGCATTCATGGTTGTAATCAGTACGTTATTTGGAGTCCGATAAAGAAAAATTAATTTTTGGTGAATAGTAACCTACCCTAATGAATAGTAACATACCCTTATGAATAGTGATATTCCCTAATTAATAGTAACCTCACCTATGGTGGTATAAAAATAATATTCAAGTTGGAACTATGATATACCTATATTTTAGAATAAGTTAATGAATGTTTTAAAACTGGTTTTAATAACAAATTAATATTTTAATTAAATATTAAAATAATCATATTTAGAAAATTCTTTTTGAAAAATAGACTTCATTTTTGGATTCTACACGTCGAAAAATGGTTAGGGTGAATTTTTGGTATTTTTCTGAAATACTTGAATTTTTGATGAATAGTATAATCAGATAATTCACAATAAATGCTAAATAATGGATTAATTGAGTCATCGATGATGTTATTCTGAAGTAAGACCACTTAGTTCAGGATCACATGATAAAATCACTATTATTGGTCATGGAATACTTACTATTCCTTATCTTGGGAAGAAATAATAAATTAATGATTATAATATTATGAAATCCCTCCTCTCATCCACTATAAACCCCCCCTGCACTCCCTCTTCTCTCCACTCCTCTCAAGCCTTGTGCCTTGCCATTATTCTACCCAAATCTCTCCCCAAGGTCCTCCCCCATGTCCAAAAGCTCCCAGACTCCTCAAAATACCAAAACCTCTCCTCTTAAGAGGTTCTCAAAGGAGGAAGTCTCAAGAGGTAAATTCCTCTTCCCGATTTCTTCTTTTCTTTTAAGTTCTTTTTTTATTTCTTTCTTCAACTCCCTTCACCATAATAGTATGATAAATCTAGTAACATAAATGTACTAAAATTTATTAATTCTAGTGGTATATTTCTTTATCTTCTCTCCTTTCCCCACTCTTTTATTTGAAATAAATGAAAGCACCGTTTGAGATGTGCTAATTTAGCACATTCAAGGACAACGATTTATCAATTTCTATTATTATCTTTTTTTCTGGTCATGAAACCATTTGTGTTATTGTTGAACCATATTATTTTATATGTAATATATCCTATTTTTGGTTCTGCAATCCTTTGCTAAAAATGGAATTATGTTATAAAGCAAAACACATTCTTTGTAATCAAATCCACTGATTAACAAAAATGGTTATCACTATGGCTATATATATAATAATTCGACTTCAATCCAAGTAAACTAATTAAAATTAAAACCATGTAATATACTGGATATTAAATGAAGAATATAACTTTGATTCTGGACAACCACTTTCATCTTGCATATAATACAAACTTGAATATAAGTGAACTGATATTTTAAAACCAAGTAAACAAACGAGCCCGAACAATAAAATTGAACATTATAACTAACCAAAAAGGCTTTGAATGAAATAAAAAAGGTTATAATAAATCAATTACATATATAAGAAGTTATGGACTTATTAATTAATAATATTAATTTGGTTATTCAATTCTTTAATAACAAGTGGAGAACATCAACGGATTTAAGGTAAGGGATCCTCTCCTTTTCACTCTTAGTCAAGATTGTTCTCTATGCTATGACTTTTTGTGAAATACCAAGTGATGGGGTATGTTTACACACCTCCCCCATACTTACCTCTTGATTTATAAGTGATGAGAAACCCCCTTTATCTCTCATCAATCCTTCTTGGTTACACCCGACACCATGCTGACAAAATCGTAATGAATTCTACCCGAACCTTCTTTGTTCTTTCGGGTTGCCTTATATTTCTTTAAAAATGGTGTTATCTTATCTATTTATGTGAATCTTATGAATTACATTTATTTTTACAAGATTATTATATCAAGATGCTTTCGTAACATTATTTCAGGGAAATACATGTTTTTGAAAGATTCCCTCCTTAGAAATTTCCGATTAGCAAACCTGTTTTAAGGGGACTTCCCGAATTTTTACCCAAATTTGAAGTGCACTCTATCATATATTTTAAGAAACAATTTTATTTATAAAATAAGTATTTTTATTAAAACCTTCTCGGTTCAATTCTGGTTTTATGTAAAATAATGTCCTCTTTTCTATTTTAAAAGCTCTATAGTATTTTCCTTAAAGCTGCACAAAAATGTTTTAATGATAATATTTCCAAAATACATTTCTATTATGTTATCACTTATATTTGACACCACTTACCATTTTATATGCCTATTTTACCCTATTAACGTCCATGTATGTTCTAATCCTTTCCTTTCATGGAATCTTTCATGATACACCAATTGGATATGTTTTATGTCATGACTGTGGTACCCAATTCTTTCCATGGGTGACCTTATGTTTATGTACGGTTGATTATGTATGATTGTATATGTGGTAAGAATATTTATGTGAAAAGAATATTCATGAAAATGTTGATATGGGTGCACCCAAATAGCGCTCCAATGCATTGGGTAAGGATAAGTCTCATGAGATGCGATGTGAAACAGGATTGGCGGTTAGCCTTGACCCGTACTGAAATGGAAAATGGGATTGGCGGTTAGCCTTGACCCGTACTAAAGATATGATTTATGATTCTGCCACATTTATATGATTCCATGTTTATATGATCACATGCTTATATTAAATGATTTTATAAGTTTCATGCTTTGGATATCATTATGTCATGCCTCCTAACTCATGTGCTTGAGATGTATCCTTATGTACATTCCCTTACTAGGATTTTTAGCTCATCCCTTTGTTCATGTGTTCCCCAGGTTACCCTATGCATATTTAAGATCTCAAAGGAAGTTAGAAGCTCTTTATGGAGATTAAATAAAGTAGTTTTTTTAGCCCCATGTTTTATGTTATATGTACCTAGTATTCCAAGACACTAGACTTAAAGATCCTTGGCTTGTACTCTGATGATTAATTATTCTTAAAATCATGAATTTTTTTATGTAAAAGGCTCAGGTCAGTATAATATCATCGACTCTCAAGTGAAATTATTGCGTGGTAAGTGGATTCTGTTAGTCATTATTCTATAGAAACACGGATAATATTTTCATGAGACTTGGGAACACGAGTCATTGATGAAAGAGAAGTGGCGTCCTCTTTTTCCAGGGATTACATCTTCAATATGAATTCTTGGGGACAAAAAGTCTTTATGGTGGGGAGTTTGAAACATCCCCTTACCGACCAGTCATATTTGTCCTTAACCTCATAATGATTTTAGTTTTCATTGTTTTTATTGGGTTGAGAAGGAATTGAGAGGATACCTATAATGGTGAAGTTGTATATTTTATGGACTCTTTGATTTAACTAATCTTTTCAATAGGTTGTACGAGGATTTCATGCCATGTAAGAAGGTTACACAACATGTAATGGCCTTTGGGTGCAAGTCGTGAAATGGATTCACACTTTGAAAGGTTATATGAAGTGAAATGGTGTTTCAAATCACTAATTATTTAAATATCATATTTTTAATCTGAGGTGATAGATTTTTCAGTGTACTTGAACACTGTGGATTTAATGATGTGTAAATAATTTACACGTTGTGTAATTTACTGAGAAAGGTAGTTTTAGGGAACCGTTTGAGTTTTTGGTGTCCATTCGACAGTCTATTCTCCTTTTATCTCAAACCAAAGTTCGTCTCCATTGATTTTTGGAGACACCATTCATTCCCAATAAATCCATTCTGCATTTGATCTTCATTATGGTTGCAGTGCATCTCTCCGGGTGAGTGATATTTCTGATTCTTCATTTCCATTGATCGTAGTAACACCCTTGAGTTGCTTTATCAAATTTGTTGGTCTGAATTTGGTGTTTCTTCATATATTATTCCAGATCTATTGTGCAATCTAATTCCAGAGGTAATTCCTTTGTTGGTTGTGGTGCATTGGGTTCCCATTATTAAGGTATGTGGGTTTCCTCTTTTCCACTGACCCCTTGTTTTATAAATTGGATCAATCTTGATATGTGGATTGGATTCTAAGGCCTTAGTATACATCGTTGGAATTTCTTTGTTGGTGGATTCTATCGTGGGAATGTGCGACACTAGTTTCAAGGTATGTGGTTCTGTCTTTATCCTATGTTGATAAACCCTACTATTATTTCTTTATAAATTGATTTATATAAGGAATTAACATGATTCATTTGTGTGTGTTGAAAAGAGTTTTTAAAGAAAAATGGTTTTCCCTGGTTGTTTATAAATGGATAGAAAAGGGGTATTTTCAAGAATTGAAATAGATTTGTGAAATTTTCTTGAAATGGTTTTCAAATCATTGGAATGAATTGTGAAAATGAGCACATGGGTTACCTCCCCCACACTTAAACTTTTGCACTCCTGGGCAAAACAATCTGAAATAAAACACAAGTGGACCCGTAGACAAATCCAAAACATCCAAGTTAAAAGTTCAAAATTTTCCAATCTCTTTCCTCATAATATATCATGCTTCATTTAAAACTTTAGTTTCAAAAACAATTTTTCTTTCACTTGCATTTTTTCAAAACAAGTATGTGCACTCATCAATCATGTGACCTACCTTGCCATTACACTCATTGCTCGAAAAAAATTGATCAAAGTTTTTCTCAGTTCTCATACACATGCAGTCTTACCATAGGCTTGCCATGAATTTCGCATCTCCACTAGTGGAAATCAAAAGAATGCACTAATCTCAAGGACTTTATATGAGGTTCAAATGCTTCTGAAGCTATGGGACAGTGGGTTAAAAAAAATTGACATCTTTTTGGTAAAAAGGAGGGTTGAATCTTGAAATAAATGCATGATAAGTCAATCTAAATGTCTCCCTCAAAATCTCGCTCCCCCACACTTAAAACACTGCTTGTCCCCAAGCATTTGATAATCCAATGTTTCACTCTCTTTTTTTTTCACTCTTTTTTTTAAAGACAACTCACTCAAATAATATGGTCAGGAAAAACAAGTGAGTATCAGTTCCAAAACCCCATGAAATAAATGTCAGACAATAATCCCAAAGAAAGGTACACAAGTAGCGTATACGATGTAACATCTCAATGAAGGTAGGTCATATAGAAAACTTTCTAGTTCTTGGAGTAATGGATCATCACTTTAATAGGTATCCCCAAAGTCGAGGGTTACCGCGTAATGACCACCAATGTACTCATTGTTGGAACTGAAAAGGATTCTATATTCCTATATCAAAATAATATGAAATGAATGTGGCTACTGTGAAAAAGAACTCATATGATCAGGATGGGATAATGTCAATCCATGTACATCAAATGACTCACTGCCCCTCGAAGAACCCTCTCCATGAGTAAGTCTCTCTCCCCCACACTTAGATTGAAATAATCATGCAAAAATTCAAGAAATTGGTAGGGAAGGGTATCGGCTTGGGCTCATCCTAAAAGGCTCCTGCATGGCTTCTAAGGGCTATACGAAGGAGAAAATGTTTGGGTGGCTCAGTGGGTCAACGGGGCTAAAATATCAAACAGATGCCTCGATCATTTTAGTGCGACTTTCAAAAATTCCTATCGCTTTGATGGAAAAACATGGCAAGTTCTAGAAGACAAAACATGGTTGAGATTACCTCAAGAAATAAGAGAAATAAGAGATGATTGTAAAATAGCTCAGAGTCCTCACAGGTATGGAAATATAATTTTGGACAGCACAGATGATCATGAGTGCGAATAAGTGTCTCAAATAAAATACAAGTTTTTGAAAAAAAACATTTTTGAAGCATGAAATAATATCAGCAATCATCTAAGTCACGAGATCAAGGATCAAAGAATTCCAAACAAGAATCAGGTGTTCAAAATGCCTAGGGACACAAGTGTTATGTTCCTGACTATGTTGCGACAAGAATACAATAGCTTTTATGTGGGTTCATCAATGACAAGAATGTTAGTTTTTTTTTCAATTTTTTTTACGTGGTGTTGTTGGAAGCATAAAATATGACAAAAATAAAACACTTCCCTGTGTAAGTGCAGATTGACACGGAGAGGCTATTTGTATCTGATGAAGCTCCAGAAATGGTATACCTGTAAAACCTACATATTGACAGCACATACTCACATCATATCAAAGAAGTCACACCATAATAAAAAAATTGTGGATGATAAAAATATTTATGATGAATTTAAATCCACTACTATGCCGGGAGAAAACAGATTGTTGTAAATGCATGCCATTTTATTTAAAATAAAACTAAATGAAATGAAATCAAATGCAGTGAAAAGAAAACAAACAAATGATGGGTTGCCTCCCATTGAGCGCTAAGTTTACTTCGTCTTCAGCCAGACGTTATTGAAACTCCACCCGGGTCAAACGGAAATGTAAACCATGCATCTGCTTCTTTTTCAGTTGGAGTGTGGAATCTATTTATTGAAGATGAGTTTATCTTGCAAGCTGAAGAAAGACTCATCGAATTGTTGAATTTTGGGAAAGGGCTGTCAATGGAAAGATCAAGAAGATTACCTCCTTGAACATACACAAGTGAAAAAGTGCCATTACTAGACTCCTTCAGCGGTCGGCTTATATCCATCACATTCTTGAATGTAGTATCTGGGTTGATGATGTATCCCAATTCGTTTTCACACCCAACCACTAACACGGGGAAATATACTGGTTTCCAATTCAATTCATGCTCTATGGTTTCATTGATTGTGCCAAGGTCAAAAATATTGTTAGAATATATGGGTATTTCAAGTGAAGTGTTTTTAACCTCGACGCATAGAGCAAGTGGCTCAGGATCAATTGGAGCAGATGACTCCATTATGTCAATAATGACATCTTTTTCAAAATTTTCTTCTATACCACCCTCATCATATTTCTCTGTCGGTACATGTTTCACCACAAACTCAGGATCCTCCAAGCAATCCCATTCTTCCATTGTTTCTAGAAAATTATGAGTGTTCTCTTCCACCAATGCTGATTGATTCTTCGACTCCAGAAATGTTTCAGATGTCTCCATTTTAGAAAAAGTTTCAGACTCACATGGATTTTCAGAAAGAGGTGATTCGATGTCATTTGAAGTGATGTCCTCTTGAGTGTGGCAATCCACTGTCTCTTGGTTCAATTCTGAATCTATCATGGTAAAGAATGATCCTAGTTCAATGTCCTCTTCATCCTCAAAAGGTGCAGTTTGAGATACATTGAATGTGTCCTTTTTCACTTTGGGATGACTAGGTTGTGAATTCACAGAAGGACATGAAATCACATTTTCTGAGGGACCATTATGTTCAACAGGGCGGAAGACCAAGCTCTCATATTCTTGAAATGTGATTAGATTGGAAGAATTATTTTGTGATGGAGGGGAGTCATCAATTGTATGATAAGAAGGCAGATTAATCCAATTATCAGACTCGGGACATAGATGTTGTTCAAATGGAACCTCTATTGCACTCTCCTCAAAATAATTGTTTTTAATTAGATCATCAAGGGGTAATGAAGCATCTAGTTCGGAAATATGATTCATTTGATTTACTAAATTATTCAATTGATTTTCTAGATCTTTTGTTGAGGAAAGCAACTTTGCATTGCATTCATCTTGAAGTTCAAACCTCCGATTGGTCTCAGTGATAGCACAATGCAACATGTGTTCAATTATTGAATCATTTGTTTGACATGAATTGTCAAGTTCTAAATTTTCAGGAATGCATTGACTTTGAAAATGATTAACAGATGTATAAGGACTTGTTTCATAGCATGGTGAAATGTTCTCATATGGATCATAGCATGGACTTGAATAAAGACCATTGAAATAAACGGGATTACCTGGATAGATCATGTGCGGTGAAGCATTATATGTCATACCTTGAGTTGGGGCTGCATAGGGCAGATACTGGTTGTAATTGTGTGGTGCGGCCCACATCATTTTGAACTTCTGGGTGTCTTGAAAATCCCTACAATGAAAAATTCCCAGAGTAGTAAACTTTTTTTTTTGTTGGTTTTTTTTTCTTTATTTTTTATTTTTTATTTTTTTTAATTTTTGACCTAAATTACTCTTTTAAAGGAACTCCTAATGCTACTATTCTCCCCGGCAACAACGCCAGAAATTTGGCACGCGCGTCGCAACGCGTGCAAATTTGCAATATTTATTTACCTACTAACTACTGTATAAGTGGCGAGCAGGGTCGAACCACAGAGAGAATGTGAGTAGACACTAGAAATGTCCTTTTGGAGGAATGTTCAGGCGGATGGGCTTTAATTGTGTGATTAACAACTAAGTTCTAACAACTAAATGACTATTTTAAAAATGACTAATTAAATTAACTAAAACTATATAAGTGAACTTAGCTATGAAAGAAACTGGCAGAGATGGAAGTGTCAGAGTCGTGATGTCCGTTCAAGTGCATGCAATGTCAATTATTTAATTCCCACATTTGAATATTTATTTATTCAATTATCACCGATTCCAAATTTAATCAAAATGTCATACGGTATCGTTCTCTGATGTTAGATAACATTCTAATTTTCACACAAATTATTTATCATTTCGTCCTCTATCCTGACAAATAATTTGCGCGTCCTTATAGTGCTGAATCACTTGGTTAAATACAACGACCCGTTTCTCACAAAGTCGAAGTATCTACCTGTGTTGAGTTCGCTCACATGAGATTACTTATTAAGTATCACTCATGTTAGTTTGAAGGAGAGCGCACACAAAATATTAATTTTCCAATTAATATATTTATTTATTCAAAATTCGATTGTGCGCTTGATCAAATTCCGGATAAATAAATTCTCGGATGAACTCCCGTTCGTGATTACTTATTAGGTATCACACGAACGGGCACCAAAGCATGTGTGCAGGGCCCAAATGAAAATTAATTTAAACGCAGATACAATTAATTAAATAAAAATCCTAATGAAATTAATTCAAAAGGCAATCAAAAGTAAGAATAAATTAAAGACATGCAATTACCGTCACTTTCGTCACAACTCCGACACCAATGAATTAGCCCGCCATCATGACGAAAAAGCAGCACATAAAATAATAAACAGAAATCACCGTGCTCGTGTTGTCGTAGTTGTCACCACAGGACGCCATCAACGATCGCAAAATAATAATCATCGCTCTGCTCTGTGCAGTCGCTGACACCGCACCCGAATCAAACCACCGCGCCGCTGAAAATATGCTCTGATGCTTGATCTCAGTGTGCGACGTGAATCTTCGGAAGCCAGGCGAACGTTCCAATCCTCCGCTGCATCGATGATGTGTCCGAACCTCCGCTGCGCTCTTGGTGATGGTTCGCCGCTGTGGGTGGCGTACCTGCTGCACTTGAAGTGGCTGAGAGGGGTGACAGGGGAAATAAGGGGGCGCGGCCGTGGGTTGGAGATGATAGAGGGGCGGCGGGGGGTGCGCACGGCGTGGAGAAGGGAGGCGGGTTGAGTGGGGTGCGCACGGCGTGGAGATGGGATGCGGGTTGATTGGGGGAGTGCGGCAGGGAGATGGGATGCGGGTGAGTGGAGAGGAGGCGGCCGGGAGATGGGATGCGGGTGAGTGGAGAGGAGGCGGCCGGGAGATGGGATGCGAGTGAGTGGAGAGGAGGCGGCCGGGAGATGGGATGCGGGTGAGTGGAGAGGAGGCGGCCGGGGAAATAAGGGCACGGGTGAGAGGGAGAAAAAGGGGAGAAGGGGGGGCAGCGGTTCCAGCGGGAGTGAAAAAGGGGGGCCGGCGGGTTCGGAATGGAGAGCAAAAAAAAAGAGAGAGGGCGTGGCTGATTGGTGAGAGAAAATAAAAGGGAATGGGGAGGGGATGACATGGAAGAGGGGAAATGGTCAAAGGGGAAGGGGTTAGTTAGATAGTGGAGAGAAAAAAATAAAAAGAAGTTAAATTCAAATTCAAATTTTCAAATTAAATCTTATTATTTAAAAGTTAAACAATAATAATAATAATAGTAATAATAATAATAATAATAAAAAGTAATAAGAATTAAAATACATATACATATACATGCATACATATATTTATTTATTTATTTATGCACATGCAAATTAAATATAACACTACTATTAAATATAATAATAACTAATAAAAAAAACTATTTTATTAATACTATAAAAAATAATGAACTAAAATAAAATATATACATATTAATAAGAATTAATAAAATAAAATAAACTAAAATTAGCGAAACTAATAATAATAATATACTATTGAATATAATATATAAAATTAATATAAATAATAAAAATACTAAATTACTAATATAAGTAATAAATTAACTAAAAAATATCGAAATATCTAAACTAATACAAAACTACGAAAATAAACTAAAAATATAAAATTGGTTAAACTACTTAATGAAAAATAAGTTAAAAAATTATAAAAATACATGTAAAATCCATGTACATCAGTTACCTTGGGAACTTATGTAGAAGTTTTATCTTGAGGCCATCGTCCATGTTTTTTGATTATCAAGAGGTTTTATCATGATGATTTATTCTATTTCCTAGGACCTTTGTTCTATGAGTATGATATTGAAATTGTTGGGGGGGGGGTGTTTACTCATGGGGTATTCCTTTACTTCCTAGACCTATGTTCTAGGAACTAGATTTTGCACTTTATTGATCATGGTACGAGTAGTCTGTTAGTCTGACCTATAGTGATCTTTCATGATGATACTCATGCTTCTGTTTTTTATTGATTGGCTTATTTTTTTTAGCCTTGATATGCATGTCTATTCTTGTGAAAGATGATAAGGAAAATGTGGTTTGAAATTGATATACCTGCTTTTGTTTTAGAACTATGATAAAGATGAAATGTTTACCATGATTTCTATAAAACTGATTTACTTCTTACGATGCCATGTTTTATTTAAAATGAGCATAAAATAATTATTATATAAAGACTTGTTATGGAATACCTGGGTGGGATCCTATTGTTCCAGTTATCTCACACCCTATTCACCTCTTCTATGGTGTGTAGACCTATGTATGTCTTCTAATGAAGGGAAAGAAAAGGCACCACAATGAGGTGGCAAGGTTTTGTGTCAGCTGAGTTGGGTATCTGGTGGTGAGATGTTGGGAGTTCATCCATGCCATCACATGGAGTAGATATTTGGTTTTGGTCCTTTGTATTTGGACTTGCCTCTTAGAATTTTTGTCTACTTTTATAGTCATTTTTTTGCTATATTTCTTACAGTTATGGTATATATTTATTGGATTTCCACTGTTCCTTATTACTTCATGTATATATGTGCATGTGTTTGTTTAGGTTGGGTAAAATCATTCCCTCTGGTTTATTATTCAATGTTCAGGTGCTTTTTACCGTCTCGTAGGGATCAGTAATGCCCTTCAGGTATGTTACAGATCAGTTTGGGTGCTAGGTTTGAGGGTAACCCGTGTTGGTTCATTATAATACTTCATATAATATATTTTCTAAAGGATGCTTTATAAATAATTTCTCATGATGTGGGATTTCAACATAGGAAATATCAAACAATATATAATCAATATCGCATTTTAATTGCGAGGAAGCAATTTAATTAAGGTGGGGATAATGTGACACCCTGAAAATCTAAAGTAGGAACATTGTATTCGATAACGTGTATGACACACAACACCAAGCATGTAAGGGAATATAATATCCAGATTCTTTATAATATATTTATTATTTTAAATAGATTTAATATATTCTATATATTGAAATTCATGCAACACCGAGTTAGCATTCGTTACACACAAGGGATGCCTTCTTCGATGGATTTCATTACACGCAAGACTGAGTTTTTACGTACAATAATATATTATTAAAATATTATTAATTAATATAATAAGACTTAACCTAGAATTTAATTTAGTGGTTATGAATAGTATTAAATAACTTATGAAAATTTGTGGGTTAAAAAAAATTAAAATGAATTCATAGGTTACTAATTAATTAGAAATGAATATATAAACCAATTGACTATAAAGGGAATATTTTTATAGAAAACTATTTTTATTATTATGAAGCTTTTTTATCCTAATAAATTAAATTAATTAAAATTAGTGAGTGATATTAATGTAATATATATATTATATATTCAATCAAATATTTTTGATATTCATCAAATAGATTTGATATGCGTGAGATAAGAATAAACCCAATATTGCACATAAAAACATATATTTTTATTAAGGCACTTTTACTGCCTTTTAATGGAGAACCTATTTTAAATACAAATTTTGGATCTTATATAGGTATATATGTCAAAATAAACTTTATATTTTAAATATAAATATAAAATTTAGGTTAGATTTATTTTTTAGTATTTTTCTGGGAAGTTTCATTTTTTAATGAATAGTAAAAAATACTGAATTTTAGTTCAAAACTGCTTTTTAATATAATTTATTTATAAGGATAAACCATATTTTAAATTGGTTTTAAAGTTTAATTAGATAAATTTTATATCAATTAATCCAATTTAGTTAATTGGAATCAATTTTACTTTGAAATTGACTATGAAAACATATCAAAAATTTGAATGTTTTTACTTTTAAAACCCGAATTGTCGTCCCATATGCGAGATTAAATTTAAATTAATTTATGTCACTTCTATGATTATAATTTGAAAAAATTTATTCTTTATTTGGAATTAGAATAATTTAAAATTTATAATAAGTCCAACTTAGTTTTTGACAAAAAATATTAGTGAAAGTAATTAAAACTAATTACAATGATTAGGGTGAAATAAAGCTTAACATGGGACCCTTAAAATTAAGGGCCCAAATTACCTAGAAACTTGTCCAAGAGCCATTGGATGACCATATTTAGACCCTATCCTCTCAAATTTGGACCATTATTGGTTTAACATCCTAGGTGAATAAAGAAAATTAAATTTTCAAATTAAATATCAATTTTACTTTAAATGGGATGCTATATTCGATGGCTTACTCAACACGCAACAATAGAATTCTTCAAAATTTTATATTGCACACAATGTTGAGTTATACTGAAAAATAATATATAGTAATAATATAATTTTTAAATGGTAGTTAATGCCTAGCCGTTGTATTGACAAGAATTAATAGAACTAACTACAATATGACTATACATATTTATTAAATGTCTTTACATTTATCCAATAAATTTTAGAGTCTTAAAATGAGAATGAATCCAATTTTAAGCATGAATACTTTTATATTCTTTAAAAGGTCGATTTACCATATTTTGACTGCGAACCCCTTTTAAATCTAGTTTTTTCTTCAGTTTTATATGTTTCATTTGACAAAATAGACTTTTTATTTAGAAGCAAGATATCAAAATTTACTTTGGGTAAATTTTTGGTATTTTTTGGATAAATTTCATTTTTAATGAATAGTGAAAAATACTGCATTTTATGTCAAAACTGTCTTTTCATATGATTTATTTATATGTTTAGATAATCTATTTAAATGGTTTTAAAGTGTAATTGGATTTTATTATTACTATTTAATATAATCTTGGTCATTGGAAGCAATTTCACTTTTAAATTAGACATAAATACATGTCAATCTTTTGGTAATTTTTATTTCTTAAAAACACGCTTTTTAGTTTTGACAACGAGAATTAATTTTAAATTAATTAATGAAATTTATATCATTTTAATTTGGTAAAATAAACATCATTTTTAATTTTTAATACCAAAATTTTCTTTTAGTGAATATTTGGTATTTTTCTGAAAACCTTCAATTTTTGATGAATATTGAAAACACTTCATAGTAGTTAAAAACCAAAATTTTAATTTAAATGAAATTTTACCACTTATGTGAATTGAATTTAAAGAATATGACATACATGGTTGTCATCAGTAAGTAAAATGTGGTTCAATGAGATGAAAATAATTTTTTGTGAATAGTAACTTTTGATTTTTATTTTCCACGGTTAAAGGTAGATAGGGTAATTTAAGCTAAAAATAATATTATAATAATATAAAATTACCTTAAAAACTTATCCTAACCTTATTGGATGAGTCATGATCGACCAATAAAATCCTTGGGTGATATTTTTGGCCTTTGAAATCAATTTTGGTAAGATAATGACATTAATAACTCTTTATTTAAAGTAAAAATAAAAATACCATAAACATGTATTATTTTACTAAAACAATTTTAATGTGGGGTTATATAATTTAAATCTTAGACTATAAATAGTCATTAGAAATATATAAAAATTTCCTACATCATGGTATTTTATTTATAATTTTTAGACATCAAATAAATAAATTTATTTATGACACAATGATGATGTAATAATTACCTCATTAATGAATGTTTTAAATAAATGAGATTATAAATATTAAAATAAATATATTTTGAAACTTTTTATGCCATAAATGAATTTTAGAGATGATTACGACTTATTATATTTGAATTAATGATGGTTTTTAGAATCAATCAAGTTATTTTGGATATTTTAAAAAGTCATGATTTGAATAGTATAAAAATTGACATAAATGAGTTTTTAAATCAATTAATATTTTATTTAATGATAAAATAGTCCTAAAAATCTAATATTAGACCAAATGAAATATATTATGTTAAAAATGTCATCGATGAACCACTTGAGGTTCTATTGGCATTTTATGTAAACTATATTAACCTTTTAGAGTGAATACACAAGAAGACATGGTAAGAGTCAAATTAGTTAACTAAGGGTTAAAGCTAAATGATAAGGTTAAATTTGAAACCAAAACTTTTCTAAAACCAATTGGTTGAGAGGATTTAAAATAATAGTCATATTAATTTCGAATTTAATGAGTTTTGGGGCTTTTGAAACCGAAATTTAGTTTGTAATAAAATAATACTTTCAAACCTTTCTAAAGAGCCCCTCCCCCCTTATAAAAAGACATCACCTCTAACCCATTATCCACACCTCTAAATCCCCTTGGATCATCCAAAATCTACCCAAATAATATTAAAACATACCTCTATTTATCTTATAATCCTTACCTTCAGCAAAATTCACTTCAAGAAATCCTTTTGGTTCAAACCAAAGGGAGTTACCCGATTTAAAGGTTACGTCTTCCATCAAGTTCTCTTCTTTTATTTTACCTTTTCATTCCCTATTTTCTTATTATTATTTGTTTATATAACAAAAAAAGTATCCTAAATATAATAGGTTATTTATATTATAAGGATTATAACTACACTTAAACACACCTCCATCTAGTGGGTATAGAACATACTGTTTCTGTGGACGATGAACTACTGCCTCACGAAATGATGATTGTTTGATATTCTCCTAGCACCTCTTATGGTGGAAATTATGTTGGAAATATAATTATATATGATATTTATGACATTTATTTTATCTCTATACTTCTTTAATTCTCTTTTATAACATAACTTTATGCTTTTTATGTTGTATATATACGATAATTTCATTTGAGGAAGTGCAGACTACCGCCCCCTTAAAGTGATATGACTCGTTCATACCATACATAAAATGTATAAAGGATGGTTTTAATGAACTTAGGTAAAGTATATAAAATATGATATTATACTAGAATAATAATATACTCATGTATCATTTGGTTTTCATTCCTTTAAAAATGAAAAAATGAAATGGAAGTAGCGTTCATGCGTACGTACAGATTATCATCTCCATGAACGGTGCCTTTCATTTTCATATAACTAAATGATATGGACTATTATAAATAAATATATACCAGATATATATTATATATATGATATATAAATCATTAATATCATTTTGGAAATAATGGACTTATGACTACATGGACAATTTGTAATTATAACTAGTTAATTTTTGTCTCAAGTTCCGTACATCGACAAAATGTCTGATAAGAACTCAAATAATTAACTAATTGTTATAGAAAGGTAATAAGTGAAGTAAAATTAATAATAATCTTGAAAGATTTTCTTAAGCAAGTAGAAATTAACTTAATTTTATTTTTCAGGAAATTAAAGAACGAACGAGTCAAGTCGGACATGAGGTAAGGGACTTTGTCTCAATCTCCTTTCATTGAGGCATGTTTTGATAATATAAAAATACTTATTTTATACAGTGTATAATAAAACCATTTTACTTTTATTTTCATTCAAAGGGAATCTTTTTTCTACAAAGCATTTTACTAAACAACAAAAGGAATGTTTTTAACGTATGTAGCGACAATCTCCTCTCCGCCACTGTAATCGTTATTTGGATTCCTCTATAAGCCTTAATGTTTTTTTAAAATTAAAAAGAAACCCCTTATTCTGTTTTTGGGTGTTTTGGTATTGAAAATGTTTTTTTAAATGGATTTATTATTTCAATATCTTGAAATGATTTCTTGTGATTGCAAATGAAATGTTATTAGTGAAATGTTTATATTTCTAATATTTTATGTGTTATGATTTTATAATGGTACTTGGACATTTGACGGGTGGTTACATGATAAACCAAATGAAGGGTGGTGCCATGATAAACAAGGATGGGTGGTTACATTATAACCTTCAATTCATTGGGTATGGAAGTCAGCCACATGGCTATTCTATTTAGTGATATGTGTGGAAGCTGACCGTATAGTTATTCCATTTAAGTATGTTAATGTTCCAAGTTACCTTTATATATTATGTGTGATTTATATGAGTTTTATGGTAATATTTTGGTAAAAAAAGGGTAAGAAATGATATTTTATTCAGTGAATATTATTTAATACTTTATTATGGTGAAAAGTATTACTTATGATAAAGTATTCATGGTTTATCTGTTGTTTTGAAAAACTAACAGTTTTTCTTTTTTCTGTATCCATTTATGAGCTTTTTTTGATCATCCCAAGTTTTTAAAATGTTTTTCAAGTGGAATAGGGTCAAGTATGGGATCATGGAAAATTAATTATGATTAAAACATGTAACTAAAAATGTTTCGTTTCTTTTAAGAGTTTATATTTTATGAAAAAATGGATACTGCGTAGAAGTGTCTACATGTTATATTTAAATTGTTATGTATATGTTATGACCTAATTATATAAATCTATAAACCTAAAAAGATCCTCAATTTTAATTATTAAATTAATTCAAGATTATGTAATTTTTAAGGCTGGGGCCTTATATTTGGATCCACTTTCAATGGGGAAAATGTGGGTGGAACCCCCTTTCCCAAAATTTACAAGAGTGCCATTCCTCCTCCACTATAAAAATCCCTCCTCTCTTCCCACCTACTCCCACATATCAAGACATTTTGGCTTGAAAAATATATGAAAAATATATTCTCAATATACCTTCCCTAATCCTATAAGCCTCCCCTTGGTAAGTAATCAATCGAAGGAATCCCTTTGGTTCAAACCCAAAGAGTCACCCGATTAAGAGCTAACATCTTTCCTTAAGATATTTAGTATTATTTCCATTATTCACCCCATCATATCTTATTATTAAATTATTATATAAATAAAAAGTATACTAAATATACTAGGATGTTTTTATGTTAAGGGTTCAACCTTCATTAACATACACTTTCATATAACGGGTAACAAACTTACCATTTATGTGTACGGTGAACTACCGCTTCACAAAACGAAGTTGTTCCTTTTTCCTTTACAAACTTTCAAGGTTGGGAATTATGATGAAAAATATATTTATATATTATATTTATATGATATTTATTATTTATTTAAGATTATTTTTTTTACAACACATATCTTTATACTTTTCATTTTTGGTAAAAATGATAACATCATTTGTGGAAGTGTGGACTACCGCCCACTCAAAGCGTTATGATTCGTTCACATGATACATGGAATGTATAAAGGGAAGTTTTAATTCAAAATAAGTGAAATAAAAGACATATATATTATATTAATTAAATAATTAATTTTCTATAAATATAATATATATCATTTTCTTTATTACCCATTCACACACTTAAAAAGTGACAAAGTCGTTCGTAGACGTGTGGACTATCACCTCCTTGACATGATATGATTCATTGTATAGAAAAAGAATTATATATATAAGTATATATGATCAAATATAATGTTTTTTGTTATATAATGATCATTAGAGAAAGATATATTGTTACTTACCTTCTTTCCATAATGATCATTGAAAAATGGGAACGTTACTCATGTGTACGTACAACCTACCGTCTCTGTGATTGTAACATCGGTTCATTTTTCATAACCATATTTAATGATTGGATTTAAAATTATAATTGATGTATAAATATTATAATTATGAAATTATTATTATTCTTTATATGTTATATAATTACCCCTTTGACTATATTTGACCCACTAAAGTTATTTTTTTACACATGGACCAAATTTGGTCAAAACACCCGATGTAAAATTAATTGATCAAGTAGTTGTATACAACATAGTAATAAGTGAAATAAAAGTTATTATAAACTTGAAAAAGGTTATCAAGAAAATAAATAATTAACATAAGTTTATTATTCATTAAGATAACAAAACACGAGATAAGTCAGACATAAGGTAAGACATTTCTTCATAATTTACATTCCATTGAGACTTATTTATTGTTATCCACCTAGATTGTTTTATATGGTGAATATACTACCGTTTGACATGTTATATCATGAATATCCATATTATAGTGATATTATAAGTTTCATTTAATGATATTAATTCATGGATATTGTGATTCAAATATTTCAAAGTGGTTTGGGACACTTTGGAATGTTTAAAGTTTATTCTCTTCAAGAATGTTTTTAATGATTATATTTGCAATATCAATTCATTTTGTGATTGTTAAATTTCTCTTAAAACAATCACATTATTATTGTGCACATAACTTATTATATATGGTTTACATACTACCAAAGTTTCATATAATATCATGATTCAGTCATTATTCATGATATTTTTAGTTTTAATTTTAATTATTTCATCTAAGGGAATTTGAGTTAAAAGATACCAAGTGGAAAATAATTTCATAACATAATTTATTTTAATTTAATTATATTACTTTCTCATTGTCATTAATATTCTATGATCATGTGTATAATGAATTTTAATATTTATTGATGCATTTCCTCTTCTATATTTAGATTTATAGTTGATACACATAATATAATCATTGATTGATTCTCACTACAACATTATAAACTTTTCTAGGGTTTACTTTATAATCTAATTTTATTTGAGATTGTTTACCCTTAAATTTACATCAAAGGAATTTATTTTATCACTTTATAATAAACACTTAAATTTTCTTCTCCTTTAGTTATTTTTGAACTTTATTAAGTAATAGTACTATTTTACACTCTTTGGTACTTAAAATGTTTTAGAAAATGTTTAAAAAAAACCTGAATTCATTTCTCTTCTTAGTCAAAGAACCTATTTTCTTCTAAAAACCATGTTTTATTAAAATGTTTTGAAAAATGTTTTTAAATAAAATGTTTTTCAAAAGTTTTTCTAAAAAAAAATCATATTTTCCTCAATAATGTTTTTAAAAGATATTTTTATAGTATTTATATTCATAAATGACAAAAACCCTTTATTTTTAGCCCAATTGGGATATGTTTTATTGATACCATTCTTATTCTTCCTATGGATGATTTATGATTGATTTTTACAAGGATAGTATTCAAATTCACTTAATTGATTCATTTTTTAGTCCCCTTAAAATATTAAATTTCCTATGGTCATTTAACATTTAATTTATCCTAATTATCCATATCATTTATCATGGATATGTTCATTGCCTAAACTGTATAGCATTTTTCATATAGTGTTTAATTTTAAAGTTATTTGATTATTTGTTAAATTATTGATAAATTCATATTCTTTATTCAATACCAATATTTGATAAGGAATACTATTTATTTTGATTAATTGATATGAGGAATTATTTGGAATGGTCATGATGGGTGGGGCCCAGAATTTATATAGCAACTTAATGCCTCTATAGGTTCTTACAAGACAAACTAATTGGGAAAATTAAACTGGTTTATACCTGTAGTTTTAAAAAATCTTGTGAAATGTCTTGATGGTATAGGTTTTCATGTGCCTTAGACATGACATCCAATAAATAATCATTTTCTTCATTTGGTTTTACTTATTATTCATCCATGAGATTTTATATTGACATATCCATGGATACATTTCAATTTTAGTTCATTGTTAAATGGTATGTGTTTCAGTTTTCTTACCTTTCTATATTGACTTTGACTTATCTAGTTATTTGAATGGCATGTGTTTATAGTTATTACCTTTCCATATTGTTTTTGCACTTCCTTATAAGTTTAATGATTATATGGAATGTGAGTTCAGTTATTTATCATGTCGTAATTATTATTATCATTGATTCATTGTTGCCTCCATTGTATTTTTCCCATACTAAGAATTTGAGATCACCCTTATTATGTTTACTTTTTCCATGAATTCTATATGGGTATTATAGAACATATGCAGGGATATAATATATGGAATAAAGTTATTATCCTTAAAGTTTTTATTTAGAAAAAATTGTGTTGTAATTAGTGTATTAATTAGTAATAAAAGATTCATGTTTGTATCTAGTTTAATCAGATAACTAATATATTTGATCCTTCAGAATTTTATTCCTTGTAATCATGCCAATTTAATTGATAAAAAACACTAACTTCAGGCTTTTAGGGGTCGGTTTCTGTATAGTTGGTATCAAAGGAAGTTTAGTAGAAACCTTGGGAACTATATTTAAGAAAACATAGATTAGACACATAGGCCTAAGGTAGAATTTGATAATAATTATAAAAGAACATCCTAAAGTTTTATTTAGATAAATATTGTGTAGTTTTTCTAGAAATACATCTTTTTTTGGATACTACAAGTGGACATGGTTTTGTCACAGATATAACTAGGAGTATCTACTTCGACATGGTGTGTTGGGCCTGACTTAGTATAACCTGATACATGAAAATGAGCTTTGCTACACACCTGGTTTGACCCTCCTAAGGGATATTCTTAGAAAAAATCAAATTTTATTTAAAAAAACTATGAAGGATTTTTATAATGAATAAACTAGGTTAAACCTAAGGTTTTTTAAATTGAATATAAGGTTTCATGATTTAGAAATCTTAGAATTGATATTATGGATAAAATCTAGAACAAGGATGGATCTATGTGGAAATTAGTGGATAGAGTATTTATAAATTGGTGTTGTGTTGAAAACCTAAGCTAAAGGAAATTTAGTGATTAACCTTATTTCAAGGATGTACATCATATTTATTTTGAAAATATATATTAATATGGTATTAGAAATTGAAAACATGTATTTCGGGTGAAAACCCATCAAATTAAGCAAGGTCATGGGTCTTGAACCCATGATCGAAGGACAATAAGGTTTTCACACCAACCACTGACCTATGTAATGTATAAGTTAATAATTCATTGTTTTTAGTTGAATAATTTAATGAATAAATATGAATAATGAACTAGTAATGTATGTTTTTAGGTTTATAGATTAATGTATTAATCAAATTGACTTTGGAGAATAGTTAAAGACAAATATTTAGACTTGAAACACTTTTATAAACCTTAATATCCTTTATAAATTTATTTTAGTGATTCAAGTATCAAAATTAATTTTTGGATGAATTGGAAAATTGATTGAAGCATAAATAAAGGATGAAGTTGTGTTTATAGAAATATATCAAGTAAATATATTTACTTATATTCTTAGGAAGTAAAATAATTACTCATCATTAGAAAAAAGATTAAAAAATTATTGTCCTAATACCTTAATTTATTTTGAATTGATGCTATTATAAATCATCATAGATTTATGGCTTCGAAGCCCTCAACTTTCTATTGATCATTCACTTGTTTTTGATTGATGAGCTCAATCACTACCTATAAATATTTACACTTTCCCTCTAAGTAAGGATATCCGCTTGATACTAATGTTATCATACTTAGAGACCTAGTTATATATTATTCCATGAGACCTGTGTAATTACCATTCTATTTTTTATAGAGCATGTTTTACAAACCCATCTCACGATGTGGGATTTTAACATTGGAAATATCAAACAATCTATCACCAATATCGAGTTTAAATTGTGAGGACACAATTTAATTAAGGTTGTAACGACCTAACCCAATAGGGATTCAGTCTCCTTCCTCCATTCTTTGATGGTGAATGCCCGAATTGAGCAATCAAAGCACTGGTGAGCTCTGATTCCGACAGTAGATGCTCCCAGATCGTGCAGCGAAAGCTTTGGAGTGCGGTTCTAGGGTCGAACATCAGCATTTTGGCTGAGAGGTAGGTGGTTTGAGTTTTAATTACATGATACTTTTTATGCTATTATTTACTTATTTTTGTCTTCATAGTAGTGTAGATTGGGTCTTGAGGGTCATGTAGATGATATAGATCTATTTTTGGAGCATTGGGGTGCTCTCGGTGGTTCGTAGAAGATTTCCGACAGCAAGGATGGATTTTGATGGTAGCCATGGTGGAATCCAGAAAGGGAGACAACAGAGAGGTAGCAACGCGGTAGTTTCTGGCTTTGGCGTGGTGGATTCCGGCTCCGTCATGACGGTTTCTAGCTCCGGTGTGGTGGTTTCCGGCGAGACAGGTGGTGGTCCAGCCATAATTCTCTCAGGGTTCTTTAAAAACCCATAACTCGCAAACCTTAAGTCTGATTTGTGAGATGTTTGCGGAAACACATTCCTTGTGTCAAGACAGACCTTTTGATCTCACTTTGAAAATTTTATGAGTTGGGTCCATGGACTAGGGCCATGAAACATTGAAAATAAGAATTATATTTCATTATTATTCAACTTAGACCCACCATAAATTTTGCATGGAGCATCCAATTGATGCACCATTAGTAGTGTTGTGATCCTAATATAAGGGAATACTTTTTAGGATAGTTTTTAGGTGATGGGACCGAGATCAAGTTGCCGGCCCCACGAGGCCAGGTTTGGACTTTTATGGAGAAACGTAACTTTTCCGTCTGGTGTCTATTTTGGACAATTGAGTAGAAGATCTCATACATTTTTCTGAGGAGATCACAATGGTGCAATCCTATTGAGGAGTTTCAGAATTGAGGTGTGGTCCCCACTTGGATTTGCTACAGTGAATAGTACATTTTTAACTGGTTGTCCATTTTGGGCAAGTAAATAGCCTATCCTACATGTTTTTCCATGTAGAACATGATGATATCCTTAGTTTGAACCTCAGAGGTACAAAATGTGGAAATGTTGTGGATATCTTGGGTTAGTGATGTTTGGACCAACAATGGTTTAGTGAACTCCCTCGGTTTTTTCCTATGAGGGTTCGTGTGGCATTACAACCCTAGTACTGGTTTGTGATCCCCTTGATAGGATGTATATTAGATAGAGTTGTGGCATACCTATGGTGAGTCCAGAGTAGGATCCTCTAGCTTTGATTCCCTAGATCGGGTTCTTGGTATCACTGTGACCGCCTTTCCATGGGCGGTGATCCCCTATCTAGTAGGACAATCTCATTGGGTTTGAGGCATCGTTGAGAATATGATCCCCTATGCAGTGGGCTATATTAGTAGGGTTTTAGTATCATTGGTTATACGATCCCCTACTCAGCGTGTGGTTTTCTATAGGGTTGTAGTATCATCAGTAATGTGATCCCCTACTCAGTGCTTGGTTTCAGTAGGGTTTTTGGTATCATCGGTTCGGTCCCCTACTTTTCAAGTTATACCATATTGGGTTTTTGGCATCGTTGTGACTGCCTTTACACGGGTGATGATCCTCTATCTGAGTGATATGGTCTGTGGAATGTTAGATCGGGTTGTGGTATCCCCCAGCAGATCCTGGGAGTGACCCCCTATCGATGTGACCTTCGTTTGATCGAGTTGAGTTATAGTATCCCCTAGAAGATCCTTGGAGTGATCACCTATATGAGGATTTTGGTTTTCCACTATTTTAGTGTGACGTTATCAATGATGATATCTGACGAGCATGTTCACTCGGATGGGCCATTTGGGATGATGATGCAACCTGATGGAGTGTATCTCTCAAACCTATGTCTTTTGGGATGACAGAAAACATGGAGTGTGTTCTCATGGTTATGTTTATGCCTTAGATCCACATGTAGAATCTGACGCTGGCGATGAGGTATGACCCTCATGAGGCTTGGTTCCTGGGACGAGTATATCTGGATGTTCTTGGTATATGTATGGGAATATACCTGTTTGATATGTCTAGTTGAGTTTAGTCGAGGATGATCTTGAGATGGAGTTTCTCTCTTTTTTGGGTTCCCTTTTGCTGGGATGAGAAGACTGTTGCCTTTCACTTTTCGCACTTTTATTTTTAGGGTTTTTGGGGAGCCTACTGAGTATCTTTATACTCACCCATAAACAGGGTTTTCCAGCACATGTTTTGTGTCTTTTGAAGGCCACAAGACTTTCAACAGAGTCCTAGGAGGACCCGTAGCAGGTGGAGCTTAGTGAGCTAGACCGACTGGGGTGTTTACCAGAGTTGAGCCTAGGAGCTTTCCGGTGGGTTCTTTTGACAGTGATCCCCTCCTTCTGATCAAGTTGGATGATTTTGAAATTTTCTTTTGGTGGGCCATGCATTTTCTATTTTATAATTTTTCTATACTCTGGTTTTGGGTTATATGTATGCATGCATTTATTTTTAGTTTTTATATATATCTCTGCAGTGTTGCATAGAGGTGTATGTGGGTGCATGTGTACAAGTACCTTAGACTAATGCCTCCCATGTGTGTGACAGCCTACTCGACACTAGTCTCCATCCCCTGGCCTATTGAAGGTGGGCTTGGGGAGTTATGGATCGAGCCCCATTGGGTCGAGTAGTGACAAAGGTGGAGAGAATGTGATGCCCCAAAAATATAAAGTAGGAACATTGTATTCGATAGCATGTATGACATGAAACACCAGGAATGTAAGGGAATATAATATCAAAAGACTTCATAATATATTTACTATTTTTAAAAGATTCAATATATTCTATATATTGAAATTCATGAAACACTGAGTTATCATGAATTACACACAAGAGAGACCTTCTTCGATGGATTTCATTACATAGAAGACTGAGTTTTACCGAACAATAATATATTATTAAAATATTATTACTTAATATAATAAGATTTAACCAAGCAATTAAGTTAGAAGTTATGAATAATATTAACTATCTTATGAAAATATGTGTTTTACACAAAATTTAAATGAATTCATCGGTTACTAATTAATTAGAAATTAATATATGAACTAATTGTATACAAAGGGAATATTTTTATAGAAAATTATTTTTATGATCATGAAGCTGTTTTATCCTAATAAATTAATTAATTATAATTAGTGAGTGATATTAATTTAATATATATATTATATATTCAGTAAAATATTTTTTATATTCATCTAATATATTTGATTGGAATGAGATATGAGTAAACCCAATATTGAACATAAAAACCTATATTTTTATTAAGGCACTTTTACTGCCTTCTGATAGCAAACATATATTAAATCCATTTTTTGGAAATTTTAGAGGTTATATATGTCAAAATAAAATTTATATTTTAAATAAAAAATAAAAAATAGTTTAGAATTAATTTTTTGTATTTTTCTATGAAGTTTCATTTTTTGATGAACAATAAAAAATAATGAATTCTAGTTCAAAACTAGTTTTTCATCTAATTTATTTATAAGGATACATAATATTTTAAATTGGTTTTAAATTTTAATTAGATAAATTTTTTTCAATTAATACAATACAGGCAATGGGAATTATTTCACTTTGAAATTGACTATAACAACATACAAAACTTTTGAATATTTTTACTTTAAAAACCCGCATTGTCGTCTCATCCGCATGATTAAATTTAAATAAATTTCTGCCACTTTTGTCACTGGAATTTAGAAAAATTGATTCCATAATTGGAATAATAATAATAAATGTTTTTTAAAAAGTCAACTTATTTTTTGACCAAAACTATTAGTGAAGGCAATTAAAATTAATTACAATGATTAATGTGAAATTAAGATTAACATGAGACTAAACTTCAAAATCAAGGGCACAAATGGCCTAAAAACTTTTCCAAGATCTACTGGATGGACATATTTTTAACATATCCTCCCTTTATTAAATTTGGACCATTATTGGGTCCAACTTCAATAGAAAAAACATGGTTGGAATTTACTTTCCCAAAATTTACCTGAGTGCCACTCCTTATCCACTATAAAAGGCATCCTCTCCTCTCAATTCCTCAAACATATCAAGAAAATTTGGCTCAAAAAATCTATGCCCAAATAGCCCCTCTAAATTTTTAACCTCATCGTAGAATCATCCCATTTGGAAGGAAGAAATCCAAGGAATCACTTTGGTTCAAACCAAAAGGAGGTACCCGATTTAGAGGTAACATCTTTGCTTAAGATCTTTAATTTTATTTCAATTATTCACACCCTCATATTTTCTTATTCCATGATTATATAAAAAAAATTATCCTCAATATACTAGTATGTTTTTATGTTAAGGTTTCTACCTACACTAACCCACACTTATATCTAATGGGTAACGAACTTACCATTTATGTGTACGACGAACTACTGCCTCACAAAATGAAGTTGTTCATTTCCCCCTTACCAACTTTTAAGGTTGGGAATTATGAAAGAAAATATGTTTATATATGATATGTATATTATATTTATTATATATTTAAGTTTATATAATTCCTTTACAACACTTATCATTATACTTTTCATTTTGTGTAAAAATGATAACATCGTTTTTTGGAAGTGTGGACTACCACCCACTCAATGCAACATGATTCGTTTACACGATACCTGGAATTTATAATGGATGGTTTTAATTAAACATATGTGACATAAAAAATCATATTATATTACTCTTATAATTAAATTTCTAGAAATATAATATATATCATTTTCTTTATTACCCACTCACACACTTAAAAAGTGATAACGTCGTTCGTGGATGTGTGGACTACCACCTCCTTGACACAATGTGATTCCTTTTACATCACAAGAATTATATACATAAGTATATATAATTAAATAACATGGTATTTATGATATAATTATAATTATGGAAATATATAGTGATACTTACCTTATTTCCAAAGTGATCATTGAAAAATGGGAACATTAATCATGCGTACGTATGGCCTACCATCTCCCCGATCATAACATTGGTTCATTTTTCGTAACCATATTTAATGATTGGTTTTAAAAGTATAATTGATGTATAAATATGATAATTATTTCATCATTATTATTTTGGAGATGTTATATAATGACCCCTTTGACTATAGTTGACCAACTGAAGTTATTTTTTAACACATGAACCAAATTTGGTCAAAACACCCGATATAGTATTAATTGATTAAGTAGTTGTATACAACATGGTAATAAGTGAAATAAAAGTTACAATAAACACGAAAAAGGTTCACAATCAATTAAATAATTAACATAAGTTTTTAATTAATAAATATAAAGACACATGAGACAATTCATACACAAGATAAGATATTTCGTTTCAATTTACATTCCATTAAGACTTATTTATTATTATGAACCTAGTTTCTTTTATATGGTGTATACACTGCAATTTGACACATTATATCATAAATATGATTATTCTAATGATATTAAAAGTTTTATTTAATGATATTAATTCATGGATATTATGATTCAAGTGTTTCAAAGTGGTATGAGACACTTTGGAATGTTTAAAGATTATTCTCCTCAAGAACGTTTTTAATGATTATCTTTACAATCTCACTCACTTTTGTGATTGTTAGATTTATATTGAAACAATCACTTTTTTATTGTGAACCTAATTTACTATATATGTCTCACATACTGGTACTATGTCATATAATATCTTGATTCAGTCATTCTTTATGATATTTTTAGTTTTAATTTGAATTATTTCATCTAAGGGGATTTGGGTTAAAAGTTACCGAATAGAAAAGAATTTCATAACCCAATTTATTTTCATTGGATTATATTACTTACTCATTTTCATTAATATTCTATGATCATTTGTATAATGATTTTGAATATGTATTGATGTATTTCCTCTTCTACATTTGGATTTTTACTTGATACACACAATCTACTCATTGATTGATTATCACTTAAATATTATAATATTTTCAAGGGTATACTTTATAAGTTCATTTTGTTTAGGTTTGTTTACACTTAAATTTCCATCAGAGGAAATTATTTGATCACTATGCATTAAACCCTTTAATTTTATTCTCTTCTGGTTATTCATGACCTTTATTAAGTAATATTACCATTTAACCACTCTTTGGTACTCAAATTATTTTAGAAAATGTTTTTAAGAAAACACAACTTCATTTATATCTTTAGTAGGAGAACCTATTTTCTTATAAAAACCATGTTTTAATAAAAATTTTTCAAAAATGTTTTTAAATAAAAGGGGTTTCAATAATTTTTTCAAAACAAAAGGATATTTTCCACAAGAATGTTTTTAAAAGATATTTTTATTGTATTTCTATTCATCAATGACAACAACCCTTTATTTTTATCCCACTTGGGATATATTGTATTAATACCATCCTTATTCTTCCTATGGATGGTTTATGATTAATTTGACCAAGGATAGTATTCAAATTCACTTACTTGATTCATTTGATAGTGCCCTTTAAATATTCAATTTCCTATGATCATTGAACATTATATTTACCCTAATTATCCTTATCATTTATCATGGATATGTTCATTGCCTAAAAAATATACCATTTTTCACATGGTATTTACTTTGAAAGTTATTTGATTATTTGGGGAATTTTTGATAAATATGTATTCTTTATTCTATACAGATATTTGATATGGAATATTATTTATTTTGATTAATTGATATTAGGAATGATTTGGATTTGTAATTATGGGTGGGGTATAGAAATTATATATCCCTTAGATGCATCAATAGGTTCTCATGAGACACACTAGTTGTGAAAATTAAATAGGGTTCTATGTGAATTTTTAAACCATCTTGTGAAGGGTCTTGATGGTATAGGTTTTCATGTGTCTTATACATAACATCCAATACTTAATCATTTTATTCATTTAGTTTTAGTCATTATTCATCCATGATATTTTGTGTCGACATATCTATGGATACATTTAATTTTCAATTCATTGATTAATTGGAATGTGTTTCAATTTTCTTACCTTTCCATATTGATTTTTCCTTATCTAGTTATTTTAATGGAATGTGTTTCTGATTATTACCTTTCCATATTGTTTATGCACTTAATTATTAGTTTAATAATTATATAACATATGAGTTCATTATTTACCATTTAATAATTATTATTATCATTGATTCATTATTTCTTCCACTATATTTTTCCCTTAATGAGAATTTGAGTTCACATTTATTATGTTTTCTTTCCCTAGAAATCCAATAAGAGTACTATGAAAGATATGCAGAGATATACTAAATGGAATAAAGTTATTATCCTCATTTTTTTATTTAGAAAAAATTATGTTGAAATTAGTGTATTAATTTGTAATACAAGACTCATGTATGTATTTAGTTTACAAAGACTATAAAACTCTTTTATCCTTCAGGATTTGATTGCTCATAATCATGCTAATGTAATTGATAGTAGACACCAGCTCTAGGATTTCTGGGGCCGGGTCGCTTCATTCTTTATAAGATACTGAACATACCTTTAGTAAGATTAAAAATTATACTATGAAACATTAGTGTCATCTTTTAGGATATAAAAATAAGTTCTAAAATTTCAGTATAATAAAGATTTTATGGTCAAACCACACAATAGTATTTACATTATCATAATCTTGATCAATTTTTTTTCACATAGAGAATCATGTTTACCTGTGTTTATTGCTATAGGGATTTATTCAAACTAAGAAAGGATCTTCTTATAGTACACAACAAACAACAATGGTTAGGAAATATGATTGTGTAACCCTATGTGAAATTCGAGAAAGAATTCATGATTGATTAAATCTTGGACCTAATCAAGATATAAAATATATTAGCTATAGACATTTTTAATTCCCAGCTTCACTGTGGAATCCAGTTTTTCCATTGGTTATTGATGAGCACTATGTACAAAAAATAAATTTATTTTCCTAGTAATCAGATAGTTCCATGATGGAGTTTTATTTTTGAGGTTTCTACTATACAACAAAAAGTACAATTTTATGAAGACATAGACTTACAAGAGTGGTTGAAGAGGGTCCATCCCAAGAAATTTAGGCTATTCCCTATGATTCAGAAGAGAAAAACCTCAATTATCTCTTAGATATACATATAAATTGAATTTATGATGAGGAATTTTCTAATGATGTAATAAATATAGAAAACAATGATGATGAGTAGGGGGAAGCAAAAGTTAGGGTGGAAGTTTCTAGAAATGTAGCAGTTACACAACACCCTCGAAACATAATAAATCATCTACCACTTTACACATCTTGGTCGAAATCAATGATACATTTTATCGAATTAAAATGAAATTTTATCGCACATAAAACTGAGTTTTATGGAGTTTTAGTGGTTAGGTTTAGTGAGCTGGAGAAAACATTATATGTTATAAGGGATTTTCCAAATAAAGATGCATTGAAAAACATACTAAAAAGATATCATATTGAGTGGTAATATAGATACTTAGTTCAGGAATCAAGATATACAAAATACATCATACATGGTGATAAATATGGAGATTATTACAGATTCTGCTTGAGGGTGATTCTAGACATTACATTTGGAGGTTGGAGAATTTCAAAGATTGAGGCAACTCATACTTGTATTCAGCCAAACCTGACACATGATCATACTTCCTTATATGAAAAATTTGTGTCATATTTTTTTTGAGATGATTAAGACCTACAAATATGTTCCTTTCACCCTTGTTCAATAGAGGATACAACGAGATTTCGGTCATAAGATTTCCTATAATAAGGCACGGATGGAGAAACAAAAGATAATTGTGAAGGTCTATGGTGATTGTGATGACTTGTATCAGGTGTTGCCATAATTTATAGCCATACTGAGATACAAAAACCAAGCTTTCTTCAACATTGATATAAATGAACATGTGTATCAAGATAACATACTTGATCCGTATCATGGTCAATTTCATCAGTATTTACAGGAATTACCCCCCTTTATTTATGCTTTTCTTCTCTAAAACAATTTCATATAGATTGATGGAACATTTTTATATAGAAAATACAAGGTTGTATTATTGATTACAACAACCCAAGATGGAAGATTTTCACCTCTACTACTTTCATTTTTCATCATGGAGAAAGAAAAATATGAATCATGGAGTTGGTTTTTGGCATGTATCAGCAACCATTTCATCCGTATTTGGGGTGTTTGTTTGATATCTGATCATCATCGGGTAATAAATGAGACAATAAATGCATATCCTAATATACATAGACCACTAAATTCACATCATTATGACTACATCAGAAACATTGCTAGAAATTTGAAAAAAACATTAAACAATGAGCCTATGAAGAAGGATATCACTAGTCTTGGTATGAAATGTCTTTATTATTTTTCACTCTTTCAACATAATGATAAAATTATTTTATGTGAAATATGACCAATTTTTTTTGTAGTATATGAACTGGATCATTGAATTTTTGAACAACATTTTGAAAAATTCCGCAAGGCTAACCCAGGAGTGTATGATTATATGATGTGGATTCTAAAAGAAAAATAGACATTGACATATGATGGGGGAATATGTATAAACACATGACCAAAAACATTATGGAGTGAATAAATGGTGTCTTTAAGGGAATTTACAAGTTACATATAACTACCCCAGTTCAGGAGATATTTTATTATTGTGTCAAGTAATTCATTGATAGAAAAAAACAAGCCTTGGATGGGATTCCACATGGGATAAGGTACAAAAGACATTTTAAATGAGAGATTGAAAATAATATTAAAGAAGAATCTACTTATCGAGTGTGATTTTTCTTTTGAGAAGACTCTAGATTTGAAGTTCAAGAGTGTCTGGACCCCATCAAACATACCAGTGGTAAAAAAATGGTGGTATTACTGGAAGCAAGGTAATATCAATGTGGAAGATTCCAGTCATTATGATTTTCACGTGAACACACCATTACAACATATTCCTCTGTAAAAATTTCATGGGAACTGTATATTGATCCAGTGTATCAGTTGGACACCATTTCTAATGGCTATTATGCACCATAGATGCCTATTAGGAAGTTTTAATATTTCTTAATGCCCAAAGACCAGTTCATATTAATACTTGACATCAACAAGTTTCTTTGAAAAGGGAGACTAAAGTCCAAAAGGATACAAAATGAGATGGACTAGCTTCAAGAACAATGGAAACATTTGAGATGTAGCATATGTCATTAAGAAGGTGATAAAAGGAAACAATTCCCTAACGTTGCTGGATCGAGTTCATACTCTTAGACACAATGATGTATTGTATCCAATGTGATATTTTCATATTATTAATAAAATGGTGTTAATATAAAATCCTTCATTTTTTATAATTTTTTTACATTTTTGAATACTTTTATTATAAAATAATAATAATCATTTCATACTCACATTATATGAAATATGATAAGTACATGCAAGGTGACATGAGAAGATAATCAAACCATCCATGTATAAACCATAAATAAACCATGTGAGAAAATAAAAATGAAACATAAAATGATGTGGGAAATCATACATAAATTAAAAATCACACCATTTTAGATCTAACTTATTCATTAAAGTCAAACTAAGGTTGTGTTGGGTTATAAAAAACATTTTATCTTCTATATATAAAATTTTATTAGAAAATAAGTCACTGAATTTTTTGGAAAGTGAGGTAAAAAGAAGATAAAACATCAAATAAATTTATTTATCCATGATATAATGATAATTATGATCTTATAAAGTGAAACGAAGAACAATAAAACCATTAAATAACACTTGAATGCTTTTCAATAGACAAAAAAGAACTTCAAAATTTTCAACAAAATAAAGTTTGGATGAGATGAGTTTGACTTAAGAAGTGAAGTAAAATCCAACTTATTTTCAAGTGGTATCTTAATAAAATCTTCAAATGGATTTACTTAATTTTTTAATTTTTAAAATCTTTCAGCCTTCTAATGAAATTCCTCCCCATATAGTAAAGATGTCATTAGAAGGCCGAAATATTTTGAAAATTAAAAATTTAACTACATCCCTTTGGAAGATTTTATTACAACACCACTTGAAAATAAGTTGGATCTTACTTCACTTATGATGTCAGGTTCATCTCATCCAAACTCTATTTTGTTGAAAAATTTCAAGGTATTTATGGTATGTTGTAAAGCATTCATGTGTTATTTAATGGGTTTGTTCTTGTTTATTTCACTTTATATGATCATAATTATAATTTTATCATGGATAAATAAATTTATTTGATGTTTTATATTCTTTATAACTCAGTTTACAAAACATTATATGACTTATTTTATAATAATCTTTTAGAATATGAAGACAATATATATATATATATATAAATATATAAAACCATATGTAACAAAACATCCTTTATAAGGTAAAAAAGTATGTAGAACCTCATTAGAAATATGATTTGACAAACCTAAATACATTACCCATTATTTTGGTAAGAAAAACTTTATAAAACAATTGGAATAGACATGTAATGTATTACGTTATACCGGTCATAACATTCTACTGACCATAATGTTGTATTTAAATTTTACACTTAATAGTTATTTCATTTTTTTACATATAGATGGAGGATACTATGCTACTCACTAAGCAGTATAGGTATGTTTCATGTGACATGATAATAGTCCTTAAGGTTTGACAGATCTGGGTGCTTATAGCACACCATTATCTTCACATTCCACCTTCATTCGCTATTATATCGTACCTATGCTGTGCTGGCTTCTATGGAATTGTGGTATCAGATTTTATATTAATTGATCTTCACATACTTGATACCCTCACCGAGATATGGAGACTAGAGGCATAAACATTACACTTACCTAAGGGAGAGATGACCATCACCCTTGAAAATGTGACAACCCTTCTCGGTATTCCTATATAGGGGGATTTAGTTATAGGACCCACTCATGGAGACTGTATTGAGATTTTATAGTGATTTCTAAGCCTCAAAATTTTCTGGGATGAGGATGATATAGATAGTGGGTCCATATCAATGATATGGTTGGAGATTTATTTTTCACAGTTACCCACTGGCACTGATGAGTATTCTGTCATGAGTCATGCCAAACAATATATATTATGGGTCATTGGAGGAACATTGTGCACTAATCACTCTGGTATGCATGCACACATGATGTAACTAGAAATTCTGGAGGATTTCGATTAGATTGGGAGATACAGTTGGGGATCTTAATGCTTGACATACACATAAAGAGCCTTATACACAACATGTTTCTCAAATTACACAGATATCAGGGGATGTGTCACCATTATTTAGATGTGGGTGTGAGAGAAAATCCCTCCCCTCTCACCTATTGTTTTTGGTTAGGAGCTACATATAGATGTGCTGTGTGATGCTCTACATGGATGCTGGTATGATCACTCATCTCAATTTGTTTGTAATGAGAGAATGAGTTATTGAATTTAATTTCATATTATTTATAACTTACAAGGTTTAATTTTATAGGTGGGGTCATACAAACCACTTAATAATGGATCCTAGACACAATTTGGATGCATTCCATCTCATATTGTACTGCCTACTACCCTTTGACGTAAGTATATAAAATCTTTCATTGACTAAACAGTTTCATAATATCATCATTTTTGATTTTTAGTAACAATTTTTTTTGAAAAATATCACATGTCATTTTTGATTACATGGAAGAAATACAGGGCTTTATTAGACTAGTTGAATGCATACTACAATTTTGGACTTCACGATGTGATGACTGTAGTGCCACTCATTAACTTTCATATTATTGAGTGGAAGCTGCTTAGTAGATTCATGATCCAGTTTGGCTATGTTCAGCGTATTCTGTTTCCACTGAGACAGTCACCAATGATTTATTCCATAAAGATGATAGAGAGGTAGGATACTGACTAGTATTGACAACATATCGAGTATCTCTACCTCTAGGATAGATAAAATTAATTTCATATTAAGGGTGCATGTACGATGCGATTCCCTCTATCAGAGTACCATGAGTATGCGTCATGGTATAGACTGAAGTCTATACTGTACCTTACTCTATGAGACAGATGGATTCATGATCTGGTAAGTCAATAAATTTCTATTAGTTTGTTTATTTTAATATTTTATAATTAATTTTTGAATCTCTTTACAACATACTCAACTACAGCAGATTATCCATATGTCTGATCTAGAGGAGGAGGAGTTTTCAAGCATGGAAGCGATCCATGATGCAACATAGGGGATGATTCCAGCTTCTCATGTGGTTAATGATAGTATCTTTGATTTTACACCCCATAGAGATGATGTTCCTACTCATGGAGTGAAGGTTCCAACTCATGAACCTCGTCTAGTAGTTGGTGATGCTGCGGAGCCATGATTATGACGACATAGACTGCATCATGCCGCACATGAGGCCTCACCTATTCCATTGGAAGAGGTTGTCCCTCTAGTAGTCCAGCCTAAACCAATTGGGGATGTACATCAAGGTCATGAGATATATTTTTTATTTTTAGGATATCTACAGTTTTCTCCTAGTACAGTAAATCCAAGCTTCCATCAAGGGTCATTTCCCATACCTCTAGCTTTTGTGCCTGAGCCTTTATAGGCTGTATGGTTCCCCCACGTGATGATGGTAGGTCCTTCTACTCATATAGTGGGAGAAGGATCCGGTGCACATGAGGACATATAGCTGACACCTCCTCCCATTGTTACATAGGCATAACATTAGACATACAAGGTTCCAGCGCTTGAGGATTAGCCCTCTGCAATACATCATACTCCACCCCATTATAGAGGACAATGATCTCAATATGGGCATCCCATTCACACACCAGATTGTGGGATGGGACCTCACTATAGAGTGTGACTGAACTCATTCATGTATATGTTTTATATTGACTAAAAAGATTTAAAACTACAATGTATTCTATTACATTTTATTTTACTTATATTTTTATTTTTATAAGCTTTCAAATTGAACTACATGAAACATAAGAAAACCAATGAAATTTCAAATAGGTAACTTTAAAATCTTATAAAATATAAAAAATAAAAATAATCAAATTAAAAATAAAAATATAGCCTAAATATATATATATTTTGAAAATATAAATAATTTTATAAATATACTAAATAATTTAAAATAAAAGGAACGTAATAAGAAATTATAAATAAAAATGTAATAGTTTAAAATAATAACATATTGTGCCACTAAAATTGATTTTCATTATTTTTATGAAATGTTTATTATTTTGAATTAGTTTTTATATGTTCAGTAAGTGTGTCAAATTTTGTTTAGATTTTATTTTTACTTTATTATTTATATAATTTCAAAGCCACCAACTTTAAAAATTATTATGTTTCATATATGTGACTTTGAGAGCATATATCTTATAAAATATAAATAAAATATAAATGATATTTCATAGAATGACTCAATATATAAAACATAATTTAAAATAAACAAAAATAATTAATATAATAAGTAAAAGATAATTTACACATAACAAATTTTTTTTCTTAAAACCATAACATTTTTACTTTCAAATATTAATCGACAAAATTATAAAAAAATAAAAGAAACACAATATATATTTCAAAATATAAAAATAGACACACACAAAGAGAGATATATATATATATATATTTAAATATACATATATCTATATTTAAAATATTTTTTTTCTAAAAGGCAGCATTGAAGATGACACCTTTCTTCATTTTTTTTCAAAATATTTTTACCCTAGACTTATTTTTTTTCAAAATATGTATAAAAAAACTCAACTCACCATTATTTATAATTAATCATAAATATTTAACCATTAACAAGAAATTGATATTAAATACTTCTATTGGTTTGTCACTGATTCATGGGATTTAAAGGAACACATGATCTTGGGAATCCTATATCCCTAACATCTACTCATTTGTTTCTAGTCATAGGAAGATCAAATAATTTCCTAGTCCTTTGACATGAGTTCCTTCAATGGCTTCCTGTTCTCCGTATTCTGATGGTCATTCAATTTTCATTGGAACCATGATCCTCCTTCAACTCCTCTTTGGGTTAGTTTTCTAGGGATTACTTTTCTATTTCAAAACCATTCAATTTTTAAGATGATTGTCCATTTGGTAGGTAGGTTTTTGTGTTTTGATGACAAATACCAAGCCCTCTACCATCATATATCTCCACATATTTTCATTGAAATAGTTGTTTCAAAGACTCCAATGAGTTTTGTGTAGATTGAGATTGAAAATGAATTTAGGTTCAATAAAGTAGTGGTATTTGATGATTAGATGTACTTCTTCTCCAGTTGTAATTATTTGGGTCACCCTTAAAGGTCCTATAAAAGTTAAATAGTGGGTCAATTTGGTCCTTTGTCTCCAAACTATGTCAGTGTTAACTCATGATTAGATATTGGGAAAAAAGACACATCTCATGTAGACTTTAATATCATGGATGAATCTATGACCTAAAAGGAGGGAGATGTTTACAGAGGCAAAAAAATAAGGTTCATGGAAACAAAAACTTATTATCCTAATGTTCCCTCTTTAGACCCCTCTTAAAATGAGAACAAATCCTACCCATATGATATGGATTTGATCTCAGGGTGAACTGATGAATGTGCCTTATGCGAGGTTCCAAATTGGGTCTTAGATAGGAGGAATCTCAAAACTATTTCGATCATATCAAATCTTGGAAGTCATAAATCCATTGTCTCTAATCATAATGGGCTAAGGGATGTTTCTAGTAAGGTTCATCATGCCTCTAACCATGTCTTACAGGAAGAGGAATGAGGTTCTAGACACCTTCCATATTATAGCAACCAACTTATCTAGTAAAGTTGAGTCCACTATCATGATACAAGGGATTTTCTCTCCTCTTAACTTTGAGTATTCTAAGTGAGTTTCTCTTTATAACAAGTTCAGAAAATTAGGTGATGGGGTATCAGATGCTGATGTTTTAGGGAGATTGAAAAGGGTTGGTAAAATGAAGGTTAAGAAGGTAGGGTCTTCTAAAGAGGGTAAATTTTAGGTAGGGATAGTTGATCTTTCTTCGAATTATGAGACTTCATCTGAGAATGAAACACATGAGTGAACCTAAATTTTCCGCCAAAATGGATGGAAGAAAGGAAAGTAAAGGGACAATAAATTTTGTGACCATATAGTTTATAAAGGAAAGAAAACTAAGGCCCATAAAGACCACTAATATCTTCCAAAACCAATGGTAACTAGATCTAAAGGTAAGAGTTTTTTTGATAAGGAAACTTTTCAATTTCCCACTAAGTCTTGTGGATAGTATAGGTTATAGTAAGATTCCCACATACAAGGATATTCCCCCTTCACAAGAGGATTCTATGGAAAATACATTGGTAGAAGAAATAAGTGGCTTGAATCTAGAATAAAATATTTAGGGGAATGGCAACTATGATAATCCTATGAGTGGAGATCCACTTGGACCCTTAGAAGAAATAGTGATGGAAAAATCATGCTCTATGATACCCTCATGAAATATAAGTAGAAAATGGTGGAATGTGACTTCAATATTAAATATTTCAATGAATATCAAATGCACACAAAGGCTAGAGTTTTAAAAGTTGGCTCCAAGGAAAAAATGACATGGATAAAAACTTAGGCCCAAATTTTTCTTAGGGAATTTAACAAAAAAAAGATTATTAAGTAGGTGTTCATTAAGAGCTATGACATGGTTGGTTCATTATTTGAAGAGTTGTTATATTAGAATCCTAAGTTGGACAAATTCTCTATCATCTGGAGTCTCCTCTGGTTAAAAGATTCCAACACCTTAATCTTGTATTGGGATGGAAACAAATTTTCTATTATGGGATAAATTTTCACATGAACACCAACCGTACACTGAGGTAGTGGAACCATTCTCACTGGTGAACAATAAAAATGGAAGAAAAATCAATTATGTGTGTGCAAATTGTATTATGTTGGAGATGATTGTTAAAATTTGGTACTTGACTATTACTCATCTGTGGCTACACATCTTATGGAAACTGCTGCTATTTTCTCATGTGTGTCGATGTTGCTATGTCTAGATTTTGAGTTTTGATAATGTTTTGCTATTATGGATTTCTAGATATTCTGGTTTGTAACAAGTTCTTTGATTCTGGCCCAGGTTTGTATTATTACCACTCAAACTTAAAGTGGTTTTATTTGAAAAAACAAAAACTAATTGGATTTTTTGTTAATAACAATTTGAATAAATATAGAATAAACTCCCAATCTAAAAGAAAAAAAACATACATGCCTTCATCTTGTAAAAATATTACAACCATTATGGATGTTATGACATGAATGGAAGGACAACATAACACAAAAGGGTTGAAGAACACAATAGAACACTAAGATTATGGAAACATGAAAAAGATTATTTCAAAATAATAGAAGGATATCACTGCAAAAAGATGAGTTCTCCTCTCTTTGGGTTATATAATTTATAAAAAACTAGAGAACGATCTAAGAGATAAAGTAATCTAGATATATCAATTTCCTAGTGTGTAGTGACCTTAAAGTTGCTGATCCACTCCGTTGTGTGAGTTTTGGGTGTTGTGGGTGTCGAGAGAGAGTTTGGAGGTGTTTTGGATGTGAGAGATGGGTTTTGGCCATATTGAGGATCACAACACCGTGGTATTTGGAATTGTGGAACTACTTAAAAAAATAATCCTTATTAAGTGATACTCTTTATCAATGCTAAAAAAATAAATAATAAAAGCACCCTCTTTATTAATGTTTTTTTCTTAGTGTTGATAAAGAATTCCTTTATAAATGATTTTTTTTAACGTTGATAAAGGGGGAGTTTATCTTCAATTTTCTTAGCATTGATAAAAGGTGGCCTAAATAAATAAATAAATAAATATATATATATATATATAATTAAAAATCATATTTTAATATATAAATATATTTTTATTGATATATATATATATATAATATTTTTATAAAAAATATGATTTATATAATACTAAACATACATTTATAATTAACCTATAATATATTTAGTGAAAAATGGTTTAGAAATAATTAAAAATTAAAGTTAATTAAATATTTTCTAATTAGTATTGAGTAATATACATTTAATAACAATTTTGTGATAGTAAAAATTTAAAATTTAAATGATATATTAAGATAAGTTGCAAACATGACTTGAACTTCAAACAACAATAACTTTTGATCTGAGTGTCTGATGAGATCTGCTACATATCTTATTAAAACTTGTAAAGAGATCTATGCCATGTAGAACAGGGGAAGGGGATTGCGATCATTGTTTTTTCAAGGTAAAAAAGACCTGTAAGGCCTCTAAAAATAAGTTTTTAGTTTTGATATCCTAATTTTTTAATATTTGATGGGATTTCACCATCTTTTAAGATGATATTTTTTTAGTGGAGACTAAATTTATTCCAAGGGATTATAATTATATGAACATTATGGTGTTGATTCCGTTTCATATTATAGACTTATTTATAAATAAATACATGCATATTTTCATATATTTACATATAAAAAGTTTAATTGTATAAATAAATATTTATATATATTTACATATAAAATGTATTTTTAAATATATAGACCATATGTAAATAAAAAATAATTATTCATTTTATTTTAAATAAAAATTTATCCATTTTATTTATGATAAAAATGTATTAATATGTATATAATTATACAAATGTATATGTAATGTTATATAAAAATTTATGTTTCTGTGTATGTCTCTATTAACAAATAGATATACATTCACACACACACACGCACACATATATATTCTAATACTTGTAAATAAATATTGTCTTATAATATATGTAAATAAATATTTATATTTATATTTATATATAGATAAACACACAAATGTATATATAAATAATAACACCCATACACATAAACACAAAGACACACAAAGACACACAGACATAAAAACACATACACTTAAAAACATTTTGTAAATGTATTTAAAAATAATTATATGAATATATATAATTATATAAAAATATAAATATGAACACACATACATAAATAAAAATATAAAAACACACAAATGAACACACACACAAAAACATATTTAATAAATGCATATAAAATAATTATATATAAATATATGATTAAATATATGGATAAAAAGATATATATAAATAAATATAAATATATACTAATAAATAGATATATTATAAATATATAGAAAATAATAATATGCAGTAGTGGTAAGGGAATAGGGGCACAGAGGTAGAGGTATCAGGTTCAAATCCAGTTAGGCGCACACATGTGGTAGGGATGACGAGTACTGTTAAAGGCGTGGGTGGGTGGGTTAGCGGGTGAATGCTGGTAAAGGGGTATAAAAAGCACTAATAAAGGCATAAAAGAATGGGGGAGTGCCGATATACACTATTACAGATATTATCTTTAACAATACTAGAAATATCCTTCATCAACACTTAAAAATCACTGATGTTATAAGCGCCATTAAAAGCTGAGGACTTTTATCATCACTGAAGAAAACATTGATAAAGGGAACTTCATCGATGTTAAAAAACACTGATAAAGGGTACCTTTATCAGAAATTTTTATAGCCTTGAAAAAGATAACACTTTATCATCAAAAATTTATCACTAATAAAGTATCCTTTTATCAATGCTATTCCTAGTACTAATAAAAATCATGCTGCAAAAGTGTGTTTCTAAAATCACAACACACAAAAATAGAAAATAGAAAATTTAATTTTAATTAAATTTAAATAAAAAATACATGTAGAAAAACTATATCATTAATACTTATAATATTGGTTTGTACAATTACATTGGTATATGAAATTTATCACAAACATCAACAAATTCAGAAACATTAATGTTTCATTTTCTTTGTCCCCCCAACCCCCTCTCAAAAGAGCCTGATCGTGCTACCAGTTGTAGAATATACCTCCCAATATTGATAAAAAGAGTTCACCTGTATAAGAAAACAATTATTATTTTTTGTAATACTATAAAGAAATAAATTAAACATAAATATTATACAATAAATTAATAAAATGTCACTTTTAAACAGAAAACATGCACTATGAGTCATACTGAACACACCCTATGTTGGATTAATGTGTGGTTAATTTATACACATCACAAAGGATTTATGAATTATTTTCCTAATGTATCATGAAAATATGAGAGAATTTACTTGGTTTTAAGTATGTGATGTGTGTTTTGAACTAAAGTTCCAATTTTAAACTAAAAACATACACTTCGAGTCATACTAGGAAAAAAGTGTGTAAGATTAACATACGGTTGATTCTTACATGTCAAAAATGATTTATGGGCCATTTTTTTTAAATTATCAAGATAAAAAATTTTCATTTTCTTAGTTTTAAGTATGTGACATGTGTTTTGAACTAAAATATCAATTTTAACAAAAACACACACTTTGAGTCATATTGGTCACATTGTGTGTCTGATTGAAGTGAGGTTAATTAATACACATCATAAATGACTTAAGAATAATTTTATTATATTATAAAGATAATATTAGTGTGTTTTATAGGTTTTCATTGAGTAAAACATGTTTTTTACTAAAATGTCATTTTTAAATTGGATACATGCACTTTGAGTCATACCAGTTACACTGTGTGTCAGATTGACATGGTATAAATTCCTACACATCATAAATGACTTATGGATAATTTTTATAAAGTATCAAGAAAATCAGAGTGTGTTTTCTCAATTTTAAATGAGTGACACACATTTTTAACTAAAATTTCATTTTTAATCTGAAAAACAAATTTCAAGTCATATAGATTACACAGTGTATCACATTGAGTCATGAATGATTTATACACATCAAAAATGACTTATGGATCATTTTTCTAAAGTATCAAAAAAATATTAATGTATTTTTTTAGTTTTGAGTGTGTCACATGATTTTATACTAAAATTATATTTTTAAACTAAAACCACACATTTTGAGTTATACCTATCACATTGTATATCATATTAAGGTGAGGATGATTCCTACATGTTAAAAATTAATTTTGCATCATTTTACTAAAGTATTAAAAAAATATTAATGTGTTTTCTTATTTTTAAGAATTTCACATTTATGTTGAACTAAAATGTAAATTTTAAAAAAAAATACACACTTTGAGCTATAACGGTCACCTAATTTTTCAGATTTATGTGAGGCCAATTCCTATATATTAGAAATGACTTATGGATCATTTTTATAAATTACTAAGATAATCCGAGCATGTTCGCTTAGTTTTCAATGAGTGACACATTTTTTTACTAAAATGTCATTTATAAACTTAAAACATATATTTCAAGTCATACCAATCACATTATGTATCGCATTGAACTACAACTGAGTCTTACACATAAAAAATGACTTATTTTTTTTTATAAAGTGTAAAAATATTATATTTGTTTCTCTGTTTTGAGTATGTCACACATACTTTTAACTAAAATGTCATTTTTAAACTGAAACCATACAATTTGAGTCATAATGATCACATCATCCACCCTATTGAGGTGAAGATGATTCCTACATGTAAAAAATGACTTTTGGATCATTTTTCTAAAGTATCAAAATAATATTAATTCATTTTCTTGGTTTTTGAGTATATAACATGCCTTTTGAACTAAAATTTAAATTTTAAGTAAAAGAACACACTTTGAGTCATACCAGTGGCACCGTGTGTCATATTAATGTGAGGTTGATTGTTATACATCAAAATGTCATAAATATAATTATCCTAAAATATTAAGAAAATATAAGTGTGTTTGCTAGGTTTTTAGTGAGTGACACATGTTTTTATCTAAAGTGTCATTTTTATTATGAAAACATGCACTTTGAGTCCAACAGAGCACACCATATGTCAAATTAATGTGAAAATGATTCCTTCATGTCCAAACATAATTTATGGATTTATTTTTCAAAAAGTTCCAAGAAAATCTAAATGTTTTAAAGGTTTTTAGTGAGTGACACATGTTTTTAAATAAAATGCCATTTTAAACTAAAACCACCCATTTCGAGTCATACCGATAACATCATGTATCATATTTTGGTAAGGATGATTAATAAATGTCAAAAATGACTCACATATCATTTTTATAAAGTATAAAAACAATATGAATATGTGTTCTTAGTTTTGAGTATGTCACTCATCTTTTTAACTAAAATGTCATTTTTAATATAAAAAAGACATTGCAATTCATACCGATCACATCCTATATTTAATTTAGGTAAAACTGATTCCTATAAATTAAAAATTACTTATGAATCATTTTCCTAAAGTATTAATACAATATGAATGTGTTTTCTCAATTTTGAATACGTAACAAGTGTTTTGAACTAAACTTTTAATTTTAGATGAAGACACAATTTGATTTATACTGATCGAACCATGTATCTGATTGACATGTGGTTGATTCCTACATGTAAAAAATTACATAATTATAATTTTTATAAATTAGAAAGATAATATGAGCATGTTTTCTAGGTTTCTAGTGAAGAAAACATATTTTTAAGTAAAATGAATTTTAAATAAAAAACTTACACTTTGAGTCATATTGTTCACACTGTGTATTAGATTGAATTATGAATAAATACTATACATAAAAAATTACTTATTTATACTTATCATAAATTACAAAGATAACATGATCATTTTTTCTTAATTTTTAGTGAGTGACCCACATTTTAAACTAAAATGAAATTATTAAACTGAATCTACACATTTTGAGTCACACCGGTCACACTGTGTATGAGATTGAGTTGTGGCCAATTCCTATATGTCAAAAATGACTTATGGATCATTTTCATAAAGTATAAAAATAATATGAATGTGTTTTATTAGTTTTGGGTATTTTATGATTATTTTAAACTAAAATATCACTTAAATAAAAACACACACTTTGAGTCATAAACATCACACCATGTGTCAGATTAATGTGTGATTGATTCATTTATATTATAAATGACTTATGGATTTTTTCCCTAAAGTATCAAAATAATATGATTTTTTTCTCATTTTTGGGTATTCCGTGCATCTTTTTAACAAAAAGTTATTTTAAATTAAAAACAAACACTTTGAGTCATACTGGTCATTTCATGTGTCATATTAATGTGTGGATAATTCCTATAGGTCACAAATAATTTATGAGTCATTTTACTAAAGTATAAATACAATCCTAGTATGTTTTCTTTTTTTTAGTGATTAAAACACATTTTTAACTAAGATATCATTTTTAAATAGAGAACACCCATTTCAAGTCATACCGATCACACCGCGTATTATATTGAGGAATAAAGGATTCCTACACATAAAAAATGACTTATGGATCATTTTATTATTTATCAAAATAATATTAATTTGTTTTCTAGGTATTGATTATTTCAAGAATCTTTTTAACTAAAATTTCATTTTAAACTGAAAACACACACTTTGATTCATTGTAAATTTAAAACATGCACTTCTAAGAATAAAAAGATAAAATAAAGAACAAATATATATATGAATAAAATAAATAATACCTGATTGAAACATAATTATAGATTATTTTTTTGAGAATAAATTTTTATCCTATAATTTTTTCCTCTTTATAGAGCCCAAAATTGTTAGAGAATAATCAATTCTTAATGAAGTAACCTCTTCCTGATCTTTGTGAAAATTAACTAAATATGTAGTGGATAAAAATGATAAGAAAATGAACTTAAAATAGAATAAGATAAAATGATGGAAATTAACTAAATAAGTAATATGAAGTCACCTCTTCTTGATGTATACATATGTTCTGACACTATGTATTCTATATATTTATTTCTATACAAATCTATTTCCTCTTTTGAATATATAGATTGTTGAAAATACTAGTAGTACTAGAAACATAAAATTAAATAAATTATTATTAAATATTTTAAATTAAATTGTAATTATCATCAAAAATACCACTTTAGGGATACTTTTTTATTAATAGAATATGATATATTTTATAAATTTATAGACATAATAACCACAATCTTTTCCATTAGTTTGTTTTAATCACTAAAAAAACATTGATAAAAATAAGTTATTTCTTTAATAAATGTTTTGATAGTGAAATATTGTTATATATACTATAATACTTATCAGGTTATATAATTCGATAGGATTCTTGTTCTCATGTACTGTACTCGTACCATGATTTTGGTAATATTTAAACACCACCCAATTATAAAAAAAATTCATTAAAAAATAATATAAAATGTATAAATTTATGCTTATTTGTAAAATGTTTCATGTAGTGTATTAAAAATTGATAAATGTCATCATGTTTGGTTGATTTTTTGGGTGTCGATGCATTGAATCCAAAAAAAAGTCTTTGGAATATCCAATTTTATTTCAATGAGAAACCAATGATACTTAAAAAACAAAAAGGAATAAGTAATGAAAGGAATGAAAATATATTTTATATTATTAAATTATTGAGTTTTACCACTATATAATGAGTATTAAGAAGAGTCTATCATTTGTAAGTTTGGTTTCAAACATTAAAACCAGTTTTTCCACTAATATTGAATATTCATCTTCTTTGTGATTTTTTTGTATAGATGTGATGCGAGGATTAATGAGTCCAAATTTTTGTTCACATTTTTTCCTTTTAAATTGTACTGATATATATGTATAAAAAATAAATGAAAAGTATTTGACTATAATTAACATAGTAGATCATCTATTAGACAAAAATATTATGAAAACACACCTTATGAATACATTTATAACCGAGAATCCTAGCTATTCACACTTGATGATTTCATATACATTATCATGACTAAAAAAGTCTGTAATGGGTTCTATATCCATTTTCATTCAAAATAAATTATGGTCACCTAAATATCTTTAAAATTTTTAACTACATGAACTTGTAATATTAGTAAATGAAAAAGTTGAACTGGTGGGGTAAAGGTACTTGATGATGGTCTTTTCAATCAATTAACCAATCCCTTAGATTGTTTTGATTCAACCTTTCATTCCTTCTTCATTTTATTCATCTATAATAACATTCCTAATTTCAAGAATATTTTCATTAATTGTTAAAGATTTTTTATAAAAAAAAATTGGAAAGGAATGCCTTATTATTGACATGTATTCTTACAAGATCAAATAACCATTATATGAAAGTTACATTAGAAAGTTCAACCATAAGAATATACATATCATTAAGGGTAACAAGTAGCTCATTTATCAGCTCACGAGATATGTGAATCCCCACTCCCACATGACCGTTTGGAAGTTGTTTATTTTGAAGAATATATCCTTAACTATTATACACCACACCAATGATAACAAGGTGAAGGGTGAGTTATGATAGATATAAATAAAAATCATTTTTACCTTGTGGAATATTAATATAGAAAAGGTATTAGTGTCTTCCTGATTCACATTTCACATAAACAATTATGAAAAAATTGATTACCTGTGGTAAAGTAGACATTAAAGAGGAATGGAACACCTCAAATCTTGTGTGTGTTTATGTGTGTGTGTGTGGGGGGGGGGGGATATTCATGTAGTCATTATTTTTGTGTTTTTTATTCTCTTTAATGTATTCCTATAACCTTATCTAACAACTTAGACCACTATTTACGTTTTTTTTGTAGAGTAGTTATTTTTGTTTTCATCTCCTCTATTTTCTTATCTTTATCCTCTTGTGTATTTGTTTTCTCAAAATATGTTTTGGGAGACCATCCAAAACCCATACCTCTAATATAAATATATTTTTATGCCCCCTTTAGGGCCACTAAAAGTTTTCATCCATTTGGTGCAACCAATGATGATGATTATTTTTAAACTGGATAAAAAATATAGGAAAATAAGTGATAATTATTATGTTATGCCAATTTAAAGTAGGAAAAATATTAATTTCATTATACTTACACATGTTCCCAATAATTGTTTTGTCTTTTAATCTATTAGTATTCCATATTTATTTACATGAACCTCTTTATATATCACATGACATGTGATGACTTTGGATTTTGATTCATCAATTTGCATATAAGAAAAGGAACAAAATTATGTTATTTTTTCAAGACATATGAAACTATTACTATATATTTAAAATATATACCATGTTTTTTTCAAGTTAAGTGTACCCCATCATTTCTTTATGGTTGGGGTATATTGGTTTTGATATATATGAATTATTTTCATTAGTTAGTTTCTACTTCATAAATTAACAATTATTAATCAAATCGATCAATGCACATACCACATATTTACATAAATAAGAAAATGAATTCAAGTGGTGACCCCAATGTAACTAATGAAAATGGACTTGTTATAATTAAAAAGATTTTCGTGTGCATTCCATCCAACCTCAAATTTGTTGCTTTTTCTTCTTGTCTTATAATTTTTATTAACACGATCATTCTATAACACTCCTATTTTCTCTAGGACATAGGCTGTTCAACTTATACTATATTATCATCTTAAACATAATTAATATATTATTATTCTGGATCAGTATAATTGGAATGTGGAGAAACTTGTTGTTACTATACATCAGTAGAATCAACATGTTGGGAAACTTGTTAATCCTCAAGACATAGAGCATCAATATGTGTAGAATCCATTATTTGTAGAAATGGTTGAACGTTTAATTTAGGCTACGTAAATGAAATAGTGAATTGATAATAATGTAATGTAACACAATGCACATTACAAAAAATATAATTTGATTATTAAACTCTCTTTTTTTATTTAAAGGTTGAAGGTATTTAACCCCTATATCAAGCATCATAATCCCATAATTTTGATCTCCTATTCCATATAAGGACCCATCTATTTTGGGACCACTATAAAATTATTATGATGTCCCAATGAAAGGGACAACCTTAGTTGAATTGACATCTGACCCTTTATTGGTTTTGGTCAATAATAGAACAATTGAACACTTTATGTTTGTGGGATAAAGGACATAAAATACTTGTACTTCCTGCGACACCATTATGAATGGTTCATCCTTGTACCCTTCCTAACTAAAATCCACTTTTATGAATCCCAATTAATGAATTTTTACTACACTCTTGTTATCAACCCACTTTCATTGAAAAATAATCAATTGGAATGTTATATAATCCAAATACCATATTTGTTTGATGATGTTAGAGTATGAAATATTCACATAAATTTGATTTCTATCCTTGGTACTAGATACATACAATGATTCATCCATAAGTGAACTCTAATATTTTCCATGGTACTGCATTCATCATATTCCTTTATATAAAACATATAACAATTAATTACATAACCATAATAAGATAATACATGCACACCTGGTCCTCTAACTAGCCATCAAAATCATTTTAAAATTGAATTTTTATTTTCCATTGACTCCATAAAAATAGTCTCGAAACCATCCCATAAACAATTTATCATGTGTATTTGATATCCATATTTTAGCTCTTGATGGATTCAAATGCCTAAGAATTAATTTTTGGGTTTAAATATATGGCACAAAATCTAAAATGATATGTTAAAGGTAAAGGTGAGCCTACTACCATTCTATAGTAGTAATTGTGATGATATATATTCTTGAAATTCCTTCACCCACAAGTCACTCGGTGTGATAATATTTTGGTAGACCAATGCTTTCCACACTAGATAGGTAATCAGTAATAAATTAAACAACTTCCTCAATAATATATTTATCCGTAATACAACCTTTTAGATGAATTAGATTTTTGACATGCCCTTTCAAAATTTTCAAATACTATTTAGTTGAATTAATTAGAATATAATGTATAGGAACACATGACTATATATCTCTAACCAAGTAAACCATTAAGTTGACCATCATATCAAGGAATACTGATGGAAAGAAAATATGCTAATAATATGAAAAAATTTCTATTTCCATAGTTGAAAATTTTACCAGGTAATAAATTTACTATATAAAACTTTGAAAAAGAAATAAATATTGGTTAATGTTTTAAAGAAGTTATTAGTTAAAATGTAACTTAAAGATACAATCATTACATCATACATCAAAACATTAAAGTCATGTGATCTCAAACCATTAAACATTAAATTCATTGAAATGATATTCTTGATATTTATTAATACCCATATAGAACCTTTAAATAATTCAAGAAGTTACAAAACTAATATATCTCTTTATTGGAAAGATATTAAGAGGCTGGAGGAAGAAAAGTTTGTATTTTAACCTTTACAGGCACCAAATTTTCACATATCTCCTAGTCATTCATATAAAAACTAGCATTATCTCCATCTTTTTTTTCTAGATGCATTTAGTAACATTCTAATGACACTATCACATTAATTTTTTCCACATGCAGGACATCAAGAAAATGTATAATGTAAAAATAATTCCATTATGGTAAATCAAAAAAAGGTGATCCCATTTTCCAATTTGTTTTCATATTTTTTTTTTTGAATAAGGTTTAACAAAATAAATGTCTATATACTTTACTTTCTCAAATATTTGATCACTTATTAGTGGAGTTGGTGGTGTACCATCCCCTGAATTAACATTTAAGGTTGTCATCCATGATTGGTATTTATGTTGTCAGGGTAGAAATCTGCAATGTCTGATAAACACAGTCTTTATTGAATGTTTAAACCTAACTGAGTTTATAACTTATTCACAAATGGAAAACCCTTGAGTTCCTTTAATTCTATATTCTATAAAATTTCCATAAGAAGGAAAGCCATTTATCATCCCATAAAACATAACTCTCGATGTGAAATATTCATTTTGGTAAGAATTATACAATGTAACACCTGAATCACATATTAATTTGAAATCTACAATCAATGGAGCCAAATAAATATAAATATTATTACCAGATTGTTTCTATACTGATATAACTAGAGACAACATAATTTATTTTTTCTTTATACATAATCATGAAAATAATTTATAATTTACCAACATAACCATCTTTGTACTATGATTTCTTATTTGTAAACCAAAAAAAATTCACTCCATCTATAGATAGTACTGGAAAACCATGATCAATTTTATTCCACTAAGAAGATTTTTCTAGGTGATGAAGTATTGCATCTTGATTTGTTGTATTTGTGTTCTACATAAATTTTCTTTAATTTTACTCACTTATATATAGATTTATAAACCTTAGAATTATTGGAAAATAACATACAACTTTTGAAGGACTTGATTCATATTTATTATATCTAGACATGACACACTTTAAGAATTTTTAAGTGCTTCATGGTCCTTGTGAAATAGTATATAGTCATTTGGACATACATGAATTCTTTTATAGATCATACCCATTGAAATTAACATTCATTTAATTCCATATGTTAGACAAGGAGGCTCATTATCTTATAGTATCATATCATTCAAGAGAGAAAGTAGGTCAGTAAATCTAGTGTCACTCCATCGATTGCTATCTTTTACATTATATAGATTTATTATGGATGAAAAAGTTTTATATTTAGTACAACTAGCATAAAATGGAATATTTTCACAACTATTTAACTTCTAAAATAGTTTTGGACAATAATGAATTTATTCTTCAACTTTCATTTCCATTTCCTCAATATGATCATCATCATTATTCATGCCTATAATCATATACTCGATGTGATCTTCATAAATTTTCACACTTGTAATCATATTAGATGATTCATAAAACACATTTGTATCCCATTCACTAGCTATATTTAGTTATTCCCCATGTTTAGTCTAACATTTATATATTCTATATATTTTGTGACAGATTAAGTATTTTACCAACTCCTATGGACTAATTATTCTTGAATAAAAACAATGTAAACACAGACAAAGGATTTGAGAAGGGTCTTATGCATGATATTTTTCAAACTTAATTAACTATTTAACCCAATCCTCATACTATTTTTTCATATGATTGACATCTATCCATTTTCAATTTATATCCGTCCTATCTGATTATGTAATATTCCTATTTAACAAAATAATACAAACATAGAAGGTATGAGTTTAGAACCCTAAAAAGATATTCTTTTTATACAAACACACATATAATCATCATTATATATATACTTACATTACATAAAAAATTGTTAAAACATATAAAAACCAAGAATTATATTAATTCAAAGTATTATCTCATTTATTTTTTTTATTATAAGAATTCACATATCATAAATCATTATTATTTTTTGAAATGTATTCGTTAAGGGAGATAATTAACTACTTGTAACTATCAATTTTCATAAGAAACCTATGGATTTCTATAGATAGATAAGTATAAGGGTATATACGATTTCACTATCAAAACATATATCAAAATAAATCACTGATTTTTCACAATATTTTAGCATTGTTTGAAACAAAGTAATCACATGGAATATGGTCATTATATTTTTAAATTTATGAAAAATATCATATTTTAATTCTTCATTTGGTAATAATCAAAATAAATATTTTAATATTCCATGATGCTTTGAAAATAGTTAAGAGGTCTTGAATCATGGAATTCCTTTATTCTAAAAATAATTTTGTGAGAACCATTTCTTGGATTATTTTACCCTTTAATATTGAATAATCATGTCTATAAATAAAAAATTAAAAAATTAAATCTCTAATATAATTAATAAAAGTGAATGGTATTATTTTAATTTACTTTTTTCAACTTTTAATAAGGATTGGGTAATATATAGAGCATACATTGGGAAATTAATTAGTATACCTAAATCAATAACACAATTGTCATTATTATATTTTTTGGAAAAGACCACTACCATGTCTTATGGTTAAAACCTTTGAAAAACTCATCTACTTAATATTTTGATAAGTTGTTTCAAAATATATATGATTTTGGACCTTATAATGAAATTTATCCTTTAATTACTTATAATAAGGGTGGTCTATTGTTTTAGCTACTAATATCCACGATTATTTTGTTCATCTAAAATAATATATATTTTTTAGTTTTAATTTCATTTAAAAGTAAAATATTTTAATTATTTCCTTCTTTATAAATATTTAAAGCTTTATATATTTATAGGATAAATAGTTGTTTCATCCTTAACAATAGTTAATAACAGTGTGTTATACTATTTTTATCATAATTATTTTAGGGATGTATTAAAATTATATTTTATAAATTTCTATCACTATTAAGCATCAAACACACTTTCTCTTTTTTATAAATAGATTTCATAACACTCTCCATTAAAACGTATACATCTACAATGAAACTTTTATTCTACAATATATTTATCAGTATAAAAACACAATAAAATATATTATTTTCTTATAAAAAATTATTATACTAATGAAACTATGAAAAAAATATTCCCAAAAAATATAGGAGTTTGAAAAATCAAACAAAATAACCAAAATTGGATATTTATTATAAAATTGTTGTGATGTAAATATATGACTCAAAGTGGTCTAAAAAACTAATATTTACTTCATGGATTTCAAAAAAAAATCATGCATTAATATGAGAAAGGGAAGATAAACATGTTTTCTTGGGACATGAAGATGATCAAGGGAAGATAAATGAGCAAGGGATGAACTCTATTTTAGTCTCACAAGATAATAAATAAAAAATTTTATGACTACATGTAAGAGAGAAAGGAAAGTTAAAATAAAAATATCATACAAAACACATGAAATATCGAATGAGATTCCTTAAAAAAACCCTCAAAATTTCATACCTTCGATTTTGGGGTTTTATTTTTCAAAATAAATCAAATTTAGCTGTAGTATAGATCCAATTCCTCAAGAGTTTGAATGTGGCACAAGGAAGAAATGATATATTAGGGTTCTTATTTAAATAGGGTGAAGAGTTTTATCAATTCTTACTAAAAGGAACCAATAAAAGCGTGTTTTATGAGTACTAAAAACATAAGCCTTGAGAAATACCACTTTTGGGTGCTTTATTAGTGTTGATAAATCGTTACTTTTATCATTGCTAAAAAAGAATTGATAAAAGTGGTATTTCTCTGCACTTATGTTTTCATGCTGATAAAATATATTTTTATCAACGCTTAACCTAGAGATGACAAAAATTGAAAAAATGAATAAAAATGAATAAATGAATAATAATAATTATATAAATAATATTAGTTATATAAATAATAACATTATTAAAAATAAACTATATTAATTATTTAAATTTAAAAAATACTAAAAAATTATTTTAAATAAATTAAATATATAAATTGAAAACATATTAAAAAATATTAACAATTAAAAAATATTAATATTTAATAAATATTAAAAATTAATAAATAATATTGAATGTATGAATATTAAAAATGAATAAATAAATTTGAATAAATTAAAAAATATTAAAAAAATCGAATTTATAACATTAATTACATAAATTATAACACATAAAAAATTACTTAATATGAATAATATTAACTTTTTAAATTAAAAAAATATTAAAAAAAATAATTTTACTAAATTAATTATATAAATTTAATTTTTTTTAAAAAAATTGAAAATTAATAAATAACGTTGAAAGAATGATATAAAAAATGAGTAAAAAAATTTAAAATAATTAAGATAATATTAAAAAAAAGTGAATTTATAAAATTATTAATTAATATAAATTTGATAAATTTATATATATAAAATCCTGAAAATAAGATTGATAATAATTTTTTATTGTAATATAGTTATATAAATAATATTTATATATTATATATATATATAAATTGAACACCCCAAGAATTTATTTATTATTTCCTTTTAAATAAATTAAACCTCTTTGATAGCTTGCGATGCACACAACATCAGGTTTAAACAGAACATAATACTTTGTTAAAATATTTTTTCCACATGACCATTATAACCTGACCATCAAATAGGTGGGTATTAATAGAACTAAATAATATATAAAAATATATATTTTACACATCTTCATTTTTTTATTTATTAATTAGAGATAAGAACAAGAATCATTTGATAGGAAAATTTTTTTTTTGAATTTTTTTAAAGAAAACGGTTTCGTCACTTTTTGCACACTTACGATAAAATTAAATTTTTATAATTTTATAAAATGTTTTTGATAAAATTAAATTATTTCTTGAAATAATAAAACCAAAATTATCTAAGGGTGAATTTTTTGGATTTTTCTAAAAAGTTTTATTTTTCGATGAATAGTGAAAAATATTGTTTTTATTTGAAAACCACCTTTTCATTAATTTTATTTACAAATTTAAATTATATTTTTAATTGGTATTAAATTGATATTAGTTCAATTATATTATAATAAATAAAATTTAGGAAATTGAAATCAATTTCATATTAATTTTGATATTAAAATCTTCTGTACTTATGTGAATTTTCTTCTTGAAAACCTGTTTTTTGTTACGTCAGCGGGTTTTGTTTTAAATTTAATTTTGAAACTTATATGAATTGAATTTAGTAAATTGGATTCCATATTTTTAATCAAAATAATTCATGTTATTTAATAATTTTAACTTAATTTTTGACCATAATGAATAGTGAAAATAATAAATATTAATTAGTACGGTTAAGGTAAAAATGGGTTTTTTGAGGGGTTAAACTAAAAATACACGTGTTAAAATAACCTATAAACTTGTATAAAATATATTTTATGGATTATTTTAGACCTTATTATGTGTAAGTTTTTATAATAATCTATTTTGGTCCTTTTTGTCATGTAAAAAACATTAGTACACCTTTTCTTTTTAAAAATTACTAATGTGCCACTCACATCACTTATAAAAGGCCACCCCCTCTACTCTCTTCTTCACACCATCAGAACCTTTTTGTTTAGAAATTAAATTTAAAAATAACTTATTAAATTCCATCCACTCAACTTAGAATCTTTTTTTTATAAATTCACTCTAGGAATAGTTTAGGTATAATCCTAAAGACATGGTCCGAGGAGAGGTAAAATTTATAACTATGTGTGTTTGTTTTATCGCTTTTTCAAAATCATTAAAATATTATTAATTTATGAATATTTAATAACAAAAATATATCCAATATATTTAGATTTTATTTTTTTGGGGCATAAACTATATCCTTCTCCTTTTCCCTTTAATGGGAAACGATAACATCGCTAGTGTGTACGACGAACTATCACCTCACGAACCAATGTGATACATTTTCCAAAAATACTTCTCACGGTTGAGTGTGATGATGGAAATAATGTATATATCATATATTTTTAACATAATTATACCTATTTAGTAATTATATATTATATACTATTTTTAATTTCTCTTCCACAGGGGATACAATAAAGTCACTCGTGTGTACGACGAACTACCACATCACGAAACAATGTGATTCTTTTTTGACTAATTCTTTACATGGAATGTAATAAGGATTAATTTAATGAATATATGTGATATAAATGACATGATATAAATTATTTAATATTAATATATCACCCAACTCCATACCCTTTCACTCGATAAGTAAATGATATCGTCGCTCGTGCGTATGTACGACCTACTGTCTCCATAAAGTGATGTGATTCATCTTGCATGTAAAACCTTCAATAATGATTATAAAAATGTATATAATGAGTAAATATGATATTTATAACATTAATATAATTATTTATATTATGTAACTATATAATATGATCAATAACAAGAACTTTCATGACAAAAAACGCATGAGAAAACAAGACAATTAACATCGAAAACAATGAAAATAATAAAACATTATTAAAAAACAGGTAGTAAAATGTTATAAAGGGATAATATATGATATTATAAATAAAAATTTGGATATTTTATTAATTAATAATTCACATAAATCCATTATACAACAGGTTAAATCATGTTTGACCAAAAGGAAATGTAAGGTAAGGGTCACAATTTCCCTTCATTGAGGCATATTGTAATGTTATACACCTAAATTATTTTATATGGTAGATATAATAACCCGTGAAATATAATATCATGATTAATTATTAATTATTTCTCTTTTAAGTTTTAGTTTGAATTATTTTATCCAAGGTGATTTGACTTGGAAATTACCATGTGGTAAAAGTTATTGTACAATCCCACTTTATATTATGATTGTCAACTTTATCTTAACAATATCTCTTCCTTATGATCATTTTCACTATAAATTACATTTCTATTAAATATTAATATTCATGTATGATGGATATGCTTATTTCTAAATTTTTTTTACCATATTTACATATGGTGTTTACTTTGAAAGTTATTTAATTAATTAGTTAAATATTGATAAATCCTTATCATTTACTTAATATAAATATTTGATGATAAGGAATATTGATTCATGAATTAAATTTATCATTTGATATGTAAGTAATGATTTGGACCCATAGTGATTATTGGAGACTATAATTATATATCCCATTGACCCATCGATAGGTCTCATGAGACAAATTAGTAAGCTAGTATTAAACAAGTTTTTACCTGTAGTTATAAAATTTATTGTGAAATGTATTGATAGTAGAGGCATCATGTGACCAAGGAAATTATTTACAATAATTAATCACTTCCTTCATTAAGAATTCAGTTATTATTATCCATGGTACTTCCATAATGATATCATCTCTGCATGCATTTCATTCTCAGTTTATTGATGAAATGTCATGTGTTTTTAGTTATTTACCTTTATATATTGATTATGAATTATATTATAATGATTTTAAAGTTATTTAAATGAAATATGTTCTCAATTATTTACCTTACCATGTTGACTATTCTTATTGATTCATGATATATTCCACTTTACTTAACCTTCACGAAGAATTTAAACTAACCCTTATTTTGTTTCCTTTCACCAAGACATGCAGAAGTATTCTTGAAATGAGTTTAAGGATGCCAAATTTTTTCAATTTCTATGATTTTTATTTTATATAACTATGTTAAATGGGTATTATATATGTATTTGGATCCCCAAAACTGCTAAACTAATTGGTCCTTTGGGATTTGATGCCATGTATCTATGATAATGTAATAAAGTAGGCATAGGATCCGGGTTACTAAGGTTAGGGTTGTTATAGTTTGTATTAGAGGAATTTTAATAGAAACCTTGGGAACTAGATTAAGGAATACATATATTAAGGATCATAACCATATGATAGAATTTGAGGATAGTTATATAAGTACATTCAAATGTTTTTTTAATCAAGATATTATATGATTTTTCCTAGAAATATATCCCTATTTGGAAACTACAAGTGGATTTGGTTTTAACACAAATGTTACTTGGGGTAATAAATCTAAAAAGGTAACATTGATCTAGATTCAATTATCACTTGGTTTAGGAAAACAAGCCTTAGTACAGACCTAGTTTGACACTCCGAGGGTATATTCTTATAATAATTCTCATTTTCTTTACAAACCTTTATGAAGGATTTGATAATAAATATATCCCTAAAGAAACCAAAATTTATGATTATGAGATTTATAATTCATAATTTTTTAATTTATGTTAAGTGTTACACCAAATTTATAATTATACATTATGATTTAAAAATCATAATTTGATGATATAATATAATATATGCCATTTTTCAGAAATGGTGCCTAGAAGGCAGCAGATTATCAATAATCATGGCCAATATAAATAATTACCTACTAATAAATCCAATACATCTATCATTAGAATTGAGAAAATTATGGATATATTAAGGCATATTAATTAGGTTATGACAAATAACCTTACCTGGATGGAGCAAACTATTCCACAAAGTGATTATCTTACATTGGACTGCTTTATGCAACAAAATACCCCACAATTTGGTGGGAATACAAATCCAATATTAACTGATAAATTTATTAAGTCTTTGGAGAAGATATTTATGGCGTTGGGATGTGGTGAAAAGGAAAAACATGCACTTTTAGTGTATTGTCTCAAAGATGATGGTAATCAATGGTGGTCATTGATCCATAATTCTAGGGAGGAATATGAAATAGAACTCATGTATTGGAAATATTTTAAGGATTCATTCTTTGACAAATTTTTCCCTCATTAGAAATAATATGATATGAAAAGAAAGTTCCTAAGATTAAAGAATAATGAAGAATAATATGTTTCTGATTATGAGGGTATATTTATAAGGTTATCTATGTATGATAGAAATTACATATGTAACACAGAGTGAAATATTGACCATTTCTTTTAAGGGATTAACCCAAGTCTCCGAAGGGCGCTGGTCTCTCAAAATTTTTCATTATATTATGAAATAATTTTATGTGCCATAAAAATGGATAAAATATTATTTATATCCTACATGTCTGAGGGAAATAAATAAAATAATAGGTTAAATTAGAACCATTAAAAAGGGAATGCATCAAAGAATAATAGAATAAAGAAATTTCCACCTTATGAAAATTATGGAAAGAATCATCCTGGTAAATTCCTGAAGGGCATGGTATTTTGTTATAAGTGTGAAGATAAGAGTCATTTGGCTTATGAATGAAAGGTTAAGAACAAAATAAATTATGTTTAATGCTTTAGTTGTAAATAAATGGGATATTATTAATACCAATACCCCAATAATCAAGGGAAACTACTACAAAATAGGCAATGGGGAGAAGGAAAAGCTTACACGATCACTATAACTTAAGTGTAAGTTCTTAATAATGTGATAGAAGATACTTTAATAATATATAAAAAATTATATAATGCTTTAATTGATTTTGGATCCTAAAACTCTTTTATATCTACCTAGTTTTCTAAAAAAAATCAAACATTTACCTTTTAATTTAAGAAGGGAGTTATCTATAAAAACTCATAGGGGAAGTATAAACATAAGAAAAATGTGTCATATAGTCACTATTATGACACATAAATGTGATTTATTTTCTAACCTTATTATCATACATTTTGTTTAATTCAATATAATCCTTGTTAGGAAATGAATTTCAAAATATGTTGCAATAATTTAGTCTAAAAAGAAAGAAATTAATATTTCTGATGAAGATATAAAATTTCTTATATTTAGAGTAGAGACACCATAATTTGATACATGTCTAGATCCACCCCAAATATCTCTACTAAATGAAATTTGTGGGGAATAAAAGAAGAAAAAATCTAAGGATGGATAATGTAATCTAAAAATTGAGGGTTTACTTTTTATATAAGAATAAATTTATTTGTTTTCTAAGGAATTACCTAGATAGCCCCCAGAGCATGAAGTTGATTTTTTAATTAATTTAATCCCTGTTGCAAGACCAATATCAAATAATCCTTATATAATGGACACTATGTAATTAGTGGAGTTGAAGAAAAAACTATAGGAGTTTGGTGATAATGGATTTATTCTTTCAAGTGCTTCACCATGGGTAGCCTATATTCTATTCGTTAAGAAAAAATATTGATCCATGAGGTTATGAATTTATTAAAAGGAAATAAATGCTATAATAATAAAGAAAAAGTATCAACTACCTTGTGTTGATGACTTATTTGTTAAAATTCATAGAGTCCAATATTTTTCAAATACCGACCTTCATTATGGGTATCATCAATTGTGAGTAAAGAGGGAAGACATTCCGATGACAAATTTTTGAATGAGGTATAGAAATTAGGATTTTATGGTTATTCCATTTGGATTGACTAATGTGACCTATATTTTTATGAATCTAATGAATAAAGTATTCAAAAAATATCTTGATGTTTTTTTTGGTATTAATTGATTTTATCTTATTGTATTCTAAATGATATGGGGACTATAATAATCAATTTTAGATTATTATTGATATTATTAGAAGTAAATAGTTATATGAAAAATTTAGTAAGTGTGATTTATGAATTCAAATTTTTTTTTCTTAACTATATTGTCTCCAACGATGTAATATTAGTTGATCTTATGAAGAAAAAGTCAATAATAGAATAGTCTATACAAACAAACATAACTGAGGTATATAGTTTCATTGGTTTGATTGGTTAGTATTGGTGATTTATTCAAAATTTCCCCAATTGGATAACTAATTAACCAAGATTAAATGTTAAGGGGTTAAGTTAATTTGGAAAAAGGAATGTGAAAAATATTTTGATGAACTAAAGAGGATGTTGGTCAATGCACTAATTTTGACTCTAACATCTAGAAATGATAGGTTTGTGATATATAGTGATTCATTAAAGAAAGGACTCGGTTGTTTTCTAATGAAAAATTATAAAGTTATTCAATATGCCACAAGGTAATTGAAAACTCATGAACAGAACTATCCAACCCATGATCTTAAGTTAGAAGCTGCAATCTTCTGTTTGAAGATATAAAGAAATTATCTCTGTGGTGAATGATGTGGTATATACACAGATCTTAAAATCCTAAAATGAATCTTTTTATGGAAATATATCAATCTGAGACAAAGGTGATGACTCGAGATACTCTAGTATTATGATCACTCAATAAACTACCATCATGGGAATGGAAATAAGGTAGTAGATGAATTGAGTAAGAAATATCATGGAGTTTGACCCAAATGAGGATTGAGAGGGATCCTAAATTCATGGATCTAGTAATGATGGATATTAAAATTATTAAGGAAGGAGATACATCACTCATTCTTTAAATTATTGTGAAACCATCCTTATTAGAAAAGGTAAAAAGTTCTCAATATTATTGTGATAATTTTCAGAAGAAAATTAAATTTGTGAATGAGTAGAAATTATAAGACTTAATTTGTGAAGATGGTGACCTAAAATTTGGAAATAGATTATGTGTTCCATTTATACATGATCTAAAAAGGTAATTTTTTGATGAATCTCATTTCTTTAACTTCTCTATACACCATGGTAGCAGAAAGATGTATAGGGATTTTTGGGAACATTTTTGGTTCGGTAACATGATGTAGGAACTTAATTATTATGTATCTAGATGTGTGTTTTATAAACTAGTTAAGGCTATGAGAAAACATCCTATAGGATTTTTGAAACCTCTTCCAATTCCTGTGTGTTAATGGGATGAAATTACCATGAAATGTTTTATTGGACGACTAAAGACTCCTAGAAAGAATGATTAAATATGGGTTACCATTGATTTCCTAACAAAATATGCACATTTACTCACTATAAGAGAACATTTACTCGTTGATCTCATCATAAGGCTCTATATTAGGGAAGTTATAAAGCTTCTTGGTGCACCAATTTCAATGGTTTTTGATTGAGATCCCCATTTTACACCAAAATTTTGGATGATTCTTCAGAAGGCTTGTGATACTGAGCTTCATTTGACCACTGACTACCATCCTAAAACTGACGGATAGTCCGAAAGGACTATTTAAATAATGGAATATATGTTGAGGTCATTCTAACTTGACTTTCAAGGTATGTGGGATTAGTATTTACCTTTCGTATAGTTTTCCTATAATAATATATTCCATTCTAGTATTCAAATAGTGTTTTATGAAGAATTTTATGGAAAAAGATTTCATACTCTAACTTTTTAGGATGAAGTTGGTGAATGGAAACTTGTAGGAACAAAACTTATTAAAGAAACAACAAAATAGGTAAAGTCTATTCAGGCTCATATCAAAGGAGCTCAAATTAGGAAAAAGAGTTATGATGATAATTAGAGAAAGTATTTGGAATTAGAAGTGGGAGATCATATATTCTTAAAAGTATCTCCATGTAAGGGTGTTATAAGGTTTGGTAAGAAAGGGAAACTGAGCCCCAGGTACATTGGAACCTTTGAAATCCTTGAAATAATTGGATCTTTTTCTTACTGTTTGGAAATGCCACCAAGTATCTCAAAAGTACATGATGTATTCCATATATAATTTTTAAGGAAGAAGATTCCCTAAAATTTATAGTATGAAATTTTTGTAGGATGGTAGAATGTAACACCCTGATGCTTTAAAAATTATTTACTTTTAAATAAATTAAACCACTTTGATATCTTGCGATGTACACAACACCAAGTTTAGATGAGACACAAAACCCTATTAGAATATTATTTAAACATGATTTTTAAAACCAAGATGTTAAATTGGTGGGTATTAATAGGACTAAATAAGTTATTAAAATATATATTTTGACACATAATCATTGGTTATTTATTAATTATAAATAAAAATAAGAATCATTTTATTGAAAAAGTAATGTTTTCTGATTTTTTAAAGAAAATAGTTTCATCGCTTTTTGCACACTTATGATAAAATTGATTTTTAAAAATTTTAGATAATTAATTTCATAAAATATAATTCATTTTTGAATTCATAATATGAAAATTATCTTAGGGTATTTTCTTTAATTTTTTCTGAAAAGTTTAATTTTTCGATGAATGATGAAAAATATTGTTTTTTATTTGACAAATTCCCCTTCATTTAAATTATTTACAAAGTTAAATTATTTTTTGAATTGGTTTTATAGTAAAATTAGTTTAATTATATTATAATAAATACTATTTAGGTCATTAAAATAAATCTAATATTGAATTTTTATTTTAAAACCTTCCATACTTAAGAGAATTTTCTTCTTTAAAACCTATTTTTATGTTGCGTCTGTGAGGTTTGTTTTAAAATTAATTATACCACTTATATAAATTAATTTGGTAAAATTTATTCAATATTTGAAATTATAATAATTTATATATTCTATTAAGGTAAACTTAATTTTTTTACAATAATTAATAGTGAAAATAGTAACAATTAATTACCACAGTCATTGTATAAATGAGTTTATGGGGGGATTAAACTAAAAAAACAAGGGTTAAAATGACCTATAGACAAGTATAAAATCTATTTTATGGCTATATTAAAACCTTATAATGTATAATTCTCAATAATAATTCATTTTGGATCATTTTTATTTTAAAATCGTGGGTACACCATTTTCTTTTAAAAAAATACAAGTCTTCCACTCACCTATCTTATAAAAGGCCACCCCACTCCTCTCTCCTTCACACATTAAAAAAATTTTGGTTTAGAAAAGACATGGAAAATTAACTTACCAAATTATATCCCTAAATAATATAATATTTTTTTATAAATCCATTATAGGAGTAATTTATGTACAATACTAAAGATGTGGTCCGAGAAGAGGTAAAATTTCTAACTATGCATGTTCATTTTATTTCTTATTCCACCTCATTAAAATATTTTTAATTTTTGATTATATAATAAAAACATAATATCATAGATAATTATATATTATTTTTTTAAGGAAATTACCTATATTAATATCCTATTCCCTCTAATGGGAAACCATAACATCGCTTTTGTGTATGACAAACTACCACTACACGAACCGCTGTGACATATTTTCAATCAACAACTCTCACGGTTGGGTATACTAATGGATATGAAGTATAAATATGATATTTATAACATAACTATACCTATTTATTTATTATATCATTTATAAATTTTTTTAATTTCCATTATTTAGGGGATGCGATATCATTTCTCATGTGTGCGGCAGACTACCACCTCACAAAGCGTTGTGATTCGTTCTTCACTTACACTTTACATGGAAGGTAATAAGGATAAATTTAATGAATATATGTGATATATATGAAATGATATAAATTATATAATAATAATATATCACTCAATTCCTTACCATTTCACTCGATAAAGAAATGATATCGTCGCTCGTGCATACGTACGACCTACCATCTCCACGAAGTGATGCGATTCATTTTCCATGTGAAACAATAAAGAGTGATTATAAAAATGTATATAATGGTTAAATATTATATTAGTGAAATTAATATAATTATAGATATTTTTTATCCATATAATATGATCAATAATTAGAACTTTGATGATAAAAAATTCATGAGAAAACAAGATAATTAATACCTAAAATAATGAAAATAATGAAATATTATTAATAAAGGGGTGGTAAAATTTTATAAGGAGATAATATAAGATATTATAAATATAAATATTATTTTTATAATATAATAATATTCTTAAAACTATTTTATAATAGGTTAAATAATGTTCAACCAAAAGGAAGCATGCGGTAAGGGAATTCGTCTCAATTTCTCTTCATTGAGGCATATTGTAATGTAATGCACCTAAATTATTTCATATGGTGTATATAACACCAATTTAAAAGTAATATAATTATTAATTAATAATTCATGGTATTTTAAGTTTCAATTTGAATTATTTCATCCAAAGGGATTTGATTTGAAAATTACAAAGTGGTAAAATCTATTGTACAAACTCACTTTCTTTTTTGATTGTTAACTTTCTCTTGAAACAATCACTTTTCTGTGATAAATTTTCATTTTACATTAAATTTATATTAAATATAAATAATACTTATAATGGATGTTATTATTTCTTAAACCTTATTGTAACACCTTGAAATTCTAAAATGAATACCATTTTTTAAAAGCGTGTATGATACGCAACACTGAGCATAGAAGGAAATATAAAATCCCAATACCTTAAAATATATTTTCTATTTAAAAAAAATTAAATATAAAATATATATTTCAATTCTTAAAAACATTTAATTATCTTCCGTTACACAATATATCGACTTTCTTTTATGACTTGGGTCACACGTAAGACTGAGTTTTACCGAATACTATTAATATTATTATATAAAATGATAGTGATCTCATAGCTATTGAATTGGCAGTTATGAATTGGATTAATTAAATTATTAAAATATATGGTTTACAAAAATATAAAATTAACACATTGGGTATCAATTAATTATAAAGAAATATAAAAACAAATTGAATATAAATGTTTTTTCTATAAAAAAGCTATTTTTATGCGCCAAAGGGTTTTTAGCCTATTAAATTAAATTGATTACCATGAGTGGATTAAATTAATTAAATTTATTTATTATATATTCAATAAAATATTTTTTACATTCATATAATATATTTTATATGCATAAGATAAGAATAAATCTAATTTTATGCATAAAAAGATACATTTTTATAAATGCAATTTTTCTGCCTTTTAATGAGGCACCTATTTTGAAATGAAATTTTGAATCTTTTATAAATTTATTTCTCAAAATAAAATTCATTTTTTAAATTTTAATATCAAAATTATATTAGGGTAATTTTTTGTTATTTTTAAGAGAAGTTTAATTTTTTGATAAATAATGTAAAATACTGAATTTTATTTGAAAACTAACTTTTCATCTAAATAATTTATAATGTTAACTTATATTTTTAATTGGGTTTAAAGTATGATTATATAAAATTTTAATATATTAATACAATTTATTAAATTTTAATCATTTTATGTTGAATTCAGGTATAAAAACATTGTGAACCTTTGAGCATTTTCACTTTAAAAACCCGCCTTCTCGTCCCGTATGTAGGATTAATTTTATATTAATTTTTGAAAATTAGGTGGTTTTAATTTGGGAAAATCGATTAGATATTTGGAATCAGAATAATTTATAATTTATATTAATGTCAAATTAGTTTTTTTACTAAAAATATTAGTGAATGAAATTAAAATTCATTACAACGGTTAAGGTGAAAATGAGTTTCCTTAGTTGTTAAACTTTAATTGTAAGGGAAAAAATGACCTAGAAACATGTTAAAAAACCCATTAAATGGAAATATTTAGACTATATAACCTATTTTATAAAATGTTTTTCCTTATTTGAGTCAAATTATGTAAGGGATACCTCCCAATAGTGTTTACCATTTGATATTTATAGGAATGCCACTCCTCCTCCACTATGAAAAGGCACTAACTCCCTTCAATTATTCACACCTATCAATCCATTTGGATCATAAAAACCATAAAAATTAGCTAAAAATAATACCTATAATAAATATAGAGTAATAAATTGGGGTATGAAGAAAAAAAGAATGAATTAAGTATAAACCAAAAGGAGTTACCTGAAGAAGAGGTAACATTCTTTAACAAGCACTTCTGTTTTATTTCTTTCTACACCACTTAAATTTTTTTATATGATGATTTTATAATAATAAAAGTATAATAATATACATAGATGTTTTTATGTCATATTTTTGACCTAAAATTCAATACACTTCCATAAAATGGGATACACAATCATCATTCAGGTGTACAACAAACTACCGCCTCACGAACCGATGTCGTTCGTTCTTCCATTACCACCTTTTAAGGTTGAGAATAATGATATATTTATAGTTTATATATGATATATATTATATTTATAATGTCTTTATAATTATTAAATTATTATATAATACATACCTTCATGCTTTCCATTTTTTGAGAATATGATAACATCATTGGTGGACGTGTGGACTATTGCCTCCTCAAAGTGATGGGATTCATTATCGCTATACATGGAATGTGTTAAGGATGATTTTAATATACATATGCGAAATATATTACACAAATATGATTTTGTAATTATAATATACATATATATAATTTAATTTTCATTTTTTTGATATGACAAGAAATGGAAACAATGGTCATGCATACGTACGACCTACCGTCTCTATGAAGGGTTTGTTTCATTTCCTATCTCAAAAATTTATGAAATAATTTAAATAAATATATAATGATTATATATGATATTTGAATCATGGTTTAAATTATATATGTGATGAAATAATGATCTATGTAATAAAAACAAAAAAGTTAACATATACTCGAAGAACAAGTCAATTAACACCCGAAATGGTCAAAATAATGAAATATTATTAACAAATGGGTAATAAGATATTATAAAAAATATAATATATGATATTATAAATATTATTATTTTTCTGGTATAAGTTAATAGCATGATTAAAAAAATTATATAGGAGGTTAAAGGATGTTCACCGAAAAAGAAATGCAAGGTAAGCGAATTCATCTCAATTTCATTTTATTGAGGCATATTATAATGTTATGCACTTAGTTTATTTTATATGGTGTATATAGTACCCATTTTACATTTAATATCATGAATAATAAATTATTCATGGTATTATTAGTTTCAATTAAAACTCTTTAATGCATGGGGATTTGAACTTAAAGTTACCAAGTGGTAAAGAAATTTCATAAATCAATTCATTTTCACTGGGTTATATTACTTCCTCATTGTCATCAATATTATTTGATTATATTTACAATGAATTTGAATATATATTATTGTATTTATAATCATTTTATATGTATTTATAGTTGATACACATAATCAATTTGTTGATTAATTCCCACTTCAGCGTTTTGATCATTTTAAGGGTTTATTTTACAATCTCATTTTCATCAAGAGTATTTATTATTGAATTTAAATTTAAGAGAATTATTTGATAATTATTTAATAAACACTTTAATTTTATTATCATATGTTTACTCAGTATATTTCTCAATTAATTTTACCATTTTCTACTCCTTGGTATTTAAATTTTTTAGAAAATGTTTTAAAGAAAACCTGACTTAATTTCTCTCTTCATTCAGAAAAATATTTTTCTTCAAAAAACCATGTTTTCTAATTTTTTTTAAAAAATGTTTTTATCATTTTCAAAATTATCTATCAAATTAAATTTTACCTCTTATAAATTTTTATGTTTTTAAAGTGATTTTTCAATGAAAATGTTTTTCAAAATAAAAAGTATATTTTTCTCAAGAATGTTTTTAAATATATTTTTATTTCATTAATGTAAACAAACCTTTATTATTATTTAAAAATTTATAAATTGTTTTGATACCATCCTTATTATTTATCTGGATGTATTATGATTATTTTGACTAATTATACTATTAAAATCCCCTTCTTTGAGTCATTATTTAATTTATTAGATTCCCCTTGAATTATTCACTTTGTTACAATCATTTTAAATTAAATTTCCTCTAAATATTCATACCATTTATCATATATATTATTATTTCTTAAACCATATAATATTTTTACATATGGTGTTTAATTTTAAATTTATTTTATTAACTATGGAATTATTGACAAATCTCTATCCATTACTCAATATAAATATTTGATAAGGAACATTATTTATGAATTAAATTGAATATTCGATATGCAAGGAATGATTTGGACATTTAATAAATGGTTTAAGGGATGGATAATTCAATCCACTCTACTAATCGATAGTCTCATGGGATGAATCAGTTTGATAACCTCAACTAATGGGTTTTCACCTAGTATGTTTTAAACTATATTGAGGATATATCTTGATGGTAAAGGTATCATGTGCCAGAGAAATATGAAGTTAGATAATTAATCATTAAATTTATTCATATTTTTTATTATTATCCATGAGATTATCAGTTAGAATAAATCTATAGATACATTTCATTCCCAGTTTATTGATTAAATGAGATGTGTGTTTAGTTATTTACCTTTCCATATTGATTATGCTTTATCATGTTATTTAAACAGCATGTGTGTTCAGTTATTTACCTTGACATATTTTTTATGCACTCCCTCTCAGTTTATTGATTACATATAACATGTATTCAATTATTTACCTTTCCATATTGATTATGATCAATGATTCATTATTTTTTCTGCTTTACTTAACCCTTATAGAGAATTTGATCTCACTATTAGTTTGTTTCCTTTCCCTAGGATTCCATAAAGTTCACTAAGAAAGATATACAAGGATATTATATATGGAATAATGTTATCCTAGAAAAAATATTATGTTGTAATTTTTGTATTAAAATGTAATGTAAGACTCATACAAGTATCTAGTTTACCAAGAATACTAAACTGATCATTCCTTCTATATGAATTTCCTTTATCTTATGCCAATATAATGGTAGTAAACACTAGATTTGGGATTACTGGGGTGGGGTCAATAAATTTGTTATCAAATGAAGTTTTTTATAAACCTTGGAAACTAGATCTAGGAAAATATAGATTAGATAAGATAACCCTATGATAAAATATTAGGATAAGTATAGAAGAACATCTTAAAGTTTCAATTAGATAGATATTATGTGGTTTTCCTTGTAATAAAACCCTGTCTAGATACTATAAGTGGATGTGGTTCTGGAATAGTTCTATATAGGCGTAACAACTTTGAAAAGGGTTCATCAAGCTTGACTAAAGTATAACCTGGTACATGACAATGAGTTTAACTGCACACCTAGTTTGAAACTCTTGATGGATATTCTTAGGATAATTCAAATTTTCTTTACAAACCATTATGAAGGATTTGAATAGATAATGATAATGAATGATATAGGTTAAACCTAAGGTGAATTAGATTTAAAATAATGTGTCAAGATTTATACACCCTAAAAATGATTATATGATTTTTCCACTATGAGGATTGTTACTCTCACTACAATTTCTGATTTTAGTCAATGGATGGAACGCAAAGGAATCATGTTAACATTGAATATGAAAGAAAATATGGCGATACTAATAAAAAATGGGATATTTATAAGAGAGAAAGATATCACGTTCATACCTAATTAGTTTTCAAGAAATATAATTAAAACATATACATTAACCAACTCCCAGACTCACCAAATAAGAGAGGGATGGAGTTGTATAAGAGATCATGTGGTGGAGACTATGGAGAAAAAAACTCATGATTTCCATCATGTATGAAATGTGGAAGGATACACCGAGGAAATTTCTTCAATTGAATAGGTAAAGAATTTATTTGTGGGAAAGAAGTGAATAAATAAAATAATTGAAGAGGAAAAATAAAGAGTATGATGAAAGTAAATAAATCTCATCCTACGAATCCATTTATAGTTCATTTAATTTAATGTGGGGAACCTGGTAATTACCTGAGTCAATGCACTCTTCAAAAGTATAAACTCTAGACCAAGTATGGACCTTTGTGGAAATAAAAATATTAATTATTTATGCATTGGGGTTGTATATGTAAAGACCCGTAAAATTCAAGAATTTTTTTTTCTTAATTTTCTTTGTGATTTTACAAGAAAGCAGTTACTGACGGCACTTGATTCCGAGGCCCGGTGTGCCCGGAATTCCTATCCGAAGTTTAGCTTGGGAACGTTCAGTGAACGAACGAGCGGGAATTTCTAACTCTTGAACCGATGCTCGGAATCGATATCCGAGGGCACCGATGGAATCACAGCTCTGGTATTTTCTTAGGAACACCTCTACTAGAGTTGCGTTTTCACGAGAAAAGTTGATAAAAATTGTGGAAGTTAAAATAAAAATTTAACTACAATTTTTATTTTCTAAGTGGTTAAAACCTTTGGGTGGAAGTTGGGGGAAAACACCCAACTTCCTATGGGAGGTTATGAGGGTGGTGGGGCCCACACGAACCCCACCCCTTCATTTTCTCTAACTCCCTCAACTCACCATTAATTTGATAACTTAAGTTATTTAATTAAGTGAGTTAAATGTAAATGTTTGAATTTCAAAAGTTTAAGTTATGTTAATTAATTATGTGGATTAATTCAAACTTTTAATTTTCAAACTCAAGTTGTGTTAATAATATAATTAAGGGAATTATTTTATTTTGGGTTGGAGGCTTGTTTATTGAGAGCTTTGGGAGAAAAGCTAAGGGAGGCTAGAAGATCTTCATCTTCTTCGTCGAAGAACACGATGAACATGAAGAACGCGAAGAACGCACCAATCTCTGATGAAGAACACCAAATCCTCGGAGATCGACTACGCGACGCCTTGTACCGCGATGCCAACGACGCCTTCTTCCGTGACGATTCTCCTTTACGAAGCCTCTTTCCTCAACGGTTATCTCCGCGACGAATCCTCGCTCAACTTGTTCGACAAGGTAGGGGTTTATTTTTGTTCGTGATTACTACCTTGACGTTCTTCGTGAATTATGACCATTTGCTATCGATTAACGGGAGGGGGCCGGACCACACAAACACGACCGACCCTCCTCCCTTATCTATGTTGTTAATTCTAATGTTTATTGGAATGGGAATGATGCGGTGCCGTCGCACCACGTGGGATCATGCCGCAAGGAATGCGCGACGCCGTCGCGCCGTGCCGTGAAATCAAACAGGGTCGCGACGCCGTCGCGCCGCGTCAGAGAAACCCGAAGACACCGCGGCCAGAGTGGGTTCGAGACAGAGGGGCGCGGCGGCATCGCACCGCGCCGGACAAACCAAGGCCGCGGCCGGTTCCGTGCCGCGGCGGAGCAGGGAGACCGGCGGCCGATTCCGGGCCGCCGGCATCGGAGCAAGGGGGGACCGGCCGTCGCCGGTCCGTGGCGGCAGAAGATGGCTGGCCAGAGCGGTCCAACCGGTCATGGAGAACCCGGGGGTTACGAACCCCCAATGGCCAGCTCAAGCGGACCCCATAATGGGGGGCCGCGGTTACAAAGACAGGGGGTCAGGCACCCCCCCCCTCAATGGCCCGGCCGTTTGGACGAGCACCTGGCCAGCGCGCCTAGCGCGCCGCGCCTAGCGCGCCGCGCCCAGACCAAGCTGAGCCGCGCCGGCCGGGCCGGGCCGCGCCCAAGCGGGCTGGACCCGGACCCGGTTCGGGCCGACCCTGGGGGTATTGGGCCGGGTCGGACCGGGCCCGAACCCCTTAATATCGAACCTCTTCCTGTCGGTCGCCTATAACTTGTGCTACGAGCCTCCGATCGACGCACCGTCAGTTGCGATGCGATCCTTTGATCGAGACAGTCATTTAGGTATATCGCACTCAAAGTTTCGGAATACTTTGAGTTCAGCCGAGTTGGTTCGTACATGAAACCAACCGGGCCCTCGGAGCAGAAACGCTCATAACTTGAGCTCCGGACGTCCGATTGACGTGCCGTCAACTTTGTTGGATTCCTCTTAGTGAGACAGATCTTTTGGCTTACTCCACCTAAGGTTTTCACGCAAGTGGAGTACGATCGGGTTGGTTTTGACTTAAAAACCAACCGGGCCCCTAGGACGAAAAAGCCAATAACTTCCAGACCGGGCGTCCGATTGACGCGCCGTCTGTGACGCTGAGTTCCTGTTGACGATACGGAACTTTTGGATACATCAACTCCGGACTTTGTGTCAGTTGATGTATCAGCCTCTCAGCTCATGGAGAGGACCCTCCCGAACAAGCTTGCTGTGTGCGGGAACCCTAGAGCTGGCTGCGTTTGCGACTGTGACGACGATGACGACTGTACAAAGATCCTCAGTGGATTCGACGGCGACAACTACAACACTCAGCGATCCTACGTGGATCAGTGCTACCGATCCTGCGTGAGTCTGATCCTGTGTGGGTCAGCGCTCAGCGGTTCTATGTGAGCCAGTGCCTACAGAACCTGTGTGGGTCCGATCCTGTGTGGGTCTTTGTGGGGGTTAGTTACATATCGATCCTTTGTGGGTCATTGCGGGGGTTAGTACCTATCGATCCTTTGTGGGTCCGACAGCTTAGATGAATTAGTGGCGATATCTGATCATCTCTATCGTCATACGAAGAAGTATACCTGTGTGAGCTGAAACCTGTTTTGCTTTCCTATGTGGTTTGTGTTGTGCTATCCTGCGTGGATTTACGTTTTGCTTTCCTGTGTGGACTGGGTTGTACTTGGGCTCAGATGTTGGAGCGTACTGGAATTGATGACTTTGGTATATGTATGGGCATATACCTAAGCAATGTCGGATGTTACTTCGTGATTGTATCTTTCCTTTGTGGATTGTCCTTTGTGGATTCTGGGAGACCTTCAGGGGTCTCGGGGTCCCTACTGAGTAGCTTATACTCACCCCTGCATGGGCTATTCCCACACTACGTTGTGTTGGTTGCAGACGACGGACAGCGCTGATCGCGGTTGAGGCTGGCGGAGTAGGTCGGTACCTGGAGGTAGACCACTGGGCGTGACATACTCGGAGCGGACGGATGGACCCGATGAGCTGTGGAGGCTATCTGTACTCACCCTTCAGGTGGGACTTCCAGTGGACGGCTCGACGCTGTGGCTCTACTTTACAGTTTCTGTTTTCCCTTTCCAGTTGTACCTTATTTTTAGTTTGGGTTTGTATACTGGCCCACTTACTTTTCCGCACTTACTGTTATACTCAGTTTTTACTTAGTGTTTACTTCTACTGCTTGCTTTCTCTGTGGTGTTTGTTTAATTTACAAAGTCAATGCCTTCCCTTTTTACCGGGAATTATTCCTTGGTGCTAGTCGCCAGCCCCTGGCCTATGGAAGGCAGGCTTGGGGTAGTCACGGCACGGGCCCCGAGGACGGGTCGTGAAATATTGGTATCATAGGAGTTTGGTTCTACAGCAGAACTCAGGACTCTGATCTTTTTCTATGTGAAGCAATAGTGTTAAGTGTATTGGGTGTGGTTATCAGTCCAGGGAGTCCAGTGTTGGTGCGGCGGCCGACGTATCCGTACACCAGGACCCTGACTTCTGATTTCCGACTTAATGCACCAAAACATTGATTGCATGTGTGTTTCAAGTTTTCTGTGTGATTACTTTATGTCAGCTCACCGGTTATGCTGTTTGACCGTGGCACACCTGTTTCTTTTCAGGATGGCCCTATGACGGCAGCCAACTAGGGTTCCGAGAGTTGTGCGTGACGACAGCCCACCGAGTGAGGAGGACTCGGTGTAGGGCCCTTTGACAGCAGAGGCACCGGCGGTACCTCTACCCGCCGAGCCACCGATCCTACCAGCCCCAGCCACTAACGATGCACGTCGCCTTAGTGCACTGCACGAGTTCCAGCGCCAGCGACTACCCAGGTTCTGTGGGGAGACGGACCCCCAGGCAGCCAAGGACTGGCTAGAGGCAGTGGTACAAGTTTTCAGGTTAGTGAGGACACCATCAGACCTCATGGTGATCCTCGCAGCGAGCCTACTGCATGCGGCAGCGGGCCGATGGTGGAGCTTGATGATCTAGGTGCACGACGAGGCATCTCTCCTCTGGACGGACTTTGAGAGACTTTTCCGCTCTGAGTTCTTCCCAGCCACCCTCTGTGCGGTACGCAACCAGGAGCTTCTATAGCTGCGGCAGGGCAGCTTGACAGTCGCCCAGTACTCGACGAGATTTACCGATCTCTCGCGCTACTCGACAGATGTGGTACGAGACCCATTCTTCCGGGACCGGACCTTTGAGCAGGGGTTGAGACATGAGATCAGGGCATTTTTGATCTCCCTCAGCATTCCAACCCAGTCAGGAGTACTGGAGCGAGCCCTTTTGATCGAGAGCTTTCTTGATGAGCCTTCATCAGCGCCGACACCCACCGCAGGGCAGCATGTAGCAGAGTCTTCTGTAGCAGGCAGTCGTCGGATGACTCATGGGTCCAGGCAGACCAGACCCTCAGGCAGACGACCTCAGGACACTGGCTCAGCAGTGCAGGGCACTCAGCGCGGAGCCAGTCTTTCGAGAGGCAGATAGTGCTACGCATGCGGCGGGCAGGGCCACATGGCTCGTGACTGCCCGACCCGCCATGCTGAGGAGCAGCAGACGGTTGAGGGACCACCCAGGCAGAGGCAGAGGGTCGACCGTGGCGGTCCACTGGGAGCAGGCAGACGAGGCAGAGGAGCTGGCCGAGCAGCAGGTGGTGGGAGACGCTTTGAGGCCCTACCACCACCACCACCAGGAGGTCCACCCCGACCATAGGGAGCTGGCGGGCAGAGACAGGCACGGCTCCAGGCAGCGGAGGCCTACGACCACGGTGCGCTCGAGATGATTTGAGGTACTATCTGTGTCTATTCCACCCTTGCTGCAGTTCTTATCGACACAGGAGCGAGTCATTCTTTCATAGCCGCTGCCCTTGTTCGGAGCTCGGAGATTCCGGAAGAGCCGTTGGCTCGATCCTTACGGCTAGAGACTCCTACGGGAGCAGACTCGACGATTACGCACTGGTGCTGGCAGTGTGAGCTTACTCTAGGAGGCGAGAGCTTCGGCTGAGATCTTCTTTTAGCGGCGTCGAGGCCTTACGATGTCATCTTGGGCATGGATTGGTTATCTACAGTCCATGATCAGATCGACTGTATTAGGCGCAAGGTGCGATGTGTACGCACCGACGGGAGCAGGTTCACCTTCACTGGCGAGAAGGGAGCCTTCGCAGCACATGATGGTCTCTCGAAGAGGAGAGGACAACCCATCACTCATCAGTTGGCTAGCCTCATCCTAGGAGGAGTTGACATGCGGAGTCCTGGTTTTCCTGCAGTGGTGGATCAGTATGCAGACGTTTTCCCCGACGACGTCCCAGGGCTACCTCCTCACAGATAGGTAGACTTTTATATTGACCTATACCCCGGGACAACCCCGATATCGACTCCAGCATATCAGATGGCCCCCACTGAGCTTCTAGAGCTACGGGTACAGTTGGAGGACTTGCAGAGCAAGGGATTCATCCGACCCAGTGTTTCACCCAGAGCTTCCCCGATTTTGTTTGCCAAGAAGGCGGACGAGAGCTTGCGACTTTGTGTCAACTATCTTCGCCTGAACCAGGTGACAGTAAGAAACAAGTATCTGCTACTAAGGATTGATGACCTCTTCGATCTGCTCAAGGGAGCACGGTGGTTCTCAAAGATAGACCTCAGGTCAGGCTATCATCAGCTTAAAGTTCGGGATGAGGACGTGCAGAAGACGACCTTCAGGTGTCGGTATGGACACTATGAGTTCTTGGTTATGCCATTTGGCGTAACCAATGCTCCAGCAGTGTTCATGACCCTCATGAACAGTATCTTTCAGCCATACCTCGGTCGATTTGTCGTGGTCTTCATCGACGACATTTTGATTTACTCGACCACTGAGGAGGAGCACACCTACCACTTGCTGGTTGTACTAGACACACTCCGAGATAACCAGCTTTATGGTAAGATCTCGAAGTTTCAGTTTTGGATACGCGAGGTCCACTTCTTTGGGCACGTCACCTCTGAGGTGGGAGTTGCGGTGGATCTTGTGAAGATTGAGGCAGTGCTAGCTTGGGAGCCACCCAGGAGCGTGACGGAGGTGCGGAGTTTCTTGGGACTAGCTGGATACTACCAGAGATTTGTGCTAGACTTATACAGAGTTGAGGCACTAATCTCAGCTTTGACAAAGAAGGGGAAACCCTTTGTGTGGTCAGACAGATGTCAGCAGAGCTTCCAGGAGCTGAGACAGAGATTGACTAGTGCCCCTATCTTGAGGTTACCGGAGGAGGGAGTAGGGTACTTAGTCTACTGCGATGCATCAGGGACCGGACTCGGATGTGTCCTGATGCAAGAGCGGGCAGTGATCACCTACGGATCACGTCAGTTGAAGACGCATGAGCAGAACTACGCTACCCCTGACCTGGAGTTAGCAGCAGTTGTCTTCGCTTTGAAGACATGGCGACACTACCTGATGGGCGAGTGATTTACAGTCTTTTCTGACCATCAGAGTCTCAGGTTCATCTTCTCTCAGAAGGACATGAATCTAAGACAGTGGCGATGACATGAGTTCCTCCAGGACTATGACTTTGAGATAGTCTATACTCCTAGGAAGGGGAACGTGGTAGCCGATGCTCTCAGCAGGAGGACGGGCATTCAGATACTTGAGGAGGCAACAAAGCAGCTATCCGCTTTGCAGATATCCTTCGTGGATAGAGATAGAGCAACCTTCCTTCAGTCTCTCACAATCACCCCTCCACTACTGCAGCGGGTCAGAGAGGCACAGTGTGGGGATGCTGACTGTGAGACGCGGCGTGCACAGATATCCTCAGGAAATGTACCTGATGGTTTCTCCTTTGGAGAAGAGAACGACTTCCTTTTTAGAGGACGCAACTTGGTACCAGTTGATTTACGAGAGGAGGTGCTAAGAGAGTTTCACACTTCTCCTTTGGCGGTACATCCTGGAGTGGCGAAGATGTACCAGGATCTCAGACGACAGCACTGGTGGCCGGGCATGAAGAAGGCTGTGGTAGAGTTCGTTTCTCAATGCCTCACCTGCCAGCAGGTGAAGGTAGAGCACCAGGTACCAAAAGGCTTGGTACAACCCTTGGAGGTCCCAGAGTGGAAGTGGGATGGGATATCTATGGACTTCGTGTCTGGACTTCCACGCACTTCCAGAGGTCACGACCCCATTTGGGTGATTGTCGACTGACTCACCAAGTCGGCACACTTCTTACCCATCAGAGAGCAGGGCTCAGTGGAGAGCGTGGGACGTCTCTACGTTCTGGAGATTGTACGGCTTCACGGTGTACCATCATCTATCGTCTCCGATCGAGATGCTCGCTTTACTTCCCGTCTTTGGAAGGGGTTGTAGGAGGCGTTCGGGATGCAACTACATCTGAGCACTGCCTTTCACCCTCAAACGGATGGTCAGACGGAGAGGACCATTCAGACTCTCGAGGACAAGCTCAGCGCATGTGTCCTCAACTTTGGTCGCAGCTGGGAGGACCACCTACCCTTGGTGGAGTTTTCATACATTAATAGCTACCACTCCACCATCGGGATGGCACCATACGAGGCGTTGTACGACCGACCTTGCAGATCTCCTTTGTGCTGGACAGACCCTGGGGAGTCAGCACTTGTGGGACCGGAGATGGTCCAGGCCATAACAGAGAAGGTCCAGGTCATCTTGGAGCGGATGAGGACAGCTTAGAGCCGGCAGAAGTCTCATGCTGACAGGAGGCGGAGGACACTAGAGTTCGAGGATGACGACCACATCTTCTTGCGTGTCTCACCTCGACATGGATTATGGAGATTTGACCGAGGCGGAAATTTGTCTCCATGCTTCATCGGACCATTCCAGGTTCTCAGCAGGATTGGCGAGGTAGATTATCGCCTGGCTCTACCACCTCAGTTGCACCGGGTGCACGACGTCTTCCACGTATCTCAGTTAAGGAGATATGTGCACGACTCGAAGCATATCATTGACCATGGGGAGATAGACGTTGATGATGGGGCGACTTTTACGGAGGTCCCAGTGGAGATCGAGGATCGACAGGAGTGGGTCCAACGTGGACGGTCGATTCATCTAGTGCGCATCAGATGGCAACACGGGAATCTACAGGAGAGCACTTGGGAGCGAGAGGCTCAGATGTGTGCTCAGTACCCACATTTGTTTCCCTAGCTTATGATGTATCTTTACGGGGTTGTAAATCCATGAGGTGATAGTAATGTAAAGACCCGTAAAATTCAAGAAAACTTTTTTCTTACTTTTCTTTGGGATTTTACAAGAACGCAGTTACTGACAGCACTTGATTCCGAGGCCCGGTGTGCCCGGAATTCCTATCCGAAGTTTAGCTTGGGAACGTTCAGTGAACGAACGAGCGGGAATTTCTAAATCTTGAACCAGTGCTCGGAATCGAATTCTGAGGGCACCGATGGAATCGCAGCGCCGATATTTTCTTAGGAACACCTCTACCGGAGTTGCATTTTCACGAGAGAAGTTGATAAAAATTGTGGAAGTTAAAATAAAAATTTATCTACAATTTTTATTTTCTAAGTGGTTAAAACCTTTGGGTGGAAGTTGGGGGAAACCACCCAACTTCCCATGGGAGGTTATGAGGGTGGTGGGGCCCACACGAACCCCACCCCTTCATTTTCTCTAACTCCCTCAAATCACCATTAATTCAATAAAATAAGTTATTTAATTAAGTGAGTTAAATGTAAATGTTTGAATTTAAAAATATTAAGTTATGTTAATTAATTATGTGGATTAATTCAAACTTTTAATTTTCAAACTCAAGTAGTGTTAATAAAATAAGTAACAGACTTATTTTATTTTGGGTTGGAGGCTTGTTGCTTGAGAGCTTTGGGAGAAAAGCTAAGGGAGGCTAGAAGATCTTCATCTTCTTCGTCGAAGAACACGAAGAACACGAAGAACGCAAAGAACGCACCGATCTCCGACAAAGAACGCCAAATCCTCGGAGATCAACTACGCGACGCCTTGTACCGCGACACCAACGACGCCTTCTTCCGTGAAGATTCTCCTTCGCGACGCCTCTTTCTGCGATGGTTATCTCCGCGATGAATCCTCGTTCAACTTGTTCGATGAGGTAGGGGTTTATTTTTGTTCGTGATTACTACCTTGACGTTCTTCGTGAATTATGACCATTTGCTATCGATTAATGAGAGGGGGCCGGACTGCACAAAGATGACCGACCCTCCTCACTTATCTATGTTGTTGATTCTAATGTGGATTGGAACAGGAATGACGCGGTGCCGTCGCACAGCGCGGGATCATGTGGTAAGGAATGCGCGGTGCCGTCGTGCCGCGCCGTGAAATCAAACAGGGTCGCAACGCCGTCGCACCGCGTCGGAGAAACCCGAAGACACCGCGGCCGGAGCGGGGCTGCGGCGGAGGGGTGCAGCGCCGTCGCGCGGTCCCTGACGAACCAAGGCCACGGTCGGTTCCGGGCCGTGGCGGAGCAGGGAGACCAGCGGCCGGTTCCGGGCCGCTGGCGTCGGAGCAAGGGGGGACCGGCCGTCGCCGGTCCGTGGCGGCAGAAGCCGGCCGAACAGAGCGGGCCGGCCGGTCATGGAGAAGCCGGGGGTTACGAACCCCCGGTGGCCAGCTCATGCGGCCCCCATAATGGGGGGCTGCGGTTACAAAGATAAGGGGCAGGTGTCCCCCCCTCAACGGCTCGACCGTTTGGCCGAGCACCTGGCCAGCGCGCCCAACGCACCGAGCCCAGGCCGGGCTAGGCCGCGCCTGCCGGGCTGGACCGCGCCCAAGTGGGCTGGACCCAGACTCGGTTCGGGTCGACCCGGTTTGGGCTGACCTTGGGGGTATCGGGCCGGGTCGGACTGGGCCCGAACCCCTTAATACCAAACCTCTTCCGGTCGGTCACCCATAACTTGTGCTACATGCCTCTGATCGACGGACCAACAATTGCGATGTGATCCTTGGATCGAGATGGTCGTTTCAGTATATCGCACTCAAGGTTTCGGAATACTTTGGGTTTGGCCGAGTTGGTTCGTACACTAAACCAACCGGGCCCTCGGAGCGGAAACACTCATAACTTGAGCTCAGGACGTCCGATTGACGTGCCGTCGACTTTGTTGGATTCATCTTAGTGAGACGGATCTTTTGGCTTACTCCGCCTGAGGTTTAGACGCAGGTGGAGTACGGTCGGGTTGGTTTTGACTTAAAAACCAACCGGACCCCTGGGACGAAAAATCCAATAACTTCCAGACCGGGCGTCCGATTGACGCGCCGTCTATGACGCTGAGTTCCTATTGACGATACAGAACTTTTGGATACATCAACTCCGGACTTTGTGTAAGTTGATGTATCAGCCTCTCGGCTCGTGGAGCGGACCCTCTCGAATGAGCTTGCTGTGTGTGGGAACCCTAGAGCTGGCTGCGTTTGCGACTGTGACGACGACGACGACTGTACAGAGATCCTCAGTGGATTCGACGTCGACGACTACAGCACTCAGCGATCCTACGTGGATCAGTGCTACCGATCCTGTGTGGGTCCGATCCTGTGTGGGTCTTTGCGGGGGTTAGTTACCTATCAATACTTATTAGGTCATTGCGGGGGTTAGTACCTATCGATCCTTTGTGGGTCCGACGACTTAGATGAATCAGTGGCAATATCTGATCGTCTCTATCGTCATACGAAGAAGTATACCTGTGTGAGCTGAAACCTATTTTGCTTTCCTATGTGGTTTGTGTTGTGCTATCCTGTGTGGATTTACGTTTTGCTTTCTTTTGTGGACTGGGTTGTACTTGGGCTCGGAAGTTGGAGCGTACTGGAATTGATGACTTAGGTATATGTATGGGCATATACCTAATCAATGTCGGATGTTACTTCGTGATAGTATCTTTCCTTTGTGGATTGTCCTTTATGGATTCTGGGAGACTTTCGGGGGTCTCGGGGTCCCTACTGAGTAGCTTATACTCACCCCTGCACGGGCTATGCCCGCAATACGTTGTGTTGGTTGCAGACGACAGACAACGCTGATCGCGGTTGAGGCTGGCGGAGCAGGTCGGTACCTGGAGGTGGACCACTGGGTGGGACATACTCGGAGCAGATGACTGGACCCGAGGAGCTGTGGAGGCTATCTATACTCACCCTTCAGGTGGTACTTCCAGTGGACAGATCGACGCTGCAACTCTACTTTACAGTTGCTGTTTTTCCTTTCCAGTTGTACCTTATTTTTAGTTTGGGTTTGTATACTGGCCCACTTACTTTTCCACACTTACTGCTGTACTCAGTTTTTACTTAGTGTTTACTTCTACTGCTTTCTTGCTCTGTAGTGTTTGTTTACTTTACAAAGGCAATGCCTTCCCTTTTTACCGGGAATTACGCCTTGGTGCTAGTCGCCAACCCCTGACCTATGGAAGGCGGGCTTGGGGTAGTCACGACACAGGCCCTGAGGATGGGTCGTGACGAATTGGTATGACCTTAAATAAAAGGATATTTAATGATTACATTTAAAGGGTGTCCATCATTGTTATTTTAGAAATTATACTAATATGGTTTTAGAAAAAGGACAACTCGCATGCCGGATGAAAACCCATTGAATCTGACAAGGAGGTGGGTACTGAACCCATAACTGAAGAAAAATAAGGGTTTCAAGCCTAGAACCTTCTTAAGTGATTTCCTAGTTAATGTATCATTGCATTTAGATAAAAAAATCGATGAATAAATATTAATGATGCACTAGTAGTATCAGTTTTTATGTTTAGAGATAAATTTATTAAACATATTGGGTTTAAAAACTATTTAGATAAATACAAAAGGGTTTTCAACCCTTTTATGCATCTTATGATCTATTAAAAGTTAATTTTAGTGATTCATGCATAAAAGATTCATTCTTGGGTATTCATTTAATGGAGTAAAGTGATAAAATTAGAAATTGACCAAAGCACAACCAATAGATGAAATTGTTCACATAAAAAAGAATCATATCAAGTAAGTATGTTTACTTATTTTTTAATATAGTAAAATAATTCTTCAGCTATAAGGGAATAACTTAAACACATTTTTTATTCTATTACATTCATATCCGTTGAATTTTATGGACTTTTAAATAACAAAAAATTTATGGCTTTGAGGCCACAAAATTTACATTTATAATTCAATTGTTTATGATCGATGACCTCAATCACTCCATTTAATTATTTACTATTTTCCTCCAAGTCCACATCTTTATTTCCAACCTATGTACTCATACTCGGGAACATAGTTTTGTGACTTTCACACATCCCATTATCTTTTATCAATAGGAAATTTTATTAACTCTTTTACAATGTGGGTTTTTAATAATGGTATTTTCAAATATCAAACCCTTGATTTACAATATTGAGTTTAAATCATGAGGACACAATTTATTTAAGTTCGTGAGAATGTAACACCTTGAAATTCTAAAAAGGGTAACATATTATTCAATAACGTGTATTATATGCAACACAAAGTGTAGAAGGGAATATAAAATCCCCATACCTTAAAATATATTTAATATTTTAAATAAATTAAATATAAGATATTGATTTTAATGAACGCAACACTGAGTTATCATGCATTACACTTAACAATGACTTTCTTCGATGGTTTGCGTTACACACAAGACCAAGTTTTACCGAATATTATTAATATTATTATATAAAAGGAAAATTATATCATATCCATTTAATTAGTGGTTATGAATAGTATTAAATAAATTATAAAAATAAATGGTTTAAAAAAATATAAAATGAATTAATACGGTATTAATTAATTATAATGGAATATAAAAACTAATTTAATATAAATAAAATGTTTTTACAAAAAACTATTTTTATATGCCAAAGGATTTTTATCCTTTTAAATTAAATTAGACATTATTAGTGAATTAAATTAATTTAATTTATATATTATATATTCAATAATGTTTTTACATTCATAAAATATATTTGATATACATATGATAAAAAAAATCCAATTTTACGCATAAGAAACTTTACTTTTCTAAAGGAAGTTTTGTTGTTTTTTATTGGAACACCTATTTTAAAACCAAATATCAAAAATTTAATAAATTTAATTTGTAATAATAAACTTAATTTTTGAAAGTTTAATTTTAAAATTATATTAGGGTGAATTTTTGGTATTTTTTTGAGAAGTTTCATTTTTTGATGAATAGTGAAAATACTGAATTTTAATTGAAAACTGACTTTTAGTCTAAATAATTTATTGTATTAAATTATAATTTTAGTTGATTTTAAAGTATTATTAGATAAATTTTACATATATTAATAAAATTTATTTCATTTTAATCATTTTATATTGAATTTTGATATAAAAACTTTGTGAACTTTTAGACATTTTCACTTTAAAAACCCGACTTCACATCCCGTTTCTGAGATTAATTTTAAGTTAATTTTTCCACTTATGTGGTATGAATTATAAATAATGGATTAAATATTTTAAATCATAATAATTTATAATTTATAGTAAGTTAAACTTATTTTTTTACTAAAAATATTAGTGAAATCAATCAAAATTAGTTACAATGAATTAGGTGAAAATGAGTTTACTTAGTGGTTAAACATTAATATTAAGGGAAAAAATGACATAGAAACATATAAAAAAACCTATTTTATGGTAATATTTCAACCATATAAGTTCTTTTCTCAAAATTGGTTCATTAGTTTATGAAAATTATGTAAGGGATACCTCCCAGTAGTGTTTACCTTTTGATATTTCTTAGAACGACAATCCTCCCCAATTATAAAATGGTTCTCATCCCCCTAACTTATTCAAAACTCTCAAGAAATATAGATCATAAAAAAAATTACCAAATAACTCACTAAAATAACTACATTAATCCTAAAATCGTAACTTTTGTATGGAATATAACCAAAGAATTATTTTGGTATTCCACCGAATAAGATGCGACATTCTTCAAAAAAAACATCTGTTTTATTTCTTTCTACACCCATTAAATTATTTTTATATCATGATTATATAATTACCTTAGTATCCTAAATATACTAATAATTTTTTATGGCAAGTTTACTACCTAAAATCACACACACTTCCATCAAATTATATACACAATTATCGTTTGTTTATACAACAGACTACCACCTCACGAACCGATGTCATTTGTTCTTCCATTACCAACATTAAAGGTTATATACAATATATATGATATTTATAATTTATTTATGCTTATTTAATTATTATATAACACATACCTTCATTCTTTCCATTTTTGGGAATACGATAACATTGTTTGTGGATGTGTGGATTACCGCTTCCTCCAAGTGATGTGATTCATTAACGCTATACATAGAATATATTCAGGATAGTTTTAATAAAAATATGTGAAATACATAAAATAAATATAATAATATAATTATAATATATATAATTTACTTTTCATTCTTTTAATATGATGAGAAAATGGAAAGAACATGCATGCGTATATACGACCTACCATTTCCATGAACAATGTATTTCATTTCCTATCTTCAAAAATTACGGATTACTCTAAATAAATATATAATGAATATATATAATATTTAAATTATGTTTTAGAATATGGATATGATGAAATAATTATATAATTAATAGGAACAAAAATAACAAATCAAAACATACTCGAAACACTAGGCAATTAACACCTGAAATAGTAAAAATAATTAAATATTATTAACAAACGGGTAATAATATATTATAAGAAGATAATATATGATATTATAAATTTTATTATGGTTTTTTATAATTTAATAACTTTCCTAAATCTTGTATATAATAGGTTAAATAATGTTTACCCAAAAGGAAACAGAAGGTAAATAGCTCGTCTCAATTTCATTTCATTGAGGCATATTGTAATATTATGCACATAGTTTCTTTTGTATGGTGTATATAATTCCCCTTTGAGATTTAATATAATGATTACTACATTATTCATGGTATTTTGATTTTACATTTTAATGATTTCATCCAAGGGTATTTGAAGTTAAATTTACCAAATGGTAAATAAATTTCATAACTCAATTCCATTTCATTGGGTTATATTACCTTTTCATTATCATTAATATTATATAATTATGTGTGTAATGAATTTTAATATATATATAAATATTTATTTAAAATTATTTTTTGTGGATTTAAAATTTGAAAACATAGTTGATTCATTTATTAATTCTTAATTAAATGTTATGATCATTTTAAGGGTTTATTCCACAATCTCATTTTAATTGAGATTGTTTATTCTTGAAATTACCTTTGAGGGAAATATTTAATCATTGTTTAATAAACAATTTAATTTTATTATCCTTTATTTAATCAGGATTTTTTCAAGTAATTCTATAATTGTTATACTCTTTGGTACTTAAATTATTTTATAATTGTTTTAAGAAAACCAAACTACATCTATCTCATTGGTCAGAAATATATTTTCTTCGAAAAACCATGTTTTATAAAAATGTTTTCAATTTTTTTAACCTTTTAGAAATGATTTATAAATTGAATTTTTAACATTTACAAATTATTTATGTTTTTATAAGGATTTTGTTTTAAAATAAAAGGTTTTTCAAATTTAAAAGTATAATTTCCTAGTGAATATTTTTAAAGATTTTTTATTTCATCAATAACAATAACCATTTAATCTTACTCCAAATGGTTTAATTTTTATTGATACCATCCTTATTTTTTTTCAGATGGATTATGATTATTTTTACCACATATAGTAATGAAATTCACTTCCTTGAGTCATTCTTGAAGTCATTAGCTTATTATTGAATTATTCACTTTCTTATAATCATTGAACATTGAATTTACCATAAATATCCATATAATTTATCACAGATATGATTATTTACTAAATGATATACCATTTTTACATATGGTGTATACTTTTAATGTTACTTGATTAACCGGTAAATTATTGATAAATCAATATCCTTTACTCAATACTAATATTTGATAAGGCACATTATTTATGAATTAAATCAATTATTAGATATATGAGGAATTATTTGGACATTCACTACATGGGTTGGGGACTTATTAATGAAATACCATCAATGCATCAATCGTCTGATGGGCTGAATTAGTTGGATAGCCTCAACTAATGGGTTTTCAACTAGTATGTTTTAAACTATCTTGAGGATAAATCTTAATAGTAAAGGTATCATGTGCCTAGAAAAAATTAAGTTCTATAATTAAGCATTTACTTTATTTAGATTTAGTTATTGTTATTCATGATATTTTAAATATGAAAAAATATGAATATATTTAATTATCAGTTTATTGATTAAATGAAATGTATGTTCAGTTATTTACCCTTTCATATTGTTTACACACCCCTATCAGTTTATTGATTAGATGACTTGTGTGTTCAGTTATTTACCTTGGTATATTGATTATTCTCATTGATTTCTTATTGTTTCCACTATACTTAACCCTTACAAGGCATTTGGGACAACCCTTATTTTGTTTCCTTTCCCCAAGATTCCTTGAAGTTCACTAATAAAGTCATATAAAGATATGCTAGATATAATAATGTTATCCTCAAAAGAAAATTATGTTTTAATTTGTGCATTAAAATGTAATGTAATACTCTTGTATGTATCTAATTTACCAAGAATACTAAACTGATCAGTATTTTGGGATACATTTACTTATATATTATTCCAATTTAATGGAAGTAGACAACATCTTTGAGATTACTAGGGTCGGGTCATTACACATATACCATTTTTACATATGGTGTTTACTTTGAAAGCTATTTGATTAACTGGGGAGATATTATTAAATATGTATCCTTTAATCAATATTAATATTTCAAATAGGAAATATTGATTCTTGAATTAAATCAATCATTCGATATGTGAGTAATGATTTGGACCTAAAATGATGGGTGGGGCCAAAAATTATATATTCCCTTGATGTATCAATGAGTCTCACGAGACAAATATATAAGTTAGATTTAAATGTGTTCTTACCTATAGTTTAGAACTATCTTGTGAAAGGTATTGAAATTATAGGTATCATGTGAGAAATAATATGGTGTCCAAAGATTAATAATTCCATTCATTAAGAATTCAGTTATTATTATCCAGGTGATTTTTAAAATCATATTATCTCTAGATTCATTTCATTATTAGTTTATCGATAAAATGGAATGTGTTTTTAGTTATTCACCTTTACATATTGATTATGATTTATATTATAATGTTTTTTATGTTATTTTAATGGAATTTGTGTTTATTTAATTAACATTCCATGTTGATTATGCTTATTTATCCATGATATATTCCACTGTACTTAACACTTAATGAGCATTTGAGCTCACCCTTATTTTGTTTCCTTTCCATAGGATATGAAGAAGAATTATTGGAATGAGTTCAAATATACAATTTTTTTCTATTTCTATGATTTTAATTTTACATACCTATGTAAAATGGGTATTATGTATGTATTTGGTTCTCTAAAATTTCTAAACTGATCATTCCTTTGGGATTTGATGCCTTGTATCTAAGACAATGTAATAAAGTAGGCACCAACTCTAGGTTAATGTGGTTGGGGTCATTTCATATATATAAATATTTTTATATAAATATTTTTAAAAAATATATAAATATGCACATATAAATTAAATTATTCACTATACTCTTTATCAATGCTAAGAAAAGATCTGATAAAGGAACATTTATTATCACTAAAAAAAAAATAAAAAAGGTACCATTTTGTTAGTGATTTTTTATCACTAATTAAGGTCACATTAACTATAAATTTTAGCTAGCATTGATAAAAGTCCCCCCTTTATAAGAGATTTTTGTTTAGCACGGATAAAAATTCGTTCTAAATATCATGCGATCTATAGTAGTGATAAGGGTGCCTGTGAGTACTAGTAAAGGTGGTGTGGTGGGTTTTAAGTGCTTTAAAAATCTATTAATGCTAATAAAATCAACTTTTATTAGTTTTTAGCACTTATAAAGGGTTCATTTATTACTAAAATATTTTTTTTGATAAATACAGTGTTCATAAAGGCACACTTTATGAGCACTAAAAAAGAACCAATAAAGGTCCCTTTTATCAGTGTTTTTTTAATACTGATAAAGGGGGGATTTATCAGTTTTTTTCTAACACTGATAAAAGATACCGACATTTAAAGATGTATACAAAATCATTGATTTTTTAGAGATGATTAAACCCTTTTTTCACACTGGTAAAGTGAAAATATATAGAAGAGTAGTGGCCATGATAAACCTCAATTGGACTTTTATAGAGTGGTGCTTAGGCGTTTGGGTCTTCCATTGAGGGAGAAATCTATTTTGTCTTATGGTGCACCATGGGGTCTAAAAAACCAACGACAATGGGTGTTTTTTCTAGAGAGTTTCCCTATGAGAAATGAGGACAAGCTCCATGACACAACTAATGGAAGGATAACATGAAATTGAGGAATTTTTGAGCTTCATGGGGGAGGAAAATGAATGATGAATATGATCTTTCTACACCATAGATGTAATATCCTAGCCCGATTCACTTTGAATAGTAACCAAACTCGGTCATCATGTGACCTTAGGAAAACCTCCCCATATACCAAAGGATACTAATTAGCATCGTGGGTCGAAGGTGTTACCATGGGGAGAATATGAACTAAAGTATAGAATCAAACTAATTAATAACTACCCTTTATCATCACTAAAAAAATATCTGATGAAGGGGGTGCCTTTATCTATGCTAGAAAAAATAACTGCTAAAGGGTACCTTTAATTATGATTTTTTTAGTATTGATAAAGATCACCCGTTATTAGTTTTTTATCATTGATAAAGGATTAATTTATCATCTATTTTTTGGAGATGATAATATAATATCCCAATATTTTATAATATATAAAATTTAATTGATAGCTCGTGGTTCACGCTACACCGAGTTTAAACGAACTGCGATTTACTATTAACTATTATTATTTTAACATGACCATTATAAACTTTCCCTTAAATTATCAAGTGTATATATGATTAAATATATTATGAAATATAAATTAGGTTTAAAATTAATAAAAATCAATTTATTATTATAAAATAAACACATAATTTGTAGTAAAGTCATTTTAGTCTTCAAATATATGTTTTTTTTCAATTTTTTTTATTTCATTCTATGAGAAAATAAATATATTTAATTTTGAAACATTTAGATAATTAATTTTTTTAAAATTAAATTCATTTTTTAAATTATCATATTAAAATTACGTTATAGTGAATTTTTTGGATTCTTTTTGAAAAAATTGATTTTCCAGAGAATAGTGAAAAATATTGATTTTTATAAAATTTTCAATTTCATTATATTATAAAGCACCTTCATGATATAAATTTGAACTCAAATAAATTTTGGTACTAATTATATAAATATAATATAATTAATTACATTTTAATCATCCTTATAATTATTTTTTGTATAAGTACATTTTTAGATTAAAAACACATTTTTAAGAAAACTATTTTTCGTTGATTTTTTCTAGTTTAATTTTAAATTAAATTCCACAACTTAGGTTTTTTAAATTTTGAAAAACTGATTTTATATTTTAAATAATTGTGTCTAGTTTTATTAAATAGTTAAATTTTATTTTGTTCATAATGAATATCAATGATAGTAATTTTTATTACCATAGTAAATGGTAAATTGGGTAATTAAGGGTAAAAATACTATGATAAATATGATAAAATGACCCTGAAACTTGATTTTTTTAATTTTATAAGTAATTTTAGTCCATAATTAATCATGTTTTTGTTATATTAACGTTTATGTCCATTTTTATGATATTATTACCCTTATAATATTTTATTTAATGAAAAGTCAATGATGTCACATTCGTGTTTTTAATAACTATAACATTTTTAATATGAGGTTATCAAAAGAATATGGTCAACTATAAATATTATTTGGTATTATAAAAGATTTATCCATATCATAGTAATTTATATTTTAATTTTTAGTGAATAAATAATTACCTTAAATGGTTACACAACGCTGATGCAATAATTATTAAATTAATTGAAAAATCAAATAAATGACATTGAAAATATTATAAGCAATATAATTTTAATCAATAAAGGTGATACACGAATTTTATAGTTGAATATAAAATATTATAAATGTATTAAAAATATTTGGTTTTAATTTATCATATTTTATCGATATTATTAAAGTCAATGTAATAAATAATGTCAAAATTTCCAATAATGATATTTTATGAATATAATATTTTATTAAATTATTTAAAAATCATAAGAATATTAAATAATAAAATAATAGATAATATATTTTCTAAAAATTCAACCATTGTTCATTTATAATACATTTTGAATCATTTGGCTCAAGAATAGTCTTATTATATTTTAATATTTTCATAAATTCTGAATGTGCCCCTCACCTCAATTATAAAAGGGAACCCATTACTTAAATTATTTACACAACATTTAGCCATATATCTCATCTAAACTCTACATATTTATATTATTAACATCCTTAGTTAAGTTCTTGAGGTTTTTCCCTTTGAAAAGACCAACCCTAGGTTCCTTAAGAGAAGTTATAAAGGAGATCTTTCATAGAAGAGGTAATCATCTTTACCAACCCTTTAAAATTTATTTCTTCTTGTACCTACTATTAATTTGTTATAATGATAAAAATTTAACAAATACAGTATAATATATATACTAATATGTTATTATGATTATGATACAACCATATTGCACCTTTTATCCATCCTATGAAAAATGAAAGCACCACCCATGCGTACGTATGACTTACCATCTCTACATAGGAGTGTAATTTGTTATTTATAACCACATTACATTGATGGTTATAATTATGAAAATAATGGATATATATTATACTTATGAAATTATATTTATTATTTAAAATTAATATATCACCCATTTTTCTACTCATCCACCATTATGGGAATGATATCGTCGTTCGTACATACATACGACCTACCGTCACCACAAAATTGTGCGACTCATTTTACATATATATATATATAAATAATGGTTATAAAAATATATTAAATAATTAAATATTATACTTATATCATGAATAAAATTTTGGATATGACAAATCTATATCCCATGCACATGAACTAGAACTCACATGAGAAAACTTGCATGATAAAAATAAATAATTTCACACTTGAAACAATAGTAAAAATGAAATATTAATAAAAAATCGGTGGAAAAATGTCATTTAAGGAATATAAATGATATAATAAATATTAATATGGATTTTTTATAAATTAATAACATGACATAAACTATTATACATGAGGTTAAATTAAGAACAAATAAAGGGAAGAGTGAGGTAAGGGACTTCATCTCAATTTTCTTTTATTGAGGATTATTTTAATGTTATGAACCTATATTATTTTATGAGGTGTATATAATTACACTTTGAAATGTTATATCAGGAATTTATTTATTCTCATGATATTTAATATTTTTTTAAATTTTATTCTTTTATTGGGTATACGATTCAACTGATTACAAAGTGGTAAATGTTTCTCGTCTCACTTTTACTTATGTGAGACATAATCCATATTCACTACTTATTTATTTTTTCTTGTGTATATACTTCTCATTTGATATATTATATCATAAATAAATTTTTATGAATTTTATTTAAACTTTAACTTGAATTTATTTCTTTCATTGGGATTATATTGATGAGAAAACCAAGTGGTAAGAGTTTATTTTATAATATCATCATTATTTGAGTTTATTTTTAATCCTTCACTAGGGAATATTTCTATTACAAGTACATATTTTCCAAAATTTTTTTAAAAAAGGGTTTGAATATTTTACTAAAACTTTTTAGAGTCATTTTTACCCATATTTAACTCTTTAAAAAATGTTTTAAAAATAACATTCTTATCATTTTCCAAAAGAGGTACTTTGTGACTTTTCTAAAAAAAATGAAATGATTTTTTAATTTATACAGCATGAGTATATTTTTTAACCACCAAATGCCTTAATTATTTTATGATTCCTTTAAAATTTTACAATATTTTTTTCAAATATTTTTTCCTTCTTATTTTTAGAGTTTCTTTTTAAAAGATAATTTCAAAGTAAAAAACATATTTTTCTCAAATAGGTTTTTAATTATATTTTTATATTATTTTTATTCATCATTAAAAAGAACCCTTTATTTCACATATTCACTATTGGTTATATGTTTTAATGATACCATCCTTTGAAACATTCATTTACTCAATATCATTTGATATTTCATTTCTCTTAAATATCCATATTTCTTGTCTCATGGATATGATTATTTCCTAAAATATATACCATTTTTATATGTGGTGATTACCTTGAAAGTTATTTTAATTACTGGAGAAATAATTTTAAATCCATACTATTTACTCAATATATATATTTATTAATAAGGAATATTAATTCATTAATTAGATTGATCATTCAATATATGAGGAATGCTTTAGACCTACAGTGATGGATGAGGACCTAAATCGTATAGCCCCTTGATACATCAGCAGTATCACGAGTCAAATTATTAAAATATCATTAAACATGTTTCTAATTATAGTTTTAAACCATCTTGTGAAAGGTATTGATAATATAGTTATAACGTGCCTTAGAAAATGAATTTCAGTAATTAAGCATTTCTTTCGTTAATATTTTAACCATTATTATCCATGATATTTTCACAGTGATATTATATCTAGATGTATTTCATTTTCAATTTTTTTGATTAAATAGAATGTGTATTTTCTTATTTACCTTTCCATATTGTCTATTCCTTATCTTATCATGATATATGGTATTTTTAAATGACTTGTGTGTTCAGATATATAGATTTCCATATTGATTATGATTATTTATTTATGACAGGTTCTGCCATACTTAACCCTAAATGAGCATTTGAGATCACCCTTATTTTGTCTATCTTCCCCAAAAATCCATGAGGTAGACTATAATTATTATTAAAGGATACTATAGAGGTAATGATGTAATTTTTCTAAAAAAATATGTTGTAATATGTGTTTTCAAATGTAATATGGGAATCATATATTTATCTATTTTACCAAGACTATAAAAATATCTGGTCCTTCGGGATGAAATTCCCTGTATCCAGTGCCAATGTAATCAAGTAACCACTTGCTCTAGAATATTGGGTTCAAGGTCTTTACAATTGGTATGATTGGAAGTCTAGTAGAAACCTTGGGAATTAGAATTATGAAAATATAAATTAGGTAATATAACCATATGACTGACTTTTCTGATAAGTCTAAGTATAGGATAACATCCTATAGATTTGGTAATGACCATGGATAACCTAGGTTAAACATAAGGAATTATAGATTGATAAGAATGTTCCATGATTTAAACATCCTTTGAATAATATTTCCTAACTATTTGATAACTCAGTCTGATTATTGTAGTTTTATGCTTATACATTTCTTTTTGTTTTAATCAATGGAGATAACTATAAAGAACTAGTTTAAAATTTAATGTGATAGAAAATGTGTGGAAGAAGTATTTAACTAATGGTATTATGGTTATAAGAATCAAGAAATGTCTAAGGAATTGTGTTTATTTTGAAATCATATATGTTTTCATTAACTTAAGAGTTATAGAATCCATCATGGGTTTATGAGCTTAATGTTGATCACAATTTTAAAATTTTAAACACCCTTTTGAGGTTTTATGTTATGGGAGTTAATCATTATTAAGGACATTTTGGGAGAAATTGGTGGTAATATAACCCATTGATTTAGTATATTTTTTAGGGAAAAATTTATTTAATAAATAACATCATTAATTTTTTTGACATAAGTTTAAAGGTAAGGATAATATTTAGGGTTTATATAAACTTTTATTTTAAGGTAATTATGGGTTATTATACTATTGGTAATGAAAAATTAAAAGCATGTGACAAATTTTGAGGTTAAAACATTAATTTAATATTTAATGTATTAAGTTTATTTTTTAGGATGTTTGTTACATTTTATGGGATTTTGAATGGATTATATTGATAAAGTTTAGAAAAAGGACAACCTACAGGTCATGCGATAACCCGTCACCTTTGGAAAGGCCACGAGGCTTGAACCCATAACTGAAGGTCGATAAGAGTGCATCACCTACCACAGGCCTACACGATTTAGTAGTTAGTATGAAATAGTTTTAATTTATTTAAAATATATGATAGATAAATGATAAGTTCATTTTGGGAACATATGTTTTATCGTATAGATAACTATAGGATTGGAAATTGATTTCGTGTTAAGTGATTTTTATTATTTCAGAAGAAACTCAGCATTTTAGGAACCATATATAATTAATGAAAAGAGATAATTATGGAATTTTATTTGGAAAATAAAGGTTGAACTATCATTTTGATAAATATATGATTTCATTATGGATTTATGGTAATTCATGTTATCTATGGAAATAATTATTATATCTTGGAGATTATATGTTTAGGGAATGCACACTTTTGGAGATAAATATCAAATTTATCATGTAAGACTACATGATCAAATCCTTATAATTTTTTGGTTTCAATAACATGATATAATATTTTTGAGGAGTTTTAAGTATACTTATTTATCGAATGATATATGATTAATTTTGGGTATATTGTTTAATTTTGTGAGATTAAAGTTGTTTTTTATACAAAGGTTTATTCATTTTGGGAATTATCTTATTATGTTATAATCATATTGGTTTTGGTTAATGGCTAAATATAGGAGGAATATATTGTTTTTACTTTATTTATTTTTTGATAGGTAGAAGTTGATTATAGTGCTTTAGGCATGAAAAAAATTAATACTCTTCATTTGGAGAAAAAGTTGAGTTTGTGGTGGAAATTGATTAAAGGATGGAACTCTACTGGTCAAGTAAGTATATTTACTTATGTTCTTACTATATGCAATAAAATAATTCCTCAACTTTAGGAAAATTACTTTTGAACAAAAATGTTAACCATTTACTTTTCTCACATAGAAATCAATGACCTTTTAACCCATCACAAATTTAAAGTTTTGTGATGGTTAAATTTCTAATGACCATGTTCTCTATCCCTATCCCTCAATCCTTGAGAGTTAGTTTTATATTTCATATCCATATTTTCACTTCCTAGTTATTTTCAAATATATGTAAACCTATTACGTTTTATTCTAGATGATATTCATATTTCTCTTTATCTCTTTTCATGGGGAAGTTTTATTGACCCTTTTTACAATGTGGGATTTCCAGAAAGGAATTTTCAAATATCAACTTTTTATTTTTGAAGTGAAATTTAAAATTATGAGGATAAAAATTATTGAATGGGGTAAGAATGTAACATCTTGATATTTTATAATATATAAAATTTAATTGACAGCTTGTGGTGTTTGCAACACTGATCTTAAACAAACCACCATATACTATTAAATATTTTTATTTTAACACGACTATTATAAATTAGCTATTAAATTGATGGATTTGAATATGATTAAATATATTATGAAATATAAATGAATTTTATATTCAATAAATATTTATTTATTCTTAGGAAATAAGAACACAATTTTTAGCAAAGTCATTTTATTCTTCAAATATTTTTTTTCAAAAGTTGATTTTTATTAATTTATTCGATAAAATAAATATAATTAATTTTTAAAAATTTTAGAAAATTTATTTAATTAAATGATTTTTTTGAAATAATCATATTAAAATTATCTCGGGGTGAATTTTTGGTAATTTTTTAGAAAGGATTGATTTTTTCAATAATAGTGAAAATATCAATTTTTATAAAACTATCAAATTCTTTATATTAAAAAATCACTTAATGATTTAAATTTGATATAAAAGTAATTTAGCTACTATTTAGTTTTATATTATCTAATTCATCCTTATAACTAATTTTTTTATAAGTACATTTGTTAGCTTAAAAACACATTTTTAAGAAAACTGTTTTTTATCACGCTTTACTAGTTAAATTGTAAATTAAATTATAAAACATATGTGTTTTTAATTTTGAAAAATGGATCCAATATTTTTAATTAGTGGGTATAAATTTAGTAATTAGGACCCTTTTATTTTGTTCACAATGAATAGTAATTATAATAATTTTTATTACCAAGATAAAGAGTAAATTAGGTAATTAAGGGTAAAAACAATATGAAAAGGATAATAAAATGACCCTAAAAATTTCCAAATTTTATTTTGTGAGTAATTTTCATATATAATCATTAAAGGTTGGGTTATATGACCATTTATATCAATTTATATGATATTATGACATTTATAATATTTATTTAAAGAAAATTCAAAGATGTCACATTCATATTTTTAATAACTATAATATTTTTAATATGGGTTTATCTAGATGATATATTAAAATATAAATATTATTTTTTCAAAGATAAAAGATATATCTACATCATAATATTTTTTAAAATTTTAGTGAATAAATAATTACCTTAAATACTTACACAACACCGATGCAGTAATTATTAAATTAATGGAAAAATTAAATAAATGATATTGAAAATATTATAAGTAATATAATTTTAATTAATAAATGTGATCCAAAAATTTTAGAGTAATATGGCATGTTAGGTATGGATTAAAATATGTTGTGACAATTTATCTTGTTTTCTTGATATTATTAAAGTCAAATTAATTAATAGTGTCAAAGTTAACAATAATGATATTTCATGAATATAATATTTTATTAAATTATTTTAGAATCACAAAAATATTAAATAAAAACAAAGGAAATAATATATAATCTCTAAAATTTTATAAAATATTAATTTTTAATCCATTTAGAATAATTTTTCATTAGACTAGTCTTTATATTTTAATATTTTGAGAAATTTTAAAAGTTCCCCTCACCTCAATTATAAAAGGGAACCCATTACTTCACTTATTTACCCCATATTGAGCCCTATAACTCAACAAATATCTACCAATTTCTCTTATAAAAATCCTTAGTTATGTTCTTGAGGCTATTTCCTTTCCAAAAGGCCTAGCCTAGGCCCCTTAAGAGAAGATATAAAAGCGAACCTTCATAGAAGTAAATATCTTTACCGACTCTTTCAAATTTATTTCTTATTATAACTCATCTTAATATTTATACCATTATATAATTAATAAATATAGTATATTATATATAATGAGATGTTATTATGATTATGAGACATCGATATTATACCTTTTGTCCATCCTATAAAAAATAAAATTACCGTGCATGCATACAACAACTTACCATCTCCACATAGCAGTGTAATTATGTATTTATCACCACTCTATTTGTATGGTTATAATGATAAAAATACTGGATATATATTATAAATATGATATGATATTTATTCAATAAAATTATTATATAACCCATTTCCTTACTCATCAACCATTAAGGGAATGATACCATCACTCGTGCGTATGTACGACCTACTGCCTCCACGAAGCAATAAAACTTATTTTCCATATAAAAAATTAAATAATGGTTATAAAAATATATGAAATAATTAAATATTATAATTATATCATGAATACAATTTTGGAGATGATGAATCTGTATCCCATTCAAATGAATCAGAGCTTACGTGATAAAAAAAGTATTGAAAAATGAAGCGGTTAACACACGAAACAATGATAATAATGAAATATAATTAAAAAACCGGTGGTAAGATATTATATAAGAATTATAAATAATATCATAAATTTGAATATGGTTCTGGTATAAATTAATAACATTCTTTAAACCATTATCTATGTGGTTAAATTAATGAAAGGGGCTTAGTCTAAATTTTCATTTGTTGAGGCTTATTTTGATGTTATGAACCTATATTATTTTATGATGTGTATATAATTAACCTTTGAAATGTTATATCATGAATTTATTTATTCTCATGATATTTAAATTTTTTGTTAAATGTAATGATTTCATGGGGAATATAATTCAACTGATTTCAAAGTGGTAGGTGTTTCTCCTCTAACTTTTACTTCTATGAGACATATTACATATTCACCACATATTTATTTTGTATGGTGTATATACTTCCCCATTTGTATAATATATCAGGAATATATTTTTATTCAGAGTACTTGAAGTTTCACTTTATATTATTTATTTCACAGGGATTACAATTGATATGATACTAAAGTGGTAAGGGTTTATTTCATAGTCTCATTATTATTCTAGATTATTTATTTTTAAGTCCTCACTGAAGAATATATCTCTTCCATGTAGATGTTTTCCAAAAATATTTTCAAATAGGTTTTTAATATTCTCATACAATTTTCTAGATTCGTGTTTTAATTTTTACATAATGTTTTAAAAGGAATCCTCTAATCATTTTCCAAACGTGGTACTTCGTGAATTTTTCGACACAAATATAAAAGGAATGTTATCAACTTGTGTGACATGATCATATTTTCACACAATTATGAAAACTTATTAATTTGATGATTACTTTAAAATTTTAGAAGGTTATTTTCAAATAAAATGTTTTCCTTTGTATTTGTGTAGTTTCTTTTTAAAATGAATTTCAATGTGAAAAATTATTTTTGTCAAAAACATTTTAATGAAATTTATATTACTTTTATTCATAAATGAAAACAATACTTTATTTAGCATATTAAAAAATCTGTATATGTTTTAATGATATCATCCTTTAAAGCATTAATTAACTCATGTTCATTGGATATTACATTTCTCTTAAATATCTATATTTCTTGTACTGTGGATATGATTATTTTATAAACCGTATACCATTTTTACATACATTGATCACAATTATTCTGTTTATTTTCCCCAAGAATCCATAAATTATACATTTATTATTATTAAATGATATGATAGAGGTAATGATGTTAGTCTTGAAAAAAATATTTTGTAATTTGTGTTTTCAAATGTAATATGGGAATCATGTATATATCTAGTTTTCCATGACTACAAAACTATTCGACCCTTCAGGATGTGATTCCTTGAATCTAGAGCCAATGTAATAATGTAACCTATGGATTTGGTCTAGTGGGGTTGGATTCTTTACAAATAAAAGGTATCCTTTTTTAAAAAATTAAATGTTATTAAAAATCATATTTTAATATAAAAATATATTTCTGCTGATATATATATAATATTTTCTTAAATATGATATATATAACACTAAATATGTATTTAAACTTAATATATCATTTTTTTAGTGAGAAGTGGTTTATAAAATAATTAAAAATTGATATTATTTAATAATTTTATAAATGATATTGAGTAATAGACGTTTAAAAAAAAATCCACAAGAGAAAAAATTAATAAATTAATTAATCTCTTATGATAAGTGTAAAACATGACTTAAACTTCAAAAAACCCTAAATTTAGATTCTAGTGTCCATTTAGGTTCCAAAATATATCAAATAGAATCTGGAAAATATATCTACACCATTTATTCATAGAGATACCCCAATTCATATTTATTCTCGCTCAAAAAAGATCCAAAAGGTCTCTAATAGCGAGTTTTTAGTTGGGATACCCTAATTTTTGAACATTTAATGGAATTTAAACTTCTTTTAAGAGGGCCTTATTATGATTTTTCACTAGAGAATAAATTTATTCCTTGGTATTAAATTCATATAGATGTAACAATGTCAAAAGTTTAATGTTTTTCATATTATAGTGTTCTTTATAACAATATATATATATACATATTTTCAAATATTTACATATGAAAATTTACTTCTATAAATATATATTTAAACATATTTATATATAAAATATATTTCAAAATATATAAACCATATGTAAATAGAAAATAATTATCTATTTTATTTAAAACAAATTTTTTTGAACATGTATATACTCATACAAATATATATATCATGTTCATATATCAATATGTGTGCTTGTGTTTGTATTAACAAACTCATATATCTTTATATATATATATATTATAATATATGTAAATAAATATTAATATATAATATATTTAAATACATATTAATAAATATTTTTATACATATAGACACACACATATGTGTAAATATATATGTAAACACACACAAACACAAATATACAAAAAAAATATATTTTATAAATGTATTTAAAAATAATTATATAAATATATGAATAAATATATGGATGAAAAATATGTATCTAAATACATAAGAATAAAGAGAAAAACCATAAAATATAGAAGAAATAAACATGGAGTAGTGGTAAGGGAACATGTAAAGGTGGGTAGAGTTTGCAGGTTCGAATCTCTGCATAGGTGAGCATTGGTTGTTGAGTAAGTGGGTGGGGAGTGCATTGACAAAGGTAGGGGTAGACGGGTGAGGGGGAGGGGTGAGAACTAATAAAGCCTTGGTGGGTATTGTGAGTGAGCTGAGGTGAGTGGTGGGTGAGAACTGATAAGGGTGTGGTAGTTGGTGGGAAGCAATGAAAGAATATTCTTTTAGCATCGAGAAAACTTACATTGATAAAGAAACCCCTTATTAGTGCTAAAAAATTCATGATAAATGGGGCGTGTATCAATGAATTTTTTATTGTTGATATAGGGTCTATTTTTCTATGTTTTTTTTCTAATGAATATAAAATAGTATGACTTTTAAAGGTACTTAAAATATAGATTCTTTTTTAACATTGATAAAATAAATTTCTAGTGATAATAAAATCCCGATCTATAGCAGTGACCCTCATATTAGAGTGAAACAAGATCCAAAATAAACCAAACATTATCCAATATAACAAACCAGGGTACATAAGAATAAACAAAATAAAAATTCTATATCTAATGGAATATAGATGAAAGAATTCATATAGACTCACGATCATACTAGCATACAAGACCAATTACCCACTTGGTTGATCATATATAAAAAATAAATAAAATAATAAAAATTTAAGGATTTACTAGTATCCCTATTGTATAGCACATCTATCGCCTATCTTTTCTAATATATATAGATCAATGATATAAACCTAGTCTTTTAACCATTCTAGACCTACAACCAATGAAGGTTTCATGGTAACCCAATTGACATCACCTCATGAGTAGGGTGCGAGAACAACTAGCCAGGGAGCCACCAATGTGGTCCCATACATTATTGGTAAAGCAGTGTATACAATATGTGATATGATTAGAATATAAATAAAACATAGTTCAAATGTACAAATAAATTAATACCTTCGTCCCTCTAGTTCTAATGTGACACCAGAGATTGATTAAACATACTTTATCTATTTCTAGAGTGTCTCAAAGCATAAATAATACCACCCAGGGAAAATATAACCATACCTAAAACATAAAAACCTACATTGGGGAAATATAGCCATCCTCAGAATATAGAAAAACCACTCAGGACATCTTCCATCTCATAACCATGAGAATTATCATGCACCTGGGGAGGGGGGCTATAACATACCTGCTTCGGTCGACTTGAACCATAACCTAATCTGACATGACACACTACCTGAAGTGTGTTCTTGATCACCATGGGTTGAAGAAAAGCACTATGGAATCAAAAATAACTACTTGGGAATGGTTTCTCCCTTGTATGTCTGGAATGAACCTTCTATTAACTAGATGACCATGCCAACCAATTAAGTATCATAAAAATATATAAACATACAACATAATATACACAATAATGAAAATCATAGATATAATAACACCATCACATAAAAACTTAATAAATAATACATATACATATGATATCTAGTTAAAATTTAAAAATAGATATAAAGACCTAAATGTCAATTCAAAACATCCCAATGATATAAAAAACCTAATACTTATCTATATGAGATAAAATTTATGAGGCCATGTCTACCCCATCCCAAAAAGCCACTGACATCAGAATAAAAAAGGGATCCCAAACTGTATGGTTCCTTTTCCCTTCCCTGTATCATAAAAAAATAAGGTTTTCATACACCCAAAGGCATATGTAGGGTATGAGGAACACAACCTACTAGGATACCACCATGAATTTATGTAATGCATTTGTCCATGAAAAATAATAAGTCTTGCCTAAAACTCATTTTTAAAAACCAAGATCAATTTTCAAATAAGTTAACTTGAAAACATAACTTTATAAATTATTTTTCTTTTTCTCCAAAACATTTAATATTTCCAAAATAAAAATAAAAAAGACTTAAATAACAGGAAGTATGATTCCTAATATTAACGTGCTTAACACACCCAAAAACAAAATAAGCCTAAGAAAAATCATATATATATATATATAAGGGATTTAAAAATAAATACATGAGAATAAAAATCAAACAAGGAACAATCAATTTGTCACAACCAGACCCAAGATGAGGATTGATCCATAACTACCCCAAACCCACCTCTATAAGCCTTGGGGTGGCGACAACTGTTAAAGTTACAAATAATCCAGGGAGGAATTTACCTAAAAACCTGTATACACACACAACTATCTCGATGAAAAAATGTAGAGGGAAAGTGTAAAAGATGAAACACTGCTATAAAGTTGACCAAGCATGCATGAACCTATTGAAAAAAACCATGGTAGTGTAAACTAAAAATTAAAGGGAAAAAATAAATGTCCAACTAGAAATATATCCCAACCTAACAGAAAACTAGAAAAGTACACAACTGAGAGAGTCCAGCTTCTGAATCCCCAGCTATGACCATCATACCCTATCCAAGAACCCAATATCTATAAGCTTCCATGTAGTCATGGTTGACCTATCCATCATCTACATAAAACACGAAAAATTCTTATAAATCCCATGCAGGGGTGAGTATATACATACCCATTAGGATACCCTAAATAATGAAGGGGGATAATTAAGAGATACAATAAGAAGAGAAAGATTTTAGATACTACATATAGTTAAAGAGAAAAAATCAACCCAATAAAGGGAGGAAGTAAGCTCATGTAAATTCAAGGGGATAAATATGGTGACTAAATAAACTATTCGTTAAGTTTTTTCCACCTATAGCAAGAGATTAGACTCATCCAACCCTAAGATTCTAGAAATAGAAAGAACAAGGCGTACCTTGTGCATCTTCGCCTCTCATGGAAGGAGAGTAACCAAATCCAAAGTGAGGATACAGATGAAGGATATATATATTCCCAGTCAAAGTATCCCAAATGAGAGAGTAAGGCGATCTATATCTCACAACTTAGACCAAGAATAATAGTTGACAATAGTTCCATAAGTCCATCAACAATGCCCAGTATCTCACGCGTCTACCCAGAAGTAACTGTACAAGTCTAACTACTCCTCATCCCTGTGTCTCAAAGTCGAGGGGCCACAAACTAGAAGTAGAGGATCAATTACCTAGTATGTTAGGGGGGTTTTATATGACCATTAAGGATCTATACCCCTGATACCTGAGGAGGGTTCCACTCGTAAGGTCAAGGAACCATTCCGAGTCTGGATGTATGGTTCCACTCCAAGTCATCAAATACCTGTGCCTTGAAACCGTAGGAGGGGGCCACCAAGAAGTTTAAAGACCCATTCCCAGCCCTTATGGAGGGTTCCACTCTAATTCATCAAGGAACCATGCCCTGTCCCATAGGAGGGTTCCACTTTAAAGGTCTTTGGTGATCCTGTGTAATCACTACCATCGTAGAGCATCGCCTAAGTAAGAGTCATTCCTCGAAAATTTCACATCGTATCTCCAAATCCACAAATGAGGGAACCCTCATGTTCTATGTGAAAAAACACTAAGAGTAGGATACTAATGGGCCAAAATATGAGTTTAAATGAAGGAGATATAGATCCTTGAAGTTTTCTCAAAAGAGGTCATGGGGTACACAATGTGTGAGAGGAACCATGTAGTGTGTGGTCCCACACCAGCACCTGGTCATGTCCTTAGTTGGCACACCACTACATCCCATGTAGTAGTACATGTAGTGTAGGTGGACTACACAATATTTTCAGGCTAACTAGGACCGGTTCGTCTCATTATCTCCATGTCTGTGTACTTCTATCCCATGTCCATGTACTTTAGTACATGGACTGTTTCCTCACACAGGGTGTTATCCATGTGACCTGGCCATGTCCGTTTACTCGGGTAAATGGGCAATGTACCTATCCTTGTACTCCCACATTGGATCCCACCCATTTGATCCATCACACGGGTGTCTATCTGGGGAAGGGATACATGGCGTGTATAAGGGTTACATGCCATGTCATCCTTATCTTTTCCAAAAACCTAGTCACCACTCCTGAGGGGGCTACACACTGTGTGTTCATTCTACTACATGACGTGTAGTTGACTTTTCTCCAAAAATATTAGATCTGATTTCCATGCCATAAATCCATCTATCTGCTTCAATTTTGGCCTCTAATCCACTCAAAAATGATGTATCTATCCGAAAACCATGGATATCGTCCATCGTTCACAAAAAAAAGTCTTTGGTGATGATTTGGTGGTTCGTTGAGTATTCTGCATGCCTCAGTTCTTTTGGATCTTGATTTCTTGATTTGAAAACACCAAAATGATCACCCATATCAATCAATGATCCCAAATATGTTCTTGGTTAATTATTCTATTCCTTTGTAAACCCTCTTTGAATCCAGGGGTCTGATCAGGCTCTGTATCACCCAATAGCATCGAACCGAAACTGAGGGGTCCAACCAGTGACGAATGCAAAGAAACCAAGGTAGAAAAGAACCAATTTTTTTAAACATAGTTGGCTAAGAGTTATTGGACAAAAAAAAGAACATGGATCCTAGGGTTAGATAAAAATTTAAATTAATTGAATTCCAATACCCAGGAACATGAAAAGGGTAAAAAATGGTGAAGATAGAAGAAAAACAATCGATCTACTCAACTACTTAACTAAAGGGCATAAAAATACCAAATTGTGAGTCTTAAATAGATTATATTTCATCATTTGATGAATAATGCACCTTACAATAATCGAGAGATGTTGTTGTGTTCACAACATCTTGATATGATCCGATTTATAGTTTTTCATAGTCCAATATGATTTGAAAATGGAGGAGGTAGGAAGAGATTTGGATTTATCCTAGGTTTTATTAGGCTAACCCTAGAGGAATATTCATGGTGATACTCTTATAGAGTTACCCATTACACTTAAAACAAACTAATTAATTAATTTAATAATTAATTTACTTCTTAATTGCACCGACAACAAGTTAGGGGTTCGAACGTCTTGTGCTAACCCATTTTTGTCACTCCTAGTGTAAACACCATTTTTCAGACTCAATAGTGGTATTAGATTTATAATTCAAGCTACCATTTAGTAATTATCTTATTTTTTGAGGTATCATATACGCACAATATAAAACATCTTTAATATTTTTATAAAATTAATTCCAGGAACATCGGGCCTCGTAATCACATTTCATCTTAGTTCCTATATCAAGAATATATATATAGAAATCTTTAAAAGTCTTAAAAGAAAAAAATTGGGTCTTTATATCATTCCCTCATTTAATTTTTTTATCTCTAAAAATAAAAAAATAAGAAAATAACTCGGGATACTAAGTCTTAACTTGGATCTCCCACTCCTAAGAACTATCCTTCATGTTGCCGTGCAGCCACAACACATGGACCAAGGTCATGGTCCATCCACATAGTTTCCTCTCATGCTGATCCTTGATTGCCACTAGGTGCTCTTCAAAAATGGATTTATCCTCAATATCTATATCACCAAAACCAATTATGTGTGTGGATTCATGTACATATCACCTCACTTATGACACATGGAAGTTTTTGTGCACTCGCTCTAGCTGCGGGGGTTGGGCAAGGTGGTAAGAAACCTCGCCAACCCTCTGTATGTTATCAAAAAACCGGATGAACCTTGAGGATAGCTTGCCTACCCTACTGAACCACCACAATATTTTCATAGTAGTACTAGAAATAGGGGATAACCCCATTGGATATTCCTAAAGTTTTATAAACTATGAGTATAGCTTGATAAGTGCTTTCCTATACCCATAGTTTTTAATAAATCATGGGAATAAACAATCTTTATCAATTCTTTTTACTAAACTATCAGTATATAGGAGTGACTAGTTTTTCACAACACACACTCACCACCCTCTGGCATTAGGTTGCAACCCCCCCACACAATTCCCTTTCCCTCCCCCCATATTCCCCTCACCCGATGCCACTTATCCTCCTTTATTTGATGAACAACCTCACTTATACACCTCCTTCGGTCAACACACATCCCCCCACCTCATCCACTGGTTGATCATCCCTTCCCAGGTCACTCATCCCCCTAGATCGAGCTTTCCATCACCCGACATGAATACCCCTAGGTCAATAATCCCCTTTGACATTTTTCTTATTCATCTATTCTTTGAAAGTGAGGCGCTAATATTCTTCTAGCATGACTAATTGATTCATTGTTTAGTTTGAGTTTTGTTGATTCATTTTTCTAATTTGTCTATTCTTTGATAGTGATTACCTAATATTATTCTTCCATGGCTAATTGATTCATTGTTTAATTTGAGTTTTGTGGATTCATTTTTATAATTTGGATATTCTTTAAGAGTGAGTCCCTAATATTATTCTTCCATGGTTAATTGAATGGGTTATTGATCGAATAAATATTTCATTGATAACAAGTTTTGCAATATTGATAATAAATCCTATTATATTTATGCTAGTTTCTTTTTAATTCCATGTTATACAAGGAAGAGTAGGCTTTGAACCCATAACATTCAAAGCAACAACAATATCCAATCAACACGAGTCTTATAACTTTTATGAATTTTATCCAGACACTTTTTGTTAATGTACATCTTCAAACCAAGGCATATTTTTCATAAGGGAAGTGATTTTATTGATATATTTATTTCTCCATTTGATAGGAGATGGGATCTAAATTTTTCTCCCTTATTCCATTTTTTTAGGTTTATGTTTTTCACCTACACTATTGAAATAATAGTTTTCTTTTGAGATAAGTTAGTTTCATATCTAGGTTTATTTTTTTAATCCTTCATTACACTGAAATTTTATGATTCACCTTTAAATATATTTGACCTGGTGAAATATTATTTACCTCTATTATCATAAGCTTTTCCCCCTATATCGAAGACTTATACTATTTTATTAAATTTTATAATTATGTAAAAAATCTAATTCCGTATGCTCAATCTTATAAAAACACCATCAATATTTTATGAATCTCATTCTCTTATTTCCAAGTTTATATTATATAAATTTCATAGATTGTGAAACTTTTTTTAAGTGGAGAACCCACCCTTTGGAAAACTTCTTGGGGAAAAATAATATATATATTTTTTCCTCATTCACCTTTGACATGGTGGGATAATGAGTATTTTTCAACATCTATAATTTCCAAGAGTCTGATTTAAAACATGTACTAGCAATTAAAATAACATTATTATGTATGATAATTTCTTATTTATGTGATACAATATTCTTGGAAGTCATTTCCCTTCATTTTAATGATAAAATCATGCTCTACATGGTGTCATGATCCTCTATGAAAAATGTAACATACCGAGTAAATAAAGAATATGAAATTCTCATATTTATCAATATTTTTGAATAAAATGTTAATATTACTTTAAAGGGAATGCTATGCTCAATGGTGTACCCAATACACAACAATGAGTTTCTTTGAAATCTTACGCTGCACACTAATAATAAAATAATATTATTTTAAATGGTAGTTAACGCCTAGCCGTTGTAATGGCAGGAATGAATAGAAACAACTAAAAAATTATTATATTTGTTTTTTAAGTATTTTTACTTTTATCCAATAAATTTTAGAGGCTTAAAATGCGAATGAATCCAATTTTAAGCATAAATATTCTAATATTCTTTAAAAAGTCGATTAACAGCCTTTTGATGGTAAACAATTTTTAAATATAATTTTTGTCACTTTTATATGTTATATTTGACAAAATAAAATCCTTCTTTAGAATCGGGACATCAAAATTTACTTTGTGTAAATTTTTGGTATTTTTCCGATAAAGTTTATTTTTTTTAAAATGTTGTATTTTAATTCAAAACCTCCTTTTAATATAATTTATTTATATGGTTATATTATCTTTTTAATTGGTTTTAAAGTTTATTTGGAATATATTTTTACCATTTAATCCAATTGTGGTCATTGGAATTAATTTCACTTTGAAAATGGATATAAACAAGTGTCAATCTTTTGATAGATATTGTTTCTTAAAAACACGCTATTTGTTTTGACATCGGGAATTAACTATATAATTTATTAATGAAACTTCTCTATTTTTAATTTGGTAAAATGGAAATCATTTTTCAATTTGGAATATCAAATATATCTTAGGGTTAATTTTTGGTATTTTTCTGATAATGTTCATTTTTTTAATGAATAGTGAAAAATACAGCATTTTAATTCAAAACTACATTTTCCTCCAATTTATTTATATAGTTAGATTTTCATTTTATTTTTTTAAAGTATAATTTAATTATGTTTTTTTCAATTAATACAATGTTTTTCATTGGAAGTAATTTTACTTTTCAATTGGATGTAAAAACAAGTCAATCTTTTGATAAATTTTACTTCTTAAAAACCCGTCTTTTGTTTTGACAACAAGATTTACTTTTAAATTAATTACTACAATTCGTGTGTTTTGAATTTGGTAAAATGGGTTCCATATTTGGAATCATAATTTCCAAATTATGTAATTAATAATCTTTTTTTGGACATTATGAATAGTAACGACGGTAATTATCTTTAATTATCGTGTTTAATTAGTAATCGTGTAGTTGAGGGTAATAAAATAATATCATAAAAATATAAAATGACCCCAAAATGTGTCCTAATTTTATTGGTGGTATCATGGCCAACCATGTTATTCCTTGTGCCAACTTTGGGGCCCCGTGGAATCACTTTAGCGTGATAGTGACTTTTTATCATATTATTTTTTTAAAGAAAGGAAATATAACAAAGGTTTGTAAATCCTAAGTAAAACAATTTTAATTTAGTTTACATAAATTATATATTTGACTATAAATATTCATTGGAAAGATAAAACTATTTTATACACGATGGAATTTTTTTTATAATTTTTAGACATTAAATAATTAAATTTATTTATGACACCGTGATGATGCATTGATTACCTCATTAATGAAGGATTTAAATAAAATGAAATGGTAAGGTAAAATATAAGACTTAAACTTGTAAAAAACCTATTTTATTGGTGGATTTCGAACCCTTATCACCTTATCCTTGAAATATATAATTTTTGGACCTTTAAAATCTGAAAATCCTTTTATAATAATGTAACATTTCATGACTTTCCAAGAGTGCCCCTCCTCCCTCTTATAAACGGACCCCACATCTACCCCCTTACCCACACCTCTCAAGCCCTTTTCTCATCCAAACTTTGCTCATATTTTCTCTACACATTTATATCTTACTCCTAGAATCCTCACTTTGGGCAGAAGTCTTTTCAAGGAAGCCTTTGGGCTCAAATAAAAAAGAGTTACTTAATTTAAAGGTAATGTATTCCCTTAAGTTCTTTTGTTTTATTTTGCTTCTCCAACCCCCTAAACTCTTTTTATTAATATATTTTGTAAAAAAACCAGTATATTTAATATACTAGGATGTTTTAATGAGAATTATTTGAGCTATACTTACACACACCTCCATATAATGGTTAAAGAACATACTGTTTCTGTGGGTGGTGAATTACTGCCTCACAAAATGATGATTGTTCAATATTCTTTTAACACCTCTAATGGTGGCCATTAAGATGTAACTGTATTTATATATGATATATATTATGTTTATGTCTTTCTTATTCTTCTGTATCATTCATTTATGCCATACCTTTATGGTTTCCATAATGGGAAAACACGATAATTTCATTTTAGGAAGTGCGGACTACCGCCCCCTAAAAGTGATTTGAATCGTTAATGCCATATGTGGGATGTATAAAGGATGGAGTTAATGATATTATATATTATATTATACTGTAATTATAATATACCTATGTATCATTATGTTTTCATTCCATTAAAGTATGAAATAGAAATGAAAGTAGCGTTCATGCGTACGTACGGCCTACCGTCTCCATGAATGGTGCATTTCATTTTTTTATCTTCAAACGTTATGGAATAGTATAAAATGAATATATAATGGATATATATGATATTTAAATCATTAATACTATTCTTAATATTATCTACTTATAACTACATGGACAATTCTTTTTAAACAAGTTCATTTTTGACTCATGTACCGAACATCGACAAAACGTATGATACGAACTCACATAATTAACTAATTATTATAACATGATGATATGAATTTAATAATAAACTTTAAATTATGTCCTTAAGAAATTATAAATTTACCTAAGTTTATTATTCAGGAATATAAAGAAACGAACAAGACAAGTAGGACTCATGGTAAGGGATCATACCTCACTCTTTCTTTTTAAGTACTCTCTTTTTTGTCATTTCTTTTAAGCTTCTCTTTATTATGTTGGGGGATGTTATTTTATATTGATATTAATGTAATTTTTATTTTCATATTATGAGAGAACCTATTTTATCTCATCAATCCATTTTTAAAAGTTTTAAGTGGCGCCGTTAGGCTGCCGAATTTTCGTAAGGGATTTCTTATCTCACTTTTAATTCAATGAGATTTCCATTGTTCGCCACTTATTTATTGAATGTGGTGTATTTTGTACTTCAATTTGATATATATTATCATGATTCTATTTATATTCATGGTATTCTGAGATTCATTTGGTGTTTGTTATATTTTGGTCATACGACTCGATTTATTACAACGAGGTAAGAGGTTTTTATCTTACTTTTATTCCCATGTGATTCATGCTATATTTGTCACTATCTCCTTTTAGTGGTGTATGTAATGCCCATTATTCTACTATTTGTGTAATATAAGTTTCTTTATGGATATTTAAATCTTCATTGTATGACCCTTCTTTCATGGTGTGTATGTTTTGAAAGTTACCCAAATCGGTAAGGGGACCTTTCACCCTCCTCTTTTTAAAAGGCTTCGTTTTGTTATGTCTTTTAATTCGCATCTTCTTATGTTGGGATATGTTATTATATATCCTTATTTATGTAAATTTTATGTCCAAGTGATGAGATACCCTTTTTATCTCTTATCAACTCATTTTCTAAATTTTAATGTGACGTCGTTAGGCTGTCGAATTTCTGTAAGGGAACTTCTTTACCCAATTTCAATTCTTTGGGTTAAACCTCTACGTCTTGATTATGTCATGATATGAATATGTGTGAATGACCTATGATTTGTTTACAATTAATATACACTTATATTGGGTGTATTTATATTTTTCACACATAATTATGCCATTGATTTATCCTTAATCTAAGGATACCGTCTTTTTAAGGGACATCGTCTCAATCTCCTTTCATTGAGGCATATTTTGTTTTATACACAACTTTATTTTATACAGTGTATAAAACCCTTTGAATTTTACTTTTATTCAAAAGGAATATTTTTATACTAATCATTTTACTAAATGACAAAAGGGAATGTTTTTGTCTTACATATGTAGCGACAACGACTTCTCTACCGCCGTGACCATTATTTGAGTTTCGGCTTCCTCAACAAGCCATAATTTTTTTTAAATGAAAAATAAATACAATGTTTTAATTTTCTTTTATTTTGGTATTGAAAATGGTTTTGATAATGTTTTGATTATATCAATGTGTTTTTGATATCTTGTGATTGAAATGTGGAAATGTTATGTTTCCTTATGCTTGTTTTATGTGATACGATTATGTTATGGTTCTTGGAAATTGTTTATGAAGATGTGTGGTTCCATGACAAACTAAGGGCGGGTGAGCCCATGATATCTCTCTAATGCATTGGGTAACACGAAGGAGTCAAACGCTAAGGTTTCTCCGAAGAGATTTAGGGAATATACTGTGATGGGTATTCCAAACGTAACCATGAGGGTTACTCCCTACGTAAGAATGTTATGAATGCCTAAAGTTACCTTTATGTCTTATGATTTCTATGAGTTATTCATAAATATTATGATTTCGTGAGGTATTCCAAAGTTCTTATGTTTTATGAGTAAAGTATGATTTCATTTATTCTTATGTATACATGGAGTACTGTTTTCTTTCTGTATTTTTATATCCCTTAATGAGCTTTTTATGCTCATCCCAAGTTTTTGAAATGTTTTCTAGAGGACTTAAAGTGGAATAGGGTCAAGGAGAGAATCATGGAAATGTCATGCTGTCTATAACATGGAACTAGACTTGACTCTTTTGTTCAACAGTTTTTATTTTGTGAAAAAAATGGAAACTGAGTAGATGTGTCTACTTTGTAATCTTTTGAGATGTAATAGTTATGTCCTAATTATATAAAACTATAAAACTGAAAATATCCTCAATGTGAATTATTCATTTAATTCAATATTATGTAATGTTTTAAGGTCGGGTCCTTATAGTTGGTATCAGAGGCCGGTTTAGATAACTTTATAGGTTAGAGTGTTGTTTAAGCATAAGTGAAAAGTTGTGTATAACCACAATGGTTAGTATATTATATGGAGTCATTGTTATTTTTGAAAGTTGTAATGAGTTTGATATAACTTGGATAAGTATATCTTAGTGTTTATCTTCCTTATTAGTACATGATGATTTTGTTAATATAGTCACATTGACATTTTTGGTTTTAGTAAATGGATGGATCTAGTAGGCACCAAAGTGACAATGGGTTTTAAGGAAACTGTGGTGGTTCTCTGATTAAGAGACTGGCTGAAATGGTGGATTCAATGAGGAATTTCATGGTTATTCTAAACCAACTATCAAGGAGTCATGATTAACCACTTGAAACTTGGTGAGTTCTCTAATGCATCATGTGCGGGATAACCAATTCGATGTGGAAGTTCAGGTATTAATTAAAAATGTAACCATTAGGGTTTATATGATCTTTACTTTAAAGGTAAATATGGGTTACTATATGTTATGATGGAAAATGAAAGGCATGAGATAAACTTGAGGTTAAATTGTATTATTGTTATATTTTAAGATTTTATCTCTTTTTTTAGGAATCTTATAAAATTATATAGTTTTTAAAAGGGACAACACGCAGACCGTGTGACAGCCCATTGTGTCGGACGAAGCTGCGGGAATCGAACCCACAACCAAAGTGCCACTGGTATTTATCGCCTACCACTGGACTACGTGAGGTCCCTGGTTAATTTGACATATTCTTTTTAGTTAGATTATTTTATGAATCAAGAGTATGTTGATTTTGGGTTATCTATGGAAATTATTGACCTATCAGGGAGGATATGTTATTAGGTCAATTACTTTTCAATATGATACTTTAAGAGTAACTGATGTTATTTGGAGATAAATGTTAAGATTTTCCTTGGAAGACTATGTGATTAAATCCTTCAGAGATTTGGGTTTCAATCTTAGTTTGGATTACTTTGAATAATTTTATGGACAATTGTTTATCGAATGGTCTTTGTTGAACTTTGGGTAATGTTTAATTTTTTTTGGAGATTAAGAATAACTTTTATTTTTATAAAGGATTATCCTTTTTGGGGATTATCTATTTTTGTGATAACCATTTTGGTTTTGGTTAAGTTCTAAAGACATGGGAAATATATAGTTCTCTTTTTTGGATTATGTGATTCTCTAGAAGTTGATTATATCGCTCTTAATATGAACAAGTCATCCTGAAATACTCATTGTTTGGAGAAAATATGGGTTTGTGTAAGAAATCTAGTAAGAGATAAAAGTCTACATGATAAGTAATCATGTTTCCTTATGTTTTAGTTTAGATCATAAATAAATTCCTCAATGAAAAGTAACTTAAAACAAAAACATTGTCTATTAACTTTTCCTACTGGAGAATGAAATACCGTTTAACCCATCACAAGTTTTTGATTTTCTGGTGGTTAACTTTATCCTACACATATTTTCCCATCACTCTCCATCAGAACTTGATGGTTTGTTTTCTCCTCCATATCCATGTTTTCATGGAATCCTAGTATCTGTTGTCTCGGGTGACCTTTTTACTTTTCTTTCTTTCTTTTAAAGTGATAGTTTAATTTACTCCTTTTCCAACGTGGGGCTTTAAATGAAGTTTTCGAGCCCATATTTAAAATTATGAGGACACAATTCCCAAAAGGGGGGAAGCATGTAACATCCCGGGTAAATAAAGAATACGACATTATAATATTTATCAATATTTGTGAATAAAATGTTAATATTACTTTAAAGGGAATTCTATGCTCGATGGCATAACCAATACACAACAACGAGTTTTCTTTGAAATTTTACGTTGCACACTAATAATAAAATAATATTATATTAAATGGTAGTTAACACCTAGCTGTTGTAACGACGGGAATGAACAGAACTAACTACAAAATTATTATATATGTTTGTTAAATATTTTTTCTTTTATCCAATAAATGTTAGAGGCTTAAAATGCGAATGAATCCAATTTTAAGCATAAATATTCTAAAATTATTTAAAAGGTCAATTAACCGCCTTTTGATGGTGAACCCTTTTTAAATATAATTTTTTCACTTTTATATGTGATATTTGACAAAATAAAATCCTTCTTTAGAATCAGGACATAAAAATTTACTTTTTTTTTAATTTTTGGTATTTTTCTGATAAAGTTCATTTTTTTAAAATGTTGTATTTTAATTCCAAACATCCTTTTGATATAATTTATTTACATGGTAAGATTATATTTTTAATTGGTTTTAAAGTGTATTTGGAATATATTTTTACCATTTAATCCAATGGTGGTCATTGTAATTAATTTCACTTTGAAAATGAACACAAATAAGTGTCAATCTTTTGATAGATATTGTTTCTTAAAAACACGCTATTTGTTTTGACATCGGGAATTAACTATATAATTTATTAATGAAACTTATATGTTTTGAATTTGGTAAAATGGACATCATTTTTGAATTTGGAATATCAAATATATCTTAGGGTGAATTTTTGGTATTTTTCTAATAATGTTAATTTTTTTAATGAATAGTGAAAAATACAACATTTTAATTCAAAACAGCCTTTTCATCCAATTTATTCATATAGTTAGATTTTCATTTTAATTATTTTTAAAGTATAATTTAATTATGTTTTTATCAATTAATACAATTTTGTTCATTGGAAGTAATTTTACTTTTCAATTGGATGTAAAAACAAGTCAATCTTTTGATAAATTTTACTTCTTAAAAACCCATCTTTTGTTTTGACAACGGGATTTACTTTAAAAATTAATTACTAAAATTTATGTGTTTTTAATTTGGTAAAATGGGTTTCATATTTTTAATCAGAATTTCCAAATTATGTAATTAATAATATTTTGTTTTTGGAAATTATGAATAGTAATGACGGTAATTATCTTTAATTAACGTGTTTAATTAGTAATCGGGTAGTTAAGGGTAATAAAATAATATCATAAAAATATAAAATGACACCAAAATGTGTCCTAATTCTATTGGTGGTTTTATGTACAACCATGGGTTTCCTTGTGCCAACTTTGGGGCCCCATGGAATCACTTTATTGTGATCGTGACTTTTTATCATATTATTTTATTAAAGAAAGGAAATATAAAAAAGGTTTGTATATCCTAAGTAAAACAATTTTAATTTCGTTTAAATAAATGATATCTTTGACAATAAATATTCATTGGAAAGATAAAACTATTTCATACATGATGGTAATTTTTTTATAAATTTTAGACATTAAAAAAATAAATTTATTTATGACACCATTATGATGCAGTGATTACCTCATTAATGAACGATTTAAATAAAAAGAAACGATAAGGTAAAATATAAGACTTAAACTTGTAAAAAACCTATTTTATGGGTGTATTTAGAACACTTATCCCCTTATCCTAGAAATATATAATTGTGGGAACTTTAAAATCTGGAAATCATTTTATAATAATGTAACATTTCATGACTTTCCAAGAGTGCCTCTCCTCCCTCTTATAAAATGCCCCAACCTCTACCCCCTTACCCACACCTCTCAAGCCCTTGGATCGTCCAACCTCTACTCATATTGTCTGTACACATCCCTATATTACTCTTATAAACCTCACTTTGGGAAGAAGTCTTTCCAAGGAAGCCTTTGGGCTCAAATCAAAAAGAGTTACCCGATTTAAAGGTAATGTCTTCTGTTATGTTATTTTGTTTTATTTAACTTCTCCAACCCCCTAAAATCTTTTTATTCATTTATTTTGTAAAAAAAACAGTATATTAAATATACTAGGATGTTTTTATGATAATTATTCGAGAAAAACTTACACACACCTCCATCTAATGGTTAAAGAACATACTGTTTCTATGGGTGGCGAATTACTGCCTCACGAAATGATGATTGTTAAATCTTCTTTTAACACCTCTCATGGTGGATATTAAGATGTCACTGTATTTATATATATGATATATATTATGTTTATGTCTTCCTTATGCTTCTGTATCATTCATTTATGCCATACCTTTATGGTTTCCATAATGGGAAAACACGATAATTTCATTTTAGGAAGTGCGGACTACCGCCCCCTAAAAGTGATTTGAATCGTTAATGCCATATGTGGGATGTATAAAGGATGGAGTTAATGATATTATATATTATATTATACTGTAATTATAATATACCTATGTATCATTATGTTTTCATTCCATTAAAGTATGAAATAGAAATGAAAGTAGCGTTCATGCGTACGTACGGCCTACCGTCTCCATGAACGGTGCATTTCATTTTTTTATCTTCAAACATTATGGAATAGTATAAAATGAATATATACTAGATATAGATGATATTTAAATCATTAATACTATTCTTAAGATGATGTACTTATAACTACATGGAAAATTCTTTTCAAACAAGTTCATTTTTGACTCATGTACCGAACATCGACAAAACGTATGATATGAACTCACATAATTAACTAATTATTATAACAAGATGATATGAATTGGATAATAAACTTTAAAGTATGTAATTAATAAATTATAAATTGACCTAAGTTTATTATTCAGGAATATAAAGAAACGAACAAGACAAGTCAGACTCGAGGTAAGGGATCCTACCTCACTCTTTCTTTTTAAGTACTCTCTTTTATGTCATTTATTTTAAGATGCTCTTTATTATGTTGGGGGATGTTATTTTATATTCATCTTACTATAATTTTTATTTTCATATGATTAGAGACCCTATTTGATCTTATAAATTCATTTTTGGATGTTTTAAGTGGCGCCGTTAGGCTGCTGAATTCTCTTAAGGGATTTCTTATCTCACTTTTAATTCTGTGAGATTTCCATTGTTCGCCACTTATTTATTTCATGTGGTGTATTGTGTACTGACATTTTTTATATATTATCATGATTCTACTTATATTCATGGTATTTTGAGATTCATTTGGTGTTTATTATCTTTTGGTCATACAACTCGATTTATTACAATGAGGTAAGTGGTTTTTATCTCACTTTTATTCCCATGAGATTCATGCTATATTTGTCACTATCTCCTTTGAGTGGTGTATGTACTAACCATTATTCTACTCTTTGTGTGATATAATTTCGTTTATGGGTATTTACATCTTCATTGTATGACCCTTCTTTCATGGGGTGTATGTTTCGAAAATTACCCAAATCGGTAAGGGGACCTTTCACCCTTCTCTTTTTAAAAGGCTTATTTTTATTATGTATTTTAATTCACATATTATTATGTTGGGATATGTTCTTATATATCTTTATTTCTATAAATTTTATGTCCAAGTGATGAGATACCCTTTTTTATCTCTCATCAACTCATTTTCTGAATCTTAAAGTGACGTCGTTAGGCTGTCGAATTTCTGTAAGGGAACTTCTTTACCCAATTTCAATTATTTGGGTTAAACCTATACTTCTTGATTATGTCGTGCTATGAATATGTGTGAATGAACTATGATTGTTTTACACTTAATATCCACATATATAGTTTGTATTTATATGCTTCACACATAATTATTCCATTGATTTATCCTTAATCTAAGGATACCGTCTTTATAAGGGACATCGTCTCAATCTCCTTTCATTGAGGCATATTTTTTTTATACACAAATTTCTTTTATACGATGTATAAACCCCTTTGAATTTTACTTTTATTCAAAAGGAATCATTTTATACGAAGCATTTTACTAAACGACAAAAGGGAATGTTTTTATCTCACGTATGCGGCGACAACGACTTCTCCGATGCCGTGATAATTATTTTAGTTTCGGCTTCCTCTACAAGCCATAACTTTTTTTAAATGAAAAATAAATACCATGTTTTAATTTTCTTTTATTTTAGTATTGAAAATTGTTTTGATAATATTTTGATTATATCAATGTGTCTTTGATATCTTATGATTGAAATGTGGAAATGTTATGTTTCCTTATGCATGTTTTATGTGATACGATTATGTTATGGTTCTTGGGCATTGTTTATGAAGACGGGTGGTTCTATGATAAACTAAGGGCGGATGACCCCTTGATATATCTCCAATGCCTTGGGTAACGTGAAGGAGTTAAACGCTAAGGTTTCTACGAAGAGATTTAGGAAATATACTATGATGGGTATTCCAAACATAACCATGAGGGTTACTCCCTACGTAAGATTGTTATGAATGCCTCAAGTTACCTTTATGTATTATTATTTCTATGAGTTATTCCTAAATTTTATGATTTCATGAGGTATGATAAAGTGATTCTGTTTTATGAGTAAAGTATGATTTCATTGATTCTTATGTATATATGGACTAATGTTTTCTTTCCATATTATTATATCCCCTACTGAGATTTTTATGATCATCCCAAGTTTTTGAAATGTTTTCCACGAGACTTAAAGTGGAATAGGGTCAAGGACGGAATCAAAGAAATGTCATACTGTCTAGAACATGGAACTAGACTTGACTCTTTTTTTCTATAGTTTTTATTTTGTTTAAAAATGGAAATTGAGTAGATGTGTCTACTTTGTAATCTTTTGATATGTAATAGTTATATCCTAATTCTCTAAAACCCTAAACCTGAAAAGATCCTCAATGTGAATTATTCATTTAATTCAAGATTATGTAATGTTTTAAGGCCTGATCTTTATAAAATTTTTTGTTGTAGTATCTCTTTTTCTATAAATTTGGGAAGTTCCATCATTTCATGATTCATTATTCTTTATTCTAGCATCATTTTATAATCAATTTATATTGGGTAAGTTATTATTAGTATCAAAAACTCAAGTCTTATCTTTATAGTCCTCTTTAGGGTTTTCATTTCTTATTTAGAAAATTTTCATGATGCTTATAATATTTTTCATGCTACATAACCTTGTTTTCATTTACATTTTTATGAACAACATTGACATAGATATAAATAATGAGTAATTATTCAAAGTCACGGAAGGGTTATCAAAAAAATAATCTCAAGGATATATTTTCCAAAAACATTACTTTTCAATTATTAAGTAACTTAAGAATATATTACATTACAAAAATAAATTATTTCATCGATTTCACTCAAAAGGTTTTTTTATAGTGTTGGATATTCCAACACTTTTAACTAATCCCACTTATATAGAATTAACCTCATCTTCTAGATGTAATTTTTCATACCGAGGAACCTTGATACCTTCTAAAATAATATTTATAGTTAAATTGGTAAAATTCCTTAGATTCTATTTAAATTCAAAGTAAAGATTAGTAAGAAATACATTATTATCACTATATGGGTAGGATTTGTTATAAGAATCATAATCAAGATAATTATTACAACATATACCACATATAACACCTTTATTCAGTGGTGTAACACCCTATACTTTGGGATTATACTTCATCTTACTTATCTTATTTTATCATTTATTTATACATGGAATTAAAAGGTTTGGTATAAAGATTATATTTTTTTCTATGTTGGTTAGACCCCCTAGAATAGATTCCCTAATATAATATTATTATAAATTATAGTAGTATAGGTAGAAACTAGATATACACCCCTATAATGGATCATCTATTTGATCCTGGTTATACCCCTTGAAATACAACTCTTCTACCTCTATTGTTTATAATCTGAACAATCTTCTGAAGCTTCAAATTTCCATAATTTTGACACTAATGTTTTTCCTTTATTCCTTATTGTGAAATATTCCTAGACGAGCCTAATAATTTTCCATGATTGTAAACTATGTTTTTTTCTTTCTTTCTTATATGATTTGATGGATGGGAATGTTGAGGATGGATAATAATTTAAGTATATTATCACTTTATTATTCCAGTCATGTTATATATTTATTATAATGATCATGTTGGTTAATATAGTTCATAAAATTACTTAACAATTTATATTTCATCTTATATAGCATGTATATAAGGCCTAGATATGGTATATTATTTTATATAAGTTTTTATAGGAACCCTCTTTATGGAATACAGGTTACACACTTATGATGGGTGATATTCCCTAACTACTTATATGGATTGTTGGTGCGGTATGGGAGTTCACCCATACATGTTATACTAATTCCCCCACTCCTTGGGATGGTCTATAATATTTATAACTATATTGTTCTATTTTCTTATAGGATGGGTCGTCTGGACCATAACATCTTTATACACATCTACTCATATGTGTGGTCACATATGTGTAAATGTGTGAATTATTTATAATTAATCATATTGTTTTCCATGGGGGATAGACCTAAAATATAATTACATTTTCCAAGTTATAGCTCAATGTATGTAGGATATGTATAGTACCTCTTGGTATAGGGAGTTATGATCTATATATAGTATTGATCTTTAAATTCCCTTGCATTTTACCTACTGGTATATCTTCTATATAAATCACAAATTGTTTTCTTATATATGTATTTAAATGTGTATACATGTTTAATAATATACTATTTATATAACTATTATGTTGAGAAATCATTGGTGGTGCCATGATGAGTATAACATACACACACATAGCATGCACACCACAATGTACATGTAGCCTCTCTTTTGCTTATTTTCTTTTAATTACAAGTAATATTAGTAGTTTTATCACCATAGTGGATCATTTTTGTTTGTTATAGAAGTGAGATGAATTTCCAATTTGGAGTTGATTCTACTGGAGGTGGTTATAGTTCTTTCTTATCTCTTCACCTATTCCTCTTAATCTGACATTACTCTTAAACCTTTTTTGATTGAATTATATATTTTATTTTATTTATGTAGTAATTTTTATATTTTTTAGTTATGTATTCATTTATATAGATAGATTTATGAGTAGTTTCTATTATTTTCCATTCCTTCTATGGACTATTTGGTTTTTATTTTATTTATAAGATTTTGGAATTACGAATGATTCATTTTAGATTTCCAGTAGAGAATGAAATTTAATTATATTTATAATAAGGTGGTTAAATCATTTCTAAAACTTTACATCGAGACCAGTGGTGATAATTATCATCCCATAGGGATTTGAGAGCATTCTTAGGATAGTAGTGTACATGATTCGGGTGATAAAAAATAAGGTACTTGCGATAAAAATGTGAATTATATTTAACTATTAAGTTTTTATGCACTAATAGATTTATTTTTTATAGTACATATCCCTTTTTAAAATTTTATATGCTATGACATATTCTATTTGATTAGAAATTTTGTCCTCTAATAAACTTTTATTATTTACTAAATCCATGATATTTTAATACTTTATTTTAAAAAATTACATTATCAACAAAATTTAAAAGTGTTATAATGATTTTTTTAATTATGATTTACATTATTGATTAGAAGATAATCTTTTTTACTTGTTAAAGAATGGATAGAAACTAGATGTATTGTACCAATCAGATTTCAATATAGTTTAAAAAATAATTTGGAGAAATTTTTAGATTTTTCATTTAACAATGATTCAGATGGAGGTTGTATATAGTTTCCATGCTATAAATTTGTTGTAATACCATGGTTAAGATGGTAATAATCTAGATACCATTTAATGAAATTTTGATTTCAAACAAACTATTGTGTTTGGTATCACCATGGAGAGACAAGTCATTCTTTTAATATTCATAAAAGAAATGAAAGATGTGACATGGAGAATTTGATATTTGATTGGTTTAAATTTATGCATCATCCCTATAGAGATAGAATGTTAATGAAAGAAGACAATGATATTAGTACACATGAGAAAAATAATGAATACGATGATGTTAAGAGAGTGCAAAATTTATTGGATGATTCTAGAACTCTACTATATTCAGGAATGTATTAAATTGACCAAGTTAGATTTTTGAATGCAGTTATATCATGAGAAAACCATGTATGGAATTTATAATACCTCAATTGATTATATGCTTACATTTTTGAATGATTTTCTTCCTAATGGTTTATATATTACTTCAAATCATTACAAGGAATGGAAGTTAATTAAGCATATTGAATTTACTACTAATAATGTCCATGCTTGTCCAAAAGACTATAGTTTATTTTGGGAGGAAACAACAGATCATAATGACTATAAATAATGTGGGACATCTCAATAGAAGACAACTTTATATGGAAAACTATCTCATGTTCCACAAAAAGTCATGTGGCACTTTCTATTGATTCCCAGACTTCAAATTCTATTTATGTATGCCAAAATTTCATCCTATATGCGATGGAGTGATTCCAAGATAATTAAAGGTAACGATGAGTTGGTTCATCCTATATATGGATTATCACGGTGGAAATTTGATGCACAACATCCTAATTTTGCAGCTAAGGTGCATAATTTTAGGTTGGGTCTATCCTGTGATGGTTTTAATCTGTTTGGTCAGATTCTTACTGCTCACACCACATAGCCCGTTTCTATTCTGTTTATAATCTTCCTCTATAGATGTGTATGAAAAAACCTTTCACTTTCTTGAGTATACTGATATATTTACCTTATGATCCCAGTAATGATATAGATTTCTACTTCCAGCCATTAATAAGAGAGTTGTAGCAACTTTTAGATTTGGGTGTGTAGACATTTGATGCTTCTTCAAAGAATACTTTTCCGATGCGTGCTTCCATTATTTGGAATATAAATGATTTCCTTACTTATGCAATAATTTCTAGGTGGAGTATGAAGGGAAAACTATCCTGTCCCATTTGTATGAAAAATACATGATCGATAAGGCTTAAATATCATCATAGTTTCAGTTTCAAGGGGTATCGATGATTCTTTCTAATGGATCATCAAAACAAGAAAAATCATTAGAGGTTTATGAACACTTTTGACACTAAAAAACCTCCTCAATGTATGTTAGGAAGTGATGTGATTAATGAATTAAAATATTTCAGTTTTTTATTAGGGAAAGGTTAGTTGAAATCTAAAAAGAGGAAGAATTTTGACACTGAAGCCTCTTACAATTGAAAAATAGAAGTATTTTTTTAAGTTTCCATATTGGTCTATCAATTGGTTATGTAATTGTTTAGAAAAAATTCATATTGAGAAAAATATATGTAAAATTTTTCTTGCAATTATTCTAAATATCAAGGGAAATACCAAAGACGAATTTTGATCTCATTAGGACTTGTTGGATTGGTGTATTCGACAAGAACTACATCCTGTGTGTATTAGTGAAAACAAATGGGAAGTTCCTTGTGCTTCTTATGTGATGACACTGGCAGAGAAAGATCAATTTATGGTAGTATTGGAGAATATAAAAGTTCTTAATGGCTATTCCAGCAACATATCTAAACGAGTCAACATAAGATATTTGGAAATGAAATCCCTGAAAACTCATGATTATCACATCATTCTTCATGAATTGATTACAATAGTAATTTGGATTTTTCTATCCAATAATGTAAGGGTGACAGAGATTCAGTTGTGACATTTTTTAGAGACATTTTTGATAAAAGGTTATCTATGTTATTATTGATAAAAATGTAGCAAGAGGCTCCGTTAATTCTATGTGAGTTTGAATTTTTTTCCTCCATACTTTTTCACCCGCATGCTGCATTTAACATTTAATATTTCAACTGAGACACTTTTTAGGGGATCACTCCCTTTTCAGTGGATGTATCCCACTAAAATAAATATATGAATAATGAAATCATATGTCCAAAACAAGAATTATCCCAAATTTTCCATTTTGAGGGATTCTCTGGCCCAATAATGTATAGATTTTTGTTCAATGTTTTTTTATGATGTGAGCAGAAGAAATAATCGATCAATGAGAAATGAATATGAGAAGTATGAAGAAATTAATCCCTCATTTCCTTATCTTCCCCAAAAAAGAGGAATTACTGAGTCATATACATTGGTTACATTGAGATTTGAAGAGCGAAATATGGCACATCACACATTCGTGTTTAATTGTGGTTTGTTTGATGAATATATAAAGTAATTAATTTGGATATCTATATGTTATCTCATACTATGTCATTTCATATATACCTTAAAATTTCATTATCATTTTATGTAGGGAACATACACAAATTATAAGCAGAGTTAATTTATCTTTGCCTTTGAGAAGGAGAGAGGCTTTTCATAGATAAGAGTTTCCAACTTGGTTGAAATCAAAGGTTTGAATAATAATTTAAGTAACTTAAAATATAGATATCCATTTAATTTTATTACTCATATCTATTTCTGGTATTGAGTTTACCTTCTAACTCCAATTATCAATAATTAAGAGCATTGGCTTTTGGTCCTAATTCTTTGGTTCATGACTACAAATATTAAATAATCAATGGATATAAATTTATTACAGCTGATGGAGTGGTGAGAATGTGAACATAGAATGATGGAGTTATTTTAATTTGTACAATGTATTTTTATGGCAGTGCATCAAATAGTCTACCTCGATATGAAGATGTGTATTATTATAGACTGGTTGAGAAAATATTGTTATTGGATTGCTACTATCAAAGTCGAGTCACTATGATGAAATTTAAATAGTTTGATTCAATGAAGAGATATGGTAAATTTATTAATGGTTTTGGATTTAGAGTTATTAACATGAGTCTATTCCAATATAATGATGAACCATACATTTTTGCATCAATTAAAAAACAAGTGTTTTATGTGAAAGATCATCTGAGACCTGATTAGGGTGCCATTAATGAAGTAATACCAAGAAATATTTTTCATGATGATGGGGTTGGAATTTCCACCATTTACACGCCCATAGGTTTTGACCAAAATATTTCAATTGATAACATAAATTGTCTCTTTGTGAGATTAGATGTTGAACCTGAGGTAATGGAGGGTAATATATAGAATTAACCATATATGTTCATAGTTTATTCAGTTTACCTTGACATTAGTTTCTCAGGTTGGTATTAATGTAATTACTTTAATTTTGTTTTATTTTAGACTAATATGTCTATTTTAGTATTTTTTTTGTTTCATTTAATTTAATTATATTTATTTCAATTTAGAAAGCTGTGTTTAAAACGGGTTTTTAAAAATTTATAACTTGGTTTTAAATTATCATTACTAAAATTTTTTATGACGTTGTTTTTTTCTTTTACTTATAATTTGTATGCATGATTTGTAAAAAACTATTTCTGAAAAATTAACATTTCATTATTATGAAGATTATAAAGAAAACTATAGAATCTCACAAGAAGATATTATTTGATGTTGATCCTGATAGATGCGAGAAGAGGTTACCTTCAGTGAGTATAATAATTGTAATATTTATCTTCTTCATTACATATAATATCATGTTCATATTCATTATAAAAGGTTTTTTAGGGATATACACCTCCAGCGTTACCTCTTACCAACATGGGTCTGAGCAGGGATCTTCCTAGACCTAGAAAAAGCACCTGTCTTACCAGTGCCCACACAGACCCATCAGTGGACATCCCATAGACCACACATGTCTATACTCTTATTGAGAATCCTAGTATTTTTCCATCCATGCCCCTATCATTATCTCATTTATCTTTTTCTTCTTCCCATTCCATGTGTACGCTGACTCGACCGATGTTCCCACCTTTACCATTTCTATATCCATACATGTATCCCCAGACCTACTACCCATATAGTGACATGTCCATGCTGCCTAATTTGTCCTACCATCTATCCTATATATATATTATTCTGTTCCTTCAGTTTCCACTACAGTGCATGAATATCAGCTAGAGAATGCACTAGAATAGATACATCCTTTTGAGGATTCTGATCTAGCATAGTCCACGGATGCCTCACAACCTATTTAGGAGCCTGCATCAGGTTTTTTTATTATTACTATATAAAACTATATCATTTAATTTTTTTCTTTTTATATCATCACTTAAGTATTATTTTCCCCCTATTATCTTATTTAGTGGGATCTTCTAGTAGATGATGTGGGCACACTCGTATGTGGGATGCCTAGAATTGCGAAACTCAGATTATGGTGGATTACAATTCTCAAAATAAAATGGTATGTAAAAATGTTAGGAAGTGTAGAAGTTTCATGGCCACATTATCCAAATACCTTGATATCGTTCCGGTGGAATCATTATCATGGATAGATATCAGTGATGACATCAATTATAGGGCACAGGTGCAGATATGGGTAAGAAAATTTTATAAATTTATATCTATATTAATAATATATTTATATGAATTAACATGTTTTTTATAGATTTAGTTTAACTTTCCTAACGGTGAAGATTCCAAATCTACTAGGTTGAGTCATCTTGGAGAGTTTTGGCGATCATACAAGAATGAGTTACATATTTGTTGGGGGAGAAGAGTGGGTACTAATATAGAGGGTGTACCCACATACCATGATTGTCCACAAAGTCAATATAAAAAATGATCGCACATTTGAGGATTGAACAATTTAAGGTACTACCAATATTTAATGGTTTGTATATAAAATTTTATTCTTATTACCTATATTAATTTTTTGTTTTTTAGGAAGCGTCATAGAAAAAAAAGAACAAATATGGAATAACATATCTATACATATTATGGCACACTACAATGATCGAGCATGAGAAGTGCTAGGTACTTTCATCCAAATTAAAATAATTTCCTCATTTATGTTGTTACTTAGTTAGCTTTGCATGCCCAATTGGACCAAACCCAAGAGAACACACCTTATTACCCAGAATAAACTACATCAACAAAGAACGACCAAAAAATGTATTCATAAATGTTTTCTATTGGAACTATTGATGGATTTCCGTTCACTAATTTATTTCATTGATAACATGACATGATAAATTCATCATGGATTACCATTGGTCAGCCCATGTTTCCTAGAAATTAAATATTATCCTAGTAGGGGAAGGATTGTATATTTTTTCTAAAAAAGTATAAAAATTCCCTAAAACCCAGTTCATAAAAACACCAATCATTTCCGAGTGTCATTTACCTTAATGTTTGTTGGTCTATGTTGCAACTTACTTGAATCTAGATTTCTACATTTATCATATATGGTTGTAATCTAGATTTGTTTATTTCTCATTTTCAGTAAGCTGTATTGGGAATCTAAGGTTTTATACGTTGTGCCAAATTATATTTTCTCTAGTAGAAAAAAGGATTGAAGTTTAATAAATGCACATACACAAAAAAACATTGTAAGTTTATTATTTATATTTCAAATATTTATATGAAATTTATAATTTAATATGTGGTCTATAATTTCAACAGTCTGCCTTGGAGGCCCTCGATGACAAGAAACTTGATTACTTAGGGCCACATGATCATTTGAGTCAGGTGTTAGGTGTGAAGCTTCAGAGTAGAGTCTAATGTAGGCCATGAAAAAACATCGTCCCCTCTAGGTATTGGTCTTCATCAGGTTCCTCTAAAGCCTCTCGGACCTATAAGTTGAAAAGCACCCATGAAAAAGTAGCAGAGAAAAAGAAAATATCTCTATAGGTGTGTGAAATAAGTAAGTTGATAACATAACATTTCCTAAAATATATGTTAGTTTTGAGCCAGTCACTACCATTAGAGGCTTATACTACTTTTCATTAATGCATGGAATCAATGTTCTCTTTATATGATGCCTTGGGTGATTCCCATGAGGGTCCTAGTAGAGTTGATGGTGGTGGCGATAGAGATATTGGTGGTGAGGATGTTGCTGATGTTGCTGTTGGAGATGATACTGTTGCTGATGATGCTGATGGCATGGTTGGTGATGATGATAATGGGTATGTGTATGGGGATGGGGATGATGGTTATGGGGGGATATTAATCCCCTCCATTTTTGAATTTGTAGAGATACTTTTATAAGTACTTTAAGAACTTAAACTGACTATTTGTATGAATTAGGAAATTCATGTATTATTTATTTGATTTACAGGCGTAGTGTGGTTTGTTTTGTGTTGGAGCTATTTATTTTTTTGGATTGGTGGACTAATTTTATGATGTGAATTTCTTCATGAAATGAAATTCATTTTGGATTATGTTTTCATCGTGGGTGTTAAATTATAATTATGTAGGTAATTTTTCATATTCATAATTCAATGAATTCATCTTTCATAAGAACTTGACTTTGGGTTTTTTGAAGATCTACTCCACAATCATCACATTAAAAGGGATGCTATTAAGAATATGTCAATCCAGGTATTCCATAATAACAATAATACTTCCTTTAAACTTATATATACATTACCTCCACTTTAACCTATATATTTCTTGCAATACTGTCTTTTAATTCCTTGCAGTTCCATTATTGAAATTTTTTGAAAGCATGAAGGTTTGATCGTGAGAAAGCCAAAGAGAAGGGTGTGGTGCATCCTTATTGTTTCGTTTTATGGAACATTATATATTAGTTGTAGTTTATATTTCCCCTATTATTTCACATAACCCTATTGTATTATATTCAGGGTTTTAAGATCATTAAAAATTATTCACAAGAAATCATTCTGTGGCTACAAAATATCGATGGAGACAACTATCCTGAGATATACTGATGAGTATGTACAGAGTTATTGGAGTTAATGAATATTTATTTTTTTCATTACGTATGTGTTTCAAATCATTTTAACTCTTTGAAACTTATTTTCCATTCCCTATTTGTTTCTTCTTGGATCATAGCTTCTCATTCACTTTACTATGGTCCTATGGCTATTCCATAGTTTACATTACCTTGTTGTGAAACTTCTATGCCTCTCATATTCAAGCCTGACTAGCATGGTTATGCTTTTCTTGAGAAATTCCCGATCTAGAACTGTTGAATATACTCAATCCATTTCTTCTTTGAGTTCCTTTATCACTATTTCCTCTACCTGACCTCCGCCTCCCAACCCCCACCACTGTTCCTCTACCCCAAGTTTCTTTATTAGAATAACTTTTGTACATAACATTCTTAGATTTTATTTCTATATCATGTAGTATACTTATGAGTTCAGATTTATCCATGAACTGAATATTTAGAGGGTAATTTTTTTGTATATTTCAGTTGGATTACTATAAAAATCTAGGTTTATTGTAATCATGAATTGAGCATAATAAAAATATATGAATTAAACTACTTTTACAGTTAATTTAGTAGGTTTAATTTGTACTATAAGAATTCTAAATGAATTTTTTTTTGTGCTTTTAGATGAATCAATTTGGCTATGTTTTATGTTGATTTATTAGATTAGGATATTTTATTAGAGTAGTGACACATAATGTTAATATTCATTCCATTTATAATGTCTTATCTTTTGTATTTTTTTTTCATTTTATGGTTGTGTAAATGAAGGTATTTAAACGATAGTCCTTGAAGACAAATATTAAAGTGGATTCCTCACTATGGAATAAGTTTGAAAAAGGATGTTTTATACTGGAGTGACTTATAGATGTGATGTGATGCTTTATAAAGGTTGTAGAGTCTGTGAATTTATTGTGAAGTGTGAACATGCTGATTTAATAAGTTTTTTTTGTTTTCTTATTCATCCTTACTATTTTTTTGATTCAGTTTTCCTTTTTACTATGAGATGAGTTAAAAGTTGAAATAAATTACAGGCTAGTAGGTTGTTATATTTGATAGTTCAAATATCATACAACCACAATGAGGTGTTTTTATGAGAGCTTGTAAGGTATGGTTGTGTTAATAGATACGCCTCAAATTTTACTTTATTCTAGTTTTCTAGTTCGTGAATAAATAAATATTTTGATTCATTTGGATTACATTTTGGACCTTGATCCATGATTTTATTTTAGTAATGCAAGTGATGCTCTAGATAAGTTAAGATTCTTAAGCGTTACTGAACCTTTGCTTCTTGGAGAAGCTGGTGAGCTGGAGATTCACATTAAACTAGATCTAGACAGTAGAACTATAACCATAATGTATGTTACCATGTAATTTATTAATTTGATTATTTAAACGGGAAGCATTATAATGTTAACATTTTTCTCTTTTGATCATAAGGATAATGGTATTGGAATGAATAACGAAGAGCTCATCAACTATCTTGGGACTATAGCCTAGAGTGGCACCTCAAAATTTTAAAAGGCTCTTAAGGTACTATTTTTTTGAAAAAGGTTATATTTACTCTTTCTCTGTGTGACTCTCCTTTGATATAATGGTGTCTTACTACATTAACAATTTCAATTACATCACTGATACATTATGGATTTTAAACTCTTCTATTTTAATTTGTTGTTTATTATTTATTGTGAGATGATAAATAGGGTCATGTCCCTACCCTCCAAAATCCTACTCTAACAAGGAGAAATTTCCCCTTCTTTCAAGGTGTCCAGACCCATAACACCACCTACCATATATCTACCCTTAGTATACTAAGGGGAATTTATGAGTTCCTTGTTCTCTTTTTCTATTTGAAAAAATGAATAGTATTGATAATTTAAATAGAGATATGATAATTAATGGGAATCATTTCAAAGGATATTCATCATATGATTTTAGTGTTAAGGGAATCATCCCCCCCCTATATTGATAGATTGGTTGATTATCCCTTTGATGTTCCCATTGCCCAGCATCTCACAAACATACCTAGTGGTTATGATATTGTTATTGATAGTATGTGCTCACATCTCCAAATTATTGATATATATGATAATGTCTACTAAATTAATGTCAATAATGAGTCTTGTGGGATATTTCACATTCTCTATCTATGTAATGCATATACCACCTTGATGTGGAACCCATAGATCATTTCTTTTATTGATTACTAGCTAGCTTCTCTAAAGGTTAAATCCATCAAGATATGCATAGCTTGGGGGCCATTAAACCATTCCATATTCATCTCATTTCACAGCCTACATCCTTATGTCCACAAACTATCTTGTTACCTCCATATTTATAACCTTGTTATTAGATTATAATCTATCATCTCATCAATAACGAGTTATTGGGGGGACTGAGTTAATTGTCGACTCAGATAATTAGAGGGTTCCACCTTAGACCACCCTTTTCATGTCTTCCCTGTTTTACTCCTCCCTTATTAGTGACATCTGATACATTGATCCTAGTTACATTTTAGGATAACATGTTATGAAAATAATATTAAATCCATATTTTTTAATACTAAAACATCAACTATACACCAACATCTGGGAATGTAAATTTTTTCTTCACATTAGTGTCCTACCGAATCATCATAAACTAGAGTTTCCTTTCCACCATAGGATTTCACTTCATCCTAGAATCCAAAAATGGTGTTATAAAACATCACTACATGAAACCAAATAGATGAGAAAATTGGTAAGGTGCATATACCACCCAATTGATGTCCTAATCAATATACATTAACGAGACATAGTCATTAATGAAAATTATATATAATCCCAATTATTGCCCCCCTTAATGATAATCTATGAATATACCTATGTAGACTTTCCCATATGTAAATAAATAAAACAATGAGTATCTCCTTAGAGTTTTAATGATTACTAGCCTATCTATTAGTAGAAACCAAATTCCAAAGATGGCCTGAATAGAGGGTATACAAATACACCTCAAAATATAAAGTGCGTTATGAAATTTACGCACCTTGAAGTGCGATTTTTAACAACTATACATCACATAATGGTGAATATGTATAATATAAGCACTCCCCCGGATAGATGTGTAATATACATCTATATATATTTTCCAGTATTTTCACTACCAAAGATATGGACCTTGGGTTCTTGTCTACCAACCTAACCACAATTTTGAATGCACTTGTCCAAAATTATATACATGATACATTATGTTTTAAGGTGTTTCCTAATATTGGAAATGTATAGATTGTTTTTAAAAGTGAAGGACGGTAGGAAGAAGCAAGGTGGGTAGTTGCTGCGTTTTTGGGAAAACCGTATATACCCATGGTTCAATGAACTTGGGTATTCATGCTATTTGGGAAAAAAATATACCCATGGTTCAATGAATCATGGTTATATATTGTGTGCTATGAAAATATATACCCATAGTTTACCAAAAATTTGGGTAATATAAAATTTTTGAGGGATATATCCATGGTTTTGTATAAAATGTGGGTATAGGGATATATTGATGCCTCGGTAGACCATGTTTCATGAAACCATGTGTATAACCTATACCTATGTTTTAAAACCATGGGTATAGGTGATATCTCCATTAGTGTTGGGATACTATTAAGAAAAAGTAAACTCCATTTTGAACTCCAAGGGCCTACAATGGCGATCTACATAAGATTTTTTTCTACTCTGTTTCATCCTCATATGCTCATGGATGACCTGGACTTTCTCTGTCATCACTAACACCATCTTTGGGCCCACAAGAGATGTATCACCGATCTATATCCATCATAATGGTTACCTAAAAGGTCTCCTATATAGGGCCTCAAAAGGTTCCATGATTATGATAGAGTGGTATATGTTGTTGTACACAAACTTTACCAAGGGTAGGTGATCCTCCAAGCTCTGGACAAAGTATAACATGTAATAGCTCAACATATCCTCCAACACCTAGATATTACGCTTAGTCTACCCATCGATATGGGGGTAAAAGGATATACTCATCTGCAACTCGGTCCCAAATGCCTCAAGTAGGCCTCTCCACAATCGTGATGTAAACCTCACATCATGATCATATATAATCATTGAGGGGACCCTATAAAGGAGAATAATATCCTGTATATACTACTTCATGAAACTCTTCACTAAACTCTACTCTCTCATAGAAAAAAGTGTGATGAATTCGTGAGTCTGTCAACTATCACCCAAATGGAGCCATGTCTCTTTGCTATATGAAGAAGACCTATGAGAGAGTCCATGGATTTTCCATACCATTCCCACTTTGGAATCTCATGGGGCTACAACAAGCCTGCCATAACCTAGTGGTCATCCTTCACCTACTGACATGTGAGACACCGAGAGATGAAATCAACTATGATTCATCTCATGCTAGACCAAAAAAACCACCCCTAAATATATTTTTATATAGTCCAAACCCTAGGATGTACATATAGGGTAGAATTGTTGAACTCACCACCTCCCGCATTTTGACTGGAACCACTTTTCACCCTTAGAACAAGATGACATGATTCCATCTTTTAGAATATCTACTTGGCGATTATCGAATGTATATATGATCTCAAAAGTCCTCGTAATCGATGTATCCTAGTTGTTACTCTCTCATACACTCAATAAGTGAAGTATTCAAAAACATAGACTATATAAAAGTTGTACCCTCCTACTCTACTAGGGTTAGCTACAAGGAGGCCAAATTCTTCGATGCCTTCTATACTAAGCGATCCTAAGACTTCTTGATAAGGGAATCTACTACAACATTTCTCTTCCCTATATTATAAAATATATCTAAGTCATTTTACTATTGGAACTCCAACCAGCATCATTGTATGAGTTTTAATTCTCTCTGTGTGAAAACATACATGAGACTCTGATGGTCTGAGTAAACAAAAAAGTGTTCCCCTAGAAGGTAGTGTCTTCAAATACTTAGGGAGAAGACTACCACAACTAGATCTAGGTTGTGAGTCTTGTAGTTATTGTTGGGACTCAACTGCCTCATCCCCTATGTGATAACTATCTGCTGCTACATCAACATAAAACTGATCCTATCTCTTGAGGTATTGCAATACACTATGAAATCCACGCCCTCCTCTGGTAGTCTCAACATAGGATCAATCATCAGCCTCAGCCTCAATTACTCAAAGGAACTCTATAATTACTCAAAGCAGGTTAATAGTTTCCCTATCAGTATCAAGGTAGTCCAAGGGACTATGATTCTATATTTGTTTTTCGCAAACCTCTTATTGTACCCTACCAAGACAAGAATGGTCCGCACCTCTAAAATGTGGTTGGGTGACTCCTAATAAATACCTTCTTGGATATTTTCTAGATCCATAGATAAACCATTCTCAAAAATTAAATACCCTAGAAAGTGTGAAGTTCCCAATCAGAATCTAAGAATCACTGAGAGAAGGAGGGGGGTGAATCATTGATGTATTTTTCTTTTTATGTTTCTTTCTTTTTGAAACAACCTTTTCCTCCTCTTTCATGTAAAAATTCCGTTTTGGCACTGAAAACCTTTTTCGCGCAACTTTTTTTTTCGCACAACTTTTCACTTTTCGTGCAACTTCCCACTTTTTCGCGCACCGTTCCTATTTTCACACAAACCTTTTCCTTTTCATGCAACTCACTTAGTCTATAATTTTACCCACTTTAGAGCTCATGATTTCTCTAAGTGTCGAGGAACCCAGTATGAGAGGGGTACACCTAATATTTATAGGCCTTTTTAACCCTATGTGAAAAGTAGTAATCCACACGTAAAAACCTCTCCATGCACGTAAAAAATCTTTCACACAACCTCATATTTAGCGCAATGCTCTAATTTTTTGTGAACCTCATGAATTTTCCAATTCTTGAACTTCTGATCTCAAAACACCTCTTGCAAAAAAAATTTCATTCCTCTATTTCTCGCACTATGCCAATATTTCACGCACTGATTTACTTTTCACGCACCACTTTATTTTTCATATATCCCGCTAATATTTCACACAACCTTTATTTTTCGCACACCCAGCTGATATTTCGCACATCCTGATAGTATTTTTTGCACCACTTTATTTTTTTCGCAACTTTCAGATTTTTCACGCATCCTGCTAATATTTCACACAACCTTTATTTTTCGTGCACCTTGCCTAAATTTCCACGCACTTCATGCCTTTGCCATTTTTCATTGTTCTGACCTTGAATCATGCCTTGAACGCAAAATTCCAATCCGTCTTCAAAATTGTGTGCAACATTCATTTCCAAAAACACATTTCTTCATCTCCCGATTTGCAAGCCCTACAATTTGGCAAATACTGGAAAATGGTGCCACCTTAAACTGTACTTTGGAGCTGACTCCAGATTGTTCATTCCTTTTTCATTGATCTCTTAACTGCTTCCCATAACCATTCTTTAAATTTCATCAACAAATCCATTATCATGATATATATCCTTTGATAGACCAGATTTAGCATCGTCAGAGTTACAATGGATAGTACCGAAATTTACCTATCTTCCTACAACATCATTCCTTCCAATAAAAACTGTATATGACTTGCATCATCATTTCTCCACATTTCCTTCATAAGTATTGCATCACAAGTTCTCCTGACTTATGATATTTATGAAATACATATCAGCAAAGCATCGTCTGGTTTAGAAGTCCTTTAGGAATTGAATTGATTTATCTACTTTGACAACAAAAGACAATACTTTATAACAACAAACTCTTCTTACTTCCATATCCATCCAACTTGGTCCCAATAATCTCACCGTTTGGATTTTGTTGTCAACCAAGATCCATAAATCACTAAACATTTTACCCTTATGAAATTGATTACTTATCAACAATTCTAAGCCTATGTGTGCTAACTCATTATTGGAAACAAGAATTATTGACATCCAACCATGCTGTCCAAAAGTAGTGACTGTAAAATTTTATAATCAAATCTCTTCATCCTTCTTCAGAACGTCCTTAAAGATTCTAATTTAGCATTATTCACTTCTTTAACTTTCCTAGAAAACAAAATTTTTTCCTACAACCACTCCAACAAACATTTAGAATAGTTCACACACATACATGCTGGATTCACAGCTTACCCACAACTCCCCCTTTATGCATGCTTCCATAAGGATAGATTTATGCAATTATCCCCCTTGAAAACACTATCCAAAGGCAATATGAGAGTGGGGACAGAAACACATACCTTAACCTTGATGAGAAGGAGGTTGGACACCAATGTTAATCCTCAATTTTGAAAATAGTTCTTTCGGGAAAGTTTTTTTGAATATATTAGAAACTTGTTCAGATGTAGGAACATAATCCAAACTTAATTCATTCTTCTCCACCTGCTCTTTGATGAAGTGGTACTTTATATCAATGTTTTTTTGAACAAGAATTTTGTACCATATTTCTTGTAAGATTTATTTCACTATGATTATCAAAACCCAAGAGCAATGGTAGCTTTACTTCAATAAGTAGATCCTCCAATTGAGTCTTCATCCACATTAGTTGAGTTGCAGCTTGTGTAACAGTAAAATACTCAGCTTAAGATGTGCTAAGAGTTACTGAATTCTGTTTCTTGGTATGCCAAATAACACAACTTTTCCCTAGAAATAAAACTCCACCAGATGTGGATCTTCGATCATCAAAAATTCCTGCCCAATTAGCATCAGAATACCTGAATAGATCAATATTTCTTGAGCCATCATACTTGATTCCAAAATTTTTTGTGCCTTTTATATATCTAAGAATTCTTTTTCCAGCAATAAGATGTGATTCTTTAGAAGCACTCTGAAATCTTTCACATAAAGTTATAGTATAGACGATGTCTGGTCTTGAGGTAGTCAAATACAAAATACTTTCAATCAGCTTTTGAAACTCTTTCTGATCAACTTCCTTGCCTTCTACATCTTTAAACAACTTAGTTCCAACTAAAATAAGTGTGGACACTGGATTTTAATTTTCTATGCCAAACATCTTCAGAAGTTTCTTAGCATACTTTTCTTGATACAGAAAGACGTGATTCTTTTTCTATGAGATTTATAGCCCAAAAAAGTATTTCATTTCACCAAACATGGACATATCAAATAACTTCTTCATATCCTCAGAAAATATTTCACATTATCTTTCATCATTCCCAGCAAAGATAATGTCATCGACATAAACAATAACGATCAGTGAAAACTCATGACACTCCTTGATGTAGAGATTGCTATCAACTCTACCTTTCTTAAAATTCATCTTCTTTAAGCAAGAATCTAATTTAGAATACCATGCCCTTAGAGCCTGTTTTATCCCATACAAGTATTTCTTCAACCTAAACACATAACTTTCATTCTTTCCAATAAAAAATCCATCAGGTTGATCAGTGAAAACTTCCTCGTCAAGGTCACCATTCAAGAATGCGGATTTTACATCCATTTGAAAGATTTTGTAACCACGTTGTGCAGTAATAGCAAGAAAGATTATGATTGTTTCTAATATTTCCAGTAGAGTAAAGGTTTCATCAAAATCAATGCCTTCAGTTTGTGAATACCCTTTTCAAACCAATATTTCTTTGTTTCTTATTACTTTACCTTATTCATTCAGCTTGTTCTAAAAAACCCACTTTGTACCAATAATGTTCTTATTGTCCAACTTGGGTACAAGTTCCCATGTATCATTCTTCTCTATCTGATCAAGCTCTTAATTCATAGCATGAACCCATTCCAGATGATCAAATGCTCATTTGACATCATTCGGTGCAACTTTCGAATAAAGAGAAGTATGTGATATAGCATTAGTTGTTCTTCTTGTTTGAACCCTCTGATGTTTATCTCTAATAATGTTACGAGCCTCCACTTGTTTCCTCAGCCTAGGATGAGTTGTTTGAAATTCATCCTCATCACTTGAGATTTCTGAGTTTAATTACTCTTCTTGAGTACAATTAACACAGTCTACAACATTATCAGAGTTGTAAACAAAATCTTATCTATCCTCCTCAACTTCCACATCAACATATGTCCACTTTTATTTCTCAACATTTTCAACAACTTTTACATATAAAGAATCAATAATTATTCTTGTTTCTTTGTTGAGGCATCTATATCCTCTTCCTTCGGAATCATAACCAAGAAAAATTCCGTCTTCTTCTCTTTGCTCAAACTTTCCAAGGTTTCAACCTTTCTTATTTATAATGCATGGACTCCCAAAAACTCTCAAGTGTTTCAGACTTGGAGTTTTTCCACAGAACATTTCATATCTATTCATATCTAAGTTTGGCCTATAGAAACATCAGTTCTGAATATACACAACAATGCTCATGGATTGCCTTTAATAATAATCAGAAAGACTATGTTCAAGTAACATAGTTCTCCCCTTTTCCACCATAATTTGATTCTTTCTTTCAGAAACCCCATTTTGTTGAGGTGTGTATGGTGAACTGAAATGATGCCAAATTCTATGTTTCTTGAGGTAACTTTCAAACTCTTTATTCTTATACTCTACACCATTATCAGTTTTCAACTTCTTCACTGATTACTCACATTCCTTCTATGATTTCATCCTAAAACTCTTAAACATTTTCAGAGCATTTTACTTGTGACTCATGTACATAAGACAAGTAATGTGAGTAGAGTTATCAATGAATGTAATGAAGTACTTATCTTGATTTGTAGTTTGCTCACTCATTGGTTCATAGATATCAGTGTTTATGAGTTTCATGGGTCTTTTTGAGTGAATATCAACTCTCTTATGAATAGAGACTGTAATCTTTCCTTTCTCACAAATAGTGCAATACCAATCTATTCTTCTTGATAAATCAGGCATATCTCAGACACTATATCTCTTTGATAACTTGCACATATTTCTCTAACACATATATCCCAGCCTTTTATGCCATAACTAATTTTCATTCGCCATACCCTTGTAACAAAAGTTTTGTACTTCACCAACTTGGAACAAATTCTCTCTTGTACATTGGCCTCTTGTAATTATATTTCCATCATTTTCACTTTTCACAACAAATCCATATTTTCGAAAGATAACATTGTTGCCCTCATCACAGAGTTGTGACACACTAACCAGGTTATGTTTCATCCCATCAACATATAGTGTTTTTCTGGATTTTATCTTTTCTTTTCCAATAATGGCTGATCCAACACCTTTGATTCTTAGAACTTCATCAATTCTAAATGTCACTATTACTTCTTTGAAGTCTTTCACAGTTTTTAGTAGATTTATGTCTCCTGTCATATGAGAGGAACACCCACTATCAAGAATCCATGGACATTATCCTTTTGTAGCTTTCAAAGTAGTTTCGATAATGAGAGCTTTTTGTTCTTCCTTTTACTCCACTTTCTATTGTGATTCCTCCAATTTCTTAGCCAAGTCTATGTGTTCTGGCCAGACAACCATGAACTATTTCTTTTTGGACTTATCATACCTGTACCTTTTAGATTTTAAAAACTCTGGCCTTTGAGAATTATTTGGAAACTTTTGTTTCTCTGGTAACACACTAAGGCAACCCTTGGTAAGATATCTAGGTTGATCACATCTTTCAAAATAGTTTCTAGTGGTTGGAACCTATTATCAATTTTAACACCAATATTCTCAGATATCTTCTAAAATTTATTTAGAGGCTTTCTATTTTTAAATGATTGATTCCCCCTCAATACTTGTCTTTCAAAACTTGTGGAATAATTTTAATGTTGTTGGTTGAACTACCACATATTTTCCATGTGTCCGAATCCACCATAATACCGGCAATAACCATAGAAAAAATATTTTCCACTGAAACTTCTATACTGATCAGATTTGTGAACATACTTCTCAACAAACTTCGTAATAGGACTATGCTGACCATCAAATTTCATGTTTTCATTTGTAACTATCTTCCTCAGTTCAGATTTATCAGTACCAGAAGTATTGGAAGTCTTTCTTGACTCATGATTTTTATGAACTTTTGATTTTTCAGTATTGTTGACTTTAGCCACATACATGGTCTATACAACCTTGTTCTTATCAGAACCAGTTCCGTCTTTCATTTCAACCGTTGAAGGCAACTTTTGTGGATCCTTATTTGGTTGATTATTATCGGAACATTCTCCAACTTCTGAGATATATTTTTTGAAACTAATATTCATTTCTTTAGCTTTATAAAGTTTCTGTTGGACAAGTTCAAACTCTTCTAATTTTTCCTTCATCTTTACTTCAAGATGATCATTGTGATTATTTTCATTCTCAAGATAATTCTTTAGACCATCAATCTCCATTTATAAATTGATTCTCTCATCATGAAACATTCCTTAATTTTTTAATGTGGAATTTTCATTTATCAACTTCTTGTTTTCCGTCTCAAGTATTCCGATCTTTCTCAAACATTCCTTCAACTCTTCTTTTAGATACTTTTCAAGTTGAGTTTCTTCTTCTTCAGTACTACTGCTCTCAAAATCATCATTATTCACTATTTCAAAAAAGGTACTCTCTCTAGATTACTCAGTAATAGATTTTTCAGATCTAGTCTCACTATCATCATCTTCTTCACTTTTTTAAAACAAGATTATTATTTTTGATTTGAAGAACTTTTTATCCTTACCTCTTCCAGAATATTTTTCTTTTCCACCCTGTTTCATCCATGACCTTCTTGGTCTTCTGTCTTCTTTCATCACTATCTTCATCTTTCCATTTTTGAGGGCGATTAGCCACAAATTGGCCAACAAATTCACATTCAAAACATTTAAAAGGGATTTTCCCTTTAAATTTACCTATGTATCTTTTCACATTTTTAGAAACAAGGAGAGTATTTCATAAATTTTTTGACATACCTCATTTTTAGAGTCAGATTCACCAAATTTATCTTCAATAATTATTTTCTTCGACTTCTCGTTCTTTTCTGCCTTGAAAGACATTTCTATATCAGATTTTTCTTTTCACTTCATAGTCTTCTCCCTTCTCATTTCATATGTTATGATAGTGCTATTCAAATCATCCAGAGATAATGTTTCAAGGTCTATGTCTTCTAGTGATGAAACTTTACCATCAAATTTGTCAGGAAGAATTCTCAAGATCTTCTAAAAAATTATAGAATCTTCCAACTTTTCACCAAGATATCTGATCGTAATGACAATGTCATTTACCCTAGTAAAGAAGTCACCAACAGATTTAGATTCCCCCATTTTGAAGTCTTTATACTTCAGCCTCCAAATTTGTAGTTTTTCCTTATTCAATTTTTGTATTTCCTTCATAAATGTTCTTAAACTTATCCTAGATTTCTTTAGCTGTAGTCACACCTTTCACTGTTATAAAATCACTCTCAGAAAGAGACGAGAGTAATGGATTTTTAGCTCTTCCATCATTCTCAAGATTATTTTTATCAGCATAAGTAAGAGGAACCTTGTCATCAATAGAAGGAAATCCATCAATTGTAGTTTCAAGAACTTCATATCCAGGAGAAATAAGATATGACATCATTCTGTCCATCTATATGTGATAGTTCTTTCCATAAAAAATCGGAATCCCCTTACTATTCAGGAAATTTATATTCTCCATCACAACTTCTCTTCAAACACTTCAGCCAAGAATAAATGAAGGGAACCTATCCATCTGATACCAATTGAAGTTCCCAATTAGGATATAAGTATCACTGAGAGGGGGAGGGGGTGAATTAATGATGTCTTTTTCTTTTTATGTTTCATTCTTTTTGAATCAACCTTTGCCTCCTGTTAAAGATTTTCTTCTCTGCTAAACAAACACAACCACAGGAACACAAGATTTACAAGGTTCACTACTCAACAAGAGTAGCTACATCCTTGGTATGGTATAGAAATAATCTAGTACCACACAATCCACTAGAAAACAATACTTTTATGTGGAATACAACGAGTAGGATATACCCTTACACTCGTTTAACACTTGGAAAATAACCCACAAGTGTCTGTGTGCCCTATTAGCACAAATAGTGAATTACAATATTTCAGTGCTTCTTTACAATTGAACAAATTTATTCTCTATATTACAAATATTTACATTCTTACCCAGAATCCAGTAAGAACTATCTTACACACAACCGAATACGTGCGAAGACCACAATTTGTTTTCCGCGCAACATTTAGGGTACCTTGTGTTCAATTAAAATAGTTTTCATGTAAAAATTTCCTTTTGGGGTGGAAAAACTTTTTCGCACAACTTCCTTTTTTCACACAACATTTCAATTTTCGCACAACTTCCCACTTTTTCACGCCCCATTCCTCTTTTCATGAAAACCTCTTCATTTTCGCGCAAGTCACTTAGTGTGTAATTTTACGCACTTCAGATCTCGATATTTCTCTATGTGTTGAGCAACACAACATGAGAGGGGTCACCTCTTATTTATAGGCCTTTTTAACCCTGTGTGAAAACACTAATCCACATGTAAAAACCTCTTCATGTGTGTAAAAACTCTTTCACACAACATTATATTTTGCGCAATGCTCCAATTTTTCATGCACCTCATGCCTTTTCCAATTTTCGAGCTTCTGATCTCGAAACACCTTTTGCGTGAAAAAATTCATTCATCTATTTCGCGCACCACGCAAATATTTCAGGCACCACTTTACTTTTCACGCACAACTTTATTTTTCACGCATCCCACTAATATTTCACGCAACCTTTATTATTCGCACATCCCGCTGATATTTCGCACATCCCGCTACTATTTCGCACACCACTTTACTTTTCACGCACCACTTCATTCCTTTTTAATTGATCTATTCACTGCTTCCCATAACCATTCTTTAGCTTTCATCATGAAATCCATTATCGTGATATATATCCTTTGATAGACCAGATTTAGCATCGTTAGAGTTACGATGGAAAGTACTAAAACTTCCATATCTTCCAGCAGCATCATTCCTTCCAATCAAAACTGTATATGATTGGCATAATCATTTGTCCCCCTTTCCTTCATAAGTCTTGCCTCACAAGTTCTTCTGACTTATGATATTTGTGAAATACATATCAGCAAATCATCGTCTAGTTTATAAGTCCTTTACAAAGTGAATTGATTTATCTTCTTTGACAACAGAAGACAACACTATATAACAGAAAACTCTTCTTACTTCCACATCCATCCAACTTTGTCTCAAAAAAGTGAACCTTGTGAATCCAAAACTAGTACTTTGAGAGATTTACATAATTCTATTGCTCTAGAAGAAATTTTAAAACCATTATCAAGTTCTCTTCATGATCATTATTTAATCCAGAGTAGATGGGTATGTTGTCAATGAAGATAACAAAAAACTGGGCCAAGTATGGCTAGAATACCTCTTTAATCAAATCCATAGTCACAACTGGGGAATTTGTCACACCAAAGGGAATAAATAGCAACTCATAGTGTTCATAGTGACATTCAAATTCCATCTTTGGAATATCAGCCTTGGGACCCTCAACTGGTGGTAGCCAGACCTGAGATCAATCTTTGAGAACCATATCATACCTCATAACTGAAAAAAGAGGCCATTAATCCTTGGAAAGGTGAATTTTTTCTTTATTTGGTCCTCATTCAGAAAATGATAATCCATGTGAATTCATAAGCTTCTGTTTTCCTTTTTCAAAAACAACACTGGAGCTGCCTTGGCGGACACACTGGGTCTGATGAAACATTTATTAAGAAGGTCCTATAACTACAAATATATCTCCCAAAGATCAATAAGGGCCATGTTATATGCCAAAAAAGATATAATAGGGGTCTCAAAATTCATGTAAATGAAAAAAAATCCATCTCCCACCTCAGAGGTAGTCCTAAAAATTCCACGGGGAAGATTCCCATGTAATCCTCTTCAAATAAAGGAATCTAAATTCCGGAAGATCCTACTACACCAAGGGATATACTCACTAACTAATGGGTGATGGGAGGAATCCTCTTTCTCATAGGACCCACCTGACCTACCATGAAATCTCTATCACCATAAAAGAAGAATCTCATCCCATTAGTACGTAGAAATCAGACTTGTCTACTGTGAGAGTTAATATAGGCTTGTACCATGGACAATGAATCCATACCCAAGATGACGTCATAATGTTACATTTTTATGAAAAAAATGTACCACACGAACCTCTCTCCTCTAAGAGATAGCCCGCACTACCGACAGATAAAAGATAGAGAAGAAGTGTTCCCTGTAGGAATCTCTAAATGAAGTTGTTGGGATAAAATCTCAAATGGGAGAACCATATCTCACACCATGAGTATATATATAAAGGAAATACTAGAACCTATCTCTACTAACAATCAACCAAGAGTATAAGATAAAAAAATCATACTTCTTATCATCTTGTGCATTGTGGGGTCATAGACATCTGAAGCCAACAACTATCTGTGGCCCCGGCTGCCAACACCCTAAGCTTGGTGTGGGATGCCTGGTGGTGGTGGTGGAAGGATATCATAGAGGAATCCACCACCCATATCTCCTCATACTTCTCTAATAGCTTCTCCTCCTTAGGGAAATACCTGTCCTTTCTTAGGTGATCTATGATCATGGCGCTACCTCTGTCGTGACAGTCCATCAGTTATATTCTTGTGCTGCTCAGCATGTCATGTTAAGAAGTCTCACACCATGTGACCTCACCCTTCATAAGTAAATCTCCACCCCTCAGGGGGATACCCTGGTATTCTATGATGGATTTGACCAAGTTTATAAATTTGATCATTAAAGGATCTCCTACACCAATACCCTAACGCCTGGCATCTGCTAGTAGCTGTAGACAACTCAGCTCTATGGCACCCACTACTAGGTCCAACTATCCGGCATCTCTCTAATAGAAATATCTCTATCAACAGTGACCAATCTAGAACCCTGACATAGTTGGGTATATAAAATGTAATAATGATGTCTCAGATCTCTCTAAAGAGTCCCTAATCAAACTTCTATACTCGAAATTAGACATCCCAGATCATGTCAAGAGAGTACTATGTAAGGTCTACGAACCTTTCTGCATAATCATCCACCATCATCCATCCCTAGAGTAGATATAAAAGTTATCGAATCCTGAATGAACACAAGTAGAAGGGGTAGTACTCCTCATGGAGTAGATACTAAAAGTTGGGCCACAAGTATGCTGACTCATTGTCCCTCTTTGTAACAATGCTCCACCAACACTCAACTGCTTTGTGGAAAAGGATGGATTCCAGTGCAAACACCTTGTCCATCAGGGTCTGAACAAGCCTGAAGATATGGACCATTAACTCTAGAAAATCCTTTGCTGCCCGAGGATTTGTCTAAAAAGGGAACCTTAATTGTATCTAATGATGGAACTGATAGAGTGTGATAATACTGTATTCGTCCTCAACCTACTCTTCTAGAATAATATACTGCTTGATAGGTGGAGATGTTGATAATTGGACACATGGAGAAAGGGGATTGTCAGATAGACCCTAAACTAAGGTTTCATCACTCATCAGATCTTCATCATGAACCAAAACTAGTATCTTGGTGGGATTTTATCATTGTGTCATCTTGAGATTTACCAAGACACACCACCATCAAATGAGTATATATATCAATAAAAATGGGGAGATTAATCAAGACAGGTTTGTCAAAGACTCAATCCTATATGATTCATGCACCATTGATCCTTGTAACAAATGCCTCAGCATTCAGAGTCGAAAAGAAGATAGTCAGGGTCCTGGTGAATGGATACGTCAGTCGCTGCCCCAACACTGGATTCCCTATCCTGAGATCCACACTCGAGTCACCTAGAAAAAAATTCCCAAAACCCACCAAATCCTATTAAGGGGGATAGTAAGAACAATATCCCATGTAATGAACTTTATCTAATACCAACCTTTCATGACCCACCCCTAGATGAGGCTCAAGATAAAACTACCCTAAGCCCGCCTCTATAGGCTAAGGGGTGGCATCAAGTGCCAAAGGCACAACTAAGTCGAGGATGAATTTTCCTAAATACCTACACACACACATATCTATATCAATGAAAAAGTATTGAGGGAAAGAGTAAAAGATGCAACACTACTATAAACTAGAATAAGAATGCATGGACCTCTAGACAAAATAAAAAAATAGTAGTGTAAACTAAAAAGTAAATGGAAAAAATATACATCCAACCAAGAATATGTCCCAAACTAATAGAAAAATATAAAAGTAAACAACTGAGAGATCCCAACTCCTGAATCTAAAGCTACAAACACCCTACATGGTACAAGCACCCAATATTTCTAAGCTCCTATGTAGTCACGACCGACCTGTTCATCATATGAATAAGATATGATATATGTGTTTAAATACCATGCAAGGTGAGTATATACATACCCAGTAGGACACCCCAAAAGATGAAGGGGAATAATAAGGGACAAAATATGAAGAGAAAGACATTGTAAAAAAGATACAGTCAAAGAGAACAGTTCAACCCAACAACGATTGGAAGTAAGATCATAAAAACACAAGGAGATAAAAATGGGGAGTAAATGAACTACTGATAGAGTCTTCAATGCCTATAATAAGAGATTAGACTCATCTAAACATGAGAAGCTATACAAGGAAAGAACTTTTCTTACCCCATGTTTTTTTGCCTATCCTGGAAGGAGAGTAACCAAATAAATGTTGTGTATATAGAAGAAGGATATATATATATATGCTCAGTCAAATAATCCAAAAGGAGAGAGTAAGGGGATATCCATCTCATAGCTCAACCAAATATAAAGAGTATCCAATAGTTCCAGAAGTCCATCAACGATGCCCAACATCTCACACATCTATCTAGAAGGAACTATCCAAGTCTAACCATGCCTATTCCCTATAATTCATAGTTGAGGGACAAAAAATTCAAAGTGGAGGACCCACAACCTATTGCTTCATGGGGGTTCCACTCTGATCATTGAGGACCCATGCCCTAATACGACAGGAGGGTTTCACTTGGAAGGTTGAGGGCTCATGCCCATCCCGAATGGAGGGTGACACTCTAATTTGTTGAGAACCCCCATCCTGAAATCGTAGGAGGGTTCCACTCAGAAGGTCTGGGACCAATGCCTAGCTTGGATGAGGGGTTCCACTCTAAGTTATCAAGGACCCATGACCTTCCCTCCATGAGGGTTCCACTTGGAAGGTACCTAGTGATCCTACATGATCACGACCATAGTCAAGCATTGCCAAAGTAAGAACTATGCCTGTAACATTTCAAATCATATCTCTAAAGTTGCAACCAAGGGTTACATCATGTTATACATAGAAAAACACTTATAATATGATACTCACAGGCCAAAATACAACTTCAAATAAATTAGATACAAATCCTTGAAGTTTCCTCAAAAGAGGTCAATGGGTTACATAGAGTGTGAGGGGACCCACATGGCATGTGGTCCCACTCCACCACCTAGACATGTCCCCAGTTGGAACACACATCCATCCCATGTAGTAGAACATGAATTTTAGGTGGAATACACAACATGTATAGGCTAACCAAGATCGGGACGTGTCCTACTCACTGTGTCTCTTTACTTATATCCCATGTCCATGTACTTTAGTTCACAACTTGCTCCTCACTTGGGGTGCTAACCGTGTGACCTGACCATGTCCATGTACTCGGGTACATATTTGTGTACCTACCTATATACTCCCACATAGGATCCCACCCATCTGATCCATCAAACGGGTTGTCCATCTGGGGAGAGGATACACCACATGTAGAAGGATTACACACTATTTCATCCTTATCTTTTCCAAAACCCTAGTCACTACTGTTGAGGTGGATACACAATGTGTGTTCATCCTACTATACAACATGTAGTAGATTTTTCTCTAAAAATATAAGATTCAATTTCTGTTCCTGAAATCCATCTATCCGCTTTGATTTTATCCTCCAATTCACCTGAAAATGATGGATCTAGCTGATAATCATGGATATCAGCCATTGTTCTTCATAAAATGGATCCAATGAATATTTTGTGGTCTATCGAGCATTTTGAACACCTAAATTCATTCATGTCTTGGTTCCTTGATCCCAAAACACCAAAACAATCACCCACATCTTGAAATGATCCCAGATCTATGCTCACTTCATCATTATATTCCTTGTTCGTGACGCCGCTTTGAATCTGGGGTTTCGATCGTGCTTGGTACCTTCAAACATTTTAGAACTGGGGCAGAGGGATCCAATCGAAGATGAACGCAAATAAAAAAGGGGGTAAAACACTAAAAAATGTTTAAACATGTTGGACAAGCATTCTTAGAAAACAATAAATAATGGGGATCCCATTGTTAGATAATAATTGAAATTAATTGAATTTCAATACTCAAGTACATGCAAAGGCTGCAAATAAGGGATTAAATCAAATAACAACAACTGCTATTCTCAACTATTTAATGAAAGGAAATAAAAACACCAAATGATGAGTCCTATATTGATTATAGTTCATTATTTATTTTAGAACACACCTTCTAATGATCGATAAATTCTGTTGCGTTTGCTGTGTCCTGATTTTCTCTGATCTAGAGTTTCATCATCATTCGATGTGATCTACCAACAGAGAAGGGAGTAAGATCTCTGGATTTATCCTAGGGTTTATGTGACTAACTATAGAGAAATATTCTTGTTGATAATATTATAAAGTTATAATTTGTACTTAAAAAACCCATTAATTAATTTAATAATTAATTAACTCATTAAATGCACCACCAATGATTGAGGGGTCCAAATGTCCCGTACCAAACCATTTTATATCAAAAATAGGATAAAAAACATGTTCTGACTCAAACATGGTATTGGATTTCTGATCTGATCTACCATTTAAGATTTATCCCATTTTATTTGAAGTATTATTCATGAATAATATAAAATATCTTAAATATTTTTATAATATTAATTCTGGGTAGACCAAATCTCAGAATCATATGCCATCTTACCTCCATACTAAATATATATAAAAATATTTTAAATTATTACAATGGAAAAATGGATTTCCACACAATAATCACAATAGGTTCTGACCATTAGGGTCTAGTGTTACTTGTTATACAACATGGTTTGAAAGTAGACTAAGAAAGGCTAACAATTTAGAATATCTCTCTCTCTTCCCTAGTCATAACAATACTTCCATGGGAATACTCAGTTCACATAGATACATTTTGGAATCTCCCTTATTCTTCCCCTAAAAGGCTCCCTTAGTCCCTTTTATAATAATAACTTTTTATTCCAAGACATAATCTAATGTTCCATTTGCCTATGTTATGCACACACACACCTATGGTCTCTCATGTGATACTCATTACTAAACATATAAACATCAAAATATGCCAATTTTTTTTAAAAAACATTCCTATAATCATAAAATATTTATCAAGATAAAACCATTTTAAAAAACCCATTATAAATCCTTTTATAACCATAAATACTCCTTGAGACATTTTATCAAACATATCATATGCATTTAAATAATTTCCTTTGCTAAAATCCACTTTTACACACCAAAATGAAAAAACATTCCATGATTCCGTAATATGTGGAAAATTCATCCTTATTTATAGTAAATAAAGGAAATTAAAAAAAACAAATAAAATAAATAATTAAAGAAAATTCATTGAAAACCACCCTTAAATAGAGACTCCTACCATGATACCAAACAAAAATGTGTCACCTTCAATGAAAACCACACAATTCGAGTAAAATAGGCCCTCACACACATAATACATAGATAAATAAATTAATACCAAATAAAAAACCCTAGGTTTATACAAATCATAATCTAGGATTTTCGTATTCTTTAGAAATGGAAGAACAATGAAGAATAAAGTGGAAGAATGAATAAATGAAGATAAATCCTATCATACCTTGAAGTAAATAAACCAAGAAAGCAAGGAATCCACTAGGATCCAATTAATGATCTCTATAAGGTAAGGGAGAGGGATTTCCACTTGTTGGAGAAGAAATGAGTCCAAGGGGAGATATAGTTGACAATTGAAAATGGTAAAAATCCATTTTCTAAAGACCTAGATAAACCACATGGTTAAGAAAACCATATGCCAACCTTACAGGAGCCACTGTCTCCCAAAAAACAATCCACTTTGTTTTTATAAACACCCATGTGATTAGAAAAACCATGCCTAAGACTTAAAAATCCAAAATTTCCCCAAACATCCCCTCTCATGGTAATCTTTATTGTTTCTACCAACCATGCGCTACCCACACAGAAGGGTTCATTTCCATAAAAACTACGGGTTTTAACCTTAAAATCTTGAAAACTCAAATAAAGAATCAACAAATAAATAAATATTAAAATAAGATTTATTAGTGAGCCAAAGAGTTTCATAATTCTCCCTACCATGTCCCTTTATTATCCTATGAATTATTTAAGGCACTTTAGAAGAAAATAGATGAAGTCACCAATTCTTCACTAAAACTTCCCACTCTAACTGTTAGGTCAGATCAGGTGATGATAGATAGTATATAGAGATGTGAATAGACTAGATTAATAATTTTAGTGAGATAAAATTATTATCATATTTAATTAATAGGGTTAATTTTTCATTGGAAAAAATGAATAAACACATGGAAAATTTAAAGCGGTTCAGTCCAAATTAGACCTAGTTTACTCTTGTACGTCTATAATCTATGAGAGATACATTGTACACTAAATTTATTATTTTAGAGAAATAATAACCATATTATAGTTTACTTTTTATAGTTGAATTATAACCAATACACTACCTTTTATATGGATAGTCACAACCCAAAGAATCATGACATTAGAATCTAGGAGTCACAACTTGAAGAATAAAATAAATATTTTGAATGTAAAATTGTAAAAAAAGTGTGAGAGCATGTGTAAAATATAAGAAGTAGCGTTAAAAATACAAGGAACCATTATGAAATAGAAGATAAACAAAAGAATCATAGGTATTGGTTGTTGAGTAATGTATTTGGATTTCTAATAAAGGTAGTAATAAAAGTCATAGAACTTTTCATTCATCACTTGAAAATTCTTTCTAGCATATGAAATTTTTTTCTCATAATACCTCGTTTTTATAAAACTTCAAATTTCAGAGTAAATAACTTTTGGTTATCAAATTTTTTTTCTCATAAATTGCGTACTTTGAATGTATCCTGAATCCTTTAAATTGGATATATAATACTAACAAGCCAATATCTAACTGGGTAAATTAATTCAAATTAAACTTCATAATTATCTAAGAGAGATAAAATTATCATTGAAAAAAATAATAAAAAAATCATAAAAAAATCATAAAAAAATCATTTGGATTCAAAATGTAAAGACTAATTAAAACTAATTTTATTTACTTGTTAAATAATTAAAATAGTCTCTATAATAATAGGTTAAATAAATCCCATAAAAAATATAATACTAATTGAGTGTCAAAATTAAAATTTCAAAATACTTTCTAATTTCATGAAATATGTAAATATTCAAAATTTAATTATAGTAAATGTATATATATAAATAAAGAAATAATTTAACACTCATTAAATATATTTAAAATATACTAAAAAATTATTCCTGTGGATTCAATAAAATACATATGTATTTTAGATATTAATAAAATACATAAAACAATTAATATAAGAATTTAGTAAATTAGATTATAAAAATTAAAGAAAAACAATGTGTTCTTGAAATTTCTAGATTTTTGTTGAATAAATAAAGTATTAATCAAGGGATAAGTTACAAGTAACTATAATCTATATGACTAGAGTTGATTAACTTATATTTCCATCAAAGCATGCAGTCAATTAAAGTAGTCATTCAATCGATGTATTTGACATGTGAATTTTAAAATGTGCAGTCACTTAAGATATTGTATGGAGCACAGTTGGATAAATATTAAATATGTGGTAGGTTCAATTTTCATGTGAACAAAAATAACACACTATCATTTGAGTTACTATATTAAGTACCATCGGTCATCCAAGATACCATGAATGATCAACTTGTGGTTGATGTGCAACATTTGATAGCTTTGATTTGGTATGATTGGAGGACTCTTTAAACTACAAATAAATTCCACATTATATACATCCTTTATCCAATATGAATTTGAAATATAATCATTTTGTGATAGTGTTTATTAGTTCTTATGAAGATCTAGGATGATATAAGTAGGAGAAACTGATACTATATACGTGCAACCAGTGCAGATCATGTAGTGGAAGGAGTGTCACATGATGTAGAGTTGTTTTTGTAGACTGCATGAATGTGTAGAATTAAACATACATAATCTTTATATCTCATGGTAGGTTTAGTATTTCATTAAATCACTTGAATATATACAAATTCAGTAACTTAAAAGGATAACTCATACAATTACTTTATAAGATACCCTATAATGTCAATCGAAATAAAAAAATTTGGTGATTTTTAGACCATCTAAAAAACATATTTAGACTTGGGTAAAATTAAATTAAATAAAGATAAATTCAACCAATGGATCAAAAAACTCTTCAATACTACTTTTATAGGGAAATAAATAGTTTAAAATAGTAATAAATATAATTAGAAATCTACAGAAAAATAAATGAAATATTAAAGATATTTGGTCAAGTTTTAGAGAATCCTAATAGCAATTTCAACATTAATTGCAGTTAAATTAAATATATAGAAATATATTATATTTTCATCATAACATATGGTGTTCAATTCTAAGGTCAATAGCTAGAGTTATCATGGAAAAATAGTAGCAATATTATTATGAAATTTGTAGAATTATTTAAATATTGTAGAGGAATTGGTTATTTTTGGAGCACTAAAATGACAATTTAAAACTTCATTTTAGTTGAAATAAATGTAAATAAATATATTTTATATGTAAAATAATTGGTTTCATGAAAATATGAGCTATAAAACTCTATTTATCATATAATAATAGAAGAAAAATCAAATCTAAAAATTATTGTATAACAAAAAACATGTAGCAAGTTCAGAAAAAAATGAAAAAAATCCAGAGACTAAATTTTAACTTTTCCATAGTTGAATAAAATGCATAAAATCATATTATATTTAATATTAAATAATAATTATAAAATCCTAAGAAATATATCTCAATACATAGTAAAAATATGTCAAGGAATTTTAAAACCAATTTCTTGAAATTTTGATTAACGTGTAAAATTAAAAATATTATGAGGAATTGGAATATTCAAAACATGAAATAAAAAAAATCCCAAAACCCAAGTCTCACGGATATCTCCACCATGAGTTTAAATCACATGGGCCAATGGGATTGACATATCATGGAGTACCTTTTTATGATAATCTAGGATATGAACATGATGCTCCACAACAGTAGTGTCAGGTCCCATATCAAAATATTCCCACTCTATTAGATGAGACAAGTCTGGATGAACCATCTTCAACTAGGATACATGAAATAAATTATGAAATGAGTCTAAATGTTGTGTAAATTACAACCTATAGGCTAAATTCTTAATATTCTCCCTAGTCTGAAATGGCTATAAAAATTACTATAATTTTACCTTCTTTCCCAAGTGAGGATTTCCCAATCAACTGGATACCTAGAGGAACACTTGATCACCAAACTCAAACTATAATGGTTGATGGTGATGATTGTGAAATAATTTCTAGTGACTATAATATATTTCTAACCTCTTTTAATCACCTAAACTTTCTCAATCATATTTTAGATAAGACTTGATACCAATATGGAATGATCATCTAGCTTTGCCCATCAAAAAGGGGACCAAAATAACCACCCAAAAAATACCTCAAAAGGGTCCTTATTGATTGATCCCTCAGGACTATTTTTAAGAAAATTCAACCAATGATAGATACATTCCCTATAAACCCCTTAAGTAAAGAATACAATAACAAATCATATCCTAACGAATCTAGATTGCATGACCAGTTTTACTATCCATACATAGATGATAAGTTGTGCCCATGTATAAAAAGGTTACCATGGATTGTTGGAGACTCTTATATAAAAAAGAAGTTAAAAATTAATCCTAGGATGAAATTTATATTTTGGGTACAACATAAAGCACAATTATCTCTTTGACATTAAAGTGTTAGATCTCTTCTATATTCATCAAATCCCTAATGGGAATAAAATGGGTTAATTTAGTCAATAAATCTATAACCACCAATATAACATCTTTCCCACTAGGAGTATGAGGTAGACAGATCAAAATTTCCTTGGATATCTCATCCCACTTCTATATAGAAATGGGAAGATGCTGGAGCATCCTGGTTGGCCTTTAATTATCAGCTTTGATCCTTTGAAATGTAAAATACTAGGTTAAAAAATCCTCAAATGAACATCTTATATCAAGAAACAAATAAATACTCTTTAGTTTATAAAACATATTAGTATCCCCTGTTTGAATATACAAACTAGAATAATTCCCATCAAGTATCACATCCCACATCAAGGTCAAAGTAAACACTAACCACTTCCTAAGTAATAGGGTACCATTGGGACACCAAGTGAAATCACTAGAGGTCTCCCAAACATTTAAGACTCCACTAATCTGTGGGAAGTTAGGTTATGATTCATTCACATTGAACTCGATCAGCAGGAGGGGATATGATCGAAAAAACTATTAAAGAACACCTTCTATATATACTCCAACACCTCCAAACTCAGATAAAAAAACAAACCCATCAAACTATACTCATACACTAATTATTTAACTACTTGTATCAATAATTATTTTCTCAAAGAAAAAAAAACATTCCCCTTCCTGAGGTTATAAGTGATATCAAAATCAAAGTTCATAAGCATCTCTACCTGAGGTTAAAGTCCCTTTGGTTAAAAATATACATTAATCTATTTTGATATGAATAAAAAATGAAACACTCCCAAGAGATATAATGATGAAAAGTACTTAAGGAATGCATAAAATTTTCCAAATATAGGATTTGGGTAGGTAAATTACTCTTATAAGAGCATAAAAGAAAAGAGATATAAGCCACTACATGATCATCTTGCATCATCATACATTGAACCCCGCACCTGAGGCATCACAATACATTGTATACCCCTTAGGAGAATAAAAAAGAATAAAAAATAGAGATAATTTCAAATGAAACTAAAGACCATAAAAATAATTCTACAACTTCTCACTATAATCAATATCCAACCATTTTCAATTCAATGCTATCAAGGGAAGAAATATTCTAGAGAATTCCCAAATAGAATGACTGTAATATTCAACCATAACAAAAAAACTCTTGATCTCAAACACATTATTTGGATGATCCTAAGACATGACTACTTGGATCTTCATAGGATATACTAAAATCCCTCTCTTAAAAATCACATGACATAGAAACTTACCCTCTTGAATGAAGAACTCAAACTTGGACAACTAATCATACATGTGATGCTCCTTCAAGGTTCCCAAAACAAATCTCAAATGGTATCCATGATCCTCATCTATATTGGAATACCCCAATACTTCATCAACAAACATGACTATGAATGAGTATAAAAAGCGATGAAATATTTGAGTCATAAAATCTATAAAGATTATAGGAGTAATGGTGAGGAAAAAAAATATAACCAGATACTCGAAATGCCCATACCAGCTCCTAAAGTTAGTCTTAGGAACATTCTCCTCCCAAACTCTCAAATGATGGTACCCAGACCTTAATTATATTTTTGAAAACCACTGGGCCCCTATGAGTTGACCAGAATGATCATTGATTCAAGTAAATGTTTATTTGTTCCTTATGATCACTTGATTTAACTTACAATAGTCTATGAAAACTTGGAGACTTCTATTTTTATTATTTGAAAAAATAAATGGCGACAGCTATGATGATTAACTGGGATAAATAAATCCATTTATTTTATAATTCATAAAATTAATCTTTAACTCTTTCAACTCAACAAGATCTATCCATTATGATGGTAAGGAGACAAGGATCATCCTAGGGAGAATATTGATAGTAAAAGCAACCACTTTCTTTGGAGGGAAAAAAATCATCAGTAAAACCCTAAGGTATTGGTCCAAAAACACTATAATAAAACCACAAAAATGATTATCTACAACATCAAAGAACAACCTTGAAAACTAATATAGAATCACACCCACATCAAGAAAAACACGTCCTACACTCCCTAACCTTAGATCCCACTCACATTAGAAGATTCTAGTGCTTCATTTAAGAGATAAACACCAGAACCTATGGTGTTAATATTCAATATTTTCTTTGAAATTGACCATACAATCCATAATGATGATGGTATCAAAAAAATACTGGTCAAACATGAGGAACTCCCACAAAAATTCTATATCAGTGATTGAAACATGAAACTACGGGCACTTAAAACCTTACTCCTTCTTTCATCCCAAGGGGGTAAGTAATTCCATCACAAATAAAATCAAATCTTCTTGTATACCCAAGTAATAAATCAATATTAATGTTGAAAAAAATAGTAAAAACCCATATAAAATAAGGTTAAATTAATAAAAGAACAAATAAACACCGTACCTCTCACGATGGATGTCCTGGAATTAAATTTCTCAGGTGCCACATTTTCTAGATAGAGACACCTTGACTCATGAAATCCCCATTCCTTCTTAGTTAGTTAAGGATCCCCTTTAGACTTAAGGTGAGATCCCACATCCTTATAAGTATCTAATTGCACATACGAACCATTAGAAACCATTAAAAAACTATACTCCCTTGAAGAAAAATCTTGTAGAATCACCAAAGATGACCCAAATTCCCACACCGATGGAATGTCCTTAGAGACTCTATAAGATCAAGTTTGTTATGGTTTGACATCCCACACTGGTAGTAATTATTCATCTTATAACCAGAATAAATCACTAGAGCTAAACCAGATGATTTCTAATCTCCCTTTCTTTTACTCCTATGAGGTTCATCCCACTTTGTCTTCTGGATATAGGAAGACATCTTGATATCAAAACCTTTAGAAGAAACCCTAATAAGACTATTTTACCCTACTATGTTTTCCTCCACCATAACCACTTTATCTAACACCTCAAGATAATTCGGTTGGAAAAGAAGAATAAGTATTGATATTATCTTGTACTTTAACCTGATTTGAAAACATCTCAGCTTGACACGTAGTCCAACGTCCCCTGTAAAAATACATGATCATGGATTCCTGACTAGGATATCCGAATGGTGTAAGTTACTCAATAAATAGAATCTTGTGATTTGGTCTGGAATATTTGTCATATAATTTATTCCATTAATTATTCAATTAAGAACCCAATCACATCCTTGAAATTCCTAATTTTGAATCTAGGTATCACTCTGGGTTTCTTAATAACTGACACCTTACAAGCCTATCTTAGGCATTCCTCATGGGAATATTAGTATCACTCTAGGTGTGGTATAACATCATTTCCATTCAAGTACATCATTTCTAATCCAGTAAGGGATACCAAGTGTCACCCATGGAAAATATAATCATCTACCCACTGATTCTATCCTTATCAATCCATAAGATGTCTAAGTATCACTTGGGTGTATAATAGCTTTCCCCCACGAGTCCTTCCTTGGCAGTCCACTAGGGAATCCAAGTGTCACAAAGTCGTAATCCAAGTAAAATCTAAATGATTCCATCCTTGGAATTTGTATATAAACCTATGTGTCAGCCAAGTCATACAAGCATTCAATCAATATCAGGAAATTAAACCAAAGGTCTTCACTATGATCAACTCACACAAATTTCACCCCAGAAGATGTATCAAGGCATATATCAAACACAATTTCAATACAAATCATTTAATTGTGTAGACTAATAATTGTGATCAATGCATTTAAATATCACTTCACAAGGTGGATCAAAGAATGGTATAAGATTAAAAGGAATAGAATCTTATTTATATCAAATGGAAATTTTATTACAAGGGGAATCTAATGATTAAACACCCAATTAGATGAAAAAAGTATAGGTACATTCCTTCTATTCTATTTCATTTATCAATTTAATTTACAATTCATTTTAAAAATAAAAGCTTCAACCGAAATTCCCAAGAAATGGGTAAAAAGTAACACCCTAAGTAATATAGATTAAATAGCCTCCCACAGTGGTCCAATTATCTAAACAACACATTGAAGGAGTGTTTCCAATTCAAGGTTCCCAAACTCTATTCATTAATCAACTGGTTCCATTAGTTACATAGGTAATACCTATCAATTTTAACCAAGGATAAAAAACCATTTCAAGGGTGTCACTCTGATAAATGGGGTGATTCATAATGATATATATATAACCACTTCGACTTTAAGGAAAAATAAAGAGACTAAAAATGGTTAGTATGTGGAGGATAGATCGTCTAGTATCAGCTCCTGCTTTTACTCAAATTGGGAGAAAATCAAAGAACGGATGAGAACCCTGAAATTAAGTCATACTATCTTGCACCTAAATAGTGAATTTGATACCAAAAAAACAAGTAATTACACAAAAAGGATCTAGATCTTACTGAGGTTGATTCGATGCTTCTAAAGGATCTTGATTCTGAACTTGGATGAAGGAGACCTCCCACTTCCTAGAATAGTCATAAAAAATGAGGTATCTACCAAAGGTTTTATCCGACAGATGAAAAGATGGAAATTATGTTTGAAATAAGAATTAATTATGGAAAAATGGTTAATTCACTAAAATCCCAGGGTCCCACATTTTGGCTGTAGGGTTGAAAAAATGTGCACCCTTTACTATAAGAAGGGGGAACTTTTCATAGTTTGTATGATCAATTTGACTAACCTTTCACAAACTATGTCTCATAATACTATTAAAAACGGTATACATGACCACATGATTTTGTGACTAAAATAGCTTAGTTTTTCTAACCATGTGGCCTGTAGGATTCCACTTTCCATACTATAATGGTCTGAAGTAATAGTGCAACCTGCCCTTCATTGTTTTTTAATAACCATGTGTAATCCTCCCCCAATCGATTTTCTACTCTATGAACAAGCCTTTAAAACCTCTGATACACCCATGACCTCAAAGGGTATTCACATTAGGTTGTATTAAGATATTTAAATTGAGAATTTATGTAAAGTAAATGTAAAGATCCGAAAATTCCATGGAAATTTTTTACTTAAATTCATGGGATTTTTACGAGTCTGGAAAAATTTAAAGCACTTGATTCCGATTCCCGGTTTTCCAGGAATCAATTTCTAAAGTTTTGTTCGAGTACGTTCCATAAACGTGCGAGCAGGATTTTATAACTTTTGAACCAGTGCTTGGAACTAAAATCCGAGGGCACCATTGAACTCGCAGCGTCGGTGATTGCTTAGTGAGGCCTTAACTACAGTTGCATTCTAATGAGAAAGGAAGTTAGATTTTGGGGTTAATTAAGTTAAATAAAAATAAGAGTTAGCTTATTTTTATTTCTTGGTGGTTAAAACCTCCAAGAGGAGGTTAGTGGTGGGGCCCACCCACACATAACCTCCCTTGGGAGGATATTCTTGGTGGGGCTCATAGGGGCTTTAAACCCCCTATATCCCCCCATTTGTGTGGGATGAAACTCTTCACCTTCCCCCTTTAATTTGATGTTCCAACCCTCACCATTAATTAATTAAACTCTTTCTTTTAATTAATTGGCACCCATTTGAATTCTTTTGAATTCTTACCAAAACTTAAAATAATAGATAATCTATTATTTATTTTGGTTGGAAATCCTTTTGCTTGAAGCTTAAGAAGGACTTGGAGAACTCCATCCTTCCAACAAAGAATGCCACTCACCAACGAAGAAAGATGAACTCCTTCATCATTCTTCAACCGTGCCAAAAGAGAAAGAGCTGACTGCAAATAACACCGAAGACGCTTCTTCCTCAGTCTCCTACCACAGACGTTTTCTGACGTCAACAAATCGATATCCTCTCTTTTTCCGACATCATCAATGAACAATGAATATGAGGTAGGGGTTTTGAATTGTTTTTTTACCCGTTCTACGTCTTTCAAATTATGGGATGTGAATCGCCGGTTATATCACTGTAACGAGGAGGGTTTGGAACGCACGAACACGGCCCGAACCTCTCGGTTTGTTGATCTCATTTGTTGATGATGGCGGTGGTGCAACGACGCCTCAGGAGGAACGGACCGCGACGAAGCAACGACGGCCAGCGACGGGCCGACCACAAAGAAACCGATGACGCAAGGCCGCCGGTCGCCAAGAGGGCACGACACCGTCATGCCGCGTGGAAGGAGAGATGAGGCAATGACATGCCTCAGCGGAGGCACGCGACACCATCATGCCACGTCGGTGGAGGTGGGAAGTCGCGCCCAGGGCGGGCCACGGTGGAGGGGCGCGGTGCCATCACGCTGCACCAGTGGCATGGAGCGGTTGGCCGCTCGGGCCAGCTGGGAGGAGCGGGATCCCGTCGGGTCCCGCGTGTGATGGACTGACGCCACATGGCGCCAATTTAGGTTCCACTAGAACGGTTCAACCGTTCGGGTTCCAGGGGGTGCGTACCTCCCCCTGGGCATGGCTAGGGAAGGCCGCCAGGCCGCCATTGGCCAGGCCACCCTCGGCCGGGCCGCCCTCGGCTGGGCCACCCTCGGGCCGGGCTACCGTTGGCCGGTCCGCCGTTGGCCGGTCCGCCGTTGGCCGGTCCGCCATCGGCCGGGCCACCCTCGGGCTGGGCCGTCCATCAGTATGGGATGATCCTTCAGGCTGGGCCACCCCCATCAGACCAGTTTAGACCTGCGGACCGGGTCAGACCCACAAACCGGGTCGGACCTCAGTCCGAACCCGATTGGCCAGTTTACACCTTTTTTCCCATATCCTGGGCTACGGGTGTCCGATCGACGAACCGTCTGTGGCGGAAAAAATCTTAGAATGAGAAGGTACTTTTGGAATACCCTACTTGAGGTTTAGACATAGTTGGGGTATGGTTGGGTTGGTTTTAACCTAAAAACCAACCGGGCCCATCGAACAGAAATGCCAATAATTCACAGACCGGGCATCCGATTGATGTACCGTCTATCGAGTTGAGTTCCTTATAATGAGAAAGAACTATGGGATACATCAACTCGAGACTTCCTAGTAGTTGATGTATTGACACTTAGCTCGATGATTGGACCCTCCCAGAATCGAGCGTGCTGTGTGCGGGAACCCTATGGCTGGCTATGATTGAGATGATATGATCCTACGTGGACCTACTACTATACCAGGATCCTCCGTGGGTTCGACAACGATGATACTGTACCAGGATCCTCTATGGGTTTGACAGTGACGGTACTGGACCGAGATCCTCATTGGGTTCGACATCGATGACTTCTGTACCGGGATCCTCCGTGGGTTCGATAGCGCTGATACTGTTCCAGGATCCTACGTGGGTTCGATAGAGGAGATGATTCAGTGGCTACATCTAATAATCTCTATCCCTCTACATGAGTTTTATACCTTTGTGAGATGAGTCTCAACTTCCGGTTTTATCATTGAGATGGTTGACTTTACTTCTTTTGTGGAATGGGTGGTGCTTGAGAACGAGTGTTAGAGCCGGACTGGTTGTTAACTTAGGTATATGTATGGGAATATACCTAAGAAGGGATGGTTGATACTTCGTGATTGTATCTTACCACTGTGATTTTTTATTAGTGGATTTTAAGAGACCTTCGGGGGCCTCAGGGTCCCTTATTGAGTATTGTTATACTCATCCCAACACGGGCTTCGCCTGCACCTTGTTGTGTTATGTGCAGACGACGATCAACAGTGATCGAGGCTGAGGGAGACGGACAAGAGGCTGCTCGGAGCTGGACTAGACGGTACATACCTCAGGGAAGAGTTATTCAAGATCTGTACCTACCCTTCTGGTAGGATTTTCGGTGGATGATCCAGGAGATGTTTTCACTTTTTACTTGTACTTGTACTTGTTGTTCAGTTGGATTCGTATACTGGGCCACTTTCTTTCAGCACACCTATTTGTTCTATATTAGTACTTGTTGCTTCTACTGCTTGTGTTCAGACTATGTGTGTTACAGGTTTAAAGGCAATGCCTTCCCTTTTTATTAGGGATTCACCTTTGGTGCTAGTCGCCAGCCCTTGGCCTATGGAAGGCGGGCTTGTGTTAGTCACAGCATGGGCCCTGAGGACGGGTCGTGACAAATTGGTATCAGAGGAGTCGGTTCTACCGTATAACTTGGACTCTGATTATTTTAATGTAAATAGTGTTAAATGTTTTGGCTATGGTTATCAGTTTAGGGAAACCGGTGTTGGTGCGGCGGCCTACGTATCCATACACTAGGACTTTGACTTCTAATTTCCGACTAAGGGCACGAAAACACTGATTGCATGTGTATTTCTATTAAAAAGTTTTCTTCGTGATTACATTGTTTCATCTCACTAGGTATATTTTTTTGACCGTGGATCACTTGTTTCTTTTTAGGATGGCCCCATGTAGGTAGCCAACCAGGGTTCTGAGTTTTTTACGAGATGGTTTCCCACCGAGCGATGAGGCCTTAGTGTCGGGCCCCATCACAACGGAGGTACTAGAAGTACCACTACCCGCTGGGTCACCGATACCACCAGCTCCAGTAGTAGAGAGTGCACTCTTTCTGAGTGCATTGCACGAGTTCCTGCATTAGAGGCCTCCTAGGTTCAGGTGAGAGACAGACCCACAAGCAGTTGAGGATTGGCTGGAGGCAGTTGTGAGAGTTTTCAGATTGGTAGGGACACCAGACGACCTCATGGTGATCCTTGCCACTAGTCTCCTGTAGAGAGAATTAGGTAGATGGTGGAGGCTGATGCTCTAGGTGCATGACAAGGAATCACTACTCCGGAAAGACTTCGAGAGCCTGTTCCAGGCAGTGTTTTTACTAGCCACCATTCATGCGGTGTAGATATAGGAGTTACTACATCTACAGTAGGGTAGCATGATGGTAACTCAGTACTCAGTGAGGTTCACCGACCTATCACGATACTCCACAGATATGGTATAAGACCCATTATTCATGGCCCGGACCATCAAGCAAGGACTCATGCATAAGATCAGGTCTTTGATAATCTCCCTCAGCATTCCAACACAGGTGGGGGTGATGGAGCGTGCCCTTCTTGTGGAGAGTTTTCTTACTGAGTAGTCACCAGCAGTGAGATCCACCACAAGGAGACACCTAGTGGAGTCTTCTACATCCAGCAGTAGACAGACATCACAGAGGTCCAAGAGGACCAGGCCATCAGGTGGGAGATCCCAAGATACAAGGTTCGGTTGTGAGGGGCACATGAGACAGAGCCAGCCATACGAGGAGCAGGTAGTTCTATGCGTGCGGTGGGTAGGGTCCCATGGCTCGTGACTACCCGAACCACTATACAGATGAGCAGTAGACATTATAGGGACCTCCCAAGAAAAGGTATAGGTTTGATCGTGGTGGTCCGCCGGGAGCAGGCAAGAGTGGCAGAGGAGCTGGTCGAGAAGTAGGTGGTGGACGACGTTTTGAGGTCCTACCACCACCACCACCACCAGGAGGTCCACCCTGACCATAGGGAGTTGGAAGACAGGGGCGAGCTCAGCTCCCGACAGTCGAGGCCTATGACCACGGTGCATCTGAGATGATTCTAGGTACTATCTGTTTCTAATCCACCCTTTCTGAAGTACTTATAGAAACATTTGCATGTCATTATTTTATTGCCGCTGCTCTCGTTCGGAGCTCGGAGATTCCGACAGAGCTGTTGGCTTGATACTTACGGCTGGAGACTCCTACGGGAGTAGACTCGACGATTACGCACAGGTGCCGACAGTGTTAGATTACTCTAGGAGGTGAGATCTTTGGCTGTGATCTCTTTGTAGTGGCGTCGAGGCCTTATGACGTCATCTTGGGTATGGACTGGTTATCCATAGTTCATGCTCAGATTGACTTCATTAGGAGGAATGTGTTGTGTGTCCGCAAGGATGGGATGGGGTTTACCTTCACTGGTGAGAAGGGATCCTTTGCAGTGCAGGATATACTTACCCAGAGGAGGGGGCATCCAATCACACATCAGTTGGCTAGCCTCATTCTCGGAGCAGTTGATGTGCGGAGTCCGAGTTTTCCTATTGTGGTGGATCAGTATGCGGATATCTTCCCTGATGACGTTCCAGGACTACCTAATCACAGAGAGGTAGACTTTTACATTGACTTATACCCCGAGATGACAACGATATCCACTCCAACATATCGGATGGCTCCCGCGGAGCTTTGTGAGCTCCGGGTGCAGCTGGAGGACTTGTAGGGGAAGGGATTTATCCGACTCAATGTTTCACCCTGGGGATCCCCGATTTTGTTTTCCAATAAGGCGGATGGGAGCTTGAGTCTATGTGTTTATTATCGGTTCCTGAATCAGGTGACAGTGAAGAACAAATACCCACTCTTGAGGATTGACGACCTCTTTGATCAACTGAAGGGAGCACGTTGGTTCTCGAAGATAGATCTTCGGTAGGGCTATCACCAGCTTAGAGTAAAGGATGAGGATGTGAAGAAGACGACCTTCAAATACCGATATGGCCACTAAGAGTTCTTGGTTATGCCATTCAGTGTAACCAACACACCAGTAGTGTTAATGGGACTCATGAACAAGATCTTTCAGCCATACCTTGATCGCTTTGTGGTAGTCTTCATCGATGACATTCTGATCTACTCAGCTTCCGAGGAGTAGCACGCCTACCATTTGTAGGTAGTACTGGACACACTCCGAGAGCACCAGCTTTATGGTAAGCTATCGAAGTTCTAGTTCTGGATCCAAGAGGTACACTTTCTGGGACATGTCATCTCAGAGGATGGAGTTGCAGTGGATCCATTGAAGATCGAGGCAGTACTTTCTTGGGAGCCACCCAGGAGTGTAATGGAGGTACGGAGTTTTCTGGGACTGGCTGGGTACTATCGGAGATTTGTGGTAGACTTCTCTAGAGTTGTATCACCACTTTCAGCATTGAAGAAGAAGGGGAAACCCTTTGTGTTGTTAGAGAGATGCCAGCGGAGTTTTCAGGAGCTGAGGCAGAGGCTGACTAGTGCGCCCATCTTGAGGCTACCGAAGGAGGGAGTCGGGTACGTAGTCTATTGCGATGCATCATGGACCAGGCTTGGATGCGTCCTGATGCAGGAGCGAGTAGTGATAGCTTATGGTTCTTGTCAGCTAAGATAGCATGAGTAGAACTTTTCTACCCATGACCTAAAGTTAGCAGCAGCGGTCTTAGCCTTGAATATGTGGTGGCACTATCTGATGGGCGAGCGTTTTTCAGTCTACTCTGACCACCAGAGTCTCAGGTACATCTTCTCGCAGAAGGACCTGAAACTGAGACAATGACATTTTCTTGAGTTCCTTCAGGACTATGACTTTGAGATAATCTATACTCATGGGAAGGGGAACATTGTAGAAGATGCTCTTAGTAGGAGATCAAGTATTTAGCTAGTAGGAGAGGCAACAGAGCAGCTGGCCGCGTTGCAGTTATCCTTTGTGGATCAGGATAGAGCAACCTTTCTATAGTCTCTTACAGTCACTCTTCCATTTCTTCAGCGAGTCAGGGAGGCACAACGTGGAGACATAGACTGTGAGACGTGACATGCTCAGATATCCATAGGGTAGACACCTGATGGATTTTCTAAAGGTGGGGAGCACGTCATCCTCTTCACACTACGGGAAAAAGGGGTATTTGCGACGGGTTATTTGCGACGGGAATAAATCCCGTCGCAAATAGTCCTGTTAAAAACTTATTTGCGACGAGAATATTTGCCCGTCGCAAATAAGTAGCCTTTTGCGACGGGATAGCTTTCCCCGTCGCAAAAGGACTGACGCGGTTTGCGCGCCAAATCGCGGGAAACCTATTTGCGACGGGGGAATATTCCCGTCGCAAATAACCGGCGGCGGTAAAAGGTATTTGCGACGGGAATATTCCCCCGTCGCAACTAGTGTGTCGGCAAGTGGCTATTTGCGACGGGACCCGTCGCAAATAACTATTTAACCGTTTACCGTAATAAATGATGGCTAAGGTATTTGCGACGGGTACTGTCGCAAATAGTATTATTTGCGACGGGAATCCCGTCGCAATTGGACCCGTCGCAAATACTCTAACCTATAAATACCCCCATCCGTTTTTTTTCAAATCATTCTCAAATTCCATCTTCTTCTTCTCTCAAAGTTTTATTTCTAAAGTTCAGTTTTTCTCAAGTTCAGTTTTTTTTTCGGAGTCGATATTAAAGTTTTGAAGAACGATCAGAGCAGATCAGTTTTCAAGGTATTTATGTTCATTTTTATTTTTAATTTGTTATTAGTTTTAATTATTCTTAATTAGTTGTAATTTAATTATGTTTACATTGTTTTGTTACTTAATAAATTTAAATTATTAGTATTGTTCATAGTTAATACTAATTAGGAATAATTAGTAATAATTTTTAATAATTAAGAATAAATATTAATAATTAGTAATAAATATTAATAATTAGGAATAATAACATTATTAAATTATTAGTATATTTTATTATTAATATTAAAATAATATAATTATATATATATATATACAATTCTCTTTTCATCTGTGTGTTTGCTGTCTCCACATGTATTATTTGTATGTGGAGATAGAAAACACACAAATGAAAGGAGAATTGTATATAAATTATAAAATTATATTATTTTAATATTAATAATAAAATATACTAATAATGTTATTATTCGTAATTATTGGTAATTATTCCTAATTATTGGTAATTATGCCTAATTATTGGTAATTATTCATTTAATTACTACTAATTAGTAATAACTACCAATAATTAGTAATAAATACCAATAATTAGTAATAATTATCATTAATTAGTACTAATTAGTAATAATTACCAATAATTAGTAATAATTACAAATAATTAGTAATAATTAGTAATAATTACCTATAATTAGTAATAATTACCAATAATTAGTAATAATTACCAATAATTAGTAATAATTACCAAAAATTAGTAATAATTCGTAATAATTAGTAATAATTCGTAATAATTATCAATAATTAGTAATAATTACCAATAATTAGGAATAATTACCAATAATTACCAATAATTACCAATAATTACCAATAATTACCAATAATTACCAATAATTACCAATAATTAACAATAATTAGTATTATTTACCAATAATTACCAATAATTGGTTATAATTAGTAATAATTGGTAATAATTAGTAATAATTGGTAATAATTAGTAATAATTGGTAATAATTAGTAATAATTGGTAATAATTAGTAATAATTCGTAATAATTACCAATAATTAGTAATAATTACCAATAATTAGTAATAATTACCAATAATTAGTAATAATTACCAATAATTAGTAATAATTACCAATAATTAGTAATAATTACCAATAATAAGTAATAATTACCAATAATTAGTAATAATTAGGAATAATTAGTAATAATTACCAAGTATCAGTAATAAGTACCAATAATTAGTAATAACTACCAATAATTAGTAATAACTACCAATAATTAGTAATAACTACCAATAATTAGTACTAACTACCAATAATTACCAATAATTAATACTAATTACCAATAATTAGTAATAATTACCAATAATTCGTAATAATTACCAATAATTCGTAATAATTACCAATAATTCGTAATAATTACCAATAATTCGTAATAATTACCAATAATTAGTAATAATTACCAATAATTAGTAATAATTACCAATAATTAGTAATAATTAACAATAATTAGTAATAATTAACAATACTTAGTAATAATTACCAATACTTACCAATAATTACCAATAATTACCAATAATTAGTAATAATTACCAATAATTAGTATTAATTACCAATAATTAGTATTAATTACCAATAATTACCAATAATTGGTAATAATTAGAAATAATTAGTAATAATTACCAATAATTGGTAATAATTAGTAATAATTAGTAATAATTAGTAATAATTACCAATAATTAGTAATAATTAGTAATAATTAGTAATAATTACCAATAATTAGTAATAATTATCAATAATTAGTAATAATTATCAATAATTACCAATAATTAGCATTAATTAGTAATAATTACCAATAATTACCAATAATTACCAATAATTACCAATAATTATTAATAATTATCAATAATTACCAATAATTAGTAATAATTACCAATAATTACCAATAATTTCCAATAATTAGTAATAATTAGTAATAATTAGTAATAATTAGTAATAATTAGTAATAATTAGTAATAATTAACAATAATTAGTAATAATTAACAATAATTATGAATAATTATGAATAATTAGTAATAATTAATAATAATTACGAATAATTAGTAATAATTACCAATAATTAGTAATAATTAGTAATAATTAGTAATAATAAGTAATAATTACCAATAATTCGTAATAATTAACAATAATTAGTAATAATTAACAATAATTACCAATAATTAGTAATAATTACCAATAATTAGTATTAATTACCAATAATTACCAATAATTGGTAATAATTAGTAATAATTACCAATAATTAGTAATAATTAGTAATAATAAGTAATAATTAGTAATAATTAGTAATAATTAACAATAATTAGTAATAATTAGCAACAATTAGTAATAATTAGTAATAATTAATAATAATTACCAATAATTAGTAACAATTATCAATAATTATCAATAATTAGTAATAATTAGTAATAATTACCAATAATTACCAATAATTAGTAATAATTACCAATAATTAGTAATAATTAGTAATAATTAGTAATAATAAGTAATAATTAGTAATAATTAGTAATAATAAGTAATAATTAGTAATAATTAACAAAAATTAGTAATAATTAGTAATAATTAGTAATAATTAGTAATAATTAATAATAATTACCAATAATTAGTAATAATTATCAATAATTATCAATAATTAGTAATAATTAGTAATAATTACCAATAGTTACCAATAATTACCAATAATTACCAATAATTAGTAATAATTAGTAATAATTAGTAATAATTACCAATAATTAGTAATAATTAGTAATAATTAGTAATAATTAGTACTAATTACCAATAATTAGTAATAATTAACAATAATTAGGAATAATTAGTAATAATTAGTAATAATTGCCAATAATTAGTAATAATTATCAATAATTAGTAATAATTAGCAATAATTAGTAATAATTACCAATAATTAGTAATAATTACCAATAATTACCAATAATTACCAATAATTATCAATAATTACCAATAATTAGTAATAATTATCAATAATTAGTATTAATTACCAATAATATTAGTACTATGAAAATAATAAAAAATTTATATATTATTAAAATTATCAATATTTGTAACGTGTTTTGCTTTATTCTCAACATATTTAATTCTTAAAGGGTCAATTTTTAGGTCTATCTCAATAAAAAGTTTGTGTCAGTCGTGTATGATCTAAACTCTATAATTATCCTAGCTTTAGTGTTTTTTCTAACAAATTATTCAAAACCAGTAATGTTTTTATATTTTATAGAGAAATATGGAACAACGAGGTCGTCAACAATCATTATTAGGTGACCGCATATGGATAAATCAACGTAGAAATCCAAACGGTTCTGGTTTAAATCCAGTATATGTAGAGGGTGTGGAGACTTTTTTATCATTTGCGGCATCAAATCCAGAATTTGTTTCAGAAGGCAAAATAAAATGCCCTTGCAGAAAATGTGCATTGAGAATGTTTGACACGTTTGAAAAAGTGGGAGAACATCTCTTGCGTTTTGGTTTTCAACCAGATTATGTTTTTTGGTATCAATACTGTGAACGCAGTTCCAGAGCAGGTGATAACAACTTGATTCCGAATCCATCCTGGTTTCAAGATTTAGTACATGATGTTGCAGGTTCATCTGTTCAACATAAAGAAACTCTGACTGATATAGCTTCAAATCCTGAGTTGGCACCGTCTGAATTTTATGAGTTGTTGAAGTCTGCTGAGGATGCATTATATCCTGGCTACAAGATGAGCAAATTAGAAGCAGTTGCAAAATTTATGGCTATCAAATCAGATAACGGAATGTCAAACACCTGTTTTGACGAGATATTTTCTTTGCTTAAAATACTGTTACCCGAAGGAAATGTTTTACCTGCAAATTACTATGAGAGTAAGAGGATGGTTCGAAATTTGGGACTTACTTGTCATAAGATTCATGCATGTTCAAATGACTGCATTTTATATTCTGGGGAAAATGAGTCGTTGGATAGTTGTCCCACATGTGGGCAACTGAGATATAAAGAAGGACAACACGGGAAGTCTGGTTTGATTCCTGTAAAATAGTTGAGATATTTTCCGCTTACATCCAGACTTCAGCGTTTATTCATGTCTAAGAATACAACGATAATGATGTCATGGAATAAAGAGAATATTTCAACCGATAAAAGCTTGAATCATCCAGCAGATGGTGATTAATGGAAACATTTTGATAGAGTGCATCCATCCTTTGCTTTAGAAGCTAGAAATGTTCGACTGGGCCTTTCCACTGATGGTTTCTATCCGTTTGGATCTTATGGTAGGAAATATTCATGTTGGCCTGTTTTTTTAACTCCGTACAATTTACCTCCATGGATGTTGATGAAGGAACCATATATCTTTTTGACTTTACTAATTCTAGGACATCCGAAGAAAAATATTGATGTTTATTTGAAACCATTGATTGATGAATTAAATTTATTGTGGAGTACTGGTGTCAGTACATATGATGTTGCAATGAAACAAAATTTTATACTGAGAGCAGCATTCATGTGGACAATAAGTGACTTCTCGGCTTGTGGGATGTTATCTGGCTGGAGTACACATGGTCAGAAATAATGTCCTTACTGTATGGGAGAGAACAAAGCATTTATGCTCATTCATGGAAAGAAACCTTGTTATTTTGACTGTCATCGCAGATTTCTTCTAGCTGATCATCCTTTTCGCAGAAACAGATCTCATTTCAGAAAAGGAATAGTTGAAAGGGATGAACCTCCAAAAATGCTATCAGGTTCGGAGTTAAAATCAGTTGTATTTTCATTACCTCCCATCACTTTTGGTCCCACAATAAACCAATAGAAAATTTTTGGTTTTGGGAAAGAACACAATTGGATTAAACGTAGCATATTTTGGGATTTGCCATATTGGTCTGATTTATTGGTCCGACACATGTTAGATGTCATGCATATTGAGAAGAACTGTTTTGATAATTTGTTTCATACAGTTTTGGATATGCCAGGAAAGAGAAAAGACAATGTAAATGCACGTTTAGATCTTGCCCAAATTTGCAGGTGTCCAGAATTGGAACTATTTGACAATGTCAGAACAGAAAGGTTACTGAAACCAAAAGCAGCTTATACACTGTCTAAAGAAAACCGTTTATTATTTTGTCAGTGGTTTGCAGATTTGAGACTTCCAGATGGCTGTGCTTCCAATTTGGGTAGATGTGTAAAGAATGGTCATATTTCTGGATTAAAAAGTCATGATTGTCATGTTATAATGGAGAGACTTCTACCCATTGGATTAAGAGGTCTGTTGAATTCTGTGATTTGGGATTCCATAACAGACATGTCTCATTTTTTTCGGGAAATTTGTGTGGCTACGGCAGATTATGATGCTCTAGGCAAACTTGAAAAAGATGTTGTTGTAATTATATGTAAACTGGAAAAAATATTTCTGCCGTCTTTCTTCGACTCAATGGAACATTTGATGTTACATTTGCCATATGAAGCCAAATGTGGAGGTCCAGTACAGTTTCGATGGATGTACCCATTTGAAAGATGTATGCAAAAATTGAAAAGAAAAGTACGTAACAAAGCATCTGTTGAAGGATCTATTGCAGAAACTTATTTGTAAGAGGAAATATCTTTTTTCTGCTCCCATTATTTTGAATCTGAGTATCCTTCAAAACACAACCGAATGGGACGGAACGATAGGAATATTGATGAAATCGACAATCAATTATCTGTTTTCAACCAGTCAGAGCTTGGTTTTGGTGGAGTTTATGAACGCTGGCTTTCAGATGATGAACATCATAGAGCTCATACATATGTTCTGCTCAACTGTGAAGAGATGACATCAGTTGTACTGTAAGTGTTTATATCACTTATTATATCATTTATGTTACAGTAAATAACTTTGGTTTTTATAGGTTGTATGATAATCATATCAAGAAACAAATTCCACAAATTACAGCAGCTGCTCTCGAAGAACGTCGACTGAAAAATTTCTCTCAGTGGTTTCAAAAACTGGTAACATAAATTCTTTATCTTTTAGCAACTCATTCAATGTATAGTTTACTATATTGATAATTATTTCACAAATTTTCAGGTGTCTCGACATGCTGATAAAATTGACAAACGGCTGTGTGTATTGAGTAACCCACCTTCCAAACTTGTTAAGACTTATAATGCATATGTGGTGAATGGATTTCAATTCCACACACATGCATAGGGGGAATCGAAAAAAACAATGAACAATGGAGTTAGCTTGAGAGGATCTCATCATCGAGAAAATGAAGTTGACTTTTATGGAATACTTGATGAAATCATTGAACTCTATTATCTTGGACAACATTACATAACCATGTTCAAATGTCGGTGGTTGGATACAGAGAGAGGCGTGCGTGTTCATCCGACTCATGGAATCATCGATATTAAATGTAAAATTGTTCTCGCAGTAAATGAACCATTCTTATTGGCTCAACAGGCATATCAAGTTTATTACGCAAAGTACTGTCCTACATCAAGAGACTTGACTGATTGGTGGAGTGTAACAAAAATCAAAATTCGAGACAATCAGTTTAGTCAAAGTGAATGTGCTTTCACTGATGTGCAAAGAATTGAAGTTTTTCAAGAGAGTACTCAAAATCAATCTTTTTTACAAAGATACATGAGTATCGATGACGACACCCCACATTTAAGAGTCGGTGATGACGATGATGTTAATGATGTCACATATGAATTTGAAATGGTAAGAGATGAAGCAATTGTAACTCGAATGGATATCGATGATGTTGAGGAGGAATATGAAGATGACATTGACATATATGAAGATGATGATGAAGATGAACACTGATAGAATTATATGGTATTTATATACAATCATAATATGTATATATGTATATATAATAGTAATTATCAATTATTTTCTAACATTAACATTTTATGTTTCAGATGGACGACGCCACATTTCATGAGTTGGCGGATGCTGACCTACCTTTTGATGTGGACGAGTTGCTGGCAGATGACCCTCAGCCTGCAGGCGCTCCAGGGAGTACGCGGAGGGGGCGCGGTCTTGCACGATTGATGATTCCTGACCCCGTCCCCGAGCGACGTCCACGTCTTGGGTTTTATCCCCGCACACGGAGGTGTGATAACCTGTGTGATAACCTGTGGATTTGACTAAGATTTCATTAATCCATTCACATAATAAATGTTTATTATTTTTACAGTTTTTCGCATATAACAGTCGGACAGGGTAGCGCTATTTTGCGCAATTATTTCTCTCAGCCGTGGACCACATGGGAGCAGATTCCCATTGATGTGCAGCAGGCCATGTTAGGCCATTGGTTGGTACGTACGTAAATAAATAATTTTTATTTTGAAAATTATTTCATTTCTAACTTGATATTTTGATTTATTTGTAGGGTTTATGGTATCCGATCAAGGATACCATGCGTGACGCCATCCACGAGGCATGGGAGGTGGCCATGCGTGATCGCCTTTGTCAGTTTTTGCACAATTTAAGAAAAGCTGCCCTGAAGAAAGCAGGAGTGTCAGATTTTGACGAGTCATGTAGAGCACACCGAACAGAGTACATTTCATCCCATGTATGGGATGGATTATGTGCGCACTGGTTGAGTGGTGCCTTTTAGAGGAGATCATCGGTGGGGAGGCAGAATCGGGGGAGACAGGAGGTGACTCATCGAGCTGGGAGTCGTTCTTTCAGTACTCATAGACAGCATCTGGTACATACATTATTTATAAATATTTTATATAACTATAAATATTAACAGTTTATTTTTTATTCTTATAGGCTGTCGAGCACCCCGATATTACGGAGTACGACGTATATCGGAGGATGTATATTGATCCTGCTACTGGGGAGCTCAGAGGTGATCGTCAGCATCACATCGTGGTCAGTATTATTTGTTTTCAAGTTTAAAAATTAACTGCATATAATATATTCACAATTTTAATTTTAAATTGCAACTACAGGAGTCATATGAGGCCGCAGCGTCACAGGCCCGACCTGAGAGTCAGGCCGAGTCATCAGATCATACCACTGGCCGTCAGTTTGATGAGGCAGCATGGATGCAGGCCACCCAGTATGCCTTCGAGAAGGGCCGGGTAGTTGGTATCGGCTCTCGACTGACTCCCGGAGATTATTATGGCAGTGCTGCGATGTCGGCGTCCATCTTGAGAGGAGCTCGTGCATCTTCTTCTACTACATAGTATGAGGATCAGTTGCGATCTCAGACTGCACTGATAGAGAGTCTCCGACAGGAGCAGGAGCAGATGCGTCAGCAGCATGAGGAGGAGCGTCGACGCCAGCAGCAGCTGTACGAGGAGCAGACGAGTCGGTGGCAGCAGCAGCATCAGGAGCAGATGGAGTACATGCGCCGACTCACTCATGCTTTAGGGATGGAGTTTCCTCCACCACCATCTGCAGATCCCCCCCTCCTTCAGATTAGAGTTTGTATTTATGTTATAAAATTTGTGAAATCAAAATATGATTTTTTTTCTATTCATAGTTTCTGTATCATTATAAAATATTAATAATATTATATTTTTAAATAACAATATTAATATGAATAATAATATTATTTATATTTTATAATATTAAATTTTATATATATATTAAAATTTTATAATATTATAATTTAATTATATTTTTTGTACTTGAATTATTTTAATATTTGAATGTAAAAAAATTCTATTATTTTTATATTAATTAAAATAACTTATTAATATTTTTTTTATTTATGAATTATAATTCTAATGTTATTATATTAATTAAATCATTTATTAATATTCTATTATTTTTTATTTTGGAATTATAATTCTATTATTATTATGTTAATTAAAATAATTTATTATTTTTATTTGTGAATTATAATTCTATTATTATATTAATTAAAATCATTTATTAATATTTTATTATTTTTTATTTTTGAATTATAATTGGATTATTATTATATTAATTAAAATAATTTATTAATAATTTATTATTTTTTATTTTTTTATAGTATTTGCGACGGGATGCTATGCCCGTCACAAATAGTATTGCGACGGGTCCCATCGCAAATATTTTTATTATTATATTTATTAATAATTTTTATTTTTTAAAAAAAAATAGTTTATGCGATGGGCCCGTCGCAAATAGTTTTTGCGACGGGCCTGTCGCAACAGGTATTTGCGACGGGACCCGTCGCAAAAACTATTTTAAAAGTTTTTTACAAACATACGAAGTACAATTTGCGACGGGAAGAATACCCGTCGCAAAAAAGGGTTTTAGCGACGGGCCCGTCGCAAATAAGTGTTGTTGCGACGCCGTTTTCAGCAACGGGCCATTTGCGACGGGCCCCCGTCGCAACAAGCCATTTGCGACGGGATCCCGTCGCAAATGACCCGTCGCAAATACCTGTTTTTCTAGTAGTGTCAGAGGAAAAACTATGGTACCAGTTTCACTTCAAGAGGAAGTGTTGAGGGAGTTCCACGCTTCCACTCTAGCAGTACATCTAGAAGTGGCAAAGATGTACCAGGACCTTCGACGACAGTACTGGTGGCCAGGTATAAAGAAGGTGGTAGCGGAGTTTGTCTTAAGATGGCTCATTTGTTAGCAGGTGAAGGCGGAGCACCAGGTTCCAGTAGGTTTTGTTTATACCTTAGAGGTCCCAGAGTGGAAGTGGGATGTGATATCCATGGATTTAGTGACGGGACTTCCACGTACATCTAGAGGACATGACTCTATGTGGGTGATCGTTGACCAACTCACCAAGTTGGCCTACTTCCTACCGATCAGAGAGTAGGGTTTAGTAGAGAGATTGAGACGCCTCTATGTACGAGAGATCTTAAGGATTCATGGTGTGCCATTGACAATCGTCTCCGATCGAGATGCTCATTCACTTCCCGGATATGGAAGAGGTTTTAGGAGGCTTTCGGGATGCAGCTTCGCTTGAGCACTGCCTTCCATCCTCAGACGGATGGTCAGACTGAGAGAACCATTCAGACTCTTGAGGACATGCTCTGTGCATGCATCCTTGACTTTGGTCGCAGTTGGGAGGATCACCTTCCCTTGGTAGAGTTTGCGTATAACAACAGCTACCACTCCACCATCGGGATGACACCTTTCAAGGAACTTTACGACCGACCTTGAAGATCACCTCTGTGCTGGACTGACCTAGGGGAGTCAGCACATATCGGACCAGAGATGTTGCAGGCTACAACGGAGAAGGTGAAGATCATCCATGAGCAGATGAAGATTGCACAGAGTAGGCAGAAGTCCTATGCTGATAGAAGAAAGAGACCTCTGGAGTTCTAAGATGGTGACCATGTCTTTCTATGGGGCTCACCTCTATGAGGTCTAGGGATATTTTTCCGAGGCGGTAAGTTGTCTCTGCGATTCATCCGACCATTTCCAGTCCTCAATAGAGTAGGCAAGGTGGCTTACCGCTTAGCTCTTCCACCTCAGTTGCACTGGGTGTATAACGTCTTCCACGTATCTCGGCTGAGGAGATACTTGAATGACCCTTACCACATCATCGACCATGGAGAGCTGGACATCGATGATGCAGAGAATTTCACATAGGTTCCAGTGGAGATTGAGGATCGACAGGAGTGGGTCCTGCGTGGACGATCGATACATCTGGTGCACATTCACTAGCAGCACGAGAACCTCCAGGAGAGCACATGGGAGCGGGGGGCTCAGATGCATGTTCAGTACTCTCATTTATTCCCTTAGTTTGATTTGTAGCTTATGGGGATGTAAAGCCCTAAGGTGGGGAGAATGTAGAGACTCTGCAATTCTGTGTAATTTTTTTTTCTTAAATTCATGGAATTTTTACGAGTCCACAAAAATTTATGGCACTTTATTCCGAGGCCTGGTGTGACCGGAAGCAATTTATAAAGTTTTTTTTCTCGAGTATGTTCTGTAAACGTGCGAGCAGGATTTTATAACTTTTGAACCGGTGCTCGGAACTGAAATTTGAGGGCATCATTGAACTCGCAGTGTCGGTGATTTCTTAGTGAGACCTTCAGCGCAGTTGCGTTCTAACGAGAATGGAAATTATATTTTTGGGGTTTTAAATTAAGTTAAATAAAAATAAGAGTTATCTTATTTTTATTTCTTGGTGGTTGAAACCTCCAAGAGGAGGTTAGTGGTGGGGTCCACCCACACATAACCTCCCTTGGGAAGATATTCTTGGGGGGCCCACATGGGCTTTAAATCCCCTCTAACCCCCCATTTATGTGGGATGAAAATATTCACCTTCCCCCTTTAATTTAATGTGCCAACCCTCACCATTAATTAATTAAAATCTTTCTTTTAATTAATTGGTAACCATTTAAATTCTTTTGAATTCTTGCCAACCATTAAAACAATAGATAGTCTATTATTTCTTTTGGTTGGAAATCCTTTTGGTGGAATCTTAGGAAAGACTTGGAGAACTCCATCCTTCCAACGAAGAACACCACTCACCAATGAAGAACGATGAACTCCTTCATCATTCTTCAATCATGCCAAAAGAGAAAGAGCCAACCGTGAAGAATGCCGATGATGCTTCTTCCTCAGTATCCTACCACAGACGTTTTCCGACATCAATGAATCGACGTCCGCTCTTTTTCCGACATTGTCAACGAACGATGAATATGAGGTAGGGGTTTTGAATTGTTTTTGTACCCATTCTATGTTGTTGAAATTATGGGATGTGAATCACCAATTATATCACCGTAACGAGGAGGGATCGGACCGTATGAACATGGCCCGACCCTCCCTCTTTGTTGATCTTGTTTGTTGATGAAGGGGGTAGGGAAATAGTGCCGCCAGAAGAGCGGACCGTGGAGAAGCAACAACGATTGAAGATGGGGCGGTCGTGAAGAAACCGGCGGCACAAGGCTGCCGGGTCGCCAAGAGGGTGCGTCACCGACGTGCCGCGCGGAAGGAGAGATGTGGCCTCGACGGGCCATGATAGAGGCACGCGGAAGGAGAGCCGCGACCACGATGGGCTGCGGCGGAGGCGAACGACGTCGTCGCGCCGCGCAGAGGCCAGTAGAGGGCCCTGATTGGGGTGGGCCGTGGTAGAGGGGCGTAGCGCCGTCACACGGCGCCGGCGGAGTTGGGAAGCCGTGGCCAGGGTGGGCCGTAGTGGCGGGGTGGGGCGCCGTCACACCGCGGCTGTGGCATGGAGCGGCTGGCTGCTCGGGCCAACCGGGAGGACCGAGACCCCGTTGGGTCTTGCGTGTGCTGAACTGGTGCCACCTGGCGCTGGTTTATGTTCCAACCGAATGGTTCAGCCATTTGGGTGCTTGGGGGCGCACGCCGCCCCCTAGGTGCAGCATGGGAAGGCCGCCGGGCCACCTTCGGTAGGGCCACCCTCGGCCGGGCCGCCCTCGGGCCGGGCCGCCTTCGGGCCGGGCCGCCTTCAGCCGGGCCTACCATGGGCCCGAACGTATGTCGGGCCGGGCCTCTCCTTCGGGCCGAGCCGCCCACTTCAGACCGGGCCAGATTCGCGGACCGGATTGGACCCGCGGACCAGGTCAGACCCCAGTCGAGACCTGATTGGCTAGTTTAGACATTTTTGCCCATATCCTGCGCTACGGGTGTCCGATCTATGAACCGTCTACGAAGATGGAAAGATTAGAAAAAAGACAGTACTTTTGGTGTACCCTATTTGATGTTTGGACACAGTTGGGGTACGATCGGGTTGTTTTGAACCTAAAAACCAACCGGACCCCTGGAACGGAAATGTCAATAACTCACAAAACGGGCGTCCGATTGACGCACCGTCTATCGAGTTGAGTTCCTTATGATGAGATGAAACTACGGGATACATCAACTCGAGAATTCGTGGTGGTTGATGTATCAGAACTTGGCTTGAGGAGTGGACCCTCCCTGAATCGAGCGTGCTGTGTACAAGAACCCTATGGCTAGCTGCAACTGAGATGATAGGAACCTACGTGGGCCTACTGTTGTAGCAGGATCCTCCGTGGGTTTGACAATGAAGATACTGTACCAGGATCCTCCATGGGTACTACAGTGAAAATACTGGACCGGGATCCTCCGTGGGCTCGACAACGATGACTTCTGTACCAGGATCCTCCGTTGGTTTGACAACGGTGATACTTTTCCAGGATCCTTTGTGGGTTCAATAGAGGAGATGATTCAGTGGCTACATCTAATCATCTCTACCCCTATACATGAGTTTTATACATGTGTGAGCTGAGTCTCGACTTCCAGTGTTATCATTGAGATGGTTGAATTTACTTCCTTTGTGGAATGGGTTGTTCTTGGGCTCGAGTGTTGGAGCCGGACTGGTTGGTAACTTAGGTATATGTATGGGCATATACCTAAGAAGGGATGGTTGATACTTCATGATTGTATCTTACTACAATGGTTTTTCTTTAGTGGATTCTAGGAGTCCTTCGGGGGTCTCGGGGTCCCTTACTGAGTATTTTTATACTCACCCCTGCATGGGTTTCGCCCGCACCTTGTTGTGTTCTGTGAAGACGACGGTTAGTAATGATCAAGGTTGAGGGATACAGACGAGAGGCTACTCGGATTTGGAATAGATGGGATATACCTCAAGGATGAGTTGTTCGAGATCTGTACCTACCCTTCAGGAAGGATTTCCGGTGGACGATCCAGGAGATGTTTTACCTTTTTACTTGTACTTTTACTTGTTGTTCAGTTGGGTTTGTATACTGGCCCACTTTCTTTTAGCACACATATCTTTTTTATATTAATACTTGTTGCTTCTACTGCTTGTGTTCAGACCGTGTGTGTCACAGGTTTAAAGGAAATGCTTTCCCTTTTTATCAGGTACTCTCCTTTGGTGCCAGTCTCCAGCCCCAGGCCTATGGAAGGCGGGCTTGGGGTAGTCATGACACGGGCCCCGGGGACGGGTCGTGACAATAAAAGATTCCATACCTCAAGGAAACATAAGTTTCTTATATATTTCATGCTAATAAAAAAATAACACCTCAGTATATGTTATATAATAGTTTTTATATAATCATAAATGAATAATATTTAAAGTAGGTGGAGGAAAAAATAAAATAAAAATTCAAAATTAGGAATTTTACCTCTTCTAGGAACACCTATTTAGGAGTATACCTAGTGTATTCTTAGAATGATTTTCAAGCCAAAAAAGGCTTATAGGATTAGGGTATCAAGTTTGGGAAGTTATATAGGTGGGTAATAGAAGAAAAACAGGGTATTTAAGGTGTGAAAAAGAGAGGGTAGGGGGTGGACTTTTATAGGTGAGCTGAGGGACATAGTTGTATATTTTGAAAAGAAAAAAGTGTACCCATGTTTTTTACAAGTAAAATGGGTAAAATTATTTTATTATAGAGAATTAGACATGATAAGGTCAAAATATGGATATAAATTATGTTTTAGACTTGTTTTTAGGTCATTTTAACCTTTATATTTTTTGTTTAATCCTAAATAAACCTATATTTACCTTAGCTGTGGTAACTATTTTTTTTATTTTTACTATTCATTTTTGTCAAAAATTAAGTTGAAATTATTCGGAAATAAACATTATTATAATTTTATATATGGAATACGTTTTCCAAAATTAAATTTACACAATTTTCAAAATTCATTCTAAATTTAATCCCACAGACGCGATGAGAAAATGGGGTATCAAAGAGATTTTTTTAAAAGTTTACAATGTTTTTATCTGAAAATTTAGTATGAACATGATTCCAATGAACTAAATTGGATTAATAGATATATAAATGAACTAATTTTACTTTAAAATAAATTTAAAATATTATTTACCATAAAAATAAGTTAATCCAAAATAATTTTTTCTATTAAAATTTAATATTCTTCACTATGCATCAAAAAATTGAAACGTTTTTGAAAAATCAAAAAAATTCACCCTAAGATAATTTATTTGATTGTTTAAAAAATGAATTTAAATTTTTAAATTAAATATTATAAAATTTTTAAAAACAATTTTAATTTATTTTCACAATTCATAACTAATCTTCCCTTTCAAAAAATATTGTTTTTTTAGAAAACATTTCTTTCTCTTTAAAATCATTATTATTTTATTTCTAATAACAAGATAACAATTGAAATTATTTTATACATGTTTAAAACATAAAGTTATCAAAATTTATTTTTTAATATTTATACTCACCATCTTAACAGCTAGGTTTTGATGGTCATACTTAAATAATAATATTTTAATAGAGTATCATGTTTCCTTCAAACCCAAAGTTGCTTGAATTTCAAGCTATCAAGGAGATTGAATTTATTTAAAAATAAATATATCATAAAGTTTGAATATGTTATATTCTCTTTAAATCTTGGTTTATTATTTAATACATGCTATCAAACATGCTTTTTCACTTTTAAAATATTTAGGTGTTACGTTTTACCCTACTTAAATAAATTGCATCTGTGCAATTTAATCTTGATCTCGATAATAAATGATTTGAAATTTTAAAATACATTCATTGAAAACTTACATTTTAATAAGAGTTAATAAAAAATCCTCTTTATAAGAGATAAATGGGAGTAAAAATTTCATATGGAGTAGCACATAACTAAGTTTCTATGTAGGAGAATAATTGTGGCAAGTGAAAATATAGACATGGAAGAAAAACATAAATAATTATAGAGAGTGATATAGGTCATTGATCACAAGAAAGATAATTATAAATATAATGTTAAGTAACTTAAAACCACAAATATATTATGATTTAAAAGGCCATCGATTCATCATGAATTAAGGTTTTAAGATAACATTTTGTTTTAAAATATTTTCCCTAGAGTTGAGGAATTACTTTACCATATAGAATGAGAATATATGAAAATATCCTTACTTGTATATTTCTATTTCATAGGAATCATTTCATGTTTTTTTCTTAGATCATATTTCACTTCATTTTTACTATAAGAAATGAATATCCAAGATGAAAATATTATGTCAAAAGTACTAGAATTAACATTAATCTAATCATAAGATCCATAAAAAAGTGAAAAGTATCTCTGTCTGTTTATAAATATTTTCCATAACCAATATGGTTATCAGAAGTTATCTAATATAATATATTAATCTCTAAACCTCAATAGTAACACTATAGGTTCAACATTAATATTTATCCATCAAATCATTTAATTAAAAACAATATCATATTAACTCAGACATGATATAGTTCAGTGGTAGGGGATAAACCCTTATCAGCCTTTGATTATGGGTTCAATCCCCACATCATTATTGGATGTGACAATTTTTTCAACCAACATGCATGATGTTCGTTTTCTAAAACCATGTTGATATAATTCTTATAATGTTACCCAATTTTAATAACCCATAATTAGATCAACATCATACATTAGATTAACCTTAAAGGCTACCAATAACTTTATAAAAACCTCTTTATAATTATTATCTCTATATCATGAACATATTAAGTTTTATCCTCACTCAATCATGTGTCTTCCAAGATGTTCAACTTTCCACTGAATCCCTTTTTATTGTACCATTAAACACATGAGTAGAAATCCTTAAATAAATATTACTACCGTACAATCCTAATACATTTTATAATTATTACAAGTAGAGTAGAGTTAATTAAAATACTCCAATGACATAATTATTGAATCATAAAATAAGAACATTAACCATTCCACTACATATATAGTAACAATATAAGATTGAACTTAATCCATTATCTTATTTTGAGGGATATTTTCTTGATTCTTAGGGAATTCATTTATGTAGTGCCCCATCTCCTTATAGTGGAAGCATTTTTCATTAGTTGATTCTTTTTTCCCATTTAAATCATGGTCATAGTGTCATTTTTATCCACACTTTAAGAATAATCATTTCCTTTTAATCATGCACTAAGGATTTTCCTTAAAAAAGTATCACATGTGGTAAAATCCTTTTTCCCTTCTTACCTGTATCTATTTTTTCTCTATTATCCTTGTCTTATGTTTCTCCCCTTCAAATATATAAAACATAGAGAATTATTTCTAAAACTTGATAGAAGATGATACTATTTCCTCATTTTATGAGAATTTTTGGGTGACTAGTGACCTTAGAAGGATTTTCTTAATCCCGTCCATGAAATATTCAATATATCTATTTGGATTACATATATAGTATGCATCCTACGCTGATAAACTTGTAAAGTTGGCTTTATACTTATCAACATTTTCTTTTTATTTCTATAATGGACCCAAAAAGTGTCTTTCTATATCCTCTAGTTTCTCATGAGGAAATTTTTTTCCAAGAATAGTACCATGAAATCCTTCCACTCTATGCTTGATATTTCTTCCTAGCCCTTAGTATTTTGAATTAATAACCACCATTGATCTATATCTCATTAAATATGATAAAATTACATTATTTTTTTCCTTTCACTACATCCCAAAGTGAGAAATATCTTCTCTAATGAACCAATCCATTGATCAGTTAAAATGGACATGTAGTCCCATGGAATATTGGAGGTTGTTGATGCATGAAGTGGTCTAACATCATTAAACTGCATAATGGATTAGCATGATGCTCCATATGGGAAATATTATTACTTATAACCCATATCAGCTACCCTAATATGGATATATATTGATCAGTTCTAGTTGAAACTCCATCTTTAGCTTCATTTTCTTACCTAGGAGGGAAACCCCTACATGGAGTACAATAATTTACATGGTTTACAATACTTCAATTAGGAACAATTTATAAATTTTTTAATACACTATATTAGATAATAAAATTATGAAATATAATAAAAAATACCATAATTTGTGAAATAATTAACATAAATTGAGAAAATTATGCATAAATAATCTCATAATCATAAATTTGGCTTCTTTGGGAATATTTGAAAATCTTAATGTTTTTTCAAATATGTTATAATGGTTTATATTTAATAATGAAATTAACACAGGAATATCCCTTGGGTGTGTCAAACTAGGTTCACAATAAGGCTCATTTTAATATAATATATGATGATTGGGTAATGCCCAATGTTCCCTTTTCAGAGTTATTACCCCTAGGTACATCTGTTCCAGAACTATGTATACTTTTAGTTTCTAGATAGGGATGTATTTATAAGGAATAACTATATAATCTCTTACTTACTAAAAATTTATGATGATATTTGAAATTTATCTACAAACTCTATCATAGGGTTTTGATTCATAATATATGTTTTTCCTAAATTTAATTCTCCATAATTCTTCTAAACATACTTTGGTACAAACTATTTTACCTTGACCCTAATAGAATAGATTATGTGTTTACTTTGTTATATTGGCATAAGATACAAGGAATCACATCCCAAAGGACTAAATAGTTTATTAATGTTGGTAAGCTAGATTAATACATGAAATTTTCTATTATAATTGAAAACCTAAAATACACAAAGTATTTTTTTAAGAATTATATTATTCCCTTAGTGTATCCATGCATATCAATCACTAAACTCTTCTTGGTATCCTGGGGAAGATAAAACCTAAGAAAGGGGTGAGATTAGATACCCAGCAAGGGCAAGTGTATAAAAAAATCTATGAATAAATAATGAAAAATCAATATAGAAAATTAAATATCTAAAACATATCCCAATTAATCAATAAAAAATCATAATATGGTGGGAATAAGTAATGATCATATAATTCTATATAAATAAATACATGAACATGAATCTTAACCATGGATATTATAATTAATCAAATAATCACATGGGATATCAATAAAAGAATTCTAAATAATGGAATGAATAATACTGGATATCTCAATATAGCATTGTGGATTTTCTCCAATACATCTATATAAATTAGTAAGTCCTTAGCCAAAACCCATTTTAGTTTCTCTCATAATACCTACTGTTGGATCGAGAGGCTATAGTAGGCCCCACCCATCACACACTAAGTCCAATGCATTTCTCAGATGAAAGAGGTGAAAAAAATCAATATAAACATTTGAATTGAAAAGATAACAAAAAAATGTTAATACATACCTAAATCTATAAACATAATCATAAACCTTCCATAGTAAAATGATAATTGGTAATAAAATTGTACATCCCCAATTAAACTGCTTATAAATCATCTGAAGAAATAATAAAGATGCAATTATTGGAGTATATCCACATTAAATAATAAGTAACATAAAAAATGTATTCACAGATGGAAAATGATTTTGAAAGCCCACTTAGAACATTTCTTGATGAAAATAACATTTCATTGAAAATAACCCTTTTTTATTTTAAAACTTAAAAAATGATAAAATATTTTTGAAATCCTTTTCTTTTAAAATAAATTTTAAAAAATAATAATTTCCCAAATTTTTGGGAAAAGTTTTTCTTTAAAAATAACTTTATAATTCTTTACAGAAAGATTCAAATAAATGAGGGTCATGAAGGTGGGTAATTTTGTAAATGCTATATAAGTTAAAAAAACATTTGTTTTTCACCGTAAAAAGGTTTGAAAAGTGTATCATTTAAAGAATGAAAATAATATTAATTTAAAAACTTTATTAAAAAAGTAAAACTTGTTAAAAAATGACTTTAATAATTAACTTTGAGAATTATAAAACATTTTTTATAATTTTTTTTGAAAACATTGTTTGGGAAGGAAAAGTATTTTGGACTGAAGAGAGAAATAAAGTCAGGTTTTCTTAAAAACATTTTATTAATAAGTTTTAAGTTCCAAAGAGAGAAAAAATGGAACTATGACTCAAAAATGGTCATTAATAACCATATTAGAGGAAAATATATTGATTTGAACATATAAATATCAAATAATTCTACCAAGGGAGACTTAAACAAAAACAATCTCGAATAATGATGAGATTATAAAATAAACCTTTACCAATTTGGTAACTTTTGAATAATAAGAAACATGAAATAAATAACATTAAATGAAACATTAAATACAACAAATATAAATTAATTTATAATATATAATATATAAAGTGTAGTATATAAGCAACACAAAATAAATAAGTGGTAAATAAGGTGTATATCTCGCAGATATACAAGTGCGATGAGAAACCCTTACCTTGAGTCTAACTCGTCACACATGTTCTTTATCTTTCTAAATAATAAAATTTTGTTAATTATTTAATTTCTAAAGAACATTTTTTATGTTTTTTATTTATTTTATTTCACCTATTATGATGTTATGTGTGATTAATTAATCAATTATGTTTATGTCAAATGTTTCGATGATATTTTGATAGTGTGTCAAAAATGAATTTGGAAGTTTAACTATGGTAAAAGAGGTAATTATTTAAACATACATAGAATAATAATAATTACCTAATTATTATATTTATTATTAAAATAAACTTTTAAAACTAATCATGAAATATGGTTATCTAAAATGAACTACGTTACAATTATGGTAACGATAGTTTGTACATACGCATGAGTAACATTTCCATTTTTCAATTATATTTATGGAAATAAGGTAACTAATATTTTATATTTTCATTTTGATCATAACATAATTTATTAAATATTTTTTCTTTGAATATAATCATATATATCATTCATGTGGTGTGGTAATGGAAAGAGAGTTGCATCGCTTCGTGAAAGAGGTAATATACTCACACATGAATGAAACTATCATTTTTAGTGTGAGAAATAAAATTATAAATATTATATTTTAAGAATGGTAAATATGAAATTAATATAATAATTATTTATTTTATATAACAAATATCAATTAAATTTATCCTTATTACCTTCTACGTAAAGAGTTAGTGAAAAATGATTCACATCACTTCTCAAGGAGGTAATCTGCCGTACAAATGAGCGACGCTATTGTTTCCCATATAGAATAGAAAGTAAAAAGGTTTATATAATATAAATAATCCAAAGGAATCATATATATTCTTTAGACCCACCATCATACCAAAATGTTAGAGGCGTTGATGGAAAATGTGTCACATCAGTTCTTGAAGCGATAGTCCTCCGTACACACAAGCGATATTATCATTTCCAATTTATGGGAATAAGAGAAAGACATTGGTTATTACCTTAAAATAATAACACATAAGAATATGGTAGATAACAATGTTATTTTATAAACATTAATTAATATTATTTTAAGGATGTGGAAGAATAAATAAAACCAAAATTTATAGTTTTGAATTTTACCTCCTCTCAGAACACCTCTTTAGGATTATACCTAATGTATTACTAGAATGTATTTATGAAAAAAAAATACATTCTAGAATGATTGTATTGAATTTGGGAAGTTACTTGGTAGGAATGTTTCAAACTAAAATGGTTTTAAGGTATAAATAATAGAGGATTGGGAGTGGCCTTTTATAGGTGAGGTGACTAGCACACTTGTAATTTTTGAAAAGAAAAAGGTGTACCATTGTTTTTTGAATCCCAAAATGGTCCCAAAGAGACTATTCTATAGAATTAGAAATTATAAGGTCAAATTGTTTCCATAAAATAGGTTTTATATATGTTTTTATATCATTTTATCCCATATCATTTTAGTTTAATCCCTCCGTAAACCTGTTTTTTACCTTAACTGGAGTAATTTTTTTTTTCTATTTTCACTATTCATGTTGGTAAAAAATAATGTTGTAATTAATAGTTAATATAAATTATAGTGATTTAAAATATGGATTCCATTTTGAGAAATTCAATTCGTAGAATTGGAGAATTTTAATTTAAAATTAATCTAGTAGACGTGATGCGAAAATGGGTTTTTCCAAGAGAAAATGTTTAAAAATCTATGATGTTTTTTTTCAAAATTTATTATAAAAATGATTCCAAGGAAACAAATTATATTAATAAATATATAATTGAACTAATTTTATTTTTATAAATTAAATATATAATTTAACTTTACAAATAATTTAAACAAAAAATTATTTTTCAATTAAAACTCAATATTTTCACTATTCATCAAAAAATGAAACTTTTTGGAAAAATACCAAAACATCACCATAGGATAATTAAGATATTTATATTTTAAAAACTAAATTTGTTTTTAAAAATAAATCTTCTAAATTTGGTAAAAAAATAATTTTAAATTATGTGCATAATGCGTGGTGTATATGCCTTTCAAAAATTAGATATTTTCAGAGAATATTTATTTCACTTTCAAGTAATTATTATTTTATTTATAATAGATAGAAAAACGTTTAATTTATTTTATACTTGTGAAAAACATATAATTTTAATAATTTGGTTATTATTATTCATACCGTCCATCTTAATGACTAGGTTTTAATGGTCTCGTTTTAATAATAATATTTTAATATAGTGTACTATTTAATTAAAACCCAGTGTTGCATGCTTTGAAATATATCAAAGAGATTGAATTTATTTGAAAATAAATATATCATAAAGTATTGAGGAGTTTTATTCTCTTCAAATATTGGTGCTACATGTTATACATGCTATCAAACATAACTTTATTCTTTTAAAATCTTGAGTTGTTACAGAAAAAACTCATACCATATTTATTATTTTCCACTTTTGAGCTACTTTACCTTGAATGAGACATGCATTTGATATAAACTATTGATGATTTATAATATTTACATAGCTCTTACTTATATACATTACCCTTCACTGCCACAACTCTGCTCACAATACAATACTTTTCTCAACCCTATTCTACCCAAATATCTCCCCAATTCTTTCTAACATTTTCTAGAGGTGATGGTCCCTCTAAAAGAACATTTTAAGAAGTCTCATGGAGTTTCCTTGAGGAGTAAGTTAAAAACCCTTCATCACTCATTTTTTATATTGAACTCCTTTCCTTCTTATTTTAAGACCTCCAAATATATTCCAACCATGATAACATATATACATATGTATCATAAGTATGATTAAATGTTATTATATTGATGTAATAACCATTTTCTACTATCTCTCAAATATTCAAAAATTGAAAATATCTCACGTGTCACGTGCGAACTACCATCTCCATAAAAGAAATTTTTTTGTTTCTCATCATCATATTATATGGATAGTTAAAAATATATTTGATGAATATATTTTATGAATATGGTTTTGAAAGAATGAAACAAAAAATTTAATGGCCATTATAATTTAATCCATTGATATCGATAAATTACTCAAAATAAGCGTTTCATTGATCCAATTATCGAGAACCATGCCCATAGTTTTAATCAAATGAACATAAGGATGCATACATAATATAAACACAATAAAATATGGATCTTTTAAAATATGGTAATCATGAAATTTTTATCAAAGAATAGGGTTTTATGTCTCCATTATGAAACATGTGTGAAATAATTGAAATTACTAACATCCAATGATAAAAATAAACATTAAGTAACTAATACATGTGTGGTGAGTGATTATAATTGATTAATATAAAAGTTTAAAAATATAAATAATTATATGAAATATGGGATTAATGTTGTTATGTTTATTATAAATGTGGTTAACGAAAATTTATATAAACCAAGTGTAAAAAGTTGTAGGTTTTTTACCAATATAATTTGTAATTAGAGATTGTTATGACTAAGTTACATATGGTGATATTTTATAATAATTATACCGAGAAGAACCTGTATTTTTACATTCTTCCTTTCATTATTGTATTGGGAAGCGACAGTGGTGTTAGTGGCCATAGGTGACATCCCGAAGACACTAAAGGATGTAAATAAATGAATTGGTCTTGAAAGAACTTTGGGGGATGATTTTACCTTTATAAATATAACAATAGGGTTTTTCCAAGGTTAACATAAAATTACACTATATACTGAATAATTATAAATTAAATCCATTGATATATTCTAATGTAAAAAACAATATAGTGTAATAATATAAACATAAGTCATCAACTCAATAAGACTAAAATACAATTGAACCCAAAGACACCAAAGTGGTAATTTGAAAAACATCTCCAAACCAGATCAAAACTCTAACTTCACATACCTACCCCATAATATCTATAATCCTCACAAAAGAAATGATATACCTTACCTTTACCTATGTACAAATAAATTATATCTACAAATTCACTATTATTCCCAATCAGGGGGTGGGTATAAACTTAGTAGTATTTCCTCAAAGGATTCCCAACTCATGCCACTATGATAAGAATCAGTTAGCACATTTGATATAAAAAAACATAAAAGTAGATAAAATAGTTTATGTCAAAACCATAAATAATTTCTATGGAATGAAATAAATAGTATTAAGAAAATTTCTCAATATTTTTCATACCCATTCAAATGAGTCCACACACACTCACATCCATGAAAAGTTAAAGTTCCATACTCATGATCGATCTATAATAAATCCACCATGTCATCACTAGATGGAAAATATCATTATTCCCCAATGGAACACACCCCATATTCTAGGTCATGTCCCAATACCCTAATATTACACACCCATTCTACGAGGACTTGTTGAAAGCAATGAAATCACACCAACCATGTATTCCAAATTATATGCCAAACCATTTCACATAAAAACTCAATATTTCTTGAAACAATTTCATCAAACACCACATGTGAATTAAAACCATAACATAATTTTAAATCAATAATTTTAAAATTATAAACAATGTGGGGTTTTCTAAAAGCCATACATTTTCACACCATTTAAAAAGTAGTATAAAAAATTTATTTCCATCAATAATCACACATGGATTTAACAAGAATTTGAATAAAATAATTAAATCAAATTAACACTTCAATTTCTTGAAAAGTGGAGAGGTGAGAGAAGTCACCTACCTCTCAAAAGATGTTTAAAACAAAGAAAAATGCTATGATATTTTGGATACATACATGGATCTTCTTATATTTTATAGATCCAAAAATATATCCTAAAGATCTTAAACATAGACTATAGATTAATCCACAGTTAGATAGATCTCATAATCAGAGGTGGATAAAAGGAATACATATAAAGAGAGATATAAAATGTGACTTACCAGTGAATCTAGGTTTCCAATGGACTTTTATTTGAAAAAAGTTGTCTCTTGTTGAAAATTAATTCCTGAAAGAGGCTTGAAAGTAAAGGAAATTTTATATCCTCAAATATTAGGTGACTAATGATATTTTTGAGTCTTAATTATAATTAAAACCACAAATTTTGGGGTATTATCTTCACATAACATGGTTAGGCCCCACTTTATGTCAAACCATGAACCCACCATACATGTGATATTAGATAAGACAAGAAGTTGCATGGATTAGGCTATATGTTTTAGAAAACCTTGAACCAACCATGTAGTGATACTATCTCAAGTCTACACCCCACACAGTTGGCTCACATGGTTAAAAAAATAGTACATTAACCATAATTTTATCTCTATTTGGATTCAAATGGTTTTCCATAGAAACTTGCATGGTTTTTCCAAACAATGAAATGACTTTTCACCTACCTAGTGACTTCAAAAATATGTTGCATGATTTATTTTATGTGGTGCTCATTTTATACTAACCATGCACAAACCTTTCACCTATAGAAACATTTAAAAAACAGAAAAAAACCTCTCCAAACTTCTCAAAACATAAACTAATAATTATATAAGATGAAATTACATAAAATAAGGGAAAAGTACATAAAAAATAGGTTTCTACATTCCCCACAAAAATGGTATTTTCATCCTTGAAAATTAGAAACTGATGTTTTCATAAAAGAGTTCGAGCCTCAATTCTAACATTTCCTTTTCACATTACCACGTCTCTTCCAGAATCTCACCTTGTTTCTATAAAACCAATACTAAACTGATTATTTTTTTCCATTAAAGCTCTTATATTTACTATCCAAAATCTTTAACAAAAGAGGAATCAATGTAGCATATCATTCAACATCAATATAGCCCCATCAAATCACATGGCCATCTTAAGGTTGGTATGTTTTCAATTGAGATACATGAAACCCACAATACACTAAAATGAAAATTAGAGGTAGATACAATATATTTTCTACCTCACCAACCCATTCCAATAACTCAAAAGAGCCAATTTACTAAGGATACAACTTAATTTTCGTTCCAAATGATGTTTCCCTAGTCTTAGAGATATTTTTAAGATACAAATATCAGCTAAATAAAATGTTAATGGGAATATATTCTTATCCACATATAATTTTTTACAACTGTGAGTTATCAACATTATCTTTATGATCATATAAATATTATCTATTATTTATTTCACAAGGCTTGGTATGATAATTGAAGTATCTCATATTTACACCTTTCAAAGTTGATAAAGACATGGATGGCCATAAAATGCTTTAAAATGATCCATATATTCAAGCTCTGACAACAGTTATTTTATTAAAAATCCACTAATGGTATATGATCCTCCCATGAACCACCAAAATCCAGCACACAATCTGTAGTATTTTACTCTAACATTTGGATCATCCTTTTAGACTATCCATCAGTTTTAGGATGATAAGATTTTCTCAATGTCAACTAGGTTCCATGGGATTGTTATAAGGAATTCAAATAAAGATGTAAACCTGAGGTATCAATTAAATAAAATAGAGATTGGAATTATGTGCAACTTTAATATTTTATAAATGTATAGTTTTAAAATTTTTTCAACCATATCTATTTCATGAATAGGGTTAAAGTGAACTGAATTTTTGAGCTGTTTCGCATTCACCCATATGGAATCATGCTTCCTAAGTTTTCTTGGTAGACATATCACAAAATCCATGGATATATACTGTAACCTACACTTGGGTATTGGTAAATATTGAAATATACCATGGTTATTGATACTATTCCCTAACCTGGTGACAAGTAAGGCATCTTGAAACATACTCCATAACTCTATTTTTCATTCTATCCCACAAAAATAGTGCTCCAAATGTTTGATACATATTTTGCTTTCTTGGATGAATAACCTATTTTGAAAGTTGGTAGGCATTATGAATATGTTCTTTATAGGTTATAAGAAATAATATCTCATATATAAACTTCAATATAGATCTCCCATATAGATTCCATCCGTCAATAGTCTCCACACCAATGAGTTTTAAACTTATTTTAACACATTCAAGATCAAATATCTAAAACTCTATCACTTACTTCACCAAATTAGGAACAAATAATACTAGAAATAAATTTATAACATCACATATCTTAGCACACTCCGTATACATATTCTCCCAGATTAAAATTAGATACCACTAATATGAATCTTATTTAGAGTGTTGATTATATGAATTTTTACTCAATGCATCATCCAAAAAGTTCCCTTTACCTGGTGTATACATTAAATTTTAGTAAAAAATTTAAGGATACTACATTCATCTTTATTTCCTTAAATTAAACTAAATTTGTAATAAAACGTGTTTCAAAATATTATAATATATAAACATAGTAAATTTATCCCCAAAAAGTTAATGATGCCATGTTTTGAAAGCATGAACTATAGTGGCTAATTCCAAATCCTATGTTGGGTATTTTTTATCATCCACCCTTATCATGACATATAAGCTATGACATGATATCCATTTAAGAGAAAACAACCAAACCTAGTTCCTAATGCATCATAGAAGACTACACACCCCTTTCATGATTTTGAAAATATGAGGATAATTTATAATGTGAGGTGATCCTTATATTATTGGAAGGATTTATAACAATAAATAATCTATTGTAATGGAATTTATTTCCTTTTAAAAGCTATCATTAGTGATGAAATAGGTGAAAAACCATGAACAAAGAATTGGTAGCATCTAGTTAAGCCAAGGAAACTGTATATCTCAAATAAATTATTTGATGGTTTTTAAGAGATTACAACCACTATATTTTTAGGATCTACGAAAAATCCTTTTTTCAGAAGAGTCACAATGAATTAAACACACTTCCTAGATAAAAAAATAACACATTTCATGATTATAATAAAGGTTATTCTCCTACAAGATGACCAATAGTTTCATTAAGTATGGTTCATGATTAGCATTAGTCTTTGAATACACCAAAATATCATAAAAAACCACAAAAAAAGAATCAAGATACCTATAAAAGATTCAATTAATTAATGACATAAAAACCTCTGGTGTATTCATAGGACTAGAAGGAATAACAAAATATTCATAATGGATATATATACTACTAATGGATGTCTTTAGAATATCTTCCTTCCAGACATGTTTTTGACACACTGAACATAATTCAATTTTGGAGAAACACCAGACTCCCCACAATTAATAAAACAAAACATCCATTCTTGGAAGAGGATACCAATTATTATGATAACTTGGTTAAATTTTTGATAATACACATAAATATGAAGAGTTATATCCACAGTCTCTATAAAAAGAAGTGGTTCTTCCCCCAGGGACATGCTTGGTCTGATGGGCCCTTTACCTTCCAACTCTTTCAGTTGTTTTTTCAGTTCTCAAAATTAAATTCGTGTTATCATATAAGAACAAAGTTAAATATGGATGGTCCCTGGTAGAATACCAGTATTAAAATAAATTTCTCTTTTAGGTGGAAAACCTATGAAATTATTAGAAAAACATCTGGAAGTTGGTCAACTATGGTTGGAAGTTATTTATTTTTGAGGTCATACATCGATATTACAGTAACCATTTACAATTAGAAATTCGTGGTTCCATCCATCAGTTCCAACATTCCTTATTTACTTGAATTCATATCTCAATATTCTCAAAATAAATTTTCAAAACCATCCAAAGATGAAAAAAGATCTTATTTTATGTATGAGAATCAATGTGTCCCTTGAATAATGGCTGCCTATCCATACCCAAAATTATGATGTTTATATCTCCCTCAAGGAAAGATAAATCCCCTACCAATTCATTACCATTGATAATTATAGAAAAATATTTACACATAAAGTGTCTACATTATCTTTGGATTAGAGGAGTTTAAAGCTTCAAAATAGAAGGTATCATCTCAATATGAAAACCCATATGATCAATATAATGAGAAGTAGTAAAATATTCTGAAATTCCTATATGGAACAAAGACTGCATAATGGCATAATTTTAATAATTGTACCTTGTACCAATAAAGGACCAGATTGATCATCTGTTTTCACTTACTCTACCCCAAACAATTTATTACCCATCATCCCTTGTTATTTGATGCACTATTGAGATTTCCATTGCTGAGGGGTTGTGCTGTTCCTAGAATCACCTTTAATCACTTGGTTCTGAAGATGAGGGTTATTATAGTGAGATCTCCCCATCCAAGAATAAGATGTCTAAGACAAATATGATTCATTCCCATTACCAAACTTTTGGGTTCTATAACAATAATGATGGATATGTCCCATCTGGTTTTATTTTTGACAATATTTATGTGGTTGTATGAAATATATCATTATATGATCCAAAGAACCATATTTAAAACACTTCAACTTAGTTTTTGTTCTAGTAGGAAGATTTAACAATCCCATGGTTTTATATTGAGATATAATACTTCTTTAGAAGTAGGTTCCCCTCTTCTTCTTATTCCCTACATCTGAGTTTGCACCTATTCCCATGGTAATAGACATACTCCATCCAACTGTATTTACTGGGATATCCATTTCTTCCATAGTCACTCAATTGACCCTCTCTATATAGTATGTAATACAAAGGATGATTTTTTTTATGAATTTTGTATCTTGATCCAAACTGAATAATGGGTTCCTTAAAGGAAGCACTTACAACAACTTATGGTAAAAATGGAACAATGTGCATAAAATTAGCTGAATATTCTATTACAGGGTGATTCAATTAATTTAAGATAATGAAATATCTTGTTCAAGTGATATAAATTGTGTGAGGATAAAATTTTTTGTTAAAAAATTATTCAAAATATTATTATGTAATGCCTTATTTAACCTTATTCTGAATAACTAAATACCATCATTTGGTTGCTAGATCTTCAAGCATATTGGTTTCTATATTAACCATAATCTCTACCAGTGTTCCCAAGAATTAAAAAATTAATTCATCCTATTAAAAAGAAATATACTTTTTCAGGTTAGAATCCCCCAAAATATGCACGTATTTTTATTTTGGAACTAAATAGAATGGTTCACCTATCTTGGTTCATCATTCCTATTTCCTGTTTCTATGACATGAATAGTTTTAATGATTCTTTGGACCAATTTTTGGTTCACTCGTGGATTACATAAAACAAAATTTTCTACTACCTCTTCCGATTGATTCCTATGACCTTTACTAGTGATATTTCTATATCGAGAACAAAACTTTATTTTGTCCTATTAACTAGGAACTGAAGAGTTAGAAATATAAATCTACCATTTAAATAAATACCATAACCATTATTTTCAAAACCCAATATATTACTTTAAAAATAGATAATGAATTCCTAATTAGAGGTATTACTATCCCTACATGATATGAAATCAAAACTGGCTAAACCCATGATGACAAGACAAAAAACACTCATAGAAGTGTCTTAAAACTCTTTTGTACACAAAATACCCTAGTAACATAGTATTAAACATAATATTTTTAGTTAAATCATTCATTCTATAAATATTGAGTTTTGATGCTATCTTATAGTTACCATCCTAATAGGATAGACAGATTGACCAATACTGATACCATTTGTAACATCTCGCCCCTCCTCATTTTCTTGGGAAGTAATAGTGGTGCTATTGGACTTAGGTGGAATCATCAAGATACCAAAGTCTATAAATATATACCAAAGGATTAAAATAACACTGGGGGATGGATTTATATTTATATATAAAATATCAATTATTACCGATGATAATATCCAATTCAACTATATTATTCTTGAGCACACAATACCACCAGAGATATATTTCAAAGTAAAAAAAATATCAGAGTACCAATAGAAACAAAATACTTCAACCTAAAAAGAAAAAAATTCTACTGAACCAGAATACACCAAAGTGGCATCAATAAAAACAACTCCAAACTATCTCTAAGCTCAAAATCCACATGAATCATTCCCATTATAAAGAACCATCACTAAAGAATTCAGATACCTTATATTTACCAATTTCTCAATACATGATATCTATAAATTAACGGAGGTTAAAAAGTAGTTGTTGAGTATAAAATTAGAAGGAATTCCCTAAATAATTACCAAATCACTTTAATAGGACAAGAACCAGTTAACAACTTTGATATAAAATAGTTTAAAAGAAGCTAAAACCATTTATGTAAAAATAATAAATAATTTCTTTAGAAAGTAAAAAATAAAATCTTAAAACCATTTATCATTATTTATCAAACCCATTCCCAAGTTTCAACACACACACACACAAATGTATTCCAAGTGATATATTCATACTCATGATTGGTCTCTCATCAATTCATCAAGTAATCACTTGACATTCCATTTCATTTTCCCTAATGGAACACACCCCTTATCCTGGTTAACATCTCAATACCCTAAGGGTAAAATCCACTTCTATAGGGTCACTTAGAAATCAACGTGAACACGATAACCATGTATTTTTAATTACATACCAAAACATTTCATATAAAAAACAATTATTTCATTTAAACATTTCTAGCAAGATACATAGATTTACAACCATTTAAATATCCATATAAAAAATGAATTCCCATTAATAATAAAAGATTTATTTCTCAAAAATTTAAATAAAATCATTTAGTTATATGAAAATTTCAAATTTTAGAACAACAGAGATAATAAAGTGGCACCAACCTCTCAATGAATGGGGAAAATAAAGAAAACACTAAGATATTCTAGATCCGATCGTTGATATTTTCCATTAAATATCCAAAAATAACTAATCAAGATATTAAACAAGTAATATAGAACTTTCCATGGTGAGATATTTTTCATAATCCTTACGAGAGAAAAAAATGATCTAAGGAGTGATAGAGAAATCATGACTTACTGGTGAATCTGGATCTCAAACGCACTTTAATTTGATTTTTTTCTAGTTTAAAAGTTATTGAAATGGGTACTTGGGAGTAAAGTTAATTGAAGATACTATCATATTTGGAAACTTATAATGGGTTTAAGTATTAATTATGACAAAACACAAAAATTTTAGGGCAATAACTGCACATCACATGGTTAGGAGACAATGTTTTTCAAACTGTGGGCTAACCACGCATGTGATACTAGAAAAACTAAGAAGCATTATATTTTAGGGTGATGCTACTCTCTCATTCCTACACCCTGCATGGTTGTCTTACACAGTTATAAAAACCATGCCCCAGCCATGATTTTTTATCTATTTATCTTTGTATGGTTTCTCTAGATCACTTACATGGTTTGGAAAAACCATGATCCAACTATCCACCTACCCTTTGAATTTCAAAACATGTTTCACGGTTTCCTAGAGGTGGTTTATGTTTTATACTTACCATTCACAAACCATGAACCTCTAGAAAACCTCTAAAAAATTCCAAAAACACTCCAAACTTCAAGAAACTCCTCCATGTATATATTCTTTTTTCATGAAAATATTTTCTTATATTTTTTTTCTAAATCCAAATATTTATTATTTTTGGAGATCTTTAAATTTTTTTCCTCTTTTTGAAATAATTATTTATGAATCCTTTTATAATGTGGGATTTAATAAATATATTGTTAAATATTATTCATGTTTGTCAATTTTATCATCCACTCCACATTTATATAATTATAATGTATTTATTTATAAGGTTTTGTTAATTATATTTCTATTTTAAAATAATTTCTTAAATTTTTTTCTTTTCATCTCATAGAAAATTGTTTTTAAAAGTGACCTATAACCCCATTTTTGATTAAATTTGACTTCCCTTATGATAGTTTGAAACAAATCTATTTCTAACATTTTACATAATAATTTTTTTAACATTGAATTTACGAAAACTCTTTAAGGAACTCCATATCCCCTTTTAATGTTTTTCAAAATAAATTTCTATTCCCATTGTGTTATGAATTTTTTCTCAATAGAGGTAAAAATATAAAAAGTATTTAATTTTCTTTTATAATTAATTTTTGAATATATTATAGAATATTTTTATCTATGTAAAAATAATTTAATGTGTTATAACCAAGAAACCCCATGTGGGGGTGGGGGGTGAATCTATGTGCATCAATATAAACCTTTTCTCTCTCTTTTATTTTTTTCTCTTCCCGAAACTTATTCTCTGGTTAACCAAAACATTTATTCAACCTGTTTTTATTTTTTTTATAAATTCATATTACACAAATATAGAATGTAAATATAAAAGGATTCAAAATTTTACTTTTTTCATCCATTTAACACCCTGATATTTTTATGAAAAAAATCTTAAAATAATTTTATTTCTTCGATAGATTTCATTACACACTATAACGAGTTTCGACAAACATTACATCATTATTAACATATTATATGGTATTTATATTATAGAAGTTGGATTGATGATATTAATAATAATAACTAAATTATGAAAAATATATGGTTTTATCATTTATAAACTAAATTCATTAGTTATCAAACTATTATAATTAAAAACAAAAAATATTTGAAAGTAAAAGTGATTTCTTTTCTATAAGTTTTTTATGCGAGCAATATTTTCTATCAATAAATTAAATTATTGAATACTATGTAATGATATTTAATAAATTTATATATTATTTAAATCATCATTTTTTTAAATATTTAAAAAATATTTTTTTAGGCATTGAATAAGAACAAATCCATTTTTATGCTTAAAAATGCACGTTTCTAAAATAATTTTTTTCTCATTTTGTGCATTTACTTTAAAATAATTTTATCAAATTTATAAATATTTAATTAGATAAAATGAATTAAATATTTATAAATATGAAGTTCAGTGTTTTAAAATAGGTCACTTTTATTTTTGGTCAATATGAATTGTAATTATGGTGAAATTTATCACCACGGTAAAGGGTAAATCGAGTTAATCTAGATTAAAAATAAGAAATATGGCCATAATGTTTTTTCCTAATTCATATTGTATGAATATATTTATTCCCATATAATATTAGACTCTGGATTTATTAATATAATGGACACTTGTCCATGAAAATGGCATATATTATTTAAATCAAAGAACGTTACAAATTATCACTCTCTTTGATTTTAATATACTTTGTATGCTCACATATGGGAAAAAATAAGTTATGAATGATTCTTAATATCCATTTCTAAATAATGAAATTATATTCATGGTTTGATTTTTTTTATAATTTTGATGTATTATATAATTTCCTACAATGATTACACAACACCCGAACAATATTCATTCAATTAAAGAAAAAATAAAGTAAATGATATTAAAAATGTTAAATGTTATATAATTTGGGGCATTTATACTATTAAATGAATTTAATAGGTCAATATGACATATTATTTTTGTTTTAAAATATTATATTTTAATTTAATCTTTGTATTTATGTATGTTTAGTGAAGTTAAATGAATAATGTTAAAATTGACAATAATGATATTCTATCAAAATAACATATTATTAAATTATTTAAAAATAATAAAAGTATTAAAATAAGGAAATGTTTTTATGAAATGGTATAAAAATTTATAAATTTTAAATTTATTGTGAAATTGAAACCATAAAATTAAAATTTACAACCCTTTAGTATTGAGAAACTTGTTACCATAGTTAAAATTAAAATTGGTTTACTATGGGTTAATCAAAATGATAAGGTTTAAAAATAACACTAAAACTTGTATAAATTATATTTATTGGTGGTATTTAAACTATATACTAACTTATATTCAAATAATTTTCTTTTTTATCCATTTTTATTGATAATTAATTTATTATAATTTAATCTTTTTTGAAATTTCAAAACAACCCCTCACCTCTATTATAAAAGGGAACCAACTACCTTACTTATTTAGATAACATTTAACCTTATAATATGAATAAAATATTTAAATTTATATTTTCAAATAACTTATATACATTATAATGGTTATGTTATTCCCAAAATACCCACCCTAGAGACCTTTATAGGAGATATAGAGGAATCGTTTCAAAGAAGAGGTAATCTCCTTAATTAATCTATTTCTTTTATAAACTTCTTCACCTTATATAAATATATTGTATTTATCATAAAATAATTAATTAAGTATCACAAATATACTAAAATATTATTATGATTATTAAAACTCTATTATACACCATATTTACCATCAAATTAGAAGTGAATGTATCACTCATGCATATGTGCATCTTACCATCTCCACGGAACGATACATTTAAATTTCCATCACAATATTTTATAGATGGATTTTATAGTGGATTTAATGTTTATATATGATATATATGAAATAATTAAACTTCTATAAATATAATATGACATATACCTACTTAACATCCAATTCTCCAGGATGTGATAACGTCGTTCTTGTGTACGTGTCGACTACCACCTCCATGAAGTGACATGGTTAGTTTTTATTTTTTATTTTAATTGGATGGTAATGAGGATTATTTTTACGAATATATATGAAATAACTATAATATGAATAAATATTTCAATTTTTTTTGTTTCATCCTTAAAAAAATGAAAACAACGGTCATGCATACATATGACCTATCATATCCCTGAACGGGGTAATTGAATTTTATTTCTCTAAATTTTATGGATGAATATAATATGTATATAATGAATATATATAATATTTATATCATTATTAGTATTTTTGTGATGATTTAACCTAGATAAATATACAAGGACCAAAACTATTGAAGTAAAATACTCTTGATAAACGAAATAATTAATACTCAGAGATGATGATTTTAGTAATGAATTATTAATAAAAAGGGTGTGAAATGTTATAAAGGGATAATATATGATATTAATAGTATTAAAATGACTATATTATGTAATTATAAGAAATATAAATTTATTATACAATATATTAGAGTTCTTTTTACATGAGTTGAAATCGAGATAAAAGTTTCTCATCTCACTTATGATTTTGTGAGACATTTTCCATAATCACTACTTATTTTTTTGTGGGGTGAATATATTGACCATTTTATATAATATGTCTTTAATATCTTTATCTTCATGGTATTTAAGGTTTCATTTAATTTTATTTCTTTAATGGGGAATAATATTTAAATGAAACCCAAGTGGCAAGGGTTTTATTTCAAAAGATGATCAATATTCCAGATAATTTATATTTAAGTCTCTACTGGGGAATATTTTCATAAAAAATCCATGTTTTTTGATTTTTTTTCAAATAACTTTTTTAATATTCTCATATTATTTTTAATTTAATATATAACAATCTTTTACTTTTAAAAAATGTTTCTAAAGTAACCATTTTTTCATTTTCCAAACATGGCACATTACGAATTTTCCGAAAATATTATAGACACAATATTTTTTTGAACTTATATTTAATGAAAATATTTTATATCTAGCATGAATAATTTCTTGAATGAAGATTAATTTACATGTTTAAAAGTTTATTTTCAAATAAAATTTATTCCTTTCAAATTGCACAGTTTTTTAATAAATGATTCCAAAATGGAAAGGTTATTTTCCTGGAGAATTATTCCATGTGTTATTTTATAATCATTTTTGAAAAAATATTACTTCATCTGGTGTTACTTATGGTTTACTAGTGATATAATATATGGATATCATCCTTATTATTTCTCTATATTGTCTATATTTAGGATGAAAAGATGAAAGGTTCTTAAAACCCATTTATTTTCCATAGTCCATATTATGATGAAATTTTTATGAAACCCATTTTGCTTAACGTGGTCCGATGTGATGAACAATTTATAATATTGTGTCACTAATTTGAATTATTTTCATTATATGGTAGGGGAGACGTATATCTCCCTCTAATTTATTGGGTAAATATTAATATCTTATCAGATAACTTTGAGATACATGTTATTATACTTGATCTACTATGGGATACAAGTCGACGAGCTTGATCTACAATGAGATGCAGGTGGTAATTCTAGATATTTTATGGTTTTATGGTCTTTGTAGTTAACCATGAAATTATGAAATGGTTTTTATACATATTTTGGTTCGACACTTTTATCATATGATATTATGATTCATAATTGATTTATGATGATTATTCAATCTTACGATACATGTATTTTGAAATGATAATGATTTATTCCATGATTCAAGTTTTTGATATATAATATTTTTGGTATTAACTTCATAAGTTTTATTCATGAACTGATACTCTTATGATTATATTATTCTTTCATATGATTATAGATTGATGTCTCCAATTTTTATCCTTAATAAGAATCCAATATCACCGATTTATTATGTGTCCTTTCCCCTGGACATAAAGAAAGGTATTTATTATGATATGTCTAAGAAGCATGTTATTTATGAAGAAATAAGTGGGATATAATGTAGATATTTCATGAAATAGTTGTTTTTGTTTCTTTATTTACAAATATTATATACCTAAATGATTATAGTGTGGATCAAAATGTTATGTAATGAATATTATTATTTTAAGATGTAATATCTATATATTAAAATTATGGGTTGATTTAGTTGGTATTAAATAAAGGTTTAGTTACCATTGAGAAAATAGGGTGATAAAACCTTCATAATAACCCTAGGTATAAGTCTATGTATAGTATAAAATTGTAATGTTTTGGTAGTGCCCATGAATGACTTATGTTAAACATAAGTTTTCATAAAATAAGGTGTTATGGTTTAATAATTTTATAAATGAATTTTCATGATTATATGGTTTCACACCATGATTATTGTTTATAATAATGTGATTTTGGTTTTAGTTAATGGTTTAATCCTGAAGGAACTATATTAATTAAGAATGTGATGGAAAATTCAATGATTTTACTCTTTAGAACCCAAATGTTATGTTATATGTAATGAAAAATCTTATAGATGTTCTCACACAAGTTTCTCAAGCTATGAATCACACTATTCTTCCAAATGATCCAAGGAGAGAACAATATTCCGTTGAGTCCTTTCTGGGAAAAAATCCACCTTCTTTTATTGTATCCACTGATATACTTGTTTATGAGTAATGGATTATTAAAATTTAAAATATATTTCCCATTCATCAGGGTTTAGAACATGAGAATGTAATTTTGGATATTTATCATTTAGAAAGTGGAGAAAATCAATGGTGGAATCTTATAAAAATATGATGGAACATGATGAAATTAAATCCCTAGAATGGGATAAACTTAAGAAATAATTTCTCAATATGTAGTTTTCTAATATTATTTTCAAAAAATGGACAAGTAATTATTTTAGATAAAGTATACGGATGATGAATGTATTGGTACCTAGGAGGCAAATTTCACATCAATTAGACGACCCCCTTCTGATATTATCATCCAACCTAAAATTAAGGTTGATCGATTCTTTTGGGGATTAAAAATAAGTCTCAAAAATAAATTAAAAATAATATAATTTATTATCTATGAATAATATATTTTATTTGAACTCAAAGTAGAATTGGAAATTGTAGATTCACACTATTTTTTTTGCTTTTAATAAAAAATAAAAACCGAGACTCATGAATTCTTTAATAAATAATGGGTTGGAAATAAATTTTAGCAATTCACATGCTAAAAATACCAGAAGAAACATTATGTGAATTTATAAAATGGAACTAGGAGGTTATTTTTTTTGAAAGGGTAGTCCTGAAGCCTGTAATTATCGAACCTGAAAGAATGGGATGGTAAATATAATGTATAAAAAAATAAGTAACTAAATAATGAAACACCTATTCTGTAATGATTTAAATTCAAGGAATATGAGAATTTGGAATATCAGTTCTTTAATTTGAAACTCTGTGATGATCGGTGCCAAAAACCTCCTAATCCCAAAGAAAAAGAGAAATATATTTCAATCATGACAACCAAAGTGGGTTACTAGAATGATGAGGTGAAAGGTACACTTATCTTCCATTATATAATAGCTAATGCCTTATTTTACCGTGGTTCTACCCTCTCTTTTATATATAAGGAATTTGTAACACATATTGAATTAGTATCTGAATTATTAGATATTGAGTTTTTGTTGAAATCCCCTAATGGTATGATGGTTACATATCAACTCTATAGTTCTTTTCTGATTGAATTATTTCATAATTTGTGCTCTGTAATTATTATTATTCTCCCTTTTGTAAAATTTGATGTGATTCTAGGAATGTATATGATTTATTTATATATATATTATATCAATTTCCAATGGGGGGAAGTCACATTTCATATTCTAAATGAACCTTTCATCATTTTTCTATGTGGAGATGAATATGAATTTCTAATGGGAAATAATTGTATAATGTGGGTCTAAATTACTATTCATGATGGTTATCTATCTAAAATGGTTTGAGAAAAAAATCAACATTGAGGATAATACTATTATTTTGTATTTTTTGATGTTTTTTTTGGAAGTGTTTCTTGTCCTTTTAGAAAATCATGAAGTTGAGTTTTCAATATACCTCGTACCTGGTGATTCAAAAATTTCAAAGTCTCCTTATAAAATAGCCCCAATTGAGTTATAGGGGTTGAAGAGGAAACTATAAGAGAATATTGATAAAGTATTTATACATCATAGTGTGTCACATTAGGGTGAAACTGTTTTGTTTGTTAAGAAGAAAGATAGATCAATGTGACTATTCATTGATTGTTGAGAACTTAGTAAGAGCACTGTCAAGAGAAAGTAACCTCTACCCCATATTGATGTCTTTTTTGATCTACTGTGTGGATCTCAATACTTTTCCAGGATTATTTTTCATTTTGGTTTTCATTAATTTAGGGTCAAGAAGGATCATATACCCAATATGGAGTTCCATACAATGTATATACACTATGAATTTATAGTGATTCCATTTTGTCTTACTAATTCCCCAGTTATCTTTAGGGTGTTAGTGGATTGAGTATTTATAGATTAACTTGATCATATAGTGATAATATTTATAGAAAATATTTTTAAATTTTCAAAGAGAAAGTAAGACAATGAAGACCACTTATGTATTGTACTAAATACCCTGAGGAAAGATAATATTTGTGATTATTTTTTCAAGTGTGAATTTTGGCATCTTAAGGATTCATTATTGGTAAATATAATCTCAGGTGAGGGTATATAAAAAGATGCTTCAATGATAAAAGAGATTGAACAATATCATATAACCACCACTATGACTGAGCCCCATAGTTTTCTTTGTTAGGCTGGATATTATCGATTCTTTTTAGAGAAATTTTCATGGATATCAAATCTACTCACCAATTTAACTTGTAAGGGATCCAAGTTACTTTGGATGGGTGAATGTGAGGATTGTTTTAAGGAAGATAAGATAAGGCTAGTTAGTTAACCTATTATTAAACTAACCTATAATGGATAATAAATTATCTTCCATAGTAATTCATCAAAGATATTTCTAGGATTCATCCTCATGAAAAAAGATATGGTTATAAATTATGCCTCATGAAAATTAAAGGTCCATTATAAAAATTACCCCACTTATAATTCAGAGTTAGTTGTGGTAATTGTTTCATTAAAGATATGAATGAATTATCTTTATAGTGAAGTGTGTCATATAAATATATTATAAAAATTTAAAGTATATGTTTACATAGAAGGAAAAAAATATGTGATAGAGAGGGTGGGTTGATATGGTTAATGATTATGAATTCATAATACATTACTACCATATGAAAGTGAACAAGGTTGAAGATACTCTATGTTCAAAGGATCATGATTTCTTATCTATGATAGGGATAAAAAATATTCAATGTTTAGGAATTTTAAAAGTATGGATATGGAAATATTGAAGGAAGGGGGTAAATGTTATCTAGATCCAATTAATTTCCAACCATCTATCCAAGTAAATATTAAAGAGGTGAGAAAGGAAGATATAGGTATGAGAAAGATTGTAAGAAATTATCCTAAGTTCAAACTCAATGGAAATGGAATGATATTGTTTAGAAATCCTATATGGGTCTCTTTTGTACTAGATTTAAAAAAGGGGTTTTGGGTTAAATCTCATAGTTATTAATTCTCTATTCATCTTAAAAGAATACAATTATATAGATATTTTAAAGAGTATTTATATGGTGATAGCATGAAGAAAGATATTGAAGTGTATGTTTCTCGATGCTTGGTTTGTTAGCTAGTCAAGTCTTTAATAAAGATGTCTATGGGGGTGTTACAACCATTTCATATACTAGAATAGAAATAAAAAACATCCCTATGGATTTAATCGTTAGACTCCCCAAAACATATAAAGGGAATGATACTATTTGGATTGTATTGAATCACCTTACAAAGTCTAACACACTTCATTTTCATTAGGTAATATTTATCTCTTGATAAAATTACTTGGTTATACATTCAAAAAGTTAAAAGATTTCATGGTGTACCACTATTAATTATATTGATTAGGATATAAGGTTTAACTCAATGTTTTACAGAATTATTTAGCAGGATCTAGATGTATTGTTACGTTTCTTCCCTTCTTATCGTCCTAAAAAAATTTCAGTCTAAGAAGAACATTTACAACCTAGAATACTTTTTGAGAGATTTCGCTATAGATCTAAAAGGTAGTTGGGACTAATACCTTCCTTTGGTGAAATTTTCTTACAAAAATAGATTTCAATATAGTATTCAGATGGATCCTTTTGAAGCCCTATATTGTAGGATGCACATAATTACAACATACTAGGATGAAGTTGGAGAAATAAATATATTAGGGCCTAATATAGATGATAAAATTTTAGATAAGGTAAGATCCATTCAACAACACATAAGAGAAAATTAGAGAGGACAAAAACGTTATGATGACAATCATTAGAAAGATCTAGAGTTTGAAGTTTGTGACAAGGTATTCCTAAAAATACCTCCCTAGAAGTGGGTGATGAGATTTTGAAATAAGTAGTATCTAATCACATGGTTTATTAGTACTTTTTAAAATATTGATCATATTGGGATGAAATCGTATTGATTGGAACTTCCACTGGATCTCTCTCACGTTTGTGATGTGTTCCATGTATATCTCATAATGAAGTAAATACATGATCCTTCACATAAACTGAATTCAATGTTCATACCATTTGTGAATTATCTTTATTATGAAGAACAAATGATAGAGTTTTTGTGTCATAGAGATAAAGTTCTATAAAAAAAGATCACTCACATGGTTAAAGTTTTGTAGAGAAACCACCAATTTGAGGAAGATATGTGGGAACCTGAGGATGTGATGAGGTTGAAGTATACTCTTCTAATTGAATCAGAGTAATTAATTTTTAGGGATAAATACACTTTAATGGGGGTATAATGTAACACCTTGATATTTTTATAGAAATATTACATTAAATAATTTGATTTCTTTAATTGCATGTATTACACACAACAATGAGTTTAGAAGAATTGTGCAACATTATTTAAATATTTTGTGTCTGGTATCTCTTTTTCATTGGATTATAGGGTATATATATTAATATCTAAATTAGAAAAAATATATGGTTTACACATTCATAAAATTAAATAATTAGCTATCCAATCATTATAATTAAAATAAATTATTTGAAAATAAAAGTGATGTCTTTTCTGAAAAATTATTTTCATGAAAAAATTTATTTTTATTAGTAAATTAAATTAATAAATGTTAATAAATTATTTAGTGAAATTTTTATACTATTAACTTGATCATTTTTTTTTAAATATTCAAAAAATATTTTTCGGGGAATTGGATTAGAATAAATAGTCTTATGCTTAAAAAAGTATTTTTCTAAAAGGATGTTTTATCACATTTTCCACACTTACAATAAAATAAACTTATTTAATTTATAAGTATTTAATTTTATAAAATGAATTAAATATTTATAATCAAGTTTTTTAATTTTTTTAAATAGAACCCTTTTATTTTTAGTCAATATGAATAGTGACCATGGTAAAATTTACCACCTTGGAAATGGGTAAATCTAGTTAATATAGATTAAAAATAAATTAGAAGGCCATAAATATTGATTATAATTTTTATTGTATGCATTATGATAATCCCTTATCAGCTTAGTCTCTAATTATTTTTTAGGGGACACTTTTCCATGGAAATGACTTAAATATTATTTGAAAGAAAGAAAGTTACAAAATGTCAATCCCTTTGATTTTAATATCATTTATTTATTCACACAGGGAAAAAATAATTTACGAATAAATATTAATAAAAATATTTTTAATAATTAAATTATATTCTTTATTTAATTTTTTTTCTTATTTTTTGGTATTATATAATTACATTAATTGCTTACATATTGCCAAAACATTATTTATTCAATTAGTAAAAAAATAAAATAAACGATATTAAATTATTTTAAAGTGATATAATTTGAGTAATTTATAGTGTTTGAAGGATTTAATATTTTAATTGAAATATTATTTTTGTGTTAAATGATTATATTTCCAATTAAAACTTTGTATTTATGTCTTTTAAGTCAAATTAAATAAATAGTGTCAAAATCAACAATAATGATATTATACTAAAATAATATTTTATTAAATTATTTAAAAATCATAAAAAGATTCAAAATAAGACAATGTGGTTATTATAGAATCCAAAATTTAATAAATTGACATTTTATTATCAAATTTTTACCTTATAAGTAAAATTCACAACCCTATAACATTGAAAAAGTTGTTAACATAGTTAAAATTATAATTGGTTAACTAATAGTTAATCAAAATGATAAGGTTTAAAAAAACACTAAAACTTTACTAAATTATATTGGCTTATGGGATTAAAATCCATTAATTATTTGACTTCAAATATTAGTCTATTTGTAGGAATATTGTTTGGAGAATTAATTTATTATAATATAATATTTTAAGAAATTCTAAAAAGTTTCCCCTCACCTAAATTATTAAAGGGGAACTTCTTCCTCACCTCTTCACATTGCTTTAAGAACTCTATATCCAAAAAACTCTAAAAATTTTTCTTCTAAACTTCCATAGACACATTATAAAGATTCTTTTCTTCAAAAAAACACCTAATATAATGCCCTTTATAGGAGATATAAAGGAATCGTTTCAAGGAAGATGTTATCTCCATAACCGGTTATTTTTTTGTACTCTTCTTTACCTTATATAAATCTATAATATTTATAATAAAATAATAACTTCATTATATTAAATATAATAAATGGTTATTATTATAATTATTAAAACACCACTATAGACCCTCATTCCCATTAAACAAGATGTGAAAGTATCCATCATGCGTATGTACAGATTACCATCTTTACATATATATACATTTCATTTTTGATCCCCATATATTATGGATGGGTATTATGACATGTCAAATGTTTTTATATGATATTTATGAAATTATTATACTTATTTAATCATAATATCACATATACCTACTTACAATCAAATATTTAGGGAAATGATAATATTGTTCATGCGTACTATTGGATGACCACATCCCTGAAGCGATGTGATTCATTTTTCATTTATAATTTACTTGGATGGTAATGAGGATTAATTTTATTAATATATTTGATATAATAAATATCCTTTAAAAGTGAATTAATATTTAATTTTCTTTTTTTACCATTCATTAAAAAATGAAAGCAATGTTCAAGCATACGTACGACCTACCATCTCTTTGAATGGTGTAATTAATTTTTATTTCTATAACTATTATGGATGACTATAATATGTATATAATGAATATATATTATTCTTATATAATATTATATTATTATGGATAATATAGTACCACGATAAATTTTTAAGGACCAAAACTAGTTAAATGAAATACTCTTGATAAAAGAAACAGTTAACATCCAGAAATGACAATTTTGATAAGAAATTATTGATTAAATGGGGTGTTGAAATGATATAAAGGAGTAATATATTTTGTGATAGGTGGGACATATATCTCCCTCCAATATATTGGTAAAATTTATATATTTCATGATATAACTATAGGATTCAACTTATTGAGCTTGATCTACAATGAGAAACAAGTCAATGAGCATGATATACTATGGGATTCAGGTGGCGATATTTAATATGACATGGTTTGATGGTATTTGTAGTTAACCATGAAATTATGATTTTTTGTACCTATTTCATTTCCACACTTTTATGACATGGGATTTTGATTCAGGATTTATTTACGATGAGTTTTAAATCTTATAATCCACATCTCTGGAAATGATAAAGCTATTGGAACCAAGGATGTTTGTTGATTAAAATGGAGTCTGGTTTGTGTTTGTTATAAATATACACATGGATGACCAGGGAGTTTGAATGAAATGTCATATTACGATTGAGGATGAAAGAAGTATTGAAGGTGGTGATGTTTCCTTGTGTTTGCCAATTTTTGGGCCCTTAAGATAATGAATCCGTTCATAAGAATGTATGGCATGAATAATGGTGAAGGAATTCAGAAAAGTCAGAGAATCATGTGGCTCGGGACATAAACCATGTACCATGTCTAGGAACGGTTCACAGACTATGTATGGAACATCGATAATGGTATGCAGAGTAGTTCAAGGAACCAAAATTGGTTCACAACAAAGGTATGCGGACATAGGCATGCAGTATGTGTAAGGATGGAGTTTCACAAGATATCTGGAGTTTGGGAGACAGGAGTAGTACATAGTGGAGGCTATACAAAATCAAAGATTCAGTAAATATTGGATTACCATATTTTTTGTATCCATTTTTCCCATATAGGGAGAAATAATCCCCTTCATTTAAGGAATGATTCAATGATTAAAAAACTGAGAGGAATTTGGAGAAGTTTAGAGCAATTTGTAGAGGAATCTATTACAATATGCGGTGGAGAAGAGGCAGTTCATGAAGCAAATGATGTTGGCAGAAGCTGGTTTATAGAGGAAGATTACGGAGTTGGTATGTAAAGCACACACAGTACATGGAGTAGGTTAGTACGCAATAGATCAGGGTAGTACATGGTGGGGATGGACGGTACACAATTATAGTAGTGGTACATAGAGGGGGTGATCTGAAAACCATACCCGCTACTCAGTATGCGGAGGAGGTATAGTGGTATGAAAAACACCTATGGAAGCCTAAAAATTGACCAAATTAGTCCACTAAATTAATTTCCATAACCTTTTAGTGAGGGGGAACGTAAATTACATCTTTGGGTGATAACGGGTATTCAACAGTGCATCCATTTTCAGTTAAGGATGCCTGAATTAATGTTAAACACTTGAAGAAACCTTCAAGTTGATAAAATGAGTATAGATTATTATAAGGGAGTGATCTAGGGGAGTCAACAAAGATAATCCTAGGGACAAATTGAGAAATCCCTAAAATTTTTGTAAAGGTAGTGTGCCTGGGATAGATTGACTGTACCCAAACTTTTGTGCTCCACAAATTTTAAGGATTAGTAGATTTTGGTACGACTGAAAAAATGTCGGTGTATGCTCCTTGGATATAACCCTTAGTGGTGAACCAAGTAAAATTGTTGTGTCTGCTTTGCATGTGATCGTTTACTTTCTTCTCTTTCTTATCAAATAGGTTTAATAGGTTCTTATCTACATGTATACAATATCCATCATTTTAAAAGGAAAATTTGACACCCTGATTCAACCCTCCCCTATCAAGGTGTTCTGGGGTCCTTCAAGTGGTATCAGAGCCTAAAGGTTATTGGAGCTAAATCTATCTTTTTCTATCATAGATAATTCATTCAATGTTTGGGGATTCCCCCTCTTCGATGGAAGTAATTTTCAGATATGGAAGAACAAGATGAGATATCATCTAAGAACTCTTTGAATTGAAGTCCTATTTTCTACTATGCAAGGAATAAAATCCATAGATCATATAGGTATGTTTATGACTGATACAGATAGGAAAATTCTTGATAAAGATGCTAAAGTACATAATGCTCTCACTACATCTCTTTCTGATCAGATCTATCTTAAGGTAATGAGTTTTACATCTTCCAAGTCAATGTTGGAGAAACATGAAAATATATAAAGGATATAGTAAAGTGTAAGAGTCATAACTCCATGTTTTACACAATAGGTTTGATGATTTGAAGATGCACCCTGATGAAAATTTAGATTTTTTCTTAAATTGAATTACTAATGTTGTAGGTGAAATTCGAGGTCTTGGTGAAGAGGTCAAATACATTGGTATTATAAAGAAAATATTGGGAATAATTCCACTCCTATACAACGAAAATGTTTCATCTCTTGAAGAAAGATATCTCTCTAAACTTTATCTGGATGATCTGTTAAGCATCTTAGTGGCATATAAGATGAGAGTCAAACTATAAGATATTAAAAATCATGTGAGCAAGGAAATTTCATTCAAATCCTTGGAAAAATAGAAAATTTTAAGAGATAGTGGTGATGAAGATGATGAGGAAAAAGAAATTCTTTCTCTCATTTCCAAGAAGTTTAGGAAGGGAAAAGGGAAATTTAAAAAGAAGTTACCTTTATCTGTTTTTCATTGTTTATGAGTTGATAACATTTCCTCTCAGTACTTGAGAAAGTTATATGATGAAGAGAGGGAATCAAAAAACATCGAGAAGCATCCAAAAAGGTTTTTCAAAAAGGGAGACTTCAATTCTGGAAAGAAAGTAAATAATAAGAGTTTTTTCTGTGAAGAATAAGATAATGATAATGAATTATGTGAAGAAGAAGAACTAAAATTTAAAACTAGAAACCATGCCTCCATAATGAATACCATTGAAAAGTTAGAACCATTAAAAGATAAAGATGGAGATAATTTGTTGAAAACTAATGTCGATCCAATGTTGAAACTTAAGTATTATTTTGGTAGGCTTGAGAATAAATTTAACAGTTGTGATAAGTATAAAAAAATTGTGGAATAATAATTAGAATATGTTGATCAACTTGAAGATGAAATTGAATAACTGAAAGAAATAGTGAAAGTTCAGTCACAAATACTATAAAGCACAAAGGATGTCGTGGAACTGAAGATCAGAGTCGAAGAATAGGCTAAGGTCATGAATAACCTCACCTCGAGACTCAAATATAACTCCAAAATTGTTGGGAGACTTGAAGAAGAAGTTGATAAACTTAAGAATAAATTCATAAGTGAATCAAATTCAAAATAAGAAAATAAGAAAATACAATTTGGAAGGTTCTTGGATGCGGAGTTACTGGAGAGATCAAAACTTGGTTCTAATGGAGTTATAATGATTTTGAGTCATCAAAGACCCTCATGCAAGGAAAATAGTTGAATCAGTTGGGATGTCAAAACATAAAATGCTACAAATAAAGTGGACCAGAATAAAGGTAAGTTGAAAGTTGATCTTGTTGAAAAGCCACCAAAACTGCTAAAAAATATTCCCTTAAATCAAATTTAAAGGATAATTGAAGATTATCCTTGAGATTTCAGAAATGATAGGCGGTCAAACTATTTTATTGATGAAGAAGGATTGAGGATAAATAGAAGGGAGAAGATATTTCCCCTCATAAAGTGTCAGTTTCTAGATATATGGTCTATACCATGTCATATTTCATAGAGGCTAGGAGCTATTTGAATGATAAAGATCTAGGAAGTCAAAAAAGGAGACTGATTTCATATCCTCATCTTATAGAAGAAATAGTTTCTATGGATACTATTTTCACGGTTCTAACTTTGGCTATAAAGCCATATAATATTGAAAGAGGTATGATATGGGAATTTCATACAATGCTCAGAGATAGGTCAATACTTTGCAAACAGAAAACATTACTATCTGAAAAAGGATTTCTCCCTTGGAAGAAGATTATGAATATAAATAATATGTTTACATGGGAGATATAATTGAATGGCCATCAATGTCTTACACTCAATCCCATATCTCAGGGAAGTAAAAAACGAGAATTGATAAATTCCACCCTACAGAAGTAGCCCTCAAAGCAACAAAGAGAAACTACACCTAGATTCTTGAAAGTGAGTGTTATTCCCACATGAAGTTTAATGCCGACTTATTAACAAATGTTAAGAAAAGTTTTGATGGGACAATAAGGTTCAGTAATGATTGTGCTTTGGAGATGAATTTAGTGGAATCACTTAACTAGATAATATAGAGATAAAGAATAATGAAGTTCTCTTTGTGGATGGTTTGATTCAGAATCTCCATAGTGGGATTCAAATCTATGACTCAGGTCTTATAGTGAGTTTTAATAGAAAAGGATGCACTATAAAGGGAAAGACAATGAGTTATCTTATAAAAGGATTCAAAATAGAAGAAAACTTGTACCAGGTTGACAATAAAGAAAATATTTTATACATGAATGTTGAAGAAGAAAAAAACTTGTGGCATCAGATATTGGGACACATACATCAACAATACATGGAAAGATATCTAAGATGAAGACTGTCATGGATATTCTCAACCTGAAGCATGAAAGGGAAAATGCTTGTTATGTTTTCATATGTGGAAAGTTGTTCTGCAGTTCTTTTTGGGAAAAAGAGAAAAGGGCATCAAATCTTCTTGATCTTCTTCATACATTTGTATGTGGCTCGATAGATGTTTATGAAAATCATGGATAATGGTACTTTATTCTTTTTATAGATGATTATAGTATAATAGAATGTGTGATGTTTATTCACAATAAACAACAAGTGCTTGATCCCATGAAAATATTTCGCCAAATTTCCAAAAATGATACTAGACACATAATCAAAGTTATGTGGTCCAACAATGGATGAGAATATACCTTTATTGAGTTTGAAAATTATTTAAAAAAACATGCAATTAAAGATCAAGTGGCTGTTGTGAGAACCCCACAGAAAAATGGAGCTGTTGAGTGCGAGAATCGACAGGTGAAGTATGGCCATAACTATGCTGATTTAGAGCCATATGTCTCACCATTATTGGAAAGAGTTTATTCAAGTCATAGTATATATTCCAAAATAACCATATATTTACATGGGTGAAACCAAGAAACCATATGAGTTGTGGTAAGGAAGCAATCCCTCTTTGAAGTACTTCTATATTTTCAAAAGTAAACGTTTTATCAAAAATAAAGAAGAAAATCAAGGTAAATATGCAGATGCAGAAGATGAAGGAATATTTATCAGATATTCAATGAATAGAAAAGCCTAGAAATGCTTCAATAAGAGCCTTGAACTGTTTTTGGAAAGAAACTATGTAAATATCATTGAAGATAAAATAGAAAATTCCTCAAGTAATTCTTATACTAATGCGATATAAAATGAAGAATAATGTGAACATGGATCAGATAAAAATACAGAAGTTGAGAAGGCATACAAAACACTCAAAAATCACATCATGATGTTGACTCAGAAGAAGAATAATCCAAAGAAACCACGACTGAAAGAAATTATTCTGAACCTCAAAACGAGAAATCGAATAGTAGAAATTGATCGATCCAACACCATTAAGTATTGGACTACACCCACATAGACAAGGATAATGAGTAATGATGCACAATATTCATTCCTTTCAGTTGTAGAACCATCCTCCTTTGAAGAAGCTACAAAGGATGAGTCATGGGATAAATCCATGAATGAAGAGCTTGATCAGATTGACAATAATGAAACATGGGATCTAGTTTAGAGACCCGAAAATCACAATGTGATTGGTAAAAACTGTATTTTCAAGAATAAGTTCTATAAACATGGTAATGTGATTAGAAAAAAGGAATGATTAGTGTGTAAAGGATATTCACATATTAAAGGCATTTATGTTGAAGAAAAATTTACTCTAGTGGCTAGACTAAAGTCAAGTAGTCTATTTATTTACGTGGAAATCCAAATAGGATATAAAGAGTATCAAATGAATTTCAAGGCAGATTTCCTAAATGGTTTTATTGTGGAAGAAATATGCATTGAACAACCGGTGGGTTTAATAATTAGAAATGATGAAATGAAGGTCTTTAGATTAAAGAAAGAACTCTATGGACTAAAGTAGGCACCACAGGAATGGTACTCTTGATTAGATTCTTACCTCTAAAATATTGAATTCAAAATAGGAGGAGTTGATCACAATATCTATATGAAATGAAGGTATATATATTAAAGAAATAACTATATAAACTAAAGTAGGAACCACATGAATGGTACTCTTGATTGGATTCTTACTTAAAAAATATTGAATTCAAAATAGGAGGAGTTGATCACAATATCTATGTGAAGAATTATGATAAGGATCAGTTCATGGTATTGGTGTATGTTGATGATATTATTTTTGGTGGAAGTAGGTAGGGATCAGTAGATGATTTTTCCAATCACATGAAATCAGAATTTTAAATGTCAATGATTTGAGAACTTAGACACTTTTTAGGGATAAAGGTGATTTAGAAGAAGGATTAAACCTTCATTTATCAGAAAAAATGTGCAAGGGAGCTACTATTGAAATTTAATATGCATGATTCCAAACCAATGTTGACTCCAATTGTGGTTGGAACAAAACTAGAAAATCATGAATATGAGACTTCTGTGGATCCCACAATGTATAGTAGAATCATTGAAAGATTAATTTACATGATAGTGATACATCCAGATATAGCCTTTGCAGCATGCTTAGTGGACCAATTTAAAATTAATCCAAAACACGAACATATGAATGTTGTGAAAAGAATCATGAGGTACATTCAAAGTAATCACAATTATGGCTTATATTTTTCTATTGTAAGTGATGATGAACTATCAGTATTTTCAGATGCTGACTAGGCTAGATATGTAGTGGAAATAAAGTCCACCAGTGGTTGAGTATTCTATGTTGGGATGAAATGCATGGGCTGGATGAGAAATAAATAAGAAATTACTTCCCTTAGTACTGATGAAGTTGAATACATCTTTGCAAAAAAAGTTTGCACTCGACTACTTTGGATAAAGCAACAACTAACTGAAATTGGTGATGAGGTGAAATAACCAATAATTATTTGCTGTGATAACAAGAGAGCAATTGATCTTATGAATAATCCTATTTAGAATTGTTTTATGAAATATATTGAAATCAGATATCACTTTATCAAGGAAAAAGTTGAACAAGATGTGATTAAAATAGATCATGTGGGAACTGATGATCAAGTGGATGATATTCTTACCAAGCCAATAGCAGTGACTGTGTTTGAGAAACATCAGATGAACCTCGGTGTTCAACCACCTCGAACTGCATAAGAAGGTCATAAAATTATTCTCTCCCTAGTTTTTTTTATATTTTTAATCTATTTGTAGAAGTGATGTAGGTTTATGAGGGAGATAAGATCTTGGGGAAGTATTCTTTGACGTCTGAAGCCAAAATTTGGTTCTTTAGTTTTATTTCAAATGGGAGAGACAAGATAAATTTGATGGCTCACAAAATGTGAAATATCATGGTAAAAGATATATGAAGAATAGTGAAAGTAAAAAATGAAACTATGGGGGAGAAATGGAAAACATGAGAACTCAATTAATGTCCTCTCTCTTGTTTTCAACATCGAGCACTGCTCACATAAACTTAGAGTGATAGATGAGCTATTTATTTAGGTTTTAGTTTTTTTTTTGTGGATGTAGCTTCAGTGAATTTATCTATCAATTTACAAAAAACCCAAAGGGGAGATTATTGGAACCATGGCTATTAGTTGATTACAATGGAGTCTGGTTTGTATTTGTTCTCAATCTTCAAATGGATAACCTGGGAGTTTGCAAGAAATGTTGTCTAATGATTGAGGCTGAAAACAGTATGGAAGGTGGCGTTGTTTCCCAGTGTTTTCCATATTTTAGGGCCTCAAAATCAGGAATCTATTCATAGGAATGTATGGCATGATGAACGGTGAAGGAATTCAGCAAAGGGAGAGAACTGTGTGGCCTGGGACATTGACCGCATACCATGTCTAGTAACGATTCATGGACTATGTATGGAACATTATGAATGGTATGTAGAGCAGTATGTAGAACCAAAATCGGTTCATGGAAATGGTATGTGGATGGAGGTGTGCGGTATGCAGAAGGCTTGAGTTTCGTAGGATCGTTAAAGTTCACGATACACCAGTGGTATGGGGTGAAATCTATAGCAAATCAAATATTTGGTAAATCTTGGATTAGTGTATTTTCCAAATCCATTTTTTCCTATATAAGGAGAAAAAATCCCCTTCATTTAAAAATTGAAACAAATATTAAAAAAACTGGGAGGAATTTATAGAAGTCCAGAGTGGTTCACGGAGGAAGATCTTGTAGTACGTGGCAGAGTAGAGGTAGTTTACGAAGAAAAGGCTATTTGCAGAAGGTGGTTTAGGGAGGAAAATTATGAAGTTAGTATAGAGAGCACACACAATATGTAGAGAAAGTCAGTACGTGGAAGAGAAGGGTAGTACGCGGTTGGGATGAATGATATGTGGAAACAAAAATGGTACACGGTTGAGGTGATTTGTGAACCATACCCGCTACTCAGTATGCAGAGGAGGTAAATTGGTACGCGAAACACTGAAGGAAGCCTGAAAATTTACCAAATTAGTTTTAAATATTAATTTCCATAACATATCAGTGTGTGGGAAAGTAAATTACATCAATGGGTGGTAATAGGAATTCAACAGAGCATCCATTGGTAGTTAAGGATGCATTATTTAATCTTAAACCATTGAAATGACATTCAAGTCGATAATCTAAGTACATAGTCTTATTAGGTAGTGAGATATGGGGGTCAATTAAGGTGATTTGAGGGACACAATAAGCTATCTCTAAAATTTTATAAAGGTGGTGTTCTTGGGGAAGAGTGACTTTTCCTTAACTTTTGTACTCCAAAACTAGTGAAAATTAGTGGATTTTGGTACGACTGACTCACTTTCGGCGTATTCTCTTTAGAAGTAGCCCTTAGTTGTGAACCATGTAAATTTTCTGTGTCTTTTCTTTTCATGTTATTGTTTACAATCTTCTCTTTCTTATCAGATAGTTTTAACAGGTTCTTATCTATGTGGGAACAAGATCTATAAGTTTAAAAGAAAAAGTTTACACCCTAATTCACCCCTCCCTTCTCAGGGTGTTACGGGGTCCTTCAAAAGTTTTATAAAATGATTCAAGTTTATGATCTAGGATTGACTGTTTATTATTTTTTATTATGTTCATGATCTCATACTCTTATTCTTATCTTTTTTTATTTCATATGATCATTGATTGATATATCTAATGTTTACCCTTACTGAGCATTTGAGATCATCCTTTTCTTACGTTCCCTTTCCCTAGGTTATGAAAAAGGGTATTAAGTATGACATGTTTAAGAAGGGTGATATTTATGAAGAAATAAGTGTGGAATAATGTATATATGTTATAAACTAATAGTTTATGTTTCTAAGTTTCCAAATATACTATATCTAAATGATTCTGCTGTGGATCAAAATTTTATGTAATGAATATTTATCTATCAAGATGTACTATCTAAGTATGAAAATTAAGGGTCTCTATAGCTGAATTAGGAAACTCTAAGGAGAACACACCATTGATGTGTTAGTGTGATAAGGAATTAATATATTGAATTAATGATGTTATAATGGATTTTTTATGGGAAAACTACCGATACCAAGACCAACACATCTTGTTTACTATCACACACTTCTCAATTGAGGGATAATGCTAGTTTATAACCATTAAGGTCTCTTCTATAGTTTGGGGACTTTTAGGTTTATATATATCTTCCAATGGAATCCAATTACATCTTTTTTCTCCAAGTTGATACTCCTCAACCTCTAATATAATGAACAAGCAATTTATTCTTAAAATGAGATGAGATAGAATCCCCATACACGATGGTTGAATATGTGAATTCATGTGAATTACAATAACCATAATATAGGTAATGATAATTGCATTATATGTATGATACCTTATGATTCTCTTCTTTAATTTATGAATATAGAAATAATAATATAATGTATTCTACTCACAATGTGAGTATCTGAATCCTTTCTTCTTTTGTTCAAAAAAACTATATCTTTAAAATACATTGTATCTCTTTTATTTCTTACTCTTGTTCATTGATCAGTTGAATATATCCTTGTATTTCTTATTATTTTCTATTTTATTTTTATTTCTTGAAAAATACCAAATATATAAATGTTTAATAGACACCTTTCCTATTAAAAACTTTATATGGAGATGTAGCCAGTATCTCTCTCTTTCCCAAACTACTTGGTGAAGTTCATATATAAAATTCATGGTTCCATGCATAACAATCATCAATTGAGATTCTAAGGGGTCCCCATTAATCTCGATGATTCTTCCACTTCTTCCATAAAATATTTTTTTTAAATTTAATTAAACTCTTTGAGATTAACTTCATGAGTATTGTCCTTAACCAATAATTGTTGAGTCAATAAGGTTTTCTTATGAATTTTCCATTTCTCTATGTTTTGAAAATCACAAACACTTTATCTTAAGGAAAATTATTTAGTTCCATCAGGATTATTTTTATAAGGAAAATTTCCCTTCTCTAAGAAAATTTGTATCCTTACCTTTATTTTATTTATTTCATTTTATAATCTCTCTAAATAAAACTCATTTTATTAATAAGTCTAAAATTCGGATTCTTATGTAAAACCTCAGAATCTTATAATTCTTTGGATATAGAGTGTTCTATTTTTAGGTTCCAAATTATATGAAATTCTGACTCAAAATTCGTTGAAATTCAGTTTTTTAATTCTCTAAAATTCAGACACCAAATTCTAGGAAAGTTATACATAGAATTCTATAAAATTCAGGATCCAAATTCTATGAAATTAATACTACAAATTTTCTAAAATTCAGACTCCGCATCATATGAAATTTCAGTTTTAAATTCACTGAAATTCAGACTCATAATTACTCATAATTCCAACTACAAATTTATAATAATTCAGACTCCTAATTCGTCTAAATTAAGACTCTAAATTCCTTAGAATTTCAACTCCAAATTCCTCATAGTTAAGACTCATAATTTTTCAAAATTTAGACTCTAAATTATTTATAATTTTGACTCCAAATTCCTCAAAATTTTGACTCAAAATTCCTCAAAATTTAGACTCTAAATTCCTCAGAATTCAGACATTGAATTCCTTAGAATTCAGACTCCAAATTCCTCAGAAACTAGACTCCGAATTCCTCAGAATTCAGATTCTGAATTCATTGGAATTCAGACTCTAGAATCTATAGAATTTAGATTCTAAATTCTTTTTAAAATAGAATCCAAATTCCCATTCCTTATAGACTATGAATTTTTATTAGGTTAGACTCCAATTTTTTTCCCTTAGACTTTGAAAAAAAATATTTTGTTAAGTAATTTAATTTTCCTTACTCATACTATTATTATGAAATGATGTCATGAAATTTGTTTCTAACTAACTGTTTGTTAAGTGCCACATGTATAGGTCCCTTCGAGATTCAAGGAAAAATATGACCATTGGAGGAGGGATCCGACCATTGGAGAACTTTCAATAAATAGGAGCTCATTTGAACAATCTCACAACTGTTCCCTCAATCTATAGATTACATGCTGTGAAGTGATTTCCAGAGAGAGAGACTCTCATGCCTTGTGCATTCTGAACACGTTGTTCATCTTGCTTCATGAAAATATAATTATTGCTGAGTAAAATCAAGGGATTTTGGGGATAATAAGATAGAGGTGGCGACTATATTAAAGTTTGAGGACTTCTAGGGTTAGTAAGACAGATGTTCCAACTAACTTAAAGTTTAAGGGCATACAGGGATAGCAAGACATATTCTTATATTCCTATCTAGGGATAACCTTGGTGTGGGTAAGACAAACTTTCTTGATAGTATAAATCAAGGTACCTTTTTCCATGGTTTTTGGATACCCTTCTCTTTGGGTTAACATATTTTTTACTTATTTCTTGTATTGTTTCAGGTTTTATTTCCACTGCACTTTGATAAAGGACGAAAGTATAACTTTCTTATACTTTTCTGTACTTTTATTTACTCCGAAAAATAAAATTCTATACACTTTAAGGTGGAATATCTCTTAAGTAAACTTTTCTTATGTTTTATTTCCAGAACCATATTTCCATAACCTTAGAAAGCATGTTTAGTAGAACTAAAAGTGGCTTTGAGAATTTACCTTGTTTAACTTTGTTAAAAATAGTTTTCCTTAAAGTTAGAAATGAATGTTTTTAAACATAAAATTCACCCCCTCTTGTAATTTTGCATCTACGTTTACTGTTTAAGTCCTACAATAACTACCATTATCTCAAAACTCCCCCAAATAGTTTCCAATTATTTTATTCTCTCACTAATTATTTTATCTTCTAAATTTAGTAAAACCTTCTAAATATCTTCATTAAAAAAAAACAAAATATTTGTGGTATTTTTTATAAATCGTTGATTTTAAATCAATATAAAATATAAATTAATGAATTTTGGAATTAAAACAATATCTTGAATTGATCTTTTATTGCATGCAGTATTCCATGTTATTTATATTATAATGACCCTTGTGTAGATCACCACATAATTTTACTGAGAAAACCCATCTTATTTATATAGTCTCCATTTTTTTATCATGATGATGTGTATTGGTTCTCCATGATGAAAGATGTAACATCATGAAATATATCCATCACTCCCTATATCATGGATTACTCTTTTTAGAATTTACACCCATAGATTTGAAGAACTATCATATTTTCTTCTCATTACATTTGAGGTGAAACTGTGTTTGTAATGAGAATATAAAAAATTTCATTCATTATAATAAACGTGTATGATTCTGTAACAATGCAGAAACTTTGAAAGTATCTTTCTATAAACATGACATATCATGTGGTGTGGAGTTGTTTCAATCATTAAGTAGTTTGAAATTAGTAGTTTCTATGGTGTGAAACTCATATTTACAACATAGAGAAATCATGTTATGAATAAAAAATCCTTATAAACTATCATTAAACCATACATTATTCAACTTTTAATAATAAATAAAGGTCTATTAACACTTATATGTATCTTCCAAGTTAACCTTACCCAAACATAGTCATTAGAGTTCACCTTTACCTAGGGGGAATTGACCCTTACATGTGGCCATATAACCTTCTAAAATGTCTCAAGTACTCATTCATCATTCATAAAAATATAATGTACATAATATATAGTGTCTCCTGTATCATACACACCATTTATCTCCAAATATTTAATGAATATTAACCAACATCAAATCATCCATTATCATATAACATCTATATCTTAATAAATCCTTATACAGTATATAATATTTACTAATTTAACACACTTATCAATCCTCTTCCAGAAAATTTATTCGATATTTCATTACGAATAAAAAATTCCGTCAATATGATTCCATACACATCATCCATTTCTAACCATGATTCCATAAATATTTATCAAGAATAACATCCAATGAAACACATCATGTTTTACTTCATTAAATACTCTCTTTAATACATTGTCAATAAATCCAACATCAAATCATGGTTGCAACAATATCACCATTTGGATTTAATTGACAATACCATATACAGTATATCATCCTCTTTATCCTTTTTTGAGTAAAATAAAAGGTATTACCTTATAAGTTATCTACCCCTTTCATGAATCTCTACAGGGTTATACTTAATACATCTTGACTCCCCCATTGTCAACAAACATTTTGTACAATATTATTCAAGAGAAATGAACACCTCATAATATTTTTTTAAAATATAGATTTTATAGAATATAATCCCATTTATATTCTCCATTAAAATCCTTGTAAATATATTTCTCCATAAAACTCTTTATTTCTATTATCTATGCTGAATTATCCTTCCATATTTCAAAACGTTTCCATAAAAACATTTCATTCTTTCTTCCAAATCCCAATTAGTGAATTCACCACTATGTAAAGACTTATTAACAAATCCTCCAAGACTAATTAGATGATGATTATTTTTAGGTATAATAATATATCAATATAATAAATTATATCCTTATTCTGACTATATATCCATAAACCATATAAATAAAAGGGAACCAAACCTCCTATGAACTCAAACAACTTCTCAGAAAATTGTCAGTCCATACAATTTTATATCACCTAGGTAAGGAACAAACCACTTATTGAAAATATTTATAACACTTGTGGAAAAGTGATAACATATGAAATATATGCTTTCCATTTTTTATAGGAAAATCCCCTCTTACATAGGAGGATAATAATCCTCTGAGTGAGAATTTTAACTCCCCCAAACACTGGGCACGTCTAGACATAGTTTTTTTTGAATTATTTTTTCATTAAAGGAACTACCATCAGGTTAGTTAAGTACAATTACACATGGAATATAAAATAGAAATTCTTCAAAAACAGGATGATAATTCACTTATTTGGGTTTTTCCATCATCAAATATTTATTTAAATCACTTATAAATATTCAAAAACAATACCAAAATCACTACGAGTCTTTGAAACCTAGATCACTCCAAAATAGTCATAGAATATAACGTATCTTCATTTTTTCAGAAAATACAGATAGATTCTAGCATGTATATATATATATATTAATAATTGAAATGGTATTTATCAACTCAACTTTATATAAACAATTCATTCCATTATTTCCTCTTTAAAGTTGACCAAATTATTGGTAATGTAAACAACACAATCATATAAAATTTAACATTCAAAAGTGGATTAATATACCAATTACACTTTAATGAACTCATATACTATAATATCCATAGGTGCATCATATATATAATGGATGTTACTATCAAAGATGGAATGTTCCATTCCTTAGAAACTATAATACACACTCAATTTTAAAACTTCAATATGTATAAACATGTTCCTAAAAGAATATATATATTTTAGTATGAATTCATATTTTTTTTAAATCAAATACATTATGATTGATTCTGACATATATAATAAGATCCATATAGGATTTATTCAACATGAAAGACTAATGAAAAATATTTCTCATAGAATGATAGATACTAATTCAATCATCATAGAAAATTCCACATAGCTTAAATATATATTATTCTCTAGACATTACTTCACTATTCATCTTCATCTAGTTAAACTGAAATTTTCTTCCAACACCAACGAATGAGAAATTTTGGAACAATCACCCAATTGATTGTATCTTACCTTCACCCCATATTACATTATTACTCTAAGTATTTATTGTATAGTGCTTTGTATGGAAGTACATTTACAAGCTCCCTTTTGATTTTTTTGAATCTTTCAGTACCTTTAGTTTGTAATTTTCTTTAAGAGATGGACTTATTAAACTATTAAAATTTTATTCCACTAGTGAACCAATTTCAAAAATTCTTGTTTTATAAATCTTTTTCATGGAAAGGGATATAAAACTTTTCTTATACAATTACTCTATTGTGGAATAAATGAACCTACTAAAGTATTTAGATTTATTTTAATTATTTAATTCCATGAGATCTACCTTTTAATTCCCTATTATTTTCAAAAGTATCTCTTATTTTTATAGTTAGGTTTTAGAATAAATACAATCATCATATATTTCCATATTTCTTTTTTTCTATCAGTAACACTTCATAAACCTTGAAAATTTTCTTTACTAGAAAAATCTATGTTATGTTTTTATTTTCTTTCCATAATGAATAAAAGGAATATTCTATTAGATAAACACCTAAAATATTCATTTTCTACCTCTATTCACCATTATTGAATCCCATGAATATATTTTTAGGTATAATAAATCTTTCATTTTCCCATAATTATTTCATTTTAGTTATTAAAGTAGTGGATATCATCTTCATATCATCTATTATTTAGTAACTATGCCACCATGCATCATAAATAAGGTTAAAACAATCTTTAAATTTTATACTGAAACTATACCATGAAAAATGTCATCTTAGTTAAACTATATGTGATTTTCTTTATTCTTCATTATTGTACCCTCTAGAGTCTATGAACACAATCATTATGCGTCCATTAATTCTATAAAACAATAATTGTATTTACTTATTCCATTTAAATATTATTTCATCATTTATAGTAGATCTATACTATATTATTATATAAATCTAATTGATATTCTTATTGCCACTGGCTAAAGTTCTCACATGAAATGATTTAGTATTTTTCTCATTATATATGAAATGATTCTCCCATTAAGCTAAATTATCCATAGTTCATTATCCTTTTTTTTCAAAATTAGAAAATTTGAGACTTAATTGACTTTAGATTGTTTTCAAATGTTCTTCAATCTGTTCCTTGATAATATTCCTGGATACCTCATGTTGTTTGTTATTTTACACAAAATTATTCAATTATTGGATCATTTCTTCAGTAACATTACTTTGTTCATTCATTCTATAGTTCATACCTAAAATGGTTTCTTCCAAACATATATCAATTGAACAAATTATATCATTTTTACTCTTTAATCATTGCACTTCAATTTCTAGACTTCCAATATTTCACTATTGATTATCTAAGTCTTAAAATTCACTACATAATGTGGATTATTCATCCTCTAAATACTTATGTGACATAAATTATTAATATTTAGATTTATGGGTGGAATATTTATAAATAGACATTATTAAGGAATCATTTATATTTAACTAACTGGGAGAATTTTTTTTTGAGGGAACATCATTTTTTGGTTTTCTTCCTATTTCTTTTTAAAATATGACATTACTCTATAATGGACTTTAAATTTGAAATTTTAGAAGATTTTTACCATTTAGATTTTTCAAATAAGACATTAATTCCCACTTATATTTGTATATTTTGTTATTATAAAATAATATATCCTTATTTTTTTCACTTCTTTCATAATATTCAAAATCTTCTGAAACCTAATATATCAAGTTGAATGATCAGATTACATTTGGGATCTGACACCATTTGTTAGAACTAGAAACCATGAGGGGGGGGGGGGTGATTAGAGTGTTAAAAATATAAATATTTTCTTTATATATTATTTATATTTTATTTCTAGATTATATTACTATGTTAAAAATAATGTTTAGTCAAACTAGTTTTCTTTTTTATATGAATTCATGTCACATAAATGAAAAATATAAATATGCAATGATATCGAATCTTACTTTATTCACCCAAATAGGATACTGTTAGGAGAACACACCAATGACATGTTAGTGTGGTAGGAAATTGATACTATAAATTCAGGATATTATAATGTATTTAATAAGGTAACACTACCAACCCCTAGAGGAATGCCTCTTCTCTACTCTAATACACCATTCTAGTGAAGTATGATGTTACTTTGTATACTGAAGGGTCTCTTCGAAAGTTTGGAGATTTGTTGGTCTTTATCTATTTAGAATGTGACTCAAGTTTTATCTTTTATCTCTATTTAGATTCTCAATGACCTCCAAATTTTTTCAAAATAGTTTTACTCTTCTAACTGTATGTTATTAATTCCCCATATATAATGGTGGAATACACGAGTTCACTCAAAGTCTACTAGCCCTTCTATAGATAACAATAATTCCATGATAGAAATTATCCTTTTATACACCACTTATTTATTGAATATATATTTCTATTATAAAAAAATGTCTTCCCCTCCTAAATATAAGTACTAAAATACTTTCTTCTTCATTTTAGAAGAACCAAATATTTAGAATACACTAGATCTCATTTATTTCTTAATTTTATTTATGACTCAGTAGAATTTATACATGTATTTTATCTTCTTATCTATTTTATATTTCATATTTGAAAAATACAAAATATATAAATTTTTAAAAAATATCTTCCTTATTAAAAAAAAGTACTATGATATAGCTCAAATATCTAACTTTATAGAATCAACTTGTGTAGTTTATGTACATACATGAATGGATCCATTCACAACCACCATCAATGTAGATTATACCAAATATTAATTAATGTTCATGATTATTCAAATTAAATCATGTAATGAAATATTTATTAGATTCAAATAATCAATCTAAGATTAAATCCATAAGGCTTGAACCTAACATGCAATTCACATAATCTCAAAACATGCACAAAAAGTTTAAAAATATTTATACTATCATCGATTATTTCAAGATTTTAATGCAGTCAGATGTTCTAAGTATCTCTATTTAAATACAATAAAATGTTTATGGTATTTATCATAAAATATGGTTTATAAATTTCTTTGAAATCTGGAATAGGTAATTTGAGAATTACCATACCACTCGACTTTTTATTTTCTCACATGTAGTATTACATGGAATTTATAATACAAAGACCCTTATATGGATCTACACTTTAGTTTACACAAAAAACCAATGATCATTACATATTCTAAATTTTTGATAACTATTTATTTTTTAGTTTTTTATGGTGTATGTGTAATATCATGCCAGATAACCAATACTCCCAACACCATGGATTACTATTTGTGGCATAGAAACCCATTGATTTGTTAAACTATTATATTCCCTTATCATCATTTTTTGGTGAAACAGTATCTCTGTCAGAAAAATCTCTATAGTTTCATGCATTAGAATCACCAAATCTCATTCTAAGTAATGGTAGAACCTTTATAGGAATCTCATAATCACCATGATATATCCTATAGTGCAGATGGGTTTTAATTTTCAAATAGTCTGAACTCTTATGTTACTGAAATGCAGAACTCACATTTTTGACACAAAGAAATAATTTTCCACACAGAAAAACATTAAAAATAGTGAATCACACTTATGTGGTTCAACCATTACCCTTACCTAAAGGTACAAATATCCATACGTAGATATACTGAGTTACCCTAATTCATACATAGTCCTAAGTGGCCATGTCTACAAATATTGATGTTACTATTATTTGTATCTAGATTACCTTCCAAAATGTCTCCAATACCCCTCTATGATTTATAATACAACTCATGAAAATAATATATATTGTTACTTTCATAATATGAACCACTTATCTCTAAATCATTAAAGGATATTCAATATCACAAAATCATCCATGATTATATAACATATTTTTCTTTGGAAAGATTACGTTATTATGTAACATTTTCTTATTTTAACACCTCTATATAGAATCCCTTATACAATTCATACAGTATTTCTTTATGGAGAACAACTTCATTCCATATGGTTCCATATCAATCCTTCAAACATAACCATGATTCCAGTCTTCTTTATCAAGCATAACATCTACTGAAATACCCCATGTTTTTTGTTGAATAATATCCTTAATATATTTTCAACATATAAAACATAAACATGTTGTTTTAAAATAATGTTATCATGTTTCAATTGGAATATTATCTATAAGGATATAATACACTCTCTTTGTCTAGATCACTTATAATTTTTTTATGGGTTTTTGCATGAATCCTTTTTCTTTTACGGGGTTAATCAAGTTATGATGAATTATGAATGTTTACAAGTTAATAGGGAAAAATTATGTATTATTTACTATTATACAATGATTGTGACTTATATATAACTCAAATGAATTGGGTGAAGGTTTTTATCTCCTAATATTATATTTTTCTTTGAATGGGGAGTGAACCTAATCCACCATGGGACTCTGTTCACTCTGTTTTTGGTAAAGGGGAGCGAACCCAATCCGAATGGAAATCTTTCCACTATGTTTTAAGGAATTATAGAGAACATAATAACATGTGGGATTAAATACACTATGAGATACGTGTATTAGTAGCGAGCCTCTACATAGGAAATTATTTTCCATGATGATTTATATTGCACATTTTTATACCTCATTCTTATTCCATGTCCTGTTTTCATTGTTCATGGTTATCAACTCATATTTCTACACTTTTATTACTTATATATTATGATATTCCCAAAGTATTATGTTAAAAATCATGTTTTATGATATATTATATATATGGAATGGTTATCTCATATTATTCCACGTATCTTGATTATGTTCTCATACCATTATTATAATATTATGCTCACTTATATTCTTTGATTAATGAATATTTTATTTACCATTACAGAGCATTTAAGCTCACCCTTTATACTAATCCAAATCCATAAGTTATGATGAAGGGTACTATGTTTGATGTTTCAAGTAGGATATCAAGTGATAAGGATATTTATAATATACACAAACAATGTTGTAAAATAAGTTTTGTATGTATATAGTCTTTATATACAATAAAAAATTAGGTTTTGGGTTGTTATTTATTATTAGATGAAATGAATATTCATGTACAACTATGTAATATGTGTGAATTAAATTCTTGGTTCAACACACTAAGGAACTCCACTACGTACCAGGTTCAACCAAACTAGTTAGCCTGTGGCTTACTACCACTATAGACTTGCAACATATAGCCTTAAAAACCACCGAAGCATGTTTTGTGCCTCCTACACCTGAGCTACCACATTACAAACACCCCTAATCAATTTTAAATTCATCCATAAATACTTATTTTCAATATGAATTTGGAAATTTAAATTTCCACTGATTCTAACTCATCAAAACATGGATTTTCTCAGGTTCTACAGACACAAACCAATGTGTGGAATTATATTTATATAATTAATAATATTTTTCAAATATAATTAATTGTAATTTTCAAATATAATTAGTAATATTTTTTCAAACATAATAAATAATATTTATATATAATAAATAATATTAAAGTATAATTAATAATATTTAAGTATAATTAAAAATAGTTAAAGATAATTAATAATTATTTTCTATATATATAATTTTTAATAAAAACATATTTTAAGTATAATTTATTTTTTTAAAATAGAATTATAATAGCTCAAATTTTGTTCAATATAATCATCAAAAATCCTAGAATGAGATTAAGAATCTTATGAGGAGAATAAATGGCTAGCTTCCCTACCAAAACCACTATGTGTAGACCTTATCAATGTCATGCACACGCTGGGGGTCACTAATATGAGCCTAAAGTGGTTAATTAGAAATGAAAATAACCTAAATTATGGTTTACTATATAAATTACCCAACCTTTAACATCCGAATAAAAAGTAAACCTAGGAGCCTGAGCACCCGAAAGTTCAGTTTAAATATAAAATATTTCCAAAACTACCCCTTAGGTGAATTATGGTTCAAAAACCTGCGAAAATAATGTAAGATTGGTGTATATTAGTCATCTAAGGGTTTTAAATTTAGATTCATTTTGAGTGAACCCTTAATCTAGGTTTCCACTATGGTTGGGGTGAAGTAATTTTATTAAGAATAGACCCTATGTTAGAACCATAAATATGGTGATTCTCAGGATCCCAAAATAGGAGAAACTCCCAATCCAAAAGGGTTCACTATGGTGAATCAATTTCACATTATTGTACTAATGGATGTGGCATAAAAAATTCAAGGGTGACCCCGAATAATTCGAAGGATTATTTATTTATAGGAGAGAACACCCCTCTTTCAATGTCCCATTTGGGAACTTTACTTTCCCAAGTCCTCTGGTAAGGATACATTTCACACTTTCTACCTCCCAACTTCCAGGACCTCATCAATATCATATTTATTAATTCCACCATTAAAAAATTTAATTTTCCAAAATCTATTCCTTATCCTCCAAATATAAATTATTAGGTCTCATTTGAAATTTATATAACACCTATGACTAGTTTTTTTAATTGAAGTTTTTCATCCTATATAAATTCTCATAGTTCTCCCCCAAATAATTATCCCTAATATTATAGTTAATCATGTATTAATTTGATTATAATGATCCCATGCCTTGGATAAACTAGTGTTATCCCTCTGGGCCCGAGTTTCCCATATTGGCTATTCTGAACTTGTCCCAATTCTTCTATGAATTAGGTTGGAATCCTTGTGTTGAGTTAATTAATTAGAGGAATAAAGTGTTGACTTTCCATTATTATATTATAATGATTTCAAATGAATAATATTTTAAGTTAAACAAAAATGGTATTTTCATCTGTAAGCCACAAACTAAACCATTTCTAGGTATCTTTCACACAGTTCCCAACTCTAAATAACAAAAAACTCTTCAAAAGAGGTCCATGTACTATTAAGTAAAACTAGAATAAATAAATATCTTAGTTTCAAGTATTTTATTGGTGTGATATTATTCCCCTTTATACACCCATAAATGTACAACTTTGGTCTTGGGAGCATGACTTTAAAAGGCACCACTATGACCCTTTTGAAATTACCTTAAAAGGTAAAATGTTCTTTTGTTGAATGGTACTAAAATATGTAGGCTTTGATTAAATATAAAGAGATATGTAGGATTCCCCTTTTATGGGACCAATAAATCTATCATGAAACCTAATAACTTATTTTATTGGATTTTATGCCTCAGTAGGTGGAATTGTTTTCCAAAGTATCCTCTTATTTTGGTTTAAACTATTGTTCTGTTAATAAATTTGACTAACTATGTGAAAATATAATTCCCTCATACAGTTTCATTATAAATGAATTATATCAGTCAATCACTTTCACCAAAAAAGTATTAAGTATTGTTACTGGATAATATTTCAAGAACATATGATTAAATGTATAGGAGAGTCCCAGTCAAGAATATAAGAAACTTCATGTGATGATTTGACCTCACATTCTCTCATTTTCAATACTTCATATCTTATAAATCTAAAAAAATGGTATTATAATGAGGAAACATAAAAAAAATTGAGTCTAATGTGATATCCCTTATCTATAATGAAAATGATTGACCTTTTATTCCCACCTATGATAATATACTAACAATTTTATTATTTATTTTCCAAAAAAATACAAATGAGGCTAACAACAGTAACCCCAAAAGGAATAAAATTCCTTATCAAATATTGGAAAAATTATAGGATAACCACGGTTACCTAGAAACACTAGTTGATGATACTCCAATCGTATACTTCAATTACTTCTATGATTACCTCATATCCAAATCCTTGATGGATAGTGTTTCCTACACAAAACATGAAGGACCATATGGAAAATACTATTATTTAATAATATCTCAATAATGGCCCTATACCCACTTTGGTGGAATCTCATGAAATTATGGAGGGGTTGTGACCTTGAAAATTACCACCATGATGATATGATAGGAGACTTAAGTTGTAACGAACCAAAATTCTATCAATGAAATTTTCCTTCTTATATTTATTTCATATAATATAGATCATATAAAATGACTTATACAACACAATAAAAACATCATAAATGAATAATTAATTAAATTAGAGGTATTTATAAAAGTTTAGAAACCTATACCGATGAAATAGTAATGTTCCCTTAGGAATAGTAATGCGACCCTTATGAATAGTAAACCATACAATAGAGTTATATCCTCACCAATGATATTATAAATAAAATTTTTTGATCTTATAAATGAAATTATGATATAATTATATCATAGTGTAAGTAAATAAATATTTTAAAAATTAATATTGAAGAGTTGGTATTTTTATAAGTCATAAATATTTAATTAAAATATTAAAATTTAAAAAATTATTTAAAAGAAAATTAATTTTCATAAAAATTATTCAAAAATCTATATTTTTTTGTCTTTTGATTTTAGAATAATTTTACGATACCTTAGTTAATTTTTGAAACTATTATAAAATTAGTTATAAATTTAAAACTATTTTTTTCGAGTAAATAATGAATTTAATTAAAAATTTAATTTCTCATATTTAGAAAATTATTATCATAACATTGATTTTATTTTTTAATTATAATTGTCAAAAAATGTTTAGGGTGAATGTTTGGGAATTTTCTGAAATAGTTGAATTTTTAGTGAATAGTAAAATATGGTAATTTACAGTATTAATACATTATAAGAAAAATACACTATTATGTGAGTCATTTATGATGTAAGAAACCTTGGTACAAACTCACATGAACTTATTACTATATTTAGTCACCAGAATCAACACTATTTATTTTTTTTGAGTAAAATAATAAAATAATGAGAAATTACCCCTCCCCTCCACTATAAATACCAACCCTCACCACCTCTTCTCTTCACTCATCTAAGCCTTAAATCATGTCAATGTTCCTCAAAAATCTATTTCCGTAGTATCTCCCCATGTCTAGGATTTCTTGTTATTTCCAGAAGACCAAAACCAATCACCATAAGGAGGTTATCAAGGAGGAGTATTCAAGAGGTAAAATCCTCTTTTTTTCCTATTAATTTCTTTTGAAGTTCTTTATTTTATTATAATATAATAACCTAATATGTCCAAATATTCATGATAAATATAGTATCATATATATACTAGAATTATATAATGTTAATTTAATATTCATTATCAATATACTTACCCTCTCTCTCTCTCTCTTTTATTTTAAAAACAAAATCATTGTCCGGGAGGTGCCGATTTACAACCTTCATTTGCGACGAACCATCATTATTCAATTTCTCTATCAATGATGGACATGAAAACATTTTTACAGTTGATAAAGACTGTAATATATTTATTATAAACCATGTAATGTTCTTTAACCGTTATATATACATAATACTAATTCATACAACAAAACTAGTTCAAGATGATAAAAATACTGTCGTCATAATCTAAATGATTATCACTAATGTTTTATCTAACAAATCATACTCATACCATATAATAAAATAAATCATATAAACATGTAATATTAATTATGTTCATTAATATCATATAAATTCAGTTCTGGAGAATTATACTCATTCTACCTTAAAATCCATACTCATATAAGAGTATACAGATCGTGAAAACTAAGGAAACGAACGCTCCTAAGTGATACAATTTTATCTTGTAACTCATTAAAAAGGATATAAATATACTTAATAAAATTATAATAAATAAAATAATTGTATATAAGGTTATGAAGTAATTAATTAATGTATTTAATTTGATTATTCAGGACATTAAGGTCAAGTGGAGAACACTTTTGGACTTAAGGTAAGAGCTTCTATCTAAACCTCTATTTTCTTTTGAGTTACTATTATTATCTACTTTCCTAAATAAACTTATTTATTATTATTATTTACTCATTATAAATTCTTTATTAAATTTATATATATTTTTACTAATCATAATTTTACTTTCTTGTATGGCTAGTTTCATATTTTAAATGGATATTTCAAAAATTCTTCCTGATAAACAAACCCGATTAAAGGGAACTTCTCAAATTCTTACTTATTTTCAAGTACAATATATAATATATTTTAAAACACCATTATTTTTATAAAATAAAAAAAATTATTAGAAAAAAATAACTTAGTTCACTTCTAGATTTATAAAAATTTTTTCCAAAAGAACTCTTCTTTTCAAAGTAAAAGAGTATTTCTCTAAGGAATTACTCGGTGATTTTATAAGAGTATTTTAATTAATTTCAACACTATTATTGATTCATATGTTTAATTGGGATTAATATTTTATGATATCATTCAATATATTTTATTAAATGGTTTATTATTATTACTTTGATAGTTGATGTTTATTTTTGATTCCATTTACCTTATTACTCAAAATGGTTATTGATTATATTTACAGATTAGGTAAAATAATTTCTATTTCATGTGTATATGTTGTTCATGATTAACCCCAATAATATGAGGAATTAATTGGACATATTAAGTGATGGGTGGGGCCCTATATATCCCCTCTATACATCGGTATGTCTCATGATACAAACCAGATATGGACTTGGATGAGGCCTTGCCCATTTTCAGATATAGTTTTGGTCGAGGAATTAATTATTTTTTGTTGTCTTGGATGAGTTCTTGACGACATGGTTCAGATGTACCAAATTATTCATTACAACATTATGAAACTAGTAATTGATAGTTCATGTGGTTATTATACTAGTAAAATATCATGGTTATGTTTTGTTATGGAATTATTTATCATCATTTATTCCAGCAATATAATGTTCAATATTATGTTTTAATGGAATGTGTACTTCTAGTTGTTGACCATGAATTATTATTTATGTTTTCTATTTATTTATTTCCCTTACCAAGAATATGCTATCACCCATTTATTATGTTTTATTTTTCCCAAATATTTGAAGAATTATATTATGAATGACTTGCAGGAATAATCTAGGTGTTATGGATGTTTCTAATATAATTTCTATATTTTATTTATTGTCATGTTGTAATGTTGAACTTACGTATGTATCTGGTTTTCTAAAGCTACTAAACTATTCAGTCCTTCAGTTTGTGTCTTCCTTATTTATATTCCAATGTAATAAAGTAAGGCACCATCTTCCCGCAACTAGGATCAGGGTCTTTGTAGTTTGTATTAGAGGAATATTTTGAGAAAACATGGAAACTAGAGTTAGAAAACATAGATTTGGAAAAAAAACCCTAATATAGACTTTGAGGATAATATTACAAGAAAATACTACAATTTTGGTAAGGTATATATTATGTGAATTTTCCAGGAAAATACATCCCTTTCTGGACACTGCAAGTGTATGTGGTTCTGAAATAGATGAATATAGGATCAACAACCCCGAAAATGTGTTATGGGCCTAACATGGGGTAAACTGGTACATGAAAATGGGCTTTACTACTCACCTAGTTTAACACTCCCAGAGGATATGCTTAGAATAATTCACATTTTCATTATAGAAAATTATGAAATATTTAAAAGTTAATTTTTCCTTATTGAAACCATGTTGATGATTATTGGATTATCTATTAATATGATTTCAATTTTTGTTAAGTTGAGATTATAAGTTATTATTCATAACCTAATTTTGTGTATACCATTATTTAGAAATAACACATAGTGTAAGGAATATAAACCACATTAACATGCATATCCCATGTAGGGATTTCACTCATATACAAGATAATGATATCTGTATTGGATTTGAGAATGGTAATGAAAAAATTATAACTGTACTGGGATAGATAACTCAAGTTATTAATAATAATGTTACTCATATGGAGAATACTAATCCACAATGTAGAATAGAAATGTTATGCCACTTTATGAAAAAACCCATCATCATTCCATGATACTAAAAATCATTTCATTGTGGAGAAGTGGATAAGTTATTTAGAAAATATATTTCTCACTTTGGGATGTAAATAAAGGGATAATGTTATCATGGAATTTTACTATCTCTAGTTAAATACAGATCTGTGGTGGTCATTCGTTCAAAACACTAAGGCAGATAAAGAAATAGAAGAAATGGAATGGAAGGATTTTAAGGAAAGTTTCATAGAAAAATATTTTCCTCATGAACAATGAAGAGATATGGAGAGAAAATTCTTGAGTCTCAGATAGAAATAGGATAAAAATGTTTCAAAGTATGAACAAAACATTAAAAGGTTATCAAAGAATGTCATAGACTACATATGTAATCTAAGGATCTATATTGATTGATTGTTTGATGGCTCAAAACCATTCCTTGGAAGGGCATTAGTCTCCCGAAGTTTCTTATCATATGAACGCATTGTCTCATGTGCTATCATAACATAGAAAGAATTATCTTTGTCTCATGATTTTAAGAGAAAAAATAGAATAAGAGGGTTTTAGGGGATATAATGGATAATGTAAATAATAAAAATTATAATTTTTAGACATGTGATACTTGTTGAAGGAAACACCCTAGTGTCTTCTTAAAAGGAAAATGAGTGTGCAACAAGTATGGAAAAAAATACCATCATAATGGTGATTACAAGGGAAAAAAAGAAGATATCAAAATTAAATGTTATAATTTAAGGGATATGTTACACTATGATAATGATATTCCAAAGCATCAAGGAAACTTTCCTAAGAAAAGTCCAAGGGAGAAGCGCCAAGCTTGTGTAATCACAACATTCGAGGTTGAAATTCTTAAATATATAGTGGTGGTTACTTTATTTGTTTCCTAAAACTAAGCCAATGCTTTATTTTATTCTAGAATATCTCAATCTTTTATATATTCTCAGTTTTCCATGAAAATTATATATTTCCCTTTTTATTTAATAAATGAGTTTTCTATCAAAACTCTTAAGGGAAGTATTATTGAAATAAATATGTGTCGATCTGTCCCCCTTATGAAACATAAATGTTATTTAGTTTCTTTACAATATGGATACTATTGAGTTGTAGGAGATCAATAGGTAGCTAGATGATTTTGATTCTAAGGGTTTTATACGACCCAACAGTTCACCATGGGGTTCACCTATAATTTTCATCAATAATGCAGATGGTATCAACATAATATTCACGGATTATCTTCAACTGAACTAGATTATAGTTTAGAACTGGTACCCACTACCTCATATTTATGGACTCTTTGACTAGCTCTGAGGAGAAAGGTATTTATCCTAGATAGATTTGAAGTCACACTACCATAATGTATGAGTATGACCTTCAAATATACCATATATAGATTTATGAAGTTGGTACATATTATACAATTATCTGTTCATGACTTTCAGTCTCAGGAATATTCTTGTAGTATGTATGTAATTGATGAATTGGGATTTCCCCCTATATCTGGATTCATTTGTGGTAGTCTTTGTGGAAGATATCTTGGTGTATCCACATACTGGAAACTACCATTCCAAAAAATCATGAGATCATATTTAATATAGTAATAATGCACCATATATTTTCTAATATCACTAAATTACACTTTTGTGTCAATAAACATCTCTTTTTGGGTCACATTATCTCAGAGATAGGAGTACGAGTTGATCTAGAGAAGGTGAAAATTATTGTTTTTATGTAGCAGCCAAAGAATGTCTTTGAAACCGTGAGCTTCTTAGGGCTAGTGGGATGCTATTGGATCATTATACATGACTTAATATGCCTTGCATCACCTCTTATTTTCTTTACTAAAATTCATGTGATGTTCTTGTGGTGTTATGCATGTGAGAAGGCCTTTAAGTAGTTGAAATGAAGATTTACTTCAACATCGATCATGATTCTTCCAGAACTGAGTAAAGAAAATATGATGTTTTGTGATGAATTAGGTATTAGTATGGGTAAATTTATGATGTAGTATGAGTGATTCATTATTTAAGGGTCATTTCAGTTGTGGCCTCATGAGAGGAATTACCCAACACATGATCTCGGGTTAGAAGCTATCGTTCATTCCTTGCGTCGTTGGAGGCATTACTTGTTTGGATAGTGGGTTGTGTTATTTATAGACCACAAAATAATATAATTTATCTTGAAATAGTGTAAATTGAACCTTATAAAGATAAAGTGGGTTGAATAACATAATTAATTCAAATTTTATCATGCCAATATTCTAGAAAAGTTAAATGAAGTTGCCGATTCTCTAAGATGGAAGACTCAAACACAAGCTATTTAGTATTCCAATGATGGATGCAGTTTTATGTATCTTATTTATAAGTTATATTTTGTGGTTTAGAATACTCTTTAGAAGACTTTACTTATGACCTTATTTTTAACCACATCAGCTTTGGATTGGGAGAATAAGTGTAGTTCTCTAATACTATGGGCTTATTATTAAGGGAGAGAATTTTAGGTGGGGATCCACCATTGGGATGGGCTATTAAAGGATATTATATTCTAATTGTCCATGGCCATGTTTTAGTGCCTTTAGAAAATAAAGAATAACTGATATGGAAACCCCATGCTTTATAGTGGGAATTACACCAAGAGATTTCTAAGATTCACTAAGACATTCACATCCAGTACTGGTTTCCTAGAATGAAATATGTGATCATAGGATTTATCATTAGGTGTTCCAACATTCAGCTAATGAAGTAGGAGAATCAGTGGCTTGATATCTTTTTAGAACACTTATAGGTCCATGAACGGAAATGGGTTAATGTCTCTATGTATTTTTTGACAAGTTTTCTATGGTCACCTCTAGGTAGCAACAAAGTTTGGGTAGTTAGGGATCGACTGATGATGACCTTCCATTTTATTTCAATAATGGAGACCTTCATAGTGAATATTCATGGGAGACCGTATCTCTATGAGATTATACAACTACATAGGTTCCCTCAAACTATTGTTTTAGATAGATATTATTGTTTTATGATTAGGTTCTATTAGTGGTTATAAAAGGCTCTAGGGATACATGGGTTTTTGAGTGTAACCTTTCACCCATAGACTGACATCCATCCATAATGGACAATTGAGGTACTAGAGGACATTCTATGGGTATGTTTCCTTGATTTTTGATGCTATTTTTAGGAACATATTCCAATATTTGTGTTTTCCTATAATAAAAATTCCAGTGTAATGAAGAGATGGATATTTATGAGGCCTTATATGGTAGAACACACTGGTCACCATTGTACTGGATAAAGGTAGGGGAGGTAGTGTTATCAGGACTTCATCTTGTCTAAGATACATAAAGAAGGTACCACTTATTTGGAAGTGTATGATTACTAATCAGTCAAGATATATGTCTTATAAGGACCGATATTTCCAACCTTTAGAGTTCTAGGTAAGGGATCATGTTTCTTGAATGTTTTTATGAGACTAGGGAATAGATGGAGTTGGGGAAAAGGAAATCTATCACCTCATTATTTCATTCCTTTTAAAATATTTTAGAGATTTAGGATGATATCCTATCAGAAAACTCTTCATAGGTTCCAATACATGAATGATGTCTTCTATATATCATAGATTTCCCAATATCATCCCAACCCATCAGATACTTTTGATCTTGAGGATTTTGAATTGGAGGTTGATTATTTCATTGAGGAGTATCATATTAATATCATATTATTGAGTTTAAAGTATCTCAAGGGTAGTTACATCCCTCTAGTTTAAGAATTATGGGATAAAGAACATTTATAGAATGATACCTGTGAGGGTGGTTGACATATGTTCTCAATGGCCAGAGTTATTGTCAGATAAATTTTTACCACCATAGTAAGGGAAACTTAGGGATGAGTTATTCAATGGAGGGAAGACAATAATATCCTGGATTTATATTAGGAATACAATCTTTTAATTATATTATAAATTCAATTTTTAATATTATATGAATTCAAAATGAATATGAAGTGGTGTATAGGGTGTTTGAGGCCTGTTCAAATCCTAGAGGCTTGAGTTTCAGAGGAAACATGTGGGCTATATGGATAGTATAAAATATACCACCTAGTTTACAAGGCTTGTTTAAACAATGTGGAGTGATTTAGTGAAAATTAGGGGTCGTACGCTTTGACCTTACCATGCATCACATGCCTCACAATCATGTGATTGTTATAGGTCTCATTGTAGAATTGTTTTTCATGGGTATGCATAGTTAGTGTAACTGTCCCCCTAGCCCATGTGAGGGGTGTATTAGTGTAGTGAATGTAACATGATAGGAACATGGTTGAAAAAACCATATTGCTAAATTGTGCGTCCTATTAATTTTGGTGAAATGAATGTTTTACCCCTCCTTACTTGGAAATAATTTATTCTCTCTCTTCAACTATTTCTCATGCATAGAACACCCACTATTTGGGAGATCCTCCTCCACCTCAAACTAGGATATGAGGTTTCTGTTTAATTTGTGCTTGGTTTTAACCACCATTTTTTCTCATTGGATTCGTCTCGGTAAGCGGTTAAATTCAATTTCTTTCTTTCCCAATTTATCTCAATATCATATTCCCTATTTTTTTTGAGATAATATTCCTTATTTTCAGGGTGTTTTTCTATTTCTCTATTTTACCTCATGTTAGGATGAACCAAGGGATGATATTTTATGAGGCCTTTACTATAGGAATAAGGTAGGTGGTCTAGTAATTATACATAATATCTTGGTGCATTATATTATTCATCATCATCCCACACACTATATTTTCCACCCTTTTCCATAAAAATACTCTTCCTAGTTAATTAATTTGTTATCCTCTATAACAATGAACTTATGCCCCCTTTTTCTTGTTGGAATAGGTCCTTATCTACTAATTCAATCCATTTAGGTGTGCTTATAAAATTTACCCATTGATGTTATAAATTGTTATATGAACAAGACATCTACTAAGTGGTTTTGAATTTTCATCTCAATGAAATAACTAAATAATTAAATGGAAAGTGAGTGGTACCAACGTGCCATATTTTTTTTTAAAAATATACTCACAAACCTTTATAAGTGGAATAATAATGAATTATAAACCATTTGTTAACCCATAATAAATTCTATTTGACTGATTATTACATGTGATACTCAGGAACGGTGTAAAACCCCCATTTTGAGGTATGTTACCCTTATATATGTATTTTTATGTATATAAAGGAGTTGGGTGATGCTTGGGAAAGTTTGGAATGGTTTTCGAAAGTATTGGAGGCCTTTTTAAGGCTGCACAGTTTGAGTATGGTTAGGAGAAACTGCCAGAATTCCCAAGTATCTACGAGACTCAAGGAAGCGGGGTTTTTCATGGATTGTGCATGGTTTGTCTAACCGTGTGAGAATTCCATGTGAGATTCCATTCGATATAGTAGCATCTATAGGTTTATTGCACATTTTTCCTAACCGTGCGAGTTAACCGTGCGACCCATTAAAATATTTTTTTAAATGGGGTTAATCAGGATTTGCCTTAAATCACCCATTTCTTATCCCATATGAATATTACATGAGATTACTTGTTCTCATAGTTTATAGGGACTCTCCCAACCTTTTTCTAAGTAAATATAATGGTTTTATTGGTGGTTTGAAGGCGGTTCATCTCGAATAAGTCTTCTCTCTTGGTTTCTTTGTGGTTTCATCTAGATCTTATCAACTCCCCCTTTTTTTCTAGATATATATCTTTTTCTTGTAGATATAGGGTTTTTATTGAGTTAAGTGATTATATTAAGGATTTTTGATGATAGGGAAGGAGATCTTGAGTGGTTTTGGTGGAGCGTTTTCCCGTATTTATGGTGCGTTTTCTTGTTGGTTGATTTCAATGGAACCCTAAAGGTAGGTAGACTCAGTGTTGACACCACTTTATAACAAATTTGGGACTTATTTGAAATTAATTTGTTTTTCTTAGAAAGTGTCAGAATTATGAGGTGAGAATCTTGGTGGAAACCCATTGATTGATTATGTGGGGGTTTTGGGTAAAATTGGATATTGTGGCAAAATGGGTTTTGTTGGGTGATTTTAAAATGTGGATTTTAAAATCGACAATGGTTTGAATCATGGAAAATTATTTATAAAATATTAATTTCAATAAATATTTTGTTTTATTGAAATGTGGGTTGGCCTGGGAAATTATTAAAGGGTGTTTAAAAAAATGGGGGATTTATTGATGTGATTTGGCATGGGTTGGAATTGGTTTTGTGCATAATGTATGACCTTGGTGTTCTTCATGCTTATTGGTTGGTTAAGTATGATGGGTTTTTTTATTATATGTGAAGTGGGTGGGAATTATCACTATAAAAGGTTATGGATAGTGGATGAAAGGGCCACCATCATTGATAAGTGTTTTGGAAGTACCACTAGTTTAGAAACATAGTAAGCATGTTTTGACGAGAAGTTCCACCATGGTTGTTTTGCTTTTTGTGTGTTGTTATGCAAGATGAAAATTACTGCACTTATATGAAATGGTGAAATGTCTTATGTCAAGTATTCCTAGATTCCCTTGGGATTCATGGTTTGGGAAAGGTGTCTTGGAAAGGCCGTGTTTGGATTTTGGTTATTGTTTCACTATTGGTTGTTTTATATAAATTATTTTATATAATTGTGCTAATGGTTTAATCCTAGTGGAATAGGTAAGGAATTCATTTGTGTAAATCCAATTGAGTATTAGTACTCACCCCCTACTTTTGCACTTTGGTGCTTTAGCAAATGTTGTATTTTGGGACACAGATAAGAGTAAAGAATCTCATATTGCTTGTGGTTTGACAAGATGCTTAGGTGATGTTGTGGTGTTTGGAGCATGGAGCTTAGGGTGGAGGTATGAATGATGTCCTATTTCATTGAGGCCTTATTGTGTAGTCTTCTTCTTGGTACTCTGATATTTTTTTAGTTGTATTGGAATTTGGAAATTTTTATGGAATAGATTAGTTGTCCTTCGGTAATGTATGGGTTGGGTTGCTTTGTTGACATGCATCATGTAGTTTTGTGGATAAAGTCATATTTTGTTGGTTAATTTATCTTAAGGTAAAATCATTACCCAATGTTTCTTGAAGCCCATGGAATTTATTTATAGCCTTTGGCACCTTGGGAACTTCACTTAAGGCCAAGTAGCACCTAGGACAAAAATTTCATTTCTTATAATCACTCATGTTATATTATAAATATATATATATATATGTGTGTGTCTGTGTGTGAAAAATATGGAAATTAATTCAAATTATTGGATTTGAAATGTGAATGGTTGTGGTATTTTGAAAATGGGTCAATTTTTAAAACATGGTGGATTTTTCAGAATAGTAAAACATGGTAAATGTGAACTTGTGGAAAGACTGGTTGTGATAGTATTTATGTAATTGAATTGGAATCATAAGACTTTTATTTCCACTAGTATGTAACTTAAGGTCTTTTTAGTTGATTGAAATGGCACTGAGTAGGCTTCATAGAGAGAAAATGGAGGAGGCTACCGAAAATATGGTTGTACCTGAGCCTCAGGCAAACCAACGGCTAGTGTAGAGTAGAGTGCAAGATTTCCAAGCTGTGGATAGTGGGAATAATCAAGATAAACCAAATTATGTGGATCATGCAGTTTAGTTTCAAAGGTACAACCCACCTATTTTTATGTGTGATTCTGTGCCAAAACGGGATGAAGCATGGATGAACTGAATGAATAGGATAGCTAAATTCATGGGACACTAATAGATATGAAAGTGAAGTTATCCATGTACATGTTGAAGGAATTTTTTTTTGAAGTTGGATTGTGGTAGGAAATTTGTTCTATGATAGTAGTGCTGTGTATAAATGATTTCTCAGAAATGGTGAATAGAGTTATGGTGGATGAGTGAGATATTTTTGGGTCTAAAAGAAGGGGAAGTATTTGGGTACCCATGGGGAGTAGTGGGAATTCAAATGTTGGGTTCAAGTGGAAGAGGGATACTTATTTATAGGGTGGGAGTACGACTCAAAATCTGAAGGTCGGATCAATGACTCTTCCTATAAAGCCTCAGAATATGTTGTAATGTTTCCAATGTGGCTCTACGGGACACATCAAGTGGGATTGTACGACACAACGTCAAGCATGTTATAACTATAGGAAGATGGGAAATCTTCAGTGATATTTACGTAATGTTCCGAGGTCTGGTATTCGTGACACTCCTCAGGGGTTACTTGCATCCTACGCCTCAACGGGACAAGGGAAGCAACATACTCCTTGTCAGCAAAACAAATCTAGTGATAGTTATTCTAGAAATACCATGACACCTCAATAGGGAAATAAAAATTAGAGTGTGGAAAGCAATCAATTTTTTGGAGAAAATAGGTTGTGAGGGATGATCAGTTGAGACCATCCATGGTGCGAGGTACAATTATTTTGAATTCCATGTTGATGTAAGCTTTTTTTTTGATACGGGTGCTTCCCAATCTTTTATTGGTTCTCATGTTTTTAGTTTTCTGGGTCTAACCATAGAAATGATGTATTTGTTTTTAAAAATTAAAACTCCTCTGGGTTAAATAGAGTATCAAGCCTTCTTTTGTAGAGAATGTTTCTTAGTTGTGTATAAAATTGAATTGAGGTGGGATTTCTCAGTGCTTGAGATGGATACTTATGATACAATATTTGGACTAGATTGGTTTGGATTGTCTAAGGCCAACACCAATTTTTATGCATGAACAATTAGTTTTTTGATGGAGGACAATGTTGAACACCTATTTAGAGGGGCGAAGAATGAAATTTTGGGTGAAACATATTTTTGGGCACCAACTATTGGCATGATCTCGCATAAGTTAGAGGGTTTGTCATTAGCATCAGTGGAAGGTGTTTAATAGAGTGTTATCCCTAAATTTTTGGATCGGTTTATTGATGTATTTTCTGAAGAATTCTCAGTGTTTTCTACCGTGGGAAAAGTAGATATACGATTGATCTTATTCTTGGGACTATTCCTATCGCACATCCATCTTACCATATGACACCTATAGAATTTAGAGAATTAAAAGTGCAGTTAGAAGAGTTAGGGGAAAATGGATTCATCCATCCAAGCATGTATCTATGGGAAGTGATGATTTTGTTTGTTAAAAAGGTGAATGAAACATTGCGTCACTCTATTGATTATTGTAGACTTAATCAGGTTATGATAGAGAACTGATATCCACTTCTATGCATTGATGATTTGTTTGACCAGTTGAGCGGAGGTCAGTGGTTCTCCAAGATTGAATTGTGGTCAGGATATCATCGATTGCGTGTGAGGAAGGAGTATATTCCCAAAATAGATTGCAGAAGTAGATATGGCCATTATGAGTCTGTGTTTATTCCCTTTGTTCTAACAAATGATACTACGATATTCATGGCATTTATGAATTAGATATTTCAGATATATCTTTATTCTTTTGTGGTAGTATTTGTTGATGATATACTAGTACAAACGAGGACAAGGGTTGAACATGAACAACACATGACTATAGTGATGGGGATCTTAAGGGATCATTTGTTGTATGCCTAATTTTCAAAGTGTGACTTTTGGATACTGTAGGTTTGTTTTATCATCCATGTTATTTTTGAGAAGGGTGTTTCGGTTGATTTGGAGAAGATAGAGGCTATTATCTCATGGAAACTGCCAAAGAATGTTTTCAAGATACAGAGATTTCTTGGTCTAGCTGGCTATTATTGACACTTAGTTCGTGATTTCCCCTGATTTGCATCACCCATGATAGCTTTGACAAAGAATAATGCTCCATTCCAATGGGATTAGCAGCATCAGAAATGTTTTGAAGAGCTGATGTGTCTCCTTACATCAGCACAAATATTGGTTTTTCCTAAACTAGGGAAGGGTATGTAGAGTATTGTGACACATCGAGATCAGGGTTGGGGTGTGTTCTCATAAAAGGAAATCATGTGGTTTCATATGGATCATGGTAGTTGAGGTTTCTTGATAAGATCTACCCAACACATGATTTGTAGTTGGATATAGTGGTTTATGCTTAAAAAATATGGCATCATTATCTCTTCAGTGATAAATTCACAATATTTACTGATCACAAGAGTTTAAAGAATATATTTTCACAAAGATATTTGAACATGAGGCAAAGGATATGGATTTAATATCTCTAGATGTTTTATTTTTACTTAATATACACATTGGGTAAGGGAAATTTGGTGGCGGATTCATTAAGTAGAAAATCATATGCTCAGGTGGTGAAATAAGTGCCCGATCAGTGGTAGTTGGTGTCGGTCATAGCTGACATTCAGTTGTAATTTTAGGAATGAGGCATTAGAGCAGACTTTTATCTATTTTTATTGGTTACTGACTTGGTTGGTTTGGTTAAAGAGGCATAGACATCTGATTTGGAGTGTATGGTAATGAGGTCGAAACTCATTGGTGGGGAGGACATTGAGGGTTGGGAACTGAATAAAAATTCAGTTTTGTGTTTTTGGAATTAGATGGTGGTACTAGTGGATTTCAGGAGGAAATTTTTAGGGATTATCATCACTCAAGATGGGGTTTCCATCCTAGAATTCATATGATGTATAAGGAATTGAAAGCACAGTTTTGGTGGGATAGTATGAAAAGGAAAATTGCTGAGTTTGTTTTGAAATGCTTGACATGTTAGAAAGTCAAGAGAGATCATCAGTGACCAGTGGGAATGTTACAATCTTTAACTATTATAGTGTGAAAGTGAAAAAAATGACGATTTATTTTATGATAGGCCTCCTTAGAATGGTCAGGAAACACGATGCCATATGGGTGAATGTGGATCAACTCATAAAGTCGTCCCATTTCATACTATTTTGTGAATCTCATACAATGGATGATTTGTCCAAAATATTTATCCATGAAGTGGTAAAAAAGCACGGTGTTCCAATTACAATTGTATTAGATAGAGATATGAGGTTCACATCATGTTTTTTGAAATCCTTGTAGTAAGTCCTTGGGACACAGTTAACAATGACCATAGTGTATCATCCTCAGAAGGATGGACAATCTGAGAGGATGATAAAAACATTAGAGGATATGATAAGGGATTTTGAGATGGATTTTGGTGGTTCATGGGATGAGCACTTAACATTGGTGGATTTCTCCTATAATAAAAATTATCATGATTCAATACATATAGATTCATTTGAGGCATTTTATGGGTGTTTGTGTCATTATGCGCTATGTTGGGTGGAAATGGGTGAGACTTAGATGATTAGACAGAGCCTTGTCCAGGAGACAATAGAGAATATCATGTTGATTAAAAAGATGATGGAGACAGATCAATGTTTTCATAAATTATATGTGGACTATCATCAATGACCATTGTCATTAAATGTGGGTGATCATATGTTCTTGAGAATATCTGAAAGGTTGGGACATCGTCGGTTTGGAAATCAGGGTATGTTATCTCCAAGGTATATTGGTCCTTTTGAGATACTTTAGTGGATAGGAGAGGCATCTTATCAGTTGTCTTTTCTACCACAATTTAGTGTGGTGCACAATGTGTTTCATGTGTCTCAATTGAAAAAGTATTAGCCGGATTGTGACCGCATGATTCGATGGGATCATGTTGAACTGGAGTCGGATGCTTCTTTGGTGCTTGTGCCAGTGTGGGTTGTGGATAGGCAAGATAAATTCTTTTATGGTAAAAAAATCAGTTTAGTTTGGGTTTTGTGGTAGCATGGTCAGATTCATTATGAGACTTGGGAAATGGATAAAGAGATGACTGAGCAATAGACCTAACTCTATTTGCAAAGTTATGGTTCTCTACTTTATGAGGACATAATGTCCAATGGTGGGGAGAATTTAACACCCCTAGTTTGAGGTATGTATCACCCGTGTATGTATTTTTATGTTTATAAGGCAGTTGAATGGAGTTTTGGATATTGAAGAATGGTTTTGGAATGTTTTATAGGCATTTTAGGGATGCATAGTTTGAGAATGGTTTGGAGGAACCATACGGAATTCCCTGGTAATCGTGAAGCTCAAGGAAGTGGGGTTCCACACGGTTTGCACATTTTTTGTCTAACTATATGAGGAGGTCATGTGAGATTCCCGTTTAGGTAGTAGAATCCACATGGTTAGTGCACAGATTTCTTAACAATGTGAGATAACTATGTGAGGATTCCATGAGAGATTCCCTTCGAGGTATTAACATCCAAAATATTAGCGCACAAATTTTCTAACCTTGTGAGATAACCGTGTGGGTCACTAATTTTTTTTTTAAAATGGGGTTAGTTAGTATTTTCCATAAATCACTCATTTATTCTCCGATAAAATCCCTATTTGTGATTCCTTATTCTCAAGGGATATAGGGACTCTCCCACCATTTTTGGAAGAAAATCAAAGGGGTTTATTGGGTGTTTGAAGGTGGTTCATCTCGGGTAAGTCTTTTCTCTTGGGGTTTTTATGATTTTATATAGATCTTCTCTCTTCCCTCTCTTGGTTTTATAGATCTACATCCATTTCATGTTGATATAGGGGTTTTTTCCTTCTATGATGATATTAAGGATTGTTCATGTTAAGGACGGAGATCTAGAGTGGTTTTGGTGGAGTGTTTTCCCAGATTTGTGGTGCGGTTGCTTGTGGGTTGATTTCATCAGAACCTTAAATGTAGGTGGACTCTCTCTCAACTCCAATTTTATAGAACTTGAGGCCTTGTTTGAAATTAATTTTTTTTGTTGGAATTAATCATGATTATGATGTGAAAATCTGGGTGGAAACCAATTGGGTGATGATTTGGGGGTTTTGGGTAAAATGGGATATTGAGTAAAAGGGGGTTTTGTTGTGTGATTTTTAAAAAGATAATGGTTTTAATTATGGAAAATGTTTTATTCATGATGATTTTAAATAAAGATTATATTTTATTGAAATGTGGGTTGGCATGGAAAATGGATAAAGGGTGTTTTCAATTAATGGGGGACTTATTGAAGTGATTTGGTATGGGTTGGAATTGGTTATGTGCATAATGTGTGGCCTTGGTGTGCTTAATACTAATTGGTTGGTTAATTATTATGGTTTGTGTTGATTACGTGTGAAGTGGGCAGGATGCCTCACAATAAAATTTTATGGATAGTGGATCAAAGGGCCAAAATTATTGATAAGTGGTCAGAAAGTACCACTAGTTTAGAAAAGTAGTAAAGGGGCTTAGATGGTAAGTTCCATCGTGGTTGTTTTCTTTGTTGTGTGTTGTTATGAAAGATGATTGTTTTGTGCTAATATAAAAGGGTGAAATGAATTATGGCATGGTTTCTTGTCTTCCCTTGGGTTTCATGGTTTGAGAAATGTGTCTTGGTAAGGGTGTGTTTGGATTGTGGTTATTACTACACTATTGGTTTTTTTATATAAATTATTTTATATAATTGTGCTTACAGTTTTATCTTAGTGGTGTGTGTAGGAAATTCATTTAGGGAAATCCTACGAAGTATTAGTACTCATCCCCAGCTTTGGAACATTGGAGTTTTGGCAGATTTTGTATTCCAGGACCTAGGTTAAAGTAATTCATCTCATTTTGCTAGTAGTTCAGTGTGATTCTTGGGTAATATTATGGTTCTTGGGGCTTGGAGATTGGTGCAGAGCTTGGTGTGGAGCTATGAATGGTGTCCTAGTTCTTTGGGCTCTTTTTTTGTAGTCTTACTCTTGGTACTCTGATATTTGGTTTGGTTGTATTAGAATATGGTATTTTTTATGAAATAGCTTGGTTGTTCTGTGGTAATATATGGGTTGGGTTGATTTGTTGGCATTTATCATATAGTTTTGTTGATAATGGAATGTTTGGTTGGTTGATTTATCTTAAGGTAAAATAATTCCTCAATGTCTTTTGAAGACTTTGGCATTTATTTCTGGCCTTTGGCACCATGGGAACATCTCTTAAGGCTAAGTAGCACCTCACTGCCTTCTCAGGGAAATGAGGTTGGGGTAGGGCATTACACTTGGAATCCTTACTGATATGATACTTGGGCATGTCACACCACATTCCTATGATTATTGGGCATGGTGTCCCTACTGATATGATACTCAAGTCTGGATTTCCATACACTAGTGATACTCAGGTATGGAGTCCCATATAATTGTGATACTTGGTCATGGATACCCTTATAATTTAAGATAATTGGGACTGGTGTCCCCTATAGCCTTATGAGACACTAGTGACAAGACAAGGATGTCAGAGTTACACCTCAGGTGTCGATGAGTACTAAATATCTATATATATGTCTATAAACATTATTAAGTATATAATGAATATATACATACATACATGAATATATATAAATACATGAATATATATTTATATGCATATATTAATTATGACATCTGTTTAGAGGTTTCTTAACAAGAGCTGAAGTAGGTAGTGTCAGCCTGATGTCCTTTAGAAACCAGAGACGACCCTTTACAGTTTACATTAATGTTTTATCTTTATTTTGTCAGAAAACTAATCATATTATATGAACTAACTAGATAATTATAGACACCATTGTTGCATTCCTACTGAGTATATCTCACACCCTATTCAAGACCCCATTTGGTACCCAAATTGACTTTATGAAAGTGGGTGGGGACCCGAGTAAGCACTCAATCTTGGATGTTTGACTGATTATAGCGTGGGAGCTTGGGAGTATAGTATTGAGCATTAGATCGGGATTCTATTGGATAGTTTTTTAGTTTTTTTTCATTTTTATACATTTATGTATGTATTCAAGAAATTTTTATATATCCATGATATATTAACCATTTTGTATATTGTTCCAATTTCACTTGGTGGATTATTATTAACTCGATAATTTAATTACACTTATCTATTTGTCTTAATAATGATTCCCATTTTTATTTATAATCACAACACTTTTACACACTAATTATGAAGGTATATTCTCCCCATTGCACGATCATTGACCCTCACTTCTACTTGGAATCATTTGGAATATGGGGAGGAACACTTGAGGACATGATTTGACAAATTTTATCATGTGTTCTATACTGGGAAATCACATGTCATCTTCCACTAAGGTGGAAATTTGACTAATATATAGGTATTAAGGGTCAATTTTTTTACCTAAAAATAAATTTAAAAATTATTAAAAATTTAATATAAAATCCATACACACTAATATTCATCCAATTCAAAATTTTTATTTTTTTATACAAATCAATTCACTAAATTATGCATTTTAATAAAAAAATAAATATTTAGACATGGAAATCAAAAAACACTGAAATTTATTAACAAAATATTAAAATTTTATTATTAAAATTAAGGCCATCAATATGTAATTGGTATATATCAGAAATACTATACTCATAGTGGGAACTAGAGGACATTTACCCATCTATAGTATGAGAAATAACTTCCTATACAAATCTTCAATATGTATGGTATTATATAGAGGAAAATAATATTTACATTTAATTAAAACTCTGATAATAATGTGAAATAAAAAAATAAAAAATAAGTGACATGACAAAATTAAGAAATACTAAATGGAAATACAATTAAAAAATACTAGTTGATGAAACATAATTATAGAATTACTAATTATAATAGAAAATAAGGAATAAATAGTGGGTTAACAAAATAAAGAATTACTAATTAGAATTATTAAAAATTCACAAGATATGGAATAATATAATGAAGGATTACTATTTTTTTAAATAGTATTTTAAAAAATTAATTTTCATTTTCAATATGATTCTCATACCAAAAAATTTATCTAAAAGTAGATATATAATACTTATAAAATTAAATTTTCAGTATGATTTAATATGTTTTGTAACCCTGATTACTATTGAAATTATTTTATTATTATTTATTTAAAATGTTATACCACATCTAAATAATCATAAATAATAAAATGAAGTTAGTTATCAATATGTTATGTGAAAAATAAAAAATGTTTTAAGCTGATAATTATCTTCTATAAATTTATTCAAGTAATATATTTTATTATCTAAAATATATATTGAGTTATAAATTTGATAATTTTGTTTATATTTTCATATTATAAATCTAATTAAATTATCTATAAATCATGTAACTACACCCAATCTGATTTCAACCGTTTAGATACTCAAAATATTCCTTGAAGTCAATTAAATTTTTCTATCAAAAATATTGTTTTCTAGAGTGTTTTGTTACTATTTTTACTACTATATTTAATTATAATAATATTATTATAGTTTTATTTATAGAGTTAATTATATAAATAATTTACCACAAATCATTAAAGTACAACAAAATCAGTTTCATCAATTTTGATATTCAAAATTTTCTCAAAAGTCATTATAACCAATCAATCAGAACTCAAATTTTATAGATTGATTTAAATAAATTTATATATATATATATATAGAGTTTTTATAATATTATATTAGTGTTATTTATGAATTTTTAAAATTAATTATATTGTTTAAATACCATTCAACTATTCCCAAACTCAATTTTACCTTTTAGATATTTAAAATTTTCCCTATTTTCAAAGAGACTTTAATTTCAAAAATTTGTTTTTGAGATTGTTTTAAATCAATTTTTAATGATATATTATGTTATAATAATCTTATTTATGCTATATTTTTTTATATTTTTAAATCTAATTAAATCTTATTAAAATGTGTTAACTTGTGAAAAGTCGGTTTCAAACATTTTTATACTCAAAATGTGGCCTAAATCAATGATTAGTTTAAAGATAATAAAATAATATTATATTATACTAATTTAATCTATGAATACTAAATTTTTAGTGTCATTTTTTATTTTAATTTAGTTTTAGATCAAATTATTAGTTATTATCTTTGTAACTACAATTCAAGCCTCCTATTTCCATCATGTTGAGACTCATAGTCATTACATTATAGTTTGTTTTAACACCAATTCTCTACATAACACAAACATATTTATGATGGTTTAAAACCCATTATAGGTAATAATATACTTTTTTAACTAAAAAAATCATAAAAAATATCTACAATATAGTATTTTGAGAAATACATATTCAATATTTTCAAACCCTTATAAATCCTAGGAATAACATTAAAATTTATATAATAGAAACTACATAATGAGGAGAATATATGAGATAAAATACTATTAATTTTAAAAATCTGACACCATTAAATCAAAGTATGCAATAAAATTTAATAAATCAAGTAACAAAATCATCATTTTATTTTTTTTCCATTCACAATCAGGTCAATGACAGTGTGAATTTCACCCCCTCCACCATCAAAAATATGTTTGGGGATTTATTCAAAAATGATAATTAAATATGGTTTTATAGGATATTATATATATATTTTTTCCATTTAGGAAATAATATATTGTTCCTAAATATAGGAGAGTTGGGTACAAAATTTATAGTTACGATCAATTTAGATAATGGTGAGGTGCGGTATGGATTTGATAGTGTCCGGATCTATGATAGTTAGTTCAGATGAAAGAAATGAATAGTATGACTTCAGTGAAATGCATATTTTTTCAATATAGATCATATTAGGGTGAGGTGTAATGTATATTTAGTGAAATATGGATCTATGTCAGCTGGTCATTGGATGACGACATGTGGGTCATTATTTTATGAGAAAAATCTTTATAGAGGGGTCAAAGATATTCATGTTTTGTTCTGATCGACCCATGTTTTTCTAGTTTTGAATCACATTTGGATGGTTTTTTTAACTTCTAGTGTTTATCTAGGATTCCTCCATATTCAGAAGTGTTAGGAGAACTATTGAAGTTGAGAGGTGTGAAAAATTATGTGGTGTGAAAGATTATAAAGACCTTTTTATGTTTTTAGTCAAATAAGAATGTTTTTAGGTATATAAGAACCAATTTTCAATAATCTTTATACCAATGTGATTTAAAGACACTAAAAACATTAGATTATGTTCATCAGGGCCTATGGACCATGCTATAATTGGTTTCTTTGACTTGTAATGGGTTCCTACAAAACCATGTTCCAATGGGGTTCCTCTTTTATTTTTTTATTTAAGGGGTATGTGTCCAACCCTTTTCTATAAATGTTTAGTATAAATTTTTTGAATCAAACCACTTGAATTTAATCATAGTGAATTGAAAATGAGAGTAATAATTAAATATTATATTTTTCTCTATAACTTTTTAACAAGACACATTATCATGTCGTAGTTGGATATCCGATGAACTTATATTTAACTTTTTCATTGAAATTAACATAACTCTATCATGTTGTGTTCTTATGTCCATGACTATACTTTTTATAACAAATTTATACTCATTTCTCAACAGAAAGATACATTCGTAAACTACATTATTGGGACCAAAATTAAATTATCTAATTTCTAGATAGATTTTATTTGTTATTAAACTCAAAAACTGAAATATATAACCAAATTAAAAAAATAATGAGTATAGATAATTTATTGTATAAACTTAATGGTCTTACTTTTAATTTCATACTATTAAGAATGTATTTACTATGTAAAGTTTCTATTCTTCTTAATTCTAACAAGTGTTGAATTCTACTTATTATCTATTTATGTTCACAATATAATATGATAATAAATTCGTACAGAGTATATATAATCATCTAATATGAGATAACATATATATATTGAAATTAATTTATGTATTCCTAAAATAAATGAAAGTTAACAAAAAATCAAGCAATGTGCCATATCCTCCTCTTCAAGGATCAAATAACACGATTTATATGATTAATAAAGTCCTCCTATTTAGAAAATACATGAAAAAATATGGTCAATTTTCACATATTTGTCTTATTCATTTCTCATTTCATGGTTACATCTCATGCCTATATAAAAAATTCAATTAATTGATATCTATAAATTCTTATTATACATAAAAATCTACAATAGAATCTTTGGAGTGATTCTTGTTATTGACATAAGAATTCATTGTGGTGCAATTTCTTTTTGTTGTATGCATCCATGAAAAATCGATGATTCCTAAAATAAGAAGTTAAGTAGTAAGATTGATAGTATGATATTGAATGAAAGTGAAAATATATAGAGGAATAACTTTCTCTAATTCTTGATGAATTAATGGTATATTTTGCTCCATTTTTTTAATAAAATTCATGCTCAATATATCAAAAGAAATGACTCTATGAAAGATTCAAAAATGAATCACTATAATTATTAATTAATTAGAAATTAGATAATAAATTTCTATTTGAATATACTCATATAGAAGGATATGATAGTCCTGAGTTTTGAGATATTTTATTTTTACAACTCTTATGATAACTCGTTTCATTTTGTTTTTTGTATAACTATATGGAAACATCATAGTATTTTTCACTTTCCAATTTTTTTATATTTGAATTTTTCATCATATAACAATCATAATTAACTTTATATTTATTATGGTCAATAAACATAGGTTATAGTTTTCGTATTATACCTTAAGAAATTAAGTCATGTTAAGATCATATATATTTTTTGGTACCCCCAATAACTAAACAAAACATTTCACATAAATTTGTTTTCAACGTAAATCACATCTAAACAATAATAAATGAATGTACATGAACAATAAGGGAAATAAAATAAAATTATTTTCTTCCTCTATTTGATTAAATAAAAACATTATCCTCATTCTATATTTTAGCCGACCATTATATTAAAAAACTTGACATCTAGAAAACCATCACATAAATCTGTTGTTAATATATTCATAGTTTGTTTTTTGGTATCAAGGATATTATAAAATTTTAGATGATTTTCATGCACGGATAATTCATTAGATAAATCATCAATATCCTCTGAAAATAAAAATAAGACAAAATTTAAGCCCTTTTGATTTTTATTGTTCATAATAATTAAACATGAAATTTTACCTTTTATACTCATAGAATAAATCATTCTATAGTTAAAAATATCATCTATCATCTATATAAGTGTACCATGAATCTATAATGTTTCACTAAAATAATCATCATATACATGGAAATCCATATTAAAAAGATAATTAAAATATCTTATTAAAGTTTACAAGTACACATATATATAATTGAAATGTTTAAAAGGTATAGATATGAGTATATTCATGAAATTAAATGTGTTTTTTCAAAAAAATACATGTGGAAATGTTATAAATGAAAATGGAAAATTTCCACATACTATGTAATATTTACATTTAATTGATTGTATAAAAGTAGTCCCATAATATACCTAACCAGAAAAAATTTGGTTAATATATAAATCAATATATTTTTCATCAAATGAATTCCATGAAATTAAATTTAATGAATTAATAAATTCATTATTTTTCTTATTTATCTCAATATTATTATATTATATTTTTTTGAAATTTATTCAGAAATAAAAATATTGTAAATACTTAGAATCAATGGAATAAGACACATAAATTAATGTGGAACATGAGATAATGTTTTATGTGTAGTGGGATTCCATCAATATGAACAACATTGTTTTTAAAATTTTAATTCTATGATTTTCTCCAAAAATAACCTGCCATTTTTGATCAAGGAAAACTATTATATTTAAGATTAATCCTGATCTATTAACATGGCTTCCATATAATTATTTAATTGAATATTTAAAACATAATGGATAAAGTAATAAAAAAATATAATAAGTTAATTAATCCCATTATCAGAAATTCCATACTTAGTTTTTCCATGACACATTCATAGTAAAAATCATATCATTTCCAATTTTTTATTTGATTGATTTTTAAGAGTCATTATAGAATCAAAATTTTATTTCTCACTCTCAAAATATCATCATTCTAATCATTTTACTAATATTTACTCATACCATTATCTTATTGAAATAGTCTACATTAATTCTCATGATGATGGATAAGTGTAAATCGATCAGATATCAAATTATACACTGAATTCATTAATTTATATTATCATCAATTCAAAATTTATTTTTTTATATGTTATAAGACATGGTATAATTGTAAGTTTGGAAAATAACTTTTTTTATATGGTATATCACTTATTCCCATCAAAAACATGTTTCTCCAAAATAATTATAAAGTTAAAAAAATAATTCTTCTATATAAAGAATTATTCAATGAAAAATTTAGATTTTAATTATCTCATTATAAAACATTTTTGAGATATATTCAGTTTAATACATACTTGTTTTTTCCTTGCAGATAAAAAGGTAATTATTTTTATAAAAATCAACATAATATAAAATGATTAAAAAAATTATAAAAGTAATTAATCTTTGGAATAGAAAGTATGAAAGAAATAATTAAACAATCTAATATATATTTAGATTTGGTTTTTCATAATTTTTATATATTTTTAGTTAACTTCATTAATTGAAGACATTGAAAATTTATACTATTATATTTTAATAAAAATAATAATGGAAAATCATTAAAACATTTGATAATATGAGAGTAAATGTATAAAATTGATAACAGAGATTGAAATTTATATATTTTAGTGATAATATTGTAACTCGATTATATTTTTGTATGTAACTCCTTTAAAATAAATTCTATGTGTTCGATATCTTGTAATACACACAACACTGGACTAAAACAAACCCATATATACTTTATTGCGAGAAAAAATTTCAATGTAATAGAAATGTTAATAAATTATAAAAAATTAATATATACCATTATTAGGTTAACTACATTAGGATTAAAAATACTAAATAAAAAGATAAGAACATGTAATCATTTCCCTCATGGTTAGCATCAAAGATCATACCTCAGATTATTTCTACAAAATGAGGGAAAAATGTTATTTATACTGTAAAAGTATTGAGAATAAAGTAAATTAATTAGATGTTTGATTATAGACATGTTAATGATAATATAAATCGGTATGTGGTATGATTTTTATATATGTTACTGATAAACTTATAGCCATTGGCATAGGGCTTTTTGACAGATGACATGTTACACCCTAAAATTCTTAAAAAATAACATTTTATTCGATAGCATGTATGACACACAATTACAAGCATAGAAAGAAATATAACCTCTCAAGTAATTATGATATATTTACTATTTAAATAAAATTAATATATTATATAGCTTTTAGTTAACGTAATAATGAGTTAGCTTCTGTCATACCCAATAACGATTTTTTTCGATATCTTGCATTACACGCATGACCGAGAATTATCGAATAATATTAATATTATAATTTAAAATGAAAATTATCCCCATTGTATTAAATTATTATTTAATAATAGGATTAAATAACTTATGAAAATATATGGTTGAATTCATTGGTTATCGATTAATTATAAAGGAATATAAAAACCAATTGAATATTAAGGAAATGTATTCAGAAGTTTTTTTTTCTAACAAAGGAAATTTATTCTAATAAATTAATTTAATTAATATTAGTGAATTATATTAATGAATATTTTAAATTATATATCCCATGAATATGTTTTTACATTCATAGAATATATTTGATATGCCTAAGTTAATAAAAAAATCCAATTTTACGTAAAACAACCTATATTTTTTAAAGGTATTTTTTCTAACTTCTAATTCTGGACCTATTTTAATACTAAATTTTGACACTTTTATAAATTTTATTTTCCAATATATACAGAAATTTTTAAATTGAAACATAAAAATAATATTTGGTTGAATTTTCTCTATTTTTCTATGAAGTTTTATTATTTGAAGAACCGTGAAAAATACTGAATTGTAATAGATAACTGACTTGTTTCTTAAATAATTTACTACATGAAATTACATTTATTTATTTATTTTAAAGTTTATTAAATAAAATTTACATATATTAATCCAATTTTTTGAAATTATGATCAATTTTACATTGAATTTAGATACAAAAACATTTCAATATTTTGAATATTTTCACTTAAAAAAACTTGCTTTCCCATCATGTCTGTTGAATTAATTTAAAAATTAATTTATTCCCCTTATTTGATTTGATTTTTAAATAATGGATTCAATATTTGGAATAAAAATAATTTATAATATCTAATATTTTGAACATAATTTTTCCCCATAATGATTTGCGAATGAAGTTAAAATTAATTACGATGATTAAGGTAATATCAAGTTTACTTAGTGGTTAGAAATGTAATCTAAGGTGTAAAAATAATCATAAACCTTTAAAACACAAATTTTATCCCCATATTTAGAAATCATGGATTAACGAATCATATTTTGTTTGTTATGGAAGCCTATTTGAAGGTAAAACATGGGTAACACACAATTCTTTTTAAAAATGCTAATTTTGTCCTCTCCCCCTATTATAAAAGGGAACTCACCCTCCTCACATAATCTAAACTACAAAGACATTTGGATCCTAAAAAAACTACCCAAATATAATCTAAAAATCCCTAACATCATACTACAAGACTAAATTTTTGTATAAATAAATCTACAGAGGGATTTTGGTATTATAAAAAAGCAGTTACCAAAAGAAGAGGTAATGTTCTACATAAATAAATTTTGTTTTTTTATTTATCCACAAGATCAATTATTATTATATATATTTTATAATAACCTTAACATAGTAAATAATATTATATTTTTTATGTTAATGTTATGATCTACACTTTCACACACTTCCACCAATTGGGATACACTACCATCCTTTGTGTGTAAAACAGACTACTACCTCATGAACCAGTGTGGTTAATTATTCTATTAGAACCTTTATGAGTTTTTAATAATTACATATTTATATCTTATATGATATATATGATATTTATAATTTATTTATATTTTTTTAGTTTTTTATATAACACATACCTTCATGATTTCTATTTTGTGAGAATATGATAACATCGTTTACAAATGCGTGGACTACCACCTCCTAAAAGCGATGTGACACTTTACATGGAATGTATTACAAAGGGGTTTAATAAAAATATCCGATATATATATCATAAATATGATACCTTAATGATAATATATATATCACAAAATATTTATATAAAATAATAAAATGGAAGCAATATTTTTGTATACATACGACTTACTGACTCCATTAATGGTACATTCCATTTTCTATCTAAAAATTTTATGGATTAATCCAAATACATATATACTGAATATATATGATATTTAAATCATGGATTAAATTACATATATGTTAAAATCATGATCGACGTTCATTGAACAAAAAATAACAGGTCAAAACATACCCAAAAAACATGACAATAACCACCTGAAAAAATGGAAATATTGAAAGGCCCTTAATGAGTGATAAAATATTTTAAAAAAATTATATATGATATGATAAATTTTAATATGTTTCTCTTACATGTTAATAACATGTTCAAAACAACTATAAAAGTTTTTAATGGGCGTTCAACCAAAAACACATGTAATGTCACGACCCCCTCGCCACAAAGTGTACCCCTCCTGGTCCTGCAATGTGAGAAGGGAGATAATGACCCCCGAGTCCTGCCTCCAGTAGGCCTCAGGTTAATGACTAGCACCGCGGGTATAGTAACACACATATGGAAGGTATTACCCTCTAATAGAACACATGCGGAAGAGAGAGATAATATAGACACCAATCAACTCCAACTCAGAACTGGAAAAATAAAAGAAACCCAAGTCCACGAATGGAATGTCATAAAAAAATTCTACAATTGAAAGGGGAAAAACTGCAAGTACCCAAAATAAAGTAAAAAAGGCAGCATTCCCAAGCCCAAACATCTCCTACAATCCTAAGCTAGTATAAACAAGCTTAATCTCCAACCAGCTCCAAGTGACCTAAAGAACAGTTTATATATACATAGGGTGAGTATACCAATATACTCAGTAGGATCCTCCCCGAAGCCTCTAGTGAAAAAGTAAAGAAAGCATGATAAATCACAGTGAACAACAAGTGAAAATAACTCCCCACCTAAACAGGTATACTAAGTTCCTAACCTCACCATGGATACTCTCACCAAGTAATGCATATAATAATATAGCATGTAATAAAGAATATCAAGGGTACCCCGCTACTACATCCCCACTGGTTTTCCACTTTTCCACAATGTCGCACGTCCTAAGCATCTCTCTCCAAAAAGGCTTTCCCACATACACCTAAGCGAATAACCACACGATCATCACAACCAAAGTAACCAGGAAGTTTTCGAGAGCCACCAGAGCTCGCATAACATGTATTATACGTTGAGTATTATACCTCAAGCCATTACAACCCATACTTCGAGTAAGTATCCTCAATCCATCACAGCCTATACACGTTACACCTATAGTAGTCCATAGGATACTATTTACATAATATATGTGCGTGAATAACCAAAATCCATTACCGCCCTCTACACACATATATGGGAAAAACTGATCATTGTGCCTAATGGAACAAGTATCTACCAAGAGAAGAGAGCAGAGCCAAAGGGGGTAGTCAGCCATTTATCCTCCCACCGGAATGTTGGGGAAAACACCCCCTAGGGCTCAGAATCCCCAGGGTTTCAGTTTCCCTTACTCATAGGGTAGAGTAGTGTATAGAAACACAAAAGTACAAAATATACAATATATCACAACCACAAAATGGGAATAACCTAGTCTTAGACACAACCGCAACTAACGTCTTTCAGACTCCGAGTTGCCACTTCTAAGAATAGGTAACCTATAAGAACACAACCATTTTAAGAGCTTTATTAGATTACTTCATGCCCTTTTTATCTATTCCACTGTACATTAATTAATTCTTTAAAACATTACTTAACCATGAACAATCCACATTAAATTTCATTAGCATCACACCGAAAGTCAATTGTTCCTTTAAAATATTACAACCTCACCATTATGTTTCAGTGAACACCAACCCCATGTGTTAACACCAGTTATTAAAAAATTCATTAAAGGATTTGTAAAGACCCATACTTGACATACATGGAAATTATATTACTTTTTCGGATTACTTAATACATAACAAAAACCAACACTCAAGGATCGTAATAGTTTAGCGTCTTTGGAAACTCGGAACATAATCTTCTAATCATGGGGAAAGATCTTCAACATCTCTCATAAAGATCTCCCCCTTTTGTTTTCTTACCTAAAACCTTTATTTATATCCTGGGGAAAATAAAACATATAAATGGTGAGCTAAAATGCTCAGTAAGGGTAAACATAGAGAACATAAAACAATCCATAAACATTTGAATGCAAAAACTTGAACATAAAATCTAAACATCAAAATCTGGAGCAATGCCATAAATCTTGGAAGTATGTAAGGAATATATCATAAAAGAAAAACAATAATGATAAAATATCATGGGAATAAAACATGTAATTGTGGAAAACCATAAAGCACTTGATATTATTTCCATAGTAGCCAAGGCATTGCTGCCAAGACCATCTTAGTGGACAAAGTCCCTTACTGAATCGAGTTCACTCCTCATTCTAGTCCTGTATCACTGAACCAGATTAACTTGCCGTTCCAGCCATGTCTATCTCATGAGATATAAATCTTTACCCAATGAATTGGATGGATATATAGGTCCCACCCATCTCATAATTAAATCATTCTTACTTGTGCCACAAAATAAACATAAATCATTCATCATAACCCAAAGAATAAAATGGGTTTCATAAACATCATCCCATCATAAAGTAATACATACCAAAAAATGGATATCATTTCATCATAAGAAAAGTGAAACCATGTAAATCATAGAGACATCATACTTGAAACATAAACATGCTAAATAATTTCATCTTAGATGGAAAATATTATTGATAAAACACTTGAAATGAATTTTTGATGAAAATATTATTTCTTATTAAAAATAATTTTCTTTTCACAAAATGCCACAAAATTTTAAAGGAAAAGGATTTTATTGAAAATAACCATGAAAACCTGTAGAGTAAGCTTCATAAAAATTAGGCATTATGAAACTGTAAAAATCTGTTCATGCTGTATAAGTTAAAAAAACATTCTTTTCATACTTTTTCCGGAAAAGTCAAAAATATCCTCGTATGGTAAACAAAAGAAAGATTCCTTACATACCATGTAGTAAAATTCAAAAATGGGTAAAAAAGACTTTAAAAATACATGAAACCATTTTTAGAAAATAGGTACATAGATGATAAATATAACTCCAGTAAATACTTACGAAATATCAATCTCGGATAAAAACAAGATTGGAAAAGTTATCCCTTACCTTATGTCTGATATGCTTCGTATATATTCGAACCTCCTGTATAATGATTTAAATAATGTCATTGAATTATTAAATAATAATATTCATTGTTATTATATCTTATATGGTTCAATTATGACTTTATATTACCCGTTCTTTTGTAAATTCAATGTTAAAGCAGCGTTTTGGGTAAAATCATTTCATTTATCGTACTTGTTTCGACTTGTTGTTCTTGATATTATTACTTATATCCTGATTTACTTAATTACTGAATGTAAAATTTTTTTATAGTAATATATATTTAGTATATAAATATAATTTATAGATCGATAAATGGAATGAAATACACCGTTCATGGAGACGGTAGGCCGTACGTACGCATGAACGTTGTTTTCGTTTCCTTATTGAATTGAATGGAATTAAGTAAATGAAACATATGTGTACATAAATCTGGTATCATTATTATGTAATATCCTTCATGATTATTTATTATATATATATACGTTATAATCATATTTGAATGGTTAATCATGGAAAATGAATCTCATCGCATTCGTGGAGACGATAGTCCGTACGTACGGACGAGCGATGATATCGTTCCCATAATTATTGAATAGAATTTAAGTGAATGATATAATATCTCAGAATCAGTATTATGTTATAATAACAATATATAGTTATTTTTTACACTATTATACCCATACAAGTAAGGTGGTCATGGAAAAACTTATTACACCCTGGCATGGAGATGGTATTCCGTACGTACGCACACACAATGATTTCTTTTTCTGTATGATGGATAGAAGGTGAAATGGGGTTGTTTAATATTTATAATATCATATCAGTATATTAGTGATACTTATTTTAGTAATTTAAAATGAAACAACTAAATAAGAGGAAGTTGAAGAAGAAAGAAACTTGAAAGAATCGGTAGAAGCGATTACCTCTTCTTCGACACACCACCTTTAAGCTTCCTCTTAAGGAACTAGAGTTGGTCTTTTGAGGAGAACAGAACCTATATAATGTTTATAGGGAAGTTGAGAAGATAAATGGTCAGTTTTGGCTGATATTGAAGGCTTAAAGTTTTGGTAAGAGGAGAGGGAGGAGGTGCCCTTTTATAAGGGAGGAGAGGGGCACTTTTGGAAACCTCAGAAATATTAATTTATAATAAACTCAAACCCAAATTAAAAACCTCAAAAAATGACTTATATTAAAATATTAGATGTTATATGGTTGTAATATCATCAACCAATAAAATTTAGACATGTTGGAAATTTAATTTAAACCTTATCAACTTGATTTATCCTTATTTAATCTATTTAAAATTATTTGTGGTAATAGGATTCTAAATTTTAAATTTTTATGAACAATTACTTATGTGTTGTGAATTGTACATAATTGGATAATTTATTAAATATTCGACCATATAAATTTTAATTTATAAATTGTAAATATTTTTGTGATTTTTAAACAATTTTATATTATGTTATTTTTATAAAATAACAATAGTGTCAATTTTGACACTATTAATTTATTTGAATATAAATAAAATACCAAGAAAATATATTTTGTAAAAAACCTATTTAATAGATCACTAAAAAGTCATATTAATCTATAAAATTAGTGGATCACATTAATTCGTGCATATAAAATTTATTTTAATACTTTTAAAATCATTTATTTGATATTTCTCTTAATAAAATAATTAATACAACTTATTCGTATAATTATTTAATATACTTATTTGTTGTATAAAAATTAAAATTAAAATACTATGATGAATATAAATATAATATATTTCATAAGAATACTTTTTGTCCAATTTATCTTTAACAAAACCCACTTTTAAATTTTTATCTTTATTAAATTATGAAGGTGACAACTTTGACATCATTTAAAATAAAACAATATAAGTGAAATAATCGCTCTTATAAGGCTCAAAATGGTCAAATATTCTACAATTGTATGATTATAGTTTACATGTACATGACCAATAAGTTTTGGTCAGGTTTTTTGTTCCTTTTATGGTCACTATTAGTTTAATGAAAACTATATTATTAATTTTCACTAAATAAACAATTTCTGCATCACTATTGTGTCACCATTAATGACAATTATTTAATACCTAAAAATTCTAAATAAATTCTAATGATGTATATAATTTTATTAGATTTCTGGAGACTATTTATGTTGGATGTTTCATGAAGTTTATCACTAAATTAAAATTATTATAATTATAAGATTTAAGAGAGTGACATATTGTCATTTTCTTTGGTTTTAATAACAATTAAATTATTTCCATAGTCAAAAGTTCATAAGATGAATCAATTCCAACTCTTAGGTGATATGGGTCGACTTTTAGTCATCCAATATAATTTTTTCAGGTGTTAGGGTAATTTTATAATCTTGTTTTTACCCTTAATTACCCGATTTACCTTTAACTGCAGTAAATAAATATTACCGTAGTTACTATTCATAAGTCAAAAAAATAAAATTAAACTAATAAGATAATTTGGACCCAATGAATCCAAATTTGGAATCTATTTTTCAAAATTCAAAACACAGAAGTTTTAGTAATTAATTTAAAATTAATCCCATAGTTAGGAAAATGAGGTTTAAAAGTTAAAATATTGCCAAAGATTGAAATGGTTTTAACTAAGAATTCAATGTAAAATTAATGGTAATGACATAAATTATATTAAATGGTAAAAATATATTCTATTTTTACTTTAAAACCATTAAAGTTTATAATTTAACCATATAAATCATTGCGATGAAAAAAGTTTTTTTAATTAAAATATAGTGTGTTTTTACTATTCATTAAAATATGAAAGTTATCAGAATAATATGAAACATTTATCCAAAGCAAATGTTTATATCCTGATTCCCAAGAGGAATTTTATTTTTTAAAATTGAATATATAAACCTATCAAAAATTATATTTAAAGTGGGTGCGCCATCAAAAGGCGGAAAACCAGCATTTTTTGAAAAATACTTATTTTGCCCGAAACATTTATTTTGTTCACATAAAATGTATTAGAAAATGTGTAAGATGAATAATAATGTTATAAAATTGAAAATTTAGTTAATACTATTCATAACGGCTAGTCCATAATAATATTATAACAATATATCATTATTTATTGAAACTCGGTATTTCGTACTACACATGCTATCGAGGAAGGTCGCAATTACATGTAATGCAAGCCAAGAATAGTGTTTGCATATAACATAAGATAATATGATGTTGCATATATCACAAGCTAATTTTTGTGTAATGTACGACACAATACATCAATGAAATTAAAAGAATATTTTTCATAAATTCTCGGGGTGTTACATTCTACCCCCCTTAAAATGAATTTTGCCCTCGAAATTTATCGGGGTTATAAATGGTTTACTACCTGAAAGTTTATTTAATAGAAACCCACATCGTAAAAAGGAATACCAAAACTTAACTTTATAAACTAAAGTATGAAATGCAACGGTTACCCAAATTAACTAATCACTGGGTTTCCATATAGGAGAACATAGGTGAAAATATGGATATGGAAGAGAAATCTAACCATAAAGTTCTGATGGAGAGTGGTGGAGAACATGGCTGTGAAAAATCCAACAATCAAAAATCCATAAATTTGTGATGATCTAAGGTACCATTTGATTAATCGGATATGAGGACACTAGGAAAACATTTTTGGTTTTCAAGATCATTTCCCTAATGTTAAATAATTTTTGAATTAAAATAAATACTTTCTTGATTTTGGTACAATCTCATTGTTGTTCATGCCTTGAACAATTTCCACTTCATCACTTAAAGAACTGATGTTGAATTTGTCTTCCGTGAAGTGTTAGTGAATCATGTGATAGAACGATAGGTTATTCCATATGTCTCAAACATAATGTTAACAATAGTTATATACATAAGTCCATTTATGGTGAGATTAATCGTATACAGTTCCAAAAATGGACTTATACTTCATATATCATACCACTTAATAAAATAAAACTAATTTCTACAAACTCAGGACTTCCTATAGGCCAATAGTAGGCGATAAAGGCCTGTCACACTTCAGTTGTGGGTTTGATTCCCACAACCTTGTCTGACGTGACGAGTTGTCGCTCGTCCTACAGGTTGTCCTTTTTCTAAAACGAATTATTATAACATCCCATCAATAATATCGAAAAAATTTCTATCCTTAAAAAATAATAACTTATGTCCAACACAACCCATTCCAATCTTTATGCTTATATAAAATACTTCTATCCATGCTCATAGTATAAAGAAAACAATTACAAGAAATTTCATCTACCGAGCATGTGAATACCATCATTTATCCCCCATATATCATAAAATATATCTTGTTGGCCAAATTCCAAACACGTGAATACCCATTGAAACTTAGTGAAAACATGAATGCTATCAAAATTTAACTCTTTCTACATACCAAAATCCCAAAATTTCTATATTCTCAAACCATAATATAACTTTGTCCTTATATCAGTCATGAGCTCATTTCATTTTCTATTTATCCCTTTATTATGCGTATATCATCTTCATTCCAAAAATATTTCAATCAATTTTCATGGTTACCGGTACCATATAATTATTGAAAACAAATACATAGATATTCCAAAATTCCATAATACCATAAATGATATTCCATGATACTATTTTGAAATACCATTACATAAACACTTAATCATTACCCAACATCATTTTCATAGTGAAAATCACATGTGACTTCCCTTTTTTCTTTTTCCTTAAGAGGTTTCTCACGTCGATCATCATTAACCCTTGGATTAGGGAATTGATTAGCATAATGCCCCATTTCCTTGCACTTGAATCATTGAAGTGTTGGTGGACCGTTCTCTGTAGTCTTTTCTCTATTCACATCATTAGCTACCCTTTTTCCATTACTTTGACACTCAGCTGCTCGATGACCTTATTTCCCACAATTAAAAACATTTTCTTGTCCCTTTAAGATAATCTACACCATGATTCTTTCCACACTTTGAGCATAAAGAAACATTCTCCTTCTTTTCACCATTGTTTTGAGATTTTTCCTTGAACTACATCTTTCTTTTCTTGTCAAAACCATGAGATGGATATGTAACACCAACTTACATTTATACCTTGATAGAACAACACACAATATCTTAATAGATACTGAAGTCTCTTATAGATAATGCCCTTAAAAAACATGGTTTTAAGCCACTGAAGAATCGATCAATTTTACTTTCAGGTTGAATGATAAAGCCAGATGCATACCTTGTAAGCCTTGTAAAATTCTCCTCGTATATACCAACAGATTCATCATCCTTTTGCTTAATCTTAGGGAAATACTTTTCTATATTTATTCGAAGAATACTAGGGAAGTACTTATTGAAAAATAAGTTCTTGAACTCGTCCCATTCCATTGATTCAATTTCATCTTAGGGCCTTGTATTCTTAATTAGAGTCCACCACTGGTCTGATTCAGTATATAAAAGGTAAATAGCCAGAATATCTTTTTCATGTTCTGAAAATCAAAGTATGGAAAATATATTTTTAATGGTACTGATCCATTGTTTAGTAAAAAGTGGATTAGAAGACCCACTGAAAAAAGGTGGACGTTGCCTCATGAAGGACTCAATAGAATATTGTTCCCTTCTCTGCTCATTTGTAACTCTAGAATGATTCATAGCTTGTGTAAGTATAGCAATAATATTTTTCACTCTATCTCCCATAACATTGGTTTGTTCAGGAGGACAATCATTTCATTGTCCATTACACTATTCAACACAGTTCCTTCAGGTTCCTACCATCATCTAAAACCCAAAAAGAATAGTGTGAGAGGAAAAAATCATGCTAGGGAAAACAACATAATAAAGTAGGAGTACCTTCAATATCTAAAATCTTATGTTTAATTCTATGATCATTACCATAATTCTAGGAATATAACCTATAATTATACTTAACCTTAGAGATATCCCTATAAATACTTTAGAAATATCTCTAGGGATCTCACTAAAGTTTTCGCATCCTAGATTCCAAATGTTAGCTAAAAATTCCCTCTCATACCAACTGTAAAGACCCGTACTTGACGTACATGGAAATTACATTACTTTTGTGGAATACTTAATACATAAAAAAACCCAACACTCAAGGATCATAATAGTTTAGTGTCTTTGGAAACTCGGAACATAATCTTCTAATCTTGGTGAAAGATCTTCAACATCTCCCTTAAAGATCTTCCCTTTTTGTTTTCTTACCTAAAACCTTTATTTATATCCCGGGGAAAAGAAAACATATAGAGGGTGAGCTCAAATGCTCAGTAAGGGTAAACATTTAGAACATAAAACAATCCATAAAAATTTGAATGCAAAAACTTGAACATAAAATCTAAACATCAAAATCATGAGCAAAGACATAAATCTTGGAAGTACGTGAGGGATATATCATAAAAGAAAATCAATCATGATAAAATATCAAGGGAATAAAACATATAATTGTGGAAAACCATTAAGAACTTGATATTATTTCCTTAGTATCCAAGGCATTTCTTCCAAGACCATCTTAGTGGAAAAAGTACCTTACTGAATCGAGTTCACTCCTCGTTCCAGTCCCATATCACTGAACAAGATTAACTTGCCATTCCAGCAATGTCTAACTCATGAGATATAAATATTTATCCAATTTATTGGAGGGATATATAGGTCCCACCCATCTCATAATGAAATCATTCTTACTTGTGCCACAAAATAAACATAAATCATTCATCATAACCCAAAGAATAAAATGGGTTTCATAAACATCATCCCATCATAACGTAATCCATACAAAAAAATCAATATCATATCATCATAAGAAAAGTGAAACCATGTAAATCAAAGAGACATTATACTTGAAACATAAACATGCTAAATAATGTCATCTTAGACAGAAAATAGTTTTGATAAAACACTTGAAATGAATTCTTGACGTAAATATCCTTTATTATTAAAAATCATTTTCTTTTCACAAAATGCCACAAAATTTTAAAAGAAAATGATTTTATTGAAAATAACCACGAAAACATGTAGAGGAATCTCCATGAAAATTAGGCATTATGAAACCGTAAAAATCCGTTCATGCCGTATAAGTTAAAAAAACATTCTTCTTGTACTTTTGTTGTAAAAGTAAAAAAGTACCTTGTATGGTAAACAAAAGGATTCCTTACATACCATGTAGTAAAACTCAAAAATGGGTAAAAATAAATTTAAACATACATGAAACCATTTTTAGAAACTAGGGACATGGATGATAAATATAACCCCAGTAAATACTTACGAATAAACAATCTCGGATAAAAACGAGATTGGAAAAGTTATCCCTTACCTTATGTCCGATATGCTTCGTATGTATCTGAAACTCATGTATAATGATTTAAATATTGTCATTGACTTATTAAATAATAATACTCATTGTTATGATATCATATATTGTTCCCTTATGACTTTATATTACCAGTTCTTTTGTAAATTCAATGTTAAAGCAGCGTTTTGGGTAAAATCGTTTCATTTATCGTACGTGTTTCGACTTGTTGTTCTTGATATTATTACTTATATCCTGATTTACTTAATTCCAGAATGTAAAACATGATGTATATATAATATATATTTATTATATAAATATATGTGATATATCGATAAATGGAATGAAATACACCATTCATGGAGACGGTAGGCCGTACGTATGCATGAACGCTATTTTCGTTTCCTTATTGAATTGAACGAAATTAAGTAAATGAAACATATGTGTACATAAATCCAGTATCATTATTATGTAATATCATTCACTATTTTTTATTATATATATACTTTATAATCATACCTGAATGGTTAATCATGGAAAATGAATCTCATCGTGTTCGTGGAGACGGTAGTCCGTACGTACACACGAGCGATGATATCGTTCCCATAATTATTGAATAGGAATGGAGTGAATGATATAATATCTCAGAATCAGTATGATGTTATAATAACCATATATAGTTATTCTTTACACCATTATACCCATCCCAGTAACGTGGTGGTGGAAAAACTAATTACACCACGGCGTGGAGACAGTATTCCATACGTATGCATGCACTATGATTTCTTTTTCCGTAGGATGGATAGAAGGTGAAATGAGGCTGTTTAATATTTATAATATAATAAAAGTATATTATTGATACTGATTTTATTACTTTACAATGAAACAACTAAAGAAGAGAAAGTTGAAGAAGAAAGAAACTTGAAAGAATCGGTAGAAGAGATTACCTCTTCTTCGACGCACCTCCTTTAAGCTTCCTCTTAAGGCACTAGAGTTGGTATTTTGAGGAGAAAGGAACCTCTATAATGTTTAGAGGGAAGTTGATAAGGGAAATGGGCAGGGTTTGTCCGATCTTGAATGCTCAAAGTGTTGTAAAGAGAAGAGGGAGGAGGTTCCCTTTTATAAGGGAGGAGAGGGGCACTTTTGGAAACCTCAAAAATATTAATTTATAATAAACTCAAACCCCACTTAAAAGCCTCCAAAAATGACTCATATTCGAATATTATATGTTATAGGGTTGTAATATCATCAACCAAAAAAATTTATACATGTTGGAAACTTATTTTAAACCTTATCAACTTGATTTCTGCTTATTTAATCTATTTAATTTTATTTGTGGTAATAAGATTCTAAATTATAAATTGTTATAAATAATTACTTATGTGATGTGAATTGTCCATAATTGGATAATTTTGTAAATCTTAGACCATATAAATCTTAATTTATAATTTTTATATATTTTTGTGATTTATAAACAATTTTATATTATGTTATTTTTATAAAATAACAATAGTGTCAATTTTGACACTATTCATTTATTGGAATTTAAATAAAATACCCAGAGAATATATTTTCTAAAAAACCTGTTTAATAGATTAATAAAAAGTCATATTAATCTATAAAATTAGTGGAGAAAATTAATTAGTTCATATAAAATTTATTTTAATAGTTTTAAAATCATTTATTTGATATTTCTCTTAATAAAATAATTAAAACATCATATCTGTAAAATTATTTAATATAATTATTTGTTGTATAAAAATTAAAAATAAAATACTATGATGAAGATAAATATAATATATTTAATAATAATACTTTTAGTCAAATTTATCTTCTAAAAAAACCCACTTTTAAAATTTTATCTTTATTAAAGTATGAAGGTGACAACTTTGACATTATTTAAAATAAAATAATATAAGTGTAATATTCGCTCGTATAAGGATCCAAATGGTCACATATTCGACCTTTTGATGCTTATGGTTTACATGTACATGAAAAATATGTTTTGGTCAGGTTTTTTGTGCCTTTTATGGTCAATATTAGTTTAATAAAAACTATATTATTGATTTTGCACTAAATAAAATATTTCTGCATCACTATTACGTCACCAGTAATGACAATTATTTAATCCCTAAAAATTCTAACTAAATTCTCATGATGTATATAATTTTATTATATTTCTGGATACTATTTATTTTGGATGTTTCATGAAGTTAATCACTAAATTAAAATTATTATACTTATAAGATTTAAGAGAGTGACATATTGTCACTTTCTTTGGTTTTAATAATAATTAAATTATTTACATGGAAACAAGTTCATAAAATTAATCCATTATAACTATTAGGTGATATGGTTCGACTTTCAGTCATCCAATAGAATTTTGGAAGGTGTTAGGGTAATTTTATAATCTTATTTTTACCCTTAATTACCTGATTTACCTTTAACTACACTAAATAAAAATTACCATAGTTACTATTCATAAGTCAAAAAAATAAAAGTAACCTATTAACATAATTTGGACCCACTGAATAAAAATATGGAATCTATTTTTCAAAATTCAAAACACATAAGTTGCAGTAATTAATTTAAAATTAATCCCGTTGTTAAGAAAACGGGGTTAAAAAGTTAAAATATTGCCAATGATTGAAATGTTTTTACCTATGAATTCAATGTAAAATAAATGGTAATGACATAAATTATATTAAATGGTAAAAATATATTCTATTTATACTTTTAAACCATTAAATATTATAATTTAATCATATAAATTATTGTGATGAAAAAAGTTTTTTCTAATTAAAATATAGCGTGTTTTTACTATTCATTAAAATATGAATGTTATCAGAATAATATGAAAAATTTATCCAAAGTAAATTTTTATATCTTTATTACAAAGAAGAATTTTATTTTTTCAAATAGAACTTATAAACTTGTCAAAAAGTAGATTTAAAGTGGGTGCCTCATCAAAAGGTGGCAAAACTGCATTTTTTGAAAAATACTTATTTTACCCGAAAAATTCATTTTGTTCACATAACATGTTTTAGAAAATGTGTAAGATGAATAATAATGTTATAAAATTCAAAATTTAGTTAATAATATTCATAAAAGCTAGTCCATAATAATATTATAACAATATATCGTTGTTTAGTGAAACCCGGTATTGCGTACTACACACGCTTTTGAGGAAGGTCGCAATTGGGTGTAACGCAAGCCAAGAATAGTGTTTGCATATAATATAAGATAATACAGTGTTGCGTATAGAACAAGTTAATTTTGGTTTAATGTACGACACAAGACATCAATGAAATTAAAAGAATATTTTTCATAAAATCTCGGGGTGTTACAGAATTACTTTCCCATATTCCGAGGAATTATAGAAAAGAATTCTAAGCTACTAAAAAAGGGGGATAAACACGGTGAGTAGATGTACTACTCGTCAAGTCTTTTCCACCTATATCAAGAGTGTAGACCCATCCTCCCCTGAGAATATAAACACAGAAATCACGTGGCATACCCCGCGCGTCTTCGCTTCCTTCGGAAGAAGAGTAAGCAAGACCAGCTACCTTGAGCAGTGGGGAAAAGTAAAGCAGATAAAAAATCAAAGAACCCAAAAGAATACAAATGTCACATCCATACCATTCCATCATCCTTGGTGTCCTCCCCGACACCCACATGCATAAACTGATGCATCTCGCCACTCTAGGCGTCATCCGCTGCCACAACCAGTAGGCCTCTATTACCCCACATATCACAACACCCCTCCAGGGTCACGTCTCAACATAAGCAGCAGGAAAACAAACATCACATCAATTTGTCTCTTGGACCTTTAATAATCAAGAGGGTAACTTAGAACCCTTTAAGGAATGATCAAACAATCAAAACTTTAAACCATCTTGAATTAGCAGATTTATAATCCGTTGGTTCCAAAATCATGAACCTAACCAGTAAGCCATCACAAACGATTATACATGCTTACTATGCCAATTTGATTAACATAAAATTACCACAAAACCAGATTCTTTTTCATGCCTCTTAATCTTTGGAAAAATAAATATCAATTAGAACTGGTTTACGTTCTTTACCAATTTCCATCAGGGACAACAGCTAAGAAAATCAATCATAGATATCACACCATCTAGAAAAACAAGAGGGAATCACATAATATTGATAACAATTCTTTATCCAGTTCAAAATATTTATTATGTAAAATCAATTTTCATCGAGTGGGATTAAACATGCTAACAATACAGTTTCACGTAAAAGAAAGAGAAGCAGCAAATCCCCTATCTCAAAGGTTTTCGAAGAAAACCACAACGAACAAAGAACGCACAAGAAAGCCGGGTTGATTCTCCAAGAATCCTCCTTAAATATCTTCTCCTAACACAACCAAGAACAAATATCATCATGTTTGACATTCACACACTTATATCTACCCATAATGGGCGTAGATCTAAGAAACCAAGAGAATAAGAGGAGTAGATGTAAGTAGATCTAAGAAACCAAACAAGAACAGTCACATACCTCAAGAAACCGGCTTATATTTGCCAAGAGAAGCCTTCGGATCGCCTCCAAAATGCTTGGGAGAGGTTATCGTACGTTCAAGGGAGATTAATCCCAAGTTATGGTAGGTTAGGAGCTTAAACAAGCAATTTAGAGGTAAAATGGTTGAGATCCACTTTAGGATCTAGATTAAGTGGCCGCATAGTTAGTTTGCACGGTTTGGCAAACCGTGCGCTAACCGTGCATTAGATATTGCATTGTCAACCACTCCTTGCATGAGTAGGCTGCATGGTTAGATAAACCGTGGACTAACCATGCGTTAGCCTCTGCTTCCAACACCGACCTCACACGGTTTGGCCGCACGTTTTAGACAAACCGTGTGCCTCCCGTGTGAAATCTATAGACCTTTAGTTTCCCTTAAAAGTCCACCCAAACGTACCCCAAGTCACCTTAACCTCCCAGAACACCTATAACGCCACATTTTCACAAAGTAATGGACCAAAGAAGTCCGGTCCATTACATCAGATACCTATCAAAACATTCTCGTCCTCGATAATCCGAAACTCACCTAAAGAGAAAAATAAAAAAGGGTCCGAACAAACCCCCATCGAGATACCTCTCAAAAGGGAGAAAGCCACAAAAGAAACAAAGGGATCCATCTCATAAACATGAAAGTTTCATAACTAAATCAGCTACAACGATACATGGAAAGAGCTAAATATCAAATGACTCTAGGTACTGAGCACGTATCTGTGACTCACATTCCTAGGTACTCTCCTCCAAGCCACCGTGTCACCACAATACACGAACTAAAGGAATAGAATGCCCATGAAACACCTTCTCTTTGTGGTCTTGGATCTCCACAGGCCGCTCCTCAAAGGTTGCATCATCATCAACATCGATCTCTCCCCAATCGATGATGTGGGAGTCGCCATGAAGATAATGACGGAGCTGTGATACATAGAAAACATCATGTATCCGACTCATCTGAGGGGGAAGTGCTACTTGATACGCTATAGCTCCAACAAGAGCTAACACCTCGAAAGGCCTAACAAACCGGGGAGAAAGCTTACTTCCACGTCCAAACCTTCACTGCCCATGACGGGGAGTCACCTTCAGAAACACATGATCCCCGACATTAAACTCTATGGGTCTCCTTCTTTGATCGACATATGATTTATGACGATCTTGTGCTGTCTTCATCCTCTCACGAATCATTTGAACCATCTCTGTTGTATTCTGCACTACTTCCGGTCTGAGAATTTCTAAATCTCCGACCCCAGTCCAGCACAACGGATAACGGAAAGGCCATCCATATAAGGCTTCAAACGACGCCATACCAATGGTGGATTGAAAGCTATTATTGTAATTGAACTCCACCAAGGGTCAGTGCCTCATCGATGAACCTCTGAAATCAAGAACACAAGATCATAACATGACTTCAAGAGTCTGGATGGTTCGATCTGTCTGACCATCCATTTGAGGATGAAAAGGAGTGCTAAGACATAGTTGAGAACTGAAAGCATGCTAGAGAACTCTCCACACCCTGGAGATAAAATGAGGATCTCGATCAGAAATGATCATCCTAGGGACTCCATGAAGTCTCACCACCCCCTCAAGATACTACCTTGACAAAACTTCCACTGAGCTTGACTCCTTGATTTCTATAAAGTGGGATGATTTTCTTAAACGATCCACTACCACACAAATAGCATCATGTCCTCTCGGAGATCAAGGTAAACCAGTAACGAAGTACATTGAGATGTCCTCCCACATCCACTAAGGAATCTCTAATGGCTAAAGAAGACCACCTGAAACACGGTGTTTAGCCTTCACCTTCTGGCAGACTGAACATCGAGATAGAAACTCCGGAACCGCACACTTCAACCCAGGCCACCAAAACTGAATCCTCATGGATTGGTAAATATTTGTCATGCTAGGGTGTACCTATAAAGGTGAACTATGAAACTCTTTGAGAACCGTCTCGCGCATCATCAAAGGAACAAAAATCCTCCCGTGATACAACGCTCGATGTTTTTCATCCTCAGTTCAACCATGAGGGGCCTCAACACAAAGAACTCGGTCTCTCTAGACCTCCACCTCTAGATCCCCTAAATGGGACCCTTCCACCTTCTGAATCAGGTATGACTATACCATCATCTGAAAATGATGGCCTCTACCCCCAACTTCTCCCATATCAAGTTGTAATACTGACAGTTCTTCCATTACACTCCAGGAATCACTGGATTTATGCATAGCATCACTACGTGACTTTCTGCTCAGTGCATCAGCTACAACATTCCCCTTTCCAGGTGTATACAATATTTAGAAGTCATATTCCTATAAGAACTCCATCCACTGACGCTGCCATAAGTTCAGGTCACACTGGGAGAAAACATACCTCAAACTCTTATGATCAGTAAAAACCAAAAAGTGCTCACTAATGAGGTAATGTCTCCACAACTTTAGAGCAAACACCACAGCTTCCAAATCAAGATCATGGGTGGTGTAGTTTCTTTCATGGGGACGTAACTGACAAGACCCATAAGAAACAATTGACCATTGCTGCATGAGAACACAACCTAACCCTAGATGTGAAGCATCGCAAAAAACATCAAATTGAACTCCTTCAGCCGGAAGACAAAGAAATGGAGCACTTACTAACTTCTCCTTTAGATACTCGAAAGCTACCTGGCATTGATCAGTCCATATGAATGCCTGATCTTTCCTGGCCAAAGATGTCAGAGGAGTTGCAACTCATGAGAAATTGGCTACGAACCTCCTGTAGTAGCCTATGAGACCAAGGAAACTTCTCTACTCTAACATAGTTTTGGGGGCTGCCCAAGACACAAATGCTTCAATCTTCAATGGATCCAAAGATACTCCCAGTTGGGACACAACATGCCCCAAGAAACGGACTTATTGAGCCCAAAATTCACACTTAGACTACTTCCCAAACAGCTGATGTTGATGAAGAACTCCCAAAATAGTGTGTAGATGCTCTGCATGATCCTCCTCAGATGTGGAGTAAACAAGGATGCCATCGATTAAATCTACCATGAACATGTCCAGGAACTCACGAAACACAACATTCATCAATCCCATGAACACATATGGAGCATTCATAATTCCAAACGGCATTACAACAAACTCATAATAAACATGATGACAATGGAAAGTAATCTTCGAAATATCCTCATCCTTCACACGCATCTGATGATATCCTGACCCAAGTCGATCTTTGTGAACCAAATTGCACCCTTTAGTTGATCGAATAAATCATCAATCCATGGAAGAGGATATCGATTCTTTATTGTCACTTTGTTTAAGCGAGGATAATCGACAGACAACCGTAAACTGCCATCGGCCTTCTTCACGAACAAAACTGGTGCACCCCACAGTGACACACTTGGCCGAAAAAAACCACAATGTAACAGGCCATCAATCTGTATACGCATCTCTAGCAACTCAGAAGGGCCATTCTATATGGAGACATAGAAATAGGAGACACTCCTGGCTGCAGCTCGTTCCCAAACTCGATGTCTTGTCAAGGAGGTATTTCTACAACCTCTTCTGGAAAGACATCAGGGTACTCCTCTACGACCCTAAAAAACGCCAACTAATGAACCTCTGAAGAACTGAGCATCATCTCAGCCATCATTGACGATAAGGACGGAATGTTCCTATGACCCATCCGAGGATCTATCTCACCAAAAAACACCACTTGCTCTCCATCCGCACCAAGGAAAATGACCCTCTTCCTGAAGCAATCCACAATTTCCAGCACTGAATACAACCAATCCATGCTGAGGATGACATCATATGGTTGTATTCGTAAACATAAGAAATCTCCCCAAGAGCGGTGTTTCCCAAACACTGGCTCACAATATATACATATTTCAAACAAGTCAGATCGACCTCCAACTGGCGTAGTCAACACCAAGGGCACTAGAAGCTTCTCTACCTCAAGTCCCAAATCATGGACAAGGGTAGGTGATACAAAGGTGTGCGTCGCTCCTGAATCAAAAAAGGCATACACTAAGGTAGAAAACAGTCAAAGGGTACCTCGAACAACATCTGGCTCATCTGGTGCTGGCAACAATAGAGCATGAAGCTAACCACGACCTCCTCCATGGCCTCTCTAACCCTGATGATGACCACCACCACCACCACACTCTTCTCTCTGAGAATGGAGAGCATCGTGGGGATGTCCTCAGCCTACCCCATCTACCCTCTGCTGATATAAAGCGGGTGCAACTGGATCCTACTACCTCAGCTGGAACTGCCTCAATAGAGGAACCTAAAGTGTAACATCTAGTGCACGATGATCGCTCTGAAAGTTCGGGAACTCCCACTACTGATGGCCACGACCACCACAAGAAAAACAAGTGCCTAATTCCTTGGCATAGGCCCGAGAGTTCCTGCTTAAAAAGAAACGAGATGTAAAGGGCTGGGACCTACCCCCGGCTGAATGGAAACTCTTCTGTCCTGAAAACCATAAACCCCAGACCATAGCTCTGCTTCGTGCAGAATCATGACGATTCCCCTCTCGTGATGATCCGGTCCTGGCCAAAGTCCTCTCGACAAACTCTGCCCTCACCAGAACCTGAAGATATGTCTTCAGCATAAATGGGGTGACCTGAAGTTGGATTTATGGATGCAAAGCCTCCTCGAAATGACTCACCCTAGACTCCTCATCTGGTAATAGGTCCGAAGCATATAGTAAAAGGTTTATGAAACGGATTCCAAACTCGTGAACATTGGAGCTCCCCTGTCGAAGGGTAAGAAGCTCCTGGCGATTGGACGCCTTCGCAGTCGAAGAAAGAAACTCGACTCTAAACTTGTCTCAGAACTCATCCCATGAGATCGCTGACTCCTCACGATCCCTGAGGAACAAGAACCACCACTGCCTTACTGCTCCACACAGCATCGTCTAAGTTAAGGACACCTAGTGCTCCTTCTGTGCACTGATCGAACTGAAGCCTATCTCGACCTCCTCCAACTAGTCTTCCGTGACTGCATTTGAAATATTTCCCTCGTACTTTTGCAGACTATGGCGCTGAAACTCTGAGAGTGTCTTCCTTCAAGTGTCTTCGTCGTCAACCTCTACCCAACGGTGACCTGCTGGAACAGCTTGCTGGACATTTTCTGTGCAGACCTGACGAGGACGTCGACCTGGATCCATACCTATAAAATAAAAAACCATTATAGGTCGTAAACCTGGAATATGGAAGTCTCAACATTAAATAATTAATTGTTTTATTTTATTCATCTTAGGTTAACCTATCCCAAGTTCTACCTATTCAAACACAAGCACAAAGAAGAATGATGAATGATCCTTTCCTTGGTATCTACCCTGCAACTAGTATCACCTTGTTTAGTAGCCATTGTAAATTTAAAGGTCCGTACATCAGATCATAGGGGTCCCTAAACACCTATGTCTTAACCGGTCTCCAGTGTTTACCTCACTTGCTAAACATGAATGACACTGTTTCCCTACCAACCCATGCAACCTCACCTCTGCCTAACTCCAAACTCTATCCCATCCCTCAACCAGACCTCTAATACCACTCTTTCATGACCCCCTCCACAAAAAGTGTACCTCTCCTGGCCCAGAAATGTGAGTAGGGAGATAATGACCCCCCGAGTCTCGCCTCCAGTAGGCCCCGAGTTGGTGACTTTCACCGAGGGTATAGTTACACACATATGGGAGGCATTACCCTCTTTGAGAACACATGAAGAAGAGAGAAATAAGATAGAAACCAATCTACTCCAACTCAGAACTCGAAATATAAAAGAAACCCAAGTGCACAAATGGAATGTCATGAAAAAGTACTACAACTAAAAGGGAAAAAACTCCAAGTACTCAAAAGAAATTAAAAACAGTAGCAACCCCAATCCCGAATAGCTCCTATAACCCCTAGCTAGTAGAAACCATCTTGATCTCCCACCAGCTCCAAGTGACCTGAAAAACAATTTCAATATACATAGGATGAGTATAATAGTATACTCACTAAGATCCTCCCCGAAGCCTCTCATGAAAAAGTAAAGAAAGAATGATAAAGCACAGTGAACAACAAGTGAAACTATCTCGTCACCTAAACAGGTATACTAAGATCCCAACCACACCATGGCTAATCTCAACAAGTAACGCATACTAGAATATAGCATATAATAATGAATATCAAGGGTACCCCGCTACTACTTCCCCACTGGTTTTCCGCTTTTCCCCAACATTGCACGTCCTAAGAATCTCTCTCTAAAAAGGCTTTCTCGCAGACACCAGGGCGAAGCACCACAATCTGCATCTCGTGAACCACAAAGGCTTGTCCACAGACACCTGGGTAAAGCACCACACCATCCTCACAACAAAAGTAACCAGGTAATTTCCGGGAGCCTCCACATCTTGAATAACATGTATCATGCGTCGGGTATTATACCTCAAGACATTACAACCCATACTCCGAATAAGGATCCTTGAGCCATCACAACCTATACATGTTACGCCTATAATATTCTATAGGATATTATATCTAGAATATATGTTTGAATAACCACAAGACATTACAGCCATCTACACACATATATGGGGAAAACTAACCACTGTGCTTAATGGCACAAGTATCTACCAAGAGAAGAGAGCGGGGTCAAAGGGGGTAGTCAGCCATTCATCCTCCCACCAGAATGATGGGGAAAACACCCCCCAGGGCTCAGAATCTCTAGGGTGTCAGTTGGACTTACTGACAGGGTGGAGTACCATATAGAAACACAAAAAGTACAGAATATACTATATCTCACAACCACACTATGTACATAACCTAGTCTTAGACACAACCACAGCTAACGTCTCTCGAACTCTGAGCTGCAACTTCTAAGACTAGGTATCCTATAAGAACATAACCATTTTAAGAGATTTATTAGATTACTTCATGCCCTTTTTATTAATTCCACTATAAGTTAATTAATTCTTTAAACATTAACTAACCATGAACAATCCACATTAAATTTCATTAGCATGTCACCCAAAGTCAATTGTTCCTTCAAAAGATTACAACCTCACCATTATGTTTTAGTGAACACCAACCCCATGGGGTAACACCTGTTATTCAAACATTCATTATATAATTACTTTCCCTTATTCCCAAAAATTATAGAAAATCATTCTATGCTACTAGAAACAAGGGGGCACAACACGATCAGTATATGTACTACCCGTCGAGTCTTTACCGCCTATAGCAAGAGGGTAGACCCATCCTACCTTGAGAAGCTAGACATGGAAAGCATGTGGCATACCCCGCGCGTCTTCACCTCCTTCGGAAGAATGGTAAGGAAGACCAGCTACCTTGAGCAGTGGGGAAAAGTAAAGAAGATACATAATCAAAGAACTCGCAAGCATCCAATAGTCACATCCATCCCATTCCATCATCCCTTGTGTCCTCCCAGACACCCACATGCATAAACCAATGCATCTCTCCACTCTAGGCGTTATCCGCTGCCACAACTAAAAGGCCTCTATGCCCCCACATATCACAAAACCCCTCCAGGGTCACGTCTCAACACAAGCAGTAAGAAAACAAACATCACATCAATTGGGATCTTGGCCCTTTAACAATCAAGAGGGTAATTTAGAACCCTTCAAGGAATTATCAAACAATCAAAACTTTAAACCATCTTGAATTAACATATTTATAATCCGTTGGTTCCAAAATCAGGAACCTAACCAGTAAGCTATCCCAAATGATTATATATGCTTACTATGCCAATTTTATTAACATCAAATTACCACAAGAACCAGATTCTTTTTCATGCCTCTTTATCTTTGTCCAAACAATTATTAATTAGTCCCAATTTACGATCTTTACCAATTTCCACCAGGGAAAACAGCTAAGAAAAGCAAGCATAGATATCACACCATCTAGAAAAACAAGTGGCAATCAAATATGATTGATAACAATTCTTTATCCAGTTCAAAATATTTATTATATCAATTCCACTTTCATCCACTAGGATTAAACATGATAACAATACTGTTACACATAAAAGAAAGAGAAGCAATGAATCCCCTTCCTCAAAGGTTTTTGAAAAAAACCACAATTAACGAAGAACGCACAAGAAAGCCGGGTTGATTCTCCAAGAATCCTACTTAAATCTCATCTCCTAACACAACCAAGACCAAATCTCGTCATGTTTGACATTCACACACTTAGATCTACCCATAACAGGCGTAGATCAATGAAATCGAGAGAATAGGAGGTGTAGATCTAAGAACATCTAAGAAACCAAAAAAGAACGATCACATACCTCAAGAAACCGACTTCGATTTGCTAAGAGAATCCTTCAGATCACCACCAGAACACTTGGGAGAGGTTCTCCTACCTTGAAGGGAGAAAAATCCCAAGTTATGTATGCTTAGGAGCTTAAACGAGCAATTTAGAGGCAAAATGGTTGAGATCCACAATTTTAGGATCTAGATTAAGTGGCCGCACAGTTAGTTCGCACGGTTTGGAAAACCTTGCACAAACTGTGTGTTAGATACTACCTTGTCAACCACTCCTCTCATGGTTAGACTGCACGGTTAGACAAAATGTGCGCTAACCATGCTTTAGCCTCTGCCTCCAACACCAACCTCACATGGTTTGGCCGCACGGTTTAGAAAAACCGTGCGCCTCCCGTGCGAAAGCTATATCCCTTTAGTTTTCCTTAAAAGTCCACCCAAACGCACCCCAAGTCACCTTAACCTCCCAGAACCCCTCTACGCCATATTTTCACAATGTAATGGACTAGATAGGTCTGAGACATTACATGTAAGGTAAGGGACTTCATCTAAATTTACAATCCATCGAGACTAAATTCTTATTATGCAATTAATTTATTTTATATGGTTTATATACTACCATTTGACATGAAATATCATAAATTATTCATTATTCATGTTATTTTATGTTTCAATTTGAATTATTTCATTTAAGGTTATTTAAATTAAAAGTTACCAAGTTGTAAAGAAGTTCATAACCTCGTTCCACTTCATTGGGTTATATTACTTTTTCACTTTTATTAATATTATAAGATTATGTTTGTGCCCAATTTTTACTATCTATTATTATATTTACACTAGTTTAATGTATATTGACAGTTTATACACATAATATATTCATTAATTGATTCTCACTTCAACATTATGGTCATTTCAAGGGTTTACATCACAATCTCATTTTATTTAGAATTTTTTATGCTTGAATTTACATTAAAATAAATTATTTTATCATTGTTTAATAAAAAATTTAATTTTATTCTCACATGGTTATTCATGATAATTTTTAGGTAATATTTCCATTTTAAAATTTTTGGTACTCAATATGTTTTTCAAAATGAAATGGAAATTTCCTCAAGAATGATTTAAAGATATTTTTATGGTATTTCTATTCAACAAAAAGAGAAAACTTTTATCCTTACCCTAATTTAAATATGTTGTATTGATACCATTCTCATTTTTCCTCGTTATAGTTTAGGATTTCATTAACCAATGATATTATTGAAATTTACTTCCTTGATTCCATTTTTTATTCCCCTTAAAATATTCAAATTTTTACGATCATTAGAAATTAAATTTCCCATAAATATCAATATTATTTATCATGGATATGTTTGTTGTTTAATCCATATACCATTTGTACATATAAAGTTTACTTCAAAATTTAATTGATTAACTGGGATATTTTGGATAACATCAGTATTTTTTACTCCATAACTATATTTGATAAGGCACATTTTTTATGAATTAATCAGATTATTTGATATATGAGGAATTATTTGGTCATGCACTACATGGGATGTGGAATGGTTAATGAAATCCCTTTATTTATCAGTAGTATCAAGGTATGAATTAGTTAGATATCCTTATCTAATGGGTTATTACCCAGTATATTTTAAACTATCTTGGCATATAGATCTTAATTGTAAAGGTATCGTGTTACTGGGTAACATGATGTTCTATATTTAAGTATTTAATTCAATTAGTATTTAGTTATAATTATTATCCATAATATTTTCACTATGAAAAAATATACAGATTCATTTAATTCTCAATTTTTTTGATCAAATAGGATGTGTGTTTAGTTATTTACCTTACCATATTCATTATCAATTGTCCAGTTATTGAAATGGAATGTGTGTTTAGTTTCTTTCACCAGTACAGATGCAAAATGGATTGCAAGAATGAGAGGGTATGGTACCTACCCTCGGTACATGCCTGTTCATGCACGAGAAAGCCTTGACGAACAACCATGAAAAGGTGGAGAGCTAATTTCACAATAAAGATGTTGGGGAGGAGAAGTTCCAAGTAGTTATTCTAGGTTGTATGTAATGTTTGAAGCCTACGAGAAATGAATTCCTCTAAGGCCTATGGGACACGTAATACCTACGCCTACGGGCCTTGTAAGGGTTCCACCTCACCCCATGAAATGTGGATTATCAAAATCAATAAAAAATAAAGGCCTTCGGGCCATTGGTGGGAATGTGTGTTCAGTTATTCAAATTTTCATATTGTTTATGTAATCCCTATTAGTTTATTGATTACCTGGAATGTGGGTTTAGTTATTTAACTTTCCATATTAATTATCCTCATCGATTCATTATTGTTTCTGCTATAATTAACCCTTAGTGATCATTTGAGATCACCCTTATTTTATTTCCATTCACTAAGATTCCATGAAGTTTACTATGAAATATATACAGGGATATGAAATATTGAATAAAGTTATCCTTGATTTTTTTGTAATTTTTGTATTCATTTGAAATTATAGAATCATGTATGTATCTAGTTTACCAATACTAAAAATCCTATTTGTCATTTGGGCTATATTAACTTGTTTCTTATTTCAATTTAATGGTAGTAGATACTAGAAACAGGCTTACTAGTGTTGGTTCACTATAGTCGGTATTAATGAATGTTTAATAGAAACATTGATAACTAGATCTAGGAAAACATTAATCTAATAACACAACCCTAAGGTAGAATTTATAGATAAGTATAGAAGAACATTCTAAAGTTTCAGTTAGATATAGATTATGTGGGTTTCCATGAAAAACATACCTGTCTTGATATTATAAGTGGACATGGTTTTAGCATAGATTTACTTAGGGGTGAAAAATCCAAAAAGGGTGTACCAAGTTTGACTTGAGCATAACTTGGTACACGAAAATGGGCCTTATTTCGCACTTACTTTAAAACTCCTCAGGGATATCCTTAAGAGAATTCATATTTTATATCTAAACCATTATAAAGGATTTGTATGTATAATGAAAATGAATAAGCTAGGTTAAAATACGGTGTCTTTGATTGAAAATAAGTTTTATATATTGAGACATCCTAAAAATGATTATATAGTTTTTATAATATGATAATTTTTTTTCACAATATTCTTTTTGGTTTTAGTAAATGTATGGAACTCAAAAGAATCATATTAACATTGAACATTAAGGACAATGGGGTGAAAATGAGAAAAAATGGGATATTGATATAAATGAAAGATTTCATGTTCATTCCTGATTAGTTTTCCTAAAATATTATTTACAACATATACCTTAAACAACTCTCAGACTCCCCAAATAAGTGAAGGAAGGAGTTTTCTAAGAGCTCGAGTACTGAACACCACAGAGAAAAAGGTACTATTTCAATATTGTAAGAAATTTTCAAGGACACACAAAAGAATGTTCCTAAATAGAATAAAGAAATTATTTATGTGAGGGTAAGAATGGAATAACTAAAATAATTGTCAAAGAAAATTGACGATTATGATGAAAGGTGGTAAATATCATATTAAGGACCGATATATAGTTTATTTACATTAATGTGGGGAACCTAATCATTACCTGATTCAATTACCTATTCTAATGGATAAATCTAGACCAAGGAATGACCTATGTGGAAATAAATGGATTAAGTGTTTACACATTAGGGTCATATTGAAAGACTTAGTTAAAATGTAATTTAATGATTAAATTTCAAGTATTTCAAGCATATTTATTTTTGAAATTATATTGATATTCTTTTGAAAAGGATAACCTACATGTAATGGGGAAAACTGTTGCATCTGGAGAGGTGATGAGGCTTGAACTCATTACAGTTGGATGATAAGTGTCTTACAACTACCTTATGTCTTGGTTAATTGGTCATTGATTTTTTCTATGCAATTTGATGAATAAATATTAATAAATAAAAAATAGTATCAATTTTGCAGTTTATTGATTGATGTATTAAACATATTTGTTTTGGAAACTATTTAGATAGAGGCAAAAAGACATTCCACCCTTTCATATATGTTACGATGTTTTAAAAGTGAATTTTAGCTCTTTAAGAATAAATAAACTCATTTTGGTTATCAATTTTATGGAATAGGGGGAATAAATTTGAAAATTTTCAAATAAATGTACAAGGATGATATTTTTTCACATGAAATTAAATCATATCAAGTATATATATTTTCTTATATTATTAGAAAGGGAAATAATTCATCAACATTAGGAAAATGGTCTTGAAACAAAAATGATATACTAATACCTTCATTTTCTTGGAGCTGAGGATATTTTAAAATCATCATAGATTTATGGATTTGAGGACCTTAAGTTTTTATTCATACCTAAATTTATTTTAATCAATGACCTCAATCAGTATCTATAGTTATTTATTCTTTTATTCCATGTCCATGTCTTCATTTCCCTACTATGTTCTCCTACATGGAACCTAGTTATGTGACTTTTGTACTTATCATTCTCTCTTTTTAAGAGGTTAGTTTGTTAATAATTTTGTGATGTGGTTTTTTGAAGAATTTTATTTACAAATTTCATAACCTAGATTATCGAGATCATGTTTAAATTTTAAGGACACAATTTATTTAATGCAGGGAGAATGTAACACCCCAAAATTCTTAAATAATAACATTTTATTTAATAGTGTGCAAGACAAAAAACTCCAAAGTTATAAAGGAATATAAAAACTTGATAAATTAAGATATATTTACTATATTAAATAAATTTAATATATTCTATCTTTTTAAATTAATGAAATAATGAGTTATCATGTGTCACATACAAGAATGAGTTTCTTCGATTTCTAGCATTACAAAAAATATTGAGTTTTATAATACTATTGATGTTATTATTTAAAAATAAAAATTATTCCCTTGATGTAGAAATAATATTTTTTAATATGATTTAATAATTTATTAAAAAATATTTTTGAAAACATTGGTTACAAATTAAATTTAAAGGAATATAAAATCCAACTGAATATAAATTAAAAGTTTTTATAAAAAAACTATTTATATTCTCACAAATTTATTTTATCATAATAAATTAAAATAATTAAAACTATTAAATGAAATAATTGAAATTTATATATTATATATTCAATCACATATTTTTTATATTAATAGAATATATTTGATATTCATAAGAACAAATCCAATTTTCTGCATAAAAAACTTTATTTTTCTGATGGTAGATTTCTTACCTTTTACAGGTGCACATATTCAAATATAATTTTTAACAATTTTATATTTTTTTTAAAAAAAACTTCATTTTTGAAATATTAATTTCAAAATTATATTAAGGATAATTTCTTGTAATTTTATGAGGATTTTCACTTTTCGATAAATAGTGAGAAATATTGAAAATTAATTGAAAAATTGACTTTTTTCTAAATAATTTATAGTGTTAAATTATATTATTAATTTGTTTTAAAGTTTAACTAGATCAATTTTACATATTTTATTTGTATTTAAATCATTTTTATCAATTTGATATTGAATTTGGATAAAAAACAATGCAAACTTTTGAACCTTTTCCCTTATAAAAATCAGATTTCCCACCACGTCTATGAGACTAATTTTAAATTAAATTCTTGCACATATTTAATTTGAATTTTTAAAAATGGAATCTATATTTAGAATAATAATAATTTATAATTTTTAATATGGTTAACTTAATTTTTTTCCACAATTACTGGTGAGTGAAGTTAAAATTAGTTACATTGATTAAGGTAGAAACATGTATACTTAGTGGTTAAACTTAGGGTATTAAGTGTTAAAAGGAACTTAAAAAATTTCTAGAACCAATTGAATGGCCATATTTAGACTTATCCCATTAATTTATATAATTTTTTTGGTATATAATCCAATTGGTAGGTAAAAACATGGGTATCTCACAATTATTTTCAAAAATTCAAAGTGTTTCGTCTCCCCCACCTATTAAAGGGAACTTAAACTCTCAGTTATTGACACCTCTAAAAGTACTTGTATCAACCAAAACGTGACCAAATAAACTATAACCATACCTTATTTCTTCTTAGAAGACTAATGTTTTCTACAAACCAATCCATGGAAGCATTTTGGTATAGTCCCAAAAGAGTTACCCAAAGAAGAGGTATCATTCTTCAATAAAAAATTTTCTTTTATTTATTTATCAACCCCTTCAAATTATTTGTATATATTGATTATATTATAAAATAAGTATCCTAAATATAATTACATATTTTTATTTTCAGGTTACTGCATACACTATCCTACCCCTCCATCAAATGGGTTATATAATAATCGTTCCTTTGTACGACAGACTACCGCCTCACAAACATATGTCGTTGATTCTTCTATGATGACCTTTTTAGGATAAAAATATTGATTAATTTGTAGTTTATAAATGATAAATATGAAATTTATAATGTCTTTATTTTTATTTAGTTTTCTATGTGACATATACCTTTATTATTTCCATTTAGTGGGAATACGATTACATCATTCATGGACATGTGGGCTACCGCCTCCTCAATGCGATGTGATTCGTTCACACATTATATGAAATGTATTATGGATGGTTTTAATAAAAATATGTGACATATATATCATAAATATGATACTGTAATGATAATATATATATATATATCACTTACTTTTTGAATATGAAAAGAAAATGGAAGTAGTGTTCATGTATACATACAACCTAACGTTTCCATGAACAGTGCATTCCATTTCCTATTTCTAAATTTTATGGATAAATATAAATAAATATATAATGAATATATATGATATTTAAATAATTTTTTACATTCTTTATATGGTTAAATCATGAAATTTTTAAGAAAAAAAACAAGTCAAAACTTACTAAAAACATTACTATTTACCCCTGAAATGATGGAAATAATGAATCATTATTTACAAATGGGTGATCAAATACTATAAAAAAATATATATGATATTATAAATATTTATATGGTTATTTTATAATTTAATAAAATTATTAAAACCACTATACAGTATGTTAAATAGCGTTCAACCAAAATGAAGTGCAAAGCAAGGGATTTTGTCTCAATTTATATTCAACTAAGACTAAATTGTTTTTACGCATAAAATTTATTTTATATAGATTATATACATCCATTTTACATGTAATATAATGAATATATAATTATTCAGGGTATTTTAAGTTTCAATTTGAATTATTTCATTTATGTGTATTTGAATTAAAAGTTACCAAGTGGTAAATAATTTCATAACCCTATTTGTTTTCAATGGGTTATATTATTTCCTCAATTCCATTAATATTATAAGATTATGTGTATAATAAAATTTTACAATTTATTTTTGCATTTACACTTGTTTTATGTGGATTCATAGTTGATATACATAATCTATTCAATTATTTATCTTCACTTGAACAATATGGTCTTTTCTAGTTTTTACTTCACAATCACATTTTTTTTCGTAATTGATTACACAAGATTTTCAATTAATGGAAATTATTTGATAATTGTTTAATAAACCGTTTAATTTTATTCTCCTATGGTTAGTTATGATTTTTTTCAAGAATTAGTACAAATTTTCCAGTCTTTGGTACTCAAAAATATTTTTCAAAATGAAAATGTTGTTTAGTCAAGAATTTTTTAAAAACCTTTTTATGGAATTTCTATTCATCAATGAAGACAACCCTTTATACTTAATACACATTGGATATGTGGTATTGATACTATCCTTATTGTTCCTCTAGATGGTTTATGATTTATTTGAACTAATATAGTATAGACATTCACTACCTTTATTCCTTTTGTAGTATTGTTTAAATATTAAATTTCCTATGATTATTATAAATTATATTTCCTTAAATATCCATATTATTTACCATATAAATTTTTATGTATTAAATCATATACCACTTATACATGATATGTTTAATTTTATTTTTTTAAATTACTGCAGAATTATTTATAAATCTACATCCTTCTCTCAATACATGTATTTGACAACGCACATTGTTTATGATATAAATTGATTATTAGATATATGAGGAATGGATTGGACAAGCACTACATAGGTTGGGGACCAATTAATGTAAACCCCTTGATGCATCAGTAGTCTCATGGTATGATTTAGTAGTCTAGCCTTAGCTAATAGAATTTCACCATGTTTGTTTTAAACTGTCTTCAAGATAGATTATAATGGTAAAGGTATCATGTTCCTGAGAAAAAAGAAGTCTGATAATTAAGATGTTTCTTCATTTATTATTATTTTTTATTATCCATGATAATTTCACTACGAAATATGCTATGGATTCCTTTCATTCTTAGTTTATTAATTAAATGGAATTTGTGTTTATTTAATTTCCTTTTAAATATTAATTATGCCTTATCCAATTATTTAAATGGAATGTGTGTTCATTTATTTAGCTTTTTATATTTTTTAGGTACTACCACTCAAATTATTGATTATATGGAAAGTGTGTTTAGTTATTTACCTTTCCATATTTATTATCCTCATTGATTAATTATTTTTTCCACTATACTTAACCCTTACTAGGCCTTTGATCTCACCCTTATTTTGTTTCCTTTCCCCAAAGTTACATGGCGTTTATTAAAAAGGATATATAAGGATATAATATATGGAATGAAGTTACCCTAAAACAATTATGTTATAATATATGTATTTATTTGTAATTATGGACTCATGTATGTATCAATTTTACCTATACCACTAGATGATCAGTTCTTTAGGCTATATTTCCTTCTATATTATGACAATGTAATGGTAGTAGTCACTTGCTCGAGGCATACTCGGTTCAGGTCGCCACATGGAATTTGGATGTATAATCCTTATATATACTGAATTTGAATAGGTATATTTATGTTGTGTATTTTTTCTTAAAATAATAAAATTAATATAATTACAAAATAATAAATAAATATTGAAATAAATAAAAGATTAATTAAAATAATTTATATATATATATATATATATATTTTCTTATATAAAATTATTATTATTTTAAAAAAGATTTATTCTTTTATTATAAAATTCAAGGAAATATTACAATACAAATTAATTAACAATAAATGAGTGGTAATATGATAAATAATTAATTTAATTAGGATTTTCTAAAAATCATCTAATGATAAAAATGATTTTTTTATCAAATATTTTTTTAAGTGTTGTGTATTTTTTATATTAATAAATGAAATAAATAATTTTTAAGGATTATTCTAATAAAATGTTTCAATGAATAAAAAATTTATTAACATTCATTTTATTTTTAAATGATATGAAAAAGGATTAAGAACACATTATGTTTAAAAAATTATTTTTTTAATTTTTTTCTATATATTTTATTTTTTCATTTCGAAGATTAACTTATCATATTTATAAATTTAATTATATTAAATACAATAAATTTTTTTCTTAATCACATAAAAATTAGGTATGAAATTTAATTAGAATCCAAATTTTTAATTTAATGTGACATATTTATTGGAAACACATTGGTGGGTTTGGTAGTTTCTAAAGTGATGTAGTGGTGTTGGGTTTTTTTTCCACATGGTGTTTCAAAAGTTATTTAAAAGTAGTTCTATGGAATTCTAGAAGAAAGTATTTTGTTTTTTTTTGTTGTTAAGGGTTTCTAAAGGATCTTATGAGCATATGATAATGGCATGAATGAGTTTGGGAAGAATCTAGTGGAGGTATATCCTATATGACCAACACCAGACTATGATGTAAATTGGACTAGTAGTGTGGAAGGCTTGGTGTGGAGAATTCATTTGATAGAAGATGAAAAGAGTTCCACATCATAAGGTTCCTCATGGGTATTTTTATGGTTCATGAAATGACTTTATAAAGTTCCTAAAACTATTTTTTGAGATTTCATATGGTGCATTTTTTAGGATTATTAGGCCATGTCATAGATTTGGGATCCATGACCACAATATTTATAAAACAGCTAGGCATTTTACCCCATATCATAGGGAAATAAATTTTGAATTAAAGGATGAAAAATAGAGAGTTATATCTCATATAATATGGAGGACATAATTATTTTCAAATTAATTTCATAGGAATGAATTTATCAAATAAGTATAGATTCAAAAATGGGAAGATGACATAAACTACCCTATAGAAGAATCTATGGTGACTGTAAAACAAGCATCCAGAGAAGACCACCCCATGGAGGATTCCATGGTTAATGTTCAGTATCTCAGATCAAAATAAGGAGGTTCAATCTTTATGTTTTTATCACCATGGTGAATCATATGTGGTTAGTGATTGGATTCTAAAGATGAACATGAAAACTAAAATGTGGTCATGGTGTAGGAATTTTGAATAGAATTACTCTTGGAGAAGTCACTATACCATTCCATAGTGCCTAGTGTATAATCATTTGATAGGTACATTATCTAAACTAAAATGTTTCAAAAAAACCATTCCATGTAGGTGGAAGTTTAACAATGATCATATATTTCAATAATTAGTGTAGGAAAAGGAAAAATGAATTTCTATGTGGCCATGCCTTAACTAAGCTAAATATATTTCAAAAAAATGATTTCAAGGTAATTATGGAAAAAATGAGAAAGTGGTCATGATATTTTGGGAAATATCTATTCTAAATAAAGGAAAGAGGATCATTAAGGGAAAAAAAATAAGAATATAGAATTTATATGGAAATTGATGGAAAGAAAAATTGATTACAGGGTAATTACATACCAAGAGCTTTAACTGAAGAAGATTGGGGGGGGGGGGTTTAACCTAATATTAATAACTAGCTGACGAAGAAAGGTGTTTTAATAGAGGCTCTCTCTAGATTTTTGTGGAGTTTTCAAGTGATGTATGTGATGCATAGTGAAATACTGTTAATAGTGTAAACAAATTCAATATTTGGGATGGTCAATGTCCATGGTTCTTGAAGAAGTTGTGAGTCCCTAAGTGCTTGAGAGTAGTGAGATGTTTAAACTGTGAGGGTTTCTGTTCTAGGATGGGTAAAATAGACCCTTAAAATTTCAAAATTAGTGCACTTAGGGTTTCTGTATATCCACACATTGCTTGTGTATACTCCTGGGATTATCTTAGTTTGGGTGAACCAAGTAAAACTATTATGTACCACACTATTTATGCTTTATCACTTCTATTATACATGAGGTATATATAATTCCTTATAATAGTGTAATAATATCATTGTAAAGGGTTGAAAGTGAAATAATTACATACCATGATTCACCCCTCAAGGTATTATATTTTTTTGAAATCAACATGTTTCACCTTATTGATGCTGGAATTATAAGTATATAATTATAATAAGAGGAGTTGGATAGAAACCAATTAGTTTCACAAATTTGAATAAATATCTAATATATGTGTAGGATTCAAAAACAATTATCATCAATTCGTATCATATCGTGAATATGTAAGATGTTATATTAATGGAATAGTTATAAAAAAAATCATTTTCATGATTTATTTGTTTTATTCTGACTCGTGACATCAACTAATGGTTTTCTAGATTTCAAAAACTTATATATAAAAAAAATAAATATGAATGTTTACTCTATATTTAGTGATTAATTAATTAAAATTATGATATATTTGTATATAAATATATAAATATGGTATCTCTATCAACTAAGGAAAGATACATGGTGAAGAATGAAATAAATACATGTGAACTATTAGTATCAGTTTTGATAATTGGTATTGGTGTCTGGAAAAGATTTTGAACGTTTAACATTGAAATATATCACACACTTTGGAATTCATATTTATTCACTAAGGGTTTTTTGAATTTTTTCTTGAGTTCACAAGAATAGTTCTACAGAAAAAGATGAGAATTTTGAATGATTGTTTCTTACGGAAATATGTGACTGAAATGGACATCATTTTTATTATTAGATTAAAATATATTTTTCCCTACATTGTGTTTTGAATTATAAGGATTATATTATTTTTTTATGGTTCACTTCTATGTGGTAATATCACTCAATGGAATTATTTCAAAATATATCGATAGTTAAGGAAATATATGGATCTTGAAAGATATATTTGGAATTGTGTTGTATAATTAGTCTGAGATCAGAATTGTAGAAGTATTGATGTTTATTTAAAGGGATGGATCTTAATATTGTTTTACATAGTAGAAAAATATATTAATATATACAGAGAAGATTTATTGATGGTTCCCCATGGAAATGGTGGTATTAAACTCACAAATGGTATCAATTGGGAACTCCTGCAATATTTAAATTTTGTTATTATTTTATGCATTTTGAATTATAATATCAGGAATATTAGAAATTATTTTCCTATGTTTTCAGCCAAGTACATTACAATAGGTATTAAGGATGAAAATCATGTGTTGCTTGACATAAAGAAGATATATGGTATTATAAAAAGTGGACATTCCCAATTGAATGTGGTGGGCTATGGATTTGATGTTAAAGAGGTATAAGTATGGTCATAAATCTTAACATATACCCAACCCTCAATGTGGTTGTAGGAATCATGGTGGGGGAGTGGGAAGAATCATGTTTTGGGTAAATTAATTTTTAATTCATGATAATATTATAAAAAAAATCCTAAAGGGACGATTCTAGGGATCACAATAGTGGAAATAAGGGGATGGATTTATTGGATTTTTTTTGGTTTTGTTATCTACTTATTTAATTCATAGGTATTTTATATTATGATCACATTTTGGTTTAAAAGTAATTGAAAATTAGTTCTGTGTATTCCTTGAAGATAAGATAGTATTTTTCAAGTAGAAAAGAGTTTTTAAAATAGATTAGGAATTGATTACATATGATTAAATGAGTTTTAGAAGAAGTTAGTTGATTTTATTACAATAAGAGAAGTACCAAATTATGGTATAAATTTGACACATTGTAGAGGATTCTTGGTGTGAGTAATTTATTCACACAGAAATAAATATATCAAACTTTACAAGTTTTCTTAAGGGGACTTTGTAAGGTATCAAAAGTGATATTCATATTGTTACTCAAAAATGTTCTTAAGGTTTCATAAAATACCCTTGTTAATAGTATTAGATAATAATTTGATGTAGGGAACCATCTATGTGGTTGTTTAAATATAGCCATAGATTTTTTGTCACACTTTTATGCATTCTATTTTGAGTCTAAAGAGAACCTGGGAAAAAATGTGAGCGAAACAAATTCAATGCAGAGGCCACAATAATGGTTGAAAGATATATATATATATATATATGAATTTATTAATGATTTAGAGAGGTAAAAATTTGAAAAATAATTCATCCATTCTTTAGAGTTAGGTACAATGATAGTAAAATGAGTCGGTGTAAGATATTATGATATGGGGGACACCGTGGAAATTCTTAAAAATATTAGTTGGAATTGGAGAGGCCCACATTAGTTCATTATATAATTAGGGAAAGATATAATTTATGAGTGTTAGGCATCTAAACATGACAAGGAAACATGAAATATGGACATAGTGCATGTTATTTTGAGTGGAAATTATCTTAAAGAAGTAACTATACTATGTTGTGGTGCCTAGGGAACATCCATTTTTCAGGTTTAATGCCTACAACAGAAATGTTTTTAAGTGACTATACCATGGTGAAGAAATATGATCCATGATTAGGTATTTCTATATTCAGTAAAAAAAATTACAAGGTGTCACTCTGAGGTAAGTTCTTTCCCAAGAGGAAGAACATTCACAAAATTTATTTCATGATAGTTCAGAAAATTTAAAATAAGAAAAATATCTAATATTTTGGGATATCTCTATTCTAAAAGAATATGGGATGATCAAGTTAGAAGATAAGGAAGATATACATTTTTTGTGAGATTAATGGAAGTTAATTGAAGTAGAAGTTAATTCTTGGAGTTGTTGTCACTGGATATCTATGTATTTCTTCATTTTAAGAAGGTGATACATAGTGATACACCTTTAATAGAATAAACACATTTGTTATTCATGAAGAGAAATGTTAGTGGTACCTGTAAAAGTAGTGAGTCCCCTTTGTGGTTGAGAGTAGTGAGAATTGTGTCCTATGAGGATTGTAAACCAATAAGGACAGTAAAAAACAATGAATTGTAAAGTTAGTGTGCATAGTTTTTTAGTTTCAACATATTTGGTGTATTTTACATAGATTATTTTATTATGGGTGAACCAAAAAAATAGTCTTTTCCTCCTCAATACTCTTTTATAAAATGATCCCTACTATATACCTATTAAATTCGTCAAATTATTCAGTTCTCTCATGAATACCTTCCATTTTTTTCCATTATAAGGACTTAAGATATTTTGGGTAACTTTTGGTCCCTTGAAGGAGGGATAAATCTCTCACCTTGAAGGTATCTGTGTTGAGAAGGATCATATTCATCAATGTAAGTACCCCACTCTTCACTATTTTTTAATTCGAGTAAAATATTAAATATTTATAAAAATATTTATAAAATTAATTATTTTATATTACCATCCTCATGTTTCAAATAAATTGAACTATTATTATTTAACACAAAAATATTACTCCTTAACTAGTATAACACGTTTTTTTTTGGGTCGGGTCAACCACCAACTTTAACGATGCCATACCACCATAACCACTTTCATTGGGAATAAGTGTGAAGAAATAAATAACATAAATATATTATATTAAAGTAAAATTAATTCCATGAATATGATTATAAAATGTTTAAAAAATATGAATGGTCATTATAAAGAAACATGTTGTTATTTTTAAATTACATAAAACTAGATTGTCACAGATTCTGTTCTCTTAGATGTTACCCATATATTTCATAAAATGAACCTAAAAATGATGAAATCCTTTGAACTTAATAATTTTAATACCATGAATAACCATGTAATGATATACTTATTATCAATGAATGAAGATGAAGATATACATTTGAAAACTATTATGAAGAAATGAAAACTAAAATCATTTGACTATGAAAATAAAAAATAACTATATATAATATTTTTAATAAATAATTTTAATTGAAGAATAAAAAAGGTAATATATATTAATAAGGTTATAAAATGATTTATTGAGGTTCTTATGTTAATATTGGAGGTTAAAGAACCTTCATGGGAACCCAGAGTAAGTGTAAGAGTTTCTTATCTCAATTTCTCCTCATTGAGATATTATTCCAAATCACCACTAGATTTAATTAGTGTGGTGTTTACACTTCCCATAGATTAGTTTTAGTCATAAGAATTTATCTCAAGTTATCATTTTAAAGAGATATTTAATTAAAAGTTGAAAAAACTATAAGGGTTTCGTTCCCAATCACATATTGAAATTGAAATAGTCTTTCTCTAATTTCCCATTTTAAGAAATTATATGTTATTTCTATCTAAATCCCAATGTATATTCTTATCTTATAGTTATTTCTTTTTTGACACATCTTCTTATCATTTCAAATTACTTTGGTTTATAAATCAATCTAATTGATTCTTGTAAGTTTAGGTGACCTTATCTCTTTTTTTAAGCTGATATTCATTCTCCTCTATATAAATATTATATAAATATTGTTTATGTATTTAATTATATATACTTATATGATTTATCAATATATTTTTTTATTAAATTTTACTTTTTTTTATCATGTTTAATCAATTTTTGTAAATTGTTTTCCACCTGGGTCATCTTTTTGAAATTATTTATTTAAAAAAGTATAAAAATAATTTTTTTTTAAATCCCAAAAAACTAATTTTTCCAACTTATTCTTTAGTTTTATTTAGAAATATTACCCTTAGTGTTTTCTTAGACTTAAAAAGTAATTTCTATTCCTTTTTATAAATTATTTTATTTTAAAATAAATGTATTAAAAATATAAAAGAGATTTCTTATTATTATTGAAAGTAATTTTTATTTATAATAAAAAATGTTTTTCACATATTTCAATATAATTTATTATTTCTTATGTTTCACCAGGGATATTATTTAATGATACCATCCACCTTAATTCTTAGATTGACTTATGATTTCTCCAAATAAAATTTTTCAGGAAACACATTTATTATTCCTGGGTTAATTATACTGTGATAATATTAAGAATTTTTTCTTGTTCATGTGACACTCATATAAATATGAGGTTATAATTATGTGTTGTCTGGATACATAATTATATATCCCTTTAATTCATTGGATAATGTTTCATATCTCATGTGATGATATGGAATGGTGAGTAACCCAAACCCCTAATGGAATTTTTTCTCTAAGTGATAGGTGGGCCAATAATTATATAACCCTCCAATGAATTTGGTAAATACTTATATCCCAATAGATAACATGTCATATATTGAAGAGTGAGCCCAAACCATTAAGGGACTATTTAAACTATGTGATGATGTTATTTAACGTCTACTTAGACATAATAAATTATTATTTTTACTTATGTATATTAATCATAATAATTCCTTGGTAAATTTTTCTTAGATCCTGATTATTGACACATGATTTCACAATCCAATTACTCATGTATTATCTTATTGAAAAAATTTATGCCATGGATAATGATTTAATATGTAAGTTTTATTTTGTATGATTATCTTATGCAATTTCCAAGAACCCTGATTATGTTTTCATACCCATATGATCTCTTTTACACAATTATAAAATTTGATCATTTTCTCTAATGTTTACCCTTGTTGAGTATATGATCTCACACTTTATAATGCTTCTATTCACCAGGTTATGAAGAAGAATATTAAGTATGATATTTCTAAAAGGGTACCATGTGAGAAGTATATTTTTGTGAGATACAGATCATATTTTCAAATATGTTTATTATATATCTAACATATAAAGATAATAAATCTATTAGTTCTAGGATTTTATTTATACTGATATTTGATGGATAATTTTTTAAAATGATGGATCAAGTATGAATGATGTGCTAGAGTTTTTTCATACTATATCAAAGTAGAGTTTATATATTTTTAGATATTTTGATATGAATAATCATTAGACAGAATATAAAACCTTCTATAATGACCAAAAAGTGATATAGGATTAACTTGAATAGTGATTGACTAAAATTTTGGTGTCATAATTTTGGAAATCTTAGGATATATTTCCTTAAAATATGATTTCTTAATACTCATGCTAAATATTTTGATTTTTTTGTGGGACTGAGGAAAGAATCATTATATTAAGGTGGTGATATATACATTCAATATTAAAACATATTATTTAAAACTAGTTATATGAATTCCTTTATATATTGAAAATTATCTAAGACTATTAATTCATATCCCAAACCATGAGATATTGAATTATCAAAGAAATATCCTAACTGTCTGATTCATGCATCCCATGTCTATAAATAATCTTTAATAGAAGTTAATGGGAATATGCTTATAAATAATATTATTATTATCCATTTAGTATAATTTAATGTGTTTTTAGGAATTAATTATCCCTATCAACAAAGATCCCATATTAATTTAAAGAATAATAAAGTGACATTTTGTATCCCAAATCAAACTATGATCATCCATCAATGAAAGGGTAAAAATGAACTCTATATGAAAATATTATTCAACATATGAATCTTAATACCCAATCACGTGAGATTATTTTGCTCAAATGGTAAGGGATAAAATAAATATTGAGTATATTATAGTTCTGAATAGACAATTTCTTTTCTTGATGACTTTTAGAGTCATTATATAAATAATGAAGCTTGGTTTTCTGTAGAACTCACACCCAGAAGTGCACCTATATTGGAGAATACATATAGAATGAACCTGATTAATTTAGAGGAAATGAAGAAAAAACTCTAAGTGAACATTAGTAATGGATTTATATACACATGTTCTTCACCATGGGGTGAAAAAGTTATAATTGTTAATAAGAAAGATGGATTAATGTTTCAATACATTAACTAACATGAACATTACAAAATAATGATCATGTACAATCATATTATACCCTATATTTTTGATTAATTTGATCAATAAAAAGAGGAAAAAAAACTTATCAATGGTTGATATTTGATATATATATCACAAATTAATTGTGAAATGGGCATACATTCCCAAAAAATCAATCCATACAAGATATAAACACTATAAATTCATGGTGATTTCATTTGGGAAAACAAATGAGCCTACTATCTTTATAATATTACCTAAATGGGTGGAAAGCCTTATTTTTAATTGATTTTTGATAACCCCCCTTTCAAAGGATGAGGGGGAACACTTAAAAGGCTTGTAGGATTAAGATATTACATAGATCATAGGTTTAAGAGACATTAAAAGACCCGAAGGTCTTAGGGAATTCAACTAAAGTATAAGTATAAGGAACTACCCCTCCCCATAATCCACATCTTGATGGTATCCCTCCACCTTCGCATGGACGTCCAACTAAGCTTCCTGTGCAAACATAGGCTGGTCCCTATCGAATTTCCATACCCTTTAATCATTTCAAATCCATTGGTTCTGCTCTGGTGAGTCCACCTTATTTGAATCCTCCTATGGGTCTCATACTTTTTTGGTAGAGTTTGTTTGGGTAAACTGTATTGATCAGGATGAATAGAATATGAAAACATCACCCTGATAATTTTTTTATAGTAATTATAGATGATATAATTATATATATTATATGAATGGAAGATCATACTTCTCATTTTATGACTGTTCTTAAGATCCTGAGAAAGTAGAAAACATATTTTAAATTTAGGAATCTTGAAATCAAGCAATAAAATGTATCTTTCTTGGATTATGTAACTATAAGTGTGAGAATATCTATGGAATCTTAAAAAATAGAGGATATTGAAGAATTCACCAAACCAAAAAATATAATGTAGATCTATAGTATTCATGGATTTTCTAGATGTTATTGATACATTGTGATAAATTTCTCATGAATTTCAAATCCACTAACCAAATTGGGAAGGTAGTGAAGTACCTTTGGATAGATGAATGTGATGTTTCAAGGGGATCAAGAGATAGTTTGTCATTATACATATACTCACACTAACTGGTAATGGATAATGGTTTCACATATACAATCTTGAATTAATTAAGTGTTTACCTCAACTATTCTGATAATCCAAATTATGCTTTAATATGTTATGATAATCTCAATTATGTTTTAATATGTGTTTATAATCCTATATATATATGTTAAAATATGTTAACAAAAATATAAAAATAATCATTGGAAAATTTCAATCAATGTTTATCTATGTTTATACATGCTTCAAAATAATAATAACTCAATCTAGATATGATTTTCATAGAAAGTATTAGTATTTGAGTCCCTGATACAGAACTACCGATAGAGTAAGTCCACTAGTATGCATAAGTCCACTAGTATGCACAATAGTTACTGATACAGATATACAGACCTATTGATAGAGTAAGTCCACCGATATGGATAATGTCACCGATATGCATAATAGCTACCGATAAGTACAGGTCACCGGTACATATTTACCGATACAAGCTACCGATACAAACAGACAGACACACAGCTACCGATATGAAGTCCACCGATACAAACAGATACCGACAGACAGGTACCGATACAAGTCTGCTAATACAGAAAGATAGCTACCGCTACAAAGTCTATTTATACAAGAACTACACTAGTACACAAGAGCTATCGATATAAGGAGCTATCGATGGAAAGAGATACTGATACATAGAGCTACAGTTATAAAGGATAACATCTACCGATACAAGCTCCCTAATACTAAGAGCTACCGATGAGAATCAGTCACAGTTTCTACAAACTCTATTTCTATTTGTTTATTTAGAAACGGTCATATTTGATGTTTTTAATTCACCTACTATTAATTCATGACAATGGTTGTCATTTCAGGAACCATACCTCATACATGTAAAAAGGTTATCATTCCTATTGTCGGAGCTAAATCTATATAAGGGAACCTCGAACTACTAAAGACGTGTGGTTGTCGGTCAGTGTTTCCATTCACATTCAAGATAGTCTTCTGGGGACATTCAAGGACTTACATTCATAGAAGAAGAAGGAAGAATACATACTGAATCCATAAAACCTGAACATTCAAGGGGAAAAGAGCTTCAGTGATTTCACTTGCACTCAAGCTGATCAGACTGATCAACCTGGACCTAGAAGTCAAATACAAAAACAACACTCTATTTCTTAAAAATATCTAGAGAAGGACTCAAAGCCTCATCTGCATCAATCCAAGGAGTCCAGAGCCTCACTCAAAACACATTGATCATTCTAAACTCATCTCTATCTATTTAGCTCTATTGTGTTTCATTTATTTACATTTTGAGCAGTGTGTGTGCTCTGTATTTTTAGACACACACAATCTCCCAGGATGAACTGCGGGATTTAAAAATCCTTACTCAATCTTTCCTTATACTCTTATATCCCACTGTGGATAGTGGTAGAGGTTAAGTGTGACTTGGATAACCTGTGTTCTATTGTGTTGTTTTTCCCAAGAAGAAATGTGGTAGAGGTCACATGACCTACACAATCTGAGTATTGTTGTTTACCCCGATCCAGGGTGTGGATCAATGTTTATATAAACAATTTTAGATTACTAAGTCTTAGCTTGAGGCTGAACCTCTTGGTTATATCGCCTGTGCATATTATATTTAGTTTAAGATATTTTCTATTCTTCTGCTAAGTAAATTAAATATAAATCTGTTTTAAAGTAACTATGATAATTAAAATAGCAAGTGTTTATAACTTTTTTAGCCAGTAATTTAGTTTCAAAATTTAATTAATCTTCAGATTGAGTTAACTGAGAAATAATCAATATCTTGAGAAACTAATTGAAAACATACAATCTTTATAAATTCACTACAATTTAATTTTTATTTAATTTGGGGGATTTTAATCATCATGTTTTTAACAGAAATCTTAATTGGAACTCAATTCACCCCCATCTTGAGTGTCCACTCCGACCATCATTTGGTATCAGTGGTTATTATTAATAAAGGATTTTAAAATACACTATTTTTCAACTGTGATTTTATTTGTATCTTAAATATCATAAATTTCTGTTAGTTCTAAATTTTATCTCTTTAAATATATTTGCTGAAATCTAATTGCGGATAATAGGTTAGAAGGTTCTACTACTAACAGACCACCTTTCTTTAATGGTGTTAATTATGCTCAATGGAAATAGAAAATGAAAATTCTTTTAGAAAGTATGGGATTTGACATCTGTACTGCTATAGAGGCTTAGTAAAAGATTCCAGAAACTGAAATAACTACTTGGGATGAACCTACTAAAACAACTTACAATAATAATTTTAAATTAATGAATGTCCTGTATTGTGCTTTAGGAGATGAAGAATTTAATTGAATATCTTCTTGTAAAACTGCTTATGAAATCTTGGATACTTTGGATATTTCCCATGAGGTAACAACCAATGTTAAATAAATAATATTAAACACTTACACTATTAAATATGAAAACTTTTAAATGAATCCTGATGAACCTATTTCTGACATGTATCTCAGGTTCAATGAAATTATACATATAATGAGCTCACTTGGAAAATCTGTTCCTGCAAAAGAGCATATCATGAGGATACTAAGATGCCTGCCAGAAAGATGGAGAGGCACATCAGTGTCAATAAGAGAATCGTGTGACATAAGTTCAATACCTGTTAAAGAGATGACTGGTATGTTAATTTTGTATGAATAAGAGATAATGGTAAACAAGGAGGAAGGTGATGAACCAAAGAGGAAGTTAGTGGAATTTAAGTCTACTTCCTCAAAGAGCAAGGACAAGGAGAAAGTTCACATACCTACTGAAAGCTCAACAAGTGAAGGTTCAGATTCTGATAGTAATGAAGAGATGTCTCAAATAGCCAGGAGATTCAAGAAATTCTATAGGAAAGATAAGTTTTTCAAAAAATCCAATTACAGGGGAAGGTTTAACAATAAAGGTCATTTGAATAAAGATTGGAAGAAAAATGATAAAGATGATGAGATAGTGTGTTATGAATGAAAGAGGAAAGGACATGTGAAAGATGACTGTCCAAAATTGAAGTTCAAGAGGAAATATTATTATAAGGACGAAAAATATAAGAAAGCAATGAAAGTAACCTAGAGTGCTTCAGAAGACAGTTCGAGTGATTCTGACTCCACTCAGGATGAAAAATCTGAAAAAGATAATATGTGTTTCATGACAAACACATCTGAAGTAACATTGGATACTCCTGCTTTAAATTCTTATTATCCTAGAGATGATTCTGATTCTAAAAACATGTCTAGTGAAGAGTTATTTGAATACTGTAACATGCTATAGGAAAACTGCAATGAGCTGAAAGATAAATATATAACCATAAAGAAATAGTATGCTTTAACTAGAACTATCAAACCTGCATTAGAAGTAGAAAAGGAAAAGAAATATCAATTGTTAAAAGAGAATACTCAACTTAAAATGTCCAATGAAAAACTTAGAATATATTTGGAGAAGTTCACCAATGGAAATAACACTCTTACACAAATTATAGGCAAACAAGTAGCACCAAAGTATACTACTGGTTTAGGCTATCCGCCTGGATAGAGATAGTTTTCAAAGAATATATTTATTCTTAAATCTAGAAAGTATGCTGCGAGTTCCAGTTTTCGAAATTCCTATGCCTCAACTATCTATTCACATAGTTATAGATCAAAAAAAGTTTATCTTTCAAAATATTTTGAATCTATTGATTGTATGAGACCCATTAGACAAATCTGGGTACCAAAGGTTTTTCTTGCTAACCTGTCTGGACCCAAGAAAATTTGGGTACCAAAATCATTTTCAGTTTAAACCTGTTTTATAGGAGACTTGCTTAAAGAGTTCCCATAAGAATACATGGTACTTGGACAGTGGATGTTCAAGGCATATGATTAGAGATTACTCATGTTTCAAAAGTTTAATCATGGTTGATGGAGGACATGTCACCTTTGGTGATAATTCAAAAGGAAAAATCATCAGCTTAGGCTAGATTGGTAAAACTGATTCAGTTTTAATTTCTAATGTTTAATTTGTATATGGATTAAAATACAACCTGTTAAGAATTTCTCAGTTGTTTTATGACGATTTCAATGTTATATTTGAAAATGATGCTTGTAATGTTTTTAATTCTAAAAATGTTTTTGTATTTTCTACCTTAAGAAATGAAAATGTATATTTTGTAGATTTGAATTGTTTAGCCAAACAAAAGGTTACCTGTTTAAATACTTTTCAAAGAGAATATTGGATATGGCACATAAGATTAGGACACTACAATGTTCATTCACTTATGAAACTGACTAAAAAAAATTTAGTTAGAGACCCGCCTCAACTAAAATTCCCATCAGACAGAGTTTGTACTCCCTATCAAAAGTGAAAGAAAAATAAAGTTTCATTCAAATTAAATAAAGAAGTTTCAACTTTTCAACCTCTCGAGTTGGTTCACATGGATTTATTTGGACCTTCTATAGTTTCTAATTTAAATGGGAAGCACTATGTCTATGTCGTATTAGATGACTTTTCAAGATATACTTGGGTATACTTTCTTGATCACAAAAGTGAATCTTGTTCCTATTTCCTTAAATAATCCAAGTCTGTAGAAAACATAAGTGGACTTAAGATTAAGACCTTGAGTAGTGATCATGGCCGTGAGTTTGAAAATCATGAGTTTTAATATTACTTCTCGCACAATGGCTACCATCATAACTTCTCTGCCCCTAGGACACCTCAACAGAATGGTGTAGTAGAAAGAAGGAATAAAACCCTTCAAGAAATTACAAGAACTATACTCAATGAATATGACCTACCTGTTTATTTCTGGGCTGAAGCTGTAAATACAACTTGTTATATCATAAATAGAGTCTTGATTAGACATGTTTATAAGAATACCCCTTATGATCTGTGGAATTATAGGAAACCTAAAGTTAGTTACTTCATAGTTTTTTGTTGCAAAGTCTTTATTATTAATATTAAGGATAATCTTGACAAGTTTTCTTCTAAAAGTGATGAAGGAATCATTATAGGTTACTCTATAACCAGTTAATCTTATAGAGTCTTTAATAAAAGAACCAAATGTGTAGAAGAATATGTTCACATCAAATTTGATGAAACTGATCCACATGAACCTAAGGCTTCTCATGAAAATCTTGAAGAAGATCTGTCTATTCTAGACCTTGATGATAAAATCAATGAACCTACTGTAAAACCATGAAATTGTAGAAATTATCCAGAATCTGCTTCTGGTAATCCCAAGCCTAGAGAAGAACCTGAAATTTCTAGTCCTACCTTTATTATATCAACTAGGATTCTAAAGAATCATCCTTTAGATGCAGTTGTAGGTAATCTTGATAGAGGGAAACCGACTAGAGATTCTATTAGAAACCAGGTTAAACATCAAGCCTTTCGTTCACAGTTAGAACCTAAAAATATCAATGATGCTTTCAATGATTAATTTTGGGTAATGTCTATACAAAAACAATTAAATCAATTTGAAAGAAACAAAGTCTGGGAATTAGTTGACAGACCTAAGGACACTTTGACCGTAGGCACTAAATGGGTTTTTAGAAATAAAGTTGATGAATTTGGAAATATCATTAGAAATAAGTCAAGACAAGTTTCACAAGGGTATAATCAAGAGGAAAGAATAGAACATGCGGAAATATTTTCACCTGTATATAGATTAGAATCTATTAGAATTATACTTGCATATGATGCTCATTTGAATTTCAAATTATATCAAATGGGTGTTAAAAGTGATTTTCTAAATGGATTTATAATTGAAGATGTTTTTTTGAACAACTACCTGGATTTACTAATCCTCATTTTCCAAATCGAGTTTTTATGCTATCTAAAACATTATACGGTTTAAAACAAGTTCTACGAGCTTCGTATGATAGACTTAATAGTTTTCTTATTTCAAAAGGTTTTTCTAATGGAATTGCTGATCCAAATATCTTTATTAAAAGAATTTCCAAAGATGTTTTGATAGTATAAATCTATATTGATGATATTATTTTTGGATCTTCTAAAAATACTTTGTGTATTGATTTTTCAAAGAGTATGAAAAATGAATTTGAAATGAGTTTAATGGGAGAACTGAAATATTTTTTTGGATTTCATGTTTTTCAAAAAGAGAATACTATTATTTGAAATCAAATTAAATATACAAAGGACCTTTTAAAATGTTTTGGTTTAGATAGTATTAAGGAATGTGATACACCTATGAGTACTATTTGTAAGTTAGATGCTGATGAAACTGGAAAACCAGTGGATCAAACCAACTATAGATGTATGATAGAGAGTATACTCTACCTTACTACTAGTCAACCATATATTATGTTTTGTGTGTGTATGTGTGCAAGATTTCAACCTAATCTGAAAAAGTCACACTTACTTGTTGTTAAAAGAATTCTCAAATATATTAAACACACTACTAACTTAGGATTATTTTATCCAAAAGGACAATCATTCGATTTAATAAATAATTCAGATGCTGACTTTGGTGGTTCCAAGTTAGATTGAAAGAGAACTTCTAGAACATGTTATATTCTAGGTAAGTCCTTAGCATCATGGTGTAGTAAAAAAAAGAATTCTATTGCATTGTCTACTGCTGAAGCAGAGTACATTGATGCTGGTAGTTGCTATGCATAAATTCTGTGGATGAAACACACTTTATTGGATTATGGATATCAGTTTAGACATGTGTCTATAAACTGTGATAAAACCAGTGCAATTAATATCTCAAAGAACCCTGTATCTCACTCTAGGACTAGACACATTGTTCTAAAGAACCAATTTTTGAGAGATCATTACCAAAAGGGTGATATTACTCTTGAATTTATAGGTACTGAACATTAATTAACTGACATATTCACCAAGACTTTAAGTTCGGATAGGTTAAGTTACATTAGACATGAGTTAGGAATTATAGAATTTGTAATTTAGAAACCTCAGCGTTAGAAACCTCACCATTTGAAACCACACCATTAGAAACCTCACCATTAGAAACCTCACCGTTAAAAACCTCACCGTTATAAATCTCACCATTAGGAATCCTCATCGGTATGTATTACCGTTAGGTTGCGCTGTTTTCAGAATTCTATATCTTTAGCCACCGAAATCTGTATCTTTTATATTTTACTTATTTTGTCTTTTTTATTTATTTTGTGATTCCTAATTGATAAAACATAATTCTTGACCTCATCTCAATCCACCTCAAACCCTTTACCTTCAAGCCTTAGCTCCCAAATCTTCGAACCCTAAGCCTCACGATTCGCATAATGGAAAGAGTGAGGAGACCATCAGTAAGTGAAAAAGATGATGTTTTTAATTCTAAGAGACTCAAAGGAGAGTATATTAGTGGAAGTGAATTGATGAAAGCTACAAATACACATCTCGTTCAAAGGGAGATAGTAGTTGCGAAAGAGCTATGCGCGGACTGGTTGATGACCAGTAAGTCTTTAGTTTTAGTAGTGATGGAAGACCAGAAATGGATAAAGTGCTTCTAGAATAACAATGGTCCTTATTATACGAAGCTGGTAAAATAATTCTATGAGTTTGTTCATTTTGAGAAATCAGAAGCTGAGAACAGGATGGTATCAGTTGTGAATGGGAGGACAATATCTTTTTATTCTGTTGAGTGGGCGGAGTGCCTAAAAGTTCCACATGAAGGAGTGTTTGGGTATTTCTCAAAATCAGTACCTCTTACCAGTGAAATCTTTGAATATGAAGCTGCTTTGGAAGAATTAATAGGAGATGGTACACCCAGAAAGGTAGTTGCTACAGAAATAGATGGAGAGAACCCGTTACTATTCAAGTTCATCCAACATTTTTTAAGTACAAGAAGAGGGGACTTTGCAAATATGTAATACCAAGATATTTATTTGCTGCATCTGTTAGGACATGCTGTTAAGGTGAATCTATGTATATTGTTAATGATTCAAATTGAAGATATGACCAGGCCAAAGTCAAAAACTTATTCTCTATTCTTTTCAAATATGATCTATGTGATGATCAAGGAAAGAGGTGTGGATAAGTCTCAGGATGAGATAGTGGTTATGAAAGAAAAGAATTGTGTTACCAAAACTATTTGTAAATACATAAAGATCAATTGGAATCCGTGGAGAAGAGAATGGGCCAGCGATGATGAGAAGCTGTATGATAAGTTTAATCCTGTGGATAATCCTTATAGGCATAAGGATGTGAGAGATCCAGGTCTAGGATATGATGAAGAGGAACCTCAGTATAGTGATGATAAGGATGAAGAGGATGCCTCTGTAGATGACGGAAGGGATCCAGACTTGCCTCCAAGTCTAGTTGCTAAAATTGTATCATCTGGAAAAGAACCAGTGTTGGGAGTAAGCAATGAAGAAGACCCTATTGATGAGGAAGACCAGCTTGGTCTAGAGAATGAGGAAGAAGAAGAATCTGAAACTGGAGCATCTGTTTCTGCCTGCTTAAATCCCAGTCCACTTATTGGGAACTCATTAATGCTTATTGAGGAAATTGTTGAAGTAGAAAGACCTACACCTATTCTTGAGGAGACTCCTGTTGTTGAATTGGAAATGATTGTAGAGAATTCTTATGAGGAAGACCTGCCTTCTCAGGGTGCTGTTGCTATACATATACACGAGAATGCACAAATTGAGGGGGAGCATCCAATCAGACCTGTTACTGTTTCAGTAGTTCATGATATTGAATACTGGGAAGAAGACCCAGGGTTTTTAGTTTTTGGGTTGGACTATCCTGATTCTGGGGATGAGATACGTATCAATAGACCAGAACTTAACTATAATATCTTTTCTAAGTTTTTACCTATGGATGTTGTAAGAAAATCCGATCTAGATCATTTGAAGTCTGATCTTAAGACCTCATTTGTGGATGAGATAAGAAGAATGGAAACCTATTTAATATCATCCATCCAATCTATTATGTATGACTCTATAGCTAGTATTGTGACAGAAAGAGCACCAGTAGTTGTGCCTAACAATTTGGTTACTGAGGATAATCTTGATTCTTTAAAGGCGGAGTTGAAGGAGACTTGGATTGCAACTGTTGGAGATTAAAATAATTTATTTTTTAAAGAGATTAGCAATATGAAAAACTCTTTAGAACTCTATCTTGTGTGTATGGTGTCAGGCCCTGTGACAGAGATGATGACTAAGATAAGAGTATGTCATTCTCAGATTGAGAGATTGACATGAGATGTTGTTGACTGGAAGCGGTCTGTTGATTCTCTAACTACCTTGAGTAGTTCTCAAGCTCAAATTAATACTGATATAAATTACATTAAAAGTGTAGTAAGGAAATTTGTGGATGTCTTTTAAGATTTTAAGAAGTCTATCAAAGAGCATGTAAGCGCCCAGGATTTGGTTGTCCAGAAGTTGATAAGTAGTTTGACACAATATTTTAAGGAAACTGTTGCATTCACTATCAAAACTCTTGCTTCATCCACTACTTCAGTAGATTTTGAGAAATTTAGAGCTGTTTTGAAAGAGGATCTCAGTCAGGCTAGTACCAGTAGCTCAGCTGATTCTCAAGTACTATATACCTCATGGGATATCAGAAATTTTGTCCAGGAGCATATGAGGGATGCTACTGCTACTCAGAAACAAATCAAGGATAATATTGATCTCTATTTTTAGAAATTTTATACCAAGCATCAGCTCAACAACCATTTCAAGCTTCTGTTAGAGAACATGAAACTACCAATAGTCACTCAGGCTTTCTAAGAATAAGTAAGCAAGATCAGGGAGTTGACTCCTACTCTAGAAAAGTTTATGGAGAACAAGGATGACTTTATCTCGGCGATGGAAAGAGGAGGAGGAATCATTATGGACATTAGGAATCTATTGCGGCCATTTTTGCATGTAGACAGTACTCCTATCATTACACCTCCAGCTCTGCCTACCTCTTCTTAGACTGCCTCCATTTCTTAGATGACACCGACTCAAGATATCAGAAGCTTGAAACCTTTGATTACTCTAAGGAGTACCCACTACATGCTAGGGACAGTCTCTATTTCTCAACCTCTAGTGGTGATTTCTGGAATTCTGAAGCCGTAGTCTACCTCTGAACCCAAACCCAAATCCAAAGTGGACATTCAAGAGGTGGATTGAATAGTGGATATGACATTTGATAGGAATCACTTGTACTACTTTTGTATTTCTCTGTATCTTTTTTCACCAATAAATATATATGATCTTATAATCTTTTCCCTTCTGTTACTTCTCTCATCATTTTATTCTGACTTTTTTCTAATCACAAAGGGGGATAAATTTGAGAATAATACATATGAGCATAAGAAAGGGGGATAAATATGAGAAATATTAGAAATACGAGCATACTTTAATTTTACCATAATATAATTCTAACTCTAGTACATTTGTTTTATATATATGATATAGTTGTTTTATACCTCTGGTTTATTTATTTACTAATTTTATCTTTGATACATTTGCATGTAATACTCTATTCTCTGATACATTTGAAAATTTTGTTACTCACACTGAGAAGTGAGACTCACTGTATTTTATACTTCTATCTTAATGATTATTTTGGGATCATGATACCATAATTTGTGATTATCAAAAAGGGGGAGATTGTTGACCTCACATGTTTTGATAATCCCAATTATGCTTTAATATTTTTTGATAATATCAATTATGTTTTAATATGTGTTTATAATCCTATATATATATGTTAAATTATGTTGACAAAAATATCAAAATAATCATTGGAATATGTAAATCAATGTTTATCTATGTTTATACATGTTTCAAAATAATACTAACTCAATATGGATATGTTTTTCATAGAACAGATTAGTATTTGAGTCACTGATACAAACCTACCGATAGATTAAGTCCACTGGTATTCATAAGTCCACCGGTATGCACAATAGTTAATAATATAGACATACATACCTACCGATAGAGTAAGTCCACCGATATGGATAAAGTCACCGATATGCATTACAGCTACCGATAAGTAAAGGTCACGGGTACATAGTTACCAATACAAGCTACCGATATAAATAGGAAAACAGACCGCTACCGATATAAAGTCTACTGATACAAATAAAAATTCCACCAATAAAGACAGATACCGACAGACAACTACCAATTCAAGTCTGTTGATACAGACAGACAGCTACCGCTACAAAGTCTACCGATACAAGAATTCCACCTATACAAGAGATCTACCGATAGAAGGATCTATCGATGGAAAGAGTTATTGATACATAGAGCTACTTTTATAAAGGATAACAACTACCAATACAAAAGAGCTACCAATAAAATCTCACTGATATTAAGAGATACCGATGAAAACCAGTCATAGTTTCTCCAAATTCTATTTCTATTTTTTTATTTAGCAACGGTCATATTTGATGTTTTTAATAAACCTGCTATTAATTAATGATAGTGGTTGGAATTTTAGGAACTATACTTCATACCTGTAAAAAGGTAATCATTCCTATTGTCGGAGCTAAAGCTATATAAGGGAACCTCGCACTACTAAAGACGTGTGGTGGTCATTCAGTCATTCCATGCACATTCAAGACAATCTTCTGGAGGTATTCAAGGACTTAAATGCATAGAAGAAGAAGGAAGAATACATACTGAATCCATAAAACCTAAACATTAAAGTAGAAAAGAGCTTCAACGATTTCACTTGCACTCAAGCTGATCAGACTTTTCAACCTCGACCTAGAAGTAAAATACAAAAACAACACTCTATTTCTTGACAAAAACCAGAGAAGGACTCAAAGCCTCATCTGCATGAATCCATGGAGTCCAGAGCTTCACTCAAAACACATAAAGAATTATAAATTCATCTATATCTGTTTAGCTCTATTTTGTTTCATTTATTTACATTTTGAGCAGTGTTTATGCTATGTATTTTTAGACACACACTATCTCTTGTGCTGAAATGGGGGATTTATAAATCCTCACTCCATCTTTCCTTATACTATTATATCCCACTGCTGATAGTGGTATAGGTCAAGTGTGACCTAGATAGCCTGTGTGTTGTTGTGTTGTTTTTCCCACAATGAACTATGGTTGAGGTCATAGGACCTGGATAGTTTGAGTACTGTTGTTTACCCCTATCCAAGGTTTAGATCAATGTTTATATAAACTATTTGAAAGGACTAAGTCTCAGCTTGAGACTGAACCTCTTGGTTATATCTGCTGTGCATCTTATATTTAGTTTACGTTATTTTATATTCTGATGCTATGTACTTTAAATATAAATCTGTTTTAATGTAACTCTGACAATTAAACTAGCAAGTGTTTATAACGTTTGTTATCCGGTAAGTTAGTTTAAAGAGTTAATTAATCTTCAGATTGATTTAACTGAGAAATAATCAATCTCTTGAGAAACTAATTTAAAACTTATAATCTTTATAAATTCACTACAGTTTAATTTTAATTTAATTTGGGGGATTTTGATCATAATGTTTTTAACAGAAATTTTAATTGGAACTCAATTCACCCCCCTCTTGAGTGTCCACTCCGACCAGCATTAAGTAATTAAGTTGTTTCCTCATGAATAATGACATGTTTGTAGATTATAACTCACATCAAATAATTCATCTTGAGAAAAATAACACAATGCATGATTTATAGCTTGATGCAGTTACATTTTTACTGATGATATGTAACAATGATCTAACTTGAGATAAGTGGGATATATATATACTGATTAAAAGAGATTAAATTATATATTTACATAAAAGGAGTTGAATATTCACCAAATGAGATGGTTGAAGTTTATTTAGGACTATAAATACTCTACACATTACCAGCATAATAATGGGAACATGATGGATGTTACTTTGAGATGGATGAATCATTCTACCTTATCTGTTATAATGATATAAATAGAATAAATATTCATGGATTTTCAAATGAAGGAAATTTAAATCATAAGTAAATGGGGAAAATACTATGTTTCACATATGACTTATCAACTATGAATTCATGTGAAATTTAAGTAGGAGTCAATTTAGGATATGTAGTAACAAAATATGGTAAGAAATATTCCATAGTTCAACATTAAAAATGATGGGATTACAAGATTCAGTAAGAAAATATTCATTCCAATAATACTAGATTGAAGAAGGATATATTTTATGATGCACATATATCATCATTATCTATCCATCATAGGAGCACAAAGATGTTTAGAGATATTAAATAACACTTCTGGATTGTCAATATGAAGATAGAATTTTAATATTATATACCTAAATGCTAGGTACAAAAGTAATTAATGTTAATCCATTACCCAAACCATAATATAAATTGGATTACATCATTTTGGATATCTAAATAGGATATATGAGGACTTATAATGATCATAATTCTATTTTAGATATTGTTAATTACTTAATGAAATCATTGTATGTCATTGGTATTACAAAATATTTATCACACAATCAATATTTTAAGAATACACAAAGGATATGGTAAGGATATGTGGGATTTAACTCTCAAATATATCTGATCTGGATTTGAGGCTTACCTCAATATTTATGGTATATCTACAATCAAAATATGATAAAAATATAAGGTCCCACACTACTTACCATCTTTATACTGATAGAAAATATGGATAGTCCTTTCAAGGTTTTGAAATGTTTTTGAGATCATGTTTAATGGATTTTGAAGGAGGCTAGGTTTAAGTCCATACCCTGGTAGAGTTCTCATATATTAATAATTGACATTATTGCATTAAAATGGAATTATATTTGGCACTGTATTGGAAGAAGTTTATAACTCCAGTATATTGGGATAAATTTAGAGAGCGTACATTCCTAGAACTAGATCATTCTCAAGAGGTGTTAGAAAATATTTATAATATCCCAAAACATAATAAAACTACCCAAACTTGATAGAAGATACATGTTGATATTTGTAATTAAGATCTAGAATTTTATTTTAGAGATAAGTGATTACATTTTATATCACCATGGTAAAGGGTTATGAGATTTTTGAAAAAGATAAAGTTAATCCATATATACATTATCATTTTCAAAATCCTTGATCTTGTGGGGATGGTTTCTTATCATCCTTTACGTTCATCAAACCTATATCAAGTTCATGATGTGTTATATGTATTACTTTTAAGTAAGTACATTTTATACATTTCACTTGTAAAGAAATTAGAAGAAGTACCACTTGAATTTGATCTCCTCAATAAGGAGAAACTATTAGAAATCATTAATTTTAATTAAATTTTAATTAAAATCAATTCCACCAACCTTGTTAAATTTCTTAAGAGGAGTCAAAAGCTTGATAATGATACATAGGAACATGAATATATAATGAGGAACAAGTACCCTCATTTGTTTTTATCCATGTAAATAAATTTCAGTGGAGAAATTATTTTAATGGTGGTAACCTTTAACTTCTTATGATTTTAGTGTGTATTTCCCTTTAATGAAATATGGTGTGTCTAATATCATGTAATACATGAAACAATGTACTAAAATGAATGATGATATAATTAATTGATATAAAATATAAAAATACAAGGTAAACATTAATAAATCATGATAATGAAAGATGATATATCATTAAGGAAGCTATAAGACGAATAAATCTACAAGTAAATAAAAATAACATGAACTTGAAATCCCTATCTTAATGGTTAAAATTGTATCTCTTACCCAATATTATAACTATGAAAATAAGGGAAAAATTATAAATTTAATATAAAATTTGACAATGAAGTAAATGAATATGATGAGTGATTCGAGAGATGTATAAATAGTTATATATAAGAATGTAATGTGATCATTGGATATGTGGGTATTAGAAATATGGTCGTTAGATACATGATCATTTTATAAATTGACATCTAATATCTACATAAAGTTATGTAAATTTTATTAATAAATTAAAAGTAATATAATTCAAAAAATAAGAATTAAATATGGAATTAAATAAAAACAAATATTTAAAATATTATATTATAGATATTTTTCATCATATATTATTATTATTATTTTGAAAATGAAAATTTTGATTTGTTTATAAAATTCGAAGAAATATTATAATGCTAATGGATTGAAAAAAATTAATAGTTTGTGGATAAATTATTAATTTTAATGGGATGTGATTAAAATCATTTAATATTATGAAATAATATTTCTTATCAAATAATTTCTTAAAGTGTTGTGTATTTTGTTTCATAATAGATAAATCAACAACATTAAAAGGATTATTATAATAAAATTCTTCGATTTATTTAGAAATAAGTTATCAACAATTTATTTAGTAATTTGTACAAAATAAAATTAAGAACACTTACAGTTTAAAAAGTCATTTTCTATTGAAATAGTTTATATATATATATATATATATATTTTATGTTTCCATTTAAAATTTAAAATTATCATATTTATAAATTTAATTATATTAGAGGGAATAATATTTATAATAATCATTTTCATATTATGTAATTTGGAAGATTTAATTTTTAGGCAATAAAATTATTTACCGAGGTAAAAATTCAGCTCTGTAGGTAAATTTCAAATGATTGAAAAGGGTTAAAATAATCCGGAAAGACATGAAATGTCATTAAAAATTATCTCCAAATTTTTATGGGGTTTTGAAAAGGAAAACCCCTTACTCTTCTACTTTTTATCCAATTTCTTTTTAAAATTAAAAACCTACACCATAGGAAATGATAGTTTTAATAAATTACAATGAGAAGTACATATAAAAGGACCATTATATATCATTTACAAATCACCCATACCATTTGGTTATCTCTTCATTAATGAAATATTTTTCCAAACATAAATAATTATTAGATGTTGGGTATCCTCTATGATGTGCCATAGACCTGCAATCTAAGATGCGACTCTTAAAAAATATTCGTTACACAATAGATTTGATAAAAAATTAGACAACCCACGCATAAAATAAATAAATATTACATCATTTAAATAATTTAAACATTAAATTTCAAATTAATTACAAAATACCTGATTTTGTATGATTAGTGTCTATGGAGACTCAGCAATTAGCCAATTTGTTTTCAAATATTATTCAATATATACCATAATATTTTTTAGATATGGTACCATTCTTGGTATATCATTATTTATATCCTTATTCATAATCTAGGGAATGTAAACCTTGGAATGGGGGATCTTAGATTCTTTGTAAGGGTAAACACGAATGTCATAAAACAATGATCACAATTTAGAATATAAGAACATTGTCAAAGTTTATGAATATATCATAATAAAATAATTACTAATTATTCATGGATCAGAAACCAAGAATCAAGGTATGAGGCTTTATGAATAACATAAAATATTATTCATTATTCAATAGCATGTGTCCATGAAAAAGGTACAACACATGGCAGAAGAATAAATCATGTGTATGAGAATGCTATTGAAATCAAGGTGAACGATAAAAAAATTCATCACATAAAGGACAAGGCCCTCCACCAATTCATATTATAGTAGGCTTTAGCCGAACACCCATGTAACTTATTGGTATTTATCTCACCACCCACATACCTTTGGGCATGTGATTATAACCTATGTACCCATAGGTCTGGTCTCTACACCCATATAACCTTGGGCTTGGGTTGACTACACATGTACCCTTATGAGCTCATCAGGTATAAAACATCACTCAGTTCTATAGAGGGATATAACAGACCCACCAATTAAAAAATTATAAACCATACATAAGTTTTCCATATAAACTATGAATTATTCAAAATTATATTGTTTCTTAGTTAACCATTGAAAAAATATAGTTTCATGAAAATAATAATAAAATTTTATAATTTATATAGAGAAATAATGTGGATGGTATCATTAGAGAAAGTACCCATTGAATCACATGAATCACCAAAGGATATTGAAATAAATAAAAAAAACTTTTATAAGATAATTCCAATTATGATTGAAAAATTAGATGAAATAACCATTGCATTTTTTATACCTTTTATTTTAAAAGAAAATATTATATAAAAAATGGAATATAATTTTCTTTACAAAAAAAATTAAATGTAAACATGAATTTACTTAATGAAAACCAATTAACATGTTAGGACAATTAATTAGTACATAAAATTTTGGAAAAAATAATTCTTTCCCATTTAGTAAATGAGGTCAATGTTGGGGGAAAATAACCATGAAAAAAACATTAAAAGTAGGTTCCTTTTATTAATAATTTCATGTACATTTAAAAATAACTCAATAAAAAGTATAAGTATAGATAAGGATATTTATTTAACAAAATATATAATATGGACTTGGAGAAAGATGATTCTCGACCAAAAATAATATTTAATGTCAGTATCTATTAAAAGTATCACTTAGAGTTAATTATGAACCAAAAGGGTAATTTAAATTTTAAGAAGAAATGAAAAATAATGATAAAACATGTCATAATAAAATAAATTTGGTTTTATAGAGAGTTATAAACCAATTTCCTCTAATGGAAACTTAATCAAACTAATCTCAAATTTAAAATTATTTTGGAAAGGAAACCCTTATATTTTGCTATCAACTTCCACATAAGTGCTTTAAACTTATTTATAAAAAAATAACCATATTAATAAATTTATTTATAAACGTTATATAAATATTAACCTTTTAGGTTTATAAATTATAATAATTCATGACTGATACGGTACTTAGTAATTATTTATTTTCATTATCAAATGTTAGTAATTTTGATTATTTTGTACATGTTTTCTAATGGTCATGTTGATACCCATCATTTGGTAACAATTTTATAATTAATATATTATAAAATATATTTTAATAATTTTTTATTTCAATTATTTATGTATTTCTAAGTCCATTTAATGGAAATTATGGGCATGGTTTGTGAGAATGGAATTCATGATCTAATTTTTTTGATTAATTTATTGATAACCATAAGTTACATTATGTTGATCATTAATTTTTATTTCATCCTTTTATAAAAAAATTAAATAAATATATTACAATTTAATTTGATATATTACCTGTATTAATGTATATATTATCATTTATGATGAATATTTTGAAGATAGAATCACATTGTTTATATAGGAGTTCAAACCAACCTATACAAAAAGTGTTATACAAGTGAATGAGAAAGTTTATGAAGTTATATATATTATATTAATTTATTATAATTATAAGGACGTTAATATAATATAACTACATATGATAATTTTTTTATAAAGATTTTATATGACAAATTAAATGAAAATAATAAATAAGTACTTGTTACATACTTTCATAAAATCACACCTCATGGTGAATTCCCTCAGAATGAAGGAGTTATACATTATTCTTGCGACCATGGGATTACATATGTAGAATAGTAATCTATAATAAGTAAAATGGGTAGGTAATTTATGATCAATATGAATTAATATAGTTTTTTAAGTAGGTGGAAGAGATCTCCTTTTATTAGTGTAAATGGGGGACATATCTACGTAAATTTTAGTAATGTGAAGGATAAAAATGGAATCAAATAAGGGTTAGGTAGTTAAGGTAAATAATTATTGCAAATATATGTTTATATGAATGAAAAACCTAATAGTGGTCTTATAAAAGGGTTTTTTGTTTAGTTACTTTTCAAACATTTGATCCACTTTAAGCTACCACTTTCTACATGGTTTTAAATACATTGGAAATTATTTTTTTTACTAAAAGTAAAGATGACCACTCATACCAAGGGCTAACAAAAATATTTTTAATTTAGGATCATTTAATATAATTAATTTTCTAAACATAAGAAATTAAACTTTTAAAATTAAACATTAGATATATAGAAACACTATTTTTTGTGGGAAAAGATATTTTTAATTATTAAGTGTTCTTAATATTATTTATTATCAATTACCATTATCTGTTAATAAATTTGTTTATGAATTCAAATATGTTATTATATTTATAATTTAAAATCTACCAATATATTTTATTTTGATTAAATTACATTTTATTTTAAAAATACAATTCTTTGAAAAGTAGCTATTTTACTGTGGTAAGGAATAGTTTTCTTGGTAACTTATTTTTATATTAAAAAATGAAAATTAAAATTTACCAAATTTGGGGATTATTATTAATAATATGAAAAAATATTCAAAACTCAATTATTCAATGGTATAAATATTAATTTTAATATAAGCATGTATAAATTGTAAAAATAATTTTAGAAAAAAATTATCTACTAAGTTTAAATTAATTTTTCCCTTATTAAATTGCTGGTAAAAACTTTTGGCTGAATATTAATATATTTTATTGTGCATATTATCAATATATATAGTTAAATTATTCTTTAGTTGTCATAAATTAAATTTAAAAAATACAAAATACTTTTAAAAAATGTTCTTTGAAAAGGTACCACTTTTATATTATATAATATTTACCAAATACCATTAAAAGAAATTATTTATATTCTAATAATTTTATTTTTCAATCCCTTAATATTGAAATAATTTTATAAATTTTATTAATACATCATATCCATATTAATTATTAATATTATTTAGTGATTAAAAATATTTTAATTAACTATTACATATTTTTCTCTTTATTTAATATTTTGGAAGTATATTATATTAAATTTATTACTAAAAATCCACAAAATCAATATTTCAATTTGATAATTGTATATAAAAAAACCATATTTCAATGAACATTTTCGAAATAAGTGTATTTTCAATGACTATATATCAAATGACTATATTTATAATGGTCATATTTCATTCCTAGATATAGCCTTATATAACCCTCTAGAATCATTAGAACTAGTCAAAATTATAATTCCTATATTTATCATTTTTGATTTTATAACATTATTTCCAATTTCACGATGATTTTTGTTATTGTATTTTTAGTTACACTAATGACAATTCTAAAGCGTGAATATAATCTATCAGATCTTACAATTTTATGATATTATTGTCCCATTCCATTTTTTTCACTTTTAATGGATATATAATTCATATCATGTAATATTCCAAGGAATGTAATACATGGTTTATTGTAACATGGTTTTAGTGTTACAATATGAATTATTAAAGTGTTGTTAGTTTTATTCATATCATGTATGAGTTATTTTCCACCCAAGTTAAATTATATTGATTGACAAAGAAAACATATGAATGAATGATATACATGTCGTATTTTAGGGAAAAAACTTTCCTAAAACATGGGGTGTTCACCCCTGAATTAATTACATCAATAAAATTTTAAATATATCTTACTAATTGAAATAGATATGGGTATCCACAATATAGTCATGAATCATGACATAATGTATAATTTTATATGAACTCTACTATCTTAGAGGAGAATATGAAATTAGTTTTTCCTTCATAATTCCAATATATTTACCTCAACTAATTATACAAAATATGGTTCATTAGAGGATATAAAGAACTATAATTTTGAATTATTTCTAAGATCAGTAACTTGATTTTCCTATGAAAAGAAAATATACGTTGTTTATCGACTTAAATACTGAAATGGTAGATGGAAAAGATTATTATTATTTTCATTATTAGAGCATGAAAACTATATATTTTATTTTATATCGACACATTTTCAACTATTAACTGAATGAAAAATTACTAAAGTAGAGAGGATATCCTTTTATAAATAATTCAATGATTAGTTTTATCTTTTATTTATAGTCATTAATTTTAAAAAAAATTATTAGTTTAAATAACATTGTATTACAATATCATATGAATATGTAAAAAAATCCCATGGTTTCATAACCAATGAAACATTTATTACTTCTTTAGTATTGAGTTACTTATAAATTATTTGGGTGAAAAAACTTACATTATTGGGTATTTGGACCCATACTATGGTTTTTTTAAAATGAATTTTATCATTATAACTATAAGGAGATGTGATCATGGGATTATTTTTAACATTAGATGATATTTCCTAGATTAAAGTTAATTCATTACTAATACCACATGAAATTCTAATAATAGAAAAATATATCAATCCAAAAAAAGTAACTTCTTATAAACCTTAAATAATATTTTTATTACATTGACACAATCACTAGGTGATTTTATTGGTAATTAAATATAAAATATTTGAGGTGATGAATCGATATTATGATCGAAAATCCATGAAATAAAAATAAGACATCAAAATATTTAGAATGGAGGATAAGTGTACCTTCCTCTACTTAATTATCATAATGCACTTCAGCAGTCATCATTCTATATTCACTTCTTTATTCCCTCTATTTTTTTGGATTTGTTATTATATTATCCTCATTGAACCTTATATTGGGGCATCTATTTTCATAATTACTGAATTCATTTCATTTGAATCATTAAATAATGGGTTCCGTATTAGTTGGGAGTTTATTATCCTCTATTGTAGTCAACATCCTATATGTCCATATTCAATAATCATTAGATTTAAAGCCAACCTTTCCACACTTCAAATATATTACCATTACATTTTGGTAATTTGTAAGGAGATTCATCTCATATTATTGACCTGTTGGGAATCACATCTTATTTTATCCATGATCTTTATTATCTAAATTTACATGAAAATCTATTATTCTTTTATTTGGTGTATTTGAAAAAATTTTAGTTTCAAGTTGTTAATCATAAATCAATATAACTTGTTGGGAATAACTGTACTTTTTTTTCTAACCCTTATGAACTTTGATTACTTTTTCGGACAACCACCACATTATATATTTCACCCAAAGTTCACATGACCTCTCCTATTTCTATGAATTTCATAAAATATTGTAAATTTAACAATGAGGCCACTTGATTTAGTAGTCATATAAAATAACAAATTTTAACTTAGAATAAATAACTCAAGAAATGACATTTATACACTAACCTATTCATTTATGGTGTTAAATCTTTCTTATTCATTTTATTTTTCATATTAATTTCTATAAATATACCATTAAAACGTATTCAAATCCTTCATAAATGTTTATAAGGAGTAAAAGATTCAACCAAATCATATCCCCTATGAGTTTAAAATGAGGGGTTCCATTAGGCCCCCTTTTTGTGCACTGAGTGAATATTTTGTTAATTACAACAATTTTTTTTCAAGGATTATTAAACCTAAGTGAATCTGTTCTAGAGCCTATATCTAAATGTTTTCATCTATATAGAGAAGTTATTTCTAGTAAGCCTCTCACTTTATACATTACTAAAATTTCATAATTTTCTCCGTTATCTATGCTTATCCTTGTGGTTTTGAATCATTTGTTCTAGTCCTCACCCCTAAAATAACAAAACCTCACTATGATACCTACAAAAGCACCCTAGTCCTGCACTCCTAGAACTGGTACTAAAAAAATATTCTTTACACATCATATTTGAAACCAGATGAGACAACTATATCTTAAAATGTATAAATTTCACATCATTTCCATAATTAAAATATTATATATCATAATAACTGCCCAATCCCATAACCTATTGGTGTAGTGTCTCTGAATACTAGATACATAACTAACTTGTTTTAAAAACATTATTTAATATATATAAGAAATATTCTTCACATATTCTATCTAAATAAACATATAATACTTATTTTTATTCGTCATAACTTGAGTAACGGAAACATAAAAAGGGTGGGTTCAGATTCTCAATACGGGTAAACATTCATGTCATCAATTTAATACCATAATTGTGTATAAGAAAAACATTTGGGTATGGAAACATAGTCGAATTACATGAAAATATCCTATGAAAATTATATGGAATTAAATGCGGATCATAAATAAGGGATCAATACAAAATTATTTCTACCAATCATAAAACATGATTTATAAGCCAATAATATATGACCATGAAATTTTAAAAATGAATAACATTAAAAAAATGTTCATAATCATAAAACAAAAATGAAATTAAACCATAAGGACATTTATCACCTAAAGGATTATGCCATACACATTTTCATAATATAGGCTTTGGATAACCACCAACGTACCTTGTTATAATATGTATTTTTATCAGTGTACCATTGGGATTGGTATTTCCACCCATGTTCCGTTGGGCTTGGGATAACAACCCTTGTAACCATTAGTTTGGGCTCTCTAACCATGTAACCTTAGTCTTTTTATGACCAACCATTTACCCATTTCATCCAAAGATGTATAAAACTATACCCATTTAATTGGAGGGCTATAATATTCCCACCTATAAAATAATGATAAACCATACATTTCTATTCCATACAAATTTTAATTCATTAATAATTCCTTTATAGATTAATTAACAAAGGAAAATATGTATGTTTCATGAAAAAACCAATGAGAAATTATTTTAATCCATCCATTGAAATAAATTAGATGGAATCATTAATGAATATACCCATTAATGCATAAGAATCACTATAAGATGTTTAATTAGTTAAAAATTTTTAATTCAAAAATTAAATATTTATTTTGAAAAGTAAGATGAAATAACCATTACATTTTTTATTCCATTAAATTTAAAATAAGTTTTTTTTTTAAAAATGAGATATAAATATAGTTGAAAAAATTTAAAAACTTAGAGCATAATTTTCTTAATTAAAAATAAAAAATATAGTGGGAAAATGGATCCTTATGAAATACATTTAAAATGAATATTCCTTTATTTTTTTTCAGATAATGTAAAATTTGTTGTAAAATTATTGTGATAAAAAGTTAAAAGTATATTCCATTTTTAAATAAATTAAATTAAATTTAAAAATAATTTAATAAATAATATAAGTAGTGATAAAAAGGATAATAAAATAAACCTAAATAAAGAATATGGACATGGATTAACAGGATCCATGATAGAAAATTATATGTAAGGTTAGATTATTTTACATGCTTAACTTTGTGTGACACCCAAACCCAAATCATCAGTCCAAGATGATGTTCCATGTGATCTCATGTAGACTACCCATTATAAAAGTGGCTTATAAATAGTTTTAAGGTTTTAGAGGTGCTGTGAGGATACTATAAGCTTCATGATTATAGACATACACTAGAATACAACAACATATACATAATACAACTAATAAAACAATGGAAAATAACATTAATAGATTCTATAACATATGTTGTGTCAGGATAAACAATGGTAAAACAAATAAACCCCCAATGATGAAGGTCTATAAGTATAATTAATAAAAATAGAAATAAATGAATAAAATATGGAACAACAGTTTTCAAAATTCTAATCTGGTATTTCATACATCTCCAAACTCCAAGCTCCTTCGAAACATGCCACAATTCCCCTTCCATTTATCATATATCTGATTATGAAGTCTTCATGTGCAATGATATGCCCATGAATGGTTTGATTATAAACCATGTAAGACACCACCAATGAGTCCTAAACACAATTTTAAATGTATATATTTGTTTATTTAATGATGGAAAGTAAATTCACATTCTTACCTACAAATAATTATATAACAAAACATAATGCACTAACAAAAATACCAAGAATCCTAACAAGAACTACTTTGGTGCTATGCTAGAATAATTTCATAGGTAGTCGTCACATGGATTAGACCATGCTATATCTGTCTGTTACACCTTTGATTACAATATAAGTTAATCTTCTGAGGAATAAATACATTCCCATATTTAAGTTAAAATATCTCCCATGACCCCTAACTATCCTCCAATGGAATGTATGCTTGGAATGCCTTTAACAATGGAACTCTACACATATAAAAGGATGTTCTCCATACAGTAATCATGTTGGACTATAGACTTTGTTCCAATGGTTTATGGAATTCTCCTCCCAAGGGATAATCACATTCCAATCTATGGAAATACCCATATTGTATATAGAGTCAAAACAAACGAGTCAAGTATCCCGTAGACCCCTCCTGGAAACCTACTAAGTCTTTTTAGACCACTTGTCAACCTTAAAACTGAACAAAGGTTCCAACAGATTATCACAACCCATAAGCAAGTAAAGAAAAAGTAAAGAATAATATATAAAAAAGTGTATTACATAGGCTATGAAATAATACATAATCAAGGGACAATAAATCTGGGAATAATCATGGCATATCAAATATTCCCAAGATATGAGATAATAAACAAGTAAGGGACAACATAGCAAGGAACACCCATGATATACCAAAAAAGGTATCTTGGGAAACCCATTTACACCAGCATTCCATATCATGAAAGGGTCATTACACTAGGTACATAAACATAATCCAATCATTTCAAATAATTCCATACAAGGGACCAAGATGGTAAGGACATTCTAAATTTACGTGTTGATGCTAATTTACAAGATATGTTGTGGGAAGAAATCTAGGTCATGCCTACACACCGACTTTCACTAGAAAAAGACCCAATCAAACACTTTAGATTTTCTAAAATTAGTAATCATAAATTAAATCATTCCATGATATGGAATTCAAATAAACTTACCAAAAGGGATTCACCGCATATGGAAAATCATGGATTAATATAGGGGAGGTCAAAAATTCTCATTATACCGAACTAATATATTAATCAAGAAATAATAATATACTATATTTGGGTATAGATTCATAGATCAATCCAAATCGCCTTTGATCTATAATAAATTGAAAATAAAGAAGTATAATTAAACATTTAACGGATAAATCTTACCTTGATGGATGCCAACAGATTGATATAGACTTCAATTAACCAAGAGTAGCGTAGGATGAATTATAGAGAACCAGGGGATAGCTATATAAGATATTTGGATGAATTAGGGTCAAACTAGGGTGATAGTTAGTCTAATAATAAAATTATAAGGGAAATAGAAAGACACCCATAATGATTCATGATTTTGGGTGGTCTCAGCAGTAAGTGACACTACCTTTTAGCCAAAGTTTAGTATCTGACCAGATGGTGCACCTAGGATGAATAAAGGTATTTCACATCAGTGAACATAAAGATAGTGGTATCTCACTATAAAGTTTTTGGGATTTATTGATATTATGGTTTTGTTTCTAGAAACACCGGCTGGCTGATGCACCACACCGGTAAGATAATTTCCTTATTTTAGACACTATGCATCCCACTGAGCCTCCATCCTCTATTTAATTAACTCTATGAACCTTTTACCCATATGAATCACATCTAAGAAATTTAATTATCCAATATCCAATATAATTTAAAAAAACATACCTTCAAGGTTAAAGACATTACAGTTCTCCCCCTCTAATGAATTATCACCCCCTAGAACTGTCTACATTGGTCTTGATCGAATAACATTGGCCATTCCACCTAAACATAAAACTCACACACCATAGTATACTTTCAAACATGACTTCAGTTCTATATGTCTATTTAAATTAGTTCTATCTTACCTCAGATAATATTATTTTTATAGTCAATGATCCACACTGGGCACCCCATGAATGAGTCACCTAGAGCTTTCTAAATATTCTTAATGTCAATCACTTGAGAATGATTATGAATGTAACACTAAACCTAAGACACATGAAACACATCACACATACCTCATAACTGTGTATGAATATCCAAATGGTAAGATACTATTATGACAGACTCTATAATCTTAAACGACCCAAAAAATCTTGGTGTTATATTTCCTTGTTTCCATAAGTGTCAATCCCTAATAATGTACTTACCTACAAGAAGAATTTATCAGATATAATGAACTACAATGGTCATCTCCCCTAATCGGGATATGATATTTTTATACACTGATTGGTTACTAGCCACTTCTATATTAGTTACACTCTCTTAGAGGTATCTTCTACCAATCTCATCTCCACAACGACAGCCTCCCCAACTTCATGCCAACATAGTGATGAGAAATAGTACCTATCATAATGAGTCTGAAAAGATGAAATATGAACTGAATCATAGAGTCTATCATTTTAAAAAATCTAATAAATGGTTTGTTGATCATCCCAAGATCTTCTAAAGACCAAAATAAATTCCCGAAACATATCATTTAATATATAGATCATCCTCTCTGACTATCAATCAATTTGAGGATGATGCACTGTACTCATTTCTATCTAGATGCCTTAGTCATTATGTAATTCCTTAAAGAAACCTTATGGGATACTTAGGTCCACATATGAAATTATTCTAAAAGTAACTCATTTTGGGAATACAATCTCCCATTTTTATAGCTTTTCTGTATCATCAACTAAAAGGGTATGTTCAATCAATAAGAAATGATATTGTTTTATGACTCAAAAAACTATAACCCAAAACACACCATGAATCCTAAAGGTCCTTGGTAACCCCATAACAAATTGCACCATCACAAAATACCAATTACACATAGGCCCCATAATTGGTTGAAAAAAACCAAAAGGATACTGATACGTGACTTTGAAACTATCGAGAGTAAGTCATCTTGAAACAAAACCAACAATGTCCCTTTTCATAACTGGCCACTAAAGCTAAAAAATTTAGAATATATATCTTTCTCAACCCTTGATGCATAGTCAATTTCAAAAAATGAAATCTCTCATCATCTCCTCTCTAAAAGAATTTGTAACTACTATCCACCCATGAAAGTAAATCACATCTTCATAATATGAGGACCACAATTGGAATGAATCATCACCCACCAAGTTCTCCTGCATCACTAATCACTTAGGATATGACACCTACATAGCCTTAACATTGTTCACTAAACAATAGGTGATTAAAAAAGGTAAAAATATCAAAAATTCATGATCCTTATATGAATCCACTATCCACTTTTCGATAAAAACCATTAAACATTATTCCTCATGTGAATGACTCTCTCCAAGATCCAACATATTTGAAAATTTCCTAACGAGAGTATCATAAACAACATTAAATTTATTCATAACATTGTCTATATCAATGCTGATTTTTTAAAAATACTCCAATGAATTATATTTCTTTAAATTCATATCCCATAGATATGAGATGTTTCCCAAGATCATTTGGTCTTTTTTGATGACAATTTTTTTTGAAAAAGAGATAATCTCACTAACCCTCAAGAGCACGAAAAAAATCTACAACTCCAATCCATGTGTATAATAGTTTCTTTCCTTGTATAATAACTAACATGACCCATAATATACTAAATGATACCTATAAAAAAAAGAAATTCCCGACCCAACACATAAGGAATCACAGTACATTGAATATAAAAAGATAGGCTCTGGAAGAATAAAAACTAGAATTGTTATCAATATCCTCCTCAACTCTAAGAAATCCTTTTCACATTCATCAATCCAATTTAACTAAAATTATTTATTAATTATATTTTTAATTAGCATTTCTAAATAAAATATTTCCTAGATGGGAAATCGATAATACCCCACAGAACAAAGGAGGTGCATGATCTCAAACACGTTCTATATATATTCCCAAGACAACATAACCTCTACATTCTCTATATCCATTGAAATACCCACCACATAAATTACATGCCTGAGGAACCACTCCTCCTGAATCTAAATGTTCCACTTCATCATTTTTTAATAAAACTGATGTCCTCGAAGTGTACTTAATAAAATCTACAGGGTCCAAGAATGCATATCAAAATTCCTTGGATTTGTCAAGATATTTTCCATGAATAAAATGATGAAGGAGTCAAGATATAGATTATGAATCCTATTTACGAGATTGATGACCGCCAAGGAAGAATTTTCAACTCACAAGTCAGGAAAAGATACTCATACAGTCTATACGTACTACTAAAAACTGTCTTGGGAATATCCTCCACTCTGAAACATAATTGATGGTAGATTGAACATAGATTAATATTGGGAAACTATCAGCCATTCTGTGAGTAATCAAGTAGATCATTAATCTAGGTAAATGGTATATATTTTTCACTATTACATGATTTTACTTCATATAGTATACAAATATCCATAGATTACCATATGGATTATTGGAAAATAACATTGGAGAACTCCAAAGAGATGTTCTTGGCTGGATATATTTCTTTTCCTCCGAATCGAATAACTACAACTTCAACCTTAATAATATACATGGTGCCATAAAATATAGTGTAATTGAAATCAATTGATCCCTAGTTATAAGATCAATAAAAAACGAAATCTATCTTCCTAGAGAAATACTAGAGAGGAAATTTGGTAAAAATTCGTGATGACAATCGATCACTGGGGAGAAGACAGAGGAGACTTATAATGATTCTTCTCATAGAGTTAAGCCTACTACATTCACCATCATAGCTCCAATCTAGATCATGTTACATCCCATACAACATGATCCATCATCTTACTCATTGGTCAACACAAACCTCTCTTTTCTAGGTGTGGTGAATGATAAAAGTCTCTGATAGTAGTCAATTTGAGATTGATAATTGATCAACTGGTTTATTAAAAATATTAAATAAAAACTAGTCATATATATGAACATTAATACCCATAGATGTTTATTTCCAAAAATAAATATATGATACTTAAGAAAACACTGGTGAAAGTCTACCTCCTTTCCAAAAGGTATGTTAGGAGAGAGAAACTCTGAAGAAAACATTATAAGTAAATCTAAGGAAATTACAAATTATGTAGTATATAACACTTATGAGTCACTAGGGTAAGTGATTCCTGGGCCTACTACTAGAGACCCCTACCTACACCCTCACATGACCTCCCAGTGTTTAGAAATGTTATATTAGAATAAAAGTGATGGAGATTACCCATCCTTCCACATTAGATATATTCACATTACAACTTTGTACTTGATTCAGTAAAGTATCCCGTTCATATATAGTAGTAAAATTTGGGGAAATATATCCCAAAATGGGAGTAGAATAAGAATTATTCTACATCACATATTTTTAACCCTATGACACCACGCCATACTTCTTCTTCATACTAATATAATATGCACTCCTCATAGTACTATAAAGCTTGCTTGTCAAAGCACTAAAATTTGGATGAAAACCTACAAGACTATCTTTTTTATCCCCTTCTTAAAATTCAGGTCACTATAAATAAAATTTACATATTTCATCACGATGAAGCCATTAAAATAATTAATAAACTATAAAATAAGTATAATATCAAACTTCTAAGGATTATACACCTCATTCCTTGCTGAAAGATGAGTAAATATCATAGTTACTTTAAAACTTATAAAGTGATTATAAATTGACATCTTCCCCTATTTAATCTCCATGAACTCCTATTCTTGGTCAAAATTCCACATTTTAGTAATTAAATCCTTGAATAAAAACTCTTTTAAAAACTTTTTTGGTAATAAAATCACACCTTACCTCGAGTCAAATAATTTCCACCAACTATTAGAGGGTCACTGCAGCATAAATATAGCTAGATTTTCCCTTATATGCTTAGAATACCATACCAGATAGATGATTCCCTCAATAGTGTCACCCCAGTATTTAGAATCATGAGAACCACTAGTGACCTAGAATTTCAATGGATAATGATGATAAAAATCGTAAGAATATTCAACTATAGACCTTTTTATTACTCCGACCTAAGTAGACCTAGTCTGTAAGACTCTAGGATGGGCTTGGTTTATTGACCAATCCTCTAGAGTGAGTATATGATCATGTTTTAGTGAATTATCCTACACATCATGTGGCAGAATAGGTGTGTTCTACCTAGTGTTATAATTCTAATGTCTCTAAGGAAAAATTTTCTATAAAAACCAAATGAACTCTTAGAATACCTCTAACAAATTTCTTATGAGTATAACTTAAGAATTAATAAAGAAGGAATGAAATATTTTTAATTGAAAACCTATTATAAGAGATTCCAATACATAATGTATAACCTTAATAGTTCTACCCAAGGCATAAATCTAGTACCCCAAACCCCCATGTTTGTCATAATCAGACACACAAACAAATATATATATCTGTTATCAAAACATGAAAAAGTTCAACTAATGAATTCTAGCACATATATATCACAAAAATTGGGAATATAAAAATATCACTGAAAATAAAATATAAAAGGCATTTAATTAATGTGTTGTCCCAATCCAATAAATTTATTATATTATTGTTTTAATGTCCAAAAATCATGTTCATCATCTTCATCATGTTAATCATGTTAATATTGTTAATAATATTATTCATATTTACGTTTATATTCATTTTAATCAAATTTACATTATTAAGAAATTATTTTTTCCTTACCGTAACATAGGTTTTACTTATTTATATTTACAATTATATAAGTATCAGCTTACACTTATGTAATGTATGAAAAGTCTATTTAATCCTCACACAAAGTAAAAAACCATTCTTGACTTTACATAGATAAAACTATTAGTTCATTCAAGATAACATCAGTTATAGAATTATAATATTAGGAGGAAAATGTTACCTCCAATACATTTTGATACCATGAGAAGAGTTACACTACTACCAGTTATGCTGTGTGACTGTTAGTTATAAAAAACTACCATAAAAAACTCTTCACCCCATAGACAGTTTTTCTACCAATATAAAAATTTGGGTACCACCTGTTTTAGGATTATATCACCTGTTGTTGTTTATACCACTACCTTCATATCTTCTATCACCATTTGTAGCTGCTACCATTATCTCTAGATCTACTATCGTCTGTTGTAACTACCACCACTTCCACAAGATCTTCTACCACTAATTGAAGATGGTACCAACATTTTATGCTGCTATCAATTTTTCTAGTTCAAATTTTATATGGCTACAGAAATCACACTATTTTCATATTTCAGAGTGTATATTTCTAAAATTAAAGTTATGTTTAATTTATCATATAACTAGTTTATAGTATTTGATAGAAATTAAAAGTACAAGGATTTAAGAATGATTATTTATAAAAATGACATTGTTGCATTGATGAAAACATTTTAATTTTAAGAGATATATCTCATTAAGAGAATTTATATTGTTTTATTATTATTATCATGAAATAAATTATTAGATACTTGTAATAGATATAAAGATAGAGGGACCCCCCGTACATAAGGGATGACTAGTTGGATATCTGATCAATTTATCTTTCTTAATATTATCTGGATAGTTCATTGCATATTGAATATAAAAAGTGTTGTATAATTTTTCATAAAATATTTTTTTTATAAAAATAGAGATTTGGAAATAAATATTTTAAGTTTCCACATGGTCAGATTTAAAAACAATAAAAAAGAACAGTAAGAACATTTCCAGTCATCTCCTACTTGATTAGAGAAATAATATATACACAAACAACTCTGTATATTTCTATCTTATTCTCTGTTTATTTACATTTTATATATTCCTAGTTCACTTTTTACATTTAATAGAACAATCAAATTTGTGGTCTTAAAGAATTACTCAAATACTCTCTTCTTTCTATTCATACTTATACTATCTCATGAGGAACCATGGAAGAGGTAGTGTATTGACTGAAATACATGTGTGTATTTATTTTATATAAAAACCCATTATAGGTTTTAGATAATTTTTATATTTCCACAAACAACTTGGAAAAACGTTATTACCAAGTTAAGAGGACTAGTTATTGTCATGATACTAAACTTATTATTTTATTTTGTTTTATGTTTTTATTTTTTTTGTATATTATGTTTCATATAAACTATTCTCCATTTTCAAAAATATATAAAAATAGAACATTGATTGTCAAATTTAATAAGTGTTTCATTAATTGTTTTTGATACAAGTAAATTTGTTTCAAAATTTAATATGTTGTTAAAACTTGTTTTAATTCAGTTGTGATCAAATTCATGAGAAAATATTTGAAAATATTAAATAATTTATTTATAATATTTTAGTTTACATTTTTTTTTGAATAATAAGAAGGATATTGTTTTTAATTTTTATATATAAATTTTAATTGGATATTCAATTCTCTTCCTCTTTATTTGTTCACTCTGATTAATATTTGGTATTAGTGTGGGTTTTACTTCCTTTAACTTTGATAATCTTTTTTCCTAAAATTTCATCATTTGTATTTATTATAATTTTATTTCTTCATGTATTGATTACCATATCAATATATAGGATCTTCTATTTCAATTTTATAAGCATGTGATATAAAAAAAATCGAAGTGAAGGATCTGACTGATAAACTCATGATGTACGAAGATTATTTGGAAGTGAAAAAAGAAGATGATGAAACAAAAATTAAATCAGATGATTTCAAAATATATGAGTTATGGTGAAGAATAAAATCAAATAAGATTGTTCAAGTGAATCAGATTCACCCTCAGATAGGGAATAGAAGATGAAATAAATATCTATGAGATTTAATAAGTTCTATAATAATAATAAATTCTTTATTAAGTTAGACTACATAGTAAATAATGATGGAATGTAAAATAGGGAAAAATAAAATTAACAAGGAGAAATTAATTGTTATGAATTTTTGAGGACATGTAATATCATAGAATAATTCCCAAAACTAATGTTGAAGAAAAGGTTTAATGATAAAAGGAGAAGATAAAAAAAAGATGCGAAAGAAACCTGGAGCACCTATTAGGGTAGTTAATGTGAGTGCAACTCATGTAAAAAAGAACAAACAAAAAGGTAAAACTTATACTTAATGGAAATAAAATCTGATTTAACTAAATTTAATTCATTTAATGATATACCTTTGTAATAATAATGACTACTAATGAAATTTATGAGTATTTTTCTATTCTTGAAGATATTTTGAATGAGTTAGATGATAAATATAGAAAATGTATAAATTTATCATGTTTTATATGTATCTGATAAAAATTCTATGTCTATTGAAAAAGAAAATAATTACCATTTATTAAAAGAGAACAAAAAACTTAAAATTTTAAATTATAAAAATTAAAATGATCTTGAATGTTTGAATAATGGAAGGGAAACCTTTATTAGGATTCTCAGTATGTATACCACACCGAAGTACATAACTGGGATTGGATACCAATACAGTCAAAAGAGGAATTTTTAAAAATAATTTTTTTTCAATATCATGATCTTATAATTATATAATAATTTCTTATTCTAGTAGACCTAATAAGGTGTTTATTTCTAAAATTATGATGTCTTCTTATCATAATGCTGTTAAAATTATATTAATTTCAAAATCACTTATTGCTAACTTCTCTAGACCTAAGAAAGTATGGGTAGAAAAATAAATTTTTATTTAATTTTTTAGATGATTTTTTTAATGATTACCAATAATAACTTATAGTATCTTGATTGTGGATACTTAGACCACATTATTAGATACGACTCAATATTTAAGATCTTTATAAAGGTGTATAGTGGACATGTCACTTTTGGGGAAATAATAAATGGATAAAAACAGTACTTGGTCAAATTATAGACATTGATTCTATTTTATTTTATAAAGTCTTAAATTTTGATAGTTTAAATTATAATCTTCTCATAATATCAAAACTATGTGATGTTGGTAACAAATTTATTTTTTAAAAAAATTCTTGAAAAAAATAAATTTACAATCAGGATTTAGTATTTAGTACTTTACATAATTATAAAGATTATATTGTTGATTTAGAATCCTTATTTTCTTAAAAAATAACTTTCCTAAGTGCCTTTAATAAATAATCTTATCTATGGCATGAGACAATTGACCACCACATCTTTATTTTTCATATAATGGTTTTCCAATGCTTCCTTCCAGGGTTGTGCATTGCATGTGGTTCTTTCCCCACATTCCCTCTTTGCAAAGGCAGGTGGCATCTATCACCATGGTTGGATATGTTGGATCTTTGATCGAAATAGGATGACAGTATTTCCATTTCTTCTTCCACAGATTAATATGTGGATATCATTTATTAGTCTGGGTATCCCTCATATATTTGAGTCAAGTTTGTGAAACTCATTCCTGATGTCATCTTGAGGTGGACACCAGTTAATTACAATACTTATTTATTGACTTGGAAGAAACTTGTGGTCAGAAAAAATGGTAACATTTGGCATGTCTGAGAATTACTATATGTTGGGCATGATGCGAATCTATGATGTCTTTCGCTTTTGAGGTCGGATGAATCTCCAATATGAGGCATTTTGGCCATGTAACCAAAGGCAACCCATGTCAAACATGAGGTAGTTAATTTCAAGGTAATAAGTAATTTGAGGATTTTTATAATAGTAATCCCATGTTTAATTTAAGGTGTAGAGGATTCATATGGGTCAAAGGTTTAACATCTCAAGGGGGAATGTTGGTAGTTATGTGTAACCTCAGGAGGGTGGGGGAGAATTCACATTGTAGGGTTTGGTTATGTGTATCCCTAGGGTGGGATTTGACACCTGAGATTTTGTTAAGTGTATCCCATGGGGGAAGATTTCAAACTAGGGATTTGGTTAAGTGTGTCCCTAGGGGTGGGTGGGTGGGTGGGGGGGGGGGTGGATATTTCACACATGGGATTTATTAAGTGTGTCTATAGAGAGGAATATTTCAGTATTTAAGAATTGGTTATGTGTGTCACCAAGGGGAAAATTTCACACTTGGGGGTTTGGTTAAGTGTGTCCCCATGGAAGAAGATTTCACCGATGGGGGTTTGATTATTTGTGTCCCCATTTGGGAGGATTTCAAACTTGAGGGTTTTGGTAAGTGTGCCCCCAAGATGGAATATTTCAAACTTGGGGGTTTGATGGTAATGTTGGTGGTGTTGGGATTGAAACCTTGGGAGGTATCCCATGTTTATTGAGATATTGGGATTGAAATGTATGGATCTTTCCTATGTACCCTATTATTTTTAGAGATCTAAATCCATATGGATCTATTACACAATTTATGTTCATGTAAAAGGATTGGTCTATGTAGATTAACATCTTGTGGTAAGGACGCATGTGTCGCTGAGGCAGCATCAATGAGGGGTGGTGTGGGGATTATTAATGGAAGTTGACCATCCATTATTTTTTCATCCCATGTGTAGATTTTCATCACTTTCATCGAGAAGGAAAGTGTGGAGCTTACACATGGTATCTTCCAGGTGAAAGAGTTTCATCCCGTGGTGGGGAAGGATAGTGTTGGGATTACAAAAAAGGAGTTTCCTAATGTAGGTGTTTCATCGCATGATTGAAGTGGAATGGAATCTCATATTGATCTTACATGAGGAATCCTATGTTTATTACATAGTTCAGGGATATACTTTGAAATTATTGACTACATAATTCTTCTTATAATTTAATGTTAGAGGAACAAGACATTGAGCTATATAGTTTTTCATCATGCAGCTTGGACGTGAATGGGGATTACTCTAAGGGATACCCAAATTCTTCTAAAATCAGAGATGTTGTGATTAGGGAGTATATATATGGTCTTCCTAGGTGATGCTAGGAGAGACGATGGTATTATTGGGGATTATGTGTGGGAGTTTTCTTGGTGATGATTAAAGTAATAATGATTTGGTTGGGTCTTATGCATGGAAGTGGATCAAATGTTTCTAGGAGAATAAAGGATGTTGTTAGGGAATACATGTGAAATCTTATCAGGTGTTTCTAGAAAAAACAATTATGTGGTTGGGGATTACACATGTAATATTCCTTTTTTTCTTCTTGGAGTAGTGATGATGTGGTTGGGGAATATGTATGGAAGCTTCCTAGGTGTTATATGGAGAAGCAATAGTGTGATTAGGTATAATGCATGGAAGATGTCTAGGTGATAATAAGAGTATATATGGTATGAATAGGTCTTATACATGTTAAATTGTTGGGTGATGTTAGGAGAAATTATGATGTGGTTGGGACTTATGTGTTGAAGTTGCCCAGGTGCAGCTAGGAGTAGTGATTGATTGATGGGGTATTATGTGTGGAATCTTCCTGGGTGTTTCTAGGAGAAATTATGATGTGGTTAGAGATTATGCATGAAAAATTACTAGATTATAATAGGAGAAATGATGATGTTATGGGACTTACACATGGTTGTTGGATGGGTATTTTTAGGAGCAACAATGATGTGGTTTTAGTAAGGCCTATGCATAGAAGTAGCACATGCGATACTTTGGATTAGAGAAGGGAGAATTGACTTATGATTATTATATGAGGAATCTAATTCACATCATATGAGTCACAAAAAAATTATTACATAGAGAATCCCATGTTCATTGCAAAGTGATTGGAAATAGTTCTACATCATATTCATGGAAATTGTGTGTGGGGATTACACAATGATATCCCTATTCTGTCTTCCTTATGTTGGGTCATGACGGAATCTCATCCCATTGATTGGTTGAGGAATATGAATAGGTATTAGACTTAAAGAGAAGGCCTATGGGGAATATTTTTGGGTCATATCATGATAATTACCCGAGTTATATTATGATTTACAAATAATGAATCCCATTTTTTTCATAGGAGGAATCATATACATGAAATATAGTGTATTGTACACTTTTAAGTCATATAGTGAGGATGATAGATTTTTTTATTAGGATCATGAAATAAGAACTACTAGAATTTAGACCTGTAGCCACAAAACTATAGCCACATAAAATAAAGACCGTGGCTATATCTCACTGATACCCACGTCAGTTTTATTGACCACATAACTAGCCCACCCTGCTTCCCCTTTCCCCTTAACCTCGAGAGTTTCCTATCCACACTAACCTTAAAATCCTCCTCCTTACCCGCAATCCTACTACTCTTCCTTCATCTCCGACATGACCACCCCACATCCCCATGAACCTACTTCTCTGACGCGGCTCTAACACAGTTCTGACACAAATTCGATGCAGTTCCGATGTGCCCACCCAAACTCCCGAGATCATCCTCATTCAACCAGCGAACCCCGAAGGTTTTCCTCTACTACAAAGACCCCATATACCCAATTTCTCAATCAAACTAATACCTGACCTCATCATCATCCTCCTCTCTTGATTTATCACTAACCCTATTAGGCGGACCATAGAAAACCCCCCTTCTGCAATTTCTCATTCCAAATCTATGCATCCTTCTCTTATATCAAATTTAATATGAATAAATAGTTAATGTTCCCAAAATTTCCCCTATAAACTAATTTTTATTCTACTATAATATGTGTTTAGTTAGTAATTGAATTGTATTTATTTCATGAACATTCAATTTTTATACATTTTATACATGATATTGAAATCATGATACTGTTTCCTTATTCTCCCACTCTAGTAGGAACAATAATCCTTCCATGTAAATAGAGAAAATAGTTTGAATGTTGAGACTTATATCATATAAGGGGAAGGGGGTGGGTGAGGGGGTGGGGATGGGTGTGCATGGGTGGGTAGTGTGTAGGGGGTCATGGGGGTTGTGCAGGGGGTGCACGTGGTGGGAAGGGGTGTGTGTGTGTGGGGGGGGGGGGTTAGGGGGTGTATAGGGGAAGGGGTAGTTTGGGGGGGGGGTGTTGGTGGCAAGGGGCGTGGGTGTTTTGGGTTTTGTTGCAAGGTGAAGGGGGATGAAAGGGGTGTGTAGGGGGTGTGCATGGGGTTCATGGGGGTGGGCAGGGGGTGTATGGGGTTGTTAGGGGGTGTGTAGGTGGGGGTGGGTGGAGGGGGGTGGGGGTTGGTAGGTTGGTGTGTGGGGGCTATGGGGTGTTTGGGGTAGTGTGAGGGGGTATTCTGGATTTTGTTTCACGGGACACAGGGGTGAAAGGTGTGTGAAAGGGTGCATGGGTGGGGGAGTTTAGGGGGTTCATGGGGTGGGAAGGGGGTGCATGAGGTGAGTGGGGTGTGGGTGGGTTGGAGGGTTTTCAGGGGGGTGTGCGGGGGTGTGGTTTTCTAGGTTTTTTTACTGGGGGGTTGCAATAGGGTGAAAGGTGTGTGCAGGAGCGCATATGGGTGTACAAGGGTTCATTGAGAAGGTATTTATTAACCATAAAAATATATACATTTTATATTATTATGTATCATCATTTACATACAGATTTTATTCCTAACCTAATAATGTAATCTTACCATTAAGTAATAACTTGAAAAGAAACTATAGTACATACTCAATCAGAACACCCATTAGAGATTCAACATAAGTTTTTGATTTTATCATTCGAAATGACAAATACAAAAATGTAATAATATTCTACAAATTTAATTCTTCTTCCCTATTTGAACCTTCAAATATTACACAACAATAGTTACTTCCTTTGATAGGGAATAACTAAAGAATTGATGTGAAAAATGTATTGTTACGAAGGACTACCCACAAAAGAGGAAGGACAGACATCTTAAATGGAATTCATAATAGTTTGGGTGCCCTAGATGGAAATGACCAAGTTGATGAGGGAAATTAAAAAAAATTAATTTTCATTACATTATAAATTAAATAAGTATTTTCAACTCAATTGATGAGTGAATTTTAACAAAAAAACCTTTATTAATGATAATATTATTTAGTATTGAGATTTACATATAAATATGAATATTATTTATTCATTGTTGGTTATGGATTCATGTATCATATATCATGTACAATTGACACACTAGTCACATATATATAAGAATTCATTATATCTTATTTCTTTTCCCACTATTTCCTTACAAGCGGTTTCTTATGATGAGGCCGGTTCAATCCACCACTATCGGAGACAGTGAGTTCAACATTGGATTTAGGTATGGTTTATTCCATTTTTAATCTTTGGAAAAATATTAATTTGGGATTTTGTAATTTTTGGGTTCCTTATATTTTTGTAGTTTGTTTTGGATCTCAAAGAAGTGGATTCAAGTCACCATTGATGAAGGATTACATGTGTATGCACAAGCAGAAATATACATATATAAGTCCCCATTTATATAAATTCAATCTTGTAAGTTTGAATATATATATTGTGGATAGGTGTGCTTATATATAGATATGAAAAATGCATAAATGTGTATGTGTAAGGTGGTATATGAAAGTATAAACATATATCTAAAGACCCCCTTGTGCATAATTTCCCATGAAAATTTCTACATAGGGGATAGGTGTCCTGATAGACATGTGAATTTTCTTATGTGTGAAAGAGGAAAAAATAAAGATTTGAGGTTTCGTCATCAAAATCAGTCCACCTTGAGGTTGAGGTAGGTTCACTATACCTAACCTTTAATTTGAATTCTATAATTGCTGGATTGTTTTAAAACATTGTTTCCATATTTTCATGATTGATTTAAAAAATGGGATTCTAATAACCCCTAGATTTGTCAAGGTATAATTTAAGAATAATATAAGGCTTCTAATTTTGTCTTTTAGTAAAATGAAACTATGATAAAATTTTATTAGATGATTTGAATCTACATATACCGTGTAAAACAGAAGGACTACCACTTGACCAAAATGAGGGAAATTTATTTTTACTGTTGTATGTGTGAAATGATACATTTATCTTAACATATATCTTGTTTGGGTTACTTTAACATAGTTTATTATAAAATAAAGAAAAAACATGTCATGAAACAAGACCATTTAAATATACCATACCCTTGGATAAATACCATCCAAAATTAACATAACAATGACATTCTATTCTAGTTATAGGTCCTTTAAAGAATATTTAAGATTGTATAGGATTAAAATGGATTAAATATATTGTCCAATAGAATAAAAAACTCATCAATTTCTATCTTATGAATAAACATGAATCTGCCTTCAAGTGGTCAGTATAATATTTTAGCCAACTCGATAGAATGAAATGAAATTTCCTTCACCTTAGAGATGATAGTATCCTCATTTTGTGAAAAAATTAAGTGATCATTCTTAGGAAACATTAAAAATGACATGAGTATAGATACTCCTCCTACTAACCTAAATGAAAATTATTGGGATATTCCCTTTGGAATCTTAGAATTCCTAGAGTCAGGATACTCCTCTTGGTAGCCTAAAATTAATTAGGCCAAGGTATGATTTTTGGAAGTCCAAAATCCATTAATCTAGAATATTCCTCTTGGAATCCCTAATTTCATAAGATAAGATACTTATTTTGTAAAACAAAAAACCTTTATTTGAGAATCTCCACCAAGAAAATTATCATTGTGTATTTGGTTCTTGTTTCTTAACCTTATTGTGCAATTAAATGGTTTATTATACATGGACATAAAGTACATAATGTGGTCTATTATATGTGACCTAATTACTCTACATAAAATAAATATATATTTATGAGTTCAAAATGAATGGGATTACTATTATATGTAATGTTCTCTCCTATATTCTCAAACTATGAAAGAACCATTATATTTTATCTTATGTAGCCTAATATAGTGAGATGAAACTAATCTAAGGAAAAAACATAGTTTGATTAATGTTATAATATGAGAAAAAATTAAATCTATATCCACATTATCTAATCCTACTGTGAATACAACATTTATTACATTCCCAATACCATTTAAGAATTTAGGCCTAACACTTAAGGATGGGTTCTCCCCTATTAGCCCAGCACTATGATGTCAAAAGACTTTAGTCAATAATTATTCTTGGTAAACCAAAACACCATATGTTGACTATTCCTCTCAGCGATACAGGAACATGGAGTCATGATTCATCATTTGGTGATAAAAACATTGAGGTTATTATTCCTATTTGTAATATAAACACCTTGAGCTGAGATTATCATCTTGTTATCCATATGCCATGAAGTGAGATCCACCTATCAAAATACCCCCTTGCTACCCATTTTCGAAAGTAATAAGATCAAGAGTTGGTCTAAGAGATACTTATCACATTATTCTCCAGCTTATATTCCCAAATATTATACTATTTTTTATAGGATTTATCTAAATAAAAACTATTGGGAATGTTTTACAGACATTTATAACATAGAACTATGGCTATTTTGGAATGAAACCCATCTTGGAGCCATTCCCACCCATAATGGGATGATATAGTTGAAGAAATATGCACCTGACATCAATTAGTTTTTATACCTTCCCTAGAACTCCTATATATATAAATTTAGATTCCCATCCTAAAACTCTTTATTTAGCGAAAATAATTGGGTATTGATCACCAGAAAACCCCATTGCATGGGTTCCTAACCACATATGATTTAACAAATTGGGAATTGATCATCATAGTGACAATTATCCTTGTTTTCATTCCATAATTCCCATTCACACATGTGACCCACCTAAGTAGTCAATCAGTCTGGTATCAATCATCAGGGTCCCAACCACCTGAGCACTAGTAATCCCTTGTCACATACCTGGGTCCTCATTCACGACAGTCACCTCTTTGAGTTGTATTCTAAATATGAGGTAAAATTAAATGTGTAAATGTATATATAGAGATGAATTTGTTGGTTTGAGGAATCCCTGGATAAATTATTTTATATAAGACTATTTTGAGTCCACTTATCTAGGAACTTGTATGTTTTATTTTTATGCAGCTGTCCTTGAAGGATTTGAGGTAGTTGTGCTCTTTTTATGAGTTTTGTTTTAATGTTGAAAATATGGGATGAATTTATGAAACTATGTTCTATTATCTATAGGTTAAAAGTAGCAGGAAACTGTAGGTTTGTTGGTTATAGGATTTGAGGAAACTGTGTGCAGGTCTGTGGTTTGTAGGTTTGTTTTTGGAAGGTTTGTGGGTTGTAGGTTTGTGGTTAACTGCTTTTTTTTTTCAGGAAGCCAAAACTTGTAGCCACTATTTTAAACCATGGTTATAGATATAGTGAAACTGTTTTAAACCATATATAGAGGTTTAAAGCCAAGTTTTTAAAATCTGATTGTATCTGTCTATAAAATTATCTATATCCATGTTTCAAATTGTGAATATAACTGTGAATCTAAAGCCACACTAATAGGATCCATAGTTCCCAAAACTATATCTATTACCTATATCCATGGTTTTAGGATCTATATCCATGGTTATAAACCATGGATATAGAATTAATTTCAATTAGTGGAAGAATATTACACTAGATACATGAGAAATATCATTCGTACCACTTGAGGCATCATATACTTTCCAGATAAGGAAAACTACAATTTAATGCCATTTATTGAGGAATACTAGGTGCATGATTCCTATAAAGGGTTGCTGTGGGACTTACACAAGATAATAACCTTCTTGTTTAACCTAGAATATGAGTCTAACGATGGGGTTTTATGGATTTCTTGAGGATAATTTGAACTAAATTTATTAAATAAGACAAGTAAGAGAACCTCAAGTCATGGAATAAGAAAGAGACTAAGAGGTGTATGTCGAATCTAGGTTATTCTAGGAGGGCAGAGAAGTATCATAACTCATTTTTATTATATGGGGTTGATGTTGGTGCTATATAGGGTGAAACATAAATTTTCCTCATTCTGGGAAAAAGCTTTTGTGGGATGACTCTCCATTATCATTGGGTGAGTGAAAGTAGTGAAGGGATAAAGCCTGATATTGAGGAATGAAGATTGGTAGTAATCTTGAGTAGGGGTGTGGGGTTGCATATTCTATGGAATGAACCAATAGGCATGTGTCTGAACACTATGTCATGCAATTATGAACTTGTTCATGCAACTGGGAAATATTTCATGTAACTTTTATGTTGTGCGAAAAGTAGTTTTCAAGAGGCACGACCTATGAGTATGTTTTTTGGATGAAACTGTGTCCAAATTTTTTTTGAGTTTTGCACAAATATTGTTATGTAAATGTTTTTAATTTTCACAAAATTGGGTTCCCCAAGGTGAAAATTGTGTAAAAACATCCAAATTATAAGTCAATACTTTGAGGGTCTTCACTAGGTAATTTCATGAATGGTTTGGATTTTGTTGTTGGTCATAGAGTACAACATTGAGATTAATGAATGAGAGCTTTGACACTCGATTCCGAGAGGCCCTCCTCTACAATAAAGATATTAAGAAATATTTATATTCATTTTTTCTATTCTGTGCATCATAGCCTATATTTCACTACTTTATAGAGTTGTCTGAAAATGCCATTTTTTGGAGGATGGGTAGTATATACATAGAGAATCTACATTTGAAACTACCTCTATTATGAAACTTATTTGTGCTCCCATGAATGGGTTGTGCATAGTTGTGGAATGTTGTGCTCAATTTCATACTTTTCTATACAATCTCCCCATTTGAATGTTTTTAAAATTCTAAAATTAAATGACCATAAATTTTGATCTTTAAGTCTGTTTGGGACCCATGGAAAGTCAAATTGAAGCACGAAAAATGAAATATGATCCACGATAATGTTCTTCAGAATATGGTCCTTTATTGGATACATTTATCAACACCAGTATAGATATAATTAGAAATGTTTTAGTTAAGGATATTATTAAACTAAAATTACAAAAGTATAATGTTATAGATTGATATTTTTATAGAATAATAGTATGTTCAATAGAATATATGACAAAAAACACCAAGATTAAATGACCATTACATATTAATAAAACTCTTTTAACCATTATACCATAGGATTAAACATGTTTTAAGTAAGACAAACCCAAGGTAAGCGAATTCTTAAACCAATTTCCATTCATTAGGATAACCTTGTAATTCATTATTTAAGTGGTAATAATTTTTTTTCATGATTAATATTGTTTATATTCTGTTGAATTATGTTTATTTATTGTGTATATACAAATTCCATCCACTATATTAAGTCTCTCTTCAAGTATATGATATATGTAAGGGTGTTTTCTTTTAAAATCTTTTTTTAAAATTTTGTTTTACAAAATTTAGAAGCAATATTATTATGCAATTATTCATGTTGTAATATTATGTTTTGGTTAATGTGAAGGGTTTATAATGAGGGGTGGGTCCTATATCTCCCACCAATGAATTAGTTATGTGAAAGTTGGAAGTCATCCGTATGGTTACTCTAAGTGTAACTATGATGGTTATACAATAAGATATCCATGAGGGTTACATTGTAAGGTATCCATGAGAGTTACTAATTATAAGGTAGCCGAGAGTGTTACAAGATTATGTATGTAATTTCCCAAGATACCTTTGTTGTTTTATTTTTGTTCTTCATGTTTTGTGTAAATCTTGTGGAAATATCAAGTTTCACAAAGTAAGTATATATGGGTGACAAGTATGTCTTTTTGAAAATGATTTTATACATTTACAAGTATTTATGGACTAATGTTTTCTTTCCATATTTTTATATACCTTACTAGTATTTTTCTTCTCATCCAATGTTTTTAAATTATTTTTATAGGTTATAAGTTTATGTAAGACAATGAAGGAAAACAAGTTAAATTTTACGAATATTTCTCAAAGAAAGCATGTTTTATTTAAAATGTTAAATATTTTTGAAGAAAAGGATAATATTTTTGTGTTTTCCACTCTATATAAATGTGGATTGTTATGTTAGTATTATATTTTAATTCTATAAAAATATAAACTTTAAATATCCTCAATGTGAAATAAAGTGATTTCTTGACAAAAATTCAATATTATGGAATGTATTAAGGCCAGGTCCTTATAGTTGGTATCAAAGGATTTTTTTAATAAATTTTAGGGTTAGGATGATGTTAAAATATTAATATAAATTACTTTACACTATGTTAAATTTTAAATGTTATAGAATTTAAATATTACCATGTTTCTTAGATATGATTGTTTAGAATGGATTTCTGTAGAAGAAATAGGGAAGCTAAAGTGGAAAGGCACCGAAAGAATAATATACTTCTGAATTTGTAGACTAGAATGGTAGGGATTGGAATAGAAATGTTTGTGATAGTAATGGATCAAAATTCATATGCAATAAATGGTGGTGGAATATATTCATGAGAATAACCAGAGGTAACACAATGAAACATGATGATAATAGAGAATTTCTTGAAGAAAGACCCTCCTATATTTAGTGGATCATCTGACCTAGTAGTGGATGAAGGATGGATTAAATTACATGAAATGATATTAGATATTATGAGATGATCATATAATCAAAAGGTATGTTTTTCCATCTATAGTTTTGAAGGTTAATAAAAACAGTGGTGGTCAATGGTCAAGAATATCAAGGACATAGATGAGATTCATGACTTATAGTTGGATGAATATAAAATTATTTTCCTTGAAAAATATTTTCCTATGGTGGTTTAGACATAGGATATAGAAGAAATTACTTGAATTGATTAAAAAGGAAGAATAATTAGTTTCCGTGTATAAAGAAAACTTTTCTTGACCGGCAAGGTATACTGCAAATCTTATTATAAATCTTGATACAAATATCAACCATTTTTACATAGTATTAAAGAAAATATATCAAATGGTATTGGATTACCGTGAGTTCAAAAGTTATGAGAGACTTGTCTGAGGTGTTTAGAGGGTAGAAATAGAGTTTTTTGATGACTATGTGTATATTTAAAAAAAAGAAGTGGAATAAATGGAAAGTGATGGATAAGATTCAAACAAAGCAATATAATCGTAAAACTTCTAGTTTCTAGTTTGTGAAAAATGTGGTAAAAAGCACCTAGTACCAAAACCGAGAATTTCTTTTTGATGTGTTAATTTGGAATTATGTCCAGATATTGTAATAAAAATTGTTCTAAGACTAATCCTGATAAGTAAACTATAAATTATTTTTAAATATGGTGAGGTGGGTCATTATAAAAATTCCAAACCAATGAGAGATCAGAATGATACAAAGAATCCAGACTATAAGTAGAAAGGTGTATTGAGATTATTTGAAACTATGTTAGCGGAAGTTGGTCCATCCAATGAAGTTGTATCGGGTACCTTGTTTTTTTAATTTTATTTTTCTAAAATTTGGTTTGATACAGGGTCTACACATTCCTTTATTTCTGAGATATTTTCTGGTAAATTGGAAATATAACTTCAGAAAATGAGATCATAACTTATTGTTAAAACATCAGGGGGAAATATTATAGCAAATAATAATTATAATAATATTTATATTGTGGTATTTGGAAAGAATTTACCTACATACATTGTTGTTTCTCCCTTAGTATAGTTTGATTCCATTATAGGTATGGATTGGATTTCTATTTATCATGGAAAGATTTGCAGTGGAAATAAAGTAGTTGTTTTTCAGAAAATGTTTCAGTTTGTATATAATAATGAACACATACAATTGATAACATATTAGGAAGATGAGAAACTGTTGAAAGATGTAAATGAAATATATCTTGTTCATATTGTTGAAAATAAGGGAACTTTTCTGATTAATGATGTTCCAGTGGTAAATGAATATCTTGATGTTTTTCTTGATGAGTTACCCAGTGTTATACCCGATCAGGTAGTTGAATTCACAATTGACTTAGTTCCCAATGATATCCAATTTAAAATCCCCCTTATTTAATGGCTCAAATGGAACTTATTGACTTTAAAAATTAGTTGTAGGAGTTTCTTGATAAAGGATTCATTCATCTTATCACTTCACCATGGGGTGATCCAATATTGTTCATTAATTAGAAGTATGGTTCCATGAGACTTTTCATTGATTATATATCCTTGAATAAAATCACTAAGAAGGAAAATTAACCTTTTCCTCATATCGAATTCTTGTTTTATCAGCTCTTGGGACACCACATTTTTCAAAGGTTGACATGAGGTCTGGGTACCATTAGTTGAATGTTAAGGAAAAAGACATCCTGAAGAATGCGTTCCATACTAGATACATGCATTATAATTTTTATGCTATTTGGGTTAACTAAATCACCTATTGTATTCATGGATATTATGAATATAATATTTCATGACTTATTTGATAAGTTTGTAGTTGTGGTTATTGAATAAATTTTGGAATTTTCTAAAAGTAAATAAGCGCATTAAAAACATCTAAGGTTTGTTTTTCAAACATTAAAGGAAAATAAAATGTATGGAAAATTCAGAAATTGTGATTTTTGGTTGCAATAGATTTATTTTCATGGGAAAATTGTACATAATGATGGAATAAAATTTGAAATTCCAAAAAAAGTGGTTTATGAATGACCAAGACCTACAAATGTTACAAAAAATTTGTAGTTTTCTTGGATTAGAAGGTTATTGCTGATAGTTTGTTAAAACCTTTTCACGACTATCTATCATTCTAACTAAGCTAACATGAAAATGGGTTAAATTTATTTGGACAAAATAATGTGATGTTTATTTTTTGGAACTCAGGAAGATATTGTTGAATGCTCTAGTTTTTTATATTCCTTTAAGAAATGTTGATTTTTTCATCTATAGTGATGCTTCATTGAAGGGATTTAGTTGTGCTCTGATACAGAATAATCAGGTAATAGATTATACATCAATACAACTAAAACCTAATGAGTTAAATTATCTCACACATGATTTGGAATGAGAAGCTGTGGTTTTTGGTTTGAAAATTTGGAGGAATCATTTTTACCGAGTCAAATGTAAAATATATACTGAATATAAAAGTCTGAATTATAAATTCACTCAAAAAGAATTAAACATGACACATAAAAGATGATTTGAAATTTTAAAGTATTAAGATTGTATGATCAATTACCATCTTGTAAGATAAAAAAAGTGATAGATTATTTGAGTATAAAACATCATGCATCATTAACTATGTTATTTTTGAAACATGATCCCTAGATTAATTATTTGATGAACTTTGGATTAGAAGTTACTAGTGTAGGATATAACTCTGTTTTTTTTTGGTTTCGGTGCAGTCATCGTTATCTGAAAGAATTAAAAAGGTGAAAAAGGAAGACTATGAGCTATATAAAATGGTAGAACTTTTTAAGATAGGTATGCTTCTAGAATTTAACCTTGATGAAGATTGTGTTTTAATATTTGGAAAAAAATTATGTGTGCATTGTGATTCTCAGATAAAGAAATAATTATTGTATAAAGCTCATAGTTCTGCATTTTCAGTTCATCCTGGCAGCACAAATATGTACAGATACCTTTATGAGTATTATTGGACGGATATAATGAAAAGAGATATTGAAGAATTTACTATTAATTGTTTAACATGTCAAAAGGTTAAAGAATAACAGAAGTTACTAATGGGATTCATCACCATTTACTAATTCTAGATTGGAAATGGGAAAATATATCGATGGACTTTGTTGTTGGACTACCAAAGACTTATTGAGGTAACAATGATATCTTGGTTATTACAGATAAGATGAATAAATCTTCATATTTCCTTCCTATTCGAGATAAAATGTGTTTGTATCAAATTTCTGGACTATACATCAACAATATTGTCAGGTTACATAGAGTGACTCTTTCTATTGAATCTGAACAGGATCCCAGGTTCACTGTAAATTTTGGGAAGGGCCTTCAGATTTTGTTGGGAACATAATTAAATTTTAGTATATCTTTTAATCCTCTATAAAATGGGAAGTTAAAATGAAGGATGTATAATTTAGAGGATATTATTCGAGCTTTCTCAATGGTCTTATAGGGAATTTGGGATCAACATGTTTCTTTAGATGAACTTTTTTATAATAATAGTTATTATTCCTCTATACAGATAGAACCTTTTGAGGTATTGTATGGGAAGAAATATTGGACCCTTGATTTTTGTGATGAAGTCGGGGAAAGGATGTTGACTGGAATAGAATTAATAAAATAAGTGGCTGAGAAAGTGAAGATGATCTAGAATCACACGACTATAGCTATAAGCAGGCAGAAAAATTATGCAGATAATAGGAAGAAATAATTTTTTTGAGGTAGGTGATCATGTTTTTATAACAATCTCACCATGGAAAACTATTATGAATTTTGGTAAGAATAGTAAGTTAAGTCCATGGTTAATTGGACCTTATGAAATCTTAGAGAACATTGAACCGGTCTCCTACCACTTATCTTTGACTCTGAGTTTATCACAAGTACATAATGTTTTTCATATTTTGATGTTGAGAAAGTATGTTCCAGATTCATCTCATGTCTTGAGACCAAAAGCAGTTCAGCTAGAGGAGAACCTTTCTCATGAAGAGAAACCTCTTCAGATTCTTGATCGTAGAGAGAATGTATTGTGTAATAAGGTTATCCACCTTGTAATGGTTTTGTGGAGAAACCACATGGTGGAATAACCAACATGGGAATCTGAAAATGATATGAAGGAAAGATACCCTCACTTTTTTAATAATTAAATAAATATTTGCAAGGGAGAAATTTCCAGAAGTTGGAGAGAATGTAACAATCCAATGTTTTAAAAATAAATTGAATTTCTTGAATTTTTTTACGGTTATAGTCATAAACTATCCATCAAAAATAATTTTTTCGCTTCTATGATTTGAGTTTTAAAAAAAAAATCATCTACAGTTGTGATCAGAAAGTTATTTGGAGTCTGATAGAACCAACCTATTTTTTGGTGAATAGTTACATGCCCTTATGAATAGTAATTTGTATTATTATTTTATTTTATTAAGGTTATAATATAAGGATATCTTGATTAATTTTTCATGGTGATATAAAATCACTTATAGTTTTAAATTTTTTATTTTTTTAATAAAATATGATTTTATTTGAATATTAAATTAATCATATTTAGAAAATTATATTCAATAAATGAACTTCATTTTTGAATTCTATACATATAAAAATAGTTAGGGTGATGTTTTTTGATTTTTATGAAATATTTGAATTTTTAGTGAATAGTGAATTTCTATAATTATGAAATATGATAAATAAATGAATTTATGAATCATTCGTGAGTCATAGATGATGTAAGTGGAAATTTTTCAGAACTTACATGAAATTATTACTATCATTGGTCACATGAATCAATAATAATCATATCCTTGAGAAAAAATATTAAACTAATGATTAAAATAATGTAAAACCCCACATTTACTCTACTATAAATACCACCCTCACTCCCTATTCCTCTCACACCACCCAATACTTGGGCCTTGTCTATTTTCTACCAAATACCCTTCCCAAGGATATTACCCATGTCTAAGACCTTTTGGTCTCATTGAAAGGAAAAAACCAAATTCCTTTAGGGGGATCTCAAGGCAAAGAGATCAAGAAGTAAAAATACTCTTTTATTTTCATGTGATTTATTTCCAATTCTTTTATTTTTTATACTATATTATACTCCCCTTATCCAAGAGGAAATAAAGATCTATAATATTATATATTCTATATGTAATCATATTTATGAAAAAATTCACCAATTTACTTCTTGTCCCCCCTTATTATTCAAAAAATGAGAACACCATCTGCGATATGCCAATTTACCAAAATCCTGGGGGATGTGCTTTCAATTTATTTTTATTACATAAAATATTATTATAAAAACATTTTAATGGTTTAATAAGATTTTAAGTTGTATTATATGACATATATTATGTTATGGAATTAACAAATATGGATAATATTAATGGTATATGATGAAACAAGTTCGTGATTATAAAAGAACCACCAAAATGATCTAAACAGATATCACTAAAGATTTATCTAATGATTAATCATCATACCATAAACCCAAAATGATTTATGTAATAATTTAATAGTATCGAAACATAAAAATAACATTTCAATCCACTTCCGTAATTTCATTTCCATACAACAAGGAAATCAAACACAATCCAGCCATGGAAATCACATAAAGAACACACTTGAAACAATGGAATGAACAAAATACTAATAATTAATGGTTGAAATGTTGTTATGAAATGATCATATAAGGTGTTATAAACATGAATATGTTTATTTAAGTTATTAATAACACTATTTTAACCATTATAAAGGAGTTTTAAACATGATTTAAGTAAGGAGAACCCACGGTAAGAGAATTCTTAACCCAATTTCCATTCTTTGGGTTAACCTTCTACTTCATTATTTTTGTGGTATTAAAATATTTTGTGTGATTAATTTTGTTTATAATACATTGAATTATGTTTATTTATAGTGTATATACATATTCCAAACACTCTATTAATTCTCTCTTCAATTATATGATATTTATATGTGGATTTTCTTTTAAAATCCTCTTTTAAAATTCTGCTTTACAAAATTCAAAAGCAATGTTTTTATGTAATTATTTAGATTTTATGATTATTTTATGGTTCTTGGGAATTTTTTATAATGAAGGGTGGTACCTATATATCCCTAAAATTCATTTGGTATTTGTATGTTTGAGGTCAACCATATGGTTACTCCATGTGTATCTACGATGATTACATAATAAGGTAGTAGCGAGAGTTACATTGTAAGGTATCCATGATGGTTAAAAATTATAAGGTAGATTAAAGGGTTACAATATTATGAAAGTAATTCCCCAAGATACATTTATGATTATATTTATGTTATTTGTCTTTTTTGAAAATCTCATGAAAGTCTCATGTTTTACAAGTATTTATGGACTAATGTTTTCATTCCTTTTTTTATATCCATTACAGATCTTTTTATTCTCATCCCAAGTTTTTATACGATTTTCACAGGTTATAAGAATGTGTATGAAAAATATGGAATCCAAGTTAAATGTTAATAATATTTCTAAATGAGAACATGTTTTATTTGAAATGTTTTATATTTTGGAGGAAATGGATACTATTTTTGTGGTATCCTCTCTATATAAATGTTAAAGGTTATGTCTGTATTATATCCCAATTATCTAAAAATATAAACTTGAAATGATCATCAATGTTAAAGGAAGTGAATTCTTGATTAAAATTCAAGATTATGCAATGTAATAAGGCCAAGTTCTTATAGTTTTGGTTAATATGAATAGTAACTATTGAAAATTTATCACCTCGACAAAGGATAAATTAGGTTAATCTATGTTAAAAACAGGTGTTAAGGTCACCATTATTCATATTAACCATTATTGGATAGAGGTATTTATATGATTATCACATAATCCTAAAAATTTTTAAGGCAAACTTGTCCATGAAAATGACCAATATAATATTCAAATCAAATAAAGTTACAAAATATTTCTTTCTTAGTTATAAAAATAACATATATGTTCAAATATGGAAACATTATTATAGTGAAAAAATAATAATGGTTATTTTGTAAATAATTAAATTATCCTCATGATTTTAATTTATTTATAATCATTATTTATTAGATAATTACCTTAAATTCTTGCACAGTGCAAATACAATATTTGTCAAATTAATAGAAAAATAAAATAAAATAATTTTAAAAATATTTAAAGTAATCATTTTTTTGAGTTATAGTGTTTCACGAATTTATTAGATAAAAATAACATATTAGTGATATATAAAAGGATTATATTCATTTTTTATATTTTTCTGAGTTTCTTTATTGTCAAATTAGTTAAATATTTCAAAGAATGACATGAATGATAAATCATAGAAATAATACTTTAATAAATTATTTAAAAATTATAAAAAAACTAAAATAGTACAATTAAGTTAATTTATGGTCTAAAATTTTATCCCTTTTCCATTTATGGGTCAATATTTACATTATATGTAAAATTATAACCCTTTATGTTTGAAATAGTCATTACTGTGGTTAAGGTTAAACATGGTTAATTAAGCGGTTAAACAAAAATACAATATTTTAAAAAAATAAACTTATAAAATTCTTTTGGTTGATGATATTACAACAAAATAAAACTTTATATTTGAATATATGGACATTTGGAAGCATTTTTATTTAGAGTTTCTATATTGTAAGTTAATTATTTAAGAAATTTCAAAAGTACCCCTCACCTCAATTTTAAAAGGAAACATCCTCTCATCCCCATTTCAATCATTTTAACCCATATAACTTGACCAACCACTACAAAAATCCATCCCCAATATACTCATCAAAATTATATAGGTTCTTTTATTCCTAGAAGACCATCCCTTGGATCCTTAAGAGGGGATATAAAGGAGTTCGTTCGAAGAAGAGGTAATCAGTTTAATTGAACAATTTGTTTTTTAATTATTCTATTAACTCCCCTAAATCAGTGGTATTTAAAATAATATAATAAATTATGTATCCAAAATGTATTTAAATATTATTATAGTGATTTATTAACCATTATCCACTCTCTTTCACCTGAAATGGAAAGTGAAAGTATCGCTTGTGTATACATATAGCTTACCATCTCCACATAGCGGTACAATTCAATTATTATCACCATATTTTTTTGATAGATGTTATGAATGGATTAATATTTATATATGATATTGTTGAATTAAATATAATTTTTTAATGTTAATATAATATTTAATATTTTACCATCCAATCTGTTGGGAAATGATAACGTCGCTCATGCGTACGTATATATTACCACCTCCACGAAGTGATGTGAAATGTTTTTCATTTTCTTTACTGAGATCATAATAATGATAAATTTAATGAATATATATGACATATATGACATAATAATTATTATTTAAATTCGAATTATTATTTACCTTTCTTTTATTCCATTCATTTAAATGTAAAAACCATGTTCATTCATGCGTACGTACATCCTACCATCACAATGTACGGTGAAATTCATTTTTATTTATCTAAATTTTATCGATAAATCTAAATATACAAATAAGAAGTATATATGATATATATATATTAATCAAAATTATAGTGATTATTTTTACAGGATAAATTTACAAGGAACGAAACCACTAAACCTAAATTCTTACGAAAAATAGAATGAGTTAACAAATGGAAACAATGATTTTAAAAAGAAACTATTTATAAATGGGTGCTGATATGTTATAAAGGGATAATATATGATATAATAAGGGTTTAAATGTTTCTAGTATATAATTATAATAAATTTAAATTAATTATATAATAGGTTAGAGTGAATTCCAAACAAAGGGAACTAAAGGTAATAGTTTATCTCCTCAAATTACAATCTTCGAGAAATATGTTATGTCATGAACAAATATTATTTTATTAGTTTTATATAAATCCCTTTGAAACATGATACTATGATCATCATTATTTTCATGATATTTAATGTTTAATTTTAAGGTATTCTGTAATGGGGTTTATGATTCAAATTTTACCATTATAGTAAGGGTATTATGTTATAATATCATTATTTAATCAAGATTTTCTATTATTAATTTTCATTTTTAAAATATAATGGTATATATTTAAATAATCCCCTGAATTTTAATATCCTATACTTATTTATATAAACTATATTTTTTTCTTTAATTTTCCTCTCATTAATTACTCAATTGACCGAAAAAAGTTCCTTATGGAAAACTAAATATATTTCTCTATTCAGTTGGAAATGATATTTCCTCTATGTCCATATATTATAAAAATATTTTCAAAAATGTTTTTAATATTATAAAATGATAGTTTAAATTAATTTTTACCCATGATTGATTTTTTACAAAATGGTTTAAAATGGAATCATCTTTACATTTTCCAAATGAGTTACTTTTTAACTTTATAGAAAAAATGTGAATGGGATTGTTTTAAAATGATATAATATTAATAGAGTTTTCCTATAATAATGAAATTTTTTTAAAAGGATTTATTTATAATTTTCCAAGTCTATTTTAAAATATATTTTTTTAATAATATTTTGTGAATGTATATTTTTCAAAAATATATTTCCAGAGAGGATAAGATATTTTTCTCAACATTATTTTGAAGATATTTTAATGGAATTTATATTCGTGAAAGGCAATAAACCTTGATTTAAATTATTCATTATCATGGCTATGATCCAAGGATACTTTCCTTATTTTTTATCTTGATGGTTTATTGTTTTGATAAAAATAAGTTTATATAGACCCTTACTTTTCCACAGGTTATGATATTATGAAATGTTGAATTGTTTATGAAACCTATTTATTTACCACAGGATATGATATTTTGAAATGTTTATGAGAACCATTACTTCTTCAAAGGTTATGTTATGATGATATGTTTATATAGTCCATTTATTTTAATGGATTTTGATCTGATTAATGTTTTATGATTTTGTAAGTCACATATGTATGATTTTTATTATGTGATGGGTGGTCCTGGAATTATATAGTCAACTATTAAATTTAGTAAAAAGGATATCTAATGATATAAACAGGGATACAATGGGGAGTAAACTCAGTTTAATAAGTGAATCTATATATTATGACTGTCCTTTGATTAAAACTTGAATTGAATGATGGTTCATCGAGTGAACCTAATCCACTATGTTTGTATTGGTTGTTTTCCTTGACTACTACAGATATTATTTTATATACACATCTATATACCAAAATATTATTTCCTATTCTAATTTTATTCTCTCATGGATCATGATCTTCGATTAATTTATGAAAAATTTCTTATGAACTTCCAGTCCTATTGTCGTCACTCCAGATTATAGTAATTGATATATAGGTAATGGTTTTCTAATTATACCAATTTTATCTTGTTATGATTATATGATCATAGGTGTCTCCCTTGATTACACATACTATGAATATGATCCCACCCATTATTATATTTTCATTCTGCAAGATATATATAAAAGTTTTACATATGATTTTTCATAAAAGGGTTCTAAATATATAGAACCAAGTGAGTGATTATGTATATATTTTGTGAATTAGTTTTTTAGTTTACATGTTTCCAAAGACACTAAACCATTATGGTTATATCATGGATCATAATGTTATGTATTGAATATTTAACAAAAAAGATGTAATATTAATGTATTAAATCTTTAGACCTCTATAGTTGGTCTCAAAGTAGGTTTTAACTAATATTTTTAAATTATGTTCATATAAATTTAGTAAAAACTCTTGGGATAAGTATAAGTAAAGGATAACATCCTAAAATATTTGAAAGGATGAGATTATGCAGTTTTCCAAGAAATAAATTCCTCCCTAAATATTATAAGAAGATATGGTTTTGAAATAGATGAATCTAAGGGTAATGATCCTAAAAATATTCAGGCGAGTGTACCTTGAACATATTTTTGGTTCATCAGGGGTATTCCATTACTTTGAACCAAGTCTAACACTCCCAAGGGAAATTTTATATTAATTTACACTTTTTTATGAACCTTTATGAAGGATTTGAATAGAAGTTGTGCATCAATCATGTAGTTTAAAACTCTGGTTTTATTGAATTAAAATAAGGTTTTTATAATTTAAAAATACAATATTATGATTTCTTATGATTACCCACTATGACTATTATTTTCCACACTATTCTTCTTTATTTTAATACGTTGCTCGAACTGTGTGGATTCTTGTTAATGCTGATTAAAAATAGAACAATTTTTCTCATGAGAAACCAAATGAAATGGAAGATAGAATGAGAAAACCTATTATTATTCCTAATTAGCTATAATGTTATGTAATTATTAACCCCTAAATAAGTTGTTTTCCTAATAAAATAAAAATTGAAATATGGAGTTTTAGCTGGAGCATATAGAAAAGAATATTAATCATCCTAAGTTCCAAGAATATGGGAAGAATCACTCAAGGGAATGTATCAAAGGAGTGAGAAGATATTTTCTATACATAAATTAAGGGCATAGAAAAAGTAATTTACATTTAATAAATAATAGTTTCATGGAGGAAAATGACATCCATCCAAGGAATAATTTATAGTTCAACGTCACATGTGTGAGGAATATGGGAATTATCTTAGACATTTCCTTAAATCAAGGGTTAAATTCTAGACCAAGTAAAGAACTATGATATAAAAATAATTTAAGTGAAATGTTTAAAGTGTTCATGTATTTGGATTTAAGAATTTTATCAATTATATTATTAATATAATTATCATGAAACAAATATTGATTATTATAAATTATGTTTCCATAAGGATTCAAAAAAACATGTTGAATGGTATCAATAACTAATAAAATTATTAATGGTTAATTATGACAAATAGTTTATTGAAATTTACTAGATATAATTCATGAACTTAAATTTCACTAGTAATTTGATGATAAAGATATTTAGGTCATCATTGATGTTGTTTATCACATTTGGGGATTTAAGAAATATATTCAATGGCCTGTGATTTAACTTGAGGAATATGAATTGTGTTAATTTTATGAATATTTATTCATATTTTTTGTTATTATTAATTTCAATAGAAATAAGATAAAAAATGAAACATTTATTGGAAAGAATAAGAGAAAATGAAATATTAGAAATAAGAGAAGAAGAAAATTTAGAAAGAATAAACCAGTTTGAGGTTAATCCCATATACTATGTATCAATGACCAAATAATAATAACCAAAAATAAATTCAACTAAAGGTATCCTCAATGTAAAATAAAAAATAGACATATCTACTCAAATAGTGAATGATCGTATATATAACGAGTTACAAAAATTATCTCTCCTAATTATGAAATGAATTATAATCTCTAATAAAATTCTCATAGAATATTTTCTAGGATAAATTGATCATTACTGGATCAATAAATACAAAAACATGTCTCTTGATCCTATGTTAATGATCTTGGAGAATAAGATGAAAAATAACAAAAAGAGGATAATATAGTAGAAAACCATTCATGCGAATGAGTGTCTGGTCGTATCTCTTCACATCGCATTCATAATCTACCAGGAGTGGAGAGGATAGCGATGATTAAAAATATATCTTCTCTATAAGAATATTTTAGTTTCACCTCCTAGAAATTGATCCAAAAATTTTCCCTCCAAGTCCAAAAATTAGAGATCATAAATAGAGTTAGGAAACCAAAAAATTAAATTATTTACAAACTTCTAAAATCACAATAGAGGGGGAGAGAGGATAAGAAAAAGAGTGAAACTAGAGAGAAAAATAAGAAATTCCAACTGATGGGTGTCTGAGGATAAATATAAAGCTTTGAATCCAATTATCTAAGAAATAAAATAAAATATTTACAATGATGACTGATAATAATGGAACTCCACATGTCAACCTTCACCATATTATATCCTCTAAATGGTACTTGAGAAAGAAATCTCAGATAAAATCAATTCCCCCACCTGGATTTATTTCCAAGATCAATTTTACTTTTGTATTCATTAGAAATTTCTTTTGTGCACTTCTATATTTAGTCATTTCATCCTAATCATCTTATTATTTTCGTTTTAAAAATCCATATTTATTTTATTAAATGAATTTTCACCTAACTTTCACTATGAATAATCCTCAAACTAATGATTATAGAAAATTTACCAGCTCATCATGACAATCAATAATTGAATTCACTTGTTGAAAAACTCAGATATGTATTTCTTCACAACTTAGAAATTCATCTTTCAAAAATCTTTCTAGACAACCTCAAATGTCTTCCATGACCACCTTAAGCTCTAAAAAAACAATTAGTCACTCATTAAACTTTTAAAAGCTCTAGTTAGAGGATGGATCTTCATTGAAGAATTTCATAAAATGGGTATCATAAACTCCTAAATAAATTCAGATCACAAAATCTAAGTTGGATTAAATTCCCATTTTCTTACTCGACCTGCACATGTAATCATAGAAAACAATGACATATCATCTTCCCATGAGACCTAATAAACATTATATCTTCTTAAACAACCCATGATCATTATCATAAGGCTATTCAATTTCCCTTTCTCTTTACAAGTACCAAACCTATCTCATCCAAACATTAATCATCTATTGAAACACAATACTGTATCACATCATCATAAAATTATGATTGAGTTACGAGTTCATAAATTAAATGTATTGATACAAAATTCACATGAGAACACATACAAGAATTATGAATTTATATCCTCATGTAATGAAACTTCAATTTTCATTTTGGAAGGTTTGATTGATTTCTTGGTTTTACTTCTATGTAAATCTTGGTTGGTGGGGAAATGGTCTTGGTTGGATTACCTTCTCTAACCATGCTTTTATGGATTCTATAATGAGGAACAAAAATTAGTAATGTTTAGTAAATCTTATGTTGAATATTTGTTTTCAAAATGATGTCGGAATTTTTCATATGCCGTTAGATTCACTGGTTTGGAAAACTCAATGGCGAACTTCACCTTTAATAGGCTTGGTGATATTTTTTGTGATAAATGGTTCATTATCATGGTATAAATTGAGCTATATGAGCCGATATGTTATCCTCAGTTCCAAGGAGGAGGTTAGGCTCCCAGTTTTCATGTACCACAGTTTTTGATACCAGGGAACCTGATATATCCCTATATTGTCATTTTGATACGCGATAATTCTCAGAAAAATAATTTACATGAATCCTTTTCAAAATTGGCTACATAGAGTGATTTCAAAATTCCCTAATGTAGATTATTTTGGATATAGCACCAAAAAATCCAAATGATAATTAGAAAATTGATTATAAATTAATTAAAGAATAAATTAATAAATTACATTTTTTAGATTTCATAAAAAATATTTTATCATTTAAGTAAAATAAATTCAAATTAATTAATTTATTAATATAATAAATTTTTAAAGATTAAAAATAAATTCCTAAAAATAATTAACCAATTAACAAATAAATAGAATAGTGAAATGATAAATATGAATAGAATTAAAATAATAATTAAATGGAACTAACTTATAAATTATTAAAAGAAATTAACATTAAAGACAAAATTTATATTATTTAATTAAAATATTAATATCAAAAACAATAATGGGAAACAATTAGGTATTTAGAATATAAAAATAAATAATCATCAAGATATTTTAAAAATATTAATTACACTATTTATAAATAAAAAAATTATTAAAAAATAATTTAAATAACGAACAAAAAAAGTTTTAAAAATAAAACAAGAATTATTAATGAGAAGTTAACTAGTTTACAAAATATACCATGAATTAACCATAAAGAGATAAATAACCACAAATTATCTAATTTAGTTTTTAATATACAAAATTAGTACAGGAAAAATATGAAAAAACACTACAAATAAATACAACACTAATAATCCTGATAGTAAAAAGCGATTCATATAGAAGTTGATATTTTTAGATGTATTTGTTTTCAAGGAAATATTAAATTTCATGTTAGTATATAAATTTGATTTAAAAAAATTTGGTTAGGTTTACGATATTAATTGTTTATATTATGAATTCTTTGTGAGATTAATGATATTTTGGAAATTACCTAATTAGCTTGAGTAATATGTAACCCTTAGGTTTAACCTGCTATTATTTAAGAAGAATGAAATTAAATTTTCGGAGATGTAGGATAAAATATTTTCAATAACCTTTATGGTTAATTAATTCAATAATTTTGAGGTTATTGAGGTTATTTGGTTTGTAGGGTTATTTAGGAAATGATTTATTTAAAATTTTTGTTATTATTTCGTAATTTTTTGAGTTTAATGAATTATTTAAATTTTTATTTATTTTTGGAATCACCTTACCTTGTGAAAAACATTTTTAGTTTAGGAAAATTCCTATAAATTGGAGGAATATCTTAATATACCTTTTCAATCTGTTATAATTTCATTTTATTGCTTTGGGAAAGAAAGTTCCATCATGAATACTAATAGTTTGAGATTAATAGAGAGATTATTGTGGAAATTGATTAAAGGATGAAATTTTACTTTTCAAGTAAATATATTTCCCTATTTTCTTAGTCTAGATTGTAAATTAATTCCCTAACTCTAGTAAAATAGTCTTAAAATAGAAATAATTTCCTATTACCTTCAATTTCTATGAATTTATGGTCTTTTCACACCCCATTATATAATGGCTCTATGGTCATTATCTTTTTAATGATCAGTCACTTTATTGTGATCAATGTTTTCTATCATTATCCATCATTATATGGACATTATTTTTTCTTGCATGTCCATATTTTCCCTTCCTACAAATTTTATCCAATATAGAAACCTAGTAATGTGTTATTCTAGATGACCATTATATTTCTCTTTCACTCTTTTTAAAAGTAAGTTTCATTAACCAGTTTAACGATGTGGGTTTTCAATAAAGGAATATTGAAATATCAAAACCATTATTACCAAGAAAAAAAAATCATTTTTAAGGATGAAATATATTTATGGGGTTTGGGGAGAAGGTAACACCCCAATATTTTAAAATAAGAATAATATGATCGAGGGCACATCCGATATGAAACATCGATTTTAAAGGAACAAAAAAGATTATTATAACCAGTAAAACCTTTCAGTTAAATTGTCTTGTATGGATAAAAATGACTATATATATATAAATGTAGTACAAATAAACAATTTTTTATTAATTATAAATAAATAAACAATCAATTTTAATAAAGTTATATATTTATTTAAAAAATATGTATCCTTCAAAAACCATTATTGATTTTTATGAAATTATTATATTTAATTTTCTCCACTTTTAGTAAATATATTTGAATAAATAAATTCTATTTTTGAAATTTTCATATAAAATATAACATAGGATATGTTTTTGGAATTTTATGAAAAAATTGATTTTTTATAAAAAGTAAAAAATGATGATTTTTATTGAAAAATGCATCCTTTTTAAGAATTAAAGATGTTAATTTATTCTAAAATTGATTTCAATGTAAAATTAGTTCTCTTATATTATTAATTACAATATTAATTTCATTTAAATCAATTTTATTCTTTAATTTAGTATAAAACAATTTTATACAGAAACTGTAAAAAACCATTTTATTTATGCAATGTTTTTTATCTTGACAAACAAAATTGATCACTATTTTGGAATGATTTTAAAGATATATATAAATATATATATAAATATATATTTATTAAATCAAAATTTGTAACCGTCATTTAAAATTTTTAGGCATGATATAAAAATTAATCCAGTTTTATTTTGAAATCTGCATTTTTATGAAAAAAATATCATGCCATGTTTTGCTCACTTATTTTTAAATTACATTATATTAACTATAGAAATTGAATCAATAAAAAGTATTCCATTATTTATAATCAAAAGTTTATAATTTGGTAGATAGAACTCTTTTATTTTTGGTCAATATGCATAATAATTTTTGTAAAATTTATCACCTTAGCAAAGGGTAAATCAGGTAAATCTAGGTTAAATCTAAGTGTTAAGGTAACCATTTTTCATATTAATTATTATTTTATCTATGAAATTCAACCATTATCACCATAGGATAAAAATTTAGTTGTTTATGGGACACCTATTTATGAAAATTAATAATATAATATTTAAATAAAAGAAAGTTACAAAATGTCACTATCTTATTTTTAAATATCTCTTATCTGTTCACATAAAGAAAAAATTGTGCGATGAATGGATATTAATTTTAATTTTCGAAAAAAGAAATTACATTAATGTTTTTAATTTATTTATATTTTTCTGTGATTAAATAACTAAACTAAATTCTTTCACAATGCCTATATAATATTCATCCAAGTAATAATAAATAAAATAAATAAATTTAAAAATATTTAAAGTTATATAATTTGAGTTATTTATAGTGTTAAAATCACTTTTTAAATTATTATAACACGTTAATGACATTTTAAATTTTTATATTCTAATTTAATATTTTTCTCGGGTTTTTAATATCAAATTAAAAGAATAGTTCCATAATTGACAATAAATATATTTTATGGAAATAATATTTTATTAAATTGTTGAAAAATTATAAAAATAGATAAATTGGTAAATGAAAATTATAATTGGTCTTTATTTCATTCATTATCCACTGACAGGTAAATATTTACCTTATAAGTAAAATTATTACCCTAAGAGTGAATAATTCATTATTGTGGGTAAGGTTAAAATGAGTTAAATAAGCAATTTAACCAAAAGATAAGGCTTAAAACACCACTTACCTATCCAAATTACATTTTTTTGATGGGATTAAAACAAAATCCAATATTATATTCAGGTATCAGGATATTTATCATCATTTTTATTTTAAATGTTTTGTTGTAATTTAATATTTTATGAAACTACAAATATTCCCCTCACCTCAATTATAAAAGGGAACCTCCTTCCCTAACTTCATCACACATTTTGAGATGTTTATCTCAATAAAAACCTATGAGAATACCCCAAAAATACTTATACAAATTTTTTAGGGTTTTATTTTTCCAAAAAATCAACTTTAATATCCTTAAGAGAATATCTAAATGGGATCTTGGAAATACGATGTAATCGCCCTGTCCGATCATTTTATTTTTTTACTTATTTTTTTAAATCATAAAAATTTGTGTTATTTATCATAAAATAAAAACTTAAGTATCATAAATATACTTAAATATTATTATTATATGAAACCAAATTTATCTACCTTATTTCTCATCAAATGAGAAGTGAAAGTATCGCTTGTGCATACGTACGACTTCACATCTCTACATAGCGACACAATTCCATTCTAATCCCCAATTTTATAGAAGGGAATGATAATGGATTTAATGTTTATATATTATATTCATGATTTCATTATAATTTTAAAATTATAAAATATTATATTCCTTTTAACCATCCATTATATTAAAAACAATAACTACACTTATCTGTTTGGGTGGACTGTAACCTCCACCAAGAGATACGATTCATTTTTCATTTATTTTTTACTTGGGTGGTAATAAGGATAAATTAAATGAATATATATGATATATATGATATAATTTTTTATTCTATTAAGTTTTATTATTATTTAGATTTTATTAATTCCATCTATCGATAGGTGAAAACAACATTCATGTGTATGTACGACCTACCATCTCTATGAACAGTGAAATTCATTTTTATATATCTAGATTTTATGGATGACTATAAATATATATAACACACACACACACACACACAGATATATATATATATATATATATATAATTATTAATATATTGGATAATATGGAACCCTGATAAACGTAAAAGGAATAAAACTACAAAACCTAAATTATTATAAAAAATGAAACATTTAACACTAGGAAATCAATATTTTAATAAGGAATTATCAATAAATGGTTATTTAAATGTTATAAAAGGATAATACATGTTATTATAATTTTGCAAATATTTTTTATCTAATTTTAATAAATATAAATTTATTATACAAGAGGTTAGAGTAATTTTTAAGCAAGTGGAACTTGAGGCAGGGCTTTGTTGTCTTAAATTTCCTCCTTCAAGACATATGTCATGTAATGTACCTATTTTATTTTATAAGGTATATATACTAACCTTTTACATTTGATATCATGATTATTTTTATTTTCATGATATATAATGTTTCATTTTATTCTATTACATCATGATATTTACGATTCAAATGTTTCCAAAGAGGTTGGGTTTTATGTTTTAATCACATTGTTTAATCGAGGTTATTTATGATCAAGTTCCATTGATTAATTTTTCTGGTATATATATCATGAATCTTATAAATTATTTATCCTCTTGTTATTTAAAAAAATCACATTTTTAGATATTTTTCCCTATTTATGTACTTATGAGACTAAAATAATATTTTAAATTAAAACCAATTTTATTTCTCTATTTAGTAAAAAAATTCTTTCTCTTTCAACCTAATGTTTTCTAATTTTTTTTCCAGAATGTGTTTAACATTATCCTATAATTTTTTAATTTTATTTTTATCCCATTATATTCTTTTTAACAAAAGTATAATAAGGAATATTATTTTCACATTTTGAAAGGGGTACTTTTATCTTTTTAGAGAAATTTGAAAGAAATTTTTTCTTTAAACTTATATGACTTGAATAGAATTTACTACTATCAAGACCAAAAAATAATGTAAATATCACTTTATATGTTTCCAATTTTATTTTCATATAAAATTATTTTAATTATTTTTAATTGAATATTGTGTTTTTCAAAAGATATTTTTCAAATAGGAAAGGATATTTTCCACCATATTATTTTTATGATCTTGTAACGGTATTTCTATTCATCCAAGGTAAAAAACTTGATTTTAGTTATTATTTATCTGTGATATGATCTAAAGGAACTATCTAGATTCTTTATCTTGGTGGTTTAAGTGTATAATGAGAAGTTGATTATGAAACCCATTCCTTTTTGGCAGTTTATTCTATAATAAAATATTGAAATGTTTATGAAACACATTTCATTTCCTTGAGTTATGAAATGATGGTTTTTTTCTTCTGAAATCCATTTATTTTTTTAATTTTGTATTTTAGGATGATTTTTTTATCAAAACCATTTATTTTTAGGTGTTCTATTATGATGATTGTTTAATTATTTTGTACCACACATATGTATATTTTTTATTTTGTGAAGGATGGGCCCAGAATTTTATATCCATTCAATGTATTGGGTAATGATGAATATCTAATGAGATAACCTATATTGGAATAAGAAGGAAATCTATAATTGTAATTTACATTATCCAATACTATATTAATTATGTTTAAATTTTAATACTATGATAGTTTGAGGAGTGAACCAAATATACTATTCCAGTCTTGGTAGTAAGTCTTGAGTACTATAGAAATGATTTTCTATGCTTATGTGTATTCCAAAAAATTATGTCTTATAAAAATTTTATTGTGTCATGGACCATGATCATTTATTATTTTTTAATTCTTGTCTTATGTAATACCATGAATTTTTCCATCGCTCAAGATTATGATCTATGACATGCTGGGCATGGTTTTCAAATGTTTTCTTCGTATTCTCAAACAATTTTTATCATGATATACTTAATTGATCATAAATATATACTGTTTTTAAAATTACTAAGCATATGTTCTCAACCTTTATTATGTTTTATTTTCCCTAGGTAATAAGGAATTTTTTTAATTATGATGTGTCTAAGTAGGGTTCTAGTTATGATGAACTATGTGGGAGATGGTGTAGAATTTTTATGAACAAGTTTTTAATGTATTCATGTATTCCAAGACACTAAACATTTATGGATATAGTATGGATATTAATGTAATATATTGAATATTTATATAATATATGTATAAGAAATGTTTTAGTTTATAATGACAGTTTCTGTAACCTCATTCAAAAAGGGAAATAATATAAGAATTCATTGCAATGAAAGAAATAAGAATTAGATTCTCAACCCTCAGAGTTAGTTTAAATTGAATTGTTTGGGACTTCTAGAGTTTCTATGTTAAATTAGAAGCATCTTGACTTTGTTATTATAGATTACTATTCTAGATATACTTTTGTGTTATTTTTATCTCAAAAAATTAAATCTTGAGCCTATTTTTAAAATCATGAAAATCCATAGAAGATAATTTTGGACATACTATTACGACCTTATAAAGTGATCATGGTTGTGAGTTTGATAATATAGACCTTGAAAATTTATTTTCAAAATATGTATATAATCACAAATTCTCTTCCCATTGGACTCCCATTTATAATTTTTTATAAAAATAAAGAATAAGACCATTCAATAGAAATATTGGACCCTGCTTAATGACTATGACCTACATGGTTTCTTTTTGGAAGGGGATGTCAACACAATGTGTTATGTTATTATCAGAATAATTTTCAAGAAGACTCTATAGGTCTTGTGGAATGGATTAAAAATAAATCTTATTTACTTTAGTGTTTTTTTTCCAAAAGGTATCTACTCTAAACACAAAGAACTATTTGGATAAATTTTCATCGAAAATTAAAGAAGGGATATTCATTGGTTTCTCAACCTATAGTAAATAATCTATAGTGTTAAATAAAATAACCAAAATTTTGGAAGAATCTATATATGTCAATGTTGATGAAACAGATTCACATGAGCCTAAACTATCTTTAGAAAACCATAAAGTTGATCTTTATAACCTGAATATCAATACCTAAAGAAAATTTAGTGACTGTTATGTAAAACAAAATGACTAAAAGTCACCTAGATCCAAGGAGATGTTTGAATTATACCCAAATGAATAAGATCAAGAACTAATTACTTCTATACCCAAAACCATTAGAAATCATATAGATTATCCTTTAGATGCACTTACATAATATATAGATATATTTTCCCATATAGAGAATCAATTAAAAACTCAATTAAACATGAATACCTCTTTTTAAAACTGGAGAGTAAAAATATCATTAAACCTATAAATGATTAAATTTTGCTAATTTATATACATGAATATTTGAATTAGTAATAGAAATATAAAGCTTTGGAACTAGTGGAAAGAATGTAAAAAATCATTACAATTGGAACTAAATGGGTTTTTAGGAACATTATTGTTGAGTCTAGAATAATAATAAGAAATAAAGTTATACTTGTTACATTATAATAAATTTAAGAATAAGGGAATGAATGTGAAGAAAAATTTTATCCAATAGAAAGATATAATGATATTATAATTATTCTTTCTTATAAATAACATTTCAATTTAAAAAAAATCAAATGTATTTAAAGTGTAATTTTAATAATGCTTAAATTTTTAAATATGTTTTTTCTTAATGAATATATTTATTTCATAACCCCCATTTTCAAAATCATAATATCAATGTTACTAAAGCTATTTATGGTTTAAAATAAGCTTCTAGAGCATCATATAATAGAATCATCTCATTTTTTTGATTTTAAAATGTTTTTATAAAATTTTTAACAATGTATTATTATTTATCAAAAGAAATTAAACATATGTTTGTTTAGTTCAAATTTATATTGATTATATTATTTTCGAATAATTTTAAAACTCCTTATATATATAATTTTGAAAAATAATCTGAAATGATTTTAAAATGAGTATAATGGATGTGTTAAAGTTATTACTTTGTTTTTGGATTTTTCAAAATCTGAAATATATCATTTGAAATCAAATAAAACACCAAATAGACTTTTTTAAATATTTTTGAATAGATAGAACTAAAGGTAGTGAAAAAATATTATGAAAAGATATAAGTTAGATCTTGATGAAATTGGAAAGTCACTTGACTGAACCACTAATAGTGGTATGAGTATAATTTTACTATAATTAACTTACAGTGTGATATATATTTTATTTAGTGTGTAATTCTGAGAAACATTTCCCAAAAATTCAATATAATCCCATATACATTCAACAAAAATAATTTTAAAATCTCTAAAAAATATAACAAATTTAGGATTGTTCTGTTCTAGAGGACATGTTTTTGACTTAATTTGTTAATCCTATACATATTTTGGTTCTATAAGTCTTATAAAAAGAGAAATTCAAAAAAATTTATCTTTTTGGGAAATTATCATGTTTCTTGGGGTAGAAAATAGTAGAATCATTTTTCATTGTTCACATCCAAAAAAAATATTTATAGATTTAAGAAGAGGTTTTTCCCTGATTATATGGATAAGTAACACAATACATGATTTTAGATATCAGTTTAGATATTTACCTATAAACTATGGAAATAAAAGTTCTGTATAAATTTATAATAATTACGTTTCTCATTAATGAACAAAAAATATTGATATGAGAGATCACTTTTTGAGAGAATGTTTTCAATAAGGTGATATAACTCTTGAATTCATTGGTTTTTATCATCAGTTAGCTGATATATTTATAAAGGTGTTAAATATTAAGAGAATAATATACATCTAACATGAATGTGGAATGATACATCTTTTTTTTCATTAATTTATTTAATTAATTTGTTTTTGATTAATTTATGTATTAAATTTCAGCAATACCATGGATTGATACTGTGTCTTTATATCAAGGATTGCTAAGTGGTTTGAAAATATGAATTTCTACCGTTGGCTTGATACTATTTAGACGATACCATTATCATAAATACAATTAAAAAAAATTGTATTTTTAATTCTAGAATCATTATTTTCGTAGAAATAATATCCTTCATATTTTAAATTATTATTAAATCCAGAAATGATTCAAATCTTGAATATGAGTTTGAACTAGAATCCTCTTTTTCATGCAACCTTCAAAACTATTTATTTCTATCTTGAACCCATGACCCTTCACTATCAACCTCAAACCCTATAATATATTCTATAATGATAAGAATGAAGCAAGTTGTTGTATCTCTTGATGAGTCACATAATCAAAATTGATCAAAAGGAAAAACATGTATCCCTGTTGAGGTGTTAAATCATCAGCTTGCATTGTGAGTTTTTGTTTTTGAAAAATAAATCAATAATTCTTGGTTAAATTGAAGAAATTCACTCATATATAAAATGATCCATGACAAAGGATATGAATTGTGGTTTTCTAAGAATGATAGACCATTTTATCCTAAGACAATCCCTGATTTATATCTATTTTCCAAGTTCCTGTTTGAAAATAAGAAATATATTATTAGAATTATTTTAAGTAAAAAATAGGTAGATTTTTCATTGAAACACTAGGAAAAGTGACTGATAGTTCCTCATAACGGAGTCACTGAGGACTATTAGGGTTCCTATCCGATTGATTGTTAAATTTTAGTTATTAAGGATATATTTTTGTGTTAACTAGGAATGTTTTTGTGAGAATACCTGCTGCTATAAAACTATATGGTGAGTGAAGACTTATTTTCAAATTTATCAATCAAATTTTGTGTCCATGAAATGAGGATTTCATCATTATGAGAAAATAATATAACCTTTTTCTATATATGATGAGAATATGAGATATGATTAATCTTTGTAGATATCTGACGATGTATATAATGGAATTTTGTAAGCCGAAATCAGGTTCCAATATCCTTTTCCAAACTAATAAAATTGCTTCTTTTTTGGAATCTAGAGGACTTGTTCTTGAATTAGGAGGAAAGATAAAAAATGGTATGATTTATATGACAGTCATGTCACCCTTAGAATAATTAATTTGAATTGGAACATAGGGCTGAATTGATGAGTAGTGGAAAAGAAAAGGGTTTATGGGATATCTAATCCTAGAAAAAACCCTTTAAGGCCAAGATACCTGGTTTTACCAAGAATGGATCTTGACGAGATAATTGTTTATTATTTTGATGAGCTAGTGGAAGAGACAAGTTCTAATGTTGAAGAAAAAATATAGTGTTAAAGAAACGAAATAATACACACCTATTTTTATTGAGGCAATAAAAACCCCTAATATTATTTGGATTCTAAATGTTTAATATATACCATCTGACACATCACATTTTTAACCTTATAATGAAATATTCTTAGAATATGCAGAATCTGATGATACTAAAGTTTCAATTGATGACTAGTTTAAATATTCTACTTCAAAGAGACCTGGGGATATTGTGGTATTATATGATGAATCTGAATGTGACATTTATGATGGAGATGAGGATGATTTGTCTAACCCATTCATGTTTATTTCATAATATAATATAACTATCAGTGGATATTGGTATATTATGTCCCTAAAATGTTTTAGTAATTAAAGATTCTAGAATCCCATTTGAGGAAGATGCTTCACATAATAGTGATAATGATTAATTTTCTAATGGAAAAAAGTTATTGTGATCAATAATGATTTGATTCCCTTATTATGAATCAAATTATGGAGATGATAATAATGATAAGGGATATCAATTATAGCATGGTGTACCTACTATCTTAATTACTGAAAGAGATACTAAGGGATCATCTATAGAAATGATAGATAGAAAAGAGCTACGATAACCAATTCCTCTTGATGTGCAAGAAGTGGAAGCTAGTAATGGAAATATAACTTTACTTATCTAGGAAAGATTTTAAAATTTGATTTATACTCCTCCTTAGAACAATCATATAATTTGAGTGAACCTGGATACATTTAATGAAGATTTATTTTGATTTTATTGGTATGATCAGGTCATCTACCATCCAGGATAGTACACTCAAGAAGAATGATATATCATCGATTTTTTCCTTGATTATATATCATCTCTACACTAAACTATTTATAATGATTGAAAATATGGAAATGGAAAATTTGAAGTTAGTGGAATGGATTGGTGTAATTCATTACACCTTGGAGTAAATGTGAACTGACCAAAAATAGAATAACCTATATGTTCTAGAGAGGATGGAATCACTTTCTACAATAAGAGGTTCTTCTTCGAAAGATCCTCCTCCCTCAATACCTTCCTCTATTTATAATGAGTGGTAAGATCTATTATTAGAGATGAACTGTAGGATGGATTGGTAGACTCCTCTACCTAACACTAGGATGAGGTTAGGAAGATAATGTCACCTGGTAATAATATTTAAATACATGTTAGAGAATTATTTAATGAAGCCAAAAGTGATAGGGAAACAATCACCAAATCCATTAAAAATTATATTTTTAAAATTATTTGTAAGAAATAACATAACTATCATTTTATTTTATTAGATAAAATTTTCAGAATTCCTCTTATTAGAGGAGAATTCGAGGAGAAATTGAATCAATTGAAGACCTTCACTCCCCTACTCAAGCTAATTTTGGAAGAGAAGATATAATATTTTAGAGGAAAGGAGAATGAAGGTGGAGTTATTACTCAGTTTGTAGAGATGAGGGAAATATTTATATACACCACTAGGAAAATAGTTATTTTTATCCTATTATTCCCCTAATATCCTTAGTCTCTATACTTAACTTAGAACATGTTCTGAACACATATATTACTAACAGTCTTTTTTTACCTACCCGAGTTGAGGAAATAAATAATTTTAATCAATTTTCATCATTCATTGTATTAAGACGTCCTAAAAATCCTTCACTCTGTACTCTTGATCTTTATATTATTGTAAAAGATAAATAAAATTTGATCCCACCACCCATTACGATAAAGATTATTCATAATATTCAGAATAGGTTTTGATAGAGATTTTATTTTATTTTATATATTTTTAAGTAATCCTTGGACATTGTTGATTCAATAAAAATCTTATCTCTTTATTCGTATTTGGAATCTTTTCTTCTTTTAATATTATTTACCATTCATATGTTTCCTTATATATTTGATAATCCCAAAAGGGGTAGAAATAACTATAAATGGAATTGAGACAGAAAGAGGAGAATGCAGATGATTATGGAACGTAATTTATTATCAAACTTTATTAAAGTAATAAATTTTTAAATTTTAAACAATTATTTTTTATCATAAAAGTGGTGAAATTATTAGATTAATCTAGGAAATTCCTTTTTTTTATTCTTCTAATATTCACAAATCATTTTCATCTTGTTGATCATGTCAATTGTGTTATTATTGTTAATGATACAATTCATGTTGATCTTGTTCCCTTTTTTATGTAATTATGTTTTTTGGAACTAATATAGGGTTTACCATTTTATCTTTACCTTTATGTATGTATTTTATTATTGTTATGTATGGTATGAATAGTTTGTTTTATCCTTACATAGATTGTAAAAAATATACTTGAACTTTACATATAAACTAACACAAATTCCTTCACGAAACCATTAGTTATAGAACACTTATTTTATATGGAAATTGATATTTCTAGTATAATTTTCTATCTCCAAAAGAGTTTTTCTATTACCGGTTTAGGTGTGTGACCATCAGATGGAAATTTCTACTATCAGAAGACTCTAATTCCTAATTGTTTTTTTATTTTATTGTTGAGAAAATCATGGAATAAACTGTTCAAGGATGGTATTATTATTTGTAGATGATACAACTACTTCTACATCTACTATTGATAGCTGCAGCTGCTACCACTAGTTCTAGATATAGTACACCTAGTTTTAGCTACAACTACTACCTATTGATCTCTTACAACTAGTTAAATCTACTACTACTTCCACCAATTCAAAAATTATATTTTCATAGTAATAATAAAACATCCAGATCTAATATCATGATTTTGAAAAATTAAAATTAAATTAAATTTCTTCAATGTCTAGTTTGTGGTATTTAATTCCAATGGGAAACACATGGATTGATTAATTATTATTAAAAAAGATATATTGGACCATTGAATAAATCATAACATTTTTAATAGATATGGATTAGTATGAGGATTCAAATTATTTTATTATCATCCTCTAGTAGATAATTAGAGACTCGAAAAAGTTATAAAAATAGAGGAACCCCTCATGCGTAAGGTCCAACCAATTAGATTTCTTATCGATTACTATTTCCTACTACTCTCTCACTAGTTATTTTCTCACCGAATACATTAAATATTTTTTTATAAGGCACTTTATTTTTTCAAAAAATAGATATCTATAAACTAACAATCAAAGTGTTCTATAGGATAGAATAAAAGGCAATCAGAATGAATAAGAAGAACATTACTAATCATATCTTTCTTAATCGGATAATGAAGATATACTAAAACACCTATACAATATTTATTTATTCTTCTCTATTTATTTACATTAAGATTGTTCCTAATTCAATTGGTATGTTTAATAGAAAAATATTCTATAGTTTATTTGAAAGTACTCAGATACCCTCTTTTTTACTCGTCTTACTTCTATCATCTCATGAAGAACTATTGAGTTGCATGTCTATAAACTATAATTCTTATATGTAATTGTTGTATATAAAAAGTTGATCTAGATTATAGACTAAGTTTACTATATAATAATGTACTCATAAGTAGGTGATTTCCAAGTGGAGAGGACTAGGTATTATCTTATGATTAAACAACTTTTTTTTTGCTTTGTGTGTTTTTATTTTTTTTGTTTATTTTGTTTCAAAACAAACAGTATTTTTTTTCAAAACTGCAGTGAATAATTACTAGGATAGTTAAATATAATGAGTGATTTTTTAATTTTTTCGATACAAGTAAATTTATTTCTAAATTTATTGTATTTTAAAATAATGTTTTAATAGATTTTCAATCAAATTATTGAGAATATTTTTGAAGATATGAAATTATATATTTCAGCTATGTTTGTTAAATGTGACCTTTTATAAACCAAGGGACTTAGTTTTAATTTTTTTTAAAATTAAATATTAATTGGGAACTCAATTTATCTCTCCTCTTATGTTTCCAAACTGACCAACATAATGAACTATTATGAAATAAATAATGAATATATACATGGCGTGTGATTTTTTGTGCCTTTTTATAAATCATGAATGCACCAATAACCTAAAAAATGTAACAAAATTTCCATAATGGTAACTCAAAGGTCCATTACACATAAAATGTCTTGGAACATGGAAAGTTTCCTACCTGAGTTCCACGCAACCAATCTCCCTTCTACTATGTCCTAATATAATTGAATGAAAAGATATTAAAATATCTGGATACCCCATTGTAACACCCTTAACCATATTTCCAGTTCAAAGATGAATTACCATTGGACGTCATGCGTGCCTCCCTATATGTAATAGGATTTGAACTATTGGTGAGGGTCTAAAGGTATAGTGATGAGTCTATACCATTATTGATCATTGTAATACACTACAATATAACAATAGATACATAATCAAACTAAAAATAAAAAGTAAAAACAACCTAAATGGATGCTATAATAGATTTCATGTCAGGTTTTACAATGGTAAACCAAATAAACCCCCAATATGACATGTATATAAGTATTTGTAATATAACTGATAATAAATAAAAAAATATCCCACAATATTTTCCCTGTGTTTTTTCTAGTACTTTATCCAAATCCATAATCCAATCTCCCCAGTAACATACCTCATGAACCTTTCTTTTCTTCAGATCTCTGATCATGACGTCTGCATATACACCATGATTCCCATGTAGGGTTTGATTATAAACCCATAAGGACACGACCAATGCATCCTTAACATAATTCTACATGTATATGGAGGTGTATGTGATGATTGAATTGTAAATTCATATAGAAGCATACGACCAATTATATACTAAGAAATCATGTGCTAACTAAGCTTCTATGAATCTAGGCTATACCTGATTCGATGCCATCGCTAAAGAATGTCATAAGTGGTCATCACATGGCTTAGATTATTTTATTTGTGTGTATTCTTCCTTTAAGGAAAATCAATGGACCACAATTAATGAACTTATCTATAACCATATTTAAGGGTAAGTGTCTCCCATGACCCATGACTATACTTTGATGCCTCATATTCTTGGGACTCTCGAAACTATGGAAGTCTACACATATGAAAAGAAATTCACCATCAGTTCACCAAGGCATCCTATAAAATATATTCAAATGGAATATATCATTATCTTAACTATGTATAATAAAATTACACCATATATAACCAGACCTACTATATCCAGAGTCAAAACTAATGATTCAATTGATTATTTCTCCCCCTCTAAGGGACCAACTGAGCCTATCTAGGCCACCTAGGAAACTGAATGTTGAATATAGGTAACACCAAATTTTTAGAACCCACTAGTAAGGCATGATATAGAAAGTAAAAATATATCATAAATATTATTCCAAAATAAATGAAATAATGCATAATAAATGAACAACATATGAATTAATAAACATCAAATATCAAACATTCAACAACTATGAGATAATACACTAGTAAAGTACAATATAGAAAGGAACAATGAAGTGATAAAAATAATGTTCTCAAAGGAAAAGAATGCATTTAAAAATATCATAAAATGTAAGCTTCACTACACTAAGGACATTTTAAAAATAAAATCATTTTAAATAAGTCCATTCAATAGTCCAACATGTTAAGGGATTCCATCCATTATCATGCCAATTTAAATTTCAAAGATCCATTATTTGATGACAGGTGGATCATGCCCATGAAATAATGTTCAATAGATAATGATAAAATATTTTACCATAATGTCTCCAATAGTAGGTTTTGGAATCCTTTTGTTTTAATGATCACAAATCATGTTTGGAGATTATTGGACTCCTTGTGGTTTAATGACCAGGAATCATGTTTTACACTCTTATAACGCATGTTTTAAACTCTCACAAGATCTTGATTCAGAATCTCACAAATCATGTTTTAATATTATAAACTATATTTAATCTTGTTCTATAATGTTTCAGTATGATTATGTTTAATATTAATCCATTCTGTGAATATATCTTATTCATACATCTTATAGATATTAGGCTATGTCCGTGAAACTATAACCTTGCCACCAGTTTAACATTTTTAGAAAATCAATGACACTGTAAGCCTACTACTAGTTCAGATTTTTGAAAAGGTACTTACATCATTTTCATGCTACCATTTCCAAGACTCTATAACAAGATAACTTTCATAATTTTGACAAAGGACTAAACATCTTTATCTAAAACACTGTTTCCCTGACACCATGACTATGCTATCAGTTCCTGAATTCCCAAAGGACAAGACACCAGAACTTTTCTTGCAGTTCCATATGTCACCATGAATGTCTCACCATGAATGCCTTACTGTGACTGTGGCACAATTACTGTCTCACCACAATTGTGACACCGTTCCATACATAACAAATTTTCGGTCTTTTTAAATTAAATTTAAAAGTTATTTCTAACGGTCATGTTTGAGTCATTTAATGACACTAAAATAATTAATGATATTTTACAGACCTATTAGAAGATAGTAAAATGTACGAGGTGTGGAGATAGCGCACCTTGTAAGCTCCAACACAAGCACCTAAATGAAAATAAAAAGTATGGTGCTGGAGAAAAAATATACATAGCATTAGGACACATGAAAAAAGATAGAAGAACACCCTTACAAGAAATAACTCACCGAAGGAAAAAATTTCAATACCTACTGGTAGTAAACAATTATGATCATGATGTGAACCATCATGAAAGAATATGTGAAGAAACTCAAAGTAGAAGAGGAACATCATATTTCACTAAAAATCAGAACCCTTAACTTATGAAACACTGTTTTTAAGAAGAGAACAGAAATATTGTATCTACTGCATCCAAAGAGTCCAGAGCTGCATTTTATGACAGACAGTGCCTTATAAAATTTATCTCATTACGTTTCTCTTTTCAATGCACTATTTATTACTCTTTGAACAGTGTGTGTATCTGTATTGAAAACACACACTGTCTCCTTCCCTGAATTGGATGATACAAAATATCCTCACTCAAATATCATTTTACACCTTATTTCACCCACGTTTAACTGTGGAAGAGGTCCTGTTTGACCTGGCTGTTAGTTTTCCCACGTAGAAGAGTGGAAGAGGTCTTGTGACCTGGAATGTCTCATGTACTATTTTTATCCCTGATATAGGTTGTGGATAAAATATTTTTATATAAATTTCTTAGTGGAAGGTGATCAACAAGTGGAGTGAACTATGCATCATGTTGATACTGAACTACTTCCTTTATCTGCCGTGTCTTTCAATTCATTGTTTCTCTATTTTAATGCATATTTCACATAATTTAATTTTATATTGATAGTTAGTATTGGATAGTAGTTATAACTATTTTTCCTTATTGTAATAATTTAAGAGGTTGTATCATTATATTATATTTTTATTACTTAGAACTAATTAATCTTTTGAGAAACTATTATAATTGTAAAGATATTATAATTTTAGTACCTTGGTTCCCTGGCCTATATTATTTTTTATTAGGGTAATATTTTAAATAAACCTTTTAATAAAATTTTTTATCGGAACTCAATTTACCCCTTATTGAGTTTCCTACTCTGAAAAACATTTGGTATCAAAGGTTTTTTTTTTCCAATTTCTGTTTTCAAAATTTGAAATCTATTTTATAATTTTTTTCTCTTCTTTTTTCAACTGTGATTTTAGTTGTGTTTTAAAGATCATTAATCTTCTATTAGTAATAAATTTATATTTCATTAAAATCCTATTTTTTTTATCATAGATTATAGACTATAAGGTGTTGCTACCATCAAACCTCTATTTCTTTATAGAAATATTATGTATAATGGAAAATTAAGATGAAAATACACATAGAAATTATGGGTTTTGAGATTTGGTCTTCAATTATAGATGAATATTGGATTAGTGCTACATATGAGAATACTTAGAATGACCCAACTAAGGATTTATATTATATTAATTACAAAACCAATAGTGAACTATACAGTTCTTTAATAGATGAATAGTTTAACAATTTTTTTTAATATGAACAGCCCATGAAATTTGGGACTCTTCTATTTTAGATGAAAGAACCACTAGTGGAAATTAAATGAGACTTGGCACATATACTATCAAATATGATAACTTTAAAATGATGCCCGATGAGCCTATTTCTAACTTGTATCTCAGGTTTAATGAAATTGTGAATATTATGTTCTCTATTGGAAGAGATGTTACTGCCAAGGATAAAATCATGAGAAAACATAGTTGATTACTAGATATATGGAGAGGGAATTCTGTATTAATTATATAATCCTATGATGTCATAAAATTGTTGTTAAAGGATATGATTTTATAGTTGATGATGTATGGGGAATAATTAAAAGTCAAGAAGGAAGAGTAGGATTACAAAAAGAGAGAGTTAGTGGTTTTCAAAACCACTACTTCCCAAACTAAGGAAAAGGAAAGCAACCAAGCTCATTCTAATAGTACAAGTAATGAGGATTCCAAATCTGATAGTGTTGAGGAAATGGATCAATTATCTAGATGAGTTAAGAAGTTTTATAGAAAGAAAAAATTCTTAATGAAGCCTAACTACAAAAGTAAACATGACAATAAAGGAAAATGAAAAAATTATTGGAGGAAAAGTGATAATTCCAACAAAATAGTCTGTTATGAATGTACGAGAAGAGAAAATTTAAAAGATGATTGTCCGAAGCTAAAATATAACAATAGATATGAGAACAAAGACAAAAAGTATAAAAAGGCCATAAAGGTAACATGGAGAGATTTTGAGGATATCTCAATTGACTCAGATTATTCACATAATGAAAAGGCCGAAAAATCCAATATGTGTTTTATAACAAAAAAATCTGAGGTAACCCTTGAGTCTCCTATACGAAATTCTTATTATTATAGTGAATAAATTAATTCTAAAAATATGAAAAATGCGGAAATGTTTGAATACTGCCAAATTCTAGAAGACACTTGTAATGAACTAAAAGATAAATACAAATCTTTAAATAAATAACCCGATTTCAATACCACAATTAAATCTGAACTTTTTATAGAAAAATTAAAACATTCTCATCTTCTTAAGTTCAAAATGAACTTAAATTGTCAAATGAGCAATTATTACAGGATGTAGAAGAATTTAACAATGGAAATTAAATATTAATTCAAATTATTGGTAAATAATTATCTTCTATGTATGCTACTTGAACAGGATAACAACCAGGAAAGAGAACTATAAAAAACTCATTCTGTATCAAAATATAGAAAATCTAGTTTTATGACCAGTTCTCGAATTTTTTTGTAAGTTCCATATATGATTCATCTTCAAATATTTCAAGTTTTTCTAGACCAAATAAAGTATTTTTAAAATAATTTACATTATTCTTATATTAAACCTAAGAAGTAAGTATGGGTTCCCAAATCAATTATTACAAATGTTTCTGGACCTAAGAAAATTTAGGTACCAAAATATTATTTTGTTTGATTCTTATGTAGGAAAGTTGTTTCAATATCTTCTTAAAATTCTATGGTATTTGGATTGTGGATTTTCAAGGTATATGATAGGATATTATTCATGATTCCAGAAACAAATAAATATTGATGGTGGCCATGTCACCTTTGGTGACAATGCTAAAGGAAAAATAATTGATCTCATCCAGATTGGTAAGTCTAAATGAATTTTAATTTCTAAAGTGATTTTTTTTGATGGATTAAAATATAATTTTCTTATTATTTCACAATTGTGTGATGATGGTTTTCATGTTAAATTTGGAAATAATGCTTGATTTTTTTTTAAATTCTAATATTGAATTAGTATTTTCTACATTTATAAATTAAAATGTTTATGCTGTAAACATAGATTCTTTAGTTTCTAAAAATGTTTCATGCTTATTTGTATTTCACAGTGTCTTGGATTAGGCATAGAATACTAGGGAACTGAAATATACAATCCCTTAGAAAGATTACAAGAAAAGTTTTAGTCAAGGATCTACCCAATCTTCAGTTTCTATATGACAAAGTTTTTAATCCTTGTCAAAAGGGTAAACAACATAAAATCTCTTTCAAACCAAAGAAATAGGTTTCAACTTCTCAACCTCTTGAGTTGGTTCACATGGATTTGTTTGGACCTTCATGAGTCTCAAGTGAAAGTGGGAATCACTATGTCTATGTTCTTGTATATGATTGCTCTAGATATACTTGGAACTTTTTCTTGGCCCATGAAAGTGAATCATGCACTCATTTCACCACATTTTCTAGGATTGTAGAAAATCATAGTGGTCTTCGAATTAAATCTCTAAGAAGCGACCATGACCATGAGTTTGATAACCAAGATTTTGAATATTTTTTCTCACTAAATGGAAATAATCGTAACATCTCTACCCCTAGGAATCCTAAAAAAATGGTGTTGTAGAAAGAATAAATATAACCTTACAATAAATAGCTTGAACAATGCTCAATGAATATGACCTACCTATGTACTTTTGTGAAGAAGCTGTTAATACATAATTCTATATAATCAATAGAGTCTTAATCAGACCAATTATTAAAAGAAATACCTATGAGTTATGGAGTAATAGAAAACCCAAGGATAAATACTTCAATGTTTATGGTTTTAATGTCCACATCCTTAAAATCATGTATAATCTTGAAAAATCTTCCTCCAAGAGTGATGAATTAATTTTCGTAGGATATTAAGTCTCTAGTAAATCATATAGAGTCTTAAATAATAGAACCAAATGTGTATATGAATCTGTATATGTCAAATTTGATTTTATAGATCCACATGAACCCAGGAAATCTCCATAAAATATAGAGGTTATATGTCAAATATGGACATCAATACTAAATGTTCAGACCCTCCTTTGATGGAATCTGTTAAAACATCCAATTCCAAAAATTTTATATATTTAGGCCATGATTAACCCGAATCTATTAAAGAAACATAAATTACTGGTCCTTCTTTTTATAGATATCTTATAACCCTTAAGAACCATTATTTAGATGTTTTTCTTGGAGATTTAGACAAAGGACCATAAACTAGATCTTCTCCAATAAATTAGGTTGAACATCAAGCTTTCTTGTCAAAGCTTGAGACTAGAAACATCAATAATGAATTCTAGGTGATGGCTATACAAGTGGAATGAAATCAATTTGAAAGAAATAATATTTGTAAACTTGTGAATAGACCTAAATACATCATGACCATATGCACTAAATGGGTGTTTATAAATAAAGTAGATGAATTTGGTACCATAGTACGAAACAAAGCCATATTGGTTGCTCATGGTTATAGTCAAGAATAAGGGATTTACTATAATAAAACCTTTTCACCATTTTCTTAACTTGAATCCATCATAATACTTTTATAATATGAAACACATCTAAATATCAAACTATATCTAACGGATGTCAAGAGTTAATTCCAAAACAGGTATATAGTTGGGGATGTTTTTGTTGAACAACCCCCTAGTTTTACAAACCCTTATTTTCCAAATAATATTTTTAAATTACCAAAGACTGTATAGGGTTTAAGGTAAGCTCCAAGAGCTTGGTACGATAGAATAAGTAGTTTTCTTATTTCGAAATGTTTTTCAAAAGGAATAATTGATCCTACTCCCTTTATGAAAAACATTTAAATTTTTTTTAGTTGACAAATATATGTTGATGATATTATATTTGGATCTTCAAAAAAATCCTTTGGTATTGATTTTTAAAAAAAGATACAAATTGAATTTGAAATGGGTTTGTTGGGTGAGATAAAAATATTTCTTGGATTTTAAATCTATGAAAATGAGGAACATATTATTTTAAATCAAAGTAAATATACTAAGGATATTATAAATTTTTTTTGTTTAGACAATACTAAAAGTAGTGATACTTCAATGAGTACCACTTCTATGTTGGATCTTGATGAAAATTATAAATCTATTGATCAAACCACTTTCAGAGTAAGGATTGGGAGTGTCTCTACTTGACTACTAGTAGAACTAATATTATGATTTGTGAATGTTTGTGTGCTTGTTTTAAAGAAAATTATAAAGAGTCACATATTCTTGCTGTTAATAGTATTTTCAAATACCTCAAACATATTATCAACATATGACTGTTTTATCCTAGAGGAAAATCATTTGACTTATTCAGCTATTTAGTTTTTGATTTTGGTGGGTGTAAGTTATATAGAAAAAGAACCTTTGGAACATTCCACTTTTTTGAGAAAGTCACTAGTTTCATGGTGTTATAAAAATGAAAATTCGGTTGCATTATCTACTATAGAAGCTAAATACATAGCTACTGGTGGTTGTTGTATTTGGATTTTGTGGATAAAACACACCTTTCTAGACTATTGATATCAATTCAACCATGTACATATAAATTGTGATTACAAAAGTGGTATTAATATATTAAAGAATCATGTTTCTCATTCCAGAATAAAGAATATTGATGTAATACATGACTTTTTGAGAGATCATTATCAAAAAGGTGATATTACTTTAGAATTCATTGGCACAAAACATTTTCTTGAAAGCATTTTCACTAAGCCATTAAATTCTGAAAGGATAAATTATGTCATACATGAATAAGGAAGGATTAACCCAGAAGGAAAAATTTAATATCTCAGTCTACAATCTCAGAATTACTGTCTTAGTCTAATATCTCAGGATTATTATCTCATTTTACTATCTTAGGATTACTGTCTCAGTATACTATCTCAGTATTACTGTCTCATAGCTTGCAGTCTTTGTTTACTATCTCATTCATTATAGTCACACCGTTTTGAGTCACATAGTAATACTAACACCATGAATTATTGTACCGGTCTCACTGTATTATTCGTAATTTCATGTTAATTTTTTTTTTGTATCAAGTATTTTATATCTTTTTACTGTATTTTCATTTTCGTGACATTTGAACTCAGTAAATGATAATACCTACCACTTCAAATCTCTCGATCTCACTTCTACTGAAACCAAAAACCTCATTCTATCTCAAACCTAATTACCTCCTTCTCATCATTCTTGAGCCCATGTTGAATGCCCAGGATGAAGTGTCCTTCCTCGTCAACTCCTGATAAGCGCATGTCTCAGAAGAGATAGATGAAGTATCACATATCAATGCCTACGAAACCATTGAACAAAGGTATTGAGGATCACAATTTCATGCACAAAAAAGAAATTTGTACAAAGTGGATCTTGAAAATTAAGTCTCTAGTTCTAAAAGTTTTAAAATAATAGGGATGGTTGGATTAGTTTTCTAAGGAGAACAGACCTATCTACCCATGGATTGTTTTTTTGTTTGAACAGTATGTCTAGTTTACCTTCAACTCTAAGGATGATTTTGAGAAGGTCATGCAGTATGGGGGAGAGATCATAATTTTTTTAAACTACTTGAAGCCTTATATTGAAGTTCAAAGTACTTTAATTGTGGATCCTAAAACTAATCTTTTGCAGCCTAGTCTGCCTTCTGATACATATCCTTCTACCTCCAACTCTTTTTTTCCAGTTACTATGTCTGTTTCTCAGGCTCTAAGTCAAATCAGACCTATCATTATTGAGAAAAACATTAATTGGTCTTCCACTTAACCTACCCTTTCCCCTTTTATCATTGAAGGAGTGACACTTCCTTCCCTAACTACTACTTCTACCACTTATCATTTATCACCTATTACTTCTCCATCTGATGTAACTCTCAAAAAAATCCCAAATATGCTAACACTTCAGAGAAGTGAATGCTGATTTTGTTAGGGTTCTATTGTATTTTACTTTTTTCTAGTAATAGAATTTATCCTTATATCTAATTGAATGTGTTCTATTTTTGTTTCTTGACTTATTGTTTTTCTTTTTCTCATTCTCCTCTCTTTTTGATAATCCCAAAAAGGGAAAAAATAATAAAAAAGAATTTAAAGTGGATAATATATTAACACTGATACACTAAGGGGGAGAAAAAATAAAGAGGAGAAAAAATGTAAAAGAATTACCCATTATTCTATTTCTTATATATATGCTTCAATATAATGATTTTATTAGTAATCTATTTATTTCTAAAATATTTGACTTGTAAATTACATGCTTTGTGATCATAAAAAAGAAGAATATTATTGGGATCCTTGTGTTTTAATGCTCACAAATCATGTTTGAATATTATTGGACTCCATGGGTTTTAATGCATATAAATCATGTTCTAAAATCATATCAATCAAGTTTTAAACTCTAAGAAGATCATGATTCTGAATCTCACAAATCATGTTTGAATATTGTAAGATTTGTTTAATATTTTTATATTATGTTTCAGAATTATTATGTTTAATCTTAATCTATTATGTGAATATAGATTCTGAATATAGCTTACAGATATTTGACTAGTTCTGTGAAACTGTAACCTTTCTACCGATTCTATATTTTCATAAATTTTTTGACACTGTAAGCTTAATATCGGTTATATATTTTTACAAAATCTGTGACACTATATGATTTTTACCTGTTCCAGATTTTTACAGAGGAACTGTCACCATTTCTGTGCTACCATTTCCAAGACACTGTAATAAGACACCTTTCAGAATTTTGACAAAGGACAAAACACCATTATCAGATACACCGTTTCCCTGACACCATAACAGTGCTACTGGTTCCAAAATTCAAAAAGGACTAGACCCCAAAACGTTGCTACTAGTTCCACATCTCACCGTGACTATATTATTGGGACTACCTTAAAATGATCCTGGCACCATGTATTTATCACCGTAACTATGACACCATTCTATACTTCCATTTTTCTGTCTTTTTCAATTAATTTTAAAAGTTGATTATAATGGTCATGATTGAGTAATTTAATAACACTGTCAGAATTGTTGATCTTTTGAAGACGTATTAGTAGAAAATATGAGGTATGAGGTTTGGAGGTAGTGAACCTTGTCCGCTCCAACACAAGTTCAGAAAATAAAATAAAAATCATGACGCTCGAGCAAAAAATATGCCCAGCAATGTGATACATGAAAAAAGGTAGAAGAACACCCATACATGAAAGAACTCACAAATGGAAGAACATTCAATACATATTAGATGTAAACAAAGAATAACTTGTTGTGAACCATTTTTAAAGCACATATGTAGCAATCTAAGGGAGAAGAGCAACGTCCCACTGCACTACAAATCAGAACACTCGACTTACAACACTCTATTATTCAGAAGGGTAATGGAAGATTGCATCTTATACATCCAATGAGTCTAGAGCTACATTTCATGACACATATATCATTCTAAATATCATCTCATTACATTTCACTCTGTTGTGCACTATTTTATTACTCTTTGATCAGTGTGTGTATATGTATTAAAAACACAAAATGTCTCCTGTACTGAACTGGGGAATACAAAATATCCTCACTAAAATATGTTTTTACACCTTGTTTCACCCACGTATATCTCCGGAAGAGGTATTGTGTGACCGGACTATTAGTTTTCCCACACAGAACAGTAGAAGAGGTATTTTGACATGGATAATATCATGTATTGTTGCTAACCCAAATCTAGGGTGTGGATTAATGATTTTTATAAATATTTCTTGGTGGCTGGTGATCAAAAAGTAGAGTGGACTAAGACTTATCTTGAGACTGAACAACTTTTTTTGTCTGGTGTTTCTTTCAATTTAGTCTTTCTCTATTTTAATTAATGTTTCATAAAACTAAATTTTACTCTGATAGTTATTCTTGGATAGTATTTATAACTATATTTTCTAATTAAAATTGTTTCAAAAGTTATATCAATATCTTATATTTCTATTAATGATTAATAATAATTCTTGTGAAAAACTATTTGAACTATCTAGATATTATAATTTTACTACCTTGGTTAACTATATATTTTTTATTTTTAATTGGGGGAATATTTTAAATAAACTTTTTATCATAATTTTTTGTAGGAACTCAATTCACCCCTCTTGATTTTTCTACTCTGATCAATAGTAGGATTTAAAGAATGAATCATGAAATGTTATGGAAGACATGTTAACATAACAAAAGGGATTCATTTTCAATTAATGATATTGGATCAACAAAGGAGTGGTCATCAATTATATAGATCCACTAATGATCTATCAGTCATGAATGAATCCATTATTCAATATATGAAGAGGTTTACCGATTAAGCCAGTATGGATTAGATATAAGGAAGTTATAACTATTAAATTGTAATTTTCCTTATAATAGTAAGTTCTTACCTTGAAGGATATCAAGTGATTGATCCAGATTTAAATCTCCCAAGAGGATATGAGGAGGTATACTAGAGCACTAAGGTAGAGCACTCCCGGAGAATCATCATGAATTAGAGTTGGATTAGGATGAGAGTTAGTATAATAAATGTGCAATATAAAAAATTAAAAAGAACCATTAATGATAATTGTTTTTGGGAACCACTAGAAATCCAGTGGAATTACTAGTGGGCTAGTGTCTACCCTCTTGATGGCTAATGAGATATAGAAAAACACATGTCCCACTTTCAGTATAGCTAGCTAGCCAGTGCGCTCTACTAGGGGGAAAATTTCATTGAATCATCCACCATTCTACTCACTATGGAACTATCCTCTAAAACACAAACTCAGATATAATTTAATCCATAGGACTCACCTATATGAAATAAAACAATACAAGACATGTATTATTTTAAAAAACAAACTTACCTTTAAGGTCAGGTACATTACACATCATGTCTATTATGAACCAAAATGAGAATTTAAATGGTAGGGGGACTTGTAAAAATAATAAAAAAACTAGCGTATAATAAAATATAGCTATATTTAGAGAGAATGATTGTATAATTTCTAGATATGGGAACTCAACCTTAACAATCACCAATTCAAAATTATATTCGTAAGGAAACACTTACGTTTTACTCCAAATATCAACAAAATTAATTTAAAATTGTGTATAATAATCATATTAACCATGATAACTTATTTCAATGTATTATTCATATATATTACAATTTTATATTCCTCAATTATAATAATTCATTTCACATATATTAATTAATTTTTATTTCCATCATAAGATGTTAGTAATTTTGATTATTTCATACATGATTCGTAATGGTGATGTCGGTTCATATGATTTGATATAAAGATCCTAATTTTAAAATTATAAATGGTATTAAAATACAAATTATTAATTTATTTAGGTATCCCCATTTTCATTTGATGGAAATTATGGGTATGGTTTGTAATAATGGAATCCACGAAGATCATTATTTTGGAAATTTAAAGATAAGAATAAGTTACTCTATGATGATTGTATATATTTATTAATCCTTGTAGAACCATATTAATGAAGTATATTACAACGTTATGTCATATATTACTATTTTTAATGTACTTATGAGCACTTATGATGGTTAATGTGATGATAATATTGCATTGTTCATACAGGTGGTCAAATTAACCAATATAATAACATGTTGTTCTAATGAATGTGAAAGAGTATAAGGTTTTATAATAGTAGTACCACAATATCAAAAGAATAATGATATTAATATAATATAATTATGTAAGATAATGTGGTTTAGGAATATAGAATATTTAAAATGAATTAAAAATAATAAAGAACTTGTTACCAATTTTGGAGAAAATTAACATCGTCTTGATGAATTCTATTGGAATTAAGTACTTAATACTTCTTGTTGTGACAAGAGGACAGAAAAAGTGGAATATGATTATAGTATAAGTAAAATGGAAATTTATTAAATGGAAATTTTAATAAATATAATGTATTTAAATGGGTTTAAGTGAGCTACTATTATTAGTAAAAATGAGGGATATATCGTTATAAAATTGAGTTTGGTGAAGGGTAAAGTTAGAATCACATTAGAGTAAGAAATTTTTTGTAAAAAAATATTTTTGGGACATGTGGTTTTGAATAATAAACTAAAAATATTTCTTCTAGAATGTGTTTATATTATTTTATTATAAAAAATTTGTTCCCCTTTAAGTTAACTATTTCCCCCTCCATTTACATTGTTTATAATTTTTAATATGGTAATTATATTGTTACCAAAAATAAAAGACAACCCCTCTTACTAAATGTTCACATGATTATTATGAAATATAATTGAATTGAATTTAATTAAATTTAGAACAACATGAATTTTATTTTTGAAATTAAAACATAAGATATATAATTTTTTTTGAAGAAAATTGAGTTTTTTAATGTTATGCATGGTAAATCCTATTTCATATTGTTGAAAAATAAGTGTTAATATATTTTTTTATAGTTTTAAATATTATATTATAATCATCACTTAAAATAGATACATTAATATATTAATATAAAAATACATAATATTTTAAAAAACATAATTCTATAAGTAATAACCATTTTTTCGTGGTAACTAATATTTTTATTTTTGAATTATTTTTATGTTAAAAAATAAAAATAGACCTTCAAAAAAATTTAATATGATAATTAAAAATATTAAAACCATTTTATTATAGTTAATTCCTATATGTGATGAATATTTTTTAATATATACCCATATAACACTAATTTTTTTAGGAAAATGTATATTATAAGGATAAAATAGATTTATTATTATTATTTATGTAGTAATAACTATTTAAGGACTATTAATTTATATTATTGTATATTTTATAAATATATATAAATTAATTTATTCTTCAGTAGTGATTATGTTTTTAAATAAAATGCACATTATCTTAAAAAATGTTCTTTTGAAAAAAATCACCTTTATATTAAACAATGTTCACCAAATATTATTTATATCAATTGATTATACTATATAAATTTAAAATTAACATTAAATTGATTTTGTAAAGTTTATTTGAATTTTATAAATAAATATTATCATTCTTTATAAATAATTACATGTCACACATAAACATATTTTAAAAAATAAATATTTAATTTAGTATTATATATTATTTATTTGTGAATCATATTATTTTAAATTTTTTAGTTACAATAAAAAATATCTGTATTCATATTTTATACATGTATATTGAATGACCATATTTCCAATGATAACTTATCTAAAATCCAAATAGATAATGGACATATTTCATTCTTATATATGTCCTTACAGAGACTTTTATAATATTTAATCCAATTCATACATCTTATTACTATAGTATTACTTTTTTATTTTATAATAGGATTCCCCATTTTATGATTTATTTTCCTGTTACATGTCTTGCTCTATTAATGGCCAGTCTAAAGGGTGAAGAAGATCTATAAAAGCTTCTATTTTTTTTGATATTATTATTTTCTATTTATTAATATCCCATTTGAAATTATTTAATTTTAATGGATAAAATCATCCATGGAATTTAATATTCCATGATTTTCGATACATTGTTTCATCTAAAATTATTATAATGTTATAATATTAATGAATAATGCTTTTAGTTAAATTGATATCTGATATGGATTAATTTATACCCATATTATGTTATTTTTATTTATAAGTAATTATTTAGAATAATTATTGAAATTCATTTTTTAATGGGGAAGATGTTATATAATACCTGGGGTGTCACATTATAGTTCCAATAGGGAGGTATAAATATTTTATTCAAAAGGAACACATACAAAGAAATATAGAATTCATCCTAGTAGATTGATATACACTATTTTTTTCTAAATACCTTCTCATATTCACTCAATATTAATATCATTGTCCACTCTAATGATGTTACACTAACATAATTTTGATTCTTATCAAATTATACTACTATTATATAACTCTAAACTCTGACTTCATCACCAGTAAAACTTGTTCTTATTTGGGTTGGATCAACCACTTATATTATTGATATTGTACCAACATAAAAATTTTCATCATGAATAAGTATTAATAAATTAATATTAGAAATATATTATATTAAGGAATAATTTATTATATGAATATGATTCTTAATGTGTGACCCAAAAAATGAATGATCATTATTTTTTAAGTTGTTGTTATTGGTAAATTATCCGAAACATGGTCGCCAGTGATTCCATTATCATGAATCATACCTATAACTTCTATCAAATTAACATTTTCATGGATAAATCATTGAAAAAAATGATTCCACTATCATGAATAATATTCCAATGATGAAAATACTATAATTGATAGGGGTCACAATTTCCATTATTTACTTTTTATAAACAATCAGAATTACTAACATTAGATTATAAAAATAAAAAAATTAAACTAAAATATATTTTTTAAATGATTTCATTGTAAGACTATACAATGTAATAAATATGAATATAGATTCTAAAAATGATACCAAGATGTTTATATTTATATACGAGGTTAAAAAACCTTAATGTAAATTTATATTAAATGTAAGGTTTTCACATCTCCATTTCTCTTTATTGATATATGCATCATATTCAACATTAGATTACATTTATATGGCATATATAATAACAAAGTTTGTATTTTTTTTCATAATTATTAGGAAAAAAAGGTATTAAAAAATCCATCTTTTGTTCTCTCTTTCAAGGTATTTTGATAAAAATGGTAAAAAACTATAAGTGTTTCTTTTCCAATATCACATTTACATAGAGTTTATACTTTTATGGATTCCAATATAAAGAAATTAAATGTTCTCTATCTATAAATCCAATGAAATTTTATTCTCTTATAGTTTTTTATGTTTTACATTTATTCTAACATTTTAGTTATCTTTCTTCCATAATTTAACTAAATGTATTACAAAAAGTGGAACATAAAAAATATATTATTTTTAGATATAAATATTTCTTCTTAATGTCTATATTTTCTATACTGTTTTATGGATATAATTATGTAAATATTTTTTATTAAAATTTGTTTCTAGTTGAATTTTTATTCTTTTAAAATGTTTTAAATGAATGTTTTTAAAATCTTTACATATATGTCATTCTTAATTGACTTGAAATTATTTTGAAAAATATAAAACTAAATTTTTTTATCATCTTACACATGAATATATATTCTTACTATATACTTTAGTATCCCTTAAAAAACATCCAATTTATGTTTTTTAGGTTTTCCAAATATATTTATTTTCCCTTTGTATTATAAATTACTCTCTCATAAAATAAAAGAATTCAAAAAATTTATGTGAACTTATTCTCATTTCAAAATAAATTTCAATAATAAAAAAATATTTTTCAATTATATAAATATCCTTTAATATTTTTCACTCATTAGTTGGAAAATTCTCAAATAATATCATCAAATTTATTCTATAGATGACTTAATACAGAAATCTATATTAACCGCATTTATTTATCATGTATTAATTAATAAATCATGGAACTGAGATTATTTGATTGTTTATATTGGACACATCTGTATTATTTTCATTATGTGTAGGTTGGGTCTAAAAATGTATTTCCATCCAATGTATTGGGTAATTTTTTATATCATAATATGAAATTGAATGGAGAGTAAATCCATTACCTTATTGGACTATATACACTGAGTGATGGGTGGGTTTAAAATTACACACCCATATAATATATTAAGTAAATCCTTATATCTCATGAGTTAACATGTTGGGGATTGAAGAGTAAACCCAATACATTAAGGTAATTTTCTTAATATGTGATGATGGTCATGAAAATTTTATTTAACATAATAAATTATTTTCTATATTTATGTATATTACACATTATTATTCCTATGTTATGTTTTAATATATCATGATTATTAAATCATGTTTCCAAAATCTTATTACTAATGTCTTATGTAATTACAAAATTTATACTCTCTGAAAAATTATTTATGATATATGTTCAATTGGCTATATTTTCTTATTGTATGTCCACACACCAAGATTATTTTCTTTTATAGAAACAAATATCTTATACTCACATATGATTTTCAATTGTTTACACTCATGTTTACACTTACAGAGCGTATGAGCTAAGAGAATCTCATTTTCAAATCCCTAGGTTATAAAGAGAATATAAATAATGATATTCCTAAAAGGGTATCATGTGAGAATGTTTGTGGGAGATGTGGAAGATGTTTTAATTTATGTTGTTTATTTTATTAATTTCATAATACAATAAAACAGTAGTTTATAGGCTGTTATTTGTAGTGGGATATAATGAATCCTCATTTTAAATGATTTATTATATACGTATGATGTGATAAAGTATTTTAGATGATATCAAATAGAGGTTTAGATAGTTTTGGAGATTTAGATATAAATAATAAATAGATATAACCTAAATCAACCAATGGTGAACTGAAAGTTATATATGATGATCCCTATATGATATAAGTTGGAATTAAGGTTTTATTATATAAGATATTCTAGGATTTATTTTCCTTATAATATGATTTCTTAATATTCACACTAAATTTTTTGGTTTTAGTAAGGGGTTTAAAAAAAAATTATAAAATTGGGGGGGGGGAGTTAAGTACACATAATACTAAAAAATTCTCATTTTAGTCTAATTATATGATCTTACTAATATCATGAAAATTATCTAGGCTTATAAATTTTTATCCTTAATAATTAGATATTGAATTATTAGTGAAAAATACTTATGGTATTATAATATCATCCCAAGCCTATAAATGATATTTGATAAACTGTTATAGGAATATTTTTATGAAATTTTTTATTATTATCCGTTTCGAGTAATTTTTTGTTATTTTAGGCATGCATTAACTATCTCTAGATAGATCCCATATTAATTTTTGGTATAGGAAAATCACATTCCATGTCCCAAATAATCCTATGATCACCTATTAGTTCATAGATAACTGTGAAAACCCTAAAAATATTACTTACATTATATAGGAATTAATACCCCATCACGAGGGTTATTCAAATCAAATAGTCTGGGATAAATTAAATATTGATGATATGATAATTGTTAATGGACATGCTGATGTTTTTCCAGAAGGATTTCCCATTGTTTGTAAGGATTATGTAGTTTGGATCTGTATAGAGCTCATATAGTAGAATACCTATATCTATGATTCTTGAAGAATATACCATATTGAATTAGTGGATTTGAAGAAGAAACTTCAAGAGAATATGGATAAGGTTTTAATATAACATAGTTATTCATCATGGGTTGAATATGTTCTATATTTTAACAGGAATGATTGATCAATTCATCATGAAATTAATTACCATGAGCATAAACAATTCCTGAACAAATATATTATTTCTCAAAAATTAACCTTGGTTGTGGAGAGCATCAATTTACAGTGAAAAGGTAGGATAAACCCAATAAACCCAGTTGAAAGGCAACATTTCAATGTTTTTAATTTATATTCATTATTTAATATTTTTTTGGTAAATTCTAATTTTTAATAGTTTTGGGATTAAATTTTGTGGGTTTTAGAAATTTTCTTTTATGCATGTTTCTAGATAGTCAATGCACAATTTGATAAGAAATAATGATGACCCAGATGTATTGTTTTCTTCTTATTATGGTTTTACATGAATGGTTTTGTTTGAATCATGTTGGGACCCTAATATAGAAGGGTCTTCAGTTCATTTTTAAACATGCATGGTTAGTTTTCATGGGTAAATCATAAATCAAGGAGAACTATGTAGGAAATATTGGAAGCTTTTTGAATTAAATTTTTCTGAGTGCATTCTAGCATGAGGCCGAAATGTGGTTAAGAGAACTACATTAAAATTGGGAAAGGAGTACAAAGAGATTTATAAATGAGCTTGGAACTGTTTGTGCATAGTTCCCATACCATTCACCTAACCGTGCATGTTTTTAGTGGGGCTTTAGTGAAGCCCACATAGTTTTCCAAACTATAAGTCAAAACCATATTCAATTAAAAGAATAATTTAATCATTTTCACTTTTGAATTTCGTCCCTTATTCTCTTTTCATTATATTCGACTCTTTTGGATGACTATGTGCGTGTGATGGGAGCTTTCTCCCAACATTACCCTTTTATTCTTGGCCTATTTCGCTAGACCTTAATGTGATTTTCCATGGTAATATTCCCTCTTTTTTCCTTTATTGTTTTCTCCCTTATTTTACCTTCTTTCCATGGTTTTTTCATTTCTTCCTAAAACCCAAAGTTACTATGAAAATTGGTTTAAAGGTTCGGGTTTCTTCTTACATTGGGATTTAATTATATAGTGATTGAAGAAGAATCTTTGTTGCTAGTTGATGTTTTTTCCATGGATGGAAACATGTGTGACCATATTACATCTATTTTGAGGTAGGAATTTCACAATATTTCCATTATTTTTAAAACCATTGATTTATTGAGTTTTATAAGTCCATTTTTTTATTTTTTTATAGATCTATATGATATTTTGGATGGATATTTTAATTTTTTTATATGAAATTATGGATTGACATAAAATAGGATTCCTATTTATTTTAAATATCGAATTTGAATTAATTTTTTTTGAATATTCTAATTATTTATAAAACTTACCATGGGGATAATTTATATGAATTTTGAAAAAATATCATAATTGTCCATTCTCATAAGTTTTCTAGGGAATGCAACTTATTTTTAAGTAAAGAATTTGGATTAGAAAAAGGTGTGCATGTTATGATATTTAATAATAGTTTTTAAAGGATTAAATTTTAAAGAAAAAGGTAAGTATTTTACAACTTAAGATAGTTATTAGGGAAGCCCCATTTAGAAACTTAAAAAGGATTCATTGATCATGAGACCCTCATTGGTTTCACCTATTTCTATTTTACATGTTTGGAGTTGTTTATTACAGTATGTTGACTAAATAAATAAATTTAAAGGGTAGTTATATGTGAGGGTGATTAAGGAAAAAGAATTTATTCCTTATTCCATTTATTTATTTCTTTCAGATTTATTTTTGACCCACCTCAACTCTACTTTTGTCATGAAAATCTATGAACTAAGTGAAAGGTCTGGATTTTTGGTACCCTGGTTGATAAAAATTCCACTTGTATCCCATATAGTGTGAGATATGGATAAACGTTTTTTTGGTACCCAAGTGAACAATGTGGGAAAATTGAGTGGTGTGTGTATTTATTTTGGTTTCACCATGGGATGGTAGTTAATACTATATAATTGGTAACATCTAAGATTATCCAACTATAGATCCTAAGGAGCTTTGTATGAATCATTATTGTTTTTTTGGTTCTGTGTTGGGAACTTCAATTTCATGATGGGTTATATCATCGCATTCCAAATAGTCTAGTGAAACCATTTTTTACTATCAGTTATTTATTATTACTTCTTGATCTTATAGTTCTATTATATATTATTATTTTCCCTTATTGTTAGTTGTGTCCCCAAATTTTTATTAAGGTGTGTATTAAAAATTTGTCTCAAAATGATGGAAAGAAAATTAGTTTATGTATGATTTTTTTATTAAGGGTTTGAATGGTTCTTTATTGGATATTTATTTGTTATTTTACAAGATCAAAGGTTTATATTTTGGGTTTCAAAGTTGGCTTCATTTCGTTTTCCATTATGAGAGATTTTTTTTGATGTTTTTAATTCATGATTTTTTTCATCATTTCTCTATCTAAAATGAAAAACCATATTTTTTATTATAATTTAAACTTTCATTTATTATTTTTGTAATTAATGGAATTTCTCAAAATACTTATTATAGATTATATCAGCCCTATTATCTCACAAACCTCATACAAATTTATTTTTTGTGTTTATAATAATTAGTTTTTATATAGTTTTTGGGTTTTTTATCATATTGGGTTTCCTTTCCCTTAGTTTATGAAGTTTTTTTGGGGGGGGGGTGGGTAGAGAGAAAAAGTATATTTCATAGATGTACCCTAGATGTTTGATTTGTTTTTTTTATTTTTTTTAATTTTTGAGGTATCAATAAAGATGATTTTTTTTAATCTCTATCCATTTATTGTGTTGTATCATGTCATGTAATAACCTATGATATTAAAACCTGAATTTGATAGATAACATATATGGAAAAGAACACCAAGCTGAAATGAACTGTGAAATAATATTATTTTAAATATGACTATTATAAAATTTTCATTAAATTAGAGGTTATGAATATAAGTAACTGAATTATGTAATATATTTATAATTTTTCTACTCTATGAAATTTTAATGTTTAATTCTTAGTAAATACTCACTTAATTTTTAGTGAAGATATTTTTTTTCTTGAAAAATACATTTTCTAAAAATTAGTTTTTATTGATTTTTGTGAGAATATTTTATTACTAATTTCATCGAATTTTCAAAATTATATTTTATAAAAATGATATCATTTTTAAAATCAGTATATTAAAATTATAATAGGTTTAAATATTTGGATTTTCCTAAAGAAGATAAAATATTTTTTGAATAGTTAAAATACTGATATTATAGAAAACCATTCTTTCTATTTAATTATTTAAAAAGTATCAGTTTTAATTGATTTTAATATATAATTAGTTCATTTTTATTAAAAATAGTTTAATTAATATCATTAAAAATTATAATATGCTTAATTCTGGTATAATGACATTTTTATAGTTAAAAATGTATTTTTCTTGAAAACCATTTTTATCACATTTAAAAAGTATATTTTAAAAGTTATTTTTTTTCATTTAAAAAAATTAAATTTGATAAAATGGATTCCATATTTGGAACCAGTATGTCCAAATTTCATAAATTTGTGAAATTTACACTTTTTCATAATTAACAATAACAACGGTTCAATCTAATACTATAGTAATGATTAAATTGGGTAAACTAAATTGGAAGGTCTATAAAATCATGATAACACCTGATTTTAACATTTTAGTTGCGAGTATTTCAACCAACCCTTCATATATTTAAAATTGTTTTATTTTGGTTCAATTTCTCTTTGATAAAGACCTAGATACTATTTTAGGTAAAGAAAAATTTCAAAAAACTCACTTTATAGATTTCCATGTCATAAATTTTTTCAAAAAGGATAAAAGAAGTCCATAAAGATTCAAAATGGTAGTTATATTATAAATAATTTTTTATGGTGGTTTATTTTCATTTTTTGATTAAATATTTAACTTAAATTCTTATGCAACGATTACACAGTTCATGGTGTTGAAAAATAAAGTAAATGATTTTGAAAATTATAAATGTAATATTCTCTATGTGGGTTTGGGTGTTAGAGGGTTCTTGATATAAATAAAATTTATTAGTGATGTGATAGAGAGTATATTCAAATTAAAATATAACAATATGAGCTTTTTATCATTAAAGATACATACTTTTTTCTACAAACTGTGTCACACACTACATCCAACATATAAATTCCCAATATTTCATAACCAGACTTGCTAGGAATTCTTGGATAGTGGTAAGAATAAAATGACACCCCAATCCCTACTCAAATAGGCCTAGGTATATAAACTAGCACCGAGTAGGTATATCAAGCATATGAGATGCCTTAGCCTAATATACCTGTACACCTGAACACATCTCTGTACCCCAGTATATTGAATTAAAGATAAATAACATATAATATAGAAGCATAAAAAACAACTATCCAAAATAAAATTAGGAAAATTAGTATAACTAAAGTGAATTTGAATAAATACTTACCCACAAAAACTGGAAATGAAAACAACATACTAAAACAACTGAGGAAGACCCCCGATAGTAACTCCTAGATCCATTTGAGGTTTGTATAGAACAACTAAGATCCACTAGTTCTTGGTCCAACTTGGACTCCAAGGAAATTCTAGTCATATGTTTCTGGTAAAAAATATGTGGGAAGATCCCTTACATGGGTGAGTATAAATATACATAGTAGGACACCCTGAAATCAAAAAACATAAAGCATCATGAGAGTAGTAATATCATCATCATGAATATATATAAGTTAGAATATGATACATAATAATAATAATTACCATGATATACTCAAGATAGACACAAATTCTTAAGATAACCTTAAAAACATACTTCTATCCCAGTCTTCTACTCAAATATTCAAGGTAATGCTTATATGGTAGAACCCACTCCCTGAGTTTAGTATCACTTGTGGACCACATCGAAGAGGTCAGGATCATCGGGCCTCACCATAAAGTAGTACACAATAGATCCTAGAGGATTCCAATACAAAAATATGGGATATCACATATGGCCTCTGGGATATTCTTGAACATTCCTGATTTAAACCCACTTGGACATAGACCACAGATCCCCAAAGTTGTTTTGGGATTTATAACCCAACCAGGGTAAGAAAGATGATATAAGACCGCACACTGAGGAAATTCGTGGGATTCATATACCACAAGACTAATCTCATATAGGGGTTCATATCCTATGATTTGGAAGTGTTTACTCACTATACCCTTATAGGGGTGAACCAAGGGAACACATCTAGGAGATATTAATGAATATTAGAGAGAATTAGGGCCTCAATGCACCATAAAGAAGGTAAATAGTGTGTATATGTGTACACAAATAATATCTTGGAAACCCTAGGTATACCTGAGTGCTTCATCATGTATAAGTGTACTATGACCCCTAACCGTGTACGCTTGACATTACTATGTACTTAGCCGTGTTTAGGTTTTTCTAGGACCCACTAGTTCTTTATGAAGTTCTACTTTAACCTCATCAGCCACTAGATCCACTAAAAATCATGCTATGTAATTAGGATATGGGGTTCAACATAACCGATCCATCACTGATGGATAGATTATATCCACCATTAACCTCAAGAATATCTTCTCATTTCTCCCCATGACTATTAGAAAAACCCACCCACATATGAAGAACTCTGATTCGATCCTTATTCTTCTTATATTTTCAATATTCAAAGTCACACCTTGATCATACCATTAATAATACCATTAATCATGTTAAAATTATTTGTTTCTCCATATATTGACTTCATAGTGATTTATTTCCAAGTATTTTGGAAACCTGTTATTATATGTAATATATATTATGGTCATACAAAGAAAGTGGGGAGAAAATAACAAAACAGATCACTATAAATTCAATCCATAGGGGGTGAGTTTATAATTACCCAGATAGAATCATAACCATTAGACAATAATGGAATCACTATCATGATATCTATGGATATTCTATCCCAAAACCACTAAATAACCTCATTTAGTTGAGCTTAACACACTGTAACATGGTTCTCAACCTTCACTTTCTGAAAATTAATGCATTGAGAGACAAACTCTACTATAAACTTATTCATTATTGGATACCAGCACTGATGATAAAGGTCCTCATGTATCTTCACCACTCTTGGATGTAATTATAAGGTGTATGTAAGAAACTCCTTAAAAGCCTCCACTCATAGTGTCACTGGTACCATGGTATACCCTTAGATAAGGGTGGTGTTCTGACCACATTTATAAAATCAATCAAGAAAATGTCTAGAGGATATATGAACTCTCAAGGTCTCAGTGTGAGTATCTCTAAGATGAGATTCCCTAAATCACTGTAGAATATTAGGTAACAATATTAAAGTCCATTTAAGCTGCACCATTCTCATCAATTATGGATAACTAGAATAAGGAAAACTACTATAATGCTTCAGGAAACAACTATGAACTAGATCTCTTTCTGAGGAAATCTTCCAACACATTCCCATACCTTGAATTATAGACTATCCTAAAGTCATAATACTGGTGTCCCTCTATCCACCACCTCAATATAAAGTTGAGATTCTTATATTAAATGATTTTATTATGTCACTTTTGTTCTTAATAGATGATAAAATTCTCCCCTACAAGGTAATTTCACTTCATACCTAGGGTGAGGACTATCGATTCCATCTCTAGATCATGAGTTGTATGATTTTAATCATAGGGTATTATCCATGAGGAAACATAGGAAATCACTTTTTAAAACTATATTAGAACAAATAAAATCTGTTTTCTAGAGGAATCAAATAAAATTTTGTAATAAACAACCTCCCCTTGTTGTCTAAATAAGGGTGAACTCAACATCCTCTATCAAATGTCTTGAAAAGACTCTTAGAACATATCCATCCACAAAATGGATACCCTTTTCTGTTCAAGGTTGTTATTAGTGTTGAAATATCATTTAAATTAGGTATGAATCCCATATATTTGTGTGAACCTGAATAAGATATACCCCTAAATCACACTATTAGGTGGATCCGAAGTTAGGTCTACCTAAAATTTCTTAAGGTCCACTACTACTACCTCTTTGAATATGACATGTACCAGGAAGGGACCTATATAATACATAACAAATGATTCAGGATATTCCCATAAATTTTGAGCTCTTGGAGTATGTCCAACACTATCATCCAGGGTATCACATGATCTTTCTCATTCACCAAGTACACCGAGATGTCATCAATAAAGAATACCATTAACCAATATAAGAAGGGTTGATAGATCTAGTTCATGATTCCCATGAACATTCCGGGGTCTTCATTATACAAATTTAATTACTATGTTCTCTTAGTGACTATTGCGAAATCAGAATTTCATCTTCACCATGTCATCATCCTAACCTTATTGATGTTGATATCCTGACCTACAATCAATATTAAAGAACCACTTCATATATTTAAACTGGTTTTAGAGGTATTCAGTACTCGATAGTGGATACAAATTTATGATATTCATCTCATTTAGGTGATGATAGTACAAACATAATGTCAATATCTCATAAACCTTCTTGGTGAAAAAATATGGGGATAACCAGGGGTAAACACTGGGTATGATAAACACCATTATCCATAACTCCTCCTCCTCAGGAAAGACACCCATATATCCCACCACTATTGATGGAATTTAAAATCCAATATTATATGATGCTACTTGGGTAATAATTGGAATTTTTTGAGTAATCAGCTATATCCTCATGTGTATGATCCCATCATTCTCTGCATGAATTTAATTCTCCACAAAAAAAATAAAATCTCATCCCATCTATACAGATGTATTTCATCATCCACATTGTTTAGTAAATATATGATTGAAAAGTAATAAGGTTATCGAATCAAATATTGGCTTGATAAGGCCTCATCTTGTACATGAAAGGATTCAAAATGATGATCATTCCTTTGATATTATGGTCAAACTATGTGAAGAAATGTATGATTAATGATTCTTTTCTATAGTAGTACCCATGTGAAAAGGTCGATCAAAAAGTCCCACTAGAATTTATTGATCATGAATAGGGGACACACTTGTGGAAATGTGGCTTATTACTCCATGATAAAACCATAAATAAAGCAGAGAAGACCTATGTCATACATTGAACTATGCTTGAATATTATGGGCCACAAGTTTCCACTACTTGATGTTGTCCTTTCCCATATCTTCCCTTTATCCATAACTAGGGCTCACTCCAATAACTTAGGTTATCAAAATGACCCTAAAAACACATTTTAAAGAAACTCATCCCCCACACATAGATACTATACACTTTGGGTGACATTGAATCACCCACATGATTTTATATCACATCACAAGATTACATATTGGTGTGGGATGTGTCCCTATTTCTTACATATAAAATGATACATCATACATCACCAGTGTGGCTCTTGAAATTCCATATAGTTTCCTGTAGAAGTCACCCTAGAAGAACAACGTCTAGAGGGGTGATGAAAAATATGGAAACTCATACTATAGGCTCGATCTAGTTCTCCACCACCTGATAAGAGGGTATAGATAAACACATAGTATTAGAGAGATATATATCTCTTAAACTCATGAATCACACTTATTATAGGTTTGTCACCTGTCAGTACAATTGTAACCAAATTATACTCTTCCTTATAGGGAGTATCCACCCGAACCCCCAGACATGGGTAAGTATGTTGCCGAACCTGTGGAGACCTCCATCTCTATCCAACCATAGGTTATTAGTTCTACACAATTCCATAAATTGAATCCTATTCACCAAGATTATCATTAACATGAACCCATTTTGTAATCCTAGATGGAAATCAATATGGTGGAATCTAGAAATAGACAGAATGCATAATGGTCAATAGAGAAAATCAATGATGTTGGATCAAGGACATGGAAACCACAACACATTATTATATGGTGGATGTAGTAATGTTTTCATTATAAAAAGTGCCTAAATTTACTTAGTTAATAAGTAGGTTATCAGAGTCACGATGAATGGATATATCAACCACCACACCAACACTAGGTTCCCTAGCCTGAAAGCTAATCACAAAACACATCAACACTGTTTTACTAGATCCCAAACCAAGCCTCAGGTCTAAAATATCTCCAAAATCCAGTCCTAATATAACCTCCTATGATACCACTCTATCATTAACCAACCCACTAGGTCTTGATGGTATCAAGAAGTTTGGAATTTTACTATAAGGAAACCTTTAATATGTCACGGGTTGGCCACTAGCTCCGTGTAGGCATATCACAAACATGGGAGGTCTTATACAAAAGTTCTCAAAAACTCACACAAACATATTAAAACACCATTATAATGTCTAGATGATATATATTTGATACTATAGATTCATGAATAAGAATTATGCCACATAAAATTACAACAAGTAGTACAACAAAAGTGAAATTGGCCAAATACAAGCCCACTAAATCAAGAAATGAACCCAACCCAATGAAAACATAGGGGAAACTATACAATAGAAACTCATAGATCCCTACGAGTAACTTCTTGAAAAACTAATCTCCACATGTTTATAATACAACTATGAATCCAAATAAAAGTCAAATTTCAACAAAATACATAACATGTGTGAGTGGAGCCCGTACATGGGTGTTTATAAACATACACAGCAGGAGAACCTGAAATTAGTAAATATAAAACATTAATCCAGTAGTCATATCATCACCATGAAGATATGAAAATAATAAGTTGATAAAAAATAATTATAATAAACCATTTATACCAAAGATAGACTCCAAACCTCTTGGTAACATCACAACCAAACTGACAACATAGGATCTTGCTCGAGGCTTCAAGGCAATTCTCATCTCAGAGAACTTAGTCCACAATTATGAAAACACTAATGGTGGTCTTATGAGATGTCATGATCTATTTGAATCACCATAAATTAGTACAAAATATATCAAAATATACTAATATGTAGATATAATATTTCACACAGATCATATGGGGAAATATTGAACCTACCCAAAATAAACCCACTAAGATATGGTTTACATAGCCTGAAAGTAGCTACGATATTCCTAAATCAACATAGGGAAGATAAATGATTAAATATAAAACCCCATTACACATGGAGGTATTCTTAAAATATATCTTAGACTCGTCCCATAGAGGGAATCACATCCTATACTTAGGAATTGATGCCACACTATACCCTCATAAGGATGGACTAAGGGGATGCATCCCAGATATACCAGTCCCCACTAAATTAAAAAAAGGACCTAAAACTACCAAGGGAAATGTACATAATGTGTTAGAGGTATAAATAAAATGTAATGGATATGTTAGGTTTTCCCATGTACTTCATCCTTCACTAATGTATTGTAACTGATTCTTGTGTACTCTAGCCATGCCCATGTTCCTGGTTGTGTTTGGGTACTTTCAATTGGTCTGTTTTCATATACTAGTCCTTTCCCATATACTATTAATATGAACTTATACTAGTATGGGTCTATGTAACTTAGGGGTACATACTAATTTAGTATTCATGGGTCACATGACATGTGGTACATCTTACATTAGGCGTGATATTTTATTTTTCCGAAACCCAGGATGCCGCAACTCGGGGACCACATGGATCGTTTTCTTCTCACTACATTCCATGCATGTTGGTTTTTTCAATAAACCAATATTTTTTCATTAGTCCATGATCATGACTATTATATGGTTGTATCCACAAATAATCATACTGAGGAACTCGAATATGGGGTTGGTTGTACCCAATCTATCATCGATGGTTGTGTTTTGGCCACCCTTGGCCCCGAGTATCACCTTCTGTTTCATTATGACACCACCAAAATGATGAACCATATACAAAGAACACTATTACAATAATGATTCAACATATATCAAATGAATTCACTGTCAAAACTACATCATAATGTCGATCCAACAACTCAACTCATGAAAATGATCCATTGCACCATGGATCGATTTCACAGTGATAAGTTTCTTGGTATTTGTCGAACCACCAGCTAAATGGAATTATGATGATGATTGTACAAATAAAATATAGAGAAAGGGACCAAATAAAAACATGAGGAAATAAACATGATTTTTTTGGGTTATACTAAAACGGTTTCCTTTAGAATGACAAACAATGAAGAAATAAACAAGGACTGATCAAAATAATATCCATTCCTAATTATAGTAAGATAAATCAACACCCACAAATCAATGGTTGACCCGTGAAGAAATTTTTTAGATCAATTGATTCTTGTTTGAAATGGATAAACCATACAGGTATTAAATCAAATAAAACCCCCTACCTTGAGTTTAGATCAATCTCTAATGAAGAATGATTACCTATTGTCAATCATTGGTGGGTTCCATAAACTCCTTTGGCACACTGATTGTCCACCCTTGAGTTATTATCATTCACTGAAGTACTTTTGTCTAATGAAACCTCTCAAATACTTATTATTCTATGGGTAACCCCAAGGATTTTCCACAAATGAGTTTAAATAGTGGAAGTTAGGTTAGAATGTTGAATAAAGAAATTAATTAATTATGTAATATATTTATCTATTAACTCGCACTAGATTTTCACTAAATGTAGACACACGACATGTAGAAAGGTTATGTCTTTCATTGGTTAAAACCCACATTCTAAATTTAATGGTGGTCTTATATTTCCCATTCAAGACTCTGTTTGGGAGATAATCTATTATTTCATTAAAAAATATTGTTCATGAAATTATTTCCTTTAATGTTTTTATAATATCAAAACTAAGACTCCCTAGGCACTGGAATCCCATTATAATTTAGTACATAGACACAAAAATATTTAATAATATATTTCAAGGTTTTACAAGGAAAAATTAGTTTTTTTATGTAATATATTAAGAATAAATTTTTGATAAATCTAAAATAAACACTAATATGGGAATACATTAATAGTTATTACCTTTAGAAAGAAAATATTTAATATGAGTTAATATTGAAATGGTTATTTTTAATAATATTAAATTGACATATTATATTTTATTTGAAAATTATATTTTTTATAATTTTTCAAATTCAAATTCATTTTCTAAATCCTCCAAACAATGTTATCTTAGTATCCATTGTTGATTTTTTTAAAATAGTTATTCTTAGGTGAAAATTAAAAAATATTTTTTTTCTAATACCATAACATTTATATGAATTCGATGTTTTTGACACCCATTTTATATAAAATATATTTGTTGATAAAGTAAAATAAATTATCTAAAATCACTATTTACAAATTTATAAAACCCAGGATTATCATTTCAGAATTGTAGTTATATTTTATTAAAATTTATTTTTTTGATTGGATAATTTAAATAAATTTATACATAGAGATATTATGGATTGTATTTATTTTAATGTTCCATTAATCTTATTTAAAAAATAATATTATTATTAATTTCCAAATAATCAATAATGTTCTTAATTTTTTCCTATATTGATATTTTATTCATTGAAAAATACTTTTCCAAAAAAATGGTTTTTACGTGTCAGACACACTAATGTTAAGATTAATTTCACAACATATAGAATTTTAATTTTATAAAATAATTCTAATAATTGAGATAATAATGGTGATATTACTTAACATTGAAAATTTCATTTTTACGTATTGTTATGACGTTACCCATGAAGTCATGCCTGCTCGGCATATAATCGAGTGTGATACCCAATTCCACCACTAACGTGCTTGGGGATGGATACAAGCACCAAGAAAAATTAAACTAAAATTGGGGGCCTTATCCTTTTACCTTTATGCACAAAAGAACTGTCTCGATGAAAAATAACAGTGGAGTAATAAAATACTGAAACATCTAGGGTATAAACATGAATATTATAAGCTCTAGAAAATACATTAGAGTACCAGAATAAATAAAAAAGATAATAAATGGTAAAAATAAATTCCCAACCATAAATGAAGTCCCCACATGACAAAAATGGAAAATAATTAATGCTAAAGAGAGCTCAACTCTTAATCTCCATGTCTGACCATCGTATATAGCCAATGTGCCTAAGTTCTGGTCAAATTCACTAAACTTTATTCCAATCTTCTTATCATCTACATTGGACAACACACATGTGGGAAAATCCCTTTCTTGGGTGAGTATAGACATACCCAGTAGGATGAACCAAAATCCATAAAGGGTGAAAGATAAAGATAAAAAAGAATTCTTCTCATCCCAATACATATATATGATTATAATATAATCCCTAGTGAGAGAGAATGGGGATATCCATCTCCATAACCCAACTATGAAAGATGATTTATCCCTCATCTCCAAAGGGATATCTTTGATTCCTAGCATCGTGAACTCCCACACAAGAATCCAAGTGTGGGGGCCTACTCCTTACCTTTATGCTGCATATCTGAGGGACAAATCACTCCCATGGATTATTTAATCACCAATAGAGATTGATGATTGGGTGAGTACCAATTTTTGGGTAGATGACCCACAACCTAATATTGTATAAGGGATTAATAAAATTATCTATATAAAGAGTATTGGGGAAATGTGCCTGAGAATAACATGGGATTTCCAACCCTAGTGTCTCTTTCATAATCCAGTACAATCACTTCCTCTGTCCAAGAATCATTGAACGATGTTTCAAATTCTCTTAACCTAGTGTCATATATTCAGTTCCAAAATGAATGCAACATCACATTCTATACTAAAAAAATTTCTAGGTGATTCTAATAATGCGGCAAAATCTGAGTCGTGATGAAGGTGATACACAAGGTGAAAGTCACTGAGAAATTTAAATGGTGTTTACCTTGGGTCACATGATGTGTGATCTTGCCTAGACATTTATCAACTTACACACACATATAAAAGATGGATATAAATTTGGTACTTCATAGCATACACTAGTGGTATACAACTTGTCTGGGATACTCAGGGCCTACATATACCCTTTACATCTATTCCAATGTACAATATTTGTGCTGATTCACCTTTCCCATGTCTAAGTACATAGATGCAACCATGTAATCTACCCCTGGAAATTTTTCTATCCATGTACATTTTTATGTACTCCCAATGAACAAGCTGATTTTCCATCAATTGGTGAAATGGAATTCATAACACAATTAAGAACATGTGATATTTAAATCTTCTTCATATGAACAGATGTCAGAAGACTACATTGTGGGTGATCATATAGACTACACTCCAAGTAGTAATTTTTTTACATGATGTAATGACTGGTCTTCAAGTGATTTCTTGATCTACTATTTCCAATGCAGATCATTCCATTTGAATTGTTGATATAAAAGGGTTCATATTCAAATGTCAATCTCTGACCTCTGGTGGATAGATATTAGAAATCAGATCATCACAGTGAAGCCATCCTACCTCACCCCACCAATATAGATCCCAAATACCTTAATTCATATTAGGCATCCCATATCGATCCTCAATCAATATGAAAAATGTCAAGCGATACATCATTTGTGAAACTAACATGAATATGGGGGTTTGATCATGCTAGAAAAAACCAAAAAAATGTCGAACCATGATCCTATGGTCTAGTAGAGAAGAATTCAAAGAGAAAAAATGAGAAGTCAATCGAATAATGTGAATCCACCAATGGCTAATGCAGTCTCAACCAACGATCACATAAACATGAATAATGGTAAAGTCACAGTTATAACGATAATAAACATGGATCAATAATATAATTTTTTGTAGGGATCATAAATGAAATAGGTAAATGAATATAAATAAGGAATATAATATAAATCCATGATTATTAATTAATCTATGTTTATAAAACCACTTATAAAATCCCTACATCAATTAAGGATCTATCGTTAGTGGGGAACTTATTGTTCGATGATTATGAAGATGATCTCATTGCTTATACAATTTAAATCCGGATATCAATATTTTTCTTCATTTATCCCCACTTCCAGTTTCCAATATATCTCTCCCCCTATAGCTAATCTCCTAGGGTTATATAGGTAACCCTGAATATTTTACATAAAATGGATTAAATTGAGAGAGGTTGTGGTTTTGGAAATTAAAATAAAATAAATAAATAATTTAGTTATTTTATCCTATGAACTACTATTAGAAACATTCCATGAAAAGACCAACACTATCCTTCTATATTTCAAACATAGGGTAAACCCCACATTCTATAATCAACAGTGGTCTCCTATTTCCCATTTTAGGTCTCAAATAATGGGAAAACAATTAATATTGAAATTATGAACTCACATGATTTAAAACATATTAATATTTTTAATATATTAATTATGGGATCCAAAGACACCTAATAACTATGCCAATTCCGAGGGAAAATCCAGATATATAAATAAAAATATTGAAAGGTCTAAATTCACAAAACTAGAATCATTACATTCTCCCCTCCTTCAATGATTTTCATCCTAAAAAGGACTATATACATGAAGAGGTGGGGATACTAAATTCACATCTTGAACTCATTCTCCCAAATTCTATCCTACATATTCCCATTTTTTCATATCACACAAAAACAATGGGATGATCTATCCATAGAAGATCCTTTCCATTAAATCCTTTATCACCACCGGGTAATTGATGAAGGTGGCTACATCCTCGATGTATAGCTCACCCCATTAATTAATGTGGATAGGGTCATTCATGTATCTCCTCAGTTGAGACACATGGAAGACTTTATTCATTTGGCCAAATAGAGGGGGAAAGGATTAGTGGTAAGAAACCTTAACAACCACATATAATATATGGAAGGTCCTGATAAACCTTAGGAATAGCTTAATTCCTTGGGTAATTGTATAGAATCCTTTCCATGCAGTCTTATTATAAACTTTTCTCTATACTCAATATCCAAGGGCCTATGATGTTGATTTTAGTGTGACTAATTTTATCTTTGTGTTATCAAAATATGATCATAGAGAGTCTATATTTTTCCATATTCTCCTACACTATATCTATCCAAATAAGAGTTTCCTCTCCAATATCATTCTAGAACAATGGTATCTTGAAGGGTCTCACATATAGGGCCTCGATAGGTGCTATTCCAATAGTGGAGTGATAGATGTTATTATATGTAAACTATAACAATGAAAGGTTATCCCACCAACCTTACCTAAAGTCCAACACAAAAGCTCTCAAATTATCCTCCAACACTTGTATAGTCTGTTTGGTATTACCATTAGTTTTGGGGTAAAATAACACGATCATTCATAACTGGGTCACATAGACCTACAACCATCATCCCCAAAACCAATACATGAAAAAATCGTCATATTCAGATATTATCATCATGGGTACTCAATGAAGTCATATGATCTCCCATAGAAAAAACTACCCCAAACTCTCAGCCGATCTCTACACTTTATTGTAGAGAAACTTCGTTGACATTGTAAGTCAATCAAAAATCACACCAATGACATCTTAGCATCTAAATATTAGGGAAAACCCCATCACATGTTCCATATATATTTCATAAAAACTACACTTTGGGATCTTAAGGTACTAAATCAAACCTATCATAACATTATTCCCATCATTTACCTCTATAAAAGTGAGGAATCAATAGATGATCTTGGTGAAATTTCACTTCATGCATGCCCACTGAAACTTCCACTGAAGGTCCTTATAGATATTTTCCACACTATAATGTATATTCAATAGGAAAGTGTGAAAATCACTCATAAAACCATATAACAACATGAATGGAATCACTGACCTTCCCTAGAAATGGATTACATGCTCCCCTCCTTTAGAAAATCCATTCAATGCATATCCTAAGGATATATTTTCATATGGAACCTCATATTTTATGTCCACCAAATGATCCTATCACACACAATGAATTATTTATTATGTCCCCACCACCGAATAAGGAAAAATGTGACACCTCTTCTCCACTAGGGTCAGCTACTACAAATCAAACTACTTACACACATCCTATAAAAGTTGAGAATGGGACTTCCTACTAAGGGAAACTAGAACCAAAATCTCCTTCTTAGTAGTATAGATTACATAAATTTCATATTTCTATAAGAAATATAACTAATAACTTCTCCAAAAGTTAATACACCTATGAGTGAATATTTACTTGAGTCTCAGGTGGTCCGAGTAATGAAAAAAATTCTCACCCAAAAGATAGTACCACTAAATATTCAAAGAGAAGACTACCCCAACCAAATCTAGGTAACGAGTCACATATTCGTACTCATGGGGGACCAACTAGATCAACCAACAAGATATTACCTCATTACTATTCATAAAAATTTATTTGAGATCATAACACCAAGAGATTGTGTAATTTGTTTTGAATTAATTTAATCTTTTCAATATTATTTATTTCACACAACACAAAATATTGTGTGTGTTATATTAAAGCACCAAGTTATTCATTTTTTATTCACCACACCAGTTTAAGTTTTAACTACTTGAAACTATAAGATTTTATTGTGGTACATGAAATAGTGTGTATGTCTTTTGTTACAAATAATGTCGAGTCCCTATTATAGCCTGCGTTACCTGAAAGACCTAGTTTTAATAAAGTACAACATATTCTTAATATTATTGTTACAATATTATTACTGTTTTCACCTACACATTAGAATGGAATTCTTGAATAATATTAATTAAATTGTGAAAATATAATTAAAAAAAGCGTATAAAATGAATCCTTTGGTTATCAATTAGAAATAAATAAAAGTAAGAAATGTTTAAAAATAAGGAAATTAATTTACGTAGAAAATTATTTTTGAATATAGAAGCACCATTTATATCAATAAATTCAACAAACCACTATTTATGATTGTTTTTAACAAAATTTATATATTATATATTCAATAAATTTTTTAAATCATCTAATAGGTTTTATAGGAATAAGATAACAATAATTCCATGTTTCTGAATAAAAAATGATTTTTTCTATTAGGTAAATTTTCAACCGTTTAATGGTGAACCCATTTTAAATATAATATTTGAAACTTTTATAATTTTTTATTTGAGAAAATAAAATAAATTTTATAAAGTGGGACATCAAAATTTACTTTGGGTGAATTTTTCTATTTTTCAAATAAGATTAATTTTTTAATGAATAGATTAAAAACTACAGAATTTTAATTGAAAATTGATTTTCATAAAATTTATTTATAAAGTGAAATTATTTTTTAATTTTTTAAAGTATATTTAGATAAATCATACATAAATTAATCCAATTTATTTCATTGGAACCAATTTATCATTTGAAATTGGATATAAAAACATTTTAAACATTAGAACGTTTTCATATTAAAAACCCGTCATCCCATCCCATCCATGGGAATAATTTTAAATTAATTTCTTCAAAATATGTGGCAATAATTTGAAAAATTGGATTCCATATTTGGAATTAGAAAATTTTAATATGTAAGATAAGGTGAAATTAAAATTTTACCAAAATTATTAGAGAATGTAATTAAAATTAATAGCATCAATTAAGGAAAAATGAGATTTATTAATAACTAATCATTGAAAATAAGGTGTAAAAATAAACCGATACTTGTATATAAATTATTTTATTGACATATTTAGTCAATTTTACTTCTATGGATCTATAATGGTTGATTTTTAACCCTTTTGAGACAAGTAAATTGTGGGGATCATTCTAATAATTTTAATACTACCCAATTTTCCATTACCCCTTATAAAAGGCCTCTTGTTCCCATAACAAATTCACAAATATACATCCATTTCACTCATCCAAAACATGAAAATAATAATCTCCCAATATTCCTCATATATAACTAGAAGCCTCACTTAGAGAGGAAAGAAAACCATGTTCTTTTGGTGAAACCAAACAGAATTACCCAAATATGAGGTAACATATTTCAACAATAACTTTCATTTTATTTAGTTTTTCACCATTAAATAATTAATAATAAATATTATGAGGGTACCAACCACAATCAAACACACTTTTACCAAATGGGATACTCAATGATCATTTGGGTTTACAAAGAACGACTTTCTCAATAACCAACACATTTATTTCTTCCATTACCACCATTCACGGTTGGGAATAATGAGGTAATTTATATTTTTATATTAAATATAAGAAATTTATGATTTTTTTATTTTGGAGTTATTATATAAAATATAACTTCATGATTTACATTTTATATAAATACGATAATTTTGTTTCTGGACGTGTGGTTTACTGCCTCCTCATTGTGATGTGATTCGTTATCACTTTATGTGGAATGTTTTAAAGTTGAGTTTTGTAAATTTACATGTTATAAATGAAATAATAATTCTACTGTAATAACAATAGATATATTTATACATATATAACATTTACTTTCTTTCAATATTCCATGAAAATGGAAGCAATGTTTATGCGATTATACGGACTGTCGTCTCCATGAATTGTGTGTTTTATTTATTATTTATATATTATATATATTTTCATAAATAAATATATAATTAATATATGTGATAGATATATATATTTTTTATATATTTAAATAATAAAATTATCATTAAAAAAATAGTGACAAGAATAAAAATTCAAAACATATATGAAAAACAAAGCAGTTATTACCTGAAACAAAACCATAACATGGATTTTTTAACAAATGACCAATATAAGGTCATAATAAAATAATATATGATATAATATATATGAATATGGTTTTATTTTATATATATAATATATTTCTATTTTTTAAACAGTATGTTTGAACACGTACAAATAATGTCAACACTTATGGTTAGGGAATTTCAAATCACTTTCTTATATTCATGAGACACATTTCATATTCACCACCAATATTTATTTTATGGTGTATATACTACCCTAAAACCTTTTATCTCATGAATTAAATATATTTAATGATCTTAAATGTTTCAATTTAGTTCATTATTTCTTGGGGATCATGATTCTAATGTTTCTCAAGGAGTGTGGGTTTTCACATCTCACTTTTAAATCTATGAGATATATGGTACAATCAAAAATTATTATTGTTGTGTGGTGTATATAATTTCTTGTGAAATTTTATATAATGAATTAACTTTCTTTCGTGATATTAAGTCTTTAAATTGATGTTATTATTTCTCAGATCTCATAATTCTATAGTTACTCATGTAATAAGGGGATTTATAGATTCAATTTTATTTCTGCGAGAAATATTCCATATTAACCAGTAGATTTTTTGTGAGGTGTATATACTACCTATTAATGTATTATATTATCCTTATATTTAATGTATTTAAATATTTATTTTACGATATCTCTTTTATGAGGTTAATGGTTAAAAAGTTACCAAATCGGTAAGGTAATTTTGTCTCAATTTTTTTATTCTTAGAGACATGTTTTTTATGAACCTATTTTATTTTATGAGGTGTATATATTGTTTATTTGACATTTTATATCATTAATATATTAATTTTCATGGTTTTATAAGCTCAGTTTAGTGATTATTTTCTCATTTGTATTATGATTCAAAGTTAACAAAGTGGTAAGACTTTATTGCAACAATTTCATCAGTTGTCGGTATTATTTGACATCATGATTACATTAATGAAATATTAGGATCCATATCTCAATTAAACTCATGACTTTTATTATCATATGGTAATTTATGATATCTTCATTTATTAATACTATTCAAACTATTTTTTAATTAAGAAAATAAATAATTTTTTAACAAAATCTTACTTAATTTCTCTCTTCTGTCAGAAATCTATTTTATTAAAAAAATACATGTTTTCAAAAATGTTTTTAAAATGATATTTGGATATTATTTCCAAGGAAAATGGAATCTAAAATTTTTATGGTTTTAAATGATTCCTTTATTTTCTTTCAAATCTATTTTCAAAGAAAAATGTTATAAAAAATGTTTTTCAAAGAAGAAATGATATTTTCATCAAGAAATGTTATTAAAATATAACTCCAAATTAATTTCCCAATAATATTACATACATTGTTGTATCTCAATACATTATGGGGAATTGACCCAAAACTACATTGATAATATTTCTATGAATAATTTATGTTTTTATAGCATGATGGTAATGAAACACGTTTCTGTTTCACGAGTTATATATTTTTGAATACCATTTATCTTCCATGGGTTATATGATTTTGAAACATGATTTTTTCAAGGGATATTATTTGATTAAATTATTATGAAAAATCTATCTTTTTAATAGGATATTATATTATGGAATGTTTTTGATACCCATTTTTTCATGGGTTATTATATGATTTTTTTAAAACCCATATGTTTTTATGGGTCATGATATGATGATTTTTTATTATATTATGAAAAATGTATTTATGATTTTGTTAATAGATTGGTGGGACCAATATCTCCATTCAATGCACCGGGTAAAAATTAATATCTCATGATATAATTATGGGAACATGTTTACAGGCTTCATCCACTATGGGAAGACGTGGAAAACCGATCAACTATGTGAAGAAAGGAAAACCCAATCCTTTAAGGAAACAAGGGGAAACCTGGTCCACTTTGAGAATAAGGGGAAACCCGATACACTATGGGAAGAAGGGGAAACCTGATCCACTATGGGAAGAAGGGAAAACACTATCCACAATTGGAAACAAGTGTGTCCAAATATACGATTTTTATAGAATTTGGAGTAATAATATACTACTATGATGTTATGAATGAACCGGATCACATGTTTATTATGTTCTGTATGGATATGGTTTCTGTACATTAGTTTCTATGAGGACTTGATTTCATGTCCTTATTTTAATTAGTGAACCTATTTCCATTTATACATGTTCACGATGTTATAAAATGATGTGTTTCCCAAAAATATATATATTATGCCTATGATATGCTCTCATGGTTCATGTTCATGATTAAATTATGATTCATTTCTTATAAAAAAATGAATATTTATGCCATACCTCATGTTTATCATTTATGATAGGTTGGTCTTGAACCTTGAAAGTTATGTTCATGATCAAAAACACCTGTTCTTAACAAATTATTTCATATGATCATAGATTGATATATATTTTGTCTAAAGTTACTAAGCATCTTAGGTCAGCATTTATTATTTTTCCTTTTTATAAGTTTTGAAGAAAGGTTTTTTGTGTATTTACTAAAGGGGGTGATATTTGAGGGGAATTTTGACGATCTTACACCAAGTTAGAATATTTTGGTCCATGTTTCCAAATACCCAAAACTTTTATAGTACTTAGGAAGTTACTTCTGTAATGTGTCAAATATTCATATAAATTGATGTAATATCAATGGATGTTATGTATGAGTATTTATAGATCCCATCTCTAGTGGCGTCACAATAAACTATATATTCAAAATCCACCACCTGAAGTCATAACACTAGAGCACTTGTCAACATCTTCATTAGTTCCGTGAAGGCTCTCTAAAACTGCTCGATCTTGGTAAATGAATTCCTCTTCCATTTCATAACTATTAATGGAGTTTCTAACCTAGATAAGTCCACTAAGAACCTCCTGTAGTTCTCTTTCCAATAAAATAAAAATTCACACCTCCCCTCATGTTCTTGTGTGGCTCCCAAGAAATCCCCAATAAAACTTTCCTAGGTTTAAAAATAAACCATTATTAGAGAATAATTTCCCAAAAAGTGATTCTCATAGATCCTAAATAGGAACTTCAAGAGATTACCCTAAATTTGGTGCTCCTGAAGTAAGTCTAGGTGCATCCTTAAATTCTCCCAATGATCCTCCTATAATGAAGAGTTAATGAGTATGTCATCAATAAAGACAACTTTGAATTATGCCAAATATGATTCGAATATCTAGTTCATATGATCCCTAAACACATAGGGGGAATTAATCACACCAAAATTCATCAAGAGTAACTCATACTGTCCATAGTGACATTAAAATTATATCTTCAAAAAACCATATTTGTAAACTATCAATTTATAGTAGTCAGAACTGAGATAGATATTTGAGAACCAACTGACTCCTCTAAACTAGTCTAAGTGTTCATTAATTATTTTCCAGGGGTAAATATTCTATATCATTTCAAGATTCTAGTGAGTAATATAAATACAAAACCTCAAGATCCCATCCAATTTTTTATGAACAAGGCTGGAGCTATCCAGGGTAACAGACTCGGTCAGATAAAACCTTTCCCTGAAAGGTCCACTAACTACATCCATAACTGCAAGAGATTTTTCGGGGCCATCTAATATGCTTAAGAAGATATTGGCGTGGTCTTAATGTGAATGTAAATGAAGAATGCAATCTCCCATCTCATAGTTAGTCATAGAAAATCCTTAAGTAAGACACCCATATTATCATCCTTTAACATTAGAGGATATATGTATAATGAGACCATTAATACAATGGATAATATCACTAACTGATAGGTAATGGGTTACATATTCTTGAGAATGATCCCCAATTTCTATACCAAATGATCAATCTCACACTCAAAGGAGAATATCAACCCATCAGTTTAGTGACATCTAACTCTCATATAAAAATAGTCTATCTTGGAACAAACCATGGGAAAACAATCCATCCCCATGATGATATCATAATATAATATCACAGTGACCAAAAGGTGCTATTATAATCCCCCTACACCAAACCCCAACTCATATTTCAAATATATATGAGATATAGAAGAATCATTCTTTATAGGAACCTCTTTCAATGGATTCTAGGATAAAGTCACAATGGAAGTTATAATTATCACTTGAGAAATAAAAAGATAAAGGGATAAATCATGTTTATGTATATAATTACAGGGTTAAGTGTAGAAAAGAAATAGATCATACCTTGAATCATATCCTGTATATCCTGGTCATACCCTCGACATCCTATAACTATCTATAGACTAAAATTCAAACTCTATGAGCATGGAATGGGCCACCTAATGGTGGTGGGGGGAGAAGTTAATAGTGTCACCCTCCACCAGAATCTCCTACCACTATATCACAACAATCCATCCTCACTGTCTCCCCATGGGACACCCTAACCCCACCTCAAAGATCCTTGATCATGACACTACCCAAACCAAGGTGGTCCATCCACTATCTACCTATCCCGATAAACATTATGATTTGAGAAATCGCTTTCCTTGTAGACCCCATATGATAACAATAATAGTACCCCTTACATAGATAACCGAATCCTATCTGAGAAACCAATTCTATAGTTCCATGTTTCTAGAGGTATGGGTATTCCTCCTATATTGAGACCCTGATGTCTGTACTCTACTAGCTGTTATGGATGAATCAGTCCTATCATAGCTACTTCAATCTCTAGCTACCTAGAATATACAAGATTGGAATATATCTATAACTAAAACCCACACTAGCACCCCATCATGAGTAGGAATCTACAGGGAGAATACACTAGAACAAATTTCTCTATAAAATCCTTGGTCAAATTTCCATGCATTGAAGAACTAATATTAGAATATATTAATGGATTAACATGTGAGTTTAGTGAATCTCATTAAATTATATAAAAATTTCATATCACACTAATGAAACTTATAAAGTTGCTAAATATTTCTCAATCATAAGCACAAATATTAATATTTTTCACAAAATAGCTGGTGTAAGTATATCCATGAGAGAATTATCTCATGATGAGTCTACAGAACAAGAATATACTAGTTCACTGATGGTCCATGAAGAGGAAGAGTTACTAGAAAAATTATCTGATCAAAAAGGATCCAAATAAGAATGAATATCTGGATCTCCAACTCAATCCAATCCTATGATAATTGAGGGACAATCTCACAATGAACCTTGTATGGTATTTATCACTAAAAGTAATTAAATTCACTCAATGTACAAGAATTATCTTCTTATCAAGCAAGGAATTACTACTTCTCAATAGGACGTGGAACTACTTCCTATCCACCTAGATGAAACACCTCATGTGATGGTTTATGAACATTGGCCTCATTACTCAATTGATAATTTTTTGTGATCCTGTATCGATATCCAAGATGAATATATTCCTTGAGGAATTATTAATGCTATAGAGACATAGAATGGTTATATTATCATAAATATATGGGAAGATTACACAAGAAGGACCTTTAAAATACCCAGTCTTATATGATTATTGTACCATTGGTTACTTGCAACATATTATCTGTATGAAATGTTAAAAACAAGGAAATTAGAGTCATAGTAAAGGATAAATTAGTCATCAAAATGAAACTGAGTTCCCTAACTTGAAATTCATACTTGCGACACTCTGATTGCATTATTCTAATTTTCTAACCAATCCCCCCATGGGACCAACTCCCAACACTAAAATGGGAAAAAATATTGATGATTCTACTCTATCTCCACCCAACTCACAGAGGCACACCAGGTCAGTGTCATTCCAAGTACTGCACCCACAGGCACACCAAAAATTTTATAGGGGCTAGAGAAAAGTCTTGAGAAGGAATATACCAAAATGAGTGGCCGTAAACATATCTACATGTATGAACACAAACAACCGTATCCACTAAAAGTGCACAAAAATAATAAAAGAACTAAAAATTTAGTGTATAATAGTGCATGAAATAACATCTATGAAATATATCAGTTTACAATAATATATATCGATATCATAAATGGAAAAAATACAAGCCCAATCAAAAATGATGTCCCAACCTAAAAATTATGGAAATAAGGAAATCTAGAGAGGTCACAACTCTGGATCTCCAAGCCCGACCACAAAATTCAATTGATACCCTAGTATTACTTTTCTATATTTATGTTTCCATTGATTTTCCTATAATATTCATAATACACAACATGTATAGGAAAATCTCGTGTCGGTTTGAGTATATACATACCAAATTAGATTTCCTAATATCCATAAATTGTGAAATAGAAAACTTCAACATATATTATCTCATCCCAATACACATATATTCTTATAAAGTGACCCAAGAAAGAGATAAAGGGGATATATATCTCCATATACTATATAATATAGATGTGTTATCTGGAATCTATAAATAACTATCTTAAATTCCCACCGTATTGATCCATCCCAAAACATGGGTATAATAGATGTCGAAGTCAAGTATATTCAACCTTGGGACTCCAAAACATGTATATTCATGTCTTAAAAGAGGGAAATAATCTACTTCTCTGTAAAGACTACCACAATAACTATGTCATTGTATTTTAGCTCAATGTTTCAACAATGATGTTTATCTTACTATTTGAATGAGACAAATTGATGTTGAAAGGCTACAAATACTCAACCCACCTCCTCCACTGAATGTTTAGGTTCAACTGAGAAAATATGTACTAGAGGATCTTATAGTGCATGTATATAAAACAAATCTCACCCATAATAAAATGTATCTATTATATTAGGGAATTTACAACCAATGATAAATCCTGATCCTGAATAGGGTAATTCCTCTCATGCGATATCAGGTGCCTAAAAATATTGGAAACCACTTAATCCTCTTGCATAAAAAATGTTCTAAGTCAAACTCAAGGAGTTTTAAAGTAAATGATATAATATTTTCAAGGAAAAGGTATAGTGGGGATAGATTCTGATGTGAGCTGACATTTTATATCCTTATAGTCTCTCTGAAAAGAATCTATCCAAATGAAATTCACACCCTTCTTGGTCATCCCTGACATTGGTTCATCTATATGGGAGAATTTCTAGATAAAGTACCGATAATAATCTTCTAAACCTAGAAATCCTTGAATAAAAATGAGATACTCGGGCTTCTCCATGTATAAAATGGTTCTAACCTTATCTAGGTCCACATAGACTCATTATTATGAGTTTACATGGCCCAATAAGTGCACTTTATTGATCTATAAATTTCATTTAATTAGTTTAGAATAAAGGTGATTATCTCTCAATGTACTCAAGATGGTGTCAAGATGTTGTTCATGACATTATACGGACTGGGAGTAAAATACTATTTCATCACCAAAATCCACCATAAACTGGTTTAGAAAAGGATGAATGATTCTATTCATCAATGCCATGAAAAACACCTATTCATTAGGCAACCCAAATGACATAACTTTAAAATCATAAAAGCCACAAATTTTCATAAAATTACTCTAAGGAATGTGAAATGGTATCACCATTAATTGATTGTATTATAATCTCAAATATATATTGGAGAAGATACTAGAACATCTTAACTAATTGAAATGATCATCGAAGCATGGAAGGGGATACTAGGTTTTAACCATCAGCAGGTTAAATATACCACAATCTAGACATACTAACATGGTACCCTTATCCTTTTCAGAAGAGAACTAGAGAACCCCAAGGTTATGTACTAGGATTTAGAATACCCTTAGCTTCTAGATCATCCATCTAGACCATAAAATCCCAAAGTTCAATTGGTTCCATATTGTATGGTGGATGATAAACTAGATCTACTCCTGACACCAACTTGATTGTGAAATAAATTTCTCTCTCTTTGGTGGTAAGACATATAACTCATTAGGAAAGATGACATGAAATCAATATACCACTAGATGAAAATAATCCTTCTTCATTCCACCCTAATCTAGATAAATATAAGTTATTTTAACGATGAGACAATCTAATAAGCACTAAATTAGTCTACATGTCAAGTATGAGGATCCCACTCACCATGGTGAGAATAGATGCCCCCTTATAGAGATAGAAAGGTAAATATCTGAATATAATAGTCTACATAATACTGGTATAGAACTAGAAAATACATACCAATAATTAAATCAAAACATATCATTTCTAGAACACATGGTTCTCAAAAGAAATATTAACCACCAATATATAATGAGCATGTTCGACAAGGTTTGATATTCTCTAAACGCACTCCCAATGGTGTATCGATGGTCAAAGAACCATCCATGTTTTCCAAAACAAAGCCCAATCCATTTTAAAAAATATTTGATAAAATGTAATATGATGCCCTTATATCATATAAAACACAAGATAAGGTATATGAAATTAGAATCATACCTCTAACGGTAGATGTTCCTACATCCACAATAGCTAGAGTAGACTATATAGCATGCATTTGGCTCGACACTCAACCCTAGACTCCAGTGTGACTCCATAATTTTATTAACTCTATGTGGTAATACCACCCTTACAGTGGGGTACTATATCCCCTATTTCATGCTGATCCACTTGTAGAGATCCAACTATCAACCTTCTGAGGTGTAGCCTAGTGCCTTCCAAATTTAGGTTCCTATCTTGATCATATTCCCTTGATCGAATATGGATAGTTTCCAGAAAAGTTTTTAGTATGAACCAATTTTTAATAGACACAAAACTCAACTACGTTTGAAGGACACTATGGGTGGTTATGAAGAAACATTCCATAGTAATAGAACATTAACAAAACAACTTCCTTTGCTGCTCTGAACATTACTGGTTAAGTGAAAACTTTCATAGAGGAAGTTATTTCTTACCGAAGAAGAGCTCCTAGATCACCCTGCTGAAATAACCTAGCCATTGATTGGGGCCTCTATCAGATTCCCATCCATGATGGTAGCCTTATTCATCACATCATCAAAACTTCTCAAATGAAAAACTGTTCAATTATGATTGTATCTCATATAGAATCCAATACTGAAAATGACTTTCCTTGGAGATCTCATTAGCTTCCAATGATGGAACAAAGCACAACAGGTCAGTGAAACGCCCAATATAGTTCATTTAAGAAATACCCTCCTATGTCATATGCATGAATGTTAAATCGTTATAATCCCTAAACATATCTCGATAGAATTGTATCATGAACATCATATCTATGTCTTTCCTAGATCACTCTTCATACTGCCATGCTTTCCCTAGATGGTCTGACCAATTCTAGTCTTGTCCATGAAGAATATATATATATATATATATCAAGATTCACCCTCAAATATTGGTTTTATGTAGGTGTTTTAAGATTTCATGGTTGGACTCAATCCATAACTAGGCTTCCTAGGGTCCTCCCTGCATAGTGAACATAGGCAAATGGTAGAACTAAAACTCTTTTGTAAGATCTGGAATTAAAGATACAATGAAAACATTATCCATCTCCATTGAATACATGAACCTATGAAATATGTCATGAAGATGAATATACATCTTATCTTCTGGAGCTACAGGAATCTATGATTCAGCTGTTTGAGTAGTGTTATTATTTCAAGTATCCCGATGTAGAATTCAAATATGAAAAGTTGTAGGTTTTTCTAGAAGACAAATTCACACCAAATAGAACTAGGTAACAATAAGTTCAACCTCAAAAGGTTACTAAAATATAGATCCATAGACTCTTAGTCTTTCTAAACATGGATTAACAAGTGACATGCAATGACACAATAGTTATTTAATTTAATTTTTTAGATATAACTTATATATTATTCCGTATTCTATTCAAGATATACAATGCATGCATATAAATATATAACTATAGTGAACCATGAATGTTTGTATATATGACTATGTTCATATCATAATGCATTCATAAACTTCTCATGACATACCAAAAGATGAATAAAAATGTCAATAACAAATAGTATCACACAATCTGTTAATCACCCAATGTGAAATAATATCAAACCATAACAAAAGAACATCATGAACAACAATCCCATCCCTGGGTACTTAGGAGTTTTTTTCCATACATGGGTTAGCCACATTAATGAAAAATCTCATTACCGTGACAAGACACATACTTTTATCTTTTATACCTTTTCTAAATAGAAAAAGAATAGAAAAGACTAACTGATATTTTGATACCACTTTGTAATTCCCCCCACCTGGCTAAAAAGGGTTGGTTATAAGACTTCATGCGCACCTCCCCATTTTCTAGAGGTTTCCCACTAGCACTGTGGGTGGGATACATATAGTGGGGTGACTATACCCCTAGTATAAAGTGTAACAAAAATTTAAATAATCCATTTGAATAAAAGAAATTAGAGTAATGGACATAGAGGAAACCATATTATAGAATTAGAAAAATAAAGGAGAAACCAATATATACCAAAACAAAGGAATCATGTAAGGACAAGGTAATATGTATCAAAATTTCAAACAAAAAGAAATACAATAAAAGAGTAATCTAGCACACAATAAGAACAAAAGGATCCTTTTCTAAACACCATGTAAGATCTATATCTCAACTACTTCTAATCAAGTTAGTAACAATTCAACAACAAGGCCCATATCCCTTATCCAAACCAGACACCAAAAAAAAATACTCGGGGTACTAAATGGAGACCTAAATAGGGTGTGAGTAAAACTTGGTGTCATTCCAGAATCTCTATGCATGTCTCATAACCCTTCCGAATACAACCTTATAACCATTTTATAACAAAATCATTTGGCGAATTACACTATATAATACTCATAACATATATTAGGTAATTTATTTGTATATAAGTATATCAGCATGTTTCAGGGAATAGACTGGTATATAAGAATCTCAGAATATTTCAGGGCATAGACCGATATATAATCATTGAATCTATTGTTAGGGAATAGACCAATTTAAAATATTCTCAGCATGTGTCTGAGTATAGGCCAATATATAATCATCTCAAACTGTGTTAGGAAATAACCTGGTATATAATCATCTTACATGTGTCAGGGAATAGTCCGCTATATAAGAATTTCATCATGTGTTAAAAAATAATTGAGTATATAAGCATCTCAGCATGTGTACACAATACACATCACAACGGAATGTATTATCACAATATGAACACATAATACCAAATTGTAAATTATTCTAATTACCATTTATCTTTAAATTTAATCATAATAAATTTAGAAATTTCCATAGTGAGTCAATAATGAGAAATCACATGAACCACATGTCATGTTAAAATATTATCTAATCCATCAAGAATTTTTTTATTTCAAATGATCTCTAACCAAATGGTATCCAGAAGACATTTCACTTCATCAATTGAATCCAATGGGATATAAGGAAAAATAAAACTTAGGATTATAATAATTCAATTAAATAAATTAATTATTGCACTCTTATGTTGGTGCAATTACAATATGGAATATGCCTATAAATTAAAAATCAGAACATAGTGTTAAGATTTATACGATGTGCCTTTAAATAGTGAAGAACTAAAGAGCTCCGAAAACTAAAAAAAATCATTATAAAGGTGAAGAAGGTAGCTAAGAAAACATAGATCCAAAACCAATCATGGTAAAAACCAAAAATGATCATGACCATGACCAAGATATTAAATCACAACAGCTGGATAATGACATAAAAGAAAAGAAGAAAAAAATCAAAACCACTTACCCAAGGATCAATCACACAATCAAGATTTCTAGAATTAAGATAGGTTATATAATATCTCATGGAGTAAGATCTATGATTTAGAGGGGGAGGATTCATGAAGGAATTGTAAACAATTCACCTATACAACATTCTTAAATATATTTCTATGGGATTTACACGCCATGTAATTACCTTACACATCATGTAATTATTCCTAAATAGTTACCCTAAAAACCCATTATATCAAGTGATTTATTAATATCTCTTTAACATTATACATCATGATATTTGTTCATGATGTTTAAACACTTCATATATTTAATTAGTTGGTGATATGAGTCTAGTGGATTTTACATGCCATGTAGCCCTCTTACATGGTGTGTCAATTTCAAAAAGATGGTTCTTAGCCAAGTTTCCTTATAAAATATGAACCACTTTTAGGATTCCCAGATTTCCAATAAACCTTGTTAAAAATTGAATTAATTATACCCTTAATTCTTTAGTTAAAAAATAATTCTTGATATACTTCCTGCATGGATCCTCTTTGGTTTTCTCAAGTTTCTTCCCAACATAAGTCTATTTTTATTCAAAAAATGGAAATCCACAATGAAACATGACCACTAAGGTTTATATTTTAGGAAAAAATCATCTAAAACATGTTATGTAGAAATATCATAGAGATTCATACCTTGAAAAAGACATGATCTTTAACGAGATGTCCTAGCCTCTTAAGGCCTGCATGTGTCCATTCAAACCATAACTATATAAATTGGTTGTGACCATACACTATGTCCATGTCAGAGTACATGGATGTGATAGTGTACTATATCTATGCCCATGTGATTGGTTGTGTCCAACCCCATGTACTTCAAGAGAACACACTAAGTCTCCAGTACAAGGTGACATGGAATGTATAAAATCATACATTTTTCTTAATATTTATCTCTTCTAAAAACTATAGTTGCCACATAAATAAGACTATAAATAATGTTTTCGTATAGAATATTCTTAGTGTATATTGGGTTTTCATATTAATTGAAGCATGTTTTTCATGTGCTTTCCCGATATTTCATTTCCACAAAACAACTCACAATTTAAGCACCCAAAATTGAAAGGGCCAGCTCTAAACATTGATCCCCAAGCTCCAGTGGATAAAAATTAGAAATTTTATCACCCATGTGATTCTTTCATGCCTCCCATCACTACTCTAGATCTCAAAATCCACAAATAAATCATATACTTCTCATATTGAACCTTTACCTATCCACAAAGCATCAATCCATACATCATTTATGAAAAATCCATAAATTTTAGGGTTTAATCATGGGAGAACTCTTCCTATAAATTTTGAACAGTGAACACCTAGGCTAACACTGAAGAACACAAAGAACAGTGGTGGAAAAGGAATAGAACAAGTTCAATATACTATTGTTCAATGTGGTCTCTTCTAATGATCACATAAAGAGTAATATGTGCGAATTCGAAGGTATAACAATAATAAAACTGGTCAAATAAGACAACTTAAGACCGGGATAATGTAAAGAATATGTAATCAAAGATCAATAAGAAAATTATTAAAAATACAGGCTTATTAATTTTTCATTGGGAGGAAAATCATGAATAATGATTCATACCTTGATTAAGGATTTTTATTAGTGAAGAATTCAATCACTATTGATGAAGTAGAGGGTATTAATATGTTTTTCATCTTCCATAAGATCACATGACCATTCATCAGAGATTCACGCTCTTGGATTCCAATAGATATATCTTAATATTTCTCTCTAATATCCCTAAGTTATATATATAACCTAGAATGTTTTCCTAACATATCTAAAATAGAGAGATTTTTAGGTTTTTTCATTTAAAATAAAATAATGAAGTAAATTATTTATTTCATTTAATTCACCACCAAATGAAAACAGCCATGAAATGTTCAATTAATTCCAACCTTATATAATGAATAGGGTAAACCCCATGTTTCAGAATAATTTTCGGTATAATAGATCCCATCTGATATCCCAAAAAATGGGAAAACCATTAAGACAGAAGCAGCGTGCAAACATATTTTAAAATATAATAATATTTTTAATATAATAATTCTAGTTTCTTAAGACACCAAATCACCACACCAGCTCTGAAGAAAAACCTAGATATATACATATAAATATTCAAAGTACTAAATCCATAAAACCAGAGTCACTATAGGTATAAAAAATAATCTATTAGGATTAATGGTAATTAACATGATAATAGTGGAACAATTATTTTAAAATTATTGTTTTATTATTATCAAGGAATTTATATCAAACTAATTAAATTAAAATAATTTATAAAAATTAATATGATATTATGTATTATAAAATAGATATATATTTTAACACCTATTAAATGTTTTATTAGTACTAAATAAGGTTAATAATCTATTATGGACAAAATTTCATTTTTATACTAAAACTCATTTTTACACATTATCCATTTTAATTTAAAAGTTAAATTTATATAATTTAATAATTTATACTTATTAAATAGAGGTTAAATATTATTCAATTACACAAAAATTTCGTTATATGGGTTATTTTAAATGTTTAATAAAAAACAAAATCACTTCATTAATAACTAGTTAAATAGGTTAATAGAATAAGAGAAAAATGTAGAAACATATTGTTAAAAACCCTTTAACATGATTTAAACAAAAATTTGATGATTTTTAGAGAGTTTATCAACCAAAATAATCCCAAAAAATAAAATATTTTTAATGATTGTTTCCAATGAATATTTAATTGGTAAATGGAATTATTGAAATATAAATTGTGTTTCAAATAGATCCCTTTTCTTCTCTTATAAAAAGAGATATCTTACACCCTTTCAAACACACACATACCATTTGAATTCATCATTTATACATAAAAATAATACTCAATATATAAACCATTTTTATAGAAATAAGAACTTGGTTACAAATAGTTTTCCCAATCTCTTCAATTTCAAGGTGACTTCCATGGGACAGAAAATCAATTCTCGGACGTAAGTATTTCCTCTATCAGAAGTTTTAATTATTAATAGTTTACATAAAAATATATTATCGCAATAATAATATGATGAATTCATAATAATTATTATAATTATGTGTTTTTATATTATGGGTATAACCCTCAGATAATAATTTCCATCCACTTAAAAAGAAAAAGAACTTCGTTAGCACGTTGTGTGGTCTACCACCACCATGAAGCGATATCATTTTTTTTGTTTTCATTATAGATTTTGATGGATTTTTTTAATGGTGTTATGGTGGAAAAATATGATATATCCCAAAAAACGTTATTCTAAAATTTGAATTTAATATCCATATTCACCCCTTCTTAGGATTTGAGAAGCAGGAACCCTAAACATTTGTACCTCAGGACTCCTACCTCCATAATAAAAGAATTTTCATTCTTTTATATTAATAAATTATCTAAAAAATTTAAATTATGGATTACTATAAAAAAATTAAAATTGTATCTTTATCATCCTATTATAATTATATCATGTCGAAAGAAAAACCCCATAAACCGTACTCACCAATCTAGTTAATGATTGTTTATGTTTGGGTCTGTTTAACCACCTACATGAATAATGATTTAAAATTTGATCATGGATGGATATTCGAAAAATACTTATATTATTATATTTTAATAATATAATAATCATTATTATATTTTTATGGTAAATTAATATACGTTACATAACCAAAATTCAATATACCATCTTCAATGATTTAAAAAACCGTCGGAAACAAGCCGTTACCAATTAAGTTTTTACACTACAAATCCAAAACAAGTAGGGAATGAAATAAGAAATTTTTAAATATATATATATATATTAATGAATCAAAAATTTTATATTAATGAGGAAATTGGTATCAAATTATGTGTAATAATATCAACATTATCTTACATAGACAAAATAGTTAAAAATATTTACACCATATGATCAAAATATACTCCAAATGATTTGTGTAAAAATGATAAAAAATTAAAATAAGGATTATAAAATGGAAATATTTTTTATTATGATTCTTATATACATTATTAAGTTATGAATTTTTTAAATAGGATTTTATAATTTCATTAAGTAATAAAGTAAATAAGGTATGGGGTTTTCCCCTCAAATTTTCTTCAATGAAAAAATTTTTATTGGTATTCTCCAATTTATATTTTAATAGAGTATATAATAACATAAAATGTATTTTATAATAATAAATTATTTAATTTATGACATTTATATGACCATATTATTTTAATAATTCCTATAAATTTTGTTTTAAAATTACTAAACCCTTAAAGTTATTTTCTTCTCAAATTCCTTTCTTCGGTAAATGTTTTGTATAATAACCCTAATGTAATTTATTTTTTGTACACAAGGCCTACATGAAATATTATATCATTAATTAAATTTTATTCATGATAATTTATGTTAAATTTCATGATATTTCTCTGAAATGTGTCTGATTTTAAAATTACTCATGTTTTTATGGTTTTCTTGAATGAAGGTTATTTTTATATGAGTATAAAGTTATCATCTTATCTATGAAATTATTTGTATATTTTAACATAAAAATTTCATTACAATTTTATATTTCATTATTCTATATGAAATTAATTATTTTCAAGAAAATCATTTTTATTAATGGACTATATTTTCTTTTTAAAACATATCACTAATAGGAATGATATCCAGAATTTTTGAATAGATATTTATATTAAATATCCATGTTTTATCTTTGAAAATTATAATTATTTAAAGTAACCAAATATGTTTTATTTCAAGTAAACATCATATTTACATTCACACCTTTTCTATATATTTTTTTATGATTCTTTGGTTGATGTGGGTTTTAGTAATGTTTTTTATGGGACTTTTAATATTTTGTGGATAGTTTTCAAAAATGTTTTTCTTTTATTTTAATGTTTTAAAATGTTCAAATTTAATTCCATGAATATTACATCAGTTTAGATAAATATTCAATACATTACAAAAATATATTTCTAAAGACTGTAATAGTTTTGTGTCTTTGGAAACATGGAAACAAGATCTTCTAACTTGTTGAAAGATCTTCAATATCTCCCATAAATATTTAAACCATTATTAATTCTTCCTAAAACCTTTATTCGTTACCTGGGGAAAGTAAACATAAGAAAGGGGTGAGCTCAGATGCTAATAATGGTAAATAAAGGAAATGTACAATCATAACATGAAAAAAGGGTATAGAACGTGGGCATAACATTTAAAAATCATACCCTACATATCATAATCATAATATTGATTATACATACATAAGACATGATAGAGAAAAAAAATAATGAACATAAACCATGAAATTGTAACATTGGAATAGAACATTTAATAGTGGAAAACAGATAAATATATAAAATCCTTATGTTAGGGTGACCTACCATGGACTTTGTAACATGTTAGGATTGGGTTAATCTCTCGTGTACAAGCTTCAGGATTGGGATTACCTCCCATGTAACCTCTTGTTTCAGGCTGGGGATATACTCCCATGTGTACTCTTATTTCAAGTTCAGGAATTCCTCTATTATACCCTCTTGTTTTGGGCAAGGGATGTCCTCACATATGCCCTCATGTTTTGGTCATGGGTTTCCCTCTAGTGTACCCCCATATTTTGGGAATGGTATGTTCCCCCATACACCATATTGTTTCAGGCTGGGGATTCCCTCCCACGTAACCTATGAGATCATAAAAAATTTATCATGACCTAATGCACTGTAAGGGGGATATAGGTTTCACCTACATTATATTTAAATCATACATAAATTTTCCAAAAAATCATAAACAATAATATCATCACCCATGAAATGAAATGTGTATCATAAAAATGTAATCATATTTTAATCTATTTAAAAGTAAATATTTCATAAATATTTCATAATTATTTCATCAAAAGAATAACCTGTAAAAGGAAGTGGGTTTCATAAGCATATAACTCATGGTAGAGATATAGGTGTCCTAAGCATCATTGAATCAAAACACAAACCCTTTAATAAGGATTACAAATGGAAAATTTGGGTTATTTATTTGAAGGGAATGAGTAACATAAACAGAAGCTATTTTAGATGGAAAATAAATTATAGAGATATTTTGAAAACATTTTTTGAGGAATATGTCCTTTCTTCTTCTATAAAGTATCTTTAAAACATAAAAATATTTGTAAAACAATTTTCTCTAAAATATAATTGAATGATTATAAATAAATTGTTGAAAAAGTTTTTCTTTAAAAAATAGTATAATGAAGGTTTTAAAAGATTTTGAATCAAATTTTCCTTGAAAACCTATAAAAGAAGTGAGAAAACAATTTGAAGGAAAATTTACACGAAATATTATAAAAGAGGATTTCTTTTTTATGAAAACAATTATCCTTGAAAACTTATAAATAAATATTCAAATAATTTATGAAAACGTTCATCTTGGAAACTCTTTAAAGAAGCATGAAAACTGTTTGAAAACCATTTCGTTGAAAAATAAATTTAATTTTTTTAAAAAAAATAACCTTTTTAGCATGTAAATAAATATTCAAATAATTTAAAGTGTATAAATATATAAATATAGTACGAGGTAAAAAAGAATATTTCTTTTACGTGGTAAAAATGTTAGATAAATGCCTTGTTCAGAAAGTGAAAAGTATAATTACTTGAAAAAATTGGTAAAGGGGAAAAGGGTAAAAACATATTTTAATGATCATAGTAGATTTTTAGAATATTATTGGAATCTGTTTTTAGAATACTTGATTTTTGAGGATCACAATCATTCAACCAAAGAGATAGTAATCTCATGGGTTCTTAAAAACACTTTTTAACTATCTTTTATACCAAAGTGTAGAAAATAGTACCAATACATGAACATATTATGAACAATGAGAGGGGAAGAAAATTAATTAGTCTTATTGAGAGATGGATCATAATATTTCAGCAATGAAAGCATAAATATAAATAATCATGAAAATCTATGAGATTGTTTCAATAAAATCATATAACATGGTAACTTGGGATCATACTCTCCATGTAAGAAACAAAAATTGCATGAATATTAAAATATCAAGAAATAAATGGAATCATGATATTACATGTAAAATTGAGTTATTTACACCTAAAAAATAATTTAAGTGGATAAAAACACATGAGTCTCAAAGAAGGAAAATTGAGACAAAACGATTTTCTCAATTTGGTAGCTTTTGAATCTTAAACCCCATGAAATATATATCATATAATGGATATGTAAATACACATATATTTAAGTATAATAATCATGAAATACATTTATGGTTAGTATAAAAACAAAATAAAATTAATTTCTGGTGAATAAAGCATGCATCTCACCAAAATAAAAAAGTGATATGAAATCCCCTTACCTGATGTCCTGACTGTCGCCATACTCATTCAAACTAACTCTTAGTCGTGTAACTCATTTTAGTTTTTTCCAAAAGGATTCCATGGGTTGATTTCATTTCATAGGGAGTATTTTATGAGTAAGATAAGGATTTTGGGAGATTATTTTAGATTATTTTCGGAAATCCAAGGGTCTTGATTGGTGTGAAGAATAGGGAGAGCTGATGGCCTTTTATAGGGAAGAAAAATGAATCACTTGGAATTTTTGAAAACCAGTTAGGTGTACACATGTTTTTACTTAAATAAAGTCATAAAAAATAAAAAAACAACAATTTATGGTTTATGTCTGACATATGGCCTGAAAATGGATGTTGTGCAAGTTTCTAGGTCATTTGGCCCCCTAAAATTAAGGTTTAGTCCCTAATTATTCTTAATTAGCCCTCAATCACATTGATTAATTTTAATGACTTTTAATAATATTTTTGGAATAAAAATAACATGATCTAATTAGACTTTAAATATTAAACTTATTAAAATAGTGTATATATTTGTTATAAGTTCAATTCAAATAAATGGAAACATTAATATTAAATAAAATCCCATAGATGAGAAAAAATAATTGGGTTTTTATGTACAAAAATGTTCAAAATTTTTATATTTTTATATTAAATTTCAAAGAGAAATTGATTAAAATGATATAAATTGTATTAAAAGATTTATAATTGATCTATCGTGACCTCAAAATAAATTCTAATTATAATTTATCAATAAAAAATATTTAAATGAAATGTTAATTTTTTACTAAAATGTAGTATTTTTCATTATTCATCAAAAAATGATGTTTCTTTGAAAAATCCCTAAAATTAACCATAATATAATTTTATCTTTGTAAAATAAAATTTTAGGTTTATTATTTCAAATTAAAATTCTATATTTGTCTAAAATTAATTTTGTTTTTCATCATATAAGGAAAAGAAAAACATTTAATTCAAGAAAATAATACTTTTAAACATATAAAGACTTTACAAGAATTATATTTTTCATTATCAATATGTTTTATTTATATAAAACCATTATAAAAATATTTAAAAATTAGTTATTAATTTTTATATTACTATGTTATAATGTCTAGGTTATAAATAACTTTTCTAAATAATTATAATAAAAAAACGATGTTTCTTAGATACTAAGTATTGCATGTAATGTACACCAATTTGTTATATACACATAAAACTAAACTGTATTTCCCTACATGAAATACATAATTGGCATGAGATACATGAAACAACAAATTTCTTATATGTTTGAGGGTTATACCCATAATATAAAAACACATAAATTAAGGTTTAGTCTCTAATTGTGCTTAATTAGTCCTTAATCACTTTGATTAATTTTAATGACTTTTGATAATATTTTTGGAATCAAAATAACATGATCTAATTAGACTTTAAATATTAAACTTATTAAAATGGTGTTTGTATTTTTTATATGTTCAATTCAGATAAATGGTAAAATTAAGATTAATGTTAATCCTATAGACGAGACAAAATAATAGGGTTTTTAAGTAGAAAAATGATCAAAATTTTGATATTTTTATATTCAATTTCAAAAAGAAATTGATTAAAATGATATAAATTGTACTAATATATGTATAATTGATCTATGGTGACCTTAAAATAAATTCTAATTAAAATTTATCAAAAAAAAATATTTAAACGAAAAGTTAGTTTTTAACTAAAATGCAGTATTCTTCATTATTCATCAAAAAATGATGTTTCTTTGAAAAATCCCTAAAATTCACCCAAATCTAATTTCAGCTTTATAAATTGAAATTTTATGTTTATTATTTCAAATTAAAAATCTATATTTGTCTAAAATGATTTTTTTTCATCATATAAGGAAAAGAAAAACATTTAATTTGAGAAAATAATATTTTTAAACATATAAAGACTTTACAATAATTATATTTTTCATTATCAATATGTTTTATTTATATAAACCATTATAAAAATACTTAAAAATTAGTTATTAATATTCATATTACTATGTTATAATTTCTAGGTTATAAAAAACTTTTTTAAATAATTATAATAATAAAATGATATTTCTTAGATACTAAGTATTGCATGTAATGTACACCAATTTTTTGTTGCATGTATCTCATGCCAATTCAGTATATCATGTAGGGTAATACAAGTTAGTTTTATGTGTAGATAAATCTAATTTGGTGCTGTGTGAATGGAATTTCTGACTTATTATTTTAATATATATATATATATATATATAAACTTTTCTAGTGTCACATGAAATGAAAAATATAATAAAGATAACTTAATTCGAAAAAAATATTTCACAAAATCTCGTGGTGTTACATTCTACCACCATAAAATTAATTTCAGAGTCGAAATTCATCTGGGTTATCCAAATATTAATACATTAAAGTTTATTTCATGGAAGCCCACATCGTAAAAATGAATACTAAAAGTTCATTTAAAATATAAATTTGGAACCACAACAGTTACCAAAAGTAACATATAACTCAGTTTCCACATAGAATAACATAGGTTGGGAGTGAATATTGTACATGGAGGAAAAGAATAAATATTTAAAGAAAATTATCAGGGAAATCAATTACAAACGACTCCATTATTAAGAAATTTTGAGGTCCTCAAAGTCATCAAGCTGTAATGATTTAAAAGGATATCGATTCCACAAAATTATAGTATTAGGGAAACACATTTTCTTTTGACCATAATCCTAACATTGAGTAATTATTTTATTGACCAAAAATATAAAAAAATATACTTACTTTTTATATTTCTATAAAAAAAATTCTTTCTGTAGTTATTCTTTTATCAATTTAAAATTCATCTATTTATTTGTGTAATGGACATCTCAAAATTAACTTTGATGCCTAACGTGCTAAAATAAACTTTTAATAGATATTAAGGCCCATAGAATAATGAAAAGTATAAATATTTATCTACAACTAATAAAAAAAATGAATATGGTTAATTGATTAAACTATAAATATATAAATTAACATTACTCTTTCATCATAAATAATTATTCATAAAAAATAATTATATATTGACCAGGACAATCACTGGGCCAGTGAGAGACATGAAAGCCTTATGTTCTTTTGGTCATTGGTTGAAGACCCACAGCCTTTCGAGACATTATTGGTTGTCACCGGATATACATGATGTTGTTTTCTAAAACCATACAAATATAATTTATAAAATATGACGTACATCCTTGAAATTAGGTGAATCACTAAATAACCAATTGACCAAGGTTTTCAATACAATCCTAATACATAATTTCTTCCTCCAATGTTTAACTTGAACATTTCATGAATGTTAAAACTTATAACCCTTCTGAAATATATAAATCCAAGTCTTTAGAATGAAATTTATGAAATCATATTAACAATGATACCCCATATATCGCAAATTACAACATATTTGTCAAATTACAAACATGTGAATACCCTCATCGTCTATTCCCTTGAAACATAGTAATGACATTAATTACCGTAAATATAACATCCGAGGTAAATAAAGAATAAGACATATTTCATATTTACTAATATTTGTGAATTAAATATTAATTTTACTTTAAAGGGGTTGCTATGTTCGATAGCGTACCCGATACACAACAATGGGTTTCTTTGAAATCTTACGTTCCACACTAATAATATAATATTATTATTTTAAATGGTAGTTAACTCCTAGTCGTTGTATTGGTAGGAATGAACGAAACTAACTAAAATATGAATATACATGTTTTTTAAATGTATTTACATTTATCCAATAAAAAGTTAGAGGCTTAAAATATGAATGAATCTAATTTTAAGCATAATTTACATTAAAAGATTGATTTACTGCCTTTTAATGGAGAAACCTCATTAAATCTAGTTTTGGTCATTTTTATATGTCCTATTTGACCAAACAAAATTTTTATTTATATTTGGGACATCAAAATTTACATTGGTTAATTTTTTGGTATTTTTCTGATAAATTTCATTTTAATGAATAGTGAAAATTATTGTATTTTAATTCAAAACTGTGTTTTAATATTGTTTCCCTCAGAATTCGGTGATGAACATCTTGATTGAAGGTTCAAACATTCTAATTGTTTTCTAACGGGTTTGTTCGTAGAATTGGAAACATCCAACGATTCCACATCCATTTGGACCTACTTTCCAAACGTTGGCACTCATTAGTTTGTGGACTGATGAGGCTTAGGAATTTGCATTGGTCGAGAGGATGGGAGGTCGGACTCATCACACCTTTTTAGGGGAATTGTTGTCTACTCCGGGACTCTCTTTATAGATTTATGTTATGTTCGTAAATCCTTATTACATTACCAAGTATAAAATAAGATTTCCTTCATATATTACAATCAATGATTATATATGTAGAAAATTTTGAGAATCTTTTATATGTATTCGAGGTTCTTCATCGATAGAGAATCATCCGTATTTATTTAGAGATTCTTGATCAATGGTATCTTTCGACACATTTATATATAAGTCTCTTGGTCGTTATGATAACCATGCTGGTTTTAAAGCCACTCAGTGGGGGCACTTGAAGTTTGTTGTCATTCAGAAGGACATGGATTATTTCAGAGTTGGGATCGAACCTACATATGGGCTACCTATGTATCCTTTCTTTTAGAAAAGGAATCAGAACCCACGTAGTTCGAGTAAGGGAATATGATGTTTATGATTGATGGATCAAAGAAGGATGTCATAATTACTTTTACACTCTAACCTCACGTGAGTCATACTCGGTGTGAGAAACAAGAGGTATTGGTAAAAATCAGACAATTGTGCCATGAAAGATGCAATGATAAGAAATAGGGTGAGATTATGTATGTATGAATGCCCAGATAAAATGAAGATTTGGATTTACTTCAGGGAAGAAATCCAGAAACAGGGTCCATAAAGGTATATGTGCTTCACGGAGATTTGAATACTCTAACTTGGGGCTTACTCCTGAAAAGGAGGCCCAAATTAAGAGAGGACTTATGATTGGGTTTTTACTACTGAGAAAGAATCTCGGATCAAAGATAAATTAGGACTGGTTAAGAGAAATTATGACTGGGGATTACTCCTGAAAAGGAGGCCCAAGTTAAGAGACTTGAAAAATTTAGGGACTTGGGGCTTACTTCTGAAGAGGATGCCCATATCTGAGACTAGGGCTTACTCCTGAAAATGAGGCCCAGGTTAAGAGAATTATGGTTGGGACTTGATCCTGAGGAGGATGCCCAAATTAGGGGACTGGGGCTTACTCTTGAAAAGGAATCCCAAGTTAAGGGACTTGAAAAAATTAAGGGACTCGGGCTTATTCCTTAGGAGGATGCCCAGATTTGAGAATTATGACTGGGGCTTATTTCTGAAAAGGAGGCCCAGGTTAATGAGGACATGGGGCTTACTCCTAAGGAGGATGCCCAGATTTGAGAATTATGACTGGGGATTATTTCTGAAAAGGAGGTCCAGGTTAATTAGGACTTGGGGTTTATTCCTAAGGAGGATGCCTAGATTTGAGAATTATGACTGGGGATTATTCCTGAAAAGGAGGCCCTAGTTAATGAGGACTTGGGGCTTATTCCCAACGAGGATGCCTAGATTTGAGAATTCTGGCTAGGGCTTATTCTTGAAAAGGAGGCCCACGTTAATGAGTCCTCTCATCTTAAAGGATGAGGTTGAATGAATGAAATTTCAATCTTTAGTGACATAAAGATGTATAAATCACTAGGTTTTGAGAGATATTCGACATAATTCCTTTCAGATAAGGAAGTCAAATCAAGAAATCATTCCATAAAGGTCTTTGAAGAGTGTATTGAAGATTTAATCTTGAATAGGAGAGGTGGAATGGCTTAAGAGGGGTGAAATGGGCAAGAAGGGCACCCAAAAAGGCAGGCGCGCGCAAGTCCTGGTAGGCGCGTAGGTACTGCATGGGCACGCTAGTCCTGATCGCACAGGTATACCTGTGCGATATATGGGTACTTGCGTGATGGTTAACTAGCAGGGTAATACTTGATCTACTCTAGGTTAAATCCATTAGAATCTTCTTGAGGTTCTTCCAAAAGAGGTGCGTGCAAGTTCTATTGATGGAGTAAGGCGGCGCACAAGTGTGGCCATTTACCTTAAGGGATGGCCACTCAGGCGCACAAGTGTTGATGAGTTTCAACACTTAGGCCTTCCTCGCCGTCTTTAGATCTTCCGTTCTAGGTAAGAAATTACCTTAGAAGTGTTTCAGAATCTTTTAGAAGAGGCTAGGGCACCGGGAGATTAAATATGAGTTTTTAGAAAAAATTCCTCCTTCAATGGGGGGTAAATAGGGTCTATTTATAGGATGAAGAAGACCCGGGTGGTTATCCTTTAGGGCGTGCAAGTCACTTGCATGACCTATGGTCAATGTTCTCTTTGTTCATCCCTTTGTATATTTTTTGATGTTTCTTCAAAGGATGAATCAATTTAGACTAAGGTATTTCCATTTTGCAATATTTAGACTCTGTGATGAAAAGGAGCGTAAAAAAAAGTCCCCCCTCAGAGTTGGATCCAAAAGAAATGAGTATTTGACTCTGAGGAAAATAAAAAAACCAATGGAAAGGCATAGCGCAAGTCTGGGCGTGCAAATGAGCTTCGGGCACGTAGGGTCTGGTGCGTAGGGGTACGACCTTTAGTCGTGAAGGGTATGGTGCGTAGGGCTTTGGCCGCGTCTATAAATAGAGGGCCTCACTTCCGTACAAAGCATATGGATTTGAAACTTTCGAGCTCTCGCTGCGCAAGTTGCATTTTCCGCACAAGTTACTCTGTTTCCCGCTGTTTCCTTGATGTCACGTTGCTGTCAAGGTATCTGGACTTGCGAGCTGATACTTGCGTGCCAAATACTTGCGCGACACATCCATACTTGCGCGCCATGTTTAGACTTGCGCGCCTTAATTCCTTAGCCATTTTTTCAAATTCTTTCACAAATTTTATGAAAAATCAATTACTTAAGAGTTAATTTATTCAACTTTTATGCAGATTCAATGGCTCCCAAGAGAATTTCAACGGCTGATGAAATTGCAAGAAAGAGGACTGATGACATGATGAACATTGTTGGCCATGATTACTATGATATCAGCGACATCACTCTCCCAGATTTGGCTATGTACTTGAAGAAATATCATCTTAATTTCCCACAGAGCATCTACCTATCCCTATATGGTCATGGTCATCTGAAAGGATTCAATGTTCCAAATGTAAAGAACTATATGCCTGAAATTCAGCTGCACTGCTACTCCTCTATTTCGGTTATGCTGTGCATTAAGAGCAACAACAATGGTGTGAACTTTCAAATTTTCCTTCCATGCATTTCTTTGCAGATATGAAAATGGAAAACCCATGGGCTAAAATGTTTTCCACTGTCGGTTGGTGGAGAGAAGACAAACATGGCATTAGAGAAATATCTGAAAAGAGTACTCTCTCCAAATGGCTCTTTACTTCCAATTCTTCATTCTCAAATCCATGTATCCATCTTCCAAGTCTCTTGGACAGAAACAGAGTCACTGTTTGATCAGCAGAAAATTTTCTCAAACCGCATTCAAGAACATTATTTTACAATTGTTCCAAGAAGAGCTAGTATCACTACATCTCTTATGGTATCCAGTTGAATGAATTAATTCTAGGTGGCTGCTGATGAATCTCGGGATGCTGTAAATCAAGTGAAGACTTATGTTGAATGCCTTTTGTAATTCTTGAAAAAAGAGAAGAGACTCTAGTCTGTGGATGTCCTTCTACCTCTTGCGCATCAATGAAAAAACACTTTCATATTCAATCATTTGTACCTGTATTCTTTTTCTATATGCTTTAGATTTTACTTAAGCCAATGGGCCTAGTAAGCATAGTTTGATTTTTACTAGGATTAATGTAAATAACCCTACAAACTTGAACCTTTTAATTTCTCAATGTTACCTAAATCATAAAAAATGTATGTTTAGTGAGCTGGAACTTGAATTTTATTCAGAGTTCCTTTGTCTTTTGTGGGAAGTTTAAAGTCATGCACATCAGACATAAAAAGGCTAATGTTTAAGGTCGAAATAGCTTTGACCGAAATGGATTAGAATTGACTCAATTCCTTGACAAATCATCTAAAAACATAGTACCATACTCAAGTATGAGGGAAAATATGTAAACTATGACTTAATAATATTTGAATCTATGGAATGATATGAAAAATAGCTAAAAGACATTAGAAGAAGTAGTTCACAAGAATGAAGTTACCATTATTTAACAAACCCGTTAGGGGGTTGAATTATGTAGGGCCACCTAAGGGCATTGGCTGCATAGTTAAATAAATAGTATCTTTTGGTTAACAAGTCTGTTATGTAGACTGTTTATGCAAGGCCACCTATGGGCACATGCTTCATAGTTAGGCAAAAGAACTCTCAGAAATTTACTCTCCTAGTGCTAAAAGCCAGTGAAAATTTATGGAGATTAAAAATTTCCAAAGAATAGAGTTTTCTGTATGGAAAGAGGTACTTGAATATGGAGAAGATATTTCAAAACAAGATTATCGAAGAACTGGATGGATATTACTCCTACGAAGGTCTGACACAAACATAGGGAAGGAGGATATAAACCATAGACTTGAATACTTTCAGATCATGAAAAAGGATATGGGATAAATATGTTAAGGATGTCTATTTTTGCGGATCCCTACATACTATCATTTAAGTCCAATAAGGACAAAAGAGGCTTTATTTCCCAAGAATGAAGTTACCATTATTTAACAAACCCGTTAGGGGGTTGAATTATGCAGGGCCACCTAAGGGAATTGGCTGCATAGTCAAATAATAATATCTTTTGGCTGACAAGTCTGTTATGTAGACTATTTATGCAAGGCCTCCTAAGGGCACGTGCTGCATAGTCAGGCAGAAGAACACTCAGAAGTCTGACATTTTGGTGACTAGAAGTCAAGAAAAGGGATATGAAGATCTAAAAATATCTAAGGATAGAATTATGACACATAAAGATGGGTATTTTCCAGTGTATACAGAGATACACAGATCAATGCTAACCATAATCATGTTGTTGCTGGGTCCTGAATGGAAATATTGGACTTCAGTACATACCCCATAAGGATGGGAATCAAGCCATACGTAGTTCTTAAACTACAGTTTAACGTCGTGCGAGACAAAAGAATTAAAGATCTTAGTTTAGGGTCATAGAGCTTGGACCATTGTAAGAAATACACAGTGTGTGTTTTCATGGGGACTTTTCAGCCAAGGGACTGAAATTCGAATTTTGGGTTAGGCCCAAAGGCTTGGGGATGGATTCGAGGGACACCCGAACGTTCCTACATATCCCATAAGGATAGTAATCAAGCCCACGTAGTTCTAGAAATACCCTATGTACAAATTTGGTTCGTACATGTGAAGGGTGAAAGGGGACTTTAGTACATTGATGGTTTAACCCAAGATAAAAGGTTTAGGCATTTCCATGTATGCACATAGTCTTTGAAATGAAACATGATTGAAAAATCAATGTAAATAATGGTTCCCTCTCAGGTGACGGTATCAAAGAATATTGTAGTTTATTTTCATGCTGGACAAAAGTTTTGTATAGTTTAACTTCGTATAACAAGGACGAAAGTGAACCAATGTAAAGATATTGATTCTAGGGGCGGTTTCACGAATCAACATCGTATGAGATGGAGGTGAACCAATGTGAAGAGATTGGTTTTGGGATTGAACCTTGGGAGTTTCCCTACGTACCCATCCTAGAAGGCAAGGATCAAAGTCCGCGTAGTTCAATTAAATAATGAATTAATGATCAAGTTGTTCTTGGGGAAAACAACCTAAAAAAATGATGTTGTTGGGACTTACACAGGGTTAGTAGCCCAGGGGGAGTGTTGTGGTTGAGGTTTTCTCTAATCTCACGAGAGTTATACTCGGTGTGAGAAACAAGAGGTAACAACAACCATAACGATGCATATTTTAATGTCATGTAGGACATATAAAGGGACTATGTAGTTTAAAGTCTTGCCGTTAGGACTATTGGTGTTTCACAGTTTAGTGTCATGTAGCAGGGAAAAAGTACAGTTTAATGTCATGTAGAATGTATCAAGGACTTTTTATACAGTTTATCGTCATGTAGTTAGGACGATGGGGACAATATAGTTTAACTTCATGTTGGATGAAAGTGGGACTGTGCAGTTTAATGTCATGTAGTGAGGACAAAAGAGTACACCATTTAACGTCATGTTGGACGCATTGGGGACTTTTGTCACAGTTTAACGTCATGTTGGACAAAAAAGGGACGATACAGTTTAGCTTCATGTTGGATGAAAGTGCGAATAGTTTAAGGTCATACAAGACCTTTGATGATTATGTAGTTTAACGTCTTTCCGAACGTATGGGACTTTTATACAGTTTAGCATCATGTAGTTAGGATGTCACAGTTTAACGTCTTACTGAACGTAAGGGACTTGCAAATAGTTTAGGGTCATATGCATGGACCATTGATGATGCAGTTTAAGGTCATACAGGACCTAGTTGCAGTTTAAGGTCATACTAGACCATGGATGTAGTTTAAGGTCCTACATGACCTAGTTGCAGTTTAAGGTCATACTAGACCATTTAGGGAACTTTTTCACAATTTAACATCGTGTGGGATGAAAGTACAAATAGTTTAAGGTTATATGTATGGACCATTGATGATATATTTTTTTTATAAAAATGACTTCTTAAAAAATCTGGCATTGGTTGGAGTAGTGATGAGTTCTCCATCCATCGAGATTAATGAATAAGCTCCATTGGAGTAGACCCTATGTATTTAGTAAGGTCCTTCACATTTTGGATCAAGATTGGGAGGTTTATTTCCTAGTATCATTGGAGTTCTGAGAACTAATACCAATTCTCCCTGAGTGAATGAACGAAGACAAACTTTTTTGTTAAAAGCTCGTGCTATTCGATTTTGATAGACTTCCAAGTGGTTCAAAGTGCACAATCTTTTCTCATATAACCGTTCCAATTCATTCAATCACTTTTGAGATTGTTCATCGGTAGATGACTGATAAAAAATGGCTACTCTGAGCGAAGTCAATTGAACTTCAATGGGCAAGACGACTTCCGTTCCATATACCAGTGAATATGGAGTTGACCGAGTTGTAGTGCGGGTGGTAGTCCGATAAGACCATAAAACATGAAAGAGTTTTTCAAGCCATGAACTCTTATCTTTATCCACCATATTTTGGAGTATATTTGAAAGAGTCTTGTTAAAGGATTCTATCTGGCTGTTGGCCATTGCATGATACCGAGATGAATGGTTGGATTTGATGTTGTATTCTTGATACAACTTCTTCACCTCGGATGAACTGAAGTTGGTACTATTGTCCGTCAATATGGTATGAGGGACACCGAATCTGGTAATGATGTTAGAGTTGATGAAGCTAACAACGCATTTAGAACTGACTTCTTTGAGAGGTATTGCCTATGACCATTTGGAAAAGAAGTCAGTAGCAGTAAGAATGTACTTAAACTACTTGGCCATAGCCGAAGGGTAAGGTCCCACCACATCCATTCCCCATGTGGAAAATGGCCATGAGTATTTAGATGTATGAAGAAACTATGGAGGTTGATTAATGAATTTGGAATGTACTTGGCATGAATGACACTTCATTGTGAAATCAACACAATCTTGTATCATTGAAGTCCAAAAGTATCCAAGCCTTCAAATCTGATCCGACAATCTATGTCCAGACTGGTGGGCACCACAGACTCCTGCATGCACTTCTTTCATGACAGCCATTGTCTCTTCACCATCAATGCATTTGAAGAGAACTCCATCAAAACCACGTTTGTAGAGAATTTTCTCTAGGTGATCTGAGATATCATAAAGTGTAAAATTGACCACACGTCGCCGGATTTGTTCTTTCTCGTCTCTATTAGGTGGAAGTGTTCCATTTTGAATGTATTCCCTGATAGGTGACATCCATCCTGTAGTATGGCCATACGATTTAGGAATGGGACTAATTTCATTAATTTCCTCTATTCTGATTCAAACATAAGGTGAAATTTCACGACGGTGGGCAATACTGATGGTTGTCTCATCTCGATTTGGATCTTCCAGAGCTGTGGCTATATTATCTAGTGCATCAGCTTGAGCATTTTGTGATCTTGGGACATAAGAAAATATCGGTTCCGAAGGTAATTCCACCATTAACTCTCTGAGATAATCATACAAAGGGATTAGTTTTTCTTTTCTGATGGCATAATCCCCATTGACTTGTTTGATTACCATGTCTGAATCACCTTTCACCTTTAAGTGATTCACTTGTTCTTGAATCGCTAATTCCAATCCGGCGATGATAGCTTGGTATTAGGCTTCATTATTGGTACCACCCTCCCACAATAAGAAGGAATAAGGTAACACTTCCTTTTCTGTAGAAATGAGCACAATTCCTAAGCCAACTTTGTTGAATTTAGGATTTTCCATTTTCCTCCCTGTTGGACTTCTGGAATCACCATCAAAATAAATTTCCCATGCCTGAGGACTTTCTTGAATAGAGAAGACTTCCTCATCAGGGATTTTAATATCTAAAGAAGTGTCTTTCACTGAACGATTTTCACCCAAGAAATCAGCCAGAGCTTAGCCCTTTATCTCTTTTTAAGACACATATTGAATGTCGAATTTCTGCAAAATAGCTGCCCACCTTGCCAGATGTCCTGTAAGCATTGGACGACTAAGGATGAATTTGAGTGGGTTATTGCGAGATACCAATTGGACCTTGTGATGTTGCAGGTAGTGTCTCAACATCTGAACTACAAAGATGAATGCCAGGCAACACTTCTCAATACTTGAATACCAGGTTTCTGCTTCAAGCATAGTTCGACTGAGATAGTAGAGGCTGTTTTCATTCCCAACATCATTATTTTGAGAAATAAAGGAACCCAATGATCGCTCTAGAGCTGTCATGTAGAGGATAAGTGGTCTTCTTTCAATAGGTGGCATGAGTACCGGTGGACTCAAGAGGTATTTCTTGAGAATATTGAATGCTTCTTGACATTCTTCAGTCCACTGGTAAGTGAATCCCTTCTTCATAAATTTGGTGAAGGGTAAACTTTTTCCTACTAAATTGGTGATGAAACACTGAATATAGGCTAAGTGTCCTTGAAATCCTCTTAATTATTTCAAATTTTGAGGAGGTGACATACCAAGGATTGAATTTGTCTTCTCAGGATTGACTTCAATACCACAATTGCGTACAAAAAAGCTGAGAAATGTTCCTGAGGTTACCCCAAAAGCCCATTTTAAGGGGCTCATCTTCAAATTATATTGTCAAAGCTTGAGGAATATAACTTCCAAATCAGACAAGTGATTAGAACGTTGTTTGGATTTTAACACCAAATCGTCTACATAACATTCAAAAAAATTCCCTAAAAAGGGTTTGAATATATGATGCATGGCACATTGATATGCTTCACCTACATTCTTTAGGCCAAAAAGCATTACTCGGTAGCAAAACACACCCTGAGGGGCTATGAAGGCTGTAGATTTCTCATCTCTTGGGTACATTCAGATCTGATTATATCTGTAATATCCATCCATGAAGGAAAGTGCTTCATAGAAAGCTGTTTCATCAATTAGAAGTTCTGTAATCGGAACTGGGAAATCATCCTTAGGAAAATGCCGATTAAGATCTTTGAAATCGATGCAAACTCTAATTTTTCCATTCTTCTTCTTTACATGGAATATTTTATCCAACCACTTGGGATATTGAACTTCTCTGACGAAGTTATATTTGATAAGATTATCCACTTCAGCTTCAATTTTAGAAGCATAAGTTGGGTGTGTTCTTCTTGCGGCTTGCTTAAATCCTCGATGTTCTTCTGGTAAACCCAAATGATGAGTAACAACATCAGGATCAAGCCCGGGCATCTCTGTATAGTTACAAGATAATATATCACTATTTTTATTTAGAAAATAAATATATATCTCTTTCTCTTCAAGATTCATGGCCACACTGATTAAAGTAGGGTGTGGATCTTCTTTTGTACCCAGATTTATTTCTCTGAGTTCATCCACAGTGGTAGAGATACCCTCTTCAAATGCAGGAGGAGAATCTCTGAGATCTTCCTCTTCTTCTTCATCATGTATTATTTCTTCCATTTATACTTGCATAGAGGATGATAAATCATAATTTTCATGATCAGAAGAGATGTCAAAATTTGCATATCTTGAAGAAGAATATTCCATTTCCGACCCGATTGATGATGAAGGGTCTTCTTTGGGTAATAAAGAGGAGATGATGGATTGAGAATCGACATCATTGTTCACCTTCGATGTTGCTATAACTTCTTCGGGCCTGGTTGGAGATGTATAGACTTGTTGGTTTTCAGTAGATGAAATGAAGACGTCACTATTTGGGCTTACAATACTGCTTTGTGGGTTACCAATTTCTCCCATGTTGTCTGGCTCGATTTCCGAAACTGACATTATGGATCTTTCTATAAGAGTATTTTGATTTGGGTCTATCTTTTCAATTTGACTGATAGGCAACACATAATCTATTCTAACATGTGTAAATGGATTTACTGGAATCTTCTCCAAACCATATGGAGCATTAACTTTGGTAATCTCCTTTGTTGTGGATTTCTCTCTTCCCTTCATGTGATTGAATTCTGCCTCAATGTATTGAGACTCACATGTCTTGAATGGGGCCTTATCAACATACAATGTCCCAACATGACCATAGAAACAATATTTCATACATTGATGGTAGGATAAAGGGATACCCGCATGTTGATGTAGCCAGGGTCTTCCAAGAAAGATGTTGAAGGCTGAGTCTTGATCAACAACAATGAAATCTGAATTGGATACAAGATCTCCAAATTCAGTTCCAAGTGTAACATCGCCCAGTGGTTCTTGTTCATTTTTATCATATCCTTGTAACATAATGGTAGAAGGTGATAAATCAGATTCTGTGAGGCCCAATCAACGATGTGTATGAATTGGCATGAGGTTGACTCCTGAACCATTGTCAATAAAAGCTCTTCGGACGTCTACGCCATTGACCATGCCAGATAAGTACAAAGGTCTAATATGTCCATGCACAACATCATCTTAATCTTCACCAGTAAAAGATATTATTGCATGGCATTCTGCAGGATTATTCTTTATGTGATAGAATTCAGCTACAACAATTTCAGTTTCAAACTCATGAGGACTTGACAAAGCCTCGATGATTGCTTCCCGAAGATCTTTTGACAGATTCAGAGCATCCAGAATTGATAACATGGATGGTACTTGGGACAAGTGTTTCAATATATCATACTTTTGATCCATAGGTCTATGTTTCCCAACAAGAATATGTGGTTTAGAAGGTACCTTGGAAGCAGATGCTTCGGAAGTTGACGCATCTTGTATCGGGATAGGAGTTGGCAATATTCGTGGTTTTGGAAGATTAGATAGATTAGATCCATTTACTTGATAAGAGGAAAGAAGATGGAACCTTCAACCGGTCTTCCAAAATAACTGTTCCAGGACTGAATTCGCTATCTGTTGAAGAACTGGCTTGTTCTTGCTGAGCTCGCTGAAGGGCTCTACCACGCGTTTCTGCTGCGTACACAGTTCTAGCAGGGGTAGAATTGGAATAGTGGCTTCTGAAAGATCCACATTTTCCCTTATATCCTGAGCATCTGGAACTTCCTCTGATTCCCTTGTTTGATACAGGGAATTCAGGCTCATCAAAATCAAAACTGTGACTGGAATATGGATCAGTTAACTAAATCATATTAACAGAACCTAAGATTAACTCTTCGTCTGATGAAGACTCTGCCTGATTAGCCTGTTTAGGCACTGCTGTTTGGTGGGGCCGTGCCCATGGATTTGAAGTAGATGGTATGAAGTATTCTATAGTCCAAGACAATTTAGGCTTCGACACATACTCATCTTCTTCTGATTCTTTTTCTTTCTTTGAATCATGTCGTTTCTTTGAGGACTTTCCCTCTGACGAAGAGGGTTTTTCCGCAACATTCATGGCAGAAAACACAATCAGATTCTTTAATTATGTTAGCAAAATATCATGAGTTCGGTTGATTGTATTTATGACCATCCAATCATCATACTTCTGTGAATTTTTCCTTTTGACTTCTTTCCATTTGCCTTCCTCCTCTAGAACTGTAGTAGTAACACATGCTACCTGAGCTGAAGAACCTTTCAGTTTGACTTGTCCTGAGTCGACCATATTTTGAAGGAGGTCTTCGAAGACAAAACACTCTTGGATGGGATTCCCTAACATTTGATGAAAAGGGAAATAATTTGGACGATCTTCATATCCTTTCTTGTTTGGCCTCTTGGGAATTGGTAGTTGAACCATATTATTTTCCAGATCCAAAATGAAGTAACCAAAAACTTGTTCATTTCGGAAAGAGTATGTTTTTCTCTTCAGATCCTCAAATTGTTTTCGTCTTTGATCTCTTTGATCATCTGGACAAAACGGCCTTTGTTGTTGGCACTCAGGAGGTGGAGCCCTTAGAGAAGATGAAGGTTTTGAAGTAGAAACAGGTATAGGTGCTTGTTTAAGCCTAACTGTAGCAGTTTCTGCTTTACCAATTCTTATTCCTAGAGCTGATGGAATTACATGAGATTTAGCCTTAGCCTATATAAGGGAATCTTCAATCTGCTGAGCGATTGAAGTAAGGTCTCGAAACTCTCCTGTGTATTTCATAGGGATCAACGGCATGCGTAACTCATCAAGAAAATTTGCTACACAGATTGGCAACAATTCTTCTTGAGGGAGTGCTAATCTTAGGGAATATGTTAATCCCTTCCAGTGACCAATGAAATCTAAGACCCTTTCATTCTCCCTTTTCTTACAGTTTGTAAGATAAAAAACTATTGTCTTTGGCAAAGTTGAGTTGAACTAAAGAAGGAATTGTTGACGGAGATCTTCCCATCCAGTAATTGACCGGGATTGCAAGCTTGTATACCTGACAAATGCTTGTCCTTGCAAAGTCCGTATGAATCATCTTAGTTTTACTGCTTCTTTCTGCTCTGGAGTTCCCATCATAGGATCACAATAAGACACGTAATGCGTCAAATGCGGTTCAGGGTCGCCTGATCCATTGAAAATAGCGAATAAAGTGTTTCCAAAACTGGATGGAGGAGAGATTGAATCTACCCATTCAGGGTAAAATTTCTTTTCTGGGGGAATTTGCAAACGTTTCCCTTCCATAGTTTCTAACCGAGCTGTTAATGACTGAATAGTAGTTATTAACTTTTGAGAAACATCTGGTTGAACTTGGTCTTGGGTAGGTTCAATGACTGGACCTTGGATAGATGTGGTAGTTGGTGCTGCAACTGATGGTAGCACTACCAAGTGTTGTTGCACTTGCCCCGTAGGATTAGACCTGTGAGGGTGTACTGAGAGAGGAGGATATTCTTGATCCATCTCAGTAGCTGTAACAAATTCCTTTAGCTGACTGACTCCAGCACACTTAAGAAGAAGACTACTCTGAAGTAGTTATTCATTCAACCTTCTTAATTCCTTCATTTCTTCCTCTTGTTTTGCAAACCTTTTCTCTAGTGAGAGTGATTGGCCTTTTTCAGAGGAAGGATATGTAACCTGATTCTTTCCCCTCCCTTTGTTGGATCCTTTTCGGAGAGGGGGAAGTGGGATACTCGAAGGATTACCTAGGTTCTGAGTAACCCTTTGATTTTGTGTACGCACACCTTCTTCATTTATGTCGGTGTGTACATATTCTTGAGTAGGAACCTCTTCATCTGAGTCCCCTAAGTGAGCCTCATCTGGTGGATCAACAACAACGACATTAATGACATTGATTGATGCATAACGCATCACATCCATTCTATCAGCATTTCTGTGATATTGTCTTCTTCCATGTTTTTGATGATACATTGCCTTTTGTTGATTCAATCCCTCAGGAACTTCTTAACGAACCGTAATTTGGAGGGAATCTCATGATAATTTGACTCTTCGTTCCTCTTGAGACTTCTTACCCAATCGAGAAAAGACCGAATTTCTCTGAGGAGGAAATTGATGATTTGAAAAAGTCCCCAGTCCTATTCCCGCTCAACTCTTCGAATCCTATTTGTTGATTCTGAGGGTTGGTTTAAAAGAGTCCCCAGTCTGGCAATCTTGGATGGCTCTTGACATGCCATGTCTGAGAATTTATTAAAAGCGCTCCTGATCTTGTGAACCTTAGTTCGGAAATTAGCTAGATGCATTAACCTGTATCCACTTTTATCACCTGCTTCAAAAGACCGTTGGATGATTTCCGACACTTCTGTCACTTGATGATGTGCTTTCTCCATACGAGAGTCCTGTTTAATATTCTCGTTTTCTTGATGTAGGAGCAATTCAACAACTTTTTCTCTGTATTCTTGATTTTTAGAGGAACTAGTTGAGGCCTATTCTTGGGTAAGCTTTTGATTACAAACAAATCCCATTGACTGTGGTCGGCCATGGGAAATATCATTGCATGAGACAATTTTCGGTGAGCTTTGCTGACTGGAGAGCACCGTGAAATGTATTTCTCCATGAACAACCCATCATATGACACTAATACCAGATGGGGAATTGGAAATTAAATGACACAATCTTCTTAGTGCACCAAGGCATGAACGTTGAAGGGGTCTTTGCTTCTTTTCAGCCTTCGGATATTGAGAGACTGATAGAGATTCTAAATCAATATGACGTTGTAACCCTTCTATTATCTTAAGATTATTTTAATATTTATCATAAGATAATAATTTCTTTTTAAACTGACAAAGTGTTTTCCATATGTTGATACAAATATCATGAATTCCATCTTCTGTCAACATTTCTAGAATGTCATACTGAGTGTTAGCCGGAGTCCAAAACATGACTGGCACTTCACCTTTTTCCAGTTTTTTCCTCATGTTCAGTATTTCCTCTTTACCATTTGATGAAGATTCTTATACCCATTTTGACCAGAGCTAGTGATTCCTTGTTGCTTCATTGGATTCAATAGGATTGGTAGAGAAATCACTGATAAAATTAGAAGATGCATGACTTAGGGGTGGTTCGGAGAATGAACTACACCCAGGGCTATCTTCTGATTGAGAAAGTATTTCACCTACTAGCGATGAAGCATTGGACATGACTGGTTTTTCATTTGTATGTGCCTCAAGATAAGAGGGATTTATCGGTACTACATTGTCCACTGGATCATTTTCCGGGCAATGTGCATCACTACTGCGGAGAGGACTTTCACAGCGAAATTCATCATCATGGGGAGGACCACCATGGTGGGTTACATCAAAAGATGAGATCTCTTGCTCCATGGTCTTCTGACCACACAGAGGGTTCCTGTGGCTCTCATCTGAAGATAAAACTTCGAGATCGACCGAATTGTCATGAAGCAAGCCTTCATGAGGAAGTTTCTGTTGAAGACCTTCAGAATTAATGATCCCACTATTGGTAAATGAGGGAGTAGAATCTTGAATTCCAATAGATAACTGTCTGAGGGCTTCAAGAACTCCAACATCGAGCAAGGCCTTGTTACATATTGTCTCTTGATCTCCTGATTGTGCTGGGAGAGTCTTTTTATTAGATGCCTTATTACTCGCCATGGAAACCAATTGTTGATGAAAGTGGTTGCACTGAGCAGGTGTATGTGCCTGATCAGGAAAGATGGCCAGGTTAGGATGACGATCTTCACTCAAAAAAGGTGTATGTGCCTGACTTGGTTGTCCGTATGATATGAGGGAGTACGCCCCACAACCCTCTTGGACTGGAACAGATGTGTGTGTCTTTTCCAGAGTGAATTGTTGATGTGTCACTCCACTGGTAGGGAAAGATTTATGTGTCTTTCCCTGAGATGCCACTGAAGTTGTTATAATATCCTGGCAAGCGTCCAGAATATGAGCAGGGATTTGCTTATGCTCTTTCACCATTGATAAAATATTCTTGGTGACTTCAGCTGCTGGAACAAGGATATACATCCATTCCATGCTTGGAGTAGGTGTGTGTGCCTGCTCTTGTCCACCATTTCCTATCATTGAATCCTGACAGTACTCAAGTGTAGGGGCAGAGAGTTGAATCTGCCTCCTGTTTGTCATCGGAGCTTTCTGACTGAATTCTCTGAATGATACCAAGCGAGACTGTTGGTAGGATTGATTAATACTATCAGGTGTGTGTGCCTGCTGATTGTACTTCGCCGAACGTGGTTGACGAGCTCCATCATATGTAGTCAGACAAGCCTTCTGACTTGCTGGTGATGTATAAACTGTTGTATGTTCTTGTCTATAATACTCCACCGGAATTGACTGATGGGATTGGCGTGCTGCTACCAGACGAGTCTGTTGGACAACGGAATTAAAATGGACAGGTGTGTGTGCCCCTCATTGCTTGCCACCAAGTTAGGTTGGTGGACTTCTCTGGAGATGGCAGAGATGAGAACCTGCTCACTGTTGACCGGATTCCGCCTCTGGCGGTTCACCTTTCCTGCTTGGATTTGAGGAACCTGAGCCGAATGCCTGGAGTCGGTACCCTTATCATGTTGAGGGTGCACTGCCGCACGAGTCTGGCATCGATTGTTGGTGGGAGCCCTCGGGAAGGACTCCTGTCTACTTGAATTAAGGCCCTGAGGGACCTGCTCATTCACCTCCTCAGAATAAGGGAGCGAATTGTGATTGCGTTCTGGGGATAATGACCCGAAACGGTTGGAGACGGTAGTGGGCACCGCCTGCTTCTTGATCACTAGTCATCATTGTACGGATGACCGGTGTGAGTTGTTCACTTGGAGGGCTTATCAGACAGCCTCCAGAGTTGGGATGGTACCGTGTTGATGGTACTCCTTAACCAGCGCATTTGATACCCAGCGTTGAAGATGCTGAGTAGGTGATGTCATCCTCAGAGCGGACGACAATCCAGTAGGAGTAGCAGCAGTGAGATTTTTAGTAGTAGTATTCACAGGTATGGACTTGAGAGCATCCATTATGGAAATACAGAAGAACTTAGAAAAGAGTGCCTGTTTGATATAACAGACGTAATCAAGATAAATTAAGCCACTACATCTTTTGGATGAGCAAATATTTCAATGATTGTTTCTGTTGTCCCTCTCATTGAGTTTTAAATAGGGACAAAACAAATAGGTAAAACACCATTTTAACGTGGTTAAGGATTCACATCGGGTTCACCATTTTTTGTTTCCCTCAGAATTCTGGGATGACCTCCTTGATGGGAGGTTCAAACATTCCAATTGGTTTCTAACGGGCTTGTTCGTAGAATTAGAAACATCCAATGATTCCACATCCATTTGGACCTACTTTCCAAAGGTAGGCGCTCATTAGTTTGTGGAATGATGAGGCTTAGGAATTTGCATTGGTCAAGAGGATGGGAGGTCGGACTCATCACACCTTTTTAGGGGAATTGTTGTCTACTCGAGGACTCTCTTTATAGATTTAAGTTATGTTCATGAATCCTTATTACATTACGAAGTATAAAATGAGCTTTCCTTCAGATCTGACAATCAATGATTATATCTGTAGGAAATTTAGAAAATCTTTTCTATGTATTCGAGGTTCTTCATCGATAGAGAATCATCCGTATTTATTTAGGGATTATTGATTAATGGTATCCTTAGAAACATTTATATATAATTATCTTGGTCATTATGATGACCATGCTGGTTTTAAAGCCACTTAGTGGGCCACTTGAAGTTTATTTTCATTCAGAAGGACATGGATTATTTCAGAGTTGGGATCGAACCCATAGATGGGATACCTATGTATCCTTTGTTTTAGAAAAGGAATCAGAACCCACGTAGTTTGAGTAAGGGAGTATGATGTTTATGATTGACGGCTCAAAGAAGGATGTCATAATTACTTTTATACTCTATGATCACATGAGTCATACTCGGTGTGAGAAACAAGAGGTGTTGGTAAAAATCAGACAATTGTTCCATGAAAGATGAAATCATAAGAAATAAGGTGGGACTTATATATGTACGACTGCCCAGATAAAATGAAGATTTGGATTTACTTCAGGGAAGAAATATAGGAATAGGGTCCATAAAGGTATATGTGCTTCACGGAGATTTGAATACTCTAACTTGGGGATTACTCCTGAAAAGGAGTCTCAAATTAGGAGAGGACTTGTGATTGGGTTTTTACTCCTGAGAAGGAATCCCAGATCAAAGTTAAATTAGGACTGGTTAAGAGGAATTAAGACTGAGAATTACTCTTGAAAAAGAGGCCCTGGTTAAGAGACTTGAAAAATTAAGGGACTTGGGGTTTACTGCTGAAGAGGATACCCATATTTGAGACCCGGGCTTACTCTTGAAAAGAAGGCCCAGGTTTAGATAATTATGGTTGGTACTTACTTCCGAGGAGGACGCCCAAAGTAGGGGACTGTGGATTACTCCTGAAAAGGGGGCCCTGGTTAAGGGACTTGAAAAAATTAAGGGACCGGGGCTTATTCCTAAGGAGGATGCCCAGATTTGAGAATTATGACAGGGGCTTATTCCTGAAAAGGAGGCCCAAGTTAATGAGGACTTGGGGCTTACTCCTAAGGAGGATGCCTAGATTTGAGAATTATGACTGGGGCTTATTCCTAAAAAGGAGCCCCAGGTTAATGAGGACTTGGGGCTTATTCCTAAAGAGGATTCCCAGATTTGAAAATTATGACTAGGGCTTATTCCAAAAAAGGAGGCCCAGGTTAATGAAGACTTGGGGCTTATTCCTAAGGAGGATGCCCAGATTTGAGAATTATGACTGGGGATTATTCCTGAAAAGGAGGCCCAGGTTAATGAGTTCCCTCATCTTAAAGGATGAGGTTGAATGAATGAAATCTCAATCTTTAGTGACATAAAGATGTGTAAATCACTAGGTTTTGAGAGATATTCCATAGAATTCCTTTCAGATAAGTAATTAAAATCAAGAAATCATGCCATAAATGGCTTTGAAGAGTGTCTTGAAGATTGAATCTCGAATAAGAGAGGTGGAATGGCTTAAGTGGGGTGAAATGGGAAAGAAGGGAACCCAAAAAGGCAGGGGCGCACAAGTCCTGGCAGGCACGCAGGTACTGCGTGGGCGCGCAGGTATACCTGCACGACACATGGGTACCTGCACAATGGTTAACCAGCAGGGTAATACTTGAGCGACTAGTGGTTAAATCCTTTAGAATCCTCTTGAGGTTCTTCAAGAAGAGGGGTGGGAAAGTTCTATTGAAGGAGTAAGGCGGCGTGCAAGTGTGGCCATTTCCCTTAAGGGCTGGCCACTCAGGCGCGCAAGTGTTGATGAGTTTCAACACTTAGGCCTTCCTCCCCCTCTTTAGATCTTTCGTTCTAGGTAAAAAAATACCTTATAAGTGTTTAAGAAGCTTTGATAAGAGACTAGGGAACCGGGATCTTAAATCTGAGTTTCTGGAAAAAATTCCTCCTTCAATGGGGGGCCCACAGGGTCTATTTATAGGCTGAAGAAGACCCAAGAGGTTATCCTTTAGGGCGCGCAAGTCACTTTCACGACCATTAGGCATTACACAAGTGGACTTGCGCTACCATGAGGGAACTTGAGAAACCTATGGTAAATGTTCTCTTTGTTCATCCCTTTGTCGATTTTTTTATGTTTCATCAAAGGATGAATTAATTTGGACTAAGGTATTTCCCTTTTCCAATCTTTAGACTCTGTGACGAAAAGGAGCGTTAACAAATATAATTAATTTATATGGTTAGATTATCTTCTTAATTGGTTTTAAAGTGTAATGAGAATATATTTGTACCATTTAATTCAATGATGGTCATTAGAATTAATTTCACTTTGAAAATGGACATAAACAAATGTCAATCTTTTGATAGTTATTGTTTCTTAAAAACACACTATTTGCTTTAACAACGAGAATTAATTTTAAATTAATTAATTCCAATTCTATGTTTTGAATTTAGAAAAATAGACATCCTTTTTGAATTCATAACATCAAATATAGCCTAGGATAAATTTTGGGCATTTTTCTGAAAAACATCAATTTTTGATGAATAGTGAAACCACTTAGTAGTGGTAAAAAAAACTGAATTTTTCATTTAAATGAAATTTTATCACTTTTGTGAATTAAATTTCGAAAATTGAACATACATGGTTTTTATTAGAAAGTAAAATGTGGTTCAATAAGATGAAAATAATTTTTTGGTGAATAGTAACTTTTGACTTTTATTTACCACAGTTAAAGATAAACAAGAAAATTCAAGGTAAAAAGAATATTGTAATAATTAATAATTACCTTAAAACTTGTCCAAACCTTATTGCATGAGTAATGGACGACCATGGGCATCTTGGGTTCTATTTTGGGAACCCATGGAGCCAGTTATGAAAGATACTGACACTTTAGATTAATCAATTTAATGTAAAGGCAAAAATGACATAAACAAAAATCGTTAGGTAAATTAATTTTTATATGGTGTTATATAAGTAATATTTTTGACTATAAATATTCATTGGAAAGATAATAATATTTTCTACATCATGGTATTTTGTTTATAATTTTTAGACAAAAAATAAATTAAATTATTTATGACACAATAATGATGTTGTGTTTACCTCATTAATAAATCATTTAAATAAATAAGATTATAAATATTAAAATAACATCCAAAACTTGTCAAATTATTATTGGATGATTTTATTTCGACTACTAGTCATCTTATATTTGACTCTAATGATTTTTGGTCCTTTTTTAACCGAATAGCATTATATAATAAAATAATATTTTCACAATTTCCTAAGGAGCACCTCCTCTCCCTTATAAAAAGAGACCACTTCTAACTGTTTACTCACACCTCTTAATCCTTTTGGATCGTCCAAACTCTTCCCAATTAATATCCCTACATCACTATCCTACTCCTAGAAGCCTTACCTTAGGCATAAGTCACTTCAAGAAGTCTTTTTGGTTCAATCCAAACGAAGTTACCCAAATTAAAGGTAAAAGTTTCTCATAAATTCTTTTCTTTTCTTTTACTTATCCAACATATAAACGCTTTTTATTATTTTATTTTATAAAAAAACCAGTATCCTCAATATACTAGGATATTGATATGATAGGTATTCAAACTACACTTACACACAAATCCATCTAATGTGTGAAGAACATAATGTTTCTGTGATGGAAAACTAAGGCCTCACGAAATGATGATTATTCAATTACCTCATACCGCCTCTCATGGTGGCCATTATGATGACACTGTATTTACATATGATATATATTATTTTTATTTTTTATTTATGCTTCGGTATTTTTCAGTTATATCATATCTTTATGGTTTCCATTATGGGTAAAATGATAATTTTATTTGAGGAAGTGAGGACTACAGCCCCCTCAAAGTGATATGAATCATTAATGCCTTATGAGGGACATATAAAGGATGTAGTTAACGATATTATATATGATATTATACTTTAATTATAATATAACTATGTATCATTATGTTTTAATTCAGTTAAAATATGAAATAGAAATGAAAGTAGCGTTCATGCGTACGTACGACTTACCGTCTCCATGAATGGTTCATTTCATTTCTTACCTACAAATGTTATGTAATATTATAAATACATATATATATACTGAATATACATGATATATAAGATATCTAAATCATGAATATCATTCTGGATATAATGAACCTTTGACCACACGAACAACATGTAATTATAAGAAGACCATTTTTGATTTAAGTACCAAATATCGACAAAATGATCGTTATTAACTTAAATGACTACATAATGTTTATAACATGGTAATAAGTGATATAAAAGGAATAATAAACTTGAAAAAGTTTCTTAAGAAGGTATAAATTATCTTTAGTTTATTATTCAGGATATTATGGAATGATCCAGTCAAGTCGGACACGAGGTAAGGGAGCTTCTTAACCCAATTTCCGTTCTTTGGGTTGATCTTCTCTTTCTTGTTTATGTCATTCTTTGATTATGTGAGAAATGAATTTTTATGTATTTATACTTGATTTATGTGTGCTTATATTGAATACACATAATAGATCTATTTTATTTACAAAATGATCTTTGTAAGGGACTTCATCTCAATCTCCTTTCATTGAAGCATATTTTTTTAATACACGAAATTATTTTATACACTGTATAAATACCCTTGAATTTTTTAAAGGGAATCCTTTTCTTCTAAGAGTTTTACTAAACGACAAAATGGAATGTTTCTTTTAACATAAGTAGTGACAATGAGATTTTTTCCGCCGCGAGTATTATTTTTTCTTTGGCTTCTTTAACAATCCGTAATGTTTTTTTAAAGGAAAATAAATAGAATATACTCTTTTATGTATTTTGGTATTGAAAATAGTTTTGAAAATGCATTTTTTATGTCAATATATTTAAGTGATATACTTTGATTGAAATGTGAAATGTTTTATTTATTTTATATTTGTTTTATGTGTTATGATTTTATAATGGTACTCAGACATTTGACGGGTGGTTATGTGATAAACCAAATGATGGGTGGTGATGTGAAAACTAGGGCAGGTGGTTACGTTTTAACCTCCAATGCATTGGGTATGAATGTCGGCTGTATGGATATTCCATTTAGTGTTATCTGTGGAATTCGACCGTATGGTTATTCCATTTAAGTATGTTTATGTCCCAAGTTACCTTTATATGTTATGTGTTCTTTATATGGGTTTTATGGTAACCTTTGGGTTACAGAAGAGTAAGTAGTGATATTTTATTCATTGAAGAGTATTTACAACTTCATAAAAGTGAAAAGTATTACTTATGTTAAAGTATTCATGGTTTAAGTGTTGTTTTGAAAAACTAACTGTTTTTCTTCTTTGTGTACCCCTTACTGAGCTTTTTTATGCTCATCCCAAGTTTTGAAATGATTTTCACAGGACATAATGTGGAATAGGGTCAAGGATTGGATTAATTAAATGTCATCCTTTCTTAAACATAGAACTAGACATGACTATTTTTTTCAAGAGTTTATATTTTATGAAAAAATGGAAACTGTGTAAAAGTGTCTACTTTGTAATCTTTTGAGATGTAATTTTTATGTCCTAATTCTATAAAACTCTAAACCTAAAAAGATCCTTAATGTGAATTATTATGTTAATTCAAGATTATGTATGTTTTAAGGCTGGATCCTTATAGTTGGTATCAGAGGTTGGTTTAGATAACTTAAGGATTTAGGGTATTGTTAAATAAATGTCTATAAATTAATTTATGGTGATATTGAAATGATATAGCATTTACAGATTACAATGTTGCATCGATTAATATATTTCTGTGTTCAAAATGGTTTTTTGTAGAGGAAATAGGGAAGCTATGTTGGGACGACATTAGGAGGAATACAAGCTTCCAAATCAGAAACCTGAGATGGTTGGAATCGGAACTGAACAGTTTGTTGTAGTGATGGGACGATTGAATCAAGATATAAATGGTGGTGGTATCCATGCCCGAGATCGGCCAGATCAATCGTAGAGGAATATGTCAGTAGTGGAGCATTTCATGCGGCAAAATCCCCCATCATTTAGGGGATCAACTGACCTTGTCCTAGCTGAAGGGTGGATTAAATCACTACAGAATATTTTCGATGTTATGGGGTGTTCAGAACATCAAAATGTTAGTCTTACTTTTTACCATTTTGAAGGTGAAACTGATCAGTGGTGGTCGATGGTGAAAAATATCAAGGATAGTGAGGAGATTGATGCTATTGATTAGGATGAATTTAAAGGTATGTTTCTTGAGAACTACTTTCCTAAGGTGGTTTTTCTTAGGATGAAAAAACAATTCCTAGAATTGAGGCAGGAGGATGATTCAGTGGCTGCTTGTGAAGCAATGTTCACTTGACTGGAAAGGTATGCACCAAATTTCATCCGAGATCTTGATAGTAAGATAAATCGATTTTACTTAGGACTGAAGCCATGATATCGAGGAGTCTTAGCCTATCGTGAGTTCAAAAGTTATGAAAAACGTGTTCGATGTGCGGGGAAGGTGGAAATGGAGTTTGAATATGATCAGGTGTTCTTTGAAAAATAAGAGAATAATATTTCTAGTTAGCAGTCAAAGGGAAATAATTCATCAAATAAGCCTAGAGGTAAGAAAATTAAATATCCAACTTGTGAGATGTGTGGTAAAAAAGATCCTAGATAATGTTTATCAATGTCTGGAAAGTGCATCCGGTGTGGTAAGTTTAGTCATATTGCTCGTAATTGTAAGTAATATAATCAAGTAGGCAATGAAAATCCATTTGTAAGATGTTTTAAGTGTAATTAAATGGGTCATTATGAAAATGAGTGTCTAGTGAAGAACTCAACTGAGGGAAAGCAGCCAGGCTACAAGAAAAAAGGGGTGGTGAAATCCTTTGCAACTACTTCAGCAGATGATGGGCCATCGAACGAAGTAGAATCAGGTACACTGTTTGGTTGTTTAGATTATGCCAATGTTTTTTTTGATTTAGGGTCTACACACTCTTTCATTTCCGAGAAGATTTCTTGTTAATTGGAAATTCCATCTCATGATATTAATACAGAACATACGGTAAAAACACTTAGAGGAAATGTTGAGACAAAAAAAAAGAACATTCCTGTCCTTGTGTGTGGAAAGAATCTACCAGTGATCCTTATTGTTTTGCATCTAGTAGAGTTTGATGTAATTTTTGGCATCGATTGGATATCTATTTATCATGATAAGATTGAATACAGAGATAAAGAAGTTTCATTTCGGAAATATTTATAGTTTGTATACAAAAATGAATGCTTGATTTTGATAACATATCAGGATGCTGAGAAACTAGTTAAAAATAGAAATGAATGTTACCTTGCACTTATTGTTGAAAATAAAGGAACTATTCAGATTAATGATGTTCCAGTGGTAAATGAGTACCTTGATGATTTTCCTAATGAGTTTCCTAGTATTATACCTGATCAAAATGTTGAATTTACTGTTGACTTAGTACCTGATGCTAAGCCAATTTCAAAACCCCCTTATCGAATGAATCAAATTGAAATTTTAGAGTTAAAGAATCAATTACAGGAGTTATTAGATAAAGGTTTCCTTCGACCTAGAATATCACTATGGGGTGCTTCTGTATTGTTTGTAAAAAATAAATATAGTTCAATGAGACTTTGCGTTGATTATAGAGCATTGAATAACATCACTGTTAAGAATAAGTATCCTTTTCCTCATATCGATGATTTGTTTGATCAGCTCCAGGGAGCTCAGTATTTTTCGAATATTGAATTGAGATCGGGGTACCCTCAGTTGAATTTAAAGGAGTTAGATGTTCTAAAGACCGTATTGCATACTAGATATGGCCATTATTATTTTTTTGTTATGCATTTTGGGTTAACTAATGCACCTTCTTTATTCATGGATCTTATGAATAGAATTTTCCGTGAGTTCTTGGATAAGTTTGTGGTTGTGTTCATTGATGATATTTTGGTTTATTCAAATTGTAAATAGGAGCATAAAATTCATTCAAGGGTTGTCTTAAAAACCTTAAAAGAAAAGAAAATTTATGTGAAATTTATCATGTGTATGTTTTGGTTACAAAAATTTCTTTCCTTGGTCACATTGTTTCAAAAAATGGAATAACTTTTGATACATCTAAAACAAAAATTGTTGATAATGGCCAAGACCCAAAAATATAACTGAGATTTATAGTTTTCTTGGTTTGGAAGGTTATTACTGGAGGTTTGTTGAAAAATTTTCACGGTTATCCAGTCTAATGACTATGTTAACTTGAAAAGGAGTTAAGTTCATCTAGCAAAAGAATGTGATGATTGTTTTCAAAAAATGAAAATATGATTGGTGAATGCTTCAGTTTTGGCACTACCATCCAGAAATGGTGATTTTGTTATCTATAGTAATGATTCATTGAAAGGACTTGATTGTGTCATTATGCAGAATGATCAGGTAATTGCGTATGCTTCTTGTCAGTTGAAACCACATGAGTTAAATTACCCTACACATGATTTAAAATTAGCTGCTGTTTTTTTTCTTTAAAAATTTGGAGGCATTAATTGTATGGAGAAAAATATGAAATATATACTGAACCCAAAAGTTTAATGTTTATATGCACTCAAAAAGAATTGAACATAAGAAATAGGAGATGGATGGAATTAATCAAGGATTATGATTCCACGGTCCATTAACATATGAGAAAACCAAATAATGTGGCTGATGCTTTGAGTTGAAAAAGTAATTCTTCATTAACCTTGTTACATTTGGAATAAGATCCTTTGGTTTTTGATTTGATGAACTTTGGCATAGAAGTTTTTGGTGTAGAAAATACTTCTGTTTTGTATCAGGTGTCAGGGAGATCATCTCTATCAGACAGAATTAAGCAAGCATAGAAGGAAGACATTGAGTTTCAGAAAAATGTGGAGTTGTTTCAGAAGGGTATGTTGCCTGAATTTAATGTTGATAATGATTTTTTTGATGTTTTGGAAGATATTATCTGTGCCTAGTGATTCAAATTTTAAGAGTGAGTTGTTATGTGAAGCTCATAGTTCTTTGTTTTCAGTTCATCATAGCAGTACTAAGATGTACACAGATCTTTGTGAGTATTACCAGTGGGATGGAAGGAAAAGAGATATTTCTGATTTCACTATGATGTGTTTGACTTGTCAGCAGGTTAAAGCAGAGTGTCAGTTAACAAAAGGGATGCTTTAGCCTTTACTGGTGCCAGAGTGGAAATTTGAAAATATATCCATGGACTTCGTTTTGGGATTACCAAAAACTTCTCGAGGTAATAATGCAATCTAGGTTATTGTTGATCAATTGACTAAATCTGCTCATTTCCTTCCTTTTTGAGATAATTTATCTCTAGATCAACTTGCTCTGTTGTATGTTAAAGATATATTCAGGTTGTATGGTATTCCCTTCTCCATTGTATCTGATCATGATCCCAGCTTTACTTCTAACTTTTGGAAAGGCCTTTATATGTCGTTGGGTACCGAATTAAATTTTAGTACATCTTTTCATCCTCAATCAGATGGGAAATCAGAAAGAACAATTCAAACATTGGATAATATGTTACGTGCTTTCTCGATGGATTACCAGGGAAGTTGGGACCAACATCTTTCTTTGGTTGAATTTTTATATAATAACAATTTTCATTCCAGTATACAGCCGGCTCCAGTTGAGGCATTATATGGAAAGCATTGTCGAACTCTAGCTTTTTGGGATAAAGTAGGTGAATGGAAGATAATGAGACCAGAATTGGTAGAATAGATGATAGAGAAAGTTCAGTTGATTCAAAATCAAATGAGAACAGCTCATACCAGACAGAAAAGTTATACAGATAACTGGAGGAAAGATCTTTCTTTTGATGAGGGTGATCATGTATTTCTCAAAGTTTCACCGTGGAAAAGTGTGATGCATTTTGGTAAGAAGGAAAAGTTGAGTCTTAGGTTCATTGGACCTTATAAAATTTTGGAGAAAGTTGGATAATTTGCATAAAAAGTGGGTTTACCTCCATTTTTATCCCAGGTACATAATGTTTTTCATGTTTCTATGTTGAGAAAGTATATGCTAGATTAATCTCATGTTTTAAACCCAGAGGAAGTTCAGTTGGAAGAGAATCTCTCTTGTGAAGAACAACCAGTTCAGATTCTTAACCATAGAGAGCATTTTTTTCAAAATAAAGTAATTCACTAGTTAATGGTTTTGTGGAAAAACCATATGGTCGAAGAGGTAATGTGGGAATCTGAAAATGCTATGAGGGATAAATACCCCCACTTATTTGATAGGTGGAAAAAATTGCATGGACACAATTTTCAAAAGGGGGGAAGGATGTAACATCCTAGGTAAATAAAGAATAAGTCATATTTCATATTTATTAATATTTCTGAATTAAATATTAATTTTACTTTAAAGGGGTTTCTATGTTCGATAGCATACCCGATATGCAACAACGAGTTTCTTTGAAATCTTACGTTTCCCACTAATAATATAATATTATTAATTTAAATTATAGTTAACTCTTAGCCATCGTATTGGTAGGAATTAATGAAAATAAATACAATATGATTATACATGTTTGTTAAATGTATTTACATTTATCCAATAAAATGGCAGAGGCTTAAAATATTAATGAATCTAATTTTAAGTATAATTTACTTTAAAAGGTTGATTTGCTGCCTTTTAATGGAGAACCCTCTTTAAATATAGTTTTGGTCACTTTTATATGTTATATTTTAACAACTAAATTTTTTACTTTAGATTCGGGACATCAAAATTTAATGTGGGTATTTTTTATGTAATTTTCTAATAAAGTTCATTTTTTATGAAATAGTGAAAAATATTGTATTTTTAATTCAAAACCGTGTTTTAATCTAATTTATTTATATGGATAGATTATCTTTTTAATTGGGTTTTAAGTATAATTAGAATATATTTTTACCATTTAATCTAATTTTGGTCATTGGGATTAATTTCATTTTGAAAGTGGACATGAACAAGTGTCAATCTTTTGATAGTTATTGTTTTTTAAAAACACGCTATTTGTTTTAACAACGAGAATTAATTTTAAAATAATTAATGCCACTTCTATGTTTTTAATTTAGAATAATATCCATAATTTTTTAATTCGTAATATCAAATATATCTTTGGCTGAATTTTTGGTATTTTTCTGAAAAACTTCAATTTTTTATGAATAGTGAAACCACTTAGTAGTAGTTAAAAAAACTGAATTTTTCATTTAAATGAAATTTTATCACATTTTTGAATTGAATTTCAAAAATACAATATACATGGTTGTTATTAGTAAGTAAAATTTGGTTCAATAAGATGAAAATAAATTTTTGGTGAATAATAGCTTTTGACTTTTATTTTCCCCGGTTAAAGGTAAATAGGATAATTAAAGGTAAAAAGAATATTGTAATAATAAAAAATTAGCTTAACTCATGTCTTAACTTCATTTTATGAGTAATGGCTGACCGTGGGAATCTTTGGTTCTATTTTGGGACCCCATGGAGCCACTTCTAAAATATAATGACACTTTAGATTAATTAATTTAATGTAATGGATAAAATGACATAAACAAAAATCTTTAGGTAAATTGATTTTTATATGGTGTTATATAAGTAATATTTTTGACTGTAATATTCATTGGAAATCTAAAAATATTTTCTACATGATGTTATTTTGTTTATAATTTTTAGACAAAAAATAAATTAAATTATTTATGACAAAATAATGATGCAGTGTTTACCTCATCAATAAATCATTTAAATAAATAAGATTATAAATTTTAAAATAACATCCAAAATTTGTACAATTATTATTGAATTATTTTATTTCGACCATGAATCATCGTATCTTCGACTCCAATGATTTTTGGACATTTTAAAACTGAACAGAATTATATAATTAAATAATATCTTCACACTTTCCTAAAGAGCCCCTCCTCTCCCTTATAAAATGAGACCACTTATAACCAATTCCTCACACCTCTCAAGCCCTTAGGATCGTCCAAAAACTACCCAATTAAGCTACCTACATCCATATCCTCCTCCTATAAGCCTTACCTTAGGCATAAGGTACTTCAATAAGTCCTTTTGGTTCAAACCAATGGAAGTTACCCAAATTAAAGGTCACAGTTTCTCATTACTTCTTTTCTTTTATTTTACATCTCCAACCCCTAAACTATATTTATTATTTTATTTTATAACAATACCAGTATACTCAATATACTTGGATGTTTTTATGATATTTATTATAACTACACTTACACACACCTCAATCTAATGTGTGAAGAACATAATTTTTTTGTGACGGAAAACTAACGCCTTATGAAACGATGATTGTTCTATTACCTCATACCACCTCTCATGGTGTCCATTATGATGACAATGTATTTAAATATGATATATATTATGTTTATTCTATCTTTATTCTTCTGCATTTTCCATTTATATCATACCTTTATGGTTTCCATTATGGGTAAAATGATAATTTCATTTGAGGAAGTGCGGACTACCGCCCCCTCAAAGTGATATGACTTGTTAATGCCGTATATGGGACCTATAAAGGATGAAGATAATGATATTATATATTATATTATACTGTATTTATAATATAACTATTTATCATTATGTTTTAATTCCATTAAAATAAGAAATATAAATGAAAGTAGCGTTAATGCGTACGTATGGCTTACTGTCTCCAGGAACGGTGCATTTCATTTTTTACCTACAAATGTTATATACTATTATAAATACATATATATACTGAATATATATGATATATATGATATCCAAATAATTAATATCATTATGGATATAATGAACCTTTGACCACAGGAACAACATGTAATTATTAGAATTCCATTTTTGACTCAAGTCCCAAATATTGACAAAATGAATGTTATTAATATAAATGATTACATAATGTTTATAACAAGGTAATAAGTGATATGAAATGAATAGAAAACTTGAAAAAGGTTCTTAAGAAAGTATAAATTAACTTTAGTTTATTATTTAGGAGATTAAAGAATGATCCAGTGAAGTCGGACACGAGGTAAGGGAACTTCTTAACCCAATTTCTGTTCTTTGGGTTGATCTTCTCTTTCTTGATTATGTCATTCTTTGATTATGTGAGAAATGAATTTTTATGTATTAATACCTGATTTATGTGTTCTTATATTAAATAAACACAATAGATCTATTTTATTTACAAAATTATCTTTGTAAGGTCCTTCATCTCAATCTCATTTCATTGAGGCATATTTTGTTTGAATACACGGCTTTCTTTTATATGCTGTATAAACACCCTTGACATTTCAAAGGGAATATTTTTCTACGAAGCGTTTTAATAAATGAAAAAAGGAATGTTTATTTTAACGTAAGTGGTGACAATGACATTTTCACCACTTTGAGTATTATTTGTTCTTTGGCTTCCTTAACAAGTCGTAATTATTTTTTTCAAGGAAAATAAAAACCCTATACTCTTTTATGTATTTTGGTATTGAAAATGGTTCTGATAATGGATTCGATATGTCAATATATTTAAGTGATATATTGTGATTGAAATTTGGAAATGTTTTATTTCCATTATATTTGTTTTATTTGTTATGATTTTATAATGGTAATTGGATATTTGAAGGGTGGTTACGTGATAAACCAAATAACGTGTGGTGATGTGAAAACCAGGATGGGTGGTTATGTTATAACCTCCAATGCATTGGTTATAGAAGTCAACTATATAGTTATTCCATTTAGTGATATGTGTGGAAGTCGACCATATAGTTATTCCATTTTACTATGTTTATCTCCCAAGTTACCTTTATCTGTTATGTGTTATTTATATGGGTTTTATGGTATCCTTTTGGTTACAAAAGGGTATGTAGTGATATTTTATTCAGTGAAGAGTATTTACTACTTCATAAAGGTGAAAAGTATTACTCATGTTAAAGTATTCATGGTTTACTTGTTGTTTTGAAAAAAATACCAGTCTTCCTTCTTTGTATACCCATTACTGATATTTTTATGCTCATCCCATGTTTTGAAATGTTTTTCACATGACATAATGTGAGATAGGGTCAAGGATGGGATCAAGGAAAAGTCATGTTGTCTTAAACATGGAACTAGACATGACTCTTTTTTTCAAGAGTTTATATAAATGAAAAAATGTAAACTATGTAGAAGTGTCTACTTTGTAATGTTTTGAGATGTAATAGTTATTTCTTAATTCTCTAAAACTCTAAACCTAAAAAGATCCTAAATGTGAATTATTAACTTAATTCAAGATTATATATGTTTTAAGGCCATGTATTTATAGTAAATACTTTTAGAAAACATGTATGCTTATTTATTGTAAAGATTACTGCATATATTCAATAAATCCAAGAATTTTTATAATTCATCCTTAGTGACTTAGACCATTTTTAAAATAATCAAAACCAGTGTAATCCATACCATCCAATTTTTTATTCATATCCAACATATAATCATCCATAGATAATTATATCAATTTTAGGAATTAATTAAGTGTCACCTTCCCTCAATAGAAATATCAATTATCCATGAAATCAATTTTCTATATATTCATTATCCTTCAATGTGTACTTTTGAGTTATTAATGAAACAATATACTAAAATACATAAATATTTAATGATTAATATAACAAAATCTTTGAATTCCATAACATAAATACTTAATTAATCCAAATTTATTCTTAATATATTACTCATGAATCATAAACTTAACACAAAATACATATTTACAAGATAATGGAATATAAATCATGTGTTAAGGTTCATCCACCTCAATCGAATCATGCTTATTATGATCAATGTAAACAATACTGAAAGAACATCAAATATCTTTCCTATGAAATTTTCGGTTTCTTTATATTCAAAGGTATATCCCATACTCATACCACATTTCTAATTCTTTTTATGAGATTTTTATTTGGGAAATAAAATTTCATAGTGCCCATACTTTCCATACCTGAATCATTCAGTTTTAACCATGTTTTTTGTAGTTATCTCTATTGGATAAATCTTGAAACCATGGGGTGAGAAACAAATATCATATTAAAAAGCCAAATAATCATGAAAAGTTACATATTAGATGTCTAAATCATAAAACCTACATTATATTCGATGACACGTTAGGTATATACTAGGTCATTCACATTATTCTTCTATTTAAATCCTTCATAATGGTTCATGAAGAGTTTGTGAATTTAAAAAGCATATCCCTCGGGAGTGTGAAACCAGGTGTGAAGCAAAGCCTTTTGTCTTGTACCGGATTACCTTGAGTCAGGCCTATGACATCTTATAAGAGTTTTCACCCCTAGGAATATCTGTTAAAAACAAGAATCCAGTTATAGTATCCAGATATGGATATATTTCTTGAATACCACTAACCCTACCCTTTAACAAAATGCCATGAAACATTCCTAAATATTTACTCATCCTTATACTTATCCTTATATACATCACTATATATATCCTTAGAAATATTAATAGGGACCACACTAATAGTTTATCATAATAGATTTAAATTTTAGGCAAAACCTTTGCTCTGATACAAACTACAAATACCCAAGCTTAACATACATGGATATTACATTATTTTAGATGAATATTCAGTACATTAAAAAAATACATGCCTGAGGACCATAATAGTTTAGTATATTTGGAAACACAAAAACAAAACATTCTATACTGGAAAAATCTACTCAACATCTCCCATATAGATCTCCACCTTTATTACTTCTATCTAAGAAATTTCTTCATAATCTAGGGAAAGGAAACCTCATAAAGGGGTGATCACAGAAGCACTGTAAGGGTAAATAAAGGAAATGCATAAGCATAACATGAAAAAAGTGTATGAAATATGAGCATACAATTTAAAGATCATACCTTTAATATTAGAGATCATAATAATGATTATCAGTTTATAAGACACGAATCATAAAGAAATAATTAACACAATCCATGAAAGTATAAACTTGAAATACAACATGGAATTGTGGAAGAAACACTATAATATAAAAAACCTATATAAAGGTGGACTACCATGGCCTTCATAACATATTAGTCTCGGGTTAATCCCCTTGTGTACCTAATTTGAGAATGGGATTCCCTCCCATATACCCTCTTGTTTCGGGCATGGGATTTCCTCATGTGTACCCTCTTATTTCTAGCATGAGATATCATCCTGTATACTCTATTGTTTCAGTCTTGGTATGTCCTACTATATACCCTATTGTTTTAGTATTGGGATTCCCTTATGGGAAACCCCTTGTTTGGGGCATCATATGTCCTCTTGTATTCCCTCTTGTTCCAGGAATCTGATTCCCTCCTGTGTACCCTTTGATCTCATAAAACATTTATCATTACCCAAAGCATTTGAGGGAGATATATGTCCTACCCATCTCATAATGAAATCTTAAATACATTTTCCATAAAATCATATAAAATCATATCGTAACCCATGAAATGAAATGGGTTTCAAAAACATATAATCATATCATAACCTATATAAAAAGACAGGTTTCATAATCCTTTCATCAAAAGAATAACCCCTAAAAATAAGCATGTTTCATAAGTGTAAAACCTTTATAAGAGATACGGGTGTCCAAAACATCATTCCATGAAAAAATAAACCATTCAAGAAAAAAATATGAATAGAAAATTTGGATCATTTCTTATATGCGCATGAGTAACATCAAAAGGTGTTATCTTAGATCTATAATAACTTTTAAAGATATTATGAAAACATTTCCTAAGGATAATATCATTTCTTCATTGAGAAATTATCTTTAAAAAAATCTTTTAAAAACCATTTTCTTAAAAATACACTTAAAAGATTATAATGAAAGATTTTAAAACCATTCAAAAACCATTTTTATTGAAAGCATACAAAGAGTGCTAGAAAAATTTCGGAAAACAATTTTCCTTGAAAAACATACAAAATTAGCTTGAGTTTTTAAAAAAATTTAACTAGATAAATTATAAAAAAATATTTAATTTTTTTTGAAAACAATATTTCTTGAAAATTTATAAAAGAAGATTGAAATTTTTTTATAAACACTTTTCTTTGAAAACTAATTAAAAAATATTGAAAAACTTCTGAAAAACATTTTATTGAATATCTATTCTAAAAAATCTTAAAAATTAACATTTTAAACATGAAGATAAATCTTTAAATAATTGACAGAGGATAAATCCATACATCTCTCACTAGGTAAAAAAACATTCATTTTTCATTGTTAAAAGGATAAAAAAATATATCATTATGAAAGTGACTAGAAGATTAATTTGAAAAAAATTATTAAATAACAAAGGGTAATAATTTATTTTAATGATCATAGGATGTTTTTAGAATATTCTTGGAATCACTTTTTAGAAAACCTGGTTTTTATGGAAGACCAATTTATGACCAAAGAGAGGGTAATTTTGGCCTTTCTTAAAAAGAATTTTCTTACTATTTTAGATACCAAAGAGTAGAAAAATGGTAACAATACATGAATATATTATGAATAACCAGCGGAGTAGAAAATTAATGAGTGTTCTTAATATATTGATCATAAGATTTCACCAAAGGAATTATAAACAAAAACAATATTGAAAAGGGAATAATTTGTTTCAATAAACACATATTACTTGGTTACTTCAAATCATAATCTATATGTAAAAAAAGAAAATTACATGAATCTTAAAATATCATGAGAGTAAGGATATTAATGATATATCATGTAAAATGGAATTATATACACATTAAAAATAATTTGAGTTTATATCAAAATATGTGTCTCAATGAATAAAATTGAGACAAAAATATTTTATGGATTTTGTAGCTTTTGAATATTATACCCAATGATATAGACATAACAGAATCGATATGTAAATACCTATAAATTTAAGTATAATAATAAGTGAATACACACTTATAAGTTATACACACCACAGAAAAGGTATTATTGGTGAAGAAATAATTTATCTAATGGAAATAAAAAGTGTGATAAAATCCTCATACCATATGTCTTGACTCTCATCGAAGTCGTTGAAACCACTTCTTAATCTGGTAACTACTTTTGGTTTGTGAAAAATATATTACTTGGGATGATTTATTTTGAAGGGGAGGATAATAGGAGTAAGGAAAGGATTTTGGGAGCTTATATGAGCATATTTTGGGTGAGCCAGGGGGCTTGGGATATGTAAAGAAGAGGGAGAATTGGTGGCCTTTTATTGGGAAGGAAAAGGACACACATAGATTTTATTGAGAACAAGTTAAGTGTACACATTTTCTAACCTAATAAAAGTCATAAAAAACCAGAACATATAGATAATGGATGTTTTATGGCCAAAATATTTCCAGAAAATGGATTTTGTATATGTTTCGATTTTATTTGGGGCCCTAAGATTAAGGTTGAGTCCCTAATTAAGCTTAATTTGACCTTAATCAATGTGATTAATTTTGAGCAATTTAACTAATATGTTTAGTCAAAACAAACATGATATAATCAAACTATATATATTATAATGATTATAATGGTGTAATTATATTTTTTGAAATTAAATTCACAAAAGTGGAAAAATTAATATTAATGGTAATCCAACTGATGGGACGAAATTATAGGGTTTAAGGAAGAAAAATGTTCAAATGATTGATAATTTTTTATATTCAATTTTAAAGTGAAAATTGATTATAATGACCTAAATTTTAGTAATATATAAATAATTGATCTAATGTGACCAAAAACCAAATTTAAAATATTATTTAACATTAATAATTATTTAAATGAAATGGTTATTGTTACTAAAATGCAGTATTTTTCTGTAATCATCAAAAAATGATTTTTCTAAAAAAACCCCAAAAACATCACCCTAAGCAAATTTCATAATTCTAAATTAAAAATTGAATTTTATTTTATCATATTTAATTTCTCTGTATTTAAAAATAGATTTTTATATTCTACACAAAAGGACATGAAAAACATTTTATTTGAGAAAATAGTATTTTCGAACATATACAGACTTTACAAAAAAAATATATTTTTCATTTTAAATGTGTTTTATTTATATCAATCAATTATAAAAATATTTTTGAATTATTTATTACTATTGATATTACTATTTTTTAGTGGATAGGTTTAAATAATTATAATAAGAAAATTATGTTTCGTAGAAACTCAATGATGTGTATAACGTACTCCAAGTCGGCGTTGCGTGTATCTCAGGCCAAGACGATGTTGTGTATTTCAACATCCAAGTCAGGGTTGCGGGTAGTGAAATCCAAGTTTCTTCCACATGAAAAGAATGCTTGAATTAATGATTTAATATATATTACTATTTCTAGTGTCACTTGAAATGAAAAAAATAAAAAAGAAAAACTAATTCTAAAAAATATATTTCAAAAAATCATGTGGTGTAATAGTTCATCGAGTTACCAATACATTGATTTATTGGGGAATTTTTTAAATTTACCGTATACCCATTAGCTATATGGAGTATAATCCATGTATTATCCCATTGGAAGAATATTTACCACTAATGTTTATTGATTTCATTTGATAACCATTTATTTTTCATGTGTTTAACCTGATATTTTATAGAAATTTGAATACTTCCATTATATCATCCAATTTGAAAATAGACACGAAACCCACACTCTTTCCAAGGGGTTTTATGATGTAATGGATATTTCATGAAACTAACTTTCTTTTTATGGTTTATATTACCAAATGATGAATGATTTTCCGGGGAACACATATATTTGTATTATGAGATGGCTACCACCTATATCATCCTCTAAATAATTTGGTAATGGATTATATCTCTGGTGAAATAAAAGTTACATATACTATTTAGTGAGTATCTTGGTTTAAAAAATAGTGAGTTTGGAGGTAGTTATATCTACTAAAAATTTTATGTTTGAAGAAGTTAGTAGGTAGATAGGATAAATAGACAAGAAATCCTATGCTTATGAAAATGAAAATTTATCTCCCATATTCCATAAATAATTTTTGCTGATTTAGGTTTATTGGCTCACATTACCATATTATTTTGATTCATGTATTATGTTCTGATAATTCATATTCCATGATTCATCATATGAGATTTGATGGTTTTGTATTTTTTATTTTTATTGATTATACCGATTTTATCATCTAGTTATCACTTATGATATTTTATTTTTATTTCTTATGTTTACCCTTACTTTGTAGTTGATCTCAACCCTTTATTATGTTTCTATTTCACTAGGTTATAATGAAAATTTATACATATGTTTTGACAAGAATGATATTTTATGAGTATAATTTATAAGAGATATTATGGGCGTGTAATGGATTAAGCTATTTTTTATTACGATAAATAATCTAATTGTTGGATAGTACATACGTTTTTTACTAATTGTTTTTCCTTAATTCTATAAAAATATAAACATAAAACGTTTTTGGAATTTATTTTTTTTAAATTATTTCTTTAATTCATTTAATTACTAGCTGATTATGTCTATAAAAATATAGTTGGTATCAATGTGGGGTTTAGATGACATTAGAGATTAAGATGTTATTGGTTTAGTAAAATTTGTGAGTGTGAAGTTTCATCGATGATTTATAAGATAAGGTTTACCCAAATATTAAAGGCTTCGGGAACCATTTATGTTTACAATGGTAATATTAAATATTTTTAAAATGAAGATAGAAGAACTTTAGGGATACTCCAGTGAATAAGTATTAGAGAGAATCATTTCTTTAGGATAACATGACATTGTATTTTTAAAATAAACATTTTTTAGTTTTCCTGAAAAAAACCATTCTAGATACATCATGTGGATAAGGGACCCGGAAAAAATGTATGTGGGGGTAATAAAATTGAAAATGGTGTATTGAGAATTAAATCAATCATCACCTAGTGTATGACAAACAGGATTAATTGTATATCTACTTTTAAATTCTTGGAGGATACTCTTTTTTCAATCAAATTATCTTTATAGGACATTATAAAGGATGTACTATGAAACCCATATCTTTTATGAACATTAATTCATTTTTTATCAAATAAATACACACATAATAAAATCTCAAAATATCATAAGTCCTTTTTTATTTTTGTAATTATTTACATTAAACCATAACATTAAATATATATACAATGACATTATATAAAACTCCAATAAAACACACTAAAATTCCTTTGATCATCTATAACCGCAGTGGATAACATTGGGACATAGATAAGAAAGGGGTAAACTATAAATACTAGAAATGAAATAATGAAATCATATCACATTGAAAGTAACATATGTTAGTCACGTTGTATATAAATGTGTCTTTATAGGGGTGATACTGTTAAATATGATCATCGAAGGATAATATAATATGATAACATCGAAGAAACATATGAATTTGGAAACAACATAATACATGGAATCATATGAAAAATCTAAGGCTATCCACCAATACATAATAACATAATATACATATGAGAACCTAGATTAACTAAAAATAATATCTCATAACATAAAAAAATATTACCCAATTCATTCCAGGGATATATAATTTATGGACCACCCGTCACATTCATATAATGTACATGAATTTGTGTTCCACATAGATCATACAACATAAGTATATATTTCACCACATTTAATCCCTTGATTAAGAGTATGGGTCATATAAGTGGGATTCCCCAATTAGTGGTGGATATTTATATCATGGTGAATACACTTTAGTGTAAATGGTGATATGCATACACAAATCAATTGTTTGGAAAGGAAAACCACGAGTTTATTTTGGAAGCATAAAAGGTGTAAAAAATGTTTATAGAAGGGTCTAATGAGTGAGAATGGGGAAATATAATTACTATAGAATCAAAAAGTTTTTTTAAAGGTATGTTTAAATAAATATTTCAACATGGAAAATTTTAAATCAAAATATATAATAAAAATAATATACTCTAATAATTATGTGGAAAGGATACCCTTATTTTAACATGATAATGACTTATATATACATTATAATAATAGCGGATAAATAATATAACACTATTAAAATATAAAATGGAAACTAGTGGATATTTATAAACTAAAGAAAACATAATATATTGTGATTCAAAAGGAAAAATACAAATATTATGATTTAATAGGAAATAAGATAGAGAGAGAGAGAGTGATCCCTTACCTTGTGAGGGTTCCACTAAAATCTTTGGAGCTGCTTCTTTAGAGATTGGGAATGTATTGTTAGAGACACAAAGAGATATATGTAGAGTAACATCATGATCAATTGGATTTAATTGAATACAAGTTAGAGGTTGGGTGGTTATTTATAGTAAATGTGAAGGTAATTCATTATTAATTTCCAAACATTGGTTTTGGACTATATATGAAAAAGTAATCAAAACCACAAAACATCCCATGGTTCCAAACCATGTATTTTACCCAAGAGGTGTTGTTTTATATATTTTATAAGTCTATAAACTAAACAAATTACAGTGATACCACTTGTTATATGGAACACGCTATATATATAAAGAATTTATTTTAAAACCTTAAAAAAATATATACTTTCGAGGACCCATTAAGAATTTAAAAATAAATATAAATAGAATAAAAAAAATTATTTTAAAAAGGGAAAAAATATTCAGTCATTGACTAATTATATATCATTTATTTCCTCACTTTTAGGCGATTACGATATCATAATAGACTGTATATTTTAAAAGGAATTTATTTCGTCCCCAAAAATTCAGCTATCTCGAAAAATTAGGAAAAATTTACCATTGGAAAATTTCTATGTTATAATTTATTAAATAATATCTATTTTTAACAAAAGAATTTTCTAAATATGATAATTTTCAATTTAAAATAAAAATCCATATTTTTAAGAAAATATTTGTTTTTTTATATTAACCACTTTCTGTACCATATATAAATGATAGTGGAAATAATTAAAATATATTATCATTTATTTTTAAACAAATATTATTTAACAAGAATATTTCTTATAGTTTATTTATTTAAAAAATTCTGGAATTTATCAAAATCATGTCTTAATTAAGTTTATATATTTACCAAAAATAACATTTTGACTTCTTCATGTATATATATAATTTTTAATGAAACTCATCATATAAAAATTTATAAATTAGTAATAAAAATGGATAAATAAAACCATTTTTTTATTTAAAAAAACATAAAAATTAATATTACTTGGATTAGTGTACATAACCCTTTATTACAACATGATACACCATAAGGGTAATGTGTTTGATTTTTTCATCTTTGGAGTGTTTTTGTGAACATGATTCATAACATGATCTAGAAAATCTTCATATTCTCTCATATGTTATTTTGATAGAGATTTATTTTCTGAATATAATATTGGTCATGGTCAAGGTTAAAAACTAGTAATTTCATCTCCCTCATAATCTCTGATAAATGGGATTCATAGAGTTTAATCCTACTGTTCATGGACATAACTTATATTTTTGTGTGAATTGGACAATATCACAACCCCTAAAGTATACAATTATTAATGGTCACTGAAAATAACTATATTATCAACGGTTAAAATTATTAATGGTATTTAAAATTTGAAAGGATATATTTTATAATTGAAGTAGTGCATGTGTTTTCTATAACTACATTACGTAATGAGTAATATATTACATTAATAAATAATTTAATTTATAAAATTATAGGTCTTTTCATTCTTCCTCACTTTATAAATTTCACCCTTTAAATTTCATTTTATACAAAAAAATTTAGGAGTTTAGTTCTGATTCATTTCATCTTCCCTTTCCCATGTTACTTCCTCAAAGTTATTATTCCCCCAAAACACATTGACTTGGTGTGTTGTATTCCTTCATAGAAATATTTCTTTGTGATAAAATATCTTCAATATATCATCCCCATATGAAATATCATTCTCTCAGGGTACCACATCTAAATTTATTACATGTGAGGGGTTTAGTATCTAATTCACCAAGAGGGATACATAGAACACATCATGTACTTGGGAAAGGTCATGTGGGAGTTATACTAGATATTATATCCTCATGATGTGGTCAATGATATAAAAGTGTCTGATGTATCTTGGAGTAAGATTTACCTTCTTCTCAAACCTCATGATATTTTCACACAAAAATATATGATGGAATAACGTTTCTAAAACATTAAACTCTTTTTCTTATAAATTTTTATCTACATATATCTTCCTTCTACTTTATGAGGATTTCATAAGATATTTAATGGTTTGATCCTTCTATATCATCTTTGGTTTAAGATTAGATCCCATAATATTACACTCTCTAAAACCAGTCTATAATATTGTAGTCCAACACCTATTCTAAAAAACCATTATAAGTTCACACTTGAATTATAGAAAGAAAACTGATGTTATGTGACAAATACACACGGGGAAGGTGTTGAACCCAATACCCTTGAAAATCCATTTAACATGATCTCAGAAAATCCTCTAGAGTTTTACTAGTTCTTTTAGATCGTATATGAGAAAGAGGGTGACAAGAAGTACTAAAACTCACTTTTTGTCCATTTCATTTTGAAGCCTTCTTCAAAACATTGAGGTAAACGTTTCATATTTATTATAAATAATAAGAAGTTAACTCTATCAATTCTTATAACTTCACATTTTTATATATTGTAATGATTGTTAAGAGAGAAATCTTACATGATTGTAATAAAATGCACTGACTTTGTAAAGGGGTCTACTACCACCCAGATGGTGTTATTTCCTTTAGATTTGTTATGGATCTATAGAATGAAATATATGGTTATGTTTTCCTATTTTCATACTCAAATTGGTAATTATTTCATTATACCCAGAGACTTCTATAATTCACCCTAGTCATGTAGTCATACCAATCATCAAGAATTTTTGTACAATCTCCCTCTTCATGTTATCCCACCATTGTTTTTGATTTGGATTTCTATACATCTTTGTGATTCATAGATTAATTCAGAAGGAAAATCTATGTATATCATTCAAAAGTTTCCTCTTTAGTTTTTATTTCAATGGGACACATATTTAGGTTCCAAACCTTGTAATACCATATATATCAAATTTTAACTGTAGAATATTCTTAATATTTCTCTTGTATCTCCTGATCGTCAATTTTTCACTCTTTGATAATATCAAGAATTCATATTTGAGTTGTTTTATGAGAAATTTAGCATGAATATAATTTTATTATTCCAATTACCATCCTATTGAGGTCCATGAATATTGGATCTTTTTTCGTCCTAATCATGGATAGGGTTTCTGGATCCATTCTACTCAATGATCCCACAAAAGTTTTCTCATTCTTACAATGGTAATGGATTTAAAAATCATATTCCTTGATCATATATAACCACCTTAAATGGTGCATATTGATATCATTTTGTGTGAATAAATACTTCAGGATTTTATGATCTATATATATGTGTCACTTCCCACTACCGAGGAAATGTTTCCAAATCATAAAAATAAAGATCAATGTAGCTAATTATATATCTTTCATTATGTAGTTCCACTCATAAATATTTATTTGTTGAGAGGAATAGGCTATCACTGTAACATATTTCATGAGTACACATCCCAATAACTTTTTAGGAAAATCATTCTAGAAAACAAATTCTTACCCACACGTGGGTAATGTGGTCATAGATTCAGTGATTAGCCTTTACAATTACTCCTTAAATCTCTCCTCACATTCATCAGTCCAGAAAAACATCACATCCTTTTGAGTGATATTGGTTAGTAGTTTGGAAAATTTTGAGAAGGTCCTTACAAATCGATTATTGTACCTAGGTATTCCAAGAAATCTAAAGTTCTCCATGACAAATGTTTGTTTAGACCATCCTTCAACTGCCTATATTTTTGAATGATCCAATAATATCAATTTTATTGGGATGTAATTATATAGAAATTTTACTTTCTACACTAAAAATTTACATTTACTATACTTTGTATATAACTTTTCCTTTCACAATGTCTTTAGTACACTATCCAGATGATCTTCACATTCCTCCTTACTTTTGGAGTACATAATAATATCCTCTTCAAAGACTAACACTTTTTTGAGGTATTCCCTAAAACTGTATTCCATATAATCATGAATATAGTTGTAGAATTATTGAGTCCAAATGTGATCACTATCATCTCATAGTTCCCATACATTATTTAATATATAGCGTTTATGATATCCTATTTCTTCACCTTTAAATGAAAATATCCTATCCGATGATACCCTTTATTGTTGCACTAGGTTCCATGATTCTTTAAAAAAAGTTATTAATAATTGAAGGTGATAAATTTTATTCATATTGATGATATTCAGATCATAATAATTAATCCATAGTCATATTGACCAATCCAATTTCTTGACGAAAGGACTAGTTCACCAATTGATGAAGCACTTGGGAGTATAAAAAATTTATATTGATTATCTTGTTTTTTCTTATTCTGATCTTCATGATCTTTTGTTTTGATTATATATGGAGTATCTGATATGGGAAAATCTCCCAATATAAGCCGGATTGAGAACTAAACCTTATATATTTGTGGAATTCTAGAAAAATATTTTCGAAAAACATCAGTATGTTACCTTATATCATGTCATCATAGTTGATCTTTTCCTTTTTATCAATAATTTTATCTTGATAAACATTCTCAGAGGATAATTACATATATTCTTGAGAAGACAATTATAGTGACAAAGGATTATCATATATATGTGTTACATAACTTTGTATTAATATTCATTACATTACTCAAACACAATCTTAAGGACAATAATAGTTTAATGTCTTTGAAATCATGAAAACTTAAAAAATAGTCTATAAGTGAGATACTTCATCTCCAAATATGTTCTTTAAAACTATAACCCTTCTTAGAAATATTACACATAATAATTTTCTTCATAATATATGGAAAAGAAACATAAGAATGGGTGATATTAGATTCTCAACAATGGTAAAAAATGTAGATACATAAGCATATCATGAGAATAAGGATATGAGGAAATGATCATAACATTTGAGAACCATAACCTACATATCAAAGATCACAATATAGTTTCAAGGAATAAATATTAGTAGTTAATAAGACATGAATCAAAAGATAATCAACGAACATGATCTATAAAAGCTTATCCTTTTAATGGATTTGTGGAATACACATAATCATAGATATTGAATTCCAAATTAGTCAAGGCTCACTTCTAAGGCTATCAAATAAGAATGGGATCACTGTACATACTTTCATAGTTGTCAAGGATCACTCCCAATAAAATCATAGTGAACAAAGTCCCTTACTAAACTATGTTCACTACTTATTATAGTCATATTTACCTCATGAGATTTAAATCATAACCCAATACAATGGAGGGAGATGTCGGTTTCAGAAGTCACATTATGAAAATCATAAATTTTTGTGCTAAAATATCTTAATAATTCATCACATCATATCCCATGAAATGAAATGGTATAATAGAAATTTGACCATATCATAACATGTAGAAAATATACAGGTTTCTAAATTACTTCATTATAGTCTAATCCATGATAAGAATCGGTTTTCATAATCATTTCCTCTTGGTATAACTCATGGAAGAGAAATTGTATTAAAAAAATCATGTCATCATAAACATGAACCATTCAAAGAAACAATAATATTTGTATACTTGGATTTTCTCCTTAGTAAGCCATAAAAAGTGAAATCATATATGAGAAATTATTTTGATTAACAATTTTAAATATTTATTAATGAAAACATCCTTTCCACATTGATTTTTTAAATGTAATACATTTTTAAATTTTTTTTTTATTTTAATATAACCTGGAAAACATATATTGAAATATTTTATGTATTTCTTGGTCATGATAGTAGGAAATTTAGTTTAACACATACACATTAAAATAAATATTACTTTCACATTTCATTTAAAATCTGAATGGGTATTAATTTAAAAATTACATAATCATTCACATGAAATTTTTTTATAAAAAATTTAAAATAATGTATAATTTTCTTCAATAAATCATTATGTGAATAATATTTATTTAAAAAACCTTTATAAAACATAATTTTTTAGAAAAAATGGATTTCTAATTGAAGAGATAATTAATAAAATATTTTATTAAAAATATTTTCTCAATTATTTTTAGCACTAAAGAATGTAAAAATTGCACTATTACTTGATGAAATCATGAATAACTAGTGGGGGAATATAATTACTTATAATTATTAATATGAATATCGGGAGATATCAATAATGGGGATGTTGTCATAAACAATCCAGATAAATGATGTAATTATAAAATAAGATCCTTACCACTTTAGAAACCTTAAATCACATGCCCCCAAAAATGATCAAATAAAATGAAACATTAAAATACCATGATAATAAATAATTCATTATATTTATTTTTAAATGATATGTATAAACACCTCATAAATTTATATTTTTTCATAACAAAATATTTGTCTCAAAGAAGGAATATTTACCAAAAATCCCTCACCCTCTGTATTAAATTCTATCAAACCCATTCATGAATAATTTATTATATATATAAGTTTATTATAAATATATTAGAAAACAAAATTCATATATATCATACCATATATGATTTTATTATGACATTTTATTATATATTTATTATAAATTCTCTGTAAAAGTCATTTTTCTTCCAATAACTACGTTGTTTTTTGTGTATCTTTTGACTTTTTAATTGTATCTCCATTACATTGATCATGGATCATTAATAACTAGAATTTTATAAATGACATAAATATCTTATATATTAAATATATTTGTATTTGTAGTAATCTAGGAAATATAGTGATAGAAAATGAAATACACAGTTCATAGAGATGGTAGGGCATATGTACGCATGAATGCTGCATCCTTTTTCTTTTGGATAAAAATAAATAAAGGTAAATTATATATAATAATTATATAATCATTTTTATTTCTTATATATAAATTTTTTTCATTAAAACAATACTTAATACCTTCCATGTAATTCAATAATGAATCACATCGTTTCGCAAGGCGGTATTCTTCCGTACTCACGACAGACACTATTTTATTCCAAAAACAATGGAGAGTATGAAGGTATGTGTTATATAAAAATAAAAAAATAATGAAATAATCAAAAAAATAATATATAAATAATATAAAATTTATTATAAGAAGCCTTGAGTTTTGGTAATGGAAAAACAAATGACATCATTTCATGAGGCGATAATCCACTATACACATGAACGGTGATTTCAAAACCCATTTGATGGAAGTTGAGACGGTTATAGGTAATTTCATTATCATACATAAAATTTAAGTATAGTTAATATAATTATGTTACAATATAATTGTGCAATAATTATAGTTAAATGAGGTTGGTGAATAAATGAATAACAAAAGATTATTGATAAATGTTACCTCTTCTTCGGGTCTCCTCCACATGTTTGCACCAAAAGCTTTCATGGGTGTGTTTTATGTCTATATAAGGTTCCTGAGATGAGGGGAGGAATATGGGAAGTTATTTAAGATGATTTTGGCTACACCAAAATTGTTTTATGGTGTGAAGATGAGAGTATAGGGGGTGTCCTTTTATTAGAGGGGGAGAGGACACACTAGGTATTTTTAAAAAGTAGCATGTTCTTCCTTATTTTTCATACGTCAAAAGGGCCCAAAATGTTACATTATTGAACCTTAAAGGATTAATTGTAGAAATAATTCAGTAAAATAGTTTTTATACATGTTTATAAGTCATTTTTACCATTATCATATTTCTTTAACTTCTCGGTCAACCCAGTTTTACAATAAACATGATAATTAATTTTTTACTTCATTAACTATAATTTTTTTAATTTTTTTTTGAAATTATTATAAAATAAATATTATTCTAATTACATATCTTAAATACATATAAAAAATTCCATTTACATAAGTGACAAATTTTAATATAAAACTTTTTCCACAGGCATGATGGGAAAGTGGGATTTTAAAGAGAAATTCTTCAGAAGTTTAAAAAATTTTTATATTTAAATTTATTTTTAAATTGGTTCCAATGAGATAAAAGAGGATAATAGGTTTTATATTTAACTAATTTAACTTTATAATATATTTAAAATATAAAACATATTTATAAATTAATTAAAGTAAAAGTAACTTTTCAATTAAAATTCATTATTTTTTAGTCTTCATAGAAAATGATAATTTTCTGAAAAAAACTCAAAAATTCCGCCCAAGAAAATTTTGAAAACATGATTTAAAAAATTATTTTTTATTAAATAAATTTTCAAAATTTATAAAAAATTAAATTATGTACTGTTATAAAAAATAAATATAATCTATTTTTAAGAAAATTTTATTTTTGAAACATATAAAGACATTGTTGAAATTAATTTTTTTTATCAATACATTTTATTTATATAAAACAATTATACATAATATTATAAAAGTATTTGTTAATATTCATACCACAAGGTCTAATGGATAGATTATATTTGACATGTTTAAATAATATTAATAATCTATCATGATTTTGTTAAAACATGGTATCTTGTGTAATGAACGAAAACCCAATGTTGTGGGTAGAACAAACTTAACATATTGTTGATTGTAACAGAATAATAACTTCATGTTATATGAAATTTAATCTATTCAAACAAAATTCATAACAAATCATGCTGTTATATTAAACTCCCCTTAAAATGAATTTATTCATCTAAATTCATCACTATGACACAAACAAATGAGGATAAATCAACCTCATTATTTAATAAAGTTCCCATATATCTTCTAAAAATTAGTGGATTAACCACAAAAAAAATTGACTAGGTGATTACATTTTTTCTTACAACTTTACCTATATGATCAAAAATCTCTATCGGTTGTTCCTAATAAGAAAGACCTTATTCTAGCAGGATGACCACTATGTTTAGTTTCTGTGAATGGTCAGGTATATACTTCATCAGAAGAGATACATGGACAAGATCTTAAACTTGAGAGAGGTTCGGTAAATGTTCCAAGTGACAAGATTTGTTCCCTTTTTGATTAAGAATTTTAAATGGGTCAATATACCAATGGATTAGTTTCTATTTCTTAATGAATATCAAAATCTTCTTCCATGAAGAATTTATTAGAAACAAATTACAACCAAATTTATTTTTTATACCCTATCAAAACTTTTCATCCTAACTAATCTACCTAATCTGGGAAAACATGCTGTTTTGTGGAATGACTATAACGTTCTGGTCAATTTTATATATTATCTCGGATCCCAATAGATTTCTTTCTCTAACTTCATTACATCACAATAGAGCCCTAAACATATTTTCATATAGGGATTCATAAAGAGTCATTTGAATGTTTGGGTGAAATATATTATTATAAGAAAACTCAACTAGAGAATTTATTTTCCCAACCACATTAGAAAACCAAATAAAAAGTTATTAACGTATCATATAGGGTATAAATTATTCTGTTATACTAATATATTTTTGAGGATGATATATAGTGTTGAAACCAAAATTCATATCAAGAGATTGTTGAAAAATTAACTAGAAAATTTATGCAATCCTAAGACCCCAATTAGATACAATAAAATTTATTAATCCATGTAACCTTCCCACTTTCTTCTTGTGTTTCCTAGAAATCTTATCCAGAGAGAATTATTTTCTGATAGAAAATGAGTGTGCCAACTTAGTAAGGTGATTAAATGCCACACATATTGTATTATTTCATTTAGAGGTTCTGGGTAGTCCAATAACTAATCCATGGTGATGTTTTCCCACTTCCATCCCGCTACGGTTAATAGATGTAACTACCTCTTAGAATTTTAACATTCATCCCTAACATTAAGACACACCACGAACTGGGATATAAACTCTATGATATTCCTATTCAGGAAATACCACCTGATGTATTCATTAAAATCTATACACATCTTTATACCTCTAGGGAGACTATATAATGAAGAATTATGTGCTTCCTCTAACAACTCGATCTTCAAGAATAGTATAGAAGAAATGGCTACACAGTTTTTGAACCTTATGATTTTATCATGATCCAGGATAAACTCATGAGAATTTCTAACAATCATTTTCCATGATACATCATCCTTATAATACTTATTAATCTTCACTTTAATAGATGGTTAAATATTCAATTAAGCAAGATAATATTTTTTCCTTGTTTCAAGATTTCTAAATTCATCCTTTAGAAATCAAAAAATATTATATATTTTGATTTCCTCATTATAAAAAATCTATCACAATTCCTTACACTCATATTCTTAACCACCATGTTAGATTTCCAAAGGTGGTGATTAATTAGGGAATAAAAATCATTAATTAGCTCTAACCATATTCTCTAGAACATGATCAAGTCCTTCCATGTGAATATATACTTGTAAATTTTGTGATCAATATATAAATCACACTTTTCTATATAAATATAATGCCTCCATACATTTAATTCAAAAAATACCATAACTCTAAACAATGATTTGGGTATTTTTTCTTATTAATAATCAATTATATTGATTCATAAGACATAAATATTCCATTAATATAATAAAAAACTCCAATCCCTTCTTGGATGTATCTCTATAGATTATAAACCCTTCTTCACTATAGGATAATTTATGTAAAAGTGCACTGAGGAATCTTATCTTTAGTTCCTTGAAATCTTCCCCTCATTCATCTATAGAAAGGAACTTGGATCCCTTTCAAGTTAAGTTGGGCATTGAATTAGATATTTTTGATAAATTATCCACAATACATAAACAATTTAATTCTAATCCATGAATAAAATGGATCTTAGTCCCCGTGGCTAGTCTGGGCCAATTCTCAATAGCCTATATCATTGATGTATCTACTGATATACCCTCTCTTTAGATTTTATTACTCAAAAAATAAATAGTTTACGTACAAAATTGACACTTTTTTAATTTTTCATATAATATATCATTCTTTAGGGTCTTTTGTGTAATTCTCAAGTGTTATCAATTATCTTCCTTTCTATTTGATTAGATAAGAATACCATCTATAAAGACTATAAAAAACTTATAAAGGTAATCTCTAAAGACTCTTTTCATTAAATCCATGATGATAGAATGATAATTTGTAATTCTAAATGGAATCACTAGATATTAACAGTGTTAAAACATTTTAAGAAATTCTATCTTGGGTACATAGTCCATTATTAACATAAGTTTCTGATATCCATAAAAATTTACAATCATGGAAATATATTGGGCATGACGTAGTTGATCACACAAGCCGTTAATATGGGGAAGATGACAATTGTTCTTAATTTTGATATTGTTAAACTCCCAAAAATCAAGGTATAGTTTCATAGATCCATATTTCTTTTTAACAAATAGAATAGGTGCACCATAAGATGACACATGTGGCTAAATGATTCCCTTTTTAATCTTTTCATGGATTCCCTCCTTCGATTCCTATAAATCAATTAGGTACCTTTTATAGGGAGTATTTTAAATTGGTATAACACCGGTTATGAGTTCTATTGAAAACTCAAATTCATATATTAGTGGAAGAGTAGAAAATTCATATGGAAAGTCACAAAAAATACTCACAATATAGGAATATGATTGATTTCATGTTTCTCCAAAACCATATAAGCTAAAAACCCCATCTAAATGGGAATTTTGGAGGTATATAATAGATTTAATCTCTATAAATGGTTCATACATATCATAAAATTGATAAATGATCAATGTTTTGTTTGGAATATAAAAAATTAATTTCATTCCTTAAAAATTGACTTGGTAATTATGTATATAATGATAATACATTATTATGATGACATAAAATTCCAATAAAGGAAGAATTAAGATATTTGGAGGTAGAGAATTCTCACAAATGTAAACCTGAGAGGAATCACATACATGAGATCCACTCATTGTACCAATAAGTGGGTTCATCGCTAATTATATGTCTAATAATTTTGGTGGAATCTTGATATCGTTATAAAACTATCCATATATGAAATAATGGTTTTATCTAGAGTAAAATAAGACATTATCAGTTATAGTATTGATGGAATTTATAGCTTTCACCATGTTGTTATCACTACCCTTTTTCTAAACAATGACCACATGAGATGTCCCTTCAAATCTGAACTTATGATACATATGAAATTTATAATCCTCTATAACTATCATATTTGGTAACTAGTTAGTATATTTCCCACAATCTGCACATTGTTAGCACTAGAGTGTGGGTGGTTCATTCTATGTTTCTTTTTATCTATTCACATTATTAGAAAACTTATTCACATATCTTAGTCTATCAATTTCCTTATGAATTATTATTCCATACATAAAATGTTTTTGAGTTCCCTTAAGACAATTTGATTCATTCTTATTCAAACACATTGTTGATAAAGTAGAGATCATCTTCATCTTTCCACACTTTTTAGATGTTTCTTTGAACTCCATATTTATTTTCTTGTCAGAAACATGATATTGATTTGTAATTCCAACATATATTTTTACCTTGATTAAAAATTGAACAATATATTCATATATATTAAATTCTATAGATGCTAATACCATTTGGAAAATTGTGTTGAAGCCACTAATGAATCAATCAACTTTTATTTTAGTTTGGATGATAAAACTATAAGAATAACTTGAACGATTTATAAAATTTTCTTCATAGGTACCAATGGATTCATCATACGTTTTATTTATCTCAAGGAAAACCCACTACATATTTGTATAAATAATTTGAAGAATGTTATTATAGAAAAATAAGTTAATGAACATGTGATAATACATAGATTCAATTTCATCATGTTTCTTCACATTCTTGATAAGAGTCAACTATTGATCATCTTAGACTTCCAAAAAATAGAAAATGAAAATGAATTTTTCTTATTTCAAACACTAGAGAATGGGAAAAATAATTTCAGTGGTGATGATCCATAGTTCAATAACTAGTGGATCAGAAGATCCACTGAAAGAAGGTGAATGTTTCTTCCTAAAGGAATAGAATATTGTTCCCTCTTTTATTAGTTATTAATTCCATCAAGATTAATATCTTGAGAATGTTGTGTGATAATAACAATGATATTTTTATTATAGATCCCATAAAATTTGGATTATCAGGAGGAAAATAATTGCATTATTCATCACACTCAAAATTAAAATTATTCATTTAGGTTTCATCCATTGAATAAAATAAAAAAACAAAGTGTAATATATAATAATTTTGTTTGGAAACCATATAATCATTAAAAAAAAAATACTTATTAGATGTCAAAATCATGAAAATTTTATAGTATATGACACATTAGGTTTATTCTAGGCTATTCATGGTCATAATTTATTTAAATACTTCATTGTGATTTGTTAATAGTTTGTGAATTTTCAAAACATATCCCTAAGGAGTGTAAAACTAGGTGTGAAGAATTGACTATTTTCATGCACTAGATGATCGTTATATCTATAAAAATGTACTATTTTTTGAATTGGTTACACTTGTAACTATCTGGTAGAGCGACATCCACTTTTATTATCTAGAATGTGATATAAATTCATGGAAACCACTTACCCTATACTTTACCAAAATCAGATGATATTTTCTTATATTTTGTCCCATCCTTAAACCTATCCTTATATATATCCTTAAGGATATCACGATCGTTTTATCATCTTCATTTCCAATTCATATCAAAACCTAAAAAATGATACCAAATATTGGGAACCATGATTATAATACATTGATATGACATCATTTTTTATAAATATTCATTAAATTACACAATAAAACACTCAATGAACAAAATATTTTAGTACATTTGGATTCATGGAGACCTAAACACTGGTGCATAAGTGATTAATGACATCTACAACTATATTATTCATAACTATAAACCTTCTTAGAAATTTCATACAAAATAAATTTCATAATATCCTAAGGAAAGGAAACAAAATAAAGGGTCAAATTATATGATAAGTAAGGGTAAATAAGAAAGATACCTAATCTTACAATGAGCATAAATTTACGAGGACATAAGAATAAAAATTGAAAACCATACCCTACATATCAAATATAAAAATATTAGATCTTAGAAAAATTGCTCGAATTTCATAAGACATGAATCATAAGATAATTATAGATCATTATCCATGAGAGCATAACATTGGCATGAGTTTTTGGCATGCACATAATAATAGAAAATCAGATCCATATTAGTCAAGGATCACTACTAAGGCCATTATATTAGAATGTGTTGACTCCCCAAACCATCATAGTAGTCAATGTTCACATCCAAGACTATCATAGTGGATAATGTCTCTTATTTAATTGATTTTATTCCTAATTGTATTCCTATATATTTAATGATATTAAAATCATTAACCAATTCATTATAGGGAGATATAAGTCCCACCAATCACAAAATGAAAATCATAAATATGTGTTACATAATACCATAATAATTCATCATAAAATAATCTATATAATAAAAAATATTGTCATAAATATTTCAATATATCATAACAAATATAAAATATATTGGTTTCATAATCATTTAATTGTAACATAAGCCATGAAAAGAATCTGGTTTCATAAAGAATTACTCGTGGTATAAACCATGTAAGAGAAATATGTTTCATAAACATCATTACATCATAAATAAATAACATTCATAGATAGAATAATAATGGTATAAATGGATTGTTTTCCCACTAAGGCATAAGTAAAATGAATAGTTGATATATTAGATGGTAAATTATTTTGATCGACCGTTTGAAACATTTTTTGAGGAAAATATAATTTGAAATTTGAAAAATAATTTATATAAGAAAAAGTAATTTTATTTGAAAATAAACTTGAAAAAAATTAAACGTTTCAGAAATGATTGGTTATGATGTTTGAAAATTCTATTCATTCTATACCCACTTAAAGAAACATTTTATTCACATTTCTAGTAAAACCCTAATTGAAATTATCTGTAAAATGACTTGAATATTATATTCAAAATTTTTTGTAAAAAATTAAAACATGGGTAAAAATTCCATTAAAAAATCATTTGGAAAATATAAAATATTTTTTTAATATATTTTTAGAAAATATGTATTTGTAAGAAAACTAATTTATGACTGAAGGGAGATATAATGTTAGATTTTCTAAAAAACCTTTCTCTCAATTATTTTAATTAACAAAGAGTAAAAAAACTGTAAAAACAACTTCAAAATATCATTAATGACTACATGAGAATATAATTTATGATAATTATTGAGAGGTATGTCATGATATATAAACATTAGAGGTCTAATCATAAATAATTCAGATAAACGATGAGATTGTAACACAAATACTATACCAATTTGGTAACGTTGAATCATAATCCCCATGAAAGGTTAAAATAAAATTCAGCCTTAAAATATATTTAGGATAAATAATTTCATTATATTACATGTCAAAGGGTATTTATACACATTTCATTAAATAATATAGTTGCATAACATAATATATGTCTCAAGGAAGGAAATTGAGACAAAAATCTATCACCTTATGTCTTGACTTCAGACACACTCCTTCAACCATCCTGTATAATATATAAAAGTTTATTATAAATATATTATAGAACCAAATTAATATGTATCATACTATTTAATATTTTATTATGATGTTTTATTACCAATTTATTAAAATTTCGTGGTTAAATCCACATTTCTTGCAATAACTGCATTTTTTTTGGGGTCTATTTTGACATTTTGATTTTCGTAGTCTTACCTTGGAGATGGTTAAATTATATACTTAAATTTAACCATGATATAAATTAAATATATACTCATTATAAAAGTAGTTATATTTATATATAATATTTTATGATAGAAATTGAAATTCCCCATTCATCGAGATGGTAGTTCGTACGTACGCATGATAATTGTTTAAATTTTTAATATGGTTAGAAAAAAACAAAGTTAAATGATATATTATAAATTCAGAATAATTTTTATTTTATATATATCACATATGTTCATTAAAATCATCTTGATACCTTCCATGTAAAGTGTAACCTAATAACATCACTTCGCTATGTGATAATTCATCACACACACGGGTGATGAAATCATATTCCCAAACAATGGGGAGTATAATGGAATGTATGATTTATTATTTTCAAAATCATAATAAAATAGAAAATATAATGTATATATAATAAATAAATCATTATAACCATCCATGGGAGGTGAAAATGAGAAAATGACTTCAGTTAGAGAGGTGGTAGTCTTCTATACACACAAATAATGATTTTATAACAAATGTTATAGAAGTTGGGATGATTATAGCACACTTGTTTTATATAAAAATACATTACTATATTTAATATACTAATGTTATAATATAATCATATTAGAATAATAATTAATGGAGTAGAGGGATGAAATAATATAAATACACTCATTGATTAACACTCCTACTTTTTTCGGGTATCCTCTTTAGGTTTCCAAAGAAATCATACATAGGATACATTTTTGTAAAAAATAGATTATTGGATGGGATTAGGGAATTTGGGAAGTGGGTTTTGAGGTTATTTTCTAAAAAATAGTTATAAGGTTTTAAGAAGAGAGTAAAGGGGTGTCCTTTTATATACACGGGATATGACACACATAGAATTTTTGAAAATAATTGTGTGCACCCTTGTTTTTAATACATAACAAGGGTAAAAATGGTTCATTATAGAACCATAGAGGTTATCTTATCTAAATATTTCTAGAAAAAAGTTTTAAAAAATGTTTATAGGTCATTTTTCCTTTATCTTTTTAGTTTAACCCCTTGGTAAACTGATTTTTTCCATAACTCTCAAAATATAATTTTTACTACATCCACTGTTAATTTTGGGAAAAATTTATTTTGTAATTATTAGATAATATAAATTATTATTATTCTAAATAATGAATAAATTTTTTTAAATTTTATTCTTATAAGTATAAAATTTTAATTTAAACGTAATATTGGAGATGTGATGGGAAAGAGAGCTTTTAAAGAGAGAAAGTTCCAATATTTATACTGTTTTTATATCAAAAATCAACAATAATTGATTAAAATGTCATAAATTGGGTTAATGGGTGTATAGTTTAACAAATTTAAATTTTAAATAATTTTTATATATTATTTAACTTTATAAATAAAATAATAGAACCTGCATTTTTTAATTAAATTTTAGTATTTTCACCATTGATTAAGAAATAATTTTTTTAGAAAAAACCATAAAATTCACCATAATATTATTTTTACATGATTATTTAAAATATGATTTTTTTAAATCCATTTTATTTAGGTATCAAAAAATAAATTTAATGTTATTCTAAAAAGAATGAAAAAATATTTTTTTGAGAAAATATTATTTTCCAAACATATAAATACATTACCGAAAATAAGTATTTTCTGCAAATATAGTTTATTCATATAAAACCATTATACATAAAATTTAGAAATTATTTATTACTATTTATACTTCTAGGTTTAAAGAGTCATTTTTGAATAATATTATTAATATATCATGGTTTTGTTAAAACATTGTATCATGTGTAATTCAAGCTAACCATGTGTTGTGCGTAGTAAAATCCTAACTTGTTGTATTATGAAACAAAATATTAATATGGTGATGCATGTAACTGAATATATAAAATAAATTTAATTTATTCAAAAATATTTATACAAATTTGGGGTCTTATAATTATTCTAGAGGATATTCATCCAACGTCTTTCACTTTTATATAACAAGAGGGCGAATCATGATATAGAGGGTAATTTCATTCTTCAAGAAATTTATGTTTTTTCTATAAAAGTAATTCCATTTATTATATATATATTAATCAAATTTCATCAACGAGAGTATCATATGGTTTTTCAAGAAGTTCAACCCACAAATATGGATTGAGAGGAGTTATATACTTGACATTGAATAGTTTCCCCATTTTTGGATTTCACCCATAGATACACTTAAATATTTTTTGGTGGTGTTTTGTTACTTATATTAAAAATTATTGATATTAAATAATATATATAACTATAGTAACATTGGACATTTGGAGTTCACAAATGGTTCATAATCCTACCTTTTATAAACTGATTCTGGTTATTTTTTTTTTCTTCATCTAAAAAATCATTGAAATGAGAATATTAAAACTATTGAATATATAATAGGAAAATATGAAAATTAAATTGATAAACCATAAATTACACATATTTCTTAACCTATCTATTTCTAGGTTTTAATCTATGTTATCAATGACCTATTCCCGAATATAAAATTTCATAAGCATTTTTTATTCTTTTGATAATAGTTCAAAATGATATTATGAATTTAATTACTAGTATCCCTTTAATGTTTCAAGCAACATGGGAAACAGTGCCTCATTTCCAAGAACCATGTGACGGTTGAGGTAATATCAAACACACGTTTTTTAGGGTTATTATCCCAAAGTACACCTACAATAGATATATATCCATTTTTACTATATAGATAACGATCTAGTTTTTGGTTAACCATTTACACTCTAATTAACCACAATCTAATGATTTTATCTTATGTTTAGTCATACTCCTAAGGATTTTACTAATGTTTTCCAATATTAATCCATAAAAATTAAAAGACCTTTCTCCAATAATAAATGTGACAACACATTTCTTTTTTATAAATTAATTCGTGATTTATTATATAAATAAAAACAGAATAAAATTACAAAATATTGAAATTACTATTTTCATTTGGTAATTAGATACTTAAAACCATAACTTTTAATATGAATACAGAAATATTATTTAAAAATCCCATAAGATGCCCATAAATTTATTTTCACTTTTAAAATTGCCTTGGATAACCTATGGATGTAGATAAGAAAGGGGGTAGATATAAATCTAAAAAAGGGAATAAAAATATCATAACATAATGAAAGTAAAAAATTCCAGTCAAGAGGTATATTAAGATTTAATTTAAGGGGTTATAATCATAAACATGAATATATAAGAATGATATATAATGATAACATCAAATAAACATTGTAATGTGGAAACAATATAAAACATGACACCATAATCATAATTTAAATATGACCATTGATATGTCCTATTATAGTGTGCTTAAAATAAACTCTATTTAACTATACATGGTATCTAATGTGATATAAAACACAACTTAATGTATTGGAGGGTTGTATAAGTCTGATCCCACCTATCACCTTCATATCACTGACATGTATTTTTGTGCCAGATAGATCATACAACATAATGATGTATTCATAAATTTTAATATTTAGATTAAGGAGTTTAGGTTAAATATACATGACTCCAAAGTAAAATATTTATAGGTACATCTTAGTGAAAACCCTTTAGTGTAAATGGTGATGGGTATGCACTACAAAAAAGTTTGGCCTAGATAATCAATGGATAACGTTGGGAGAAGAATTTGTATACATAATGGCTTATAAAATGGTTTAATGATTGTGAAAAGTGGTATATAATTACTTGAGAATCATAATTTTGGTAAAAAATGTGTAAAAAAATATTTTAACAAGAATAATTGTAAATAAAAATGAATAATACAAAGAATTCACTTGAATAAATAATAGAAGATAACCCCTAACATTGTTATAGTAACTGATTATATAAAGGGTACAGAGGGAGAGGATTAATAATATAGAATTATTATAACAATAATTGGATATAAGTGGATATTTATAAACTCATTAGATCACAATCAATTCAGATTAAAAAGGCTAAACAAAAAGAAGGTTATTGAATTTAAATGTTGATATAGAGAGAGATCCATTACCTTGAGTACGAGATTCTAAAATTATTGGAGGAGCCTATAAAGACCTTGGAAACAAGTTTGTATTTATTTGTGGAGTTATAAGTATAGATATTTCAGAAAAGTGGGTTTTATTTTTAAATGAGAGGGAGGTTTAGGGTATTTTTAGAAAAAAGGGGGAAGTATTTATTAAATCCTAAGCATTTGTTTTAGACTCTAAATGATAAAATCATGAAAACCACAAATCATAACATATTTGTTTTCACATTTTTCATCCAAAAATAAGTTTTTAAATATTTTAAAATTCCATTAATTGAACATATTAAAATATTACCATTGGTGATGTTAAAGCGATTTATGTTCATTGATAATTGATTTTAATACCTCAAAATATAATATGGATTTTTTATGATTCATTAAGGGTTTATAAAATTAATACAATAACTTCAAAAAAATTATTTAAAATGGGAAAAAGCTCTTAGTCACATATTAAGTTTAAATAATTTATTAAATCACTTTTAGATTTCAATATTTTATAATATAAATAGTATATTCTAATATTATATAATTGTTAATGAAAATTTTTATTTGCTTAGTAAATTATAAAAAAATCACTATTATATTATTTAAATAAGATGATTTAAAAAATAATATTTTTTAATCAATATAATTTTCTAAATATGATAATTTTCACTTAAAAAAATCCAAATATACAGAAAGATATTATTTTTATCATACAAAAAACCTTTTGAACCTTATAAAAATACCATATTTTATCATATATATATAAAATTATAATTTTAAAATAATAATATTTCATTAAAATATTATTTATGTAATGTTTTTTTTCAAATTTATCAAAAGGGTATCTTAATGGAAAATATATATTTTCTAAAAAACAAATTTTTATATTTTTGTGTCAAAATATATTTTTTATCAATCTCATTATATAATAATTTATAATGTAACAATAAAAAGGGTTAAATATAATAATTTTTTTTATTAAATATAGTATATAAAAACTCATATTACCACGGTCTAGATGCATAACCATTTATTACACTAGAATATTCCATAGTGGTATTGTTTTCAATGGTAGTGCTTTCTTGGGGTGGTTTGGTAAACATGGTTTTGAATGTGATCTTGATAAGCTTAAAATTCACTCATAAATGGTTTTGATTCATTTTAATTTATTAAATATTAGATTGGGTTTGGTGAAGGGAAAATACCCCTTTTACCATCTCCCTTAGAAACTCCTACATATAGGCTTTATAATGTACAATGCTACTAGTTTAGGCCATCACTTAGGTCGCCTATGTCAATTGAACATTATTATAACCCTTAATATGTAGTATTATTAACAAACACTATAAAATATTTATATTACCAATTGATATAATTCCCAATGGTTATTTAAATAAGATATACTATATTTTAAAACTAATGTAGTGGATGTGTTTTATATAACTACATTACTTAATGAGGTATTTAATCATTCAAATTAGAAATTAATTTCTAAAACATATTGTCATTACATTTATTATGTAATTACATAAAGGGGTTAGGTTAATAAGTATGAGAAAAAACAACTTAAAGTAATTAAGGTAGAACCTAGGGAGTTATTGCATTAACCAAGAATGAAATAATAAAAATTAATGTATCATTGTTCCAAATTATGGTATTATTAGAGAAGAGGTATTAGAATTTAGGCTTCATATTCATGTACTCTGATTATTTTTGGATATTATAACAATTCTGTTTTTTTCAAACTAGATTGAAATGCTAATGCTAAGTATAGTGTATATTTGAAAACCCTATTTTATATAAAAAAATAAGGGTGTGCACTTAAATATATGAATCATAGTATATGATTATCAATATGGAAAAGTGAGTAATAAGTCTTATAGAAGGTAATCAAGTTGATATTTTGAAAGAGAGTAAATATATAATCTCTTAGAAAATATTAATACTGGACTGATATGTATCAGTGATATTGTTGTATTTTCAAAATGTTATTTATGATTATGTGAATCATATAAGGATCATTATTTAGTAGTATTTAATTATTGGTATGAAATAATATTTTAATGGAATCAAAAAAGATAAGAAATGATTATGTTAGAAGTTTATAATTTTGGGGCTAACAAGTGAAGAACAAACGACTGATGTATAAAAGACTCTTAGGGTAAATATAAGCTATATGATTAAGTAATAAAGGGTTAATTGATTTTTTAAATGTATGATAAATAGTATTGGTAACCTTGGGATGATAATTTATTGATGATATTTTTGGTGATGATTATCTATTTTCTTGTGGAATATTGACTAGTGTGTGATTTTATGAACTAGTGGTCAAATATAAGAGTATAATTTATAGTAAAATTTGATTAACCTATGATATAATTTCAACTATAATCAATTTTTTTTGGAATAATATAAATATGAGAATATATGAATAGGTTATAAACAATCAATTTTGTTTAAGGAAAGATAAATATATTGACTTACATTAAGAAAATAAGGTAGATGTCATAATGGAAGATATATATCTAATAATGTGAATTTTATGAATACCCTTGCTGAATTTTATCTATGAGAAGTAATTAAAATTACATATACCCAATTTATTTAACTAGGACATAATGTAACAAACTATGATTTTGGACTCATTAAAACACAAAAAATGTTCAAATTAGTTATTTATAGTATTAAATAAAGCATTTATAATGATTCTTTTAATTTTTACAACCCATGATTATCATTTTAGAAAATCAAGTAATAATTTTTGGATTTTTTTCATCTCATTATTTAATTAAATTTACACATGGGATATTAAGATTTTGATTTATTTTGAAGTCTCATAATATTTATTTGAAAAATTATAACCTTATTAATATTATTTAAATTAGTAAAAATATTAATTTTTTCATATATATATAAGTTATTCATAGAAATAAACTGGTATTAAAAATTTATTTTTACGTGTTACATGTGCTAACGCTTATATTAATTTCCCTACACATAGAAAATTAATTTCATAAAATTATTATTATTTTTGAAATAATAATGTTTATATTATTTAATATATAAAATCTAATTTTGATTTTCTAAATTTAAATTATAAATATTTAGGCCAATTACATCTATATTTGTGAACAATTTTTTCAAAATTATTAATTTATTAATATCAATACATTTATATAAAATCAGTAAATATAAATAATTTTAAGAAAAAAATATAATATAATGTATAAAAAAATAAAAAATATATTGAAAACCATTTAATATGAAATCAATATTGAATAATATTTACAATCCATAATAGTTAAACTATCATTTTTCTATTAAAACAACATTTCTACACATTATCTATTTTAATTTAAAATTTAATAATATAAATTATAGAAATTGCATTAAATTAAATATAGGTTAAATTTAGTTTTATGAAACCCATATTAAATTATCTTTATTATGTAACAAGATTATTAAAACATGAAATCCCAATGTTAAAATCTAGTAACATTCTTTTAAATAAAAAGAGTAAAATGTAAAATCTTAAAAATAATAATCATTTAAAAATATTAAAAATTAATAAAAAGAAATCTTTAATTTTTATACACAATAATAAACCCCACAGTCAATTATTTTCAAAAATTTTATCCTCTTAACATATAATTCTTTAATGGTATTATTAAAATATAATTGGTTCTGAAAAGAGTTCCCTTTTCCTCTCTTATAAAAGGGTATCACTTACACTATTTAAAAAAGAATATTATCTTTGTAATTCCTTATTTAAACACATATATTTTAATTTTACTAAAACTCTATCCCATAAAAACAATACCCCTATCACTCATAGTAATCCTAAGAACTCCAATTTCATGGGGGCATCCAAGAAAAAAATTCATGTCTCTAACATAAGTATTATCTAATTTATATGTTTTTCATACTAATATTTTTGTGAAAAATATATTATCACCACAATAATATTATAAATTTATTATCATTAGTATTATTATAGGTATTTATATTTATTTTATACCCCTTATAAATCCATTTCCATCCACTAAAAAACACCAAATAAAATCATTATTGAATTGCACAAACTACCTCTTCCATGGAACAAAATCATTTATTTTTTATTACATCCTTTAATGGAGAGTTTTAGAGGTGTTATAATAAATAATTATGATATATAGAAAATTATTACTATTTTTAAATAAAAATTTAACATCCAACATCACCCACTCTTAATCATTGAGATACGAGAATGAAAAAAGTTTTAATGTGAGGACTCCTATCTCCAGGATGAAACATTTTTTGGTTTTCATCTAGATTTTAATAAATTTTATAAAGATTATAATTTTTCATGAAAAATAATAATTAAATAAAAATACTGGCATTATTATTAAATTATAATGATATTATGTAAATATAAACACCTCCTTAACCATACTGATAAACCGAGTTAAAGCGTGTTCTTGTTTGGGTCAATTCAACCACCTAGATTATTGATGCTTTAAAATTTGAAAATGGATGAATATGGTAAATAAAATACTGATATTATTATATTTTTACAAGATAATAAATATTTATATATGGTTATGTTATATTTATATAATTTACATAAACAATATTTAATATTTCATCTTCAAACGTTTATAAAAAACTACCAAATTAAGCTCTTAGAAATTCTGTTTTTAGACTATATATTCAAAACAATTATGTAATGAAATAAGAATATTATAATTAAAAATAATAAAAATATTAAGTAATAATAAATTATATATTAATTAATAACTTGGAGTCAAATTAGGGGAAATGATATCAATATTATTAGGAATACACAAAATTACTTATAATATTAACTCCCTGAGATCATAATATTCGATAACTAATTAATAAAATCAAGATAAAAAATTTAAAATAAGGGTAATAAATTGATAATTCTGAGTAAGGTTTTTAAATTGGTTATTAATTTATCTGTGTTAATTTTACACGAGGATAGAATTTCTTTAAATAAGTAAGGAAACAATTTAAGGGTTTTTCGATTAAAACTTTACTTGCAATTTTTTTTAATATTATCAACAATTTTTTATTTCAATATTTTATATACATAACAATAATGTATTTTTAAATAATAAAATATTTAATTCATGGTATTTAAACAAATATATTATTTTCATTATTTTAATGTTTTTTTTAAAATTTATAATGTCTTATTGGGTTTTCAACTCAAATACCTTTCAATAAGCTTTCTCTTGTATTGTACCCATAATATTATTTAATTTAAATATATAATTACTATGAAATATATTATATAATTAGTAGATTTTTTTTAATTTAATTTATGATTAATTTTAATAAATTTATCATTCAATGGTTTTTTTTAAAATTAATCAAATTGTTATAGTTTCCTCGGCTCGAGTGTCTTCTTCCAGGAGTCATAATTTATCTACTTGAAATTGAAATCACATGTACCTTTTATCTTATAATTTCCAATAATATATGAAATATTAACTTACTCTATTGGAAAATAATCATTTTAATAAAAAACCATTTTTGGGGGATTATGTTGTCTTTTAAAATTTATCACAAATATAAGTGATCTCTATACTTTTCGAATGATTTTTTTCATCCATATCCATTTTTAACTAATGAAAGTATAATCATTTAAATTCATTTAAATATGTTTTTCTCAAGTGAAAATCATGTTCAAATTATCCAATTTTCTGAATAATTTCTTCTTATTATTTTTTCATTTTCAGTTTTAGTAATGGTTTTTAAATTGAATTTCAAAATTTTCCATACAGCTAGTTTTCAAAAATTATTTTCTAAAATAATATTTCATAAAGTTTTAAAATTCATTGTTGAAAATTTATTTTAAAAGGTTATTTTAAAAAAACATTAATTTATTAGAAATTGTTTTAAAAGGAAATAACTTTTAAATATTTTTTAAATGAGTCATTATCAACAAAAAATCATTATATAGGGTTTTATGTGAAATAATATTTCCACTATCATTATGATTTTTTCATGAAACCCTTTCTTTGTTTATAGGATTAAAAAAGAAAATTATGTATATTCATGTTTTATTAAATTCTTATTAAAATTATTTTAATAAGACATGTTTATTATTTTTCCAAAATTGATTACTCTAATACTCCATAATTGAGGTTTTCATTTATGTAACTTCCTTTAATTAATTTTATAACTAACAAATAATATTATTGAAGTTATACTATCCTTATTATTTTTCTGAATAATGTTTTAATGTTTTATTATTTCAATTAAATGGTTCCCCACATCTTTTTTTTTCTAATATCCAAATCCCTATTGGATAGATTTATCTACGAATGCATTTTCTCTATGAAATAACTATTCATGACCCCTTTTATTAAAGTCTTATCACAGAGTTTCCCAAATTTCATTGGATTGGGGAAAAAGTTTACTGAATGATATAACCAATATATATATATATAGTGTAATTACCCTGTATTATCTTATTTTATGGTCATTTTATTATAATTTTTATTGATCTCATTATATTCCACATTATTTTTAATTCGTTTATCATAATTATTGATAGATATTCAAATGATTGAATTATGTTAATCAATTTGAAAATATGAGGAAGCCCATTTACAATCAATGTTTTATTTTATTTAATAATGAATATTTTTCATGGGTCACACAAATTGGTGGGTTATGACATGGCATAGAGGTATATATCCTTCAAATGATTTGGTTAAAGGCTTATACCTTATGAGAGTAATATTATTTGTGAATTGGTTTTCTAGTAGCTAGGTTCTCAAAAGGTGAGTGTGATGGACTTTATTTATAATCTAAGGTTTATGTTTGAATAGGTTCTCAAGTATCTAGGTTTAGTTGGATAAGAAATCATATGTTTATTATTATGCCCCCTTCTTTTGTAAGTTCCATGGATTATGTTAGATGATTCATGTTTGTTGAATCATTTTTTGACACTCTTTCGATTGATTCATTTTCTTATAGAAATTAATATGCCAGGATTTATGATCTAATATTTTATTATATGTTTCCTTACGTATCTTGATTAGACCCATATTTTCCTCTCTTGTTAACTTTTGATATTTGATTACAGTCACTTATATTTACCCTTACCGAGAAACCAGGACAACACATTTCATATGTTTCAGTTTTCCCAAGTTCTGAATAAATGTTATAAAAAATATTTTACAGGATGGGTATCATATAATAATAATTGGTGTGATATATAATAATATTTGTATACCTTATTCATTCATTATAGTGAGAAAAAAATCAAATATTCGGAAAGGGAATTAGTTGTTTAGTTAGTGATTTATCCCAATTATCTAAAACTACAATCCTAAAAATCCATGGGAATGTTTTTTATAGAAATATTTTATTCATGTTTTTTAGTTAATGGATTATATTTTCAGGATGTCACAACATTATATTTAAAATAATTTTTAATGAAATAATATGTGAATTGTCCAAAAAATGACTTTAATTGAGTTTAATATTAAATAATATTTTTGTAAATGATTTAATTTTCATCAAAATTTTATTAATTTGCAAGTTAATGTGATAGAGTCAATAATACCAACCATTTTACAATAATGGGACACTTATCCTTATATAGTATTCTTCTTGACCTATATAGAGTATAAAAAATTGTTACCACGATAATTGTCAAAATGGTTTACGAGAGGTTAAATATAAGAGACACGGTCTCAATCATTAAATTAAATTATATTAATTTAATAATTTTAAATGAAATTGAATTATTTTCAGGCAAGATTTAAAATATATCATTTACGTACCAACTTAACTTGAAAATTATTTTATATTAATTTAATAATTTGGTAATTTAATGGGAGCCCCTGTCCTCTCATATATAAGGAGACCAAATGTAATCTCTTCCACACTCCTCTTGAGAAACATAGATAGAAAAAACCACACTAATAACACTTATTAAAAAGATTCTAAACGTTATATAGGTTATTTTCTTCTTAAATGACTTTCCCTAGGTTATTTAAGGATATACCTAAAGGTTGTTCTTCAAAGAGGAGGCAATCAAATCTACCAAGACATTTCATTTTTCTTCATCTTCTACCCCCTTAAATTATGTTCAAATAATTAAAATATACTAACATCAATGTTTAAAATATACAAATTTTCTATTATAATAATTAAATTACCTGATTCACATCTTTTTCCCATCAAATGGGAAAGAAAACCATTTTTCGTGCATAAGTGAGGAATACTTTATCACGAATCGATGAATTTAATTTCTAATCATCACTTTTTATGGACTATTATTTTGATAGATTTAATATATATACATATTATATTCATTTAATAATTATTATTATTTAAAAATAATATATCCCTTATCTTTATACATTCCAATTTTTATAGATGGAACCATCAAAGATGTGTATATAGAGACTACCATCTCTACATAGAAACATACATCAGTTTTCCAAAAACACTTCTCATAGATGGTCATCGGAATGTATTTAATAATGATATTTGTTTTAAATATCATTATTATAATTCTATAAATATAATATAATATTTTATTTATTTATTCTCCTTCCAATTAAATGTAAATATATCATCCATGTGTTTGTGATGACTACTACCTCACTTGAAGTTTCCTTTTGTTTTTTATAAACTATTTTAATTGATGACTATAAAATTGAATTTTATGTATAAATATAATAATTATATCATTATTTTAATTCTATATATGATGGAATAATGACCCATTTTATCATGATCAACCTATAAAATTCATTTTTCAATTATGAAAAGAACATCCTAAAAACACCCAACATGGACTTAACCAATTATGTAAAAAAAAAATATTTTAACAAATGAAATAAATGGTTTAATGATAAATTAATAATACTAGAATAAGGTATTATAAAATTGAAAATTTAATATAATTTTAGTATACCAGATTAAAAGGACATATATATAATATCTGGACTCAAGGTAAGGGGTTTCTTAGCCAAATTTATTTTAATTGGGTTATAACACTTCATAATTGAATATACAAAACCATGATTATGTGTGAAACAATATATACATTTTTATGGTGGTAATAATTTATTTTTTAGCTTTATTAACTTATTTACACAATATAAATTTATGTGTTAATTATCACATTAAATGTTATGATCCTTTCAAGGGTTCTATTTTCCTCTATATGATTTTATTGAGACCTATTTCATGTCCTGCACCATGATTTTTTATAGTGTAATTTTTTACACATGAATGAATTTTTATTTATTAGTAAATGAAATTAAATGGATATATGGATCCATATAATTTTATTACTTATGATGTATTTTTATTTTAATTTTTCTAAATAGGTAAAATCATTATGTTGTAATCTTATATTATTTTAGAATTTTTTTGTTCAAGGTCATTTTGCGGGATTTATTTTCATAATAATTTATAAAATAGAATATCTATTCTTCTAAAAGGGATATTTATGAGTTTTATATTGTTTAGGTTTATTTTCCTCGCTTTGGTACTTATGGTGATCAAAAGAATGTTTTTAAGGGAAACCAACCTTATTTCTCTCTTTGGCTAGGAATATATTCTCTTCCATATCTATGATCATTATTATTTTTTCAATAATTTTATTTTTTATGATGAAATGATTATATAATTTCATTTTGATGATTATTTTAATTTCATTATAATCATTTAAAAAGGAATAATTTTTTCAGTTTCTAAACATAGTACTTTTTATTTTTAACAGAAGTGTAAGAAAGATCATTGTTTTAACATTTAACAGACAAATAAATTTTCCCACATAACATATATTAACTTATTTTAATATTAATTTATTATTTATTTATTTATATTAAAATCAAATATTTTTCTATAGTATTCTTGTAATTTTTATTAAAAATATTATGAATAGAACAGTATATTTTCCCATTTTCCATGAAATGTCTTATATATTATTTTAATTTATATTTCATCTAGGGAAATATCATTAATTGTATTCCAATAATCCAATAAGGATATATTTTAATAAAACCACACACAATATATATAGATATAGATTATTATAATTGTAATGATTTTTTTATGGAAATTTTTTATTTTAAATAGTTTAATGATGATAAAGGGAAGTGATGGGTTTTTAGGGGTGATATGCTAAGAAGTGAAAGATTTTAAAAGTTGTGTTCATTATATACTATTGTTAAATATGTATGTATTATTTAAGGGTTGTTCCATTACAATAAATGTATATGTGGTTATGTGATAATCCAAAAAAGTGGTTACATCATAAACCATTTAGTGGTGGGTCTGTTATAGCCCTCTAATGAATTGGTTAAAGAGAGAGAGATAACCAATTGTTTGTAACTTCAAAGTGGAGATAGAGTTCAATAACTATATGTCACTTTCATGGGATGAAATATTTATGTGAAGTAAAATACTCTCTATAGATATTGGTATTATATTATTTTAGGTGATTCTATAATGAATGATTAATGTTTATAGTTACCAACAATGTTTCTTAATAAATAAAATAAGTTCCCACGCTTCCTTTAATCAAGGATTATTTGTACATGAATCATGATTATTCCATCCTATATAAATCATAATTTTTTTAAATACTTATATCATAGGTAATTGTTTATGATCTATGTTTTTATGGGTATGAAATATTTTATGTTTTTCTAACGCACTTTGAATATGTTCTCATAACCATATGCTAATCTTATTCTCATTATTGATATTCAATTTTAATTATTATTTTTTACAATACGTATAATTTAATCTTATCCTTCTTATCTTTATTTTCCCTTAGTTATATTGAATTATTTTGAGTATGATCTGTCAAGAAGGGTTTCATGTGGGTGATGATGACTACTTGATGTGGAATATCAAAATCTTGGTATAATCAAGAATATGATCACACAAAGGCAATGGTATTGTTATATAAGAGTGTTTATTAATCCTATAAAAATATATTCATGAATCTTTTTTGGGTATATAAGTGAAATAATATATTCTTTTGACTTTTTATATTTTGGATGGATAAAATTGGGTTAAGTGTATCATTATCAAATACAGAAATGTGTGGATTAATTTTTGAAACATTATTGAGGAGTGTGGGTTTATAGAATTTATATTTACTATCAGAGTAGATTTTAGATAACTTTTAAGATTAGGATATTTTTATAATAGGTTTACTTAAGAGTTATGGATAACATAATGGGTTTATAAGTATAATTATTATCATTAAATTAATGTAAAAAAATACTTTTCTGTTTTTGAATGATGATAACTTAAAGTGATTAATAATAATTTACAAGATGTTGTATTAGGTTAAATTTATGAAACACTTTGATTTAACATAAATGAATATTTCATAATAGTGATATTATATTTTTTAAAGATAAAGTGAATGGTTTAAGACAACCATTTATGTTAAAACATTGTTTATTGTTGAGGTTATTCAATTTAATTGGGATATATGATTATTTATTTATAAAATGATCTATGTTGAGCCTGTGGTGCTATTATTGAAATTTGGGAGTAAAATATATTATTTCATCATAAGAAGGATTATTAATTTTGTGTATTATCTTACCCTACGAGAAATTTTTATTTCATTTAGAAAATACAAGAGGGTTATCTTTTTATACTTGTCTAGATACTTTGGTATAATAAAAGTTAATACTTCATGCATGAGAATGAATCATTATGTACACACATCACATTGAATATAGAATGAGATAAAGGTAAAAAATTGTTAAAATTCACAAATAAAGGATGGAATTTCAATTATGGTAATGAAGAAATTCATGTATATATATTTTTTAATATTTATATTCTGAATAATAATAGATTCTATCATAAATTACAATTATTATATTTTTCAATCATTTATAATAATTTATGGTTTTATTATATCTTATTAATTTAATATTTTGTGGCAATTAACATTGTCATGATCACATTATCTATCTCTTTCAATAATTTTATCTTTCCATTTTTTTCAAAAAGAAGTATTATAATCCCTTTTTATGATTTGAATTTTCTATAAAGGATTTTTTCAAAAATAATTTTTTTAGAATTAACCATCCTGAGATATTTTTTTGTGGTTATTATTTATTTTGAGTGTAGGTATAATATAATACCATTATATATAATGTAGGGATATGTTTGATGGTGTGTATTCCATACGACACCATGCATAAATAAAACAAAAAATAATAACATTTTAAATATTATTTTTTAAACCTAGATGTTGAATTTGATGGTATTAATAGGATTAAACACTTTAAAAAATATTGGAAAAATGGTACTAGTCAATAAATATTTATCTATTAAATCTTAATAAGGAAGCAATCAAATTTTTGTGAAGTCATTTTATGCTTTAAAAATAAATTTTCTTCAATAATGGGTTTTATTAATTTGTTTGAGAAAATATTATATAAATAATTATCTAATTTAAGAAATTATATTTTATATAAATAATATATTGTTTTTAATCATCACATCAAAATTATATAAGTATGATTTGTTTTACATATTTCTATTTTTTTCACTAAATAATGAGAACTAAAGATTCAATAGAAAACAATAATTTGCATTCATGTATTTACAAAATCCATTATTTATTTATTTTAATATTTTATAAGTTTATTTTTATTAAATATAAAATGATTAATTTCATTAGAATCAAAAATATTCTTTATTTTGTTAAATAACATTTTTATAGTTAAAAATCCATTTTTTTAAATTAATATTTCATCTTGTTTTTTTGGTTTACTTTAAATTTAATTTCTTTCATTTATAACAGTTTAATTTTATAAAATTTATTAAATATTATTAATCATCATTTAAAAATTGGTTAAATTGCTCAAATTTATTTTTAGCAATAATGAATAGTAACCGTGGTAAATGTTTTCCTCACAATAAATTAAAAATTGGATTAACTGGTGTCAAAACTAATATGAAAAGGGAGTAAAATTACTATAAAACAATATTTTAATATTTTTAATCACTGGTGTTAGAATTAACTCTTTATATGTTTGAAAAAAAATTAATGCAATTTTTATTTAATAAAGGCCGTTATATTATTTTATGTAGAGAATAATTCCAAAATTCTCTGTAAATTTTAATATATTTAATTTGTTTTCAAAAGGATTAAAAATACATTGAATTTTAAAAATTATATTTTTGAATATGAATATTTTTTACTATTTAAATTTATTTGTAATTTTTTTAGAAAATAAATACCTTAAATTCTTATGCAACGCCAATACAATGTCTGTGAAAGTAGTGTAAAAATAAATTAAATGATTTTAAAAACTATAAAAGTAATATTTTGTTGTTAATTTATTCTATCCCACGAATTTTTTTTATAAATATAATTTATTTTTGATTTTTTTGTAATTTAAATTAAAATTATATAACTATTTAGATATTTTTTAATGTAGAATTATATTAATATCCCAGAAAAGTACATTAATGGTATTAATGTTAAGTAATATTGTATTAAATGATTGAAAATTAATAAAAATTCTATCCTTATATAAGTGAATGGGATATGTTCTATTATAAAAAAAATTTCTATTTATTTTTCACTTATCCTTTTATAGTAATGCTCATGACCCCTAAATTTTAAAATTACATTGTTATGATTATAATCAATAAATAGGATGGTTAACAGTTTGTTAAAAATAATAGATAATTATTATAACATAACTATAACATATATAAATTTTATTTTAGAAGAATATTGTGACTAATCTCAATACCATATATGAAATATATCAATTTGGTTTCACATGAACATATAAATAATTTATATTAATTCAATACCTATGTTAATCTAAGAGAGGCTCTCTTATCTTTTATATAAGTACACCACCACTCCTCTCTTTATCACACTTCATGAGCCACATATCCTAAATAAAAAATAAAAAAATATCTTATTAAATTACTTTGAAATATTATAAAGGTTTTGTTATTCTTAAAATACCATATTTAGGGTCTTTAATGGGATACCCAAAGGGGGTTCTTCAAAGAGGAGGAAATCATCACAAGTGAGCATTTTCATTTTACTTATTCTTCAATCTCTATAAATTATATCATAACCGATCCAATATAATAACATAAATAATTAAAATATACTAATATGTTTTTATGTTAATTTGATAACCTTTTTCATCTCAATTTTCTATCATATGGGAGATGAAACCATTATTCATATGTAGGTGAAGACTACCACATTGTTGACTGATGAATTTAACTTCTCATCAACAACTTTCAATTATGGTTATTGTGAAGGATTTAATATATTTAAATAATTTTTTATATTATAATTAATATGATGGAAATATAAATTTTTATATGTCTTTTTATCATTCCAATATTTAGAAATAGTATCATCAGACATGCACACGTAAAGAATAACATCTCCCAAAAATGACGTACTTACTTTTTTTTTCAAAATACACCTCTCATGGATGGTCATGGGAATGGATTTACAAAAGTTTTTTTTTATTTTTATAACATTATAATTAATTTTTAAACTAAATAAAATAAATCATTTCTTTATTTTAAACACAGAATATTAAAAACATTGTTTGTGTTTATGTCCGGACTACCGCCTCAAAAGAATATGCGTTTTTTCATAACCTATCATCATAGATGAATATAAAATTATATTTTATTTATAAAGATTATAATATTTCATGTCACTTATTAAATATTTGATGTAATAATATATCATTTTACCATAATCAATGTACCAATTCCTTTTTTCAATGACGAACTAAACATATTCAAAGCACTAGATGTAAACTTAACAAATTAATTAATTAAATTTGAACATGAAATAAATAAAATTTATTTTTTATAATAAATTAATAAACCTATAAAATGTTCTTAAAAATTAAATAATTAATATAATAATATTATTAAATATTTAAATGAAAAAAATCTCAATTCTAGACTTGATGTAAGGGCCTTCCTAACTCAATTTCCTATCATTGGGTGGCAAAATTTTTTTACTGACCTTGTTATCCATTGATTTTATTTGAATAGATCTATATTTATTTTTGATATTTAAAATTATTTTATGTGGATTTACATTTATTCATATAATCACTTGATAGATTAATTATCACCACAAATTCCTTGGCCTCTATAAGAATTATTTATGACTATATTTCATTTTCCGGATACAAGTTTCATATCGGGTTATATAATTTATTTGTATAATGTAATTACTAGCCCATGAAGGAATTTTGAAATATTATATCATGTAATTATTATTATTTATGGAGCCGTATAATATATTTTTTTTCATGGACATATAATTTAAATGTTACCAAATCAGTAAAGGAAATATATTAAAATATCATTTTCAAGATTTTTTATGTTAAATGTTAAATTGGGAGAAATTAAATTATCATACTTTTTTAAATAATATATATATTATTATACTTTAAATATTTATATTTTTTACATTAATTTCTTTCAATTTCTTCTCTTTGGTATTTGAGAAGATATAAAGAACATTTTTAATGCAAAAATGACCTCATTTCACTTTCATGTATGGACTATTTTCTCATCCATATCCTTGATATTTAAAATGATATTAATAATTTTTTTAAATAATGAAATGATTATTTATATTATATTTATGCTCTATATTACTTTCTTTATAAATACTTAAAAAATTATTTTTTCCATTTTCTAAATAGGGAAATTTTGGTCATTTTCAGATGTGTGATAAGGATATTTGATTTATAATTTACCAAATAATGTTTTTTTCAAGCTATCAAAACTATTTTTTTTATTTTAAGTTTAATTTATATATTTTCGTGGTTACTTTAATTGTAAATAATTATCCCAATGTCATTGGAATTTTTATTTAATTTTATTTAAAATAAACAAATATTTTCAATGTTTTTAATGAATGTATTAAACATTATTTAAAAATTATTTTTTATCTATTGAGTATTCTTTATCATTTTACCATTCTCAAATGGGGATATGTTAAAATGACCCAATCATTATTCTTTATTTTCATTCATTATAATTGTTTAAAGATATTTCAATGGAACATATTTCTTTTCAATAGGTTAATCAATATGAAAATGAATTATTGTTATTTCCATGTGTGTTATATTGAAATTTTAATTATTTTAAATGTGTTTCTTAGATGAAATTGTTAAGAAAAATATATATATGTTTTATCATTGGTCCTTATATAAACCAAAAATAGTTGGTTATGGTATTATCCAAGTATAGGTGGTCACATTATAAAACATAGATTGCTGGGTCCGTTATAGTCCTCCAATGCATTGGGTAAATAGATGAAGAAAACATATTATAGGTTACTCCTCAAAGATGATATAGTTTACTTAATATATATAACTCTTATGATTTGAATAATTTGACAATTTTAACTTACTCCTAAGAGTAATTTTAAGTAACCTTTTATGTGTGATTCCATTATTTTTTTTATGTTCTATGTTACTAGAAAAAATTCACTATGCTTCAGTAAGTTATAATTATTCTTCTATTCAAGGGTTATTTTCAGATGGATCATGATTTTTGAATTATATGACTCTTATATTTTGTTACCACATTATATCATGTAACATTTTTTATGATCTAGTATTTTATGTGTATGAATTATCTTATTTTATGATGAGGTAATTTGGATATATTCTCATACCCTAATGTGCATCAATGATAGGAAAATGTTAATTCCTTTGTTTAAACTTATTGAGAAATTAATTATGACTTATTTTTTTATTTTCATTTGGTTATATTGAAATATTTTAGGAAATATATTATTAAAAGTTTTTTATGTGGGTGGTGATGAAGAATTGTTGTGGATTAAGAGAAGGTAGTTATAATGTAAAATATTAACACATAAAAACATGATCATTGTTATGTAAGTGTGTAATATTTCTAAAAAAAATATAAAACTAAATTGTCATTTATTATATAAGTGATCCAATATTACCCTATGATATTTTATTGTTGGATTGATATAATTGGGTCATGTTTAGCAATATCAAATCAAAAAATGTACTTATAATTGTTTTGTATAAAATTTGAGAGTACATGTTTGAGGTAGTTATACAATATGTATTTGTTTCTGGATGATGTATACACACTGATAAAAATGTGTTTAATCATTATATATGGTTATGAATTTTTTTTTCTTTTTTTTATTGAAGGTTTCTCATATTTTCAGGTTATGAACAGTCTATATTGCATTCTTTTTAAATGATCTATTATTAATTAACTCATATTCTGTGATAAATTTATTTCCAATGGCTTTTTTCTTGACACCAAATCAATTCATTCCAAATTGTGGGGATATTTAATTCTCTTTGAGTATAGTGGTGGAAAGGATGGGTGAGGTGTTTAGTCATCCTTAATAGGTTTGATAAACGTTCATTACTATACATAAAAACTAAGAATACATAATTAGGTTATTCAGATATACAAATTCCCCAGTCATCTTTATGGCGCAAATTAATTGAGTCATTATATTTTACCTTGATAATTTTATATTAGTCATTAAAGATTACATAATCATATATATCAATTGTATGGAAAATTAAAATAATTATTTTTCAATTATGATAAAGGGATTAAAAAATAATAAATTGTATGATAAATGTTTCCCAAATGAATTTTATTTAGAGAAATTATCATTATTTGGTAATGTAATAGCTTGTGATGGTATATTTATAGATCCTTAAAAAATTGAGTTGATTAGTGAATGTTCTATTCCATACAATATAACAAAGATATATATTTTTTCTTATATTTAGTTGATATTATTGACTATTTGAGTTAAATTTCTCATGATATTAAAATCCCCTAAATTTTTTAACATGGATGGGATTTATGTTTCCCTGGATATATGAATATAAATAAAATTTCAAGGATCTCAAGAAGAGGTTGTCTACTACACCTACACTCACACTAACAAATAGTGGATATGGAATTGATATATATTATGATACATTAATGAATGGAAACAGTTGTTTCCTCAAGAAAAATGAATGTGTTGTAGTTTATGCATCATTATAATAAACATTTCAAGAGAAAATAATTAGATCCTGAAAATGGAAATACTTTCATTAAAGGTATGTATGTATTATATAAATGGGGAAAATGTTAAATATACACTAATAATTAGAGTGTAAAGTATATATTCACACATTTAGAATTAAAGATATAAAAAAGGATATTAATGGAGTTGATTAAGGACTATGACTACTCTGAACATTACAAACCTCGGAATGTGAAGAAGCTAGTTGATGTTCTAAGAAAAAGGATTGTGCTACCATATACATGAAGGTGATTTAGAGAGACCAAATACAACTATATTTGTAAACAACAGTCCTTGAAGTCATATAGATATATTAGAACTCATATATTTACAAATAAATTCTCCATAATCCATCCATAGGACGATGAAAGAGGCGTAGAAGGTGGACATGGAATTAGAAAAAAAGCAATATTCTAGAGTTTAAATTTTAAAATTTTAGAATTAAAAGATTCATAAAATTAATATTTGTTCCATTAGTAAAAATAATTGGAGGTTGAGTAATTTAATTCTTAACAAAACTAATCATTAAATTTATATCATAGAATCACAAATATTTATCAATATCTTATATAAGACTCATAATTGTATAATAATATGAGAGCAGATACATAGTAGATATCTCAATTTTTAGTTTTCTAGAATGTTAAGTGGTAATGAAATAAATCTATTAGGATGATGAAACCATTACCTATAACTTTATGAAAAGGTGTTAAAATTAATCTGTATTACATTATAGGACTTCCAGATATTGTTAATGGCCATAATTCCATTTGGGATATATTTTATCTCTTTTTGAAACAAGTGAATTTCATTTTTATTTGATATATATCCCCCAGATAAAATTTCTAAGCGATATATAATAGAAGTGATCAAATTGCATAGTGTTCATCTATTAGCTACATTTAATCAATTAAATTGGTTTACCTCAATGTTAAAGATATTTATTCAACAAGAATTGAATATATTGATATCCTTAAACACTACTTATTATCCTCTAATCAATTCTCAATCTGAAATGACCATTTTATTTCTATATGGTATGTTGAGATCTTGTTCAATTGATTTCAAATAAGGTTTGAGACAACACGTCCCCCTGGTATAGTTATCATATAACAACATTTTTCATTCTATAATTTAAATGGCATACACAAGGCTCTATATTGGTCTAGGTGATGATATCAAGCATGTTAGGAAGATAAAAAAGAAAATAAGATACATGGACTAGATCATGATCAAGACTTTACGAATAATATTTTAGCCATTAAGAGACACATTAAATCGTCCAAAAATTATCAGAATAGATACATTGATAATATTCAATGAAATTTAGAATTTAAAGCCATAGATATGGTATAGAAATGAATATCCTGATATGAAAAAGTAATGATATTCTATAAAATTAGAACCTGGTCCTTATAAATGTTATCCATTTTCAAATCGTTGATCATGTGTGGATAAAAGTTTATCATATTACTCTAACTCAAATCCTCTCATTAGGGCATGATGCTTTCTATGTATACATTTTATGTTATCACATACCAAACCATCAACATCCAGGGAAATCAAAGGAAGTACCACTTGACCAAGTTTCATATTTAAAGGAGGAACTAATAGAAATATTTGAATGTAAATTTAAAATACTATGAAACTAGGCTACTAACTTGGTTATTTTTTTAGGATACATATAATTATTTATGCAACATTGGACCCAAAATAGATTATTTGAAAGAAGAAAACTTGTTAATTAATATTAGTAATTTAATTTTAGGGATGAAATTATTTTAAGTGTAGTAGACTATAACAAGACAATATTTTAATATGTATTTCCATTTATATAAATACATTGTGTTCCCAATTTTTTAATACATACAACATTAATGTAAAATGAACTGTGATATTTTTCTTGAGATAAAATATTATAGAGATAGATAAATGTTTCTATATTTTTTTAATGATGTAAGAAACATCATTTCGGGTATAATCATGTTGAATAATACGACATGTAAATAAAAATAGAAGGATCATGACATCAATTTCCTCACAATTTGAGATGAATATCACACCATTGATTATAAATATAGAATGATTGAAAAATAGGAATAATAAAATTTTCTATTTGGGAATGAAAATACTAAATATAATAAATGATTCTAGAGATACACATAAGGTTTTGTATTAGAATGTAATTTTACTTTTGTACATATGGACAGTGGGAAAATAATAATTATTTATATAGTCATTTTGAACACAAGAAACTAATCTGTATTTTGAAGTTATATAATTTCTAGTTAAAAAATTAAAATTAACATAAATAAATGTTTATAAATAATACTAGATTGAAATAGAATTTATTCATTATGTTTTTTTATTATAAATTTACATTTTTCATTATATATTAATATTATTATTTTCATGAACTCTTTATATAACATGGAAGGATGGTGATTGTCAAAAATTTATTCATCTTTTAACATCGATAATGTATAAACCAACATTCCTTAAAGTAATAGATCTTAGAGAAGGATCATTAGGGTATCTTGTTCTATTGATTCCCATTAATGAAAAAATAATCGAGTATCTTCGGAATTTGAATTTGATCAATACCACTCATTATTTTTTTATCCCCAATTTGATAGATTCCTTTCCAACTGTGACTCATACTGTTGGTAGGATCTTCAAGTAGGTCTCAGTGGTATATATTAATGCTAATACTGATGATATCGCGTTTTTTATAGAATTATAAATGTTTTCAATTGACACCTGATTGATCCTTCCAAATAGAGAAGACCCATGGAATATTTTAGATTTAGTCAAGTTATTTTTTCTGATATATGGGTATTCAACAAGAGTATTGTTGATATAGAGAATGGGTATTATCATATAGTCTTTAAATTAGATGATTTGAAAATGAAATCCAAGGGATTTCTAACCCTCTCCCTGAAACTATGTTTCTTAAAGATTTAGATATAGTTCTCCATATTTGAAATACCAATGTGTGTAATAATCATGAAAATGTTTGGTTTAATGTTAATATCCTTAATCATTTATACTAGAATCCAAGGATGTTAGATGATATTTCCTCCTCTACAGTCACCATTATGAATGTTGATTGTGAAACTGGTAGGAAAATATACGCTCACTAAGCACGCATTCTTATGGTAGTGGATATGTCAACAACCACGATATATGAGGTTGTCCTAAAAATCATATATGATAATATATATTTGAATATAATTTTTGATAGGTTCCCACCATTTTCAACTAATTGTAAATTTATTGGGCATGTGGTCGGTGAGTGAAGAATAACCAAACTCACATTAATTTTTTCTAACATTAAGGACTATACTTAGATTGGTTATAGGTATTTGAAATATTTGGTAAAGGTTAAAGTGAAATCCTTGGTCACCTATAGTTATTGGAATACTAATCCATCAATTATGAAATATATGTTGTGAAAGGTCTCTATTTATATCATTGATGAGGAAACAACTAGTTTTCCTTCCATTTTTGAAAATATTGATGGTAATCAGATCATTAGGCATAATTTTTCCACTAATGGTGATTTTTTGGAAGGTAAAGAGGTAAAATTATTTGACATGGAGAATCCATATGAACATCTAATAGCTTTATAATCTATTTTTATTATATATAAGGTTGATACTAATGATTAGTCATTGGATAAGAAATCATATTCAATGAGTAGTTTAAAGTGATGATGAATGACCATCAAGCTCTCACACTAATAAGTAGTTCTCATCACTCAACCATGTTCAGTAAAGGGACTCCATATTCAATAAATGTGGTTATATATGCTTATAATTAATTCATTGTGGGTAAACCATGTACTCATTCGGTATCATTATAGGCCCCTTAGCTAAATTAACATCCATTGATAATAAATATTGAAATCATTTTATTTAGGTTACCTTTTAAACGGATTTTAAAAAAATTGTCCTTGAGTTATCTCCTCATGACAATGAGTGAACTAATGATAAATTTACACCTTTATGTGGTCATTTTTGGTTTAGTGATACAGAGGAAGAATCACAACTTTATTTGGAGGATAATATTTTTTGGGTTGATGAGAAACAATCCATAAAGAAAAGTCTATATATAACTCATACATAAAAGTAAATAATGGTATATAAGAGTAAATAGGAAACCTTGGAGGATATATCTAAATAATTCTTCCCATAAAAATATAAAACAATAAAAATAAGTCTATAGTCTTTATTTTTCCATATGATAAAAAATATCAATACATCCATTACAAATTAGGAACCTCATCTTACATCACTATAAATGTATTAGTATCATTTCATAACCAAACTTCAAGATCATTTTTTTAAGATAATTTATTTGGGTAATATTTGTAATGAGTTATTAGCTCATAATTTCAATACAAAACAAGGTGAAACCTTATGTTTTATTATTATGAAGATTATACAAACCTCTATTTTTTCAAACAAGATAGTAGCATGTTACTATATGCTGGATGTTCATCATTCTTCCCACTTTATCTATCTTCTTTTATTTCAAATGAAAAATTAAACAAAGACCCCTTTGGGTTTATATTTCTTTTATCACCAATGAAAGTAATGGAAACTAGATTTTCCTTAGAGATTTTATCAATGAATTAATTTTAGATAACATTTTTTGGGAAAACTATATAGGGGTTTCATCTCTATAATTTCCTAGATTAATTTATCTATTCTTTTTATCAATGATAAAGTTCACTTGGGTAGACCTCACTTGGTTAAGGTACATTGTCATAGGAAGGAATGATATCAAGATAGATAGATCCTTCATCTCTCCTTCAGGTGGAGACTATATAACATCACTCCCTTGTAGAGAAATTCCAAAACTATATTATGAAAATATACTTATTATTTTCAAATTAAATAAAAAAAGAAATTATTCTCCATATAGTGTCATATTTAATAATTCTTGGTTATCTTATGATGATTGTAGGGATGTAATTTTCTCTAAATGGTCTCTCTATGAGATCAAGGATTTAAAAAAATGATTTATAATAGTCATAGTAGGTCTAAGATTGCTTTGATATATGTGATGTAATCCAATTTCTGTAGCCTGAATTCTAAAATCTATATGTATGAAAATGATATTCTTGAAATGAAAACTATAAAATGTAAATAATAAAACTATTATAATGATGATATTATGAGTAAACCCACACAGAAAAAACTTTTAAATAGGAAGGAATGTATTTTCAAGTAGAAACATAAACTACACTAGCATAGAGAAGTGGATATAAATTCAAAATTCCTTTACCTCATTCAAAGAGAGAGGAAGTTAAAGAAACATATATCAATAATGAGGACCAATATTAATACTCTCATCTCCATAGATGATATTCTTTATGGTATGTTATCTTATTTTAAAAGGAATTTCAATGAGGATGTGAGCTATTATGTCACTCATAAAATCAGAATGTCATTAATTTTTTGTTAATAAAATGATAAATTATTTTCTCAAATAATATAATATAGATAACGAGATTAAAAAATATTGTTGTCACTTAACATAGATATCACATCAGTTCCTTAAGGCTTTACTAATAAGTGATTCATGCATATTTAGGATATCCTTTAATTAAATGTTATTCAGGTTATCAAATATTTGTTTGGAAGAAGATATCTTACACCAATTCTTAAGGATAAATTTATGAGTATTATAATGAAAGTGAATCATCCTTTAAAGGATAAATATTTTAGGTCCATTTTAATTAGAAATATTATTTATAAATTAGATAGTTAATTTTATACTTCCAGAATTATAAATATTCATTATATAATTGGCTTAAAAAATATTTTTAGATTAATACCATAAAGTAAAATCTAGTATTACTAATACACTTCCTGGAAAGGCGTTATTATCTTCAAGTAAAATTCCAAGCATGAAAATATTTAATTCAAATTATAAGTCTCAAAGGCCTTTGATACTCTTAATTGGAATTTCTTTTTTAAGGTTCTCTAGAATTAGGGATTCTATTGTAATAACTTATTTTTTTTCAATCCATGTTAAGGAGATATTGGAAATTTATTTTTCTTAATGTACATTATAAAGGATACATAATTTTTTCTAGACGTGTAAGTTATGGTTACGCCTTATCATATAACCATTTTGATATGTGTTCGGATTACCATAGATAATATATTCTTCAATCAATTGAAAGAAAGTATCTAGCCCACATTAAGGATTCTAGGAACCTTCATTTACCTCGCCAATTACTCTATTCTTATGAAATATTACTTTTCTGTGATTTTGATAATGAGTTCTCAGTTTCTAATTAGAGTTTCTTATATCATTATGAATAACTGTCTGGACAGGTTATATCTTGCTCTAAATATGTGGTAATGTTTGGGAAATCACACTCCAATGATGGGAAAAGATACATTCTCAATTTTTTACACATAAATAAGCTGGATATCCCCATCACTAATCATTGGATAAGTCTTTTCCTCGGTAGATTTAGACAAAATTATTTGGAATTAGTTTCAAGCCATACAACCTTAGACTTTTCTAGTTGGAAATGTAAGTCCCTTTTATAAGGGGGTAGGATTAGACATGTGAATTATTTTTTTGCCTCTAGGTTTGTGTATTATTTCTATATCTGTAAATTCCTTATAGATATTATCAAGAATATATAGAATCAAATCAGGGATATTATAAGGTTATGTTTTATCCATGAGAAGAATATTGTCATAGTTTTCAATAACAAATGTTCCATGCCAATTGAAATTTGAGGGATTGAAATTATATATAGAATAATATTAAATTATAATTTGATGGAAACATATAGATGAAATTTACTTGATTTTAGTCATGTATCTTGAAAAATCATTTGGACTCACTTAACTGATCATCTGTACAGAGGAAACAAATTATTCATGGGTGATATATTTTGGATATCTACAAGAGTTTTTTATAATTAAATTATGATGAACACTCAAATAGTTAATACAAAATATTAAAATCTAAAGGTATAGAAATCCACATGGAAAATTCATCATATTATTTATTATTTTCATCCCCATTAATTCATATATAATATTCCCATTTTGATGATAATTCTCATTTGGAACAGGCAGGTAACTTCCTTCCATTGAAGATCAAGCATGAAATTAACTCGTTCAATTTCTGGGAACCAGAAGTGGTTTTCTTATTACCAACAAGATTATTATATATCAATCAAACTATATATTAATGATCCCATTTTGGTGATGTCGATGAGTTACCTAAATCTATAAATTTTATAAGTGTCCATTTACCGCCATTGAGGTAAATCCTTATCTGGAAGATAAGGATTAATCAAATTCCAACAGAATTAATAATTCAAATGGTTGGATATAAGCCACCCTCTTACTAAATTATATCCATTAGAAGAGGAGACAGACCCATATTTTATTTATAATTTTATTTTTCTGGAAATATATGGGAATATTTTGATTATATCATTATGAGAGAATTTAATAATGTTGGAAGCCTAAAGGAATTTATAGATTCTATATTCAATATTTACTATATTTTTGCAAGTTTGGAATATTATTTTCTCTATTATTAATATTGTCTTAAATTATATGTGTATGTCTATAAATCATTTCTTTTTTTGGGGAACATAACTAAAAGTTAGAGGTCTTATTACTTATATCATCAATGATATTTAAATAGAATAACAAATCCAAAATATTTATATTAAAAATTCCATGTAAGATCCTATTATAATTAATCTATTGGGTATTATATGTGTTTCGAAGAATTCTATTTCCCCAAAGTACTTTATTTGGATTTATCCACATGAATTATGGAACATGGTAAAATTATATGGGGATGATCATGGTTCATTTAAATACATAGTATGTGGATCCATTTTTATAACCATTATGTTTTTTATCAAGTTTTGTTTCTATAATTCCTTAAGAAATTCATTTCCATTGAAGTAGAGATTTGGGCCTATGATCCATGTTGTAAAATATGCTAATAATATTGGAAGGTAATTTCTTTGGATTGAGAGAGATTCCTTATTTTTTTAGCATTTTTATAATCTATCAACTATAGTTCCTTGTAAACTTATAATCTAGTTGATAATCTATTTGGATTACACATGTAAAATTCAATTTGAAGTAACATACATATATAAGGAGGAGAATGTTGTGTATAATTGTCTAATATTTAATTTAAAGCTATGAATTCATATTAGTCCTTCTCACTTGATGATTATTTCTTGAATCAAATGTTAGGGGTGAGATATACAAATTTCTCTAGTCTCTTATTGTGTGAACTCTTCTATTTTTCTAATAATTTAATTTTATGTGATTTTTTCATTAACTTATATCTTAAACCATATTGGATAATTATTAAAATAATAATTATTTTATAGATTTATGAAATTCAGATAATTATTATAATAAAAATGGATTTAAAAAATTAATCATTTAGAAGATAAATAATTTTTTAATAAGATCTTACTAAAATTGATAATTCTTAAAAATGATATTTCAATGTAGATGTTTTTTAATTTCTATGAATTATTTTATAATAATGGATTAAAATGATCAATTTTAACAGATCATTACAAAAAAATAATTAAATTAATAATCAAATAGATTAAACATCATTAGTTACCGATTTCTATGAAATTGGATTAAAGACACCAAATGTTTAAGAAGTTTTTTTTATAAAAATAGATCTTCTATATATTTTATGGTCTCATCTAAAATATGAATTTCTCACATTTACATATTAAATTAAATTAAACAGATCTAAAATATGTAATAATCATATTTAAAATAGGTAAAATGTTAAATTCTATTTTAATTCATAAAAATAATTTACCATGGAAATAATTGAGTTGGGAAGGTAAATCAAAAATGAGGTAAAAAGGGTGAAAATATGTGGGAATAAAATAAAATTTAACGAAAACATATTATTAAATTTTTTAGAGGACTTTATTTACTAACTTTATGCTTTATTCATTTACATTTTATGCACATCATTTTGAAAATAAAACCTTACACATTATAAAATGAGTGTTTTTGTAAATGACACACAAAAGGAACCTATAAAAAGAACCGTTACCTTCCACTTCATAAAAAATTAACCCCTTTCATTATGACCTGAATACCTTCCAATTTTACATCAACTAGATAATTTTTAGAAGTTGCGGGGCTTCTGGTTTCAAGAAGGAGGTCCCAATACTCCATTTCAAAGGAACATGCGTTGAGCAGAAAATTACTCAAAGTACATACCATTCAGATCAACATATGTTTCAACTAAATTAGCATTTTAATTTTATAAAAATATTATTATACACACTAATGTTGTTATAATTACATATTTTTTTCTTTGATACAATGAAACTACTATTATATAATTCTAAATAATTACTCCTTCAACAATATAATTTATTATTATTTAATTCGTTTCAACCTCCCAGTTAAATGATATTAAACCAACATCATAGATTTGATCAAAAATAAGTATCAAGAAATAAATAATAGCAATATATATTATTAATTATATATTGTTTTCATTAATATTTTTTTGTAAGTGTAAATAGAAAAAATTAAATGGTCATTATAAAGTAACTTATTATTATTTATAAGTTTCCCAAAAATTTCTATTAGAGTTTCATATATCAAGAAGAATACCCATAAATTCCCTCAAATGTGAATGGGGCATATTAAATCATTGTAACAAAATGATTTCACTACCCTGAATAATATTATAATGATGAAATTATTATCAAAGAATGATGATCATCATCTCCATTACATAAATAATATAAAACAATCAAAATTACTAACCTTTAATGGGGAAATTAAATAATAATCATCTATTTACAAGTAAAAAATTATTGTAATTGAAGAGTATAATATTTAATATATATAAATAATGTTTTTAAATATATGATTAATATGCCTATGTTTCTAGAGGAGGTAAAATAACTTCACAGACATCAAGAGAAAGAATAAGGGTTTTTTATTTAGTTAGATATGCATCATATTCACCACTGGTATACATTTGGGTGATGTATATTCAAACAATAGTCGAATTTGTACCATAGTTATCATTAAATTAACTGCATTTACAAATCCATCACATTTTCTCTCATTCTTGGTATTTTTATCCAATATAAACTGTAGTTGTAGGGTTTGTTTTCCAATATCACATTCAAATATATTCTATATTTTTATAAGTTCTTTTTTAAATAAATTTTATTTTATATATCTCTAAAAATTAATTAATCTTATTCTCCTTTATTTATTTATAGGTTTTACATTTATTCTTAATATTTCACTACGCTTTGGTTCAAAATTCAACTAAAAGAAATATGACATGTGGGAAAAATATTTTCTATTATTTTTTTTCAAAAATATTTATCCTCTTTATTTATGTTTTATTTATTATCTTAATGATATTTCGATACATAATTTTATTATTTCTTCTTTTAATTTTGAAGTGCCCAGATCAGTGTGAATCACTGAGAGGGGGAGGGGGTGAATCAGTGATCCTTTAAAACTTTTTACTAATTGTTTCTTAATCAATTAAACCTCTATGGCTGGTTAAAGCCTCGATCCACTCTTCTTGTATCTCTCAACCTTTCCCGGATAATGCAGTAATGAAAAGGCACAGGACACAAGGATTTACAAGGTTCGGCACCAAAGGCCTACATCCTTGCCATGCTCTCTCAGCATGGATTCTCCCATTATAACTTGTTAGAATTACAATGGTCGATACAGAGTCTCACTGTATCTCTCCTGAGTCCCACAGGAGGGTCTTTATACTGCGTCCCACAGTGTTACCAGAGTCCCACTGGCCTGCTCCAGAATCCCACTGAAGACTTCTTCTCCCTGAGTCCCACAGGGTATTCTCCTGGATCCTCGAGTCACACGAGTAGCTCTTCTTCTCTTTAAGCTTCTTCAAGTATCTTCAACAGTCTGGGATAAAGACTGCTGGCCTTGCTCTGTACCTCTGATCACTTGTGATGATCAGGATCTTCTCAATCTACTGAAAAACTCAGACAACCAATCTCTTTAACTTCAGTCTGGCTCAGTCTCAGTTCACTTCAACATCCTGCACTGAGTGCATGGCAACTCTTCAAGATCTTCAAGTATTGGACTCCTCAGATGCACACCACTGATTTAGCACTGTTCACGTGTGCACGTGCATGCATGCATGCATGCACTCTCCTTTTCTTCTTCTTGGTGCAGTAGACCCACAAAGGGTGTAATTATTTTAAGCACACACCTTCTCACTTGAACCTCACACTTTTTGTTCAATGTGTTTACACACTTAGAGTGTGTTCTACTTTAGTGTGGATATCCTCCTTTCAACTTCTTCTAAGTGTGTTCACTTTTAGTGCACACCTAGGTTCGGCCACTTCTTTAGTTTGCACACACAAATTCTTCACTTAGCATACACTTGTAGTGACCTTCCTCTTCTTGTTGCACACACACACTTTAGTGTTCTTTTAGTTGTTCTTCAATAGTGTGCACACACAAGGCTACGGCCTCTTCCACTTGCACACACTTCCTCTCGGCCTTTTTCACTTCACACACTTTGTTCCTTTTTGTTTGCACACTAAAGAGTGTGTTATACTTTAGTGTGAGATGTCTCCTTCTTCACTTGATGCACACACTTAGTTTTTCTCTTTTAATCTTCAAGTGTGCACAACCACAAGGGCTACGGCCTCTTTGTTTTCTTTTGCATGCAACCAACCCGTAGGTATTCTTCCTTCACTTGGAACACAAGCACAAGTGTCTCGGCCTACTACTTGTCCACTTTGCACCCACAAATCGTTTCTTCCTCTTGCACATACACTGCCCGTAGGGTCTCTTCTTCTTCACTTGGCACTCAAAGGGTGCAAGGGCTCGGCCTTCTTCCTTCTTTACTGTGCACACACAAGAGGCAAGGCCTCGGGTCTTCTTGTTCACACCTACTGCCCAAATGCGCAAAGGGGTGCGGCCCTCCTTCACTTCACAGCCGCGCTAATTCCACTGGCCATGGGTCGCGCAAGCCACAAGGCGCGCAAGTGCAAGGCACAAGCCGCGGGTGTGCAGGCCTTCGAGCGCGCAAGGAGAACGACACAAGGGCGTGCAAGACCTCGGGTGCAAAGCACCTCGGGCCTCAACCGTGGGCGCGCAGAGTGTCGCGGCCCCGGGTTCTTCCTGCCGCGTAAGGATTAGCGCGCAGGGGTCTTCCCCTTTCTTCTTTCACGCAAGGAGTGCGCGAAAGGGACTCAGCCGTGCAAATGGTATTTGCGCGGGGCTTCGCCTTCGCGAGGCACAAGGTGCACGCGGGACTCCTCAAGGTTTCAGCAAAATAATCAGCGCATCAGCAAGCGGCACAGAGGGCTCGGCCTCCTTTTTATAGGCAGAGACTGCCTCAGATTATCCGCGTGCAATAACTTCAAACACCCGAGATCTTCGGATCTTCAAGATTTTATGAATCTTGATTTTCTCCTCTGTTTCACCGCGGGATCTCATTTTTCCTTTCCTCCTCGTGCATGCGATTTATAACGCATGCACGGCCTCTGTTTAGGCTCATCCCATGCAAACCATAAACACCTCGGTGCCTCGGCAACTTCGTTTGCCTCGGCCTCATTCGAAATTCTCCATACATTGCATGCACACCATTTTTTATGCATGGTTTGGTTCAGTGTGGCCAGACGATCACAATGGAGGTCTCGGTTTCGAAAATGGTGGCCGGATGCTTGAGAACAGGTGGTCGGATGGCCTCTGGTTCAGCGGCGTCGCGGGAGTTGCCTCGGCCGAGCTCGAGCTTGAGGATGAAGCGGCAGCCGTTGGATCAGGTGATCGAAAGACATCGGACGACTGGATCAGATCGCGGCGCCGCGGGATTAGATGAGCGGCTCGGATCGAGCGCGCGATGAATCGTGCGGCTGGGATTCGTTCCCGGTGAAAATCGCGCATCCCACATCGAAACGGGGCGCGGTTTTCACGCGGCTTATCAATATTCCGCTGCCGCTCAACTCCCAGTTGAACTCCTCCCTCCACGGTGCCGCCCCACACCGTGTTCTCCCTGCGGGCGCGCTTTGCGCCCACTCTGCCTCCTGCGGGCGCGCTTCAAGCGCCCACTATGCTCCCTGCGCTCCTCCGGGGCGTGCCCCTGGCGCCCTTGCGGTGTCCTTGGGTGCGCCCTGCCGCCCTGGCTCGCCCCACGGGGTTCCCCCGGGCGTGGTGCCCTAGTGCCCATGCCTTGGGGTTGAACCCCCCAAGGTGCCTTGGCTGGCCAATTTTTTGGCAAAGGGACAGAATAGGACTTTGTGAAATACAAAGTTCTTCTCCATATAAAACATGCCAAATGCCAAGTGCCTCCTCCTCTATTCTTCTTATTTCTTCTCTTCTAACACATATTCTCCATCTTCTTCATTAGAATCCACAAACCCTCCTTAACATATATTCTAGACTTAGGAGGTGGAATTCCCGAAGGGTCTTCATCTTCAACCGAGCTCCTGAATCAAATATTTCTTCAATAAACTTCATTGATCCAATCAGGGATCAATTGGAACATCTTCTGATTCACATGCACTAAGTGATAGTGCATGGACTTCTTCAGCTCACTTCATCCACTTAGGACTTGTGGATGGATATTCTTCAACTCCTCATGCATTGTCACTACAATGCATGGTCTTCTAATCATGTTGTGACTTTGTATCCAGTTGATACAAGTTCTATGAACTTAAAGAACAGCTCCACAATCGTCAGATGTCCATGGAGAATGTTTCAACCATATTCTCCAATGCCACTTAGTGAATCTCCTAAGTGACATTCCTCTAAGTTCCATGGCCATTCTCCATTCTTTACCAACACCATTACAACCTTTGTCATTCACATTTGACATTCCCTGACTTCCATTCATTCCAAGACAACTTCATGTCTCATTGACAACAAATGCAACACAATGCACTTCAATCTCCCCCTTTGTATTTGTTTTCAATACACTCCATCAGCACATATGAATGGGTCAATATGTGTGCCAATATTTTCTCCCCCTTATTGGCAATCAAATGCAAAGGTGTAGTGTGGTTCACTTTCAAAAATCTCTTCCTCCCTTATAAAAGTATTTTCTTGAAAAACACTGAGAGAGGGATGATGTCACATGTTCTCTTTAGCAAAGAACCTTTAGTAAATCAGCTCTAAGTCTACTTGGGCTAACCCGGTGTAGAAAACAAGAGTGATATAACCAAGGAATTCAAAGCTGTCCATAATTCTCTATACATGTGAGATCATGCTTCAGGGGTTTGAAAATTTTTCAGATATAACAATGAATTTGCTAAATCCTGCACATACTTCACAAAACTCATTAGAAAGTTCAGTGCAAAGATAAAGCTCCCCCTTTCATCCATTTGTCTTCAATCCATACTCCCCCTTAATTGACAAGATAAACTCAATTAAGAAACAAGGGATGAAAGTATGATTGGAATACCTTCACTTTTCTCAAGATGGAATTAATCTCAGAATCCCATCTTCTTCAGATTGGCTCCCCCTCAAGGGGTGCACTCCATTCTGTCCAAACCATCCTCCAGTTGAGAATGATCATCATCTTCAATTCCCTGCAATGTTAGCACTTGTATATACCAAGAGTATAAGGGAATAAGATGGAACCTCCTTGGTTCATCAATGTGAACAACAAGGTTGAGAAGATTCTCTCAACCGAGATGTCCCATTTTCACCAGTCTTCACACTTGCACATTTGATCTTCATTGATGATTGTGCTGGTGTGGTTCTCAGAACATCTTCATGTGAAATATTCTTCTTCCCTTTTGCCTTAGCAATTTCCAGAACTTCATCTTCAGCTTTTTGCAGATCTTTGGCAAGTTGCAACTGATTTGGCCATATGACAAGTAAATCATTTGGAAGAGTGGCCTCAGATTTGGAAGTTCCACATGGTTCTTTTGATGCTGTCAAGCTACCTTTCTTAGGCAACTTGTTTTCAATCAATCCCTTCTTCTTCTTCTGGATTGATTGTCTGTTTGAGTTCAGTTGGCTTCTTTTGAATTTCATGGCTTCTTTACAAAGATCCATGATATGTCCTTTCTTTCCACAGTAGAAGCATGTCTTCTTGGTGGTCCTACTGGATGACTCACCCTTCTTGGACTTAGACTCCAAGGTCTTCTCTTCCTTTTTCATGACCTTCTTGGGAGCATTGTCACCTTTCATCTTGCTTCCCAAGGATTCTCTCTGAGCCAGGTTCTGTGATCTTTTCTTCTTTTGAGCTCTGGATACAGTTGGAGATTGACATGTATCTTTTTGACCACTTTTGCAATCATCCCAGATGTTGTCAAGTAATCCAAATCTATTTGCAGTAAACAGATGTTTCTGGACCTGTGGATGTTGCTTCTTTTCTTCTGGCTTGATCCCCCTAGGCATGGGCTTCCTCTGTGCTTTGGCATTTAGTGGATTGTACCAACAATCCTTTGCACAATGCCCATACTTGTTACAACACCAGCATTGTCCCACGAATCTTGACCTCTTCAGTCCTTCTGATTGTAGGGTACTTTTCTTGACAAGTTGTGTTGTTTCAGGAGAGCTCTGCTTCTTTACTGTCTTCATCCATATTTGTTTGGATTCATTCTTCCATCCTGCACTTTTTGTGGAAACACATTTAGAAACATGAGTACAAGATGGTATGGATGGTACCTTCTTGTTAGAAGTTGTTGCACTTTCACTAGAGGATGTCTTTCTTTTAGAATCATCCTTCTCAAGGCATACTTGAGTAGCAACATGTCTTCTTCCAGTTGACTGGGAGGCTTTGGCTTTGGGTGATTGCTGATTTGTCAATATCACCTCCAATTCTAAGCATTTCATGTTAAGGGAGTTCTTCTCATCCTCAACAGTTCTTAGCCTTCCTTCCCAATTCTCCACCAGTTGTTTCATCTGGTCTTCATGCACCTTCTTCAATTCTTGCAATGAATTGTCCAGCTCCTTCACCCTTTTGACTTTGTCTTCTAGTTGAGCATCTTTGACAACCATTGACACTTTGTGCCTCTTTTCCAGTGCATGGAAAACTTCTTTGATAATTACTTTAAAGATTTCTTTCTCAGAAAGGCTTCTTTGCAATTCTTCAGCAGTGTCTTCATATCTTTCATTGCAAAGAGAAACAGTTTCATCCTTGGCATTTACCAGCTTTCTGAGAGTGTTGGTTATGCCAACCCTTTTTGCCAATTGGACTTCTAGAGAATTGGCTTCATCTTCTAGCTGTAATTTTTCTTCTTGAAGATCAAGGAGGCCTGTAGCTATACACATTGCAATTTCCTTGGGGACTCTCTTCTGAAGATATTTGATTGCATTTAGAAGATCATTGTTCCTTCCATCTTCATCACAGCTAGAGCAGGCTTCATCAGAAGAATGATAAAAGGAATTGTCATCTGATGTGACTTTCACACTTCTTTCCATAGAAGGAGTTTCTCTGATTGCAGCAACCATCTTCCTCATCTTCTTTGCCTGTTTCTTCATTCTGTTTTTCAGAGTCTTGGCAGATATCTCCATTTGAGGCTGTTCTTTCATTTCCTCAAATCTGCACTCCATATAGACTCTCTTGGATCTTTTAGAGGTAACCTCTCTCTGATACCAATTGAAGTGCCCAGATCAGTGTGAATCACTGAGAGGGGGAGGGGGTGAATCAGTGATCCTTTAAAACTTTTTACTAATTGTTTCTTAATCAATTAAACCTCTATGGCTGGTTAAAGCCTCGATCCACTCTTCTTGTATCTCTCAACCTTTCCCGGATAATGCAGTAATGAAAAGGCACAGGACACAAGGATTTACAAGGTTCGGCACCAAAGGCCTACATCCTTGCCATGCTCTCTCAGAATGGATTCTCCCATTATAACTTGTTAGAATTACAATGGTCGATACAGAGTCTCACTGTATCTCTCCTGAGTCCCACAGGAGGGTCTTTATACTGCGTCCCACAGTGTTACCAGAGTCCCACTGGCCTGCTCCAGAATCCCACTGAAGACTTCTTCTCCCTGAGTCCCACAGGGTCTTCTCCTGGCTCCTCGAGTCACACGAGTAGCTCTTCTTCTCTTTAAGCTTCTTCAAGTATCTTCAACAGTCTGGGATAAAGACTGCTGGCCTTGCTCTGTACCTCTGATCACTTGTGATGATCAGGATCTTCTCAATCTACTGAAAAACTCAGACAACCAATCTCTTTAACTTCAGTCTGGCTCAGTCTCAGTTCACTTCAACATCCTGCACTGAGTGCATGGCAACTCTTCAAGGTCTTCAAGTCTTGGACTCCTCAGATGCACACCACTGATTTAGCACTGTTCACGTGTGCACGTGCATGCATGCATGCATGCACTCTCCTTTTCTTCTTCTTGGTGCAGTAGACCCACAAAGGGTGTAATTCTTTTAAGCACACACCTTCTCACTTGAACCTCACACTTTTTGTTCAATGTGTTTACACACTTAGAGTGTGTTCTACTTTAGTGTGGATATCCTCCTTTCAACTTCTTCTAAGTGTGTTCACTTTTAGTGCACACCTAGGTTCGGCCACTTCTTTAGTTTGCACACACAAATTCTTCACTTAGCATACACTTGTAGTGACCTTCCTCTTCTTGTTGCACACACACACTTTAGTGTTCTTTTAGTTGTTCTTCAATAGTGTGCACACACAAGGCTACAGCCTCTTCCACTTGCACACACTTCCTCTCGGCCTTTTTCACTTCACACACTTTGTTCCTTTTTGTTTGCACACTAAAGAGTGTGTTATACTTTAGTGTGAGATGTCTCCTTCTTCACTTGATGCACACACTTAGTTTTTCTCTTTTAATCTTCAAGTGTGCACAACCACAAGGGCTACGGCCTCTTTGTTTTCTTTTGCATGCAACCAACCCGTAGGTATTCTTCCTTCACTTGGCACACAAGAACAAGTGTCTCGGCCTACTACTTGTCCACTTTGCACCCACAAATCGTTTCTTCCTCTTGCACATACACTGCCCGTAGGGTCTCTTCTTCTTCACTTGGCACTCAAAGGGTGCAAGGGCTCGGCCTTCTTCCTTCTTTACTGTGCACACACAAGAGGCAAGGCCTCGGGTCTTCTTGTTCACACCTACTGCCCAAATGCGCAAAGGGGTGCGGCCCTCCTTCACTTCACAGCCGCGCTAATTCCACTGGCCGTGGGTCGCGCAAGCCACAAGGCGCGCAAGTGCAAGGCACAAGCCGCGGGTGTGCAGGCCTTCGAGCGCGCAAGGAGCACGACACAAGGGCGTGCAAGACCTCGGGTGCAAAGCACCTCGGGCCTCAACCGTGGGCGCGCAGAGTGTCGCGGCCCCGGGTTCTTCCTGCCGCGTAAGGATTAGCGCGCAGGGGTCTTCCCCTTTCTTCTTTCACGCAAGGAGTGCGCGAAAGGGACTCAGCCGCGCAAATGGTATTTGCGCGGGGCTTCGCCTTCGCGAGGCACAAGGTGCACGCGGGACTGCTCAAGGTTTCAGCAAAATAATCAGCGCATCAGCAAGCGGCACAGAGGGCTCGGCCTCCTTTTTATAGGCAGAGACTGCCTCAGATTATCCGCGTGCAATAACTTCAAACACCCGAGATCTTCGGATCTTCAAGATTTTATGAATCTTGATTTTCTCCTCTGTTTCACCGCGGGATCTCATTTTTCCTTTCCTCCTCGTGCATGCGATTTATAACGCATGCACGACCTCTGTTTAGGCTCATCCCATGCAAACCATAAACACCTCGGTGCCTCGGCAACTTCGTTTGCCTCGGCCTCATTCGAAATTCTCCATACATTGCATGCACACCATTTTTTATGCATGGTTAGGTTCAGTGTGGCCAGACGATCACAATGGAGGTCTCGGTTTCGAAAATGGTGGCCGGATGCTTGAGAACAGGTGGTCGGATGGCCTCTGGTTCAGTGGCGTCGCGGGAGTTGCCTCGGCCGAGCTCGAGGTTGAGGATGAAGCGGCAGCCGTCGGATCAGGTGATCAAAAGACATCGGACGGCTGGATCAGATCGCGGCGCCGTGGGATTAGATGAGCGGCTCGGATCGAGCGCGCGATGAATCGTGCGACTGGGATTCGTTCCCGGTGAAAATCGCGCGTCCCACATCGAAACGGGGCGCGGTTTTCACGCGGCTTATCAATATGCCGCTGCCGCTCAACTCCCAGTTGAACTCCTCCCTCCACGGTGCCGCCCCGCACCGTGTTCTCCCTGCGGGCGCGCTTTGCGCCCACTCTGCCTCCTGCGGGCGCGCTTCAAGCGCCCACTATGCTCCCTGCGCTCCTCCGGGGCGTGCCCCTGGCGCCCTTGCGGTGTCCTTGGGTGCGCCCTGCCGCCCTGGCTCGCCCCACGGGGTTCCCCCGGGCGTGGTGCCCTAGTGCCCATGCCTTGGGGTTGAACCCCCCAAGGTGCCTTGGCTGGCCAATTTTTTGGCAAAGGGACAGAATAGGACTTTGTGAAATACAAAGTTCTTCTCCATATAAAACATTCCAAATGCCAAGTGCCTCCACCTCTATTCTTCTTATTTCTTCTCTTCTAACACATATTCTCCATCTTCTTCATTAGAATCCACAAACCCTCCTTAACATATATTCTAGACTTAGGAGGTGGAATTCCCGAAGGGTCTTCATCTTCAACCGAGCTCCTGAATCAAATATTTCTTTAATAAACTTCATTGATCCAATCAGGGATCAATTGGAACATCTTCTGATTCACATGCACTAAGTGATAGTGCATGGACTTCTTCAGCTCACTTCATCCACTTAGGACTTGTGGATGGATATTCTTCAACTCCTCATGCATTGTCACTACAATGCATGGTCTTCTAATCATGTTGTGACTTTGTATCCAGTTGATACAAGTTCTATGAACTTAAAGAACAGCTCCACAATCGTCAGATGTCCATGGAGAATGTTTCAACCATATTCTCCAATGCCACTTAGTGAATCTCCTAAGTGACATTCCTCTAAGTTCCATGGCCATTCTCCATTCTTTACCAACACCATTACAACCTTTGTCATTCACATTTGACATTCCCTGACTTCCATTCATTCCAAGACAACTTCATGTCTCATTGACAACAAATGCAACACAATGCACTTCAAATTTTCTAATAAATATTCATTTATTTACAAAACATTGAATGGAATTTTTTAAGCATTTCTTATCTGATTCATCCTTACCTATCCTGATTTGATTTAGATAAGTGAGAAAATATTTTTTTGACATATTCTACAAGAACATGTTTTACTGTTATCTTATTTAGTATTATTTACTAACTATCCACTGCTTGTTTTAATTTTTTTTTGAATTAATTTTTTTTATTTAACAAATTATTTTATTTTAAAATAAAACTTTATAAAAATATAGAGGGTATATAATTTTATATCTCAATGTAGTTTGGAATACTCATAATTTATTTATTTATTAAGTAAAATATTCATTATTGTTTTTTATGCTTCGCTGGGGATATTCTTAATTCTTACCAACAAATTTCTTTCGTTGAATGATATATGTCTATTCCTTTTGAAAATATTTCAGAAAACTTTTTTTTCATTGGTTAATTAAATAATTATGGAATTAATAATATTTTCAGGTTCATATGGTATATATATGTATGATTTTTCATTATTTGATAGATATAAATTGTATTTTGTCACCCTCTAAATAATTAGATGGAATTTTATATCTCACGAGATTACATGGATTGTGGTGTGAACGCAAACCACTTAGGGACTCTATCCACTAATATATACATATATTCTGAATTACATTACCCTATAATGAATTGGGTGAATCCTTATATCTCATGATCTGTAATGTTTGGTATTGAGGAGTAAACAAACTGGATGAAGGTAATTTCAAAACATTGTTCTCATGGAGTTGGAAGAGATACTTTTAATGAGGTTTGATTTTATATATTTATATATATTCATCATTCATATGATTAAGTTATTATTCATGGATCAATATTATTGAATAATATTTCTACACTACTATTATACTTGTATTATATTATGAAGGAATAATTATGCCATGAATTTAGATTTATAATATATGTTATATCAGGTAAGTTAATATTATGTTGTGTCTATACACCTTTATCATGTTCTTATAGACAAATGCGCATCTTATTCTCACCTATGTTAGGCATTTTTTCCCTCATAACAACCCTTACCAAGAATTTAAGTTCACCCTTTTGGATGTTTCCATTACCAATGACTTACAAGTGAATATTTAGTATTATATGTCTAAATGGGTGTCATGTGAGATGATTAATTGAAGGAAATATTTAAAATGTTGTTAAAAATATTATTATATATCTTATCAACAAATACATTATATATATTAGTTTAGGGTTAGGATTTATTATGAAATATAGTGAATAGACAAATAAAATTATTTTTTATTCACACATGATTTTTTGTAGTTTTTCTAAATACAATTTTTCTAAAAAAATTTAAATATGAAAAACTATGCATGTCATAATTATTTATTCACTTTATATATAAAATAATAATAAAAAATATCTAATTTTTTTAATAATAGTCATGTGTGAGGTAAGTAAGTAAAAAATTTTAAAATATAATTTTCATTCAATTAAAAATAAATCCCCTTAAGCATAATTTTAAAAAATAACTTATCTATTAAACATAAATATTATTTAATATATATTAAAAACTATTGAATTGTTTTGAATACATAATTATATAAAAGTTCAATTCTATATAAATACTCATATTACTTCCAAATAAGAATAAAAATATACGTCACTTAGTAAATAATTTTATGAAAATAATGTTGACATTCAATTTCAAAAATATCACCTCTAAATCCAATATACCATATATTAACTTCTACCATGATTTTTTAAAAAAAAATCACAAACCTATACATTATCATGATTATAAAAACATTTGAAAATGTTTTAATTCATGTAAAAGTTTAATCAAGTAATATAATATAATTTTCTTACTTCTTAAGGCCCGTATTTACATTTAATCCTCGATAATTATTATTGAAAACTTTTAAATCATTATCTAAATTCTTAAAAAAACAAAATAAATAAATATATATTCATAACCCCTATAATATTTATTATTTCCTAATTAAAATAGAATAATAAAATAGATATATTCATAACACCTATTATATTAAAATAATAATAAATTAATATAATGATTAATTCAATAATTAACTAATATATACCTATAAAATTTTCAATATTGGATTTAGGTAGTGGAAGGGAGTAGGTAATATTAAAAATAATAATTGGACTATTATAAAATTTATTATCATATACTATGAAAAATTATAAATTCCCCAACCTCAATAGTCTTGAGTTGGTGGTTAATTTATTATATTAGAATAAGATACAAGGAATTACATACATACTGGAGAATGAGTTTATTTTCTTGGATAAAAAAATTATATATACACAAAATTCACATTACATTTTAAAACATAAAATTCAAAATGTTTTTTATTTGAGAGTGCCATTATTCCCCTTAGGATATCCCCACATATCAATCACAAAACACTACCTAATATCCTGGGTGAAATAAAACATTAGAAAGGGGTGGGATTAGATTCTCATTAAAGGTTAGAGTATAGGGGAATATATGAATAAATAATCACAGTCAATATAACATGGTAAATAATTGAATCACATTACATTCAATCAATAACATGACCATAATATGGAATAAATAAATAATGATAATATAATGCCATATACGTATTCACATTAGCTTAAATACTTTCCATAAATATTATAACTAATAAAATAATTACATTTATATTAATTAATATTCTTATAATAAGAGGATTGTTAATATATAACATTATAACCATACTGTCAAGGCCTTATCCTAAGATATATTTCATAAATGTTAAGGTCTTCAAAAAAACTCAGTCTAGTTTGTGTCATGATAACTACTAATGTCTCAAGGGTATATATTAGGAACCACTCATCAATTACATAGTAAAATTCATTACACATATGAAAGGGGTGTAACTTAATCAATATAAACAATTGAATTGAAATACTAACCTATGGAATCTTTTAAATTACCCTAATCTCTAATATGACGAACGGTATCAAAAATAGTACATACCCAAAAACGTAAATCATAAACCATCCATATAAATAATAAGGATGATATCATAGTATTATATTCCCAGTAAACCATAATTAACTTTAATTTTTATATCATTGATTGAATTTTTTCGAAATATCACTTGGAACATATCTTGAAAAAATAAACATTTTTAATTTTTTTTAAATATAAAATTGAAAAGATATTTTGAAAATAATTTCAATTGAAAAAAACTTTGGAAATTTATAATTAAATATTTCAAAAATAAGGTCTTGAATGAGGAAAATTTCATTTATGTTGTAGATGTTATAAGAAACTATTCCCTTAACAATTTGGTAAAACAACAAGAATTAACTTGTTTAGGAAAAGAAAAGAAGTTGAATTTTAAAAACTTTTTAAAAAATAAAAAATTTGTTGAAGGGTATTTAATAAATCCAATTTGGAATGTACTTTTTTAAATTACTTTTAGAAATTATTGAAATAGAAGATAATTGGATGTTAACCGAAGGGATAAATAAATATGATTTTTTTAAAAACAATATTTTTAACTCATGAAAATATAATGGGAGGAAAATTAAAGAAATAATATATTCTAATGAAATAAATAGAGTAAAATAAATACCATGAATTTCTTGATAGACATATCATAAATTTTTTTAATCAAAATCATGAACATAATCAATCCTAAAAAACGACTTGATTGTATCCTAAAACCATTCTAACATTGGAAACATTAAATAGTAATTCATAGAAAATAATAACATTAAATTAAACATAAAATAACTTGAGAATAAATATATTTATTATTTACATGTCAAAGGGGCCAGATATAAAACTCATGAAATACGTTAACAGCAAAATATGACATATGTCTCAAATAATGAAGGTTAAGAAAAAAAACCCTTTACCTAAAGTCTAATTTCATTCATACATGTAGGTAACTATAGTATAATAAGTATATATTTATTAAAAATATATTAAGAAAACATAATTATATATTATTAAATATGTTATTTACTTATTACCTTTTTCAACATTTTTATTGACTATTGTATGCACAAGAACCTCATCCCAGTGGGCGAGGACTCGACAAGTGTATCCAGGAGACTTGAGATGAAATACGGGTGGAGACATATTGCTGGGTTACTATACCATTACTATAGTAGGAACTGTTTGATTCTATAAAAACTGGCACTCTTCATCCATTTTGGATTTCGGGTCATGGGTTTGGTTCTCAAGTCCTTCAAGTCCATCGAGCCACCCAAGGCCTTTGGCCTAGTAAGGCTTTCGGTACACCTTATGTCTTTCGGGATAAATGAAGTTGTGCATAAATGGACCTGGCCAACTCTACAAGGAGTAGAATCCAGATGAGGATTCATTGAAAGGTGTATTCACCAGAGCATAGTTGACAAATTTGGAAGAATGAGAGGGTATGTAAATTGACATAGATACTAGCGTGTGCATGCATGAGAATCCTAACCAAAAAACAATTCGAAGGTAGAAAGATGACATCATGATGTAGATGAAAGGGAGGGGTAGTGGTAAGTAGTTACAGTCTGGATTAATTCATATAAGGCCTTTGTGTGGATGTGGTGAAGTCCTGTAATGGGTACCGACAACCCACAAACCGGCCATTAGAAAATGAAGAAAAAAAATGATTTGCAGTAATTTGGTAGTTTTCTCCATTAAATGTTTTAATGACTCAATAATATAGAAATTTTAACCATGATATAAATATCATATATATTCATTACATGTTTATTTTTAGTAATCTATAAAACATAGAGACATAATATGGATTACATCATTCTTATAGATAGTAGTCCATAAGTACGCATAAACAATATTTCCATTTTTCTTTTTGTTAAATGGAATTAAAGGAAAATAAATATCGAATTTACTTAATGGAATAATTATTTTTTCTTATAAATTAATTATATTAATTAAATAAATACTCATTACCTTATATGTAAAAATAAAATGAAAAAAATTTCACATCTGTACATGGAAGTGGTAGTCCACACATACACATGAGCAGTGCTATTATTTTACAAAGGAATAGAACGTAAGAAGTAATATGTGATATTATATTTAACGAATTTTTTTATTGTGAAATAGGCTTAACATACATGGATATTATTTAATTTTAGAAGAATATTTAGTACATTACAAAAAATAAAATACCAAGGACCATAATAGTTTAGTGTCTTTGGAAACATGGAAAACAAATCTTCTATACTGGTGAAGGATATTCAAAACATCACACAAAGATCCAATCCATTTTACCTTCTACCTAAAAACATTCTTTACTACTTGGATAAAGGAAACATAAAAAATTTTTGAGCTTAGATGCTCAGTAAGGTTAATCAAGAGAGACATGTAAGTATAAATATGAACATAGTTGTATTGTAACAACACGAAATTTTGAATAAATATTATTTCCTAATTTTGTGTGTTATTTTTTTTATACACTCAACAAAACTATTTAATTGGATAACATGAGTATAATTAAAATGAGACTGTTGGGTTTTGATTGTTATATGACCATTGGTCAATATGACCACTAGAAACTAAACATTTCGATATTTGTCTATAAATACAAGTGATATTGGTTAATTAATATAGAAAGAAGATTTGATGGACTCACCCAGTAGTCTTGGACCGATCGAAGCCCATCTAACAGAACTTGGGAAGGAGGTAGCACCACTGGGCTTTACTCTGGACCAAACCTAGGCCTCACTTCATAGTGTGAAGCTAGAACAGAATCACCTTTGCGAGAAGTTTAAACTGATAGAAATTACTACTCGTGCGATGTTGGCCGAGCCTCCCTCAGATTCTCTCACCTTAGCACACCTTACACTCAGGTCCTATACTGGTGTGATAAGGGGATATGTAAGGAGACCGTAACTGCCTTGGGTAATACTTTGTTTTAAATAAAAATTTTGATTTCTTCTTATGATGAAGTTTATGAATTTTCAAATGTCCGAATAAATATAGTATGCATATTTTTGGTGAATTTTAGAGAAAGGATATTTTAAAAAAATGTTTATGTTACCCTTAAATAATTAAAAATGTGTAATGATTTTCAAAAAATGGTCTTCTACAATTATGTTCAGTACGAAATTTTGAGTCTAATAAGATCAACTTAATTTTTGATGAATAGTAAATTATGAATAGTGATTTTATTCTTAGGATTTGTAATGTGACCAAATGGATTAGTGATCTCACTTAAATAAAGCGTTAATATAATCTAGGCACCTTGATTAAGTAATGTGATTCAATAAAATGGTTAAATAATAGTTTCATAAATTATTAGTCAAGTATTAGTTTTTTTGGGTGAATAGTGTTTTTTAAATGAAAATTTAATTAAAAATATTTAAAAAATTACTTTTATAAAATGGATTTAATTTTTGAACTCAGAATATCGATATTTCGTTAATGTAATTTTTGGGGATTTTTCTGAAAAAAATGAATTTTCAGTGAATAGTGTATTTAATTAAAAATTAAATTAAAAATATTTTGATTTTTTTTATAAAATTGAGGTCATTTTTGAAATCAGAGCATCGATATTTCGTTAAGGTGAAATTTTGGGATTTTTCTGAGAAAGTTGAATTTTCGATGAATAGTGAAAATACAGTTTTTAAGTTACGAGTGTTTAATGACATCATTAAATGATGTATTAAGTATGTAATCAGTATGGTCAACATATGAATAGTAAGATAAGGTATGAGGTGTCCCATGTGGCCAATACAATGGGAAAATACCATGGGCAAGCCCATGGTATTTCCAAAACCACTAATGAGGTGTCCCTTGGCCATTAATGCTTGTCCCCTCACTTTCCCTATAAATACCATGCCATACTCTTATCCATTCGACTCGTAACTCTCCCCCAAAGAAGCTTCGGTCTCATTACCTCCCAAGGAGTCTTTCCAAGGTGCCCCCAAGCCCTCATGGTCCAAAACGTTGAGTTTTTAGAATTATGTTTTGAGGTAAGGGATCCTACCTCCCTCTTTCTTTTCATGTAATCTTTCTTATGTCATTTATTTTATGCTCCATGATCTTATGTTGGAGTATGTTATTTTATATTCATCCTACTATATTTTTCATGTTAATATTATGATAGACCCCCTCTTTCCCTCATCATTTCATTTTTAGAATGTTAAGTGGCGCTGTTAGGCTGCCGAATTTTTAAGGGATTCTTTCACTTTTCTCAAGTTCTATTTTCATGTCAAGTATTTCAAGTTCGTTTTTATTTTTTTGGGGTATTATCTCTATATCTATCATACTGAACTCTTATTTTCATATAATTATATACCCTATTCGATCTCTTCAATTCAGTATTCTGATGTTTTAAGTGGTGCCGTTAGGCTGCCGAATTTTTAAGAGATTCGTTCACCTTTCTCATTTTCAAAGTTCTACTTTCATGTCAAGTTTTTCAAGTTCCTTTTTATTATTTTGGGGTATTATATCTATATATATCATACTGAAATCTTATGTTCATATGACGAGAGACCATATTTTATCTCTTCAATTCATTATTTTGATGTTTTAAGTGGTGCCGTTAGGCTTCCAAATTTTTAAGGGATTCGTTCACCTTTCTCATTTTTTAATGTTATACTTTCATGTCATGTCTTTCTAGTTCTTTTTTATTATGTGGGGGTATGATCTCTATATATATAATAATGAACTCTTATGTTCATATTATGAGAGACCCTATTTGATCTCTTCAATTCAGTATTTTGAAGTTTTAAGTGGCACTGTTAGGCTGCCGATTTTTAAAGGGATTCGTTCACCTTTCTCATTTTTCAAAGTTCTACTTTCATGTAAAGTCTTTCATGTACCTTTTTGTTATGCTGGGGTATGATATCTATATCTATAATACTGATATTTTATATTCATATTATGAGATACCCTATTTTATCTCGTCAATTCATTTTTGTTGAAGTTTAAGTGGCGCCGTTAGGCTGCCGAATTTTTAAGGGATTTTTTCACCTTTCTCATTTTTTGAAGTTCTACTTTCATGTCAAGTCTTTCAAGTTAATTTTTATTATGTTGGGGTATGATATGTATATCTATCATACTTAACTTCTATGTTCATATGATGAGAGACCCTATTTGATCTCTTCAATTCATTTTTTTGAAGTTTAAGTGACGCCGTTAGGCTGCCGAATTTTCATAAGAGATATCTTATTTTTTCCCTCCATGTTTTTCATTTCATATGGTATGTCTTTCAAATATCATTACCATGTTCTTATATGCATTAAATTATGTCCCACTAATTTTCTTTGGGTCATTTATGAGTGGGTGACCTATGTCCCCTCTCTTTTAAATGTTTTCTAAAAACCCAAAGCATAGCCGTGATGCTGCAGAATTTCCGTCTCAAATGTCTCTCTCTTTTTATCAAATTATTTTATTTTATTAAGTGAATACTCAAAGATCTTCCTTATAATTGGGTATTCACATATATACCAAAATTATCTATTTTAACTTTTGGGATTTACATACATAAGACCCTCTTTCCTTTTCTGTGGGGTTTAAGTGACATAAATATCGTGTCTTTAATGTAGTTTTTAAAACGTTATGATTATGATATGAAACCCATTTCTTTTATGATATATGGGTTGTTTATGAAATGTTTTATGATGATATATGTGGCTCACGTGATAATAAAAACAAATTTAAGGGTGTTCCCAGATAGCACTCCAATGCATTGGGTAAAGACTTAATCTCTAGAGATGACCATTTTTAACGACGCCTTGGGGAATAACCTTGGTAATTTTTAATGAAACCTTGGGGATGGCCCTTGCTGAAACAGAAATGATTGTCAATATTAAATGTTGTAAACACATCTTCAAGTTATGAAAAATGTTATTTTTATTATGATATTCCTCATAATTTCTTTCTCATGGATTAGAGTTCTTTTTCATGACATTGTTGATGTATCTCAAGTTCACATCTAAATGTTTCCCCTTGTTTCCCTTACTGGGCCTTCTGCTCACCCTTTCTTTTGATGTATGTCCCTAGGTTATGAGATGCAGTAATGAACCTAGGATGACCATAAGGATAAGACTTTCCAGTGTTTAAGAAGAATGTTTTATGTTTTCATGTTTTAAGTTCCAGGTTTCCAAGACACTAAACCTTAAAGATCCTCGGTTTTGTAAAATGTAATGAAAGTTTATGTGATAAAAAGGCGGGATGCTATAGTTGTTATCAAAGGATGGTTTAGTTATTTGTGGAAATTAGGATATGAAATCTTTAGAAAAAACCCTATAGAAAAGTTTAAATATAGGAAACATTCCTGTATTTTGGTGAGTATTGAGTAAGGGGTTGCCAAGAAAATACATCCTTGTCTAGATACGAGAAGGTAGAGGTGGATCTGAAACATATGTACATAGGGGAAAAACCCGAAAGACCCACTTTGAGCTAGACTTGAACTAGAACTGGTACACGACAACGGGCCTTGCTGCACTCTTGGTTACGACACTCCCGAGGGATATGCTTTAGTAAATTCATATGCTTAGTATGAACCATTATTAAAGGAACAAAGATAAAATAAAATAAAGATTCACAGAACAATATATTATCATGGATAACCTAGATTGGGACCTATATGATCACAAGTTAGGGTATACTTTTATTCTACATATTTATCCTTTTATGCTTTAAGTTTCTTTTTAATGATTATTGGCTAAGTATTTAAGCCCCTAATTGTACTTTATTTCCTTAGTTAATGGGGGGAAATGGAAGAACATGTCCCAACAACCAATGTGATAGGAAATGTGATGATTGGCATATTAATATGACATAGATGATTATGGGATTAAAAGATGATTATTATTTTGGAAGATGTTCACTATTTTGGGAACCCTATTTGATCAAGGTAAATATATTACTATGGTATTTTCTTTGATGAGTAACAGTTGAATTATATTTTGAAGAATCGATGAATTTAAGGAAAACTTATGGTATTATAGGTTACTTATGGAAATGATTGACCTATCTTGGAGAAAATATGTTTGGGTTTGTTACTTTTGTTATAAGATGTTAGGAGCGGTTGATGTTGTTTGGAGATGAATGATAAAGTTTATATTGGAAGACTATGTTATCAAGTCTTTTTTGTATTTGGGTTTCAATCTTAGTTTGGGTTATTTTGAGGAATTTTAAGGACAGTTATTTACGAAATGGTCTATGATGAACTCTCGGTAGTACCGTGGAACTTTGAATATTTAAATGTAGTTTCTCTTCCTATGGGATTTTTCTTTTTGAAGAGTTTTTTTATCTTACCCTTTCTGTTTTTTGGATAAATGTTTAAAGATAGATAGTTTTTCTTTTTTGTAATACGTGATTCTATAGAAGATTATTCTTGTGCTTTTGATGAGACCATGTGTTTTTGAATACTCATCCTTTTGGAGAAAAGATTGGTTTTTGTAGAAACTTATTAAAGGATTAAACTCTACTTGAAGGTAGGTATATTTCCTTATGTTTTTATTCTATGTAGTAAATTAATTCCTCAAAACTATGAAAAGGAAAAAAAACAAAAAACGTTATCTGTTAACGTTTCCATCTAGGAAATCAAATACTCTTTGACCCATCATAAGTTTGTTATTTTCTTGTTGTTAACATTCTCCTAATCATGTTTTCTATCACTCTACCTTAGAACGCGACCCTCTGTTTTTTCCTCCATGTCCATGTTTTCCTACATGAGATCCTAGTATGGGTTAACTCGGGTGACCATTTTACGTCTATTTCTTTCTCTTAAAGTAATAGTCTTACTGACTCCTTTTCTGGTGTGGGACTTTCAATGAAATTTCAAAACCCAGTTTTAAAAATTGCGAGTATGCAATTTCTTAAGGGGGGAAGATTTTAACGACCTGGAATTTTGAATAAATCTTGTTTCCTAATTTTTTGTTTTATTTTTTTATATACTCAACAAAACTATTTCATTTGATAATATGAGTATAATTAAAATGAGACTGTTGGGTTTTGACTATTATATGACCATTGGTCAATATGACCGCTGGAAACTAAACATTTCGATATTTGACTCTAAATACAAGTAATCTTGGTAAATTAATATAGAAAGAAGATTTGATGGCCTCACCCAGTAGTCTTGGACCGATCGAAGCCAATCTAATAGAACTTGGGAAGGAGGTAGCACCACTGGGCATTGCTCTGGACCAAACCCAAGCCGAACATCATCATGTGAAGCAAGAACAGAATCACCTTCACGAGAAGTTCAAATTGATAGAAATTACTACTCATGCGATGTTGGCCGAGCCTCCCACGGATTCTCTCACCTTATCACACCTTACACTTAGGTCCTATGCTGGTGTGATAAGGGGCTATGTAAGGAGACCGTAACCGCTTTGTGTAATCCTTTGTTTTAAAATTTTTTTTTGATTTTTCTTATGATGAATTTTATTAGTTTTCAAATGTCCGGATAAATACAGTATGCATATTTTGGTGAGTTTTAGAGAAAGGATATTTTATAGTTTTTTTAAACTAAACCTTAAATAATTAAAAATGTGTAATGATTTTCGAAAAATGGTCTTTTGCAATTATGTTCAGTACGGAATTTAGAGTCTAATAAGATCAACTTAATTTTTGTGGAATAGTAAATTATGAATAGTGATTTTATGCTTCGGATTACTAATGTGACCAAATGGATTAGTGATCTCACTTAAATAAAGCATTAATATAATCTAGGCACCTTGATTAAGTAATGTGATTCAATAAAATGGTTAAATAATGGTTTCATGAATTATTGGTCAGTATTAGTTTTTTTCGGGTGAATAGTGTAATTTAATTACAAATTTAATTAAAAATATTTAGAAAACTAATTTTATAAAATGGATTTCATTTTTGAACTCAGAGCATCGATATTATGTTAAGGTAATTTTTGGGGATTTTTCTGAAAAAATGAAATTTCAGTGAATAGTGTATTTATTTAAAAATTAAATTAAAATTATTTAGAAAATTATTTTTATAAAATGGAGTTCATTTTTTAAATCAGAGCATCGATATTTGGTTACGGTGAAATTTTGGGATTTTTCTGAGAAAGTTGAATTTTCGATGAATAGTGAAAATACAATTTTTAAGATACAGGTGTTTAATGACATCATTAAATGATGTATTAAGTATGTAATAAATATGGTCGAATTATGAATAGTAATATAAGGTATTAGGTGTCCCATGTGGCCAATACCATGGGCAAAAACCATGGGCAAAAACCATGGGCAAGCCCATGGTTTTTCCAAAACCACTAATGAGGTGTCCCTTGGCCATTAATGCCTTGTCCCCTCACTTTCCCTATAAATACCATGCCATCCTCTCATCCATTCGACCACCAACTCTCCACCAATGAAGCTATGGTCTCATTAACTTCTAAGTAGTCCTTATAAGGTTCCCCCAAGCCCTCAAGGTCCCAACCTTTGAGTTTTAAGAGTTACGTTTTGAGGTAAGGGATCCTACCTCCCTCTTTCTTTTCAAGTAATATCTTTTATATAATTTCTTTTATCCTCCATGATCTTATGTTGTAGGATGTTCTTCTATATTCATCCTACTATATTTTTAATGTTCATATGATGAGATAAACCCTCTTTCTCTCATCATTTCATTTTTAGAATGGTAAGTGGCACCGTTAGGCTGCCGAATTTTTAAGGGATTCATTTATCCTTCTCAAGTTCTATTTTCTTGTCAAGTATTTCAAGATCCTTTTTATTTTGTTGGGGTATGATCTCTATATATATCATAATGAACTCTTATGTTCATATGATGAGATACCCTACTTGATCTCTTCAACTCAGTATTTTTATGTTTTAAGTGGCGCCGTTAGGCTGCCAAATTTTTAAGGGATTCGTTCACCTTTCTCATTTTTCAAAGTTCCACTTTCATGTAAAGTCTTTCAAGTTCCTTTTTATTATGTTGGGGTATGATCTCTATATCTATCATAATGAAATATTCTGTTAATATGATGAGATACCCTATTTGATCTCTTAAATTCAGTATTTTGATGTTTTAAGTGGCGCCGTTAGGCTGCCGAATTTTTAAGGGATTCGTTCACCTTTCTCATTTTTCAAAGTTCTACTATCATGTCAAGTCATTCAAGTTAATTTTTATTATTTTCGGATATTATCTCTATATCTATCATACTGAACTATTATGTTCATATTATGAGAGACCAAATTTGATCTCTTCAATTCAGTATTTTTATGTCTTAAGTGGCGCCGTTAGGCTGCCGAATTTTTAAGGGATTCGTTCACCTTTCTCAGTTTTCAAAGTTCTACTTTATTGTCAAGTCTTTCAAGTTCCTTTTTACTATGTTGGGGTGTGATATATATATCTATAATACTGATATTTTATGTTCATATTATGAGAGACCCTATTTTATCTCTTCAATTCATTTTTGTTGAAGTTTAAGTGGCGCCGTTAGGCTCTCGAATTTTTAAGGGATTCTTTCACCTTTCTCATTTTTTGAAGTTCTACTTTCATTTCAAGTCTTTCAAGTTCCTTTTTTTATGTTGGGGTATTATATCTATATCTATCATACTGATATTATTTGTTCATATGATGAGAGACCCTATTTTATCTCTTCAAATCATTTTTTTGATGTTTAAGTGACGCCGTTAGGCTGCCGAATTTTCATAAGAGATATCTTATTTTTTCCCTCCATGTTTTTCATTTCATATGGTATGTATTTTAAATATCATAACCATGTTCTTATATCCGTTATATTATGTCCCTATACTGTTCTTTGGGTCATTTATGAGTGGGTGACCTATGTCCCCTCTCTGTTCAATGTTTTCTAAAACCTAGAAGCATAGCCGTTATGCTGCAGAATTTCCGTCTCAAATGTCTCTCTCTTTTTCAAAAATTATTTTATTTTATTAAGTGAATACTCATAGATATTCCTTCTAAATGGGTATTCACATATATACCAAAATTTTATATTTTAAATTTTGGGATTTACATACATAAGACCTGCTTTCCTTTTATGTGGGTTTTAAGTGACATAAAGATACTGTGTTTAAAGCAGTTTTTAAAATGTTATGATTATGAAATGAAACCCATTTATTTTATGCTATATGGGTTGTTTATGAAATGTGTGATGATGATAAATTTGGATCACATGATAATAAATACAAATTTAAGGGTACGCCCTGATAGTGCTCCAATGCATTGGGCAAAGACTTAATCTCCAGAGATGAACATTTTTAACGTTACCTTGCTGAATAACCTTGGTAATTTTTAATGACACCTTGGGATGGACCATGGTGAAATGGAAATGATTGTCAATATTAAATGTTGTATACACATGTTCAAGTTATGAAAAACGTTGTTTTTATTAGGATATGCCTCATGATTTATTTCTCATGCCTTAAAGTTATTTTTCATGACATTGTTGATGTATCTCAAGTTCACATGTAAATGTTTCCCCTTGTTTCCATTACTGGGCCTTCTGCTCACCGTTTCTTTTGATGTATGTCCCCAGGTTATGAGATGAAGTAATGAACCTAGGATGAACATAAGGATAATCCTTTCAAGTGTTTAAGAATAATTTTTTATGTTTTCATGTTTTAAGTTACTTGTCTCCAAGACACTAAACCTTAAAGATCCTCGATTTTGTAAAATGTAATGAAAGATTATGTGATAAAAAGGCGGGATGGTATAGTTGGAATCAAATGATGGTTTAGTTATTTGTGGAAATTAGGATATGAATAATTTATGAAAAACCATATATAAAAGTTTAAATATTGGAAACCTTCCTGGTATTTTGGTGAATATTGAGTAAGGGGTTTCCATGAAAATACATCCTTGTCTGGATACGTGTAGGTAGAGGTGGATTTGGCACAGATGTACATAGGGGAAAAACCCGAAAACACCGCTTTGGGCTAGACTCGAACGGGAACTGGTACACGACAACAGGCCTTGCTGCACTCTTGATTACGACACTCCGAGGGGATATGATTTTGTAAATTCATATGATTAGTATGAACCATTATTAAAGGAACAAAGATAAAATAAAATAAATATTCACATAAGAATATATTATCATGGATTACCTAGATTGGGACCTAGGGGATCACATGTTAGGGTATACTTTTCTTCTACAAGTTTATCCTTCTATGATTTATGTTTCCTTTTAATGATTATTGGATAAGTATTTAGGCCCTTAATTGTACTTTCTTTTCTTAGTTAATGGTAGGAAATGGAAGAACATGTCCCAATAACCAATGTGAAAGGAAATGTGACGATTGCCGTATTAATATTACAGAGATGATTAGGGTATTAAAAGATGATTATTATTTTGGAAGACATTCACTATTTTTGGAACCCTATTTGATCGAGTTAAATATATTACTATGGTATTTTATTTGAGGAGTAAAGGTTGAATTATATTTTGAAGATTCGACGAATTTAAGGTGAACTTAAGGTATTATAGGTTACTTATGGAAATGATTGACCTATCTTGGGGAAAATATGTTTAAGTTAGTTACTTTTTTTATAAGATGTTAGGAACGGTTGATGTTGTTTGTAGATGAATGATAAAGTTTATCTTGGAAGACTATGTTATAAAGTCTTTTTTGTATTTGGGTTTCAATCTTAGTTTGGGTTATTTTGAGGAATTTTAATGACAGTTATTTACGGAATGGTCTATGATGAACTCTAGGTAGTACCGTGGAACTTTGAAGATTTAAAATTAGTTTCCCTTCCTATGGGATTTTTCTTTTTGAAGAGTTGTTTTATATTACCCTTTCTGTTTTTGGGATAAATGTTTAAATATAGATATTTTTTCTTTTTTGGAATACGTGATTCTCTAGAAGATTATTCTGGTGCTTTTGATGAGACCAAGTGTTTTTGAATGCTCATCGTTTGGAGAGAATATTAGATTTGGTAGAAACTTATTAAAGGATTAAACTCTAATTGAAGGTAGGTATATTTCGTTATGTTTTTATTCTATGTAGTAAATGAATTCCTAAAAACTATGAAAAGGAACAAAAAACAAAAAACGTTGCCTATTAACATTTCCTACTAGGAAATCAAATACCATTTAACCCATCATAAGTTTTTTATTTTCTTGTTGTTAACTTTCACCTATTCATGTTTTCTATCACTCTCCCTTAGAACGTGACCCTTTTTTTTCCTCCATGTCCATTTTTTCCTACATGGGATCCTAGAAGATTCCCTTGAAAATATTATTTGGAAAATATCCTTTCTTCTGTGAAAAAGTTATGTTGATATATAATACCATTAAAAAATTATTTTCTCCTAAAATATGTTGAAAATGCATAAGGAAGACTTCAAACCATTTTGAAAATATTTTTCCATGAAATTTAATTTTAAAATATATTTCATAAATATTAAACTTTTAAAAATGAAAAGGAATCTTCAATGGAAAAATCGTGGGTAAATCCATACATGTAATACGAAGTAAAAAATGAACTTTCCTTTTGCACGGTAAAATGGTTAGAAGGAATGCCTTGTTTGGAAAGTGACAAAAATATTCCCTTGAAAATATTGGTAATATATAAAAAGTTTAAAAATATATTTACATGAATATCAGATAATGGTATAATTTTCATAGAAACCCGTTTTAGAAAACATATACTTTCGTCTGAAGGAAGGGTAAAGTTGGGATATTCTAAAAACACGTCCTTAACCGTATTATTTACCATAGAGTATAATATGGTAATAATATATGACTATATAATGAAATAAAAGAGGATTACGAAACTCCTGTATGTTATTCAATGATGTATTATACTATTTCATCATGGGAAGAAATAACATAAACAATCTTGGAAAGTGATGGGATTGTGTCAAAAAACTCTTATAACTCAGCAACGTGGGATTATACTCTCCATGTAAAAAAAGAAATTACATGAAGCCAAATATATCATGAAAATAAGTAGATTAATGGTATAACTTGTAAAATATATGTATATACCCCTCAAAGAAGAGTTTAGGTTCATAATAGAACATGAATCTTAAAGAAGGAAAATTGAGACACAACTATTTTTCCGATTCAATAACTTTTGAAAGATAAACCCCATAGAAGAAGGATAATCAAATGGGAATGTGAATACCAAAAATTTTATCTAATATTTTCATATAATAAAATCATGGGAAGTACACACACTACAATAAATTAACGATTATCAAACATAACTTTTATTTCACAAAAAATAAATGTGAGATTAAATCCCCTAACCTTTTGTGTTGACTCTCTCCATACTCGTACAAACATCCTATAAATCAAGTAACTCCTTTTGTTTTATTACTATAGGTTTCTTTGAGAGAGTTTTTTCACAAAGGAAGGATTCAAAGTCAATTAGAGGATTTTTGGGAGGCTACTTTGGAAGATCTTGGATGAAAATAAAAGGATTGTGATTTGTAAGGAATGGGTAGAAGTTTTCTCCTTTTAGAGGGAAGGAAAAGGACTCACATGAAGTTTTTAGAATCAAATTAGGCGTGCACTTGTTATTACCAAAAAAAGTCTTACCATACCATCCTGACACAATAATGGATTTTTTATGACCGAACTATTGATATCTAATGAGTGTTGTACAAGTTTTTAGGTTATTTTGGCTCTTAAGTTTATGGTTTAGTCCTTAATTAAGCTTAATGTTTCCTTAACCGCTGCGATTAAATTTAAAAACTTTTACTAATCATTTTAATCAAAAATTAACATAGTGTTATTATAGTCAAAACATTAGAATGAATATAGTGGTTTATGTTGGATTTTTAAAATTCCTATCATAGAGTCAGGAAAATTATGATTTGTGCTAATCCAACATACGAGTTGAAATAACAGGGTTTTAAAGTAGGAAAAAGATCAAAAGTTTGTTAAAGATTTTATATTCATCGTCAAAGTTAAATTTATTCTAATTAATTCAATTGTATTAATATATGAAAAATTCATCTAATTTTATGTTAAAATATATTTATATTATAATATATCATTAATAATTAATTTAAAAAAGGAAAATTTTAACTAAAAAGATGTATTTTTTACTATTCATAAAAAGTGTATTTTTTTTAGAAAAATCCCAAAATGTCACCCAAGGATAATTTATTCATTATAGATTCAAAAATTAAGTTTATTTTATCCAATTAAATTTATAAATGTATTTAAAATTACTTTTATTATTAAAAGTGATCCATTCAAGAAAAAAATATTTCTAACATAAATGGACATTACCAAAAATATTATCATTCATTATCAATATGTTATATAAATACAAAACGTGAATATTTTTAATGAATTTATTACTACATTTAAGGTTTTGGTTATAATTATCTTACATAAATAATTAAATCTATGAAAGGAGATATTTCGTAGAAACTCATTATCGCGTGCATCATAAGCCATGTCGGTGTAGCTTGTAGCACAAGCCAAGTTCGTATTTCATGTAGAGCAAGAAAAGTAGGTATTATGTGTGAGAAGAATGCATGAATTAATGTCTTAATATATATATGTATATATAATTATTTCCAGTGTCATGTGAAACAATTTTTTTTGAAATGTTAAATTAATTCGAATAAAATAACTCTAAAAATCTCGAGGTGTTACATTCTACCCCACTTAATATGATTTATTCCCTCAAAATTGATCTGGGGTTTTAATGGTTTAATAAATTAATTTTTCATTCATAGAAACCCACATTGTAAAAATGGATACTAAAACAACCCTTAAAAATGGAAATTGGGAACCATAATGGTTACCCAAAGTAATATATAACTAGGTTTCCAAATAGGATAACACATAGGTTGGGAGTGGAGATTGGAAATGGAGGAAAAGTGTAACTATTTATAGGGAGTGATTGTGGTCATCAATCAAAAAAACTATTAAATGATAATAGTAAAGATGAGTTCCACAATTTCATAAAACATTAATTATTTAAAAGTCCATCAGCTCAATGAAAATCATTGTATTGGGAAAAAAGTTGTTTTTTGATCACTTTCAGAGGATTTAGTAATTCTTGATTAATTTATATAAAAAATTTAATTCTTCAGTTGTGTTTTGAAAAATTTCTAATAAACCCATTACCTCAAGGAATTAATGTCTAAAAAGTAAATTTGATGAATAAATCAATAAAATACTTTTTCAATGGATCTTAAGGCCCATAAAGAATAAAAAGTATAACTATTTGTCTCTAAAAAATAGTATACATTAATATTTAAAAATAAAATGTAACACTAATAGTGAATCATAAATATTTATTAATTAATAATAAATACACATCAACCAGGACATCATGTAGTCTAGTTGTAGGTGTGAAACCTTTATCATCCTATAGTAATGGGTTCAAGACCCGCAACCTTGTCAAAATTGATTGGTCATCACCTCACATACATGATTTCATTTTTAAACAACAATAATATAATATATATAATGTAAATACTTGAAATAAGGTTACTCACTGATTATCCTTTCATCCAAGGATTTAAACATAATCTTCGTTCAAAAATACTTCTTATGAAGCCAAACTTAATATTTTCATGATCGACTAACCTTATAACCCTTTTCAAAGGTGAATATCCATAAAATTTGAAAGAGAGTCACGAAATAAGATTAACATTGATTCCCCTATATAACAAAATGTATCTATTTGTTTTTTCATTCCAAGAAAGTGAAAAACCTCATCATATATTCTCTTTAAATATGGTAGAAACTTGAATTACCATAAATCATTTTGAAAAACATGCATGCTTCATCATTCCAAATTATATTGGATTTACTCCTTAAATACAAAATTATTTTATTATTCATTAGTGGTAGAATAAAACATCTATAAAGAGGTCCTTACATTGTTAAAAGGTAATCAGCACTACCAAATTTAATTATTCATATCCAACGTATCATTATCCATACAAAATTATGTTAACATTAATAACATGATAAGGGTTAACTTCCCTTAGTCAAAATGTTAAATTTCTTGACATAGCCTTTATATCCTATCATCACCAATGAATATATTATTATAAATCCATTGAAAAACATTAACTGAATAATCCATACAAAACTCACCATTCTTAATTTTGGAATCTAGATACATAAATACTTTAATCCTTTAACTTTAATGTTTTGGAAGGAAGAGGTCCTTTCCTGGTTTACAAGTAAATCCTTAGCTTAAGGAATTTTGTTGGTTAATTCCCTTGTTCTCCAAAGATAAGATATTGAACATTGTGAAAACTCATCACCCTATGACCCTTTTCCTACAAAAATAACATCTTCCCCTCCATTTTAGGTATTTCTAATGGTTCTTTATACCTTCGTCTTGACATGATTTAAGATGAATATCTTTTACTCTATGTTCCTTACTATGAAAGTAAATCTGTATCATATTCTACCTATTATAAATATCCCCAAATATAGCATTGTTAATAATATACCATGATAGATGATTCGGAATAATCACAAAATCTTTTCCCCCACTGATCATTCCATTTAACTACTCATTAGAAATTATTCCATCACTTTCAACATTAATCCAGTTCCTGTAGGTTCCCACCACTAACTAAAACTAGAAACATAGTGTGAGAATTACTTATCATAGTATAAAACCCAATAGTCATGAAAATAATTACTTATAGGATGTCTAATTCAGGGAAACTTCCATAATCTATGACACCCTGGGTTTATCCTAGGATATTCATAGAAAACATATAACTAAATCTTTCATGATGGTTTATGAAGAGTTTGGAAATTACCAAAGTATATCCCCTATAAGTGTCAAACCAGGCATGCAGGAGGGCCCATTGTTATGTTCTTTTTTACCTAGAGTCAAGCCCAAAATATATTTTCAGAGTTATTAGCCCTAGGTACCTCTATGCCAAAGCCACACCCACTTGAAGTATCCAGATAGGGATGAATTACTTGGAAACCACTAACTCTATCCTTTTCCAAAATTCTAGGATTTTTTCTTAAATATTAACTCATCCTGATACATATCTTTACAGACATCCACAGAAATATCCTTAGAAATAAACCTATGGATCTCACAAAGATTTATCATCCTTGTTACCAAAGGTTGACTAATGTTTTACTTTAATACCTACTATAGAAACCCATGATTAACATACATGGATATTACATCACTTTAGATTAATATTTAGTAAATTGAAAAAATACATGCCCAAGGACCACAAGTGTTTAGTTTCTTTGGAGTCATGGAACCAAAATATTATATACTTGTGAAAGGTACTCAACTTCTCCCATAAATATCTACACGATTAGAACTTGTAACTATAATATTTATTCATAACCTAGAGAAACAAATTTTATGAAAGGGGTGATCTCATATACTCATTAATGGTAAACAAGGGATACATGTAAGAAAAAACATGAACATAGTAGTATGATAATGAAATTGTAACATTAAGAGATCATACCCTGAATATCAAAGGTCATAAATGCAACGAACCAAATTTTTTAATAATATTTATTTCCTAAATTTTTGTGATATTTTATACTCAACTAAACTATATCCTTTAATTAATTATGTGAAAATAATTAAATGAGACTATTGTGTTTCGACTATTATATCATCATTGTTCAATATAACCATTGGAAACTAAACTATTAACATTACAATTATAGTTTATAAACACTAGTGATCTTGGTTAATCAATACAGAATGAAGAGTTGATGGCCTCATCCAACAGACTTGGGCCTTATGAAGCCCATCTATAAGAGATTGGGAAGGAGGTAACATCTCTTGGATTTTCTCTGGTTGAAGACAAAGCTGAGCTTCACCTTCTGAAGCTTTAACAAAATCTACTAAGGGAGAAGTTAAAGATGATATAAATCAACCATCAAGAAATGTTGTCCATGCTGCCCCAAGATTCAATCACCAAAGCATAATATACACTTTTGTCCTATGCAGGTGTGATAACGGGCCATGTAACATGGTCTTATATTCTTTTTTTAATCCCTTGGTTTAAATAAAATTGTTATTTCTGATTATGCTAAAATTTTTGATTTTCAAATTTCGGGATAAATATATCATGAATATTGTTGATGAATTTTGGAAAAAGGGTAATTTAAAATATTCATGTAAACATTAAATAATTAATAACATGAAATGATTTTCCAAAAATGGTCTTCTACAGTTGTGATCAGTAAGAAATTTAGAGTGCAATAAGATCAAATTGATTTTCAGTGAAAAGTAATGTATGAAAAGTAACATACCCTTATGAATAGTAATTAATAGTAAATCGGCCAAATAAATAGAAACTTTACCCATTAATGTATAAATACAATTTAGACGTCTTAAAAGTGAAAAAATGATCATAGTATAGGTTTTGGTATTTTTGTTGGTCATAAAGATTTTATTTACAATTTTATAATTAATTTAATAATTTAAAATGAAAATTTATTTTCATAAAATGTAATCATAAATTGTTACTTTATTTTATTATCATTATATGATAATTTTATGGGAACTTGATTACTTTTTCAAGGTGTTACAAAACAATTTATAGTTCTAGAGTTGTTTTTTGAATAAATTATGATTTTATTTAAAAATTATATTAAAAATAATTTGAAAATTATTTTCATAAAATTGTTCTAATTTTTAGATTCAGAGCATCGATATTAGGTTAGGGTGAATTTATGATATTTTTATAAAATGTTTTGTCTTTAAGTGAATAGTGAAAATACAGTTTTGAGTTTCATTTGTTTAATGACATCATTAATGATGTAATAATTATACAATCATTCTGGTCGACTTTTGAATAGTAAGATATTCAATGAGGTATCTCAAGTGGCCAATACCATGGGAAAATACTATAGAAATCCCATTGTTTTTCAAATACCACTGATGAGGTGTCCCTAGTAAATTAATTAAATATTTTCTCACTTTTTCTATAAATACCAAGCCATTCCCTAATTCCTTTAATTAAAAAATACTCCTCAAGGAATCTATGGTATTTTTACCTCCCTTGGAGTCCTCCCATGGTGACCTCAATCCCCCATGGTCCCAACCTTCATGCTTTCAAAGTGACTCTTCATGGTAAGGGAACCTTTTACCCTCCTCAAGTCATGACTTCCTTTTTGTTATGTATTCTAGTTTCTATTTAATTATGTGGGGGTGTATTCTTCTATATCATTATTCCTGTAAATTTTATTTCCAAATTATGAGAAACCCTATCCACTCTCATTAACTGATTTAATATATTTTTATGTGACGTCGTTAGGCTGCCGAATTTTTGAAAAAGAAATCACAATTTCTCTTTTCTTTCAAGATTCCTTTTCATGTGGTATGTTATTAAAATATACACACAAGGATCTTATTTATTTTATATTCCATACCTATACTGTAAAATGATTCATTTATGGATTGTATACCTTTGTTACATCCCTTTTTATTGTTTTCTAAAAACACGTTATATAGCTGTTATGCTGTAGAAATTTCATCTCAAATTTTTTCTCCCTTTCTCTTAAGAAATTCCCTTATCTTCTTTATGTGAATACCTAGACCTATATCATTTATAAATGTGTTCATAAATATATAAAAATTATATTCTTCAATATTTAATTGACATACATAAATCCTTTATTCCCTTTCCTTGGGTTATAAATAACATGATGATCTTGTTTTTAACCACTTTTTAAAACATCATGATGTAGATATGAAGCCCATTTCTTTTATTCACTTTGGATTCATTATGAAATGTATGATTATGATATATCTGGCTCACATGAAAAAAATACATATTAAGGGTTCTCCCTGATAGTGCTTCAATGCATTGGGTTTAGAATTGAATCTCTAGAGATGACAATTTTCACGATACCTTGGTGAATAATCTTGGTAATTTTTATGAAACCTTTTCGATGAACCTTGCTGATATGTTCATGAATTTATAATTTAAATATTTTAGCCACATATTAATGTTATGGTTCATGTTATTTTCATTAATACATGCCTCTACTTCCATTGCTCATGTCTTTATGTTTTTTATCTAGTTCTTATAGATTTCACTAGTAAACTAATTCCCTTGCTTTCCTTACTTGGCCTTCTCATCACCCTTTCCTTTGATGTATGTCTCAAGGTTATGATATGCAGTAATTGTACTTAGTATTAAACTATGAAAAATCCTTAAAAGTAATTTAGAAGAATTTTTTATGTTTTTTTAATATTTTATGTTCATCATTTCCATGACACTGGAATTTAAAGATCCTCTGTTTGTAACTCGTAATGAAAAGTTATGTAATTAAAAGGTGGGATGCTATAGTTGGTGTCCAAGGGTAGTTTAGTTATTTTTGGAAATAATGAAAATTTAGGAATAACCCTATATAAAATTTTAAATATAGGAAAACATCATTATATTTTGGTGAAATATTAAGTAAGTGGTTTCTGAAAAAATAAATCCTCGTCTGGATACAAACAAGTGGATGTGGCTCTGACACATATGTAACTAGAAGTGAAAAACTGAAAAGGAGTTTTAGGTTTTACCCGGGTTATCCTGGTGCATGATAACAGGCCTTGTTGTACTCCATGTTTGACACTCCCAGGGGATATTTTTGGTCCATCACAATCTTTTTATAAATCATTATGATGGATGTGTTGAAAAATTTAATTGTTTAAGAATGATGTTTTATGACATAAAATAATTTATATTTAAAAGAATAAAAAATGAAATAATCTTCTCACTAACGTTTTATTGTTTTAGATAATGGTGGGAAATAAGAGGAACCATTAAAATGATGACCACAGGGGACCATGCATTGACGACCCTCCGATGGAAGCTGTAATGACAAAATTTCCTGAGAATGATGAACAAAATGACTCAAGTTATGGGAAATAACTTGAATCAAGATGAGATAATAATCTCACAATGAAGGGAACAACATTCTATTGAGTCTTTTATGTGTGAACGACCACCAATCATCAGTGGATCTAATGATCCATCGATTGCTGAATAGGGGATCAAAACTATTGGGAAGATCTTTTCTTTGCTCTGTTATTTGGAAAAAGAGATGGACACCCTGGTTGTTTACCACTTAGAGGGAGAATATTAACAATGGTGGGAGATGATAAATAACATGAGTCCATGATTGGAGGTTAAATCTATGGAGTGGGAAGAGTTCAGAGGGATCTTCTTTAGTATGTTTTTTTCTTCGTTCCATGAAAACTAGGACGTAGAAGGAGTTTCTCGAGCTGAAGAAGAATTAGAATGAATTTGTGGGAAGCTATGAGATGAACTTCACAAGGCTTTCAAGTTACTCATATATCTTTCTCATTGATCTAAATGGTAAGGTTGATAAATTCTTCGGTAGACTGAGACCTCATCTGCGGAAGAATCTAGCCAACCGAGACTATGATATTTATGAGGAGATTGTGCGAAGTGTGATGAATGTAGAACAGGAGTTTGGTGAGACACAATGGTATCATAAATCCAATGACAAGAAAATATCATTTTATCCAAGCATAGGGCAGACTTTTGATTAGTGGAGAGGAATAAAGCAAGTGTAACGTCCCACGTGTAATGAATGTGGGAAGAAGCATTCAGGGACCTATAAAAACCCTTCTCTTTTAATACACAATTAAACATAATTTATTACATAAAATTCACTTGATAGAACATAGAATATTGAGAGGTCTAGAGTCTTTGGGTATTTGGATCATTAAATAACCCTTAAAACATGAAAAGAAACATCTTTATCGAAAACTTCCTTTACATGACCAATACATTCCATCGTACAAAGCATTTCATGGGATAACCTGAGAACATGCATAAAAAATGATAAGCTATAAAGCATAGTAAGGGAATAATCATGGAATAACATGAAGAATACAACACATTTTAGACAATAGGCATAAAAATAGAGCACATGAGAAGAATAAACATAAAGGAAAGATAAAGAATGATAATCATAACTTGGAAATGTGGAAAAAACACTTAACATGGAATTAGCATGAGCCAAGGCTCATTGCACATGGAGCATGAGTAAATACTCATTGCACATGAAGCATGAGTAAAACCTCGTTGAACTTGGATTATCATTAGTCAAAACTTATTTCACATGCCGTATCATGATATTATACATTACCCAATTCATTGGAGCGCTATATGGGTGCACCGTTCTTAAAAATTTCATTTCCTGCATAAGTGTGCCACATGGATCATATAACATGGATTCATAAAATGTCATCATTTATTCCACGGTAAAGGAATGTGGAATTAATACACAAAACTTTATAATCAATAAGTAAATGTTCACAAATGTGAATACCCTTGATAGAGAAATAGACATGGTATTCCCTATACAATGGAATTAGCTTGGAAAATCGGTGCAATTTCGGCAGCGTAATAGCGTTACGCAAAAATTCAAAAAAAATTGTCGATGAGAGAGAAAGGGGAATCTAATCATATTTAAATGTCATGGATAGTATGTGGGTCATATAGATAATTTCCCAACAATCCTAATGGAAATTAGATTCACGATACAAAAGAATTGCCTGAATGTAAATGAAGAGAAAGAAAATCCTTTTGGAATCTCGGCATAGTAACAGGTGTACATGGGAGGAATTTAATGAGAGAGAAAGGGGTCTCCCATAATTCAAACATTAAGAGGGAAGTATGGGGGAGGTTAAAAACTATACCCCACCATTTATAATTGAAATTAATAGGGCATAATATCATTAAACAAATTGGACAAAAATGAGAAAGGAAGAAAATCCCTTACTTGGAAGTATGCTTCCAAAGTCTTGAGAGGGGATTGAGAGAGTCTTATTGGGATCTTGAGGCACCTTTGGAGGATTATATATAGAGGAGTGCAGAGTTTGGATGAACTCCAATGGCTTTCAGTGAAAAGTAATTGGTAGATTGGGTGGGTTTATATAGGAAAGGTGAGTCAATTCTCTATTATTTAGTTTTGGGACCCTCACATTAAACTAATCCAAAACACAAACCAGAACATGGTTTTTGCCCATGGTTTTTGGAAAAGGAAAGTGGGAAAAAATATTTTATAAGGCCAAAGTCTGTACTTCTTAAAATAATGGGATTGCTTATGTGGAGGTGAGTCACACTCCCAAGGAAAACAATTAAAAAAGACAAGGTGTTTAATTAGTATTGAGGGGTCCATTAATGTTTTGTAAAATAAGACAAATAAACCAAAAATTACATTATTTTAAAGGTAAAACATATATTCGCCGAATATAAGGCTTATAGTATTTTATTACATCGCTATTGGTTCATAATGATGTTATAAAACACATTATATATTTAAATGGTATTTAATTTTTACCAAAAAATTTACTGTCTCCGAAAATTATGAAAAAATCATCGTTGGATAATTTCGATGTCATGATTCCAGTAGTAATATTCATTTTATCAAAATAATTTTCTATATATTTTAATTTTTACTTTTAAAATAAAAACTGATTTTTATCGAAATTTCATGGTTTTTGAAAAAAATGGCTTTCAAACCTTAATAAAAATTACAATTTTTTTCATATAATTATACAATAATTTATATTGAATAAAAATTAATTTAATAATAATAATAATATTTTTTAAAAATATTATTTAATTCAAAAATCCATTAATTCATCTAAATATATTTCTTAGTTGAATATTAACTAAAAATACTATTTTTGCTTTTAAAACTATTTATAAGGTAACAATAAAAAAATGAAAGTATATTCATTATTATATAAAAAATAATGTACATAACCATAGTACTAGGGTCTTGTTACATAACACCTTATAACACCCACATATGACTGAAGTGTAAGGTGTGCAATGGTGACAGACTCTTGGGGTGGCTCAGAAAACATTTCTCAGGTGGTAATCTCTATTAACTTCCACTTATCTCATAGGTGGTCCCGCTCGAGCTTAACATATTCAAGGTTAGATTGATCTTAGTCAAGAGTGAATCCCAAATATGAAACCTCCATTCCATGATCTATAAAATGGGCTTTCTATGGGGCACATCTACTGGTTGAGGCCATTCCTTCTTTGTTCTCAGTAAAATTGATTTGTTAAAGCCCTATATTTATACTAATCATGTGATCACTGTTCAATGACTATATTAGAAACGATCACAATTTATTAAAGTATTTTAAAATTAAAAAACCTAAAAGAAAAGTATTTGACATTTTATATAAACATTTTACATAAAGATACAATTAATTTGATCAAGAGGGATTTCCATTAATTAAAGTTTGTGTAACACCCCAGGTAAATAAAGAATATTACATTTTTATATTTATCCATATTTTTAAATAAAATATTAATATGACTTTAAATGGGACGCTATGCTCGATGACGTACCCAACACGCAACAACGAGTTTCTTGGGAATCTTACGTTGCACTCTAATAATAAAATAATATTATTTTAAATGGTAGTTAACATGTAGCCGTTGTATTGGCGGGAATGGATATGAATAACTAAAATATGATTATATGTGTTTTTAAATGTTTTTACATCTATCCAATAAAAGATAAAGGCTTAAAATACGGAAAGAATTCAATTTTAGGCATATATGCCCTAGTTTTCACTAAAGGTTCACTTATCGCCTTTTGATGGAGAACTGTCATTAAATATAGTTTTGATCACTCTTATACATTCTTTTGGACCAAATAAAACACTTCTTTATAATCTGGATATCAAATTTTACTTTGTGTAATTTTTTGGTATTTTTCCGATAAAGTTCATTTTTTAATGAATAGTGTAAAATGTTGTATTTTAATTCAAAACCTCTTTTTAATCTAATTTATTTATATGATTAGAATATCTTTTGAATTGGTTTTAAAGTGAAATTAGAAAATATTTTTTCCATTAAATCCAATAGTGGTCGTTGGAATTAATTTCACTTTGAAATCGGACTTAAACTAGTGTCAATCTTTTGATACTTATTGTTCCATAAAAACACGCTATTTGCTATGACATCGGGAATTAATTATTAAATTAATTAATATGACTTATATGTTTTGAATTTTGTAAAATAGACTTCATTTTTGAATTCGGAATATCAAATATAGCTTAGGGTGAATTTTTGGGATTTTTTTGAAAAACTTCAATTTTTGATGAATAGTGAAACCACTAAGTGGTACTTATAAAAGCTGATTTTTCGTTTAAATGAAATTTTACCACTTCTATGTTTTGAATTTCAAAAATCCGACATACATGGTTGTCATTAAGATGTAAAATGTGGTTCAATGGGATAAAAATAATTTTTTGGTGAATAGTAACTTATTAAGTTTTTAATCGCAATTAGAGGTAATCAGTGTAGTTTAAGGTAAAAATAATGTTTTAATTATATGAAATGAACTTGAAACATGTCCTAACCTCATTTTATGTGTCATGGCAGACCAAGACAAGCCATGGGTAAACTTGGGGACCCCATAGAGCCACTTTGGTTGGGAAATGACATAAATAACTTTTTATTTAATGTTAAAGTAAAAATGACACACACATGAAATGTTTTACTAAAACAATTTTCACATGGGGTTATACAAGTAGGATTTTTGAATATAAAAAGTCATTGAAAAGATAAAAAGATTTCCTACATCATAGTATTTTTTTTTTATAATTTTTAGACTTTAAATAAATTAAATTATTTATGACATCATGATGATGCAGCGATGACCTCATTATTTAACGATTTAAATAAAATGGAAAGATAATGTAATATCTAAGAAATAATCAAGTCCAAAACCTATTGTATGAGTTGATTTCGAACCCTTATCACCTTATCCTCGAAAAAAATCAATGTGGGACCTCTTAAATCAGAATACCATTTTCAAATATTGTAAAATGTTCTTACTTTCCAAGAGTGCCCCTCCTCTCCTCTTATAAAAGGCCCCCACCTCTAACTCTTTTCCCACACTCCCAAAGCATTTGGCTCTGCCAACCCCTGCCCATTTTGGCTCTCCAAATCCATATCTTACTCCTTGAAGCCTCAATTTGGGTATAATTCTTCCCAAGGAAGCCTTTGAGCTCAAACTAAGGGGAGTTACCCGATTTTAAGGTAATGTCTTCTTTTGAGTCCTTTTGTTTTATTTTGCTTCTCCAACCCCCATAAACTCTTTTTATTTACTTCTTTTGTAACAAAACCAGTATCATAAATATACTAGGATGTTTTTATAAGATTTATTCGAGCTACAATCTAACACAACTACATCAAATGGTTAAATAACATACGGTTTCCGTGGATGGTGAAATTCTGCCTCCCGAAACGATGATTGTTCAATACTCATTTAACACCTTCAAAGGTGGCCATTAAGATGTCACTATATTTATATATTATATATAATATGTTTATGTTTTACTTATGCTTCTGTATTTTTCATTTTTGGCTTACATTTATGGCTTCCATTATGGGTATATGCGATATCTTCATTTTAGGAAGTGCAGACTACCGCCCCCTCAAAGTGATGTGATTCATTAATGCCATACGTGGGACGTATAAAGGGTGGATTTAATGTTATTATATATGATGTTATACTGGAATTATTATATACCTCTATATCATTATTATTTCTTTCCATTAAAGTATGAGATAGAAATGAAAGTAGCATTCATGCGTACGTACGACTTACCGTCTCCATGAACGGTGCATTTCATTTCTTATCCCCAAATGTAATGTACGATTATAAGTACACATATATAATGGATATATATGATGAATGATACATATAAATGATGAATATAATTTTGAAATTAAAATATACATACCTCTCATTTAGTTTTAATTCCATTAATATGACAAAGAAATGAAAGTAGCGTTCATGCGTACATACGGCTTACCGTCTCCATGAACGGTGTATTTCATTTCTTACCTCTAAATGATTATGTAATATTATAAATACATGTATCTTCTGGATATATATGATATATATGATATCCAAATCTTGAATATAATTCTGGATATAATGAACATTTGACCACACGAACAACATGTAATTGTAAGAAGTCCACTTTCGACTTAAGAACCAAATATCAAAAAAACAAACATTATTAACTTAAATTAATAAATAATGTTTATAACATTGAAATAAGTGATATAAAAGGAATAATGAACTTTAAAAAGGTTCTTAATCAAGTAGAAATTAACTCAAGTTTATTATTCAGGACGTTAAAGAACGATCGAGTCACGTCGGACCCAAGGTAAGGGACTTCGTCTCAATCTCCTTTCATTAAGGAATATTTCGTTTTATACACAACTTTCTTTTATACGGTGTATAAACCCCTTTTAATTTTACTTTTATACAAAAGGAATCTTTTTCTACAAAGTGTTTTACAAAACGACAAAAAGGAATGTTTCTTTTAACGTACGCGGCGACAAAGACCTTTTCCGCCACCGCGAGTATTATTTGGTCTTTGGCTTCTTAAACAAGCCGTAATGTTTTTAGAATAAAATAAATACCATATACTCTTTTATGTATTTTGGTATTGAAAATGGTTTTGATATAGGATTCTATTATTTCAATATATTTATGATATATTGTGATTGAAATGTGGAAATGTTATCATTCTTTTATATTGGTTTTATGTTTTATGATTTTATTTTGGTACTTGGACATTTTAACAGGTGGTTACGTTATAAACCATATGACGGATGGTGCCGTGAATACCAGGACGGGTGGTTACGTTATAACCTCCAATGCATTGGGTATGGAAGTCGGCCGTATGGCTATTATATTAAGTATGTATGGAAATTGGCCATATGGCTATTCCATTAAGTGATATGTGTGGGAGTCGACCATATGGTTATTCCAATTAAGTATGTTTATGTCCCAAGATACCTTTATATATGTTATGTGTTCTTTATATGGGTTTTATTGTAATCCTTTGGTTACAAAAGGTAAGTAATGATATTTTATTCAGTGAATAGTTTTTACTACTTCATAAAGATGAAAAGTATTACCTTGATAAAGTATACATGGTTTACTTTTTGTTTTGATAAACTAATAGTTTTTATTCTTTGTGTATCCCTTAATGAGTTTTTATGCTCATCCCAAGTTTTTGAAATGTTTTTCACAGGACTTAGCGTGGAATTGGGTCAAGGATGGGATCAAGGGAAAGTCATGCTACCTAAAACATGAAAGTAGACATGTTTCTTTTTAAGAGTTTTTATTTTATGGAAATTTAGTAGAAGAGACAACTTTGTAATCTTTTTAGATGTAATAGTTAGGTCCTAATTCTCTAAAACTCTAAACCTGAAAAGATCCTCAATGTGAATTATTCATTTAATTCAATTTTAAGTAAGGTTTAAGGCTGGGGCCTTATAGTTGGTATCAAAGGTCGGTTTAGATATCATTAGAGGTTAGGGTATTCTTTAAGCATAAGTGAAATTACCATAATGGTTAGGATTTCAGACAGAGTCCTAGTTTTAGATAAAGTGAATGAATAAGAATATCTTAGTGTTTATCCTCCTCATTAGTACATGATGGTTTTTTTGTTATACTCACACTGACCCTTTTTGGTTTTAGTAAATGGTTGGATCTAGCAGGCACCAAGGTAATGGTGGATGTGAAGGAAACTGTGACAGTTTTCTGAGCGAGCAACTGAACGATATGGGAGCTGTAATGAGAACGCTTGTGTTTATTCTCAACCAACTATCTGGAGTTATGATTGACCACCTAAACATTGGTGATTTCTATAAGGCATCATATATGTGAGAAACAAATCCCTATGGAACTACAGGTAATAATCATAAAGGTAAGTGTGTTCAAAAACCTATGTGTCAAAGATGTGAAAAAAAACACCTAGGAAAATGTTTCAAAGGGACAGAAATGTGCTATAGATGTGGAAATGAAGGTCATAAAGCAAGAACCTTCCGTGGAAAAAGGAAGCATCTAGTTGACTCGAGGAAATGGAAAGAAGTTCTTTCTAAGGTATAAATTGAATGTTTTAAATGTGGTGTGCATGGTCATTATGCAAACACATGTCCCATTAAGAAGATTCGTGAATGGGATCACCATGATCATACAAATACTCGTTTACCAATACCTAATGCCATTCCGATTGAGGATGAAGAAACTAACAATGACCAATCAAAGGTATGTATTATTTCATGACTATTGTTTTCCTATTTTGGAATCTTAGGATATGATTCATGATTTTGTTTATAGGAAAGAGATATTTCGGAATAATTTGTAAAAGAATGATTAATGGATCATGAAGAATGTTGAATGAGTAAGATGTCAACATATAAGGGCTTCAAGAGTTATGGTGAAATTCTTAAGAGTATTAAGTCTCTTTTGATGATGGGGTTACATTAGAAGACTTTTTATATTATGTGTAACCCTGATGTTTAATATAGGCAAATTTTATTCATGGAATTGTTATCTTTTATTTTGTGGACATAGTTATAAAGAACCATTTGGGTTTATATGATCCTTACTTTTGAGGTAATTATGGGTTACTATATGTTATGATTGAAGTGAAAGGCATGAGAAAAAATTGAGGTTAAATTATGTTATGGTTATTTTTGATGATTTATCCCTTTTTGGGGAATGATTTAATAATTATATAGTTTTGGAAAAAGGACAACACGCAGACCGTGTGACAACCCGTCGCATCGGACAAAGCTGTGGGAATCGAACCCACAACCAAAGTGCGACTGGTATTTATCGCCTACCACTGGACTACGTGAAGTCCCTGGTTAGTTTGACTGATTCTTTTTAGTTATATGATTTTATGAATTAAGAGTAAGTTGATTTTGGGTTATTTTTGAAAATGATTAACCTATCATGGAGGATATGTGATTATGATAATTACTTTTCAATGTGAGACTTTAAGAGCAACTGATTTTGTTTGGAGATAAATGTTATGATTTAACATGGAAGACTATGTGACTAAATCCTTCAAATGTTTGGGTTTCAATATTAGATTGGTTTACTTTGAGGAATTTTATGGAAAAATTGTTTATCAGATGGTCCTCGTTGAACTTTGGGTTTTGTTGGACAAATTTTGGAGATTAAGAATAGATTTTCTTTCTAGTCGGTTATCCTTTTCTGGGTTATCCGATCTTGTACTAATCTTTTGGGTTTTGGTTTTTGTTAAAGTCTAAAGACATGGGAAGTATGTAGTTCTTTTTTTTGGGTTAGGTAACTATCTATAAGTTGATTATAATACTCTTAATTTGAACAAGTCTTCCTAAATACTCGCCTTTTAGAGAAAATATGAGTTTATGTAAGGAATCTAATAAAATTTGAGATTCAACATGATAAGTGATTATGTTTCCTTATTAATAAAGTCCTCAATAAAAAGTAATTTAAAAAAAAATGTTGTCTATTAACTTTTCCTACTGGGGAATTAGATACCGTTTAACCCATCACAAGTTTGTGATTTTCTTGTCGTTAACTTTCTCCTATATATGTTTTCTATCACTCTCCATCAGAACATGACCCTATGTTTTCTCCTCCATGTCCATGTTTTTCTACATGGAATCCTAGTATGGGTTAACTCGGGTGACCTCGGTACTTATCTTCCTTTATTTTAAAGTGATTGTTTTACCGACTCTTGTTCCGATGTGGGACGTTCAAGGATGTTTCCAAGGTCAATTTTAAAATTGCAAGGACGCAATTCCCAAAAGGGGGAAGGATGTAACACCACAGGTAAATAAAGAATATTACATTTTTATATTTATCCATATTTGTGAATAAAATATTAATATGACTTTAAAGGAGACGCTATGCTCGATGGCATACCCAACACGCAACAACGAGTTTCTTGGGAATCTTACGCTGCACTCTAATAATAAAATAATATTATTTTAAATGGTAGTTAACATGTAGCCGTTGTATTGGCGGTAATGGATATGAATAACTAAAATATGATTATATATGTTTTTACATTTATCCAATAAAAGATAAAGGCTTAAAATACGGAAAGAATTCAATTTTAGGCGTATATGCCCTAGTTTTCACTAAAGGTTCACTTATCGCCTTTTGATGGCGAACTGTCATTAAATATAGTTTTTATCACTCTTATACATTCTTTTGGACCATATAAAACTCTTCTTTAGAATCGGTACATCAAATTTTTCTTTGTGTAAATTTTTGGTACTTTTCCGATAAAGTTCAGTTTTTTAATGAATAGTGTAAAATGATGTATTTTAATTCAAAACCTCTTTTTAATCTAATTTATTTATATGAATAGATTATATTTTTATTTGGTTTTAAAGTGAAATTAGAAAATATTTTTACCATTAAATCCAATAGTGGTTGTTGGAATTAATTTCACTTTGAAATCAGACTTAAACTAGTGCCAATCTCTTGATACTTATTGTTTCATAAAAACACGCTATTTGCTCTGACAACGGGAATTAATTATTAAATTAATTAATGTGACTTATATGTTTTGAATTTTTTAAAATATACTTCATTTTTGAATTCGGAATATCAAATATAGCTTAGGGTGATTTTTTGGGATTTTTCTGAAAAACTTCAATTTTTGATGAATAGTGAAACCACTAAGTGGTACTTATAAAAGCTGATTTTTCGTTTAAATGAAATTTTACCACTTCTATGTTTTGAATTTCAAAAATCCGACATACGTGATTGTCATTAAGAAGTAAAATGTGGTTCAATGGGATAAAAATAATTTTTTGGTGAATAGTAACTTATTAAGTTTTTAATCGCGATTAGAGGTAATTAGTGTAGTTTATGGTAAAAATAATGTTTTAATAATATGAAATGAACTTGACACATGTCCTAACCTCATTGTATGTGTCATGGCCGACCTAGAAAAGCAATGGGTCAACTTGGGGACCCCATGGAGACACTTTGTTTGGGAAATGACATAAATAACTTTTTATTTAATGTTAAAGTAAAAATGACACACACATGAGATGTTTTACTAAAAAACTTTTTCCATGGGGTTATACAAGTCATAATTTTGAATATAAATAGTCATTGGAAAGATAAAAAAATTTCACACATCATAGTATTTTTTTTTATAATTTTTAGACTTTAAATAAATTAAATTATTTATGACATCATGATGATGCATCGATGACCTTATTATTTAACGATTTAAATAAAATGGAAAGATAATGTAATATCTAAGAAATAAACATGTACAAAACCTATTGGATGAGTGTATTTCGAACCATTATCACCTTATCCTAGAAACACATCAATGTGGGACCTCTTAAATCAGAATACCATTTTCAAATAAAGTAAAATGTTCTTACTTTCCAAGAGTGCCCCTCCTCTCCTCTTATAAAAGGCTCCCACATCTACCTCTTTTCCCACACTCCCAAAGCATTTGGCTCGGCCAAACCCTGCCCATTTTGGCTCTCCACATCCCTCTATTACTCCTTGAAGCCTCAATTTGGGCAGAAGTCTTCCCAAGGAATCCTTTGAGCTCAAACTATGTGGAGTTACCCGATTTTAAGGTAATGTCTTCTTTTGAGTCCTTTTGTTTTATTTTGCTTCTCCAACCCCCCTAAACTCTTTTTATTTACTTCTTTTGTAACCACACCAGTATCTTCAATATACTAGGATGTTTTTATAAGATTTATTCGAGCTACACTCTCACACAACTACATCAAATGGTTAAAGAACATACGGTTTCCGTGGAAGGCGAAATTCTGCCTCTCGAAACGATGATTGTTCAATACTCATTTAACACCTTCAACGGTGTCCATAAAGATGTCACTATATTTATATATGATATATAATATGTTTATGTTTTACTTATGCTTCTGTATTTTTCATTTGTGGCTTACCTTTATGGCTTCCATTATGGGTATACGCGATATCTTCATTTTAGGAAGTGCGGACTACCGCCCCCTCAAAGTGATGTGATTCGTTAATGCCATACGTGGGACGTATAAAGGGTGGATTTAATGTTTTTATATATGTTTTTATACTGGAATTATTATATACCTCTATATCATTATTATTTCTTTCCATTAAATTACGAGATAGAAAAGAAATTAGCGTTCGTGCGTACGTACGGCTTACCGTCTCCATGAACGGTGCATTTCATTTCTTATCCCCAAATGTAATGTACTATTATAAGTACACATATATAATGGATATATATGATGAATGATACATATAAATTATGAATATAATTCTGAAATTAAAATATACATACCTCTCAATTAGTTTTAATTCCATTAATATGACAAAGAAATGAAAGTAGCGTTCATGCGTACGTATGGATTACCGTCTCCATGAACTGTGCATTTCATTTCTTACCTATAAATGAATATGTAATATTATAAATACATGTATATTCTGGATATATATGATATATATGATATCGAAATATTGAATATAATTCTGGATATAATGAACATTTGACCACAAGAACAACATGTAATTGTAATAAGTCGACTTTCTACTTAGGAACCAAATATCGACAAAACAAACATTACTAACTTAAATGATTAAATAATGTTTATAACATTTAAATAAGTGATATAAAATGAATAATTAACTTTAAAAAGGTTCTTAATCAAGTAGAAATTAACTCAAGTTTATTATTCAGGATGTTAAAGAACGATCGAGTCAAGTCGGACCCAAGGTAAGGGACTTAGTCTCAATCTCCTTTCATTGAGGCATATTTCGTTTTATACACAACTTTCTTTTATACGGTTTATAAACCCCTTTGAATTTTACTTTTATTCAAAAGGAATTTCTTTCTACGAAGTGTTTTACAAAACGACAAAAAGGAATGTTTCTTTTAATGTACGCGGCGACAAAGACCTTTTCCGCCACCGCGAGTATTATTTGGTCTTTGGCTTCCTCAACAAGTCGTAATGTTTTTAGAATAAAATCAATACCATATACTCTTTTATGTATTTTGGAATTGAAAATGGTTTTGATAAAGGATTCTATTATGTCAATATATTTATGATATATTGTGATTGAAATGTGGAAATGTTATCATTCCTTTATATTGGTTTTATGTTTTATGATTTTATTTTGGTACATGGACATTTTAACAGGTGGTTACGTTATAAACCATATGACGGGTGGTGCCGTGAATACCAGGACGGGTGGTTACGTTATAACCTCCAATGCATTGGGTATGGAAGTCGGCCTTATGGATATTCCATTAAGTATGTATGGAAATTGGTCGTATGGCTATTCCATTAAGTGATATGTGTGGGAGTCGACCGTATGGTTATTCCACTTAAGTATGTTTATGTCCCAAGTTACCTTTATATATGTTATGTGTTCTTTATATGGGTTTTATGGTAATCCTTTGGTTACAAAAGGTAAGTAATGATATTTTATTCAGTGAAGAGTTTTTACTACTTCATAAAGATGAAAAGTATTACCTTGATAAAGTATACATGGTTTACTTTTTGTTTTGATAAACTAACAGTTCTTATTCTTTGTGTATCCCTTACTGAGTTTTTATGCTCATCCCAAGTTTTTGAAATGTTTTTCATATGAATTAGCATGGAATAGGGTCAAGGATGGGATCAAGGGAAAGTCATGCTACCTAAAACATGAAACAAGACATGTTTCTTTTTAAGAGTTTTTATTTTATGGAAATTTAGTAGAAGAGACTACTTTGTAATCTTTTGGGATGTAATAGTTAGGTCCTAATTCTCTAAAACTATAAACCTGAAAAGATCCTCAATGTGAATTATTCATTTAATTCAATTTTAAATAAGGTTTAAGCCTAGGGCCTTATAGTTTGTGCCATTACAATCTTCCCCACTTAAGAAATTTCACCCCCAAAATTTCATTTTCCCTTACTAAAAAAGATGTGGGTAACTTTGACTCATAATTTACTCCGATTCCCATGTCGCTTCTTCAAAGTTGTGGTTTCTCTGCAACACCTTTCCAAGGGGAATTATCTTATTTCGTAGAAATTTATCTCTACAATCTAGGATATTCAACGATTTCCCCTCATAAGAAAGATCATCCTCTAACTGTACCACCTCTAAAGAGAGTACATGTGAAAGGTCTGGTATGTACTTTTTTAATAGGTATACATGAAAGACATCATGTAATTTGGCCATGGTAGGTGGATGTGCTAGTCTATAGGTTACAACCCCGACATGATCTAGAATTTTGAAGGGGCCGATGTACGTTGGACCTAACTTCCCTTTCTTTCAAAACCTCATAACATTCTTCCACAGAGATATACATAGAAATACCATGTCTCCAACTTTATACTCAAGGTATTGTTGATGTTTATCTGCATAACTCTTCTGTCGACTCTGGGCTACCTTGATATACTGTTTTATTGTTTTCACCTTCTCCACCATTACATCAACCATTTCTGGTCCAAGAAGCTTATGCTCACCGATCTCATCCCAATATGCCTATGTTCTCCACCTTTTCCCATAAAGGAATTTATATGTTTCCATTTAGATGCTCAACTAGAAACTTTTATTATAAGAGAAGTCAACACGAGAAAGATGTTGATACCAATCTCCTTTAAGGTCCATTGATGACACTCTCAACATGTCCTCAAGTGTTTGGATAGTCCTCTAAGATTGGACATCAGTTTGAGGATGATAGGCCATACTGAAGTTCAGTTCAGTATTCAGAGCATGTTGAAGACATTTCCAAAACATGGAGGTGAATCTTAGAACTCGATCGGAAAAAATAGATAGTGGTACTCTGTGAAGCCTTACCACTTCCCTGATATATATCCGTTCCCATTTATCCAATGAGAAATCCTCCCGAATGGAAATGACGTGTGCAACCGTTGTAAGATGATCCACAATAACCCAGATTGCATTATTGCCACTGGATGTCTTAGGAAGTCTAGTGACGAAGTCCATGGTGATGTTCTCCCATTTTCATTCTGGTATGGGCAATGGTTTCATCAACCCCTTAGACTTATGCCTCTCTTCCTCCACATGTAGACACACCAGACACTTTGATTTATATTCAGTGATCTCCTTCTTCATATTATCACACCAATAATTCTCTCGTAGATCTCTATACATCTTTGTGTTTCCATGGTGAATAGTGAAATCTGAACAATGTGCGTCATCTAAAAGATCCTTCTTTAACTCTGGAATTTATATAACACATAGTCTTTTCCCAAATCTCACAATTCCTTCTTTTTTAACCATAAAATCATAGGATTTCCTATTTACAATAGCTTCCACTTTTTTCTAAATTCCCACATCATCCGTTTGAGAATCCTTTTACCTTTCCAAAAGAGATGGTTGAATAATAATTTGTGAAAGGATTAATGATGTTACCTTCTTTATGATTCCCATGTCCATGTTTATAAAATCTAATAATTCTGGATCCTTTTGAATTCTCATCGAAGATATAATCGCTAGGTCTTTTCTAATTAGGGCATCTGCCACCTTGTTTTCATTCCCAGGGTGGTAATGGATTGAGCAGTCATTGTCTTTGATTAGCACTAACCATCTTCGTTGGCGCATGTGCAACTATTTCTATGTGAGTATATACTTGAGGATTTTGTGGTCTGTATATATTTCATACTTCTCCCCAAAGAGATATTGCTGTGAAATTTTAAAAGTGAAGATGACTACAGCCAACTCGTGGTTCTATGTTAGATGGATCTGTTCGTAGAATTTCTATTTCCGTGAAGCATATGCAATGACTTTTTCATTTTCCATCAACACATGTCACAGGCCCTTCTTCGAAGCATCACTAAATACCAAAAAACGTTCTCCACTTCTGGGTAAATTGATCACGAGCATAGTGATAAGCCTCATTTTCTACTCCTTAAGTCTTTCTTCACATTGATCACTCTAAGAAAAATTTACTCCCTTCCATGTTAGCTTTGTAAGGGGGTTTGAAAATCATGATAAATTTCTCAAAAATCGTCGATAATATCCAGATAAACCCAAGAAGTTATGGATATCCGTTACTAATGTTGGACTTAGCCATCCCTTAATTCCATCTATTTTGGAGGGATCCTAGATATCCCATTTCTTGTGATGATATAGACCAAGAATGAGACCTCCTTCAACCAGAACTCACACTTGCTATAATTTTCATATAGCTTCTCCTTCTCCAAGGTCTCTAGTATAGTTCTTAGATGCTCCTCATGATCCTCCTTGGTTTTGGAGTATATCAGAATATCATCTATAAATACTACCACAATTTTTTTGAGGTAATCTCTAAAGACTATATTCATCAAGTCCATGATGATTCTTGGAGCATTAGTGAGTCTAAAAGGAATTACTATGAATTCATAGTGCATGTATCTTGTATGAAAACCAATCTTGGGGATATCTTCTTTCCTCACCCTTACTTGATAATATCTCGACCGTAAATCCACTTTGGAGAAGTATTGTGCTCCACGCAGCTGGTCGAAAAAGTCATCAATTTGTGGGAGAGGATACTTGTTATTTATCGTGATTTTGTTAAGCTCTTGATAATCGATGAAACAGTTCATTGACCTATCCTTCTTCTTGATGAAGAGGACTGGTGCACCCCATGGGGAAGCACTTGGGCGTATAAACCCTTTATCTAGATTCTCCTGTAGTTGTTTCTTCATCTCCTCAAGCTCCAAAATAGCCATTCTATAAGGAGGCTTGGATATTAGCAATGCCCCAGGTATAAAATCAATTGAGAATTCAAAATTTCTTCTAGGAAAAAGACACGGAAATTCCTCAGGAAACACTTTAGTGAATTCCTTCACAATAGGCAAGTCTTCTAGGATGGTTTCCTCCTTGGATTTAATCATATGAGCTAGATACATGTGCTCATAGGGTAATAATATCCACTCTTGAGATGATGGAGCTTAAGAAGGTTCATCTTCCTCCTTGCACTTGTAAAGAATCGGGGGTCGATTCTCTATATAGAGAGTGATTTCCCTCTCATGGTAATTTTTATTGGATCTATAAAAAGAAAGCCAATCCATGCAAGTAATTTCATAAACTTCCTCCAAAGGGAGTTTTACAAGGTTCTCCAGGAATTTTAATCCACATATTATGATATGGGAGTAGTTATATTCATTCGATGCAATGATTCCTCCATTTTTCGCACTCACCAAGATCTTCACTTCCATGATTTTTGGTGGTGCTGGGATTGTTCTACTAAACTTTCGAGATATAAAATAATGTGTAGAACCTGAATAAAAAATTATGTTATTTATTCTGGAATAAATAACTAGCATACCTGTCACCACTTCGTTGTCGAGGTTCACTTCGGTAGTATTGATGGAAAATTCTCTCCCTTGTTGCCTTGGAGGTTGTTGGTTGCATCCGAAAACCCTTGGATTAGGGTACTGATTTGAAAGATTCCCTGGTTCTTTGTAGTTTTAGAAATATACTACATATTCCGGTTTGAATAGAGAATTCCTCTCCTCTTTTGTAGCCGCGAATCTTTTTTGGCGATAGTTAATAGCCAAGTGCCCTTCCCTTTCACACCTAAAGCATTTCCTCGCCCCCTTCAAGAAATTTCCAGGGTGCTTCTTTCCACAACTTTGGAAATTGGGGTTCTGGATCTTCTTAGCACCATTGGATTTATCCATCGGACTACCATCATTGAATTCCACCTTAAAATTCTGATCCCCATGATACCGATGAGATTCTATGATCTCCATTTCAACCTTGGGGGAAAATCAAACAATTTCCTCATAGCTGTCGAAGTCACGGATCACCAGCGCTTTCTGCAGGCTAGGTTTCAGACCACCAAAGAAGAGGTCAACCTTATATTAGGGGTTAAAAACATTTCTAGAGGTTTATCATGAAATCCTTGTAAAGTTTTCCTCATATGCTCCAACAAATTCGTCGTCTTTTTGGCTTTTGGGCAGGAAATTCCCTTTCTGTCTTAAGCCAGAGGGTGTGCATAAAATATTTATCGAAAAAAATCTTCCATAAATCCTTCCATTCCAATGGCTCTATCTCCACCTCAGGCTTGGTATTTTTGATAAATGTCCACCATTGAACAGAATCATCCTCTATATAATAAGAATCTAGGAGAAACATCTATTATTCATAACATTGAAGGATGGAGAAGATATTTTAAATGGAGTTGATCCATTATTCAGTGATTGAGGGATCAGATGATCCATTAAAATTAGGAGGCATTTGTCTTATAAATCTCTCTATAGCGACTTGTTATTTATTAGGGGGGTTGAATGTTCCTCTTGACCCATGTTTCTATTCAAGTATCAAGATATCTGAGAGAGGAGCATGACAAATTTTGTGATTCCTTCTTCGATCAGATTGAAAATATCATTAGTATATTCATCACATTGGTCTTCACATCATTTGTTAGCCCAAGTCCTCATATTAACAACCATTGGCTTGAATAAAAGGAATGTTAGGGGTAACACATAATTGTTAATCCATGGAAAAAACTGATGGTTTATAAATAACTTTTATTTCCTTAACATATGAATCTATTGGTTTCAATCTATGTTATCCATGATCTACTTTTTATCATATATTATTAGGGAATTTTTTTATCCCTTAATAATGGTTCATACTAAGCTTGTGAATTTACAAAAGAATATCCCCTGGTAGTGTTGTAACCATGAGTGTAGTAAGGCCCATTGTCGTGCACCTATTCCCATTCGAGTCTAGTTCAAAGCACTGTTTTTGGGTTTTACGCCAAGGATGCATCTGTGCTAGAGCCACCTTTACCTGCTCGTATCTAGACATGAATGTATTTTTTTGATAAACAATTTACTCAATACTCAAAAAAAACTTAGGAATGTTTTTATTATATTTAGTCTTGTTTCTAAGGCTTTATTAGTGTTTTCTAATCTTAATCCAAAAAATAACTAAACCTATCCTCTGATACCAACTATGACAACCCTGCTCTTTTATTATATAATTAAACATAATTTATTATATACAAATTACTTGATAGAACAAAGATGATAGAGGTGTATAGTGTATTTGGGGATTAGGATCATTACATAACAACTTAAAACATAAGAACAACATCTTTATTGAAAACTTCTTTTATATGACCACCACATTCCCTTGTACTTAGCATTGCATGGGATAACCTGATGACATGCATAAAAAAGTGGGCTATAAAACCTAGTAAGGTAATAATCAGGGAATAAAATAAGGAATAAAATACATGATAGAAAATAGGAATATAAATAGAGAACCAAAGAAGCATGAACAAAAAGGCATTATAAATCATGATAATCATAACATGGAAATGTGGCAACAACACTTAACATGTAATTGGCATGAGCCAAGGATCATTGCACATGGAGCATGAGTAAATCATCATTGCACATGAAGCATGAGTAAAATCTTGTTTCACTTCAATTATAATGTGTCAACACCCATTGCACATGACGTATCATGATAGTATAGCTTACCCAACGCATTAGAGTGCTATAAGGGAACACCCTTCTCAAACCTTTCATTTCATGCATAAGTGGGCCACATGGATCATATAACATGGATTCATAAAACTTCATCATTCATTCCATGATAAAGAAATGTGGAATTCATAAATAATACATTATAATCCATAAGTAAATGTGCATAAATGTGAATACCCTTGATTGAGAAATGGGTATGGTATTCACTACACAATGACATTGGCTTGGAAAATCAGTGCAATTTCGGCAGCATAACAACGTTACGTATGAATTCATAAAAATGGTTGATGAGAGATAAAGGTGTGTCTTATCATATTTACATTACGTAGACAATAATGGGGTCTTATAGATACATGTACCAAAAAATATAATTGAAATTAGATTCATGATACATAATAATTTTTTGAATGTAAATGAAGAGAGAGAAATTCCTTTATGAATTTCTGCATAGTAAGAGGTGTACATGGGAGGAAATTAATGAGAGAGAAAAGGGTATCACATCATTAAAACATAAAGAGGAAATTATGGGGGAGGTGTGAAACCATACCAAACATTTATAATTGAAATTAAAAGGGCGTAACCACATTACAAAAAATTGACAAAAATGAGAAAGGAAGAAAATCCCTTACTTGGAAGTATGATTCCAAAGGATGGAGAGAGGCTTGAGGGAGGCTTCTTGGGAGATAGGGGCACCTTTGGAGGATTCTGGATAGAGTAGGGAAGAGGTTGGATCAACTCCAAAGGATTTCAGTGAGGAAGAAGTCGGAGCTTGGGTGGGTTTATATAGGTAATGCGAGGGAATTCTTTTATTACTTAGGTTTGGGACCCTCACATTAAACTATTCCAAACGACAAACCAGTCCATGGTTTTTGGAAAAAGGAAGTGAAAAACAATATTTTATAAGTCCAAAGTTTTATATTATTAAAATAATGGGGTTAATTATGTGTAGGTGAGTCACACTCCCAAGGAAAACAATTTAAAAAGACAAGATGTTTAATAAGTATTGAAGGGTCCATTAATGATTTTTAAAATAAGTCAAACAAACCCAAAGTAAAATTATTTTAGTGGTAAAACTTATATTGTCCGAACATAAGGCATATAGTATTTTATAACATCACTATTGGGTCATTATGATGTCATAAAACACGTTATATTTAAAAGATATTTAATTTTTACCCAAAAATTTGATTGTCTCAGAAAATTATGAAAAATTCACCCTTGGTTAATATAAACGTCCTGATTCCAGAAATAATATTAATTTTATATAAATAATTTTCTAAACATGTTAATTTTCAATTTTAACATAAAAACTGACATTTATCGAAAATTCTTGGGTTTTGACGAAAATGGAATTTAGACCTTAATAAAAATTACAATTCCATTCATAAAATTACAAGATCATTTATATTTAATAAAAATTAATTTAATAAAAATAATATTGTATTAAAAAATTATTTAATTCAAAAATCCATTAATTCATCAAAATATATTTCTTATTTGAACATTAACTAAAAATACTATTTGTGATTTAGAATCTATTTACAAGGTAACAATAATAAAATGAACATATATTCATTATTATTTACAAAAATAATGTACATAACAATAGTACTTGGGTCTTGTTACATAACCCCTTAAAACACCCACATTAGACCAAATAGTAAGGTGTGTGATGGTGACTGACTCTTGGGGTGGCTCGAATAACATTGCTCGGGTGGTAATCTCTATCAAATTCCACTTCTCACGTAGGTGGTCCCGCTTGAGCTTAACATATTCAAGGTCGAATTAAGCTTGGTCAAGAGCGAATCCCAAAGAAGCATCCTTCTTTCCAAGCTTTGACAAATGGGCTTCGAATGGGGCATGTCTAAGGGATGAGTTCATCTCTTCCTTTGTCTTCGTAAATTGGATTTGTTAATGCCCTATATTTGTACTAATCATGTGATCACTCTTCAAAATCAATATTAGAGACGATCAAAATTATTAATAGACTTTTAAAATCCAAAAACATAAAACCAATGATGTTGACATTTTATAAAAACATATTTCATAAAGTGACATTTAATTATATCCAGAGGGATTTCCATTGATGAAAGTTTGGGTCATTACAGGACCTTCTTACTCGGGAGTGGGAAGTGCTACAAGTGAAGAAAAGATTGAAATATCTGACGAAATTGTTGTGGTGAGGTGAAGCCTCAAATTACAAACACCAACGGTAATGGGATGATTGTGCAAGACCAACCTGACGTCCAATGCTGTATGTGTGGACAACTTGGGCACTTTCCCATTCCCTGTCCAAATCCGAGGGTAGTGGAGGGGAATCACCGTCATCCTCAGTAACAGCCTAGGGAACAAGGTCATAATTTTTTAATCAATATGACTGAATTTGAAGTTCCAAATGGTGTGGTAACATGTACTCATTTTGTTCTCTCAATGATAGAAAGTTCTTTTTTTTATTCTAGTTCTATGAATTCCTTTATTTCCTCCATGTTTGCAATGAATTTAGAATCAACCCACGATTTGCTAAAAATAGAGTTATCAATCAAGACTCCTTGTGGGATTATCCAAGAATCTTCAGTGTTTAGAAACTCTAGTATTTAGCTTAGTTAGCACAATATTATTGAAAGTCTAGTAGTCATTCCCATGTCGGAATTCATGATTATACTAGGGATAGACAGCCTCACAAAGTGTATTGCTATGATCAAATGTAGAAGCAATTAAATCTCAGTAGTCTTGAATGGAAAACCTACAGTTATCTTCCACGGAGAGATATATCAACCTAATCTTTGTCTAGAAGAACCTCTTACATCCTTATTTATGGATTTGATTGGTAAATAAGTAGAAGGAAATGAGAGATTAAGGGTAGAAAATGTCCCCATCATCTAGGAATATGTTGATGTATTTCTAGAGGATTTCCCTGGACCTCCCCCAGAAAGAGAGGTAGAGTTCTCTATTGAACTCATACATGGATCTCATCCAATATCAAAGTCGCCCTATAGGATGAAAATGTTGAGCTAGAGGAATTTAAGAAACAACTCTAACATCTTCTAGAGAAGGGGATTATATGACCAAGTGATCTCCTTGGGGAGCACTAATTCTCTTTGTGAAGAGGAAGGATATATCAATGCAGCTAAGCATTGATTATAGACAACTGAACGGGATCACAGTGAAGAACAAAAACCCTCTTCCATGAATTGATGACTTATTTTCCCTACTTCGTGTGGCTAAATTCTAAACTAAGGTTGATCTTTGATCTAGTTATCATCAATTGAGGGTGAAGAAAGAAGATATTAAAAAAACATCCTTCCGATCAAGATATGGACATTATGAGTTTGTTGTTATTCCCTTCTTACTGACTAATGCACCTTCTATTTTTATGGATTTGATGAATACAGTATTTAGAAACTACCTTGATAACTTTGTGGTAGTTTTTACTGATGATATTATGATATATTACAAAAGTTGCGAGGAGAATCGGGATCATTTGAGGCTTATTTTTCAAACTATGTGGAAGGAGGGGATTTTTGGAAAGATAATAAAATTTGAATTGTGGTAACAACAAGTTTATTTCTTGGGGTACATTGTTACCAATGAAGGAATCATGGTTGACACTACAAAGAAAAAAATTGTAGAGGAGTGGACTCAACCTATAACAATAATTGAGATTTGTAGTTTCCATAGATTAACAGGATATTATAGGAGATTTGTAAACAAATTTCATGAATTTCTAATCCCTTAACCATGTTAACATGAAAATGGGTCAAGTTCATATGGACAAAGGATTGTGAGGAATGTTTCCAAGAGCTAAAGAAGTGATTGATTATCGCACCTGTGTTATATATGCCATCAATTGGAGAAGGATTCATCATTTTTTTGTGATGAATCTCTGAAAGAGATTTGGTGAATTCCCATGAAAAATAACCAAGTCATTGCTTATGAATCTCAACAGTTGAAGAATCATGAGAAGAACTATCCTACACATGATCTAGAGCTGGTTGCGGCTGTTTTTCTCTAACGATTTGGGGGAACTATATTTATTGAGAGAAATGTGATATATACACAGACCATCAATGTTTCCATTATATTTTCACAAAAAAGAAATTGAACATTAGATAGAGGAGATGGTTGGAAATTATCAGACTATGAGTGTTAAATTCATTGTCATCCCAGAAGAGAAAACAAAGTTGCCAATTCATTAAGTAGGAAATACCTAGTTGTTCTTTCCATGATGAGTATTCAAAGAGATCCTTTGATCAATGACCTAGTAAATCTGGACATGGGAATTATATGGGAAGTGACATCATCAATCCTTACCCAAATGATTTCTCAACATTCATTTCTAGAGAATATCATGAATGATCAGAAAGAAGATCTTTTGTTACAGAATAAGTATGAGGCTGTGAAGGATTGAAATATTTCTATGTAAAATATTTATTAAGAAGGTGTAGTGAAATTTCGTACAAGACTATGTGTTCCATATATTTCAGAAATAAATATGGAGATTATGGATTAATCTCACTGATCTCCTTTCTCTATACATCTTAGAATAAAAAAATGTATTGGGAACTTCGTGATCATTATTGGGGGGATAATATGAAAAGGGAGATTTATGATTATACTTCAAGGTGCTTAGTATGTCAGCAAGTGAAGGACAAGAAACAACTTCTAAAGTGGTATTGCAACCACTACCCATACTAGAATAGAAGTGTGATAATATTACAATGGAACATTTCACTCACCTCCCAGGAACATCCAAAGGAAACAATGCGATATGGGTTATTGTGGACCGTCTCACCAAGACTACCCATTTTAACTCTAAACAGGAAGATCTTTCACTTGATCAACTTTCCAGGATTTATGTGAATTATGTGGTAAGGCTGCATGGAGTTCTACTTTCTCTCATATCTGATCATGATCCAAGGTTCACATCAAGATTCTGGGGAAGTCTTCAACATGATCTAAGTACCGAATTGAATTTTAGTACGGCCTATCACCCCCAAATTTATGTCCAATCTGAGAGAACTATTCAAACAGTTAAGGACATTCTAAGGGCATGTTGAAAATAAAATAAAGGTGGATGGGATCAACATCTCCATTTAGTGGAGTTCTCTTACAACAAGAGCTTCCACTCAAACATTCAAATAGAACCCTATGAAGCTCTATATGGTAAGTGATGTAGAGATCCAATTTTTTGGCATGAAGCTAGTGAGATAAGTCTTCTTGGACCCAATATTGTGATAGAGATTAAATAAATCTTCCATGCCATCCATCAACACATTAAGGCTACTCAGAGTTGGCAAAAGGGCTATGCCAACAACCGTAGAAGGTACTTGGAGTTTGATGTTGGTGACAAATTCATTCTTCTAATTTCACCTTGGAAGAGATTCACAAGGTTTGGGAAGAATTGGAAGCTGAACCTTAGGTATAATGGCCCATATGAGACCCTTGATCACCTTGGAGATGTGGCCTATCAGCTTGCACTTCATCCAAATCTAGCTCATCTTCATGATGTATTCCATGTATCCCTATTGAGAAAGTACATACCTAACCCTTCACATGTACTAAATCCAGAGGTTGTATAACTAGAACATGAACTCTCTTATGAGGAGCATCTAGTAGAGATCTTGGATTGTAATGACAAGGTTCTATGCAATAAAACTACCCACCCTATTAAGGTGTTGTGGAGGAACCACAAATTTGAGGAAGCCACATGGGAACCGGTGGAGTTTATGAGGCCGATGTACCCACAAAATTTCATTACTAAGGGTAGGAGTTAAAATTTCAGGGGAAAAATTTCTTAATAGGTGATGAATGTAATTTCCCAAAATTTTTAATAATTTTATTTCATAAATTTGTGTGTCATATTATACGCAACACAATTATATCCATTTATTAATGAAGTGATTATAATTAAATGATACCATTGGGCTTTGACTGTTATATGACCGTTGGTCAATATGACCATTGTAAACTAAACTCTTAACATTAGAATTACTGATTATAAATTCAAGTGATCTTGGTTAATTAATACAGAAAAAAGAGTAGATGGCCTCATCCAATAGACTCAGGCCATACGTAGCCCCTCTGTCAGAGCATAGGAAGGGGGTATCATCTCTTGGTTTTGTTCTAGATCAATCCCAATCAGAGCTCCAACATGTGAATCTTGAATGGAATCGCCTAAGGGAGACGTTCAAGCATATAGAAATCACCAATTGGGCAATGTTGTCCGATCCACCACAAGATTCTATCACCATAGAACACCTTACAACTAGCTTCTATGCTGGTGTTACGAGGGGATATGTAACAAGGCCTTAGATACTTTTTTTATCCCTTATTATAAATAAAATTATTATTCCTTATTAGGGTAATATTTGTGACGTTAAAATGTCATGATAAATAGAGAATTAATATTATTAATGAATTTTGGAAAAAGGTATTTTAAAATATTCATGTAAACTTTAAATAATAAATAACATGAAATGATTTTCACAAAATGGTCTTTTACTGTTGTGATGAGTAAGAAATTTAGAGTCTAATAAGATCAACTTGAATTTTAGTGAATAGTAAAGTATGAATAGTAACATACCCTTAGGAATAGTAATTAATTGTAAATCATCCAAAAAAAATATAAACTTCACCCATGAATGTATGAATAAAATTTAGACAACTGAAAAGTGAAAATATGATCATAGTATAAGTTTTGGTATTTATGTAGGTCATAAACATTTTATTTAAAATTTTATAATTATTTTAATAATTTAAAATGAAAATTAATTTCCATGAAATATAATAATAATGTTTAACTTTATTATCTTATTGTTATAAGATAATTTTATGGGACATTGGTTACTTTTTCAAGGTGTTAAAAAAAGTTATAGTTTTAGAGTTGTTTTTCTTGAATAAATAATGATTTTTTTCAAAAATTAAATTAAAAATATTTAGAAAATATTTTTCATAAAACGGTTTCCATATTAGTATTTATATGATTGATATTAGGTTAGGGTGAATTGATGATTTTTTAATAAAATGTTTTGTTATTCAGTGAATAGTGAAATTAACATTTTGAGTTTCAGGTGTTTAATGACATCATTGATGATGTAATAATGATGTAATCATTCTGGTAAAATTTTTAATAGTAAGTTATTCTATAATGTTTACCAAGTGGCCAATACCATGGGAAAATACCATGGGAAATCCCATGGTTTTGCAAATACCAACGATGAGGTGTCCCTTGGAAATTAATTAAATATGACCTCAATTTTGCTATAACAACCAAGTAATTCTTTAATTACTTTCATTCCAAAATACTCCTCAACAAAGATCTGGTATTTTTACCTCCCAAATAGTCCTCTCAAGGTTCCCTCAAGCCCCCCTAAATCCCAACCTTCATGCTTTCGATGTTACTCCTCAAGGTAAGGGAACCTTTCACCGCTGTCTTTTAAGTCTTGACTTCAATAATTTTACGTATTCTAGTTTCCATTTTATTATGTGGGGGTATGTTATTATTTATCATTATTTATTTCCATTTTATTTAAAAATTATGAGAGACCTTTTCTGCTCTATTCAAGTGATTTTATGGATTTTTAATTGATGCCGTTAGTCTGCAGAATTTTGGTAAAAGAAATCACATTTTTTTTCATGTTTCCTTTCATGTGGTTTTTCTTTTAAATATCCACACCATGATCTTATTTATATTTTATTATATCTGTATAGTGTAAAATTATTCAATTATGGATGGGATATCTTTTTACTCTCCATTTTTATTGTTTTCTAAAATCACGTTATATAACCGTTATGCTGCAGAAATTTCATCTCAAAATTTATCTCCCTTTCTCTCATGTAATTACCTTATATTATTTATGTGAATACTAGGACCTATTTAGTTTATAGGAGTGTTAATAAATACATAAATAATAATAATCTGGATTCTAGAATTGACATACATAAAACCCTTTTTCCCTTACCATGGGTTATAAGTTACATAATGATGTTGTTTTTAATTTTTTTTAAAACGTCATGATGTTGAAATGAAACCAATTTATTTTATTCTATTTGTGTTATTTATAAAATGTATTATTATTATATATGTGTCAAAATGAAAATAAATACATATTAAGGGTGTTCCTTGATAGTGCTATAATGCATTGCATAATGAATTTAATCACTAGATATGACAAGTTTCACGATACCTTAGTGAATAACATTGGTAATTTTTATTAAACCTTGGGTATAAACCTTGGAGATATATTCATGAATGTATAAATCAAATATTTTATCCAAATATTAATGTTAAGGTTCATGTTATTTTCATTAATTTATTCCTCTACATCCATTTATAATGTCTTTATGTTTTTTCTCAAGTTCTTATTTATTTCACAAGTAAACTGATTCCCTTGCTTTCCTTACCGGGCCTTCTGCTAACCCTTTCCTTTGATGTATGTCTCCAAGTTATGAGATGCAGTAATTTTACATAGTATAAACCAATTCTGGAGCCTTAAAATTGGTTTTGAAGAAGTTTTTATGTTGATTTCATGTTTTATGTTCCTGATTTCCAAGCCACTAGACTTTTAAAGATCTTCTGTCTGTAAAATGTAATGAAAATTTAGGTAATAAAAAGGCAGGATGTAATAATAATCATGGGATATGGGATAAATCATTGCAGTTTATGAGACATGAATCATAAGGAAATAAAAATTATTATCCATTAAATCATAACTAAGGAAAAATACATAGGATTTTTGGCATATATATAAGAACAAAATCTTTTCTATCATGGCTACCTACCAAGACCCTTAAAACATGCTACGCTTGGGATATGACTCATGTACATACATTGGGCCTGGGAATAGAACCCATGTATTAAATTTATTTTAGTATTGGGATAAAACCCTTGAACCTAATTGTATTTTGGCTTGGGATACTACCCATGTACCCTTTTTCAATTTGTCTTGGGATACTACCCATAAAAAGTCTTTCTTTTTGGGATTAGGCTACTACCCAAACACACTTTTTCTTTTTAGCCTTAGGATACAACCAATGTACCCTTTAATATCATATAAAAAATATCATTTTAGAATTCATCATAGGTAGATATAGGTACCCCCATCTCATTGTAAAATCTTTCACACATGCACCACAAGATAATAAAACATTTATCATATCATGAACCATAAAAAGATATAGGTCTTATAAAAATAAAATCATGACCCATAAAATGAAATAGGTATCATTAATATTTAATCACATCATAACCTATGGAAAATATATAGGTATAAAAACAATTTCATTGTTGCATAACCTGTGAAAGAGAAACATATTTCATATACATATAATGCATGAATGAGAAATAGTTTTTATAAAGACCATGACATTAAGAATGATCCATTCATAGAAAGAAAATGAAATGAAGCAATTGATAATTTTTCAAAAAGGTAATGAGTAACAACAATGTATGTTATATTTTATGGAAAATATTTTTGAAATATCATTAAAAAAAGTTTCTTTGGGAATATATCCATCCTTATTTGAATAAGGCAGGTCAATATATAAAACCATTTAAAAATAATTTTCTTAGAAAATACCTTGAAAACATATAAAGAGGTCTTGAAACAATTTTGAAAACATTTTTCCATGAAAATAAATTTTAACTTTCTTAAAGATAATTCTTTTAAAAATGAAAAGTAATTTTCAATGAAATTATGGGGGGTAAATCCATACATGTCGTACTATGTAAAAAAAGGAACATTCATGTTGCATGGTAAAAAAGATAGAATTAATGCCTTATTTAGAAAGCGATAAGAAAATTCCCTTGAAGATATTGGTAAAATAAAAAATGGGAAAAATTTATTTAAAATTTTATAGGATTATGGTAAAATATTCTTATAGACCATTTTTAGAAAACATACACTTCTGACCAAATTAAGGGCAAAGGCACGAATTCCTAAGAACTCATTCTTAACAATATTGTGTACAAAAGAGTAGAATATGGTACAAATACATGAGTATATCTTGAAATAAAATAGGAGAAGAAAAATCATGAATATTCGTGAGAGACGGATCATAATATTTCATCAAGGAAATAAATAAAATAAATAATCTCAAAAAGCAATGAGATTTTCTCAATAAACTCTTATTACTAGGTAACTTGAAATCATACTCTCCATGCAAAAAAATAAAATTACGCGAAGCTTAATATATCATGAAATGAAGTTAATTAATGTTATAACATGTAAAATGAATGTATATACACCTCAATGAAATGTTTATGTTCATAATCTAACATGAATCATAAAGAAGGAAAATTGTGACAAAACTATTTTACCAATTTGGTTACTTTTGAAAGCTAAACCCCATTGAGGAAGGATCATCAAATGGGAATGTTAATACCCAAAATTTGAAGTAAAAGATATATATATATATATATTACAATAAAATCCATTACATAAACTACACAAATGGAAAGAGTGGTGAAGATAACTTGTATCTAATAGAAATTAAAAGTGAGATGAAATCCCCTTACCTTGTGTCCTGACTCTCTCCGTACTCTTTCAAGCTTCTTGTAAATTTGGTACCTCCTTTTGTTTTTTTACAAAATTTTTCATTGAGATGGTTTATGCCCAAAGGAAGGCTTCAATGTTGAAAAGATGATTTTTTGGTGGCTAGATGGAAAAATAATGGAAGAAAATAAAATGTTTGAGAGGTGTGAGGAATTGGTAGAGGTGGTAGCCTTTTATAGGGAAGGAAAAAGACTCACATGGAATTTTTAGAAACAAATTATGTTTTCACAAGTTATTACATAAAACAATTCGTAGAAAACATAAAAAACTAAATAATTAATGATTTATTTACGAACTATGGACATCCAATGGGTGTTGGACAAGTGTGTTTTTTATTCAGGCCCTTAATTTTATGGTTTAGTCCCTAATTAAGATTAATTTTGCCTTAACCACTGTGATTAATTTGAACCACTTTCACTTATCATTTTGGTAAAAAATTTACAAGGTGTTATTAGAATATAAATATTAGATAGAATTTAATGGTGTATGTAGGACTTTTGAAATTCCAATCATAGAAGCACAAAAATTAAGATTAGTGCTAATCCCATAGATGAGATGAAATAACAGAGTTTAAAAGTAGGAAAATGTTCAAAAGTTTGTTAGGATTTTATATTCAGTTTCAGAGGGAAATTTATTCTAATCAATTAAATTGTATTAATATATGTACTGTTCATCTTATTTTACCTTCAATTATTTTTATAATATCCTTTGTCATTAATAATTAGTTATAGAAAAGGTAAATTTTTACTAAAAAGATGTCTTTTTCACTATTCATAAAAAATATTGTTTCTCAAAAAGATCCCATAAATTAACCCTAGGATAATTTTTAAACTATAAATTCAAAAATGAAATTAATTTCATCCAATTAAATATCTAATTTGGTCTGAAATTAATTTTATTATTAAAACCGATTCATTTAAGGAAACAATTTTTTTATTATAAAATGAATTTTCCAAAAATATTATATTTCATTGTCAATATGCTTTATTTAACTAAAAAAAAGTATTTGAAAAGTAGTTATTAATATGTTTAACGTATAAGTTATAATTATATTATTTAAATAATTATATTAAAAGAGGTATTTCATAGAAACTCAGTGTTGCGTGCATCGTATGCTAAGTCGGGGTTTCTTGTAACACAAGACAAGTTGGTATTGCATGAAACACAATCCAATTTGATATTTAATGTGAAAGGAATGTTTGATTTAGTGACTTAATATATATATATATGTATGTATGTATGTATGAAAAAAATATATAATGAATTATTCATGTGTTTTGTGAAAGGAAAAATATTGAAAAGTTAAATTAATTTGAAAAAAATAATAATTCTCAAAATATCAGAGTGTTTCAGTTTCATTGTTTAAAATATGTCATATATCAATTTATTTTATCCTTAATACCTTCTATGTAACATGTCATTGAAAATTGAATCACATCACTTTGCAAGGCGGTAGTCCTCCGTACACACACGATGCATTATTTTATCAACCACAAAATTGAATGTAAGAAGGTATATGGGATATAGGAATTCAATATGTATACGAATTTCATAAATATAAAATATAATATTGATTCAAAACATTATATCCATACTTTAAATGAGGTTATGGAAATATAATTACATTGGTTCGTGAGGCGGTAGTTCGCTGTACATATGATATATGGTTTCATATCACTTTGGATGGTTGTGGAGGTGAATATATGATATTCCAATAACATAATTAAATATTAATATATAGAAGATAATGGTGTTATAATATTATCTTACATTAATATTACTTGATGTGGGATGAAAAAGAAATAAAACAGATACACAAATATAATTATTTTGCTTCTTCTTTAGAGAGCCTCTTTATATAAATACATGAAACCTTTATATTTGGGATTCAAAATCAGAATAATGTGAATTTTATGTAGTTAGTCCATTAAATATGTTATTTGGGTATGTATTAACTGAAAAACGGGGTTTGGATTTGTGAAGAGTGGAGGATAATAGGGGGCTTTCTATAAGTGGGGGAGCGGACACACACGAATTTTTAGAAAAAAAATATACCCATATTTTTCAATTTAAAAAATCATCCAAAATGAGTAAATCTAAACCATTAGATGTGATAAGGTCTATATATTTCCATAAATAAGTTTTTGACAAGTTTATGATCATTTTATCTATTATATTCTTTGTCTACCTCAGTAAAACAATTTTAGCCTTAACCATGATAAATATTTTTTTTTACTTTTTTCACTATTCAGTTGGGTAAAAAATTGATTTTAACTTGTGAGATAATATAAATTAATCTAAATCATAATAGTAAATCCTTCTTCCAAAATTCAATTCACGTAATCTGTATAATTTAGTTTAAATATAAATCCATTGATGGGTTGAAAAAACTTGTTTTCCAAAGAAAAAATTTCAAAGATTAAAAAGCTTTTAAATCAAAATTCAACATAAAATTGATTTTAATGACCTAGATTAAATAAATTATAATATAACTAAACTGAATTTAATTTAAATAAAATTTTAATTTTAAATTAAAATTATTAATAATATAATCAACAATAAAGTTTTTTTTTAAAAATTTGTATTTTTCACTATTCCAAAAAAGGGAAAAAATCACTAAAAAATTACTTTGATATGTTAATTTTAATAATGATGTTTATTTTTTTCAAAAAATGCTTCTAATAGTAGTAAAATCAGAGATCACATCGATGTTTGTTTATTCCTTATCGCTTTATAGTTGACCAAGAGGACATATTAAGGAGCTTCAAAGCGTGGTACAAAATTTTATCTAGAAGGGGTCACCACATTAAAGAAAGCTGATTACAGTTGCATGGAAGGAATACATAAATCTTGTGGAGATGGGGGGCCTTGGGTAAAGGACCTCCATACATTAAACAATGGTTTGATTGGGAAATTAACTTGGAACCTGATCACACATGAAGCTGATTATGACTTCCTTTTGAATTGAATCACAATGATGCTTCTCAATGGTTATAACAATTATCTTGCCTCATCAGTTTGGGAATCTCCCAAGAATGCGTTTGTGAGGATAATGAAGGATACTAAATGGTTGGTTTTTAGGGATTCTTCCCTAAATTGTTGGACAACAAAGTGGCTCACATAGCCCTTTCGTGATCTTAATGTTCGAACTGAAGCAGCCCCTATGTCCATCTCAGGTTTCCTATCACAAATTTAAGCTCCTACTTTGACATTCCTGTGTAGGTGGAAAATGAAATCAATGGATATGCTTTCATGGATTTTGATACTCTAATTTTAGTCCATTCAAAAACCAGGCAGTTTAACTATATGAATTTTTACGGGACAACTTGTGGCGGTCTTACTCCTACACCGGCGTGGCTGCTGCATTTCAAAGCTGGGTTCATTCAGCCTGCTAGGTTTTTCTTGATATGAAGAAGTTGGAAAATTCGAATGCCCTCAACTGACCTTCTCAAAGGAGATAGCCTACAAATGGCCTCTACGTGTTCTATTTGTAGGGATGAGGAGGACTCGATAAAACATGTCTTTATGTACTATAGTCATGCTAAGCATCTTTAGGATTACATTAGATATCTATTTGGGACAGTGGTTGACACCTGCAGGCCAGTCCTGGACATGCTGTCCGGTATGGTGTATGCTTAATGCAGTGAGAAAATTCTAAACCTGTTGTTGGTGGCTGTTTCTGTTGTTATTTCAGATGTTTGGGAAGCCCAGAATCAAATGTTGTTTGGTGATGAAAACTCCACAGTACAGAAAGGTATGATGGCTGTCCATAGGGAAGCTTATGGTGCCTCAATGGTCCAGGAAGGATCCATGTCTAACACTACTGATGATCTTCAAATTCTGAGAAAGCTTGGCATTTCAGGTCGGCCGCTCAAGCCTCGAATGATGAAACATATTCGGTGGATTCCACCCATTGTGCCTTATCTCATGGTTAATGTTGATAGAGATGCATTGGGCACACCAGGTACATCAGGATGCAGGGGAGTGTTTCTTACCTACTGTGGGTTTGTAAAGGGACGCTTCCACCATGCCATTGGAATTCGCAATACATTCGAAGTTGAAATCTGGGCCCTGATATATACTGTCAGGTATGCTGTCTGGTTTAATTGGAAATGTATATGGATTTAATCGGACTCCATATGTGTAGTTCATGCACTGAAGGCCAAGACACATAATGTTCCTTGGTGTGTGCTACCTCAATGGGTTGATTGACTAAACAAGGGTGCACAAATGCATCTGGTGGGTTCACATGTCTATCGGGAGGCCAACCAGGTGGCGAATGCTCTGGAAAAGCGGGCACTCATTGATCTTGGTGGGATGCGGTTTTTCACGATGCCTGATTATTGCGCCCACTTGTGGAGGCTGACAGATGTGGGGTGTTGTACACTCACCTATGTAATAACCCCTTGTATGACTAACTCTCCTACTCTTTTATTTAATTTTCTTAGTTATAGCTTCCATCGATTTCTGTTCTTTTTGCTACAATATTAAGGTGATACATTATACCCATCTTGAATAAATTACATCTTCACAATTTAATCATGATATATAATTAGGGTTTTGAAAATTAAAAATTTATTTATGGGAAACTCACATCTTAAAAAGTATTAACATAACATTCTCTTCATAATAAAGAAATGAAAGTATAAAGGTCAACCAGAGTAACAAAATACTAGGATTCCATGTCCGAGAACAATGGTGGGTAATGAAAACATATGCATGAAAAATAATTATATTGCCCAAGGATTAAAATAGAGTGATATAGTTAATTGAGCATAATAAATTGAATGATTAATAATAATAAAATTAACTAAAAAGTATAAATATATAATAGGTTAAAGGACCATTTGATCCATTTGATATGGAGGTAATATAATATCATTTTTCATTATAAGATCCTTATTCCCTATAGTTGAGGGATCTATTTACTATATAGAATAAGAATATATGAAAATATTAAAAAATTATATCTTTCAATTTCATAAGCACAATTTCATAGTTTTTAATTATTTTTGATCAATTTATACTTCATATCTTAATCTAATAAATGAATATTCCATAGGGTTTTTCACCCAATCCACTAAAATTAACATTGAACATATCATTAGATCAATGAATGAATGAAAATTCATTTCTCGTTTCAAGATATTTTCTAAAAATAAAATGGTTAGTGAATGTTATCCAATGAAAACCAAATTTCAATTTATTTTATTTCATAAATATTTAACCTTATGACTTGTCTAAAATATTTTTGTATAAATTCATAGCCCAAAAATTTTGAAGTATGGTCACAAAATTTACAAAATCCACATATCATAAGATTCCCCAAAAAACATAATGTAGTTTTTAATTTCATATAAGAAATATTTGAATACCCTGATTACTTTATAGAATTAATGAAAAAATACATGCTTCCAAAAATTATATTTTACCTTTTAAAAAAATAAAATAATAATTATTGGATATATTACTTTAAAAAATAAAGTTGTAAAGTTATTCAATAATTACATGAACCACTATTTCATGAAATAATTATTCCTTTTATGGACATAAATACTATCCAATTTACTTTATGTATATCAATAATCCATTTATCCAAACTAGAGACCATTATCATAACACGAGGAACATAATAACCCATATCTTTCCTAAATATTGTATATTCAAAAAACATAACATTTCCACTTAATAATGTTTATTCGAACTATTCTTCAAATGATCCCAAATCCTTATATAAATAATAATACAATATCATCCTTAAAATTTATTTATTCTTGTAACAAGAAGTCCATTGATAAAATTCTTCTAAAACATAATGCATGAATCCCAATCCACAAGTACATTAATCATTCTAATTGGGTTTTATTAATAACTTAGTATCAACATTGATCCCTTATCCGGTTATGAAGAATATTAACCTGATTCTTGGGTAATTAGTTTTCATAGTGACCCATCTCATTTGTGTTGAAACAATAAACATTACTTATGAAACATAATGTATAATTCAAGAACTAATGAAATACATAACATAATTTAAGAAATTTATGCATGTGTAATATCATAATCATAAACATTGTTTCCATGGGTATTTTTTCAAATAATAAAAATATTCCCAAACACAACATAATGGTTTATAATAAAAATTTCAATTAACCCAAGAATATCCCCAAGGAGTGTTAAACTAGGTGCATAGTAAGGCCCATTTCCATATAAAAGATAGAGCTTGAGTCATTCTAAATTATCATTTTATAAAGCTATTACCCCTATGTATATTTGTTCAAGAACCACATCCCACTATGTTATCTATACAAGGATATGTTTTTAAGGAAAACTACATGATATCAACCTTAAGAAACATCATGATTTGATTCTATATAAATAAATATCCTAAATTTAATTTATAGGGATGTTTTTTCGAATATATGTCTTCCAAGATCTAGTTCGTAATATTTCTACTAATATTACTCTAATACGATTTATAAACACCCCAAATCAAGTATCCCAGAGTGAGTGGTTACTTTATTACATTGATATAAAATACAAGGAATCCTATCCCGAAGGACAAAATAGTTTTTTAGCCTTGGTAAAATAGATACATACATGAAATTCAAAATTCATTTAAAAAAATAGAATACATGAAGTGTTTTCTTTGGGAACACCACTATCCCCTTTAGCATATCCTGACATATTAGTTATACAACACTTCCATGTATCCAAGGGAAAAGAAAACATAATAAATTAGTGAGATCAGATTCTTAGTTAGTGTATAAGTACAATAAAATCTCTGATAAATATTAATAATCAATATATAATGGTAAATAAATAAAATTCATTCCATTAAATCAATAACTAGATCGTAATATGGTACGAATAAATAATGATCAAATAATTCCATATACGTAATAACATGAGCCTGAAAATTTTCTTCAGATATCCTAACTAATAAAATAACCATATAGACTCTAATGACTAATCTCATAATAGGGTAACTCATAATTATGAAAACTATAACCATAACATCAACACCTCATTCCCCGATATCATATATAAATAGGTAATTCCATATCCAAAAACCTAATCACGCCTTACTCACGAAAAATATTGATGCATCGAGGGGATATAGAAGGTCTCACCAATCATTTATTAAGTCCAATATATTACACATATAAAAGGGGTCAAACATAATCAAAATAATCATTCATATTTAAAAACTAAAAAAATTAAATGATAATAATTACCCCATTTTGTAAACATAATCATAAACCATTCAAAGTAATTTTTGGAATGGTATCAAAACAATACATCGCCAGCCAAAATGATCATAAACCATCCAAATAAATAACAAGAAAGTTATAATTGGTATATTTACCTATTAAATATTAAATGAAATCAATGTTTGTTATATTATTTTAAAAGGGATGTTGATAGATCACTTGGCTCATTTTGAGGAAAATAACCTCTCATAATTTTTTTTTAAACTAACAATTTCATAAGTATTTTTCATTATAATTTTCATTGAAAATAAAATTGGAAAATTATAAATAAATATTTTTAAAAAATAATGGACATGATGACATAAAAATCAGTTGGTTCTATATAATTTAAAAGAAAACACGTATTTCACACATTTTTAAAATATAAAGAAGAACCTTCTTTCAAAAAATTAAAAAGAAAATCATTTTAAAATATTTTTAATAATTAAAAAAAGAGTAAAATTTTATTTAATAAATAGTTTTGGGTAAGTTAAAATATTTTTAAAAATATTTCTTGAAAACACAGATATGTAAGAGAATGAGGTTTGGATAAAATAGAGAGATAAATATGATTTTTATTAAAATTATTCTTCTGAACACTTGAGTACAGAAAGAGTGGAAAATTGAAGGGAAAAATTTATTATCATTAAATAACTAGAAGAGACTAAAATTTAATATTTTTTTGATTGATGGATAATGATATTATATCATCATAAAGATAAAAATAAACAATCGAAAATAAATAATGAGATTTTATCATAAAACCATTACCAATTCTATAAAACTGAATCATAATATCCATGAGAGAATAAAATTAAATGAAACATAATATATAATGAGAATGAATAAATTTATGATATTATATTTCAAATAGGATCTATATTCACTTCATTAAAAAATATAAGTGTATAACATGACAGATGTCACAAAGAAGGCCACTTGAGAAAAAACCCTTAAATCAGGTTCGATTCTGAATAAATGTCTTCATAACTAATATATAATAAATATATATTTACTATAAATAGATTATTGAACCATATTTATATATATAATACCATATATTATTTTATTATGACCACTAATGACACATTTATTAATTATTCCACTTTAAAATCATGTTTTTGGCAATAACAACATTGTTTTTCACGCATGTTTTGATTTGGTATTTTCATTCCTTTTTATTTTATCTGAATTACATAATATATAAAATATTTTAAATGATATAAATTTTATATATATTCATTATGATAATATGTAGATTAGTATTTTATGTTTTGAGAAAGAAAATCTATTACACCATTCATAGAGATTGTATGCCACACATATATTCATTAATTGTATCCTTACTTTCTGTAACATCCCAACCTAGGAACCATAGAACACATGCCCCAATCTGGCGAGTCACATGACCCCAAGGGCCCCTCACTATACTCTAGAGGCTACCAACTAGCCATAAGGGTGTGAATGTGGTACCTTGGGGAGACTATAAACTCTTATAAGAGTGCAACAATGGATACAATAGATAAATATAAATAGTATAAAAAGCATATATAATAGAGTAAACTGAATAAAAAAATGCAGATGCAAAAATAACTAGCATAATAATAATAGTAATAATAACAACCTATATGGTAGTGTCAATACATGATTCATGGAACAATGATATAAAACAGGGAATATGACAACATGTATACAAACATTATATACAAAAATATTTTAAAAAAATCATCTGCACTTGAATCTCGAGTGTATTTATAGTATTATTCATGTAAGCACTAAATATTGGATAAGCATATCAACAACATGTATCAGGGCCCTTTCCGTTATCAATAACAGAAGGTAATGAATCTTCTTGAGTATAGAAGGAATCCATGTATGGGGTGAGATAAAAATACTAGTAGGACACCACCAATGGTTCATACATGTAATCCAAATATTGTTCATAACTAAATATTGTGCAGGTAACAAAAAAATCAAAGTAATGATGAAAGAAATAACCAGCCTCCTGAGGTTCCTATAGAAAAAATGGTAGGTCTACTTATGTCATCTCCTTGATGGAATATAAGTCTTATAAGTTACTATATACTTAATATATATATATATATATATTAGTTATATATTGTATCCACATTTTTTAACCAAGTATGTGAGGACATAAGGGGACATACAACTGGAATACTAAATACTTGCTGGACTGAGGTGTAACTCAAACATCCATGACCTATCTAATGATCATATAAGATCAAACAGTAGGGTGTATGACCTACATCCCAATAATAGTATGAGATTACAAGCACAACACTCAGCATGGTGAGTGAGACATAATGTCATCACTCTAACAAAAAAACATGACACATTATGCCCAATGTAATAATAGTGACTATGGTGTGAAACACCATGCTCAAAACATGACGTAAGGGAGTATGATACCACCATTCCCAATTATCACTTACTATCATTCCATATCCACAACAATCCATAATTAAAATTTTAATATAAGGAATGAGGTTTTACCTTTCATGCATCCCATTATCCACGTTCTAATATATAAAAGGCAATACATTTCTTGAGGATAATTTTATATAACATGAAATAGATAATTTCATTTCATTTATTAATTTACATAGTGGGAAATAAATACACTATGTAAAATCCATTCCATGAAATCCATTTTACTTAAACCATTTTAATTCATTTAACAAGAAGTGTAACCTTCATGAATGGGATATGCTTTATAAATCCAACCCACTTAAGTCATTCGACATGAAATTTCAATTAAAATAGCTTAATTTGTCATTTTAATAGGTTCCTTGGATAGATATAGAAATTTATTTCCTAGGTAATCCGAATATAGGATGATACAAACACCTATGAGGTTCTTTGTTCTCTTATAAAAATTATACACCAAATAAAATTCAAAAAAAAAAACGAAGTGAAACACAAGGAAAGTGATTTGGGCTTTTTATAATTAAAAATGATGGTAAATTGACTTCATATAATATAGGGGTGTCCCTTAATGGATTTAACAAATTATAATTAACTAATCAAGGGTATACAAACATGTATCTAGGTGAAAGGATAAATGTGAAATTAAAAAACCAAATAAAAAGGGGAAACTTAGAAAAAGTATGTGTGACGTACAATGAGATAGATACAAAGTGATGAAACGTGAATGAAAAATAACATTATCACCTTCCTCAAGGCTGTTGAGGAGTGTTCACTCTATATCTACCTCAAATTCGAATAAGGATGGAAGTGATCTGATAAATGGTCCATTGACCTTAAAATAAAGAAAACAATATTTCACCTAAATAGAGAAATGAATTAGAAGATTATCTTGAATTGAAGATAGGATGGAGGGAGACCATAAATTAATATATCAAATTATTACTTTTGATCTTGATTCGGATACCAGACATAGAAGAAATCAAGAATGATCGGTTGAATAGATTGGGAGGCTATGAGAAAACATGTAATTTCACCCAAAAATAGGGGGAAAACAGTTTAATTGCAAGGATTGAAAACCATGTAGAAACCATGTGCAAGTCACAATTGTAATGGTGAACACCGCATGAGTAAGTACACTGTTTTACTAACCTCGTGAAAACTGTAGAAATGAATTTCTCCCAAATAATCAGCATACCTACATGGTTTTGATCCTCTAGCCATTTGGTTGAAGAAATACTATATGGCATATTGGTTCCACATTCTACAACTACATGATTTCTCCAAACCATTCGCCCTAGTCTTCTCCCATTTTTGATGAACTCTGGGATCCAAAAAATACCCATACTCTCCTGAGACATTTATCAGGGGATAACACATGATTAATATGATTAAGAAAAATATTTAAATTGAAAAATATATGACCCTTAAAATTTAGAAAAGATGGGTTGTTACAACATCCCCTCCTTAAAGAAACTCATCCCTGTGCAGGCCTTCTGAGGGTAATGATGTATCTTTAGATAATATCTCTCTTCATAGAGCTCACATATCATATTCCCATTCCTAGGTCTCACCCTGTACTCGGTTGTGCCGCCATAGGACCCATACTATAGTAACATACTTTACTCGGAGTGTCTTCATGTTCTGATCAAGAACACGAATGAGATAATCCTCAAAGAAAGCATCCAAATCAAATTCAAACTCATCAAGATTAAAGAAATGCATCGCTCATGATAGTATCAATGGAGATGAACATAAATGACCTCATTCATAGATTGATGTCTTAAAGGATGTTCTAAATGATAATCCACTGGTATGATCTGCTTCAAAACCTCAAAGGGTTTAAAAAACATCAATGAGAGCTTACCCATATTTGAATACGTATATTCCATAACCTAGGTGACACTCACAAGAAAACCCGGGCTCTAACTCCAAAAAATGAGAGGTTTCCAACATCTATTAGCATAATACCTCTATCTAGACTAAGCTATAAACATGTAGATTCTGATCAATTGGATCTACTCTATAGTCTCCGAGATGAGAAGTGCTCCAATAATACTATACTCCCCATCCTCTAACAAGCACATAGTGAGTGACAAGGCCTACCGTATAAGGATTCATACGGATCTATATTTATAGTAGCCTAAACCTTTTTATTATAACCAAATGAATGTCTTTATCCTTGGAACACCCAATGTCAAGGACACATGCACATACCATTTACTCTTGCACCTGGATCATATACTCTATCTTTCCTCCAGCTTGTAGGTGATAGACCACAAATAAAAGCACCTATTTACCCAATGACTTCTATAACCCCTTCCAGAACCATGTTTTGAAATGAGTGACTCTATTCGAAGTGATAGAATGAGGGGCTCTATCATGATGTGCAACCTACCTAACATACATCCTTCATACATTATATACTAAGAAGGTGTCTCGCATAGATATGAAATGTGTGACCATGTTCAGATGGTCTATGGAAAGCCACACTATTTCATTCCCACGAGGTGATCACAGTAGACCAGTCAGGAAATCCATCCAAACATCATCACATTTCCACCGGGGAGTGTAAAATTGATGTAGAATCCCAACTAGATGCTAATGTTTCAAATTAACTTACTGATAGGTTGAAAAAAGTGATAAATATGGAATCTATCATTTCATACCAGATCACTAGTACTACTTTCATAAATCTCAATAAATTTTGGTGATATCGGGGTGAACTTCCTATGTTGATGCATTAGATTATTGCAACATTTCTTCTCTGATGTCTACTAGGACCCATACAAGGCCATGCAATTGTAAGATATTAACCCCATCAATGTTCTAACCTAAATATATATGATCATCTGAATCACTATACAATTGTATGAGTCTCTTGGGATCGGATAGATACCTAATCCATACCCATTCAAGATGATTAAAACTCATAGTAAAGGACGAGAAAATAATATCACCATGTTCCCTATAGACCTCAACATTCACCTCTAAGAATAATTCCATAAGATAACATTTTCCATTGAATTACTCAACTGACTGTGTCTGAGTCTTTTAGCATACAACACTATCAACTTAATTTCCTTTACCAGATACATAGTCATGTCCAAAATAAATCCATTGTAGGTACAAAACCCACCTGTGCTCCCTGAGATTGAGATCCAAATATGTAAATATATACTTGAGGATTTTGTGATCTATGAAAACAGAAAACTCTCTCCAAGTAGGTAGTGTCTCCAATAGTGTTTATCATGAAAAATAATAGTGACCTTGGGGTCATTCGTCAAACAGTTCTTCTCACAAGGGCTCAATAAACCAGACATATATGACATGGCTCACTTATCCTATATCAGAATAGCTCCAAAACTAATTTTAGATAAATTAAAGTATATTGTATTTCTCTTTCATGGTCCTAGAATAATTTGTATTAGTGATGAATTCATGAATTCTTTTAAATCATTAAAGGGTTATTCAAGAGCTTCTATCCATACGAATTTCACATCACTCTTTTTCAACCCTGTAAGTGGGACGGAAAAGCATGAGAAATAATGAATGAAGCATCTAAAATATCCCAAAATCCCTAAGAAAATATTGATGTCAATTAAATTATTTGTCTTCTCCTATGAAACAATAGATATCACTTTTTATTGGCCTACTAAAACTCTTGACTCTGAAAAGACATTACCCATGACGTGGACATTGATGCTCCAAATGTGGTATTTACTAATGTTACCATAGAAAAAATTCTTCTTAGTTTTATATGAATGATCTCAAGATAGGTTTCCTAGCATGGTTTGGATCGTGAATACACCAAGATATCATCAACAAGACTAACAAAATTGAATCCAGATATATGTGGAAAACAAAATTCATAAGAGCCAAGGATACTTCAGGTGCGTATGTGAGTTAGAACATCACAACGAGGTACTTGTATATACCATACTAGATCATAAATGTTTGAGAGATATGTATGAGGACCTGAAACACACTTGATGCTATCCCAACCTCAACTATATCTTTGAAAACACTATCGCTCATCTAAGTTGATTAAAGAGGTCATCTATTATAGGAAGTGAATAATATATTTTTTTATTTTGGGATAGTTAACCCAATGAAAATCCACACAAATATGAGGGATACTGTCTGAAATCTTGGAAAATGGTATTGATGAAACCCAATGGGAAGTGCTGGGGAATATAAATCCAATATGCATTGAATCCTTCAACTACTTATTATGTTACATATGTTATTTAGGTGCCATCCTATATAGAGGAATGGTCACTAGTACAGATCTTGGAAATAACCCAATGGTGAAATATACCTCTCAAATTAGTGGAAGAACTGATAAGTCATCAATAAATATGTCTCTAAAACATTCCCCATACAAGAGGAAAATTAGCAGGTCATATCCTCTAGTAATTAAGAAGTGACCTGCGATATGTCCTATAATGATGCACATCCTCAGTTTTTCTTGTCCCGATTTTATAGCTAACACATTCCATTCACCCTTATGCACATCCACTCCTCCCTATAGTGATGTAAATGTCACCCTATGATGATAGAGGTCATCATGGGATCGATAGGGCAGTAACTAGTCCATCCTGATGATTACATCAATGCCAGTAATTTCAAGGATAATCATTTCCCATATGAAAAGGTAATAACTAATATCATAGGTGAATTAATTAAAATGGAGAACTCCATCAAGATGGATACCTAACAGGGGGTCTAATTTCATAACACTAGGATAGTTTATGACCTCATTCCCTAAAAGACCTATAATAGTCTTAGATATAAAAGACTGAGTTGTGCCTATGCAAAAAAAATTAGACACTAATGTGTAGGATAATAGTATTGTACCTAGAATTGTAGAAGATCGGGGGCTCTGCACCATCAACATAGGTTGTACTACATGTAAATGGCCCATACCGTAACCTTAAGTCACTACCTTACTGCATTGAGTAAGCCCACTCTTCTGGAGCTAAGAACCATCAGCTAGACTACCTCTATATAGACTGTCACCTCATCTCGATCATCTAATAGAATTCCAATTTCCTTCATATTTTGATATTACATGTCCCACTATTAAATGAGAAGTTTTTGAAGACCCCACCTTTCTGGGAACCGAAGGGAAAAACTTATATAAGCATTGGATATTACTTATCCTTTCACAACCTCTTCACTCGACTAGATCTCATAAACACTGATGTTTTCTGTGTATTTGATTCCCACATTAGTTATTTATAAAGAAACTATCTTCACATGTAACATGACAACTACTACCTCCCCATGTAGACAAAAATATACTATTTCACAGAAAAGATAAAACAATGATAGCTATTGGTGACGAACTGCCCTGACTCGAACCATAATCTTCTCTCATGTTTCATTTTTAATAAGGATTTTTTGATGATTTCTAAAATTGTTGTCAAACTGTTTCCATGGGCCTATGTTTGGATGACCTATAATATCCCATTCTCAAATCTCCTAGTGGACATAATATTATTAGTAGCTAGTGTATGTGTGGAACACTGTAGCTCTGTGAAACGATAATACTATTCCATAACTAACATGATCCCCCTAATCTAGATTCATGAATTATCTAGTTATGGCATTCCTTTGAGTTTTGGGAAAGAAATCAGTATAGTGGATCATATGTAAATATTCCCAAACCATGTCACGGTTTCAATCTACCTGGGTGATAGCATCCCACCACCTCTTGGATTAATCAAATAGCATATAATTTTTTTTTGACCCTCCACATTGGGGTCATATCTGGATGGTCAAATATATATAATATTGTCTTAAGCTAGGAATCCACATTGTGAGCCCTTCCGTCCTCTAAAAAGGTGACATGATTCTACTAATGGAATTACTATGTAAACTCTACCATACTCATGGAATGTTGAATTACTCCTTGCATAGACAATTTCATATATAGAAAACCTTCTTAGAACAAGGGTTTGGTTACAATATCTAGAAAAAAATAGTAACCATAGATTTCCACAAATCTTGAATCACCAGCGGCTCATAGACTACCACCTCAAGTACATGGTCATCACCACCTTCAGACTATGTAATCGTAGGACATCATGTAAGAATAATGCTACAGTTCCAAACACACACCTCATGAGATATTTATGAAAATGAATGGTTTTTAGATAAGATACTAAGACAATTATAAATATTTCCTACCAGAAATATCATGCCTCTCTACCTGCTCAATGTGCTGGGTTTAGATGATAGAATGAACCACAACAGACCATCAAAAAATAAGTGATACCCACCACCCACTACCAAGGCCAGGCTCAGGCCTATGTCTATGTGTTATATATATATATATATTAGATGACTGCTCTTACTTTTAAGGTCATATTCATTTCAAAATTGTTATTGTTCAAGTATTTAAATTATGTTAAATTTTTGAATTTGATGGTTTGCCTTTTTTTTAATCCATAAGGGCCCATAATCCTTTTGAATAAAAATATGGAATCCACTTAATACACACCATGAAATATTCCAACCCATGAGACCAATGGCCTAGTGATCAATGTTCCATAATTAACTACATATGGTGCCTTGTTTAACCTATTCAAGAATAAACAATTAGGATAATCCATTAACATTATGTATGAATTATGTTTTCTAATACCTAAAAGAAGTGTCAACACAATTCAATATATATACAAGGAACTATTACAATTCTATAGGTAAATGCGTGATGAAAATAAATGTGCCATAAAAAATTCATGGTATATTTGTTCTAGTGTGTCTAAAAATGATGTATGATCTAATGTAAATCCCTCATTTCATCGAGCCTAGTTAATAAAATAATTTGAATAATACAAATTTCAATAACATCATAAGACAAGTGCGTCACCCAATGTCAAAGTCATATCAACTATAAATGTAATAATCCATAAAAACTGTTGCCCATCCTAGGTAATTTGGGATTCCCATGTACATGGGTTAGCTATGTCTAAAAACAGAGTGAATTGAAAATCTCATTAACTCTTGGCATCATATATAATAACCAAATAGTAAGAAAAAGGAAAAAAAATCTGATAATAATAATTTTTAATGTCCCGATCCAAGATCCACTGAACACATTCCCTGATCCAGCGGGTCACATGACGTCAAATGCGCCTCCTCGTATGCAAGAGGCTACCAAATAGAAGAATTGGTGTAAGGTGGTACAATGGGGAGACTATAATCTATTATCATAGTGGAACATGGATACAATATATAAATACAAAATATTATTGAAGGAATATAATATAGAAAAAGTGAATAGACAAATACGGAAGCATAAATAACTAAACAACTGATAATAATTATTATTGACTCTATAATAGTGTTAATATATGATGCATGGTATGCTAATATACCAACTAATTTACATGTATACAAATATTCTATATAAAAAGATCAAAAAGAAGAAAAAGCTTCTCCAATAGCATCTAAAGCGTATGCTCGGTCCTCTGCCACTATACTCCAACTATAAGATAGGAATATCAACAACCTATAGTTGGGCCCTTTCCCTTATCAATACCTTTATCTAGATAGTATTCATGGGTACTAGAGGTATCCTGAGTAGGTTGTGAGATAAAAATATTAGTATGCCACCACCAAATATCTCTACATGTAAGCTAATAGTGGATCACAACTAAATAATGTGCTGGTCCTAACAAAATGAAAGAAATGATAAAATAAATAACCAGCCTGCTTTAGATCATATATGACACACGGCAGGACAACTTGCTTCAGATCCTGGATAGAATGGAAGTCTGAATAGTTAATATATATAATTATATTATATATAGTTTAGTTATATATTACATCAACCTATATGAACCAAGTATGTGCGGACCAAAGTGGCCATATACCCAGAATACTAATTTCTAGAAGGAGAAAGGTGTAACTCATACATCTTTGACTATTCTCATGGTCCTATAATCTTAAGAAATATGTTACATGCTCTATATCACACTAATAATGTTATATTTCATACACGACACTCATTATGGTGAGTGAGCCATCATGTCATCTCCCTAACAAAGGAATATGACATTTCAATCCCATGGTCCTAATAGTGTTAATGATGTGAGATGTTATGCTCAATACCCAATGTAATGGAGCATGATACATCCACACTTAAAGAATCCGACACCATCATACCAAATCCATAAAAAACCAAAATTATATTTATAATATATGTAATTACGCATTACCTCTAATGCATCTCATTACCCAAATTATATTATATACAAGGAAAAAAATTTAATGAGGACCATTTAATATGACATGGAATATATTATTACATTTAATTTATTCATTTTATTAGAGGTAAATCAAATAACCATGTAAAATACATTCCATATAATCCATTTTAATTAAACCATTTTAATTCATTTAATAAAAATAAGAAACATCACGAATCTACAATACCTTATAAAACTAACCCACTAGAGTAATACAATATTGAATTGGAATTAAAAAATATTTAGTAGTACATTAAATTGGTTCCTGGGTTGGATATGGAAATTCATTACATGGGGAAATCCAAATATAGGTTGACCCAAACACATAGAAGGTTCATTGGTCTTTTATAACAATTACACACCAAGGGAAATTCAAACAATGAACCAAGAAAATCACTCACAAGGTTATTCTGTTATATCTACAATTAACAATAAAAATAATTTGACATGGAACACCAAATGGGTTAACCTAATTGTATTTAACAACTTACAATTCACAAAACAGGGGTTAACAAACACGTATCAAGTATCAAGGGTAAATGTGATATGAATGAACCTAATAAAATAGCGATGCTCAGAAAAATCCAGAGATCCACACTATAGTGTAGCTATGAAGAGATGAAAATCAAAGAGAAAACTATGTGAAAATTTTTATTGGGGTTTTAGATGACACTTTTTTTTGATATTAGCCTCATATTCTAAGAAGGATGAATGGTATCTGAGAAATGGTTTAATACCCTGAAAATAGGAAAAATAAGATTGAACCCAAATAGGATAATAGATCCAAAGATTAAATTGAATAAAAGGTATGAGGAATATAGAGAATACGTTAATATATCTAACATTTAATTCAGATATTTATTTGAGTGCCACATGTAGGAGAAATCATGGATCATAGATTGAAGAGCTAGAGAGTCTTTTGAAGAGAAAATCGTGCTAATCAACTATAAATAGAAGGTGGAAGAAGGAAATATGTTTAAGATTAAATGAAAAAAATGAAATTTCAATAAAAAAAAGGGGGACATGGTTGAAGTGCATGATTTGAAACTCGTGTGAAAACTGTATTCAAGTCACTACAATATGGGGGCACATCATGCTGTTAGGCACACAGTTTGACTAACCATGCCGAAAACATGAAAAAATGGATCTATCTGAAAACTCAATTGGCCTACATAGTCATAAACCTCATAACGCATGGTTTTAGAAACACTATGTGTCATATATGTTCCACTATCTTAAAATTCATTGTTTATGAGATAATTTATAGGTTGGGCTACACATATTCTCTAAAAAATGTGGTCTAATAGTTTTCCCATTTTTCTAGAACTCTAGTCTCTGAACGAGCCCCAGACTTTCTTGGGAACTCTCATAGGTCATAGTACATGTTCACCCTTATTATGAAAAGGATTAAAATTGTATAATTAAGATCCATACGTATATTAAAATATGGGTTTTTACACTACCTTCCATATAAATTATAATAAAAAAACTAATATCATCGATTCTTGGGGTGGTAGTCCACTGTACACACGAGCTGCGTTATTGTATCCCCAATGGAATAGAAAATAGGAATGTATATATGATAACATAATTACATAAGTATAATTATGTAATAAAAATAATATAAGAATGTTAAATCCATTATTTCCCACATTCTTGAATGAAGGTAATAGAAAATAAATTACATCAGTTTGCAAGGCTGTAGTCCGACATACAAATGATCTATGGTTTATTTCCCATTTGATGGAAGTGAAGAAATAACTAGTTAATGAAATTAACATAATATAATCTCAATATATAAAGGAAACTAGTGTCATTATATTATAATAGATTACGATTATTTTAAGTATATTGAAGAAGAAATGAAACAAATATGCATGTTTAGTAATTTTACCTCTTCTTCAGAGTGCTTTTAAATGTTCATACCTAAGGAATTCATTGGAGGGATTACTAACAAAAATAATTCCTCTAGTATTTTTATAGTGAATTAATGAAGATATTTGGGCATGTATTTAACAAAAAATGGGTTTTAGAAGTTTCTATAGTAGAGGATATGGGGTGGCCTTTCATAAGTGGGGGATGGGGCACATTTTAATTATTTGAAAAGAATAATATTTCCCATGTTTCTAACACACCAAAATTCTGAAATGTTGGTTATTAATGAAAATAATAGGTGATATGTTTTAAATAATTCCATAAAATGGGTCTCGTAAAATTATTAGGGCCATTTTAGCCCCTGTATTCTTAATTTAATATCTCGTTTAGCCAATTTTTACCTTAACCAATGTAATTAATTTTTATATTTTTCACTATTAATTATGGTCAAAAATTAAGTTGAAATTTTAATATAACATAAATATTTATGATTACAAATATGATATTAATTTTTCTAAATTCAAATAAAAAATAAGAATGATTAAATTTAATATTAAATTAGCTGATGCATCGAAGAAACTATTTTTCCAATGAAAAATATTTTAATGTTTAAATAATTTTTAAATCTGAAATAAATATGATATTTATTCCCATCACATAAAATAGATAAATTTTAATAAAATTAATATTTTTTATGTAAATCCCATTTAAAATATATTTTAACTTTGTAAATAACATAAATGAAAAGAATATTTTCATTAAAAATAATAATCTTTCTCTATATGTTATAAAATAAATCATTTCAAAAAATTCTAAAAAATATACCGAAATATAAACATGACATGTAGATTCAAAAAAATGAGTTTCGTTTTATGTTGAATAATTTTTATAAAACGGGTAAAATTTAACATTAAATTAGTTTCCCAAATAAAAACTCAACAACCTTTTAGAAAAATACCATTTTCCAGAAAATATTTATTTTTCTCTCAAATTATTCTTATTTTATTTATTATCAATTGAAATCCATTGAATTTATTTTATACAGGCCAATAACATATAGCTTTTACAATTTATTTTTTTCAATTAATAACCACTAACATAAAAGAAACGTTTTATTGTCCATTTTTGAATAGTTATATTTTAATAGATTATCACATTTAATTGAATCCCTGCGTTTCATGAATTTATACTATCGAAGAGATTGAATTTATTTAAAAATGAAATATATCATAAATTATTGAGGTGTTACATTATCTTATAAAGTTAGTGTATTATTTTATATATGTTTTCCCAAATTATATTCCTCATTAAAAAAAATGGAATAATTCCAATTTTTTTTTCTAAATGATCATTTTTCCAATGAAGTGATAGAACAGTAGCCTAATATAGTTAATGTTTCATTTCAAAAATATGATAAAAATGAAACTGACACTAATAAAAATAGAATATTGAATAGCAAGACATGAAGTTTATGATAAAGAATCATCACGTCAACAAATAAATTAATGTGGTGAGAGAGATTTAGTGGATTGATTTAAGGAGAATGAGGGGTAATTTAATGCTTTAGGATTAAAATTAGGGATCTAAGGGGTTAGAATTCAACAACTAATTATTTTGGTTAGACCCTATATCAATGGATTTAGAGAACATATTTTTTTTCATGTTTCTATTATTATTATTTTTGAAATCTCTTTGTATATGTACTAGTATATACATGTTTAAAAAACAATAAATATATAATAATAAGTATAACCCACATTTTTAGTAGTGTACATAAATGAAAATTCACCTTTTTGTCTATATTTATCAATATAAATATAATTCCCCATGTTACATAGTTAGATTTATTTTGTAGTCTTGTGTATCTTTTAGATCATCAATCAACATGGCCAATGAGTTTTGATAAAACTAAAATTCACTACAATAAGAAGATGTTGATATTAAGAACTATTGCCCCTGTTTATATGATATAATATGAGTATAGAATATCCCTATTTACATATGATTGATTTCATTTTAATAATAATGATGCTATCACAATATAATTTTCATAGACCCAAGAGGCCTATAGACACTCAACCTCTAATGGAGATGATGAAAACAAACTATTGGATACACCATCTATCTTTGGGAAAGGTGCCTCTACAACTGTTATTGAATAAAGGCTAGTGTGGTTTGGTATTAAAGAAAACCCATGACATTATCTAACCAATGAAACTATTAATCTCATGTTTAAGGTACAATACAATGTTTTTAACAAGCAATACTAGGATATGTATTCCTAGAATTATATAGATATTCAATTATTTGATAATTTTTTAGCCTTTTATTTCCCAATATCACTATCTAACCACTATAGTTTCAAATTTGATGCGATGAGGATACATCCAACTCATGGTCTTTTTTGTAATCCAAATTTGATAAGTTTTTCATGGTAGAAATAAATTTTGAGGAGAAATATCACAGAACTCTCACCATCATTGACCATGTCAAGTAAAATAATCAAAAAATAAGGGTCTATATTTTATTTTTAGAACTCAAGCATATATTCCCAATGGATGACTCTCCCTTCCAAATCATAGAAATTTTAATCAACGAAACCAATCTCTTCTAATGAATATATTTTATTTATGAGTATTCCAGATATTATAGGATTTTAATTAATTTAGATGATGAATAATAAACTCCCATAAAGTAACACCAAGTAATATATTTCTATAAAGGATTCATTTTAGTATCAACAATACTAGATCCACTTATCAATGAGTAATTTAAAATATATTCAAAATAATTCAAATAAAAACCATGGAGTGTTATATTTTTTTTTATAACATAATTTCAATTTTTATATAATATTTATGATTTTTCAGAGTAATTACCCAAAAAATTGTCATGATACATAAAAAATAATCAAAATGTTTATATTCTTAGTGACCTCTAGGATATTGGTTTTACCATTTCATCTCCAGCATGAACTTGAAGTCTATTATTTAAGTTTTAATGTCAATACTGAATTCGTAGAGAGTTTAGTGGCCTTACAAAAAGCCTCTTCTATATCATGTGATACATTGATATACTCATTTAATAATGTATTTCATTAAAAATATTGATATTTAATAGTGTAACATACCAATGTAATGTGGGATAAAATAACTATTTTTATAGCCTCAAGTAAAACATTTTATGTCTTCCAGTCCTAATGTTGCATGTTAAATGAAAACCTCTAATCATCTATGTAAAAACTATGGATCTGTTTCATGGTGCCATCCTACTTTGAAAAATGATAAAAGAAAATAAAATACTGTTTATAATATCATTTAAACAATTTTGGAGGCTAATGGTTGAAAACCCTATTGAGAATATATTTTTTTCTCAGATATTTTTTGTGAAAAAGTTACACCTCTATCAATGATATAATGGGATTATTCTAATCTCTTATATGGATCCGATAAAATTTATCCTTGGTTTTCCACCAATGATAAAATTATTAGGGTGATGATACATAATCCTTCAATAATTTGATATAAATTTTTTCCCAAAGAAGAAACATAGGGGAATATAATGGAAATTTAATTATATACACACCCCTCCTAGAAGGAGTCACTACTGGCCAATTAAATTCTTGAAAAAAGGATTTATCTATATTGATGATTCGGATTCCTCGAACATGTACTTCAATAATGCTTCTCAAAGTAAAATTTTGAATCCGATAAAAGTCTCAAGGCCCAACCAATTTATTATGGTGATTTTTATTGTACTAGTTGTAGAACTATATCATTACTCTTTCCGCCTCTAAAAAGGTGGAACCAATAATGTGGTAGAGTACTAAATCCTCTTCAAATGTTGAAAAATATGCATATAGATATCCACAATAATATTGAACATCAACGGAATCTATGTTTTAGTTAATTATAAATAACTATAGATATTTTTCTATCAAAAATTAATAATTGATAGATCTACCTTATTACATAAGGTTGTTAATGGTATAATTTTCTTTAACACCAATACAATCCTATGTTACACACTTTCATAATTATCGAATAGATTCCATAACAAATATATCCTTTTTCATAAAAGCTAGGATGAAATAATTTTGAATATCAAATGATTAAGATTTATTCTCTCATTCATCAAAAAATAAAAGAAATCAATTAGGTCAATATCACTTTGGGTGAAACTGGACCTTCATCAGAGTTAACAGATACAATGATAAAATAAATGTCTCTAACATGTATACCTTTATTACATGACACATTCACAAGAGAAATATATAAAATTTCATGTTCATTATGATCATCAATTTTAATTCATTATACTGGATAAAATATCCATAACATCTATTATAAATGGGTCTTTCATAGGGTCATTTTCTAGTCCATCAAAGAAGACGAAATTATTATTCTAACATAAGAGGCCATTTCTAGTATGTGTGGAACACATCAGATTGGAAGAAATACCTCAAATAAAATATTAATGTGTGGATATTTTTATCACAACTATAATTAATTTATAAGTGTCAAATGTTTCTGGTATATGACAATTTTATTCATAAACCCTTATATTATCATCAAGATACAATTTACTCCTAGATATTTTCAGAATGTGGAATAGATGTTCTGGGACCATACCCTCTAAAAACCTATAGGTTGTTTGTTTTCTTCTATATTACCAATGTATTCTTTTCAAAATGGGTTGATATGTAACTTTTAAGAGAATTTAGAACAAATTATGTGATTATTTCATGTGGTTAAAAATAATTAATGGATTTAGAGTACATAAAAATTATTAATAGAGATTATTGTATTAACATATGTGAATCAATGATAAAATTTTTATATTCAATTTAAAATTTAAAAGAGATATTACCTAAATCCTTGTGTATATATATATATATTATATATAAGAAATTTATTATTGGATGAAAAGTATTATTTTAATAAATATTAAATCAGTGCATGATTCTTTTAGAAAATTAATAATATGTTGTCATTTAGTTTTCCGCCCACTTAAGATATCATTTACTGAATTCGTCTAAAAAGACAAAATGAGTGGGGGGTTTTATATATTCATTCACATTGTGCTTGAGTTGGGTAAAAAATAATATACTAATTAATTATAAATTCATGAATAAATATATTTGTCTAAGAAGTGTTCTAATTTTTTTTGATGTCACTATCATTCAATTAAGGTATTGGATTTTTGTCGATGTCTATTTGGACTATAATCCTAGAGACTCAAAGCTCTCTACATTTTCCATATTTTAAATGATATGCTAGAAAATCATGAATAAAAGAATAATAAAATATGATTATTTAATGATTCAACAGTACCCATAAAAACAATATGGTCGTGAGATTCCATTTGTATATAACAAAGTAACCTTTATTAAAACCAGATGATGTAAATTTAAGATAATGAAATGGATAACACTGTGTATGGTACACATTTTTAAAACAATATTATTTATTTCCATTTCATATGCAGTTTTATATTTCATGTAAGGGTGATCCTCAGAAAACAATTTTAATCACTTATTCCTTATCTAATAATCATTATAAGACTCATTTGAAACAATTAATTACTATTAGTGGGATATATTACTTCACATCTATGAAAGGATTAATTTATATTAATAAGAAATAAAAAATGAGCATCACTATTTAGGTTTCTCATGAATATAGAAGGTGGGTTTACCCATACAAAGTTAGCCTACAAAAAGGTAATATATGCACTAGATTTTGTATAGGTAACTAGTGTGTTACCTATACATGACAGGTAGTTTAAAATTAGTTGACTTCTTTATGTCTATGTAAATGTAACTAATGATTTACCATTACATTAAGGATTTCACATAAAAGTAATGTTGTGTTTCATAGGCTCACATATATGTAAATAAGGTTCTACCTAATGGACTTTGATTTTTACCTTTATGGAGCATAATAAAATGTAATTTTAACATTATTTAGGATATTTATACATAATTTTCACCCTATCCACCTTTACATATCTAGTTTTAGATTAATTACTTAATGTTACTACCATGTTTTCGTCATTTTTATAAGGGTTGTTGACACATTACCACGGTGAAACAAGAGGAATACCCATAAAAATAATTAATAGAACTAGATATACCTATAATAGACTTTTCCTAAATAGTAATACCCATACGAAGAGAGTCAATTTGAGCGTCTAATTAGTTTCCTCTCATGTGAAATATGTATTCTCCATAAGGGTAAACATTATTATTTTCAAATTTTTAAAATTTGGAATGAACATATACAATGATTTAAAAACTAATGTTTATAAATTATTATAAAATATATTTTGGGTGTATTTATTAAATATTAATGGGTTAATTTATTAATTTATTATAAAAGGTTTATAATTAATCAATAATTTTTAAGAAACATCTACTATTAAGTTTTCTATAAATTTTAAATGTTAATATATATTTAAGATAAATTATATTTAATGAGTTATGCTCTATAAATAATTTTTTTTAAATCTTAAGTCATAATTTATAATGTGTAATAAGTTATTAAATAAGTTTAAAATATAATATAATATGTATATATATTTAAAATATGAATGTTTCATTTTTTTAAAATTTCAAAATAAAATGGGGCCATATTTTGATATTATTTAAGCCACCTAAAAAAATGTTTTTAAGAATGATATTATAAGTTTTTAAAGAACATTTAATTTAATGATACTAATATTATGTAAAATTATTATATAATTGGGAAAAAATTAATTTTTTAATAATTCATAAAAAATAGATTATTTAAAATTAAAATTCTTTATAATTTTGGAAATTTTAGAGTTCATTCAATATTTAATATCAATTTTTTATATTCAAAATAATTGAATTTACCAAATATTTAATTTTAATTATAAAAGAATTTATAGTTAAATTTTATTATTGAAATATTCTTGAATGATTATCACAGGGTTAAATATTTGAATAATTATTTTATTTATAATTGTATTCCACACTATATTCATGTACAATAATTTTTTTATGAAATTTGAATATTGTGTTTGTGAAAATATATATAATAAATTTCTTATAGGAATGATCCATTTATTTTCATTCTAGGAATGAATCCATATTGAATTTTTTTTCATCGACCTTACAATAAAATTTAGTTATGGAATATAGTTTATGAATATTAGGTCTTATAGTTAGGATGAATTTTATTTTCTCTTTAGTAAATTATCTCCGGGTGGAGATACTTAGGGTTGGACTATCGCGTTATCAAGAGGCATATTCCCTGTATGTCCTTGTGAATGAGGTCAACTATTTTTTCTAAGATTAATCTTGTAGAGATTTACAATCTCATATAACATTATGACATTAAATAAAGTCTTCATATACCTTATTCATATGATGGAATAAAATTTTAAAAAGATACATGACTTATAATGTTGGGTTTGTAACATATAATTATGGGTTATGTAATGCGCTACACATGAATATTGTTTAAACATATTGACTTGATGAAAATAATTATATTCATGAATAAGATCGTTGAAATCCTGAATATATAAATTTAATAACATTAGATATGATGGTGTGATGTAAATGCACTTAAAATACTATGATTTATAATTCTTACCAAGAGGAACATGAAAATACCTCATTCATCCAACTAGGTAGGTCATGACAATTATATGACCCACTATAATACCTTTTACAAGTAAATAATGTATAAGTAACACTAAATCATCATAGTATTGGATATTCAAATGTTGGGATCCCCTGGATTGTACTCAATTATCTTGTTATTTGTGTTTTATTTTGGCTACACTAAATGTGAGACCCTAATATGCTTACGTTACAAGTAGAATAGTGTTTATTTTATCCATATAATGGATTTGACAATGCTTTTTCGCATCAACTATCAAGTATTCATATATGGTATGATTGGGATGATTCCCTACCTAAACTGTTATGTGGTGAGAGGGATTCCATTGTTTACTCATTACTAAGTGAAATATAGATATTGGGTTACTAATTGTATGATGTAAAATTGGTCATCCTTTTAGTGGGATACCATTTAATCAAGTTGTTTACTAAATGGATAATGGTGAATGGTTCTCATATGATATAGGCTTCTGTTACAGATAATAGAATCACCACAATCATACTATATTCTGAAATTAATCCCTCAATGTAATGATTAATATAAGATAATCCTAGGACTAGTAAGTTATGAAATGTTATTATATCAGTATTTATGAATTAGAAAATTTTATAAAGGAAAAATTCTTTCTCTTAGAAAAATATTTTCTTGAGTAACCTACTACTAAAAGTTTTCATCTAGTGAATCTAGATGTTAATGGATTCAAAATGTAATTCATTCACAGTTTCCAATGTATTGGATAATAATGACCAAATGAAAATTAGTATCCACTAATTTACTCAGTATTATTGGGTAAGTATAAGCGTTTAGTAATTTTTGTGTCATATACTCAATAAGATTAAGAAATTAAAATAAAGTTTAAGAAATTGAATATGTAGATGACTAGATTAGAATAGTTTTAACTTAAAAAGTTATTAGTTATAGAAATAAATTCTATTATTCTAAGAGATATATGATATCAATTGTACGTTTTATTAATGTTTGTAAATATATATAATGTAATAAAATAACTACAATTGATTCTTAAATATTTATTTCATGTTGTGGAGAAAATGAATTTCTAGATTTATAACATGGGAACATAAAATGTCAAGAGAATTTTCATTAGGTGTGTTATTTTATATTGTTTAACTATTTAGAATGAAATTCAATAAAATATTTTTAAAATTAAATGATTTGGGAAGTTTTAATATACATAGTTTATGATTTTTCAATCAGTATAACATAAATTATGTGGAAAATATAAAAGAATTTTTATATTTAGGTAATTAATTCTATTTACATCTATGGAAGTGTTATGAGAAGATAGTTAAATTAAAATAATGATTACCCTATATTCTATATGATATGGGAATATAAATAAACTTAAACAATTATGTAATGGTTCTAATGTACTGCATAGAAAAAATAGGTAAAATTTGAAATAAAAATAACAAAATCTGTGTGAAAAGTATAACATTATTTCTATAAGAATATAGTCATGGTTATTAAAATATATGTTTGTCAAGAAGGAAGAGTAAAAATTTAATATGACGGGATTATCCACGATATACTTGAAAGAGTTTATGAAATTCCATGAAAGTTCCATGTAAGGTATGATTATTATGGAAAATAATTCTTTTATTTTGAGGGGTATGTGATACTGAATTTATATTTTAAAAATTATTGTACATATATATGAGCTAAAAGTCATAGTAAGAGTTGACTAGGACTGTATTTTATATTCATTTGATGATGTAAAAAATTACTACATTAAGGATTTAAATGTGAATGATTTTATGAATCTCAAATGAATCTATGTAAAATATGTATATTTCACTCCATTTATCTTATATAATATGGGAATATTTTCCATAAAAACATTTTATAAACAAGTTGTGATTTTTAAATATATATACATGGATAATAATTCAGAAAATTATATATCATGTCTTGAGAAGAATAAATGGATAAAAATATCCTATCCAAGAAAAAATGCTTATCCAAATATTTTTTATAATGTGATGGAATATGTTTCTACCACCCCTCAATAGTATTGTTTAATAAAATATTATTCTCAAATAAATATATTATAAAAACATAGAATACCACATATAATTAATAATGAAAAACTTATTTGTTAATTATTCCAATTGAAAGGAAATAAGTGTTATATAAAAAAGGATTTGTGTGTTATAGAATTATATTAGGAAAGTAATATAGTGTTTAAGAGGATACTGGAAGTATATTTTTACTTAATAGAAGATCATGGACAAGTGATTATTCTAGTTGATATTTAAGGTGAATTTTAATTAATATCCTAAAATAGTTTAGGATGTATCAACAAACACAAATATTAGTGGTCAGTTTCTTTGAAGAAACATGTCTGATTCAATTGAATTACAAGGATACTGATGATGAAATTATAATGTTCTAGTTAGGAAACATTAACATAATGGCATTTTGTGTTTTGAATTTAAGGGGTTTTAATCTGTTCAAGAAGTTGAACTATTATAGATATGGTCACTAAGTCTCATAATATCTCAAACTAGAATAATTTATAGAGTATTTCGCTAAAGAGTTCAGTTGGTAGGTTCTATTAAGTTATCAGAAATAAATGTGATAAGAAATACATTTTATGAATGATGTTATCAAAACCTATGATGTGTAGAAAATACATGGCTAATTTGGCATTATATCAAACATGATATGATAAACCATTTCTCATGTTGGTTTTGTTAAATATTATTAATGGGAATCAAGATATAATAATGTATTATTTTAGAGGGAACCACAATTTTAAAATTTCTTAATGGTTTTTGTATAAATGTGTCCCTATTTATATATATATATATATATATATATATAAATTTCATGATGTTTAATGAGAACTGAACTCTCAAGGTAATACATTGATTTTATCTATAACATATGTTATTCGTTGATTATTATAATTTTTGTATATAAGATATGTTTTGGGTGAGTAAAACTTTCTTCAATAGATATAGTGTACACTCATGTGGTATAAAAAATGAATAGAATTATTTATGTAAGCATAATGGATTGTTAATTATAGCACACTGAGCATCATATAGATGTCTTTGGTATATTAGAAATGCACAAATCATATTTGAGTCCCCTCAACACAGGGTTTGAATAATACATTGAATGGGCTATCATACATTGAAACAGAATATACAAAAATCTATATATTTATTGAGATAATATAGTGGTCATTGTGTATGTTATTGATCATGTCATTGGAATTATATTAATCAAGGGGTGATTTTTTCTCTTGTATGACTAGTATGAAATATAGACCGCTAATTGAGATAAATATGGGAGTGTAAAACCATGTATTATATTTTTACTATTTTTAGGTACTCATAAAGCCCCTTATGATCAGGATTGGGTGGGATTTCATTTAGGTATTCTTTAGTTAAAAATTTAGAAAATTTTGTATGTTCTTGGTATGGGCATGATTGGCACAAGAGTTTCTAAAACTGTGTGCATTGTTAGTGTAAACTATCAATATCAAGATAGTGAGGGTTTTCATAGTTAGAAGACGGTTTGAAAAACCATGTTCCTATTGTGAAGAAACCGTAAATCCCTATATTATGGGGCAAAATGATAGGGAACATGGTGTGTATAACCATGCTCCTCTTCTAGAAAACTGTGTGTACAACTTATAATTAATTTGACGTTTGATAAAAACTTTCATAAACCAATATTTTGAACATCACTTGGGCCTGAATAAATAAAAAAATATTCTAGGTATTTGGAGCTCCCAAGAACAATCATTGGATCCTCCAAATCCCTTCTATGGAAAATCAAAGTGTTAGATCATTGTTCGATCCATTACTTATAAATTTCTTCTTCTTCTTATCTATCCATTGCTCTATTATTATATACTCTATAGGGTTTAATATGTCTACATGTTGTTGGAGGATCTAATCCATGGGGTTTTATATATTGAAAATAATTTTTATTATCAGATCATCATTGTTGACGATCTTTAATGGAGTTTCCAATTTATTACATTATGAATCATGATCCAATGATATTGAAAACCATAAATCAATCAATTAAAATAAATCACTCAATTAAAATTAAATTTCATTCAATTATATTGAAAACCTCATATTTTTTTGTAATTTGAGACTTTGTATTTTATTTGAAATGAAAATTGGTAAAACCCTAAAATTACATTGAATTGGATAATGTTTGTGTAAATTGATTAAAATTTTTAAAATTAAATTTTTGAATATAAATTGTGAAATTGAATTTTCAAATTGATTTATGGAATTTATCTCAAATTTTTATTTGATAAAAATGGATTAGATTGTTTTTATAGAAAAATGGTGGGGGTTATCATAGAAAAAGGTACGACCTGATTAAAAACTCATTTTTCTTTTTTATTGTCATAAGAGAACATAAAATAATAGGTGGCTAGTGATTTATTTGGGATAATAATGCTCGGATAAAATTTACCTATGAACAAATTGACTCTTTTTAACTCTAACATAGTATTTTTAGAATTTCTTATCCTAGGTGAGATGTTGGTTAGTCCTATTTGGCTAGTATCATAGGGATGTGTGTGAACATTTCCATTTCTATTATACAAGTGTCTAAGGATCCCATAACCTTGAACTATCGTACCACTTGGAAGATGATCATGTTGGTCATTGTTAATGTTTTAATATATATTCCATTATTTGTATACATTTTTACACAAGAATTGTGAATTTATAAAAACTATATTATATAAATTAATTATTTATACATTTATTTAATGTATTTCCATCTTATGAATGTAAAACATAATTCATTTTAAAAATCCTTTTGAAATTTCATATTTGGTTATTTAAAATTGAATAATTTATTTGGTTAATTAATTTTGTAATCTTAATATTGAATCCTTCGTGATTCCCTACAACAATAATTTCTCACACACTACCTATACCTTTGGGAATTTTTGGATTTCCTCTAACTAGGTTTGAGAAAGGGGTAAGCACTGCTTGGATGTTGTAGTTTCTATTGATATTTGGGATTAGGATGTTGTGTTAATTGGGATGTGGGTTGTTTTTATGCCATTTTTTTGCTACATTGTTGTTTTAATTTTGGTTTTTTATAACTATTTGAATTACGACAGAATTCCCCATTTTGAGTTTTCTTTTGTGAATAATGAATTGTCTCTCATGCTTCTATTGTGTTTCTCGGAAACTTATTCCCATGTTCATATTGTATGACTCAAGGTGCTCATCAACAATGTAACAGGATTGAGAAATAATTTTGATCTATATTCAGAAAATCTCGGTTATCAGGGTACCAGAGTTTTAGGGATGGTTCGTGACAATGGTTAATTAGAGTGTCAGGTTAATTATGTTTCCTTGATGTCAGTGTGAAGTTGTGTAATATTATCAGTATTTATGAGGTATTTATGACTGAGTGCAAGCCCATCTCCTAATGTAATGTTTTTAAGTCAATAGTGGTGGTTTGGTAAGTGCGCCATATGGATTAGTTCTATTATTTCCCCTACATTTGATTTAGAAAATAAGAAATAAAATTCTTGTTAATCTATATATTGGGATTAATTTCCCATGCTTCTCTATTTGAGTGTTGATATTTTGTCTTAAATGTTGTATACAAATGTTTTATAATGTCATCCGTATAATAAGACATGTTATATGAATCAAAGATGAAGATACAAATGAACCATAGGTAATAAATCCTTTCTTGGAGCCAAATATGGCTGATGTTATCATGATTGTTGTCTATTCTCTAGGACAGACAGACACACTAGTTCCAATTTAGGCTCCAGTTATGGAACCTCAAAGGGACGTACTCCGAGATCATGCTAAAGAGTTATTTTGATAGAATATACCACTATTTAAATTGTCAAATTATCCTCAATCAGCTGAGGATTGATTAATTTGGATTGAGAACCTGTTTGATTTTTTGGAAACAATTTCCAAGATCAATGTGAAGTGTTCCACTTTTGTGATGGAGGGATGAAGTAGGAGATGGTATGGCTTGATAGTGATGAAAAAACTCATGATGGATTAGAGTGGAATGAAATAAAATTTATCTTCACCAACATGTTATATCTATTGTTGATGGTGATAGATATAAATATTGATTTCATAAAACCTATCGAGGATAACAAGACCATGATAGAATGTGAAAATAGATTTAATGAGATCATGCAGTTTTCACCTATGATTTTTTCAAATGAGAAGACGAAGGATCGACAATTTGAGATGGTAATTTGACCTAAAATTAATTATATTGTTTTTCTTTCTGAATCTACTTTGTTATTAAGATGTGATGGATAGAGCGTTAATGGCCAAGATAAAACTAGCTGGTAAGTTATGGATTTTTGGAGTTTTGTTTCTCTTAGTGGTAGTTCTATGTGTTCCCATACAGTAAATAAGAATAATGAGGATTCTCATAGTAGTTATCCTTAGAAGATATTTTCTATACCTCCCATAGTTCTAAGAGTAATCCAATTGATATGTTACCATGGTGGAAATACATGGCATTATAAATGGGTGTTCACCAAGGAACCCATGGTACGTGGTTCCTGTGGATACTCATGCCACTTATAGAAGTTATTCCAAATCTATTATACCCTAATTTGTTTCATAAAATCATTAGTTCCGAATAAAAATATGATGAAATCATATGATTCCTGAGAAAAGGGGTTCCAGCCAAAGACATACAGAATAAAGCTTATTCTTGTAGTAAAATAGTCTATAGATGAAGCAGATATGGGTTCGGTGAGTTTGAGAGGTAAAATCACAATAAATTATTCGTTAGTAACAAAATTATTTTATTATGGTGTTTCTCATTGATTTATTTCAACCCATATTTTAAATTTTCTAAATCATTATATAGATCTCTTAACATATGTGATGGATATTACTACGTCCCTCAAAATGAAGAGAGGGAAGGGTATCTGTACTCTAACATTGTTTGTCTCGTTATCAGACATTGATATTGATTGGGATTTTCTATTTCATGAGGTGAAATCACATGATGCCAGTTTTTGGGATGGATTAGGTTTCTGCCAATAAATATTAGATCAATTTTTCTTCTAGATGGGTCCTCATTACTACACGCAATGGGGCATGTCATGTAATTCAAGGAGAATGTGACATGAGGTTGATTAGAGATATACATTTTTATCTAGGGTTTGGGAAAGTGATATTAGTGTATTTTTCTATAGTGAGAAAACATGAGTGGAGATCTCTCTCAATTTTTCATCAAATCTCATTTTTTATGAATTCTCTATTATTCCCTTGGTAAGGAAGGTGGAGTTTTATATTTATATATTTTTTTGTACTCAAATAGTGTCTATTCCATCAAATAAAAATGAATCTGTTGAAATGAAATATTTTATGACTTAGTAGGATGATATTTTTGAAAAATGATTCATACGACCAATTTTATCACCTTGAACATCAACTATTCTATTAGAAAATAATGTTGATGTGTCACTTCACCTCTATGTCGATTACCAAAAAATCAATAGATTCATAATAAACAAAAAGTATATATTACCAAGGGTTGATGATCAGTTTGATTAGTTGAAAGAGTCAATGTGGGTTTCTAGGATTGATATTTGATTTGGATTTCATCATTTATGAATAAACATATATTCTATTTATAAAATTAACCTCCAGAGTATGTGAAACCAAATATGAGAACCTCTTCATGTCATTTTGTCTAACCAATCCTCAAGAAATTTTTATGGATTTATAGTAAATGATCTTCCTTGAGTATCATTATAAACCTGTGGTCATATTTTTGTTTAAAATAAACAATTAATCTATTTCCAAGAGGTATAATGATTTTTATTTGATAATAGTTTTATAATTGTTGAGAAATCACTGAATTTATTTCAAGCAGTCGAAATGTGCTTTATGGATTCAGGAATTGATTTTCATGGGACAAGTGGTTTTAAAACATGGTATTTCACATGATCATGAAAATGTGAAATATATTATGACACAGGAACAACAATAAAACATTTTCAATATTCCTAGGTTTCTTGGTTTAATTGGGTATTATTGAAAATTTGAAAATGACTTTTCCATGTAATCTTATTTGATGACTGTTTGAACTCATTAGGGAGTAAGGATTTCATTTGATAATAAATGTAAGAATTATTTTTTTTATCTGAAACTTATACTGAATACTAAGCTGGTGTTGACACTTCCAAAGGTTGGGCATGTCTCTGTGGTCTTCTATGATGCATCAAGATCATGTTTGGGGTGCGTTCTAATGTTGGAAAATCATTCCATTGCATATAGATCTCAATGATTTTTGACATGTGAGAATAATTATCCACCCCAATACCATCAACATGAAGATATTATAGATGAAATTAGAAGTTTGAATAATTACCTATATAGATAAATTGTTTCTATGTATTCTTAGAAAAAATCATGAGTTATATCTTATCTAAAAAAGTCCTAAATTTATGACAGAGGTGATGAGTGTAATACCATGAATCTTTTGAATTTGAAATCACATATACCATGGGTAAAGGGAATGTCATCGTAGATTTTTTAAGAAGGATAATTCTTCCCCATGCCTTGAAATAATCCTTAGAAGAGTGGATATTGATGGCTCACTTTTCATAGTTCTAGACAAGAGTCTGGGAACCATGGGCCGAGGTTTTATTGGCAAGTGTTTAGTCGAGATACACTCTTCTGGATAAAATTCATCAAGAAAAACAGCTCGATGATGAGTTTTCTAGCATTAGAGACATTTTTTATGGTAGGGAGACCATTTCAAAGTGGTCACTCACCCAGAAGGAAAATCTGTATTATAGAAATAATTTTTTTAAAACTTTTATTAATCAAGAAAGCTATGATATGAGGTTTCTATAATTCAATTGGGAAGTGCACCCAAGAACCAAAAATTTGTTTTATGACATGAATTGATGATTATGGTGTTTATGTATGAGATGAGGAATTACTGATTTTGCATCTCACTGTTATATGTGAAAGAAGGGCATGGACGAGTACCAAAAACCTTTGGGATTACTTCATCCACTTCTAGTGTTGTCTTGGAAGTGAGATATGATCTCTATGGATATTGCGGTTGGGGTTCCTCATGCATGGAGAAATAATAATGTGATATAGTTTGTGGTAGATAGGATTAAAAAATCAGCTCAATTTATACTCATTCATGATACACCCAATGTTAAGGAGATGAAAATTTTCTATGTGAAAGAGATTATTCATTTTCATCAAGTTACATCTTCTATAGTCTTCGATCAATATCCCCAGTTCAGTTATCATTTTTTTGGAGTGAAAATCAGTAGGAACAAGGATCTCACTTTTGTCTGAGCATGGGAAAACATCCGTAGATGGATGAAAAAGAAGAAAGAGGTATAAAAATACCTTAAGATATTCTTTGTGCCCGTGTTCTTTACATTATGGATGCCTATGATTGAAATCTATTATAGTTTTATTATTAATAAAATATTTAGCAATCCATGATAAATATGGATCCTTTTGAGGAACTTTTTCGCTAGCCTTTTAAATATAAATTCAATTGGTCAGAGAAGGGAGAATGTTCCTTGTTTGGACTGACAGTGTTTCAAGAAATGATGAAAAAACATTAGTTGATTCATCAGATAATGTTGACAGAAAATAGCTAGTATAAGTCATACAATGGTAATCATCACGTAATATTGAAGTTTTCAGTTGGGGACCATAAATTCTTGAATGTTTCTGCTCGATAGGGTCATTGAGTACTTGAGAAGAAAGGGAATCTTTCTCCCCATTTTGGGGAATTTTTTGTTAATTTTGGATGAGGGAAATGTTTCTTAAAATCTAGAACTTATTCCTTAACTAACATTTATACCCAACATGTTTCATGTATCATAGATATGAATGTACTTATCTGATCCATCTCATGTCCTGAGCTGGATTGATCTTGATGTCAAGCCTGATTATTCTGTGACTATAAATATGGTAAAGATAATTGATTCTAAAACCAAGGTACTCTGTGGGAGGATGAAAACTTTTGTTTGAGTGTTATAGAATCATTGTTCTAATACTCATGAGATGTAAGATAGAGTGGAACTGATGAGGGAGTAGTGTATTATCCTTTTGACATAGAAGCTTCTTAGATGGACTTCAAGGGACAAAAGGTTTCCATTCTGGGGAGGTTATAACATGATGTTTATATTTTTAGGTACTACTATTATTTTTTTGACTATTCTTTTGTTGAGATTAATTTACAGATTCTTTGGGAGAGAATTTGGAAAATTTGGATGGTTTTGGGTTGTGCACAATTCACACACAATTTTCCAAAACTAGGTTTCCTACTAGTTTAGACAAAGAAAACAAATATATTGATGGTTTTCAATGTTGGTTCACAGTGTTAAAAATTATATACCGACCTAGAATAAACTGTGTAAGCTTACAAAATGGGGCAGATAGTTAGGGTGCATAGTTTTTCTAAACATGTGGCCCTTTCCAAAAAACCATGTTCACATATTTTAAGTAATCAGAAAATGGATAAAAAATTTTATGAACACCTATTTTGACCCCTGATATGGCCTTACTCACCATTACAAAAAATCCAAGGTCTTCAGAGCTACTAGTAACTAATTCTGGATCCTCCAATTCCCTTACAAGTTGAATCAAAATGTGATGAGTTTTATTCAATAATTTTCTAGTAAGTTTCCACTTACAGTTATATATCTTCCACTCCCTTATTTTTGTATCTTAAGTGTTTAATAGATCTATGTATTGTTAGAAGATCTTTTTTTTGTTATTTAGGATCCTGAGTCTAGTATTGAATCCTAGTTCTTCTTTACTAATGTTCTTATTAGATATTATTATTTAAATATTTGTGACACATGATCTCTTTTCCAATGGTAGGTTGTGTTTTTTTTTATGATGGTAACATTATTTATACCAAAACTTCTTTATTTTATTTAAATTAATTTCAAATATATTGTAACAACCTATATTTTTTTGTAAATTTTGAATTTGGATTCAATTTTCCATGAGAATTGGTGAAAACCCTAAATTATTTTGAATAGGGGTGCATTTGTGGATATTAATTGAAATTTATAATATTAAATTATGAAATTTAAATTGTAAATTTTTTTTTGGAATTGATTTAAAATTTTTATTTTTTGGAAATATGGATCCAATTATTTTTTTATAAACCCATTGGTATTATCTTGAAAAAAGTATGATTTGATTAGAAAACAATTTTGGGTTTTAAATGGAAACTAAAATATTAAAATGGACAAACATTTATGAATTATATTTTGACCATCATTGATATAAATTACCTATTATAGATTGTTATTAGAGAACATGGAAGCCTAGAAATTTGGGGGGAAATTTTAAGAAAACTCATTAGGTTGGAATTTCCCTATTAATAGATGGGTTCCTTACAACTATAACATAAAAATATTGGAAGATATTATCCCCAATGGGATGTTTGTTAGTACTCTTTGACCAGGGTCAAAGGGACGTGTGTTCACATTTCCACTTTCTTTTTCTAATTGTTCGAGGATCCCATAACCTTGAATTATCAAAACTCTTAGCTGATGTCCATGTCGCTGGTTGTTAATGTTTTTCTATATATTCTATGTTTTTAAAACTAATTTACACACGCCTTGTGAAATGATATAAACTGTTTTATATAAAAATATTTATTTAAAATGTTTTTAATCCATTTTTAATGTATTTCCAAAATTTTAAATGTAATGAATAATTTTTTAATAATTATTTTTAAATGAAAAATCTATTTATATAATATTGAAATATTTAATTTGCTAATTAATTGTGGAATCTTATTATGGAATTATTGGTGAGACAATTAGGAGGTGGTAGTTGTTATTTAGTTTTGGTCTTGGAGTGTTGTGTCCATTGGGATGTGGGTTGTCTATCTCCCTGTTTTATGGTAATTTTCTATTGTACTTTGTGTTGTTTATACCTATTTTAATTCTGGAATAATACTTCCAATAGATATTTCTTTTGTTCATATAGACCTGTATCTATTTATTCTGTAGTTCTTGTGGAAAATTTTTAACCTCTTTCGTATTGTATGAATCAATGAGATATTCTAAAAAATTTGGGAATTATGAATTCCATTGGGGATATGATAGGACCATCTTGGTCATTTGGGTACCAAGGTATTTATGCTGGTTTGTGAGAAACCACACTTAGATATAGTATATCTATCTAGATATGGGACATGGGAGGTTATAATCAATAAGGATGAATGAAATGTAATGTATTCATTGATATGATTATTATAAAATAAGATAATCAAGAATTTATGAGTATGTGATACATGATTTCAAGATTAATGTCCCATAGTCACTCAATGTATTAGAACAATTGGAAATATGATAATGAAAATTTGCGTATGATAAAAACTAGTAGACATTGGTATAAGGATACATGTGTTCAATTGAGATTAGTCCAAATCCATTTATATTTTCAACAACATTGTCTCCTTTCATGTTTACACTATTTAGAAACATGTATAATTCCAAATATTTTTAGCTATTTTTAATTATATACTATCCCATGGGGTCACAAATTGTTATTTTCTAAATGTGGATATAGTTCGACTCAAATAGATAATTTAAAATGTTTTACTATTATTATAAAAGTGTTTTGGATTAGTATTCACAAGGTTTTTCATTCTCGAAGTATGTAAACCATGATGTAAGTAATAGTATCATGGAAAACAATTGAAAAAACATTCAATAAACAAAAAGGTTGTCACCCAAAACATTACATTAACATGGAATGGTAAATAAATTGGTATTATATAGTCATAAATGAATCATATATGATATCATTAATATTATTATGATTATGGTATAAGTTAATAATGTGTTTAAAACCACCTTACATGATCTTTAGAAATGTATGTATGGAATCAGACCTAAGGTAATGGATTTTTTCACACATTTAATTTTAACAGACACATGCATCATAGAAAACTTATTTCTTCTATATGGTTTATAAACTTCTAATGAATGTATTTTATGATTCTTAACTATATTATTATTGTATTCTCTTGTGGATATAATTTCCGTTTGTATTTTTATCTTCCACATCCATGTTTCATAATAAATATATTAGAAAATAGTTTTTCAATTCTTATAAAAAATTTTAAAGCCATTTTTACCCATGTATGAATTTTCATTAAACAGTATGAAAGGAATCAATTTCTATTTTCATAATTATTTACATTTATAATTTTCTTGAAAAAGTATGAGAGTAATGTTTTTAACATATATAGAATGAATAGATTTTGGCACCTTTAGGATGCAATATTACCTTGAATCTTCCCTTACAAAATTAAAATTTTGTTTTCACATAAAATGTTTTATTTTGAAATTACACAACATTTTGAGGAAAGTAAATGATTTCAATGAAGAAAGGATAATTTTCTCAAGAACTTTTTAAATTATTTTTCATGATTAATTTATATTTTTTCAAAACGGTTTCATAGAAATCATTTTTGAAAATGTTTTTTGTTTCGAAAAATGATTTTAAAGAAATTATGTGTTAAATATGATATTTCAATATCAAACCTAATCTTCGATGAAATACTGTATAATAGTTTAGTAATAACACTCTTATTCTTTATTGGAATGGATTATGTATTGATGGCATGATGTTTAAGAGTCCCTATTATATTTTTTGGTTATGATTTTGAGGAAATGATTATGAAACCTATATCTTTTCCAAAGGTCATGATATGATTACATATTTATGAAACCCATTCCCTTATAATGGTTATGATATTATTTTTTATGATCTTATGGAACATGAATATATTATTTCATTATGAGATGGGTGTGACCTACACCTTCCTTTAATGCATTAAATAAAGATTCATATCTCATCTGATAAACACAAAGGACATTGTCTGCCAAGATGGTTATGAGAGTGAACCTTGACTACCTTGATGGTCATGGGACTGAACCATGACTAGAAATATAGTTATTGTATTTAACCCTAACTACTAAGATGGTATGGGGATTAAACCCATACTTCTAAGATGGCCTTGGTAGCGATGGATTTCCTACCATTGAAAACATTTTATATGTTTATGCGTCGACCAAAAATTCCATTACATATTCTTACATTATGATTTCATAGATTATGTTATTTATTTCAAGATGATTCATATCTTATGAACTAGCAATATTTATGCCACGATTTCTATTTATGATCATTAATAGGCAGGGTATGACTGAAAATTATTATTTTTATTATTTCAAACACTTTTAAGGAAAAAGTGAGAAACTGTGTGTTCAACCACTCATAAAGATAAAACTTCAATTGAAGAAAAATTTAATTCTACAATAATTATTATCTGAAAAGAATTTCTAAGTGATATTTGATATGTGAAAGGGGGTTTATCCATTATCTTATCCCCAAACAGGAAGGACAACTTATCCAAGGACAAGATGTAGTCCTTAAGGATGATCTTCCCATTGTTGAATCCCACATAAAGAATCATTTCCTACTTATCGATCCATGTATATTTATTCTCATTGATATCTGCCCTTAATGTACTCCCCATCATTTTAGTAACATCATTTTTAGTTCCATTGAGTAATATAAAATCCTCATCCACTTCTTCTTCCATGCTGAAAAGAAATTACAAGGGTTATTCAAACACACCCCCTGACTTCCTTTGGAAAGTAGAATCATTATCTATCTACATTCCTTTCAATTTATTTTCTGATCAAGTCTATAATAGAGTAGGTAAATAGGATTAATCATTCGGCTCTTTAATAATTCCCATCCGAATATTATTTATCATCGGGATCAAAGGTCTAGTTCCTATAGAAAAACTGGAACTGTCTTCAATGGACTCAGTCTAACAGACCCAGTCATTAGGACCATCTACTTGGAATGATTCATATTGGTCAATATTCAATCCTTTTATAGTAAATCCTTAAAATCTCTATCCTAGTTAAAATGAAGGTATTGTTATTGGATTTTATCCCCCTTTATTTCCAAATGTTCCCTGTTTCACCATAGCATGGGTAACCCCTTCAGTCCCTCCTTAATTGAGGCACCACTACCAGCTCTTAGGACCTAAGAAACAGAAGCTGAATAAGATGATGATGGATCTAAGGGTGTCGAAAACAGAGTGGATGTTTCAGAAATCTTTCCCAGACCACCATTTTTGGGGAATCCCAATTCATATGGAAATCATATGACCATTTGAAGAGTAGAAAATATGATCCATCAAAGGTGCGGGGTGTGATTGATTAGGCAAGGATCATGTCATCCTAATATTCTAACTAAATGATAATGTTATTTGAATATAGTATCCCTACTATTTAATGTTCCACCGGAATCCATGATTCGAAGATTGGACCATCAAAGAAATCCAATGAAGGAAGAAAATATTTGAATCACAGAACCAACATCAGATGCATTAAAGGGGATTTGTATGTGAATTACAAAGTATAAATTGATTGTTGAGGGGATCTATCAAAACATTCGAGACCCTTATGTCTTAGAAAAATTGGAGAGAAGGTGGGTAAAAAATCCGGATTAGATAAGGGAATTCAAGGAGGAGGTAGATTACCAGTAAGAGGTGGAAGAGGACCCTCCCCCTTTAAGGGGGAGGGACGGGTATGACACACATTAATACCTAGGGCATGATCAAGATTCAACTAAGAAGCTATGATTTGATGTCCCTAAATCTCCAATTTTTGATTTCTCCCAAACGTGTTGGGTATGATCTTCTATTTCCATGATCATGTTAACTTACCCTTATTCAGATGGTTATGTTTATATGTATCACTTGTTTACCCTTACTAAGCATTTTAGATAACCCATTTTATTATGTTTTATTTTCCCCCAGGATATAAATAATTATTTTATTGAGTGGTAATAATGGGAAATATCGGTTTGGGAGATGTTTAAGATCTTTTACTGAATTAGAATAATGTGTTCCTTGTTTCAAAAAGAACTAAACTAATATAGAATTTGGGAGTGTGTTTGTGCAATGTATAGAGTATTATACAAAAGTGATGTAATGTTTATGTACATTATGAATGGGGTGTTATAGTTGGTATTAAAGAAAAGGGTTAGTCAACTATTGGAAACTAAGATGAGAAAACTATTGTTTTATACGTTGATATATTTCTAAAGATATGTCTTGGGATGTATCTAAGGATTAGTCTAAAGATGAGTTAAAGTTTAAGAAAATGTCTTGTAAGTTTTTTAAAGGATATAGTGAGTGGTTTCCAATAATTATATCCATGTATAGATACTACACGTTAATGTGGATCAGAAATAGATATACCTAGGGTAACAAATCTGACAAGGTGAATCAGGCCTAACTTGACCTATCCTGGTACACGACAATGAGACTTCTTGAAAACCCGACATGACACTCCTAAGGGATATTATTTAGGATTCACAAACTCATTAAAAATCATCATGAAGTATTTTAACAAAATTTATATATGAATGACCTTGGATAAACCTATGTTTTCATATATTAAATAATTATCTGTTTTGATTTACATATCTTATAAGTGATTTTTTCTTGACTATATTGTTTTCCATTATGACAAGTGTTTCTCACCCTAGGCATTCTAGTTTTATCCAATGGAGTGAACTTGAAGGAATGCAGTCTGAATTTAATGTTTCATATTTCGATACTATAAGAATTATACAAATTGATGTCCTAAGTGTAAACCTTATGAAGAGAAACAGGAAGGTGGTATGAGTATTGGATTTACTTAATTGTATATGCTATCGAATTAAAATATTATGTTCTTTAAATCTTCATTTATATGGAAATTGTTTGTAGAAAAAATTATCTACTAATTTTCAAGAATTTGTGAAATAATTCTGATTAAATATATAACAGATTTAATATAATGATTATGTTAAGGGAAGGTGACTCATAACATGTTCTTGAGGATGAGAAGGTGATATAAAGATGATATGGATTAAGTTAATTGGATAGTATTTAAGAGCTCAGAACTGATATGTGATTTATAGAAAATGTGATATAGGTTATCATGGATCATTTTTACAACTCATTGGATTTGTGGAATATATCTGATAATCATTGGTATAAGGAATCATGCATGTTTTCCAAAAATATTTATCAAAATTTAGGTTATTAATATGTTTAGAGACAATATGCGATGACAGTATTCACATATTTTATTTGTGACAAACAAAAGATACATTATGATATACTAGGGATCAATGCGAAGTTGTTTTTGATAAATTTATTGACCATATTTATAATTTTTCATACATTTTACTTTCAGAAGGGTTATAAGGTTAACAATTGATGAAATAAATTATGATTAAAATCTGATGTCGTTTTAGAGATTTAGGTATTATCTTAACATAAAAGGGTTTATGAATATTTGATAACATGTGCTAACCTTTCTATTGAAACAAAGATAGATAGAATAGCCTATCATTATATTTGTGAATATAATGATCTACTAGAACATTATGAATGAAAAATCCACTTTCATTTTATGCAATAAGATATGAAGTAGAAGTTGATCAAGGTATAATAAAGGTTGATATTATTTTGAAATCATGAAAGTTTATCATATTTTGAAAATTTTTAATCCATAGAAAATGATCATAACCTAAAAGGTTGTCCTATTATAATCATTACTGATTATATCAACAATGTAATTAAAATTAATTTAGTTTATTGTTTTTTTTGATTTTTAAAATTCTCTTTATCACCTACTTTCTTGTGATCTATGATCATTATGAATATCTATAATTATATACACTTTTCCACTATACACAAATCTTCATCCCTATTCACCAATGTGGAGACCTAGTTTTGATTTACTTTGGGACAATGTCATCTTCAAACTTTTAATTTTTAAAAGTATGTTTTGGAATTAAATTATATGGTGTGGGTTTTTATGATAGGAACTTTCATGTACTAAAACATTGATAACCTAGAATAAATTCAACAGAAAAATTCAATCTTTGTGGGGTATAATGTAACCGCCCAAGATTTTTTGATTTTTTTCCAATTAATTTATTAATTATGATATTTTGTGTTTCACACTATAATGAATATAGATTTTTTTATTATATAAAAAACTATGTTTTTATTATGTAATATGAAACACTATTTTAATTATTCACTACATAGAATGCCAACTTGGCTTATGTTACATGAAACACATAGTTTGTGTGAAAAAAACATTACTATTACAATTATTTAATTGAGATTGTTATAATATACGAATTATACAAAGTAATATGAATAAAAATGTCTAATTTTTAAATTTTTCACATAAATAAAAAATATTTATAATGAAATATATAATTTTTGGTAATGTCATTATATATTTAGAAAATTGATTTTCTTGAAGGAACTACTTTATATATCCTTATGTGAAAAATAATAAAATTAATTAAGGACACACTTAAAAATTTAATTTCATAAAATCAACATCATTTTGAAATATTCATTTTCAAAACTATGTTAGGGTGGTTTTTTGTTATATTTCAAAGAAGTTTCATTTTTAATGAATAGTAAAAAATACAGCATTCTAGTGAAAAACTATCTTTTTGGTTTAAATAATCATTATACTTCAATTTTTTTAATGTATAAAAAGATAAATTATTAATATATTAATCTCATTTTGTTCATGGGAATCATTTTTATTTTGAAATTAGATATAAAAAATTATTGATCATTTGAATTCTCTTTTTACCTGCCTACTCATCACGTCTACAGGATTAGCGTCAAACTTAGTTTCTCCACTTCTGTGAATTGAATTTTAAAAAAAGAAATCAATGGTTGTAATAAGTATGATAATTATATTCGAATTGGTTCAAATTAATATTATTGATATTATATATTGTAACTTTAATAATTTTTTATTTACCATAGTTTAGGGTAAATTGGATGATTAGTGGTAAAAAAAATATTAAAATATTATAAAATTTCCATAACACTTGTATTGATTTCATTATATAGGTGTTACTATAAAAAAATTAAAATTATGACTAAATTATAAACTCTTTATGCCACTTCGGTAAGAATACGGTAAATTTTATTCAAACATAAGCTAAAAATGTCATACTAATATTTTTAATAACTATAACATTTTTTATACAGGGTAATATAGATAAAATATTCGACTATAAATTGTAATTTTTAATATAAAATGTTTATCTACAATATTATCATTTATTTAATTTTTTTAGTGATAATATAATTTACTTCAATTGTGACAAAATGATGATGCAGTAACAGTTTACTTAATCAATAGATCAAATAACTGAAATTAAATATTTAAAATAAATAAAAATTTATTTAATTAATTTTATCCATGAATTTTATATGAGAGTATGAAATTTTAGGAGTGTGTTATATGGGTTTTTATAAATTATATTTGTTTATATATTCCATTTAATTTGAATAGTTTGAATAGTGTCAAAATTGACCCTAAGGATATTTTATAAAAAGAATATTTTATTAAAGTAACTAAATACCATAAAATTCATTATAAAATACAAATAATTAATTATAAGGTATAAAATTTCCTAGTGTCTCCATTTATGGAAAATTCACTCCATATAAGTAATAATTTACACTCCCTTAAAATTTAAAATGTTGTTACCATAATTAAAATTACAATTGAATAGTTCAGGGTAAATCAAAATGATACGGTTTAAAATAAAAAAAATACTTGTTGGAAAACTTCTGTATGAATATTATTATACCATAATCTATTTAATATTTAATTTGAGTTGTTTAATTGATTCTTTTCCTTTAAAATAACGTATATTTTATTTAACATCAGGAATAGTTACAAAATATCACTATGTTGTTATTAATATCTTTTATGTGTCCAAATAGGGAAAAATAATGCTATGAATGAATATGAATGAATATTTTGATAATAATGAAATTTATTATATTAAATAATTTAGTTTTTTATTTTTATAAATCATATAATTACCTTATATGGTTCTTCAATGTTATAAAATATGTATTAAATTAACATGAGAATAAAATAATTGATTTTAATAATATGAATTTTGATATATTTTTGAATAAGTAAAGTGTATAATTTTTTATAGATTTATAATATATATTATATCAGTTTTAAACTATTATATTCTAATTACCACTTTGTATTGATGTATTTAAATCCAAATTAAATTAAAAATATCAAATTAAAAAATGATGATATTTTGTTTAATTAATATTTTATTGAATTATTTAATAATCACAAAAATGATAAATTATCACAAAGGTGATATTATGTGGTCAAATATGTCACAAAAAATTCATTTATATTTCATTTTTATGTTTTTGTCTCTAGAATATCATTATTATATTTTAATGTTTTGGGGATTTGAAAAAGGGCTCCGAAGCTCAATTACAAAACATCACCTCCTCCCTCACTTCCTAACATCATTTTGATCCTTAAATATAAAAAAACCAACCCATTTAACTTATAAATATACCTAATAACATTATAGAGTTTCTTTTATTCAAAAAAAATAAACTATAGAGTTCCTAAGAGGAGGATAAGAGGGAGATCGTTGAAGAAGAGTTAATCTTCATAATTAATCTTTCAAAATTGTTTATTCTTATACTTCATCTTTATGTGTTGATTCCCTTATAAATTAATATCTCAAATATAAAATATATTATTATATTTTATTATTATTATGGAAAAACCACATTCCACTTTTTATTAATCCTATGAAAAATGAATGAACCACGTGTGCATTTGTACGACTTATTGTCTCCGCATCGTGGTGTAATATGTCATTCATCTTTATTTTTTTGGATGGGTATAATGAGGGATATAATATATTTAAATAATAAATATTAAATTATACTGAATATATATAATTAATATATCATCTTATTTTTCACCCTTTAACCATTAAGATAATGATATCATTGGTTTGTCGTATGTATGACCTACTATATCCACGGACGGTGTATTCCGTTTCCTATATCTATCTTATATATTTATATTTATATAATTAATATATATGATATATATAATTTTGTTTACATTATATAAGTATTTAAGTCATGATTTATTTTATATGATTAAGAATAAAAAGTCAAAACACATACGATAAACAAAGCGGTTATTACCCACAAAATTTCTTTAACATGGAATTGTTAATACACATAATATAAATTCATAAATGGATCATATATAAAAAATAAATATTACTATGAATATTTTATAAGTTTATAATTTTTTTAAGATTACTATAAATGAGTTTCAGACGTGTATGTTTGGAATCTGACCAAAGGTAAGATATTTTTGACACACTATTACTTCTGTGACACACATGCCTCACACACTACATGTTTCTTATATGTGGTGTATATACTATACCTAAATGTATTTGATGAGTCTTATCCATAATATTATTGCATTTTAATATAGATATAATTTTACTTCTTTTATGGTCCATAAAATTATTTTGATTATAATGATGTAAGGGCCAATTTCCTAATCACATTATTATCCAAGATTGTTCATACATATGTATTTTCTGGGGTATATTTATCTTCCACATCCATGTTTCCTAAAATAGGCATTCAAATATTTTTTTACTGTTATTATAAAATTATTTAAATTCATTTTTACCTATGTATTAATTTTTATTAAATTGTTTGAAATGAATCCTTTTCATTTTCCTAATAAGATACTTTTTTTTAATTTTACAACAAATTCTTTAGAACAATATTTTTTTTTCTAACATATATGGAATGAATCGATTTTCATGATTTAATGATTCCTCACTACCTTAAAGCTTACCATACAAGAAAACAAGGTTATTTTCAACTAAATCTTTCCCTTTTATACTTACATGTTATTTTATAAAAAGAAAATGATTTCAATGAAGAAAGTATATTTTCCTCAAAAACTGTTTAAAATGATTTTCATGATTCTATTATATGTTTTAAAATTATTTTCAAATAAAAGGGTTTTGAAAATGTGTTATGTTTTAAAAAGTGAATTTTAAGGAAAATATTTGTTCCAAGTGGTCCTACAAAAACCTACCCCTTCTAAGATAAAATATATTATTATAGTTCAAGTATACAATTCATATCATTTCTCTGAATAGATTATGTTTCTATGGAATTATGTTTAAGATACCCAAATATTTTCACAAGTTAACCATTTTATGAAATGATAATATAGCCTTTTTCTTTTCCACGAGTTATGATATGATCCCATGTTTATGGAACCCTTTCCATTTCATATGTTATGATATAATTTTTTATGATTTGTGGAACAAGTTTGTATGATTTCATTATGAGATGGGTGGGACCAATACCACCCTCTTATGCATTAAGTAAATATTTATATCTCACGAGATATATACAGAGTACATTTTCTGCTGATATGGTCATGAAAATTATATATTCAAAAAAGATAGTTATGGGAGTGAACCATGTCTACCAAGATGGTTATGGGAGTGAATCATGAATAAAAAGATGGTATGTGAAGTGAACCCATACTAGTAATATGAAATTATAAGTGATGCATTAACTACTATAGCAAAAAATTCAATGTATTTTTCTTATGTCTTGATTTCATGGATTATGTTCCATATTTATTTATAATTCATATCGTATGAACTACCAATCTTTATATGATGATTTATATTTATGATCACTAACACATAAGTTATAATATTCTATTTTGATGATCATGTTATCATACTCTTACGCTGATGATTATGTTTACAAGTCTTCATTATTTACCCTTACAGAGTAGTTGAGCTCACAATTTTTTTTATGTTTTCCTTTCCACAGGTTATACAGAAATGTTTTAGTTAGGGGTACTAAATAGTAATATCATTATATTAGATTTTTATGATCATTCACCAAATTAGAAGAATGCGTTTCATCTTTCCAAAGGCACTAAACTAATACTGTCTATGGGTGAGTGTTTTTGTAATGTATTATTTATATTGAAATGGTTATGTAATGACTATATATATTAAAACTATGTTATTATACTATAATTTTATAATTAAAATACATTTCCTCATGATTTACATCACTCTTAATCCTTTTTTTGATGATATAATTTTTTTTCTCTCTCATACATTAACATACTTTTCTGAATTTCCCTATTTTTTATCATTCACACACACAATTTCTAAACTAAATTATTTTACATATATCCAATTAGTTAATGGTATTTTTTATCATTATGTAATATATATCATGAACAAAAAATGCTTTACACTTTGGTCAAATATCAATGAATATAAACAATGATTCGCATTTGTTCCAAGACATATGGTGTTAAATTACATGATTCTTTTCCCTTAGATGTTATTTACAAGAAAATTATGTGTATCATTCCTGAAATGTCAATCCTTCCCTTAACACCTTATGTTCAAACATATATCCCCAAATGATTTATGATCTTAAACTCCGTCAATTACTTCCTCTTAACTATACATACATAGACTATGGAAACTTGAAAATGGTCTTATCTGGGTGACTATAAATTTCTAAAAGAAAGAGGCCCAAACATTTTTAGGTTTAAGACCTATAAAGTTAGACCTATGAAAAATATTATTTTCTTCTTGCTAATCCCTCCCTGTATGAATGATGTACAAGAAAGGGTATATATCAAAACATAAACATAAAATATTTTTTTGGGACTATATATTAACCTATTAAAATTCATGTTATGATCAATGGGTTTTTATATCGCTCAGAAGGCTAGTGAACCATATTTTTTATCCTATATAAATTCAGTTAATTTTTTTTATTAGTCACCTAATAATGTAATTTTAGGTCACATAAACTCTCATCGACCATTAACTTATTCGTACACAAATACCTTCTATGATTTCATTTATATTTAATTATTTATACCGTCATTGTTCGTTGGAGTGGAGTTCTCAAATGTGTGTGTGTGGGGGGGGGGGGTTAATTGAGGATACAATTAAAATTTCAATTAAACATTATCTTAGAAAAAATACACAAATTTTGAAAAAATATATATTAAAATAATAAAATATGTAAATCTAATTTTTTATTTCTAAATGACCTCTCCTGTGTTTGACAGAAATTATATTAGAATACCACGATATTATCCAAGTATTTTGAGTGTACTATACTCAAATTAAATAGATGACATATGATTTGTAAAATTTATTTATAAATGAACCATGTTGAGAAATATATTACAAAAAATGTATCAAATGTATATTATATATATATAGAATGTTTAACAATGTCAAAAGAGAGTAAGAAAAACATGAATAACACACAATATAAATAAAAAACATGTTCAATATCAAGTATAGAATTATTCATATCCTTTAAATAGTAATTCAATATTAATAAAATTTATTTATATTAAAAGGATGATCTACACCCCAGATTAAGTATGTAGGTAACAATGGCCTAGGAATATCTAGGCTATCCCAAGCCCCCTTCTATAGTTGATTATGATGATATAAAGGTGACTAAACAAAATAAATATCATCATAGGACTCTTAAATGTTTTGCTGGAGTATGTTCTTGAAAAATGTGGATAATCCATGAAGAAAAACTCATAAAATATTAAATAAAAGAGGCATAGAGAAAGAGTTAGAGAGAAAGTTCGATGCATCTTTGAAAATTTTTGCGTTTAGATTGATCAGTAGGGTTATCTTCTCATCCCAATGAATCCCTTCACTTCATAGAGTAGATGAAATGATCAGAAATTTTTTATCCAATATTTTAGTGATGAATAATTTAAAAAAAAGTGTAATATGTTATTGAAAAAAGAGGAAATGTTTTCTTTTTCATTATCACTATTTAGTAAAACTGTTCTATTATATTTATTGACATGTTTCTTATTTAAGGTAGATATATTTTTCTTTAATGAAATATATTGAAGAATAATCATGAAAGATAATCAGGAACCATAAAACCAAGGAGGTAAGATGAAATATAAAATAAGTCAAGAACAAATCATACCGATTTCATTAGAATAAATAAATAAAACAATGCTATTAGATTTCTTAATTAGAATATGAGTATATATTTCTTCAAATTATAGGAGGACCATGATGGGATTTACTATTTTCTATAGGTAGGGAAGAAGTAGGTGCATGTGTGGATTAGAGATACTTGGTATCTCCTAGAATTAGAATTTTATTAAATATAGGTCCGATATTCTAGATAACAGAATAAAGTTTTATACTTAAAGGAGTTGTAGGAGCTTTAGAATATATATTGGTATAAGTGGATACACTTGTAAGAAGATGATGAAGATGAACTAGAAATATATTTTTGGCAGTAAAATTATATTTTTCTAAAAATAATGTTATACCAACTATAGATTGAGATATATGTACTATAATATGTTGGTACTCATCCTTATGCTTCATATAATGATCTAATAGAGGGTCCATTACAATAATATTTTCAATAGATGATTAGAAATAATTATTTAAAGGATAAATATTATATATTATCATTATCCTAAGATCATACTTTATGAATATAAATCCTAAGTAATACATCATGGTACTTTTTATAGTATCTTTATAATTATTCGTATTAATTATCCCATAAAAAATTATGTAATATTGTTTTTCACTATGAGTAGAAGGATATATTTGAATGAAATAATTAGCTTCATTGAAATATTCCAAAAGAGATCGAGTATCCGTATACACAACTCATTAAATGAGATATTCATCAATTGAAATATGTGCTTGAAGAGGAGTAGGAGTTATGAAAGTACATGTTAAAACAATTATATTTGTTGGTCCATATTAATAATCTCGTCTATTAATTCTACCAAGGATAACTGAATAGTGTTATAAGGCTTTCAATATCATGAGACATATTATCATATTTGACAAAAAACATCTAATTATTGTGAGATGAAATAATATATATTTTAAAAGATATTTTTTATTTTTTATAATATCACTAGAACTTCCCAGACCCATAAATATTTCTTTCAAAACATTCAATAAGTCATTATTAAAATGATTATTATCTACTGATTAAATGAATGAAGAGTCGGTATCTAGATTAGACCAGTAAATATTAGATATGGATTCATTGAAAATGATATCTGAGCATCACAATATAGATCCTTCATCTTCTATGATGTATAAATTAGATATTTCAATCTACAAAATTGAGATGTCAAAATTATCTCGTGGAACAATTTTTGTATGAGGATATGAATCATTAATGGGATAACCATGGATTGAGGAATATGATTCATGAACTTGATAATAAAGAATAAGTCATTCTATTAGATTTGAGGAAAATATATTCTTTTAAACATCATCACATGAATAGTGATGTTTACCCTATTTCAAAATTACAATATAAAAGCAATCATATTCAACATTTTCTAGAGAAATGTTTAAAAATATTTAGATTTTATATAGGGTTGGGGTTGACTCCCACCATTACAGTAAACCCCACCATTATTATCTCGAGCCGATATAAACTAATCAATGAGTGGGGTTTTAGGAAAATTGTATTTTCTAGAATGTGTATAGAAAAATATTTAAACCCCATATATCTCAATAATAGTAGGACTATGTATAATTGAATGAACATTTCCGCACTTCCTAAATTATTGATATGTACTCTAAAAAGAAAATATCATTTCTCACTCCCCTAAGAATCCAATACTCATTCCTCTAATATTACATATTTTGAAATATCTAGATAGATGATAAAATTATGATTTTCTAATATAACCTAAATGATTTCTCACTAAATCAATGACCACATTTTCTTTATCAATCATTCAAATATTATTCAGATTTAATAATGAGATTATGTTCTTAGAATTGAGCATATATTTAATTTATTCATGTAGGATTCCTAATAGGAAATTAATTCTTAAAAAATTTATAACCATCCTAAACCAACATATTTTTTCAAAAGGGTACATCATATTTTCATTACATTATATGAGGTTTTATTATGAAAAATTCCACTTAAACCAGTATACATTTCCTCCAACCAAGGGAAAAGTCACTTATGTTCTAAAATATCTATATAATCATTATATAGGACATATAATTTAACCCCGAAAATCTATTCCATAGATCATCGATATGGTTTATAATAAATATTAAAAAATTTTATGAACTCATATCAATTTCAGATAAATAAATATCAAGTATTTATTCATTTAAATACTTACATCTTCCTTTCTCGGAATAATTTCTTGCTAAATAATCTTAGGAAAAAACCCTTAATCACCATTTAATTCGACAACATTTTCCATTCTCGGATTTTTGCTAGGAGTTAGCTCTTCCAAGTCTATATCAAACAAAAAATGTACACACTTTTACATGGTAATGAATTTTTAAGTCCTCATACTAACTTGTATGTGTTTTATTTAATTTTAATCCCATAAATTATAGCAAAAGGAATGATATTTTCATCAATAATCATTCTAAAGTGATACGATTGTTCACTAGCTTAAAAAATAAATCTCATATAATTATTTTATAGAACCGGTATAGAACAAACTTTTACTGATCATAAAAGAGTTATTAATTCATTAATATTACAAAAATCTTCATACTAACGATCAACTTGAACTAATACACTTTAAAAAAATTTCCTTTTTTAGAATGAAATAATAAAAAATTAAGTGTGGCATTAAGGATTCCTCGATTCCACTAGATATTGATTTAGATATTTATGATGTACCTGAATCCTTGAGATCTATATCCTTAGGTGAATGATTAATTATGAATACTCATCATTAAGATTAAATGGTTTTAAGGATAGTGTACATGAAAAAATAGTGGAAAAATGATTTGAGGATTATGTTTTGAGATTAGAGAGATGATTCATATTCAATTTCGAGCTCTTTAAACCTAATTTAGGTCTTCAAAAACTTGTTAGTGTGTGAATAGAATAAAATAAACATAATATTATAAAACTAAAAATAGTAGCTTGGAATAAGGTATTTTATTATATTTTACAAAATTACCATTAAATAATTTTAAAAAATTTATTCTACTATATAGAAAAAAATAAAATGTATTGCATGAATTTTTTTATCAAGTTATCTTAAAAATAAATAGTAATTTAATATTATCTGATTAAATATAAAAAAATAAAATGCATTAGATAAATCACATTGATAAAATCAATTATATAAATTTAATAATTAAAAAATATATATCCATTTAATCATGAAATAAATTTGTATATTTGATCATTGAATATTCATTTCTGATATAATTGAATCACATAAAAATCGTTGGATTTATAAATATATTAGAAATATTATTTTCTATACCAATGAATTGAAAGTTTATTTTTTATTTTGGAAAATTGTTTCTCAAAAAATTATATAATTTATCAACATGTTTGTTTCTATAATATTATCCATTAATCTTATAAATATTATGATCACTTTTATTTTCACAATATATTGGGATATGTCTAAATATATATTCATAATATACACTGTGTTCTTCATCCCTTGATTTTTTTCACCAAAAATACCATCATTAATTTATTTAGAATCTAATATAGACAATGAAAAACATGTTTTTATTATACTACACTATGATACTCGAGACTTTCTTAAAAGGTGACATGTTCTACTGGTTATTTTAAAATCTAATTTACAAGCACTAAAATTAGCATGAAAATAATAATAATTTATATAGAATTACTGATATAATAAAAATTAAAAAAATGTATTCTTAAGGAATATAAAAATCATTTTATCTATATTTATATTAGATTACCATGGGTTTTATTTAAAATGATCACACACATTCACTGTACATAATATTAGGCCGACCATTATTTATGTATAGCAAACATCAGATTATACATTATTAAGGTATTTTGTATAATTGTTTTTTGGTTTCATCTAAATATATTTTATTATTTATATGAATATTAGTGTCAATTTTTTTAATAAATATAGATTTCTAAAATAAGGACTATGTTCGATAGCGTACATGGTACACAACACCGAGATTAAATGAAAAATGAATTATTTATATTTAAATGTGACCATTTAAAACTAGCCCTGAAATTTTAGGGAATGAATTTTATTAACATCATTATGACATATATATTGTTCCAACTTATTTATAATTTATTAATTAATTGTTTTAAAATTTCCACTTGTTTTTTGTTAAAGTCATTTTGACAACCCTTTCATAAAAATAGGGTTTTTTATTTTTATGAGTGAGTGTTATAATTATATTTTGAAAATTCATGAAAATGTATTTTAAAAATGACTTTGATTTTTAATTATTAATGTCATAATTAGATTAGGATTATTTCTTGAGACATTTATAAGAAGAGTTATTTCTTAATGAATAGTAAAAAATACATATATTTTGTTTAAAAAATTTGTACATTATTGTTATGTGTTTACGAAGTAAAATTGAAATTTTGATTAGTTTTAAAATTTAATTTTTTCTTATTTGATTTAAAATAATATAATTATGGGTTTTAATTTTTTTATATTTAAATTTATTATAAAAATATTTTTATATTTAAATGTACAACTTTTGAGAAACCTTTTTTTCTTTGTGTTTTTCTGGTTGAATTTTAATTAAAATTATCTATCTTCTATGCTTTTAATTTTGAAAAATTTATTAACTATTTGGAATATGTAATTCCAATTTTTGGGAATAGTTCCCTTTTATTTTTTGATCAATATTAATTTTATCCTGAAAAAATTTTAGTTACCAAAGTAATAGGAAAAATCCGGTAGTTAAAGCTAAAAATAAAGTGATAAAGACTATAAAATGAATAAAAAACATGTATTAATTTTATTTTATGACTCTATTTAGTCCATATTAATTATATATTCGGTTATATATTAGGTTTTCGAAATTTAGATGACTTTATGAAAATTACAATATTATATTTAATGAAAATTAACAAATGTCATTTTTTTATTAACTTTAACATTTTTAACATTGATATTACAAAATAATATAATTTCATATAAATATTATTCTATAATATTAAATATTTAGCATCATCATGGGATTTTATTTTAAATTTTAAGTGCAGAAATAATTTCCTTAAATTCTTACACCACACTAAGAGAGAAATTATTCAATTAGAAAAAAATAATATTAAAAATACTTAAAGTAATATAATCTGAGATAATTAATGTGATGCCCAAATATTTTAAATGATAATAATTTTTAGGGAGTAATTTATTTTTTTATAATTTTTACCTATTGTTTTTGATTTCCTTATGTTTAAATTAATGAATAGTTCTAAAAATTTATATTAATGATATTTTATAAGAAATAATATTTTTGAAATGATTTAAAATAATTAAAGATCTTATATTATGAAAATTGATTATCCTATGGTTTAAAATCTCAACCATTGTTTGTTTATGGGCCATTTTTCTATTTATAATAATTATATTGACCATAAAAGTGTAAATGTTTTTGTTGTCATGGTAGGTGTGATAGCGGTTAACGGGTGAATAAAACTAAAATATAAGGGTGGAAAAAATGTATAATTTTTGTATCATGATTGGATTTAGACCAATAATAATCTATTATTTAAATAAATTTGTTTAGATTCATTTGAAATTGAATATTGGGTTTTATTAATTTTATATTTTGTGAAATTACAAGAGTTCCCCTCTCATCTCTTGTATAAGGGAAACTAGAATTTGAAATACTTAACACTTAAAGACCCATTTAGTTCAACCAATTCCCCCTAAATCCCTTACCATAGACCATAAAATAATTATATAGGGATTGTTTTAGGAATAATAAAAACCCTATATGGCTTAAGGTGTTAATCCAATGAGACATTCCAAAAAAGAGGTATAGTTTTAACTACATGCTTCAGTTTTATTTATTATTCCACCTATATCAAATATTAATAAAAAATTAAAAAATAATTAACAAATCATCCTAAATATAAGTAAATTTTATTATTTTAAAGTAAAAATAGATACCCAAACCTTTTACACATATTATTACATGATTTTAAGAGTAATTATCTATTAAATACAAACTAAGGATCGAAAAATCTAGTGTATTTGGAAGACTATGTCAAAAAAATGAAATTAAATAATTTTTTTTATCTAAATAATGATACCTTAACTTAATTTGAGATCTTATAACATCATAGGATAACCCGGGGAATACATAGAGAAAAGGGAAAAGCAAAAAGTCCAAATAAAGAAATAAACATGGGAATGAAGCATAACACATGAGTAAGAAGGCAAAAAATGATAACATAAAAGGCATGAATGATGAATCAAAATATGTAATCATAACTTATAGTGCATGAAGTTTTATGATCATGGAAAAATTTAAAAGTTGCAACAACATAAAACATGACATAAACACGAGTCAAGGAAAACATCCAAGACTATATCACATAGTGTACATAGTACAATAATAGATTAGGTTTTCTCTCCAATAGAATACAAAACATTTCATGAGATTAAAAATTACCCAATTCATTGGATAATTATCTTAGTACACACATCCTAACCTGTTCATTCATCTATATTCCAAAAAAATAATCAATCATATATAATAAAAATTCTTTTTACCTATATAATGAAATGAGAACTGTAATCATGTAATAAGGCATAACCAAATGGTTTACCATAAGTTTTTCCGTGAAATACTATATTTAAATGATTACTATAAATTAATAAGGTAAAATAATCCTAGATTATTATAATTTATGTCAAACTGATGTGGATTTATGTATAAATAGAAATTAGTTATATTTGTAAATGTTCATATTTATCAATGTTTTGGGAAAAATTATAAAGTGTATTTAATGTGGATAAAATAATAATTTTTTACCTAAAAATATAAATATACTAAAAAACATTATCATGATAAAAGAAATAGTTTTATGAAAATATTTGCGGATTTAAATATGATGTGTACTTGAAAATAGGTAAGAAATAGAGAAGTCCACTTTATCTAGGTTTTCTTATAGAGAGGAACTGAGAAGGGAATCTTATAAAACATGTAATTACCAATCAATGAATGATGGATTGAGATACATACATATGTTTGGTACATATAAATATAAAAAATGTAAAACATATATGCATAATTAATGAGTGAATTTAGGATATTATAGAGAAATGAAAACCCAATAAATATGTGTTGGTTCAGTGACATCACATACCTCAGGTCTGAAAGCATTCTTTAGCTGCACATAATGATTTGGAAATTCATATTAAGTTCATCAATTACATTGCTTATAAAATCTTCTACATTTGTTTCATTTATTATAATTTTATTTTGTACATTTTTGTTCATTTAGATTTGTTATAAAGTTCAACTTCATCGGTCAAAGAGCATTATTTTTTATGGTTTCATGGTCATTTAACTTGTGTATAGAAATAAATGTTCACGGGAAATAAAAATAATTTTCCATTAGTGAAATGAAGTGGTATTAATGAAATTATAAGAGTTTATAAAGTCCCATATATCATTTAGTCTTCTGGTATGCAGATGATTCATTTTCAAGATCATTAATAATAAATGCTTAGTTCATTTGGTGGGTTTTCCGAATATCATGAAACAATGCCATTTTATTTAATATTTTGTTCATATGTTAGTTCAATAACGCAAAACATGTCATAATATACATTTTAACATCTTATTTAACCATAAATTTTTTTATAACAAGCCTTGAATATTTTAATGGAAAATTAAAAATCATTATCCATAGAGCCTTTAGACCACCATAATTTAGACAACCGTTTCATTTCGTTCAGTAAGTATAGATTAGAAAAGGGATGTATAAAAGATACTATATTAGAAATATAAAATTACATTATATAAATTATACATGAGTTATTAATATCTAATGGATGAAGGAGGTAGGAGAAGGTAGAATAAGAAAAAAAATTAAAAGTGGATGTCTATGAAAAATGCCATTTGAATATCACCTCCTCAAAGGACCAATTGATGAACTTGGAATTGGTATTTTATTGATAAAAAACATATTTAACATGGTGATGATTATTTTCAAGGGAACTTAGTAGAATATTGAAAAGATATAGGGAATATTAGTTTGGATATAAGGGGTAATGAGGGGTGGTATTTTTAAGGGAGGTGAGGAGTGTTTTTGTAATTTCTAAAAGGATTAATTATTCATTAATTAACACTCTAAACAAGTACCAAAAAATAAAAATATAATCGAATATAAGATAATATATGATTTTAATCTCATTAAACATAAAATTTAGATATGTTTTGGTTTTATATTAAACATTATTAGTTTAATTAATGAATGGTTAATCTATTTTAATTCTTTCTATGGTAAAACAGATTCAATATAAAAAGCTTATAATTTTTACATATATAGTTTCACTGAACTAAAAATATACAATTTATGAAATTAATAAGAATATAGAAATTAATTTTGATAATTTATTGTTTTTTATGATTTTTAAATAATTTAATAAAATATTAATCATTTCAAATATCATTGTTGTCAAATTTAAAAATATTCATTAATTTAAATCTAAAACAATTACGAAAAAAATAAAATTCAAAAAATATATTTTATTATATCTTATAAATTTCATGGTAATATATAAATTTCATGAAACCACTTAAATATATCATATTATATTGATTATATTATTTCTAAAATAAATTATTGGATTTTTCCTTCAATTTAATAAATACTGCATCATTGTGGTGTAAGAATTTAAGGTAATTATTTATTAACTAAAAATTAAGAATAAATTATCATGACATATATAATTCATTTATATCTCCAAAATACTATTTTTTATCAAAGATATATTCATGTTAACTCTATATTTAAATTAGTATACTTAATAAAAATAAGAGTGTGAGATTTGTCATTTTACTTAATTTTAATAATGTCTATGTCTTTTTTAAGGAAAATTGTCAATTAAATTAATCAACTTCATGAAATAGTATTTATAGTGAAATTTAATTCATGAAATAAAAATTATTATAAAAAAGTATGTTCTTATTAAATATTTTTTATCTAGATTCACCTGATTTACCATTTATTGAGATGATAATTTTTATCATAGATACTATTCATATTGACAAAAATTAAAGTGATAAAATTAGTAAATTATAAATTAATGATTAATAATTGGTTATAAATATTTAAATTTTTTTTAAAAATAATTTTATGAATATAATTTATTATTAAACCCAAAAAACACAATGAATTTTTTTATGAAAAATGTCGTTTTAATTATAAAATATATTATAATAAATTCATGTATAAAATAAAATTTAACGAACTAAAGTATTCTATTTAAAGTAAAAAATAACAGATTATAGTTTAAAAGTAAATAATAAAAAAACTATAATTTCTAATTTTTTATAAATAAAATATTATTTTCAATGTATATCAGTTTTCACTATTCATTAAAAGTTTAATTTTTTTTGAATATTCCAAAAATTAATACAAATATAATTTTGAAATTTTGAATAGAATCATTAAACTAAATTTTTAAAAATAAATTTTACATGTGTAAAAATTTAAAAAATTTATTTTATCATAGAAGTCAATAATATTTTTTATTAAGAAAAAATATTTTTGAAGAATACATGATGTTATTAAAAATTAATTAATTATTTATTAAGATTAATTGATTTCATAATATGGTTATTAATTTAATTATGTTCTAAATAAAAATCTAATTTATAATGGTCATGTTAAAATAATAATATTTTATTATATAACGGTTCATTTAAACATGGTGTAAAATTATCAGGGTGTTACATTCTTCCCTAATTTGTAAAATTTTCCCCAAAAATTTAATTTCACATACTACAGTGAAAAAATGTGATTGAACTAAGATAATGATCATAAAAATAGAAACTATGAACCTAGATTAGTAACTTATCAATGAAATGTATGTCCAAACTTGTTATTCCCTTTGTTTAAATCTATGTTATCTGTGGTGATGGAATTTTACATAGGATTCGTACTCATGTTTTAAATAAATAATACCAAAAAATAACTACATAAATCCATGACACCATATAAATATCCCAAATCCTTTTACACATATTATTACTTATTTTTAAGCATAAGTAACATTCAAATACAACCCAAATATCAAGAAGCCTAATGTCTTTGGAAGTTTTGGTACATAATTAGAAAACATGAAACCAAAAATAAATATATTTTTATTTTTTTACATTATTATATCCTAAATACCATTGACATGCTATAACTATATAGATTAACCAGTGGAATACATAGATAGATGGGATAATCTAAAAAGCCTAGTTAGTTAATAAACATGGGAATTTGGCATAACAAGTCAAATGGAGAGGAATAAAATGATGATATAAAATTATGGATCGTGAATATCCATATGGAAGAATAAAATATAGAATATAGAACCAATGATCATGAAAATATAGGATTTTGTTAGTAACATATATAATGACATAATCATGAGTCAAAGTTAACTGCAAAGATTATATCACATGGAGGATAGAGTCCCATACTGTATTTGGTTTAATCCATAATCTAATACTTAACATCCCACGAAAATAAATATTTCCCAATTAATTGGGGCTCTATTTGGGTATTCCCATCATAAAATATTCTTTCATATGTGTTCCAAATAAAGAATCAAGAGTAAAGAATAAACATAAATGTTACCAATGGAATGATATAGGTTACATAATCATGTTATAATGCATCACCATTGTGCGTAACATAATGATTTCTATGAGATAATTTATTTAAATAATAATTGTAAATTAATAATGTAAAATAAGGATATATCAAGCTAAATTATTTCTAAATTAAGTGCATATATGTAATTTTTTTAGGTATCTTTGGAAATGTTCCACTTTATCACGTTTTTTGTGAAAAGAATAAAGAGTCTATAATGGGAATAAATGAATATTTGTTTTCCCTAAAACCAAAAATATACTAAAATAAATATTTGTTAAAAATTTATTGATTTTATAAAAATACTTGGGGATTAAAATGGTGTATGGACTATACTTGAAATTGGATAAGAAATAGAGAAGTTCCTTTTAATTGACTTTTCTTATCATGAGAAATTGAGAAGGGAACCATACGAAACATGTAATTTCACATCAATAAAAGTTGAATTTAGAGACATAAATATATATTTTACATATAAAAATAATATAGTATAAATATATATGAATAATTAAAGAATAAATTTAGGAAATAATAGATAATGTGTGACCTAAATGAGACATAGAGGTTTGGGGAGATCCCCTACCGAATATCCGAAAGAATAAAACACTTACCCAAAATGTCCATATTTGTTAGATTTAATTATCTAATTAATTAATTCATTTATTTATTTAGTATGTATTTATCCTTTATCTTATTTATTATATTTTAATTAAGTTCCATTATGGATATTTATATGAGTTGTAATGTTTAATTTCATCATTTTAGGAGAGTTCATTTTTATGGTTTCATGATCTGTTCACTTGTGTATAATTATAGAAGTTATTATAAAATATGAATAAATTTACAAAAGTTTAATGAAGTAGAATTAATGTAATTACATAATTATAAATTCTTCTATATATCAGTTGGAGCTCTATTTTGAGGATGATAAATTTGATAAAATGTTAATAATTAATATTTAGTTTTTTTTTGTTTTCCCAATCATCACGACCAAGTTTTGTTTTTTATATTATGTTTATATATTAGTTCCTTAACATTTAAAAATTTATAATATATATAATAAAATATTATTTAACCATAATAATATTTTAATGACCATTATTTAAGGTATTAATTGAAAATTAAAAATCATTATCCTAGAATATGATAAACTGTCATAACTTGGTCAACAATTTCGTTTCATTGATTGAGAGGATATGGGAAAAGGGATGGAAGTAAGATATTACTTTAGAAATATAAAATTATTATATAAATATTATCAAATAGTAATTATTCTTTTTTGGATGAACTATGTGAGGAGAATGAAGAAGAAGAAAAGAAATTGAAAGAGGTTGTTTAATAAAGTTACATCTTGAATATCAGCTCATTGAAGAATCCCTTATGGAACTAGAAATTAGTTTTCTATTGATACAAGAAGCTATTGTATGTGGGGAATATTCACGGTAATAGAATTGGGGAGAATATAGAAAATATACAAGTAGTATATAGTTTTATGTAAAGTGTTTATGAGGGGTGTTATTTATATGTTCGAAGGGGGGAGGGGGGGGTTGAAATTTCTCAAATGATTAAATTATTACAAATTGATTTTCTATCAAAATATCACTAGATTTAAATGTGTTGGAAGATAAGACTACATATTTTTCAAATCTTCTCAAAAAATATAATTTAAACATATTTTGAAATTATTTTCAACATTATCATTTTGATTGGATCATAGTTAAACTATTATAATTTTTACTACGACAATAATTTTTTAAACATTAAATTGTTATAATTTTTTATAAACATAGTTTCACTAAGCCATAAAATTAAAATGTATGAAACTTTAGACAATTTAATAATTACTAATTTTAGGTTTAAATATTTTTATAAATTATAAATTGACTAATATAATACCATTCCATTAAAATAAAATTATTATCAAATTAAAAACTATTCATTATATTGAATATAAAATAATCAAGAAAAAAGTAAAATTAAAACCATATATTTTATTATATGATAAAATTATCATGGTCATTTATAGAATTCATGGATCCGATTATATTTCTAAAATTATATATTTTTTAATATTTTTTATATCATTTAAGTTATTTTCAATTAATTAAATAATTAATGCATCATTGTTGTATAAGAGCATAAGGTTATTTTTTATTCACTAAAAACTGACAAATAAATTACCATGATATAGAAAAATAATTTATATTTCCAAATACTATTTTTTATTGAATGTCTATTTTGGTTAAACCTATATTAAAAATATTATAGTGATTAAAAATAAGAGAATGATACACTATCTCTTTCCTTGATATCAATAATATCTAATTCATTCTCATGTACATGTGTCAATTAAATAACTAAATTTAGAAACCTAAGTGTTAGGGTTGAAATTTAATTCATTAGATAATAATTTTCATAAAAAATTATGTCCTTATTACTTATTTATAATATAGATTAACCCTATTTAAACTTCACTGAGATTGGAAAATTTACCATGGGAACAATTCATGTTCAAAAAAATAAAAGGGTCACAATTTGTAATTTTAATCATATTTATTAAAAATAAGGATTCCCTTTTTAATATTTATTAACACATACGTGGTATAATTGAATTTAATATTGATCTATAAAAATGTAAATAAACAATTTATCTTTAAAATTACATATTTATGTCTACTTTTCTATACTAAATTCGTTTTTAAAATTAATTTTAAATAATAAAATTATATTATTTATAATCATAATGAGCTAATTGTAGTTTAAAAATAATCTAAAATATAATTTCTCTTTGTATGTGTTTCAAAATAAAATACTAGTTTCACTATACATCAGTATTTTTCACTATTCATTAATAGTTCAAAAATTTTATAAAATTCTAAAAAATCTGTTCTAATAAAAATTTGATATGTTGAATAAAAAAAGTAGTTCACTTTGTAAGATAAATTTTCTAAAAGTGTAAAAAAAACTAATTATACTTATTTACTCATAGAAATAAATAATTTTTTTAATAAAACATATTTATGAATAATAATATGACAATATTTGAAGTTAATTGTCTTTTTATTAAGCATTAATATATTTCATAATAATATTATTCCTATTGATACCTTCCAACTCTAGAGGTATGTTATAATGGTCATGTTTAAATAATACAATTTCAGTTATTGTTGTTTGTTTAAACTATGTGTTGAATGCTTCACAAGCTACCGAATAAATTAATCTCTTTGAAATTCCTCAATTGTTACATTAACAACCTATATTCTTATCCTCTATGATAAAATTGGAAAGGACACCATAATTCATGTGCACAGTGGACTACCTTCTCATGTACTAGCATGATTCTTTTCCCATCACCATCTCTCAAAATTAGTTATAAATATGGATTTATGTTATATATATTTATATGATATGAATGACATATTATTCATTATAGAAATTTAATAGAACACCTATTTCATTACCATCCATATACTACCAAATTATAACATCATTCGTGCGTTTGTACATACCACCACCACCTTGAAAAGATGTGATTCATTTTTCATCACCATTTCAAATGAAAGATGTATACATATATATAAGTATATTAAAATAATTAATATTATATATTAATTATTATGATAATTCATTAAAGATAACATAATAATTATATTCATCAAGTAATATCTATTAAACAACGAAAACGTAACTCATGCGTTTGCACGATATACTATCTCAATGATTTTAACAATGTTAAATCTTCAAAAAAATATTTAACAGTTGGATTTAAAAGTAAAATTCATTTAAAAAATGATTTTTATTTCATTATTATTATTCAGATATGAAGTAATAAATACAAATTTAACCATAAAAAACCTATAAAATTTATTTTGGACTTATGGACTGATTATCATAAAATTATCCATAGTGAATGTAATTAATTTGTTAATTGTATATAACATAGTATTTATTCAATTAAATGAATAATTATTGTTGAAATGGTATTAAATGAGTATAAATTAACCCAATTTTATTATTAAAAAATATAATGAACATACATGATGAGTGAGACACAGGGAAAGGTTATTCGCCTCGATTTCATTTGGTTGCGGCATATTTTTATGTTATGCACCTAAATTGATTAATGATATGTATAAATAGACCCTTTAATATGTTATATCATGAATTTATATATTGTTATGATATTTAATTTTTTATAGTTAATATTTAATTAGGATTATAGTTCAATTTTTTCAAAAATTTAATGGTAATTTCTTTAAAAAATTAGCTTTTAAATTTAATTATTTAACTATTTTTAGAAAAGGACAAATGGAATTTATTTTTTATATATATGGAATGAATGAAATTTACCTCCATCAATATGCCTCATTACTTTTATGTTATAATTATATGTTTCAATGTTTGTTTTCGAATAAAATGGTTTGTTTATTATGTGTTTAGTTATTAGATTTTAGTTAATTATTATTTTTGACTTTATTTCAAAGGTTTTCAAGAAAGTAATATTTTTATAAAATGGTTGAATTTATTTAAAAAATAAAAAAGGAATATTCTATTTTAATATATATGGAGGCAACTAATTCTCCTATCACTTTAACAATTAATTATTATTTGGATTATTTTATAAGATTTTATGTTTTTATCAAAGAAAATCCCTTTCCCACTTTTCCCTCTATTTCGGTGTTGAAAATCAGTTTTTCAAAGAAAAGTGTATTCCAATTTCTATAACAGAATTGTATATGGGCTGCAAGGTGTATTTAAAAGGGCTTAATAATGAAAAGGAAAAATTATAAAATTATTTATTAATGATATGGTACTTGAGAATTATAACTCATGAAAAATTGGTGGTCCTAATAAAGAATATACGATGGTACAATTGCCATTATAGTTCACAAGTGTGTCTATAACAACATATATGATAGTTGGAGCCATATTATAGCTCAATAGTGAGTCTGGAATAGTTTATATGAATTTTTGATCTCTATTATATCTCATGAGAATATGTCATAGTGACATATCATATATGAAGGGTGATCCCATTTTAGCTTTCAAAGGCATTGGGTAATGATTATGTTCTTGGAGAATTATATTAGTTATCAGTAATATGGTCATTCCAAATCATTGAGTTTTGAATGTGTTTTATTATTGTGATATTGTATGTTAAAAAGGTGATTTATATTTTTATTCCAAGGGATTTTAATGGTTTATTTTATTAAAAACTTGGCGTGTTTATCTTGTGTAGGTGTTTCATTTCATATACACAAAAGAAAATAAAATTAATGGTAATCATTACATGGGTTTTATAATTTTTTGTTGAATTAAATTATGTATTTTTTATGTCCCTTTCTACAATTTTTGTGGTCATCTAAAATTATTAAATGTTTTTCATTTGGTTTCATTGAGGGTAACTTAAATGATAAAGTTATGTTGAAATTTTTCAAAAAACTTTCATGGAAATAAATCATGTTTTATTTTAAATGTTTTATATTTTAGAAAAATGGATAATAACTCGGAGTTTCCACTCTTTAAAATATTGTTTTTTGTATAAGAGTAATTACCTAATTCTATAAAACTACAATTTTTCGTAATGAAAGGAAATTAAATCATTTATATAGATATTATATTAAGTAATGTATAAGGTTTTGTCCTTATAGTTGGTATCATAGAATCATTTAAATAAATTTTGAGGTTAGGATGTCATTTGAGAATATATTACAAGTATTTCATACTAAAATATCTAGTATATTACGGAGAATCGTAGTTATTTTAGATAAATTGAAAATTGTTGAGATAATTAGAATATAGATATTATAGTGTTTATCCTCATCACAATATGGTGTATTATGATTTTATTATTATTCCCATGCTAATATTTGTGGATCTAGTATATGGTCGGATCTAGAAGGAAACAATGTAATAATGGTTGTGAAGAGAATCATAGAGGTTGAATGATTGGGCCACTAAATAGAATGTGGTATATAGTGAAAAATATTTTGTTTATTCTTAACCGACCATCACAAGTAATAATTTAAAATTTAAACCTATGTGACCTTTATAATGAATAAAATATGATATAAATGAAATGTAGTAGAAGTTCAGGTGATAGTGATCATAAAGGTAAATTATACAACAACATATGTGTTAATAACGTGGAAATAATGTCTTAGAAAAATTTATTAAAAGATTATAAAGATGTATTATATTTTTTAATTGATGTAATAAACAAATAATCTTTTAAGTAAAATTTAAGTCTCTAGCTTAATATATGAAGGATAAGTAAGTTTTTATTGATGTATTAATTTATTGTTTTAAATATGAGTAGAATGACCATTACACATATCAAGGTCTTAGGGTGGGGGATACTTAATGGGATCATCAAAACTATATAGATATATATTAATAAATACATAATTATGTTATCATTTATTTTGAGGAATCAACATATAAACTATGAATGATATGGATTATTTTGGGGATTATGTTTTGACATTACTAACCCTTAGAATTTGGTTTATATTTTTTTGTATGGAATATTTATTGGGGCATAATGTTGAAAATTATGGTTAATAGATCATGAAGAGTTATGAATTATTAATATGTATACATGTAATGGGTTCAAGAGTCATGTTATATTTAAGGATGATCATATTATTAAAATAATTGTTTCCATTTTGATCATTGGAGTACTTTGAGTGAAATTTATTGAGTTTTGAAAAAAATAGGTATATGTGACAATTATGGTAATCATGTGGAATGATATTTGAGGAAGAGATATCCATTATTTGTATGGACATATGTTTAGTGAAAATTATTAACTTTAGGATTTATATAATCTTTGATTCTGATGTAATTTTTGGTTATTTCAATTTTGGGGATGCAAATGGAAAGGTAAGAGATAACCTATGAAGCTAAAACATTTATTTAATATTTAATATATTAAATTTATTTTTGATGATTCTTATCACATTTATTTTAATTTTATAATGAATATATTTTAGAAAATAAAAAACCCTCTCGCTGAGCAACAATCCATCACATATGAAAATGCCATAAGTCTTGAACCGCAAATCGAAGTATTATAAGGGTGTGTTTCCTAACAATTCCCTATATAATGTCATGGATAGTATGGAGTTTTTTTCTATTATTTAAATCATTTTATAGAGAAATATTAAGTTAATTTTAGTAACATATGTTTTATCGTATAGATAAACAAAGGATTGAAAATTTATTTGGTGATTAAGTAGTAAATATTAATTTTAAAAAATGTCACTATAGTTTTTTGAAAGAATTATAGGATTAAGTTAGACATAATAATATTTGTTCTTATTTGAGAAATAAAAGGTTAATTTTTATTTTATAAGAAAATCGGATTTTAGTGTTTCATTATGTTAATATATGTTATTTTTTGAAGTAATTAGCATATCACGGAAAATATATGATTAAGATATATAATTTTTTGAATGAGACATTAAGAGTGAGTGATTTTATATAATATTAATTATAAATTAACATTGGAATACCATGTGATCAAATCCATTAATTTTTTTGGAATCAATCTTATTCTATAATATTTTGAAGAATTTAATGGATTGAATCATCTATGTAAAAATGTATCTTATATATTCATCATTTGGGAAAAAGATGAGTTTGTAGTGATAATTGATTTAATAGTGAAATTATTCACAAAAAGTCAGTAAACATATATATGTTATAATTATAGTTATGAAAATAATTCCTCAACATTAAGAAAAGGGTTTTAAAAAATTAATATGTTTACCTTTTTTATCAAGGAATCTATGGATTTTTAACCCATTATATATTTATGGTTTTTATGGTACAATTTTTTAAGAAAATGTTCTCAGTCAATCTTTAACTATCCTTGGAGTTTAGGGTTTTAATCCAAATCCATTTATTCACTTACCACCTATGTTACAAACTATGGAACCTACTGTGTATTATTTTTGATGATCTTCATAAATACATTTCACTACATCCATAAGAAAGTTTTATCGACCCTTTATTACAATGTGTGTTTTCAACAAATGGATTTTGAAAATTAAATCCTCGGTTTTTGAAACATTATTCAAATTCAAATGAAAAAAATTCTTAAGGGGGGTCACTTGAATGTTACATCATAATATTTTAACATTAAAGACTAAATTTTATATTGCATAAGATACACAACCTTGGACTTAAAAAAACATTGAATTATTATTATTTAAATGTGACCATTATAAACTGGCCATTAAATTGGTCGGAATGGATTTTATTAGAAAACTTTTGAAATACACAATTTTCTTAATCATATATGAATTTTAATAATTTCTTTGAAAACATAGACACTATTTCTAGTAAAGTTTTTTTAAATATGTTTTCCTTGAAAATTGGTTTTATTTATTTTTACGAGTGAATAATAAATTAAATTTTTGATGTTTTAGAAATTTTATTCAAAAAAATACATTATAATTTTTAATTTATTATGTAAAAGTTTAATTAAGAAGATTTTTTTATAATGTTCAAAAAATATTTTTATAATGAATAGTGAAAGTACTATATTTTATTAAAAATTATATTTTCTTGTTAAGTTTTAAATAATACAAAATAATTTATCCATTTGTTTTAAAATATCATTAGTGTCTTTTTATTAAAAATAACATGAATATTTTTTTCAAATGGATTTTATAATTTAATTTAGTATAATATTTTTCTAATTAAAAATGATAATTTTTGAAAAACCATTTTATCTTTCATTTTTCAGAATTAATTTTTGAATTAAATTATGTTATTTCATTATTTTGATTTTTTGAAAATTAATTCCATATTTTGAATTAGTAGGTTCAAATTTGTTAAATAGTTCCCTTTTATTTTTTTTCAATAAGAAAGGTAACCTTATTATTTTTTGATACCATGATAAAGGGTAAATTAAGCAATGAAAGTTAAAAATAGAATGATAAAGACAATATAATTAGTACAAAAATTTTATTAATTTTATTTTATTAATATATTTTTTCCATAATAATCCAATATTCTGTTATATATAATTTTTTTACATTGGGATGACATTAAGACATTAATAATATTTTATTTAATGAAAAGTATAAAATTACACGCTCTTGTTTTCAATAACAAGAATATTTATAAAATATAAATAAATGGAGGATATGTCCATTTATAAATATTATTTTGATATATAAAATATATATACTCATCCTGTTAATTTATTTTTAATTTTTAGTTAATTAAGAATTACTTTATATACTTACACAATGCTGATGCATTTATTATTCAATTGATGAAAAATAAAATAAAAGATATTAAAAATATTAAAATTTATATAATTTGATATATATAATTAGATATAATAATTATATATATTAAAATTTTAATTTGTTTTTTATTTAAATATTTGGTTCATAGATTACTTCTTTTACTGATTTTTTTAAAATTTGTTTAATGAAAAGTTCAAAAAAATGATAGTAATTATATTTTATAAGAAATAATAATTTTTTAAATGTTATCAAATTACTAAAAATAATATATTAGTTTAAGTGATTATCATATTGAAATTAATATATTCCATGATTAATATATGTGTTGATCTTCCATTTATTATAATTATTATGACCATAAAAGAGTAAAATTCATTGTTGTCAAGGTATGTTTGAAAAGGTTCAATGAGGGGTTAAAAACCAAAGATAAATGTAAATAAATATTACAATAATGTCTAACTATTATTATATGATACTATTTTAATTGGTACTCATACTATATTCAAAATAAATCATTTAAGATCCATTTATAATTTATTTTTTATTTTTATTTATTTAATATTTTTTTTGAATTCCCAGAGTGACCTTCCCCTCTCTTATAAAAGGGAACCAATTATTCTCATTACATCAAACATAAAACACCATTTTATCAATCAATAAATAATGAAATATCTATATATTATCTATACCTTCATTATTTAGGTATTTTTTGGAATAATACCAACCCTATTGGGATTAATTTACTAATTAAACGAGTCTCTCTTAACAAGATTCCTAGTTTTAATTGCATGTTTTATTATATTTATCCTTCCAAGTCCTTTATGTAATATTAATCCTTTATAAAGTAATAACAAATGTATCCATAATATACCATGATTTTATTATTTCCATGAAACAACCTATATCCATATCCTCCTCCATCAAATAGGAAATGAATCTATCAATCATGTGTTTGGAAGACTACAACCTCACGAACTTATGTAAGTAGTTTCCCACAAAACTCTTTCAATAAGGGTTATAATTATATATTTATGTTATACATATATATGATATTAATTAAATGTTTATAATTATTTAAAAATAGTAAAAAACATATTTACTTTCCTTTCCATTTAATATAAAATTATAAGGTCGTTTGTATGTACGTGTGGAATACCACCACTATGATGCGATGTGATTAGTTTTTCATCCCAACATCAAATTAATGATATATATAAGTATAAGTAAGTAGGTAATATGATATTATTTATGGTACAATAATTATATAAATATAAATCAATGCTTAACTTTTTTTCATAAGTATCATGGAAAAATGAAAATGTTACAAATGTGTACGTACAACCTATCGTCTCAATGACTATAACATAGTTCAAATTTCATAAAAATGATAAATTTTGGTATTTAAAATTATAATTTATTTTTTGAAAAGATAATTATATATGGATTATAATTCTATATATGATAGACCAAAGTCCTATTTAACCATATTGAATCAATCGAAGTAATTTTATTCTTACGAAGAGAATTTCACCAAAATATATGAAGGGAACATAATTAATTGGGTAATTCAATATTTAATGGTATTAATTAAAATAATTTAATAATTAATTTAAAAACTATCTCCAGAAATTATAAATTAAATGATGTTTATTATTCTCGAAGATAAAGAATGTATGTGTTATGAAAAACTCACGGTAATAAACTTCGTCTCAATTTTATTTCATTGTCTATTTTGATGTTACATTCCTATTTATTTGAGGTTTATATACAACCACTTTTTTTATTATATCATGAATTATACTATTCCTTGTATATTTAATGTTTTTTTTAATTTTTTTTCTTTCTTGGTTCTTATGATTCCAATGTTTCAAAATTCTAAATGGACATTCTTTAAAAAATAATCTCCTAATGATCCAATATAAACTCTTATAATGAAAGTCAAAAGAGATTTATTTTTTAAATATATTTTCGGAACATAATTTTCCATTTTCATGATGCCTCAATGATTTGATGTTTCCTTATTATTTTAAAAGGATCTTATTAATTTTTTTATTATGTGTGTATTTGTTATATTTTAATAATTTTTTTAACTTCCATCAATTGTTTTCATAAAATATTATTTTTATTTAATATTTTAATTTCATTTAAAAATGAAAAGGGTAATGAAATATTTTAAAATATATAGTGATGATGAATATTCTCATCACCATCACTATTTCTTTGTGTTTGGATTCGTTTGCAATCTTTCAGATTTTATCGATGAAAATTCACCTTTACATTTTTTAGGTATTATGGTGTTAAGAATTGGTTTTAAAAAGAAAATCGTATTTCGATATTTGAAAGTTATTTTCATATGGGTATGGAGGTGTTTTTAAATGTGTTTTATAATGATAAGGTGAAAGAATATAATTTTTTATTCTTGATATGGTACTTGAGAATTTTAACTCATGAAATATGGTTGAGCCTGATACTTTTTATATGATTGCTTAGGACCCCATTATAGATCACATGCGGGCACAATACAACTTATATGATGGGTTGATCCCCATTATGAATCAAGAGTGAGGCCAGTATAGCTTATACAGTGGGTGTACCCCCATTATAGTTCATAAAATGGGTTTTATAGATATAGATCGTATGAAGGGTGAATCCCATTACTGATCTACCCTACATTGGGTAATTATTATGTTCTTTATAGAATTATTATAGAATTCATCCATATAGTTATTACAATTTCATGGGGTTTGAATGTGTTTTATGAATATGATATTTTAAGATGCCAAAATGTGATTTATTTTCATTCTATGTGTTTTAAAGGTTTTCATTGAGAAAAAAGTTTGTGTTTTTCATGTATATATTTTTTAATTAATATTCTAAAAGGAATTTTAATATAAAGAAAAAAATTACATTGGTTTTCGTTCTTTTAATTTGATGAAGATATTTATTTCTTTTATGACTCATACTGAAAATTTTAATCTAATCCAACATATTAATAATTTTTTCATTGTGTTTTTTGATGGGTAATGGAATGGATGAAGTAATGTGTAAAGTTATAAATATTTTTATGAGATGAAAAAATTATTTATATAAAATGTACAATATTATTGGAAAATTTATACTGATCATATGTTTCAATTGTTTAAAATTTGTATTTTATAGATGAGTTATGAAATAATTCTCTAAAAAAATAAACTTATAAAACATTTAGAATGATTGAAAATTAAATATTTTATAAATAAATTAAGTTAAGCAATGTTTACGAGCCGGTCCTTACACATTTTGCACTATCCATAGAAACATATTTTAATAGATGTTTTTTCACATAAAATAATTTTAAAAAAATTACTTTACTATGTTAGATGATATTAAAACTGGGGTTGATCATTGAAACTCCCATTAAAATCATTATAAACTCATTTAGAAAAATTTTAGGAAATTCAACCCATAATGTTTTTTTAGATGACCCAAAAATAATATCATTGATTCTAATTTGAACTATAAAAACATAGTTTGAAAAAAAATTATAAATTGGGTAGGATCAACTTTTCCTTTTGAGAAAAAATTATCAATAAATAATAGGATTAGACTATCATTTGAAGCTTTTGAAGGATTTTTATAACCAAAATAGATTTAGAATGTTGAAAAATTGAATTTTGAATTACAAGAGTTTATTCCACAAAATAATCCTCTATAATATAACCATTAAATATTCACTATTCAAATCCATGAGAATTATTTTTAAATTTAGATGTGATTCATAAGAAAGTAGTATTATAATGGATTGAAGTATAGATAATGGTTAAATGTTTTTTTATAATAAATTATTAAATCTTGACTATATATTTGTATATCCAATCAAAATTTACTTGTAAATATAATGAAGGATTCCTCAAATTGTTTTGTATACACCCATTTATTGAAAATAATAAGTTAGTATTTAGGTCTTTACACTAGATGTCATAATTTATTCCAATAAATGTTATTTAACTATTATTTCATATCCATGACACAATATTCATCATTTATATCTTTAGAAACATCTATAGGTTCATGATGTAATAAATATCAGGATGTTAATCCTAATTACTAATAAATTCAATAGTTTTAGTTTCTGTATCTCAGTCTCCAATAAAGGCACCTAAAGGATAGTCTCTATGGGATACAATGGTTTTAAGGAAAAAATTACATGGTATGTACATGTCTTTCTCAAGATCAAATTTGTTAGATTTGTTTTCTTTGTGAGATTTTCGATAGTAATATATATTGTTCATGAATATTTTTTTGGGATTATTAATATTCATATTTGACATATCGTCCATAAGGTCTTCTAGAAATTTTTTAAGATCATGTTGATGTATTTCATCAAATTTGTAATATTAATAGTTTTCCAGACCATTTTTACCTTTAATAAATATTCTATAAGGTATTCTAGATGGTAAAAAACTAGGAAAATAACTTCATCACTATTCAAAGAAAATTTATCCAATTTCTCTTTCATATTAAAAATAAAGACATTATATCAAAATCATGTCATTAAATTAATTTTTTCATACCATTCAATAATTCATTGTGGGTATTCCCGAAATGAGTTCTGTTGAGAACCCCTTTAAAAATATAGAAAGCTATATGTGAACTATAAACCCTAAAGATGATAATTATTTCATAGTCATTAATTATGGTCCTACCAATCACTTTAGGTGTTATATGTCTCATTTTCTCCAATTTTTAGGATTTGTTATAGTAGAGAAGTTATGATAATACACTTTTTGTGAACATATGGTTTGTTTGTATTGATTCTCAATATCATGGCCTTGATAAATTCATAAGGTCATGATGTTAATTAAACTATGTTTTATATATAAGTCACATATTTCTCATGAAATCTACATTATTATGTCTAATGAGATAGAATGTCAGAAAAAAAATCTTGAATAATCATTAATAATCACATAAAAACAATCTTTTCCAAAGTAAAATAGAAACTCTCTATGATTCAAAAAAATCAAAATGAACTGGTTTTAGTGGATTAAAAGTAGAAACCTATTTCATTAATTTTAAATTAATCTTTCTATTCTTCCATTTTTTTTAGGATTTCATAGTTTTTCATTTTGAAATTCTAGTCTATGTAGTTCCCCTGATAAAATATTCTTAAAAATCTTGAAAAGGAAGGCATATTTCTATGACCATGTCCTTTATTGAACTAACATAATTCATTATGAAATCCACTTAAGAATGAAAAATTTTATATATCAATGAATATATATTAAGAAAATAAACATTATCATTTTTTAAGGTTATACATATAAAATTATCCTTGAAATCATAAATCATACAAAAATTCAAGAAAACATAAAACAAAGTATCATAAAATTGAAAAATAAAGAAACAAATTTATTTTAAAAAATCGATGTATAAAAATATACAAATTAGAATTGATTCAGACTCACCAATTATTCTAAAGCCAACAACCATACCATTTTTATTATCAAAAAAATGTTACGTGACTACTATCAATATTCAAAAGATGTTTGAAATGTAAAAATTCCATATATATATGTACGAAATATGCAATTTCTAAATACTGGATGTTCATAATGGTACTCTTTATACATTTCTCTTATAATAATTAATTATGAAATGAGTTTTTTAGATATATTTTATTTTATATAGAAATATTGACTCAAAAATACTTGGAAAACCCTAATTAATCAGTATACATACCAGTAGTTAAAGAAATAATTTTATAAATAAATTACTTATTTAGAATGACATTAAATTAGTGATTTCAATAAGTATATTATATATAACTAGAAACTCTTTTTTAGAAATGTCTTTTTACCATGATATTAACCAATTTCATTTTAATATCTAAGTGTATTCTATTTTTATAGTATCATAGTAAGTGTTCCTATTTCAGGGGTAACATTTCAAGGTCATTCTTGAGTCTCTCATTAGATAATTTATAATCATTTATTCCTTTATGATCACAACACTATTTTCATTTTTAATATGAATATCTTATTTTAATTTTTCAAAAACAAGATTTCTATTTTTTTTAGTTTTTTAAATATTTTATAATTCATTAATGGTTTCTGATAGTATATTTCAATATTAAAATAAGTATTAAATAGAAATATTAGATTTATCATTATTTATAATTTCAAATTGAGTAATATTTTTTGGTCACCACATGTGTAATTCTCATAATGTTATGATTTTCTTCTCACAAGAATTATTAATAGATGTTTTTGAATTTCATGAAGAATTATATGAAGTGATATATGTTTCAATCATGGATTTATCTATTTCTTTCCTTAATACAAATATTTATTCTTATACATTAATTTTAGGCAATTAATTGTAATTATTATTTTCCCTGTTCACTCATATAAAGTAATTTTATGAAGTTATCATGATTTTTCTAGATTCATTTTTTTAATATTTCCCTTGTAATTATATTTTACTAATAATTTTTTATCCTATTAAATTTATTAAACCTTATGGCTTAGTGATGTATCTCATCATTCTTATCTGAATTATCTTTACTCAAAAAATTGATATTAGCATTAACTTATTTCTTTAATATTTTATTATTTGATTTAAAATTTATAAACTTTTTTGTATTCAGAATATTCATAAGTGTTTACATTTAATTATTCCCTCATAAAGAACTAATTTTCAATATATTTATTTATCTTGAGATTTTAATGTCAGTTGAATATATAATAGTGGTTTTAGTGCCTCTCAAATAACCAAGAATACATATCAGGATCCTTGATACATGAGATTTATCATCCACTTTATTCCTAAGAGGAAAAATGGTATTAATGATTCCACTAAACCAATGATATATATCAAAAATTGTTTCGTTAGGTTTCATTTTGAATTTATGATATTTAATTGAATAATTATTCAATATAATTTCATCATCTTTTTAATACACATCATTATATAAAGAAAGTGTATCCTTGATTTCAAAAGAAGTATCATAGGAATATATTCTATTAAATTAATCCTTTATTAATGAATAATGTAAGTAATATTTTTTTTCTATTAAATTAAAAAATAGATTTAGTTGTATCACACTAGTTAGCTCTCATAGGTTTTTGTCATTCATATTGATCTTTAATAACTATCCAATTATCAAAACTCATACCCAAGATGAATTTTCATTTTAAATTTCTATTGATCATTGTTTTTCTATTTATATTAGGTTGTAAATTTTTATGTTGACCATCATATCTATAGGTATACATAATTATAATATTTTAATAATAAAATAAAATAAATAGAAATGTTTCCTAGGTTACTTGGTTAGGTCCAAATTTAGAAAAAAAACATAGGAATCAAATGAAACAGCCACTAATAACAACTGTCGGTTAGAGTAAAGCACTCAAGATGGGGGGTTTGTGAATTGTGATTCCAATAAAAATTTATATAAACAACAATTATAAAAAGTAAACAAATTTAGACAAAACATTTTTAACTAATATATTAGTTATAAAAATTTAAATGTTGAGAAAGAACCTATAAATGGTTTGATCAAAACTCAGTTAAACTAATTTGAGATTATTATTATCTTTTGATATTACTCTACACAAATGAAATTGTAGATATATCAGTCATAGTTATTAGATATCATATTAGTATTTTATAAAATTAATTTTCAAAAACATATGAAATATATAATTAAGAGTGTTATATATATTTTTAATGTAATATTTTTAAAAAAAGTTTAAACAACATAAATAGAACACAATGGAAATAAGACAAGAGGTTTAGTCACCTATTGAGATTTAGTCCTCTCCACTTGATAGTAACCCGCATTCATGCATATTTATTAATATAAAAATGATGTTCTACAACCTAGATCATGTGTATTGGTCATATTAGAAAACAAGACTATATAGATTATTAAAAGGCCTCTTCTATAGTTGTTCGTGGGCATATAAAGGTGAAGAAAATTATATAAAGGTGATCACAATACTCTAAAATGTATTAATGGTTTATGAAATTAAAAGATACATAAAATAGTCTAATAAAAAGTAAAGACATAATGTAAAATAGAGAGACAAGGAGAGTTAGAGAGGGATGGTGCTGGATTCATCTTTTATTCTATTCAAGTTTTAGTTAATAAGGAATTATCTCTTCTCTTCCAAATCTATTTGTCAAATTATGAGAGAAGATAAAATGATCAGATATTTTTTCATAGATACTATACTGATTCATAATTGATAATAAAAAGTAATTTCACCTTTTCATCATTACTACTATCTAAAATTATAATCATATCTTCCTTTTCATATTTCTCATCATAAATAGGAAAATTATTCAGAAAATATCAATTGAAGAATAATCCTTAAATATATGTCTATTCTTATGGAAATCCAAAATATTTAAATTTTTTGATTTTGTGTTTAATTTTTTTGAGCATTTTATAAGAATATATTCGTTAATTATAATTATAGTCATACATGGTTGACTAAAATATTCCACATCAACTTGATACATTGTGATCAATTTTTTTTGGAAAAATAATATGATCAAATTTCTTGATATATCATGTGCTCAATCCTTTGAAGATTCTATAGTTTTATTCTGACATATAGTCTCTTCACCTAAACATATGGTAATTTGAAGTTAGCATTCATTTTCTTCAATAGTTTTTAAAAATTAAAACATTATAATGTATTTTTTTGTCTTGGTCTTTTGTCATATATAGTACTTGTGAAGTCATTTTACTACACTAATAATTTTTACATTGTTGAAACATTTTCACTTGTATACTCATTCATTTAGTTGAGTTCCATTATGTGGTAAATTTTTTTCTTGATGATAATTCTTACTCCTATGAATATTTACATATTTACCTAATAATTACAGTTGGATAACATTGGATATATAATTCGTTACTAATAAAATAAACTTGATTTTGAATCATAAAATCAAATAATTTCAATATTTATCTAACACTCATGTCATAATTGGATAACCTAAAGACACGGTGATGGAACAATCACTGTATATCAATCACGACAATATATAAGAAATAGCAGAATTATAGGAGGAAAATCAATATTAATGCTTTATTTATATTCTAGGAAATTTTTTTCCAAATTGATGGAATAAGTACACAGTATAATATAATACCATTCCAAGAGAACATATATTAGATGATAGAAAAATTATTAATTTATTTTCTTATTCAACTAAAGTGTTGTGGTTTACTAAATAAATTTCAATCTAATATTAAAAATGGTTCAATTATAATGATGTTCCTCTATGTCTAATTTCACAATATAATATGAGTTATTATAGATAGGGATAAAAATTTTCTATCATAGAAATAAAGCTAATAATATTATTTTGAAAACATTTTCTTTATCGTTGATTGAGAAAAAGAATATTGGAAATCCACATGATGAAGATATCCTATAATAAATCTACTTGGAATAAATTAAAATCAATAAGAATATTAGGATAATAATTTATTTGAATATTTATCTAGATTAGAAAAAAATGTACTGCGAAAGACAATTGAAAATTTATGACCTATTTGTATTATACCTTATACTTATACTAATGGGTATAGTTTCTCATCCCACATAGAAGATTCATAACTATATTTCCTTATGTTTTCAACTTCATCTATTATCTTTCCATCATTACCTACATATTAGAAATGAGAGACTCATGCCTCTCTATCTCCACAATTTAAACAAACATACAAACTCAAAAATATGAAGCTTACACTTCCAACTGAATCATGACCTGATTAATTCACTATTATTTTGGATTAAAAAAGATATTTTTCATGAGTTTATACTTTTTTTTTGAAAACTAGTATTTTTTTGTGATTGAATATTATCCTGATTGTCAATCCATCTTGATCCCAAGATCATAATTAACATGATAATGTGATGTTATTTTCCACTTATTAGTGACAAGGGCGATTCTTTAATACCAGAATGAATATTCTACCGTGACTATCATGTATTTTTTTATTTGTAGTAATAGTTTAAAATCTCAATATTACTTCATGATCTTGGGACGAGTGATATTCCAAAATAGGGGAATTCATAAAGAGATCCCCTAATGAAATTGATGAGTATGTGATGACATCTTGGGCCACTATGTCATAAGAAACATTATAAATGTGATATTTATCAACATTAACTATATTGACATTATATATTGTATGCATTCTTTGTGCAATTATAAAAATCACTGGATTTGGAATTCTAATTTTATACAAATATATTGAACTTATTCCTCCAAGAAGTTGTTAAGTACCTATAGTAAAAATCCATTCTCTGTCATTTTATAAGTTTAAATTGATTAATTAATTACTCTAACTCATTTACCCACCCATTATACCATTGGAGGAACATTTAACCCATACTATAGGACTAATGGGGTGAATTGTTTCTATAGTCATATGGTCAAATGGTGTTTTTCAATTTTTTTTAAAAGGTGGAAAACCCATATCTATAAAAAACATTACAACACTCAACATAGTGTTAATCATATTTGATGGATAGGCTAATATAATAAAAAACTAGAAAAATATTAATTTGGATGCCAGTATCCTCACAAATATGCAATTACTAGAATAGTTCAAGGATTAAAAGACAATTCACACTATTTTCCCCCAAAATAGTGACAGGATAAATTTATATGTACAAATAAATTTCCACTAAAATTAATTTATGGAATATTAAATTTGAATTATAATCCCATCAAATTTAGATGTGAGCACCCTGCATTGGAATGCAGATATGTAAGTTTGATTATTCACTATACCAGTGGAATTATTTAATATTAATTATGCACTATATTCATCTAGAGTGACAATAACTATGAATGATACTCATGTTCATTGGCCAGATCCTAGGTATTAATGGTCACTAATTACACACCAATGAAATCCAAGATTTCCATTTTTATATAATAATGTAAACATAGTGTGGTATTATGGGGCACATAAACACCAATATGTAATGTTATCCATACATTTAAATGTTTTAATAGGATTATCTCCCATGTAGGGATCACCTTATTGAATTTAACCAAGAACATGGTAGAATATTTCCAATGCTGGTATGATAATATCAATTTGTTTCTAGAAAAGTTAGGTGTTTTTATATAACAAAATATGTTTCCATTACTCTCAGGTTAGCATCACATGTGGCCATAACATTCAACTAAGAAACATATCTAATTTTATTTATAATAGAATATATTGGGATAATATATATATGATCCAAAAAATGAATTCCATATACTGACAATAACATAAAAAATTTACCTACATGAGTGTTGAGTTCCATGAGAATGCTATGTTAGGATGGTAACATGCCTCTTTCCATTCAATCTTAATTTGAGTGACCTAATGAAAATAATATTATTATAGGTTAAATGATTTTTTTTATAGTGGATGAAATTTCTTATCACTTAACATTCTACCGGATCTACATCTATTTTTTAAAATCATGTGTTTTCTCTGTATCACCCTAAGAATTGAAGATGAGATGGAATACATTTTACATGTCACCCTAAATGTGAATTCACCCAATATTGGACAGAATCCTATAGAATGGTTCTTATTTATCCCTTTAGTAAATAAACAGTTTTGGTTTTTGATGACCATCGAGTTATCAACATTTCCACTTGTTCAGGGATTTAGGAAAATAAATAATATGAAGTATATACAACTTTGTAATGCCACATGGCATTTAATCTGGTCTCAAAAATTAAAAATATATAATTCTAATAAAATATCCATGAACACTCATAAGGGATAATCCCCTTATAGAAGAAATATAATTTTGGGCTCCATATGTTCTTTTGATGTCATGTGGAAAATAAAATGATATTGAAGTAATCCTAAGGGACCACATCAAATATTTGAGGCATGTCAAGTATTTTCAATTAAGAGTGTTCGAAGCTATCTGATTCAACTTATTAACTCACATTGGGTATCTACACATCAAAATAATTTTTTTTTGACTATGACATTTTCATTTCACAAATATAACCAAACTGAGGATAAACTATTGTTTTAAAAATAATAAAATAAAAAGGATACCCAATAAATATAATGGAACCATGTATGACAATTGTTAGTTGTGCATGGACCATAAAAATGTGATTATGCGAGCTTAGTGTTCTCGTTAAATAATGTTACACTTAATAAGTTCAATTTCATCGATCGGCAACTAAATATCTGTTGACACAACTTCATTTGAAATGTATCTGTATATTGAAACAGTTCTTATGAAAAGTTGGAAAAATAAAAATCCATGTTTCAATAAAATAGGTAAAAAATAGAATGTTTCTGAATAAAGAAATCACGAGTTATGAATCTGAAAATTGAGTGAAATTTTAACAAAATTAAATTTTCATTAATCTAATCTTTCCCTAACCTATGATACAAACTCCCTTTTGAACTCAACTCCCACAACATACCCACTATATAAATCTTTGTTTTGAATCCAATAAAACAAACTTAAGAAATAAATGAATACAATTTATCATATATATAGTAGTAATGCAATCAATGTTGTCCACTAAGGTGAAAATAGATGGATTGATCTATAAGACTAATTATATTGATAAGAATTCACAAGAGGTGTGTTCCCATATTCATAATATCATGTGTGTTATTTTTTTGAATGTATAATTCATTCCTTCATCACCTGTATTTGAAATATGGAGTTCCAAGAGATCATGTTTCATCGCTAAATCCTTTGTTCTTTCCCTTTTTTAAATTAAAACTCATGAATGTGGAATATATTTTCTAGAATTAAATCATTTTTTCTTTATTAGATCCAACAATTTGTGGAGGAATTATTGTAACACCCCGAGATTTTATGAAAAATATTCTTTTAATTTTATTAATGTCTTGTGTTGTATACTACACCAAGATTATATTGCGCTATACGCAACACCGTATTAGCTTGCAGTATACGCAACACTATTCTTGGATCGTGTTACACACAATTTTGATAATAGTTTTTCTACGAAACATTGAGTATATGTATATATATTCAATGTATAAATGAAATATGGTTAGTTTATGTTATACGAAACAACGAAGGATTCTTGCACAACACACAACCCTGACTTGGCTTGCATTACACGCAATCGCGACCTTCCTCGATAGCGTGTGTTGTACGCAATACCGGGTTTTTCTAAACAATGATATATTATTATAATATTATTATGAACTATATGTTATGAATAGTATTAACTAAATTTTGAATTTTATAACATTATTATTCATCTTACAAATTTTCTAGAACATGTTATAAGAACAAAATAATTTTTTCGGGTGAAATAAGTATGTTTCAAAAAATGCAGTTTTACCGCCTTTTGATGGCGCACCCACTTTAAATCTAGTTTTTGACATGTTTATAAGTTCAATTTGACAAAATAAAATTCTTCTATGGAATCATGAAATAAAAAATTACTTTGGATAAATTTTTCATATTATTCTGGTAACTTTTATATTTTGATGAATAGTACAAACACGCTATATTTTAATTAAAAACAACTTTTTTTCACCGAAATAATTTATATGGTTATATTATAATATTGAATGGTTTTAAAGTATAAATAGAATATATTTTTACCATTTAATTTAATGTATGTCATTATCATTGATTTTACCTTGAATTCGTAGGTTAAATCAATTCAATCTTTTGCAATGTTGTAAAGAAAAACCCGTTTTCTTTCGACAACGGGATTAAATTGAATTTAATTTCTACATATTTTGTGTATTGAATTTGGAAAAATGGATTCTATATTTGGAATCAGTGGGTCCAAATTATGTTAATAAGCTAATTTTTATTTTTGGGTATTGTGAATAGTAACTACGGTAAATTTTATTTACTATAGTTAAAGGTAAATCGGGTAATTATGGGTAAATATAAAATTATAAAATTACCCTAGAACTTGGAAAAATCCTATTGGATGGATAAAAGTAGACCCATATAACCTGAGGGTCGGATTAGATTCATTTTATGTACTTTTTTCCATGAAAATAATTTAATTATTATCAAAACCAAAGAATGTGACAACATGTCACTTTCTTAAATATTATAAGTATAATAATTTTAATTTAGTGATAAACTTAATGAAACTTCAAACATGAATGGTCTCTAGAAATATAATACAATTATCTACATCATAATAATTTATTTAGAATTTTTAGGGATTAAATAATTATCATTTATTATGACACAAAGATGATGTAGTAATTGTCTTATTAATGAAATATTGACATAATTGATGTTATAAATGCCCAAATAAATGTAATTTGAGACTTTTTAGGACTTACATTAATTTTATAGGTTAATATGATATGTTATTGTCGATATAGGTAACTTTTTTTGAACTTATCATTGTGTTATAAATTTCATAAAAATCATGTACCAAATAGTGTCAAAATTGACATAAATTAGTTTTTAAAACAAATATTATATTATTAATTGTTATTTAATTCGTAAAAATATAAGCTACACCCAAATGACTTATATAATGATATATATATTAATAATAAACAACTTGGGGTTCTTTTTGGCTTGTTATGGTAAGTTTATTAACCATATAGTGTAAGAAAACAAAAAGACACGGTAAAAGTTAAATTATTTAACTTAGAGTTAAATCTAATTGATAAGGTTAAAATAATAACCTAAACTTGTCTAAATCTTATTTTATGAGAGTATTTCGAACCCTACCCACTTTAGCTTCGAAATAAGACCCTTTGGAACCATTATAAACCGAATTTGACCTTAATATAAAATAATATTTTGAGATTTTCCTAAGGTGCCCCTTTCCTCCCCTATAAAAGGGCACCTCCTCCCTCTCCTCCTCACACCAATATGAGCATTCAAGCTCGTCCAACCCCTGCCAAAATATCTTCTCCACTTCCCTAGTATCATCCTAGAGGTCTTGGTATTCTTCAAAGACCATCCATAGTTCTTTAAGTGGAGGTTAAGAAAAGGCGCGTCAAAAAGAGGTAATATCCATTACCGATATTTTTCAATTTATTTCTTTTTCAACTTCTTCTTATTTAGTTGTTTCATAATAAATTAATAACATAAGTATTTAATATATACTTATATGTTATTATAAATATTAAACAACTCTAATTAACCTTCTATCCATCCTACGGAAAAAGGAAATCACCGCGCGTGCGTACGTACGGAATACCGTCTCCACGCCGTGGTGTAATCTACTTTCTGCCACCACCTTAATTGGATGGGTATAATGGAGTAATGAGTAACTATATATGAGTATTATAAAGTTATATTGATACTGAAATATTATTCATACATCTCAACACAATTCCACGACCATGGGAACGATATCATCGCTCGTGCGTACGTATGGACTACCGTCTCCACGACGCGATGAGATTCATTATCCATGTTAACCATTTAAGAATGATTATAAAGTATATATAAGTAATAATAATGAAATATATGACATTATAAAGCTACTGGATTTATGTATATATGTATTTCATCTACTTACTTCCATTCAAGACAATAAGGAAAGGCAAATAGCGTTCATGCGTATGTACGGACTACCGTCTCCATGAATGGTGTGTTTCATTTCATTTATCAATTTATTATATATATATATACTGAATATATATGATATATAAATCATGTTTTATATTCTGGAAGTAAGTAAATCATGATATAAGTAATAATAATTTCATGAACAACAAGTCCAAACACCTACGATAAATGAAACGATTTTACCCAAAACGCTTATTTAACATGGAATTTACAAAAGAACGGTTAATATAAAGTCATAAGTGAACCATATATGATATCATAACAATGAATATGATTATGTAATAAGTTAATGAATTTATTTGAATCATTATACAGGAGGTTCGGACACTTACGAAGCAAATCGGATTTAAGGTAAGGGAAATATCAGAATCTCATTTTTATCCGAGATTGTTTATTCTTTGGTATTTACTGGGGTGTATTTTATCATCCCCATCCATGATTCCTCAATATGTAATATTTATATACTTATACAATAGTTTATATCAAATTTTACCCTTCTGTGAGTTTTTAGTAAAAGATATGAAAGGAATCTTTTGTCGTTTTTCGTACGAGGTACTTTTTTGACTTTTCTGACAAAAGTACGAGAAGAATGTATTTGTTAACTTATACGGCATGAATGGATTTTTAAAACATTATTTCCAAGAATCTTCTTTTACATGTTTTCATGTCTATTTTTAATCAACTTCCTTTAGTTTAGAATTGTATGTTATGTTAAGAAAGGAAAAGTGTTTTTGAAGTAGAAAGGATATTTTCCTCAAGAATGGAGTTCAAGAGTTTTATCAAAATTATTTTCCATCTAAGATAATATAGGGTTCTGTTTTTATCCCTATTATTACATGGATTTTATTATGTTGTGATGGAAATATTTTTATGAATTCCTTTATCTGATATGAATTGTTTTTTGATGTCACGATGTTTAAGATTACCATTTTTTATGCTATGATGTATGGTTTATGATTTTGTGGCACACATAAGAATGGTATCATTATGAGATCTGTGGGACCTATATCTCCCTCCAATGAATTGGGTAAAGATTTTATATCTCATGAGATAGACATGGCTGGAATGGTAGTTTATACCAGTTCAGTGAAACAGGACTGAAACGAGGGTGACTCGGTTCAGAAAGGGACTTTGTCCACTAAGATAGTCTTTGAAATGAGTCTTGACTAATAAGAAATGATTCTATATGATTATGTGTGTATGCCACAAAGTTTCATGTTTTATGTTATGATTATTGGGATTTTATTTCACTACTATGATTTATCCCATGTTATGAAATTATGCTCTCTTTTGCAGGTTAAGATTTCCAAAATGTTATGTTCTTATGAAAATGTTGTGATTGTTATTTATATTGTTTACCCATACTAAGCATTTGAGCTCACCCTTTTATGTTTTCTTTCCCCAGGATATAAAGAAAGGTTTTAGGTAAAAAAAGGAATATCATTATGGGAGATGTTGAAGAGCTTTCACCACGATTAGAAGATTATATTCCAAGTTTCCAAAGACACTAAACTATTACGATCCTTGTGTGTGTGTTTTTGTTATGTACTAAGTATTCCACAAAAGTAATGTAATGTCCATGTACGTATTGCTTTGGGTCTCTACAGTTGGTATCAGAGGAAAGGTTTAGTCAACCTTAGGAAACTAGAATGCGAAAACTTTAGTGAGATCCCTAGAGATATTTCTAAGGTATGTCTAGGGATGTCCCTAAAGATAAGTATATGTATAGGATATAGTCCTATATCTATGGTAACTATCTTAGAAATTAACCTAAGATGTTAGATATTGAAGTTACTCCCCCTTTATTATGATTTTTTCCTCTAACACTATTCTTCTTGGGTTTTAGAAAATGGCTGGAAAGAAGATGATTCACGATAATGGAGGATATTATGGACAATGGAATGATATTCTTCATGAGAAACCAAATGAAATGGGATTTGGAAGTCCAACAATCATCATTATGCCGAATCAGCAATCTCATAATATGATCAATAAACTCAAATTTGGTAAGCTTCATGACTTGGCTAATAAGAGAAAGATGGAGTTTCATGATGATTATAGAGGAAAGAAAGTTCAATTTCCCCTATGTAAATCATGTGGGAAGAGGCATCAAGGAGAATGTTTCAAAGGAATTGGAAGATGCTTTGGGTGTGGAAAAGAAGGACACAAATCCAGTAAGTGCAAAGGAAAAGGTTCAGTTAACACTAGGGATGAGGATAATGGTATTGCTACGACGTCAACAATGGTTAAAAGTTTTAAATGTGGAATGTACGGGCATTATGAAAACCAATGCCCTACGGTAAAGTCTCATGAAGAAAATCAGTATGGTCGTATGGGTAGTATTTATGTTGATGATGATGAAGAGACTACAAATGATATGTGAGATGAAAGAATTGTTGAAGCTCGGTCAATGATTTAAGAATGTAGTGGAATGATTACATGTTTATCATGTGTAATGTTGTATAAGTAATCTCATGGTACTATGGAATAAAGAGACATCTAAGGATTGTTACACTGTTGTCTTTCCTTGAGTTTTGAAAGTGTATGATTAATGGTACCAGTATCCATGAAATATTATTCAGATATTTTTGGAATGTAGATGATATGCGCATAATGAATGGATAAGGAGAAAATTAAATGTTTGATAGTATTCATGATCTCATGACAGATATAAAGAAATAGCTATATCATGGTTTGAGTATATATAATTTTGGGTTTTTGGTATGTGGAATGCGTTAACTTTTGACAGCACCCATGTTTTTACTAAGAATCAATGGGTATTCATTTTTCAAGAGATTACATGATTATGGTATTCACATGACTGGAATGTGACGAACAAGATATATGAGGGATAAATGATGGCATTCACGTGATCATTTTCTCTATACTATGAGCTTGGACTGAAGTATTTTGGATAAGCCTAAAGAATGGAATGGATTATGTTGGACATAAGTTAGTATTATTTAAGGATATAACTTTTTTTGATATTATTGATGGGATGATATAGTAATGCAGTTTTAGAAAAAGGACAACCTGCAGGACGGGCGACAGCCCATCGCGTCCGACAAGGCTGTGGGAATCGAACCCACAACCGAAGTGCGAATGGCCTTTTTCGCCTACCACTGGCCTACAGGAAGTCCCTATTTAGTAGAAACTTGTTTTATTATATTAAGCAGTATGATATATGAAGTATAAGTCCATTTTAGGAACCATATATGATTAATCTCACTATAAATGAACTTATGTATTTTTTTTGATAACTTTTCTAACCTTTTGTTTGAGACCGATGGAATGACCGATCATTCTATAACATGATCTGCTAACACATCACGAATGTCAAATTCAACTTCATTTCTTTAAGTGATGAAGTGGAAATTGTCCAAAGAACGACCAATGGTGAGACTATACCAAAATCACGAAAGTATTTCTTCTAATTCCAATTTCATCAACTTAGGGAAATGATCTTGAAAACCAAAAATGTTGTCCTAGTGCTCTTATACATGATGAATCAGATGGTACATCAGATCGTCATAAATTTATGGCTTTGTGATTGCTGGCTTTTCCATAGCCATGTTCTCTACCACTCTCCATCAGAACTTGATGGTTAGATTTCTCTTCCATATCCATATTTTCACCTATGTGGAAACCCAGGGATTAGTTTATTTGGGTAACCTTTAAGTTTCATACTTTTAGTTTTAAAGATTGGTTTTGGTGTTCCTTTTTACGATTTGGGTTTCTATTAAAGAAACTTTCGAATAGTAAACCATTTATAACCCCGACGAATTTCGAGGGCGAAATTCATTTTATGGGGGGTAGAATGTAACACCCCAAGATTTTATGAAAAATATTCTTTTAATTTCATTAATGTCTTGTGTTGTATGCTATACCAAGATTACCTTGCGCTATACGCAACACCGTATTAGCTTTCAGTATACCCAACACTATTCTTGGACCGTGTTACACACAATTTTGATAATAGTTATTCTACGCAACATTGAGTATATATATTTATATATATATTCAATGTATAAATTAAATATGGTTGGTTTATTTTATACAAAACAATGAAGTATTCTTGCACAACACGCAACCCTGACTTGGCTTGCATTACACGCAATCACGACCTTCCTTGATAGCGTGTGTTGTACGCAATACCTGGTTTTTCTAAACAACGATATATTATTATAATATTATTATCAACTATACTTTATGAATAGTATTAACTAAATTTTGAATTTTATAACATTATTATTCATCTTACAAATTTTCTAGAACATGGTATAAGAACAAAATAAATTTTTCGCGTAAAATAAGTATGTTTCAAAAAATGCAGTTTTACCGCCTTTTAATGGCACACCCACATTAAATCTTGTTTTTGAAATGTTTATAAGTTCAATTTGACAAAATAAAATTCTTCTATGGAATCATGAAATAAAAATTTAGTTTGGATAAATTTTTCTTATTATTCTGGTAACTTTCATATTTTGATGAATAGTAAAAACACGGTATATTTTAACTAAAAAAAACTTTTTTTCATCGCAATAATTTATATGGTTATATTATAATATTGAATTGTTTTAAAGTATATATAGTATATTTTTTACCATTTAATATAATGTATGTCATTATCATTGATTTTACCTTGAATTCGTAGGTTAAATCAATTCAATCTTTTGCAATAGTTTAAAGAAAACCCGTTTTCTTTAGACAACGGGATTAATTTTAATTTAATTTCTGCATCTTTTGTGTATTTAATTTGGAAAAATGGATTCCATATTTGGAATCAGTGGGTCCAAATTTTGTTAATAAGCTACTTTTATTTTTGTGCATTGTGAATAGTAACTACGGTAAATTTTATTTACTATAGTTAAAGGTAAATCGGGTAATTAAGGGTAAATATAAAATTATAAAATTACCCTAACATTAGGAAAAATCCTATTTGATGGCTAAAAGTAGACCCATATATCATAAGGGTCAGATTAGATTCATTTTATGGACTATTGTCCATGAAAATAATTTAATTATTATTAAAACTAATGAATGTGACAACATGTCACTTTCTTAAATCTTATAAGTATAATAATTTTACGTTAGTGATAAACTAAATGAAACATCGAACATGAATTGTATCCAGAAAGCTAATATAGTTATCTACATCATAGGAATTTATTTGGAATTTTTAGGGATTAAATAAGTATCATTTATTATGACACAAATATGATGCAGTAATTGTCTTATTAATGAAATATTGACATAATTGATGTTATAAATGCCCAAATAAATGTAATTTGAGACTTTTTATGACTTAAATTAATTTTATAGGTTAATATGACATGTTATTGTTGATATAGGTAACTTGGTTCGTGTAGGACCTCGGGACACCCTGAGAGGGGAGGGGTGAATCAGGGTGGCAACTTTTTCTTCTTTTAGTTATGGATCTTGTTCCCACGTTGGTAGGAACTACTTAAACCTGTATGATGGATATGAGCGGCAATTAAACATTCACATGCAGAGAGATGACACAACTATTTTTACTTGGTTCACCACTAAGGGCTACGTCCAAGGAGCATATGCCGACAGGTTGTCGGTCGTACCTAAATCCACTATGCTTAACTAGTTGCAGATTACAAATGTTCGGGTACAGACACTCTGTCCCAGGCTCACTGCCTTTACAATTGTTCAGGGATAGCTCACTGCGTCCCTCGGGTCACTCCTGTTGACTCCCCCTGGCTCACTGCCGTTGGTGAAGACTCACTCAGTTTATAGACGTGAAGGTCTCTTCAATAGGTGTGCATTGAAGTTCTTCGTCTCCTGTTCAGCATGAGACATTGCTTGCATCAGGGTTCAGATTTGATGCTCCTTTTAGTTCAATCCTTCTTCTTTAGTGCAATGAATGAATGCACTAGATCCCCTTGTCTTCGTTTTCCTGAATCACAATCACTGATGTGATTTCTTACTTAAGGAAGCTCAGCTTACTCGGTGTTGTCAGAATCAGTTCTCCATGTATGCATGAGATCATGCATGTATCATTTAGATTTCTTCTTCAATCTCACTTTGCACCAGTAGTATCAGGCAATAGTTCAGCTCTTGTGCAGCTCCAGAAAGGCGGGCGTACTTTAACAATATCTGGCTCTTCTTTCAAGCCCGGCGCGCAAGTCTCCCCCGGCGCGCAAGTCTTAGGCGCGCAAGTATAACCTGGCGCGCAAGTGTCTCCAAAGCACCTGCGCGACTCTGCCTTCTTGAACTTCAAACCTGCGCGACTCACTTCCTTCCTTGCCCAAATCACCTAGGGCGCTCAACCATCAGTTGGCGCGCAACCTCTACTTGCGAGACCAAACTACCACTTGCGCGGCTCAACCACCTGCGCGACGAGAGCTCGAACAATCTCAAAGTCTTGAGCTCCGTAGGAAATGAGGAGGGGTGGTCCAGTATTTATAGGCAAACTGGACCCCCTGCGCGGAGGCGCGCAAGTCCCTCAACGGCGCGCAAGTCTTGTCTCCAGTAACCTCTGTCGCGCAACTCACTTGCGCGACCCAACCAACACTCACGCGACCTTCTTTCCTTAGCCAAATTTTGATGTTCTGATCCTCAAAAACATATGGCGCGCAAGTCTTTTATCCTCCAAGAGTATGGCACGCAAGTCCCTTTTCCAAAATCACTATTCTTCATTTGTTGATTTTGAGGCCCTGAAATTTGGCAAACACTGGAAAACGGTGCCACTTTGTATCTGCTCTTTTTGTACCGCCTCCAGATCATCCATTCCTCTGTCGATGTTCATGAATCAAACATAGATCGTTGACCACAACTCTTGAACTCGACATGTCACCATGGAATCTCCTTTGTCAACAAATTTGTATGTCGTTTGTTTTCTTTGTCAACAAGCACGACCACCTCAACAACACTTCTTCTTGGTGATCTGTATCCTTCAACAACTCTTTGGATTTTATCACAAACTCCACTATTGTGATATGTATTCTTTGAAGGAACAACTTTAGTACCATTATCTTCTGATACAATGTGATGTGCATGGCCATCTCATAATTGCAATCTCCGCATGGCCATCTCAGAAGTCAACTCATTGGCATATTGTCTTCTTCATCAACTGTCATGATCAACTTCATGCAAAGCATGTGATTCAATCCGTCAAGAAGTCTCTAGCATGGCTGTCATGATCAACTTCATGCAAAACATGTGATTCAATCCGTCAAGAAGTCTCTAGCATGGTTCTCATGCAATCATGAGTAATTGCATGGTCTTCATCCAAAAACCCCATTCTTTTTTAATCATCCTCGAATGGATTACTCCTCACATTCTTCATTGTTGTAAACAATGTATCACCTTTGACACATGTTCTTTGAACTTAAGATCAGCACACCAATCCTCTGAATCACCACTCCTCTACTTCATCGGAGTACTTCATGATCTTCTTCATTTTGATCTGCATTGACAACTATTGACAACAAATACAACCTTATAAACAAAGTGGTTCCAACCATCTCCCCCTTTGTATTTTGTTGTCAATACCTTATACATCTTCTGAAATGAATCTGTCAATGTCAAAATGAGAATCTTCTCAGCAAATCAACATTTCTTTTCATTTCACTTTCTCTTCCCCTTATTGACAAGAAATACAAAGTACATGGTAGGGAGGGTATCAATCCACACTTAAGCAATGTTTCATTAATCATTTCACTCTAAGTCTACTTGAGCAATGCTCGATGTAGAAAACAAGAGGATTTGATTAAGTCAACAAGGCTGTCCATTATCCACAGATCATGATACCAAAAATAGATGATAACTCATGTATCTTGTCTTCAAGGGTTTACCACTTTAATTCCAGGTAGAAGAAGATCAACTATGATAGAGAATAATCAACCTGAAACTCCTGCACTCACTTCAGCAAATAGATCAAAAACATTCAAGTGCAATTGGCAGGATAAGTGACCTTGGGGCACTTCCATTCTCTTTATGTCACGGATCAATTCAGTTACTCTCCCTTTGTAAAATAATATTTGATCTGAGTAACCAAGGGATAGTGATTGAGAAATGACATACCTTCTCCATTGGAGTGTTCTTCAAGAAATTCACAGAGTAACTACTTTTGAGTCCAGCTGAAGTTGATATTGATTGAAACAGTGATTATGGAAGCTTCTTCATTCTTCTCCCCCGTAAGGGAAACACTCCTCATCATCTTCTTCATGAGTGATCCTTCATCATCATAATCTTTGAATATCAATTGAAGAATCTACTAAGGATGGAAACTTCTTCAGCTTGGCTATCAAGAGTTGACAGCATTCACTACTTCTCAGGTTCTCCCCCTGAGAGCATGCTTCACCTTCAATTCCCTGCATTATTAGTACAAATACAATACAGAAATGATTACGGGAATAAGGTGGTTCCTTATTGCTTCATCAAGAAGACTTGCTTGGTTGAGGTTCTTTTCTCAACCAAGTTCCTCTGTTCACTCCAGTCTTCATGCCTGTACATTTGAACATATATTCTGACATCTTTCAGTGTGGCATGGATCTGTTCACATTCACTTCTACATTGTGTGGAGAATTTTTCTGCTTAGCAGCCATCATGAATGATACATTCTTACTCCTCTTAAGGACTGCTTCTTGCTCTGGTATTAAGGTTAGGAAACCTTTTGCAATGTGACCAGACTTCTCGCATCTCTCACACAGAACTTCTTTGATACGTGTGTTTCTCTTTGTTTGCAAACTCTCCTGCACTGTGTCTTCATCATGTGAATGTTTTCCTTTTCCTTTGTCACCAGCCTTCGCCTTCTCATCTTCAAGTTTCCTTATTATTTTCAAATCTTTTGGCCAGATGACCAATATGTCATTTGGAACTTTTTCAGCTGGTTTAGGTCTTCCACATGGGTTCATCCGAGATTCATCCCACTTAGTGTTTCTCTTGGATGAATGACCCTTCAATTTCATGGAACTAAAATCCTGGGTCTTCTCAGCTTGCCTACTTGATATCTTCTTGGGGAGATGTGTGTTCACCATATTCTTCTGATTTCGTCCCAAGGTACGTTCTTCATACTTAGATGGCTTGTGTGGTCTTCTGTTCTTATCAGCTCTGGATATCTGTTGGCCTAGGCATGCACCATTCTTGTGACCACTGCCGTTGCATGCATCACAGATGTTATCAAGAATTCCAAATCTGTTTGCTGTAAACAGTTGCTTCTGGACCTGTGGATGTTGCTTCTTCTTCTCCGGCTTCCTCCCCTTTGATATAGGCTTTCCCTGTGCTTTTCCATGAAAGGGATTATAAAAACAATCCAGTGCACATTGCCCAAATCTATTGCAGCACCAACATTGACCCACAAATATTTTCTTCTTTGTGTCTTCTGTATTAAGTTGTTGGGCCATCTGCTTAATCTTTTTTTCTCTATTTGAGGAACCCACTTCTTCCTTTTTCTTCCCATCCACCCTAGCCATGGTGGTAGGTTTATTCTTCTCACCTTTCCTCATCCATACTTGTTTAGAACTTTTCTTCCCACCTGCACTGATTGTAGGAGTATATTTAGAAATATGAGTACAAGATGGTTTGGATGGTACCTTCACTTTCTCAGTTGATTGTGATAGATCAAAGAGTGAAGTCATGATCTTCTTATCACATGTTGGAGGTCTTTTGACAATAGAATCCTTCGGTGAACATTGAGTACCAGTAGCAACTGATTCTTGATGTGGATAATCAAGAGTTGTCATAATCTTCTTATCACATGTTGGAGGCATTTCAGCTTTAGACTCCTCCAGCGAACATTGAGTGCATACATCACTCATTTCATTCTTTTGTGAAGTATCAATATGTGTGTTCTCAATCTTGGTCAACTGAGCTTCCAATTTTTGACCCACAATATTGAGGATGATCTTCTGATCTTCAATTGTGATCATCTTCTCTTCACAAGTCTTCTTCAACCTTTCAACCTCATCTTCATGCATCTTACCTTTGTTTTGTAACAAAGAGTCAAGTTCCCTGAATTTAATGGATGTTTCTTCCAAACAAAAATTCTTGACTTCATAGCTCTTCTTCAGCTCAGCTTCAAGTGCATGGATCCTTTCTTTTAAAGTCTTATTGACTTCCTCTTCTTCTTCAAAGACTTTCACCCGTTTGATGAGATTCATACTTTCCATAACTTTTCTTTCCAACCCATTTTCCATATTGTCAGCTTCCCTTTCTAATCGATTGATCTCAACCTGCATAGATTGGAATAGGCTACAAATAATAGCAACCCTTTCTTCTGGAATATCATGCAGATATGTTCTGAGTTTTTCCTGAAATCCCGAATTAGGGGTATCATCCTTTCCTCTGGATGAGTTCTGAGCCACCTTCTTGATACTTTCCAAGCCTAATGTTTCTTCATTATTGGAATGACATGGAGAACAAGACACCACATCTTCTTTGGATGTGGGGGACTTCTTCATCATCTTCTTCTCTTTGTTTTTCTTATTTTTCAAAGTCTTGGTGGATATAGATTCTTGCTCAGAAATGACTGCGTCATTATCAAGACTGGTCTTCATTGTTGACTCTAGGAAAGAAACTCAAATCCTCTTCTCAATAGAATTACTGGAGAATATCCAACATACGTTAACCTCGCTCTGATACCACTTGTAGGACCCCGGGACACCCTGAGAGGGGAGGGGTGAATCAGGGTGGAAACTTTTTCTTCTTTTAGTTGTGGATATTGTTCCCACGTTGGTAGGAACTACTTAAACCTGTATGATGGATATGAGCGGCAATTAAACATTCACATGCAGAGAGATGACACAACTATTTTTACTTGGTTCACCACTAAGGGCTACGTCCAAGGATCATACGCCGACAGGTTGTCGGTCGTACCTAAATCCACTATGCTTAACTAGCTGCAGATTACAAATGTTCGGGTACAGACACTCTGTCCAGGCTCACTGCCTTTACAATTGTTCAGGGATAGCTCACTGCGTCCCTCGGGTCACTCCTGTTGACTCCCCCTGGCTCACTGCCGTTGGTGAAGACTCACTCAGTTTATAGACGTGAAGGTCTCTTCAATAGGTGTGCATTGAAGTTCTTCGTCTCCTGTTCAGCATGAGACATTGCTTGCATCAGGGTTCAGATTTGATGCTCCTTTTAGTTCAATCCTTCTTCTTTAGTGAAATGAATGAATGCAGTAGATCCCCTTGTCTTCGTTTGCCTGAATCACAATCACTGATGTGTTTTCTTACTTAATGAAGCTCAGCTTACTCGGCGTTGTGAGAATCAGTTCTCCATGTATGCATGAGATCATGCATGTATCATTTAGATTTCTTCTTCAATCTCAGTTTGCACCAGTAGTATCAGGCAATAGTTTAGCTCTTGTGCAGCTCCAGAAAGGCGGGCGTACTTTAACAATATCTGGCTCTTCTTTCAAGCCCGGCGCGCAAGTCTCCCCCGGCGCGCAAGTCTTAGGCGCGCAAGTATAACCTGGCACACAAGTGTCTCCAAAGCACCTGCGCGACTCTGCCTTCTTGAACATCGAACCTGCACGACTCACTTCCTTCCTTGCCCAAATCACCTAGGGCGCTCAACCATCAGTTGGCGCGCAACCTCTATTTGCACGACCAAACTACCACTTGCGCGGCTCGACCACATGCGCGACGAGAGCTCGAACAATCTCAAAGTCTTGAGCTCCGTAGGAAATGAGGAGGGGTGGTCCAGTATTTATAGGCAAACTGGACCCCCTGCGCGGAGGCGCGCAAGTCCCTCAACGGCGCGCAAGTCTTGTCTCTAGTAACCTCTGTTGCGCAACTCACTTGCGTGACCCAACCAACACTCGCGCGACCTTCTTTCCCGAGCCAAATTTTGATGTTCTGATCCTCAAAAATATATGGCGCGAAAGTCTTTTATCCTCCAAGAGTATGGTGCGCAAGTCCCTTTGCCAAAATCACTATTCTTCATTTGTTGATTTTGAGGCCCTGAAATTTGGCAAACACTGGAAAATGGTGCCACTTTGTATCTGCTCTTTTTGTACCGCCTCCAGATCATCCATTCCTCTGTCGATGTTCATGAATCAAACATAGGTCGTTGACCACAACTCTTGAACTCGACATGTCACCATGGAATCTCCTTTGTCAACAAATTTGTATGTCGTTTGTTTGCTTTGTCAATAAGCATGACCACCTCAACAGCACTTCTTCTTGGAGATCTGTATCCTTCAGCAACTCTTTGGATTTTATCACAAACTCCACTATTGTGATATGTATTCTTTGAAGGAACAACTTTAGTACCATTATCTTCTGATACAATGTGATGTGCAAGGCCATATCATAATTTCAATCTCCGCATGGCCATCTCAGAAGTCAACTCATTGGCACATTGTCTTCTTCATCAACTGTCATGATCAACTTCATGCAAAGCATGTGATTCAATCCGTCAAGAAGTCTCTAGCATGGCTGTCATGATCAACTTCATGCAAAACATGTGATTCAATCCATCAAGAAGTCTCTAGCATGGTTCTCATGTAATCATGAGTAATTGCATGGTCTTCATCCAAAAACCTCATTCTTCTTTAATCATCCTCGAATGGATTACTCCTCACATTCTTCATTGTTGTAAACAATGTATCACCTTTGACACATGTTCTTTGAACTTAAGATCAGCACAACAATCATCTGAATCACCACTCCTCTACTTCATCGGAGTACTTCAAGATCTTCTTCATTTTGATCTGCATTGACAACTATTGACAACAAATACAACCTTATACACAAAGTGGTTCCAACAATTCGATCTTATCATTCTGTTATAAATTTCATAAAAATCATGTACCAAATAGTGTCAAAATTGACATAAATTAGTTTTTAAAACAAATATTATATTATTAATTGTTATTTAATTCTTAAAAATTTATGCATCGGAAGAATTACTTAGATAAGGATATATATATTAATAATAAACAACTTAGGGTTCGTTTTGCTTGTTATGGTAAGTTTATTAACAATATAGTGTAAGAAAACAAAAAGACACGGTAAAAGTTAAATTATTTAACTTAGAGTTAAATCTAATTGATAAGGTTAAAATAATAACCTAAACTTGTCTAAATCATATTTTATGAGAGTATTGCGACCCATAACCACTTTAAATTTGAAATAAGACCCTTTGGAATCATTATAAACCTAATTTGACCTTAATATAAAATAATATTTTGAGATTTTCCTAAGGTGCCCCTCTCCTCCCTTATAAAAGGGCACCTCCTCCCTCTCCTCCTCACACCAATTTGAGCATTCTAGATCATCCAAACCCTGACAAAATCTTTTCTACATTTCCCTAGTATCATACTAGAGGTCCTGGTCTTCTTCAAAGACTATCCTTAGTTCTTTAAGTGGAGGTTAAGAAAAGGCGCATCAAAAAGAGGTAATATCCATTACCGATCTTTTTCAATTTATTTCTTCTTCATCTTCTTCTTATTTAGTTGTTTCATGATAAAGTAATAACATCAGTATTTCTTATATACTGATATGTTATTATAAATATTAAATAACTCTAATTAGCCTTCTATCCATCCTACGAATAAAGGAAATCACCGCGCATGCGTACGTACGGAATACCGTCTCCACGCCGTGGTGTAATCTACTTTCTACCACCACCTTAATTGGATGGGTATAATGGTGTAATGAGTAACTATATATGATTTTTATAAAGTGATATTGATACTGAAATAGTATAAATACACTTCAACACAATTCCACGACCATGGGAATGATATCATCGCTCGTGCGTACGTACGGACTACCGTCTCCACGACGCGATGAGATTCATTCTCCATGTTAACCATTTAAGAATGATTATAAACTATATATAATAAATAATAATGAAATAAATGACATTATAAAGATACTGGATTTATGTATATATGTATGTCATCAAATTACTTCCATTCAAGACAATAAGGAAAGGAAAACATCGTTCATGCGTACGTATGGACTACCATCTCCATGAACGGTGTGTTTCATTTCATTTATCTATCTATTATATATATATATATACGGAATATATATGATATATAAATCATGTTTTATATTCTGTAAGTAAGTAAATCATGATATAAGTAATAATAATTTCAAGAACAACAAGTCCAAACACCTACGATAAATGAAACGATATTACCCAAAACGCTTCTTTAACATGGAATTTACAAAAGAACGGGTAATATAAAGTCATAAGTGAACCATATATGATATCATAACAATGAATATGATTCTGTAATAAGTTAATGACATTATTTAAATCATTATACATGAGGTTCAGACACTTACGAAGCAAATTAGACTTAAGGTAAGTGAAATATCACAATCTCATTTTTATCCGAGATTGTTTATTCTTTGGTATTTACTGGGGTGTATTTTATCATCCACATCCATGTTTCCTCAATATGTAATATTTATATCCTTATACAATAGTTTATATCAAATGTTACCCTTCGGTGAGTTTTTAGTAAAAGATATGAAAGGAATCTTTTGTCGTTTTTCGTACGAGGTACTTTTTTGACCTTTCCGACAAAAGTACGAGAAGAATGTATTTTATAACTTATACGGCATGAATGGATTTTTAAAACATTATTTACAAGAAGCTTCTTTTACATGTTTTCAAGTCTATTTTTAATCAAATTCATTTAGTTTAGAATTGTATGACATGTTAAGAAAGGAAAAGTGTTTTTGAAGTAGATAGGATATTTTCCTCAGGAATGGAGTTCAAGAGTTTTATCAAAATTATTTTCCATCTAAGATAATATAGTGTTCTGTTTTTATCCCTATTATAACATGGATTTGATTATGTTGTGATGGAAATATTTTTATGAATTCCTTTATCTGATATGAATTGTTTTATGATGTCACAATTTTTAAGATTCCCATTTTTTATGCTATGATGTATGGTTTATGATTTTGTGGCACACATAAGAATGGTATCATTATGAGATGGGTGGGACCTATATCTACCTCCAATGAATTGGGTAAAGATTTTCTATCTCATGAGATAGACATGGATGGAATGGTAGGTTATACCGGTTCAGTGAAACAGGACTGAAACGAGGGTGACTCGGTTCAGAAAGGGACTTTGTCCACTAAGATAGTCTTGGAAATGAGTCTCGACTAATAAGAAATGATTCTCTATGATTATGTGTGTATCCCACAAAGTTTCATGTTTTATGTTATGATTATTGGGATTTCATTTCACTATTATAATTTATCCCATGTTATGAAATTATGCTATCTTTTGCAGGTTATGATTTCCAAAATGTTATGTTCTTATGAAAATTATGTGATTGATATTTATTTTGTTTACACTTACTGAGCATTTGAGCTCACCCTTTTATGTTTTCTTTTCCCCAGGATATAAAGAAAGGTTTTAGGTAAAAAAAAGGAATATCCTTATGGGAGCTGTTGAAGAGATTTCACTATGATTAGAAGATTATATTCTGAGTTTCCAAAGACACTAAACTATTATGATCCTTGTGTGTGTGTTTTTGTTATGTACTAAGTATTCCGCAAAAGTAATGTAATGTCCATGTACGTCAAGCTTTGGGTCTCTACAATTATGTATGTCAAATTGTGTACCAAATAAACCATATAATTTATAAATTTATTTTATGAAATTATATAGGAGAAAGGAATATCCTGCCACACTACCTTAATTTTACACAACTGTACTAATAATTTTTATATGTACCCTTTCCAATTTTTGGTCGGTTTTAAGTGTCCCACTCAAGTTCACAAGAAAGTTATTTTTTAATTATGATCACCCTAATAAGGGATTCTTAATAAAAAACCCATGTCCTCCATCTTTAAAACACGAAGTCACCCCATGATCCTAGGTTCTTGAAACTTCAAATCAGTTGGATAATATTTCTAAAACTTCTACTTGAGTGTGCTTCATATAAAAACATAAAAACATTCGATCAACCAGGAGGTTTTTTATTTAATACATTTAAAATAGATATTTGATTAATTATAAGAGTCCTGTATATTTCTATATACCATGTTCAAGGAATATAAAAAACATTACAAGGATATTGATTAGTAGTCTATCTTGGATTGTTTGTACGAAAATAAAGTATTTTTATATTATTTTCTTATGTGGGGGTGGAATAATTAGTAGCAATCATGAATTTATTTTTAAAAGGATACAAGAAATTTAGTTAAAGAAGTGGATATCATTCCATAATAGTGTTATTTATATAATTAAGTATGTCATGCTTAAATAATATTTAGGTGACCATTGGAGTGTATTTTCTGAGGATTATTGGATATTGTTGCAAGAAGAATCATGTAAGTTTAAAATTACAACAACATAAGATTAAATAAATAAAATCTGATAATTCCATTCTGTGATATTATATATCTCACTATAAGGAGATATACATTGGAGTTCCTTAATGAGTCAACCTGTTGCGTAATTTTAATTTGTACTAGATCTTGAGTATTAAACTATAATATTTAAAAATACACTATTGAGAAAATTTTATAATGGCAATTAAGAGTTTTATACGATTAATTTAATTGGGAAATACGAGAAGCCCCATAATATATAGATGATTGAAGAATTATAATAAATTTAATAGAAGAATAAAATTTAGTAAATAGTGGAATTAGTGCTAAAACCTCCCTTTTGAGAGAATCTATGAGAAGTAGGAGTGACACTAAAATGTGATGAATTAAATGAATCATTCCATAATATAAAAACCAAACTAAAATTGTAATAGATAATAGAAGGAAAACACAATAACATAGATGTTTCATATTGGATGAAGTGTTTTATGAAGAGTTCCTTAATTCATTATTAGATACGGGTGTATGTAAATCCCTATGTAAAAAAGTTTCACACAGTAATGTGGTCAAGATGAATGATGATTTGAGAATATTTGGGAGAACAAAGAGTGATCCTCTTAGGAATTAGAAATAAATGCATAATCCCAGGAATGGTTGGTTTAGTATATCTACAGACTAACTATGTAATAATATTATTTTAAAATCATTTGGAACATATCACCATAAGTTTAAACCTGAGACTCCCTTCTATACTTATTATATGTTATACTCATCTTCAAAACAAGGGGATATTTATCATAAGAAAGGTGCGATATCAGATGTCCCATAATGGTAAAATTGTTAAGTCAATAATGTTTCCTTATGACTTTTCCTTTCATTCTTGTTTTTAATATCACAAAAACTCTATCTTGATGAATAATTTATTTTATCATGATAAGGAAAAGTTTTCTTCATTTACGAAATTTTCCTTCTTCAAGTAAATCTTATCTTTACATAGTTTTGCTTTTATAAGGAAATTTTTCCTTCCCCATGGAAATTTATCCTTACCATGTATTCATTGTTCATATTATAATATAACTCATTTTTCTTCAATGTATAAAATTTGTATTTTTATATAAAACCTCAAAATCTTATAAATAATTTGATATAGAGCATTTTTTTTTCAGGATCTGAATTCAGGTTCTGAACTCTCTGAATTCAGACTCTGAACTTTCCAAGTACAGACTCCGAATTCTTATGAATTCAAACTCTGAACATTCCATGTTCAGACTCTAAATTATTATGAATCTAGACTCTGAATTTCCTTTAAATTCAGACTCTATAATTCTATAGTATTCAGGTTCCAAATCCTTGAAGAAAACACAATCCAAATATTCATGTATTATAGACACCAAATGGTTTTTGGTTAGACTCTAAAATTTTATTTTTCCTTACAATCCGAAAATTGAATTTGGTTAATAAACCATAATTTTTTCTTACTTATATTTTGGTTATAAAACGATTTCATGCATTCATTTACTGACCAATCATTTTTTTGAGTGAAATGTGTATCGGTCCCTCTCAAATTCAAGGTAAAATATGATTGTTGGAGGAGGGAGACGACCGTTAGAGATGTGCCTATAAATAGGATCTCATTTAAAAGAGGTCACGGCTTTGATGAATAGTTCTACGACTCTAGAGATTACATGCTGTGATGTGATTTCTAGAGAGAGGCTATCATGATTTTTGCATACTGAACATCTTGTTCAAAATTGATTCGTGGAACTCCAAATGTTGCTGAGTACATTCGAGGGATTGTTGGGATAGAAAGACAGAGGTGCCCACTACCTTGATGTTCAAGGGCTTTCGGGGATATCAAGACAGTTTCTGATATTTTTATAGAAGGTTCACCCTTGTGTGGGTAATAGAAAGTTTCTTGAAATTATAAATCAAGGGACCATTATCCAAGGCTGTTGGATACACTTCTCTATGGGTTAAAAGAATTACTACTTGTTACTTGTATTGTTTCATGTTTTATTTTTCATTTTTGTTATTAAGGAAAGTATAGCTATCATATACCTGTACTCTGATTAGTAAGATTATACATGCTTTAAGGTAGAATCTTTATCTTTGAAAGCATTTCATATGTTTCATTTCAAGATCCATATTTATGGAATCATGAACGTTTGTAGAACTAAGAGGTTTTGTGAATTTACCTTGTTTGACTTTGTTAAGCATTACAATCTTTAAAAGTTTGAATGGAATTTTCTAATGTATAAAATTAATCCCTCGCTTGTATATTGAGCATCTACATCATCATTTCGATCCTATAATTGGTATCAGAGTTTGGTCAATGAAATATTTATATTCAAATAGATGTTTTCTTGCTTAAGTTTTTCATTATTCTATATTTTCATTGCTTATGTTATTTTTATCCTTGTTTACAAACTTTTATTACAAACAAGTTTGTGTGGAAAAGATTTTCTTTAAGATGGCAGGAATGAATGTTGGTTCTATAGACAACTTAAATCCTACTAGACCACCTATTTTTGATGGTAATTATTACGAATATTGGAGATAACGTATGAAGACTTTTTTTATCAATACTAGAGTGGACAACATTGTTATGCTACTAGAGGTTATAAAATATCAAACAAGGAAGTTAGTACTTTCACCAATCAAGAAAAGCATTAATATCAACAAAATTATAAGAAACGCAATAATTTTTTGTGTTCCATGACCAGGAATATATATAGCCATATATCTTCTTGTGAAGTATATAATTGTATTTGGATGAAGCTTTAAGTTACACATTTTTTCACTTCCAATGTTTTTGAAACTAGAAGAGCCATACTCAAAAGTGAATATCATGGTTTTTTCTTTCCTTATAGAGAACCTGTTTGTAAGGTACAACAGAAATTTATGACTATTGTAAATAGATTATAATCCATGGTTGAAAAAGGATTGGATGATGAGGAACTTGTGGACAAGATTAGAGACATCATTCATAATGAGTGGGAATCCAAGATAATGCTATAGATGAGAATAGGAAAGTCTCACAGATCACTATTAATAAACTTTTTTGAACTCTTCTTCAACATGAAACATGAATGAAGAGAGATGTTGAATTTTTTTTTGAAGAAAAATGGGAATGGCCGCGTTTCTTTTACAATAACTTCAAATCATTTGAAAGCCAAGACTCCTGAGAGAGTTACTTGATCTTAATCTAAGAAGATTATTATTCAATCTGAATCCATAGGAAATGAGTCTTCAGAAAATTAATTATCCAATCTATCTCAAAGGATGAACAAGATTTTTGGATAGAAGAACTTTCAATCCAGATACAAGAAGAAATAAAGGAAAGAAAAGAAAGGCTCATAAGTCATATGTTATGAATGCAAAAGAGTAGGGAATAGAAGGCCAGATTGTACTATGCTTAAGAGAAAAGATAGAAAGGAAGATAATTCTTAAATGAATATGAAGGATTACTACAAAGCTAAAGATAAGAATTTTTTAAAAGATAATGACACCTGGAGTGCCATCAGTGGTGATTCTTCAGATGAATCCTCAGATTACGAATCATTTGGACAAAAGAATCCTGGTATACTTGCCAGACTACCTATTGAAAATCATTGTTTTATGGCTGAGGTACACAATGCAGAATCCATTACCAATGTATCCTAGAAAACTAATTATAGTGATAGTAAATACTATGAATTCTTGGATGAATAATCTTCTTCTGATGAAGATAATACTTTTCCTACCTATGAATAAGTTTTTAGGTTTTCTGAGGTTCTTGAGAATGAAATCTCTAAAGTTAAGAAAAATCTTGATAAATAAAATTCTGGAATTTCTATTCTTACTAAGAAAATATGATATCTTTCAAATGATCATGATAAGAAAACCCTTGATTTTTAATGTATTTGAAAAAAATCATGAGGAAGTCAATTATGAGAAGGATAAACTTTATAATGATATAGAAAATGTAATTTTTAAGAAAAAAATTTTCGAGCCTAACTCTCGTGCTAAAATAGTTGTTTTTGAAGATAATAACTTTGTAATTAGACTAAATTCATAAATATTTTCCTTGAGGAAGTGTTTGTCAAACTTTAAATTAGGTAAATAAAATTTTGATAAAATGTATTCACAAATTTGACCTCTAGTGAATAATTATGGTTTTGGTTATACTAGTTCAAAACCGATTTTTAGTAACAATTAATTTTTTCCTTAAAGTGCTCCATTCAGCACTAAGTGTCAGTGTAGTGGGAATTGGGAAATAAATTTTTTCTTAAAAAAAACCCAATATTTAAGATTTCCTAAAGATTATTTTTCAAAGAAGATGTGGATTCCAAATATTTTTCTTTCTGATGTTTCGGATCCAAGAATGTTTGGGTTCCGAAAGTATAATAGTCTTATTTTTAGGAAAGTAAAGAAAGTACCAACAACAACACATGGAACATGGATAGTGGATGTTCTCAGCATATGAATGGTAATAAAAACTTCTTTGAAAATATTATCAATATGAAAAGAGGAAAAGTATCTTTCAGAGACGATACTAAGGGAGAAATTGTTGGTATATGTAACAATGTTCTTCTTGGAAAAACATTGATTTAAAATGTTTTATTTATTAAGGGTCTTAAGAACAACATCATTAGCATAATTCAATTATGTGATGAAGGTTACCTTGTGAATTTTTGGAATGACATGTTCTTAGTACACAATTTCAAGGAAGAGTTTATTCTTTCTTCTCATAGGAAAGAGAATGTATACAAAGTAAACATAGAAGAACTTAGGATACATGATCTACATTGCCTTTGTGCAATTGAAGATCATTCTTGGTTATTAAATAGAAGGCTAGGTCCCTGTAACCTTAGAAACCTATGAAAACACTCTATAAAAAGACTAGTTAAATATCTACTGGAGCATAGATTTGATTCTTCAAGATTTTGTAATCCTTCTAAATTTAATAAGTTATATAAATCAAGTTTTAAATAAGTCGGTGAAGTCTCAAACACTGATGCATTACTGCTAGTACACACAGATCATTTTGGACCAACACAAACTGGAAGAATTGGAGGCAAATATTATGTATTTTTCATAGTTGATTATTACACAAGATTTACGTGGGTCTATTTTTTAGAAAATAAATATGATTCTTTTTCTTATTTCAAAACTTTTAGAGCCCATGTTAAAAATGACAAAAATATTCCTTTGATAACTATTCATAGTGGTCATGGAGGAGAATTTCAAAATTCTAATTTTGAAACTTTTTGTACTACAAAATGCATTAATCATAACTTCTCATCACTCAGAACACCTCAAAAAATGGTGTTGTTGAAAGAAGAAATTGAATTATTCAATAGATATCAAGAACCTTTTTGAGTGAGTATTCGGTAGAAAAGCATTTTTGGTCTGAAGATGTAAGTACTACTTTTTATACTATAAATCATGTTTTGATTAAAACTTTTCTTAATAAAACTCCTTATGAGTTATGGAATGGTAGTGAACCTAGAATTTCTTACTTCAAGGTTTCTGGTTTCAAAGTATTCATTCTGAATCATAAAGAAAATATACACAAATACTCAATAAAATATGATGAAGGAATTTTCTTAGGCTACTCCTCAACTTCTAAGGATTATAGAGTTTTCAGTAAAAATACTTGTACTATTGAAGAAACAATACATGTAAAATTTTATGAAGCTGATCCTTTTGTTTTTAAACAACCCTAACCTACATCTTCAGATGTGTTTTAAAAAACTGATTATCAACCCTTGATAAAAGATCCTTCTAATAAGGAAAATTTCCAAGAATATATTTATAAAACATTTACCCCAAAAAACTTTCTACCATATGATGATGAACTGGTTTTAGAAAACCCAAATCAATTGTTTGTAAAGAATCATCTTAGTGATAGTATCATTAGTGATATAAATCAACCTATAAGAACTATTTGTTCCTTAAGGAATGAAATAGAACATCTAGCATTTGTTTCCCAATTAGAACCAAATATCATTGATGAAGCTTTAGATAATGATGATTGGATAAAAGCTATGAAAGATGAGCTAAATAAATTCGAAAGGAATAAATTCTAGACCTTGGTTGAGGGAACTAATAAAACTTCTGTTGTTCGAGTCAAATGGATCATCAGAAATATGCGTGATGAAAATGGAATCATAGTAAGAAATGAAGCAAGTTTTGTTTCTAAAGGAAATAATCAACAAGAAGGAATAGACTGTGAAGAAACCTATTCTCCTGTAGCTGGACTTGAATATATTTTTATTATACATTCCCTTGCAGCATTCTTCAATTTCAATATTTTTCAAATGGATGTGAAATGTTCTTTCCTGAATGGTTTTTTTCAAGAAGAAGTTTTTTTGAACAACCTCCAGGTTTTGTAGAAAAAAAATATCCTGAACATGATTACAAACTTACCAAAGCTTTATATGGACTTAAGAAAGCCCCTCGAGGATGGTATGATAGAATTATAGGATTTTTACATCAAAATAATTACATTAAGGGATTTGCTAATACCACAATTTTTATAAATAAAGATAAGAAAAATGTTTTGATTTTTCAAATTTATGTTTATGAAATTATATTTTGTTCAACTCAACAATTTTTAACTGATTCCTTTGAGGATCTAATGAAATTTGAGTTTGAAATGAGTATGATGGGTGAGTTAAAAATTTTCCTTGGTTTTTAAATTTCTCAAAAACCAAAAGGAATATATATCTTCCAACATAATTATATTAAATATCTTCTTTAAAAGTATGGATATGACAACACTATGAGTATAAGTACTCCCATTGGCACCTCAAATTAACTTGATCTAGATGAAGCTGGGAAAATAGTAGATCAAACATCTTTTAGAGGTATGATAGGAAGTCTACCTTACATGATAGGTAATCATCCAGACATAATGTTTTCAGTATTCTTATGTGAAAGATATCAGTCCAATCCTAAGGAATCTCATTTAAAGGCAGTGAAAAGAATTTGTTGTTACTTAAATGGAACCATAGATCTAGGTATCTTTTATACTTCTATAAATGATTTTGTTTTAAAAAGATTTTATGATTTTGACTTTGGTGGATGTATAATATATAGAAAAAGTATATCCAGAACTTTTCATTTCTTGGGAGATTCATTAGTTTATTGGTCATGAAAAAAGAAATACTCTGTAGCACGTTCCACTGCTGAAGCTGAATATGTAGTAGCTAGAAGTTGTTGTGCTCAATTGTTGTGGATGCAAAACACACTGACATACTATGGTATGAATTTTACCAAAACAAAGATTTTGTGTGATAATACTAGTGCGATTTCCATCAACAAAAACAATGCACATAACTCTCGTGAAAAACACATAGATATTAGGCATCACTTTCTTGGGGATAACACACAAAAAAGAGATATGATTCTTCAATTTATGGAAACCCAAGATCAACATGCTGATATTTTCAAAAAATCATTACCCTATGATAGGGTTGAATACTTTAAACAAAAGTTAGGAATGATAACCATAAGGTAATATTCCATACTAATTTCTTGTTGAAACCTATATCCTTATAGTAAAAAACTGTTTTTCATAGGGGGAGTAAAATGTTTTGCTAGATTTTTTCAAAAATTTTTGTAATAAAAAATTTCTTTTGCTTAAGATTTTTTGTAATGAATATTTTTGTAGCTTAAAATTTTTTGTAATAAAGAAATTTGTAGTTTAAAAACTATTCTTAATGAAGATTTTTGTTTCTTAAGATTTTTAATATTGATGATTTTTGTAGCATAAGATTTTTCGTAATAATATTTTCACAGTTTAAAATTTTTTCATAATCAAATTTACGGAATCTAAAGTTCTTCGAGAAGAAAATTTCTCAATAGGAATAATGTTTATAGCAATAATAATGGTATGTTTCCTTTATTAAATTTTCATAATCATCTTCTAATATTTGGTATTTTCATCTATTTTTAAAATTTTCATATTCACTTTTTCTTAAATCATAATGTTTTTCTTAAAAAACCTCAAAAGATCAGATTCTATCAGAATTTCCTTCCGGCTATCATTTCAACCATCAGATCTGATCAAAAGGTTTTTAACCATTGGATTGATTATGTAAGTATAACCGTCACCTCAATTTACTATATAAAGGACCCCCGATGGTTTTCCTACATCTAGATCCAAGCTTTCTCGTACTAAAGCCATTCCCTACTACATAAGCTTGTTTCGAACTTCTCAGATCTTTCATAATACTGAATGTCTACCGATATATCCTCTCAGATTGATATGTCAATTTTCAAAAAAATATTAGAATGGAAAATATACATATAAAGGTTAGTTGATCCAATGATTTCCTTAAAGTATGATTCAATCATTTCCTAGAATATAAAGATTAATGTGTGGGAGACTGTTTCCGTTTCGAAACCAGGAGCTCAGGATATGGTTTATCTAGACTTGTAAATAGAATTCTATGATTTAGGTACCTTATTAAAGGAAGCGTATATAGAAATGTTTTCTTATAAGTGCTATGGGAAGACTAATTCACTTTCATATACCAAGGCTGCAAGTTTGATTGGAATCCTATATGAAGGAGAAGCAGAGTTTTACTCTCATAAGATGACGGATTTTCAATGAAGCTTTGTTAAGTCGAAGGCCATGGTTTTCCTTGGTCTCTAAGAGGGGAATACTCCAACGATTATTCATCTGACTACAATTTTTTGGATTCTATAATTATGGGTTCAAGGTTTCATCATACCGAGAAAAGGGGACAAGGATACTTTGAAGAATAGTGACATTCATATCCTGGATTTCATGGTGAATTTGAGAAAAATTAACCTAGTTATGAATATCCTGATTATAGTTAAGAACATAATGATTGGAAATATGGTGGCTCAGTTTATTATGTATCCAATTATTATATCTAAGTAGATTTTTTGCTATTCATAATCTTTCAAGATCCCTTGAAAATAAATATAAATTAATTTTAAAATTATGTTGTTGAGTGATGACACTCTCAAATGAATGAAAGTTCGTTTTCCCAAGGAGTCTGAAAATTCTATGACTTTTAAGAAGAAGAGGTTGAATCTATATCGAAGGAATAAGAGGTGTCTGAACCTTCTAAAAAGGATTGAAAAAAGAGGAAGGTGAAGGAAGTTGAAGAAAAGAAAAAAAGGCATCAATAACGATTTCATACACCCAGAGGATGTTGAGGTAGGAGCTGAGAAGGAACAGGTTTATGAAGAAACAATTATTCAATTATCTAATACTAACCATGAATCCCCTAACCATGAGGATTCCATTCCGAAGGTGATAAAGGAAAATAGGTGGTTGTTGATACACCTAGTAAATCTCTTGTAAAGAAGAATGCAGTTGGTGGATCATCGAAGAAGAAGGAAGTTGAAATAGATAAAGATCCCTCACAAAGTGAAGTCTCAGATTCAGAATCATCCTCCCCTAGACAATATTTTGTTGATCAGTAATTTATGGGGCTTTTTGGGACTATTTCAATATTTTCTAGTATAGAATCTATATGCCAAATGCTTCAACACACCTTGAATCCAAAATTAGAGTCAGTATCCATGGTGATGGAAAAGTGTGTCAAACTTGAGGCTGATTTCAAAACCTTTTTATAAACTATGAAGCCCACAAAATATCTTGCAAGAAAATAACCATTTGGTCAAGGAAAACATTATAATACATGATAATTCTTGATGAGTTTCAAGAATGTGTCAAGGATGCATTTGACACCGATGATGTGAAAATCAAGGATCTCACAAATATTTTCGAGTAAAATCTAAATATGGAATAGAAATATTGGATTCAATAAGTGAAAGATCTTAATTGGAAGATTTTTTAAGTTGCTCAATGCTAGAAAAGAGATAGGGATATCTGGATTGAGATAGAAGAGAAGCTTGATAAGCAGGAAGAAGCCTTGAAGCCTTAGGCAGAGGTTCTTAATGTTGAAAAAGACAGAATCGATGTCCAAGAAAAGAAAACCGAAGATCAGGATCAGCTACTCAAACGTACAGAGGAGGACCATAAGGACTTGAAGAAGATGAAAACAGTAGTGAAGAATCTGATGCCCAAGGAAAAGGAATGATAACCTTGTTCAATTCTTATGTTTTGTGGTATTCCTTCCCTGTATTAATTTTTCCAATCCTAATGAAATTTTTTGGTTTCTCTTCATATATTTTTGGTTGTCTTGTAGTAATATTTTAGGTAACATATTTACTTTTCCAATACCTATATTACATTATGAAAATCAAAAAGTGGGAGAATGTAATGTTAAAAATGAATACAATGTAAAAGAAGAAATTTACCCATGTAAGGGGTAGTTCATCAAAGGGGGAGTTTTTATCCAAGGAGGTTTCTATTTGCATAAAAATGTTATGTATCAATCCAGAAATCAAGAATATGATCCTTAGTGTTTCTAAATATTATGGAGGAGTTAGTCATATTCATCATTTTCCATGAGTTATGGGAGATAAGTTTTACTTTCAAAGACCAGATAAATATTTTTCTAAGTCCTTATATTTTTTTGAAAGGAAGTTTCTGATTTCCAAAAAGGCAGAGATTCTTTTAGTCAATAAGGTTTTCTTATGAATTTTCCATTCCTTCTTGTTTTGAAAATCACAAACACTCCATCATAAAGAAAAAATGTATTTTATCTTGATAAGGAAAATTTTCCTTCATTGGAGAAACATTCCTTCCTCAAGTATGTTTTATCCTTTCCTAGTATTTCTTTCATAAGGTAATTTTTCCTTCCCCAAGGAAATTTATCCTTACCAAGTTTTCATTTTTTATATTATAATCTTACTCATTTTCCTTCTAAGTATAAAATTCGGAATTGTATCTAAAACCTCGGGATCTAATAAATACTTAGATATAGATTATTCTATTTTCAGGATCCAAATTCAGGTTCCTAACTCTCTGAATTCAGACTCCAAACATTCCGTGTTCAGACTCTGAATTCTTATGAATTCAGACTCTGGACATTATAAGTTCAGACTCCAAAATTCTTATGAATTTAGAATCCAATCATTCTAAGATCAGACTCCGAATTCATATAAATCCAGACTCTGAATCTCCTTGAAATTCAGACTCCATAATTCTATAGAATTCAGGTTCCGAATCCTTCAGGAAAAAAGAATCCCAATATTAATGTATTATAGACACCGAATGGTTTCTGGTTTGACTCCAAACTCTTATGTTTCCATACACTCAAAAAAATGAATTTGGTTAAGAAAGAATACTTTTTTTCTTACTCAGGTTTTGGTTATAAAACAACGTCGTGTATTCAATTACTAACCAACCATTGTTTGAGTGACACGTGTACAGGTCCCTCCAAAATTCAAGGAAAAATATAACAATTGTTGGTGGGAGCCGACCTTTGGAGGTGTGCCTATAAATAAGATCAAATTTGAAAGAGATCACAACTTTGATGAAAAGTTCTATGATTCTAGAGATTATATGCTATGAAGTTATTTCTAGAGAGAGGCTTTAATGATTTGTGCATATTGAACATCTTGTTCAGAATTTCATCGTGCGACTCCGAATGTTGTTGAGTACATTCAAGGGCTTCCGGTGATAGAAAGACAGATGTGCCGACTACCTTGATGTTTGAGGGCTTGTGGTGATAGCAAGATAGTTTCTGATATTCATATCTAGGGCTTACCCTGGTGTGGGAGAGACAGAATTTCTTGAAAGTATAAATCAAAGAACCTTTATCCAAGGTTGTTGGATACCCTTCTCATTGGGTTAAAATATTTAATACTTGTTACTTGTATTTTTTCATGTTTTCCGATATATTTTGGTCGTTGAGTAATATATAACTATCTTATACATTTTTATACAAATACTCTTATTAGTGAGATTCTATAAGCTTTATGGTAGAATCTTTTTCTTTGTAAACATTTCTTATGTTTCATTTTTGAAACCATATTTCTGAAATCAAGCACGTTTTTAGAACTAAGAGGTTTTGTGAATTTAAATTGTTTAACTTTTTTAAACATTACCATATTTAAAAGTTGTAATGAAATTTTATATAGTATAAAGTTTACGCCCTCATGTATATTATGAATCAACATCGTCATTTCGATCCTACCAAAAAAATCACAAATAATCCAATTTCCAAAAGGAATATAATATGAGTGCATGGGTATAATCATGATAAATATGAAATTTATTACCCAAAAAAGAATAGATCCTAATTCCTGACATATTAATTGGAATGAAATAAGATATGAATCCAAAGAGTATAGAAAAATTAGTTAATAAACATTATCCATGAATATTTAACACAGTCTGGAGAATAATTATTTAACTATAAAAAATCTTTCAACATTAGAAGATAAATTTTCATGTATAAAATTTCTTTAATGAGTCATTAATATAGTTCCCATTCTTGGAGAAACAAAAATACACTCAAAATTACTTTTCTTATGTGATCTAAATAATAAAAAACCTTATTGGGGGGGGGGGGTGGACCCCATTCGACATTATTGATACCTATGAGTTCCACTTGAAATGAATCATTTATCACATAATAAAAATCCCATGAAAATAACACGGGTTTCATAAAAAAATATAAAATAAAATAATTCAAATTTATAGCATGAATAAGTAGAGGAATAAAAATGGGCTTTATTCAACACATCCAAAAAACCCCATGGAATAAAAATTGGATTCATCTGGAATATAGAAGGAAATCATTTAAAATGTCATCAATAATCATAAAATGTTAAACACATAGAAAATAAACATGTATCCAATGACATCAAGTAACATTCTAGGTAAAATTCAATCAACAATGTTAATAAATAATATGGTATTTACAAAATGTAGTTAAAGGGTATATGGTAATGACACAAAATTACCAAAATCTATCAATATATGGAATCATGGTGAACACCCTTTAATAAAATTTATGAAAAATAAGGTATTCATAGAGGAAAGTCTTTGGGGGAAATGTTAGGATCACATATGTTAGATGTTTAAGTTTTAAAAATTTAGTGATGGGTCATTCCTACAAAATTGAAGGAAATTACATTTTTTTTTTCATATAGATAATTTGGATTTATATATTATAATAATATCCTTCATCATCTATAATGTATATCAGAGTATGTATATTTAAAATGATATAATTTCTAGGAGCTGTTGTAAAAATCACCTTAGAAATAAAAAACAACCTTGATCATTTTAAAGCATATTAATAATTTTTTAAATAAAGTATATTTTTATTTTCTTTAAGAAAACAATTAATTATTTGAAAAGAAATATCATAGAAAATGGAAAATATGGTGGATGGAGGCATTCAAATGGAAAACATTAAAGATATATTATTTTTTCACTTTGAGGAAAACAACACATACAAATAATGTTAAAAACTTATTTAAAAATTTTTGTAAGAAGTGAATATATAATAAAATGAACTCAATAAATTATTTGGATGTTTATATGGATATTACTTAATGCTTTTAATAAATTAGTACCCATCAAAATGGTTGTTTCAAATAAAAAATAAGTGATGGGGTTTACTTAATTTATGAGAAAAACATTTATTAAAAATTGACCAAGGGGAATTTTAATATAGAATGAAGATATAAAACTTCAATAGTATAAAAAGAAAATAATGAGATTTTTTATGTTATACCAATTCCATATATGTATTATCTTATAAAAAACAATCATATTTTTAAAATAAAACTGGGGGAAAACCCTTATGGGCCGTGTATCATTTTAATGTAAACCAATTTTATATAATGTATATTATTAATTGATTCCCATTTTATGAAATTAGATGATATTTCACTTACGAAACTATGTATATAGTAAAATATATTCACCAGGTAGTAATCACAATATTTTATTGTTATTATGGTTCACATTAAGAAATATGTGTCAAAAAATTAAATCTGGGACAAATTACCCCTTACCTTGTGGCCCCAATTAGTTGAAGGAACTATAATATCCTAAAAAACGTAAATATATTAATAACCTTTTTAGATTAATTATATAAACACATTATTTTATTAACATCATTTACAAAAAATCACAATATTTCTATTTTTTTTCTATTTTTCTATTTTATATGTCCGTTGAGGGTAGCTGTGAAGGTTTTAATATAGTTTCGTAAGGGTCGTTCCATTATTCATTACTATCCCAATATTAATAACTTTTTTTTTCATAAATTATAAAATAATGAAATAATTATAATAATTTATGATGTTTAAATTCATTTATTTGTGGAGTTCAATCATCATTTGAAAAGATGAGATCGATGACAAATAATTTTCAATTATTCTTAACATACAAAGAGTGTTTCCCTAAATAACGAGTTAAATAATAATGTATAATTTATATAATAAAAATAATTATTTACATATTTCTATCATATTAATTAATTAATTAGGTTTGTATAATCATCTTACTAGTCAATTAGGGGGTCAAACAAACCCAAACATGAACATACCATGATTATTGATGATTATATGTGAGTTGTTTGAAATAGAGTAACTATAGAACAATAGTGATATAATTTTGTGTTTATTAGGTTGATATATAATAATTATAAATTATATATAATAATAATTAATGGATATTAGAATATTATAGATTTTGAATTAATGACTATTGATAATGTACTCTTTTACTAAATAATTGAATTAATAAGAATCATTTTATGATAAATCATAAATATGATATAAAAATTTTCATAATAGAACCTTAATGATATAAAAAATGTATATTTATCCATTAAAATATTTCTATGGAGCATATATTTTGGGCCTTGATCAAAATATTAACATAAATCAATCATTCCATTGTGATGGTAGTCCACACGTACAAATGGTTAATGAATTAATTTTTAAATAATGAGATAAATGACTAAAATATTTTATCATATAAGAATATAATATTTTTATTAAGATCATAAATATATATTAAATTCAATATTATTTTAAATCATGTGAGGTATTTAATTAAAATGGAAGATTATGTTTTGTGGAGGTATTGGTCCACCTATACTCATATGTTGTTTTTGCTTTTACTAGGGAAGAATGGAAGGGTGGTAATATTGAGTCATAATTATAATAAAAATAATAAAAATAGATATAATTATTTTATAATTTTTATATGGTGAAAATAAATTTTATAAATTGGAAACACACATATAGGAAAGAATAAAAGAATAATTAGTTATAAATCTAAACATTACTACTTGTGTTATCACCTTTTTGAAGAGGGTTAAAGAACTGAAGGATTATATTTTGAGAAGAATCGAACCTAATTAAGGTGTTAAAGTGTTTTATAATTTTTTGTGTAGAATTTAGGCCAAACTAGGCAGTTTTTGTGTGAGTGGAAGTGAGTTGGGGAGTTCCATTTTTTAACTGAAAAGGAGTGGCATTTTAGTATATACAAAAAACATTTCATCAATTTGATGTCGGTCTAAAGGAAAATGGATCCAATATTGAGAAATAATATATAATAAAATAGAAAAGTTCATTAGATACTTCAAAAACTAAATTTAATCATTTTATAAACCTATTTGTACCTTTACCTATTAGTTTACTTATTTTTACCATTTTGTTTTTCACCATACAAACTAATTTTTAAAAGGCAGTTTATCCTTTATGATAAAAATATAATGGTATATATTAGATAAATTAGAATAAATTAATAAAAATTATAAATCATTTATTTAAATCAATTTTTAAATGTTATAACATGTAATTTTAAAATTTTAAATGTATAATTTTTTGAAAATATATTTTTTGAAATATATATATTAAATTCTAAAATATCAAATTTCAGTTTATACATTAACAAAACGTTTTTAAAAAAAATTATTATGTAAATTATAAAAAAATTAATTTTTCTCATTAGTTTCCAATTGATATTCATATAATAATAATTTCATAAATTTATTTTATTATAAAAAACAATATTTTTCACTACACTCATTAAATGAATCTTTATGGAAAAGAACACAAAAATTCATGATAAGATAATTTTTGAAAATATGAATAATGAAATAATTTTTTTTACATAATTAAGATTCTAATAATTAAAAATTCATTTTTAAATGAAAATACACAATTTGAAGAGAAAATTATTTTATTTAAAAGCGATCTTTTTGTTAATTTGGTATTCTAAAAAATATTTCATAAATTTTTTTATTGTAAACTGTGTAACATGTTAATAGAATTTTATTAATAATTTAAATGTTTTTAATATAATATATTTGGATAAAATATAAAATACTTAAAAAAAATATTTATTTAGAACTAAATACTCTTTTGAAGATTCCATTAAAATTAATTATTTATAACAATAAATTTAGATTTAGGACTCTTTTTATATAAAAGTGTATATTTTGAACTTCTGTACACATTATATCATGCAATAATAATAATATTATTAATATTTATACATAATACATATATATATTAACACCTTGACCCAAATCAGTAGGTCTGAGCAATATTTTCCTAGAATCTCAGACACGCCTCCCTCTATGGTAGCGGCTACTGACTAATGATGATGTTCTAAAGTGGCATGGGGATTATTCCTTTGGTACTTAGAGTAATAATTGGAAATTAAAAAATAAATATAATCTAAAAAAAAGTCACTAGAAAATAATAAAAATAAATTTGATAACTATTTTCAATTCAAGTCATATATATAAATTCAAATGGACCCCCAATGTGGCTAGTCAACATGTATAAAATAGAAAATAGAAATAAAATAAATAAAATTATTGCTGAAAGCATATGATGTAAATCCCAATACTAAGTCCATATAACAATACCAATATCCCCAACTTCTATATGCATTTCTCATTCCCTTCTTTGGATCCCTGATCCCATATAGTGGGACAGTATAATACTAGTAGAAGACCTCCAATGAATCCATTACATTTGGTCACATGTATTAGTAGGTGTATCACATTAAGTAATATTAATTATTTATAAAATAATTCAACCAATAATTTATTGAGGTATTTTTCACTGATCATGCTTCCAAGAACCCCTACCATACCTTCTTTGGTTCTATATCGAAATAATATCACATGTTTCTATTCACAAGACTAGATAATTCCACTTTATACAATATTTATTTTAAGAAATTACATGTTCTACATTTAAGGAATATCTCCAGGTTATCCTTTAATGGGAAATCATTCCCATGTCACATGAATACCTACTTTCCTCTAATGGTACACATTCTTGGAACACCGAAATAGAGTAATTTTACGCAAATAAAAGGTTGATCCCCAATGGATCCTTATAACTATTTATAGAAAATCTTCTAAATGTGTAGGTAAATTAATTTTTATGGGATGAACACATTCAAAGATTATTTTTAACCATATCATAAAAATCTATGTCCAAATAGTTATGTCATCAAAAATCAAGACCAATGGATGTGTTTAAGACCGCTAATGAAATTTTTCAACCTGATCAACGAGACAATGTTCCACTATCTATTCACAAATTAACATGTAATTATGAAATAACATGGATTATAATATCACAATAAAATTACATCTGCTATGAATGGTATATTTTAAATGTACAATATATCAATGATAAATCATGATATATCGTACCATGCATGACTACAAAATGTTGTTAAAATAATGCTCAACATAGAAAGGATCACACAATCCATACTAAACTAAGTTCTCAATGCCTCCATATGAATACAGAGATCACATATAATTTATTTTTATATACAGTAGGCCGATAGAAAATACCAACATATCAGAAAACCCCATAAAAAGGCCCAACATGGTAATAAATTCCAACCTCCAGTGCAACAACATTCTGATGTCAGGAATTTATGCTCAAATCATGTTGTATCCCAGATATCCAAAGAACCATCCCCATTCCATCACGAATACAATATATAATTGATATATAAAAATTATATCACACCAAAGGTTTGGTATAGATTGAATATGCACATGAAGTGCCACTTTTATCAACTGTGTAGGTCTAATAAGATGTAGAAAAACATTCTGTAGATTTTTTGCTAAATGAAAAAATTATATATCATTCCAAAAGGATATAGATACCTCAAATAATCTAGATAATCCCTATGATTTTTGTAATATGAAGGGAGATAAATTATTAATCAAAGAGTAATAAAATAATTTAATCCTCTTGAAAACCCCTCATTCATGGTGTTAAATATAAAATCATGTTGTGAAATCTCAGGATAGTTGATTCAATAAAAATGTCACCACTCACAAAATTATTAAATGACTATTTCTATTCTGAATATTATTTCATGACATTAATAGATTTTCACACCCCATGTTTAAATTAATGTCTTCTAACCAAAATCCATTCACATGAATAATATCCATTCAGGGCATGAACCATCACATATTGAATGCTTCATAATTTTGAGTCATCTATTTCTTTGAACACCTATAACATGCCTCAAATAATTATTTCACCACAAAAAAAATCATATCATGAAATAAGAATTGCATTATAGAATAGTATGTTTCACCCCACCACTAGTGAGTTATAAACCTTGAGCTATTTTACTAGCTATGTTAACTAAACAATTCAATCCACTACACCCAAATGTCAGCCTCTTTCTCCCAATTATCTTCATGAATACAACCATTCTTCGAAATTAATCCAAAAACTTTTAATTTCATCCCCAAAAAATCTTTTTCACAATTTCCTATGATCCACATTACAAACTCTACAAACGACGTTTCAATATTCAAATCAACATCTTTATAATTGATTATATTTCTAGGATACGGCTTGCACCACTAAATTTGATACATAAAGAAAAAATGATGAATACCTTGTTATTGTGGGGGAAGATCAAAATAATTTTTTACATTCCCAATACACATATAATCATGAATTTTTTTAATAAATATGAGTTTTATATTTCCTTTCTTATGTAAAGTTTTATTCCCTTATTGATGTCTCACATGAAATAAATCTTGATCACCCAGAATAAAATCCAAATTAATTTCCCCATGTTAGAATACAATGATTTTTGTTTCTTAAAGGTGATAAAATATTTCTATATTATCTACAATATCTCATATTCATTATTTACCATGATCAATAGAATAACAAATTCCTCACCAACCTCATGGAAAAAGGGTGGTGAGTGACCCAACCAGCCATAAAGATCCTTATATGGTTGCATCCGAAATGAATCCTAGAAGATTTTGTTGTATAAGGACTAAAACAGGGCAAGGTAAGAATCATAATATCCAAATAAGTTTATAATTCATGTTGGAATCCTATCATAAAATATCCGGACATTCCGCTTCGAATATTCATCCATTTGTGGATGGTATAATATACTATGTCTCAGTTGGGTACCCACAGAATTGTAAAATTCCTACTAAAACCGAGATGTGAAACAAAATTACCTATCTTATATTATGATCAAAGAAGCCCTATTTAGGGAAAAAATACCTCAACATACATCCTTTCCAACTCAACCACCAAAAGGGTCTCTCAAATCAGCATGGAAAGAGCCATTGCCATCAGTAGATAAAATACAACCTTAACAACATCGCATATTTTCAGTTTTGTTGGTATAATCATTATAAAATAAAATATCAGGTCATCCCAGTTCCATATATGCATAAAATGTCTCTTTTTTAACTCAATAATATACTGGTTCTTATCCATTACAATCTGGAAGGTAACTAATCTAGAAAATAAGTAGAGACATATATATTCATGCGTGGCCACTAAAACTTATGTAAAATTGTATAGTACATCTTCATGAACCTTGGATGTACTACAAATTTTTTTGATTTAGGGCCCCTCAGTATATCCTCCACCCAAGTAGTTGGAATAAATATCATTTCATGTATGTAAATATTGTTTTAATTCTCTAATGACCACCCTAGAATAATACCATCCCCTGATAAGTGTTACCTTATCACAATGCACTCATGGCCTAACTCTTGGCGTGGCATTATCTAGTCCACGAAAGAAGAAATGAAAAACCAATGTTCCACATCTCACTACTCCATGATTCTAAGATTCATTCATTGGATACTATTCTATTGAACTCATTAAATTACATTCCTCCTTTAAAGGCCAATCTCGATGATCTAATGCCTCTACCATTTTGGTATTTGGAGCATCTGTTATGAAATTACCTTTTATAGGGAATATGATATATCTAATTCAAATGTGTTTATATACCCTTCCCAATTACTCTACCTCATCTTGATATCCCACAAAGAGAAGATATATAAAAATATCATATAATCCTCGATAATGATAAACCTCTCACCAAAGAGATAATTTCATAAATAATTTTGGGAGTAAACCATAACTACCAACTCTATGTCAAGAATGTGATATTTATACTCATGAGGTCATAGATAACATGACCCATTTGAGATGACCTAATTTTATAAATAAAAAACACCCAATCCAAAACAAGAGGCATCAATATACACTTTGTAACCAATCCCTAGCTCTGGAAGGATCCAAACTAGGGCTTCTATAAATATCATATTTAAGTCAGGGAATGACTATTAATACTGATCTGACCATTCAAGATTTAAATAATTTTTTTACCCCCATCATCAGTTCTTCCAAATATGTTGATTCACGAATGAAGCATTTATAGAACCATAGAAGGCAAGAAATTTTTTAATTTCAAAAATATTCAAAGGATTGTTCAAATACATAAAAACCTATAAATTATTTGATTACATTGACATCCGTGCCTAAAAAGATCACCGGACCAAGTAACTTCCCCTCTTGAATCTATTTGTAGCACTTCAATAATTCAACATAATGTTAATGAGATAAATGTGCACGCAATATATTATCAAGGTGAATAGAATATATATATAATTCCATGGAATATGTTATGATATATTCCCATAATAAAATGATAAAGGATTGAATATATGTATGGAAATCCTATTCATGAGATCCATGAACACCATTGGAGGATTTTTTGATAAAAAATGAATGGAAATATTTTTATATAGTCTATATCAAATCCTAGGCTCTATCTTGAGAATATCATAGAAACTGATCCATAACTAAAGGTATCTAGAATGAAGATTAATATTGGAAAACCTTTGGGCTCCCCATAATTGATAAAAAATAATAAATCATAGGTAATGGACACTTGTACTTCATCGTTACATAATTATGTTTCATGTTGTCCACATAAACCCCTATACTATCATCTACCAAATTGGAAAAAAACACTGTAGCACCCCCAAGAGACATGCTAGGTTTACTAAATCCCTTCACCTCCAAATAATCCAAAAAATACATTACTTTATCAAATAATCTAGTGATATATGATAAGCGGAAATTGATATTAATTGTGGATAAGGTATAAGCTCAATCTAAAACTCAATTGCACTTTCTGGGGGACAACCTGTGAATTTATCTGGGAAACATACTGATAATGATGCACCACTTGAGGGAAAATAGGGGAAGTTATACTAATATTTTTTCCATGATCCGAGTCTAATAATAATTTCACAATATCTCTAATTTGAAATAAGTCTGGTCCCATACTACTATCTCTATGATCTAACTCATTGATAAAAATGAAACTATCTCTTCTAGGTTTGGTGAAGGATACACATATTTGGTTATAATCGATTTGAGCTTGATAACTTGTCAACCAATCTATTCTAAATATCACATTAAAAATAGTCATATATAATACAATAATGTCCCATTGACATCGATATCTAGAAAATATTGTATGAAATTTAGGATATTAATATAGATTGTCTACTCTTATTCCTAAATTCTATCGAAGAGTTAGAAAGTAAATATAAAACGTAATCGTTATATCCAATCTAATAAAGAAATTAATAGATATTAAATAATGGTAGTATCATGTGTTAAAAATGTAGTAATGATTATGGGGGAAATAAAATCGATACATACAACTATATAAGACTACCGTCCCCCAGTGGATGATAGACCATTCATAACATAAATCCTTTATTCTTCTAGAACATGGGATTTCACCTTTGGTGCATGACTTTCCTAGGTCACTAATATCTGTGTTTCTTGGTTCTATTACTGAGGACCCCTACTAAAACCCAAGATTGTTCTCTTGGAATATTGATGTGAAATTTTAGACCATAACTATTATAGATGAACCATATTTCAATATTGGTTACCTTTTTTAGGTGTACTCATGAATAATGTTAAAAAATGTTTCCTCCACCCATTATTATAGAACCCACATGAGGATCCTCACTCATAGGGATTAGGATAATACATACCCTACTAAACCTATATACCCCTAATGTTATTTGTTAATCTCCATATTTATAATAAAAAATCATGTGAGAAAATCAATAAGGAAATCCTTTAAAATAACCTTCTCAAAAGAGAGGACCTTGATAACCAATTTCACATAAGATGTTAGGTAAAATCCCCCAACCTGATGTCAAAGGTTTTAAAAAATACAATCAATATGTTTATTTACTTTTTTGGATCATTACATGCCAAAATATGTTAAAATAATATAAAATATATAAAATTATCTATGAGTGTAGAACCAACACTGTCCCATACTAAAGCTCCATAAACTTCTTTCTACATATCCCATAACTCCCCATCTCATCCAAGTGATACTTTAAAGAATAAATAAATCCAAAAATCTATTACTAATTTTTTCTGTTTGCATGAGGTAAATGATTCCTTTAATTATATGAATCCAATTTTAAATTATTAAAATATACACCGATTCCCTAGAATGATGAAGGATTTTGGGTTTTGAAGTATTGGGTGTAAATAAAAATCATCATCAATGAATATCTACCCTGAGAAAGAAAAATCATCATGTCATTATGATGGGATGGGTTTACCACATAAACCATTCGATCTAGTGCTATTTCATGTTTAGGTGCATCGTCTTTCATACCCTATAGATGAATGGGAGCATCATCCCAAGAAGGTAATATTTGGCGTCTTTAAGATGAAATTTATTCTGAAATTCCATAAAAATTATTTTAAGTCATATTAATACATTACTCTAAGAAAAACATATGTAGTTATAATGCACAGATAGGGAATTTCCATAAGAAGTCCAACTTAGGACACACATGGAATTTCAATCGGATGTACTATACTAGGAGATACCCACCCAAAAGGAATAACCCTCATAATTCTTCACATAGATGAAGAATAGTCATCTGAACCTTAATTTTTTTATAATCATTTGTATAACATAACATCATTAAGATGTTAAACTAATTAAATCTAGTATAGGAAAATCAGCAAATCGATTACAAAATTCGAGGAATATAATTACAGAATTTATTTAAAACAAAAAATGGGTTTATAAAAATTAATGGTGATCTTATGTGCCTAATACCAATGAATGAACATACCCAAATCCCATATAACTATTATAATAGTACCATCATCATCATTTTGGAGGTCCATTACATAAGAGCGGGCCACACACATGGAAACTCCCTAACCAAGTTCCAAAAAACCTATCTTCCTTCTAGAATAATAAAAAAATAAAATAAAAAAATACCTTAGTCTTTTGATACAATTTCATAATGGTAACATCCGATTGTCTTAGAAGAATAAAATTGTCATTGGTAGTTTATATGACACACAACATTTAGCACAAACAAATCACTAGATATTTTTATTTAAATATGATTGTTATAAAATACATAGTTAATTGGTTGGGATGAATATTAATAAAAATACTATTAAATATATATAATAGACTATCGTAATACCAATTTTTTATTAACATTTATGATTTTTTTTGTAAATTCATAACATAATGAAATAAAAATTTCACTCCAAATATGATTTTCATTGTTTTTTTTGATAAAATAATATATTTAATTATGGAAACTTTTTTAAAATTAATTTTATAAAATAAAATAATTTTTTTACAAAAATACGTTAAAATTAGTATTAACTGAAATGCAAGTTAATTTATGAATTTATTATGAACAATAATAATATTGGATTTTTTAAAAAGTGTATTTTTGATTTAAAGTTATAGAACATTCCATTTTGTTTAAAAATAGATTGAATGTAAAATGAGTTCTATCATATTATTAATAATTTAATTATGTTAATTTTAATCAACATTAAAATTCAAATTTTTATAAAAACATTTTTATAATTAAAAATGAATTTTTTCTTAAAAAATGTTATTCATTGGCTTATAAGATATTCAATTATATTTATTTCAGAAAATTTGTGGAAATTTTATATTAAAAATTATATTACAAAATTGGAATTAGTATGATAAAATTTGGTAAACAGGTATCTTTTATTTTTGGTCAATATGAGAAGTAAAAATAGTGTATTTTTGTAACATATGTATGTGTAAATGGGTAAAATAAGGTTAAAATTAATGGTAATAATTTAATAAATTATCTAACACACTCATTTATCCCATTATTTTGATGGATTTTTCCATTTAAATACATGCATCTAATATACGTAAAAATTATTCAATATTTATTTGACTATGAACTTTATATTAATTTAAGAAAACAATAAATACAAAATACCTCTCTCTTGAAATTAATTTCTCTAATATTTATAGTAAGGGTAAACAAATATTATTTTAGGTTCTAATTGAATATATTGGAGATAATTTAAGAATATTTATTATTGTAATTTATTTTAAATTATTAGTGATCCAGAAATTCTTATGCAATGCTGACACTATATTTTTTCAAATAGTAAAAAAATAAAACAAATAATTGGAAAATATAAAAATTATAAAACTCAGTTGAGTTATTGAGTTAAATGAATTTTTAAAAGTATATTTAATATTATGAATGTGTTAATGTACTACATTCTTTTTCTGTATTTGTACTGGTGTCTTTAATGCCAAATTAATGGAATAGTGTTAAAAAATGTCATTAGTGATATTTTATAAAAATAATATTTCATTAAATTATTTATGAAACATAAAAATCATTAAACAGGTCTTGATGGTTATGATATGGTTGAAAGTTTCATCCATGTTCCATTTATGATCCAATTTTTTATTTATATGTAATTTTAAAACCTATAATATTGAAAAATTCATTACAATGGTTTAGAGTAATATATGTTAAATAAGGTGTTAAACAAAAGTATAAGGTTTAAAAAATCACTGAAACCCATAAAAATTCATTGGATGATGGTATTTCCACAAAATAATATCTTCTTTTTAATCATGTTCTATGTGAACAAATTTTTCTTGAGAATGACATTATTATATTTTAATAATTTTTGAAATTCATAGAGTGCCTCTTTCCTCACTTATAATAGGTACCCCTCTATTATCCTCTTTACACCACTTTGAGCCATCTATCTCAACAAAAACCTAAAATTTTCTCTTAAATTTTTTCATATAACTAAATTAGAGTTTATGGAATTCTATAATGATCATTTTAAGAGGCCTTAAGAGTGGATATAAAGGTGGCCCATTGAAAAAGGGGTAATTTTCTTACACATCCATTTTCAATTTTCTTCCTCCTCTAATTCCTACAAATCTATGATATTATTACTAATAAGATAAATTAATTATTATAAATATACATAAATTTTATATTATCTTAAAAAACCTTTATTTTCCCTATTTTACCTCAAATGACAATTTAAAGTATCGCTAGTCCGTATGTATGTATTACTGTCTCTATATATCGATACAATTCATTTTCCATCACCATATTAAGTGGGAAAAAATTTTATAGTTTATTTTTTTTATAATTAAATTTATAATTTAATTATTCTTTTGGAATTATAATATCATTTCTAAATTCAAACATTCCAATCCATTGGAGAATTATAATTTCACTCGTGTTTGTGTGTGTACTACAACATTTACAAATAAGTGTGATTTGTTTTTTGATTCCTCTTTACATGGATGAAAATAGAGATAGATTTAATTAATATATATGATAAAAATTATATAATAATAATAATTCCTTAATGGGGCAATTTTTTTTATCCTTCATGTTTCCCATCCACTATAAATTGAAAACACTATTTATGTATATGTACTAATGATTATAACAATTTAAATGATTCTGTTACAATATTGTAATGGATTTAAAATTATTATATCTGACGTTGGAGAACCATCAAAGAAAATCAAATTTTAGGTAAGATTCTATCATCTTCAATTTTTTTACTAAAACATATGTTATGTTGTATAACAATATTATATTATGATGTGAATGTAAGATTCTTTCTGTTTTATAATATAATCTTTTCGTTTACCACTTATAACTAGATAACCTTTTAATGTTATTTTCTATAAAATATGGTACATAATATATGAAGAATAATATATTATCTTAATACACATGATGAAATCCTCAAGGGTTTATCCTAATTACATTTTCTAGATCTTATTTTTTAGAGACATAGATTAATGGAAAGGGTAGAGATAGATGCCCACTAAGGGATAACAATTTACATGCCTTCAAAAAGAATATCAATATGAACATGGGGAAATTCATTAAGGTATAAGAAAAGTAAAACAAAAAATTACATAACAAAAATAACATGAATCATAAAAAGGAAATGTGGATTCATTATTTTCATGACACATTGATTAGAATATCACTAAGGTTTGTCACTGAGGTATAATAATGGAAAATTACCATGGTTATTCACTAAGGTTTCATAAAACATATCATCTATATGGATTATGTTATTTACCCAATGCATTATAGTGACATAATGGAACACAATAAATATGTATTTATTAATTTTATACACATAGATGATAATAAATAATTTAATTAATAACCAATTGAGAAAAAATGGGCTTCTTATCCAAATTAAGGCATTTCAAAAGTGCTTAAAAACATGATTATTATGTCATTATCAACCCAATGATAGGGAATGATGGTTTAATTTATGTTAATAGTAGAATAAAATAAATCATTTTTCATTTTATGTTAATAAACCTTTAAATGAAATATTCTTGGGTATTCCCATCAATAGAATAAAAGATAATTTTTTATGGATAAGATGAAAATTTTGAGAAGTATATTTAGTAGAATAATTGGAATAAAATTTGATATTAGAAAAAGGTAAAATGTTAGGGGAAGGTAATAAAATTCATAAAATAATCTTAATATAGTAATGGGATAATATAAGATGGGTAATATATCTTTGTCTGGAGAATTGGAAGCATAGAAAATAAAAAGGGTATTTGAATGGAAAACAGAAGAGGGTATTTCTCTTATAGTGATAAGTTTCTCCCAGATTTTAAGGAATATAACCATGAGGGATTGATGAAAAATTTTAGGGACTAATTTAGAGTAAAAAAATTATCTATCTTTAGGGAGGATGGATTGTTACAGAATGTAAATTGGGAAATATAAAGGTATTTATAGAAAAAAGTGAAGGAATTGTTAAATAATTTCTAGATATAGGGATTTGAAATATAGGTTGTTGAAAATGAAAAACCATGAGATTTTATAGTGTTTCTCTAAGATTTTATATTTCATCTTTGGGAATGGAAAAATAATATTTCTACAAAATAAGATTTATAATGTTAACTTTTCAATTTTAGACTTGGGAAAGTAACTTATAGGTTTGGAAATTGGTTAAAATATATTAAAAACTTAGTATTAATAAAATTAAAAATTTTTGGTTGTTGATTGTGGTTAATTAATTATTAATTTATTATGAAATAATTATTATGTCATTAAGCATACTAGAATCCCCAAACTGTATTTTAACCATTCAGTGAAAAAATAATTTATTTTATAAAGTTATTATAGATAAAAACATGCATAATTTATACATGTTGATTTAAAAAAGTATGATAATTTTATCCTAATTTTTCTAAAAATATGACAAGTTTAACTTTTAAATATATAAATCATTATTATTTAATAAGAAAGAGGGTTGTTTTGCAAAGTCAAAATTTTAACACTTAAAACTGCATATGGAATAATAAAATTATTTTAACATTTATATTTAAATAGGTGTTTTTTAAAAAAATATTTCATTAAAATAAATAGTATTAAAAAAATATTATGTTTTTATAGAAAGTAAAATATTTTCTAAAAAGTAAAATCTATGTATGAAAAATAAAATTTTCAAATTAATCCATATTAATTATATATTTTATTAAGAAAAACTATTCCAAAGAATGGAATTTATGGAATGAAAATTTTATTTATATAATTTAAATAATCATTAATAAACCAAGGCCGTGAAACATAACCCCTAATTACACCCAAATATTCCTTAAGGATATGGTGTGTGATGGTGGCAGTTTCGTGGGGAGACTTAGCTATCATCAAGTGAGTGGTATTCACCACTTACTTGATCCTATCCCATAGGTCATTTCCTTCAAGATTCACTTGATAACGATCTTATTGGGATTGTCCAATGGATTACCCCATTAATGATACCTCCCTCCCATGTTTTGAAAAACGGGCTTCAAATGGCATGAATCTACTGGTTGAGGCCATCAATTATCCTTTATATATCAATTATTATTTATCATTTATTATTATAAACAATAATTATAATGTTAAAATTATGACCATGATCATAGTTTCTGATGGACATATTGACCAAAAATCATTTAATGGTAAAATTTCCATTTATACTCTATAAATACCATTTCAATAAATATAAATATTATTTTTTGGTGTATAAAAAATATTTTCAAGAGATAAAATATAATTTAATGTTATGGTTCATTACATTATTCCTCCATAAGAAATATCATCTATTAAATTTTCAACACATTTTCTCAATTGAGAAACGATTTGGGTACTTCTATCTCATTTTCTAAATTTCATCCCACATCACATATTCATATTTATTATTCCTTAACCATACATTACTATAGAGGGTATTATTTTTGAAAAGATTCTTGTCTCCATGGTCCAAGATCTCCAAAGGATGGTATATATAAGAGAGATCTTGTTCAAATGTTACCACCTTCAGATTCAGTACATGTGAGGGATCAAGTCTGTATTTCATCAAGAAAGATACATGTAATACATCATGAACACAAGATTGATTCGGTGGATGTGAATATTGGTATGCCACTTCTTCTATGTGATTAGGGATTTCATTGTGGCCAATTTTTGGGGGATAACCTTCCCATTCTTGTATAACTATACCACTATCTTCCATGGTGATATTTGAAGGAAAAAATTTGTTTCCGACAAAAAATAAAATTGTTTTTAATGGTTTTAATCATAGATATTCTGCAGACTTTGAGAAACCATTGTTTGTTATTCGATGACAAGAACCATTTCTATCATCTCTTATACTAGATGAAGCCCTAATGGATTTATCTCACAAACTTAATCCCATCAAGTTGAAATTTGACATAACATGCCAAATTGATCTTCATATGGTTCCTTTATAATACTCAAACAAATGATTTTTTTGAATAAAAACTCATCTAATGGTTAGTGTTGAACCCATCCATCTCTAAATTCCATTGATCATGTTATTATCTTGTTATCTAGTGTATAAATAGAAATTGCAGTTTGGACATCAGTTTGGGGGTGATATTCTATACTAAAATTAAATTTAGTATTTAGATAATGTCGAAAACTCATCTAGAATTTTTATGTGAACCATAGATCATAATAAAAAATGATTGAAAGTGGAGACCCATGTATCCTTCCCACTTTCATTACATAAGTCATAAAATGTTGGTTAGGATAGAAATCATCCCAAAAAGTAATGAAAATGGAAATCAGGGTGATTTGGTCCACTATAACCCATATCAAATTACCATTTTGTATTTTATTAAGAGAATAGTTGATATGTATATAGTTTTAGTGTATCAATTTCGTGTTAGAATGTATAGTGGTTCTAGCAGAACTTTTGGATGTAGTCACTCTTCCTTAACTTATGGACACACTAAGAACATTTTGGTGTAGTTAGAAATATACCTTTTCATATTGTCCCACCAATAATGACCATGAAGGTCCCAATGAATTTTATGTATTCGAGGATATATATATAATGTAGAGATATGAGCTTAATGAATACGTTTTTTCATTATATCTTGAATAATTTAAACATATATTGTTGTATATAATTTCATTACTCATTATTGATCAATACTTATTTCTAGAGACTTACCATTCTTTACACCATATAACTCATTTTATAACAAGGGGTGTTCAAAATGAGCTTTCATGATATTTTATAATAATGATGTTTGAGAAATAATTTTGGATATGGCTGATAATGTCCCTCCCTTTCAACAACCTTGTTTAGTTATACTAGGCCTTTGATCAAAGGATATCCTAGAATCCTCATCATTTCAAGCACATCATGTTTTTTGGTTAGAGTGAGTAACTCAAGAGGGGGTGAATTGAGTCCCAAATAAAATTTTATGTCATGAATAAAGAAAACATAATAAAATAATCTAGTTTGCTAATAAAAATAGCATATCGATATAATATCCTTCTTTCCAAAATATTTCTCAAAGAGTGACTATTTCTCTGTTAAAATGATGTTATAATTACAATTGATTATGCAATCAATTAACTTTGAAAAAATATATAAATAATAGTTTTAATTATCTATAATTATAACAATTTTGTTTATACTATAAAACTATATCGTTTTTCGTAATAAAACATTACACAATAACACAACAGAACAACCAAGAGGTTCGATATCAATATTATACTTAATCCCCTCCACTTGGAAATCACCTACATCCATGTTGATTAAAATAATAACCAAACTCATCCACCACCTTCATAAGGTTTTAAAAAAATATGTACAAGATACCCAAGAGAAATATCCTTTTCCAAATTTATACATGGGAAGAAAAGAAGTATAGTCCACACATGGGATTCATTAAACGACAAAGTAGAGAAATAGGTGTCAAGTGAATTATAACATAACAATTATTATCCAATTTGGTGATAGAGAAAAATTTTGTATGAAAAAACAATTTAATAACACATTGTTCAAAAAATATAAATATAAAAAAAATAATTTAAAGAGAATGGTGCTTCTCAATCTGGTATGCTCAAAATGTTTGAAGTCCTCAGATTAGCTTTGGTAAGGAGTTCAAGATTATTTCATGAAAGTTGTAGTAAAACAGAGGATCATAGGAATATTTAGTAATGTTCTAGTTGATCTATGTCAGTGTCTCAATCAATATCAATAATATATTATGTTAATCTTTTTCGTTTATCTTCAAAATTGATGAATCAGTAATCTAGTACAAGTTCATAGATTAAATCACACAATTTTACTGTATGTATTTCAATCAGTAATCATCATACAGAGAGTGATATATACTTCTCATAGATATAGAGGAATTAGATGGAGTATATCCACAATGCAGGGACACGAATTGAATCATGTCATTATGAACTGATCAAATTATCCATGAATAGAAATAGCTATTTAGAAATTCATGTCAAAGTACTCAAACAAAAATGGTTTGCATGATGTTGGATTCGAGTCATGAACTCATGGTATCTCATATGTGTGGTACCTTAGGCTGGTAGTGACTCAAAGTCCAACAGTTATGGGTGTTGATGATTTCTATATGGGGGTATCTTTTTTATAGGTAACAATCCTTTGAGTTATTCTTATTGTAGAAACTACTCTATGGGTGACATGGTTGGAGGTAATTCCACTAGTGGTAATAACTTTGACTGTGAAAAGGATAGTGGTAACAACATTGGTGGTGACAAGGCTGGTGGTGACTCACCTCATTATATAGATAAATTATCAAAAAAATATATTACAATCTATAATGATATCATACAACATTTAAATCATTAGTACTAAAAGAATCATGGTTTTTTATCGTTAAAATAAATAAGTTACAAACACTCTCCTCATAAGGATGATATAACATTCTCCCCCGTTTTGATGATCCCAAACCATTTAATTTTATAGACCATATACTAAAAATTACACATAAGTAATCAAAGATGTATTTATATTATTTCCTGAAAACAATATCCTTAAATTTTCAGAAGTTATATGATGTTATAGAATATAAAAGATAATGAATATATTTCCGCCCAAATTGTGATTATCAAAAATAAATAAAAAATTGAAATAAACCCATTTAAATGATTAACAAAATAGAGAAATTTTATTGTAGTAATTAAATAAAATATTTAGTACAATTTCTTGATAGAAAATATAAAAACACATTATCCCTATCAATGGAATTATCTAATCTAATCAACTATCTGACATAGGTGATGGTAAAACTTTCACTTTCCCTTTTCCATGTATTTTCCTTGGGGGGAAAAGAACAAGCAGTGATAGAATGAGCATAGGTTGTGATGGAAGGAATTTTTCGTGAAGGAGGAAGATGCTCATGAATAAGAACATGACACATTAGTTTGATGGAATTAGTTGGTGATAAACTCTGAGGTTTAAATGGTAGAGGCATGAGACCATCTAACTATGTAATCATAAAAGGCCACTATCAAACTGGTTCTGTTGATGTTGTTAAATAATAATTGTCATTGAAATATCTCCCATGCAATTAAATATGTACTATGAAAAATTAGAAATGGGTTTCCTGAGGTTGATAATGTCAATTATAATATTAATACAACACTCCATATCACTAAATAAATCCACTTTTCCTCTATAAATCATTAAATAAATTGAGTGATAACCTTCAGTTCACTCACTTGTTCATTGAAATACCTTGTATCTGGTCGAATTATCAAATTAATTAATAGATATTTCATGTGTTCATTAAACTCATGTTTTGAATAGATTATTGAAAAATAATACATTCTAGATTTAATTTTGGTGCCTTTATCTGCCCAGAGTTCAATGAAATATTCCCTTATCAACTCATAGATAAACTTTAAATGATGGTTCATTTAACTTAATTTGTCTTCATATGTTGAAACATCACCCAAAATATTATTCAGTTATACCCTTATGATCTATATGAGAATCTATATATAAATATTTACTAGAGGAGGATGATTTTCAGAGGATGTTGATTCATTCTCAAATTTATCCAAAAGAAGAAGGTAAGACGGTCCTTGTAGTCTAGCTTGGGTTATCGAATCCTCAGAGACCTAAGAAGTACCTACAAACACATAAATTCTATTGATTGTTTTTTTCTATGAAGTGGCCTACATGGGTTGATTTAAGATGGTTTTAAAGGAACTCTAAGAGACTTAAGTGAATTTAATTTAAAAGAATGAGTTGATCCTAGGTTCTCACTTGGGGTGGATTGGACGTATTCCCTTTTCAATTATTTCAATTTCTTATATTTGAGTTGAGTTCATTTAGAGAGATCAAACAACTTCATCACTTAATGATTTTATACCCACACACCATAATACTAATCACCTATACACTTGAAGGATCAATGTTTTGAGCACTTCAAGGTAAAGGTTAATATTAGCACTTGAATTGTGTGGCTTAAAATTCAACAAGTACGATGGAGTTTAAAAATAATCAAATAAAAATATCATTTAAAGAAGTGATAGGCAATAACAGGGTGATAAATAACATCCAATCCAGCCACTTTATACTCCCTTTGATCAACCCATAATTGGGTTAGTGGTACATTTATTCTATGGTTTCAATGGAAGCAGAAAGTAGACTCATGAGGGATGAAATGGAGAAGTAAAAAAACAAAATAAAATAACGATCACTCCACTATTGTGTGATAATTTCACAAGGTTTGGTGTGAATAAACTCACACCATGATCCAATGGTATCAAAGTGATATGAAGAACAACATAATATGAATATAATAAGATCTTTTATTAAGATACTAAAGTGAATTGAACAACTTACACGTGAATGACAAACTTGAGACAACAAAATCGCAAAATAACATTACAATTGAACAAAGAATAAAAGATGATAAACTCCTCCTCCATCACTACCTTAAATTGGAATTTTGGGAGCCTTGGGTCGAGCCTCCAATAGTACAAAGCATCCCACTTGATTATGGTAGGCCTAGGGTGGCGGAAATCTTGTGGAACTTGTACTTTTCCACTCTTGACCCGAGGTGGCATCCAGCTTTCATCCACCGAACTGACACACTTGGAAGACCTTCTAGATGGCCGAATCAGAGTGGTCCATTGAAGAATAACATGGAGCCCCGGATGTCTTATAACCGCCTGTATAATTTGGGCCCATTTGGAGATGTAGAGTCAGAGATATGAATAGATTAGTGAACTGTTTTTCTGGGCTACAGAATCTGACCCAGAATTTTATCTCTAACATGGGCCGCCTTAATGACCACCATGGAGGCAGAATTAGCATTGGATCTTGAAGAGTTATTTGTTTCTATACATGTCTTATATCATCCCATGCGTGTTGGGATTCATTGGGCCTCTATGTTGGGCCCCACATTCTCATCAGTGGGCTGGTGTCCAATCTGACTTCTCCAGAATTTTTTCCTTTTATCACAAAATATATCCATCTTCTTCGCTAAATTATCCATTGATCCTTGCATCAAACATTTACATATTGAATTGTATATTAATTTCCTGAAATATAAAATTAGAATACATATAATTGGATTCCTTAAAATCAGATGAATCCTTGGGTACTTTAGATGATGTTAAAAAATGTACCATATAATAGTGCATTTTAAGAAAGAATTACAATCATAATGTGAAATGATGCTCAATGTGTAAAATGCACTAAAATGGGTTTTATGAATAATAAGGAAAATTAATATTATATAAATTAACAGTTAATATTAGCCTTATTTAGTGGCTAATCACACCCCTCAACTTGAGTTTTTCTAGTCCCGAGAAAAATATATCTCAACAATATGAAATTTGAATTCCCTTTTCCAAATTTTTTTTAATACAAAATGATCACCAAAAACCCTTATACCAAACAATGATGAAACACATAAAAATATTTAATACATGATATTTTCATAATAATATCACAATCGCAATCCCATTCTTTTGTTCAAATTCATTTCCGTATTTCATCCAATATCAATTAAGTATGATGATGTGTTGTGTATCACGATATACATGGGGGTTCATATTTTTTCAAGGGGGAAATGATGGAAGTGATAGGTGGGATCACATTTCAATATTAAGATGAGTAGTCAATTTTTTTTTGAAATAATAATTTTGTTCAAATTTTCTATGGTAATTGAAATTCCACTAAAAAGAGTCAACCCCTATAGAGTGACTTTGCCGATGACTCCTAGGCTCAAAGAGCTTAGGGAACCAAGTGAATCCCACTTACTCAAGAACTATCTCAAGTTAACTTAGTCAAAACAAATTCAAATTACCAAAAATAGAGATAAAATTACTAATTATGGGCCGAACAACTATGGAGCCACGATCCCCAAGTGCCGAAAGCCACGCATTAGGTCATTTCATTTCTCTACGCACAAATTTAATGTTTTTTAATTTCTTTTGAATTATCATATTAAAACTAAAATGATCACCCAACCTATGCTATTTATTTGGGGGACCCCAATGAACTCAAACTAATACCCCACTATCCAAAGGACATGCATTGTGATAAATTTTTTGGATGCAAATATAAACAATGAAATATCACATTGGACAACCAAACTTTCCAAAATCAATGATAATGAAATTATACAAGGCTTAAAATTAGAATTGGGGCATGCTAAATTATTTGATATTCTGTTTCAATGTGTGCAATTTGTATAACCGTGTTCAAAGTTAAAGGAATTTTTCCTTCCATTTACACAATTTTTTTTTTCAAATCATTCAATTTTTTTGACACAAAAGCATTTTTTATTTTATCTCCCCCCAACATAAAATAACATTGTCCCCAGTGTTTGAAGAAATGAAAAATTAGAGGGAGTAGAGGCAGATTGGGGAATTTTGAAAGGAAATTGAAATATGAGGATCATTGAATGAAGTCACCTGGTGGTTGAAGTTCAAGTTCTTGTTGCTCCAATTTAGTCACTTGATCTCAATGACACACTGAGAACTCCCTATTGGAAGAAAACAAAAAAAATACTATATATATATATATTTATATAATAAATAAAGTAAAATATAACTATATATATATAAAAATTATAGAATAAGGAAGCAAAAAAAGCCGTAGGTTAGTGGTAAGCGCGCTCCCCTATCTCCCTTCGATCCCGGGTTCGAGTCCCCGCGGCTTGGCCGGTAGTGATGGTGTTTGCACTGTGACCTATGATGTGGCCTTTTATTATTATTTCTATATTCTTATTTATTATTATTTTTTTTATTTTTTTTAACCTACAAACACAAAAAATTAAAATAAAATAAACTGATGATACATTGTGTTCTTTTTAAATTTCTGGGTAAGGTATTACTCAAGGATCACACCACATGACATAGATGAATATTGTGCTCCCCTTTTATACCCATTTATACTCATAATAGAAGAACAGGAAAATAGTCTATTTTTTTTATTTTTAAATATCAAAATTATTAATTAATCCTATTTGAAAAATAATGATGACATGAAAACCATAGGTTTCCTCCCATGAAACGCTTTTGTTTAATGTCGTTATCCCGTCATGGATCCTAAATATAACAATTTTTTTCTTGGTTCATAGGTTGTCTCAGTTAACTCAACCTCTATTTCATATTTATTTAATGTTTCAATGAATTGATTTAATCGTTGACCATTGACCTTGAAAATGTTACCACTTGTGGGATCTTGAATCTCTATAGCCCCATGGGGGTACACTGTATGCTCTATGAATGGACCTGACCATTTAGACCTTAATTTTCATGGGTGTAAATGAAGGTTTGAAATATACAAGAGAACAAATTTTCCCAGTTCAAAATATTTTACTTTGATATTCCTAGATTGGTAGGCTTGAACACTATCTTTATTGATCCTTGAATTTTCATAATCCTCCATCCTTAGTTCCTCCAGTTCATTGAGATCTAATTTCTTTTTTATTCCAGCCAATGAGAGGTCATAATCCCTTTTCATAATTGACCAAAAGGCCTTATGCTCAATTTCACCAGGTAAATGGCATGCTTTTCCATAAACCAACCTATATTTTGACATTCATAGGATGGTTTTTTATGCTGTACAATATTCCCAAAGAGTATCCATGAGTTTCTCAGACCAATATTTCCTATAAGGATTGATAGTTTTTTCCAAAATTTGTTTGATTTCTCATTTGGCTAACTCAGCTTGACCATTTGTCTGTGGGTGGTAAGCAGTGGATACTTTGTGATAAATTCCATACTTTTACATGAGTGATGAGAATGGACGATTGGAAAATGAGTTCCACGATCACTAATGATAGCTCTAGGAATTCCAAATCTAGAGAATATATTTTATTTTAGGATTCTAATCACAGTTTGATGATCATTGGATTTTGTGGGAATGGCCTCAACCCATTTTGATACATAATCAACAACTAAGAGAATGTATAGGTATCCACTAGAGTTTGGGAAAGAACCCCTGAAATCGATTCCCTAGTAGTCAAATATTTCAATCACTAAGATGGGAGTGAGTGGAATTGGATTTATTTTTGTGATGGACCCTACTTGTTGACACCTAGGACAACTTTGACAAAATGTATAACAGTCCCTTGAGAGGGTGGGGCAGAAGAGACCACACTAAATAATCATAACAGATGTTTTATTAGAAGAAATGTGACCTCTACATGCCTCACTATGACAGAATATAAGGATGGACTCTTGTTCAGATTCTGGGAAACACCTTCTAATGACTTAGCCAGGCCAGAATATATAGATGTATGGATCATCAAACACATAGTTCCTAACATCAGAGAGGAATTTCCTTTGAGGTAGAGTCCCTTAGAATTTTGGAATTACTCCTGTAACTAAGAAGTTGGCTATGTCATCATACCATGGGCAGTCACTCACAGAGTATTGGTGTTCATCTGGAAATTAATCAGACATGGAAAGGTGATTTGAGTTGTCTTTTAATTCCATCCTAGAGAGGTGATCAGCTACAACATTTTTAACACCCTTTTTTATCCCTGATTGTGAGGTCAAGTTCTTGCAAGAGAAGGACCCACCTAATCAGTCTAACCATAGAATATTGTTTTTGAAGAGGTATTTTAGTGCAGAATGGTTAGTGAACATAGTGATGGGGGATCCTAATAGGTAAGACCTAAACTTCATTAAGGAAAACACAATATAATGTAACTCCTTTTCAGTGGTGGTGTAGTTGATTTGAACATCATTTAAGGATTTTCTTGCATAAGAAATGGCATAAGAAGTTTTATCACATCGTTGTCCTAACACAACTCCAACAGAAAAGTGACTGAAATCACTCATAAGTTCAAAAGGAAGGTTCCAGTTTGGAGATTTCATAATGGGAGGAGAGGTGAGAAAGGATTTGAGGGTTGATAATGAACCCTCACAGCTTTCAGTCCAAAAAAAATGGAGCATCCATTACTAGAAGAGCACAAAGGGGACAAGAGATTGAACTAAAGTCCTTGATGAATCTTATATAGAAACTATCATGTCCTAAGAAATACCTAACTTTATTGACATTTTTGGGTGATGGAAGGTGACAAATGATGTCAACCTTGGCTTTATCAACTTCAAACCCCCTACCTGAGACTAGATGGCCTAGAACTAGTCCCTCTTTAACCATGAAATGAGATTATTCCCAGTTTAAATCTAGATTCTTTTCTTCACATATTGACAAGATTCTCCCCACATTCTTATGAAATCCCTCAAAATTATCCCCAAACATAGAGAATTCATCCATGAAGACCTCTAAAAAATTTCCAACCATGTCTGAGAGGATTCCCATCATGCACCTCTGGAAGGTTCCAGGGGCATTTCATAACCCGAAGGGAATGCGTTTGAAAGCAAAGGTACCAAACAGACATGTGAATGTAGTCTTCCCTTGATCCTCTAGGAATACCTCAATATGATTGTACCCTGAGTACCCATTTAAGAAATAGTAGAAGGCATGACCTTCCACTCTCTCACGGACTTGGTCAATGAATGGTAAGGGGAAATGGTCCTTCGTGGTGAATGAGTTTGGCTTCCTATAGTCAATACAAACCCTCCATCCACTACTCACCCTAGTTTTAATAATCTCTCCATATTTATTGGTTATTAGTGTGATTCCTTCCTTCTTGTGAACCACTTGGATTGGGCTGACCCACTCACTCTCAACTATGGGTTATATGATACCATCTTTTAACAATTTCATATGTTCCTTCCTTACTACCTCCATGCGACTAGGATTGAGTCACCTTTGAGGTTGAAGACATGGATTTGAATCATATTCCAGAACAATTCTATGTGTCCCAATAAGTGGGCTAATCCCAAGAATATCAGACAGGGTCCAACCAATGACTTTCCTATGTTTTCTAAGGACATCTAGAATCATCTTGTCATGATTGGGTTCAAGAGAAGAAGAAATGACAATAGGATGTGTTTGATTGTCCCCTACGAAGGAATACTTGAGTGAAGTAGAAAGTTCCTTCAATTCAAGATTAGGTTGGTTCAATATTTCAGCATAATATTGTGATATTCCATCAATATCAATTTCTTTTTTTAGAGTTTCAGATAGTATTGATTCCCCACATATAGAAGTTTTAGCTACAAGATTGGTTTGATCTGATTTAGGGAAGGAACTTTGATTGGTATCCAAGAATGTGGTTTCCTAAAAGGTTTCACTGATTGTTGGACCTAAGACATCATCATAAGATTAATTTTAAAATGATTCAATCCAAGGAGAAATACTTCCTTCATGTGAACAAAGGAAATCAATCTCATCCTAACTTAAACATCCATCAAATATTCCTTGATGTTTTATGGATTCATTATCAATGCTTCCTATAATGTTTACTTCATTAATGACCTCATCATCCCCTATTTGTGAAATTGCATTATAGTTGTTCAAGTCTAGAATCAGGTTTCAAAGGTGATGGTCTTGTTCCCATTTCAAACTCGTATAATAGAGTTGATTGTTTCAAGGAAGAGATGACCAAGGATAATTGGGGTTTGTTACTTATTTCCTAAGTTTGGATGGTTGTCAAGGACAATGAAGTCAACAGGGTAGATGAAGTTTTCAACCTTTACTATAACGTCCTTTAAAATACCCTTTGGATCCCTAATGATACGATCATTAAGTTGAGGTGTGACAGATGTGGGTTGGAGTTCTTCTAGGCCTAACTGGAAGTACATAGTATAGGGAATGAGATTGACACTAGCACCTAGGTCACACAAGGCCTTGACAACTTTACTCTTTCCTAGTTCAACATTGATGTAAGGGAAACCCAGGTCTTTCAACTTAGGAGGAATGGTCCCTTGAATGGTGGTACTCACATTAGTAGCCAAAAGGACTTGGTTTTTATGTGAAATTTTTCATTTAAAAGTAAACAAGTCCTTAAGGTACTTTGAGTAGGCAGGTATGGTTTGGATTGCATCGAGAAGGGGAATGTTGAACTTGACTTGTGAGAATATTTCGCTCAATGTTTCTCTCAATTCAGGCATGGTTTCCCCCCTCATGCATTGAGGAAATGGTGCAGGTTGTGGGGTTTTTTGTTGAAGAGTTGATTCTTTGACAATGTTATCGTGTTTTTCTATTTTACCATTTTGTTCATTTGAATTCTTATCCATGTTTGAATCTCCAGGTGGGTTCTAAATTAGTTGTTCAGGTTTCTCAATTGATTTTCCACTTCTTAAAACAGTCATAGCCTTTAGTTGTTCATGAGTTGTTTGAGTACAACTTTACTCTCCCCTTGATATTGAGGTTGGCACCGCCTGAGTAGGAATGGGTGCCTTTCCATTTTTGATGGTTTGAAGTTATTATTTAAGGTTAGAGACTTCCGAGTCCATCCTCTCCATTTGTTTACACAGTCGTTATAGTAGGCTTTGTGGAATAGTTTGGGTTGGTGCTTGAGATGATTGGTTTGTCCCAGGGGGATATTTTGGAGGTGGCATGGTTTTTTGAAAATGGACCGGTGGCTGTTGGTATTGGATATGTTGGGTTTGGAACTGGTTATGGGTTTGGTAGTTCTGATGGGGTTATGGATTTTGTCCCTATGGTTGGCTAGGTTGTTGGTTATCTTTCCAGTGGAAGCCTGGGTGGTTATTATACCTTGGGTTGATGTTGTATTGGTAATTGAGGCTTTTGAAAGTTCAAAGCATTTAATTCTTCTAGGGGTACTCTTAAAAGAACATCCTTGATGGATGGAATGGTTGGGATGTTGTTTTTATTATGGTCATGTTTTTCATAAATTTTACAAATAGGGTCTACAGTTTGGATTTCATGGACTTTCCTAAGGTCTATCTCTTCAACCTTCCTAGAGAGTGCGGCGAGTTTAGCCTTAAAGATTTCCTCTTCTCTAATTATATGAATTCCAGTAGTTCATTGTGTCTTTTTAGAATAATGTGAAGTTCCCCATGTTTGTTTTTGTTCCGAAAGGCTTTCTAGATACTCGTAAGCATCTCTGGGGCTTTGTTTTTAAAGGCTCCATTACACATCTTGTCCATGAATTGTCTGTTCCCTGGACCCAAACCATCATAGAAAATTCTCACTTATTCAGGAATAGAAAAACCATGGTCTGGAACCATGTTTAGAGTGTCCTTGAACCTCTCCCATGTTTCATAGAATGACTCTCCCTCTTTTTCAAAAATGTTTTTGATGCTCTTTTTAAGTTCAATTGTTTTGAGGTGGGGAAAGTAGTTTTTGTAGAATTCCATTCGTAATTGGTCCCTAGAGTTTATGGATGATGGTCACAAATTTTTTAACAAAATGTTAGCTCGATCGTTGAATGAAAATGGAAATATCCTCATCTTAGATGATTCTAGTTGATGTGGGGGACACATGGTTTCTACAATGTCATTGAACTCTTTAATGTGAAGGTAGAGCATCTCGGACTCCATTCCATGGAAAGTGGGAAGGTGGTTTAGGACATGGGGTTTAAAGATGTAGTTGGAATATCCAAGGGAATTGTGTCTAATTCATGAGGGGGCATTGGTCCAGGAAGGTGTGAGGTAGTCATTCATGGTTTGATCAGTTGCATTCCCCAAGTTTGGGGCTGCCTCATTTGGGTTTTCATTTTGGTTCCCACTCGGGTTTATGAGTCAGTTTCATTGAAGACCTTCCATTGAAATAGGCTCAATTTTTGACTCTAGTGTATTAGAATGATTAGGATTTAATGGAAAGAGTTTCCTTGATGTACTTGACTCCCCAGCCCAAGGTTTATCCACCCTAACTCGACAGTTTGATTGATCGCGGGTGTAGGCGTACATGCGCCAAAAGAAAAAAACACAAGAAAGGGACAAGATAAGAGAATTTGGATGAGAAAATAAGAAATAGGGGAGAATAGAATGGGTGTTTAGATAACTTACTTGGGTCCCCAGAAATGACGCGAAAATTTGATTCACTCTCCAATTTACCCAAAAGAAGATGGTAGGACGGTCCTTGTAGTCTAGCTTGGGTTATCGAATCCTCAGAGACCTAAAAAGTAACTACATATACGTAAATTATATGGATTATTTTAGGATATGAGTGGCCAGCATGTGTTGATTTAAGATGTTTTTAAAGGATTTCTAAGAGAATTATGTGACTTAAATTTAAAATAATGAGTTGATCCTTGGTTATCACTTGGGGTGGATTGGATGTATTCCCTTTTCAATTATTTCAATTTCTTATATTTGAGTTGAGTTCATTTAGAGAGATCAATAAACTTCATCACTTAATGATTTTATACCAACACACTATAATACTAATCACCCATACACTTGAAGGATCATAGTTTTGAGCACATCGAGGTAAAGGTTCATATTAGCACTTGAATTGTGTAGCCTTAAATTCAACAAGGACGATGAAGTTTAAAAATCATCAAATAAAAATATCAATTAAAGAAGTGATTATAAATTAACAGGGTGGTAAATAACATCCAATCTAGCCCCTTTCTACTCCCTTAGATCAACCGATAAGTTGTTTATCCCACCATTGATTCTATAATTTCAATGGAAGTGGAAAGTTGACTCATGAGGGAAGAAATGGAGAAGTAAAAAAACACAATAAAATAACGATCACTCCACCGTTGTGTTATAATTTCACAAGATTTGGTGTGAATAAATTCACACGTTGATCCAACGGTATAAAAGTGATATGAAGAACAATAGAATAAGAGGATAAGAAGAACTTTTATTAAGAAACTAAAGTGAATTGAACAACATACATGTGAAAGACAAACTTAAGACAACAAAATCACATCATAACATTACAATTGAACAAAGCATCAAAGATGATCAACTAATCCACCACTAATGACTTGAATAGGCATTTTGGGAGCCTTGGGTCGAGCCTCTAATAGTAAAAAGCATCCCACTTTATTATGGTAGGCCTAGGGTGATGGAATGCTTGTGGAACTTGGACTTTTCCACACTTGACCCGAGGTGGCAGCCAACTTTCATCCACTCAAAATATGCGATTGTAAAACCTTCTAGAAGGCCGAATCAGAGTGGACCATAGATGAATAAAATGGATACCGGGGTGTCTTATAACCTCCTATAAACTTTGGTTCTATTTGGAGATGTGTATTCAGATATATGAATAGATTAGTGAACTGTTTGTCTGGGCCACAGAATCGGGCCCAAAATTTTATCTCTAACTTCGGCAGACTTAATGACCACCATGGATGCCGAATTAGCATTGGATCATGAAACTTTATTTGTTCCTATACATATCTAATAGAATCCCACAAAAATTGGGATACATTGGGCCACTATGTTGGGCCCCACATTCTCATCAGTGGGATGGTGTCCAATCTGAATTCTCCAGAATTATTTCCTTTCACCACAAAATATCCCCATCTTCTTCCATGAATTCTCCATTGAAACCTGAATCAAACATGTTCATATTTAAGTGTAGATAAATTTAACAAAATATCAAATTATAATACGTATAATTATATTCCTTAAAATCAGACGAATCATTGGGTACTTTAAATGATGTTAAAAAATGTACCACATAATAGTGCATTTTAAGAAAGAATTACAATCATAATGTGAAATGATGCTCAAAGTGTAAAATTCACTAAAATGGTGTTTATGAATAATAAATAAAATTAATATTATATAAATTAACAACGAATATTAGCCTCATTTAGTGGATAATCATATGTATAGGTAGCAATAGAGAATTTTTCCAATTTCTGAAATATATAATTCAATCTTTATGAGTAGAGGTATACGATGTCTTGTACTAAGGAATTTAGGATTTCTACTTTATTTGAAAATCATCTATTATCTAATTTTATTTATTTAATATGAAATAAATTTTTTTTTTGTAAATTAGTTATAACAGTATAAACTGAATATCTAGTAATTTCTTCACTGATCTTGAAACTGGATATGGTTGAGAGCTTTTAAAATTTGTAACATTTGAAATCAAATTCCATCGAATGGATTACAAATAAGTATGAAGACTACATTGATCAGATTATAACTCATCTTATATCACAACATTAAGAATAATTATAATCTTATATGAAATATTATATATATTTTCATGTGGGATAATTTCCTCAACTTGGATTCCTGTCTCTATTTGAGTAAAATGCATTAATTTATGATCTTGATAAATCTGATGTACTATGGACCCATGTCCTCTAATAGGGTTTTCTCTTACTTTATCATCTAAATAACTATAGTCAAGTAAAATTATAACAGAACCTGTAAATTTATCCCACTCTTAAAAATAACTAATTTCAGGTCTGATGTTTGGAATAATAAGTGACACTATGAGAATTGGAGGAGTTTCACCAAATTTAGGTACTTCGGAGGCCGGTTCGACATGAACTAACTATTATAGACATGCTTGTGCTGTGTAATTAGAAGGTTTGGGAGACTTATCCCCCTCACCAATAGGTGCATTACCATATATATTAATAGGTTGTATAACAGCCATCTCATCATGTTTTGATCCATCCTTATCCATGTCATATCTTTATACCATTTTGGATGAAATGTGCGACTGAACCATATCATGATCATTATCATCATGATCACCTCCAATCTTATCATATACATCAATAAGATAATATATATTATAATCAGCATGGTCATCATTATATCAACCATAATTGTCCTTATAATCTACAACATCATGTTAATATTTATCCCTACTTTCATTTCCATGTAATTTCCCATGATCCAAATCACTATCTACTTCCTTAAAATAATTAACATCATATCTATTCCCATTATCAGAATTGGTAAAATGGTATCATGATGATGTGGAGGAAAATTTATTGAATTGTTCCTCTAATAATTCATCTATTTACTCATCATCATTTTTACCTAAAAGAGACTCTATAGTAGGTAGAGAACCAATTAGACTGAGAGATCAAAAAGAAATAGAAGGAGGAGATTTGTGTATTTTCAGATCACTCCCACCCTCAATATATATTTTTTATTATTAAACATCTTTCTCATATTTATCTCTAGAATCACCATCATCATCATCAGAATATTCAACTTACTCATCAATCTCAAGACTAGTATCCACTACTTCCTAAGGTTTTATTTGGTGATCAATTAGGTTGAATTCATCATACCATTTTTCATTTACTCTCACTGAACAATTCCTATAAGGATTACCACATAAATTAACCCCCTTTGAAATTGACTTTGACATAAAATACCACCATTCTTATATTAATATTTTTAACCTTCTTTTACTATTATAGTATCATTCAATATGTAGATATCAACTTAAAGTATATCAAATAGTTGGACCTTGAACATTTATTTTACATTTAATACATATGAATTATCATAAATCTATAAATATTAATCATTTTATATGGTTTTATCATCAATAGGAAGTAAACATCCTAATTTAATATATTATTAAATGATAAATTTCCAGGAAATAAATCATGTTTTACAAACTTGAAAAAAAATTTACACTCACTAGCAGGTTCAATATCTACAGGTCACTATAGTGTACCATTACATGGTAACTACATTATAGATTATTCATAATTAAATATCCCTATATCATTTTGAATATTTCCATGAAAATCCTAATATACCCATTTTTGAGGTACTCATATGCACTTTTACAATTCAACTAAAGTGAAGTAAAACTCTTCTATATCAATGAAAATTATTATTTTATCCTCTTTATCTCTATGAAACTCATAATTTCCATAGAATTCATAGACCAACCATGGATAATAAATAGAATGATTCATTGTAAACTCGTTCATTCAATTTTTATTTTCTATAACTTTAAATACAAGCGTATCACTAGTTTCAATACATTACACATCTATTTACATTTCATCATTGAAAAACCATTTCTTGAGATTCTGGTTTCATGAAGAAACTGTCAAACAGCTGGAAGAAACTTTTTGTTTCTTAGAATTCCACATCTATTCTAGAATTAATTTTAATGATCACTTTCCATTGATCAGTATGATCAGTTAATGGCTTAGGTAGAGTGAGAGAGGAATGAAAGAATATTTGTATATGTGGAAGAGAAGGTTTTATGAGTTAAAATGTTTTTGGGTAAAGGGAATAAATTATACGTAGTCATGAGTTTTATCATTCAGGGATTAATATTAAAAAATCAAAATTAATATAAATAAATAAAAATTCAATCTTAAAACAAAAGGAATAATAATATAATGATAGAAAAAAGAAACAATGACTCAATAAATGCTATATAATCATTGGTGACTCATCAATGGTGACTCATAAAATTTTACCTATCAATGCTGACTCATAAATGGTGACTCATCAATTATGACTCTTTATCCACAACATATCATTCCGAAATAATGATTGTTATTGTTTAATCCTTTAGAAACTAAAGGATTTGTAAACATATTATCAATATGTTGTTCAATTCTGATAAATTCTAATTTTATATCACATATTTTATAATGGTCTCTTGAAAGTGATGTCTTATAGAAATATGTTTAGTTTTAGAGTGTGATGTTATATTTTTATAAATGTTTATCATAATTGTGTTTTCAAAATTTATAGGCACATGTTTAAATTGGTATCCAAATTCTAGTAAATTCTGTTTCATACATAGAATTTTTCCATAGCAACTTTCTATAGCTATGTTTTCAACATCAATGGTAGATAGTGTGACAAAATTTTGTTTTTTACTACACCATGATTATAAATATTTTCCTAAAAGATGGCATGTCTCTGATATGATTTTTCTATCTAAAATACATCCACATAAATAATTATTTTAATAACTTAGTAAATAAAATGATTGCGATCTAGTATAGAACAACCCTAAAATAGTTTTATATTTAATGTATTTGAAAATCATTTTAATATATATTATGTGTGACTCTCTGGGATTTTCTTCAAAGAAATCCAATATACACATGTGAAGCATAATATCTGACCGTTTAGAAATTAAATATAGCATACTGCCAATACTTCCTCTATTTATTGATTGATCTAGAGACTTCTTGATTTCATTATGATCTAGTTTATAGGTGGTACTCATTGGAGTATCTCTATATTTTGATTTGTCTAAGAAAAAATGTTTTAAAGGAATTTTAGTGTATTTTAATTCATTAAAAGTAATAATGTATTTATTTTGAAAATTTTGAAATCCAAAATAATATTATAGTTTCCAAATCGAATTCATTTTAAATTAAATTTTCATTAGTTTCGAAAAATCAGTACATAAAGAGTATTTTATAGATCCAAATATAATTTCATCCACATGTATTTGTACTATTAAAACAAATTTTTAATTTTTTTTATAAAAAGTGTTGGATCGACTTTACCTCTTAGAAAAAATTTTGAAATAATAAAAGAGCTAAGGGTATCATACCCAGATCCAGAAGTTTATTTTAAACACTGTAAAGAGTTTGTTAATTTAAATACAAAATTTGGAAAATGTAAATTATGACATATAGGGGGTTGTTCATTAAAAAATCCCAAATTATAAACCAATTTAATAATACACTTTTAACATCCATTTTTATAGTTTAAAATTCACATTTTTTGTATAGGAAGGTAGTATCTTAATAGAGTCATGTCTGGCTACATGTGAAGAATTATTTTGAGAATCAATACCTTATTATTGATTATAACCTTTTGATAATAATAGTTATTTTTTTCTTACAATAGATTCCCAATCATCAACATTGTTTCTAAACACCTATTTTGTATGAGTAGTTATGTTATCTTTAATTCAATAAATAATTTCACCAAAAAAAATATTTTAAATTGATTATGTTCTTATGTCACATCTATTAACTAGAATTCATTGTTGATATCCTCATTGATGTTATTTGGATAAAGATATTCCAATAAATCATAGTATTCAATATTATTTTAATGGAATATTTTTTGTACCTCTATCATGGTTTCCTATTACTGCATCTAAAGGGTGGTTTCTATGAGTCCTAAAAATTATATTAAAGGAGGTGCTGGTTGTCCAATGATCTTCTTCCGGTTTGGGTTCTAGAAGTTCACTAGATGCAGTTTCTTCTTGTTTAATAGAACTCTCATAAGGGTAATAATTAAGGCTCATATATTTCAGATAATCTTCAACGTTACCTAAGAAAGTCTTAGGTTTTTTGGGGTTGGTATAAAAATATTTAATGTGAAAAAACTCTTATATTGTTTTTGTTCTTTTATTAAACACTCAAAGAGATTTACTAGAAGTTGTGTAAATATGAAAAATTCCTCCATCACTGTTAGAAGAATTTTTTTCTCGATTATCCTCTATATTTAGAATAATGTCATTGAAACAAAAAACAACAAGGTAATTTACCATTGAATTTTTGTTATTTCATAACTCATAAGGTGTTATTTTTTTTGACGAGGACTAATTAATGATATATTTATAGTATAATAGTCTACGTTAACAGCCTCTTCCCAAAAAGAGATTGGTTTTTCATACTCATTTTAACATTTTGGTCTATCTCATGAAGATTTATATTTCATATTTGTACCATTACATTTTTCGGTGTTGTCCTAGGTGTAAAGAAATTGTGATTATAAATGTTTTGAGAAATAAGTGATTCAAACACATAATTTTTAAATTCACGACCATGATTACCTCTTAAGGTCTTAATCCTAAGTCCACATTAATTTTCTACAGATTTTTTGAACATAATTAAATATTAACAAGTTTAACTTTTGTGAGCTGAAAGTAATAACAAAGTGTATCTAGAAAAATTATGTACATGAATAAATAAATAATTGGTTACATTTAATCAAGAAACTCTTGAAGGTCCAAATAAGTCCATATTGACTAACTCGAGAGGATAAAAGGTTGTAACTTCCTTCTTAGATATAAATGTAATATTATTCTTTTTTTTTCTTTTTGATAAGGGTCACATACATTATCATTTGAGAATTTTAATTTGGTAGATCATTAACTAACCATTTTTTATTATCTTTCTTAGAGAATGAATATTTCAATGTCATAGTATCTTATGAAAAGGAAAATATTGTTTTTTAATGTAACTAAAGGAATAAATAATTATAAAAGATATAGAATTTAAATCAATATAAAAAGTATTATCACTTCATAAAGTAGTAAAGATTAAAACATTTATATTTGTAAAAAATAAAAATAATTATTGTCAAAAATTACAGAAAAAACATCATCATATGAATATGAAATTTTAAAAATATTATATTTTAAACTATAATCATATGAAAATTTAGAAATTAATACTAAATTATAATTACCAATTTGGACAAGGTAGATGATTTTTCCTTCAGTATTGTCAACAAAAGTGACATGTACACCAAAAAATATGATCATATTTTAAAAATTTCAATACCCACCTCTTATAAGTATAGAACAAACACTAACTAGACACCATAATATTTTTTTGGAGGTTTTCAAATAGGTTTTCAAAAAATATAATTTTATACCAAAAATTATTTTGCTACCCAAACCTTCTTGTGTCCATTTTTATTAGTAATAAGGGATTTTGGACCCCATAATTTCCAAATGGGTTTATTATAAACTAATTTTAAAATTATATAAATAAATACTTCATTATTTTTAGAAGAGTTAGTATTGAAAGTATACGAATTTTCAGAACTAGTACTAGACATAAATCTGGTTTTTACAATTTTTCTCTACCAAGGTTCAGAACCTATACAAGTTTCATATTTGGGAGTTGATTTCTTCACAAAAATCTATGTTAATGTTTTCTTTACATTTTTAAACCTTTATATATACATTTTAAAATTTTAATTATATATATTTAATTCATGGTTTTCTTTGTACAACTGATCATTTATCTATTTTCAATATTAAGGTCAGTTTTAATATTTACTATCAACGTATGTTATCGTTTTGGAGACAAATATTTATCTTTTAGTTCATGAAATTTATATTACAACATGTTAAAGTATTCATATAGTTCATCATTTGACATACTTTCCTCAATATCATTATTATAATCATTTTTAGAATGAGTTGAAACATTTTTATGAGAAGAAAGAAATATATTTTGTACCTTTGATTTGCTTCATACAGAAACAAATTTTCCATGTTAGACTTACCACCTTGATAAGTATATGAATCAATTGAGATTCCTTCAAAGGCACTCTATATATATTTTTGTCTTTCTTGTATCATATTTCTTGATCCTTATATCTCTTTTTATATATAAATTTTGGGTAGAAAGCTTTAATGTTCCCTTTACTCTTACATTCAAAACCGATGATTTCATTTTTAGTGTTATCCTTTTTTTCAGTTACATTTTATTATTTCCAGTGTTGTCATCCTTCCATTTAAAATGTTATTTTTTATGAACTTCATTTTCATATAAAATTTTTTAAATCTTTTTTTTCCATTTTGTTTAGTTACTCATTATTGTCATTAAGAAATTATTCTTCACTAGTAATTTTAGTTTGTACAATTTCTATTTTTTGGCGGTAGTAGCCTTGATGGATACTTATTTTACTTCCATATCCTATTTATCTATCTCCATGATAAATTTAAGATATTCTTCATACATCATCACATTTTCTATCAATTCTTTGGTAGGATGTTTATTACATCAAAAGATTCAAAAATTAATATAAAGGTTCCTCTTCATCTATTTGGTTAGCATCTAAGTTATCTCATTACATAATCTTTGTCTATTAGTTATTTCCCATGTTAATGAATAGTCTTTATTATTTCCTTGAACTTATGATACATATTAGAAAAAGGTTCAAAATATTTAAATTTAGAGGTATCGTAATTGATTTTATATGTATTCAGTCTTATTTATTTAACATTTTATGTTCCATCATGAGTGATAGATAAGGTATCTGTGATTTCAAAAAATGGATTTGAAAGTAGATATTATATTAAATTCATCATCAACCAAGGTACCAAAAAAGAATTCATAGACTTACAATTATTATTATATGTCTTCATCATAAAATCACTCCAAGTAACTCTAGAAGTTTTTGGTACTTCTTAATGATCTTCTATTACATTCCACTTGTCAAAACCAATAATTTCTATTTTTCCATTTTGATTTTAGGTTGAGAATTATTTGTACTATTAAAATAAGGATTTCTCTTGGTATGAAATTATTTTTGTCTATTATACATAAATAACGATATTTGAAAATTAATAAAAAATTGAGGTCTTTAGAATAAAACTTAAAATCAATGGTAAAAAAAATCCATATCCTTTTGATACTAAATGATGGATAGAGTGAGTAGCTCAAGTGGGGGGGGGGGGTGAATTGAGCTCCCAAATAATTATGTTAAAAATATAAATCCCTTAATAAAAAAAACTATCCAGTCAATAATAATATAATATTGATATAATATCATTCTTTTAAATATATATCTCAATGATTGATTATGTTTCAGTTAAAATATTTTTATAATTACTTTAGATTTTGAAATAAATTAATTTATAGAAAAACATATTTAAATAGTATTTAAAATCAAATATAGAAGCAATAGTGTTTTTATTGACTTAAGACAGTCTGTGTTCTAGTAATAAAATAAAACACAACAACACAAAGGAATAAAAAAAGGATTGGTCTCATGATGAGACATAAAACGCATCACATGGAAACCACCAGAATCAAAGAATATTATAATAATAAAAAAACTAAAATGTTGATCATTATAACAAATACAAAATTCCTTCTATTAGTGTTAAATATCCTCTTACACAGTTATATGTGGGGATGTAAATAACTACATGCCACAAAAATAATTCTACCACAAACAATGTAGGAAAACAGATGTAAACTGAAGGAGAGAATAACAAGTACTCTCCAGTTAGGTGTATGAGATAGTAACAACACACTAATTGAAATATATAATGTTATATCAATAGAATATTTTGGTAATAATGATGCTTAATTTTGTTTGACCAGATTGTTTTATGTCCTCTGATTAGATTTATTTAGGTGTTCAAGAATTTTCATTGAATGTTGGAGCAAAATAAAGGATGATAGTAATTTTCAGTAATTTTATAGTTAATATAGGTGAGTGTATCAATAAATCTATGTAATCAATTATGTTATTCTATGTTTCTTATTATCATATTAAATCGATCAGCATGATTTTACATGTTCACAAATTCAATCGAACAATTTTGTCATATTTTTTAGTCAATAATCATCGTACAAAGAGAGAAAGAGAGACGTACATGACATAGATATATAAACATAAGTTGGAGGAGATCCAAAAACCTGAAAGATGATTTCAATTATTTTCTTAATACTAAATACAATTATTCTTGAAATAAGGTAGTGGTTGATCCATTCATGTCAAATCATTCGAACAACAACGTTACTATGAAGCTAGCGGTGACACAATATCTGGATGTATATCTTTCTGGAAATAACTCGGGATGATGGTGACTCAGTGTCCAACAGTGACAATCCCTAATGGTAGCTCCATGGATGTAGCTCCTCTATTGGTGACAATAATGGACGTAGCTTCGCTGGTGGTAACAAATTTGTTCGTGACATGCCAGGTAGTAACTCCTATAATGGTACCAATTATGGTGGTGACAAGTTTGGTAGTGAATCTCCTCAATACTAACTCAAATTATCATAAATATTTATTAAAATATAAATTGATTTTATAAAATATGTAAATCATTCATAATAAAATAATCATGGTTCATGATCATTAAAATGTTGAAGGGGTAAACACTCTATTCATAATGAGGTTCCCAAATGGTTCATTCCTACATAAAGCATAATCAAATTTGTTTTCTATTTTGGGGTGATAATGAATCGTATAGTCATAGCCATTAAAATTCTCCAACTATATTCATTGAATCCTTTTCAATTCGTTTTGTGTGAATATATAGGTAATTTTTTTGGTTTTTTTATATATCACATTTCTTGACATAAAGATAATGCCTCTATGTTAGAGAAAAAGATACCGTGGGTAGCTCCAAGTCATGAGTTGAATAATTCTTATTATGATGATTTCACTATAATGATGCATAAGCAATCACCTTGAAAATTTTCATGAGGACACTCCCATTACCTAATAGATATGAATCACTAAAAATAATTAATCCTTATCTGATTGATGGTATAGTTAATACATGTGATGTAACCAACCCCTTCTTCATTTTAGGGAAACTATCTCCACACTAATTAGTCTAAATGAACATATCCCCATTTCATGTTAACTTAGTTAGTGGATTATAATGTCATGAAACCTTTTAAAAAAAACTCTTTTATTATCCTTCTAAATCAATGATACTATGAATCTCTATTACTGTTGTAGGATAAGGTCATTCCTCTACAACCTTTTTCTTTGTAGGTTCAACTGATTTTCCTTCATTGGATACAAATTTCCCTTAGAAAAAAACTTGTTGTAAACAAAATAAACATTCGATAAATCATACAAATTTATTATCCTTCCTCTTAGTTTTTAATACATCCTAAAGATGATCCACATTCTCCTTGTGACTATTGTAATAATTAAAACTATTGTAAATAAAAACTAAAAAAATTATCACGATAGTTCCTAAATACGCTATCCCTCAAATCCATAAATATTTAATGGGAATTAGTGAATCCAAAGGAAATAAAAACAAACTCATAATTTCCATATCTTGATCAAAATGCAGTCATTTGAATATACACATTATTCAACATCAATTTCTGATAACCAGATCAAAGATAAATCTTGCAGAACAATTTTGTCCTCTAAATCTATTCATATAAGTCATCAATTCTTGGGACAGATTACTTTTACTCCACTATGATCTCGTTATGTTCTCTATAATGATTGAATAGATTTATTGATCTATCTGGACTCTTAATAAATAAAATATGTTCTCTCCATGGGGACACTCTTGGTCAGATAAACCAATTCTCTAAAATATCTTGAAGTTATTTTTTAATTCTTTCATATAAACATTTTCCATTCTATTCGGGGTATTTTATTTTAGATTAGATCCAAGTATGATTTCATTTTAGAACACTAAAAAACATTTGGGTTGGGGTCCATTTTATTCTTTAGAAAATACATCATTGTATTCTTGAATAATGAGAACATTTTCAATTCTTATAAATTTCATTTCATTTTTCCTCTACACTGATCATCTCCAAAAAGAAGGCTATAGGAGGTGAATCTGCAAAAATCCCATTCCATGATATCCCTCCTTGAAAAATTAATAATGTTTTCCAATAAATATAGTAATTATTTCTTTTTCATATAGAGTTTATATTAGGATTGTAATTTGAGAGACAATCAATCTTGGGTATACTCTTGAATTCTATCATGGAAATTACTACAAGTTTTTTGATTTTTTCCCCAAATTCAATACTAGAGTTTATTTACACCAATTGTGGTTGGAAAATCCATCTAGGAGTCTTTAGTAATAACTCTACTTCAAGATGTTCAATGTTGATGTTATATTACTTTAAAACATTGAGGAAATAAAGTTATGTCGAGATCTAGAATGGGCAATTCAATTTCTAGTAATGTCTGAAATTTTACATGTAATTTTTTTGACATTTATAAGGGATTATATAGAGACCATGAACCATGAAGAAACATGATTTGGAGTCCCATAGTGGCCATAATATGTTTTTAATCTATTTTTAATTTTATAAAAAAAGTGCACATCTGTTCAGTTAAGGTGAATTCTATGCTGGTACTCGGATCATAAATCACAGGGCATTATTGAGCTCAAAAAATGGATTTTTCCATAGACAAGGCCTAAAATTGGCCAGCATGGGTTAGAAAAAAATGTTAATTTATGGATGCATTTATAGAAAAATAAAATATACTTAAAAAAAGTTATTTTTATTTATTTCTTCCACATTATGCAGCGACTCAACAACCTTGCGATTTGGTAACTCAGTGACGCTGTATTGTAGCGTTCTGGTAATTACGAAACAAATTTAAAACATGGAAACATGTTAATTCTTTTTCACCATTAATCAGAGGTAGGGACCAAAACTTGAGTTTATAATGCTAGAGAATTTTCTCTAGAGCTCAGAATATTCCATGAGGAATGAGAAGGAAGATCTATCACCAGCAATGGTGATTTGGAGATTAGAGCTCAAATAAAGCACCCAAGAATGACAGATCAAGGGAATTAATGGAAAGATCACCATCAATGATGAATTCCCTCCTCAAACCGATCCTTTTTCTTGGTAGGGGGTTTAATTTTTTGTCTTTTTTATTCCCTTTATTCTTTTCAAACGAAGAACACGGATCAACCCAAAAACAGGTTGATCCGTGGGTCGATTGTTCATACGAGATGGATGTTCAGTTGTAGGGTTTGATTTGTTAATTATCCACACTAAGGGTGGATGTTGTTTTTCCCATCATGATTTTATTCTAACATGGATGGATCAAGTACGACATGAAGCATAGTCGGTATCGGCCCAATAATGCGGCTGGGCTAGGAAAATGACCACATGCATTTGTGGTCAATGATGGCGGAGAACCGCGATCCAAAAAGACCATGATGACATCACAACCCATGACAGAGGGATGTAGGTGGAGGTGGAGAATGCCACTAGCTCGATAGCTAATGATGGGATCCCATGTTGGAATCGGCCATGACAGTGGAGGGAAGCGGCACCCCGAGCAGGGTTGAAAAGAGGACCTGCGACATAGGTGTGTGTGAGAGCTAGTTTGGTGGACCAACCATGTTGACATGGCAGAGACATGACACATGATGCATCCCAGGTCGATGAACTGGACCGATAGGTCGAGTTGGACCCGATGAGCATATAAGACTTGGTGAGTCAGGGTGGTTAGACTGGGTCAGACTAGACTCGGACCCAATCAACTTGTTTTCATTAAAATACCCATCCCTTTCAAATAGTAAGTCCATTTGATGATTTTTTGTGGCACTTGGACTCTCACTATTAGGTGACCCTTTTGATATAGATATGAGGGTTTTAATGAGGACCATAATAGGTGAAATACTTCCCCATGGTACTTTCATCTAGGTTTTGGTACAAAATTGCCTCTATATTACCAGGCAACAATACCCTTAAGAGGATATAGTTCCGTATAGAGCTTTGGAAACCTCCTTGGGACTGGAGTGATAATCTATCACCCCTAATGGTGTTTTTTGGGTGTTGTCGTGACCTCCAAGTGTAGGGAATTAATCATTCATATAGAGGGCTGTATTGATAGGGTTCACGGTATTATATGAGCATAATAACCTACACAAAAAGATGCATCGATAGGGTTTGTGGTTTTCTCCTAGAATAATCCACTCTGTTGAGCATTAATACGGATTGGGGTTGTGGTATTCTCTAAGTAGAATCGTCTATATATATATATCATGATATTTGACCAGTTTTTTCCATTTGAGAAGAGCCCACATTAGAAGGTCCTATTATAAGAGTCTCCAGTGACATCAAGGCTCGAGGAGTGAGTTCTCCTCGAATGAGCATTCCTCGAGTTGAATCCTGTGGCTGATGATTGGATGTGACTTATCTTCTATTTCATTGTGAATTTTTAGGTGTATATCTAGATGTTATTTGTATTATTATGGGTGTATACTTATGTACAAATAACTATGAATTATTTTGAGGTTTTTCCATTATGGTTTCAGGGTGTCTTACTAAGAATTGTTTTAATCAACCCTGCACGGGATTTTCCCGCACGTGTCGTAACTAGTGCAGATTACCAACACTTCGATGGAGTCCTAGGCTGAGCAGGACTAGGACCATGAATGGATAGTGCCTTGTGAGATCAGATGGATCATGGTGTTTCTGGAAGCTTTCTAAAGTAGCATCAGAACACTTTATCATGTAGGACTTTGTAGTTTTCTTTCTCTTTGTGGGATTGTATTCTAGCCCAGTTTACCTTCATGTATTATACTTTACAATTGTACTATGTGGTTAGTTATTATTGTATGTAGGCCTATTGGTTGGTGTTTTCTATTTTTTAGCAATTTGTTCTTGTAAATGTGTGAATGCATATATTTATTTAGGAAAATGCCTCTCATTTGTGAAATATACCTACTCAATAGTAGTCTCCAACCTCTAGCCTATTGGAGGTGGGATTGGGGTAGTCGCAACATAGGCCCCACTAGGATAGTTCATGACAGAGTGGTATTAGAGGGAGGTTTGGTTCAACAATGGGACCTGGAATATGTGAGTTTTTTTTGGGGAAACAATGTTAAGTGTTTCAAGATAGGATTTTAGGCCAGGGAACCTAGTTTTGGTGCGGCGACTGATATATCCATACACCAGGACTCTAGAAACCTTCTTTACGAATCGGTACAAGAAAAACACTGGTTTCCATGAAATTAATGGACATGAATTATATAAGAATGGGTTTTATTTTCCATGTCCTTCTTGAATTATCTCTCCAAATATACTCTATTGATCGTGGTTCATCCTGATCTGTTTCCGGTTGCCTCTACCCTGAACCAGAGTCACGATTCCAATGCATGAGGAAGAGGATGATCCAACTAGTGATGATGCATATGTATCTGGTCCTATACTATGAATAGAACATACATGTGGTTTTCCTAATATAGTTCCACCTATCAAGAATTATTTCGTTCCATAACTATCTCTAGAGGATCTACAAAGGTTGAGGTCATTGCAAGAGTTCTAGAGGAAACATTCTACCATGATTTGGGGTGAGACAGACCCATATGTTGTTGATGTTCTGGTGGGGGGTGGTTAAACATGTTTTCCACCTTGTGAGGAAACATTCCAAACAGATGGAAGTCATAGCGGATAGTCTCCTTCAGGGCTCACTAGAGTGATGGTGAAGCTTAGTTATCGAGACACATAATGAGATGACTCTCTATTACGTTGAATTTGAGCACCAATTTAGGAAGGAGTTATTTTCAATAAATTGTCATTCTATATGCATATAGAATCTTTTTCATTTTTAGTAGGGTCTTTAGAATATAGTGGAGTATTTGGTGAGGTTTAATGAGCTTTCTCGCCACTCTACAGATATAGTGCTAGAACCGATAATCAGGGCTTGTTCTTTTGAGATGTGACTATATCAGGAGATCAGGAATCCATTGTATCTCTTGATGTCCCTTCATATGTATGGGTACTGAAGTGATCTTTTCTCATGGATAGATTTCGGGCGGATTAGACATCCACAGTATGAGATACCAGCGAGCTCTAGGTAGCTAAGTCTTCAGTAGTGGCTAGATGAAAGAAGACAAAGGGAAAAAAGTGGTCCATGTACTTTAGGAGACAATCCCAGGATAAGGTATATGTAGTGCGAGGATCCCAAGGCAATGTATCAAAGCCGAAGGAAAAACTATGTTTCACGTGGGTTGGTCAGGGACATATAGCTTTTGATTGCACGACACGCCTTACAGATGATCAAAAGATAGTCATGGGACCACTAAGGCAATGAATGAGGATTGAGAAGGGTTGTATATTGGGTGGAAGATATGGAAGGGGAGAATTTATAGAAGTGGGAGGTGGAAGGAGGTTCAGGGTCCTACTACCACCACCACATTGTGGTCTACCATGGGCTTCGGGGGCCAGGGGACAAGGGCATGCCTAGCTCTAGGCAATGGGGGCTTATGACCCCAGTGCTCCAAAGATGATTATAGTTATGATCTATGTATTTTACAACCTACCTACACTTCTCATAGACATAGGTTCTAGTATCCTTTTCCTTTCTACAGAACCTATTCAGAGCTAGAAGATTATGCTCGATTCATTGGCTTGATCTTCATGTTTAGAGACACTTACATTTGGGGATTCGATGATCAAACACTAGAAATGGAAGTGTGATCATACATTTGGAAGTTAGAGGTTTAGACTTTATTTTCTAATAATGGTGTATAGGCCTTAGGAAATCATTTTGGGTATAGAATAGTTATCCACATTCAATGTCATATTGAATGTTTTACGCACAGAGTGAGGTGCGTCCATGGAGAAGGAACCATTTTTTCCTTTACTAGTGAAAATGAAATGCATGCATTGTTCGATGAACTTTCCTTGAGGAGGGTAATGATGATCACTCACCTATTGGATGATGTCACCCTTAGTGTGGTGGAGTAGAGGAGTCTCTAGTATCTTGCAGTGGTGGAAGATTATGAAGACGTATTTACCAATGATGTTCTAGGATTGCCATCTAAGAGTGATGCTGAATTCTAAAATGATATTTACATTAGGATGAAACTAATACCCAGACCTGCATATCAGCTGTCTCCTGTAGTGATTTGTGATTTGAAGGTCCTGCTGGAGGACTTGTAGTGGAATTGACTTGTGACACCCAAAGTTTCACCCTTTGAAACCCCAGTATTGTTTTCCAAGATGCGAGATGAGAGATTGAGGTTATATGTGGACTTCTGGAGCTTGAATCAGTTAAATATGATGAATAATTTGCCACTATCTAGGATTTTGGACCGATTTGATCAACTTAAGGGAGTTATATGTTTTTAAAAATAGACTTAAGATCAGGTTATCACCAGCTTCAGGTGCGGGATGAGTACATTATAATGATGGATTTAAAATGTCACCACATCCACTATGGGTACTTAGTGATTAATTTTGTAGTGAAAATTTACCCATAAGTGTTCATGGGACTCATGAATTGGATCTTACCACCTACCCTATACTGGTTTGTAGTTGTCTTTATCAATGCCATCTTGTTATACTAGGTATCTGAGGAAGAGCACACAATACACTAGAGTATTGTCCTAGACATACTCTAGGAGCACCAAACATATGAGAAGATATAAAAGTTCATGTTATGGATATGGGAGGTCCAATTTATGGGACACATCATTTTTAGGTTGGAGTTATAGTAGATACATTGATGATAGAGGCGATTCTTGCATCGACGCCACAGAAAAATGTTACCGAGGTACGAAGTTTCATTGGGTTGGCTGCGTACTATTAGAGGTTAGTGTCCAAATTTTAATGATTATCAGTGTCCATGAATGCCTGGAAATTAAAAGGGAATCCTTTCTTGTGGATTTAGATGTTCTAGGATGGATTTCATCATTTGAGGCAGAGTTTAATGAGTGCATGAATCCTAAGATTGTAAGGGGAGGGTGTCAAGTACATGGTATTCTATGATGCATCATGGATCGGGATTGGCCGTGGCTTCTTGCAAGGGAATGAAAATATTTCATATGGTTAAAAAATATTGAGACGACTTTAGTAGAACTACATGACCAACGATCTGGTGTTGGAGTCGGTAGTCTTTACATTGAAGATTTGGTGATAATACTTTTTGTGTGGGTGGAATATCATCTAATAAAACCTCAAAGTCTCATTTATATCTTCTCTTATAAGTATATAAAATTGAGAGAAAGTTATTGGATAGACTTCCACTAGAAATATTCATTTGACATATTTTATACTCCTAGGATGGGGAATGTGGTGGTAGATGATCTCATCCGAAGATTGAGTTCACAACTACTGAATAAGGCCTTGGGGTAGTTAGACTTGCATCAGATATCCATCAACGATGGAAATGGAGAATTTTATCTCCAGTCAAGGGTAGAAACCCCTCCAATCTAACATCGATTGAGGGAGGAACAACTTCAATATACCATCTGTGAAAATACCAATGATTCAACTTCCAAAGGGTATATACCAAATGTATATTCAAAATGTGGGGAGAATTTCAATCTTTTCAAAGGTCGTATAGTTGAACTGATGGGGTTATAAGAGGACTTGCTGATTGATTTCCATACATCCCATTTGAAGGTACATCCAATCATAGAAAAGTTTTCCCAAGATCACTGATGTTATTTTCGGTGGTTGAGGATAATGAATGAATTGGTAAAATTTGTCTCTAAATGCCAATTAGTTATGGCCGAGCACCATGTTCCCGTAGGTTTGAACCACCCCATGTGGTGACAAAGTGAACAAGGAATGGAATATTGTTGTAATTAACGATGTGTTTTCCACATATTTCCAAGGGTGACGATACCATCAGGTTGATTGTTGATAGACTCACCAAGTCGGAAGACTACCTAGCAATTTGAGAACAAGGTTCAGTAGAATGTGTGAGATGCATATAGATACATGAGATAGTTCGACTCCATGGAGTATCATCTATGTTAGTTTCATATCATGAATCATGATTTGATATTTGATTTTTGGATTGATTTCAAGTGGTATTTGGGAGTTGCCTTCACATGAGCATAACATTCCATACACAGAAAGATGGGAAAATGAAGTTCCCATTTTGGTCATATAGGACATGCTACATGCATGAATCATGAATTTTGGCTGCAGTTGGGAAGATAACCTACCCATGGAGGACATTAATTATAACAATAGATACCACTCCACTGTTGGTATGGCATAATTCCTGGCCTTGTAATGGCGACCTTTCAGGTTTCCACTTTACTAGACTGACCACGTAGAGTTAGTGGTCTTGGGACTAGAGTGGGTGAAGGCTAATAATTTTATGCCCCAACCCCAAAAGCCCAGAGTTGGTGAATTATTACGAATCATTGGAATGATCACAAAATTTTAAGTCTCGAAATAATGATTAGTTTAGTAGAATTGGAAGTACTATATACATTCATAAGATTTAAATTAAATAATAAAATGGAAAACTACAACAACATTATTTCCCTATACAACAATGATATCACACAGACTATCCTTGAAGGTCAGTCATAATATACTTCTTCACATCCTGGGAAAAATAAAACATTGAAATGGGTGAGCTCAGATGCTCAGAAAGGATAACAATATAGCGGAAGCTTTCATAAATGTGCATAAACATTTATGGAAATGTATAAAACTAAAACATAATCATTTTCAACATAAAAATCATCACAATATGGAAAATATATTTCAAAATAATTCCATTTACTAACTCACATGGATATTTTTACCAGTTTAATAATCACATGCAATATCAATAGCCACTTTCATAATGATGGAATGCATAATGCCATACTTCGTTACTATGTAATCAAGAAATTGTTCCAAGAAAACAAATAATATTTGTCAAGGCCTTATACCAAGACAGTATTTTGTCTCATGATACATACCGATGCATCATGGAGCTATAGCAGGCTCCACCCGTCACTTACTAAGTCCAATGCATTCCCCAAATGAAAAGTTTTAAACAAAAAAAATTAAAATTTATATTAAAACTAACATACGAAATGTCAATACGTTATCCAGAAACAATGAATGGTAGAAAAATAACACATTCAAAGTAAAACATATCAAAAAAAAATCAATACAAAATAGAAGATTTGTATAATAATAAATCAACTTCAAACAAGACTAAAATCCATTAAAGGATGTTGACATAGATGAAATCAGAACTATTTGAGAGAAATATATCATTCATTTTTTTGAAATAATTTAAAGATATATAATTATAAAAGAATAAATTTATTTTGGAAATATTCCTAAAATATTTTAAGGTATGATTCGATGATGTTATAATGGAGGAATATAGCTGCACCCCCCATATAAGTTAAAAAAACATTCTAACCTTAATTTTGTCAAAAGGTCACAATGTAACTTGTTTGGAAAACGACAAAAGGATTCCTTTAAACCCATTTATAAAACATTAAAAAATGGTATAAATCACATTAACCAATAGTTTATTAAATCATAAAAATGTTCTGGAATACATTTCTAAGAAACATAGACGTGGATGATAAAGAGGTCCTAGTAGATACTAGGTAAAAACAACCTTGGATAATAAAAAGATAGTAGAACTAACCCTTACCTTGTAATTTTACTTGGTTGAGGTTAAGTTAAGATTCTTTATAATGGTTAAATTTTTGTTATTAAATTATACAATAACCATATTAATTAATATTATATCATATATGATATTCCAATATTGATTTGTTAATGATATTTTAGTAGTATCATCGTTTCGGATGTTAACTGTTTCATTTTCCTTTATATGAATAGATACGTAAGCCATGATTGTAATGTATAGAGTGTATTTGATTCATATCCAGAATGATATTAAGTTATTTAAATATTATTTTTAATCATCGCATGAAAAATATTCTTGAATTATTACGATGGGGGATGAATCTCAACGTGTTCGGGAGATGGTAACCCGCACGTATGCACGAGCGCCAATATCATTATTTTGAAATTAAAATCATAAGTAAATGGATGGTATATAATATAGACAGAATAATTAACATGTTATATCTACTATTTAAATCAATTATACATCATTATTGTACCCATCCAAATAATAATGTACTGAATAAGTACTACACCATGACATGGAGATGGTAAGCCGTACGTACGCACGTATAGTGACATGTTATTCATAGGATGATAAAAATAATGAATATGGTTGTACCATTTTTATAATAACATCACAATATGTTTAAGATACCGTCTCTATTAATTTACAATAGAAACAAAAATGAAAGAGGAAGTGGAACAGGAAAATAACTTGAAAGAAGTGGTGAGATATTTACCTCTTCTTTGGGTTCTTCATTTTGATTTGGTCAAATGGACTGCTTAGTTTAGATTTTTGATCAAACTAAGGCCTCTAGGATGAAGTAAATACAGTTTAGAGGATATTTGGGAAGGGTTTGGCCGATCCAAATGGATTTGAAGGTGTGAATTTGAGAGAAGGGGATGTTCTTTTTTAAAATAGGGGTGATGGGCACCTCAGGAAAATATAAAAATATTATTTTATAATAAAATCATTTTAAGTTTAAAATGGATCAAAATTTAATAATATAATGTATATGGAGGGGATTGGTCTAAAACCACTCAATAAATAGGTTTTATAAAGGTTTGGGTCACTATATTAACCTTATCTTTTCGATTTAACTCTTAGTAAAATAGTTTGACATTTACAATGTCTCTTTGTATATTTATATTAAATGGTTAATAAACATACAATAAACTTACAATAAAACCCCAAGTGGTTAATTAATGAGATATATAATATTATTTAATCACATTGTCAGACCCTTCTATTTATTGAAATAGAATACCAATTAATAATATAATATTTGTTTTAAAAACTAGTTTATGTCAATTTTGGCACTATTTGTTTTTTTTGTTTTTGCTAAATTTATAACCGTATTATTACTTAGAAGAAAAATTAATTTAATCATCTCTAAAATTTTATATTAACCTTAAAAATTATTTTAATTCATAAAAAGTCTACAATTACTTTTATTTGGGTATTTATAATATCAATTATTTTAATATTTCATTAATAAGGTAATTACTACTACATCATCGTTTCATTTATAAATTAAATTATTTAATGTCTAAAAATTATATATAAAATACCATTATGTAGGAAATGTTTTTATATTTATAATGAATATTTATATTCTAATTTATCTTATATATAACCCTATATTAAAAATAGTTTAGTAATTAAACTTTTATTTTAACACTTTTAATTCATCTATGAATTAAAAAATAATAAATGTTCTATTCTAATTCAAGTGGACCTAAAGGATCATATTTTATTCATAATGTTGTTTTGGGTCGAATTAAACTTATCCAATAATATTAGGACAAGTGTTATAGTAATAATAATATCATTTTTACCTTTAATTACCCTATTTACTTTTAACCATGGTAAATAAGAGTAAAAGGTTACTATTCACAAAAAATTATTATCATCTTATTGAACCAAATTTTACTTACTACTATCAATCGTGTCTCCCAGATTTTTTAAATTCTACTCATATAAGTGGTAAAACTAGTTTTTATACCAATTGGAAAATGCTGATAGGAGGTGGGTAAAAGACGGTAAAAAGTTCAATAAAAATTTCCTATATCTAAAATTATTATAATCTATCTCCAATTAATTACATTGAAAATATATAGGTATTATATATCTATTTTTACCTAAAATAAATTTAAATTAAATAAATATTTATTTAAATAATAATTCGGTTTTAAACAATAACTCAGTGTTTTTCACTATTCATCCAAAACTGAATGTTTTCAGAAAAATACCAAAAATTCAGCCAGAGCTAATTTTGATATTCCAAATCCAAAAAAGAATTAAATTTTGAATGATAAAATTTATAAAATTTCAAAAAGTGGGTATTACAATTCATAAAGCCTAGTTTGATTGGTCGCGGTGTGTTAGAATCTCGAAGTTGCGTAAAATAAAAGCTATTGCATTATTCAAAGGGAAACGTACCATAGAGTCTTGGGGTATTACATTATACCCTCATTCAAATAATTTAATCTTCGAAATTTGAATTTTTTTTTGAAAATAAAAAGTTAAAATAGAAAAATACCTTTGTGGAAACCTCACATCGAAAATTGGGTTAATTAAATTTTGTCTTAATAAGAGGGAAAGGGAAATAAAAAATTCACCACCAAATTATGATCTCGATTAGTAAGACATTTTTGTAATTTAGTGAATCATAATTGGTGGAAAAAAATAAATATTTATTGGGAGTGATTGTGGTCATAAACCACAAAAAAGTTTAATATTGAGGGCCTCATAGCCATCAATCCATGATGACTTACAATATCATCAGTTCAAAAAAAAAACATCAGGTATTAGGATAACACATTTTTGGTTTTAATATCCCTTCCATAAAGTTTAATAATTAATATCATCATAGAAGAAAATAAAAACAATATATATATACTTGACAAGTAGAGTTTCATCCTTCAACTAATTTCGACCACAAACTCATCTTTTCACTCCAAAAGATAATAGAACACAAAAGTATTCTATTTATCCCAATCGTATAAGGTTCCAAATATTAACATATACCATTTAAATGAAGTTAATATTTTTTAAAAACTAGGGACTTCCTGTAGGCTAGTTCTTGGTAATAAAGCCTTGCTGCACTTTGGTTGTGGGTTTGATTCCTAAAACGTTGTCTGAGACGATGGGTCATCGCCCGACCTTCTGTTTGTACTTTTCCTAAAACTATAGTATTATAATATTCCAAAAATAATATTAAGAAATGTTTTAACCTTAAAAAATACTATCCAATGTTCAACTTAATCCATTACAACCTTTATAGTTATCTAAAATACCTCTGTATAGACGCTCTCTAAAAGGTCTATAAATTCCAAAATCAATTGTAACATCAGATTCTCCAAACAAAGTAATGTTTCTCTTATTGTCGCATACTAGAAATATGCGAACCTTCATCCTATTAAAATAATAATCGAAAAAAATGTACTACAATATAATTAATATATATATCACATTATTATTGTAACCATAATATAATTCCTGAGTCCAAAAATGCAAATACATTAATTATTCTAATTCAACTTTAGTAACAACATATGCTTGGCCTTGATCCCGTGGCCTTTTCCAAGGTAGGTTTCTGTGAATATTAGTACATTAATTTTTATAATTCCCCATTTCTCTACTATTGTAGCATTCAATATTGAGAGGAACTTTCTTTACCTTGGAATCATGAGCTTGGTGGCCTTTTTCACCACACTTGTAACATACTCCCATTTTTTAGGCAATTACTGGGGTGTTTTATCCCACAATTGTCAAATAATGGAAAATCCTTCTTTAACTTTTCCCTTTATCTATATATTGATCCACATTTCTCTTCTTCTCTTGAATTGCTTTATGGTCATAAGATTTATAAAATTCTTTTTCGGTCTTCATAGAGAATGAGACAATATCTTTGTACGGTAAGAAAGATTGTGAGACTAATGATTTCCAGAGAAATGTTTTTAACCCATAAAATAATTGATCAATCGTACTTCTTGGGTTACGTATATAATCTACAACATCCCTTGCTAATCTAGTAAAGGTATCCTCATACATTACAACATTATCATCCTCCTTTTCCCTAAGACTCAAATTTTTTTTTTCCATATCCGCTCGATGGTCACGAGGAAAGAATTTTTCTACGAAAATTTCTTTAAACTCCCTCAATTCCATATTTGATACTTCATCATCTTCCTTTGTGTTTTAAATCAATAACCACCATTGATCAACATCTCTCATGAGGTAGTAAACTTCCATGATAACTTTTTCCCTTTCGCTACTCCACAAGGCGTGGAATATTTTGTCTAAAGAATTTATCCATTGCTCAGATACTAATGGATTTTCACCCCCCTTGGTTGTTGGTTGTTGTTTCCCCATGAATAAATCTATCATTGATCCTCCAAACTACGAATTAGGGTGCTCCATAGATGTTAGTTTATTATTCATAACCTGAGTGAGTTGTCTCAGTATAGTGATAAGCTGATCTGCACAAGTTGTGTCACCAACTAGACTATAATTATCTTAATCCAGAGGGAAATCCTTACATGGACTGCGTGCATTGATATGGTTTCCATTCCTTCCACAAGGTGCCATTTATAAAGAATGGAATACACTAGATTAGTTTAAGAATCAAAATAAATAAATCAAAACTAGTAAAAAACTTAACATCGATTGAACTGTTTATGTATATAATCCATAATAATAAAAAAATGTTTACATTGAGTAGGTATATACTCATAAATCCTTTATAATGATTTGTAAATAAAATGTGGATTATCCTAAGCACATTCCTCGAGTGTGTCATAACCAAGAGTGCATCAAGGCCCATTGTTGTGCACTAGTTCCCGTTCGAGTCTAGCTCAAAGTGGTGTTTTCATGTTTTACCCCTAGTTACATTTGTGCCAGAGCCGCCTCTACTCGATCCTATCCAGAAAGGGATGTATAGCTTGAAAAAATCACAAATTTCTACAGAACCAATATTCTAGGAAGTTCATCTACACTAATCCTCAAAGTCTATCTTAGGACAATGTGCTGTAATCAAATTTTTTCTAAATCTAGCTTCCAAGGTTTGTACTAAACTTTTTCTAATACCAACTATAATGCCACTAATCTAGAATCCCAAAGTCAGTGCATTATTTTAAAACATTGTCATGATCACATGGAATTATGTCTCGAAAGAGCAATTAGTTTAGTAGACTTAGAATTACTAGATACATTAATATGGTTGAAACTACATCATAAAATAGAAAACTACCACAACATTGTTTCCAAAGACAACACTGATATCCCATAGACTATCCCTACAGGTCAGTCAGAATATACTTTTTCACATCCTAGGAAAAATAAAACATTGAAAGGGGTGAGACCAGATTCTCAGTAAGGATAACAATATAGCAGAAGCATTCATAAATAAGCATAAAAATTTTAGGCATTGTATAAAACTAAAAAAAAGCCTTTTTAACATAAACTTACTCATAATATGGAAAATTTAAATCAAAATAATTCCATTAACTTATTCACATGGATATTCTACTATTCGAATAATCACATGCAATATTAGTAGCCATTTTCATAATGATATAATTCATAATGCCAGAATTTATAACCACATATTCAAGGCCTTGTTAGAAGACTAAAAATAAGATTTTGTCAAGGCCATGTGCCAAGACACTAGTTTGTCTCATGAGACCTACCGATGAATTGAGAAGCTAGAGTGGGCTTTACCCGTCACTTACTATGTCCAATGCATTCCTCATATGAAATGTTTTAAACATAACATAAATATTCATATTTATACTAGCATAAAAAATATCAATACTTTATCCATATGCCATGAATGGTAGAAAAATACCACATTCATACTCAAACATATCACAAAACATTCAATTCAAAATGGAATATTTGTATTATAATAAATCAACTTCAAACAAGATTAAAATCCATTAAAGGATGCTGACATAGATGAAATCAATACCGTTTGAGAGAAATATCTCATTCTTTTTTAAATCATTTATCGTTACATAATTATAAAAGAAATAATTTATTTTGAAAATATTATTATAATCTTGTAAGGGAAGCTTTGACGATGTTATAATGGCAGAATATAGCTGCACCCACCGTATAAGATAAAAAAACATTCTCACCTTAATATTTTCAAAAAGGTCATAAAGTAACTTGTTTGGAAAAGGCCAGAAAAATTCATTTCAACCCATTTATAAAAAGTAAAAAAAGGGTATAAATGACTCTAACCCCTATTTTACTAAATAGTATAATTTATTGGAATTAATTTTTAAGAATAATTGATGTGGATGATAAAGACGTCCTGGTAGATAATTACGTAAAAACAACCTCAGATAATAAAGAGATTGTAGAATTGACCCTTACCTTGTACTTTTCCTTGGTTAAGGGTAGGTTAACCTCCAATATAATGGTAAAAAATTGTTATTAAATTATACAAGAACCATATACATTAATATGATATAATATATGATCCTCCAATATTGATTTGTAAATGATATTTTAGTAGTATCATCTTTTCGGTTATTAACCGATTTGTTTTACATTATATACTTAGATACGTAAGCTATCATTGTTATGGATAGAGTGTATTTGATTCATATTCTGAATGATATTATGTTTTCTAAATATTATTTTTAATCATATCATGAAAATTATTCTTGAATGATTACGATGGGGAATGAATCTAATCGCGTTCATGGAGACGGTAATCCGTATGTACGCACGATCGAAAATATCATTATTTTGTAATTAAAATCATAATTAAATGGATGGTATATCATATATAAAGAATAATTAACATTTTATATTTATTATTTACATCAATTATACATCATTATTTTACCCATCGAAATATTAATGTATTGAATAACAACTACACCATGACCTGGAGACAGTAAGCTGTACGTACGAACGTATAGTGAAATGTTATTCATAGGAAGGATAACATAATGAATATGGTTGTACCATTTTTATAATAAAATAACAGTATATAAATGGTAGTGGGTTTATTATTATTTAATGGAAACAACAAAGAAAGAGGACGTGGAAGAAGAAAATAACTTGAATGTAGTGGAGAGATATTACCTCTTCTTCGGGTTCTTAATTTTGATTTGGTAAAAAGGGATCTGTAGGTTGGATTTATAATAAAACTAATGCCTTTAATATGAAGTGAGGTTATAGGATATGATATTTGGGGAGGGTTTGGTTGAGCCAAATGGATTTGAAGGTGTGAATTTTAGAGAAGGGTAAGTTCCCTTTTATGAGAGGGGTGAGGGGAACCTTAGGAAAAGATTGAAATACTATTTTATGATAAAATAATATTTAGTTTCTAATGGCTATAAAAAGAATTATTTAAAGGCTAAGGTGGGTATGGTTCTAAAACCACTCAACCAATATGTTTTAGACATGTTTATGTCACTATATTAACCTTATCTTTTAGATTTAACTCTAAGTTAAATAGTTTGACATTTACAATGTCTCTTTGTATTTTTATATTATAAGGTTAATAAACGTACTATAAATTTCCAAGATAACCCCAAGTGGTTAATTAATGACATATATAAGAGTATTTAATCCTTGTAGATGATTCTTACAATTTTAGGAATAGAATACCATTTAATAATATAATATTTGTTTAAAAAACACTTTTATATCAATTTTAACACTATTTATTATTTTTTTGCAGAATTAATGAAAGAATTATTACTTTAAAAAAATCATTTAATCTTACCTAAAATGTCATATTAACCTATAAAATTAGTCGAATTCATAAAAAGTCCATAATTTAATTTATTTTCTTATTTATAATATCAATTATTTTAATATTTCATCAATATGGTAATTACTACATGATCATTGTGTCATAAATATATTAAATTATTTAATGTCTAAAAATTATAAATAAAATACCATTTTTTAGGAAATATTTTTATCTTTCTAATGAATATTTATAGTTGAATTTATTTTATGTATAAACCTATATTAAAAATCATTTAGTTATTAAACTTTGATTTTAACACTTTTAACTCTTCTTTGAATTAAATAATATTAAATGTACTACTCCAATCCAAGTGAACCAAAAAGATCATATATTATTCAAAAGGTTTTTGTTGGTATAATTACACTTATCCAATAGAATTATGACATGTGTTAGGGTAATAATAATATCATTTTTACCCTTAATTACCGTATTTTCTTTTAACCATGGAAAATAAAAGTAAAAAGTTACTATTAACCAAGAATTATTTTCAACTTATTGAACCAAAATTTAATTACTAATATAAACTATGTCTCACGGATTTTTGAAATTGAAATTATACATGCGGTGAAAATTATGTTTTATACAAATTGAAAAATATTCCAAGGAGGTGGGTAAAAGACGGTAAAAAGTTCAATAAAATTTTTATATAACTTAAATTATTTCAAACATACTCCGTTGAATTACATTGAACGTATATAGGTATTATATATATATATTGACCTACAATAAATTTAATTGAAATATATATTTTTTTAAATAAAAAATCGGTTTTAAACAATAACTTAGTGTTCTTCATTATTAATCAAAATTGAAATTTTTTCAGAAAAATACAAAAAAGTTACCCTAAGATAATTTCGATATTCCAAATCCAAATTTGAAGTCCATTTTGAATGATAAAATTTACATAATTTCAAAAAGTGGGCATTAATATTCAAAACAGCTAGTTTGATTGGTCGTGGTGGGTTAGAATCTCGAAGTTGCGTACAATAAATGATATTACATTATTCAAAGGGAAACGTACTGTAGAGGCTTGGGGTGTCACAACTACAGAGAAGGTACATGTCATCCAGGATTAGATGAATAATGAACAGAGCTGTTAAAAGTCATATAATGATAGGTGATGGATTCCATTTAAGTTCGATGAGAGAGACCATGTGTTCCTTCAGGTCTCTCCTTGGTGTGGGGTACTGAGATTGGGTCGGGGCGATATGTTATCTCTATGGTTCATAAAACATTTTCTGATACTGCATTGAGTAGCCAAGGTGGTTTAAATATTGGTCCTACCTCTGTAGTTAGAGTGGGCATATGACATATTTCATGTATCCAATTTGAGGAGATACATACACAACCCATCACATATCATTGATTGGGGAGAGCTGGACATTGATGATAGGGTGACTTTTGAAGAGTTTCCGGTGGATACTGAGGATCGATAGGAGTGGACCCTCTATGGATAATCAATTCCTCTAGTGAAAATTCAGTGGCCACACAGGAATCTCTAATAGAGAATGTGGTAGTGGGAGTCCCAGATTCATGCTATGTATCCCCATTTTTTATCCATTGTTTTTGATTTTGGGGATGCAAATCCCTAAGGATGGGAGAATGTAATGTCACAGATTTTCCATGTATTTTTTTAAATTATATTCTATTATTTCAAGGCCGTGCACTAAGATGACACATGATTTTGAGGACCGTGGTGCCCAAAAAAATGGTAGAACAATTTTTATGTTTATAAAAAATTAGTGTGCATGTGGTGTTTTATTGACTTCTAAATGGTTGCCCGGATAGAAAATACGAGGGAATTGTTCAAATTGAAACAAGAAATTTACCTTAGGTGGGGCCTGACTTTGAATGGAATGGGTTGGATAAAGAATTTAATTATTAGACGTTTTAAGAGAAAAGTACAATATAATAAAAAAGTTATTTTATTTTATTTATTCATCATTACATAGAAACTTAGTAGCATTGCGATGTGGAGACATAGTGACGATGCAATGCAACGCCATGTCATGGTTGAAACAAGTTTAAATCCCTAAAATGCCTAAAATAATTTCCACTATTAATCAGAGGCGTGGACTAAAATTAAAATTAATAACACTAGAGAATTGTCCATGAAACATGGAAGTTTTTATATAGAAAAAGAATGAATATCTCTCTCCATCGATGATGATTTAGGGATCATAAATAAGATAAAAAACTCGATAATGAAAAATCAAGTATATTAACGGAAAAATCACCTTCAGTGATGAATTCCATCCTTCAAATTCTCCTCTATCTCATGAGAGGACTTATTATCTAATAGTTTTCCATCAAATGTGATTGAATAATAATAATTTAATTTTCAGTCATTCATCCTTTCAAATGATAAATATAGATCAACCCACTAACAGGTTGATCCATTGGTCGATCATTCTCGTAGGATGGATTTTCTATTGCGGGTTTTGATTCATAAATTATCCACGCTAAGAGTTTATGTTGTTTTACCAGCCGTGCTTCAATTATATTGTGGATAGATCAAGGATGACACGAAGAAGTCCCATATCAATTCACAATGGGTGTTCTTGTTAGTTTCCTTTTAACTTATTTTTTTCAGTCTACACATTATTAATTGGGTGAAATGATCTAGAGAGAGATTTGGAAGGATGGTGGTGTGGGGATACTCCAGCTTTTCTAGGAAGAGTGCAATGAGAGGAGGATACTGGCGGGGAGACCAGTATTAGAGGTGGAATCGGCCCAGCAGTGCAGCCAGGCCTGGAAGATGGTCACTGGAATGGTTGTCGATGGTTTAAATGAAATGCGGTCCAACATGATCACATCGGTGGGACACCCGCCGCATGGGGCAATGGGTTGAGGTGTAGGAGGCCAGTAGCTCAATGGATGGTGGAGGAGCCCGCAATGGCATCAATTGTGGGAAATATATGCCACTTGTAGCAGCAATAAGTTAGGTCATGAGGCTTCAGGGGTGGATGGAGATGGATCTCTATGATGCATCAGACAGAGAACTCACATCATAGTTGTGGGTGTGAGCTAGTCATGCTGATTGGCCGCGTTGACCAGGTTCGGATGCGACACCATCCACATACTGGGTGAATGATCCCACCTCCTCAAGAGGGTTGTGATGAAGCTTCTGGGCCTGGAACAGCTAGAGTAGGTGGGTCCTAGTGGGATGGTTCAACCCGGTAGGTTAGGACAGACCTAGCAGATGGATCAGAATGGACATAGACCAAACTGACCCATTTTTATTTGAAGGCCCAAAACATTAAAACCATAAGTCCATTTGACATGCCATTTGTAGTATTGGGACCGTCTCAACTTGGTATCACTGTTGAGATGGTTTTTTGGGTTTTTAGTGTGGAATGATGTTGGTGTAAAGCATCCCATTGGAACTTTCATAGATGGTTTAGTACGACATTTCATCCACATCAGTAGACATCAATCCCCTCGAGAGGATAGAGTCGTGGATAGAGTTGTGGAAAACTCTTTATGGTTGGAGTGATACTATAGCATCCATGATGGGTTTTCTTGGGTATTGATGTGACATCCGAGTGAAAGGCAGTAATAATCCATCAAGTGGGCCGTATTGATAGGGTTCACAGTATTCTCTATGGAAAATCCACTACATTATGATCCGAATCGGCAGGGTTTGTGATATTCTATGGGAATAATACCCTACATTTCGGGGTAATACATATTGGGTACATAGTATTATTTTGGAATAATCCTCTATCAATATATCATAATCTTTGACCAACCGTTTCTCTTTGGGAAGAGCCCAAATTAGAGGGTCCTCTTATAAGAGTCCCAGATGACATCAAGGCTTGAGGAGTGAGTTCTCACAGAACGAGCATGCCTCGAGCGGAACCATGTGGCTGATGATTGGGTGAGAATTGTCCCCTCTTTATTTGTTTCTAGTTATGAGTATATCTAGATGTTCTTTGTATATGTTTGGGTGTATACCTATATAGAGTTGACTATTCATTATTTTGTGGTTTTTCCATTGTGGTTTTATGGTGTCCTACTGAGTATTGATTTACTCACCCTTGCACAGTATTTTCCCACATGTGTCATGTCTTGTTAAGATTACTGATTCATCAATGGAGTATAAGGTGGAAAAGGACCAGGAATAGGACTGGATGATGCCTTGTGAGATTATATAGGCTTAAGTGTTTCTCGTAGATTTTTTACAGCAGCTTCAATACCCTTTTTAGCAGGTAGGAAATTGCAGTTGTCTTTATTTTGGGGGGCATGTATTCAAGCCTGGTTTACCTTCCTATAATTTAATATCCCCTTTTAATAAATTGTTGGTTATTAGTGTTTTCCTTCCTGGTGATTGGTGTTTTCTAGTTTTTACCATTGTGGGAATGGATATGTGTCCATGCATACATGTACTTAGGAAAATCCATCCCTTTTGTGAAAAATTCATAATAGGCGCTAGTCACCAGACCCGATCCTTTTGAATGATGGATATGGGTAGTCGCGGCATGATCCCCACTGGGATAGGTTATTAAATTGGTATATTTGGGATAACAATGAGAGAAACTTCGACCACATCATTTGGAGTTTCTACTTTAGCCATAATGATTGAAAATGTCCAACCATGCTCTATTGGCCTATGCTGAGGTCGATGGTTCCTTCAATCCATAATATTTTAACATGTTAAAATATTAGAAAAGTGACCAACCTATACACACATGAATCATTGGACATCACATTTGGCCACCACCATCTTCCTTTTTTCATTTTTGTTGAAATTTTGAGTCTTCACCTCACCATGACAACTCCATGATATATAACCATCTCTTCCACAATTGTAATAGTTTCAACTCCCATGATAGTAATTCCAGAATTATTCTTCCCACAATTTTAGCATTTAAGAAGTTTCACTTTATTTCCTCCTCTTCCATGTTTGAAGATCCTCTATAATTTTGGCTCTAAAGATGCCTTCTTTCATTCAATTGGTCTGACCAATGTGTCTTTGTGAACTCGATATCAACCTTCATAGTAGTATAAAATATCTCCCCATATCTATCAAGGTTTATATTGGATAGATTACATTGTAGATGTGTCCTTATTACATTGAGTAATATATCAAAAATTCCATTTGGATCCATAAAAAATCTAGAGGTGCTATGAGAAAGTCCTGTAAATATTCATAGTTTCCCATGGAGTTATTTTCCTTATCATTTAGATAAAATAATTCCTTCTCCATTTTTGTTTCCACCATATGGAAAAAATATATATTTAAAAAGGATCCTCTGATCAATTCCAACTCCATTGCATAAATCTGCCATCTGAGCTTCATGTTTTTAACTATTTTCACCCACTAAAAATATTCTCCCTCTAAGAGGCATACGACCAGGGTGACATTATCTAGTTCTAAACAACATAATAAATAAAAGCCTTTTCTATAGAGCTTATTCATTGTTCAATATTCAATGGTTCTATAGATACACTAAATGAATGTGTTTGTTGACACATAAAGGACTCAATGGAATGTTGTTCCCTTTTAGGTGAATCTAGTCTATTGAGATGATTCAAATTACTGTTTATAGCTCACGTTAGTTGATTCATCATTCTCATACTGTTTTCTATTCTAGCTTCCACCGAAGGATCATCAATTCCTGGTCAATTTTACTCATTTTTTATGCAATTTCTGCTATTTCTAACATTCTTCATAGTGAAAAAAATCATTAGTAATATGTTTTTTTTAATTTTAATAATAATATAATTATAAAGAAATTTTATATCTTAAAACATCATGATTAAATATTTTATTCTTAACAATAAAAACATATTCAATATATATTTCATAATAGTTCATATAAAGCTTGAGAGTAACCAAAAATATCCTTCGAGAGTGTCAAATAAGAGTACATCAAGGCCCATTATTGTTCAGCAGTTCCCATTCAAGTTAAGATCAACGCACTGATTTAGGTGTATCAAAAGATAAATTTGTTCTAGATGCACATCCACTTTTTCGTATATAAATGGATTTTGTTTCTTGGAAACAACTTAATTAACACTTCCCCAAAATACCAATTTATTCTAATATATTTATACTTTTCTCAAATATTCTTCAAAAAGTCATTAAATCCTAATTTCCACAAATAACTAAACCATACATTGATACCAATTATAGAATACCACCATTTTATTACCTAAAATTTTCATTTAGATTTTTATATAAAGGATATTTTAAGGTTTACTTTCTTAAAAATAAGGTATAAAATAAATTTAATCATAATATATTCATATAAATCAACTTGAGGAAATCATCATGGTCACATCCTAAGTTCAATTACTGTATCTCATTTCCTAGGGACATACTTCAATGGAAATGGGTGAGCATGAGGCCAAGTAAGTGAAAAAAATTACTTCTGGTCATGAGGAATATCAATATGAAATTGAGGAATGTAATTACGGAATCAGAAAAATAAAAAATATAATACCATAATAAAATATTCATTAATTATAACAAGTAAATTTTGAGTTAACATTTAAATGAACCATTCACATTATTATCACTAGGGTTTGTCACCTTGGTGTCGTAAATGATAATTACCAAGGTTATTCACCAATTTATCATAAAACAGGTCATCTCTAGTGATTAAATTATTTACACAATGAATTGGATCACTATCGTATTTCACCCCTCATATATACTAATTAATGTTAGAAATATATATTATAGTTAAAAAATTCACAAATAACCTTTGGAGAAAAAAAAATAGGTTTCATATCAAAATCATGGAGTTTCAAAAGTTCTTAAAGGCAATAATATTATGCCATTTTCGACCAATGAAAATGGAATATGATTTTAATATATGTAAATAACCAAATTAAATAAATAATTTTTATATTTAGTTGAATAACTTTAGAAAATAATGAGACTTGAGTATTCATAAGAAGAAAATAAAATATAATTTCATGAAAAGAAGAGGTAAATTTTGAGGAGTAAATTCATCAATGTAATGGATATAAAATGTGGTTTTAGAAAAAGATATAATGAGAGGGTATATGGGTCTACTATTAATAAAATACTCTTACTAAAATAATGGGGTAAAATAAATTGGACAATATGACATTTTTTAGATTTTGGAAGACACACTACTTAAAATTGAGCATCAATGGAATAGAAAAGTGGGGATTTCTCTTAAATTGATGTGTTAATACTAGATAACGAAGAATGGATACTTGGGTGCTTTAAGAAAACATAGAGAAATAAATGGGAAGAAAAACTACCAATGTTTTATAGAGGATGAATTGTAAGTAAAAGGAAATGAAAAAATGGGTAGTTATTTAATCCAAAAGTGGATGATTTGTTTAATAATTTTCAAATATTGGCTTTGTAAAACTTGGTTGTAGAAAATGAAACACCATTGTCTTGAACATGATTTTGGTAATTTGGGACAGGTTTTTTCTAATTTTAATCTAAAATAACTAAGCATTATTTTATATTACTTATTTTGGTATGGAAAAATAAATTTTCTACAAAATAAAAAATTTAATTTTATAGTTTTGAACTTAGAATTTGGAAAGTAACTTATTAGTTTGGAAATTGATTAAAATATATTAAAACATTTTATATTAATAAAATAACACATTTTAGGTCTTCGATTGTGTTTAATTAATCATCAAATCATTATGAAATAATTATGATTTCATTAATCATACTGAAAAACCATAAATATTTTTATACTATTCATAGAAAACATAATGTATTTTAGAAACTTTTCATATATTCATCCTAAACTAATATTGAAATTTATATTTAAAAAATGATGTATATTTTATCATTATAATCATTAAAATATTATAATTTTTTATTTTGAATATAAAAATCATTAATTATAAAAAAAATAGAGGGTTGTTGCATTATCAAACTTATGAGAAATTAATGTTTTTCTCGGACATAATAAAATCAATTTATAATATATATTTAAATAAGAGTATTTTAAACTAACTATTTCATTATAACAATTATTATTCAGAATAAAATATTTTATTATAGAAATTTATATCTTTTCTAAAAAGCACGGTTTGTGTCTGGAAAATCAATTTAGAAAAATCATCTCAATTAAACATATTATTTTTTAAGAAAAAAATAGTAAAAATGGATTTTATGGAATAAATATTTTACTGATAAAAATTAAATAAACTCTCAGAAACTAAGGCCTAGACATATTTCATGCTTTACTCAGGAAAACTAATCTTGGTTAGGGTAAGGGAAAACCCCAATGGTGATACCTACCTTATATGATCAGAAAAATAGGCTTCACACAGAATGAATCTATAGGTTGAGGCCATTAATTCCCCTTTCTATATCAGTTTTCCTTTATCATATCTATATATATAAACTTATTTTAACATAAATATTTTTACATAGTGTATAGTTTCCAATGATCATATTGAACAAATATCATATTTTACTAATGGTAATATAACTGTTGAATTGTAATTGTAACATTTCTTTTATACACTAGAAATACAACTTCATTAAAATCAAATACTGTTTTGTGGTGTACAATACACATTTTGAGGAAGTACAATATCATCCAAAAGTCTGGGCCATTATAGAAAGTACAACCATTTTATATTTTATATCATGAATACAATTATTTTTATGACATTTAATGCTGCATTTTGTGTTATTCTTTCAATTGGATTATGATAAAATTGTTACCCCAATAGTAAGGGTTTTTTGGGAGATTGTCATTCTTTATTCGGATTGATTATGATTATGTTTATCAAGATGAAGTTTCAAGATCCAAATTTCCTTAATATCATAAATTAAATTTACTTATGTTTATTTCAAGATATTAAACGTGTTCCTTTAAAATTTATGTCTTTAATTATATAATAGACTCAAATATTATTAAACTTGTAAAACCAAATATTTTTTTATTATTCTTTCAGGATTTTTTCACATAAACGTACAAATTTTTGATGAAATATATTGAAGAATGTTTTAATATCATCATATAAATGATTAATTTCATTTATTTAAATTTTTATAATTTTAAAAAATTGTTTTAATAGAAACTTATAATCATTTACAGAATGAGTTGCATTTGAATTTCTACCAGAAATGTGAAAGTAATCATTATTTTAATTCACACAGAAGGAATGAAATTTTCCATTCCCATTAATACTCGATCTTTTTAAGATTATTTCAAAAGTTTCTAAGGTCTTTTTTCAGATAATCTTTTTCCCAAATATTTTATAAGTATTTATACTTTAACGAAGTTATTTAAAAATAAATTATTTATTTTCCTTATGAAATATTTTTGTTAACAATTACTGAAATATACATCATAGACGATGTCTTTGACATTGCCTATGATTTATGAGGGATATGATAAAATGGTAAAATCAATATTATTTTTTTAGATGTTTATTTTTCATCATGATGAGATGTTCATAAAACCCAATTTCTTTTTCATGGCATTACATTATAATGAAATGGTTTTGGTTTTCATGATATTGTGGTGTACATATAAATAGATTATGATTTTGTTATGGGTGGGTTTGTAATATCTGTAAAATGTATTAAGTAAATATAGATAACCCATGAGATAAAAATATTTATTTTGAACCAAATTTCATGTAAATAATTATATGTGTTTACCTAGTTTTTATCACTATAAGATTATGTGCAGACCTTGTTTTCATGTCCAAAACATTTTGGGTGGAGGTGATTTTTATTTCCTTAATATTTTGTTAGGACCTAGTTTTCATGTGAATTAGAATATATTTAGACCATGTTTCATTTATATATGTTTATATATGGTGAAATATTTCTTTTCCACATGTTCATGAGATTTCATGATTTAATTTCCATTAATTAATGTGTAAACCTATTTAAACATGATCACACCGTAATAAGCTAATGTATTTGAAACATTCCTATTTATATTTTACTCTCTATTGGATCTATTAATTTTATTCCATTATGATTCATGTCTTATAAAATTTGAATCATTATTCCAAGACTTAGGATAATGACATTTGGTATGTAAGGTAATATTTTCAAATGGTGAGCTCAATTTATGAAACCCATTTTTCTCATATCATTCACATGTGATCTTTGATAAATACCTTATTTACCCTTGGATAGAATATTTTGTCTTCCATTATTATGTTTATTTCCCTAGATTTTGAGGAAATGTTTTTTAGAGTATTTCAAAGGAAAGAAAAATGTGAGAAAATCATTGTAGGAGATATTGAATATCTTTTAGGAAATAAAGATATTTCGAATTTAGTTCCAATGATAGTAAACTATTATGGTCTGCAAGAATGTATTTGTAAAATATATTTAATATTTATATTAAATGGTGAATTGATAATTTATTTCATGATTGTGTTTATATAGTTTGTAATAGTGTGAAGTGAAAATAATCATTAAAGATTAATATTAAGAAAAAATCATAAAAAAAGTTATTTCTAAGAATATGAAAAAATAATAAATGTTTTGTAAATGAAGAGATTACATGATTTTAATATTAATAAATCACTATATAGATTCTTAAAGTGTACATAGTTTTATCACAGATGAATCCAAGGTAATATCCTTGAAATAGTTGGTAGAGTATATAATGACCATCATTCTAGGGCATGGTGAGTGTTTCTTTACTGTGCCCCATGATTGTATCTCTAGAGGGTATATGCATGAGTTCATTCACATTTTCAATATAAATGATTATAATTTATCTGAATAAATAATGACCATGAATAACATAGGAGTCATAATTTAGGGAATATGATGAAGTTTTTCTTGAATATAAGATTGTTCTTTCTAATTTTTGTAGCTTGATGCTTGAAACAAGTTTTATTTGTTTTACAAAATGGATAAAACTTGGAATAAATGTGCTTATGATGAATGTGACTTACAATAGAATGATTTTACATATAAGAAACCAAGATAAATTAGGGTTGGATTAAGAGAATTATGAATATAAAAAATAATATATCTCATTATATGAAAATTCATATTGAATTCAATGATTTTACAAATAGACTTAATTAGAGGAAAATGAAGTATCACTAACTCTGTAGAGGGAAGAAAAATCAGTTTTCTACATGACAATTATATTGGAAGAATAAGCAAGTGAAATTTTTAAAAGGAATGAGAATTTGTTTTAGGTGTAGAACAGAATGCTATAGAGCATCTGATTGGTGATGAAATTTGAAAAAAGAGGCCAACACAATGGATATGAAAAATAGTTTTCCTAAGGAATCCTCAAAATTTTAATGTTTTATATATGGATGATATGATGATAATGAAAATAAATTTCACAAGTTAAAATAATAAAAAAAAGTATTTGATGAGCTATAGAAGTGCCAATTTTAGTATTGATTATGAATAGACTACAAATGACATCTTAATGGAAGATGTATTACGAAATAATATGATAAATTTTAGTTTATAGTCTATGAAGAAATTAAAATTATTGAAGTGAGTAACTATTGGAATTTTAGAATTATGATGTAAAATTATTTTTATTAATATTATTTGGTTATAAGAATCTTGAAAAATTTATGGAATGTCCTAAAGTAGTTCTTCTTTAACGATTCTATGGAACATATTGAATTGTACTAATGAACTAGAAAAATGATTTAATTTTAAGGTGATATTTTATAAAAAAAATTATTATTAGTGATGTGATAACTCTTAATATATTTCTGCTGTTTAAATAATAAATTTTAGTTGATATAAATACATCATTGATAATGTAAATGGGATAGTAATGATATTCCTAGAAATGATTGTTGATTTTTTGAAAAACACATTTATGTTATATTTTATGGGGTTAATAAAATTTTTATATTTATGGAATATATTTTAAAATTAATGATTTTTGAGGAGAAACATAATTTTAGAAAGAATGTATTTTTTTAATGAGGTTTTATGGTTATTAATGTTAATAACTTATTATATAAGAATATATGATAAATATATTCATATATTTGATATTTGAAATGTAGAGAGACATTATATTACATAGGTAATTAATGTGATGTTGAATTTTGAAATTTAGTGACCTATTTTTAAAATTATTGGTTTTTGAATTTGGATAAACATAATTTGGAATTATTTGAAGGATATAAGTAGATTGAATGGTTTATATTGAACTATGTGTATAATTGCTTGAGGATAATGTTTTATTTATCATATTGGATAAATTTTGATTAAATTTTAGGTTTTGGTTAATATATCTATTGGAGGAATGGCATGAAATTATTTTATGGACCATATCATACATTAAATGTTATCGTAATTTCAAAATGCACAAAAAATTCAACATGAATATTCATTTTAGAAAGTATGAGATGAAGTAGTAATTTATTGAAGCACAATTGAAGGGTGATTTTTTTTGTATATAGAAAGAAACAATGTACTAATATTTTATCATGTTGTCTATCTTGACAGAAAATTAATCCCTCAGTCTTTATGAAAACAAAATTGAAATAAAAGTTTGTAATTTTAACTTCATTTTTATTATCGATAACCTTTTCACCCATGCATGATTTTTGGTTTTGTTATAGTTATCATTATCCTAAAAAGGTTCTCTATCACTCAATATTAGTATTTGGGTTTTATTTTTCTCCTCCATGGACATATTTTTACTTCACACTATTTTTGTCATATTTTGAAACCCATTTTCATGTAATTCAAGATGAGTTTTTAAATTTCCCTTTCCCTCATTTAAGTGGATATCTTATTAACACTTTTCTTGATGTGGGTTTCCCAAAAATGAATTTTTAAATGAAAAAACCATGATTACAAATAATGAGTTATAATTGAAAGTAGGAAATTTATTAAGGGGGGATTTAACACCCCAATATTTTAAAAGAAGAACATTATGTTCAATAACATATACGACACACAATTCAAGGCTTAAGAAAACCATGAAATATTATTATTTAAATTTTATAGTTATAACCTAGACATTGAATTAGAGGATACGAATAAAAATAAGAACAATATGAAATATCTATAAAATTAAAAATCAATACATGTTTATTGATAAATTCTTTGAAAATAATCATTAAATTTTTAGTAATGTCATAATATACTTTGTATATATGTTATTATCTATATTAGAAAATATAATAATTAATGATTGATAATTTTAAAAAAATATTTATAAACTAAAAATCATTTTTATGTGGAAATGTTGAAAGTAACATAGAGTTATTTTTAAAGATTTTATGAAAAGATTGATTTTAGATGAATTGTAAAAAATACTAATTTTTTTTATCAATAGATTTTTTCTGAAGAATTTTAAAAGTTATTTTTTTAAAATATATTAAAGGTAAAATAAGTTATATTATACTATTAATAATTCAATTAACTTCATTTGAGTGTATTTTAGGATTTAATTTAGTGTAAAAACATTTTCATTTTTAATATCCAATTTTAAGGATTTTTTTTCACTGTGTCATTAGTTTTATCTTTATTGAATATATTCCACATCGGTCAACTGAATTATGAAAAATTTATTTAATATTTGGATTCAGTAGGTTCAAATTTTGAAAAAAGATTCTTTTTATTTGTGGAGAATATTTTTAGTAACCATAATAAATTTTGGTAACCTCAGTAACATTAAAATAGGTAAAATAGTGTTAAAACATTTTTATATGACTCTAAAACATCTCTACAACATATTTTCTCCTATTAAATGAGTATAATTTTATCATTTACAACAAAGTATCGAATATATGACCAATTGATTCCATATTTCTTGTATTATGACCTTTATATTAATATAGGATTAGAATAAATAATAAATGTACCTATATTGACTTCAATATCTTTAATATTTTAAAATATAGGAAAAAAGGTTTTTTTTAATTTTATAAACGTTAAATTATTTTTATTTACTATATTAATTAATTTTAAATTTTTATTTATTGAATAATTAACTTAAATTAATATTAAAAACTCTTATAATATTTATTAAATTATAGAAAAATTAAGTAAATAATTTTAATAATATTAAAATTTGTAGAATTTGGATGAGTTATTGGGTTCCATGAATTTTTTATATGAGTATTTAAAACTAAATTTTTTTAAAGGACCATATTCTCATTCAATATTTATTTTTTCACCATGAGAGTAGAATTAAATAACTGTCTCATAGATGAATTTAATGATATTTTATGAATGATGTATTTTATTAAATTATTTGAATATCATAAAAATATTTAAAGGGGAAACTGTGGATAATAAATGATACATAATTTCATGTCATGTAAATTTATGTGTCAATTTATCCCTTATGATAAAAATATGACCATTTAATATTATTAATGTTGATAACATAGTTAAGGTAAAAATAAGTTAACTAAGTGGTTAAAAAAGAGAAATGGTTTATAAAACCACTTAATGCTATTCAAATTTTATTAGTTTGTGGAATTTAAAAAACATAATACTATATATTTTAATATCAATATATTTGGAATAATTTGTATTGAGAATGTCTTTAATATATTTTATTAAATTCTAAGAGTTCCCCTCTCTTCGCTTATAAAATAGAACCACTTGTTTCTCTTATTAAAAATATTTGAGCAAGATAGATCACCCAAAAACTACCAACCAGATTATAAAATTCCCTAGATAGGAATTAGTGGTTTTGGTCTTCCTATAAGACCCTTACAAGGGTCCTTAAAAAGTATCCATGTGAAGCCTACTAGAGAAGAGGTAATGATATTACCTGATCTCTTTTAATTTTTTAGTCTTATACTTGACAAAAATAAATTATATTCTTCATTAAATTATAAATTAAGTATTATAAATATACTGATTTTTTATAAGATTACGTAACCTCCTTTATTCAACATTTTCCCATGGAATGAGAAGTGAATGTATTGCTCATGCATACTTACAACTTACAATCTCTACACCAAGATACAAATAGTTTTCCTTAGGTATCACTAATAGATGTTTATTTTCATGATTTTAATGTTTATAATTTATATTTATAACATTATTATACTTGTTGAAATATATTATGACATCATCCTTATTAAATTCATATATATTTGAGAATGGTAACATCACTCGTTTGTACATGTCGAATAGCACCTCCACGAAGTGATGTTATTAATTTTTTTATAGTTATTAAAAAAATTCTAATAAGGATAGATTCGATGAATATATAAATATATATTATATAATAATTATTATTAAAGTTGAATTATTATTTATCTTTCATTTGACTCATCCATCAAAAATTGAAAAAAAATGTTCATGTGTACGTACAACATACCATCTCCATTAATGATGTAATTCAATTTTGTAATCATATCCTTTATGAATGAAACTAGATATATATATATATAATGAGTATATATGACATTTACACCATTATTAACATTATGGTGATGATGGGACCACGTTCAATGTACAACATGAATTACTGAACCAAAATTTTCATGAAATATGAAACTATTTACCCCAAGAAAGAATGATTTTAATAAATAATTATTAATAAATAGGTGTTTAAAAGTTAAAATTGGGTGATATATGATATTATAGAAATATAAATAATTTTTTTATAATATTATATGAAATATAAATTTATTATATATGAGGTTTTAGAAACATCAAATAAAGTCAAAATCAAGATAAGTGTTTACCATCTCAAATTGTTCTCTTTGATTCAATGGTTATGTTATGCACCTATATTGTTTTATGGGGTGAAATTACATACCAGTAAAATGTTATATAAGAAATTTCTTTTTATTATATAAATTTAATGTTTCATTTGTTGCTTTTCTTTTATGGGGATTACGTTTCGAAAGTTACCAAAGCGTAAAGGTTTTATGTTACCATCCCACTATTTATCAATATAGTTTAATAATATGTTTATGATGATGAAATTTAATGTTTTCTATCTCAATAATATGAAGAATTTAATTCTCATATGTTTTTTATATAAATTAAATGTTTTTCTTTTATTTTCTTCTATGTAATTACTCATTAGATTGAAAGAATACACTTATCGAATACTGACTATGTTTTATTATTCAATCATGACTATTTTATTTTCATATACATGTTTTCTTTAAAAAGAGTTAATTCAAATTTTACTATGTTCATATGAATTTTTAATTTCATTTATATCAATTTCCAACATTTTATATGTTTGTTTAATATAAATATTCTTGTCATGTTTCAAATGGGTTACTTATGACTCTTCATTATAAATATGAAATGAATATTTTTAATGTACATTAAAGGAATGTAATTTCTCATCATCATAATGTGTAAGTGATTTAATGTTTAAATTAAATGTTTAAATGTTATTTATGAATAAAACGTTATTTTTTTTATTTTTATGATGTGATTTCAAAATGAAAAATTTATTTTTTCTCACAGAACACTCAATTTACCATTTAATGGAACTTCTATCTAATTTTACATCATTTGTTGTTATATATGATTTATTTGACACATGAATCAATGAAAACATCCTATTTATTTATCTTTATGGTTTATTTTTACGATGATGAGATATTGTTGAGAGCCATTTCCTATTCCAAGGTATTATGTGATGATGAAAATTTAATTGTTTTCTGGATATTTAGGGGTATATTTTTTGTGGATTATGATTATGTGAGGGATGGGTTTGATATATTCCTACAATCCATTGGGTGAATATGGAGAAGTTTTCAAATAAATATCTTATGCACAGCCATAATTTAAGGTTTTCAATTTTTTGTGGTGACTAGGATTTCATGTCAATAATATTACCTATGGAATTGGGTTTTTAAAATATGATTATGTGTGGACCTGGTATTCATGTCTATAAGATAATGTGTGGAATTAATTTTTATGTGCATAAGATTATGTTTAGACCTAGTTTTTATTCCAAAATTTTACACATGGTCTTATCCTTTATGTTTGTAGGTGTATTTGAGGGCCAGAATGTGTTTAATTAATTTAATGAATGAAACTATTTATAAATGTTCATCATGTTATAAGCTTATGTTTTTTCCACATTTATATTTATATGTTTTTATCTCATGGATCTGTTATTTTATTCCTATGTAATTAATGTATTATAAACTTCCATAATTTATTCCATGACTGAGTATTATAATATATTATTTTCAAGAGATGGTTTTCAAATTTTAAGATCATGTTCCCTTTTAGTTTTGGTCATGTTATAAACATGTGATGTTTGATATCTCCATGTTTACCCCTGCTGAGAATATAACCTCAAACATTATTATGTTCCATTCTAGGAGTTAGGAGAAACTTTTTAGGTATGGTATATCTAAAAAAAGTTCTACATGGGAAGATATTTTTGGGAGATGTATATTATATTTTAGGGAATAAGAAGTGTCAGTATCTATCATCCAATGGAACAATATCTTTAAGATATTTGGACTGGCATTTTTTTTAATATTTTGGATATTCATATAAAATGATGCAATATTTATTTATATTGTTACTACGTCACATCAATAACATCTATACCTAAATCATTTGGTTGGGACAATGCACCAAATATGCTCATTCATACCTCCCTATATGCATAATCATTTCATCTATAGGTGAGGGTCCAATGTAACAAGGGGAAACCAAACCCTTCGTAATCATATACATCAATAGTAATAGTTACATAAATATAACCCAAATAAACCTCAATGTAGTATAAAATACAGATATGTTATAAAAAATCACTTCAAGTAACATATGAGGATCAAAAGTAACCCTAAGGTGATAGGTTAACAATTATAACAATTAAACTATGATAGAAAATAAAAAATGTTTTAGGGGTGCCATCTATTCTCTCTTATAGTACATAATCAATATCATAACACCATTCCAATAAGAATAACTATGTATAGTTTTTTCCCTTATATGTATCTTAGATCACGATGTATGGAATACATTGATATGCCAATATTGGGTGCGAGTATAAAATGAGTAAGATTCCGCTAATGTGACTATTAAAAAAGATTGCATTTATATAAAAGAAAATGTCATAATGGAAAATTATGTTTATTTAGAAGAATAGAAACAATAGTGTAACATGTGAATATGTGATGACCAGAATTTAATAAACCCTTGATGTACCTACACAGAATCCTTTCCAAATAAATATCACATGTTGTTATCCACATGACTTATATCATAACATGTTACCTTATCTACATTTAAATAAAATACATATTAAAATTTATGGTACATATATGTACTCAAATTTAAGAAAAAGTGTTACCCATTCCACATGACTACAAACTCACCACTAAAGACTATATTTCTTACAAAACCAGACAACTAAACTCAACACATAGGTGGATATATTCCCTATTGGTACTTGCTAGTTGTCTATAGACCCCATTATAATAGGGTATGGATATATCCTATGATTTCATGAATGCATGATATGTTCAAAACAAACCATTCTATATTTATCTATGTCAAAAGAGTCATGTTTCATAATATTCCCCTCCATGGAATTGACTAAGTCCATCATGGTCTTTTTCAACCAAAACACTAAGACAAGATCTCATCATCTATGCACCAATCCACAGATATGAATGACATGGAAAGTAGAAACATATCACAAAAGAATTATACATTCTATGAATGGTAGATTATAAATAAACGACATAGTAATTAATATTCTTGTCATATATAATATTTCATGTAAATAACATATTACTTAAATAATATAAAATATAGAATAAATAATACTATCTATACTAAACCTAGGTGTCATAATCAACCCTATATTATATATGTAACTATCATTAAAGGCCATATACACATGAAATATACCTAATCCATAAATACCCAAAAAATTAATACAATATCCCAAGATAGTAAGGGATTCCTACATCATGTGAAATAAAGTTACAATTTCACAAATTACTACTTCATAAAAGTTTTATTATAATGATCCATAGAATCATACCCATTCTATCATGTAATAACTTTATGATTATGGTTGATGTCATAAACCACATGAATGTGTAGGTATTGATTGAAAATACCTGAGAAGTGTTTCTAGACTAAATGGTCTAGGTCCAACAAGAAGAAGAAACCAATTCTCAAGATCCAGTCCATAATGATCTAATGAAAGTATCCTTAAAAGAATTTAGATCACAAAAAAAAATTAAAAATCACAGGGGTTTGAAAATTAAAATTGAGGAGAATAAAAAGAAATTGAGTGCTCAAACCATTTAATCTACTCAAAGGAACCCATTAATGGTTTGAGTTATGGATTCAAATTGTGAAATAATAGGACATTAAATAGATGAAAACTAAATTCACCTAATCATAAAGTCATGAGAATCAATTTCACCTGATGAATGACATTTATTTTAGGGAATTAATCTTCACACCATGAGTTAAAATCCCTGTATTATACATAGTATCCATTCCTATAATTAATAAACATTGTCAGTGTCAACTAGATCATATAGGTAGTTTCTATATTATGAGTCACCTCCTTCTTCAAACACTAATAACATTCCTCCACTCATTTAGTAACCATTTGAAAAAAATCATATATTGAAACAAGGTCTATGATAAACGGGAATATGTCACAATTTTGAAAATTTAATATTATATTTTTATATCATTCGGAGGTATATTATTTTATATTTAGTAGTTAAAAATACATGACTTCCATATAACTTTCAAATATATAACCAACCAACATATTTTATCTGACCTTTTCTAAGATTAACATATTTACAATTACAAGATTTTGTTTGTAAATATATATACAACCTAAATCCTTCATTCATTCCACTCTTAATCATTAAGGAATTATCTTTATTTCATTATAAATATATTTCATAATGCTTTCTCATATCTTGGAGATCATCCTCATTATATGTTTTTATTCTATTGGTGAACCTCAATGTTGAATGTGATGTTGTGGATTTCTTATTAGTGAAGATTTTATTTTTATATATATTGTCCCCATTTAATCTATTATATTTTATTGGTTATATTTTTTAAATGTTGAATAGTAATCCAATGTGTTCGAGAAAAGTTTTAGGTTATTTTTTGGCAGTTATCCACTTTATAATGAAGAATGTGTTATCAGTTTTAAGTCATATATTATATAATTGTTTCCAAATAAATATCAACTCATTAAAACATATCGAAGAAAATATGTTTGTTTATAATTATTACAATTTAGTTTATGCTAATAATATTATTCCAAAAAACATAGGGTGTTTCATTATACCCTGTTAAATGAATTTCAATCTCTAAATATATATTAATAAATAAATATTAAAATAGAAAAGACAACATATATTTTAGAGATTACCGAAGATATAATTTCTTTAGAGATACAGACCTTAATTTTTTTAGAAATATATATCTTTCTTTAGAATAATATTATACATATTATGGAGTTTTATACATCAATTTAGAATAATTGTGTATCATTATTTTGTTTCAAGACTTAAATTATATAATTTGTTAGAGGTTGTTTAGCATTATCCATTCATTTATAGAAAATAAATTGTTTTTATCAACGAGTTTTCCCCACTCTAAATATTCATTCCTATAATTATACGTGGAAAATCCATCAGAAAATTTTTGTTCAATTTAAATAATTCAAGGTTAATAAGATTTCCATGAGGTGTGTTCAAATCCTATTCATCCTAGAATACAATAGTCATACCACTAGAATATTTCATTGAAAATGAAATTAGTTGGGTGGTAATTTAATAATATTATAAAACATCATAGTTTTAGTAGAGTTCATATAATATAATTCCAGCAATACATCAATAATAATGAATTATATTGTATGCGAACCTTAAATATATGGATCCACTTTAGGAGTAGTGATTTAATAGGAATTTTATTTTCCCTTTGGTTTTGGAGGATGGTGATTCTCAACTTTTTGTTCAGTAATTTTATTAGAGAAATGATGTTAATAATTATCAATTTCCCAACCTATAATAAATTTATTTATTAAGAATTTATTAAAATAAAATTTATTTCCATCAATCGTCTAAACCAAAATCTTAATTTTCTTAAGACATTTTGATTCATGATGCACTCCTTTAACAATGGTAAAGAGTGTTGCTATCCCTTAGATGAAATTCAATAGGTTATTATTCTCACATATTATATATATAGAATATTTAATCCTCATGATCGATATCTATATTAGAGTAACCTAAAATTTATTACTCCACATATTATACAGTTAGATTCCTCAAAGGGAAAATATCCAAATTGTCTAGGGAATCCATTTTAAACATGGTTCCTTTATACTTTATCTATCTTAAAAAACAAAATGTGTTGTTGTTCCACCTCTGATGTGGTGAGTTTGAGGTGATGGTAAAATGGAGAAACGAGGATCATCAACCATCTCATTTTTTGGAGACAGTTTCCTATCAAATTCACCATTTCTTTTGATTCAACCCATTCTGCATCATTATCCTTTAATAGAAGGTTGCATTAACCCCGTTGGGCTGGGAAATTAACCCCTTTCTCATTGCGTAGGAGATTCCATAGTTTGTCGGTCCCAAGGGTCGATTTCATGGGGTCATGTACTTGTAAAATTGGTCCTCCTCAAATATAACTTCCTTGGATTGTCTCCAACTGGTTTATTCATGGATCCAAAAACACCCAATGACCCCTGGTATCTATGAATCATGAACCAACATTCCCAAGGTAGGTGCTCATTCGACAATGATTTGGCCAACTACACTAAAAGACTGCATTGGCCAAGAGGATGGGAATTCAGGCCCACCACACCCCTATGGCGGAGGATTATAACCTATTCCAGGACTATTTTATAGATTTAACTCATGTTTATGCATTCGTGAATCTTTGGTTCATTCCCAAAGAGTGTTTCCAAGGGCTACACATATTTTATTTGAATTTCCTAAGCATACATGTATTTAATGCTACAGAGGTACTGCTAACATGAGTCATTCAATAAGGTACTCAAGAGTTTATTGTCATATACGGGGATAAGGTGAAATGATGCTGGGATTGGTCCCATAAAATAGGTTTTCTATGTATACTGAAGAGATGAATCAGAACCCACATAGTTCAAAATTACGTGCTGTTTACACAAGAAATATGCCCATTTGGGTGACATGGTTTGGTGAACCCATTTGGATGGGAACCCTTTTGATCCTGGGCCTTCTAGTAGGAATTTGACATATCCTAGTTTTATTAGGAATCATAGTTCTTGTAGTTCAGATTTTTGTGGGGCTTACGCATGGGAGCTTCCCATTTGATAGACATGATTTGGTGAACCCTTTTGGATGAGCACCCTTTTGTGCTAGATCCTTCTAGTAGGCGTCCTATATATCCTGGTTTAGTCTGTAATCAGAGCTATTGTATTTTAGATTTGTGTGCATGTTGTAATCATCAGAAATCTCTAATCCCACGTGAGTCATGCTCGGTGCGAGAAATAATAGGATGTGAGAGATCCCACTAACCACATGTTTTCTCTGCCATTGGTGTGAGAGGGAGATCCTATGACAGAAGTGGCCAGGGATACGGTGGGTGAGGTCATGGAATGACGAACCTATAAATGTGAAATGACATTGAATGTCATGTGTCTCAGCCTCAGAAAAACAGGGACTTACTTCAATGGGAGGGCCCCCAAACATGTTCCATGAAGGTGAGGAGTCATGTCATCGTCAAAGGAGATGCGGATATAACTCCTTGAACTAATCATTATTCCTCATTGAATAGAAAATAACGTGATCACCCTTAATAACTAGAATGGGAAGGTTCCAGTTGGAATCCCATGGGAGGACTCTGGGTGACCATGGGAATGTAGACCCACAATCATTCATAAATCCCGAACCGTTGTTTTGGGAGCCTTTGTGACTCCACTTATCATGGGTATGTAGACTGATGGAGGAATGCTGATGTACCTGATGGTCTGAACATATGGGTCTGGTGACTTTGGAATAGGATTTGGCTAGATTCTGGAGGACTGGTTCAAAGTGGGATTAAAGAGGACAGGATGGTAATGGAAGGGTGATATTGGAACTGGAGGAAATAATACCCGAAAACACCCCATTCCACATAACAGTTTCTTATGCAGGATGGGAGAAGCTCTGTATTCAGTAGTGGTATGTGAGGAGAGGGGTCATCTGCAAACTGATGTGGTATCTGAGCATGGGTATATACCATCATGTACCATAGTGGTATACAAGCCATCACACAACTTTGGGTTCCATCTGTGTACTGATGCATTACGCGGTGCCGGGTTCAGTCTGTGTAGTGGTACACTATTTAAAGTAACATATTGAAGGAGGGTGCATGGGATAATTATTCTTGGGTAATTTATCATTGATAATTATGTGGTTTGAGGTACACCAATTAGAATCCTGGTTCTATTATTATTATTCAATTCCCGTGTTTTATGGTTTGTAGCTGGCTGAATCTTTGGAGAGTGTGGTTCACTATTCGGGCAATGCCGATGATTCAAGTCTAAAGCTACAATCTTCTATGAGTCCCTTCATCCAACCACTGGGTTCTATTTAAGATTTCATCAACCATACCATCATCCTACCCTCTCAATTCATTCTGTTCTCATTTTATAGAGCATTAGGTAAAATCATATCTTCGGTTATGCGACAACATTTGCGGAATCCCATGAAAATATATGTTGACCAATAGAAGACTCTCTTAACTGGGGTTTGTGGAGGATACTGTTCACGATAATGGTTTGAAAAATCCTACCCATTTTCTTAACCCATGAACTACTGAGTTTACGAGACGGTATGCGGATGGCCTTCATGTGCATGATTCTGCTAACAATGAAGTTCACTGTCTGCTAGGCTCGTTGGCCATTTCTCCAAGGGCTAGTGCCTCATGGATCATTGCACATACCTGGTGGTATGTGATACAGGTAGTCTATGAACCTTTCTTGAAGATGGTACGCAGGATAGTTGAAATTCTATGTGAACCTGAATTCCTTCAAGTTTCTTCTGAAATTTTCATCTCAATTTGAGTCCATTAACCATTAAAGTCTTATAAGAATTAGTGATTCCTTATGAAAAGTTATTGTATTTTATTACCTAGGAGGAATTCTCAAGACCCTAAAAATTCCCCCCATCAGAATAGGATCCATTCGGAACGAAAAAAGGACTATTTAAATGTAGAAGCAGTCCTGAATGGAAATGGTTCACAACAGAACAGATGGGCCCAGTAGAATGGGACCACACCTATATGTAATGGACCATGTTATTTGTCTTTTATCTATTATCATGGGAAAAAGTGATCTTCACTCCCTTAGCTTCCTCTTCATTTTCATATTGTGCTCCTTGAGAAATTACTATTCTCTAACCACTTCATACATGGAACAAACTGAACATTTTTCCATTTATCTATCTGCATAAGGAATTTTGGGATTCACGTATGGCATTATATAATTTTTAAAACAAAATCTGGATTCTAGTTTGGAGAATGCTACACTGCTTGCGTGTCCGCATACGAATCTAGGATCTGTGAACCAAACATTAGGAACTAATAATCCAAACTCAAACTTTTACCTCACAATATTTGAAAATGAAATTAATGAGGCCTAGGTTTACTGTATCCCCCTTCTTTGAACCCTTAGCCTCATTGACCAGTGATCTACGAGACACTGCCTAAGGTATGGATTGCATACCATGGTTGTACATGGTGAAATGAATTCACGTACTATAGCCATAGATGGGGTTTCTTTAGCGTATCATGTATTACACAAAATGTGACATCCACATACCGTTTTTGGAAATAGTACTCGAAGCCTTAAGTGGATATATTTTAAGTCCTTTAGAAGTTTATTTATAGAATATATCCAATTATTTTTATTGGAATTACTTTTTATCGGCTTTTGGATCTTCTTGTACATGTTATAGTGGTATCTTCATAGGCTCTGATAAAATTGACGAAGAAAAGGGACACCATGGTGGGGAATAGTTAGGATCATCATTGAGCCCACATTATTCCTCGTGACAGATTCTTAAAGAATTTACTGAGGCCAGAGCTTCTAGCTTATACGTTATTTATACAGTTGCCACATTATGGCTCTGGTCCCCCTGATGACGTTCCTCATCCATTGGATTACCCTGATGACCCTTTCACCCATTTAGAAGCACCACAAGGTCGTGATTGTGCGATCATTTCCAAAGTAGGAGAGGTCATCACCACTTAGAATCAAGAGAACATCTTTATACTAGAAGGTTCAACATAGACTCAGGGAAACCGTGGGTGTTGGGATGGTGTCATGGGACTAAGTGCCCCATGTATCCATCCATTATCAACATATACCAAGAAAAACCTAATGGTGGGTGGATCAAAATGTGGGATCTGTAGGACGATGGATTTTTCACCGATGAATGGGCATCAATATTCAGGGTACATCATACCTGTTTGGAATCCCTTGTCCAGTTGGAGGTGGTGGGCTGGTATATGGTGGCATGGGAGTCTTAGTTCCTAATATTCTACCTAGGTGAAATCCTTCTTGAGCAACTGATCATCTGGTTTTCAAGCATCGAAACCTTCCACTTATTTCTTGGGTAGGTTGGAATAATCTAATTGGTTATCCACTAGCATGGAGGAATCTCTATCTTTGGAGATATGTATGAAGAGTTTCTCCCTGAAGCCGCTACATGGAAAGATACTGAACATGTGTCCCATTTGACAAGGATTTTATTGGTCATGGCAGAGGTATTAAATGATCATCCCTTCTAGGTTTTCTCTCATATTCTATTAAACATGTGGATAATGTTATTATAGTAGGTGAACAAACCTATGTTGAGGGATCGCCACAGTCGAACTCTCCCATCTTGTCAGTCCCACTAGACTCCAGGGTCATATTGTGATACCCTTGAAGCGGGACGATACGCCACATTGGGATATTAGCATCATGTAGATGAATCACATATACTTAGATTAGCAGTTTTATTTTCCATGATTTTTATTGGATGGATTTTCCCATTCTAGAATGTATATACTAGGATTTAGGCCTACAGTTTGATTAATGAGGCCACACTGGAAGAGGTTCGACCCATTTATTTGTCCAATCCCACTCTCACATGGATTTATGAGTTGTTTGAAAAAATATAGGAAGGTTTTCCTCCACATCATCTTAGTGGACCTTTTCAATTTCTGTATGGGTGGATGGTCAAACACTTCCTCTATTATGAATATTGTCACATTGAATAGATTCCTCATTCTAACTTTCAACCTACCCTTTTTAACATATTCGATATTCAGTCTAAAAATCTCATCATTATTGATACAGTTGGGCTGTTGAATAATGCTTCACAATTCTCGTTTTCACCAAATCCTACCCCTTACGGGTCATTAAGAGGTGACATGGGTGGTTATTTGGAGGCTTTCCCCTACCTCATCACGCTCCGGGATGGGATGCTCACTGGTTGAATAGATCAAGTATTTATTTGTGGGTCATAACTCCTCTACTGGTTTTCCATAAAATTTGAATGCCCTCAACCGACTGCACTACATCCTAAAATTTGTATGTTATGATTCCTAATAGAATGGGATCTACCTTTTTGTCATTGGATTATGTCCAACTTGGGGCGTACTGCTACCCCAGTAGGATATTGAATGAATCAGTTCGTTGGGTGAAGAAATATTTAACCATTTATTTCCCCATCCTTTCCCAAATGACAATTCCACACATTCGTTATACTATGATGATTGTGAAAACATTGACTTCTACTTCTATCCATGCAGTAGCCATAATGGACACACCACCTGTTCCTTCTCTTGTGGTAAGAATTAGCTCGATCCGCTATCGAATGTGTCTGGGAGGGGCTTCATCAGTAAAAACTATCTTAGTGGGAAGTTATTCAAACCACTCCCTTCTGGAAGACACTACCCAAGACCTTAATGAGGCTGGCACCAGTAGAGTATCACTGATCACCCCGAATGATGTGGCTAGTCCTCTGCATTTGGCTCTAGCGGATGAGCCATCTAAGGGTAAAGAGAGTACCCCATCATTGGTGGCATGTCTTAGGTCCCTTTCCAATCCTGTGATGACACATCCTACTTACAAATACATGACAGTGGGGAAGGATCAGGGTATTGGTTCCATAGGGAGGTACCTGGCAGTGTGAAATTAGGCATGGCACCAGTTATGCGATCATTCCACAGAGACACCTATGGACAATTTTTCTAACAACGTTCGCAATTTTTTGTCATAATTAATGGATCTGGTTTCTATCGGATTCAATTATCAGTAATTACACCTTCTCATAAACCAAATTGTTATAGCCTTAGGAGCCCTTTTTTATGTGAGGACAATCATGCCAAGTTTAACTCTTCCCATCACTAGGTGGTGACCGTCTGAGATGTTTAGAAGGATTCGATTAACTAACGGTCATGGAGGCGACGGCTCATAATTTTTTAGACACCAAATAGGAAGAGGTGTGGGAGTGTGAATCCCATGTATCATGGTTTACGGAATAACTTCCTTCTTCACATGCCAAACATGAAGCTATCTAGAAGAAAGGGAGGGACGTTAAATATTTTCAGGAGTGGGTGTGTCTGACAATCAATGATGAAATAGAAGAGAGAGCTTCTTAGGAGAAAACTATTAACGACCCACATAAATCACTTTCCATCCTTCTATAAAGGGATACCCATTCCACAATATATATCTATCCCTTATCAAGTTATGTACTCTTCCATTTTTTTGATACTTTGGAGAGACTTTATAGTGGGGGTGTTCCTCAATTTTTGTTGAACATAATTAAACTAGTTTACCTTTAAATCCATTTTGTCTACCTTTTTCTGTCACATCAATTGATCATAATAAATTATATAAACACCATTTCAATCAGGTGTTACATTTAATCCATGATTTGAAACTAGTAAACTGAAATAATCGACTCGAACTCAAATTGTTTCTTGATATGTAGGACTCAAAATTGGTAGTTTGACTATTGAAGAGGTTTTAAGGAACACCACAAGACATTTTATGTATTTTTCATTATTAACCTAATTTTTTCCTAAGCCATCTTAACACAAGCTTAGTGGGTATAACCTAACTTTTTTTAGGCTTCCCTTTGCGGCTTTTTGACCTAACAAGATTTACATCTCCTTTGATAGCTAAACATTCTTTAATGAACAGATAGTTAAATTTTACCCAGAGGTGCCTTTGGTGGATTTTCCCTCTTGAATGTATGGAATCTTCTTCGATGGTTGTTCAAAGTCCTATCAATCAAACTTATTACTGATGATTCAGGACAAACATCTTTGACCAAACTTAATGGTGAAGGGACCTAATTGGTGATCGTCTGCAAAGAATGTTCTAATATCCTTCAGACACAGATTAATGATTTTTCTTGACACTACATTTAAGATTTTTTTACCTGCATAAGAATCAAAAGCTATTTTAGGAATAAAAAGGTATAAAAGGACTCTAATTGGGACAAATTTTCCTTTGATTAATGACCATTTTTTGTGGGCAACACATGCAGAGCCTCCAGGGCCTTATGTGCATTGTCAATCAATGTTGTCTGCAAGACACTGGAAATCCGTCTTCGATGGCCTGCAAGGGTTATGAAACAATTTGAATTTATTTAAATGTTGGGACCATAGTGGGTTTTTGTCCCGAGTAGAGGTCTCTAAAAAAATTAGGGACATTTATGTCGGCTTTGAGGGGGTGACTATTCCTACACAATTTTTACTTGCATGATGGTGAGATGGTGAATGATTAGTTTAGTTGGAAGTGATTTTTATGTAAGGGTGATTTTGAAATAATAAGGTATGTAAGCTATAATCTATAAGTTTTCCAAATCCATGCGTGTGATAAGAAATGAATGTTTTTTAGCATACAGAAGCTGCAAATGACTCTCCTAAGAACAATGTTCCCTTTGATTGAAAGCTATTTTGTAGGTGATATATACAGAGCCTCTGGTGTATGATGTAAATAGTCAATAAAAGGAGTCTTTAGGGCACTAGCCTTCCATATACGCTGGCTATGAATGATTAGAGATACTGATAAATTTCTGAATATGATTTGAGACCTTTGATAAGGGGTGTACCTGAACATGAAATGGGGAATTTTAGATGAGACTACTTCGGGAATGAGTGGTGGAACTCTTCTTTTGTATGCAAATAAACATCATGCACATGGATTGGGTATCTTTATAAACCTCATTAGGGACCAGAGATGAATCGATCCTGCATGTCCTGATATAACTTGAATGGGAATAGGGAGGAAAATGTAAACCAAGAATTTGAGGCACATTAAATCAAGAGGGTTGTAATGAGGCTTGGAATCCATTGTGCGTACTGATATAGGAGAGGAATCTACTAGGGACTAATTTTCCTTTGATCAATAGCCATTTTTTGGGAAATGTATGCAGATCCACCAGGGCATGTGGTGCATAGTCCAACAAAGGTTCCTACATGACAGTAGGATTTCATATGAGATGGCCATGAATGATTATGTTGATTCAAGATGACTCAGAGCATGGTGTTGGAGTTATAAAAGAAGTGTATCCTGACATATTTAGGAAATTTGGGCTATGATTTACTCATGGAATTAGGTGTCCCATACATAGATCTGACTCGTACGTAGGGTGAGTTGTTCAACCCATCTTTGGGGTACATGAAAATTTAGCATCACATGGCCTGGACGTGGGTTTCCTCTCAGGGATGGGAATGACTACATTCCATTTAGGGTCATGGTACTAGGACCAAATTCCTGGAAAACTTTTCCATAATGACAAAGTGGATCTCTCACTAAGATTCTGAAGCTCACGTGTTCTATGCTCGGTGTGAGAAACAACGGATTACAAGGATTTCAGGTCACTTCCTAAAATAGAAAAATCAACATCAGAGGGGAATTTAGGGTTAAACCATTGCTATGTAGTTTAACATCATACAAGAAGAAGATTTTGGCCTTGTAGTTTAATATAGTTTAGTGAGGAAATTATGCTATATAGTTTAGTGTCATGAAACAAGGATCATTATTCTGTCATAAAAATCTTTTATAGTTTTAAGTTAATCCCAATCAGGATGTTCTTGTGTTACTTATATGTGAGTGAAGATTGAAGGTGTAAACCATTTTCCTTGGAGAAAATTGAATCAGAAGGGATGACATGGGGCTTAGAAGCCCATGGGAAAATTGATATGCGAGTGGAATCTCCTGGGGACAAATTTTCCTTTTATTGACAACCATTTTTGTGGTAAAAATATACAGATCCACTAGGGCATGATGTGCATAGTCAAAAAAAGGTGTTCGTAGGACACTGGCCTTCTGTGTCAGATGGCCCTGAATGATTATGGGGATCTATGTTTTCTCGGGGAATGGAGTTTTAAAAATGGGAAAGATGTGCCTGGGAGCATAATGAATACCCATAACGTGATTAACTATGAAATACTAGAGCATCCACATTTTTCTGACTCATATATATATGGGGAAGTATGATCTTTTGAGTTCTAATGAGTGAGGGGATGCGTGATATATCATGAAACTAATAACGGGTCCACAAATAACTCTTAAGGAATTTAACATATTTTTGTCATGCGATTAGGGCCATTCATTAACTTCCCATACAAGTCTGACCTATGCACGGGGAAAGGGGCACTTTTTTATGGTGGCTAAGTAGGGATTCTGAATTCGGGCATCACTATATATCTTGCAAGGTTTGGATCAACACGTATGTAGTTCAGAATTTTCCCTACAAATGTTTTCTTAATGTGTAAGGACATGTGAGGGAATTTTTTTATGATGGAGAGGCTGGGATTCCAAATATGGGTGTCACTAAGTATCCTACATGGGAAGTAATCAAGCCATACATAGTTCTGAATGTTCCCGATACCAATATGGCTTGGAAATGGGGGTGAAATCATTTTTTTGTTTTCTATGGGTTTCGGGTATACCATACCTCCCTATTACTTATTTATATATGATAATCATTACCCATGATTCTAATCTCATTTGATTTATACTCGATGTAAGAAACAAGGAGTGGATATAGGATTTCTTTAGAATGTGTTGGGAGGTAGAGGATATCATGGAGACATTTTTTTGGTGTGGGTTGGGCCATGATCGAGGATCGAGGCGTCGCTACATATCCTACGAGTGAAGGAATAAAAACGTACTTATTTTTGTGAGATATCATTCCAATTGTTTTCATGAAATGATGGAACTTTTTTCCATGTAGTTTAATACTATACAATGAGGACATGAGTCACAATTTAATGTCAGGTTTTCAGGATGAGTTTCGTATAGTGTAACATCATGTGGAAAAGAGAATGACTCATAGTTTAAGGTCATAGAGTTTGGGCCATGACATGGGGGATTCATAGTATTATTACTCATAGTTTAGTGTCTTAGATTATGGATAATGACATGGGGGTATTAAAACTCTTAGATTATGGTCATAGAGATTGCACCATGGTGGCAATACCATTATTTTAGTGTCATGTTGGTCAGGACAACAACACGTAGTTTACAGTTTTAGAGCCTTAACCATGGTATCAATGTATTTCAAATTGTAGTTTATGGTCTTAGTGGTTGTACCGTGGCATGGTGGAATTATAACTCATAGTTTAGGGTCACAGTTCTTGGACTATGGTGCTAATACCATTCATTTTATCATTATGTTGGGTTGGATAACAACTCATAGTTTAGGGCCTTAGAGTTTTGAACATGGAATCAAGATATTTATACTCAAAGATTAATGTATTAGATCATAGACCATGACAACATTTCTTTTACGTGAAAGACTTATTCAGAGACATTTCATTTGGGGGAGCCTTGTTGAGATGTACTTCCATTGATTTCTAGGTGTATGGTCTATTGGAATAGACCCTATGTATGACATATGGTCCTTCCAACATAAGATCAAGCTTTGGGGGGGGGGGGGGGGTTCTTCCCAAGTATCATTGGAGTTATAAAGACTAACACCATTTATCCTTCTAGGAAATATCAAAGGAGAAGCTTTTTTTGGAATGCTCATGCAATCCGATTTTTATTGATTTCTAAATGGTGTAAAGTGTGGATCATTTTTCCATCTAGCATCTTTAACTAATCAAACCATCTATGAGATTGACTTTCCATGGACTGTTGATCACAACTGGCCACAGGAAGTAATGTCACTTGGATTTCGATAGGCACAATGTCCTCTACCATGTATACTAGTGATTATGGGGTCTCTTTGGTAGAAGTATGAGTCATGGTCCGGTATTACCACAAATCACGATGGAGATTTTATATCAATGATATTTTATCGTTATCAATCATATTATTGAGTATGTTGGATAGGGTTTTGATGAAATCATATATATACCCATTGGCTTCAGCATGATAGAGGGATGACTGGTTGGATTTGATTCAATACTACTGGTATGGCTTGTCTAACTCAGTAGAGAAGATGTTGGTGTAGTTTTCCATCTGTATTGTATGAGTTACACCATATCTGGTAATTATGTTGTTCTCCATAAAGCTAATGATGTTTTTCACCCCTAATTCTTTATGGTTTCTAGCTTTGGCCCATTTGGAAAAGAATTCGGTTGCTCTGAGTATGCAATTGAATTGTATGGATATGGTGGGAGGATATGGGCCCACAACATTCTTCCCCAATGTAGTGAATGGCCAGAAGTACTTAGCGGTATGAAGTAACTCTGGTGGTCGGTGTATTAAATTTTCTTTAACTTAGAATAAATGTCACTTCTTGTTGAATATGTCACAATCCTATATCATAGTGGTCATTTAATACCCCTGAATTAAAATTTGGTTTGAGAGCATAGTTACTGATTGGTGAACCCTAAAAGCTCTGACATGCACTTATTTCATGGGGGCACCAGTCCCTTGTCCATCAATGCACCTGAAAAGGACTCCTTCAAGGTATCATTTGAAGAGAAACATTTCATGGTTTACCCTATTTTTAAAGAATAAGTTTAATGCCTGTCTTCAGACCTTCTACATTCTAGCCTTATCTGGAGGGTGTTTCACATTCCAAAGGTAATTTTAAATGGGCATCATCCAACTAGTGTTGTGTTCATAAGGCTTAGAAATGGGACTAATTTCATATATTTTCTCCATACTACTCTAGATTAATGGAAAGACCATCTGGCATTGGGCAATGTTAATAACGGTTTTAACCCGGTCTGAATCGACCAGGGTTGTGGCTGCATTTTCCATAGAGTCGTCTTGAATATTTTGTGACTGAGGGACATAAGTCAACATTGGTTCTGATGGGAATTCATCCATTAGTTCTTGAACATGGTTTATAAAGGGGACCAATACTTTTTTCTTAATGGCATAGTCACCAATACCCTGTTTGCGGACTAGCTATGAATCACCCTTTATTTTTAGGTGTTTGGCATCAACATGATATACCAGTTCAAGGCATGAAATTTGGGTCTAATATTCTAATTAATTATTTTTACACCCTTCAAAATAAAGGAATGAGTAATGAAGGATGCCCTTTTGGGGGATAGTAGTATAATTCTCAGCCCCACATTGTTGAGCATAGGATCCTCTATTCTTCTCCTAATTGTGCTTCTTGAAGCACCATAGTAGTACATTTCCAATGTCTAGGGGTCCTCCTGGATGGTTAACACTTCTTCATCTAGAAGTTCGACATCCAAAAATGTTGTTTATTCTGAGGGGTGATCTGCCAGGCAGTATATTAATGACTATCTTTTGATGGATTTCTAGGGTACGTAATATATGAATAACTGTTATAGGATGACTTCCCATCATGATATACACCTATTTAGCATGGGAAGATAGATGATATATCTGAGCGGGTTGTAGTAGGAGACTAGTTGGACCTCATGGTGATACATGTAATGCATATGTTTTTGAATTTAAAAGATTAATCCAAGGAGGTTCTTTTTAAATTTTGAATACCATGTTTGAGCATCAAAGATTGTTCAAATGAGGAAATAGAGGCTATTCTCACTGCTGAGATCATTATTCTATGAGAGAAAGGCACCAAATGATCATTCTAGGGAGGTTATATGAAATATGAGCAGTCTCCCATCAATTGGTGGCATCAACACTTGTGGGATTAGAAGATAGCTTTTGAGATAGTCAAACACTTCTTGGAAATAATTATCCCACTCAGATGTATCTTCATTCTTCATGAATAGGGTGAAAGGTAAACATTTACCTACCATGTTGGCTATGAAGTTCTGAATGTAGGCGAGGTTCCAGTAGATTCCTCTAAACTCAGTGAGGCTGTGAGGTGGGGTCATGGAAAGGATGGATTTTGTCTTTTTATGGGTTAGTTTGTGCTTCGATGGAATACAACAATGCTGATGAATTTTCTCAATGTTACACCAAAGACACACTTTATGGGATTTATCTTTTAAACTTTTCCGCAACAATTTGTTGAAGATAGTTTTATGATCGGCCATTTGTTTTGAGCGCTGTTGTGATTTAACCACCAGATCGTTGACATAACACTTGGAAAATATTCCCATGAATAGCTTGTTGATTTGATGCAAGGCATGATGATATGTGGTTCCAAAATTCTTTAGACTCAATCAAATCAACTTATAACAGAGAACTCCCTGAGTGGCTCGAATTATTGTAGCTTCTTCATCTCTTTAGGCCATCCAGATCTGGTTGTATCCAAAATAACTATCCATGTAGGTGAGAGCCTCACATCCAGCAAGTCAATCGATAAAAAAATCTATGATATGGATTGGGAAATCATCTTTTGGACAATGTATATTGAGGTACCTAATGCCAATTAAGATTCTAGTTTGTCCATTATTATTTTTGTTAGGGGAAATGTTTTCAATCCATATCATATATTGGACCTCCCATATGAAGTTGGCATTGATCATCATGTCAAATTATGCCTCTATTTTGGAAGCATGCATCAGGTGGGTCCTTCTGTCTACCTTCTTATATACTCTGTGATCTTATAGTAAGACCTGATGATTAGTGTTGACCTCAGGATCGTGGCTAGACAATTCTATATAGTTACAGGAAAAAACATCTTGATTCTTCTTTAGTAAATAAGTATATGCCTCCTAATCCACGATAAGAATTGCCACACTGATCAGAGTGGGCCACATGTCATCTTTATTGCCCAGATTTATCTCTATAAGTTCATAGATTATGGTGGAGACACCTTCTTCAAAGTAAGGAGGAGAATATTTGAGATCTTCTTCATCATCATAATCTTATTCATCAACTTCATATTCTTTATCATCTTAATCTACTTCATCTTCTTCCATTTCTGATGGAGTGAAAATTTTGGAGACAAACTCTCTAATGTTGGGAGAAAAATTCTCTTTTCCCTCAGTGAGTGAGGCGGGGATATTTTGAGGTCTTGTGGATGTGTTTGGATCATTTTTTGTTGGGATTTTCCTATCACTATAGAATCTATCCTATTTTTCTATGTCTTTGGACATGGATTCTATAATGGAAATCATGCAGACAATTGAGTTTGTATCTGGACATGCACTTGTGTATTAATCTTGGTTGATGTGTAATACATACTCTTCCCCATGTTGATGATGGGGAGTGGTGGGAGCCATTTCCAATCAATTCGGGGCAGTAATCCAATCAATTTTGTTGTTCAGGATTTGTTTTCTTCCAATTCCTTTAACCTTATGTCAATATAATGTGATCCACATGATTCAAATGGGGATTTATCATCGTGAAATGTCCCAATTTTTTAATTCATGTAATATTTGACGCACTGATGTTACGATGATGAAATTGTAGTGTGCTAATGTAGACAAGGCCTCCCAAACAGGATTTTGGAGGCCGTTCATTTTTGTACTTCCAAGAACTCCAAACCCAACATGAGGTCTCTGAGCCGAGTTTTACGCTTTATTTGTCCCAACGATTTTGCCCACTTTTTGTCATATCACAGTAGAGATTTAGTTCAAGGTGTCAAGATGTATTCATCATAGCACAACTGACGAAGCATTCATAGTTGTAGGATGTCAAAAACAGAGCCATTTTCAATTAATATACACCAGACATCAATTCCATTTATCTTTCTGGAGATTTATAAGGGTTTTATGTGCCCTTTAATGATGTCGTCATCATCACTGTCTGTGATGGAGATGAATACGTGCAATTATTCAGGATTGGTATCCATCTGATAAACTTCATTTGTTGCTACTTCAACCTCAAACTCCGGGGGATTTAGTAAGTCTTAGATAAGGGCCTCCCTATGATCTATAGACAAAATTTACACATCCAAGATTGACAAATTTACTAGTACTGAAGCCATCTACTTACATTATCTTACTTCTGAATTTAAGGTTGGAACATGTTGGCACACAATTTCTCTTTCACAGTCACTTTTGGGTTTTGGTTTTTGGACATGTGTGGTTTGACCTCTTTAGCCAGGGTCGGTGGTGATGCGGTCCATTCCAGGTTTGGATGAACTAGTCTTCTTGCATGCCTCTGGTGATTTGTTATTTTTCCTTCTTATAAATGAAAATCCTAGAAAACTAGGCCTAAATTTCTTCTAATGGGGGAGGAGGAGCATTCTAGTTATTATTTTTTCTGATATAGGGTCATTCTGTGAGTTTCAATGGCGTTAATGGTGTGTTTTGTGGACTGTCCAGGAAGTTGAATCCTGTCATGATCATGCCTTCCAGGAATCCTTCTGCCTCTGTAGACTCTACCTCCGGCACTCCAGTTGGGCATGGGGAATTAGGGTTCGTTGTCATAGTCCTTATTTGAGAAGGGATCTATCAGGGTAATGAAATTAATTGCGCCGAAGGTAAGTTCCTGATCTGACACTATTTTTGTATGACTATCTACTTCTGATGGTGTTGTTTGGTGGGGAAGTTCCCATTATACCATTTGGAGGGGTGGTACACATTTTACCAAGTCTATTGGAATTTAGTCCAAATCTTTCAACATTGACTTTGTCTTTAGTGTCATCCCATCTTTTTCCTCATGATTTCTTTCCTTATAGCCTTTAGAGGGCTGTGGGGATGAGGAATATGGACATGTTATATTAGGTGTTTTTGGGGGAACAATTGGTTTTTTCATTTATTCCTGGAGGATTCTATTGACTCAGTTGACAGTATTCAAGGTCATCCAATTGTCAAAAAATTTCTCATTCTAAATGGAAACTATTTTCCATTTCTTTTCCTTTATTGAGTCTAAGGTGGAAACATATGCCACCAAATCTGGCAACAGGCCCAACATGACATTCCCAGAATCCATAATATTTTATCGGAGATCCATGAAAATGAATAACTCTTCGATGGTGTGTCCCAGTATCTAGTGATTGGGACAATAATTTGGACATTCATCGAATCCCACTTCTTTGGTTCCCTTTGGCTCTGGTTGATGGAGAAAATTGCAATTCATAGCCGCTATGAAATACATGCAGACCTAATCGTCTAAAAATGTGTAAAATTTAATACTTTTTTCTTAGAACTACTTTATTTTAAAACCCCTTACCTCATATTACCATGTTGGGGGTTGCTGTTATCCTCGAAGGGGTCACACATGGTTTAGTGGGGGCCTTGTAAATGGATCTGGAGCCGGGGTTGGATGAATGTGAGAGATGCTGCTTCAGCATTTCCCTTTCTTTTCCCAGGGTCTTGTGGGACCACACAATACTTAAGATCAGTCCGTTGCAAGGAGTTTTCTATTCTTGGGGAATTGAAAAAGAAATCTATAATCCCACCTTGTTTACATCACTGTGATGATCGATGTTTTCAATTCACTCGAATGTTATTGAAACACATGTCGAGCATCTCATCTTGGGGGTGCGGCCGGTTTAGGGAATAAGTCCGGGATTTCAATCTAGTAATGAAGTATGAGAATCATTCATTCTCTCACTGTATAGAGTTCATGAGATCACAGACTGTATTCTTATGCATCATTGAACTGAACTAGAAGAGAAACTATCACTGGAGATCCTCCCAGTTGGTGATTTAATTTCTTGGATTTCAATTATACCATACGAAGGATGATCCCGATATGGTTCATACGAAGCACCTATGTTTTACTACTTCTTACTGCTCTAATGGGATGATCATGTGGTCACAATAAGAGGTGTATTGCATTAAATGTCGTTCTAGGTCCCCCGAGTCATTGAATAATGGGAATATGGGGTTTTCCTATGTTTGGAGGTTGCGGAACATTGATTACTCAATCAGCGTTGGGTTTTCTCTATGGCTATATTAGAAAATGCTACCCCTCCATGGCTTATAGTCGAGCTGTTAATTTCTCGACGGTGTAATAGATCCATTTATGAATATCCTATCCGGCTTGAGCTTGGGCTGTTGCAGTAGTGGCCAATGATTGGCTTGCCGGTGCTACTGAAATTTGGTGTTGATACCCAGTCGAAGGTATCATTTGTGGGTTTACCAGAATATATTCCCGCTGCCTTCCCATTGGGGATAAGTCTTGATGTCCATCTGGGGCTGGGTTGACCAGACCTCTATGCATGGATTCATTCACTAGGGTATGTTCCTATAACAAGGTAACCACTTTTGAGATCACATACTCATGTTCTGCTGGGGGAACATTTTTGACGAGATAGCTCCCTCGATGTAGCTCAACATTTATTCACTTGAGATCTTTCATTTCTTCCCCCTTTTTGGTGAACATATTTTCGAGAGTGAGGGATTAATTTACATGTGTAGGAGAAGGTGGGTCTCAAATGACCTTAGATTTATTCTTCTCTTTATGAGGGTTTCTTATGGGTATTAAGGTCAGATTAATGGAGGGGGCACCAAGATTTTCTTTCGCTCTCTGGTTTCGAGTATGCACTCCATCAGGCTCAGTTTGGGATGCATCTGGGAGGTAACCATAATCCCTTGATTCCCCTCCCACTACTTCAATATTTATGAGATCCATAGGGTTGTCATTGACCATGTTCACTGAGGCAGAACTCCATATGAGTGGTTTTCCCAGTGCCAAATGGTAGGATGCCTTTCTGCATCCTTTTTTGTACTTTCTCATTCTATTGTATAGAATTCTTTGGGTTTTATGGTGATTATTGAACTTATGGGAGCCCGGGTCTGACCTCGTAATGCACAATTGTGTTAGAGCATGAGAATCACCATAAAGGGTAGCACTAGTGATTCCTCAGTTCATCATTCTTTCTTGATGGTGGAAGAAAAATGTCCACTATGTGGGTATTTGATGTAAAAATTCCCCAAGCCCTATGGGATGGGGTTGTACCCATTCTTCCATTGATGCGCTACAACTTGGACTGGTTATTCTTATGAGGGAATTTTGATTTAAAAATTCCCCCAGCCATGTGGGCTGGTGTTGTTTCGATATTACAGCTCTAGCCACTGCAAATTACCGCCTTTTTTGATTTCACACACTCATGCATGGGTGTGATCCCTGTATGAAATTGGGCCTGTGTGGAGTTTGTGGACTTTTGAAGACATGAGGACTAATTTCTTGTTGGATTCCATTAGGTGGGAATCCAGATAGATGTACTTGGTTACAGACACATAAGCTTTTCGATAGTTTGATCTTTTCGATCTTGTCACATTTGATACTTACTCCAGGCTGGTTTTTTTGTGTATCCCATCTTTCCTGGGCATGGGTTTTACTTTATTACTGCCTTTGGGTGATGAAATTTCTAGATTTCATTTACAATGGGGTTTTATGGATGAGATGAGGTGTGAAGTGTAGAGGATTTCTCGGGGTGACAATCACCTTCTGAGTCACCCCGAGAAATACTCTAGATGATAAATAACTTCACTAATTATAGATGGAGTTCTATATGTGTCTGAATCCATCTTTTTGAGTGCCTTAGAATCAGAGGGCTTTCTTACATTTGTACCGTCAAAGGGTGGACCTTCCTGCAAGTATCAATTTTTGAAATGGGGAGGACCTTTGAAATTGATGCTGCAATAAAGATGGATACTATTTCAACTTAATGACCAACTTTGGGAAATGTTTTTATAAGATATACCCTATAGAGGACCTTCAAGGTGGTATACGGTGATGGTGGATGTTTTTACTACTTGGTGTCACATAGAAGAGGACCTTCTCAATGACTGTTTTGATGGTGTAGACTACCGGCACAGATTGATACCTAGTAGCATGGAGAAATTCTATAGTGTACATCTAGGGGAGGGCCTTCAGGATGTACTACAAAGAGGGGATGAAATTCTTGTTGGATGATGTTACAATGGGTAGAGACTTCACAAAAACTGGCATTGTGGGTAGGGCCTTTTCAATGATTGTCTCCATGAAGAGGATAACCATCATGATTTAATGTACCATTGTAAAAAGAAGCATATTTGCATATAATAACCTAGGGAGGACCATCAGGGTGGTAGACAGTATGGGGAGTACCTTCTTGCTGTCTGATCTTAATTTTGAGGGGAGGGAAAACCAACTCGCATCAGGAGACATGCTCTCGTGATTGACTAATCCTGGACCATTGAGTGAGCCCCGTGTGGGTTCTCTTTGGAGGACCTTCATATCTGATGGTAACGACACTTCAGGGAGGTCCTTCACAACTTCTACTATAACTTCCATAATTTTTTAATGGAATGATAGGGTATTGACCCTTTATTAATATATTCTTGAGGGTGTCTAGAAACCCAACTTCTAACAGAGCAAGATCATGTATGTTCTCTTCATTTTTTAGTTTCCTTTGGCACATTTTATTTTTGAGAACTCTCTTGTGGGAAACCAGGGACATCTACTATTAGTAATGGACTTAATATACTGGTCCCTACCTTGTTGGGTTCTATGTTGTTGGCCGGATATGCCGAAAGTCATCTTGAATTTTGGTAGGGATATATTCCTGCCATGGAGTGGCCACCACATTGAACTGACGTCACCCAGTTGGAACAATTATTTGTTTCCAATCTAGTATTCTGTGTATCTCGGGATATTTCTGTCAACCCTCCATGACTGAAGAAGGGATGCATGACTACTCCATAGTGAAGAACTAATTTTGCGTGTGAGTTTTCTGTTCGAGGAAATTGTATTTTGGGGACCAATTTCTCGGGTTTTCTACCGATGAAATAATTCGTTGACATGTTTGGATGATATGGTAATGGATCGATGTATGATCATCAATAATTAACATGATTTGATAAGATACATATTGGCATGAATGGGTATGAAGGCCCATTCCGATATTGGAGTTTCAGTTTGTACCTGCTCAGGTGCTCCATGAGTTGCTAGTAGACCCTGGTAGTTCTCCTGTGCTGGGATAGATGAATGAGTTTTCCACTGGTTTTATTCTCTAGTTTCCACAATATTTTAATGGTGGATATCATATTCATGATAGGGGTCTTTCATTTCCTCACTTTCCACTGTTTTTGTCTCATGTGCATTGTATGCATCCACATGAATTTGACTATTCTCATATTTTCATTCAGCACAATTTGGATGGTGGGATTGATATACATCAGCAGGTATTTTTGCCTGCATGTAGCTGGTTACCGCCTTATTCAGATGACAATCTTGAAATGTGTTAGGAGGTATTTGTGCCTATGTGTAACTAGTTTCTTCTTTATTTAGTTGATGGGCTTCAAATGAGTTAGTAGGTATTTGTGCATGCCTGTATTTGGTTGTCGTTCTATTTGGTTGACGGGCTTCAAATGATTCAATTGGTATTTGTGCCTATGTGTACCTGATTACCTCCCTATTTTTTAGACGATCTCACTGTACAATGGAAGATATAATCATCTTCCTATTGTTTTCCACTCTGTCAACATGGAGGGACAGGCGAGCACTAGAATAAATGTGCATGTTTTTGTATTTTTCCATCCTAATACATAACAAAAAAAGACTCCCAAGACCTTAATAGTTTAGTGGATTTTGAAACTCGGAACATTATCTTCTAGTCATGGTGAAAGATCTTAAACATCTTCCATTAAGATATCCCCCTTTTTTTCTTACCTAAAACCATTTTTTATATCCTGTGGAAAAGAAATCATACAAAAGTGATCTGAAATGCTTAGTAAGGGTAAGAATGAAGAAATTAAAACAAACCATATATATTTGAAGTTAAAAAACATGAACATAATGCTTAAACATCAAAATCTTGAGTTGTTAAATATGACATGGCAGTACGTAAGGAATAGATAATAAAGGAACAAAAATCATGATAAAATACCATGAGAATAAAACATGTAATTGTGGAAAACCATTAAGCACATGATATTATTTCCATAGTAGCCAAGGAATTGCTTCCAAGACCATCATAGTGGACAAAGTCCATTATTGAACCAGGTTTACATTCCGTTCCAGCCCTGTATTACTGAACCATATTTACTTTCCATTCCAGCCATGTTTATATCATGAGAAACAAATCTTTACCCAATTCATTATAGGGAAATATAGGTCCCATAAATCTCATAATGAAATCATTCTTACATGTGCCACAAAATAAACATAAATCATTCATCATTATGAAAATAATAACATGGGTTTCATAAACATCATCCCCTCATAGAATAATCCATCTAAAACAAATGGATATCATTTCATCATAAGGAAAATCAAACCATATAAATAATAAAGTCATTATTCATGAAACATATCTATATTAAAGAATGTCATCTTAGATGGAAAATATTTTTTTAAAAACACTTGAAATGAATTCTTGAGGAAAATATTTATTCTTCTTAAAAAATATTTTCTTTTCTCAAAATGATATGAAATTTTAACAGAAAAGAATTTCCTTTAAAATAATCATGAAATATTTTAGAGGAATCTTCATATAAATAATGCATTATGAAACTATAAAAATCTATTCATGCCTTATATGTTAAAAAAACATTCCCCTCGTACTTTTGTCGGAAAATGTCAAAATGTACCTCGTATGGTAAAAAAATATATTCCTTCTATACCATTAGGTAAAAGTCAAAAAAGGGTAAAAAATGACTTTAAACATACTTGGAAGAATATTAAAAATTTTTTGAAAACATTTTCAGAAACATGGACATGGATGATAAACATAACCACGGTAAATAAATATGAATAAACCATCTCAGATAAAAATGAGATTAGAATAATTATCCCTTACCTTATGTCCAATTTCTTCCGTATGTGTTAGAGAATCATGTAAAGTGGGATTAAAAATATTATTAACTTGTAACAGAACCATAATAATATTTATTATATCATATATCATTCACTTAAGACTTTGTATTACCCGTTCATTTGTCAATTGAATGTTAAAGCAGTGTTTTGGTTAAAATTGTTTCTTTTATCATACATGTTTTTACTTGTAATTATTCACATAATTTATTAGACAATGATTAATTAATTGCAGAATGTATAACATTATTTATATATAATATATATTCAGCATATAGATATATATAGTAGAGCGATAAATGAAATGAAATACACCGTTCATAGAGATGGTAGGTCGTACGTATGCATGAACACTATTCTCGTTTAATTATTAAATTTAATGGAAGTAAGTAAATAACATATACATAAACATAGTATCATTATTATGTCATATATTTCATTATTATTTATTATATATACTTTATAATCATTCTATAATGGTTAACATGGTGAATGAATCTTATCGCTTCGTGGGGACGGTAATCCGTACGTACACATGAGAGATGATATCATTCCCATAATTATTTAATGGAATTTGAGTGGATGATATAATATATTCGAGTCAGTATCATGTTATAATAATCATATATATTTATTATTTCCACCGTTATACCCATCCATGTAAGGTGGCGTTAGAAAAAAAGATTACACCACAGCGTGTAGACGGTATTTCGTACGTTGGCACACTCAGTGATTTCATTTTTTGTAGGATGTATAAAAGGTAAAATAGAGTTGTTTCATATTTATACTAACATATCAGAATATTAATGATACTTATTTTTTTACTTTATAATGATACAACTAATGAAGAGGAAGTAGAAGAAGAAATAAATTTTAAATAATTGCCAGAAGAGATTACCTCTTCCTCGACGTGCCTCTTTTAAACGTCATCTTAGTGCACTAGTGCTGGCCTTTTTAGAAGACCATAACCTGTTTAATATAACTTGAGATGTTTATAAAAATAATTGGCAGGTGTTGTCCGATATTGAAGGCTCAAAATTTAGTAAAGAGGAGAGGGAAGTAGGTTCCATTATATAGGAGATGAGAGGAGCACTTTCAGAATCCTCGAAAATAATAATTTATAATAAACTCAAACCCCACATAAAAACCTCAAAAATGACTCAAATTTGTATTTTAGATATTATAGGGTTGTAATTTCATCATCCAATTAAATTTAGACATGTTTTAATTTTATTTTAAACCTTATCATTTTGATTTATCCTTATTTAATCTATTTAATTTTATTTGTGGTAATAATGTTATAAATTTTAAATGGTTATAAATAATTAATTATGTGTTGTTAATTGTATAAATTTTGATAATTTATGACATGGTAGACCATATTAATTTTAATTTGTAATTTTTAAAAATATTCAGGATTTTTAAACAATTTAATAATATGTAATTTTCATAAAATTTCAATAGTGTCAATTTTGACACAATTCATTTATTTGAATTTAAATAAAATCCACAATGAATATATTTTCGAAAAAAAAACATTATAATATATTCCTAAAAATTCATGTTCATCTAGAAAATTATTGTAGAACATTAATTAGTTCATATAATATATATTTGAATACTTTTAAAATCATTTATTTGATAATTTCTCTTAATAAAATACCTACTACAACATTTTTTTATAATTATTTGATATACTTATTATTGAATAAATTTTAAAAATAAAATATTATAATGAATATACATCAAATATATTTTATAATAATACTTTTAGTCGATTTTATCTTTTAAGAAACATAACTTTTAAAATGTTATATTTATTAAATTACGAAGATGACAACATTGAAATCATTTAAAATAAAATAATATAAATGTCATAATATGTTTTATAAGGCTCCAAATGGTCCACAAGTAAAGACTTGGATGATTATGGTGTAGATATACTATACCAAAATGTTTTTGTCATGTGTTTGGGCTTTTTGATGGGTATTAATATTTATGAAAAACTATATTTTTTATTTTTCACTAAATAAATAATTTTTGCATCATTAATGTATAATCTATTAAGGTAATTATATATAACTTAAAAATTAAAAATAAATTACCATGGTAAATAAAAAAAAATTATATTTCAAATGAGTATTTATAATCGAATTTATATTCATTATAGGCTTATATTAAAAATACTTTAATTATGAAAGTTATAGTGAGACATATTTCACTTTCTTTAAATAGAATAAATTAATGGTCTTAATCACAGCCATGTGGTTTAAAAAAGATACCATTTCCACCAAATTATATATTTAGGGAGAAATATAATCATCCAATTATATTAATACAAGTTTTAGGGTAATTTTATAATATTAATTTTACCCTTAATTACTTGATTTACCTTTAACTACAGTAAATAAAAATGACTATAGTTACTATTAATAATGTCTAAAAATAAAATGTATACTATTAACATAATTTTTCCCTACTGATTGCAAATATGGAATCCATTTTTCCAAATTCAAAACATAGAAGTTGCAGTATGTAATTTAAAATTAATCTCACAGTTGAGAAAACGTGTTCTAAAAGTTAAAATATTGCAAAACATTGAAATATTTTTACCTATGAATTAAATGTAAAATTAATGATAATGGAATACATAATATTAAATAGAAAAAATATATTCTATATATACTTTAAAACTATTCAATATTATAATTTAACCATATAAATTATCTTGATGAAAAAAGTTGTGTTTAATTAAAATTTATCTTGTATTTAATAATCATCAAAATATGAAAGTTAACAGAAAAATATTAAAAAATAATAAAAAGAAAATTTTTATATACTTATTACAATGATTAAGTTTATTTTGTCAAATTGAATTCATAAACGTGTCAAAAACAAGATATACAGTGGGTGCGCCATCAAAAGGTAGCAAAACTGCATTTTTTGAAAAACACTTATTTTACCCGAAAAATTTATTTCGTTCTCAAACCATATTCAAGAATATGTGTATGATGAATTATAATTTTATAAAATTAATTTCTTTGAATACTATTCATAACAGATAGTTCATAATAATATTATAACAATATATCGTTGATTAGTGAAACTCGGTATTGTGTACAACACACGCTATTGAGGAAGGTCACTCTTGTGTGAAACACAAGCCAAGAATAGTGGTGCATATACTATAAGGTAATAAAGTGTTGCATAAAGATCACATTAATCATGGTGTAGCGTATAACACAAGACATCAATAAAATTAAAAATAATATTTCTCATTAAATTTCAGGGTGTTATAGTTTCTTCTCAGGAACTAGGGTGATATCATTTTCTTGATTATATATTGACCACCCTAGGGGGAATCCATTGGGGCCCAGGTCTCCTGGATGTTGGTAGATTCCCTCGGTATAAATTCATCTTAGGAGGGAGGGGGATGGTCTTCCAATGTCGGTGGCGATGTTCTCTAGCGGGTGCTCATGAGTAGGACCCCTGTGTAGTTGAGATGAGGTTTCAACATTGAAATCATCTACCTCCATATGGTTAGGGAGGTACTCGTTATCACATTCTAGGGACATGATTCTGAAATGGTTGAAGATGACCACTAAGGTCACCATGTGCTGGGGTGCCGGTCATAGCTTAATAGGTGGATGGTGGAACATTACAAATTGGAGGGCTTGACTCACAACCTCTAGGTTCCGGATAGTACACATTAAGTGGTACAATTTTATTAGCTTGTTGTATACCCAACATTGAATATGTTGGGTAGGCAAGGGAGTCCTCCTCGTTGGGGCCCTGACCACCTATTAGTTCACTGATGCATGTGTCTACATTGATCATCGGGATGTCATTTGGATTTATGGTCACTCTATGGGAAACTACAATATATATATACTACATGTAGATCACAAGACCTCTTCAAATTATAATTATTTTAAACACATGTGTATCTGATGATTCAAATTGGCCCCCCTTCCCCTTTCTTTTTTTGTAGTGTGGTGAAGGGGCTTGGGTAGGGTAAGACCACCACCTGGGTTAAAGATTCAAGTTGGGTTCACCATTTTTGTTCTACCACTGAGGTGTCAAATTTCCCACGTATCGAAGTGGAAATAATTGTCCGACTCACAATGACCATTTGTCTTTTATCATTTGGGTAGAAACACCACCAAAATTGAGAATTCATGTCGGGTTCACCATTTTTGTTTCCCATTTGAGGTGGCACATTCCACGTATACTAGGGAAAAAAATAGGCTGACGTGCAATTTTATTTTTTAATTTATCATTGGGGTAGAAACATTACATTGATAAAGGATTCACTTCAGGTTCCCCTTTTTTGTTCCGCCTTCGAGGGGGGGAATTTTGTGCGTAGGAGGGAAAAAAATTGGAAGAAATCTAATTCCCTTTTATCTTTTATCATTGAGGTATAATCTCCCCATTGATAAAAAATTATGGTTGGGTTCTCCATTTTTGTTCTGCTTCTAATGTGGCATATTTTGGGTGATGGTGAAATTGTCTAACGAGGATCATCACCCATCACTTTTTCTGGAGATGGCTTCTTATCAAATTAACTATTTCTTTTGTTTTAACCCATTCTACATCATTATTCTTTAATATAATGTTTCATTAACATCACTGGGGCTTGTAAATTCACCATTTTTTCATTGCAAAGGAGATTCCATAGTTAGTCGGTCCCAATGGTTGATTGTGTGGGGGTCAAGTACATTTGTAATCAGTCCTCCTCAAAAATAACGTCCCCAGATGGTCTCCAATGGGTTTATTCATAGATCCAGAAACACCCAATGACCCTGTTATACATTATTCTTGGACCTACCTTCCAAAGGCAGGCACTCCTTGGACAATTATTTGGCCAACAACAGTTAAAGACTCCATTGGTGGAGAGGATGGGAAGTTAGGCTCACCGCACCTTTCCAGGGGAAGATTATTGCATATTTCCAGAATATCTTATAGATTAAAGTAATTTTCATATGCTCATGAATCCTTGGATTATTCTAGAAGAGTGTCGCCATGGGATACATCTAGTTCAAGGGATCGTCGTAAGCAGACATGTATTTAATGCTACGGAGGTACTACTTACATGAGCCACAAAATAAGGTGCTCATGATTTTATTTTCATCCAGGGGGACAGAAGGAGACATGATGTTGGGATAGGACCCATAATATGTGTTTTCTACATATCCTAGGATAGGAATCAAATCTCGTATAGTTCGGAATTATGTGGGACATACACATGAAAGCTACCCATTAGGGGGACATGGTTGGGTGAACCTATTGGGATGGACACCCTTTCAAGTTGAGGCCTTCTGGTAGGGGTCCTATGTATTTTAGATGGATCACAAATCAATGTTATAATTGTTATGATTTGTGTGGGGATTACGCATGGGAGATTCCCATTTAATAGATATTATTGGGTGGACCCTTTTGGATGGGAACCCTTTTGAGCTCGGGCCATCTCGTAGGCCTCTTACGTATCCTGATTTGGTTAGGAATCAGATTTCTCATAGTTCAGATTTTTGTGGATGTTATAATCATCACAAATATCTAGGATCACATGAGTCATGCTCGGTTTGAGAAACAATAGGATGTGAGAGATACAACCAACAACATGATTCCTCTCGTGTTTGTCTGAGAGAGAGAGGGCCTTGGACAAAAGAGGCTAGGGCCACGGTGGGTGAGGGAACAGATCCATGAACCATTCAATGTAAAATGAAAATGAAATTCATGTTGCTCAGCCTCTTAAAATTTGGGACTTACCACTTTGGTATTTCCCCAAAAAAAGTTCCGGGAAGGGGAGAAGTTGTGTACCCTTCAAAGGAGAAGCGAACATAACTGTTTCAAGTGTTCACTGTTCCTCATTGAATCAAAAAGAATGTGATCACCCTTAATCCCTTGAATTGGGAGGTTCACATTGGAATTCCAAGGTTGGACTCTAGGTTACCATGGGAACGTAGACACACAGACATTCCTGAAGTCGGAAATGATTTAGGGAGATCTTTTACGACTCTTCTTTTCATGGGAATGTAGACTCAATGGGTCATGCTGATTCACACAATGGTCTGATGATATGAGTTCAATACCTTTAGAGGATTCTTTTTTCTAATTCAGGAGGACTGGTTCATGTAAGTATTATGGATCACTAGATGGTAATGGAGGGTTGAGGTTAGAATTTGTTGAAATAATACCAAAAACTATCCAATTCTAAATACTAGTTTCTTATAAGGGATGAGGGAGTCTCCTTATACCGTAGTGATATGAAGGAAGTGGGGCCATCCGCATACCTATGTGGTATACAGGCATGGATATAGACTACCTCATACTATATTGGTTTATGTAGCATCACAACACTTTGGGTTCCATCCACGTACTGATGTAGGACATGATGCCGAGTTGAGTTTTCCTAGTGGTACTCTATGTATAGAAGCATATTGATGGAGGTCCCGGAGGATTATCATTTGTAGGGAATTCTACCATGAGATGTCTGTGGTTCAAATTTCACCAATTAGGTTTGCAGTTCTATTATTATTATTAAATTATTCTATAGTATGGTTTTCTCTCGGCTGTACCTATAGAGTGTGTGGTTCAGTATTCAGGATATTCTAATGATTTAAGACTGAAGCCAGAATCTTCTCTGGGTTCTTTCTTCCAACATCTGGGTTCCCTTCAATATTAAATAAACCATATCATTATCTAACCTGTTCAATTCATTATGTGATAATTTTATAGAGAATTGGGGAAAAACATATCTATGGGAACGCAAGACCATTTTTGGAATCCCATGAAAAGATATCTCGACGTACGAAAGACTCAAGAAACATGGGTTTTTAGAGGACAATGTTAACAATAATGTTTTGAGGAATTCTGCCTTCTTGCTTTTTCCACGAAGTGCTAATTTTTCATATTAGTATGTGTATGGCCTTTGTGCGGTGGATTCTGCTAACAACATGGTTCACGGTCCGTTGGGTTTGTTGGCCATCGCTCTGCGGGCCAACACCTCACAGATCATTCTGCATACCTAGTGGTTCACAATCCAGGTGGTCTACAAACCATTCCCGGTGCTGGTATGTGGGCCACGTGAAATTCATTGAAACATGAATTATTTCAAGTCTCTTCTGAAATATGCATCTTAATTTGAGTCCATTCACATTTCCAGACTTTTAGGAATACTTTATTTCTTCTGGAAACTGATTATGGAGGTATTTCCTTCCCTTTTCAAAATTGTTAGGGCCCTACATTTACCCTGATTGATTAAAATGCTATGAAATTATTTTAATACAATTACATCCAAATTCCAACCTAAAAATTTCATAATATTACATTGACATTCAGGTCACCCTAAATCAATCTTGATTTAATCATGGTTTCTTTGGTTTGTTTCTATTATACATATTATCATTATTCTTGACAATAACAACCCCTTCCTTTCAACCTCAAAAGAGAATATTCTTAACCTAAGCATATATCCCACATGTTTCAAAACAGGTGTTTAGTTATGCCTCTTTTTGGTGAACTAGGTGAGAATTTCGTTAATACCCAACATTTTCTTTTTTATGTTATTTACTATAGGTACATATATTCCTAAACATACATTTACTACAAGTTCCAATATTGAAAGAAAATCACCCAATCCCTATTTTAACAATCATGTAAGATGCTCTATTTGACATATAAATATACCCTTTAATTTTCATCGGGGTTTCCCTAATGTTCTATCATTCTATCCTCATAATAATTTATCCCATTCTCAAAAACAAATAAATCTTAATTTTAATCCAACTATATCAACCAAATATTGAAATGGATTTATTTTTCACAATTTATAGATGGTAAAATATTTATCTCATAAATAATATAGATGGTAAAATATTTATCTCAACTTAATGACCAACTTTGGGAAATGTTTTTATAAGATATACCCTATGGAGGACCTTCAAGGTGGGATACGGTGATGGTGGATGTTTTTACTACTTGGTGTCACATAGAAGAGGACCTTCTCAATGACTGTTGTGATGGTGTAGACTACTGGCACAGATTGATACCTAGTAGCATGGAGAAATTCTATAGTGTACATCTAGGGGAGGGCCTTCAGGATGTACTACAAAGAGGGGATGAAATTCTTGTTGGATGATGTTACAATGGGTAGAGACTTCACAAAAACTGGCATTGTGGGTAGGGCCTTTTCAATGATTGTCTCCATGAAGAGGATAACCATCATGATTTAATGTACCACTGTAAAAAGAAGCATATTTGCAGATAATAACCTAGGGAGGACCATCAGGGTGGTAGACAGTATGGAGAGTACCTTCTTGCTGTCTGATCTTAATTTTGAGGGGAGGGAAAACCAACTCGCATCAGGAGACATGCTCTCGTGATTGACCAATCCTGGACCATTGAGTGAGCCCCGTGTGGGTTCTCTTTGGAGGACCTTCATATCTGATGGTAACGACACTTCAGGGAGGTCCTTCACAACTTCTACTATAACTTCCATAATTTTTTAATGGAATGATAGGGTACTGACCCTTTATTAATATATTCTTGAGGGTGTCTAGAAACCCAACTTCTAATAGAGCAAGATCATGTATGTTCTCTTCATTTTTTAGTTTCCTTTGGCACATTTTATTTTTGAGAACACTCTTGTGGGAAACCAGGGACATCTACTATTGGTAATGGCCTTAATATACTGGTCCCTACCTTGTTGGGTTCTATGTTGTTGGCCGGATATGCCAAAAGTCATCTTGAATTTTGGTAGGGATATATTCCTGCCATGGAGTGGCCACCACATTGAACTGACGTCACCCAGTTGGAACAATTATTTGTTTCCAATCTAGTATTCTGTGTATCTCGGGATATTTTTGTCAACCCTCCATGACTGAAGAAGGGATGCATGACTACTCCATAGTGAAGAACTAATTTTGCGTGTGAGTTTTCTGTTCGAGGAAATTGTATTTTGGGGACGAATTTCTCGGGTTTTCTACCGATGAAATAATTCGTTGACTTGTTTGGATGATATGGTAATGGGTCGATGTATGATCATCAATAATTAACATGATTTGATAAGATACATATTGGAATGAATGGGTATGATGGCCCATTCCGATATTGGAGTTTCAGTTTGTACCTACTCAGGTGCTCCATGAGTTGCTAGTAGACACTGGTAGTTCTCCTGTGCTGGGACAGATGAATGAGTTTTCCACTGGTTTTATTCTCTAGTTTCCACAATATTTTAATGGTGGATATCATATTCATGATAGGGGTCTTTCATTTCCTCACATTCCACTGTTTTTGTCTCATGTGCATTGTATGCATCCACATGAATTTGACTATTCTCATATTTTCATTCAGCACAATTTGGATGGTGGGATTGATATACATCAGCAGGTATTTTTGCCTGCATGTAGCTGGTTACCGCCTTATTCAGATGAAAAGCTTGAAATGTGTTAGGAGGTATTTGTGCCTATGTGTAACTAGTTTCTTCTTTATTTAGTTGATGGGATTCAAATGAGTTAGTAGGTATTTGTGCATGCCTGTATTTGGTTGTCGTTCTATTTGGTTGACGGCTTCAAATGATTCAATTGGTATTTGTGCCTATGTGTACCTGATTACCTCCCTATTTTTTAGACGATCTCACTATACAATGGAAGATATAATCATCTTCCTATTGTTTTCCACTCTGTCAACATAGAGGGACAGGCGAGCACTAGAATAAATGTGCATGTTTTTGTATTGTGCCATCCTAATACATAACAAAAACTGACTCCCAAGACCTTAATAGTTTAGTGGATTTTGAAACTCGGAACATTATCTTCTAGTCATGGTGAAAGATCTTCAACATCTTCCATTAAGCTATCCCCCTTTTTTTCTTACCTAAAACCATTTTTTATATCCTGTGGAAAAGAAAACATACAAAGGTGATCTGAAATGCTCAGTAAGGGTAAGAATGAAGAAAATAAAACAAACCATATATATTTGAAGTTAAAAAACATGAACATAATGCTTAAACATCAAAATCTTGAGTTGTTAAATATGACATGGCAGTACGTAAGGAATAGATAATAAAGGAACAACAATCATGATAAAATACCATGAGAATAAAACATGTAATTGTGGAAAACCATTAAGCACATGATATTATTTCCATAGTAGCCAAGGAATTGCTTCCAAGACCATCATAGTGGACAAAGTCCATTATTTAACCAGGTTTACATTCCGTTCCAGCCCTGTATTACTGAACCATATTTACTTTCCATTCCAGCAATGTTTATATCATGAGAAACAAATCTTTACCCAATTCATTATAGGGATATATAGGTCCCATAAATCTCATAATGAAATCATTCTTACATGTGCCACAAAATAAACATAAATCATTCATCATTATGAAAATAATAAAATGGGTTTCATAAACATCATCCCCTCATAGAATAATCCATCTAAAACAAATGGATATCATTTCATCATAAGGAAAATCAAACCATATAAATAATAAAGTCATTATTCATGAAACATATCTATATTAAAGAATGTCATCTTAGATGGAAAATATTTTTTTAAAAACACTTGAAATGAATTCTTGAGGAAAATATTTATTCTTCTTAAAAAATATTTTCTTTTCTCAAAATGATATGAAATTTTAAAAGAAAAGAATTTCCTTTAAAATAATCATGAAATATTTTAGAGGAATCTTCATATAAATAATGCATTATGAAACTATAAAAATCCATTCATGCCTTATAAGTTAAAAAAACATTCCCCTCGTACTTTTGTCAGAAAATGTCAAAATGTACCTCGTATGGTAAAAAAAAATATTCCTTCTATACCATTAGGTAAAAGTCAAAAAAGGGTAAAAAATGACTTTAAACATACTTGGAAGAATATTAAAAATTTTATGAAAACATTTTCAGAAACATGGACATGGATGATAAACATAACCACGGTAAATAAATATGAATAAACCATCTCAGATAAAAATGAGATTAGAATAATTATCCCTTACCATATGTCCAATTTCTTCCGTATGTGTTAGAGAATCATGTAAAGTGGGATTAAAAATATTATTAACTTGTAACAGAACCATAATAATATTTATTATATCATATATCATTCACTTAAGACTTTGTATTACCCATTCATTTGTCAATTGAATGTTAAAGCAGTGTTTTGGTTAAAATTGTTTCTTTTATCATACATGTTTTTACTTGTAATTATTCACATAATTTCTTAGACAATGATTAATTAATTGCAGAATGTATAACATTATTTATATATAATATATATTCAGCATATAGATATATATAGTAGAGCGATAAATGAAATGAAATACACCGTTCATAGAGACGGTAGGTCGTACGTATGCATGAACACTATTCTCGTTTAATTATTAAATTTAATGGAAGTAAGTAAATAACATATACATAAACATAGTATCATTATTATGTCATATATTTCATTATTATTTATTATATATACTTTATAATCATTCTATAATGGTTAACATGGTGAATGAATCTTATCGCTTCGTGGGGACGGTAATCCGTACGTACGCATGAGAGATGATATCATTCCCATAATTATTTAATGGAATTTGAGTGGATGATATAATATATTCGAGTCAGTATCATGTTATAATAATCATATATATTTATTATTTCCACCATTATACCCATCCATGTAAGGTGGCGTTAGAAAAAAAGATTACACCACAGCGTGTAGACGGTATTTCGTACGTTGGCACACTCAGTGATTTCATTTTTCGTAGGATGTATAAAAGGTAAAATAGAGTTGTTTCATATTTATACTAACATATCATAATATTAATGATACTGATTTTATTACTTTATAATGATACAACTAATGAAGAGGAAGTAGAAGAAGAAATAAATTTGAAATAATTGCCAGAAGAGATTACCTCTTCCTCGACGTGCCTCTTTTAAACGTCATCTTAGTGCACTAGTGTTGGCCTTTTTAGAAGACCATAACCTATTTAATATAACTTGAGATGTTTATAAAAATAATTGGCAGGTGTTGGCTGATATTGAAGGCTCAAAATTTAGTAAAGAGGAGAGGGAAGTAGGTTCCATTATATAGGAGATGAGAGGAGCACTTTCAGAATCCTCGAAAATAATAATTTATAATAAACTCAAACCCCACATAAAAACCTCAAAAATGACTCAAATTTGTATTTTAGATATTATAGGGTTGTAATTTCATCATCCAATTAAATTTAGACATGTTTTAATTTTATTTTAAACCTTATCATTTTGATTTATCCTTATTTAATCTATTTAATTTTATTTGTGGTAATAATGTTATAAATTTTAAATGGTTATAAATACTTAATTATGTGTTGTTAATTGTACAAATTTTGATAATTTATGACATGGTAGACCATATTAATTTTAATTTGTAATTTTTAAAAATATTCAGGATTTTTAAACAATTTAATAATATGTAATTTTCATAAAATTTCAATAGTGTCAATTTTGACACAATTCATTTATTTGAATTTAAATAAAATCCACAATGAATATATTTTTGAAAAAAAACATTATAATATATTCCTAAAAAGTCATGTTCATCTAGAAAATTATTGTAGAACATTAATTAGTTCATATAATATTTATTTGAATACTTTTAAAATCATTTATTTGATAATTTCTCTTAATAAAATAACTACTACAACATTTTTTTATAATTATTTGATATACTTATTATTGAATAAAATTTAAAAATAAAATATTATAATGAATATAAATCAAATATATTTCATAATAATACTTTTAGTCGATTTTATCTTTTAAGAAACATAACTTTTAAAATGTTATATTTATTAAATTATGAAGATGACAACATTGAAATCATTTAAAATAAAATAATATAAATGTCATAATATGTTTTATAAGGCTCCAAATGGTCCACAAGTAATGACTTGGATGATTATGGTGTAGATATACTATACCAAAATGTTTTTGTCATGTGTTTGGGCTTTTTGATGGGTATTAATATTTATGAAAAACTATATTTTTTATTTTTCACTAAATAAATAATTTTTGCATCATTAATGTATAATCTATTAAGGTAATTATATATAACATAAAAATTAAAAATAAATTACCATGGTAAATAAAAAAAATTATATTTCAAATGAGTATTTATAATCGAATTTATATTCATTATAGGCTTATATTAAAAATACTTTAATTATGAAAGTTATAGTGAGACATATTTCACTTTCTTTAAATAGAATTAATTAAAGGTCTTAATCACAGCCATGTGGTTTAAAAAAGATACCATTTCCACCAAATTATATATTTAGGGAGAAATATAATCATCCAATTATATTAATACAAGTTTTAGGTTAATTTTATAATATTAATTTTACCCTTAATTACTTGATTTACCTTTAACTACAGTAAATAAAAATTACCGTAGTTACTATTAATAATGTCTAAAAATAAAATGTATACTATTAACATAATTTGTCCCTACTGATTGCAAATATGGAATCCATTTTTCCAAATTCAAAACATAGAAGTTGCAGTATGTAATTTAAAATTAATCTCGCAGTTGAGAAAACGTGTTCTAAAAGTTAAAATATTGCAAAACATTGAAATATTTTTACCTATGAATTAAATGTAAAATTAATGATAATGGAATACATAATATTAAATAGAAAAAATATATTCTATATATACTTTAAAACTATTCAATATTATAATTTAACCATATAAATTATCTTGATGAAAAAAGTTGTGTTTAATTAAAATTTATCTTGTATTTAATAATCATCAAAATATGAAAGTTAACAGAAAAATATTAAAAAATAATAAAAAGAAAATTTTTATATACTTATTACAATGATTAACTTTATTTTGTCAAATTGAATTCATAAACGTGTCAAAAACAAGATATACAGTGGGTGCACCATCAAAAGGTAGCAAAACTGCATTTTTTGAAAAACACTTATTTTACCCGAAAAATTTATTTCGATCTCAAACCATATTCAAGAATATGTGTATGATGAATTATAATTTTATAAAATTAATTTTTTTGAATACTATTCATAACAGATAGTTCATAATAATATTATAACAATATATCGTTGATTAGTGAAACTCGGTATTGTGTACAACACACGCTATTAAGGAAGGTCACTCTTGTGTGAAACACAAGCCAAGAATAGTGTTGCATATACTATAAGCTAATAAAGTGTTGCATAAAGATCACATTAATCATGGTGTAGCGTATAACACAAGACATCAATAAAATTAAAAATAATATTTCTCATTAAATTTCAGGGTGTTATAGTTTCTTCTCAGGAACTAGGGTGATATCATTTTCTTGATTATATATTGACCACCCTAGGGGGAATCCATTGGGGCCCAGGTCTCCTGGAATTTGGTAGATTCCCTCGGTATAAATTCATCTTAGGAGGGAGGGGGATGGTCTTCCAATGTCGGTGGCGATGTTCTCTAGCGGGTGCTCATGAGTAGGACCCCTGTGTAGTTGAGATGAGGTTTCAACATTGAAATCATCTACCTCCATATGGTTAGGGAGGTACTCGTTATCACATTCTAGGGACATGATCCTGAAATGGTTGAAGATGACCACTAAGGTCACCATGTGCTGGGGTGCCGGTCATAGCTGAAGAGGTGGATGATGGAACATTACAAATTGGAGGGCTTGACTCACAACCTCTAGGTTCCGGATAGTACACATTAAGTGGTACAATTTTATTAGCTTGTTGTATACCCAACATTGAATATGTTGGGTAGGCAAGGGATTCCTCCTCGTTGGGGCCCTGACCACCTATTAGATCACTGATGCATGTGTCTACATTGATCATCGGGATGTCATTTGGATTTATGGTCACTCTATGGGAAACTACAATATATATATACGACATGTAGATCACAAGACCTCTTCAAATTATAATTATTTTAAACACATGTGTATCTGATGATTCAAATTGGCCCCCCTTCCCCTTTCTTTTTTTGTAGTGTGGTGAAGGGGCTTGGGTAGGGTAAGACCGCCACCTGGGTTAAAGATTCAAGTTGGGTTCACCATTTTTGTTCTACCACTGAGGTGTCAAATTTCCCACGTATCGAAGTGAAAATAATTGTCCGACTCACAATGACCTTTTGTCTTTTATCATTTGGGTAGAAACACCACCAAGATTGAGAATTCATGTCGGGTTCACCATTTTTGTTTCCCATTTGAGGTGGCACATTCCACGTATACTAGGGAAAAAAATAGGCTGACGTGCAATTTTATTTTTTAATTTATCATTGGGGTAGAAACATTACATTGATAAAGGATTCACTTCAGGTTCCCCTTTTTTGTTCTGCCTTCGAGGGGGGGAATTTTGTGTGTAGGAGGGAAAAAAATTGGAAGAAATCTAATTCTCTTTTATCTTTTATCATTGAGGTATAATCTCCCCATTGATAAAAAATTATGGTTGGGTTCTCCATTTTTGTTCTGCTTCTAATGTGGCATATTTTGGGTGATGGTGAAATTGTCTAACGAGGATCATCACCCATCACTTTTTCTGGAGATGGCTTCTTATCAAATTAACTATTTCTTTTGTTTTAACCCATTCTACATCATTATTCTTTAATATAATATTTCATTAACATCACTGGGGCTTGTAAATTCACCATTTTTTCATTGCAAAGGAGATTCCATAGTTAGTCGGTCCTAATGGTTGATTGTGTGGGGGTCAAGTACATTTGTAATCAGTCCTCCTCAAAAATAACGTCCCCAGATGGTCTCCAATGGGTTTATTCATAGATCCAGAAACACCCAATGACCCTGTTATACATTATTCTTGGACCTACCTTCCAAATGCAGGCACTCATTGGACAATTATTTGGCCAACAACAGTTAAAGACTCCATTGGTGGAGAGGATGGGAAGTTAGGCTCACCGCACCTTTCCAGGGGAAGATTATTGCATATTTCCGGAATATCTTATAGATTAAAGTAATTTTCATATGCTCATGAATCCTTGGTTTATTCTAGAAGAGTGTCGCCATGGGATACATCTAGTTCAGAGGATCGTCGTAAGCAGACATGTATTTAATGCTACGGAGGTACTACTTACATGAGCCACAAAATAAGGTGCTCATGATTTTATTTTCATCCAGGGGGACAGAAGGTGACATGATGTTGGGATAGGACCCATAATATGTGTTTCCTACATATCCTAGGATAGGAATCAAATCCCGTATAGTTCGGAATTATGTGGGACATACACATGAAAGCTACCCATTAGGGGGACATGGTTGGGTGAACCTATTGGGATGGACACCCTTTCAAGTTGAGGCCTTCTGGTAGGGGTCCTATGTATTTTAGATGGATCACAAATCAATGTTATAATTGTTATGATTTGTGTGGGGATTACGCATGGGAGATTCCCATTTAATAAGTATTATTGGGTGAACCCTTTTGGATGGGAACCCTTTTGAGCTCGGGCCATCTCGTAGGCCTCTTACGTATCCTGATTTGGTTAGGAATCAGATTTCTCATAGTTCAGATTTTTGTGGATGTTATAATCATCACAAATATCTAGGATCACATGAGTCATGCTCGGTTTGAGAAACAATAGGATGTGAGAGATACCACCAACAACATGATTCCTCTCGTGTTTGTCTGAGAGAGAGAGGGCCTTGGACAAAAGAGGCTAGGGCCACGGTGGGTGAGGGAACATATCCATGAACCATTCAATGTAAAATGACAATGAAATTCATGTTGCTCAGCCTCTTAAAATTTGGGACTTACCTCTTTGGTATTTCCCCAAAAAAAGTTCCGGGAAGGGGAGAAGTTGTGTCCCCTTCAAAGGAGAAGTGAACATAACTGTTTCAAGTGTTCACTGTTCCTCATTGAATCAAAAAGAATGTGATCACCCTTAATCCCTTGAATTGGGAGGTTCACATTGGAATTCCAAGGTTGGACTCTAGGTTACCATGGGAACGTAGACACACAGACATTCCTGAAGTCGGAAATGATTTAGGGAGATCCTTTACGACTCTTCTTTTCATGGGAATGTAGACTCAATGGGTCATGCTGATTCACCCAATGGTCTGATGATACGAGTTCAATACCATTAGAGGATTCTTTTTCCTAATTCAGGAGGACTGGTTCATGTAAGGATTATGGATCACTAGATGGTAATGGAGGGTTGAGGTTAGAATTTGATGAAATAATACCAAAAACTATCCAATTCTAAATACTAGTTTCTTATATGGGATGAGGGAGTCTCCTTATACCGTAGTGATATGAAGGAAGTGGGGCCATCCGCATACCTATGTGGTATACAGGCATGGATATAGACTACCTCATACCATATTGGTTTATGTAGCATCACAACACTTTGGGTTCCATCCACGTACTGATGTAGGACATGATGCCGAGTTGAGTTTTCATAGTGGTACTCTTTGTATAGAAGCATATTGATGGAGGTCCCGGAGGATTATCATTTGTAGGGAATTCTACCATGAGATGTCTGTGGTTCAAATTTCACCAATTAGGTTTGCAGTTCTATTATTATTATTAAATTATTCTATAGTATGGTTTTCTCTCGGCTGTACCTATAGAGTGTGTGGTTCAGTATTCAGGATATTCTAATGATTTAAGACTGAAGCCGGAATCTTCTCTGGGTTCTTTCTTCCAACATCTGGGTTCCCTTCAAGCTTAAATAAACCATATCATTGTCTAACCTGTTAAATTCATTATGTGATAATTTTATAGGGAATTGGGGAAAAACATATCTATGGGAACGCAAGACCATTTTTGGAATCCCATGAAAATATATCTCGACGTACGAAAGACTCAAGAAACATGGGTTTTTAGAGGACAATGTTAACAATAATGGTTTGAGGAATTCTGCCTTCTTGCTTTTTCCACGAAGTGCTAATTTTTCATGTTAGTATGTGTATGGACTTTGTGCGGTGGATTCTGCTAACAACATGGTTCACGGTCCGTTGGGTTTGTTGGCCATCGCTCTGCGGGCCAACACCTCACAGATCATTCTGCATACCTAGTGGTTCACCATCCAGGTGGTCTACAAACCATTCCCGGTGCTGGTATGTGGGCCACGTGAAATTCATTGAAACATGAATTATTTCAAGTCTCTTCTGAAATATGCATCTTAATTTGAGTCCATTCACATTTCCAGACTTTTAGGAATACTTTATTTCTTCTGGAAACTGATTATGGAGGTATTTCCTTCCCTTTTCAAAATTTTTAGGGCCCTACATTTACCCTGATTGATTAAAATGTTATGAAATTATTTTAATATAATTACATCCAAATTCCAACCTAAAAATTTCATAATATTACATTGACATTCAGGTCACCCTAAATCAATCTTGATTTAATCATGGTTTCTTTGGTTTGTTTCTATGATACATATTATCATTATTCTTGACAATAACAATCCCTTCCTTTCAACCTCAAAAGAGAATATGCTTAACCTAAGCATATATCCCACATGTTTCAAAACAGGTGTTTAGTTATGCCTCTTTTTGGTGAACTAGGTGAGAATTTCGTTAATACCCAACATTTTCTTTTTTATGTTATTTACTATAGGTACATATATTCCTAAACATACATTTACTACAAGTTCCAATTTTGAAAGAAAATCACCCAATCCCTATTTTAACAATCATGTAAGATGCTCTATTTGACATATAAATATACCCTTTAATTTTCATCAGGGTTTCCCTAATGTTCTATCATTCTATCCTCATAATAATTTATCACATTCTCAAAAACAAATAAATCTTAATTTTAATCCAACTATATCAACCAAATATTGAAATGGATTTATTTTTCACAATTTATAGATGGTAAAATATTTATCTCATAAATAATATCACAATGATAATAAATGACGATTTAGTGTCTTTGATTAATGGCTACAAATGAAACATATTTCACAACTGTTGTGAACATTTCTCCATTTTGGATTCACAATAGACTCCCTCCTATACTTTTTATATATTATACTCATCTTCATAACCTTGGGAAATATAAATATAAGAAAGGGATGATCTCACATACCCATTTAGACTTAAAATATGCGATAACAATCAAATATCATAAGTGTATATAAAATGATAATATAGGAATAATCCATATAAAAAATGAAATTAAATCAAATGAGGATTGGATAAAAAAATATGGAATACTATGTGGAATTACATAAATAATATTCGAAAGGATGTGAAAATATGAGTGAATTAACATAACCCCTGAGAGATTAATAAAGTCATGAGAATAAGTATAAAACTATGAAACATATTTCAATTTTTCTAGAAATATAAGTCTATGGAACATTATATTCATGAACCACAACATCAATAACCACTCTTATGAGAAAATAATAATCACCCATGAAAATTTAACTCACTATATATAATCACTAAATGAATGCATTAGATAATGATATAAGATACCAAAAATGATCGACCAAACTTATGAGTTACAATTAAAATCAATAACTTATAACTTCATAAAGTACACATGCATGTAAAATGGGTTTCAAGTAAACTAGGTGAGTTGGTGTTCGTCTAGCATGGGACTTAAGCTGAACGTTGATAGTTCTTATGTTGACGGATGTATTTGGGGAGGTGGTGTGGTAAGTGATGGGAGTGGAAGCATATTTCATTCTTTTTCTGCATTTTATGGGAGTGGGAATTCCATTCAAGATGAGGCTGGGGCAATGAATACAGGGATTATGTTGTGTGATCAAAGAATCATTGCTATTTATCAAATTGAAACTGATTCAACGATTACTCTCAATTCGATGGAGGGTAAGAATTCTACTCACTGGTCGATTTCTTATCTTATCAGAAAATGTAGGCGGTGGGTTGACAACAAGAAGACTCATCTTTCTCATACATGGCGTGATGGTAATAAAGTTGCGGACTATTTTGCATCCTTGATAGCGGCAGATCAAGGTAAAAATCTTTTTTGTTTCATCATATTCCTCAGATTTAACAGGAAGGAGTGGGAATAATTAGGGGAGATCAACTTGGTCTCCACTATTTTATACCACCTTAAATGGTTGTGTACCTTTCCTAAATCCATGTTTGCTTTGGGTGTTTTCTCCTTAAAAAAAATTCAGTTGGATGAATGTAAAATTTGTTTCATAAACCACAAAAATAAAAATCTATCATTTTTATAGTATAAATAACCAAAGGAAAGAAATTGGGATTCATTTAAAACGTTATAAACATACCATGGAAGGAAAATGAGTTTCATTTGGAATCACATAAGGAAATCATTAACAATAAAATTAATAATCATTACATAAAAAACCATTGGAAAGTAAATTTGAATCTAAATAATTCAAGTAACATTTTCGTTAATTAAATTTAATAATGGTAATAATGACTTAAGTATTTATAAATTATAGATAAATGTTACATGGTTACGTTAATAATTTCCCAAGATTAATCGATATCTGGGATCCAGACGGACCCCCTTAAATAAAATGAATACAAAATTGTGTATTCATAAAGGAAATACATTGGGTGAAAATTTTGGGTAATACATCATAGATGATTATTATACAAAAAAAGAAGGGATATATGATTCCTCTAAAATAAAATGAAATAAAATTGTATAACCATTTAAATATTACATATTTTTTAAATAGAATAATATCATTAACCAATAGTAATGTATTTCAATGGGAGTGGGTTTAGATGTAAACCATTTTTAGGAGTGTTTAGAAAAATCATTTTTGATATAGGAAACATCCATGATATTTTTAATCCAGGAACATATATAAAAAATAATGGAGAATAATAGTAAAAATTTGAAGACCATTAAATTTTAATTATATTTACACTTCAAAAAAATCCACATAGAAAATGAAAAACATTTATTTAAAGAATATAATGTACAAGAAAATTAAAAAAATCAATTATAAATATATTGATAAATAATTTTTCAAAATAATACAATGCATTAGGATATTGAAAAAGGGATGTTCTCTAGCCCAAAAATATATGGGGGTAAGTTACACTTATCCAAACAACTTGAATAAAATATGAGTCAAGGGATAACAAAATATGAAGTGAAATTATAAAACCCCACGAATATAAATATAAATTTATGACAATTTTAATAAATAATAAAATCTTCGTAGATGGATTTTGATTTAAAAACAATGTTGACTTGAATATAATATTTTCAATGAGAAACATATGGTTTTAGTAATATTTTGTTCACAAATAGTTTCAAGTCGGGAATATTTTTAATTAATAACAATTTAAATAAGGAACATGATTTGGATTGTAAATCCCCTTGAATATGGTATAATAAACACATTATTCAGTAATCAAACCATATTCAAGGTATGATGGTGCACATTAAGTAATAAGATTCATCTAATTAAATTTTATAAAAATAACCCCTTAGCCAATTTCCTCACTTAGTCGAATGTAATATAATATCTTATACAAAAAATAAATTGTTTAATCACCAATAATATAAGATATTTAATATAAATATAATTCTGTAAATGAGTTAAATATTAAAGCATCATTTCGAAAATTGAAAACAAATTTATGTACATATTTATATAATATTATCATAGTATTTTAGTTTTCATATGAATAATTGATATAATTTGAAATAATTTTTAAAATAGGTGTTCTGACCAACCCAAACATGAACATACAATGAATTTTGATATTATGAGGTAATTTTTATGACATGTAATTACAATAGTAGAATAATGATATAATTTAGTTTTTATTAGTGTGATATATTAGAACAATAATTTGTGTATAATAATCTGTAATGTAAATTAATATATTACATAATTTGAATTAAATATTTTCTTTTTTGTAATATTGATTTAAAAAATTGAATTATATATAATTGTCTCTCAATCATTTCATTAATAAGTTCTCTAATTATTAATTCCATAATCTTAATGATATTATAAAAATCATTTTTCCATTAAATCAATTATCTTGATCTTAAATATAATATAGAGGTGAAAAGAAAAATTAAAATCATTCATCTTATTGAGGTGGTAGTCAATAGGTGCACATGTTTGAATATTTGGTTTTACATAGAACAAAACCAATGAATAACATAATTTATCAGTTGAGGGTATTAACTAATTTATAGACATAATAATTGGTTATTAAATTCAACATTAGGAATAGATGTTCATGGTGGATAAGGAAAATAAAATATTTTTTTTGGTGAGTTGGTAGTTCGTACACACTTATTCGCTTTTTATAGGGAAAAAGGAAGGGTGATTAATTCCTATAAAAAAATTACAGTATCATAAAATAAAAACAAAGGAAATAATGTTACAATTTTTATATAGTGAGTTTTTTATGAAATAATAAACTCATATAAAATTAATAATAGAGGAAAAAAGAGTTAGAAATATATACCTTACTACTTAGGGTATCAACTTTATAAAGAGGGTTAATCATTCGGTGGATTGTGTTTTGAAAATATATGAATAATTTTATAGTGGATAATAGTGTTGAAGAATGTTTTGGGTATATTTTTGATGATATAGGGGGTTTTTGGTTTGAGGGGAATTTAAGAGTGTAGTTCCCCATTCATAAGTGAAATGGAGTTGAATTTTTGTAAATATCCAAAAATGTTTAGAAATTGAGTGTAAAAATTAAAGGAAAATGCCACCATATATGAGACATTAGAGGTATAAAAATAGATAAGGTTGACCTAAAGAATAAAATCTCATTTAAAAACATTTTTTACAATATAATTTCATTTACCTATTTGGTTACTCATTTTTCTATTAGGGGTTTCACTATAGTAACTAGTTTTTACTAAATTAATTTACCCTTTACGACTTAAAATAATAAATCCCTAATTATATAATTTGTGAATAATGATTTTAAATTTGAAACAAACTTGTTAATTCATTTTTTAAAAGTGATAAAAATCAATTTTAAAATACTCAATTTATAATGAATTAGAATCATTTCATAAAAATATTGCATAAATTCTCATATATTAAAAATACGTTTACAGATTAAAACCAACTACTTTTTATTATAGAAAATATAAAATATAATTATTCCATAAATCTTTTTTAGGAATTTATAATTAATACTTATATAAAAATAGTTTCCAAAAATTCATGTTATTTGTTAAAACTGTATTTATAACTATTCACTAAAAAACTATATTTTTAGAAAAATAAATATAATTATGGATAGAATGATTTTCACATTATAAAACTAAAAATAAGAACTAATTTTTGCCTAATATAGAAACTTAAAAATGTTAATTACGTTTTAATTGAATATATAATATATAAAGTCTTGGTTTTATTTTAAAATGTTGTTTTAAAAAATTATGTTCTAAAAATATTATTTCCTTTAAATTTTAAATTTTAATGATGTTAATATCTTTGTCAATATATAAAATATTTTATAAGTGTCCTAATTAATCTATTACGATAAAATATACAATACTTCAAAAAATAAATATTACTTGTATACTAAATATTCTTTGAAAAATACTATTAAAAATCACTTTTTATATTCTCAAATTTAGTTTTACTACTCAATTGATAATAAAACATTTATTTGATTTTTATTTACATATTTGTCACATAATTATTTAACAATAATATTATTTATCTATACATGTAACACACAGGCACAGACACATATACTTATATTGTTTTAATATGATATTTTCATTTCAATATGTGCTATATTATTTTAAATTTACTACTTAACTCTACACAGGTTTAGTATACCTACTAGATGTAAGAAAAGTTACTATATTTATGAAAAATATATATGAAATGACCATGTTTTCGGTGATGTATTATATATATATATATATATATTAACTAAATCATTTATACCATATTTCCCAATCAATTAAAATTCTGTTATAGAAGTAGATAAAAACATATTTTATAATTATAACTGCCTCGTTTTTAGAGTTAATATACTTCCTCAAAACATTGGTCATTATAGTTTGCACTAAAATATAGATGATATTGAGGAATATTAAGAAACAATGGAGATTATTATACTAAGAACAAGTAGACTCAATAAATTTCATGAATATTTATTTAAAATATAAAATGGGATGTACTATGTTAGCATTCAGTTATTTTTCTCAAAATAATTTAATGTATTGGACCATATATAATAGCTTAGGACACCTAAGACACTCTTGGAGGACCAGAGGAAGATATTTGACCTCATCTAAAAAATTAATGGTTGGATGTAATAATATGATATTATTGTATATCCCTAATATTATAAAAGTAAAATTTTTCTTGGTAGAATATATAAAATTAAAAACCAATCATTGAACATAACGTAATTTCTTAAGACTGATATTTTTTCAAGTAAATTCAATCCCTTTGATAGAATATTAAATAAGAAAACTGAATCTAAATAAACCATAAGAACCTAGAAATTAAATAAGTGGGAATTAAAAGGAGTAACTAAATTACAAAACTTATATGTATTATGAATGTATAAAATAAATTTAATTACAATTTTAATACTGTAAAAAATAAGCATCACTTAAAATTAAAATAAATGTTTTCCAAAAAACTATATTTTTCTTAAAAGTGGTTTACACCAATTTTGAAAGACTAATTTATAATTAATTTTTACCAATATAAGAATATTTATTTCAAAAAATTAATTAATTTTTGAAAAAACGATAACAAATTATTGTAATTTTAATTTTTGGGACTAATATGGAAATATACATATTTCTGATGAATAGTGAAATATATAATTTTTGAAAAATAATTTAAATAATATAAAAATCTATTTTAGTTTAAAATGGTTTTCAAATTCCAATTATTTAAAATATATATATATATATATATAATCAAATTATGGTCATTGGAATAAATTTTATATTTAATTTTTATATAATAACATTTTAATCATTTGAAGGTTATTTAATGGGAAATCCATTTTTTCAACAAGAATATGAGTTTATTTAAAATAAATTATTCAACATTATGTTGTTGAAATTCATAAAATTTATTAAACATTTAGAATCCAAATAAATTATATTATGTTATGATTTTTATATAATTTTTCAAATTAATTAATTTTGAAAAATAATAAAAATTATTTACTGTGGTTAAGTTAGAAACAGGTTTATAGGTAGGTTAAAATTAATGTATAAGTTTAAAAAATGAATAATAACTATTCCAATTGATATTTTATGCTTTTATTTGGGTATTTTATATTTTTAGGTTCTAAAATTGTCTATGGTTTTCCACGCGACTTGCGAGAATGGTGGGTGTAATTCATTCTATTTTAAAAAATACAGAGAGTGTCCCTCCATGACTTATAAATGGCCACCCCTCTCCAATATTTTACATGAATACAAAACCATTTCTTTTTTTTAAATACATAAAAAATAAACATAATAATTTACATACCATCATCCCAGAAATTTTTTTCTCAAATATCCAACCGTGGAATGTTTTTGGTGAAAAATAAATTAAATTATCCGAAGAAGAGGTAGAGTCTTTAACCAAGTGTTTTATTTTATTTGATATTCCATATATTTGAATGTTTGTAAAATAATGATTAAATTATATCCATATATTCTTACGTATACTTATTTTTGTATTGGATAATTAACTTCAAGAATCTAATCCTCCCTCTAATGGGAAACAAAACCATTGATTGTGTGTATGGCGGACTTTCGCCTCACGAACCGAAGAATTTTTTTCTATCCCTATTTCACACATATGGATATAATGATATATATAATTTTTATATGTTTTTTATAATAAAAAAAGACATCTGAAATTATAATATATTATCTACCTTATTATATTTTATTCTATATAGAAAATGATAATGTTGCTCGTGTTTACAATAGTCAACCACCTCACAAAGAGATATTATTTGTTTTTCCCATATGATTTAAATGAATGGTAATCAAGATTAAATTGATTTTTATATTTTACATTCATTAAATATTGACCATTATAGTGATGAAATGTTCCATATTATTTATTACCTAATTATTCATTGAATAGTTGATAACGTCTCTCCTATGTGTGAAGGACTACCACCTCATGAAGTGATGTGATTTTTTTTCACTAAAAGTTTATATGGAAGGTAGTAAAGGTTAAATTTAGTGAATGTATTATATATAAATTATATGATATTCATTATGTAAAATTAATATAAAATCCACTTATCTTCCATTTAAACTGTTAAATAAATTATAATGTCTCTCCTCTGTTTATACGACCTACCATATCTACAAAATGAAATGATTCATTCCATATGTTTGAAATTAAATAATTATTATAAATATGTATATAATTAATAAAAATTATATTTTTTGATTAATAAAATTCAGAATATTATAAAAGAAATATATGACTTTTGGAATACAGAACATCTATGATAAATCATGCATGAGAAAACAGGGTAATTAACACATGGAACAATAGTGATAATAAAATATTACTAATGAATGAGTAATAAGATGTTATAAAAGAAACATATATGATTGTCTAAATATCAATTTAGTTCCTTTACGAATTAAAAAAAATTAGTCGAAATCATTACACAAGATGTTAAATAGAGACCAACTATAGAGAAGGGGGAGGTAATGGGTTTCAAGACTCAATTTCCTTTCAGTAGGTTATAAGTATACATTGTTTTTTATATTATGAAAATAGTATGTGTAGAATGGCCTTTATTTATTTATGATTGTATGTACACATTTATTTCAATGTATTTACATTTCTTACACAAAATAACATAATTTATTAACTCTCACTTCTGTTAGTTGAACTATGTAAAATTTGTTGTTCAAAACATCCTTCCTAAAGACACTTGTTCATTTATGTACATAATATATTTAAAATGGTGTGTATACTGAACGTTTTTTGTCATTTGATACATCATTTATGTGATTAGATATTGAGCTTAATCAATTATTGGACTCTATCTACCATGTGATGTTATCTGAATAGTTATCCATGAATTATTCTTATGTCTTATTTATGATTCTTTTACATTCCAGATGATATCATGATCATATGATACCACGATCTTTATGTTATTATTACTTGTGATTACTCATATCCAATCCCATTATGATATCATCATATACTTATGACGCATAGTTTATATATCCTATATATGTATATTCACTTAAGCAGAATTATATTCAACTACTTTTATATGTATTTTCATAGTAATCCCATGTAGTTTAGGAGATTTAAAGGATTTTGGAGATCATTATTTTTAATAAAATAAAAACCTTTATTTTTAGCCTCAATTTTATCTATTATGAACCATGGTTTCCAATAAAACAAGAATTTATGATCCTTATGTTATGTTAATTCATATTTGTGTTTACATAACTTGTAAAAATATATTTAAAAGGCTAGGTTAATCATAGTTTGAATAAAGGAAAGGATTAATTAACCTTTAAAAACTAAGATGATAAAATCGTAGTGAGAACCAGATGGATAATTCAAACAATAATAATAAGGATTAGTATAATGATAAGTTTATATATAGAAAAATATTGGGGAATTTTGGTGATGTTTAAAGAGAGTGCTTTCTGAGAGATCACATCCTAGTATGGATATTACCAGGGAATGTGGTTCTGGATGTGATGCACTATGTTGTAATAACATTAAAAAATGTGTCTCGAGCTTTACTCGAGTGTTCCTAGGACAAGAAAAATGACCTCACTCAAAACATGGACTGAAACTATAATGTAATATCCATTTTAAATTCACAAACTCTTTCGGAACAATCCCGTAGTATTTAACTAGATAATAACCATGAATGACCAAGGATTAACCTATGGTTTCATATATTGGGAAGAATATTTCAGGATGGAGACATCCTAAAAAATATTTTTTATGATTATGTGGCTTACCAACATGATTATTATTTATCATATAATTCTTAGTGGTTTTATTTAGTGGAATAAAATTTAAAGAAATATGTTAACATTGAATGTGATACATAATGTGTTGAAGAGAAACCGAATGGGATGAATAGTGGAGTAAAGGATATTTTGATTATCAATTATTAGTTAACAAAACATATGATTTACGACATGTATATTAACCAACTCTCATACTCACCAATTAAGATAAAGATATTGGTTTTTCAATTTTCAGGTGGTGGAGACCATGGTGGAAATAAGATTAATTTTCTTATATGTTGAGAATGTGTGAATAAAGAATTAAGGAAATGTTTACATGGAATGAGATGTTATTTTATATGTAGAGAAACGAGGACCTATATAATTAGTTACTCAGAAAAAATAAAAATATCAATCAGTAAATAGATAATAATAATGATTTTTATAAGGATTCATAAACAATTGATTATTTTAAATGTAGAAAATAATTATTTGCATAGAAAACCGTTGTAGAATAAAAAATTAATTTGATAAATAATGTTATTTTTGAAGATGTTAATCATATTCTTGAGAATTTTATTGGGTCATATATAATTATTAATGTGATCATGCGGTATGTTTTTCTATAGTTTTATAAATGTTATAAAAAATAAGCAGTTTCACAACCAATCACATCTAGGAATGTTGTGGTGCTTTCACCAAAACCTGAAGGGTGATATGGGTGAATTGTAACCCATTGGGCTATTTGAAGTACTAATTAGAATATAATTTCTATTACATATACATTTTTGAGGATAAATATTATATTGTTATAGGTAAACATATAATGGGATAAGTTCATTGTATTTTTGGGTGACTAATGATATTCTAAGATACTTTTTATCGTGTAACGGTATATATATCCTTTTTGTAAAACAGAAAATATTTTTTGGGAAGAATGTTTTTATGTTTTTAGATATATTCTAAAGGGTATGAAATAAAATTTTAATTCAAATCAATCATTAATTTTAGGTTTTTGAGGGTTTTTGGGATGTAGTGTCATTTATTTATGGAATGACCAATTTCAAACAATTGGTTTCTTGATTGTATTTTTGATATTAACCGATTCATATTCATTTTGAAAATGAGAATATATTGTGAGAACCGTTTTGGTTTTAATTATTATAAGATGAATAACCTATTACTCTATGTTGGATCATATTATGTTTTAAAGTAAATTTTAGAGATTTTGGATTAAAAAAATCTTATTGGATATTAATTTTTTATAGTTGGTGGTGTAGGTAAAATTAATCAATGTAAATAGAAGCAATTAAATTTTGTTTATGAAATAAAATTATATCATATTTTTATATTCTCTTATTTAATTAATATTTATAGGAAAATAACCTATCAAATCCATGAAATGGATCTTAAAAAAATAAATATCATATTACCTTCATATTTGATGAATAAAATGGACTTTTAAATAATCATAGATTTGTTGTTATGATTTCCATAACATTCCATTAAGAATCCACTTTCTCAAGATTGATTTTCTCTATCACACCCTTTAATTTTTTATGATTTTTTCATAAATTTCTATATCTTCACATGTCACCAACATTACTCTATGTGAAAACTGATAAATGTGATAAATTTAATATATACTTTTCCATATTTTTTAGATAAATTTTTATTAACCCTTGGTATGATGTCAGTTTCATTACAAACAAAAATTCAATCCCTTCACTTTCGATATAAATAATAAATTCAATAATATAAGGTAATGGGAAACCCCAAGAATCTATGATATATTTAAATTTTAAATAAATTCAATCATTTACATTGCTATTGGAACATGTAAGACCAAATCAAAACAAACCGTAATTAAATAATATTAAATTAAAAATTATGACTACGAGTAACTAATTAATAAAACTAATATGGTTTAAAATATATAAAATATATTTAAGGATTATTTATTGAGTGTAAATAATATGATGATCATTTTAAAGAAAAAGAAATGTTTTTTGAAAAAGGTATTTTTTGAAAATTAATTTTACACGCACTTTTCACAAAAAATCTAATATTATGTTATTACCAATTTTAGAAAATATATTTTATAAAAATAAATTATTTGTTTAATTCACCATATATAAAATATTTTATATTAAAATTTCAATAATTGTTTTTAAATTTTTTATTTTTTGATGAAATATAAAAAATACTATTTTTTATTAAAAAACTACCTTTCATTTAAAGAATTTAGAATCCCCATATTATTTTAATTTGGTTTTAAAATTATAGTGAATTTAATAATATATATATTAATAAAAATTAAGTAATTATAATGAATTTACTATTTAATTTTGTTATAAAAATTATTTACACTTTTGAATGATTCTCTTTTATAATGCTAATTTTTTTTGCAATTCTATATGTCAAATATTAAAATAAATTCCAACTCTTCTATTAGTTGAATTTTTATAGATGGATTTGATATTTTTGATAAGAAAATTTTATATTAACTAATAAGTTAAAATTAATTTTTGACCATAATGAATAGTAAAATCACTAAAAACTATTTACCGTAATTATGGTAATAATTTGTTTACTATGGTTATAAATATAAAACATTCTTCAAAATGAAAAAAAAATTATATTATGATCAAATGGTCTTATTTAGACCTTATATATTATAATTACTAAAAAATTTATATTTTTATCCATTTTAAATTAAAAAAATTTGTGGTAATTCTTTATTTTTACAAATACCATGTGTGTCATCACTCCCACTTATAAATGCATATAGAATATCATCTATTTAAAACAATTTTAAATTTATATGGGGTTTTAAATAAATTTCCATGTCACATACATAATTTTCTCCCATAATTATATAAGAATTTAAAATGTTACAAATACAACCTAATAAGGTTTTAGCAACACAGCAAAATAATTTTTTCAAAGAGGATGTAACATCCTTAATTGATAGTTTCATAATATTTAATCAAATAGCTCTAAAAAATTTCATTAAAACATTATGATATAATAACATTAGCATCCTAGATATAGTAACATGTTTTTATGTTCTCTAAATTAAAATAACCATCTCCTCTTCCATCAAATGGGATGAAAAACCGTTGATATTGTGTGTAGTAGACACCACCTTTCTATCCGACATAAATGTTTTTCCATTACCACATATCAGAGACGGATATAATGGTGTATCTAATTTTTATATTTTATATTTATGATATATTTAAAAAAATTTATTTAAAAAACAAAATAAAACTTCATACTTTTGATTCAATATAGAATATGATAACACCGATCATTTTTATAGTGTAATACCCCCTGTCGAAGCGATCTGATTAAATTTTCACTTATTCATTACATTGAAGGTAATAAAGTTTTATAGTATGTTTATATATCATATAAGGGATATATTATAAATTCTCTAAAATAAATATTTCATATAATTTCTTAATATGTAATTCATTAAATAAATGATAATTTCATTTATCTGTTCGGTAGGCTACCATCTCCCAAAGAGAAGTGATTTGTTTCTTACTAATAGTTTACAGAGAAAGTAATAAAGAAAAAATTTAATGAGTATATATGATATACATGAAATGATATTTTTTTATTGAATTAATATTAATCAGATATCCTTAACTAATCACGTTTTATGAAAATGAAAACGTCACCCATGGATACATACGACTAACCGTCTCCATAAAGCGATGTGATTCATTATCTATGTTCAAAATTAAATATTGATTCTAAATATGAATATAATGAAAACAAATTGCATTTATGAAATTAGTATAATTATAGAGATTGCATAACTATATATTATTTTAGGTAACTAGACCCTTGAATAAAAAACATGTATGGGAAAAAAAGTTAACTAACACCCGAAACAATAGTTATAATGAATGATTATTAACAAAAAGTTAAAGAAAAGTTATACAATTAGAAAATATGATATTATGAATTTTTATATTTTTTCAGGTTACAATTATGTTTAATATAACTATAGAATTGTTAAAATAGTTTTCAAAAAATGACATTGGACTAAATTTCACTTCATTGAGTTATATATCTAATTAGTTGATTACATTATGCCAAAATTATTTGTGAAATGACCTTGGACTTCATTAATTGTTTATCTCTAATTTTAAATAAATTATTTAACAATTTTTTACATATAATCTCTTCATTTATTAACTATAACTTCAATGATAAAAATATTTAAAGGTTTCATCTCAAAACATTATAATTTGAGAGTCATATTTTTTAAGAACATATCATCTTTTTAAGAGGCATATATACCACCCTTTACATAAAAAATCTTGAATAATAAATAATTAATGACATATTAAGTTATAATTGATCTTATTTATTAATTTTATGTTGTTATTTAAATGTTAAATAAGTAGTAATAGTTTATTTTTCAATATAATTTTAATCAGGATTATTTATGCTTCAATTTACATCAATGTAAATTAATTAGTCATTTCCAAATTAAACCCTTCAATATTATTCTCGTCCTTTTATGCATGAATTTTTAATGAAATACCACAATTTTATTCTCTTAGGTACATAAAATTATTTAGAGTTTTTTTAAAGATAATATAAATTCATTTCTATCATTGGTCTACAATTCTTTCCCTTATAGATCTATGTTTTATAAAACTATTTTCAAGCATTTTATACTATGACTTTTAAATTAATTTATACCATTAATTGGTGTTTTAAAACATATTTTAAAAGGAATCATTCCATAATTTTTGGATTGGGTTCTATTTTAATATTATTACAATAATGTGAATTTAATAATTTTTAATCATTTTCGGCCTGGACGAAACTATTCGTCTGTAAAAACCACTCAATGTTTAAAGGATTCATTCTTATTTTATGAATTTTATTTTTTAAAAAATATATTTCTTTAATGTTTGGGAAGGTTTCTTATTTTTTATTTTCTATTTCCAAATATAATGGTTATTTTCATCAAGAATTATTTAATTTAATCATTCAAAATAATTTTCCATATAGGATGAAACCATTTTATGTTACTGAAAGTGAAAAAGTTATTTTATCCTAGATTTGTTTTAATAATTTTAAAATCATTGTCAGCAATACATAAAACCATTTATGTAATGTATTGATTCTAAATTATTAATATATTTATATTACATAAACACCAAGTTCATTATCCCTTCCATGAGAATATAATATATTCCTTATTATCATTTCTCAAAAATGTTCATTATGAAATTTCTTTATAATATTATATAATGACAGATTATGAACTAATTTTTATTTCAATTGTTCTTTCATAGGTTGTGAATTAAAATTTTTTTCCTTTATGTGGGATACAAAGTGAATGAACAAGTTTTAATGGGTTCACCCAAATAGCATTCACATGAATTAGATAATATTTTAGTCTCGTGAGAACTCATATATAGGATTTGGGGGTGAACCTAATCTATTTTGGAACTCTATCAACCTTGTGATACAATTTTGACTACTATCATTGATTTATGATTATGTCATTTTTTTTCTACCACATTTTTTATGTGACACTGATCATATGATACCATTTTATTTTTTTTATGGATATGTTATATTACCAATGATCCTTCTATTGTTGATATTATGATATACTTGGAAACACATGTTATGTTTTCTTATCATGTTTATTATCTTATTTGTCCTTATATCTCACCCCATTTCTCAATGTATTCCCAGTTCATCCCATGTATTTTAGGACCTCTATAAAATTTAAGAGTTCATTATGGATAATAAAATAAAAGGCTTTATTTTTAGTATCACTTGGATGTATTAGGAACATAGTCTTCAAAGGACAATATGCCTTTATGATCCTTGTGTTTTATTAAAGGATGTGTATTTTTAGAAATCATGTAAAAATATGCATAAAATACTTAGGTCAACATAATTTTAGTATGAATTCTCTATTATATGAATATTTTGTTGAATAAGAAGCTTCACATGTAATAATGATGTAAACAAACCATAAAATATTATATTGAGAAAATATATTCCAATCTATGATATAAATTTATACATTATAATAATGTTATATGAAACATCGTTATAAAAAAATTAGAGGAATATAAAAAAAGTAACTAGAAACACCAGGAAAATTAAATCCTTCTCTATGTGGTCTAGTTTGAAGGTCATTCCTTTGATTATAATTTGGTAAATAAGGTAATGAAACAGAAATAGAGTACACATTTTGAGAATGAAGTAAATAAATAGGAATAAATTATTCTAATAATGTATTAAATATATATAGTAATTTCATAAGACATTAATATTTATAGTCATTGGATATATAACCAATGGATATATTTTTAGTGCATTAATCTTTATCTTGTATGTATAGAGAACAAGTTTATTTTTTAGAGACAAATTTATAATAATAAAATTCATTAATAGAAAAATAATTCTACAATGAAAGTAAAAGTCAATATATAAATAAATAATTTAATGTTTTATTCATAAAATATCATTAATAACATTATTCATTGTTTTTGTAAAAATATAATGATTTTATGTGATTATAATACAAAAGGAAGGTTTAAAATAACATTATAAGGATATAATTGAATGGTAAAAATGTGATATATTTCGAATAATTGTTTTTAAATGTTTTGTGTTGTTATATTAATTTATAATGTAAATTAAATTAAATTATGATTCAAACGAAATGATCAAATAAAGTCCTAATCAATGAATAATTAAATTTTATAAAATTTGGAAAAAAATAAATAATGTTTAAATTTTTTATTGAAACTATAATTTTGACTATATATTTTATGATTTCTCACTACATATAATTTTATCAAATTAAATTATTTATTCAAAATAAATTGACTAAAAGTTTTATTCAGTACATTATAATTATTTAAGAGGGAAAATTTCAACACTTGGTATAAAAATAAGTTAACTAGGTAAATAATGCATGACATTGAGAAATTGTATGAACTATAAAAAATAGTATGTATTTGAAGTGATAGATAAACCGTTTAAAAATCAATGTAAAAGTATATAATATGGGTAATCTTGATTCATCTTGTGGTTTTTTCCATTTGGGTCTACTTTCCATATAGAAATTATCTAGATTAACTATTAATTAAGGATATACTGTGAAACTAATACTCAAATTGACCTATCAAACATCATCTCCACCTCCAATTCAAAATAAGTAAAAAAAATATGTCTCTCTATTTATTACCAAACTATATTCATATGAGCCTAAATTATTAGATGTTGGGTTTCTTCTAGTCCAATGATCTATGCGTAAATTATTCATTTTGAAGGAACACATTATGAGAAGTGGAAAAATCATCATTTATTTATGTTATTCCCTATATATTGAAATAGTATTTTCAAGTAAAGTCATTATAAAACTAATTAACCAATCTCAATATGTTATATTATAATAATTACTCTTCTTTTAAAATGATACTATTAATATATACAACTACACTTATACACATTTCTTTTGTATAACATGTTATTATATAGGTAAATTCAACCACTTAGTTGAATAATGTTATAAAAACATAAATTGTTTCAACATGAATAATAATGTAGACATTAATTATAGTAATATATGATATTAATATTTATTTTACGTTACTAATATGTTTTTAAGGATGAAAAATGGAGTGTCTATATAAAGTAACTTGATATTATAGGTGAATTACCCATTAAATACTCATTGTGGATTCTTTGTTTATCAATGGCACCGTTAAATACCATTAAATGAATAGGTAAATAAATAAAAAAATTAATAAATAATTCCACTACCCTAAATAATATGGTGATTATGATCTTGTTATCTAATTACATGGAATGATATCTATATTACGAAACATGTATGAAACAATCAAAATTACTCAAAACCGATGAGGAAATTAGACTATAAATAAATAATATAATTGTATTTAATGATAATTACTAAAGTGTATAAAAATTAATATTTTGAAACAATGTTCAATAATAAGTGATTAAGGATGTTATTTTTATTATAATGAAGGTTAAATAACTTTTATGGATGTTGAGAGAAACGCAATGTCTTTATCAACTCAATTTCCAATTATTGAGATTTATTCAATATTTACAACTTATATTCTCTTATGAGGTGTATATAATACACCATGGATATATTATATAATAAATTTCATTAAATTATTTTGATTTTAAAAAACATTTAAATTACTCTCTATCAAGGGGGTTTGATTCAGTCATTTCCAAAACCATAAGGGTTTCTTTACCAATCTCAATTTTTTATTATATTTTTTATGTTTGAATTTTAATCTAGAAACTTTATATATTATTTATCTATAAAAACCCATAAATTTACTTTTTTTATTACAATTATTTTATTTCCTTCATATAATTTCTAAATCCATTGGTTTATAATTCAACTTTAAGGATTCTTGTGAGTGGAAGTGAACATGTCTATTTTTTTCAGTTCGGAATCCTTATCTTCCATAAAAAAGAATTTTATTTGGTTATATGATTATATTTATGAATATTTTATGTTTTTAATTGTTTAATATTAAAAAAACCCTTATTTCACTAAATATGAATTTAGGGAATTTTTTTAATAACACCACGAATTGAATAACTATGTTCGGACCAGTGTTCTATATGACCTCATGAAAGCCTCCCCAAAATAAAGGTGTTAAAGACTAGTTGTAACTAACTAGGAAGAATCATTGGGGGAGAATTAATTTGATATATGGAAAAAAATTGAGAATAAAACATAAGAAACAACATTAATTACAAAAATAGTAAAAATGAAATTCAATAATCCAAGAAAAACGACATAAATTTGTAGTGTTTTATCCCACGTGATACAATATAACATATAAGTCATAAAATCCAAACCAATATAACCAAACCACTAAAATGGTGGTTCAATTTACTAAAATATTGAAGCATCTTTGTAACATGTGATAAAAAATAGATACCCATATTCCACCCAATATGTCATTACATCAGCCTCCCACTCTTTCTCAAACCCCCACTATTATTCTATTTATCATTACTAGATCCTATCATTAAATATATACCCACACAATGTGATTCATCTATAATGTGTTATTATAAAATCAAATAGATCACCTTCAATGTGTCACAAAAATAAGTAAAAAATATTTACAGTGTTTGCCATGCCAATAAAAAATGCACTAGTAAGCGAAAATCTACCATACATATGAAGAGATATGATTGGTCCTTAATGACTGAATGTACCTTCTGCATCTCCATGCTAGAAAGGAAGTTCATATGTTAGACCAAAATTCTATACTAACCAATCAATAATACATATCCATATTAAAGGGATATTTATGACCAACTTTAAGTGAAATACTCAATTTTACGCATTTCACATCTATGGAATATTTCACAGACCACATGTCATCCCAATCCCAATTTTATAGGGAAATTAATTACAATTCATGGACCAAGTCTCACAACTCTATATTAATCTATAAATATATAATCAATCTTACATTAAGTGAGTGACTATCACAAACAATTCTACCTTATCATTTTTTCACTGAGACATAGAATGTAAATATGTTATAGATAGTGCTATAGTATATTTGTTCATATTTATTCTATGTGAAGGAGAAATCACATTACCAACAAACATGCCCATGAAAATTATTTCAATAAATCTTCTCTTGGGGCCACAAAACCATACACACCAAATGTGAAAGATATCAATCCTATGTCTCAGATTTACACATAAACAGAATAACTAGGGAGGAATCATTTATATATTCCATATATGTTAATGACTTCCTACCTATAGGATAATGATTATCCAATGTCAATAATCACTACACAAGTGGAATTTCAAATAAATCATTCCTATATACATATCCATTCCTTCATGTGATAAATCTATGATAATGATTTATGTCAGAATGAAAAAAATAGGCTAGGACTAAATTGGAAAAACTTAATAAGATCCACTTCCACCAACAATCTAGGAATAATCTTAAATACAATACTAATTATATAGATCAAGTTTTCATATATAATAATGATAAAAAATTCACTCATTAGATCCCAAAAGAACATTTAGATCTAATCATATAATCATGAATAGAGGTTTCATGTCAAGATAACTAAATAAATTATGCTAGAATAGACTGGACATACAAAGCAAGTATCACACGATTGATCATCATCTCACAAGGATAATAGTGAGAAGGGATGAAGATGAAATCATTTTTAAGGGGTTTCTAGGCTCTCCAAATATAAGGGAAATAGGATAAGTAGATAAAAAATAATAAAAATAATAACAAAGATACATATGGATCCCTACATCACCCCAACCATTCCATCTCCACTGTTGATATGGTGGCCACCACATGCTAGGTGGTGAATAAAGAATGAATATATATTTATATAAAAATAACATTATTGTGATGATGGTTTCCAATCAGATGGATAGTGGCCCCTGGTTAGGTACCTTCGTAATAAGAACTCTGATAAGTCTGTGGGTGGGATTTATAGCTTTTATGAAATGCTACCCTTTACCACAATATTGTCTATGGCACTTTATAGGCTAGTTAGTTGAGTTTTACTATCAAGATGGTGGCACTAATATAGCTTTAGTTTTATAGACTCAGGAAACATACCTTGTGGTTTATCTAAATTCAGGCATTCAATATAGTTCTAATGTGCTTAAATTCATATATATTTTTATAATACATTTTAGATATTAATATTTTGTGAATCATAAAATATATGTTTTTATAAATATTTTCTACACATATCATTTTCAATCAATTTAAAATTATTTAGAATGGTGTGTACGAAATAAATGTTTAATCTATTTCCTATGAATTCAATTTCTTGGAAGATCATTATTTATATTTATGTTTATTCATAACTATGACTTCATGTAATTTAAGTATAACATATGTTCCTTTTTTTATTATATTATTTTAAAAGGTATAAAAATTTAATTGGTATTTCTAATCCATTCTCAATATAATTTTTAATGATGTTATTAACTATTTTTATCTATATGAATACCATTAATTTTTTGATGCTTGGTTAGGTATATTACCAATTGATACCACCAACCTTCATTCCTTATACGCCGTAAGGCCTTGATTTATGGATGTTTTTGTGATAGAAATTTATTTAGAATGGATTAATTAAAATATTATTAAATAATTATTATATTCATGTTAATTAAGAACACATAGTTAGGGATTATCAATATTTGATAGGTGGGTCAGTTATATCCGTCCAATTAATTATGAATAGTTTAATACCTCATAATATTTTATAGGGAATGGGTTGTTATACCATGTCTACCATGTTATGGGATATAGGTGGTTGGAAAAAAATATAATGTTTTAGTTATGTGGCCAACCTAGTTAATTTTGTAGTTAATTTACATGTGATTAAACATTGAATATTTTAGGGTTTTTCTATGTTTATTTTACAAAACATTCATATATTTATCAATGTAATTATGTTATTAAAACATCTATTTTGATTATTAAATTATATTTCCAAATTCTTATGACTCATGCTAGATGTTTTTCTAATACCCTGATTCAAGGTGTCATATTTTATGATATATATATTATAGTGTATCTATATGTTATGTTATCTTTCTGCACATGGAATATGTTTTCATGCAAATTATATCATCATAATATCACTTATAATCTTTGATTGTAATATATTATGTTCACATATTATTGAAAACCTATTCAGATCTTTTCTTATGTTTCCATTCCTTAGGTTATTAAGATGATTATCATATATTATAAATTTATAAGTGTATCATGTTAGAATAATATCAATGGGATATGATAAATAATATATGTAAAATATATTTATTATGTATTTAGTCTCTAAATATACTAAACATATATGTTTTAGGGTGGGAATTATATTTTTATATAATTAATATTCGAGTAAAATGATATAATAATTATGTATGTAATTCTCAAGTATTCTAATAATAGAATAGGAGTACTTATAAAAACTACATAAAATAATTATAGAGTGGAAATAGACTTTATCATGTTTCTGTATCTTGTTTCAAAATATAAATATGAATCTATATCCATTTTACATAGATATCCATTGATCTCAACCTTTTTTTTAAGGAATAAGGATTGAAGAGTAGAATGGTTTCACTATTACAATTGTCCATTTGATGAGAAGGATAAGAACCATAATAAGAATGATATTTTCCAAATTTATCCTCTACATTATAGAGTTAGTTACATTTATTAATATTTTCCTAACATATAAAATCAACACATCCAATTAAGGAGTTTTTATCATCTAGTTTTAGTGAATAAATGTGCAATAAAGTGGGTATTATAAATTAATCTATTATTGAATTGAATAATCAAGGATATTCCACACTATATGATGATATAAAAGAGATATCATATATATAAAGACATTAATAGACACATATTTATATAAAATATATTTTATTTTCATAAAGAAGTGCATAGAGGAGGGGAATATGGAGTGACCCTGGGATTTATAATTCCACTTTACTGAACCATATAATAGAAGTGGGACTTAGTGTGGAGAGACCATACACCAAGACATTTAACTCCCAAATTTATTCACCCGTGGATTTTGGTTTATTGATACACCATAATTAATTTTTAAATGGACATAGAATTTTATGGTGAAACAAGTTGAATCTTATTGTCCCTTATATGGTTCCAAACTATGAAATTATTATGGAATATTCAATAATGAAAATTAGAGATTTCATGAAATCATTATAAATAGGGAATAATATCTTCATGTGTAATTGTATTCATAGAATAAATGTTATAATTTAGTATTCACCCGTATCACTCCCTTATTATAGTGACATCATTAAAATTATCTCTTATAGTTATATCAATATTTGTAGGTTCTAGTTCATTATTAAAGGTCTAGAGACAATTTATTGGATTTTCTTGCACACATAGATTGAATTATATGGAATTTATTCATATTTTCACTAATTCATATGGTTTTATAATGTAAATGTGTTTGTTTTTTTAAAATTTCATTGTGGTGAATGTGGAATTTTTTAGTTTGATGATGATTTATTGAAAGAAGGGGAAAAGGTCAGTATGTTGATATCCAGAAGGTGTTGAATAGATGTATCTCGATTTATGTTTGTAAGAAAAAAATTCTTTATTGTATCTCTATTTATATTTTTATATTGTTTATAGAAATATATAAACTGTTAGTGGAATAAATAATTGAAGTATATTTGTTTTTTAAGTGTTGAGTGTAAATTTTGTTGTGAGAAGAAGCTAATGGAAATACACATATAACACAACCATAAGTAAATTTTAAAGAATAATATATGTATGGAGATAAATCTAAAGAAAAATAAGAAACCCAATGAGGTTTGAGACATTGATAAACATATGATATCATATTTTAAATTTTTTTAAGAGTATTTCAAATATGAAGAATTTATATTCTCTAATGGAATTGAAAGTAATTGTTCCACTGGTGAATATGTCTTAGTGAAAATAAGTTCAAAATAAAGTGTTTTTTATAAACAAACCAAGGTCAAATCCAGTAACTCAATGATAATGTGATAAAATAGTGATTCTATATATTATATAATGCTAATTCATAAATACAATTCTTATGATAATAGAATATAGAGTCATGTGTTGGAGCTGTTAAATATTGTCATTATGAAAATGGGTTTAAAAATAAAGTGTCAAAAAGACATAAATAATGAAATTTGGCATGAATATAAAAAACCATACATTATCCCTCTCAAAAAAAACTCAACTAGAAGATAAAATTCAAATATTATGATTCTTAATGTTTTGAAAATGAATATACCCAATTAAAAGAGAAGGATGAGAAAATCCATTTTCTTGAATCAAATTTGAAAACTTCAATTGTGAAAGTGTATAGAAACATTAATTATTTGGTAACATCAACAAATAGATTGTATAAATAAATATTTATAATATAATACTATTGTAGAACTATGGGACAAACCAAAAGTTTGTATTTATAATTATAATGTCCAAATGGTAGATAAAAATATTTGAAAACCATTTCTTAATTAATGAATGCACAATTTTATGGGAGACATTTTAATTTCAATAAATATTGAAATATGGAAATAAATTATAATATAAAAGGTGTTAAATGTTTCCTTAGGAAATCTTATATTCCAATGATGATGAGAAATAATGGATTCAAAAAACACTTGTTCTAGAAAACATATTCATCACATTAATGTAATTTATTGATGATGATCAATTAATAATTCACTTATAGAAGTTTTTGATTTACTCATAACAACCATCATGGAAAGGGACAAAGAAAATATAAAGGAAGAAGAAATAATATGATACATCTTTGAGAATGGTGAATGCAAATTCCAACAAAGATTTCCCAATGTAAAAATAATTCAGAAGCGATTCAACATAATGTTTTTATAGAGAAGCGTGAAGAATACCTATATTGTTTACTAAATTATAATATAATGAAACATTGGAAGGTCATAAGAATAGATATTATATCAATAAATAAGTATTATTCACAACAATCTATTAATCCATCAAATAAAGAAACATATACAAGTAGTATTAATATCAAATATATATTAATACCAAGTCGATATTGATGGACAATGGTAATGAAAACATCTAGAGCAATCCTTGTATAAGTGGTTTAAAACAAAATAGAATTACTCAGATGACATGTATGAATATTGGAAGAAAGGTGTTGGTTCACCCTGATCTATAAGACTACACTACTAGAGGATGTTTGGGAATTACCTCCCTTTCCATTTCTTTAAATTTTAATGAATGATGTATAGAGTGATGTAGATTAAATGAGATTATATGATCCCTAAGGTGTGATTATGGTAAGTTCATATACATTTCAATGATGCGTCAGAGTTATTTCAGGCTTTAATTATTATTAAAAAATTATAAATACTTAGAAGGTATTAGGCTTAAATTTGAATCAATAATTGGTGATGAGAAACCAAATTGAATTTAAAATAAGAATCCAGATTCCATTCTACGATGATGAAGTACAAATTTTATACAGTTTAAATAGAAATTAAAGTCAACCAAAATTCTTATCTAAAATATTTAAGAGTACCAATCCAATATATTGGGATCAAAAGGTAATATGCATATAAATTTCAAGTAATACCATACCAGAAATATCTATAAAGATACGCATTAGGAAAATCATCTAGATTATAAAATCATATCTCTTTGTTACTATCTAAAAAATGAAATCACATGATTGTTTATTTTAATATACTAAATTTTAATGAAGTAAACTCCCACTCTGTACAATAAAAAGTGGTATTACTATTCTAATTTATTTATCAATTTTTTGTTTCCATAGATAATTAAATTAATGGGGAGTTTGTTATGATAATTCTTAGATTTCATAGAATATTCGAAAAATTAATAATCCATTTAAAGGAAGGAAGTTCAAGAGTATCATGTCGTATAAATATTTTATAAAAAAAATATTATTGATTTTATCGAAAATATATTAAGACTAAAACATGTGGTACATTATTATTTATTATTAAATTAATTTTTTGTTTGTGATTGAGATAATAACAATAAATAAAGGAAGAATGAATAATATTTAAATAAAAGAGGTTATAATTATATAGTAGTTACATTGAATAATTGTATTTTTTTTGATATTCATGTTTCCTATATCAATATAAAAAATATTAGGCTTTAAATATTTGTAAATAACTCATTTCACAATCATAAATTCACACATTGAGTTCATTATGAAAAACATATAAGAGTGAATGTGATTTAGATATTTAATAAAAATATGGAATAATAATGGACATTCTTGAGAAAGGGATTGATGTATTAAAGTGTTAAATAGGTCCCACAGTATAACAGATAAAGGTGATTTGTAAATGATACCTCAAATAATATGATAAATAAGGATAATAGTTTCTCTTAATGTGGTGTTTTTCTAGTTTTGTATATCAAATTGTGTATGGGGTATAGTATCATGAAAATTAATCCTAGAATTATAGTCAAGTTAATTGTGATACCCCTATGAATTTATATGATAATATGGAGTTAAATTTAATATAACATATAGGGATATTGAAAAAACATTTAGTGGTTATAAGAAAGATCGAATGATGTTATAAGATCAGTTTTTTATATGCAAATATTGTGAGAATATTTTCCAAATATAAAAGTAAAAAGTACCAATTTATTTTATTGACAAAAGGACAACGATAAAAATCGGAATATATATATTAATTATTCTAAGAAAATATAACATAAGGGTGGATCAATATTTAAGGTAGTATTTCCAACAAAATCTACAAGTTGGTAATGTTTCAACAATGTGGGCGCGTCATGAATTTTTAAGATATTAACCATATAATTTTTTAGAAGAGACATTGTAATTTTGATATAAAAATGTCTTAGAATAAAGAGATTAGTACATGGATGATGTGGGTAAAAATAATTTGGATGGATTTTGTGAAAAGGAATAGTTTGGATATTCTATTCAATTGAGATAATAAAACGAGTATGAGCTTTCATGGAATTCTTTGAAAATGTTTAAATGTAATTCAGTGAAGGTGGTACATACCATGCTCTATTGGTTTCCCTCATGTTGTGAAAGATTCTATGTCAAAATTATATCTAGGATCTTTTTGGATTGGCTTTGAGTGGGAGTAGCAATGATTTCTATACGAAAACTAACATAATATTAGTATTATAGTTATGTATGATTAATTATAAAGATACTGGGGGTTCTGTTATAAGAGGACTTGTCTCAGTATAGGGGGATCTGAATATGAGTATCTCAGTGAATCAAATTTTCAAAATTGATTTCATATATACTGAAGCGATGTGTTTTTATCCTAAAGATAGTACTATGTGATAAATGGAGTTCCATATGGTTAATCAGGAGTTATAGAATATTCATTATATCAGGTAACTATAGAAAAACCACATCACATATATCATAAATAATCCAAAATAAATATGATGAATAATTAAAATATTATAAATTGTGGATTACAAGATAAATACACACAACAGTATGAATATGAGAGAAATATGTGTGGGCTTGAATTGTGACGATTTTGTGGAATCATAGGGCCGAAAACAATTAAAATTCCAGAATTGATTCTCTCTATAATATTTTGTTATTGATGTCATAAGACCTCAGGTGGAACCCTATATACCATAGTTTACGACATGCAGAGAGGGCATGGAGTGTTTCTATATAGAAACAATACACTCACATCAGAGTGGAGTAAAAACAGTTAAATAATATATAATTATTTTCAATAATATTAAACTCAATAAAATCGAATCACAACTATGGAAAATCAGAAATATATAACATACCATGTTCTCTAATAAAATGATATACCTAAATGGAAGTTGAGTGAGGCCGATATCATAGGATCCCTAGTGGGAAGATAATATATAACTCAACCTAAATAAAAAATATAATGCAACCAAATCCTGGTCTCATATCGCGTCATTTTTTTGGCTATCCAGATCAACTAATATTTTATGGGACTCAATGTAACGTCTCGGTTACAGAAGCCACCAAGAGGCACCCCGTATCCAGTTGGTCACATGGCCTCAAGCACATTTCCCTGAACCCCAGAGGCTGCTGACTAACAACGAGGGTCTTGGGTGTGATAGTGGGGAGATTATGCCCTAATTGGCAGAGTACACAGTGGATGTAAACAAATACATATTGGAGTAAAATAAATAATAATATCATATAAAAATAAATAGCGGAAGACTAATAGAACAAGCTGGATCACATATATAAAATGGTGCATGATACACATGTCTAGAAATGTACAAATACAAGAACAACACTTAAAAACAGTACTAAACCCTGTAAAAAATAAAAATCGTAGTCTGCCCCCCAGCATGTCATGTACCAAAAGTAGAAGGGTGCTTGACCTTGTCTATAGAATAAAAAATATAATCTGTTTGGGCCAAAAAGCATGGCCCAAAGAAGGATTGGGACAATTCCTAGTAGGAAAAAACCATGAGATCCATTACTAAAATTCAATGAGTATATGTCATGTAAAAGTACCGAAAGTAGTAAACAGGAAGGGACTCAACAGTAAAAAATCCATAGTTTCAATATCAAGAAGCAACTAAACAAGTAGATAATCATAAATAGGTAACCCTCTATGAAGCACACTCAGTCTAATCCCTCTGGTCCTAACTCACAAGTACAAGAAACCCTATAGGTAGTAAAATCAGTCTAACCCCTCTAGTTCAGTTTAGTCATAGTCTCTCTGATGAAGAACTCGCCATAAATTCCCCTTATAGACTTGTATTGTAACAAAATCCACTCCAAAGAACCACATACATTATATTTTCTCTGTTTCCGACTTCGAGGAACTACCGACACTCTGAGGAAGCACTCAATGTAAATTCCCCCTATGGTATCACATCGTTAATTATATTGACACTCTGGAGAATCCCTTAATGTCCATTCTCCCTATGGTCTATACACCAGGTTCTCACAGCCATGTGTATATCAATCAAGTGTTGAAGCGCGTATCGGCAAAGGTAAACCTCAAGAACTACTTGTCTAACATTCTACAACATATAATTATTAGAGAATAATAGTCACACCATCCTATAATACATGGTTTGTGAAAGAAAACAACCGCCTATTATGAAAACTAAACCCAAAAGGTCAAAATAGGAAAAATATGCATTGGCAGCATTTCCAAAGCAGAAAAATTCACCCTAATCACAATCAATTATCATCTAATCAAGTATAAAAACAAAGAAGGAAAACAATAGGGATACAACAGTAAACGCACAATACCCCATTCATGGGTATTGGGAAATTTGGCTAATAAAACTCAAGGAATTTTAAAATAAAGGAACAAACAACCCACCTTGAAGTTAGGAGACCGCTATAAGTGATTCTCGTGCCTTGAATCACCTTAGTACTCCAAATATCTACGAAAACTTCAAAAACGTTCAATAGAGGATAACTTGATGAATTAGAGGAATCATGAAACAAAGCTCAAGCAGAAGAGAGAGCTCCCCGAGGTGATCCCAATGGAATAAATGGTCGCTGTATCAGAGGTCAGATAGAGGATTAGGGTCTTAGAGAAGGATGGCGACCATATAGGTTCTCTCGGATGAAGAAAACCTAGAAGAAGACGGTTCTTGCGATTAGATGCAACCCCAGTCTGGTTAATGAAAAAACCAAAATACAAAGCATGTACTTTTGAAGTACACGACCTGCACTCTCCTTTCTATACTCCTCCATAAGTAGCCTCCATGTCACCCCCACACATCCATGTGTGTGACCATGACCCGGCCATCACACAAAATCTTGTGGCAAGAAGTACACGGTGTGTACTCGTAAAGTACACAACGTGTACTTCAAAAATTTACAGAACGTCCCCTTTTTCTCCAAAACGGCCAGAAGAAGGAAACATAACTGAAAAATAAGATCCGGGTTTTTACACTCTTCTCTACCTACACCCATTATCAAGAGGTACACTCAGTTATAAATGTACTAGATTCTCTTGAGTAAGTTATCAATACAACTCAATAGTCCACCAAAAAAATGTTTCCCTAACATAGGAAGTAGGTGTAGTGTTTACACCATGTGATACTCTATGGATATAGAAATGAAGTAATGAATGGAGATAATTAATATACCATTGATCCTCCAGCTGAAGGGTTTCACTCAAGGTGGACCATACCAACTTTAGTTAGTGATCAATTTCTATAAACATGAAATACACCCGTTAGGGGGAACCAAGTCCTATCAATTATATTTACCAGAATATAATACATTATTTTTTTTGTTTCAGATGTCTTTTACAAAATCGAACTAATTATATTTACTTCAGAGGGATGACATGCCACCCAAAATTACAATTATATATTACTAGTAAAAATCATTCCATAATAAGAGTTCACATATTTCAATTGGGAGGAATGTAATTACACCCATGAATAACATATAACATCAAATATTAGAGATCCCCACCCTGAAATCACATGTAACACTGAAGGGGCGGGGGACGATACCACACAATAGAACCCTATATCACATATCCAGAATGGTTCCCCATCATAGAATTTCATGAAACATTATACGGGAAATAACTCCCTATCGTGTTACTATAGCACTCCATTGGACCTATACCACTTAATGAGGTCTGCACTTAGGCATGAAACAAGACTATTGGTACACCTAAACATATTCCAAAGGCTTATAACTCGTTGTGATGGTTTATAGGGTTATAGTTTGAAGATTATACTATTCAGTGGTAAAAATAATGTAAACACATCGAAAAAAACTAAAAAGGATAAAAAAAATCAATAAATGGACATATGATAGGATAACTAATAACTAAAATATCATTCCAGTAAAAAGGAAGGATAAGAATCACCAATAGACTAATTCTATGAAAGAAAGTATAATAAAAATATTAGATCGACATCAATGAAACACCTAAACCATCTAAAATATCTTGTATCTAACATGTGCACTCTCTGTAAATCCCTAGAAATAAGGCTATAAATATCAATCCATTTAGCTTTGATATACCAATAGACCTAATCTTTGTTTCAACCTCAAAGGGAACATGAAATGTGTGATTATAAACTCATTTGGATACCATAAATGATTTTCCTATCTTATATTGTTGTTTATACTAGTGTATTAAAAATTTTAATAAACTAAAATCGAAAATATTAAACAATTAGTCAATGTGGATCATGATTTCACCATTAGAGTTTAGGGGTGGGGGTAAATAAGTGCTGAAAAATATCTACTGATTTAGTTTAATATATAAATTTTCTCCCTTTATTTTATAAATCATGTATCATTATTTAAGATGGATGGATATATTAAGTGAACTATAAATTCTTAATTCCAATATCAATGTAAATGAATTAATGGAATCAATAGACATCCGATTCTATATAGTTAAAACAATATATGTGAATCATTCTCATTTTATAGTCTTGTTAAAGTCTCGGTTTATATATTTTTGTTATTTAATAATATATATAGTGGGCATGTTATTATATTTTACACAAGTGTGGGGATTAACGCAAACATCAATACCAAAATATTATACATGTGTTTGAGCTATCTCGTAAAAATATTTTTATGTCTCTCAATAGTTATGGTGATGTGATTATATAGGAATCCCTAATAGTCCAGTGTTCTTCTCTAATGTCCTTATGGATGGATCTTTGATGGAATAGTGAAGCTCCAGTACATACAATATGAACATAAACCTACAAATTTCTTCTAATTACATAATTCCAAAAATCTCATGATCATTAGAATCCATAATATTCACAGGTAGAAACTAATACTCATATTTCTCTCAACATCTGGTCACCTGAATCAAGTGACTATACTCACCTTCCTCTAAGATACATGTTTTATTATTCTCACATTGTCTACCATTTTGATATTTTAGAATATACTTGGTTAATTTCTATATTTTTTTACATATAAAGAATGTAATAATCTTCCTCAATTCATTATCATCATTTCTCACCACTCAAATGATGTTCCCTATTTATATATCCACTCTTCATCTTTTAAATGTGGGAAACAAGTGAACATGAATTTGAAAATCCAACCATCCCATTATTTAGTTTCCAACATTAATATTTTATGATGATATCATGTTTTTAATTTTTAAAAAGATCCATTAAATATTGGTGTCAATGTGTTTCAACTCAATAAAAAATAATGGATTAATTCAGGAACGTATTTTCATGAATATTTATATTTCAACATCCAGTCCATAAATATCACAATAAATTCTAAATGAACGAACGTCACACATCATAATTCTTCTAGAGAACATTCATATAATATTGTCACCTTATTCTAGTTCTTTATTTTTGAATGGAAAACCTAAAAATTCTATAATATTTTTACCAAAAAACATGATATGACATAAATTATGTGATTCTTGGACCCTCTATATATTTCACATCCACCATTTCCAAACATCACCTATCATCGTTTTCATATTAACATATTAATGCCAGATTTTCATTTATTTTGTTTTTCTTATCCTCCAGCATTAAATGGTTTCTTGTTTTCTTTATTTGGAATTACTTATTGTCACTCTCCATATATGTTTGGTTTTTTCTTACCCCATTATAAAATATTATTATCACCAATCTAGGTCTTCAACATGAATGAATTACAAATATTTTAGAGATTTGTATTAGGGTCAATATTATAAAACCTAATAGACACATTATTTAATCTTCTTAGGCATCATGTTATATTTAAATGTATTTAACTATTCACCGTATTCATTTGATATTACATTAAGTGATACCTAATATATTCATATTAACTTCATCTTAGTCCATTAACATCAACCTATCCAATTACTTATTCTAATTTTATATTCATTCGATTAGATCAGGTGGCATCATAGTTGACCTTTATCTAATATGATGTTTCTTCTAATGAAAATAAAATACACAAATATTCTGACTTATATTTGATCCCTTGAATCATATAAATAATCTCAAATCTCATAGGACATATTTAGTGGTTTTACTATTTATTATCTATTAATGCATACTTCGATAATGCTACCTCAACATGTTTATATTGGACTATAACACATTTAATTCATCTACCTTATTCATTATATGTTTTCTCTATATAGGGTTATCCTTTATATATCACAAATTATAAATACAAAAATCTAATTCTATTAGAATTTTTTTAAAATGACTCTTAAAATAATTGTTACTTTTTCAAATTGAAAAATAGTTCACAATTAAAATTTCCTATGAATATAATATTTCCAATGAAATAAATTTCTATTGTATTCATTTTAAAAAACCTTCGCATAAATCTAAAATCAATCCCATTTGGTATTGAGTCTCCACATATTCCATCATAAACATTTATTGGAAATTTTTCTGTAACTTATTTACTTAATTTCTTTTTGTATAATATACATTGTGTAATCCTTAATACTTTATCATACCTATGAAATAAGAAAAATATATTAAAATTTATTATAAATTTCAAATATTGATATATAGGTATCTTACACAATCAAATTAATAAGTTGTTTTCAATGATTCATAATCAATAAAAAATTTCTAGGAGTAATTTTTTATTTATACTGAAACCCATCTTATACATTTTATCTTACCAATAACCAAATAGAAGAAACATACTTATTCAACATAAAATATTAATGTCATTGATCACACAATCTTCACAAAAATAATCACAATTATAATTAGCATCAATTTAATTAATCATCTAATTTGTAATATATTTCCATATGGAATAATATCTGTTAACAAATCCTCCTTCAATTAAAATAATTTCCATGAAATATACCCATTAATTCTGGTGACAAAAGTTACTCATATCATCCTTTTAGATTATCCAGTATTCTATGGTGCCTTACACAATTAATAGAACATTCATATATGGTAATCCTAATTCTTATTGTCTCACATTCAATTGTGTGATATTCAGGTAGTCTTACAAATAAAATAGTGATTAATATTTTTACATTCAACATATTTATATATCACTAATATAATTTGACAAAAGTTATAAAGAACAAAATAAAATAATTTATCATCAAAATTTGATTGGTTGTCCATTAAATGACCACTCCACTTCAGCTTATCCATCCTTGCGTGATCACCACCTTCCGGAGATAGGAGTTTTGTGGAAAAACACATCCAAAGTATTTCATAATGTATATTTCCTTCACCTTCTAACCAAATCCATATTTTATATTTTCACATTTCAACATAACAACATAACTATTTCGGGTAATATTGATTCCCAAAAGGAATGGCCAAAAACTATTTCACATGTCTTAAGGACTTCCACATCCTTTACCATAGTGGCCTAGTAGCCCAAAAAATAATAAATCATGACGACAACCATCTTTCAAAAATACCATACCATCAACATTAAAAATAACCTCAATCCCTTATTTATTGGTCTCAACTTCAAATAATAATATATTTATGTTGGGATCACCTATTCTATACCAGTGGCAAACACTATCCCATATGTTGAATAATATATATTGGACTCCACCCACAATAAAATGACAAATCCTCCCCATGGGTAACTTACTATTGTACATGAGAACCTAATATCCTCATAATCAACCCACAGTGTGAAACATCAATATTTTACAAGTAAACTCCATTAGAAAACCTCATTTACACCCTAAATTCCACATCACTCTCCCACAATAATGGTAAACACAATTTTCATCATCATGGGGAAGAACATAAAATCAATTCTTATGAGAAACCCCACCCATAACAATATGAGACCCATTAAAAATATTCTCATTTAACCAAATTAGTAATCACATCACTAAAAGAAAATCTAAAACATATGTCATCATGCCAAACTAGAGAAGAAACCTCATATTACAGAATTCATTCCATACCAAGACAAAAAACGTATTTTCACAAAGAATACTCCACTTAGTAGATCTATGGAAATAGAAAATACAATAAAGCATTTCCTTCCCAATATCACCTAGATCAATTCAATCATTCCCATTTATTATTAATCATATATGATACACATATCTTATAATTAAGATCATATCCACCGAATTGGACTATGATGAACTTTACACATTTAGACTCTCTGGAATGTAAGAGATAAGTAAAATTATTCACTTGAATACTACAAATCTGTGATATTATGGGTTTTTTAGCACATGATGATGAAATAGAGATAAATTTAGAAAAAAATAAATTTTATGGTAATCCATACCCATATATTACCCCTTCTATAAATAAGATGAGGTTCTGGTTATAATCATAGTGGTACACCCTTATAGAATAAATGAACAAAATTAGATGAAAATATTCTTACTGGTTAAAATAAACCTCTATCACTTTTATGTGAATTCTAAAATGTTAAATAAACTGGTTAAATATTTATTTATTAAATTTAAAAAATAATCATAATACCCATTTTTCAAAAATTTCAAAATCCACACTCATATAGTTAGTCTTTTCCAAAATAAATAATATCATTTTTCTGAAAATTCAAAATCCTTACTATAATAAGTATGGATTTTCAAAATCATTTACTCACCCAAAAATTCTAATGAATCCCTAACATAAACATCATTTAACTAAAAAATAACTCATATAAATGAATAGTGATTCTAGATATAGAATTTGTTTTACATTCCAGACATATGAAATTTTCACTATTATATGATTGTCACTTAACAAAAAGTGGTTAAACTTTAATATCAATTTTATTGTTCATAAAATTCTAATGCAAGTCCTAAAAAGATCTAAAACTATAAAATATCATTTCTATTCAATGAATATATGTCCAAACTCTAAATAATGGAAAATTAATTATAAAAACACCAATAATCTATAATAGAAATTAATACCCTAATCCTAATACCACTAAAAAGGCTTGTTCCTCGCCCAATATGGACACTAAAAAACCTATATATGGTCAAAAGTCACATAGTTGATTCCATATATGAATAAGATCACTCATCTTAGTATATAAACCCTTGAAAATCCCTAAAATAATATATCTCATCCATGAGATATAAAAGCCACATATAGACGAACCCTTATCAACTCTTTAGTATCCCACTAAATATATTCACAAAACATTGATAAGATACAAGATAAATCCATCTCATGACCACATAATTTGACTACCCATTCGCCCATCACAATAAATTTGATATTTTTATAGTCACTATATACCATAGGAATCTCTTACCTGGACTCATATTAACCAAAAGTCCATAAAAACGATGACAACTCATGTGTGTATTCCACACACACAGAGACACACAAACACACTAGTTATACATATATATCTATTGGTCATTATCCATCATCATACCACATCATCGTGATTCCCACATCTCATCACACATTTTATAAGATGTAAAATTTTATCTAAAATCATATAAAGTGATTTTTATCCCGTGTCATATCTGATGCTCTCTTCCTTCCCAAATTGCAACCTATTGAATATTTACCTTGAATAATATATAATTTTCACTCATTAACCATCATAAAATTAATCAATTTATCTGATATTAATATAATGCAAGCATGTCCACCAAAAAAAATAAAAACCATAGATTCTATCTCATTTAATACCTCTAATTATCTTTAGATTTCATTAATGATCTAACTATATTGATTAATCCACCTTCAGTTGGCTCAAGGTCCAAATGTATAATGACTATCCTTCTTTTGGATATGTACATCCTACTGGCCACTATCCCTAGTATTGGGTATCCATCCCACATCCTTGAAGAAAAATGTAGCTAAATATTTACTATGAGATCCAATTATCACACCCAAACCTACTTCAAATCACATAATCTATCTGGGTCCTTCTATCTAAACTTTATATGAGATCATTATATAAAACATATCTAAATTTCAAATAGATATTAATTATCTAAACTCCAAAAATGATGTATCACATTGGGCATAAATGTACCCCATTTAAAACACTAAGAAACATTATAAAATATTATGTCTATGGAGGTATCATCATACCAATACTCAGAATACATGTTTTAGTCTCCTCAAACACCTTTCTATTGGCTTCCCTAAGCTTGACTTGATGTATAAATTGACCTAAATTTCCATCTCTATATGGTCATATCCATCATGTTTGGTGAAACAATATATATATTATTGAAAACTTCTAAAAATGGAATCAACAACAATATGTTCCACTATACGCAAATATCATTCATTAAACAATACATGACCATTTTAACCGTTGTTATATTTTCTCCTATAATTATTATTGCAAATGACAATAGTTATTTGAATTTTCGAGTATAGTAGATAACTAAATTATCACCCTATATCATAGTAGATAAATAATTTTTGTTCCTTCAAATGGTTTATGAATTCCTATAATAAGAATGATGTTCTATTATCGGCATCTAGAGAACCTTGATTCTATCCATTGATTTTTTATACTATGCTCACTCTGAGTTAATCTTCCATCCATTTTCTAACTACACAAGCCTCTCTATCTGACCTACCTAACATGCCCCCATTACAAAAAAATCATTACCAACGATGATATAAATATATATACATCATGGAGAAGAATATTTGAAATATGTAATGTTCCCACTATCCCTTGACCTTCCTTACTATAATAAAGTAACTTAAATTCCCACATTAAAACCACCACCTACCTATATTAGGGTAGGTACCAGAAACATAATATAGTTTCAAAATTTTATACCGATTCATAGTTGGAATCACATACCCGGGGTGGATGAGTATAATTCTACAAATTATCTATACCAAAAAATAACATAGAGGTTTTGGATAACACATTAAATAGTTTAATCCCTTTTCATCTAAATATACATGTCAGTTTCAAGGTTATCTACTTAAAAAACCACCAATAGAATATTTTGGTAAATAATATTTATTTTACTACTAACATATTAAACAATTAAAACCTTCAATTTTATTCCAGGTTCCAAATAAATAATTAAAATCAATAAACATATTTAATGTGAGACCTATATTCCTTGGGTGATTAATTATTAATCACACATTCCTATATGGGATATGACTTTGAAAAAAATACATAACATAAATAAATATTTAATTTATCCAGAATAAAACAATTATTGAAAACATATTTGAAGAAAGATCCCATTTCCTCTATTAACATGAATATGTCTCATGGATGATCTGATAGAAACACAACCATACATTCAAACTATGTTCCAATACATTCCTATACTACATGCCTTCCATAGACCAAATAAAAATTTACTTTGTAAAAACGTAGTTTTAATACCACTCAATGATACCCCATATTCCCCACGCTTATTAGGTACTACATAAAAATAGCCATGATCTGATACAATAATTTAACAGTCCCCTGACCTAAGAATACTCATCAGTGTCAATATTAGGGTATTCCAAAACAACATAGGCACATGTTCCTATAGGCCTAGGGAAATGTACTAGAAATGATGGTCTATTGGGTGATAGAAAGAAGCCAAGAGACTATAAAAACTAATATTTGAATAAAAATAGATGAAACAGAAAGAATCTATAATAGAATATCAGATTAAATAATTTTATAACTCGATTTTAATCTAAATATAATTCGAGTCATTCATATTTATTTAGGATTTTCCAAGGAAATAACCAATGCATATGAGGACATGATAATAAAAAATAAATCACGAAATTGAAACCAAGGGTCCACTATTCAAAATTGAAAAATAAATCATATAGCCCATGAACCATATATATATATGCCTATACTCTAGGTTATAAATATTGAACAATTTAAATTTCCTACATTTGGAACAATAAATTCTACACATATTCTGGAGGGACCATTATGAGTGTAATTATGATCTTAGTAAACCACTACCAATGGTGTACCTACATTATATCATTATATTAAATAGAATATGAAAAAATGTAATAAACTAACATGAAATATAATACACAACCTACTCCACTCTGGATTAGCCAGCCCCAACTAATTAATTAAAAGGATATTATTATGATGGATGTGAATGATAGATCCATAGTCTATAAATGTGGAAGATCCATCATGTTCACAATAAAACCCATACTATATGAAAACACACAACACTAAAAACATATAAATATTTAATGGAATCTAGATTCCCCATGTACACACCCACAAACCATGTTACATGTCTAAATAAATGAAAATTAATTGCCTTAACTAGATCAATGGGAAAACAAATCCTATGAAACGACGATATTAGTCCTTAAATAATCCTATGTCATTAGGCCCAATATGAACGATGATCCTCAATTCCCCCTTTGTATGTCTTAATTAACACAAGGTATGGACTAATAATATGAAAAAATCCTTCATACCAATGGTAAACACCATCACCTATGACTCTTCATATAAAAATGTGTGTATATATATAGTGGAATAAACCAAATCACGGGTCCTTATTGATGATAAAACAATACAAATGGTCCCATTTGTCAACGATGATGAGTAGAATCACCATCATCATAGGACACAACATTAGAAGAAATATATTTATATATCTGAACCATGATTCTTACATATAACAATGGTCAACATGATATTCATCGTGCTGATGATCCACATAACCCAAATTCCGATAATCCACATCACCCATAAAAATAAGAGCAAAAACAAATACATTTACATAGACTAGAATAATTCAGAACATAATAAAAAGACAACCACAACTAACTACATAATGTATATCCAACCATGAACCCACATAAAACATAGGTCACACCATATTTGGATTAAATCCCTAATTTCACCCATGGTTGTACTATCGATAACACCTATGATAGAATTAAAATCCAAGAGTTTTCTTACCCAGTCTCACTTAGATCACCCCACATATGAAAGTTTATCCAACATCAAATAATATATATATCATATTTGAATAATCTAGGCACTTCCTACTTTTAATATAAAATCCCAACTTATTATTAATAATTACTCAGTTTAGATGTAATTTGAAGATTTACATGAAACTGAAAAATCCATAAAATTAGGATTTTTGGGTGATTATAATGCAATGGAACAAAAATTAAGAATAAAGATTCAGAAAAATGGTTTTCATTATGTGTATCTTTCCCTAATTCAGGGAAAATAAGATTCTGTTAAGAATATAAGGACAAACACCTCAATGACTAATTTGAAAAGACTAGGGATAAAAACAGTGTGTACTAGTCAAACCACAAAAATAAATGTTTTTAATGAATATTTACCAAATTAAATAATTCTTTTAAATATTATTTAAAATCTCTAAAAAGTCATCATAACCATTTTTTTTAAAAAAAATTGAAATCTTTTCAATCTAGTACAGTTCATCCCATAATTTGTACTATAAATTTTTGGGATGAATTCAAAATACTTACAATTTGAAAAATAATTTCCCAAAATAATTTCAATCATATCAATGATTTCCCATAATCCTTAGTATATTGAGAATGAATTTTCAAAAACTCGTACTCATGACGTAATCCTTTATCGCATAAAAAATTTTCAACTTATTTTAGTACAAAATAAACATTAATCTAAAATAGTGATTACCAACATATCCCTTTTTCTATATATTATTACAAAAAATAATCCAAATTAAAAAATTTAATCTTAATTTCAAACAATTGACATGTTTTTCATTTAAAACTCCAAATTTTAGAAAATATGTTTCATGTACCCAAAACCCATTAATATCCAAATTATTGATTTCTCGTGATTCATGTCATGTAAAAACTCTTCAAAATTGTATACTCATTTAAATAAATATAATTCTTTATTTATAATCTTAGAGCTCAAATCTAGGGAAAACTCCCACGGATCCTTCATTGACTTATACCAACACTCCCAACACCTCTACAAGGTACACAACCTCGTCATCGATCGAAGACTCAAACAAAGTCAGTATTAACCCTCTGTAAAAATAACAAGTAGAATATAGCCCCACTAAACACTAACTCGCCGTTATAATATCAGTTATGAATGGTTCTCTACCCTTATCCACCTTACAATAATAAGAATAGGATGAATCTCACCCCCACCATAAAATCACATAACATTTTGGATAAAATGGAACATCACTCATAATACCATCATGAAGGTAATAAAACTTCTTCCTTGAATCATATAACACATCCGGAATTCTTCGGACATGGTTTGGTTACTCACATGGACCCTTTAAACCTTTCCTTTGTTATCCATTCGAGTGCACAAACTATTCTTATCAACAATCAGACTCCATGAAATCATTATGTTAGCCTCCCAATAGTAGCCATGTATATGGTCAACATGATTCTTGGACAACCAATGTGGTCCCTTAAATGATATATCAGTCTCCACTACCGAAATAGGACCATTTATATCCACCTATATCACGGTATAAACCCCACCAGTTAGAGGGTGTAACATCCCTCAATATAACCATACTCTCATCATGTCATAATCATCCACGGTAACAATAAAATAAAATAATTACACTAAACATTTTAAAGAAATCCCATCTAAATTCCAATGTTATGCTTTTCGATTCCTCTAACCCCAGAATCATAATTATAAATATTCAAAGAAATCCATACTTGTTTAGATAAATATTCATGTCAAGGAGGAACACACACTTCACACACATCCATCTTTTCTAGAGTCTCTAACGAAACACATGAGTTCATTTGGACTACTGCAAGGCCTACCATTTCTACTATGCCATTGTACCTTACATAGATGGAATATAATAAACATATCCCAAGTACCAATATTGTTTTCATTTTATTTATACCATATTTTTTGTATTTATATCCAATAAAACATATTTATAGTTTAAAGGTAACCAATCAGTGATCATGGAATTTTCTAACGTACATGGGTCCATCATGGGAAATGAAACATTCATTCGTGTTTGGGAAGTTTAAAGGAAACAATGCATTCATAATTTATGGTCAATCACAAAAGAGTGCATGAACACATATCACATTCATTATAACAACATGCATAAATAATAATGACATTTTTTGGATAATGTTACTCATTTTGAGTCATTACATCTGCAAAAAGTATTCAAAGTCCATCTCTTATCAGAAGAGGCCTGAACTCCATTAATAATAATTTAATAAATTGCATAAAATATTATTATAAATTTAATTGGTTATTTCCATAATTATTTTTTGGGATATAATAAATTCTCTTTACCTAATATTATAAAATATAACAATATTGATTTAAATGGGTTCACAACCCCCATGGTACCCACCAAGACCATAATAAAACAAAATCTATAAAATCAAATCACAAAATGTTCATTATTTGTAAAACAAATTGAAATTCCAAAATATTAAAGGTAAGTGACATACCTCAGTAAATACTCACAATATATAGTGCAATAAACATCATAGAAACCCCTCTAAAATAGTTTTCTAAAATATTAATCTTATCTTGAAAATTTTATTATACATTTTTTGAATTGTCACATGAACTCCGGAACAAATTTTGGAATTTCATAATTGAGAAAATAGATGATAACCATTGAATGAATTATTAAAAATTTATTAATTTATATTTATATATCATCTAGTAAAATACATGATTAGTTGATAATGAATTTATGATTATCCCACTTGTAGTTAGTGAGGAAAATGAGATGAATATTTGGCATGTAAACTACCTAGTGAGTGACCAAAATCCCTATTTTTTCATATTTTATAATTTTTAACAGTTTAGAAAAATAATTAAGAAATTATTTGAACTAAAATTTTGGGAATAAATGAAATTCCTATAAAATAATTACAAATCGACAAAAAATCAAACAATTCACATACACAATAGTTTACCCTTGGTGGATTATTTTATGTTTAAGGGATTTTTCCATTATCCAAATTCTTATATGTCATTAAGGGTAATTTCATCCCACTAAAAATTGCCACAATATATCATTAAGGGGATGGTTCCCCACTTTTAATTCCTAAATAAAATTGTAGGTTAATTTATCACTATAGTAGAATAACATATGTCATCAAGTGGAATGAAACTCCACCCTAGAATCACATATAAGGAAAAGGAAGAATAGCTCCCCACATTAGAATCACATATGTAATATGATGAACGAACGCAAAAACTAGAATATATAAAATATCAAGGGGTAATGTAGCCAAATGATTTTTAACTAACCTTTTCAAAATTGGGGGTAATGAAACCCATGCATTCTCTAGTGAACGATATAAAATTATTTTTGACGACACACCTCTATACTCCAACTCACCATAAAATAATCTATTGGGAATGTAACCCCACTATATAATCCCATAACATAATACGGGGAATGAAAACATTTCTACAATACCCTTAGGGGGAATAGATCCCCTCTATAGAATGATATTACACATATCTACTGTCCATAAAATGGGTTAACTAACTTCCAAAAGGCTTCAAATTTTTCATTGTTTGGCCTATCACATGGAAAAGCGATCCTCATTACCACATTGCTAGGTGACTATCACTATAGTTTTTTAACTTCCCTAAACCATTATATGGTTAGCATTTGACCGTGTAAATTATTCTGGTCCCCTAAATCAAATGTTGGTTTATAAACACCAATAGGGTACCTTTATCACCTTCCAGCTGTACATTCATAGGCCATTACTTGGAGGGAATATTATCCCTCAACATAAACCCAGTTACATAATGGAATAATTAATATGTCTTATAATACAACCAGGAAACAACAAAAAGAGATGATATAAATCAAATATCTCTTCCAAGTTATGTTAGGTCTGTCCACTCATAACAAACCAAAATATTATTCTATACCATGACACCCCCACTTGGTTACACACATGTAAAAGTGAAGTATAATTACTCAACCCACAAATAATCATCTTTCAGTGAATCTATTGTTAAATATAAGGTTTTATGTGCCAACCCCAATGCCTACCAATTATTATCAATCCAACTCCTATACTTAGGATGAATTAGAGGAATATATTACAAGATCTACTATAATTATTAATTACATTTAAACTACTACAGGGTCACTATATACCATAAAACATATTTACTATTTATCCCTCAATCGCAAACATCCAAGGTGATAAATAGTGTCCAATAATTCATCAAGGGCTAAGAAACCATCATCAATATCATGAAAGTTCAAGGGAAATCAATTTTAATTAATGTTTAATACCACATGAATGGAAAAATGACATATCACATGCTTCATAAATGAATGTGTAAACAATATGGAGGAATATAGTTACCACCAATCTTAGTCAATGTTATTGCATTTATAGAAAGGACTAACTACAATCACTTAAGCTTATATAAATCCAACCGATCTGCGACTATGAAAATAATCCATAACTCTACCATTTATTAATTTGTATCTTAGAAAAAATTAATTTTCATTTAAAAAATAAATTAAATAAATAATTACATATATATTATTTCATGAATAAAAAACGCCTTACATACTAGATGCTAACATAAATAAAAATCCTATGGAGAAAATGTGTTCAATACCCCTATTATCCAATTGAAGTTTAAGAACACAAAAGAACCAATATCTTATTAAATAAAATTTATTAACTTTACCCAAATAATTTGAGTTACATTATAATTTATGGACATAACATTAATATAGAAATCTATACAAAATGTTGTTTGATCAACCTCTAAAGATCCATTCTTGGTAAGTTGAAAAAATCCTAAGAAAACCTAGATGCTTCTAATATTATCTATTGAAAAAATTATAAATGTATAATCTAGGGTGCATTAATACTATAGTTTGAAATATAAGAATAAACCATGAATGAATCAATTTACAACAATAAATATATATATTTACACATAACTCACAATAAATGACCCAAAAAATCCATCAATAATAAAAGAAGATAACCCTTAGAGTTGAAGAGTTGAATGAGGTTGACATCATTGTTGTTCTCAACATTGCTAGTGTCCTAACCACCCCATTAATGTCATATTATCATTATTTTTACATTTTATAAGAATATAGAGTTAATTTATCAAACTATTTTATTTTGAAAAATTAGGAATTCCAAGAAAACCTTATGTATTTCATAAAAACAAAATTCATCTTATATAAAATATTTTCATCTATTCGTAAAATGTTTCCTTCAAAGTAATATTTTTTCCTTTAGTAGAATTTCTCTTAAAATATTTCTTATTCTCTCATAGGGATTCCCAGTTTGGGATAAACCAATAAATTATATTTCAAATTATATAGACATATTTTCCTTAGAGAAAACCCCTATTAAATATATTTTCCACTTATATTATTTTATATGTATGATTTTTGACTTATTTTTAATATAGTCTACCATGAAAACATGTTTTTTTATCCAAAAACCAATAATAAACTATTTTAATCACACATAAATATTTTATGCTAATAAATAATTGTATTTTTTCCTATGTAATGTATTTTCCTTTGAAGGATCTCTGAAACATAATATATTTCATACATTATATATATTAGTTTGGAAAATTTGGATAAATAATATAATTAAAACACATGTAATATATATATCCAAATGTAAGACACATGAATTAGTTAAATTTTTATATATAATATATATATATATATAAATGATAAAAAATATATTATAATAATATGGTATGACTTAACCATTAGTGTAAACCCTATGTAATATACATTATTCCTATATATTATTATTACGTCATATGTAGTATATTTCTTCCCATACATAATATATGTTTTTGAAACAAAATATATTTTATTCCATATGAATTAAATTTAATATATATGAATTATTTTTCTATTATATATAAATACCTTACACTATATATATATATATATTACTCTATTGTAATTAATATGATTCTATATTTATATATTTAAAAAAAATATTTTACAACTCAAAAAAAAATATAACTTATAACTGTAACACATAATTTTAAAACATTCACGGACCCCCAAATATCCCATATTTTAATCCTAGTATGATAATATAATCTCACACATAAAAAAATCTTTATAGTAAATGCCTACCCTATTTCAACTCTATAGAAAGTCTCTACCAAGTCTCAGTAAACATGGTCAACCCATGTCTCGATCCAACTTACAATTTCCACCAACTGAAACCATTATATAAACACTCCTCCATCATTCACTCAAGAACCTGTAACTCTTATTAGGCCTCCAAACACATCCAAAAAATTTTCTTTAATATATTTTGACTCTCACATTCCCTATAAAAAATACAAATCATAAAATTTAAACATATCATGGATGAAATTTCTAATACTTCCCAAATAATAAAATCCATAACTACATGAGTCTTTTAAATAATAAATAACACCAAAAATATTAGAGATATCATAATCACTACACCATGACATATATGTTATCTTGTGAAGTAATTTTTTTGAGAACTCCCATGATTTTAATTGGATGAGGGTCTTTGTATTTTTGTTGTGAATAAATGATTCTTTTCTTAACCTGAAAAAACTTGAATTTATTTTATAAGTTTTAAGAGATCATTTCATATTACTTTTTGGAATTATAATTGAGAATTTGAAAATAAAAACACCCCAAGAATCTATGGTACGTTTCCCTTAGAATAATGCAATCACATGCATTGTACGCAACATCGAGATTCTAACACACCGCGACCAATAAAACGTGTCGTTATGAATAGAAATACCCACTTTTTGAAATTTTATAAGTTCTATTTATCAAAATGGACTTCATTTTTAAAATCATAATATCGGAATTATATTAGGGTGAGTTTTTGGTATTTTTCTGAAAACATTCAATTTATGATGAATAGTGAAACCCTACGTTATTAATTAAAACTGACTTTTTATTTAAATACATATTTATTTTATTTAAATTTATTTTATGTCAAAATAGATACATAATACCTATATATGTGAAATGTAGTTCATTAGAGTCATTTTATATTTAGTTTAGATATATAAAAAGTTTATTGTACATTTTACCATCTTTCACCCACATCCTAGGAGCATTTGAAAATTTTCATGAAACATAATTTTACCACTTATGTGAGTTTAAATTAAAACATATGAGTAAAATGGCTAATATCATCAAGTAAAATTTGTTTCAATGAGATGAAAGTAATTTTTTGTGAATAGTAACTTTTGACTTTTATTTTCCACAGTTAAAAGTAAAGAGGTTAATTAAGGGTAAAAATGATATCATAATTATCCTAACACATGTGATAATTCTATTGGATATTTGTAATTCAACAAGAAAACCCTTCAGAAGACTTATAAGAGTAAAAATCAATGTTTAATAACTAAACCATTTTTAATGTAGAGTTATACACAATATAAATTTGACTATACATATTATTTATAAAATATATAAATATTTCCATACCTAATGGTATTTTATTTAATATTTTGGGACATTAAATAATTTAATTTATTAATGACACAATGATGATGTAGTAATTTCGTTATTATTGAACTATTAACATAATTGATATTATAAATATCAAAATAAATGTAAATTGAAACTTAAGATTAATTAGACTAATATTATATGTTAATATGACATGTTAGGGTTGGTTAAATAAATTTTATTCTAAGTGATAATGTTTTAATGGATTTCAAAAAAATCAAATACTAAATAGTGTCAAAATTGACATAATTGAGTTTTTTAAAAAAATAATATATTATTAATTGATATAAAATTCATAAAATTCTAATGAACGACAAAAGGACTCAGATAAGGTTATATATATTATTAATGAACCACTTGGGGTTATGTTGGAAGTTTATAGTATGTTTAATAAACATATAATACAAAAATACAATGAGACATGATAAATGTCAATCAATTTAACTAAGAGTTAAATCTAAATGATAAGGTTATTATGGTGACCTAAACCGGTCTAAAACCTACTTTTTGAGAGGTTTTCATCACATACCCACCTTATCATCGAAATAAATAATTTTTGAGACCCTATAAACCGAATTTATTTTATTATAAAAAAATATTTCAAGCCTTTCCTAAAGTGACCCTCACCTCTCTTATAAAAGGGTACTTCCCCTTCTCTTAATTTCACCACTCCGAAGCCATTTTTCATGGCCAATCCCTACACTAATACCATCCCAACTTTCCTCACTTCAACCAAGAGGCCTTTATTTGTTCATAAATCCAACATAAGGAGCCCTTTCGATCAAATCAAAATGAAGAACCTAAAGAAGGGGTAAATATTTCATCACCTCTTTCAAGTTATTTTCTTCTTCCACTTACTCTTTCTTTGTTGTTTCCATTATATAACAATAACTCTAGTATTTTCTATATACTGTTATGTTATTATAAAAATAGTACAGCCATATTCATTATTTTATCCATCATATTAATGACAAAGTCACCATACACGTGTACACCGTCTCCACTTCATGGTGTAGTTTCTTATTCAAACACATAAATATTTGGATGGGTATAATAATGAGTATAACATATGTAAATAAAATATATAACATTTAATTGATTCTGTATATATAATATACCATCAAATTATATATGATTTCTCCATCAATATAACAATATTTTTGCTCGTGCATACGTACGGATTACCGTCTCCACGACCATGATGAGATTCATTCCCCATCATAATAATACAAGAATAATTTTAATTTTAAGATTAAAAGTAATGTTTAAGAACTTAATATCATTTTTATATAAATAAAATACATCCTATGCATAACAAACATGGCATATGTAATCTATCATATAATGTAAAACATTTCAATTAACACCTGGAACGATGATAGTACTAAAATATTATTAACAAACAGATATTAGAGAATCATATATGAAATAATATTTATTTATATAGTATTTGTATAATTTAATAACAGTTATTTAACTATTATAAAAGAGGTTAACAAACCCTCAACCATGGAAAATTAGAGGGTAATGGTTAATTTCACAATCTCTTTATTATCCGATGTTGTTTTTACATAAGTATCTACTGGGAACTCTTTATCATACACATCCATGTTTTCATAAAAAAAAATTCAATTTTTTTTACTGTATACTAGAATATGGGTTAAAGTCATTTATACCATTATTTGACCTTATATATTTTTAATGGAATCTTTTCTTCATTTTCCCAACATGGTACATTATGACCTTATAGACAAAATTAATATAATAACGATTTTTAACATATACGACGAGCCTAGAAATTTTCTGTTATTATAACAACATCAATGATTCCGTTACAAACTTATAATAATATTTTCAAAATAAATGATTTGTTTTATAATTATGTGACTCATAAAGGGTTTCAAAATATAAAGAGGAATTTCTTTCAAATAGTTATCATTTCATCTATATCAACATGCTTTGATGGATTTTAAATTTGTTTGAAGTTGATTTATTATGATACAAATATTGCATATTGTACTAAAGGTTTGTGATATGTTTGAATATGGATGTTTTGTTTTTATAGCATTCATGGTTTATTATTAAAGTATTTAAATTTCGTAAGCATGTTTTAATATGATTGTTTATGATATGTTTCATCCATTTCATATGAGGAATGTACTGGACTTAGTATGTGATGGGTGGAGCCAACTATAACTCCTCGGTTCCTCGGTAGATCTCAATAAAACAATGAGATGTGGAATTGGCTGAGGCCTTTCTCAATTTGATATATGGTTTTGGCAGAGGCCTTAATCATTTTTAGACGTCTAGGCCGATGCCTTGAATTTTTTTTAGAATGATCAGAATTATACATTTCACCATTATGAAAATAATAATGAGGGTTCATGTGGTTATTCTACTAGTAGAATACCCATAAAAATGTTTTTTATGGAATTATTTACTCAGATCATATTCCTACCACAATGTTTTTGTGTTTATTTTTTGTAAAGGTATGTGTTTTGAACTATTCATCATGTCAAATGTTTATGTCATCTTCAGCTATATTGCTTACCCTTTTTGAGCATTTGAGCTCACCCCTTTCTTTTGTTTGATTTCCCCAGAATACGAAGAAGTTATTAATGAGTGACTTCCAAGAATAATCTAGGAGGCATGTATGTTTCTAATGGAATAAATTAGTGTTTTATTTCTTTACTTATTGTAATGTTAAACTTATGTTGGTTTCTTGTTTCCAATAATACTAAACTGATCAGTCTTATAGGGCATGATTCATTATATCATGCCATTGTTATGAAATAAAGCACAAAATCTTGGTAAATAGGGTTGGGGCATTATAGTTGGTATCATAGTAAGTTTTGTAAAACCCTTGGAAACTAGATTTAGAACAACTCTGATTAGAGAACATTACCCTTAGATAGACTTTGATGATTAGTATAAGGGAACATCATAGAATTTTGGTAATGTAGGGATTTTGTGAGTTTTCCATGTAATACATCCATGTCTGGACATGAGTAAGTTGAGGTGGCTCTGGCACAGATGCACCTTGGGGTAAAACCCCAAAACACCACTCTGAGATAGACTCAAATGGGAACTGGTGCACAACATCAAGTTCTTACTACACTCTTGGTTACAACACTCCTGGGGGATATGCTTAGGATAATTATCATTTTATTTACAAACAATTATGAATGATTTATGAGTATATATCTCTTCAATGAAAACAATTTTATGATTATGGTTTATATCGAAAAACTATTCCTTTTTTGTTAAGTGTTTTACTAGTTCAGAATTATGTATTTCGGTTCATAAACTAATTTATTGAATGACATTGTTTAGAAATGGATCCTATTAGAAGGAATGGAAACTGTATCAACACAAATAATCCGTGTAGGTATTTCCCTATGGATCAAGATAATTATAGCGGAGATGGTGATGCAACTGGTGCTGATTAGCATATCACCATGCTGGGATAACTCACACTGGTTATGAATAAAAACCTTACCTGTATGGATCACCCTGATCCACAACACAGATGATCAATGTTATATTGCTTAATGATAAAACAATCACCAACATTCAATGGGTTTACAAATCCATTTGTAAAAGAACAATGTATAAGTGCCTTAAAGAAAATATTTCATGCTTTGGGGAGTAGCAAAAGGGAAAAAGTTGTCATGGTACTTTATCACCTCACTAGAGATACATATCAATAGTGGTCATTAATTAAAAACACAAAGGAGGATGAATAAGTATCAAGTATGGAATGGAGAGAGATTAAAGATATTTTCTTAGAAACATACTTTCCTTATGACCATCGAACATATATGGAAAGATAATTTTGAAGTCTGAGGTAAATAGAGGATTAGAATTTCACAAAGTTTGAGGCAAACATTACAAGGTAATCAAAGAATGCTGCAGATTATATACGTAACCCAAAAAGTAAGATTGATCGATTTATTGATGTGTTAAAACCATTTGTTTGGAGATCATTAGTCTCACAATCCTTCTTATCATAAGATTATATAGTCTCACGTTCTATCACGAAAGAAAAATAATTCTCTAAGTCTTACGACATTAAAGATAATAAATATAAGAAGAGATCCTATAAACACATTGAAAATATAAATAAAGGGAATAATGGAAAAGGTGAATATCCATCATGTGGTAAATGTGGGGAGAAACACACTGGTACTTGCCTGAAGGTAATTGGAGTCTATTACAAGTGTGTTGAAAACGGCCACCAAGATCGTGATTCCAAGGGAAAAAAGAGCCTTTCAATTTGAATGCTACAATTGTAGAGAAAAGTGGAATTATTGAAATTAATGTCCTAAGCGCCAAAGAAAATTACCTCAGAAAAGGCCATGGGAGCACGACCAAGATTATGTGATCACTACTACTATGGTTGAAGCTTCTAGAGTAGTGGTGGTATTTAATTTAATGGTTTCCTCAAGTTTAATAAATGATTTATTTTATTCTGGATCATTGAATTTTTTATATCATCCAATTTTTCTATGAAAATTAGATATTTCCAATTTGATTTAACAAGGGAGTTGTGAGTAAAAACAAATAAGGGATGTATCATTGGAAAAAAGGTTTGAGAATCAGTTCCCATTAGGGAATATAAATGTTCTTTATATGTTGATCTCATCATCATACCCTTGATTAAATTTGATAGAATCCTTGGAATGGATTGGCTTTCAGACCATGATGTGAAAATTTATTGTAAGAAGACGACGATTACAATTCACGATGATGATAAGGAGTACCTTATCTTTAGAGAAGAATTGTCACTGTCTAATTATTATCTAGATCTACCCCCAGTAGCTCTAATAAATTCAATTATTGTGGGGGATGATAATGAAATAATTATGGGAGAAGAAAAGAATGTTCCAATAGAGGACGTACCAATTGTTCTAGAATATGTTCACTCATTTCAAGAAGATTTATCTGGACATCCTCTAGAATGAGAAATTGAGTTTTCCATTGATTTAATTCATGGTTAAAGGCCCATATCGAAGACCCCTTATTGAATAGCCACTATAGAATTATTGGAACTAAAGAAACTACAAGAGGAATCTAGTAATAATGTATTTATTCTCCTTAATGTTTCTTCATGGGGAGCCCCTGTCCTTTTGTTAAGACGAAAGACAAATCTATGAGGTTGTGCATTGACTATAGGGAGATCAATTCTATAACAATAAAGAACAAGTACCCCTACCTCGCATGGATGATTTATTCTACAAACTTTATGGAGGTCAATATTTTTAATTTATGGACCTTTGATCTGGATAACATCAGTTGTGTGTGAAGAATGAAGAGATTCTGAAAATTTCATTTTGAACCAGTTCTGGGAATTACGAGTTTACTGTAATGCCTTTTGGATTGACTAATTCACCCACCATCTTCATGGATATAATGAATAGTGTTTTAAAGGAATATCTTGATGAATTTGTAGTGCTATTTATTGATGATATCTTTGTATACTACAAAAGCTATGAAGATCATGAAAATCACGTGCTCATTATTCTAAAGATTCTTGGAAGAAATGAATTATATGGGAAGTTTAGAAAGAGTGAATTCTTGCTTCAGGAGATCTCGTTTCATGGACATATTGTCTCTAAGGATGGAATCTCTATTGACCCTTCAATGAACAAGGAAATCCATGAATGGCCAACACTGATGAGTACAACATAGGTACTCATTTTTATTGATTTAGAAGATTATTATCGATATTTCATCAAGAATTTTGCATTGTTGGATAACCCATTAACCAATCTCATGGGTAAAGGGGTTTAATTTGTTTGGAAAAAAGAGTGTGAGGAATTTTTTAAAGAACAGAAGATAAGTTTAGTTAATTCTGCTATCCTAATTCCACCATCAAGGAATGATAGGTTTGTTATTTATAGTGATTCTTCTAAGAAAGATCTTGGTCGTGTCCTTATGAAAAATGAATGATTATTTCATATTCATGACAACAGATAAATTAATGATCAAAACTACCCCACTCATGATTTTGAGTTAGCAGCTGTAATCTTCGCTCTGAAGATTTGGAGACACTATATCTATGTTAAAAATGTGTGATTTATACTAATCACAATAGTTTGATATATATATTTTCTCACAGAAAGAACTCAAAATGAGGCAAGGATGATGGATTCAACTACTCACGGATTATGACGGCACAATACACTACAACCCAGGGAAGGTAAATAAGGTGGAATATGATTTGAGTAGAAATGACCATGGAGTTTTGAACAAGATGAGAGTTGAAAGGGATCCTATTTTCATGGGTCAAGTCAAGATGGATATTGGAATCACCATAGAAGGTGAAACATCAATACCTTTTCAATTTTTTTTCAAACCATTTTACTAAAAGGATAATGAGTTCTCAAGTTAATGATGAGGAAATTCAAAAGAAGATTAAAGCAGTAAATGAAAAAAAATTTAGTGAATTCATATATGAAGATGAAATTTTGAAATTTGGGAAGAGGCTATGTGTTCCTGATATAACAGATATGAAAGTGAAATTATTGGATTATGCTAATATATCCAAATTCCTTATACACCCTAGGAGAACCAAGATGTACAGATATTTGAAAGAACAATTTTGGTGGGTCAACATGTAAAGATAGAGTGATGATTTTGTTTCAAGATGTATGGTTTGAAAATAAGTAAAAGCTGGATGACAGCATCCTATAAGAGTCATACAACCACTTACCATACTTGAGTGGAAATGAAATGATATTACGATGGAATTTTCATGGGACTACCAAAGACCCCTAGAAATAATGATGCAGTATGGGTCATTATTGATCATCTTACAAAGTCAGCACATTTTCTTGTTATAAGAGAATATTTACCACTTGAATGTTTGGAAAGACTGTATATTAATGATATTGTAAGACTTAATAGAGTACCCCTATTGATTATTTCTGAATGTGATCCCCATTTTAAATAAAGATTCTGATATTGTATTCCGAAAACCCTAGATACTGAACTTCGTTTGATCATGGCCAACCTCCCTCAAAATGATGGACAATCAGAAAAGACTATTCAAACCTTAGAAGACATGTTGAGATCTTACTCACATGACTTTCAAGGTATGTGGGATCAATATTTACCTCTGGTAGAATTTTTCTATAAAAATAGCTTATATTCATGTATTTAGATGGAATCATATAAAGCGTTATAAGGAAAGTGATGCTTCACACCAACTGGTTGGGATGATGTTGGTGAAAGAAATCTCATAGGCCCAGAACATGTTGAGGAAATAGTGGAAAAAAGTGAATATTATCCAAACCCATATAAAAGAATCTCAAAGTAGGCCTAATATAAATGCCGATATATGAATGAAGGATTTGTAATTTCAGGTAGTAGATCATGTTTTCTTGAAGGTATCTCCATGGGATGGAGTTATACGATTTGGTAAGAAGTAAAAATTAAGTCCAAAGTACATCAGACCATTCGAAATTCAAGAACAAATTCAGGTTTTAGATTACCATTTGACAATGCCAATAAGTCTCTCCAAAGTTTACAATGTGTTCCATGTATCACTATTGAGAAAATACATGCTCGAACTAACACATATACTCACCTATGTGGAAATTAAACTAGAACCTGATCTGTCTTATTGTGAAGAGCATGTCATAATTCTTGATAAAGAAAAAAAGTGTTGAGAAACCAGATCACTCATCTCGTAAAAGTTCATGAAGAAACCATAAAATGGAAGAGGCAACGAGGGAACCTGAAGAACATATGATGAAGAATCACCAGAATCTTTTTGTGTGGTAGTATAATAGAAATTTTGAGGAAGATATTCTTTGGAGGGAACAATGTAACACCTCAAGCAACAATGGAACGTTTGCCTTTGAATAATTGAATAGCTTGCATTGTATGCAACATCAAGATTCTAACACACCGTGACCAATCAAACTATCCGTTATGAATAGTAATACCTTTTTTTTTGAAATTTTATAGATTTTATTTTTCAAAATGGCTTCATTTTTGAATTTGGAATATCAAAATTTGCTTATGGTGAATTTTTGGTATTTTTCTGAAGGCAATCAATTTTTGATAAACAGTGAAAAACACTGTGTTTTTGGTTAAAACTGAATTTTTTATTTAAATATTTATATATTTTATATAAATTTATTTTAGGTAAAAATTGATAATTAATACCTATATATGTTCAATGTAATTAATTGGAGTCAGTTTATAATATGTTTAGATATATAAACATTTTATTGAACTTTTTACCGTCTTTTACCCACCTTTTAGGAGCATTTGAATATTTTCATAAAACATAATTTTACCACTTATTTGAGTTGAATTTAAAAATTTCAAGAGACATGGTTAATATCAATATGTAAAATTATGTTCAATAAGATGAAAATAATTTTTGGTGGAGAGTAACCATTGACTTTTATTTACCATTGTTAAATGAAAATTGGGTAATTAAGGGTAAAAATGATATCATAATTACCCTAAAACATGTACTAATTCTATTGGATAAGTGTAATTCGAGCAAAACCAAACCTAGGAATAAAATATGATCCCCTTTGGTCTACTTGGATTAGATTCGGACATTTATTATTATTTTATTTATTGATGAGTTAAAAGAGTTAAATTCAATGTTTATCAACTATACTATTTTTAATATAGGGTTACACACAATCTAAATTAGACTATAAATATTCTTTAGAAAGAAAATAATATTTCCTAAATAATGGTGTTTTATTTATAATTTTTAGAAATTATATAATTTAATTTATTTACGACACAATGATGATGTGGTAATTACCATTATAATTAAATAGTAAAATAATTGATATTATAAACATCCTAATAAATGTAAATTGTCACTTCATGATGCATTCAACTAATTTTCGAGGTTAAAATGACATGTTAGGGCTGGTTGAATAAATTTTATTCGAAGTGATAATTTTTTAATGGCTTTCAAAAAAATAAAATACTAAATAGTTCCAAAATTGACACAATTGAGTTTTTAAAACAAATACTATATTAATAATTTATATAATATTCATAAAAATCCAATGTTTGGGAAAAAACATAGATAAGGTTATATATGATAATAATTAACCACTTAGGGTTCTATTGGTAGTTTATAGTAAATTTATTAACCATATAATATAAAAATACAAAAAGACATGGTAAATGTCAAACTATTTAATTAAGAGTTAAATCTTAAAGATAATGTTAATATGGTGACATAAACATGTCTAAAACCTATTGGTTGAGATGTTTTCAACCCATTCCATGCTTAGTCTCTAGAGCCATTTGGCTCGACCCACAACTACCCAAATATCCTCCCAACATTCCTCCCTTAATCCAAGAGGACTTTTTTCGTTAGATAACCAACCTAAGGATCCCTTTTAATCAAATAAAAAGGAAGAACCCGATGAAGAGGTAAATATTTGATCACCTCTTTGAAGTTATTTTATTCATCCACTTCTTCAATTTTTGATGTTTCCATTATTAAATAATAACTCCAGTATCTTCTATATATAGTTATGTTATTATAAAAATGGTACAACCATATTCATTATTCTATCCATCATATGAATGACAAAGTCAACATACGTGTGTACATACGACTTACCGTCTCCACGTTGTGGTGTAGTTTGTTATTCAAACACATAGTTACTTGGATGGGTATAATAATGAGTATAAATAATGTAAAGAATAAATATAAAATGTTATTGATTTTTTATATATTATATTGCATCCCATTATATACAATTTCACTATTAATATAATTATATTGTCGCTCGTGCATATGTACGGATTACCATCTCCTCAAATGCGATGTGATTCATTCCCCATCGTAATAATTCAAGAATTCTTTCATTTTATGATTTAAAATAACAATTAAGAACTCAATATCATTCTAGATATTAATAAAATACATGCTATCCATAACAAATATTGCTTATGTATCCGAGCATATAAGGGAAAACAGATCAATTAACAACCAAAATGAAGATATTATTAAAATATTATTAACAAAAGGATATTAGGGGATCAAATATGATATCATATTTATGTATATAGTTTTTTTATAATTTAATAACAATTATTTAACTATTATACATGAGGTTAACGTACCCTTGACGAAGGAAAAGTACAAGGAAAGGGTTAATTTCACAATCTCTTTATTATCTGAGGTTGTCTTTATGAAAGTTTCTACTGGGACCTCTTTATTATCCACATCCATGTTTTCATAAAAATGTATTTCAAAACATTTTTACTTCTTACTAGACAGTCGGTTAAAGTCATTTATAAACTTATTTGGCCTTATATGTCTTCAAAGGAATATTTCATTCATTTTCCAAACAATGTACTTTACGACCTTTTTGAGAAAATTATGGTAAGACTCTATTTTTACTTATACGACGAGTGTGGCTATTTTCCACCATTATAACATCATCGAGCTTCCTTTACAAGCCTATAAGAATATTTTCAAAATAATTTTTTTCTTTTATAATTATGTGACTCTTAAATGGTTTCAAAATGGAAAGATATATTTATTTAAAATAGGTTTCATTTCATCTATGTCAACATAATTTGATGGATTTTAAACATGTTTGATGTTGATTTATTACGATAAAAATCTTCCATCTTTTATTGAATTTTTGTTGATATGTTGGAATATGGATGTGTTATTTTTATAGCATTCATGGTTTATTGTTAATTTATTGATATTTCATATGCTAGTTTTAATACGAATATTTATGTTATGTTTCAACCTTTTCATATAAGGATTGTATTGGTCATAGTATGTGACAGGTGGAGCCTAATATAGCTCCTCAGTGCATACGTAGGTCTCATGAGGCAACTATACATGGTATTGGATGAGGCCTTTCCCAATTTGATATATGGTTTTGGGCGAGGCCTTAATCTTTTTTAGATGACTTGGATGAGGCCTTGAAAAAATTCTTTTGAATGGCTGGAATTATAGATTTACTCATTATGAAAATAATAATGATTGTTCATGTTGTTATTCAAATAGTAGAATACACATGACTATGTTTTATTATGACATTATTTACTCAGCTCATATTTCTGCCTTAAAGTGTTCATGTTTATTATTTTTAAAGGTATTTGTTTTGAATTATTCATCATGCCTAATGTTTATGTAATCTTCCACGATATTTTCTACCCTTATTGAGTGTTTGAGCTCACCCATTTCATATGATTCAATTTTATAGTATATGAATAAATTTTTTATGAGTGAATTGAAGGCATAATCTAGGAGGCATGGATGTTTCTAATGGAATAAATTAGTGTTGTATTTCTTTTCAAGTTATATTATTGAACTTATGTATGTATCTTCTTTCCAATAATTCTAAACTGAACAGTCTTCCGAGACTGATTCCTTATATCATGCCATTGTTATGTAATAAAGAACTAACTCTAGGTAATTGGTGCTAGGGTTCTATAAATAAATTTATGGATATAGATATTTCTTATAGATCATATTAAAGAGGGTAATTTCATGGCACAACCAAGATAATGTCTTAAAATTTAAAACTATAATGGAGTGTATCATTCTACAATAAAATTTATTTACACAATATCATGAGGATTAAGTTTTAAAATATAAAGTGTAATATGTTATACAATTACGAATGTTAACATGAAATAACTGGACAACCCAAATAATTATCTATTGCACCTGGCATGATCATATTGTATTATATAATGAGGATTTATACCAACTATAAAATCTAAATATGTGGACATGGGGTGTTTATAAATTCCATATCTTACTATTATATAATTGATCAACAATTAATTATATTCTAATATCTAACTTGGAGAGAGGGAAAATATTTGAGATAAATTTACAACAATGTTCTACCAATAATATTTCTTCAGTTTCAAGGAAACTTTCAAAAATATCACATGATATTACTTACTATATATAGAAATTTGATGAGTAGAAGAATAAGTGAAAATAGAATAATTAAATTTATGAATTAATAATTATTTTGTGGTGTTATTCAGTGCAATGATGATCTCATGTATGACATAGACTAAGCACCTTACATCAAGGAGTTGATATTATCTAGTTTTGTTCATGATAAAGGAAAATAATTAGAGCATATAATAGGTTATATATTATATTTGATTATGTAATTTTTTCCCACACCTTCTATTGAGATGGTATATAATTCATGATTATTAACTATTTAATATACACTATAATATATTAAATGATATTCCATTTACTGAAGTAGTGAAAATTTTAGAAGAACATTGATTGAACCCCAGATTTATAATATTTGTTTCGTAAAGATTTTATTGGTAGTGTGCCTCAAAGTGTTAACAAACAAGAAATAAATATCCCATGAATATTCTTCATTATGGTGAATGAAGTAAAATCCTCTAATCCTCTAATTTCTAATCTAGGAATTTTTTAGCATTTACTACGAACTCCATATATGGAAGTTAACACTGAATGTTCTCCTTCCATAAATTTAAAACTATACTTATATGAAATATACACCAAATAAGAAATTTTTTAAATACACTGATCTTCATGATTAAACCCCTCTTATTGTGATTTTATATAATATAGTCTTAATAAATTCATAATGAAAAATTGGAAACATTGCATCATTTCAAGGATTAAAAATTAGTACCCCTATGAGTAATGAATTTTCCAAATACCCCGTCATTTGAAAGGTTGATTTCCCTTTCAAATAATATTCCATAATCTAAAAGGGTGATATAAGGTGGCACCGAGTATCTCCTTGATTAGAGCTATGCCTATAACTTAGGGGTTCCATAGGGTTCCCCCATTCACTTAATATTAACATAAATGAAGTGTTTATTATAATTATTTGGTGATCCAAAATAATTCCTATACTATTTAAATAATAACAACTATATTTACTTTCAATTTCTATATTTGGTACCTTTGTAACCAAAATCATGTATATGAGTTATGTTTCACCCCTATTAAGTCTCCACCCATATGAGCACATCTATTTCTAATTTCTTAGGTCTTCCATTTTAAATGTATATTTTAACAAATACAAAACCTTGGGGTCCCAATATACATGATCTAGTTAGCTTCCACATCAATTTATCCCCTAAAATAATGAATCCATTGAAAATGGGAGTTTCTCGTCCTATAATTGTCTCCATTTTTTTCCTACAAAACATTGGGACGTTGATGTATAGTAAATAATTAATTCCATTGATTGAAAAGATCCCAAAAATTTGGGATACTTTTGGTATCCCTTTGGTCCCATGTTTTTAATATTAGATGTTTTATACAGGTTCCAAACGTATTAATAATCCAGTCCACATAATTTTATTATATTAATGATTTAATGGTAAAAATGGTATAATATACTATTGTAATATTTTTCATGCCTACATTGAACTCATTATTAATATCAATGTGGAATATTATATCATTTTTAAGTCCCACAACAATCCTATGATAGGTTACATTCATCTTGTAGTTTACTCAGAAAGTATTCAAACTCCTCATTTGTAATCCTACACACATGTCCTTTCACCTATGGAAATAATATTCCCCATATAATAAAACCTTAAATTAAATGCTAGGGCTACTATTTTCATTACCTTAACTAAACATCATTTCTCATTAATTCATGAACATAAAATTACAATCTTTGGCCATAAGTTCATGTTCTTGAAAGGCATCACAATAATCCATGTAGCCTGACCATAAAAGAAATTGAATTTCTCATTACATGAATAAAAAATACAATGTTTTTTAAATTATTATAATTATATATAAGATGGAATTTTTATGGGTGCAATTCCACCATCTAAACAACTATATAGTGTTTCATAGGTTTTCATGGATTTAAATTCCAAGGCGCCCTCATATTGTGCTATAAATAGTATATAAATTAACAAATTATTTTAACTATGAGAAAATTAGATTCCCACATATAAAGTAATTATAAGAACTTGATATTAGTTAATCTCTTTCATAAGAGGGTGACTTGTATTGTTATAAAAATAATTTCTAAAAATAATATTATATATATAATAGAGCATTGTATTAGATAATATGACCAGTAATAATTTTATATTTCCTCTCTTTCTATATGTTTATATAGGCCGACCCTAAGAAATCTATCATAATAGGTCAAAAATTAGAAAAAACAGAGAATCAAGTATAAATATGTATTATTATTGTAATATAATTATAATAATCATGTGTGTATAGATATATTTAAACATAGATATATAAGTATAATGTATTAGTATGAAAATAAATAATATTCTTTTTTAATATATTTGTATTGATAAAGAAATCCATATATTTAATAGATGACGTTAATAGGTTAATTCTATTTGACTTATAATACCTAGTCGAAGCGATGATGTTAAAAATTGTCTATTCTACCAAGAAATATTCCTCTTCACATAGGGATATACGAGTATTAAATTTTTATTTTATATATCATTATATGTATAAATTATAATATTATTACTAAAAATTATATTAATTAACATTGATATTTTTTACACTATCAACGTTCCATTTTAAAAAATATTTTTCGAAAGTGTTGATAATGTCTATGCCATATTTTTAAATGATCCCTTTCCACCTTCCACTCCACCATTTTATTCATGATATTATAAAAAATGACCAAGGTATATCTTTTCTCCATGTAATCCTTTTTTGATAAATGGACTTCAAAAAACAATGGTCTGTAATTTGAAAAATTGTTTTAATTATTCACATACCAATCATATATATATATATATATATATATTATTGGAATTCTTCATTGTTGATCATTGATCATTTCCATGTACATGTGCGTGTGTATATACAATCAGTATACTAGATGTACATAGTTGCAATATGTTGATATATATATATATATACATATTTTTTCATATATATATATATATACAAAAAATCATATATCTATTTAAATAAAGAAATAAATATATGTATATAAATATAATTTCATGTTTATAATATGTTGTTATGTATATATATAAATATATATATTTATGTGTGTTTGTGTGTGTGCCGAATGTAAATTGATATTTATGTATTTATTTATACATGAGTACAAAAACATTTATAAATATATACATGAATTTGTATATATTAATATGTATATTATATATATAAATATGCATAAAAACATTTCACGAAAATTACTCAAATCTATTCATCATACATAATATTTAAATGTTATAGACATGTTTGTGTGTTTGTTAATTTCATTTTAAATCTATTTGTATATGTGTTTTCTTATATATATAGGTATATATATTAACACACCAAAAAAAATAAACATAATTATATCTTTTATACAAAAATTATTAGTTTTCTATATACATTTATGTTTATAAATTATATAATATTATGTATATGGTAATATTATTTTATGAATAATTTAAAAATGTATTATAAAATGTAAAAATACATTTATTCTGTTGTATAATTTGTTTATATATATACATATCTATTATCATTTAAAAGGTTATTCTAAAAATTTAGGCTTCATAAAATTCAAAAAATTTAAATTATTATTTCAAGAAAGTAGTTTTAATGGGACGTCGACAACCATGTACACGAAACAAAAGAATTATCAATCCTTAATGTAGAAAAACTAATCATTAAAAATAAAATTAAAATAGATGAAATTACTAACTCTATATAATATCTATTTCATTAAAGTTTCCTCCATGTCTGGATTTTTATTGATAAGCTTCTAAAATTTGAAGGATATCGATTCACATGGACATACATGTACCTCTAATATTTTCTTCCCCTCGTTGAAGCGTCATATCAAAATTAATTTCTATATTTTTACCCAAGAAAGTTTTTCTTCATTTAAATCAAACTATAGAAGTCCTCCAAACTTTATATGAGAATCCGACATAGATATATTTATGTTGAAAGATTACTCAAGTAATTCTTCATTAGAATAGTCTAAAATCACTATAACCACTTCTCCTTCCAAAATCTCCTTTTCATCACCCTTCAGTGAAATTAAAATTTAGGCCTTCTTAAAAACATGGATGATTTATCTATCATCTCAAGATCTCATCAAGACTAATAATTTCATAGTCCTATCACTTTGATTTTCCTCATCCCTGTCACTGGAGGTTACTTCTTACTTACCCTGCATACTGAGATCTAAAATGATATCACCATACCATGATATTTAGTCTTTAACCGACATTAGCCCAATATTTTTGTTTTCCATTCTTAAGGATTTGGTAACCAACATTTTTGGCATGTTGGAGTAGTCATTGTAGGGACATCGTTTCTTTCCCTTACAAAATGAGAAATTTCTAGAGAGAAAATTTCCCTACATTCTATTCCTTGATCTAGACCCAACGCTAATAGGGTTGTGGGGAACCTCCTCATGGTCCAAAATTTTATACTAGTTTGATTCCTTATCTATCATATTAGAATACTCAAGGGCCCTTTATCTAACATGTTTCTATTTACCTTTACATGTAAAATTACCCAAAACATAAGGATCCACATTTTTTCATTAATCCCACCCAAACATGAGAATCAATTTTGGATATATGATGATCTAGGAGGGATTTACTGATTAGGGGACCTCCATCTTAGAGGGTTGTTATTCATACTAAGCGGTGTGAGCTCCTAACCATTATCCATCCCTAGAACTATAACTACATCAACAAAGAATGTCAAGTGAGGGGATGGACCATAATCACATATTGCATGAGTTTTCAAACTAGAGACACCAATATCAGGTTTTATTATACCAATGATACCTGCTACATTTGGATTAGCAGGAATAATACACAATTATTTATAAATATTGTTTATGTACTCAATTTTTTCATACATTTTCATTCATTCTATTGTCAATCAAAACAATTTTTCACTAGATATATGTTGATTTGGATATAAAATGCTTTAATTTGGGGGTCATAATGATTTTAAGGTGTTTTAATAGCCAAATACAAAAATTGAGAATGACCAGAAAAAAATTTCACAAATACACAGCATCTACTTTCTATAAACGTGCTGTGTACCTTTTTCCAGACATCGATCAACCAAACTGAGTACATTCCCATGTAACTAGACAGATGTTTCATGCTGTGTATGTCAATTTACATGAAATTTATTCCATTCTAGAAGGGGTTAGTGGATGAGGAGGCACTACATGCCATGTGGGGTAGTACTACATGATGTGTATTCCCCCAACCAACCGCCAATACCTTCAAAGTCAAGGGATGAATGATAGATCACCTACCAGTGGAGGAAATAGGATCAACATCCAGTTGACATGACTACATGTCTTGTACTTTATGGTACATGTCGTGTATTTTGAAATACTATAAATAAGATGATGTCTTTCCAAATATGGGGACAGAAAGAGGGGAAAACTAAAGACCCAAAATGGGAGAATAAAGGAAGGAGAAGAAGAGGTAGAAAGAGAATGATGGAATATAATAGAGGATGTGTTGTCATTCTACATTCCTGAAAATCATCATTCTGAAGCAGCTTCAATGTCTATTTTAGGTATTAAGAGTTTGTTAGTCATTAGCTTCTCAATATGTAGATAAATTCTCCATGCATTGGGGATATGGATGATTATTATTCATTACTAATCAATTATGTTATTGTATTTTTTTAATTATATTTCTATCACAATCCTTGGAAATCTATTGCTAATTATTTCTAGAAACCCCATATCAGACCAAGAACATAATTTCATGGGATATTTATAGGAGATATGAAAACATAAATCCGTGATCAATGGGAGTATATATCACCTCAAAAGGGACTATAATTAATAAAATTTATAGGAATCAAATTCTAGACCATGTAATTGGAATATATTGATTCAAACAAATCCCACAAGAATAAGCGGGTTCCGTTAATTTCAAACTCTATAGATGTGAGTTTTTATGAATTACACAACATAGAAAGAAAATGGATTTATTGTTGACCATACAATCCTCACCCCGACACATTCTTCTCATTTATCTTCAAAATAAATTTTACATTTTTCATTCTATTTATATAAATCCATCAAAAAAATTATGTATTAATTAATCTATCATTTTAACCTCAAATATCTACTCTAAATTCAGTTAATATTCACCTAATTAATAAAAAACTAGAGAAACAAAACATAATTTATCTCACTATGTGTCAACCCCATACTTTCACTATACTAGTAATATGTTTTGATATATCAATTTGGGATACCAAATGTAACAATTTGGCTGAAATGATACAAATTCATGGAACTATTTCTAGGTACTTAAAGTTAACAGTGTTATATAAAATCATGTTTGAATCAATTAAAGTGAAAAAAAATTCAAAATTCAAATCTTAATTTCATTAATATTTTTTTATTTCTAGTATGTGCTAATCATGCTTGGTGTGTGTTTAGTTTTCTGCAAAATCATACGTTCATGAGTGGAGAAATAACTCATTCTAAGTGAGATGAGTCATCATAAGTCCATCCAGTTGATCTCGAGATCGAATTAATGGTCATGAGGCATTGTCAGTTACTTATGGGAGAGCAGAACCAAAATTCCCCCATTGTGAACATAGAAGAGGCAGAAATAGATGTTTTCCAAGGTGTTGGACATCAGATCATGCTTGATGACAACAGTAACCAACAATTAGGTACCAAGGATAAAAACCATCTTCTACCAGAAAATATCATGGAGTTCATTCCACTAAATCCGGAAAGACAACTAGCTCAATTTGTTCTGTGTTATGGCATGACACAACCCAAAGAGTACCATTCACCATAGTTGTTTACATGCATGTAGCCAAATCAGGGTCTAATGTTGATCATTAGAAACTATTTGAACCCCCAACTCCTTAATAACTACTACCCCCACACCTTACCCTTATGGTGTACATTCTTCCTTCTATCCAGAGAGAAAATACAGGTATTGTCAACAGTTCTATAAATATCATATAGTGTGTGATTTAATTTTAAACAAAATTTTATGCGGACTCATGGACTCAAAAAGTACATAGTGCATAACCGACATAATGGAAATCCATACACATTTTGTGGGATATTGTATATTCTATGTGTTTTTATGATATGTTAGAAACAAATACATAATTACAAGATCAATTAACATATAGGTCTAGTATGCATGTTCCAAAAATTGTATTCCCATGTGGGTTTATTCCATAAAAATTATGTTCTGGTGGTAGAAACCATGATATAAAGTGAGGCCTACATTACATATATATAGCAGTATGTGTTGTGTATTGGATAGTCTTTATTGATTTTAACATCATCTCACCTAGGTGTTAGAATAAGACATTTGAGTAGTTTATTCAGAGTTTTGATACATGTAATAGGTAAGGTGATTATTTATTAATCATATTCATATATTTTAATGTATTTATGGTAGTTATATTTCCTTTTCATTGTATAGTCATACACGGGGACTGGTATTGAGAGGTGAAGTACTCATAGGGTTGAAACCCACAATGGAGTATTTCAGTTTAGGGGAATGTATCCTTAGTATACGTATATAATTAGGTAACTACCACTTCATTATGGATTGTTAAACCTCCATTTATTAATCATATATCAACATAAATTAATTATTACATTAATTGAAGTGGTGTAGGTTTTGATACAGGTTGGTACCCCACACATAATGAACTATCTAGAACATGGTTCATGAGATCCCCTACCCAATCTAAAACATGCAGTGATAAAGAAATACATTATTTTCCACATTTGATTCAAAATAATACAAATAATACAAAATATACATTCACATATATTTATTATTTAACCATTACATCTCATATGAATCATAAAATCCTAGAACCTAAAGGATTATTGTCTTTGTAGACTACCTGTATAAAAATATTTTGTAACCTAATTGGTTAAATATCACTCAATTATTTTTACAAATGACTTGCATCTAATCATAATAATTTTTATAATTACAAGGGGAAGTGGAAACCTAATTAATGAGTGAGATAAAATTCTTAGTGAGGGGAAAAATATCAATGAGTCATAAATAAATATATCATAAGAAAATCGTAAAATATAAAAATCGGAGGAATATCTCATTAAAATGAACATGAACTCAAATGGGTTTTCTAAAAATAATTAATTAATATAACGATAAAATATCTTATATATACCATGGAATAAGAATTAAAATACATAACACAATGGATAATGACATATGAATGTGGATTAAAATACAACTATATGATTAATATCTGAATATAACATGTATTAAGAATAAGTAAAGATAAACTATTTTCATATTGATAAATATTATCCTTCTTCCCCTAATATATTAAGATTTGTATAACCAAAAATTTGTCCCTTATAGGTATAGTATAACTAATAATGTACCCTTTTTATTCTTGGGAATTCCACCATTTTACCCTTTTGGGGTTTTGGATAACCTCATATTTAACCAAGATATTTCACTAATTATCGTTACAATATTTGTTTGAATGGATTTACCACTAATAAATTCATTGGTTTGGGATAAACACCAATTTACACATTTAAATATTGGGCCCACCACCCATGTACCCTTGACCTTCAGATAACCTCGCATGTGCCATTAGGCTTAGAATTGTAACGCCCCGACCCCAGTTACCCAAAGTCGGTGCATTATTACAAAACATTGGCTTGATCACAAGAAATATCAAATCTCGAAAGACCGATTCGTTTAGTAGCCTTGGAATAACTAGATACATTAATAATGTGTACAATACATCATAAAATGAAAAGTACAACAACATAGTCTCGATAGTCCACACTCTTATCCCCTCATACTATCCCTGTAGGTCATTCATAATTTACTTCTTCTCATCCTGTGAAAAATAAAACATAGAAAAGGGGTGAGCGCAAATGCCTAGTAAGGATAACAATATATCAAAAACTTTGATAAATAAGAATAAACATTTAAGGAAATGTATAACCAAAACAAAAACCTTTTAAACATGAACTTCAACATAGAATGACAAAAATAAAATGAAATAATTCCATTTACCTATTCAAATGGATATTCTACTAATCGAATAATCACATGCAATATCAACAACCACTTTCATAATGATGGAATGCATAATGCCAGACTATCATAAACACATAGCCAAGGCCTCGTGCCAAGACTATAAATAAGATTTTTCCAAGGCCTTTTGCCAAGACACTAGTTTGTCTCATGAGACCTACCGATGCATCGAGGAGCTATAGCGGGCTCCACCCGTCACATATTAAGTCCAATACATTCCTCATATGAACAGATTTAAACATAACATAAACATTCGTATTAAAACTAGAATAAGAAATGTAAATACTTCATCAATAAACCATGAATCGTATAAAAATAACACATATATATTCAAACATATCACAAAACCTTCAATACAATATATAAGTTTTGTATCATAATAAATCAACTTCAAATATGGGTAAAATCCATCAAAGGATATTGGCGTAGATGAAATCAAAACTCTTTTTAGCGAAATATCTCTTTCTATTTTGAAATAATTTAAGAGTAATACATTTATAAAATAAAACATTTTCATTGAAAATATTCTTATAAGATTGTTAGGGAAGATTCAAAGATTTTATAACGGTGGAAAATAGCCGCACCCACCATATATATAAAAAAACATTCTTACCTTAATTCTGTCGAAAAGGATAAAAAGGACCTTGTTTGGAAAATGATGGAAAGATTCCTTTATAAACCACTTATAAAAGTAAAAAAGGGTAGAAATTACTTTAACCCATATTCTAGTAAATATTAAAAATGATTTGAAATACATTTTTAAGAAACATGGATGTGGATGATAAAGAAGTCCCAGAAGATTATTACTTATAAACAACCTCAGATAATGATGAGATTGCGAAGTAAACCCTTAACATGTACATTTCTTTTGTTGGGGGTAGGTTAACCTCCTGTATAATGGTTAAATAATTGTTATTAAATTATTCAAGAATCATATAAATTAATATGATATCATATATGATCTTTTAACATTGCTTTGTTAATAATATCTTATAATTATCGTTGTTTTGGGTGTTAACTTACTCATTCTCTTTTATATGTTTTTTTACATAATCCGTGTTTTTATGGATATTTTGTATCATATTCATATACAGAATGATATAATGTCCTTAAATACTATTATTGATCATCAAATGATTATTATACTTGAATGGATACGATGGAGAATGAATCTAATCGGGTTCGTGTAGACGGTAGTCCGTACGTACGCACGAGTGACCATATCATTATTTTTATCTTAAAATAATATATAATTGGATAATATATCATATATACAGAATAAATATCATGTTATATTTATTATTTACATGAATTACACATCATTATTATACCCATCCAAATAATAATTTATTGAATAACAATTACACAACGACGTGGAGACGGTAAGCCGTACGTACGCATCTATGGTGACTTGTTATTCAAAGGGTGGATAGAATAATGAATATGGTTGTATCATATTTATAATAACATCACAATATATATAAGATACTGGAGTTATTATTTTTGAATGGTAATAACAAAGAAAGAAGAAGTGGAAGAAGAGAGGAACTTGAAAAAGGGTGGTGAAATTATTACCCCTTCTTCGGGTTCTTCCTTTTGATTTGATCAAAAGGGATCCTTATGTTGTCTTTATGAATAATTTATGGCCTATAGGATGAATTTAAGGATGTCGAGAGAGTATTTGGGCTGATTTTGGCCGAAAAAAATGCTTTTAAGATGTGTATTAATGAGAAGGAGGAGTTCCCTTTTATAAGAGGGGTAAGGGGCACCTTTGAAAAAGCAAGACATATTATTTTATAATGAATTTATATTCGGTGTATAATGGCTAAAAAGTGGATTATTTAAAGTTTAAGGTGGGTATAGGTCTAAAACCACTCATCCAATAGGATTTATACAGGTTTGGGTTACTATATTAACCTTATCTTTAAGTATTAACTCTTAGTTAATTATTTTCACTTTTAAAATGTCTCGTTGTATTTTTATATTATATGGTTAATAAACATACTATATACATTTAAGAGACCCCCAAGTGGTCCATTAATGATACACCTATCATTATATAAGTCTCTTTACCGAAAATTAGTTTTTTAGGAATTTAATATAAATTAATAATATAATATTTTTTTTAAAACTCTTTTATGTCAATTTTGACACTATTCAATAGTTTATTTTTTAAAAACTCATAACAAAACGATTAGTTCAAAAAAAGTTTATTAATCATTAATAACATGTCATATTAACCTTGAAAATTATTTTAATTCATAAAAAGTCTCAAATTATATTTATTTGGGAATTTATAATATCAATTAGTTTAATTTTTCACTATTATGGTAATTACAGAATCACCATTGTGTCATAATGAAATTAAACAATATAATGTCTATAAATTATAAATAAAATGAAATTATTTATAAACTCGTTTTATCTTTCTAATAAATATTTATAGTCAAAAATACAACATATATAACACTATTTAAAAATTGTTTTGCTAAAAGACATATGTTTATGTCATTTTTGTATTTATTTTTAATTAATTAAAATAAAGTGTCCCTATCACCTACAAGTGGCTTTATGGGATCCCAAAATCGACCCAAAGATTCCCATGGTCAGAAATGTATCTGCCAATAATGATAGGATACGTTTTAGGGTAATTTAGTATTATTATAATATTATTTTTTAACCCTTATTTACCAGATTTACCCTTAACCATGGTAAATAAAATATTTACCGAAATAATTATTCAAAATGTATAAATATAAAATTTACATATTTACACAATATAGACATCTTGATTCCAAATATGGAATCCATTTTTCCAAATTCAAAACACAGAAGTGGCATATATTAATTTAAAATTAATTCCCGTTGTAAAAACAAAAAATGTGTTTTTAAGAGATAATAACTATCAAAAGATTGACACTTGTTTATGTCCAGTTTAATTGTAAAATTATGAACAATGACCAAAATTGTATTAAATGATAAAAATATATTCTAAATATACTTTAAAACCATTCAAATTCATAATCTATTAATATAAATTATTTTAATTAAAAAAGTTTTTTTAATTAAAATTTTGTAATCTTCACTATTCATCAAAATATAAATGTTAACCGAAAAGTTCCAAAATTTCACCCTAGGATAAATTCGATATTCCAAATACAAAAATGAAGTCCATTATAAGAGATAAATTTATAAAATTTCAACAAGTAGGTATTACTATTCATAACAGCTAGTTTGATTGGTTGTGGTGTGTTAGAACTCGATGTTGCGTACAACAAAGGCTATCACATTATTCAAAGAGAAGCGTACCATAGAAGCTTGGGGTGTTACATTCTCCCCTCCTTCAAATAATTTCGCCCTCAAAATTTCTATGATACTACAGCATGAAAAGACTCGGGTGGTTCTTCATCATAAGTTTCTCGGGTTCCCACATTGCCTCTTCCATTTTATGGTTTCTCCACAAAACATTTACCAGAAGCGTCGTCCGATTTCTCTGTACTTGTTCTCTCGTATCAAGAATCCTGACGGGCTCTTCGCAATAAGACAGATAGGGTTCCAGGTCTAATTCCTCATAGGTGAGTATATGTGTTGGGTCAGGCATGTATTTCCTCAATAGAGATACTTGGAACACATCATGAACTTTGGAGAGACTTGGCGGCATTGCCAATCGGTAAGCTACAACCCCAATTCATTCTAGAATTTCGAAAGGTCCGATGTACCTGGGACTCAATTAACCTTTCATACCAAAACTTATGGCTCCCATCCATGGAGTTACCTTCAAGTAAAAATGATCACCGACTTGAAATTCCAAATCCTTCCTTCGATTATCGGCATAGCTCTTCTTCTTACTTTGAGCTGATTTGATGTGATTTTGGATTACCTTAACCTTTTCCATCATTTCCTCCACTAGTTCTCAACCTACAAGTTTTCTTTCACCAACATCATCCCAACAGGTTGGTCTGCGACATCTCTTTCCGTATAATGCTTCATATAGTGCCATCTGAATACTCAAATGGAAGCTATTGTTATTAGAAAATTCTACCAGAGGTAAATATTGATCCCAGATACCCTGAAAGTCAAGTGAGTAGGATCTCAACATGTCTTCTAAGGTTTGAATAGTTCATTCTGATTGTCCATCGTAATATTGTCCCATTTCCACTCAGGTATGGGAAAAGGTTGCATGACTCCTCCAGGATGTTTCCTTCCACCTTTCACTTGTTGACAAACCATACATCCTGACACAAAATCGGAAATCTCCCTCTTCATGTTGTCCCATTAAAAATGTTCCTTCAAATCTCTATACATTTTGGTGCTCCCAGGGTGTATAGAGAAATGTGAACTATGAGAATCATCCAGAAATTCCCTTTTTAGATCACGTATATCGGGAATACAAAGTCTCTTCCCAAATTTCAAAATTCCTTCTTCATACACAAAGTCTCTCAATCTCCCATCATTCACAGCTTTAATATTCTTTTGAAATTATTCATCATCGGTCTCAGAACTCTTTATCCTTTCGAGTAAAGATGGTTTGGCAACCATTTGAAAAAGAATTGATGTTTCACCTTCCCTAGTTATTCCCATGTCCATCTTTACTAGATCCATGAAAATTGGATCCCTTTCAATTCTCATATTGTTAAAAACTCCATGATCTTTTCTTCTCAAAGCATCTTCCACCTTGTTTGCTTTCCCCTGGTGGTAGTGCATCGTACAATCATAATCTTTGAGTAATTAAATCCATATCCTTTGCCTCATGTTGAGTTCTTTTTGTGAGAAAATATACTTTAAACTCTTGTGATCAGTATAAATCTCACATTTTTCACCATAGAGGTAGTACCTCCAAATATTCAAAGTAAAGATCACAGCTGCTAACTCGAGATCATGAGTAGGATAGTTTTGTTCATTAATTTTCAACTTTCTTGATGCATTGGAAATAACCATATCATTCTGCATAAGGGCACAACCAAGTCCTTTATTCGATGCATCACTATAAATGACGAACCCATCATTCCCCGATGGTAGAGTCAGTAGAGGATCATTGAATAATATTCTATTTAGTTTTTCGAAACATTCTTCACACTCTTTTGTCCCAACAAATTTAACCCCTTTACGTGTGAGATTTGTTAATGGGTTAGCCAACTGGCCAAAATTATGGACAAAACTTCAATAATAACCTGACAAACCAATAAAACTGCGTACCTTTGTTATACTCGTACGTTCTAGCCATTCTTGGATTTCCTTGGTCATAGAAGTGTCAACATAGATTCCATATTTAGAGACAATATGGCCATGAAAAGAAATCTCATGAAGCCAGAAATCACATTTTCTAAACATCCCATATAATTCATGTCTTCTCAGAGTCTTTAGGATAATGAGCAAGTTATTTTCATGATATTTGTATCTTTTTGAGTATACCAAGTTATCATCAATAAATACCACCAGAAATTCAACGAGATATTCCTTGAAAACTCTATTCATCAGATCCATGAATACAGAGGGTGCATTAGTCAATCTAAAAGGCATTACTGTAAACTCTTAATGACCGTACCTGGTTCAAAATGCTGTCTTCGGAATGTATTCCTTCTTCACACACAACTGATGGTATACGGATTGAAGGTCAATCTTTGACAAGTATTGAGCTCCATGCAGTTGGTAAAATAAATCATCAATGCTAGGTAGGGGATACTTGTTCTTTATTGTATAGCATTGATCTCCCTGTAGTCGATACATAACCTCATAGATCCATCTTTCTTCTTAACAAAAAGAACAGGGGCTCCCCTTGGAGAAACACTAGTGCGAATAAATACCTTATTACTCAATTCCTCTAGTTGTTTATTTAGTTCGACTAATTCCACAGTGGCCATTCTATATGGGGTCTTCGATATAGGCCTTGATCCAGGAATTAAATCAATGGAAAATTCAACTTCTCGTTCTGGAGGATGTCCAGGTAAATCTTCTGGAAACACATCTATATATTCTTTCACAATAGGTACATCTGTTATTTGAACATTACATTCCTCACCCACTGTAATTTCATCCTCTTTCTCCCCAATAATTGAATTTAGTTGAGCTACTAGGGGTGGATCTAGATAAAAATTAGGTGGTGATGATTCTCCTCTAAAGATAAGTGTTCTTTATCATCATCATCAAAAATCGTAACCTCCTTCTTCTTAAAATAAATCTTCACATCATGGTCTGAAAACCCATCCGTACCAAGGATTTTATCAAACTCTATCATAGGTATGACAATGAAATTAGCGAATAAATAACCTTTATGTGCTCTAATGGGGACTGATTCACAAAACATTGTTGCAATGATACTTCCCTTAGGAGTTTTAACTGACAACTCCTCTGTTAAATCAAATTGGAAATATCTAATTTTCTTAGCAAACTGGGATGATATGAAACAATGCGATGATCTAGAATCAAATAATGCATTTTCTAAACTTGAGGAAACTATTAAATTACCTGCCACCACGTCTTTCGGAGCTTCTACCTCAGTAGTAGTGATAACATAAGCTTGGCCTTGATCCCTTGGCCTTTTCTGATGTAAGTTCCCCTGTCGCTTTGGACATTCATTTGCATAATGACCCATCTCCCTGCAATTGTAGCACTGAACATTGGTAGCTTTCTTCTTCCCTTTGCAATCACGAGCTTGGTTGCCTTTTTCACCACACTTGTAACAGACACCCATTCCCTTCAAGCTAGTTAAGGGTGTTTCTTCCCAAATTTACCATAGGATGGATATTCAACCATTCCCTTCTTCCCCTTATTTCCATTCCCATATTGATCAACAAATCTCTTCTTCTCTTTCTTTACTTTAAAGTCATAATACTTAGAGAATTCCTTTTATGTATTGATAAAACATGAGACAATGTCTTCGTACGAAGAGAAGTATTGTGAGACAAATTCTCGATGGAGAAATAGTTTTAACCCGTCAAAGAAACGATCAATCATACTTATTGGGTTACGTATATAATATCCAGAATACCTTGCTAACCTTCTAATTTTAGCCTCATACTTTGCAACATTCTCATCCTCCTTTTGTCTCAGACTCAGAAATTTCTTTTCCATATCTGCTCGATGGTCACGAGGAAAGTATTTTTCTAGAAACAGATCATTAAACTCGCTCCATTCCATATTATATACTTCATCATCTTCCTTCATGTTTTGAATCAATGACCACCATTGATCAACTTCTCTAGTTAGGCGATAAACTGCCATGATAACTTTTTCCCTTTCACTACTCCCCAAAGCCTGAAATGTTTTCTCTAGGGAATTTATCCATTGCTCAGCTACTAAGGGATTTTTACTCCCATTGAACGTTGGTGGTTGTTTCCTCATGTAGTGATCTAACATTGATCCTCCACGCTGAGGATCAGGGTTCTCCATATGGGTAATGTTATTATTCATAACCTGAGTGAGTTGTCCCAGTATGGTGATTTGTTTATTGGCACCAGTTGCATCACCAGCTCCACTATAATTAACTTGAGCAGGTGGGCAATCCCTACATGGAGTGCGTGCATTGATACAGTTTCCATTTCATCCACTAGACACCATTTCTAATCAATGGCATAAACTATATCAGTTTATGAATCAAAATACATAATTCCATACTTATGAAACAGTTAACATAAATTGAACTATTTATGCATATAACCCATAATCATAAAAAAATTTCTTTGAGGAATTATATACTCATAAACCCATCATAATGATTTGTAATGAAAATGAGAGTTATCCTAAGAATATCCCCCAGGAGTTTCATAACCAAGAGTGCAGCAAGGCCCATTGCCTTGCACCAGTTCCCGTTCGAGTCTAGCTAAAAGCGTTGTTTTTAGGTTTTACCCCTAGGTACATCTGTTCCAGAGCCGCCTCTACCTGCTCGTATCCAGACAGAGATGTATTGCTCAAAAAACTCAAAAAATCTCTACAATACCAAAATTCTAGGATGTTCTTCTATACTAATCTTCAAAGTCCATCTTAAATATATGTGCTCTAATAAGAGTTTATCTAAATATAGATTCCAAGGTTTGTACTAAGCTTTCTATGATACCAACTGTAACGCCCCGACCCCAGTTACCCAGAGTCGGTGCATTATTACATAACATTGGCATGATAATAAGAAAGATCAAATATCGAAAGACCAATTCGTTTAGTAGCCTTAGAATAACTACATAAATTAATAAAGTTTACATTACATCATTAAATGAAAACTACAACAACATAGTCTCCATAGTTCACACTCTTATCCCCTCATACTATCCCTACAGGTCATTCATAATTTACTTCTTCACATCCTGGGAAAAATAAAACATAGAAAATGGGTGAGCGCAAATGCCCAGTAAGGATAACAATATAGCGGAGAATTTCATAAATAAGAATAAACAATTAAGGCAATGTATAACTAAAACAAAAGCCTTTTAAACTTGAACTTCAACATATTATAGTAAAAATAAAATTAAATAATTGCATGTACTTATTCACATGGATATTCTACTAATCGAATAATCACATGAAATATTAATAACCATTTTCACAATATTGGAATGCATAATGCCAGACTATTATAACCACATAGCCAAGGCCTTGTGCCAAGACTATAAATATGATTTTTCCAAGGCCTTGTGGAAAGACACTAGTTTGTCTCATGAGACCTACCGATGCATCTAGGAGCTATAGTGGGCTCTACCCGTCACATATTAAGTCCAATGCATTCCTCATATGAACATGTTTAAACATAACATAATCATTCTTATTAAAACTATCATACAAAATGTAAATACTTCATCCATAAACCATGAATGGTATAAAAATAACATATCCATAGTCAAACATATCACAAAACCTTCAATACAATATATAAGTTTTGTATCATAATAAATCAACTTTAAATAATCTTAAAATCCATCAAAGGATATTGACGTAGATGAAATCAAACCCCTTTTTAGAGAAATATCTCTTTCTATTTTGAAATCATTTAAGAGTAATATATTTATAAAATAAAACATTTTCTTTGAAAGTATTATTATAATCTTTTATGGTAGGCTTCGACGATTTTATAACGGTGGAAAATAGCCGCACTCGCTGTATAAGTAAAAAACATTCTTACCTTAATTCTGCCGAAAAGGTTAAAAAGGACCTTGTTTGGAAAATGACAGAATGATTCCTTTATAGAAAAATTATAAAAGTCAACAAGGGTATAAATTAATTTAACCCATATTCTAGTAATTAGATTTTTTTTTTCGAAATACATTTTTATGAAACATGGATGTGGAAGATAAAGAAGTCCCAGTAGATTATTACGTATAAACAACCTCAGATAATGAAGAGATTGCTAAGTAAACCCTTAAATTTTACTTTTCCTTGGTTGGGGGTAGGTTAACCTCTTTATAATGGTGAAATAATAATTATTAAATTATTCAAGAATCATATACATTAATATGATATCATATATGATCTTTTAACAATTCTTTGTTAATAATATCTTAGAATTATCGTCGTTTCGGGTGTTAACTTACTCGTTTTCTTATATATGTTTTGTTACATAAGCCATTTTTGTTATGGATAGGTTGTATCCTATTAATATACAGAATGATATCAAGTCCTTAAATACTATTATTAATCATCAAATGGTTATTATACTTGAATGGATACGATGGACAATGAATCTCATTGCGTTCGTGGAGACGGTAGTCCGTACGTACGAACGAGTGACAATATCATTATTTTGATATAAAAATAATATATAATTGAATGATATATCATATATACAGAATCATTATCATGTTATATTTATTATTTACATGAATTAAACATCATTATTATACCCATCCAAATAATAATTTATTGAATAACAATTACACCACGACGTGGAGACGGTAAGCCATATGTACGCACGTATGGTGACATGTTATTCAAAGGGTTGATAGAATACTGAATATGGTTGTACCATATTTATAATAACATCACTGTATATATAAGATACTAGAGTTATTATTTTAGAATGGTAATAACAAAGAATGAAGTAGTGGAAGAAGAAAGGAACTTGAAAAAGGGTGGTGAAATTATTACCTCTTCTTTGGGTTCTTCCTTTGGATTTTATCAAAAGGGATCCTTAGGTTGGCTTTCTGACTAAATGAAGGACTCTAGGATGAAGTTAGGGGAGTTTAGAGAGTATTTGGGCTGAGTTTGGCCGAACCAAAAGGCTTTGAAGATGTAAATTAATGAGGAGGAGTTCCCTGTTATAAGAGGGGTGAGGGGAACCTTTGAAAAAGCTAGACATGTTATTTTATAATAAATTCATATTCGGTTTATAATGGATAAAAAGTGGATAATTTAATGTTTAAGGTGGGGATAGGTCTAAAACCACTCAACCAAAAGGATTTAGACAGGTTTGGGTAACTATATTAACCTTATCTTTAAGTATTAACTCTTAGTTAATTAGTTTCAATTTTACAATGTCTCTTTGTATTTTTATATTATATTGTTAATAAACATATTATATACATCCAAAAGACCCCCAAGTGGTCCATTAATGACACACCGATAATGATTTAAGTTGTTTGGACGAACCTTAGATTTTTATGAATTTAATATCAGTTAATAATATAATATTTGTTTTAAAAACTCTTTTATGTCAATTTTAACACTATTCAATAGTTTATTTTTGTGATAATCATAACAGAATGATTACTTCGAAAAACGTTAATTAAAGCATTAGTAACATGTCATATTGACCTAGAAAATTATTTTAATTAATAAAAAGTCTCAAATTTTATTTATTTTGATCTTTATAATATCAATTATTGTAATTTTTCACTATTATGGTAATTACAACATCACCATTGTGTCACAAATAAATAAATTGTATAATGTCTACAAATTATAAATAAAATATAATTATTTAAGATATATTTTTATCTTTATAATGACTATTTATTGTCAAAAATACAACATATATATCCCTATTTAAAAATTGTTTTTATAAAAGTTATATGCTTATGTCATTTTTGTATTTATTTTAACATAATTAAAATAAGGTGTCCCTATCACCTACAAGTACCTCCATGTGGTCCCAAAATCGATTCAAATATTCCCATGGTCAGAAATGTATCCACCAATAAGGTTATGACACGTTTTAGGGTAATTTAGTATTATTATAATATTATTTGTTAACCCTTATTTACCGGATTGACCCTTAACCATGGTAAAGAAAATATTTACCGAAGTAATTATTCAAAATGTCTTAAAATATAAGTTACCTATTTACACAATATGAACATCCTGATTACAAATATGGAATCCATTTTTCAAATTAAAAACACAAAAGTGGCATAAATTTATTTAAAATTAATTTCCTTTGTTAAAACAAAAAACGTGTTTTTAAGAGATAATAACTATCAAAAGATTGACATTTGTTTATGTCCGGTTTAATTGTAAAATTATGTAAAATCACCACCATTGTATTAAATGGTAAAAATATATTCTAAATATACTTTAAAACCACTAAAATTAAAAATTTATCAATATAAATTATTTTTATTAAAAAAGTTGTTTTTAAATTAAATTTAGTTATTTTCACTATTCATCAAAAAATAAATGTTATCCGAAAAGATACAAAATTTCACCCTAGGCTAAATTCGATATTCTGAATATAAAAATGAAGGCCATTTTGAGAGATAAAATTTATAAAATTACATAAAAGTAGGTATTACTATTCATAACAGCTAGTTTGATTGGTTGTGGTGTGTTAGAACTCGATGTTGCATACAACACACGCTATCGCATTATTAAAAGAGAAGCATACCGTAGAAGCTTGGGGTGTTACAAGTATAACCTCTTAGTTAAACTTTTTATCTCATGAGATACAAAAAATTACCAATTATTATTCTTGGATATATAGGACTAAACTCATAACATCCAATAATAGTTTTCATAATACTTGGGGAGAATCTATGCTTCCTAATTTTTTTAATAGTATCAAATAACATGGAAACAATTGATTTGATCATGTGTTCAAAAACATTTAATCAACTGAATATTGTATTTAATATTTTTATTAAGAGAGTGATTAATCTAATATAACTCCAAAGGAGATATAATATTTAGATATAAATGCTAATATTGAATTGAAACCATAAAAATTAGTTTTTTCCAAATCATTTGACAAAATTGTGGTAAAATGATAATGTTATTAGACAATGTAAATTTTTTTTTCTTGAATGTGACATAAAACCCCAATTAAAAAATATTTCAGTTAAAATAAATATGAATTATTTACTCATGAAAATAAAAAGTTATTACTCATTAAATTTGTAGAAGAAGATAAACTAAATGAACAAGAAATAGAATTCATGTATATGTTTGTAACTATCAATTTTGAATCAATTTTTTTTTAAAATAATAATAACGGTTCATTTTTAAAATTTGTAAAAATGTACGAATATAAAAATATATAATACCTAGTTTATTTTAAAAATACTAATGGATAAAAGTTTAAGAAATAAATATTATTGACACGGTAAGGAAATAGAAATTTGAGAGGATGATGATTATTATTAAAAAAATAATTTTAATTAGTTAATATATCCAACAAAAAATTAATTTTCTATTAAAAAGGAAATTTTTATGAAGTGAGCGGAGGGAATATAAGGTGATTTAGTGAAACAAATTAATATTGGAATTTTATAATAATAATAATCATCATTTGAGAAAAAATTTTACAAAATAAAATGGTAACTGAGTCAATAGATACCCTTACCATGTATTCAAACTGAGTAAAAATCATTCTAAACACTAGTACAAGAAACAAAAATAACATAGGCAATTATATAAGTATATTTTTTGAGAAAATTTCCCTTTATACAATAATACCCCAATATTTTATATGCATAGACTATGATTAATATCAAACTAGATACACAACACCGAGTATAAATGAAAATAAAATATTATCATTTAAATCTGAACATTATAAAATAGATGTGAAGTTTGTTGGTATGAATATGAATAACTAATTTAGTAAATTAATATTTATTTTCCCATTAAATATAAATTTAACGAATAATTATTTGTAAACATTCGATTAATTTTTAAAAAGTTATTTCATTATTCAAAAATATATTTTCTTCAATAATTAGCTTATGTTTCTTTTGATGAGTGAATAATATATTTAATTTCATTAAATTATAGAAAATTTAATATATGAAATTAAATTAATTTTTTATTTTATTAGGACAAAATGATCATCTAATTAAATTCTTTTTAATTTTTAGAAAATATTGATTTGCCAATGAATAGTTAATAATAATGTTTTTTATCAAATATATAAAAAGGGTTATATCTAGAAAAATATTTTTGATTGTATTTTTGTAGTTTAATTCAAAAATAATGATCATAAAATTTTGTTGATGAATTTTAAAAAACAGATTCAATATATGGAATCGCTGAGTTCAAATTTATTAAATAGAAGCATATTATTTATTCGTAAATATTAACAGTAAATCATGAAATTTTTGTTAGCATGATAAATGGTAAATGAGATAATTAAAGGCTAAAAATAAATTCATAAGAACTATAAAATGACCATAAAAAAATATTTATTATTATTTTATTCTTTTATATCATCCATAATCATACAAATGTCGAGTATATGGCCTATTGTGGCCATGTTGATGAGATTGTGACATTTATAATATTTTATTTAAGGAAAAAGAAAAAATGTCTCCCACTTGTATTGAATAACTAAAATATTTTTGACACTGGGTTATATATAGCTAATTATTTACAATAAATATTATTTTTTCAATAGAACATATTTTTATTCATCAATATAATTTATATTTAATTTATAGTCAAGATATAGTTTCATCAAATTTGTACTCAATGTTGACAACGTAATAATTCTATCAATGAATTATTCAAATAAGTTATAATAAAAATATTAAAAGTAAAACTCTATGTGTGTTACGGTAACAGATAAAGGGGTTAAATAAGGGTTAAAAATATTATTCGAGTATAAAAATAAGAAAAAAAATAATTTATTTTATGATCATATTTAGACCCATATGAAACTTATATTTGGAAAAACTCACTTTTGTGCCATTTTTAATTCAATATTAAATTATATTAATTTAATATTTTCAAAACTCTAAGAGTTACCCTCCCCTTTCATACAAATGGGAACATAATCTATCATTACTTTACTATTAAAAACTAATTAATTCTAACCAATAACTACCTAAATTACTATGTAGAATCAATAAAATAATTCTGGTGGTATTAATATTTGTATAATACATATCTTTGGTGTATTATTTTATTAATGAAATATTTTTTTTGAAGAACTGATATCATTTTTAATCGAGAATTTGAGTTTTATTTCTTATTAAACCTCCTAAAAAAATTATTAATCCATTATAAAATAATAGTAAAATTATGATTCAATTACAGAAATTTTAATTTGATAATTGGATAACTTCTATCTATTTCCTCCTCCATAAGATAGGAAATTTGACTATCATTTGTGTGTATGTAAGACTACCACATCATTAATTGATATTTTTTTTCAATCACCATATCTAATTATAAGATATTATGATAGAATTAATTTTTAATTATCATATCAAATATATATTTAGTATTCTAAAATGATAATATATCATTTTCTTTCATAGAATTCCATGTATATAGAAATTGAATCATCATTCGTGTGTATATGTGGACTACCACCTCCATGAATCAATGTGATTAGTTTTTCATCACCTCCCCTCATTGATAATATATATGTATATTTAAATAATTTATATAATATCTATGATATGATTAATATTTTCTAAAGATTAAATAATACATAACTTCATTCCATAATGATCATTGGAAATTGGGAAGGTTACCCAGAAATTTGTACGACCAATTTTCTCTATGATTGTAATGTAGTTCATTTTTTAAATATATTTAATATTTGGATTTCAAATTATAATTTGGGTAAGAAAATGATATATTAGTAATTATTATTATTTTAGAGATGATTCTATGTTGAACTCTTAAACTTTTGTCATCATATAAAAATAATTTTGGACATATGTTCCAAATATTACTAAAAAAATTGATGAGAAAAAATGATTAAATAATAATTATAGAAAGGTAATAAGCGAGATAAAATAAAAATACACAATAAAAATTTATTAATCAAGTAAATAAATTAACCTATTTTTTCTATTCATGGAAAAAAGTACGTGATGAGTCAGATTCAAGGAAACGGTATCTCTTATCACTTTTAGTTTTGTTACACAAATTCCATATTCCCCACTTATTTATTTATTATGTTGTTTGTATTACTCCATTTATATATTACATCACAAATAAGTTTTTATTCATGGTATTTACTAATTTATTTGATGTTACTTATTACATTTGAAATAAAATAAAAAATATACCCAAGTGGTAATAGTTTATTTCACAATCTCAAAAGTATTCCAGATTTTTATGTTTGAGTCTTTTATGGGGATTATTTATCTTAGATATAAATTATTTAAAAAAATCAAATAGGTTTTAATATTATAATACAATTTTATAAAAATAATTTTACCAAATTTTGAAAATTTTCAATATATTTAGGGATGAATTTTTTCTTATTTTCCAAACGATGAAAATTATGAGTTTTCTAAGAAAATATAGACAAATTTTTTTTTAAGATATACATAATTAGTGTATTTACTGACCATAATGATTATTTAATTCATTGAATCACTATTTTCTAGTTTACAGTGATTTTTTAAAGGAAAATTATTTCATTTTTAATTGAACAATTTTTAAATTATGAAATGATTTCAGAATGGAAAGACGACATTCCACATGAATTGTTTCAAATGATCAATCAAAATAATTTTCCATATATGATTAAATTATATGATGTTACTTATGATTTAATGGTTATATTATCAAAGGATATCATAATTATTATTTATATGACTGTTTTATTATTATGATGAAAAGATTAAATGTTTATAAAACCCATTTATTTTATTGGGTTATTATATAATGAATGTTTTATGATCATGTGGAAGAAATATGTAGGGATTCCATTATGGGATGGATGGGATCTATATCTACCTTCAATTAATTGTGTAATGTATTATATATCATAAGAAAGTTAATAGAAATAAGTCAATGTTATTGAGCCCTTTTTGGAGAATGTCGATTTGATTTATTAGATATGGGAAACTAGTTGATGTGGTTCATCCATTTTCGGAAACACGTCGATGTTCCTGATCCAATATAAATTTTTTTTGTTGATACTAAAAATGATGGTCTTGTGAAATAACCTTGAAATATGATCTCGTTTCTATAAAAATGATGATTCCTTGCATATTTATTATCATAGATAGTCCCATCAGGGTCCGAACCATGATAACCCCATGCCCACCCCCAATAGGCCAAGGGCTAGTGACCAGTGCTGAGGAGGAATATCCCACATGTCAGAGGCATTACCCTATTGTATTGTAATTCACACAAACATATCTAAGCACATATAATGATGATATTAAAAACAATTGAATCCATTTAATCCATAAATCTTTGATCCCATAAAAACGTACCACAATTATGAACTTAATGTGAAAAAGGGGAGAAATACAAGACCATAGAAAACTATAGAGATTCAAACCTAATATAAGGTGAGAAATATTATCAAATGAAAGAACCAAAATACACCTCAATCTTTCAGGATTTTGAATTCTCTACCTACACCCTATTCTTATAGGAAACTATCAAATTATTTTCCTTTGGAGTAAAACGTGACATATGAGGGTAGAGACTATATAGGGTTGAGTATGTCAATACCCAATAGGACACCCCAGAGAAAGGTAACATGAAAAATAAATAATATTCAACTCAAGAAAATGATATTGAAATCATACAATAATAATAATAATAATAGCTTTGATACTCTTATTAAGGACACCACACCTATAAGGGGTTGTAACCAACCGCTACCCATTGGATTATTTTTGAATAAAATATTATTCCATGATAATCCACTCCATGATCCATTACATCATCAAACTCAAACATCAAAGAGTTAAAGATCATTGGCCCTAACCCAAAAATTCTCACTATTCTTAGATAACCCTGATACTCAAAGAGGGGGTCCTGCCCAGGTACACTAGGGGACAACTTGAACCCAATATAGTTCAACCCATGATATAGGGTTGCATATACCAGTGATGTTGTGAACCATACTAACATGAAATATTAAATGGAGGATCAAAAACATGATTAAGGATGTTAAACCAATTGTAGAAACCCCAAATAGGGTTTAAATATGATAGGGGATCACACTTCTGTATTTGGAGGTAGATAAAAAAATCAATAGTAGAATCACCCTATAGAAGATATTACAATATAAGGATGTGGATGTATTAACACTGTGTAACCTTGTGGGAAAATGGACAAAGAGAATAAAATCGATGAATAATGGCCTTGGATTAAAAAAAATAAGCTCAAAATACCCTCAAGGGGGTACATGACATGTACTTTCTATGCACAATGTGTGTAGCTAACCCCATGTCTACCCATGTGATGATGACATAGACAACATTTAAATCTACATATACATAGTATGTTAGAGTAGTGAACGACCTGTAGATATTTCTTAAAACCATTCCCATGACGTCATCGTGTTCCCATATCGCTGGTTGTAACCATTTACTTACAAGTGTACATCGGGTCATGAATGTGTACACCTAGACATTATTGTTCCTTTGTACAATTGGTTATGTACTCTTGGAATTTCAATGTACATGGGTTACATGAAAATTTATATCCTCTGGGATACATGCCAAACAACTTAGGAAGTTACACACAAAATGTGACTGGATAATATGACTTGTGATACATAACTCTAGTGGAAACCCTAACATTGTATCTAGGGGTCACACATGGAGTGCAACAACAAATTTTATTCCATTTAATGTAGGATTTACTAGATCTACAAGATTCATCCTTCTCATCTCACATAAATTCCTCCAACTTCATCACCGCTCCATATATCATAAATCGTGGTGCCTCCAACACACCTATAGCTATAGATCATAAATGAAGGATTTGAATGCACTAAGAAAATGAAAAATATCCCACTATGTAGCAGCACCATCGAAACTGTGATAAAGAAATATTGAATATACATAATGATCCCCAATGATTATCCATTGTCATTAGGAAACGTAGATCTTACCCTTGATCTAGAACATCACCCACGATATTGATCGATTATGTTGTAGAAAGATTTCTCAATAGAAGAATACTAGGTATTCGTTGAACCACGCGCCTATGAAACTCCCTATGATGAATGTGTGATTATTGGGGGGGGGGGGAATCCCAAAACCATTAGATGGGATGTAAAAACCTCACCATGTGGTTTTTCATACTCATTTTGATTTCATATATATATAAAAATGAATAGAGTTAAATGAAATTAATAATATAATTCCATCACTTTAAATATAAAATCATTGCTCGAATAAATTCTTGATTATCGAATCAATCCATTTTTTACCAGGATTAATGAACACAAACAAAATACTTAATCAATAACCCACCTAGTGTTTGGATTGATCACTGATGAAGAAAAAACCTGTGTTTTTATCATTGGAAAGATCAATAAACCCCATTTCCATAACGATCCACGTTCTAGATCTGATCTTGTGTCATCTTCCAATAATGATTTCCAAAGATCATCTAGGTCAATAGGGGTTAAAATCCAAACATGAGACAATTATTTAACCAAATATTTTTGTATGTTTTTGGTATCAAAATTTAAAAAATGAAAAAAATTTATTTAATTAATTTATTCAATTTTTTATAAGGAAACATTTCCCTATACACCTCGCACTGACATATGTTATAACACACCTTGGGTAGAAACCACATTATGAACACAATGGTTCCCTCATAGATTTAATCAGGGATCCCATTAGTGAGTTATAAAAATTTGTATATAAATCTACAATCAAATTATATTTAAATATATAAAATATTTAAAAAAATTATTCCAAGATCATCAAGCCTTGGAATATCACAGGATATTCTCTTCTGGATATTAAAATAATCCATATAATATTGAAATACAACACATGGTGTAACACCCCAAAATTCTAAACAATGAAAATTGAATTTAATGGAATGTTTCACATGCATCACCATGAACATAGGGAAATATAATACCCGAAGACATTCCTAAATCATTACTATATTATATAAATTAAATATATGATATATCTATCAAATAACATGATACTGAGTTAGTGTACGTTGAATGCAATAAATAGTTTCATCAAATTCATTGTGTTCCAATATATAGAGAGTTTGTTCAAAATAACGATATAATATTAAAATATTATTTAATATAACCTATACATTGAATTGGTGGTTATGAGGAGAATTTACTATCTTATGAAAATATATGTGTTAGAGAATTATAAAATGAATTAATTATATATGAATTAATTAAAAATGAATATGAAAAATGATTGAATATAAATTTTTTTATACTCAAAAATATTTTTTAACCTAATAAATTAAAATAATTAAAATTATTGAGTGATATTAATTTAAAAAATATAATTTATATTTAATAATAATTTTATTTATCCAATTGATTTTTAATATTTAAGACAAAAACAAACTCAATTTATATATAAAAATCTATATTATTATGATGGATATTTTATACCCTTTTAATGGAGAATCAATTTTAAATTTGAAATTTTAATCTTTAGGTTATTTAATATGTAAAAATAAACTTCATATTTGAAATAGGAACATAATAATTATGTTATGAAGTATTTTTATATTTTTCAAATACATTTCATTTTTTAAAGAATAACTTAAAATACCAAATTTTAGTTCAAAAAAGATTTATCAATTTATTTTTATTTTTTAAAAAAATAAATTTTTTAATTTGATTAATGTTTTATTTCAATAATATTTTTGTTAATTAATACAATTTATATCATTTGAATCAATTTAAATTTGAAATTTATTATAAAAACCCATGATACATTCTTATGATTATTGCTAAAAATCCACATTGTCATCCTGCCCACTGGATGAATTTTAAATTAATTAATTCCATTTCTATGTATAGAAATTTTAAAAATGTATTAAATATTTAGAATCATAATAGTTGATAATGTACAATAAGTCCAAATTAGTTTTTTCCAAAAATATTACTGAATGAAATTAAAATTAAATACAACCATTGAGGTCAAATTAAGCATTATAAGGGACCAAGCCTTAACCATATGGCCCAAAATGACCTATAAAAATATACAAAAGATGTTGGATAGAAATATTTAGTCCATTTACTACCTTTTTTAGAATTGGGTCCATTAATGGATCCACAAGAAACATTAAAAACATAGGTATGAATTCCTTTGTCGAAATATTACCAGAGTGCCGGACCTCCTACACTATAATGGCCACAAATTCTAACCTTTCCTCAGACCACTCAAAGCTTCCAAGATCACATAATATCTGACCAAATATCATACCAACATACCTCACCAATACCTTGATTCCACAATTTCAGGAGAAAGCCTTCCAAGCCATCCCTTTGTTATAAACCAAAAGGAGTTACTTAATTTTAAGGTAACATTTCAAACAATCTATTTTCATTCATTTTCTTCTCCACTCCCTATACACATTATATTCCATGCATACATAACAACAACGGTTTCCAAAATATACTATGATTGAAAATATATTTATATATAATATATATGATATTTATAATAGTTTTATAATTCATTAATTATAATTTATAACATACCTTTATGCTTATCATATTCCATAAATATGATTATTCTATTGGAGGAAGTGTGGACTACGGAACCCTCATTGTGATGTGACTCATTCATTCCATACCTAGAATGTATAAAGGGAGGTATGAATAATTCTATGTACCATATAAAAAATAGATATGACAATGAAATTATAATTTACATATTTATCATTTAATTTTCATTCTTTTAATATGAAAAAGAAATGACAGTATGGATTATGTGAACATATGACCTACTATATCCCAGAATTGTGCTTTTCATTTCTTATCAACTAACATTATATATTATTATAAATATCTATATACATAATATGTATGATAATTAATTCATTATTTACATTATTAATATGATGAAATAATTCTATAATATATATAAAAAATTGGTAAGTAAAAAAACACACTTGAGAAAACTAGGCAATTAGCACTTGAAATAACAAAAATAATGAAACAGAGTTAATAAAAAAGTAATAAAATAATATAAAAAATTCATTATATGATATTATAGATATTATCATAGTTTTTATAAATAATTCTAACACATTTTAAATAATTATAAAGTGGGATAGAGACCACATAAAAAATAAAGGTTAATGTTAGGGATTTCATCTCAATTTACATTCCATTGAGACTTATTTATTATTATGGACCAATTTTATTATATGTGGTGTAAATAAATCCTTTTTTATGTAAAATCATGAATAATCATATTATCATAATATTATAAATTTCATTTAATTAAATACCATTATCGATTTTATGATTCAAATGTTTCCATGTGGTATGGGCCGATTTAGAATGATTGGCGATTTTTCTCCAAAGGAATGTTGTAGTTATTTTATTTGTAATCTAACCTCCTTTTATGATGGTTAACATACTATTAAAACAATCACTTTATTATAATAATATTTTACTATAAGGGTAATTTAATATCCCTATTCTCATAAAATGGACATTACTATTTCCTAAATCGTATCTCATTTTACATATGGTGTCTATTTTTAATATTGTAAGATTATTTGGGGTAGTTTTCATAATTTCAAATTATTTATTTGATAAAGATACTTAATAAATCATATCATTTTTTTGATTATTACATATGAGGAGTTATTTGGAATTGTAATGTCAAGTGGGTTCCAAACATTACTTAGATCCTCGATGAATCGACAGGTTCCAATGAGAATAGTATGTTTCAAAAAATAAACAAGATTCTATATGCTGTTTTAAACCATCTTGTTAAAGGCCTTTTAGGAATATGTTTTCATGTTACTGATACATTAAATTTATTAATAAATAATTTCCCTCATTTAATTTTATTTAATATTCATGTATGTGATTTTGTGTCAACGTATCTATGAATGCATTTAATTTTTGGTTCTTTGATTAAATGACATGTGATTGAGTTCTTTACATTTAAATATTGATTTTCTTTATCTAGTTACTTGAATGGAATTTCTTATGAGTTGTTAAACTTTTAATTTTAATTTATTCTAATGGATTCATTTTTTATTCTACATTACTTATCCTTATTGGACATTTGATCTCATCTTTATTATGTTTCATTTCCACAGTTTTTGAGGAATAAATCATTGAATAGGGTTTCAATTATGTATTTTATTTCATATAATTATGTATCATATTATTATTTTAAATTTTCCAATATATTATTGATATCATGTTTTTTATATGTCATTCAAATACTTCTATAATAATTGGTCCCTAATAATTTGATTATATGTAATCATGACTATGTTATAAAGTAATGCACCGACTCTAGGTTTTTGGGTTTGGGGTATTGCAGTTGGTATCAAAGGAAGCATAAAAGCAACCATAAAAACTATATTTATAAAACATATATATAATTGAGTAATAGCCTATGATATAAATTATGGATATGTATAGAATAATTTCATATAATTTTGTTAATATGGAGACTGTGTGGGTATTTTTAGCAACACATCTTTGTTTGGATACTACAAGGGGATTTGGTTCTTGCACTGATGTACCCGAGAGTAACATCTAAAACAATGTATTTCAGGCATGAATCAGCGTAATTTTGGACCCAAAAATATTCCTTACTACACTCCTAGTATGAATCCCTCATGGGATATTCTTAGGTAAGATCATATATTCTATACCCACCATTATAAATGATTGTAAAAAGTAATTGCTTATACAATGTACGCAAAGTTTCAGATTCTAGGAATAATGATACAAAAAGTAATGTTATGTGATATACGATGTTTAGAGTCATATAATGTTAATAACATTTTAATCTAATCAAGTATATTCCATTGTTTATAAATATTCTAGGAAGGAAGAATGTCATCAGTAATCATGTAAATTGTAGAGATTTCCTTAACGAGGAAACAAATATAGCTGGTATTGGAATTGAGAAAGTTATCAATATATTTGGGATGGTTAGTTATGTTATGTAAAATAAACTTTTCTGAATAGAGATACCAATTCCACAGAGCTAGTATCCTTTTATATATAGTGTTTTTGGGAGAAACTCCCATCGTTTAGTGGGACTACAAATACAATTGTGGCAGATTAATAGATTAAGTATATATGGATGATATTTATGGCCTTGGAATACAGTGAAAAGACAAAGGTTACAATTGATGTCTATTTCCTATATGGTGATGTTAATTAGTGGTGGTATCTGAGCCTGAATAAATTCGTGAATGAAGAAATAAAACTTATAGAACTAGGAAATTTAAAAAATACATTCTTTGATAAATACTTCCCTCATGATCATAAAGTTGGGATGAATTGAATAATTCTTATCCTAAAGTAAAAGGAATAATAGAGTATTTAAAATTACGAATCAAAATTTTTATGGTTATCAAGGTATGTTACAGATTTCATAAGATACGTTTAGTGTAAAATTATTCACTTATTTGATGTTCTTAAGACAAATCTTTGTAGGGAATAGGTCTATCATAATTTTTTGTCATACGATAAAATAGATTTATATTCCATTAAGAAGAGAAGTTATTTTCTAGAATAAATATATTCAATGGAATCCTAGATAAGAAGAGGGCATATGATAACCACAAAAAGTTAATGATTCAATGGAGACAAATTGAAAGAAGAATTTTCCAACAAATGGTAACTATGGAAACAATCACCATTGTAAAGGAATGAATGTATTGAGAGTTCTCTATAAGTGAAGAGAAAAGGGTCACCAGCCAAAAAAATGTAATGTAAAGAAGGAAAAGAATTCTATTCAATGTTTCAACTATAAGGATAAAAGGAACTATGCAAACAAATTCTCCAAGAGTCAAGGTAAAATACCTTCAATGAAGCTGATGGATCAATGTCAAGATTAATTTATTAAGATGAAAAAAGTGGACTGACTAATGAAAATATTTCTTTGGATCTATGAAATTTTTTTAAATATATTTCTTTAATGAATTTATTATCATGTGATTTATGAAATATGTAAGGATTTTATTTTATAACTTTTCCTTTAAATATTTGAGATCATATGCTGAATGGTACCGAGAAAATCTATATAATAGAAAGCTATAATTTTAGAAAAAAACCCAATTGTGGGAAATAAAATCTTTAATATGTTTTTCTAGAAGTTAGGATAATGGTAAAGAAATGATAGATTTGAAAAAGTGATGAGTAACACAAAACTGATTAATGTCTTGTCGACAATAGTTTTTTGGTAACATTGATTGAGTTTACAGAGCCTTTTTATTTATTTAATATATTCAATAAAATGTGTCTTACTTATGGAAAAAGGAAGAATACAGGTTTCAAATATGTTTTTATGTTGATTCGTGTTTTTATCATGTTTTTACAGGATACATGATGAACTTATTCACACGTTTAGAATGTGAAAATTTAGAGCAACTTCATATTTATTGAATGATAATGATACATTATTTTTGATATTCTAATTAACTTACTTCCTATGTGTTTGATCACAACCATCTGTAAAAGATAATATTTTTTGAAATGTTTTAATTTGATCTTTTGATTTTGTTACAGAGATTGAAATATTACCCCACTATGTGATGAATCTTGTTTTAAGAGGTGATATAGAAATAGTTCGAGGAAATACCAAATGATAATATTGTTCTTATATAAATGTACCAAGTAAAAATATTTTCTTATATTGTTAGAGTGTTAATGAACAAATCAACTCTAGGGAAAATGATCACCAAACAAAAAATTTTGTCCTAGTGTCTTCATTTTTGATTAATCAAATGACCCTTAAATCTTCACATATATATGTATTTTTTAATGTTAACGTTATAATAACCATGTTCTCAAGCACATTATATTAGAATGTGATTGTTATATTTTCCTCCATATCCTTGTTTCTATTTCCCAGCTACTTTATCATTCATGTGAACCGAGTGACCTGATCATTATACATTCCTTTCTCTCTTATTAAGAAGTTGTGATATTAACCCATTTAAAATATGGGGATTATAACATTTTTTATTTTTCAAATATCAATCCCTTGATTGCAGAGATAAATTTTATATTTCCAGGACACAATTTAATTAAGGTAGAGAGTATGTAACACCCCAATATTCTAAAATAAGAACATTGTATGTGATATTATTTATAAGACGCATCAGCAAGCATGTAGAGGAATATAATACCCTATTAATCTCATATATATTGACCTTTCTAAGAAAATAAAATATATGATATATCATTCAATGTACTTTGTTCTTAGTTAGCGTATATCATAGGGAACAATGAGTTTCTTCCAATGGATTGTGTTATATGTAAGAATGAATTCTTCCGAATAATGATATATTATTAAAATAGTATATAATATATCCTAGAAATTAAATTATTTGATATGAATATAATTTACTTAATTATGAAAATATATGTATTATTAAAATATAATATTAATTCATTGGTCAGAAATTATAAGAAATTAACATGAAATATGATTGAAAATAAAGGAAAAAATTATTATTTTTTGATCACAAACTTATTTTACAATAATAAATTATAGAAAATAAATTATTTATTGATATTAATGATATATATATATATATATTATATTAAATAATATATTATTGATATTAATCGAATCAATTTTTAGGATTAAGATAAATACAAACTGAATTTTACGCAAAAAATAACATATTTTTTATTAAGGTAGTCTTAACTTCTTTTAATAGTGAATCCACATTAAATATAAATTTTGACACAGTAATAGATTTAATATTTCATTATAAAAATAATTTTTGGAATAAAATCATAATAAATAGAATATGGTTAATTTTTTTATAATTTTTTGGAAATATTTAATTTTTTAATGAATAGTTAAAAAATATAATTTTTTTCAATTTTTTTCATATTATATATTTAAGGTAAAAAATTATATATTTAATTACTTTTAATTTTTAATTATATGTTAATATTATAATTTAATTTAATTTATTTCATTTGATTCAATTTAAGAATGATATTTATTATAAAAACATTGCAAACATCCAGATGTTGTTAGTTAAAATCATGCATTTTCATCCCGCAAGTGTGACTAATTTTACAATAATTTTTTCCAATTATATTATTATAATTTACAAGACTGTTTTAAATATTTTTAATATTTATAATTTATAATTTATAAAAATACGGAATTATTTTTTACAAAAATTATTTTTAAACATAATCGAAATTAATTATAACAATTAAGTTTAATAAGGGACTAAACTTTAACCATAAGGCCTAACTAACCAATAAAATTGTAAAATACCTATTTTCAAGACATATTTATAATATATAATTCCTTTTATAAAATTAGTTCCATTATTGGATCCACATGAGAAATGAAATACATGGGTAGAAATTCTTTTGTCAAAATATTTTAAGTGTGGCACTCATCCTCCACTATAAAAGGCCACCATTACTCATCATTACTCAAACCTCTCATCCCATTTAAAATCAGACAGTTTCCACCCAAATATCTTCCATACATACCCCTTGTAGATCTTGAATCCTCTATTATGTCATAAATCCTTTCACAGGATCCCTTTGTATAAACCGAAATGAGGTTGCAGAATTTAAGATAACATTTTCCAACAATATATTTTCCTTCATTATATTGTCCACTCACTATAATAATATTATTATTTTATTACATAGAAATATATAATAAATATAATATAATGTTTTGAGTTTTTTAATTTTACCTTAATTTACTCACACCTCCATCTAATGGGTGATGAACATACTCTTTCGGTGTATGAAGAACTAGTACCTCACGAAATGATGATTGTTCATTTTATATCATTTACTACCTCTCACGGTGCACATTATGATGGAAAATATATTAATATATTAATATATTATATTTATAATTTTTTTATTAATATTTAATGTTTTTTAATAGACCACTATTCTTTCCATCCAGTGTAAATATGAAAATTTCGTTTAAGGAAGTGTGGACGACCACCCCTTCAATGTTATGAGACTCATTCATGACATATGTGGGATGTATAAAGGATGGACTTTGTAAACCTATGTAACATATATATCATATATACAATAATTTAATTATAATATAAATATATATCCTTTACATTTCATTTTTTTAATACAATAAATGAATGAATGTAGTGTTTATGCATACGTTGGACGTACCATCTCCATTAACTTTGGAATTTATTTATTATCATCCAAATTATAGATAATAATAAATAAATATATACATGATATATAGATTAACTTAGTCATTTTTGACATTATTGAAATAATTAAATCATTATCAAATAAATAGTAACAACAATTGAGAAGTCAAAAACATAATTTAGAAAACTAGTCAATTAACACCCGAAATAATTAAAATAATGAAAGAGTGTTAACAAATGGGTAAAAAATGTTATAACAAGTAAATATATGATATTATAAACATAATTATGTTTATGGTATAAGTTATTAATACATTTTAAACGATAATAAATGAGGATAAAGGCACCAAAACAGAAATATTATTATGTTAAGTTAGTCAAACTCAATTTTTATTACATTGAGACTTATTTATTGATATACACCTAGTTTCTTTTATATGGTATAGATACTACATTTTTCATGTAATATAATGAATAAATTTTTTATAAAGATATAATATGTTATATTTAGGGTCATATATTTCTATATATTATGATTTAAATGTTTCAATGTGGTATAAGATGCTTTATAATGTTTAAAGATTATTCCCCTATTGAATGTTCTTAATTATTCTCTTTGTGATATCGCTTCTTTTTGTGATTGTTTTCATTCTCTTAAAAAACACCTTATTATTAAAAAAATTAATTGTACGTTTACTTGAATTTCTATATTATCATACAATGGATAAAATTATATCTTTCCCCATATGTCATTTTAAATAAAATTTCTACTTTGATAGTTATTTTATTAATTTGGAGAATGTTGCTAATTGTGTCTTATTTATTCAGTAGAGAAATTTGAAAAGAAATATAATTTATTTTGATTATTCTATATGTGTAATTATTTTTACTAGTAATAAAGGATAAATTTTTGAATTTATATATGTTATTGATACATCGTTAGGATATCATGAGAAAAATAATTTGGTTAAATTAAACAGGTTTCCATGTATATTTTTAAACCATATTTAAAAAGGTACTGATAATATAGGTTTTCATGGTCCATATAAATAAAATCTATTGAGAAATAATTTTCCTCATTTAGTTTCAGTTATTATTCATCGACGAGATTTTGTGTCAAGATATGTATGGGTACAATAATATTCAAATAATAATTAAATGGAATGTGTTTTAGTTACATACCATTCCATATTGAATTTGATGTATCTATTTATTCAAATGGCATGTTTTATCTGTTATTTACCGTTCCATGTTAATTTATTCTCTTTGATTCATTGTTTATTCCACTTTACATACCCTTAATAAGTATTTTAGATGACCATTATTATGTTAAATTTCCCTAGGTTATGAAGAATAAATCTTTGAATATGATTTTAGGGATGTAGTTTATTTCATTTTATTATATATCATGTATGCATTTTATATTTTATAATGTATTGTGGGTATCATGTATATAATCTGGCTTTCTAAACCATCTAAAATGATGGGTCCTTTTTTATTTGATTCATTGTAATCATTCTAATTTTATAAAATAATGGACTGGCTATAGGCTTCTTGGATCAAGGAATTACACAAGGTATATCAATGTCCTTACATTCAACCCAAAATATGGATTTTAATCCAAAAGTGTGAAAACCTAATGAAAATGACAATGGAACTAGGCTTGTATCTAGGTCTCCCACCCCCTTGAGATCTTTTGAGGATTCCCATGCAACCACCCAACACGCACAAGGGGAATCGATCACCCACAAAGGATCTTCTCATGTAGATCATCGATCCACACTGGTTAATTAGTAATGCTAGATATATAAATTATTGTAGATCTCTCTTGTTGATAAAATTCAATGGGTCATGAAAGTACCTCATTATTTTGACATATGTATGAAATTTTGTACCTGGATCAACATCAGAAGTCGAAATAAGTAGTACACCACCTCTCCAACACTACACATTATTTGGAAATGGAAAATCACTCATGGAGAAGCCTTGTTGACATGCCCAAATATCCACATTCCACGTCATTGTGTGACAATATAGAATGAAATAGACTACCTCCTAAAACTCTATTGGACACCATCATGGGTCCACATAATACTTCTTATGACTCTGTGGTTTGTTCATCTACTCTTGGATGATCTAAACCTTCTCTATAGTAACTCACAAAAACTTCGGTAACATGAGTTTGGAATGAAGAAGTAATTGGAAACCATGCCACATTCTTATATTTTTACACATTTTTTTACCAGCAACCAATATCCACATTAACTGAGTAGGAAGATAGGTGGTAATTTTCATAATGTTCAGACATGTCAACCACTGCACCAATAGTAGAGACTGTGACCTCAAAAATGAACCAGAAACACATAAAACTATTTCACTAAACCAATATGAAATACTATATTTGTATATAATAAATCACAAATCTGACTCCACTTGATCACGAATTATCCCACTGATGTTTGAACCATAACTACATCTATCTCACATCATACAACACAAAGATAGGAAACCGGCACCGGGTAGTGATATCCCACAAATGAGAGGCATTAGCCTAATGTAGCTATACATATGAAAAAATATCTAAGACCATAGAATGATGAAGTGATAGATAACAGAAACTGGTTCATGCATACATATATGATCCATAAAATAGAGTTTTGAGTGTAATGTATTTTAAGAGAAAAGAGGATGAATACAAGCCCATATGAAAACTATAGAGAGTCTAACATGCTCCGTGGGTGGGGACTACAAATATATGACAACACTAGTAAAACACATCAGTATTTCATGGTCAATTTATGCACCAATATACCCATACCCTCCATGGACACCATCAAATGGGCCTTCTCTATTACAATACATGACACGCGTGGTAAGATCCCAAACACGGGTGAGTATAATAATACCTGGTAAGACACCCTGAAAACAATATATATAAAGCATAATGAATATTCAAATCATAATAATTATATATGAATAAACTCATGATAATAAAATCTCATATATATTGTGAAAGGACATCACACCACCAAACGGTTATCATAAACTACGAGCCACATTATTTTTCTTGAAGATTTTATAATTCATGTGGAATACACTAAGTAAGACACACCATATATAGAGACACTCATATGAGAGATCATTATCATTAGGCCCCACCCACAAATCCTCTCTAGTAATTGAAGACACTGATACTCAGAGATGGGGTCACACCCAAGACCACTATGTGTCACCATGTACCCGATCTGGATAAAGCCTCTACATGGGGGATCATATTCCAGTAGTACTACGAACCATACCGATATGGATTACTAGATGGAGGATTACTTACATCATTAATGTGGTTACATATATTCCATAAATGCTTCTCTGGATATAAAGATGATAGAGGATCAAACCCTAGTCTGTACAGGGACAACTACGACTCTTTACAAGACTCATCAATCAGAGGGGATTACAATCCCGGGATATGGTCATAATGCCACACTATACTCACTAGGGTGAATGGACCAAATAAAAACACATAACTACTACTTTCCTAGATAGATGAAATGATGGTATACAAACACACTCAAAGGGGACACACAATGTTTGTTTTGGGTACACGATGTTTCCATCTAGCCACTGGCGTTGCCATGTGGTTATGCCTCACAAGACAGGTAAATATCCATTTAAAATGAATTTAAAAGTACTAAAAACCCTGTAGAGATTTATACACCCCGTTATTGGTCCATCTTCCTATGCCCATGTACCACTATCTATACCCATGTACATCTTGCCATGATTATGTCCAACTGGCCATACTGATGTGCTTTCACACCTTGTCATGTACTCCAACTGTGTCCATTTATCTAGCCTACCTAGTCACATGTATGCTCTGAGATACAGACTAATACACTTATCATGGTTTACACGGGGTGCGACACAATCACTCGATGTGTGATATTTATTTATAGTAAAATCAATAGCACCGTAGGTAGGGGGTCCAACATGGCAAGTAACACTAGATTAAAGTCCTAATAATGAGAGATTTTCAAAATCAACTGGTTTATTCATTCATAACACCCTTGATCAAAACCACAATCAATTACCGTTCTAATGATTTTATATCCAGGGTCATCCAACACTACAATCACAGGTGATTCTAGATATTGTATTTAAATATCATAAGGAAACCCCCACTCACACCATCCATAGTCGCATTGTCCAAACTAGGATGAAAAAATAACAAAAATATATTATATTCCACCTCATTTCACCATCCCCCCTAATTTCATCTCAATTGGACCGTCGATTAAAAACATCACCCGCTATATCGATCCGTTACATCGAATAATGATTGTGTAATGACTAAATACCTGGCATCCATCAAACCATGGGGAAAATAAATTTCCTATGATGTACATGAAAGGAATGAGGGGGATAAATGCATAATCTATGAGATGTGAGTAAGTAGCCTCAGTACTCATTCATTCTTCCATGAAACATTATAGTTGATATAGATGAAGAAAGAAGGAAAAAATCAACAAAATTAATAAATTTATAAAATTAAATTTAACTTTGATGTGACAATCAATTATTATTCATGGAATTGATCTTGATTTTACTAGTTTTAGGGAATCGTATAAGAATCAAAAGTCAATGTCCTACTTGGTGTTTGGATTCATCCTTGATGAATAACAGTCCAACATCTCTATCACTACTGAGATCTTGAAGCCTAATTGACCAACGATCCTCAATCGAGATTGTTCTATTTTCATATTCCAGGAATACTCTCTGATAGAAATCTATGTCTCCACAATTTAGTGTCCAACAATGAGAAAATCTCATAACTGTATAATTATAGAATTGATCAATATCTGTGTCAAATTAATCAAAATAAAATAAATAAATTTATTTATTCTATTCATTTTCTCCCAAGAATAATTCTATAAAAAACATTATAGGGAAAAAGGATATGTCCAGCATAAGGTAAAAAACACATTTTGAAATCAATGGTGCACTCAGATTTCTAATATGGGCCTTTTTTTTGAGTTATTAATTTTTTTTCTCAAGAAACATTCACATGCATGATATTTAAATATTTAATGTATTTCCAACATTTATTCCAGGATCAATAGGACTTGTAATATCACATCTTATGACAGTGTGGATCTGAAAAAAATCCATTTGATATCCAAAATTTATTCGTGCAAATTCAGAGTTGTAACATTTATTACATGAATGTGTGGTTCATTATTTATCTATGATTATTTCTCTTTATTATGATTCATTATATTTTTTATTTTTAATTTTTTATCTTATAAATCATGTTTATGATATTTTTTAGATTGGTTATGAAATTTTTATATCACTATTGTGATCTTATACCTTTATGATTAACTTAGGATTTCATGAAAACATTGTTTGATATATCCCATGCTCACCATTACTGAGCTTCTAGGCACAAACATACTTATTATTTCTTTCTATAGGTCATGAATAATGGGTTGAAGTAGGGTATTTCTAAGAGGGATTATAAATATTGTGAAAATTTATGTGATAATATGGGTTTTTATGAACCCAAATTTTTCCCTAGATATGTAAGAGACTGTACTAATTCTCAAAAATTGTAATCCTAATTTGTCCAAAGATATGAATGTGATCAATTAATTCCTTTTATTTTTTATGTTTTGGATGGATTAATTTTGGAAACTTTTATTATAATAAAATATTGAAATGTAATAATAATGATTATGGAATCAAAATCTGAATTTTGGTTTTAAAACCTTTATAGTTAGTATTAAAATTTTGTTTAGACAACATTAGAGATTTGGTTGTTTACATGTGATATAATATTAAGAGTTATTTATACTATCAAGGTTATATTTTTTTTTGTGTTTGACCATATGTTCATTGTTATAGACACCACTTTTGATGTTTTAAGTGATTGAATTTTAAGGATTATAATGATATTTTAGGAAATGTATATGTCACCTCTAGGTTTATCATGATGTATTATTTGAGGAAGAATTACATTGATTTTGGTGACCATTTTTTAAATGTATTTGTAGAATTTATGTTTTATACTATCTCTAATTTGAGGAAATTATTGATTATTACATTTTTGATTATTTTTACCATATTTAGAAAATGATATAATAATTATATTATCATTGTTTTATTAAAAAGAAAAACCAGAGCTCATGTGACATGTTTTCAGATCCAGCAGGGCCATGAGGCTTGAGACCACAACCAAAGGGAGACAATGGTGATTCGACTAAAACTGTCCTAAATGATTTCCTTCTTATTATGAATTTTTTAATTTATAATACTATTTTATAAATATTTGTTATTTTAATTTCGGGAATATTTTATTTATTATATAATCACATGTGATTGAAAATTTATTTGGTGTTAAGTTATAAATGTTTTATCTGAAGAAGATCAAAACTTGGGAACCCAATATGATCGAGGTAAAAAATAGTATGGAATTTTATTTAAGGAATAATGGGAAAAAATTCTGTTGTGGAATATATGACTTATGGTAATTCTAGTTATTTATGGAAATTATTATTGTATCTCGGTTACTGTTTGTTTTTGACATGCATGTTTTGAGATAAAAATACTAAACATATATTGGAAAACTATGTTATAAAAGACTTCTAATTTTTTGGTTGAAATCATTTTCATGAACATGTTAAATAGTTTTTTGTATAGTTATGCATTAAATGGTCTAGGATGAACATTGTGTATTACTGTTGAATTTTTGAAATTAGAGTAGTTTTCTATATATGATGGTTTATTCTTTTTTGGAATTGTCTTATCATGTGATAAAAAATTTGGTTTTGTGAATTAATAAATTAAATTGGATGATTTTATTCATTTTTGGATTATGATATTCATTAGAAGTTTATTTTATTTTGATATCCATGAAAAAAAATCATTCTAAATACTAATCATTTGGAGGAAAAGACGAGAGTGTGGTGGAAATTAATTAAGTAATGATTCTGTAATTTTCAATTATGAAAATTTTATCATGTTCTTAGACATCGATATAATGTAACTGTTCAAATATAGGAAAAGGATCTTGAAATAAAAATATTATCGTTTATACTTATTTTAAAAAAAAAAATTAATTTCATTTAACCCATTGCTGATTTGTAGTATTGTATTTATTAAATTTCACATGACAATGTTCGTTGTAAATGAATATCATTCATTAGGAAATAGTTTTCACTTCCATATCAATGTTTTCACTTTCTAGAAATGTTTTAATATATGTTAAACATGTATGTGGTATTAAATATTACCATCCTAATTCACTTTCCCTCTATTTGTGTTGATGTTTTATTGGCCATTTTTGGGATGTGAGATTTTATTAATGGTATTTTGAAAATTCCAACATGTGGATTCCTTGTTCGTGTTCATCTTTTGAGGAAGTAATTTATTAAAGGGTGATAATTTATCCACATAGATATTTGAAGAAAAAAAATATTTTATATAACATCATACAATATACACAACATTGAGATTAAATAGATTAGGAAATACTAATATTTAAATGTGATAGTGATTACCACGATGTTAAACTAGATGTTATGAATATGAATAACTAATTTATGAAATAAATTTAAAATTCATACTCTATATAGATGAAATTAATATCACTTTTGAAATAATAACATATTTATATTAATGTTATTTTATTCTCCAAAAATATGTTATCTTCAAAAATCATTTTTTCTTTCATTTTATGAGTAGATATTATAAATAATTTCAATAAGATAAAGAAAATTTATTTAAAAAATTTATTTAATTTATTCATTCATCATTCAAATTTATCATCAAATTAATTTTTTAGAATTTTAATAAAAGTACCTTTCAATTAATATTGAAAAATACTGATTTTTATTGAATCCCATTTTGTTCTTTTAATACATTTGAAAAGTCTCACTATATTTTTTTGTTAGAATTAAAATATAATTATATCACTTTTTTACCCAAAATAAATAAATTATGATTTTCAAGTGGTATTTATTCTATAATATAGAATAAAATCAATTTATCTATACATACAAAAATTTCTTGGAAAACCATTTTCATTGTGTCGTGCATGTTTAATTTAAAACTAAATTCTTTCAATTTTGTATTTTGAATTATAAAAAATTGATTGAATATTTAGAATCATTATTTTCAAATTTAATAAATAATTAATGTATTATTATTGGTAAATATTACTAGTAAACCTACTTATTTTTATTACAATTGTAAATTTTAAATTTTGTAATAAATTTTTGAAAATTAAAAGATAAGAAATATGAAATTACATTAAAAGTTACCTAAAAATAATTTAACTATTATAAATCATCTATATTCATCTGGATGTAAAATAAAAGACCTTCTGGGGTACATGGATGAGATTATGACTTTTATATTATTTTATATAAAGAAAATAAAAACATGACACTCTCTCATTTTAAATAAATTAATTAATTTTTAATATAGGATAAATAGAGGAAAATGTGGAAAATAAATATTATTTTGAAATCAAAACGAATGATATTTTTAATGGTAAGTTATTTTTAATTTTATGTTATGAAATTATGATCTTAAATTCTTACTCAACTATGATCCAATAATAATTCAACTAAAGAAAAAATAAAAAAATGATATTAAAAATATTAAAAAAAATATAATTTAAAATAATTAATGTAATAAAATTTTGAAATTCTCATGACATGTTAGAAATGTGTAAAATAATTGGTTCTAATTATATGTGTTATCATATCATAATTAAATAAAAAATAATGAATCTGTCTTAAATTTGACACTATGGATATTTCATAGTAAATAATATTCTATTAAATGACCAAATATTATTAAAATATTAAGTTCAAGAAATGTAATTTGGATAAGTTTTATAATGTCATCCATGATCTAATTATGGTTCATTTATCATTTCATATTAACTATATTCAATGTAAATGAGTTAAGATCATTATTTTTCATGGTAAGAGTTAAAAGGGTTAAAAGGATATTAAAACTAAATGATTAGAGTCTAACTAGAGTAAAAAAGCATAATTTTAACTGTATGAGTATTTTTCATCCTATCCCCAAATTATATTCGAAATAACTCAGTTTAGAGGAATTTATAATTGAAAATTTATATTTATTAATTTAATTTCATGATAAATTTCAAGTGTGACCCTCCCCTCTATAGTAACCCAGGATTAACATACATGGAAATTACACCATTTTAGATAAATAATCATTATACTATAATAATACATACACAATGAACATAATATTTTATTGTTTTTGGAAACATGAAAGTAAAATTTTCTATCCTGGCGAAATATATTCAACAACTCCCATAAATATCTCCACCTTTAGTAATTATTCCTAATAATAGTCTTTATAACCTCTTCAAAGGAATCATATAAAATGGGTGAGCTTAAATGTTTGGTAAGGGTATGTAATAGCGATAAATAAGAATAATCAGGGGATTACATGTGTGATAACATGATCATGAAATTAGATGATCATACCCTGAATATCAATGATCATATATACAAAACATGGCATATATAATGATTGTTCATAATACATGAAGCATAAGGAAATAATGATTATAGGCCAAGAAGTCCAACCATAATAATGAAACAAGGAATTGTGTAAGACACATAAATATATACTATTTTCCCAAGTATCAACGATATCGCTTTAAATACTATATAAGTAGTATGGGTTTACTCCCTATACCATCTTATTATTCATTGTTCACTCCCATAGACATCGTAGTTGTATGAGTTCACTCCTCATACTAGCTTTATAGTCATTGTTCACTCCTAGGTACATCTTAGTAGTCGAGGATCAATCCCAAGATGGTATTTTTTATCTAATGAGATATAGATCATTACCCAATGCATTAGAGTGGGAGATAGGTTTCACCCACCACATAATGAAATTATAGAAACATGTTCCACAAGATCGTAAACAATCATATCATAACCCATGAAATAAAATAGGAATCATAAAAGTTTAATCATATCATAACCTATATAAAATATATAGGTTTCATAATCACCTCATCAAAAACAAAACCCATGAAAATAAGTGGGGCTATTAAACATCATACCATCAAAACATAAACCATTCAGACAAAGAATGTGAATGATATTTTTGAACTATAACAATGGATATCAGCATTGGTGGGGATGGATTTTAAAATATCACCTGAAACATGAATTTTAATTAACAATTTATTTTTAAAACACATAATATTTCCAAAACCCTTATTATTTAAAACACTTTGAAAAAAACTAATCATGAAAATAATTTAAATTAATTATATTTGAAAATATACTTTCTTTTAGTAAATAGTTTTCATTTGTGAAAATTTCATGAAATTTTAATATAAACCATTTAATTTGAAACTAAACATGTAATATTTTAGGGTAATATTAAATTAAATATTATTTAATGAATTCATAAAAATATATTCATTTCATAAAAGTTAAAATAAACCAGTCTTCTCAAACTTTTATAGGAAAAATCCAAAATTTCGTTGTTTGGAAATTGAAAGAAACATTCCATACATACCTTGTAGGTAAAAGTAAAAACATGGGTAAAAATGACTTTAAACATACATATGATGATAATAAAACATATTTTGATATTTTTATAAAACATATACATTGATAAGTATTACCCATCAGAGACTTAAAACAAATCAATCCCAAATATGAAATATATTGTGAAATCGCGTTATAATAAATACAATCATATGCCCCATGTCAAAAGACAATTATTAGAATATAAAACATTATAATCCTATGTATAAGACTCATAAAAAATATTCATGGTAAGTATATACACCATGTAGATGTAACATGTAGAGTGTGAGTCATGTGTCTCACAAAAATAATTGTGAGAAAAAAATCCCCTATGTCATGAACCTCTTCATACATGAACAATCATCCTATATAATAAATATATGATTATTTTATATATTTTAATTTATAATATTTTTATATATAATAATAAATATGGTTCTATTATGAACTTATATTACCCTCTCGTTGATGATAATATTCTACGGTTTCACTTGGGGTTATATTCGGGTTGTTCTTCACATGACTCTAAATTTGTTATAACGTTGATCCTGATAATTTTATCATGATTCGAGAATATAAATCTTGATATAAATATAATATATATCCATTATATTTATATTACAATAATATATATGATAAATATGTATGAAATGGAGGACACTGTTCATGGAGATGATAAACCGTACGTACACATGAACATTTTTTCTGTTTCAATTATCATATTGAAAGAAAATATGTAAATAACATACGTATATATATATAAGTATATATATATAATTATTCCATAAGCATTATTATATTTTTTATAACATCTAATATCACTAAAATCATTTTTTATACATTCTCAGTGGTGTGTGATCAAATCACATTGCTTTAAGGGGGTGGCAGTCCACACATTCTAAAATGAGATTATTATATTAACACCAGATAGAAAGTAAAATGGTATGTGTTGTAAAAAGGAATAATGAATATTAAATTAATAATAAATACTATATATAAGATATATTAATATAATTTCTATCATAATGGTCACCATGATCTGTGGTAATGAAAAAAAAATGAATAATCATCATTTCGTGAGGTAGTAGTACACCATACAAAGAAACAGTTTGTCCGATATCCCTTAGTTGGAGGTGTGTGTATGTGTAGGTATAGAAATTTTTATAACAAAATATGTTTATATTTATGATATTGGTTTTTTCATAAAATAATGGAATAAAATGATTTTAGGCATTGGAGAAGGAAAATAAACAAAACAAATTGAGAGAAGTCGTTACCACTTAATCAGGTAACTCCTTTGTGTTTCTTCCAAAAGGATTCCTTGATTTTATTTATTCCCAAAGTAAGGATTATATAAGGGAGGTTGTGATTTTTGGAGAATAAATGGTTAGGGGTTGTACGAGACAGAATTCATTAGAGGTTTGAATAAAAGTGAAGGAGTGGTGCCTATTTATAAGAGGGATGAGTGACTTTAGGAAACTTCAAAACTATTAATTTATTATAAAATGATTTTAGATTTTAAATAGCTCAAATGTGAGTAATACCCTGGATTAATGAGTATGGATCGAAATAATCTCAACAAATAAATTTTGGAAATGTTTTTTCCAAAAAATTAACCTTATCTTTTGGATTTATCCCTTAGTAATATAATTTAACTTTTACCATTACATCATGTGTTTTAACACAATAAGGTTAATATAGTTACTATAAAATTCCAAAAATTCCGAACTGGATAATTTATGACATATTTATCTCTATAAATGTTTTTATTATTAACATTATATTTTTATGAGTTTTATAACATTTACTTGAAATATTATTTATTTTAAAAAATCAATTATCTCAATTTTGAGAATATTCAATATTTTGATTTTTAAAAATATCACAATGACATGAAAAATTAAAACCAATAATTACAATATTTCAGTAACATTTATATGTTATCTATTTTTTTCATTAAGTAAGTAAAATTATATTTATTTTAATATTTTTAATATCATTTATTTCAAATGTTGATTAATTAAACAATTACATCATCGTTATTATACAAGACATTAATTATGTTATTTATTCTATAAAATTAATAATAAATTATAATGACGATGATAAATTTAATATCTTTGAATTGAATAATTGTAGTCTAATTTACTTATGTTTAACCCTATATTAAAATGATTTTTTATTAATTTTTTAATATGAATCTTTTTACTATTCCCTAAATAAAATATAATAAATATATTTTTCTTACACATGTGGCATAAAAAGGTTCACATTTTCGACTTAAGTATTTTTTTGGTTGATAAAAAACTTATCCTATAATATGAAGACATGTTTTAGGATATTTTTTGTTACTATAATATTATTTTTACCTTTAATAACTTTATTTTATTTTAACAATGGTAAATAAAATTCAAATATAACTATTCACCCAAAACTATTTCGATCTTATTAGAGCAAAATTTTCATATATATTACAATCATTTATGTCCATCTTAAAAAATTCAATTCCCTGATGTAGTAAAATTACATTTACTATTAATCCCTCAAATGTGGGTAGAATGCGGGTAAAAGAGACGTTAAAATGTTCAAAATTATTTGTATCAAATTATATTGTAAAATTTATTCCAATGAACTAAATTGGATTAATATATTTATTATTTATATATTGTGACATTAAAATCATGTTAAAGTAAAGTAATTATTTTAATTAAAATCTCAGTTTTTATCAAGTTTGAAGTTTTAATTAATATTCATATAAAATTGAAACATCTCATAAAAATACAAAAAATTAACCCTATGATAATTTTGAAATTCCCCATTGTAAAATAATTTTTTTTATTAAAAAAATATTTATGAGTTTATGAAATTAATTTTTTTTATTTTTTACAAAAGGACATGAACATCATTTCATTCTAGAAAATAAAATTTTTTGACACAAAAAGATTTTACGAGAAATTATATATGTCATTATAAAAACCATTAGATATAATATTTAAAAATTCATTATTAATATTCATATTAAATTTTTAAAAATTAGTTTATAATTGTCATATTTAAATAATTACAATGTTTCTTTTGTTTCACAGAAACATGGTGTTGTGTGTAATACAATACCAGTTAATAGTGCCTGTAATTCTATCCAAATCAATGTTTCATGTAGTGAACGATTCACTTAGTGTTGAGTATAATATAATCCCAACATCGTGCTATTATATAATAATGAAAATTTATATTCGGTGGTGCATGACTTGAAAATATAAAAACATTAAATTAATTTGAAAAATTTACAAAAAACTCAGGTTGTTACACCCTCTCTTATAAAAGGGATCCTCTTCTTTAAAAAACTTCAATATTTAGAAAATATATGTTTTGTGAAATACTAGAAAAAATACATTTATTAAATGAAAAAAATAATTACAGAGATATTGGTTTTGGAGGAATACCAATCTTATAGGTCTTAATGTGACCAAAAAGGATGTTTTTCAAAAAAGAGTTATTGTTTTTAATTAAGTGTTTTTATTTTATTTCTTCTTCCGCCACCATAAAATATCATTCAACCATGATAAAATAGTAACAAAACTATCCATTATATTGAAATATTTTCTTATGTGAATTTCATAACCTATAGTCGTCTCCTCTTCCATCAAATTGGAAATAAAACCATCATTTATGTGTACGGAGGATTAACACCTCGCTAACCAAAAGAATTAGTTTTTCATCACCATCTATATTATCTTATTATAATTAGGTAATTAAATTTTATATACTCTATTAATAAAATACTTAAACATTTAAAATTATAATATATCATATTATATATTATCATTCCAAGCACTATAAAATGATATGTTTATTCGTATGTACGTTTGGACTACAACCTTTATGAAGCGATGTGATTTACAGTTTTTGAGCACATCAGAAAGATTATATATTTATGTATTTTTAAATATTTCTTTAGAAATATATATATGACGATTATTATTATATAATTTTATGATTGTACATATATTCTTTCAATAATTTAATTGAAAATTGAACATGTTACACATGTGTACGTACGACGTACCTTCTCCATGATTGTAAACATGTTCATCTTCCATAACCACATTTAGTGGATCGATTTAAAAGTACAATTGATGTATAAATATCATAATTATGTAATTAATATTAATCTAGATATAATTAAAACATCAAAATCTTTAATCATAATCATCCTACTAGTGTCATTTTGGACTTCTGTACCCAATATCTCTAAAACAAATTATGTGAAAAGAAATTCTTACGCAATTGTTATAAAATGGGAATAAGATTGATAAAATGAATAATAATCATTAAAAATATTCCTAATAATGTAAATGAAGTATCTTATTCTTATTATTTTTTTAGGATTAATAACATTTGTGACAACTAAAACTCACGGGAAGGGTTTCTTGTCTCTCTTTTGATTTTTGAGACATATACCATATTTTACACATATATGTTTTGTACGGTGTGTTGTTCACTATGTTTCATTTGTTGTAAATAAGTTTTCAAGGATTGAATTGATGAGAAGGAGTGTCAATATGTGAATGACAAAGGAAGTGATGGTGATGGTGATGATTGGAGAATGACCATGGTACTAAGAAGCATGTCACATAGAAGAATCACTAAGTGGAATAGGAGGTAATGGTTGAAACATTCTCCATACAAATCTGATGATTGTAGAGATGATCTTAAGTTCAACAAACTTGTATCAAGAAGATGCAATGTCACAACATTGTTACAAGTCCATGCACTGTCTTCACAATGCATGAGGAGATAATGGTGATCCATCCACATCAATAAGTGGATGAGGGATGAAGTGAAGGAGATCCATCCATCTTACTAAGTGGATTATGTTATGATGAACCATCCACAGCTACTAAGTTAATGAAGTGGTTTGAAGAAGATCAGTCAATATCTCTTTGTGCATGAGGATTTGAATATGATCCAACCTCATCTCTGATTGGATCATTGAATAACATTGTTGAAATATTTGATTCAAGAGAAACGGTTAAAGAATAACCTTCGAGAATTATCTCTTAAGTAGTGAATAAATGTTGAAGAGGATATGGGGAATTATAAAGAAGAAGAGGAAGTGAAGGAGAGGAGAATGGAATAATGAAGACATGTTCCTACTTGGTTATTTAACTATGTATACAATTTAGAGATTATGCAAAAATTATTCCAACTATTGGGCCAGACTTAGGGCCTCAACCCAAGGCACATGAGGGACTAGGTCACCACGTCCATGGGGAAACAGTAGGGGCTAGCCCAACAGCGGCCATGCCGTGTGTAATGCAGAGCCACCCAGAGGTGAAGCCTGCACAGCGTGGGAGACAAGGGCGCGCCCGTGAAGGAGGCATAGTGGGCGCTAGAGCACGCCCGCAGAGAACCGGTGCGGGTCAGCACCGGAGGGGGGAGAGGATAATTCTGAACTGAGGATGGGAGGAGATGGTTGTTAAACCATGCTAAACCTCAGTGTATTTTGATGTGGGATAAGTTTTTAAAAATGCGGATCTAATCCTGGAAGCTCATCCGAGCGCACGTCTGATCACTGCCATCCATCTCATCCGCGGCGCTGGGTTCTAATACTGGCATACGTGTTCATTAAACGCAGATCCAATGACGCTAGAGTCATCTACTACCTCTCACCAAGTTGAGGACTCCCCGCCACCCCTCCCACGAACTAGAGCCACCCGATCAAGGTAGAAGGAGCTCTAAGCTGCCTCTGATGAAGATGAAGCCTCCGTTTTGTTCGTCTTCCCATTACGAACACATGCCTGCATTAAAAGTCTCATGCATGAAACGAGATGAAGATGTTCGAGGGAGCCCAAGGCAAATAAAGATGCCGAGGGTGCACTGCCTATTCGATGTACAAGGAGATTCCTTTTATGCATTCCAAAATGTGTACATGAGATGTACTCACCGAGAAATAAGGAGTCCTTGATAAATGAAAGACACCATGATTCTCGTCCGTATCTTGATCCACGTTTCAAGATCTCAAAATGCCACAGATCATGGGCCTTCAATGATTTGAACCCCGCGGCTTTGATCAATATTTTTACCTATAAGAGAGGATGTCTGAGGCCAAAGAAGGGTGCTGTTGATCGTCTGAGAGAAGATCCGCAAAGCTCTGAGCAACGCGATAAAATCCTCCATGCACCACATGCGCGGTAGAGCAGCCCAAAGCCACCCGAGGCTTCGAGAGACCCTTTTTCACAACCCCTGCACGAAATAAGTAAGGAGGAGGCCTCCCTGCGCGCTCCCCTACACGACAGAGAATAAGCCGGGCCTTGCGCACCCGCTGCCTGAAACACTTGCGTGGTAGCAAGTGGCAACACCCCATGGACCCTCTGTGACTGTGAACTCGCGCGGCAGGAGGAAGCCATCATGCCACCTGCGCGGTAGGAGGGATCTTCCACACCTACGCGGAAGAAGGAGTTTCCGTGTCACCTGCGCTGTAGAAGCTTCCGCACCCAGCGTGGTTGAAGGAAGGAGTTGGCCACATCCTTGCACTCCCTCCTTTGATGTGGTACTGAAGTGGATAGCCACACCCACTTGGGTGTGTGTGTGTGTGAACGGGTTGTAGAAGGAAGTCTGTGTGTGCAACGTGGAGTTGAAGTTCACAAAAATTGTTGGTTATGTGTGTGCAAGTGGAGGAAGGCCACACCATCTTTGTGTGTGTGTGTGTGAAAAGAAACAATAAGATACTACGGGTTATGTGTGTGAGAAACAAGTTAAGAGGCCATTACCATAGAGTTTGGACTAGTGTAGTGTGCAAACTTTGAAGAAGAGGAAGAGAAAAACGTGTGTGAAAAGAAACAAGAAGGTCGTAGCCTTGTATGTACACAAGTGAAGGAGGCCATAGCTCTTGTGTGTGCCCAAGTGAAGGAAGAAGATACATGCATGTCCATGAATGTATGAATAAGTGAAAAAGTGGGTGAACAACTTGAGAAGAAAGGGAAAAGGAGAAATTCACACAAATGAACACCACATAATTAGTTGTGTGTGAGAAAGGATAAAAGAGTGTGACTCAAAGGAGAAGGTGTATGTGCTAAAAGAGATTACACCCTTTAAGGGTTTATCACACAAAGAAGAAAAGGGAAGAGTATGCTTGCATGCATGCACATGCACATGTAAACAAATTTTAAATCAGTGTTTGTTCATTTTAGTAGTCCAAGAACAAAGGTTCTTGATGATAATTGAGATTCCATGCAAGTCATGCATGAAGATTGAGAAGCCATGAAATCGGTGCATGAAGATTTAGAGATTCCATGCATTCAATGCATGAAGTTGAATTAAAGAGAGACTGAATCCAGACTGAAGTTAAAGACATCATTCATCTGAGTCTTCAGTATATGAGAAGACCAATAAGAATGAATGGGAATTCTGAGTGGAAGAACATATTTTCCAATCAAGATTCTTGAGGACAGAGGCCAGGCTATCCTTAGAAGAAGGAGATAATTCCCGAGAAAATAAGAGGAGTCAAAATCACCAAAAATGATCAGAAGAAGTGAGCAAGGACAACAGACCTTATCCAAGGCTATTGAAGACTCTTGAAGAGCTTCAAAAGAAGAAGATCTACTCGTGTGACTCGAGGAGCCAGGAGAAGACCCCCTGTGAGACTCAGGGTGGAGAAGTCTTTGGTGGAAGCTGAAGCAGGCCAGTGGGACTCTTGTAACACTGTGGGATGCAGTATAAAGAACCTCTTGTTGGAATCAGGAGAGATACAGTGTGACTCTGTATCGACCATTGTAATTACTAACCAAATTATAGTGGAGAAACCATTTCGGGGCGTTTAACCAACATGGAAAAGACGTAGGCCTTTGGAACCAAACCTTGTAAATCCTTGTGTCTTGTGCCTTTACATTTACTGCATCACTTAAGGAAAGGATGAGAGATACAAGAAGAGTGGATCAAGGACATAACAAGCCATATAGGTTTAATTGGTAAAGAATCAATTAGTAAAATGTTTAAAAGGATCACTGATTCACCCCTCCCCCTCTCAGTGATCACACAGATCCGGTCACTTCAATTGGTATCAGAGGGAGGTTTCCTCTAAAAGACCCAAGAGAGTCTTTATAAAGTGCAGATTAGATGAAATGAGTGAACACCCTTAAATGAAGATATCTACCATGACTCGGAAAAATAGAACGAAGAAACAGTCCAAGAAGATGAAGAAGAAGGTAGCTACTAATAGATAAACACGTCCCACTGAAGGTAATGTGAAAGTCACAACAGATGACAATTCATTTTATCACTCTTTTGATGAAGCCTGCTCTAGCTATGATGATGATGGAACAATCAATGGGCTTCTAAATGGACTCAAATATCTTCAGAAGACAGTCCCGAGGGAAGTGGCAATGTGTATTGCTACTAGTATCCATGATCTTTAGGAAGAAAAATTACATCTAGAAGAAGAATCCAATTCTATGGAAGATCAATTGTCAATAAGGGTTGGCATAACCAACACTCTCACAAAGCTGGTGAACTCTAAGGATTAAACCATTTCCCTTTGATGTGAATGAATTGATGATGTCACTGAAGAATTGCAAAGAAGCATCTTTGAGAAAGAATTCTTTGAGAAAGTGTTTAAAGAAGTTTTCCATGCACTGGAAAAGAGGCATAAATTTTCAATGGTTGTCAAATATTATCAACTAGAAGACAAAGTAAAAAGGATAGTGGAGCATGAAAATTCATTTCAAGAAATGAAGAAGGTGCATGAAGACCAGATAAAACAACTGAAAGAGAATTGGGAAGGAAGGCTAAGATTTGTTGAGGATGAGAATAACTCACTCAACATGAAATGCTTAGAACTAGAGGTGATATTGAAAAATCCGCAATCAACCAAAGCTGAAACCTCCCAATCAGCTGAAAGAAGAAATTTTTCCACTCATGTGTTCATTGAGAAGGATGATTCCAAAAAGAGGACATCCTCTAAATAAAGGTCAACATCTTCTAAGAAGAAGGTACCATCCATACCATCTTGTACTAATGATTTTAATGTGTTTCCAAAAAAATTTCAGAATGGAAGAATAAATCTAAAAATGTATGGATGAAGAAGATAAAGAAAGAGAGATCTCCTGAAAAAACACAACAATTTAAGAGAAAGTCCCAACAATCAGAAGACTTCAAGAAGAGATGATTTTTAGGTCAATGTTGGTGCTGCAACAGATATGGGAATTGTGCAATGGATTGTTGGTATAATCCTATAAATGGTAAAGCACAAAGGAATCCCATGCCAAGGGGGAGCAAGCCATAGAAGAAGAGGCGACATCCACAGGTCCAGAAACATCTGTTTACTGCAAACAAATTTGGAATGTTTGATAAAATATGGGATGAATGAAAAAGTGGTAACAAGAATGATATATACCAATCTCCAAATGTTTCCAAAGCTAAAAAGAAGAGAAGATCACAGAACCTGGCTAATAATGAAGAAGTATCCTTGGGAATCCAGTAGAAGAATGTTGAAAATGCTCCCAAGAAAATCTTGAAAAATAAAGAGAAGTCATTGGAGATCAAATCCAAAAAGGGTGATGCATGCAGAAGGACCACCAAGAAAAAATGCTTCTACTGTGGAAATATAGGTCATACCATGGATCTTTGTAAACAATCCATGGAACTAAATAGAATCAAACCACACTCAACAGGACAATCAATCTATAAGAAGAAGAAGGGATTGATTGAAAATAAGCTGCCTAAGAAAGGTAACATAAAAGCATCAAAGGAACCATGTGGAACATCCAAACCTGAATCCTCACTTCCAAATGAGATATTAATCATCTGGCCAAAATATTTGGAAAGAATTAAAAAGGAAGAAAATAAACATGCCAATGCTAGTGAAAAATAAAACCAAAATATTTCACATGAAGATGATGTTCTATGTGTGAGGTGCAATAAAGTTGGTCATATTAGTAATAAATGTATGACACTCATTCCTGCTCAAAAACAATTCTTCAATTATAGGATGATTGCAACAGGAGATTCTGGTGCTCAGAAAGAACTTATAAAGAGAGGAGTCACACACAAAGAAGTTAAAGAGGTGTTAAGATCCACACCATCACAAACATCATTAAAGATCAAATGTGCAAGTGTGAACAGTGGAGAAAGTGGAACTTCTGGGTTGAGAGAATCTTCTCAACATTTTTTTTCAAACTAATGAACCAAGGAGGTTCCATATTATTCCCTAACTACTAGTATATACATGTACATACATTTCAGGGAATTGAAGATAATGATCACTCTAAAATTGACAATGGTATGCATAAAATGGAGTCCACCCCTTGAGGGGGAGCCAATCTATAGAAGATAATAATTTGGGATTCATATAATCTTGTGAAAAATAAAGGTATTCCAATCACACATTCATCCTTTGTTTCTTAATTATATTTAACATGTCAATTAAGGGGGAGTAATTGACTGAAGACAAATGGATGAAAGGGGGAGATTTATCTTTGCACCTGAACTTTCTAACGAGTCTGGTGAAGTATGTGCAGGATTTAGCAGTTCATTGATATATCTAAAAAATTTCAACCCCTTGAAGCCTAAGTTGGATCTCACATGTATAATGAATTGTGGAAATCATTGAATTCATTGGTTACATCACTCTTGTTTTCTACACTAGGTTAGCCCAAGTAGACTTAGAGTTGATTTACTAAAGGATCTTTTCTAACATGAACATGTGACATCATCCCTCTCTTATTATTTATCAAGAAGATTCTATTCAAAGGGAGGAAGAAATATTTTGAAGATAATGACATCACACCATTGTATTTGGTTTCCAATAAGGGGGAGAAAATCTTGGAACACATATTGACCCATTCATATGTGCTCTAGTGATATTGAAAACAAATACAATGGGGGATATTATTGTGCACTGTGTTGTATTTGTTGTCAATAAGGTGTCAAGGATTGGATGGATGACATGGAGTGTCAATATGTGAATGACAAAGGATGAAATGGTGATGGTGATGATTGGAGAATGACCATGGTACTAAGAAGCATGTCACACAGGAGAATCACTAAGTTGCATATGAGGTAATGGTTGAAACATTCTCCATACAAATTAGATGATTGTAGAGGTGATCTTATGTTCAATGAACTTGTATCAAGAAGATACAATGTCACAACATTGTTACAAGTCCATGCATTGTCTTTACAATGCATGAGGAGAGAAATGCGATCCATCCACATTCACTAAGTGGATATGGGATGGAGTGAAAGAGATCCGTCCATCGTACTAAGTGGATGAAGTTATGATTAACCGTCCACAACTACTAAGTGAATGAAGTGGTTTGAAGAAGACCATGCACTATCTCTTAGTGCATGAAGATTTGAAGATGATCCAACCTCATCCATGATTGGATCATTGAATAACATTTATGAAATATTTGATTCAAGAGCAATGGTTGAAGAAGAACCTTCGAGAATTCCCTCCTATGTAGCAAATAAACGTTGAAGAGGATATGAGGAATTATAAAGAAGAAGGGGAAGTGAAGGAGAGGAGAATAGATTGAAGAATACTTATTCCTACATGGTTATTTAACTATGTATACAAGGTAGTGCCTATGCAAGGAAATATGCCAACTATTGGGCCAGCCTTAGGGCCTCAACCCAAGGCACATGTGGGACTAGGTCACCACGCCCATGGGGAAACTGCATTGGCCAGCCCAATAGCGGCCGAGCCGTGTGTAAGCCAGAGCCACGCAGAGGTCAAGCCTGCGCAATGTGAGTGCCAAAGGCGCACCCGTGATGGAGGAAGAGTGAGTGCTAGAGTGCGCCTGTAGAGAACCGGTGCAGCGGCACCAGAGGGGGAGAGGAGAATTGTGAACCGAGGATGGGAGGAGCTGGTTGATAAACCATGCAAAAACTGCGGCACGTTTCGATGTGGTATATGTTTTTAAAAATGCGGATCTAATCCTAGACACTCATCCGATCGTGCGTCTGATCACTACCGTCCATCTCATCCGCAGCGCTGGGCTCTAATCATAGCCGTCCGTGTTCATTAATCGCAGATCCAACGACGATGGAGTTGTCTCCTACCTCTCACTGAGCTGAGGATTCCCTGCGACGCCTCCCGCGAACCAGGTTCACCCGATCATGGTAGAAAGAGCTCCCAACCGCCTCTGATGATGATGAATCTTCCATTGTGTTCGTATTACCTTTACGAACACATGCATGCATTAAAAGACGCATGCATGAAACGAGATGAAGAAGTTAGAGCGAGCCCGAGGCAAACGGAGTTTCCGAGGGTGCACTGCCTGTTCGATGTACAAGGAGAAGCCTTGTATGCATTCTAAAATGTGTAAATGAGATGTAATCACCAAGAAATAAGGATTCTGTGATGAATGAAATATACCATGATTCTCGGATGTATCTTGATCCGCGTTTGAAGATCTCAAAACACCACAGATCTCAGGCCATCAAAGATTAGAACCCCGCGGATTTGATCAATCTCCTTGCCTACAAGAGAGGCAGTCCGAGGCCAAAGAAGGGTGTTGCTGATCGTCTGAGAGAAGATCCGCGAAGCTCTGTCCAATATGAAGAAATGCTCCTTGCACCACTTGCACGGTAGAGCATCCCGGAGCAACCTGAGGCTGCGAGATACCCTTTTGTGCAACCCCTGTGAGAATGAAGTAAGGAGGAGGCCTCCCTGCATGCTCCCCTGTGCAACAGGGATGAAGCCAGGCCTTGCACGCCTGCTGCCCGTAACACTTGCGCGGTAGCAAGTGGCCGCACCACGTGTGCCCTCTATGCCCGCGAACTCGCTCGGCAGGAGGAACCCACCGTGCCACCTACGCGGTATGAGGGATTTTCCGCACCTGCACGGCAGAAGGAGTTGCCGTGTCACCTGCGTGGTAGAAGCTGCCGCCCCCTGCACAGTTGAAGGCAGGAGTTGGCCGCATCCATGCACACCCTCCTTTGAAGTGGTGCTGAAGTGGATAGCCACACCCACTTGGTCGTGTGTGTGTGTGGACGAGATCTTGAAGGAATGCCGTGTGTGAAAAGTAGAGTGGAAGGTCACAACATATCTTGGTAATGTGTGTGCAAGTGGAGGAAGCCCACACCATCTTTGTGTGTGTGTGTGTGTGTGAAAAGAAACAAGAAGATCCTACGGTTTATGTGTGTGAGAAAAAAGTGAAGTGGGCATTACCTTAGAGTGTGCACAAGTGGAGTGTGCACACTTTGAAGAATAATAAGAGAACAAAGTGTGTGCAAAGAAACAATAAGGTTGTAGCCTTGTATGTACACAAGTGAAGGATGCCATACCTCTTGTGTGTGCCCAAGTGAAGGAAGAAGATACATGCATGTCCCTGAATGTATGAATAAGTGAAAAAGTGGGTGAACACCTGGAGAAGAAAGAGAAAAGGATAAATTCACACTAAAGAACAACACACAATTTGGTGTTTGTGAGAAAGGATAGAAGAGTGTGACTCGAAGAAGAAGGTGTCTATGCTAAATGAGATTACACCCTTTAAGGGTTTATCACACAAAGAAGAAAAGGGGAGAGAATGCTTGCATGCATGCACATTCACATGTAAACAATGTTTAATTCAGTGTGTGTGCATTTGAGTAGTCCAATAACAAAGGTTCTTGAAGATATTTGAGATTTCATGCAAGTCATGCATGAAGATTGATAAGTCATGCAATCGGTGCATGAAGATTCAGAGATGCCATTCATTCAATGCATGAAATTGAATTAAAGAGAGATTGAAGCCAGACTGAAGTTAAAGACATCATTCATATGAGTTTTCAGTAGTTGAGTTGAACATGAAGATTGAGTGGGAATACTGAGTGCAAGAACATATTTTCCAATTAATATTCTTGAAGACAGAGTTCGGTTCATCCTTAGAAGACGGAGATAAAGCTCGAGAAAAGAAGAGGAATCCCGATCACCACAAGTTATCCGAAGAAGTGAGCAAGGACAACAGAACTTATCCAAGGTTGTTGAAGACTCTTAAAGGGCTTCAAAAGTTTAAGAGCTACTCGTGTGACTCGTGGATCCAGGAGAAGACCCCCTGTGAGACTTAGGGTGGAGAAGTCTTTGGTGGAAGCTAATGCAGGCCAGTTGGACTCTGGTAACACTGTGGGATGCAGTATAAAGAACCTCCTGTGGGACTCATGAGAGATACATTGTGACTCTATATCGGCCATTGTAATTACTAACAGAATTATAGTGGAGAAACCATGTTGGGGCGTTTAACCAATATGGTAAGGATGTAGGCCTTTGGAGCCGAACCATGTAAATCCTTGTGTCATGTGCCTTTACATTTACTACATCACTCGAGTAAAGGCTGAGAGATACAAGAAGAGTGTATCGAGGCCTTAACAATCCATAGAGGATTAATTGATAAAGAATCAATTAGTAAAAAGTTTAAAAGGATCACTAATTCACACCCTCCCCCTCTCAGTGATCACACTGATCTGGGCACTTCACATTGTATAAACTAAAATTAGATATAATATATCAATATTTTTTCTATTAATGTTATTTAATGTTTAATTTTATTTAATTTATTTCATGGTAATTATGATCATAAACATAACCATGATTAAGGGTTTATTTTTGAATGTGGTCAATATTCCGAATTTCTTTTGTTTTTGTCTATTTTTTTGAATATTTATCTTCTATTTACATGTTTTAAAAAAATGTATAAGGTTTTTAGTAGTCTCCTACAATTTTTTAATGTAATTTTTAACAATGATTTAATTATTATTGAATTTCATAAAATTAATTTTTTCACATTTTATAAATAAGGTACATTGAAAAATTATAGAAAAAAATATTGAAGGATTTTTTTTAACTTAAAACATGATTAAATTTATTTTTCCATCATGATGCCTTAATTATTAGATTATTCATTTAGAATTTTACGTAGTTATTTTTGAGTAAATTGACTTCCTTTATAATTACATTAGTTTTTGAAAAATATGATTTCAAAATGGAAATGATATTTTTATAATGAACTATTTCAAATGATCTATAAAAATAATTATCCATATTAGATAAAATTATTTAATGGGACATAATATTTTAATGGGACATTATCCAAGGATACCATCATCATTATTCCAATAAATGGTATATTTATATGATGATAATATGGAATGTTTATGAATCCTATTTTTTATGGGTAATGATACAGTGAATGTTTTATAGTCTAGTGGAATACATTTATATGGATTTACTTATTTGATTTGTTTAAACTATATCTCCCTCTATTTAATTTCATAAAACATTATATCAAATGAGTTAGTTTTGGGAAAGAAGTTGGTTTTCTTGATCTGTTATGTGAATCAAGTTGATGTGGTTCATTTATTATCAGATACAAGTCCATGTGGTTGATCCATTAAGGGTGAAAAATCAATGTTCATGATCCATTCGGGGAAACATGTGTTAATTATTGATCAAATAGTCATGGTAATTAAAATTTAAATATGAAATCATTTCTATATTTATGAAAATTCCACACCTATTTAAAAATTGATCTTATGGTTCATTTTTGAGTTACGGTTTTTTGTTATTCTTATGATTCATTTACTTTTAAATACCAATTTTATATTTTATGCTCATGTTTATGAGAATTTCTAGATTAGTTTTTATTTTTTTAATTTATGATCATGAACATAAAACCTTATAATTATAATATTCTGTCATCTGATCATCCATTTCTATCTCACTTGATTTTCTTTACTGAGCATTTGAGATCAACCATTCTTTGATTCATTGACCTCTGTTATGAAAAATGGTTTTAAGTAGGATTATTATAATAAGGGTGATACATGTGATGAAATTTTGGGAAATGATATAGATTTCTAAGAATTATTTTTAATATTCCATAATATGTATGATTTTCTCTTAATTCTCTAAAAATATACACCTAAAAGGTCATTCAGTATGAATTGAACCCAATACATCCATTGATTTTTTATGTTTTCGAAGGATCAAATTAAGAACGTTTATTGTAATCAAATAAATAAATGTAATGGTTATATTTTTCGAATCACATATGGAATTGTGGGTTTTTGGATGTTACACTCTCTTGAATTATAATCACTTCGTAAATATCCGTTAGCTAGTTATTTTTTATATTATCATCTAATTTTAAAATTTTTATCTTCATAGAAGATTCATAATGGTGATGTCTATCCTCATTCACTGATACCATGGTCATCAATCTAGGAGTTTTCAAGGTACATAAATATATGTTACAAAATAATTTATGTAATTTTATATACATTTCATGAAATTTATATTTAATATTCATAAATAAAAAAAACCAAAAAACAATCATTTTTGGTATTTTTGTAAAAAATATTCAATGTTAATAGTGATTTGAATATTTATATTTCCATTTGATTAAAGATAATTTTTCACTTATTAAAATATAATTTTTTTTCCAATTACGATTAATTATAATCCAATAATTTATTTTTATAGAATTGTTCATGTAGGTTGTTAAAGCTACCCACAAAACATATACAATAATATTTGAGTGAGTATGGTTATGATGGTGGTTATTTTTTATAATATAATTATTATAAAAGTTAAATGATATTATTTAGATGTTATTCCTGTAATGAGGCTGATTTGTTTTATGAAGGATGAAAAAAATATGGATGAAAATGTAAGAGAGTGTATGAAACTCACATTGATTGATTAAATTTTCTCTTGAAGGACCTCACAGAAATTGAATATTAAGAGAACCATATTGTTAAAAAGAGATAACAAATATTGAAGAGTACTATAATAGAAGTAAAATGGGTATAAATAAAATAAAATTTATAGAGATAAGTGTGGTTTGGATTTGGTATATGTGATATCATTTTAAATGTTAAAATAAAGGACATTTTCTTTGGAGCATAAGTTAGATATAAAAACACGACCTAAACTAGAGGGTCCGAGCCAAGGGTGACATAATAATTAATTCACACCTCCCCATACAAAAATGGTTTTTAAAGAGGGGAGAGTTTCTTGGAAATAATGTGTGTAAGAAATTACATTAATATTACTTGAAAATAAATGTATATAAATATTTTGATATGAATAAAAAATATGTAAATAATAAAATAACAACAATCATAATAGCACTATATAGAAATATAACCTATGTAGTAATTGTTACACCCCATGAATTTTAAAATAGGATCACTGTGTCTCATAATGTGTATGACAGAAACACCAATATTAGAAGATAATATTACAACACAAACATTTACAATATATTTATTTTTATATAGTCAATCTATTTGATATATTGGGACACACACAACATCGAGTTTAAACGAAACATGATACTCTTTTATAATATTATTATCTAAACATGACCCTCATAAACATTAATTTATGTTGGAAGGTATGAATAGTTGTAAAAAACTATGATATTTATATCATTCATAGAAGTGAATATTAAATTCAATAGTCATGAATTGATTTTAAATTAAATAAGAATCATTTGAATGTAAAAGAAATATTCACTGGAAAACTACATTTCTCTAAATGGTAGTTTAGGGGAGCTTTCAAAAAAATTTATAATTAATATTTACCAATTTTAGGAATTTTTTTTGAAAAAAATATCGTTATTAATTCGTAAAATGTATATTATATTAGAATAATGTTTTGTGATTTTTCTGAAATGTTTTATTTTTCAATGAATAGTGAAAATAATAATTTTTACTAAATTTTTTTATTGTCATTGGATTATTAACAAAATGAAATTAAAATTTTAATCTTGTTTAAGTTAAATTGAGTTAATTTATATTAAAACTAAATAAATTTATTTCATTTTAATCAATTTAATGTTTTTTATTAAACCCTTTTATTCTTTTGATAATTGTTTTCAATGAAATCCAACTTTTTTTCATGTCTGTGATTATAATTTAAAAATTAATTATACGGAACTATATGAACTAAAATTAGAAAATTTGGTTACATGTTTTTATTAGAATAATTTATATTATGTTATCATGTAATCTAATATTTTTATCAGAATGAAAAATTAAAACAACAGAAATTAATTACAATGGCTATGGTAAGTGTGGTTTTACTGTGAGGTTTGACTAAAAAGATAAGTTTTAGCATGAAAAAACATTTAATAATAATATTATATTTCAATACTCAATAAAAAACCTATTATAAATTTAAACCTATCAGTTTTTAGACGATTTTGGCATGTTAATGACTATATAATTTTGGTTTCTTTTTGGAAATTTCCATGTTATTTCTTAGTTTGTTCCCTTTCCCCATATATATATTGCAACTCCATCCCCTAAAATTTTAAAAAACATAAATCCATTTTTCATGTTTAAACCCTTATAAAATTTCTCCACAAAATAATTATAAAAATTCAACAGATAATTCTCCCCTAAAAGTCTATCCCTAGGGTCCTTAAGATGATACTTAATGGAGGATTATCATAGAGAACATAGTTATATAAACAAAACTCATTCATTTTACTTTTTATTTTACAAATTAAATTATGTATTAAAACCATCATTTCAAAAAAACCAGTATCTCCTAAATACATATACGTTAATAGATTATCTAATAATATTTATCCATTTCTAATTATATAAAATAGTAAATTAAATCATCGACCATGTGTATGGCGGACTACCTCCTTACAAAAAAAATATTGTTTGTTTTTCGTCACCACAATTAAAGGATAAAAACAGTGATGGGTTTAAAAAATTTATACAATATATATGATTTTAATATACATATATAATTTCAATATCAAATATAAATTTTCTAAATTCCATTCCTTTTCAAATACAATAAATTTGTTTGTGTGTAAGGAAGATTACCCACTCGCGAAGCGAGATTATTAATTTTTCACTTACTCTTTACATTTAATGTAATAGAGAAAAAATAAGGAATATCTGTGATATATATAAAATTATGTTACTTTTTTTTAAAATTAATATATCTACTAACCATTCACTCGTTAAGGGAATGATGTCATCGCTCGTACCTGTGTACGTCATGTTGTCTCAATGAAGCGATATGATTAAATTTAAATGTAAAACGTTAAAAATGGTCCTAAATTTGAATATACTATTTAAATATTAAAGATATATAATTATTATAATTTTTGATTTTATATATACATATATTCTATGTAAAAGAACTGAAACAATGATTAAAAATTATGAATGGGAGAACAATGCAATTAACTCAAGAAATAATGACATTAAACAAATAATGTTTTAAATGTTTTGTAAATTTTTACAATATAATCTGACATTTTATTATCGATATGATTATGTTTCTGTTATAAATTTATAATACTCTTAAAACCATAATAGAAGAGGTACAAACATGTTTAATTAAATATATTCCCAAGGTAAGAGATTCTTGTCTCACATTTAGTTTCATGGGACACACATCATACCCACCACTTATTTATTTTGTGTTGTTTATATAATTCAAATTTTGTATATTATATAATGAATTAGTATATATAAATTTTATTTGATTTTTTTAAAGGATTATGATTTAGAAGTTACCAAAGTGTTAAGGTTTTAATCTACAATCACATCATTATTCTAGATTTTGTATTTAAATCTCCCTTGGGGGAACTATTTTATTATGACTCATTTATTCGTAGAATCTACTATACAATTAACCTAAATGATAATATATTCCTACATTTTTTATTTTTTATTTTCACTGGAATATTGGGAGGTATTTTTTGATTGATATAGAGAGATAAAATATAAGGAATAACAACATATTCATAGAAATAATTTATTTATTATATATTTTCAACTATAAATAATGATCCATGTATGTATATATTATTCCAAGACAAATAAATTATTTTTTTTATTTTGGATAAATTCCATGTATCCTATATTTATGAAATAAATTAGACTTGACCTATGTGCTATTAGGGATGGAGTTTCTATCATTGGTATCAGAAGGTGTTTAGTTGAGGCCTTAAGAAATATATTAAAAAATATATATTTGGGAAAATAAACCTATTATCTAATTTGAGAATATATATAGAATAACATCAAAATGTTATTATAGAGAATAAATAATTCTGTCTTCTTAGAAATAATCCATTTTTAGGATAATACAAGTGGACATAGTTCTATCACAGTTGTACCATGGGGTAATTAAATGTTTTTTTCCAACCATTATTATAGATTTTGAAATAAATATATCTCAAAAGAAACCATGTTTATGGTTATTATATTTTTTATGCATAATATTTTTATTTTATTTTAATTTCTTCAAAAAAAATTTACATTGTAAATTATGTATTCAAATGTTAGGATATAATATATTCCATAACATAATTTTTAATTGGAGACTAGCAGAAGGAATGGGGGCCACATAAGATTAATAAGGAACTAATCATTGATGATCCTAATGTAGCATTTCAACTGAAACTATACTCCCAAACATTCTTATAATATGAATAAATAGTCTTATATTCTGTTGAAATATTGAATTAATTATATAAGTAATATGGAATTGATAAGAATCTATATAAGAATAATATTTTAGCTAAAAAATGGATTATGGGAAGAATGAAAAAATGAGTTTTCCCACATGAGATAATATTGGAAAGAAACACCATCGTATTTTCATGAATGTAATGGGAGTTTGAAACATATGTTGAAAAACGTCACCCGAAATTATGATTTGATGTTAAATAATTAAAATTTCAATGTGTAATGAATGAAATTTTAGTATATAGGGTACATTAAAATTTAATCCCATAACCTCCATGGAATATAAATAAATAAGCTAAAGGGTCAATGTCAAAACTGTTCTACTACTATTGATGACATAGATTGAGTAATTTTATTTCCTTGTGTTTGAATAATTATGTTATAATGTTTTAAAAATCAATTATATTATTGTAATAATAACTATTTCATTTATATGAATTATAATTCAAAAGTGTTTTTTATTAGAATTTGAATTATTTTGTTGAATGGTTCCTTGAAAATTGATTTGGTGGTAAGATTGACTTCTTGGAAAAGAAATTATTGAGTAATTAGTACACTCAATATATTCCCTATTTTTTGATAAAATAAATAATTAATAATTTATGAATTAATTGCTAACCAATATGTTTTCAATAATATTTGATGTTGAGGTAATTATGGCCTACTACAATTTGATAAAATTATAGGAATAATATTAATATTGATTTATAAAAAAGACTAACATAATTATGGGAATATACTTACCATATCCCATATGTAAGAGAGGCATGAAACTTAAATAGAAGTATGATAAGGTTTTAACTTCTACCAATGCACTACATTATTCCATGGTTAATATTTCATTGTTTTTCGTTAAATGATCATATGAATAAATATTAATGTAAAAACAGTGGTGTTACTATGTAGTTTTAGAGATTAATTTATTGTATTGTGTTACATGAAGTAACCATATCAGGTTTGGTCTTTATTTAAGAATAGATAAAACCAATTTTCACTCATATATGGATGTAATGATCTAATAATAGTTAAACTTATTTCTTTTGGTGAAAACAAATTCACTTTTGATATTCAAATATATTAGTAAAAATTGAAGTGAAAAATGATCATTTAATAACAAAATAATGAAATTGCCGATATGAAATAAATAGTTGTAATGTATGTTTATTTTAAAATACATAATTCTATAAGGTAAAATAATTCCATAACTCTTAGAAAGGGATATTGAAATAAAATATTTTCCAAATACCTATATTTAGGTTATACCTTTGGTCTTTTAAGTCATCACATATTTTTGGTTTCGAGATAATTAATTTTCAATTAATAGTTCAAATTTATCTTACCAGATACCTCTATAACTCTTTATAACTATCTACACTTTTCTTCCATGTCCATTACATCACACTCCACCAACATTTTTCTATATAGAAACCTAGGTAAGTGTTATTTCGTAAGACCTTTGTATTTGTGTTTAACTCCTGTTCATAGGATATTTTATTTTCCATTTTTATGATGACATTTTTTCATTATTGACTCTATAATTTAACAACCATGGATATTGAGATTAATATTATATTATAATGAAACAATTTATTTCATGTGGGATGTAAGTTCCAAATATTTTAAAAATAGGAACATCATGTTTGATATCATGAATGAAATAAAAAACAAATAATAGATGATAATATTATAAATGGAAACATAATGATACATTTTTTTAATATAATATATACCATTAATACATTGCGATGTATAAAACACTGGGTTTAAATGAAACATGACACTCTATTAAAATATTAATAGTCTATCATGAAAAAATATAAACAGTCATTATGGTGGAGTGTATGAATAGTACAAACTAAATTAAATTTTTATATTTTAAAAATATATAAAAAAAAAAAATGTTCATCTATTGATTATAAATTAAATAAGATTAATTTTAATGTAGAAGGAATTTTTTTTAAAAACTGTAATTTTTTAAAGTTAGTTTAGTCATGTTTGTGAACATAATTTATGAATAAATTTTACCACTTCTCAAAACATTATTTGGAAAAAATAATATCACGTTTGAAATCACTATATCAATAATATCTTAGGTGGTTATTTTTGGATTTTTATGAAATGTTTCAATTTTTGATGGATTTTGAAAAATTTTGAATTTTACTAAAAAGATCAATTTCATTTAAATTATTTAAAAATTTAAAAAATTTTAAACAAGTTTTAAATTAAAATTAGAAATATTTTGTAAAAAATTAACTAATTTAGGCTATTATAATCTGTTTCATTTAAAATTTCGATATTAAAACATTACATGCTTATGAGAATTTTCTCTTGGAAAACCCACTTTTTCATCTCCTCTACGAACAAAATTTGAAATTTTATTCTCTCCAATTATCTGAATTTAATTTAAAAAAATTGGAATCCTTATTTTCAAATAGAATAATTTTGATTATATGATAATGTAAACATAATTTGTGGCCTAAATGATATTTTAAAATATTAAAAATCAATTACTATAGTGAAGGTAAAAAAGGGTTTACTGTGGGGTTGACGAAAGATTATATTGTATAAAATTAATTTCAAATATGTAAAAATATTAGTTTACATTCACATTTAAACATTATCCTATCAAAAATTGGAATATAACATAATTTGGAATCATTTTTTAATTACATTATTTATTTGAATAATTTTGAAAAAATTTCATGTACTTTTCGAGGGGGTTCTCTTCCCCATTTATTAATGGGAACTCTCTCCCCTAAATTATTAACAATACTAAATACTGTTGGTGTGACAGAAATCTTTATAAACATCTCCTCATAATATTTTTTATATTCTATATCTTCTTATTCTTCCTAGAAAATCGTCATTTGTTTCCTTAAGATAATTTCTAGTAGAGGATTCTCTTAGAGAAGTTAATTATCTTAACAGAACTATTTTTGTTTATATTATATTTTTCCACCTTAAATAATGTGTAAACAATTGATATTTAATTAAAAAAATTTATATAATATTATTTTATGTTTATATATTTATTCAATACTATATATTAATATCCACTTACATAAAATGGAGAACAAAATCATCTATTGTGTGTAAGCGGACCACCGTTTCGCGAACTGATGTAGTTCATTTTCTATTACCACATTTTGAGGATGAATATAATGATATATTTAATGCATTTATATAATATTTTTATATTTTTATAGTTATATAATATTAGGATGACATATAAATTTTTATGTTCCATTTCATTTCATATACTAGATCATCGCTCTAGTATATGGTGGACTACAACCTCAAATAGCTATGTGATTCATTTTTCATGTATACTTTATATGGAATGTATTATAGATGAAAATAATGGATATATGTGATATATATATGATAATAATAATTATATGAAAATAATATATCACTCAATTTCTTAATCTATCAATTATTAATGGAATGACATCGTCGCTCATGCGTTTGTAAGACCTAATGTCACCATTAAGCAACGTGGCTCATTTTCAATGGAAAAAATTCATCAATTGTTAAAAATGTATATAATGAGTTAATATTATGTTTTTCAAACTATTATCATTATTTAGGGGTTATATATATATATATATATCCAATTTATAATAATCTATACAATTATGACATAAAACACAAGGGAAAACAATGCAATTAACACATGAAACATTGAAATTAATGAAATATTGTTAAAAAAGATGGTATTTATTTTAGGAGGATTATATATGATATTATAATTAAAATTATGTTTATTTTATGAATGAATAAAATCATTAAAATAAATATCTCGTACATGAATACACATTTGTATGAAATTATAAATGAAGTAAGGGTTTCTCATCTCACATTAATATTCTTGATACATTCACCATATTCTCAACTTTTTTATGGGGTATATATTACCCCTTTTAAATTTTATATCATTAATTAATTTATTTTAATTATTTACAATGTATCATTTTATGTTATTTAATCTTTGGGTGTTATTATTGATATGTTACAAAATTGGTAAGGGTTTATTTCATATCTCATAGTTATTGGGTATTTTTTATGTTAATATCTCCCATAGTTGAATTATTTAATATTTATGTCTCAAAATCCATCAAATTTATTAAGACATGTTTATTTATTAAATTATTCTTGTAACAATAACAATTTTCACTCTATTTAAATTAAAATGATCGACAATGCATGTTTAATAAATTCTAATGTTGTTTGTTTGATCGGTCGAAAAGTCATTTTCATGAAGACCCATTTTTCCAAAAGTAATAAAAATATATTTAAACATTTAAAATGAATTATTAAATATATTTTTACCTTTTTTTTAATTTTTTCAAATTATTTAAAAGGAATGTTCATTAATTTTTCATAACAATTGTTTCTTGGATTTTATCAAAAATGTGGATGGAATCAATATTTTTACATGCACGTTATGAAGATAGTTTTTCACAATCCTAAACTATCACAGTTTTAATGAATAATTTATATGTTTTAAATGTTAATTTTTAAAAAGAAATGACATTTAAATTATTTTTTAAATTATTTTTAAAAAAAATTCAAATTTAACATATTACTATCGAGAAAAAAAAATTAATGAGATTTTATCGTATTTCATTTTACCATTGATATTAACACATTATAATATTTATGATCTAATGAAGATATGATGTATATATATTATCCTTATTATTATTCTAGATGGTTTATGATTATTTAGATTGATTATGTTCAATTTTATTACTAGTCACCATTTTACTTAGGATTGTTTATAATTATTTTTATTGATTTTGTTATGTATAAATATTTTGTTTGATAAATCATTAATATGAATTCTTATGTTTGTGATGTCGGATACCTTTCATATGAGTAATTCATTAGTGTAATAATTGATGGATGAATCTTGTTACAACCCCTCGATGCATCTGTAGGTTCCATTAGAGAAAGTACATGGGTTTTGGCCATGGCCTTGCACATTTATTTAGATATTTTTCCACAAGGCCACAACCCTTTTTTAGATATTTGGAATTTTGTATGGCATAATTATGAATCAAATTATTTATATTCTATATGATTTTTAGTAAGTTTTAATATCCATGTTAATTTTTTCAAACTCATGTGATTATTTACATTGTGTTATTTGATAATAATTTAGTCATGCCATATTATACCTAGGTTATTGAATAAATGGGATGTATTTTTTTACCTTTACATATTGGTTATGGCTTATTTATTCATATCATATGTTCTAAATTTACCCATAAAGAGAATATGATCTGACCCATTTCTAGAGTTTAATTTTCCATAGGATATCATAATGTGTTTTATGATTTTTATGCATTAATACTATACAAATAATAAGGTAATTTTCAATGATTTTTTTATATTTTATGTTTTCAATTGAATTAAAAATTTTATTTTTGTATCTAGATTACTTAAGAAATTAAACTATTCATTCCTTCATGATGTTATTTCTTGAATCATATTCTATGGTAATAAAGTATAGATTAGTTTAAGGATAATCATGGTTGGGTCTCTATTATTGAATTATATCATTCCAAGTACAAAAGAAAAAAATATACAAATTATTAGAATATTGAAATATTTATGATGAAGATATAGAAATCCAATCCAGACACGATGACAAAACATTCACATTCTCATGTATACCTTCTTAACTGTCCACCAAAGGGCCATTTCAGATAACAAATTCCATATGAATTATTTATAAAATAGCACAAAAATTATTAAATATCGTATCATTGAATTTACAATTATAAAACCAGAAAAATATGTTTATATATGTTTATTCCATTAAATTAATAAATATCTAGATAAAAAAAACATTGCACACAAGTAAATAAAATATATAGGGTCATCGGAGACTGTATTTAGATATTTTTTATCATTATTGAATGGAATATCAATTGTATTCTAGACACATGCTCCCTGGACAACTTATACTCTCAAACATGGATGAAACATGCTAACACAAAGGGTTAACCTAATGCATACTGACCTCATTCTTAATACATCCACTTGGTGGATAATTTAATTGGACTAACATCTGTGATTAGCTATAGAAAGCATACTAAAAACATATAAAATTCAATATTTAGATGACATACAAAATAACATCTCATGTCAATCTCTATCATCATCAGAATAATACATATGTATGGAACACAATAATAGTTTAACTCCACACACACACTTTACAAGATCAAGAATGATATATAGGTTTTTAGGGACACTAACACTAGCTAAAAATTATTCCAATAACCCATACAAGTAATTCATGGAAATTAATGGTTTCCAGTTTCTCGTACAACAATGATGATAAGGGAAATGGTCATATCCCATGTGTAAAATAAATAATGGATACTATAAATATTCCATTTTTGAAAACATTTAGAAATAATTGATTGAAGTAAAAGAGAAACAAACCCAAATATGGTTAGTAAAACATAAAATTTCCATATAATATCCACCATCGATAGTGGTTTTGTTCCACACATTATGGAAAATATAAATCCATGAATCTAGATGTAGATTATATCAATGACAATCAATCGCTCAATAGGTCAATCCAAAATTCTTTGATTACACCAATCCACTGATGGTATAATTCATTTTGATAAATTAAGAGATTGGATAATTGATCATGGTCATAGATGAACTTTACATATTGGAAATGTATGATCAAAATAAAATTCTATCATATTTGGAACATATAAATGGGTATAATAGACTTTTCCCTCTAGTATTTGAGAGGCGAAAATCTCATGATATATATATATATATAATGGATTAATTGGAAGTAAAATACCTGAGATTAATATATTAGGATTCTTTTTATAATGTAATATATATTTTCCCTATTGGTACACATTTTACATTGATTTGATATTCTAAATATTTTCAGTGTATGTTAAAAATATAGCCCACAATGAAATAAATTAAATAATATATCAATATTCTAGTTTTTGGAACTGTGATAAAAAACATGGGAGAGACAATATATATAGATAGTAATTGAAAAAATAGGAGTTTTCTAACAATAAATATTTATAGGATGTGGGAATAGTTCCCATTAGGTGGATCATAGTCATACAGGAAGATGGATAGGGGAATGCACAAGGGTGTGACATGGCATATTAAATGAATGTGTGAATTGTTCTTAAGGTTTAAAATATTGTTATGTATCAATGAATGGTTTATACCGAAATGATTATATAGTAATTATATAAAAAATAGAAGTTTGATTTTTGATATTAAAAGAACAATATTGTTCATGCATTATAAAAAAATACACATAGAATCCCAACCTCGTGATCAAGAAGATATACACCATTTGATCATCAGAGGAATATTTCTTCAACATTAGGTCAAAAAAGGAAAATAAGGCATACATGAGACAACCGACAGTGAATTATAGTAATATTTAGTGATAAACCAATAGTTTGGGACTCAAAAAAACAACCAATAGTCGTGAATTAAATCCTAATTAGAAATGAATTCATTCTTGTGATTATTCAATGTCATTGATAATCTTAAATTAAAATGAATATAAAAAGAGGTGATCACATAAATCAATCTCAGGAATCCCCCTTGGTCACATGAGGTACTATTGATTATGTAATCACTTGAAAACACTATATGACTACGATCAAGTAAAACTATGTTGTAAATCACTATTTTATCACATTATTAAGAGAATCCATCATGAAAATCACTAAGATTTCAATTGAAGAACAATATAACTTCCTTCACATATAGATCACATCATGTACAGATTTTTGTTACATGAAAAATTTTATAGTTTCCGGTCATGTTTCCACTGTTGTATGGCATGATCATGTGAAGTAGATCTGGTGTATCACCTATCCTCTCTATCACATGAAGGACAATGTATGTAATAAAATCCCATCATGGATGTCATTTTAACATTGACAATTAATAATTTTTTCCATCATCTTTTCACATAAGAATCACAGAAAATATATTCAGATCATGATAACACTATTGAGAACCACTATGAATTTTTTTTGCGTTCTTTTATCAACTATGATATCATATGATTATGAGGAACACTAGGAGATTCATATCCATAAAGATACACCAAAAACATCGTCAGGATAGTAAAAACAACACAATATCCATGAAAAGTAGTTGTGTACCCTCCCAAATTGTTCTATATAAATCCCTACCCCAACCTAAAAATGTTATAGAGAAAATGAGGAAATGTGTAATGTGTTCAGGGGATAACTTGTTTTTTATTTCGTAGGAATTCCATAGGTAACCATGAACCATGAAAGACCTCATCTAATTACTACATCGCATAAACCCCTTACATGATAGCATGGTTATTTGAAGAACATGGTATGAATTCATTAAAACTGGTTTTTCAACATCCTCACACACCTTTGTCATAAAACATGAAAACATTATCAAGTGAATCGTTCCTCCGATGGCCTTATATAATAATACAACTCATCAGCAGTCTTTGAGACACCTTTATGTGGAATAGAAAGGTCCCTGAGATCCTATGAGGGAAACTTTTTCATTTTATTAAGTGGACATAGACCTGTTCTCTTAATCATGTGCTACCCCATATACCATTGATTGATACCCTTTTTCATTCCCAACATTCTGGTGGTGGCCTGACGCGACATTTTAATGTGAACCTTTTTGATATGTAAGTTGTGTCAAGTGAATTCCCTTGGAAATATAGGACTTTTCTTGTGAACTCTATTGGAAATTTCAACATTATCATTTGAACACATATAGACAATCCAACTTTAACATGTAATCATCCTTCGACATGCTGACATTTTTTTGTAATCCCTATGGACATGTTGAACATGTTATGAGAAATCCCATGAAAATGTCATAATTGATAAGAGAACCATTGTAAATTTGAATCCTTCCATGATAACTGTTATACATTCTTCCTTTTCATGCGCATGCATAGGATAAAATTAATCCCTTAAGGGCACAAGATCACATAACCTTAAACTAGTTATGTGATCACCAAACCCTTGTGGAGTGGAGGTGGAGGATATCTCTTGCAAAATACCATTGAAGAATCTTCTTTTATGTAAAAGGAAAATAAATTGAACATTCATGGTCCTCAATATTTTTCCTTTAGAGGATAAAATATGATTATATAAAATGTTTATCCACCTTAGTTTATGTCCATCAATTCTCATTTTATTCTAGATCATGGGGAAAAATTAATTTATGATTCTATCATCATTTGTCATCTATCTATCAATGAGAGATGGGTTCATACAAGGTAATACACTCTAGTGTAATTCCTAATTATTCCCTCACGTTCCTCAAGCCATGATGTATCATTTTGAATCCATTATGAACCACATGTCCAAAAATATATGCTCTCTCTAGATTAATCCTATCTGTGAATCCATCTTGGTGTTAGGGTAACACCTCGAGATTTTATGAAAAATATTCTTTATAATTTCATTGATGTCCTGTTTTGTCCGCTAAAGCAAAAAGAGCATGCACTACACGCATCCCTCACTTGGCTTGCTTTACACGCAATCGCGACCTACCATGATATCGTGTGTTGTACACAATATCGAGTTTCACTAAACAACGATATGTTATTAAAATATTATACAAACTAACCTTTATGAATAGTAATACCCACATTTTGAAATTTTATAAATTTTATCTTTCAAAATGGACTTCATTTTTGGATTCAGAATATCGAAATTAGCCTAGGGTGAATTTTTTGTATTTTTCTAAAAATTTTCAATTTTTGATGAATAGTGAAAACACTAGGTTACATTTTAAAAACCGACTTTTTATTTAAATAACTATTTATTTTATTTAAATTTAATTTAGGTCAAAATTGATACATATTACCTATATAAGTTCAATGTAATTAATTCGAGTCATTTTATAATAATTTTAGATATATAAAAATTTTGTTGAACTTTTCATCGTCTTTTACCTACATCCAAGGAGCTTTCTGCAAACATACATAAAACATAATTTTATATTTTCTGTGAGTGGAATTTCAAAAATCCGAGAGACATGGTTAATATCAAGGACTAAAATTTTGTTCAATGAGAAGAAAACATTTTTTTTAATAATAACTTTTTACTTTTATTTACCACAATTAAAAGTAAATATGGTAATTAAGGGTAAAAATGGTATTATTACTACTCTAACACATGTCCTAATTCTATTGTAAAAGTGTAATTAGACCAAAAAAACAAAATTAGGAATAATATATGACCATTTAGGTCCACTTGGATTAGACTAGGACATTTATTATTAATTTATTTAAAGAAGGGTTAAAATAGTTAAAATAAATGTTTAATAATTAAATCATTTTCAATATAAGGTTATATATAAGATAAATTATAATATAAATATTAATTAGAAAGATAAAAAGGTTTCCTACATTATGGTATTTTATTTATAATTTTTAGACATTATATAAGTTAATTTATTTATGACACAATGATGATGCAGTAATTACCTTATTAATGAAATATTAAAATAATTGATGTTATAAATACCCATATAAATTTAATTTGAAACTTTTTATGAATTCAAATAATTTTATAGGTCAATATGACATTTAAGTATTGAATTAATTAACTTTTTTCGAACTAATAATGATGTTATGATTTTCACAAAATCCATTTCCAAATAGTGTCAAAATTGACATAAAATAATTTTTAAAACAAATATTATATTATTAATTGATATTTTATTCAAAAAAATATACAGTTAGTCCAAATGACTTAGATATGGATATATATATTAATAATGGACCACTTGGTGTTATTTTGGCTAGTTATAGTATGTTTATTAACCATATAGTGTAAGAAAAAAAGACACGTTAAAAGTTAAATTATTTAACTTAGAGTTTAATCTAAATGATAAGGATAAAATAGTTATCTAAACTTTTCTAAAACCTATTGGTTGAGAGTATTTAGACCCATACCAAACTTATCCTGGAAAAAATCAATCTGGGGCTATTAAAAACCGAATATGACTTTATTATAAAAAAATATTTTATGTTTTTTCTAAGGTGCCCCTCTCCTCACTTATAAATGGGAACCTCCTCCTTCTTCTCCTCACGCCACTTGGAGTCTTTAAGCTCGCCCAAACCCTAAAAATTTCTCTTCTCCACTTCCCTATTAATATTCTAGAGGTCTTGGTCTTCTTCAAAGACGAATTTTAGTGCCCTAAGAGGAGGTTTCAAAGAGGCGTGTCGAAGAAGAGGTAATATCCGTTACCGATTCTTTCAAATTTCTTTCTTCCTGTACTTCCTCTTATTTAGTTGTTTTATTAGAAAGTAATAACATCAGTATTAATTATATACTGATATGTTATTATAAATATTAATAAACCCTATTTCACCTCTTATCCATCCTATGGAAAGCGAAATCACCGCGCGTGCATACGTACGAAATACCTTCTCCTCGCCGTGGTGTAATCTGTTTTCAACCACAACCTTACTTGGATGGGTAAAATGGTGTAAATAAATAACTATATATAATTATTGTAAAGTGATATTGATTCTGAAATATTTTACATACGCTTCAATACAATTCCATGATCATGTGAATGATATCATCGCTTGTGCGTACGTACGGACTACCATCTCCATGACGCGATGAGATCCATTCACCATGTTAACCATTCATGAATGATTATAAAGTATATATAATGAATAATAATGAGATATATTAAATAATAATGATATTGGATTTATGTGTATACATATATATATTTCATCTACTTAATTCCATTCAATTCAATAAGGAAAAGAAAACATCGTTCATGCGTACGTATGACCTACTGTCTCCATGAACGGTGTATTTCATTCCATTTATCGATCTATAATATACATATGTATAATATGAATATGTATAATATATAAATCATGTTTTACTTTTTGGAATTATGTAAATATAGATATAAGTAATAATAATATCAAGAACAATAATTCCAAACACTAACGATAAATAAAACGATTTTACCCAAAACGCTGTTTTATCATGGAAATTACAAAAGAACGGGTAATATAAAGTCATAAGTGAACCTTATATTATAACATAACAATGAATATGATTCTGTAATAAGTCAATGACATTATTTAAATCATTATACATGAGTTTCGGATACGTATGAAGCATATCGGTCCTAAGGTAACAGAAAATATCACAATCTCATTTTGTTTATCCGAGATTGTTTATACTTCTGAATTTACTGGGGTGTATTTATCATCCACAACCATTTTTCCACAACACGTAATATTATTTCCATCCACATACAATTGTTTAAAACCAATTTTACCCATTGGGGAGTTTTTAGTAAAATATATGAAAGGAATATTTTGTCGTTTTTAGTACGAGGTAATTTTTGACCTTTTTGGCCAAAGTATGAGAAGAATGTTTTTTTAACTTATACAGCCTGAAAAGATTTTTATAACATTATTTCCATGAAGCTTTCTATACATGTTTTCAAGATTATTTTTAATCAACTTCTTTTCATTTAAAATTGTATGACATGGTAAGAGAGGAAAAATTATTTTGAAGTAGAAAGGATATTTTCCTCAAGAATGAAGTTCGAGTATTTGATCAAAATTATTTCTCATCTAAGATATTATAGGGTTCTATTTCTATCCCAATTTTTAAATTGATTTTATTATGTTATGATGGAATTATTTTAATGAAGTCATTTTTATCTTATATGATTAATGTTATGATTAAATGATATTTAAGAATCCCATTTTTATTACATGGGTTATGCAATGATGAATAATTTATGATCTTGTAGCACACGTAAGAATGGTATAATTATGAGATGGGTGGGACCTATATCTCCCTCTAATGCATTGGGTAATGATTTATGTCTCATAAGATAAACATTGATGGAATGGTAAGTTAATCTGGTTTAGTGATACAGGACTGGAACGAGGAGTGAACACGATTCAGAAAGGGACTTTGTCCACTAAATGGTCTTGGCAGTAATGCCTTGGCTACTATGGAAATCATATCATGTTCTTAGTGGTTTCCACAATCACATGTTTTATTCCCATGTTATTTTATCATGATTAATGTTTATTTATGATATATGCCTTATGTACTAGCATGTTTTATGTCATTCCCCAAGATTTTGATGTTTAAACATTATGTACATGTTATTAAGTTCAAATGTATATGATTTGTTTAATTTTATCCATGATTACCCTTACTGAGCATTTGAGCTCACAATTTTTATGTTTTCTTTTCCCCCGGGATTAAAAGTAAGTTTTTAGGTAAGGAAACAAAAATGGGAAGATTGTTATGGGGGATGTTAAAGATCTTTCAACATTATTAGAAGTTTATATTCCATGTTTCCAAAGACACTAAACTATTATGGTCCTTGATTGTTGGTTTTTGTTATGTTTTAATTATTCTGCAAAATTAATGTAATGTTTATGTACGTCAAGATTCAGATCTCTACAGTTGGTATCAGAGGAACGGTTTAGTAAACCTTTGGAAACTAGGATGCAAAAACATTAGTGAGATCCCTAGAGAAATTTATAAGGTATGTATAGGGATGTCCCTAAGGTTAAGTATAAGTATAATTAATAGTCCTAGAATTACGGTAATGGTATTAGAATTAAACCTAAGATATTATATATTGAAGGTAGTCGTCCTTTATTATGTTTTTTTCCCTAGAATTATTTTTCCTCTCACACAATTATTTTTGGGTTTTAGATGATGGCTGGAACCCGAAGGAACCGTGTTGATAAATGTAATGGACAATGCAATGATTGTCCTCCTGAACAAACAAATGTTATGGGAGATAGAGTGCAAAATCATATTGCTATACATAAACATGATTTTAATCATTCTGGACTTCCAAGTGAGAAAATAAGGGAACAATATTCTATTGAGTCCTTCATGAGGCAACGTCCACCTTCTTTCAATGGGACTTCAGTTCCACTTGTTGTTGAACAATGGATCAATACCATTGGAATGATATTTTCCATAACTCACTGTTCGGAACATGATAAATTCATTCAAGCTATTTACCATTTAGAAGGTGAAGCAGACCAGTGGTGGACTCTAATTAAAAATAAAAGTCCCCAAGATGAAATTGAATCCATGGAATGACACAAGTTCAAGAACTTGTTTTTTGGTAAGTAGTTCCCTCGTATTCTTTGAACAAAGATAGAAGAGGAGCTCCTTGAGCTTAAGCAAAAGGATAATGAATCTATTGGTATATATGAAGCAAATTTTACAAGGCTTGAAAGGTATGCATATGGCTTTATCATCCAACCTGAAAGTAAAGTGGAACAATTCTTCAGTGGCTTAAAACCAAGTCTTCGAAGGGAATTAGCTATAAGAGACTTCAGTAGATATGAAGAAATTGTGCGTTTTTCTATTAAGGCAGAAATGGAAGTTGGGGTTACATATCCATCTCATGGTTTGGACAAGAAACGAAAGATGGAGTTCAAGGAGAAATCTCAGAACAATGGTGAAAAGAAGATGAATGTTTCTTTATGCTCAAAGTGTGGATAGAAGCATGGTGGAGATTGTATTAAAGGGACTAAAAAATGTATTAAGTGTGGAAAAGAAGGTCATCGAGTAGCTGAGTGTCGAAGTAATGGAAAAAGTGTTTCTAATGATGTGAATAAAGAAAATACTGCAGATAATGCACCACCAACACTTCAATGCTTTAAGTTCAAGGAAATGGGGCATTATACTAATCAATTCCCTAATCCAAGGGTTAATGATGATCGACATGAGAAACCACTTAAGTAAAAGGTCAAAGGGATATCACATACGATCACTATTAGCGATGTTGAATATAAAAACGATGTGGTGGAATGATGAAGTGTTTATGTAATGGGATTCCAAAATAATGTTATATATAGTATCCTAGAATATTTGAATATTTATGTATTGGTAGATTCTGGTTTTCAATAATTTTATGGTAATGGTAACCATGGAAAGTGAATGAGATATTTTTGGAAAGACGATGATATGAGCATAATGAAGGGATAAGGCAAAATGAAATGTTTGACAGTATTCATGAGCTCATGACTGATATAAGGAAAAAGTTATATCATGGTTTGAGTATATAGAATTTTCGGATTTTGGTATGTGGAAAGAGTTAACTTTTGACAGCATTCATGTTTTCAATAAGGTTCAATGGGTATTCATTTTTCAAGAGAATACATGATTAAGGAATTCACATGTTTGGAATTTGACCAACAAGATAAATATATCTTATGATATACGGATGATAAATGATTGTATTCAATGCTTGGTAGATGACCTTTCTAGTAAATATTTTATTTATACTATGAGATTGGAAAAAAGTATTTTAGATGATCCTAAAGATTGAAATCGATTAATTTAGACATCAGATAGTATTTTTTAAGGCTAGAACTTTCTGTTATGTTTTAGAAAATGGACAACCCGTAGGACGGGTGACAACCCGTCACGTCGGAGAAGGTTGCGGGAATTGAACCCAGAACTGAAGTACGACGTGCCTTCATCGCCTACCACTGTCCTACAGGAAGTCCCTGTTTAGTAGAAACTAGTTTTATTTTATTAAGTTCTATAATAGATGAAGTATAAGTCCATTCTAGCAACCATTAATCTCAGCATAAATGGACTTCTGTATATTTAATAAATTGTGTTAAAATTTTTGTGATAGAAATAGATGGAATGACCTATCATTCTATCGCATAATCTGCTAACACTTCACAGAAGACAAATTCAACTTCTTTCATAAAGAGATGAAGTGGAAATTGTTCGAGGCACAAGAAACAGAGAGATGATACCGAAATAAAGTACGTATTTCTTCTAATTAAAATTCTTCAACATTAGGGAAATGATCTTGAAAACAAAAAATGTTGTCCTAGTTCTCTCATATCTGATGAATCAGATGGTACCTTAGATCACCACAAATTTATGGCTTTGTGGTTGTTGGATTTTTCATAGCCATTTCCTCTACCACTCTTCATCAGAATTTGATGGTTATATTTATCTTCCATATCCATATTTTCATATATTTTCTCCTATGTGGAAATCCAGTGATTAGTTAATTTGGGTAATCGTTACGTTTCATACTTTAGTTTTTAAAGTCCAGTTTTGGTATTCCTTTTTACGATGTGGGTTTATATGAAGGATAATTTCAGGTAGTAAACCATTTATAACCCTGACGAATTTCGAGGGAAAAATTTATTTTAAGGGGGGTAGAATGTAACAACCCGAGATTTTATGAAAAATATTCCTTTTAATTTAGTTGATGTCTTGTGTTGTATGCTACACCAAAAGGATCATTCACTATACACATCCCTGACTTGTCTTTCTTTACACGCAATCACGACCTTCCACAATAGCGTTTGTTGTACGCAATATCGAGTTTCATTAAACAGCTACATGTTATTACAATATTATAAAAACTAGCCGTTATGAATAGTAATACCCACCTTTTTAATTTTTATAAATTGTATCTTTCATAATGAACTTCATTTTTGGATCCGTAATATCGAAAATATCCTTGGGTGAATTTTTGGTATTTTTCTAAAAACGTTCAATTTTTGAAAAATAGTGAAAACACTAGGTTGCTATTTAAAATCCGACCTTTTATTTAAACAATTATTTATTTTATCTAAATTTATTTTAGGTCAAAATTTATACATAATACTTATATAAGTTCAATGTAATTAATTGGAGTCATTTTTTAATAATTTTAGATATATAAAAATTTTATTGAACTTTTCACTGTCTTTTACCTACCTTCTAGGAGCTTTTCGCAAACATACATAAAACTTATTTTTTCCGCTTCTGTGAGTGGAATTTTGAAAATCCAAGAGACACGGTTAATCTCAAGGACTAAAATGTGGTTCAATGAGATGAAAATAATTTTTGGTGAATAGTAACTTCTTACTTTTATTTACCATAGTTAAAAGTAAATAGGGTAATTAAGGGTAAACATGGTATTATTATTACTTTAACACATGTCCTAATTCTATTGGATAAGTTTAATTCGACCAAAAACAACCTTAGGAATAAAATATGACAATTTAGGTCCACTTGGATTAGATTAGGACATTTATTATTAATTTATTTAAAGAAGGGTTAAAATAGTTAAAATCAATGTTTAATAAATAAATAATTTTTTATATAGGGTTACACATAAGATAAATTAGACTATAAATCTTAATTAGAAAGATAAAATGATTTCCTACATAATAGTATTTTATTTATAGTTTTCAGACATTAAATAAGTAAATTTGTTTATGACACAATGATGATGCAGTAATTACCTTATTAATGACATATTAAAATAATTGATGTTATAAATACCCAAATAAATGTAATTTGAGACTTTTTATGAATTAAACTAACTTTATAGGTTAATATGACATGTTAGTATTTAATTAATTAACTTTTTTTAACTAATCATGTTGTTATGATTTTCACAAAAATCCATTACCAAATAGTGTCAAAATTGACATAAAATAGTTTTTAAAACAAATATTATATTATTAATTGTAATTTTATTCATAAAAATATAAGGCTCTTCAAAATGAATTATATAAGGATATATATATTAATAATGAACCACATGGGGTTCATTTTGATTGTTATAGTATGTTTATTAACCATATAGTGTAAGAAAACAAAAAGACACCGTAAAAGTAAAATTATTTAACTTAGAGTTAAATATAAATGGTAAGGAAACAATAGTAACCAAAACTTCTCTAAAACCTATTAGTTGAAAGTATTTAGACCCCTTCCTACTATATCTTCGAAATAAATCAATTTGAAGCTATTAAAAACTGAATCTTACTTTATTATAAAATAATATATTAAGTTTTTCCTAAGGTTCCCCTCTCCTCCCTTATAAAAGGGCACCTCCTTCCTCTTTTCCTCACACCACGTTGAGCCTTCAAGCTCAGAAAAACCCTGATAATTCCTCTTCTCCACATCCCTAGTAATATTTTAGAGGTCCTGGTCTTCTTTAAATACCTATTTTAGTTCCCCAAGAGGAGGTTTCAAAGAGGCATGTCGAAGAAGATTTAATCTCTGTTATCGATTCTTTCAAATTTCTTTCTTCATGTACTTCCTCTTATTTAGTTGTTTCATTATAAAGTAATAACATCAGTATTAATTATATACTGACATGTTATTATAAATATGAATAAACCCTATTTAACCTTCTATGCATCCTACGGAAAACGAAATCACCGCGGGTGCGGGCGTACGAAATACCGTATCCACGCCATGGTGTAATCTGTTTTCAACCACCACCTTACTTGGATGTGTATAATGGTGTAAATAAATAACTATATATGATTATTGTAAAGTGATATTTATTCTGAAATATTATACATCCACTTTAATACAATTCCACGATCATGGGAATGATATCATCGCTCGTGCGTACGTACGGACTACCGTCTCCAAGACGCGATGAGATCAATTCTCCATGTTAACCATTCATGAATGATTATAAAGTATATATAATGAATAATAATGAGATATATGACATAACAATGATACTAGGTCTATTTATATATATATATATATATGTCATATAATTAATTCCATTAAATTCAATAAGGAAATGAAAACAGCGTTCATGCATACGTACGGCCTACTGTCTCCATGAACGGTGTATTTCATTCCATTTATCGATCTATCATATATATATATGTATATTCTGAATATATATTATATATAAACCATGTTTTAAATTCATAAATTATGTAAATCAATATATAAGTAATAATAATATCATGAACAACAATTCCAAACACGTACTATAAATGGAACGATTTTACCCAAAACACTGCTTTAACATGGAACTTACAAAAGAACGAGTAATATATAGTCATAAGTGAACCATATATGATATCATAACAATTAAAAAGATTTTGTAATAATTCAATGACATTATTTAAATCATTATATATGAGCTTTGGATACGTACTAAGAATGTTGGACCTAAGGTAAGGGAAAATATCACAATCTCATTTTGTTTATTTGAGATTGTTTATACTTCTGAATTTACTGGGGAGTATTTATCATCAAAATACATGTTTCCTCAATATGTAATATTATTTCCATACACCTAAAATTATTTAAATCTAATTTTACCCAATGGTGAGTTTTTAGTAAAATATATGAAAGGTATCTTTTGTCGTTTTTAGTATGATGTACCTTTTGACTTTTCCGGCCAAAGTACGAGAAGAATGTTTTTAACTTATACATCCTGAATAGATTTTTAGAACATTATTTCTATGAAGCTTCCTTTGCAAGTTTTAAAATTTATTTTTAATCAAATTCTTTTCATTTAAAATTTTATGACATGTTAAGAAAAGTAAAATGATTTTGAAGTAGAAATGATATTTTCCTCAAGAATGATGTTCGAGTATTTTATCAAAATTATTTTCCATCTAAGATAATATAGGGTTCTGTTTCTATCCCATTTTTTACATTGATTTGATTATGTTATGATGGAATTATATTTATGAAGTCCTTTTTATCTTATATAATTTATGTTATGATGGCATGATGTTTAAGAATCCCATTTTCATTACATGGGTTATGCTATAATGAATGATTTATGATCTTGTGGCACACATAAGAATGGTATCATTATGAGATGGGTGGGACCTATATCTCCATCCAATGCATTGGGTAAATATTTATATCTCATGATATAAACATGGCTGGAATGGTAAGTTAATGTGGCTCGGTGATACAAGAGTAGAACGAGGAGTGAACTTGATTCAAAAGGGGACTTTGTCCACTATGATGGTCTTGGCAGCAATGCCTTGGATACTATGGAAATCATATCATGTGACAAGTGGTTTCCACAATCACATGTTTTATTCCCAAGTTATTTTATCATGATTAATGTTTTTTATGATCTATTCCTTATTTACTAGCATGTTTTATGTCATTGCCCATGATTTTGATATTTAAACATTATGTACATATTTTTAAGTTAAAATGTATATGATTTGTTTTATTTTATCCATGATTACCCTTATAGATCATTTTAGCTCACCCATTATTTGTTTTCTTTTCACCCAGGATTAAAAGATAGGTTTTAGGTAAGGAAACAAAAAGTGGAATATTGTTATGGGAGATTTTGAAGATCTTTCAAAATGATTAGAATTTTATATTACATGTTTTCCAAAGACACTAAACTATTATGGTCCTTGAGTGTTGGTTTTTCTTATGTATTAAGTATTCTGAAAAAGTAATATAATGTCTATGTATGTCACGTTTCGGGTCTCTATAGTTAGTCCCTAAAATATTCCAATATTTCAATACTCTTTGTAAATCATCACGATATGTATTTATTATCATTTATTACCCATCAAAAGTTTAGAAACAATTGTGATCATTGATGACTCTGATTCCTATTATAATTAGGATATGTAGGAATTTGTTTTACAAAGATTTAGCTCTTATAATATTTTCATATATACAATTTATTACAATGTGTCAATATTCATAGTTGATATTAAGATATTTCCAACACATCCATTATATTATAGTTCTTCTTATTAATGCTGATTTATATTCTCATGATTCAATATTCTATGTGAGAATTTTAACAACATTTCTCTTAGGAAATCCAAAATTTTATGACCCATTAAAATTCAATCATGTATCCATCAAAACATATTTTCTCTTTTTAAATATCCTGTTTTTTAACACAGAGTAAGTCTCACATTATATTGGATACCAGTAACGATTGTGCTGCCGAGATAATGAATATTTCCCAAGTGAATTCATCCATTCATAGGTATTAACGATTACATATCTTCTCTATTCATCAAAATATATTCCCAATTAAATATATCTTGTTAGCCCTATCTACAAAATCCACACTTAAACATCTATTTTCTCAACCTTAAATGAATAGAAGTGTAATAATATAAGAGAGTTTTGGGTCCAGTTGTCGTGGGATACTTACCATAGCATTTGGTTGTTAAATCCAAATTCCAAAACAACAACCACCTAACATGAAGATAATTAACATTATAATTATTTAAAATAACTATAAAACATAGACTCATAAATAAATATGAGAATAATGGATGAAATTTGATACATAAAAATACAATTATGAAAAATTATTTTCGATCATGTCATTGGGGAAAGGGTAATACACCAAATATTGACTCTTCGGAAGGATTTAGGAAAAAATCATAAATCTAAAACAATGTCCTATAGTATGAAATAATATCCCCAATAATGTATGATATTCCCCAACTCCCATCCAATCAAATAAAGTGACTTATACCATGTCGTTGGAATGGAAAGTCAATGACCATATGCATTTAGAAATTGGGAGAATAGCTCATTGAAAATGTGTGAGCCATTATGTGTTTCCCTGGATAAACCTGGTCAAAATGAATTATTGTGAAACTATAATAAAGCTCTCATAATCAAGCATCAGTCCAAAAATATAGTCAAAATAAAAATGGTTAACCTGACATGAATCGTTTAGTATTATCAAACCTTTCATTTGAAAATCCTGTAATACCTACAAAATGCATCATGTTTTTGTGCAAAACCAGCTAACACATCCATCATACACCTCATCCTCTATAGAAACCATGGCCCTGAAAGAGCACTATTTTATTTCACCAACAAGACACCTCTATTAAAGATGACTAATTTAGTGGGTTCAGAGTACAATCTCAACAAAAATACCCAAACATTAGATGTATATCATGAAATCCTATAGAGAATAAGGATAACAAGTTGTATTTTCTATGAAATTATATAGATAAGAATGTGGCACCTATTTCACATTCAACCACATTGTAGAATATCCCTTGAATGTAATAAAATATATCTTCCCTATCATTATGTCATGGATGAGTATAATGATTGTGTCCACTAAACCACTAATAATCTTCCTAGGAGTGCACAGATGCACTGTAGTCATCATCATCAATTTGTGACCTCAATCCCGTAACAAATTATAGAGGTATATTTTCCCACCATAACCATCCCAACTAGGGAATCCAATATGTGACCCATATTCAGGTTATCTAAATTGAGAGACAACATATAATGCCCATATACATGCTACTTCTAATGTATGTGATACCCATCAACATGACCTGATTTCAATCCAAAATTAATAACATATCATTAATTTCTAGAAGCCCCAGACTACATCATATCTATCCCCGGTTAATGCAGAATAACTATGAGAACCCAAAACATCAGTTATAAGATATTTTTTTATCTTTTTATACTAGGAATCATATTATATATTAGTATCATCCCACTAAATGATAGAATCATCACAATCCCACCAAATGGCACATCCAGAACAAACCCACCAAACAAGATACATCCCCGAAAATGAAGAATAACCCACCTATCTATATAAAAAATTATATATAATATATTTTTATACATTAAATTATATTTGGATAATCACACTTCAAATTAGGATGATTCAACTCCTTTTTTAGTCATCCAGGCTGTAACTGGTTGACACTTCTTCGACCCACATCATCTGGTAATGAAGGGAACATTGATAAATTTCATATATTATTTGAATGAATTGTCAATATTTTATAATATTCTATGTAAAATACCTATAAAGGATATTCCTAATGATAAATTATTATTATGTCTTTTGGTTTTACATTGAGACTCCCATAATCACCTTCCCACCATACTAATGATAAGGAAAAGTGGGTTATAATTAATTTTTTTATCACCCCTTAAAGATGATAAGGAAACTAGTACAGAATGATATATCACTAATCAGTAATGATAGAATTGGGATATATAGGATATAACTGTGGAAATAGTTCTAGGATACTTTTCATGACCTAATATACCAGAATTCTCTCCTCGAGGTCCTCCAAATAGTTTTTTCAACTAAAATCGGTCTAATAAAAACATTTATATTATTCATCCAATGAATTTTTTAAAATATATAATTTTTTCCTCCACACCCACCCTATATGTTTTTGGAAATTTTCATATTTTCTATACCACCGTCCCATAGTTAATGGAAATATTAATAATTTTCACCCCACATCAGGTGCACATTGAGAGACAGAATGTCCTCGTCATTTTCCATAGAGTCTCTATGAGAGTTATATTCCTCAAATATATTAGTCATATTATATAGAATTCAATATCAACCCAATAAATATTTTAAGAATACAACCCCATAATCACAAGATGAGGGAACTACCGAACAGGTCACATCCCCTAACCCAAATACCTAGGTACCAAGGAGATATTTCTAAGAAAGAGATGCTATAGACTAGTGGGTGCATGATCACATCTGTAGGTTTATAAACAAATATTTCTATAATAATCTAGCAGAAACTAGTGAGCAGATACATATCAATTTTCCCTCATACCTATTCAGCCATCACATCCGAATAGAATGAATTGGAAACACACATATCCCCGCCCCTACGCATTAATCCCATCAATATATTCCAATTGTAAAAGATAAAAAAAGAGTTGGAACATATACCAAAATAAATTTAACACATATTCTAATATATCCTAGAAAGTAATTTAGATTTGAGTTCAAAATAAACCCTTTTACATCCCCAGTTATGATAGAGTCATTGAGTATACACTAGATAACTATAGACACTCGGTAGATTCATATCTTGATTATAGTGTAGGTTGAAGGTTAGGTGTATAATATTAATATCATAAAACATGACTGATAAATCCAATAAAATTACATCATAGAAGACTATTGATTCATAATTACAGTGGAAAAGAAAGGTTGTAGGGAGTTTCAATATATGTTCTGAAGCACCCATGTAAGAATTCAAATTTTTAATGATAGAATATGATTATAATGATAATATGTGATGATTGGTGTGAATATATTAAAGTTAAACATATTAATTAGTGGTTTCATAATTTTATATGATTTATTATGAAACTTGGAATATCTTTGAATTGATTAATAATTTCCTAAAGGGATTTTGTGTTGAACGTGTAACCTACGTAAAAGAAACACCATATTAATGAATGATGAAAAGGGGTAAATATAATCTTGATGAGTGGAATATGGAGGTTATACTACATATAAAATGTTAATTTTATATGTTTACTTTATCTTAACTATGAAAGTATAATGATTTTTTATGGGTAAAACATTATTTCATCGATTTTTTTTATTGGTAGCACAAGAATTGTGCATCATTGGTAATGGTAATTAGATATTTTTTTCAATTTAAAATATAAAATAAACCTATTAATAGGGGGGATTAAATACATTCATAAATTTATAAATGAATTAAAATGATATATGTAAATGTAATGTAGAAATTATTGGCCATCTAAGGGTTAGCACATGATAATGGAATGTTAAATCATGAATTTCACTATCAACACCAAGGTTACTCGAATATATATAAATGTAATCCTGGATTCCATAAATGTAATCCAGTAAATTACACATTCTAAAAAATGGTTATAGAAATATTGTAACACCACTATATTTAAAAATTATAACATTATGTTCGATAGAATATAAAACACACAATTCCACGTCTAAATGAACATCAATATTCTATTTAAACCTAATCGTTATAAAATGTTGGTCAAACATGTTTTTACGAAGAGAAATTAATAATTTTTTATTTTTATTTTTATATCTTGGAAATAATTTAGATATATTGGTAAATATGGGCTCAATTTTATGTAAATTTTTTACATGTATCAAATATTAAATATTAAAAAAATATTATTCTAGATAATAATATATTTAATTTGAACATTTTTTCGAATTTTTATTATATGAAATGAAATTAAATTGTGATATTGTAAAGTATAAGACTTTTTGGAGGTTTTTCTCTATTTAAATTTGGTTCCAATATCTTATTATTAGTTAATGAAGATGTTTGTGGAAGTATGTGGGGTCTTGGGGGTGTTCTAAGAGTTCATGACAAGAGAAAGTCAAAAAATTGGGCCAATCTGAGCAAGATGCATGGTTGACACAATTCCAAGAAAACTGATAAGAATCTGTATGTAACATTTCAATCATTGAAAAAGGCATAACGTACTGTCAGTGTATGTTTTTTCAAACAGTTAAGAATTCCTTGATAACTGTACGACCAATCATACCTTGGACAGTGGCTCGATCACAGTTTGCAGATGGATTGTCAAATCGAGGGGGTAAAACATGCTCCACTATAATGTTTATAAAGATAAAAAAATCCAATATGAGATTTTAAATCCTCACCCTATTTTCACCCCTCATTTCCTACTTTGAATTCTAAGGATGAATAAGAGCTCCCAATATTTTACAAGGGTGATTCTCAATCAATACTAAGACATTTGGAGAGAGGTTGAGTGTGGATTGAAGACCTAGTTAAGTCTAATCCCTTTGTAGATAATTTTTTGGGGTTCACATAATTCTCTTATATCCATATAAAGATCTAAAAACCATCTTTTCCAGAGAGATCTACGTTGAGGATTCAAAGGTTGATTGAATCGGGGTCTAAGGAATCGATTATGTGTAACACCCCATGATTTTTATGAGATATAGTTTTTTAAATTTTATTGATGCCTTGTGTTGAATGTTACTCCAAGATATGCTCGTGAAATACGCAACATCGGATTATCTTGTGCTATATGCAGCAAAATACCTAGCATGTGTTACACAAAATTTCATGATCTTTTGATATAATTCATTTCACAAAATGCAATGTATTAGTGGAAAACTAAATAATATTTTATTACCTTGTTATCTAGTTGATAAAATAGTTGCAATGAACATAATTAATTGATTTATGAATGTATATTCTACATTGTATTTATTTAATTCTTTTATGATGAAATATTTATAAATTAAAATAAAACCTTTTTATTTAATTTGAAGGAAATGTTTTTCTAAAAAACAATTTTAATGCATATAATTGAGTTCGTAAACTAATAAAATTAACCCTTATAAAATCTATTGATCAAATATTTATATAATACAATAAATTTAATTTTTAAAATTTACCGTATGTGTTTTCTGTGAATGATATAATAACAAATTTAATTTTTTATAGAAAATTTTGTATTGTTTAAAAAATACAGGTTTACCGCCTATTGATGTTGAACCCATTTTAAATATATTTTATACAATTTTGTTAGTTATTTTGAATAGAGTGAACATATTCTTTGAAATAGGGGCATAAAAATTATATTTGGTTTAAATTTTGGTAATTTTCCAAGAGAATTCATATATTAATGAATAATGAAAAATAATGAATTATAATTCAAAACTGCCTTTTCGTCTAATTTATTTGTATTGATATATTATCATTTTAATTAGATTTAAATTATTTTTTGATTATTTTTTTATCATTTGAAAAAAAAATCATTGTAATTAATTTCAATTTGAAATTTGATATAAACTAATATCAATATTTTGATGATTTAAAAATTTAAAAAACCCATTTTCTCACTTTAACAACGAGAATTAATTTTAAATTAATTACTAAATTTTATTATTTTTTGAATTTGAAAATAATGGATTCCATGTCTAGAATTCATTTGTATGAATTATGTAAATTGTTCAGTTTACTTTTTTGGGAAATTTGGTATTGTAATTTTGGTAATTTTAATTTACCACAGATAAAGGTAAATCAGTTAAATTAAGGTAACATAAAATATGATAATGATAATAAAGTTACCCTAAAACCTACCAAAATTATATTCTATGAATTAAACAAGACCATTAATACCTAAATATAATAATTTATTCATTTAATATACTTTTTCTATTAATGTGATGTAATTATTATTTAAACCAAATAAAGTGACACCATGTCTCTCTATTGTCTCTTATATCTATAAAAATATTACTATAATGATAGAACTGATGAAACTATGAAAATAAATAGTGTTAATAAATATAATTATATTTTCTACATCATGTGAATTTATTTATAATATTTAGAGATTATATAATTACCATAAATATTGATGCTACATTGATACCATAAATGTAATATTAAGAGAAATATTAAACAAATGTTATTATAAATATTAAAATTTATCTTATATGGAATAATTTATGTAATACATAAATATTCTAGGTTACTATGACTTGTTATATGATTATTATATAGTTTTATTTGAATATATATTACTATCTGAATTTCATTTAAATTCATTTAAATGAATAGTGTTAAAATTGACACTATTGATATTTTATAAAATTATATATTATTAAATTATTTGAACATCATATAAGTATTTAAAAATAAAAAAGTTACTATTATATGGTCTAAATGTTCATAAAGTGTTGTATTATGTAATATTTACCCCTTATAATTAAAATTTATTACATATTATTACTTAAAATCTTATTAACATAATTAAAATTAAATGATAATAATTTACGTTAAACAAAAATGATAAGGTTTATAATAAAATCAATACATGTCTAAAATTTTTTATATAATAGATTTAGGAAATATAATCATCTTATATATTACATATATCAATTTGGATGCTTTTGGATTAAAAAAATAATCAATATCAATTTAATATTTTAGGAATTTTCAACGGTTCCCCTCACCTCAATTATAGAAGGGAACCTCCTTCCTCACATATTAACCTAAATTTGAGCCTCCAAGATCGTCCATACCATTCCCATATCCATTATAATATTATTTAGTCATATTAAATATGTTATAGACCTCTCAAAAGACCAAATCTATTTCCTTTTTAAGATATTTTTCGGAAGAGAGTCTATGAAGAGGTAACCCCTTCAACCCATCAATTCAAACTTCTTTTTCCTTATCCTACTTCATCATTATTTTTTTCTTTATAAAGTAAACAATTAATTATCACTCATATACTGATATGTTATTGAAATTAAGAAACAACCATATTCCACCTTCCATATATCCTATAAAAAATAAAATCACCACACGTATGTACGTATATCACACCGTCCCCACGTCGTGGGGTAATTGGTTTTTCACCACCACCTTACCTGGAATGATATAATGATGTAAATAATTACAATAAATTATTACTATAAAATGATATGGATTTTGGATCAAAATATATGTCATCAAATTCTAAACCATTCCACAATTATCAAAATGATATCATCGATGTTGCGTTCATATGACCTATTGTCCCCATGATCTAATGTGATTCTTTCTACAAGATATACATTAAACAATGATTATATTATTTTCCATAATGAATATATATGATATGTATTATGCTAATATAATTTTTTAATGATATAAATATTAACTAATAATGATAACAAGGACTTATTCAGAAAAATATATATATGAAAATAATGATGTTTATACCCAAATAACGAGTAATAATGAAATATTATTACCAAAAAAGGTAATAATATTAACATATCTAATATCATAAAAATGGATATGATTCTGGAATAATTATTTGAAATCATTTAAATCATTATAACATAAGTTCATATACACACAAAGGATAGAAGACCTAATGTAAGGGATTATTTTGACTTACTGTTACTTCTGTGGGACATATTCCACATACACAACCTAATTATTTTGTGTAGTGTTTCTGATTCCCATGAATTCTATATGATTCTTATTATTAATTTTGTGATATTTACAAATTAATATATATATTTTTTATTTTATGAGGCATATGATTTGTCTGATTTTCATTGGTAATGGATAATTTTTCACTATCTAATTATAATTTGAGATTGTTTATTCATAATTATTTACTGGGGTATATTTATTATAAATATCCATGATTTCAAGAAAAATTAATAATATGTTTAATATTATCCTATGAATTGTTATATTATTTTATAACTATTTTTAAAAATTACAAAATGGGTTTTAAGAAATATTTCATTTATTTTCCTTATAAGGTATTTTTTTAGTTTTCTAAAAAATTATGGGGAGAACGTTTTAAAAATTATATAGAATAAATTGAATTTTAAGATTTCATAGTGACTATTTTTCTATGAATCTTCACTTAAAAAAATTCATGGTTATATTCAATGAAAAAAGTTTCTTTTAAAATTTCATGGTGATTTAAGAATTGAAAATATTTTTGAAGAAGAAAAGATATTTTCCTCAAGAATTAATTTCACGTGTTTTATCAAATTTATTTTCTATATTAAATTGAGGATATATTTTCAAGTATATTATCCATATTATTTTTATGGTAGATAATGTATACAGTGGAATGATATTTGTTAAATCCATTTTTACATGGATTATGTTATGATCGAATTATGTTTGAAAAACACATTTTATTATTTGGGTTATGTAATGATGAATGATTTATGATTATGTGGAACACATATGTACTGTGTTTATTATGATATGGGTTGGATCTATATATCTATCCAATTAATTGGTTAAATATTTTTAGTTTCATGAGATAAACATTACTGGAACAATAGGTAAATATAGTACAGTAATATAGGGTAGGAACAATAAGTTAATGTAGTTCATTAATACAGGGATGGAATGAAAAGAATATATGGTTCATCAATACATGGACTAAATGAAATGTAAACCTGTCTCTCTAATGTTAATTTTATACTATGATGATCTTGTAAATGATCCTTGGATAACATAGAAATGATTCTCTATGATTATTGCTTCCACAGGTTTATGTTTTATACAAATGCTATGTAATCATGGTTAATGTCCCTGTATTATTTATATCTTACATATTGTAAATATTTTATTTATGACTCATGATTTTTATATTAAAAATAGATGTTCATGTTTTCAAATTTTGTATGATTATGTTTTCCATGTTTTCCTTTACTAAGAATTATTGATCACCTTATTTATGTTTTTCATTCCCCAGTGATATAAATATTGCTTTCAGATTGGAAAACTAAAAGTGAAGATATTTATGGGAGACATTGAAGATCATTTAACAAGTTATAAAATTTTGTTCTGAGTTTCCAAAGACACTAAAATAATATGGTCATTGGTCATATATTTCTGTAATGTAATAACTATTCCTCAAAAAAAAATGTATGGTCCATGTATTTCAGGTTGGGGTTATTAGATTTAGTATCAGAGGGATTGTTTAGTATACCTTTGTAATGAATGATGTGAAAACTATAGTGAGATCTATAGAGATATTTATATGGATATTTATAGGGATATATTAAGGATAAGTCTAATTATAATTACAATCCTAGGGGTTTTGTGATAACCGTGACTAATATAGGGTTAAACCGTTGATATCATAGAATGAAATATTATTATTAATTAACTATAGATCTGTGTTTCTAATATCTGATATGTATTTATAACACATTGAAATATGGTCTTAGTCAATAGAAATAACTACATAGAACATATTTAACCATTGAATGTTTCAGATGTTTAAATTATGGGAAATATATAGATTGATTTCCTAAGTGGAAATATCATGAAGATAATAAAGATAATGGTATGAGTATTGTTAATATTGTTGAGGATAATGAGATTATAGATTAAATGTGAAAGGTTTGTGATGTTATTATAGTATTTTTTACATTAAAAATATGTTTCATATGTTTTAGAAACCATAATAATTGATTAATAGTTTATTAAAGATGAAGATTATGGATCTTGAGAAACTTTTTAAGAATAAAGTTGTATGATTGAGGTGTATATGTTTTTGAATTCAGTTATTGTGTTATATGAATCATGAAATACATAACTTATTTCAGTATTAATTTTTTCATTAAGGATTGTAATGGATATGTTGAATTGTTATATAGATCCAAAAAACTGATTTCAAGGTAAGGTGATATATTTTTTGAACACAAGATTAATGGAACGATAACCCTAAATATGTCCATTATGTTAAGATAATGATATTTGGATAAATATTTGTTTGAATAAATTGGATGATTCTAGATTCTTGGGAAATAATTATGGAGTTGTTGAAAAGTGAGCTATGCAATCATTGATGAATTATAGAAGTTTTTGGGATATAAGTAATATTTCCAATATGTTTTAGAATAAAGAAACATGCTTGTTTTCAACAAAAATATATAATAATTTATGTTTCTACCATGATTTAATAAAATACATAATGGAGGTGTTCACATTTTTTTATTGTTAACAACTAGAGATATCTTATGAAATATTGGGGATAAATGATAATCATAGTTTGTGAACAATTTTTTATAGTTTTGGATTTCTAACTTTTAGAAGGATTGTAAGGTCATCAAATTTTTGGGATGTCTATGATAAATAGCCGATGAATTTTGTTAGAATAAAGTATTATCTCACCAATAAAGACAAATGTATGTTTGATAGCTTGTGCTAAACTTTTTATGATAAGGATATATGGAACAAACTATCATTTAATTTATGTATTATATGATCATGTAAAACATTAGGAATGAAAAATTCAACTTCATTTATTTGAAAATGAGATGAAGTGGAAATTGTTCAAGGAACGACCAATGAGGAGATTATTCTAAAATCAAGTACGTATTTCTTCTCATGTTCTTAAACTTTAGGAAAATCATATTGAAAAAAAAATGTTATCCAAGTATATCATTATTTTTGAATAAGATAGTCCATTAAATCATTATAGATTTATTACTTTCTTATTGTTAACTGTCTCCTAACCTTGTTCTCTATCAGTCTCCACCAGAACATGATGGTTAGATTTTTTTGTCCATATCCATGTTTTCTGCTCCAACATATGTTCTCTTATGTGGAAAGCTAGGGATGATATTCTTTTGGTAACTATTGTGTTAATATTTTTTTTAAATAATGATATTTTATTTTTACTTTTTACGACATGGGTTTTTATGAAATAAACTTTCAAGTAGTAAACACCTTATAACCCATGCAAATTTTGAGGGAGAAATTAATTTTAAAGGGGGTAGAATGTAACTCCATTTCATTTTTATTGGATATAGTTTTTTAAATATTTATGATCTATTCTATTATATGGTATAAAATGATATTATTTCACAATATGAAACATTGTCTTAGCATGTGATATACCCAATGCTATTCCTGGTTTGTGTTACACACATGTTCAATTTCTTTTGATATAATTCATTAAATGCAAGATCGAGTCAAGGTGAACAACTTAATATTATTATGTTTCTTTATAACCTAGTTATTAAAATGGTAGAAATGAAAAATATTAATATATTTATTAAAATATATATTCCCTGTTTATTTAATTAATTAATTAGAAACAATTATATATAAATTAATAAAAAATCGTTTTAATTAAATGGAAATGTTTTTCTGAAAAGCTTTTTAAAATAAAATATGCGAGTTTATAAAATAATAAATACACCATTATGGATTTAATTATTGGAAATATAATTTAATATATTCAATGTAATGTTTAAAAATCATCATATTTTTTTTGATGTATGTTATAAGAACAAATTCAAATTTTTTGAAAAAAGATGTATGTTTCAAAAAATAGAGTTGTACTACATTTTGATGGTAAACTGATTTTAAATATAGTTTCTTACACATTTATACATTATTTTTGAAAAAATAATCTTCTTATATTTATGCCAAATTTCAAAATTTACTTCGGTTTAAATTTTGGTATTTTTATGAGAAAATTTATATTTCAGTGAAAACATAAAAATACTGCCTTTTAATTCAAAACTACTATTTCATTTAATTTATTTGTATTGATCAAATATATTTTGAATATTTTTTATAGTATATTTTAATTATGTTTTCACCATTTAATCCTATTTTGGATATGGGATGTAATTTTACAATGAAATTTGATAAGAACAGAAGTCATGTTTTTTGATGGTTTTTCCTAAAAAAATCCATTATCAAACTTCGAAAATGGGAATAAATTTAAAATTAATTAATGAAATTTATGTGTTTCGAATTTGGGAAAATAGATCCCAGATTTGGAATTATTTGGTCTAAATTATGTAAATTTTTCCTTTTTATATTTATTAGACATTATTAATAGTAACTTTGGTACTTTTTATTAACCATGGTTAAAGCCAAATCAGGTAATTTAAGGTAACAAACAAAATGACAATGATAATAAAATTTACCTATCACTTCCCAAAATCATCTGGGTGAATAAAATCTTACCCTTACCACCTATGTGTCAAAATATATTTGTTTATGGAATACTATTCCATGAAAGTGATGTAATTGTTATTTAAATAATAGAAAGTGACAACATGTGACTCTGTTATATCATATAAGTAAAAAACTATTAATATAGTGATAAACAAGATAAAACAAAGAAATAATGTAGTCTCTAGAATTATAATGACATTATCCACATCTTGTAAATTTTTCAATAATTTTTAAATATTAAATATTGGCCATAAATATTAACACAATAGTGATAGAGTAATTTGGTAATTAAGAGAAATATAAAATAAATGATATTATAAATATTAAAATAAATATTATATGATATAATATAATATTGGAAATCATGGAATTATATTGATTAATATAAAATTTTATAATATTATTCCATGGTTTTGTTCGATGTTATCTCTTTGAATGTGTTTTATACCAATTCATCCAAATAAATAGTGTACAAATTGACAGTTGATATTTTATAAAAATAATAATTTATTAAATTATTTAGAAAATTTTTAAATCTTTTAAATACAAAAATATTCTATGATATGGTCTAAAATTTCTTTAATTTTACATATATGGTATTTTTAACCCATATAATTAATATTTATAAACTCTTGATACTCAAACTATTGTAACAACAACTAAAATTAAAAGAGAATAGTTAAGGGTAAAACAATAAAATAAGGTTTATCATAAAAAAATCCATGTATAAATTTTTTTAACAATATTATTTAGAATTATACTCATCTTATATTAAACATATTTTTATTTGGAATCTTTTTTATTAAAAAAATAATTTATATTAATTTAATATTTCAATATCATTTATAGATTCCCCTCAAATAAATTATAAAGGGAACCTCATATCTAACCTATTCATATCAATTATATCCATTACTCTCATCTATAACCTGATATTTTTTCTTATCAAATTTTTTATTCATGATATAGTGGTTTTGGTCTCTCAAAATACCAACTATAATGCCTTTAAGATTTGATTAAGAGGAAGCACATTACAGAAGAGGTAATCTCTTCGATCGATTCCTACAATCTTATTTCTTATTTTTCTTCCCCATCATTATGTTTTCACTATAATTTTATAAAATTAGTGTCAATAATATACTTTTATATTGTTATAATTAAGAAACAAACATATTCTACCTTCTTTCCATCCTATAAAAAACAAAATCACCACGCATGTGTACATATGACTTACTGTCTCTACGATGTGCTATCATTTGTTTTTTTAACTCCACCTGACATAGATGGATATAATGATTGAAATAAAAACTATATATAATTATTATAACATTATATAGATTATTGAAAAACATATACACCATCCACTTCCATACCATTTCACAATTATCAGAATGATAACATCACTCTTACGTACGTACGACCTACCGTCTTCACGAGGTGGTGAAATTAATTCTACAATATATCCATTAAAAAATGATTATATAAATATAAAAAATTAATAAATAATATATATAAATTATGTTAATATAATTTTTTAACTTTATAAATTTTTCCTAATAGAGAGAAATAGAATTTATTCAGTAAAACAATCAAAATAAAATAAAGTGGTTTATAACAAAAAAGAGAGTAACAAAGAAATATTACTACCAAAAGGATGATAATATGATAATGTATTTTATCATAAATATTTATATGACTCTATAACAGTTCAATGAAATCATTTTAATCTTTATATTGGAGGGTTTTATAAAAACAAAGGATATTAGACCTACGACAATGGATTATTTTTTCTAACTTTTATTTACGTGGTACATAAGCCTTATACACCACAAATATAATTTGTGTGGTTTTTATTCTTCCCATTAATTTATTATTATTATTATCATGAAGGTTATGATATTTTGATAGGAATAAATTTTTTATTATTTAATAGGGCATACGATTCGACAGATTATAACTAGTAAGGGATATTCTTGCAATCTCATTAGTATCTGAGATTATATATATGTAATTATTTATCTGGGTATATTTATCATCCATGTTCATGTTATATAAGAAAATGTTTTCATAAAATTATTATTATTCTTATATGGCTGTTTAATGTAATTTTTAACTGTTTTTTTACTTTTAATACATGTCCTGGATGTAATCTTTTTTTTCAATATGAGGTACTATTTGACATTTCCATAAAAAGTACAAGGAGAATACTTTTTAAACTTATATGAAATGAATTTAATTTTAGTATTTAATAATTCCTTGTTTCCATGAAGTTTCCCATACATGTTTAAAAAATTATTTTCAAAGAATTATTTTTCCGTTTAAAACTTAGATGTGTTTTATGAAAAGAAAAAATTTTTGAAGAAGAAATGTCTTTTTCTTCAAGATATTAATTTCAATTATTTTATTAAAAATATTTTCTATCTAAGATTGTGTATATTTTTTCATTTATAAAATCCATATTATTCTTATGGTTAATCATGTTCATGATATAATTCTATTTATGTAATTCATTTGTTGTATATAGATTATGTTATTATGGAATAATGTTTAAGAAACCTATTTTATTCTTTGGGTTATGTAATGATGTATGATTTATGTTCTTATTGCACACATATGTATGGTTTTCATTATGTGATGAGTGGGACTGATATCCCCCTCCAATTCATTGGGTAAATATTTATATCTCATGAAAGAAACATGAATATAATGAATAAGAAATATGGATGAGCAATACAGGGTTAGAACAATATGTAAATCCAGTTCTATAATACAGTATTGGAATGGAATGAAAATCCAGTTCCGAAATACAAGACTGAAATATCATGTAAACTCGATTTAGTACCAAAAGTTTTCTAGTTTGATGGTATTGTAAATGATCTTTGGATAACGTAGAAATTATTTTTTATTCAAATGTTTTTCCATAACTTTTTTTTTCAATTCATTGTTTTCAGGGTTAATGTTCTTTTATAATTTATGCCTTACGTACTACAAAGAATTATTTTATGACTCAGGATTTTGAAATTTAAAATATATGATTATTTTTTTGATGTTTTCACATGATATGTATTTGAGATCACATTATTTATCTTCTTATTTCCCCCATGATATAAATAACGGTTTTCTGTAAGAAAAATAAAGGTAAAGATATTTTTGGGAGATATTGATGATCTTTCACAAAACTAGATGATTGTCTTCTGAGTTTCTAAAGAAAGTAAAGTAATATGGTCTTTGGATTTCTATTTGTGTAATTTGTTATGTATTCTGCATATGAAATGTAATTTTCATGTACATTATTCATTGGTTGTTAGATTAAGGATTTATTTATCAATAGATTCAAGGTAGGTGCTCTATAAATCATAACTGATTGTTTTTTGTGGATTTGTGCTTATGAGTATGTTTTCTTATTTCCCATTTTAATTGTTTTGAATTTATTTAATGGGAATTGAAAATAAATCATCTAAATAATGATTTGAATCCCTCATGACCTCTATGGGATGTGTCTAGGAATATTTCACATATTTGGGCCACCCTTGTGGTGCACCAGCATTCCCAAAACAAAGAATTGGGAAAGTAATGTTTGGAATTAAGGCATTATAACACATATCACTTATCGAAAATTAATATATAGGCATTTGAGTTTAATATTCAATGGTGATATTTTATCTTAAGGTTGATAAATTCATTTGGGATAGATTTGAATGACAAGGAATGGGTTAATTGGGTTAAACTAGATTATGTCAAATGCGTTATGAATTATATTAGTTTAAATAAAGGGTTAATAAATCTGAAGTAATGATCCAATTATATAGTAAATGGTCAATGAATTGAAGAACATGTAAACATGGTTGCATAATGTAATTGATGAAAATGCTGAAGGGGTAAATATATGAGAATCATGAGTTGTACCTAATGGGTGGAATGAGATAAAATTTTTGTGATAAGTGAGTTGTGATTTTTAATTGAAACAAGTGAGTGAGATTATTTTTTGTTAAATGATAAATTGGATAAATGGGGTGTTTCATGATAATTGTTGAATTTTGGATAATTAATGTGAATGGTATGGTATAATAAATAGTTTAATGTATGAGTATATATAATAGGCTAAATAGTTATGTAATGTAAATAGAGATGTGTTAATGGGTATTGGAATATTATAAACTCCCATGTTGATTATTATTGATTATGATTTCTAAATGTATTTGTTGTATTTGATTTGAGATATGGTATATGGGTTAAATGTATTAATAAGAAAGTGTACATGGATTGGTGGTGGGATAAAGGGTCTAGGCTCCTCCCACGGGGCGGGTTTGATTAACTCTTTAACCCCACCCAATGATGCACAAGTTGGGAAGTCAGACTAATGTTATATTCCCACAATTGATTAATTTGATGGAACTTATTTCAATGAGGCACCAAGGAAATCGCGATCATTAACTTTGATATGCTCAACCCTAGTGAGTTAGGGACATGAATTAATCCCACATTTGTAGTGTTGAATATATACAACTCTTCCCTAGAAAGTGAAATGGTTTAGACCATTGAACACATAATAAAAAGTGACAACGTATTGAAGATGATTACAATGATGAAAATGGTAATAACGAAGAAATGTAGTAGGTGTACCTAGATATCTAATAGTACCTGAGTAGTCATTTTTCTTATATTACTATTTACATCTTATTTTCATGCATTATTGTTGAGAATGTATATTTTGTAGACATCATTGGTGGTGGCCTATTGATTTTCCCTCACACCCTTCTCAAGCCACTTTTGGGTACTTTAGGAGATATAATTATTGTAGGATCAAAATAGGAAATGGGCATCAGTGCTAGGGAGTTGAGTTAATCTTATGATATGACTGGATGGGGATCCAGACTCAGAGTCAGGATCATTTTTTGAATTCGACTATTTGTTTTTTTGTTAGATATTTGTTCACATGGAAATTCATTATGACATGTAACATTTACTTCTTGTTTTGGTTTGTACCCTATTTTAGGATATGGTTATTTATTCAGGATCATTGGTTATTCTATTTTTTTTCAAAAATTATTTTACTTCATATTGTGGATTACTCAACGATAGTTGGTATAGTCTCCCCACCCGACATTTGGATCCTTTCTGTTAGTCATTATTCTCTTGCATGCAGTTAGGGGAATTTGAGGTCTTGTGGTGAGCCAGATCAAGGCACCAGTTTAGTGGCTTCCCGACTAGGGATGTTACTAATTAGTTTCAGTGGAGTTTTCTTTATCTCTTTTTCATTTTTATTTGGGTTAGTAGATTAAAGGTTAGTATATTTAGGTCCTTATTAATGTGTTTTTACTTGGGTTTTGGTAACCCATGTACGATGGAAAAGTTAAGTCACCTTGTGTAGAAATTGTTGTTCTTGATGTGTGTTGTAAAAATTGAATGATATTTTGTTGTTGGGTTATGCACATATTTTGTGATATGACTGATTACGATATTTTTATCATTGACATAATTGAGCGAGGTTGTATATTCATGAATCACTATAGGAAGCAAAGGATATAGGTGGAATGGGTCATTATGAAAACACCCTAGATGGGTGTGTGGGTTAAAGAGAGTATAATTAATTATGTTTACTTGAAAAATTTGAAGGAAAATTGTATAAAATAATGGCAATTCAGGTGAAAAAATAATTGGAATCTAAATGAAATGTTGTGTAATAATGTATAAAATGAAACATTATGACCCAGATAAAAATTTATGTTGTCATAAATATTAATGGTTGATTAGTTTCAAAAGGATAATGATTACAGAGTTATGGTGAAATTTCTAATTAATTTTAACTAATGAAATGTGCAAATGAGTAAAAATAAGGATTGATAAAAGTTATGAAATAGGAAATGTGTCAATAGGAAAAGATGTGTGTTGTAAAAGTAGAAATGTTATAAATATATTTTTAATGAAGGAAAGGCTATTAAATTTAATAATTTACTAATGTTGACCTAGACTTGTTGTAGTTATTGTAGAGGGTAGTTTTATAATAATGGTGATAACTATTTGGAATGTATATGAAGAGTGGGTTCTTAAAAATTTATTGTGTAAAATATTTTCTATATGTTGCTTAATCCTGTCGATCAATCTTCAAATTCTATATTGGTGGAAGTGTTTTGGGTGAATCAGATTTTTGGTAATCCTTGTATTGTTAATTTTACCCCTTTATGAATTGATTTGGGATGTGAGAGTTCCCTAGTTTGATACATTAAATTGGGTTTTATGATAGTACTGGTTATGATATGGAATATGAAACATGTTTTTAAAACTATTGGTAGGGCTATTTTATTTGAGTAATGAGGTGTTTTTTGATAATTTGAGTGTGGAAACTCTCATGGGTTATACTTTTATGGAGTGTACAATAGAACATAAGAATATAGGTATGGTTTTGGTTCCCTTATGAGTAAAGAACCTGTTGTGTTATGTTATGGAGTCTAGAGAGGGGGTTTTCTTGTAGTTTTTATGTATGTGTATATTTAACTTGGGTGTAGAACCTAGAGTAAATGATCACTTGGTGTGCTAGTCCCATTCTGTTTTGGAATAGAGGTGAGAGTTTCCTTCACGAATTTTATTTGTTCAGAACCTAATGTTAGTTTTTTTTGGAAAGAGGAACAGTAGAATTCTCTTATTGTGACTCCAGTTCAAAGAATTGTTATCATTCAACCATTAAGGATACTTATGGGAGAGGCCGGACAAGGTACCTACTACATTTGGGTTTTTTTCATAGGTGGATGCTTTGGACCTTATTAGTAGGATACATAGAGTGTTACCTAGTGTGGGTTTGGGCTAGCAGGATAAGTCAAAAATTTATGGTTGGTGATGTATCTAGGGTTGTGGTTGTTTTTTGATAGTTCCAGGGGAAACAATGGAAAATAATTGGATGCTAGGAAAGTGATGTGGGTTCCATCGAACATGAATCACATGAGATTATTCAGAGGTGTAAGTAATGCATAATGAGCACTGTCAGGTTTTTGTAACAGGTATGGTCATTCCATAGTTTTCTTATAAGATCACATGAATCATTATGGTTCGATGTAATAATTGTTTCAAAGGGTTATATCATATGTATGCCTTACCTATGTTTTTGGATAGAGATCAATGGTGTCTCAATGTTTTATTTAAGAGAAGAGACATGGGTGACTGAATCATGGTTAGATTCTTTTTGTTGAAAGTGACACCTGATGTGAGGATGGTTATGTGTCTATGATTTTTTGTATGATTGGATTCATAAGTAAGAGGGTATTGGTCTATACTTATGTGATGGTAGTCTAGGGGGAACTAAATTTTGTTTATGTGTGTTCAAAATAAAGTTCAAAACATGAGGACCCTAATGAGGTCCAGATGTGGGAATGCACTGGTAAGGAATTATTTTGATCGAGATAAGCATATTTTGTTCTCTGCAAACCAAAATGGAAAGTAGAGATATTCATGAGGCCATTACTTTGACTTAAGTTGTAGAAAGATATGTTTGGTTGATACCCTTTAGGGTCTTCTCGTAAGATCTTCAGTGGTGTGGTGGCAGTAGAGTCAATGTAATACAGGTTCACAGCTTCTTAGAGGATGGTCATGGATAGGTGGTGAATATTGGTTGGTGATCATGATATTGTGGTAGTGGTTAGGTATTGATAAGATGTGTGTGGCATGGAAGCTCGAAATCCATGGAAGGTCATAGTATGTCATGGTGGGAGGTGACATCGATGAGGGATAAGTTGGTGGTGGTGTTCTTCGACAACTTCTTTGCATACCACAATTAGTGATTATGGTTCCCAATATATTAACAGTATCGAGGTGTGTTAAAAAGTACTATATTTATGCCTAGAAGCTTGATGATGTTTTTTTTGGATGAGGAAATCTTGGATTCTACGCTTATGGAGGGAATTATATGTGGAGTTGGATGGTGAGATGTATACCATCAATGGTTTTTAGGTGAGGTCCTCAGGATGGATAGAGTGGTGAAAAACATCATAGATATCAATCAAGAAAACTGTTAATGGGTTCTGGGTAATTTTTGTTTTCTTTATATGGGGAAATATTGACAACAATGACTTACTTTGAGGGTTCAACTTGAGATCGATTGTATGCTATAATTTTTGAAATCACTCATGGAGATCAATTTTAATGACACTCGTATGATGGGGAGTGATATATCAGTCTTGGATATTAATGGGAGAATAATGAGTAGATATGGTGATGTTGGGATTCCAATGAAAAACGTGTAAATATATTCTAGGTCTCTTAGAGAGGCCATGTTTGACTTTATTACAGTGGTTGTTTAACCGAAGTATTGGATATTGGCCGAGGTTGGTTGTGAATGAAATTTTATATTTCCATATCTAGTAATAAATGGGCATGTAAAGTCATGAAAATAGTTTATGTTAAGAAAATTTTGGTTCTATAACTCCAATGAAGATTGGTATTACACTCAAGTTACTATGTTTGGGTGGTATTGTAAATTCTTGATGTTTGGGGCACCATGGCCATGTGATGTAGTGTCATGCCAATATTGAATCAATGGTTGTAGAATTAGTTAGCTGTAGGAAATTTTGGATGATGGTGTTAGGATTCAAGTCAGCAGGTACCTAGGGAAGGTAAAAAGTGGTAGCATGTCAGTAGTGTAAGATGGGTGGAATGAGAGTGACCCACCATTAGTTTGATGTTGTAAGGAAAAATTATACTTTGGAATGATGTCATTCTTGATTTATTTTAGGTTGTTATTAGTCCTCTAATGGATGGTATGGGAATTTCCTCTAAGTTGGTCTCAATAGTTTGGTTGGATTCCAAAAGGAGATGAAGACCCTATCAATTTTCGGGCACATTGTGTGGGGAACATGGCGAGTATGTTTTGAATTGTCAGTGGATATTTTGGTGGTCATTTTTCAATAGTTATTGTGAAAACAACAAAATATAATGGAGTTACCATATAAATAAATTGTTTGGTTGATAACATTATTCAGGTTTTGGGATGGAATGATTAGGTGTTTTACTTGGGGTGATATTGAGTTTTAGTCACTATTAGTGTTTTAGAGATAGAGTAAAATGATTCCAAGGAATTTGGTTCATGATTACAAAGAGGATCAGACTGATTGGGTATCAAATAGTCCATCTACAATTGTATTATCCTTGGTGAAATGTTTTTATGTTCTCTGAATTACACTATATTTCCCTATATTTAAATATGGTGTTTTAGTGGTTGACATGTTGATGAATGTGATGCATGATTTGAAGAGTATCTAGATTGTGTCCTGGGTCATGTCGAGGAAGTCTAATGGGGATATACCAAGGCTTTGTTCAAATTTTGGGGTTGTTTTGTAATGTTAAATGAGAAACATAGTGAATGGGGGAATGGATTTGATCACCTGGTCACCCAATATACATATTTCAAATGATTAGTGATGCTTGAAAATGTGGATCATGGATGAGCTTTTATAATGTGGGGAGGTTATTGGATCATGGAAATTGTATAAGTATGTACCTCTTTAAATTTGGGATTCAATATTTTATTCATGGTTAATGAAGTGGCTGTAGAGAGTATATGGGGTGTGAAGGGGGAGTTACATGGGTTTGAAAGAAAAGAAATGGAAAAAATGGGCCAATCCGTGCATGGTGCAAAGTTGGTGCATGGTTAATAAAACTCTGTGGAATTATTAGGTAACTATTTAGTCTTGTGTCGAGAGTTAACCCATGGTCATCACAATTTTTTTTTCAAATTATGAAAACTACCTAGGAAACGGTGTAACCTAACTTCCATTTGATAATTGATCAACATTATAATGCACATGGTTTTTCAAACAGTATCTGTAAACCATGTTACCCTCCAAAGTTGGGAAAAAGAAAAAAATTCCATTATAGGATTTTAAACCCTCATCCAATTTCAACCACTTATTTCATGCTTTTTAACACATGGATGAAAAGTTCTCCCAAGAGATTCCAAAGGTTATTCTCCTTCTATCATAATCCATTTGGACCACCGTTGGATACAAATCAATGATCCAGGTATGTCTAATCCCAATATAGATTATATTTTTGATTTATGGTTTTCATCCTTCTATTATCTCCACACAATGCTCTAAAAACCTTATTATATTGTGAAATATAGGATGTGACTTAAAAGGGTCATTGAATCGAGATCTATGGCATTCATTAAGTATGTGGTCATTAATATATTGGAGGTAGGTGGTATACAAATCATATCCCATAGTTTTGATGTGAATTTGTGAATAGAATTATGTGTTATTGTTTACATACTATCGTGTTTGTAATTATATTGATGTGATTCAGAAAAATGTTTGTCTAAATAATGATTTTAATCAATCATGATCCCCATGGGATGCATCAAGGAACATTTGACCAATTTTGGCCACCCATGTGATGCACTGACAATCTAAAACATAGGAATTGAAAAGTCATGGGTGTAATTGGGTAGTTACAACATAAGTCCCTTTTGGAAAATGTTAATATTGGTATTTTAGTTGATAATAAAATACTTTTTTGTTTATATTAGTGTTGAAAAATGTATATGGGATTGTTTTTAAATACCTGGAATGGGTTAATTAGGTTAAATTATAATGTGTCATATATGTTATGAATTTTGTTGGAATGCCTAAAGGGTTAATATATATTAAAAGATGGACTAGATAAACTGAAAATGGTATTTGAATTGACTAAAATGTAAATTGGTTTTCATAAGTTAATTGATGAAAATTTTTTATGGTTAAATATGGGGGAATTGTGAGATATACCTACTAGGTAGAATGAGATAAAATTATTGTGCTAAGTGAGATTTGATTTTTATATCAAATGCATGAGTGATAAAATGCATGTGAAATAATAAATGGGCTAAATGGGGTGATATATGGTACTTCTTGAATATTGGATAATGTTTTCAATGTTGAAGTATACATAATGGGTTAATTCACAAGTGTGGAAATTGGGCTAAATCGTTATGTAATGTAAATGGTAATATTTTAATTTGTTATAAAATAATATAAATTCCCATGATGATTGTTACAGATTATGTTTTCTATATGCATTGGTTGTATTTTGTTGTGATATTGTATATGTTTTATATGGATGAATAAGAATTTGAAAATTATGTGGTGGTGGGATAAAGGACTGAGGCGCCTCCCATATGTCGGGACTGACATATGCTCAAACCCTACCCAGGGATGCATAGGATGGGGAGTCAGACTGATGATCTACGTCCCCAATGGATTTATTAACAAAACATATTGGAATGAGGATACAAAGAATGTGTGATAATTGAATTTGATATTCTCATCCCTAGTGAGTTACAACCATGACTTAATCCCTTATGTGTATTGTTCAATATTTTCAACTCTTTCCTAAAAGATGAGATGGATTAACCCTTGGAACACATAAATAAGGGACTATGTTATGATTATGATTCAAATGATGAAAATGGTAATAATGATAGATATGGTATAACTGTACATGGCTATTTAATGGTACTTGGGTATTCCTGTTTCATATCATAATATTTAATTCACAAATTCATGCAATATCTTATAGACTGGATATTTTGTTGACACCTTTGGTGGTGGCCTATAGTGTTATATTCACAACCTACTAAGGCCTCTATTGGGTACCTGAGTAGACATCATTTTTAATGGTTCCAACAAGGGAAATGGTAATGGTGCAAGGGAGTTATGTTGGACTTGGTATATGCTTGGATGAGGATCTAAACATGGAGTTAGGACCGTATTGGGGATTCTATTGTTTGTTTTTATTTTAGATTTTTTTCACATGACACTTTATTATGACATGGAATATTTACTGTGGGTTATCGTTTGTACCATGTTTTCAGAGATGGTTATCAATGTATGTTACTTTGTTATTATATTTTTTTCACCATTATTTTATTTTATATGGCGGCTTACTCTAGTAAAGAGGGTATTGTCTCCCCAAGTGACTTTTAGACGTTCACTTTCATTGAGTAACCTTTAGCGTACAAGGAGGTGCACTTGAGGTCATGTGATGACTTGACATGGGGAAATGGATTACTGATATCCGATTCAAGGAAATTATTGAAATAAACTTGTCATAATAAACATAAGGTGAAATTTTGGTATTTTTTTCAAAAGATTGATTTTACGTGAATAGTTAAAAAGAATATTTTTTGGTAAAACCATCCATTCTATTCAATAAATTAATAAATTTAAATGACTTATAATGGTTTGGATTTTATTATAAATTATCATAAGTATTATATTTTTATATATTATTAAAATAATAAAATTTTAATGATTTATATACCAGATTATTGAATTATTTTAATTTTATGATAAAAAATTTAGTTTTTGTAAAAGAAGTTTTTAAGTACATAATTATTCCCTAATTAAATTATTTGAAATAAATCCAAATGAGTAATGATATAAATATAATTAATTGATTATATATATAAATTAATATTCATATTATGATGATTTATAGATATACAGTTAATGTATCATCATCTTAGGATTAAAAAATAATTCTATTGAAAAAATAATTTTTCAATACATTTTATGAGATCATTTTTTAATTAAACTATACTAATTCATTGAATTTAATTTGATAAAATGTATACATTAATTTCAATAATCATAATCAATCATAGTTAAATAGGTATACATAATTTCCTGGTTATAACAAGTTGTAAAAATTCTAAAAAACATACCCAATGTAAAAGTGTAATTTATGTCAATTGTGGTAATAATTAATAGATAGGGACTCAATTTGACATATTAATTATAATTTTATGGTTCTATTTCAATCATTATTACCTTATTCTTATGATTAAATTATTTATGGATAAAATTTTCATGAAAGTGGCATATATTAAAATTTAATTAATTAAAAGGTCAAAATGGTACTCTCTATCTTTTATATATACATCATGTGTTCACATTATGATAAATGTCACACCCTGATATTTTTATGAGAAATTTATCCTTAATGAATTTTAGTTTTTCAATATCTTGTATTTCACATAAACATGTGTTTAAACAAACAATGAGACACTATTATTATAAAATGAACATAATAAAATATCTTTTAAAATGGTGGGAATAAATATGAATAACCAATTTATGAAATAAAAAAATTATAACTAAAAATGATTGTATTGATAAATAATCAGCCATTTTTGGTAATATCACTTTATTTTTTGAAAGTGAATATTCATAAAAAAAAGTTTAATGACTTTTTTGTGTGAATATTATTTTTCATAATTTCTAAAAAATTGGTTTGACAAAATTCATAATGTACAAACTATAATAAAATATTAATTTATTAAAAATATTTATTCTTTTAAGGAATAGTGAAAATACACATTTTATTGAAAAATGTATTTTCTTATGAAGTCCATAAAAATCAAATTATATTAAAAAATAATTTTAAATTTTGAATAGAAAATTTTAATTTAAATAAATAATTTTATTTTGAAAAATTATTTGATTCACGAATGTTTTATATAATCAATTTACATTTTTGACGGATATTTTTTTTCTAGAAATCTGTTTTTATGGCCTTTAATTGGAAGAATTTTAAATTAATTTTTTTAACTTATATCATTTTATATTTTAATAATTTATTCAAAATTTATATTTATGAGTTCCAAGTATATTGAATAGGTTCTTTTTATTTTGGGATAATATGAATAGTAACATTTGTAAATTTTGATAGCACGGTAAAGGGTAATTTTGGTAATTTAGTCTTAATATACAATGAAAATAATTATAAAAATACTCCAAAACAAGAAAAAAATTTATTGGATGAATACAATTCTACCTGTTACACATAATTATCATATTTATGTAGTTTAGTGGACACTTTTCCATGAATATTACTTATATATTATTAAAATCAATGAAAGGCACAAAATGATGTTTTCATTGTCTTAAATATCTCTTATGTGCCCACAAGAGACACAATACATGTTATGAATGAATATTAATATTTGTTTTTTATATAATAAGAAATTTTGGACGATAAAAAACTATTTTGAAATTTTGGGCCACTTAGATGTGATTAAACAATTTATAGAACATTATTTTTTAAAAATTTATAAATATCACATTCATGTTTTAAAAACTATATCATTATTTAAAAGGTTATAAAAAATATATATTCTATTATAAATATTCTTCAAAAATATCTAACAAGTTTTCAATCATGTTAATTTTAATTTTCATTTTTAATGAAAAAATAATTAAATTAAAAAATTATATAACACTGATGCAACAATTATTTTATTAGTGGAAAATATGATAATAAAAATATTAAAATAAATATAATTTTCAAAAATTATTGTCATAAAGGTATTTTCAATATTAACTCCACCTCTTAAGGATATTATAATATATTTGGTTCCATGTTAACTTTTAATATGGATTTTATTAAACGTACATATAAAGAATAGTGTCAAAACAGACATTAATGTTGTTTTATCCAAACGATTTATTATTAAATTAATTTAAAATCATAAAAAAAATTAAAAATAAAAATATAAAAATGTGGTCTATCATTTAATAATTTTATAATTTCTGATTTGATTTTCAACACCTAGGTATAATTTGAATCAATTTAATATTGAAAAATGTGTGACCTCAGTTAAAATTAAAATAGTTTACCTGAGGGTTAATCAAAATGATATTGTTTATAATAATACCAAAGCATTTATAAAATATATATTTCTATGAGATTGAAACATTACCTAATATTAAATTCTAATTATTTTCATTTTGGTGGTATTTGGATTGATGTTTAATTTATTATAAATTCATATTTTTATTTTCCAAAAGTTCCTCTCACCTCAATTATATAACAAAAGATACTCCCTCACTTATTCACATCACATTTATCCATCATGATCGAATTTCATTAGAAATTATTTCTTTTCAACTTCCCTAAATACATTATATATGTTATGGTGTTCTAAAAATACCCACACTAGTGTCCGTGTGAGGAGATCTAAAGAATGATCTCCAACCAAGAGGTAATCATATTTACTGACTCTTTTAAGATTAGTTATTTTTCTACAACATGTTTATGTGTAGTTTCATTTAAATATTAATAAATAATGTATCTAATATATTATTATATGTTATTATTATTATTCCAAAATCATATTCAATTTTTATTCGACCTATAAAAATGAAAACCACCATGTTTGCGCATGTATGAGTTACCATCTCCACGCCATTGTGTAATATTGTTTTAATCACTACTTTATATGGATGTGTAAAATGATGGAAATTATATATATATATTGAAATTATAAATTTATCTTTATTACATAAAAAATATATACCATCTACTTCCTTATAATTTTACTATTACAAGAATTATACCAATGATTGTGCATACATACGACCTACCATCACCACAATGTGATGTGATTAATTTTCTACACTCACCATTAATTAATGATTATATATATGTTTATAATTAATAAATATGGGATATATTAATTTAATATAATTATTTAAATTATGTAACTATATCCTATAAAAAATAATTTCGACTTATACGACAATAACATGCATAGAAAAATGAAGCAACACCCAAAATAAGAGTAATAATTAATTATTATTAACAAATGGGGGAAAAGATGATATAAAAGGATGGTATATAATATAATAAATCTGAATATAGTTATTTTATAACTAATAAAAAAATTTACTCTAGTAAATAGTAGGTTCAGATATATAATATGTAAATTAGACATAAGAAAATGGGTATTTCAATAATCACATTTTTAATTAGGATTTTTTATATGTAAGTATCTAATAGGGAATATTTATCCCCCATGTCCATATTTCATAAAAAATGTATTCCAATTTTTTTTAATATTTATATACAATTATACAATGATATTTTCATAAATGTGAATATTTTACTGGTAGGTTTGAAAGGAATTTTTTTTTAATTTTCCTAATGTCGTACATTTTGGATTTTTTAGTAAAAGTATGAGTGGAATGTTTTTTACTTATACTAAATAAATTTTTTTTTCATGAAATATAAATCCCCTGAATCTTTCCTTAAAATCATTCATGATTAGGTTTAATTACATTAGGTTCTTTTAGAATTTCATGCAATTTTTAGAAAAAATGTTTCCAAGGAGAAATCATATTTTCATCATGATTTTGTTTCATGTGATATGTCAAGATTGTTTTCCATATTCAATAAAACTCTTTCCATTTATTCTCCATTTTTATGAATTAATGATATTTAATAAATCCATTACTTTTCTATGGGTTATGATTTAATAGAATGATATATTTGAAATCCATTTATTTTATATATTATATGAATGAATTATGTTCATGTGGCACATATATGTATAATATTCATTATGTGATGGTTTGGACCTATATCTCTCTATAATTAATTGGTTAAATATTTATATATCTAGTGTTAGATAGTACTATAATGGGTTGTAAACTCGGTTTTGGAATATATGGATGGAATGAGGAGTGAACTCCATTCACTAAATGAGTTTTTCCATAACGGTTGTCTTGGAAGTGAGCCTTGAATAATACAGATATGATTTTATATTCTTATGTTTATGCTAAAAATAACATTTCACATGTTATTTTATCATGGAATATGTTATTTTTTAATTTATTATCATATATGATTTTTTCAATGAAGAAATAAACGGATATTTGATATACAAGATATAATTTTCAAAAGATTATTTTATGTTCTTATGTCATTATACTTATGTTTTCGAATTAAACTTATTCTTACTGGGCATATGATCTCACCATTTTCCTATGATTCATTTTAATAGGATGTGAATAAATATAATATGTAATATGTGTCAAAAAAATGTTCTGTTTATGACGGAATAAGTGGGAGATGATAGAGATATTTTACTAATAAGATGTTTATGTTTCACAGTTTCCAAAGAATCTAAACCTATATGGTTATGGAATGGATCATATGTTATGAAAGGAATATTCTTATATTTAGATTAGATATTTATTTGTGAAAAGTAAATGAAATTATTTTTGCAATCAGATCAACGTTTATTTAACCATTGGAAACTTGGATGAGAAAAACTTAGTAAGAACACTATGGATATGTTTATTTATAGGATACAATTATGGAGTTTTGTTGGTGATCTAAAATAACATTCAATAAAAACTAATTTATTTCGAATTGAAAATGTTTAAGTTATCTAACATGATTATGTTGTTTTTTCTTCTTTATTATTGTTTCTCACACTATTACTTTTTGGTTTGAGTCAATGGATAAACCCTGAATGAACCATGTTAATGATGGCAATGTTGGAAAATGTAATGACTTCTGTCTTTGGAATCCTAATGTTTTTCTATATATAATGAAAATCATATTATCAATGTTTACAAATACTTATTAAATATGAATCCTATGGTACATAAACTAAAAAAATGAATGACAAACTTTCTATTATGTCCATTATGAGGTAGTGTAATCATTTTTTAGTGGGTCTTCTGATCTATTACTTGATAAAAAGTGGATTAGTCACCTTAAAAGGATATTTTATGTTCTCTTGTGTTTAAAACACGAGAATATATTTTTTTAAGACTATTAATTGGATGGTTAAGATGATCAATGGTGGAACCTTATCAATTATATCAGGTAATAAAATGAAATTGAATCCATGGAATAGGTAGATTGCAAAAAAAAATATTTTTTATAAGTACATTCCTTGTATTCTTTGGAAATAGATGTAGAACCATTTCCTTGATCTTAATAAAAAGAATGAAGAATATGTTGGTACCTATGAAGAAAATTTTACAAGGCCTGTAGTTTACTCTTCTGGAATTATCATTAGATCTAAAAGTAAGGTTGATAGAGTCAGAAGTGGCATAAATCCTAGTCTCTGAAGGGATTATCAATAATATAATTTTGTGAATATAAGGAAATCATTAAATGTTATCACTTATTTGACATTAGGATTATATTCACCATTTAATATTATGGGTTTGATAAGAAGGGAACAATGGAATTCAAGGGAAAATATGAAAACCATATTGAGAAGAAAATAAGCATTCTTTAATACTAAATGTTTGGAATGAATCCTAGGTGAAACATTCATAAGGGAAGTAGTAATTTTTTTTATTGTTAAAAAGAAACACATTGGGAAATTAAAAGTTGAGGTGATAGGGATAAGATCACTAATGTGTTAAATATATAAAATTAGACACATAATGAATATAAATAACATCAATGATTTTGGTATAAAGAATATTTTAACTAAGATAAAGAGTGACCATATTTTAGGGGAAATGATGAGGATCAACATCACCATACCATTATGGACAACGGAAAAGGAAAGTCATAAGTGATCAGTACTGGAAATATGGATTATAAAAATGAAGTGGGGAAAGATAAACATATCAACCAATATAGAAAATCTAATGTTTTATATTATTATGGTTCCACCAAAAAATTTATTTAAAAATAAAATTCTAAATGAATATCTATATTACCCAAACAATTAGATGATAAGTTAGTTGTGAAAGCTTTTAATGTCACAGTGACCGCATCCCATGTTTGTAATTATTCTCGTGTTGATGTTTTTGGAAACATTATTCCTACAAATATTATGATCCTTATTTTAATTGAATTTTATTTTAATCTAGGTATATATTTTCTTTATCTATATAGATTTCATATCAATTTACTATGAAGGGGATACACATTTCATATTCTGAATGAATCAGTGATCATTTATCAAAACAGAGATGAATATGCCCATCCAATAGAAATTTCATCCACCTTGTAAGTATTAATTCGTATAAAAATGTTAATTTTATTAGATGTTTAGGGATAAAATCATTATTATGGAAATACTAATTGTATTATTGTTTTCTAATGGATTTCAGAAACATTTTCTCATTCTTACACCAAATCATGATTTTGATATTTCAATACAACACTTATCAAGTGATATTCCCATTTAACGAAATCCTTATAGAATAAACCCAATTGAGTTGGAGAAATTGAAGAAGAAAATCCACCAGAATTTTGATAGAGGATTTATATGTCCTAGCGTGTTAGAATGTAGTGAACCTATTTGGTTTGTTACGAATTGATATGGATTATTGATACTATGGGTTTATCATTGAGAACATAAAGAGATCACTATCCAAAAAATATCTTCGCTCCCAGACTGATGCATGATTTTACCAAGTAAATGGGGCTCAATAAATTTTAATATTTATCTCCATTTAGGATATCATCAATTGTGGATCAAGAAGGAGGATATAGCCAAGAAATCTTTCCCAATAAGGTATATACACTATAACTTTATTTAGATGCTTCTGTGTCTAACACATATCCCAACTAACATCATGGATTGAGTGAATAGTGTCTTTAAAGAGTATCTAGATCATTTTCTGGTAGTATTTATAAAATAAATTATTTTATATTCAAATAGAAAGGAAGAACATGAAGATCACATAGGGACTGTCTTAATTACCTTGAAAATGGATAATCAATATGATTAATTTACCAAGATTAAATTTTTTCTCCATAATGATTCATTTTGTATCACATAGTCTCAAGAGAAGGGAAATTTGTGCATCTCAAAGATCGATGTTATTGAACATTTTTCTAAACCAGTAATTGTAAATAAGATCCAAATGTTTTTTTTGTTTTGGTTAAATATTATTGAAATTTTGTGAATTATTTCTCATGAATATCTAATCCACAAACCATGCTGACATGGAATGATTTTATGTTTATATGATAAGAGGGATGTGAATATGACTTCAAGGAGCTCAACAAGAGGTTAGTTAGTGAACCTAGGTTCGCACTACCCTTTAGTGAATAATTTTTTTATCTATATTGATGCATCAATGAAATATTTTTGATGTTTTCTCTTGAAAAATGATATGATGAGAGAATAGGCCTCATGAAAATTTAAAATCGATGAGCACAATTACCAATCTCATGTTATTGAGTTACCAATGTTAAAATTTTAGTTAAATGAATAAAGGAATTATCTTTTTGGAGAATTGTGTGACATATATACTTATCATAGTAGTTTATAGTAAATTTCCATTGAAATGGATATGAATTTTTACCGAGGGAAATGGTTGGAGTTGATTAAAGATAATGACTACTCAATAACATAATTACCTATTATAGTCAACAAGGTAGCATAATTTATGTCTCAAAAAGAAGATTCTTTATTATATATTAAGATGATCACAAAAGATCCCATACTTATGGATTTTTAAATGAACAATCTAGATATTTTAACGGAATGGTGGAAATAATATATTTTACAAATGAATTTTCAACCATATATACATGTGAATATTAAGGAGGCATTGAAGGAATATGTGGTGATGCAAAAAAATGTAAGAAATGTTTATGAGTTAAATATTGATTTTGATATAATAATAAATTTTAGGAAATATTATTTTTTCCCTCTAATACTATAATTAAAGAAAGAGATATTATATAAGTCCTATAGTTCATCATTTTCTATTCATCTTGGAAGGAAAAAAAATGTATATGGTCCATAAATAGAATTTGTGTTGTGATGGAATGATGAAAGATATTGTAGAGTATGTTTATCAGTGCTTAGTTTTTCATCAAGTTAAAGATGAGATATTTATGTATAATGTTATGTTTCAACCATTACACATACCAACATGAAAATGGGAAAGAATCACCACGGTTGATGTCATCAGACATATTAAAACATCTAAAAGGTGTAAAGAAATATGGGTTATACTTGAATACATTAAAAAGTCTAATCACTTCATTAATATTAAATAATACTTCCACCCTTATAATTATTCCCACAAATATATTAATGAAGTGGTAATAATTCATGGAGTTCCACTTTACATTATAAAAAATCTAGAACTATGTTTATCCCATATGTTCTCGAGAAGTGTCTCGAAGACTTTAGATATAGAGTTATGTTTCAATATAGCTTATCATCCATATATAGATGGTCAATCTCAAAGAAAAAGTCAAACTCTATAAGGTGGTTTGAGAGATTTCTCTATGGATTTCAAAGGTGTTTGGGATCAACACTTACCATTGGTTGAATTTTTGTACAATAATATATTTCACCTTTTTAATCAGTTGACTCCTTATGATTCTCCAATGGTAAAAAGTGAAGAAATATAACTCATTGGAATGAATTTGGGGGATGAAATTTAATAGGTCTTGATCTTGATGAGGAGATTATAGAGAAGGTTAGACCTATTAAACAACAAATGAGAGTATATAATAGTCAAAATTTTTTTATGGAAACAATTAATGAAAATACATATGGTTTGAAGTGAGTGAAATTTCATTTCAATAAATATATACTTGAAATAGAGTTATGATATTTTAAAAGAAGAGATAGATTAACCTTAGGTATATCAATTCATTTTAAATTCTCAGTCGTGTGAGGAAGGAAGTTTATAGATTGGCACCTCTAATGAATCTATATCACGTTAATTATGTATTCAATGTATTGCTCATAATAAATTTAATATATAATATTTTATATGTGCTAAACTCATAATTCATATGAGAGAAGCTTGATATATATTATAATGAAAAAATTGATATTGATGCTGGATCATAGAGAGAGCGTTCTATGAAATATGACCACTCTCTTGGGTAATATTTTATGGTGGAGACACCAATTTGAGGAAGTTACATGGGAACCTGAGGATGTGATGAGGTAGATGAATCCTCATCTATTTTTAACCATGTGAAAAATTTGTAGGGAGAAGTTCATTTAAGGGGGGAGTAATGTAAAAAAATATCTTTTTATATATCTTAATATAATTTTAATTATTCAATATCATGCCTTCCACACAATCGTGATTTTAACAATTATATGAAACACTATTAGTATAAAATGGTCATTATATCGTAAATATTAAATTTTCATGAATAAATATGAATAAATATTTTATGACATAAAAATAAAAATCTATCTAAATATGAATTTTTTGATAAATTGTCACCTAGTTTTTATTAATATATGTTCATTCATGAAAAAGGTTTTGTATTAATAAAGTGTTTTTTCTTTTTATAAGTGAATAATAATTTTTTGAAGTTCAAGAAAATGGATTTGAAAAAAATAAATTTCAAAAATATATTAAAATAATAATTTTATGAAAATATTTTTTTTAATAGTGAAAATAACAGTTTTTTTAATGTATTTTTTAATGTCCCCAAAGAATAAAATTAAATTTGGGATTAATTTTAAATTATAATCAGTTTTTTAATTTAATATAATATATTTCTCAAATTTTAATATGATTTTATACATATAAAATTTATTATAATATATTATGATTTAAGAAGACAATTTTCTTTTTGAAAAAACTATATTTATGGAATTTTACCAGTTTTATTTTAAATTTGTTTATAAAACATCTAGGATATGAATATCAATAAATGGATAAAAAAAATTTGGATTCGGAAGGTTCAAAATTTGGAATTTTTTTTGGAAATTATGAACAATAAATGTACTTAACTTTATTTCCATAGTAAATGGTAAATTGGAAAAATTGTGTTAAAATACAAGAATAAAAACATTAAATGAATTTAACACATACCAAAATATTATTGGATGAAGATAAACTCTTAACATATAAGGATCATATTTATGTTGTTCAATGGTCACTTTTCTATGAAAATGACTTATATAATATTTAAATTAATGAAAGACACATAATTTCACATTTATTGTCCTAAATAACCCTTATATGTCCAAATGGGAAAAAATACATGTTATAAAAGAATATAAATATAAAATTGTAACATAATAAACATATTTTCATGATAATAATTAATTTTATATTTTTTGGGCCACTTAGAAAATATTATCATATTTATATTATTTTATTCAACAAAAATTTAATTATGTCACATTCCAGATTTAAATAATGCATCATTTTTAAAAAAATGGAAACCTAAAAGATATATTTGACAATAATTATTCTATAAACTTCTATAATAACTATATTCATCTTGATAATTTAATTTTCATGGTTTACTAAAAAAATAAGTATATTGAATAATTATACAATGGAAATGTTTTAATTATTTTACTAATTGAAATATCAATTAAATGTGAGAAAATATATAAAAATAAATATAATATTAGATAATTAATGTAATAAAAATATTTTATAAATGAAATTGACCTATTAGGGATATAATAAAATATTTGGTCTAATGTTAACTTTATATATTGATACTTTTAGAAACACATGTATCTAGTAGTGTCAAAATTGATACATATGATATTTTAACAAATTACTAATTCTTAAAATTAGTTAAAATCATAAAAACATTAAAAATTAAAAATAAATTTGTTCTAAAATTTCAGAATAGTTTTAATTTTTCATTTAATTTAAATCACATATGTAAAATGAAAGTCCTTTTAATATTGAAAAAACTAGTTACATTATTTAAAATTAAAATAGGTTAAATAATTGTTAATCATATTGATATGACATAAAATAATTAAAAAAAATTTATAAAATATTTTTTTATGTTGTTAAAACCTTATCTTATCTCATAATATCATATATTTCATTTTCTAGGTTTTTTAATTTAGTGTGAATTTATTATAAATTAATATTTTTGGAATTCCAAAGGAGTCGCTCACCTCAATTGAAAAAGGAAACCTTCTCCATAATTATTTAACATCATATTGAGCCATCCGTTTCGACCATACCCAAAACATTTCTCTTTTAAAAATCCCTCTACAAATTCTACAGGTTTTAGTGTTCTAAAAAAGACAAACTCTAATGTCTCAAATAGGATATATAGAGGAAGTTCACTAAAGAAGAGGTAATCGTCTTTACGGACACTTTTAGGATTATGTATTCTTGTTATTCTTATTTATGTTTCTATTAAATTCAAGAGCAATAACTAAATTATCAAATACATAATAATATTTTATTAGTATTACGGAACTTCCATATTCTACCATTTATCCATCCTGATAAAAATGAAATCATCGATTTGTGTACGTATGGCTTACCATCTCCACGATGTGGTTTATTATGTTTTTGATACCTAATATATTTGAATGGTTATAATTATGGGAATATATATATATATATATTAATATTATAACTCTATATTGATTCTGAAATTGAATATATATTTTCTAGTTCATTACCCTTTTACCATTAATGGAATGATACCATGGCTCAATCATCTGTACGACATACCTTCTCGATGACCTGATGAGTTTCATTTTCCATATTTACTATTCATGAATGATAATATAAATGAATATAATGATTAATTTTTTTATATATTAAATAAATATCATTTACTAACTGATGAAACTATGTCCTATGCATGATACTTGAGACTTAAATGACAAAAACTTATGAATTTGAAGCAGTTAACTCCCAAAAGAATAGTAATAACTAAATATTATTAACTAAAAGGTAAGAATATGATATTATATTGTTATATATAATATCATAAAAATAAATATGGTTTCGGTATAAATTAATGACCATATTTTAACCATTATATAGTAGGTTCAGATAGACATTTAATAAATCATTTTTATGCTTGGGGTCAATTTCACAATATTGTTTCTATTAAAGATTGTCTATACCAATGTATATATGGGGGGATATTTATATTCTATATCCATGTTTTGCATAAAATATAATCCAATTTGTTTAAATAATATTATATAAATTTTAAATTCATATTTATCCATATAAAAATTTTATTAAACGGTTTGAAAGGAATCTTTTGATTTCTTTTATAATGATTTTCCTTTTGACTTTTCCAGTAAAAGTATGAGAAAAAAGTTTTTTTAACTTATACTGAATGAATATATTTTTACTATTTGATAACATATTAATTCCCTGAATCATAACATATAATATTGTATTATTTGTTTAAATGGGAATTGGTTCTTTTAAAATGGATAAAATTTTAGTGAAAAGAATAGATTTTCAAGATGAAATGATGATTTATTAAGATTTATATTTAACTGATATCTCAAAAATTTTATCCATCCAGGATAACATTATTTCCAAGGTTTTTTTATTGTTATGATTATATTATATTTATTAAATCCATTTATTATCTATGTGTTATGATATTATGGAATTATGCTTATGAAACCCAAATCTATTATGGGTTTTATGAGTGAATTATTTTCTTGCAACACACATATGTATGCTTTCAAAATTTTGACTTTTTCTACCTATATATCCATCCATTTAATGGGGTAATGATTAATAACTCCTGATATTTATAGAAATATAATGATTTGTATACTCATTTTAGTAATATAAGGCTGAAATGTGGAGTGAAATTGGTTTAGTAATGGAATTTTTCAATTATGATGGTTTTGGAAATGACCCTTGACTGACATGGAAGTAATTTTATATGATTATGTATATATAAAAAATTCCATTTGTTCAATTCTTTCAGATTCATGATATAATTTTCAAAATTAATTTTTACATTCGTATTTCATTATAAATATGGTATCTCCTTTGATTAAACATTACTAATCATATGATCTCACCCATTACATATGTTTCTATTCATCGCTATTTAAATAAAAATATTATGTATGATGTATTAAAAGTGTTGTAGTTATGATGGAATATGAGAGAGATGATTTAGATGTTTAATTAATCAGTTTTTCATGTTTCCTAGTTTCTAAATACTCTGAATATATACATTAATGGAATGGTTCTGTCATGTAATAGAATGAATAATATTTTATTTAGATGTAATATTAATGTATGAAAAATAAATTCTATTATAATAAAAATAAATAGTGAAATAATATTAAATTATATTCTTAATATAATGAAATTATTTTCATATATATTTTTTGAATATATAGTTATATTAAAATCTAAAACAATGCTGAGAGAGATCCTGTCCACGTAGGGGAAACTGAAGGTAATCGATTTTAAAAATATAAAGTGAATTTTATTTTGGAGGATTTATGGTTAATAATGTTTTTAATAGTTACTAATGATTTATTTCTGATGGTAGAATGGATTATATTCTAAATATATTTAATTCTTAATGAATCTAAAATTTTAATTAAATTAGCACTGTTAAAAAGCACCTTGATGATATTTTATTTTAAATAAAATTTTATTAAATTATTTGAAAATGATGAAAACAATTAAGGAGAAAATTTATAATGATAAATGTTCTAAAATTTCATCCCCTATCAATTTATTTTCCATTTGAATTAATATATTTAAAATTATAGATCCTTCATTTTGAAAAAGTTATAACCCCGGTTAAGTTGAAAATAGGTTTACTGGGGGTTTACACTAGGAGAGAAAAGAAATATTGATAATTAACTGCATCTAAAACATAATTTGTACTTATTAAAATATTTTTATTTTCCAAATGGGAATTTATTTCTATTATAAAAAAATTTCCTGGGAATGACTATTTCAATTTGTATTCTTTTACAAAATATTAATGTTGGTCCCCACCCCCAATTATAAAAGAAATCCATATATCATCTTCAATCCATATTTCAAGATCCTTTTTGGTTGGACATGACATATTAAAATACCTCCTCAATTCCCTTACCATTTCATACAATAAATTTTGTTGTAGGTTGAACCCTTCCTGGAATGATTTTAATATAAACATAAATAGATATTCAGATTAAGAGGTCACATTCTTAATTTATCATTTTTGTTTTATTTATTATTAATCCTACATAAAATATTAATCAACTATGATAATATAATAACATATGTATACACCATATAATAATTTTTGTTCCATTTTAAATGATTACAATATAGTTATTTCCAATTCTACCTAAAGAAAAACACAAATCTTGTTCATGTGTATAGCAATATAACACCTCACGAACTGATCTAACTAATTTTCCATACCCACTACTGATGAGTGGTTTTAATTATTCATTTACTATATATATATATATATTTCATAAAATATATTAGGTAATTTATTTTCAAACTTTTCCATTCATTTAAAAATCATAAAATTGTTCATATGTGTGGATTACCACCTCCACGAAGTGATGTGATTCATTTTCATCTCCAAATAAAATGGATGTTACATATAAGTGTTTTAAGAGAAATAAAATGATATTTATGTTTTAGTTATTTTTCTATAATAAAAAATAATATTTTTATTATTTTCTATCTTGATCGTTGAAAATGTAATTTTAACACATTCATACATTTGATGTACCATCTCTAGTGGTGTAAAATAGTTAAATTTTTTCACCTTGTTTAATTTTTTGATTTAATATTATAATAAATTAAAAAAATGATAACTATGTCATTGTTATCCTTCTTGATATTATGGAATAATTTTCACATTTACCATTTTGAAACTACAAAATTCGAACTGTATAAGTGAACAAAATATCATTAAAACATTAGACATGTACATAATTTATTATTTAATTAAATATAATGTGGTATTAAATAATATTATGAATAATAAAAATGAATAATTTTATTAATAAATTTAGTAATTAACGTATGTTTATTATTTAGGAAGATACATAACGTTCATGACGAGTCTGACTAAGGGTAAGTGATTCCATTATCTATTTCCTTTCATTGATGATAATTTTAATTTGGTACACTTAATTTATACTATAATTATTTTTCTAATACGTATGTTATTTTTTATTTAATTAAAGTTTTATAATTCATAATATATTATGTTTTAATTAAAATAAAAGCATCAATGTTGACATGTTCTAAAATTTACAAAGTGGAAAGGGGTTTCTTATATTAATTTAAATTAATTGGGAAATCGAATAACATAATATACTATTTTATTACATGATTATTATTTAAATGATATGTGACAATATTATCATGTATTCCACTTGTTTTTTATTTAAATTTGTCACACAAAAATCACTTCAATTATTAATTCTTTCTTAAATGATATGACCATTGTAAGGGGTTTTATTTTTGAATTTTATTCTTTGGGACATATGTAATGTTTTACACCAATATTTTTTATGTGTAAGTCTACTTACACTTTGATATGTTATTTCATGGTGAAATTTATATTTATGGTTTTTAATGATCATTGTAATGTACTATTTTTACTGGATAATTATTCAAATATTAACATAGTGGTAAGGGTTTATTTCACAATTTCATTAGTATTCAAGAATGTTTATGGTAACGTCCCTACTGAGGGCGTTGTTTGCTATTGGTTCATTAAAAAAATATATTTTCTTAGCCTATTTTTATTCTGAGAAATTAAAAAAATTCCATTAATTTTTAAATAATTATGTTATGTTCTTTACAAAATCGTCTTTAATGGATTTCCCACATTGTTTTTCCACATGGTTGCGAATTTTTTTCTTATACAAAAATATTATCCATCATATCATTTAAATAATGTGTTTACATTTCAATAAAAAATTTTAGATACATTTTTACAAATGTTATAATTTTACAAAATGGTTTAAAATTAATATTCTTTTTGTTTTCTGAATGAGTTACATTTTGGTTTTTCTTATAAATGTTGGTAGGGAAAATATATGAATTAAATAGAATTTACCACTATCTTTACCACACAATTATTTGAGGATTTAATTACATTTTTAAATGGTTATTTTCAATTAATATATTTTCTAAATATTTTGGAAATGATTATTTTATAAATTTTAATTTCAATATGAAAATCCTACATTCATCACAATTGTTTGAAATGATCTTTTTAGAGTATATCAATTAATAAATAATAATAAAAAATTATTTAAAATATGAACCACTAAATATATGATTTAATAATTAGATCCTTTTTCATTTTCTCAATGTTTTATAATAAGATTTATTTTGGGTAATATGAACATGTTGTATGCTAGGTTTCTAATACAAATGTATATATTTAATTTGTATCAAATTATTATTATACCATATCATATTATGAATACATTGGACATAGTAATTTATGGAAGGGTACTATTATAGCTCCTTGATACATTATTGCGTCTCATGATAAAATCTATTTTTGTTATTTGTCTGATGCCTTGAACATTAATGTATGATATCTTAGCATGAGGTTGTGAAGGTACATTTCTGAAGTTTGAAGTTATTACTTCCATCAATATGAGATTTTTAATTCATATTAATGTGATTATTTTAATTCTGATAATGTTCGTGGAAAGGATTCAATATCATCTGATTATTTTTCTTAAATTACATGATCTAAATTTATTATATCTATATTTTTGTTAATGTTTATGTTATTGATTAAATTTTAGATGTTTTCAGTTATTTACTATTACATATTGATTATTCCTTATATCCTCATTCTATAATCAACAATATCAATGCCTCACAGAGCATTTGACATCATATATATTTTCTCATTCGTCTGCTATGAATAAGTAATCGTTTAATGTCTTCAAGGATGCAAAATGTTTACATTAATAATATTGTATTTTTATATTTTCAATTATCATGTGATAATAATGTTTCTATATAGATTACCAAGAGTAATAAAATATTTTATCCTTTTGGATGTGATTACTTATGTCTTACTATAATGTAACAAAGAATCCTCTAGGTCAAAGTTACTAGGTCTTGGGATATTATAGTTGGTATTAAATATAGTTAATAAGAAGTCATGGGAAATATTTTTAGAAAAACATAGATTATTAAACATACACATATAAAATACCATGAGAAGATTACTGAAATACACTATATTTATGATTCAGATGAAGATAATTTAATATTTATAGGTAGAATCATAGCATAATATGTTAATTGATGATTATTATTTTAAAGGAAGAGATACCCTTTATAAGCTTTTGTGTCATAGAATTACTATGGAGTCATTTATTCAGATGTTTGAGTTATATTTAACCCTTAAGTATAACTTGTGTTTTAGAGAGTAGGTTATTTGAGGAATATAATTTATTTATTTAATGGATATAAGTTAAAAAAATTAATAATCATTATGATTTTTATTATATTTTGATAATTTACTTATAATTGGTTATTAATGTTTAGGAACATATGTTTTATTGTTTAGATAAATTTTGGATTCAAAAGTGATTTGATTGTTAATCATTTTTAAGACATTTGTTATATTTTTGGAAAGCTTATATGAATTATATTAGAATAGCTTCAATATGAAAAAGTAACGATGATGATGATATTAAAATAGTTATAGAGAAAATAAAACTGACATATTGGATAATAACCTTCCACATTTATAATGGTTGTGTGGCTTTAACTTAGAACCGAATGAAGGAAAGGGTGCCATGATAACCACTGGATTTTATGATATACTTGTTAGTTTGAAATAATTTAAATAAATGGTTTGATCATTAAAAAGTATTTTTATTTTGTTAAAGATAATATGGGATTAAATATTTTATATTTTCTGGATATTAATGATATTTAAAGAGTCATTTTATTTTTTTGAGGTGTACATAACTATTATTCTATGAATGAATGATTATATTGGAATAATGATATTTTGTTTCTGGAGGTGTAAGATGAAGGGTATGAGATATAAATTTTGGTTATAAAATTCATTAATGTGGAGGTAATTAGGGTTATTAGGTTTCATATTTTATTTGTATGTGAGTTAATATCTAGTTAAAGATTAGTGTTATTGTCTAAAATTTTACCATGCATGAACTTTTTTTCTTATTAAGATTTATAGATTTTTGGATTCATCTTACATTATGGTTACCATTTTGGATTTATTAGTTTTTAAAGGTGGGAAAACTAATTTTTTATACTTTTATTGATTATATGATTTGTTAATGGAAAATTTTAATTCCATAGGAATAAAAAATTCATCTTGGATATACATATATTCTAGTAAGAATTGACGTCAAAATTAATCGAAGAAAACTAAAGGATGTATTTATTCTTATGAAATGGAATATATAATGTAAGAATACTTCCATATGTTCTTTATCTTAATAGGAAAATAATAATTCAAATCTTGTTTGGGGATCTTGAATTTTTTTTATCATAATAGCTTTATTTTTTATGAATAGATGGATTTTTTCACATCTCTCTATTTTATAGTTTCGGGGTCATTATCATTATCTTGATCATTGACTTTCTTGTGATAAATATTTTCTTCCACCATCCCTCTTTTTTTTTTGAAAATTTATTTTACCCTCCATGTGTATTTTTTCACTTACCACTAATGCTCTCAAAACTAGATGTCTAGTTATGTGACATTTTTATTTTCATTCAGTATTGAAAGATGAAATTTTAATAACACTTATTACGATGTGGGTTTTCAAAAAATTTATTTTTAAATTTCAATACATTTATTATATATATAAAAAATGTGTGATGATTCAATTTATTTATGGGTTGATGAATATAAAACCCAATGACTTTAAAATAAGAATTTTATTTCTGATATCTTATACAACAGAGAACAATGATCCAAAATAAACCCCAATATTCTATTTATATTATTATGTTATATCATAGTCATTAATCTAAGGACCCAAAATTTAAAATTATATACTATATTGTCTATAGACTTGAATTAACTTTCACAAATTTTTTAGAATCATTCTAGTTTATAGTTTTATAGAATTATATCATAACTCATACACATGAGAATTATATTTTAGAATTTGGAAAATTCTATATAGAATAATTATTTCCTATAAATATAATCTTTTAAGAAAAAACAAGATTACTTTTTATGATAAATATTCATAGCTTTCATGTTTCCATCCTCTTTTACCTTACATATCCTCAAACCATATGAAAATACATATTGAAACATGGGATAAGCTCCAAAACCTTAGTAAGTGATATACAAATAAGAAATCATTTATTAAAGTGAAAATAATGAATATAGATGAAAAACCATTTCAAATAAAATATATTTTTCCCTAAAAGAGAATCATTTTTCCTTTTTAAAATTAATTATCTAGTATTTTTAAATCAAATTAATTCCATTAAAACTCATTAGTAAGAATACAAAATTCATTTAGGTTATTTGGGGTAACAATATCGTATAATCCTTATAAAACACTTATAATTGCAATAACCATACACAAGAATTGAAGAATAATTCCCTAGAGAACATAATTATCACTATATTAATTGGATCAATGACTATGAACCCTCATTATATGAGCTATAGGAATATCACCTGTTAGATAATATTGGGATCAACCCTTCATATAAGATTATCAGACTCACCCTCAGTTATATTAGGGGTTCATTGTCAAAAAATTTTTGATAGACCATATCATGTATAAAACCACGGAAAATCACTTTTAAATCCTTATGTAAGGCAATATAAGATATCAAATTATACTTTTCTATAAAAAACATATTTAATAAATAAATACTCAAAAAAAGAGAAAGACATATTTTCATTGAGAAAACATGAAATCTCGTAATTTAAAAAAGACATCAAATAATTATTTTGGTTATGGGAAAATTTATTATCATTATATATATTAAAATACATGTTTCATTATATATTTAGTGAAGAAATTCAAAAAATCCATAAAACAATACCTTTTTGAAATCCTTTATTATAATTATTTATAAAATTCATTTTAATTTTATTCTTTACAAATAAATATATTCCTAAAATAGTTTTAAAAATCTAGAAATGGAAGAGATAAATTTTTAAAATGAATCATTTTAACATTTAAAACGAGGATATTAGTTAAAAGGTCTCATTAATTGAGACTGAATCATCATTTATGTTATTTATAGTCATGAATTAAAAACTAATGTTAATTTAGTTACATTATTAATACCATTTTTAATGTTCATTGTTGTATTTATTTTTTTAGTACCACGTGACATACAATTAATTATTCATTTTACTATATTTCATATGTTTTGAGGATATTGATCACAAGAGTCTAAAATAAATTTGATAGGCTGACTATCGTAAAAAAAATATTGTTATTCCATAATCTCTATTAGAAATAATTACCAATTTAAAATATCTATTATACTTTAAAAACTAATTATAAAGGTCAATTATGAAAAATGAACTATATAACAATCAATGAGATGGTAGGTCATTCAGATGAATGAGTTACATGTTCATTTTTAAAATATCATTTTAATAATATTATAAGTTTTATATTAAATTATCATAATGATAATTTAAATTTTAATACCATATTATTTCTTAAAACATAATTACATATATATCTTCAACTTTATATGGTGTTTAAAATGGATCACATCACATCATGAAGGTGATATTCCACACATACGCATGAACGAAGATACCATTTTAAGTGAATTGAATGGTAATAATGTAAAATATACATTCTCTTATTAGAGTTATTAATATCATTAATATTAAATCCATCCAAAATTATTAACATCCATCAAATATGGTTAAAGAATATTATTAACATTGGGACGTGTAGCGGTAGTCGACCCTACAAATGAATGATAGATTCATTTCCAATTTTATCAAATATTAGATGCATATAGGGTGTGATATTAATATAAAGGAACTTATTTATATGTTATATAGTTGTGTTATTATTTAAAATTGTTCAAATAATATTTTATGTTTGTGGAAAAAAATAAAACGAAAACATGTTGTAAAAAACAATACATATTATTTCGAAAATTTCATTTTCATATCACCATAAGTCATAAAAAATAGGTATTATACCCTAAATAAGGTATCAATAAAAATTAATTGGATGTAAGAAATTTTATGTTTTATATATTGTTTTAAATAGATTTTTTTTGTTATTTAAGTAGAATTAGTGATGCCCTTTTATAGAAGTGGGGAGGTGCACATTGGAAATTTCTTAAAATACTAATTTAATATTAATTTATTTTGAAATCCATATAGATCCAAATTAATAATAATTGAATATAATATTATATTGATTATATATCCTCTCATATAATTTTTTGGAAAAAAATATATCAAATTATAAACTTTTTTTTTGTTTTATCCCCCTATTAATCATTTTCACTCTTACCACAATATGATGTTTTTTACAATATGAGGGACATGATAGTTAAAATAAATTGAAAGAAGTACCATAAATTATATTTTTTAATGTTATAACCCGTATAATCATAGTTTTGAAAATGATAGGCTTTTTAATAATTTCATATCATTTAATGATATATTTTTTCAATAAATTATAAATATTACTATTTTTAAAATTATTCATTTACATTGAAATTAATGAGAATAATATAAAAAATTATGTCTGAGTAATAATTTAATATTTCAAATTATACATCATTCATTTTGTTAATATCATTAATTTTGTTTATCTTTTAATTGAATAAATATTGTGTCCGCATTGTGAAAGCATTTAAGGTAAATATTTTTTCACTAAAATTATAATATAAATTTCCATGATAAAAAATATTTCATTTATATTAATATATAATTTTTATAATTGAAAATATAATTTGGTAATGTCCATGTTATTAATATTATAGTTATTAAAAAGAATTGTATGGAATTTTTTTATTTTTATTAAATAAATTTTATAAAGGATATAATTAATTCCAAAATAAAAAGGCAATATATTAAAATATATGATGAATATCGATGATATATCTTCATTAAAAAATTTAAGGATGTGTTTTTGATATTTTATTGTTTTTATTATTTTATTTTTTAATTTATTTTTATGACTTACCCATTACATTGGTAACAAAAATTAATATAGTTACCATTCATATTGACATAAAATAAATGGGAAGTACTTGAAATAAATAATGTTATTGATTTAAAATATGGAATAAATTTATAAATCTTCAAAATAATAAGTTGAATTATCCAATTAAAAATAAAAATGACCAAAAACACTAACTACAAATATTTTTTTGAAAATGGATTTTCAATTATAAAATGTTTTATGCTAAATTATTTTATAAATGACATTTCAAAAAACATTATTGATATTTTTTTCATAAAAATGAGATAATTAATTTTTAAATCTCATCAAAAATATGGTTTTACTATTTTTATACTTCAAAATATGAAACCAATTAGTATTTTTCAGTATTTATTGAGAAATCAATTTTATTTCAGAAAAAAAAATTAATTCTATTTTAATTTAGACAATATTAATTAAAATATTATTTTAATTTTGAAAAATTAAATTTTTATAATTTTCAAATCATCATAAAATCATATAAAAAATGAAAATTAATTTTTTTTGAAATAATTATTTTTTCATATTCAAGGAAAAATTACATAATGTTTTTATAATGAATATGTCTCTATAATGTCTAAAAAATAATATTAACAAGACAAGAAAATGATTTTTTTAACACCACCATGGTTTTAAAACTATTTATGCTATTTGGAAAATGTTTCCCCGTAATTTTTTTCTCTTATCTATAAATTGCAGATTCCATTCCATTATAATTGTTTTATACTCACATATTTTTACTTCATTAATATAGGTTTTCCAAAATACCATATCCAAGTGAATAACCATGATATAGAATAATTTCTCTCTATAATAATGAATCTATATAGTCTATCCCTTATAAAGAAAAATATATTATAACTAAAATACATCAGATCTCAAAACATGAGATGAATCTGGAACATACATTATTGACATTAAATTGAGAGAAATATTATGTACCATAGATAAAATAAGACGTAAGAAAACATTTTATGTTACTGATCCAACTTTTTTTTATGATTTTTTACAATATAATGAAACATGGAAGTAGATTCCACTATTTACCAAAAACCGATAACATTTTTTCTTGGGGATACTTCAAGAAAATAATTATTACCAACATCAAAAGAAATATATTTCTTCCAGTTTTCCACAAAACATTTATTCCTAATTAGATGTATCATCATATACTGTTGAATCATCTTTTTCTTATCAAACATTTATAAAACAAACTTTGTTACCATAATCTACATTTCTTATACTTTATCCCAACATGATACATCTTGACATTGTTATCTATATAAATCTTCAAAAGGTGTCATCTGTATACTATAATGAAAACTTTTATTATATTAAAACTCAACCAATAAATTAACATGATCCCAACAATTTTTAATATTCATTTGATATATCATAAATAATGTCTTCAATGTTTACATGTTTTTTTAGAGTATACAACATACTAACAATGAGTGGATTTATTGAAATTTATTTCAATGAACAATGACTTATGTAGATATTTCAAAAAATATATATCTAACCTGTGACCTCAATTATAAAAAAAGAGACGAATGAAAATCAATATGAATTTATGCTTGTGTTAATGTTTAGAAATATGACCTGAAGGAATTGTATCTGAAATTGGAATGAAATGCATAGATTAATTTAATCGATCAACAATAACCCAAATTTCATTATTAACTCTATAATTCATGTTCAATAATAATATGAATTCCATGGATATATATTATCATTTCCACTCTGAGACTCGAAATGGGTACATAATATCATTTTTAAATTATCATTTTACATTAACCTATTCACTAATAAAACATTTAATAATAAATTTATTAATGAATATTTTCAATCCCTCCCACCAAGAATACCCCAGATAGTCTATATTCATCATAATTTATAATGATGAACAAAAAATAGAGACCTATAAGTTTCACCAAATAATTATCCCCTCCACTAGGTATCATAAGAAACATATAGTATCATTCCAAATATCATAACATCTTTTTTTAAACATTAAATTGAGTGAAAAACCCTTCTTTACCAATTATACATTTTCTTGTATCCCATGGTCTTCATTATACATTTTTGCAATTATATTTATCAAATTAAAATACATAGAAGCATAATAGAAAAAAATTTATTATCTCATCATTGAATTCATTATGGATAAATTTCATCAAATCATTAATTGAAGGGTCATGTTCAAAATACAACATGGTTAATGCAACATTATTTTTTCGACTCAATGAATAATATACTTTGTTCAATTTTTTGGGATGATAAGTAATCTTCCAATCATATTACTTGATTAGTTGAAACAATATTCTAAGTCCCAGGTTCAATTTTTTAAGGGAATATATATTTAAATCTTTTTTTATCAATGTCAATATCAAATTGGGATCAATAAAAAATATTCCAATACATTTTTAAAGAAAAAAACAAAAAATACATTTCGAGATAATTTTTAAAATAAATTAAAAATTGAGGTTTTAGTTTACGTGATGAATAAAATGTTACCTGATCATTATGCTTGGGGAAACAAAAAATTCCACTTAAAATAAGAATTGTTATAGATATATGATCCAACATTTCTATAGGTTAATGATTAATCAATAGAATTCTCAAATATTATTTTTAGTTATTAAGAAAAAGAATCATGATATTTTTTATATATTTATATATATCCTTATCAATTTAACACAGTTAGTATACTAACAAAAATAAGCAATGTTTAAAAAAAATCTAATAACATAAAAAGCCAAGATAAATATCAATCCCTGGGACATTGATTAGTCTTGGACACTCCATAAAAAAAAAATTTTCGATAAATATTTATTCTATATTTATAAACCATATGACCAAGAAATAAAATATGTTATAACCAAAATTCAAACAAACTGAATTATTCATATAAATTCATATCAATAAATGTTTGAAAAAAATACATAGGTTTCATTCATGATTCATAGGAATTTTAGAATATACCAGAATAAATGAATTAGCACAACCATAAACATATACAAGAACACATGGAATACACTTTTCATTATATGTATATATATATGTATAACTAGTGCATTAGACAATGCAATTTTCATAACTACTAACTCATAGGTCCCTCATATATTTTGTAACATAGCCTTTACAATATCATACATATTCAGCTCCACATGATGGCACCCCAACCTGAGATCAATCATTAAAAGTATTTCACACCCTTTAGTAGATAAAAAATTATAAATATGTGGAGAATGGTACTTTTTCTTAATTTTTATGTTATTGAAGGCTCTACAATCAATACAAAGATTAATTAAAACATCATTATTTTTAACATAACTGATAGGAGAACCCCTGGTAAAGTACAAGGATGAATAAAACATTTATCTAGAAACTCATTTTATTTCTATTTAAATTATAAATGTTTTTCTTTATTCATTTGGTATGGGGTTTTTGAAACAGTATAGACATCATGTCTTAAGTCTATAGTTTACTCAACCTATCAATCCAGAATAACAGTAGAAAAATTAACAAGAAAAACATCCATATACTCTTTCAATAATGGGACATAAATAATATTTATGACCTTCTTATTTTTAAAAAATTTTGATATGTAACTTTAACATCCATATGTAATAAAATTCTCAACATCATCATAGGTTATTAAAGTTAAGAAATCATATGAAAAAATTTTCATTCCTAGTTTATCTATCATTGAATGATTAATTTAATTCCAAAACTTATTGAAAATAATATCCACCACAACCATGGATAGTTCAACAAGATTATCTTGATTGTCCATTAAAAAAAATATATGAATTATATGATAACTATTTATTGCTTTAATATTTCCATCGTTTTGATGAAAAGTTAAATAAAACATTCAGGATATAAAATTTATAGTTTTCTTGAAATTTTTTAAAAAATTAATGAATGAAGAGATAAAGAGTAAGACATGGTATTATTATAGTTCCAATAAACATGTGACATATATATCACCACTTTATTAGATGGAATTCATTAACCATTGTAGTAGAAAATGATTTTTCAACACATTTTTTCATCTGATCATCTGGATTTGCATTGTGAGTTACTATCAGTGGACACATGTCAGCATAATGACCCATCTAAATTCAAATAAAAAATCATATTGATGTATGGCTATAATTTCTCCATTAATTCATTGATCGAGTCTCTTTTTATTACAAACATAATAACTATGGACAAACATACAAACATTCTTATACTTTCAATAATTTTCTAGATTGTCCCCTGTATTTTTTTATATACTTATTATAAGATGATTTCATGTTATTTTATATGGATTAATTTGATGAATTGTTTCCTATTTATGTACATCCAAACATTTTCTTCTTATTTTCATGGAATAAATGTTTATCAATGAGCACAATTTTTACTAAATTGGAACATAAAAAAATATCACATATACTCTGAATACATGGGAAGATTATTCCATTTTATATGGTGGTGTTAATATTTAGTATATATTATTAATGTTTCTATGATGATCCTATAAAAAAATTTGGTACATACCTGGACAATTTTGAATACATTAATTCATTCAATGATACAAAATATTTAAACATTATCCACAATAACAAGAATCATTTATCCATCATATTTTGAACAACCATAGAGAAATATTTCTAAATAGTGAGATGATTAATTATGCCCAAATCTACTTAATCAAACATTATTATACATTTTTAAGTCTTAACTAAAGAGCACCATCAATCATATTTACCTCAAAATGAAAAATTAAAAGGGTTAGATGTTAATGTTACCAAAAAACCAATAATTCAAATATCTACTCCATGTAATTGATCTATACTTGGCATGAACTAGAGTTGATGTTTCACCAAATTTTAAAGGGTACTATTTTATGAAGTGATCGACTACCAAGTTATTCCTCTATGATAAACCAGTATTCTCTCAAACATGGATTCACCCACCATTTATAGCTTTTGTCAAATGATCAATTACAAAATCTAAATACTCTGTTATAAAACAATTCAATTTTTCATACTAATTTGAATATATATCATTCCCAATAATAATTCCTTATAAAAACCCAATTTTCTCTATGAGATACCATTCGAAAAAAAAATAATGGAGAAATATTGTAATATTATAATTATATATCATTTCAAATTCACAACTAAGTAAAATCCTTAATTGGTGTTCTATTCGGATAATCCTACCCCACTAATTTTCTAACCCTTTACCTAATACAATCTATAATGGCCCATCCATATTCCTTGATTATTTTGGTGTATTTAGACTAAAATTAATAAAAATTAATTTATGTGGATCATTTAAGTTTAGAGTTTTAGTTAATTTGGTCACAACTCATACACATCATAACCACATTTTAAAAAGTGTATAGTTCAATTTTTTATCCATTTTTTTACAATATAATTCTTTTGAAATGAAATATGTAATATTTTTGTGACAAATATTCCCAAAATTCAACATGACTTATTCATTTTCCATACCCATCCTTTGAACTTATGAAATTTTTTTAAAACATGGGATAAGCAAATAAGATCAATAAGTGCAGAGAAATAGGAAATTTTATTATCCAGTGAAAAACATGATTTCTTATGAACAACGTTTTATAAAAAACATATAATTTTTTTTTCTGAAAATGCAATAATTTCCTTTTTAAATGGATAATTATATTACCTTTTAAAATAAAATGATGTTAATGAAAATAAAATAGCGAAAAAATGAAATTCCTATAGATTCCTTGGGGTGTAATATTGTATAAAACCTTAAAACCCTTTGAATTGGAAAAACCATATTTACTAATTTCAATATAATATTCCAACATGCATAATAATTACCCTATTCATTAGAAAAATATCTAAGTATAACATCGTACAGTATATATCGGGAGCACCCTTAAACAATAATAGACGTAAAACAATTGGATAAGTAGTATTAGTAACATCAATAATCTATAATGGGGCTCAAAACATTTCATACAATATCAATAGTCTATATAACAAATAATACCCTTGAAAAACTCTATTAAACACATGTTGAGAAACAACATCAGATTTCAAAATATACTTCTCTCATCAAAATATATTTTCAATACCAATATACCCAAAAAAGGTAGAAAGTGTTTTCATTTTTGAAATCTTAAAATCATGTAAAGTAATCCAAATTTAAAAAAATTATTATGGAAATAGGAAAAGTCATTATTGATGTATATTTTCAAATAAATATTTATTTTAGTTAATAAATAAAATCAAACATTCCATAAAAATATTTCCTTTGAAACCCATTTAATGATAATGTTAAAAATACCATATAATTTATTTTTTTTTCATTGAAATAAATTCATAGATTTATTTTAGAAACATAGAAATGGAAGAGAATTTATTTGAAAATTTGTCATTATAACAATAAAAATTCCCATTTATATTAATGTTTTCATTACCATGACTATAAAACCCCACACACATTCATTATCATCATGAATAAAAAAAGTATGTTATGTTATTTAATTTATAAATAATGTTTTTTAATATAATTATTCACTAAATTTTATTTAAAATCATTTTAGATACAATTACATAATCATTTAAGTTTATGTTATATTTTTTCATGAAATTATGTTCACAATTTAATGTCCCGGATCCGAGGGCCACACAACGGGTTCCCCGGACCCGGTTGGTCACATGACCTCAATCACATTTCCCCAAATGTCAGATGCTGCCGACTAGCAACGAGGGCATAGGTTTGATAGTGGGGAAACTATTCCCTCTTTAGTCAAAGTGTAGCGTAGAGGAGAAAATAAAGGCATACTAAAAGTGGAAGCAGTAAACAATACTAAGAGGAAATGAACAACGAAATAGAAGTAAAATATGGCAACAATCGTATACATTTGATGACGCAACATGTACTATACTATGAATGCAGTCAAAATAGGATACACTACAATCAAATAAAATATAGTACAAGATATAAGTACCAAAATGCAAAACAAAACAACACAGTATGTACTCAGCATCATCGCAATCCTAACTTGGTCCTAGGCTCTCCTACTCCTCCACAACAATCAAGTACCAGTATGGGGACCCATTCCCTTATCCACACCTACATAAATAAAATTTTTTTGGGCCCAAGACAAGTCCCAAATAGGGTGTGAGAAATAAATCCTAGTAGGCAACGACCAAAGGCCCAATCCCAACTATCAGTGAGAATGTGCAACAGTAGTGCAATAATAAAATGCAGTAAACTAGGATACACTCAAAAGTAAACATTCATTACAGTTCCATTACCATTTTATTATTATTTAAAAATTAAATATAATTGAATTATTAGTTCACAAGACTGAGCCTCAACCGAAAATATTCTATACAGTGCCGCTGCAAAAACCACAACAGGTTATCTTGCAAGTAGAAAGTAAAACAATCCCAAGCATATGCTTTAGCTTGGTAGGTACAACATAAGAAATCACCAAAGTGAATATTCCATGTAATCAAAGTCATCATACATTCAAAAACCTTCCATCAGGAAATCCAAATAGAAACTCGCATGTGACTACCCACATGCATAACAAATATTCCCCTCTGGCGTATGAGGTGTCACCCAAAGGTACAGAAGCTACTGCCCACAGGCATGAGAAAAGTTTCCCTCATGCTAAGCGAAACACTTACCTCAAGATAAGAAAACAACCAGAACAATCACACCTCATAATTATGAAATTTATATACATTTTCTCTCATGAAAACTCAGAGCATGCTAAAAAACATATGGCATACCCACGGGTATCCTGACCAAACAGCTAGACAAGGGAAACACCCTGACGGGGTGGCCTTAGATCAATGTTGTGATCCCAAACAATAGTTTATACATAATCATTAAATTAACTATGAAATTATAGGCATTTAATAATTCAATGCCTCAGCCATACGACACCACAAACATGGGCGTGTAGCACAACGGTACACAAAAACACTCAACAGTTGGAATCAAACACCAGAACACCTACCTCAAAATCCTCGGATAGATATACATGAATGACGCCCCAGAAACACCCGAAAATGGCATAAATCTGAGATAAACTTTCATCCATTCAAACTAAAATAACTTTCCATCAGGAAATCATTGGAAGGCAACACTCTAGAAGAGCGACTAACTCACCACGTGGTTAAAATGATATCAACGTAGAAGGAATCGAAGTCCCGATATTCGGTCGTGAGATCTTCCATGATCCGGCTATCTCTCCCTGTAACACCCAAGATTTTTATGAGTAATATTTTGTTTTTTATATATCATCAAAGGAATCTTTCACTACATACTAGCTTGGCTTACATTACACGCAATCGCGACCATCCTCGATAGCTTGCGTCGTACGCAATACCGAGTTTCACTAAACAACGATATGCTATTAAAATATTATTAAAACTAGCCGTTATGAATAGTAATAACCACTTTTTGAAATTTTATAAATTTTATTTTTAAAAATGGACTTCATTTTTGGATTCAGAATACCTAAATTAGCCTAGGGTGAAATTTTGATATTTTTCTGAAAATTTTCAATTTTTGATGAATAGTGAAACCACTAAGTGGTAGGTTAAAAACTGAATTTTGCATAAAACATAATTTTACCGCTTCTGTGAATGGAATTTCAAAAATCCGACAAACGCAGTTGATATCAGTAAGTAAAATGTGGTTCAATGAGATAAAAATAATTTTTTTGGTGAATAGTAACTTTTTACTTTTTTTACCGCGGTTAATAGTAAATAGGGTAACTAAGGGTAAATATGATATTACTATTACCCTAACACATGTCCTAATTCTATTGGATAAGTGTCATTCGACCAAAAACAACCTTATGAATAAAATATGACCATTTAGGCCCACTTAGGATAGATTAGGACATTTATTATTTATTTATTTAAAGAAGGGTTAAAATAGTTAAAATCAAAGTTTAATAAGTAAATCATTTTTAATTTGGGGTTATACATAAGATAAATTCGACTATAAATATTCATTAGAAAGATAAAAAGATTTCCTACATAATGGTATTTTATTTATAATTTTTAGATATTAAATAATTTAATTTATTTATGACACAATTATGATGCAGTAATTATCTTATTTATGAAATATTGACATAATTGATGTTATAAACACCAAAATAAATGTAATTTGAGACTTTTTATGAATTACACAAATTTTATAGGTTACTATGATATATTAGTGTTGATCTAATCAACTTGGTTCGAACATATAATTCTGTTAGGACTTTCACAAAAATCATATATCAAATAGTGTCAAAATTGACACAAAATAGTTTTTAAATAAAATATTATATTATTAATTGTTATTTTATTCCTAAAAATCTAAGGATCGGAAAAAGGACTTAGATAAGGATATATATATTAATAATAAACAATTTGGGGTTCGTTTAGCATGTTATAGTATGTGTATTAACCATATAGTGAAAGAAAACAAAAAGACATGGTAAAAGTTAAATTATTTAACTTAGAGTTAAATCTAATTGATAAGGTTAAAATAATACCCTAAACTTGTCTAAATCCTATTGGTTGATAGGATTTCGACCCTTCCCCACTTTAGCATCGAAATAATACCCTTTGGAACCATTATAAACCTATTTTGACTTTAATATAAAATAATATTTTGAGATATTCCTAAGGTGCCCCTCTCCTTCCTTATAAAAGGGCTCCTCCTCCCCCTCCTCCTCACACCAATTTGAGCACTCAAGCTCGGCCAACCGCTGCCATTTTCTCCTCTCCACTTCCCTAGAATAATCCTAGAGGTCCTGGTCTTCTTCAAATACCAATCTTAGTTCCCTAAGTGGAGGATTCAAAGAGGCGTTCCAAAGAAGAGGTAATATCCATTACTGATCTTTTCAATTTCTTTCTTCTTCAACTTCTTCTTCTTTAGTTGTTTCATGATAGAGTAATAAAATAAGTATTACTTTCATTATGATATGTTATTATAAATATGAAACAACCCTAATTTACCTTCTATCCATCCTACGGAAAAAATTAAATCACCGTGCGTGCGTACGTACGTAATACCGTCTCCATGCCGTGGTGTAATCTATTTTTCCACCATCACTTTACAAGGATGGGTATAATGGTGTAATGAGTAACTATTTATGATAATTATAATGTAATATTGATACTGAAATAATATATATATACTCCAATACAGTTCCACGATCATAGGAACGATATCAGCACTCGTGCGTACGTACGGAATACTGTCTCCATGATGTGATGCGACTCGTTCTACATGATCATCATTACATAGTAATTATATAAATGAATTTAATGAATAAATATGATATATGTTACACTAATACCATTCTAGATATAAGGTATCTATAACCTTAAAATAAGAATAAGAATGTATTCGGCAAAACACGCATAAGAACAAAAGGCAATAAAGACCCAAGTAACAAGTAATAATGAAATATTACTAACAAGAAGCTAATAATATGACCATATATGATATAATATCAATATGTATGATTCTGGAATAAGTCAATAACATTATTTAAACCATTATACAGGAGCTTCGGACACGTACAAAGCAAATCGTACCTAAGGTAAGGGAAATATCACAATCTCATTTTTATCCGAGATTGTTTATTCGTAAGTATTTACTGGGGTGTATTTTATCATCCACATCCATGTTCCTTCAATATATAATATTGTTTCCATCAACTTACAATAGTTTAAATCCAATTTTACCCTTCAGTAAGTTTTTAGTAAAAGATATGAAAGGAATCGTTTGTCGTTTTTCATACGAGGTACTTTTTGACTTTTTCGACAAAAGTACGGGAAGAATGTTTTTATTATCATATACGGCATGAATGGATTTTTAAAACATTATTTCCAAGAAGATTTCTTTGCAATTTTTCAAGTTTATTTTTAATCAACTTCTTTTATTTTAAAGTCTTATGACATGTTATGAAAGGAAAATGTTTTTTTTGAAGAAGAAAGGATATTTTCCTCAAGAATGGAGTTCAAGTGTTTTATCAAAATTATTTTCCATCTAAGATAAAAAAGGGTTATGTTTTTATCCCTATTATTACATTGATTTGATCATGTTGTGATTGAATTATTTTTATGAATTCCTTTATCTTGTATGAATTGTTTTATGATGTCATGATGTTTAAGATTCCAATTTGTATTACATGGGTTATGCAATGATGTATGATTTATGATTATGTGGAACACATAAGAATGGATTCATTATAAGATGGGTGGGACCTATATATCCCTCCAATGCATTGGGTAAAGATTTTATATCTCATGAGATAGACATGGCTGGAACGGAAGGTTATATCGGTTCAGTGATACAGGACTGAAATGAGGAGTGAACTCGGTTCAGAAAGGGGCTTTGTCCACTAAGATAGTCTTTGCAATGAGTCATGACTAACAATAAAATGTTTATCCATGATTATGTGTGCATGCCACAAAGTTTAAAGTTTCATGTTATGATTATGGGGATCTCATATTCACTTCTATGATTTATTCCATGTAAAGATATTATGATCTCTTTTGCAGGTTATGATTTTCAAAAAGATATGATTTGATTTTAATTTCCTTTATTTTCCCTTGCTGAGCATTTGAGCTCACCCTTTTATGTTTTCTTTTCCCCAGGCCAGGAAGATGAATATTAAGTAAAATATGCTAAAAGGGACCCTAGATATGATGAAATAAATGGGAGACACTGTAGAAGATTTATGAACCAGTTGTTTATGTTTCCCAGTTTCTAAAGACACTATACCTATACGGTCCTTTGTGGTTTTGTCATATGTTGTAATAAGCGTGCTTTAATTTTGATGTATTAACAATGTATATAAAGTATGGGTCGTTATAGTTGGTATCAGAGGAAAGGTATAGTCAACCTTTGGAAACTAGGATGTGAAAGCCTTAGTAAGAACCCTAAGGATAAGACTAAGCATAGAACACAATCTTAGTGTTTTAGAAATGGACATGAATACCCAAGGATAAAACCTTAAGTGTGAAATTTTATCCTTGATTATGTGGCTTTCCTATTATAATTAGTGTTGCTCACACTATTCTTCTTGGTTTTAGTCAATGGCTGGAACCCGAAGGAACCGTGTTAATGCGGAATGCGATGGGCAATGAAATGATTGTCCCCCTGAGCAACCAAACGATATGGGAGCTGGAATGCAAAATCTTGTAGCCATGCTCACACAACATTCTCAAGCTATGAATCATGTAGGACTTCCAAACGAGCAATGTAAGAAGCAACATTCTGTTGAATCTTTTATGAGGCAGCGTCCACCTTCTTTCAGTGGGTCTACTGATCCATTAGTTGCTGAACAATGGATTAGTACTACTGAAAAGATATTTTCAGTTCTTCCATGTTCTAAACATGATAAAGTCATCCTAGCAGTGTATCGTTTGGAAAGAGATGCTGATCAATGGTGGAATCTTATTAAGAATACGAGGCAAAGGGATGAAATTGAGTCTATGGAATGGGATGAGTTCAAGAACTTATTTTTCAATAAGTACATCCCTCGTATTCTCCGAACAAAGATGGAGAAAGAGTTTCTTGAACTGAAGCAAAGGGATGATGAATCTGCTGGTACCTATGAAGCAAATTTTACAAGACTTGCAAGGTACGCTTCTGGTATTATTATCCAACCTGAGAGTAAGATCGATTGATTCTTTAGTGGCTTAAAACCAAGTCTTCGAAGGGCGTTAGCCATAAGGGACTTCAATAGCTACGAGGAAATCGTTCGATGTGCTCTCAAAGTCGAGATGGAGATTGGAGTAACCCATCACTCACATGGGTTTGATAAGAAGAGGAAGATGGAATTCAAAGGAAAATCTAAAGAGCACACTGAAAAGAAGATGAACTTTCCCTTATGCTCAAAGTGTGGAAAGAAACATGGAGGGAGTTGTCTTAAAGGGACAAGTAAATGTTTTAAATGTGGAAAGGAAGGTCATCGGGCATTTGAATGCCGCGATAATGGGAAGAAGATGTCTAATGATGCAAACAAAGGAAGGGATATACAGAATGAACCTACTACACTTCAATGTTTCAAGTACAAGGAGATGGGGCATTATGCCAATCAATGCCCAAATCCAAGGGTTGATGATGATGGCCGACGTCAACAAAATCTTAAGGCTAAAGACAAAGGAAATTCACATGCAATTTCTATTAGCGATGTGGAGTACAATAACGAAGTGGTGAAAGGTACACTTACCATCCACTCTAAAGTAGCAAATGTTTTATTTGATTCTGGATGCACCCACTCTTTTATTTCTGAAAAATTTTCTAATGGTATCACCGTACTACCTCAACAATTAGATGTTGAGTTAGCTGTGACAACACCTAATGGCACAACAGTCACATCAAAAGTATATAATTCTTCTCCGATCGATGTTTTTGGGAAAGTGCTTCCTGCAAATCTTGTGATCCTTCCTTTAGTGGAATTTGATGTGATTCTTGGCATGGATTGGCTTTCTCTACATGGAGCTCATATCAATTGCCAAAGAAGGTAAGTCACATTTCATATTCCAGATCAATCTACGATCTTCTATCAATGCAAGGATGAACATAACCTTCCAGTGGAAATTTCATCCATCTTATGGGTATTGATTCCACTAAATGAAGGTTATTTATCTCAAATGGTTGGTGAGAAACTCACGATTAAGAATATGCCCATTGTATGGGAGTTTGATGATGTATTTCTGGAGGAATTACCGGGTCTTCTACCAAATCGTGAAGTTGAGTTTTCAATAGAACTCGTACTGGGCGCTTTGCCAATTTCAAAGACACCTTATAGAATGGCCCCAATTGAGTTGCAGGAATTGAAGAAACAACTCCAAGAGAATCTTGATAAGGGATTCATACGCCCTAGTGCGTCACCTTGGGGAGCACCTGTTCTATTTGTTAAGAAGAAAGATGGATCAATGAGACTCTGCATTGATTATCGAGAACTTAACAAGATCACTATCAAGAACAAATATCCTCTCCCACGCATTGATGACTTATTTGACCAACTACACGGAGCTCAATACTTTTCCAAGATTGATCTTCGTTCAGGGTATCAGCAATTAAGGGTCAAATGGGAGGATATACCAAAGACGGCTTTCCGTACAAGTTATGGACACTATGAATTTATAGTGATGCCATTTGGTCTTACTAATACCCCTGCTATCTTCGTGGATCTAATGAATAGAGTCTTTTGAGACTATCTTGATCAATTTGTGGTAGTTTTTATAGATGATATTCTTTTCTATTCAAAGAGCAAGGAAGAGCATGATGATCACTTGATAATTATATTGAAGACCCTGAGAAAGGAGAAGCTTTATGCCAAATTTACCAAGTGTGAATTTTGGCTTCAAAAAGTTTCATTTTTGGGTCACATAATCTCAAAAGAGGGGATATCTGTGGATCCAGCAAAAACAGAGGTTATCGAAAGATGGTCAAGACCTACAACAGTAACTGAGATCCGAAGTTTTCATGGTTTGGCTGGATATTATCGACGTTTTGTAAAGGATTTTTCACGATTATCTAATCCACTCACCAAGTTGACTCGGAAAGGAGTTAAGTTTGTTTGGACAGAGGAATGTGAAGAGAATTTCAAGGAGTTGAAAAGAAGGTTATCCAGTGCACCTGTGCTCACACTGCCTTGCAGTGGAGAAAGGTTTGTGATCTACAGTGATGCATCCAAGACGGGATTGGGGTGTGTTCTTATGCAAAATGATATGGTGATAGATTACGCCTCACGACAGTTGAAAATCCATGAGAAAAATTACCCAACTCATTATTTAGAGTTGGCTACGGTATTCTTTGCATTAATGATTTGGAGGCATTACCTTTATGGTGAAAGGTGTGATATTTATACTGATCAGAAAAGTTTAAAGTATATTTTCACACAAAAGGAGTTTAATATGCGTCAAAGAAGATGGTTGGAGCTGATTAAGGATTACGACTGCTCAATCCATTACCACCCTGGGAAAGCAAACAAGGTGGCAGATGCATTAAGTCGACAAGACCATGCTAGTTTATCCATGATGAGGATCACAAAGGATCTAATATTTATGGATTTAAAAAGGATGGATCTTGGAATTATAATGGAAGGGGAAAATCTTATCTTTCTCAAATGAATGTTCAACCATCTATACATGCGAAGATTAAGGAGGCACAGAAAGAAGATGTCGAGTTACAAAAGAAGGTGAGAAATGTTCCTGAATTCAACCTCGATTGTGATGGGATAATAAAGTTCAGGAATCGGGTTTGTGTTCCTCCCATCCTCGAATTAAAGAAGGAGCTGCTGGATGAGGCTCATAGTTCTTCATTCTCTATTCATCCTGGAAGCACGAAGATGTATAGGGACCTGAAAGAGTACTTCTGGTGGGATGGCATGAAAAGAGATGTTGCTGAATATGTCTCTCAATGCTTGGTTTGTCAACAAGTTAAAACTGAGAGACATAAGTCTAAGGGGATGTTACAACCATTACCCATACCCGAATGGAAATGGGAAAACATCACTATGGACTTTGTCACAGGACTTCCTAAAACATCCAAAGGCAATAATGCTATCTGGGTCATAGTTGATCGTCTTACAAAGTCTGCACACTTCTTTGCTATTAGAGAGGATTTCTCTCTAGATGAGCTTGCCAGGATATATGTAAAGGAAGTGGTAAGATTGCATGGATTACCACTTTCTATTATATCTGATCGGGATCCGAGATTTACCTCGAAGTTCTGGCGAAGTCTTCAGCATACTCTGGATACATAGTTGAGTTTCAGCACTGCTTATCATCCCCAGACAGACGGTCAGTTTGAGAGAACAATTCAAACCGTAGAAGATATGTTGAGATCTTGCTCTATGGATTTCAAAGGAGGTTGGTATCAACACATACCTTTAGTGGAATTTTCTTATAATAATAGCTTTCACTCCAGTATTCAGATGGATCCTTATGAAGCTCTCTATGGAAAGAAATGCAGGACTCCTACTTGCTGGGATGAAGTTGTGGAAAGAAAGCTGTTAGGACCTGATCTCGTTGATGAAATGGCAGAAAAGGTTAGATCTATTCAACAACACATAAGAGCAGCTCAGAGTCGAAAGAAAAGTTATGCCGACAGCCGAAGAAAAGACCTAGAGTTTGAAGTGGGTGATAAAGTGTTCTTACGAATATCTCCCTGGAAGAGGGTTATGAGATTTGGAAAGAAGGGGATGTTGAGCCCTAGATATATCGGTCCTTTCGAAATACTGGATCGTGTTGGGAAGGTAGCTTACCGATTGGCGCTTCCACCGAATCTCTCTCAAGTTCACGATGTGTTCCATGTATCTCTCCTGAAAAGTACATACCTGATCCTTCACATGTACTCAACTCAGATGTTGTACCGCTGGAGCAAGATCTTTCTTATGAAGAACAGCCGATAGAGATTCTGGATCCTAGCGAAAAAGTCCTACGAAACAAGACCACTCGATTGGTGAAAGTTTTATGGAGGAACCACCAACTTGAAGAAGCTACATGGGAGCTTGAGGATATGATGAGGGAGAAGTATCCTCATCTGTTTGTTACAATGTGATGAATTTCGATGGCGAAATTATTTTTAAGGGGGGTAGAATGTAACACCCGAGATTTTTATGAGTAATATTTTGTTTTTTATATATCATCAAAGGAATCTTTCACTACATACTATCTTGGCTTACTTTACACGCAATCGCGACCTTCCTCGATAGCTTGCGTCGTACGCAATACCGAGTTTCACTAAACAACGATATGCTATTAAAATATTATTAAAACTAGCCGTTATGAATAGTAATAACCACTTTTTGAAATTTTATAAATTTTATTTTTTAAAATGGACTTCATTTTTGGATTTGGAATACCGAAATTAGCCTAGGGTAAAATTTTGGTATTATTCTGAAAACTTTCAATTTTTGATGAATAGTGAAACCACTAAGTGGTAGGTTAAAAACTGAATTTTGCATAAAACATAATTTTACCGCTTCGGTGAATGGAATTTCGAAAATACGACAGACACGGTTGATATCAGTAAGTAAAATGTGGTTCAATGAGATAAAAATAATTTTTTGGTGAATAGTAACTTTTTACTTTTTTTACCGCGGATAATAGTAAATAGGGTAACTAAGGGTAAATATGATATTACTATTACCCTAACACATGTGATAATTCTATTGGATAAGTTTAATTCGACCAAAAACAACCTTATAAATAAAATATGACCATTTAGGCCCACTTGGGTTAGATTAGGACATTTATTATTAATTTATTTAAAGAAGGATTAAAATAGTTAAAATTAAAGTTTAATAAGTAAATCATTTTTAATATGGGGTTATACATAAGATAAATTCGACTATAAATATTCATTAGAAAGATAAAAAGATTTCTTACATAATGGTATTTTATTTATAATTTTTAGATATTAAATAATTTAATTTATTTATGACACAATTATAATGCAGTAATTATGTTATTTATGAAATATTGAGATAATTGATGTTATAAACACCAAAATAAATGTAATTTGAGACTTTTTATGAATTAAAAAATTTTTACAGGTCACTATGATATATTAGTGTTTATTTAATCAACTTGGTTCGAACATATAATTCTTTTATGACTTTCACAAAAATCATATATCAAATAGTGTCAAAATTGACACAAAATAGTTTTTGAATAAAATATTATATTTTTAATTGTTATTTTATTCCTAAAAATCTAAGGTTCGGCCAAATGACTTAGATAAGGATATATATATTAATAATAAACAATTTGGGGTTCGTTTGGTATGTTATAGTAAGTGTATTAACCATATAGTGAAAGAAAACAAAAAGACATGGTAAAAGTTAAATTATTTAACTTAGAGTTAAATCTAATTGATAAGGTTAAAATAATACCCTAAACATGTCTAAATCCTATTGATTGATAGGATTTCGACCCTTCCCCACTTTAGCTTCGAAATAAGACCCTTTGGAACCATTATAAACCGATTTTGACTTTAATATAAAATAATATTTTGAGATATTCTTAAGGTGCCCCTCTCCTCCCTTATAAAAGGGCACCTCCTCCCCCTCCTCCTCACACCAATTTGAGCACTCAAGCTCGGCCAACCCCTGCCATTTTCTCCTCTCCACTTCCCTAGAATAATCCTAGAGGTCCTGGTCTTCTTCAAAGACCAATCTTAGTTCCCTAAGTGGAGGATTCAAAGAGGCGTTTCAAAGAAGATGTAATATCCATTACCGATCTTTTCAATTTCATTCTTCTTCAACTTATTCTTCTTTAGTTGTTTCATGATAAAGTAATAACATCAGTATTACTTACATACTGATATGTTATTATAAATATGAAACAAACCTAATTTACTTTCTATCCATCCTACGGATAAAATGAAATCACTGCGTGTGCGTACGTACGGAATACCATCTCCACGCTGTGGTGTAATCTATTTTTCCACCATCACTTTACAAGGATGGATATAATGGTGTAATGAGTAACTATTTATGATTATTATAAATTTATATTGATACTGAAATATTATATATATACTCCAATATAGTTCCACGATCATAGGAATGATATCATCACTCGTGCGTACGTACGGAATACCGTCTCCACAATGTGATGCAACTCGTTCTACATGATCATCATTACATAGTAGTTATATAAATGAATTGAATGAATAAATATGATATATGTTACACTAATAACATTCTGGATATAAGGTATCTATATCCTTAAAAGAAGAATAAGAATGTATTCGGCAAAACACGCATAAGAACAAAAGGCAATAAAGACCCGAGTAACAAGTAACAATGAAATATTACTAACAAGAAGCTAAGAATATGACCATATATGATATCATATCAATATGTATGATTCTTGAATAAGTCAATAACATTATTTAAACCATTATACAGGAGCTTCGGACACGTAGAAAGCAAATCGGACCTAAGGTAAGGGAAATATCACAATCTCATTTTTATCCGAGATTTTTTATTTTTAAGTATTTACTGGGGTGTATTTTATCATCCACATCCATGTTCCTTCAATATATAATATTGTTTCCATCCACTTACAATAGTTTAAATCCAATTTTACCCTTCGGTAAGTTTTTAGTAAAAGATATGAAAGGAATCTTTTGTCGTTTTTCATACGAGGTACTTTTTGACTTTTCTGACAAAAGTACGGGAAGAAGGTTTTTTTTAACTTATACGGCATGAATGGATTTTTAAAACATTATTTTCAAAAGCTTCCTTTGCAAGTTTTCAAGTTTATTTTTAATCATCTTCTTTTATTTTAAAGTCGTATGACATGTTATGAAAGGAAAAATGTTTTTTTTGAAGAAGAAATGATATTTTCCTCAAGAATGGAGTTCAAGCGTTTTATCAAAATTATTTTCCATCTAAGATAATAAAGGGTTCTGTTTTTATCCCTATTATTACATTGATTTGATCATGTTGTGATTGAATTATTTTTATGAATTCCTTTATCTTGTTTGATTTGTTTTATGATGTCATGATGTTTAAGATTCCAATTTGTATTACATGGGTTATGCAATGATGTATGATTTATGATTATGTGCACACATAAGAAAGGATTCATTATAAGATGGGTGGGACCTATATCTCCCTCCAATGCATTGGGTAAAGATTTTATATCTCATGAGATAGACATGGCTGGAACGGAAGGTTATTTCGGTTCAGTGATACAGGACTGAAACGAGGAGTGAACTCGGTTCAGAAAGGGACTCTGTCCACTAAGATAGTCTTGGCAATGAGTCATGACTAATAAGAAATGTTTTTCCATGATTATGTGTGCATGCCACAAAGTTTAAAGTTTCATGTTATGATTATGGGGATCTCATATTCACTTCTATGATTTATTCCATGTTAAGATATTATGATCTCTTTTGCAGGTTATGATTTTCAAAAAGATATGATATGATTTTAATTTCCTTTATTTTCCCTTGCTGAGCATTTGAGCTCACCCTTTTATGTTTTCTTTTCCCCAGGTCAGGAAGATAGATATTAAGTAAAATATGCTAAAAGGGACCCTAGATATGATGAAATAAATGGGAGACACTGTAGAAGATTTATGAACCAGTTGTTTATGTTTCCCAGTTTCTAAAGACACTATACCTATACGGCCCTTTGTGGTTTTGTCATATGTTGTAATAAGTGTGCTTCAATTTTGATGTATTAACAATGTATATAAAGTATGGGTCGTTATACTCCCGCACTCTAAACTAACCCACTACCTCTCTTCCAGATGAGGAGGCTAATATCCATTTATATAAAAAAATCACAACTACACGTCGTGTACTCTCAAGTACACAATGTGAAATTTTCATTTTTTTTAACATTTTCTTTAGTAGCCACTTTCCACAGCCTCACTGTTCATTTGTCGACATGATTACACGGTGTGTATTTCTGAGTACACGGCGTATACTATCATTCCACTGGTCACTACTCCCATCACCTTATTATTCACATACCTAATGATTACATGGCGTGTATATACTAAGTACAAGGTGTGTAGTCAGTTCTCCCACCCTTCATTGCAGACATGCCTACATTTCTTATGTACTCATCCAACATTGAAAAAGTACACGGTGTGTACCCAAAATTTTTGGGATTTCTCCCATTTTCCTTATTTCCTCACAAAACATAAAAGTAAAATGAAATAGAAGAAACCCGTAACTCAGGAATAAGAACCAGATACTTATAGATTAGTCCAAAATGGTAGGTGGGATGTTATCAAATAGGTCATTAATTAATCTTATATAGAATAATAATAATGATATAATTTTAATTTATATACATCCATTGTACTTTTTATACCAACAATGATTGACTGTTATGATAAATGAACTACATTATAATCATGGAGATAGCAGCATGTTTGTATTCAAGGGTAATGTTTCAATTCTATAATTATTATTACGTAACGACTATAAGATTTATTTTACATTAAAAAATGAAAATTTCTTCTGAAATAAATTTTTTTTTGATAAAAAATACTTATAAATAAAATATATTTTATGTCGTTAGAAAACTTTTATCATATCACTTTTTGATGATGTTAGTCCACCCATACACACAAACAGTGTTATCATTTTTCTATGAAACGAATGATAAGAATATAAATGATATGTTACATTTTAAAAATATTAAATATTTTATAAATATGATGTATACTTAAAATAATGTCATCAATAACACTATCTATAATAGGAAATGATGGAAAAAATTATATTAGTTTGTGTGGCGGTTGCCGCCATGAACATGAATGATTGTATCATCTAAACATTTTATTTAATAAGATATTGATGTATGTTGTGAATATAACATAAAAATTCTTAGAAATATGAAATATAATTTCTTTATCATTTAATAATAGTAAAATAATATTTTAATGTGACGTAATATGAAATGATTATAAAACATGTCATTGAAAATTATATATATTCTAAAGATTTTTTAATTAATTGCTTATGACTTAAAATACTGGTATTATTCCCAAGATTAGGGCTCTAGAACCTCATAATGGATGTTAATAAAGTATTTGGTTAGTTATTTGCAAAGCCAAATGGGTTTTATGTGTGATAAAATGAGAGTAAGTGGTTCCATTTTATAAGATAGGAGAGGGACATTTTTTAATTTGTTATATTGTTACATATATATAAATAAATTTTATTTAAAAAATGGATAAAAAAAGATAATATTTGGATCTACGATGAGTATGAGTGGAAATAATATCATCCAATAATTTTATATCAATTATATATTATAATTTTACCTTTATCTACTGTAACCAAACTGCCATTTATAATTTTCACATGAGTACAATATTTTTTACACCTTAAACGTACAGATTGTTACTATAACTGGAATTGGCCAATAAATGGATTATTTTTGATGTTTTAAACAATACAATAATAAATTTTATGATTTCTAGATTTTTATGAATTTTTTATCATTTATTAATATTTTATTATACTAATTTATCAACTTTGTCATTTTTGAACTATTCATTTACTCTGAATTTTATAACTACATGGTAAAAAATTATATTAATATAAAACCATTTAATAAATCTTTAATTTTTTTGATTATTGATAAAATTTGTTGGTTAACTTAACTCATTTCAGTAACACTATTTGTAATATTATTAGTATTTTTTATTTTATTTGTCCATTTATAGATTAATTACCGTGCCAGTATTCTGCCATCATTAATGTAAATATTTATGCACTAAAAATTAAAAATAAATTATCAGGAAGAAGATAAATCATTTTACGAACAATTAAAATTTATAACCAATCATGTCCTCTAGTAATCCTCGTGTTAAATATATTATATTTTTGAAAAACAAGAGTGTGTCAATTTTTTCATTCAACTAAATAAAATATTATGAAGGTTATAATCAGATAAAAATTTAAATAAGTAATAAAATTAGATATTTGGATGATTATGGATGTAATATACTCTCATAAAAAAATTAGGCATATTTTATGGTAATTTTCTAGACCATATCTTATTTTATGTTCAGTGAACCCATTTCCCCTTTACTATGGTAATAAAATTACTACACTTATTATTCATATTGACAAAAAAATAAAAGGGTCCAATTTAAAAAATATCGAAGACATGATTCCAAATATGGAATCAAATTTTCAATATTAAAAAAATTATAAATTTTGAAACTAAATTCATAATTAAACTAATAAACATTGGGGAAAATTACTTTTTTGAGAATTTAATTACTATGTATAATGTATTTTCTTACTAAACTAAATTCTTAATGTTATTTCAAACACCATAATAGGATTTTTATTGTTAAAATAATAAATAGAAAACTATAGAACACATAATAAGATAAATTTGAATTTAGATATATGAAACAAAAATAATTTTCAATATTTTACACTATTCATGTAAAAATAAAATTTTGAGAAAATTCATAAAAATACATGCTATGATAATTTTGTCACGAGAAATTAAATATTGAAGTTAATTTTGTGAAATTAATATTTTAAATTTTTCAATCATTGTAAAGGTATATTTTATAGAAAAATATTTTTTTAAGAAATAAATTTTTTTTATTATTACTGAGAAATTTTTTAATGTAAAGACCCAGGATTTCTATGGACATTTTTTTTCATAAATACATTGGAATTTTAAGAGTCTGTAAAAATTCATGGCACTTGATTCTGAGGCCCAGTTTTCTTGGAATCGATTTTTGAGGTTTTGTTCGGGTACATTCACTAAACGTATGAGCGGGATTTTGTAACTTTTGAATCTTTGCTCAGAATTAAAATTTGAGGGCACCGTTGAACTCGTAGCGCCAATATTCACTTAAGAAGAATTTCACTTCGATGGAAGTGAGTCGAGGATTGAAGTTAGTTTTTGGGTCTTCTTTAAAAAATAATAAAATAAAGAGAGAAAAACATTATTTTATTGAGCCGCCATGTGAGTGTTGGTGGTTAAAATCTACTCGAGAGAGTTAGAGGTGGGGCCACCACACCCTACCCTCCCATGAGAGGTTATGGTGGTGGGTCCCACCCAAACTCAACCTTCCATGTGAGGATAAATGAGGTGGGGACCTCCCGTGCTCTTAACCCCTTAAACTCCCCATTAAAGAGGAGAAAACTCTTAAGATTCACATTAATTTAGAGGAGCCTCTTCACCTCCACTAGAATTTAAATTAACCAATCCTCCATAATTAAGGGGGGTCCTACCAAATTAATTACTACATTTTGAATTGGTGCCAACTCCCCAATTAATATGTGCCAACACGCGTGAATTAATGAAGCGAAGCCTTCTAATTTTAACTCCCATTTTGAATTTCTTCTGGTTAAATAATATATTAAGTAATGTATTATTTGGCACAGTGAATTCACTTGGATGATTGAAGGGAAAACTCTCAACGAGGATCATCATCATCCAACGAAGAAATCTCGCATATGTAGAACGAAGAACACCGGAAATGATCCTTCTTCTACTTCTTCCTAGACACATATCGACACAGAATCTATTCCACGAATTTCATGAAAATTCAGGAGTGGAAGAGTGTGGCGGATGTGGTGAATGACAACTCTGTCTTCTTCCCGTGACTTCTCCATCGACGATCGACGATTAAAGGTATAGGTTTACTTTGAGTTTCTTTTACTTCACTCCATTTTGGATAATGAAGGTTTTTTAGCATTTTCTTTTAAACCATCTACTATCACCATAAATGCAGAGGATACAGGCCAACCTAACATGGCTTGACATCCTCCGTCAATTTTCATTCTTATGGCGTTCTTCGGCATGTTGATGTAAAAATGATGAGGAGATGAAGGTTGCGACGACAAAGGTTGCGCTACTGGCAGAATCCGTGAATCATGACCACCCTCCCAAATGCGGATGGGAGGAGTCGGTCTGACCTAGACTAGGTTGGGAGGAGTCGGTCTGACCGCGTTGGACCAGACCTGGGCCCACTACTGGCCGTCACATTCTTTGCCCATATCCTTGGCACCAGATGACCATTTGATGAACTGTCTATGGAGCTAGTTTTCCTGGACCATGACAGTCCCATTGAGTATACCCCACTAGAGTTTGGGATAATGTTGCGATACAATCATGTTGGATCGTACAAAAATCCAACCAGGCCCTTGGTACTAAAAATCTTTTAACTCACAGACCACGAATATGATTGACGCGCTGTCTGTTGCGTTGAGACCCCATTGACGAGGAAAACCATTGAGATACTTCTACGTGGGACTTCATGACAGTTGGAGTATCGACCTGTAGCTCATGGAGCAGACCCTCCTAGAGACGAGTGAGCGGAGTACGGAGACCTCATAGATGGAAGAGACCTGATGATTGGATGACCGATTCGACTCGGAGTGATTCAATTAGCCCGTTGTGGAGCTCCTGGTATTTGGCGACATACCCACGGTGGAGGAGTTCCTGTAAGTTGGCGGTAGACCTAGAGTACTCAAATGGAGGAGTACCTCAACAGGCTATTAGGGGGAGCGCCTGGTAGTTGGCGGTAGACCCACAGTGGGGAGATCCTCCCTCTGAGTGCGGCAGACCCACGTTACTCGATATGAGGAGTACCTTAGCAGTCCAAGGTTTGTGGGAAGGGCCTGGTTTTTGTGGCAGGCCCACTGTAATCGATAGAGGAGGAGTTATCCAACATCCGTTGTTTGTAAAATGTGAAAAAAAAATCTTGGTTGAACTGAATTAGAAACTTTTTTGTTTACCTATTAATTGAGATGAATTACTTGGTAACATAGGTATATGTATGGTAATATACCTGAGTGAAGTTATTTTTTGATTTCATACCTTGTGCTTTATCCTTGTTGGATTTTGTGAGACCTTGAGGGGCTCAGTGTCCCTACCGAGTATCATTATACTCACCCTTGCACGAGATATGTCCGCACCTCGTTGTGTTGGTTGCAGACAACATACAACGCCGACCAAGGCTGAGTGAACTAGGACTAAACGGTACCCGTAGGTGGACCACATGACGTGATGGTACACCGATGAGACAGACGAACGTGGAGTGCTATGGGGGCTATCCGTACATACCTTTTAGGTAGGATCCATGGTGGATGATCCTGGAGTCGCTTTACACCTTTCAACTATTTTATCGCTTTTCAGTTGTACTTGTACATTACAGTTGGGCTTGTATTTTCAGACCCTTTACATTTCATCACTCCTTTTTTATATATTTTTACTTAGTGTTTTTCGTCCAACTTATACTCTTTTGTGTGTTTTTATAATTCATAAAGTCAATGCCATCCCATTTTTAGGGATTTATGTCTTTGATGCTTGTCGGAAGCCCCTGGCCTTTGGAACGCGGGCTTTGGGTAGCCATGGCATGGGTCCCGAGGACGGGTCCTTACATTTGGTATCAGAGGAGTCAGTTATATAGTAGAACATAGGACTCTGATCATTATTTTCCATGAAGAAATAATGTTATGGGTACTGAGTATGGTTCTCAGATAAGGGAGTCCAGTGTTGGGGTGGCGGATGACGTATCCATAAACCAGGACCCTGAATAATGATCTTCGACTCAGTGCACGAAAACCATGATTGTGTGTGTGTTCACAAAAGTATTCATTATGTTAGCACAACCATGTCAGATCACCATGTATAACTTTTGACCGTGTCACATCTGTTCAGGATGCCTCCACACAGACATCCAGTTAGATATCCTAGAGAGTACACAATGACAGACCACCGAGCGACGAGGCTCCAGTGTGGGGACCTATATCTATGTTGGCACCTTCGGGGGTGTACTAGAAGCACCACCACCCATTGGAAAGAAGATACCACCAGCCGCACTAGCAGACGGTGCATGCCGACTGAGTGCATTGCATGAGTTCCAACGGCAGAGGCCTCTGAGGTTATGAGGCGAGACAGATTCCAAGGCAACATAGGACTGACTGGAGGTGATTGCTAGAGTTCTCTTCCAAGTTAAGGCAACCTTTGAGCAGAAAATGATCTTAGATTATAATTTTATCTAGTGAGTGACCATGGGGTTGGTCAGCATATTGCCGAGGCTTCGGTACGTGAACCGTTGCCTGAGTTTATACCTTCAAGTAGTGTGTCATCTATATCACTTCCTATTGGTTAACTGTTACAATTTCTAGGCACCGGTAGATGACACATGTAGGCTTAGTACCTTACACGTATTTCAGTATCAGATACCCCTCAGGTTCTGTGGATGTCGCGACTCATAGGCGGCAGAGGACGTGCATGAGGATGTGGCTGAGAGTTCTCTAGAGCATATACAACATTGTGAGGGCGTCACGTCAGCAGCTCAGTATTCATCGAGGCATACCGATCATTCATGAAAATCGATGAATATTAAACGATCAGTGTTTTGGGGCTCATTCTACCAATAGATGCATGTTTTAGTACATTTGAGCTAGCACCATTTCTCTAGATGCTAGAGAGAACCTTTGAGGTTGAATGTTCTTTGGATGAGCGGATACAACCAGTTTATGTTAGTAGTGGGAATGCAAGATATTAGAACTTGTCTCAGATACTTGGGTGTGCAAGAAGCTTCAGGAAGAAGATGTGACAGGGATAGATGAATCTGTAGGTCATCAGATGTGGAAGCAGATCTAGGAGAGCAGCATGAGGTGGTGTAAATTTCTACATGTTATAACAACCTACGTTTGTAGTCCATGCCAGGATCAGGGAGCTGGAAGGTAGGGTAAGTGAGTAGCTGAATTCGGTTAAGGAGTTTGAACCAAGGGCTCTATGAATGATTCAAGGTACAGTCCATTTCTACTACTAGTTGTTGTATTAATAGACATATGTACCAATCATTCTTTACTTCCATGAATCTTCTACCGGACCAAGTGTTTCTGGTTAAACCGTTGAATTATCCCTCATGTATGGAGATACCTTTGGGAGGATACTAGATAAATACACTTACGTCAATGGCATGATCTGACCCTTGAGGTGAGAGTTTCGGTTAGAACCTCTCGGTGGAAGCTTCGCGGCCCTACGATGTTAGTTTGTGTAGGGATTGAGAAACCACTATTCATACACATATTGACAGTATTATGAATAAAGGTTGTGGTTTATCTACAATGTTGGGATGTTGTTTTTCTTTAGTTGGTGAAAAAGGAATACCATGCATCATGGGATAAACTCATGCATTGGAGGGTGTATCTGATCACACAGGAGTCGGCCAAACCTTACCCTCATGGCAACATGTTTTTTGAGTTTTCAGTTCCAAAAATGAGTGACAAAACATGGGGATATCTTTTCAAAATATGTTTCTAGGGTTACCCCCCATAGGGGGAAGGATGTCTGTTTTGGCCGGATAATACCATAGGTTCATTCCAGACATCTCCATATTTTCAGCACCACTTTCAGCCTTGATGAAGAAGGGGAAACCCTTAGTGTGGTCGGAGAGATTTCAGCAGAGCTTTTAGTAGCTGAGGCAGAGGCTGACTAGTGCCCCCATCTTGAGGCTTCCATAGGAAGTCGTAGGGTACGTAGTTTACTGAGACTCATCCAGGACCAGAATCAGGTGTGTTCTGATGCTGGATCAAGCAGTGATCACATATGGTTCTCGATAGCTGAGAAAATGATGTTAGCTTGAGTTACTCCAGGATTTTGACTTAAAGATAATCCATTCTCTTGGGAAAGATAATGTTGTTGCAGATGCACTCAGCAGAAAAACTGGTATACAGCTTCTAGGCTAGGCGATATAGCATCTTTCTACCTTACAGATATCCTTTGTGGATAGAGACGGAGAATCATCTCTACACCCTCCTACAGTTACTCCCCCACTTCTTCCGTGAGTAAGTGAGGGACAACCTGGAGAAGGTTACTGCGAGACCCAACGTGCCCAAATATCTACAGGGCAGGCACCCAATGGATTTTCTGAAGGTTGGGAGCACTCCATCCTCTTTAGGAGATGTAAAATAGTACACTTGTCACTTCCTGAGTAATTATTGAGGGAGTTACACACATCCCCTTTAGGGGTGCATCCAGGAGTGTCGAAGATGTAATAGGACCTGAAAAGACAGCACTAGTGTCTAGGTATGAAGAAGGTGGTAGTGGAGTTTGTCTCTTGATGCCTCACTTGTATGCAAGTGCAGACAGAGCACCTGGTACTAGTAGGCTTGGTACAACCTTTAGTGTTCCTAGAGAGGAAGTGGTATGGGATATCCGTACACTTCGTGATGGGTATTTCACGTACATCCAGGGGACACGACTCGATTTGGGTGATCGTTGGCCCACTGACCATGTCATCCCACTTAATACAGAACAGAGAGAAGGGCTCAGTAGGGAGTTTGGGACGCCTATATGTGCAAGAGAATATGTGGCTACATGGAGTACCTTCTTCTATTGTCTCCAATCATGATGCACCTTCTGCTTCCCAGCTTTAGAAGGGGTGGCATTAGGCTTTTGGGACACAACTTCTTCTAAACACTGCCTTCCATCCTCAGACAGATTGTGAGACTGAGTGGATCATCCAGACCCTCGAGGACATTCTGCATGCTTATGTCCTCGACATTGGTTGTAGCTGGGAGGATCACTTACCTTAGGTGGAGTTTTCATAGAACAATAGCTACCACTCCACTATTGGGATGGAACCTTTCGAGGCGTTGTACGGGCGACCATGCATATCACCATTGTGATTGACTGACCCTGGGGAGTAAGCAATGGTGGGATCAGATATGGTACGAGCTACCATAGAGAATGTGCAGATCCTCTATGAGCAAAATAAGACTTCACAGTGTACGCATACGTTATATGCTGACAGGGTATTGAGACCTCTGGAGTTCGAGGATGGCGACCACTTCTTTCTACCGGTCACACCTCGACAGAGATTTTGGAGATTTGGTCGAGGTAGAAAGTTATCTACGAGGTTTATCGGACCATTCCAGGTCCTCAGCTGAGTAGGCGTGGTGGATTACCACCCGACTCTTCCACCTCATTTCCATCGGATGCACGATGTCTTCCACGCATTACAGCTTAGGAGATAAATGCACAAATCATACCACATCGTTGACCATGGAGATCTTGATGTCAACGATGGGGAGAATTTTACGGAGGTTATAGTGGAGATTGAGGATAGATAGGAGAGGGTCCTATGTGGGTGGACGATACCTCTGGTGCGCGTTCGCTGATAGCACGAAAACTCCAAGAGAGCACATGGGAGCAGGATGCTCAGATGCATGCTCAATACCCCAATTTGTTCCCATAGTTTGAGTTGTAGCTTATGCGGACATGAAGAACTGAGGTGGGGAGAATTTAAAGACCCGAGATTTTGGTGGAAAATTATTTTTCTTAAAAAATGAAAATTTTACGAGTCCGTGAAAACTTACGGTGCTTCATTTCGAGGCCCGGTGTACCCGGAATAAATTTCTGACTTTTTGTTTGGGTATGTTTTTTAAACGTACGAGCGGGATTTTATAACTTTTATATAAGTGCTCAGAATTGAAATCTTAGGGCACTATTGAACTTGTAGTGATGGTAATCACTTATGAATACTTTCAATTCAATGAAAGTGTGTCGTGAATAGAAGTTAGTTTTTGGGTATTCTTTAAAAAATAAAATTATACAGTGAGATACACATTATTTTATTGAGCCGCCATGTGAGTGATGGTGGTTAAAATCACTTCATTGGAGTTGTAGGTGGGGCCACAACACCTTATCCTCCCATGAGATTTTATGGTGGTGGGCCCCCCCAAAACTCAACCTTCCATGTGAGGATAAATGAGCCGGGGACCACCCGGGCTCTTAAGGCCTTAAAATCCCCATTACAGAGGACAAAACACTTAAGCTTCAAATAAATTTATGGGAGCCTCTTCACCTCCCCTAGCATTTAATTTTTCCAATCCTCCACAATTAAGGGGGAGCCTTCCTAATTAATTAATCTGTTTTAAATTAGTTCCAACTCTCCAATTAATACGTGTCAACACACGTGAATTAATGAGGATCAACCTATAAATTTTAATTCCCCTTTTGAATTTGTGCCAATGATATAATAGATTAAGAAATCTATTATTTGGAACAACGAATTCACTTGGGTGATTGATGGGAAAGCTCTTAAAGAGGAACCTCATCCTCCAATGAAGAACTCTCGCCAACGAATTATGAAGAACACCGATGATGATCCATTTTCAACTTCTTCCAGGACAACTACCAACATTGAATCTCTTCCACAATGGTCGTGAGAATTCGATAGTGGAAGAGTGTGGTAGACGCGATGAACAACAACCCCGTCTTCATCCTGCGACTTCACCATCAACGATGGAAGATTAATGGAAGGGTCTTTACATTGAGGTCCTTGTTCTTCCCTCCTTTTTTGGATAATGAAGGGTGTTGAGATTTGTTATTTTGATCTGTCTACTATCACCATAAATGCGGAGGATACGATAAATACTAACATGGCCTGATATCCTCCGTTAATTTTCCATCTTCTGGCATTTTTTGGCATGGCGACGTAACTACGATGAGGCAATGAAGGCGGTGATGAAAAAGGTCGTGCTACCCACTTCCTCCGTGAATGACACTACCCCTGTGGCACTACAGAGCTCTCTGTCGAACACCATTGGCCCACGCCAGCCCGAGCCGTGCCGAATCGGCCTGCCCGCCCGCCCCCCGACGGCAGCCCGCCTACCCGCGTCCTTCCGCGCGCCCTGCCCTTGGCCGGCTCAGCCTCCTATAGGCCTGCCTGCGCCCCCCACGGCCTCCCCGCAGCTTTCTCGGCCAACACATGGCCTCCCACGTGCCCCGCCGGCCTTCCTGCGGCCTACCGCGCCCTGCCGGCCTCCCTGGAACCCTCTCAGCCACCAGGACGGCCTAACCCGGCCACCGCCCTGCTCGCCCGGCCGCCCCACTGGCCTATTTGGCAGCATAACGTCGGCCTCCCTCCTGGCGCCGCTAGCCGAACCGGCTCGGTCCCCAGGCTGAGCCACCTGAACCACTCCCCATGAAGGTCTAGCTGAACTGCATGAAACGTGCCCCTTGCAGCGAATTTCAGGCCGAACTGCCCCCGCGGCCTGCTGGGCGGGGCCCAATGGACCAGGCCGAACAGAACAGGCTGGCCCGACCAATGGGTCAGGCCAGAGCCAACAGGTATGCCCTGGTCAACCCAGACCAGGTCATCCCTGACTGGGTTGGGCCGAGTCGATCCGACCGGGTTAGACCAGGACCTGGCCCACTACTGACTGTTACTTCCATTGGCCATATCATTGGAATGGTATGACCGTTTGAGGAATCATAAGTAGCAATGGTTTTCATGGAGCAAGTGGGTCCCATTGATTACACCCCACTACAGTTCGGGGTAATGTTGATATACGGTCACGTTGGAACGTACACAAATCCAACTGGACCCCTGGGACTAAAATGATTATAACTCACAAACTAGGTGTCTGATTGGCGCGTCATCTGTTGCATTGAGAACCATTTGACGAGGCGCAACATTGAGAATCTTCTACAAGAGACTTAATGATAGTTGGAGTATCGAACTATAGATCATTGAGAGGACACTCCTAGAGATGAGCGAGTGGAGTACATAGACCTAGTAGCTGACTGAGACCTGACGACTGCTTGACCGATTCGACTCAGAGTGATTTGACTATCCCAATGGGGAGCGCCTGGTAGATGGAGGCAGACCCACAATGGAGGAGTGCCTAGTAGTTGGCGGCAGACCCATGGTACTCGACAGGAGGAGTACCTCTACATGCTATTAGGGGGAGAAACTTGAAGTCGGTGGTAGACCCACAATGGGGAGCACCTCTGTGTGATCATAGCAGACCCACGATACTCGATAGGAGGAGTACCTCAAAAGTCCAAGGTTAGTGGGATGCACCTGGTTGTGGCAGCATGCCCACTATACTCGACAGAGGAGGAGGTATCCAGCAGCCGTGGTTTCGACAATGTGAATAAAAATCCTAGTTGAGCTGAGTCGGTAACTTTTTTTTACCTCATGATTGAGATGGATTACTTGATTACTTAGGTATATGTATGTGCATATTCCTATGTGAGGTTATCTGTTGATTTAATACCCTTTGGTTTATCCTTGTGGGATTTTGTGAGACATTGACGGTCTTGGGTTCCCTACTGAGTATCGTTATACTCACCCCTAAATGGGGTATGCCTGCACCTCATTGTGTTGATTGCACACGATGGACAACGCTAACCGAGGTAGAGTGGACCAGGACTGGACGGTACCAGGAGGTGGACAACACATCTTGACGGTACACAGAGGAGACAGATGGACGTGGAATGCTAGTGAGGAAATCTGTACTTACCCTTCAGGTAGGATTTTTGGTCGACGATCCATGAGCTACTTTACACCTTTCCGCTATTTTTGTCCCTTTTCAGTTATACTTGTACTTTACAGTTGGGCTTGGATTTCCAGCCCCATTACTTTTCAGAACTCCCTTTGTATATAGTTTTGCGTAATGTTTTACTTCTAGATTATACTCTATTGAGTGTGTTTATAATTTATAAAGGAAGTACCTTCCCATTTTTAGGGATTTACGCTTTGGTGCTAGTCGCCTTCCCCTGGCCTATGGAAGGCGGGCTTTGGGTAGTCACAACATGGGTCCCGAGGATGGGTCGTGACCCGTAATATTTCTATAATGAATATAACTCTATAATATCTACTTAAAAGATATTAACAAGTCAATAAAATGATTTATATTGAAATAACATATATTTTATGATTTAAATTAGTTATATTAATAGAAATAAACATTGTTTTATATTTTTTATAAATATTTTAGATATAGAAGACATATTAGTAAATAATGATACAATTTTGAGGATGTATATAAATGCAAAAGATATTAATTTCTCATCCAAAATGTTTTGATAATTTGTTTTTGCAAAATGATATAATTATTTTAAAATAAGTTAAGAATGTTTAATTTTAAAAATTATAATTTGATCTTAAATAACTATTTGATAATTATCATAGGGTTAAATTGTTATATTATTATGGAAATTATTATTTTTAGTTATTATAAAAATACTACATTTAGTGATTCTATCGTTTGTTTAAAATAAATTTAGTAATTTAAAATTTCAATAATATATTATATTTGATTCAAATTTACCATTAGTATTATTTAATTTTTATTTAATCTAATTATGTAAATTTGAATCAGCTTTATACTGGATTTTGTAATTACTTTATTTTCCTTATTAAAATGTATTCTTCTGAAATCAAATTTGAAGTGCATATTTTTTCCATTTTAATTATTTAAACTAACTGTATTGAGAAATTATTTAATTAAATTAGATAAATTTTATATCTATATATATTTTAATTGAAATTAATTACAATATGGTTAATTTTAATATAATTAATTTAAGATCATTTTATTCATGAAAATATATTTATTAGACAAATCAATTTTCAACACATTTTGAGTGTTTATTTAATGTAAAATTACGCCACATATATTAATTGAATTTGATAAAATGGGCTTAATATTTTTATAAAATATATTATTAATAGGTAATAATATCAAATTAAGTTTTTATGATGAATAGAAAAAAATTCTAATAATTTTTTCACCACAGTGAAAGGGTAAATCAGGTAATACTAGGATAACATAAAATGTTAAGTCCACCATTTTTCATGTTAATTCTTATATAGATATTTTATTTTGACACTTAAAACCTTATTCTTTATATTTAATTTTTTCTAGGACATGTTTCAATGAAATTTACTTATATAATAAATTATGTAAAGAAAATAAAAAAAGTCACACTCTTTCCATTATATATATCTTATATGATCACATAGGGAAAAAAATAAGTTGTGAATTTATATAAAAAGGTATTTAATTATAATAATTTATGTTATTGATGTTATGTTTTTTAATATTTAGTTGTTATATAATAACCTTAAATGAATATAAAATTATAAAAAAAGCGTATGAAAACTGAGGAAAACACTTGGTAAATAATAATAATTCTATTAAAATGAATTTACTTGTGAATAATATTTATTAAAAAACAATTTTAATTTTTATTATGATATATTATTGATGGTGAAAATAATTATATTATGAAAAAATTATTACCTTTATGTCTTTAAGGTCCAAATAAATGAATATTTTCACAATAAATATTAATGATATTCAATGTTAAATAATATTTTATTAATTTACTGAAAAATCATAAAATTCATTAAATATTAAAATTAGGATGCTAAACGGAGTAAAATATCTGCCCTATTATATTAAGTTTATAATTTCTCTCCTAGATGTAAATTTATACCCCTTTCAGTTTGAAAAGTTGTTACTATAATTAATATTAAAATGGGTTTGTCCGGGGGGTAACCAATAGCTAAGATTTTTTTAAAATTAAATATATATAAATCATGTGTGATATAAATATTTAAACTTTATCCTATCCAACATTTAAATATAAAACCCATTGAATTCATTTTCCTTTGGAATGACTTTATAAATTTGTATTCTTTTAGAATCTTTATATGTGTGTCCCCTCCAACAATTATAATTAAACATCAACTCTTTAGTACCCTCCGAGCATAAAAATACTTTTTGTGAAGCTAATAATTTTTGAAATAACATTCATAATTCACTAAAATTCCTCAAGATACTTTTCTTTGATAAGAAAACCCTCCCAGTAATTCTTTTGTTGTAAACTGAAAGAGGTAGTCCGAAGAAGACGTATCATTATTAACTGATTATTTATGTTTGTTTTCTTCATCCACCTTCTTCAAATGTTATTCAACCATGATGATAAAATAAAATAATTATATAAAATATAATTTAGTAATTTTATGTTTCATTAATACCATATATCCATCTCATATTCCGTCAAATATGAAATGAAACTGTCATTCATGTTTAAGGTATTGTACTACCTCACAAACCATTGTAATCTGTTTTCCATCACCATAACTCAATGATAATTTTAATAGTGTATTATATATATATATATATATCATCTAAATTCCATATTTACCATTATTTTAATTTAATGAATAATATAATTTCATTTAATTATATTAACTACAAAATGATAATGTTGTTAAAGCATACATGTGGATTACAAATTCCATGAAGCGATGTGGTTTTTTTCATAATAGAATCACATGAATGTAATATTTATGTTTATTTAAATAATGATAACTATATTTATGTTATAGATATTATTATAGAAATATATAAAATTTCATATGTTTCTTTCATCATGATTGTTGAAAATTGAAACATTACTCATGTGTAGTTCTAAATTACCATTACCATTAGTTCATCATATATAATTTTTCATAACCATATTTAATGATAAAATTTAAAAATATAATTATTTCATAAAAATTATAATAGTTTCGGAATTATTATTCTATATATGATGTAATAAGGATAACTTTTATGATAGAAAAACTACTAAATTCATTTTTGACATATGAACCAAATATCATCAAAATGTCTATTGTGAAATTAATGGATTATGTAATTAAATATAACATGGAATTGAATAAAATAAAAATGAAAAAAACATTATTATTGTAATTAATTATGAAAATAATTAACAAAATTTCATTAGTATGGATTTTATAAATGCAAGTGATAATTAGACCTGTGGTAAAGGATTATATATCATTTTATATTTATTGATGCACAGTTTAATTTGCTGCCCCTAGTTTCATTTATATGGTGTATATAATTTCATATTTACATGTATTATCATAAATCCTTCCACCTCCATAGATTTATATATATAAATTCAGATTATTTTGAACAATGGTAGTGGGATTGAATATAACCAAGCAACAAAGGGTTTCTTAACTCAATTTACATTCATTGGGCTATACATAAACTTAATTGAGTAATTATTTTGCTTTTATTTTTTTTAAATAATCATTGATTTTTTTATTATTTTCATCTAAATTTTTAACATATAATTACTTCAATTAACGAGTCTCAATTCAATGATACAATATTTATAACGGTTCTTCATCTCAAATTTTCTTATTTATGACATATATTATGGTATACACCTATATTGTTTATATGGTTTCTATACATCCCATTTAATTTTTTTAATTTATTATTACACATATTAATAGTATTTAATGTTTCATTTGATGTTATTTCGTTCATGGGGTTATGATTCAAAATTTACCAATTTGGTAAGGGGTTATTTCATAATTTAATCATTATTCAGAAATTTTAATGCTAAAGTATAAATTAGGGAAATTATTTGATAATTATATGACAAATCAAATATATGTTTTCTTATTTTATGGGTTTTTATGGATATTTAACGAATTCACTTTATTATTTTCTCTTTAAGGAATCAATATAATGATATAATGTTTTAATGAAAACCAACTTTTTTTTTCTACTTGATCCATAATTTTTTTCATTAATATCTATATTTTCTATAAAATGTTTGAAATAATTTTATTGTTATTCTGAAATTATTAATTAAATTAATTTCTACCCATTTTAATAATTTTTTTAAATGAATCAGATTATAATTTTATTAGTGAGGTAATTTTTAATTTTTCATTAAAAAGTGTAAAATGAGTGTTTTTGAAAAATACATGATCAAAAGTTTCCACCATCATATCCAACCAATTCCATTAAGTTTCCATAAAAAATTCCATAATTAATTTCAATAAAAATGAATAACCTTATATTATGTAAATCTTTGGATTTAAAAGTTATTTTCATTTTCAAAAGGGTATTTCCCTTAAGTGTGATATAAATGACCATTTATGTTATTTCTATTCATCTAGGAATGATAAATATATTTTGCATATGTCCCCTAGGTATATTTTGTTTAGACGAAATCATTAATCATTATTTGGATGCTTTTTTATAAGCATGATTAAGGGAAATATTATCATTTTATAAGCTAGTTTTTAATATAAAATTTAATTTTTATTATGAATTGAATTTTTTCATTGAATTTTTATTCTCAATTTTCTTATGAATATGTAATTCAATATATATTGTGATGGGTGGGGCCAGATATATCTTATATATTCATTAGTAGGTCTCGTGAGTCAAACATATTTTAGTTTTTGGATGGGGACTTACAATTTTAGGTTAGATGCCTTGTCAAAATGTCACAAACCAGCTGAGATACCCTAGTACAATGATTCCCGATCTAATTCTGGTATACCCTGATTTGAATAAATAATCCCCACAGGTTGGCGAATAACACCTATTATCATAAAATATATATAAATGAATAGTTTCTTCCACAAAATCATTTTTGAAAAACAAGCAACATTCTGTATTTAAACCACCCCTAAAGAGAAAAAAACCACAAGAGGGTAGATAAATCATACCAAGTTAAAATATTGACCAATTTGTTAAAAAATGTCCATTCAGATAATATCTGAAAATCACTATTCATTAAGTGGACAATAGCTCAACCATTCACCACCATTACTCCATACTCTAGTAGATCAAGTACCTCAACCACCTCCATGTTTCAGTTATCCTTTCCATTTTTATTGAATTAAATGATCTACAAACTCTTGAAGAATGACATATGGTGTGAGATAAATATCATAGTTAGGTCTTAGTAAGTTATCCAAAAATAAAATACATAACAATAAAGCCATTTATTTTTTAAATTTTATGAATTTTTTTTATTGAAAATAAAATATTTTGATCCAAAATATTATATCAAATAAATGGATAAATAATATGTCAAAACATGATTAATAATAAATTTTATTTAAACCAATATTACCTTATATATAGAATGAAGAAAATTATAAACAATGAAATTTGTAATTCTTTCCATCATTACAAATAATATTAAATCAAACTTTGCTAAAAATAAATCAAGGCAATCCCCCAAAAAAGTACATCAACAAAAAGTGAGTATAATCACCATAAAAAAGTTAATAGGATGTTACAGAATCCCCACCATAAAAACAATCTATCCCTGGAAAACATGTCAAGGGGATTTCATATGAAAATAATGAGTCATATTCTATTTTTTTAAATCCACTTGTTCTAATGTTTCATTTTAATCAAAACCATTATTCCATAGAACATGAACCAAATGTATTGTTTTCCCAAAATGAACCTTTTTCTATAAATCCAAAATCATACTAGCATGCATTGTCATGGATAAATTATGTTTTATACAATGATATTCTAATCCCAATACATAAGAAGTGTCATATATGTTCTTTCTAAGTTTCCATTCATGAAATAAAATATGCATCAACATAAAAAATGGCGGAGGTGATAACTGGTAATCAACATTTCATATAAACACAAAAATACATAAAGGACCCACAAATATTGGTCTATGTATTCCCATATTCCCAATAAATATGTTAACAAATTGAGATAGAACATTCAATATGATCAGGTCACTAGACAGAAACTATAAAGGAATACATCAATGACCAATATTGTTGTTTTACTGGATCCATGCCATCGCTATCCTCTAACTAATCAATTGAATCTTCAGAACAACATGTTGGAATAAACTTAGTCCAATCAAGGATGTGTCATTAATATAAATCTTATAATGAGGAGATCTACAAGGCCAACTATATATGTCCTCAAAAGGAGTTTAATAGATAGTATAATGGTATGTATTTAATAAGAAAACTTACTCAGTCCAAAAAAGACATTTCGAGCTCTAATGATTCATGAATGTAAGAAAGTATCATGCCCTCAGGGATATGAATATATTTTACTATCTAGATATTCTTATATGGATGATATTCTATACTCATTATAACACATTATCATATATACTCATTGAGTAATCTACAAGAAGTAAAATTAAACTATATATACTTATCAGAAAGTATAACACTTCATACACTCTAAAATATGACAATCTTTTTATTATAGAGACATCCCAAATCTTCAACATTGGTTGTATCAAGAATCTATACAGTTTGGGATTATTTGATCAATCTTTAAATAAATACCCATTAAATATTCCTCTTTTAAAGGGTACATGTCAAACCAAGCATGAAATCATTATAAATCTCATTTAACTTCTAGGTGAGCCCATGAGGGGGCTGATTCAAGGGTGATGGTTTTTGGTGTATGGGTTTAACCAATTAAAAAGTAAAAAATGATTTTTTTAGTAATAACGGATCTCAAGTATGGACACCAATATTTTCAATGAATATCATATAAAACTACAATGGAACAAGGTTTAACTGACCACTATGTTTTATGGAAACCCATATCTTATATTTTCTCACTATTATAGGAATAATTTACTAGTTTCAAAAACAATGGACACTGCCACTAGGGAATGACCACTCAGAAAGATTCTATAAATAATATATGGATTCATTAATTCTATATGAATCACCATCATGGTTCTTATCCATAATAGTATTCTCAAATAAAGATGATTTACATTATAAATTTTAATATTTTTATGTTATCCTCTTAGCCTCAAAAATGATTCTAAGGAAGGTTTTCCATTTAATTTCACTATCTTGATGATTTGTTTAATGTCTGGGTTGACTGTCTCTTCTCAAATAATCTGTAACGATATTCCCTTTACCAGGGGTGTAGGAAATACCAAAATCAAAATATTATTGGTAATCCACCCATCATATCAATTCATGGTTCAATTATTCCTCAGATAATATATAAATTAATATTTTGTGCTTAGAATAAATAGTAAAAAATTCCCTAAAAAGGTTACACCACCAACACTTTATAGAATTAATTGTATAATCGATCTCCAAATTTTGGTTTAGATTTTTCTTCTCACGTGACTAAGATTTCATGAACCATAGTCTATAATGTGATCACACTGTATAATAATTCAACCCAAACCTCAACTACATGCATCCAAAAAAAACCACATATCCTTTCCAAGCATACATGTGAGTAAAAAATTACATATATGTCAATTGGAATTTTAATTAATCAAATGAACTATAAAAATATCATATGATACTATAACATCACTCTTAATGATTGAGTAAGGTCAATGGAGAATCTAGCTTTGAGAAATGTTTGATGAAACAATAAAAATACCCCATCATGAACAAAAAGAAAAAATATATTGAAAAAATTACATCTCTTCTCCAATGTCATAATATCATTTACATTCTTAATATTGACTAAGGTACCATATTTTGATTCTACAAGTCCTATGAACAATAACTCTTGAGTCCATAAATAAAATTTTGATATATTCATGTAATTTTGGTGATCCATTATTATTTATAGAACTAATCTTAAATGAAAAACATAGTAAACTATTATTTTTCAATAACAAATAGACAGAAAAGTACAATAAATGAGTTGAGTAACTCATGGAATATCATCTTCACAAATAGCAAAGAAATATTACATAATTACGTAGACAAAAAGGAATAATAAATTTGTTATAATGATCAAATATTAACATTAATATACTATTCAAGAATGTTAGACAATATTAATATCAATTTCTAGTAACCATGCCAAATATCAATTTTCAAGAAGAACTTCACCCATTCCAATTGATCAAAAAAATTATCTACACATGTTAATGGAATCATGTTATTTACTATAACTCGTTTGTTTTGTTATTTTCATGAAATTGGGGATGTATTCCATCAGATTTCATTAGAAAATGATGTGGCATTGAAAAAGTTGAAAAGTATATAGAATAAATTATTTTTTCATAAATGACGTTGTTTATTTTTAAACTCTCTTATGTTAGTTAATGCCATATTGTATGAAACACTAGACTATGGATTAGTTCAATGTACCAATTTTTTTAAAATTACACCTTTTTTTATTGTGAAAAAGTAATATAATTAGTTGAATATACCTTGTAAACTAAATGAAAATGAATGATATCCCCACACATTGATTCCCACTATATTTAAAAAGAAAACATCATTATTACTTTTCCCAACATTAGGAAATAAGGGTAGAACCATCTCTAGCATAGGTATAATTATCCATAGGAAACATGCCACGCCGCATTGGGTTTAAAGGAAATCTACTAAAGATAATAAGAAATATAAGAATTATGATAAATCATTTAATCCATACCTAGAATAAAATAAATATTTTTTATTTTGAGAGAAATAAAATTAAAAATGTGTTGAAACTCTGATAGAGAGAAGATGAAAGAGGAAGATCAGAGATGTAAATCTATTTTAATTATAGGTATCATAGTAATATCCATAATATATGATAAAATATATTTAGAAATATACATAAATTAAAATTAAAATTCCATATGAAAAAGTGGGATGTACCAACAAAAAAAAATAGAAATAACTAAATATGTAGCTATAGTGACGATTCCTCTTAATGTAAATGACCATCAGATACTTCTTGTAGAGACTCCTCCATAGCATGAAGAATATTATATATATATTTAAGTAGATATAAAAACTTAATTATTGATGAATCTATTTGAATCAATGTTATTTTAGGATTTTATGAACTCCTAGAACAACATATAAAAGAAGAGATATGATAAAACTTTTGTATGTGACATGGCCATCCATAATAACCAAAAATCGCGGGTGCCCCCATACAAACACATTTCTTATTCCCAACCATACCAAATTGAATAAAATTCACTAGGACTCTACATGAAACTATAACAGCATATGAGATTCTTACTTTCTAGAACTATCATAAGACTCATCACACTTTATCTTTACCATAAAAGATATTATTGAACTACAACTAGGAAAAAATTGACTCCCTTCAACTCTTACATACCATCCAAAAAAACTCAACAATAAATTTTATAACTAAAAAATCATTATATGTGATATTAATCATGAAATACTATTATAATATGTTAGGTAAATAACCTATCAAAAATCATTGATCCTTTCTTTTCACATTTTCCACCATTGAAGTAGAAAACAAAAAAATATATCCACCGTTGTTATTCTGAGTCAAGGTCTTGTAATTCATCTAGATGATATGAAAATATTTACTCCAACATAACATAAAATATTCATGATAGAACTACTATATGATGAAAAACTCTGAATTCATCCACTCCAAGCCCTCATGTTTCTTCAGTGTAACCATCAAATCTCGCTTTCTCTTTCTATGCCCTTCCTGCCCGAAGTTAACGCATTTAACATTCACTGAATTTGGAATTTCAAATAACATAAAAATAATTAAATAATTCTCAACCAATCCCTAAAATATTGATTATTTTTTCAGACATATAATGCTAGTTGATTCTACAAAAGCAACTCATAATCATGATCTCTGCTTTGATCCCATCAAGGTTCCACAACTGAATGATTTAATAAAATAAATCTTTCTACGTCAAATTCAAACATCTACTTGTATGAATGATTCAATAAAACTTTAACACGAAACTCAAAAACTTCATTTCAATATCTCATATCATCAAATAAATCAAGTGAATCATTTTTTGTGATTTAAAAATAGAACATTCATGTTTAGAAAAAAACTAAATTATTAGATTAATTTATTCCCAATATATTATTTTCTCAAAACCCTTTGGTGACATAGGTATCATTATGATTTTAGATGGTTTTTCAGTGACAAAAAACTACCACCCATGTCTTGAAAATCCTATAACCTATCTTCAAGGAAAACCCAAACTACATACCAACATCAGGAAAAAGATACCCAAACCTAAACATTCCTTCAATACTAGTATGAAATTAACCCTACCAGATCCGCTGGTACACTAAAACCCAAACCAAGATTTAGATATCCTTAATGGTATTCCTAATCCTCAGTAATTTAAGATTATAACATGGAATCATATGAATCATCAGAGAGAACTGTTTTACCAAAAAATAGAAGAATATAAAACAAAAAATGTGCAGTTTTCTGAACACTCCCCAAGGAGAAAAGTACCAAAATAATATTTATAATCATTCCAATATAAAAAATAAAAGAAAGGATAATGTAAAAACCATAAATAAAATGTCTCACAGTCCGAATGAAACAAGTCGACCATGGAACCACTTGTCACCACCATTACTTGAATGTCCCACAGATCAAGAAAATGCACCACCTATACGTTGTGCATTCCATTACCATAGACTTGGCATAACAACAACTAAAAACAGATAATGTTATAAGTAGGTTTTGAGGAAACAAATCCTTATATGGTCTCACCATGTGTTCCAAAATCAATTACATTATTATTTAACGAGTTATCTTTTCATTTTAAATAATAAAGCATAGAAGAATATTTATATATATTCAAACAATTGTTTTTATATAAATGGACTATAGATATTCTATATAAGAAAATATGAATATTTTATATTAAAAATCAACAAAAATCATATTTATTGCAAAAAATATTTGTACAAATAATGAAAATTTAAATCAATTATAACATAATAAGGAACTATGTCCATATGTCCTGAGGTATGTTTGTTTTTAGATATATGAACCTCACAAAACTGAATCATCATCACGAATCAATTATGTATACACACTCGCAAATCCAATGTCCATTAAGATAATAAATCAATACCTAATCAGGTAACCCATCATTGGAAAGCATGAAAAACATGGATTATTTACTATTGTCTCCATCTACCCATTTATAAGGAGTAATATTCCTAGTGTGATTTTTGAAATTTCATACTAACTACATAGACTCACATATGATCCAATATATTTAAAAACTAGTCATTAATTCTATGGAAAATAATTTATTTAAAATCAATCCATCCCTAAAAATAAAATTAAATAATTTCATGTTCAACAGCCCTTCAAATTTCAAATCCAAATAATATGTTTTCATCAAATTCATGCCTTTTAAAATTAACATTAATTTTAATCCAATTTTTTAATGAATCAACATCATCTATTTTCATACAATAAATTTCCAATTATATACATCATTTTTTCATAATCCAACCAATAATTTCAATGCCAATGAAATTGGGCGGTTTTCAATAACAGCATTCCCTTTTTAAAACACACATAAAATCATCTGAAATCCAGGTTTTATAACCCAATTTGAATCTAAATTAAATTCAATAAAGAAATTTTGGGTTTCAATTATTTTTTATATAATTATATAACGACATCCCTTTAATTGTATGATCTAAAAAGATCCACAATGTGAAACTCTAATGAAGAATGAAGGTGAAAGTGATCAAGGAATCAATACTAGGATCAATATCCATTAAACTAATGCCTAGATACTTTAATATAATTATGTTATATCACACAATAATAAGTACATATGACAATATCAAGAGTCACTAAATTACAAGAGACCCAACTAATAAAAGTATGTCAAACATAATAAATAGTGAAATGAATTAAAAAAAAGAAAAGGATGGAGAAGTAAAATTCACCACATGAGAGCCTAAAAATACCACCGTAATGTATTAGGAATATATTTTGGTGATTAGTGATTAAACTAGGGTCTATATAATTTTAAATTTTTTTAGTGGATTACAAATCCACACACTCAAGGTTGGGTTACATAGTTAGAAGTAATTGTGTGTCCTAATTATGTTAAATTAATGGGATTACCGATGTAGTACTCAATTTGTACAAATAGTTAGTCTAATCACACACCAATATTAAAAAATATCACTGTACAAGGGTACATGGGTTTAAGGGATGTATTTACAGATTAGAAAAATCATGCATCCCCTTATAGTAGCTTGACATAGGGACCATGATTTTTTAGGCCAAACTATATGGATTCCAGTAACCATAATCTAATCGTTAACATCAACCAAAACATCCATACTTTTTGAAATAGAACTAGAATAGACACAAGATTGTCTATAAAAAAATTATATCTTATAAAATTTTATTTGAGTATTTAAATAAATATAATGAGATATTACACATGAATCCTAAATAATGAGTTTTTGATGTCCATAATTATGCATTACATCATTATAAAATTATTTATTGATGTACATGTGTCTTTTTGAATAGTTTTTATGTCCATGAAAACAATTCAAGATCATGTGAATATTTAGATGTAATTAATTGAAAAGTATTTATTTATTTCATATTAATTTTTGTGATCATGATATTGATTAAATTGAATGTGTTTTCAATTATTTACTTTTACATGATGATTTTTAATTATTTAGTAATGGTATCTTCATTAATATGAAATCATTTCAATGAATTTCATCTCAATAATAAATATGATTTATATTCCTTGGTTATATGAAATGAATTTCCAAATGATCTCATGGATATAAAATATCTATATTCTATATGTTTTATTTGTATGTTTTCAATTATAATGTGAGATTATGTTTTGAATCTAGTTATCAAAGACTTTGAATATATTTTATTATCATTGATAAATAAATAGTATCTTATGAAAATGTAATAAAGAAACCACTAGATATTGTTTATAAGGGTTTGGTCATTATAGATTTGTCTAATGGTATTCTGGTTTTATGTTAAGGCAATGTATTTTATCTAAAATATTATGTATTCAGATGATGACTAGAATTAATCATATAATGCTTCATAAATTGTGAACTGATATTTTAAATGTGAATAAAATGTTAATATTAAGGATATGTAACCAAAACTGGGTGTTATCCCAGTAAAGACGATTGTCCTATTCAAAGTCTATTCATTGTTCATATTTTGATAAGGAAACTAACTGAATGATTCTAAGTACAACCATTTAAATGTTGTCTTATGAATTCAATATATGAATCTGATCCAAAAAATTCCATTCCTGTAATGTAGGATAATGTAAATGGAATGAGTGTATGTCTATGAGAGTAGGATTGGGGTGTATGACTACAACATACAACTTTGATCTGAGTGTGCATATTTGGATCAATTTACTTAATCATATGAATTAATAGTCATATAAAACGAAAAACCAGATATTCTTTTTTTATGTTCTATATAATAGAGGCAACGATATCAATCATAGTAAATGGATTCACATACACATGGAGGGAGTTAAAAATGTGTTTAATTGATGTATATAATAAGGATAATCTCTAAGGAGAAAATACAAGAGTCTTATTGAGATATAGACACAATTGTTTTAATGAGAAATTAAATTAGAAAATATATGAACAATATATTTTTGATAATATATAATATATTTTGAGATTAAATAGTTGTTAAATATTAAATATAGAAGGTAATTACCATGATCTTATTTTAGTAAATAAAATTTCATGTGGGTACGGATTGAGATTTAGTAACTGAGTGAATGAACTCAAAAAATTCAGTGAGCTATAATTTTTAATAATTGAGATATAAAAATTTCCAGTTTTGCTCATAGATTATTTGTATATATTCAAGAGATATTTTACTGAAGAAGAAAAATAAATACCTGAGTATTAAGAAAGAAGATAATAATCCATATCATTCAATATCAAGAATTTATTTTGAGATAATAATGTTAATATTGTTCTTCTACGGTAAAAAAAATTATAGAAAATGTTATTTGTCTATTAATGGAGGAGGTCTGTCATTATAGGGTTCATAGATCATTAAGAAAATGATTATTTCCATTCATTACATGATTAATATTTTAAGATATTTGTTTTTGTTTTTTTTATATTTTTGATGTTAAAGAATAGTGGAATATATATTGTTAGGTCTAAAATGTGTTTATTTTTAAATAATTATAAAATATAGAAGAAGAATCCTTGATTTCGTGTTGGGGGAGGCGAACCAATCATGTAATGGAGTTTGAATTTTTTTAACCTTACCATATTTTATTCTTCACTATTTCATATTACGTATAGATATGAGGTGGGGCTATGATATTTTACAATGTGGATAATGAACATTAACAAGATCAAGGTGTTGAGTTATGAGAAATCATAAAAGAAGAAAATTAATAAATAACCCATTCTTTGGTTAATAATTTATTGGTAACAATAATTGATATTGTAGAAATGGTCTATGTTCCCTATAATTATTGATTAATATGATGTTTCTATGTATATAGAATCCATAATCTATGAATTTTTTAGGTGTTCATATATTCATTAGAAATGACTCTCTTAGCTTATAGAATAAGATGTTGCATTACCTCTAATATTTTATTCATAAATGTGAGGGATATTAACAATGCGGGTTTTCCACCAATTACTAAAGAAACAAATATAACAATTCTAGATAAGTGGTATATAGGATATCATAGAAATTTATAAAAAACATTCATAATTTCTATTTCAGAAATGGTTTTTAGAAATGTGATGGGATTGAAAACTGAAAAGGCAATTTCTATCAAATATAATAATTGTTATGATATAAATATCAATGTTAATGATGTCAATATTATGTTTGGAACATAATATTTTATGAATTGAATATAGGTGATTATTTTTCTATTAAAGACTAATTTTCATAGACCAATGAGATTGGAAGAAGTATAAGAGTTTTTGGTGAGAGTTTATTAGATTCTTTAATTATTATGAAACTGATGAGTAATTTAGCATATTAATTTTCCCTAAAAATAAAAACCTTATAACATAGAGAATATCTAATAGTTTGTAAGATATAAAATATTCAAACTAATTATGAAATTAAAAAAGAATGTATTTTTAATAAGATAGAAAAATTAGAGATGTCTTTTGTTATTTTGGGAAAAATAAAAGTAAAATTAGAAGATGTTTTTTAACAAAGAAAAAAAGTGATAATATGGGTGATATAGAATTTAACGAAATTTTTTATCATTTATAATGGAGTTTAAATAAGGGTACATTGAATGGAAAAATTATGAAATTACTTAAATTCATATATTTTAATAATATTTGTCATATTTACAAATATTCCCAAAATATGTGGGTTAAATGTTCCATATCTAAAGATGTGGATGAGAAATAAAAAATTAGAACAAAATTAAGAATAATAATAATAATTCTAGTATTAAAAGAATAATTTTTCTGAGTAAGAATTATAAAGAAAACATATCTTTTAGTTTTAAGGAAAAGTTCAATTTCATTACTCATGTTAATAATGGATTTTATTCCTCAACCACTAATAATGAAAAAGAATAATGGAATAAGAATTAGTAAGATATGAGTCAAAAATTAAAATCATTTCTTTCATTAATTAAAAGGATAAATATTGAAACAATAAATATACCAATTGAGAGAAAAGGTTGTTTCTTAAAATTAGAAGATGGTTTGAAAGTAGGCTCCCAATATGTATGAGATTAAGAAAAAAATTCTTATAAGAAAAATATAAGTGAATATTATTAGTGCTCTTTAAACAAAGTAATCAACCAGAGAAGAGGAATTCAGTGAGAAAAAATCTGTATAAATTATTGTTCAAAATGAGTTGAACACTGAGTGATAATATATCACTACAAATATTTATATTATTGGAAAATAGATTAATTCTCATGAAATAGTTTATTTCAAAAAGGACCAAAACCCAAAAAATAATCATTTAAATGTAAAATTTATTGTAATTAATAGTGAAAATGATATAAAATAGAATACCCGATCTAATAAAATAATGTTATTGAATGTAAATCATTCAAATTAAAGGAAGGTAAAACATTGAATGAAAATCACTAACCTTAGGAAAATGTTTTATCTTGTATTAAGATAAAAAAGTCCCAAATATATTACTTTTAATAATAGAAGATCTAATTTCAGTTTAATTTTTTATATTGTGAAAGGTATGGAAAATGTCAATTCATGTTGGATTAATATATAATTACTAGGAATAATGAAATAAAAAAGAGATAAATTTGATGAAAAATTGAGGATGAATCTTCAGAATAAGAAAAATATGGCTATAAAAATATAAAATCGATCAACTCAAAAATTATATTAATATTTGGAAGATATGTGTGGTTGGTGTATAAAATGTGGTCATAAAGATGAAGTGTGCATGTTCAGCATACCTATAAAACATACCTTTAAAAATAAATGTGATCATGATAAAAATAAATGAAAGAATGATTATGATATTATAAAACCAAGCAATGAAAATCCCAAGAATGATAAAAAAAGGTAAACTAGATTTCATGATAGTTTGACCAATGTAGTGAGGCATGGATTTAAAAATAGAGAATGTATCAATGGATGTTTTTAATTAATTGAAAATGTGGTCTACATGGTGTAAATAGAATTTAGGAGAATATTTCCACAAATATCAATATAAAAAATCATGAAAAACTATGTAAAAGGCATGAACAATCTTGTAAAATTATAAATGATTGTATCAAATCCCTACAGAACCAAGAATAGATATTGAGAAGGATGTTTTAAGTAAATGTAAATGAATTTTCCTTGACATTTTTTGTTTAGATAACAAATAATACATGAGTAATTTTTTCATGTGAAAAACATGAGAAAAAAATTCAAAATAGTGGGCCTAAAAAGTAATGAGGTATAAAAGAAAGATATTATTTGAGGAAAAACTACTAATTAGTGTTACATGTATGGAAAAAATATTTCACACATTAATCCCTGAAGTTATGTATTTCATGTTATTACATGTAAGGAATTCGGTGAGTAAATTTAGTATTGTAGACATTGGGAAACCCATATGTTGCTCTCCATGGTGTTTTTTGACTACAATAGGGAGGAGTTACTGAGTGTATCCCTTAAAGGGTGGAATAAATGTGATTATAATGTTAAAATATGAAAATTTATTTGATTATATAATATATCTAATGTTTAAATAGTTACATGAAAACTAAATAATTTTGTTTTGAATCGTAGTTACAAACATTTTATTTTGTTATACCATATATGTTTCTGAATGGGTAGAATTGTATGATAAAAATAGGGGATAAATAATTTGATTTGGGCTTTTCACATGATTATTTTTAGGTTTTTATATGTTGTATTAATTCAACAAATAATTTGATAATTATTAAATACGGGAAGCCATAAGAATAAGTTGTGGACATGTTATAACATTTAGGGAATTATATGGACAACATTATAGATTTGTGTTATATCTTTCTAGTCATCTAAAATTGGTTTTCTAAATATAAATACTTTTGATTAAAGAAAGGTTAATTTACAAAGGAATCATGTTTATTTATTTTAATAATTTTATTTTGATAAATCATGTTTTCTCAAACAAAAAATAAAGATGAAAATGTTAACTTTGGGAGTTTTAATGGATGAAATAGAATTTATAAGACACTTATATTATTTTTTCCATTTTTTCAAAAGGAGTAGATGATAAAATCCATGAAATAAACATATTTTCATTTTTCATTTTTGGTATTAATAAAATATTCAAAGGGGGATTGAATTTCCCATGTAATAATGGATTAATATTCAACGATTCAACATATATTTGTTGATTTTTTGTTATAATTGATGAATTTATATTATGTATGAAGTTATATATTGATGTTGGGAGTATTTTAAAGAATTTGTCATGTAATTTTGAATATCATCTGATTATTTATGAAATTAATAAGGTGAGTTTTATTTTAACTCATTTCATTTATAAAGGGTTACTCCATAATATTTATATTGCATAATGGTAAATAGAAAATGCACGAGGTTCCATTGAAAAATGGACTAACTACATAATGGTAACATGATATGTTGTTATTTAAACTTAATCTATGATTATAAAATTTATATATATATGTAAAACTAAATTTTAATTAGGTGTCAAAATGTAATATAGGAATTGTATTATCAATGTTAAGGTAGCCACACACTATAGGATGGTAAAATAAAAAAGAACCACTTTTTAGAGGTGATTGAATACTGGTATAATGATATCATTTCCTTACAATGGTCTACATACTGTTAATTTAGAATAAATATGTTTGGAAAGGGATAAAAGATATATATATTGAAAGGTAAATATAGAATTATAATATTAGAATAAAGGTAAATATCATATCCAAATAGGTAATCTGGACTTACTTAAAGGTAATCCCTTATCGTTCACCAGCAATATAAACCTAATTAGGGCCACCTTAATGGAATAATAGATCCACATTAGGGTAATGACGAGTTTACATGATATTATATATTCTTATAGTGAAGAGAATGTGTCTAATGATTCTTTTAGATCTATTCCTTATTTAATAAAACATTAAAGTAATTAAATTAGATTGTGATCCTTTCTTCTGTGTTTTATTAACTAGTTGAAATTATGTAGATGGAACATGAACTATATTATACCACATCAGCGAAATTAAAACACATTGTAGTCTATATATAGTGTACATTTTTAAAGTTTTTCTCTTACTAAGTCTATAACAATACAACATTTATGTTTATCATTTAGCCTAAAAATACTTCATTAAAATCATTTTACTCATTTTTTATGACTTAGTTGATTTTTAAAAGAATAAGTGTTTGATATTGAGACTAAGATGTGAGTGTATGACTTCAATGAATGATTTGGATCTAAGAATACTAAATTTGATTATATGACTTGATTATATCAAATTAAATTCATATAAAATAGAAATAAAAATATTGATTTAATTTTACACAATATAAAATAAAAGGGCCACATTTTATTGAATACATTCGTAAACATGTGTAGGGTATTATAAATTAGTTAAGTGAACCATAATTTTTAGTGAATTTAAAAATATGAAATACCATATTCTTTGAGAGATTGATATAAGGAAAGTTTAATGGAAGAATAAATCAAAAAAATTATTGATGATTTAATTAAGAGAATTTATCTAACATAAAATTATAAAGTATTTTCCATTTTTTCAATATGGAATATATTATTCACATTGATATTTTTGTGAATATATATTGTTAAGGTATATATGAAGTATTTGTGATTTATTGAGATAATTCATAGAACTCCAAGAGTTTTTATTCTAAAAAATTGATACCCTAATATATTGGTATTATCAAATGTAAAGAAATATTCTAAACGCATGTGATATTTTCCAATGAAGATGAATTTTTTCATGTGTTATTAGAATAATTAGAATAAATGCGATCATTTAGTATTTCGAGTGAGTTTTGTGGCCAAAAATCTTATAGAATTTCTTCAATAATGTATTGAAGAAAACTAGCTCATCTATATTCTCCCAAAGGTGGACCATAATAAAAAAATTCTAAATAAAAGTAGATTGCTAAATGTATTGCATTACTGAATCATTTTTATGTTGCTTTAGATTTATACAATATATTATGAATATTGGAACACAATTGGTTCTATGTTGATCAAACAATAGTATAGTATGTTTGATAAAAAAATTGAAGATACGGAAAGAATACAAGATTTATTTAAGGGTGTAGGGGATAACCAATTCTGTTTTCCAGTTAGATATTCTGGAAATAAATTTTAAATAACATGTTCTTCTAACTTCTATACTACTCATGCACATGTGATGAGTCTTTGAGTTATTTTGAGTGGATGAATAAACTTTACAAGTTTAAGAGGATGTGTAAATATAATTGTCAAATGAAGAGCATTGATTCACCCCACATAGTTGTTAATTTGGCATAATTAATCACATGTTCTACCAAAGTTGTTGACATTGATATTTCGGATTATGGAATCAGGGGATTCATGAGTTATTTTTTTGTCGCAAGGATGGTTCTAGATCATAAATATGTATAAAAATTGTGTGTAAATCTTTATCAAAGGTAGGGTATTGAGTGGAGGCCTACTCAATTTAGATTAAATAATGATCCTATATGAAACTATAAAAGTGTTATTAGTGGCGTATGAATAGTTGTGTGTGGAATTCAATTTGATATAGTTATATAACCAAAGACTCTATGTAGTTTATGTTGGGAACCAGATTAGTTCATTAATTCATTGTAGTAAAATTTAATCGGGAGTTAGTTATTTCTATATAACCCTTAACTCAACACCATGGGATGATAATACATGAGGAATTGATCATCATGTCACTCACACAAAAAATCTATATGATCCTATTATCAATAAATTTTAATTTATTATGATCTTATCTTTAATAAGATGATTCACCGTGATTTTATCCATGTATGGGTGAGTTGTTCATTGGGAAATTTAATATATATTTCAAGCATTTATTATTGATATGTCATCAATAAGTTGGTTCAAGATTCATTTTCACTTGTCATTGTAATCCATAGGATAGATATGTTAGGATAATCATATTTAAATGTTATATATATAATAATCCATTTTTGTGAATTTATTTTTGTTTCAATTACACTATAGAAGAGTTTTAATTTACATCAGTTAATGTTTATACATATATTATTCCATAAGAAGTTCTGAGGTTTATTTCTCACTAAGAAGTCAATTTTAGAATAAAATTGCACCAAAAATAAACATTTAAATCCCGAATATTTTATCATATAACATTAAAACGGTTTTATTTTAATTAAAAACTTTTCTAAAAAAAATATTTAACAAGTAACATTATGTTAAAAAAACATGATATATTAGAAAAATAATAATTTTTAAATATGATTGTTATAAACTAGTTGATAAATTATATATTACGAATGAAATTAATTAATATGTGAAATTTATATGAAGATAATACTCAACATGATTTCATTTCTAAATTATTAGTAATTATGAATCATTTTTTAAAAAAGTAATTTTATCCATTGATAATACATTTTCTTCAAAAATTATTTCTTCAAGAAAATAAAATATTATTATTTCCAAGGCTCAGAAAATTTATTTGATAAAATAGGATTATTTTTTGAAATCATCATATAAAATTTTATTTAGAGTGATAGTTTTTATATTTTTCTAGAAGATATTTATTTTTCATTAAATTGTGAAAATACAACGATTTTTTAAATTTTTATTTCTTCTAATAAATTAATTATTTTAAAACACAATTTATTATTTAATTTTTTTTTAAATTAAAATAGATATTATTTATTTATATTAATCAAAACTAATAACTTATAATCATCATTATATTTTATTTTAGAATATGTTTATTTTTTGGAAAAAATACATGATTCTAGAAAAATGTTTTAAAGGGAACAATGTTTCTCTAGTTTAACTAATTATAATAAAAAATCATGAGGATTTAATTAAATGATATTATTAGAATATATATATATATATATGTATAGATTAATTTATATTATGCTACATATGATTATTTTTCATATATAGTTAATTAGATAATTTTATGTTGGTAATATGCATTTCTTGAAAAACTGTTTTATCGATTTGTCTATGGGTTTAATTATATATTAAATTCTTCCACTTATGTAAATATAATATGAAAAAATGGATTAAATATTATTAATAATATTTATTTATATTATCTATTAATTTTCATGAAATTATTTATCATTATTAATTGTGTATATAGTACAATTTATTTACCATAGTCATTGTATGAATGGGTCTAATAGGGGTTAAACTAAAAAGATAAATTATATAATTGAAACAAATAAATTAGAATAACTAAATTATAGTAAAAATTAAATCTTATATCCTACATGGTTTTAAAATTTCACATTTTTTTATCATTTTTTCATGAGAAAACTGTGTTTTTAATTTTTAATTTTTTATATTTTAAAGTGTGTTCTCTCCCCAACTCCTAAAAGGCCACCCCTATCCTCACCTATACACATAGAAAAATAAATAATTTCAGAAAATCCCAACACAAACACATCCTTACTTCCCTTAACAAATTCTATAGCCATTTTTTTTTATCAAAAATCCATCCTAGGAATTATTTTGGTGGAACACAAATATATTTTCTAGAGAAGACATGTCATCATTAACCAAAAAAATTTATTTTATTAATTCTAACAACTCCTTAAAAAATTAATAATACATTATGATATAGTAAATAATATATTAAATATAATGAGTGTTTTTAATGTTAATATAATTACCCACGAACATATCCTCATCTCTCAAATGTACAATAAAACTTTTCATCATTTGTACAGCGGACTACCACCTTACGAACCAATTTTATTAATTATTCAATAACTTCTTATCATGGATAGATATAATGATGGAATTAATATCGATTTATAATATTTTTGAAAAAATTATACACTACGAATTTATAATATCACATATAACTTCATTATTTTCATTCTGGAGAGAATATGACAACAACTTTGTTTCTGCAGTCGACTACAACCTCATGAAACGATTTTATTAATTTGTTATTTTTTCTTTACATGTAATTTAATAAGGATTAATTATATGGATATTTATATGATATTATAAAATATAATTTTTTTGGGAAATTATATATATCTTATACAGTCTTAAAATACCATCCATGAATAAAAAATATTTTCATTGGTGTGAACCAAAGTCTATCGCCTTGCAAAGAAATTTGATTCGTTTTTATTACCTCTAAATATGGATAGTATATGAATGTTTATATAATATAATATATATATATATATATATAAATATGATATAATTTATATTATTTAATCGTAATATTAAACTTATCTACTTTCCATCATGATCATTTATAAATAGAGATTATACTCATTCATACAGAGGACCTACCGTCTCTATGATAGTAACGTAGGTCACAAATCATAAAAATATTTCATTTTTGGTAATTGAAGTAAAATTTCTGTAAAATATTATTATTATTTGATTATTATAAATCTATATATGATTAAATTATAGTCACATTTACCTTAGTAAACATTCTAATGTTATTTTTTATATACAGTTGTTTATTATTTTAATGTAATACATGAAATTAATTGTTATGTAATTCAATATGACATGGTAAAAAATAAAATGAATGTAATAATTTACATGAAAGAGTTTATATAAAAAATAATAAAAAATATATATTTATTATTTAGTAAGATAAATATCTTCTGTTATAATTCAAGTTAGAATAAAGGGGTTTTTCTAAAATATTACTTCTTAGAGACACACATTATTGAATACATCTATGTTCATTTTAATTGTGTATATAACAAACCATTGAATATTTTATCATTAATGTTTCAAAATTAATGAAATTTTATGTTAAAATTTATATAATTTACTCATTTAAGTATTGATTCAATAGACACAGAAGTGGTAATAGATTATGTTTCGATCAAATTTTATTCAGCAATTTTAATGAAACAAATTCTATTATATGAAATTATTTCAATATTTTCTAATAAATCCAATTAATTTTATTATCCTAGGGGTATTCATGAAATTTTAACTTAATTGTAAAATTGGAATCAATTTGTACTAAAATTTAATGAGAGAATGATTTAAATAAAATGTTACTTTGATTACAATTTGGTTTAAAATATTTCTTATTACATATCATTGTTTTATAATAATATTTTCAAAAATGTTTTACTATTAAAATTTGTAGTTAAATTTTATTATTACTCATTTTTTTCTTTAAATTTTTTTACAAAATTAATCTTCATTTAATTTTCAAAACATAGAAATTTTAATCTTCTATTAACAATAAGAAGGGAAAAAAATAACCTATAGGAAAAAATAGTGTTTTACAAAATCAGGAATATTTTTTTCATTAATTATGTTGTTATAATTCTAGAAGGATATATTCAAATAAATGAATTAAAATAATATTTTATAAATTTTATTTTTCAAAAGTTATTTTCAAATTTGATAGGTTATTTTCATAATTTTTTCAAAAAAAATAAGGATATTTTTATTTATAAATTAAAGAAATTTTATATTTTTAGTTATTATAAACGTTATATATATATTCCCCTCGATTTATACCAAATTTATTATACCTTACATTGATGTGGTATTACATTCATTTTTTTCCACTTCTAAAATACCTTCATTATCAAATTTATATTGATTATGATATGAGTCTATAGTGTGGTAAACTTTTTATTTCCCTAAAGGATTATTATGTTATGATTTGGATAAATTAACTAATTTTTCATGCACATATAAGAAACAAATTAAGATATGTTCACACATATAGTTCTTAAATGTATTAGGTAATTTTATAATTTTATAATATTTCATGAATGATATTACAGAGTAAACATAATACATTATGGAAGTTTTCACACCATGTGATATTTTCTAGGATGTTATCCTTAATAGATTTTTATTTTTTGTTTGGTGTTGATTTAAAATTTCTCTAACTAAATTGATTTCATGATACAATGTTCTTTAGGTTTTTCATCGATGTGATATCTCAGGTACCTTCTCTTTTTTTAAATCATGTTTTTCCTTTGACTCACATGTTATATTTCATTATCATGTTTATTACCTTACTTAATTTTTTAGCTGACCCCTTATATTATGTATTCCCCTAGTTATCCAATACTATTTTAGGAGGTGAAATTTATTAATTGATATTTTTATTGAAAATAATATAGGAATTCCATTATTTAGGTTCCTTTGATGAATTATAACATACTTTTGCATATAAAATGGGCTTCAAGATACTAATGTTGTATTAATAGATATTTATGTTAATAATCATGTAACATTATGTGAAAAATGACTGTGTTTCTATAATAACCCAGATCAATATTAGAGTGATAAATTTTTTGATAGAGGAATAATTAGAGAAAATATTAATTACATAAATAATATCTAATTGTGTAGATCATATTATCTTCTCTGATAATGTGACTTGGGGTTTGAGGCGTTGATTATTATTAGTTATTCAATAAATTTACTATAAATAAATAATATGATAACTCAAGGATAATTGATGTCTTATATTAGCTAAGAAGGAAATACAGTTCTTGAAATATCATCACTGTATGGTTATCACCAGCATGATATTCATGGGGATGTTATATAAATGGTGGTGTACATGTGTCCCCAAGAACACTGGGATTTATTATTGATTTTTTTGTCATGATGACACCCATATAGTTTTTCTGTGAGTCATGCACTATATTTTCAAGCCATATTTATATTAGATAATAGTAGTTTTGATTGTTTTAATGTTAATTTATTTATGAATTGATGATGAGTATACTAAAAATTGGACGAGGTTATTAGAATTACACTATGTTCACCACCATTATAGAATAATCTTATGGACATTATACATGAAATAATATCATTATATTATGAGGAATTATAACTTAGTGTTCAAAGATGACGTCATTATCATTAGGGTTGAAAGTTTGATGGATTGGGAGCCACACATGATGGGGTTTGTGGGTGTCCATTTCCTAGGTTAGCTAGATATTACAGGAGTTTGTGGTGTTATTCTCCAAAATTGAAACTCATTAGAGGGTTCTTTCAAGAAGTAGTCACTATTTCATTACATCATATTGTTTTATAGAATATATTGAAAAGCTAATGTTAATGTTAACAGGTACCCATATATTCTTATTTTGGAGGAAGTAGTTGAGTATGGGGTATGAAGTGATTATTAATGTTTTTGGACAGTCTATGTGATATTGGAATATTGGAAAAGAATTATTACAGATCAATGTGGTGAAGAACAGATGTCCAGAATTATTTTTTCCAAGACATGGAGTTTTTAGTAGTGGGGTTCATCTTAAATATGTAGAGAATAAATATTCTCAATGAATTATTTTTAGTATTTATGAATTATAAAAGTTTGAGTTATATATATCCTATAGAGATATAAACATTATTCCTATGTTTTGGTCAAAATTTATATGATTTTATTCTTTTGCGATTGTTTATAACCATATAAAGTGAAATATAGTTTCTGATTAACTATTCTAGATGTCTTCCACAATGATAATAGAGGAGGTTTATGTGAAATTTGTCACATTATTGTTAGATTATATTGGGGAATGAGATATTTATAGAATCAATTGATGTCTCTATCCCATTAACATCTTCACTAGGTGAAGGTCGCTCAGTTAGAGATATCAGTTATAATATAGTGCATGAAAAAATTACCTTAAATAATTCACCATATGGAATAATGAATTATTGGGATATTTTCATCCACTTTGAGGGGTAAACAATAATTCCAATTGAAATGAATGAAGATATATATAGAAATTTTTTCACATCCACGTTATTGATGCATCTATGTATGAAAAAGTTTCTATATGATCTCAACCATTAGATTTAGTGTTGAGACATAATTAGATTACAAATGATTTTATACCGCAGTTCTTAACCGGATGATATATGATGGTTATGAAGTAGGTTCTCACATGATTTAGACAATCAATATTGGTTCCTATGTAGAGTTGAAAAAACTTATCGATGTGTTTTAGGAGTATAGATCTTTGATCAGAGAAATGTTAAGATGGTATCAGGGTGATCATTGTTCAATAGTCAAAGTCAGCTAATTTCCTCCCCGTGTATGATTAAATCCCAATATAAAATTTGAGAAATATTTATAGAGATGGGATTACATTATTATGTTAGACACATTCATCAATTAACTCAATTAGTGAATCTAGATTGACATATTAATTGTTCAATAAATATTAAAAGGATTTTAGTATACAAAATTATATGATAATGAATTTCTATCCATGATAAATAATTAGATTTAATAGACTATTCATGTTTATGACGTCATAATTTTGGATCGTATGGTGTTTTTTGTGGCAGTTGGGATGATCACATACCATTTCTAGAATTTTCACAGAATAATAGTTACCTCTCCACCATCAATATGTTACATTAAAATGATATATATTATAGATACTATATGGAATATTTATGATTGAAATAAGATATCCAATCATCTATTATGGATCCATATTTTATGGGTTTTTTTCTTGAGAAGGTGCAGGTGATCCATGATCACTTATAGATGAACTAGGTATATTAGAATTTGTAAATGTATTGATCACAAATACACATGGATACTGATTATTGAGGCCACATATACATGAATGTGACATCATGAAATTGTATAAGAATATTTGGATATGGAATTAAGTTATTATCATGATTAATTATACCATTTGATATTCAAATTCATGTAGGCATGATTTATTATCTCCTAGGTTTTCCCACATATATGGACTATGTGAATAATTTTTTATAAATTATTGAAGAAGAAATGTGGATATGATTTATGATAGCTATCTAATGGAGGTGTGTGGTATTTCGAGGATGATAATAACTTTATGGTGTACATGGTATTGATCGAGGATCAATAGAACAATAACCTTCTTGTGAGAGTAATTCAATTTTTTAATTTTATATGGATGGATTAGAATTTTTCAAAGAGGAAATGGGAGATTGAGAATCTTATATAGGATTATTACAACCACCTCTTTGTGTGAGTTTTTATTATTAATAATCAAATCATTAAAGGTGGGGGATAATGCAATGATCATGATTTTTTTAATAAATCCCTTTGAATGTTTTAAATAATTTTATCAATGGTTATCACGAAGTATGTTCATATTTTTGAAATAAAATATCCCAGTGTTTTACCCATTCCCTTGAGGAGATATGTCACATGGCATCATGTGAGATCCATTTTCACTAGAGGGTTACAAAGTGAAAAGTGTTCTATTGATATTTATTGAAGGGATATTTATGGTTAAATGTTCCATTGAACCAAATTGTCCATAAATGAACTTTTTAGTTATAATTAAAAGATAAAAACATGAATATAAAGTCAATATTCTAAAAATTACATCCAAACAAGACTAAAATTATCACAAATATATAAAATACTAAAAAACATGCCTAAATTTATCAAAAATCCTAAAAATATAATACACATGACTCATAAAATATTATATTAATGGTAAAATTTAAATAAATTATAATGTTAAAAATTGACAAGCCACATCATATGAATCCTAAAGCTTATGTAAAAAAGATCAAAAGTGATATCCGATATGTTTTATCTTCTATATAGGATTATTGACATTATTTAAAATGTTATGCAATTAATCAGGTTTCAATGAGGTGTGCACATTCAGTGACTGAGTATTTATCCCTCAGTAAAATCCTTGAAACACTATGAGAATAATGAATTTGTTTCCATATATATATATAACGTACATCTAAAACTTTTTAATTATTGTTTTTTTAGAAAATAAGAAAAGTGTTGGTAAAAAATATCAATTGAGTAACCATATGAATTTCATGGAGTTAAATTACAATTGATCAAATAACATAACCTATATATAACCATATTAAATGAAATTTCATAATAGAATCATTTATTATAGAAAAAATATATCATGGCCATTATTGGGGATTCCATATCTTAGTAATATGAATATCTATCCCCTTGGGGATAATTTTTATACGTAATATCATATCACAAATCTAAAATAAAATTTAAAATAATTCCATATCAATGAATATCATATATTGGCTCACCATAGGCAACTTTTAGGTGTCTAATTTCATGACTCATTCATCACACAAAAATTATAATTGATAATTTTCTCATTCATAACATTAAAGCCATTACAAAATATCAATTTCTTCCCATAGCTCTCTTTTTTCACATTTTAAACACTTTGAAAACTATTAGAAATGTAAAACAATTACCATGATCATATCTGTCGTTTAAGAAAAAATTTCAAGCATATAATAATACATTATGTTACACCATTTAGGTCCATTAAACATATAATTCAACATAAGGTTATTTAAGTTTAATTTTTGAAAATTATTTCACTTTCTAACCTGTTGAAAATATATCTATATCATCCAATCATACCTTTATGAAATTGGGAAGGAACAAAAATATAAAATCCATATTTCTGTCACATGAGAACATTTCACTGGTAAGGAATCATTTGGGTTTTTTTATCAGTTTTACATTTACATTATCCAATATATACATAATTCCCATTATTTCATACATGTTCATATGGAATTACTTGCCCACACATGGACTTCTAGAACATAAATTTATCTTTCCTAATTTTTTTTATGGTTTAACACATTTCGTTTAACAACCCAAGGTTTCATACTACATTATCTTTTTAATGTACTTCAATATCATGCACCTCATATGACACCGAGTTCGAGCACACGATGACTTAACAAACTAGCCGTTCAAAAGAAGTTATGAATATTATTAAATGAATTTTAATTTTATATATTCCATATAATTTTATGATCCACATTATGTGTTTCTTAGACATAATATAAGAACACATTCATTTTTCAGATAAAGGAAGTATTTTTAAAAAAATGCAATTTTACAGCCTTTTAATGGTGAACACTTTTTAAATATAATATTTGACACTTTTATATATACAATTTGACGAAATAAACTTTTTCATTAGAATAGGGACATAAAAATTGTGTTTCAATAATTTTTTGGGGTTTTTCTGATAACATTCATATTTGGGTGAATAGTAAAAATTACAAATTTTTAATTTAAAACAACTTTTTTTAATAAAAATAATTTATATTGTTAAATTATAAAATTGAATGGTTCAGAAATATAATTAGATTATATTTTTACCATTTAATCCAATTTTTTTTCATTTTAATTAATTTTACATTGAAATTATACATAAACAATTGTCAATCTTTTGATAGTTATTGTTTCCTAAAAACACGCTATTTGTTTTGACAAGGGAATTTAATTTTAAACTAATTAATGCAACTATTATGTTTTGAATTTGGTAAAATAGACTTTATTTTTAAATTTGTAATATAAAATATATAATAGGAATTTTTTTTTGTATTTTTCTTAAAAACATCAATTTTTGATGAATAGTAAAACTACTTAGTTGTAGTTAAAAAACTTAATTTTTTCATTTAAATAAAATTTTACAGCTTTTTTGAATTGAATTTCTAAAATACAACATACATGGTTGTTATTAGTAAGTAAAATGTGGTTCAATAAGATGAAAATAATTTTTGGTGAATAGAAACTTTTGACTTTTATTTATCACGATTAAATGTAAACATGGTAATTAAAGGTAAAAAAAATATAATAATAATACAAAATTACATTAAAACATGTCTTAAACTTATTGGATGTGTGATGGACGACCATGGGAATCCTTGGGTCGATTTTGGGACCCCATTGAGCCACATAACATTTATAATGGAACTTTATTTTTATTATCCCATTGTAAAGACAAAAATGACATTAAAAAATATATTTTAATATATCAATTTTAAATGGGATTATATAATTCATATTATTGACTATAAATATTAATTGGAAACCTAAAAATATTTCCTACATTATCGTATTTTTTTATAATTTTCAGAGTTCATATAAATTAAATTATTTATGACACAATAATGATGCAGTATTAACAACATTAACAAATTATTTAAATAAATATGATTATTAATATAAAAAAAATATCAAAAACCTATGAAATTATATTTGGATTATTTTATTTCAAACATGATTCATCCAATATTCTACTTTAATGAGATTTATACATTTTTAAATCGAATATATGTTTATAATAAAATATCATTTTCGAACATTCCAATAAATCCCTCCTCTCCCTTATAAAAGGACACCACTTATATCGCATTCCTCACACCTCTCAAGCCCCTTTTCTCATCCATCCCATTTCCATGTATGCTCTAAAGATCTCTATCTTCTAACTAGAAGCCTTACCTTAGGCATAAGTCACTTCAACAAGTCCTTTTGGTCCAAACCAAAGGGAGTTACCCAAATTAAAGGTAATGGTGTCTCTTAAATTCATTTCTCTTGTTTTACTTCTCCACCCCCTAAACACTTTTTATTACGTTATATTATTACAAAAACAGTATCCTAAAAAACTAGGATTTTTTATGAGAATTATTTTTAATACACATATACACACCTCTATCTAATGGGTAATGAACACATTGTTTCTGTGGATGGAAAACTAACGCCTCACCAAATGATGATTGTTCAATTATCTCATACCGCATCTCATGATGGCCATTATGATGGAACTATAATTACAAATGATATATATTACGTTTATGTTTTCTCTATGATTCTGTATTATTAAATTATATCATACCTTTATGGTTTCCATTATGGGTAAACATTAAAATTACATTTGAGGAAGTGCAGACTACTGCCCCACTCAAAGTGATAAGACTCGTTAATGAATTATGTGAGACATATAAAGGATATAGTTAATTATATTATATATGATATTATACTGGAATTATAATATACCTATTTATCATTATGTTTTAATTCCATTAAAATAATAAATTGAAATGAAAGTAGTGTTCATGCGTACGTACGACTTACCGTATCCATGAACGGTGCATTTCATTTATTATCTCCCAATGTTATGTACTATTATAAATAAGAATATATACTAGATATAATATATATATATATATATATGACATATAAATCATGTATATCATTCTTGATATAATGGAATTTTGACCACATGGACAAATTGTAATTATAAAAAGTTCATTTTTTACTCATGTTCCGAACATCGATAAAATATCCAATATGAACTAAAATATTTAAATAATTGTTATAGAAAAGTAAAAATTGATATAAAAGGAATAATAAACTTGAAAAATATTCTTATTCAACGAAAAATTAACTTATGTTTATTATTCAGGATGAACAAGGAACATTCAAGAGAAGACAAACTTGAGGTATGGGGTGTCTTATCTAACTTTTAATTCCGTGAGATTTACATTGTTCACCACTTATTTATTTCATGAGGTGTATTTTGTAATTCCATTTGATATATATAATCACGAATATCTTTATAGTCATGGTATTCTATGATTTATTTGGTTGTTAGTAACTTTTGGTCATACGACACGATTGATTACAACATAGTTTTCATCTCACTTCCTATTTCCATGATATTCATACGATATTGCCACTATTTCCTTATATGTGGTGTTTGTAATACCAATGATTTTATTACTTATTTAATATAAATTAATTTCTTGTTATTTAAACCTTTATGATATGATCCTTTTTTCATGGGGTCTTGGTGTTACAGTTGGTATCATAGGATGTTTAGTACAAATCGTGGAAACTATATTTTGATAAAAACTGATTAGAGAACATTACCCTTAGATAGACTTTAAGGATTAATATAGAAGCACTTCCTAGAATTTTGGCAAGGTAGAGATTTTTTTTTCAAAAAATACATCCCTATGTGGATATGAGAAGGTAGAGGCAGCTCTGGCACAAATGTAAATATGAGTGAAAACACCAACAAGGAGTTTCAGGATTGACTGAGGGTATCCTGGTACATGAAAACGGGCTTGATGCACTATTGGTTACAAAAATCTTGAAGGATATTCTTAGGATAATTTAAATTTTCATTACAAACTGAATTGATGGATTTTAATATAGGTTGTGAATAATTGACCTTAGATAATCTTAATGTGTTTCAAATTGAAAACATAGTGTCCTGATATTCTCAAAAATTATTTTTATTATTATTACTCAAAAAAGGGTTTCCGGTTTTAGTTAATGGCTGGATTCAAAGGAAGTCATAGTAACATTTTGCATGATGTACAAGGTGGTAATTGTGTTGGAAATGAGCCAAAAAATGGAATGCTGATAGGAGTAAAAGAAATTGTGTTTATGCCTAATTAGTTTTACAAAATTATGATCAACAACATATATATTAACCAACCCCCTGAATCAATAAAGAAGTGAAATGCGATGAATGATAAGATCTCCAATGGTGGAGACTACGGTGAAAAAAACGTCAATTCCCATCATGAAGGAAATGTGGAAGGCAACACCTAGAAATGTGTCTCAATGGAACTATGAAATGATTTATGTGTGGGAAAGACGGAATAATGTATGGAATTGTCAAGGAAAAATGAAGAGTACTATGGTTGAAAATTAAAATGGTCTCAATAACCCATTTACAGTCATTTTCCATAAATGTAGGGAACCTGGATGTTGCACTAGTGAATGCCCTATTCTATAGGATATCCTCATGGTCAAAGAAGATTATTTTTGGAAATAATTGGTTAACAAAATGTTTAAATGTATTAGTGCTCTTTGTTGATGGGATTACATAGGAATAACTTTCTCTTGTATGTTTAACCATATAGTTTTTCATGTGAAAATGATATTTGAGGTATAATTATATTTTCTCTTGTGGATATAGTTTTAAATAATCATTTTGTTTTGTATAATCCTTGAATTTGAAGCAATTACAGGTAATTGAATTTTGGGATGAAAATGCAAGGTATGATATAACATTTGTGGATAAATTATGTTATGTTAATTTTTAGGAATTTATCTCATTTTTGTAATTTAATAAAATAGAGTTTTTGAAAAAGTAAAACACAGAGACCATGTGAAAAATCATCGCATCGAACAAAGCTCTGAGAATCAAACCCACAACCTGAGTGCGATTGGAATTTATCGCATACCACTAGACTACATGATGTACCTAGTTAGTGTTACTAATTATTATAATTTAAATGATTTTATTGTGTTGATTTGGGAAATTATGCTTTATCAAATGGATATTCTTAGTTTAGGAAAATTATTTTGTGATTAAGTGATAAATATTATATTGGAAGATGTTTGCTCTGTTGTAAACACTATATGCCTAATGAAAATAAGATGCTATGGGATTTCATTTGAAGATTAATGGAGGATATTTTTCAATTTTTATTATTTTGGATTTATAGATATTTTTTTTATTTATGGAAATTATTAACCTATCATAGAGAATATGTTATTAAGTTAATTACTTTTAAGTATGCGACTTTAAGAGTAGTTGATGTTATTTGGTGATACAATTTAATGTGGTAGACAATGTAATCAAATTATTCTTGGTTTTGGTTTTGAATCATAGTTAGGATTATATATAAGGATTTTGTGTACAATTGTTCATTGAATGTTTTTTTGAACATTGGGTATTGTTTTTTTAAATTTTGGAGATTAAGAGTTTCATTTCTTTTAAAAAGGATTTTCCAATCTGGGGATCTTATGATCATGTAATAAACATTTGGGTATTGGATAATGATTATTGAAAAGGTAAATATATAGATCATTCTTTTTTGGATTATTTGATTCTCTATAAGTTGATTTAAGGGATTTAGGTGTAACCATGTCATCTTTAAAACTCATCGTTTGGAGAAAAGATGAGTTTGTGGTAGAAATTTATTAATGGATGAAACTCCACTTATAAAGTAAGTATATCTACTTTTAATCTTAGTCAATATCATATATAAATTCATAAGCATTATGAAAAAGAACTTAAAACAAAAATGTTGTTTGTTTACTTTTCCTACTGGGTAATCAAAAACCATTAAACCCATCACATGTTTATGGATTTCAGATTGTTATATTCTGTTAATAATATTCTCGATCACTCTCTATCAGAACATGATGATATTTTTTTCTCTTACATATCCATGTTATCCTACATGGAACCCTTGTATGTGTTATTTTAGGTAACCTTCATACTTACCTATATATATTTTAAAAAAGAGGCCTCATTAATCCATTTTCAATGGGGGATTTCAAATAAGTTATTTTTAAATGTCAAAACCCATGTTTTCAATTTTAAGCATAAATTGTGGGGATAAAATTTATTGAATGATGGGATAATATAACACCCAAAGGTTTTATAGTAAATTATCTCTTTAAAGTAATTCAATAAATTCCACCTCACACAGCATAGAGTTCGAGCGCACAAAGACTAACCAAAGTAGTCGTTCAAAAGAAGTTATGAATACTATTTACTGAATTTTGTATTTTATATATTCTATATTAATTTAATATCCATATTATGGGTTTATTAGAAATAATATAAGAACATATTCATTTTCTCAGATAAAGGAAGTATTTTTCAAAAAATTCAATTTTACAGCCTTTTAATGACGAACCCTTTTTAAATCCAGTATTGGCACTTTTATATATTCAATTTGACAAAATAAACATCTTATTTAGAATCAGGACAAAAAAATTTAGTTTCAATAAAATTTTTGTGTTTTTCTGATAACTTTCATATTTGAGTGAATAGTGAAAAATACTAAATTTTAATTGAAATCCGATTTTTCAATCAAAATCATTTATTGTTTTCAATTATACATTTGAATGGTATAGAATTATAATTAGATTATTTTTTTACCATTTAATCCATTTTTTTTCATTGAAATTAATTTCACTTTGAAATTATGGATAAACAAGTGTAAATATTTTGATAGTTCTTGTTTCTTAAAATCAAACTATTTGTTTTGATAATGGAAATTAATTTTAAATTAATCAATGAAAGTTATTTATTTTAAATTTTTTAAAATTGAAATCATATTTTATTTTGGAATATCAAATAAATCTTAGGCTTAATTTTTGATATTTTTTCTGAAAATCATAAATTTTTTATGAATAGTTAAACTAGTTAGAAGTAGTTAAAAAACTAACATTTTAATTTAAATAAAATTTTACAAATTCTGTGAGTTTAATTAGAAAAATCAGTCATACATGGTTTTTATTTCTGAATAAAATTTGGATCAATAAGATGAAAATATTTTTTAGTGAATAGTAATTTTTGACTTCTATTTACTGCTGTTAAAGATAAATTGGGTAATTCAAGATAAAAAAATTATTATAATAATAAAAAATTAAATTAACACTTATCTTAACCATATTTGATGATTCATGGCAACCATGGAAATCAATGAATCAACTTTGGGACCCCATGGAGGCACTTAAGATTGATAATGACACATTATTTTAATTATATTATAGTAAAGACAAAAAATGACATTAACAAATATATTTTAGTATATCAATTTTTATATGAGAATATAAAAGTCATATTTTTAGCTATAAATATTCATTAGAAATATAATTTTTTTCCTAGATTGTGGTATTTTTTCATAATTTTTAGACATGAAATAAATTAAATTACAAATGTCCCAATAATGATGCAGTATTCACCTCGTTAATAATTGATTTAAATACATAAGATTATTAATATTAAAACAATCCCAAAAAATATACAATTATTATTTTATGATTTTTTTTCTAACATGAGTCATCTTATCATAAACATTAGTGGGTTTTGGATGTTTTTAAACCGAAGATATGTTTATAATAAAATAACTTTTTCAATCATTCCAAAAGAGCCCCTCCTCTTCCTTATAAAAGGACACCACTTCTAACCCATTAATCACACCTCTAAAGCCCCTTGGATCGTCCAAATCCTGAACAAATAAACTCTAATGATCCCTCTATTCCACCTATAATCCTTACCACAGGCATAAGTCACTTCAAGAAGTTCTTTTGGTTCAAACCAAAGGGAGTTACCCAAATTTAAAGTAATGGTTTCTCTTAACTTATTTTATTTTATTTTCCTTCCCCAACCCATAAAACATTTTTATTCATTTAGTTTATAAAAACAGTAGTATCATCAATAATTAAGTATGTTTTTATGCGATGTATTTGAACTACACTTACACACACCTCCATTTAATGGGTATAGAACACACTGTTTCTGTTGATGGAAAACTTATGACTCACAAAACGATGAGCGTTCAATTATCTCCTACTGCCTCTCATGGTGGCCATTAATATGGAAATGTATTTTTATATGATATATATTATGTTTATTTTTTCTTTATGCTTATTTATTTTCCATTTATACCATACCTTTATATTTTTCGTTATGGTTAAACCCGATAATTTCATTTGAAGAAGTGCAGACTACCGCACCCTCAAAGTGATATGACTCATTAATTCCAAATGTGGGACATATAAAGGATGGATTCAATTATATTATATATGATATAATTGTGTAATTATAATATTTCTATGTATAATTATGATTTAATTCAATTAAAATATATAATAGAAATGAAATTAGTGTTCCGGCGTGCATACGATTTACCGTCTTCATGAAAGATGCATTTCATTTCTTATCTTCAAATGTTATCAACTATTATAAAAACATATACATACTAGATATATGATATATATAATATCAAAATCACATATAAAATTATATATATAATTTACTTTTTACCACATGGACAAATTGTAATTATAAAAAGTTCATTTTTGAATCAAGTTCATAACGTCAATAAAATATCCAATGTGAACTCAAATAATTGACTAATTTTTATAGCAAGGTAATAAGTGATATAAAAGAAATTATAAACATGAAAAGTGTTCTTATTCAAGTATAAATTAACTTAAGATTATTATTCATAATTAACAAGGAACATACAAGACAAGTTGGACATGAGGTAAGGGGTTTCTTATCTCACTTTTAATTCTGTGAGATTTCCATTGTTAACCACTTATTTATTGCATGTGGTGTATCGTGTAATGAAATTTGATATATATTATCATTATTCTCTTTATATTCATGGTATTCTGTGATACATTTGGTGGTTATTAACTTTAGATCACATGACTCAATTTATTACCACATGGTTTTCATCTCACTTCTTATTTCTCTGAGATTCATGTTATATTGCCACTATTTCCTTTTGTGTGGTGTATTTGCTGCCCGTGATTATATTACTTATGTAATATACATTAATTTATGGTTATTTACACAGTCATGGTATGATCCTTATTTCATGGGGTCGAAGTGTTACATTTCTACCATTGTTAAAAAAATATCATACTTATTAGAACAATAACATCAAAAAAACATTCTTTTCATAAAAAAAGAATCATATAAACATATTGATGTTCAAAATTTCTATAAATGAATTTTTTAAGTATTTTTTGGAAAAAATAAAACTAGTTATCTAATTAAAACGAAATTTCATTCCCTTATTTAATATTCCAGTTCCAAAATCGTTTTCAAAAATTCATAGTGAACTTATTTCTCAATAATATGGTGCAGTTACAAAAATAACATAAAAGTGTGATTAAATATATAAATTAATAAAAAATTTAATTATTAAAAAATTATAAAAATAAGTTTAGATTAATATTTCACCTACATATATGAATAAAATAAATTTATTGATGTTTTATGTCCTCAACTATAACATGATTTTTAATACTGAATTGTTCAATGTAAAAGTAGAAAAATATTGATAATTTAAACCACTTAGTGATAATTAGATAATTAAGATATCACAAAATATATGATTAAAAAATAACATTATATTTCAAATCCATTAAACCAAATTGATAAAAAGTTTGAGACCAAATGATAAATAAATCATACCTTGAAGTTGGGTGATGAATATATTGGTTCATGAATCGAAATATTGGTAAAAACAATCCAAAATGACCCCTAAATTGAGGATTAGAAAAATAAGATCCTATTCCCACAACCATGGAAAAAAATATTATATTTTGTATAAAAATATGCATGGATTAATCTAGATACCTATCCAGACGTCCTCGTTCACCTAATACAAGTCTATATTCCATCAGGTGGCTTGTCCAGTGGTCCTTCACCAATGTCTCTATAAACTAGAACCCAATACACCACCATAGAGTACAATATGACATCTCCAAGGAAATTAATTCATAGCCTTTCCAACCAGACCATCTTAGTTACCTAGTCCATGACTATAATACAAAAATTGGATTCTTTATTAGGCCGTCACCTATGGATTTTCTAACAAGTAGCTAGTAAACCACCGTTGGATACCCAGTAGCTTCTTCTACATTATTCAATTATAGTCCTGCACCACCTGAACATCCTCTATTTAGCTTCCCTCACATTAAACATCCAATATTAGTCTCTAGAATATATTAAAAATCAATCCAATGACATAAATTTCAATAATGGGAACATATAAATTATGAGGTTCATTGAAAACTATTTAATATAGGGATTCGTGTCCTTAAAAAATCTGTTGAGTCTCTTTATTGATAAAATATAACACTAATATCTCAATTTTTTATAATTATAAACATTAATTCTAAAAAAGGGTCCTCACCATATGATCCTTTATACCTAATAGGGAATATAACTATAGTCGCCTCTATTAGAAATGTATAAATTGTAGTTCCCTATGGAACAACACCACTTTAAATCATAACACTATTAATGATTCATTTAGAATATTGAATTATATGATGAAATCTTAAATCATGGTCAACATAACCACAATGATAAGGTTTCTAGAATCCCCACCAAATCCAATGAAGAAATCACTAAATTTAAAATTCCACCATATCGACCTAAACCCAATATTATTTCATCCAAACTTATAAAATTTATTACTAGAAAAAACCATTTAATCTTGGTTAAATAATTTCCTGATAAACATTAAATGATGTTAAATTAATTTCAAATCTAAATTACAGAATGAAATTATATCACATTAAAAGTCATGATAACCCAATAGTGGAAGATAAATCATCATCCATAGTAGATCTTATTTAAATTTGAATGAAATTATTCTAATGTTATTTCAAAAATAAAATTCCCCACTTTTTTCATGAATATTTAATTATGTTTTTAATATCAAAAAGTTAAAAACAACCTCTTAAAGAAATCATTGATCATTTTGTATAATTTTATCAAAAGGTTTTAATATATCCACAATGACTCTTCCTTACCTTTGAACACATATAAAATCATCATCAAGGTAGATCTCAATAATAGAATTTATTTTTTATTATAGTCATTGTTTCACAATGACTCAATTAATATTATTCCATATTAATTGTTAACTAATAAAATGCCAAAAAAATAAAGCATCATTGATCAAAATACCACAATAAAAACCCATTATTTATTCTATATCCTAGACCAATGTTTTATTAATATGAAACCGATGTAAAATGAAAAAAACAACATTATAAAAAATATCATTATTACATATTATAAATCATAATTAATTATACCCTCATTTATAATATAAATAAATTAAATAATTCATCATGTTTATAGAGACATTTTCCTTTGATATTTATTCCTTTCAAAAAATAATAATCCAATCAAACTAGTTTCATTAAACAATCAATCATTTAATTAATTCTATTTATTTCTGGAATCATCATTATAAATGATTTTCGCCTTTTTCTATCAAAAATTAATTTTAATAAATTTAACATTCTGGATAAATTAATCATATTATTCTTAATAGTAAATAATTGAAAAAAATATAACTACGCACAAAATATCATGTGAAGTAACATATTTTATTCTAATTATCCAAATTCCCAAGTATCATTCCCGAATGAGTAGTTTTAAAACCATTTTTTCCAAATTAATACTTTAAATAACATTATTTTATCATGTAGAAATTAATTCAAATAATTCCAAAAGTATCCATTGAATAACATTTTTTTAAAAACAGTTATATTCAATAATATCATTATTCATCTTAGTACCATGGATTAATTTGTTTTTTTTTCATATAAGACAAAAATGACAGCCATGTACATTATCAATTCAATTTAAAGTGTACATTCACATTAGTTAAATTAATAATTTTAATAGAATTTATTAACATTATGTTAATTATAAAACAACTGACACACTATATCACTATCAAAATATTATGTTATCTTATATAAACCCAATGAAATTTAATGGAAAATATGTTGATTTTTAAGAAAATATAATAGAAAACATTCTTTTAAAACTATAATTGAAACCTCTCATAATGACCTCATAGTGAAAAATATTATCCATTAATGAATATTATATGGTTTTGGATGCGTAAATTAACCTAAATAAAAAATATTTATAAAATTTACCGAAATATAGACAAATTTAACCACCATTTTGAACAAAAAATTTCTATTAAATTTTATCAGAAAACAGGTGGTCCAAAAAAGTATTTAAATCAATTATATCAAAATCACCACATGAAAAAACCAATATATATTTAAACATCCATTCAAAAATAAGAATCATTTATAATAAATAATTTAATCAATGTTTTCAGAAAACAATAAAAAAGAATGAATTTCCTTTGACTTACTATACAAGAATATGACTTTTCAATGTATACTATTAAAAAAATAAAACATTTTCAATTGACCATGATATAAATAAATATACACATAAAAAATTGAATAAAAACATGTTTCACGTACCACCCTTTAAATATTCAAATTTTTCTCTTATAGTTTGACTTTTGGATTTTCACCACCCCCAGACCGATTTCATTTCCCCATAAAATGGTGTTAAATGTGGTCATCTTTTTTTACTAGTGATGAGGTATATTTTCAATTTATAAACAACATAAATAGCTATCATGGACTTCCCATTATTACATATTTTTTACCTATTCTAGATAATGAACATATTTTTAATCATTGACATCCTCTCATTTAGGAATCTATTAAATAATGATTAATTATGGACTATGAAATTGTATTTGAACATTTAAATAAGAGTTCTCGCAAGATACCATGTATCATTGGTAAATGTTACAATCTATATTTGGGTGGTTTATTACTTTTATTCCATCATTTACTAATTATGTTCTATAAACATATGTATTTTCATACCCGACTGTGGTCATATTCCCTGATATCATAAATCTATGTCTTTTTATTAAAAAAGTTGAAGGATTACATTTACTATGGTGTCAGGGTACTTGGATTTATAATTTACTTTGCTTTATATTTTTGTGCTGGAATATAAATTTATATTAGAGAAATGATCCGTATTATGATATAATGTGGCTCCTCCCTCTATAAATAACACTGCAATTCTAAAGCTATGAAGTTGAACAAAGCATATATAACTCATTGGGTGAATTTTAATTAACCTATAGAAGAAACCTCATATCTCAGACTACCTTTTTATCATAAAAATGAAATTCAAATGTGTTTATCACAACCAATCCAAGAATAAATCCTATCTATGTTTACTGATGGGATTTTTTTAGTTAAAATTTCTTATGGAGTTGCTGTTATGAAATGTATGCACTACAACCCAAGGTAAATTTTGACATCCCTTTTTTTTTATTACACAAGTAAACATAATTTGTTACATAAACATCACTTGATACAACATATAATATCTAAGGTTCTAGTGTATTTGGGGCTTTATATTATTACACAACATCTTAAAAAATGAAATACAATATCAGTATTGAAAACAACCTTTACATGACCACTACATTCCCTCGTACTTATCATTGCATGAGATAACTTGAGGACATGCATAAGAAAAGGGTGTGATATAAATTCCATTAAGGGACCAATCATAGAATAACATGAGGAATACAATACATGTTAGACAATAGGCATATTAAAAGAGAACATGAAAATCACAAACATAAATCCATGATAAATCATGATAATCATAACATAGAAATGTGGCAACAATACTTTACATGGAATTAGCATGAGCCAAGGCTCATTGCACATGGAGCATGATTAAAACCTCCTTTTACATGAAGCACGAGTTAAACCACGTTGCACTTGAATTATCATGAGTCAACACCCATTTGAAATGATGTATCATGATACTATACTTTACCCAATGCATTGGAGTGCTATCAGGGCACACCCTTCTTAAACATTTCATTTCATGCATAAGTGTGCCACATGTATCATAAAACATTGAATCATTAAACATAATATTTTTTTACAAGATAAACTAATGTGGAATAAAAACATGAATCTCTTTAAATAATAAATAAATTTTTATAATGGTGAATACACTTGATATAGAAATGCGAATGGTATTCAGTACACATTGACTTTTACTTGGAAAAGCGTAGTGTAATTTCGTCAGCATAATAACATGATTTAAGAACTCATAAAATTGGTTGATGAGAAATAAAGGGTTGTATCATCATATTTACATGACATGGATAGTGAGGGGGTTATATAGATATATGTCCCAACAAATGTAATGGAATTTAGTTTCATGATACAAAATAATTTCTTTAATGTAAATGGGGAGAGAGGAATTCCTTTCGGAAGTTCGTCATAGTAACAGGTGTAAATGAGATGCATTTAATTAGAGAGAAACATGTATCCCATCATTCAAACATAAATAGGGCAGTATGGGGGAGGTTCAAAACAATACCCTAACATTTATAATTAATATTTAAAGGGCATAACAATTTAATGAATATTTGAAAAAAATGAGAAAGGAAGAAAAACCCTTACATAAAAGTGTTCTTCCAAAGACTTGAGAGAGGCTTGAAAGTGGCTTCATGGTTGGTTGGGGAACCTTGGGAGGATTCTAGAGAGAGGAGGGAAGAGGTTGTACGGACTCCAATGGCTTTGAGTGAGGTGGAATTGGGGGTATGGGTGGGTTTATATGGGAAAGGTTAGAAAATTCATTATTATTTTTGTTTGGGACACCTCACATTAAACTAATCCAAACCCCAATCTAGCCCATGGTTTAATCCCATGGTTTTTGGAAAAGGGATGTGGAAAACAATATTTTATTAGGACAAAGTTCAAACTTCTTAAAATAATGGGGTTGCTTTTGTGTAGGTGAGTCACACTACCAAGGAAAACAATTTAAGTAGACAAAATGTTTAATGAGTCTTGAAGGGTCCAATAACTCTTTGAAAAATAAACCAAACAATCCCAAAACCACATTTTTTATGGTATAGAAAATATTTTCCGAAAAAAATGTTTATAGTATTTTATTACATCACTATTGGGTCATTATGATGACATAAAATATATTATATATTTAAACAGTATTTATTTTTTTCCCAAAACTTTTACAATCTCATAAAATTATGAAATATTAACTATTGGATAATTTCGACATCCTGATTCTAGAAATAATACTCATTTCATCTAAATGATTTTCTAAATATATTAATTTTGACTTTTAAAAGAAAAATCTACATTTATTGAAAATTAATGGGTTTTGACAAAAATGGATTTCAAACCTTAATAAAAAAATAAAATTTCATTTATAAAATTATATGATCATTTATATTTAAAAAAATAAATTTAATAATAATAATAATAATATTTTATTAAAATATTATTTAATTCAAAAATCCATTAATTCATAAAAATATATTTCGTAGCTGAACATTTACAAAAAATACTATGTCTATTTTAAACACTATATACAAGGTAACAATAATAAAATGAATGTATATTAATTATTATATACTTAAATAATGTACATAACCATAGTACTAGGGAATTGTTACATGACCCCTTATAAAACTCGCATAAGACCAAAGAGTAAGGTGTGTGATGGTGACATACTCTTGGTGTGGCTCGGATAACATTGCTCGGGTGGTAATTTCTATCAACATCCATTTCTCTCGTAGGTGGTCCCACTAGAGCTTAACATATTGAAGGACAGATTGAGCTTGGACAAGAGTGAATCCCAAAGAATCATCCTCCTTTCCAAGCTCTAACAAATGGGCTTATTACGGGGCATGCCTATTGGATGCGGCCATCACTTCATTTGTCTGACTAAATTGGTTTTGTTAAAGCTCTATATTTATACTAATCATGTGATCACTGTTCAATGACAATATTAGCGATGGTCGCAATTCAAAACAGTATTTCAAAATCCAAAAACATAAAACCAAAGAACATGAAATTTTATATAACCTTTTTATATACAGAGACTTTTAATTAGATCATGAGGGATTTTCATTAATGAATGTTTGGGTCATTACAATCTTCCCCCCTTAAAAAATTTCTCCCTCAAATTTCCTTTTCCCACACTAAAACAGATGTGGGTAACTCTTCTTCATCATTTCCTCTAATTCCAATGTTGCTACTTCAAAATTGTTGTTTTTCTACAACACCATCATGAGGAGAAATTTCTTATTTCATAGAAATTTTTCTCTATGATCTAAGATCTTCACACGTTTCTCCTCATAAGAAAATAATCCTCTAACTGTAAAACCACTAAAAAGAGTACATGAAATGGGTCCGGTATATACTTCCTTAAGAGGGTTACATTGAAGACAACATTTACTTTGTCCATGGTAGGTGGAAGTGCTGGTCGATATGCCACAGCCCCGACACGATCAAGAATCTCAAAGGGTCCAATGTACCTTGGAATTAACTTACCTTTATTTCAAAACCACATGACAATATTCCATGGAGATATGAGTAGAAATAATATTTCTCCAACTTTAAACTCAAGGTCTCATTGATGGTTATCTGCATAACTCTTTTGTCGACTCTATGATACCTTGATATGCTGCTGAATGGTTTTCACCTTCTCCACCATTTCTTCGACCATTTCAAGTCCAAGCAGCTTATGCTCACCTACCTCATCCCAACATGCTAGTGTTATACACCTTTTTCCTTAAAGGGCTACATATTGTGCCATTTGGATACTTGAGTGGAAAGTGTTATTATAAGTGAACTCAAGCAGAGGAAGTTTTTGATCCCGTCCACATTTAATGTCCATTGAGCATGCTCTCAAAATGTCCTAAAGTGTTTGGATTGTCCACTCTGATTAGCCATCAGTTTGGGGATGATAGGCCATACTGAAGTTCAGTTCAAAATTCAGTGCATTTTGAAGACTCTTTCAAATCATAGAGGTGAATCATGGAAATAGATCGGACACAATTGAGAGTGGTACTCCATGAAGTCTTACCACTTCCTTGATATATATCTTTACCAGTTAATCCAATGAGGAATCCTTCAGAATGACAATGAAGTGTGAAACCTTTAAAAGATGATCCATAACAACCCAGATCACATTATTTCCTTTGGATGTCTTCAGATGTCCGGTGACAAAGTCCATGGTGATGTTCTCCCATTTCCATTCTGGTATGGGCAATGGTTTCATCATCCCCTAAGACTCCTGCCTCTCCACCTTCACATGCTGACACACTATAAAAATTTATGTATATTCAGTGATCTCGTTTTTCATATTATCCCAGAAATAATGCTCTCGGAGATCTAGATACATCATTGTGTTTCCTGGGTGAAAAAATAAATTTGAACTTTGTACATCATCCAAAAGTTCATTCTTCAGCTCCTGACGTTATAGAACACATATTCTTTTCCCAAATCTCAAAATTAATTCTTCAATAACATTAAACTCTGAGGATTTCCCTTTTTCTCTAGCTTCCACATTTTCCAGTATTCCCACATCATCCTTTTGAGAATCCATTATCCTTTAAAAAAGTGAAGGTTGATGCAATAATTTGTGAAAGGGTTGATGATGTTCCCTTATTTATGATTCCCTTGTCCATCTTCAGCATATCTAAGAATATTGGATCCTTTTCAATTCTCATTAATGATAATATCTCTAGGTCCTTTCTACTTAGGGTATCTGCCACCATGATCAACATCCTAGGGTGGTAATGGATTGAGAAGTCATAATCTGTGATAATATCTAACCATCTTTGTTGACGCATGTTCAACTATTTCTATGTGAATATATAAATGAGGCTTTTGTGATATGTATATATTTGACACTTCTCAACAATGAGATAATGGTGCCAAATTTTCAATGTGAATATCATGGAATCCAACTCGAGGTCATGTGTTGGATAGTTCTGTTGATTAACATTCAATTTCCTTGAATGATAGCAAATGACTTTGTCTTTTTTCATCAACACACATCCAATGCCCTTCTTTGAAGCATCACTGAATACCAGAAAAAGTTATCCAATTGTGGGTAAAGTTGGCATGGTTGTAGTGATAGGAATCCTTTTTAACTCCTTTATTCTTTACTCACATTCATCACTCCAATAAAACTTTACTCCCATTCAAGTTAACTTTGTAAGAGGGTTGTAAAATCGTGAGAAATTTCTCACAAATCGTCGATAATATCTAGAAATCCCCAAGAAGCTATGAATATCCATAATCGATGATGTAATTTTCCATCACTGAATTGATTTTTTTGGAGGGATCCATAGATATCCCATTACTTGTGTTAATATGGCCCAAGAATGAGACCACATTCAACCAGAAACCACACTTGTGGTACTTTGCATAGATCTTCTCCTTCCGCAAGGCCTCTTGTACAGTTCTTAGATTCTCCTCATGATCTTCCTCAGTTTCGAAGTATATCATAATATCATCTATAAAGACTACCCTAAATTTGTAGAGGAAATCATTAAAGACTCTATTCCCCAATTCTAGGAGTATTTATGGATAATTAGTGAGTCCAGAAGGCATTACTATGAATTCATAGTGCCCATATCTTTTAAAAAAAGTAGTATGGAGATATCTTTCTTCTTCACCCTTACTTGATAATACCCCAACCACAAATCCACCATGGAGAAGTATTTTTGTCCACACAGTAGATCGAACAAGTCATCAATTCGTGGTAAAGGATACTTGTTCTTTATCGTGATTTTTTTAAGCTCACGATATTCAATGCAAAGGCGCATTGACCCATACTTCTTTATGATAAAGAGGACTGGTGCACCCCATGGTGAAGTACTTGGTTGTATAAACCCTTTATCTAGATTCTCCTATAGTTGATTCTTCAGCCCCTCATGATCCACAATATCCATTCTATATGGAGTCTTGGATATTATAAACGCCCCTGGTATAAGATCAATTGAGAATTCAACATCTCTTCTAAGAGGAATACCATGAAATTCCTCAGGAACACTTCAGCGAATTCTCTCACAATATTCATGTCCTCTTCGATGGTTGCCTATTTAGACTCAGTCATCTGAGCCAAATACATGTTCTCATAGTGCATTAAGATCTACAATTGGGATGATGGAGCTAAATAAGGTTCATCTTCTTCCTTGCACTTGTAAACAATTGGGGGTCAATTCTCCACATGGAGAGTGATTTCCCTCTCATGGAAATTTATGTTGTCTCTATTTAAGGAAAATCCAATTCCTGCCATGAATTGCATCAAATTCCACTATAGGGAGTACGATGAGGTTCACTGGAATGTTTAATACACATATTATGATAGGGGAAGATTTATATTCATGGGATGTAATGATTTCCCCATTTTTCGTACTGCCCTATATCTTCACTTACATAGTTTTTGGTGGTGTTGGGGTTGTTGTATTAAAATTTTGAGATATTAAAGAATGCATAGAACTTGAATCCAAAAGTATGTTCTCTATTCATGAATGAATAAGTAGTGTACCCGTCACTGCTTCTTTTTCACGGTTCACATTGGCTGTAGTGATAGAAAAAGGTCACCCTTTCTACCTTGGAGGTTTTTGGTTTCCTCTGAAGACCCCTAGCTTAGGTAGATGATTTGAATGTTTTCCCTAGATGTTTGCAGTTGTAGAAAAAAACAATGTGTTGAGGTTCGAACAGAGTGTTCCTATCCTCTGTCACAGCCGTGGGTCATTCTTGTCGACAGTTAACAACTAGGTTCCCTTCTCTTCCACACCTAATGCATTTCATCGTACCCCTCAGGTAGTTTTTGGTGTGCTTCTTTCCGCACCATTTCCATGTAGGGTGCTGGATATTTTTAACACCGTTGGATTTTTCCATCGGACCGCCAGCATTGAAGTCCACCTTACGCTTCTTATCCTCATGATAACCCAATGATTCTTTGATCTCCATATTGATCTTGAGGGAATATCAGACAATTTCCTCATAGATATCAAAATCACGGATCGCCAGCGCTTTCGGAATGCTAGGTTTTAGCCCACCAAAGAATAATTCAACCCTGTATTCAGGGGTAACAAAAAAGTCGGATGTTTATAGTTCATGCCTTGTGAAGTTTCCATGTATGCTCCATCATATTCGTATCCTTTTTTTGATGGCAAGGAAGTCCCTTTACATCATAATCCGGAGGGTGCGCTGAAAATATTTATCAAAAAAAATCTTTTAGAAATCCTTCAATTCCAATTCCTTGATCTCCTCCTTAGGCTTCGTATTTTTGATCATCATCTTCCATTGATAAGATACACCCTCCATACAATAAGCATCCAGGAGAACCTTCTATTTTTTATAACATTGAAGTATGGAGAAGATCTTTTCAATGGAGTTGACCCATTTTTCAGTGATTGAGGGATCAAATGATCCATTAAATGTAGGAGGCCTTTGTCTCATGAAGCTCTAAATAGTGACTGGTTCATTCTTTAGGGGGGTTGAATGTTCCTCTTGACCCATGTTTCAATTCAAATCTTGAGTTATCTAAGAGATAAGTGTGACAATGTTTGTGATTCCCGCTGCCATTGGATTGGATATCTCATTAGTACTGGAATCACATTGATCATCACATCGGTTGTTAGCCTGAGTCCTCTGATTAATGGCCATCAGCTAGAATAGTAATATGTTAGGGGTAACACATAAAGGGTAATCCAAGGACAAAACTGATGACATAAATATTACTTTTATTTATTTAACATATGAATCTATTGTCTTTAGTCAATTATATTAATGATATAGTTTCAAACATATATTCTTTGTGAATATTTTTTAGTCCCCTAATAATGATTCATACTATGATTATGAATTTACCAAAGCAAATCCCCTGGGAGTGTCATAACAAAGATTGCAGCATGTCCCATTATTGTGCACCAGTTCCCATTTGAGTCAAGCTCAATGCTGTGTTTTTGGTTTTAACCTCTAGGATACATCTTTTCCAGAGCCGCCTCTAAATGCTTGTATTCAAACAAGGATGTATTTTCTTGATAAACTACTTAATCACTACTCCCCAAAACACAGATATGATTTTATTATAAATAGTATTATCTCTAAGGCTTTACTAGGGTTTTATATTCCTAGTTCTAAAAATAACTAAACCTATCCTCTGATACAAACTATGAAAACCCTGCTTTTTTATTACATAATTAAACATAATATAATACATAAACATCACTTTATAAAACATTGAAGATAGAGAGGTCTAGTGTCTTTAGGACTTATGATCATTACATAACAACATAAAAAATTAAGTATAACATCTTTATTGAAAACTTCCTTTACATTCCCACTACACTCCCTCATACTTAGCATTTCATGGGATAACCAGAGGACATGCATAAGAAAATGGTGACATATAAAGACCAGTAAGGGAATAATAATGGAATAACATGAGGAATACAATTCATGTTAGAAAATAGGCATATCAATAGAGCACAAGTAATGCATAAACATAATGTAATGATAAATCATGATAATCATAACATGGAAATGTGTTAACAACACTTAACATGGAATTAGCATGATCCAAGGCTCATTGCCCATGGAGCATGATTAAACTCTCATTGAACATGAACCATGATAAAAACCCCATTTTAGTTGAATTATCCTGAGTCAATACCCAATGAAAATGGTGTATCATTATGTTATACTTTACACAATGTATTGGAGATCTATCATGACACAAAATTCTTAAAAATTTCATTTCGTGCTTAAGTGTGCCATATGTATTATAAAACATTGAATCATTCAACATAATCTTTTATTCCAGAATAAACAAATGTGTAATACATAGATGAATACCTTTAAACAATAAGTAAATGTGAATAACGGTAAATACCTTGATTGAGAAATTGTCATGGGATTCACTACACAATGTCATTGTCATGGAAAAGCACCATGCAATTTCGGCATCATAATTGTGTGACATACGAACTCATAAAAATGGTCGATGAGAGAAAAAGGGGTGTATCATAATATTTACATGACATGGATAGTAAATTGGTCATATAGATACATGTCCCATAAAATTTAAAGGAATTTAGTATCTTGATACAAAAAGTATTGCTTGAATGTAAATGAGGAGAGAGAGATTTCTTTCGGTATTTCGGCATCGTAATGGGTGTACATGGGAGGAATTTAATGAGAGAGAAATGGGTATCCCATCATTAAAAAATAAATAGGGCCTTATGGGGGAGGTGCAAAACCATACCCCAACATTAATAATGGAAACCAAAATGGAATAACAATTTAAAAGTTTTTGAACAAAAATGAAAAAGGAAGAAAAACCCTTACAAGGAAGTGTGATTCCAAAGGCTTGAGAGAGGCTTGAGAGAGGATTATTGGGAGCTTGGGGCAACTTGGGAGGATTATAGAGATAGGAGGACAGATTTTGGATGAACTCCAAAGGCTTTGAGTGAGGAGGAACTAGGATCTTGGGTGGGATTATATAAGAAAGGTTAGGGAATTCTTCATTATTTATGTTTGGGACACCTCACATTAAACTAATAGAAACCACAATCTAGCCCATGGTTTTTGTCAAAGAGAATTATAAAACAATATTTTTTAAGTCCAATGTCTGAACATCTTATAATAATGTGGTTTCTTATGTGGAGGTGAGTCACACTTCCAAGGAAAACAATTTAAGAAGACAAAATTTTTAATAAGTCTTGAAGGGTCCACTAAAGCTTTGTAAAATAAATAAATCAAACACAAAATCACATCATTTTAATTATATAACATTTATTGGCCGAAAATAAATTTTGTATTATTTTCTTACATCACTTTTGGGTCATTAAGATCTCTTAAAACCCAATACATATTTTAACAGTATTTAATATTTACGGAAACATTTGATTGTCTCAGAAAATTATGAAAAATTCACAATTGGATAATTTCTATGTCCTGATTCCATAAATAATATTAATTTTATCTAAATAATTTTCTAATTAATTTAATTTTCACTTTTAAAAGAAAAACCGATATATATATAAAATTCATGGGTTTTGAAAAAAATGGCTTCCAAATCTTAATAAAATTACAATTGCATTTATAAAATTATATGATCATTTATATTTAATAAGAATTAATTTAATATTAATAATATTTTATTAAAATATTATCAATTCAAAAATACATTAATTCATAAATATATATTTCATAGATGAACATTAACTAAAAATACTATTTGGGTTATAAAAACTATTTACAAGGTAACAATAATAAATGAATTATATTCATTCTTATATTAAAAAATAATTGACATAACCATAGTACAAGAGTATTGTTACATAACCCCTTATAACACTCGCATATGACCGAAGAGTAAGGTGTGTGATGGTGAAAAACTCTTGGTGTGGCTCAGATAGCATTGCTCGGGTGGTAATCTCAATCAACTTCCACTTCTCACATTGGTGGTCCCGATCGAGCATAACATATTCAACGTCGGATTTAGCTTGGTCAAGAGAGAATCCAAAAGATGCAACCTCTATTCCATGATCTGACAAATGGGCTTTGTATGGGGCACATCTACTAGAAGAGGCCATCACATCCTTTGTCTTAGTAAATTGGATTTGTTAAAGACCTGTATTTATACTAATCATGTGATCACTGTTCAACATCTATATTTGCAACTGTCACAATTCAAAACAGAATTTTAAAATCCAAAAACATAAAACCAAAGATGTTGACATTTCATATAATCATATTACATAAAGAGACAATTAATTTCTTCCTCTTTAAGAATAACTAATCTATCTGAACATCCCTAACTAGTGTGAATCACTGAGAGGGTGGGGGTGAATTAGGGATCCATTTAAATCTTTTTACACATTTATTATTTTCAATTAAAACTATATTTATTGTTAATGCTTTAATACATTGTTCTTGTGTTTCTCAGCCTTACATTGAATGATGCTGTACATGTAATGCCACTGAACACAAGGATTTAAAAGGTTTTGTTCAACTATATACTCTTTCCTTTGTTAGATATTATCCCCAACACATATTCTTCACTATAATCTTATTATTAATAAAAATGGTCAATAAATAGTCCCATTTTATATATCTTTAATCCCACATGAGGTTCATTATTCTACTTCCCATAGTGTTAGTAGAGTCCCACTGGGATGCTCTAGAGTCTCTCTAAATTCTTCTTCTCCTCCCTGAATCACATAGTGTTCTTCTATCTCTCAAGTCACATGTTAAACTTCCTTAAATTTTCTTTATTGATTCACTATAAATAATCATTTTCTCTTGACAAATTAGCTTGTTGAATAAAAAAATCCTCTTTATCTCAGCAATAATCATCAATAACCTTTGGTATGGTCTTTCGGACTTGCTCAAAAACTCTGATCACTTTTCTAATCAGTCCTTAGTGCTACAATACTCATGAAATTATTTCTTTTTTTATGATGACTCTACCTGACATATATGTGTGCAAGTTATTGACAAAAATTCTTCAAGAATATTAATATCCAAGGGTGATCTTGGACAATATGATAATTTCTTGTCTTCATGGATTCTCCAACACTATCAACTAGGAAATATGATGTTCTTTAATTATATCTGGATTTAGTCTCAGTACACATTCTCTTCATGCATGGATTTCATGGTATCCAGACTTCTTAATTTTTGGATATCTCAATTAATTATGCTTTATTCATGTTTGCATGGATTTGATTCTTCTGGTTTATGCATGTTCATTCAGAATCTTGATTCTTTCTTTGCATGCACATGAACTCCACCATTAAACCTCCTTCTTATTCAAGTAAAGAAGACACAACCTGAATGGGCATGTGGGTGGTGTATGTGTGGGTTTTTCGTCTCAATAGGGTTCCTTTTCTTTTCCATGGGTAGTGTATCATCACACTCTCCCTTTATAAACTCTCATTTTTTTCTCATCGTGAAACCAATGATTTATAAGTTCTTCATTAATGTGAAATCCATAAGGAACACATGGTCTTCTTCATCATGAAATGTGTTCACTTGGTTCGTCTTGACAGAAAAAAGAAGATTACTGGTTACTACCCTTGTGAAATTAAATAAGGGTGTTATTGCATATATTTTGTACCAGCGGGATACTTCTCAGAAAGACACATGAAGGTTTAAAATAACCAACAGTATTCTCTCATATTTCTTCCTTCACACATATGGTATGATTTTTTTAGTGAACCAAGGTTGATTGAGGTTCCCCATTACCCAAGGGATGCACAAGACCTTTTCATCACTTATAAATGTTATGTTCAAAACTCTGCCTTTCGCGACCCAGAGGGGTTCTCATTGGATCTAATTCTGTGATGAAAAAGTATAACCATTTTCTAAGAATAAAAATAACACATTTCAGCTCAGGGATACTCATTTTATAGGAAAATGATTCTCATTAAAATCCATGTATATGAACTAAAGATCGGGTATTGGAATGCCTGAGATCTCTTTCTTCAAATTTTTGAAGCCGTAGGTTAAAGATAAGTCGAAATTCTCAGATGTTTCATTTCCTAATGTGGGATTTTTATTCGTGGTATTATCAATAGGTGTATCTGATGAGGATCACATGTAACTTGTTTTTAAATCCTCCCTTTAATATCAAACGTCTAGTGCAACATCGACAACCTAGTTTTCCTCGGACTTCACTGGATTTTTTAATTTCTATGAATGAATGAAAATGAAATTTCATGCATTTGTTCATTATGTTCTAATGATCAATGTGGGCTTGAAATGAGCTCAAATTACGCCTAAAGTGTTGAAATCGTCATTCGGCTCAAGTATTGGTTCATGGGTGCATGTGGGTGTATATAGATTGATGATGACCTCATTTGAAGGTATCATGAGGCCGTGGATCAATCCCCAACCACATAGATCAGATGGATGTCCCAGATGCGCGAGATCAATATAGGGATTAATCGTATGAAAAAAACACTTCTAAAATTCATCAGAAAATAGATATCACATCCCGAGAATTTTAGGTCACCCCACATAAAACCAAAGACATGAGTAAAGAGTGTTATATCAATCAGGTCATTTTACCTTATCACATGATTACTCCTCTCCCGTCTATAATGCCACGCCACAACGGTTCATTGTGGGCATGCTCTTAGCACCCACTTTGCCTCCTCCAGCATGCTCCTAGTGCCAACTATGCACACCTAAGGGCTTAATCACATCCTCCATGCACCTCTTTTGGACTATCCTTAAGGGATTACCTTGGCCGCATTTGACCCTTTAGGTCGCGCATATTCCGGAGGTCTATATTCCTCAACTGGCTTTGTACGTTGGCCATTATATTTGGAAAAGGCATAGAACAAATGAACCTTTTTAAAATCACGGTATAACAAATTTTATATGCCATAAAAAAAATTCAAAAATCATTTTCCTATTCCCTTATTCATCATCTAACATCAATAATTCCTTTATTTTTTGATCATAAATTCCAAATATCTTCAATACATTCCTCTTATACAATCATGGATGATGTGTGGATCATTTCTTCATTCCTCATCCATTAACGCATAATGCACAAAATCATTATTGTGACTGATGTGTTCTTTTTTAAACCCATGTCTTCATATTTGAGGATCATCACAAACAATCATCTGAGTTTTTTTACCAATTTCGTCAAGTTATAATGTATTGGATGAATCTTATATAGTCTTCCTACATTCATGTATTTTAGGGCCTACTTCAAATGGTGTAAAAAAATGTCATCCTCTGAAACATGTCTTGTAACTTAGGACTAGCTCAATAATCTTCTGAATTGCATGGAGAATGATCTAGCATTACATCCAATGACAAATAGTTATTCTACAGATATTAGTGGCATTTTATTTTGAACAAATTCCCTCTGCATTCATCATCAACACCACTTTTCCATACAAATATTGACAATTGACACATTATTAAAATCTTATTGAAAACAAATACAACTCCATGCTCAACAATCTCTCCCTTTGTATTTTTTTTTCAGTGTCTCTTAAACACAATTTAAATGGGTCAATATGTGGGCCAATATATTCTCTCCCACACTGAAAAACAAATTAAAAGGTATAGTGGGGTCTGTTCGAAAACATTTTATCCTCATTTAAAAAAATATCTTCTTTAATATTTCCGAGAGAGGGATTTTGTTACATGGTTCACATAGAAAATAAAATTTAGTTAATTAACTATAATTATACATGGGATTACCCAGTGTAGAAAAAAGAGGGAGATATGAACAAGGATTTAAATGATTTCTATAAACTACCATACGTGTCAAATCAGGCTTAGAGTGTATCAATTTGCGACCAGAGTTAGAGATAATCAGATTTATCAATGAAATGAAATATCCTGAACATACTTCACTAAACATATTAAAAATTAAAATTGAAATGATAGAGATCCCCAAATCAACCCATAATTTCATACATCAAGTACTTCCACTTAATTGTCATGAAAAGCACAATTATGAACAAAGGATGAAAGTGTGATTGGAATACATCATGTTCCAGCTTCTTCAGATGATATGAATTACATAATTTTTCAAGACATAATCCTTGATATCATATCCTTCATATTTTATCCCATTCATGGTTTTAAATACCTTAGATTCACAACATTGGAAAATAACATCTAAAAATATACGTGATATTCATGTTGATAATATTCCACTATGTACCAATTTAAGTAATTATCAGATCATGAATAGTCAGTCCAACTTATTGTTCTCTACACTGTTCATTCAATTATCTTCTTATGAATAACCATCACCTTAGATTCCCTATTATTTTAGCACTTATATGAAAACATATAATGGGATATGATGGAACACATGTGAGCTTTTTAATATGAAAATCAAGGCTAAGAATTGACACTCAACCCAAGAACTCCTTTCCTTGTAACCCTAATCTGTCTAGTACTCTTCATGATGGTTTCATCTCTCCATTTGAAATTCGAATATTTCATTTTCATTATGGACCATTTTCAACCATTATCCTCCAACTTGTATGGATTATTTATATCAACTTGATTCTATAGTGCATTACCTTACACTAGTATATTCTTTTAAATTTTTAGCATCTCCATTTGGACTGGAAAAAAAGCTTAGATTTTGTGAAGGGCTATATTTTGGGCACTTTCAAATGATATTTGATTATTTCTAACTTAGGTACTATAGTGTGTCTGACCAAAGTCTTCTCTAAATGGAGGATGTAAATTAAACAACATATTAAAGGTATATTGAAGGTAAAATAAATGTAAATAATTACATTAAATAACATGGTGGGGTTGTTTAATGTTTATAAATCTAGAAGATGCTTTCTGGAAGAAGATTTTATTTTTGTTTAGTTTTAGATTTGACATGAAGTACGGTTAAAATGGCATAATAAGAAGATGTTTTTTTAGAAAATATTAAAATTGAATAATCAATATAACTCTACCTATTAACTCAGTTATTTTTCATTATAATTTAAATTACCATCCACTTAATTTTAATCCACTAATTGTTTAACCATTGAACCATATGATAGTTATCTTATCCATAATGATGAAATTAGATAAACCCTATGCTAGCTTCGAATCATGTATTGGAAATAGCCTGTTTGGATTAGTTTTCATAGGTTAACATATGGTAAGCGGGTAGTTATAGAACATATACACACTGAAAATGAGGATTAATTTTTTTTGGTATTATATTTGAACTCAAAAAATTTCTCCCATGTGGTCTTTTATTACCGATTAAGATCACACTCTCACAATTTACACAACTTCCGACCTCGTGTGTTTTTGTGTAAATTGTTCGATTGCATTCTTAGTTTCATTAAAATTAAAAACTAAATTAATATATTCTATTATGTGAATTACAGTATCTAATTTATTTAAAATTATTTAATGAAGATGTTTATAGGTAGATCGCTTACTAAAAAGAACTATTATTCCATTGGCGGTGCAGTCATTGTAGAAACGTTTTGCATGCGCAATGGATCCGAAAGGGGAGAACAATATCACATTTCTACTCTTGATTCCATCCAAATTCAGATGATTAAGAAAATAATAATTTTGAACAAAATTGAATTAAAGATAAGATATAAAAGAAGAACAAATAAGTTTTTATGAAAACACAAACATTACAACATGAGTAAGAAGAAGAGGGATTCGATGAATGAATACTTTCTTCAAGAGAAACTGTTATTGAATTGCTAGAATAATTTTAGTGGAACATCTTATCATCTACCCTTAGATTCCTAATTCACATAACAGCCCCACGAAATGAGTAAAACACCAATTTATAGAGTGGTGGGGATGCAAGGTTCAATGGGGTTTCATGTGTGAATGGGGAATCTCTGCCAAATATTTCATTCCAACTTGCTCCGCCCTTTTGACCAAAAAATGAGGGACTAAGCTGCCTTTCCAGAAGATTGATTCACGTGAAAACATGTCCTATAACGCCTCTCAAAATTTTGGCCTAATTAAAGCATGGATGAAGTTTTTATGACTCCATTACAAAACCCATGTCTAATCAACCGAGTCCATCCCATCATTAAATTGCAGACCCATTTTCACTAACCCAATGCATGATTTAGTTCTAATGTCTTAATTGAATGTTTTAGAACATTAAGTTAGGAAAAGTTTTACAAAATACTAATTTCAAATTATTCAAATAAAATGATTTATGTTCTAAATACTATAGTGAATGTTTAAATGGTAAAACTGTAATTTTTTTCAAATTTTCAAATGAATGATCTACTCCCAAATATACAATAAATGAACATATTTAACACAATGTGAGAAATTATATCATTTATTATCAATATAATAATCAATAAAATTAGGTTTTATCAAATCCCCCACAGTTATCCATTTTCACTCCTGGGAAAACCCTCAAATCATTTATTCAGAAAAAATTATGGCAATAAACCTCAATATCAAATCAAAAAAAAAATTTAAAACACATATCCGTGAGAATCTACAATTCCACACCAAGACACAAAATATATCATGACTCATAAAAAACATTATTTCATGTTCTCTATTTACGTCGTTCAATATATTTCTACATCATTTATCCTCTAATGCACAAAAAACACTTACCTCGCTAGAATTTTATACATCACCACATGATGTGAATCAAGGACATATATTTACCATGAGGATATTTCAGGGTTGTTCTATGGGTTTCATTTGGTAGGATATATCGTTGAAAATTTTTGAGGCTGAATGAGGATGGATCGACTATTTTTTTTAAAAAAATTGCATTATTCTAATTCTCACTTAAATATGGTCTCCTTTTCAATCCCCATAACATCTATTCATGTGCATCATCATGAAAAAAAGGAATGTTGACACCATTCAACATTTCAATAGTAAAAATTTCAATCTTCTCAAACATGATTTTATTGAATGCTCTATAATGGCACAACATTATCTCACTATTAGAAGCTCCAGTAAGGAATAGATTCACTTATCATAAAAGCTCCAGAAAAGGAAATATATACAGTATAATGATTTTTTACAGCAAAAACATCTTTTAAAAATATACTTTTCCACCGAAAGTATCACATAATGTGGTAGCACAACACAAGTTAGCTTCCCCACAATTTGGTTCAACTAGATTATGTTATTTCCCTTCAAGAGTTTGTTGGATAGGGAAAATTGTATTGTAATGTGGAAAACCTAACATTATGTTCATGGATTATAATGGATACAATGCATAAATTTTCAAGGTTGGCCATTATAAAAAAAGGATTCATTGAAATGGGTTCGTTAATACTAAATGAATTCCTCAATCATTAAAAAATAATTACCTCAAACCCTCAACTTTTGACAAGAATAAATCATATTCTGGTTAAATCAAGCACAATTTTGTTCACTCATAAAATGTGGTAAATATGATGAATATGAAAACAATGGTTCAGATGCCTTATAGGAAAGTGATTTCAAATAGTAAGACATTGATATGTGGCATGGAATTCAAAATTTATAGTACTTTTTATGAAATTACAAAATATTTGTACTTGAAACAATGTTATTTTCAACATTCATTTAATCTCGGTTTCATGAGATAAATTATTTAACTTATTGATATGAATTTAAAAATGATTATGAGAATAATGTCTTCTTAAAATATTGAAAAACACATAAAAAATAAAAAATAAACATAGAAAATTTTAAAAACACATATTTTTATTAAAAATTATTTATAAATAGGGAAAACATTAAATTACTAAACCAAAAGGTTCCCTTACAAACATTTAAAATTTAGCATTGTCCACAATGTGAACCCATGAGATGATATATGCACATGAAATGTATAATTTTAGATAGGAAAAATAATAAAAAGTGAAAGTGTTAGGAATAGCCTGATATGCTTAACTGATGATGGGGTCATGATGTGTGATGAAGTCTACAGCATCAGTAGGAAGTCCCTCAATGTATCTCTTCAATCGTTTACCATTTACTATAAATATATTTCTTGTATCCTCTAGTGTGATCTCCAATTCAACCAATGTAAAACCATTAGTCACAATATAAGGAGCTGACCACCTAGAACACAACTTACCAGGCATCAACTTCATTCGTGAACTAAAGAGAAAGACTTTCTCTCCAACATGTAATTATCTTTCATGGATCATTTTTTCATGAGCTTCTTTTGATCATTCCATATAAAGCCTTGAGTTCTCATAAGGAAACAATATAAATTCCTCATGCTCTTGAATTTTCCACTTCCGTTGGATTCCAACATAGGCCAAATCCATGTTGCATTTATTTATAGCCCAATAAGACCGATGTTGAACATCCATGGGGATATGATACAATTTCCCAAAAACAACTTGAAATGGGGACATACCAATGGGTGTCTTGTATGATTTCCTATAATCCCACAATGATTCATCCAAGCACTTCCTCCAATAATTCCTATTTGGATGCATGGTTTTCTCCAAAATTTGTTTGAACTCACGATTTGAAACCTCCACCTGGCCATTTGTATGGGGGTGGTATGGTGATAATGTTGTGTTTGTCACCCCATTCTTCCGAAGAAGGGAAGAAAGATTTATTTTGCATAAGTGTTTCATGTGGTCATGGATGATGGCCTTCAGTACTTTAAACCTACCAAAAATCTACGCTTTGAAAAATCCATAACTACATGAGATTCATTTGTCATAGTGGCCTTAGCCTCCACTCATTTACTCATATAATCAACAGAAAAATTAAATATAAAAAAAACTGAAGGAACATGGAAAAGGACCCAGAAAATTGATGTCCCATACATCAAAAATTTCATAGAATATTATGGGTGGTTAAGGAATCTCATATCTCCTAGAAATGTTCCCAATGTATTTGAAATGAGGGAATTAATTACAAAACACATGTACATCAGAAAATATGATAGGACTATATTATATAGAGTCTATGAAATTCCTAGATTCTCTTTGGGGTCCAAATTGTCCACCATAAGAATGTTTATAAATGTATTGTAGAACGAACTCAAACTCATGATCTGGGAAACACCACCTAATAACGTGGTCATTACAGATGTGCCATATGTATGGATCATCCTAGACATAAAATCTTGACTCACTCTCTTAATTTTTTAACATGACGTTTCTTTAAATTTGTAGGTATTTTAGAGGCAACAAAGTTGTTAACTAAATCTGCATACCAAGGATGTGTGATTAAGATGGAATAAAGATGCTCATCGGGGAAAGTGTCCCAAAGTGGTACCTGGTCCAACGTTTCATCCTCTAGAATGTGAGTAATCCTACTCATATGGTTTGCCACAATTTTATACAACCCCTTATTGTCCTTCATCTCAATATCAATTTCATGAAGAAGGAGTATCCATCATATTAGCCTGGACTTTGTGACTGGCTTCTTCAAGTTGTACCTCCCAGCTACATGGTTAGAAATAATAACTATTTTAGAGGAAAATAAATATGAACAGAATTTATCTAAACTGAATATGACCATAAGAAAATCCATTTCTATGGTTTTTTTAGTTTGATTGGGCTCAATTCAGTGTCCTCGATGCATAGGAAATCACATGTGAGAGTCAGTCCACCCTCTGAGATAAGACATTTCCAACTGCGATGTTTGAGGCACCATACATAAGTTCAATAAGAAGCTTCTAACATTGGGGATATATGATCGGTGGAGTGGTCAGACACTTATTTATCTCATCAAATGATGTCCAGTAATAATCATCATATAGAAAATTTGAATCCTTTTGAAGTAATTCAGACATATGAAGAGCAATCTTACTAAAATCATTGATGAATCGTTGATAAAATCCTACATTCCCTAGGAATGATCTAACATCACACACACATGAATGATATAGTAAGGATGAAATGTTATCTACCATAGATAAATCAGCCTCAATACCATGTTTTTACACTACATCCCCTAAGACAATGTCATGATCTACCATGAAATGACAGTTATCAAAGTCATGGACTATATTCTTTACAATACAACGATTCAACACAATTCCCAAACTACAAATACATTCATCAAATAAGAATCCATATGCTATAAAATCTTCCATAAATACCTTCAAGAAGGTCTCAATAAAATTAGAAAAAAAACTCAACATTTATCTTTAGAGGGTACATGGGGCATTTCAATGTCCAAATGACATCCTTCAGTGTGAAAACGTACTGAATAGACAAGTGAATGTTGTCTTCTACAAAACATCTGAAGCAATAGGAACTGACAAATATCCCGAAAATCCATCCAAGAAACAATAATGTATCTTCATAGCTAGTCCTTCAATAATTTAATAAATAAATAGGAGGGGAAAATGGTCCTTGATAGTGGACTAATTTATTTTCCTATAATCAATACACACATGCCTATTGTTTTATACCCTCATTGGAAATAACTCATTTTTCTCATTTTGATGAATTGTAACACCACTTTTTTTAAGAAAAACCTGAATAAGCCATACCCATTGAGAATCTAAAATGGGAAAGATAGTACCTACCTCGAGTAACTCATTTTACGTCAATTTTTTTACCACATTCAAAAGAGTTGGATTTAGTCTCTATTGTGGCATCCTAACCAGTTCATCCCCATCCACCAAAATAATCCTATGAATGAAAATAGAGGGCCTAATACATTATATGTCATCCAAGGTCCACCCAATTTATCTAATGTTATCCCTTGAATGATTCAAAAGTTTTTCTTCATGCTTAAAAGGGTGATTGTTAGCAATGATAACATGTAATTTATCACCCCTCAACAAGTATGAGTATTTTATATTTAGTTTCAATGGATTCAATTCAAGTTCCGGGGGTGGGGTTTGGATGGAGACATTGATGGAACTGAAATATGTGCACAAATAACATTAGTTTTAGAATATATATCATCACAATCAGAGAATAAAACATCAAATCCCTCAACACACTCAACATACATGTCATAATCTGAGTTCACTTGATCAAAATCACAATATGATTCAATTTTAAAATCAAATATAATGTTTACTTGTTCATTATAATCAAGTTTGGAAGTTCTCTTAAACATCAAACTAAAACCAATATTCCTAATCTCCCTAAGCAGAGAACAATAAAATTCTATGGGGTTATTAGTTGGTTGTTCAAAATGAGAGATAAAAATAAAGAATAGTCCTCTAAGGAGTACTCTATGGATTCCATAACATTAAATATCAATACGTCATCCCCAGACTCCATGGAATGTGTATCTTCATTGACATTTATGATATTTGTTTTCAGTTTTGAGGAAGGGTCTACCTAAGATAATCGGAGAATGATAACTTACCAGATCATCCTTCATGTCAAGCCAATAGTAATTTACTCGAAATATCATATCTCTTATGCAAAAAGGTACATACTCAAGGACTACCACTAGATGTGTTGTAGCTCTATTCACCAATTGCACTACTACTACCATCAGCTTCAACTCACCAAACTATAAAAAAGAGATTACAGAGTGAGGCGTCACATTTATGGAAGCTTCCAAATCACCATGATCATCAAAAGTGTAGTTCCCCTATGGTGCATGGGATAGAGAATTTCCTAGGATCCAACACATTTTGGAATTTCACGAGTTGGTGTAATGTGTGATGACACATTCCTTCTAAGATTGGTCCTCTAATTACCCTAGAGTCCTCTTCGATTAGTATAATTTTTTTTTGGAATTTGGCATACCTTGGGATTTTCTTAATGGACTCAATAAGGGGGTGTTTATCTCCACACATTTGAATGTGTCCAAAAACTAATTTTGCATTACCTTCTTAGCCATATTGTCAGTTTGAAAAACCCTATTTGGAAAGGGAAAGGGGATATGAGGAACATAATCAAACTTTTTTTTACTTTTATCTTTATCCTTTGGTTTTCTTCAGATCGTCTTGAATGGTGCTTCTCTAGATTTTAGTTGAATCATGGTGTATTGGTCGGTGCAGATGTATCGTTCATTTTATATCCCAATTCTCAATGTGATGAAACTGACATTTCCATTTGGATTTTGAGTAGTATGGGATGGTATATTTCCAGAAATCATACTTACAATTTCATGAAGGGCAGTGGAAATCCGGATTATTTTAGTATTCATCTCCCTCAACATTGAACCATGAATCATTATCTCATTCTATTGATTATGAATAGTCTATTTAAAAATATCCTCAGTATTAGAATCTACCTTGGAATGGGAGGTCCCTTGTTGTTGTGTTGATGATTCTTAAGCTAAAAATCACCTTTGGGGATGTTGGAAACAATGTTGGTTAGGTGGTGGCTGCTAGATGTTTTGTTGAAAAGGATGAATTTTTTGTTGTCCAAAGACATACCTCATATCAGATTGATCCTTTCACCCCTGTTTGTTTGATGGTGCAAAGGAATCAAACTTCTTTTGGGGATTTGGCTATTGAGGCTATTGATATGGTCTCCCAAGAAACAATGCTGCACATTCATCAATTTCTTGACGTTTCGGGGAGAATTCAATTGGGTGGCTTGTCTCAGTGAAAAATCCACATGGTTTTGATGGAGGGGGTTGGATGTATTTTATTCCAAAACAATATGACTCACAATTGTGGTCATTTCATCCAACATGGTATCAATCAAAAAAATTTCAAGAGAGGAATTACCTAGCTAAAGTACTCCCCTGACATGTGGTGTACCTCGATCACAATATTGAAGGGATTATTGTGACATATTGTCGATAAATGCATGAGGATCTCTTTGTGTAATGCCTACAAATTCTCCTCCAACTGAAGCATCCACCATTCTACTCTCCATATATTTGAGTCCTTCATAAAGGTATTGGATGAGGATTTTTTCACTGATTTGGTGATGTGGGAATCTTGCCCACATCTTATTGAACTGTTCTCAGTACTCATACAATGATTCCCATTATTCATGATAAATCATTGATATCTCCTTATGATTGGAAGTGGTCATTGATGCAGAAAAAAATATCTACAAGAAAAGACATCTCAAATCATTCCAAGAAGTTATATATTTTGGTCATAAATAATACTTCTAGTCTTTTACAGATCCATAAAGTGAAGATGGGAATTCCCTTAGTTGTATTTGATCTTCAGATACATATCTTGGTTATAGGGTTGAAAAAAACTCATTAATTTTTTTAAATTGTTTATTGGGATCCTCACCAAAGAGGCCATGAAATTTTGGAAGCATGTAAATTAACCCAGATTTCAGTTCAAAATATAATTTCAGATTTGGGTATGCAATGCAATTTGGTTGATAATTAATATCAGGTGAATAAAATTATAGAATTGTTATATTTAGTTCATTCCCAAATTTTTCAGAAATTTTGTCTTGTTTTATGTTATAATTAGAAGTGTTTCCAATTTCAATGTTATGGGAGTGGAGTAATTCTTCAACTGGTTGAATGTCGAAACTTCTCATAGATGAGAATATCCTAACCATGCCCTAAGACTATGTTCAATCTCAGGGTCAAGATGTAAGAGATATTCAGGATTAGGTCATGTCATAAATCAAATAAAAATTAAGATAAGAAAAGTGGACCATAATAAAATAAAAAGAGTGAAGTTTGAGTTGATGGTCCAAAAGGAAGAAGAAGAAGAAAACAAAAGAAGAAGAAAAATTAAGATTGGGTAAAGAATGAATAAATAAAAGAAGAAGAGAATAAAATGTAAAATTAAATAAATACCAATAAATGGTTGAAAAAATAAATTTCCTCCCACGAAACAACTCCAATTTGAAAGGTGATTTCCTGGATGCTTTCAAATGATATGTGATTGTTGGTAACTTAGGTGTATCAGAGTGGCTAACCAAGGTCGTCTCTCAAAGGAAGAAGTAAATTTAACAAATTATTAAAGGTATTTTTAATGTAAAATAAAAGTTAATAAGAACATTAATTAATATTATGGGGTTGTTTATAGTTTATAAATCTAGACTATGTTTTCTATAAAATATTTTGTTTTTGTTTTTTTAGTTTTGAAATGATGTTCGATTAAAATGACACAACAAAAATATTTTTCTTTATAAAATAATTTAAAGATGTAATCGATCAAATATACCTATACAATCAATTATTTGACATTATAATTTGAATTAAATTACACATAATTTTAATCCTCTAATTTTTTAACCCTCGAACGCTTTGGAAGTTCACATAACCTGAAAGATGAAATTACTTAAACACTTGGCTATCTTTGAAACACGCAATCACAACACCCTACATTGATTGGTGTTCTTAAGTTAGCTTATGGTTAGTTGTTTTTTATAGAACATATAAACTCTATAAATGATCATTAATTGAGTTTAGGGATTATATTTTAACTCTAGAAATTCATCAATTTTGGTCTTTTGTTACCAATTAAAATCACACTCTCACAATTTACACAACTACTGACCATGCATTTTTTTTGTCAATTATTCAATTTCATGCTTAGTTTAATCTAATTTAAATGCTAAATTAATATATCATATTATTTTAATTTACGTATCTCATTGATTCAAAATAAATTAATGAATTTGTATATAGGTTGATCGATTACTAAAAAGAACTACTCATCTATGGGTGGTGTAATCATCATATAACTTTTTTGCATGTGCAATGGTTTAAAAAAGGTATAAACGAATTAAATTTCTACTCTTGATTCATGCCCAATTAAGAAGACTAAGAGGAGAATAAATTTTAACAAAACATCTGAAAAGATAATAAATAAAAGAAGATCAAAGTAATTTATTATGAAACCAAATACATTACAACATGAGGAAGAAAAAGTTATCTTCGACGAAGGGATCCTTGCTTCAAGAGATAAAACTATTTTATTGCTTGGATAATTGTAGTGTAACCTCTTCAATCCACAATAAAATTCCTAATTCACGTCCCAAACCAACAAAATGATAAAAACACCAATTTATAGTGTGGTGGGGAGGCGAGGTTCAAAGTGGTTTCAAATATGAAATGGGAATCTCGGCCAAATATGTTATGCCAACATGCACCGCCAATTTGACCACAAAACCTGTGATTCAGCTGTCCTTACAAAAGGATTATTCTCGAAAAAATGAGTACTTTAGGTCCTCTAAAAATTTGGGCCTAATCAAAGAATGGATGAAGAAGTTATGGCTCAAAAACAAAACCCATGTCAAATCTATCGGGCCCATCCCAACTTTGATCTCATGGCCCATTTCCACAAAAAAAATGCATGATTTATCTCTAATGTCCTAAATAAAAGTTGTATAAAATTATTTAATGAACACATTTTCAAAATCTTATGTTCAAATAATTCAAATAAAATTATTTATTTTTAATATACTAAAAATTATTTTTAAAGGGTGAAATGAAATTTTCATCAAATTTTTAAATGAACGACCTTATCCCAAATACTACATAAATAAACATAGTTAACACAATGTGAAGAAATTATATCATTTATTATAAAAAATATTCGATAAAGAAAAATTTTATCAATTTTTTGCATGATTTATAGCCTTATAACACCTTCCATAGAGTAATTGTGAGACACTTGGGTTGTAATGTGCTAAAAACCTCTCAGGAAATTAGAATTTTCCTTCATGTGGAATGATATGTTTTCCCTTTTCTTTATCATTATATTGTACTTCATCTTCATCTCTTTGTGTATGCCTAGTAATTTTCAATTTATTAGGTCAGGTAACTAAACACTCCTTCTTAACATTTTCAAATTTGGGACTCCCACATGGTTCTTCCGTGTTTTCATTTTACCTTTTCTATGAAACTTATTATCTTCCAGAGTTTATTCAGTCAATCCCATATTTATCTGGATTTATTTTCCTTTTAGTTGAAAATTGATTTAATTCATTTCCATGGATGGTTTTTAGTGATCCATGATATGACCTTTCTATCCACAATAGAATCATCTTTTCTTTGTTGAGAAGCCATTCTTGGAATCTAGAATTAACTTCTTATTGGGAATAACTTCTTTCACTATTTTCATAATTGTAGTGTTTGTCATATTCCCAATGAATAAATTTTCATTTATTTTTTCCATTAAACTAAATATTTTGTGGTCTATGCTTCCTATCAAAATATTTAAGAGGTATGGTTGGACTAAACCATCACACAACATAATTGAGACCAAATCTGTGGCAATTATCATACACGTCATCATGATATTAAAGTCTGTTCTTGATAGGAAGCATCATCTTCATCTGTGTTTCTACCATTTCATTGCATGGTGCTTCATTTATTCACATATACATTCCCTGAATGTAGGATTCCAAAATATTTATATTCTGACATATTATTCTAGAAATCAAATTCCTAATGTCCAAACGTCCAACAATACAAATAGTATCAAATAAATCTTCTTCATTTTTATTGTTGTTTTTTTTTCGGGCTAGATTCGGTGCATTGTTGTTTATATAATTGACTTTAATTAATTGGATCATCCATTTGGGAGTTGTTAATATTAGTCATCCCGGTATCCATGTTTTACATTTCGATGGATTTATTAACATTTTTATCCATCCACATCTTCTCAGCTTTTAGCTTTGAACCTATACTTGTAGATGCAACTACATTAGTAGAAATATAAATATCAAGTTTAGGGGATATGTTTTTCTTAAGGATGTTGCCTTTGGATTATAAGATGATTTATTAATAAGTATGGAATCATATTCCTCAATGAAAACATGATTGGAATCATCTCTTCTTTTATCTATTTGGGATGTTCATACTAGGTGTGATTACTGAGTTCTCAATATCACCTCCAATTTAATACACTTCAATTTGAGAGATTTCTTCTCATCTTCATATGATCTTAGTTTTATTTCTCGAATCTCCTTGAGTTTTATAATTTGTTATTCGTGCATTCTTTTGAATTCTTGAAAATAAATTCTAATATCCTTTACCTTGTTATCTTTGCCTTCTAGTTTAGTGGATTTGCAAACCATAGAAACCGTGTGCAACTTTTAAAATGCATGGAATGTTTCCTCAAACACAATATCAAATAATATCATCTTAAAAATACTTATATTAAATTATTTATTTAGTTCATAAATACATTGATTGCATAGGGAATGTGTTTCTTAATTTTCTTTCACAAATCTTGTTATATTTTTGGATATTCCAAACCTTTTAGGCAGTGCATCTTCCATGGAATCAACTCCTTCTTTCAGTTGTAATATTTCATCTTGAAGAGTACTAATCCTTACAACAATATGTCTTGATACTTATCTAGGGACACTCTTTAGATGATCATTGACTGAAGTATGAAGATCACTAATTGATATATCATCATTATAGCTTGAACATGATTCATCAGAAGAGTCATAATAATAATAAAAAATATCACATGTTGTATCATTCATATGACATTCAACAGAAGTTGTCTTCCCATTAGAAGTATGATTCTTCTACATCTTCTATTCTTGTTTACTATTTCATTTGTTATTATTATTGCATGAAATGTCCATTTTAGGTTTCTTACTCATTTCATCATATATACTCTTCATAAATACTCCCATGGATCTTTTAATGGAACCCTCGCTATGATACAAATTGAAGTGCCCGTATGAGTGTGAATCGTTGAGTGGGGAGGTGGTGAATCAGGGATCCCTTTAAATCTATTTACTAATTTATTATTTTTAACTAAACCTATAATTATGTTTAACGCCGTTATCCAATCTTTTTTTTCACTTATCCATAAATCGAATGATGTTGTAAATGTAAAGTAAATGATCACAAGGATTTAAAAAGTTTGGTTCAATGACATACTCTTTGTTGTGTTTGTTATTCTCCCAAACACAGATTCTAAACTATAATATTATTATAAATTAAAATGGTTAATAAAGTGTCCCATTTTATCACTCCTAATTCCCACATTAGGATGTTTATACCACTTCTCACGGTGTTACCAGAGTCCCACTAGCCTGCTCCAGAGTCTCACAAAAGTCTTCTTCTCCTCCCTAAATCACATAGGATTATTCTAGCTCTCAAGTCACACAAGTATCTTCATTATTTTTTCTTTCTGGATTTAATGTAGATGACATTTTTCTCTTACCACATAGGCTTTCTGAATCACACTTGCTTGTGTGTTTCTTCATTAATATTTAACATCTATTGGTAGGTTCTGTACTCCATGCTTAGTAACTCTGATCACTTTTCTGATTAGTCCTCAGTGTAACAATTCATAGGTATTTCATTCTTCTTTTTATGAAGACCTAGCCTCACTTAGACGTCTTCACATTATGCACATTTCTTTTTCAAGAATATTAATAAGCAATATAGATCTTTTATAATATCAACAACTATTGTCTTCATGGATTCTCCAACACTGTCAACTCAGATATAAGATCTTCTTCAATTCTGTCTAGCTTCAATCACAGTACACATTCACTTCATGGATGGATTTAATTGAATCCAAACATCTTGTTTTTGGATATCTCAATTAATAATGTTTCATACATGTCTGTCTTGGTATTTATAATTCATGTTTACACACTTTCAAACACAATCACGATTCTTCCTTTTAAGTGACTTCACCTGTGGATGTGCACGAATTCATGCATGAAAAATATCATACTTCTCTCTTGCTTGTGTGAAACCCCCACTAAGAATATCATTTTGAGAAAACTCACTTTATCTTTCATTCTTCACATAATATCACACACAAATTTTTGTATTTGGTTTTTTTTCACATAGACACTTATTATTTAGTTTAGGTTCAATATAAATGTGTGTTTCTTCACACTCGAATGGGTATAATCTTAGTGTTTGACATTCTTATTTATTTCTCTTTCTTCACATGTGAACAAATAATTGGTTCTTATATTTTCTTTGCATGCACATGAACTCCACCATGCACCCTCCTTCTTCTTCAAGTAAAGCACTCACAACCCAAATGGTTTTGTGGGTGGTGTATGTTTGGATTTTTATTCTAATGAGTGTTCCTCCTCTTCTCCTAGGTCATTTTATATATAAAGTGTCCCCTTATAAACTCTCCTCTTATTCTCATCCTAAAAATATGGTTCATAAGTTAATATTCATAATGAAAACTGCAGGGAATTTGAGGAATTCTTTTACGCAAAAGGAAGTGTGTGGTTCGTGTTCACAGAAACAAGATTATTATAGGTTCTTTTATTCATAGAGTACAACAATGGTGTGATTGCGTCTATTGTTTACCAATGCTATTCTTCTCACAAAGACACATCAGGGTTCGAAAGAACCTATCTTGTGCCTCAAAATTTCTTCCTTCACTGAGATAGGGCAACTTCATTCGCACACCATGGTGGTTTGTGGTTCTATATTGTACAGTGGATGTTCGGAACCATTTTATCCCATATCAGTGCTTCACAGAAAACCCTAACATTCATGAAATATAGAGGTTTTCATTGGAATTTTTTCTTTATAGACAAAATAGAATATTTTTCAAAGAATGGAATCAACATATTTCGGCTCTAGAAACTCCATTTATATGAAGAGGATGCTCATTAAAATATACATATTAGACATGAATGTTAGGGCATTGAATTCCTGAGATCTTTGGCCTCAAATTTTTGATGTTTTGGGTCAATGATATGACGCATTTCTCAGATGTTTCCTATTCCAATAAAGGATTATTATTTATAGTTTTATCCTTACATGCATGAGATAAGGATCACAAATGTATTTTTTTAAATACTCCCATGAATATCTAATACACAATGAGGCCTTAAAAACTATGTTTTCCTTATCCTTCTCTTAATTTATTTATTTCGATGAATTCATGCAAATGAAATTTCATGCATGTGTTTGTTACATCCTAACGATGCCACTTGGCTTTAAATGGGCACAAATGATGCCCAAAGTGGTGAGCATGTAGTTCAGAATGAGTACGGGTTCATGGGAGCATACCGGTGTCCAATGATTGAAGATGACATCGGTAGATAAGATCGGGTGGTTACGGCCCAATCCCAAACCGCAAAGATCAGATAGATGGGCCATATGTGTGTGATCGATCCCTCGATCAATCTGATGGTGAATAGCGTGTCTGTGATGCATCATACGATTGAGATTACTTCCCATGAATTTTAGGTCGTCCCACATAGGATTAGATATGTTAGTAAAGAGAAATATATCAATCATGGAATGTTTAAATATCTCTAGATTACTCCTCTTCCGCTTCCGGTGTCACCCCGAAGTGGTTCTCGGCAGGCACGCTCTTAGTGCCCACTCTACCGCCCCGGGTGCACTCGAAGTGCCCACTATGCATATAACAACCCATCTATTTATTACATACTTAAAAATGATATATTACATAAAAACATTCACTTCATATAACATAGAAGATCAAAATTTCTAGTGTCTTTGGGGCTAAGGATCATTACATAAAAACTTAATTCATAGGAAACAACATCTTATTTGAAAACATATTTTACAAGACCACTATAACAACCAATACATTACATACATTGTTATTACTTCAAAATTGAAGAAAACTTATTACAACATATAAAAAAACCAGGAAAGGACCGTATAGGTATAGTGTCTTTAGAAACTGGGAAGCATAAACAACTGGTTCATAAATCATCTACATTGTCGCCCTTTTATTTTATCATATCTAGAGTCCATTTTCGTATATCTTACTTAATATCCTACTTTCTAACCTGGGGAAAAGAAAACATAGAAAAGGGTGATCTCAAATTCTCAGTAAGGGTAAACAAAATAAATATCAATCACATCATATTCATAAGAACATATCATTTAGGAAATCATAACTTGCAAAAGAGATCATAATTTCATAACATGGGATAAATCATAGTAGTTAAATGTAATCACAATAATCATAACATAAAACATAAAACTATTTTGCATACACACATAATCATATAGAATAATTTCTTAGTAGTCAATACTCTTAGCCAAGACTATCTCAGCAGAAAAAGTCTATTTCTGAACCGAGTCCACTCTTCATTCCAGTCCTATTTAACTGAACCGGTTTAACCTGCCCTTCCAGCCATGTCTATCTCATGATATATAAATCTTTACCCAATGCATTGGAGGGAGATATAGGTATCACCCATCTCATAATGAAACCATTCTTATGTGTGCCACAAAATCATAAATCACACATCATAGCATAACCAATGTAATAAAAAAGGGAATCTTAAACATCATGGCTTCATAACATAATCCATATAAGATAAAAGGACATCATAAAAATAATTCCATCATAACATAATCAAATAATTTTAAAAATAGTTATAGAAACAGAACCCTATATTATCTTAGAAGGAAAATAATTTTGATAAAACATTTGAACTCCATTCTAGAGGAAAATATCTTTTCTACTTCGAAAACATTTTTCCTTTCTTAACATGTCATACAATTTTAAAATAAAAGATTTTGATTAAAAATAAACATGAAAACTTGTAATGGAATCTACTTGGAAATAATGTTATAAAATTATATTCATTCCTTATAAGTTTAAAAAAACATTCTTCTTGTACATATGTCGGAAAAGTGAAAAATTACCTCATACGAAAAACGACAAAAGTTTTATTTCATATCATTTACTAAAAACTAACCGAAGGGTAAAATTGGATTTAATCAATTGTAGTAGGATTTAAATAATATGGAACATTGAAGAAACATGTATTTGGATGATTAATATTCCCCATTAAATTCTGATGTATAAACAATCTCAGATAAAAATGATAATGTGAGATTTTCCCTTACCTTAGGTCCGATTTTCTTCGTAAGTGTCTGAATCTATTGTATAATGATTGAAATAATTTTATTGACTTATTACAGAATCATACTTATTTTTATGATATCATATATGGTTATATTCTTAACTTCTTATTAGTAATATTTCATTACTACTTGTTATTCGGGTGTTTAATACTTTTTGTTTTTATGCGTGTTTTGTCGAATAAATTCTTATTCTTCTTTTTAGGTTATAGATACCTCATTTACAGAATTTTATTAGTGTAATATATATCATATTTATTAATTTAATTCATTTATATAATCATTATGAAATTAAGATCTTGTAGAATGAGTCGCATCACATCGTGGAGACGGTATTCCGTACGTACGCACGAGCGATGATATGGTTCCCATGATCATGGAATTGTATTGTATTGTATGTATACTATTTCCGAATCCATATCACTTTACAATAATCATATATAGTTATTCTTTACAGTATTATACCCATCCAAGTATGGTGGTGGTGGAAAATAGATTACACCACGGCGTGGAGACGGTATTCCCTACGTACGCATGCATGATGATTTCATTTTCCTTAGGATGGATAGATGGTGAAATAGGGTTGTTTCATCCTTATAATAACATATCAGTATATGATTGATACTGATGTTATTAATTCATAATGAAACAACTAAGTAAGATTAAGTAGAAGTAGAAATAATGTTGAAATAATCGGTATAAGACATTACCTCTTCTTTGAAGCGCTTCTTTGAGACCTCATTTTAGGGAACTAAAATTGGCCTTAGTAGAATACCAGGGTCTCTAGGATGTTTCTAGGGAAGTGGAGAAGAGAATTTGGCAGGGGTTGGCTGAGATTGAAGGCTCATAGGTGTGTGAGGAAGAGAGGTAGGAGGTGCCCTTTTATAAGGGAGGAGAGGGGCACCTTAGAAAAAACTAAAACTATTTTTTTATTATAATGTCATATTCGTTTTTTAATAGCACCAAATTGATATATTTCGAAGCTAAGGTGGGGATGGGTTGAAATACTCTTATAAAATAGAATTTTGGAAAGCTTAGGTTTCTATTTTAACCTTATCATTTAGATTTAACTTTAAGTAAGATTGTTTAACTTTTATCGTGTCTTCTTGTTTTCTTACACTATAAATATAATAAAAATACTAGAACAAGCCAAACGAACCCCAAGTTCTTTATTTTAAATATATATGACTTTATCTAATTCATTTGTCCGATCCTTATATTTTTAGGAATAATATAACAATTAATAATATAATATTTGATTGAAAAACATTTTTATGTCAATTTTGACACTATTTGGTAATTGATATTTGTGAAAATAACAATAGATAGATTAGTTCAAAATAAGTTAATTAAATAAGTACTAATATGTAATATTAACCTAGAAAATTATTGGAATTCATAAAAAGTATCAAATTATATTTATTTGGGAATTTATAACATCAATTATGTCAAAATTTCATTAATAAGATAATTATTGCATCATCATTATCTCATAAATAAATTAAAAATAAAATACCATTATGTAGGAAATCTATTTAGATTTATAATGAATATTTATAGTCTAATTTACTTTATTTAAAACCCTACATTAAAAATAATTTTGTAATTAAACATTGATTTTAATTATTTTAACCCTTCTTTAAATAAATTAATAATAAATGTCCTAATCTTATCCATGTGGGTCTGGTCATATTTTATTCCTAAGGTTGTTTTTGGTCGAATTACACTTATCCAATAGAATTAGGACATGTGTTATGGTAACAATAATTTCATTTTTACCCTTAATTACCCTATTTACTTTTAACCGTGGTAAAAAAAAGAAAAAGTTACTATTCACCAAAAGTTATTTTCATCTCATTGAACCACATTTTATTCCTTGATATTAACCATGTCCCTCCGATTTTCGAAATTCTATTCACAGAAGTGGTAAAATTATGTTTTATATGAATTTGGAAATTCTCCTAAGAGGTGGGTAAAAGACGGTGAAAAGTTCAATAAAATTTTTATATATATAAAATTATTATAAAATGACTCAAATGAATTACTCTGAATATATATAGGTATTATGAATCAATTTTGACCAAAAATAAATTTATATAAAATAAATAATCATTTAAATAAAATGTCAGTTTTTAAATAGTAACCCAGTGTTTTCACTATTCATCAAAATTGAAAGATTTCAAAAAAATACCAAAATTTCACCCTATTCTAATTTCGATATTCAGAATCCAAAAATGAAGTTTTTTTTGAAAAATAAAAATTAAAATATTTCAAAAAGTGGTTATTACTATTCATAACAGCGAGTTTTAATAATATTTTCATAGCATATCATTGTTTAGTGAAACTCGATATTGCGTACAACACAAGTTATCGAGGAAGTTCGCAATTGTGTGTAAAGAAAGACAAGCTACTATTGTGTATAGTGAAAGATTCTTTTGATGATGTATATAACATTAAAAAACATATTTCCCATAAAAGTCTCGAGTGTTACATTCTACCCCCCTTAAAATGAAATTCACCCTCGAAATTATCACATTGAAAACAACAGATGAGGATACCTCTCCCTCATCATATCCTCAAGCAACCATGTAGCTTCTTCTAATTATTGGTTCCTCCATAAAACTTTCACCAAGCGAGTGGTCTTGATCCATATGACTTTTTTGCTATGATCAAGAATCTCTATCGGTTGTTCTTCATAAGAAAGATCTTGCGCCTGTAGTACAACTTCTAAGCTGAGTACATGTGAAGGATCATGTATGTACTTTCTCAGGAGAGATACATAGAACACATCGTGAACTTGAGAGAGATTCGGTGGAAGCACCAATCAGTAAGCTACCTTTTTAACACGATCCGGTATTTTGAAAGGACCGGTATACCTAGGCCTCATCTTTCCCTTCCTTCCAAATCTCATTACTCTCTTCCAAAGAGATATTCATAAGAACACATTATCACCCACTTCAAACTCTAGGTCTTTTCTTCGGTTGTCGGCATAACCTTTTTATCAAATCGGAGCTGTTCTTATGTGTTTTTGAATAGATCAGATCTTTTCTTCCATCTCATCAACAAGATCTGGTCCTAATAGCTTTCTTTCCCCAACTTCATCCCAACAAGTTGGAGTCCTGCATTTCTTTCCATAGAGAGATTCATAAAGATTCATTTTAATACTAGAGTGAAAGCTATTATTATAAAAAAATTCTACCAAATGTAGGTGTTGAGCCCAGCCACCTTTGAAATCCATAGAGCAAGCTCTCAACCTATCTTCTAAAGTTTTAATTGTCCTCTCAGATTGACCGTCTGTCTGAGGATGATATGAAGTCCTGAAACTCAACTCTGTATCCAGAGTATGCTGAAGACTTCGCTAGAACATTGAGGTAAATCTCGAATCCCAATCAGATATAATGGAAAGTGGTATTCGAAGTATTCTTACCACTTCTTTTGCATATACCATAAAAAGCTGATCTAGAGTGAAATCCTCTCTAATAGAGATGAAGTTTGCAGAATTTTTAAGACGATCAACTATGACCCAGATAGAATTATTTCCTTTGGATGTTTTAGGAAGTCTGGTGACAATGTCCATAGTGATGTTTTCCCATTTCAATTCAGGTATGGGTAATGGTTGTAACATCCCATTAGGATTCTGTCTCTCAACTTTAGCTTGGTGAAAAACCAAGCATCGAGAGACAGAGTCAGCAACATCTCTTTTCATGCCATCCCACCATAATTACTCTTTCAGGTCCCGATACATCTTCGTGATTCCAAGATGAATAGAGAATGAAGAACTATTAGCCTCATCCTGCAAATCCTTCTTTAATTCTGGGATGGGAGGAACACAAAATCGATTCTTGAACCTTATTATTCCATCATAATCAAGGTTGAATTCAGGAACATTTCTCACCTTCTTTTGTAACTCTACATCTTCTTTCTATTACTCTTTAATCTTTACATGTATATATGGTTGAACATTCATTTGAGAAAGATATGATTTTCCGCTTCAATTATAATTCCAAGATCCATCCTCTGTAAATCCATAAATATTGGATCTTTTGTGATCCTCATCATGGATAGACTAGCATGGTCTTGTCGACTTTATGCATCTGCCACCTTGTTTGCTTTCCAAGGGTGGTAATGAATTGAGCATTCATAATCTTTAATCATCTCCAACAATCTTCTTTGGCGCATATTTAGTTCCTTTTGTGTGAAAATATACTTTAAACTTTTATGATCAGTATAAATATCACACCTTTCTCCATAAAGATAATGCCTCCAAATCATTAATGAAAAGATTACCGCATCTAAATCTAAATCGTGAGTTGGGTAATTTTGCTCATGGATTTTCAACTATCGTGAGGCATAAGCTATCACCTTATCGTTTTTCATGAGAACACACCCCAATACCTTCTTGGATGCATCACTATAGATCACCAACCTTTCTCCACTACAAGGAAGTGTGAGGACATGTGAACTAGATAACCTTCTTTCCAACTCATTGAAATTCTATTCACATTCCTCTTTCCACATGAACTTAACTCCTTTTCAAGTCAACCTGGTGAGTGGATTAGATAATCGTGAAAAACTTTCACAAAACGTCGATAATAACCAGCCAAACCATGAAAGCTTCGGATCTAGGTTACTATTGTTGGTCTCAACCATCTTTTGATAACCTCTATTTTTGCTAGATCCACAGATATCCCCACTTTTGAGATTATGTGACCCAAAAATGGAAATATTTTAAGCCAAAATTCACACTTGGTAAATTTGGCATAACGATTCTCTTCTCTCAGGGTCTTGAATACAATTGTCAAGTGATATTCGTGTTCTTACTTGATCTTTGAATAGATAAGAATATCATCTATAAATACTACCACAAACTGATCAAGCTAGACTCTAAAGACTCCTTTCATCAGATCCATGAAGATAGCAGGGGAATTAGTAAGACCAAATGGAATCACTATAAATTCATAATGTCCATACCATGTATGGAAAGTCGTCGTTGGTATATCCTCTAGTTTGACCATTAATTGATGATACCCTGAACCAAGATCAGTCTTGGAAAAGTATTGAGCTCTGCGTAGTTGGTCATATAAGTCATCAATGCGTGGAAGAGGATATTTGTTCTTGATCGTGATCTTGTTAAGTTCTCGATAATAAATGAAAAGTCTCATTGATCCATATTTCTTCTTAACAAACAGAACAGGTTCTCCCCAAGGTGACGCACTAGGGCGTATTAATCCTTTATCAAGATTGTCTTTGAGTTTCTTCTTAAATTTCTGCAACTCAATTGGGGCAATTCTATAAGGTGTCTTTGAAATAGGCAAAGCACCCGATACGAGTTCTACTGAAAACTCAACTTCATGATTTGGTGGAAGACTCGAAAATTCCTCCAGAAAGACATCATCAAACTCCCATACAATGGGAATATTATGAATCATGAGTTTCTCACCATCCATTTGAGATAAATAACCTTCATTTAGTGGAATGGAGACCCATAGGATGGATGAAATTTCCACTAGAAGGTTATGTTCATCCTTGCATCGATAGACGATCAAAGATTGATCGGGAATACGAAATGTGACTTCCCTTCATTGGAAATTGATATGAAATCCATATAGAGAAATCAAATCCATGCCGAGAATCACATCAAATTAAACTATAGGAAGGATCACAAGATTTGAAGGAAGCACTTTCGCACAAACTTCATTCAGAGAAGAATTATAAAATTTTGATGCGACTATTGTGCCATTAGTAGTTGTCAGAACTAACTCAACATCTAATTGTTGAGGTAATATGGCGATACCCTTAGAATGTTCTTCAGAAATAAAAGAGTGTGTGGATTAAAAATCAAATAAAACATTTTCTACTTTACAGTGGATGGTAAGTGTACCTTTCACCACTTCGTTATCGTACTCCACATCACTGATAGAAATTACATGTGACATTCCTTTTTATTTAGCCTTAAGATTTTTTTGGTGTCGATTGTAATAAAAAACCCTTGGATTAGGGAATTGATTAGCCTAATGCCCCATTTCCTTACACTTGTAACATTGATGTGTAGGTGGTGCAGTATGTGTAGCTTTTTCTTTGTTCGCAACACTAGACATCTTCTTCCCATCATTACAGCATTCAAATGCCCGATGACATTCCTTTCCACATTTGAAACATTTACTTGTAACTTTAAGACACCTCCCTCCATGTTTCTTTCCACACTTTGAGCATAAGGGAAAACTCATCTTCTTTTCAGTGTGCTCTTTAGATTTTCCTTTGAATTCAATTTTCTTCTTCTTATCCAACCCATATGAATGATGGGTTACTTCAATCTCCATCTCAACTTTGAGAGCACATCAAGCGATTTCCTCATAGTTATTGATGTCCCTTATGGATAACACCCTTCGAAGACTTGGTTTTAAGCCACTAAAGAATCGATCGATCTTACTCTCTGGTGGGATAATAATCCCAGAAGCATACCATTCATGTCTTGTAAAATTTGCTTCATAGGTAACAACAGATTCATCATCCTTTTGCTTGAGTTCAAGAAACACCTTCTCCATCTTTGTTCAAAGAATACGAGGGAAGTACTTATTGAAAAATAAGTTCTTGAACTCGTCCCATTCCATGGACTCAATTTCATCTCTTTGCCTTGTATTCTTGATAAGATTCCACCATTGATCAGTATCTCCTTCCAAACGATACACTACTAAGATGACATTATCATGTTCAGAACATTGAAGAACTGAAAATATCTTTCCAGTAGTACTGATCCATTGTTCAGGAAATAATGGATCAGTAGACCTGCTGAATGATGGTGGACGCTACCTCATGAAGGATTAAACAGAATGTTTCTCCTTCCTTTTCTCATTTGGAAGTCATGAATGATTCATATATTGATAAATTTGTGTGATAATGGCTACAAGATTTTTTATTCCAACTCCCATAACGTTTGGTTGCTCAGGGGGACAATCATTGCATTGCCCGTCGCATTTCTCATTAACACGGTTCCTTCGGGTTCCTGCCATTGACTAAAACCAAGAAGAATAGTGTGAGAAACACTAATTATAATAGGAAAACCACATAATCAGGAATAAAATTTTACACTGAAGGTCTTATCATAGGTTGTTCGTTTCCATTTTTAAAACAATAAGATTGTGTTCAATGCTTAGAATTATCCTTAGGGTTCTTACTAAGGCTTTCACATCCTATTTTCCAAAGGTTGAATATAACATTACTCTGATACCAACTATAACAACCCATACATTACATACATTATTATTAATTTATAATTGAAGCACACTTATTATAACCTATAACAAAACCTGTGACGGACTGTATAGGTATAGAGTCTTTAGAAACTGGGATACATAAACAAATAGTTCAGAAATAATCTATACTGTCTCCCTTTTATTTTATCATATATAGAGTCCCTTTTGGAATATCTTACTTAATATCTTTCTTCCTGACTTGGGGAAAAGAAAACATACAAAAGGGTCATATCAAATGCTCAGTAAGGGTAAACAAAAGAAATATCAATCACATCATATTCATAAGAACATATCATTTTGGAAATCTTAACCTTCAAAAGAGATCATGATTTCATAACATGGGATACATCATAGTAGTGAAATGTAATCCCAATAATAATAACATAAAACATGAAACTTTGTGTCATACACACATAATCATAGAGAATCTTTACTTAGTAGTCAAGACTCATAGCCAAGACTATCTCAGTGGACAAAGTCCATTTCTGAACCGAGTTCACTCCTCGTTCCAGTCCTGTTTCATTGAACCAGTTTAACCTGCCATTCCAACCATGTATATCTCATGAGATATAAATCATTAACCAATACATTGGAGGGAGATATAGGTCCCACCCATCTCATAATTAAACCATTCTTATGTGTGCCACAAAATCACAACTCATATATCATAGCATAACCCATGAAATAAAAATGGGAATCTTAAACATCATGGCATCATAACATAATCCATATAAGATAAAAGGACATCATAAAAATAATTCTATCATAAAATAATCAAATCAATGAAAAAATAGGGATATAAACATAACACTATATTATTTTATATGGAAAATAATTTGATAAAACACATCAACTCCATTCTTGAGGAAAATATCCTTTCTACATCAATTTTTTTCCATTATTAACATGTCATATAATTTTAAACTAAAAAAATTTGATTAAAAATAAACGTGAATACTTGTAAAGAAAGCTTCTTGAAAATAATTTTTTAAAAATCCATTCATGCCGTATAAGTTAAAAAACATTTTTCTTGTACTTATTTCAGAAAATTAAAAAAGTACCTCGTACGAAAAACGACAAAAGATTCCTTTCATATCTTTTACTATAAACTGACCGAAGGGTAAAATTGGATTTAAAAAATTGTAGGAGGATACAAATAATATTACATATTTAAGAAACATGGATGTGGATGATAAATATTCCCCAGTAAATTCTGATGTACAAACAATCTCAGATAAAAATGAGATTGTGAGATTTTCCCTTACCTTAGGTCCGATTTGCTTCGTAAGTGTCCGAACCTCCTGTATAATTATTTAAATAATGTTATTGGCTTATTCCAGAATCATACATATTTTTATGATATCATATATTGTAATATTCTTCGCTTCTTATTAGTAATATTTCATTACTACATGTTATTCGGGTGTTTATTACTTTTTGTTCTTATGCATGTTTTGTAGAATAAATTCTTATTCTTATTTTTAGGTTATAGATACCTCATTTCCGGAATTTTATTACTGTAATATATATCATATTAATTCATTTATATAATCATTATGCAATTAAGATCATGTAGAATGAGTCACATCACATTGTGGAGATGATATTCCATACACACACACAAGCGATGATATCGTTCCCATGATCGTGAAATTGTATTGGAGTGTATGTATACTATTTCAGAATCAATATCACTTTACAATAATCATATATAGTTATTATTTATACCATTATACCCATCCATGTAAGGTGGTGGTGGAAAATAGATTACACCACGGCGTGGAGATGGTATTCCATACGTACGCACGCGCGATGATTTCCTTTTCCATAGGATGGATAGATGGTGAATAAGGGTTGTTTAATACTTATAATAACATATCAGTATATTAGTGATACTGATGATATTATTGCATAATTAAAAAACTAAAGAAGTAGAAGTAGAAGAAGAAATAAAGTTGAAAGATTCGGAAACGGACATTACCTCTTCTTTGAAGCACCTCATTGAGACCTCCTTTTAGGGCACTAAAATTTTTCTTTGAAGAAGACCAAGACCTCTATGATGTTTTTAGGTAATTTTATAAGAGAATTTGGCAGGGTTTAAACGATCTTGAAGGCTCAAAGTGGTGTGAGGAAGAGAGGGAGGAGGTTCCCTTTTATAAGGGAGGATAGGGGCACCTTAGAAAAAATTAAAAATATTATTTTATTATAATGTCATATTCTGTTTTTAATAGCTCCAAATTGAATTATTTAGAATCTAAGGTGGGTATGGGTCTAAATACTCTCATCCAAAAGAATTTACTCAAGTTTAGGTTTCTATTTTAACCTTATCATTTAGATTTAACTTTAAGTTAGACAATTTAACTTTTACCATGTCTTCTTGTTTTCGTACACTATATGGTTAATAAACTTACTATAACAAGCCAAAAAACCACATGTTCTTTATTATTAATATCTATAACATTATCTAAGTCATTTTGCATATCCTTAGATTTTTAGGAATAAAATAACAATTAATAATATAATATTTGTTTTAAAAACTATTTTATGTCAATTTTGACACTATTTGGTAATTGATTTTTGTGAAAATCATAGCAGAATTATTAGTTCAAAAAAAGTTAATTAAATAAGTAATAATATGTAATATTACACTAAAAAAGTATTTTAACACCTAAAAAGTCTCAAATTACATTTATTTGGGTATTTATAACATCAATTATGTCAATATTTCATTAATAAGATAATTACTACATCATCATTATGTCATAAATAAATTAAAATATTTAATTTCTAAAAATTACAAATAAAATACCATTATTTAAGAAATATTTTTATCTTTCTAATGAATATTTATAGTCTAATTTATCTTATTTAAAACCTTATATTAAAAATGATTTTTTTATTAAACTTTGATTTTAACTATTTTAAACATTCTTTAAATAAATTAATAATAAATGTCCTAATCTAATCCATGTGGGAATAAATTGTCATATCATATTCCTAAGGTTGTTTTTGGTCAAATTATACTTATCCAATATAATTAGGCCATGTTTTAGGGTAATAATAATATCATTTTTACCCTTAATTACCTAATTTACTTGTAACCGTGGTAAAAAAAGTAAAAAGTTACTATTCACAAAAAAATATTTTCATCTCATTGAACCACATTTTTGTCCTTGATATTAACCGTGTCTCTCAGATTTTCGAAATTCCATTCATAGAAGTGGTAAAATTTCATTTTATGTGAATTCGGAAATTCCCCTAGGAGGTGGGTAAAAGACGGTGAAAAGTTCAATAAACATTTTATATAAATAAAATTATTATAAAACAACTCCAATGAATTAAATTGAACTTATATAGGTATTATGTATCAATTTTTACCTAAAATAAATTTAAATAAAATAAATAATTATTTAAATAAAAAGTCGGTTTTTAAATAGTAACCTAGTGTTTTCAATATTCATCAAAAATTGAAAGTTTTCTGAAAAATACCAAAATTTCACCCTAGGCTAATATCGATATTCCGAATCCAAAAATGAATTTTGTTTTAAAAAATAAAAATTTTTAAATTTAAAAAGTGGGTATTACTATTCATAACGGCTAGTTTTAATAATATTTTAATAACATATCGTTGTTTACTGAAACTCGATATTGCGTACAACACAAGCTATCGAGGAAGGTCACAATTGTGTGTAAAGAAAGACAAGCTAGTGTTCTGTGTAGTGAATTATTCCTTTGATGAAGTATATAACATAGAAACTTAATATTTTCCATAAAAGTATCGGGTGTTACAACTACTACATTCCCTCGTACTTAGTATTTCATAGCATACCCTGAGGACATGCATAAAAAGGGTGAGCTATAAATCTCAATAAGGGAATAAACATGGAATAACATGAGGAATTCAAAAATAGTTATATAATAAGAATATCAAGGGAGAAAAAGAGAAAAATGAAGATAAAGACATGATAAGGCATGATGATCATAACATGGAAATGTGGCAACAACACTTAACATGAAATTACCCTGAGTTATGGCTCATTGCACATGGAGCTTGAGTAAAACCTCATTGCACATAAAGCATGAGTAAATCCTCATTGAACATGAATTAGAATGATTCAACCCCAATTTCACTTGATGTATCATGATACTATTATTTACCCAATGCATTGGAGTGCTATTAGGGCACACTCTTCTTAAACATTTCATTTCATGCATAAGTGTAACACATGGAACATATAACATGGAATGAATAAACATCATAAGTTATTCCACGATTAATTTTATTGAATAAATGAATTAATGTTACATTCAATATGTATATGTGCATAATGGTGAAAACCATTGATAGAGACATGGATATGGTATTCTCTACACAATGATATTTTCTTGGAAAAACGCGATGCTATTTCGGTAGCATAACGACGTGACATAAAAATTCATAAAAATGGTTTATGAGAGAGAAATGGGTGTCTCAGAATATGTACATGAAATGGATTGTATTGTTGGTTCATATAGATACATTTCCCAACAAATTTCAGGGAATTTAGATTCTTAATACAAAAGAATTTCTTGAATGTAAATGATAGAGAAACCCCTTACGGAATTTCGGCATGGTAACAAGTGTACATGGGAGGCATTAATGAGAGAGAAAGGGGATACACAATTATTAGAAAACGAAGAGGGAAGTATGGGGGAGGTGAGAAATAATACCTCATCATTTATAATTTAATATAAAAGGTCATAACAACTTAATGACAATTAGAGAAAAATGAGAAAGGTATAAATCTATTACATGGATGTGTGATCCCTAAACCATGGGAGAGGATTGAGAGAGGATTATTTGTAGCTTGGGTAGCATGGGATGATTCTAGAGAGCAGAGGACATGGGTGGGTCAAACTATAAAGTCATTCAGTGAAGAGGAAGTGGGAGCTTGGGTGGGTTTATATAGGTTAGGAGAGGGAATTCTTTATTATTTATGATTGGGACACCTCACATTAAAATAATCGAAAACCCAAACCATCCCATGGTTTTTCCCATAATTTTTGCCAAAGGCGAGTGGAAAAAAATAAATTATATGTCTGATTTCCAAATTTCTTAAAGTAATAGGGTTACTTATGTGGAGGTGAGTCATAATCTCAAGGAGAACAATTTAAAAAGGAAAAATATTTTATTACTATAGAAGTGTCCACTAAAGCTTCATAAAATAAATAAAACAAACGCAAAATCACATTATATTAGTGGTAAAAAATTTATTGGACGAAAATAATGTTTATAGAATTTTATAACATCACTATTGGGTTTTTATGATGTCATAAAATACATTATATATATATATATATATATATTTAAACGATATTTAATTTTTACCCAAAAATTCGACTATCTCAAAAAATTAAAAAAAATTCACCATTGGATAATTTCAACATCCTGACTCCAAATATAATATTCATTTTATTTAAATAATTTTAAAAATATTTGAATTTTTACTTTTAAAATAAAAATAGACATTTATTGAAAATTCATGTGTTTTGAAAAAACTGCTTTCAAAACATAATATAAATTAAAATTTCAATCATAAAATTATACAGTAATTTATATTAAATAAATATAAATTTTAAAAAATAGTTATATTTTATTAAAATATTATTTAATTAAGAAATCCATTAATTCATCAAAATAGATTTCATAGTTGAATATTATCTAAAAATATTATTTGTGCTTTAAAAACTATTTACAATGTAACCATAATTAAATGAATGCACATTCTTATTAAAAAAATAATGTACATAATCAATGTGATAGGTTCTTATTACATAAACCCTTCAAACACACTCATAAGAACTTAGGGTAAGGTGCGCGATGGTGAAAAACTCTTGGGGTGGCTCAGATAATATTGATATAGTGGTAATCTCTATCAACATCCACTTATCTCGTAGGTGGTTCCACTCAAAGTTAGAATATTCATACTCGGCTTAGGCTTGGTCGAGAGTGAATAATAATGACACCACCATCGTTCTGAGCTCCAAAAAATGGGCTTTTTATGGGAAAGTCTACTTGATGTAGCCATAACATCCTTTGTTTTAGTAAATTGGATTTGTTAAAGCCCTATATTTGAACAAATCATGTTATCAATATTCAACCAATATATTTGCAACAGTTACAATTATTAATGGTATTTTAAAAATCAAAAACCTAAAACCCAATAAGTTCATATGTTTTACATACGCATAAGAAGACAAATAAATTGAACAAGAGGAATGTTCATTGATTAATTTCTGGGACGTTACATTCTTCCCCCCCTAAGAAATTTTTCCCTGGAAATTTCCTTTTCCAACTCTAAATCCAATGTGGGTAACTATACCTCATCACTTCATCTGGTTCCCATGTATCTTCTTCCAAATTGTCGTTTTTTCGCAACACCTTAACGAGGGACATTGTCTTATTTTGTAGCACATTTTATCAATGTTCTATGATCATCACTGGTTGCTCATCGTATGAATGATCATCCTTTAACTATACTAAATTTGAATATAGTACATGTGAAGGGTCTAGTATGTACATAATTAGGAGGGATAAATGAAATGCATCATTTACTTTGGCCATTATAGGTGGAAGTACAAGTCGATAGGCCACAAACCCGACACAAACAAGAATCGTGGAGGGGCTGAGGTACCCGGTACATAACGTCCCTTTATTCCAAAACCCATGACCTTCTCCCATTGAGAAATGTGTCGAAAAACCATGTCTCCAATTTTGAACTCAAGGTCTCATCGATGGTTATCTGCATAACTCTTCTATCGACTCTAGGATGCCTTGATATGATGTTGAATGGTTTTCAGCTTCTCCGCTATTTCTTCGACCATTTCAAGTCGTCGCAGCATACGCTCACGAAATTCATCCCAAAACGCCAGAGTTATACACATTTTCCCAAAAATGGATTCATATGGTTCCATTCAAATGCATGAGTGGAAACTGATATTCTTTGTGAACTCCAGAAGAGGAATATGTTGATCCCATCATCATTTGAAGTCCATTGAGCATACTCTCAACAAGTCTTCATTTACATGGACAATCCGCTCAGATTGAACATTAGTTTGAGGATGATAGGCCGCACTGATGTTCAATTAATTATCCAGATCATTTTGAAGACTCTTCTAAAACATAGAGGTGAATCTTGGATCTTGATCTAATATAATAGATAGTGTTAATCCATGCAGCCTTACAAATTCTCTGATATATATCTGTACCAATTAAACCAATAAGAAATCCTCCTTAACATAAATGAATTCTGTATACTTTGTAAGACGATCCATAACAAACCTGATTGTATTGTTTCCTTAGGATGTCTTTGGAAGTCTAGTGAAAAAGTCCATGGTGATGTCCTCCAATTTTCATGCTGGTTTGGGCAATAGTTTCATCATCCCCCTAGACTTTTTCCTCTCTACAATCACATTCTGACACACCATGCACATTGTTGTATACCCAGAGATCTCCTACTTCATATTATCCCTCCGACAATGCTCTCATAGATCACGATACATCTTTGTTTCTCCTGGGTGAATAAAGGAATTTGAACTATGTGCATCATCCAAAAGATAATTCTTTAGCTCTGGACGTGAGGGAGCACATAGTCTCTTCCCAAGTCTCAAAATTCCTTCTTCATTAACATTGAACTCCAAGGATTTCATTTTTTTAATAGCTTCTACTTTCTTCTGAATTCCCCCATCATCCTTTTATGAATCCTTTAACCTTTCCAAAATAGGCAGGTGAACAATCATTTGTGAAAGGGTTAATGATGTTCCCATAATTATGATTATATTGTCCATCACCATCAAATCCGAGAAAACTGGATCATTATAAATTCTCATCAATGATAGAATCACTGGGTCCTCTCTACATAGACAATCTACCACCTTGTTCTCTTTCTCAGGGTGGTTATGGATTGAGTATTCATAATCATTGATTAGCTCTAACCATCATCATTGAAACATGTTCAATATTTTCTATGTGAATATATACATGAGGCTTTTGTGCTCATAATATAATTCACACTTCTACCCAAAGAGATAATGCCACCATATTTATTAAGTGAAGATCATTACAAAAAACTCCATATCATGTGTTGGATAATTGTACTCAAGGAAATTCAATTTCCATGAAGCATATTCAATGGATTTTTCATATTTTATCAACACACATCCCATGCCCTTCTTCAAAGAATCACTAAATACCACAAAAAGTTCTCTAATTGTGGTTAAAGTGAGCATGAGAAAATTGATAAGCCTTATTTTAAACTCCTTGAATTTTTCTTCACATTAATTACTCCAAGAATAATTTACTCTCTTTAGAGTTGGATTTGTAAGAAATTTGGATAATAGTGAGAAATTTCTTACAAATTTTTAATAATATCCAGCTAACCCCAAGAAGATATGAATAACCGTTATCAATGATGGACTCAACCATCCCTATATTTTAGTTTTCATAGAGGGATCTCAAGATATCCCTTTTATTGCAATGATATGGCCCAAGAATGAGACCTCCTTCAACCACAGATCACACTTGTTGAACTTTTAAGAGTGCGTATCCTTTCACAAGGTCTCTAGTACAGTTCTCAGATGCTCTTCATGATCCTCCTTGGTTTTGGAGTATATTAGAATATCACAAATAGATTCTACCAATAATTTGTCGAGGTAATCTCTAAGGACTCCATTAATCAAGTCCATGAAGACTGCAGTAGAATTAGTGAGTCGGAAAGGCATTACTATGAATTCATAGTTATTGTACCTTGTACTAAAAGAAGTCTTGGGAATAGCTTATTACTTTATCCTTACTTGATAATATCCCAACCACAAATATAACATAGAAATTTATTGTGCTCCATGTTACTGACCAAACAAGTCATAAATTCATCGTTGGGGATACATGTTCTTTATCATGATTTTATTAAGCTCACAATAATCAATGCAAAGGCACATTGACCCATCCTTCTTCTTGACGAAGAAGACTAGTCCACCCCATAGTGAAGCACTTGGGAATATAAACCCATTATCAATATTATCCTATAGTTATTTCTTCATCTCCTTATACTCGTAAAAAACCATTCTATATGGAGTCTTTGATATTGGAAATGACCTAGGTATATGGTCAATTAATTATTCAACATCTCATTTAAGAGGGAGAGTAGGTAATTCTCATGAAACAATTCAGCGAATTCCCTCAGAATTTGCTTGTCTTCTAGGATGGTTTCCTTCTTACAATCAATCATCGGAGCCATATATGGGTTCTTATTGAGCAGTAATATCAAAATTTTAGATTATGGAGCTAAAGAAGATTCCTCTTCATCATTTCACTTGTATAGAATCGGGAGTCGATTCTCCACATGGAGAGTGATTTCCCTCTCATAGAAATTTATGTTTGATCTATATAAGGAAATAAAATGCATGCCATGAATTAAATCAAATTCCACTAGATGGATTATGATAAGGTTTTTCAAGAATTTCAATCCACCAATTAAGAGAGGGGAGGCATTATATTCAAAGGATTTAATGATTGCCCCATTTTTCATACTCACTGATATCATTACTTATATGATTTGTGGTTGTGTTGGGATTATTCTGCTAAACATTTGGGATATAAAAGAATGTGGTGGACTATGGATGATAACCCTACGTTTCAATTTTTTATTCTAGTTCTACTTATTTACTTCATCCAAAACAAATTAGGGAATATAACTATTAAAAACATAAAGAGTAATTAACCGAAAAAATAGATGACATATAAATAACATATATTTTTTTTATCTTATGAATATATAAGCTTCAATCTATGATATCCATTACGTATTTTATAACATGTATTTTTAGAGGCAAAATTTTAAATTCCAATTAATAATTTTTCATACTAAGCTTATGAATTTACCAATGCATATCCCCCAGGAGTGTCGTAACAAAGAGTACGGAAAGGCCCGTTTTCATGTACCAGGATACCCTATGTCAAGCCTGAAATTACTTTTCGGGGTTTTCACCCATATGTACAGTTGTTCCAGAGCTTCCTCTACCTGTTTGTATCCCGATAGGGATGTGTTTTCATGATAAAATACTGACTAAATACTCACCAAACATAGGTATGTTTTAATTATTCTTATTCTTATCCCTAAGTCATTACTTGGGATTCCTAATCCTAATCCCAAATAATAACTAAACCTATACTCTAATACCAACTATATCAACCCTGCTCTTGTTTACATACTTAAACATGTTTTATTACATAAAAATATCGCTTGATATGACATATATGATTGACAAGTATAGTGTCTTTGGTGATAAATAACATTAAAGAAGAACTTAAATCATATAAGACAACATCTAATTGAAAAAATTATTTACATTACCACTACATTACCTCGTACTTAGCATTGTATAGGATAACCTGAGGACATGCATAAAAAAGGGTAAGCTATAAATTCCAGTAAGGTAATAAACATGTAATAACATGTGGAATCTAATACATGTTAGAAAATAGGCATATCAATGGGGAAAAAATTAACTTAAAGACATGATAAATCATGTTAATCATAACACAGAAAAGCGAAAACAACACTTAACATGGAATTAATATGAGCCAAGTCTCCTTGAATGTGTAGCATGAGTAAACCCGTATTGAACATGAAAGACGAGTAAAACATCATTGAAATTGAATTATCATGAGTCAACACACATTTAATAAGATGTATCATGATACTATACTCTACCCAATGCATTGGAAATCTATTAGGGTGCACCCTTCTAAAACATTTTATTTTTTGCATAAGTTTGCCACATTGATCATATAACATTGAATCAATCAACAACATAAGTTATTCCATGATTATGGAATTTGGAATAAATAAATTAATTAAGAATCCAATATGTATATGTGGACAAAGGTTAATACCATTGATAGACACATGGTTGTGGTATTTTATAGATAATGTTATTGGCTTGGAAAAACACTCTGCAATTTTGGTAGCATTACGATGTGACATAAGAACTAATAAAATTGGTTGAAGAGAGAGAAATGGGTGTCTCATCATATGTACATTAAATTTACAGTTAGGAGGTCATATATATAAATTTCCCATCAAATGTAATGGAATTTAGATACGTAACACAAAAGGATTACTTGAATATAAATGAGGGGAGATAAATTCCTTACCGAATTTCGGTATGTTATCGGGTGTACATGGAACGCCTTAATGAGAGAGAATGATGATCTATAATTATTTAATAATGAAGAGGGTAGTATGGGGGAGATGAAAATCATATCCCAACCTTTAAAATTGGAAATAAAATGGAGTAACAACTTAAAGACAATTGGACAAAATGATAAAGGAAGAAATCCATTACATGGAAGTGCAATCCCAAAAGCTTAGAAGAGGCTTGAGGTAGGATTTTTTAGAGCATGGGGCACCTTGGGAGGATTATAGGGAGAGGAAGGTAGGGTTTTTTGCACTAAAAAAGATTTTAAATAAGCGGATGTGGGAGCAAGGGTTGGTTTATAAAGGAAAAGAGAGGGAATTCATTATTATTTTGGTTAGGAAATACTCACATTAAACTAAGGAAAACCCCAAACACAACCATGGGATATTTCAACGGATTTTTCAAAAGGGGAGTGGAAACCCATATTTTATAACTATAAAGGAATAACTTCTTAAAATAATAGGTTTTTGTATGTGGAGGTGGGTCACACTCTCAAGGAAATAAATTTAAAAAGATAAAATGTTTTATTAGACGTGAATGGTCCACTAATGCTTTGTAAAACAAAACCAAAAACCCCAAATCACATTAATTTAATTATAAAACACATATTGGTTGAACATAATGTTTTTAGTATTTTATTACATTACTATTATGTCATTATGATGTCATAAAGAACATTATATATTTAGACGGTATTTATTTTTTACCAAAAAATTTAATTGTCTCATGAAATTATAAAAAATTCACTTTTGGATAATTTCAACATCCTGATTCCAAAAATAATATTCATTTCAAGTAAATAATTTTCTAAATATGTTAATTTTTTACATTTAAAATAAAATATGAAATGTATCGATAATTCATCGGTTTGACAAAAACAGCCTTCAAACCATAATAAAAATTACAATTACATTAATAAAGTTATATGATAATTTATATTTAATACGAAGTAATTTTATAATAATAATAATAATTTTTTAAAATATTATTTAATATTAAAATCCATTAATTCATCAGAATAGATTATTTAGTTGAATATTAACTGTGAATACTTTTTGTGCATTAAAAACTATTTACAGTGTAACAGTAAAAAAACAAATGCACATTATTTATAGAAAAATAATATACATAGGCATAATGTTGGGGTCTTTTTACATAACCCCTTAAAACACCCACATAAGACTTTAGAGTAAGGTGTGCGATGGTTATAGACTCTTTGGGTGGCTCAGATAACATTGCTCGAGCGGTAAACTCTATCAACTTCCACTTCTTTCATAGGAAGTTTCACTTGAGCTTGACATATTCATGATCTGCTTGGGCTTGTTCAACGGAAAATCCCAATGATGCCACATCCTTTTTGAGCTTCGACCAATTGGATTTGAATGGGGCGTGTCTACTGGTTGAGGCCATCAATTCATTTGTTTTAGTAAATGGGATTTCTTAATTCCCTATATTTATAATAATCATTTAATCATTGTTCAATGATTATATTAGCAATGTTCACAATTCATAACTATATTTTAAAAATAAAAAACAGAAAACCTAATAATTCCATACGTTTTAAATAAGAATATGAATAATTTTAAATAGACAAAGAGGAATTTTCATTAATGGATATCTGGGTCATTTCAATGAAAACCAAAAGTATTATACATGACCTCCATTCACCTATTGTTGGATAGACTTGAGGGCTTTCCTTGGGAATGGTGGACCCTCAGGTCCCACATATGCCTAAGGTCTGAGGTCCTCAGGTGGCCTTGTATGTTGGCACATTTTTTTTGTAAATGTCATAGAAAAAATGTAATTTGTTAAAAATAATGTATATCCCAGATTATATGCATAAAAAATATTGAAATACCCTTCAACTTCTTGTCTTATTCATCCACCGTCAGTCATTACATTGTTTTTAGATCATGAATCCCAAATATCATTGATACATTCCATTAATACAATCATGGATGATGCATGTATCATTTCATAATTCCTCTTGAATTAAATCATAATGCATGGAATCATTTTTGTGAGTGATTTGTTGTCTTATAAAAACATGTCTTTATCTTTTAGGACCACCACAATCAATCATATGAGTTTGTTCAAAAACTTCATCCAATTAGAATAAATTGGATGTATCTTCTAAAGTCACTATGAATTCATGTATTACATGGACATATTCAAATGGTGTATCTATGTGTCATCTAGAGACACACGACTTGGAACATAAGAACAACTTAACAATCATCTGAATTGTGGGGAGAATTATCAAGAAGTACATCCAATGTCAAATAGTGATTCTCCAAATATCAGGGGAATTTTATTTGGAACTACTACCCCTCTTCAATCACCATCTCCACCACTTTTCCATATACACATTGACAATTGACACCATATTGACATCTTATTTATAACAAATGTGACACCATGATCATCACTTTTAATTCGTCTATTATTTCTTGAAACGTGAACATATTCTCTTAACAGTTTTCAGATATATTATTCCCCTTTTAACTAATCATAAACATATACAGTATCACATTCAGTGAATGAAACCGTCAAATTATTTGGAAAAAATAGGAGCATGGCCACTATGACTCACTAAATTCTTATGGAATTTTCATTAGATCCTCAATTTATTAGTAGATGAATATTTGAACTATGACATAATATATATCCAATTAAATAATAGATAGTGAAAAAATAATGGATGTTGGTATTTGGGAATGAAATGAGCTCATACAATATCCTTGGTTGTTCAACATATAATTGTGAGGATTTTCAAAACGGGGAAATTTCATAGTATAGATAGTAATGATGGTTAATACTTTAAGGCCAACTTATTCAAAAACAATTATATGTTACTTCTATCATTTAACTGAACATTCATGGGGTGTGGGACTCTCTAAATGTGAAAATATTAAGAGGTAACCAAGTGGATACATTTGTAAAATAATTATAATATTTAGAACATAAAAATATATAGTATTTCATTTTAATCTTTTATGACAATGTGTGATTGATAAAATTCCAAAAGAATGTTACCAACCATTAAATTATGATACTAGGTGGGAAAATGTATAAGATGAACATTGATATGCTACAAACATTTTCAACAATTTCATGTAGATATGTAATTATAAGTAATTATTATTCATTATTATGTATACTCCTTAGGATATGATAAATGGTAATCTTCTCTATAATGATTTAATAGATTCAATAATTGTCCTCTATCATTTATTTTTGGAGTTTATTTAAACACTATATCCGTAAATTGTAAAAAAAAATTATATGGATCATCTAAAAGATATATTAATGAATTTTATGTGATTATAGATTTATTGAGTACAAAAATATAAAAGACATTAAATTTATATTATAGTATTTCACCATGTGAAATAATCATAATTTTCATAGTCATGTGTGGCTCCGATTGAAAAAATTTATTCCTAAAATGATTGGGATGAATTATTTGATAAGTATGTATGTCACTAACCCACACTAGGAATTATTGGAAAACATATTATAATCATGAAAACTAGATATATTTTTTAAAAGATACAATGATTCATATAAAATATTTTTTGTACCAATAATTTAGATTTATATTGTGTGATTGGTTCTTTTTGAATAAAATATTTTTTTGTCCTCCCTTTTCACGCCTCATTTCGAAATTTAAATATTTTTTAATTGAAATCATAATTTAGTATGAGGATGGTTAAGAGAATAATCATATGTTTGTAATATTATATAGAGATATTTTATAAATGGATTAATCAAGCTAGTCAAAGGAATCATAGATGATTATATGTAAATGTCGAATAATAAAAATATATAAATTCTATGTTATTGTTATGAAATATTAAATCATAGAGAGATCCTGAAAAATATTGATGTTGTAAGGTGATCAAAATAATATTTACATAAATTTTTGTATTGATTATAATATATACATGGGTATACATAATATCTTTATGGGGTATGGTTTAGTTGAAATCGATATATACACTCTTTTATTACTAGTTGTTATCCATTATGTAAGTGATTTAATAGATCTTTATCATATTATGATTTTTTTGGGAATGAATATGAAGGGAAATATGTTGTAATAAAAATTTCAACATATTCTTGTAGATCAAAAAGATATATATTATTTGTTTTCAAGTGAAGTATATGTTCAAATAATCTATCATGTTTGTTGAGGAAGACATTTCACCTTGGAAAATTGGTTTTCAATACATGTTTTATGTATTTTCAGTCATAATTTAGAAGTGGGGTGTTGTGTGTGCAAAGAGAGATTTTTAGGATTGGAATAATTCTTATATATATGAATGAAAATAATATTGTGCTTATTTATTGGATTAGAAGCCCATAAATTTTACAACACGTATGACCGACCACCTTATCAATTTACTGTATTAGATCATTTATCCATTTATGAATAATATGTTACTTTCATTCCTTTATGATCTTATTTTAGAGTAGTAAGATATATCTATCAATTGATGATGAATCCAGGTGTCATTCACATATCCAATGAAATGGTGTAAGGGGTGTATTTTATTTTATTTTGATATAACATGTTTATTTAAATTAACATGTGGATGGATTTTGAAACAATTTAATAAGGATTCATTATACTACAATTGAGGAAGATATTATTCTCTAATATTGTTTGTGACATTCATTATCAGTGTATTTATATTAGTGAATAACCATCACAGACTTTGGAAGGATCTTTGGGGTTTTAAAAAAATTAATCCAACATGATAAGGTGATATGATATCCCCACATCTAATTATAATTTCTCAAGATTATCTGAATTTAAAAATAAATTCACTTATTGAAGAGGTGAGTGTGGGTTTTATGTTGGAATTTTAGAGATCCTTGAAATATATAATATCGTTTTTGTGTATGACATTTTATTGTTCTTTAATGTAAAATAGATATCAGGGGCCAACATCCTAGGCTCTGTTAGTACATATAAAATATTGAGGAGATAATATATAAATGATGTTAAATATCCCTTTTAGTATTTGAAAAGAAGTGTAATAAATGAAAGGTCCTTCTGGAGAGATGGATAAGTTTATAAAAGAAGGGTAACTGATTTGAATATCATGAGGATCCCCTAATTCATTGCCATGTGATAATTCCAAATTCTTAAGGGATCATGTCCTATTTATCTCATGGAAATTAAATAGTATGAACCAAATCTCATTATTATGTGTAAATATTAACATAATAAAATTCCATTATCTTATCAACCTATCAAGATGATATCTATTGTGGTCGTTTCTCATGTTTTTCTTTATATGTTGGATTTGATTATGTAATTTTTCCTCGTTTACTTTAGTGATAACAAATCATTTCATTTGGTTTTTTGGATATCTTTATCAATCCTTGTGTGGGAGGGAGATACAAACTATCTTGGAATAGAAGAAAATATGAATGCTCTATAAGCTATATTTGAATTGCATTATATGGAGATTGTACCCATATAGTCTTAACACATTTTTCTAATAATTAAATCATGTCAGAGGTGGTATTAAGAAGTAAAAAATTTTGGACCATGAGATCTGGATCAAATAATTAATTATTATCCCAACCATACCTGAATATGAATGGTGGGTTGTGATAAATGAAGATATATCATCGTGTAGGGATCGATGGGTGGAACCTCTATATTATTTTTAAAGGTCTATCATTCCTAGAATTACTATTATATACTAGATTAAAAATATATCCTTCGATAATGTAGTTATTAATAAAAAACTATTATCTCTATAAAATGATATTATTATATTATCTACCTTGTATCAGGTAGCTTACTTATCTATAATCATTAGAAAATTCTTATCATACAATTTTTATATATTCCATTTAGAGTATCACACATAAAATATAATGGGTACAAGAAAATATAATGTTAGATGATACTGATTATTATTTTCATCCACAATTGGGGGCACAGACGGATTGTAATGTTGAAGGATGATTGAATCTAAATAAGATATATATACAAATTATTTAAATAAAAGTTCATTATATATTCAAAATTGGATACTGAAAATCCATTCATTGCCAATGTAATGTGAATAGTTGGGAAATTTAAATATATTCACAACATCAAAGAAATTCACCTCTAGATTGACTATTTCAAGTTTATTCGGGACTCATGTTTCTTTCATTATCATAGGAAACATTCTAACAAAATGTGCCTATATATTGGTATAGAAAACTACTAGATGACATGGTGTTGATAGAATGATGTTTTCTATGGGGTTTCATTTATATAATTGACTTCTACGCAACATTAAAAACCTCAATTTTTTTGAAGACTCAGTATTTCATATTATTGATGGTTCTAAAGTAACTTTATTCAACACTAATTACTATAAATTATTAATATGAGATGATTAAATATGATACCATAGAGTGGACGAATGATTTTTTGGTAGATACCTTCTGTTTGGTATAAGTTAACCAATGACGATTATTCTCTTAATAACACTATGAATGGGTTTGGGGTGGTGTATGTTAAACGTGATTTAGTTATCCCAGATTGTGTTACTCACTTTTCTAATAAAAATTCATTCCTAGATGAGGTGAATGGTCTCTTACTTGGCATTAATATATTTCATGATAGGACTGCTGTAGTTATGAAAATTTATTTGATTCATTTATCATTTTTAGAATTCTTAATGACATAGAATAAACTCTTTGGTTTTTACAGTTCAAAATGTGGGATTATGCTACTAAGGTATAAAGGGATACCAATATTACTCATATATGATTGTAAGTCAATATGTTTGTTGATTTTATAGCCTTTCATGGACAACTAATTAATGATGTGGTCATTTTTTAACTATATATAATTATACAATTGGATTGAAAAAAATTAGTACTGATGCATTAGGCATTCACTTATATTATTGTACTTTATTTTATGTATTTATAATTCCCATCTTTTTTTCCTAGAATATTATTTTCAATAAAAAACTCCTCATTTAAAAAAATTACGAAAAAATTAACATCACAAAAAATACCATATATTCTTATGTATATTTTAATATTTTATTATTTAAAATAAAACACCCACATTTAATAATTATATATTATAAATTTACCTCTAAATTTTATTTTAAAACAAAACATAAAATTTAGATAATTTTTTTTTTCATTTTAAAATCTCGTAACACTAATCATTCACCAAATATCCTCAATGAAATAATGACTTCACATTATTTTAACAACTTTCCCACCATGATCATCATATATCAACAAAACATAACATAACACCATGATTACTTCCCAATAAATATCTTGATATCTTTTTTTTATTCTCATTGTTAATAAAATCACTTAATCATAATAATCGTTTCATAATTGTTAAAAAAACTATAACACTCATAATGTTTTTAATAAATACAATCCTTTTAATCAAACTAACACATTAAATTGAAAAAATTAGTCATATTATAGTGAATAAAATCCTTGTTAAATGAACTTAGATAATAAAATTACATCATGGAGAATAACACTCCAATAAGAAAATATCAACAACCATAGCACATTATAGAATTTAAAAATTAAATTTAAATTTACATCATTCTCAATAATGTTAGACACACCTTATGGATTTATTAATTTAAAAAAATTATGATTTAATACTGTAATTAGAAAAACCATTTTAAATTATATGATAAATTATAAAATATTTCATTACCAAATATAAATATTTTTTACAAACCCAAATATCCTATTATGCATCTATATCCAGCTAAAAAATTCTATATATTCCATGTTTCATATTTTATTTTTTAAACTATTATCGATAAATAATTTAAGAATATAAATATTTATTTAAATAAATTAAAATTTCTAAAAGAATGTGAAATTAACAACATCTCACTTTCAATATTATTTGGATTTATGAATATAGAAGAACAAAAAAAAACCTACATAGTTGGATGATCATTCGATTTACTAACAATATCATATAATATTTAATAAACATTAAAGATAAACATTATCATTATATTTCCTCAAAACATAAATTGAATGAAAAAATGTTAACCAAATATACAATACAGAATTCAATTTTAACTATTTATCTCCAATAATTTCATCCAAACCAATTATAGGATTAGGATATTTTTATCATTTTTATTACTTATAAAAGAACCTGACCTAAATATAATTTACAATAAAATTTTAAAATTTCAAACATTACACATTTTTATTTGAATAATAAATAAATATATTATATTATCTATATTTATATAAAAAAATATTTTATTAATGTACTTACAAAATTATGTTCTTCGTAAGTTTATAAAAACTACTCATATGAACAAACCATACTAAATATTAAATTTTGTTTCTTATAATAATAATTAATTATTCACATTATTATTTCACTAAAAATAAAACATAGAAGACCACTCTAATAATCATTTCGTATCACATTAGAATAAATTAATATATAGTCAAATCAAAACATGAAACATCAATAAATGTAAATCATTAATTAAAATTAAACATTTCATTATAAATAGACTTTTTGGGAAAAAAACTTGTTTATAAAAAACTAAACATTTTATGAAAAAATAACTTTTTTATGATAAACTAATGTATTTAACATAAAAAAACATGAAAATTCATTCATAACTATAACATAATATCATACATAGTTTCAATGAAAACATGTGACTATGTGGAACTATGATTTACGGAAATTCCATTAAAAAACCACAAACAAGTGAGTATCATAACATATATTATTTGTAGTAGGTATTAAAAGTAAAATCTTAATATTACTAAGAAACATGAACTTTTACTATGGTTTTACTTACACGTACCAAACAAATATCTTCATACAATGTACTGGCACACATTCTCAACTACTAAATTTATCAATTATTTTTTTAATTTAAACATCTATAAATCTATTTTGTAACATCTCACTTTGGTTTGTCCATGCTAATGGGGTGATACATAAAATGCCTGAAATAATCTTTCCCAAATAAAATTATATAAACTACTTACAAGGGTCAAATTATATATATTTGGTAGTGATTTAACATTAAATGGTCCATCACATCAAACTAAACATAATTTATAATTTCAACCAAAATAAATAGCACAATACATCAACATAAATCCAATATCCTCAATATTGCATCCCAACAATCATAAAAATGATAAAAACCATTTTTCAAAAAAACCTTTAGGTGATAATATATTTATTAGAAAATATTTAGAAAACTAAATGAAAACAGGATAAACCATGTAACACAAGTCCAAAATTTGATGAATAAAGCTAAAATCATTTGAAAGACTCCTTATCCAAAATATAAATTATTATTCCATTAACCATTAACATATTCAATGAAATATAAAATCCTATGAGATAACTAAATATGGTGAACTATAATATGATACTAAAACATAACAACTTTAACCACTACAAGATTAATGAGTCAACATTTTTATACATATAAATAGTGTAGTGATAATAATATTTAGTTGCATTTATTTTATGAAATAAAAATTTAATATGATAGAAAACACTATCCTAGAAGAAATAACTAATTAGGCCAATAGTCGTTCTTGTGAATCATACAACATAACCCATATCTGATCATAAAATATGACCTTTTTGAATTCCAACTAGAATAAATAAATATATACCTCTTATATCCATTAAATATTTTAACATCTTATATATCAAACACCTTCAAGTAAACCAATCGATATCATAGCTTATCAAATATCAAACCTATCAAGACCAAACGTGTTGTATAATGTCATATAACATATTATATAACTATATGTCTCCCTAAGGTTACAATATTCATGGTTCACTCATAAAACAAAATTATTAGGGACCTGAATATCATAGATCACTTTAAAACCATCAAAACATATGAATTTCATCTCCTATATTTTCTTATTACAATTTAAACCCTGTTTTGAACCATATGAAATTTATATTAAAGAACAAGTTCATTTTTAGTGTATTAAGAAAAAAATTCAATATATTATCACCCAGTAAGATAAACTATTTAGTTCTTTAAAATCTATATCTAATCATGGGGCATTTAAGTAACATTTTATATAATTAATCAACTTCTTATCGCATCAATATATTATATTAAAATTGAACACATGTAAATGAATTTATCCTTGATCACAAATGAAAAATACCCATTTAACACTTATTTTTGAAAATTTATAGTCCTATAATCAGTAAAACACATTTCCATTTTTCTCCATCGACTAATCTAATTTAGAAAAATATACTTCCATTAACACATTATCATTGTACATTCAAAGCCCAAACATTGTATTTCAAAACAAAGAATATGTTTCATTACCTTATTAGTTATGCTTACCTCATTTAATCATTTCAATCTACCAAAAAACATTTTAATATAGTAGAAATAAGACTAAAAAAATATTCTCTCATCAAGACGTTCATTATATAAATATATAATAATTAGATATTTCTCAAAATGAATTTATAAAGTACTGTTTTGTATTGAGTAAACATGAAATTTCTGTACAAATATGTTTCTATTTATTAACCACCATTTTATGGAAAAATAACATTTGAATACATCAAAATGAATTAATTTCTTGACCTTAGGGCCATTTTAAATTGTAGGTTTCATATAAGAATGATTAAATCCACTATTTTTTTATAAATTAAATTTATAAACATAATCTAGAAGCCATAATAAGAATATAATTACCCATCCCAAATATGAAATGGAATTTACATACTGTTCATAACCTTATAAAATTAATGAACAAAATGATTAAATATTTAATTAACTAAAAAAAATATAATTAAAACCCTAATGTTTTAAATATCTAAACCCATTTTCACATAATGTTGGGATAAATGAATCACATACAATGAAAAATACAATCCACTAATCAGAATGAAAATCAACGGATAAATAATGAAGGAAAAACACAATGAAATATGAGTTCATACAGAGGTGATTGTGGCTCAAGAAGTACAACAAAATCAGATAAAATGATCCTTAAATCTAGGTATTTCCAAATATTAAACCAATTCCAAAGATAATGAAATTCCATTCATACCCTTTAAAAAAGTGTTTATAGTTCACTTAATACCAAGATAGAAAAGATGTGCCACATAGTGGATCAATGACAACTATTTGAAAGTCTACCACCTATCTAGTGAATGGTTTAATAGAAAATCACATTTAATCCCTTTAATGGGGAATTATAATTAAATGTTCCATCCCATTATTAATTAAATTCATTTGAAGTAGAAATTTCATCTCTATATTATTTATTGAATATGATGGAAAACATGCATTTTAGTGATCATATTTTCCTCTAATCATAGTTGTAATTTTTCCTATTCCAAAATATTCTTACAATGATTCCACCATTGTTAATAGGTAAATGAAAAATATTGATTAATATTTTTTTTCATAATGTAAGTATTTTTTTAAATTTATTCCTGTAGCAATTGGATGTGACTTTACTAAAGGAGGTGGTGGTGGGAAATAATGTTATTCTTAGTGAATTTAATGAGTACCAATAAATAGTACATGAGCATAAAATATATTGAATATTATCTTTAATCATGAGTGATTCATTTTATAGTGCACTAGTTAGTGGACATGGTGATATGTATATAAATGTTAGATGAAAATACAATGGAGAAGAATTTATGAAATATTAAATTTTCCAAATACACTATATTTAATTTACAAGATAAACACTTTTTATATCAAATCATTTGATGTTATAGTTTCTATTATTCTATAAATTTAAAATGGTTAGAATTTAATGTCACAATATATGTTAATTAGTACCAATATCCCAAAATCATCTGAAGTATATTTTGGTCTTACATAGTCGTCCCACAATCCGTGTGGTCAAGACAATACACCCTGTGTTCTAGTGATATGATGTCAAGTACCTTGATTGTAGAAACCTAATTATTCCATGTACCATACCTTAACAAATCTTGTTGGTTTAATCAACATTAATCAGATATGGTATAACAAACATGAATATTACCTGGTGCGGAAGACCCTATAATTATAAATATATTCTTTGTAATGGGAAGACACTAGTTCTATTCATATCCTCACACATGAGTGTGAATATTAATAGTGAGATTTGACTATTATTAGTAAAATTATTAATAAAACATAATGTCACTTATCTCACACTCAAGGGGAGATGTTTTAATTTATTTTTTCTGTCCATGATCCATTAATTTTTGGATATTTTGTTAGATTTTTGGGATAAAAGTATTTTCTTTATACCTCCTTGTATGAAAATATATCTTTTACGAGGTGTCAGTTCCTAACTAATACTTCAGAGTGAAGATTATTGTATAATATAAGTTTCATAATTTGGGTGATTGAACCTACTGATGTATCATGTGGTCCTACATTTCATTGGTGTATGACTTTAGTGGAGGCTAGTAATGAATAATGAGATTTGTTTTATCCTTGGTTTCTTTTTTTAATTATTTATATGTGGGTACCTATTGTTTGATCTAATTTTTACCATATTCCTCATTTTTATTGTTGGGTTCTTTATACCCACCATTATATGACCCACATTTCAACACATGGTTTATCTATATTGATGTTGCATAGTGTGGGGGAGACTATAATGGATACTGTGATTGTGTTGTGAGTGAATATAGGATCAGAGTATCAATTAATGTAAGTGGTGCTGGAGTTGGTTTTGCTTTGATATTGATTACTACTACCACTATTTGGTGAAGTTATTATTTTTTATGGGTTGTTTGTTTTTTTGTTTTATTATGTTTACAATTCATTTAAATGTTTATACTCTTGGGTTATTTATTTTGTGTCCCATACATGGTACATTATTGTAAATTATTTACATGGTTCTCATTATAAAATATTTTCCAAAGACATGTATATTTTTAAATATTTTTTGGATAAGGCCTCTAATAAGTGAGATATGCCTTATTTGTGTTAAATACAGGCCCGTGAAAAATTGGAGGGTGGTTTATAGTAGAATAATATATTTAATAATTTCCCCAATGGCTATGGATATTAATATATGTCTCATTTTAAATATTCATTTAATAAAATTTAATTAAAATCCCATAATCCTTAATTATCATGGAATGATAAAAGAAAAATAATTATGTTGAAAATGATGAATATGATAAATCCTAAACCATTCACTAACAAGTTACAATGTCACTGTTTTAAACCACTTTTCCTCATCATTTATTATAATTAATAATCTTTAATTTTTAAAAATAATGTATTTGGTTTCATAATTATCAAAAATTTAGACTTTACTATTCTAAATTGTTAAAAGAATTTTTTGTGTGAAATTTTGTATTTTATTTTCTACTTTAGTCATTTTAATTAATTTAAAATTAAATAATTACTTATATTTAAATTTTATTTGTTATTATGTTTTATTTCTTAAATTTAATTTTTTTTATTTTCATTAATTTATCCATTATTTAATTTTTTTATGTTTTTATAAATAATTATATCATTTATTTGTTATGTGATTAATTATTTGTGTTTCAATTCTTATGTTTAATAAATATTAATTTATGTAATTAATATTTTTTGTTGATTTATTCAAATTATTTAGATTCTAAATAATTATTTTTTTCTTCCCTTATTATTTTCAATTATTTCATTAATTTAATTAATTTATTATCTTAATTTGAAAATAAATTATACTATTTTTAATTTTTTAGTTTTTTTAAATTTTCTAAATTTTGAAATTGATTGATTTATTTGTTTATTTTCAAGAAAATGATGTTTCTACTTGACTCCTGCTTGTAGATGATTCATCATTGGACTAATGGCATTGTCAACCACCCACCACCATCCCTTAGTATTAATTCCACTACCCATTTACCATTCACCTGCACTGATAGATGTAGTCTTCTACCAGTACATCATTTCCGCCATAGGACCCCTTCCACCACAAATCACATCCACTGCCAGACAGCACCAAATGATAGAAGGTATCCAAAAGTGGAATTGTTAGATGGTAAACACTTTATTCCATGGGTGGTTCCAACATCTGCTATAATGATAGAGGTTTTTGTGAATATATATCTTTTATTTATGATTAGTATATATTCCACACCTCTCCACTCATAGATAATTTCTACAGGTTTTCAATGTAATGATCACAACAGCTAGAACCAAATCATGAATCGGATAATTTTTCTCATGAATCATCTATTTCATTGGAAAATATTTTATCAATTTAACATTTTTCTTCATTAGACATGCTAATCTAGTTTTTAATGCATCGATATATACTACCTTGTGTTACCCACTTTTTAGAAGTGTTAGTAATGGGGAGGTGATAAGCCTTATTTTTAAATATTTGAAGTAGACCTCATAGTCATGGGTTTAGAAAAACTATCATCTCTTCCAAGTCAAATTGGTTAGTGGATTTTAAAATCAAGATAAAATCATTAGAAATTTTAGATAATACGCATCTATACCAAGGAAACTACATATCTTCATTTCAGATGTTGTCCTGGACCCCTCCTCGATTTCATTTATATTGGAAGGTTCCATTCACATTCCATTTTTAGTGATAAAATTCCATTACAATGTAACTTTTTCAATCAAAAACTCACATTTAATTTATGTTTCATGAAAATTTTCATTTCACAATATATTTATCATAGTATTAAAATCATTCACATGTTCCTTCATTCTCTTAGATTATATCATAACCTCATTAATAAAGACTAACATTAATTTTTAAAGGTAAAATTTAATGACAGAATTCATTAAGTCCATAAATATTTCTAGGGAATTAGTGAATCCATGGTAATCAATATGAAATCATTGTGTCCATAAATCATTCTTAAGGTAGTTTTGGGAAAATTTTCCTTCCAAACCATTGATTGGTGAAATCATGACCAAATTTCCACCATAGATAAATAATTAGCACCACATAGTTGATCAAAAAAGTAATATATCCATGGAAGGGGATACTTGTTCTTCATCATTATTTTTGAGCTCATGATATTAAATAAATAGGGTAATTAACCCATACTTCTTCTTGATGATGTGGATTGATGCATCCCATGATGAAGCACTTGCGTATATAAAATCATTTTCTATATTTTATTGTAACTTATTCATAAATTCTAGCAAATAAATTATGGCTATTATCTATGGTGTCTTTGATATAGGAATAGATCCAAGAATAAGATCAATTGAAGAATAAAACTCTTAGTCAGGAGGAAGGAATGAATATTCTTCAAGGAACACGTCAATATAGTCCCTCACAACAGACATGTCTTCGATCAAGATTCTCTCTTTTTTTATCAATCATTTGAGCCAAATATTACTATTCATATGGAAATATTATCCACACATTATATGATGAATCCAAGGAAGAATTATTATCTTCAATACTTATGTACATTATTGGAGGATTCTATTGGATGTGAAGAGTGACATCCAATTCACGACATTTGATTTTGGATTTGTGGAAAGATAGCCAATTCATGTCCAATATATAATAAACCACTACCAAGTGATATATGACAACAATTTATATGATTTGAGGTCCATAAATATTAACTAGAGAGTGGTTATATAATTTTCGATGCAATAATAACACAATTTTCTATTCTCAAAGATAAATCAGCCTCCATAGTTTGAGGTGTTGTTTTAAAAGTTCAACTAAACATGCTTTATATGAAATAGTGTGTAGAACCAGAATAAAATAGTCAAACCTATATTCTTTAATTAATAACTAGTATAACTATCAACATATAATGTTTGGGTTCTAACTTAGTAGTAGTGATAGAATAATCCTTCTACTGATCTTTTTACTATGGTGGCTAAATATAGTGATTATCCACAAGGACTTGAGGTTTAGTGAACTATATTCAGTAGTGCATTTTATCCCTATAGTTGATGCATTGAACAATTGGTGGTTATATCCACTATTCCACCACATTGTTCTTCTTCCTCATGTCTCTTAGACATTCATTAGTATTTCTTCACCTCTCCCATGCTTATAGCATTTCCCCACCCCTTTGATGTAATTCCTATGATTCTTCGTACGACATTTCTGACATGTGGGTGGTTGAGAATTCCTTCCACCATTCTTATTAGATCCCGCATTTTAATCTCTATATTTTATTTTGTATCACCATATCCATTATACCATTCAATAAACTGTATACTTTCATTGAAGTAATATAAAAAATATTCTTCATAACTCGCACAATTTAGAATTATTAGTTTGTTTTGGAGGTTTGGTTTTAAACTAATATGGAATATATCAACTTTTATATCATTATTGATAAAAAACTTATAGCATAACTAGTGATACAGATGAAATTTTTTTGTTGACCATGATAGATTACACATCCTTTTTCTTGAGCTATATAAATTCTCTTTCCATCTTTGTATAAAGAGATTGAGGGAAGTACTTGTTAAGAATCAATATCTTAATGTTTTCCAACTCCATTTATTCAATATTATCATTTGGATTTATATTATTAATAAATTACCACCATTATTTTTCCTCAGTCCCTAAACAATAGAGGGACAAAGTCACCTTCTCCAAATTATATCAGATAATTACAAAATATACATTCTCCATTGATTTGACCCACTACTCCATGACTAGTGGATAAAAAGATTCAATAAATGTAGGTGGAATTTTCGCATAAAACACATGATAACCAATTTTTTTCCTCGTAAAAGAAGAATAATGTTCCATAGTATTGATGTCATTATTCATATCCTAATATAACTAGTTAGGGATCATGGGTGTATACTTATACGTAGTCTCATACTAAAGGGTTTTCAATAAGGTTGTCTAATCATATTTCCCAAATTAACTTAACCATGGTCTAATACCAAATATTGGGAGCAAGGGATTTCATTTAAAATTATTACATAATTTTAAAGGTAAACAAAAAATTACTGTTACAAGTAATAGATACAAAGTTTTATTATCTTTGGATAATATTTAACATCCATAAATTTTACATAATAAAACAAAAAATCATATTTAATTCTTTCAACTCTACATTCATACTGGATTTCTTGTTCTTATTTGAATGAATATTCACCAGAGGATATACCTCATAAAGGGGTCTTCTAAAATCCCAAAAAGAGTTTGGATCATAGACAAGAAACATGGGTGAAAATTATAATAATCATAAAAATATAATTAAATGATCATAACCATAATCATTGTAGGAAAAAAGAGATATTTTTATGTAATGTGGCAATTGATAAAAATGAAACATTGTGTCTTAGTGGTCAAATTCACACATATTTGTGAACAAAACAAGCATCATTTTCATACATGACCTTATTTATCTCATGAGATTCATCAAACTACATAATGAATTAGAAATATATATAATTATAGGAACACCTATCACATTATATGCACTATATAATTCTAGGTTCACCCATCACATCAAAAAATTTAAATTATCCTGAATGCCACATGGAATGTAAATCTATCCAGGCGAAAAATAACCAACATAGATTAATGGGTTTCATTTCACAATGAATAAATTATTAAACATCAAGTTACCAAAAAAATAGTGATATCATACATGGAATAATAATAATCAATATTGGTGGAAGAAGAAACAATATCATATGAATAAAAAGATATAATTTTTTGGATGTAGAGTTCGTTTGGAAAAAATAAATATATTTTTCATAAAACTACATTTGAAAAAAAAATCATGAAAATAAAAAATAAAGATATTAAAAATATATTTAATTAACATTAATGGAACATCCACACAGAAAACTAAGAGAAAGAGAGGAATCTTATGTAAATAATGTTGGGTTTGAGAATTACTCTCAACTTATGTTTGAAAGAGTTATTCACATTAATAAAAAACAATCGAAATAAATTCTTTAATTTAAAAATAAAGAACACTTTATGCCTGAATTTTATTCATTATAGATTAATTATTTATATTTATTGTCTTTTTTATGAGTTATAGAGTTTTCTTTCTTTATTTGGGAGTGTTTTTTTCATGGTTTTCATGATCGGTTCCCCTATATATAAGTATGGAAGTTTATGTGTAAATGGAATAATTATACAGAATTGAAATAATATGGTATGAATGTTCATACACACCTTTAAATGGGTTTATAAATAATTTTTTATATGTTATGTTAATTAATCATAAAATAAATCATTTTTATAATCATTTGTATCATTATGGCAGTTTTATGATCACAACAAACTCATTTTGTTTTGTCATTTAATATTATGTAAATATGTTACATCTAGAACATAAAAATGGTTATATAATATTGTTTAAAATATGTTTTAACCATTTAAATGAAATCATGGCCGTCCTTAAATGATGTAAGGGGAATTTGAAAATTTTCATCCTTGAAGGTGATAAAATAATATATCATAGATGATGCATCCATTTTAATAAAAAAAGAGAGAGGAGAAGGGGTTTGATGAACGTTTATTCAATAAGAACAATTAAAATCTAGTATATGTAAGGTATTATAGTTTTCATTCCATTAGGATGAGGTGATGTTATAATATAATAATAAAAGAAAATAACATGAAAATAAATGAAATGAAATGAAATTGGATTTTACCTCTTGAATCATTATCATTTAGAACTTCGTCTGTTAAAAGGTATTGGTCTTTTGATATGGAAAATAGCTCATAGGCATGTTATAGTGGACCAAAATGTGTATTAGGTATAATTTAGTTGAATATAAAATAATGGAAGGTTTTAGGATAAGAGGTGCTTATGGTGATTATTATACGAGAGTAAAGGGTAGTTTACTAGTTATATTATTTACTAGTTTATTATTTTTTATCATGGGTATGAATTTATTTTATAACAATCGCTAAATATATAAAAATAAATAAGGATATTTTGATGTTATGGTTCCTACATCAGTGATGGCTCAAAAAATTGTGTAATTAACTTATAATGTATATAAACCTTAAATTATCATATTTTCAATTCAACAAAAAATCATTTATTTATGAAAAATCCAAATAATTCACCCTAAATAATTTTCAACATGTATAATTCCAAAACTAAATCAATTTAATGAAAATAATTTTCTATATTTGAGAAATTCAAATTGAAAATTTAAATAATAAATAAAATATAGAATTCCTATTTTAAAATTAAAAATCAATAATAAAAATTCTAAAAAATAATTAATGTCTCACAAAATTACATTAAAATCATAAAAACACTATTAATATAAAAATTCATTATTTGAAAATAAATTTTCTTTTAAATAATTATACTAATTATTAAATTTTACCTAAATATTTATTACTTATAAAAATACCCATATTTGATTAATAATATATTATACATTTATTTACTTTTAGAATGATATAATTATATTATATTAGCATTTATAATATTATTAAACATTATTTATTCATTCATGGATGATGTTACTATTCTATTGGTTGATTAATTATTCATAAGGTCTATATTTTTATTTCAAAGGAAAAGTTAATATTCCATTCGGATATTATCATTAAATTATATAAATACATCTTATATTATTCGTTTTTTATATGTAATGTTTTTATTTCATCATATACATGATTTTATGTGATTTATACTATAAAAAAATTATAAGAAGGGAATTTCCATTGATAAAATTTTGGGTCATTACATTCTTTCCCATTTTTTATATGAATATTTTCTTACTTCTATAAGTCTCTTCATATAATTCCATGATTATTACCTTATTGGTATTTACAGCTCACCCATTTCTTATAAATTTACAATGTTTACCTGGTTAGTTTTTAGTGCGAGCATATTAAGTACATTTTAAAAAAATATGTTGTTTTTTATTTTTAAAGTTGTTATTTCATATAAAAAATAACCATATACAATAGAAAAATCGAACATATGTATTTTATTTAGTTTAATATTATACAATAATACATTTATTAATGCGTAATAATGAGTAGGGTTGTCATAACCATTACTACAAGTCAAAATAATTCCTTATATATTAAATAGTTGACTTAATTCATGAAAAATTTGCCTCATTATCAAATATCTATATTGAGTAAAGAATCTATATTTATCAATATTTAACTAGATTATCAAATAATATTAACTACAAAATAAATAATAAGGCATAGATACTATAATTATGAAATTACTATATATAAGAAAAATAAAAGGAATATTTTGGGGGAATTTAATGTTCTAAAATCATTAGATTGAATATATAAAGGGATGGGTATTGACTAAAAAATAAAGAAAATTTATATTGATTCTTTATTTTTTCAAAACAATCATTAACTATTAAGAATAAGAATAATTATGGTATCAATACAATATAAATTCGACTGAATAAGAAAAAATAATCGTTGTATTGATGAATAAAAACACCATAATATTATCTTTATAATATTATTAAGGAAAATATATTTTTAATTTTGAAATTAAGTTTATAAAATAAGTTTTCATTGAAAAGTATGAAAATAAATTTCATTCAATCAAAACTCTCAAACTTACAAATAATGATTTAAAATATTTTACTGGTAATTATGGATATAAATTTTATTCATTATATATGCGTTAAAACATATTTTCATTTCAACATTTCAGAAAAATTTCAAATGAAATTGTTTTAAAAATTAAATTAAGAATAAATTATTTTGTTCATAACAAAAAATTGTAAATATTTACTTAATCATTCATTTTTAAATGTTTTATAATATTGAGGAAAATAATTTTTCTGAAAACATGTTTTCGGAAGAAAGAAGATCTACGAAAGATTAAAAAATGTTGTTAGACTTCCATTAAATAAATTCCAGAACTATTTTAAGTAATAAAAATTTAAAAGGATAATATTATATAAAAATATAATAAATAAGATAAATATGTGAATACTAAATTTTTAATTTTAAAAATATCAAATAATTTTATTCAATTAAAATTTAAGAATAAAAAATCTTAATGAGTGATAGATTGTGAAATGAACCCCTTACACTGATCAGAATATTTGAATGAAAATTAGTAAATAAAAAAATTATTTATTTAAAAATTATATAAAAATTATTTATTTTTAAATACAATATTATGTTATTAAAAGTCATTACACATAATATATGGGGATATTAATGACTAAGAAGAAGAAATATAACCCAAGGAATAGAAATTGTGATATTAAATTATTTACTACATGGTAACTCTTATGTAAAATCCCATTGGATGTAATATTTAAAATTGAACCTCATTATAAAATTAATTACTATTAAAAAGTTATATTACATAGAATATGGGTATTATATACACTATATAAAAGAAATTTGGTGAATCAAATTACAATATGTCTCAATGATGGAAAATTGAGATGATATTCCTTAACTCACATATCCTTTTTGTTTAAAATTTCATAATATAAGGTATATAAGTTTTAAAATTTGAATTATATTATAAATTAAAAATAACAATATTTATAATTTCATATATAATCCTTTCATAACATCTTACCACTTACTCGTGAATAATTTTTTTTCCTTATCTCGGGTCCTAAATGTCCAATATTACCATACCTATATTCTAATTGAAGTTATAGTTAATTTCTATAGTATATAAATACATAACATATATATGATAAAAATATTATAAATATCTTATTTATTCAGTATATATATTGTTATAGTCATTCCTGAATGTTCGACATGCAAAATGAACTATATCCCTACATAATGATTGTAGTTTGTATGTATGCAACGAGCGATGATTTTATTATATTATTGATAGAATGTCTATTGAATAGAGTGATATATTATCTTTTTATAATCAATTTAATCAAAAATTTATCCCATATAGTCATTAATTTCTTCCTTATTTCAATCCATTAAATGTGTATGTAGAAAACAAATCACATCAGTCCACAAGGCGGTAGTCCACCATACACACAAGCATCATTGTCATATATGAAATGAATTAGAACATATAATGTTATAGGTGATATCAAAATTATAAATGAATAATAATATTATAAATATTATATATATGTGGTAAATCCAGTCTTGAACTGTGGTGATGGAAAACGAACTTTAATGATTCACAAGGTGCTAGTTCATTATACACACAATCAATTTTTACATTTCCCATTTGATTAAGTAAATATGGATAATTGATATTATATAAAAATAATAACATATATATACTTGTTATATAATAGTGTTATTATATTCTATGTGTAATGATATAATTGATTATGGAAAAAATGAAAGAAAATGTTAGATATTTGTAATGATAATTACATTCTTAAAGAGAAAACACTTTTCGATATCATTCTAATGACTCTAGGGATAGTATTTATTGAGGGAAGACATCACTATAACGTTACTATGTATTTATGAAATATGTTTTTTATGTTTTTTTCAGGGAATATGGATTATTTGTTGTGAAAAAATGGATGGGAGTGAGAACCCTTTTATAAGCAGGGAAATGGGATATCCGTGAATATTAATTGGAAATTTCCCGAAACAAATCCTAAATGGTAAAGTCATTCACACAAAAACTGAATCAAAAAACCCTTCATTCTAATTCATGATATTTGTGGTGAAAAATTTCTATAAATGTTGATTTTGAAAAAAATTTAGGTCATTTTCGACCATTATCTTCTTAGTTTACCACCATGAGAAATACATTAAATCCATAACTTTGAAAAATAATTTTTAGTGTTTTAAATATTCATTTCTGTAAAATAGTATTCTAGACTTATTAATTAATAACATCTATTGTAATTTTAAATGTGTAATCAATTTTCAAAATTACACTCACCAAAGTGGGAAATTTCAATTTAAAATTAAACATGAAAATGGGATTAGAAATGGTGTTTTCAAAGATGAAATACTCACAATTTTACTGTGTTTGTATATAAAAATTAAATATGAAAATGATTACAATGTTAGTAACCCTATCCTTTAACACATATTATTATATTATTTTAATAATAATTATGCATCAAATACAATCCAATGATCGTAAAGTTTATTTTATTTGGAAGATTAGGTACATAAAATTAAAAAGGTAGAAATAGAATAAAACTCATCTATAATAGTAATCCATAATGAGATACTGCCTTCATTTTCATTGTTCATCTACACAGGATATCCTGGTGAATACATTGAAAAAATGTATTAACTAAAAATACTAGTAAGAAAATAGACCTAAAAATAAACCATAGAACATTGGTTAAAAGGCATAACATGATATATAATAAGGAAATGCATGTGGAGAATGATATAGAAGAATAAAATATAGAACATGGAATTGTGTAATCGTGGAAACAAAATAATGTGGAAGAAAAATTTGACATGCAAAAAACATGATAGAAGAATAACTTCCAAGAATATATCACTTGGTGGATGGCGTTGAATAATGGAATTTTGTTTACACCTGATCCAAACATAGAAACTCATGAGACAAATCATTAACCAATTAATTACAGTGTTATATGTGATCACCCATAATAACATGTCTATGGATATTTTTCACATCATTAATTAATAATAAGAAAAAAACTTATGGTTCAGCCATGATATTATATGGATATCATACCCATTTCACAATGAATAACCAATGGTAATATAATAATGGTGTCCAATAAAGAATGAATTTAAATAATACATGAACTTTTATAAGCAAAAATGTGACTAAATAATTAATAAGCGTTTTGAAATTAATTAGGAACTTTTAAAAAGTATGTTTAATAATCTTTAGAAATGAGCCTCTTTAGTGTGGTTTAAGGGAAAATATTAATGAAAATTTAAAAAGGACAAAAGTTATTTTTTTTTATAAAATGAGGAATTAAATAAAAATGTTTTTTATGATAAAAGATCATTTTATGAAAAATATTTGTGTCTAAAAAATATTATTGATTGTACTTCAATAGGGGTAATAAATTGTGAATTTCCCCTAAATTAGGCTTGCCTATCAGGAGGATTTGAAAATAGAATCTTATAAATCACACTATTCTCAACCATTTAATGATGTATTGAGATAGTTAAATATTTATATAAAATAAAAAAATAATTTTTGAGTACTAAAAATATTAATTAATTATTACATTGGTGTAAATATATAAAAAGCATAACCTAAAGGAAAAAATGAATGTTTGGCCCTAACCTTTTTCCTGAAAGTATTATTCTTATTCACTTAATGTAATGGATAATAAAATAAAATAAATAAATAAATAATCTCATAAGCTATTATACATTTATTTAATATATTTTAATTTTTTTTTCATTTGTGGACATTAGTATGTAATTGTGTCTAATTTACTCGTTTTGGGGGCCATTGTTTTCTGATTTTATGATTCCTTCACTCATGTATAATTTTGGATGTTCCTATAATTTGTTATAAATAATATATAACTTAAATGAAATGTTACTAATTTATTTATAACAATTTTAGTGCTCTCTCATATCATTTTATTTTTTACATGATCATTATTGACATGATAAAATGTTAATGACGAATTTTAGTTTATTTTAGCGGTTTTTATGACCATTACAAATTAGTATAAATTTATTTAATAATTTTTTAATTTACTAGTTAAAAATATTAAATTATATTTAATTCACATTTTATAATCTAGTTTAACCACAATTTATTTATATCCAACAGTGAAGCTGATGATGTAAATCGAAAACTCAACGTCCACGAAGGCATTGAATCGACACCTCACAGACGATGTTTTCAATTTTAGAAAAAAATAGGTGAAAAGAGGATTATTGATGGATATTACATTATCAAAATAACACTATAGTATATATATGATTCTACATATATGTTATCACTTTTTATTAGGATGGTGAGGTAAGGATAGAAAAATAAAATAAATTAAAATAGAAAGATGGAGGGTTTTACCTCTGGAATGTCGTTTCCTTGGGAAACTCGTTAAGGATAAATGAAATGGCCTTTTGTTGGGAATATAAAGGTCAAACATTGAGAAGATGTTTGTGAGAGGTATATTTCAATAATATAATCAAAATCCAATGATTATAAAGTGAGAGGATAATATCTGGTGAGGGGTGGTATTAATTGTGTAAGGGAAGGGTTGTTTTTTATTATTTTATTCATTTTTTAATTATTATACTCTAGACTATCAATAGTGTTGATTCAATTGTATAAATATAGTTAATGTTTTAGGGTATTTATAATAATGAGTTCTTACCTCATCCATATATCACCCACAATTCAAAAATTATTTTATTTACTTCTAATATATAATAATGTAAATTACTATATTTAACTATTAAGAAAAAAATTCAACTATTTTATAAAAATACCAAATAATCACCCTAAAAAATTCGTGACAAATTGATTCAAAAAATGGACACCATATTATCCAATTAATTTTCTAAATATGATAAAATTTTATTATTATTAAAATTATAATTTATTAAATGAATACCAATTTTAAAATTATAATCGAATTTTTGAGACATTGAATAATTTATTAAGGTACCAGAAATTTATATTAATCAAAAGGAAACAAATTATTAATTCATGAATCTATATTATGAAAATAATTTTTTTAAATCATTATATTATTTATAAAATTTTAAATAAACATTTATATTCCACAAGAATACAAATAGATAATTTATTATTTTAAAAAATTTATTTACATATTATATTATATAAATATTTTTTATTTTGATTCATAAGGTACCTAAATTGTATTTATAATTTCATAGGTGAGTTTAATATTCAATTTTCTAGTTTACTATTTATAATGGTCAGATTAATATTCCTACCGTTATGTTATTATTTCATTGGTATATGTAGATTAATTTTTATAAATAATACTTATTTAATTATAAAGTTATAAAATAGTTTTTGTTACATCCTCTATGAAATGTTTTGGGTTATACTATTGAACATAATTATTTTAATGGAAACAAGATTGAAAAAAAATTGGGTCCTTACATTCTCCCCCATTATGAAATTTATCCCATGAAAATTAATTTTACATTATATTCTGAAATTTTTTGGGGGTACTTCTATTTTATCACATGAGATGGTTCCCTTGTTTTCTATTCATACGTATGGTTCCTCAATTTTACATTGACTAGTTGAGTTGTCTAGTTGTGTAGAATTTTATCTATATTCTCCAAGATAATCATTGGATGTTCTTAAAATGATAGGTCATTATGAAGTTGTTCATCCTCTATATTAAAAACATTCTAGGGATTTTATATGTATTTCTTGAAGAGTGACACATGGAATACATAATGTGAGACACTATTGGTGGAAGTTCTATTCATTTGGCAACATCTCCAACATGATCATGAATATTGAATGGAATGATGTACTTAGGAACCAACATTGCATTAATTACAAATCTGATGATCCACTTCCATGGATATATTTAGAGGAATACCTTGTATTTGACCTTAATCTATTGGTCCCATCGTTGATTGTTAGTATATCTGTACTATCGAATTTGGTTATCCCTAATATGATAGGGAATTATTTTCATATTTTCTACCATTTCATTGACCATTCTATGTCTTATCATCTTTCGTTCACCATACTCATCCATGCATGCTAGTGTTCTATATTTTTCCCCATAAAGGGATTCATGTTGACCCTCAAAGCTCTTTTTTTTTATTTTTCAAAAAATCTGATTTAAGGGTAACTGGTAACCATACAATCAAAATGTCCAAATTCTAAAGAAAACCACAGCGTGATATTTGAACCATCCAGATTACAATCAAAATTTTCAAATTTGAAACTTCATCTAAAATAATGACGAAAAAAACCTCGAACGACACGCGTCCACCTCGTTTCGCACCCCTAATATTGCACATCACCATCATCCCAACAGAGTAGGCCATCGGTGAAGCGCTACCACCAGCCCCATATCCGACCACAATCGCCCACACACCGTCACCACCGTCTCGCAGATACTCCCCCACCATGACTGTCATAAACACAGGTCCACCATCACCATCATCGTCCCCGATCAACTCCACACCAGAACGTCGATGCACCTTAAAACATCAAGTCATCATCCCCCATCATCAGCCCACATACCAGCCACAAGACGAATCTACCGAACAAATATTTTCCCCCCTGGAACACAAAAAACAACTCCAACAGCACCTCCCAAATCTTGCATGACAGCCACCTCTCCAGATCGACCCGAAGATGAGAAGTGATTCCTGAAGGCAGAGTAGCGTAGGAGAAGAATGGGGTCCTCACAAAGAGTCAGGATCTTCATCGAAATCACCCATACAAACTGAAACCCCACATTCGCATGAACCTAGTCCATGGCACCTGGAACCCCCCACCACGACACACAATACAACACAAAACCGATTGGAATCCATCACACTGAACCGACCTAGAAGGAAGTAGTAGATATAGAGTCCATAGAGGAGTACAAGCGGGCATGAATTCCATAGCAAGATGCGACCAAGGAAACTCCAGACGCACCAAAAAACCATCAAATACGAACATTCACGAGAAAAAAAATACTGAAGCACCATCGAAACTCCTCAACATGATCAAAATCGATACCCTTGACAACCATGGAACAAGGAAGGAGAAAAAGGGATTGAAACCCTAAAAAGGACATGTGGATAAGACCCATAGAAGAAGATAATAATGGGAAATACGAATAGGTGTCGAGGATGAAACCCTAAACAAAAATGAATCAGAGGATAAACCCTTGGAAAAAAGAAATAGATCGCTCCAGGGAGATCATCAGAAGAAATCAGAGGCTGGGAGGACTCGCCAAAGCCATTGGAAGGAAACATATGCGAGAGAAGAGGAGCGAGCTTGAGAGAGTGAGCCGAGAGTGAACATGACCAGGGGATGATGTTTGTCCCATACTAACTTTAAAACCATATAAAATTCTTTCAACATGTATTCTTGTGTCTGAATAGTCCAGACAGATTGTCCATCAGTTTGAGGATTATTGGACGTACTAAAGTTCATCTATGTGTTTAAGGAATGTTTGAGAAATTTCCAAAACATGGAGGTAAATATTTGATTGAAAACTAATATAATTAATAGTGGTAGTCCATATGGCCTCTCTATTACTCTTATGTATATCTATGTATGTAGATCTTGTAAAAAGTACAGTCAAATTTTTATAAGGATAGTTGAATTTATAAGAGAAACCACAATGAACCATATATCATTATTTCTTCTTAATGTATTTTGATGTCTAGTGAAGAAGTCCATAGTGATGTTTTATATTTTCTATGACAGTATGGGTAATGATTACTTCATTCCCATTAAATTTTCTAGTTAGCTTTCAATTTCTAACATACCAGGTACTTTGACACATATTTTGTAATAACCATCTTCATATTATCCCAATTGTACTGATCTCAGATATATTGATACATCATTGTGGTTCCTTAATAATTATAGAAACCTGCGATGTGCGTGTAATTCATAATATTTTTCTTTATTGATGTATTTTATGGTACACCTAGTCATTTCCCAAATAATATGACTCCTACCTCATTAATTTTTAACTATGAGTAATCCCAATTTTTGATAGATTATAACTTCATCTAAACATCCTTATCATTTTGATGAGTATCATTTATTTTATTTATAAGTAATGGTTGAGAAATAATTTGAGAAAGGATTTATGATGAAACTTCTTTAATTATTCACATTTCCTTCCTTTTCTGGTCAAATAATATAAGATCTTTCTAAACTTTAATAATTGATAATATTGTAGGATCTTTAATACATAAGGAATAATCAATTTTATTTACATTAATTACAAGTTAGTAGATTGATATGTCATATTAGTTGAAGATATCTAACCATATTATCTGGTCACATTATGATTCCTCTAGGTGAATATATATTTGAGGCTCTTATGATTAGTACATATCTCACACTTCTCCTCATAGTGATAATTCAACCATATTTTAAACATAAATATCATAGCCTCCAACTCTATATCATGCATGGGATAGTTTTTATCATGAATTTTCAACTAAATTGAAATGTAATATATCAGGTTTTCATTTTCATTAGTACACACCCTTATCCCTTTTTTAAGCATCACTGTTTACACAAAGAGTCCTCCAGTTTTTGGTAATGTGAGTACTAATACTGTGGTAAGCCTCTTCTTAACTCCTTAATGAAGTATTAACATTCATTGGTCTATATAAACATTAATCCATTCCAAGTCAACATGGTTAATGGGTTTGAATAAAGTTATAATTTCTCCATAAATCATCTATGATGCCCATAAAATTCATGAACAAAATTAATCTATATTAGAGATGTTGTCATTGTCTAGTCTTAGATTACAATAGACATTGAAATATCAAAGAATATTCAATTACTGGAGATAACATGGCCTAGGAATGGTACTTACTCCATTCATATCTCACATTTAATAAATATTTAATAGATTTCATCCCTTTTTAAGGTCCCCAAATAGTATTCATATGATCCTCATATTTCTCTTTTTCCCTAGAGTATATCAGAATATCATCAATAAATACTACCAATAGTTTGTTGAAATATTCTATAAAGGAACTACAAATTATCTCCATGAATATTTCTCAATAATTAGTGATTTTGGGAGGCATCAATATGATATTAGTGTGTCAATACCTCATTCTAAATGATGTCCTAGGAATACCCTCCTTTATTACCATTAATTTGTGAAACCCCAACAGAAATTCCACCATAGAGAAATACATGGAACCATATAGCTTATTAGACAAAAAATATTTCCCTAGAAGGGGATTCATGTTAAAAAAACATGATTATTTTGAGTTCATGATAATCAATGCAATGGAACATAAATTCATCTTTCATCATGATGAAGAGGATAGATGCACCACACAGTGATGCACCGAGGTATATTAAACTCTTGTCTAGTTTCTCTAGAAACATCTTCTTTAATATTAAAACTGAATAGTTTCAATTATATAAGGAGTGTTTGATATATGTGGACATATGTGAATAAGTTCAATTGAGAACTTGAACTCTCAGTTAGGAGTATGACCAGGATGTTTTTGGCAAAACACATTTGTGTAGTCCCTCACAATGGGAATGACTTCAAGCATGACTCTATTCTTTATACCAATAATTTGAGCAAGATATAATTTCTCACAAGGAAATAATATACAAATTTGAGACATAAATTAAGATAATGATTCATCATCTACATTATTGTTTTATAGAATTATAGGTTTCCATTGGAGGTGAATATTGATATCCCTTTCCCAACAGTCAATGATAGATTTATACAAAGATAGAAAATTTCATCCCAAATACATTATAAAACACCACTAAAGGATGTATGAAAATATTTTTTTATATGTCCAGTAAACAAACATTTTCCATGGAAGAGTTTTTTAATTTTAATTCAATAAATGCCCCATTTTATGTTATCCAGGATAACTCATCCTCTATATTTTAAGGTGGGGTATCAATATTAATTCTGAAAATGAATAATACACTACTGGAAAAATAACCTATACCCATGGTTCAGAACTATGGGTATAGCCCCTAAAATAGTGCGTACAGGGTATACCCACGGTTTGGGTTATCGGGGGAAACTGAGGTGTCGGTATAGGTCTATAGCCTATACCCATAATTTGCACAATCGTGTGCATAAATAAGTCCACCGTGTCACTGCCTTTTTTCTATCATGGCACAGATTTTTACACATGGTATTTAAACCGTGCTTATTTTGAAAAAATCAGGTGCTTAGATTTGATCTCGCGACCTATAATGCGTTTGTTTCCAACTTATCCAACCATCTAACCAAATTTAAATTCATTTATATATATATATATATATATATCCGTTAATGTAATTATATTTATATATCTAACCGTTTTCAGAAAAAATTAATAGTGGATTTGGAACCCGCGACATCCACTGATAATGCTCAATGCCTCACCACTCAACTTGTGGGAATTTGGTGTTTTTTATCTACATTCTCATTATAATATTAATTTTAAATGCCACATATGAAAATAAAAGGTAGAGAGTTTTGATATCGGGTGTCTGTTGACATTCAAGGCGTGCTTCACCAACTTATCCATGTAACATTGTCAAATACAGGTCTGTATTTTCATTAATATATTAAATTTAAATGTGGGTATAAGATACAAAAATGTTACTATAGGGTTTTCCCACCATAAATTTTTTCCCCACTTTCGAATGGGGAACATATACCCATGGTTCTCTTAAGAAGTGGGTATATGGTTTTGGTCAAGATTTATACCTACGTTTCTCTTAGGAAACCATCAGAATTGGTATTCAATTGAGACATATACCCACAGTTTGAAGAAAAATTTGCGTATTGGTTTAGATAATAGCCTTATACTAATGGTTTTGGGAAAACCATGGGTATAGGGGGACCTATACACATGGTTTTCTATACTCCATGGATATAGGTTCGGAAAGACCCGTATTCCCATAGATTTGATGAAACCATCGGTATAGGGGAACCTATACCCACTGTTTTCCTCAAAACCGTTGTTAAAGAGGCTTTTTCTAATAGTGATATAAAGAATGTGTAAAACTATAATGAAATACAATATTGTAAATTTTTTAATTAATAACTAGAATACCTATCACTAAATGATTTTGGTACCTACCTATGCCATAGTTATAGCATATGACCTTCCATTTAGCTATGAAGGATGTTTTTATGGCCTTTGACTACCCTTGGTTTATAAAATTGTATCACATAGTTAATATTTTCCATGAATTTGAAACACTTCATTACAAAATGAGTGTTTATCTAAACCTTACATTATTTTCCCCAATATTGGGATTATATAATTCCCTATAATATTTATTAGCCAAATTCCCCTCTGTTCAACATTTTTAGAATATCCTTTTTCCCATTTGGAAGTTACATAGATGGATTTCTCACACATTTTACATGTGGGATTATGGGATTTCTATCCATAGTGATATTATTCTGTGGATCCTCCCATATTAAACTATAATTTATACTTTTTTAACTCTATCTGTATGACAACACATAGAATCTCTGATTACTATTTCAATTTAAAGGGAGAAAATATCTTTTTTTTCTACTGATTTCTTGAATCACCAATTATTTTCTAGACTCAACTTCGGTTCACTAGAAGTAAGATCCACCTTAATTTTAGTGTTCATGAAAAAGATAGAGGTGTATCATGAAATCCATGAAATGTTTTTTATATAAACTCTGATGGAATGATATTCTATTTTCTTCAATATAAGGAACTCCCATTCAATCATAATATAGAGGTCTCATGGAATATAGTTATTGAAAAATATGTTTATAAAATATTCTCATTCATTGGAATCAATTTCCTTTTTAATCCTTTTTTTCTTGGTCAGTGTCCACAAATTATTCGCTTCCCCCTCAAAGTGATTGACTAATAGTATGGCTTTATCTTATTTAGGTCATTTAAGGATAAATAATAAATTATAAATACTATTAAACAATTGTATGTTATAATGGGAACATTTGATCCAAAAAATATGGGAGGCCTTTTTTAAATAAAGGGTTCAAACACAAAATTCTATTTCTTATGACAAAGAGGTAGTTCAACATGATTCGAGTTATTATTCATAAGTTGATCTTGATTAGAAAGTACTACCTTGTTGTTTTGAGCTCCTGTTCCCATAACTTTTGACATTTTATTAATGAAATCATCAAATTACATATCACATTGAATATTGGAAGGAGTTCTCCAATTTCACTACATTAACTAAGAAAAATAAAAATACATTTATGGGACTTGAATACTTATCTAAATAGAATAAAAAAGGTAAAAATTGAACGTATAAAGATATACTTGAAAATGAAAAGTATCTCCAATCTTGTGATTCCCAATGTTTCAATCTGTGTTATTCATGGTGATAGAATTATTTATAGTGTTCTTATTAATGTTTTCTATTCCTAATCTCCAAATAAATAACTAGATCAGGCCTCTAATACCAACTATAATGACCCTGAAATTTTACACATATAAAATTATGATTTGAAGCATAATTAACCATCAAATAAAAACCAAGGATCATAATTCCTAGTGTCTTTAGAAGATTAGGTACATAAAACTAAAAATATTGAAAAAGAATAAAAATCGTTATATTAAGCATCTATAAGGAGATTTAAAATTTCATTGAGATCTTACATCTACATAAGATATCATGGGGTATACATATACAATAGGGATGAGATAAAAATTCCAATAGGTGAATAAACATATATATAAGGCAATGAACATTGTTTTCATGGCATAACATGATGACCTAATAAGCCATAGAATATGAAACAATATTGAATAATTCCATATATAAAATCTGATAATCGCCTCACGAAAACATAGGAATGTGACTAAATCATATAACATGATATAAAACCGAGTCTATGATAACTTCTGTGACCATATCACCTGGTGTAATAATTCCCATAAGAAAATCAGTCTTACTCACATTCCCAACATAATGTCCCATGAGACTAAACAACAACCATTAAATTAGGGAACTATATGAGTTCACTCATCATAAAATGTTCATGTATATGTATTCAAAATAAAGAAACATACATAATGAATAATTATAAGGGTTACCAATGGAAATAAATGTGTATCATAACCACATCACAAAGGAAAACCAAACAGAATATCATAATTGGGTCCATGAAAGAATAAATTTAAATAATTCATGGAAATTAATAAGTGAAAATAGGAATAGCTCATAATAAATAATATCCAATTGAAGTGAAAATATGTAAACCATGTGCTTAAGAATATTTATAAATGAGGATCTTTGGTGCAGTTTAGAAGAAAGATTTAAAAATTTTTAATTAAGGAACATGGATATTTTTTTTGTATAAGACCATAAATAAACTAAAATATCTTTTAATAATAAAAATTATGATTTTAAAATAATTATGTTTTAAATAATTATGTAGTGTTCTGAAAAATAGGTATGAAATATTTAAGTTCAATTTAATCAAGATTTCATATCGACCGGAATTGAAAAGGATCCTTATAAATCATGTATTTCCCCCTCCAATTATAGAATAAACTATTTAGGTACATAAGTTTGAAAAATAGAAATGTAATTTATGAGGCCTAAATTTGAAGAATTATGAATTAAATTTGGGTTAATAGAGAGAGAGATATATATATAAATATATATCTATGAATCTTGTCCCAATGTAAAAAATATAGGTTTAGTTATAATGCCATACCATAAGTTTCAATGTTATTTGAAAATGCACTTAATGCCCAGGATAATATAATTAAACCAATTAATTAATAAATTTCAATCGTATTATCCATTTATTAAATTAATATAACTTTATTAGTTTCATTAATGGACATTTAATTGAGTTATCATGTTTAATTTCATCATTTGAAAGTGTTATTTTCATGAACTTTATATCAATTCCCTTGAGTTTAATTATGGACATCTTTGTCATATTGATGAAAAAATTCAAAAATGGAGTGAGATGGTTTTAATTTCTTTCTATAAATTTATATATTCTGATATATCATTTTTTAATAGAGTAAAATACTTTAGATAAAATGTTAACGATGATCGGTAGTGTATTTTGGTTATTTTTGCAGCCATCTAGAATTAGTTTCGTTTTATTTAATAATATGTTTATTTGATGGCTAATGAAAATTATAGATGTTTTAATACTCATTTATTTTCTAATTTATAATTTTTTTATTTACATCCTTTATAGGTATGATTGAAAATTAAATTTCTTCATCTATGTAGGTAGTGAATTGAAAACAGATGGATGATGTTTTCATTTTTTGAACAAATGTTTAGGGGAAATAGTGTATTGATGTAAAAAACATTAAAATTAAAAAAATAATAGTTTATATATAAATATATGATACTGGAGTATTAATATTACATTATAAATGTAAGGTGGGGGAAGGATAAAAAAATAAGATATTAAAATATAGAGCGGGAGGGTTTTACCTCTCATGTGTTGTCTCTTTGAGAACATCTATAAGGAACATGTATATTTTCTTTTGCTGAGACCAGAAGGATCAGAATGACATTATATAGTTTTGTAGATTTGTTTTTTATATTATTAGTAGTATTAAAATATTTTATTATTTGATTATAAGAGGTGGTGATGGGTGGTATTAACTGTGGGAGGAGAGGAGTGTTTTTCATTATTTTATTCTTTATTTTATTATTTTCTCTCAAGACTTTCAATTGTGCTGATTATTGTGAATAAATAAGCTAAAAGGATTATGATAGTTTAAAAAATGGAATCCATTTTTTGAAAATAAAATCTAAATATGGAAATTTAATATTTAAATAAAACATAATTAATTTGAAATATATAGATCTTTAATTTATAACAGATTATGTGACACTTTTATAAATTAATTAAGGTCCTATAACATTATCTTATTACCATAAGACAACAAATGATAATTTTATGAATATGATATATGCAAATAAATTTTATTTTGAATCATTTTATGAATCTCATTATGGTAAATAATAAATTATGTTTCACAAAAAATACTATAAATAATTTAATATTTTTAAAAAATTTATTTACAGATTCCTAGATATAAATAATATATATATTCATTAATAAGATACCCAAAAATTATTTATAAATAAATAGTTGAGGTTATAATTATATTGGATAATTTAATATTTATAATGGTTACATTAATATTCCAACGGTCATGTTACTATTCCATATTTATTGGTTCCCTAATTTCAAATAATTAAAACATATTTCATTCTAAATTTATAAAAATAATATTTCTAATTTGTTCTCTATTTGATTCATGTGTGTTTTATTATATAAAATAATTGTAATATCGGACATTCGATTGATTAAATTATGGTTTCTTACAATAATTATAAAAATTGTATTAATAGAAGAAAAGATGAATGACTGTTCAAAAAATTAATTGAAAATAAAATGTTTGTTCATAAATAATTTAGAAAAAATACAATTAAAGTTAAATATTGTTCACTATTTGTCATAAAAATAAAACATTTAATTAAATCTAAAATTATTACCATAAGATAATGTTGATAATATGATTTAAAAAGTTATTTTTATTTTATAAAATAAATTTCATAATGTTAGAAAAAATTAATATTAAATTACTTTTTTAAAGCACACATAAATAGACTTTCAGAACCAAAATATTTTTTAAGAAAACATTTCATAATATTATGTAAATGATACCTATTTTATAATTAATCTATATACATAATTTTATTATCTGCATTAGTACTATTAATACATTCCAATTTTACGTTTGGGTTATAAATATAAATTACATTTTTGTTTGAATGGGGGCTTAATGTTCTGTAAGAAATCTATGAGATTAAAATAAAAGAAATATAGTTTATGTAATGTTTAATCTCAGTGTTTCCTATCTCAACTGTTATAGAAAAATATGTTCTTATTTTAGAATATTATGGTGTTACATTATCACAACCGAAAATAATTACTCTCATTGCAATTGAAACAAAATATTAGTAATCAAGAATTTGATGTATAACATTACATTGTAGAGATAAAAACGTTGTAAAATGATTAACAAAATGTTTTCATAATTATAGAGGAAGGTAAGTACAATTTTCATATAAGGTGAAACAAATTTAGGATTCAAATTAATAGAAAATTGGTTACAAATGAAGATATGGTAAGAGAAAAAATTAAAAAAAATTACTGAGAGTGATAGAGTTCATTTCTCACGAGATAGTGAATGATTACTACAATGTTAATGGATTGAAAAATTTATATCATTGATGATTCAAAATTCAATATGGATTTTTCAGATAATAATTTTATTTGAAATTGTTTTTTCATGATCCTTTTCCTAATGTAGAGGAATTCATTTACTATCTATGAATATACAATAATATACTTACTAGATATGTTTCTATTCAATAATAAAAACATCATCATTATGTAGTACTTTAATACATTAAAAATTCATAATTTTTTCAATGAAATGAATTTAAAAAAATTGTATTTTTATGTATGAGGTACTAAAATTAACATTTAAAAAATAATTATTTCCATGAAAGTGTGAAAGGCTTTCTGTATGTCTACAAAACTAATATGGCTATAAAAATTTATCCAATATAATAAATTAATATAAATACATGAAAATAAAAACCATCATTCTTCATTAAAAGAGATATTTCCTATTACATTAACTAGAAACCTTGAATCATTATCCATGGCATAAATTGGTACGTCAAAGGCACTAAACTCTTATTGTTATTTGTTCATTAGATCAATCTCCAAGACATTTAAATTTATGACTTTTGTCACTAATAATGTGGGATATCATTTTCTAGAAAATATTATTATAATTCCTATAATTCCCCATAACAATTCCATTGGACATCTTTGAAATTAAATTAATCATGAAATAATCATTTTACTAATGCTTCCAATACAAGCATTTCTTACAAAGTCTGATAATATTTGTTTTATATCATTATAATTTCATTAAGGTTCCTATTAACATTATATGTAGTAAATAATTTTAATCTAATTTATATAGAAATTAATGATAATATTTTGTAAATAAATTTTTCACTAAAAAATAATTTTTTCATAAATTTCCCGTAAAATATCATTAATCTTGGTATACTCCCAAAAATTAAAAACCAATAATAGGTGTTTAAAACATTGATTTTATGATAAAGATGATACTCATAAACAAAATATGGTTTCTATAACTATTGATTTAATGAATAAAAAATGCATAAAATTTATAAAAAATCCTTAGATGTTTCATAATTCTTATTAATAAAAAAATATTTGTAAAAATAAATCTAGAATTAAATTATTGAAATCAAATACCTTAAAATTGTACTCAAATTATTTATACAATGGACTTTCCAGGGTCCAGGGTGTAATGCCCCAACCCCAGTTATGTAGATTTGGTGCATTATTACATAACAATGGCATGATACAAGGAATACTGTCCCGAAAGACTGACCAGTATAGTAGACTGGGAAGTAGTAGATACATTCATAAGTTCTAAATTACATCATGATATTAAAACATCAATAAAATTTGGTCCCCTTTAGAACACACTTATATCCTTAGCCTACCCCTACAGGTCATCCATAAAATACTTCTTCACATCATGGGAAAAATAAAACATAGAAAGGGGTGACCACAGATGCTCAGTAAAGATAAAAATATAGCAGAAACGTTCATAAATAAGCATAAACATTTAAGGAAATGTATTAGACTAAATCAAATTCCTTTTAAACGTAAACATCAGCATAATAAGGAAAAGATAAAATCAAATTATACCATTTACTTATTCACATGGATATTTTACTATTTGAATAATCACATGAAATATCAATATCCAGTTTCATAATAAAGGAATGTATAATACCAGACATCAAAACCATATATTCAAGGCATTATTCCCAGTCTAAAAATAAGATTTTGTCAAGGCCTTTTTCAATGACAGTAGTTTGTCTCATGAAACCAACCAATGCACCGAGGAGCAATACCGGGATCCACCTGTCACTTACTATGTCCAATGCATTCCACATATGAAAAAGCACTACCACAAAACTGGGCAAGGCCAGCACCTGCTTTTATCAGTGCTAAAGAAAAAGTTGTTATAAAGGGGGTACTTTTATCAGTGCTAAAAAGAGATGATAAAAGTACCCCTTTATCAGCGCTTTTTTAGCACTGATAAAGGTACCCCCTTTAACTACATTTTTTTAGCGCTGTTAAGGTACCCCTTTTTCAGCACTTTTTTATTAGCGCTGATAAAGGGGGGTCTTTATCAGTACTTTTTTTAATCACTGATAAAGGGTCTTCTTCCAAAAAAAAATCATTAAAAAATATATATTAATATTTAATTATATAGATATAGTTATATTGATATAAATATAATATATATTTTTTAAATATAATTTTAAATATATTTTAGAGAAGTGTAAATATACAGTTACACTTAATATATAAGATATTTAGTGAAAATGGCTTGTAAAATAATTAATTAATAATATTCTAATTATTATGGATTAATAGTCATTTAATATCAATTTTAAGACATAAAAAATTAAAAAAAACGAAAATATGTTGAAAAGGCATCACGAACTTCAAACGACCATAACTTTTGATCCGGGTGTCTTCTTGAGCTCTACATCATATCAAATCGAAGACTATGATGAGATCTATGAGATGGTTACCCAGGCGATGTTGTTTTCACGTTTTTCAACACCAAAAAAGGCACAGAAGTCCTCCAAAACCGACTTTTTAGTTTTGATACCCCGATTTTATAACATTTTATGGATTTTAAGCCTTGTTTAAAGGGGTTTTACATTCATATTGATATTATGTCTTTCCAATTGTATCATTTTTATAATGCACTACTATTTATAATCAAATATATAAAAAAATATACATATTTTTTATATATATTCGCACATAAAAATTAATTTTTTAAATAAATAATTAATCATATTTACATATAAAATATATTAGCTTTATCTAAATAATAACTAATATCTATTTTATTTAAAATACCAATATATCAATAGTTATATACATATATATTAATCTAACTATATATGTACCTATATAATGTGTGTGTGTCTATTTGTGTGTGTCTATATATTAACAAACTGATATTATCTATATATATATATATATATTCTAACATATGTATATGCATATATATATATATATATAATTATACGTATAGAAACACACAGATATATATATATATATCTGTGTGTGTGTTGTATATATGTATTTAATTACACAGAAACAAAACAAAAAATATTTTATAATTGTTTTGAAAACTAATCTAATAAATATATATTAATATACGAATAAATATATGGATAAAAAAATATATAAAAATATATAAATAAATATATATAAGTTAATATTAATATATAAATAAATATATAAATATATACGTATATAAATATAACTAACTATATATATAAATATTAATGTAAAAATAAATATATTAATATATAATTATAACTATATATGTATATATATATAAATAAAACTATATAAATTTATTTTAATACATTAATAAATATAACTAAATTTATATATATATATATATATATAAATAGATATATCGCTTGTTGATGAACAAATCAAATTAGAGGAGTGGTAATGGCTTAGCGCGCATGAGGGGAGGTCTTCAGTTCAAAACCTAGTTGAGGCAGGCAAGGGTGCGCGTATGGGTGAATTTGGGGGGGGGGATATAGAGCTATTAAAGGGGTCTACAAATCACTAATAAAACTTGGGGGCGTCGTGGCTGGGGCTTGCGGGTGAGTGGGTGGGGAGGGGGCGCTGATAAATGGGGGGGGGGCAAGCGCTGTTAAAATCCCCCTCCAATTTATAGACTATTTTTCAAAAAAAAAATTTCAATTATTTTAATTTTTTTATTTTTAAACTTTTATCAGCGTTAAAAAATAGTGATGATGAAAGGGGTCTTTAACAACTCTTGGAGTGCTAATAAAGGGGACCCCCTTTATCTTTTCCGGAATTTATAGCACTTTTCTAGTGCTATTAATGTCCATTTTTAGCGCTGATAAAAGCCGTATTTGTAGTTGTGAGGTTTAAAAATGACATAATCATTTGTATTAAAACTGGCATAAAAAATGTCAATACATTATCTATAAATAATGAATGGAAAAAAATAACATATCCAATGCAAAAAATATCAGAAAACCATCAATACAATATAGATGATTTGTATCATAATAAATCAACTTCAAACATGTTTAAAATCCATCAAAGTATGTTGAAATAGATGAAATAAAAACTTTTTGAAAGAAATACCTCTTTCTATTCTGAAACCATTTAAAAGTCACATAATTATAACAGAAAACATTTATTTTGAATATATTATTATAAGCTTTTATGGGAAGCTTAGATGATATTATAATGGTAGAAAATAGCCGCACTCTCCTTATAATTTAAAAAAACATTCTTATCATTATTCACTCAAAAAGGTCATAAAGTACGTTGTTTGTATAACGACGAAAAGATTGATTTCAAAAAATATAAGTTAAAATTAGATTAAAAATGAAATTAACCATGTTTATTGTAAATAATAACAATGTTTTGAAATAAATGTTTTACGAAAACCCGGATGTGGTTGATAAAGAGGTCTCAGTAGATACTTAAATAAAAACAACCTCGGATTATATCGATATTGTTAAATTAACCCTTACTTGGTACTTTTCGTCAACCAAGGGTATTTTAACCTCATGAATAATAGTTAAATCATTGTTATTAAATTAAAAAAACGATATAAATAAATATGATATCATATATTATCCTCTAATATTTCATTGTTAATAATATTTTAGTAATTTCAGCATTTCAGGTGTTAACTAATCCATTTTCCTTTATATGCTCAGTTACGTAAGCCATGTTTGTTATGGAATATTTGTATTTAATTCACATCCAGAATAATATTAAGACCTGAAACATTATTATTAATCATAAAAAGAACATTATAGATGAATGATTATGATGTTGAATGAATCTCATCGCGTTTGTGGAGATGGTAATCTACACGTACGCATGAGCGAAAATATCAGCATATTGATGGTGAAATCATAAGTAATTGGATAGTATATCATAAATAAATAATAAATAACATTTTATATTTATTAATTACATCAGTTATAATAATTACTATACCCATCCAAATAATTAAGTGTTTGAATAACAAACTACACCACGACGTGTAGATGATAAGCTGTATGTATCCACGTATGGTGACTTTGTCATTAATACGATGGATATAATAATGAATATGATTGTAACATTTTTATAAAAATATCATAGTATATAGATGATACTTGAGTTATTATTTTTTATTGGAAACAACAATGAAAGTGGATGTTGAATAAGAAATTAACTTGAAAGATGTGAAGAAATATTTACCTATTCTTTGGGTTTTTCCTTATGATTTGAACACAAGGGCTCCTTAGGATGGATTTCAGACCCAATGAAGGCATCTTGGGTGAATTTAGGAAAGTTGGGTGGATATTTGGCAGGGGTTGGCCGAGTGAAATGATAATGGAGGTGTGAATTTTAGAGAAGGGGAAGTGCCCATTTATAAGAGAGGCGAGGGTCACATTAAAAAATGTTTGAAATATTATATAATAATAAAATAATTTTTGGTTTCAAATGGCCCCAGAATTATAAATTTAGAGGATAGTATGGGTATTTTTTTAAAATAACTCAACCAATATGTTTTATATAGGTTTAGGTCAGATATTAAGCATATCATTTAGATTTAACTCTTTGTTAAATTGTTTGACATTTACCATGTCTCATTGTATATTTATACTATATGGTTAAAAAAGATACTATATCAATTAAAGAGAACCCCTAGTGGTTAATTACTAGTATATATATATATATATATAAATGTATCTAAGTAGATTTTCCAAAGCATAGATTTTTAGGAAAATTATATCAATTAATAATATTGTATTTGTTTTAAAAACACAATTATTTCAATTTTGACACTATTTAGTATTAGGTTTTTGTGAAAATCAAAATAACATGATTACATCTAAAAAATTATTTAATCAAACCAAAAAAGTCATATTAACCTATAAAATTAGTTGAATTTATCAAAATTCCCAAAATAAATTTATTTGGATATTTATAATATCAATTATTTTAATCTTTCATTAATTAGGTAATTACTGAATCATCATTGTGGCAAAAAAATTAAATTATATAATGTATAAAAATTATAAATATAATAAAATTATGTAATAAATATCCTTATCTTTCTAATGAATATTTATAGTCATATTTATCTTATGTATAACCCTATATAAAAAATGGTTTAGTTAGTAAACAATGAATTTAACTCTTTTCAGTCTTTTTAAATTAAATAATTGTAAATTTACAAATATAATAGATGTGGACCAAAGAGGAACATATTTTATTCCTAAGGTTGTTTTTGGTCTAATTATACCCATAAAATATAATTTGGACAATTTTTAGGGTAATTATGATATCATTTTTACCCTTAATTACTTTATTTACTTTTTTCCATGGAAAATAAATGTCAAATTTTATTGTTCCCAAAAAATTATTATAAACATACTAAAACAAATTTTACTTACTGATATTAACCGTGTATCTAAGATATTTTAAATTCAACTCACAGAAGCTGTAAAATTATGTAATATGCAAATTTGCAAATGCTCCAAGGAGGAGGGTAAAAGACGATAAAAAGTTCAATAAAATTTTTATATATTTAATCATATTATAAAATGATGCCAATTAATTTCATTAAAAATATATAGGTATTACGTATATATTTTGACCTAATATAAATTTAAATAAAATAAATAATTATTTATATAAGAGGTCAGTTTTAACCAATAACGAAGTGTTTTTCATTGTTCATCAATAATTGAAATTTTTCCGAAAAATACAAAAAATTCACCCTAATCTAATTTCGATATTCCAAATTCAGAAATTAAGTCCATTTTGAAAAATAAAACATAAAAAATTTCAAAATTTGGGTTTCACTATTCTTAATGGCTAGTTTGATTGGTCACATGGTGTTAGAATCTCGGAGTTGCGTACAATGCAAGCTATTGCATTATTCAAAGTGAAACGTACTGTGGAAGCTTGAGGAGTTACATTATTCACACAATAAAATAATTTTTTCCTCAACATTTCTATAACAATACTGCACAAAATTTTTCGGGTATTTATTCTTCATAAGTTCCTTCGGTTCCCATGTAGCCTCTACCATATTATAGATTCTCCATTGAACTTTTACCAGACTGGTCGTCCAGTTTCTCAGCAATTGTTCTCTTGTATCAAGAAATTTGACATGATCTTCACAATAAACCAGACCAGGTTCCAGTTCAATTTCCTCGTAGGTGAGTACCTGCATAGTTTCAGGCATATATTTTACCAACAGTGATATGTGGAACACATCATGAACTTTGGAGAGACTTGGAGGGATTTCTAAATAATAAGCTACAACTCCAAATAGTTCTAAAATTTCGAAAGGTCTGACATACCAAGGACTCAATTTAACCTTTTTTTGGAAATGTATAACACCCTTCCATGGAGATACCTTCAAGAAAACAAGATTTCCTACATGAAATTCCAAATACATCCTTTAGTTATCGGCATAGCTCTTTTTCTTATTTTTATATGCTTTGATGTTGGTTTTGATAATATTTACTTCATCCATTGTTTACACAACAAGTTCTAGGCCTACGAGTTTTCTTTAACCAACATCATCCCAACAAGTTAGTGTATGAAATCTCTTTCCATATAACACTTTATTTGGTGCCATAAATACTTTAATGAAATCTATTTTTATAAGAAAATTATACCACATGTAATTATTGATCCAACATACCTTGAATTTCAAGTGAGAAAGATCTCATCGGGTCTTATAAGGTTTGAATTGTCTGTTCTGATTGTCCATCGGTTTGAGGGTGGTAGGCATTGCTCAAAAAATGTTTAGTATCCAGGGCCATCTGAAGACTTTTCCAGAATCATTATGTAAAACATGGATCATGATCATAAAAAATCGATAGGGGTTCACAATGGAGTCTTAAAACTACATTAATATATAGTTTTTTCAGAAGTTCAATTGGTAAATCTTCTCTTATAGCAAGAAAATGTGATGACTTGGTATGATGATCAATAGTGACCCATATTGAAATATTTCTTCTAGGAGTCCTTGGTTACCCCATGAAAAACTCTATATTAAAATTATACCATTTCCACTCAAGTTTGGGAAGAGGTTGCATGACTCATCTAGGCTATTTCCTTCCATCTTTCACTTTTTGAAAAACCATAGATCTGGACACAAAATCAGAAATCTCCATCTTTATGTTGTCCCACAAAAAATGTTCCTTCAAATCACTATACATCTTGGTACTCCTAGGGTGTATAGAAAAATTAGAGTAGTGAGCATCATTAAAAAATTCCCTTTTTAGATCAGGTAGGTTTGGAACACAAAGTCTCTTCCCAAATTTCAAAATTCCATCTTCATATATGAAGTCACTCAATCTCCCATCATTTAAAGCTTTAATTTTCTTTTGAAATTTCTCATCATCAGAATGAGAACCTTTTATCCTTTCTAGTAATGATGGTTTCACAACCATTTAGAAAATTATGGATGTTTCACCTTCCATGGTTGTTCCTATATCTGTATTTACTAGATCCATTAATATAGGTTCCCTTTCAACTCTCATCTTGTTCAAACTCCATGATCATTTCATCAAATCATCTTCCACCTTATTTTCCTTCCCCTTGTGGTAGTGTATAGTGAAATTACAGTCTTTGAGTACTTCAGGCCATCTTATTTCCCACATGTTGTGATATTTATGTGATAAAATATATTTCAAACTCTTGTGATCAGTATAAATCTCAATTTTTCCAGCATAGAGGTAGTGTCTCTGTATTTTCATAGCAAAGATTCCAGCTACTAACTCAAGATCATGAGTAGGATAGTTTTTCTCATAGAGTTTTAGCTATTGTGATGCATAGGCAATAACTATATCATTATGCATAAGGGAACAACCATGTAATTTCTTTGAAGAATCAATATAAATAACAAAACCATCATTCCTCGATGTTAGAGTCAAGATAGAAGCATTGACTAATATTCTATTCAATTATTCGAAACATTTTTCACACTTTTTTATCTAAAAATATTTATCCCCTTTACGTGTGAGCTTTGTTAATGGGATATCCAACAAGGAAAAATTCTAGATGAAACGTTGATAATAACATTCTAAACAAACAATACTGCATAGCTCTGTTACATTCATCGGTGCTGACCATTCTTGGATTGCCTTGGTATTTGAAGGATCAATAGATATTCCATACTTAGTGGGAATAAGTCCATGAAAAGAAATATCGTGAATTTAGAATTCACACTTACTAAACTACCCAAATAATTTTTTTCTTTTAAGGGATTTTAGAATTGTACGCAAGTGATTTTCCAGATCATCATAGATTTTTGAGTATTAAAAGATATCATCAAAAAATACAACTAAAATGTAATCTAGATGTTCATAGAAACCACATTTCATTAGATTTGTGATGACAAAGGGTTCATTAGTCAGTCAAAAAGGAATTATTTTAAACTCATAATTCATATACCGGGTTCAAAATTCTATTTTCAGAATGTCTCCCTTCATCACAAACAACTGATGATATCCAAATCGAAGTTTAATATTGGAAAAGTATTGATCTCCATGAAGTTGGTCGAAAAAATAATCAATGCGAGGTTGGATACATGTTCATTATTGTTATAACAATGATCTCCCTGCAGTCAATACACAACCTCATAGATCCATCATTCTTCTTATCAAAAGGGATAGGGGCTCCACATGGAGAAACATGTGGGAGAATAAATCCATTATTACTCAATTCCTATAGTGATTTCATTAGTTACACTAATTCCACCATGGCCATTCTATAAGGGGTCTTTAATATGGGCCGTGAACCAATAATTAAATCAATAGAAAACACAATTTCTCCTTCTCAAGGATGTCTAGGTAAATCCTCTGGAGACACATTGACATATTCTTTCACAAAAGTTACATCCTCTATTTGAACATTATTTTCCTCACCTTTAGTTATTTCATTATCTTCATCCCAAATAATTGAATTTAATAGTGCTACAAGGGGAGGCTCTAGATAAGAATAAGGTGGTTACATTTCTACTATAACGATAATGTACTCCTTCTAATCATCAGAAATAGTAACCTCCTTTTTCTTACAAAAAATTATCGCAGCATGGTCTGAAGACATTCCATTCAGAGGATTATATAAAATTCAGTCATGGGTATGACGATGATAATAGAATATAAAGAACATATATATTCCCTAATGGGAACATATTCACAACACCTTGTAATAATGATACATCCTCTTCGAGTTTTTACTGAAAACTCCCTTGTTAAATAAATTTGGAAAAATCTAATTTTCTTAGAAAACTGGGATGTTATGAAATAATGCGATGATCCCAAATCAAATAAATAATTAGCTAAAATTGAGGAAACCATTAATTTACCTACCCCATTTTTTTCAGAGCATCAACCTCAGAAGTTGTGATCACATAAACTTGGCCTTTTCTAAGGTGACATCCCAGGGCGTTTATGAGATTCATATGCATAATACCGATTTTCTCTACAATCTTAGCATTCAACATTGAAAACCGCATTCTTCCCTTACAATCATGATCTTGTGGTACATTTTCACCACACATGTAATAGACTCCCATTTAATTCAGGAAAATACAACGGTGTTTCTTCCCACATTTACCGTATGATGGATATTCACCCTTTCCATTATTCCCCTTATTTCCATTTCTAGAGTGTTCAACAGATCTCTTTTTCTCTGCCTTTTCTTTAAATTCATAAGAAATAGATAATTCTTATTATGTGTGGATTACACATGAGATAATATATTCATATTATATAATGAATAGTGATAATATTGCTCGACAACAAAATGGTTTTAACCCATCAAATAATCTATCAATCTTAACCATTGGTATATATATAATCTGTTGCATGCCTTGTTATCCTTGTAAAGTTAGCATCATACATTGCAACATTCTCATACGACTTTTTCCTAAGACTCATAAATTGTAGTTCCATATACTCTAAATGGTCAAAATGATTGTATTGTTCAACGAAAATCTCCTTAAACTCCCTCCATTACTTTTTTGACACTTATTGATCTTCCTTGGAGTTTTGAATCAATGAAGACCCTTGATCTGCATCTCCCATGAGGTGATAAACTGAAAGGACTTCATTTTCCATTTCTATACTCTCCAAATCATGAAATATTTTCGCCATGGAACTTATCCATTTCTCACCTACTAATGTATTTGTACATCCATTGAATGTTGGTGCTTGTTTCCTCATGAAGTGGTCTAACATTGATCCTCTGTGTTGTGGATCCAGGGGCTCTATATGAGTAATGTTATTATTAAAAACCTGAGTGAGTTGTCCCAGTATAGTGATAAGATAATCAGCACCAGTGGAAACAACAGCTCCACTATAGTTATCTGGAATAGGAGGGAAATCCCTATATGGAATGTGTGTATTGATTCGGTTTCTATTCCTTCCACTATGTTCCATTTCTGAATAATGGAATACAATAGATTAGTTTATGAATCGTAATACATAATTCCGTAAATGTAAAACACTAAACATAAATTTACCATTTATGTATATAATCCAAAATCAAAAATATATTTTCCTCGAGGAGGTATATACTCAAAAACACATCATAATTGTTTGTAAAGAAAATTATAATTATCATAATCATTTCCCCTGGAAGTGTCATAACCAAGACTGTAGTAATTCCGGTAGTCAGGCTGTAGATCCCGTTCGAGTCCTGCTCAAAGCGGTGTTTTTAGGTTCTACCCTTAGGTACATCTATGCACAATCCACCTATAACTGTTCATATCCAAATAGGGATGTATTATTTGTAAAACTCACAAAATCTCTACAGTACCAAAATTCTAGGATGTTCTTCTATACTAATCATAAAATTATATCTTAGGGTAGTTTTCTCTAATCAACGTTTTTATAAATATATTTTACAAGTTTTGTACTAAACTTAATGTAATACCAACTGTAATGCCCTGACCCCTATTACCCAGAGTCAGTTCATTATTACATAACATTGGCATGATACAAAGAATCTTGTCCTGAATGACCGATCAGTTTAGTAGACTTATAAGTGCTATATACATTCATAAGTTTCACATTACCTTAGGAAATAAAAACATCAATAACATTTTGTCCCCTTTTGAACACACTTATATCCTTATCCTATCCCTGGAGGTCGACCATAAAATATTTCTTCAGATTCTGGGAAAAATAAAATAGAGAAATGGGTGATTTTAGTTACTCTATAAGGATAGCGACCTAGCGGAAACATTCATAAATAAGCATAAACATTTATGGAAATGTAAAATATTAAAACAAAAGCCTTTCTAACATAAAATTCAGCATAATATGTCAATGATAAAATCAAATAATTCAATTTACTTATTAACTTGGATATTCTACGAGTCGAATAATTATTTTCAACATCAACAACCACTTTCTTAATGATGGAATGCATAATGCTAGACTTCATAACCACAGTCTCAAGGCCCTATTCCAAGAATATAAATAAGATTTTTTCAAGTCTTTCTGCCAAGACAGTTCTTTGTATGATAATACCTACCGATTCATCAAGGAGCTTTAGCGGGCTCCACACGTCACTTACTAAGTGCAACACAATCATCATATGAATAGGTCTAAACATAACCTATACATTCGTATTAAAAATAACATAAAAAATGTCAAACCTTTATCCATAAAACATGAATGGTACAAAAATCCCATATCCAATGTAAAACATATCACAAAACCTTCATTACTATATGGATGATTTATATCATAATAAATCAACTTCAAACATGTTTAAAATCCATCTAAGGATGTTGACATAGATGAAATGAAAAATTTCTGAAAGAAACTCCTTTCACTATTTTGAAATAATTTAATAGTCACATAATTATAAAGAAAACTATTACTTCGAAAGTATTCTTATAGTCCTGTATGGGATGATTCAACGATGTTGTAATGGCATATAATATCCACACTCACCATATAAGTTAAAAAACATTATTACCTTAATATTGTTGAGAAGTTCATAATGTACCTTGTTTGGAAAACTATGGAAAGTCTTCATTCAATACATATAAGGTAAAATAAGGGTATAAGGGACCTTAACCCGTTGTCTAGTAAATAGTAAAAATGTTTTGAAATTCATATTTTATGAAAACACTGATGTGGATGATAATGAGGTCCCAGAACATACGTACGTAAAAACAACCTCGGATAATAACGAGATTAGGAAATTTACCCTTACCTTGTACTTTTCATTGGTTGAGGGTACTTTAACGTCCTATATAATAGATTAATCATTTTTAATAAATTATACGGAAACAATATACATAAATTGGATATCATTTATGATCCTCTAATATAGTTTGTTAATAATATTTTAGTGATATCATCGTATGAGGTGATAACTGATTTTTTTTCCTCTATACGCTTGGTTACATAAGCCATGTTTCTTATGGATAGGATGTATTTTATTCATATCCAGAATGAAATTAATTTCTTAAAAATTATTTCTAATCATGAAATTAAAATTATTCTTGAATCATTACGATGGGGGATAAATCTTATCGCGTTTGACGAGAGGGTAATCTATACATACGCACGAGTGAAAATATCATTATATTGATGGTAAAATAGTATGTAATTGGATGTTATATCATAAATACATAATAAATATAATGTTATATTTATTATTTAAATCTATTATATTCATTATTATACACTGCCAAATAATTAAGTGTTTGAATAACATACTACACCACGACGTGGAGACGGTAAGCCGTACGTATGCACGTATGGTGATTTTTTCATTCATATGATGGATCTAATAATGAATATGGTTATAACATTTTTATAATAACATCACAGTATATAGAAGATTATAGAGTTGTTAAATTATAATGGAAACAAAAAAAGGAAGTGGAAGTTAAACGATCTCGAGAGTGATGATGAAATATTTACCACTTCTTCATGTTATTCCCTTTGATTTGATCAAAAGGGCTCTGTAGGGTTTCTATCTAACCAATGTAAGGTCTCTAGGATGATGGAAGGAATGATGGGAAGAAATCTGGGTAGGGTTTCGCTAATAAAATCACTTTGGAGGGGTGAAATTAAGAGAAGGGGAAGTACGATTTTATAAGAGATGTGAGGGTCACTATAGGAAAAGATTGAAATATTATTTTATAATAAAATCATTTTCGGCTTATAATGGCACCAAAATTATTATTTTTTGAGTATAAGGTGGGGATGGGTCGAAAAAATCTCAATAAATAGTTTTTAGACAGGTTTAGGTCACCATATTAACCTTATCATCTAGATTTAACTCTTAGTTAAAAAGTTTGACATTTACCATGTCACTTTGTATTTTTATATTATATTTTTAATAAACATACTATAACAAACTAATAAAAACCCAAGTGGTTCATTATTAATATATATAACTTATCTTTGACCTTTGGCCAAAACATTGATTTTTAGGAATATTATATCAATTAATAATATAGTATTTGTTTTCAAAACTCAATTATGTCAATTTTGACACTATTTAGTATTTGGTTTCTGTGAAAAATCATAACAGCATGATTAATTAGAAAAAATTATAATTTAATCAACCATAAGTTGTCATATTATCCTAGAAAATTAGTGTAATTAATCAAATAGTCTAAAATAAAATTTATTTGGATATTATTAATATCAACGATTTTAATATTTCATTAATAAGGTAATTACTGCATCATCATTGTGTCATAAATTATTTAAATGATTTAATATATAAAAATTATAAATAAAATACCATTATGTGGGAAATATTTTCATATTTATAATGAATATTTAGAGTCAAATTTATCTTATTTATAACCCTATATTAATTTTTTTATTAAACATTGAATTTAACTCAAAATACTCTTCTTTAAATAAAATAATAACAAATGTCCAAATCTATTCCAAGTTGACCAAAAAGGATCATATTGTATTCCTAAGGTTGTTTTTGGTCGATTTATTATTATCCAGTATAATTAGGACATATGTTATGGTAATTACGATATCATGTTTAACATTAATTACCCTATTTACTTTTAACTTAGGTAAATAAATGTCAAAAGTTACTACTCATCAAAAATTATCTTCATGACATTGAACCAAATTTAACTTATTTATATTAACCTTGTCTCTTGGATTATTTATATTTAACTCAGATAATTGGTATAATTATGTTTTTTGCAAATTTTCAAATGCTCCTAGTAGGTAGGTTAAGGACGGTAAAAAGATCAATAAAATATATATATATATATATATATAATTATTATAAAATTTCATAAATAAATTAAATTGAAGTTATATAGGTATTATATATCTATTTTAAACTATTATAAATTTAAATAAATTATTAATTATTTAAATAAAAAGTTGGTTTAAACTAATAACGTAGTGTTTTTCACTATTTCTCAAAAATTGAATGTTTTCAGAAAAATACCATAAATTCACCGTAATCTAATTTTGATAATCGAAATTCAAAATTGTTGTCCATTTTGAAAAATAAAATTTATAAAATTTCAAAAAGTGGGTATTACTATTCATAATGACTAGTTTGATTGGTCGTAGTCTGTTAGAATCTCGAAGTTGCGTACAATGTAAGTTATTGCATTATTCAAAGGGAAATGTATCATGGAAGCTTGGGTTGTTACATAGGGATTATCCATTAGAAGAGGATATTGAATTCATTTTCTCAAAAATTATGATAAATAACAATAAATGAATCCCAAGTATGATAATTATCTCATTATACTATACTCATAATTTTTTCAAATATATTTTTTATTTAATCCCGACATTCTCACATATAAACCATTTTACCAATCCTATATGATAACTAGTTTCTAATATAAGACACCTTAGGTTTCTCCTAATTTATTCATCATCATCATCATCTATTCATATCATTAATCAAATTTCATAATGAAAATGTGAATTATCATAAACATGTCCAATGTGAGTGTCAAACTAAGTGTATAGTAAGAGACTTTTCATGCACATGGTGATTGTGGAGTCGGCCTAATGAATTTTTTTTGGTGTTCATGCTCCTTTGAATATTTTTTCTAGAACATCAACCACTTATATCATCCTGATAGGGATATATTTTCTAGGAATAACACACAATATATTAATTACCAAAATTATAGTATGTTCTTCTATACATATCATAAATGTTTATCATAGGGTTTTGTATCGTAATCTATGTTTTCCAAAATCATATTCCTATTGTTTCTACTAGTCCTCACTTTTATAGAAACCATAGCATCCTAATCATTATTAGCCCAAATCTAGTGTAGTTTTATTACATTATCCAAACATCTAATTAATCACTCCCTAATGACAAAATAGTTTAGTAGTCATGGTAAACTAGATTCGTAGTTGAGTCTCGAATTACTTTTAATAAAAAATTTACAAACATTATTTTTTTGATAATATGATTATTACCATTTGGAAAAACACCCAAATAAATCATAACAAAATTCATGTATTATGGGGGAAAGCAAACAAAATAAGAGTGATTCCAAATGATCAGTAAGGGTTAAGTTCAATTGAATCCAGCATGATTTAGTAATATTTACCAAAATTTAATGATAAATAACTGAAAATGAATAATATGAAATAAATAATATGAGAAATATGTGCATTCAATTATAATATCAATTTTAAAATTTCAACGATAATAAAAAATATAAAAATATAAATAAATTAAAATACATTCCATTTAATCTATAATAGGTATATCATAATGAGAATATGAATAACCATTAAAAAAATTTAAATAACCAATATCATATACTATATATAAATTATATTTTAATAAATTCATTTAGAGATAATATGAATTTAAAAATATTATAGATAATATTATCTAAACTCCTAATAAAAGAAAATTATTTATTTTGTATACAATAATCTGGTGAACCATGATACCTCCACTATCAAAAACATTCACACGATATTTAAAACTAAAGGTAAAAAATTGAATGCCAGATTACATATTTTTTTCATGATACCTATCGATGCATCGAGGGGATTTATTATATCCCAGGCCCCATCCATCAATACATGTCTAAAAAAATTTATAATACATTAAACAGTTGACTTAATTCATGAAAAAATTCCTCTTCAAATAGATATCCTTGTTTACCTAGAAAAAGAATTGGTCAATATTTGTTTATATTAATAAACAACATTAAATGTTGAACATCATTTATAAAAATGATATACTTTTTAAATAATGAACATATCCATGATAATTAATAAAGTATCCCCACTTAATGTCTATGACCCTTCATTTATTATTTATAAGTATAAAAAATGTTGATGAATTTCAATAGTGTTTAGAGAACATTTGGAGTGGTTTTGGGATTTTTCTAAAGGTTATATTTTTGGGAAAATCCTTCAACATCTATGGGAAACAATTCAAAATAAGATGGGGGCTAAATAGAAGGAACACGAATTCTTCTTGGTTTTACCAAACTATGTAGAATCTAGGGAGAAACCATGATTTGTCAAGAATGTTTAATTTGATATGGTTTGTGCATGGTTTGAAAACAGTTTGAGCCAACTTAGTGAAGTTCAAACCTTGAAGTAGTAGCTTGTGCGCAGTTAGCACACTATTTTCCTAACCATGAACATGTTAAAAGTGATATCCTAAAATTTTGGATCTCATAATTTTTTTATTCTAACCACATAATTTTTCATCATATAAACACCTACCTCTATATAATCTCTCTATAATGGATAATAAATATTCTCCCATCAATATAGTGGCAATCCAAAGGATTCTCTTGGTTATTTGAAGCAGGATTCATGTGGCAAGTCTTTGTTCTTAGTAGTTGTTAATGGGTTTTCCAAGATAAGCTTTTCATTATTTATCCTTTTGTTAGATCAACATCCTTTGTGGTTAGATATAATATTTTCTATGACATATATGATGAGATCTATCTTTGTTTATGATAGAGGAAGATATCTAATGTGGGTTCATTAAGATTTTACCCAGTTTCATTGGAGTTATTCATTCCGTTTATGGTTTTCACTAATTAATGTGGTTGGTTGATTCACTCTCAACTCCTATATTTTGAAATTGAATGATTAGTTTCAAATTTATGAAATTTATTGAAATTAATTTAGAAATTTCAATGTAATTTATGATTATATTCTTCTTTTGGGAGAGATTGTGGATTTTTGTGAAATTGTGGAATTGTTGTGCAGAGTGCTTTGATAAATGATTTTAAAATTCTGGTTCTAAAGTAGTTTCTTGGTTATTTTATGAAAAAATGTTTTCAATAAATTGAATTTTAATTAGAATGCCTTTTTCATTGAAATATATTTGTTATTGGAATGGGGTTTTCATGATTGTACTGGCATGAGTATTTGGCATACATGTTTTTTTGTGTTCATATTTCATTCATGAGGACAGATTTAAATATGACATGATTCTCATTGACAATGGTTTAAAAGAAGATATTATTCATATTGAATTATGGGGCTTGGTGGAAATATGACCACGATCTTAGTGCCATATTTTTAATGATACATTTCATTGAATTACCCTATGAAATCTTGGTAGATCGATAGGAAATCTCTAATGAGTGAGGAAATATCATAACAAAGAAATAATTTTTATGTGTGTTGATATGTTGATTGGAATGGGGTCTTCTAAAAATTTAATTTATTAAGTGTTTTTAGAACAATGATTGGTTTTTTTTCTTGTAATTAGTTATTTTTTTATAATATATATTTTATAATGGAACATTTTTATATTTTGTTATAACCTATTTTGGAAATTGTTTTTTGTAATATAGTTTATATATATACGGATTCATTTTATATAATATTGGTGTGAGTAGGGAAATCATAGGGGGAATATCTACTAAGTTTCATTACACCCCCCTGATTTGGATGTTTGGTAGTTTTGAAGATGATGATTGTCATGACATGGGAAAATGAACAATATCACACATAATTAGCAGTACATTATGAGACATGGGATGATTTGAAGTTGGAGCATGGAGAAATTTTTTAACTTTGAGTAGTCTTTAGAGTCTTTGAGTTTCGTTTCCTCTATTTTAGTTAATATTGAAGTCTTATTCTATGATACATGGTTTTAGTTTGAATTTTATAATTGTATTTAGTGATATTTAAATATTATCTTGCATCATAGAGTTTATTGATTAGTTATGTATAATATGCTAAGTAGTTTTATTCATAATGGTAAAATCCTCACCCAGATGTATTAAATTCCTATGATATTCATTTCTAGAGTTTTTCATCATGGGGATGTCGTTAAAGGACATATAACATCCTTACTCATTATCAATACTATAAAGAGGGGGTAGTATGTTACATGTTTTATTAGTTTGGTCCTTCCGTTTTTTAGAACAACTGTTCATTGAATTTTAATTGGTTTCGGTCATGGTGTTGAATTTCAACTATGTTATTCCATGATTTGGAATCATAGAAAGGATTGTGATTGTCAGGTCATGAAATTTAATTCATAAAATATATGCCTAAACATTTTAGGATGAACTTCATGTTACTAGGGTGTTGGGTACATAAGTGGTTTGGAGATAATTATAGGAATTGGAATCTTTCTATTGTGGGTTTATCCAATGAGATGATTACGACATGCATTAGAGAAATGAATTCCCAATAAGAGATTTTATTTCTATTGTATAATTGATATATTATTTTTATCATAGTGATTTCTGAATTTGAAAAAGGATGGTTTTTTTTCCAAATTATATAATTTGAAAATAGAATTGTTGTGTTACATTGAAAATGATTTGATTTTCAAAATCGTGTTTAATTTTTTTTAAATGGTTGATAATGGTCACAGTCAGTTTTAAAAATTATTTCTCTGAAATTATGATGTGGAAGAATATAATATGTGAAGAATTTGTTAAATAGAGAGATAAATATGATGTTTTTAGGTTTCTAGACAATGGAACCAGATTGGTAACATAGGAACAAATTAGAAGATGTAGATGAGAATGTGGTTTAAACTTAGCCATATGTGATCCAATTTTTGTTCAAAGCATCGACCTGACTTTTGAGACCATTGAGTTAGGAAAACAACCAGATAACCTTTTTATGATATTTTTTATTATGGAAAATCCATGTGGAAGATCTATTATTGTCTTAATGGGAGGAGGTGAGAACCCTAATAGTAAGAGCAATTGGAAGAGGATATATATTTTCAATGTGGTGGAAGACATCAGAATCATACCACAAAAATCATGTAACCATAATAAAAGAGACAAGACCATAGATGTTTGTTTTGATTGTGGTTAATTGATTCACATCAAGTGAAAGTGTACCACACAACTGATAAAATGCAACAATTAAAACAATATGTGGCATCGTCAGTACTATTATCATGGTGCTCTGAGGTCGGGTGCTCCGGGCACTTCTCATGTGTCATAAAAATATTATTCTTTGATGGGAAGAGAGAAGTAGAATATTTCTCTTCTATAATATTGAAATATCCTTGGTGATTCTTGTAATACCAAGACTCATCATGTAGAGAAGTCAAAATAGGGAAAAAAGAACAAAGTGCGGAGAGCATGAAATTACATAGAGCAGAACATGTTATTATGGTTTATCAGTATGGACCATCGACTATGATTAGCTTGATTCATTTGTATTCCACCCTAATGAAAGTTTTGTTTAATAATGTTTCATCCCATTTCATTATTTCTTATAATATAATTGATTTGGTCAGTCTAATATCTTTAAGGAGTCCTTTAATGATAAAACATCAAACTCCTCTTGATAAAATAGAATTTCATGACTTTGTTTGTAGATAATGTTCTATAACATTTTTTTGATCTATTTTGATATAGTATTTATTGGTATTTGGGATGGTTTTATGTGGTATAATCTTGGGTTTGGACTGGTTATAAATTTTCAGGGTTCACATCAACTGTAATTCATGAAGTGTCAGTTTTACAACTGATGATGGTATTGATAATCACTGTAAAAGAGAATGGAATGTAATGGTAGGTCAAACAGGAATATGGGAACCATAGTTGGAATGATCTCATTCCATATAGAAATTTTGACATTGGATAGAATGTAAGAGATCAAGAATGATTGTTTTCTAGTAGTGGTAGATCAGTTACCATATGTGTTTGTAGAAACATTATTAGGGTTTCTACCCCAATGAAATGTGGATATTTTTATATATCTCTTTAAAAGGATAGTTCATATTTACCTTCCATAATAACTGATATAAAAAATATAACTAATTTAATTGAAAGTGTCTTTAGAAGATATATAAATCCAAGGGTTCATTCGATCGAGCATATCTCTATAGGAATCACCATACTTGTTTTTCAAAAGGGTGGGATAAATTATACGACTGATTGTGGATTTTCATAATATTATCCAAGATATAATTAAAAATAGATATCCACATCCATGTATTGATGATCTTTTATGTGATTTAATAGGATTTCAGTGGATCTTTATGATTGATGTATAATCAAGATATCACCAGTTATAAGTTATAAAGGAGGCTATTCCGAAGATAGATGTTTGAAGTAGATATGGATACTAAATTTATGGGGTAATAACATTCAATCTTAATAATAAACTAGTGGAATTTATTTCATTGATGAATCAGTTATTTTATAGATATATAGATTCCTTTATAGTTGTGTTTGTGGATGACATATTAGTGTATTTAAGGAAAAGGGATGAACATGAGAAATAATTGGAGACATTGTTGAAAATATTGATGGATCATCATCTGTATTCCAAATTATCAATGTATGAATTTTGGATAAAATATTTCTTCAGATCTTGAAAAGATCAAGGATGTGATATATTAACAACCCCATTAGAACGTCTTTGAGATATAGAGTTTCATTAGTATATCTGATTATTATTGATATTTTTATGACATCACATGACATTATTCACCAATAAAAACTTTTACAAATATTAATATTCCATTCCAAATTGATGAATAATGATAGAATTCTTTTTTAGTGCCCCAATTTTACATTACCTCATCATCAATATTTATTTTTGTAAAATTAGGGAAAGGGTAAGTAGTGTATTTTACTTCATAATGGTCTTGGTTAGGGTGTGTTCTCATGAAAGGAGTTCATCTTATTTCTTGTGGATTATTTAAGTTATTAGTTCCTGAGAAGAAATACAAAAACATGATTTTGAGCTAGCCATCGTAGTATATTCATCTAATACATGGCTCCATTATCAATTTGGTGAAAACTATATTATGTTCATGGATTATAAAATATTGATGAATCTTTTATTGCAATGACATTTAAACATGAGAAAAAAATATGGACATATTTTCTCTAAATTTGTTTCTCTGAATTCATGTATACACCAGGTAAGGGAAATTTTGTTGAAGATCCATTAATTATAATTAATTTTGATCAGATAGAAAAAGAGGATTTATATCAGGGGAATTTTATGTTCATGATAATCAATATGAGCCTAGAATGTTAATACCAAGGTGATGTTCCTTTTTTCATTCTAAAATTTTTGGTTTCTAATATTGGGAAGATTGTTAGAGGGGATCATAGTTCTGATAAAAAATTTGTAGCAATGAGGTAGAGACACAATGGTCAGGATACAATTGAGGGATATATGATGGATGATATTTCAGTTTTCTGGTTCATATATTTTATGCTCATACAAATATATTATTAGGAACAACATCTTCATACATATGATCACCCAAGATGTACTACTTATCCTTGAATTGAAAATATTTTTTTGGCATTAGAAGTACATTTTAGGTGTGTCTGTATGAATAGGAATCTGGAAAAGTTTGTTTCAAGATGCATAACTTTTAATATGATTAAGGCTGAGAATTAGTGAACAAAAGGTATGCTGTAGTCTTTCCCATCCCTATTGGGAAATGGGATCATATTACTCTAGGTTTTCTAATAGGTCTCCCAAGAGTGTTTTCAAAAAAATAATCCATATGGGTGATAATGGATCATATCCCAATGTTATATCATTTAATACATTTTTAGGATGGACATACAGTAGGGGACTTGTAAAAACTCTATATCAGATATGTGGGAAATATACATGGAATGTGAGTTTCGTTCTTGTTAGACAGAGATATTTAGTTCACATATCATTTCTGAAAACAATTATTGAACTCCATTGTAATCCATTGACTATGAGTCTGGGATATCACCCTCAGATGGATGGAGAATCTAAGAAGATGATACAAACATTAAAAGACATGTCAAGGGAATTTTAATGGATTTTTGTGGATCGCGGGAAGGGAATGCACCAATAGTGGAGTTCACGTAGAACCAAAATAATTAATACTGAATATAGATAGATCTATTTGAATCATTTTATGGGAGACCTTTTTGTTCATGACTATTTTGTCTTGAAGCAGGAGAGAATTAACTAATTTGTCTATTCTATGTCCATGAGACAACAAAGAAGATTTTGTTTTTTATAGAATGTATACAGACAATGGAGAGTCACCAGAAATCATATTCGGATCATCATCAATGATCGTTTTCATATGTGGTGATTGATCATCTGTTCTTGAGGATCTCAAAAAAGGTATGGACATCATTATTTTGGGATGAAAGATAAGTTATACATAATACACCAAGTCCCTTTTGAGATACCTAAATAGGTTAGTGATGTTGAATATCACATGGTATTGACACCATAGTTCAGGGAGGTGCATAATGTATTTCATGTAACTTATTCAAAAAAAATTATCTTGATCATGACCTTGTGATTTGATTGTATCATGTTAAACTAAATCCAGATGTTTCATTGGTAAATATCTCTATGTGGATTGTGGATAGGTAACCGATAGAGCATTTCATTGAAAAATCCTTGGTATAGTGCATGTTTTTTGGGAACATGGTATACCTTATGATGTCACTTGGGAGCCCGGGGATGAAATGGAAGAGTAATGGAAAGAAATATTTCAGGGATATGTAGGTTTTCTACATTTATGGGATGGAATGGACAATGGTGGGGATAATGTATCACCCCCGGTTTCAACTAAGTAACCCTTTCATTATAATTTTTATGTATTTAAAACATATTTGTTTATTTTGGTAGAGATTTGAGATATTTTGGTTTTTTTGTGGTATGATTAAAAATGTGAACCATTGGTTCATAGTTTTTTAAAATTATGCAACAACTATAAGAAAAATGTGCATAAAGAGACCTGGGATTAAGGTAACATGTTCGAGCTGCACACAGTTTTCCAAACCATGAGGTAGCAGAATAAAAACTATGCCTTGATTGGTATTGGTCTTTGGAATGGTTGGTGGACATTTTGAAACTCGTCTGAGAAATCATTGTGAGGTTCAACCATTGATGTAGTATCATGAGCACGATTTTCCTAATCACGAGACTAACCATGAATGATGTTAAATGATAGATACTAAAATCGTGGATCTCAAACGTTTTGGTCTATGACCACCATATTTTTCCTTCTGTGAAGCCCTATCACTTGATTCATTCTTTATTGAGGCTTATGAATATCCTCCCATCAATCTGTATGGGATATGATATAAAATATTGGTTATTTTAAGCATAATTATAGTTGTAATCCTTTATCCTTAGTAGTCCTTGATGGGTTTTCCGATATTTACTTATCTATATTTACGGGGTTCTTTTATGTATATCCTCTTTGGTTAAATATATTATTTTATTAATCCAAATATTATTATATATAGCTTGGTTAATTATATGGGATGAGATCTATGATGGGTTAATAGAGATTAAATTCATTTATTATTTTATCCAATTTATTGAAGTTGATGGCTTCACTCTTAACTCCTCAATTTATAATTTAATGTATCAATTTCAAAATTGAATAATTTATTGAAATAGATTATTAAAATTTTATGAAAAATAATCTAGAAACCCTTTTTAATTATTTGTTTTAATTTTTTTTAATATTTTGTACTATTTTTGCAATGTTCCATGATAAATGATTCTAAAATAGTTTATTTGTTTAATATTTGGAAATAGTATTTCAATAATAAGGGTTTTAATTGAAATGGTTTTGGAATTGAAATAGATTCTTATTTTAATGGTTTTTCATTAGTTATATTACCATGTTTTTGGGAATAAATGGTGGTGTGTGTACACATTTCATTTACAAGGCATGATTGAAATATGAATTGGTAATAAGTGACAAAGGTGTAATGACACAATGTATTGATATTGCATTAAGAGGGTTTGATGAAATATGGAACTATTCTTTTTGAAAATTGTGTAATGGTACATGGGATTTAATTTCCTTATGTTGAATTGGTATATAGATGAGAAACCACTCTTGATTATGTACATTTCATAATAATGTATGACAATGTAGATGTATAGATATGGGGATTGGAATGCTGGATGAGAAAATTATAATATCTGAAATGGTTTTATAAAACTTTTTGGGTGCATTCCATGGAACTTGTTTTTTCTTTGCGAAAACTATATTACAATTGTACTTATTTATATTAGACTATAAAATATTTTATAATTATATTATATAAACTATTTTATACAATTGTGCTAGTATTTTCTATTGTAGTGGAGTGAGAAGGTAATTTATTGGGGTAATATCTACTGAGTTTCATTACTCAACCATACATTGGAACATTGGTTCTTTTTATATGTTTTTATCGAGACATGGGAAAAATTAATGTATTCCCCATCTTTAGAATTACTTCATAACACTTGGGATATTATAGAGTTTGAGCTGGGTGTATGATTTGAGATTTGAGTTTCCCTTAGAGTCTTTGGTTTTTTTCTTCCAAGGTTTACATTGATACTATAATCTTTTTTTATAATTGGGTTTCGTTCAATTACGTTAAAGGGAGTGTTTAGTTTTCATTCAATGTTATCATGCATCAGATATTAGTTTGTTTTGTTACGTATTGTTTTGTTTGTTATTTTATTCTAATAGGTGAAATCATCTTCCACATGTACTGAAGCCCCTATGAATTTATTTCAAGCAGTTGGAATTTTGGGGATGTAATTTAAGGAAATGAAACATCCTTTGGACATCTGAATCCAATGAAGAGGTGTGTGATGATAAAATTAATATATATATTTAGGAGAAATTTATGATAAAAGTTTCATTGGGAATTAGATATTTAAAAGGGAGATGTAATTACTGAAAAAATTAATTAACAATGTTAATGTTAGTATATATCATTGTAAAAAGGATTATAAACCATCCATAGAAAGAATAATAATTGTATAAAAAACATATACCCATCTGTGTTATAAATAAGGGTTTCATGTTTATGATGAATAGAAATTAAATAAAAATATCATCACAACAATTCATGAGGAAAGATAACATTTTATATTCAAAATAATTTTTTAAACTAAATGATCACAAAACATTTTGAAAAAAAAAATTCTTTGAAAATAAAATTTCAATGATATAATGGAATTTTAAAAGAAAATTAGTGGTTAGGATGGATGGAAATTAAATTTAGGAACCCAAATCTTCTATTTCAGATATTGATATTTATTTTGGGTGGTTTTGATGAAAAGGGAAGATATAAATAATTTTAATGTACACACCACGTACTCCGAAGTAAAATCTGTGTACCTAGTTGCCACATGTAGTTGTGTGATATCTGTGTAATGGCTGATTATAGGGCCGTGTAGGTGACCTGGAAGACCACCTATGGATGTGGCCAGTTGAGGCTAGTACATAAAATGTACAATAATTGAACACACTATGTTGTTTTATTTTTATTTCACAAATCAGTGTGGGTCACATCTTATGTCTAGAACACCCTTCTTCTCCCCGTGTTTTTTATAGGAGAGTGATAGAACACTGATGATCTTCTAACTCTTCATGGATCACTATTCGGGCTCTAATTGAGACTCCATCGGTTGTGTTGGATTCCCACCATTGATTATTATCTTTCCCTAGAGCCTCTCTTCCAGATTCCACCTCTATCACGAGTATTTAATAGATGATCATTTTTACCCTTTTTTCAAATATACATCATTATAGCCTCATTCCATGACCTACATCCAAGAGTGATGATCGTACGACATCAAGGTAGGTGGTTTGTGCCTTTCATTGACTTACATTGGATTATATATGCTTAAACTGCCAAATACCCATGTTTAGATTATTGTGTTTATCTGGGATTTGACCATTCTAAATACCAACTGTGGTTTTTTTAATAAATGGAAATTTCTAATGCATAAGGTTTTATTCCATGATATAGGACACCCCATGGGTGTCTTTTCTTAGTTTGACTGTTTATGGCCGTTTGGCCTAGGTTTCCTATGAGGCATAACCTGGTTACATGCTTGGGATTCTTCAGGATGGAATTTTTTTATAATATTGAATTTTGTGAGTTATGATATTGAATTTTAACCATGTAGTAGTTATTGAATACATTGTAATTGACCGTGAGAGCCTCAGACCAAGGAAATTGTGGGGGTTTCCATGATTATTTATATAGGACTCTGAGAGCCTTAGTGTTGACATTGACCCATGGGTATTGAACATTAGAGCTTACGAAGTTATCATTTATAAGTTATTTATGCTAAGATAACCCATGGGGTATTGAACATGAGAGCTACCCATGAGGTCATTTATAAGTTATTTCTGCTATGCTGACCTAGGGGTATTTACTGTGAGAGATACCTAGTAGAAGTTTATATGTTATTAATGCCATGTTGACCCAGTGGTACTAACCGTGAGAGCTAAACAAGTGGTCATATGTAAATGTTTATTCCTATGTTAATCCAAAGGGGTTTGAATGTGAGAGCCTTCCTATACGGTTTCTTATGAATGATTGAATGATTCGGAAGAGTTTGCAAGCCAAATAACATGCATGGACTCGATCTTACTTAATTGTTGATATGGTAATTTGGGTCATTTTTATACTATTAAATATGGGAATAAAGATCGTAGAATAGGTCCCATGAATTCATTATTCTATGGATTTAATGATGAATAAATGTAAATTAATGAAATTGAAAATTGTAAGATTGTGTACATTTGAGTAATTCATGGATTATTACTTCATTTTGACATATTGTCTTATATATATATATATATATATTCACTAACAGTTAGTAATATATAATGTGGTGGTTGCCTATTGGGATTTGTATCACACCCTATTTGGGACATGTTTTTTCACCCAAGCAGATTATATGGTTGTGTGTGAAGATAAGGGTAAGCTCCCTTCATAATCAGTTATATGATTTCTATTGGAGCTGGAGAGAATGGTTCCAAGATGGGGCTTATAATGCTGTTGGAGTTTTTGGCCTTTCCATACATTGGTTTAGTGTTCTATTTCTATCATTGTAATGTGTTTGGATTATTTCCTTATCTCATGAGACATACATCATTTATATATATTTTTCATTTGTTTTACTACTATCAGTATTACACTGTCAATTCAGTGGTATGATATTACTACTTCCACTAATGTTTCCTATTTATTTCCACTGAGTTTACTGTCTTAATGAGGGAATCCTTTCCCCACTATCACAACCAAGGCCCTTACAGCTAGTCAGTTGTCTCTAGAATTCGGGGAAATGTGATTTATCCCATGTGACCAACTGGGTTCGAGGTGCCTTTGGGCGGAACCCAAAACTAGGACGTTAGAATGTGGTATCAAAGGAGGGTCTTTTATACATTGACATACAATTTGGATCCTATAGACTTCTTTAATAAGGAATTGCTATTTGGTAATGAGTTTTTCCCGGGAGTATCTAACCAATGTATAGGGAAAAGACTATTTACCTCGAATATTGCATTTGTTTTAGTTTTGCAATGGATACAGTTTATTTGATTTTACTATTGGGTGATTCACTTATTCTGTGATGTTATGAGTTATGTTATTTTGGTTCTATTTCTATACAAACCTAATGATATGTGGGTATTCCATCTTATGAAACATTTTGGAACGTGCAATACATCACATTCCACGAATTCTTCCCATGCAATTTACGGTGAATTACTGATTTCATGCTTTTGTGATAGATGTTTTTCTAGATATGCATGTTTTTGTGATATATTTCATGAGAGAATACAATCAATTTTGATAGGGTATTTGAGAATGTAATTTTTCATTTTAATGGATGCCAAACATTGGCCCCGGAGGTGTTTTGGGCTCCATTGGAATTGAATTTGGTGGATCATGTTTGAAATTTAATTGATTTTAGTCCAATTTGGATGTGAAAAAGGATTCCAAACATTGAATTTTAGGGAGAATGGGCTCCAACGGGTCTGAATTTTTCATTCCTTGGAAAAAATTTTATGTTTTAAGGATTCCTACAAATTTTATGAGGAATACAATCTACAAAACCAAACAACACAGTGTTTGATGTTATGAACACACGCCACATGTTCTACTATTCTAGAAGAACTAAATTTTCTAAAGTAATCACATGTACCAAATGTAAATTCCATGTATTCATTGAACATGTGAATGAATGTGTGATTAGGGACATGATGTAGATAAATGTTTGGTAGAACACGTCGTGTATAGGGAGTACAAGTTTTGTTGTAATGACCATGTATCTGGCTGTGTAACCAACGAAACGGGTGGTTGAAACATAGGTTGTACATGCCGTGTTTAATTTATTCAAATTTTGTAGATTCTAACAAGTATATGAACAGATTAGAAATGACATAGGAGGTTAAAAAATAGTTTGTACACCTTGTGTCTAGGGTGAAGACACCATGTAGTGTTACCTAAGAGAGAACTGTGTAGTTCTAGCTGTATAGAAGAACCTGGGTAGGAATGAAAATTCATGTACACATCATGTCTTAAGAAGAACACACCATTTATATGGGGTGTTACAGGAACAAGTTTGCAGAGGTACACAACATGTAATGCATTAAAGGTAAGACACTATTTTAGAGTTATACGCACCGTGTAACCCAGATTTGTAAAACATGAATGTTTCCTTCTCCTATTAACTTCTTATTATTCTATGTTTTTTCCCTTGATAATCTTAAACTAAGGAGTGTTCTTGACCATGCAGATAAATGAAACTAAAACATCATGTAGTTTCATAACAGGAATATGGAAATGAATTGACACAAACAATGGTTGATCGGGGACTACTAGAAGATCCTCCTATCATTAACTTCTTGGTAGCATCTATAGTACCAGACATAGTTTTAGATGAATAGTTCTGTGAAAGCTTTTTGAGGATGTTAGAGACTTTTTAGGGAGAACCACATCATTCCACTACTATGTAGGATATGTAGAGGGTATTCTAGTAGCAGAATCCTCCAACGTTTTTAGGTGATGGAGGACCAAAGACTATAGAGTCATGGTTGGAGGCCATGCTTGTTATCATTGAGCTTCTAGAGACCCCTCCTCAGAGGAGGGTGAACCTCACAACATAAATGATTCTTGATTCCACTGAGAGATTGTGAGATTTTTTCTCACAGATGGAACTTCATCAAGATATGTATTCGGAAGAGTTTTAGAGGTCCTTATATGATTAATTATACTATGATATAGTGATGGCCGATCGATCTGGAGAGTTTGTGAACTAGGAGTAGGGTGTACATTATGCGATGGATTATTATTCTCGCAGGGAAGTTTATCAGATAGGGCTGGTACTCCTTTATTTGACGGAATGAAGCACCATAGGTAACATTTGCGTGGTGATTCCAACTATATGGGTGTATCTACAGGTTTCCTCGTGATGTGATACAATGTGTAGTAAGAGTGGGCACATTGGAACGTGGTACCCAAGTGACCCAGTTGAGTGCTGATCTTGCTGCAAGATGGTTCATATTCATTGTTTTTCCTATTTTTCTCAACAACATCTAGTTGAGGGGCTCAGTTATGACTCTGCATTTAGGAGCAGGACCACTAGGGTCTTCTTATTTAAGAAACTAGAGTTCATGAGGCCATTCAGGCCAAGGTATTGGTCATGGTCGTGATAGTCAGGCGACAGTTTTTGCATGATAGTTGGGTATATCAGCTCTAGGTAGTCAGGCAGGGTCGCAGGATCACAATACATGTCATACTTTTTTAGAGAATCAAACCTTGAATGATTAGGATTCCATACCCTTTACGACTATAGTTAAGATTCTATTTGACTCAGTTTTTTATTTCGTGCCCTTCAATATATGTGGTTCCCATAGTTGTATATTGTTTTCTATTATGGAGAGCCATGGGCTCTATATCATTACTTCTAAGGATATTATAATGCAAGTCACTCAATTGGTAATTAGGATAGGTAGTGTAAATCTATGCAAGGAGTTCCCTATTGAGGATGGTGGGTGTAACATCTTATAGAATCACTATGTCTTAGAGATGACATGTTTCAATGTAATTCTTGAAATGGAATGGTTAGTCACATTTTAAGCCATTGTTGACTACTATATCTGTAGGTTCAGTTTCACGTCACTAGAGGGTTGGTATTTACTACAAAACGGATAATGGGATGTCTATGGAAGTTTTTATGGACCTTAGTATGATGGTATAAGAGGAATTATAACCCTGATTGACAATTTATATTTATATGACTAGAGGAGTTATCAAGTGGAATTTCATTCAATAGTGGATAGTTTCTGAGATGTCTTTCTAAATGACTATTCTGGTATTCCTCTAGAGAGATAGGCAGATATATATTTTGAGATTGTTCCATGAGTGTCACTAGTTTCCATTCCATAGTATAGGATGGATATACCTGAGATACAAGTGGTCAAGAAGTAGTTAGAAGAATTTCATGCAAAGTGTTTCATCTGACCTAGTACATCCCCTTGGGATCTCATATCCATTTTGTTAAGAAGGTGGATGGTACCCTCATACTTTGTGTGGATTATTAGAAGATAAACTGGTTGACGATAAAAAACAGATATCCCTTGCTGAGGACTTATGATCTCATTGATTATATTCAAGGAACTCAAGGTGTATAAATGATTGACTTGAGATCCAGTTATCACAAGTTGTGTATTAGACCATCAGATGTACCTCTTACGACCTATCAGAGTAGGTATAGTCTATATGAGTTTTTGGTTATGACATTTGATCTCAAAAATCTGCCAGTAATATTCACGACACCAATGAACCTTGAATTCTATCCTACCTTGGATTCTTTTGTGGTAGTCTTCATGGACGATATCATGGTGTGCTAACACACTAGACAACACAATGCCACCCTTCTTGAGATAATATACACTACACTAAGAGAGAATTGACTATATTTTAAGCTCTCAATGTGACACTTTTGGATAGACCACATTCAGTTCATGGATCATGTTATCTCAGATACAAGAGTATCAATAAACCTGACGAATGTTGGATAGGTAGTTTTCTATTGCATCCGAAGAATGTATTTGAAGTATTGAGTTTTTTTGGGCTGGTTGGTTACTATAAGAGAATTATATTGGAATATTCATGAATATAAGTTCCACAAATGGTACTAACTAGGAAGGGTGTGATGTACTTGTGGATTGATTCTTATGATTCAAACATTAATGAGTTGAAAGGAAGATTGACTTCATCACCGATCCTGATTTTTTAAGATCCCGGAAAGAGATACACTGTTTACTATGATGTGTCAGGTGTCATACCTTGATAAATAATTATTCCAAGGGTAGGAGTCATTGTTTATACGTATCAGTTGTTGAGGCCACATTAGAGGAATTACCCAACACATGATCTCCAGTTAGATACATTTGTGAACTCTTTGTGCGGTTTGTGACATTATATTTTGGGAGAGGATTTTTTTGGAATACAATGACCAAAAAAGTCTCAAGTATATATAGTTTTTTGAACATGAAATATATTTGAGAAAAAGAAGTAGGGTTGAGTACCTTCATTATTCGGACTTTGAGCATGCCTGCATGATAGGGAAAGGAAACACAATGGCTGATGTGTTTAGTAGGAGGCCTCATATACAGGTAGTTTAGAAGGCCATTAGTGAGTGGAAACATATGGACATGTTCTCTAAGATGAATTTGTAGGTGCATGACAGATAGGCGTAGGCATTTTTTTCTTCTATATCTATTACCTCTACTCTATTGGATCGAGTTCGGATGAGGTATCTATCACATTTTGTTGAACTAATATTATGGATGAGTGAGTCTGTTGAGGACCCTACTTATGGGTGGACTATTGGTGATTATGAAGTCATTTGTTTTCATGGTTTCATATGGATGTTTGAAGACATTCATGAGGATTTGCTACAATATTTTCATTCATCTACTTGGGCATTTCATCATGGTTTCACCAAGATGTATTGAGATCTACACCATCAATAATGGTAAATAGTTATAAAGTGGGATGTTAATGGTTTTTTATGAGATGTTCCACCTGTAAGTAGGCTAATCTAGAGCATCAGGGACGTACATAGATTTTATGACCGTTACCCATTGCTATGTAAAATTGGAATGATGTCTTGATGGATTTTTTAATGGGTTTACTATGGTCACCTGGAGGGAATGATATAGGTTGTGATGTCATCAACAAACTCATGAATGTTTTATATTTCGTTTCGATCAAGGAAACCATTAGAGTTGATGAGCCTCGATTGTTCTACATCCAATATATTATATGTTTAAATGGGTTTCCACAATCTGTCGATTAAGACAGGGATTTCCGGTTTACTTCTTGGGTCTCGAAGGGACTATAGAGGGCTTTCGGTACACATGTACTTTTGAGTATAGCATACCTTCCCTAGTTAGATGGCTAGTCTATGCACACAATATATATTTTGGAGAAAATATTTCAGGCATACACCCATGATTTTAGGGGTTCTTAAGAGAAACATGTTCCCCTAGTGGGGTCTCTGACAATAATAGTTTTAAAAAAATGATTCAGATAGAATCTAATAAGGATTTATATGGTACGCCATTCATATAACTCGCATGTTCTCTATAGGAAAGATATGCATCTATGCTGAGACCTCATCATGTCCATGAGACCACAGAGTAAGTGGAGTTGACTAGGAAGAGGATGGATAGTGCACAGTCTCAAGTGAAATATTATGTTGATCGATTGAGAAAACCTCTAGTGTTTGAGGTCCCAAATCAGTTTTTATAATATATCACACCATGGTTGGGACATAGAAGTAATATGAGATAGTGGAATGTTTCACCGAGATATGTTGGGCCATGTGAGGTTTTGGAGAGAGTTGGGCCAGTTTCCTTGGAGTTGCACTTACCTTAGGGGTACTGATCTATGCATGACATCTTATATGTTTCTCTTATACGATGTAAAATTTCAGACCCATATCATGTTTTCCAACCCAAGGTGGTTGAGTTGGAGTTGGATGCATCCTTCAAGGAGAACCCTATTTATATTGGGTATCAAAACACGATGGTTCTCCATGGATTGGTTGTTTCCTTGGTATGAGTGTTATGAGGGCAAGGGCGAGTATAGGAAGAGACTTCCTAGAGGGAGTCTGACATATGATCATAGTTTCCAGAGTTGTTTGATGTTTTTTATTCACCAACCATGGAAGGGAAATTTAAGGAATTTTTTTAAGTGGTGATGTTTGTGAGAATAATGATCTTATTTCTCCGGGATGGATCTCTAATTTGTGTTGTTTTGAGAAAAAGGATAAAATTGATATTTTCTTAGTACAAGTCGTGTACTCTAGTGCAAACTCAGTGTACCTGGTTTCTGTGTGTAGAAGAGTACATGCCATGCAACAGCTGAGTACATGACCATGTGGGTGACTAGGAAGACCGTCTAAACCAGTGGCCGATTAATGCTACTTCATGGTGTGTACATTAAATGAAATTGTTGTATATTTTTATTTTTATTTGATAAATTAGTGAGGGGTCATGCCTGAAATCTAGAACAACCTTCTTCTCCCCATGTTTCGTAAATGAGAGAGACATAATGATGAATAATTTCGAGTTCCTATAGGTTCTCTGTATGAAATCTAATTGAGACAGTACTGGTTGCGTTGGATTACAACAAGTTAGTTATCTCTTCCCCAAGATCCTTTCTTCCTAATTCATTCCCTCTCATGATTATTTAATAGATGATTTCTTTTACCCTTTTGGAAGATCTATACCGTTAGAGGTTGATTTAAGGGCAGTCATTCTAGAGTGTTAATCGTACGATATCAAGATAGGTGGTTTGTGACATTCATTGATTGCCTTTGGATTATATATACTTAATGAGTCGAACACCGATGTATAGAGTATTGCGTATTTTTGGAATTCCACCCACTTTAATAATTGTTATTGTTTCTTTGATTAAGGCAAGGTGATTTACTATTAATAATGTCTATAACTTATTTGGGGACACCCCTGTAGGACCTCGGGACACCCTAAGAGGGGAGGGGTGAATCAAGGTGTGAAATATTTCTTCTTAAAGTTGTGGATCTTGTTTCATTGTTGGTAGGAACTACTTAAACCTGTATGATGGATATGGTCAACAATGAAACATCCACTTGCAAAGAGATAACACCACAATTTTACTTGGTTAAACACTATGGGCTACGTCCAAGGAGCATAAATCGATAAGTTGTCGGTCATACCAAATTCAGATAATCTTCACTAGTTTTGGATTACAATGGTTCGAGCACAATCACTATGTCACCGGCTCACTACCTTTACAAAAGTTTAGGGATAGCTCACAACATCCCTTGGGTAACTCCTGTTGACTCCCTCTATCTCACTGCTGTTGGTGAGGTCCCACTCAGTTTATAGATATGAAGGTCTCTTCAATAGATTTGCATTGAAGTCTTTGTCTCCTATTCAGCATGATACTTTGCTTGCATCAAGGTTCAGAGTTGATGCTCTTTTCAGTTCAATCATTCTTCTTTAGTGCAATGACCAATGCACAAGATCCTCTTGTCTTCATTTTCCTGAATCACAACCACTGATGTCAGTACTCAATATGTGAAGCTCATTTTGCTTGGCATCGTAAGAATCAGTTCTCAATGTATGCATTAGATCATGGATGTATCATTTAGATTTCCTCTTTAATCTCACATTCCACCAAAAGGTATCAGGAAGTCTTCCAACATTCGTGAAGCTCCAGAAAGACGGGCATGCTTCAACAATATCTGGAAGTCTCCTCAAAGCCGGACGTGTATGTCCCAACACAATGTGCATGTCCCAATACGACGCTCAAGTCCTTGGCGCACAAGTCCAAACTGGCACATAAGTGTCACCAAAGCACCAACGCGACACTGCCCTCTGGAACTTCAAACCTGCGTGACTCACTTCCTTTCTCGGCCAAATAACCTTGGGCATGAAACCATCAATCGGCGCGCAACTTCTAAGAGCTAGCGCACAAGTCTGTCCAAACCACTTGCACGACCACTGGCCACTTGTGCGACTCCTACACCTACACGATGAGATATCAGATTTTCTCTAAGTGTTGAGATCCATGGAAAATGAGGAGGGGTGGTCCTGTATTTATAGGCATTTGGTCAACCTGCGCAGCAGCCCGCCAGTCACCCCTCGACGTGCAAGTCTCTTCGCACAGCTCATCTCCCCTAGGCTCTGTTGCGCAACTCACTTGCGCGACCCAACCAATATTTTCACAACATTATTTACTTTTACATATTTTGAAGTTCTGTTCTTGAAAAACAATAGGCGCACAAGTTTACAATCCTTCTAGGCACTGGCGCGCAAGTCTCTTCACGGCACGTAGGTCACTTGCGTGACCAATCTAACACTTGTGCGACCCACTAGCCTTTTTCATTTTTGATGTTCTGTTCTTGAAAAACTACAAACACGCATGTTCTAATCCTTCAAGGAACCAGTGCACAATTCGTCTCTTGGCGCGCAAGTCACTTGCGCGACCAACCAAATACTTGCGCGACCCTTATCCCTTTTCCATAAATTGATGTTTTGATATTGAATAACATATGGCGCACATTTTTCCTCTTCTTCATGTTCACGGCGCGCAAGTCTTTTTTCCAAAAACACTTTTCCACTTTTCTTGAGGAAACGGTGCGACATGGTATCTACTATTTTTGTAATGCCTCCAGATCATCCTTTCCTTTGTGGAAGTTCTTGAATAAAACATGGATCATTAACCACAACCCTTGTACTCTACATGCCACCATGGAATCTCCTTTGTCAAAAAATTAGTATGTCGTTGGTTTTCTTTGTCAACACGAACAATCACCTCAAAATCACTTCTTCTCGGTGATTTGTATCTTTCAGAAACTCTTCTTCTTTCATCACAATCTCCACTCTTGTGATATGTATTCATTGATGGAAAAACTTTAGCATCATCATTGTTTGTGACAATGTGATGTGCATCTCCATATCAGAGTTCCAATCCCTGCATGTACATCTTAGAATTACATTCACTTGCACATTGTCATCTTCTTCAACCGTCAAGATCTACTTCATGCCGAGGATATGATTCTATTTATAAAGATGTATCTTCCATGGTTCTCATGAAATAATGAGTAATTTCATGGTCTTCATCAAAACCAAATTCTTCTTTAATCATCCTTAGATGGATTACACCTCACATTCTTCATTGTTGTAAACAATGTGTCACATTTGACACATGTTCTTTGAACTTATGATCATCATAACAATCGTCTGAATTTCCATTCCTCCACTTTATTGGAGTACTTCTTGATCTCCTTCATTTTGATCTTCAATGACAAATATTGACAACAAATACAACCTTATACCCAAAGAAGTTCCAACAACCCCAATGGTGGGTTTCCCTAGTTTGACTATTTACATTTGTTTTACCTATGTTTCTTATGAGGAATACTTTGATTCCATGCCTTGGATTGTTTATGATGGAGTTGATTGATTATATTATTCCACGTTTTATTCTTGTAAATATTATCCTTATATTAGTTTTAGATAACATGTGTTTCCTTGTTATGATATGATTTTTTTTGCAATGGACACTGAGAGCTTCTGACCATGAACACTATTGGGGTTTTCATGTTAATTTACACAAGACTATGAAAGCTTTTGGTGTAGACGTTGACCAAGGGGTATTGACCATGAAAGCTTCCAAGGAGGTGGTTTATAATTTATTTATACTATTATTTACAAGGAAGTATTGATTGTGAGAGCTACCATGGAGGTCTTTTCTAGGTTGTTTATGTTATGATGACCATGTTGTTATTAACCGTGAGAGTTACCAGAGGAAATCTAAAAGTTATTGATGACATGATAACTTAGGGGTACTCATCGTGAGTGTTTCCCAGGTGGATATTTGTAATTGTTTGGTTCGATGTTAAACCAAAGGGGTTAGTCTATGAGAGATTTTCCAGTGGGTTGATAATAAATGGTTGAATGATTGTGAAGAGTCTGCCAAGCCAAAGTACAAGCTTGGAGTCGGTCTTACTTGTTTGTTAAGATGGACTTCAGAGACATATATTTTGTTAGTATTACACGGTGGAATACATAGCATATGATTGATCATAGGATTTTATTATTCAATGGATTCAATGATTTTTTAATTAAAATGAATAAAATTTAAAATAGTTAAATTGTTTTCTTTTGAACACTTCCTAGTTTGTTGCTTCATTTCTTCATATTTCTTATAATATATATATATATATATATATATATATATATATATATTCTCTGACAATTAGGCATAGATGATGTGGTGGTTTCCTACTGGGATTCATCCCACACCCTATTTGGGTCATGCTTTTGGACCCAAATAGATTATATGGATGCATATATAGATAAGGGCAAGAACATGTCTTTATGAGGTACTTGTTTGTTGTTGGACATTGAGAGCATGAGACCAAACTAAGGCTTCTGATGCTATTGGAGTTTAATTAATTTTTTTGCATTGGTTTACTATTTAATTTCCAACATTGTGACTTGTTTGGCTGCATTCCTTGACTCATGTGCAAGCATTATTTAGGGTGAAATTATTTTTTTCTTTTGAAGGGTGTAATTTTTCTATTTATAGTGAATAATACAATTTTTCAAATACCATCATTTCATTTCCTTAATTTAGTGATTTATAATTACCATTAATATTGTTATATATATTCAATGTATCATAATTAATCCTTATATATATTTAATTTAATTAATTTAATATAAATAATCATTATACCAGATTGTAGTAGTTGTTTTGAGGCATAAAACCTCATTGTATGGAAAGTAGTTTTTAAGTCCCTCTTGATTCCACATTGTAATTATTTAAAAATACCATCAATGTGGAAATATTTAAATTAAATTATTGTATTAATTATATATATTAATTTCTATTTATATAGTGATGATTAATATCCATTGATTTAATATAATAACATCTTAATCTAGAAAAATAATTTTCTTGAAAAAAAATTTCAAAACACATTGACTTATAATTTTTTTTAAAAAATAATTCACTCAATTGAAATGAATTTAAGAGAAAATAATAATTTTTTTATTATAATTAATAATATTATGTAATAAGTTGGAAATAATTATTTTCATAATTAATAGTAATAACATAAAAAATTATCATTATAGTAAAAGGTTAAATCCGGTAATAATAGAATAAAACTTTTTTATAATGTCCACATTATTCAACATAATTTTTAATAGTTGTACAGTTTCCAAAAAAATCCATCTTATCCCCGAGATTCAACTATTTATGAGATACATTTCCATTATACATATATACAATAGTAAATTATGTAACGATGAAGATAAAAGGTAACTCTCTTTCTATAAATATCTCATTTATGTATAAATATAGATAAAAATAAGCATTTAATGATTATTAAATGTTATTTTAATTGTTTTTAATTTATATTTATGATGTTAATTTATTTTTTTAGTGATTATATAGTTACCTTAAATGAATATACAATGTCGACACAATTCCCGTGAAAGTCGACGAAACCCCGAGGTAAATAATTTTCATATTTTTAATGGAAATTTTTATAGGATGAATTAATTTCCAAATAACGTTTTATATTTAATATTTATTTATTTTTAATGATGAAACAAATAATTTTTTAAATCTATTACTATCTTCATGTTTTTAGAGTCAAATTATATATCTATTGTCAAAAATGAAATTAACTATATTTAATGTTATATAATAATTTATTATATTAATTAACTATAATATAAATTAACAATATTAAAAAATAAATATTTTAATGGGTATAAAACTTCACATATTATACTTTAATTATGAAATTTATATTTTATAATTATTATTATAACCCTATCCATTTGAAAAAGGTATTATTGTGATTATGGTTCAAATGGGTTTACAAGGAGGTTAAACTAAGAGATAAAGATTAGTTTTCTAATTAAAACTATCTAAATACTAATTGATATCTCTAATCGAACATTATCTATTTCCAATTTTAATTTTATGCACATTTGGATGCATTTTCCTTAAGAATGATATTATCGATATTTATTGTTTTACAAAATTTTCAAGTGGCTCTACTCACCCAATTTTAAAAGAACACACCTCTCCAATCCTTTCCACACATCCACAACCATACCAATTATATAATAATTTCCAAAATATCATCCCTACTTCCAATATCATTTCTTATATATTTTTTAATTATAAAACCATACATGTAAGTATCTTGGTGTTATCTGAAAGAGGGTTTATAAAGAATATGGATAATTTTTAATCACTAATTTATCATTTATTACTTATTCCACCTCCATAAAATTAATTAAAAAATTATAGTATAAAAATAAAATTTATAATATATAAATCTATATTTTTATGTTAATTTAGTACCATATATCCATCTCACCATCCATAAAACGAGAAAGGAAACAATTCATTATGTGTATGGACAACTATTTGCTAATGAACTGATGCTATTTTTTTCTATAAAAAATACTCACAAATGGTTTTAATGATATATTTCATAAATATATATTATATAAATAATAAATTTAACATTACAGAATGATAATATATCTTATAATGTCTCACTATTTAGTTAATTAATAAATGATAAAGTGGTACATGAATACATGTGGATTACCACCCCAACCAAGTGATGTAATTCATTTTTTATATCTCAAATAACATGAATGAAATTTATAAGTATATTTATTGAAAAAAAATATTTTATGTTTTAATAATTATTCTATAAATATAAAATAATAAATTTGTTCTATCCAATATGTTTGCTGGATATATGAAAACATTTCTCATTCTTATGTATGATATACTATCTCTATGATTGTACCACAACTCATTTTTCATTACCATGTATAATGGTTTAAATTAAAAATTCAATTAGATTATAAAAATGAAATTTACTTGATTATTATCATTATGGAAATAATAAATCATCAAAAACTTTTACCATTATCAATCATGAAAAGTCATTTTGGATATTTTAACCGAATTTCATCAAAATGTCTGATGAGAAATTAATTGATTAAGTAATTAAATATAAAATGGTAAAAAAAATAAAAAAATTAACACTGACTAAATTTATTATTTAATTAAACAAAAAAATCGTATGTTAAAAAACATTCTTAAAGATTCAAACTACATCTAATGGATTAAATCTCATTTTCATCTCATTGGGGAATATTTTAATGTTATGCACATAATTGAATTTATATTGTGTATAAACTTACACATTTAAATGTTATTTATAGAATCATTCAAACATAATGTATTTATATGTTTTAATTAACATTATTTCAATCATACATTAAATGAATGTTTCCATGTGTCTAGGGGTTTCTTAGCTTAGTTTATAGTCATTAGGATACAATTCTACTCCGTTTAGTATGTTTTTCCATGATTTAGTGTGAAATGATCTTTGATGTAATTTTCAGGTAATTTTTGTTTTTTTTTTGTAATTTACAATTATAAAAAAATTTACTTCATTAATTAATTCTCACATTAATAAAGTGGTCATATTATGGTTTATTCATCTCATATTGTCTTCTTTAGGACATATACTATTTTATACAACTATATTCGTTTATGAGGGTTATCTACTGCCATTGAACATATACTATAATGAATTTATTTATAGTCATGATACTAAATCTTACATTTTACGTTATTTATTTCCTGGGGGTTATGACTTAATATTTATAGAAGATCTAGTGGTTTACTGCACAATCTCATCATTATTCTCGGTTATTTATTTTCTAATTAATTATCCCTTCTTCCATAAACAAAATATAAGTTATTCTCTTATGGTTATTTATCAAAATGAATAAATTATCATTAATTTTACAATCATTTTGTAATCATGATAATAGAAGAATATTTTCATGAAATCCAATAATGCTTGTATACTTGATAGATAATATTTTTCGTAAATATTAATTTCGTCAATAAAATGTTTTATGGAATATTTTTATAAATCTCTAATGATAGATTAAATAAATTTTTATCTGTGATCTATTTTTATAAAACAAGTCAAAAGGATCCATCTTTTCATTCTCAAAGTTATCTATTTTTTGAATTTCATACCAAAGATTAAAAGGGATTTATGTATATGACATGAACATAATTTCCAACCACTATGAACACTGACCTCTTTGATGTTTACTTTTTCATGTGTCCATTATTGTTTTTAGTCAAAAATGTTTCTTTAATATTCTATAAATTATTGAATAGTTAAAGATATTTTAAATGTAAAAAAGATTATTTACCTCATGATTGTTTTAAATGATCATTTTATTATATTTCTATTTGTTATTGAAAAAAATAAATTATATTACATATTCTATAACGAGGATATATAGTAATGATGTATCTTTATTATTTATCTGTATTGTTAATGTTGATCAAGATTAGGAGAAATATTAATTTTCATATTCTGTTTTTTAATTCAAATGTTTATAAGGATTATCAATTTAATTCTTATTCGTTTATTTTGAGAGTAATTTCATAGAAAAAATTACCTCACACTTGGGAGATTTTAATGGTCAATTTCCAATGGGAAATTAAATTAGGAAACTCATGACCAATTTATTTATGAATATATCACCTATATAGAAATATTAATGAGATTAAATATTGAATATAAGAATGATATTATATAAAAAATATTTTGTTGTATATTATTTTTATAGTTACCAATGGAGAATATGAATTTTTTTGGACCAAAAAGTTGTGAGTGTGAGAAATATAAATTATTGAGATTAAAATACATTCTAGTATTAAAAATAAAATATGAGTTTGTGTCCAGGATATATTTTAAGAAAGATGAAGAACTATTTTTTGAGTATTCATAATGAATAGAAAAATCGATGTCTTTCATAATCTGATAGGAAATTTGAGACCAATAATGATATTGAGAATCTTAGAGGGAACACACTTATAAACTTGATAATCTATCTATTTTATAGTGAGGTCCTCCAATAATGATTTCATAAAAATTAAGGAGAAATATTAATTTAATTATTTACAGGAAAATTTTTAATGGGATGCATAATTTCTTTCTAGTGGATTATGGATATTCGGTTACATTTGGTAATAAATTCGACCTCATCAAAATGATTCAGTTCACTATAAAGTTTCATAACGATTATGTTTCTATTTACAAATAACCAAAACAGTGTGAATTTATAATGTGGTATTAATTTTTATTTAAATAACTATCATAGTATGTGATGAATAAGATGATACCCAACCGATTATCTTTTGTATTATAGGTGACATATGGTAATAAAGATGGGTTTTTACCAATTAAAAAAGAAGAATATTTGCTATATTTGGATAAGAGGAAAAAGGGTAATCATAGAAAATAATAATATACTTTAATTATTTATAGTTCAAGAAAGGTGTACGTAATAGTGATATAGATTCAAACTCCATTGGTGATTCAAAAAAACAATAAAATAATTGTAATGAAAATATAAATATCAGTTAAGTTTAGTATTATGTTTAGAGGAGAATATTTTGAGGAATAATGATAAGGGATGATAAGACCATTGAAGAGTAATATTCCTATAAGAATAAGATTATAAGAAATACGTTATTTTTTAGAAAAAATATTTAAAGTTATATCATTATAAAAAATAATAATGAAGAATTTTCATTATTGGTTTGATATAAAAATACTATAAATGGAGGCAAGAGAAGATTAAATAGTTAATGAGATACATAAAGCTAATACTAATTATGAGATGATAAATGAATCTATTTTAATGATGATGATAAAATTTTAAATGTAATTTTAGTCAATGAGAAAAATAAATTTAAAATAATATGATTATTTATGGTTATGTAAATAAAATAATGATATTATTTATTATGACTGTAATTAAATTGTTGCAATTATATTGAGGAGACTAATTGATAGTAAATGGAAATTAAAATGAATTAAATTAATTATATGATTTAATTATTGAGATATTGGTCATATTTATAATTATCTCTCAAATATGTGGGTTGAATATTTTGAATTAGATGAGGAACATGAGAAAAAAAATAAAAAAATAGAAATAATGAGAAAAAAAATTCAAGTAGTAAAAGAAAACTTTTTCTACATAAGAAAGAAAAAGATAACTCATATTATTGTTTATAATAAAACAACTATTTCATTTCTCATATTGAGATTGTATTTTATTCCTTAGGTATTGATGAGGATGGATAAATGAGGAATGAACTTAAGTGAGGGATGAATGAAAATTTTGAATCATATCTTATATAGATTATGAAGCTAAATAAGGGGAAAATAAATCTACCTATGGAGAATAAATGGTTCATGATAAAGGGGAGAATTTGGATATAACATTGGAATCCTATATTGAGTAATTCTATAAGAAAAATATTACAATAACAAAACAAGAGAAGATTATCATGGATATTAAATCATAGATATGAGTGAGGGAAGAAGAATGTAGTGAGAAAAATAAAAATTGGCTCGTTGTTCAAAATGGGTTGAACAATGTCAGAGAATACTTTAGAATGTCATCAATGATTAATAGAATATAATTTCATGTCAGAGGAATAAAGTGATGCAAATTTTATTAAAACCATACCCTAAGAATTTAAATGTCAAATATATCATCTCTAATAGTGAAAATATAAAAATGAATATAAGACCTTTTTGAATAATAATATTATTAAAATGGTATACCTAAAATAAATGGTGGTGAAAATCGTTCCATGTATATAATTATCCCTATGGAAAAAGTATTATCATATAGTATGATAATAATACTAAAATTTTTAATATATTACTTATAAAAATGGATTATCTAATTTTAATGGTCTTATTAGTACCCCAAATGGTCTGAAAAATTAAATATAATTATTATTTTATATATAATTTCATGGAATTAGGTAAGTATCATGTGATTATTTTTGTGAAGAAGTAAGGAATGCTCTTTAAAAAAATTCTTTAAAAAAATCACAAAAAATATCTCCACAAAATAGATTTAGATATTTTGAAGAAATGTTTTTTTGGTTTATAAAAGGTGTTAATAATGAAATAGATTCCATAGAAATATTACCTTGATAAATATTAAATTAAAATAAATTCAATGTTGATAAAAAATTTAATATAGAAATATAGTACTATTAAGATAATAAACAAGTAAAATCCCAACCAGGAAAACCATGAAATAGATATTTCATTATATACTAATAAAAACTATTTAATATGACTATAAAAATTGTGAAACTATAGATGGATGTTGATACTATAGAAAAACATGTGAATATTCATGAATAAAATAAAATTCATTAGATGATATTTATCTATAAATTCGTAAAAAAACATGATAAATGGTGTCGAATGTCTATGAATTATAACAAAAAAAATATAAAAATAATATTGTCACTTTGGTAAATAAATAAAGGAATGTTAGAATTAAATGGAGTGAAATTTTCTATGAAATTTGATGAATATTTTAAAACATTAAATGATGAAATGTATCTAGATAAAAATATGAGAGAGATGCCTATTAAAATTTTTTTAATTAAAAATTACCGAACATCAAAGGAAAGGGAAGAATTTAGAATGATGAAAATAATAGTATTTGTGTTAAATATAATGAATATATGTATATATCATTAATCATGTAAATTATTTATTACATGTGATGTCACGATAGGAATTTAATTATTACATGGATTTTTGTAAACCTGAGATAACAAATGAGGTGATATCGATGATGTTCTCAAACTACCATATTATGGAGAAATTGATTTTATTCATTTAATGGGAACTTTTTTATGAAATAAAAAAAATATGTACGTATAATATTTTTATAACTTCTCAATTTCCCAATATAAGATTAATAATTAGATAATTATTCATATTTAAGAACCCTTATATTTATTAAATCAAACATATTTCTGAAGGGGGTGATTAATGAAAGTATTGGATAAAGAGGGATATTTGTGATATTAAGTTGATGGTTTTTATGTTATTGTGGATATTAATTAATTTGAAACTTTATATCTTATTGAATCTATATAGGAACCCTCTATAATTAGTTCTTAGCATGTTATCACATTTATGGAAATATATGGAATACCATACTGGTTTGGGTTATGTAATTTATTTCAATAATTGGTTTTACAATATAGACGAATAGTTGTTAAAATAAAGGACCATTTTTAATAGAATCGTGTTCATTATTTCTTTTTAACCATGTGTATAAAACCTATTATCTTGATCCATAACATTTTGAAGAAAATCATAATTTTCATCATTTTTAAGGGAGATATATAATTGAAATGATCCCTATATTAACCATTCCATTTAATTTCAAAAATGGTTAAGTAAAAAGATTTGGAAATAAACATATATTCAATTATGATTAATGGTACAAATAAAAAATTGACAGTCTATAATAATGATTCAATGTAATAATTGGTTTAAATTTCCATGATTAATGTTATATATCGTGACTGTATGAGATAATTTATTAATTGATCATTAAGATGATGTTATATTTTTATGGTGATCATATTTTTACTATCATTTTTTGGATGTTGGAAGTATATAATATATGTTAAAAAAAATTTAGGTAGTTTTTATTTGAACTTGTTTCCCACATAATGGTAACTCCCTGATTATACAATATTATATGGCTAAACAATAGTTACATGATAGTACTATGAAATGTGGATATCTTATATAAAGGAGAATTTATATATTCCACATGATGGTAACTAGATTACCATGATGGTTATGTAATGGTAACACTGAATTTTAATGATCTATGTAATGTTAGCATTTGAATTCTATTACCGATGTCATGGTTTCAGGCGCCACGTTAGGGGAAAAAAAGCACGACTTTCTTAACAATGATTAACTACCAATATAAAAAGTATCATTGGTTTATAATGAGATAAAATAATCTTAACACGAATAAATAGTAAATTTAATGGTAACCAGAAAACTATATAATGCTATATATATAATTGTAATACCATCATCAAGATTTTTATCATCAATATATTGGTTATACTAGCTTATATAATTTTAATTATTTCAATTTCTCTTGAAATATAATGGCAATTAAGATATATTAAATGGCAACATCGGTCTACCATAGGGAAATGTTGTCTTTATAGACTATTATTCATTTTTATGAAGAATATAATGAATCTAATGGGGCATAATGATTCATTCCTTATATAATCTAATTTAAAAATAATGAAGGTAGATTGTGATCATAGATTATATGTGTGAATAAATAATTGATTCTAATGAAATTGAACTTCAAATATATGTTACCACATCAAATATAATAAACCAACTGATAGTTTTTTGTAGTTACCATTTTTATAAGTCCTCTCAATATATGAAATACTTGAGTCTTTGAGGGATTGAAATAACAATATTTTAAAAGAAAATTAAATCATAAAACTGATTGCTAATTAACGTAAGGGATGATCACATACCTATAAAGATAATAGTGTTTCCATATTATCAGTATTGATGTAATTATACAGATAAATATTTTGGATAGTTAATATACATAATTTACTAAAGACGTATATGTGGTTGATTTATGCAACTCATAGAACTATGATAGTGAAAATGCAAAATAATTGTGAGCTTGATGCAATGTAGTATGAAATACATAGACTGATTATAAGGTAATGTGATCATTTTCAAATAATGAAGAAATATTAAATTAGTATTAAGAATTATTATATGAACCAAGATAATTCTTTATTTTTAGTGAGTTTTGAGACAAATAGAGCTGTTAATGTTATTTAATGGTGTATAAACGCAGACTATCTAATCCAACCATTAAAAAAGATGGACCATAATTAATGTATGTAGAGAAAACCAGGAAAAATAAAAAGTTATTTCATTAATATGACATTTTTATTAAATTTTTAAATACATAAATTATATTCTAAATATTTTAACATTAGGGGATTTAGGATGATTAGATGATAGTACACTTAGTTTTAGATAATTATTAAATATATTGTAGTTAATTGTGAATTGGTGGGGGGATATGTTAAAATGGTTCAGAGTATGAAATTATAGATTAAACTAATAAAAATAATATGAGACTCTAATTCATACAAATCCTTCACATGAGGTGAGTCAATGATTTTGTAGTTAGAGGATTGAGAACCTCAAAAATAGTAACATGCTGAGTAAAGATAATTCATAATAGAAGGACAATTATCGACACCCTACTAGTGGTCAATTTTCTAGGATGAATCATAACTTCTTATAAATAAAATTTCAAATTTTTTTATGATTATAGTAGAAGAGAATTATTGAATCATTTCTATACCTCTAGGATGGTTGTCGAGCTGAGTTGTGGATTTTTTTTGTAGAACTACTAAAAAGAGATAGTGTAGGGACTCAGGTCATGCTCAATGTGGATTAGAAAGGGTGCATAGCTAAAAAATTTATAGAGGACGTAGTAGGTAGAATCATTTAGGTGTTGAACTCATATTTATATAGTTATTTATCCCACACATCATGGTACATTATGAAAGAATCATATTGAGTTAATTCTATCATTGATGTATATTTTTCTTCGGACTTATAGATTTTGGTATAAGCTCTAGGAAATTTTTTTTGTAATATACAATATATATAATTTAAAATCCACACTCACAGACTAGCCATCACAATGATCATAATATTAGAAAACTCTTATTCTCTAGGATCTCATCATAAAAAATACTGACTATGATTTTAGCCCATTATGGGTGAGTTATTTGCTGTCCAAAATTGTATATATTCCAACCATTACATGATGATATGCCATTGAGTAGATGGGTCAAGATTCATGTGCACTAATTCTTGGGAAACATAAGCTAGAAATTTTAATATTACCCTCTAGTGATTAGAAAAATTTATAAAATAGTTTGTGAGAATGTATTATTTTCTTCATTAACACAATATTAGAGTATTATATTACTATAGGTGAAGTTTGAACAAATATATTTCCCTTAGAGGATCCATGACATCATCCACATCATGAATAAAAAGTTGGAAACCTATTGAAAACCAAAAAAATACTTATAAACATGGAAGATTATAAAATAACAGTAACACCCTATGATTTTAGAGGAACAGTGTGTTCAATAGTGTATTCATCTATAAATAATGTGTTTTGACAAACTATGAAATATTATTAAAATATGATTATTTAAAAAATTTTATTATAACCTAACAATTATATTATAATGTTTGAATGTTATTAAAAAGTACCTGATATTTATTTAATGTAGTTACTGAATATAAATTTATCTATCAATTCTTATTAAACAATCACTATTTTTTATACAAATTTATTTTAATCATCGAAAATACATTTTGTATCAAGAATTTTTTTGTTTGAAAATTAAATGATAATTTTTTTTCAAATTGTTAAATATTTATTTTATAAATAAGGAAAAAATTTGAAAACATCATATCAAAAATTATTTTGGAAAAAATTTATTGATTTTTTTTATGATCATAATTTTTCATTGAGTAATGAAAAATACTAATCTCCATTAAACTCACATTTATTTTAATAAAGTATTTCATTAAAAAATTAAAATATTTTTTAAATTTTATATAAAATTATAAAATATATTTTTAATTATATTACCACAATAAATTTCTATTAAATCCAATTTATATAGGATTTTATTTATATGTTTATTGTTGGGATTAAAAATGCATTTTTTAAACCATTTCGAAGATCATAATGATTCACTATTTTAACAAATTAAAATAACACCTAAAATGTAAATGTTTCATTTGTATTTATATAATATATATATATATATATATATATCTAAAATTACATTTATATTTATTTATTTATAATTATATATTATATATATGTTATAAGGTCATCTAATACGGGAATAATACATTTTTTAAACTCCCATATTGTTGATACATTTACATGTTTCATATTAAATTAAATTCAAGGATATCATTGAGTTGGATTTCGAAAATTTAATTAAATAATTGTAATCATCCTTATTTATATTATAAAACTACTAGGACATAATTATAAGTATAATAAATAGAGAAAAAAGTAAAAAATATTCACCCACATTAAGGTAAAAACAAGTTTAATTACTATTAATCAAAAATGATAATGGTCACCAATGACACATATATTGTATAATATATATTTTATTATAATATGTAGGCCTTATAATTTACAATGTGTGAAAATGTCTCATTTTTTAGCTTTATTTGATGTTAAACAGTTTATGTCATGCTTTATTTTCCAAAATTAGAAAAGTGTATTTTCCTACACTTATAAAAGTCCATCGCATATCCTCTACTATGTTAAATGAAAAATAAAATTGGATAAGATAGTTACTACCCAACTAACATCCTCACTTCTTTCCCCACATCCTAGAATTAGTGGTTTGGTTAGAAAATAATCATATGAAGGATTTTGGTGCAAACTTAATGAGGTTGTATGAAGAAAAAAATAACACCCTTAATCGAGACCTTTATTTTATTTCTTCTAACACAACTTAAAAATATTATTAAACCAAAATTATATAATAACACCAGAATATTTTATTTTATTGGATATTTATAGGTTAAGGGCATGATCTATAAACATCTCCTCAACTCACAAATTGGAAACAAAACTATTGATCATTACAATGCTTTAAAAAAATTCCAAAATGTTTTTTCTATTATATATTTTATATTAAAAGGAATATTAGACTATGTTTTACTATTATAAAATGGATTATAAAGAATATTATTTTTATTTTATAAGTAATTTAATTTTTAACTATTATCAAAAAAGATAAACAGTCCTTTTTTCAAAGTAAGAAAAAATAGTTTTGATTTCATCATGGTAATTTTATTAAGACATTTGTACACATATTAGATCACATTTTCACTAAGTATACCCCCATCAATTAACTATTTCATCAATGTTCCATTCACATCCCAATTTTGGATATGTTTTCAAGAGGATTTTAGGACATTTCTACATATTAATGTGACATTCTAGTATAAAGAAAGGATTATACTAACAAACGATTCATGGTATTGATGAAATATTGTGGGACTATGTGGGATTATTGTTGTTTTTGGGAAGATCACCTATATTTACCATATTTATGTTGAAACATAGTTACCACACCACTGGTAGTACTAAACCTTACAACCCATATATGTGATACCTTATAGGGAACCCTTATGATTTACATAATTTGTCTAATCGTCACTTTTGGATCTTTATTTTGTGATTTTTATGACATGGAATGTGTAGGTGATCTAGGAGAATATATATATAACCCATATCTATGATAATTATAAAATTTAAATATGAAAAGTCCAATATAGATTGAAGAGTGAGACCACATATATATAAAATTCTCACCATGAAACAGTGTGAGAATAACTTTTCAGGGACGTCAATTATCCAATTTATTCATAAGACAATTTCACATTCTTAGTTGTGTATATAACATTTATTATGTACTAGGTTTTCCTCATATATGGAATAATTCAATAATATTTTATTTAAAATCGGCAAATTATAAAAGTATAAACTATTCCACATCATGCTTAAATGAACTACTAAATAATATGTGACATTTAAAGCATAGATGTTAAACATAAATTTTCAACTTATTTGATTTGAATTTCAATAAATGGGTATACACTGTTGTAATCAGAATGTTATTTGATGTTTGATAGGGCCAACATATTTTTTGTGTGAATAGTAACATTCTCTAATGAATAGTTATATAACATTAGGAATAGTAATTTTACACTTATGAATTGTAATATGACCCTTATGAATAGTAAATCAGCGAAATGAATATTGAACTCTTCCATGATTGTATAAAAAAAATTTAGGCAATATGATCATAATATATCTGTTTGTATATTTTTTTATGTCATTAATATTTATTTTTTCATTAATTAAATAATTTAAATTGGAATATATTTTCTTAAAATGTAATCAGACATTATTATTTGGTTGTATTATGGTTATATGTTATTTTTATGAGACATTGAATAGTTTTTAATGGTGTAATAAAATCAGTTATATTTTTCATATTTTAATTATATTAATAAATAATTATTTTATTTCAAAACTAAATTCATCATATATAAGAATTTTTTTTTGATAAAATGCAGTTCAGTTTCGAATTGTACATATCGAAAAATGCATGGGGTGATTTTTTGATGAATAGTGAAATACTATTTTTTATTGTATGTATATATTATATGATAAGTACACAATTCCTTCCATAATGGATGATGTAAGCACACTTTGTTTGACATCACATGCTCTCTTTACTATATTTAGAAAAATAAGTAATAATATTTCTTTTCTTGATAAAAATAATAAAAACAATGATTAAAAAAATATAAAACCCCCGTATCCTCCACTATAAATACCAGCCATCACCCTTTCTTCCTCACACACCTATCAAACATTGATAATTTTTAAATATCTGCATAATAACTATCACAATTCTCTTCCCCATGTCCAAGACTCACCAGCCTCACAAGCCTCACCAAAAGGTTAAATCCATTGTCCTTAATTAAGATCTAATAGATATGAGATCAATATATAAAAATCATCATTAATTTTCATTTATTTTTGATTTCATTTATTTTTATTTTATTATACTATATTCATCAAACTAATATACAAGGTATGAATTCTATATTATTTTATATATTTTATAATTTTATTTTGTTTATTGATGAAATCATCAGTAAACTTCTCCTCATCTCTCTCATATTCTTAAAATTAAAACACATTATGTGATTTGTCAATTATCAACATCGTGGAAAATGTAAATGAATTTTTCGTTATATCCTTCAAATATAGTTTTAAAAAAACATTACTGGTTGAATTTTTTTTAATTTTTATGATATAATAATTTCTATTTTTTTGAATGAACATATATTCATAATATTGAATTATAAAAAGAAATTATTTTGTGATGAACAAGGATCCATAAAATAGTCTAAACTAATATCATTAATGTTTTCTCTATTGAACCATCTACATATCTAGAAACAAATGTTATATAGAATCATTTAATATTCAGGAAACATGTAAAAACCATTTAATTCATCTTATATTTTATTACATCCATTCGATAGGAAAATCTTTTATGCACCGATAATTGAAACCACGTAAAGAACGCACTAGAAAAAATGAAAATAACTAAATATTATTAATAAATGAGGGGGATGATGTTATAAAATTAAGGTTTTATAAACATGATAATGGTTTGGTAAAATAATAGTAACACTCTTTATGTCATTATATAAAAAGGAATAAACACATTTTGTGTAATATAAACCAAATTTAATGGAATTTTTATCCCAATTTCCAATATATGGGTTATCCTTCATCTTATTTGATGAGGTGGTACTAATAAATTTGTGTAATGAATTTTGTTTATATTTTTGGGTATTATGTGGTTTTACCCAGAATAAACATATGCGTCTCATTATATTAATTCTCAATTCAATTATATAATAATTGTTTGAGACTATTCTTTAAAAAATAGTTTTTAAAATTCTTTTCAAAAGAAAATTTCTCTTGTAATTATGAATTTTTTTTGATCATGTCTTGGTTCATGGGATTTATTTATAATAAATGGTAAGACCTATATCTCCCTCCAATAAATTTGGTATGTGTATGTTAGAGGTATGTTGTATGGTTACTCAATGCGTACCTGTGGTGTTTACAACATGATGTAGTAGTGAGGGTCACATTTTATGGTATCCATGAGGGTTAAAAGTCATAAGAAGTCGAGCATCATACAATATTAAGTAAATAATTCTCCTAGATTCTTGTATAGTTTATGCATGTTATTTCTATTTTTGGTACATCTCATATTTTATAATGTATATGATACTTTAGGGTTGTGAGGGATTCCTTTGTGAAAATTAATTCACATATTTATATGTATTCAGGGACTAATGGTTTCTCTCACTTTTTTAAATCCTTTAATGAGATATTTGTTCTCATACCAGGGTTTTAAAATATTTTTTTTATGGGATACCTTATATTTTCAAAGGATAGTTATGGTTTAAGTGAAAAGGAATCCATTTAGTTATTTTGAAATTATTTTTGTAAAGTTTTATTTAATATATGGTTTGTCTAATCCTCGACAACCTAGACCAGAAATAGTCGATGATTTTATAATGTACTATGAATTTTTATATTATCTTTTATATAAAAAACATTTTTCCGTATAAAAACAATATGTGCGCGTTTAAGGATTTAGATTTGGTATTAGTTGAATGGTCTCGATGACATTGGAGATTAGATGTTATCCTTCTAAAAAAATATTGATAGAAATTACTATTGAAGTTCAATATAATTCAGTACACATAAGAAATTTTTTTTCTTAACTATCAATTGTAAATTAGAAAATACAAGTACAATGTATTAATTGTGCGGGCACATTTCATTTAAGTGTGAGAGAATGTAATATAATGATATTTTAAAAGGAAAAAAATTCCATATCATGCAGAAATGAAATACTAAATACTATCTGACATTTATATCCTTGATGTTAAACATTATTTTTCCTTTTCTATAATTTGAGTTTCAAAAAAAAGACCAAAACGGTTGTGATCAGTATGTTATTTTGAGTCTGATAGGAGCAACCTAATTTTTCATTAGTATTAACATAACCTTATGGATATTAACTTAATAGTATGAATAGTTATTTTACCCATATGAATAGTAATTTGACCCTTATGAATAGTAAATCATCCAAATTAATATTAACATCATCTATGTACATATGAATTAAATTAAGGCAATATGATAAGAGTACAAGTTTGGGTCTATTTTTGTAAGTCATAAATGATTAATTACAGTTTTTTATTAATTTAATAATTTAAGTGAATATTTATTTTCATTAAATTTAATAATTTGTATTTATTATGTGTTTTAATGCTTATAAGGTAGTTTTATGATACCTTGATTAAATTTTCAAGGTGTTATAAAATCAGTTATAGATTATAAATTGTCTTTTTTTGAATAAATTATAATTATATTTATAATAAAATTCTTCTATGTATAATTTTTTGGTTAAATTTAAATCATTCTCCCTTCATTATTTTAGATAATTGGTTGATATGAGTTTTTGGTATTTTTTTGGAGTACTTAAATTTTTTGTGATTAACAAAATTCAATAATTTATCATATATATACATTATATGTTAAATACAATATTACAAACATCATAGATCATGTAATCATCCTTGGTTCAAAATCACATGATATATTTACAATGTTCGGTCAGAAGAAACAATATTATTGTCTTTGTTGAGAAAAATAATTTAATATTGATTACAATAATGGAAAACCCTTCTTATCTCAATTATAAATACCACCCCTCACACCATATTCCTCTCATACCTCACATGCTTTGATTATTGTCTATATTCAACCCAATCCTCTTTCCAAGTCTCTTTCTCATGTCCAAGACCTTCTGGTTTCACTAAAAGGCTAAAACCAAAGGCCATAAAAAGGATCTCATGAAGAACATATCATGAGGTAAAAGTCCTATTTGGATTTCTTGTATTTTCCCTTCATTTCTTTTAGTTTTCATATACTCTCTTGACATCCACTTATACATGAGTAATTAAAGTACCCATATCATATATATTATGAAATTTTATCATGTATATGAAAAAAAAATCATCATACTTATTCTCATCTCCCACATAATCTATAAAGTAATACACCATCTCTGATGTGTCAATTTAGTGACATCGTAGATGATGTGTATTCAATTTCCTTTACATCGTTCAATGATAGTTGCAGAACAAGTTTAATTGTCCAAAAAGATTCTAATTTTTATGATATACCCTCATTAATGTTCTAAAATTATCATATATAAATATTATTTTTTTATAAAAAAACTAGTTCACGATGATTAATAATCCTTCAAAATGATACCATGAAATGTCATTAATGTTTTATCTGATGAATAATCCTGATATATTAATATAAAATGTTATTTATTGTTATTTAATATTATATAAACATGTAAATACACTTTCATTCTGTAAATGGGGTTTATCTTCCATTCTATAAGAAAACTATTTACGAAGCGACCATGGAAACCATATAAAGAACGCACCCAAAAATTAGAACTAACAAAATATTTCCAATATATGGGTCAAATAAAGATATAAAATTATTCTATATGGTTTTATAAAGATTATTATGTTTCATTAAAATATTAATAAAACTATTTTAACCATTAGACAATAAATTTAAAGACATTTAATTTTAGTCGATGTCGAGGTCAGGGAATTCATAACCCAATTTACATTCTTTCTGTTAAGATTCATCTTATTTATTTATGTGGTATTATGATTATTTATGTAAATATTTTTTTATATTATGTTTTACTGTGTGTATTTTTAGTCAATACACATATTCATTCCATTATATTATTTGTCACTTCAATTATATGATAAATATTAGGGAATTTTATTTAAAAATACTTTTTTAAAATTCTATTCAAAACTAATGAATTTATGAAATTATTCATGATTTATGAATATGTTATGGTTCTTGAAAATTGTTTATAATGAAGTTTGGTGACTATATTGCCCCACAATTTATTGGGAGTTTGTATTTTGTAGTTCAGCCATATGGTTACACCAAGTGTCACTATGATGGTTTCACTAAAAGGTAGATGTGAGGGTTACATTGTAAGGTTGCCTTGAAGGTTACAAATCATATGTTAGATGAGAGGGTTAAAATATTAAGTAATTAATTCGAAAAGATACAATTATGGTTTATTGATTTTTTTCTATGTTTTATTCAAATCTAACATTTCACAATGTAAGTATATGATACTTCATGGGTGAGAAGGATTTGTATTTGAAAATAATTCCATTTATTTATAAGTGTTCCTGGATTATGTTTTCTATCCTTATATTTATATAACTCACTATTCTTTGTGTGATCATCACACATTTTTAAAATATTTTCCACATGATATCTTAGATGTTCAATGGTTATTAAAGGTTATAGTTCAGAAGAATCCAATTAGTTATTTTGTAATTAATTTACGAAAAACAAATTTAATGTATTGTCCATCAGATTTAATGTATAGTTTGTATAATCATTGAATGTATAATATACAATTTATTTTCTAATTTTGATTATAAAAAATAGTATATATATATATCATGTTTTAGTACAAAATCTGGACCTGCTTGTTCAGTGCTTTATAGTTTATATGTATCATATAAGAATAAATATGACTATGATGATTCATAGATTGTCATTAATGTTGGGAGGGATGTCGTGGATGGAAATACCAATATAGTGTAACTAGAGGTCATAAATGATCTATATGAGAATATCTATATTTTGAGAGTAATTCAATTTTTTAATTTATATAGACGTGTCAAATGTTTTATAAACCGATATAGGGGATTCTGAATCATATGTAGAATTAGAACCCACACTTCTATTAGTAAGTTGTTCTTATCTATATTAAAATCATTCATGGTGTGGATAATTAAATGATCCTAATTTTTCTAAAAAATCATATTTATTAAATTAAATATCATTAATAAATTTGTTTGTGAGGTTATTTCAATTTTATTAAATGTAAAATCACACTTAGGTGTCCTCATTCCATCATGGTGGTATGACACATGGAACCTTGTGAGATCCATGATCTATAGGTGTATACCACTAGTGGAGTGGGATTATAGACATCCTATGGAGTGATATTCATCCCCAAATGATCCATTCATTCAAACTATCAATAAATGAATATTTCAACATTAATAAACAATGGTAAACATAAACATAATGTTTATAAACTCCATAAAACATCCCAACATGGATATAATTATCACACATATATAAATGAACAAAAAAATTCAACATACAATAATAGTTAAAAGAAGCTATAGAAATTGGTCAAAAAATGAGAAATGGAAAAGTCACTATCAATGACTCATAATTCTCATGAATGGAGATTTAATGTTTTCTCAGATTCCTTAGTTTTTCTATTGAGTATCTGATGAAATTATTTAAAATTTCATGTATATTTTCTAGATTCATATGAGGTTTTCAAATTCATGGAGTGAGAATATAAACCTCAGCAAGATACATTAAATCCCTGATTAAAAAATAATTTAGTTTCTATATATTAATATTATTAATGTTATTATATAATGATATAGGTCATGAAAATTTATGCAAAGAAGCAATATATAAGTTAAAAAACAACACTCGATTAACATTACTCATTAAACATGGTTCATTTCCTTTTGGTCATGGAACATAACCCATAACATAACATATTACTCCAACATTCCCAATCCCAACTATGATTATAGAAAAAAATTCATGGCCATTAAATGTTAATCCATATCATATAATTATGTATATCTTACCCTTTGTAACAAAATGTTCTATATTATCTCCTATAACAAATATGACCTCACAAGACCAATAATTTAATATCATGGAATATGATATACAAGGACCACCAGATGCTTCTTATAATTGTCTATATTTGGGGCACATTTTTATTAAAAAATTATTATAGATAGTATTATTATTCATCACATTAAAACTAATAAAAGATTATAATTTCATTCCACACCATTCATTTTTAATTTTCTAATCTCTTTTTATCCCTTTTGAATCGTATAACAATTTAAAAGCTGATTTCTATCATTTATGAATAAAATTGCAGCAAATATGCATACATTATTCACAATTATTTAGACATCATAATAATATATATTAACATTGGGTTATTTATGTTACATTTTTCAAATTAATAAACAATATATCAAACTCAAAATATATCAATATATTTCACACATTCTTTCTGAAACCAGATAAGAACACACGTATAAAATATATATTTATGACACATGAACAAATTTCATAGTATAAAAATAATTGGAAAAAAATTATTCATTTTTTCAAATAATTTAATATTATTTAAAAAAATAAAGCTGTAAATACATGGTAAAATGAAATTATAATCCCACATAGGGTCATTATATGAATAATTTTATATTTATATTATTCTTAGTAAAGACTATATGAATATTTTTATATTTATAATATTCTTAGTAAGGACATAATAATATGCTTGTTTTGTATGAAAATCACAGAAAAAATGATCATCATCAAAATAAACATAATATAAACATATATATATACATAATGCCTCAAAATAAATTTATTAATCAGTGATTGAAACTATTCTAAAAGATTATCTCATGATAAAAAAATTCACTCCCTTATTTCCCATTTTTATTCACAAATAGTTTCTTAAAAAACATGAAGATTTCCTTTCTCAATATTGAGTTAAATTTAAAAAATGAAACTATAAATGATGATAAAGTCACTAAATTAATATAATTTTTTTAAAAAAATTATTCAATTTTTTTGACAGATATGTATTTTACATACATAATGATAAAAAACATACTGAAGGATAATAACAATAAAAACCTCATAAACAAATATATTTATTAATTCAAGGAACTTGATGAAAAATAATCATAATTATAATCAATTAGGTATTATTACACCATTATAGTCACTAAAAATGTGACATTATAAAAGAAATAGATGAATAAAAACCCACAATTTCATAAATCAAATGTTACAATAAAATATTATGAAACCACACAACCTAGATTTGTATTGAAGAAAGTGGATCAGAATTGAATTAATAGAAAAAATTATAAAAAAATGATACCTAAATTTAATGATTCAAAAAATTATAGCTAATTACCACAACCATGGAACAAATATCATATTTTTTTAAAGGAAATATCCAGGGATCAATCAGCCTACCAGACTAGACCACTTCCATCATGTTATTCATGTATATAAGACACTTATTAGATTGTCTAGTGGACATGAATCAATGGATATGTCAAATTTGACATTGTAAAACACCATATAGTACCAAGTGGCCTCACCTAGGTGTCTGATTCATGTACTTCCCATCCATACAACCTAAGTCACTTAGTTTATAACTATAATCCACCAGGTGGAATTTCATGTAGAAGTGTTCTTATGGCTCTGTCACTATATACCTGTAAAACCACTTTCACATACTCAGTGGCCTCTTCTAGGATAATTATGAATGACTCCAACTTCTAGTCCATCAAATATTTAGTTCCCATCACCTAATATTTTTAATAATATTCCCTAAAATAGATTGAATATCATACCAAATATTTTAATTTAAATAATGGTCACATATAGATTATGAGGGTCATTACAAACTCCCCCTATAAGCATTCATGTACCAATGAAGCATATTGAGTCTCTTCAATAAGAAACTACATCTAAAAGTTATCAATATGTTTTACTATCAATTTACATTCTATATGTGGATAATCACCATATGATTATTTATTAATAATATGTGGCATAAATATATTCTCCTCTATTAGAAATGAATAAATTAGAGTTCCCTAAAGAACCACCCTTATTTACATGTTATCATATGTAATGATAAATATAGAATATTGAGTTCAATCACGAAATCTCTAATCTTGGTCCACTAGCTATCATTTCTATGTATTATAATATAATATTGGAATGGAATGAATCCATCACCACATTCTATATTTCATATATCCCATGAATCAATAGATTGAATCCACCAAATGAATCCAATAAATGAGAACCACCCAAACCATTTAATATTGGTCAAATAATATGATGATAACCATTTAATGTTGTTGAATAACACTACCTATTAAATTATACATTCAAATTACCTCACATAACATATCATGGTAAAATTATTACTATAAAAAAATAATCTTCATAAATATATATTTTTTAACTATGAATTGAGTCATTTCAGAATGAATTCAAAATTATGAATACCCAATCGTTACATGAAAAAAACATTTTTATTTGAAAAAATAATGAGTTAAAAACAACAAATTAATGAAATAATCGATTATTTAATATCACCGTAAAATAAATATTTTTATCTAACCACAATGCCTATTTATTAACTTTGGACACATAAAACATCATCATTAATTCATATCTTCTGAATAGAATTTATTTTCTTTTATAGTAAATTATACAAATAGATTCATTTCATTATAATAAATGTGAATTTTTATATAATTATATTCCAAAAATAAACCATTAATTATCAAAATATCCCAATAATTATAAAAACCATGTTTATTTCATAGAATATATCATGATACATCCACTATAAAAGTGATCTATAATTCAAAAAAGTCAACTTTATATAAATACATACTTATTAAATCATCTCAAAAATATTTAATTATACCCTCCAATAAAATATCAAGAAATTAATTAATTCATCATGTTAATATATATATATATTTTGACATTTAATGAAATTCAGACATTATTAATCAAGGAAAACTAGTTTGATTATAAAATAGATAATACAATTATTTCAATTTATATTTAGCATCTGCATAAAAAAATTAAATAATTTTCAATCATAAATTACTATTAATAAATTTAAATTTTTGACATAAAGAAGAATATTTTTCATAATGTAAACTAATTAAGATGAATATATTGTTTTATACACAATTTCACGTGAAATAAGTTTTTACATTCCCTTACAACATTGATTCATTACCAATGAAAAAACATGAAACATTTTTTTTAAAATTCATCATTTAAATAACAAAATTTCATCAAGTGACACACATATAAAATAAATAAATGTTTCCATTAATTACTCAATTTTAAAAAGTTGTGATATACTATAATTTTATTATTCATATAAATTATATGAATTATATCTATATTATTTGGTTTAAGACCGTAATGAAATCCAAGTACAAAATAACATTTATTTTAATAAAAAATTCACATTAATTAAATCAATAAGTTTTACAAAGAAAATATTATTTATGTTAATTATAAATCACATAATAAATTATATCACACTAAAATTACTATGTTATCTTATAGACACCAATAATAAGTTCAATGGAAACGATGAAAAATTTCTTGGAAATAGCTTCCAAAATTTTAATTTATAACATTTTTCGAAGCCATCCATTAGTCCCCCATAATTAATAACACTATAACATAAATAATATTTCATGATCTTGGAAACATTCCATACCATCAACAAATAATAATAAAAAAATTCTAGAAACTCTGACAAGGTTTTCAACTTCTTCCAATTAAAATTGAATCTCTCCTACTGTCACAAAGACACAACGATAAAGACTCTCTAAATGATATTGGATTCTTCAATAATTGTTCTTATATATTTTTTAATATTATACACATATATAATATAGGAAAATAGAAAATTTTATATCGTTAATAATGATATTTATTCGTCAACCAATTAAAATTCCAAACACTAAAATAAGGAAAATAATATAAAAAATAATTTTTAAATTTTAAAAATATTTATACCCTCAATATGCTTGAATTAAATCCCCAAATTATAACACATTAAAATTAAAATAGAATATTATTTAACTAATCAAAATCTTATGATATTGTAAAAATAACCTTATGTTGAATTGTATGAAATTCAAGGGTAAAGAAAGAAGTTGTATTTATATTTCATAAAGGTATATCTAACCATTGGGATTCAACCATTGTATAAAAATTGTTTAATATTATGATTGTAATCTATAACATTTTTTGATAATTTTAAAATGATAATTATTATTTATAATTTGTAATAATAATGGATAATTTGTAAACAAAGGGGGATTGATGGCCTCATGTAATAGAGGTAAGTCTTTTGAAGTCCATTTTTATTAATTTGGGAGGGAGATAGGATCAATGGGTTCTCCCTAGATAAATCCCAATATGATATTCAACAAGTGAAGCTTGAACGAAATCACCTATGAGGGAATTTCATGACAGCCAAGATTACTGCTTGGCCGATGTTAACCGACCCACCTAATGAAACAATAAACATTAGACACCTCACCCTTGTGGTGTGTGAGGGTGTAATAAGGGATTATGTTTCTAGTAATTTTATTCATCAAGTATATTTTACATATTATAAATTAAATTTTTATACTATAAATTCCATTTGTGAAATCTTTTACCCCAAAAAGTAAATTTTTTATTGAGATGAATTTCATTATTTTTTTATGAGGTAAATAAAAAATAATTTTATTTTTTCCTGAAAATATATAATATTTTATAATAAAATATAGTGTTCTGAATAATATTTTCCGAATAAAATATACTTTTGAAACACTCCCACTAATATAAAACATATAATATAATTTAATAATTTCCTAGGATGTTTTTTACATGTGTTAAAAATTTAATTATGCCTTGAAAACTACAAAATTTGCATAAATAATTATTTTTATATTTAAAAGTTAAAATTTTAATATTTAATGAATTATTCTATATGAATAAACATTTTTTTAAAATCATCATTCCAAAATAATTTTATGGTGAATTTATAATAATTTTTTTAATGAATTTTGTTTTTCATTTTTAGTGAAAATACAATTGTGGGGTTTTAGTATATTTTATGGCTTCATATTTTTGTAACATAGAATTAATAATTTATTTAACATTAACCCTAACCTACAATAGGTTATTTTATTAATATAAATTAATATAAATTTTTTTTGTCAATTTATAAGAGATAAGTGAGATTCTAATGTTGAAAATGAAAAATTTTGGATTTATTAACATTATATTTAAAAATAATAATAAATAAATTTTGTTTCGTTATTTTTGATTTAACGAATAAAAAATGTGTTCCAAATGTATAAAAAACACGGTAAAATCATTGGTTTACCCACATGATTTTAATTTTCTACAACCAAAATCCATCATAAATCATTTGTTGAAAAATTTTAATCCCAAGGTGTTCATACAAGGTTCTTTAAATCCTCTATTGCCCCAATACCATTGTATTGGGATGAAATATTAAAGGAAAGATAAATCGCCACATCACTTTTCGATTCAAGTTTCCGTTTTCAGGAGGTACATCTTATAATTTTAAAACAACGTTCTTTTTTAATTTTTATATTATCCCATTAATTTAAAAAGATAATTTTAATAATGGTATACCCTATTCTCATACAATTTTTCCATTTTCTAAAACCATGTTTTATACCCTTCATGATGCTGAGTTTAATTATAAAATCATTTTCCTTTACATATGGAACTCTTTTTTAAATATTATAATAATACTGAAACCACATTTAATTTTAATGTTTATATTAAAAATGTAAACATAAATATTTTATTTGGGGGATTTACATAAATGGAACTAGAATTTCCTTTAACACATTCAAAAAATGGCTTTATTATCATGTCTATAAGAACTTTTGTAGTAAATGGTGTTGATAAAAAACCTGTTCATTATTCTCCTTGGGTAATTAATGGAATGGTTAGTTATATTAATTGTTTCACACATGATTTTATTATATATGAAGGTTTTCCTTAATATTGCACCAATGAATTGGGTAAATAATATAATCTTTATAGATGACATGTTTTATGATACCTAAGTGAATAACCTTGGTAATTTTCCTTTGCTACACCACGGTGAATAACATATTTTATAAGCCTATGAATATCCACTTTTGATTTTGTTTCCATGTTTCCATGTTATGATTCATTTTATTATTATTTTGAAATTCTTATTACTGATATCTTATCATTATCCTTTCTGTTCTTATTAATATGTCTCAACATAACATACTATAGGTCTCTCTTGTTTATTCCCTCACTATATTCATGCTAAACTCCTACCACTGATGTATTTACCAAGGATAATAGTTACATAAAAAGTAACATTGGGTGATTCCATTAATATGAATTTGATTTGTATTTATAATATTTTTTTAATGTTTTTATTTATTATAGAACATCTTTCTAAGAAACTAAACCATGAATGCTTCTCTATTTGTACCATTTAATGAAATGTTATATAATAAAAATATGTGATTGTATATTTTGTTTCAAATGATTGTTTTTTTATTTTGGGAAATTAGGATTTGACTAAATTAGGTAGATCTCAAGGGTAAGTCTAAAAATTAGAAAACATCATGGTATTTTGGTAAAAATTAAGAAAGTGATTTTTATACAAATAATACCCAATTTGGATATTTTATATAGATCGGGATCCTCCATAAATTTTAGTTTTGGTAACACCATGAAACCCAACTATGATCTGTAATCAAATTTGTACTGTTGCATGACAATGGGCCTTGCTGCCACCCAGTATGATAATCCTATGAATATGTCTACCTAATCAAAATATTTTTATGAACAACTGTACAAAAAATATATATAATTTTATATTTATTAAAAGGTATTAATTAAATCATCAAGAATGATGTTTTATTACATAAAATCCCAATTCAGTTATAAGATTAATAAATGTAAACTTTTTCTCAATAAGGCATTAATATTTTAGAATAATTATAGGGCATATGAGGAACTACATAGATGATGAGTGAATATATATGATGCACTGATGAAAGTTTTATAGAAGGTGGAATGGATAGCGTCATGTGTATGATTGATCAATTAACATGAGTTATGAATTATAACATGAATCATGTCAAGATACCACATTATCCACAACATTAAAAACATTCTATTACGTCCATTATGTGTTAATGAACACAATCTATTAGTGGATAAATTGACCCATAGATTTTAGAACAATCAATAATATCTATCGAAAATATATTATCTATAGTCCATTTTTTGGATAAAGAGAATTTATCATTGGAGTTATTATAATTTTAGGGAGAAGATAATGTGTGGTGCACACTGATTAAAGAAATGATTTCATGAAGGTAGATTCCTCCAATAGATTAGGAAGTGATCAAAGTAATAATTTTCAATAAATAGTTTCAATATACAAGGTGAATAGAAATCAAGAAGAATTACTTGGGATGAAATATAAGGAAAATAAATTTATGGGAAGCCATTATATGAACATTGGAAGACATGCTCCACACACCTATAGCTTTGTTATGGATACTATGAGAAAGGTTGATATATTATTATGTTGACTAAGACCCCATCTAGAAATTAATATTAAATAAAGACTATGGAATCTATTATTAGATATTGAATATTACTACGAAGGATGAATTGGTTTTTGGAGAGGCTCAGTGGTGTCATAGATCAAATAAAAATATTATTTAAATGGGGAATAATTTAGGGAGAAACATTGATCATGGAAGAGGATGAGAGAATGTGAAACCTCTATCAAACAAAAAATTAGGGAAGAATCATTTGTGGAGTGACAATATTGGTAGTGGAATTTTCATCAAATGTGGAAGATACATGAATATAGATCTTGATGGTCATGTTGAGGTGATGCCTCAACTTCTCAACACTTCCAAAAAGGGAATATGCTGTAGAAATATCATAAAGATCAATGATTCATGTGTATACACAATTAGTACATTGACCATCAATATCAAGATCTGATGATAATGTAAGGGAAGCACCATCACCCTCCTCTTTGGCCAAGGTAACCTAGACATGCATTTTTTATCATGATATTAGATTTGGAGGATCTAAATGATTTGGTGTCAACTACACTTGTTGTGATCTCAAATCTAGAAAGTAATTTATTGAATTTATGTTTATTATATTATTTTATATCATTTAAGTTAATAAAGACTAAAAAATCAATCCCATAAATTATCGTATAAGTTTTATCCTATTATAAATAGTGTAAATAAACTATAGTATTATCATTAGAAAGTAAAATATCATGAAAAATATTATAGTCATTGCCTTGGTGGAATTTAAAACTACAATACAGTTGGACATAATCTCAATGCATAAGTCTCTGATAAAACATATATGTAAATAAATTTCATTATTTGTGAATGGAAAACCTATTTTAATTTTTCAATGGAGAGATAAACTAACTTTATATTTTTATAAATTATCCACCCAAAGGCTTATTTATAGATATGACAAATGAACATGGTGAAGTAAATGAATGTATGAAGATTGATAACAACTCCATCATTCCTAAATAAATTTAGAATTTTATGAAAACATACCAACAACTCCCCCAGAATGATACGTAATGTTCTCCATTACGGACATACATGGATCCAATACAAAATCAAAGATCACATATATAATGGAATATATTGATTTAGATAAATTAAATAAACAACTTCAAGATCATATGGATAGTGGATTTCATTGACCAAATGATTATCCTTAAGGAGCATATGATATCATTGTGAAGATGAAGGATAAATCAATTTAGATATCGATTTAAAATAAATTACATAAAGAGATCACATTGTGTAAAATATACCCTATATCAAGGAATGATTATTTTGTTAACTAGATTTTTGGGGCCTAATTATTCTCCATGATTATCCTCCTTTGTGGGTATAAAAAATTGAACATCAATAAAGAATATATTCCAAATACTGACATACTATTAATATGTAGGAATTATCAGATTTCTATTTTCTTATTTGGATTTATTAATTATCCTTCAATATTTATGGATTTAATTAATAAAGTGTTTACAAACATCATGAAAAATTATATATAGTTTTATTGAAGATATTATGATATATTAAAATTTTAATGTGGAGAATGAGGTTAACCTATGGGTTATAATAAAAACTCCAAGGAAGAATAATGTTTTTGGATCACTTGAAAAATGTGATTTATGGATACAACACGTTTCATTCTTCGGCCACATTATAACCAATAAAAGAATCTTAGCTTATACGATGAAGAAAAAAGGTCTATATGAGAATCATTAACATACAATATTAACATAGATTCACAGTTTCATTGGTTTACTTAAATATTATAAGCGTACTATCGATTTTTTTCATATAATTATAATCCATAAAATATATAACTTGAAAATGGGGTATGTTCATCTAGGAAAATGTTTTCTCAGAACATTTCCATGAATTGATAAAGATATTAGTTACTACAACTATGTTAAATATACCCTATATATGGGAAGGATTAATTATTTATATAGATTAATCACTAAAAGGAATTTTATTTGTCCTCATGAAAAATGAAAAGGTGATTGCTTATGCATCCTGAAAATTGAATCCTCAGGATCATAATTACCCTACGCATGACCTAGAGCAAGCATCAATTACTTATTATCTAAAAAAAATTAGGCAATATCCTTATGCATAGAAATGATAATATTCATTGAACACCATAGTGAGATGTGTATTATCACACAAAATGCATTGAACGAGAAAGTTAAAAATTCATAAAGACTATGACTTCTCAAATCATTATATCCTGGTATGAGAAAACCAAGGAATTAATGAATTATACAGGAAAAACCATGTTTTTCTAGAAATGATGAAGATTCAAGAAGATTCATTGATCAAGGACCTATTTAGCATATGTTTATTCAACAATTTCATTAATTTCTTCTTGGTTTTTATGCTAACAAACAACCATGTTTTTTAATATTTTAATTTTATTTGAATTTTTGGATTTTATAATTAATGGAAATATTTATTATAGACTTATAATAAAATCATTTATATATTCTGAATATTCATTTATGTATTCAAAATGTGTTTTAAAGTATTCTAGAAATATTATTCATACCATATATGTAAAATCATAATTTAAAGAATAATCCAAATGTTTGGAACAATGTGTGTGGATCCTATACACTATGTCATCAATAATGTATGGTTCAACAACACAACATTTGATAGAAAACCTAAATTTGTAGAATAAAACATATGCAATATCAACCCTCCTTGTATTAACAACCCAATATTGTCAAACCCAACATTTTGTTTTTTTTCATAAAATAAAGTAACCATACGTTTGACTATTCAACGATAGAGTTTTAAGTCCACGATTTTTTCTGAGATTTATGAAATGGTCAAGATCGTATTAAAGATCATTTCAATGATAAATTATGACCACTTCAATAACTTATTATGATTATCCTAAAGATAAATATTTAACAATATAAATTTTTTAAATTCTTATGGGATGTTACCACACCATTGAATATTTTTTAATTCAAATATTCACAATTTAGACAATGATATTTCTGGAGTTTTTATATGAATTTGAAATTCTTTACCAATCTTATAAATATAGATATGCAATTTATAAAAAATTAAGTGTGGGAAATTATACACTGATGAAATGAATATATAAATAATGTAATATACATACAAAACCATGGGTCATTACATTCATAGCTACACTTTGGAGATATACATAATATGATTTATTGTCTCGTTTTAGATACTATTAATATCTATACTACTGTACCTTATCATTACATTTTTATTAGCATGAATTTTGAAGCATTTCTAAAATATACATTTTAGAGTCATTAATGTTTAAACATTTGTCTAGTTGTTTTTCTATATCAATATAGTGAAATCCAATGTGATGTTAATGACCTATATGCCGATTGGATATATTGATTATTTGATTACATCAGTCAGTTGTTACTGCATCTGTGAAGTGTAACATTAATAATAAAAAAACTAAATATATCTTTATTTATAATTGTTTATATTACATGTAATTAGTATTAGATTACATGCTATCTTCATTCAATAATTTTTTGATATTCAGTATCTTTTAAATGAACTATAAGACACTTTTTAACCTTGTTGTAAAGGTTTCATCTGCCTTCACTCATTTGGGGATTAATGTTCTCAGGATAAGAAGTCCGAGTGAAAATCACAATACTCATGGAGTTTAACATTGGTGAGTTTTACGAGTGTATCCTTATACTAGAACCCACAATAATTCACTGTGTTCATTTCATTTATTTATTTTCACTACTCATTGATCATTACGAGAATAATAAAGGATCTTTGCTAAATAATACATGAATTATAATTTTTATAATGTTCTCAAAGTAATAAATACACCACCTCTTATGTCTTTATCTTCGTCATCCCTATCTTAAACTAGTAGTTCGTATCAATGAAAGGTGTTCACTAATATAATTTCTTCCTTATTATTTATTAAATACCAAATGTTGGCATAAAGGGAAGATATCTTTTTCTATTATTAGGCATTTAGTATATTCTTTGTAATCAATTCAATAACAACAATGTAATATTTGAGTATTCATAAATTTTCATTCTCTAGTAGTCCTGAGTAAAATATTCAGATGAAGATAACCGAATATAAAAATTTCTTTAAAAGGTATGTCTATGATATGTGCTTCATATATTAATGGTGATAACTTTGGAATCTAGGAAATTTGTATGATCATATATTTGAAATATATTTCATGAAGGGTTTACCATAAGGATGTTGGACATTATAAAATCCCTATGGAAGATCTAGAATGTTAGAATCAATATCATGAATGGGAATATGATCTAAATTAAAAAATCTATGAATTCTATTTTGTGAGATTTAAAAACTGATCAATTCAATTGAGTATCTCAATGTCCTACTATACATAGGATGCGACAAACTAGTTCTGTTTCCAATAAATGGACTAATTATATAAATAATTGTGTAACACATGTAGAGACCCGTATCCTGACGTACATTGACATTACATTACTTTTTCGGAATACTTAGTACATAACAAAAACACACACTAAAGGATCGTAATAGTTTAGTGTCTTTGGAAACTCGGAACGTAGTCTTCTAATCGTGGTGAAAGATCTTTAATATCTCCCATAAAGATCTTCCCTTTTTTTACCTAAAACCTTTCTTTATATCCTGGGGAAAAGAAAACATAAAAGGGTGAGCTCAAATGCTCAGTAAGGGTATACAAAAGAAAAATCAATCACATCATATTCATAAGAACATAACTTTTTGGAAATCTTAACCTGCAAAAGAGAGCATAATATCTTAACATGGAACAAATCATAGAAGTGAAAATGAAATCCCCATAATCATAACATAAAACTTGAAACTTTGTGGCATTCACACATAATCATGGAAAATCATTTCTTGTTAGTCATGACTCATTGCCAAGACTATCTTAGTGGACAATGTCCCTTTCTGAACCGAGTTCACTCCTCGTTTCAGTCCTGTATCACTGAACCGAAATAACCTTCCGTTCCAGCCATGTCTATCTCATGAGATAAAAAAATCATTACCCAATGCATTGGAGGGAGATATAGGTCCCACCCATCTTATAATGAATCCTTTCTTATGTGTGCCACATAATCATAAAACATACATCATCGCATAACACATATAACAAAAATGGGATTCTTGAAACATCATGAAATCATAAATCAATTCATATATGATAAAGGAATTCATAAAGATAATTCACAACATAGTCAAACCAATGTAAAAATATGGATAGAAACAGAACCCTTTATTATCTTAGATGGAAAATAATTCTGATAAAACACTTGAATTGAATTCTTGAGGAAAATATCCTTTCTTCTTCAAAAACATTTTTCCTTTCATAACATGTCATACAACTTTAAAATAAAAGAAGTTGATTAAAAATAAACTTGAAAAATTTTAAAGGAAGATTCTTTGAAGTAATGTTTTAAAAATTCATTCATGCCGTATAAGTTAAAAAAACATTTTTCGTACTTTTGTCGGAAAAGTCAAAAAGTACCTCGTACGGAAAAACGACAAAAGATTCCTTTCATATTCTTTACTAAAAACTCACATAAGGGTAAAATTGGATTTAAACTATTTCAAGTGGATGGAAACAATATTTCATATCGAGGGAACATGGATGTGGATGATAAAATACACCCCAGTAAATACTTACGAATAAACAATCTCGGATAAAAATGAGATTGTGATATTTCCCTTACCTTAGGTCCGCCTTGCTTTGTAAGTGTCCAAAACTCCTGTATAATGATTTAAATCATGTTATTGACTTATTCCAGAATCATATTCATTGTTATGATATCATATATGGTTCACTTATGACATTATATTACCCGTTATTTTGTAAATTCCATGTTAAAGAAGTGTTTTGGGTAAAATCGTTTCATTTATCTTAGGTGTTTTGACTTGTTGTTCTTGACATCATTATTACTTATATCATGATTTACTTACTTCCAGAATATAAAATATGATTTATATATCATATATATTCAGTATATATATATATAATAGATAGATAAATAAAATGAAGAACACCGTTCATGGAGATGGTAGTCCGTACGTACGCATGAACGCTGTTTTACTTTCCTTATTGTCTTGAAATGGAAGTATGTAGATGACATACATATATATATATATACATAAATCCAGTAGCTTAATAATGTCATATATTTCATTATTATTTCTTATATATACATTATAATCATTCTTAAATGGTTAACATGGAGAATGAATCTCATCGCGTCGTGGAGACGGTAGTCCGTACGTACGCACGCGCGATGATATCATTTCCATAAATATTGAACTGAATTGGAGTGGATTATACAATATATCAGAATAAATATGATGTTGTAATAACTGTGTATAGTTATTCTTTACACCATTATACCCATCCATGTAAGGTGGTGGTGGAAAATAGATTACACCACGGCGTGGAGACGGTATTCCGTACGTACGCACGCGCGATGATTTCTTTTTCCGTAGGATGGATAGATGGTGAAATAGGGTTGTTTCATACTTATAATAACATATCAGTATATGAGTGATACTGATGTTATTACTTCATAATGAAACAACCTAATAAGAAGAAGTGGAAGAAGAAATAAAGATGAAAGAATTGGTAACGGTAATTACCTCTTCTTTGAAGTGCCTCTTTGAGACCTCCTCTTAGGGCACTAAAATTTGTCTTTGAGGAAGACCAGAACCTCTAGGATGTTGCTAGGGAAGTGGAGAGTAGAAATTGGCAGGGGTTGGCCGAGCTTGAGATCTCAAATTGGTGTGATGAGGAGGGGGAGGAGGTGTCCTTTTATAGGGGAGGAGAGGGGCACCTTAGGAATTCTTAAAAATATTAATTTATAATAAATCTAACCCCACATAAAAACCTCCAAAAATGACACATATTCGAAGCTTAGATGAGATAGGGTTGTAATCTCATCAACCAATCAAATTTAGACATGTTTGGATCTTATTTTAAACCTTATCAATTAGATTTAACTCTAAGTTAAATAATTTAACTTTTACCGTGTCTTTTTGTTTTCTTTCACTATATGGTTAATACACTTACTATAACATGTCAAACGAACCCCAAATTGTTTATTATTAATATATATATCCTTATCTAAGTCATTTGGACGAACCTTAGATTTTTAGGAATAAAATAACAATTAATAATATAATATTTGATTTAAAAACTATTTTGTGTCAATTTTGACACTTTTTGATATATGATTTTTGTGAAAGTTATAACAGAATTAAATGTTCGAAACAAGTTGATTAAATAAACATTAATATATCATAGTAACCTAGAAAATTAGTGTAATTCATAAAAATTCTCAAATTACATTTATTTTGGTGTTTATAACATCAATTATGTCAATATTTCATAAATATGATAATTACTGCATCATCTTTGTGTCATAAATTAATTAACTTATTTGATGTCTAAAAATTACAAATAAAATAAAATTATGTAGGAAATCTTTTTAGCTTTCTAATAAATATTTATAGTCGAATTTATCTTATGTATAACCCTATATTAAAAATGTTTTACTTAATAAACTTTGATTTTAACTATTTTAACCCTTCTTTAAATAAATTAATAATAAATGTCCTAATCTAATCCAAGTGGGCCTAAATGGTCATATTTTATTCCTAAGTTTGTTTTTGGTCGAATTACACTTGTCCAATAGAATTAGGACATGTGTTAGGGTAATATTAATATCATATTTACCCTTAGTTACCCTATTTACTATTAACCGCGGTAAAAATAGTAAAAAGTTACTATTCACCAAAAAATTATTTTTATCTCATTGAACCACATTTTACTTACTGACATCAACCGTGTCTGTCGGATTTTTTGAAATTCCATTCACAGAAGCGGTAAAATTATGTTTTATGCAAAATTCAGTTTTTTAACCTACCACTTAGTGGTTTCACTATTCATCAAAAATTGAAAGTTTTCAGAAAAATACCAAAATTTCACCCTAGGCTAATTTCGATATTCTGAGTCCAAAAATGAAGTCCATTTTGAAAAATAAAATTTATAAAATTTCAAAAAGTGATTATTACTATTCATAACGGCTAGTTTTAATAGCATATTGTTGTTTAGTGAAACTCGGTATTGCGTACGACGCAAGCTATCGAGGAAGGTCGCGATTGCGTGTAAAGCAAGCCAAGAAAGTGTTGTGTAGAAAAAGATTCCTTTGATGATTTATATAACATAAAAGTCTCGGGTGTTACATTCTACCCCCCATAAAATGAATTTCGCCCTCGAAATTCGTCGGGGTTATAAATGGTTTACTATTCGAAAGATTCTTTAATAGAATCCCACATCGTAAAAAGGAATACAAAAACTTGGCTTTAAAAACTAAAGTATGAAATGTAACGATTACCCAAATAAACTAATCGCTGGGTTTCCACATAGGTAAAAATATGGATATGGAAGAGAAATCTAACCATCATGTTCTGATGGAGAGTGGTAGAGAACATGGCTATGGAAAAGCCAGTAATCACAAATCCATAGATTTGTGATGATATAAGGTACCATCTGATTCATCAGGTATAAGTTCACTGGGACAACATTTTTGGTTTTCAAGATCATTTCCCTAAAGTTGAAAATTTTATTTAGAATAAATACTTACATTATTTTGGTACAATCTCACTATTGTTCGTGCCTTGAATCAATTTCCACTTCATCTCTTAAATAAATGAAGTTGAATTTGTTATTTGTGAAGTGTTAGCAGATCATGTGATAGAATGACGAGTCATTCCATCTGTCTCAAACAAAAGGTTAGTAAAAATTATATACATAAGTCGATCTATAGTGAGATTAATCACATATGGTTTCTAAAATGGACTTATACTTCATATATCATACTGCTTAATATAATAAAACTAGTTTCTACTAAACAGGGACTTCCTGTAGGTCAGTGGTAGGCGATAAAGGCCAGTCGCACTTCGGTTGTGGGTTCGATTCCTACAGCCTTGTCCGAAGCGATGGGCTGTCGCCCGTCCTGCAGGTTGTCCTTTTTCTAAAACTACGTTACTATAACATCCCATCAATAATATCGAAAATCATCTATCCTTAAACAATACTAACTTATGTCCAACATAATCCAGTCTAATCTTTAGGCTTATACATAATACTGCAGTCCACTCTCATAATATAGTAACAACGATTACCAGAGATTTAATACTGTCGTTGATCCCCACATATCACAAGATATGTCTTGTTGGTCACATTCCAAACATTCAAAGTCCTTAATCGTGTATTCTCTTGAATACCTTAGTGAAAACATGAGTGCAGTTAAAAGTTAACACTTTCCACATACCAAAATCCTCAAAATTCTATATACTCAAACCATGATATCACTTAGTCCTTATATTAATCATGAGCTCATGAATACTATTAAACATTTCATTTTCTCGTCTACATTATGCGCATATCATCTTATTTCCAAAAAATATCTCAATCACTTTGAATACCACATCAATAAATATTGCAATACTCATTGATACAACATTATTTTGGAATCCCATTACATAAACACTTAATCATTCCACCACATCGTTGTCATATTCAACATTGCCAATAGTGATCGCATGTGATTTCCATTTGTCCTTTGCCTTCAGTGGTTGCTCATGTTGATCATCACTAACCCTTGGATTAGGGCAATTATTAGCATAATTCCCCATTTCCTTGCACTTGAAGCATTGAAGTGTTGGCGGTGCGTTCTCTGCAGTGTTTGCTTTATTCACATCATTAGAAACCCTTTTTCCATTACTTCGACACTCAGCTGCTCGATGACATTCTTTTCCACACTTAAAACATTTTCTAGTCCCTTTAAGACAATCTCCACCATGCTTCTTTCCACACTTTGTGCATAAGGAAACATTCATCTTCTTTTCACCATTATTCTGAGATTTCTCCTTGAAATCCATCTTTCGTTTCTTGTCAAAACCATGAGATGGATATGTAACACCAACTTCCATTTCTACCTTGATAGCACAACGCACAATTTCTTCATAGCTACTGAAGTCTCTTATAGCTAATGCCCTTCGAAGACTTGGTTTTAAGCCACTGAAAAATCGATCAACTTTACTTTCAGGTTGGATGATAATTCTAGAAGCATACCTTGCAAGTCTTGTAAAATTTGCTTCATAGGTACCAACAGATTCATCGTCCCTTTGCTTCAGTTCAAGAAACTCTTTCTCCATCTTTGTTCGAAGAATACGAGGGAAGTACTTACTGAAAAACAAGTTCTTGAACTCGTCCCATTCCATGGACTCAATTTCATCTCTTGGCCTCGTATTCTTGATAAGATTCCACCATTGATCAGCTTCACCTTCCAAACGATATACTGCTAAGATGACTTTATCATGATCCGAACATTGAAGAACTGAAAATATCTTTTCAGTAGTACTGATCCATTGTTCAGCCACAAGTGGATCAGAAGACCCACTGAAAGAAGGTGGACGTTGCCTCATGAAGGACTCAATAGAATATTGTTCCCTTCTCTGCTCATTTGGAAGTCCAGAATGATTCATAGCTTGTGTAAGTATAGCAATAAGATTTTGCACTCCATCTCCCATAACATTTGTTTGTTCAGGAGGGCAATCATTGCATTGTCCATTGCATTGATCAACACGGTTCCTTCGGGTTCCAGCCATCATCTAAAACCCAAAAAGAATAGTGTGAGAGGCAAAAATCATGCTAGGGAAAACAACATAATAAAGGGGGAGTACCTTCAATATCCAACATCTTAGGTTTAATTCTATGATCGTTAGCGTAATTCTATTACTATAACCTATACGTATACTTATCCCTAGGGACATCCCTAGACATACCTTAGAAATATCTCTAGGGATCTCACTAACGTTTTCGCATCCTAGTTTCCAAAGGTTGACTAAACCTTTCCTCTGATACCAACTGTAGAGACCCGTATCCTGACGTACATTGACATTACATTACTTTTGCGGAATACTTAGTACATAACAAAAACACACACTAATGGATCGTAATAGTTTAGTGTCTTTGGAAACTCGGAACGTAGTCTTCTAATCGTGGTGAAAGATCTTCAATATCTCCCATAAAGATCTTCCCTTTTTTTTACCTAAAACCTTTCTTTATATCCTGGGGAAAAGAAAACATAAAAGGGTGAGCTCAAATGCTCAGTAAGGGTATACAAAAGAAAAATCAATCACATCATATTCATAAGAACATAACTTTTTGGAAATCTTAACCTGCAAAAGAGAGCATAATATCTTAACATGGAACAAATCATAGAAGTGAAAATGAAATCCCCATAATCATAACATAAAACTTGAAACTTTGTGGCATTCACACATAATCATGGAAAATCATTTCTTGTTAGTCATGACTCATTGCCAAGACTATCTTAGTGGACAAAGTCCCTTTCTGAACCGAGTTCACTCCTCGTTTCAGTCCTGTATCATTGAACCGAAATAACCTTCCGTTCCAGCCATGTCTATCTCATGAGATAAAAAAATCATTACCCAATGCATTGGAGGGAGATATAGGTCCCACCCATCTTATAATGAATCCTTTCTTATGTGTGCCACATAATCATAAAACATACATCATCGCATAACACATATAACAAAAATGGGATTCTTGAAACATCATGACATCATAAATCAATTCATATATGATAAAGGAATTCATAAAGATAATTCACAACATAGTCAAACCAATGTAAAAATATGGATAGAAACAGAACCCTTTATTATCTTAGATAGAAAATAATTTTGATAAAACACTTGAATTGAATTCTTGAGGAAAATATCCTTTCTTCTTCAAAAACATTTTTCCTTTCATAACATGTCATACAACTTTAAAATAAAAGAAGTTGATTAAAAATAAACTTGAAAACTTGTAAAGGAAGCTTCTTTGAAGTAATGTTTTAAAAATTCATTCATGCCGTATAAGTTAAAAAAAACATTCTTCGTACTTTTGTCGGAAAAGTCAAAAAGTACCTCGTACGGAAAAACGACAAAAGATTCCTTTCATATTCTTTACTAAAAACTCACCTAAGGGTAAAATTGGATTTAAACTATTTCAAGTGGATGGAAACAATATTTCATATTGAGGGAACATGGATGTGGATGATAAAATACACCCCAGTAAATACTTACGAATAAACAATCTCGGAAAAAAATGAGATTGTGATATTTCCCTTACCTTAGGTCCGACTTGCTTTGTAAGTGTCCAAACCTCCTGTATAATGATTTAAATAATGTTATTGACTTATTCCAGAATCATATTCATTGTTATGATATCATATATGGTTCACTTATGACATTATATTACCCGTTATTTTGTAAATTCCATGTTAAAGAAGTGTTTTGGGTAAAATCGTTTCATTTATCTTAGGTGTTTTGACTTGTTGTTCTTGACATCATTATTACTTATATCATGCTTTACTTACTTCCAGAATATAAAATATGATTTATATATCATATATATTCAGTATATATATATATATATAATAGATAGATAAATAAAATGAAAAACACCGTTCATGGAGACGGTAGTCCGTACGTACGCATGAACGCTGTTTTACTTTCCTTATTGTCTTGAAATGGAAGTATGTAGATGACATACATATATATATATATATATACATAAATCCAGTAGCTTAATAATGTCATAAATTTCATTATTATTTCTTATATATACTTTATAATCATTCTTAAATGGTTAACATGGAGAATGAATCTCATCGCGTCGTGGAGACGGTAGTCCGTACGTACGCACGAGCGATGATATCATTTCCATAAATATTGAACTGAATTGGAGTGGATTATACAATATATAAGAATAAATATGATGTTGTAATAACTATGTATAGTTATTCTTTACACCATTATACCCATCCATGTAAGGTGGTGGTGGAAAATAGATTACACCACGGCGTGGAGACGGTATTCCGTACGTACACACGCGCGGTGATTTCTTTTTCCGTAGGATGGATAGATGGTGAAATAGGGTTGTTTCATACTTATAATAACATATCAGTATATGAGTGATACTGATGTTATTACTTCATAATGAAACAACCTAATAAGAATAAGTGGAAGAAGAAATAAAGATGAAAGAATTGGTAACGGTAATTACCTCTTCTTTGAAGTGCCTCTTTGAGACCTCCTCTTAGGGCACTAAAATTGGTCTTTGAGGAAGACCAGAACCTCTAGGATGTTGCTAGGGAAGTGGAGAGGATAAATTGGCAGGGGTTGGCCGAGCTTGAGATCTCAAATTGGTGTGATGAGGAGGGGGAGGAGGTGTCCTTTTATAGGGGAGGAGAGGGGTACCTTAGGAATTCTTAAAAATATTAATTTATAATAAAACTAACCCCACTTAAAAACCTCCAAAAATGACACATATTCGAAGCTTAGATGAGATAGGGTTGTAATCTCATCAACCAATCAAATTTAGACATGTTTGGATCTTATTTTAAACCTTATCAATTAGATTTAACTCTAAGTTAAATAATTTAACTTTTACCGTGTCTTTTTGTTTTCTTTCACTATATGGTTAATACACTTACTATAACATGTCAAACGAACCACAAATTGTTTATTATTAATATATATATCCTTATCTAAGTCATTTGGACGAACCTTAGATTTTTAGGAATAAAATAACAATTAATAATATAATATTTGATTTAAAAACTATTTTGTGTCAATTTTGACACTATTTGATATATGATTTTTGTGAAAGTTATAAAAGAATTAAATGTTCGAAACAAGTTGATTAAATAAACATTAATATATCATAGTAACCTAGAAAATTAGTGTAATTCATAAAAATTCTCAAATTACATTTATTTTGGTGTTTATAACATCAATTATGTCAATATTTCATAAATATGATAATTACTGCATCATCTTTGTGTCATAAATTAATTAAATTATTTGATGTCTAAAAATTACAAATAAAATACAATTATGTAGGAAATCTTTTTAGCTTTTTAATGAATATTTATAGTCGAATTTATCTTATGTATAACCCCATATTAAAAATGATTTACTTATTAAACGTTGATTTTAACTATTTTAACCCTTCTTTAAATAAATTAATAATAAATGTCCTAATCTAATCCAAGTGGGCCTAAATGGTCATATTTTATTCCTAAGTCTGTTTTTGGTCGAATTACACTTGTCCAATAGAATTAGGACATGTGTTAGGGTAATATTAATATCATATTTACCCTTAGTTACCCTATTTACTATTAACCGCGGTAAAAATAGTAAAAAGTTACTATTCACCAAAAAATTATTTTTATCTCATTGAACCACATTTTACTTACTGACATCAACCGTGCCTGTCGGATTTTTGAAATTCCATTCACAGAAGCGGTAAAATTATGTTTTATGCAAAATTCAGTTTTTTAACCTACCACTTAGTGGTTTCACTATTCATCAAAAATTGAAAGTTTTCAGAAAAATACCAAAATTTCACCCTAGGCTAATTTCGATATTCTGAGTCCAAAAATGAAGTCCATTTTGAAAAATAAAATTTATAAAATTTCAAAAAGTGATTATTACTATTCATAACGGCTAGTTTTAATAGCATATTGTTGTTTAGTGAAACTCGGTATTGCGTACGACGCAAGCTATCGAGGAAGGTCGCGATTGCGTGTAAAGCAAGCCAAGCAAGTGTTGTGTAGAAAAAGATTCCTTTGATGATTTATATAACATAAAAGTCTTGGGTGTTACAACACAAATAGAAAATTAATGTTTTATACTATCATAATTAGGGTGGATGTAACCTTCACCTAATAGAATGGATGGTTAATAGAAATTTTCAATGATGTTTTTTTTAGTAATCTAATTTAAAAATTACAACATGCGTTAAAAGTACTTAGAGTACTACAATCGATGTGTAATTGAAAATAATCCGCAATATATTATTTTTAATAACCCCCACCATAGTTTCCTAGATAAGATGCCTTGCTTCATTAATTTGGTATCAATATAATGAATCAAATATCTAAGGATTGAATTTTTTAGTAGCATTGGAAAACTGGATACATAAATATTTTTAACACTATAAGATGAAATGAAATAAAACATTTCAACATCTTTAGAATCACAAAATATCTCCTATTTAATCCCTATAAGTCAGTAATAATATTATTCATTACATACTGAGGGAAAATAAAAATAATAAATGGGTTATATTAGTTGATAAGTAAGGGTAATTAGTACAATGGAAGCATATGCAAAAAGACTAGGTGAATAACAAAATGTATACATACCATTAAAACATAATCCAGGGATTAAAATGGTAGGAATTAAAAATTGTTAATTTCATAATTAAACATAACCATGGATATTATACAAGTCAAATATGCACATAGAAAAAATTAATATCTTCATAATTAGGGAATTCAAAATGTCGAACATCTTAATCATAACATCAAGGTCTCGATCAAGACACCATAGAGAATGGGTAAAAACCCAAGTTAGATTGTATCATGAGACCTACCAACAGATTGAAGAGTTATAGTGGCCCCCACCCATCACATACAATTTCTAATAAAATCCTCCTATGAAGTGGGATAAACAAAATCGACACATACATTCATATTTAAAATAACAAATTAAATGTAATTAACTTTCCCCAATAAGTATTCATAACCAATAACCATTCAGAGTAATTTGGTGAATGGAATTATGATTGTACAACTATATTAAAACAAATCATATACTATTCAATTAAATATTGTAAAATATATCATAAAAGACTAATCCAGATTACACATGATAATAAAAATAGTGTGTAAATAGATGGAAATACTCCTATAAAATCATCAAGTAATACTTGTGAGAAATACTCTTTTATCTTAAAAAGAAGTGTTATTTTGGGAAAATCATTTCATAAAACTAAAATAGAACTAATATATTTATATCTTAATAAAATATGTTATTTTATATAAATAATGGAATCTTAAACCATATTATGGGTGATGCATGAAATTCGGTAAGAAATCCAGACGTTCCCTTTAATCAGGCTTGCGTATCATTAAAAATTGAAAAAGATGATATTAAAAAACGTAACACCACAAAAAATTAATAAGTATTATGATTGGTAAACATATATAGAACATTCAAAAAGATTAATTTATGAATAAATAATACAAATTAATAATTTCTCATATTTTATTTATAGAAATTGATTGTCCCAAAATATAATGGATGTACTGGTAGAAATCCTTATGTTGTCTCTGAATGTGTTCTCCACTGGACCTTAACATCCTAGATAATGAAATTAAATAAATAAATAAATTAAATAAATAATTTATATACATATATCTTATTCAATACATTTTTATTAATTTCATCCATGTACATATTTATTAATTATAATATTAAATTTCGTCATTTTGAAGAGTTATTTTCCTTGATTTAATTATTATTTTGTCCTGATTATATGTAATGATGTTCATGTAAAATGAGTATAATTATCACAAATTTTAATTTAATGTTATTAATGAACAATATTAAGGCTAATTGGTGTTTTTTTCACAAATGTGTATAAATAATTTGAAAAAATATTAATGATAACCGTTTAGATCAATTTTTGTTGTTTTTTATTACAATGAACCGGTTTGTTTCTATTATTTAATATCATGTCTATATAATGATTGTAGAACATTGAATAAGATATTATAAATATTTTATAATTTGGTTCAACCCTAAAAATGGTATCATGACCTGCCTTGAATTTAATATTTAATAACCAAACATCATTATCCACAAAGGTTATAAATCGATACTCCCTAGATGATAAATTCTTTATTAAAATAAAATAGAGAGAAAAGTGATATATGATCAATATTACATTATAATGATATAATTATAGTGTATATATTATCTAAGAGATATAATTATCATTTAGACAGAGGAGGTGAGGAGAAAATAATAAAATAAAATAAATTTAAAAGAAATTAAATGAAATAGGTAGAGGATTTTCCTCTCAAATTAACCTCCTTATGGGACGAGTTTTATTATCTTTTGGAAAGACCAGGATCTCATATAAGATGATTGAGATTAGGAAAGAGGATTTGAGAAGAACATTGACAAGATTCAGTGTAACACCCTGAGTTTTTATGGACCTATTTTTTCGAATAAATTTATGTTTTAATATATGTCTTGCAATGAAGTAAGTTATAGATTCATTTCACACAGAACTAAATTGGTGTACATTACAAACATCATTGAATTGGTATATTATGCACACAATATTGAGTTTTTGTACGATACAAACAACACTGAGTTTCATTGAAATATCTAACTTTTACAATAATTATTTAAATTATATAATTATAACCTAGAAGATAATCACTGTAATATGAATAATAATATCTAATTTTCAGATATTTTTTATAATTTTTTATATCAATAATACATATTGATAATAAAGTATATTATTTTTGGAAAATTCCTTTTTATGTTTAAAAACATCGTTTTCTCATATGAACTGATTCTAATAATGAAATTAAATTTAGATACATTTGGATATGTAATTTTTTCAAATAAGCATAATTTTTTAATTAATAATGTTTAATTTATACACGCATGAATTTTTGGGATTTTTCCGAGGAAATACATTTTTTATGAATAGTGAAGAATAATGATTTTTTGTGAAAAACTACTTTTTTTCTAATTATGTATTAATTTTAAATGATATTATATATAATTTAAAGGTAGAATTAGGTTCATATTACATATATTAATACAATTTAATTTATAAGAATAAATTTCACTTTGAAACTGAATATAAAATCATAACAAACATTTGAACATTTCATACATTAAACCCCCATTTTTCATCTCATTTAAGAACTATCAGTAATAATAATTTTTCCTCTTTTGTGATTGGAATATGTAGAATCTTACCTACACTATTCAATTTTTTCTAATATATTGTGTCTAATAATATCATGGGAATTTTTTTTCCGAAAATATTAGTAAAATTGATTTAAATTAATCACAATAGTTATAGCCAAATAAAGGTTTATTTGGACTAAATCATATAATTAATGGCCCGAATTAACTAGAAGCATATAAAATAACTATTTTATGACCATAGTTAGTATATAATCATTTAATTATTGAGTTTTGTTAGTTTGGTAAGACTTTTTTTGGTAGAAAAATTTTCACTCCTAATTTGTTACCAAAAATTCCTTATGAGACATTTTCCTTCACTATAAAAGGCCACAATCTCCACCCTTTACTCAGAACTCTAAAACTTTTTATGTTCCTCCATGATCTTCCCAATTATCCTAATACATGTACCCCTTTTATATTGAATCCTCTAATTGGGTAGAAATCATTTAAATGATTTATTTTGGGACAAACAAAAGGAGTTACCCAAATAAGAGGTAACACCTTCTCTCGAGATCCTATCCTTTATTTTCTTTATCCACTCCTCCACATTTTTTATTCCCTTATTGTGTGGAAATACCAATATAATACATATTCTAGTATTTTTTATGAAACGGGTCTGAACTACACTTATACATACCTACATCTTATGGAAGTTGATCATACTGTTTCTATATAAGGCGAACAACTACCTTATTAAGCAATGATTGTTCAGTTATCCTTTACAACCAATAATAGTATCCATTTTGATTGAAAATATATTTATATATGTATTATATTATATTTTGTATATATTTTATCTTATTTATTTCTTTTATAGAACACATATTTTTACCTTCAATTTGGTGTTAATACGATAATCTCATTTGAGGACGTGTAGACTACCACCCATCAAAGCTATTTGATTCATTCACAGAACACATAGAAATATTAAGAAGGGATTAATGAACTTATATGATATATATATATAAGATATATTAATCATACTTTAATAATGATAAATATATATAAATACATATATATATATATATACATATTTCACTAACATACATTATTTCAATACCATAATAAAAACAGAAATATCGTTCTTGCATATGTATGGCTTACCGTCTCTATGAACGATGTATTACATCTCATACATATATATGATATAAGTTATTATAATATGAATATAACTGAGATACATAATATTTATATCATGAGATATTGTATGGCATCATGATATAAGTATAATGACCAATGATATAACAAATTAATACACATGTGAAGAACAAAGTAAATATTACCCTAAGTTAAACCTTAATATAGGATCGTTAAAAATTTTGCAATATTACATTATAATGAAACAATATATGGTAATATATATAAAACATTTATTCTTTAAATACTAATAATAAAATTATATTTGTAATACAAGAATCTTGTACATGAATGGAGAGAGTCAAGACACAATGTTAGGGGATTTTATCTCACTCTTAATTTCAATGAGGTATAATCATTATTAGCCACTTTTTATTTTGTATGGTTTATGTACTGACAATGATTTTATTATATGTATATTTTATTTAGAATTGTATTTATTCATGTTCCCATTTTTTGATCCTTCATCAATGGGGTTTATATTTCAAAAGTTACTGAATCGGTAAAACAGTTTTTTCTCAATTTTCCTTCATTGAGGTTCATATTTTGTTATGAACCTAAACACTTCTTTGAGGTGAATAAAATATGAATTTAATTGTTATTTCATGAATATAATTATTTTTGAGATATATTAATTTTCATGTAAATTTTTTTTAATGGACTGTATGATCCAGTGTTACCGATTTATAATAGTTTATTGAGAAAATATCATCACGTTCCGAGATTGATTATTATATTTTTTCCCATGATGAAATACTATGATATCACTCTCAATAATATTCATGATATTACTTATCCTGTATTATTTCAAGGCATAATCCTTTATTAGTACCATATTCTTCTCGTGGGTACATAAGATAGTTAAGAATGTGTTTTTATGAAAACTCGTATTTACCCATTCATCAGTAAAAAATATATGTTTTCTAAAAAGGGATTCCAATAATATTATAACATTATAATATATTATTTTAAATTACATTTTACCATTTTTTTCTATTAAAAATCTCTTCATTGTAATATTCTTGTAACATTACAAACAATGCATTATTTTTCTCCATTCTACTATGAAAAAGGAATGTTAATTTATTACATTTTAAGACATTTACCGATTTATCCAGCATCATTCCATTAAAGATTAATTTTAATTAAAAAAATGATAATCATTAATAAATTATTTCAATAGTAAATTATTAGGTAAATTATTTTCAAAATTGGTTCAGGTATTCCTTATATTCATTCTAGGTATTTTGTAAGAAAATTATTTTTAAATTATTTAATGTATTTAAATGCTTCTTTCAAAGAAGAAAGGATATTTTAATCAGAATTGTTTTTGATAGATATTTTAATAATATTTCCCATACATGATGAAATACATGGATGTTACTCATGGAGTTTTTAGGAAATTCTCTAAATGTTACATTCATATCCTATCTATGAATGTGTCACAATTAATGTCATGGTCTTTTTGAAATCTGTTACTCTTTCAATGGTTATATGATTATGAAATATGTTTATATTTCATGGGTTATGCTTTAATGGAATGGTTAGGAATCCAATATCTTCTCCCCAGTTTATGATGTTATGAACTATTAATGATACCCATTTCCATTTATGGGTCAGGATTTTATGTTTTTAAGACCTATATATTTTTATGGGTCATAATACGATGAATCTATTATTTTCTTGTGGAACATGTACGAATGATTTTACTATGAGATGGGTCATGACTACATCTATCTCCATTTCATTGTGTAATGATATATATATATGAGCTTAAAAAATACATAGGTTGTATCCCATGGCCAATAGAGAAGACGATTTTTTTGGTTGTTGCCTAAAACCAAAGAGAAAGAGGGTGTACAGGTTGTTACCCAAGCCTAAATGAAAGAGGGTATACAAGTAGTATCCCAAGCACAAAAACAAGAAAGTTCATGGTTAATATCCATAGAAAAATGAAAGTGGGTATATGGGTTGGTACCCCATGTCCAAAGTAGGTGCATAGGTCGTAGCACAATACTGACATGTTAGAATGGTCTTAGTTGGTATTCATGACCTAAAAGTTTATATTCTTATATATATTCCTCAAATCATTTGACTTATTACTTAGTGATGATTTTATGGAACCTGATGTTTATTTCATTATGATTCGGGGCTTATAAACTCTAATGTATAATATCCTATCTCATATTTATGACCTTTTATATGTAGGGTGTGGTCACCTAATTTTATGATTGTATTATCATAATATTATGTTCATGTTTATGATTAAATTACTCCCTTTATTTCCCTTTCTGATAATCTTAGATAACTCCTTTCATTTGTTTCAATTAGACAGGTTTTGAAGAAAGTTTTTTGGTAGACGTGTTAGTGGTTTAGTCATTTATAGGTGTTGTTGATAATCTTTCACCAAGATAAAATAGATTGCTTCCATGTTCTGAAAGACATTAAACTATTACAATCCTTGGGAATGTATTTTTTAAATGCACTTAATATTTATCTAAAATGATGTAATATCCATGTTTGTCATAATTGGGTCACTATAGATGGTATCGAAGGAAATATTAGTAAACCATTGGAAACTATGATTAAAAAACATAGTAGTATCCCTAGGATTGTTTCAAATTATATGTATAGGGACATATCTAAGGATAATTATAAGGATGAGTAATGTTTTAGGAAAACCTCGTTGAATTTTTGGAAATGATATAGTGAGTGGATTCATAAAAATATATCCATGTCTAGATACTGGGAGTGGATGTGACTCTGGATTAGATATATATATGGATAAAAACTCTGATAGGATATTTCAAGCTTGACTGAGGGTAATCTGGTACATGACAATGGGCATTGCTGCACACCTAGTTTGACACTTCCTGGGGATATTATTTTTGAATTAACATATTCTTCAGAAACCATCATGAAGTATTAAGAATATTGTTAGATATGAATAACTTATGATAAAAATAATGTGTCCTAGATTATGGATTGTGTCATGATTTAGACATCGTATAAGTAATTATTTTCATGGCTGTGTTGTTTTCTTCTATGACTAGTATTTCTTAAATTATTTTTATGGTTTTAGTGAGTGCGATGAACCAGAAGGAATATGATTAATGAGGAATGTGATGTAAGATTTTCTAATGAATAGTCAGATGGTATGATTTGTGGATAGAAAGATATTGTTATTATACTGAATCATCTATCGTGGTATAATATAAACAATTTTAGTTTTGGTAATTTTTATAATCGGTAGAATAAGAGGAAGACGCACATTCATGGAAAGGAATATAGAGGAGATATGATTCATCTTCGTTCATGTCAAGAATTAGGGATGAATAACCTATAAGAATACTTAAAATAAAGGTGAAGATGTTATTTGTCTATGAAAATGGGTTATAAAGATGATGAGTTTCTAGGATGTTCAATTTTTTATCTATGGAGAACATCGGAATTACCCAACAAAATGACCAGAGTTAAGGATTTATTTATAAAACAAGTAAGGACCTCTTACATTCCAAACAATAAAGTAAAAGGATTGATGTATTTATCAATTTCAATTCAATAATTAAGAATGGTTAATTATGTATGTATTATTCAATTTATGTTTTATCAATGGATTTTAAAGAATATTTTTAATGGTCACAGGGGACAAGAAAAGTGATTTCATGGGAAAGTGATATTTATATTCGGGGAATGTAATCCTTAATTAGTGCACAATCCCATGATAAAAACGTTTTTTAAATTATATTCTAGATTTGACTATATAAATTGGATGGTTCATATTTCCCTTGAACAAATTATTGATAAAATGATTAATGTCATCATGGATTAAGTTTACTACTTCTTGGATTTATGTATCTATCTAGTAATTATTGGAATAAGGAATAATACATGTTTTCCCAAATAATTATTCTTAATTCAGGTTATTACCACGATTCAAGAGAATATATGATGATGTTATTCACATGATAGGAATGTGACAACAAAGAGATAATTTGTCATATACAATGTAATCCTTGTTAAGCTAATTTCATGACTCTCTTTCTAATGTTTTGTATTTTCCCATTTGTGAAGGGTTATAAGGTTAACAATTCATGAACAGTTTAATGTAATCTTCAGGGGAATTATTTTGTGCACTGATTCTGTGTTGAAATTATTGGCTTAATTTCTAATCATTGATTAATCTTATTTCATGGATTTCCACCTTTTATATTTTTTTGAGATGGACATAATGTATGTTGGGTGACAACTAATCATGTATGGTAAGTTCGTGGGTCTCGAACCAATAACCGAAGAACGATAAGTGTTTCATACCTACCCCTAGATTACACGATGTCCTTGTGAGTTTTTATTTATCTATAATGAATGAAAATTTATGATTAAATAATAATGTAACATTAAATATAATAATTCATATTCCAATTTTAAGTGACAAATATTTAGACTTTTTATTCTTTTGTGGCCCTTAAGTTCTATTAAAGGAATTTTTTATGCTATGTTCATCAATTATAAATTATAAATATTCAATTACAGAGGTAATATATATATTAGTAAATTTTGAATGAAGAACCAAATAATGGAATTTGTTTTATAGAAATTTGTCAAAATTTAATCAACATTTTTAATGTGATTATATAAATTGTTGTTTTAGTACCTTAAATTATGTTGAACCAATGGATTCTCGAATCATCAACGATTATTAAATTATAGGCCCTCAAATTTCCTTTTATAATTCACTTATTTTTGATTATTGATGGAAATCACACTGTATAAATATTTATGCTTTTCTTCCATGTCCAATCTCCAATCTCATCCTATGTTCTCAAATTGGGAAACCTAGTTATATGTTACTTTGGGTAATGGTTATGTTCAAAATATACCTTTTTAAGGGATGTTTTACTATACATTTTTATGATTTGGGTTTCTATGAATTAAAACATCATGTAATAAACAATTGATAACACGGACGAATTTCAATGCCAAAATTTATTTTAAGGGGGTAGAATTTGACACCCCGAGTTCTTATAGACCTGTTTTTATAATAAATTTAAATTTTAATGTATATCTTACAATGAAAAATGACAAATATTCATTTCCCATGGAACTAATTCAATATATGTGCCATGAAAAACCAACTTGTTGTCTGAAGCACACAACACCGGGTTGGCTTATGATACATACAACACTGAGTTTCTACAAAATATATATATAGTTTAAAACATACATTTGTCTAATTAATTATTAATGATAATTGATATTATAAATATTTTCTAAGATCACATTATATGAAATTTTCATATATTAATATATTGTAATTAATTAGAATAAATTTAACTTTGAAAATTAATATAAAGTCATAACAATGATTTGAACATTTCCTACTTTAAAACCTCGTTATTTTGTCCAATTTTCATGATTAACACTAATCTTAATCTTTCTAATTCTATGATTTCAATTTCAAAAATCTGAATTACATTATAGTATTTAGTATAATATTTCGATTCTAATAATACCATGTTAACATTTGACCAAAATGATTATTAAATGTGATTAAAATTAAACAAAATAGTTTAAGCCAAATTTAGCATAATTAGGGACTAAACCATTAAATTAAGGTCCCAAATGACTAAGAATCATGTATAAAATTATTTTTATGTTCATAGTTACACCATAAAGAATACCTTATTGAGTTTGTTTGGTTTTATAACACTTTTGAATGGTAATAACATGGTCACTCCATATTTGATTCATAAAATTACATGTTAGTCTTTTCCCTTCCATATAAAAGGCCCCCGCCTCTACCCTTTCCACACACCACTCCAACATTTTATCTTTATCGATGATCTTCAAAATTATCCTACCAAAAATAATCCCTTATAATTTGAATTCTACCTTTCTATAGAAATAATCTCAAGGAAGCCTTTAGGCATATACCAAAATGAGTTACCTGATTAAGAGGTAACTTCTTCTCTCAAGCTCCATTATTTTATTTTCCTTATCTACCATATCCACTATTTTTATTACATTATTGTGTGGAAAAACAAGTATCCTCTATATACTAGTTTATTTTTATGTTAAGGGTATTACCTACACTTACACACACCCCCATTAGATGGATATTGAACATACTATATATGTGTATGGCGAATTACTACCTCACGAAACAATGATTGTTCATTTCTCATTTACCACCAATCCCAGAGGCCATTATAATGAACACATTATTTATAAATGAAATATATTTTTTATGTATTTATTTTTCCATATTACTTTTACTGAACACATATTTTTTCCTTCCATTTGGAGTTAGTATGATAATCATGATTGAGAATGTGTGGATTGTCACCCCTTTAAAGCGATGTGATCCGATCACACACCATATAGAATGCTCTAAGAATGTGTTTAACGAACTATTTATGAAAAATATGATATATTAATGATACAATAATAATTATATATATAAACATATACATATATATACATAACTAATTTATATTATTTCTTTCAGTGCTACTCTAAAATAGAAACAACATTCATGCATACGTACAACTTATTGTCTCCATTAACGATGTATTCAATTTCGAAATTATATGTGATATAAATTAAAATAATATTAATTTACTCAGAATACCTGAAATTTATATCATATAATATATTATGGAATCATGAAATGAGTATAAATACCAACTATATAACATGTCAAGACACATGTAAAGAACAAAGCGTATATTACTCGACATGAAACATTAATATTGGAAATATAAAATTGGGTAATAAAAGGTTATAATAAAACCATATAAGTAAATATATATAAGAATATTCTTTTTTAAAATACTTATAATAAAACTATAATTATTATACATGAAGATTTTATTAGTATGAAGAGAGTAAAGACACAAGGTATGCAGATTTCATCTCACTTTTAATTTTAGTAAGATATAAGATATGTTATCCTCTATTTACATTTTTGTGCTTTATGTAATTCCCATTATTGTATTATATCTATGTTTTACATAATATTTTGTGTACTAACATTCCCATTTTATGATTCTTATTCCATGGTGCTTAGCATTCAAAAGTAACCAAACAGGCAAAACAATTTTGATTCAATTTTTCCTTCAAGGAGATACATGTTTTGTTATGAACCTAAACCCTTATAAAAGGTTTAAATACTTCTATTTTACATGTTATATCATGAATCAACATAATATAATGATATATTATGCTTGATGTAATTTCTTTTTCTTTACATGGAGTGTATGATCCTCTGCTACCGATTTATAAGAGTTTATTGAGACAATCTCATCGCTTTTAGAGATTTTTTATTTCCATGTATACATTGATGAAATATAATGATCATATATCAATAATACTCTTGATTTTACTTATTATCATTTATTTCAGGATATAATCACATGTTAGTATGATATTCTACTATGTGGTACACAATATAGTTAAGAAATTGTTTTTAGGAAATCTTGACTTTACCATTTCTTCGGCCCAAAATCTATGTTTTCATAAAAGGGATTCCAAATAATATTATACCATTTTCCTACAAACTTTTTAATTTTTTTTACTATTTTTTGTATTTTAAAAATCTATTCAAGTGAATATTTTTATCATATTCTGAGCAAGGAATTCCATATGACTTTTTTCCAATCAATAGGATGGTTCTTTTTTTTACTTTGTACGACATGTATAGAATTAACCACTATCATGGCATTGAATTGATTTAATTTTCTAACAAGGATTTTTCAATGAATAATGGATATTTTCATCAATAAATATTTTTAAAAGATATTTAAAAAATATATTCCATATAAGATGAAATCCATTTATGCTACTCATCCTATTTTATGAAATTCTGTAATGGTTTCATTCTTATCATTTCTATGAATGAGACATTTAAAAAGTTATGGTCCTTTTGAAACCTTTTTATCATTCCTGGGTTATAAGTTTTTGAAATCCATTTCACATTCACGTTTTACACTTTGATGAAATTGTTATAAAACCTACCAATTTTCCATAGGTTAGGATGTGATCAAATGTTAATGAAACCCATATTATTTTATGGGCCATGATTTGTTTTTTATAAGACCTATATCTTTTTATGAGTCATGATATGAAAAATGTTTTATATAATATGGCACATGTGATAATGATTTTAATTTGAGATGGGTGGGACCGATATCTCCCTCAAATGCACCGGGTTATGATATTTTGTATATGACCATAAAGGGTACATGAGTTGTTGGATGAGCTCCAAAAAGAACAATGGTGTTTGGGTTGTTTCCCGAGACCAAAAAAACAGGGTGTAAGATTTTTTTCCAAGCCTAAATGAATGAAGGTACATAGGTAGTTGCCAAATCCTAAAAAGATGAAGGTATATGGTGTTAATCCCAATAATAAAATAAATTGCATACATGGTTTGGTATCCCAATACCAATGTTGGTATATGAAACACATCCTAATCCTCACATGTTATAAATGTATTGGTAGTTTTCCCTGACATAAAAGTTACTCTTCTTATAAGTACGCAATAAATACAATATCTTATTCCTTAGTTATGATTTCAAGGAACATGATTCTTATTTCCTTATGATTCATGTCTAATTAATTTCCAATCCTTATCCCATTGCTCATGTTTAATACCATTGATATGCATGGAATGATCTCCAAATTTTATGATCACATTATCATGGTACTATGTTCATGTTTATGTTTAAATGTATCCCTTGTTTAATATTACTGAACATCCAAGATCACCACATTATTATATTTCCATTCTCCAGGTTATGATGAATGTTTTTAGGTATAATTTATAATGGTGTAGATCATTATGGGAGATGTTTAATATCTTTCTCTAGGAGAGAATATTTTGATTCCATGTTTCCAAAGATACTAAACTATTATGGTCCATAGGAATTTATTTCTGAAATTTTATAAATATTCTACTAAAATGATATAATATACATTTATTTTAATCATGTGTTGCTATATTAAGGTCTAAGAGGATTGAAGATATCATGGGTTGTTTTTATAGTGGAGGATATTATTGATTTCTGATTATTCTTTTCATTATTTTTTATATTTTTCAAGACAACCAATATTATTGATTATTGTAAATAAATATATTAATAACTGAATATGAGTTCGAAAAAAGAATTCTTACATCACACATGTCTCAAAAAAATTATATTTATCTTATGATGTGTTTATACTACAAACTACTATAATTTCTTATTCAATAAAAAATAATGTATTTCAAAAAAAATCCATAAATTCACCTTAATCATTTTTCAACCAATAGAATAAAAAAATTAAACTATATTTTATGAAAGTTATTTTATATATATTGAAAATTTATTTTTTTATTAAAATCATTATTTACCCAAAAAAAATACTATTTTGAATTTATAACATATTTTATAATGCCTTCAAAAACTAACAGAGGTCTCATAAAAATATACCATAATCAAAAGACCAAATAATATTGACTAATGAATATTTTTTATGAATATTAAATTTCTTTTGAATAATTTAATTAATTATAATATTTTAATAAATATTTATGAATTAAAAAAATACGAACACTTAAATATTAATATTTAAGATCATCTCATACTTTTATTATGAAATAACTATATCATACATTCATTAATGAGATGCCTAAATTTAATTTATAATTTTATTGGTGAATTTACTATTCATTAGGCTGATTTACTACATACAATGTTCATATTTCATATCCAAATGAAATGTTATTATTTAATCAGTATAGGTTCATTAATGTCTATAAATACCTATTTTTTATTTATTCTTCATTTACAATCATTTTATTCTGTTATCTATGTAGTTTTATATGATTCATACTATATAAAATAATCTTAAGAAGGGAAATTTCGTTGATATAGATTTGGTTCATTATATTATCCCCTACTACAAAAATTTAATCCTCAAAATTTCCAACATGTCATCTAAAAATAATTTATGTGTAGTTCTTCACAGTAAGCTCCTTAGGCTCCCACAGAACCTCTTTAATTTTATGATTTTACCAACGTACCTTTTTCAATCGACGCTTATGATTCCTCAACACCTATTAATTAGTGTCCAAAATCTATATAGGCTCTTCATATTAAGATAATTTTGGTTCCAATTCAATAATTTTTTAATTGAGTACATGTGTTGGGTTTGTCATGTACTTTCTCAACAATGTGGCATGGAACACACTTTGCACTTTCAAAAGCCTAGGTGGAATATCCAAATGATATTCCAAAACTCCCACTCTCCCAACATTTCAAAAGGACCAATGTACCAATGAATCAATTTCTTTATCTTTACAAATCCTTAAACACCATTTCATGGAGATACATTCAAGAAAACATGATCACCTACTCGAAATTCCATATCCATCATTCTATTATCAAAATAAATATTTTTCCCAATTTGAGCTGCTTTAATATGGGTTTGAATAGTATTTACCATTTCAATATTTTCCACTACAAGATCTCAGACTAGAACTTCATTTCAACAACATCATCCTAACATGTCGATGTACGATATCTCCGTTAATACAATGCTTCGTATGGGGCCATTTTAATTCTTTGATATAATAAAGTGTTGTTAGAAAACACCACTAAAGGTAAACATTGATCCCATATACCTAGAAATTAAAGTGAGCATGATCTCAACATGTATTCTAATGTATAGATCATCCTTTTAAGGTCCATTTAGTTTTATGATGATAATAACTACTCAAATGAACCTATGTGTCCTATTATTTATGGATAAATTCCAGAATTTTGATGTAAATCAAGGAGCAACATCCGAAATAATTGAGAGAGGTGATCCATGAAGTCTTATAACATAATTGGTATAATGTTGTACAAGGCACTCCAGTTTAAAATCCTCCATTATGGGGAGGAAATGTATAGATTTGGTATGTCGATCAACAATCACCCATATTTAATCATTCTTTCTAAGAGGTTTTTGTAATAAAGTGAATAATTACCTAGTAAATTAACCCCATTTCGATGTAGTCATAGGAATAGGTTGCATGAAACCTCATGGACAGTGTATTTAATCCTTTTCCAATTGATAGACTAAACATCCTGATACAAAATCAGAGATTTATCACTTCATATTATCCCACCAGAAGTTTTCCATCATATCATTATACATCTTCTTTTAACAAGGGTACTTAGAGAAATTAGAGATATGGCAATCATCCAATAATTTCGGTTTCATCTCGGGTATTTAGGTAACACATAACCACCTTCTAAATTTCTGAATTCCATTCTCACACATGAATTTTAAAAACTCCCCATAATTCAAAACAATGATTTTAATTTGAAGATAATTGTCATCACAATAAATACATTCAATTCTTTCCAGTAATAATGTTTGGGAAACTAGTTGAAAAATTAAGGGTGTTTTACCTTGCATGATAATTCTAATATCCTTCTTTTCAAGATCCATGTACATAGGACCCATTTCAATGCTCATATTGTTATGAACTCGATAATACATTTTTCTCAATGCATTTGCTACATTATTTTCCTTCCCTAGGTGATAGTGTATTGAACAATCACAATTCTTGAGTTGTTTGAACTATCTAATTTTACACATGCTGAGGTCTTTCTATGAGATGATATATTTTAAACTCTTACGATCCATATATATCTCACATATTTCACCATATAGGTAATTCCTTATTATCATTAGTGAAAATATTATTATGGATATCTCAAGATAATGAGTCAGATAGATCTGATCATGTGTGGTTTACTACATTAATTCATAGTCAATAAATATATCATTCTACATTAGGCCAAAACCAATTCCATTCATTGATGCATCACTATAAACCTAAAATCCACTATTTATCGATGATAGAGTCATGATTGTAGAATTTATAATGTCACGGGTCTGGATGCCACCTAACAGTGCTTCGAGCCCACTTGTCAATAATAGCTCTAGTGCATATCACAAAATTTCAGAAGTTGTTGACTCGTAGTTAGGCATACAGGTGACAGTGGTAAAACAATGCCCTCACTGGCAGAGTTTAACATGGATGAAAATATAAAAATTAAATAGTGTAAGAAGTAATAACATAATAGTAATAAATAGGGTAATATTGATAATAAAAATAACAAGATGTCATAGTATATAAAAGTTGATGCTCCATGTCACATGTTCTATGAATGCAAACAAAACTTCTTATTCTACAAAAATAAAAATATAATTACAAAAATTAAAAAAAGTAACAAATGAAACTTGGAAGAATCATATGAATCATCTTGTTCCCACTGTATCCTCCTCCTAAATTGAAATCGAGTACCTATAAAATGGAACTTTCCCTTACAGAAACATACAAAAATATAATCCATTTCAGGCCAAAAGCATAACCCAAACAGGGTCTGTAACTAAATCCTCGTAGAAAACCACCAAAGATCTTTGTGAATCTATTAGTAAAAATATATAATAATGTGTACAATAGTGAAGGCATTAAAAGAATAGATACTCAAAAGGGAATAGTCCAACATGTATAGGTTTCCATTTACCATCATTTAGGTTCATTAGTAATTAAATGAAATTAAATAATATAAGTCTTGGGATCCATCCATGGCCGGACAATCCCCGTACAAAAGTTAGAACATCGAATATCTCTATAGACCATCCTAACAAGTATAAAAGAATAATTAATATAATTTATTTCATTGTCTTTATATACGAATCGTAATTTATCCCACATAAATATTAAATTTAGATGTAAATTTCAACTCATGAAATATATACAACTTCCAATATATTTCATCCTTGGAATCCCTCATTTGATTCATGTTTTGTAGGAAATTTAAATAGAGTCTCCATGAGCCTGAACACTGCATTTTTGGATACTCCAAGCCATTAAATGAAAATACCAACTTTGAGTCAATCATTAGTCTTTTAACCGAGTACATCTTTCACCCACGGTATAAGGTGAAATAGGCACATGAGCTGGACCTGGACTTTTAACCTAAGGAAATAGATTTCTCCATTTTAGTTTCTACTTTATCATTTTATATAAGAAATTACTCTTGTAAATTAATATATTACATCGATTAGCATTAAATTAATGTCATTTAACATCCCAATAATGGAATTTAAGGCATTCCCCGTATACATCCTAGTCCAAACTTCCATAAACGATCATTCATGTGAAACACACCTCTGGGGTTCCCTTAATCATGGTAAACAACTATAAAAAACTTTTGAAACCCATAATAAATTACCAAAATAATAATAGGAAATATAAATAGAAATATTCATCCATGGTGACACCATAAAAAATGATTCACGATACTCTATCACAAAATTTTAATGTGAAATATAGAGATAGACACAATAACACCTACCTCATTCTTATAAGACACCCATAATCCAGTTCCATCCTCTAAATCATCTTAGAGTATTATATCTCTTCAAAATGAGAAGATATACTCAAGGGTCAATAACTACATCAGGATAAGAAATCATGAAGAATGTATCAAAGGATTTGAGAGCTTTCCATGAGAAATACAATGCTTCTTATGGTGTTTGAAATAGATATCAGATGACAAAATGAGAAGCAAGACAATTCTTATATCTCATGGACTTGGTTTTCGCTGAATAAATGTTAGTTCTATATATTTAAAAAAATATTAATTGTCAGTTTAATGAAATAAAAGTACCCGACTTTTACTGGAAACAACACCTCGTGTTTATACAAATATTGTCCAGACCATTACATAGTGTGTACTAGTATTATACCTCATGTAACACTAATAACATAGTGTTCACCTAGTTTACATAAAATGTTGCCATTTTTTACTGTAAATACTTATGAACAACCGAAAAAGGGATGATTCATACCTCAAAAGAAGAACATAGTTATTAAAATCATCCCCCTTAAAGTAAATCAACCACAAATTTCCCTTCCAAAGGTGGATAAGATAATTATATGAAAAACTATGGACATTGACCATCTACGTTAGACTCTGTATCCCATGTATGATCATGTAAGTGGAAGTGTTTCTATAGGACCATTACTAGAAAAACTGATCTTCCCCGATGAATCTTCATATTCATTCCAATAATATCTATCAGATGATCCTCAGTGGATTAATCAACCTGAAGCTCAACATCCTTAGGATGAAAGATATGATATTGTTCTGAGTGAAAGTGATGCAAGTGAGATACGTGTATTAGGTCAGGTATGGCTCAATACATATGATGCAACTGAAACTGATAGCAAACTGACCTGAATCATTCTAGAATCTTAAACGACCCAATATATCTTAGTGAATGCTTACCATGTCTTGTCATCCGCTTGAGTCCCAACCACGGTGAAACACACAAGAAAACACAATCCCCAACCATGTACTTTAGATGTTGTCTATTGAGATCTGTGTATTTTTTCCGATGAGACTATGTTGTGGCCATTCACTTCTAAATCAACTAGACCTTCTCTGATGTATCATCCACAATATGCGGTCCTAGTAATTCTGCCTCACCTACCTTTAACCAGTACTTGGGATAATGAAATGGCCTACCGTATAAATCATCATATGGTTCCATCTACATCATTTCTTGATGACTATTATTGTAGGTGAATTCAACTAGGGGAATGTGCTTCTCCTAAGAGAATGACAAATTTAGGATGTAGGCTCACAACATGACCTCTAGAACATGTATCGTATGCTTTGAATGACCATCAGTATGAGTATTGTATGCTATACTCAGAAGAACATGTGTACCTAATACCCTGTAAAACATCTCTAGAAAACAAGATCCAAAATGGGAATCCCTATCTGAAATGATAGATTGTGGGACCACATGTATTCATATAATCGCCCATATGTAAAACCTCCCACACTGATCAACACTAAATGTTTCCCGGATCAGTTGGAAATGTGATACCATTGAGATCTCATCAAAAACAACCCATAATACATCACTACTTTTAGGCGACCTTAGTACCTCCTTCATGAAATCTATTGCGACAAAATTCTCTTTCCACATAGGAATGGGAAGCTACTGTAAAAGTATGATTGGTCGCTAGTGTTATTCCTTTTCCTGCTGACAAGTGGAACATCTAATGACAATCCAAACTATATCCATCTTTTATACCTTTCCACCAATACAGACGATGTTAATCATGATACATCTTGGAGACACCAGGATGCACTACCCATGCAGAGGCATGAAACTTCCAGATAATCTCCTCGCACATGTCTACTAAAATCCACACAAGTCTATATAAACACATAACCTCAACCTCAAGTATAGTCCTATAAAGTGGAGGTTCATCACTTTCCACACACTCCCATAGAACCAGGACTTTAAAATATTATAGTTTCATCATCCTTACTCTGTCAAGTAGAGTATATGTAATAACTAAAGATGAAAGAAAAGTTTGTCTCTGACTTTCATTCACCGCTATTTTAATATAAGATAACAATGCAATATGTTTCACTTTCTATAGGCCTGCTACATTGAATTTATCTAAATATCTTTCTCAAGGAATCAGCCTCTTAATTTCTTTTACCAGGAATGTAGTCATACTCGAAGTCAAAATAATAAATTTATTCCACCACCATCTCTACCTTATATTTGGATCATGCTGAGTAAATAGGTACTTGATAATTTTTATCGACCATGTACACTAGAAAATTCTCTCCCATTAAGCAATGTCTCCAACAATATAGAGCATGAAAAACTACAGCTAACTCTAGATCATGTGTCAAGTAATTCCTCTCATGAGGCCTTAAATGTTACTATTTTTATGCAATGACTCGATACCCCTAAATAAAAATTTCTCCTATACTGATACCTGATGTGTTGTTGTACACCATGTAACTCTTACCCAGCACTAGAAAAATCAGTTTTGGTGCCGAATTCAATCTCCCTTTCAGTTCCTTATAGGCAGCCTCATATGAATTTTTCCAATCATGCACAGAACTATTTCTAGTCAATCCCATCAATGGTGTTGTTAAACATGAGACGTCCTATATAAAACGTCTACAGTAACTAACCAACCCCCAGAATATCTTCACATCAAAGATGTGCATGGGATTCTCTATGAAACTATAACTACCACCTTATCTTGGTCCACTGATACTCATTTCTCTGAGATTATGTAACCTAGGATGTGAAACGCCTCCAACAAAAAGAGGAACTTTATGAGGAACCATATTATTGATCCTCTCTCAGTGTATTAAAAACAATATCATGATGTGTGTAATGGATGTTTCGATTGTGAGAATACAATAATATATGTTCCATGAAAACTACAATGAATAATCAAGATTAATATGAAATATATGGTGCAATAATTTCATAAATTATGGCGATGTTCTCGTGAGACCGAACGGCCTGACCAAGTACTCATATAATCCATAAATGCAATTAAAGGTTGTGTGAGGTATGTCCATTGATTTAACATGCACCTAATGATAACTTGATCTCAAATTGATCATATAGAATAACCGATGTCATTAATGATGATCAAGGAGATCATTCATTCATGGTATAAGATACCTGTTATTAGGCGTAAACTAGTTCTATTTCTAGTCATCCACAAATAAATTAAGGGTATCATCCTCCTTTTTCAAAAACAGACTGGAGAAACCCAAGGGGAAGTACTTAATTGGTCGAAACCTTTAGATTATAAATCCTCATGATGAATCTTGAGCGCTTGCAACTCCATCGTAGCCATTCCGTAAAGAGTAATTCATACCGGTAAAGATCATGGGACTAGATTGATAGATAACTCCACCGTCTCACAGTAGGTTATCCTGAAATTTCATCTTGAAATACATCCTTAAAATGATCAACCACTGGAGGGAAATTCATATGACACATTCCCTACTCATCTAGAGATAATATCTCAATTTGGGATGTCAAACTGCCCCACCCACGATACTCAGGTACATCTAGGATCACATAGACATCCTATTCACCATTAGGTAGAAACAATCCTCCCTATGGTGATGTAAAACACACCTTGTGGCTCTATAAATCGACAAATGATTGAAATAAGACGAAACAACCCATTCCAATAACTAAATCAAAACCAAAAACCTTTAAGACATTGATATCCCATATGATATAACAACCACCAACATGAAAGAGGATGTCCTTGCACTAGTGCACACCTGTTTTCTTAATCCCTAACAGTGTTTCTAGCATAATAAAATCATCAAGTGTAAAAAAAGAGATCCCAAGGCTATAACAAAATGTAAAATATATTAAACTATATGAATTCCATCTATCAAAAAGTCTAGAATCGATAATAGAGGTTAATATAATAGTGACTTTGGAAATAGAAGGTCAGGGATCATACTTCGGGTGAGTCTATTTCACTGCATAATTCTATCATGAACTATGACCTTGTGACAATGGTAGGCTACACTAAGCTAATCCCACCACTATAACTAATAACTGAGGATACAGATACAATGACTATGACCACTACCTTGTACTGAATGGACTGATGCATTCTTGATCCCTGAATGTTGATAATCTAATAACCCTTTTCCTGGACATGGAGTCTGTGGAGATCATATCTTAGTAGTTGCTGGTGGAAATGTCCTTCATAAGTACTTTAGATGGAACATCATGGCATAATAATGGTACAAGACTAGGTCCATTATAAAATGTGGTATTGTATAATAAATTATTCCAAACTAGTAGCACCTTACATTTCTACCTAATGACATATCCAGTCAATTTGAATCACCACAAAAAATCTCCAGACGACGCTTCCTATTACCGGTCGAAATAGTATAAGATATTTGTACAGACCCTACCTATCTCACACCTCTATATATACACATATTATTCTTTGTAATCAGCATTAGATTAACTATAGAAGATACAATAGTCATCGGGAAGATATTTACCTAAAATCAGATGTCGTATCGAAGACCATCCTCAAAACACCAAGATTTTAAAATATTTTCACCCATTAGAATAGGTGTAAAGAACTAGAGCTTGGTAAAGTGGGACAAGAAATCCATAATATATAAATCAATCAACTACGTATGCATAAACTCTCATGCTTTTATAGCCCCCAACATCTTAGGATAGAAGTAATAATCCAATAATTTCTGAAAATCATTCAAAGATATATCATGAAAACATTACGTCTGAGTAATAACATCCCACCATTTTTTTTGGCAGAATCATGAAACATATAAGACTCAAGATTGAAACTATGATCAAGAGGAATATCTAGATGATCAATGAATGATAACATGTACTCTAGTCATGATTCTCTAGCCTATGGTCCTCCATCCCCTAAAAATGTGGGTGTATGCTGCTGCTCGAACACTTGCATCAACTCTTCAATAGATGTGGCATGGTGTGGTGTGACCTAAATGGTTTGGATGAACCTCATAAAGCCTTCTATGATCTGTGCATCTTCTCCTGTTTCTGGTGTAACAGTTGGTTCCAAAATAATAATGACTAGAGGATCCACTGGTATCCCATAGACTACCACATCTAGTATATGATCATTAGTACTCTCCTAGTATAAAATTATAGGTCATCATGGGGGAATGAATCCACACGAAAAAGTGAACACCTTAGTTCAGGTTCATTATCATGGTTCATAGATCCAGAGATCAAGAACTAAACTAGATAAGAAAACCCACAAATGTTAAAAAAATATAATTATATGACATTTAGAAACCATACATGACATGTATATATAATCCCTTACATGTTCCTATATTCCCACTAGCCTGGAAGTGTAAACACCCCAAGTACACAATGTGTTAGTACAGTACATGGTGTGTACTCAAGTTTCACCCTCATAGCTATGTATGTGTACATGTCCAGATTCACATGGGGTCTGTCTGGGTATGACTACATCATCTGTATATAAATTACACGACACTAAATACACAATACTATTAATATTTTTTAGTTTTTCATTCATGTCCAGATTCATGGTCATATACCACACAACATTTAAAATTAGTACATTGATTGTACTTAGGAAAATTTGTTCTTCCCAAACCGAAGAACACCCGGAAAGTGTTCATATCATCATGAGGAATTTTTTCTTGGTTTCCATATAGTAAACCTCTAAAACATCCCAAGAACCCTTTTTGGAAAATTAGACCAAAGTTATGCCATCTTATGATCCTCCAGGGCCCGTAACTCAAATGAATAAATGTTTTGAATCCATATATATAGAATATTATAACAAAAAAATCAATTTAAGACAACTACATCATCCAAAAAATTTTGATACAAGAGGGCCCATACACCTTGGGTACAAGTGTTTGGAATCTATCCATCTCAATCCATTTCACAAGCCAATACACCTATCACAACAGTAGGCATATCTTCCAAGATACCTATCACAACAACATGCAATTAGTTATACTCCTAAATGTCTTTGAAAGATTGCATGGAATGTGATTTTTGACAAGTTATTATATGATGCATGAGATGTGATACCTTAATATCATCAGGTTGCAACAAAATAGAACTACAATGATATCAATAATAACAACACAATACATGTGATTCACCCAACAGGGAAATTGAATCAACTTTTATAAGCCAAAGTGCAAAAATAAAAATGCAATTTGAGGAAATTTGGATTTCCCTCTAATCCTGGGCATATTCAGTAACCAAACTCCATTTCCTTCCAATCCATATATAACTTACTGAATACTAATAACGTCTAGAGAAGAACTCCACTGATACCACTTTGTAACATCCTAGGTATAGATGCCACCTAATAGTGCTTCGAGCTTGGATGGCCATATGGCCTCAATGTCATTGAACCAAATTCCAAATGATTCCAACTAGAATCGAGGGCCTTGGTGCGATAGTGGAGAAACTATGCCATGATTGGTAGAATGTAACATAGTGGAAACAATAATTATTGACTTGTGAAAGATGTAATATGATAACAAAAAATAAATACTGGAAGACTAATAATAAAAATAACTAGATGTTATTGCATAGAAAGCATGATACTCCCAGTCACATGTTCAATGAAAACAAACAAAACATGTTACACTATAGTAATAAAAAATACAAGTACCAATAATACTAAATGAACAAAATAAACTTGAATCATCACTAGCCTCAGCTTATTCGCATGTTCTCCTCCTCCTAAATAGAAATAATGTACCTTAAGAAAGAAATATTTCATTATCGACACATGTAAAAATATAATCTACTTCAGACCAAAAGAATCACCCAAATAATATGTGATACTAAATATCAATAAGTAACCCCCAAAGATCTGTTCTAATCTATTAGTGAAAATATATAACTAGGTAGTGTGAAATAGAGAATGTAGTAAACATGAATATACTCAAATGTGAAAAGTCTTATTGGTACTAGTATTCATTTACCTCCATTTTTTGTTCATTATAATTTTAATTACATTGAAGTATATAAGTCCTGGGATCCTATCTAGTCCTTATGATCCCCATAAAAAAGTAAGCACAACAGATGTCTCAAAAGTTGATCTAAAAAAGTATAAGAGAAGGCCGAATCCAATATTGTTCTTTGTCTTGGATGATGTATCTTAAGTCATTTAATTTCAATATTAAATTTATAAGTAAATGTATACTGATGACATATATACATCTTTCAATATATATCATCCAAAGAATCCCTCGTTGGGTTCAACGTTTCCATGAAAATTAAATATAGACTCTATGAGCCTAACCACTACATCCATGGATCACACCATATTTAACATGATAATAACCTATTGGATTCCTTCCATTGACTTTTAACTAAGGCCATGTTTCACCCAAGGTGTAAGGTGAAATATTCATAGGAGCCTATCCTTTCATTTTAACATAAGGCTATGGATCACCCATTTCTATTTACCCCGTTTATCATTTTATATAAGAATAAACACTTTTAAATGAAACTATTAAATGGATTTATCATCAATAAAACAAAAGGTAAATTCATCTCACATAAAAAACATGTAAATTATACTATTATATGGCTTAAAATTCAATAGACTTTATTTTAAGAAACTTAATAAGGGAATTGAAGGTGTGCCACATAAGAATCCCAGGCCAAACATCCATAAATGGTCATTCATGGGAATCACAACCATGGGTGGACTGTAATAAAGGTAACAACCCCAAACATGTTTTAAAGCCATAATAAATTTCCAAAAGAATAATATTCAATTGTAAAAGACCAAATTATTCCAGTGACACACCCTAAAATGGGTATGTGACACTCTAACACATATATTGAACATGAAAAATATAAAAAGACATGATACTACCATCCTCGTGGTATAATGACTATCCTTGTACAATGTCATCCACTAATTCAACCTATAACAAATTAGATCTACAAAACAAGCACAAACTCAGATGGATTGAAAACTATGTAGAGAGAAGAAATAATGATGAATTGATCAAGATGAATTGAGAGCATACTGAGGGGAATCAAACCCATCCAACAATGTTTGAATCCGAGATTGGATGATGAAACCGGAGGTCATACAATTCTCAGATCATCTAGGAATGTTATTTGTCAAAGAGGGGTGGCTTTTATATGTTTTTACAAAAATGATGATACTAACCAATTTAACGAAAAAAATAATCGAACATTACTTGTCTTTGGAAAATACATACCATGCCCGTAATGATCCTAGAAAGATGATTACATGGTTTGTACGAGGATTATACTGCGTGTAACCCCAATTAAAAATCATACACATAGGTTACATGGTGTGTAACCCTATTTTTCTTAAAATTCACTATCCATTTTTCAATTCTGTGAAAAAATCATCACGTTCAATTTTCCGTTTGAACATAAATGATTTACATGTATTATTGGATATTGAGTTAGATATTGGGGATATTTCTGAATGAGTCACTAAAAATAACATGCTAAACCCATGGAAATATGTTCCTCACATATGTTTTTTGGTGTGGGACATTACAAAATTTCCATATCCTTTTTCAGGATAAACTATGATTCCATCCTTAGAGATAATAAGGCTATGTAAAGATACTAATTGATTCCATAATTCACACATTCTAAATGTAACTCATTTATGATATGGATTTTCTGAATATTATGAAATTTATTTTCTTGATCTTCATAGGTTTTGGAATATACCATGATTTCATTAATAAATATCGGCCAAATTTCATCATGATATTATTTGAAAAATTTATTCATTAGATACATGAAAATATAGGGTTCATTATATAGTCAAAATGGAATTACTATAAACTTTAATTCCCATACATAGTTTGAAATGTTTTATATGGAATATCTTTTTTTCTCACACGCAATGTCGGATAACTATATCAATGGTAAATCTTCAAAAAATATTGGAAACCATGAAATTGATCAAATAAAACATCAATTCAATGAATATGGTACTTTTTTTTATCAAAATTGCATTGATCTCCATGTAATCTATCTATAGTCCCATAGATCCATAATTATTTTCTAAGAAAAGAATAGGAGCTCCCCATGGAGAAAAACTTGGGTGTATAAACACCTTAATACTCAACTCCTTAAGTTGTAACTTTAGATCCACAAATCCCACTCTGTTTGTTCTATAAGGAATATAAAATATTGGCCTTTATCTAGGAATTAATTCAAATGAAAACTCAATTTCCCACTCTGATGGATTTACATGTAAATAATATTTATAAAAATCAATGTATTCTTGAAAAATAGTTACTTCATAAATTTGAAAATTTCATTCCTCATCTATAGAAATTATGTTCTCTTTCTCCCTAATAATTGAATTCAGTATATCTTGTGGGGGTGTATCTAGATAAGAATATGATAGTTATGTTTTTTCTCTAAAGATAATGGACTACACATCATTCTAAAAAATTTAACTTCAGTCTTCATACAATATATACTTACATCATAATATGTTATCCAATTCATACAATATATTATATCAAAATCAATCATGGGTATAATGATTAGATAATCAACTAAAGAACATTTTTGTTTCATAAATGGGATTGATCGACACATATTTGTTGTAATGTCATATCCCTTTGGATTTTTGATTCAAAAATTGTTTATTAAATCAAAAGGGAAATTCCTAATATTCGTGGAAAACTAAGAAGATATAAAACACTGAAATGATCAATATTCAAATAAATCATTAGCTATATTTGATGATAAAATTAAATTACCTTCCACCACCTCATTACGAACTTCAACTAGAGCTTTTGGGACCACCAAATCGTTTCCTTTATCCATTGGGATTCTTTTGGGAAAGTTTCACTGGTGCATAAGACAATCATTTTCATTATTTCCCATATAATTGAAAATATCTCATTGAGAATATGTAGCTTCATTCAATCCCATAAAATCATAGTCTTGGTGGGATTTTCTTCAACACTTATAAAAGACACCCATACCGTTATGGTATGTGAAAAAGTGATTCTTCCAATTATTATTGAAGGATGTAAAAACAACTATTACTTTATTAATTTTTACATTATTTCCTTTTTCTAGAGTATTCAACAACCCTCTTCTTCTCTTGTACTCCACTATGATCGAAAGACATATATAATCATTTTCTCATCCGGATTAAGCATTAGACTATATCTTTATATAGTGAGAATGTTTTGGAAACCAGTGGACTATGAATGAATGGTTTGAAACCATCATTGAATTGGGTAACCTTTATACCTACATTATTTATGTATTCCTCAGCATGCCTTGCAAACCTTGTATAGTAGTATTCATACTTATAAACATTCTCATCCTTATACTGCCTCGGTTTCAAGATTTTTTTTCCATATCAACTCTTTGTTTTCAAGGGTAATCTATTTGTAGGAAAATTTTATTAAAGTACATACATTTTTTGTATTATATTTGTTTATAATCCTTTTTTTTCTTGAATAAGTGGATACCATTGATCTTTATCTCCCGATAGGTCTACCATGACAACATTCTACCTTTATTTTCCTCCCAAAGAGAGAATTATCTTATATTGAAAACTAATTCACCACTCAACTACAAATGGGTTTGTAGTCTCATTGAATGATAGAGGTTTCTGTCACATAAAGAGTTACAACATTTCTCCACCACATTGTGGTTCATGATGCTTCATATGGGTATGGCTATTATTCATAACATGTTGCAACTATTTAATTATAGTTTTAAATATCTCACAACCAGTCATAACTTCAGAACCAACATCATTATCTTGCATATGAGGGAAATCCTTACATGGGATACATGAATTTATGACGTTTCCATTCATTCCACTAGGTGAAATTTTAAATAATTATATAATCAAAATTACATTATGAATCAGAATATATAATGTTGAACTATTAAAATACATAACATAAACTGAAATATTATGCATGTAAAATATCATAATCATAAGCATGGTTTCTATGGGAAATATTTAGAAATAAAAAATTTATAATGGTTCATAATTACAATGTAATTTATCTTCAGAATATCCCCCAAGAGTATTGAACCAGGTGCATAGTAAGGCAGATTTTTTTTGTACTTGGTTACCTGAAGTTAGGATTGTAAAAGCTTTTCAGAGTTGCTACTCTGAGGAACATTTATTCCAAAACCACATATACTTGTAGTATCCATATAGTGATGTTTTTATTTGTAATATAAAAAGTATGTATATCAGACAAGAATTATATGATGTTCTTTTATTCTTATTATCAATGTCTATCTTTGTAATTTTACTCCCCAATCTACATTTTCTAAATTTATTCTCCTACTAATCCACTAATCATAATATTATACCATCTATAATGAACCTAAACACATTTTTCCAGAGCAGGTACCCATCATAATTAAATAGGTATGATTATAAGGAATCTCATTCTAATGGAATGAATAGTTTGTGTCAATGGAAGTCCAAATACATACATAATTGTTACCTTACAATATGATATGATATAAATAATATCAACATCCTTAGAATCTCAAATAAAATCCTAGATTATTCCTGAAATTCATTTACAATATACATAATTAGATCCTAGGGAAAAATAAATCATAACAATGGGGTGATCTTAGGTGATCCGTAAGGTTAAGTAATTAAAAATAAAGTAGAATTAATATGTCATAGTGAAGAACTAAAAGTACACATGACAATTAAACATAATCTTGACCATAAAATCGAATTAATAAGAAACTAATAATTCTATAATTATAAATAACCATGTATATTATACTAATCGAATAATCACATCGGAAAACAATTAATAGCATTATAATGAGAGAATGAATAATTATAGACAACATAACCATACCATCAAGGCCTCATCCAAGACACCATATATAATGTGTTGAAACCAAATATAGTTTGTCTCAATAGAATTACCGATGCATCAAGGGGCTATAACGGTCCCCAACCATCACATTATAATCCCAATTAATTCCTCATTTGAATGGGGAGAAACATAATCAAAATATACATTCATATTGAAATAAACATATAAAATGAAAATAATTTTTCCCAATTAGTAATCGTAAACACTAACCATCCATGGAAATATAGTGAATACTATCTGAAGTTCCCAGATCAGTGTGAATCACTGAGAGGGGAGGGGGTGAATCAATGATCCCTTAAAACTTTTTACTAATTGATTCTTAATCAATTAATCCTCTATGGCTGGTTGAAGCCTCGATCCACTCTTCTTGTATCTCTCAGCCTTTCCTCGAATGATGCAGTAAATATAAAGGCACTGGACACAAGGATTTACAAGGTTCGGCACCAAAGGCCTACGTCCTTGACATGTTGGTTATATGCCCCAACATGGTTTCTTCCATTATAATCTGTTAGTATTACAATGGTCGATTCAGCATCCCACTGTATCTCTCCTGAGTCCCACAGGAGGGTCTTTATACTGCGTCCCACAGTGTTACCAGAGTCCCACTGGCCTGCTCCAGAATCCCACTGAAGACTTCTTCCACCCTGAGTCTCACAGGGGGCTTCTCCTGGCTCCTCGAGTCACACGAGTAACTCTTCCTCACTTTAGCTTCTTCAAGTATCTTCAGCAGTCTGGGATAAAGACTGCTGGCCTTGATCTGTACCTCTGCTCACTTGTGATGAACAGGTCTTCTCGTCTTGCTCAGGATTTATCTCCTTCTTCTGAGGATGACCTGGCCTCTCTCTTCAACTACTGAATACTCAGACAACTGATATATTTAACTTCAGTCTGGTCCATTCTCACAGCAATTCAACTTCATGCACTGAATGCATGGAAACTCTGATTCTTCATGATCTTCTGGTCTTGGACTTCTCAATTGCACACAGCCTGATTTAGCTTTGTTCACATGTGCACGTGCATGCATGCATGCATGCACTCCCCTTCTTCTTCTCGGTGCAATAAACCCTCAGAGGGTGTATTCAACTATAACACACACCTTCTTCTTGTCCTTCACACATTTTATTCCTTTTGATTACACACTTAAATATGTGTTGTACTTTGTGTGAGTGTCTTCTTCTTCTTCTAAGTGTGCACAACCTCTTTGCACAAAATTAGGCTTCGGCCTCCTTGTCTCTTAGCACACACTTGTTTCACTTTAGCACACACATGAGCTTGACCGTCACACTTGTTGAGCACACACAAATTATATAAATTTTGTCCACATGGGAGCTAGCCTTGGCCTTGTTCTTTCTTTACACATACTACTTGATGTAGTCTTCCTCCTTATCCACACACTAGGGCCACGACCTTCTCTTGTTTACTTTGCACACAAGGCACTAAGGCCTCGACCTTCCTCTTGTTTTTCACACACACAAATGTGGTGGCCACACTCCTTTTGCTTCAAACTTGCCAACGGCCTTCTTGTTCTTTTTCACTTAGCATGCACACACAAAATGTGTGATCTTAACATGCCACGCGCAAGTCTTCAAGGTGCACAAGGGTCGCGCAAACACCTCCTTCCGCGCAAGTCCGCAGGCAGAGAAGGATGCAACCACGGGCGCGCAAGGATGCGGCCACGGGTCTTCCTGTCGCGCAAGGAAGGCGCACAGGGGACTCCCTTTCTTCTTTTGTGAAAGGAGTGCACAAAAGGAACCTCGCTGAGCAAGGGGTGCTCCGGGATTCACTGCCACGCAGGGTGCTGCGCGGGGCTTTGACTTCACGAGGCAGAGAGTGCACTCACAGGTTGTCAAAAATTCAGCGCATCAGCAAGCTTCTAAGAGGGCTCGGGCTCTCTTTTTATAGGCAAAGGAATGCCAAATCTTCCGCGGGATATATCTCTCAAATCCCTGCAACTTTCGGGTTTTCAAGATTATGTGATTCTTGATTTATCTTCTCGGTTCACCGAGGGTTCTCCTTCTTTATTTTCGTTTTTCTACTCCACGTGCATGCGACTTAGAACGCATGCACGGCCTTCGTCTCTTCTATCCCATGCAAAACACGAACTCACCGAAGCATCGGCAACTTCGTTTTGCCTCAGCCTTGTTTGAAATCTCATCACGTTGCATGCATGCTCATTTGTTGAATGGATGTGTTCATTACGTTGAGACGAACTCCTTGGACACTTCGGCTCGATTTATGGTGGTCGGGATCTCAAAATCCGGTGGTCGGATGGCCTCTGGTTCAGCGGGGACGTCGCGGGTGCCTCGGTCGAGCTCGAGGTAGGAGACACACCGGGAGCCGTTGGATCGGGCGAATGAAAGACATCGGACGGCGTGGATCTGAACGGGAGCGGCGCGATGCGATGAGCGGCGGAGATCGAGCGCGCGATGAGACGGACGGCTCAGATCTGATCCGCGGCGAAATTTTTCGTCCCACATCGAATCACCTCGCGGAATCTCCGCAGTTTATCAACCAGGCGCTGCCACAACCCCTCGATTGAACTTCCAACCTCCACGGTGCCGGCCCGCACCGTGTTCTCTCTGCGGGTGCGCTCTTGCGCCCACTCCTGCCACTCGGGCGCGCCACTGGCGCCCACTCTGCCTCTCGCGGGGGCACGCTATGCGCCCCTGCCGCGCGGATTTGATCACCGCGTGGCCTCCTGCCACCTTGGGCTTGCCCCACGGGTTCCCCCTTGGGCGTGGCGCCTTAGGCCCACATGTGCCTTGGGGTTGAACCCTCAAGGTGTCCTTGGCTATCCATATATTTTGGCAAAGGAATGAATAAGGTCTTTGTCAAATACAAAGTTCTCCTATGAGTATAAGCCAAATTCCAAGCCCTTCAAGCCTCTAAGCCATTCTATCCATCTTCTAAGACATTCCCCTCATCTATTCTTCTTCTTCATTAGAATTCCTCCAATTCTCTTCAACATTTATTCATCACTTTGGAATGGAATTCCCGAAGGTTTTTCATCTTCAACCGAACTACGGAATCAAAGATTTCTTCAATGTTCTTCATTGATCCAATCAAAGATCAAGTTGGATCAACTTCAAATTCACATGCACTAAGTGATAGTGCATGGACTTCATTAAATCCACTTCATTCACTTAGAGCTTATGGATGGATCACTTTCAACTCCTCATGCATTGTCACTACAATGCATGGTCTTCTAATCATGTTGTGACTTTGTATCATCTTGATACAAGTTCTTTACACTTAAGGAACAGCTCAACAATCGTCAGATTTAATTATGATACTCCATCATCATCCATTCTTCAAGTGGTGTAACTTAGTATCATCTTGATACAAGTATTGAAACATTAATATCAGTTCTACAATCGTATGATATAGTATGAGAATGTTTCAACCACAACCTCCTATGTCACTTAGTGAATCTCCTAAGTGACATGCATCTTAGTACCATGGTCATTCTCCTTTCCTCACCAACACCATCACATCCTTTGTCATTCACATATTGAAACTCCTTGACATCCATCCATTCATTCCTTGACAACAACATACCTCATTGACAACAAATGCAACACAGTGCACTTCAATCTCCCCCTTTGTATTTGTTGGCAATACATTAGAGCACATATGAATGGGTCAATATGTGTGCCAATATTTCTCCCCCTTATTGGCAACCAAATGCAAAGGTGTGGTGTGGTTCTCTTTCAAAAATCTCTTCCTCCCTTTGAAAAGTATTTTCTTGAAAAACACTGAGAGAGGGATGATGTCAAATATTCTATTTAGCAAAGAACCTTTAGTAAATCAACTCTAAGTCTACTTGGGCTAACCCGGTGTAGAAAACAAGAGTGATGTAACCAAGGTACTCAATGATATCCATCATTCACTATACATGTGAGATCATGCTTCAGGGGTTTGAAATTTTTCAGATATTATAATGAATTTGCTAAATCCTGCACAACTTCACAAAACTCATTAGAATGTTCAGTGAAAAGATAAAGCTCCCCCTTTCATCCATTTTCCCTCAATAAATACTCCCCCTTAATTGTCATGATGAATACAATTAAGAAACAAGGGATGAAAGTATGATTGGAATACCTTCACTTTTCTCATGATGGTATTAAATCTTGGAATCCCATCTTCTTCTGATTGGATCCCCCTCAAGGGGTGCACTCCATTCTTTCCAAACCATCCTCCAGTTGAGAATGATCATCATCTTCAATTACCTGTAATGTCAGCACATGTAAATTCAAGTGATTAGGGAATAAGATGGAACCTCCTTGGTTCATCAATGTGAACAACAAGGTTTAGAAGATTCTCTCAACCGAGATGTCCCATTTTCACCATTCTTCACACTTTCACATTTGATCTTCAATGATGTTTGTGCTGGTGTGGATCTCAACACATCTTCATGTGTAATCTTCTTCTTCCCTTTTGCCTTAGCAATTTCCAGAACTTCATCTTCAGCTCTTTGTAGATCTTTGGCAAGTTGCAACTGATATGGCCATATGACTAACAAGTCATTTGGAAGTGAGGCCTCAGTTTTGGAAAATTCCACATGGTTCTTTTGATACTGTTAAGCTACCTTTCTTAGGCAACTTGTTTTCAATCAATCCCTTATGCTTCTTCTGGATTGATTGTCTATTTGATTCCAGTCTACCTCTATTTAATTTCATGGCTTCTTTACAAAGATCCATGGTATGGCCTTTCTTTCCATAGTAGAAGCATGTTTTCTTCTTAGTGGTCCTTCTGGATGCATCACCCTTCTTGGATTTAGACTCCAAGGACTTCTTTCCCTTTTTCAAAACCTTCTTGGGAGCATCTTCAACTTTCTTCTTGTTTCTCAAGGATTCTTTCTGAGCCATGTTCTGTGATCTTTTCTTCTTTTGAGATCTGGATACAGTTAGAGATTGACATGTATCTATTTGACCACTTTTTCAATCACCCCAGAGGTTGTCAAGTAATCCAAATCTATTTTCAGTAAACAGATGTATCTGGACCTGTGGATGCTGCTTCTTTTCTTCTGGCTTGCTCCCCCTTGGTATGGGCTTCATTTGTGCTTTCACATTGAGAGGATTGTACCAACAATCCTTTGCACAATGCCCATACTTATTACAACACCAACACTGACCCACAAATCTTGACCTCTTGAGTCCTTCTGATTGTAGGGTACTTTTCTTGACTTGTTGTGCTGTTTCAGGAGAGCTCTCTTTCTTCATCTTCTTCATCCATACTTGTTTGGAATTATTCTTCTATCCTGCACTTTTTGTGGAAACACAATTAGAAGCATCAGTACAAGATGGTATGGATGGTACCTTCTTTGTAGAAGATGTTTCCCTTTTATTAGAGGATGTATTTCTTTTAAAATCATCATTCTCAAAGCTCACTTGAGTGGAGACATTACTTCTTTTAGCTGACTGGGAGGATTCAGCTTTGGGTGATTGCAGATTTTTCAATATCACCTCTAGTTCTAAGTATTTCATGTTAAGGGAGTTATTCTCATCCTCAACAGTTCCTAGCCTTCCTTCCCAATTTTCTTTCAGCTATTCTAACTGGTCTTCATGAACCTTATTCAATTGTAGTAATGAATTGTCAAGATCCTTCACCATTTTGACTTTGTCTTCGAGTTGATCATTTCTGACATTCATTGAAACTTTGTGCCTCTTTTCCAGTGCATGGAAAACATCTTTGACCATAGTCTTAAAGATTTCTTTCTCAGAAAGGCTTCATTGCAATTCTTCAGCAGTGTCTTCATATCTTTCATTGCAAAGAGAAACAGTTTCATCTTTAGCCTTCACCAGCTTTCTGAGAGTGTTGGTTATGCCAACCCTTTTTTCCAATTGGACTTCCATAGAATTGGCTTCATCTTCTAGCTGTAATTTTTCTTCTTGAAGATCAAGGAGGCCTGTAGCTATACACATTGCCACTTCCTTGGGGACTGTCTTATGAAGATATTTGATTGAATTTAGAAGATCATTGTTCCTTTCATCTTCATCACAGCTAGAGCAGGCTTCATCAAAAGAATGATAAAAGGAATTGTCATCTGATGTGACTTTCACATTTCTTTCCATAGAATGAGTTTCTCTGATTGCAACAACCTTCTTCCTCATCTTCTTTGCCTGTTTCTTCTTTCTATTTTTTCTGAGTCTTGTCAGATATCTCCATTTGAGGCTGGTCACTCATTTCCTCAAATCTGCACTCCATAAAGACTCTCTTGGATATTTTAGAGGTAACCTCCCCTCTGATACCAATTGAAGTGCCCAGATCAGTGTGAATCACTGAGAGGGGGAGGGGGTGAATCAGTGATCCCTTAAAACTTTTTACTAATTGATTCTTAATCAATTAAACCTCTATGGCTGGTTAAAGCCTCGATCCACTCTTCTTGTATCTCTCATCCTTTCCTCGAATGATGCAGTAAATATAAAGGCACTGGACACAAGGATTTACAAGGTTCAGCACCAAAGGCCTACGTCCTTGCCATGTTGGTCATACGCCCCAACAAGGTTTCTTCCATTATAATCTGTTAGTATTACAATGGTCGATACAACATCCCACTGTATCTCTCCTGAGTCCCACATGAGGGTCTTTATACTGCGTCCCACAGTGTTACCAGAGTCCCACTGGCCTGCTCCAGAATCCCACTGAAGACTTCTTCCACCCTGAGTCTCACAAGGGGCTTCTCATGGCTCCTCGAGTCACACGAGTAGCTCTTCTTCACTATTGATTCTTCAAGTATCTTCAAGTGTCTGGGATAAAGACTGCTGGCCTTGCTCTGTACCTCTGCTCACTTGTGATGAACAGGTCTTCTCGTCTTGCTCATGATTTATCTCCTTCTTCTGAGGATGACCTGACCTCTCTCTTCAACTACTGAATACTAAGACAAGTGATATATTTAACTTCAGTCTGGTCCAGTATCACAACAATTCAACTTCATGCACTGAATGCATGGAAACTCTGATTCTTCAAGATCTTCTGGTCTTGGACTTCTCAATTTCACACAGCCTGATTTAGCTTTGTTCACGTGTGCACGTGCATGCATGCATGCATGCACTCCCCTTCTTCTTCTCGGTGTAATAAACCCTCAGAGGGTGTAGTCAACTATAACACACACCTTCTTCTTGTCCTTCACACATTTTATTCCTTTTGATTACACACTCAAATGTGTGTTGTACTTTGTGTGAGTGTCTTCTTCTTCTTCTAAGTGTGCACAACCTCTTTGCACAAACTTAGGCTTCAGCCTCCTTGTCTCTTAGCACACACTTGTTGCACTTTAGCACACACATGAGCTTGGCCTTCACACTTGTGGAGCACACACAAATTATATAAATTTTTTCCACATGGGTGCTAGCCTTGGCTTTGTTCATTCTTTTCACATACTACTTGATGTAGTCTTCCTCCTTATGCACACACTAGGTCCACGACCTTCTCTTGTTCACTTTTCACACAAGGCACTAAGGCCTCAGCCTTCCTCTTGTTTTGCACACACACAAATGTGGTGTCCACAATCCTTTTGCTTCATACTTGCCCACAGCCTTCTTGTTATTTTTCACTTAGCATGCACACACAAAATGTGTGATCTTCACATGCCGCGCGCAAGTCCTCAAGGTGCACAAGGGTCGCGCAAACACCTCCTGCCGCGCAAGTCCGCGGGCAGAGAAGGATGCAACCACGGGCACGCAAGGATGCGGCCACGGGTCTTCCTATCGCGCAAGGAAGGCGCACAGGGGACTCCCTTTCTTCTTTCGAGCAAGGAGTGCACAAAAGGAACCTCGCGGAGCAAGGGGTGCTCCGGGCTTCACTGCCGCGCAGGGTGCTGCGCGGGGCTTCGACTTCGCGAGGCAGAGAGTGCAGTCACAGGTCTTAAAAAATTCAGCGCATCAGCAAGTTTCTAAGAGGGCTCAGGCTCTCTTTTTATAGGAAAAGGAATGCCAAATCTTCCGTGGGATATATCTCTCAAATCCCCGCTACTTTCGGGTTTTCAGGTTTCTGTGAATCTTGATTTTTATTCTCGGTTCACCGCGGGTTCTCCTTCTTTATTTTCGTTTTTCTCCTCCACGTGCATGCGACTTAGAATGCATGCACGACCTTCGTCTCTTCTATCCCATGCAAAACACGAACTCACCGAAGCCTCGGCAACTTCGTTTTGCCTCGGCCTTGTTCGAAATCTCATCACGTTGCATGCATGCTCATTTGTTGCATGGATGTGTTCATTACGTTGAGACGAACTCCTTGGACACTTCGGCTCGATTATGGTGGCCGGGATCTCAAAATCCAGTGGTCGGATGGCCTCTGGTTCAGCGGGGATGTCGCGGGTGCCTCGGTTGAGCTCGAGGTAGGAGACACACTGGGAGCCGTTGGATCGGGTGAATAAAAGTCATCAGACGACCTAGATCTGAACAGGAGTGGCGCGATGCGATGAGCGGCGGAGATCGAGCTCGCGATGGGACAGACGGCTCAGATCTGATCCGCGGAGAAATTTTTCGTCCCACATCGAATCGCCTCGCGGAATCTCCGCGGTTTATCAACTAGGCGCTGCCACAACCCCTCGATTGAACTTCCAACCTCCACGGTGCCACCCCACACCGTGTTCTCACTGCGGGCGCGCTCTTGCGCCCACTCCTGCCACTCGGGCGCGCCATTGGCGCCCACTCTTCCTCTCGCGGGCGCGCGCTATGCCCCCCTGCCGCGCGGATTTGATCACCGCGTGGCCTCCTGCCGCCTTGGGCTTGCCCCACGGGTACCCCCTTGGGCGTGGCGCCTTAGGCCCACATGTGCCTTGGGGTTGAACCCTCAAGGTGTCCTTGGCTGGCCATATTTTTTGGCAAAGGCATGAATAAGGACTTTGTCAAATACAAAGTTCTCCTATGAGTATAAGCCAAATGCCAAGCCCTTCAAGCCTCTAAGCCATTCTAGCCATCTTCTAAGACATTCCCCTCATCTATTCTTCTTCTTCATTAGAATTCATCCAATTCTCTTCAACATTTATTCATCACTTTGGAATGGAATTCCCGAAGGTTTTTCATCTTCAACCGAACTCTTGAATCAAAGATTTCTTAAATTTTCTTCATTGATCCAATCAGAGATCAAGTTGGATCAACTTCAAATTCACATGAACTTCATTAAATCCACTTCATCCACTTAGAGCTTATGGATGGATCACTTTCAACTCCTCGTGTATTTTCACTACAATGCATAGTCTTCTAATCATGTTGTGACTTTGTATCATCTTGATACAAGTTATTTACACTTAAGGAACAGCTCAACAATCATCAGATTTAATGATGATACTCCATCATCATCCATTCTTCAAGTGGTGTAACCTAGTATCATCTTGATACAAGTATTGAAACATTAAGATCAGTTCTACAATCGTCTGATATAGTATGAGAATGTTTCAACCACAACCTCCTATGTCACTTAGTGAATCTCCTAAGAGACATGCATCTTAGTACCATGGCCATTCTCCTTTCTTCACCAACACCATCACATCCTTTGTCATTCACATATTGAAACTCCTTGACATCCATCCATTCATTCCTTGACAACAACATACCTCATTGACAACAAATGCAACACAGTGCACTTAACTATCAATATATCACATCCAAAGTCAAAAAAAATAATACCCCATTAAATAAATCATGGTATATGATATCATAAAATTTTAATCCTAATTATACATAATAATAAACAATAGTTATTAAATAGATTGAAATAATCTTACAAAATAGTAGATTAATACCTGAGAGAAATATTCATTTACTTTGAAAATAATAGTTCATTTGAAATAATATTTTTTTAATAAAAGAAATAAACTAATAATGTTTTATTATAATAAAAATATTTATTTTAAAATAATAATTTAGTATTTAAATATATTATTGGTGATACATAAAATTTGGTATGAAATTGAGACATTCTCTTTAATCGGGCTTGTATATCAATAAGAGTTGAGAAATATACATTTAGAAAATGCAACTCCCCATAAAATAAAGAAGTATTATGATTTTTAACCATACATAGAACAATAAAAAACATTTATGATTAGTAAACATGAATAATTAAATATTTAATTTGGGTAAATAGATAAATGGCGTAACCTGAATGAAATTGGAGGTTTAGTTAGGAAATCTTACCTTATGTCTGAATGTGTTATGAATATGACCTTAACGTCCTAGATAATAATATAAAATCAAATAAATAATTAATTATGAACCTTATCTACATATGTTTGATTTTCTATAGTATCATTAGGTTTATTTCTGTAATTATTTAAATTTTATAAAATTTAATTCTTGTCATTATTTGAGTGTTCCTTTCCTTTATTTCATGATTGGTTTGCTGGATTACAAATAATTGTGTTCCTATAAAATTTGTATTGTTCTTTATAATTGTAGTATAAATTTATTAAAAGAAAAAATAGGTTTAATTGGTTTTTTTATTGTTTTTTCCCATAACTGAGGATGAATCATTAGATAACATATAAATGATAATCGTTTAGCTTAATTTTAGCGGATTTTCAATCAAAACAATATAGTTTTTTATATTATTTTCCATAATTTATATACAATGGTACCATAATCATAAAAAATATATACTAGTTTTTTTAAAGTCTGGTTCAACCAAAAAAATTGTAATATGCCCATCTTTGAAGTAGAAATTTTTGAACAATAGTTCTTCATCCATGAAGGTTGTAAATCAGCACATCCCGAAAGATGATATCGTTTTTGAAATAAAATAGAAAGTGTAAGTAGGTTTATGATTATTCGTCCATTAAAAAGATATAATTATAGTATATAAATGATAATGGAGTTAAAATGTTCATCATGATAGAGGTGGTGCTCAAATAATAACAATATAAAATAATATGAAATGAAATTAAATGAAAGTGGATGTGAATTTACCTCTTGAATTAGCCTCTTTGAGAACCTCCATAACGGAAAATTTATTTTCATTTTGAAATACCATGAGATATTTTTGGTGGGGAGAAAATAAGGATGACTATTTCGGTCTAACATTGACATGATTCAAGGATTATAGGAATTGAGAGAAGAGCTGGTGAGTCGTGGCTTAAAATTGGAGATAAGGGTTGATTTCTAATTATTCTATTCATATTTACATTATTTTTATAATAAAAATTATATTTATTAATTATTACAGATAAATATAGTAATAAGTGAATGTTATATAGAATCAAGTGTTATTACATTATCGATGAATCGTGGAAAAGATAATATAGATTATAAATTATTTATACTGTAAATTACTATATATAACAACTCCCTAAAAATTCAAGTATTTTTAGAAAATTCACAGTCAAATTGACCCCAACCATTTTTAAATGTGTATAATTAAAAAATATATTCCCTTTTATGAAAATATTCTTCTACAAAAAATATATATAATTCAAATAAAATAATTATCTACTTGAAAGAAATTGTTTTAAATTAACGGCTGATTTTATAACGCTTTCAAAATTTAGATAAGATATCATTAAATTATCCCAAAATGATAATTCAAAAATATAATGATTATTGATTAATTTTTAATAAAATTAATTTTTTTAATCATTTTATTAATTATTTTATTGTAATTAAATATAAATGACTTAAAAAAATATCAACACTTGAATATTAATTTTTATAATATTCACTTTTATTATGATATAAACATATCATACTTTAACTTATGAGATACCCAAATTATATTTATATATTCATCGGTAAGGATACTATTTATTAGTCTAATATACTATTCACAAGTTTCATATTACTATTCCTAAAGGCACATTACTATCTCATTAGTATATATTCGTTAAAAAATAAAAATACCTCATACATCTATAATTATTCATTTATAAAGATTTTATTGTTTTATATATGTTGTTTTATGTGATTTATTCTACATAAATAATCATAGAAGGGAAATTTCATTGATAAAATTTTGGGTCGTTACATTAATATTCACCAATACACAATTTATCATTAAATGATTTGATTAGAAATATAATGATTTATATAGTTGAGATGAAGGATGAAGTTGGAAATTTTGAGAAACATGAAGAAACTACTCTTAAAATGACAATGATTGAATCTTCTGATTGAAATCACCTTTATTTGGATAATGAACTATGAGATATATCTATGATGATTGAAAAAATATATTTCAAAAAGAATAAAGGCACTAATTAATATGGATGCGGTGAATATAAAAAAAAGTCAAATGAAGGAAAACAACCATATACTAAAAGATAAATGGAACTGAAAAAAACAAAAGGTAATAGAATTATGAATTCCATATAGTGTAATACTTCATGTTGGATGATGAATTTTCTAGACACTGATTCATAACATAAAATTTGGTATGTCTAATGTCACATAAAAATTCTGAAATATGGTGTTATTACTCTAAAAATCGAGCTGTGAACAATTACATTATGATGAATTGAAAAAAATTGTTTTATGATATAATAAAAATATGATTAGTTAATGAAATGTCAAATAAAAATTAAGATACCTTATGAGACTATTTTTGTTTGGAATGAAAATTTTCTGAAACACATTTCATATTTAAAATCTAACTATTCTAAATCATGTGATTTATATGATCCTAAAATTAGATAAATAATATATGAGATTAGTGAAATAAAACATGAAAGTAGTATACTAAAAAAGGATAAAATTTCTAGAATTAAATCCTCAATGAAAATAAAATAACAGGAAAATTATATATAAAAACAATTAATGTTGAAAGACCAAAAAATATAAGAATTACTTTTTTCCTAGATTAAAAAGAAAGAACGGGTCTTCTGCTAAATTACCATAATATGGTTTTAATGGTCATTGAAAAAAAAAATTTAATTATAAATCATAATTTTTGTAGTTATTACAATGTGTATTGTTTAATACAATTTTTTAACACAAATATTTGAATTACTACAAAAAACCAACATGTTTGGTAACCTCTATATATAATAGCTAACACTGTTAGACTGAAATTCTTATGGGTAAAAAGATAATGTGTATTTTATGTTATAATGTATTAAATTAAAAATATGAATTTTTAAATTTGTATGTGCTAGATTGATAAATATTTGTTAAAGTATATGTAGAAAGCGTGAACAACTCTAAAGTAGTTTTTTATTACCTTTCCGTTAAAGGTTTTTACAAACATATAGTCCATTTACATATTTATAGAAATATATTTCTAAATATTATTATATATAAAGGTTTATATTTAAAATCTTTGAAAACAATCTTATTTGTTATATGATATTTATATTCTTTTTTGAAATCATGTTATTTCATATTCTTAAAAAAATTACATATGTTTAAAAAAAATCATAATACTCTTCATATGTAAAATATAATGATTGTTCTATATTTTTGTAGCGATTTAAAATTATCCTTATTTTTTTAATGTCATATCCTAAATACTTATATTCTGCAAAAATAATGTAAACAATGTAGTCTTCTTTTTTGAATTATATTGTTTAAATGTTTCTGAAAAATCAGACACATCAAAATGAAGCATTCACGCTCTTCATGTATAGAAGGAAATCATTCTTACTGAAGGATGAAAGGTAATATATATAGTTTATCAATATTATTTTTTAATGATACACCTGAAAATTCTTCTGAACAAAATAATGAATTTTAAATACACAAACAACATGAACTATCTTCTTCTCAATTATCTTATGAAAATTATCATCTCAAATTCATCATTTCGAATACTGAAAAATCTAAGTCATGAGCTATGATTGAAGTATATAAAAGGGAATATGATGGTATATAAAAATATTTTGTATTGAAACTGTATTTTAATTCATTACAAATAATGTATTCGAATGTGATAAATAGTTTGACCTCAAAATCATATTTTGAACCATTCAAGGAAGAAATGTAATGAAAAATTGATGTATTCATAAATAAAGCTTTTAAAAAACGTAATATTGAAAAGATGTAGTAGTTTTTGGTTGTTCTTTATTCATTTACATCATATCAAATAATGAATGAAACTAAACATTGATTAGAAGGACTACCAAGATTCTAAGATCCTTTAAAAAAAGTTTTATGTTTTTAAATATTTGATGAACCATCCAGTTCATTCTAACCCATATTATTTATTTTTTATCTAATATTAATTTAATTTTTTTAAATATTATTTACCAAAATTATGTTCTAATATTGAGTAAAAAATTTCTTTTTTAATCATCTTACAAAATCATGAATATAAAATTAAATTATTTTTTTCATTAAAATTAATAGTTTTATTTAATGTAGTAATTATTTAATAAATCCTTAAAATGTAGTAAAATATTTTTATTAAATTTCCTAAATGATATGATTTAGGGAGAGTTTGTTTATGAAATAATCAATTTATTATGATATTTAATATATTATCTGTGTTTTTGTCATGATTTTAGTTGAAGTTTAGTTTAATAATAATATTTGTCATTATATCATAAATGAGTCAAAAGGTGGAGAGCTTTTGAGAGTTTTAGTTTTAATATTATTGGAAAAGTATTTCCCTAAAAGATAAATAATAAATTTATTAATACATTGGAAGAGTTTTTTAATAAAGAAGAATATATTTTAGTTTATAAAAATATTTAAGGATATTAAAGGATAATGGGGAGGTAGTATTAGTTTATTTATTTATTTAAACCTTGGTTTTGACATAGGTTATGAGACAACTATAAATGTTGGATTTTTTAGTAAGTGTTATTTCAATAAATTCAATAAATTCTTTTTAGTATTGATGATCAAAATGTACCATATTTTTTTTATTAATGAGATTTATTTTTTTGGAATCTAATTAATTTATTATAGAAGTAAATATTTATTTTGGACTTATAATAAATTCATTGAAACATGAGAAATATTCATTGAATTATTTAAACCATGATTAAATTTATTCATGAATCACTATTTATACAATACATGTGAAATTGTATTCTATATAATAAACCATAATTTTGGAACAATGTGTATCGATAATATAACCTACATCATCAGAAATGTATGGTTCGGTATCCCTTTGTTTTGAAGTAACCCTATAATTGAGGGAAAAAATATATGGCACATCAACGATTATATTGTGAAGAACCCTACATTGTCAGAACATATTTTTTTGGTTTTTTCCTTAAATGAATAACCCAACATTTTACTATTTTGTGAATATGTTTTTAATCTTTGATTTTATATAAGATTTATACAATTTTCTTGACCATAATAAAAATATTTTCAAATATCATTTACGATTATTTGAAAGGCTCGTTATGATCCACATAAAGAATCATATTCAATGATGTAAATTGTGACTATTCAAACTGAAGTAACAACTCCCATGAATATTTTCGAATTTAAATGATCACAATTTAGTCTACCTTTTTATAGAGTAATTATCTGACATAGAGCTTCTTGAGTAATAGTATAAGTATCGAGACACACTCCATTGAAATTTTTTTGTCGGATAATTTACATAGAATTATTTATTATACAATAAAAATTATATACATAAAAAACAATGCTTCATTTTATTCAGAGATGAACATTATAGATATACATGTTTTAATCAATCACTTCACTATGGCTACTCCTGCTTTCAATATAACTACACCTTATCATTACATCCTCATTTTCATGAATGATGGATCATTTTTCAAATATATAATTTGAATACATAAATATGTAATCATATTTATGGTGTTTTTTCAATCCCTATTTAAATAATGACTATATGAAGTTTAATATCTACTTTAAAATTTTCTATTTTTATGATCCAATTAAATATCTCAGTTTTAAATGAATTTTAATGCGTAACCCATATAATAAAATAGTCAATCTCTATTGATCTGGTGGAGTTTTTACAACTCAGACTCATTCATAGATTAAGTTTTATATTCTTACAATACAATATAGATAACCGATTACTTATAAATGAACAATATTTTTATTTACCCATGTTTTAAAGGTGTCAACTACCTGAACATTGTTTTGGATTTATAGTCTTAGGATAGAAGGACCTAGTAAAGATTTCCAAAATCATGGAGTTGAGAGTCGGTAGAGTGGACTAGGGGATCTTTTATCGACGAACCAATATACATCACTGTATTCATTACTATTATTTATTTCCACTAATAAAACAAATATGAGAGAAAATAATAGATCATTTCTAAATAAGAGAGTCATTCTAAGATAATTATTGTTCTTATAGTACTAAATTCACCCCCTCATGTTACTTTATCTTCATCATCGCCAACCTGGACCTACATTACATAGTAAATTCGGACCAATAAATTATAAGGGAATGTATATAAGAAACCCTATTCCAAATAGATTCTCTACCATAATAACTATATAAGATAAAGATAACTCAATGATATCATCCTTTTATAAAAATAAGATAGAGTATATGTAGAATGGTACATTTCATAAGTTCAATATTGACCAAGATGGTAAACTAAAATTTTATTCAAGGCCATGTGTACTACCTATCATAGAGATAAACAAACATATTATGGACAAAACTCAATGTTATACATTCACTATTCATCCTTCAATCAATAAACTTTTTTTATCACAATTATGATGATTATTTTTGGGATAATATATTCACATAAACAAAGTGGTATATGAGATATCACTTCAACCAAATCAATACCCATTTCAAGGATTATCCCACATATCATTCTTGAGGATGTATATAAATTTTACTTCACATGTTCTGCATATGGTGGTGGTAAACTAGAGAATGACCTCTATTATGAGGAGAATATATTGGATATCATAGACAATAAAGACAAGGTTCTACTAAAAAAGACAACCCTCTTCAACAAAATGGGGTTGAGGAACCAAAAATATGAAAAATCTATGTGGGAACTAGAAGTGGCAGTGAGATGGACGTACAACCACATTTTTCAAACTATGATAATAATTTGAAATTTCAGGGATAAAATTTCTAAAGATGTTGAATGTAAAGATCTAGTCTTTTTAAATCATATTTTTTAATGAGTAATTTTAGTTTCATATTTTATAAAATTATAAATGTAAAAAAGAAATAGAACCTGCATAATATTATATCATTAATAAAATCCATTACATTAAACAACTATGAATCCAATTACAATTAAAATCATTAAAACTAGAAAATTTAAATTCAATTGAATAGATAAAATAGCAATGTTATGATGGCCACAATCTAGTAGAATCATCACCCTCACTTCAAATGATATAGTAATATATAAATATTTTTAAACCAATCAACATCAGATAAAAATTAAAATACAACCTTCGGTGTAGTGGTAGTGAATTTTATGTGAATAAATAAAGTGTTATTTATATGGTATAAAGAGATATGTGATTTTTTGGATTTAACCATTATATAACCCTTCGTTTATATGGAAATTGGAATCTATACTATATGATTAAAAATTTAACATTATTATAAGTGTTTATAGCTAGCAATAACAATGTATATTTAGTACAGAAATGGTAATTGAAGGAATTAACACGTAGATTCATAATGTTTGATGTCCATTTGCACATACATGATAGGGAAGTATCATCACTTGGGATCTCCCAAAACTAATACCATAAAAATCATTAACATGTTACGCATGAATGAAATCATCTTCAATTCATGTACGTGTTAGTGTAGATTACCACTCGATTTATGTTAGCTAGGCCACCTCAATAAGCTATGACCACCGCACACCTTTCCCTTCCAGGGTATGTGAATTTAATAAGGGTTTAAATGTCTTGGACATAGTAACCTACATTTTATTTTCTATATTACAAATAAAAAGTCAATTTTATCAATTCATTTGATGAGTAGTTTTTCATTATAAAATACATGTATAATGGGTATAAATTTGATAAATTGGATCTTATAAGTAACTAAAACATTACTGTATTATTATGATATACATATACCATTTTATAATAAAATTATGTTTCAAGAATTATATTTGATTTAATCTAATATCCAACAAATAAAAATTCACATAAATATATATCATAAACTAATTTTATAATGTCTCATGATATCTTTTATAAGTGTCAAAAATTTAACCACTCCTTAAATACAATACATTTAAATAAATAATGGTTTTTATATTTAAATGTTAAAATTCTCATATTTATAAAAATATTCTTGAAAAATATACAAATTTTTTTAATCAAAATATCATAATTAGTTTTTTTTTTGTTTTTTTTTTAAATTCTTATATACTTTATATTTCTCATCAACGATAAATATAGAGTTTATAATTTTTTGGAAAATTTTCTCACTTCAAATCTACATCATAATGGTTTAAAATTTAATTAAACATAATACATGAAAAATATTGTGTTATTTTATTAATATTATGTATTAAGATATATTTTAATCTCTTTATATAACTATAATTGACCTTCCAATGTATAAAATATAAGACATAGTTTTTAAAAAAAAATTATTATAAGGAAACATTAATTTTTCCATGACAAATGATGTAATATTTTTTCTAGTTATAGTGTATGAAAATAAATTACAATATTTCCCAAATGGCCAAAAAAATGATAAAAAAACTTTAGTTATTCCAATTTATTTTCTTTTTCGACAACATTGATTTCCAATGCATATATTCAATGTTTTTAAACAAATCATCAACTTTTTTATTAAATACCCACCCATTACACCTCTACCTATCACTTCCAATCCATCCATGAAGGCATTCTAGTTATTTTCCCCCCAATGCCTCCTTGAATGATACCTCAACGCCATATAATACCAATCAATATTATTTAGGAGTAACTCATCATGTTATGAGAAATATTCACATTACTTTTCCATCTATGTCCCCCTTTCAAGTGGTAATTATTCTAAATTACAAAATATGTAATTTCACCCCCTTAAATTATATTGTTACTATAATAATTCTTATATATTAATGGGAAACCATTTTCCCCTATAATTTTACCCTGTCTTATAACACTTTTTACAACTATTATGCTACCAAATTTATTTCTCATCTTTCAATCCTTTCCATTAAAAATATTGTTTTCTTTTTAATTTTAATTCACAAACCAATATTTCATTAATCGGAAGTTCAATAAAATTTAAAGATGAATTTATTGTTGAGTTATTTACATATATAGAACTCACATTTCGTTTAGTTGGATAGAAAGGTGACATCATGTTCATATTTTTAAACAAATTTTTACACCATGATTTTTATATGACATTTGTACATTATTCTTCATGGGTAAATAATGAAATGATTTGTTATGATATATGTGGAAAAAATGAAATTATGAAATATGATGGGTGAAATATTATACTGCAACAATGCATTGGGAAATAAATTTAATCTCAACAGATGACAAGAATTATAATACGATGGTTAGTAACAATAGTAATTTTCATTTATGACACTTTAATGACAAACAGTGGGATATGCTTATGAATGTCTCATTTAAAATTTTTATCCACATTTACATGTTATTATTCATGTAATTATGAGTATGATATGTCTTTATATCATTTTTTAATATTTTGATTCCATTTTTTTTAATATGTACAAGATCACATGTTATATGTATCTCTTACTTATTCGATTACAAGGTTTCATTCTCACCCATTTCCTTTTATGAATTTCCCTATAATATATTTTTTAGTAAAGGTAATATAATTTGACCCATAAAGATGAATATGATGTGGATTTAAAATAATTTTTTTGTTTTCAGTTATTATATACATTAATTCCAAGGAACTAAACATTAAGATATCATATTTTTATATAATGTAATGAAAAGTAACGTAATAAAAAGATTGGAATACTATAAAACTAAATAATACAAAAAAATTATTTAAGTCAATTATAAAAGAACATGCTCGCTAAAAACACAAATACACCATTAATACTCAAATTAAAAACTATAAATCACATTCAATATTTATATTAATCCATCTGTCTACACACACTTAACCAAATAATTATTTTCTTTTGATTTTAATTGTTACTATATGAATTTTCCATTTATTCAATCTATAAAATAACCCATTTCATATTGAGAATGAATTCAGAAAATCATTTATTTAAATAATGTGAACAAACCCATGTGTCATATGCCTCCACATAAATTTTGAAATTTCCCACTTATAGTGTACTCAATTATAATATCACTACCCCCAATTGATTGCATTTACTCCTAAAAGACTAATATATATGCTCATCATTAGTTACTAGTTATTAGGATTTTTAGTAGTTTTAAAAAATCATTAAAGTATGTCATGATGTTCCCATTCCAACATGTATTTTCTCTTCAGGATGGAGAACTAGTTTTCAATTGGTGAGATCCTCTAATTTAGTTATCAAGTAAATCTCATTAATCTATTGATGTTGACCCAGTATTTAAAATTGTTTATTAATAGTCCCCACATGCTACCATATATCATTTTTAAAGAGTATTATAAATGTTTTTGGGACATACTTCTTTTTTACACTGTTTCTTGAAGGGTTAATTCATCATAGCAATTTTTGTCTCTGAAAAAGGTCATAATCCGGGATTAATTAATCCTTGTATTTCTATTTCATATGATGATGATTTTTTTTCCTGAATGGTCCTTTGTACATGAGTTTCTAAATAGCCATGATTTATCTTCTTTACATAGTATCAATATTTCCAATGGATAAAGAATCCTTCTTAGGATAAAATTTAAAACATCATTATTGATCTTACACTGTAATTCCAAAACCATTCCCTTATACATGATATAGTTATCAATTGGTGGAATTTAAATTTCCATCAAGAAGTATCCTTATACCTCATATGACCCATGTACTCTGATATTTAGCTGAAAAATGATTTATCACTTCCTCCCTTAGATCACATACAACATAGGATTACTGAAGATACATTTAATTAGAAGAACATTTATCAGATGAATATGGTAGTAATTGTATAGGACAATAACATTAATGGTACATTGTGAACAATATATCGAATGATATCTTAATCAAATGGAATAAATCGACCAAATAAAATGGGATTGGGTTATATTACCTTTCAAAAATTATTTGGGAATAGAATTTGAATTAAAATCTAGGAATCACTATGGAAAATCATCATTGATGTTTTTTTATAAAACATTCCACAACTTTTATCTGTATATATATTTTATTCTTCCCCCCTTACAAGCCTAGTTATATGATGACGTTTTCATCCTCCTTATGATTAATTTGCCTATCAATTGATCTAGTAAATCATGAAATAGGAATATAATATGATAACTACTGAAGAAAAGTTCTCTCCCTATAGATTTATTATTTATGTTTTTAATACTGTAATGTGGAGAGGCTGAATGCATATATGGCGTGAGTTCTAAATCAGGAAGAATAAATCCTCATAGATAATTTATTTTAATTTTCTTTATATATGTAAGACCCCCGGTCACCTACATGAAACATAAAATTTATCATTCCCAGTTGGAGTAACGTGATGAGAGGCTTTAGGAAAATAGGATGAGGTCCACTATGACCCACTTCCTAGTTATGGTGTCTACATGAAATTACCATTACATACTGAAGTCATATCTAATCACTAAGAAAATTACATTTGTTAAATAATGGTGAAGGGAAAATTATATGTATTGTAGATATGATCATTAGATGAGATCAAATATTGTCCTAACTTATTTAAGATCAAATGGTGATTATTTTTAAAAGGGCTTATTTTTAACATTAGATATTGATGATGTTGATAATTTTCAGGATATTTTTTAAAAAAATGCATCAAATTCCTATCATCTGATATAACATTACCGGTATTAGTGTTACTCACTAAATGAGAATATATCAATAGGTAGCTATGGTCATACATGTGTAATATTATTACAATTTGATAACATATACAAAAAGAGGAATAAATTTGAATCTTTAATACTAATTTGGGTGTTTAATACATCCACTACTTTATTAATATCCATTATGCATTGATATTTTCAGTGAATCAGTATAGATAGAACCTATAAATAATTAAATCTAATTAATCACACTTATGTATATATGGAATGATAAATAATTATTCTACGTTACTATGTATAATCAATGTGGTATGTTATAAGGGTTTCAACCCTATAATTATTTAACATTTTTGAATAATGGACATCTATAACTACATAACAGTTACCTTTTTATAATGTATTAATCAGTGGATATGAACAATATAAAAGATATGTAAATGAATTTTATTGTATTATGGTAGTTAAAAAATAAATAGACATGAATTTTTTATCAGTGTCGTTATCCTTGTGTGATAATTACATTTTAAAGAGTCGCATGTCGATTTGGAATGAATGACTTACCCCAAAAATAAATATTATTTATTATTTCATAAGAATGTTGGTTACTTATCTAATGAGTGTCTTATTAGAACAAAAAATTTGATATTATAGATGGAATATATTAATTGAAATATGAAAATAATTTTTTACACTATAATATATGACAAATAGAAAACATTTATGCAAGGGATAAGAGATTTTGAAAATATGTCTCATGCCATTTATGTCACACCTCCTTTGGAAAATAAATAAATTCCAAAACAAAATCATAATATGGTCTAAGAGTATTTAAGAGGAATATTATAGTTTAATATTATTTTCTATGACATTAAATCCATGGAGGACGTAATTATCGTGTAATAAAACTCATAGGATTATGATGAAGTCAACCTAAAATAATTATGTCTCACTAACATTCCATTAAAGAATGATATTACAACATAGAATGATATTGGAAAATATGTGTTGAGGAAATTGAACAAAATAAAAATTACATATATGTGTCTATTTAATAAAATATATAAATGTTCATAATTAATATCTTTATAGAGGATAGTTCAGTTGAATTGTAAATAGACAGTCATCATACCATTTCTGTTATACACTATTTAGGTTATCTTAATAATCATTTATTTTTTTAATTTGTTTTTGGAAATAATTTTAAGGGGGTATGTTATAAAAAGGATTTAGTTAGAGTCTAATAGTTTTATAAATTCTGTAGTATTATTATTTTCAAAAAGATTAAAAAATCTATAAATACATCATTGGTATATGGGTTGATAGTGGACATAGAAGAATTTTTTTAAACGATTTATATATTTTCATTGAAAATTATTTTGGTGGATGATTTGATAACAATTATATTTTTTTCAATAGGGGAATCATTCATTTGATTATGAAAACTTGTTTTAATTTTATTATTTATATTATCAAAAATAATTCTTTTTCATTCAATTCATTCCAGGAGGCCTTCAAAATAAATCATATAATACAATTTATAATACTACGAATACAAGGATAATTAATTTTATTCCTTATAAATTTTTACCGGAGTAAAACTGATTTATCAAGGGAAGAATCATCCCGGCATGGTTAGATGAACCCATAAAATAATGGTGGAGCTAAATAAGAATTTAATTGGATGTAACATGATAATTAAACATGAAATGAAAATTGATATTGTAAAAATGGAATGGGTTTTAATTATACAAAATTTTAGGAAACTTTTATCCACTATAATTTGACATTATATGTTACAATTTCTTATTCACTTATTTACATCACTCATGTATGATGGATCCTTAGTTTTTTAAATCAATTAATGAGATTCAATAATATAATATTTTATCACATAACATGTTTTTATTTTTTCATTTTTTTTAAATAGGAACATGTAGTATTTCATGGAAGTGGGGTATCTTGGTTATTAATTGTGTTTTGTTGAGACATTGGAAATTTATCATTACCTATTTATGTTTGATATTTTTGTGTAATATAATTTAAAATAAATATAAGTTTCCAAATTCATGGGCCTCTATATGATATATGGAATATAGAGTGAATAATCTAGAAAATAATAGTAAATTTACCCTTCAGTATCTCACAAAATGAAAATGAATAAAATGTGTTTTCGAGTGCTATATAGGCCAAATAATTATCATTTCCAATTTTGAAATAATGAGGATCATATTATTCCTCAATTAATGAAAATTTTAAATTTTTAAGTGTCATTTTTTATGTATGTTATAGAATTAAAATACTAAGAACAAATTAATATCATAATGTGCAATGGTTATCTCAATCAAATAGTTTTCAACATCTAAAAAATTCTATATTCCGTGTAAATTGGAAGTTTATAATGTTTTTATTCGTTGATTGGAGATGATTAAAATATATTTAATATTGTAAATAAGTGAAAAATAGTTTCATTTTTTTGCAAGAATATTATAATCACTACTAGTGGAGTAGAGATGTATCAAATTTATAGGATTTCATTAATATATGAATGCTCTATAAGAGAAAATTGCATGGAGTTTAATAGAGGGAATATCTGTACGAGGAAAATATTTTTGTGTTATGAATGATTTAATTTGGGGTGTGATGCCCTGGATTAGAGGATGTTTAACTGATAATATGTTGATCAAATAATTTTATTTTATCCAAATCCATATTGAAAATAAATTTTGGGTTGTGGGAAATGGGGATATATCATCTTTGACGGATCTGTGGGTTGGACATTGTGCTTATTTTCCATGGTACCTCATTAGAATAATTTATTTTATAGAGGTGAGAGAATATTTTACAATCCTTAACATAGTTTTTGTTAGTAATGTAATTTCTCTAAAAATAACATTTTTATATAATCTACCAAGTACTAGGAATCTTACATACATAGAACCTATAAGTAATTCATTAATTATTATTATTTATTTTCTATTTGTAGTGTGACACATATAATATATTGGGTGAAGTATATATAGAGTGTTTTTATAAACATTAATATTAGCTTCTGCATTTTTAGTCTTAGAAGGAATGTAATCCGAAATTATAATGTTATCTAAATGATGGTTATTTCCCACATAGTTAATAATTTTTTTTTATTTATTTAAATTTAGAAATGGAATATACATTCTATACAAATGGAATGAAAGAAACTACGACACATAACTACATCCAAAACATAATGTAAATTCACACAAGGATTTACTCATTTTATTTTATTTTATACACATGGTTTGTTCATAGTTCATCATAACATGTCATCACCAAGATCCTATGTATTGCAGTATAAAATGTCTAAATGATAGGATGTGGATGGAAATGTTTTCTCCATGGGTTTATAATATTTATTATACATTGATATTTATAGTTACCTAAAAATATTTTTTAGAACTATTATGTGACATTAACTATGGTTTACCATGTTACAATATTAAAAATTTGTTCATATAAATTCTATATAAGAGGATTTTCAATATGAGACCAAAGAGTGGACGAATGATTCAATAACATCATTTTTATATTATTTATAAATTAAACACATGTTGTTTTTATCCCCATAATTGTATGAGTAGGTGTGGTGTATGTAATAATCAAGATGGATATATTATGCTGAATATTGTTATTCAATTTGGTTATAAATTTTTTATCAAATATCAGGTCAAGTACATCATTCTGGAAAATAATATATATAATGAGAGTAATAATGTATGTATGGTTATGGATCATATTTGTGTTTCTATTTTTATATTTTTTAATGAGTGAAAATCCAGTCATTGGTCTATATAGAAACATATTCTTGCTTTTATTACTAGGGTAGAAAGGTGTACCATTTGTAGTCTTATATGGTGGAAAAGAAATATGTTAGAGGATTCATTATCCCAATAAATAAAACATATGAGTGATGGGGTGAAATTTAAATAATCATGATGTTCATACTAGTTTGGAAAATAGTTTTTTAGAACAAATGGCTTAGGTATAAACAAATTTTATCCACCTATATTTTTTTTTGTGTATTTGCAGTTTCCCCACATCTTTTTTTGTTTCAATGTTTTCAACAAAACCAATCTCAAACAAATTTTTTTACCAAAAACCAACAACATGACTCCACCAAAATGTCTACCAAATTAGAAAAAACAAAAATAATTACTTAATGATTTCAATATACATATTTATCAATTAACATCCATATTTAAAAATAAAATATTATAAACCTCATTCAAAAGTGACATTTAAATTAATCATTAATATAACTATAAAAATACATTTTACCAATTAAAAATATCATAATATTAATCTTTATTCACAAAACATACATGAAAAAATTTGTTAAAAATATTTTTCATTTTATTCCAACTAGGATAATAATATAGAAATCAAGCATAATATAACATCATGATTACATACCCAAAATTATAATAATTAACATTCTTAGTAATCATGATTAAAAAACAATTTCATCATATGAATGGTATATTTTTTTAAACAAAATACAAAAGTCATCATGTTGTGAAAAATAAACTCCATATTATCAAACATTCTCTTTAAATTCTGTAGAATCTGTAATATTAAAGTGAATAAAGTACTTTGTTAAATTCCATTAGACATGATAATCAAATCATGTAAAAAATCATCCCATTAAGGGATAAATAAAAACATATGACATGATATAATCCCAATATGAAATGGTTATGCCCCTCATTTTCAATAAATTTCAACATTACTTAAGGATTTATTCAATTAATTGAATAATTTATGAATTTAAAAATTCTGAAAACATTATTTACATTATTATAATGTGTTTTATACATTTCTGAATTCAATATAATCTTTTAATAAAAACATATACATCTCATTTTGATTATAATTACTACAATAAATAAACAATAAATACATATTTTCATTATTTAATTTTTAAGAATCCTAATTACATATAATTTATGCATAAAAAATTATTTACACCAATTAATATCAATAAATTTTATTGAAATTAAAATGAACAATTCTTATTATCAATTTTATAATGTTTTCTGAATAATAAAAAAATGAAAACAAAATCAAGCAATAATAGTTCACCATTTGAATTAATCTCATTATCTTTTAAGATAAAATAATAATTGATGATATTCATTATAATTTTAATTTGAAAAAAAAAGATATGGAATGAAATATATTTCACCTTTTTTAAAATAATCACTTAAAGCCCTGTTATTTATCCCCTTAAATTTCATAAATACATTGTATAATTTGACGTTGTTTTCATCATTTTTAACCCACAAGAATCCCAAAATTATGAATAATTGAATCCAATAAAAATTTAAAAAACATTACAAATTTTTATGTACTAAATTATAAATCGGTGAAGTTATCTACATTTATTTAATAGTAATATTTTTATATATATTTAAATTATAACATTTTCTTAATTTTCATAGAAATTAATCATATAAAAAATTAAATTACACATGCATTTATATCATTGAATAATTATTATGACTCAATATTAATTAAGACAAAATTACACATAGTTTTCATCATTGATAAACAATTCATACAAATTTAGAATAAATTAATAATTATTAAAATCAACATACACAATATTAATAGAAAATAACTCTTTGTTTTCATGTATTCATTTCATTATTATTATAAATTTTTGATAGACCATATCATAGTTTATTAACATATATAATATTTAACCTAATTAAAATATAAATTTACTTCTGAACCCCACCATATTCACATTAATAATCACAAACAAAACATGTGACTAAGTGGAAATTTGATGTTTTAATAGACCATTAATCTCCCATAACCATGTTAGTACCATAACCTACAATCTTCATAGTAGATATTAAAAATAAAATCACAACCATCCTATATAAAATAGTCATAGTCTATGGTTGTACTAGCTAGGTACCAACACATAGAATTTATACCATTTTATGAAAAATATTATCAACTTTACCATGTCCTAAATATAAAAAAAATTTAAATGAACATCTTTGATTCCATTTTTAACATACCATAATGATATAACCATGAAAATAAGTTGATATTTCACATGTAATCAAGTAGAATCTTGAAAAACAATGGTTAGAAACTCATTTATTGGGACAATATATATCTTGGGGAAGGTTATTTACACTAAAACTTACTACCACATAAAGCTAACCAAAATCAAGCATTTCCTTCAAAATAAATGGTGGATTAAATAAATAAAATTCCAATAAATGAAATATTTCTTCTGATTATTCATACTCGTGTCCCAAAAAATTTTTTGTAAACAACACGCCTTATATATTAAAATATATTATTCAATATTCAAAAAAAAATCAGGAGTCAAGAAAACAAGATCCTAGAAATTTTTTATTCAAAACTATATATCATAAAAACATTAAAATGTTGTTTTACAAGGGTGGGTATGAAATTCACCATGCGAATCCAAATCAACGACGTCATAGCAAGAATCTAGTAACAAAAATGACCAAATTTTATTGACCTCTGAAATGGACCTTTTATAATGATCGATAGAAGATTGATTTGACTCTTTGTAGACATGAGTGGCATCAAGATAAAATTATTCACCTAGAAGTAGTAACTTATTCCTTGTAGGAAGCATTCTGTATGGAACATTCAAAGAGAGAATTTTGAAAATTTAGACTCAAAATATAAAAACCCAGCTTTTTCTTACAGAATTATACATGATTTATTACATAACATAATCACTTGATACAACATATATGATCTATAGGTCTTGTTTATTTGGGGCTTAGTAATATTATATAATGACTTAAAATATAAAACACAACCACTATATTAAACACATCCTTTACATGACTGCTACATTCGCTCGTACTAATCATTGCATGGGATAAACTGAGGACATGAATAAGAAAAGGGTGAGCTATAAACCCCAATAAGGGAGTAAAAAAGGCACAACCTGAGTAATAAAATACATGTTAGGAAATATTCACATCAATGGATCATAAAATCAACATGAACATAAAGTTTTGAAACAGCATGATTATCATAACATGGAAATGTGGAAACAACACATAACTTGGTTTTAGCATGAGACAAGGATCATGAAACATATATCTTGATTAAACCATCCTTCCACATGAATTATCTTGAGTAAACCCTCATTTCACTTGATGTATCGTGATAATAATCTATAGCCAATGCTTTGGAGAGCTATCAGGGGGCACCCTTCTTAAACATTTCATTTCATGCGATAGTGTGCCACATAGATCACAAAACATTGAATCATTCAACATCATTATTTATTATATGATAAAAGAATGTAGAATAAATAAATGAAACTCTTTAAAAAATACATAAATGTTTATAAAGGTGAATACCCTTGATAGAGAAATGGGCATGGTATTAACTACACAATGATATTGGCATGGAAAATCACGGTGCAATTTCGGTAGTATAACTGCGTGACAAAAGAACTCATAAAAATGGTTGATGAGAGAGAAAGTGTAGTATCGCAATAATTACATTAAATAGTATGTAGGGGGACATTTAGATATATGTACCAACAAACATAACAAAATTTATATGCATAATTCAAAATAATTTCATGGATGTAAATGAGTAGAGATAAATTCCTCACATAATTTTTGCATGTTAACATGTGTACATTGGAAGAATTAATGAGAGGTTAAGGGGTATCCCATCATAAAAAAATAAATATGTATATATGGGGGACGTTAAAAAGCATACCCCATCATTTTTAATCGAAAAATAAATGGGCATATCAAGTTAAATAAAAATGGAAAAATGAGAAAGGAAGAAACCCCTTACTTGGAAGTGTAATCCCAAATGCTTGGGAGAAGCTTGAGAGAGGGTTCATGGGACCTTGGGGCACCTTGGGGGGGGATTATAGAAATATTAGGGAAGATGTTGGACGAATTACAAAGAATTTGAGTGAATATAAAGTTGGAGATTTGGTGGGTTTATATAGGAAACAAGATAAATTTCATTATTATTTAGGTTTGGGACCCTACACATTAAACTAATAAAAACCACACACCAAACCAAGGATTATTCCAATTTTTTTCCAAATGGGAGTGGAAATCATTATTTTATATAGAAAATGGCCATTTTTTTTAAAATAATATGGGTTTTTATGTTGATGTGAGTCACACTCTTAATGAAAACAATTTAAAAATATAAAATTTTTATATGTTTTGGAAGTTCCACTAAGGCATTGTAAAATAAATCAAATAAACCTAAAATCACATTATTTTAAATGAAGAATCATATATTAGTAGAAAATAAGGATTATAGTATTTTATTATATCACTATAATGTAATTATGATTTCATAAAACACATTATATATTTAGACATCTTGATTCCAAAAATAATATTAATTTTATCCAAATAATTTTTAAATATGTGAATTTTAACCTTTATAACAAAAACGTCATTTATAGAAAAATCATGGGGTTTGAAAAAAATAGATATCAAACAATAACAAAAATTACAATTGTATTCATCAAAATATTACATCCATTTTGATAAAAATTAATTTAGAAATAATTATATTTTATTAAAATATTATTTAATTCATAAATCGATTAATTTATCAAAACAGAATTCTATGTTGAATATTAACAAATAAAAATACTCTTTGTGGTTTAAAAACTATTTAAAATGTTAAAATAATAAAATTAATGTATATTCATTATACATAAATAATTTACATACTAATAGTGCTAGGGTCTTTTTACAGAACACCTTAAATCAGCCACATAAGACTTTAGGGTAAGGTGTACGATGGTGATAGTATCTGTGAGTACCTCAGATAACATTACTCAAGTGGTAATCCCTATCAACTTCCACTTAAAATATAGGAGGTTTCTCTCAAGCTTAACATATTAATGATCATCTTGGGTTTGGTCAAGAGAAAATACCAATGACGTCGTCTCCTTTCCAATCTCAGACAAATGGGGTTCGTATGATGCAATTCTATTGGATGAGGTCATCACTTCCTATATCGGAGTAAACATGAATTTTTTAAAGACTTATATTTATAAAAATAATCTGATCAATGTTAAACAGATATATTAGCAACGTTCACAATTCGTAATTGTATTTTAAAATGTAAAAATAAAAATCCAACGAAATTTATATTTTATTTAACAATTTTAAATAATAATACATTTAATTCGATCTATCAGAATTTTTATAAATGAATGTTTGGGTTGTAAAATTCTTCCCCCCTTAAAAATTTTTTCCCTTTAAATTTTATTTCCCACACTAAAACTGATGTGGGTAATATTGCTTCGTCACTTCCTTCGATTCCCACATCACTTCTTCAAACTTGTAATTTCTCCACAACACCATGACATGGGGAATTGACTAATATCATAGAACATTTTCCCTATGATCAAATATCTTCACTGGTTTATACTTTTAAGAAATATCATCCCTTAACAATACTAAATATTATGAGAGTACATGTGAAGGATTTGGTATGAACTTTTATAAGTGGGATACAGGAAAGACATCAAGTACATTGTCTATGGTAGGTGGAAGTTCTAGTTGATAGGCCATAACCACAATACGATGATGAATCATAAAGGGGATGATGCACTTAGGACAATACATCAATTTCTTTCCAATCCTCAAAACCTTGTTCCATGGATACATTCATAGAAATACCATGTCTCCAACATTGAACTGAAGGTCTCACTGACAGTTATCTGCCTAAATATTCTGTTGAATTTTTGATGCCTTGATATGCTGCTGAATGGTTTTCACCTTCTCCAACATGTATTCAACTATTTCTGGTCCTAGCATCTTACCCTCACCAACATCATCCCAAAATTAATGTTTTATGAACCTTTTATCCTATAGTTCTTCATATGGTGCCTTTATATTTCTTTAGTGGAAATTGTATTAAAGGAGAAATTCAACCAATTGGAGATGTTGGTCCCATCCCTCTTTGAAGTCCATAAAACATGATATTAACATATCTTCCAGTGTCTGAAATGATTGCTCATATTGGCCTTTAGTTTGAGAAATATAGACCATAATTAAGTTCAATTTAGTTATTATAGAATGATTGAGACTTTAATAGGACATCAAGGTGAATCTCAAATTAAGATTAGATACAATAGATAGTGGTACTACATGTAGCCTTACCACTTCATTGATGTAAATCATTTCATGTTGATCCAATTAACATTCCTCTAGAATCCCAATAAAGCGAGTTTTCATCATAATACAATCCAAAAATACACATATAGCCTTGATCCCACTGGATTTCCTTGGACGTCCAGTGGAAAAGACCATGGTAATGTTGTCCCACATCGATGTTGGTTTGGGTATTTTTTGTATCATCCCCTTAGACTTTTACCTCACATCCTTCAATTGCATAATAACTACTCACTTTTAAGTATATTCATAAATATCCATTTTAATATTGTCCCACCAAATGTTTTCCTGGAGATCATGATACATATTTGTGTTCCCTAGGTGAATAGAGAAGTTTGAGCTATGTGCATCATTTAGAATCCCCTTATTTTTCTCTGGATCGGATGGTACACAAATCATGAACCAAATCACAAAATTTTATCATTGTTAACCTTGAACTATGAAGATTTATCATTTCTAATATCTTCCACCTTTTTCCAAATTTTCACATCCTTTATTTGAGCATCCTTTACTTTCTCCATGATGGATTTTTGAGCAATAATTTCAAAAAGGATTGATGATGTTCCTCCCTCAATGATTCCCATGTCTATTCTCTACAAATCTCAGAATATTGGATCCTATTCAATTCTCATCATTGATAATGTAACATGATTCTTTCTAGATATTGAATATTCCACAATGTGTTCCTTACTGGGATGGTTGTGGATTGGGAAGTCATAATACTTGATGAGTTCTATCCATCTTTTTTTGTGTATTTTATGCTCTTTTTTGTGTGAATAAATATTTTAGGCTCTGGTGATCTGTATATATCTCACACTTCTCCCCATAGAGATAATTTTACTAGATTATCAATGTAGTGATCACATCCTCCATCTCTTGATCATGGATGGGATAGTTTATCACATGGATTTTCAGTTTGTTTGTGGCATATGCTATCACTTTATCATTATGCATCAACACAAAACTCATTCAATTCTTCGAAGCATCACTATGTACCATAAATATTTCTCCACTTTTGGGTAGTGTGAGAAACAGATCAGTGATAATCCTACTTTTCAACTCTTTGAAGCTCTCTTTGCAATCATAACTACAAGAAAGCATTAATCCCTTCCGTGTTATTTTGGGAAGAGGGTTGGATAATCATGTGAAATTTCTCACAAATTTATGATAATATCTAGTTATCCCCAAGAAGCTAAGAATACATGTTTCCGATATTGGCCTCGTCCATCCCTCAATTGTAGCTATCTTGGAAGGGTCAACATATATCCCATTACATGTGTTGATATAACCTAATAATGAGACCTCCTTCAAAATGAACTCACACTTGCTGTAATTTTCATATGGTTTATCATTTCGCATGTTCTATAGTATAGATCTTAGATTCTCCTTGTGATCCTCCTTGGTTTTTGAGTATATTATAATATCATCTATAAAGACTACCACAAATTTTTCAAGCTATTCTCTAAAAATTGTATTCATCATGTCCATGAATATTGATGGATCATTAGTGAGTTTGAAAGGCGTTACTATGAATTCATAGTGTCACTATCCTATAAGAAAACGAACTTTTTGGGATATCTTCCATATTCACCCTTAATTGTCAATATCCAGACCACAAATCCACCATGGAGATGTATTGTGATCCGTGTAGCTCATAGAAAAATTCTTCAATTTGGGGAAGAGGGTACTTGTTCTTTGTAACGATTATGTTGAGATCGAGATAATCAATGAAAATGAGCATTGACCCATCCTTTGTCTTGACGAAGAGGACTGGTTCAGCCCATGGTGAAGCACTTGGTCATGTAAGCCCTTCATCCATATTCTCCCGTACTAGATTATTAATCTCATAAATCTCCAAAACATCCATTCAATATAGTGTATTTTATTTTTTCCACACTGCATTTATAAGATTCGTAGAGAATGCAATATCTCTTATTTGTGGAAGACTAGGAAATTCCATGGGAAACACTTTGGCGAATTCTCTCTCAAAAGGAATGTCATTAAGGATAGTTTCTTCCACAGACTCAATAATCTGAGAATGATACGCATGATCATATGGAATTAATATCCATTCATAAGTTTATAGATCTAAATAAGAATCATCGTCCTCCTTGAACTCGTATAGAATCTTGGGGAAGATTCACCATATGGAGAGTGATTTCCCTCTCACGACATTCTATGTTGGCTCTATATAATGAAAGCCAATCCTAGCTATGAATTGAATAATATTACACCATTGGGAGTATGAAGTGGTTCGTTGGGTATTTCAAACAACAAATAATTATATGAGAGGAGTTATATAAATGGGATTCAATTATTTTCCCATTTTCTGTACTCACCAGCATCATTACTTCCTTAATTTGTGGTTGTGTAGGGATTGTTCTACTAAACTTTTGAGAAATAAAAAAATGTTTAGATCTATATAAGATAACCTTACCTTTTAAGTTTTTATTCTGGTTCTACTAAATTTAAAATAGACCTATGGATGAGTATCTCAAAAAGTTAAACACGTAATGTGGAATCCAAATACAAAAAATATGACATATAAATTACATTTATTTACTTACCATATGATTCTATGGGCTTCAATCTAATTTTTTAATGATCTACTTCGCAACATATATTCTTAGGAGAATTTTTTTATTCCCTTAATAATTTTTCATACTAATCATGGGGAATTACCAAAGTGTGTCCCCTAGGAGTGTTGTTACAATGTGTGCAACAAGGCCCATGGTTGTGTGCCCAGATACCCCCTGTCAATCCCAAAACTGCTTGTTAGAGTTTTCACTCTTATGAACATCTATGCCCGAGCCACCTCTACATGATCATACTCAGATAGAGATATATTTTCATGATAAACCACTTACTCAATACTCACAAAAATTTAGGTAAATTTTTATTATACTTATTGTTATCCTTAAGGCTTCACTATGTTTTTTAGTCCTAATCCAAAAAATAATTAAACCTATAATCTGATACCAACTATAACAACCCTGTTTTTTATTACACACGTAATCATGATTTATTAAATAAAATATTCTCCTAATAAAACATATATGATCGAGAGTTATAGTGTATTTTGGGATTATGAACATTACATAAAGGCTTAAACCTTGAAACCTAAAAACATTATTGAAAATGTACTTTACATGGCCACTACAATCCCTGGTACATAGCATTGCATGGGATAACATGAGGACATGCATAAGAAAAGGGCAATCTATAAATCCTAGTAAGGGATTAAACAAGGCATAAAATTATGAATAAAATTCATTATACGAAATAGGTATATTAATGGATCATAAAATAAACATGAACATAAAGGCATGATATAACATGATTACCATAACATGAAAATGTGACAACAACACTTAACATGATATTAGCATGATCCAAGGAAAATTTCACATGGATCATGAGTACACCCTCATTTAAATTGAATTTTCATGAGAGAACCCAAATTTCACTTTATTTAACATGATACTAATCATTATCCAATGCATTGGAGTGCTATCAAGGCACAACCTTTTTAAACATTTCATTTCATGTATAAGTGTTCCACATGGATCATAAAAAATTGAAGCATTCAAAATCATAATTTATTCAATGATAAATTAATCTATAATACATACACGAAACTATTTAAAAAATAAATAAATGTCTTTAATGGTGAATACCTTTGATAGATAAATGGGCATGGTATTCAATACACAATGACTTTCGCTTGGAAAATCTCTATGAAATTTATACACCATAACATTGTGACATGGAAATTAATAAAAATAGTTGATTACAGAGAAATGGGTGTCTCATAATATTTTCATGAAATAGAATGTAATTGGGTCATATATATACATGCACCAACAAAAATAATGGAATTGAGATGCATAATACAAAATAAATTCATTGATGTTAATTAGGAGAGAGAAATCCCTCACAGAATTTTCGTATGGAAACATGTGTACATGGCAGACATTAATGAAATTGAAATGGGTCTCCCATCTTCAAAAAATAAATATTGTAGAATGGGGGAGGGTTTAAATCATACCCTATCCTTTGTAAAGGAAAAATTAAAGGGCATAAAAATATAAAAAAATTGGAAACAAATGAGAAAGGAAGAAATCCCTTACATGAAATTGTGATCACAATGGCTTGGGAGATGCTTGAGAGAAGATTATTGGGAGATTAGGGAGCCTAGGGAGGATTATATAAATACGAGAGAAGAGGTTGTATGAACTCCAAAGGATTTGAGTGAAGATGAAGTGAGATCTTTGGTGGTGTTATGTAGGAAATGAGAGGGAATTATATATTATTTTGTTTTGGGACCCCACACATTATACTAACCTAAACCACAAACCAGGCAATTGTTTTTGCCCATGGGTTTTTACAAAGGGTATTGGAAAAAATTCTATAAATTCCAATGGCCCAAATTCTTAAAATACAAGGGTTTCATATGTTGAGGTAAGTCACACTCTTATGGAAAACAATTTAAAAAAAGTGAAATGTTTTCTATGACTTGGAGGGTCACCTAAAGCTTTGAGAAATATATAAAATAAACATAAAATTGAATTATTTTAATGTTAAAAAGTATATTGTCCGATCATAATGTTTATAATAATTTCTCACATCACTATTGGGTCATTAAGATATCAAAAAAGACATTATATATTTATGTAGTATTTAATTTTTACCCAAAAAATCAACTGTCTCCGAAAATATTGAAAAATTAACCATTGTATAATTTTGATGTCGTGATTCGATAAATAACAGTCATTTTTTCTAAATAATTTTCTAATTTTTTTAATTTTATCTTTTAAAAAAAGAAACAGCATTTATCGAAAATTCACTGGTTTTGACAAAAATATATTTCAATCCTTAATAAAAATTACAATAGTTTTCAAAAAAATTATACGATCCTTTTAATAAAAAATAATTTTATAATAATAATATTTTTAAAAATATTATTTAATTAAAAAAATAAATTAATATATCAAAATATAATTTTTAGTTGAATATTACCTAAAAAATATCATGTTTGCTTTAAAAATTATTTTCAAAGTAGCAATAATAAAATAAATGTATATTATTTATACAAAAAAAATGTACATTGTCATAATGCTAGGTTCTTGTTACCTAACTTCGTAAAACACCCACCTAAAACCTAAACGTAAGGTTCACAATAGTGATAGTCTCTTTGGTGGCTCAGATAACATCATTCGAGTGGTAATCTATATCAACATTCACTTCTCCTGTAGGCTGTTCCGCTCAATCATAACATATAAAATCATATCTTGGGATTGGTCACGGGTGAATCCCATTGATGCCACCCCTTTTCCGAGCTTCGAAAAATGGTCTTTGTATGGATAAATTCTACTCAATGAGGTCATCACTTCCTTTGAATGAGTTAATGGGATTTTAAAAGACCTATATTTATACTAATCATGTGATCACTGTTCAATGACTATATTAACAATGGTCACGATTATTAATGTTATTTTAAAATCAAAAAATAGAAAACAAATAAAATGAATTTTTTATATAACCATTATACATAATATATCTTTTAATTAGATAAATAGGAATTCTTATTAAAGAATGTTTGGTTTGTTACACCAATAGTTGAATTTAGATCTAGACACAAATCACGCCTTCCAAAATGAATAGAATATGTGATCTCCTTGATCATCAACCATAGATCTGCCTCAATGGTAAATTCATTTACAATAAAATGGTAAAATCATCATTTAACTAGACCCCGATGGGTACAAGATATTATTCCATAGCCTGAGATACCAAGAAAACCATAATCCACCCCATAAACATTGACTGTCAACCATCACAAAATTAGGGGAAGGCCACAAATCGATTCAGCCACTACTGGCTTCCTCACCCCGCCAACAACACCAAGGGACCGCATGATAATTACATCAATAAATAATTATACACATCAACCATTTGAATCATTGAAGAAGACAACCCCATTGTGGATTACAACAATACCAACATTAATACTATGTTGTTGGTTATTGAACACAATATCATTTTGAGACCTCCATATAAAGGAGTGATGTTTGGATGCATCCATAAGTAGTAGCAATTGGAGATACGAACTGTAATTAGACATGTAGAAAGAGGTACACCGAGATTCGAGACTCTATATGTCAAGAGTGGAGTAAGAAATATCTGGGATGTATATCCATAATCTAAACATTAATCAACAATGTCAAATGATATAATAAATGGACTCCCAATCATACACAAAGAAAACACACACAAAATATAGGTAAAAATCATTCTTTGAAGAACCCATTAAGTTTGATATATATTCTTCTATATTATCTAGATTAAAAGAAAATCAGTAGGAGAGATAAAAGTTTTTCAAAAAAAAGATACCCTTATTGGTAAATTGATAGGAATAACACACTAAAATCTATATATTTATTAGGTAGTGAAATGGACAACCATAATGGTAATCCATATCAGAATATCAGAGTTAATGTACAAATACCTGGTAAGATCCATAACAAGTTTTTTCGATAATTGGTTGTGCATTTCAAGAATATCATTATATTCAGTTATAGTAGAATTGTTCATCTATGAAATAATAACAGAATCGTCACCAATAGATTATGATAACCAAGGAGAATTCCACCTTTTAATTGGAACATCATACACACAACCCATTTAGAGAAGGTTAAAATCCCACTTCACATTTTATTGATAGCTGTCCAAGTAGATGAGTGGACATACACCCCACACCCATTATGAATCTTAGTCACAAATTAGATGTTAATAAACTCCATAAAAGGATAAGAACTTGTCAACATCCCCCATTTAAAATTCTTAATAAATGTGTTTTTAATTATCATGATATCCTTAATTCCCAATCCATCCATATTTATACGTTTAGTAATTTATTTCCATGTATATTTAATCAGCATTCTCTTATGAATATAACCATTCGAAAAAAAATTATGAATCAACTTTTTATGGTCCATGATATGTACAATTGGCCATTTATATAATAAAAAAACAAACATTGATGTAGTAAAATAATTAACTAAAAAAATTATACCAGCCTAGTAAATTTTCTTACTTTTCTCTGGTTTCCAATTGATCTATAATTATCCAATAAATACATTGAATGGGACACCTTTTCACCTAGGAAAAAAATATGTACTCCATATTGAATTAAATTAAAATAACAAAACATCACACCACATCTTCTCTCCACCATGTCCGACTTATTGACAAACGCTCCTCTAATTGTAAAATGATGATTTTACTTAGATGACTACCTGACCAGAAACATACTCATAATGCTTAAATACACATATGATCTATGAAATCATAACTTTTATAGCCTTTTCAAGAGGAATAAAGTCATCATAATATTAGAGATGAGAAAACGAAATGAGATCCCACCCAAACCTCATTCTATGATAGAGACCACTATTAGAAAGCTCAGATATGTAATGACTCAAATAGTCTTCAGCTATCGCAAAATGAAACCCAGAAAGAGGATCACCATTCCTAAGCAGTCAAGAAAACTGAAAGAAAAAACCATTGAGACCCATTAACAAGGGTGGATAGACTGATAGTATTCAGAATAGAATAGAAAAAACTGACAAATCATTGAGAAAAGAACCATGCATTTTCAGAATAGTAAAAATGAAATTCTATTTTATCATGTAAAAGGATTTATAGATTTTGATAAGAATATCCTTGTTACCAAAATTTTCCTTTTTCATTATAATGTACATGCACTCAAAAAAAGTGAAGAGGAAATTTTGTATATTACTCTTATGAACAAATATAATCCGATATAGTGAAATGAGATCCTTTTCATTATTTTACTAATAACCATTGGTATTTAATTTCCAATGGAAACAAGCATGAAATCCCTGATATGAAGGATGGAATATTTTTTAGGAATAAAAGAAATGAAGATTGGGTTCACACAATAAGGAATATATGCATGAGTAAATTACTCCCACACATAATTCTACCCATCAGTATGCATTACATCCAAGTAGAACATAAAAACATATTTGTGAAACAATCATGACCAGCAGTGTCATACATGTTTAAAGAGTAAAGTGTGTACTGAATTTCTTCTACATTTGGAATATAAAAATTTTCTTTTTTTGAGAGTCCTCAATAAAATTGTCAAAACCATTGTACAGATTTTAGTATTATCCGACCTATTATACATATAAAAATCATCAAAGATGCCAACTGCACTACTACAAATCTTACTCTAAGAACTACAAAAATCTCTCATCAATAATTAATGAATATATGTTTTTACTTTCCTTTTTATCCTTATGCATTTAGAGAAATATATTGGAATTAAAATCCCAATCCTTTAGTCTCCTAACAGTAAATTCTGTATGATCATGATTATCCTTAAGGGCCAAAAGGATACTATGGTTGTAAAGGTCTTGAATATCCTCATGTGAAGGCCTGATATGACTAGTAGTGTTTTACTAACAAAGATCCATGATGTATTCAGATTCCTTAATATCCTTATCAAGTACAAGAAATGTGGAATTACCCCATTCTGTGAGTCTTGCATTAACCGCCATCAACTTTCTATAAATAATGTACGTTGTAAAGAAAATAAAATAGCTATCCAAGAATCCAATACATTCTATCTATAACCAGGAACCACAACCCATTAATTCTTTAACATAAAAGGCAAGGGAGATGACCTTGAAATGTTTTCTCGAATATCAACCATCAATGTAAATGATCAGAGTTATACATTTGATGGGTGACACCATATATAATAAGAGAGATGACTCTATCATATACATGAACGAAACATCTGTCCAATTTACAATCATCCCTCCCATTCATATTATAAATTCGCCAGGTAAAATCATCTCTAGCGATGTAAATCTCATGAAACCCACATTTATCAATACAAGAATCAAAATCACATATCAAACTTCTAATGAAGTTTCTTCCAGTTTATTTATTTGGTCAAAGAATGGCATTAATGACTACCAAGATAATCAAAATATGACTCAGGGATATATAAATTACTTCAAGGATACTCCAAACAGATATTCTTATAATATATTCGTTGAAGGCATATACAATGGTAGATAAAAGATAATTTCCCCTCGATCTTATAGTTGTATTAAAACACTGAAAATCAATTACACATGAATTGATAACAACAGTGTCATAGTTTAGTTTCCATAGGGATTCCACATCACCTTCAAAATGATTTCTACCAACCAAAGAGTAACCATAGGAGTTCTATTTGACTGGTTTCTAATTCCCAAAATCTATTCTAGATTCAGGAATACCAATGAGAAATGTAACATCATGGATGAAAAATAATCCTTCTACCATCTATAAAAGACTATTCCCTTTATATGTAACATCATGGATGAATTTTGTAAGCATAAATGGTTTTTAAACATAGTGAGTGAGAATATATCTTCAAACATAACCACATTAATCCCTTCATGATCAATGGTTCAATTTTTTATACAAAAAAACAGTGTAATTTAATTTTTTTTTATTTATTATATTAAAAAGGAAAAATATATAGGATCAAAAAAACTATATGATGATCTATATCTACATAACATAACGATGGTTCTTGATGATCAAGACAAAAAAACTGAATATTATCTTATAAATTTAACCATAACCAATCCTAGCCATAATATTAATATATTGGACACCTATTTCCATTCAATCCTGTAACATCTTGTATATCCATCCACTTGGGGAAAAACTTTCGATGTGAAAACATTACACATACCTATCCTATCAAGCCCAAATGTGGTATATCATTTCATATACCATCTCTACTTACAATAGGCACCATGTCTGTGACTATATTGATGGGACACTCATAAAAATGAATTATTATGGATTGTAATTTCATATATCACATTAAACCTACCATAACATATGAATTTTAACTACTAGATTTAATTTTTTTAATGTTTTTTCCAAAACAGATGAAATGTACAATAATTTAAATGTTCATTTATAGCATATTATGAAAAAATTTACAATTTCTGATCACATATTTATTGAAAAAATTTAGGTATCGTGATACCACTTTCATAATAGGGTTATTTCAGTATAATTTTGCTATTATTGATCAATCATTTAACACATATAAACTATTTATACAAATTTTATAGAATAATTTAAGAAATATATATGAAAAAACATAGGAATTTTCCATTTAACCATCATTAACATTTTTCCAAATCCAATAATCAAAAGATAAATATTTTTCAATTTTCACCATCACATTAACCCATTTAGAATTGTATACTTCCTTAAGAGCATGAGAATATGACATTCCAAGAAAAATCAATGTATTTATAAACATAATTATTGATTAATAAGTTATTTAATAGTATTCAACTCATTTGAAAGTTTTATTTGGTACAACAACAAGTTTTCAATAGTATTAATATCATTAAAAAACTATTTTGGAAAAAAATTATATAAATATATATAAATTCATTATCTCTGAACATAAATTAATTAATTAGTATTTTGTATTGAGAACACAATTTTTTATTTATAAAATCATTTCTAGTCCCTAACTGACATGTTATGTCAATATTACATTTAAACATTGAATAACCAATTCATTGAATGAAATCATATGCAGTTATCATTTTATTACTCATACTATAATTTTTAGATCCAAAAATTATTTCAATTAAATATATAAACAAATTCCATAAGATATGTTGAAGAAAACAATTACCTATCTAAATTTATAAAATTCATTCACATAAGTTTATAACCATTTAAAACCAAAGTATATATTGATTAAAAAATTCAATGAAGTGAATGATAAATAATTTTAATTAGAACCAGTAAGTGAAAAAGACCGCAACCCCATATCAAAAAATGGTAAGGTTATGGAATCATTTACTATGAAAAATCCAATGCACTAATCAAAATGAAAATTCAAGGACATATTATGAAGAAATCACACCAATAATTATGGTGTCCTAGATATGGGATTATCGATCTAAGGGTACCCTTACAACATATAAATTGATCATTAAGATGATAGATTCCAGAATAAAAAACCAATTTACATGATTAAAAAACTATCAACCCTTAACAAAAAATAATAATTTCAGTTCTCTTCATACCTATAAATACTACATGGGTTATATAGTTGATCAATGAAAACTCCATTCAAGTCTTCCACTAACTTGTTGACGATTTAATGGACCTTCACTTTTGATTCCTTCAATGTGAACTTCAGGCATACTAATCATGATCCAAGTGGTTTAAAATATACTATTTTTTGAAAATCCACCTCAACTACCTCATCCCATCACCTTCCATCATAAATAACTAGAACAATGTACCAAAAAACAGATCAAAGAAAATTATAAAGATTATAATTTAAAAAATAGATGCCCATATAAGATGTCATTTTTCAGATTAGTGACATCGTGACTATAAAATTTTATTATATATTGAATATTTTTTAAATAATTTTACATTTATAAAATAAATAATCATCATTGTATCCAAGAATTTAATTTTGACATAACACTTATTTCATTAATTCAACTATTAACTTGGGGTGGGGGAACATCAATATTAATGATTTAGAAATATGAATATTAACAGATTTTTTTTAATAAAAAATGAATGTCCAAATAATAAATTATAGTCACAAACTATTTCATTATTTTGTTTTATTATATGGGATCATATAATTAATCTATTTTAATTTTAGTTTATGTAAGTATATATTTTTAATGTGGTTGAATAACCAAGTTAACATAGGTAAAGGTGGAATTTTATGATGTATTAATGATAAAAAATGAATTATGAATGATAATAAATTATCGAAATCATGGATAAATTTTCACAATCTAAAACCATAAGGATATAAAAATTTGAAATTATTTTCAGTGAGTAAAAAAATATTCTCTATTATTTTTTCATCCTATTCTCTCATTTAAATATAATGAAACAAATAATGGTGGTTGTGTAAAATATAAATTGAGTTAATTTTAAAGAAATATTGTATTTAATTTCTCATTGAAATTAATTCTTTAATATAGATATGTTTTATTCATCATCTTCCCATTAATCATATATTTTAGCTTCTCATATCCTGATTTATATCAACTTCTTATTACAATAAATACAAGATAATTTCACAACTATGAATTATATTAGAATTAGGAATATTAAATATATTTGTTATTTATTTTTCCCATCGTTTTTCAATCATGATTAGTTTTTATTTGAATGAAATAATCCTTAGGAATATCCTTGAAATTAAATATCTGATAGTTGTTTATTTTAAGAATTTAAGTGAAGTGATTTTATATAAATGGTTTATTGAATTAAATTAATAAAATAATTTTATTCTACATATTTAATTTTAAAATATGAAATCTATTGTAATTAACATGAATTGTTACGTATTATAATTCATCCAATTCCACTTAAATATAAATTTCATACCCCCACTCTTTAATGAATATTAATACCTATATTTATTCATGTGGGAATTTTTTTTCATTGATGAATATTCAACAATTTTTACTCCCCCATTCTACTTTTTATGATTCAAACAATGATAACAGTGATCTTAAATGTGTTTTATGAAGAAGAAGGTTAAGATAATTTAATAATTGATATAAAGGTATTCATTTGGGGAGTTTTTGTGACTTAACCAACTGAGGATGTATTGAGAAAGGATGTTATTCCTTAGAAATGAAATTAAGTTCAATATAATCTCCATGGGAATTAGATCAAGGATATGTTATCCTCAGATACCAGAGATTAAATTGATATGGAACAAGAAGATAGATTGGGTGTGATTTATTGGAAATTCAACTTAAAATACAAAGGGTAAAATCATGAACTTGTTAAATTACACAAATTCACTACATATATGTTGTAATATAAACACATTATATATCATATCATGCGGTAATATGGTTTGTAAATTTCTAAAATTATCAAATAGTTGTAGATTTTATGTCATTTTATATGTTAATTAAACCTAGGATCTCATCATAGGGCATAATGATTTATTCGATAACTAGCTCGGCCAATATTCAATTTCACCATACAATGTTTCTTTGTTTTTGTGGAACACAACATCAAATATTATGATAGTACACACCAAATTATTCTATGTACAACACCTCAACACATTTTGTAGGTGAATACACCTGATATGGGAAATAGTGGAATAAATAGAAATATTATCTCAGGCAAACAAACCCTATACGTAATATTACATGCTTCAAATATCGATAGAAATAATTGTTTTTTGTAACCTCCTACATGAATTTCATAATCACACATTTGATTAGTAAATTATGAGTAATTTTATACAGAAAATCTTATGCTTATTATCTAATCAATTAAAGTATACACATCTATGATATTTTGTGATGTTTATGTCCCATTATATTTTGGATAACTTATTGGATTTGCAGGTTTAAAATATCACTTGGTACCAACATTTATGAAAAGATATCTTCAACTTGGCGTGGGATCCCTTATTCCACTACTACTAATACATAGTGGTGATTATTTCATAGAAAAAATATGATAATATGGGTTGTCTACACTATTGATGTTTCATGTAATCCTAGTTTTCTTGAGTGATTAAATTTTTTGGAGGTTATATATAAATTACAAGATTATTTTTGTCCATTTATAGTGTGTTATATAACATAAAGATTTTTTATCCAATTTAGGTATATTTTTATTCTATAACTCCTTTTATTTTTTCAGTGTGATACACACACACATATATAAGGCACATTTCAATCCATGATGTGTTTATATTGAAGATTTATAGTTTATTAGAGGATTCATTGGAAATGGATATAGTTTTATGGTTGTATTGATAATCTTATTGTCAATTATTAATAGTGGTCCTCTAGTAAGTATTGGTGTGATACAATGTCCAACTATCATTGTTGTTTGAATATATTATTTTCAGGGGTTTTTTGGAAAAATATTTAATCATTCTAATTAATAATTTCAGTTTTTTAAATTTGGATATGTATTGTTCCCCTGACATGGTATATTAATGTTACTTATTTTCAATGTCATAATCATTATATATTTTTTTAAAGATGATTTTTCATTTGTGGTTTGTATGCTAATACCCCCATATGTGTGATATGCCTTCCTGGTGCTTACTGCAATCCACATAACAATTAGAGGTCCTATTAGGGTGGATTAACAAATTCATTATTTTTCTAGGTGGTTACGAATATTAATAAGGTTATCATTTAACTTAATATATTAACTAGAAGAAATTTAATTCCCCTAATATATTATTATCCATGATTGATAAAATAAAAAAAATTAAACTGGATTTAAAAATTATGATAAACCTATCACTATAATAATGTTCCACTAAATATATCTTTAAAGAATTAATTATTTTTCTGTTGATAAACAATGTAAATGATAGTATAATACTAATTTCATTATATATATATTGTATAATTTAAATCATTTGAAATTCAGATCAAATAAGAAATTTCATTATTCCAATATAGCTTCTCACGTTCAAAGGTGGTGGAATAATATCAAATTTAACGCTTGAAGGTCCCATCCATGTGTCCAAACACCACTAAAATTGTGTATTATCAACCTTTAAATATATCTTATTATATCACTAGGGTGATGATATACTTACTCGTACACTATAACATTTGAGGAAATTATAATTTATCCAACTCATGCATCTCTTGTATGGATTCCACTCATCTGTTATGTACAATTAAAAATTTCCACAATGGATAAATTAATTTGGAATAAATATTTTTTTTTTCATGTTTAATGTTATAAAATTAATTATTTGAATTATTTTAAAATAAATAATAATAAATGATTAATGGATAGTATGTGGCCGGTAACCTCATTAAAATATCTGAATGACACCACATCATCTAATGTGATAGTTCCATATATCAAATAATGGTTGTATATATTCTATGATTTCAACTGAATCAAACATTAATACTAAACGATTAATGTGGAGAATAATTTATTTTCATTCCTTGGGGTATCACAATCAAATATAAAATATGGTACATAAAAAATTCACATGAAAAATGGTATACAAATAGTATATAAATGTTTGGGTATAACATACAATTATGATATATAAAATAAAATAAAATAATATATATATAAATTTTAGTGAATATATCACATTCCATTTCCCACTTTCACTATAATAGAAGAAATTGTTCCATTCCACCTTATCGTATTGTATATGAAAAATTACAAATTTACATCAAAAAAATCTAGACACCATACAAATCTATTTTTGAATGCTATAAATAACATCATATAAATGACATTTTATGTAATCCCTTAATGATATGAATCCTATAAACTTTGGAAATTAATTTAAAACTATTTTTGGGAATATAAATTTTTGAAAAACAATTCACATAAATTTTACCACAAAGTGAATCTCAATAAGACATTATTGTATTAAGAAAAACTATGCGCCATCGACTCTTTAAAAGTATCACAATAGTAGAATATATTAAATGGTTAATATTACTCATTATACAAAGGGGTAATATGTGAAACATATTTAATACATGTATCAATAAATTTTAATCCTCAATAAAATATCTCACAGTTGAATGAAATCACATATGTTAACATTTTCCAACCCATTAAGTGACCATGAGATATTTATTATGTCAATCCCATGTACATATCTCATATATGTTATACTAATTTAGACAATATTTTCCTTACAAATGAATATATCATATTTCATTCATCATTATGGTTAATAGCATTACATTCTAATCATACATATAGATAATAACATCTTATAAAATATAAATGTGTGAAAACACACTCCCTAGTTCCCTAGGATTGGGGGACCATAACTCCTACATTACATAATAGGGGATAAATCCAATCATCATTGAACTACAACTGAAAATATCAACAACAACATAACCAGAAAACCTATTTGTCGATTTCATAATAAAATCCATAGACGTATCAATCTATGAATATTATCACACTAGTCATGCATCCATCATCTGATAAAGTGCACTTATATATGATCGGTGCTCCCTTAATATACAAGAGAAATACTATATATTAGACATTCTAATATAACTAGTGGGTAATCATTACCACAAAAAGAATATTTGTGTCTGATGGTTATATTATTTAATTTATGCAAGAATCATTCTCCTACTATTAGTAGACTGTGTCATACACAATAATAATTTATTAAAAACAAAAAATCGGGATAACACTATGTTTTATATTAAGAGTTCAATCATTAATAAATTCCATGACTAATATGTCAATATATACAATTATAAAAAACACTAAATAATGAAAAATACGAATTTATGTCCATGTTATTTATTTTATAATATTAAAACTATTAAAAAAATTAATAAAATAGTATAAAATAATTTTTATAACATATCATATATGGTATACATTTATATTAGGCATATGTTTGTTACACATTCTAATGTTTTTAGATCAAAAAATTAGTTGCATATTCCATTAACATAACTATTTGACTATCTGATAGAAAATACGCAAAAAATTAAATTTGAAATATTATAGAAAAGGAAATTTTAAATATGATGAGATTTAGGAATGATATTCTCAATGATGAAATCCCTGAACAGATTCAATAATCTTATCTTCAAAATATTAATCTTCTAGATGTTGAGGTCTATTATCTACATATAATTATTATGTGATTAATATAATCATCATTGGAACACATCCCACAATAATATTTCAATTTAGATAATTTTAATGTTTACATTATTAATAACTTGCACATCTTAAACTCATTTAGGATAAAGGGAAATTCCCATTGAAATTTTATTAGAATATTAATTTTAATAAATATAGATGTTCATGATTTATAAATTTTATTATTACATTATTCCACTCATTATCAAATATTATAAAATATTTTTATTATTTAAATATTACATTAAAATTTGAATTTTTTAATTTTTTTTAAATTTTGAACTTCTTTGTGTTCATGAAAACTACAATTATCTTCTTAAATATTATAAAATTTTATTAAACCAAAACTCTAATGTGTTTGGAAATAAAAAATCATTTTTTTAATAATATTAAAAAAATTATTTCCATTTCATATATACTATTTTTTTTGTTTAGAGATTATTCATTAAAAATGTTGTTAAAATAATCCAATACTAGATATCAGGAGAGAACATATTCACGTAATTTTTATTATCATACTAATAAATATTCTATCTCGGTTAAATCCTTTTTATGATTGTATACCTTTCAAAATATGTAATATAATTATATTATTCAGACTAAATGTGTATAAAATTTATGAAATTATATTTTATAAAAAAATAAAAGTAAAGAAAAAAATCTTTATCCATATATTTACGATGGAATGAAGATAGACATACTCATCTAGGATTAATATGATTTTCATAAATTCAAATCCATAATATAAGAACTATATCTTCATCAAGTGAATTATATTTATAAGTAATTATTATTTTAACCTTGTTTCTAAAAAATACATATTTAATGTACGTGAAAAACATATAATTTGTATCATATGAATTCAGTACAAATGAATCATTTATTTAATTATGACACAAGTTATGGAATTTCCATGATGTTTTTAGAATCCCTTTTTAATCCCAAAAAATTACACCATATGGAATCTTTACACATTTATGATTTTACAGTTAGGTTTCTATGACATCATCTATATTGTTGAAGAATTATTATTGGACTCTCAAACTAACATTTATTTTTCGACATAAAAAATTAAATTACATTTATTGAATGAAAAAAATAGAACATATACACAATATACCCAATTAAATTAATCTCAAAACTCAATAATATTTGGTATGCATTTCTCAATGACATTTATACTATTTTAAAATTAACATTGATGGAATCCAAATGAATTTATTTACTATAATTATCCTTAAATTAAAATTTATTTATATTATCATACTCAATCGTATTAAGTATTATAACCAATAATATTTGGAATATGAGAATAATGTTCCTTAGGTCATTTAGAATAAGACTTATTTGAATCTATAAGTGAATAGTTATATGTTTCTCATAAGAATCATGGTTCACAAATTACAAAATATTAAAATATTGTTACATAGGAAGGTGATTCTCTAACTCACAATATTTTTATTTTATATAATAACTATAAATTATTTTACTGATATTATGTGACTCTTACAAGATGTATCTAATTACAATTGATTTAAATCAAGGATAATGTTAATGATGATGATTATTTTTTATCTATAAAAATTATTTTATCAAATGGGAATCATCATATATTAAAATTTTATAATGAATATTATTAAATGCCTTGTGTATCATCCACAAAAATATATTTTAAGAAACCTGGAACACCATGTGATGGGTGGGATGAATCAGGTTGTCAATGTTTTCATAAAAAGTGACCAATACTTTTCACACATTTGTAGAAACCAATTTAACGTCTCTGATGGGAATGTCTAGAAAACAAACAACAATATGCAATGATATCCTACATCAATTTTTATTATTTCATTATTATGGGCTAGTCCAATTATCATATGATGATAATGTATCATTATTAACTAAATCCACTAATCATCGCTATTTGTGGAATACAAGAATATATACATAATAACATTGTTCTAGGCACACTACCATTACATGAATTTTGGGATAACACATTACATCTCTTGGAAAAATTCATAAAATTCAACTAGATCATTATTTTAAGTGAAGTATAACTCAGTTTACTGAATTGAAGGTCACATAGATGGATTGGAATTAATGTATGTGTCACTATATTATCATGAGACATTATTTCCACCGTACACCTGATATGATGAAAATTGAAAGAACAATTAATTGAGAAGATGATATTCAGACATGCCTTCTGTGAAGATCCTAAATGAAAATCACTACCTTTATAAAGCATCCTGCCTTCGTGGAACAAACTTCTTCATGATGGTCATTGATTCAAAAAAAATTCCCCATCATCTTGAATCACTATTTAATCAAAATCATTAGAATCAGTTATGACTCAAAAAGTCTTTTTTCTATGCTCAATATCGCAAAGAAATATGGATTTGTGGAGATCCACTAGATTCATGAAATCAATGATAATACAAATTTTCCATGGAAAATATCATTAGAAAATTAGAGTTGGAAACTTTATATTTGTAGTATTGGAAGTTCAAGATGATCAATCTCCTCTTATTGAATATTATAGAATTCTAAAAACCCGCTTCGCGTAGCTCCTCTATTCGTGATGCTCCATTCTGATTTGATGTTGTTGAAAAGTTATTTTCCAAACCCTTTTGTAATCATGAATCATTAATTCTTGTAATTGAATAGATAACTATCACCATTCGAAATTCTCTAATTCAGTATCATTTTTTATTCATGTCCCTATCACATAGATCACAATCAACATTATTTTTCTCTTTAGAAAACACCATTTGCGAAGCCTGTATTGTCAAAACTCATTCAGTTTCAATAATTTCATTATCCCATCAATAAAATTAAATTTTTATTTTGCTATCTATCCTCTAAATTTAGGACACCATGAATTTTGGAAACCTTGGGAAATGATGAAACCATTAATAATCTTGTCTTCTTGACCTATAAGATCACATTCCAAGAAAAGTACTTCATCATCCATATGAGGATTTCCAAAAAAACAAAACCATACACCATTTATAGAAAAGAATATATCAGATTCCAATAATATCACCTCACATGATTGAGTCAGTCATTATTTAACTTCTTAACTACACATATTTAAGAGGATTCAAAAATCCCCGAGTGTCTAGGTTATATGGTGGGGTGACTATACCATATAGAATAGAGTGGAGATAAAAATTAAAATATTTAAATTCAATAATGTCATATATCTCAAGTAGATGACATATTATTATAATCAATCCAAATATTTTTAATAAATAATTTCATGCCAAACTGAATATTGTACTGCTAGAATACATGTAAACTATATCAAATTCGAAAAAACCATCAAAAACATTATCCAAAACCCAATGCGTGATCAAGTATCCATGGACCATTCCCAAACCGAAAAATTGAATGAATCATCGATACCGTTTTACTTGTGAATTAGAACATCCCCTAAGTCTACTCAAATATCAAAAACACATGAACATGGTGTTAGTAAAAATAAGTTGGATAAAACCCATATTTTATGAAAAATAGTGTCTGGAAATATTATACATGAAAAAATAGTATAAATGGGGAAATTATTTAAAAAATTATTTCATTATATAAAAATAAACCATTTGAACTTATAGTTATGGTATGACACCAAGTTCTAACCAACCTGTCTTTTTCATGATGATGAATATCATTATTTATTATTAGATTCTTCTGAAAAGGATTATTCTTCCATACCACTGGTGGATTATCCAAATAATGCTAAATAACCCATATAATGTTTATAAATAAGTCATCACTCTCATGGGAATCTTGTATCCATATAAAACTAGACTATATGTGAATTCATATACTAGATCCACATATGTGTTCACATGGTGAATGACCATGCTTAAGGGAAAATATACAATGTTATAATAGCATCTACACGAATTCCCATAATAGATCAGCATAAGTGTTCCAATTGTAAATATCATACCAATGAAAATTGTGTCAAAAGTCCTAGAAAATAACCCTTGTTAGTCCCTCTTTGTTTTCAAGGGGATGACAAAACTCCTCAATATTCACATGATACCGACTATTTTACAATTTAGAACAAGACTTTCGGAATAAATTCATCCCAATCCATCATTAATTTCAGAAATGTGACCAAACCACAAAATTTTTAATTTTCTAAAATTAAATATCTCCTTTTAGATTCTATTATGATAAGTAACCGATTTTTAGAATAATTGTAACAGTCCCATTTATTTTATAACGTTTTCCAAATTACAATTCACATGACACTGTATCTATATTTTTACAGATTTTCCTTCTATAATAAATTATATCCCAATGAAATTAATTTAATGTAATGTTTTATGTTCTCAATCCAATTATCAGAGTTTTGAAATTCTTAAAGTTTTGTCATAATCGATTTTGGTAATTAATAATTTCTAATTTATCATTGGATTTAAATTATACTCACAATTGTGATGGATGAACGTCTCTATGTTAATGCCAATGGTTGCTACAAGAATCTTGGAAGGTATATGTAAATATATTCATCAATATTAGAGAATTGAAGATTAGGTTATTTAATGTTCAAGTCATGAACACATGATCACACTAGTTTCACAAACTATAAATGTAGAATTGTCTTAAGAGATATTTTCTAGATGGCCCATCCTAAGAATGAAGAAGTATAGAATCCCTGATCAATCACTAAAAAATCAATAAACTTAAATGTCCCCTATGGAATGAAATTTTAACAAATATTGATTTCTAGATTAAATGGATTTAAGGAGAAGCACAAGGAATTAACTATAGAAAAAATAAATATACAAATTTGGGTTCATGGGATCAATGAATATATCTAATACCAAAACATATTTTTTTAGGATACTTGAAAGACTTAGAGAAAATTTAAAATTTATTTGAAAACATATTGTATCTAAAGATATCTTAATTGGTAATTAAAAGGTGTTATTGCATGGGGAACAAAGTGGATTCTACCATTATTAATCTTGACCTATCTTGACTCTCATAGGTAGCCGGTAGGGACCACTATGAAGTAAGTAGTGTCTTACAACAATAATACATGTTTGGGAAGACCATATTATATATGGTTGGTTCGCCACTGAGTAACTAATGGATCTCTTGTAACATTCCTTTGTTTCATAGATCCCAGAGTCATTCCCGTTCTATGTCTATGACTCTAGGGATGCATGTCCTCTTATAAATATTCATTTTAATCAATTAGTTATTTATAATTAAATTTTTAAAAAGTTTACAAAAGGAATAAATGGTGTTCCTAGGGTTCGAGACACGGAAAAAAAAGAAAATTGGTACAACCTATGCATAGAACATGGATTGTGAACTGTTATGTAAACTATTTGGCATTCCTATGTAAACCATGAAACCCTGGATAGTAGCACAATTCATGGTTGGTGCATAATTATTTTATCCATTAATATATCTCTAGGTTAGCATGCATCCTCACTTTCTATGGATAGTTCCTGGGACACAGTTTGTGCTATGATTGGAAAACCGTGAGGAAATATTGAATGCCGCATTAAAAGTTGAAAAAATAATAAGTTCTCCATCTCAGGATTTTTATATTGAACCCGAATTTTTTGCCAATTCATCCCCTCTCAACACTACATATAATCCTCGGCACCAAATTCATACGAATGGTGGATATCCATTGATTATTTTCTATTTGTAGCATCCTTTTTTGTATATTTAGACTTAGGGTATGTCTTAGCTCACTCATGTTTCTCTTTTCTAATTAGAGTGTGTATCATGTGTTATATTCTTCTAAAAAAACAGTTTTCTAGTAGATTATACTTTATGGATTCAAGGGGTTCTTGATTATAGATCTAAGGTTGTGATTAAGAGTGTGTTCATCAATAGTTTATAAGTAGGTGGTCTACAAGTAATATTCCCTAGTAATTCAATGGATTTGTGCTTTTTGAGTTTCAATATTGGTTATCTATTTTTTGTGTTGGATTCCATTAGTGATATTTGGTAAAATTTCTATCTAAATGGTGATTTTAACCCTCCATGATCCCCATGGGAATAATGGAGGATGATTTGACAGATTTAGTTCCACCCATGGGGTGCGACGACATTAATAAACCTAGGATTTAGAATGGTTAACTATATAGTTAATGTGTGATAATGGTTTGAAATTATGAACATGTTGATATATTAACTAGAGTCGAAATATTATTATTGAGAAATGTTTATAGGCTTGGATAATGGAATAATGGGTCATTCTTTATAATGCTAATGGGTTATATGAGGTATGAAGTAGGATATTGGAATTGGTTGGTGGTATATTTCTTATGAATGATACAAGGGCTAGATGGATCATGACATGTTATGGGAATGGGTAAAAGGGTTAAGGATCATTATTTATTAAAATTGTAAAATGAATAAAGGATATATGTTTTTAATTATGATAAATGTGTTACTTGAATTATTGTGAATGTTAAAAATGGATTATGAAATGTACACAGAATGCATTAGGGGTTATTAGATTTGAAATGAGGAATGGGTTTACTGGGCTGACAAGTGTGAAATTGAGGATTAAGTTAATGCGAAGAATTCCTGGTAATTATTTAATATTATTAATGATTTTAGGCATATGAAATGATAATTTGGATGAACGACTATGTAATGTAGATGTAAAATGCATTAATTGGTTATGAAATATAATTAATAACATTATTCATTAATATGGATTATGTTTTCTTTTTTCATGGGTCGTATTTCCTTGTGATTTGGTATGTGTGTGGTTAATGGATAAATAAGAATCTGCACTTAGATTTCTTGTGTGGGGGATTTACATGAGGTCTTATGTTGACCTTTTGAGTTAGACTAAGGCTCTAAACTCTGCCCAAAAATGCATGGATTAGGGAATAGAATAGATGATATATTTCTCTAATGGTTTAATTTTATGAGACCAAGAAGACTAGGGATCATATGTGAGTGAAATGTAATTGTTGTGATGTGTTTACCCTTAATTGGATTGATATTTTAATTTCCCATCTAAATATTTATTGGTATACATAGACTCTTTTTTAGATGATGTAAATTCATAACCCATATAACAAATGGTGAATATTGATTTTGTAATAATGATGTTATAAGTAAAGTAAATTTTAATAATGATAGAATGTGATTAATTTAATCATGGTTAACTAATGTTACTAGAGTTTTCCTTCATTTAAAAATCTTTTAGTTATGATATCCATAAAATATATTTACATACTATATATTTTGTAGACTCATTTCGTGGTGGAAAATATGTTTACACTCACACCCTTATTTGGGCGTCGTTGGGTCCCAAATCAGACATAATTATTGCATGTTTGTATAAGGGAAAAGGTGTAGGGTTAGGGATTTGATTTGTGCATCATATATGAGTGGATAAGAATCCAAACATGTATTTAAGACCATTTTTTGTACTAATATGTTTGTATTTTTGTCTTCACTAAAACCACCATTAGCATGAAATTACATTAATTTTTTTGATTTTTGGTTTGTACCCAATTTTTTGCGATTCTTAAGTAAGAATTTTTATTTGTTATTAATTGTATTTCCACTATTCATGTTCATATATAGTGTGTCTTACTTAGGTAATGTGTGTATAGTATCTCTATGTGACACATTAGACCATCGCTGCTAGTAAAAGACCTCTGGTATATAGGGAGGCACACTTGAGGGAATTTGGAGACCCAACTCGGGGAACTGGTTGAGTGGCTTCGAGGTCATGAATGATATAATGTGAAATCATATGGGATCTTTTATGTGGTCTATTTATTTGGGATGGTATATGGGTGAATAGGATGTGTCAGGTCTTAGAAATGAGCCCGTGATTGGGAGTAACTTACCCATGTATGAAGGAAATACCAAGTGTTCTGGGTGGGAATTTATATTCTTTTTGTGTGTTGTTAAAATAGAATGATATTTCATCATCCAGTGATACACTAGTTGTATGATGTGACTATTTGATGATATTTTAATCATGGATAATATGGAATGATTCTGTGCATTCATGAACCATTTTAGGAACCTAGGAATATAGATGGCTTGCATCATGATAGACATGCATGGGAATGTGTGTTGGATATGAATGGTTAAATTCATTTTATATTATTAAGAATTTGAATGAAAATTGAATCTAATAATAACAATGAAAATCGGTAAAATATGTGGAATTATGGATAATGGTAAATGATTTCTTCTTAAATTAAGGTATAAATGAGTTAACATAATAGTATTATTAGATGTAAAAATGTAAATGTTCCTAAGATGAAGAATTTGCACTACTTGTGTTGAATTAGTTTTAAAAATATGTCTTGTGAATGAACAGAGATATGTAAATTATTTTTACCATGCGGACCATAATCCTCCATAGGAATGGTGGAGGGTAGTGCGAAAACTATGTTCATATACACTAGGATAATGTCTGAGAATGGATGGTTACAAATAGTGAAGATTCATCATGTGTCTATAATATGACAGATTTAATCTATTTTTTCTAAATCTCATATTGTGAATTTTAGGAAAATTCATCCATGAAGACGTGTTATGGTAGGTATTTAATATTATTTTCCATGAATTATCCCCGGATAGAGTAGAAATAAGTTATACTGATTAAGTGTAATAGAGAAGAGAAGATTCATGAAATCTTCCCCTGCTTTATGAAGATGATAGATTTGGACCTATGAGGGATTGTACCGAGTATGTTCGAGATGACTTTAGAGTTTAATCCTCAATACACCCAGACCCCAATTTACCAGAGAGGGTGGTTCACTATCAGTGGAGTTTTGGATAGATTCAATCAATATCATCCATGGACTTTTAATGAATCCTTCTAAAAAGTGAGTCCAGTTAGAAACCTATATGTTGAGAGGTCATGAAAAATTTTTCTCAGACATCACAGTTTAGATTTAGAAATATAAAATAATGATATAGGAAGACAACTAGAGATGTCTCTAGAATAATAATATATATAAACCTTTAGTAGGAGAATGTTGTAATGTTTAAATTTTTTTCCCAAATGGTTGTGTGGGTAATGAATTATGATATCCATTTCATTGACTTACAATGATTCATTTCATCGTTCGTAGGGGATGAGGTAGATATGAAAAAAATAGGATGGGATTTGAGACGATATCAGATCTGAGGTGAATATATTTCTTTTGAAGTGGTTTTAAAATGTGGTGGATCATGCCCTTATATTAGAAGGGAACCTAAATAATGGTTCAGGTAGAGAACTTGTGGGTAATGTAGGGCGGATGAGTGGTGTCACTTCTATAGTAAGGAAGAGTCATTTTGGTGTTTATATATGGGTTAATGTGGGAAGAGTGGAAATAAGAGAGTGTGATCCTCTCAGGGTGGGGAAAATTTGTCTTTCTATCGGTGTGGTATAATGGGGAACATGTGTGGTAATTTTCCATAACCACTAGCTGAGTGATGATCATATGGTAGGATGGGAAAGGGAATAAGTTCCATAGTATTCATTGACATATGAATGATTATGGGGGATCTAGTATAATACCATGTTCAGGAATGGGGTGGGTTACCCTATATCATATCGGTATCGGGATCTTGACTGGTCATACTGATTGGGGTGTTGGATGTGGTACTAAGTCATGAGTGCGTCCATATCTGTAGAGTAGTTCCACAAAAATGACTCATGTCAGATCCAATTGAAGAGGGTAAAGTGAACTTCAAATATTTTATTCTACACTAAGAGGTGGTGAGGCATAACCATTGACCATTTTTTTCAATGATATAGGTAGCTTCACCTCCTGTAGTAATTTATTTCACACTTGTTCTGCACAATTTTTATCATTAAAGATTAGGTAATTCTTCTGGGAAAAGAAGAGGAAATTTTATGTGGGTTTGTGTTTATTCATACTAGGTTAGGGGTGTGATTTGAAGATATCATTCAATGGAAGGGTTATGATCAGATGGTTTCAGGTACCATTTTCTAAAGGACTTGTTTAACCTCGAGATGTCTAGTTTAGACAATATTTTGGTTATGGATTGTCTAGAATTGTAACTGGACCATATTGACTGTTATAGTAATTGATTAATGTTCATGTTTCTTGACGGATACACTTATAACCATCACGCTGAGTGGGATGATTGAGTAGGCTATATAGGGCATGTTTCATAGTGTTTGAGAGAAATAATATCCCAAGTGTATTTTCTTGAACATAATCATGTATGAATAAAAAACATGTATTTCCCCCCATTTTGGGTCAATTTTTGGAATTTTTTTCTAGGGAATTATTGAGGATACCAACCAACTATAATGTTGTGTTTAAAATCGAATTGCTACTAAAGGAAGAACAAGTTTCCACACCAAATTATATAATGCTTCCTGTTGAACTCTTCGAGCTTATGTCTTAGTTGTAGGAGTTAGAGAGGAAAGGGTGCATCTTTCAATGTTTCTCACCATGTGGGTCTCCATATTTGTTTTCCAAGAAGGCTAATGGGTCTTTGAGGATATGTGTCTATAATAGAATGTTAAATTAGATGATGTTTAAAAATGGATACCATCATCCATTAATTTATGATCGTTTGGACCAATTGAGAGCTGAAATACTATTAACTAATATTAATTTGAGTTCTAGGTGTCATCTATAGAGGTTGACACCTTCCGACATTCCATGAACATCTTTTAGAAATAGGTATATGTTTTATGATTCTTTGGTGATATTATTCGTGATGACCAATGTGCTGACATTGTTAATGTCTCTAATGAATCTAATCATTTACCCTTACATTGATGACATTGTAGTTGTATTTGTGGATGAAATCTTCATGTAATTAAATCCTTATTATGATCACGATAAGGGTTCATAAAATATAATTTAAAAAATCATTAATGGGAATTAAATTTGTTATAACGTCTATCATGTTTCTAGGACCCCAAATAAGAGAACATTAGTGTAAATTTGAGATACACACTTGTAGGAAAGTGTAAATATTTATAGTGAATTACTTAGGTTATCACTCAAAAACATGTGTATGATAAATAGAATGTTTGGGGACTCAAATCCCTAAATCTTTTATGATATATAAGATAATAAGTTAAAATAATTAATGTAGTAGTACATCATATTTTTTGATACTTTTTCTAATGATGAGTAATTATTTTACTACCAAAGAATATAAAAAATATACATACATGTAATATTTATATAAACACAACATCAAACATTTTTTATGATTCAATCATATTTCCAATTCATCAAAAAATCATATTTGATTCCGAAATAAATGAAATAATTTTATTAAGGATCTTAAGGCTCATAATTGAGTGACATCTGTAGCTAATTTTGTATAACTATTTTCCAATCCAAATATGGTTAATAAATTAATCTCTAAAACCTAAAAGTTTCACTATTGGTTCATCATTATGATTAATTCATCAATTTATTTAACTATTGTAGTGAAAATTTATCCCCCAAATTTTGTATGTATGTGATTGATGGTAAACCATTATCGTCCATTGGAGATGGGTTCATGTCCCATGAGCTTTCCACATATGATTAGATTTTACCTAGCATATAGGTTGTTATTATATAATAATAAATTAATATAATTTCAAAAAACGGGTGTCTTTGAAATAAGGTTTATCACTAAATTTCATTTTAACTACGGTTTTCAATAAAACCCATTACATAAATGTCATGACCCGTCCCCCAAGCCCATGATATGACTACCCCAAGCATTCCTTCTATAGGAAATGGGCAGGCGACTAGCACCGAAAGGGGTAATCCCTAAAAATGGGAAGGCATTTCCATTATAACCTATAAACCCACAAAACAAAGCACACAACAGGATATGAACACAACTAAACTGAATAGTAAATAGAGTGAGTTTAGTAAGAAAAAGAGGCCAGAATACAAGCCCAACTGGAAAGAAAAAGAAAATGAAAGTAAAAGTAAATTGGAGAAAAAATCAAGACAGCTGTTGGGTCATCCTTAGAGGTTCCTACCTGAAGGGTTGGTACAGATCGCCTCCATAGCACTCCATGTACCCTCTTCATCTCTGTGTAACAACTCATTGTATGGTCCTCCTCTAGGCACCATCTAGTTCTGGTACCCTCAGTCTCGATCAACGTTATCCATCATCTGCACCAAAGACAACAAGGTGCGGGAATTGCATGTGCAGGAGTGAGTATAACGATACTCATTAGGGACACCAAGACCCTCAAGGTCTAAAAAAATGCACTAAGGATAGACCTCAAAACCTGAATTACACTTTCAACCCTACATAGCTATATGCATATACATATACCTAAGTTATTAAGTATACCCATCACAGTCATGAGGAAAACAACAAGTCCATCTAAAGCCCAAAGCTGCACTATTTCACAAAGGAAGGAAAACCACGAAGGAAAGTACCACACAGGTGTGCCACATAGTAGAATACCACCAATGTATTACCACGAAGGAAGGTACCACACAGGTACAGACTCAGCTCACACCATGTATTACTTATGTACAGTAGTAGAGATGACTAGATTTAACTACTGAATAATATAACTCTTTAAAGAAGCTGACCCACACAGGATCTCTAGGAGCTGACCCAGACATGATCAAAAGTAGCTGACCCACACAGGATCACTAGGTACTGACCCACATAGGATCGCTAGGAGGTGACCCACACATGATCGCTTGGAGCTGACCCACAGAAGATTTCTAGGGTCTGACCCACATAGGATCACTATTATCTGACACACAAAGGATCGCTAGGAGCATACCCACACAAGATCCATGGCTGCTAACCCATTAAAGATCCCTAGATGCGGACCCACACAGGTTCACCCTTCATTCTTCTCGTCACAGACAGCTACTCAGTTCCTGCATTATGCTCGCTTGCCTCCAGGAGGTTCCACTCATCTTGCCACTGGTTGATACTCCTACATCCATGATGTCCCACGAAGATGTATCTCAATGGACCACCATGTCATGGAGGTCTCAACCTAATAGAAGGTGCATTGTTCAGATTCTCGGTCTGTGAGTTATTCGCCTTTTAGTCCTGGGGGTGCAGTTGGACTCTTGCATGATCTAACCCGACCATAACCCATCTCAATCAAATTATGCCGTGGGTGATTACTCAAAGGGACCATCTCACAGCAAGTATCCCAGTGTAGGTGAGGGTTTTTCAAATAGACGTCTGTCACAAAACTTATGGCCCATGTAAAGGATAGGTTCAACTCTGGTCTGGGTTCAGCCGACCAGGTCAGACCGACCCCACACGACCTTTCCTAGGTTGACCTAGTTCGAGTTGACCCAGCCCGTGGTGTAGCCCGACACGCATGGTGGTCCCACAAGCCACGAGGGCACGAGGGGTCGTAGAGGCCACGAGGGTTACAGGGCGGCGGAGGCGAAGGGTCGGGTCGACTACGGATGGCGGCATGGACGCATGGGTTCCACGAGGGCACAAGGTGACTTGGCCCGGCCCGGGGCAGATCGGCTGGGAGGGCGGAGGCAGCTGGGTGGCTTGAATGGGGGGTGCCGCGAGGGCGCGGGGTGGCTCGTCCCGGAGGGCGGACGCCCTGGGACAGCATGGATGAGGCCGCTCGATCGGGATGGTGGAGGCCGCGGGACAGCCTGGTCGGGGAAACTCGACTAGGAGGGCGGAGGCCATAGGATGGCTTAGTCGGGGCAGTAGACGGCAGAGCCACGGGGTTCCGCAGATGGTGGTGGTGGCTCTGGTGGCGAGGTCGCGGGTGGCGGCACGGGCCGTGGAACGTCCTTGAAGCACGGAGATCATGGATGGCAGAGCCGTGGGGCGGCGGGGCATCATCACTTCACTGGCGATTGGTTTAGCCAGCCTCTCTCTTCATTCATCGTCTTGGTGTAAGACACCTTCTTCCATTACGAAGAACACAATAAGGAAGAATGATAGAGGGGTCAGGCCATGTTTTTTGGCCCTCCCCCTCCGCATTATAGCTGTATTAAGTGGTTCACCATTTTTGAATCAAGAACGTGTATGGAAGATATTTAGGAACATCAATCCCCATAACCTTTGTCAATAACTATTCCCAACACCACAAAAGAAAAAAATTAGAATGTAATAACAGGGTATCTAAACCCCTAACTTGGATTATTCGTTGATGTTGATGTGAGAAGGATGTTGAAGAAGATGAAGAGAGTGCCAACGATCGTCGTTTCCGAAACCATGCTTCGATGTTGGACTAGCTTGTCATCCTCTTCCTTGAAATTTGAATAACGTTCTTTGATGGTGTTCTTCGTTGTAGAAGTGTAATCCTCCGAACATATCTCCTCTCCCTAAATCCACCCAAATGAAAAGTATCCAACTTATGATATGTTTCCCCAATTTTAATTTTAGTCACAATTGCAAATTGGATAAATTAATTACGTAGTGGTTGGCATAATTAATTAAGGGGGTGTAATAATTAATCAAGGGGAAGATCAAGAGACTTCCCCACATTTAATTGGGAGGTTCAACGGATTTTAAGCCTGGAGTGGTCCCCACCACCATAACCTGTCATGGGAGGTTAGTTCAGGTGGTCCCGAGCACCATAAAATCAAATGGAAGGTTTAGTTCAGGGGTTCCCCACCTATGAAAAATTCAAATGGATGTTTCAATATAAAAATAAAAATAAAAATGTTACATGATTTTATTTTTATTTTATTCTTTCACAAAAACTCAAAAACTATATTTCACCCTTGACATACTACGGTCAAGGTGGTGGTCCCATTAAGTGAATATCAGTGCTACGATTTAAATGGTGACCTCAGATTTTATTTTCAAGAACTGGTTAAAAACTTATAAAAACCTGCTCGTATGTTTACTGAACATACTCGACGAAAAGTTCAGAAATTCATTTCGGGCACATCGGGCCTCGGAATCATGAACCGTCAATTTTCACAGACTTGTAAGATTTAAATTTAAATAAAAAGAAATTTACATGTAATTTTTGGGTAGTTACATTCTCCCCACCTTAGGGATTTGCATCCACGTAAGCCACAACTCAAACTAGGAAAACAAGTGGGGGTATTGAGCACGAATCTAGTCCTCCTGCTTCAATGTCGTCTCTTGTAGGCTCCCATACTACTAATGAATGTGTACCGGAGGTATCGAAGACCCATGAATGACCCGCTATGGTTGATCCAAAATCTCCCCTAGAACCTCAATAAATGTCTCCCTGTCGTCAACGTCCAATTCTCTATGGTCGATGACGTGGGAAGTGTCATGCACGTATCTCCTCAGCTGGCATACATGGAAGAAATCATGCACACAGTGAAAATGAGGTGGATGAGATAAGAGATAATACACCTCACCAACTGTACTGAGGACTTGGATGGGTCTAATGAACCTTAGAGATAACATTCTTCTTTGGCCAAGTCTCTGAAAATCTGGTCGAGGTGAGACTCGTAGAGAGACCTTGTCACCATCCTCAAACACTAGAGGTCTCTGTCTCCTGTCAGCATATGAGTTCATCCTGCTCTTGGAATTCTTCATCTTCTCTTGGATGATCTGCACTTTCGTTGTGGTAGCCTATACCATATATATCCCCACTAGTGCTGACTCCCATGGGTCAGTCATGCACAATGGTGATCTGCAAGGTCTCCTATACAGCTCTTTGAAAGGTGTCATCCCAATGGTGGAGTGATAGCTATTACTCTACTCAAACTCCACAAAAAGAAATTAAACCTCCCAAATGCAACCAAATTCGAGGACACAAGCACACAACAAGTCCTCAAGGGTCTGAATGGTCCACTCAGTATGGACATCTATCTGAGGATAGAAGGAATTTTGAAATGAAGATGCATCCGAAATGCCTCACGCAACCCATTCCATAGCCCGGAAGCAAAACATGTATCATGATGAGAGACAATCATAAAGGGTACACCATGTGGCCACACAATATCCTACACATAGATGCTTCCCTATCTCTATACTGAACCATGCTCTCTAATCTGTATGAAGTGGTCCGACTTGGAGAGTAGGCCGATCATCACTCTGATCATGTCACGTCTCCTAGATGTACATGGAAGTCCTTTCACGAAGATTATGGATATCCCATTCTACTACAAATCTAGGACCCCTAAAGGTTGAACCATTCCTAATGGTACCTAATGCTCTGCCTTCAATTGCTGACTAGTGAGGAACCGAGAGACAGAACTCTACTATTTCTTTCTTCATTATCAGAAACCAGTGTGGTCGTTGGAGATCCGGGTACATCTTCTTCACTCCTAGATGTACCGTTAGAAGGGATGTGTGGAACTCCCTCAATAGTTCCTTCTAAAGTGACACTGGTACCATGTTACATCCTCTCAATAGGATGACGTGATCACCACATTCAGGAAATTTATCAGGTGCATGTCTAGTGAATATCTGATCATGTCGTGTCTCGCAGTCCGCGTCCCCACATTGCGCCTCTCTGACTCACTAAAGAAGTGGGGGAGAGACTGTAAGATACTGGAAAAAAGCTGCTCCATATTTATTAATAAAGGATATCTGAAATGCGGCTAGATGCTCTGTCACCTCGCATAGCAGTTTTATACTAGATCTCTTGTAGTGTGCATCTACTACAACGTTCCCCTTCCCAATAGTATAGACTATCCTGAATTCATAGTCCTGGAAGAAATGAAGCCAATGTTGATGTCTCAGGTTCAGTTTCCTCTAAGAGAATATATACATGAGACTCTTTTGATCAGATTACACGATAAAAATTTCTCCCATCAGATAGTGCCACGAAATATTCAATGAAAATACCACTACTGCTTACTCCATGTCATGGGTAATGTAGTTATGCTCATGTTGTCTCATCCTTTGTGAACCATATGCAATCACCACTAGCTATTGCATCAGGAAACAACCGAGTCTTGTCTCTAAAGCGTCTTAGAAGACTAAGTACCCTATGATCTTCTTTGGAGGCCTCAAGATGGGGGCACTAGTCAGCCTCTGCCTTAGATCCTGAAAACTCCACAGACATCTCTCTGACCACACAAAGGGTTTCCCCTTCTTCATCAATGCTGAATGTGGTGCTGTAAATCTGGAGAAATCTAGCACAAATATTTAGTAGTATCCGTCCAACCCCAAGATACTTCATACATCTGTCACACTCCTGGGTGTCTCCTTAGCATGTACATCCACTTTCTTCTTTTAATCCACTGTAACTCTAGTCTCTCATATGTCCTGTCCCAGAAAGTGAACATCTCGGATCCAGAACTGGAACTTCAAGATATTACCTAAAATTGGTGCTCTCGGAGTGTGTCCAGTACTACCTGCAAATGATAGGGATGATCCTCCTTAGTATACGAGTAGATCATAATGAAGTTGATGAAGACTAATACAAATGAGATCAAGTATGGATGAAAAATTCTATTCATGAATCCCATGGACACTGCTGAACCATTGGTTACACCAAATAGCATAACAAAGAAATTTTAATGGCCATACCGACATCTGAAAGCTATCATCTGCACATCCTCATCTCTTACTCTGAGCTTGTGATTGCCCGATCTGAGGTATATCTTTGAGATCCAATGTACTCCCTTCATCTAATCAAAAAGGTCATCAATCATCGTATGTGGGTACTTGTTTTTCACAGTCACTTGGTTCAGGCAGGGATGGTAAACACAAATCCTCATGCTACCATCTGCTTTCTTGGAAAACAAAATTGGGGCTTCCCAAGGTGAAACACTGGCTCGAATGAATCACTTCCCCTGTAAGTACTCTAGAAGTTACTACAACTATCGAAGGTCCGTGAGAGCTATTTGATACGCTGTTGTAGATATCGATGTCGTCCCGGGGTACAAGTCAAATGTAAAAGTCCACCTCACTGTGAAGAGGTAGACCCAAAACATCATCAGGGAAGACATCTGCATACTGGTCTACCACTATAAGATAATTCAGACTCTCCACATCATCCTCTCCGAGGTTAAGGCTAGCCAACTAGCGAGTGATCAGCTACACCCTCCTCCGGGTAAGTCCATCTTGCACTATATAGGCTCCCTTCTCGTCGGTGAAGGTAAAAATGGTCTCATCGATGAGGACAAACCATACAGTGAAACTAATAACGTTAATCTGAGCATGGAATTTAGATAACCAGACCATACCCATGATGATGTCATAAGGTCTCGACACTGCTTCTAAGAGATCCCATCCGAAGCTCTCGCCTCCTAGAGTAAGCTTGCACTGCTGGCACTGGAGTGTAATTGTAAAATCTGATATCGTATGAGTCTCTTTCCATAAGGATTGAGCCAAAAGCACCATTGGAATTTCTGATCTCCGAAAGAGGGTAGTTTAAATAATAAAATGAATGGAACCTATGTCTATAAGTACTATAGTTAAGGTGGAATAGACACAGATCGTACCTCGTATCATCTCCAGAGTTCCATGATCATAGGCCATAGCTTCCTAGATCTAAGCTCACCCCTATCCACCAGATCGCTGAGTTCGAGGTGGACCTCCTAGTGGTGGTGGTGGTAATATATTAAATCATCAGCCACTGCTAGATGCACGACCAGATCCTCTGCCACGTCCGCCTTCTCCCCGCGGACCTCGTTGGTCGAAACTCTATCTCTGTCGGGGCTGTCCTATGACCATATTCTGATCATCTGTACGAATGATCGGACAATCATGAGACATGTGACCCTACTCCTTTCATGCGTAACACTACCCGCTCCTGGAAGGACCATATCTGCTTCGAGTGCCTCGCGCAACCGACCATGAATCATGCAGTCGTCGACCTGTAGGTCTGGTCTTGTTGGACCTCTATGACATCTATCTGTTTCCAGCTAATGAAGAATCCTCTATGTGATTACTAGTGGTGGGTCTCACTGTTGGTGACAACTTTTCAAGGAGACTCTCCACTACGAGGGCTCTATCTCACACCCCCGCCTACGTCAGGATGCTGAGTGAGATCATTGATGCCCTGATCTCTCACCTAAGCACCTACTCAAAGGTTCGGGCCTTGAAGAATGGTTCACTTACCATATCTAGAAAGTAGTGTGAGTGTTCAGTGAACCTCACTATGTACAAATCTACAGCCATGCTTCCCTGTTGAAGATGAAGAAGCTCATTTATAGAGACTGCGTGTAGAGTCGCTTAAACAAACTCTGCCTAGAACATTCTCTCAAAGTCTGCCAATAGAGGCATCACCTCATCATGGACCTGGAGCATCAAGCTCCACCATCTACCTACTAATGCCTGTATAAGTCCAGCGGTAAATATCAACATGGGATCGGCGGGTGACCCTACCAGTTGGAAGACTCTCACTAGAGCCTCCAACCAATCCTCAGATGCTTGTGGGTCCGTCTCTCCCCAGAACCTGGGTGTCCTCTAGCGCTCGAACTCATGAAATGTGCTCAGGTGATGTGAACCATCTTCTGTGAGGACTGGTGGCATCAGTGGCCCAATGGGTAATGGTACCGCATGTGCCTCTACTAGAAGAGTGCCCTGCACGGAGGCATCGTCTCTAGGTGGGATATCAGTGTCTGCTACTCTCAGAATCCAAGCTGGCTCTCTGCATGGGGGAATATTGAAAAGAAACAAGTGATCCCTAGTCAATATGTTATACCTGGTGAGCTGACTCAATGAGTTCTCAAAGAAGACTCTTGAAAATACACACACAATATGTGTTTTCGTGCACTGAGTCAAAAATCAAAAGTCACAGTCCTAGTGTATGGATATGTTGGCCGCTGCACCGACACTGGATGTCTTAAAATAATAACCAAACTCATTACACATAAACCTATTATCATTAAATGAAATATCAGAGTCTTGTGTTCTATGGTAGAACCGACTCCTCTAATACAAATTTGTCATGACCCGTCCCCCCGGCTCGTGCCGTGACTACCCCAAGACCACCTTACCAAGGATAGTGGATAGAAACTAGCACTAAAATGTTTAATCCCTAAAACTAAGAAGGTATTCACTTTATAACTTTTAAACACATGAAACAAATCACACTGCAAGATAAGAAGTCATGTAAACTGAATAGTAAACAGAGTGAGTACAGTAAGAAAAAGGGTCCAGAATACAATCCCAACTAGAATGTACACGAAACTGAAAGAACAAGTACACTAGAGAAAAAAGGAATACAGTAGCTGGGTCATCCTTCGAGGTTCTTACCTAGAGGGTGGGTAGAGATCACCTCCACAGTATTCCATGTCTGTCCATCTCTTCCATGTTCCATCTCGATGTAAGGTCCCCCTCTGAGCACCATCTAATCCTCATACCCTGAGTCTCAATCAAAGTTGTCTGACGTCCAAACCAAACACTACTAGGTGAGGGTATATCCCGTGAAGGAGTGAGTGTAACGATACTTAGTAGGGACCCTAAGACTCTCAATGTCTCTCAAAATCCACAATGGATAAACCTCAAAACATGAAGTCAATTGTCAACCCTACTTAGATATAAGCCCATACATATACCTAAGTTATCATGTATACCCTTCTCAAACAAGAGGAAAACATAGAGTCCAACTCAAGAACAATTCTCTAATATTCCAAAAATAATGGAAAACCATGAAGGCACGTAACACACATGTACACCTCATGGAAGAATACCACCAAGGAATTACCATAAGGAAAGTTCCACACAGGCACAGACTCTTCTAAATGTATGTATTACATTAGTACAATAGTAGAGATGATTATATATAACTACTAAATCATTTTACTCTATAAAGTAGCTGACCCACACAAGATTTCTAAGAGTTGACCCACACAGGATTGCTAGGATCTGACCCACATAGGATCGCCATGTGCTAACCTTCATAGGATCGGTAGGAGCTAACCCACACAGGATATCTAGGAGGTGACCCAGACAAGATCGCTGGGAGGTGACCCACACAAGATCACAACGAGATAACCCACACATTTCCACAAGGAGATTATAACGACCCATACTTTATATACATTGTTAATACTTCAAAATTGAAGCACACTTATTACAACATATGACAAAACCACAAAGGACCGTATAGGTATAGTGTCTTTAGAAACTGGGAAACATAAACAACTGGTTCATAAATCTTCTACAGTGTCTCCCATTTATTTCATCATATCTAGGGTCCCTTTTAGCATATTTTACTTAATATCCATCTTCCTGACCTGGGGAAAAGAAAACATAAAAGGGTGAGCTCAAATGCTCAGCAAGGGAAAATAAAGGAAATAAAAATCATATCATATCTTTTTGAAAATCATAACCTGCAAAAGAGATCATAATATCTTATCATGGAATAAATCATAGAAGTGAATATGAGATCCCCATAATCATAACATGAAACTTTAATCTTTGTGGCATGCACACATAATCATGGAAAATCATTTCTTGTTAGTCATGACTCATTGCCAAGACTATCTTAGTGGACAAAGTCCCTTTCTGAACCGAGTTCACTCATCGTTTCAGTCCTGTATCACTGAACCGAAATAACCTTCCGTTCCAGCCATGTCTATCTCATGAGATATAAAATCTTTACCCAATGCATTTGAGGGAGATATAGGTCCCACCCATCTTATAATGAATCCTTTCTTATGTGTGCCACATAATCATAAATCATACATCCTTGCATAACCCATGTAATACAAATTGGAATCTTAAACATCATGACATCATAAAACAATTCATACAAGATATAGGAATTCATAAAAATAATTCAATCACAACATGATCAAATCAATGTAATAATAGGGATAAAAACAGAAGCCTTTATTATTTTAGATGGAAAATAATTTTGATAAAACACTTGAACTCCATTCTTGAGGAAAATATCCATTCTTCTTCAAAAAGAATTTTTCCTTTCATAACATGGCATATGACTTTAAAATAAAAGAAGTTGATTAAAAATAAACATGAAAACTTTTAAAGTAATCTTCTTGGAAATAATGTTTTAAAAATCCATACATGTCGTATAAGTTAAAAAAAACAGTCTTCGTACCTTTGTCGGAAAAGTCAAAAAGTACCTCGTACGAAAAAAACGACAAAAGATTCCTTTCATATTCTTTACTAAAAAGTCACTGAAGGGTAAAAATCGATTTAAAATATTGTAAGTGGATGGAAACAATATTATATATTTAGGGAACATGGATGTGGATGATAAAATACACCCCAGTAAATACTTACGAGTAAACAATCTCGGATAAAAATGAGATTGTGGTATTTTCCCTTACCTTAGGTCCGATTTGCTTTGTACGTGTCCGATGCTCCTGTATAATGGTTTAAATAATGTTATTGACTTATTACATAATCATACATATTGATATGATATCATATATGGTCATATTCTTAGCTTCTTGTTAGTAATATTTCATTGTTACTTGTTACTCGGGTCTTTATTGCCTTTTGTTCTTATGCGTGTTTTACCGAATAAATTCTTATTCTTCTTTTAAGGTTATAGATACCTTATATCTAGAATGGTATTAGTGTAACATATATCATATTTATTCATTCAATTCATTTATATAATTATTATGTAATGATGATCATGTAGAACGAGTCGCTTCACATCGTGGAGACGGTATTCTGTACGTACGCACGAGTGATGATATCGTTCCTATGATCGTGGAATTGTATTGGAGTATATATATATATTATTTCAGTATCAATATTACTTTATAATAATCATAAATAGTTACTCATTACACCATTATACCCATCCTTGTAAAGTGATGGTGGAAAATAGATTACACCACGGCGTGGAGACGGTATTCCGTACGTACGCACGTGCGGTGATTTCATTTTTCCATAGGATGGATAGAAGGTGAATTAGGGTTGTTTCATATTTATAATAACATATCAGTATGTAAGTAATACTGATGTTATCACTTTATCATGAAACAACTAAAGGAGAAGAAGTTGAAGAAGAAAGAAATTGAAAAGATCGGTAATGGATATTACCTCTTCTTTGGAACGCCTCTTTGAATCCTCCACATAGGGAACTAAGATTGGTCTTTGAAGAAGACCAGGACCTCTAGGATTATTATAGGGAAGTGGAGAGGAGAAAATGGCAGGGTTTGGCCGAGCTTGAGTGCTCAATATGGTGTGAGGAGGAGGGGGAGGAGGTGCCCTTTTATAAGGGAGGAGAGGGGGACCTTAGGAATATCTCAAAATATTATTTTATATTAAAGTCAAAATCGGTTTATAATGGTTCCAAAGGGTCTTATTTCAAATCTAAAGTGGGGATGGGTCAAAATCCTATCAACCAATAGGATTTAGTCAAGTTTAGGGTATTATTTTAACCTTATCAATTAGATTTAACTCTAAGTTAAATAATTAACTTTTACCGTGTCTTTTTTGTTTTCTTTCACTATATGGTTAATACACTTACTATAACATGCCAAAAGAACCACAAATTGTTTATTAATAATATATATATCCTTATCTAAGTCATTTGGCCGAACCTTATATTTTTAGGAATAAAATAACAGTTAATAATATAATATTTGATTTAAAAACTATTTTGTGTCAATTTTGACACTATTTGATATATGATTTTTGTGAAAGTCATAACAGAATTATATGTTCGAACCAAGTTGATTAAATCAACACTAATATATCATAGTAACCTATAAAATTAGTGTAATTCATTAAAAGTCTCAAATTACTTTTATTTTGGTGTTTATAACATCAATTATTCCAATATTTCATTAATAAGATAATTACTGCATCATCATTGTGTGATAAATAAATTAAATTATTTAATGTCTAAAAATTACAAATAAAATACCATTATGTAGGAAATTTTTTTAGATTTCTAATGAATATTTATAGTCGAATTTATCTTATGTATAACCCCATATTAAAAATGATTTACTTATTAAACATTGATTTTAACTATTTTAACCCTTCTTTAAATAAATTAATAATAAATGTCCTGATCTAATCCAAGTGGGCCTAAATTGTCATATTTTATTCCTAAGTTTGTTTTTGGTCGAATTACACTTATCCAATAGAATTAGGACATGTGTTAGGGTAATAGTAATATCATATTTACCCTTAGTTACCCTATTTACTATTAACCGCGGTAAAAAAAGTAAAAAGTTACTATTCACCAAAAAATTATTTTTATCTCATTGAACAACGTTTTACTTACTGATATCAACTGTGTTTGTCGGATTTTCGAAATTCCATTCACAGATGCGGTAAAATTATGTTTTATGCAAAATTCAGTTTTTAACCTACCACTTAGTGGTTTCACTATTAATCAAAATTTGAAAGTTTTCAGAAAAATACCAAAATTTCACCCTAGGCTAATTTCTGTATTCCGAATCCAAAAATGAAGTCCATTTTAAAAAATAAAATTTATAAAATTTCATAAAGTGGTTACTACTATTCATAACGGCTAGTTTTAATAATATTTTAATAGCATATCGTTGTTTAGTGAAACTCGGTATTGCGTACGACGCAAGCTATCAGGGAAGGTCGCGATTGCGTGTAAAGTAAGCCAAGCTAGTATGTAGTGAAAGATTCCTTTGATGATATATAAAAAAAATATTACTCATAAAAATCTCGGGTGTTACATTCTACCCCCCCTTAAAAAGAATTTCGCCCTCAAAATTCGTCATTTTGTAACAAACAGATGAGGATACTTCTCCCTCATCATTTCCTCAAGCTCCCATGTAGCTTCTTCAAGTTAGTGGTTCCTCCATAAAACTTTCACCAATCGAGTGGTCTTGTTTCGTAGGACTTTTTCGCTACGATCCAGAATCTCTATCGGCTGTTCTTCATAAAAAAGATCTTGCTCCAGCGGTATAACTTCTGAGTGGAGTACATGTGAAGGATCAGGAATGTACTTTCTCAGGAGAGATACATGGAACACATCGTGAACTTGAGAGAGATTCAGTGGAAGCGCCAATCGGTAAGCTACCTTCCCAAAACGATCTAGTATTTTGAAAGGACCGATATATCTAGGGCTCAACTTCCCCTTCTTTCCAAATCTCATAACCCTCTTCCAGGGAGATATTCGTAAGAACACTTTATCACCCACTTCAAACTCTAGGTCTTTTCTTCGGTTGTCGGCATAACTTTTCTGTCGAATCTGAGCTGATCTTATTCGTTGTTGAATAGATCTAACCTTTTCTGCCATTTTATCAAAGAGATCCGGTCCTAACAGCTTTCTTTCCCCAACTTCATCCCAGCAAGTTGGAGTCCTGCATTTCTTTCCATAGAGAGCTTCATAAGGAGCCATCTGAATACTGGAGTGAAAGCTATTATTATAAGAAAATTCCACCAAAGGTAGGTGTTGATCCCAACCTCCTTTGAAATCCATAGAGAAAGCTCTCAACATATCTTCTAGGGTTTGAATTGTTCTCGCAGACTGACCGTCTGTCTTGGGATGATAAGCAGTGCTGAAACTCAACTCTGTATCCAGAGTATGCTGAAGACTTCGCCAGAACATCGAGGTAAATCTCGGATCCCGATCAGATATAATAGAATGTGGTACTCCATTCAATCTTACCACTTCCTTTACATATATCCTGGAAAGCTGATCTAGAGAGAAATCCTCTCTAATAGCAATGAAGTGTGTAGACTTTGTAAGACGATCAACTATGACCAAATAGCATTATTGCCTTTGGATGTTTTAGGAAGTCCTGTGACAAAGTCCATAGTGATGTTTTCCCATTTCCATTCGGGTATGGGTAATGATTGTAACATCCCCTTAGACTTTTGTCTCTCAGCTTTAACTTGTTGACAAACCAAGCATCGAGAGACATATTCAGAAACATCTCTTTTCATTCCATCCTACCAGAAGTACTCTTTCAGGTCCCTATACATCTTCGTGATTTGAGGATGAATAGAGAATGATGAACTATGAGCCTCATCTAGCAGCTCCTTCTTTAATTCGGGGATGGGATGAACACAAACCCGATTCTTGAACTTTATTATCCCATCACAATCAAGGTTGAATTAATGATCATTTCTCACCATCTTTTGTAACTCGACATCTTCTTTCTGCGCCTCTTTAATCTTCACATGTATAGATGGTTGAACATTCATTTGAGAAAGATAAGATTTTTCCCCTTCCATTATAATTCCCAGATCCATCCTTTGTAAATCCATAAATATTGGATCTTTTGTGATCCTCATCATGGATAAACTAGCATGGTCTTGTCGACTTAATGCATCTGCCACCTTGTTTGCTTTCCCAGGGTGGTAATGGATTGAGCAGTCGTCATCCTTAATCATCTCTAACAATCTTCTTTGACGCATATTCAACTCCTTTTGTGTGAAAATATACTTTAAAATTTTATGATCAGTATAAATATCACACCTTTCACCATAATGGTAATGCCTCCAAATATTTAATGCAAAGATTACCGCAGCCAACTCCAAATCATGTGTTGGGTAATTTTGCTCATGGATTTTCAACTGTCGTGACGCATAAGCTATCACCATATCATTTTGCATAAGAACACACCCCAATCCCTTCTTGGATGCATCACTATATATCACAAACCTTTCTCCACTACAAGGCAGTGTGAGCACTGGTGCACTGGATAACCTTCTTTTTAACTCCTTGAAATTCTCTTCACATTCCTTTTTCCAGACAAACTTAACTCTTTTCTGAGTCAACTTGGTGAGTGGATTGGATAATCATGAAAAATCTTTTACAAAACGTCGATAATATCCAGCCAAACCAAGAAAACTTCGGATCTCAGTTACTGTTGTTGGCCTTGACCATATTTCGATAACCTCTGTTTTTGTTGGATCCAAAGATATCCCCTCTTTTGAGATTATGTGACCCAAAAATGCAACTTTTTGAAGCCAAAATTCACACTTTGTAAATTTGGCATAAATATTCTCCTTTTTCAGGGTCGTCAATATAATTCTCAAGTGATCTTCATGCTCTTCCTTGCTCTTTGAATAGAAAAGAATATCGTCTATAAAGACTACCACAAATTGATCAATATAGTCTCTGAAGACTCTATTCATTAGATCCCTGAAGATAGTAGGGGAATTAGTAAGACCAAATGGCATCACTATAAATTCATAGTGTCCATACCTTGTACAGAAAGCCGTCTTTGGTATATCCTCACTTTTGACCCTTAATTGATGATACCCTGAACGAAGATCAATCTTGGAAAAGTATTGAGCTCCGCGTAGTTGGTCAAATAAGTCATCAATGCGTGGGAGAGGATATTTGTTCTTGATAGTGATCATGTTAAGTTTTCGATAATCAATGCAGAGTCTCATTGATCCAACTTTATTCTTAACAAATAGAACAGGTGCTCCCCAAGGTGACGCACTAGGGCGTATGAATCCCTTATCAAGATTCTTTTGGAGTTGCTTCTTCAATTCCTGCAACTCAATTGGGGCCATTCTATAAGGTGTCTTTGAAATTGGCAATGCACCTGGTACGAGTTCTATTGAAAACTCAACTTCACGATTTGGTGGAAGACCCGGTAATTCCTCCGGAAAGACATCATCAAACTCCCGTACAATGGGAATATTCTTAATCTTGAGTTTCTCACCAACCTTTTGAGATAAATAACCTTCATTTAGTGGAATCAATACCCATAAGATGGAAGAAATTTCCACTGGAAGGTTATGTTCATCCTTGCATTGATAGACGATCGTAGATTGATATGGAATATGAAATGTGACTTCCCTTATTTGGAAATTGATGTCAGCTCCATGTAGTGAAAGCCAATCCATGCCAAGAATCACATCAAATTACACTAAAGGAAGGATCACAAGATTTGCAGGAAGCACTTTCCCACAATCTTCGATCGGAGAAGAATTATAAACTTTTGATGCGACTGTTGTGCCATTAGGTGTTGTCACAGCTAACTCAACATCTAATTGTTGAGGTAGTACGGTGATACCCTTAGAAACTTTTTCAGAAATAAAACAGTGGGTGGATCCAGAATCAAATAAAACATTTGCTACTTTAGATTGGATGGTAGGTGTAACTTTCACCACTTCGTTATCGTACTCCGCATCGCTGATAGAAATTGCATTTGACTTTCCGTTGTCTTTAGCCTTAAGATTTTGTTGACGTCGGCCATCATCATCAACCCTTGGATTTGGGCATTGATTGGCATAATGCCACATATCCTTGCACTTGAAACATTGAAGTGTAGTAGGTTCATTCTGTGTATCCCTTCCTTTGTTTGCATCATTAGACATCTTCTTCCCATTATCACGGAATTCAAATGCCCGATGACCTTCCTTTCCACATTTAAAACATTTACTTGTCCCTTTAAGACAACTGCCTCCATGTTTCTTTCCAAACTTTGAGCATAAGGTAAAGTTCATCTTCTTTTTAGTGTGCTCTTTAGATTTTCCTTTGAATTCCATCTTCCTCTTCTTATCAAACCCATGTGACTGATGGGTTACTCCAATCTTCATCTCGACTTTGAGAGCACATCGAACGATTTCCTCGTAGCTATTGAAGTCCCTTTTGGCTAACGCCCTTCGAAGACTTGGTTTTAAGCCACTAAAGAATCGATCGATCTTACTCTCAGGTTGGATAATAATACCAGAAGCGTACCTTGCAAGTCTTGTAAAATTTGCTTCATAGGTACCAACAGATTCATCATCCCTTTGCTTCAGTTCAAGAAACTCTTTCTCCATCTTTGTTCGGAGAATACGAGGGAAGTACTTATTGAAAAATAAGTTCTTGAACTCGTCCCATTCCATAGACTCAATTTCATCCCTTTGCCTCGTATTCTTAATATGATTCCACCATTGATCAACATCTCCTTCCAAACGATACACTGCTAGGATGACTTTATCATGTTCAGAATATTGAAGAACTGAAAATATCTTTTCAGTAGTACTAATCCATTGTTCAGCAACTAAAGGATCAGTAGACCCACTGAAAGAAGGTGGACGCTGCCTCATGAAGGATTCAACAGAATGTTGCTCCTTCCTTTGCTCGTTTGGAAGTCCTGCATGATTCATAGCTTGAGAAAGTTGTGTGAGCATGGCTACAAGATTTGGCATTCCAACTCCCATATTGTTTGGTTGCTCAGGGGGACAATCATTGCATTGCCCATCGCATTCCGCATTAACACAGTTTCTTCGGGTTCCATCCATTGACTAAAACCAAGAAGATTAGTGTGAGCAACACTAATTATAATAGGAAAACCACATAATCAAGGATAAAATTTCACACTTAAGGTTTTATCCTAGGGTATTCATGGCCATTTCTAAAACACAATGATTGTGTTCTATGCTTAGTCTTATCCTTAGGGTTCTTACTAAGGCTTTCACATCCTAGATTCCAAGGGTTGACTATACCTTTCCTCTGATACCAACTATAACGACCCATACTTTATATACATTGTTAATACTTCAAAATTGAATCACACTTATTACAACATATGACAAAACCACAAAGGACCGTATAGGTATAGTGTCTTTCGAAACTGGGAAACATAAACAACTGGTTCATAAATCTTCTATAGTGTCTCCCATTTATTTCATCATATATAGGGTCCCTTTTAGCATATTTTACTTAATATCCATCTTCCTGACCCGGGGAAAAGAAAACATAAAAGGGTGAGCTCAAATGCTCAGCAAGGGCTAATAAAGGAAATAAAAATCATATCATATCTTTTTGAAAATCATAACCTGCAAAAGAGATCATAATATCTTAACATGGAATAAATCATAGAAGTGAATATGAGATCCCCATAATCATAACATGAAACTTTAAACTTTGTGGAATGCACACATAATCATGGAAAATCATTTCTTGTTAGTCATGACTCATTTCCAAGACTATCTTAGTGGACAATGTCCCTTTCTGAACCGAGTTCACTCCTCGTTTCAGTCCTGTATCACTGAACCGAAATAACCTTCCGTTCCAGCCATGTCTATCTCATGAGATATAAAATCTTTACCCAATGCATTGGAGGGAGATATAGGTCCCACCCATCTTATAATGAATCCTTTCAAATGTGTGCCACATAATCATAAATCATACATCATTGCATAACCCATGTAATACAAATTGGAATCTTAAACATCATGACATGATAAAACAATTCATACAAGATAAAGGAATTCATAAAAATAATTCAATCACAACATGATCAAATCAATGTAATAATAGGGATAAAAACAGAACCCTTTATTATCTTAGATGGAAAATAATTTTGATAAAACACTTGAACTCCATTCTTGAGGAAAATATCCTTTCTTATTCAAAAAACATTTTTCCTTTCATAACATGTCATACGACTTTAAAATAAAAGAATTTGATTAAAAATAAACTTGAAAACTTTTAATGGAATATTCTTGGAAATAATGTTTTAAAAATCCATACATGCCGTATAAGTTAAAAAAACATTCTTCGTACCTTTGTCGGAAACGTCAAAAAGTACCTCGTACGAAAAAAACGACAAAAGATTCCTTTCATATTCTATACTAAAAACTCACCGAAGGGTAAAATTGGATTTAAACTATTGTAAGTGGATGGAAACAATATTACATATTGAGGGAACATGGATGTGGATGATAAAATACACCCCATTAAATACTTACGAATAAACAATCTCGGATAAAAATGAAATTGTGGTATTTTCCCTTACCTTAGGTCCGATTTTCTTTGTACGTGTCCGAAGCTCCTGTATAATGGTTTAAATAATGTTATTGACTTATTCCAGAATCATCCATATTGATATGATATCATATATGGTCATATTCTTAGCTTCTTGTTAGTAATATTTCATTGTTACTTGTTACTCGGGTCTTTATTGCCTTTTGTTCTTATGCGTGTTTTTCCGAATAAATTCTTATTCTTCTTTTAAGGTTATAGATAACTTATATATAGAATGGTATTAGTGTAACATATATCATATTTATACATTCAATTCATTTATATAATTATTATGTAATGATGATCATGTAGAACGAGTCGCTTCACATCGTGGAGACGGTATTCCGTACGTACGCACGAGTGATGATATCGTTCTTATGATCTTGGAATTGTATTGGAGTATATATATATATTATTTCAGTATCAATATTACTTTATAATAATCATAAATAGTTACTCATTACACCATTATACCCATCCTTGTAAAGTGATGGTGGAAAATAGATTACACCACGGCGTGGAGACGGTATTCCGTACGTACGCACGCGCAGTGATTTCATTTTTCCGTAGGACGGATAGAAGGTGAATTAGCGTTGTTTAATATTTATAATAACATATCAGTATGTAAGTAATACTGATTTTATTACTTTATCACGAAACAACTAAAGTAGAAGAAGTTGAAGAAGAATGAAATTGAAAAGATCGGTAACAGATATTACCTCTTCTTTGGAACGCCTCTTTGAATCCTCCACTTAGGGAACTAAGATTGGTCTTTGAAGAAGACCAGGACATCTAGGATTATTCTAGGGAAGTGGAGAGGAGAAAATGGCAGGGGTTGGCCGAGCTTGAGTGCTCAATTTGGTGTGAGGAGGAGGGGGAGGAGGTTCCCTTTTATAAGGGAGGAGAGGGGCACCTTAGGAATATCTCAAAATATTATTTTATATTAAAGTCAAAATCGGTTTATAATGCTTCCAAAGGGTCTTATTTCGAAGCTAAAGTGGGGATGGGTCAAAATCATATCAACCAATAGGATTTAGACAAGTTTAGGGTATTAATTTAACATTATCAATTAGATTTAACTCTAAGTTAAATAATTTAACTTTTACCGTGTCTTTTTTGTTTTCTTTCACTATATGGTTAATACACTTACTATAACATGCCAAACGAACCCCAAATTGTTTATTATTAATATATATATCCTTATCTAAGTAATTTGGCCGAACCTTTGATTTTTAGGAAAAAAATAACAGTTAATAATATAATATTTGATTTAAAAACTATTTTGTGTCAATTTTGACACTATTTGATATATGATTTTTGTGAAAGTCATAACAGAATTATATGTTCGAACCAAGTTTATTAAATCAACAATAATATATCATAGTAACCTATAAAATTAGTGTAATTCATAAAAAGTCTCAAATTACATTTATTTTGGTGTTTATAACATCAATTATGTCAATATTTCATTAATAAGATAATTACTGCATCATCATTGTGTGATAAATAAATTAAATTATTTAATGTCTAAAAATTACAAATAAAATACAATTATGTAGGAAATCTTTTTAGATTTCTAATGAAAGTTTATAGTCGAATTTTACTTATGTATAACCCCATATTAAAAATGAATTACTTATTAAACATTGATTTTAACTATTTTAACCCTTCTTTAAATAAATTAATAATAAATGTCCTAATCTAATCCAAGTGGGCCTAAATGGTCATATTTTATTCCTAATTTTGTTTTTGGTCGAATTACAGTTATCCAATAGAATTAGGAAATGTGTTAGGGTAATAGTAATATCATATTTACCCTTAGTTACCCTATTTACTATTAACCGCGGTAAAAAAAGTAAAAAGTTACTATTCACAAAAAAATTATTTTTATCTCATTGAACCACATTTTACTTACTGATATCAACTGTGTCTGTCGGATTTTCGAAATTCCATTCACAGAAGCGGTAAAATTAAGTTTTATGCAAAATTCAGTTTTTAACCTACCACTTAGTGGTTTCACTATTCATCAAAAATTGAAAGTTTTCAGAAAAATACCAAAATTTCACCCTAGGCTAATTTTGGTATTCCGAATCCAAAAATGAAGTCCATTTTAAAAAATAAAATTTATAAAATTTCAAAAAGTGGTTATTACTATTCATAACGGCTAGTTTTAATAATATTTTAATAGCATATCGTTGTTTAGTGAAACTCGGTATTGCGTATGACGCAAGCTATCGAGGAAGGTCGCGATTACGTGAAAAGAAAGCCAAGCTAGTATGTAGTGAAATATTCATTTGATGATATATAAAAAACAAAATATTACTCATAAAAATCTCAGGTGTTACAGAGATATCCTACAAAACATCTCAATATACTGACTCACACAAGATCTCTCTTCATTCTTCTCATCACAACAAACTACTGGGTTCTAGCACAATGATCGCTTGACTATGGGAGGGTCCACTCCACAAGCCACTAGTCGATACAAAAATTTACCTAAATTACCATGGAGAATTATATCAAATGAATACCACATCATAGGGGTCTAAGTGTAACAGACGATGCGTCGTTCGGATGCTCGGTCTGTGGGTTATTAGCCTTTTACTCTTGGGGGACTGGTTGGATTCGTGTTGATCTAACCTTACAATACCCCATATAAATCTAAATTTTCAGTGGCGTATTACTCAGAGGGACCATCCTTCTCCAAGGATCACAGATCCACTGACGGTTCGTCAGACATACGTCTGGTGCCAAATATATGTGCCAAGTAATGTATAGGGTCGTATTTGGTCTCGTTTCGGTCTGACCCGGTCGGCCCGACCCAACCCGACCTAGACTGGGTCGACCCTGTTCAGGTCGACCCAACCCAACTCTCTAGGTCTAGCCCAAACTGTGGTGTGGCCTGGCCCACTGGGTGGTCCGACATGCCACGAGGGAGCGAGGGGATGTAGAGGCCCTAGGTGGCACGAGGCAAATGAGGTTGCGGGTCGGCTTGGCCGCGGATGGCGGCTTGGCCGCAGGGTTGCTACAAGGGCACGAGGCAGCTCGGCCGGGGAGGGGGGGGGGGGTTCTGTGAGGGTGTGGGATGGCTCGGCCCAACCCAAAATAGCCTGTATGGGAGGGAGGAGTCCGCGGGATGGTGCAACCGGAGCGGCTCAGCCGGGAGGGTGGAGGTCGTGGGATGGCTCGGCCGGGGATGTGGCGGTGGAGTCGCGGAACGGTGCAGCGGGGCGGTGGACAGAAGCGTTAGCTCGGGTGGCGAGTCCGCGGGCGGCGGCACTCCCGCGGGGTGTGGAGGGCACAGAAGGGGGAGCCAAGGGCGATGGGGTTCCATGACTTCACCAGCAGTAGGTTTAGCCATCCTCTCTCTTTGTTCATCGTCGTGGTGTAAGCTACCTCCTTACATCGTGAAGAACACAATAAGGAAGAATAGTAGAGGGGTCAAGCCATGTTTGTTTGATCCACCCCCTCCATGTTAGAGCAGTAGAAAGTGGTTCACCATTTTTTAATCATGAACGTTTATGGAAGATATTTAAGAACATCAATCCCCACAATCATCATCAATCACTATTCCCAACCCCTCAAAAGAAAAAACATAGAATGGAAAAACATGGGAACTATACACCTACCTTGGATTTTTTTGATGATGGTCCATGAAGGATGTCGATGAAGGTGACGAGAGTGCAAACGATCGTCATTTACAAAACCATTCTTCCATGTCGGGCATGCTTGTCTTCCTCTTCCTTTATTTCTGATGAACGTTCTTCAATGATGTTCTTCGTTGTAGAAGTGTAATCCTCTCTATATGTTTCCTCACCCCAAATCCACCAAAATACAATGTATCAAACTTATGATATTTTTTCCCAAATTTTAATCATTGTCACAAATTCAAAATGGATAAATTTATTACATAGTGTTTGGAATAATTAATTAAGGGGGTGTCATTATTAAACAAGGGGAAGTTCAAGAGACGTCCCCATATTTAAGTGGGTGGTTTTAAGGGTTTTAAGCCTCGGGTGGTCCCCACCACCATAAACTCTCATGGTAGGTTAGTTCAGGTGGTACCCACCACCATAAAATCTCGTGGGTGGTTTAGTTTAGGTGGTCCCCGACTATAAAACATCCACATGGAATTTTAAAAGAAAACGAAAAATAATAATAATAGAAAATTTTATTTTTATTTTATTCTTTCAGAAAAACCCCAAAACTATCATTCACCCTAATCATATTGCAGTCGAGGTTAATATCTCTATAAGATAATATTGGCGCCATGAGTTCAATGGTTCTCTTAGATTTCAATTCTGAGCATCGATTCAAAAGTAATAAAAATCCACTCATACGTTTTCGGAATGTACCCGAAGAAATGTTTAGAAATTCATTCCAGTCAAACAAGGCCTTGGAATCATGCGCCATCAATTCTTGAGGACTCATATAATTACTATTTAGTTAAAAAAATTACACGTAACTACCGGGTTTTTAGAATAAATAATTCATCCATTTATTTTCATATAGTTCATTTAATTGTATAGGCTTTATCCATAATATCATTAATATGATTTCAAAATTAGGACCCATTATATTTGATCAAAATCACCTTTGGTGTAGCTCAAGTCATTCATTGTCATTATCTATCCAAATCCTTTTTAATTTTTTTAAGAAAAACTTGAATTATCCTAAGAGTATCCCTTCGGATTGTAAAACTATGTGCATAATAATTCTCATTGTAATGTACCAAGATACACCGAGTTAGGCCCGACACAAATTTTCAGAGTTGTTACTACTAAGTACTATTGTACCAATACAATGTCCACTTTTAGTATACATAGAAGGATATATTTCTTGGAATACCCACAAAATATCTACCATACCCAAATGATAGGACGTTCTTTTATTATTATCATTTAATTCCACCTTACGGTTATGTTCTCTAATATATGTTTTCTAAAATCCATTTCCAAATGTTTATAATAGTTATACTTTGATTCCAACTGTAGTGACCCCACCCTAGATATCTAGTACCAATGACTACTACCAATTACAATGAAATGACTATAATGATTCAAATACCGAGGAAATGAGAGATTAGTAATCAAGGTAAACCAGATACCTACACGAGGCTTGTATTACAAATTAATTCTCCAATTAAACCCAATTTTTTCAAACTAAATAACTTAATCGATATGTTTTTACATCTAGTATATCCATTCATCTCTTATAAAGTATGCTTCATATATTTTGGGGAAAAAGGAAAAATATTATTGGTGATCTAAAATTCTATGTAAATGTAAATTATAGTGGAAGAAAAATTAAATCATTAATAATAGTATTTTTGGAATGGTAAATAACTAAAAACACATACCAAATAATCAACAAAATGAGAATGAAGTTCATGAATAATATGTAATTTTAATAAATTATTTCACATGCCATCATAATTAAAAGATTAAAAAAAAAATATGGAAATGCATGAAACTGAAACAAATTCAATTTAATCGATGAACGGGAAATCTAATATATCCATGGATACGTGAATGAATAATCTCATGGAAAAATTATAAATAAAACTAAATTAGTGAAATTCATAATTATTGGATTCCATATTTTTTAGGTATATGGAACCAATACCATCACGACCATTCACAATACTATTTAGCACATAGAGTATAAACCTATATATTTTTTTGCAACTAATTCATTTCATAAGACTACTGATGCATCGAGGGGATATCTAGAAATAAGACCCATATATAGTGATTTCCTTAAATAGTGACCAAACCTTTTCTTACATATCCACTACAATCCACATATCCAACAATCAAAATAAATTTCATGTGTTTTCAAATATCAGCCTAGAGTAGAAGATATATATTTACAAAATTTCTCAAAAGTACCATAATTATTAAACACCATATGTAAAAATGATATACTGTTTAGAAATTAATAAAATATATTGTATGATAAAATCAATATATATTGATATTTAAACATAAAATCATATGAAATAGATTGATTGTTTCAAGAGAAAGTCAAAAGTCCCAAAAATATTTTGAGATAGAAAAGATAGTCACTAAGAACATTATAGACTGAAATATCCTTTGATTAATGTTTTTTTTGAAAATAGTTTTATTGGATTTCATTTAAAAAAAAATTAACATGAAAATGAATAACAGAAGAAATGATGGTGGGTTAATCTGTACATGTACTACGAGGTAAAAAAATATTCCTTCTTCATGTTCAAAATAATTGATAAAATGTGTCATCTCGAAAGTAGTAAGAGGATTCCATTAAAAACACTACCAAAACAAAAAATGATAACAATTTGATTAATAAATAATTTTAGTTAAAATTTTTAAAACATGGTATGGATATTTCTTTAAGAATATAGGTACTTTTCCAAAATAGATAAATGATGTTAGCTTTTCATTAAGACTTTTTCTAAAATATTTTTAGTACCAACGAGTTAAAAAATGGTACTATAAATTGAAATAGTTCATGAATAACTTTTTTAATAAAAATTAATGGTTTTATTTATAAATTTTCCCATAATTTCCTTGAATGAAAGTACTTTTTAAAATCATTAAAACTACTCTTGAGGATAATAATACTAAAACATTCCAAAGTGTCCATACCACCTTAAATCATTTGAATCATAATCCTCGAGGAGGAATAAAATTAACTAAATATTTTAAATAACATTATGTAAAAAAGTATTAACTATATAATATATGAAAATGGGTATCATGTAAACAACACCAAATATTTAATTGGTGAATATTACATTTTTCTCCCAGATTTCAAGTGAAAATAAGTTACCTAGAGTCCGATTTGTATCATTAGTATTTATAATTATGAATATTTTTTTTCAAAATTAATTTTATGAGATCATTTTTCTTTTTTATCATAATTTTTATTTCACTTATTACAATTTGGTATAAAAATACTAGAACAAATATGTTTACATTAGGTTTTTTGACTAAATTCGTTTCATGTGTAAAAATATTACATTGGTAGGTTAACTATGGTAAAGGGATTAATTATATAAAATATATATAATAATATTCATAACATAATTATCATAATTATACATAAATAATAATTTTAAAACAAATCCTTATATATGGTTTTGAAAAATTAATGAACGTTATAGTTATAAAGACATTAGGCCTTACGTACGCATCTATAACATTCACATTTTTCAATTATCATTATGAAATGTGGGTAAGTAACAATATATATTTACAGAATTATAACTATATCATAAATGAAATTTTAAATAATAATATATACTAATATATGTATAATTCATTTTATGTTAAAGGAATCACATAGTGTTGAGGATGTGGTAGTCCAGATTTCTATGACCAACTTTGTCACTCTTTATTGTTTGAACGGTTAATAATGAAAAATATATATATATTATATTTTTGGATATTTAATTATGTCACGAATTTAATATATAATTTTTTAATGTCTTATATATTAAAATAAATAAATTATTCATACATTTCATGTATCATGTGATCGAATCACATTACATTTAAGTGGTCGTAGTCCACATGTCCTTAAATGGTGTTATTGTATTCCAAAAAACGGATAGAAAAAAGAAATGTGTTATTATATAATTAAATAAACATAAATTAATTACTTATTTCATACATATCAAATAAAAATAAAATTTACACCATAATTCACATAATATAAATGTGATAAAGGAAAAAATTAACAACTTCGTTTTTTGAGGTGGTAGTTCATTGTATAAATAAATGATAAGTTTGTCACCCATTAGATGGATGTGTCTGTATGTGTAAGATTAATAGTTAAGATAAAGACAAAAGAGAAGATTATGGATTCATAATCTATTATATAATCACAGAATAAGGGGAGTTGGGGGTTGAACAATGGAGACAAAACTAAAGAGATTAATGAAAGGTGTTACCTCTTATTCTTGTAACCCCTTTTAGATTGAGAAAATTGGATTCTTTGGATGGATTAAATCTCAATATGAGATTTATATAATTATTTGATGGATTCAGAATATATATTTGGTATTATATTGTTTGATCCAATGTGTCTTGATTGGTGTGAGTTTTTTTTAGGAGAGAATTCCATTTTATAGTGGAAGACATGTGACACTTGTAAATTTTTGGAATGGGAATTCCACCCACATTAATCCCATTGAATGTCGATATAATAATGATTAAAAGTATATATAACTAAATATAGGGTCGATGTATTACCATCCAATTTATTTTTGACATGTTAATTTTTAATTTTGGCCCTTATGTATAGGGTTTATTCCCTTCATAAACTTCTGTTAACCATAAGCATTATAATCAATATAAGTTATCTTCACTTATTTTATTTGTAAAAAAAATTTATCTTATTAAAAAATTTAATTTATGAGTATTCAATATATTTAATCCATTTTTCCAAATTAGAATCACATATATGGAAAAAATTAACTTAAATTTAATCCTACTAAGTGAACGACAATTGGGGTTTTTAATGAAAAAATATCTGAATTTTTTCTATGATTCTATAGTAAATTTAAAAGTTAAATTGTTTATAATGAACATAATTGGATTAATGAAACATAATATTACATAAATTAAAATTAAAAAAAATTTAAATTTAATGTAACTTTATATATATATTTGATTAAAAATATATTTTGAACTAAAAATCTATATTTTACATTATTCATCAAAAAATGAATATTTGAAAAAATATCACCCAAACCTAATTTTTTATGTTTATATTTAATTTTATATAATTATTCTAACATATAATATGTATAAAACATCCAAAATTTTATTTTATAGAGTTTCTACATTAAAAGAAGTTAATAATGACTTAATAAAAAATAGATTTTTATGTGAAAAATCGAGCTTGTTCTTATCTTATATCAATTAAATATATTGGATAGATATCGGAAATATTATACTATATATATATATATTAAATAAATACCACATTATTATTGTAAATAATTTAATATATAAGGATAAAAATGGATTGTGATCCTAAAAATTGTATTGTAAATAATATTTTGTTATATTCAATTTCTTATTATATTCATTCCTAATTAATATGTAACTACCGAATTCGTATTAGATTTTAGTAAGACATATATTTTCATATGTTACATGATATTATTCATAATGGTTAGTTTATGTCTTCTTATACTAAATAATTATATTTCAAAAATATATTATTGTTTGATAAAATTTAGTCGTGCATGGAAGACAAGCTATAAAAGACACTCATTATTATGTGCGATGTTTTCTAACTCAGTGTCACATGCATAAAAAATAATTACATATATTGAATTTATTTAAAATATTAAATATATTTTAATATATAATGTTTTTATATTCTCTTATTCCCTTGGTGTTGATGGTCATAAAATTTACCGAATATAGAATTCATATTTTATATTTCTGGGGTGTCACATAGGTAAACAACATGGCCTTCGAAGGAAAATCTTGCATCCTTGGATGGTGATATTAGGCATAGTCAGATCATGGTTATTCACACTATAAAAGGAACCCCAGGTAACCATTTCACCCACCCCACATGTATAGTCTCCTGAACACATTTATCGCATGATTTGGAAAATCATGTTCCCTATTAAATGTTGAAAACATTACATTTTTCTATATCAGGATTTTTTTGTTCTACCAAATTTTTTATCCTATTCATACTATATCAACCCTAGTGAGGATCTCAGGATTCCAAATATTCTCAAGGTTTATTCTCCTTCAATTATTTTACATTTGTTGTGTTGAGTCAATAAGGTTTTCTTATGAATTTTCAATTCCCCTATATTTTGGAAATCATAAACACATTATCTTATAATAAACTACTTTTCCCTAAGGATTATTTTCATAAGGTTACTTTTCCTTCCCTATGGAAATTTTTTTATTGCATTTTTTTGGTTATTACATTTTATAATCTCTTTAAATAAAATTAATTTTATTCATTAGTATAAATTTCAAATTTTTATATAAAATATAAGAATCCTATAATTACATGTATATAGAGTGTTCCAAAATTCAGATTTAAAATTAACTGAAATTTTGACTCTAAATCCTCTGAAATTCTGATCCCAATTTCTCTGAAATTCAGAGAACAAATTATTAAAAATTTATACACCGAATACTTATTACTTCGGTCATTGAATTTACTGAAATTCAGTCTCTAAATTATCTAAAATTCACACTCTAAATTATTTAAACTTCTAGTTCCCAATTCTTCGTAATTTTAACCCCTAAATCCTTAGAATTTGGATATAGATTTTCTAGAATTTATGCTTTGAATTCCACATAATTTGGAATCTGAATTAAATATAATTTGGACTCCGAATTCATCATGAATTATACTCTAAATTCCTCAGAAATCAGATTTTGAATTCATTGGAATTTAGACACCAAAATATATAGAATTAAGGTTTTGAATTCTTTGTAAATAAGAAATCGAATATTTATGTCTTACAGACTCTGAAAGTTGATTAATTTATACTACAATAATTTTTTTCCTTAGAAATGGGAAAATAGATTTGGTCAAGTAACATTATTTTTTTATATACAAATGCTACAATTATGAAACGATGCCATGGAACTTATTTCCAATTAACCACTGGGTAATTTGCACAAGTAAAGGTCCAACTATCGTTATAGAAAAAATATTAAAGTTGGAGGAGAGAGATAACCATAGGAGTTTTCCCTATAAATATGAGCTCATGTGAACTAGATCATGAGTATTCCATCAATCTAGATATTACATAATGTGAAGTGATTTTGAGAGAGAGAGATAGAGACTCCCATGCATTGTACGGATTTGAACATCTTTTTCATATTTCTTTGGGAGACATAGATTTTTGCTATGTAAATTCAAAGGCTTCCGGGGATTGGAAGACAGAGTTTCCGACAGCCTTACTGTTTGAGGACTTCCAGGGATGGGAAAAAAGGTGATGAAAAGCTAAATGATTGAGGGATTTTCGGGAATGAAAGACAGATTCTGATATTTATATCAGGGGAATAACCTAGTGTGGGTAAGACATAATTTTCTGAATGTATAAATCAAGGGACATTTATACAAGGTTGTGGGACACTCTACTCTCTGAGTAAAAATAATTTATGACTTGTTACTTGTTTTGTTTCATTATTTATTTCATGTATATTTTTATATTGGATTATAGTATAATTTTCTTATACTTTTATGTATATTTATTAACTCTGATTTTATATAGTCAATATTCATTATGGTAGAATCATACCTTAGTAATATTTTATTAGGTTTCATTTCCAGAACTATTTTTCCAGAACCAATGCTATATTTTCTCATAGAACTCATTTCTGGTCGGTAAATTTACTTTGTATAACAATGTTAAACACAATTTAACTTAAGGTTAAAAACAGTTGTTTTTAAAAATTAAAATTCACCGTCTATTTTAATTGAGAATATACATAAAATATTTTTATCCTAAAATTCATATTACAGGATGTCATTGAAATATCTAATGATACAAATAATTTTTATTTCTCAAATTTTCCTTCTTCTAAATTTTCTTTCTTAATTTTTCATTCTTTTGGTTGGCTTAGATATTTTTTATCATTGTTTATAACTTTTTATACTAACCAGATATTGTGTAAATGTATTTTATTATTGAATAGAAGGTTTGAATATTGGTTCTATTGATAATCTAAATCCTACCAGACCACCTATTTTTTATGGTAATGATTAAGAGTACTGGGGAGATTGAATGATGTCTTTTTTCATTTACACTGGAGTATGTAATTTTATTATGCTCAGTAGAGATTACAAAATAACAAATAAAGGATGCCAAAACCTTTACGAATCAAGAAAAATAATTACATAAACTAAACTACAAGGTATGAATAACTTTGTTATGTTTCCTGGCCTAGAATATATATAGTCAAATTTATTCATGTCAAGCTAACAACTGATGTTTAAATTAATTTGATGTAACATATTTTAGTACATCAAAGATATTGAGACTAAAAGAGCTATGTTGGGATCATATTATCATGGATTTCTATTTCCTTACGGATAACCTGTTATAAATTACAATAATGATTTATGACATTCATAAAAAATATTCAATTTATGGAAGATAATGGTCTAGATGACGTAGATCTTGTGGAAAAGATAATTGATACTATACCAAATTAGTAGGAATCAAAAAAGATATCTATTGGTGAAAAAAATAATGATTTTAATTTTACTCTTGGAGAACTTTTTGGAAGTCTTCTTGAAAATGAGACATGAATTAAATGAGATGCTGTTATAAGTAAGATGAAGAATGAAAATGTATATTTACCCTTTACTGCTACTAAAGTAAAGAGTCCATAATGGGATACAATATACAATTATAAGAATGTCTCTATTCTATCTGAGTCTAGGGAATGTGAAAATACTAAAAATGAATTAGATAATCTTGCTCGATGACTGAAAAAGATAGAGAGAAAGAAATATTTTCATTATATATATTCGATGAATGAAATAATGTATAAGAATGATTCATAATTTACTTGTTTTGAATGTAAAAGGGATGGTCGTATCATGCCATACTATCTTATGATTAAGAGAAAATATAGGAAGGAAAAGTATTCTGAGAGAAATGGTAGGAAATATTACAAGACTTAGGATACAAATTTCTTGAAGGATAATGATACATTGGGTGCAAGTGGTTGTAAAACAACTGATAAATCTTCAAAGTATAAAACCTATAGCTAGAAGAATATTGGTCTAATAGCTAAAATACCCAATGAATAACAATGTCTTATGGATAAGTAAAAAAATGATGAATCTATTACTCATGTATCATTGAATGAAAATTATACAGACGATAAATATTATAAGTCTTCAGATTATGAAACTTCTTCATCAGAAGATAATTCTTTACCTTATTATGAATATGTCTCAAGGTCTGCTAATCATTTTGAGACAAAAAATTGAAAGATAAAAAAGTAGTTAAAGAATTAAAATTCTAGAATTTTTGTTTTAACATAAGAAATATCATATATTCCTAAGGATCTTGATCAAAATATTATTTACTTTTATTGTGTATATTAAAACCTTGATGATGATAATTCATAGAAGGATTCACTTTCTAAGGATCATAAAAATAAAATTCCTAAGAAAAATATTTTAGAGGCTAACTCTAGTTCTAAAATTTATATTTTTAAAGATTAGAACTTGGTTTCTAAAATGAATTCAAAAATATTTTCCATAAGTAAATGTTTTTGAACATTACATCTGGAAAAGAAAACATAAACAATATGTATTAACAAATTAATCCTCTAAAAAATAGTTCCGGATTTGGTTATACACATTTGAAACTAGTTTTTAGTAACAACTATTTTGTTCTTCAAAATGGTCTATTTTGTACTAAATCATAGTGTAGTGCATATTGGGGGAAATGTTTTCTTAAAATATAACGAAAACATTAGGTTTTCATAATTTTTTTCAATGAAAAATAGGATTCCTAAAATTTTACCTTCTAAAATGTCATGATCCAGGAAAGTATAGATTTTTTAAGTCTAAATATATTATTTTCAATAAAATAAAGAATGTGCCAATAGAAATTAATGGTACATGGGTAGTGGATGTTCTCGGCATATGACTAGTAAAAAAACTTCGTTGAAATGATTATTGAGATGAAAATAGGAAATGTATCATTAAGCAATAATGCTCATGGAGAAATTATTGGTATATGTAACATTGTTCATCATTGAAAAACATAGATTTCAGAAATTTTTTTGGTAAGGGTTTTAAGAACAACCTCATTATTATAATAAAATTATGTGATGACTGTTACATAGTGAATTATTGGAATGATAAATTCATAGTACAATGTTACAAGGAATAGTTTATTATTTTTACCCATAGGAAAGTGAATATATACACAATAAACCTAGTAGATCGTAATAGACAATATCTATCTTTACTTAGTGCAATGGGAGATCAATATTGGTTATGTAATTGAAGGTTATGAAACTGTAAAAATAAGAATCTCTAAAATATCTTAGAAAATAAACTTCTGAAGGATCTACCAGAGCATAGATTTGATCCTTCAAAAGCATGTGATACTTTTTAATTTTTAAAACAACATAAATAATGTATTATAACAATTAGTGAAGTCTCAATATATAATTCATTATAGTTAGTGCATATGGATCATTTAAGTCCCACACAAAATGAATGTATTGGAGGATAATATTTTGTATTTTTGTTTATTTAAGGATTACACTAGATTTTTATGGGATTGATTTCTAGAAATAAATCCAAAGAATTTTCTTAGTTCAAAACATTTAGAGCCCAAATAAGAAAAGATAAAAACCATCCTTTGACAACTATTCATAGTGATCATTAGGGAGAATTTCAAAATTCATATTTTGAAAATTTTTATTGTAAGAGAGGCATTACTCATAGTTTCTCAATTCCAAGAACCCCTCAACAGAATGGTGTTGTTGAATGAAGAAATAGAATTCTTCAAGAGAAAAAATGAACCATGTTGAGTGAATTTTCAGTTGCTAATCACTTTTTGGATGAGGCTGTTAGTACTTGTTGTTTTACTGTAAATCGAGTTGAAATCATAATTTTTCTTAATAAAACACCATATGAATTATGGAATGGTAGAAAACCTATACTTTCTTACTTCAAAGTATTTGGTTGAAAAGTATTCATCTTTAATACTGAAAATAAATTAAATAAAATTTCAACCATGTATGATGAAGGAATTTTCATTGGATACTCCAACACTTATAAGGATTATAGAGTTTTTAATAAAAAAATTTGATCTATTGAAGAAACAATGCTTATTAAATTCGAGGAACCTTAACATTTTGTTATTTGAAAACCTCAGTCTATATCCATTGATGTGTTTTCAAAAACTGAGTATCAACCTTCGATTGAAGATTCTTATAATAAAAAAAATTCTCATGAATATATTTCAGAAGAATTTACCCACAATTATTTCTTACCATTCATTGTTGAATGGGTTTTTGAAAACCCAAATAAGTTGTTACTTAAGAATCATCCTAGTGATAGAATCATTGGTGATGTAAATCACCTAGAATGGACTAAATGATCCCTAATAATTGATGAATAAATTTTATTAATCCTTTCCCAATTAGTACAAAAAATCACTTATGAAGCTTTAAGTGATACTGATTGGATTAAATCCATTCAAGATAAACATAAAAAATTTTGAAAGGATTAATTTCTAGACATTGGTAAAAAGAACTAATGAAACTTCTGTAATTAGAGTATAATGGGTCTTCTGAAATAAGTGTGAAGAAAATGGAATCATTGTAATAAATAAATCTATACTAGTTGCTAAAGGCTATAATCAACAAGAAGGGTTAGACTATGAACAAACCAATACTCTAGTAGATTTACTTGAATATATTCTCATTTTACATGCCTTTACAACATTCTTTAATTCCAAACATTTCAAATGGATGTAAAGTCAGCTTTATTTAATGGATATGTTCAATAAAAAGTTTATATAGACCAACCTCCTAGTTTTGAAGACACAAAACATCTTGAACATGTCTTTAAACATACCCATGATATATATGTACCTAAACAATCACTTAGAGTTTATTATGATAGACTTATGGGATTTTTGTTAAAAACAATTATATTAAGGGAACTACTGATCCATCCCATTTTATAAAAAAATATAATAAAAATGATTTAGTTGTTCAAATTTATGTTGATGATGTTATATTTGGTTTAACTCATCATTTTTTAATGGATTCATTTTTGAATATAATGAAATTTGAGTTTTTAATTAGTATGATGGGCTAGTTAACATTTTTACATGATTTTAAATTTCACATAAACTAGAAGGAAATTATATATCCCAAATAAGAATAATAAATTCTTCTTAAAAATGATGTATATAACAACACTAAAAGTATAATTACCCCATTTGGTACCTAAAATTTTCTTGATCATGATGAATCATGGAAACCAGTAGATCAAAAACCTTTTGGACGTATGATATGTAGTATACACTACTTTATAGCTATTCATCCAAAATAATGGTTTTAGTAATCTAATTTGAAATATAGTAATCTAATATAAAACAATCTCATTTAAAAGAAGTAAAAAAATTTATTTAAAAGAAACCAACGATTTAGGACTCTTCTATACATCTAGAAATGATTATTTAAACAGTTTTAAGATGCTGATTTTGGTGGATATATAGTTGATTGGAAATGAATTTTCAAAACATTTCATTTCTTATGAGATTCATTAGTTTTATGGTCATGAAAAATGAAACACTCAATAACACACTTGACTGATAAAGCTAAATTTGTAGCAGCTCAATGTAGATGTGGTCAAGGGTTGTGGATGCAACACACACACATAGAAAATGGCATGAGTTTTACCAAAACACAATTATTGTGTGATAAAAATAGTGTCATTTCTCAAAGAAATACCCTACACACCACCCCCTTAAAAACACAATAATATTAGGCATAACTTTTTAGAGATCACACACTGAAAGGAGATATCATTCTTCAATTTATCAGAACCCAAGAAAAACAAGCTGATATTTTTAAAAAGGATTTACCCTCTGATAGATTTGAATACATTAAACAAAAGTTTGTAATGATAACTATAAAGTAATATTCCATATTAACATTCTGTTGAAGTCTCTATCCTTACATTATGTAACTATTTTTTATAAGGGAGTACATTTACTTTGTTAGTGAAATATTTTATTTTGTAATTAAATTTTATTAAATAAAAAAATCATAATTAAAGTGTTTGTTACAAAAAATTATTACTTAATAAAAATTTCCTTAATCAATGTTTTGGGAACCCAAAAATTACGGATGACAAAATTTTCCTTACGAAAATTTTCCAGAACCTATAGTTCTTCAATAAGAAAATTGTGCATTACTAACAAATTCCCAGACATCAGGATGGTATGTTTATGTACATAAATTTAATTTCTTACTTGTTGGTATTTTATCTTGTTTGAATAAATTCTTTCAGATTCACATTTCTTAAATATGATTTTTCAACATAAAACCCTTAAAAGATCAGAACATATCATATACTTCTTTGGAATTCATCTCATCCTTCAGCTTATATCGGGCTTCTTTCAACCATTATATCAATTTATGAATATGAATTATCACATTAAATCATATATAAATGCCCCCTATAATTTTTCTCACATCAGTTTTCAAGCATTTGCATGCTGAAGATCTTATTCTATTCAAAAGGGTCATTCTATTTTTCTAGTTTTCTTAACTGAAAATATCTTTGGAAGAATCTCCATAGAAGCCAATGTCTTTAGTTTTGGATATTTAAAAATTAAAAATCTACTGCCAAAGGTTAATGGATCTGATGTTCTTTTCAAATTATAATTCCCTCATTATGAAAAGTATCAAGTAGAACATACATGAGAGTCTCTGCATAGCCAAACTAAAAGGATAAGATCTAGTTTTTCTGGAGTTACTTGTTCAGATTTATGAGACATGGAGTTTTTTAATGAGGTTTGAAGATATATGTTCTCATTAAAATGTAATGGGAAAACTTATTCTCGTTCATTCAATATGGCAGCTAATATAATTCGAATTCTGTATGAGGGTGAAGCTGGTTTCAATACTCATAAATTGCATAATGAATTAGGAAGTTTTTATAATGTGGAGTCTATTGAGTTCCATGGTTTGATAGAAGTGAATACACCTAAAATCATCCATATCATTGAAAATATCAGGATCCTAGAATTATGTGTTATGGGATTTTTCATTCCAAGAAAAGTTGATAAGGACACCTTGAAGGAATGAGATATATATGTTATGTATTTTTTGGTAAACTTGATGAAGATAAATTTGGTACAGTACAACTTATTGAATATCACCAAAATTAGTAAGAGGTCCATCAAATATCAAATTATCTTGTATCTATCAATCTGATCCATGATTATATTCCATTTACTATATTTGTTCTAAATCACATGTTGTTCTAAAACACAAAATTTCAATGTTTTTTTTAAGTGATGATACCATGAGGAAGATGAATGTTTGTTTTAATATAAAATCTGGAGAATTTTATGACTTATTTAAATGTGAAATTGAATCAATATCAAAAACTCCATAATTAGAAGAGATTTATAAGAAGGGTCGGAAGAATAGAATATAAAAAAACCAAAAGTCATTGAAAAAAAATACATTTTAGGAATCTTAGTATGTACCACTAAAGTAAAACAAGAAAAAACCCTACCCTAATGTTGTGGTTTCCATGTAGAGGGAAGAAATTATTAATAGGATGGAAGGATATCCTTACTTCTGCTTGGAACCTTCTGAGGATAAATCAATGAAAATTAAGGCTTCGGAGGAGTATGAGAAAAAAGAAAAGAAAAAGAAGAAAAGGAAGAAAATGTATGAGGATGAAATAGTTCAAGCACTCCTCAAAGACACTGGGAATGCTTCTAAAAGAATCAAGGTACTAGAATAATTTCATCAACAATCAGTTCTAGTGACTCTGGGAAATAATATTCTAATTCCAGATCAAGAAGAAGAAAAAGAAATTGTTCAGGAAGTGTATGTAGAAGAATAAGAATAAGAATAAAGAGAGGATACTGATAATGTCATTAGGAAAGTTGAATAATATCATTATAAGGAATGTTCATCATAAAAATTGTTGATCCAGACATCTTTGGATAAATATACAAAACATGATTACTAACGAAAAGAAGATGAGGGTCTTGAGGAATTTAATAAATCATCTGATGATGAATGCAGCAATCATGAGAAGGTTCAACCAGATGATCTTGTGAGAGATGTTGAGAAAGAAAAGTCTGATAACGATAGAATCGTTCAAATATAATTTAGTGAAAAATAATCCACAAGGCTTAAAATATATTTTATAATGATGAGCAATGAAAACATGTGATAGCTGATACGCCTAAGAAAAATTTTGTATTTATGAAAGATGTTAGTGGATCATCAAAAATAATGGTTATAGAGAAAGATAAAGAATCCTAACTTATAAAGAAATCAGATTCATAATCTTCCACCATGGGTTAGGACATTGTTCATCAGTCCCTAATGAAATTAGTTGATACCATTACCTTGTTTCCGAGTATTGAATCTATGTGTCAGATGCTTCCTCACTCATTAAATCTGAAATCAGATTCATCTAGAATGCTTACAAAATAATTAATTAAGCTTGAGGCTGATTTTAAAACATTTTATATCAGGTATGATGCTCATAGAATGTCCGTAAATAAAATAATTATGTGGTCTAAGATGAAGTTTGATGTTCTGGGAATTATTGATGACTTTCAAGACATTGTGGAATATGATTTTGATAGAGAAGATAAGAGGCTGAAAGAGGTTACGAAATGTTTTTTCAAAAAAGTCGAACCTAGAACATACATTCTACAAGCAGGAAGTAATATATCTGAATGGGGATCTCTCTTTAGATGCCTTGAATTTTTAAATGGAAAGGGATTTCATAACAGTTTTTGAAAATATTTTCAGAAAGAAAGAATATATTTTTATGTCTCTGACAGAAATCCTAATGTCCCAGGATGAAAAGATCAAAGCTCAAGAGGTGAAAATTAAGGATCAGGAATAAATACTCAAGGAAATTTAAGAAGATCATAAGTAGATTAAGATTATTAATACCATTGTAAAGATTTTCATGCCAAAGGAAAAAAAGAAGGATGAATACTTTTAATTTTTAATTCGGATCTTTTTTTGTACCTTCTTTGTATCAATATTTCCATCCATAATGAAAAACAATTTTTATAATTCATTTGTTTATTGAAATTTAGTTATTATATATAAGGTAAAATATATTGTTTCCATTCACTTTATTCCTTTTTTAAAATCACAATGTGGGTGAATGGAATGATAATAAAATAGTATGTAATGAAGATAATTCCCTAAGAAAGGGAGAGTATATATAAGGGAGAGTTTACTCAACGAAGATATCTTTATGAAAGAAAAAGAAAAATCTCTTTATGGAACTCAAGAATATGATCCTTAGGGTGTTAAAACCAAGGGGGAGTTAGTCGTACCCACCATGATTCATAATTAAAGAGAGATAATTTTTTATTTTAATTTCTTAATGAAAAATTGATAGTCTTTATATGCATTTTTGTATCGTTGTTTGTGTGTTTCAAAAAGGGAAAGATTTGTTGGGACAATAAGTGTTACTTAGGTATTTTCTATTAATATATGTTCTGAAAATAACAAACACATTATCATCAGGAAAATATATTTTCCCTAAGGATTATTTTCATAATGAAAAATTCCCTTCCCTGGGGAATTTTTATCATTCCCTTTTTTTCATTGTTTCATTTTATAATCTCTCTAAAACAAACACATTTTATTAATAAGTCTAAAATTTGGATTATTATGAAAAATATTTGATTATTATAATTACATTGATATATAGTGTTCTTAAATTTAGACTGCTAATTCTCTGAGATCCAGACATTGAATTCTATGAAATTCAGACTCCAAGTTTTTTGAAAATTTGGTTTGGAATTCCTCATAATTCCTACTAAATTCCTCAAAATTACGACTCTAAATTCCTCATAATTCAGACTACGAATTCATCCGGATTCAGACTCTGAATTCATCATAATTCAAACTCTAAATACCTCAGAATTTGGACTATGAATTCCACAGAATTCAGACTATGAATTCCTCAAAATTCAGGCTTCAAATTCATAAGAAATTGGACTCCCATTTCCACCTAAATCTGATTATGAATTCATTGGAATTTAGAATCTGAAATCACTAGAATTGAAATTTCAAATTCATTATAAAAAGGAATCCAAATATCCATGTATTATAGACTCCGAATTTTTATTTAGTCAAACTACAAAATTTATTTTTCCTTAGAATCATAAAATAGATTTGGTTAAGTATCTTTATTTTTTCCTTCCACATGTTACCGTTATGAAATGATGTCATCCAATCTATTTCTATCTAACACTTTTTGATTGAAACATGTACATGTCCCTCCGAGATTCATGAAAAAATATGGTCGTTGGAGGAGGGAGCCAACCGATGGAGTTATTCCTATAAATATGAGATTATTTTAATGATATCAATACAGTTCCATCAATCAAGAGATTACATGTTGTTAATTGATTTCTAGAGAGAGAGAGACTTTCTTTCCTTGTTATAATCTTAACATTTTGTTCATCTTGCTTCGTGAGACTCTGATTGTTGTTGTGTACAATTGACGGATTCCGTGGATAGAATGATAGATGTTCCTACTACCGTAATGTTCGAGGACTTATAGGGATAGGAAAATAGAGGTGATGACTAACTTAAATATCGAGGGATTTTAGGGATACCAAGGTAGATTATAATATTTATATCAAGGTATTACCCTAGTGTGGGTAAGACAGACATTCATGAATGTTTAAATCAAGGGACATTTTTCACAGGTTTTTGGATACAGTAATCTTTGGGTTAAAATATTTCCTACTTTTTATTTGTTTTTTTACATGTTTCATTTCATCTGTATTTAGATAAAGGAAAAACTATAATTTCCTTATAATTTACTATACATGTATTATCTATGATAATAGATAATCTATACACTTTAATGTCGAATCATTCCATAGTAAACTTTTCTCATGTTTCATTTTTTGAACCATATTTCTGAAACCTATGCAAGTTTGTGTCATAGAATTATAATTGGGTTTGTGAATTTACCTTGTTTAAAATTATTAATCATTGTTTTCTTAAAGATAAAAAATGAATGCTTTTAAACATAAAATTCACCCCTCTTGTAATTGATCATCTAAATAAATTGTTTCAATCTTGTATGGAGTGTCATTTGATATAGATAAATCCTTTGGGTGAGTCTAATTTCTATATTTCATATCTTTTCTAGATTAGGGATAGTATCATGGGTTATCGTCTTCTAATAACTTAAAAATCAATTTATATTTATGATTCATTATTAATGATTCAAGGTAATATTGAATCCAGATATATGGAAATCATTTAGAGTGTGTTCACCAATTGATTCAATGTATGTGGTTTACAAGTTATATCCCATTGGAATTGAGTTTATTTGTGCATGTTTAGTTTCGTTCATGGATATATTTTTTTATGAATTTTATGAATCTAGTGATATTTGATAAAATGGGTATCTAAATCAATAATTGAACCTATAATTATTTATTTGGGATGAATGTAGAATGACTTGACAAATTTCGGGGTACCCTTGGTGTTTTCAAACATTCCTAAAATAGAAATTTGCAAGGAAAAGTGTAGAGATCATGTGGGATATAATAGGTCCATGATGTACATGTTTACCTGTAAACATGAGTTTAAATAAGAATATTGATATAATATTATAGGCTTGGATAATGGAATAACTGGTATTTTAGTTAAATAATAATGGGTTATATTAGAAATGATGTAGGAGAGTGGAATTGGTTGACGGTCTAAGACTTATGAATGATAAATGGACTAGTTGGGTTAAGACATGTTCTTGGAAAGTTTAAAGGAATTAAGGATCATGATTTTATTTAACTGTTAAATTTCTAATAGATGTAGATTCTTAAATATTTTGAATCGGATAATTTAATTAATTGTATCATGAAAAATGGATTATAAAATTTATATTGAATGCATAAAGGTGTATATTACTTGTGAAATGAGGAATTGGATTAATTTGTTAACAGGTGGGAAAGTATTGAGTATGATAACGGGAGAATTAATGGGAACTATTTAATTTTATCAATGATTTTAGACTCAATAAATAGAAATTTTTCAAAATGACCTTTTATTTTAGATGAAAAATATGATAATGGATTATGGAATAATATTAATTCCCATGTTTATTATTATAGATTATGATTTCATTGGACATTGGATGTGTTTTGTTGCGATATGGGATGTGTGTGGTTAATGGATAAATAATAATGTTCACATATCCTGTTTTTGTGTGGTATTGACTTGAGGTTATAATCCCATAGATCGAGTAAGATTTAATCACTCAACTCCAATAAAAAAAATGTAAGGGTTAGGGAATGGAAAATTGATTTATTCCCAAAATGGTTGTATTCAATGAGACCACCCAGATTGAGGCTTTGAGGTGAGTAAAATTTATTTTTTGTGATGTGTTTACCCCTATTGAGATAAGGACTTTATATTTCAACCTATGTATAGTGATTGATTTCCTTTGACCCTTTGGTAGAAGAATTATATTCCATACCATGGAACACATGAGAAATATATATATTCAGTAATGTTGATTGTATAAGTAATGGAAATGGTAATAATGATAGAAATTAGTTAATGTAAATATTTATAACTAATGGAAATTGGTTTTTTCCTTTTTTTTCATTTTATTTTATTTATAATTTTAATGCAATATCTTTTTATACTGAATATATATTGTATACACAGTTGGTGGTGGAAAACTATGTAGTACTCACGACCTGCTCGAGCCAACATTGGATACCCAAGAAGACATCATAATTACAAGTTCAAATAAAGGAAAAGGCATGTTTTTAGGGAGTAGAGTATGGATTGGGATATGTGTGTATTAGGATCTATTCATGGATTTAGGATCATTTTGGGGATTCATAAGTTTTTCGTTATTTTGGGTTTTATGCACAATTTGTTCTATTATGCTAAAATTACTTGGTAAATGTTGATTTATGGGTTGTACCTGGTTTTGTGAGATGCATGGTAATACATGTTTATTGGTTATAAAATGATTTTTCCTCAATGTTTTTTTCTCAAATGATGTGTATTTCTTTGGTAAAGAGGGTATAGTTTCCACACATGACTCATTAGACCATCACTAATTTATTGAAACCTCTGGCATATAGGGGGGCTCTTCTGGTCATCTACTAACCAGTATGGGTAAACTGATCTAGTGGATTTTGGGTCTGGGAGGTTACACTAGTGGGATTATGGAATTTTATTCAAATCTAAAAGATAACACCCAACTAGATGGTTCACTACACTGATTTGTTGATTGCTCTTCATTATATCATAAACTCAAATCCACAACTATATTCTAGGTAGAATAGAATCTAGAATCCAAGAACACCTCTAAAAACTTATTTTCAAATATTTACATGGATTTTCAATCTTGGTCACATCATTTTATAAATTCAATAATTTTTAACTAATATGATAAGAAATAAAGTACCTGAAAAAATATGGGATCTTTAAACATAAACAACATATAAAAACCATTCTTCGAGATGTACTCTAAATAAAGTTATAGGGTTTCAATAAAAAAAATGAGACCCCTGAACCTCCATAAAAAACTATGTATCTTAGTTATATTATTAAACATGTCCATTCAACCAATAAAATCATACTAGATGAATAATCTTTCCTCAAATATTCTTCTCACTATAATCATTGAAATGGATTAGATTCCTCTTAATTGAAACATCAATATCTATCTCAACATAATCAATATCTATCTTGGGATTTGTTTTAGTGTGATGTATTTGATGTTGTAACATGTATAACACACCTTAAAAGGAACTCTAGGAAGGTTAAATAGCCAATTGGTATGCCACTAGACCAAATATATCTACTATATTTAATGTGTTCATTAACACATGAACCATATATTCACTAATACAGACATTGAATTGCACTATCATTGGTTATACATGATTGAAAACATCATGAACAACCTAAAACTCCAGAGGTCATCTCTAATGATCAGTCTATGATTTCTTCCTGCTATGTGTGGTTACCATAAACTTTTTTATATACGTATCCTTCATAAAATTATAATACATGATACTATGTCCAACAAGTACAGAATTAATTTTGCTAACTAAAAATGGGGAAAAAATGATGTTCCATAGAGAGTGTTTAAACTACCCACTAGGACTATTTCCATGAAAATTTACTTATATAGAAACATCTCATGAATTCGATAGATATAAAATAAAACATTACACTCTGTAACATTGGATTGTAACCTATCATACAAAATTGTTATTTTTTCAAATTTGAGAACATTTTGAGGATGGTACTCTATATTGTGATGAAACAATGATCCAAATTTATTTAGAAGAACCTTACAAAATCATAATGGGAAATGGAGTCTAAATAAGAACCAATACATATATATACACCATGTAATTAATGAATTTTAATTATATAGAGACTAACCATAAATTTTATTTGAAATGTGTCTTTAATAGTGAAAGAATGGATACCTTCATTAGTTGTTAAATAATCACCAATATCACAAGATTTTTTTATGTTTATTGGTAATCCTACCTTGATTTATATGGAAAAATTATTTGAATTGTAATCTATAATATAAAATGGTTGAGGTAACCCATCAATCCTCTGATTATTTAACCCAACCTACAGAAAAGTGACATATGTTTCCATAAATCAGGCTATATATTTCATCATCTCTTGCTAGATTTACTATTAGTTTAAATTATGAAAAATCCATGTAAGACTGAGATATACGACCCATTGATAAGCATTGTGTTCCCTTACCTTCCCCTTTCTATAGACCATATGAACCCATACATGACCATGTCACAGAATAGTATCATAAATAATTAGATAAAACATGATGGTAGATAACCACCATATATTTTGTCCCATTAATCTAACAACATGAACTCTGATAAATTATCTCTCATGATCTGGTTATGAATCAAAAGTATAAAAGAATTTGATTTCATGGATATTCTTTCCCTAGGTCTCCATAATATCGAGATGTATCTCTAAAAATACCACCATTTTCATCTACTCATCATTATTCCCCCATAATGATATTTTCATAGTATTTATAGTCATGTATTCGTCAATTTAATTTTCATATTAGGGAATATAGGCTGACTCAATGTTGATAGAGTGAATATAATACCCCCTACTCTTCCCAATGATTAGTTCTATCTATGAAAATATTTACTTCAGTATACAATAATACATTAGGAACACATTCCACTCTACTAAAAGATAATATTTCCAAAATCCTAGGCCATATCACACTAAATATAATATCATATCATAAGTAGGATAATGGCTTCCTTTGGGCCTCAACATTCTGGATCTATGTCCAACCACTCAGTCCTCCTATATCATGATTAATCTACTACTGACCATTAATGAAAAAATTTATATGATATACTCCACACATTTCATCAGCAATATGAGGATAATAATTGAGGGAAAAAATAAACATCATCTACATTAAATTCCTCTAATAAACATATGAATAAAATACATTCACACCAATTTTAGTCTACCCAGACATTGGTGGTTCCAAATAGCTGGAGTTGTTGATGAAAGTTTTACCATATACATATATATGATGAAATAACTAATATTTAATGACATTCTTAGGAATCCTCAATTATACAACTACTACAACCTTCTTTAGGTCCATTGAAGCATGATCCTCCAAGATTATATGACACAAGAAGTGTAATTTTCCCAATCAGAATCAACATATTTTTTTATTAGTATAATGAGGATTCTCCCATAGTGCACTCAAGATTATTTAAATATATTGAGAATTATTTTGTAAAGAGTAATTTTATATAAAAAATAAATTGATAAAAACAAAAACAAACTAATCTCGTAATGATTTTAAGATATGATTTATCATGTCCATGAATACTTCCACTGCATTCATCCGGCCAAACAACCTCACAAAAAAATCATAAAATCCATACCTACATATAAAATTAGACCATATAATGTTATTTGGAATCACCCTAAAAATATATTCCCCTAACATCCGTTCAATCAGGGAAAATATCTATGGATATCATGGTAGAAATAATTTATTATCGATGCAGTAGAGGGGATATTGGTTCCTGACCATCATATTCACTAGACTCAAATAATCCAAAAATATGCATAAATCATCATATTACATTTTCCAATGAGAATATGATAATCCCACGATGATGTACAAATACCTATGAAACCCTTAATGATAAGATATTTCAAATGTACATTCAAATATATAAACACCACTGGTACCATATTATATTGTATAATAGAAACTACTCTAGATCTCAGAAAAAAAATTCAACTTGATCTCTCACTTCAAAATAATGATGGAAAATTTATTAGAAATGTTATCCTAAAATATACAAACTAAATAGTAGAGGTACCATGTTGTAACTCACCACCATCCAATATAAGGATCTCTAACTAGTCTCTGAGAGAATCTAATATAAAATTTATAGGGCCATCATGACATATCTTAAGGTAAAATTATCACAACTGAATATATATGCCCCATTTTTAATATATATTAGTAAATGTCCATTTGTAACAGTTTATATAATCCTACTATAAAACTAAAAAATTGATATAAATAATCAAATGAAATCATTTAATTTATAATGAAATCATCCACAAAAATAATCTAAGGCCACTAGTGACAAGAGACGATTCCTCTGATTATTTGATTACATATAATAGAACAAATAATGGTTTTTTGAGGGTAATAACCACATATCATCTTTCCATATCCATGTATAATTCATTATAACATTTTTTAGATATAATGAAATATTATTCTTTTTTATCAAACAAAACATAGAAAATGAATTGTTGCAAAAGAATCCAACATCAAATAGTGGAAGGTCCCATATCTTGAATAGTCATATTATACTTTATATCCAACATTTTACAATCCCCATTTCCCTAGGATACATTATAGATATCGTGAGATGATCCCTCAAATTAATATGTACACTAATTTATAGAGGTACCATTTCCCCTTCCCATACTGGGGTATTTAGTGGAACACCAACTACCTATCTACCTATTGGAAATCGTATCTGTACAATACTCAGGTGCCTAAAATAATCCTTTAGAACATATAAAACAATGAGTTCCCTTGTATTACCCTTCTAAATGTCACATATTATCATAAGATGGTCACACTAATTTAGAATAGACACAATTAGTACATTCTAAAATCTATATTAAAATAAAACACTACATCGAGATGCAGTCTTATGTGGTATGATCACTATCATGGACGTTCTACCCACTACTACCCTCTCAAGTGATCTTGTAGAATTTATTTTTAATTCATGAAGAAGATTTCCCTATTCATCCTATTAATATTTAATGACAAGTACTCATGTCTCATTCGTATTCAATACATTGATTAGATAATGATTCACCATGTCAATGATATTTTTTGTGAGAAACATGTTCACCTTTGAATTTATTTTATAGTAAATCCCATTATTGAATCACATCATAGTAGAAATATAATTATCATCAAATGTTATAGAAAAATTATATTCATTAAAAAATCATATATCATATTCAGTCACTAACATTCTCCAATAAACCATATGAATGAACTCTACATCCATCTCATACCTATGTATCTCTATATAAATGTGACTCAAGAACATCACATTGATTTCATTCTATGTTTGGTCCTATTTTTTTCCAACTTACTCTATGACATCATCGTTGAGGCAAGATTGTCTCTGGAGCATGTATAAAGGATGACTCAAAAAATTATCTATGGTTTCTTCAAGACGATTAAAGACCATTTAGACTAAATTGATACTGTAAATAATTACATTCAGTTATACTAGAAAATTAATGTTGCTGGTTACTATATATTAAACTCTCTAGCCAGATAAAACATTCAATTTATGGTACATGTTGTCTCACATTCCATAACTCTCGTTTTCCATATGAAGTTCTTATAATGAAGATCATCCATATAGTTCCCCAGATCGGTATTAACTTATAGATATGTTTCATTATGTTTATGTTCATTAAAAAATCTTACAATAATCCTAGTGATGACATGGATTCATTTTATCTGTAGGGGAAAAATCAACTCTTATAACCGTTGATACAAAAAAATATGTCCAAATAAATAGTTCAAAATAATAATAAATAACAAAGGGGTCTATGTACTAGACACAATGTCTTAAAAAGTGATTTTTCTAATCTCAACTATTCAATTTATTAATATTTATAAGATATATTAATGTATTTTATATCAACATCTAGTTAGGAACATATTTCACATGGTTTAAATATGTTCCTATAATAAAAAATAATGTTGTTCTTATTTCCCAAATATTCATACCATGATACATTTATTAATGCCTCATACCATTCAAGTCTATTAGTAAGAACTCATAAAGATGAAACCCATAGTAAAATTGAATCACAGATGATGAAATAAAATCACAAATATAAATAATGAAAATAAAAAATATCCCTTCGCTTGGTACGTGGGTTTACCCTAACGAATGGGTCAGATATCCCTTAAATGAGTTAATTATTATTTAAAGAAACATAATAGTCTAACATATATAATCAAAAAATATTAATTTAACATAAAAGCCATATAATATTATACAAATGTGTAATATACCCATCATAGTACATTGTGAGGAGACTGAGAATTTTAATTTTTGAACCCCAAGGATGACTCCCCATATTAAATAGGCCTCAAACTAATATTTATGGTCAAGGGATTATATTGGGAACACAATACCCTAAAGAAATGAATAACAATAAAATTTGATTTAAATTAAATAAATCACACTAAATAATAAATTTTAATGAAAAAATAATACCAAGAATCAAAAAAATAAAAAAAACATTCCATACCATAATAAAATTCAACAAAATTGTTTGTTTATTTCTAGTATGTAATCATTAAAATTCTAGTATAAAAAAACTAAAAACATAATTCTCAAACATCATTAACTATTCTGTCTCCATGATCCAATACACTCCTGAAATATTATAATAATGAAAAGTACCACATTCTAATTTGTACATCAACATCAAAAAAAATTATTGGGTACAAATTAATTACCGATTAAGGTTTCAATACAACATACTAGAACGACACCCACTATTACTATGAAATCCTATCTGAAAAAATATTCCACCAAATAGTTATATATATATAGAAGTATTAATTCATCAATTAATTAATAAAATCACATAAACATGAAAATACTAAACCTATAGGATCACCAATGGTTACAATAAGCATTCATCAGTATGATACCTGATATATCTATCCAGAGATGAATTCTTCTAACATTAATGAATCTCCCATACATCTAGAAGAATCTAATTATTATGATAAATCACCTATATCATGTCATATAATTAGTCATTAAGAACATACAAATCATGTAACTAAGTGATATTGCGCTCTATTTAAATTCCCCTAAAAGAGGATATTATTTATTCCTTGGGTGCATGACAATATCATTAGTAGATGAGACCAATATATTTGGGACTGTATGAGAATTTCCATTCAATAGACACTTCGGTATTCCTAGGGAACAATACCATACTACTGGAAAATTAAATAAATTTTATCATAAAAATTCACAAGACAATGAAACATAAATTGTGTTAGGTTATTAGAAATTATGAAAAATCCTATGTCAAGTTCAATTTTACAGTTTAGAAAAAACACAATGGATTCAATGCATAAAAATTCATTATAAAAGTTAGACATGTTACCATATAGAATATTTATTAATTTATATAAAAACTATCATCTTTAATTTTCATTCCATTAAACATATTTCATAATTATAAATATAAGTGTTACCCTTATATTTCAATTAACACATTAGACTAATTTGTAATTTACATTCAATGATTTCCATATTTCATCATATTATAAAACCAAGAAAAATTATTTTATAATAATTTCACATTGATTTTAATATTTAATTTCTCAGGCTAATTATCTAAATTTTAAATATTTTATAATTAGAGGATATTCTAACTGACAAACTTAAAAATTCTGAAGCATCATATTCTCAATGGTGTATACACAATTTGGGTGGCCACATTTCCTTTTTCAATGAAAAAATGCAATAAGATTATTGATATTTTAAGAAATATAGATTCCAAAAGTTTAGTTGGGTAATAATTTTGTAAGGCTAGGTCTATGATGTTCTACTATGATCTAAAAATTTTCACTTATTAGGTTATTATGACATACTTTTTTAAGTTTTTCTAAACCACTAAATTCAAGAATAGATGATAAGTGAAACCAATATCATGAATTAGATGAATGTGAAGCCCAATGATCCACTGTGGGTTATAATGTTCATTACTCATAATTTATGGAAGAAGATGGTCTATGGAGGAGAGAAGGAGATTTCACCAAAATCTAGATAGACATAGTGATTTTATATCCACATATAAAATATTATATTAAATAACCAATGAGAGGTGTTTGAGGATGCTAAATATATTTGTGAATCTTTAAAAAAAATATTGATAAAAAAATGTTAATAGTAGAATAAAATGGATTTCATGGGGTAGAAATATGATTATTTACCTCTTAGTCCCACCCTATCACAACACTGTTGGGTAGATGGTGGAAACCAACCTCTAGGATATAGTGTCATTTAATATCTTGCATGATTTGGAACCCGGTCAGTTGGTTTCTGGGTCCCCACTAGGCTCCCCATGGATATCATATAGAATTCATTTTTTACCATATCTTATAGGCATGTCTGTGGTACTCTTGTAGCTTATCCAACCAGTTTGGAAGCTCACCGAATGACTGGCGAACCACACCAGCGAGCTGGTTGCTTTATAGTCTTGTGAATTTTAAAACACCTATATAATCTAGATATCACAACTTACCAAGTCCACAAGCACATTTTAAAAATTGATTTATACTATATTGTAGTCTATTTCTTGAAGTTTACAAATATTTAAAAAACCATGATTGGTTCAAAAGTATACATAAAGAGGAATACACATGCAAAATGATGGGACATTATATTATATCAATAAATAGTCATCCCTTTCTTAATAAATCATATATATTAGTTGTCTAAGATGATAATTTCACTAATAAATATTTTTCATAGAATGTTTTAGTAAATTTTTTAGATATTTATGTTTAGAAACATCCCATAATTTTCATAAACTACTCTTATATAGTCATGTGAGGAACTCACTGTCCAATTGATCAAGTGGATAATTAAAATCAATTACTTATACAATCTAGTCCTTTTAGGGTATCCCTGCCAATTGTAACAAAAATCAAATGACCAAAATAGACATCAAAAATAACATCCCTCGGAACAATGATATTAAGGGAATTTCAAAAGAATGATATGTGAAAACCAATGTATGATAATCGTTTTTCCTATGAGGTATAGATCATTTATTTATGATTACACTTTTCTTTATGTTCTTGTATTTCATTAAGAACCTAATGGCAGTCCTATGTGTGAGATTAGTTGTTTTGGAATGAAGTAGGGGGATAATGGTTTTTGTAGGTCAAATACATGTCATGTATTTGAAATAAATGTTTTGTATTCCATACATGATGTATATTGATTTGGACAGAACCATTAATGATATGTAATTGCTTTTCCTTGGATGGGGGTATCATAGACATTAGCGTGTAATTATTTCACAACATGTAATCATGATTTTGTTTGAAAAAGATCAGTGGCCTCTTATATTGGAAGAAGTCTTCACCCTACTTCCCTGATGAACATGAGGTATAGTGAGGAGTTCTCCCATGGAATCACAACATAATATTTTTGACATCTCCTATATATGGGCTCAAATTCTCTTATAGTTAGTTTATTTTGTTGAGCATTGAGGAATCACATATTCCTGTTTTTCCTTTCATCTTTTTATTTTTATTGGAGATTTTATTTTGAATGTCACCTTATGCCCTATATCTTTCAGGGTGATCATATTTTTTTCCCTTTTCATCTGATATGGGATTATGTAGGAACCAATATGGGATGAGTATTATACTACCAATCTAAGGTATTTGTTATATTAATTATCCCTTAATGTGTTATATGTTATACTATCTTGTAATTATTGCACATGCCTGACCCTCAATAATTTAATCTAAAATTATTTCAATTTCTTATTCAAATTATTGAATCATTTTTTGGATTACCATATAGCACCAAATTATGGTCAGAGTTTGTTAACCTCAATTAGGACCACATATGATGTCTGTATACAAATAAACTACATGATATACCACCTTGTTATGTGTATGTGATATCACCTTCATTGAGGGAGCCTAAATTATGTAAATAATGTTTTAGGAGAGGATTTATTCCTTGTGATATAATTTATTAAATGTTGTTAAAATAAATAAATTGTTTAAATGTAAAATAATGATGGAGTTGTTGAAATCATGGATTATGAATGATTATGAAATGAGTTAATGAAATTGATATGATTATTTATAGATTCCTTGCACAATTATACTTGTTGAATCCAGTCAGTGAAGTTTTTAGAGTAATCTATATTGTAGTCCATGTAAATTTATATTCCTTGGATATTGATTACATTGGATTTTATATACATTTAAACACTGTTGATCACGTTTACATTGGTTTCTGAATACAGTTTAACTCCTTGGATCCCTCTTTATTTAACCACCAAGGACATGATATAAAGAAATAATCTTTGTGATACAACCAAGTCATTATTGAGTTTAGAAATGAGATGTCCCATGTGGTTGAAGGGATGACTTGGTCATTTATACAATGGATTTGGCATATGATGGCCTAAAACAAGACTACTTTTCATAGGTCCTAGTAATAGTTTCCACTGTTTTTCATACATCCCTAGCATGTGTTATTTAGTATGGTTTTTAAATAACATATCACAACGCATTATTTATCATGTTGTGTAGTTAACAAGTGTTTATGGTTTATTATTAATTGTGATCCTTGAGGGGAAAAAGAGTGTCACTCAATTTACTCATTTATATTATTGTTATATATTTTACACTCTTTCGACTTATATATAGAGACTAAACTTATTTAAGGTGATATTGGTGATGGACTACTAAGGGTTATCTGATACCTTGATCAGGCTAGTGTTGTGCACTTTGACAGAAATCATGGATATAAGCAGGGATTGGGGTGAATACATTATTCTCAATTCTTGATTTATTATTCATAGGAATATGGGATCATAAGACCTATATATAATCATGATTAAATCCCGTGATACATCAATTTAGTCTTTATTAATTTTGATACATGTAATATATTTGATGTCTATTTCTAAGTATTTCCTACTAGTTTGAATAGATACAGGTATGTTCATCCTATTGTATATGAAACTACTATTTGTTTAAAATATTATTACATTCTTATAGTTTTTTCATAAATCCATGATTTAGATAATTATTCTTCATATTTACTCATGTATTATTATTCACATTACACTGATTATAATGTTATCATCCCCAAACTATTTCACATTAGAGCCTCAAAACTATTTATAAGCCTCTTACGTATGGGGGGGCATGATTAAGGCCATGTGACCCACCAAATTAAGGAACTATTTAGTGGATCCTGAGTTATGATGTCACCACGTTTAATCATAGGATGATTTTAGTTCCTTTTGATTTTGAAAAATTAGACATAATATAATGAACAAATTAGAACTTGGTTATAATACATTCATGGGAGTAGTTATCCCCCCGATTAAGGTAAATTCCAAGCTATCTAGAATGCAGAAATTTGGTTCTATTTTTTTAATATTATAGATAATTTTATTCCACCATTGGGATACACACATGATATGTGATATTTTTATTGTAATTATAGAGTAATTTCATTTTATCTTCGCTTTGATGGGTAATGGAAGTATATATCATGCATCAGTTTAGGTATCATTTTGGATTCAAATTCCATGAACATGACATACCGTGTAGGATGAATTGATTGACCTTTTGAAATTTATTTTTTGTTACATGTGTGATATAATTGTTATTCAAATATTGTTTCTTATAGTATATTTAGAGACATAGCTCGTTCTTAAAATTCAATCCAAAAACTAAATACTATTATTCCTTCATATGCCACATCAAACACCATATTGAATCAATGATGTCTCATTGCGTAACAAGTCATCGGTTGCATGCGATACAATGTTTTATATGTGGGACATAAATGATTAAAAATTTCAGTTTACAATGTATATCAGTCATTATAATATTTAAATGACTATCTATATAATTATACAACATAAGTAAAATTTTAATGAAAATAAAAATTTAAATTATATTAAATTATGAATTGGATATTTTCCTATTAAATGGTTTAACCAATCACACATTAATGAGTGATTCCTCTATAAATATTAATTGAATGTCTATATAATGAGTCATGTGAAGTGAAATAGACATCTTATCTCTGAACCAAATTTGGTGTTTTTAGTGTGTGTGTGTTGGTCTAGTTGGTAGTTAAAACATGGGTACCATGTACGTGGGGTTCACTGAACGTAAAATAGTTTAGTAATATAAATAATTTAATAATGGACACTCCATTTTTACGAAATGACACTTTAAGAATAAGGAATAATCATCCACATTAAGAGATCGATTTTACACTATATAATTTACAGTGATCTCAACCAATATTCTTCCCTGAGTGTGAATGACGTCAATAGAAATGTGAAATGGTCAATCCATACTCAATCTGAACCATTCCAAAGTGATCATTATTAACTAATCACACCTCCATAATCCCCAAAAACTCTCCACTGAATGAGAAGTGTGGATAATTAAGGAGTAGTGTTTGTAAATAAGTTTATAAAAGAATGAAAGGATTTGAAATAAATAACATAAAGAGAATATAAATACGTATAATGAATTGTTTTGGATGCATGTGATATTTAAAAAAATTTAGTTGAAAATTAATTTCATAGAAAACATTAATTTTATGGGGGATCTCAAAGTATCGTCATAAGAGTCCCATAATTACATCATTAGATTAATATATTTTTTTTGAAAAGTGTGATATAAATTAGAACTTTCTTCAATGACATACAACCAATTTTATAGAAAAATGTAATAGTTCATGAGTAACTATTATGTCTCAAAAGACATCCACAAATTTTTTTGAATCATGATTCTCTCAATGTGGTGAATAAATAGTTTCCGTGAATGTGTGATTTTTTCCCTGGATCCAACCTAATTATTGGTTAAATAGGATCAGAATCCATCATGTTGTATTTGATTTTCCTAACTTTATTTGACCAAGATGAAATAGAAGAACAATCTTATTACCCCCTTGTACATTATATGGTCCCCATGTGAACATTTAACTAATCATTGTACATTTAATAATGAATTGATCAATTATATTATATGTAACATCCCAGATTCTACTATAGTGGTAATATATAATATCATGAACTTTGGAACAAAGGTGAAATTTTGTGTGTATTTTTTCAAAAAAATATTTAAAAGTTGAATTATTCAATTTAAAATTTACCAAACTAATTAGAAAATTTATTTCATTATATCCAAAAAACATTGTTTAAATTTTTAAAAATTTTATAATGGGGCCAGTTTTTAGTCAAAAATTATAAATGTCATGAACCTTTTTATTTATATGACTTAACCATTATATAAGAACAAGCATAAAGATTATATCCCTTATTATACAATAAAATATCAAATTATTGAATAACATTTTAAATATTATAATATTCATTTTCCTTATAAATTCCATAGAAAATATATCTAGATGGTATTAAATTAATACTTAAATATAAAAAAAATTGCAGTTTAATAATTTCATCATGTATTTACCCTTGAAACTATGTTTTGGAATAAATCAGGTGCATCATATCAACTATTTTTATATAAAAACACAAATAACTTTATTTAAACCATTATTAAAAATAATGTTGCAGGATATATATATATATATATTTAAATCATAAAAACATTGTTTCACTAAAAATGGGTTCTTCGAGATTAAGAGTATATATATGAAAAGTTTATTTTTACTTCATCAAATTTTTTTTAAAAATATTTTCCAATATGAAATTATATGTATAAAGTTTTTAAAATTTGTAATTTATATCCTTTTTAATTGAAATTATTTACTAATATTATAAAATAATAAACATGTTATAATTAAAAGGGGTCATCAGTCTTTATCCTTGTGTTAATGTCCAAATGTTTTTTAAAAATATGAGTAGAATTAATTTTTTTTTTGATTTTAATATAAAAAAATCATTTTCGTAAAAAAATAAATTATTTACAGATTTATAATTGAATATTTCCTTGATACTATAGAAGAATGTAGTGGAGTTCCATAAACTACCCATCCATTCACATAAAAAAGAAGAACCTATTCACCAATTATTGACACAACATTCATTAAAATTTATCCATTATAAATTATCTTTTACACTCCATATAATCCTTTTCCAATCATTGGAGACTGTCGAATCCCATTTTATTCATGTTTCATTGAAAATAAATGATATGCCTATGCTAACATCAAGTACCGTACATGAGTATCATAAAAAACATGGTTTTATTATTAATAAATTCATTAAAATTTATTCTATGAACTCCAATATATTAATATTAATATTATTATGTATATAAATTATTTTTACAATATTTATTATATTAATATTATATGTTCATATTCCCCATCCATTAGAAAAATTGGTGTTCAACCATTTTTTGATGTACCACCTCCTTGAAAAAACATGTTTTTTCTTAACCAACATACAATGAGGGATATATGAATGGTATTTTTTAATAATGATTTTTATAATATCATTATGGGAATATTTTAAGTAATTTAGGGACCAATCTATTATATGAACAACAAATATCCACCATAATTTTAATTTTTTTAAGTAATCATACTAAGAGGAAAATATTTTTTAAAATTGGGTAATGCCTTCATATATACAAATTATTCTTATAGGTAATTATAATTAAGATTTATAAAATTAATAAATAATAAATAATATCAATATTCTAATTGTATAATGATATTATATCAAATCCACATCCAAATCATTCATTAAAACTATGTATATTTTTTTGGGTCTATTTATCCACCTACATGAAAAATAATATGAATTTATACACTGAATGTAAATGTGGCCATATTTACTAGTGTAATATCATATAAATTATTAAATATTTTATTTGTTGTTAAGATATTTTATGAGTATCTAATTTATAAATTATGGAAATGCTATTAATTTTTCAAAATCACAATTACATTCTTATAATCAAAATAATATTGAAGGATAGTGTATTAAAACTCATGAGAGGACATCAAACATCATATTTTTTTTAATAAATAACTATTAATAACAATAATGACCTAGTAATGAAGAAAATTTGTAGAATAAGTAACTTGAAAATAATTATTATAAAACTAGTACAAATATTCCGATCTATAAAAAACATATTTGGAAAATCCACTGATTTCGTGTTGAATGAAAATTTTTCAAGGCGTTGGATAAAAATTTATATTAGTAAGGTTATGAATTATTTTATTATGATATATATTTTTAAGATAAAATATGATATTGTAATTTCATTTATTTTAGGACAAGAGGTATGTGTTTTAAATTAATATTAATATCATTGAGATGTATTTTATATTATGCACCTAATATCCATTATGATTTGAATATACACCTTATTTATGATTTTATTTAATGTAATAACTAAGTTAACATTATTTAATAATCATGTTTTATATATCTAATTTTTTATATTATGATTTAATTTATAATCTATCCATATTGTGTGTAATTTAGTTTTATATTTCCTTATTTGGGATACACATTTTAATAATGACTTACTGTCTTTTGTGTAGTGCATATATTCCCATTGAATTCTTTTTCAAGGATACACCTGAAAATATAAACGATTTAAAAAAAATTCAATACAACTTTTAAAATATATTTATTCATGGACTTATATTTCCATGGATAAAAACTCATCATATGTTTTTCTAATATAATAATTTGAGTACTGTTTTATAAAATACACAACTATTTTATAATGGTAGGAAGATATGGGTATGGTATATATTCCCCTATGTGTTATAAACTAAATAAAATTATTGGTTGAGAATTAAATCTATCAACACCTCAATGCACAATGAAATGGATGAAAACACTATACCTAACATGACACTTATAAGGGATATTCTTCTAATATTTTAGTCGCTTTTAATGAACCATGATGTAGGATTTTTTCTACCAATACATTGATGCCTAACAATAAAATATATTTTAAAAAAATTTATCATCCATGGAAAAAACATTACATTTAATGTATCCTCACACCAATATTTCATTGGACAATTAACTACCTATTACATTGATGATAACCCATGATATACATGTATACTAATGGATTTTCTCATAGACATCAACATTATTATATTAAATATAGAATTATTTGATATTTTTATTTCTCAATATATTAATATACATGTTATATTCAGATTTTAATTCTTCAAAAAACATTATAAATATGTTGATGACTCTTATGGTGAATAAATTGAATATGAATTTGTGAACTATGGATCCGGTCATAATATAACCACTTAATGTGTCAATAGGACTCATGATAAGAAATGTGATTAGTTATGTTGATTTAATCTACATATTATATGTTCTTGTATTGAATAAAATCTATAAAAAATAATATTTAATAAAAATGGAATCAATTAAAATTAATGTTTCTTGGAAGATGGTATTGAATAAAATTTATTTATTTTTGATATTATACATTTAATCTTATTGGGATAAATGATTATTTTTTTCCATGTTATCATTTACTATCATTTATATATACTAACCCTAGTTTATATTGATCATGGATTCATGTTGTTTCTTTAATAATTCTATATAACTTATGATATTTCTATGTTTTTGTGGTTCTAGTACATGATATCCCTTCTTAAGCATATAATCAAACCACTATTTTGTTTCTTCATTCGAAAACCTAGAATATTACATTGTGTGGTTTTTTAAGGATATAATAGAAGTTATAATCATGTATTATAAATATATTCGTGTATTAAATTATGTTTTTCGTCGGTTATTTATATTTTCATGTGGAATTATAGGACTACTAAACTATTTGATCAGTCAGAAAATATTTTAATTTTTATAAATACTATATTACCACTACCAGATCTATTTTTTGGAGTCCAGGATATTAAATGTCATTCCTTGAAGAAATTGATATTCAATGAATGAATATATAATGGTTTGTAATTATATTTATCTCATGGTTCAAATCTCAAAAATTCATGATTAATAAAAAACCTGGCACTCCCAATGATATTTATTTAATCACAAATATTACTTTTTTGTGAATGGTGTTTCCAATAATTGAATGAATAAATGATATATATCATATAGGTCACTATAATAGTAGATTTAGTTTCTCATATGATATATTCATTTTTAGTAAATATTTACCTTTATGTATTCCTCCTTGGAAGATTATAAAAAATACCATATATTTAGTAGAATACGAGATCAAATTTACCTTATGGAAAGTTGACATGGGATGATGTGTTTCAAATAACATCAAGGTTCCCTCATGGTATGATTCTTAGATGATATAATATAGAATATTATTATATAGTGTAAATTTATTTTTGTATCACCATGGTGTCTACAAATTGGATTAATGTCACATACAAATCCTATTGACTTTTTCATTTTATTTCATAAATCATTCATGCACATTATTTCACTTAAAAACGATCCACAATCTTTGTTAATGAATCATACATTGAAGATATTTCACGGATATAATCACTGATGATCATACTAGAATGACTATAGTTCACAATAAAGGTTCATGTGATTCATATTATTCATGCATGGAATATTTATTGGAAGTAAAATAATAATATATACAGCAAATGGTGTTCACCATGTATATCTAAGAGTTTAATTACAAATTCACTGAATTGGCCAATATTTTATGTGTCTGGTAAATCTTACTTTTATCCCCTTTATCATGTGCAATAAAATTCAATTTAGGATCCCATTGATTTAATATCAATCATATTCACATTTTTCTAGTCAATCACATATTGATACTCTACCTCTTATTTAATAATCTATATGAATTTTGAATTTTTCATAATTTTACTTAAACATACAGAATAAATATTTAATCATGTATAGAAGCACTATATAGTGAAAAAAACAAACAATAATTATTTTTGTATTTATTCTATTAATTACTAAAATATTTTAATCGTCTAATTCTCAAGAATTATTATTATTTATAATATACCAAAAAATCAATACAAATTATATTGTTTAAGAAAATTATTTAAGGATGTTTCTAGATTTGTGGGTACAACATAAATGGGTAAGGGGATGTTTTTGGATTCTTGTTAGACTTTTCATAATTAAATTTTTTATTAACCGCTGACATTATTTAATTTAACATCCCCAAAACATTATTTAATCAACCTCACATTAATGTAACTGAAGAAAATAGTGTTCAAAACACATTGATTTGTGAGTGAATTCCTTAAATTATTATAGTCATAATGAATGATGTTTATTCCCTATAGAAATATATATTTAATATGCTTACATTTTAGATGAAATAAATACTATAATGGATTCACGAATGTTTCAATGTTAAAGTTTCACTAATATATAATGTTTGCATTAAATTAATGGGGAAAAAATATATCCCTCTTTGGAATTAGGTAAAGATTTTCATAATAAATGTTGAAAAGTAATGGGGACTAAAATAATAATAATAAGTGACTCTATACATTATTTGATGAATGATATATTAATTACCTGAACCTATATGATATTATCCATGAATCCCATCATTGGACATGATACATATTTCAGGGTAAACTTAATCATTTAATTGAATCTGTATACTATGTTAAAATGGTCTTGGAGATCATTATTAATATACTAAACAATTTTCTTCATTCTTATTTAGTTATAACATTATTTTATATATGCTATCTTTTAGGGATCATGATTATTGAATATTGTTTCCTCACATTTATTAGTCATGTATAATGTTATGTAAAGTGATTTATTCTATGATGAATAATATATTATGAATTCATTGTTTGGGTTGATTATTTAATATATTTTAATATTTGTTTATTATTTTCTAAAACAGTAATTTAAATATTTTAATCACATATGATCTTTGTTTATTTTATATCATGTTTATAAAAATTGGGGCTCTAATATAACTCTTTCTATTTTTTCCATCCTCTAGGTTATGAAGTAAAATAGTAGCTATGATATTTTTGAAGGGTTTTCATATGATATGTCTATTATAATGAGATATTGATGATGTTTTAAAATAATAAGTTTATATATATAATCTATAATGTCACAAAATATACGAATTCTACTGTATGATTTAATTTATGATTTAATTTATCGTCTTTTTAATTTTAGTATTATATATAAATGATAAGCTATAGTTTTCTGAATTGGTATTAGAATGGGATTTAGGTATTATTAGACATTTAGATATGAATAATATGATGATAGTACCTAAAAAACCTATTTTCAACAAAAAGAGATGTAAGAAGAATAAAAAATATCATTTTTTTAATTTGTGATTTCGTAGCTTAGTAAATATTATGATTGATTTTTCTTATAATATGATTTAATAAAATTCACTCTAACAAATTATGATTTATTATTATAATTACGAATTAATTATGATACTGTGGTGGGCTCAGGTAAATTCACATTCATAAATATAGTACTTGAGCATAGTTTTATGAAATCCATTATATCATCAAATGCATCTACAGAAATTAATTCATATTCCAGATGATTAAATATATCAATATTGTTGAAATCACATAGTGGTAAGATGGTTGGATCCCAATTAACAAAAGAATCTAAAAGTAAAATTTATTATATTATGACAACTATAAATATTATTATTCTCCCTTTAGGGGTATATTATGTGTTTTTAATGATTCACATCTCTATAAGTATGTACCATATTTGTTTCTATGTTAGGAAATTCAAATTTCATATCCAACATAAGCTGATCATGAAATATCTATGTATCAATAACAATGATAACTCTATTGAAATTATAATTATTATTTTTAACAAAGACCAAATAATTATGGGGTATTTAGATCAAATTTATGTGGAGAATATCAATGTTTATGATATAATAGTTGTGAATTTTTACATTGATGTTTTCCATAATGTGATTCATGGAATTACCTGAAATTAGGATATTGGTTTTTTAATATGAATTTATTCCTAGTTTTATTAATATATAAAACAATTCTTATATAAAATCCAATATTTAATTCGATAAGCTGAATATGAAACTCTAAGACATCCTTGATAATTTTATAATAATCTCATGTACCTCATGATGCTCTTTATCAGTTTTCATTATTATGAAAACAGTTCGATCATTGGATTTTTTATTAATTACAATGTAAATATAAAAATGAGGTTCAATAATATTATTTCTATTCCCCATATTGTAGAATTTTTTGGTCATCTATGCGGTTATCAGTAAATCTAAAAAATTGATATTTAACCTAGATTAAAAAAAATAACCTTGAACATGTTTGATATACATAAGGAATCCATTAGTAAATTAAATCAGAATGATAAATTCACATTGATTTCATTATGACATATAAATTCACCTAATATCTTTATATATCATATGATTAATTTCCTTGGAGATTACATAGATCAATTTCATCCAGTATATATAAATGTTATTTTAATATAATCAAACTGAACCGAAAGGAATGATTCTCATATCAAGATTGTGCTAAAGATCATTTAATTTGAAAAACAATGCGCTAATTTTTTCTTATGTCAATCCTACTTATACAAAAATATGTTTCATGGAACACATAATCATAAAAATTTCTATATAATTGGTTCCTTAAAAAATGGAGGCGATGAAATAATGTATTCAACCAACCATTACTTCATATATCCATTGTTTCTAACTGATTGGTTGTTTATTATTTAATATTGGTTAGAAATTGGTTATTTACATTAAAATCCAATAACAAATACTAATAATAAGGGTTTCTTTTTATTTTCATTGGTTCATGTTAAGAACATTTCAAGGATCAAAAGAAAATATTTTTCACTGTACCTTTACAAACACTATCCTAGATGGTGAATGGTAATTCATATACCATGACATATAAAACCAGGCATTAATTTATATCCTTTTGAAAAATGAAATTTTTATAGTTTATGACTCGCTCAAAATAAAGGATCATCGATATTATATCATAATTCACAATTTTGAGCTAAAATTAAAAACATCTGTAGTGATGATATGAAGGGATTATCTCCCTATTGATCCATTATATATATATATATACTCAACATTGGTGAATAATTTATATGTTGAGAAAACTTCTTTCAACATGAACTAAATGATACAATTAAAGTAGATCTTGGAATGTGATAGATATATATATTACTAACACAAGATGATGAGCAAGCTTTCTGAAACATTGAGAATGAAATATCATGACTCCTTATACTATATGTAGACTGAGAGACAAAATATTAATGGATATTTAAAAGAAATACATTGAAATCATAATGGGAGGGTATAAATACTTTATTTTACAAATTAAATATCAACACTACATCCATGTGAATATAAAATAGGTCTAGAAAGTGTTCTTTATTTTATTTAAGATGTTATGGAATATGTAATGTCAAAATTTGAAAATGGTTGAACAATATGATTAAGAAAAATAATATATATTCCATCAAATCTAGAAATTAATAAGGTGATATTTTATGACTGACATAGATAATAACTTTAAAACCATAATGGAAGGAAAAATATTTATAGAGTCCTTAATCAAAAGTTATACAGTGAAAATATAATAATAGAGTTTGAAAATTATATATCACGATGATTTGAATTGTATATTGTTAAGGTGGAATAATTGAATTCAAATGTATTGATATATATTACCAAATACTATATAAATATTGGATGAAAAAACAATATATATCTCATTGATAATCATATCAAAACATCTATAGGTTAAAATTCTATATGGAATATAATTGATCTCATTATGTAATAAGTGAAATTAATGTGTATTTGAGAATATTTGTTCCTATATCAAAACTCTAAGATATACCTAAAAGATGTTTGAAGGATACAAGGAGTTATGATCTAATATTTATTTGCATCATGTTAAATGATTAAATCAATGTTTTGGACATGTATTGAATAATAATGGGATAGATAGATTTTATATACCAATTCCTATCATACTTGGTCTGATGATAGAATTTAATGGACCTCTTAATCCATGGGGGATATATTGAGATAATGTTTATTGGATTTTGGTGGAGGTTGGAAAGATAAAATTCTAACAAAATAAATATTATATAAAAAACATCCAATAATGATTTTAAATTTTAATATATGGTTTTTTATGGTAAGTGGTCAAGAGCACCCACATCTGGGAAGATGTTAGAAATAATATGTTTCTAGATGTACATCATTTAGAAGAGATAATAAAAAATACAATATTTATGTTACACATTAAATAATCACAAATTCTAAAGAAGGGTGGTTCTATAAATCAATAATTATATATTGTATTTAAATATAGAGATAAGATATTCATATGATTATGATCTTGCATAGTGATATGAGATTAATGAAATAAGAAACATGACCCCTTGAAAAATTTACACTTTTAAAATTCAAACTATGATGGGTAAAGTCACTTATAATATTTAAAATCATGAAAACCTCTCATAACTACATTATGTCTTTAGATTATAACTATTTTTGAAGTTGATACCTTACACTTCATATTTATATAACATTTAGGTATCTCCACTCATACGCGAACTCTCATTCATGGTCAAGCCGGTAGCGATATTTGTTTGTAGAGATAATGTACTATGAGACAAGACAATCTATTTGTTAATGTTTTTAGAGAAAAAATACGTTTGAGGAAGATACATGGGAACATTAATATATAATTAATTATAATTAAACTCATTTTATTTCATCTAATTTTTGAAATTTCATGGGTTAAATTATTTAATGTGTGGTAGACTATAACACCCAATAATTTTAGTATTTATTTTAATTTTAAATAAATAATGAGTTGTCGATAATTATAATATATAAGATAATAAACTAAAATGAAATCAATATATTTTAATAAGTTAATAATTTATAATTGAGTTTAATAATTAAAAAAGAGTTATAATGAAATTTTAAACATCAAATTGAAAACTACAAGAGGAATACAACATCAAGATAATGGAATTCCATGAATATGAAAAACATTTCATAATTTCCATCATTAATGATAATAAATATGATTATAACTAAATAATTATGGGAAAAATTTGGAAATTAAATATGCATTTTGATGTTTAATAACATGAAAATATTGCATGAATCTTGTTATCTATTTAATTATATATATATTAATATAATGTGGATGTTTGAAATATATAGGTTATATATGTGTTTTTAGGATTAATGGTTGATGAATAAATTCCCATACAAAATTTCTATTATATATATTTATTTTCTAGTATTAAATTAAATGTATAATAATTAAAAAAACTAATACAGTCATAACAAAAAGAAAATAATCATTAATATATACTTTCAAAAAAAATTATATTCATATTTATATATTAGTATTAATTTTTTTTCAAACATAATGATTTTATGGGTTTATAAAATTTAATTATATACACTAGATACATTGGATTTAAAATAATTAATAGTTATAGGATAATATTTATTTTGATTTGGTCATATTAGAACCAATAAATGAAGAAAAAATATATTTATTATAAAATAAATATTTTTTGTCTATTGTTAATTTTTTATCATCAATGATTATAGTTAGCACATTTAATGAATCATTAAAATAATATATTTCCTTCATTAATCAAATATATTGACACTAATTTGTTTAGTAGTTTCTTGGAAATTTTATTACAAACACTTAATGATTAAAAGTAATTCTAATACAAAATATTAAATATTCATTTAGAAGATAAAATTTTCATATTTAAAAACTAAATTACATTAAATGGATTCTATTTGTATATTAATCACATTCCAATTATGTTTAAAATTTATTAAATTTTGAGTAAAAGTTATGTTACGATGTAAATAATTGATTTTCCATGAAAATGGTCAAAGAATGTAAAAATGGATAAAATAAGTATAAAAACAGAATACATTGTGGACATATATTAATAACTTTTGACGATGATGGTATGAATGGGAAATCCACATTAATAGGACATTTTTATCATATATCATTTTCAAATCACAACCTTAATCCTTTCAAAATATGTTGTTATGAATATGACACTCATAAGTCACTTATAAATTCACCCCACCCCAACCCATTCAAATAATTACAAAACAATTGTTATTAATTTAATTAATAAATATTTCCCCCTTATAAATACTTCATATAAATAATATTCATTGTTGTTTTATTAATGATTCTGAAATAATTCCTTCCAATGTAACCCTTTTCAAGGTGGAATTAACTAATCAATGTATATAAATATATCTTCACCATTGTTTTCAGTAACGTACACATCTCTAAAATTTATAAATATCATTACCCGCAATAATTTTTTTATTAATTTCATTTATATTCCATGAAATTTGTTATACTAATATATAAATCAAAACACATACACAATCACTAGTATATATTTTATTATTTAGTTCATTTAATCCAAAAAAATGAGCTATTCTATATTGAAATCATCATTTTTTTCAATAATAAATATATTGATATTAGAATGTGTGATATATGATTTTAACGTTTAGTTTAAATATTGAGTTTTTTCATAATCCATCCCAATAGTGCTCGATCCGTGTCTCCCCATTTCCATCTCTAATAGGCCATGGGATAACGACTAGCGCCGAGTATTCAATCACACACATGGGATACATTACTATAAATTAAGTATACAAAAACACCCACATACCCCTCTATGAAATAGTTGAATGATAAATATAATAATAGAAATTAACTGCATGCATACATCTATCCAAAAAATAGATTAAAATAATAGTAATAAATTTGAAAATATAGGGCCCACCAATTGTAAACTACAAAAGTGTCCAACCTACTCAATTGGAGGGGATCACCATGAATGACACACACCAGAAAGACCCCAGAACAGCTCTAGTATACACCCTAGTCGGTCAACCGACTAAGATCTACCAGCTCCGGGTATTCCTAGTACTCTGTCGAATGGCCTTTGGTCCGTACAAGAGAGAAAACATGTGTAGGAAAATCCCGTGCAGTGATTAGTATAAAGATACTCATTAGGCGCCCCAAAACACCAAAATAAAAGAGAGAAACTGAAAGGCAACAGTTAGCTCATCCCAGCCAGAGGGGACCCAAATGTGAGGGAAACTCTCTCTCGATACCATCCTTATCTAAACACAACTAGTCATATTAACTCAGGTATATGCCCTTACATATACCATGAACATCCAGATATACACATTTCACACACCATGCCTCATGAGGTTCTTACCGACCACCAACTGCAGGTTTGGCACAAAACTATGAGAACAAAATCCGTGAGATTTGTCATCCTAGTTGACTATCGTGTGTGAGATACACTCCATCAGGTCTCACACCAACTTCCCAGATGCCCATCCGAGAGATCACGCTCGTCGGATATCATCATTGACAACATCGGGCTGAAACAATAGAAACACCAAAATTCTCGGATAGGGTATCTCTCCAATGGACTTCTATGGGATACAAGATCCCACTCTAATATATTGAAGATCTCACAGATAGGGGATCACTCAGAGGATCTAATAGGGGATTCTGCAACTTTATCTAAAAATCCATAGTTTACATTACTCAAAAAGAGGATCATCACCTGTGAGAAGATGTTCCTGACGATACGAAAAACCCTATCTGGTATAACTCCCAATGTAGGGGATAGAACCGACAATGCACCATCTCTACCAAAACAACACACTGAGTAGTGTATTGTATAACCAACGATTCCACAACCCTACTAAGACCATGCACATAGTAGTAAATCGTATACCTGATGATACCACAACCCTACTAAATGGACCACTTCAAAGTAGATAATATATCTAA